>CANTUV010000059.1:10005000-20005000 GCA_947685225.1 Garcia nutans
TCAGAATGAACTATAACTTCTTTACCTAATAAGTAACATCTCCAATGTTTCACTGCTTGATGTAAGGCATATAACTCTTTGTCATAAGTTGGATAATTCAATACTGGCCCACTAAACATTTCAGAATGGTACGCAACTAGTTTTCCATTTTGAAATAGGACTGCTCCCATTGCATAATTAGATGCATCTGCGTCCACTTCAAATGCTTTTTGTAGATTTGGTAGTGCAAGTACTGGGGCTTCTGTAATCTTTCTTTTCAACAATTGAAAAGAATCTTCATGCTTGTTTGACCATTCAAACTTTTGATTACTCTTAGTAAGAGAGTGTAATGGTGCTGCAATCTGTGAAAAATGTCGAATAAACTTTCGTAGATATTGACATGTACCGATGAAACTTCAAACTTCAGTTACAGTTTTGGGTGTTGGCCATTGTGAAATTACTTTTACCTTTTCTGGATCTACTTTCAATTCTCCTGCACCAACTATAAAACCCAAGTAGGTAAGATTTTGCTTCCCAAATTCACACTTCTTACCATTACCATTAAGGTGAAGTTGATTTACTCTTAGAACTTCCAAAACTTGAGTAATATGTTGTAAATGATCCTCCCATGTGATACTGAATATTAAAATATCATCCAAGTACACAATGACGAATTCATCAATAAAAGGTCGGAGAATATTATTCATTAACCTCATAAAGGTGGCTGGAGCATTGCATAGGCCAAATGGCATAACTAACCACTCAAACAAACCTTGTTTTGTCTTGAATGCTGTCTTCCAAGTGTCTTCTTCACGGATCCAAACTTGGTGATAGCCAGACTTTAGGTCAAGTTTCGTAAAGTAACGAGCACCATGTAATTGACCTAGTAAATCATCAATCCTTGGTAAAGGATAACGATTCTTAATAGTGATCTTATTAAGCGCTCTATAGTCAACACACATTCGCCAACCTCCGTCTTTCTTAGGCACTAGCAATATAGGTGAACCACATGGTGAACTGCTAGTTTTAATAACTTCCAGTTCAAGAAGTTCTTGGACTTGCTTCTTGATCTCTGATGATTCTATCAAAGAGGTGCGATACAAACCTAAATTTGGTAATGGTGAATCCCCTACCAAATGGATCTCATGCTCCACAGTTCTATGTTGTGGTAACCCTTGCACAGTCTCAAATAAGTCTTTAAACTCTTGTTGTAATTTTTCAACATCTGAGAGCTGTGATGGTGACAAAGAAATTGTTGACAGTGTAACTGCTCTCGATATATTTTCTTCAGGCCGAATCATCAATAAGACAAACCGTCCACATGAATTAACTAACCTTTTAGCTTGGGTAGCTGTTAATAGACTGTGTGGGTTCTGAGGTTTAGAAGCATTAACGTGGAACTCTTTTCCATCTTTCACAAGACGATATTTTTCAAGTCGTCTATAATGAATGCCATCTCTATCCCATAAATATGGACTGCCCAATATAACTTGGCATACATCTAAAGGAACTACGTCACAGGTTACCTCGTCTATAAATCGATTAGTGATAGCAAATTTGAAGGTACACTGTTTTGTGATCTTCATTTCTACATCTTTCTGAATCCATCTCACTAGAGCTTCTGAAATAAGATTCTTCTGACTTCCGGGATCAATAATAGCTTGAACAACACTTTGTTTCACTTGGATATTCACGTGAAACAATCTTTCTCGAATGTCAGCTTCCATGTCTTCTGCTGATCCTGTCATTAGGGCAAGTGTAGTATCAGGTTGTTTCACATCTGAAAGCTCTTCTACTTCTTGTGAAATCAAGGTAGATTTCTTTTCATTTCTACTTTGATTGGCTTTATTGTGTTTTGGTTGTAGCTCAGGATGTAGTATCCAACATTTATCTTTTGTATGCCCACTAATTTCACAATGATCGCAATAATTTATCTTCTTTGAACTGCTCTTGATGTCTTTTCCTTTACCTTTCCAGTCAGTTTTATTATTGGATTTCCTATTGGAATCCTTATTGTCCATTCTCTTATTTTTCACCTCAATAGCGATTGCTTTCACAGTAGCATCCTCAATAGTTTCTACCGTGAATAATTTTAATTCTCTTCGAATATATTCGGCTAGACCCCCAGTATACTTCATGAACACATCATAGTCCTCAACATCAATATCTAACGCCAAGGCTTGGTTATGAAATTCAGTAGTATATTCCTGAACTGTCTGCCCAAATTTTTGTTTAAAATGCTGCCACCTGAACAATTTTTATTCTTCATATCCAACTGGATAAAATTGCTTTCTAAGTAATGTCTTGAATTTCTTCCAAGTTACTATTGATGTATCATGCCTCTTCCGATAGGACTTCCACCAGGTAAGAGCATGACTTGAAAGTTTCAGACTTGCAAATTTTATCTTTTATGCATTAGAATACTTATACATAGTGTAATAAGTTTCTAATGTGTCAATCCAGTTGTCCAACATTTCAGCATTAACATCACCTTTGTAAATAGGAATGTCTATCTTAAAATCAACTTTTAAGGTAGCCATCGAATTTTTATACTCAACTTCTTCAAGTTCTACATCTGAGTTAGAATTGTCTTCTTCTTCACTCTGCTCAGTAATTTTACCCTTGAAAAGTTTCTCTTTTCTTTTAGAAGAGGATACATTTGGGTTGTTTGTAGGATTTAAACTCTCAGTGAGTTTAGCAATTGAAGCTACTAAGCTTTCAACTTGTTGTTCAAGTTTGGTGATTCTGTCACCATCACCATTTGGTGTTTCTATTTTATTCTCGTCACTCATTTTTCCTCTCTTGGATTTTGGCCTTCCATGTACAAGTAAAGGACCTACAAGTTCTTCTCCAAAAGTTTTGCGTTGGTCGCGAGTTAGGACCATAAACCACAATCTCCTTATTAGATCTGTTGCTCTGATACCACTTGATCCAAAACTTTTAGGCGATAGAACCTTTTAATGAATAAGAATAAGAATAAGAATAAGAATCGTTGCTTCTCTTTGGAAGTCAACTTGTTTAAATGAGAGGAGAAGTTATATGAGAGAATAAGAAATAGAAAATAAGAATAGAATTTATTTCTAAACTGCTTGATTAATTGATTAAAGTATTCAGGTATATATACAAGTTTCAAATCCTAAAATAACAAAACTAAATATGACAAATGATTATAAACCATAAATGTTTAATGGTTTATAATCAAATTAGTTTTAAACCATAAGTAATTAAAGGTTATAACAAAACCTTTTCTAAACCATTAATTTTTATACGGTTATAATAATAATAATAATAATAATAATAATAATAATAATAATAAATATTATTATATTAATATTATTATTATTTATTGTAAGATCCTCCTGGATCAGGTTGTTAAGGATAAAGGAGGTTTGAAACCATACCTATTTGGTGGTCTGCTAACATGAGTACTATGTCAAAAAGTAGCAAATGCAGTTGCTGTAACATGATCAGTAATCAAGGAATGATCTTAAGAGGATCCAGAAGGTATGGAAGTCAGGCATCGATGGTATACTAACAGAGGCTTAGAAGATACATTATCTGCAGATGAGTTAGTAAACAATGGCAAAATAGAAAATGAAGGAGAAAGAGGATCATGGTGCTTGGAAAAAAATACTAGTTTTCAAAAAAAAAATCACATTTTTAGAAACTTAAATACATCGCAAATTGAGATCATAGCAAAGAAAACCTTTATGATTTACCGAATATCCTAGAAAAGCATATCGAACATATTGAGTTGTGAGTTTTATGTGCTCATGTGCAGGAAGATGTATAAAGCATACACTACCAAAGGTATAAAGATTAGAATAATTTGGAGAGCGGCCAGATAACTGAGTAAAAGGAGAGACATGGTTCAATGAAGGAGAGAGCAATCTATTGATAAGGTGGATAGTAGTGGATAATACTTCACACCAAAAATGAGAGGACACAAAAGATTCTAATAAAGGGTGCAGGCAACATCAAGAAGATAGCAGTTCTTTCTTTCAACCACCCTCATTTTGTTATGGAGTTAAAGGACAAGATCGTTGAGAAATTATGCCATTACTTTGTAGAAGTTCCTAAAATAAATGAGACATGTACTCACCCTCATTGTCATAGTGAAGGATTTTGATATTGGTAGAAATTTGGGTTTGAATATACATGAGAAAGCTTAAAAATAGAAAACACTTCATCTTTAGAATATAAGAAGTAAATCCATGTGAAACGACTATAATCATCAATAAAAGTGACAAAGTACTTATGATTAGCATGTGAAATAACTAGTGTCATACCCCCACACATTACTATGTGTCATATCAAAAGGTTAGACTATGTTTAGTGTGTGAGTGAGAAATGGTAGAGTTTTACTTTTGCCATGCTTACATGAATTGTAATCGAATTGAACAATACTAAGAGATGGTAACCTTTTATTCCTAAGTAAGACAAAATTTAGCAAATCATGGAGTATATTAGAGTTTGGATATCCAAGACATTTGTGCCATGCTCAACAATTAACATGAATAGTATTGCAAGTAAGAAATGGCAAAGACTAACATGGAGATAAAGGAATTAAAGTGGGAAAAGATGTCCTACTTTAGGCCCCCTTGCAATCATCTTCCCTAATTGTTGATCATGCACAACATAACCAGATTTAGAAAATTCCATTTATACAATTGTTATAACCAATTAACCAATAGAAAAAAGATCAGTGATAAAATCAGGAGAGACAAAAATATTAGTTAGAGAGGAAGAAATATCAACAATGGTTGTGATAGGTAACCAATTCCCATCAGTTGTATAAATCTTGAGTTCCCCATAATATTTGTTTATATTGGTAAGAAGATTAACATAATTTGTCATATGATGAAAAACTTTAGAATAAAAATACTAAGGAGATGATTAAGAGAATGGTTTACCTGAAAGTCGTAAAGTAGAGAATGCAGAAATTATCATTTGTTGAATAATTTCGGAGGTTACAGGTTAAACAAGGGAAAGAATACTTTGTATTTTATCTACAGGATTTCTAGTATTAGAAGCACCAACTGAGGCAATATATGTTGTTTTATATTTCTTAAAGTGTCAGGTAAGACATTCCATAATGATATGGCCATCTTTTTTGTAGTAGTTATAAAATCTTTTTGAACAATTTGAAGCATAATGACTAAAGCCCTTGCAACAAAGCACTAAATAGTGCTTATGTCCCTATCTTTTAGCTTGCTTTGGGCTTCAAAAGCCACAAGAATAAAGTTGAATCTTTGTTGTTCCATGGTGATTTGAGTGAGAAGGCGTTTCTCCTCAAGAAACAAATAATTGAGGCATGCATCCAAGGAGAGGACAAGTTTTTGGTTCATAAAATTAGACATGATTCCTTCAAATCCATATCTGAGTTTCATAAGGAATTGATCCTTTTTAGTGATTTCATAGATAGATTGAACAAAACTAAGACCTTTAATAGGCAAGGAGGCATACATTGTATTAGTATATTCAGCCTAAAGATTCATAAAACTAGAATAAAAATTAGAAAAAGAGAGATTGTCCTACTGAAGATTGGCTAAGTCATGTTCAAGTTGAAACCTACAAGCACTTTACAGTTGCAATATTGAAGGGTTGAAGGTTCAAGATGACATTGGATTCAATAGATCCTAGAATCCATACCATTATTTGAGCATCCTTGACCTCCCATTTGGCATGCTCAACTTTTTCTTTGTCTTTGCTAGGAGAAAGTTTGTTGCCATCAACATGGCCCCATAAATCATTACCTTTGACGAATATCTTGAAGTAGAATGCCCAGGTTGAGTAATTTTTTGCAATACCCTTATATCTTATATACATACAGTACATACACCTTGTATACCTAGAGTACGCATATAGAATATAAAAGTGTCACAATAAATAACTGTAGAAACTATCATAATTAATGTCAACATAATTATATTATTAAAAGATAAATTTAACTAATAAATTCTTACATATTATATAGTCAAAATAGCATATTTAATAGAAACTTTCTGGGAAAAATTTGCAGAATTTTTTCTGTAATTTTATAAAATTCCAAATCATCAAACATTCAACCTATATAAAATAACACTCCTAAAATTATATTTACAAACAATCCTCCAAATCACCACTTCATTAATTTACATCCGGGTTTTCATAATTAAAAACATAATTTATCTCAACTACATATATACACATAACATTTCAATAATATGATTTATATACATAAGTTATACATTATATTTTAATATGCCAAAATTTTACAAAAAATACAGATATACATGAATGCAGCTCAACCTGAGTTGGTCTTGTGACACCAAAACTTCTACCTTAAAATCAATCTCAGAACCTAGTCTTACTCGGGTCTCTTAGAACCTTCCTACATTGAACTTCTATCACTTGAGCGATACAATTCAATCACGTAGCTTAGTGGTATAAATTTTAATAAAAATTTACATTTATATCTAAATGCTCGTTCTCATAATGTAATATGCATTATTATACAAACCTTTATTATCTCATAATCCATACAAACACAACACATTCACACACGCATTGGGCCCAACAACTCCTATATAATTACCAAGTCCTGTTATCACAATATTGGTTTCACAACCCAGTTCTACTCGGGTCCATTTTTAAGCTCGATCTCAGGACTTAGCTCTGCCGAGGTCTATCAACATGTGCATGACCAATATCAATTTCTTAGACAAGTAATTCTATAGGGTTAACCAACACACGATACCTCTTTACTTTTCATATCCTCATCATATGTTGACACCTTTATGCAAATTTCCACATATTCTAAGGGATCAACACATTTCATCTATTACCTAACAATCACAATGTACAATCATGAGTCACATTCACAATATGACTCATTCCACATTTTATCATATTTCTCTTACTTCCATAAAACAACATTCTTTAAGTTTAAAAATAATATATAAATCATAATTTTACTAATAATTCATAAAGAAAATGGACATTGACACTTTAAAGAATATCAATATTCTTTAAAGTGTGTCAAAATGAAATATGCCTATTATTAATTTTCAACATATATATGTAATCAAAATATGTACTAATATTATTTCACTTCTCAAACCTTACTTTGATGAAACCCTAACCTCCTTTACTTGATCTATTTTGGCCTAATCACATATAAACCAAACAACAAGCAAGCATTATTTAATTAAAATCGTTTCCATGTTTAATTTATATCAAACTATCATTATTAACATAATTTTTTATTAAAATCCCAATAATACCCTAATTTTACCACTTATTACCATTTTCAAACTTTTCCCAAACCAATTCTTCTTCATCATTCAACCATAAAATCATTATTTACTCAACCAAATATCCTCAAAACAATATATTTTTACAATTATATCAACCTCCATACAAAACTCTAATTTCACATAACCTCCTCATAAACCCTAATTTAATCAAAACTCACTCATATGCAACAACTAACTTTAAAATCATAATATATACATCAAAACCACTTTAAAACAACCCATTACAATAATTATAAACCCCTATTAAAAAAATACTAATTTCACATATTTATTCCTAAAACCTAGTTTCATCAATCATGCTCATCTCAATCAATTACTCATTAAATCACCACATATCCATTATATTAGCTTTATTACTATCAATTTTAACAATTTAAATAAACTTTCTCTCACTAGCCTAAATCATACATAATCTTAAAAATTCAAGAAACAAGCTTCAAAAAGAAAATACTTACTTGATTTATTGATTTCTCTTCAACATCCACGTGACTTACTAAGGTTTTGACTAAATTTAGAGTATTTAGAAAAGTCAATTTCTCCCTCCTATTCTCTTGAAAGATCATCCATGGGAGGAAGAAGAGGAAGATGAAGACCTTTATGTATTTTCCTTCTTCATTACCATGTATAAATATTAATTAATTATTATTTATTTAAATTTTTGTTAATACCAACCGTATATTTTCTTTCTTCTTTTGAATTTTTGTTTTCTGATTTATTATTATTATTATTATTATTATTATTACTACTACTACTACTACTACTACTATTATTATCTTCTCACCACCATTTGTATACTTTATATATATGTTATGTATATCTCAACATATATGTATATGTTATGCATATTTTAGGTACATAATATATAACTAATGTTTATAGTAAGTATATGTTAGGTATGTACCATATATATTCTATGCATATCTAATGTATATCTTATATATACATCGAGTATATACTATACATATACCTCTTCCAATACTCTAAATGGCACTTCATATAAATATTTGATTGTATACAAATTTGTGGATGTTATATTTTTACCATTAAATCGAATCAAGAAGGAATCATACTTATCAGAAGACATGAGACTAAGATAACTTGGTCAAGAGTAAACAAAGAGAAAAAAAAAACTACACTAGGGCTAAGGCTTAAGAGTAAAAGATTTAGAACTGTGTGGCTTTGATACCATGTGAAAATAGAGTTTCTATTTTTCTACCTTTCTCAATTTGCAATGAGAGATATATATACACAACTCTCCCCTTAATTAAAGAGAAAATATTTCCTTAATTAAGGAGATAATCTTCCCTTAATTAAAGAGACAAATCCCAAAACCATGGCCTAAATCAAGGCAATAATATCTTCCTAAATAATAAAATAAAACACATCTTTACAAGCTTTCTAAATTATCTAAGTCAACTATCAATACAACTATGAAATCTCTAAATTTGTGCAATAAAATATATTTATTTTATAGCTAAATCCTTTGATGGTGTAGAAATAAAACTTAGAGATATGATTGTAAATAAGTTAAACTATTCGAGGTCGGCTCGGTAAAAGTTCATTCAGGTTAAAATTGAGCTACTCGTTTATTAAATAAGTCAAATCCAAGTTAAAAAAAATACTCAGCTCATTGGTTCGTAAGCTGTCTCATTTAAAAAACTCGTGAGTTACGCTCACAAGCTCACGCACTTATTATGATGGATTATAAATAACATAAATATAAACAGATTAGCAGTAAATAAGAAACAGAAATAAGAAACAGAATGTAAAAGACTATATTAAGATAAATTACAAAAATAAGCATATATTAAAAATATATAAAGAATAATTATAATCCCTTTTAAATGGTACGGCGGCGTTGTTTCATACCTGGTGCAAAGGAGGACTTCAGACATGTGCAAGTCTGACGTTGCTCCAATTTATATTTAGGTTTCCAGCCTTATATACCACTTTAAAGATTACAATTAAATCTTTAAATAAATTTGTATCTTAAGTCTAAAATATTTTAAGTTTATCAAAACACACTCTTAAATCTATTTGTTTTAGTATACCTAATTACACTATATGTGGTATAAATATACGGATCCCGTATAAGTATACAGCGTAGAATATAGAGAGGAGAAAGACAGAAAAGGATAGAATATATAGGTCCTTTTCAGTCTGTAAGTAGTGCAAATATAATTTCTGATGTTTTAGTTCTAGATCAAGCTCAACTTGCTCGTTTTTTGCTTGCAAGAACTAGAACAGAGCATACTTATAGATGGATATGAGAGATGAAATATAGAAATTTAAATTTATTAAAATAAAATACAATACAGAATAAAATACAAAATATAAATTATAAGTTATAAACTAAGACTACCTTATACAAGGAGATCAATAGGTGTTAGGTACAGGAATGGAAGAAATATAAGTGAGGAAGGGAAAGGAAGAGAGAAGCTAAGACTAGGTTAAGAGGTTCTCCAATGTCTTCTGAGTTGGGAGAGAAGTGTTTTTTGGATTCTCTTTACCTTCAGAATGAGCTTCATTATATAGACAGAGGCTTTAAAATTTCACTGTTCTTTGTCACATGCTTTGGCACTGTAGATGAATAGTAACCTGTCGTTACTATTTGCTTTACTGTACCTTCACGCGTCTGGAACTGTGGATGAATAGTATCTTGTCTGAGGTACTGTTGGCTTTACTGTTGGGAACTGTGGATGAACAGTTCTTCTGACTTTACTGTTGGAATCCCTCTGGTAAATACTGTAGATGAACAATATCTTGTCAGTGGGCACCGTCTTTATTGACTTTAACAATTTGAGTGGAGAAATTAAGTTTCTCCTGCCTTTAATCAGACGAATCTGAGTCAGATTCAACTTCTGACTCAATTTTCTTTTTATTTTTCTTTTCTTTTTCTTTTTTCTTTTTCTTTATTTTTTTCTTTTTCTTTTCTTTATTCTTTTTCTTTATTCTTTTCTTTTTTCATTTCTTTTTCTTTATTCTTTTCTTTTTCTTTTCTTTTTACCTTTTCTTTACTTTTTATTTTAATGGGGGACAATATACCATAGCAATAATCCTCATTACTGGGACAGTAATCCGAGTCAGATGTCTCGGTGGAAGATGATGTCATGGATGATGTAGAGGAATCCGAAGAAGAGGAAGAAGATTTTCTTCTTCTGGATGAGGCTTTAGAGACTTTAGAATGGACTTTAGTCGAAGATCCAGCAGAGCAGGTTCTACTGGGCTTAATGGGCTCAGATGTTGAGGGAAGAGATCCAACCATCTGTTCCATTAAGACTTTATATTCTTCTGCAGTCTTTGCAGCTGCGAGAAGGGCAATATTTTGGGCTCTTTGAGCTCCAAAAGAGGCTTGTAGCCTTGGATCAAGACCACCATGGTTTCTCTTAAGGAGCCATTCTTTAACAGTTTCAATAGTGGTAGAATTGCGAAAGGCAGACCACCACTTGACTTTAGATTTTCTCAATATAACAGGGATACTGGTACCTGACTGAAATGAATAGTCAAAATACCATTGATATACCTAAGGTATATTGAAATTTAAGCAAAAAAGAAGTAGAGGAGGAAAATTCCTCTCAAATTGTGTAGGATTTAAGTGGGCTTTAAAATGCTGATAAGCTAATAGTACATCTTGTGGAAGAATTCTTTCATCATTTCCACAATAATGCCACCAATCAACGAACCAGGATGGGAGGTTATTGATCTTTAAATTGGTCTTACAATAGATGAGCCAAGAATGGGTTTTTTCAGGGTTTTGGAAAAATATGGCTTTAGTCCAGGCTTCTATGTAGTCCCAATAGTTATATGAAGAACAGCATGATAAAGAAGGAAGGGTTTTAAACTGCACAGGAATGTGCAAAGGTCTTCCCCATTCAGAAGGATGGAGAATTTTCTTTATTTTAAAAGAAGAATAGGCTATGACAGCCTTATCTTGCTGAAGGTAATTGTGCTTTAGAAATAAGGAGCCTGAATCCATAAGAATATGAAGATAGTATTCTTGGGGCTTTGAAGATTCTTTTGGTTTGAAAAACCATCCTTTAGGATATACAGACTCAATTATAGACCATGGGTTCTGCTGAACAGTCCCAAAATCAGGAATCAATTCTGTAAACCAAAAATTTTTATTATACCAAAATGATTTTTGCTTTAAAGGAAAATTTGCTGAAACAATTTGAGTTGAAGGTTTTGAAATATCCAACTCAATTTTAGAAATACTCTGAGATATGGTTTTTTGAGAAGAAGATTCTCCTATCTCGATTTGGTTTTTTAAATAAGGGATTAAGGAATCTTTACCTGGAACCCCTGGAGGAGGTTCGTGTCCCATCTTTAAGAGAGCTTTAATCACTTATGGTGATTGGGCCAGCTTAGAGACCCAATGCTCTATTTTTGCTTTTTCTTCTTCTTGGACAGCATCAGCCCAAGACTTTATGGGTTTAGGGTTCAATATACTATCTGAATGATCAGATAGAGCTTTAGGAGAGTCATCTTTAAGGGTTTCCTTTTCTTTATTGGCTGTTTTCTTTTTTCTCCCCATGATTCCTGAGAAGGAATTCACGGGTAAGGAAATCAGGTAAACTATTATTTCTCCTTTAATAAATTCTATATCAAAATCAAATATTCTCAAAATAGCTTGCTATCTAGCAAAAATCTGTTTTGAGGCAAGATTTTTAACATCTTTTTGCAAAACATCTTTTGCACTTTTACAATCAATTCTCAATAGAAATTTTTGATTTAATAATTCAGATTGAAATTTTGAAATACATAAAACAATACTCAAAATCTCTTTCTTTATAGTTGAATAGTTTAACTGGGTTGGGCTCCAATGTCCTGAATAGAATTGGACTATGGCTTCTCTACCCTCTTTAACTTGTTTTAAAATCCCACCAAAGCCTATATCTGATGCATCAGTCTCTACTATTTTGGAGGCTAAGGGATCAGCTATATGTAGGCAAGGAATAGTTTTAACTAGGTCATTAACTTGTCTAACTATGTCAAAATGGACCCAAAGGCTAAGTTTCTTTCTATAGGTTCTATGATTCCCTGTTCTATATAATGTCCTAAGAACCTAATCTTAGTTTGAAACAGAGATATCTTCGTTTTACTTAATACTAAACCATTATGTTTTATTACCATAAAAAATGTTATTAGATGTTTAAAATGTTCTTCTATGGTTGTTGAATATATTAAAACATCATCTATATAAACAATACAAAATTTAGTGTAAGGGTTAAAAATATCATTCATCACTCTCTGAAACTCAGAGGGTGCATTCTTTAAACCAAAAGGCATAACATTCCATTCATACTGTCCAAATGGAACAGTGAATGCAGTCTTATACCTATCTTTAGGGTTAATCTGAATTTGCCAAAAACCAGATTTCATATCAAATTTACTAAAAATATTTGTTTTATATAATCTCCCTAATAAATCTTTTTTATTTGGAATAGGGTACCTAATTCATTTTAAAGCTTTATTTAAAAGTTTATAATTTATTACTAATCTAGGTGCTCCTCTTTCTATTTCAGAGGCCTTGTTTACATAGAATGCAGCAGAAGACCAAGGGCTTCTAGATTTAGTTATTAATCCTTTATATTCTAAATCATTTATTTTTTTTTTATAAAATTCAATTAAATCAGGCGCCATTTGAATGGGCCTAGCTTTAGTTGTAATAGACTTTTCATCAAAGCCTATTTCATAAGGTAAATCAACCATGTGTTGCTTTCTGTTCCAAAACGCATTTGGAATATCAGCACACAAGTCTTTTTCTATTTGTGATTTTAACTTACTAATTTTATCTTGTGTAAATTTATTGTTTAACTGTTCATTTATTTTTTGTAAATGATAATTATTTTTTAAATTACAAAGTTGTTCAGACTTTGCTTTTATAAGTGCATTTATCTGTAATTCATTTATTGAATGAGCCTTTAAAAGGTTTAAATTCCTCTTTTTAGGTTTTTCCAAAAATGGAAAAATTATTTTTTATTTTCTAACTTTAAAACTTATACTATCATCATTTACTGAATAAGGTGTTATCAAATTCATAAATGGTGTTCCTAAGATTACCATATGATGAATATTAGTTAAAATAAATATATTCTTTATTTCTAAATTTTTATCTATAATTGATGCTTCTACTTTACCAAGTATATTTAGTTTAGATTTATTTGCTGCAGATAAACTTTCATTAGTTTGTTGCCAAAATCTTTTTGGTACTAAACTAGGTTTAATGCAGTTCAAATCAGCTCCTGTATCAAACAATGCTATAGTTTCTATATTATAATTATCTGAAAATTTTATTTTTATTTTTATTAAATATTTTCTGGATGTTATTTCATGCAACATAAAAATTAAATTATCAGGAATTTTATCTTTATTAATCAAACTAATTTCATTATCAGTTTCTTTACCATTTATCTGTTCAATATCTTCTTCAGCTTCTTCATCAGAAGAAGAAGTTGAGTTCATTAAAGATTTTATTATCTGTGAATCTTGTTCTTGTTTATTTTTTAATTTTAACTCTAATTTAATTTCTTTAATTTCTTTTTGTAAATCATTTATGGTCGGTTTATTTTTTACTGTTTTATTTTTATTTAATATTATGGTTAAATCATAAGTTTGTTTACTAGTACTAGGTGACATAGAATGTTTAGGTTTATCATTTTCTAATATTTTATTTAACATTTTTTCTTGAATTTTAGGATCACTTATATATTTTATTGCTTCTAATATAGATTCTTGTTCTTTAGTTAATACATTTAATGATTTACTACTACTATCTTCAGAACTTGATTCTGATCCTATATCATCTATCTGATTTATTTCTTCAGAATCTGAATATTCTTCAGAATCTGAATAATCTAAGTATAATTCATAAATTTTGTTTAATATAGATTCTTCTAAATTTAATTCTTGCAATTTTTTATCAAATTTACAAAATCTTGATGTGTGGCCTTTTCTTCCACATTTATAACATGTTAAATCTTTATATGATGTGAATTTTTTATCTTTTTGTTTATATGATTTTCTATTAGGTTTTCTATATTTGTAAGGCTTATAAGGTTTCTGTTTTTTATAATAATCATCTTTATCAAGTTTTTTCTTATAACTCTTTTTATGATATTTTTTATATGGTTTCTTATATTTCCTTGTAGTAGAACACTGTCCATTACAATCTTTATGTTTTTGTGTTATGCTATAATCAAATTGTTTACAGAAAGAACCTAATTCTTGTTTAGTCTTTCTCATTTCGTATTTTAATGATTTTTGAAGTTTTATGTCTTGACAAAGTTTTAATCCTTCTTTTTGAACTATACTAAACAGTTGTCCATAAGTTAACATATCGTAAGGAATAGGGTTTCCAAATTCCTGTTTTATATGGTTTCTAACTTTCTCTCCTAGGAAAAAGGGTAATCCTGCGAGGAATTTTTCTTTCCAGAAAGCCTAGTTGGAATCTTCTCTAAGCATTATTCTAGTTAGGAAAGTTGTTTTATAAAACTGAAAATCACTAGGTTTCTTACACCTAAGATTACTCAGTAATTCAGCATTTTTATTCTTTAAATGTGTAGGATCACCTATAAAGTGAAGTGATATAGTCAAGATTAGTGTTGCCACTGCATCTTGAATAGTATCACCAAATTCATTTAATATGGGTATTCCATCTTCATAAGTTTTTATAGCATTTAGAATTTCTAAATGTTGTTCATCAGTGAGATGATTATCCCACCAACCTTTAAGTTGACCAGTAAAACCAGCTATAAGAAGTTCAGCTATAGTCTTATCAGAAGTGTCTGTTTGGGTTCTATAAGCATTGGCAGCCATTGTCATCTGCTGTAGAAGACTCAGAATATTGTATTCTGATAGGCTATCAATGTTCCATTCATATACTGAAGAGGCATTATATTTATACTGTGTTAATGTATTAGGTCTATCTGCTATACCTAAGTCTGGGGCAGACATTTTAGGTACTATAGACTGATTATATGTTATACGATTTATTTGTGGTTCTAAGGTTTTACTAAAGGTTTCAATATCTTCAGATTCAGGTTGAGATTCTTCAACTGATTCTGAATCTTGCTCTTGGGTAACTATACTAATAGTTTTAGAAGATTTAGATTGAGGTGTTTCCTGAACAACCTGTTTTGACCCAGAAGAAGAGTCAATTTTACTTAATTGTTCTTTAATTGCTTTAACAAAGTCAGAATCCTTAGATTTGACTTTCTTTTGTCATGCTTTAGAAACTTCGAAAGGCTTAAAAACATGAGACTTAAGCTTTTTATCTTTAACTTCTTTTTCTATTTTTACTATTTTACTTTCTTTAATAGTATCTTCTAATCTGTTTAATTGTTGTCCTATACTTAATAGGTGTGCATTACTAAAATTATTTTGTTCTAATATTTTCCTATTAGGGTCATCTTCAGAAACTATTTTAAATGGTGCTATATTTATTTCTTTATCTCCATGTAAGAAGGAAGGGTTTTAAACTGCACAGGAATGTGCAAAGGTCTTCCCCATTCAGAAGGATGGAGAATTTTCTTTATTTTAAAAGAAGAATAGGCTATGACAGCCTTATCTTGCTGAAGGTAATTGTGCAAAATTCTCCAAAGCCTACTCAGAAGGTAATTCAGCAAGATAAGGTTGTTATAGCCTATTCTTCTTTTAAAATAAAGAAAATTCTCCATCCTTCTGAATGGGGAAGACCTTTGCACATTCCTGTGCAGTTTAAAATCCTTCCTTCTTTATCATGCTGTTCTTCATATAACTATTGGGACTACATAGAAGCCTGGACTAAAGCCCTATTTTTCCAAAACCCTGGAAAAACACATTCTTGGCTCATCTATTGTGAGACCAATTTAAAGATCAATAACCTCCCATCCTGGTTCGTTGATTGGTGGCATTATTGTGGAAATGATGAAAGAACTCTTCCACAAGATGTACTATTAGCTTACCAGCATTTTAAAGCCCACTTAAATCCTACACAATTTGAGAGAAATTTTCCTCCTCTACTTCTTTTTTGCTTAAATTTCAATATACCTTGGGTATATCAATGGTATTTTGACTATTCATTTGAGTCAGGTACCAGTATCCCTGTTATATTGAGAAAATCTAAAGTCAAGTGGTGGTCTGCCTTTCGCAATTCTACCACTATTGAAACTGTTAAAGAATGGCTCCTTAAGAGAAACCATGGTGGTCTTGATCCAAGGCTACAAGCCTCTTTTGGAGCTCAAAGAGCCCAAAATATTGCCCTTCTCTCAGCTGCAAAGACTGCAGAAGAATATAAAGTCTTAATGGAACAGATGGTTGGATCTCTTCCCTCAACATCTGAGCCCATTAAGCCCAGTAGAACCTGCTCTGCTGGATCTTCGACTAAAGTCCATTCTAAAGTCTCTAAAGCCTCATCCAGAAGAAGAAAATCTTCTTCCTCTTCTTCGGATTCCTCTACATCATCCATGACATCATCTTCCACCGAGACATCTGACTCGGATTACTGTCCCAGTAATGAGGATGATTGCTATGGTATATTGTCCCCCATTAAAATAAAAAGTAAAGAAAAGGTAAAAAGAAAAGAAAAAGAAAAGAATAAAGAAAAAGAAAAGAAAAAAGAAAAATAAAAAAGAAAAGATGAAGAAAAGAATAAAGAAAAAGAAAAAAGAAAAAGTAAAGAAAAGTAAGAAAAATCAAAGAAAAATAAAAAGAAAATTGAGTCAGAAGTTGAATCTGACTCAGATTCGTCTGATTAAAGGCAGGAGAAACCTAATTTCTCCACTCAAATTGTTAAAGTCAATAAAGACGGTGCCCACCGATAAGATACTGTTCATCTACAGTATTTACCAGAGGGATTCCAATAGTAAAGTCAGAAGAACTGTTCATCCACAGTTCCCAACAGTAAAAGCCAACAGTACCTCAGACAAGGTACTATTCAGCCACAGTTCCAGACGCGTGAAGGTACAGTAAAAGCAAATAGTAACGACAGGTTACTATTCATCTACAGTGCCAAAGCATGTGACAAAGAACAATGGAATTTTAAAGCCTCTGTCTATATAATGAAGCTCATTCTGAAGGTAAAGAGGATCCAAAAAACACTTCTCTCCCAACTCAGAAGACATTGGAGAACCTCTTAACCTAGTCTTAGCTTTTCTCTTCCTTTCCCTTCCTCACTTATATTTCTTCCATTCCTGTACCTAACACCTATTGATCTCCTTGTATAAGGTAGTCTTAGTTTATAACTTATAATTTATATTTTGTATTTTGTTCTGTATTGTATTTTATTTTAATAAATTTAAATTTCTATATTTCATCTCTCATATCCATCTATAAGTATGCTCTGTTCTAGTTTTTGCAAGCAAAAAACGAGCAAGTTGAGCTTGATCTGGAACTAAAACATCAGAAATTATATTTGCACTACTTACAGACTGAAAAGGACATCTATATTCTATCCTTTTCTGTCTTTCTCCTCTCTATATTCTACGCTGTATACTTATACGGGATCCGTATATTTATACCACATATAGTGTAATTAGGTATACTAAAACAAATAGATTTAAGAGTGTGTTTTGATAAACTTAAAATATTTTAGACTTAAGATACAAATTTATTTAAAGATTTAATTGTAATCTTTAAAGTGGTATATAAGGCTGGAAACCTAAATATAAATTGGAGCAACGTCAGACTTGCACCTCCTTTGCACCAGGTATGAAACAACGCCGCCGTACCATTTAAAAGGGATTATAATTATTCTTTATATATTTTTAATATATGCTTATCTTTGTAATTTATCTTAATATAGTCTTTTACATTCTGTTTCTTATTTATGTTTCTTATTTACTGCTAATCTGTTTATTTTTATGTTATTTATATCTAATTATTTATTGTTTTTATTAAATCCTTTTAATATCAGTTCATCCCCTGTGAACGGTCCTTAATATTTGCTGGTATCAGAGCCATCTTCTTTTATGGGTGGTAGTAGATAGATATAGAACTGTTTACATAGTTAAATTTTTTGACTTTTAGATCTAGGAGTGGACTTAGTATTATCTAGGTATTGGATATGCAGTAAGACCCGCGTTAGCCGACGGACAGGCGTTTAGGACAGTAAGTCAGTGGTCGCTACCGAAACCAACATTAATAAACTTTAAAAATCTATTTTTTAAAAAATTTAAAAATGGAACCATTTCTATGTAAATCTGCTAGTACAACTAAATCAGATAGTTCTGAGTCATCAGAAGTTAAAAGGATAGTTAACAGAAATGAAGTAATTTTAGAAGATTTTAACAAAGCAATTGATAATTGGGTAATACCAAAGATAGATAAAGAACAGATTTATAAAATACCAAAATTAAACATATTTAAAAATGATTATATAATTAAAGCTGAAGAAAGAGATGTACAGTTAAGTAAACCCTTTGAGAAAATAACTTTACTTTCTGCAGAGTCAATAAAGCATCATAAAAATAAAAAAATATAAATATATACATATAGGATTAGTACAAATTGGTATAAAACCTTTAACTAGAGAAGGATTAAATACTAGTATTCTGGCTGTGGTCAGAGATGATAGGTTTGTAAATTTTAATGACTCACTATTAGGAACTATAGAAACCAGTCTGAGTAGTGGTCCAATTTCATTTGACTGCTTCCCAGATATAACAATTTCATTAAATGATCCAAATATATTAAAAAGTGTAGTTTTAGAAATTAAAACACATAATTATAAAATGCTTGAAGGATCCATTCCTATAGCATTAATGTATAAAATAAATTATAAAGCTATGGTATCTGCTTTTGCTACAAAATATATAATGCAACCTAAATTAGGAGAAACTAAATTTTTACAAATAGATTTGAGTAAAGCTAATACAGTAATTCCTAGGACTATTCAGTGGAAGGATATTAGTCTCCCTGATGAATGGGTCTTAGAGGATGCTGTTCCTCTTCATGAACCAAAGACTATAGTTAAACCTAATATAGAACTCAGTAAAATTGAACAGTATGAAGATGGTAAAGTTAAATTAAAATTCAGTAGACATAGTGTTAGCAGTAGGTATTCAGACTCTTCCTCCTCTGTTTCAACAGTAGATATAGGTAGAGCCTCACAGTTACCTTCTGTAATATATGCTTCATATAAAGAAAATGAACCTAAACCTGTATTGCAAACAGTAGTAAAGCCTAGGTATTCTACATCATATATACCTAAGTCTAGTAATAAATTAAAAAGTGTTGACTATAGTACAACAGTACCACACATATATTATAATCCAACAGGAACTATGAACCCTTTGGAACCAAACCCTAATTATAATCAACCTCAAAATATAGAACATTCACCTTCTCCACCCATGTCACCTACAGCTTCCTTCATGACAGGAAATGTAGAAAGCATGGATAGAGAATTAAATGTAATTAATAAATAATTTATTTTTAATTATGATAAATTAAATAAAGAATTAACGACAGTAAAAAATAAAGATAAACTAGAAAGTGTAATAAAAAAAGGTAAAAGATTTTGAATCAATTAAAGAAGAATATGTTGACTTTATAAGAAATTATGAAGTTAATATGAAATTCTTTGATTGGTTTAAAAGAATTTATAGAGGAAAACTTAAAGCAGAAAAATTAATAAATCCAGTAACTATTAGAAATAAAGATACAGAATGGAAAATAAAAGACAAAATTATACAGAGTGAACATCCACCTAAAACATCAAGTGTATTTTTACATGGAGATAAAGAAATAAATATAACACCATTTAAAATAGTTTCTGAAGATGACCCTAATAGGAAAATATTAGAACAAAATAATTTTAGTAATGCACACCTATTAAGTATAGGACAACAATTAAATAGATTAGAAGATACTATTAAAGAAAGTAAAATAGTAAAAATAGAAAAAGAAGTTAAAGATAAAAAGCTTAAGTCTCATGTTTTTAAACCTTTCGAAGTTTCTAAAACAGGACAAAAGGAAGTCAAATCTAAGGATTCTGACTTTGTTAAAGCAATTAAAGAACAATTAAGTAAAATTGACTCTTCTTCTGGGTCAAAACAGGTTATTCAGGAAACACCTCAATCTAAATCTTCTAAAACTATTAGTATAGTTACCCAAGAGCAAGATTCAGAATCAGTTGAAGAATCTCAACCTGAATCTGAAGATATTGAAACCTTTAGTAAAACCTTAGAACCACAAATAAATCGTATAACATATAATCAGTCTATAGTACCTAGAATGTCTGCCCCAGACTTAGGTATAGCAGATAGACCTAATACATTAACACAGTATAAATATAATGCCTCTTCAGTATATGAATGGAACATTGATAGCCTATCAGAATATAATATTCTGAGTCTTCTACAGCAGATGACAATGGCTGCCAATGCTTATATAACCCAAATAGACACTTCTGATAAGACTATAGCTGAACTTCTTATAGCTGGTTTTACTGGTCAACTTAAAGGTTGGTGGGATAATCATCTCACTGATAAACAACATTTAGAAATTCTAAATGCTATAAAAACTTATGAAGATGGAATACCCATATTAAATGAATTTGGTGATACTATTCAAGATGCAGTGGCAACACTAATCTTGACTATATCACTTCACTTTATAGGTGATCCTACACATTTAAAGGATAAAAATGCTGAATTACTGAGTAATCTTAGGTGTAAGAAACTTAGTGATTTTCAGTTTTATAAAACAACTTTCCTAACTAGGATAATGCTTAGAGAAGATTCCAACCAGGCTTTCTGGAAAGAAAATTCCTAGCACGATTACCCTTTTTCCTAGGAGAGAAAGTTAGAAACCATATAAAATAGGAATTTGGAAACCTTATTCCTTACGATATGTTAACTTATGGACAACTGTTTAGTATAGTTCAAAAAGAAGGATTAAAACTTTGTCAAGACATAAAACTTTAAAAATCATTAAAATACGAAATGAGAAAGACTAAACAAGAATTATGTTCTTTCTGTAAACAATTTGATTATAGCATAACACAAAAACATAAAGATTGTAATGGACAGTGTTCTACTACAAGGAAATATAAGAAACCATATAAAAAATATCATAAAAAGAGTTATAAGAAAAAACTTGATAAAGATGATTATTATAAAAAACAGAAACCTTATAAGCCTTACAAATATAGAAAACCTAATAGAAAATCATATAAACAAAAAGATAAAAAATTAGGTCTCTGTTTTAAACTAAGATTAGGTTCTTAGGACATTATATAGAACAGGGAATCATAGAACCTATAGAAAGAAACTTAGCCTTTGGGGATAAGTTTCCTGATCAGATTATTAATAAAGCTCAGTTACAGAGATTTTTAGGTTGTCTGAATTATGTTATAGAATTCTTTCCTAACCTAAATAGAACTATTAAACCTCTGCATGATAGATTAAAGAAAAACCCAGGTCCATGGACTGAGGTCCATTCTGGCATAGTTAGACAAGTTAAAGACCTAGTTAAAACTATTCCTTGCCTACATATAGCTGATCCCTTAGCCTCCAAAATAGTAGAGACTGATGCATCAGATATAGGCTTTGGTGGGATTTTAAAACAAGTTAAAGAGGGTAGAGAAGCCATAGTCCAATTCTATTCAGGACATTGGAGCCCAACCCAGTTAAACTATTCAACTATAAAGAAAGAGATTTTGAGTATTGTTTTATGTATTTCAAAATTTCAATCTGAATTATTAAATAAAAAATTTCTATTGAGAATTGATTGTAAAAGTGCAAAAGATGTTTTGCAAAAAGATGTTAAAAATCTTGCCTCAAAACAGATTTTTGCTAGATGGCAAGCTATTTTGAGTATATTTGATTTTGATATAGAATTTATTAAAGGAGAAAATAATAGTTTACCTGATTTCCTTACGCAATTCTACCACTATTGAAACTGTTAAAGAATGGCTCCTTAAGAGAAACCATGGTGGTCTTGATCCAAGGCTACAAGCCTCTTTTGGAGCTCAAAGAGCCAAAAATATTGCCCTTCTCGCAGCTGCAAAGACTGCAGAAGAATATAAAGTCTTAATGGAACAGATGGTTGGATCTCTTCCCTCAACATCTGAGCCCATTAAGCCCAGTAGAACCTGCTCTGCTGGATCTTCGACTAAAGTCCATTCTAAAGTCTCTAAAGCCTCATCCAGAAGAAGAAAATCTTCTTCCTCTTCTTCGAATTCCTCTACATCATCCATGACATCATCTTCCACCGAGACATCTGACTCGGATTACTGTCCCAGTAATGAGGATGATTGCTATGGTATATTGTCCCCCATTAAAATAAAAAGTAAAGAAAAGGTAAAAAGAAAAGAAAAAGAAAAGAATAAAGAAAAATAAAAGAAAAAAGAAAAGAAAAAAGAAAAAGAAAAAAGAAAAGAAAAAGAAAAGAATAAAGAAAAAGAAAAAAGAAAAAGTAAAGAAAAGAAAGAAAAATCAAAGAAAAATAAAAAGAAAATTGAGTCAGAAGTTGAATCTGACTCAGATTCGTCTGATTAAAGGTAGGAGAAACCTAATTTCTCCACTCAAATTGTTAAAGTCAATAAAGACGGTGCCCACCGACAAGATACTGTTCATCTACAGTATTTACCAGAGGGATTCCAACAGTAAGGTCAGAAGAACTGTTCATCCACAGTTCCCAACAGTAAAGCCAACAATACCTCAGACAAGGTACTATTCAGCCACAGTTCCAGACGCGTGAAGGTACAGTAAAAGCAAATAGTAACGACAGGTTACTATTCATCTACAGTGCCAAAGCATGTGACAAAGAACAATGGAATTTTAAAGCCTCTGTCTATATAATGAAGCTCATTCTGAAGGTAAAGAGGATCCAAAAAACACTTCTCTCCCAACTCAGAAGACATTGGAGAACCTCTTAACCTAGTCTTAGCTTTTCTCTTCCTTTCCCTTCCTCACTTATATTTCTTCCATTCCTGTACCTAACACCTATTGATCTCCTTGTATAAGGTAGTCTTAGTTTATAACTTATAATTTATATTTTGTATTTTGTTCTGTATTGTATTTTATTTTAATAAATTTAAATTTCTATATTTCATCTCTCATATCCATCTATAAGTATGCTCTGTTCTAGTTTTTGCAAGCAAAAAACGAGCAAGTTGAGCTTGATCTGGAACTAAAACATCAGAAATTATATTTGCACTACTTACAGACTGAAAAGGACATCTATATTCTATCCTTTTCTGTCTTTCTCCTCTCTATATTCTACGCTGTATACTTATACGGGATCCGTATATTTATACCACATATAGTGTAATTAGGTATACTAAAACAAATAGATTTAAGAGTGTGTTTTGATAAACTTAAAATATTTTAGACTTAAGATACAAATTTATTTAAAGATTTAATTGTAATCTTTAAAGTGGTATATAAGGCTGGAAACCTAAATATAAATTGGAGCAACGTCAGACTTGCACCTCCTTTGCACCAGGTATGAAACAACGCCGCCGTACCATTTAAAAGGGATTATAATTATTCTTTATATATTTTTAATATATGCTTATCTTTGTAATTTATCTTAATATAGTCTTTTACATTCTGTTTCTTATTTCTGTTTCTTATTTACTGCTAATCTGTTTATATTTATGTTATTTATATCTAATTATTTATTGTTTTTATTAAATCCTTTAAATATCAGTTCATCCCCTGTGAACGGTCCTTTATATATGCTGGTATCAGAGCCATCTTCTTTTAGGGGTGGTAGTAGATAGATATAGAACTGTTTACATAGTTAAATTTTTTGACTTTTAGATCTAGGAGTGGACTTAGTGTTGTCTAGGTATTGGATATGCAGTAAGACCCGCGTTAGCCGACGGACAGGCGTTTAGGGCAGTAAGTCAGTGGTTGCTACCGAAACCAACATTAATAAACTTTAAAAATCTATTTTTCAAAAAATTTAAAAATGGAACCATTTCTATGTAAATCTGCTAGTACAACTAAATCAGATAGTTCTGAGTCATCAGAAGTTAAAAGAAATGAAGTAATTTTAGAAGATTTTAACAAAGAAATTGATAATTGGGTAATACCAAAGATAGATAAAGAACAGATTTATAAAATACCAAAATTAAACATATTTAAAAATGATTATATAATTAAAGCTGAAGAAAGAGATGTACAGTTAAGTAAACCCTTTGAGAAAATAACTTTACTTTCTGCAGAGTCAATAAAGCATCATAAAAATAAAAAATATAAATATATACATACAGGATTAGTACAAATAGGTATAAAACCTTTAACTAGAGAAGGATTAAATACTAGTATTCTGGCTGTGGTCAGAGATGCTAGGTTTGTAAATTTTAATGACTCACTATTAGGAACTATAGAAACCAGTTTGAGTAGTGGTCCAATTTCATTTGAATGCTTCCCAGATATAACAATTTCATTAAATGATCCAAATATATTAAAAAGTGTAGTTTTAGAAATTAAAACACACAATTATAAAATGCTTGAAGGATCCATTCCTGTAGCATTAATGTATAAAATAAATTATAAAGCTATGGTATCTGCTTTTGCTATAAAATATATAATGCAACCTAAATTAGGAGAAACTAAATTTTTACAAATAGATTTGAGTAAAGCTAATACAGTAATTCCTAGGACTATTCAGTGGAAGGATATTAGTCTCCCTGATGAATGGGTCTTAGAGGATGTTGTTCCTCTTCCTGAACCAAAGACTATAGTTAAACCTAATATAGAACTCAGTAAAATTGAACAGTTTGATAACGGTAAAGTTAAATTAAAATTCAGTAGACATAGTGTTAGCAGTAGGTATTCAGACTCTTCCTCCTCTGTTTCAACAGTAGATATAGGTAGAGCCTCACAGTTACCTTCTGTAATATATGCTTCATATAAAGAAAATGAACCTAAACCTGTATTGCAAACAGTAGTAAAGCCTAGGTATTCTACATCAGATATACCTAAGTCTAGTAATAAATTAAAAAGTGTTGACTATAGTACAACAGTACCACACTTATATTATAATCCAACAGGAACTATGAACCCTTTGGAACCAAACCCTAATTATAATCAACCTCAAAATATAGAACATTCACCTTCTCCACCCATGTCACCTACAGCTTCCTTCATGACAGGAAATGTAGAAAGCATGGATAGAGAATTAAATGTAATTAATAAATAATTTATTTTTAATTATGATAAATTAAATAAAAATTAACGGCAGTAAAAAATAAAGATAAACTAGAAAGTGTAATAAAAAAGGTAAAAGATTTTGAATCAGTTAAAGAAGAATATGTTGACTTTATAAGAAATTATGAAGTTAATATGAAATTCTTTGATTGGTTTAAAAGAATTTATAGAGGAAAACTTAAAGCAGAAAAATTAATAAATCCAGTAACTATTAGAAATAAAGATACAGAATGAAAAGTAAAAGACAAAATTATACAGAGTGAGCATCCACCTAAAACATCAAGTGTATTTTTACATGGAGATAAAGAAATAAATATAACACCATTTAAAATAGTTTCTGAAGATGACCCTAATAGGAAAATATTAGAACAAAATAATTTTAGTAATGCACACCTATTAAGTATAGGACAACAATTAAATAGATTAGAAGATACTATTAAAGAAAGTAAAATAGAAAAAATAGAAAAAGAAGTTAAAGATAAAAAGCTTAAGTCTCATGTTTTTAAACCTTTCGAAGTTTCTAAAACAGGACAAAAGGAAGTCAAATCTAAGGATTCTGACTTTGTTAAAGCAATTAAAGAACAATTAAGTCAAATTGACTCTTCTTCTGGGTCAAAACAGGTTGTTCAGGAAACACCTCAATCTAAATCTTCTAAAACTATTAGTATAGTTACCCAAGAGCAAGATTCAGAATCAGTTGAAGAATCTCAACCTGAATCTGAAGATATTGAAACATTTAGTAAAACCTTAGAACCACAAATAAATCGTATAACATATAATCAGTCTATAGTACCTAGAATGTCTGCCCCAGACTTAGGTATAGCAGATAGACCTAATACATTAACACAGTATAAATATAATGCCTCTTCAGTATATGAATGGAACATTGATAGCCTATCAGAATATAATATTCTGAGTCTTCTACAGCAGATGACAATGGCTGCCAATGCTTATATAACCCAAATAGACACTTCTGATAAGACTATAGCTGAACTTCTTATAGCTGGTTTTACTGGTCAACTTAAAGGTTGGTGGGATAATCATCTCACTGATAAACAACATTTAGAAATTCTAAATGCTATAAAAACTTATGAAGATGGAATACCCATATTAAATGAATTTGGTGATACTATTCAAGATGCAGTGGCAACACTAATCTTGACTATATCACTTCACTTTATAGGTGATCCTACACATTTAAAGGATAAAAATGCTGAATTACTGAGTAATCTTAGGTGTAAGAAACTTAGTGATTTTCAGTTTTATAAAACAACTTTCCTAACTAGGATAATGCTTAGAGAAGATTCCAACCAGGCTTTCTGGAAAGAAAATTCCTAGCAGGATTACCCTTTTTCCTAGGAGAGAAAGTTAGAAACCATATAAAATAGGAATTTGGAAACCTTATTCCTTACGATATGTTAACTTATGGACAACTGTTTAGTATAGTTCAAAAAGAAGGATTAAAACTTTGTCAAGACATAAAACTTTAAAAATCATTAAAATACGAAATGAGAAAGACTAAACAAGAATTATGTTCTTTCTGTAAACAATTTGATTATAGCATAACACAAAAATATAAAGATTGTAATGGACAGTGTTCTACTACAAGGAAATATAAGAAACCATATAAAAAATATCATAAAAAGAGTTATAAGAAAAAACTTGATAAAGATGATTATTATAAAAAACAGAAACCTTATAAGCCTTACAAATATAGAAAACCTAATAGAAAATCATATAAACAAAAAGATAAAAAATTCACATCATATAAAGATTTAACATGTTATAAATGTGGAAGAAAAGGCCACACATCAAGATTTTATAAATTTGATAAAAAATTGTAAGAATTAAATTTAGAAGAATCTATATTAAACAAAATTTATGAATTATACTTAGATTATTCAGATTCTGAAGAATATTCAGATTCTGAAGAAATAAATGAGATAGATGATATAGGATCAGAATCAAGTTCTAAAGATAGTAGTAGTAAATCATTAAATGTATTAACTAAAGAACAAGAATCTATATTAGAAGCAATAAAATATATAAGTGATCCTAAAATTCAAGAAAAAATGTTAAATAAAATATTAGAAAATGATAAACCTAAACATTCTATGTTACCTAGTGCTAGTAAACAAACTTATGATTTAACCACAATATTAAATAAAAATAAAACAGTAAAAAATAAACCGACCATAAATGATTTACAAAAAGAAATTAAAGAAATTAAATTAGAGTTAAAAGAATTAAAAAATAAACAAGAATAAGATTCACAGATAATAAAATCTTTAATGAACTCAACTTCTTCTTCTGATGAAGAAGCTGAAGAAGATATTGAACAGATAAATGGTAAAGAAACTGATAATGAAATTAGTTTGATTAATAAAGATAAAATTCCTGATAATTTAATTTTTATGTTGCATGAAATAACATCCAGAAAATATTTAATAAAAATAAAATTAAAATTTTAAGATAATTATAATATAGAAACTATAGCATTGTTTGATACAGGAGCTGATTTGAACTGCATTAAACCTAGTTTAGTACCAAAAAGATTTTGGCAACAAACTAATGAAAGTTTATCTGCAGCAAATAAATCTAAACTAAATATACTTGGTAAAGCAGAAGCATCAATTATAGATAAAAATTTAGAAATAAAGAATATATTTATTTTAACTAATATTCATCATATGGTAATCTTAGGAACACCATTTATGAATTTGATAACACCTTATTCAGTAAATGATGATAGTATAAGTTTTAAAGTTAGAAAACAAAAAATAATTTTCCCATTTTTGGAAAAACCTAAAAAGAGGAATTTAAACCTTTTAAAGGCTCATTCAATAAATGAATTACAGATAAATGCACTTATAAAAGCAAAGTCTGAACAACTTTGTAATTTAAAAAATAATTATCATTTACAAAAAATAAATGAACAGTTAAACAATAAATTTACACAAGATAAAATTAGTAAGTTAAAATCACAAATAGAAAAAGTCTTGTGTGCTGATATTCCAAATGCGTTTTGGAACAGAAAGCAACACATGGTTGATTTACCTTATGAAATAGGCTTTGATGAAAAGTCTATTACAACTAAAGCTAGGCCATTCAAATGGCGCCTGATTTAATTGAATTTTGTAAAAAAGAAATAAATGATTTAGAATATAAAGGATTAATAACTAAATCTTGAAGCCCTTGGTCTTGTGCTGCATTCTATGTAAACAAGGCCTCTGAAATAGAAAGAGGAGCACCTAGATTAGTAATAAATTATAAACCTTTAAATAAAGCTTTAAAATGGATTAGGTACCCTATTCCAAATAAAAAAGATTTATTAGGAAGATTATATAAAGCAAATATTTTTAGTAAATTTGATATGAAATCTGGTTTTTGGCAAATTCAGATTAACCCTAAAGATAGGTATAAGACTGCATTCACTGTTCCATTTGGACAGTATGAATGAAATGTTATGCCTTTTGGTTTAAAGAATGCACCCTCTGAGTTTCAGAGAGTGATGAATGATATTTTTAACCCTTACACTAAATTTTGTATTGTTTATATAGATGATGTTTTAATATATTCAACAACCATAGAAGAACATTTTAAACATCTAAAAACATTTTTTATGGTAATAAAACATAATGGTTTAGTATTAAGTAAAACGAAGATGTCTCTGTTTCAAACTAAGATTAGGTTCTTAGGACATTATATAGAACGGGGAATCATAGAACCTATAGAAAGAAACTTAGCCTTTGGGGATAAGTTTCCTGATCAGATTATTAATAAAGCTCAGTTACAGAGATTTTTAGGTTGTCTGAATTATGTTATAGAATTCTTTCCTAACCTAAATAGAACTATTAAACCTCTGCATGATAGATTAAAGAAAAACCCAGGTCCATGGACTGAGGTCCATTCTGGCATAGTTAGACAAGTTAAAGACCTAGTTAAAACTATTCCTTGCCTACATATAGCTGATCCCTTAGCCTCCAAAATAGTAGAGACTGATGCATCAGATATAGGCTTTGGTGGTATTTTAAAACAAGTTAAAGAGGGTAGAGAAGCCATAGTCCAATTCTATTCAGGACATTGGAGCCCAACCCAGTTAAACTATTCAACTATAAAGAAAGAGATTTTGAGTATTGTTTTATGTATTTCAAAATTTCAATCTGAATTATTAAATAAAAAATTTCTATTGAGAATTGATTGTAAAAGTGCAAAAGATGTTTTGCAAAAAGATGTTAAAAATCTTGCCTCAAAACAGATTTTTGCTAGATGGCAAGCTATTTTGAGTATATTTGATTTTGATATAGAATTTGTTAAAGGAGAAAATAATAGTTTACCTGATTTCCTTACTCGTGAATTCCTTCTCAGGAATCATGGGGAGAAAAAAGAAAACAGCCAATAAAGAAAAGGAAACCCTTCAAGATGACTCTCCTAAAGCTCTATCTGATCATTCAGATAGTATATTGAACCCTAAACCCATAAAGTCTTGGGCTGATGCTGTCCAAGAAGAAGAAAAAGCAAAAATAGAGCATTGGGTCTCTCAGCTGGCCCAATCACCAGAAGTGATTAAAGCTCTCTTAAAGATGGGACACGAACCTCCTTCAGGGGTTCCAGGTAAAGATTACTTAATCCCTTATTTAAAAAACCAAATCGAGATAGGAGAATCTTCTTCTCAAAAAACCCTATCTCAGAGTATTTCTAAAATTGAGTTGGATATTTCAAAACCTTCAACTCAAATTGTTTCAGCAAATTTCCTTTAAAGCAAAAATCATTTTGGTATAATAAAAATTTTTGGTTTACAGAATTGATTCCTGATTTTGGGACTGTTCAGCAGAACCCATGGTCTATAATTGAGTCTGTATATCCTAAAGGATGGTTTTTCAAACCAAAAGAATCTTCAAAGCCCCAAGAATACTATCTTCATATTCTTGTGGATTCAGGCTCCTTATTTCTAAAGCACAATTACCTTCAGCAAGATAAGGCTGTCATAGCCTATTCTTCTTTTAAAATAAAGAAAATTCTCCATCTTTCTGAATGGGGAAGACCTTTGCACATTCCTGTGCAGTTTAAAACCCTTCCTTCTTTATCATGATGTTCTTCATATAACTATTGGGACTACATAGAAGCCTGGACTAAAGCCCTATTTTTCCAAAACCCTGGAAAAACCCATTCTTGGCTCATCTATTGTGAGACCAATTTAAAGATCAATAACCTTCCATCCTGGTTCGTTGATTGGTGGCATTATTGTGGAAATGATGGAAGAACTCTTCCACAAGATGTACTATTAGCTTACCAGCATTTTAAAGCCCACTTAAATCCTACACAATTTGAGAGGAATTTTCCTCCTCTACTTCTTTTTTGCTTAAATTTCAATATACCTTGGGTATATCAATGGTATTTTGACTATTCATTTCAGTCAGGTACCAGTATCCCTGTTATATTGAGAAAATCTAAAGTCAAGTAGTGGTCTGCCTTTCGCAATTCTACCACTATTGAAACTGTTAAAGAATGGCTCCTTAAGAGAAATCATGGTGGTCTTGATCCAAGGCTACAAGCCTCTTTTGGAGCTCAAAGAGCCCAAAATATTGCCCTTCTTGCAGCTGCAAAGACTGCAGAAGAATATAAAGTCTTAATGGAACAGATGGTTGGATCTCTTCCCTCAACATCTGAGCCCATTAAGCCCAGTTGTGAACCTCGGGTTCCGCCCGAAAAGGATTCGGATGGACGTTCACTCGTTGTCGGGAGTCGCCACTCAGTTTATTTTGTTCGAAGGGAAAAAACTAAGAAAACCCTTGTTTGACTCCAATAATGCATCCAATGTAAAGGCTTCTAATCTACGAACCCAAGGAGGATTCGGGGACTATGTCATGCCTTTGACTAACTTGCAGAAGAGGAACAAAGAAATGAAGACAAAAAGATTGTTAGTAGTTTGTCGACTTTGCTATTTGGGGTGAATCCCAAACATGCCTACATACTCCCGTTTGAATAGGAGATCAAAGCCCATGTAGTTCGGAAAAGCCTATTTAAAGGCGATGAAAATTATGCTTCATGCATGTGTGTGTGTATGCTTCGTGCATTGTCAGGCTTCATGCCAAAGATTGATTCAGCACTTAGTGCTAAATGGTGAGATTTAGGTATTTTGTACCAAAAAAGTGGGATTTAGGCTTCATGCCAAAGGTTGATTTTAATTGAGTCGGGCTTCATGCCAGAGTTGTGAAATTTAGCACTTAGTGCTAAATGGTGCAATTTTAGGTACTTTGTACCAAAAGAATGCAAATTTTTAGGCCTTAGGCCTGCATTGCCGGGCTTCATGCCAAAATTGTGAGATTTAGCACTTAGTGCTAAATTGTGCAATTTTAGGTACTTTGTACCAAAATGGTGTAATTTAGGCTCCGTGCCAAAAGGTTGATTTTAATTGTGAAATTTAGCTACTTTGTACCAAAAGGATTCAATTTAGGCTTCGTGCCAAAGAGGCTGATTGATTAGTCCATTAGGCCTTAGACCTAAAAGGATTAGGTCTTTGACCGAGAAGAAATTAAGAAGAAGATTGAATGCTTATGAGATGCTTAAATTGACAAATGATGGATTAGAATATTACCTCGCTTAGGATTTTCCCGCTTCGAAGTTCCAGATCTCGTTTTCTTGGATCTTGGATTATGATTCTTGATTACGGATTAAATTCGTCAGCATGAGGCCCGGAGTCTTCAAAAGCTAACCCTTTTTATGAACACTTGAAGGCAATTTATAGGCAAAATCGGGCTGTACGGCGGCTGGGCCGCCGATTTCATCCGGTTTTCGCTCAAACTGATTTTTCGGGAGCTAGAGACCTCCAAAAATTATTCCGGGACCATATCCGTGATCCTCACATCGTCCCGGACATTTCAAGTACCATATTGATATATTTTCGGTGAACTTTACCGTGGACCTCCGGTCTGCCTCGGTCTTTTGCAGTCTGAGGAAATTGGCTTTCCGAGCCTCAAAATTTGAGTGTTCACACCAGTAGAACCTGCTCTGCTGGATCTTCGACTAAAGTCCATTCTAAAGTCTCTAAAGCCTCATCCAGAAGAAGAAAATCTTCTTCCTCTTCTTCGGATTCCTCTACATCATCCATGACATCATCTTCCACCAAGACATCTGACTCGGATTACTGTCCCAGTAATGAGGATGATTGCTATGGTATATTGTCCCCCATTAAAATAAAAAGTAAAGAAAAGGTAAAAAGAAAAGAAAAAAGAAAAGAAAAAAGAAAAGAAAAAAGAAAAAGAATAAAGAAAAGAAAAAGAAAAGAATAAAGAAAAAGAAAAAAGAAAAAGAAAAGAAAAGAAAGAAAAATCAAAGAAAAATAGAAAGAAAATTGAGTCAGAAGTTGAATCTGACACAGATTCGTCTGATTAAAGCCAGGATAAACTTAATTTCTCCACTCAAATTGTTAAAGTCAATAAAGACGGTGCCCACTGACAAGATACTGTTCATCTACAGTATTTACCAGAGGGATTCCAACAGTAAAGTCAGAAGAACTGTTCATCCACAGTTCCCAACAGTAAAGCCAACAGTACCTCAGACAAGGTACTATTCATCCACAGTTTCAGACGCGTGAAGGTACAGTAAAAGCAAATAGTAACGACAGGTTACTATTTATCTACAGTGCCAAAGCATGTGACAAGAACAGTGAAATTTTAAAGCCTCTGTCTATATAATGAAGCTCATTCTGAAGGTAAAGAGAATCCAAAAAACACTTCTCTCCCAACTCAGAAGACATTGGAGAACCTCTTAACCTAGTCTTAGCTTCTCTCTTCCTTTCCCTTCCTCACTTATATTTCTTCCATTCCTGTACCTAACACCTATTGATCTCCTTGTATAAGGTAGCCTTAATTTATAACTTATATTTTATATTTTATATTTTATTATGTATTGTATTGTATTTTAATAAATTTAAATTTCTATATTTCATCTCTCATATCCATCTATAAGTATGCTCTGTTCTAGTTCTTGCAAGCAAAAAACGAGCAAGTTGAGCTTGATCTGGAACTAAAACATCAGAAATTATATTTGCACTAGTGACAGACTGAAAAGAACCGTTCACAGGGGATGAACTGATATTAAAAAGATTTACTAAAAACAATAAATAATTAGATATAAATAACATAAATATAATCAGATTAGCAGTAAATAAGAAACAGAAATAAGAAACAGAATGTAAAAGACTATATTAAGATAAATTACAAAAATAAGCATATATTAAAAATATATAAAGAATAATTATAATCCCTTTTAAATGGTACAACGTAGAATATAGAGAGGAGAAAGACAGAAAAGGATAGAATATAGAGGTCCTTTTCAGTCTGTAAGTAGTGCAAATATAATTTCTGATGTTTTAGTTCCAGATCAAGCTCAACTTGCTCGTTTTTTGCTTGCAAGAACTAGAACAGAACATACTTATAGATAGATATGAGAGATGAAATATAGAAATTTAAATTTATTAAAATAAAATACAATACAGAATAAAATACAAAATATAAATTATAAGTTAAGACTACCTTATACAAGGAGATCAATAGGTGTTAGGTACAGGAATGAAAGAAATATAAGTGAGGAAGGGAAAGGAAGAGAGAAGCTAAGACTAGGTTAAGAGGTTCTCCAATGTCTTCTGAGTTGGGAGAGAAGTGTTTTTTGGATCCTCTTTACCTTCAGAATGAGCTTCATTATATAGACAGAGGCTTTAAAATTTCACTGTTCTTGTCACATGCTTTGGCACTGTAGATGAATAGTAACATATCGTTACTATTTGCTTTTACTGTACCTTCACGCGTCTGGAACTGTGGCTGAATAGTACCTTGTCTGAGATACTGTTGGCTTTACTGTTGGGAACTGTGGATGAACAGTTCTTCTGACTTTACTGTTGGAATCCCTCTAGTAAATACTGTAGATGAACAGTATCTTGTCAGTGGGCACCGTCTTTATTGACTTTAACAATTTGAGTGGAGAAATTAGGTTTATCCTGCCTTTAATCAGACGAATCTGAGTCAGATTCAACTTCTGACTCAATTTTCTTTCTATTTTTCTTTGATTTTTCTTTCTTTTCTTTACTTTTTCTTTTTTCTTTTTCTTTTTTCTTTTCTTTTTCTTTTCTTTTTTCTTTTTCTTTTTTCTTTTCTTTTTCTTTATTCTTTTCTTTTTACCTTTTCTTTACTTTTTATTTTAATGGGGGACAATATACTATAGCAATCATCCTCATTACTGGGACAGTAATCCGAGTCAGATGTCTCGGTGGAAGATGATGTCATGGATGATGTAGAGGAATCCGAAGAAGAGGAATACGATTTTCTTCTTCTGGATGAGGCTTTAGAGACTTTAGAATGGACTTTAGTCGAAGATCCAGCAGAGCAGGTTCTACTGGGCTTAATGGGCTCAGATGTTGAGGGAAGAGATCCAACCATCTGTTCCATTAAGACTTTATATTCTTCTGCAGTCTTTGCAGCTGCGAGAAGGGCAATATTTTGGGCTCTTTGAGCTCCAAAAGAGGCTTGTAGCCTTGGATCAAGACCACCATGGTTTCTCTTAAGGAGCCATTCTTTAACAGTTTCAATAGTGGTAGAATTGCGAAAGGCAGACCACCACTTGACTTTAGATTTTCTCAATATAACAGGGATACTGGTACCTGACTGAAATGAATAGTCAAAATACCATTGATATACCCAAGGTATATTGAAATTTAAGCAAAAAAGAAGTAGAGGAGGAAAATTTCTCTCAAATTGTGTAGGATTTAAGTGGGCTTTAAAATGCTGGTAAGCTAATAGTACATCTTGTGGAAGAATTCTTTCATCATTTCCACAATAATGCCACCAATCAACGAACCAGGATGGGAGGTTATTGATCTTTAAATTGGTCTTACAATAGATGAGCCAAGAATGGGTTTTTCCAGGGTTTTGGAAAAATAGGGCTTTAGTCCAGGCTTCTATATAGTCCCAATAGTTATATGAAGAACAGCATGATAAAGAAGGAAGGGTTTTAAACTGCACAGGAATGTGCAAAGGTCTTCCCCATTCAGAAGGATGGAGAATTTTCTTTATTTTAAAAGAAGAATAGGCTATGACAGCCTTATCTTGCTGAAGGTAATTGTGCTTTAGAAATAAGGAGCCTGAATCCACAAGAATATGAAGATAGTATTCTTGGGGCTTTGAAGATTCTTTTGGTTTGAAAAACCATCCTTTAGGATATACGGACTCAATTATAGACCATGGGTTCTGCTGAACAGTCCCAAAATCAGGAATCAATTCTGTAAACCAAAAATTTTTATTATACCAAAATGATTTTTGCTTTAAAGGAAAATTTGCTGAAACAATTTTAGTTGAATGTTTTGAAATATCCAACTCAATTTTAGAAATACTCTGAGATAGGGTTTTTTGAGAAGAAGATTCTCCTATCTCGATTTGGTTTTTTAAATAAGGGATTAAGTAATCTTTACCTGGAACCCCTGGAGGAGGTTCATGTCACATCTTTAAGAGAGCTTTAATCACTTATGGTGATTGGGCCAGCTGAGAGACCCAATGCTCTATTTTTGCTTTTTCTTCTTCTTGGACAGCATCAACCCAAGAATTTATGGGTTTAGGGTTCAATATACTATCTGAATGATCAGATAGAGCTTTAGGAGAGTCATCTTGAAGGGTTTCCTTTTCTTTATTGGCTGTTTTCTTTTTTCTCCCCATGATTCCTGAGAAGGAATTCACGAGTAAGGAAATCAGGTAAACTATTATTTTCTCCTTTAATAAATTCTATATCAAAATCAAATATACTCAAAATAGCTTGCCATATAGCAAAAATCTGTTTTGAGGCAAGATTTTTAACATTTTTTTGCAAAACATCTTTTGCACTTTTACAATCAATTCTCAATAGAAATTTTTGATTTAATAATTCAGATTGAAATTTTGAAATACATAAAACAATACTCAAAATCTCTTTCTTTATAGTTGAATAGTTTAATTGGGTTGGGTTCCAATGTCCTGAATAGAATTGGACTATGGCTTCTCTACCATCTTTAACTTGTTTTAAAATCCCACCAAAGCCTATATCTGATGCATCAGTCTCTACTATTTTGGAGGCTAAGGGATCAGCTATATGTAGGCAAGGAATAGTTTTAACTAGGTCTTTAACTTGTCTAACTATGCCAGAATGGACCTCAGTCCATGGACCTGGGTTTTTCTTTAATCTATCATGCAGAGGTTTAATAGTTCTATTTAGGTTAGAAAAGAATTCTATAACATAATTCAGACAACCTAAAAATCTCTGTAACTGAGCTTTATTAATCATCTGATCAGGAAACTTATCCCCAAAGGCTAAGTTTCTTTCTATAGGTTCTATGATTCCCTGTTCTATATAATGTCCTAAGAACCTAATCTTAGTTTGAAACAGAGACATCTTCGTTTTACTTAATACTATACCATTATGTTTTATTACCATAAAAAATATTTTTAGATGTTTAAAATGTTCTTCTATGGTTGTTGAATATATTAAAACATCATCTATATAAACAATACAAAATTTAGTGTAAGGGTTAAAAATATCATTCATCACTCTCTGAAACTCAGAGGGTGTATTCTTTAAACCAAAAGGCATAACATTCCATTCATACTATCCAAATGGAACAGTGAATGCAGTCTTATACCTATCTTTAGGATTAATCTGAATTTGCCAAAAACCAGATTTCATATCAAATTTACTAAAAATATTTGCTTTATATAATCTTCCTAATAAATCTTTTTTATTTGGAATAGGGTACCTAATCCATTTTAAAGCTTTATTTAAAGGTTTATAATTTATTACTAATCTAGGTGCTCCTCTTTCTATTTCAGAGGCCTTGTTTACATAGAATGCAGCACAAGACCAAGGGCTTCAAGATTTAGTTATTAATCCTTTATATTCTAAATCATTTATTTCTTTTTTACAAAATTCAATTAAATCAGGCGCCATTTGAATGGGCCTAGCTTTAGTTGTAATAGACTTTTCATCAAAGCCTATTTCATAAGGTAAATCAACCATGTATTGCTTTCTATTCCAAAACGCATTTGGAATATCAGCACACAAGTCTTTTTCTATTTGTGATTTTAACTTACTAATTTTATCTTGTGTAAATTTATTGTTTAACTGTTCATTTATTTTTTGTAAATGATAATTATTTTTTAAATTACAAAGTTGTTCAGACTTTGCTTTTATAAGTGCATTTATCTGTAATTCATTTATTGAATGAGCCTTTAAAAGGTTTAAATTCCTCTTTTTAGGTTTTTCCAAAAATGAAAAAATTATTTTTTGTTTTCTAACTTTAAAACTTATACTATCATCATTTACTGAATAAGGTGTTATCAAATTCATAAATGGTGTTCCTAAGTTACCATATGATGAATATTAGTTAAAATAAATATATTCTTTATTTCTAAATTTTTATCTATAATTGATGCTTCTGCTTTACCAAGTATATTTAGTTTAGATTTATTTGCTGCAGATAAACTTTCATTAGTTTGTTGCCAAAATCTTTTTGGTACTAAACTAGGTTTAATGCAGTTCAAATCAGCTCCTGTATCAAACAATGCTATAGTTTCTATATTATAATTATCTGAAAATTTTAATTTTATTTTTATTAAATATTTTCTGGATGTTATTTCATGCAACATAAAAATTAAATTATCAGGAATTTTATCTTTATTAATCAAACTAATTTCATTATCAGTTTCTTTACCATTTATCTGTTCAATATCTTCTTCAGCTTCTTCATCAGAAGAAGAAGTTGAGTTCATTAAAGATTTTATTATCTGTGAATCTTGTTCTTGCTTATTTTTTAATTCTTTTAACTCTAATTTAATTTCTTTAATTTCTTTTTGTAAATCATTTATGGTCGGTTTATTTTTACTGTTTTATTTTTATTTAATATTGTGTTAAATCATAAGTTTGTTTACTAGTACTAGGTAACATAGAATGTTAGGGTTTATCATTTTCTAATATTTTATTTAACATTTTTTCTTGAATTTTAGGATCACTTATATATTTTATTGCTTCTAATATAGATTCTTGTTCTTTAGTTAATACATTTAATGATTTACTACTACTATCTTCAGAACTTGATTCTGATCCTATATCATCTATCTCATTTATTTCTTCAGAATCTGAATAATCTAAGTATAATTCATAAATTTTGTTTAATATAGATTCTTCTAAATTTAATTCTTGCAATTTTTTTTATCAAATTTACAAAATCTTGATGTGTGGCATTTTCTTCCACATTTATAACATGTTAAATCTTTATATGATGTGAATTTTTTATCTTTTTGTTTATATGATTTTCTATTAGGTTTTCTATATTTGTAAGGCTTATAAGGTTTCTGTTTTTTATAATAATCATCTTTATCAAGTTTTTTCTTATAACTCTTTTTATGATATTTTTTATATGGTTTCTTATATTTCCTTGTAGTAGAACACTGTCCATTACAATCTTTATGTTTTTGTGTTATGCTATAATCAAATTGTTTACAGAAAGAACCTAATTCTTGTTTAGTCTTTCTCATTTCGTATTTTAATGATTTTTGAAGTTTTATGTCTTGACAAAGTTTTAATCCTTCTTTTTGAACTATACTAAACAGTTGTCCATAAGTTAACATATCGTAAGGAATAGGGTTTCCAAATTCCTGTTTTATATGGTTTCTAACTTTCTCTCCTAGGAAAAAGGGTAATCCTGCTAGGAATTTTTCTTTCCAGAAAGCCTGGTTGGAATCTTCTCTAAGCATTATCCTAGTTAGGAAAGTTGTTTTATAAAACTGAAAATCACTAAGTTTCTTACACCTAAGATTACTCAGTAATTCAACATTTTTATCCTTTAAATGTGTAGGATCACCTATAAAGTGAAGTGATATAGTCAAGATTAGTGTTGCCACTGCATCTTGAATAGTATCACCAAATTCATTTAATATGGGTATTCCATCTTCATAAGTTTTTATAGCATTTAGAATTTCTAAATGTTGTTCATCAGTGAGATGATTATCCCACCAACCTTTAAGTTGACCAGTAAAACCAGCTATAAGAAGTTCAGCTATAGTCTTATCAGAAGTGTTTGTTTGGGTTCTATAAGCATTGGCAGCCATTGTCATCTGTTGTAGAAGACTCAGAATATTGTATTCTGATAGGCTATCAATGTTCCATTCATATACTGAAGAGGCATTATATTTATACTGTGTTAATTTATTAGGTCTATCTGCTATACCTAAGTCTGGGGCAGACATTCTAGGTACTATAGACTGATTATATGTTATACGATTTATTTGTGGTTCTAAGGTTTTACTAAAGGTTTCAATATCTTCAGATTCAGGTTGAGATTCTTCAACTGATTCTGAATCTTGCTCTTGGGTAACTATACTAATAGTTTTAGAATATTTAGATTGAGGTGTTTCCTGAACAACCTGTTTTGACCCAGAAGAAGAGTCAATTTTACTTAATTGTTTTTAATTGCTTTAACAAAGTCAGAATCCTTAGATTTGACTTCCTTTTGTCCTGTTTTAGAAACTTCGAAAGGTTTAAAAACATGAGACTTAAGCTTTTTATCTTTAACTTCTTTTTCTATTTTTACTATTTTACTTTCTTTAATAGTATCTTCTAATCTGTTTAATTGTTGTCATATACTTAATAGGTGTGCATTACTAAAATTATTTTATTCTAATATTTTCCTATTAGGGTCATCTTCAGAAACTATTTTAAATGGTGTTATATTTATTTCTTTATCTCCATGTAAAAATACACTTGATGTTTTAGGTGGATGTTCACTCTGTATAATTTTGTCTTTTACTTTCAATTCTGTATCTTTATTTCTAATAGTTACTGGATTTATTAATTTTTCCGCTTTAAGTTTTCCTCTATAAATTCTTTTATACCAATCAAAGAATTTCATATTAACTTCATAATTTCTTATAAAGTCAACATATTCTTCTTTAACTGATTCAAAATCTTTTACCTTTTTTTATTACACTTTCTAGTTTATCTTTATTTTTTACTGCCTTTAATTCTTTATTTAATTTATCATAATTAAAAATAAATTCTTTATTAATTACATTTAATTCTCTATCCATGCTTTCTACATTTCCTGTCATGAAGGAAGCTGTAGGTGACATGGGTGGTGAAGGTGAATGTTCTATATTTTGAGGTTGATTATAATTAGGGTTTGGTTCCAAAGGGTTCATAGTTCCTGTTGGATTATAATATAAGTGTGGTACTGTTGTACTATAGTCAACACTTTTTAATTTATTACTAGACTCAGGTATATCTGATGTAGAATACCTAGGCTTTACTACTGTTTGCAATACAGGTTTAGGTTCATTACAGAAGGTAACTGTGAGGCTCTACCTATATCTACTGTTGAAACAGAGGAGGAAGAGTCTGAATACCTACTGCTAACACTATGTCTACTAAATTTTAATTTAACTTTACCGTCTTCATACTGTTCAATTTTACTGAGTTCTATATTAGGTTTAACTATAGTCTTTGGTTCAGGAAAAGGAACAGCATCCTCTAAGACCCATTCATCAAGGAGACTAATATCCTTCCACTGAATAGTCCTAGGAATTACTGTATTAGCTTTACTCAAATATGTTTGTAAAATTTTAGTTTCTCCTAATTTAGGTTGCATTATATATTTTGTAGCAAAAGCAGATACCATAGCTTTATAATTTATTTTATACATTAATGCTACAGGAATGGATCCTTCAAGCATTTTATAATTATGTGTTTTAATTTCTAAAACTACACTTTTTAATATATTTGGATCATTTAATGAAATTGTTATATCTGGGAAGCAGTCAAATGAAATTGGACCACTACTCAGACTGGTTTCTATAGTTCCTAATAGTGAGTCATTAAAATTTACAAACCTAGCATCTCTGACCACAGCCAGAATACTAGTATTTAATCCTTCTCTAGTTAAAGGTTTTATACCTATTTGTACTAATCCTATATGTATATATTTATATTTTTTATTTTTATGATGCTTTATTGACTCTGCATAAAGTAAAGTTATTTTCTCAAAGGGTTTACTTAACTGTACATTTCTTTCTTCAGCTTTAATTATATAATCATTTTTAAATATGTTTAATTTTGGTATTTTATAAATCTGTTCTTTATCTATCTTTGGTATTACCCAATTATCAATTGCTTTGTTAAAATCTTCTAAAATTACTTCATTTCTGTTAACTATCCTTTTAACTTCTGATGACTCAGAACTATCTGATTTAGTTGTACTAGCAGATTTACATAGAAATGGTTCCATTTTTAAATTTTTTGAAAAATAGATTTTTAAAGTTTATTAATGTTGGTTTCGGTAGCGACCACTGACTTATTGCCCTAAACGCCTGTCCGTCGGCTAACGCGGGTCTTACTGCATATCCAATACCTAGACAATACTAAGTCCACTCCTAGATCTAAAAGTAAAAAAATTTAACTATGTAAACAGTTCTATATCTATCTACTACCACCCTAAAAGAAGATGGCTCTAATACCAGCAAATATTAAATTATGAATATAATTTAATATATATATATATATTAAATTATGTATATGAATATATTAATTATTTAACTAATTTAATTTATATAATTTATTACTATACGTTATATGTGATAAATAAATGAAGTAATATAAAATAAATAATTTTAATATCACATAATAATTCAATAAACTTTATTTTAAATTTTTTTCATAAATTATATTTTTAAATTATGAATTCTGATATTTATTTAATAGAAAGTGAATTTATATTAACAAAATATTTATTGGTAAAAAAATTATTAAAAATTTTGAAAGAGCAAATTATTAATTTGAAGGAATAAATTGCATCATATAAGCATGTTATGTTTGTTTACATAATACAAATTACAAAATAAATAAATAAATATTTAATTAATAATATTATAAAAATATGATGACTTAACATATACTAAATGTAATAATATAATTTTTAAATTATTTTAAATGATATTTTAATAATATAAATAGTTAAATATCTTATTTAGGCTTAATACATCATCCGCCCCTTGTACTTGGCACGTTTAGTCATTTTGCCGCTTCTACTTTCACTTTAACCAATGTGACCTTCTAACTTAATTTTTTCATAACTATTTAACCCTTATTTTTTGAATATGCAACACACTTATAGGGCGTGAAATACAAATGCCTACAAATATTCAATAAAACACAAATAAGATGCCATGTGTTTTATGTTGGCCACTTATTAGATGCCATATGTGTTATATAGGGCCACTTACCTTGTTTTCCATTTAATAATAATAATAATAATAATAATAATAATAATAATAATAATAATAATAATAATAATAATAATCAAGTAAATAGCCAAATAAAAATAATTAAAACACTAATTTCTTTCTCAATCTCAATCTACCAAATTTCAATATGCAAATTCGAGTATAAGAAATTAGTCTCTTTCATCAAAGATATATTGCGATTGGTTTTTGGGAAGGTCTCATTTTTCTTTTGAAATATTGGAGAAGGTAGTGGTATTCATAGTGTGTGTTGATGCGGTGGTTATGGTGGTAGTTGGGTGTGTCGCTGCTATGGTAGAAGAGTCATGGTGTGTATCGCTGCTGTGGCTGGGGTTGTGGTGGTAGCTGGTTGTCGTCGCTGTGGTGGAATAGCTGGGTGTGTCGCTGCTATGGTGGAAGAGCTGTGGTGGTAACTCAATCAACTTTTCTTCTATGGCCATAAAATATAATACCCAAAAAATTTCTTGAATGTGGATTTCATTTTTTCTTTGCTTGAGACTCTCCTTTTGTAGCCATATTGGAAAAAAACTGACATACCATTTTGAGAAAAATTGAATTCCTAAAATCTAAAAATCAATTTTGAAAGTTAAAAAATCGAATCCCTAAAATCTACTTCAAGAAAACCTCTTGAATCTCTTTTCCTATGTTTAGAAGGTGAGACAGAGATGTTATGATTAATTTGGGTATTTTAGTTTATTCAATTTTAGGGATTCAATTTTAGCTCAAAAATCCCCAAAAAATTGAATCTCTCTTGCTCTTGAATTTTTCAAGACCACTTCAACTAACTCTAGGGCAATGATGATGCTAGTTTGGTGATGATTTTTTAGCCTTGGCTGACTTCAACATCAATTTGCATTGCTGACAGATAGATCATCGGCCATTAGTGGCGATGACGATGTTGGGTCAAAAGGTTTTTGACGATAATCTTTTTTTATTTATTTTTATTTATTTTTTTATTTAAATTAAATTTATTTACAATTATTATTTGATTTATAAATTTATAAATAAAATTATATTAAAATTTTTAACTAAATTTTCATTTTTATAATTAATCTTTTAATTTATTATTTTATTTTTTTAATTTATAGTTTAATATAATATTATAAATAAATTTTAATTTAATTAATTTTTAATACATTATATTAAAACTATTTAAGGGCATTTTTAAAATAAATATAATATTATAAATAAATATTAATATTATAAATAAATTTTGTTTCTTATATATTCTATTATTTAAATGATTCTAATTGAAATAAAAAATTTAGAAGTAATAATTTTATTATTTGAAGGGCTTTTTGGATATTTTACACTATATATCAATAAATTCAATTATGTTCACGCTCGTTTGGAGAGTAAATTACACTCATTTTGCCACATCAGCATTTAAGGGTTAAATAGTTATGAAAAAGTCAAGTTAGAGGGTCACATTGGTTAAAGTGAAAAGTAAAAAGGGCAAAATAACTAAATGTGCCAAGTACAAGGGGCGAATGATGTATTAAGCCTATTATTTAGTAATCTACTACTTAAATTTTTGGAAATAAATAATAATAATAATAATGTTAATATTAATTAAACAAAAAGAGAAGAAAAGAATATATGTATATAGATGTGTGTGTATATGTATTGGTAATTAATGAGAGAGAGAGAGAGAGGATATTAATGAAGGAGAGAGAAAGAGTCTGAGGGGGAGTAAGAGAGAGAGAGAGAGAGAGGCCAAATGCCGTTTTGCTCCGATCTATCACCTTTCAGCCAACGTCCAATAACCCGCACCGGCTAAGAGGAACCTTTGGCCGACGACGAGTCTTGGTAGGGGATGATCGCAGCCATTGGCCACCAGAACCGATCTCACACGTTGTCCAAAGTCTTCTGGAGAGTAGCACTGGTAGCTGCTTCTGACGAGGTTTTAGACCATTTTTTGATTTTCTTTCCCGGAAAAACTGGTGCCTTTTTAATTTCGATTCGGAGTTTTATGAAGAGTTGATAAATTTTAGTGATTTCTATCTATCTATGAGTTATATAGATTAATATAATATCCTGCTCCCCTAATTTATATTAATAACTACATTTGCATACACACATTTTATTGTTGTGTGGTAAATATGAAAATGTTATTACCAACATTAGATTATAGAAACATAATATATGTCTACACATAACTTGATGGTCTTTGATGCATAAAATATGTATTTGCCAGATAGGGTTTGGATGATGTGGGACCACTCATGATAAGGGATATGAGTTGTGATATGAGAATACTATATGATGATGAGATTAGGACTAACATGATGGCGAGGGTATTCTCATGTTCAGCACTGCTTGTCAGTCGAGTAGCTATACTTGGCTACAGTTGTGACGGCGGACTCTATGTATTGGATTTGAAGAGAAACATATGGACTAAGAGAGCCAGATGAGGGGATTGGCTCCCTAGTTTGGGTTTAATGTGGCCCAATTGATTTGACTCCTATCATTGTTTGCTTATGTGATTTGTTTGATTGATTAGCATTTGCATGAGCACTTTATGCATATGATGGTTGTATTATATTAATTACTATATAGCCCATTGAGTTGAACGCTTATTCATATTCATCAATTTTTCCATGTTGCAGGTTGAGCGTAAAAGAAATATTTTATTGAGTTATCATGCTTTTCATTTCTCGACAGGAGTGTTATTTGTATATATTTTATTATATAATTATGTTATAATTATTTTCTAGAACTCTGCATGGTATTTCTGTCCTTGTCTATCTTTTTATTTAGTTTTGCTATTCAATTAAATACGTTTATTAACCAATGTTCGATTATTGTAGACTCTTAAATTTGGGCCGATTTAAATTTAAGAAGCTTCTCTTGGTCCGTTATAATTTTGAAGAGTCTAAATCTAATTTTAAAGCTTGAAATTAAACTGGTCCAACTCATAAAAGCCTAAATTATATTTGTGAAACAGGTTCGGTCCAAAAAATTAAAAATTTTAGTTTGATTTGAGTCAGGACGAGTCCAAGTCGACATGAGCCAATGCTCATTGTCGATTTGGAGGGTCCCCTCCAAATCGACAATGAGCATTGGCTCATGTCGACTTGGGATATACAAATTGACATGAGTTGGCTTCATGTGGATTTGGACACTCCAAATCGACATGAATCCTAATTCAAAAAGAATTTTAGCGACAGTTTTAATTTCCAAATCAAGTTGGACTTCGGATAACCATGGGATTAGCATATTAGGGTTGGAGATTAAACTATTATGGGCCTATAAATAGACAATTAAAAAGCAGAGAGGGGGATTTTTAGCAATTGGCAACACGAAAACAACCAGTATTATTAAAACATAGAGAGCAACTATTAAACACACAGAATACTATCAAATTCATAAAAGAATACTCCATATAAAGGCAGTAGCTACTATCTTTATTTTGGATTCAGCCAAAATTTTAGATTGGTGCAAGCAAAGGTTTGGATCAATATATAATTTGGTGGAATCAACAAATGAAGGAACGTTCTTCAAGTTTAATTCATTTAAATTCAACACAAAAAGCTTTGGTGATGGTTTTTAACATTGATCATATTTATTCTTCGTCCAAATAGTTTCAGTAGTCCAGTAGTTTATATTCATCAATTCCAATTCATATTTATTTTATTAACACATGTGCTGCAACTTGAATTCATCAGTTTCAAATTCATAGTAGGTTATTCATTCAATCTGGTTTCCTCCAGCAGCATAGTTAGTCAACTTTTATTTGTTTTAGGTTCATAATAATTTAAGACTTAATTTAAATCCTTTATTTAATTACTCAAAATACTAGTTTACTTATTTTGAAAAACCAACATCTTAAATCACAATTTTAAAACCTAGTCTTATAAAAATCTTAATTTTCAATATTCAAAACCCTAATTGTCATCCTATAACCTTAATAATGTTTTCAAAACCCTAAAATTATGTTTTAATCCTAAAACCCTAGCTTTATTTTCAAAACCCTAATTCTCAATTAAAAAACCCTATTTATTTTTTCAAAAACCTCAAAACCCTAATTGTCACTTAAAAAACTCTAATTCTATCTTCAAAACCCTAAAATCCCAATTTTCATCCATAAACCTTAAAATCCAAATTCTTGTGCTAAAACCCAAATTTTCATTTCAAAAATCCTAGTTTTATTTTAAAAACCCTAAAACACTATTTTTATTCTAAAAGCCTTAATTTAATCATAAAAATTCTAAAAACCATCTATAAGCCCTAATTTAGTATGTAAACCTTAAATTTGTATATTTGATACTTTATTTAAGATAAAAATTTAGATTTGATTATTTTGTGTCTATAATGAATGATTTATTGATGTTTTATTTATTATAGATAATTTATTCTATTTTTTATGGTGAATGTTTGAATGATCTGATTTTATTTGGTTAATTATTTAAACTTTAAGAATGTAAGAGATATGTTTCCACTTTGTGGGTACCTCTTTTATTAAGTTCAATGTAATTTAATTTATTTTGAGCATTTGGATTAATATAAATGACACGTTTTCACTAAATGGTAGGTGTCCTATTTATTTATTTTTGGATATTGGACAATTGTTGTAAGGGCATGTTTCTATATTGTATAGGTGCCCATTTTTATTTGTTTATTTGTTTAGATCTTCTTTGATTTTAATACAATAAATGTTTATTTATTTTAAATTGCATGTAGTACGGATAATATTTCAATAAGTTAAATAATTTAATAATATTTAAACCTGAAAAGAATGTCGGTTCCAATGAACTGGGTGTTATGAGAGTGTTGGGTCTTACCTTCCACAAACGTACCCAACTTTTCAAACACAATAGGGGGTTGGAGATTTCTTAGGAATCGAATCATCCATCCCTTTCTTTTTTCACAACACATCTGGGTGGTAAATTCATTTTTTTTTTCAGATTTAGACCCATGTTCTCTAAGGTCCTGAGCCTAACAGTGCCGAAGTCGCAATAACCATTTCACTTAGAAGTGGGGGGTGAAAATCTCCCCTCATAGCGGCAACTCCATTGGGGATAAGAGAAGTTGATTCTGTTGGTCTTTATATTATTTTTATTATTTCTTATTGTGATATTGTCTATTGCATTATTTAGATTGTATTGTGTGCATGTGTTAGAACACTCGTATAATCCGTGTTGTATTATATAAGGAATAAAATACTTTCACTCAAGGTATGGAGATCGAGCATGACATAACCATTCATAGCTTTATGCCTTTTGGTATATACTTGCTATGGGATCCTAAACTTTCAAGCCAAAGACTAAAGTTCATGTAATTGGCTTAGTTACTTTCCTTAGATTTTTACACAAATGCTTATTATTTGACTATGATCGATATATATTGGTTTAAATCATGGCTTATTTTATTTGTTCTTTTTCTAATATGACTTAATTATGTTGTAAGCTCAAAATAATTTTTATTCCTTTACGCCCTAAAGACAAACTATTTTTAAAATTTTCAAGATGGCCTTTGGACATAAAACTTTTTTAAAACAAGTCAAAAATTCTTATATGCCTCATTGTCTAAGTACAAAGCCCAAGATTTATTTTTAAACAAATATTTTTTACAATGGGCTTTGAAACAAAATATTTTTCACTTGATTTAAATTATAAACTTTTCTTAACTTTTTTTTAAATGAGCTTACAGCTATTTAGGTCAATTATGAAATACTAAAAATCAATTGTGGGTCTAATTTACACTAAGACTTGTTAATCATAGGCTTGTTTGAAGCATAAATCACTAGTTGCTTTTTCAAATAGGAAATCTATTTATGATAAACCATTTAATTTAGTTTTAATCCATAATATAGCATAAAAGATATTGTTAGTTTATCCAATGGATTAAGGCTTAATTAAATAAAATTATAATGGACTGACTTTTGTGTTTGAAAATACAACTATTAGTTAAATCGTCCGAGTGAATTTTTCAAAAATAAGATGTCCTATTTTGATATTTTGTTGACCATATACCTAGGAAAAGAGACTCATTGCTCGTGCATGGAAGTTATAAGGTTGGAAGGAACGTCCTAATTATTTTTGTTTATCTGTTACTTGTGCATTCATGCATACATACATGCATGCATTGCATTACATTCACATTAATCCTTTCTGGCTCACAGACCTGGAGTACAACAGTTCAAAAGCTTATGAAAATCTGACCTACGTCAATGACTTAGAATTCAGTAAAGATACAGTTAATTTCACTCCCAGAACCATGAATCCCGACCAAGTTTAAAACCTGATAAATGAAGCTCTTACATCCAAGATGGAAGAGTTAAAAGGGATCCTAGCTAAGACCATGGGAAATAAACTAGTTGCACTATTGGAAGGAAACACTGTTGAAGCATCTGCTAGTAACAAAAAGCCAAAAGATAAAAGAAAGGCTAAGGTAGTCGAAGCATCCTCTGATGAAGATAAAGGAGCTATGGATGATGATGGCTGGGAATAATATTTCCAACATCAACAAGAGGATAAGAAAGAATAGAAGACTATAGAAAAGAAAGTTGAATCTGCCGATGTCGAGAAGATGATTGTTGATCTAGAGAATAAGTTTGAGAAGAAGCTGAAGGTGAAAGAGGTGTCGAAAGTGGATAAATTGTTTGAACAAGATGAAGAAGTCCCTTACAAGTTCAAGATGCCTTCCTTTGCTAAGTACAATGATATAGAAAATCCTCACTTCCATGTTAAGAAATACATTACTGATATGCAGTCTGCCGGAGCTACTAAAGTTCAAACTCTAAGGTATTTCATGCTCTCATTGGATCCTATTGTGCAGAATTGGTTCAATACCTTATAGGAAAGCACTCAAAAGAACTGCAATTTACTATATAAAGCCTTCATCTAGTAGTATGGGTATAATGTGAAATTGAAAGCTACCCTAATGGAGATAGAGTCAATAAGGCAGAAGCAAAATAAGAATTTTGTTGACTATGTGAAGAGGTGGAGGAATAAGGCTGCACTACTTAAGAAGAGGCCAGATGATTCTGACCAGATTAGGATGATAGTAAGAGGTGTCCTACCTAATATGTGTGAACGGATGTCTCATACTCTTATTAAGAATTTCAAAGATCTCCTTCAAGCTGGCTTGCAAATAGAAGAATGGAAAAGAGAGAAGAATTATTTTTTCGGAAGAAGAAGTGATAGGGGAAGTTATCAGTCTAATGGTAAGGGTACACAGAAGTCATTGGATGTCAATGCAAGAATTGGTTAGGCAAATAGAAGATAGTTTTCAGAGTTGGGAAAACCTCTGTCTTAGGTTTTCAATAGGTTGTAGAAGAATGGGCTATTACAACCATTGGCTCCCCGACCTATGCAAAGGCCTTTGCCATTAAGCTTTGATACTAAGGTCTTTTATCAATTCCACCAAGTGCAATGGCATGAGACAGATAGATATATTTGCTTAAGGCATGAGATCCAAGATTTGATTGACAATGGTAAGCTGCCTGAGCCCGATAAACCCAACACTAAAAGTAATCTATTGCCTAAGTTTGGAAGAGTACCACCGCCAGCGACCTTCATGATAGAAGGAGGATTGATAGAAAGTTCTATCTTGTCGTCTTCTCAAGATATAGATGGAGAAACTACTGAGGAAGGGTTTGCTAGTTTTGGCCCTTACTTGTCCAAGTAGATGAAGCATTTTTTGACTCCTACTCAACAAACTTCCCTCAACTTATTTGGTTTTTGTTTCATTTTGTTTCTTTAATGTTTTCTAGAACAATTATGTTTTTCAAATTAAGATTATTTGAATAAATTACTTTCATTAAATTTTTGTTGATATGTGTTCATCTTGGTTCTCAACCAATGATGAATCTAGCTCGATATTTATAAATTAGTGTATCTATGCATCAAGGTTCGAATGAATTTACTAGGAGAGGAAATTGTTCAATAACAATGAGTTGTGTATGCTTACTTAGAGAGGGCTCCTGCATAATAACCTGTGTCTAGATTCTAATCGGTCTTAGAATATACTTTGACGAACTTTCGAGGCTAAACTAAACTCTGCTTATTTAAGAGAAAGATGATCTAGGCATTATTTGGTAAGCCAACAATTAGTATCCGCCCTATTAACATCAATTCCTAGTTTGTCCCTTTGAACTTTCATAAAATTTTAGCTTGCTTTTTATTAGCTTGTAAAGTCCAATAACCTACCTTGAGCTGTTATGACACTTATGACAAGTCTAATAATCAATGAGCTACCAAGAAAAGATTGAGGAAAGGGATGTTCAGTCAAGATTATAAGGTAGTTAAAGTTTACATGAACTAGACCAAATATCACAAGACTTATTGAGATAAAGTCAGGGCAACAAAGGATTCATCCTTACTGAAGCAGACTTATGCCACTCCACTCATCCATTATCAAAAACACAAGTTGGTACAAATAAGATAACACTTTTAGAGCTAGGATTTTAAAAAAAGAAAGAAAAAAGAAGTCAAGGTCAAAGTCAAAAAAAAAGGAAAAAGAAAAAAAAGAAAAAAGCAAAAAAAGCAAAAAAAAAAAAAAAGAAAGGGAAAAGGGAAAAGGAAAGAAAAACAAAAAAAAAAAGAGAAAAAGGAGAAGAAGAAAAATAAAAGAAGAATAAGAGGGAAGAATAATAGGTTTTTAAACTTTTTTGCAAAAGCAAAGTCATCATAATAAATCCAGATTTTTACCTAGAAGATAAGCTCTATCTTTTCATGAAGTAACATTTCAAGTTCTATTTTTCATGAAGTAAGATAACAAGACGCCTAAAAGGTGAAAATGAAACCTCTAACAGTATACAGTTCCAACAAGAATTTTATAGTGTGAAAGTTTGTGAGCAGTGTTACATCAGCTCTAATCTACAAATGACCTTCATTTAACTCGTATCCCTTATAGACCCCATTTCAAGCCTATTAAAAACATGTTGATCTCTGTTAGTAGGTAGAGTCTATTAGTGAAGATAGTTTGAATAAGCATGCTTATAAGATAGACAATATTTAAACTTAATGAGACTTTTGGCCAAGTAATATGTATATGCCTATCTGAAGTACAACAGTTCTTACTTAAATGTAAATGATTTCTAAGTTTAGTACGGTAATTAGGAAAGTTGAGTCCTGAGGTATAATAACATTGATTTGACAAAGCCAAAATATGATTTTAAGATTTAAAAAAAAAATCTTTTTACAAAGCCTTTAAGTTTGGGAAAGTATGTCACACTGTCGAGCCTTAAAGGACACATTGGGCAAAATAAATGATCATTTACAAGGTTATGAAGAAGCTACCAACTGACATGCTGAATCACAGTTTGAAATGGATGTATCTCTGACTATGCTGCTTGGGCCCCACCACTCATTTTTTAACATCTTAAAGGTAAACGCCATAGATGTGAGTCTTATGCCATTCCAATACAAGATCTGAATGAGCATCTGGAAGAAATCCATGGGAGTACTTCAGCCGATTACCTCATTCTGTGAGTTAATAGAACCATTATAAGTATTATTCATGCATATCATGCATAGCATCTCATACTGTATATTTTGTCTTGCATTATCTATTATTTGTCAAAGTGAACAATAGATACTCAATGAAGCCAACATGAAGCAGATATGGAATCAGGGGGTATGAAAATCCATTGCTTGAGGAAGATCTAGTCACTTTACAAAAATGGAGATTCATGCTTGTATAAAGAACCAGAAAATATATAAACATCATTCAGAGCCTGCATGAGAAAAGAAAAAAAATCATTGGTTTGAGCCTACGCAGGGGGCAAAGTTTCTCCTTTCAATTTTTAAGTTTATGCATATACAAAGCATTTTCAGACTCACTTTTAACATTTTGTCACGCAGGGGGCAAAAAGAGGATATAAGGGCTAGCTAAAAAATGGCAAATTTTTTTGCAAAATGGAACACTGGCTAGAAGAAAGCTAGAACTTTCAGATGATAGAAGATCAGGAAAAAGGTCTAAGATAAAGATCAAATCAATCCAACTAGAAGAGCTGAAATTCAAGCAAGACAAAGGCCTATCCCTAAGAATAGATAATCAAGATGAAGATTCATTTCTGTCAAGGTAGATATTTTCAAGAAAATTTCTTGAAGTATCTACTATCCAGCCTATATTAGATTTGTTGAAGTATCCTGACGGCACAATCTCTAGCCTATATTAGGTTTGTTAAAGTATCTTGACGGTATAGCTTTCCTTGATATCTTGAAATATCCAAGTTTATTTCTTGTGAGGTATTAGAGTCGCTCACTATCTGACCAAGATATTATAGTCACTTGGTGGTTGTCATCAGGATATTAGAGTCACTCAATGACCATTTTGATTTACCAAGATATTAGAGTATCTTGGTAGATTTCGTCAGGATATTAGAATCGCTCGATGGATGTTTTCACTCACCAAGATATTAGAATTATTTGGAGATTTTATCGAGATATTAGATTTGCTCGATAGACCCATTGGCATATTAGATTTTTCCAATGACCCGTTGAGATATGAGAGTCGCTGAATGGTTTTGACATTTGTCATTTCATCAGGATATTAGAGTCGCCTGATGAACCTATTAGGATATTAAAGTTGCCCAAATCTAGTCTCGGGTCCAAAACACAAATCACCTCGAGTCAAATAATAAAGTTATTTTCGAGTCCAAAACTCAATTTGGGTCTAGAACTCAAACCAACTCGGGTCTAGAACCTAAGTCATTTTTTAGTCCAGAAATCAATCCGAATCCAGAACGCAAACCAACTCGGGTCCAAAACCCAAGTCATTTTGGAGTTCTGAATTCAATCTGGGTTCAGAACCCAAACCAACTTGAGTCTAGAACCAAAGTCATTTATTAGTCCAGAACTCAATTTGACTCTAGAATCCAAACTAACTCGAGTTCAGAACCCAAATTATTTTTGAGTCCAGAACTTAACTCGGGTCCAGAACCCAAACCAACTCGGGTCCAGAATCCAAATTATTTTTGGGTCCAAAACCCAAATCCATTCTTAGGTCCAGAACCCATTCTTGCTCGAAATTAATTCATAAGTCATGTTATTTATAATTCTCTTCTATTGAAGTCTAAGATTACTCAAGCAGGGGATAAATTACAGACCCTTAAATTTAGGCCGGTTTAAATTTAAGAAGCTTCTGTTGGCCCGTTATAATTTTAAAGAGTATAAACCTAATTTTAAAGCCTAAAATAAAACTGGTCCAACTCATAAAAGCCTAAATTATATTTGTGACACAGGTTCGGTACGAAAAATTAAAAATTTTGATTTGGTTTGAGTTAGGACAGGTCTAAGTTGACATAAGCCAATGCTCATGTTGACTTGGAGGGTCCAAGTCGACATGAGCTGGCTCCATGTCGATTTGGACACTTCAAATCGACATGAATCCTAATTCGAAAATAGCCGCCAGTTTTAATTTTCTAATCAAGTTGGACTTTGAATAACCATGGGATTAGCACATTAAGGTTGGAGGTTAAACTATTATGGGCCTATAAATAGAGGATTAAAAAAAGCAAAGAGGGGAATTTTTAGCAATTGGTAACATGAAAACAACCAGTATTATTAAAACATAGAGAGAAACCATTAAACACACATAATACTATAAAATTCATAAAACAATACACCATTTAAAGGCAGTAGCTACTGTCTTTATTTTGGATTCAGCCAGAATTTTCATATTGGTGCAAGCAAAGGTTTGGATCAATGTATAATTTTAGTTGAGTCAACAAATGAAGGTACTTTCTCTAAGTTTAATTTATTTAAATTCAACACAGAAAGCTCTGGTGATGGTTTTTAACATTGATCATATTTATTCTTTGTCCAAAAAGTTCCAGTAGTCTAGTAGTTTATATTCATCAATTCCAATTCATATTTATTTTATTAACACATGTACAATAGCTTGAATTCATTATTTGATATGTTCAGTAGCTTAAATTCATTAGTTTCAAATTCATAGTAGGTTATTCGCTCAATTTGGTTTCCTCCAGTAGCTTAGTTAGTCAACTTTTATTTATTTTAGGTTCATAATAATTTAAGACTTAATTTAAATCCTTTATTTAATTACTCAAAATACTAGTTTGCTTATTTTGAAAAAACCAAAATGTTAAATCACAATTTTGAAACCCTAGTCTCATAAAAGCCTTAATTTTCAATATTCAAAACCCTAATTGTCCTCCTAAAATCTTAATCATATTTTTCAAAACCCTAAAACCATGTTTTAATCCTAAAACCTTAGTTTTATTTCCAAAACCCTAATTGTCACTTAAAAAAGTCCTAATTTTATTTTCAAAAACCTCAAAACCCTAATTCTCACTTAAAAAACCCTAATCCTATCTTCAAAACCCTAAAATTGCAAATTTTCATTTCAAAATTCTTAGTTTTATTTTAAAAATCCTAAAACACTAATTTTATTCTAAAAGCCCTAATTTAATCATAAAAATCCTAAAAACTATCTATAAGCCCTAATTTAGTATGTAAACCCTAAATTTCTATGTTTGATGCTTTATTTAAGATTAAAATTTAGATTTGATTATTTTATGTCTGTAATGAATTATTTATTAATGTTTTATTTATTATGGATAATTTATTCTATTTTCTATGGTGAATGTTTGAATGATATGATTTTATTTGGTTAATTATTTAAGTTTCAAGTATGTAAGGGGTATGTTTTCACTTTGTAGATACCTCATTTATTAATTTTAATGTAATTTAATTTATTTTGACCATTTGGATTGATATAAAGAAAATATTTTCACCAAATGGTGGGTGTCCTATTTTTATATTTAGATATTAAACAATTATTGTAAGGGCATGTTTCCATCTTGTATGAGCCTATTTTTATTTATTTATTTTTTTAGACCTTCTTTTATTTTAATATAATAAATATTTATTTATTTTAAATTACATGTAATATAGATGATATTTTAATAAGTTAAAGAATTTAATATTATTTAGACCTAAAAAGAAGACCGATTCCAATGAACCACACATTATGGAGGTGCTGGGTCATTCTCACATTCCCTATATATACCTAACTTTTCAAATCTAATAGGGGATTTGGGATTCCTTAGGAATCTAGTCTTCCACCGCTTTCTATTTTTCCAACACGTCCAGATGGTGGCTCCATTTTCTATTGATTTAGGCTCGTATTCTCTAATGCCTTGAGCCTAACAATATTGAAGTCACAAGAACCATTTCACATGGGAGTGGAGGCAAAAATCCCCGTGCATAATGATGATGATGTGAAGTTGTGTTGATCATGCATAACTAATAGGACTAGTTTTGAGACAGTGATGACTGTCACAGGTTTCGAAAGCCACGTTCTTTTTCATTTTCTAGTACCAGTCACATTCCCTTGAGTTTGGGTCGTGACAAAATTGGTATCAGAGCAAAGATTTTGCGGCTTGTAGTATGTCTATAGTTGGTATATATTCATATATTATGTGGAGTATAGGTTTCCTTTTCATTTTGATTGAGTCTTGATTGCCTCAATTTCAGCGTTATCCACGGGTTGTGATTCAATGGTTATCATACGCATTTGAATGTTGTACGTGTTTGTTAAATACAAGGCATGAGTTTTGTCACTTCTGTGGCCTTAAAGTGTAGTTATATTAGAGATTGCATATTGTAACATTATGTGCTCCCCCTCGATATGCCTAAAGTAGAAAATTTTGATTTGTTTCTTTGAGTGGGCCTAGTAGCTTAAGAGATAAGATGCTTGACTTAAGATAGTTGTTAATTTTTTGTTTAGAGGATGTTTGGGTAATATATATATATAATAAAATAAATAAAATAAAATAGAATTTAAGATTCAATGGAATCACATGTGAAGTATGACATATAAGGTAATTGGTTATAAATGATGAATTTAATTGTAGAATATTTGAGTTTATTTGGGGAGCTTAGATGGCTCAGGGTAATGAAAGATTTAGAATATTTAAGTTAGGCCATGAGAGTGAAATCCGTAATTAAAATCTTATGGAGAGTTTACCACATTTCTAGTGCTAGCGGATAGCTAGGTGTGTTTAGATTAATAAGTAACAATAAATATGATATGCATTAATAGTAGTTTTTGATATGTAAATCAATGATAGAATTAGGACTTGACATTGAATAAATGACAAATAATAGTTTATGAATTATAAATATAGAGTAAACTTAAATTTTGATAATGGATAATGTATGATGAGTTTGAATATGGAAATATTTGTGATATGAGAGTATAATTGTACTAGAATTTATAAAACATTTTGAATGTATTTGATTTGCTAAGGTAGAAATATAAAGAATGAAGGTTGTTTAGTGGAATTAAAATGAGACAAAAATTATTGAAACTTCTAGAATAATTTGGAAATGTGAATTTAAAGTGATTAAATTAAGTGTAACTGAACTGCATATTTAAAATGTGGAAATTTAGAAATGATTTGCATAAAGCCTGATTTAAAATGAATTCATAAGTATGAATGATTGAGAAAAGTGGATGACGATTTTGGACATGTACAGAGGTAAACATTAAGATTCGGTACTTGTTAAGGTATAACATTTGAGTTTAGGAATTGTTGTGGATAAAATGTATTTAGAAATGATTAAGAGTATATATAAGATGACAGATGATTTAGGAATAATTGTGATGATTAACCATTAAACTTGTGGATTAGGTCTAAAATGGTTATCTAAGCATTTTGAGATTATTTGTGGCAATAACTAAGTAAGATTTTCAGGTGATAGATTACTTGACCTAAAAGTGAAAGCTGTGGTTCTTAGAAGAGTATAGCAGAGTGTGCATGGAAACATAAAGAGTTAAATTTTCCAATTCGAGGATGAATTTTTATAGCAGCTTGAAAATTCGAGGATGAATTTTTATAAAGGGAAAAGATTAAAATAACCCAATTTTTAAATTATTTCAAATGATATTTTAATAATATAAACAGTTAAATGTATATTATTTAGTAATCTACTACTTAAATTTTTGGAAATAAAAAAAATAAAAATAATAATGTTATTATTAATTAAATAAAAGAAAAGAAGATAAAATAATATATATGTGTGTGTATATGTATTGGTAATTAATGAGAGGGAGAGGATATTAATGGAGGAGAGAGAAAGAATTTGAGAGGGAGCGAGAGAGAGAGACGTCGAATGCAGTTTTGCTCCGATCTACTAGGAGGAATAGCCGACTGTTAATTCATAAGTTGATGGTCTTTGATGCATAAAATATGGGTTTGCCGGATAGGGTTAGGATGATATAAGACCGCTCATGATCAGGGATACGAGTTATGATATGAGAATAATATATGATGCTGAGATTAGGATAGGCGTGATGGAGGGGCATTCTCATGCTCATCGCTGCTTGTCAGTCGAGTGGCGCTACTTGGCTATAGCTGTGATGGCGGACCCTATATATTGTATTTGAAGAGAAACATGTGGACTAAGAGAGATAGATAGGGGATTGGCTCCCCAATTTGGGTTTAGTATGGCCCCATTGATTGACTCATATCCTTATTTGCTTATGTGATTTGTTTGATTGATTGACATTTGTATGAGCACTTTATGCATACGATGGTTATATTATATTAATTACTATATAACTCATTGAGTTGAACACTCATTTCTGTTCACCATTTTTTCCGGTTTACAGGTTGATTGTGAAAGAAATATTTCATCGAGTCATCTTGCCTTTCATTCTTGGTAGGAGTATTATTTCTATATATATTTTATTGTATAATTATGTTATAATTATTTTCTAGAACTCTATATGGAATTTCTTTCCTTGTTTATCTTTTTATTTAGTTTTGTTATTTAGTTAAATACGTTTATTAATCAATGTTCGATGATGATTATGTGAAGTTGTGTTGTTCATGTATAATTAACGGGACCTGTTTTGAGATAGTGACGATTGTCATAATTTAGATTTCTCGGGAAATGAGTTGTTAGGATGACTACAGATTTCGGAAGCTGCATGCTTTCCCATTCTCTAGTACCGGTCACATGCCCTCGAGTTTGGATCGTGACACTAAATATTTAGTACAATATATAACTAATGTAAATAATTCAATAACTTAATAAAGAAAGGCAAACTAAGTTCAATTATTTTTTAACAATGAATAATATTTAATTATTATTTAAAAAATAGTTAGAGAAGAGAGAAGAAAATAGTTAGAGAAGAAAGGAGAAAGAGCTGAAGTAAGAAATAGTAAAAGGATGCAAAGTAATTGAGTATTACAGTTTTATAATATAGAATAAGATATCACATCATCATAAAAGCTAACGGAAAAATTAAGTACTTTACCTTAGGGTTTGAGGAGGTGTATCAATAGTTAGTTTTTAGTAAATTTGTATTAAATTGTGCCAAAAATTAATTTAGGTATCAACTTGTAACTTCCCGAATACTTAGAGGACATATTTGCATCTTCTTTGTTTTTAAATTAAGTCATATTTTTAAAGTAAATTAATTTTCCATCATTCTTTTCCTTATTTATAAACAAAAGCTTGTCGAGTTATGCTGAGTTACACTCAGTTATTAACATATTCATTTGGTATAAAATATACAATAAATGGGATAAAATGACCAGCTTTCATAAAAGTAAGTGTATATTAGTAAAAAATAGACAAATATATAGGATAAAGTGATTAAAATAAAAGTTCATGGGAGTAAAGTGACTAAATGCTATAAGTTCATAGGGCCACATATATAGTTGGCCTTATTTGTTTTTTTATTTGTTTTGATTTTCACATATTATGATTTTTCATGATAATCTCATGTATTTGAAAAATCATGGATTTTTAAACCAAATAAATGCTAATAAACAATTTTTATTTATATAACATAATAAAATCTTATAAACTATTATTAAATTAAATAAAAAAATTATTTAAACATACTATACTATAACATTTATATAGTGCTATACTATATTATATTATTATCCCATACATTATTAACCATATTGTCATTCATTTAAACAAATGGTTAGTTTTTGTCATTCTTATGGAATAGAAATTAGAAAATTTGTTGCTTGATAGAAAAAATAAAGGGAAAAAGTGCAAAAAAAAAAAAAACTAAACTAAACTAATTGGTGAGAAGCAATTTGGACCATAATTTTTTTGTCAAATTAAATCCTTTTTTTGTCAAAATAAGGCAATAAACTCTCGTCATCACCGATAATTTATTTCTCTATTAATTCTTACCTACATGACACTATGAGTCCTTTTTTTACACATATCTTAGTTTTATTGGTTTGCAAAATTAATTAAATAAACAATAAAAAAATAAACAATAAAAATAATTGATGGTTCTTCAAAGGTTTTGGCCACCATTACCATTGAAGACATCGAAGCACACCACCATCACCATAGAAGCACCAATCATTGCCACCATCACCATTGAAGCAACTATTAGTATTCATTCAATGATGTTTTATCAAGAATCTTAGCAAATTCATTTGGTGATTCCACTTCTAGCATTTATTGGATTTCTCCTTCTGTAAATAGTAAAAATTCATTTCAGTGATTAAAACCACCAAACCACCATAACCCACTTTTTTTGTTTGAACTATTTTTGTCTCATATAAAAACGGTGTCATAGAATGGCTTATTAAATTCATTTTGTGATTTCACTTCTGGAATTTATTAGATTTCTTCTTTTGTAAATAGTAAAAATTCATTTCAGTGATTAAAACCCACCAAACCACCATAACCCACTATTTTTTGTTTGAACTATTTTTGTGTCATATAAAAACTATATGTAATATTTGAAATTTTAAATAGTAATTTTCTGTTAACCATTGATAATGGATTGTGTATAGTGATGAAACTGACTTGGATATTTGAAATAAGTGGGATGGTAGGATGAATCAAGCTTTAAAAAGGAGAAAGTTTGATCCGGGTATGGACAAAATTGGTATTTTTGGAAAAAAATTTAAAGTAATAGAAATTTATGAAAAATGACCTTAACTCTAGAAGTGAATTTTAATGAGTTAGATTATGAAATGTAAATTGTAGGACTTTAAATTAACTAGAGAAACTATTTTTACGTTTTTACTGGACTAAAAATTGAATTAGAATTAAAAATTAAGAGAGATAGTGCACCATAGCTATTATGAGCTTGCCCTTACATAATTAAGTCTATAGATATTATAGATAGGAGAGCCTAGAAATTTCTCCTTTCTTCTACCATCATCATCACCACCATCATTAGACTTCATTTTCTTTCTTCCTTCTTTCATCAATTCAAGTAAGAATCAAGAGGAGATTATATCTAGTTGTTAATCTCTAAAAGAATTAGTTATACTAGACAAGATTACCCATAAGAAATCAAAGAGGAAAAAGAGAAAAGAGAAGGAGAGGAGTTCTTGAAAGAGGTATGTGCTTGTATATGAGTAATTTGCAAATAGTTGGCTTTCTTTAAATTTTAATGCTTGAATAAGTTAATTGGATTATTTTAATTGAGTTATTTGATAAAGAATTGAATAAAAAAAATATGTTGTGCAAGGAAAGATTAAAGAATCTTTATATGAACTTTATTTCAATTTTGTAAGAAATAAGTGTGATAATATTATTTTGGTTAAGAATGATGGCTATGGAGTGTTAATAACTAAGTTTATTGTTAAAGATTTGATTAATTGAGGATTCAGTAAAGTATTTGATTTGGATTCTTTTTATTTGAAAGTTTAGTTTTTGGTTCATTTTTGTCATAGTTACTAAATGTATTTAGGTTGTTTTGGCTTAAAATGCAAGTTGGAACAACTTTAGCTCACATAAAGGTGAATTTTTAAGTTTGGCAGATTCTGAAAAATCCATATGGGCATGTGTTTTTCATCAACATGGGCATGTAAATTTTTCAGATGCTGTAACTTTATTTCTAGCAGCTTTTTGAAAAGCATGGGCATGTGGATTTCCTAGACACGCCCATGTCCACTATGTAACCCTAATTTTCTTCTTTTTCATCCCCAAAACACTTTATTTCTTATGTTAATATAATTTTTTTGTTCAATTAACATTTATAACATAATTATTACTAAAAAATATGCAAGTTTGTCAAATTAAAGGTTAAAATTTTGAAAATGTCTACAAGTTAGTTTGCAAAGAAGCCTTTCAATTTTCTAAGTATTAGATAAGGATTATAGTATCATTTTATTGAAGTGATATGTAATTAAATGTTATTAGAGGTGAATAAGTAATAAATTTTCCAAACCATACTGATGTTAGACCTAGCTTAGGATTGAATGACTACCCAGAGGTTGGATATCCATAGTGAAAGTGGGCACTTCGTGTCATTAGTGGACACATCATGTCACCAGTGATAGTAGACATATTTTCCAAAAGTGAATACACTTAACATTGGGTCTTTGGCCATATTTTTGATATTAGGCATTAAATTACCGACAATGACCCGTTATCTGAATTCAATGTCTAAATTTAGTGTGTACGGACAAAGTAAAAGAATTGTATATGATGTGAACAATATACATTATGATTGATTTATTAAAATTATTAAATATTGAGTTTTCTTGTGTTGAGTATATCAAATATACAAATTTATCAAATTTCTATTAAAGTACCAAAGTGATGATTTTATTATTTTTCATGAATGATAATTTAAAGTTATCTTTCTTGATATTTTCTTGCATATTATGAATACACAAGCACCACTAAACTTTACTTAGCATGTTAGATTTGTTTCTGACGCACAGATCAAACGAGACGAGAAGAACCTATTGAGTGAGATTTATTGAGAACTAAATCAACTGCATCACAAAAAGGTCTTCTAAGAAATATTCTGTGTAAAGAGTTTTAGATTATTCACATGACGAATATATTTATTTTGAATGATAGTTGTATAAGTTTATGGGTAGTATGTTGTATATATATTTATATATATGGGTGTATGTCAAGTTTTTGTAGACTAGCATGAGAGTTTTGTGAATTACAATAATTTCATGTATGTATATATGTATATATATTATGTATGTTCATGTTAATTTATGTTGAGGTTTTGCTTGGATTTGTGTGGTGTAATAGAAATGGATGATTTGAGAAATGAATGTATAAAAAACTTAAGAAATAGAAATTTTCTTTAAAAGGTAGTTTAAAATAAAATCCATGGGTGTGTTGTTCTATCAGACATGGTCGTGTTGCTTATTTTTATTTAAAGAGGTAGTGTTTATTTAAAACACACGGGCATGTTAGCCTTGGTTGACACTAGCATATTCCTGTCTTAAGTAAGAAAATATTTTTTTAAGTTCTGTCAAATTGAATGTTTTGATAGTATCGCTTTATAGTCAAGTATATGAACTATTTAGGGGCGTTACATTTAGTGGTATTAGAGACTAATTCAGATGGTCCTAAGTTTGTGGGTTACATGAAAAGTGAAATACAACTGTCATTGCTATGCAAACTATAAGTGAATATGTTTTTTGATGCAGTTGATCTCTAAATGTTTATAGGTATAGATGGCTTCTAGATCACGCCAGGGTGCGGAGGAATAAGCTGCATGCTCACATAGTCGGGCAAGTGTGGGGAACCAGCAATCGTCTGGGCCTTCTGCAGACCAAGTACCGTTGAACCCCTAATTTGTGAGAAACGTGGGGGAAGTGCTTAGGCAGATTGTAGGAGTAGCTCCTCCTGCACAACCATCACCACCCATGCCCCATAGAACACCATTGGAGAGAATTAGAAAATTGAGAGCAAAAGATTTCAAAGCACGTGATACTGATGAGTCTTTAGTAGAGTATTGGTTGGAATGGATTGTCAATGTTTTTAATCTTTTGCACTATACGGATGAGGAGAGATTGGAGTGTGCAATATCTTTATTACATGAACAAGCTTATAGTTGGTGGGATACGACGCAAAAATCTATTCCTGTAGACAGACTCACCTGGGCATTTTTCCAAGAAGAATTTAAGAAGAAATATATTAGTGAGATTTACATAGAAGAGAAGCGAAGGCAGTTTTGTATTTGAAGCAAAGGCAGTCATTTGTGTCAGGGTATGAGAGACAATTCATTTACCTCAGTAAATATTTTCCTGAGTTGGTTTCAACTGAAAAAGAGAAGTATAAGCGATTTGAGTAGGGTTTGAACAGTCAGATTTAGGTGTACTTAGTGGCGATAAGAATCAAAGAGTTTTCTACTCTTTCAATGTAGAAATTTCCATTGAGAATGAAACTAAACAGGAGCAAGAAAGAAGATAATAACAACGAAAGGGATTTTTAGTGAATAACAATAGGGTGGTCAGAAGAGACAGAGGGGTACTCAAGTACAAACCTAGACTCAGGGATCTAGTAGAGGAAGTTGAACTAGTTTTCAAAGATCCTAAGGGGGTAGGTCTGGTATTTCTGCAGGCTCATCTTTACGGGCAGCTTCTACACCTTGTCAGCAGTATGGCAAGGGACATGCAAGTGATGATTGTTGGTATCAAAGTGGGGCTTGTTTGAAATGTGGTTCTAAATAGCATAAAATTAGATATTGTCCCATAATAAAAGAACCTGAAGTTGCTAAGGAGCAGAGTTATGTGCAGAAGTCTCAAATAAGTCGTAGATCAGGTAAAGGCGGTCGACCTAATGCTAGTCAACAGAGAGGATTTGAAACAGTAGATATACCTCATACTCGAGGTAGTGCTCTAGCTAGGACTTATGCTATGAGAGCAGTGGAGGACCAGGATGCTCCATATGTTGTAGTTGGTAAATTCTTTTTACTTAGTCTTGATGTATATGCATTGTTAGATCATGATTCTACATATTCTTATATATGCACAGCTATAGCCTTAGGGAAGAATATGCATGCTGATAAACTTGGCTTTGAGATAGAGGTTACCAATCCCTTAGGCCATTATGTGAGAGTAAACAAAATATACCAGAATTGTCCAATTAGAGTTCATGATGTAGAACTTTTTGTTGATTTAATTCCATGATTTTGATGTAATTTTGGGAATGGATTGGTTATCCCAGCATCAAACAATTATTGATTGTCATAGTGAATTTGTGACCTTTAAGATTCCTAAACATGATGAAATTGTAGTTCAAGGAGAGAAATAATTCTATCCTTCTAGTTTGATTTTAGCTACTAAAGCTAAAAGGTTATTTAGGAAGAAATGTGAAGCTTATCTTGCTTTTGTTATTGATGCTCGACATTCAAGGCAAACTTTAGGAGATATATCCATAATGTGTGAATTTTTGGATATTTTCTAGAAGAGTTACTAGGGGTACCACCAGAAAGGCAAGTAGAATTTGCTATTGATATAATTCTGGGTACGACACCAATATCTATTCCACCTTATAGAATAGCACCTCCAGAACTAAAGGAGTTAAATGCGCAATTCCAAGAATTTCTTAATAAAGGATTCATAAGACCTAGTGTGTCACCTTATGGCGTACCAGTTTTATTTGTAAAGAAAAAATATGGTACCCTAAGACTATGTATAGATTATCGGTAGTTGAATAAGGTGACAGTTAAGAGTAAATATCCATTACCTCGGATAGATTATTTATTTGACCAGTTGAAAGGACCAGGTATTTTCTCTAAAATTGATCTTAAATCAGGTTACTATCAGATGAAAGTTAAAGAAGTTAATGTTCTAAAACCAGCTTTTAGAGCTCGATATGGACATTATGAATTTCTTGTTATGCCATTTGGTTTGACCAATGCTCCAGCAGCTTTCACGGACTTGATGAATCAAGTCTTTAAACCTTATTTAGATCGGTTTGTAGTTATTTTTATTGATGATATACTGGTTTATTCCAAGAATAGAGAGGAGTATAATAAACACTTGAGAATGGTGCTACAAACATTGAGGGAGAATCAATTGTATGCTAAGTTATCAAAATGTGATTTTTGGATGATAGAAGTGACATTCTTAAGACACATGGTATCGGCTGAGGGTATCCGTGTAGATCCTAATAAAATTGATACTATTTTAAATTGGCAGCCACCAAAGAATATAACAGAAGTTCAAAGTTTTCTTGGTTTAGCTGGATATTATAGAAGATTTGTACAAGGTTCTTAAAAATAGCACTTTCTTTGACTAAACTTCTTAGAAAGGAAAATAAATTTAAGTGGGATGATCAATGTCAATCTAGTTTTGAGCAATTGAAGACTACATTGACGAGAGCACCTATTTTGACACAACCGATTCTAGGTAAAGACTATGTGATTTATAGTGATGCTTCTCATCAAGGACTTGGTTGTGTATTGATGCAAGAAGGTAAAGTAATTGCTTATGCTTCTAGGCAATTGAAACCTCACGAACTGAATTATCCCACACATAATTTAAAACTGGCAGCAATTATATTTGCTCTAAAAATTTGGCGGCATTATCTGTATGGTGAAAGGTGTCATATTTTTATTGATCATAAAAGCTTGAAGTATTTGCCAACACAAAAAGAGCTCACCTTAAGGCAGAGAAGATGGATGGAACTAATCAAAGATTATGATTATATCATCGACTAACATCCTGGGAAAGCTAATGTGGTAATTGATTCACTAAGCCGAAAGACTTTAGCAGGTATGTTATAAATATAAATTGTATAAATATATGTGTGTGTATTAAATAACTAAAATGATATAGTATGTTATGATAGCAGAATTGAGAGTAGAACCAAATTTAAGGCAAAAAGTTATAGAAGCTCAGAAACAACATCAAAAACTATTGAAAGTGAAGGAACAAGTGCACAAGAGTGAAAAGTCAGCTTATGTTTTTCTAGAAGATAGTGGTTTGCATTATAGGGGTTGATTGTGTGTTCCATATGTTAAGAAGCTAAAGGAAAGTATTCTTAATGAAGCTCACAAAACTACTTATACTGTGCATCCTAGAAGTAATAAGATGTATCAAGATTTAAAGCCTTTTTATTAGTGGCCTGACATGAAACAGGATATCACTGAATATGTTACTCGATGTTTGATATGCCAGCAAGTCAAAGTAGAACACCAAGTTCCATTAGGTCTTTTACAATCCATCTCAATACCAGAGTGGAAGTGGGATAGAGTCACCATGAATTTTGTAACTAGTCTTCCGAGCACCCAGAAGAAGCATGATGCAATATGGGTGATTGTTGATAGACTAACTAAATCAGCTCATTTTCATCCAATATGGACTGACTACTCTTTAAATAGACTTGTTGAATTGTATATTAATGAGATAGTTAGGCTTCATGGAGTGCCAGTGTCTATTATTTTAGATCAAGATTCGCGCTTTACTTCGAGCTTTTGGGAAAGTTTTCAAAAACCGTTGGGTACTCGACTTCATTTCAGTACTGCATTTCATCCACAAATCGATGGTCAATTAGAAAGGGTGATACAAGTGTTTGAAGGTATGCTAAGAAGTTGTATAATTGAGTTTGAAGGTAGCTGGGGCAAACATTTGAGTTTAGTGGAATTTGCTTATAATAACAGTTACTACAAGTATCAGCATGGCACCATAAGAATCACTATATAGAAGGAAATGTAGAACTCCACTTTGTTGGATAGAATTAAGTGAGAGCAAGCTTGTGGGACCTAATCTTATTAGGCAAAATGAGGATAAAGAGATGATTATAAAGGATCGATTAAAGGTTGCAATGGATAGGCAAAAATCTTATGCAGACTTGAAGCGGCGAGATATTGAGTACAATGAGGGAGATAGGATATTCTTAAAAGTATCTCCATGAAAGAAAGTTCTCTATTTTGGGAAGAGAAGAAAAATAAGTCCTAGGTTTATTGGACCATATGAAGTACTTAAACATGTGGGTCCAGTAGCATATCGACTAGCTTTACCTCTAGAACTTGCAAAGATTCATAATGTATTCCATGTGTCGATACTTAGAAAATATAGATCGGATCCTTCGCATGTGATACAAGCAGAGTCTATTGAAGTCCAGCCAGATTTGAGTTATGAAGAAGAACCCGTTGCTATTTTGGCTCATGAGATAAAGGGGTAATGAAACAAACGTATTCCTTTAGTAAAATTATTGTGGCAGAATCATTCGATTGAGAAAGCCACATGGGAAAGTGAGGCAATGATAAGACAACAATATCCTCAATTATTTCAAATGTCCAAAACAGGTAAATTTCGATGACGAAATTTCTTAAGAGGGGAAGAATTGTAATGTTTGAAATTTCAAACTGTGATTTTCTTTCAACCATTGATAATAGATTGTGTATAATGATGAAAGTAACTTGGGTATTTGAAATAACTGGGAAAGTAGTATGAATCAAGCTTTAAAAAGTAGAAAGTTTGATCCGGGTATGGACAAAATTAGTATTTCTGGAAAAGAATTTTAAAGTAATAGAAATTTATGAAAAATGACCTTAACTCTAGAAGTGAATTTTAATAAGTTAGATTATGAAATATAAATTATAGGTGTAACCCTAATTTTCTTCTTTTTTCATCCCCAAAACACTTTATTTCTTATGTTAATATAATTTTCTTGTTTAATTAACATTTATAACATAATTATTACTCAAAAATATGCAAGTTTGTCAAATTAAAGGTTAAAATTTTGAAAATGTCTACAAGTTAGTTTGCAAAGAAGCCTTTCAATTTTGTAAGTATTAGATAAGGATTATAGTATCATTTTATTGAAGTGATATATAATTAAATGTTATTAGAAGTGAATAAGTAATAAATTTCCCAAACCATACTGATGTTAGACCTAGCTTAGGATTGAATGGATAGCCAGAGGGTGGATATCCATAGTGAAAGTGGGCACTTCGTGCCATTAGTGGATACATCGTGTCACCAGTGATAGTAGGCATACTTGCCAAAAGTGAATACACTTGAAAGTGGGCCTTTGGCCATATTTTTAATATTAGGCATTAAATTGCCTATAATGGCTCGTTATCTGAATCTAAGGTCTAAATTCAGTGTGTATGGGCAAAGTAAAAAAATTATATATGATGTGAATAATATACCTTGTGACTGATTTATTAAAATTATTGAACATTGAGTTTTCTTGTGTTGAGTATATCGAATATACAAGTTTATAAAATTTCTATTAAAGTACCAAAGTGATGATTTTATTATTTTTTATGAATGATAATTTAAAGTTATCTTTCTTAATATTTTTTTGCATATTATGAATACACAAGCACCACTAAGCTTTACTTAGTGTGTTAGATTTATTTCTGACGTGCAGAACAAACGAGATGAGGAGAACTTACTGAGTGAGATTTATAGAGAACTAAATCAACTGCATCGCAAAAAGGTCTTCTAAGAAATATTATGTGTAAAGAGTTTTAGATTGTTCACATGGCGGAGATATTTATTTTGAATGATAGTTGTATAAGTTTATAGGTAGTATGTTATATATATATATATATGGGTGTATGTCTAGTTTTTATAGACTAGCATGAGAGTTTTGAAAATTACAATAATTTCATGTATGTATATGTATATTTTATGTATGTTCATGTTAATTTATGTTGAGGTTTTGCTTGGATTTGTGTGGTGTAATAGAAATGGATGATTTGAGGAATGAATGTATAAAAAACTTAAGAAATAGAAATTTTCTTTAAAAGGCAGTTTAAAATAAAATCCACAGGTGTGTCGTTCTATCAGACATGGCCGTGTTGCTTGTTTTTTGTTTAAAGAGGCAGTGTTTATTTAAAACACAAGGGCCTATCAGCCTTGGTTGACACGGGCGTGTTCCTGTCTTAAGTAAGGAAATATTTTTTTTAAGTTTTATCAAATTGAATGTTTTGACAACATCTCTTTATAGTTAAGTGTATGAACTATTTAGGGGTGTTACATTTAGTGGTATCAGAGACTAGTTCAAACGGTCCTAAGTTTGTGGGTTACAGGAAAAGTGAAATACAATTGTCATTGCTATGCAAACTATAAGTGAATATGTATTTTGATGCAGTTGATATCTAATTGTTTATAGGTATAGATGGCTTCTAGATCACGTCAGGGTGCGGAGGAACAAGCTGCATGCTCACATAATCAGGCAAGTGTGGGGAACCAGCAATCGTCTGGGCCTTCTGCAGACCAAGTACCGTTGAACCCCCAGTTTGTGAGAAACGTCGGGGAAGTGCTTAGGCAGATTGTAGGAGTAGCTCCTCCTGCACAGCCACCACCACCCATACACTATAGAACACCATTGGCGAGAATTAGAAAATTAAGAGCAGAAATTTCAAAGCATGTGATACTGACGAGTCTTTAGTGTTAGAGTATTGATTGGAATGTATTGTCAGAGTTTTTGATCTTTTACACTGTACGGATGTGGAGAGGTTAGAGTGTGGTTTTTCTTTATTATATGAATAAGCTTATAGTTGGTGGGATATGAAGCGGAAATCTATTCCTGCAGATAGACTCACCTAGGCATTTTTTCAGGAAGAGTTTAAGAAGAAATATATTTGTGAGATTTACATAAAAGAGAAGTGAAAGGAGTTTTTGTATTTGAAGTAAAGGCAGTAATCTGTGTCTGAGTATAAGAGACAATTCATTCACCTCAGTAAATATTTTCCTGAGTTGGTTTCAACTGAAGAAGAGAAGTGCAAGGGATTTGAGTAGAGTCTGAATAGTTAGATTCGGGTGTACTTAGTGCCGATGAGAATCAAAGAGTTTTCTACTCTTGTCATCGAGCAATTATCCCTATTAGAGCTGGATTTTTAAAAATGTATTTAATGAGATCCATTCGAGATATCAAAAAGGTGGTATAGTATAGCATGTAGTGCCTCAGTCGGTGAGCAGCCCATGCTAATGCAACACAAGTTCTTTCTAGTAAAGAATATTTAGCTTTATAATTGGTAAAATTTTTTACTTATATAATATATGACTTGCTCCTTCCTTCTTCAATCATCATGCTGCCTAAGACCACCCATTGAGCTTTCAAAAACTGCCATGCACAAGAGGAGAGGACAACCAGGTATTGGCAGTTGCAAACTTTGAGGTGTTTGCAACTAAAGTTTGATCTTATCAAAGGCTATTTGACATTCTTCATTCCATTTTTCCAGATTATTTTTCCTCAAAAGCTTAAAGATAAGCTCACACAACTGCCAATTGTGATATGAATCGAACTATATAATTAAGCCTTTCTAAAAAGCTTGGGACTTCCTTTTTGATTTTAGGAGCTGACATTTCAACTATTGCCCTAATTTTATCAGTATCAATCTCAATTCCTCTCCTACTGATTATAAACCCTAATGATTTTCCCGATGAAACTCCAAATATGCACTTTGCAGGATTTAATCAAAGCTGATATTTTCTTAACCGCTAAAATAATATTCTCAAAACTGCAATATGGTCTTCACCACATTGAGATTTTTCTATCATGTCATCAACATATACCTCTATTTCTTTATGTATCACATCATGAAAAAAGGTAACCATTACTCTTTGGTAAGTTACCCATGCATTCTTCAATCCAAACGGCATCACTTTATAATAAAATATTCCCTAGAGAGTGATAAAAGTTGTTTTTTCTTTATCATCAGGATTCATTTTCATTTGGTTATACCCTAAGAATCCATCTATTAATGAGAACATATGGAATCAAGTTGTATTATCAGCCAGTACATTAATGTGAGGCAGAGAAAAATCATCCTTTGGACTTACGATTAAGGTCCCTATAATCAATACACATTCTGACATTTCCATCCTTCTTAGGGATAGGAACAATGTTAGCCACCCATTCTGGATACTTGGCCACCTCTAAAAAACCTACCTCAAACTTCTTTTTTACCTCTTCTTTTATTTTCAACAAAATGTCTGACTTTAATTTTCTTAGCTTTTGTTTTACTGGTTTACATTCTAGTTTTAATGGTAATGATGCATAACTATGTCCATACTCAATCTCGGCATATCTTGGTATGACCATGCAAAGACATCCATGAATTCTTCTAGTAATTTAACTAGCCTCTCTTTGAGTTCTGGGAGTAAGGATGCACTAACCTTTGTTTCTTTCTTATTTTCTTTAGTTCCTAAATTTATTGTCTCCACTGCCTTTTCTGAAAGTTGCATTAATTTTTAATCCTATTCTATCATCCTAGTCATTTGAGGAGGAAAATTCTCTTCATCCTCTTCATCAGATGTAATTTCAAAGATAGGGTTATCAAAGTCATACACAAACTCAATTTCATTAAGATTTAATTCATCATTGACATTCCTGAGTAGAGTGAGTATAAAAGGAAAATATTACAAAGATATAGAAAATAAGCAGAAAGAAATGAAATGTAAGTAGCAAGGAGTTCAAGGATAGAAATGGAACATGCACTTTATTTTATTAAAAATTATTTTGAAACATTCAAAAAGGAAGCCCTTGCTAATATTTTCCTACAATATTGGGCAGAATCATAGGAAATTAATTATTTAGATTACTTTGATTCATGAGATGGTAATTCATAAGCTTGCTAATTGTTCAGATCTTATCCTGGAAGCAAAGGTGTAATCCATAAAGCTATTTCATCAAAAAACTCATTTTTATTCACCATAGTTATCAATGAATTTTCAAATATTGTCTCCACATCTCGTGGATCTCCTACCATTTCTATTTCTTTATGGAAAAAGCCAGCACTTCTAAAGGTTTGTCTTAGGAGTGGGAATGTCATTTTCTTCATTAAAGTTTCTTGATTTGCCAATCTTGCCAGACGACAATCCTTTTTCTCTTTCTGAATTATTTTCTTATCTTCTCTAGTAATCTTGTATCCTAGTCCAGCTTTATTGTCAATGTTAGGAGGAAACAAGAAGGCATTGATTCCTTGTTCATGGCTTTCTAAACCTTTCCCTGGGGAATAGCTTGCCCTTAACATTTCTCTTGCCACCATCACAACTACAGTTGATAATCGAGGGGTTGGCATGACCAATTCTTCTCCAATATATGAAGTGTTTACTATTTTAAATGATTTGAAAGAACTTTCAAAGGCTTCTTCTGCTGCTTCAACATACGAGGTTGAGACTAGTTTAGTGATTAGAAGGTCTTCTTCCTCTGAAATTTCAATCATCTTTCCTTCAATGACGAATTTGACCTTCTGATGTAAAAATGATCGTATTGCCCTGCCGAGTGTATCCATGGTCGTCCCAATAACATGTTGTAAGCTGGTACCATTTCTATCACTTGAACTGTGATGTTAAATGTGACTGGACCCACTTGAGTGGGTATTTTAATATCCCCTAAGACCTCTCTTCTAGTTCTATTAAAAGCCCATACTATCATAGAATTAGGCCGCATATATGTCTCATCAATTGGTAGCTTTAAGAGGGTTGTTTTAGGCAGAATATTCAAGGATGACCCATTGTCTACCAAAACTTTGGTAATGGAATATCCTTTACATTAGACTGATATATGTAAAGCCTTTGTATGCCTAGTTCCTTCTCCAGGTATTTCATCATCAGTGAAGGATATATAGTTAGCTACCATCACAATTCCAACTATATTGTTCAAGCTATCCATAGATATATCGTGGCAAACATGTGTCTAATTCAGAATCCTCAGTAGTGCATTTCGATGAGATTCTAAATTCAAGATCAAAGATAGCAGTGAAACTCTAGCTAAAGTTCTATTCAACTATTCAATCACCTTATACTCACTTTGCTTAACCAACTTCAAAAATTCACATGCCTCATGTCAGAGACTGACTTCTTCACTTTCGATTGGGAGTCATTCTTGTTGCATGCATATTGAAACTTCTTGTCTTCACTTTCTCCCACCAATTCTACTTCCTTAGCTTTCCCCTTCTTATGCCTTTCAAGTTTATCTTTTCTTCAATTCTCTACTTCTTTTGGAGTATAATAATGAACACTTTTTATCATGCCACCTACTTTAAAAATATTGAATACATACTCAATTTCACTACTTGCTAGGCATATACCCTGATTTTGGCTTATTATCTCGTATCCATACTTTCAAGCTACTGCTTTTGAATCTTTATATCCGAAAGGAGCTGGCATTTTGATTACAAGATTTGGAACTTATGAAGATTTGTCAGACTTTTCCCCTTTTATTACTTCTAGAGAACATCATATTATAATGGATGCTGGGATGGAAAGATCAATAGACACCATATTTACATCTTCCTTTTTCTTTCTTTCTATTTTGAAGATCGCAATTTTAACATCCATTAACTTTTGAACTTTCATCTTGAGCTGCAGGCATTCCATGATTGTATGATCTGATGCCTTACCATGGAAATCACAAAAAAGGCTCTAGTCAAGGGGAAGAATTGTCTCCTTATTGGCTTTCAAGAATTATTCAAATCTTAACCAAAATTTGAAAAAGCTGCTCTATAGGCATTTGAACTTTCTCAACTTTTTCCTTATACTGATAAACCTCTTCTTGAATTACAACATTGATTTTTCCCTCATTGTGGTTTGGTAGAGGATTATTGTTCATATTAGGAGTTTTTTTATTCTTGATTGAATTTCAACCATCCTACATTCAAAAGACTTTGGACCTCTCTTTTAAATAAAGTACAATTTTCAATGGAATGCCTAAGTGCCCCCACATGATACTCACACTTTGCATTGGGGTCATACAATTTGGGGTAAGGTAGCTTCATTGGTTCCAATGACGTCAAGCACATTTGTTGTCCTTATAGTAGTTGAGGCAACAATTATGCATAAGTTATAGGGATAGGATCAAATGTTTCTATCCTCTTTTCTCGAAGGCGATTATTCTATTACCCTCTTTGATTGAGTTGATTTGTTCTATTATTTACTCTTTGTGTAAACATGGGAGCACCTGGTGAAATAGAATAAAGAGCATTTTGAGAACTCATAAATTAGGGAGGATGATAAGGGGATTAATACATTCCATGCCTTATATTTGCCACATAATGTGATGGGGGATTATAATAGTAATTTTCTTTAGGCTGTGGATGTTCTTGTATCATATGGGCTTCTCCTTCTTTCTTTTTGCCTGAATATTATCTTTTTGAGCTATTCCCTTCAATACTTTGCTCTTCAATTTTTCCTTTTTTCATACCTTACTGATTCCTTTCCCTCGCTAAGACCAAATTTGAGAAGTTGGTGGTTGTGTTAGCTAGCAGCATGTTATATAATGGTTGTCCTAGTGTGTCCAAGAAATTGGATATGGTTTCCTTATCCATGAGAGGGGGACTAACTTGTGTTGATTTATCTCTCCACCTTTGTGCATATTCCTTAAAAATTTTATCCTTTTTCTTTTCCATAGCTCTCAAATCATCCCCACTGGGTGTCATATCCATATTATGTTTATATTGCTTTATGAAAGCATCTGATAGATCTTTCCATCTTCGAACATGTATTCGATCTAAATTCATATACCATCTTATTACTGGTCATGTAAGACTTTCTTGAAAAACATGAATCAATAATTTCTTATTACTAATGTATGCTGCCATCCTACTACAGAACATTGATAGATGAGTTTGGGGACAAGATAGACCATTATATTTTTCGAATTCTGGAGTTTTAAATTTTAGTGGTATGGTCACGTCAGGTACCAATTACAACTGGGATGCATTAATGGTTCCATATATATTAACTCCTTCAATTTCCTTTCAACGTTCCTCCAACCATTATATCTTTTCTAAAACAGATTCAGAACTTGACCTCTTAAAATTACTCTGCACCTTTAAATCATCCAAGTCTGATATTACTATAGGTTCCTCAGGAATAATAGGAGGTCTAAGATTGGCTTGAACTCCACCTACTTATGCTCCTTGCAGTGCTCCTTGATGAGTTTGGGAAGCATAGATATTTTCAGCTGGATGGACATCATTACTTGGTCCCCTTTCCTCTAGCCTGTATGATGGAATAAAACCTGGTGGATACATAGGATCCCCTATGGCACCCGTAAAGGGATGAGCTATTGGGGTTCTTGATCCTGAGGGATTAGGCATTGTTTCTATGGTGTTCTTGCCTTTAAGTAATTCCATGAGTTGTGCCAATTGATTCTCATTTCTGAAACTTCATCAAACCTATCTTTTATTTGGTCGATATCTCTTCTCATTTCTTCTTTGGCTTGGTCCTCCATCAGTTTAGTCTTTGATTGGGTCCCGTAATGGTGAGTTAAGTTGGATTTATTTTTCAAAACTCGGGCTATGTTGATGTTCCTGATGGTATATATGTATTTTTATATTAGAAAATATCTTTGTTTACCATTTTTCTTTTGAATGAAATCATGATGCAAAAAAAATGTAACTCATGTTTTGCAAAAATGAAAATTAGCATGCATATTTAAACATCCAATAATATGATGAGAAACACAGATATTTTGTCTATTAGATTACAAAAGGAATCAAATCTTGTTAATTCTTGTAACCCTCGTTTGAACCGTCCATAATAGAAAAGTTCTCGATACATCTTTTTTAGCAGATCATAGAACTCCTGTCCACGTGCTCGCACCAGCATGTAGATCGTCCTCATACGGTTCATCTCTTGAGCCATGTTGTTTGCTTGTTGAGCTAGTGCCCTCAACTTTTTGATAAGGTGGTCAGACTGTGTACATACTCTTATAAAGTTATTATAGTAAAAGATACAATCTTCCTTGTACGCTCTTATGTTGGCTGTCAAGTCATTTTTTTCTACCAAAATTTACTACATGGAAGCTGTTAGTTGATCTATCTTATCTTAATACGCTTGGATTTCCCATATCCAATCTTGGATACTAGCTTATTTTTGGCATGATTGCTCAACTAGAGTTTCTATCTCACCTTTCATGCTTTCTTCTCTTTGTTTATGCCCTTTCAACAACTCTTGAAGTCTACACATTTGTCCTTTTAATTTATTATTTTCCTGCTCCAGTCCGAAAGCTTTCCTTTCAACTTCCAAGATTATTGCCTTCCTTTTCATTGTGTTAGACTCTTTCAACTGCATTTGGATTTTTTTCTATTTCATCTTTAAGCTTTTCATTTTATTTGCACAGCTCAAAAGCCATTTTCTTAGCTTCTGTAGTTTCTCAAATCCAATAGGCTATATCTCTATTATCTGTGGAAGACCTTTTTTCATTGACAGATTCAATAACAGGAACATGTTCATTTGATGTAGAGGGTTCTTTTTGTATCTTCACTACCGAAGGGACAAACCCTTTTCCTCTTTTCAGGTGCCATTCTAAATAGCCCTCAATCACTGAATCTCTATAAGTTCTGAATCTTATCTTTTTCACAATCTACCATACATCTAAGGCTTTGCCAAGTTTACCAAATGTATTCTCATCCCCGTAATTAAAGTCTGCATGATCTAACTCTATTGTTTGAGGAATGAATTGTAAAGATCCCAATTGTCTTTTTACCATTACAGGTACATATGCAGTGACTCCTCATATTCTGATAAAAAGCACCCATGGAAAGTTGCCACAACAGTATATTAATGATTGTTTGTCCTTCCAAAAGGCTAGCCAAGATATATTTTCTTCTTTTATATGTTGAAGAAATCTTAGCCACTGTCTTTTGCTTGGGGCTGTCATAGGCCATTCTATTGATCCAAATTTCGTCAGATGATTTTTTATAGCATTATATCAAGGTTCATACTCAATCGTAGGAAACTGGAATTGAGAAAAGCACCTGAAATGTGTTAAAGCCTACATACTTAACAAAGTAGCACAACCCATGAATTATTTGCTTCCTTGCTTCATATAATGGTTAAAAGATCTTATTGTTTCTACTAGTATACTAATAATTTGATTTGTTCCTTGTATTATACTGGTAAAGAGGGTGATCACTTTGAGATCTATAGAGTTCAATTTTCTTAGAAATAGGACCATTTCGTAAATGAGCAGAGCCAAAATTTGAAACCCCTTCCTTTCCATCCAGATTACTTCTCATGAATTTGAGTTGGGGTTCTACCAAAAGAGCCTTAGATTGTGAACTTTCCCATCCTTCTATCATTCTTGCATGTACACCCATGATCTTGGCTAATTGTCTTCTGGCTAATTCCCTCTTATCATGTGCATATGACTTAATATACTTCTTATCTAATATGTTGGTTATAATATGATATTCTTCTATTGTAGGCGTTAAATCCAATTGGCCAAATGTGAAGCAACGGTAGCATAGGTCCTAGTAATTTAGAATGACCTTTAGCATGGGCAAAAATACTGGGATGTACATTAGACAAGCAATCCACCCAAACTACTCATTAAATTGAATCCTTTGTTGGGGTCTCATACTATCCCAAATTTCCTCTAAGGCCTTCAAGTCAGTTTATTGGAAGTCTACTTCCTCTAATGCTGAAAGCTGGATCATGACTCCTGCAGGGATGCAATCCCCCTTTTTTTTTTGTTCAACTCTAATTCTTTCACGACCTCTACTTTAGAAATATCTAAAATAACCCTATTATGGTGGTTCATTTTGGATGATCACAAGAGCGTGAAGTGGTTCCTGATGTAAAAGAGATAATAAAATAGACTCATTAGTCACCCAATGAATTAGCACAAATATAGTCAAACAAATGCTAAAATGTTATGTAATGCAAAATTACAATACTATATGATGCGAAGTTATAATGTCATATAAAATTACACAATATTTATTCGAAGAGCGCCTTGTCATTGATTAATGGAAACATTTTCATCATAAGGGAATGTACTTTCGTGTTTTATAGCCTAAGTCTTGTAAGACATAAATATACATTCACAAATCCAAAATAGGGGGATATTATCTCAGACCCCTTACAATTACAAAGATAATCATATATATACTCTGCCTTATATTGCCTTGAATCCTATTTACTCTCCCTCTCTTGCCACTACACCGCTCACAAGTGGCTCTACTTTCATAGGCTCATAATAATCTTGAGGCACTTCTTCTTCATCTTCTATGGCTTGTCCTTCACCCATAATCTCATCCTCATGATAAGGTAGCTCTCCCATTTTCCTGTCTATTTGTAGTGGCTCTTCTTCTAACATATCACCATTCAACTCAACCTCTGATGGTTCTACTTCTTCCATTACATCTTCATCATCTAAGATGATTAACTGTACTAGCCCATTGTATTAATCGGTGGTGACTATCTTATAAAAGAGGATGGCACTAAGTGGCAAGCCATCTAAAGCCCACTTCAATCCCCCATCAAAATGGTAGGCTTCAACAGTCAAAAGGCCCAGAGGCACATAATAAGGGTTCACATTATTAGCTTGACAAAGAATCTCTTTAATCCTACTTCAATCAAATCCATGTTTATATGGGTCTATCAAAGGATTCTCTTCATAGTCTTCTGCTATCTCTATCTTATATGTATAACTGTTAATCAGCTCAGCTTGATTATTCCAATTGTATCTCCCTTGAATTTGGAATATGACTAAGTAATAATTTTTTATATTATCCTCTTGTAGGATTAGGAGCCATTGATCGAGATCCATGAATAAGATTAACCACCTAAAAAAGTAAGATCGTTGTTCAAGTTCAAATTTGAATTCCCAATTCTTAAAACATTCTAGTAACTATGCTTTGTCTAGCATGATTCCAATTTTATAGATCTTTGCTAGGTACCATAAGAGACAAAGCGCTTCTCTAGGAAAAGTCTAAACATCCTCTACAGTCACATATAAATAATTCAGAAAGAAAGACTTCAAATGCCAGTCAAGAAACTTAATGGGTGTATCATACAACCCATATTTCCTCAATAACAGCGCTTGAAACCTACATATCATCTTAGCGTCTCTCTCACAGAGTGTTCTTTTGGCCATTTCCAAGACCAAATTTGATGACAGGAGTTCGGCTACCCACTTGATTGGAGGAAGGTTCTCAGGTTCCATTTCTCAGCACCCTTTGTACCATAGTATGTAATTTTGTATGACATGTCATGCACATGCATAAAGATGTTAATATTAGAACTTTTATACTAGGAGATGAACGTAATAAAAGACATATAACAAATACAAATATAAGGTTATTTTATTTAATGATCCTAAATGGGTTTAGAAGGTTTAGGATAATTTATTTAAATGTGTGAGTGACTGGGTTGAGTTTTATTTTTAAAGATACGGACCCACCTTCTTGTACCATGGTTTTGAGGTTCTCAAACTGTGAACCATCCCACTATTGCCCACAACCTGGACTCGCGGGTTCTTTTAGCCAATGCCTGGCTAAAAGACAGTTTGAGCTAGGATTTTTCGAAAGCCCTGCCAGGTTTCCCATGGAGGCATCTCTACGTCATCCTCATACTAATCCTATTAGGGTAACAGGTCACTTCTTAACCTTTAAGTACATGTGTGATAGGAGATTATCAATTGCTTAGCATGCGAAGAATAATAATTAAATAAACTTCAAAAATATAATCATTAAATAAAATATGAACATCACAATAATAAGTATAGCTTAACTCCTCAATTTATTTTACCCCCCAATAGAGTTGCCAGTTGTTGCACATGGGGCTACGAAGGAGCCGGCCAAATATGAAATTTGCGATTTATTTAGTTGTTATTTTTGGATGTGTTAGGAGTCGCCACTAATCAATTATAAGGTTTGATTGAACATATATTAGTGGTCTATATCTTAAGAGATAAGATCTAGAGGGTTGATTACGTATAGGGAAGAAAAATACCATACAACGCCTAAATTTGGTACTATAATTATTATGATATTTTATTATCTATTTTTTTAATTGTGAGAGGAATATATTCACTGCCTGATATAAAACCTAATTGTGTTTTTTTATTTAATTTTTTTTATATTTTGATTTTTTTGTATCCACTATCTGGATACAAATATTTCTTAATTAAATTTTGTTATTTATTTTATTATTTTTGATAATTTTATTACCTTTGTGGGCACATATTTTCCTTATTAGTTAATGATTTTAATTCTTACATTCACTATCTGAGTGTAAGAGTTTTATAATATTAAATGGTTTAATATTCATTAAACTTATGATTATTAAATAGCTTATTGTTATTTTAATTATGTCCACTCTCTGGATATAACTATTTTAATTCTGCATTTTTACTAAATATTTTTATATATTTTTTATTTTTTTATTTAACATTTATTTATTATTTTTAAGAAATTTTTTTTATTGAGGTGGACTTGAATTAGAAACTTAATTTTGAATGCCTATGTATCTGCTTGACGGGATCAAAGTCCCCATAGTTCGATTATTATTATTGTTATTACGTCTAATTTTGAAATATAATCTTTTATTTTTATTTGTGTATCATTTTTTTTATTATTTTGGATTCAAGAATTATTTTCTATTTCATTATTTATCTTTTGGTAAATTATTTTTATAATTATACCTACTTTCTGGATCCGGTAATCGCTGTTTATTTTAATTTTATTGTTTGACTAATTAAATATATAAATAAGACATTATAAAAAAAATAAAATATTGTAATTTTTGGATTTTTTCAATTGAAACTTCTATTTATATAAAAAAAATAGAAAAAAAGAATAATGACACCACTTTGAGAAGAATAAACTTTTAACGATGATGAAATCATTTTTATTGATGCATCTTTTAATTATTTATTCATTATCTAGCTATTTTTTTTAAAAAAAAAAGATATAGTAGAATAAAAAATGAATGAAATTTTGGAAAAACATACAATAAAAAAATGATTTGTTTATTTTTTAGGCTAAAAAAGGGTAAAAAAATTTAAAATTAATACAAAAGAGTTTTCTTTTTGTATAAAACAAGAAAAAATCAAAACAAATGAAGGGTTACAACTGTGACCAAGTTGCAACCCATTGGTCACAGTTACAACCATTTGTACATGTACATATATAATAATGGAAAGAAAAAAGTCTAAAAAAAGATAATAAATAATAAATAAGTAAATAAACAAATAAGGACATAGTAATAACATATGAGCATGGGTTACAGCTGTAAGTAACTAGAGATATATTTTTTTAAATATAAAAAAATTCATATGTGAGTGGCCAAATGGTAATTTTAATAAAATCATAATTTTCCTCCATATATGTATATTTCTTTTCATATCTCTTTATTTCTTTGTTGTTTCACTCATCATCTCTTCCTTATCCTTCTATCATTCTTCTTCGATCTTTCTCCTTTTAAATATATATATATATATATATATATGTAAAACTATACATATATTTTATGAAGCTCAAGTTAATTTTTTTCAAACCACTTCAAACATTTTTATTCGACTACAAGTCCTAAGGTAAGAAAAATACAGATTTTCATTTGTTTCTTAAGTTATTCTTTATACCTATTATTACTATTGTTGCATTTCAACGTATTATTTTATTTATATATATCTTTTTTTGTTTAGTTCAAGTTTGCTAGCAAGATTAAATCCTGATGATGATATTTTGTTAAATCCTAATCGTGGTTATGTGTATTTTTGACCCTTCATCTGCTAAGTTTGATTTTTTTTATTATTCATATTGTTTTGTATAAAAGAACTATATTCCATTTTTTTTTTTACTTAGTGTAGTTTTTATTTCACCAACTCTTTTTTGTTTTGAGATATATTTTTATATTTGGGGATATGTCATTTTTTATCTTTTATATTTTTTATATATTTTATATTTTTTTGCTATGCCTCTATATTTTTCTAGACATTAAATCTATATATTTGTGATTGTTGTAGCTAATTTAGGGTATTTTATGTGTATGTGTGGTATAATGTGCTTCCTGTATATTATAAGTTATCTTTTTTTATTTATAAATGTTTTTTATTTATAAAATAAATATAGTCAGTGCTTGACTATATTATATTATATGTATATTAATTTGAAATCACGACAGAAACAAAACCCATAACAAAACTATAAATGCCAAAATAAAATGATAATTGTTGAATGGAGTAATAGTAATGTATTTACTTGATTTTGATTTTGTCGAAAATTGGGTGCAAATTTGTTGCCTTCTATTTATTTCAAGAGATTTATCAAGTATACTTGTTGTACCTAATAAAATCTCAAAATGTCCACAATTCTCTCTTCTAGAAAACTAATTTTTAGAGATTTTTCGCTCTCTGTATTTTACTATGATTTTTGTTTTTATCTTTTCTCTCTTTTTCTTTTTGTATTTTTTTCCTCTGTATTTTTCTTAGTACCAATTTTCTGCGTGTTTTTTTTTATGATTTTTCTCTATTTCCCTGTGCATGCATATATTTTAGAGATTTTGATTGGTATTATATTTTGAAGATTTGATTTATTTTTTCCCTAAAAAAATAAATCAGTATAATGATTCTTGTTTTTTTTTTTTGTAAAATTACTAGCACCTTGTTCATTAAGAGCTTGATTTCCTTTCTCTTTTTTTCTTATTTTATCATAATTTTTACTATTATTCTTAAGGATTTATGAACCTAGACATCCATTGCAATCTTATATTTGTATCTACTGTATTTTTTTATGAATTTATTATTATTATTATTATTTTACTGAATATATCTTATGCCATGGTTTTGACGTACACATAAAAAAATGAAGTTCATTTCCTTTCTTTTTTGTTGTATATGCTATTCTCAAACTTTCGTTATTTTCTTGAATAACAACATTTAACTTTGTTTTTATATACTTCTATTATCATCAATCTTGTATGTTTGTGAATATTGCTGACACATTTAGGCTTTGTGTGCATATGTGTGTGGTTATTTGCACTTCCTGCAATTTGTGAATGGTTTCTATTTTAAGTACAAGATAGATGATATAGTCATTGTCTGGCTACATTTTGTAGTCCACATTAATTCTACTATTATGGACTTAAAGAGAGCAACATAAAATAAAATAAGATAATAAGAAAATGAAATTACAACAAGAAATTTACTTGATTTTGTGGACTCTTAACTACCGATTTGTTTGCTTGATCTCGTTGGCTCCTAGAATTTTATTAAGTACACTCTTGTACCTAACAAATATTTAGATTTTCATAGTTTCCTCTTACCAGGAAATTATTTATTGAAAATTTCTCACCACTTTTTTTTTTTCTCTCCTTTTGTCTTTTCCTTTTTTGTATTTTTCCTTCCCCTTTGTTGTGTATTTCTATTCCTATTTATAGCGAGAAATATTTTTACTTTTATTAATTTTTCCTTTTTTATTTTTCCAAACTAACCCATCCCTTCCCATGCTTTGTAGGTTATGGGTGCTGCAGTTGCTGCATGTTCTTTTGCCATTTCTTTTTAATTGAGTTTTTATCTTATTTATTTGGAGAATATATATATGAGAACTGTCATAAATATTTTATTAGTAATTTTATTTAATATTTTTTTAAAAAAAATTACTGTTTTTTCTTTTTTTTTTGCAGTGAGTTACAATAACTTGGTATTCAAATAATAAAATAATTTATTTTTTAAATAAAAAATAATTGAAGAGATGCCATGCGGTGACCCTTCAAAATTTGAGAGTAAAGTGGGACAATCCCAAATTTGGGCTTACTTCACATTGGAGGAAGCCTAGTCCCACTTCTCTGATAGAAGAAGGATTAGGATAATTCGTTTGCCCTCTCGTCATTGCGGATGCTCTTACAACATCTCCAATGGTGGAGGACTAAGTCTTATTTTGTGAGATTCTACATAAATACTATTTATCATAAAATAGGACTTAAATTAAAGTGAGACTTGGTCCTCAAATGGTGAGGTAATTTTTTTAAATAAAAATAATTGAAGGGTTGCCATGTAGTAGCCCATCAAAATTATATAGTAAAGTGAGACGGTCCCTCTTTGGATTGGCCATCACACTTTTCGGCTTGCTCCACAATGAGTTAAGCCCAGTTCCAGTCCCACTTCTCTAATAAAAGTTGGGCTAGGATAATTTATTTGCTTCCCGTTGTGAGTGCCCTTAGAGCATCTCTACTGGTGCATGACCAAATCTCATTTTTTTGGAACTCATTTATATGCCACATAAATATTATGTGTTATAAAATGAGACTAAAAAAAAAGTAGAACTTGGTCTTCTAATGATGAGGTAATTAAAAAAAAATGATTGAATGACTGGTATATGGTAGCCCTTCAAAATTTGAAAGTATTGTGGGTCAGTCCCTCTTTGGATTGACCGTCCCTCTTTTAGGCTTGCTCCATTATGGAGCAAACCTAGCCCAATTCTACTTCTCTGAAAGAAGTGAAATTAGGACAATTCATTTTTCGCTCGCTACATGTGCTCTTAGAAAATCTCCAATGGTAACGAACTACGTTCCATTTTGTGAGATCTATTTTTGTGCTTTATAAACACCATATGTCATAAAATTGGATTTAAAAAAATGAAACTTGATCCTCCAATGATAGGGTAACTTTTAAAAAAATAAATAAAATAAAAATTTGAGAGGAAAGTGGGATGGTCCCTCCTACTTTTAGGCTTATTGGATTGAGTCTCAGTCTCACTTCTTTGACAAAAGTGGAATTGAGATAATTTATTTTTCTCATACTATGAGTGCTATTTGAGCATCTTAAATTGTGGAAGAATAAGTCATATTTTATGAAACTAATTTTTGTACCACATAAATATAATGCGTCATAAAATGGGATTAAAAAATAATGAGACACAATTATAGTGAGACATAGTCTTTAATTATAGTGAGACACATTTTTCCAGTTGTGAGGTAATTTTTTTTTTTAAATAATTGAATGGTTGTCATGTAATAACCTTGCAAAATTTGAGAGCAAAGTGGAACAATCCCTCTTTGGAGAAACTGTCCCAATTTTGGGCTTGCTCCATAGTGGAGAAGACCAACCCTAGCCTAGCTTCTCCAACAGAATTAAAATTGAGATAATTTATTTTTTTTTCCACGGTCGATGCTCTTAGAGCATCTCTAATAGTAGATGACTAGGACCCATTTTATAGGACCTATTTAGACCCATTTTATAGGACCTATTTTTTGTGCCACATAAACACAAATGTCGAACTTGGTGTTCCAATAGTGAGATAATTTCTTTTTTAAAAAAATAATTGAAGAATTGACATTTGGCAGCCCTTCAAAATTTTAATGCAGAGTAGGTGGGTCTCTCTTTTGGAGAGACCGTCTCACTTTTGGACTTGTTCCATTATCCCCAATCTCAATTTCACTTCTTTGATATAAGTGGGATTACAATAATTTATTTGCCCCTCTATAGGTATTCTGACAGCATCTCCAATAGTGGAGGACTATGTCTCATTTTGTGAGACTCATTTTTGTGTCATACAAATACAATGTGTCATAAAATAGGTCTCAAAAGTAGGACTTGATCCTATAATAGTAAGGTAATTTAAAAAAAAATGATCGAAAGGTTGTTATTAGGCAGCCTTTCAAAATTTGAGAGTAAGTGGGACAATCCTTCTTTGGAGGAACAATCAAGCCCAGTTCCAATCTCATTTCTCTTCACTACAAGTGCTTTTAAAGCATTTCCAATGGTGAATGGTCATATCCCATTTTGTGAAATCTATTTTTGCGCCTGACAAACAATAAAAAATTGGTATTTGGTACTTTAATGGTAAGGTTTTTTTTTTTTTGAAAAAAGAATAATTAAAGGGTTGACATATGACACCTATTCAAAATTTGAGAGGTAAAGGAGAAAGGGATTGTCTCACTTTTAAGTGATCGTCTCATTTTTGGGCTTACAATAGTTTCGATCCCACTTCTGTGACATAAATGAAACTGGTATATTTTATTTTTCCTACTCTAGGCTCTTATAGCATCTTAAATGGTAAAAGATAAGTCTCGTTTTGTAGAACTTATTTTTATGTCACAAATTAATACTAAAAAAAGTGAGACTTAATCTTTTATTTTACTGATCCCATATTTGTTTTTTTTTAAAATTACTGTTGAAAGAAATAATTTTTTAATTAAAAAAATAATTGACCTTCTTTAAAATTTGAAAGCATAATGAGATAGTCCTCACTTTCATGCTTTTGCAGCCCGAGTCTCACTTCTTTGATATAAGGGTGAATGTTTTAATGGGCAAAAGTTCAATTTAGCCCATGAACTATAATGAAAAGTCCAAATTAGCTCTTGATATTTTTTTGGACTAAATTAATTTTTTTTCTTTCAAATTTGGTCCAATTTATCTTTTTTTAACGAAACCATTAAATAGTTAATAACAGAGACTAATTTGGACTAAAATTAAATATTATGGGTCAAATTGAACTTTTAAAAAAATATTAATATAATATTTTCTAAAAAATTATTCATTAATTAATATTTTTAATATTAATAATTAATAATTTTAATATTTTTTTATAATTTTATAACTTGTGATAATTCAACAAACTATAATTTAAAAAATAATTAAAAAATATATAAAAATTTATATTATTTGGGATTTTTATAATATTTTTAATATAATATTAATTATAATATTATGAAATTAATATTAAAAATATTAAAAAATAATTTTTATTAAAAATATTATAATTTATAATATTAAAAAATTAATATTAATAAATTTTAATATTTTTAATTTTAATATATTTCATATTTTTTAATAATTAATTAATTAATTTTAATATTAAAAATAATTTATTAATTGATATTTTAATATCAATAATTCATAACATTGATAAATATTTTTTTTATAATTTTTATTATAATTATCTATCTTAATTCTATACCTTCAATTCTATTGGATAAACATTATGAAATAAAATTATGCTATTTTTCTTAAATTTATGATCATTAAATACATTACAAGAATAGATAATATACTATTTATTCTTTTTTTTTTCTTACTAATTAAAGTTTTTTTTATAAAAATATATATATAATTTTTGAATCTTTTTATTTTTTTTAAAACAATGAAAATTATAATTCTCAAATTATATATAATTATTAAAATTTTAATTATTTTTTAAGTTGTAGATTATTAAAAAATATGAATTATAAAATTATGAAAAATATTTATTAATATTTTAAATTATTAATATTGAAAACATTAATTAATAAATAATTTATAAAATAAAAAATAAATAATTATTAAAAATGAAAAAAATAAAATTATTAATATTTATTAATATTATAAATTATAGTATTTTTAATATAAATTATTTATTAATATTTTTAATATTGATTTCATAATATTGTAATTAATATTATATTAAAAATATTATAAAATCCTATCTAATATAAATTTTTATATATTATTTAATATTTTTAATTACTTGTTAAATTATAGATTATTAAATTATTATAAATTATAAAAATATTTATTAATATTATAAATTACTGATATCAAAAATATTGATTAATAAATAATTTTTTTAAAAAATATTATATTAATATTTTTTAAAAATTTTAATTTGACCTCATAATATTTAATTTTAGTTCAAATTAGTCTATATCGTTAAGTATTTAACGATTCAATTAAAAAAAAGAGAAGGCAAACGTCAAATTTAGAATTTGTATTATAGCGTGTGTATCATATTAGACTTTAAAAATTTTGTTTAACTAAAATGAAACATTCTTTTTAAATTCGGGTCAAATTAGAACTTTTTTAATATAACAATTAACTGAACTAATGATAGGTCCAATTTAGACCTTATTTCAACATCAAGGTTCAAATTGAACTTTTTATAATTTATTAATAGTAATATAAAATTTTAAAAATTATTTATTAATAAATAAAACTTTAATATTAATAATTCATAATAATAAATAATTAATTTTTATAATATCATAATTTATAATAATTTTAACAAAAATTAATAATTTAATAATTTATAATATTAAAAAAAATTTTATTTATTTTATTTATTTTCTTTAATTTTTATATATTATATTTTATATTTTAAAAAATTTAAAAATTATTTTCTTAAAAAATATTGGATTAAAATAAAAAAAATCTTGGCTTAAAAATTTATGATTTATTTACATAAAAATAGTCATCCTAAATAAAATTAATAAAATAAATAAAAATTATTAATTTCGTTATCTTTATTAATAATTTTCATGAGCTTAAAATCATAATTATTAATTCTACAATTTTAGAGGAGAAGCCAATGCTATAAATATTGAAAGCTGAAAAAAAAAAATAAAAGATAGAAAAAAATAATTGGACAATCTCCTCCACAATCTGATTAATATATATACATGTAGTTTTTATATTATTTTAACTAATTTAATTAATGAAATAATTTTTTAGTTTTAAAAATTAATTAAAAATTTTAATTAATTTTTAAAAATAAAAATTTAATTCATTAAATTTTTAATTAATTTTTAAAATTGAAAAATTATTTCATTAACTGAAAATTAAATTAGATAAAAATAATATAAAAAATCACATGAAAATTAAATTATATATTTTTTTTCTATTTTTTACTATTTATTTTGGGCTTCCAATAATTATAGCTTTGGCTTTTCCTTTAAGATTATAAAATTGACAGTTATAATTTAAAACTCATGAAAATTATTAATTGAGATAATGAAATTAATGATTTTTTTATTTTATTAATTTTATTTAGTGTGACTATTTTTGTATAAATTAATCATAAATTTTTAAGTCAATTTTTTTTAATTCAAGAATTTTTTTAAGAAAATAATTTTTAAAATTTTTAAAATACAAAAGATAAAAATTGAAGAAAATTAAAAAATAAATTACAAATTTTTTTAATAATATAATTTATTAAATCATTATTTTTTTGTTAAATTATTATAAATTATAATATTATAAAAATTAATTATGTAATATTATGAATTATTAATATTAAAGATTTATTTGTTAATAAATAATTTTTAAAAATATTATATTAATATTAATAAATTATAAAAAAATTAATTTGGATATTAATATTTAATTAAGGTCTAAATTGAATTATATCGTTAGTTTAGTTAATTATTTTATTAAAAAAATTTAAATTTAATTTGAATTTAAAAAAAAATATTTTGATTTAAAAAAATTAAAAAAATATTAAGGTCGAATATGATATACATAATATAATATAATGTATGGTCCAAATTACACATTTATTAAAAAAAGCAAATTGAACCAAATTAAAAAAAACAATTTGAAAAAAAAAAAGAACTTAAATTTGACCTCTGTGCATGTTTTAATTCATGTCCTGCTCTTAGTATTTTCATCAATAAACTAATTCCTTTCTCAGTATTCCGTCTTCCTACTGCTCCGGTTTAGTTCAGCGAGTGAGAAGTGGGAGCAACAGAGACCGCCATGGAAGAGCTACGGAAGCTAGAAGAGCTACAGAGAATGTTAAAATTGATGCAGTCTTACGGCGTCCTTTCTTCTTCTAACAACGACTCTAACCGTTTCCTTGCCAATCTAATACTCCTTTTGGTATCAATCCATTTCCCATCTTAAAATAATATCTTAATTTCATCCACATTTCTATTTGCTAACATGTAAATTATCTTTAGATAAATCCATGTGGGGATCTAAACTTGAACGACAAGTACAATTTGATTCATCAACAAATACCTAAGGTGAGTCCAACTTTCGCTGATTACTCTAAATTTCTAAGTTTTAATTTTATTTAATTTTTTGGCAGATTTCAATTTCTTTTCTCGAAGAAGCGTCACTCTTGTTTAATCGAAAAGCTCCAGTGCAATTGGAAAACAAGCTTACCGGTGACGACCCTTCTCTAGTGGCTTCGATTCCCACTTTTTCTTCTTCGGAAGAAATTTGATTAAAATCAACTCTTATCGAAATAAGGGCTTTTTATAGTATATGTTTATGAAATTTGGAATATTATATGTTTGAAATTTTCATTTTTGTTATAGGTTGTCAACAAAGTTATGTTGCAAATGTTTTATCACCTGTGTATGATTATAAATTGAAGCAAAAGAATTTTGAAGATATGGCTGTTGTTGGCTTCGATGCGATGAAACGAGCAAATTCTACCCTTGAGGATTTCGTGAGTTATTTTAAAATAGACTTTTTAATTGCAGGAACAAACATGTTTATAATCTGATTACAAATTTTAAGTTGAATGGTTCTGTCCAGTGATTGAATATTGTTTATCAAATTAACAGTGCAGATCTTATTTTATGTTTCATGGAATGAATGTAAACTCGCCGCAATCAATATTCAAATATTTACCTGTGCTTTCATTCACAGAAAGCTATATTTATCAGGTAACCAACTGGAGAACTATCTTATTTTAAATAAAGGAAACATAGCATATATCTGATCGTTTTTACCAAACTACTAGTTTGCCTTTTGAGATGATTACACTGCAATTTATGTTAGGATCTTGTAAGAACTTTTAAGTGCTTTCACAAGAAAGCATGAATACTGCTTTTTCTTGAACAATTTGACCTTTGGGATTTTATTCTTTTCTATTCTATTGTCACCTTTAGAGGTGTTCCTTTCCTCTCTCTCTCTCTCTCTCTCAATGGACATATGAAGTAAGGAAACAATTTTTCTCTGAAGACTTGCAAGCATGGTTAAACAGTAGTGCTATGGTGCCATCCAGCATATAAACCATGGGTTTTATGTTTTTCTGCCATGGCTGTGATAAGCGTTCCTTTTCTTCGCCTTCACAGTTTTGTTTTGTTAATGCAGATGGATAATTTGAATGAAAAGATAGTGAATTTGCCAACAAACACAGTTGCAGTTTTGGAAAGAGGATATAAGGTTATAATGACGGTAACTTTGGAGACTTTTGCAACAAAATTTTTTTTACTGCTTTCTTGATTTTTACTTGGCTGCATCCTTCCATTCCAGATGCAGAAAGGAAGTAAAAGTTGGAATGCCAAATATATGGATGTGTTAAGAACAGATCCATTCAGGCCACTTGTGGGTCAACTTGAATGTCATGTCCTTCTGTCTGAGAGGTACTATTTTTGTTACCCTTGTCTTCTAGGTCAAAGGGGAAACTTTGAAGTCTGAAATCAGGCTCTTCTGTTTGCCTTTCCACCATGGATTAAGGATTATGGAAGAATTCAGATGTGGAGCAGAGTATTGGGCTTTGGAAAGATTGCTTTGCTCTGCACTTATGAATCAAGAGGAGGTACAGCAATTGACAAGTTCCTTTTTGCTTTCATTATTCATGTTCATGGTAGGTTGGCTTTTTTCTCTAACAGTTGTTTTCATTTATCATTATGACTTTGCAAAAGCAACTATAAGATGACTTTTAATGATAATTCAAGGAATCAGAAAGATATTAGTTATCATATAATTTAGAGCAGCATGAATATTTTTTTCACTCAGCTAATTCTCAGTGAAAAAGATGTCATAAAATGGATCAAAATATGGAGATGATTTAATTGTTAGCCATGGAATCAACAAATCTATTTGGCGATAAGAATGCAGAATATTTCTTTTGAAATTCAAGGGTTTGTACCAAAATGCTATGGAAAGTGATGTAACTTTTAATAAGAAGGAATAAATTTAATAAAATGTAGAATGAACTTTGGCTGCTGTTGGATTAAACAGGACAGGTACCCGGTGGTTGGATTAAATTGCCATACCTAGATGTTAAGCTTACATGGAAAAAGTTGGAGTTTAACAATTGCTTAAGTTTCAATCAGTAGTATCTGAATAAGCATTATTTTTTTTATCTGCTTTTTTATCAATATATGTGAAATTGATGTCAATTAGTCATTTCAGGTAAGAAAATGATATAGTACAAATGAAATCAACGAACATACTGTTGCTATGTTCACCAGACAGCTTGAAGAAACCTTGTAGACTAATTGTACCTATTCTTTTTTTCTTTCCTTTTACAAAAACTCAAGACCCCCTTTTTTTCTTCTTTTTTTTTCTTCTTTATTCTTCCCCTTTTTCTCTTTTTTCTTTCTTCTTTTTCTTTCTTTTTTTTGTTTTGTTATTTGGGATCTTTTTCCCTTTTTTTTGATATGGTATTTGATCATTCTGCCCCTTTTTTCCCTTTTTGGAATATCAAGTCTAGGGCTTTTAAGATTGCTGACTTGGATCTATATTGGATATCATGAACTAAAATGAATGATGGTCTTTCTGTTAATTTTTTTATTTTAGCTGAGGCTCTAGTTGGGCTATACTAATTTAAATCAAACTTTTCTTGTTGGCTGAAAAAGAACTTTGTTGGCTTTATGAACCACCCTTTCGGGTCTTAAATTCAAGCTCTTATAATTTCCTTCCAATTTTATCTAGCTCGCTCGTTTCAGTTTTCAATTTAAGCTCTTATAATTTCCTTCTAATTTTGCCTAGGTTTTCCTTTCGGGTTTTTGAAACTAGTAAGCTATTCTAATTTTTGCCTAGGCCGCCCTTTCAAGTTTTTAACCTAGCGAGCTTTTTATTTTTCTTTTTTATTTTCATTTTTTTTATCTTTTTTAGGTCCTAGTTCTAAAAAAGTCTTCTTGTTCATACTATCTTATACTTTTGACTATGGAGTAGCATAAGTCTTCTTCAATGACGATGAATTCTTTTGTTTCCTAGATGCTATCTAAATGATGAAATAGATTTGAGATATAAGGTCTAGTTTAGATAAGCTTCAACTATCCTTATGATCTTGACTATGCATCCTTTTCTTTGATATTTTTGCTTCTTGGTAGCTCAGTGATCATAAGTATCACACCAGCTCAGGGCAGATTATCAAGGTTTACAAGCCAATAAAAAGTAAGCTAAAATTTCATAAAGGCTCAAAGGGTCAAACTATGGATTGATATTAATAAGGTAGATCCCAGTTGTTGGCTCACCAAACAATGCCTAGATCATCTTTCTCCTAAATAAGTAGAGTTCAATTTCACTTCGCAAGTTCATCAAAGTATATTCTAAGATTAATTAGACACAGATAATTATGCAGGAGCCTCTCTAAGTAAGCATATACAGCTCAATGTTATAGTGCAATTCTCTCACCTAATAAAGTCATTCAAATAATAAGGCATAAATATACAAATTTATGAATATTAAGCTATATTCGTCATCAGTTGAGCACCAAAATGAACCAAAACCAACAAAATTTTAAATTCAACCAAAGTAATTTATTCAAGCAATTTCAATTTAAAAAACATAAATATTCTAATGAAATACCAAATAAAGAAAATAAGACGAGCAACATTCAAGCAAAAAGAAGTTTGTTTGAGTTAGAATTGAAAATGCTTCATGTACTTAGGCATACTTGAGGCAAGGATCTTTCTCTATGAGCGGGGATTCTTTACCTCTTCCATTTTAGGATCAAACTAGGCCCCCTCTTCTTCCTTAGATTCCAATTCCTCATTCACGACACATATGGTTAATGTTGTCTCACCCATAGTTGATTCAATCTTGCCAAGTGGAACCTCCTATTTTATAGTTTCTTCATCTATGTCTTGAAAAGATGATAAGACAAACTCTTCATTCGATCCTCCTCCTATCATGAAAGTTATTGGGGGAGATACTCTTTCAAACTTAGGCAATGAGTTGTTCTTTGTGCTAGGTTCGTTGGGCTAGAACAGCTTACCACTATCAATAAGATCTTGAATCCCATATCTTAACCTAACACATTTATCTGTATTATGCCCCTGTGTTTGATGAAATTAACAGAAGGTCTAGGCATCAAAGTTTGATCGTAGAAGATTTAGTAATGGTCGAGGAGCTAGTAGCTGCAATAGCCCTTTCTTCTGTAGCTTATTGAAAATCCAGGACAAAGGTCTTCCTATAGCTGAAAACTATCTTCTTTTTGCTTGACCAGTAGTTGCATTGACATCCACTGCTTTTTGTGCTTTCTAACCACCAGATTGATAATTTTTCTTTTCATTCCTTCTTGCAGAAAAATGATCCTTCTCATTTTCCCACTCTTCTATTTGTAAGCTAGCTTGGAGAATATCTTTGAACTCTCTGATAAGAGTATGATATAGCCTTTCATGGAAGTTAGGCAGGACACCTCTCACTATCATTCTGATCTAGTTAAGCTCATCGGGCCTCTTTTTTAGGAGAGCAATCTTGTTTCTCCACATTTTCACATAAACAATGAAATTCTCATTCTGTTTTTGTCTAATAATTTATACTTCCATCAGGGTCACTTGCAGCTTAACATTGTATCTGTATTGCTGAATGAAGACTTTATACAGCAAATTCCAATCCTTTTGGATGCTTTCCTCTAAGGCATTGAACCAGTTTTGCACAATAGGATCCAGAGAAAATATGAAATACCTTAGGGTTTAAAAGCCTTGGTAGCTCTAGCAGACTGCATAGTACTGATATACTGCTTGACATGCAAGTGAGGACTTTCAGTTTCATCAAACTTAGAAAATTGATGCATCTTGAACTTGTAAGGAATTCCTTCATCATCTTTAAAAAATTTGTCCACCTCCGATAACTCTTCATTTTTTAGCTTCTTCTCAAACTTCTTTTCCAAGTCTGCAATTAATTTTTCAACATCAGCAAATTCAGTCTTCCCAACAGCCTTCTTTTCTTTCTTATTTTATTGTTGATCTTGGAAGTATTGGTCCTAGTAATCATCATCATCAGCCACTTCCTTTTCTTCATCAAAAGTTACCTCACCCATCTTAGCCTTTTCTTTGCCCTTTGGCTTCTTGGTACTAGCAGATGCTTCAACAATGTTATCTTTCAATAATGCAGCTAGTTGACTTCTCATTACCTCAGCCAAGGTCCCCTTTAGTTCTTCCATTTTAGAGGTCAGGGCCTTGTTCACCAGGTTCTGAACTTACTCGTGGTCCATTGGTTTTGGTGCAAAGTTAATTGAACCTTCACTAAATTATAAGTCACTGTCGTAGGTCGGGTTGTCATAAGCCCTTAAACTGTTGAACTCCAAGTCTATGAGCCAGAAAGGATCAATGGAATGCAATTCATTGTATGCATATATGCATGTGTAGCAAATAAGCATATAAAGTCAAGATGCTCCTTCTAACCTTATAACTTTCACACACGATTGGTGAGTCTCTTTTCTTATATGTTATGGTCAATAAAGATATCAACAAAGAATGCTTTATTTCGAGAATCTCTAAGATGAAATAGCCAGTAATTTTATTTTCAACACGAAAGTTAGTTTATGATAGTTTTCACTAATTAAGTCTTAATCCTTTGGGTCTATTGAAACATTCAAACGGCATTTTTGTCATATCTTAAATTAAAACTAAATTAATAGGTGTATTATAAATAGTCTTCTTACTTGGAAAAAAAATTAATGTTTCATGCAATAAATAAGTTCATAACTATTAGTTCTTGGTGTAAATAAGGCCTGCAATTTATTTTAATATTCCATAATTGACTTAATTAATTGAAAGCCCATTTAAAAAATTTTGACCCTTTGTAGAAAGATTTCAACTTCAAAGCTCAGTGAAAACTTGATTTGAAGGAAAGTTTTGGGCCATAAATTGAAAATTGATTTTGGGACCACCTCTAAAAAATAAAGCCCATTGCAAAATGGTTTATTGATTTTGGGCTTCATGTTTTGGTCCATACAATAGAAAATAATTGTTAACTCATCTTTGTTAGAAAAGGATTTTATGCCCATTTTTAAAAAAGCTTTAAAAGTGATTTTTGGACTTGGGCTTAAAAGAAATTAATTTTGGGCTTACACCATAATTAAGTCATATTAGAAAAAAAAAAAACCAAACGGGCCTTGACTTGGTGCAAAACATGTTAATCATAGTCAAACAACAAGTAATTAGGGTAAACCTAAGAAAAATTACTAGGCCAACTATATAGCTTTAATCTTTGAGTTGAAAAGCTAAAGTTTCCATAACAAATATATACCAAAAGGTACTAAGTTATGAGTGGTTATGCGATGCTCAATCTTCATATCTTGAATGAAAGTATGGTATCACTTACATGCACATAATACGGGTTCCACAGGGCATTCTAACTCACACACACTATATAAATTTAAATGATGCAATGAATAATACCATGTTAATAAAGAATAAAATAATATAAAGACTAACAGAGTCAACTTCTCTTATTTCTAGTGGAGTCACGACTCTGAGCATGAATTTTTGTCTCCACTTCCGGTGGAATGATACCTGCAATTTCTACACTATTAGGCTTGAGGCCTTAAAGAACACGGGCCTAAACTTGAAAAATAGGAGTCACCATTCGAAAGGGCTAGAAAAATAAAAAGGGATGGATGACTCGATTCCTAAGGAATACCCAACTCCCCTATTGTGTTCAGAAAGTTAGGTATACATGGGGAATGTGAGAATGACCCAGCACCTCCATAACGCTCGGTTTATTAGAACTGGCCTCCTTTCAAGTGTAACTATTATAAAATACTTAGATTAGTATAATATGATACAGACTATAAGCAATTGAAGTAAATAAATATCCATCGTGTTAGGAATTAAACAATCAAACAAAATGGGCATCCGTACAAGATGAAAATATGCTCTTACAATCATTCAGTGTCCTGTTTTGATTATTTGTGTATTTACTTTTAGTGTAATTTTATTAGTTTTTGATTGATGTTTTTTTTAAATTTGTGCTGAAGTTTGTTTGAAGTGTTTGATATAGTTTGACGTGCAAAATAATGGAGCTTTAACTCAAATTTGATGGATAAAAATGGTGGAAAAGAATGAGATACGACCAAGACACTTTATGGCTTATTCGTGTCCTTCATAAAAGGCAGGAAAGACAAGGCACAAGCAAAACATGGCCAGGACAAATTGGCTTGGCCATGCCCTTAAGAGGAATTGGGCAGAGGCTAACATGTTCAAGAGACACGACCAAGCTTCTGGCCATGTCACATGACACGGCCAGGGCTTTGGTCGTGTCCCACCTGGAGATCACCAAGAAGAAGTAGACAAAAGCAGAGAGGTAGTAGAGAACACAGTCAAGAGACATGGCCAACCCGTATCACATGACACGACCAGGGCCTTGGTCATGTCTCACCTAGAGAAGAAAGAGGGCAGAATGGCAGCCAAAGACAAGGCCACATAGTTTGGTCGTGTCTATAAAAAAATTAGTGACACGGATAAGTCACTCATGACTTGGCCTTTTCTTGTGAGAATTTATTCAATTTTTTTTTACACGAGATGGGGGATAAAGTGGGAGATAACAAGTGTTATCTTTTAAAAATAAATAATAAAAGAAGAAAAAGGTTGCCTAATTCATGGGATGAAGATTTAAAAAATGAAAAAGTAAAGAGACAAAGGTGAGTGTGTGAATTGGCAAGAGATGCTTGATGTCATAAAAAATTAAAAAGAATTGAAAATAGAATATACATACACGTTGGGGCTTGAATGAGTGGGGGTCCTTGTTTTGTTCTTATCTTGGGACAAGCCACCTTGATCCTCATCCTCCATTTTCATTTTCCACTTCTTCCATAGACAAGACTCAAAATAATTCTTGGGATTAAATTGGGTGAACAAGCTTTCAAGAAGGTTAGGGTTTGAAGAAGGCTTGATTGAGGAGTTGTAAGTTTGAGAGAGTCACCATTCCATCTTTCAAGAAGAGAGGCATCATCATAATCAAAGTGGAGCTAGGAGGAAGACAAGAAGTTCAACTCTTGGCATCTACAAGGGGTTTTTATATTCACTCTTTTAATTCAGTTCTAGAGTGTTATTGTTTGTTAAGAAAATTAATATTTCAATGGATAATTGTGATTTAATTTATATTGAGATGAATATTTATTTTAAATTAATGATGATGAGCTAAATTACTCATGCCTAGGGTTTGTAGTAGATTTGATTAAATGACTTGATTTGATATTTCCACTAATATATCTTGTTATTAGTTGATTATATTGGATTGAATGTTAGGTTGATAGATTAGCTACCTATTGACATCTAGATATTGAATGAAGGATCGAGAGGTAAAATTTGATGTTGAAATTATGCATTAACTACCCTAAGAATGAATTAGAAATATAAGTTCTAGGGTTTTATTAATTTGCAATTTCAAAATAATTGGTTGTTGTTAATTCATGAATGTGAAAACTAATGAATTGGTAATTACTAATTAAACTCAAGGAATAAATTAAATTATAAGGTTATATTAATGGGTAATTTGAGAATTAAGCTTTAATTAAATTGATCTATAACCTTATGCACTATTCATGTAACACCCCCACACCCAATACATACACACTACATACACCACAATGTAGTATACATGTATCGAATATAGGAATGCTACGGATTTTCTTAACGTTCAAAACATTTTAAACTTGATACAATACCCTTATCGTTATATATTATAGAAAAGTAAATCATTTACTTATAAACAAAACATATTAGATATATATATATACATACATTTAAATATTACGCAGAGGAATATAGAAAACATTTACATATATGAAAGCATTTGAATACGTATTTACAATTATACATATATTTACAATATAACCCATATTTACAAAATATAAAAGAGTTATACATGATTGGCAAGTCTCCTTTGATCTTTAAGTTCCCAAAATCAACTCTTCACTGTCTACTCTCACTCGGTCTCGAAGAGCTCTCGGGTTCAACCCTATTACCTGCGCGATCAAACACTATCGCTCTAAGCCAAGGGCTTAGTAAGACAATTCATGCTAATGTTATGCTTTAGTGCAATGCAATGTTTCACATTTGTATTAATAAATCAACATCAATGATACACACACAATTAGTAAAGATCATACTCAACAAACAATATTCCGTGAATAGTCCGTTTCATCATATAAGTAATATTAACATTTCATTACATTAGAACAACATTTATGTTATACATAAAACCTAGACACCTATGGACCCATCAAGTACTTAATACGATATTCAGAATTCAGAGTTACTGCTTTGGTTCATAAACACCATTATCAAGCCCGTAGGCAACATATACATATATATTTATCTCTATCCATGGATAGCGTAACAGACCCGGTCTCTTGGATCATCAACTCATCTAACTCGAGGATATCCTCAACCCGGCAAGACTGTTACAAATCAAATATCTCATAATATCAATTATCATAGTGTAACAGACCCAGTCTCTTGGACCTCAATTCAACTCAATTTGAAGAGATCCTCAACCCGGCAAGACTGTTACCTTTCATTAAGTAGGCATGCCTCCAAAAACCAGAACTCTGAAATTGAATATCATATTAAGCATACACTTATTTCATTATTCTCTTTATCAAACTCTTTCTCAATCTTTCTCATCAATTAGGCAAACATGCCATACATCATTCAATTATATCATCATAGCCAATCACAATGGCTCTATATTCCATTTCATCTCAATTCACAACATAACATTTCAATCTTTCATAAACACATTCATTTGCATCATCATGTCATTCACATTATTCATATATATATATATCATCAGTGATATAAACATAACAATACACATTGCTCAAATAAATTAACAATGTAATAATGCCACATTTGAACTTACACACAATCATATAGGTTTTGTACTTACCTCAAAAACAAATCACACTACTCTTAACACTTCCTTGTTCAAGATCCTTCTATCTCTTAAATCAATGATTAATCACTATCTTCAAGACCTAAATCAAAAGTAATAGCATATACTTGTTTAGGGATACACAAGAGATAATCCAATTAGGAATTAATTAGGGCAAACCCTAACCCTGACACGCTCACCCACACGGGCGTGTCCATGACCGTGCCCTAACTCCACAACACAGAAGTATTTACACGCTCAACAACATGGGCGTGTTTCTGGGCGTGTAAATTCTCAAATCTCACAGTAGCTATGACACGCTCAATAACACGGGCGTGCTACTGGTCGTGTCAAACCTACTGCCTCCAACACAATTGACACGCCTAAAGACCCTGGACGTGCTCATGGGCGTGTCCGGCCACAAATCAAGATTCCGACCAAAACAACCAAACACTCAACAAAACACTTTTATCCAACAACATCCACTTCACACCATCTTAACAAAACATACTCAAAACTCATCTAAAACTTGCAACACACCAAAACAAGCCAAACACACATCAAGCACAAAACACAAAATCATCTCAAAACCCTCACCACATATACAACATCATCTCTTCCAACCACTTACTCTTTTCTTCAATCCATACTCAACATCCATCATCCAATCACTCAAACACTTCTCACATCTCAAAATCAACCAACACACTCTTAAAAATCTATCAAACTCAAATATCATTTCAAATAAACACAAAGATCACAAGAGAACTTACCAAAGTTATAAGACTTCTTGTATCATCCACTAGATCACTTCAATCTTCCATCAATTTGAGCTTAACACATCAAGATCTTCACTTTGTCTCTTGTTTTCCTTTGTCTATGAAGAAGCCGGCCACACAAAGAAGAAAGAAGAAATGAACCACAAAAATAAAGTCAACTCTTCTTTTAATCTCCACCAAGTGTTCCAATTCAAACAATTACCAAATCACCCTTTTATCATTTGTTCTAGCTTTCTTTTTAATCCAATGCCCTTAATAGTCATTTCACCAATAACCAAATAAATATCTCTACCCCCCTTGACTCTTCATTTGACCAATTTATATGTTATATATATATCATCATATACACAACATATACCATTCTCTCTAAACCCTATTTTCTTTCCCAATTTCTTTTCTCTTGCAATTAACACATATATACAATCCAATATAACAACAACAACAATAACAACAATAACAATAACATAATCAAAACTTCTAGAGCATATATGAGGATATTACAATTCTCCCCCTCTAAAAAAAAATTTCGTCCTCGAAATTACCTGATATCAAAGCTGAAACAACTGAGGATATTGCTCTCGCATGGATTGTTCACTTTCCCAAGTTGCTTCTTCTTTTGCATGATTCTTCCATAGAACCTTCACAAGTGGCACTCTCTTATTTCTTAATTCTTTCACATCACATGCCAAGATAGCAACTGGTTCCTCTTCAAATGTCAAATCTTGATTTACCTCGATAGATTCAATCGGCAACACATGAGATGGATTCGATCTGTATCTCCTCAACATAGAAACATGAAATACATTATGAATACGATCCAACTCAGGTGGCAAAGCAAGTCGATACGCAACTGGCCCAACTCTTTCCAAAACTTCATACGGTCCAATGAAACGAGGACTCAATTTCCCTTTCCGACCGAACTTTAAAATCTTCTTCCAAGGAGACACTTTCAGAAATACCTTATCTCCAACATCAAACCCTATGTCTCTCCTTTTCAGATCTGCATAAGACTTCTGTCGGTCTGAAGCTGCTTTTAACCTGCCTCTAATCAACTTTACTTTTTCTTCAGTTTCTTGAATCAAATCAGGACCAACCAACTTATTATCTCCAAGCTCATTCCAACAAAGAGGTGTCCTACACCGTCTGCCATACAATGCTTCAAACGGTGCCATACCAATGCTGGATTGGTGACTGTTGTTGTAAGCAAACTCCACAAGAGGTAAAAACCTATCCCAACTTCCAGAGAAATCGATGACACAGCTTCTCAACATGTCCTCAATAATCTGTATCACCCTCTCTGACTGTCCATCCGTCTGTGGATGAAAAGCAGTACTGAAGTGTAATCAAGAACCCAAAGCACTATGCAAACTCTTCCAAAATCTTGAAGTAAACCTGGGATCTCGATCAGACACTAAAGAAGTTGGAACACCATGCAACTTCACAATCTCATGGATATACAGCTCAGCTAATCTCTCCAAAGAGTAATCCATCCGAACCGGAAGGAAATGAGCTGTCTTAGTCAATCTATCCACAATCACCCATATGGCATCATGCTTCCTTTGTGTCAATGGCAAACCAGACACAAAATCCATCGTCACTCTATCCCACTTCCATTCTGGTACTGATAATGGTTGAAGCAATCCAGTTGGAACTTGATGCTCTGCTTTTACCTTCTGACAAGTGAGACATTTCGATACAAACTCAGCAATGTCTCTCTTCAAACCAATCCACCAATAATGCTGTCTCAAATCATGATACATCTTTGTATTACCTGGATGCATAGCAAACACTGACTGATGTGCTTCTTCCAAAATGACTCTTTTCAAATCAGCATCATCGGGTACACACAATCGGTTCTTAAACCAGAGACTCCCATCACCTTTCACAATAAAATCTCTAGTCTTCCCATTCTTGCAATCTGAAATAATCTTTTGAATCTTCATATCAGTCAACTGAGCCTCTTTGATCTGATCCGATAAAATTGGTTTCAAATGCTACTGTGCCAACAATGCACCATCGTCACAAGCTACAAAACTGGCATGCAAAGCTCTCAACTCAACAAGCAACGAGAGCGAGTAAACAGTTAAACCAGCTAAAGACTTCCGACTCAAGGCATCAGCAACAACATTTGCTTTACCTGGATGATAATCAATCAAACAGTCGTAGTCTTTAATCAATTCCAACCATCTCCTCTGTCGAAGATTAAGTTCTTTCTGGACACCCAAATATTTCAAACTTTTGTGCGAAGATTAAGACGACCTTGGGACGATCACTGTTGCTACAATAATCTCGTATACCTGTGAGTGTCGCTTTGTAGAAGTGTTAGTAGAGCGCAATAATTTTTTGGTGCCATTGCCGAGAAATGTAATTATTATTAGTAGTTTGATTCTTTTATTTTAATTGTTTAATTTTTTTAAAGTGTTTCTGTTTGAATTACTAAGTGTTTATTGTCAAGATGCAATTCTCAAGGCATGAGAGAGATTATGATGTGAATGCTAATTCTGAAATGGGATGACAGTTAGCAGAATTAACAAGTTAACTTAAGATGCTAAAAGCAAGAGGAAGAGCATCTATGCCTAGTCAAGAAATATGTTCAGCATATGGCATTGTAGGACATAGTGCAAACATGTGTCTATTTAGTTTTGAAGAATACCAAGAGGGGTAAGAGGAAACATATGCCTTTGAAAGTTTCTAATAAAGGGGTGGGAATGACCCATATTACAATCCTTATAATCCAAGTTGGAGAAACCACCCAAATTTTTCTTGAGAAAATCAGCAGCAAATTCCACCTTAATAATTTTTCAACCTTATTAAAGAAGTTTTTACTTTCAACGACAATTTTAAAATCAAAATCAACTTAAGAAATCCATATTGGAAGATAATTTGAATGCCTTTATTCAAATTAGCACACAAAATCAAGATCAATTCAAGAAACTCACATTGGAAGATAATTTGAATGCTTTCATTTAAATTAGCACACAAAATTAGGAAGGGAGCAATTAGAGGCTTGATTTTTTGGAGGTATCATTGAAGAAGGTGAAAACTCAAGTTGGGCAACTGGCAAATCAACTCCAAGAACACCAAAAAGTGGAATCTCCTAATCAATTAGAGTAAGCCAATGCAATCACAATTTTGAGGAGTGAAAAAGTAATATATAACAAAGTTGGTGATTCCTTTGATGCAGGTACTAATCAAGAAGAAAATGGAGAGAAAATATAACCCAACATAGAGGAACCAAGTCAATCTAAGGAGAGGGAGAATGTGGAAGTATCAACCTCACCAAAATTGCATGAGCCTCCAAATCCTTATATGCCACCAATTCCATTCCCAAGTAGATTAAAGGATGAGAAGCAAGGGAAGAAACTTTCTGAAATCTTTGACATGCCCTTTAAAGAAGATAGTGAAGATAAGTTTGAGATGGCCATGACCTTGGAAGTAGAGCCTAAAATTTCCAATTCAAAAATTGAGGATTGCAAGTTAATCTTAAATGTTGAGGTTGTTGAGAGTGGACTTTGGATTGTTAAAGTGGATGAGAAAGAGATTCAACCAAACTTGGTTGAACTTAAAAAGACCCCAAAATATTTGAAATATGATTTGGTTGGGGAGAACAGTATACAACCAATGATCATCTCTTCCACTCTCAGTGGTGAGAAAGAGAGAAAAATAGATATAACCATATTGCATACTGAAAAAGATTTTTACCAAGTTCCTATAGCATTGGAGGATCACCCTAAGATAACCTTCACATGTCTCCTTTGGGCATTTGCTCTTCAAAGAATACTATTTAGGCTCTGCAATACACCAGGTGCTTTTTGGAGTTGCATGCTATTCATCTTTTCAAACATGGGTGACAAATTCATTAAGGATAGAATGATCACTTCATATTGCATATGGGAATGATGAAAATTAGGTTTCATCTGAACTCTTCTCTTTTAATTTATGCATGTTCACATTGGGAACAATGTGAATCTTTAAGTGTGGGGTGCAGTTTTTACTTTTAACTTATCTTTGTTTAAGTTTAGTTAATATTTTTCTTTGAATAAATAAATTTTGAAAAGTTTAATTGTTATAAGATTATAGATAGATGACCTTTAAAATTTTTGAAGCATGAATTTGAAAATTGATTAGAATTGGTGCTTTTTATCAATTTTGATGGTTATTCTTAGCATCACCTTTAAACTTGTAAGGAATTGAGCCTATTAAGTTGGATACCAACTTATTATTCTTTGTGTGAGATTCTTGATTGATATATTGCTAGAACTTGCTTAGACATGCATTTCAAGATCACATGGGAATTTCAATTGTCTATCAATATGATTAAGGCATCTAGGTGTACCCATTTAGCTTAAAAAAACCAACCTTTTTATATGTCTTTAGTATGCTAACTTTGAGCCTATTTCATTTTTTTTTCCATTTCTTTCTTTTATCCAATAACATTAGCCTCGAACTGTTTCATTACATTTCTTGTCCTTTCAGTAGGAGCAAGAGCATTTGAGGAATTTAGTAATTGAAGTTGTTGTGTCAATTAAAGTGTGGGATTAATTTTTGTAGGTTGAAAGTTGCAAATAAACACTTTGTAATTATTATATTTATTTATTAGATCTTCTTCTTCCTTATGTTATTGCTATAGTAAGTCTAAAAATAAGAATCAATTCAAATTCTATTTTTTTTATTAAAAAAAATAAAAATAAATAAAAAAAAGAGAGAGAGAAAAATAAAAAAATTATTAATTATTGTTCTTATGGCTAAGGTTGGAATAAGTTTGGGTATGATCTTTAAAATAAAATAAGAAGATTCTTATAATGGGAATTTTAGAGTCAATTGCAAAGTGAGTAGAGGTTTTTTTTTAGATTGAATTATACATATGATCGGTTACTTCATTCTTGAAGTACTCTTGAATTTAATGAATAAACTCATATTTTCTAAATACCATGCCTTTACCTTTGCCCCCATTTCAACCAAATGAAAGACCTTATGATTGATGCTTGATTGTAATTAAGTGGTGGAGATTTGATTGATAAGCAAGCCTATGAAGATAATCGTTCATTGAATGTTGAGAGCTAAAACACTACCTGATTAAACACTTAAGAGGTTTTGCGAGGGAGTGACAATTTTTAGTGTGCATGGATTGGCCATTAAATTGTTTGAGTACTGATTGTTCTTGATTTGATAATGATAGTGGATTTAAGAAATTGAGAGTCTTAATACATCCTTATAACTTTGAACTTGACTAAATTTTTCTTAGTTTGTTTTGATTTTAACTTTGCTTGGGGACAAACAAAGAATTAAGTATGGGGATTTATTTTGATCATTTTTGTATTTATTTTTAGTTTAATTTTATTGACTTTTGATTGATGTTTTTTTAAATTTGTGCTTAAGTTTGTTTAAAGTGTTTGATCTAGGTTGAAGTGCAAAATAATGAAGCTTTAACTCAAATTTGATGGATCAAAATGGTGAAAAAACATGAGACACGGCTGCAGACCCTTATTTTTTTATTAAGTTCAGTACAAAGATTTTAAAACAATCAAAAATAATTTTTATAGTATTTAATATTTAATATTTAATATTTATTTTATTATTTATTTCACAATATAACATTTATTTTATAATATTTATTTTAATAATAATATTTATTATTTATTTCTTTAGATTATTGTTGTTTTGTTATGAATATCAATATTTCAATTGATAATTTAGATTTATTTTATATTGAGATGAATGTTTATTTTGAATTGATGATGAGCTAAATTACCCATATCTAGGGATTGTAGTAGATTTGATTGAATGACTTGATTTAATATTTCTATTATTATACCTTGTTATTGGTTATTTGCATTGGATTATATGTTAGGTTGATAGATTGACTACCTATTGATCTCTTAATATTAAATGATGGATCGAGAGGTGAAATTTGATATTGAAACTGTACAATCAAATACCCTAAGAATGAATTAGAAATATAAGTTTTAGGGTTAAATTAATTTATAATTTCGAAGCAATTGGCTGTTGTTAATTCATGAATGTGAAAACTAATAAATTGATAATTGATAATTAATCAAAAGAAAGAAATTAAATTACAAGGTTGTATTAATGGCTAATTGAGAATTAAGCTTCAATTAAATTGATCTCTAAACCCTAAGTATCATTCTAAGAATTTGAATTTATCTTGCACAAATACTCCTTATTTTTAAATTTAAATTTTAATCACATTTTACCATTTAACAACATTCATTCAACTTTAATAATTGTTTTAATCAAATTATTACAAACAAAATCTTCCTTGCGAGACGATCTTGGAGCAACCACCGTTGCTATAATAACCTCATATACTTGTGAGTGACCCTTTGTAGTAGTGTTTAGTAGAGCGCAATAAGTTTTCAGCGTCGTTACAGGGGGAAGGCTATTTTTTATAATAGTTTGATTCTTTTATTTTAATTGCTTTATTATTTAAAGTGTTCCTTTTTAAATTGCCTAGGTGATTTATACAAGGACAAACATCGCAAGACAACGAACTTGTTCCCTTTATAGATAACATTTATAGACGTCCTAGAACTGAGAGAGTAGATCCTTTGGAACAAGAGGGAGAAAACACCGTAGAGCAATTTGGGAAGAATACGGAAGTAGAAATGGGTGAATTAAAGAAACCACCTATGAAGGAGTTTATCCGACCAATTATTAGGGTAACCAAATCATGTATACGGTTGGGCAACGCAACAAAAAATTATGAACTAAAAAATACTCATTATAGTATGCTACCCTCTTTCCATGGATTGCCGAATGGAGATCCTCTCAACTTCATTCGAGATTTCTACACCACCTTGCATACATTCTCTTTACAAGCATTGACGGAAGATGAACTTAAAATGAGATATTTCCCATACAGTTTGAAGGATCGAGCAAAGTCATGGTTGATGACTTTACCAAAAAATTTATTAATCATATGGACTGAAGTTTATAACAAATTCATGAAAAAATTCTATTCACACCAGAAAATAAAGGAGCTTAGGGGGAGTATCGCAACTTTCACCCAATTGGATAGAGAACCATTTCATGAGGCGTGAGATCGCTTTAAATCCTTTTTATTTCAATGCCCTCATCATTACTATCCATAATAATTGCTCAATCAGTTCTTTTATAATGGGATCACTCAGCAAAGCCAAAATATAGTAGATAATGTAGCAGAAGGAGCAACGGGTGAAAAGACAACCACAAAAATTGTTGCATTGTTTAAAATATTGGGAGCAAATTCACAACAAAAGAGTATTAGAAAAAGGTGTAGAGGAGCATACGAGTTGAACTCAAATTCTGAAATGGCAAGACAGTTAGTAAAATTAACAAGATAAGTTAAGATGCTAAATGCAAGAGGAAGCATACATATGCCAAGTCAAGAAACATGTACATCATGTGGTATTTTAGGCCATAATGCAAATGTGTGTCCTTCAAATTTTGATCAATTCCAAGAAAGTCAAAAGCAAGTATATGCCTTTAAAGGCTTCCAACAAAGGGGTAGGAATGAACCATACTCAAATTCTTATAACCCCGGTTTGAGGAATCACCCAAAATTTTCATGGAAGAATCAACAATATAATTTGAATGCTTTCTTAATTTTCTCTTGATTTGAAGTTTGCTCAGATCAGCGCCCAAAATCAAGAGGTGAATAACAAGCAATTTAACTCTTTGGAAACATCGCTTAAAAAAGTGGAGACTCAAGTGGGGCAACTAGCTAATCAACTTGAAGCTCATAAAAAAGGAAAATTCTAAGCCAACTAGAGCAAGCCAAGGCAATCATGGTCTTAAGAAGTGGTAAGATAATTGAAAATAAAATTGATGATTCTTTGGATGTATGTAAAATTCAAGAAAATGGCAAGAAAATGCAAGAAGGCAAAGATAAACCAAATGAGTCGAAGGAGATGAGTGAGGCATAAATCTCCAAATTCTTACAAACTGCTAATTCCTTTCCCTAACAGGTTGAAAAATGAGAAGCATGATAAATAATTTTCTGAAATTTATAACATGCTCTCAAAGGTAAGTATTAACCTTCCCTTACTTAAGGTGATTAAAAATATGTCATCTTATGCCAAATTCTTTAAGGAGCTTAATACTAAAAAGAAAAGGTATGAGTTAAATGAGAAAGTGATGGTCTCGGAAGTAACAAGTGTTGTTTTACAACACAAATTACTTCCTAAGCTATTGTGAATATCTCTATAGGAAATGGGAAGGAAACCATTGGCATGTGTGATCTAAGAGCTAGTAAAAGCTTGATGTCATATTTCATTTATTTGAAATTAGAGCTAGGGAAACTTAAATAAACTAAAATGATTTTGCAGCTTGCGGATAGAACTCTAAGATACCCTAAGGGGATCATAGAGAATGTCCTAGTTAAAGTAAGTGGTTTGATTATTTCTGTTGATTTTATTGTCTTGGATATGGGAGAAAAAATTACTAGGGATTCAGGACATATAATTTTGTTAAGGAGGTCTTTTATGGCTACAATTAATATTTTGACTGATGTTAAAAATGAAAAATTAACCATGACTATTTTAGGACAAACTATAGAATTTTTAATTTTTAACACTTCCCCTATCCCCACTACTGTTGTATATGAAGACTGCTCTTTTAGTGATCTTACTAATCTTATTGTTGAAGAAGTTTTCTTGCAGGAAAGTAGTGAAGACAAGTTAGAGATGACATTAACTTTGGGTAAAGAGATCGAGATTTTCGATGCGGAAATTAAAGAATGCAAGTCCATGTTAGATGATGAGAGTAATAAGAAGGGACTTGAATCTGAGGAAGAGGAGATTAAACCAAAAGTGGTTGAACTTAAAGAACTCTCATCACATTTTAAGTATGTATTTCTTGGGGAAAACAACACCTAACCAGTAATAATTTATGTGACTCTCAAAAGGGATGATGAAGATAAACTTGTGAAAGTGTTGAAAAAATTCAAGAGAGCCATGGGTTGGGGTTTGAGCAATATCAAGGGTATTAGTCCCTCTATGTGTATGCATAATATAGTTTTAGAAGAGGGAGCTAAACTAGTTAGAGAGGCTCAAAGGAGGCTTAACCCAAATATGAGTGAAGTAGTCAAGAAGGAGGTTCTTAAGCTCCTTGATGAGGGGATGATCTAGCCAATAGCTGATAGCGAGTGGGTTAGTCTCATACATGTGGTGCCAAAGAAAGCTAGGTTGATTGTAGTCCATAACGAGAAGGGGGAGCTGGTACCTACACGAACTCAAACCGGGTGGAGAATGTGCATAGATTATAGGAAATTAAATAAGGTCACCAAGAAAGATCATTTTCCTTTACCATTTATTTATCAGATGCTTGATAGATTATCTGGTCATACATTTTACTATTTTTTTGATAGTCTTTCAGGTTACTATCAAGTTCCCATATCACTGGAGGATAAACCAAAGATGACTTTTACTTGTCCCTTCGGGACATTTGCCTTTCGGAGGATGCCATTTGGACTTTGCAATGCACCAGAGACATTTCAAAGATGTGTGCTTTTCATTTTTTCTAACATGTTATATAAATGCATCGAGGTATTTATGGATGACTTCTCTATTTTTGGCAATTCTTTTGATGATTGTTTGCATAAGTTGACTTTTGTATTTGAAAGATGTATTGAATGCAATCTTACCTTGAGTTGGGAAAAGAGTCACTTTATGGTTGATCATGGCATTGTTTTGGGACATGTAGTTTTTCATAAGGGATTGAAGTGGGCAAAGCTAAGTTTGATTTGATTATGAATCTACCACCCCCCAATATTGGTTAGAGGGATTAGAAGTTTTTTTGGGATACATTGGCTTTTATAGGAGGTTCCTAAAAGATTTTTCTAAAATTTCACATTCTTTGTGAAATTTACTTGGAAAGATGTCCCATTTATTTTTTATGAAAAGTGCTTAGAAGCATTTAAAATTTTAAAGGAAAATTTGACTTCTACCCCCTATAATTGTTGCCCCAAATTGAGATTTGTCATTTAAAATCATGTGTGATGCATCAAATTATGCCATTAGAGTGGTTTTGCCAAAATGTGAATAAATTAATGTGTGTAATTTATTATGCAAGTTTTTCTTTAAATGATGCACAAGTGAATTACACAACCACTGAAAGAAAAATGTTAGTTGTGGTTTTTGCACTTGACAAGTTTAGATCTTATTTGATAGGTTCTAAAGTCATAGTATTTTTTGACCACACGGTCTTAAAATACCTATTGACTAAACCACAAGCTAAACCTAGGCTCATTAGATGGGTTTTGATGTTAAAGAATTTGATGTTGAAATTAAAGATAGGAAGGGAAGTGAGAATGGAGTAGAACATCATCTTTCTATATTGAATTCCCATGATCATGATAAAGAAATTTCTTGTGAAAATACTTTTGAAAAATTTCCAGATAAACATTTATTTGCTTTAACTCAAGCACCCTGGTATGCCGATTTTACTAACTATCTCTCTTATGGTGTTGTGAGAAAAAATATGAATTTTTAGGCAAGGAAAAGATTTCTTCATTCCTGTAAGTATTACTTTTGGGATGAGCCATATTTATTTAGAATCTGCAGGGATGAAATTATCAAAAGATGCGTGCCAGAAGAAGAGCAATCACAAGTATTGCAATTTTGCCATAACATGTATTTTGCAACTTTGAAGAACCTTTTCCAGAAAAGGTTCTTCAAAGTGATTTGTATTGGCCTACGCTTTTCAAAGATGCTTATAATTTTTGCACAAGATGTGATAGATGCCAAAAAGTAGGGAATATCAGCAAGAGAAATGAAATATCTCTTATTATTTTTGTCATGGTGGAAATTTTTTATGTATAGGGAATAAAATTTATGGGGTCGTTTCCTAAGTTATTTGGCTTTTAATATATCCTTCTTGCTATTGATTACGTGTCCAAGTGGATTGAAGCCATCCCCATTAGGACCAATAATGCTAATGTTGTTTTGAAATTTTTAAAGAAAAATATTTTAAGCAGATTTAGGACCCCCAAGGCAATCGTAAGTGATGGAGGAAGTCATTTTTGCAATAAATGGTTTGAAAGGTTGATGACCATGATGGGCATCCGACATAAGGTGGCAACCCCATATCACCCCCAAATATCTGGATAAGCCGAGATATCCAACAAGCAAATTAAGGGGATCTTGGAGAAAACAATGAGCACGACAAGAAAGGACTGGTCGATCCGTCTTCTTGAAGCACTGTAGACCTATTGGACGGCTTTCAAGACACCTTTGGGAATGAGTCTATATAGATTGGTCTTTGGCAAGGCTTGCTACCTACCAGTGGAATAGAGCACAAAGCTTATTAGGCAATCACGGCTACGAATATGGACTTGGATGGAGCAAAAGAGCAAAGGATGTTCCAAATTTTTGAGCTTGATGAGCTTAAAAATGAGGCGTATGAGAGTGCAAGGATCAACAAGGAGAAAACAAAAGTTATGCATGATAAAATGATCCTTAGAAAAACCTTTGAACTGGAAATGAAAGTTCTTTTGGTCAATTCAAGGATGCGATTGTTTTTCGAAAAATTAAAGTCCCATTGGAGTAGACCTTTCCAAGTAATTCAAACATTTTCATATGGAGTTGTTGAATTGTTAAATTTGAAAACCAACGAGACGTTTAAAGTAAATGAACAAAGGGTGAAACCCTATTTGAAAGTGCATGAAGTTTCCAAAACCATAGAAAGTATGGTATTCATTGATGAGTGATGCAATGATGTCCAACTACATGACTTTAAAGAAGTGCTTAATGGGAGGCAACTCGTCGGTTTATATTTCTTTCTTATTTTTGTATTTTGGATTCTAAATTTTAAATTTTTCTTGGTTTTGGAATAATTGAATAGAATGGGTGCTCTGATGGGTATTTTTTTATGCAATTGAATTTCAAGGCTAGAAATGAAGAAAAGATTAAATAACTAGGCATGGGTGACACGGTAAAAAAAGAGACAGTAGATGACACGGCCAGGTGACACGCCCATGTCAACACAGCCCCATTTTAACAGAAGCGAACACAGCTATGCAACTTGGCCATGTCTGTGGCCGTATCACGAGAACACGGCCAAGTCGCTCGAAATCGTGCTCCTTCCCACTATTGAAGCCCGAGTTTTACAGTAGCCGACACAGCCAAGAGACACAGCCATGTTTGTGGCCATGTCCAATCCCAGAAAATGTGACACAGCCAAGTCATTTCCAACTTGGTTGTGTCACACCAGTTTTATCGCACTTGAAGCCTGACTTTTGCCCATCTTCTTCTTCACTTTAAACCCTAAACTCCATTCTCTCTCTCACTCTCTTGCCTCCCTCTCTCAACCCAACCCATATTCACCCAAAAATCTCTAATTTTCCATCAAATCCTCCTTATTCCTTCATAAAAACTCAATTAAATCACTCCAATCTTCAATTTTCATCAAATTTTAAAATACCTAGAATCAAAATGGTGTCTCGCGATAAAAGGAAGCAACCATCATCATCTTCATCATCTTCTTCAAAAAGAATGGCTCTCCAAACTAGAGGATTCTTTTCAACAAGGTATATAAGTGAAGAATCTCTTAATGCTTTTCACATTAGAGAAAATTTTACTAGGTATATGCAAAACCTAGGATGGGAGAGATTTGTTTCCCTTAAACCTTTGCAATTTCAAGAACTTACAATTAAATTTCTAGCCTCTTTGAAAGTTGAAATAGATGAATCGAAGATTTACACTAGGCTAGGATTCAAACTGCTTGGGAAATCATATGTGATTGATATTGCACATTTAAATGATATATTTGGTTTTAATCAAGAAGGGGAAAAATCTGTGTCAAAGGGTTTTAAGCAACAACTTTCGTGGGGAGCATTAGGATCAAACGGAATGTATGTGGCCAAATTGGCTAAAGCAATAAAATTGGTAAATTCTACTTTGCGTTATTTACACCATTTTATGTCTTGTGAATACTTTGCTAGGAAGGAAAGTCTAAGAGTAGTTGAACTTAGAGAACTATTTTTCTTGGATTGTGCTACTAATGCTATACTGGTGAGCACCGGATATTGGTTAGCAGATGTATATTTGATAGTGTGGCTAACAAGAAAAAAAGAACAATTTGTATCGATGGATTGGTGACCACCCTTGCCACGGCACTTTATGATGGCTTTAACCCTATTGATTGCAACATGACAAGAATTTCGGACAATGACTCGCTTGACCTTGCCACTCTCAAGAAAATGCGCATGATTACCAAGAGGGGAGGGGCTTATGTGATGGTTTATGAAGAGCCGAGCACACAAGGAGATCGGCAAAAGCGATAACGAGTTGATGAGGAATCTGATTTTGATTCGCTTGGTTTGGATGAAGATGCCCTAGCTCCGAAAAATAATGAAGTGATTAGTCAGATTGAAGCATTACAAAATAAGGTCAATCGCAATCATGCCGAAGTACTCAGATAGTTAGAACAAATCAATAGCAGCTTGGTTATGATTCTAAGCCTCCATCCTTCGACTGTATTATCATCACAACCTCCGCCACATGACTTTGGCTAGTTTTAACCTATTGAACATTTAGTTAATTTTGTTTGTTTCTTCCATTTTTGGAAGTTTTGGTTATTATTTCTTTTTACTGCTTTTAGTTATTAAAAAATTATGTTTTAATATATTATATTTAATGTTATTTTGTTTTCAAATAATTAATATTTTGGAAAGGACAAGGTACCACTCTGTCTCACATAGGAAAGCAATGGAAAACAGGTTTTACCTTAACCCTTCTTATTTTAAATTATGCTTGTTTCCATTGAGGACAATGTCAATCTTTAAGTGTGGGGTGTAAAGTTTTTATTTTAAATTGAGCTACTTTGTTAGTTGAAGTACCTTGATTTATATTATTTTTAAGAACGATAAATAGTTCAATTGTTATAAGAATATTGATAGATGACCTTTTAATTTCTAAAGCATGAATTGAGAATTGGATAAAATTGGTGCTTATTATTGATTTGGATGGATATTCCTTGCATTACCTTTTAACTTGTGAGAAAATTGAGCTTAAGTTGGATACCAACTTATTATTCTTTCTGTGTGAACATCCTTGATCGATTAATTGCTAAAACTTGTTTTGACATTCATTTTGAGACCACATAAAAATTTTAATTAGACATTAATATTATTAAGGCAATTAGGTGTACCCATTTTAACTTAAAAAGACCAACCTTATATACTACCTTAGTTCGCCAATTTTGAGCTTATTTCATTTTTTCTCTTCTTCTTTTTTTTGCAACACCATTAGCCTTGAACCATTTTGTTTTAATTATTACCCTTTCATTAGGTCAAGAGCATTTTAAGAGCTTAAATGATAAAGTGTTATGTAAAATAAAGTGCAGGGTATAATTTAGTAGGTTGAAAGTTACAAATAAGCAAGTTATAATTATTGTGTCTTTTATTAGATTTTCTTTCTCTTCATATTATTGCTTAAATAAATCTAAAATAGGAACCAATTCAAATCCTATTTTTATATTGATTTAAAAAATTAAATATATATATATATGTGATAGAAATTGCGGTTCTTTTTTGGTACGGTTGGAATAAGTTTAGGAATGATTTTTATAAATAAAATAAGTGGAGTCCCTTAAAACGTACTTTAATGACAAGAGTTAAGTGAATGGAAGGTATTGTGGGATTGTTTGGTTATAGTACGTTGCTTACTTCATTCTTTAAGTACTCTTGAACTTAATGAATAACTCACACTCCTAAATATCATGTCTTTACTTTAACCCCATTACAACCAAATGAAAGATCTTATAATTAATGATTAATTAAAATTCAGTGGTGGAAATTTGATTGATAAGTAAGCCTATGGTGATAATCTTTTATTAAATGTTAAGAGTGTAAATACCACCTTATTTAAACACTTAAAATAGTTGGTAAGGGAGTGATAACATTGGTTATGCATGAAAATCCATTAAATTGCATGAGTATTGATTTTGTTTGATTTGATAATGAGTATGAATTTTAGGAAAAAGGGAGTTTTGATATATCTTTATAACTCTTGAACTTGACTAAATTTTTCTTATTTAGTTTTAGCTTGATTATTAACTTTGCTTGTGGATAAGCAAAGAACTAAGTATGGAGTAATTATTTTGATCATTTATGTAGGTATTTTTAGGATAATTTTATTTGCTTTTAATTAATTTTTCTTTAATTTGTGTTTAAGATTGCTTGAAGTATTTGATTTAGGTTTGGAGCTTTAATTGACTTGTTGGAGCCAAATTTGGTGGAAAGACATTGAACACGGCCAAGACAATCATGACTTGGCCGTGTCTCTCATCAAAGACAAGAAGTATAACACACGCACATGATACGACCAAGGCAAAGTTAACTTAACTTGGTCGTGTCCCTAAAGAAGATCAAACAGAGGCAGACACATGCATGAGACACGATCAAGTCATTGGCCGTGTCATGACTTGGTCGTGTTCCACTTGAAGATCAATTAAAGAGGACCAGGGGCAGAAGTGAACATGAGTAAGTGACACGACCAAGTCATTGGCTGTGTCACTCTCCATGAGAAGAGAGCATCGAAGGCAACAAGGGACATGACCTCATGACTTGGCCGTGTCCAATGGAAAGTTGAGTGGCAAGGCCAAGTCACTCATAACTTGGTCGTGTCTTGTGTGATCTCTTTTAATTATCTGCACGATCTGATGGGTATAAGGTGGGAGACAAGAGGAATTTTGTTTTTAAAAATAGTTGAAAGGTGAGGTGTTTTATGGGATGAAAGATTTAAAAATGAAAAAGAGGGGACAAATGGGAGGGAGGTGAGTTGGAAAAGGAATTCTTTTTGTCTTAGAGTTAAAATAATTGGAGGGAGATGAATATACATGGGGGGCTGATTTGAAAGGGGGGATACACCATTTTTTTACTAGAGAGGTTCAACTTGTTCTTGGTTTTAGCATAAGGGTTTGGAGAAAGTTTTGATTGAGAGTTGGAGGCTTGAGAAAGTTTTCAATTATTCTTTCACGAGTGGAACAATTGATTGAAGGTTTGAAGAGAACTTGGGGGTTTTTCATCATATTCAAGTTAAGCTAAGAGGAAGAACAAGTTCAACTCTTGACATCTCAAAAGGGAGTTTTATTGTTCTTTCATTTAATTCATTTCTATATTATTGTTATTTTGTTATGAACATTAATATTTCAATGGATAATTTGGATTTGATTTATATTGAGATGAATGTTTATTTTGAATTGATGATAAGGTAAATTATCCATACCTAGGGTTGTAGTAGATTTGATTGAATGACTTGATTTAATATTTCCATTAATATACTTTGTTATTGGTTGTTTGCATTGGATTATATGTTAGATTAATAGATTGGCCATATATTGATATCTTAATATTAAATGATGGACCGAGAGATGAAATTTGATATTTGAACTATGCAATCAATCACCCTAAGAATGAATTAGAAATATTAGTTCTAGGGTTAAATTAATTTATAATTTCGAAGCAATTGGTTGTTGTTAATTCATGAATGTAAAAACTAATTAATTAATAATTTCTAATTAATCAAAAGAAACAAATTAAATGACAACGTTGTATTAATGGATAATTGAGAATTAAGCTTCAATTAAATTGATCTATAAACCCTAGGTATCATTCCAAGAATTTGAATTTATCTTGCACAAGTACTACTCATTTTTACTTTTAAATTTTAATCACATTTTACCATTTCAACAACATTCATTCAACTTTAATAATTGTTTTAATCAAATTATTATAAACTACACTTTCCTTATGAGATGACCTTCAATCACCATTGCTATAATAACTTTGTATACTTGCGAGTGTCGCTTTGTAGTAGTGTTTTGTAGAGCGCAACATCTGCAATTACATAACTTAAGAATAAAATAAGTTCCATTAATGAAAAATAAAAGGCATAATGAGTAACTCAATAAAAATTATTTTCATCTCAACTTGCAACCTAGAAAAAAAAGGTGGTAATCAACTTATTGAATGATGCTAGATAATGTACAAACCCAGTGATTCTACTAGAACAATGCTCATGCATCCTAATATACAAAAATTTATGTAATAATTAAGGATTAGGATTCACACTAAATCTCAATATAGAAAGCCAACCCCTATCTATCTATTTGAATTCAAATCCTGCTATATGGCTATCACAAATAGACAAGCATATGATTAGGATTGTTTACAGAACCCGCAACTCAAAGAACCCTGCCTAACCAGAGGGGTTCAGGCCAGATTGGGCTTATCCAAAATAATAGTGGAGTCAGGCTACAATTTCATTGCCAAACCCGAGTTCAACTTGAATCGGGCATCGAATTTTGTAGAAAAATTCTCAGGCCAACCCGGCTTGACCCAACGATATATATAACACACATTCTCAACCTTAATATGCCCCATTTTCATTGTGTCATCACTCTTTATATCTCATTACTCTCAGTAGAATCTTCCCCTCTTCCTTAATTCCTCTCAACATATCCCTAACATCAGCATAAATCTCCATCTCTACTCCTTTATCTACTTCCCACACCTCTAACATTTGGTCTCTCCATCACTGCTCCTATCATCTCTACCATTTTCAACTAGATCAGAGAATAGAAATCGAATATGGGTTATGGGTTTATGCCATTGTCAAATCGAGAATAAAAATCTTTTAATCTTTTGATCTTTCGATGATTGTTCTCTCTCTACCTCTTCGTTCACCATCTCAATTTTGCATTTTTGTAATTTTTGGTTATAATTTTTGCATTTTCATTTATTAAAATTTATTGATTGTCTTTTTATTTTTTGGTTTTTGGTTTTTTCACTTTACTGATTATATATTTGTATTATGGATTTTGATTTTGATTGGTATGAGTTTTGATTCAGATCTATGATTTTGTGTTTTCAAATTTAGGATTGATTTTTATTGTTTTCATATTTGGTTAGTATGAATTTTGATTCAGATTTGGGATTTTGTGTTTTCAAATTTAGTATTGATCTTTATTGTTTTCATATTTGGTTAGTATGAATTTTGATTCACTTTTGTGATTTTGTGTTTTCAGATCTTGGATTGATTTTTTATGGTTAAATATATATGTAACCCCTCAAACTTATAGTGTTTAGTCAGTTTTCATTGAATTTTTAATTTAACCATATAACCCCCTAAACTCAAATTTTTCTTAACTTATAAATATAAATTTGTGGAGTCACACTAAGTCATCCGAGTCACTACTATATCTATTTGGTGCAAAATATATAAATACAATTAGTAAAGTCACTAATATTCATTAATATAAGTGTCTGTTAATAAAAATATAGACAAGTACAAGGGTAAAGTGGTTAAAATAAAAGTTCAGAAAATAAAGTGACTAAACACTACAAGTTGAGAGGACTACATACGTATTTGATAATTTTTTTATTATTTTCATATTTAGTTGATATGAATTGATTGGAATTTTGATATTCATTGTTTGTTTCAAATATTCAATATTTATTGTATGTGTTTTATATAGTACCCTTGTGTCTATGTAAGTGTGATTACGTATGTGGGGTGTGAAGACGTTACATTTTAAGATGTGGGATTATTATTATTTTGGTAATTAAATCAAATTTTATTACCAAAAGTGGAAGCACATCAATTGAATACAACTTTCCAAAAGTATCATACAACTACAAAGCTAAAAAATACAACAACCTAACCCAATTAAATTATCTATATTCACCTGTACCAACTAAAGCCACAAAAGAACAATATATCTATACCCAACCAAAAACAAAAAAAAAATACCAAAAAAACCAAACATACTCAAAACACCATCATCCTTACAGCAAACATTCAGAAACTCAAATCCAAACAATATACAGCCTCAAGCTAAAACAAAATCTCAATATCTGGAGCCACATCAGCCTCAATAACACCAATTAAGTCTGAGCCTAGCTATAGAACTTGCAACATTCAATCTTAATCACCAACACCAGTCACCACTTGTACCACTCCAACTAACTCAGACCTGTAGACGATAGAACATTTAACAATACTCAAATTCAATTCCAGTAGCTCTAATTATCAAGTACATCCATCCTATTCCTCTAAAATTTAATTTTAATAGCCTGAGATATTCTCATACAAACTCTTTTGCTATCAGTTGTTTTATCTTGAAAAGCCATCATAATCCTTTCTCTCCATATCCAATACACAGTGGCCTGGAAAGCGGCCCTCTTCATATGTGCCTTCAAAATTTTCCCCTTTGTCCTCCTTCTAAACTAACTGAGCTCTCTTTTCCAAGGCAAACTTGGTCTATTAAACCCACATTTAACTAGAACCTGTTCCCAAATCCTCCTACTGAATTCGAATTCAAAAAATAAATGTTCAAAAGTTTCAATTTGATTCCAACAAAAATAACACAGCATCCTCGACCAATTTCCATCTAAACAGTCTTCTTTTAACTAATAATCTTCTTTTCATTTTCAGCCATAATATAAAATTGTACCTCGAGATATTATCGCTTCCCTACACTAATCCAAACTATAGATCTAGGATTGTTTTTTATTTTGATATTTTCTATTTCAATTTTCATAATTTTGGGTTGAATTTCAATAATAATAATAATACTAAAATAGCATTTAATAATAATTTATAATTATAATATAATAACATTTAATAACAACAAAAATAATAGTAATTGATAGCTAATAATAATAAACAATGCTAACAGTTTGCCTTGAGATTCCTGACTTAACTCCATCAAGTTGGCTCGAGACTTAATTTTATCCCTACCTTTGGCCTAGGGCCAAGCCACAGGCCATAAATTAATATCTGAGTTAAACTCAGGCTAAGCTTCTGACAAGGGTATGTAAAACCTAACCTAACTTGGCTCGAGTAAAAACAAAAATAAATATTAGAAAGCATCACTCACAGCTATAACAAAGACCTGACTAGTGTTCATCAAAGTTTCAGTTGTCCGATATTTAAAAGACATCAAAAACATGTATACAAGACAACAGAGAAGAAATATGACGATCTAAACAACTATCGAATTGCAAGAGTATCTCTTTTATTGGTTATGGTGCAAATAGTCATTTTTTTGTAGGGCAAATGAGAGATTTACATATAATAGACAAGTTAAAGAAATTAATTTAACATAGTTTATCAATATCATTAGGATTTTTACATACATTATGTGACAAAAAAATAATTATCTCTTTCACTGTTTAATCTATTATATCTAATATGTGATAAGTTTATTATGAAATATATAGTAGAATAATCTTTTTAATTCTTTAATTATTTATTTATGTAAGTTTTTGTTTAATTTTTTTGTTTATTAATTTAGTTTATTGACTATTTTATGATAAAAAAAATAGTCATATCAAAAAATTAGTCATATTTATAATCAAATAAAAAAATTATGCCTACACAACGCTTGACCCAATGAATAATTTATATATAAACTAATATCATTTACTAAAATGAGATATTGGTTGTTGTCTCCCTTCGTTGAAAAATTTTTTGAATTAGGAGGTCGAGCTTCCCTGTCTTTCTTTAAAGAGGAATACTTACTAACCTATTGAACTTCATTTTTTTTCTCTGGTAATTGTTTGTTTCACTTCTCTTTTTTTTTTTTTTTTGCATTCTACTTTTAATTCGATGCAATACTGAGATCTCGCACTTTTATTTATTTTTCTCTAAATCTGGATTTTTTTTGTTCATTTGTTCATTCTTAATGCGGTTGATGATAATATTTTTATGTAAGAAAATTCGGAATGGACACCACTCCATAAATTTCTTTAATAAAGTAAAGTGGCATTTATTATTTAACTATAGACAAAGTTATATTCTTATAATACTACTAAAAACAACCAAAAGTAAGTAAGATTTTCAGATTCACAAAAAAAATAATCTTATACTAATTTTTAAAAAATAAAAAATATAAAGGGTATATTTGATATTTTATTATAGTAGAAAAAAGATATGAAGGGTATATTTGATATTTTATTATAGCATGAATAGTAATTCTTGCTTCACTTTTAAATTATTGAATACATTTGCATTATATACATTATATTGAATTTCATTTTTCAAAGTTACGGTCTATAAACATGCACTCATTTATTTTCAGTTTTAAATTTTTCACTCAGTGATTTTTATTTTTTTTTTATTTTTGCTTATTTATTTATTTTTTGAATTCAAAATAATTTTTTTGAAGTTATATTCTCAATATATATACAAAAAAATAAATATATAATATATATAACATATATAAAATATACACACTACGAATAATATATATAGCATATCTCATGTATTTGCATACCATCTATCATATCTACCAAATATTTTTAAATATTTATCAAATATTTATTTAGGAGTATATACGGACTGGATTGGGCCGGATTTACCCTATACTTAGGCTTAAAAAAATTAGTTCATAACTCAACTTTAACCCGAACGAGCCAGTTATTTCAAGTGCTTTTCTTTCCTTTTTTTTTCTTTTTGATTTTTTTTTAAAAATTTTCTGCAATATATACTGCATACATGCGGTATTTATAATGCATATATACTGCAATATGTATGCTGCATATATATGCAGTATGCATACTATGTATTTATCATATAAAATATATATAATATATTATATAAAATACAATTTATTTTACGTTATATAATAAATAATATTATATATTATATATTATAAAAATATTATATATATATGAACATAATATCTTGGGTTGGACTGGATTGACTCGAGGCAATTCACCTCAGACTCGAGACCAAATTTGAGATACTTTTAGCTTTATATAAAAAGCCTGAAGCCTAGCCCGTAACTTATAATACCCAGCTCAACCCGGAAAAGGCTTGGCTGAGCTGAGTTTGCTGGCCGGTTGAACACTCTTATATTTACTAAATATCTACTAATCATTTATATAATATTTTTAATATTTTTTTAATATTTTAATATTTATATTTATACAATTTACACACAATATTTATATAAAATATATCAACATACACAAACAAATACATAACATATATACATCTACTAAATATCTATAATATCTACTAATAATCTACCAAATATTCAAAATATTTATTAAATATCTATACAACATTTATATAATGAAATTAATATTTTTTCAGTTTTTTTTATGTGTATATATGTATAATATGTAAATTTTTTTAAAAATAAATTTAATAATTTTTTATTAATATGCTTTGTACACTATGCTTTTTCTTTAGTATTATTTTTTTTTTGTAATTAAAATTTTTTTTATAAAAATTAATAAATTTTATATATTAAAAAATAATTTAAAATATTAATTTTTATTTAATAGTGAAGTTTATAAAAAATAATGAAAATTAATAGAAAAAGAGATTTTTTTGAAAAAAAATATTATTTTTTAAAAATTAAGATATTTTTAGAAATTTATTTTAATTTTTTAAAGTGTAAATATTTTTATTTTTTATAATATTTTTTAAGTAAAATTTATTTTATTTTATTTTTTATTTTTTTGAGTAGATTTATAAATGTCGTGTGAGTGCATTGTTCGGCCTAATAAAAAAGCAAACTTGGGTAGACCCACATAGTTATCAGCAGTACCACTTTCGCAATATCACCGTTCATTTCTCCATCACATGTGATCTTTTGCACCTTCAGTGCATTCAATCCCATCCCATATCAATGTAAGTTCCCTGTCACACTTCCATTCATGTACAACATAATTATTTTATTATTTTTTCAATAAATTTTTTATTTTATTATTATTATTATTATGTTAATAATTTTAATTATATTTAATTCATTTATAAATAAATAAAAATATTATTTTAATATTAAACTGAACTAAAAAAATTTATTAGTAATTTATATTTTTACATAAATTTAAAAAATATATTTATATCTTTTAATAAAAAATTAAATACATAATTAATGATAGTTAATTTTTTTTGTTAAAAGAAATTAATTTATCAACTTTTTAAAATTTTAAATATATATATATATCAACACAAATAAATTTAAATACCAATTCATATATTCATTCAAATTTCAATGATATTTTTATGCATTTTTTCTAAATTATTTTTTTTTTTGGTGATTTATTTAAACTCATAAACTATAAAATGACTTAATGAGATCTATAAATTACTGTTATTTTTTGAGGAAATTGTACTTTTTTTGCTTACAAAATATCTTTTTACAGTTGTTTCTTTTTTTATATACTTTTTATTACATTATTAAGATTATATATATATATATATATATATACTGCGTGTTATTTTTTTTCTTTTATTTTATACGGTATATATACCATGGTGTTGGCGTACGTTTGGGAAAATCTGTATCAGCCTTAATTAATTAATTCTTATTCCCGAAAATCTTTTTTTTTTTTTTGAGGTTCCCGAAAATCTTTTAATTCGTGGAAGGATTAAAAATTTTAAACTGAAGTATTACTTCATTATTAATCATAGAAATATAAAAGGGTAAAAAAAAATTTTAATAATTAGTTTATAGCAAGTTTGAAGAGCATCATTATTTCCAAAATATTCTCGAAATTTCAGTCCCTTAGAATAAGAATTCCAGTGTATTCATTACTATTAAAAAAATAAATTAAATTATGTAAAATAAATTAAAATTTTGAGTAAAAAGATATCAAATGTATACCTAATATATGTTATTTTTAAATGACATATATTTTCTACTCCACGTTAAAAAAATTCTTTTAAATCTTTTTCTTTTAATTTTCTAAAATGTAAAAGACATATATGTAACATAAATTAGATTTTTAATATGTTCAAAATGATATAAATCGAACTGGTAACATAAATTTTGTAATTCATAATTGAATTTCCAAATTAAAACAATTAACATAATTTTTGGAATTCAATTATGAATTATAAAAAAAATTGAAGTTTTTTTTAAACTTAAAAATTATTTTGTTATTATAAAAAAATTAATTTTCAAAAAAATATTTTATTTTTTAATCTTATGAGTATTTATTTTTTAACATTTTTCTGATTTTCTGTACAATAATTATTTTAACTTAATAGTCTTATCAAGCCATTTTCAATAGTTTATGGTAGGGGTGTACTCGGGCCGGGTTGGGCCGGGTTTGACCCCGGCCCGAAGCCCTGCCCGAGTTTTTTCGGGCTACAGTTTTGCAGCCCGTGGCCCGACCCGAAGCCCGGTAGGGCCGGGCCACTTCGGGCCTGACCGGGTTCGGGCCGGCCCGATTTTTTAAAAATTAAAAAAAATAATTTTTTTTTAAAAATTTTAATAAAATTTACTTATAAATATTATTTTAAAATTTTATTATACTAAATTATATCTAATAATATATAAATTATTATATCATTTTTTATATATAATATTTAAAAAAATAAATTATTAAAATATAAATTTAAAAAAAATTAAAAAAATATAAAAAAATTAATATCTTGGGCCGGGTCGGGCCGGCCCGAGATTTTTTATTCCAATCCGAGGCCCGACCCGAACTGGGCTCGGGTTGGATTTTGAGGCCCGTGGCCCGACCCTAACATGGGTTCGGGCCGGCCCAACCCGGCCCGAAACCCTTCGGGCCGGGCCGGGTTGGTCGGGCCACGGGCCAATGAACAGCCCTAGTTTATGGGTTTAAATGAACCACTGAAAAAAACTACCTTCTACAATACCAAAAAAAAATTTACCTTCTATGAAATGTGAGAGGTAATTATAATTATAAATAAATATATATATACACACACACATAATTGGAGAAGTCGGCAAAGAAAGAACATTTTTTACTGTTTTTTGGTGTTAAAATTAAAAGTTAATTGGCCTCAAAAATTTTGCTGTGGAGAGTCTTTTTTCTTTGTTACTACTGTATTAAAAGGTGTTTTTATTTTGGTAAATCACTCTCACCATCTTTGTCTGCTATTTACATAGATAAGTGTGTAAGCAAAAATCACTGTCAGCAGCTTCACTAAGAACTAACTGCTATCTGGAAAATTACAGTAAATCTGGAAAATTACAATAAACAAAATAGGAAATATTTGAAAAAAAAAAGAAAACAACATTAACATGCCGCTGATGCCAGCCCTAATTATTCCCATAATATTAGTTCAACTTTCAATTGTACTTTACTTTTTCCTAAGGTGAATTTTACCAAATTGGTGATTGTCTTGAAAGAGCATATGCTTTCTTTTTCAAATTTTGGGGCCAATACTTTTGTATTTGCAAAGAGTTTTGTCATGCACATTATTTATGGGTAGTTGTAAAGTACAATTATAGTAATTGAAGTTCATCTTTTGAAATACTATTGATACTTGACCATTGAATTAAATTATATATTAACTTAATTTTATTTACAAATGTTATGAAATGCAATTGAGATATTCTTGTATTAATATAAACTCAACAACTTAATAAAATTTTAATCTCAAATTAATTGGAGTCGATTAAATAGTCTCTTTTTTCACTTAACATGAATTAGAACTACATCTTTTAAGAGATGTAAAATAATAAAATTATTTTGAACTACTTTTGTTCAAATTGACTTAGTCTTACTCATATCTTTTCTAGCTATATTTATCTTAACTTATTTAATTTTTCTTATCGGTGCATCATTAGATTTTTATTTTATATTAACAAACAACCTTAATTTATGTTCCCGTATCTTATCTTTAATATGAGCTACTTAATTTTTTCTCTAATATATTTATTGCATATTCTATTAACTATAGTATAGTCACACATCTATCTTAATATTCATATTTCTTCAATATGCATCTTATTTTTATGTTTTACTTTCACTACTCTACCAATAGTTGCTACCATATATAGATGGATAGCGCTAGAGAATATAAATAAATTTCATATCTGAAAACTATAACAAAACATAGTGACATATAAGTAGTGTAGATTGAGTCTTTAACAAAAGTCAATTAATTTGTTTAAGACAATATTTTAACCCTATTCATATATCCACTATATATTTGACCTAACCCTTCCAAAACCCATATAGTTTCTACATAGTATTAGAGTGAGTCAAGTAATTGACTAACTGCTAGATGATCTTAGGTTATAGTTTATACAGGTAGAATTTATCTTACATGTTAAATAATATTTATATAGTATATCCTATTAGAATTTAAAGGGCTCAATACATCTACAATCCCTTGAACTTGACAGTTTTAGTCATTTTATTTTCTATATTTATACATTTGTCAAATTACTACATGTACTTATCTATTTTATTCCAATAGATAATTATATAATCACATATTGGTCACTTTGCTCCTTATACTTGTCTATTTTATACTCAACAAACACTTAGATAAAGAAAATGCTACAGTTATATATAAATGCTTATTTGATATAAATATATAAGTACAAGGAGTAAAGTAACCAATATATAATTATATAAGTGTCTATTGAAATAAAATAGATAAATACATGGAGTAATCTGACAAATACATAAATACATGAGGTAAAATAACCAAAACTGTCAAGTTTAGGGGACAATTGATGTATTAAGCCAATTTTAAAATGATTAAATATATCGTACAACGTATATTTTTAAATTTTTGAATTTTGATTTTTTTTAAAAAAAAGAACTTGATTATTTATTTTTTAAAAAAAGAACCTGATTATTTTGCATTTCATTGTAGAAATTATGTGAATGTGATATATCATGTTTATTACAACATGATAAGCTTTAAATTAAATTAATAAAAAAATCTATAAAAATTTAATATGATATTTAATTTTTATAACTTACTAATAAGACAAAGAATTTTTGTACATACCTATCTTTATTTTTAGGCGTTAATAGAATTTAATTAACATATGTATGAGTAAGGCGATGGAGACTTGACAGAAAAAAGTGAATATCATAAGGTAGGAAACAAAGTATATTTGTTTTGATTGAAACTTTCAAACTACCCATTTCACCTATTCATGTAAAAATTCATATGCTTTCGCTTCTAACTCTGCATTTCAGTAATTTGCCTTTCAATTACACTAAACTAGGTCATTGGACAGAGACTTCCGGCATTGTACATATATATCATCCATTTAAATAAAGAATTTCTTCAAAAGTACTCCTAAAAAATAAAAATATTTTAAAAAAATATCTATTTTTATTTTTTTGAAAAATCTAATTTTTAATTTTTAAAAATATTCTACTTTCATATGTACGTATACATCATATATATGAAAGATATATTCTATTTCTAGCAAAGTTCTTCTATTCGCTTTTGTATTAAAAAAGGTATATTCTAATCTAGAAGAATATATATTCAATATATTAAAAATATGTAAAATTGTTAGATATTTTTGAAAAAATATATATAAAAATTGTGAGATATTTTGAAAAAAAAATTAAAAGAAAAAGTAATATATAATGTAATTCTCTTTAAATAATGATATATAAAGTTGCATAATTTTAATATTTTATGATAGGATTGTAATTAGATGTTAGTACTTTGGTTGTTGGTTTGGTTGGCTTTTGTTTAATATGTACTTCATGAATAATGTTATCCACTATTCATAATTCTACCCAAAGAGGACTCTATGTAATATATACTGTTTAATTATAATATTCTTTTTAAAATGAATTTTTAAGATATTTTATTTAGGGGTATTTATAAAATTAACTCAAAAACTAAAATATTTTTCAATTTTACGCTACATTAAAAAACTTTTAAATTTTACATCAACATAAATTTTTATTTTTGCGAAAATACATATACAGACATGTGTGCTGCTGTTTGCTATAATTGCTGATTATATGGGCCATGATTGCATTAGTTACTTATTGTACAAGACATTCTTCATCTTATGTTAACTTAAAATATAATTATTATATAATTATATAATTAAAATTTTATATAATTAAAAATTAATTAATTAATTAACTTAAAACATAATTTATGTTAACTTATTTTAAATTATATTTAATATAAATGCTTTTATATTTTATTTAATTTATATTTTTAAAATTATTTTAATATATATTATAAAAATTATTTTAAAAAAATATTTTTTAATATATAATATAATTCACACTATAAAATATATATATCTACGTGTATTTAGTTATATTTAATATATATTCACATATAATTAAATATATATCTATATATATAGTCATATATAATATATATCCACATATAATTAAATATATATCGACATGTAACTAAACATATATCATTTTTATACTATTATTTTTTATTTTAATAATTTTATATTGTTATATAAAATATACACCTATATATAACTAAATATATAATAGATTTATATTTTTATTTTTTTAAAATTTAAAATATATATATTGGTAATGTTGTTATATAAATCATATACCAACATATAATAAAATATACATTACTTTTTATATTCTTTTTTTTTAATTTAACTAATATATATAATGTATATTATTTTTTTAGTTAAATGATATGTAACGTATAGCCACATACACCTATAAATGTCATTTTTCAGTTAAAATATATGTAACATATACCTACATATATCTATATATATATCATTATTCATTTAAAATATGTGTAATATATACCTATATATATATTCACATATATCATTATTTAGTTAAAGCATATATAATATATATTCATATATACCTATGAATATCATTATTTAGTTAAAGTATATATAATATATACCTACATATATTCACATATACCATTCTATATAAAGCATATGTAATATATATCTAAATATATCCACGTATACTATTTTTTTAATTAAAGTATATGTAATATATACCCCATATATATCTACAGATAATATTATTTAGTTAAAGTATATATAACATATATCCAAATATATCTAAAAATATCATTATTTGGTTAAAGTATATGTAACATATACCTATATATATCCACATATACTATTCTTTAATTAAAATATATGTAATATATACCGACAAATAATATTTTTCAATTAAAATACATATAACATATACATATCTATATATCCACATATACCATTATTTAGTTAAAGTACATATAACATATGCTCACATATACCTACAAATATTATTATTCAGTTAAATTATATGCAACATATATAAACATATATCCATATATATCATTTTTTTTAGTTAAAATATATGTAACATATTCCTATATATACTTACAAATATTATTATTCAGTTAAAGTATATATAACATACATATATATATATATATCCACATATATCATTCTTTAGTAAAAAGAGATATTAAAAAATTTTAAATAATATAAATTATTTTAATTAACACATTTTTTATAAAATATATTATTTAAACTTAATTAGCATAATTAATTAATTAAAAGCTAATTACGAAATTATAAAGATCATTTCACTTTCATTCAAATCCAAATATTTTAATTTTAAAAATGACTTCAATATCAATAATTTGAATTAAATAAATAAATATAAATTTTTTACTAAAATTATAATAAAATTTGTTTTCATTATCAATTATTTTATATTTTTAAAATTAAAAAGGAAACTTGTAAATTTTTTGTACTTCAAAATTTTATATTTCAAATAAAAAATATATCAATTTTAATAAATAAAAAATTGATTAATTTATTTAATTTAATTATTTTATTTATATAAATTAATGCTGATTCGAAATTATTAAACATATAACATATATTATTCTGAGAGTAGGCAATTTAAAGAGTGACAGCTTATAAGTAATGTTTAGACCCAGCCTATAGTTATCTTGTCATTTACCGTAAAAAAAAAATTGTTAACTTTCATATATATGTAAAAAAATAATTATAAAAATGTTAAAAAAAGTTAAAGACCGTAAAAATGAAATACGGAATCTAAAGTAAATTCCTCTTTTATTTATTATACTATTATTTATGAAAAGGATCGTACAATGTTATTCGGCCTGCGTATAAAAGTCTGAATTATTAGATAAAACGGTTTGTGGGCACGTTCAGTTTTTGGTGAAATAAGGCAAAGGGCTATCAGGTATAATTAATAGGAATTTTCTTTAAAAATATTCTAAAACTAAAATTATTTTTAAAAATATTCATTTAAAAAAATCAATTTTTTTAAGTTTTTAATTTTAAACATATATTATTTTAGAAATATATATCTAGCATATTTAAAATAGGAACATTTACAAAACTACCCTAAACACAAAAACACTTTTAAAAAATACATCAAAATTCTTTCAATTTTACGCATTTCGTTCTTTTTAAATTACATAAATACGGTAACAATCACCATTTATAATTGTGCTCTTTATTTTTAAGGTTTTGGCCATTGCTTGTTTACAATACAGTGTGGTCTTTTCATCTTTTAAATTCAAAATAAATTTTTTAAAATATTAAATTTAAAATATTTATATTAAAATTCTATTTATGTATAATAAATACTCATATATATCTATATATACTATTATTTTAAAAATAAAATTTAATTTTTTATTTATACTAATATATTTTATTTAATTTATAATTTTAAAATAATTTTAACGTAGATTATAAAATTATATACTATTATATATCAATATTTATTACATATAACAATATATATTGGTTGATTTATAATAAAATATTAATATATAAATTAACATATATTAATATATGTTATATATATATATCAGTTGATATATAATGAAAATTAATATATAAATTAATATATATTGACATATATAACATATATAAATATATATCAGATGATTTAGATAAAAAAATAATAGAATACAAAGTTTATATTAATATATGTAACATATATCAACATATATCAAATGATTTACAATAAAAAATCAATATACAAACTAATATATGTTATATAAAATAACATATATTAGTTGATATGCAATAAAAAATAATTATACAAAGTAATATATGTTGATATATTTTGATATATGTAATATATATATCAGATATTTAGAGAAAAAATAATAGAGTACAGAGTTTTATATGTTGATATATATAATATATATCAACATATATTAGATGATTTGCAATAAAAAAATTAATATACAAATTAATATATATTATATATAATAATATATAACAATATATATCAGATGAATTATAATAAAAAATTAATATCCAAAACTAATAAATGTTAGTTTATATTGATATATATATATATATAACATATATTAAATGATTTAGAAAAGAAATAATAAAATACAAACTATTATATATTGATATATTTAATATATATCGAGATATATATATATATATATAATTACTTATTTTAGTTTGATGATTATTTATAACTTATTTACTAGTGTAAATTTAGTGAATCTCTTTTTGGCAATAACTCAACTATCACAATGGATGACTTTTATTAGACTTCACATGAAATTACTAATGTTAATATTGCTTTTGGTAGCTAATAGGTGTCATAATATTATGAGTGATAAAAAGCAACAAAACAAAACAATATATAGCAAGTTAGTAATATGAGAATCTGAAAAAACTACAAATATTATTGCTTCTACTGTACATATTAATAAATAACTAAGACACTAAAAAACTAATTAAAAAAAAAACAAAGGCAAAAGCTTAACTTTTAAAACTTGGTTAACGCTAAAAGAGGAGAAACGAAAAAATAAGCGGCACGTAATTTTATGTAAAATTAAAAAATTAAAAGTGTAAAATTGAAAATTAAAAAGTATAAAACTGTAAAAATAAAATTGTGCCTGTATAATTGAAAATAGAAAACTAAATCACCGTATATCATGTAATTTCTTATTTTAAATATATCTCTAATAAATTAAAAATATATTAAAATTGTAGAATACTTTTGAAAAAAAATATAAAAAATGACAAAATTTTCCTACCTAATAAAGTGAAATTAAAATTGTACCTGGCTCGACGGTCGGCATAGATGGATTGGTTGTGCAGCTAGACGGTGAAAATTAAATAGAATTCGAAACTTAATTAACTAAAATTTCTGATGCTGATGATTAATATGGCTTTAGTTTTTTTTTTTAATATGGCTTTAGTTTTAGGAATCCACGAGGGATACTTTTTTTATTGCTATTAAATATTTTTTGAATCTCTTGATATATTCATACTAAAATTGCAGAAATAGAATTAAACATTTATTTTTATTAACTTATCAAAATTCACAAATTATGAAAACTATCAAAAATTTCACAAATACAGAGTTTGCTTATCTTTTTATTAATTAGAGTTTTATTATATATTCAGATTAAATCTTAAAATAATTTTTAAATGTATAAATTAAATTTATAATTTCGTTATAAATTAAATTATAATTACGTGATATTAATATTTTATATATAATTTCAAGATATATATTATCGATTGAGGATCTAAATAATAGATCTAACTAACTTTGCCAATAGTTTTTTTTTTTTCATTTTTTAACGTTCTTGAATATTCTCAATGCTTTTTTTTTATTGGCTGAAAAGAATAGTATTTTTCTACAGGATTCTAATAAATGTTTTGGTGTCGTATTTATAAGTAGGAAAAATAGCAATAAGTAACTCTGCAGAATTAAATGTATCTCTAGGACAGGTATATGAAAATTAATGGTGTCTCTGAATTCTTTCTGCTCCAATATAATCATTCTTCAATATCAGGGTTATTTCAACAGTAATAAGAGTATTACGTAGAGGTAAAAATTATTTGATAAATTCTAATGGATATATAATGAATTTTGGGTGAAGAAAAAAAATGATTAGATTTTTTTTTGTAATAAAAATGGAAATATGAATAGAGATCGAACAAATAAAATTAATAAACAAACAATATTGGTTTTAAGGCCAATTATTAAATATCAATCACAGTCAAACTGAAGTCTGAAAAAAAAAAGTGAGACTGCAAGATTTTAGTAAATGCTTCAATTTAAATATTTATATTTGAGTTTTCGCTAATTTCCCGATATGCACATTCCTTTCGCTTTCTAATGACACAACAAAAATCAAATAACCAATAAAAAGGATTAATTTTACAGATGGTTACTCAACTTGTCACTTATACTACTAAAATTTTTTAAACTTTAATTTGTCAAAAAAAATTAATTTCATTTTTTTATTTAAATATTGTAAAAAAAATTTAATTTCTTTTTCTTTTTCTTAAATACTTATCTTTGTTATCCATTAAAAAAAACTTACATAAACCCTATATGAAATACAAATGATGTCATATATTTGAAAAGATTCATTTGACACTATCTGAACTTCACATGACATTCATATTAACGTAAAAATTTCTTTGCAATAAATTGTTATGACGGGCTGATTCTTAGAGGTGGTCTTAGCTCCTCTACCTCGGGTTCAGTGTTGTTGTTGTGTCTCTCCTACTTGCAAGACTAGAGAGGAGGGGAGATTGGGCTCTCCGAATGAGGTTCCGATGCCAAAGTCAGAGGTCAGTAGCTTTGAATAAGAGAGAGAAAGAGATAGAGAGAGAGATAGAGTCAGAGGGAAAAGAACCCTCTTACCTGTGGGGGTAACCTCTATTTATAGGTGGTGCAGGGAGACAATGTCAGCGTAATTTGTGGATGTATCGATAGAGTGTCTGTAGGACATAAGAAGTTCGGTGGGACTAAGAATGTCGGAAATTGAAATCTACCATACTGCTGAGAGCCCGATCATGAGAATAAGTGGACATGGAGCTCGGTGGACGAGCTCAGTAAATGGAGGGATAGCTTCTGTAGTCCATCTTAACTCATTGGACATTTATGTCAAGACTCAGTAATGTCATGCATAAGAGTTCGACTGAGCTCGGGTGAAAATATATGTATTGAATCATGATACTCGGATATTGTATGATGACATGCATGGCTCAAGTGTAGAGCTCGTCGGAGGAGCTTGGGAGAAGGGGTACTATCACTAGTCCTCTATTGGCCATTTGACATTTATGTCAAACTAAGATATTTGACTCAAAAAAAGTCAAACCGGACTCAAGCGAAGCTGCAGGAAGATTGAGAAAAACATGGCAAAGCCTGTGGGGGAAGCTCAGAGAATGAGAGCTCGAGGAGCTCGAAAAATGAGAGCTCGAAGAATGAGAGATCTAGGAGCTCCGAGAATGAGAGCTCAAAGAGCTTAAGGATGAGCTCGAGGATGAAGCTTGGTTATCCAGGGGTAGTACGAGCAGTACCATTAGCCCATCCTAAGAAGTCTTGGCATTTATGCCAAGTAGAGGTAGTTAAGATTCTAGAAAGACACATGTCATGCAGAGGTGAGGAGACACTTCAAAAAACCATGGTAACGATTCGGGCAGAAAGTGAAAAGGCATAGCTCCAGTGTCACACATTAATGAAGTCGGTTTAAATGGCCAAAGTGTTCTCTATAAATAGAGGGTAAGGGGTACGACATTCAGTACACAACTCAAAAGAGAGAGCTCGGTTTGTCTAACCAGTGTGAAGTTTCAAAAGCTTGAGAGCTCGTTTACAAAGGTTAGTTTTAAATTTTCTATTTTTTAAGGTTTGCATTTAAAGTTTTAGTAGCGAAATGGTGCAAGCAACTATCAGTTCGGCTCTCCCAGAAGAGTCAGGAGAGGCGGGCTCTCCAAGTGTTCTTGGTGAGGTTACCTACTATGAAGAAGGAGCTCGAGGTAACACTGGATCAGTAATGACCGAGCGGGTAGAGCAAAGTATAAGGAGACGTTTAGCCTTAGTTGATGAGGAGGAAGATGGTGTGGCAGAGGGTGAGGTCCATGCGAGCTCAAAAAAAGCTCGGGTGAGGGATATTCGATCCACCTTGACATAGATAGACCTTGAGGAGATCCGATAGAAATATAGAATATCGGAAGACTGCAAGATGCTCGTTCCTAAAGAAGAAGTCCGAGCATATGATGACCAGGCTGACAACCAAGTGATGATTTGAGAAGAAGATCTAAGGTCGGGGGTGAGATTCCCTCTGTGCCCTTTCCACTATCTTTTCTTCACTACTACAAGATTGCTCCCGATTAGCTCAGCCCTAATACGTGGCTAACTATCATGGGGTTTGAAATACTCTGTGGGTTGCTTGAGGTTGTTCTTACTCCTCTCATGCTGAGTGCCTTCAGCATGCTCAGGATACGCTCGGGAGCATACAAAGATTTTTTGTATCTGCAAGGAAGGTCTGGGCTCGGTATGTTTGCAGGAAAGCCGGACTCTATGAAGGCCTGGAAAGACTGATTTTTTATCTTGGAGAACTGCGAGGGGTTCGACTACCAAAATATATGGTGGGTCAATCCCAGTGGTGAACAAGTGACTAGAGGAAGACTAATCGAGGATGAGCTCATGGTGTTTGAGACAGTGGAACAAGACATTCTGAGAGAGAAAAGGAATGTCATTGCTTTAATAAGGGAGTACTTCCCCCTTGGGAGGGCTCCGAAGGAGATTTGGCTAAAAGACCAGACATGTATGCTCTATGCTCTAGATGTGTACTTACTGTGAATGTATATATGTATTTAACTTTTGGATTGGTTGTACAGAGAGAGACTCGGATTCGGTCTGTCCCTATAGCAAACTTTAGATCTAGGCATTAGTGTTTGGATTATTCCTTACCATGTGGGACATTGTCACAATCTCTTTTGTCACATCCTTCGAGCTCTTTTACGCATTATTTTAGGATAACTCGGTATATTTGTTTCAGCAACTTCTGGGGCCCGAAGTCCTATACTGAGTACCTGGCGTTGTGGTTAGCGGTTCATCCACCTCTCTCCGAAGCAAGTTTTATGGCATTGCCTCTGTGGAGAGAGCCAAGTCTATCAACGGCTCTTCTTTTCAAAAGGAATTGGTCCCAACAACTTGCTCACTCGGTTGCTCGCTAGCCATCTTAGCCTTTTTTTGAGCCTCCCATCTTACTTCCTTCTCGGCCAAGCTTTTGAGCTCTCTGCTCGCCAAACTCGAGCCTCTCTCACCCCACGAAAGTGATAGTATCCCTCCTCCTAAACTCCTACAATGAGCTTTGCACTTGGTTCCAGCCGAGCTCAGTTGAACTCTTATGCATGACATGACTGAGTCTTGACATAAATGTCAAATGAGTTGAGAGGGACTACTGATATTACCCCTCCATTTACTGCTCGTCTACCATGCTCCATCTTAGCTCATCCTCATGACCGGACTCTCAGCAGTATGGTATACCTCAGTTCTAGGCACTCTCAGTCCCACCGAGCTCTTTATGTCTGATAGACACTATATTGACACATCCGCAAATTGTGCTGATATTGTCTCTCTACATTAATTATAAATAGGGGGTTACCCCCCACAGGTAAGATGATTCTTTTCCCTCTGACTCTATCCCTCTCTCTATCTCTTTCTCTCTCTGATCCAGAGTTACAAACCTCTGACTTTAGCATCGGAGCCTTCTCCCGAGGAGCCCGGTCCCCCCTCCTTTCTAGTCCTGCAGATAGGAGAGCTACAGTAGCAGTAACATCGAACTCGAGCTATAGAAGCTAGGACCACCCCTAAGGATCAGCCCGTTATCAAATTGAGATAGAGAATTTAATGAAAATAAAATTAAAGTTTGAAGCCATAAGTTTTGCAGTTGTAAAGTTAAGAACTAATTGACAAAATTAATCATAAGATTTACTATTTTAAGCTTTATATTAAGCATTATATGAGATATTATTCCATTTTTTTTATTTATTTCTAATATGCTTCATGTTGAGAAAATTGTTTAAACTTTCTAAATTCAATAATTTTTTTCTCCTCTTTTTTTTTTTGGAAATTTTGAAAGTAAAAAAGTTTAATTTATTTTAAATATATATGTAAAAATTATCAAATTTCTCATATTTTTAATAGAATTAAATTAATAATTTATATATGTACAATTAAAATTAATATTAAATGATATTAAATATATTAATTTTAGATACCGTTTAAATTATTTATTAAATCTTTGGTATAAATTTTATATTTAATTAAATTTAAATATCTCAATCAACAAAAAAAATTTAGTTTTTTATTTATGTTTTTTACTAATTTTTTATAATATTTTAAATGGAATAATTTCTTTAGAATAGTCAAATTCCAATTTTATATTATAAAATAAGATTTTAAAGTGATAAAATTAATTACCATTTAAAATTTAAATAAAGGAAAATAATAAATAGATATAAATAAAGTAAAATACTACATTTACTTTTGTTTAAGTCAACTGATTTAAAAAGTATTTCATGAATAGTTAATATATAAATAGGAGTTAATTTTATTGAGCGCTCTTTAACTTTTAATTTTATTGAGCGCTCTTTAACGTCACTTATAACACTAATGCCCCTGAATTTCAATTCTTTTTCTCACAAAAATTCATGTCTCTATTTGCGGTTAAGGGAATGCTTACATAAACACTGGATAAAATCTATATGGACTCCACGTGATATCTATATAAGCATTTTCTTGCCAAAAAAACAAAGATAGGGATTTTAGTGAAAAAAATAGAGTTGAAAAATTTTGTCATTACAAATTGAAAATTAGAGATTTTAATAATATAAATGGTAAAATTCATGGACAGTTGGTAAAATCAAACCTCAATAACAATAGCACTATAAAACTAGCAAGCCACCATTAGTTAATAACTGGCGGGACGCCAATTTATACATCTACACCATTCTGCTTATAAAAAGGCCTCTTTTCCCTTCTCTTCCATTATCATCTTACATCTCAACATTCTCTTCTCCGTTTCACATCATTTCATTGTATATCAACTATCTCTCTTCCCTTCATTTCACTATGACAAAAGCTAGCTTAAGCCGAATCATATTCCTCTTCTCTCGTATGGATCCTTGTCATTGGGATCAAATTTCATGGTCTCTTCTTCAGAATCTCAGATATTTCCAAGATTTCAAACTGAATTACCTATTCCTTCATGCCCTTGCTTCTTTGTAGGATGTCAAAGATAAAGCATTTAGACAACTATGCTTCGAAATCTCTCCTCTAATTGAAGAATTTAAAGCTATTCTTAGCTATTCTTTTTTACTGGGAAATCTAATGGCTCTTCCATTTTTTATGGTTTCACCTCGCTATAAGATGGGGGATATGTTCAACTTTATCCTTTAAGAAGCTAAGCAATTAACTTGTGGTGAAAAAATCCTTTTCAATCCCCTCATTAATTACTTTATTGTCATAATTGCCCTCATAAAAGCTTGAGACTGATACTTTGTTTGTGCTTGCTTGGCTAATTTTTATTGGAGAAATTGATTTGAAAGTTTTGCACATAATTGACTAAATGGAGATTAAATTCTTTCTCATTCCTCTTATTATTGGACAAGTAAGGGTTGTAGATTTGGTGGCAGCCTTCTCTTTCTTTAAGTAAGCTTAAACATCTTTTTATATTTTATTTAATTTTTGCACTTATATTGTTTTTTGTGGGTTTTCAATCTAGCCAACTTGTACTCTAGTTTTTGCTTAGACCATCTTTCTAGTTTTCAATCCAATGACAATTTTTAATATTCTTTTTATTCTTTCTCTTTCTCCTTTTTTAGTTTTAACTTTTGTCTAAATCACTTTTTTAGGTTTTCAACCTACCAAATTTTTAATTTCTTTTTTTGAAAGTTTGGCTTCATGAGATACTTTCTTTACTTGCCATTCCATCCTTCACTTGGTATCATTCCCATCACCATTTTGCTAGATAAGTCAACCTGTCTGTCCCAACTAACAATAGTTAGGTGGCGTGATTCTAATCTCGACAAGTGATGGATATTTGTTGGCTAATGCCATGGTGGCAAATCACCCATATTACTATTCACACATATACCTTTTTTATTCCACTTATTGGTATGCATAGTGACACATGTTATCTTCCTAGTTGACTTGGTCATTATTATAATGTTTTTCCCATTAATTGTGATTATGCCCTAGATTTTGACATTCCAATGCTAACTGATGATTTTCTAGCTTTCCTGAGAGAGTTGGCCATGCTATAATATATTTTGGCTTTCTAATTCTAAAACAAAGAGGCTTAAATCACAAAGACAAGTAATAACTAGCATAAGCACAAGTAAATCAAAGATGTAAAAATGAAATAAAATGAAAGAACACATTGAGAATTAATTGTGTATCTCTTTGCATTATTGTATTTTTTCCAATCATCATTTTTTATTGAACTGTGGCTAGTCTTCCATCCGAAACAATATTCACATGAATAGTTTCTTTAAACAATTTTAATAAATTCTATTTTCAATGCACTTCATTAATCATATAAATAGATGATGGTATACTAAGCATACACATTTGATGCTATTCTTATAGCTTTTGGGTTTTTTCCAACTATTTTTTTCTACTCACACATATTCTTTATTATTGTTTAGGCTGTTGGCCCTTCAATTTAAATATTTATACTTAAACATTATAAAAATTAATAATGAGTAAAACCAAAGCTTTGAGTTCATCTGTCAATCAAAACCTATACAAAACCAAAGCTATAACCTCATTTATTAATCAAAACCTATACAAAAACATCATAATGATTTCAAAATCATTATAAACTTGATAGTATATCACATCAATCAAAATCCAACTAAAGGAGAACTATTGACAATGAAAATAATCTTACAGAATTCTAGAATGTAAAATACAAAATTACTTGCAAATGATAATATAATAGAATAATAAAATAAACTCTCTTGTTGAAGGATGAAAGGTAAGAGTAACTAAATTAAAATTTTACTTCTCATATTCAACTTACAACATTAAAAAAATAAAAGAGATAAAAATGAACATCTCAACTCAATGAATAATATTAGTGAATATACCAACCTGATGTCCTAATTATCTGCCACTCATGTATTGTATTAAATATATAACAAATCATAAAAATGTTCAAGGATAAGATTTAGTCAATAAGAACATTATTAAACCTTAATCTAGGGAACCAATCCTCTTATTTGACTCTATTAGCCAATTGTTTTTCATAGGATCTAATATTTTTCCATCATAGTTAATCCAAACAATGCCAAACTACTGGCAACTCAATGAATAATATTAGCGAATATACAAACTTGATGTCCTAATTATCTGCCATTCATGCATTGCATCAAATATATAACGAATCATAAAAATGTTCATAGATAGGATTTAGACAATAAGAACATTATTAAACCTTAATCTAGGGAACCAATACTCCTATTTGACTCTATTAGCCAATTGTTTTTCATAGGATCTAATATGTAAGATTTTCCATCACATTTAATCCAAACAATGCCAACCCTACTGGCAAGCAGCATTGAGCGATGAGTAATCCCCTGCCTTCACATTAGTCATAAGTTCATCGTGATATCAAAATAGATATCATAATCATATATAGTCCTATGTCACTCTAATCTTATCTGAACAACCATAAGTATATGCAACATCAAATATAATGGAACATTCATAAAAATACGTCAAAATGCCTAATTAATATAAATAATGTGTAATTTGTAGAGAAATATACACATAATCTTAAGTAGATATATGAAATATAGGAAAATATACAAGAAGGTATCAAACTAACTTACTTGATGAAAATTAACTCTTTCAAAGCGCATAATGTCTATTGGTTAAGAAGACATTGAACTAAATAACAAACAAAGCATATTAGAATCAAAATGATATAAACAACTCTAAAAATAATGCTAAAGTTCAATAAATTTTTTTTTGATAACTTAGACATTTCCCTAAAATAGAATTAGAAAATACACACTTCTAAATAGTCGCCAAGGTTCACAACAACCAACATTTATACAACTTCCCCTTAAGCCTCAAAACTCGACAAACAACACATTGTTGCAATTCTAATTGAATATTATTAAAGTTATAAAATATCAATCATCCTCTAATAATAATTTCTTTAAATCTTCCACTTCTTAATAATTTAATGATAATAGTGACAACAATAATTTCATACACTTAAATATAGTCCAAACTGCTTTCAAAATTATATAACCAATAACCAACTCTTCTAATCAAATGCAATTCATAACTAAAATCTCAATATAGTAATCAACCACAACTTCCACTTTCAAAAGAATTAGGAAACAAGTTCATTTATGGGCATTTAAAACATCAAAACAAAATTGATAAAAAAAAAATTCAAAGCTCATTGGAGTCAAATTCTTAAAAACTAGCTTTGGAATCGTGATGTATGCAAGGCAACATATTGAAAATTTTAGGATCTTTCATGACATTGTGGGTCCATGTGTCAATGACTAGCTAGGAAGTTTCATTGATGATGGCAAATGGTGATGAGGTTTACACTAGATGATAGATCATGAGACGTTGATTCAAAATATGTTAACAATGCTACTTTTTTTTTTTCTCTCTGGTTTCATTGGAAAACACCTAGAATGCCACATAAGTAGAAATTCTCTCTTTTATTCTAGTTGCTAACAACATCTCCATTGTGTGTGGTAGGTATCAAAATGCTTATGGAGTTAAGAGTTTCAAAAACATACCAAGTACTCTAGGAACAGTGGCTAGAATTGGCCTAAATCATGGTTGGAAGGTTTGGTGGTGGCGACGGCGGCAGTGGTGGAAGCTTTAGTTGCTTTGAGTAGCATTTGCAATTGCTTCCATTGACGATAAGGTTGGTGGTTGTGAGTCTCTCTTTCTCTCTCTCTCTCTCTCTCTCTCTCACTAGATGAATAAATTTATATACTATCATATACAATTTAATGTATTTTCTAAACTTTCTCAAATGTATACTCTTTTCTCCTGAAACTTCTCTCTCCCTCTTAGTATGAGTTTTTTTCCTTTCTTGTTGCCCTAGATCTACCGCTACCACAACCTTTTGGCCAGTGGTAGATCTAGATTTTGGTGTTTTCTTTTCCACTTATTTCTATTATAGTACTTTTACAATAATTTATAGTTTAGATTATACAGTTTCCTAATCTAAAGTTAAGATGGTAATTTTGTTTTGATGCTAAAGATCTTGTTGATTTGGTTTTTTTTCCTTTTGAATTATTAAAGAAGTCATAAGCAAATCAATCTTCTTCCTCTTTATTAATCAAAAAGGTTTGTGAGACATCTCCGTATATGGCGGCTCTTTAGATATACCACAACAGTTTTTCAGATTTGTTAAGACCTTACTATTTCGAGAAAGTTATCATTTATCTTCTCAAATTTTCTTTAGAGCAGAGGCGAAGCTAGGCTTTGAAATAAAGGAGGGCAATTTTTTTTTTTGCAAATTTTAGTTTTCCCGTAATTATTTATCTCTCATTTTATTTAATAGTATTTTATAAATTTATTAATAATATATTTTTATTATTTAAAAATTAATTAATAAAAAAATATTAATATATATATGTGTACTGAATTTTAGATTTATAAGATTATTCATAATAAAAATAAAATAAAGAGAAAAAAAATTAAATAATGAATATAATTTTTAAAAAAATAATTAAAATAAATAAGTTCTTTAATTCATTAAATGAGTTCAAATTAATTTAGTTGAAAATTTTATTCATTTCTTTATTTTTTTTTCATTTGTATATTATCAATATTTTATTAATTTTTTTAAAAGAGAACTATTGTATATAGAATAAATAATTTATTGTAATTTTTTTACTGCTTATAAAAATTAAAAAAAAAAGAGAGATAATTTAAAATTTAAAAAAAATTAATAAATAATTTAAAAATTCTTAAAATATATTATATATATAAATTTTCAAAAAGAGAAAGGGACTCATCAACGTGTTTTTGCCCCGGCTTCAGAGCATCACTATACAGACAATCTATGGCTCTTATTCAGGATTTTACCTCATCTTGACTTTTGGCACTTCCGTTATGATCTTTGTTATCTTTTTCTGTTTAAGTGCGGAAATTTTTATATCGGCCAATTTATCCTTTTATTTATCATGTGTTCGTTTATAAGGATGATTCTCTAACTTTTTTTGGTTTAAAATTGATTTAAATTGTTATGGTTCTGTATCTTTTTTGTTGGTCTGCTTGCCTTTCTTTGGTTTCTCACAACAAATTAGAGATTTTCATGTATTGTGAATTCTTCTTTTAATATTATCATCTTATTGGGAAAAAAAAACACAATTTAATGTAAATATAATTCAATTAATCAACAAATATATTAAAAAAGTATTATTGCCCTGGTGGTTAAAATAAAATTGAATTATCAAACAGTTTATAAATTTTTAATCGTAGTAATGATAATAATTTAGTTATTTATACTTATAGTCGTATTTTCCAATAATTAAGACTTTAATATTTTTTTAAAATTATCCTGTTATGATAAATATTTTTAAAAGGAAAAAATACCATTTATCATTAAGAAATTAAGTATTTTTTTATCATATAAGCCCTTGACTACTGACATAAATTATTTTCAAAATTAAAGTAAAAAATTTTATGAAATAAATAAATAGAAGAGAAAAATTTAATATCAATGACAACACTTAATAATGGAGGAGGCAGAGTTCATTGGTCCAGTCAAATTGGCTAATTGAGGTGTCGATTCTCCCAATTTGTGTTCCTTCTCTGTATTCTTCTTCATACTTGTCTGTCACTCTCTCTCTCCAGGACCAACCTTGACCACCACTTTACTACGCTCATTTATTCCATTAAAACTAAACTCACTTTTCTTTCTCTGTTCTATTTCCAATATCAGAGAAGAAACTGTAAACTGGGTTTTCTTTTTTTTTTTTCAACCATTTCCACAATTTCTTCAACTCCTTTAGATTATTTATTGTATGTATAATGTTGACATGAAAGCTTAATTCATCACCATAATAATGAGATCCCATCACCATTATTCTTTTCTTAACTCCACTTCCAATGTTACAATTACACCCTTTTTATTTCTTCTTCTTCTTCTTCCTTTCTCTCTGGTCTCTTCCTTTAATAATCCTCTAATTACTGATTTCTCTCAGGTAAGTCCAAGATACCTTTAAAAAAAAAAATAACTCTAGGGGAAGTTTGGAATTTGAAAACTCAGTGTCTTAATTTATTCATTAATTATTCAATTTTCTACAAATTCGATAACCCATGGTCCTGAATTAATTCATTGTTCAATGTTTAATTTTTCTTGTGTAGAGTAATTTGCTTTCTGAGAAGAAAACAAGACTGGGTTCAACCCCACCGAGTTGCCACAACAAGTGTAATGGATGCCACCCATGCATGGCGGTTCAAGTTCCTACAATACCGAGTCACGACCGAGTCAAACCGGGTAATTTGGCCAAAAAGCTCGATTTTTTTGTCAATTACCCTTCAGGTAATAGATTCTCGAATTATAAGCCACTGGGTTGGAAATGTAACTGTGCTGGCCATTTTTATAATCCTTAGGGTAATATCATGGATTTAATTTCTTGATTATAAATATTTATGTATATTTTTTTTGTTTTTTTAGAAAGTGAATTTATAACAATCAATTGTACACATTTAAAACTTCACACGATGTATTATTTTAATCTAGAAGAATTTTTAAATTTCTTAATGTCCAATTATGTATGGGATGAGCTTGAGATTTGTGATGTAAAAATCTAATCTAATCCTGTTCGATCTGGACTTATATATATATACAATGAATATATATGAGTATATAATATTAATTAATATAATATAATTTGGTGGTTAAAAGCGTGTATTGCTTCCGTTTAGATTTTAAATTTTAAGTTTTCACATGTAATTAATCAAAAAAATATAATAATATAAATATATTTTTTAGGTTTTAAGTTTTATATTTAGTTTAAACAAATAAAATATATAAATAATTTTATCAAATAATTATGTAAAAATATATTTATATTTTAAAATAATTTTCTCTAAAATTTGAATTTAATTTGTTAATTTTTTATTCCTTTATTTAAGAAAAAAACAATTGAGATTATGGATTTTGTTGGGTTGGATTTGAAAATATATTTAGACATAGTTAACTAAATTAAAGAAAAAATTATTTTTATAAGTAGCTTTTTAATTTTTTTTAAAAAATATTTTATAATTTTTATATATTTTTAATACAAATGTATATCTCAAAATTGAATATAATTTTAAATTATTAGATGTTTATTAAATATATATTTCTGAAAGAAATAGATTTTAAAAAAAAACTATTTTTGGGAGATTTTTTAAAAAATCCCCCATATTAAATTAAGTTTGAGATTTTTTTTAACAGACTTGATAAAAAAATATGTAGCGTGACAAAATCGAATTCCAATTCGACTTGACCTATAAAATGAAGAGGTGTGTATTAATTGACTGAGGGTTTTATATATTTATTTAGTATTAGATTTTAATTGTTATTATTATGATTGGTACAACAAATGCGTATGTTTTTTACAAAAGATATTACTCAGTTAAATTATTCCCATATATATATATATTAAAAAATTATTAAATTTTTTTAATATTATATAAAATTATTTTAAATATATTAAAATATTATTAATTAACTCATTAATAATAAAAATATTATATTTTTATTTTATTAATTAATTTATTAATAATAAAAATATAGTTAAAAAATTAATTAATTTTTTAATTTTATAAAATAATAATTTTAGTGAGATAATTTTTTTTTAAAAAAAAGTAATAATTTAACTTGATCGAATATTACAGTACACAGATATCAATTATAAATGTTAATAATACTATCAAATTGACAAATATTTCAGTGAGAAACGTATTGATTTTGATTTATTAGTGTTTGTTATAAAAATGAAAAAAAATGCTATGGCTTATCTTCTTGGGAATTACAGACATGACTGGCCCATCTCAACTATCTTTAATTTCGTAGCTTGTGAATCACTGTCAATTCACCAAAAACAACTTCAGCATCTTCCCCTCTGCCATCTACTCACTGAAGGCTATATTTGTGATATAAATTCAGACTAGTCAAATGGTTCCATGTGAAAGTTCAAATGTCCATAGCACTCTTGGATTTGAAGCGTAAAGGAGGTTAATTTTATTTTCAATATTCTGAGAATTAAAATAATTATTTTTATTATTTTAGAAAAATTTATAAGTTTTAAAAAAAAAATAGTTGAAAATTTTTTATTTGGGAAAAAATCAATACAACAATGGAAAGAGAGAGATTCTCCCACAGATGGAAGAAAAAAAAGGAAGGAAAATTTTAACAATTTCATGAGTTAATACATTCTCGTCTTCTTACCCACTTAATAAACAAACTAGGTCTAGGCGCTAATAGACCCTTAAAATCCTCAATAATAAGTCCAAATTCAGAGTAATTTTCCCTCTTGAAAACAGATAATGAACCACTTTTTGTGCATATAGTTGCACAATATTAAGACATGCAACATTATGCAGAGTAAACTGCAAAGCTTTTCTGCAACCCAGAAGCTCAGCTAAGAAAGGCATTTTATAACTTGAAATTCTACCTAAAAAAAGCCACCAACAGGTTACCATTAGCATTTTAGATAACACTTTCGAAATTCGACTCTATTTCATCTTCAAACACAGTAGCATCCACATTACACTTCCAAAAACTAATAGGAGGAGCTTCCCACCTAGTTCTTTCTTGATCAACATAACAGCTAGGAATTGGCATGTGCCTTTGGAATTTTATAGCTTTCATCTAGTCTTCTATGAATTTCTTTACAAGAAAAACTAATGGACGTCTATAAAAGTTCTCCCTTACCAGAAAAGAAGATATAGTTCTCTCCAATTCCTTCACATGCAACAAAGAACTTCGGCTGCTTTTATTTTAAAGTATTGGAGTAATACTTGTTTCATCCAACGCAAAAGTTTTGTATTGTGGTAATCTGGAAATGAAACTCCAACAAGCGCTAGCAGTCCCTAGCTTTATGGCAATCGAAATTACATGACCGATAGTCTCCACCTCTCCATGATGACCGCATAAACTGGAAATTGAATGCCTTTCTCTTGGCGCTTGACATTAACTGGCAAAATATATTATTCAAAGACTGTTTGGTGAAATTTCTTACTTTAGGTGGTACCCTTGTCTGTCAAATACACTTTAAACATCAGAACCACGAGTTGCATGGTTAACGCTAAATTCAAGCAAATTAAAGCTGGTAAGCCAATTTGATTGTACTGTATGATCCATGCTTAGAGAAGCTCCAAATACATCGATCTCTTCTCTATCTTAAGCTAATGGGGATGCTAAAAATTAGTGCAGCCTCCTCTTCCATGAATAATCCCTGCTCCAAGTTTGAATTTCAGCTTCTATCGTCCTCATGTAACAAATCAACAACTTTCATGTCTTTGAAGCCATCCAAGGAAGGACTTTTGACATAGAAATTTTGCTCTCCTAGAAATCCATGAATCAGCCCACAATTTTACCTTTTGCTCGTCTCCAATAATCCATCTCAATCCACTAATAATGAAATGTTTAGCAATAAATAAACTCCTCCAAGTGAAACTGGAGTTGGAAACCAACTTAATAGTTAACAAGTCCCCTTGAAGGTAATATTTAACTTTGTAAACTCCAAAAATCAAAGAATTTGGATTACTAAAAATTCTCCAATATTGTTTTCCCAACATGGCAAGGTTAAAAAGATGGAGATTGTGAGAACTCATGCCAACTTCTTCTTATTTACTTTTACACATGGTATCCCAAGACATCCAACATAAATTTCATAGCCCATTCTTTTTTGAACCCACTAGAAGCTATTCATCACACATTGAAACTCCTCACAAACAAAATTAGGAATAAGGAAAACCCTATACAAAAATATGGAAGAGCTTGAGGAATAGATTTTAATAGGATTTCCTTGCCAACTCTAGATAAAAATTTATTTTATCACCCATTCAATCTATCTCTCAGCTTGTCTTATTTAGAAAGATGAAGATACACTTATTGGTAAGACCCACCAGGGAAGGGAGTCCTAAATATCTCTCATGGTCAATACAATTCTACACCCTTATAGTATTTTCAAAATATTTACAAAGATCTTTAGAGATAATTTCACTAAAATATCTGCCAGATTTTTATAAATTGATTACCTGAGTTGAAACTACTTTATACTGGTATAAAATTTCGTTTAACCATTATATATTCATCCACCGTGGCTCTAAATAAGAAAAAAAAAAGAATCATTAACAAATAGTAGATAGTAAATATATAAGTTATATATATAGTTTGATTTATAATTTCAATCGTATTTTAATGTCTTTATCAACTAATTTGTATTTAAAAAATACTCCCTCCATTCTTTTTAGGTGTCTACTTATGATTTTTTTTCCCAAGTGTCTATTTTGAAATTTTCATCAAAAACTTATTGCGCTAATCTAGCTTTATTAAATGTACTCAATATCACAACTGTAATGGTCAAGGTTTTAAACATAAAACTTTTTAACTAATATTGATAATTAATAAGATATAGTGATAAAAGTAATGTAGATAAATGCTATAAGCAAATAATAGTGAATAATATATCTCAAAATATACTGAAAAAATTATTTTTATGGTTTTAAGAGATTAAAACTCGATTTAGAATCAACGGTTAAGAATGAGAGTGCACCATAGTTATTATGAGTATTTCCTCACTTGATTAAACTATATATATATATATATATGTATATGTGTGTGTGAAAACTTCTTATTTCTTCTTCCATCTCCCACGCCATCTTCCACCACCATCACCATCTTCTCTATTTTCTTCTTCCTTTTATCGAGTTAATCAAGGATTACTAGAAAATCACATATAGGTATAGATTTTTAGAAGAATAAGCTAGAAAAGATAAGATTATCAATAAGTAATCAAAGGAAAAGAGAGAAAAAGGAAGAGAAAGAGGAATTTTAAATATGTATGTGCTTTTATATTATAATTTGTAAATATATGAATTTTTATGAGTTTTAATGTCTGAATTGATTAATTGAATTATTTATAATGAAATATTTCTTCAAAGTATTGATTAACTAGATTGATGAGTGAAAAATAACTTTTATGTGATGAGTTTGATTCTTAATTCAACTCTTAAGAGAATTGGGTTGTTTGATGATATTTTTAGCCATGTGAGATGGTTGAAAGTTTAATTAAGTGAAATTTTAGTAAATTATTTGATATGAACTCTTTTTATGTAAAAAATTTGGTCTTGATATATTTTTAACTTAGATCTTCAATATATTTGTGTTTAATGAAGTTAAAAGTGTAAAATACATGATTTTGGGATGCCACGGGCTTAGCTTAAAGGTGCCATGGGCGTGTTATCAAAGTCGGGACTGTTGAAAAAACAATTACTCTGAAAACAAACCCAAAACTAATGCCACGGGCGTGGCAATTGAGTGCCACGACCGTAGGGTTGAGAGTGGGGCGGTCTCTTTAAAAATTTTGATACAATAGAGCCGTTCTGAATGCCACGGCCATGGCCCTTGAATGCCACGACCGTAGGGGTCTACAAAGGCATTTGACAGCTTCATTTTGTATCCCACGGGCGTGGGGTTGAGATGTCACGGCGGTAGGGTACTTGGATAATATTTTTGGCTTGTATTTTATGATATGCGGGCCTAGTATGAGGCTAATATGTTTATGTTTCTTACTTTTGTGTTGAGAATTCATGTGTATGTGTTAAAAGTATGAAAAAGAGTGATAAACTTTAGATACGTGACAAATATATATCATACTAAATGTTGATAAAAGTATTGTACCATTGAAATGATATAAACAATTTAGTGTTGATCAAAACTAATGAATTGCCCAAATCATACTGATTTTAGATCTAGCTTTAGATTAAATGGCTTACCAGAGGAAGGATAGCCATAGTGATAGTGGGCACCTCGTGCCATTAATGGACACATTGTGTTATCAGTGATAGTGGGCATAATTGCCATTATATATTCTTGAGATTTGACATTCAAATTGCTACACTAACATTTTATCCAAACCTATAATCTGAGTTCAGTATGTATGGATATATTTAATAAAGATATCTAAATGGAAAATATATGTAAATATGATAGTTGTGAATAATGGAAGAAATGCAAAATAATAATATAAGTCAATTACTTGAAATTGACTTACTGTGTTACAATGTGAAAGTGATTGGTAATGTATATATTAATGTTTATAAGTAAAAGTTCTAATGCACGAAATAGAAATATTATGCTAAAGTTATTGAATTAATCAATAACTTTATAAGTGTTATAATGATTGAAAGTGTATATAATGATATAAGATACAAAGTGTCCCAAAGTATAGTACTAAATTTAAGTGCTGAAAATTATAGATTGAATGAAATTAGCCTATATGTGAAATTAAAAATTAAGACTTATTGAAAAATAAAATAAGCGTATTGTGAGCAATGTTATCAAATGAGAAAGCAAGTCTTAAATAAAATGATTCATAAAGAGAAAAGTTACAATACCGAAAGTATAGTATAGTATCATGACTTTTATAAAGTTAAATTTATTATTTTGTGTAATTAGAATATTATATTGGTTTGTTATTGAAAGTAGTTAATATATTGAAATATTTCTTAAAACTAAGTGTTATTACTATATTTTCATAAGTATTTTTCTTTAATATTAAGTTATAAAATATGTTTATACAAGCACCACTAAGATTTACTTAGCGTGATAGAATTATTTTTTAACATGCAGGTATCAAGACATCGGAGCAAGTTGAAAAGTGGAATTAAGAATCTCAAGAAATTACCTGCAGTACATATAGAGATCTTTTATATATTGTACTCATAAGTTATAATATGTATATATACAATTTAGTTTGGCTATTTGAGAGATTGTACAATTTTGTAAATATGAAAGGAATATATGTATTTAGAGGATGAAGTTTGAGATTCTAGTGAATGATTATCAAATAAAGCAATGTATTATATATTTATTTGATTTTATAAACTTATAATGGTTATCTGATTTATAATTAGTAATTGGATTGGAGATATTGGAGATTGGTTTAAATATTAGATTTATAAGTATTGTATTATATAGATTATTTTATTATTTGAAGATTTTTGTTAGTAACATTATGAAAGAAAACTTTGTTAATGAATTGGTTAGAGTACTGATAGTATATCAAGTAGCATTCTCTGATAATTTTATGTGAGAATTGTCAGGGGATGTTACATTTAGTGGTATCAGAGCGTGGTTTAGGCGTTTCTGGCATGTGGAGTTATGGGAGAAGTGAAATGCAATCGTCTAAGTTATATGAATCGAATAAGTGGGTATATGTTTGATACAATTGATATTTCATATATTTATAGTAGTAGATATTTTTTAAGAATTGATTGAGAATTCATAGTGTATTGTTTGGAGTGTAGTAGACCTATTTGTGAAAAAGAATAATGTGAAAAGAAAATAAGATATGAATAGTTAAAGAGATATATCAAAGTAATACAGTGAAAGTGTAATAATTTATTGGAATTTGAGGTATGAATTATGACAGATAGATAAATTTATAGAATGAAATTTCTTACGAGAATGAGAATTGTCATGCTTTAAAATTTTAAGTATTGATTTTCTGCATTAAGTGAATATATGAGTATAAATTGGATTGATTATGGTATTATTTATAGCTTGAGCATTTGAAACTTATAGTAATAAGGTTAAATAAGCCTTAATAAGAGTAACATTAAATCTGAGTATGGAAAATATCCGTATGTTTGGAAAAGATTTCGAAGAGATAAGAAATTATGAAAATACCCTTATAATCGAAATGAATTCGAGCTGTAATTTAGATGTGAAATATGGATAATGGAAGTTTTAAAGTGTTTAAAGTAATTGTTTTTAGAATGTTTTGACGTTAAAAATTAGAGTAATAGTTAATTAAAGAAAGTGAATTCATCGAAACTATTATATAAGTGAGTATATTGAATAAAAGTCCTAAAATCTATTTAAAGATTTCTAGTGTCTTTTATTGTCTTCTAAAACAGCATCAAAATAAAATATTGAAAGGAAAAGTGATGGAAGAGTATTTTTAAAGAGATTAGTGCTTATATAATACTTATTTTGCTATTATTTGAAATGATCTTGATTTTTATTATGTAAAGAGATTTGTGAATTGATAAAATACTATTACTTGTGAAAGATATGGTGTATTAAACAATTGTGAAAAAAATAAAAATAATAATAATACGAGTATAAAACTTTACTTCTATGATAGTAAAGTTGTTCTTGCAATATGTAAATTATATCTATAGATTATTAACTGGAACAATGATTAAATCTATTATTGAATCATTTATGAGTTGATATAAGGTTGCGAAAGAAAATAAGGTTTTGAAAGATTTTAGGGTTATGGAAGTTTGGATTTAAATTTGATTGCGCTTTGAAGAGTTGGATCATGTTTCCTCAATTTGTTTGAATTGAATTATTGATAACTTATTGATTAAATCATGAAAAAGAAATTCTAGCAAAGATACGCATGATCATTTGTATAGTCATGTGTATGCTTGTGCAAAATTTTTATTCTTTAAACTTTGAGAAGAAATTCCAACAATGAGGCGCATGATCATTCATATGGACATGCATATATTTGTGCCCTTAAAATTTTGAAAGGAGATTTTAGTAGAGACATGTAAGACCATTCGCATGGATCATGCATCTGGCTATGCATACTTCTATTCTTCAAAACTTTAAAAATAATTTAAGCAGTGATGTGCATGATCACTTGTATGGTCATACATTTGTCTATGCATATTTCTACCTTCTTATACCTTCACAAAGTAGGGTTTATGGGTGGAATTAGTAATGAATTATTAAATACATCTTGAAAATAGTTATAATTGACGAAAGATTGCTTATAAGATTGAAATGAAATCAATCCATTAAATGATGAAACTTATATGTGAAGAAAACTTGAGGAAAGTATGGATAAATGTAATTGGATATTTGAAATAAGTGTAAGATTAGAGAAGAGATAAAAAAATGACTACAAGTGATTAGTAAATTTCATATTATTCATGAAGATATAAGATAATTTGTGAAGGAAGGTAAGAAGAATGATATATTGATGAATTATAAATGATTTTAAATAGTTTGAAGAGCAAGATAAAGAAAATAAAGAGGTGTATATATGAATTGATTGAGTAATGAAAGTAAGAATGTGAGATTTACATATTGTGTACTTATGAAATACGTGATAGTAACATTATTTGGTAATTAAAGACAAGTTATATATTATATATATAAGTGTTAAAGAGTTAACTGATGCTAATTGATACAATAGAAAGAAAGAAATTGATAATGTGAAAAGGAAAGAATGTAGTGAGATTTGTAGGTAGTTTTAATCCTTCTAGTGAAAGGATGTATTGTGGATCAAGTTAGAAATATATATATGTGTGTGTGAGTGTGTGTGTGTATTAAACATAGTGAATACATTATATATATACATATACTCTTAAAGTGAAAGAATAGTTGTAAATTCTTAATATGTTAAGAAAAAAATTAAACAAGTAAGAATGAAAATATTTTTAGATTTCATTATTACAATGGAAACATGAAAGTGATTTGAAAAAAATAAAAATTGATGAATAAATAAAATTAGTCTAACTAATCGAAAACAAGTATAATGTGTATATATGTTCATATGATAAATGTGTTTGAAATAATTGCTCATATCTTATAAATTTATAAAAATAAATAAACACTTCAAAGAGAAAGTATTATATTCCAAAAGATATTATAATTGACAATAATTTGTAACAATGAAATAAATATATTGATCGATTAAACTGATGTTAAATCTATTTCTAGATTAGCTAAAGGGTAAATGTTCAAAGTGATAGTGGACATTTATGCCATATTGAAAGTGGGCACTCTGTGCCATAGAGGACACTTATGTCCCATATTGAAAGTGGGCACTCTGTGCCATAGAGGTCACTTATGCCCCATATTAAAAGTGGGCACTTTGTACCATAGAGGATATTTTTTTATATATGTCCCAGTAATATTGGCATTTATGCCATCAGTGGACGCTTTGCGTCATAGAAGACCTTTGGTCCCTTTCTCTCAGTGGACACTCTGTGTCATCATATACAGTGGGTATTCATACCATAGTGGGCTTTTGGCCATATTTATACAGTGGGCATTTACTTGTCATTAGTGACATGCTATCCGGAACTAGAATTTAAAGTTCAGTATATAAGGGAAAGAAAGAGATATATATATATATATATAATAGTGGAATGTAATGACACAAATCATATAAAAAAATTCTAAAGAGAATTAAAGGCAATTATCGAATTGAGCTTGAACAGTATAAGTGTGTAGAGCTGAATCTTCTGCAGTTTTATAATAAGATTATTCTGAAAATGTTACATTGATTGATATCAGACATAAATAAAAGTTATATAAATTAATAAAATAATTAATTTTATGTGAGGTTTGAGATTAGTTATAAGTTAAATGGCTTATTGTCATAGCATGTAAATTTTGACAACGAAATTTCTTTAGTGGGAGAATATTGTAATGGTCATAATTTTAAACATGGAACTTTTTATTTAATATTGATAATTGATAATGTATAGTGATAAAAGTAATGTGGATAAATGCTATAAGCAGAGAATCGTGAATAATATATCTCAGAACTGTTGGAGGAAGAATTACTCTGAAAACAGACCCAAAACCAATGCCACGGGTGTGGCAATTGAGTGTCACGACCGTGGGGATGAGAGTGAGGCTGTTTCTTTAAAAATTTTGATAAAACAGAGCCGTTCTGAATACCACGGCCGTGGCCCTTGAATGCCGCAATCGCGTGGGTCTACAAAGGCATTTGACAGCTTCATTTTGTATCCCACGGGCGTTGGGTTGAGATGTCACGGTCGTGGGGTACCTGAATAATATTTTTAGCTTGTATTTTATGATATGCGGGCTTAGTATGAGGCTAATATGTTTATGTTTCTTACTTTTGTATTGAGAATTCATGTGTATGTGTTAAAAGTATGAAAAAAAGTGATAAACTTTAGATACGTGACAAATATATATCATACTAAATATTGATAAAAGTATTGTACCATTGAAATGATATAAACAATTCAGTGTTGATCAAAACTAATGAATTGCCCAAATCATACTGATTTTAGATCTAGCTTTGGATTGAATGGCTAATCAAAGGAAGGATAACCATAGTGATAATGGACACCTCGTGTCATTAATGGATACGTTGTGTTATCAGTGATAGTGGGCATAATTGTCATTATAAATTTTTGAGATTTGGCATTAAAATTGCTATACTAACATGTTATCCAAACCTATGATCTGAGTTCAGTATGTATGGGCATATTTAATGAAAATATCTAAATTGAAAATATATGTAAATATGATAGTTATGAATAATGAAAAAAATGCAAAATAATAATATAAGTCCATTACTTGAAATTGACTTACTGTGTTACGATGTGAAAGTAATTGGTAATGTATATATTAATGTTTACAAGTAAAAGTTCTAATACACGAAATAGAAAAATTATGCTCAAGTTATTAAATTAATCAATAACTTTATAAGTATTGTAATGATTGAAAGTGTATATAATGATATAAGATACAAAGTGTCCCAAAGTATAGTACTAAATTTAAGTGCTGAAAATTATAGATTAAATGAAATTATCCTATATATAAAATTGAAAAGTAAGACTTATTAAAAAATAAAATAAACGTATTGTAAGCAATATTATCAAATGAGAAAGCAAGTTTTAAATAAAATGATTCATAAAGAGAAAAGTTACAATACCGAAAGTATAGTATAGTATCATGACTTTTATAAAGTTAAATTTATTATTTTGTGTAATTAGAATATTATATTGTTTTGTTATTGAAAGTAGTTAATATATTGAAATATTTCTTAAAACTAAGTGTTATTACTATATTTTCATAAGTATTTTTCTTTAATATTAAGTGACAAAATATGTTTATACAAGCACCACTAAGATTTACTTAACGTGATAGAATTATTTTTTAACACGCAGGTATCAAGACATCGGAGCAAGTTAAAAAGTGGAATTAAGAATCTCAAGAAATTACCTGCAGTACATATAGAGATCTTTTGTATATTGTACTCATAAGTTATAATATGTATATATACAATTTAGTTTGGCTATTTGAGAGATTGTACAAATTTGTAAATATGAAAGGAATATATGTATTTAGAGGATGGAGTTTGAGATTCTAGTGAATGATTATCAAATAAAGCAATGTATTATATATTTATTTGATTTGACAAATTTATGATGGTTATCTGATCTATAATTAGTAATTGAATTATTGGAGATATTAGAGATTGGTTTAAATGTTGGATTTATAAGTATTGTATTATACATATTGTATTACTATTTGAAGACTTTTGTTAGTAACATTCTGAAAGAAAACTTTGCCAATGAATTGGTTAGAGTACTGATAGTATATCGAGTAACATTCTCTGATAATTTTATGTGAGCACTATCAGGGGATGTTACAACAACAATATAGTAATGAGTGAGTATTGTTCTCATGATAAATAGTTAATTTTAAGTATCAAACAATTAAATTAATTATAATTTCAAAAATTAATGTAACACCCTGAGTTAATTGACATGCTATCTTGAGGAACTAGTCAAGGAAGGTGCTAGCTTGAGGTGCTTAAGATAGTACGTCAAGTGTAGGAAAAAGAATCCCACATCGGCTATAGGGTGAGATCAGAAGTGTTTTCTAAAGGCCAACTCAATACTATCTAAATAGTTTGGATTAATCATTTTAAGGCCAATGATTGAGTCTTGAAATGAACATGTTACTTAGAGCCAGTTTTGGATCAAGGCGTTACAACTAATTAATTTCAATTTTAGAAAAACTAAATTAATTAAATTAAAACGAATTAGATTTAACTTTTATAAATTAAAGCTCAAGGTTAAACTCTTTAATTGATTATTTATGGTTTTTCTAAATTATTAATCTAATTTTAATTTCTTTGATTATTTGTTGTATTTTTCTAAATTAAGTCTTAATCTCTCTTAAAATCTAAAAATAACATTGATATCAATCCTTATGTTTACTTTTGTGTTTACAAGAATTAACTTAATTTATTAAGATTTGTGAAGATCTTTAAACAACCTCTAAAGTGTTTTTCTTATCTCTAAGTAAAAGTTATAATTAAAATTGTTATCTCCTTAAAATAATATTATTAGGGGTATTCATCAACCTGCTAACTCGGACCAATCCAACCTAACCAGAGTAATTAGGGTCTGGTTGGGTCGGGTTTTAAAAAAATAGGATTGAGCTTCGAGTTACCTTTAAAAAAAATTTAAATTCAAGGTCGAGTCTCGGGTTGGCTCAGAAAATCACCGGGTCAACCCCACCCAGCCCGAGTATATATATACTCATTTTGAATTTATGAAACCTTAAATTTCTAACACTTATTTCTCCTTAGCCATGACTCTCCGTAGACCATATATCTCTCATCCCTAACCATCTTTCATCTTTCATCTCTCATCCATCATCTTTTATCTCTCATATCTGATGTCTCATCCTTCATCTTTCATCTTTCATCTCTCATCTTTGTTTCACCGACACAAGATCAGTGATGGCACAACCCACAAAGCTCTCGCTCCTTTCTCAATCTCATCGATTTTCGCCCTCTTCTGTCGTTGATTATGAATGTGGCCTTGGTCTCTTTAACGACAGTATCAATTTTTATTTTATTGTATTTGTACTTTTGATTTTGGTTTTGAAACTTTATTTGATTGGTTTTATGTTTTAGATCTATATTTGATTGGTTTTCCATAATCTAGATCTTTATATTTTGGTGTGGTTTTTGTGTTCTAGAGTTGATCTTTATATTCTAGATTTTTTAGTTTATTTTTTGATATAGTGGAAGTAAATAAGCAAAGGATAAAATGATATTATTCATGTTTAGTCTGAGAATACCCAAGTAATAGATACAAATTAGAGATAATTTCTCTGCTGAATTGTTATTAAAATCTCAAAAACTAACTATCACCTTCTAAAATATTACATTATTTAGAGTTAAGATTATATAAACCCTTATTACAAATAAGAAAACTAAATAAATTGGCGACAAACTGCTAAAAATAGAATGTAATGCATATATGAAAATAAAATAATCACCAAGCTAGACAGATTGCTAAAATCTTACCTAGATATGATATTCCTACCAAAATTAAATAAGAAAATAAATATTTGATTCAATAATATGATATTCCTACTAAAATTAAATAAGAAAATAAATATTTGCTTCATCATTCTCACTTACTTGAAAAAAATTCGACCTCGAGTTTTTTAGTGTTGAAGAATTAATAACTAAAATACTACAATGACATATTCAATATTCTTTAGAGATGATGATTTTTCTAGCAAATAGTCAATAACAAACTCCTTGAACTTTTGAAATGGCTGCTGAATTTTAACGGAATATTGAAAGAATTCCCAAATTGGATTATATATTGCAGCAAATATGTTCCTATTGAATTGAGTGATTCTGGTGTTTGCAGAACTACCAACCAATTCTTTTGTTTCTTGCTCATTAATTGTTGTTGACATTATTTTTTGCCCCACCAAGAGCTTTTTACATATTTGTGAAACATTAAATTCCTCTATCTCCTCACAATAGTCATCAAAAATTGATTGTAATTCTTCAACTTCCTCCATCTTATCATTATATTCATCAAAAACTGATTCTAATTCTTCAAAATATTCTCCAAATAATCATCTGTATGTAATTTTTCATGTGCATCAAATACCTCAATTTTGATTCTTCCACCATCTACATCAAGAGCATGCAATAATCATGCTTCTAATTGATCCTTCATGAGTTGCATCATTCACTCTGTTAATTTATCCATCATTTATTCAAGTCGTTGCTCAAGGTGGGCCATGTGGTCATGCTCATAAACTTCCTCTATGCGTTGTTGTGGTTGTCCTCACGGTGCTATCATTGTCCAAGAACGAACCACGCTCTAATACCAACTGACGTAGCGAAAGTAAATAAGCAAAAGATAAAATGGTGTAATTCCTATTCAGTATGAGAATACCCACATAATAGACACAAATGAGAGATAATTTCTCTACTAAATTGTTATTAAAATATCAAAAACTAACTATCGCTTTTTAAAATGTTACATTATATAGAGTTAAGGTTACATAAACTTTTATTACAAATAAAAAAACTAAATAAATTGGCAACATACTGCAAAAAATAGAATGGAATGCATATATGGAAATAAAATAATTACCAAGCTAGGCATATTGCTAAAATCATGCCTAGATATGATATTCCTATCAAAATTAAATAAGGAACTAAATATTTGCTTCATCAATATGATATTTCTATTAAAATTAAATAAGAAAACAAATATTTACTTCATCATTTTTCTATTTATTTTTTTTTAATTTTTACTTCTTTTTGTTAGTTTTGGTCAATAAAGAAAGAGAACTTGAAAAGGGAAAAAAAAAAGCAAGAGGAAAGGAAAAGAAGAGAATGAATGTCCAGAAAATCAATGAAATAGTAAAACATATTTATGTTGCTTCGATTGGAACAAAAGGAAAGACTAATTCCATTATTCCAACATTCTAAATTTCAATTACTCTGGTCATAGTTAAAGATTTAGCAAGATTTTTTATTTATTGAACTAAGATTTAGCAAGATTTATTCTTTGAAAATTCAAAAAAATTCAAAATGATTTAATTTCTCAAACACTATGTTTGGCCCGAAAGCTCGACCTAACCTGATCGGGTTAGCCTGAAACCCGAGTTCATCTTAGCTTGGGGATTTAGGGTTGGGCCATGAGCTATTTTTTGAAGCCTAAGTTTAACTCGAACCAGACTTCGGGCATGGGTGAAATCCGGCCTAGTCCAACCCGAGTACACCCTTAAATATTATGCTTCCACTCTTATTTTATCACATAATATCTAAAATTTACAACTATTGGCCATATAATTGTAAATAATAATATAATAAAATAATCAAAGATAATATTATTGAATTAAATATACATTAAATTTACCATAGATAAATCAAAAGAATTGTCTAATCCTAATTAGGATTTTAGTTAACCGTAATTGTAAATTAATCAACAAAAGAAATAATGAACTTATATGTAGCAATTGAAACTAAAAGAAAGATAAATTTAAATACTAACAAGTTTTGGACTAAATGGAGCCTTTAGTGTAGTTTAAATCTCTTCAATATCTAAGACTCCTCCATCTTAAAAAAATCCTCAAAATGAATGAAAGAACTTGAAAAGAGTTAAAGATAATAAGAATAGAGCTAGAGGCTTGCTTATATAGTTGTCTTGTTGAGTTTAAAGGATTTAAATCGTGCCTTCCAATTGTTCTTCCATATGCACTAGCGTGCATAACACATTCTCTTGATCGTCAAATTTTTTCTTGACTTTTTCTCCTTGGCCAGTTTGGTTTCAATTTCTATGGTTGTGCAAATGAAACTCACGACCATGCAAATCAATTCTTTTCTAGACTTCTCTTTCTTCATCAAATAGTGATATTTTTAAGTGTATAACTGTGTATGGTGATTTACACGGCTGTGTAGAGCTATTATTTTTCTATTTTTGACTCTCTTTAGCTTCTTTTTTGTTTTGCAACTCCTTCCTTCAATTTTCAATAATTTCTAGCTAAAATAAGCTCCTATTTTCTTACTTTTAAGACAATAGTTTTCTTATTTTTAAGAGCATATTTGAAATAACAAAGATTTTAACTTTCACAAATAAAAATTGACCAAATTTAATTGACAAAAATATTAAATTATAACCAGAATAACCTTTAAATTATATGCAAAAATGATCTTATTATGAACTCACTAAAAATTGATCATAACATATTTATTTTATGTGTTTCACTAATAGTATTTGAGTATCATGATGCGTCTTAACGTTACGAATTTGATTTGAAAGTTGATTTATTCTAAATTTCGCGATTTATCAAAATATTACTTAAATTAAATTAACTTAATTTGTTCACAAATATAAATGAATCACATTTCAGTAATGATAGGAGCTTAAAATAATTAATTTCTTTTCCCGATTGACAAACACCATGAAATAAAGTAACTCCTATAGCTCCACCAATTCAGGTGGCCTTTTTTTCTCTCGGCTCTGCATTGTTTCTCCATCATCGGCCTTACTACTGTTTTTCATGGTCGTTCTTTGAAGTGTGCATTCCGGCTGGCTCTCTTGTGTTGTTCCATTGGAAGACTGTTGAAGTTTATTAATCTAGAATTGCTGTGTTGTTTGCTTTTGCTGTTATTTTCTGATCTGTTTTATTTTTTGTCTTTAATTTGGTTCCTGTGTTCTTAATCTGGTTCTTGTGTTGTTCCTCTTCTATGCGTTTTTTTTCTTCTAGTCTTGTGTTGTCTTTGTTTAATCTTACTTTGCTATTAATGAAATCTGGTCTATTCTGATAAAAAAAAAAAGAAATAAAAGTAATTCCTAAAAAATGGTGACTGTCACTAAAAATATATATATGACTTTAATATAATCAGGGACGGAATCAAGAGAGTTCTAGGGGGCAGTTGACCCCTTTGGTTCACATATGTATATATATATATACAGACATGTATATAGATACATATATATAATATATTAAAGGTAAAAAAATAATTTCTCATTTTATTTTTGTATAAAAAATTTAATGTCTAATTTAAATGTGAATAAAATTATTAGTAATGGACCTAACTAAATAAATAAAATTCTTAAAAATTATTTTTATTATGATATAATTTTATTACTTTCAAATCAACTCATATTTTTTTGTATAAAAAATATTAAATTTTACTAATTATATTTTTTAAATATGAAAATTGGTATAATAAAATTGAATTAAACTTAATTTTTTAAAATTTAAATATCTAAATAAAAATTTATTTTTAATTAAATATTAATTAATGAAGTTATATTTTGATATAAGTCTCAATGTTTTTATTTATATATTATTTTAATATTTTATTTATATATATTATATTATATAAATTTATTCAAAATAATTAATTTAAATACTTTCTTTAAAATATCTAAAAAATATATTAAATAATTAAAATATCTTAAAAATATATAAAAAATATTTTAAAAATAACATATATAATATAATTTATCAAAATAATAATTTTTTATAATTTTTTTATTTAAAATTTTTGCCCCTTCTCAATAAAATTTTAATTTTGTCAGTGAATATAATGATACAAATAATAATATGTAAAGCAAAAGATAAATATTAATTTTATTGGACAAAAAGAAAACAAGTCATATTAATATACAACCATATCCAACCGTATGTGATTTTGATTTTATTCTTTTATTTAATTTGTATTTTTTTAAAAAAATTATGAATTAATTAAATGTAATAAAATAATGACACTAATTGAAAAAAACTACATATACCGTAAGGAAAAAAATATTTATTTCTATTTGTTTTTATCTGTATGGCTTATCTATAAAAAAATATCAAATCTTGATGATGTGTCTCATTTGTTATAACAGTAAGCTCATCTTCTTAGTCTTTTTCATCTCTCCCAATCCTTCTTATCATTAATTCATTTTCTTTATCCTTCACCATTAAAACAGAGAAAAAGAGAGATCAGAGCTATGGCTCCAGAAAGAGAAGAAGAGGAAAAAATTATTAGAATACAAATGATAATAGCCATGAAAGGCCATCCAGGCACTGGCAAATCCACTTTAGCTCGCTCTTTAGCTTCTTCTCTCAAAATTCCTCTTATTGACAAAGACGATGTTCGTGACTCCACCTTTTTTCTCTCTAATTCTACAGCTTCTAATCTCCTCAACGACTTGTCGTATCATGTCATTTGGCAAATTGCTTCTACTCAACTCCGTCTTGGTCTTAGCGTGATTATTGATTCTCCACTCTCTCGTCGGACCCATCTTGATCGATTAATCCATTTGGCTTCATCTGCTGCCGCACGCCTTGTTATCGTTGAATGTAAACCGTTGGATGAGGCTTTATGGCGACGAAGATTAGAGAATCGTGGTGCAGGGGATCAAGCTAGTTGGCATAAGCCATCCACGTGGCAAGATCTTGAGAGGTTGTTAGAAGGATATGATGGCTGTACTGATTTTGATGTTGGTGATGTGCCCAGACTGACGGTGGATACTACGGCTGACGTGGAAGTTGAAGAGGTTGTTTCTGATGTGGTGGAGTTTATCTTCTCTCATGCTCGTTTGAATTCTTACAATAATTAGTAGTATTTGGAATCTAAATAAATATTGAGTTAGATAATTTATTTATTTGAGTTTGTGATTTATTTATAATTTATGTAATAATTAATGACTCTCCCTATATGGTATATCCACAAAATAAATAAACCATGTCATTTAATATGATCATATTTTGGTTTAATGATAAAAATTTTCAATATCTTTTTAGATTTTCGAAATATTTTTAATTTTAATTAACTTTAATTTAAAAATTAATTACAATTTCTTTATAGGTTGAAATTTTTTAAAAAAATAATATCAAATTATTATTAATTCAAAAGCTAAAATATAAATTAAATTTAAATTTATAACATTATATTATCAATTTAGTATTATATTTTATTTTAATTAAACTAAAATTTTCAGTTTGATAATTGTAATATAATAAATTTATAAAATTTGATTTTTGACTTTTTTGATTGATATTGGATTGCCTCTAAATTAAATATTTGAATATAAATTTTAAGAGGATTAGCAATTCACCTTTTTTACTTGATAGATTATATCATTTTGCTTCTTTTTTTTTTTTAATATTTTTAAGGGGGTGCATTGTTCAACTGAATTCATAAAATTTAGTTATTTTATTAAATAAATAATTTCATTTTTTATTTAATTTCATTTATTTTAATTTAAAAAATTATCAATTTTCGATTCAATTACTTTATCATCAGTAATCAAACTAGTTGAAATAATAATAATTTTACTTATTAATATATTAAATATAATTTTCAGTGAGCTTTTTATTATTAATATTTAATAATTTTTACTCTTATATTAATATATATATATATATAAAGTAACAATATTTAAATTGGAAATAACAATATTTATTTCAATTTAATTATATTTTATTATTTTATTAATTTTAATTCGATTAGATTATTATTTTACAAGTTTTAAAAATTTCCTTTAGTTAATCGAATTCTCACCTTTAAATATTTTGTGATTTTATCTCTTTTTTTTTTCCTTTATTTATTTAATCACTTTCAATTTATATAAAATATTGTCCGTATCATATTGTCGTGTAATGTTATCTTCTCTCATGCTCGTGTGAATTCTTACAAATAATTAGAATTTGGAATCTAAATAAATATTGAGTTAAATAATTTATTACATATTGAGTTATATGTAATATTTTGCGATTATATCTCTTTTTTATTATTATTATTCATTTCATTATTTATTTAGTGACTTCCAATTTATATGAAATATATTGTCTGTATCATATTTAGACTGATTTAGGCAGGACGCCCAAGTGATTTTGAAGCCAAGTCTCGGAATTTGGCAGTTCTTTTCCGAGCTTTTTACAAAAATACCCTAAAACAAAGTTGTTTTTTCAATTTTCTGCACCATTTTTTTTTTTCAATTTTACAGTAATATAGTTTTCAAATTGCAAAAGTACAATAATGAAATAGGATCATATTTTTTTCTTCAATAGATATTGAATACATGTTTTAAATATAGTTTTCAAATTGCAAAAGTACAAAAATAAAATAGGACCATATTTTTTCTTTAATATGGATTGGACATGTATTTTTTTCTTTTAATACATATAAGTGCTCCTTACAAATGGTTACTGTTTTAAAAAAAACAATGGTCATTGTATTTTTTTATCTTTTAATTTTAAAATAAAATTTTTAAAATATTAAATTAAAATATTTATATTAAATTTTTATTTATATGTAATAAATACTCATATATATTCCATTTTAATAATAAAATTTACATTTTTATTTATATTAATATATTTAATTTAATTTATATTTTTTAAAATAATTTTAACATGTACCATAAAAATTATTTAAAAATATTTTTTAATATTTAATGTAATTCACATATTAGTTATTATATTACATTACAAAAGAAAAAAATATATATCTATTGTCATTTTAGTATATATATAAAGGTATATGTAGCATATATATATTCTCTTAGAGAAAGAATATCATTATACAGTTATACTTTAGTATATGTAGGTATGGACAACTATAACTAACTATTTTAATTGTCTTTAAAAAAATTTCAAAAATCAGTTATGATATCTTAGTATATAAAGATATATACAACATATATCTACACATACCTATTGTCTTGGATAAAAAAAAATATTAGTATGCATCTGTTATATTTTATTATATTTAGATATATACTAACTATAACTACATATATATATTATTTAAAAAATATCAATATACAGCTATAATATCTTAGTGTATGAAGACATATGTAGCATATACCTATATATACATGTTGTCTTAGAGAAAAAAATATAAATATTAATATATAGAAAAAGAATATAAATATCAATACATAGCTGTTATATCTTACTTGATTTAAATATATACTAACTATAATTATATATATCTATTATCTTTGAAAAAATATTAATATGCGGCTATAATATCTTAGTAGATGAAAAAATATATATATATAACATATACTTATATATACTTATTGTCTTGAAAAAATTATTGTTATATCTTGGTATATATAGGTATATACTAGATATGACTACATATATCTATTTTTTAAAAAAAAATAATATCAATATGAAATTGTAATATTTTAATATATAAAGGTATATATATCATATATCTACATATATGGTATATGTTACATATAATTCCGTAATAAAAAAATAGTTTTCAAAAAAATACTATAAAATTTTAAAAAATAAAAAATACTGCATCAAAAAAAATTAAAAAAATACCATAGTTTGTGTATACTGTAAAAATAAAAAAAATAGAAAAAAATAAAAATTATAAAAACAAAAAAAAAACAAATAGATAAAATAAAAAGAAAAAAAAACCCAAAAAAAGAAAAAAAAACAAACGTTAAAAAGAAAAAAGAAAAACTAAAAATTATAAGACCACGTACTTAAATTGTTAAACAAAGCATAGGGACCACATGTTTAAATTATTGTGTAGAGGATAAGAGATGGGATTCTACATAGTAAATCTGAAAAAAAAATGAAAAAGCTAAAAATGAAAAATATAAAATATAAAAGTGAAAAAAAAATTAAAAGCAATAAAATTGTAAATAAAATTTAAAAAGTAGCATACGATATAATTTCATCTTCTTTTTCCTTCATGTGCATAACGAATAATTTATAATATTCCTTGAATTTTTTTTAATGAGAATTTATGTTGTATACGCTAATTTCACTTTCCTTTTTTAACATTGCAACCTATAAGTTTTTACTTACTTTTGTTTGTTAAAATAATTAAGTTGGTGGCTTGGCATGTGAGATCAAATCAAATTAAAGTTTTAATAAATTGTCATAAATTGCTTCATTGAAATTAGAGATAAGTTGGGATGCATTTTTTATTTTGGCACCATAATATATAACAAAATAATTATCTACTCATAATAATTCCTTTTATATAATATGATAATTTTTTTTTATTTTCATTCATTTCACTTTGATCTTTATATCTTGATAATAACTTTAGCATAATCTTAAATTTCAGATAATTTGCTATTAAATATTAATAGATACTAATAATATGAAAAATTATTGCTATAAGCCTAATATAAAGCTATATGAAATATCAATGTAAAAATAATTTATATTTTTTAAATGTTAAAGAAAATTAATTATTCACTCATAAAGTTATTTTTTAAATGTTAAAATTAATTATTCACTCATAAAATTTACATGTTCTTACACAATTTATAGATTTTTTATAATATAATATAATACAGTACAATATAATATAATATAATATAATTATATAAAAAGAGGATCAATATTTAATAATTATAATTTAAAACAATCAAAAGAAAAAAAAATGAAATAATACTTTTTATCACTATAATATATAAATTAATCTAAATAATGAAATATATATTAGACATGAATTTAATAAAAACTTTAAAATTTGATTAATTAAAAGTTTGATGAAAGGGTTATATTTTATTATTATTTCATTTGTAATTTATGAAAATAAAAAGTAAAATAGGTATAATTTTGAAATTATAAAAAATTTGAAATGTCTATTAAATTAAATTTATTTTGTTAAAAGAAATAAAATGTTATTATGCAAATTTAATGGTCATATTTGCTAACGGTTTTTCTTGAATAAACACTTTTACTTAAAAAGAAATTAATAAGTAATAAATTTTTAGATAAATTTATAATTTATAATTTTTTTCATTATTTACAAGTAAGTTTAAAATTTTAGCAAGATATTTTTATAATATATCAATATGAAAACTTTTAATACAATATATATTTATATTTAATATTATTTTTTATATTTGAATTATATTAATACATAATTTTTTTATTTAAATAATATAAAATTTTATAAACCGCAGTATAGCACGAATAAATTAAATTAATTGTAATATACTAAAATTGCTTGCAAGATAAATAATTAGGGGTGTAATTCGGTCGGTATGGAATGGAATCGCCTCTATTCCAATTCCATTCCAAAATATTTCGGTATTTAGAATTTTATTCCATACTAATCCAAATATTATTCGGACTTAAAAATTTCGTTCCATACCATTCCATTAAAATTCAGTATGGTATTTGGTAATTCTAAAATTTTTCCATCAAAACTAAAATTAGAATAGATTTAAAATAAATCTGAAAATGGAAACATTATATAAGTTTAAATTTCAAAGTAGCTAAATAAATTCATAAAATTATATCATTCAAGTTAAATTACTAAATAAGTACTTAATAATATTCTTTTTAAAAACAAATGCACTTAATAATTTAAGAAAAGCTTTTCATCTCAAGTAATCCTTTAAACCTCTATATCTTTCCAAAAAATTTCTTCACCGCATCATGGTAGTCTTGACAAATCTGAATATTGAAAAAAAAAGAATAAATAAAAGGTTGTTAAAATTTGTATTAAATAAAATATTTAAATTAAAATTATGAAAATTATTATATGTACCTTCCTCAAGTTGTTGAATATCTTCTTGTGATTCTTCATAATTGATTGGAAATGGAGAAATACGAAGCTAATCTTGTGCACATATAAGAGCCTCCACGACTTTAGGACTCAAAGAACTTCTAAAATTATCAAGTATACGACCTCCAGCACTAAAAGTAGCTTCAGAAGCAACAGCAGAAACAGGAATGGCTAACACATCACGTGCCATCTCTGCAATTATTGGAAATCTAGAACCATTGTGCTTCCACCAAAGTAAAATATCAAATTCATTTACATCCTCAATGCAATCTTCTTCAAGATATCTATCTAACTCAGATTTGATATACCCTGTATTTTTCTCGCATTTATGCTTATTGTATTTTTCTTTCATTATTTGTCTTATTTTTTGAGAAGGTTGAAAACTATCCACCATATCATTAGAATGCAGATTTATTTCAGTAACTTGTGCCCCAACCTCATTTGTAAGTGAACCACCAGCACCCTTATACTCTTCAAACATGCAATTAATTGTCTCTCTCACTTTTTTAAGAATACTAGATGAGGTATAACAATCAAACAATTGATTAAGACCCCATTCTAATAAGCTCATTTTGAAGTGAGGATCAAGTACAACTGAAATAAAAATCATCATGTTCATTTTTTCAGGCATTCCCCAATACTTGTAGTACTTATCTTTCATTTTTTCAGATATAAAACTCATGAGTATTACTGTATTATTGCGAGTATTACTTATATATATATATTCAGTAATACTCGCAAAACATTTAATAACATAAAAGAAAAAAAACTATTACTAGTAACGTAAAAACAGTTTTTATTACAATATCATAATGGTTGTTATAACTTTGGAGGAAAAGCATAATATAATCCTATATATATATGGATCTAATGATTCTAAATAATATACTATACATATATAAACTGACGCTAGCAATAAAAGTTGATGATTGTGTCAAGAACCCTAACCTATATAAATATAATCCCTAAGCCACCATTAGTTGTAAAGCAAATAAAATAATAATTATCATAGATTGTGCCAATAGGTAGGATGAAAAGCCAAGAAGAAAGAGTCAGTATTCTAACCTTTAGGATTTGTAGCAGACTAGCAGTTTTCCTGTGTTTTTTGTTTGTTATCGGTATTCACAAAGCAAAGCTGCCAAAGCAGACAATGAATATATATTAAACGAATATATATTAAACTTAATAGGATAAGGTTAATAAAATATTGTATAAAATTGAATTACATATTTTAATATTAATATTTAATGATTTTATTTAAATATGTATTATTAATTATATTATTAAAAATCTTATAATAAAATTTCGGTATATGGAATGAAATTTGGAATTTCATTATAACATTCCATTCCATATTCCATATTCCAAAATTTTAGAAAATACATTCCATTCCATATTCCACATTCCAAAATTCCAATCCAAATAACAATTTTGGTTTGAATTTCGGTTTAAATCGGTAATATTTCAAACCAAGTTACACCCCTGTAAACAATGAAATTCCAATCATTTTTTTAATTTCTCATTTTATCCCTATTTCTCTTCTTTCTTTTTAGTTTTTACTTCTTCAGCCTTTTTTTTTTGGCTTTGTTGGTTTTAGTGTTTTACTTTCCATATTCTTCTGTTGTTTTTTCTTTTTTCTTTTTTTTTCTTTTTAATTTTTATAATTTTATTTTCCTTCTAAATATATGATTTCTCTTTCTTTTTTAATTTAGCTATTTTTATTTTTATTTTTCTATTTTAATTGATGAGCTATTTTATGTTGTCTTTAATTAATTTTTATTTTTTCTTTTAACTCATAAATTATTATTATACTTTACAAATCACTATTTTTAATAAGAGTGACTTCTCAAATTAGGATTGACAGTCTCCGTTTTTGCAGAAATTTACTTCAAACAGAGCGAAAATTCTCTGAAATTTTTTTTTTGCAGAGATGAAGACGTGGAAAATTTTCTCTCCATTGAGGGAGAGGGGAGGATGGGGAAAGACTCTCCGTCCTGCAGGGATCCGAAAAAAGTATATAATATATATATATATATATATATATTATATTATATACACATTATATATATTATATATATAATATACATATACATATACATATTATATATTATTATTTTTTGTTGTTTTTTACATATATTATATAATGTATATTGTATTTTAATTATTTATATATACAAAATAAATTTATTTTGATGTATTTTATTTTATTCTTATAATATTTTATAAATTTTATTACGTATATTTATTGTATTATTATTTTATTAAGTGTATAATTATAATAATAATTATTTTTTATATTTTTAAGTTTTAATTTAAAAAAATAAAATTTTCACCCTATGGGAGACCCCACGGGAGCGGGGATGGAAAAATATTTCCCTATTTATATAGCGGGGATGGGATAAGGATTCCTCGCCTAAGACGGAGATGAAGACCGAGAGTGCTCTCCTGCCCATACCCCACCCAGCTCCATTGCCAAGCCTATCTCAAATTTTTATTTTTTATTTTTATTTTAACTTTTAATAAATTTTATGAGTTATAATTTTTAAAATAGTAAATTTTTAGATTTGTTTACTAATTTAATTTAATTTTTAAATTGACAATATAAATTTAATTATTTAAAATAATTATATTATTATTTTTTTTGGGTATAGAGTTTTATATTGTTTAATTTTATTCTTAAAATTTTTTACCCATTTTTAAGTGAAAAATTAAAAGTTAAAAAATAGATAGTGTATATAAATATTAACAAATAATTTTTTTTACCCTACTAAAATTTATTAGAGTACCAACTTAATTAAACAAATTTATTTTTCTATCACTTTTATATTTTTCTATACACATATCATTTTAAACTGAATTTATAATTTTGTTTCTATAAGTTTTCTTTCTACTCAATTTATAGTTTTTTTTTAAAATTGATTCAAGAAATCATGATAAAAAATAGTCAAAATATTAATTTTTGATTCTATTACTTTAAATAAAAAGAAAAATTAGAAAAATAATAGAAAGTAGTAATTTGAATAAAAATAAGTGAAAATTTATTAATTTAATTTTTTTGAAGAGAGAGAAAAAATTATAAATATACCTGAAAAAATATTAGTAAAAAAAATAACAATATTAGAAGCTAACCTGAAAAAAGTGGAAGGCAGGAGACAAATGATTGAGGCTACCGAATTAGGTAAATATTTAATATATTCATCTACCAAAAAAGTTATTTTTGAAACAAAAACTATGCATTTTTTTGGATCTACGTTCTCCTTAATTGGAACTTCTGAAAGGTCCAAATGGTTTGAACTTGAAAATGTTGAAAAAAGACATATAACATGGCAATAACATCGCAAATAAATATATTAAAATTAGAACTAAGTTTTCATTTTGAACATCAAATTAGAACTAAATATATACTACAAATATGTATTTAAGCATATAAAAGGCCTATTAAAAATTATAGTCAATAACCCACCATAGGTAGAAGAATTGATAGAAACACTTGGCTAACATCATAGAGGTGCCAGATTCCATCCACATAAGTGTGTCAACCATTCCTCGTAAGTGTAAAAGCGCTGGTATTCCAGGTGTAGAGCCTTTTTATAAATCCGTATTGAAGTGGGAGCTCTGACGGTGGATTGTTAGACTAGCCCCTTAAAATTTACCTTGATAATCGGACTATGCTCTAAAGGGGTGAAAAAAAAATTCCAAAAAATTTTTTGAAGTAGTCGGAGTTCGCCAAAAATTCCTCGTTAAAAAAAAATAATAGTCAATAATATAGAACTCTAAATCTAATTATAATTAATAACATATTTATTTTTTAATATAATTAAAATTATATTGTCAATTTAAAATTTAAATAAATAAAAATAAAAAATAAAAATCTAAAAATTACTATTTTAAAAGTTATAACTCACAAAATCTATTAAAAATATAAATATAAATATAAATACAAAAAACTAATTTTATTGATATGTATGTAAAATATTATTTTTTTATACTAATTATATTAGTATATAAATTAATTTTTTTTGAGGGGAAGTATATAAATTATTTTTTAACTTAAAATAAGAGTATAATTTTTAAAAAAAAACCGCAATGCAACGCGGGTTAGGTAATAGCTTGTAAATTCTTAACAGAGCCAGTAATATGAACAAAAAAACCAACCCTAATTGAGGAAGACACTCAGACGTTGGAGAAGAAGATTGTGACTTTCAGACAGCTTCCTATTCTCCGATGCTAAAGGTAACTCTTTTCAATTCTCATTCCAATTTCTTTGTGATGATGAAAGAAAGACCACGAGTCCGATCTCTAATCCATTCCTTTCTCCTCGATGACTCAATTGAGGCATTTGTTTTGAAAATAAAACCCTTTTTCTTTGAATTCGTCGTTATTCAGTTTTACAAAAAATAAAAAAATGCTCATCTTGTTTGATTATGAATTATATTTGTTCAAATTGCTAATGTATTTTACAGGAATTCTTGGTAATTTCTGTATGAAATAAAGTGAATTACGATGGAGTGCGTGGTACAAGGGATTATTGAGACACAGGTTTGTTATCTGCTGATAATGGGGAATCCTTTTTTCAATATTTATGGAATTCACTTTTTTTTCCCTAGCGTATCAGTCTACATCAATTTAGTTGATCAAAGTTTCTGTTCGAAAGATTTTGTTTGTTGTTTTAGCAATTTTGATTTCAGAATGTTTTGTGCTTCCTAAGCAAAAAATTTATAACCTCGGGTAGGTACTAATGCTTAAATAATCAAGTCTGCATATTTGTTTGTTCCCATGAAAATTTCAAACTATTGTAGTGATATGTATTATGTAATTTTGTTTAAAATTTGATCAAGTTATTCCATTTGAATGTGTAATGATATATCATATTTCTTGTTACCCTTACCAAAATGTAACTATTGGCTAAAGATAGTTTTTTCTTTGTACGGTTAGTTTTGCTAAGTTATTGATCTGCACTTTTCTTTAATTTCAATTCTCTTTTGCCTGGCATTTTCTTTAGTTATTTTCATCTAGTACCTGACATTTTCTTTAGTTATTCTTGTATTTTATTAGTTCAAGTGAACCATGTCTAACATGCTAAACATTACTTTTATCTCTCTGGAATGATAAACTAGGATATGTTGTGCATTCTTGTGGTATCTCATCTACTCATTGCATACTTCCTAAAAGATGGTATATAGATAAAGAGCAAAACTAGTTCACGTTGAAATAATTCATTAGTGGATGTTTACTGAAATACAACAATATGCAAGAGATTCTATTGCCTTTGTTTTTCTATTAATTTATTTTTTCTCTACGTTGGTGTCTCAAGAAAAGTTCTATCGCACTGTAATATAGTCTGCTATGATATATGACAGTGAGTGTTGACAGTGAAAGAACAACACATGAGTAAGATGCATGTTGCGGAAATGAGAATGATAAGATGGATGTGTGGTCACATTAAAATAGATAGGATCAACAATGAGTGTATTAAAGAAAAGGTGGGGGTAGCATCTATCAAGGATAAAATAAGAGAACATATATTGAGGTAGTTTGCCTATGTGAAACAAAGAAGAACCTAGTAATGTGTTGGTCGGAAAAATTGAACAAGTTAAAGTTGATATAGGTAGGAGAGGTAGGGTTATACTTAAATTATATTGGACAAAAGTGATTCAGAATTATCTTACGGCTTTACATTTATCGGAAGATGTAGCCCTAAATTGTGCCGAGTGAAAAAAGTGAATCCATACCCCCAATTAACTTGAGATTAAGGCTTTGTTGAGTTGAGTTGAGTTATATTAGTTAAATATGATATGTTAGTTTGGAGCTAAATTGACTTGGTTTTTTGTTGTATGGTAGTTGATGATGTTTGTGTATTGTAGTTGTACAACACAGTCAACATTCATGCAATGCTTTGTATCAGTCAATGATCATATTCATATTCCTATGGCCTTATCAATTCTTCTATTGAAGTTTGAGAACCCAACTGAACCATATGATAGAATTTCTCTTTTTTTTCCTGCTTGTTTAACCTATTGTAACATATTATTTTCTTGTAGCATGTTGAGGCCCTTGAGATTCTTCTTCAAGGTCTTTGTGGTGTTCATAGAGAACGGTTGAGGATCCATGAGTTATGTCTGAAAAGTGGTCCAAACCTTGGTAAGTGTACAAACTTCTTGTTTTTAAACTCATGTAAAGTAGAAATATTAGCCTCTCTTTTATTGGCATGCAGTTACATTTTTGTGATATCACTTTTACTGTATGTGCTATTGTTTGGCTCATGTTGATGATGTGGTTAATTTCTTTTTCTATGTTTGGTTCTAAAATTTATTCACTAGCCTTTCCCTCACTCTATCTCTGCCTTCCTAGATTTGATTGAACAGAATGTCTTAAATCTGTCCACTGTGCATGCATCTAACTATTATGGACAAAAGTATCTATGCTAATTATAAACGTATGGAGTAGGGCTAATGTAAAACTTTTGGAAGGAAAAAAATACAATGAAATAGTACATTATAGACAAAAGATGAATTATTGATATTTTGTTTCAGTATCACTAAATTGACATATTGGCAAAAGAGGATTCTTTGATGCAAATCTCCCCACTTGTTCCAATTTTCTATTTTTTTTTGCAGGATTTTCCCTCTAGATTGTCACTGCATGGTTTTCTAAATCATGTGGACTAGATTAACAAGTAGTCCAACTATAGGTGCTATGTAGCATAAACAGTGATGTAATGGGATGATTGTGCCAACATTAAAGGCTTCTTAACGAAGTTAATTTTTCAGAGCTCAAGTTGTTAGGTTTTGCAACTCGCTGGTTAGGATAATGGATTTCAATGGGCTTTCACTTGGTTTTAAGATCTGAGTGGAGAGGGGATGTCAGCCTCAATTACCCCACAACCAAATATAAACAACACTGGGTTAGGGTACACACTTGGAACTCCATGCGCCATCATGGATGTGTAACAGGTTCTCTTGATAGAAAATAATTTGAAATTTATTGCTTACTACAAAGATAACATATATTAAAAGCCAATTTAGAATTCTAATGATAGCTATATGTTTTGGTATATTGCTGTGATGAATCATATAATGGTCCATTTGGATAGCTAGTCATTTAAAATGATAAAATATTTGGAATTTGACAATTGCCTATTATCAAAGATTTTACATTTGAAACTCAAATCCAAATCCATACTAATTGAAATGGTCACCTATCTAAACAAACCCTAAAATAATTGCTTTATATGTGGCAGGATCAATCTGGCTAATATGGAATTCCATGCTCTCTCTTTTCAGGTCATGTTGCTTCTGAGGTTCGACTTTTGTGTGACCTTGAGCAGCCTGAACCTACTTGGTAAAATGGGTTTGTTCTTGTGCGTTCAATTTTGCATATGCAAGTGCTTATGGAAACCTTTTATCTTGTAGGACTGTTAAACATGTTGGTGGTGCAATGAGGGGTGCTGGTGCTGAGCAAATATCTGTCCTGGTGAGGACTATGGTGGAAAGCAAAGCAAGCAAGAATGTGCTTCGCTTCTTTCATTTACTTGGCTATAAATTAGATCATGAATTGCTGAGGGTGGGATTTGCCTTCCATTTCCAAAGGGGTGCTCAAATAACTGTTACTGTATCTTCCGTTAATAAGATGCTAAAACTACATGCAACAGACGAGGCTGTGCCAGTAACCCCAGGCATACAATTGGTTGAAGTAACAGCCCCTGCAACACCTGAAAATTATTCTGAAGTTGCTGCTGCAATGTCATCGTTTTGTGAATATCTTGCACCGTAAGCTTCATAATCTTAAAGCCTTGTTATAAATTGCATAGTCAACCATTCAAATGCCCATTTCATTCGAGTGGTTGGCTCTTTGTTGCATGCTTAAACTCACCATACTGGCCGTTTCTGACCTCCCCATCCAATTTATGGATATTTGAGAAGGCACAATTGAGTCATAAACATATGATCGACGAGCCTGTGGATGGGAATCTGTTCTGAGTTATATATGAGACATGTTCGATTAGGATCATATGCTGATGAAGACTTCTTTTGTATTAAATGAGATGTAGAATCTAATAGAACAGTAGGTCCTGTTCCCAGGCCATAGATTTAGAAATAGAAAATGAAAAGGCTCGAGTGCACCTAAGAGTTGTACTCTAAGGAACTTTGATAAGGATGTATTCTAATTACTTGGTCTTTCTGGCATATATTTTGCAGGCTTCTGCATTTGTCAAAGCCAGGTGTCTCAACTGGTGTTGTACCTACTGCTGCTGCAGCAGCAGCATCTCTTATGTCAGATGGTGGGGGCACAACCTTGTAGAAGCACTTTAATGTTCCATGATGTTAAATGAAAGATGTCTTTAAGAATGCAAAGGTGAGAGGTGCCTGTGGAATGACTTAATGAGCTTTCATCCTTAACCTCTAATTGTGGGCGAATGAAATTCACTGTAGGAATTGGAGGTGACGGTTTTGTTCGAGGAAGAAAGTTGAAATTTTGCAGGATGGGAGTGCCGTTTAGGAAAATTTTTTGGCCGCGTTTCAAGCATCCAGTTGCAAAGTTGCATTTTAAATCTCTATTTCACATATTAGTTGAAGATGATGTTGGACTTTAATAGTTTGCTTAGGTCCAGTTTTTGCGTATTTGTATATTAGGGTATATGAAATTGATATTCAATGTAGAATCATATTTATTATGTAGTCTTGTTTATTTATTAAAAAAAAAATTATATAGTCTCTTTTATTAGGCCTACTCATCAACTTGGCCAGAGCCGGGAACAAGTTGCACTGGTTACAGTCAGGCTGGACTGGATGGTTTCTGGTCAGACCACGCCAATGAAAACCATTTTTAGCCTAGTCCGTGTCAGGTCCGATCCTTGAGCGTATGGTAACTTGGCAAAAATCAATATTGGAAGTCTGGAATCTGGCGGGTGGCCTTGAATCTGCTTGAAAGGTTTTTTGGGAGTTTTACAGTTTTTTTTTTTTTTTAAAAGAATAACAAAAATAGCGTTGCAAAAGAAGAATATAAATGAATGTTTTTTCTTATCAAGAACTTATAAATTTACGGTGCACTCAAAATCCAAAATCAATATTAAAGTCTCATCAAAATCTCTATCGATCTCACAACAATAAATTGAAATCCTACGATATTATATTTAGAAACGTTTTTGAAAGTGGAATTGATTATCAAAACAAAAGAGGAAACGCCTAAACAGATCTGATAGAAGCTATGAATTGTCTTATTTCTTAGGTTGTGGGGTAGGGTGGAGGATCGTTAAAGATCATTTTAAATGCAAAATATGGAATGTACATATTTCCAATTGAGATCTTCGTATAGAAAGGTCAATCAATAATTGAAAGAAGAGGTTGAAAAGTTTAAAAAAAAAAATTGAATTTGTGTATATTTTAGTTCAACAAAAATTAATCTTTTTTTCTTATCTCCTTAAATAATATACTAAAACCATACATCTTATGTACTTTTTCTGAAAAAAAAAACACATGAAATGAATATCAGTTTACATAAATTTTCTGAAAACCATTGCTAAATTTCACAATCATATGCACTGTTTTAAGGGCTGCTCAAAGAGTGTTAGGGGGTTGTTAATATTGAATTTTTCAATTGCAAGTCAAAATCCGACAAACACAATTCTATTTCAATTTTCAATGTGTATTAGGGAAAGAATGTGTAGTATTTGAATAGTTTGTTAGAGTTGTTAAGGGCTAATATCTTTTAACAGTCTCTAGTCTCTTACAACACTCAGACAACCAAGAACACACCAAAAAATTCCAAAAATACAAAACCCTAAACCATATTTTAAAACACTCAGTGACCATTAACAACACAAAACATACATTGATATATACATACCGTTTAACACACTTTCTACTACATTCATCAAGGAGAATGATTTTAACTCATGCATCATTTCTCTTTTATTCTAAAATAAGGCACTTGATTTTGGATTTTGGAATTGATGAGTAGTTTTTATAGCACACCTTCTGAATTTGTGAATTTCTTTTCCAACTTTTGTTGTTTTTAGGACTGGAAAACTGAAAGGTACAAAGAAATAATCAACTCTGGAACTGTAAGGAGGCTTTTGTTTTTATCAATTTTCTTGAATCTTCAGTTTTTCTGGGAATGTTTTATAAAGACTGAATTTGTTTTTTTTATCAGGTGAAACCTCGACCTGGAGTCTTGCGATTGATGGATGAAGCCAAGGCTTCTGTAAGATAATAATAATTTTATCATTTTCAGAATTGCAACTATTTTTTCATGGCACATTATATGTCTCATTAAAACTTGATGACTACTATTGTGGGTTTTGAGAACATTTCTGTACTTTGTGTTTATTGGACTTTTCATCCTTGCATAATTTTATTTTATTACATTTTCCCATTGTTCTGAATCATTGAAATGTTATATTGTTTGATGGTCTCATATAATCAACTACGGTTTTCATTGGTTTGTCTACTTGGTTTTGTAGGGAAAAAAACTAGCTGTTTGCTCTGCAGCAACTAAAAGTTCGGTTATACTGTGTCTTGAGAACCTTATAGGACTTGTAGGTTCATTCTCTATCATCATGGAATTAGAATCAACATCCTCATTTTTGTGTTTTCCAAGCTCTGTTGATTTGGTCTCTTTGTTTTTCACTTGTTATATAGGAGCGTTTTCAGAGTCTTGACTGCTTCCTTGCAGGTATGTTTACCTTCTTTTGAAATGTAGTATGTCTATAGTTTTGGGTCATGGGACACATAGCATGCTCCTATGTGTTGGCATCATTTTGGTTTTCTCATTTGTGTTAATCATCTTTGATCCCGGATTTGCGTAGGAACATTTATTTATGCAGATAATAAACATTAAATTGTTAATTCATTTTCATTGAAGAATTGAGACATATTCTATTTTGATGCTATTAGAGAATATTGTGATAAACAATTTGGAAATAAATTACATATGCCTCCTATTTCTGTCTGAGCCATATGCCCACTACCCAGCTGATTCTGGTGAAATGAATCATCTTTTAGGTTGTTTCTATTCTTTAGAGTTCTGCACATTTTATGCTGGAAATTTTTTGCTCACAGAACACATAAATACACAAAGAAACAAAGACTAATGAGGACGGAGAAGACACAGACTCAATTAACTCGCTTAGAACTGAATTTCTTTTCCATAACATCAATTGCATTTCATTAGAACTTTGTAGACATTACATGACAGCAAAATGATTTAGACAAAGCTGACTTTCTGCTAGCTTATATAATTTCAGCTTGACAAATTCATAGGAATGAGAAGAAACATCCCGGAATGAGTACATCAGAGAAAAAGTAGGGGCAGCGTCTATTGGGAATAAAATAATAGAGCATAGATTGAGATGATTTGGCGATGTGAAATGAAGAAATAGTGATATACCGATTAGAAAAATTGAACTAGTTAAAGTAGAAATAGCTAAGAGAGGTATGAGTAGACCTAAACTAACTTGGACAAAAGTGGTACAAAATGATCTTACTGCTTTAAATTTGTCAAAAGAGATAGTCCTAAATCGAATTGAGTGGAAAAGAAGAATCCATATAACCGATTTCAATTAATTTTGCTTTTTTAAACATCACAAAATGAAAATGTTGAGAGTATGAGAATTTCCTTGAAATTTTAAAAAAATATTTCTTGATCTTGTGTTATGTAATTTCTGAATTTTATATATTTTGTATCTAATTCAAATTCAACAAAAACAAGAACTATCTCTGATGCTTGCTATAGCCAGATTATTGATCAACTCAAGTTAACTTTTAATCAATTCAGGATTTCAAAGATGCCATAGCAACTTATCCTGATCTGAGTAATGTGTGGTAGGGGGTCCATTTAAAGTTTTGTGGTTTACATACAATTCCCTCGCCTTTTCTGCACTCGGCATTTAGTCTTCTGTTTCTTATCAATTTTACAGATTAAAAGAATTGGAGTTATTGCTACAAAATGTTGTCGCTGCCAGATAGGGAATTAAGCCCATTGCTTGGAATTAATATAAAGATTCTTGTAGCTTTATTAAATGTTTTGCTGTTTAAGCTTGCCTAATCCATCATTTTGGAGGTATGTTATCAAATATGACTTTTTTTTTCTAAAAATTTTTTGCCCGAGGAAAAGAATAAATCAGAAAATTGAGAACATCTATTAATCCTGTATTTATTCATCAATTGGGCAGCAATTCTGAAGGTGTACAGAATATCAATGTCAAGTAATTTAGTTGCAAAACATTGTATTTATAGGACTCGAACCTTTGAACACTGTTTCTCTAAACAAAAAATTAGGCAACAAATCTACAATGGCAAATGGAAAAAGTCACTAGACTACCTTGATTTTGACATCCAAAATTTTACTCTCTAAGCTTAATGGCTCTATCAAAGAAACACCATCTTACCAACTAAAAAGTAGGAAAAAAAACACCCCAACAACTGTGAAAGCTGCAAGATGTATCACTTTCTCTAATCACCTCAAAAGTTTGATAAGAGCTCCAAAAGATACTTATGGATGTTTCTAAGCTCATCTCTTGCTTGTTATTCCTAAGGCTCCTGTGGACTCATTTCTCATCCAAATTTACTTTGCCAAACTCAGTAACCCATTCTGGCATTCTCTAAGAAACTAGACTTCCAGCCACCATAAAGAATGGGGTAAAAAGTCCACAAATATTAGTACGTACGCCATTAAGGCTTTGGTCTTGCAATAAAAAGGCTCAAAATTGAGGCCCTGGGGATCTAAAATGAGGATGGGGGTTGTTGAAATTATTTGTTTAGCAAATGAACTTTAGCATAAATTGGTTATAAAGGAGATTTTGTGATTGGGCTAGGAATTTAGGTAAATTAGTTTGCAATTTGATTATAAATTAAAATTTTGAGAATTTATTATTATGTTAGGAATTTAGGTTACCTATTTTGCAATGTTTTCGATTTTCATGGCTATTTATTCATTTATCATTTCAAATTTAGTTGATAAATGTTATATCGCATCCTGCACCTTATTGCGTGAATTAATATTATTATCTAAGATGCAGGAATTAATATTATTATATAGATAATGAGAAAAATATATAATAATGCATATTAAATAGTAATATATATAATATATATACACAAAAAAATACAAAATATTTGTTTACATATTAAATATATGAAATATATAACAATATGTAAAATATTTTTTTTAATGAAGGTGGGCGACACCACCGGTCAAATTTATTAATATCTGAAATAGGACAAAGTCCTGGAATCAGTCAATATAATGCCTTTAATAAAGTTAGACAGAGTTATAAAAGAATTGAAATTTCTAGTAACACAATTAACTCGACTATAGTAAGCTAAAAAATGAGCCGCTTTATTGCATTCCTTGAAGACGCTATAAAACCTAGAACCATTAAGGAGTTGCTTGAGCTCTTGAAAGGAAGGCAAGTGATAGCTGTAGGTGTTGTCCAGAATAGTAAGAACTTGTGCAGCATCAGATTCGATTTCCATCCTTGTATAGCCCATATCTTTTGCCCATTTTACACCAAAGTGAATGGCCTTCAATTCCGCAAAAATGGAACATTTGGCTTGCAATAGGAAAGCTGTAGCACATAAGAAATTCCCATTGCAGTCTCTTAGAATAGCTCCACCAGAAGACATAGAAGATGTGTAGGAGGCATCAGTGTTAAGTTTAATAGCACCAACATTCGGCTTCCTCCAAGAAACAAGTTTTGGCTTCAGATGATTAACACCAATTTGGATTGGCAAGAAATCTGAAAGTCGGGAAGGGGTCTAGCAAATTTATGGCCGGATATAGCAATTCCCCGTTCCATAAAAAATCTTCGAATTGGTAAAATATTCAAAATATAGCAACAACATATTTAAAAATATATAAAAATAATGCATTAAACATAAAGTGTACGAGTAAAAAATAATAATTCATTTAAAAAAAATAAAAAGTGATTTTAATTAAAAATAAAACGTGTTTCACTTTTGAAATATCATATACACAGTATATTGTTTATGCAATTAGTAAAAATAATATCCAATATAAGAAAAAATAAATAATTAAATCTATAATTTTTAAAATCTCAATTTTGTTTTTTATTATTAAAACAAAGTTTTATTAACATACATTTAATAAATTAAAATTTTTAAATTAAATAATTTTTAATTTTAAAATTTATTTGTGCTAATCAAAATGTTGAAACTTGAAGTCTATACTATTCATTAATTAAATTATAATTTTTAAAAAACTAATTTTAATTTTGTTAAGCATTGAGAATAAAAAAAATTTAATATTAAGGTAATTTAAATCACAATATTTATTTTTAAATAAACTCAAATTATCACTAAGTTTAAATATAAAATTTTACTTAAAAATCTATTAAAAATAAAATAAAATAATGTTAAATATCAAATCTAAATATAATTAATAATATTGTTATTTTAAATTATTTTTAGGATAAAAATAATTTAAAATTATTACTCACAAAATTTATTAAAAGTTAAAATAAAAAATAAAATTTGAGAAGTAGAATTGTAAAAAAAAGGGGGCAAAATCATAAAAGAAAATTAAAAAAAAAAGAACTACAAAATATTGTCAATTAGGATATTATGAATAAAATATAACAACAACAACAACAAAGCCTTAATTCCAAGCTAATTAGGGTTGGTTATATGGATTCTTCTTTTTTACTCGATTTGATTTAGGGCTACCTCTTTTGATAAATTTAAAACATCAAGACCATTTTGTACCACTTTTATCCAAATTAATTTAGGTTTACCTCTGCCTCTTTTAAGTATTTCTACTTTAACTAGTTTAATTTTTTGATTAGTGTATCTCTAGGTCTACGTTTCACATCGTCAAATCATTTCAATCTATGCTCTTTTATCTTATCTTCAATAGGTGAAACCCATACTTTTTCTCTCATGCTCTTATTCTTGATTATATCCATTCTAGTATGTCTACACATTCCTCTTATCATTCTTATCTTTGTAACATGCATCTTACTTACGTGTTGTCCTTTCGAAATCCAACACTCTATATCATACATTATCGCAGGCCATATGGCAGTACGATAGAATTTTCTTTTCAATTTGACTGACATCTTTTGATCACATAACACTCCTATAACACTCTACCACTTTATCCAACCACCTTTAATAATGTGACTTACATTTTCTTCACAACCACTATCCGCTTGAATAGTAAAACCAAAGTATTTAAAATGAGTACTTTTTCATAACTCCAACTTTTAACTTATACCTGCTTAGGTCTCATCTATCAATACAATATCATCTGCAAACATCATACACCAAGGGATATCATCTTGTATATGCCTTGTTAGCTCATCCATGATCAAGGCAAATAGATAAGAGCTCAAAGTTGAACCTTGATATAACCCAATAGAAACAGAAAAATTCTTAGTATTACCTCCAACAGTGCAGACACTAGTGATAACTCCATCATACATATCCTTCAAAACTTGAATATATCTTATAGAAATTTTTCTACGCTCTAGAATCTACCATAAAACTTCTCTAGGAGCTCTATCATACGCTTTCTCCAAATTAATGAAAATCATATGTAAATCCTTCATCTCTAATATTTTTCCATTACATCTCTAATAAAAAAGATGGCTTCCATGGTGGATAGACTAGGCATAAAACCAAACTGATTTTGGGAGATATAAATGTCCAAACGTAAATGGTGTTTCACAACTCTCTTTCATAATTTCATGGTGTGGCTCATAAGTTTAATACCTCTGTAATTCAAGCAATTTTGAATATCTTATTTATTCTTAAAAATAGGTATCAGATTGCTTTGTCTCCGTTCATTAGGTATTTTCTCTGTACTTAGGATCTTATTAAACAATGCCGTCAACCACACAACTCTTGTATCTCCCAAACTTTTTCATATCTCAATGGGTATTCCATCTGGTTTACATGCTTTATCGATTTTCATTCTCTTCAAAGCTTCTTTTACTTCAGAGAACCTAATCCGTCTAGCATACTTTACATTTTTCTCAGCTATGTCATCCAAACCTTCAATGATTTCATTACGGTTACCATTAAGAAGCTCCTCAAAATAATTTCTCTATTTTTTTTATATCTTATTCTTGAACCAAGAATTTATTCTTTTCATCATTGATGCACTTAACTTGGTTTAAATCTCGACATTTTCTTTCCTTTATTTTAGCCAATTTATAAATAATATTTTTTCTTCATTTGTTCTAAGTTTTTTATACAAACTCTTTAAAGATAGTGTTCTTACTTGTCTAACTGACTTTTTAACATCCTTTTTTGCTTGTTAGTAATGCTCAAAAGCTTCATTGCCACTACACTTTGGCAAACTCTTATATCATTCATTTTACTACTTTTTGCACATCCTTACTCCACCACCAAGACTTCTTCAAGGGATATTCACATCCTTTAGACTCTCCAAGTACTTTTATAGCCACTTATTTAATCAATGTAGACATGGCCACCCACACATCATTTGCTGGTATATTCATATCCACCTCCCAACCTCCGGCTTTAACTAACTCATCTTTAAATATCAACTACTTTACACCTTTTAAAGTGCACCACCTAATATTAGGAATTATATTTTTCATTGGTCTCCTAGTCAATCTTAATCTTGACATCTAACATCATTAACCTATGTTGAGTAATCAATGTCTCACCAAGAATAACTTTGCAATCCTTACATCTAGTTCGATTAGTTTTTCTTATAAGTATGAAGTCAATCTGACTTCTATTTTGTCCACTTTTAAAAGTTACTAGATGTGATTCTTTTTTTATAAAATGTGTATTTGCTAAAATCAAACCGTAAGTTATAGCAAAATCAAGTATATTATTACCTTTTTCATTTCTAGTTTTAAAATCACAGTCTCCATGCACATCCTCAAAACATACTCTATCTTTTGTTACATGTCCATTTAAGTCTCCTCCTATAAAGAAATTCTTATTATTCGGGATCTCTTGCATAAGCTCATCCATATCCTCTTAGAATTTTTGTTTGTTCTCCCAATCTAATCCAACTTAAGAGGCATAAGCACTAACTATATTAATGGTCTCATTTTGTGGCATAAATTTTACTGAAATGATCCTATCACCTATTATTTTCACCGCTACAACCTTTTCTTTTAGATTTTGATATAAAATTATACCGATATCATTCTTATTTTTGTCTATTTCTGTAAACCACACCTTAGATCCTGTGTTGTTAACTTCTTTACTATTTTCTCCTACTCATTTAGTCTCTTTAATGCAAGCAATATTGATTTTCTCTCTCCATAGTATCGGCAAGTTCTCTCAATTTATCTGTAAGAGATCCAATATTCCAAGTTTCTATTCTAATTTGACTATCCACTTGTTCTCTCTTACGTCTCTTCCTATAAAAATATTTATTCTTTTTTCGAGCAAGTATCCATCATCTTACTTGTATTTATATTTTAGACCAATTTTTTTTATCAACACTCGTCCTTGATGTGAGAATTCTTGCTTATTTAGTGTCACATTCAAGCGCTAATATGGCACATCGCAATCAAGGAACACTCTACACTCTTATCTATTTCTCACTATATTTAGATTCTGATATAACACGTTACAAGTAGAAAATATCCTAATAAAAATATTATTAAAATTCATATCATAATTATGACAAAAAAATAGAAAAAGAAAAACCCTCGATCTTTTGGGATTTTCATTGCCAATGTTCGTTGTGGCAGATTTGGCATATTATATAATTCATAGATTATGCCTATTACATTATTTTATTATATATTACATATAAAAATGTCAAGGTCATGGCTCATGGGAGTTCACTTTTCCTCATGCAAATCAGGGCCTGAGCTACGAATTCAGGGAAAAGTTATGAAGAATAACAGAAATTGCAGAGAGGTTGAGAAGAGAGAGAGAGAGAGAGAGAAAGAGAGGGGTTGCAGGGGAAGAATTTGTATTCTTTTCATTCATGATGATGCCTGTAATCTTTGGCTGTTGTTATATATATATATATATATATATAGCATCTAGTGGGTTTTTGCTGTATATTCTTCCAGAAAATGGCAATCAACTACGTTACTCCAGCTGTACTGCTAAACTATCACACACTTGTACCAATCCTATATTTCCATATATCAGCTTATGACACCTCAGCCCTTCTTACTTCCTTGCTCCATTGTTACTGCTGGGCCTTCAGGCCTGGGAATCCTATTTGGGTTCTCTGCTGCTGCTGGGTTCTTCTTATGGGTCATGACAAAAATATAATTTCTTAGATCTAAGTTATCTTGTAATGCTCTAAAAGACAAAATAGCTAGCGGAAGATATTAGAAAGATTCAAGCAGTTCCTATCATTTTACTGTATATTGATTTTACTGTGCCAATACAAGAATCAAACATACCCCTAATTATAGAATTCTTAAGGATCTGGAAAGTCTATTAATTTCAGCCAGGCCAATCCATTGCCGCCAAGCTTCAAACACATATATATGGATTCAATTGAAATAAGAAAACCTCATGCAGTTTGTGTTCCATATCCATCACAAGGCCATGTTACCCCAGTGATGCAACTATCCAAGCTTTTGCACTCTAAAGGCTTTCACATAACCTTTGTTAACACTGAGTTCAACCACAGACGACTAATCCAGTCTCACGGACCGGATTCCGTCAAGGGTCTGTCTGATTTCCGATTTGAGACTATACCGGATGGTCTACCATCTTCTGATTCTGATGCAATTCAAGATGTTCCAGCCTTGTGTGATTCAACAAGGAAGAACTGTTTAGCTCCATTTAAAGAGCTACTCATAAAGCTAAATTCTTTATCTTCTTCTTCAAATATGCCTCCAGTTAGTTGTATAATTTCTGATGGAGTCATGAGCTTTGCCATTAAAGCTGCTAAAGAATTAAGCATGCCTCAAGTTCAGCTTTGGACTGCCTCAGCTTGTAGCTTCATGGCTTATTTACACTTCAATGAACTTGCAAGAAGAGGCATCGTCCCACATACAGGTTCATCTTTCTCTCTTTTCTTTGTTCACTTAACATACAAAAAAATTTACTTCTGCTAAATTGAATAATCTAATCAAATCGATAAAATTCAGTTATTTTATTTTAAAAAATGTGGATTTATATTAAAAGAAGTTGTTAAATAATCAATTTTTAATAATAATAATATATGATTTTACGTGTTACAAATCAATGATATATCATTATAATAATATTTTTGTGGATAATGTGTAAGTAAAATTTCAATGGATAATATATAAATTATAATTGGTTGGCTATCTCGATTATGGCCAAATAATGAACCATATATTTTGTTTCAATTTATATTTAGTTTTTCTATTTATTTCAATTTAGTTAAATTATTATTTTGAGTGTGTTAAAAATTTTGGTTAGCTATAAATTCGGTTTGGTTGGCTTAGTTCTAAGAGTAAAAAAAAATGAAATCTTCATTGTTTCAGTTGAAAATTACAGTAGCATCAGTGAAACCACCGTTGATTGGATCCCTGGCATGAGTAACATACGATTAAAGGATATGCCTACCTTTATCAGAACCAGCAATGACGAAATAATGTTTGATTTCATGGGATCAGAAGCAGAGAACTGTTTGAACTCTTCTTCAATTGTCTTCAACACATTTGATGAGTTCGAACATGAAATTTTAGAAGCTATAATTGCTCACAAGTTCCCTAGAATTTATACAATAGGCCCATTGTCTTTGCTTCAAAGGCAAATCCCAGAAAATAAATCAAAATCATTTGCATCAAGTTTGTGGAAAGAAGATTCAGAATGCCTTGAATGGTTAGATAAAAGAGAAGCTAAATCTGTTGTTTATGTAAACTATGGTAGTGTAGCTATGATGACACAAACACATTTGAGAGAATTTGCTTGGGGTCTAGCAAATAGCAAACACCCATTTTTATGGATAATCAGGCAAGATATAGTACGGGGGGATTCTGCAATTTTGCCTAAAGAATTTCTTGAGCAGACCAATGGCAGAGGATTGCTAACGAGTTGGTGTCCGCAAGAACAAGTTCTTGCACATCCATCCATTGGTGTTTTCTTGACACATTGTGGATGGAATTCTATCATGGAAACTGTTAGCCACGGCGTGCCAATCATCTGCTGGCCTTTTTTCGCTGATCAACAAACTAATTGTCGATTTGCCTGCGAAAAATGGGGGATTGGCATGGAGGTCAATTATGATGTAAAGAGAGATGAAATAGAAGGTCTTGTTAAGGAAATGATAGAAGGGGAAAATGGGGAAAAAATGAAGCAAAAAGCATTAGAGTGGAAGAGAAAAGCAAAAGAAGCTACAAATATTGGAGGATCATCTTCCAATAACTTTAGCAGATTCATCGAGGAAGCTCTCTATTGTGGTGACCATACAATAGATTGATGCAATGAAGAATACTTGCAGTTTCTACATTCTAGGATTGTCTTCTGTATCTAAAACTTATGCCTCTGCCTACTGCATTGACAAAGATTCGAATTTGAGACTTCTTGATGAATAACCATCTCTTACTGCTAGAATGTCTTCTTGAGTACCTACTATTTCTGTTGATTTTTGATTTCCTCCACATTTAATTTAAAAGCCTCTGGTATAACATGGAGATAATGCCATCGTCGATACCAACTTTCAACAGCTTTATGAAATTGTACTGGGTTCTGCACCTAAAAATAACCATGGACGAAGCCTCCATTTGTATTAATTATAACTCTTATTCAACAAGGTTCTTATACATGCCTTTGAGAAGACAATCATGTTTGCTACGAATAAATCTATTTCCTTCATTTGGATATCTTTAACTATAAGATTCAATTGATTACAGCATTTGATTTCAATCATATAGATTTATTAACATCTTGGCAAATAGAGTTGTGATATTATGGCTTGATACTGAAGAAAGTAAACACAGTACCATCAATGGCAGAAATGCCTAGAACACAGCCACAATTGACAATTATATAATAATGAAATGGCAATGAATTGATAATAAAATAAGCACGGCATTTTGCAGTATGATAGTTGCAGCCATGATATCCATTAAGGTTTTGATGATTAACGCACTAAGGCTGGTGGGTGATGGCAATGATAGTAATCACATCAACAAAGCAAAGAGTGGAAATGCTACAACACATATGATTAATAAAGGAAGGATGGTTTTATAGAATACAGTGACATCTAAAGAAGGAGATTTGTACATCTCATTTCATATACAAAATAATTTCATAAACTCCATAAAAAAAATCTCAAATCTGTTTTACTCGTCCAATACCAGTGAATCTTATCAAAAGTTTTACAATCTTTTATTTGATTACATCCCATAATATGCATAATAAATAAACAACTTTACTTTGGTATCAGTAGTAGCCATATTGAAACCGAGTACAACAATAAGGATACTTTATATCATATATCATCTCACAAGCTAAGCCCATGGGCAGATAAAACTAACTCCAATGAGTTCTTTCACACTTAACAAGCATAAGGAGTTCATAGCATCCACATTAACATCAGAATTGATTAACTTTCATTCAGTCTTAGTCTCGAAACCATGTGCTCTGATTTCTGCAAGGAAAAAGAGAGTTCAAATATATGCGTAAATTAACTTCCAAGCGGAAGACTAGATGACGCGCTAATTTTTCCACATAAAAATATGTCTAAATGACCATATAATTTGGCAACAAAATTCAAGAAAGCACCCGATACATAGCATGTACATTTACATTTGCGAAGTTGTTCAATATCTTGAATGTTTGAGAAAAGTACCCTACTTTCTCTTCTTAATTTTTTTGTCCAGTGAGATGTTGACAGAACGCTGTCACATGATGATATAAAAAGATTTAACTCCCACCCATAGAACATGTATCTTGCATGTTAACATATACATTTCCTTTTTACTACTTTTCACCAAATGTTGGTCACCCTATCATCAATATATAAACAGTGCTCAACATTGATTAAGGAATACGAGATTGGATGGAGATGCTTTAATAGGATGAACAATAAAATACATTTGCATTATTCTGCTATTATGCTTCAGCAAACAAAATACATTTGCATTCAAAGTAAACACACCTGCTCAGAATAAGGCAAATACTTCCCATCAAATGTCACAACTACACGATCTTTTCCATCCACACCTTTCACTTTGTCGACAGAGCAATAGAAATCTATGGCTGACATACTGACAAAAAAGTAGATAACAAATTCAATGAGTGAATTAAATTGACAACACATATCTTCATGCTCAGAACATAACATTGCAGAAATCTAGGTGAAGATCTACATACAAGCTTACATTGATCTAACAGAAAACATCCGCATATAAACATCATCAAGCACTTCAAGAATAATTTCCATAAAATCAATGGGTTCATGAATGATCAATATCAGATCAAATAGTTAAACGAAGAATAAAAGTTAACGTATAACCAATACATTTGCAATCACGCATAGACTAGCAACAGACAAAAGGCAGATACGAAGGCAATCTTGGAAAACGCTTTTGGCGTCAAAGGGAAGCACTTACACTAAGCACGCTACTAGGCCCAAATATGAAAAGTTCTATTTTGCTAATTAGAGCTTGAACTTCAATGAGGTTAGGCCAAAAAAAAAATACAATCATATTGCTTCTAAACAAGGAACAAACTTTCAACTCATTGTATTGTAAACTCAAAGATAGAAATCGAAAATCTATGAAGCCAAAAATCAATAAATAAATTCATGACAAGAGACTTGCATGCCATCACCAAACTCCTCATTGATAATTTCCTTTATGCTTTCACCAAAATGCATAACTGCTTCATTCAACCTACAAAAAAAATTTATTAGCAGCAAGTGCCAAAAAACAACCCACTAGATTAAAAAGGGAAAAAAAATCCTGGCTTAAAGATTTATGATGTATTTACACAAAGATAGTCATACTATATAAATTAACAAAATAAACAAAAACCATTAATTCCTTCACCGCCATTAATAACCTCCGTGAGCTCGAAATCATAAGGAAGAAGAAAAAAAAGAAAAGACCAAAGCTAAAAATATTGGAAGCCCGGAAAAAAAAAAGGAAGTACTAAAAAAATAGAGAAAAACATAAGAGCACCTGTAGATAGCGGGTTCTTGAATCAAATTGGGGTCATAAGACCTCATGGGAGGTCTCATCATTTCCTGAAGCAACTCGTCAGGGAGTTCAGGCAGGGCTGCTAGTAGCTTTGGGGCAGTATCGAGCTTGAGTTGAGCCTGGCGTCTCAACAACTGGGCCACGTAGACGTTGGTGAGCCCAGTCTCCTCCCCAATCTGACTAAAGCTCTTGCCGGATTTTCGTTTCACGGCGAGTAAGCGGTTCGTTGTGGCGGCTTTGGTCTCTTCCATTTCTCTTACTTTTCTGTCTGTTTGGTGTCTGCTTGTGGAAGGCTGAGGGAGGAAAAAAAAAAAGCTTTTCTCACTTATGCGGATATGGCTGCACACGTGGCTTTTATGTTTTTATCTAATTTAATTTAATTAATGAAATAATGCTTTAATTTTAAATTAATTAAAATTTTTAAAACTTTAGATAATTATTTTGGGCCAGCATACATCCTCGAGCCATATATCATTAGCGGCTCCGACAACAACAAATTTGCTCGACTCTCCAACGTTTTAACATTTTGTTTTGTTAAATTGTTTGTTTTAAAAATGTGTCAAAAATTTTGACAAAAATTTGAATTAATTTATCAATAGAAAAATAAAAATAAACATATTAGTTGTGACTAGCCGAGCTCATCTACCGAGCTCCACACTTGAACACTACATATCATAATACAACATCTACTTCATTAGTTAGCACATACACTTTCAACCGGGTGCTTCCGAGTTTCTATGCATGATTTTGACATAAATATCAATAACTTAAAAGGGACTACTGATGATACCTTATAATTTACTGAGCTCTCCTTCAGAACTCGGTGTCAAGTCATCTCCATGACTGAGCTCTCAACAGTATAATAATCCCAATTTCGGGCACTATTAGTCCCACCGAACTCTAGATATCTAGCAGACAATATATTCTTAAATTGTGCTGATATGAGCCAGACACTGTCCCCCCACATCAACAATAAATAGGCGATTAACCCCCATAGGTAAAGGATCTCTACTCTTTCTCTTTTACTCTTTTTTACTCATAGCAACCGACCTCTGACTTAGGCAACGAAGCCTCCCCCAGAGAATTCGATCCCCCTCCTTTCTTATCTTACAGGTAGGAAAGCAGAAGCGGTAGAGCCCGAGCTCAGAGAGCTAGGAGTACCCCCTGAGGTAACCCCAACATTATTGGTGCGGTGAGCGTGGACATACTATTCTCTAGCAAAGACAATGAAACCTCAAATACATCTTATAGCTCTAGCAAAAATAGCACTCTAATTGTGCTCTGATTTAACATTTCATATTATAGCGCTCGCACACATTATAAAATTACACATACGCAGCTTATCGTGCCTTGCATACCAAGCCTTACAGTGCCTTAGTCACAATAATTTTTAGCACTTCAATCGTGCATCTTACAGTGCCCTGGTCGCGCACCGAGCTCTTAGCTCCTTACAGCATCCTAGTCGCGCATTAAGCCCTTAGCTACTTAAAGTGCCTTGATAGCGCACCAAGCTCTTAGTTCCTTTATTATACTGTAGCTTATCAGCCGAGCAATCAATTACTATTTTCCATTTAGCAATCAGAAGCAACGTTATGTATCCATTAGCACATCAAAACAAACGAACCGAACTCATCACAAGTGAACAAGCTAATCATAATTATGAATTAAATTAAAACCGAGCAATCAAAGAATCCTTTCGTTTATAATGCCAGAATATTTAGCGTATTTCAGTATATTTATCTTATTTTATTTACAATACCATATTGTTAAATATTTTATCATACTTGCTTATAGCGCCTGCGCGCGTATTTTATGAAGGGATGAGCTTCAATGCTCTAAACCGAGCATTAATGTTCTCATTATATGTTACAATTTATATTCATCTTTATAATTTTGGAAGTTCAAGAATTGTATAACATCATTCTTTGTATATGTTCCCAAGCCCCACTTTTATGATTCTTTATTGTTGTATTAGATATGTGTATATCAATGTACATAGTTAGGTGTTCTAATAATCCTTTAATCGCATGCCTAAGAGACTGCTTGACATGAATGTTAAGGCAATGGAAGAGGTACTAACACCCCCGGTATCCGAGCATTGGCACCCCTGATATCCGAAGAAGGGCATTCAAGTTAAGTTTATCAAAGAGAAACTTCCTACTCTCACGATTATGATCACACTAACAGCATGGACAAATGTCTTGCATCTTGAAGAAACCAAGAATCTGATTGAATTCAGAGCCCGAGTAGCTTGATTGAGCTCTCAAGCCAATAGTCACCAGAACACTCTTGTTCGGTCTGCCATCGCACATAGTGCGTCTTTAATCAGATGCTCACTCTTTATTTTCTAATTTTATAGTTTGCTTAGTTGCTCGGCACACGAGTGTTCGCGGCCCGTGCCCCGAGCATGTTCAGTAAAATTGTGCCTAGGGCTCACTATTGTGAGATGCTCATGTGCATCTCGTGCATAAACATGTTAACATCACACAATATATCACAAGCTCGATTGACGACCGAACCAAATATGTAAAGCACATAACATATCATGCAACAAGTCAAATCAAACACAAGTATAGAATTCGAGCTCAAAAGAAAAGACTTTTTATTAATCAGAAAAATTTATCAAATGTATAGCTAGGTCCTTATAATTGTATGGATCGAACATAAGCACCTTATAACTACTTTACAAATTTCAACTTCTAGACCTCATCATCCTCGACCTCATCTTCCTAGTCCAGATCCTCCTCATCTTCTTCATCTTTTGCCTCTTGCTTAGCAGCTAGCTTGTCGATGTCTATCTTCATCATCCAAGATAAGTTCATGTTTGGGTTCTTGTTCTTCAACTAGTCGGACATAGCCTTCTAATAGGCATAGACACCCCGAGCATAGCGACTGTCGTTCCTCGCAGACTCAGCAATCAATCCTTGATGAGTGGCCTCCAAAGTATCCTCTGGCAGCCGTAGCTCGACATCCTTAGATTTTAAAGCTTCTTTCGCCAGGCGAAGCTCTTCGTTTTTGGCATGCAAAGCTTCTTTGGCCGAGCTAAGCTCCTCTTTATTCTTCCTCAAAGCTTCTTGCACTTGTTTTGACTCTTCATCGTTTGCTTTCAAGGAGTTCTCCAACTTTCATCTCTTGGTGGCCTCCTCATCACAGTTCCTCATCGCCTGAGCAAAATTGGACGCCAGGCCCACTACCCGATCTTCGATGGTATGTGCAAGCTGAGCAACCTGCAAAATTTCATTCAGTTCATTTTCATTCCAAACCTTAATCCAAGTATAAATGTTCAGATTGTTCTTTACCATATGAGACATTGTCACCATCTCTTTCGTTAGGTCACCCAAGCTCTAACACGCATTCTCGAGCCTCTCCTTTGGAATAGCCCTGTATATTTGTTTCAGTACCTTTTAAGGCCTGGAGTCCTGCACTGATTAACCCCCACAGATAAAGGATCTCTGCTCTCTTTCTTTTACTCTTTTTTATTCATAGCAACCGACCTCTGACTTAGGCATCGGAGCCTCCCCCCAGAAAGCCAAATCCCCCTTCTTTCTTGTCTTATAGGTAGAAAACAGGAGCGGTAGCAGTATTCGAGCCCTAGCTCAGAGAGCTAAAAATACTCCATGAGGTAGCCCAGCATTAAGTTGCATAACTAAAACATAAGGGACTACTTTATTAACTTTTAGAAAATTAAAATGGCTTTGTTAACTAGATCAAATCTTTAAAAATAAAATTATAATTTATTTTATTATTATATAAAATTTTTAAGAATCCTATCTTTTTTGTTTTTTTTAAATGGAAAAAAAAGGCTATTTAATTTAATCATTACTAATGACCTGTTTGGTATAATTATAGCTAATAAATGTAGAATAAGATCATTTGTTAAATTTTTATTATTAAATCATAAAATAAATTAATAATTTAAATATATAACTAATTATATATATATTGGTCTAAATATGAATATGATACTTTTAAAAAATAAATACTTCTAATAACATAATAAATTGTTATGAATATGATAATTAATAATAAATACTTCATTATATATTTTATATTTGGCTAAATAATTATGAAGTTTTTAAAATATTATATATTATACTAGTCAGTCTCTATATTTTTAACATCTATTTTTTGAATTCATGTGTTTTCAAAAAAATAAACTATCTGGTCCTTCTATCAATATTTGCTTCCAAATTCTTTAATCAACTTTTTTGTTATATTTATATTTATATTTATTACTTGTTAATTTATTTTAATTTTTTATTTTACTTTTTATATAGTTTGTTTTAAAAATAATAAAAGATATTATTCATATTATTTAAAATTATTTTTTAATAATATTTATAAAATTAAAATAAACAATATGTATAGATCATCTTTAAAATAATAAAATATATTATTCATATTATTTAAAATTATTTTTAAGTAATATTTATAAAATTAAAATAAATTATGTGTAAAAAATATAAATAAAATTAAAAACGAGCACGATTTAATAAATAACAAAGACATATATATATAAATGAAGGATAAAATTTTTTTTATAATAATAAAATTATTGACTAACTGTTTTGGAATGAATATAAGAACTAAATAGTTTATTTTTTGAAAATATAAGAATTAAGTAGTTTAGTTTTTAAAAGCTCATGGATTAAATAGTTTATTTTTTGAAAAAATAGGGACTCAAAAAATATATATTAAAAATATAAAGACTGGCTAGTGTAATTCATAAAATTTTAATGCCTACATAATTATTTAACCTTTATATTTTACGTCTAAACATGAATATAATATTTTTTGATGAATGAATATTTTAATAATTAATTACTATCATGATTATATAAAATTAATTTGAAATAATTTTTAAGCAATAATTTTTTCGCAAAATTAACACCATTTAATAGAATCTCTTTTCAAATAATAATTGTTTGGACTCAAACATCAAGGCGTAGTCTAGTAATTAAGAGTATGTATTACTCCAGTTTAAATTTCGGGTTTGAGTCTAAGTATTTCCCTTCTCTGAATGTAATTTATTAAAAAATAATTGTTTAGACTCTAATAAATACGAGACTTGTAATTGCTTAACCAAACACTGATTACGTGGATAGAAAATAATGCTTGCATTTTAATTAATGAAACAGTGAGAAGAAAAAAATTAAACTATAAATAAGTGGTTAATCAATTATTAGCATAAAATAAATGATTAATAAATATTTTTTATATACATGAAAATTTTGAATTAATATGGAGCCAGATCTTAGAAGAGAATTACAAAGCATTTGAGGAGTTAATTGGTCCATTAGTATCTTGGACTTTCTTCTATTGTTGGAAAAAATAAAAAGCAAGTCTTTGCTACATTAGAGATCGCTTATTAAAGAGATTTAGTTGTTAGTCTAATAAGTTCTTGTTTAATGCAGGCAGCGAGGTTCTTATTAAGCCAGTAATTCATACTCTTTAAACCTACAGCATGAGCATTTTTTTTTTGTGGGGTATGAACATAGATGGGATTAGGCAATAACACTATCTTGGGACAGACTCTATATTTCTAAAAGGGAAGGAGGATTGAGTTTTCGTAATATTCACTGATTTAATTTAGCTATGCTTGCAAGTAAGGATGAAAGTTTTTATCTCAACCAAAATCACTCATTAGTCGCTTTTTCAAAACTAAATATTTTCTAAGAGATAATTTTCTTGAATCTTATGAAGGGTATAACCCTGGTTTTGTTTGTAGGAGTTTACTATGAGCTAAGGGTGTAAAGAAAGGGATGAGATGGCATGTTGGTGATGGTCTTAACATCAATATTTAGTATGATCCTTGGATTATTGATGATAATTATCTATGTATCTTCACCGGTGCAATAAGGCTTGAAAATTTGTGTGAGAAGGATACTAAGAATAAAGATGGCAGTGGGTATGATATCCAAAAGAATCAAACCATTCTGCCTATGGATTGGAATCGCATTTGCTATTACCTGCTCAGTAAATTTTCACAACATGTTCAGTTAATTTGGCACTTTTCTAATATGATCATTTATACTATATAGTCTTACTATCATGTTGCCAAGGGTTATATTCAAATATTAATTCTTTGACTACATAGGGGCGTTAGAGTAAAATTTGGAGGGAAAACTTATCACTAAAAATAATTTTAAAAAAATATGGAGAATTTTTAAAAATATTATTTCCACTAAGGAGGGATTGGCTAGCAAAGGGGTTAACATTAATATTCATTGTCCTACTTGTGGAGACATAGAGGATTAAAATCATACTTTTATTTTATGGTCTCGTGCTAAAGCTAGTTGGACTTCTTTGAATATTAATATTACTACTGAAAGTGTGTTTGTGCTTTTGTCTATTGTTTTTAGTGGTACTGATGACCAGGTTACTAAAAGATTTTTTCTTTTTTACTATAAAATATTTGGTGGTTTAGAAACGCATTGATTTGGAGATACAAAGATGTAGGACCTTCACATATCCATATTCAAACAATGATGGAATAATGAAATAATATTCATCAGGGACAAGGTGGATTGAGTACAAGAAGTGTGTCACAATTAGAAGAGAGATGGAAGAAGCCAATGCGAAGGCAAATAAAGTGTATAATAGATGCTTCTATTTCCCCTTTTGAGTTTAAGACTGGTTATGCAGCTACTATCAAAGATTACTTGGGTGATTTTATTGTAGCAATTTCTAGTTCTTTTGATAGTCTATTAAGTCCTCTTTTTACATAATGCATTGGTTTAAAGGAGACGTTTGGCTGGATTTTAGATAATAATTGGTCTAATGCTATTATTGAATTTGATAATCATGAAGTTTATTATGCTATGTTAGCCAGCAATGAGAATTTATCTTTGATTGTAAATTTCTAGCAACAAGAATTGCAGGTGTCTTTCTCACAAGTTTGAAGACAAACTAAATAGGTTGCTCATATTTTTGCTAGGGTGGCCTCTTTACATGCTAGTCCTTATTATTAGAATTGTATTCTACCTTTACTTTCAGATTTTCTATTTAATGATACATTTGCCCAAAGATCATAGATTATAAGGCGTATAGAGAGAGCCTATCAGCTTGGATTTAGTTTTGATCTTGGATATTGGTCTTGTTCTTTTGGAAGTTTTTTTTTTTAAATAATATTATCTAATTTTAATAGTAAAAAAATAAATTTCATATGTATAATATAAAAATTTAAATATTATTTATTATAGTAATATATTTTAATTAAAATATACAATTAAAATATAAAATACATAATTTTAAATTTAAATGAAATCCATTAAAATAATAATTGACATGGAATAAATATGCTAAGTTATTATTATTTTAATTTGCACATGCAAATTTGAGATAATAAATAATTGATATCAAAACTATTATTAAAGTATTAAACAATCTTATGAAGTGAAGAGAGATGAGGCAGTTGTTAAATGTATACTAGAACTAGGGTTTCATTTCTTTTTAATAATAAAGAAATTTATTTTAGTAGTAAAAGATAAAGATTATTAAAATGGAAGATAATAATAACAAGCCTTAAATGATTTGTGAAAACCATCAAGACAAATACAATGAACTAGAAATTGAACTATCCTCACCTTTTGTGGCTCTTTTTTATGCATGTTCTTTAGGTCTTATTGTTATCTCTCTTATGACCTTTTCTTATTTGTGGAAGAGGTTGCTTTATAATTTCTTACTAATTAAATATTAAAATTCAAATTGAAAACTAAAAACATTAAAAATTTAAAATTTAAAGTTAAATCATCAATCGAATAATAATTTTTTATTTAATTTAATTAAGTTTGATTCAATTTTTAGTTTAATTGGTTTTTTTCCACCTTAGAAACTAGTAGCTTTGTAGCTTTGCACTCATATGTAATTAAATATAATTTAAAAAACTCTAAAAATTAAAATTATTTTAAAAAATATTACTTTTTTTAAAAATAAATACTCACATCTCCACTTTCAATTTAAAATAAGTATATAAATATATTAATAAAAGCTAATATATATTTAATATATTAAAAGTATATTAAAAAATAAAAAATGATATATACTGTAATTTTTTTAAAATATACTAAGTATGCCCTCACTAAACTTTATGTAATTTTTCATATTTTACTATGGATATTTTGATCATTTTTATAAAAATACAATAAATTCACAATTCCATAATAAACTTATAGAAATTATTATGCAAATAATAAACTCATTTTGAATTTATAATAAATTATATGAATATAGTAAATTTATAAACTAATTACAAATAAATTTGAAAATATTTTAAAAGTTTGATAAGCTTTGTACTTTTTTTATGCTTTTTACAAAACTAGTTAAAAAAAGTTTCACTTTAAAAAATGTTATACTTTCAAAAAAGTTTTCAAAAATATTTCAAATAATGTTTTTTTTTATTTATAAAAATACATAATTCCTCACTTCAAACAAAATTTTTTTATATATTTAAAATACCTCATTTCTCAATTCAAATAATATTTATTTCAATTTTATTTTTTTTTAAATTTTACTATTAAATAAAAAATTAATATTTTAAATTAAATTTTCTACATATAAAATGTATTGATTTCTTATAAAGAAAATTTTTTAATTTTGAATGCTCACAAAATTTATATAAAAAAATTAAAATATATAAATATATTTTAATAAAAACTTTAAATTTATTTTAAAAGAAAATTTATATATTATTTGCATAAAAAATAAATTTTAAAAATAAATTTTATTATATATATGTTGCGGGTATGATATATATATATATATTATGGAGATAATATGTGTATGTTATATATTTATTGTATATATCGTGTGAAAGTTATATGTATATAAAATTTAAAAAATAAAGTTAAAAAAAGATCAAATATATTATGTATATATTATGTGTATACTGTATATTTTGTGTGTAATAATAATAATAATTAGTCATGAGTAAAAAATAAAAAAAATTAAAAAAATAGCATAAAAAAATAAAACAATGCCATCGATTCATAAAGTAGAAAAAAAAAAAAGCAAATCTGTATAAACATTAAAAAAAATAACCACTGTATAATTGAAAATCAGATATGAAAATGTCATAGGTAGTGCAAATTTTCATTTTATTTTTAATAGTTTTGTAAAATTAAAAAATTCCTTTTTTATTTTCAAAAACTAAAACTTAAAACAGATAAATGATGTAAATTCCTCTTCGATTTTGTAAAAAGGGACATTTACAAAAGTTTATAAAAAAAAAATTATTATTTTAAAAATACTATAAAAAATAATAATAATTACACTTTTATAAAAAGTTGAAATAAATTTTAAAAAATATCTCATCCCTTATTAAAATAAAAAAAAATTTTCAAAAATACCTTTTTTTTTACTACAATCAATATTTTACTTCAATTTTTATTTTTTTTTTCTAAACTTCACTATTAAATAAAAATATTTTAAAATATTAATAAAAATTAATATTTTAAATTATTTTTACAACATATAAAATTTATTAATTTTTATAAATAAAAATTATAATTATAATTATAAAAAAATAACATTCGCAAAAAATAATAAAATACATAAAAATATTGTACTAAAAATTATTTAATTTATTTTTTAAAAAATGTACATATTATATATATATAAATTTAAAAAAAATACTAATTTCGTTATATAGATGTTCACTGATGTTTTATGTATATTATATAAATATTATATAGATATTTAATAAATATCATGTATATAACAAAATATTATATCGTATATTATGTAAATATAAATTTAAAAAAAATAAAGTTATAAAAATATTAAATAAATCATGTAAATGTTAATAGATATTTTGTGTATATTTAATATGTGTTTTATATATATTTAATAAATATTATTTAGATATTGTAGGTATTTGATAGATATTATTTTGTATTTTATATATTTGTAAGAATAATAATAAAACAATTATTTTAAAATAAAAATAAAACTAAAAAATAAAAATCAGAAAAAAAAAGGACATTGAAAAGTTATAAAAATTAACAAAAATACAGAAATGAAAAAAAATGCTGACTTGTATTATTGGGAAAGGAAAGTGTAGTTAAGGTATGTAAAGAGATATTTACATAAGTATATAAAAAATATTTTTTTTTCTAAAAATATTATAAAAACTAAAAGTATTTATAGTTTTATAAAAAATTAAAGTAAAAATCTAAAAATACCTTATTTCTCTTTAAAATAATTTTTTTTTTCCAAAAATACTTCTTCTCTTATTATAATAAATATTTTATTTCAAAATTGGCTCCTTTTTTCAAACTTCATTATTAAATAAAAATATTTCAATAAAATAATAAAAATTCATATTTTAAATAATTATTTCAGCATATAAAATTTATTAATTATTATAAAAAATTTTAATTTTAATTGTAGAAAATAAATAACTCACAAAAAAATTAAAATATACAAAATATATTAATAAAAATTATTAAATTTATTTTAAAATAAATTTTACATATTATACACATAAAAAATAAAAATAAAATATTAATTTCGTTATGCAGATATTGTGTGTTTGTTATATTTTTGTTATCTAAATTATGTGTATTTTATGTAAAAGTTATTAAATATTATGTGAATGTTGTGTGGATATTGTGAGAATAAAAAATAAAATAAATAAATAAATATTAAAAATATTACGTAAATGCGTTATAGATGTAATTTATACTGTTAAATGTGTATTATATATATATATATATATATTGTGTATATATATATATTATGTATATATTGAAAATATGATATTATAAAATTTTTTAAATAAAAAATAATAAAAAAAATGAAAAAAATAAAATTAGAAAAATAATAATTAATGTTAAAAAGGTAATTTAAAAAAATAAAACGTTTATGCATAAAAAAAAGGGATTTTTTTTAAAAATATCCTAAAAATAAAAATATTTTTAAAAATATCCATTTTTAATTTTAATTTAAAAAATGCCTCTTTATTCAACTTTTAATTTTAAAAATACCATTTTTTAGATGTATATTTTTAGTATATATTTAGTATATTAAAGGTATATTTAATTTTTAAAAATATATATTTAATATATATTTAATATATCAAAAATATAATAAAAATATAAGATATTTAAAAAAAAATTAAAAAGTGTATTATAGAATATAATTTTTCCAAAAAAAAAAGCTCTTGGCCGGCATAATTGTTAATCCAATGGAAAAATTATGTATGCAACGTAATTTTGGAATTTTGATAAAAATATAAAAATAATTTTAAATTTACCATATTTATAAAATATTTATTAAAATATCAAAATTTATAAAATATTTATCAAAATACCATATTTTTATTAGTTTATAAAAATTTTATAATATATTTATAATGAGTTTATGATAAGTTTATTATGAGTTTATGAATTTTATATAATTTATAATGAGTTTATTGTGAGTTTATAATAAAATAACTAAAATATTTTTGATAAAAAGTAAAAATTTTAAAAAACATGATGAATGGTATAATTTTAAGAAAATAACATTCTCTACCATATTTTTAAAATTTTTTATTTTTTATCAAATGTATTTTAATTATTTTATTACAAACTCATTATAAACTGTGTGAAATTTATAAATTCAAACTTATTATAAACTAATTATAAATTCATTATAAACTTTCTGTAAATTAATAAAAATATAATATTTTAGTAAATATTTTATAAATTTTAATATTTTAATAAATATTTTATAAATATAATATATATTTAAAATTATTTTTAATTTTTATTGTATTTTTGTCAAAACACTATAATTTTCCCCGTAATTTTTTCTTATGTAAATTCCTCTTAGAAAAAACCCAATATACTTATGAGGGCCCAAGCCCAGAAAAGGTATCAGCAACTTCGAGGGCCAAAGCCTGTTAAAATTCCAAAGATAGTAAGATACGTTATCATGAGGGAGTAAAGGAGCACCTAACTGACGATAAGTACCCTAAAGCCCTGTCAATATTATCTGCCAGAACCCTTATTTCTAAAATATAATGGCTCAAACCCTAGCTCGCTCGCTTTCTCGCCACCTCACTTTCTCCTTACTCTGCCCCAAGCGCCTCCTCTCCACTGCCACACCTCCCATTAACCATCCCCCTTCTCCTCCTTCTCTACTTTTATGCCGCCGTTCATGTCTCCCACTTTCTTATGCTATCCCCTCTATCAAACCTGCTACTCCCACACGATTTACTTCCATTCGTTGCCGGGCTAACCGTTCTGGTAATTCGTCTTACTCGCCCTTGAACTCTCGCTCCAATTTCAGTGACCGCCCACCCAATGAGATGGCTCCGCTTTTCCCAGGTTGTGATTACGAGCACTGGCTTATTGTCATGGACAAACCTGGTGGAGAAGGTGCTACAAAGCAGCAAATGATTGACTGTTACATTGAAACGCTTGCCAAAGTTGTTGGCAGGTAATTTTTTTTTTATTTTCTGATTTGGGGTTTTAGAAATGATTGGAAATTTGGATTTCTTAGTGGATTAGTGGTTAGTCATGTCCGTTGATTATGCCTAAGATGTGTTCGATTATTTTTTTCTCAGTGAGGAGGAAGCAAAAAAGAAGATCTACAATGTTTCATGTGAGAGGTATTTTGGATTCGGCTGTGAGATTGATGAGGAGACATCAAACAAATTAGAAGGTTTTTTTTTCTAATTTTTTATCCGACTCTTTTCCTCTTCATTATTCGAAAAAGTAAGTTGGTTTTTCTTTTGTTGGTTAACAGGCTTACCTGGTGTATTGTTTGTCCTACCTGATTCCTATGTTGACCCTGAAAACAAGGACTATGGGGGTAAGCTTTTTTTCTCCTGATTAGAGTGCACTCCTAATTTCTTCCCTCTCTTGTGCGTTATTATATGTGCTGATATATATACCAAATGGATAAAATCCCCTTCCCCCTCCACATTAGTGCCTGCATTCTATTGAGCTACTGATAGAAAATGATTAAAAAAAAGACTTTTACATGGTATTCTCCCGCTTCACATGAGTGCCTTCCTTTTATTGAGCTAATCATAGAATTTGATAGCAAACAGGCTAATGATAATATTCTACTTTGTTAAATTATTTTTCCTCTTTATTTATTATGCTTCTGCACTCATTGATGTTAGAGTTTTACAATGAAAGATATTTGTGCTGTTGATCTATGATGATTTTAACCCTAAGGAATAATGAGATTTTGTTATTGTATTGAACTTTAATTCTGCAGTCCATCTTGGCAAAGCTAATGAGTCAAGTAGACAATGTTTTGCTTTGAATGCTAATGGACTTATATCAAATGTTCTCCTTAAACCATTTTGTGCTTCTTTTATTCTTTTGAAGATGCAGATCAGTGGGGATGAAACATGATTATTCTAGTTTATGTTTTTATAGATGATATGCGTTTATTACCTAGTTTGTGGATGGTCTCATGGTTAGTTGTTTATTTTCTTTTTTTAAAGTTCAATGCTATTTGCTGTTTTAATTGCCTCTATATATATCTTGATCCACGATTATTAGGAGAGTTATATTTCCCTTTGTTTCCCCCAAATACAGTGACCCCCTTTTATGAGATTCTCACTTCTCCATCTTCTTCTACTTAAATGCTACATGTTGTTCTAAATATGATTTGTTGTTTGAATTGTTTTATTTTTTGACTCATGTTTAAAATAATTTTTTGCTTTCTTACTGTACCTGTTGCATCTTTGCAAAGTTGACAAGACTTTAGGATTCTTTGATTTTATAAAATTGAAGGTTTTCATGACAGTTGATATCTTTTTTTGCATCATAGTCCATCTTTGGCCAAGCTAAAAACCTCAAGTGGATAATGTGTAGCTTTTAATGCTAATGGACTTGTATGAAACTTATCTCTTTACCTTTTCTTAATGTGCTTGATGGAGCTGCAGAATCATTGGGAATGATACATAATTTTACTGTTGTTATCTTCATTCTTGTGTTTATTTTCCTATGCTGCATTATCACCTTGTCACATTTCTACGTTGTTGTAGACATTTTTAGTGTTGAAATGAGTGTTTGCAATACTAGCTCCAAGATGGAGAAGCATCAGCTATTTTTTTTTCCTCTACAGTGGAAGTCTATCCATATATAAATTGCATGTCTTAAATCCCTTTAGGAAAAGGCAATTGATGAATTGGAGAAGTGAAATTTATTTTTTTTTTCAAATTTTAGTTGACCCAGTTGGCCTTAGTCTCTGTTAATGATTATTTGATTTTACTGAGTTGCAAATTCATGACATTTAAATTCCCTTCTCTTTTTCTTTCTTATTTTACAAAAATTCACATATTTTATGTTAGTCCATCTTGGCAAAGCTAATAACTTCCGAGTGGGTAATGTCTAGCTTTGAATGCTAATGGACTTACATTGAACTTCTCTTCTTTCTTGTTCTGTTCTTCATGTAGTTTATGGAGATGCTGAACCATTGGAAGTGATACATGGGTTTTAATGCTTTTATGATGTTCATTCTTTTGTTTAAATGCTGTTTATATTTCTACATTGTAGAAGATCTTATTGTAGTTGAAAGTTGGTGTAGGCATCATTATTTTTCAAATGATCTGTTCATGCAACACTAGTTTTAATATGGAAAAGTAGCCCTTTCTTCCCCTATATTTTGGAAATATATGAACATAGACATTGCATGTCTTTAATCTTATTTTGCCAATAAAAGGAAAAGATACTTGATGAATCTCATAGGTGGATTTTGTTTATATTGAAAAGTTGAACTTGTTGATTCAAGTCCGAGATTGGAAAGCCTCATGATGTTATTGTCTTTATGCTAGGACTAGGCATTTATGGTATTCCTTGTCAATAAAATACAGGTTTTGCATTTTTGTTGGGTAACTATGCTTGCTTGGTAAAGTGTCTTGATTAATTTCTTAATAATATTTTTGCACAAATGGTAATTCTCAACTTATTTGCATTTTCACTGTTTATCCACAATAACTTTTAGAGAGGGAATTCTTCATTATCATAATTCAGACTAATTGTTCAAAATCTTTTTAATGTTGCAGCTGAGTTGTTTGTTAATGGAGAGATAGTTCAAAGATCACCTGAGAGACAGAGAAGGGTGGAACCACAGCCACAGAGAGCTAACGACAGACCCAGATACAATGATAGAACTAGATATGTTCGTCGCAGAGAGAATACACGGTGAGACACTAAGTGATAAAACTAGCTGTATAGTTTCTAGCACTGGAAGCCACATTCCTTCTTGGTTGCGTAATGTTGCTTGCATGTTGTCTATTCTAGTTTTAACTATGATAATTGCAAGTGAATATTTTCTAGACAAAATCTAAGGGTGATGGATGTTAGACTTGTTTTCTCCACTTATGTTTCTTTCCATGTTTAAGTGGGACGCTGGTCAAAATTTCATCGTTAATGTACAATGCCATTTTATTTTTTTCTTGTCCTGAATAATGTGGCTGTAATTTCAGAATGTGTAAAAAATGTCGCTGGCAATTGAAGATCTTCAACCTTGAATGGGGTCAAGTATATATTATCTATTATTTTTCTTTCTACTTGATTTTGAGTTCCTTTTTCAGAAAGATTTTGCTTTTGCGTATTCTTCTCTCTGTTTTTCGTTATTTTGGGTATTTTCCTTCCTCATTTTTATCAATCTAAAGATGTCATTAGACCTTGTAAATAAAATGAAAATAAATATATATAGTAGCCTCTAATGTACATTTTATGAAATTATGATAAAAACATTGGAAATTGACTTTAAAATTAAAAGTTAAATAGTCCTAAATTTACATTTTCAGAAGTACCAATTGAATTCTTCTTCTTTAGCTTAAAACTTGATTAATAAATCTATTGAAATCATTGTAAGATGATCCTCCAATTGTTGTAGCTTCTTCAGCTTTCTTCTTCCATTGCAATGCATTCAATTTCATCACCTTCCCTTTCTCTCATTCCATAATTTCCTCGACAAGAATTTGAATTTCATTACGCTTAACGTCATGGCTAATCTCCATACCAATTACCCATTTAGTGCAAAAACATCGACAATTCATGGGTTGTTCATCAAAGAAAGGCCAACAAAGCATAGGCACAAAATTACATATACTTTCTAAGCTTGAATTCCATCCACTATGAGTTAAAAAAGCACCAATTGATGGGTGAGCCAATACTTTTTCTTGTGAACACCAACTTGCTATATACCCTCTATTTTTAATCTCTTCATAGTAATTCTCTTCAAGTAAAAATCCTGAATTTCCCATTACCACATCAGGCCTAACTACATAAAAATGGAAGCTTACAATTTGCAAGACCCCATGCAAATTCTTCAAATTGTTGTTTAGACATTAGTGTTATGCTACCATAATTCACATAAATAACAGAGTTAGGTTCTTGTTTTTCAAGCCAATCTAAACAATTCAAATCTTCTTTCCATAGATTTGATCTAAGTGATTTTGCTGGAGTAAGAGGAAAGTGTTTTTCCAGCAAGGAAAGTGGACCTATTGAATATATATTATTAGAGAAGTTAGCCTTAATTGCCTCTAGGACTTGATTTTCAAGCTCATCAAAAGTGTTGAAAATGATTGCTGAAGATTTTAGACAATTTTGTGCTTCAATACTCATGAAATTTAACATGATATCTTGAGGATCAGTAGTTCTGATCAATGTTGGCATGTCTTTTAGTCGAATGTTCTCTACACCAGTAATCCAATCAAGTGGCATATCAAGACTTCCATCCTTCATGAAATTCTCATCTGTACACACATTATCATGTCGTTTAAAGATCCTTCATCATGTCTTTGTAAACAAAAATGAACTACTAATTAAGTAAAATACGACTATTAAATTTTCGAATTGAACTCCCTCAAGTCCTTTAAATGGGAAACAAAAATAAGAAAAATTCAAAACTCGTAAATTTTTTTCCTCATTCGAATTAATTTATAGCCACAAAACCCTTTTATACATATATTTAAAAAAATCAAAGACAAGAAAATGTACCGTTAAAAGGAACAATGCCTCTCTTGACAAGTTCACCAAAATTCAAAAATCCCACAAGACAATAGCTGAGGCAGTCCAAAATTTAACTTGTGGAATACCCAATTCTTGTGTAGCTTCAATTGCAAAGCTCATTAATCCATCAGATATAATGCAACTGACCGGACGCAATTCCAGCAATGAATTTAACTTTGCTATTAGCTCTCTAAATGGGTTCCGGCAATTTTTTTGAACCGAACTGCTAAGGGCCCAAATATCTTGGGTTGCATCTGGGTCCGAAGGCGGTAACCCATCGGGTATCATTTCGAAACAAAAATCAACTAGACCTTTAACAAAGCCCGGCCCATTAGACCGAATTAAACGTTTGTGATTAAATTCAGTATTAACAAAAGTGATGTGAAAACCTTTGAAAGGAAGAAGTTTTGCTAGTTGAATGCATTAGAGGATTTACATGGCCTTGTGCGGGATATGGAAGAAAAACGACATGACGTTTCATGTGGAGTGAACCCATGATTTGGATTAAGGAGACCTTCTTGAAAAATAATATGGTTTTTGTAATGTTTATATAGAAACGGCTAATTATCTTATTAAATTCCTTCTTTACAATAAGATATATATTTTTTGCCAGCCATTTCCATCAATTTATTTGTAAGAAATTGTCAAGAGTTTTGTGCATTATCGAAAGGGAGAGCTTTTAGCTGTTTTTGGTATACTTCCAATATGCATGTTGAGAGTTAAGATATTAATATTTTTCTACATTAATGTGTAATTGTTTATTTGATTTTATTTTTTAAAAATTAAATATTTATGAATTAAAAAATAAAACAACACAAAACTATGAAATTTTACGATATTATAATTCTTCAAATTTAATATCTAAATAACCTAAAAATTTTACAAAATTATAATTCTTCAAAATTATTTTTTTATTTTTTATAGTATTTTTACGATTTTGATGTGAAAACCAATAAATATCAAAAATAAGATTTTTAATTTGAATTAAACTATCAATCAAATAATAAGCCAACAGAAAGAAAAGATCCACCATAAAAAGATAAATAAATAAACTAGGAAAAAGAATAAACATAAAAAAAATGATTAATAATAAATCAGAAAACTATAAATAATAAAATTATAATTATAAAGAAAAATATAAGAAAATAATTTGTCAATTATTAAACATATTTATTTATTTTTTTAAAAATGTATGGTTTTTTTTTTAAATCAGGCCAAATGAAAATGTACGTGACTATTACTCTAGTTGATAAATCAAACTATATCAATGATTTTATAGATTATTTCGTGAAAAAATTTTAATATAAGTGTTTAAATTGAATTTAGTTGGATTTTTTTAAAAAATTATATCCATGGTTTATTTCCTTCTTGTTATAATTCAGCTAGTGCTTTCTTGTTTGTTTGTTTGGAGTAACTGGTTGCAGCTTTTTGAAATGTGTTGAGTATATATTTGGTGTAGCTATATTTTTCTTATACCAAATTTATTATTAATTGGCACTTAAGAAATTTTATGGTGAATATATTTATTTTTTTTATTCATATAAAAATATAAAAATATTTTTTATTTAAATATAATTTTTTTTATCAAAATTAATGTATATATCAAGTAAAGCTAAATATTTTGCAATAAAATAATGAATCATTTTAACAAAACTTAATCATAAAACTTAATTGGCTTTGTCTTGAAAACCATAAGATCTCAAATTTATTAAAAATTTATGAAAAAGAAATAATTATAATAAGGCATTATTTATTCTTACCATTACTATATCCATAATTAATGATGGCTTGCAAAATGTGTAAAGACACATTTTAGTAAGGTATTAATATTATGTCATGAAATTGAATAAGCCAGCAATTCAAATAAATAACGTTGTTTTTTTTTTCTTTTTTTTTTTTTGTGTGATCTCATTAATGGATTTGGTAAAGCTATGGTCACAAATGACAAGAAATGAGAAAACAAAACACAGAAATATCACAAAAGAGGCTAAGAATTTATTTTCTATGTTTCTTTTTCCTTTTATGTAGGACTATTTACACAACAATTTAAAAATGATTTTATCCATCAGAATTATTTGCCCAATCAAATTAGAAGGAAACCATTAATTTTAATTGGTTTTGACATTTGGTAAATTGGTCTGTAATTACCAATGATTCAATTAAAGTCAAAAGAATTCAATTTTAATTAACTTTTTTTTTGGGTAATTACAAAACTAACCTCAAATAGAGTTGCATTTTCAAATTTACGGCACCATCTTTTATTTTTCAATTATACGGAATCTAAACTTTACCTTTTTAAAATTATGGAATAAATGCACGGCCAATCAATTTTTTTAATCAAATAAATAAATTTTGATTACTGTATTGTATAAAAAATGATTTATTTCTAATCAGAATAAGACAGTAGCATCAGCATCAGCATTTGTGGCTGTGTTTTATTTTTTATATTTGTTAAAATAATTTTAATATATACTATAAAAATTATTTAAAAATACATATTTTAAAAAATATTTCTAATATTTATATTAAATTTTTACTTATATATAATAAATAACCATATGTATCCACATATACTCTTATTTTAAAAATAAAATTTTAAATTTTTATTTATATTAATATATTTTATTTAATTTATGTTTTAAAATAAATTTTAACAATATTATACAAATTATTTAAAAATACTTTTTTAATATATAACATAATTCACATATTAGTTATTGTATTGCATTATAAAAATATATATATATATTTATTGTTATTTTAGTATATATAGATATATGTAACATATATCTATGTATATTTATTATTTTAGAGAGATAATATTATTATGCAGCTCTTATATTTTAGTATTTATAGGTATATGATAACTATAATTATATGTATCTATTGTCTTTAAAAAAAATGTCAAAATACATATGTAATATCTTAATATATGAAGATATATATCATATATCTATGTATATTTATTGTCTTAGAGAAAAAAAATCATATGCATCTATTATATTTCATTATATTTAAGTATATACTAACTATTACAACATATATATATTATCATTTTAAAAAAAAGTATCAATATGAAGCTGTACTATATTAATATATGAAGGTATATATAGCATATACTCATATATACCTATTGTTTTGAAAAAGAATATCATTATATAATTATTATATCTTAGTATATAAGGTGTATGCTAACTATAGCTACTTATATTTATTTTTCTTAAAAAAATAATGTTAATATACAACTATAATATCTTACTATTTAAGGTATATGCTAACTATAACTACTTATATCTATTTTCTTTAAAAAAATAATAATATCAATATACAACTATAATATCTTAGTATATGAAGGTATGTATAGCATATACTTATATATATATATATATATATCTATTATTTTGAAGAAAGAGTATCAATATGCAGTTTTTATATCTTAGTATTTATAAGTATATAATAATTATAACAATAAATAAATATTGTCTATAAAAAATATATCAAAATGCAGTTATAATATCTTAGTTTATATAGTATAAACCTATATATACACATTGTATTAGAAAAAGAATATTATTATGCAATTATTATATCTTATTATATTTAAGTATATACTAATTATAATTATATATATTTATTGTCATTAAAAAAATATTAATATATAGTTGTAATATACTAGTATATGAAAGTATATATAATATATATCTTATATTTATATATACCTATTGTCTTAGAAAAATAATATCATTTTACAATTGTTATGTCTTAGTATATGTAGGTATATGCTAACTATAACTATATTTATTTATTTTCTTAAAAAAAATAATGTCAGTGTGCAACTGTAATATCTTAATATATGAAGGTATATATAGTATATACTTATATATTTATATTATCTTGGAGAAAGAATATCAATATACACATTTTATATCTTAGTATTTATAAATATATGATAATTATAACTACATATATCTATTGTTTTTTAAAAAGAATATTAATAAACATCTATAATATTTTAATATATAAAAATATATATATCATATACCTACATATATAAATATATAATTAATAATTTAAAGTTAATTATTACTTTCAAAATTATTATTTTAAAATTTAATCACGAAATCAATATTTAAAAAATATAATTTTAAAACACAAATTTCAACATATAATACAAATATTATTTCAAATCACATAACAAAAAAAAAAACAATCATACATATGGAACCTGTAAGATTTGACAAAGAGATTCCAACATAAAATACTGTATTAATTATTTAAATTAATTTTTATAAATTGAAATATTTTAAATTATTCACAATTCAATAATTAAAAATAGTGTCATAACTAATTAATAAAGGAAAACAGAAAAAATATTCTATATAATAAAAAAAATATATTATATAGAGTTAAAAATAATAAAAACATATTAGAGATGAATATAGTAAAAAGTATACGGTTTATTTTATTTTAAATATTAAAATTGCTCTAAAAATATATTTTAGATCGAAGATGAAAAGTAACATAAGGGACATGCATTTATACAATATGTCATAATGAAACCATGTTACTTTTTTAGTGATTAAAGAATCAATATGGTGTTCATATAAAATGTCATAGTATCACAATATCACGTGTTAAGTTAAATTGATTAAAAAAAAGAACGAAAAGACAACAATAGAAAAAAATATATATACCTATTTATAAGAAACAATAGATGTAATTTACCCAGAATATCAAAGAAATTTAGCTAAATATATATACTTTAATGAGTTAATTGCACATGTCATCTCTTATAAAGTTACTAATACCCATTATCATACTTCATTGTTAATTTATTATGCTGTAATCTCTAAAATTTCCATATCGCTCACATTATTATTCTTCCCTTCATTTATTATTCAAAATTCTATTAGAATATTGACGTGACACCGTATTATATGTTAAATTAACTCTTAAAAATAATATGACATATGATATGATAAATAATAATATGTGTCTCATCATTTATTATATTTTAATAAAAGTTATGGAGGTGCATGAATTCAAATCATGCACCTCTTATACACAAAGAAAAAATTCTTAGCAAAAGATGCTTACTAATTATCTTAGGTAAAAAAGACTACATTATTTATATTTTAATTATAATTTTTTAAAAAATTCTAAACTATAAAGTAATTTCATTTAATAACTAAATAAAATCTATTAATTAGATTAATAAATCTATGAATAAATTATTAAAAAAATTAATTTTTAAAAATTTTATAATTTCAATTTTTTACAATTTTTTTTCATATAATCTAATTTTTTTTTCAAAAAAAGTAGATTATATTTGGAAATAATTTAATTTTTTTTACATTTGAATAATTATAATAACTCAAATTTTTATTGATATAAAATATATCTATTTGAGTATAAATATTAATTATTTTAATAAATTTAAGATTTTAATAATAATAGTTTTGAAATTTTTATTTGAAATTAGAAAATTTTAAAAAATAAAACCTTTTTAATAATTCATCCATAGATTTATTAGTCTAATTAATATATTCTTTTTTATTAAATAAAATTACTTTACAATTTGTAATTTTTCAAAAAATTATAGTTGAAACTTGAAATATAAATAATGTAGTCTTTTTATATAAGATAATTATAGTACAAATGGTAAGCATTCCTTTCTCTTATGTCAAAGGTGCATGCCTACACCTTTATAAATTTTCATTAAAATTTAGTGGAACTGAAGTGATACATAATACGACATCACGTTAGTTTTTCATTAAGGTTATGGATATCAAATAGATGAAAATACAATAATGTATACAATGGGGAGATTTTAAAAATTACGGCGTGACAAATTAATAATGAAGGATGATAATAAGTATCAACAACTTTATGAGGGATGATAGATGTAATTAATTTATATTTTAATCCATTTTTGAAAAAAATATTTTGACGTTAAAGGAAATTAAACTATACTACTTTTTAATTTTTTTTTAATTTTACTACTCTTAATTTTTTTTATTTATAATTTTTTACTTTTTCAAATTTATGTTTTTCTTTATTTTTGTTTTTTAAAAATATGGTATTTTTTTACTTATTCTTTCTCTTCTTTTCTCTTTTTTTTTTACGCTTTTTCTTCTCTAAATACGTTGCTCCTTCTTCTTCTCTATTGCATATCCTCTTTGGGCTTTTTTTATATTGTTTTTTATGTATTGATACTATATCCCCACTAGCCGAGCTCATCTACCGAGCTCCACACTTGAACACTATATATTATGACTAGTGATACTATATTCTCACTAGCCGAGGTCATCTATCGAGCTCCACACTTAAACATTACATATTGTGATACAACATCTACTTCATTAGTCAACACATACACTTTCAACCGGGTGCTTCCGAGCTCCTATGCATGACTTTGACACAAATATCAATGACTTGAGGGGGACTATTGATGATACCCCGTAATTTACCTAGCTCTCCTCTAGAATTTTATGTCCAGTCATCTCCATGATCGAGCTCTCAGCACTATAAAGACCTCGGTTCTAGGTACTATCAGTTCCATCGAGCTCCAGATGTCTATCAGATAATATATTCGCAAATTGTGCTAACATAGGCTAGACCATGTCCCTTCCGCATCAACTATAAATAGAGGATTAACCTACACAAGTAAGGATCTCTACTCTCTCTCTATTACCCTCTTTTGCTCATAACAACTGACCTCTGACTTAGACATTGGAGTCTTTCCCAGGGAATCCAATCCCCCTTCTCTCTTGTCTTATATATAGGAGAGCAGCAGCGGTAGCAGTACTCAAGCCTGTGCTAAGAGAGCTAGGAGTACCCCTTGAGGTAGCCCCAACATCATTGGTGCGGTAAGCGTGGACAGCCTATTCCCTAGCAAAGGCAATGAAACCTCAGGTACATCTTATAGCTCTAGCAATAATAGCACTCTAATCGTGCTCTGATTTAACATTTCGTATTATAGCGCTCGCACACATTATAAAATTACATATGCACGGCTCACCGTACCTTGCACACTGAGCCTTACAGTGCCTTAGTCACAATAATTTTTAGTACTTTAATCGTGCATATTACAACGCCCTAGTCATGTATTGAGCTTACACCACTTCAATCGTACATCTTACATTGCCCTGGTCAGCTCATCGAGCTCTTAGCTCCTTACAGCACGGTAGTCGCACATTGAGCCCTTAGCTCCTCAAAGCGCCTTGATAGTGCACCGAGCTCTTAGCTCCTTTATTATACCATAGCTCATTAGTCGAGCAATCAATTACTATTTTTCATTTAGCAATCAGAAGCAACGTTATGTATGCATTAGCACATCAAAACAGATAAACCGAACTCATCACGAGCAAACAAGCTAATCATAATTATAAATTAAACTAAAATTGACCAATCGAAGAATCCTTTCGTTTATAATGTCGAACTATTTAGCGCATTCCAGCATATTCGTCTTATTTTATTTACAATACCGTACTGTTAAATATTTAATCATACTTGCTTATAGCGTCTACGCGTGCATTTTGTTAAAGCTGCTTGTAGAGCGCTGAGCTTTAATGCTCTAAACCGAGCATTAATGATCCATTGTATGTTACAATTTGTATTCATCTTTATAATTCTGTAAGTTCAGGGACTTGTATAACATCATTCTTTGTATATGTTCCCGAGCCCCACTTTTATGATTCTTTATTATTATATTAAAGACGTATATATCAATGTATATAGTTTAGGCATTCTGATAATCCTTCAATCACACACCAAGAGATTGCTTAACATGAATGTCAAGGCAATGGAAGAGGTACTAACACCTCTGATATCCAAGCATTGGCACTCCTGATATCCAAAGAAGGGCATTCAAGTTAAGTTCATCAAAGAGAAACTTCCTACTCCCACGATTATAATCACACTAACAGCACGGATAAATGTCTTGCATCTTGAAGAAACCAAGAATCTGATTGAATGTAGAGTTTGAGCAGCTTGGCTGAGCTCTCAAGCCAATAGTCACCAGAACACTCTTGTTCAGTCTGCCATCACAAATAGCGCATCTTTAACCAGGTGCTCACTCTTTGTTCTCTAATTTTATAGTTTGCTTGGTTGCTCAGCATGTGAGTGTTCACAACCCGTGCCCCGAGCATGTTTAGTAAAATTGTACCTAGGATGCACTATTGTGAGATGCTCAGGTGCATCTCGTGCATAAACATGTTAACATCACACAACATATCACAAGATGACGACCGAACCAAATATGTAATGCACATAACATATCATGCAATTAGTCAAATCAAACACAAGTACAGAATTTGAGCTCAAAGGAAAAGACTTTTCATTAATCAAAAAAACTTATTACATGTATAGCTCGGTCCTTACAATTGTATGGATCTAGCATAAGCACCTTATATCTACTTTACAAATTTTAACTTTTAGACCTCGTCATCCTCGACCTCTTCTTCCTAGTCCAGATCCTCCTCTTCTTCATCTTCTGCCTCTTTCTCAATAGGTAGCTCATCGATGACTATCTCCATCATTAAAGACAAGTTCATGTCCGAATTCTCGTTCTTCAGCCAGTTAGATACAGGCTTCTAATAGGCATAGACACCCTGAGCATAGCACCTATCACTCCTCGCGGACTCAGCAATCAATCCTTAATGAATGGCCTCTAGAGTATTCTCTGCCAGGCGTAGCTCGACATTCTTAGATTTTAAAGCTTCTTTCGTCAGGCGAAGCTCTTTGTTTTTGGCATGCAACGCTTCTTTGGCCGAGCTAAGCTCCTCTTTATTCTTCCTCAAAGCTTCTTGCACTTGTTTTGACTCTTCATCCTTTGCTTTCAAGGAGTTCTCCAACTCTCGTCTCTTTGCAGCCTCCTCATCACAGTTCCTCACTGCCTGAGCAAAATTGGCAGCCAGGCTCGCTACCCGATCTTTGATTGTATGCACGAGCTGGGCAACTTACAAAATTTCATTCAATTTATTTCCATTCTAAAGCTTAATCCAAGTACAAATGTTTAGATTGTTCCTTACTATATGAGACATTGTCACCATCTCTTTTGCCACGTCACCTGAGCTCTTACGCACATTTTTGCACCTCTCCTTCGGGATAGCCTGGTATATTTATTTCAATACCTTTTGCGGCCTGGCGTCTTACACTGAGTAAGTAGAGCCGTGTGGGCTAACCAACTTCTCATTCATCGCCTCCACTAGCCGAGCCATGCTATACCGACGGGCTAATGGTTCATCCACCTCTCTCTATGGCAAGTCTCCTTCCACTTGGGTTTGAGGTAGGTTCTTATCTACCCCTTCATGTTGCAAGTGTTCTCCCCCCTCTCTGTGCAACTCAATTTCTGGTATTGCCTCCAAGAGAGCCAAGTCCACAGCAAGCTCTTCTTTTTTAGCGGGGCTGGTCCTGAAAGCTAGATCGCTCGGTCGCTCGCAAGTCATCTTGGCTTTCTTCTGAGTCTCTCTTCTTGCCTCCTTCTCAGCAAGGCATTTGAGTTCTCTGCTCACTGACCTTGAGCCCCTCTCTATTCAATCAAGCCATAAATTAACCAAACACCTTACCACATTAATTTTAAGCAAAAAAATAAGTATTCAAGCATAGAGCATAATTGTCCGGTCTTCTGGTCGAATCTCCTTTGGAGCCCTCCCAAGGGGGAAATACTCCCTTATCAATGCTACGACATTTCTCTTCTCCCTCAGAATGTTAAGCTCCACTGTCTCAAACACAGCAAGCTCATTCTCGTCCAATCTCCCCCTAGTCACTTGTTCGCCACTGAGGTTGACTCACAAAATATTTTGGCAGCCGAACCCCTAGCTATTCTCCAAAATGAAAAATCGATCCTTCCATGCCTTTATCGAATCCAGTTTTCCTGTAAACATACTGAGCCTAGACCTTCCTTGCAAGTATAGAAAGTCCTCGTCTGCTTCTGGGAGTATTCTGAGCACACTGAAGACACTTAGCACTCGAGGGATAGGTATAACCCTGAGCAACCCGCAGAGTATCTCGAACCCCATGATTGTTTGCCATGCATTTGGACTGAGTTGACCGGGGGTAATATTGTGGTATTGCAGAAAAGCCAGCGAGAAGGGCTGCATAGGAAACCTGACCCTCAACCTTAGATCCTCTTCATAGATCATCAATTGGTATTCTGGAGGGCTGTCGTAGGCTCGGGCATCCTCCTCCAAGATAAGCATCTTGTACTCTTTGGGTATTTAGTACTTCTGTCGAATCTCGGCTAGGTCTAACTCTGTTAGTGTGGATATGATATCTCTTACCTGAGCTTTTTCAGAGCTTAGGTGTACTCCTTGGACTTCAGCTACTTCTTCCTCTTTGTCCACTAGTTGAGGCTATCTTCTTGTTTCTGGATCGGTCATTTTGATCACCTCCGACCCAGTTTTGACATGAATTTCCTCTCCCAGTACACTTGGAGAGCCCACCTCCCCTCCCTCATCTGACACAGCCGAGCTGATGATTGCTCACACCATTTTGTAACTAGAAACTTTAAATGCAAAACTTCAAATAGAAACTTAAAACTAACCTCTGAAACTGAGCTCTTAAGCCTTTACTAGTCAGACGAACCGAGCTTCTCTCTTTTGAATCGTGTACCGAATGTTGTCCCACTACCCTCTATTTATAAAGTTCACCTTAGCCATGTGAACCGACATCTCTCTTTAATATTACAAATGTTACGTCTTTTCAATTTTTGCCCAATCGTTACCTCAATTTTTGAAGCGTCACTTCTCCTTTGCATGACATGTGTACTTTTAGAATCTTCACGGACTCCTTGGCATGAATGTCGAGACTTCTCAGAAGAGTATACTTCTGAACTCTTATCAATTTCCCTCACTACTCGAGCTTCTCAAACTCTTAGTTTTCAAGCTCCTTGAGCTCTATCTTGTGTCACTCATTTTCTCTATACTCTCTTGTCGAGATCGCCTCCTCTGTCACAAGCCTCACTTTGACATGAATGTCAAACGATCGGTGAGGGACTAGTGATACTATATCCCCACTGGCTGAGCTCATCTACCGAGCTCCACACTTGAACACTACATATTGTGACTAGTGATACTATATCCCCACTAGCCGAGCTCATCTACCGAGCTCCACACTTGAATACTATATATTGTGATACTGCATCTACTTCATTAGTCAACACATACACTTTTAACTGGGTGCTTCCGAGCTCTTATGCATGACTTTGACATAAATATCAATGACTTAAGAAGGACTACTGATGATTCCTCGCAGTTTACTGAGCTCTCCTCTAGAACTCAGTGTCCAGTCATCTCCATGACCAAGCTCTCAGCACTATAAAGACCTCAGTTCTGGGCACTACCAGTCCTACCGAGCTCCAAATGTCTAGCAGACAACATATCCATAGATTGTGCTGATATGGGCCAGACCCTGTCCCCTGCATCAATTATAAATAGGGGATTAACCCCCATAGGTAAAGAATCCCTACTCCCTCTATATTACTCTATTTTACTTATAGTAATCGACCTCTGACTTAGGCATCGGAATCTCCCCTCCAATGAGCCCGATCTTCCTTCTCTCTTATCTTACAAGTAAGAGAGCAGCAACGGTAGCAGTACCCGAACGGTAGCAGTACCCGAACCCGAGCTCAGAGAGCTAAGAGTACCCCCCTGAGATAGCCACAACATCAGTTATAAAGATGTTAATGGGACCTGACCCTTAAGATGCTTTCGATTTGATAATTGCAATTTTTGAGGTTATTATTATTTCTTTAAGCTTTTCTTTTTGAGAATGTTGTTTGGTTTTATCATTGAAAATGGGAACTGGATCAATTTGCTCATCCTATATTTTTCTTGCTGCTGATATGTGATAGAATGTTTTAATTATTCTAGTTGCCTCAGCATGCTTATGTAATGCACTGTGGTTTTATTTTTTTTAATATTTTTATTTTATTTGTTTTAATTATTTTTTGAGTTTCAAATGTAATGATTTAGGTTTTTTTTTTTCAAATGTAATGAATTTTACATGTTCAATGAAATACTTCAATAAAAATATTTTTCAATTTTTTAGCTTTTTATTAAATTTAAGAGTTTTTCATAATAGTATATGTAAATATATATCACACACACACACATATATATATTATATAACTAGATATACATATTAAATTTAAAAAGAATAACAATAACTGTTTTATATGTTTAGTTCAATGTAGATATATGTTATATATAATTATATATACCCAGAAAATTAACAGTATATATTATTATATTTATATATAATTAGATATATGTGTTGATTTTGAAAAGAATAATAATATATAACTATTTTATATGTTTTTAATTATATATAGATATATATTATATATAACCAGATATGTAGTTGTGTAATAGTTATTAAATAATAATGTATGTGGATATATGTTATATATAAATAAATAAATAATAATATTTTTATAAATATAGAATAATGTATTTTTTAGAGGTCCATTGTTCATCATATTTTTTTTAAAAAATTCTCTTTTAAAGTATTTAAAAAAAATTAGTATTTTTGAAAACTAATTTTTTAAAAGTTATTTTTATAATTTTTTTATTGATATTATCCCAATTAATCAGATTAATCTAAGTTAACGGGCCATATGTATAGCTCAATCTGCTCATTTAGAGGCCCAATGATTTAAACGACAAATTCAGATGTTAGCATTTCATAGAGCTTGGATAGAAGGTAGAGTGTAGGATGGATGGTGAAGTAGTATATCATAATTAAATGAATTATTTTATTAATTATATTATAAAAAAATTCAATTAATGTAATTTAAATTTAAAAATTAAATCAACAATATGAATATTATAAATTTAAAAATTAATTTTATGTTTTAGCCATTTAATTAGTCAAATTTTCTTATAATTCAGATTAATTCATCATCTTTTTACAATATATAAAATAATTTTAGTTGAAATTTATATATATAAATAATTTTAGTTGAAATTTATAAATAAATCTAACTCTTAATAGTTAATTTTAAAAAAATAATTCGTTATGGCATAAAAAGATATGATAAAATGGTAAGTATACAGTATATGTTTGAATAATAAAACAATAGGCATAGATTCAATAAATTAAAGCTTTTTGTTAGTAATTATAATTAGCTAATGTAAGGTGGTTAACATGGTAAATCTTTTATTGAAGACTACAATGCTATAGCCAAATATTAATAAGCATGTTTTTATATCAAAGAGTGTAATAATAATCATACCCCTTGACTTCGCCTCAGTGACTCTTTTGTTTGCCCATTCAAAATCCCAGGAAGGAAAACCCATTTTTTTGCTTAACCGTTACTTCAGACTTGTCATTTCTCTTCTTTAATTTTATTTTAATTATTTTCTTACCTTTTCAACAATCATTATTTATTTTTTTTTTTTGTTTCTCTCTCTCCTTTTCTGTTCTTGATTTTCCGGCAACTGATAAAAATGTCCCCGGCAAAGAAAACCAAACATTATCCTTTGCCTCTTCCTTTTCATGAGGAAGTTGTTAAAGACCCTATTAGTTTCTGGGATACTCTCAGGCGCTTTCATTCTATAGTGGGGACTAAGTTTATGTAAGCCTTCTTTCTTCCTCTGTTTTTTCCCTGTTAATGGCCTCTCCTCTGTTTTAAGAAACAAATTAATGTGTTTTGTTATTTTCTTCGATGTTTCTGTTTTTAAGGATATCTGTGATAGGAGGGCAAGAGCAAGATTTGCATGTTTTATATGTAGAGGCAACTAAAAGGGGTGGCTATGAGAAGGTTCAGCTCTGCTCTGTTATTAATCCTTTTATTATGCTCTATAAGCTTGCAAGTTTCGATCTTTTGACTGGAAGAAAAATAATTTGTAGGTTGTTGCAGAAAAGAAATGGAGGGAAGTGGGTTCTGTGTTTCACTTCTTTCCAACTACAGCTAGTGCTTCTTTTGTATTGAGAAATCACTACTTGGGCCCTCTTTTCCGTTACGAGCAACTTAATGAAACCCTACTCTATATTTTTTTAAATTTATATTGTTTGTTGAAAGTATTTTAATTATTTTATTATAAATTTATTATAAATTATATAAAATTTATAAATTTATAATAAATTTATTAAAAATTTAGTGTAAATTCAATATAAATTTTTTATCAACTAATAAAAATATGATATTTTGATAAATATTTTATATATTTTAATAAATACATTATAAATATGATAAATTTAAAATTATTTTTAATTTTTTTATATTTTTATTAAAAATCCATTTCTTTAAAGTGCAAGGTCCACAAATATAAATTTTTTAACGCGATGATATTTTTTTCAACTCCTGTTATTTTTCATAACAGTGTTAATAAATTAAATTAAATAAAAAAAATAAATTCTAATTGACAATCAACATCCTAGTCGGTGGCTTTACTTTTGTCCGATGAAAAGATAGATTAAAAAAAGTTTATATATGGTTTTATAAAAAAAAAATAGTTTATGATGGATTTGAAAAAAAGAAGAAGAAGTGAAGTTTAAGTTTTTTTCTTCTTTTTTTTTTTTTTGTATTTTGGCCTTATTTTTATGTGAAAGATAAAATATATTGTATGGATACTTAAATATACACATATATAATAATATTAAATAATTTAAGAGAAAAAAATATTAAAAAAATGAAACAGACCGCTCCATCGGAAGCACAGTGACTATCTTTATTTTAAAATAGATTAGGTTTGAGTTTGGCAAAATCCATTTCAAATTTGATCTATTTAAATGCTGAGAATGTTTTTACTCAATATGTATTAGTTTTCAAATCTTATAATAATCTAAGCAAATCATAAAAAAAATAGATGATCACAAATGTTTTTCCTTATTTAACAATCATTTAAAAATATTAATAAATGCTTTCATAATATTTTTATAGGCATCTTACAATAAAATTATCTTAATTTTATTATGAGATATGTCTAATCAATATTTTTTGTATGCATTAATTTTTTTTATAGAAAATTTTAATTGATATATTATTTTTTAAATATAGTATTTTTTTTATAAAATATAATTGTTATAGTCTTTTATTTTATTATTTGTTAAATATAATCTTTATTTAAATTAATTGTAAACTTATCTAAATGAATTTAATTTACTTTTAAACTTATTTAAAAATTTTAATTTAATTTAAAAATTATCCAAAATTAATTAATTTTAATTTAATATTTAAAAATTTTAATTCAAGAAAATTTGAGAGAGAGACACATGACAGAATGTTATGCGATTTTTCTTTTTTTTTTTTTTTTGCAGTATTTTGCTAAAGAATTGAAGGGAGACAGTGCATCAAGTTTTTCGCAATTTTGCATGTTTGGGATAAAAGTTGGCAAGTTGTGGTTAGAATGTGATTCTTTGTCTGTTGTTCATCTTTTTCAGTCTAGATCACTAGAGGTTCCGTAACAGATTAGATTTTAAAAAAAAGAAAAGAAAAAGAAAGGACTCAATGTTTGTCTTTTATGCGCAATATGCAAGTTCATGTCTCTCGTATATACATGGAAGGTAATAAGGTGACAGATTGTTAAGCTTGTTTTGGAGTCTCCTCCTCTTGTTTGCAATGGTGAGATTCAACTCTTAAATTTTGTAATTCTATTCTGCATGATGATTTTAGCGGTAGGGATAATTATAGGTTTTATTAATATGTTATTATTACATGTTCTGCCTTATTGATTTTTATTTATCTTTTATACTGTTTTTTTTAATTTAATTTAATTTATTTTTTTTTTATCTAAATATTTACTGAGTTCGTTGTGAAGGAGTCAACCTAGTTGGGATGTTTACATGCATTCTCTGTTTTCTGACTTTCAATCTTTCATTTAAAAAAAAGAAATTTAATATAATTATCAGATACACTAAATTAAGTCGTAAGGATATTGTTGATATTGAATTAATTTATAAAACACATGAAGTTGATAAATAAAAAACAACCCTATAGGATTCCGAAAGTCTCATTAGTGATAATTAGCATTTCAATCATGTCTTTTAGAAGGTTAAGAAGGTATAAGGGCAATCTTACACTTCCTGGAAACATTCATTTAATTGGTAATCTCAAATCAACTCTCCCTTGAATTCAGCTTTAAGAATTAAAATAGTAAGCTATTATCATTGAATTCAGTTAATGCCAAAATGTAATTGAATGGGGATTAGTGAGTTATGGGATACGAGGAGTATCAGCAGTACATTGTTAATTTCACACGGTGGTTATTAGTTCGAGCTTGATTTTCCCTTGTAAGACGATTACAAATTAAGGCGACTTACGAGAGCAGAATCAACAATACAGCACAATTTTATGGTAACATGAGCTTATGAAATCAGTTGAACACGAAAACACCGTAAAAATTGAAAATCTTCAGTTGAATGTAATCTCTAATACCATATTCCATTGCTGCAAGCAGCATTATGCTGACAACTAATACTCCAAGCTACTTAAATGTTCACACACAAGCAACCATTGACAGATACACTAAGAAATTGGACGACTTTATATTACAAACATTCCATATATAAGTACACGTATACAACAACAGAGGGGTTCAACCAATGCTAAATTGCTAACTTCCTAAAAATAGTCGGTCCGCAATAAGGGCCAGCAACTAGTTATCACAAAATATAGAGAGCAAGATTTCAGCCCCTTATGGGATCAAATTCCAGAAGTAATATTGAATTGTATCGGTATCTATATTTTCTATGCTACCGTCAACATTTATTTCACATAAATTTAACATGGAACCAATAGTTCACAGAAAGATTATCCATGCCGGCAGACATTTCAATCAGCTTTTTGACCATTTGTGTGGTTTCCTTGCTTAGTAGGAGGGAGAGTATCAATGAGGAAAGACTTCATGTACTTGTAGAACTCTTTAGGTCTCTCTGCATTAAGAGCATGCCCGACATTCTTTATTATGACTAATTCTGCATTTTCACCGATGTGCCTGTACAGGTAAAATACCAGTGTGTTACTTGGAAATCAAAAGAAAAAAATATCTGGGAGTAAGAAGGAATTAAAATAGTTTTCCAGTCAGGCTCAACATTTTGCTTTTTTGCTTTCAGAAGAATGGAAATGTTGAAAATGCTACTAATCTGGATAGTGGATACAAACTTTTTTAATCTATGTGCTAATTCCAGTGGGAAGATCTGGTCATATTCTCCCCAGATTATTAGCGTAGGCTGCATAAAAGAGGAAACTAAACCTTTAGAAGGTGATCAAGAAGATAAAAAAAGAGAAAGAAGACATTTGCAGAATGTAATTTTGCAACACCTGGGTTATCTTAGGAAGATTAGACAACTTTCTATCCTTGTGCAATGCATGGATCAGTTCTTTCTTCTCTTGACGATATTCTGTGCACATCACCTGCCCATGTAACCAAAATCACAAATCTGCTTTTACAATAAAACAATAGAATACATTAATTCAGTTTCTCAAAATAAAAAGAAATCCACTTTCAGCATCAAATGTTATGCTAGCTAGGGTAATGTATCCAGCAACCTCAATGGTAAACTTGTTGCAACTTGAAATGGAAGGACGAAAGATGCATACAAGTATACAACACAGTCAATGGGACTAAAACATAGAGCAAGAACTGTGACAATAATAGGAGACCATAAAACATAAAAAGGGCAAATGATTGAGTACGTATCTCCTCACAGTGCAGGGGCACAGGGCTATATAAATTCACTCAATTTCGGAATGTTAAGCTAAATTTATACTTGTTATTAAGCAAGTTCTTACATTCTGTAATTCACAAATCACATTCAAAATCAAATTCAGTTGCTTGATTGGAATTAAGGATCACTATTGTTTCTCGAAAAGATTAACAATACACAGTAATTTCAGAACCATTCAAGTTGAATTAACTACTGTACAGTAATTGCAATCCAATTCAAGATTAAACGATTAAAAAATTGATTATCCACTCTAACAAGAAATCAAAACAAAATTTAAATTAATCAATTAAATAAAAAAAATAAAATCAAGAACTGAATCAAACCTCAATAAAGTCATTTAGAAAACAATTAGGAGCAGTTTTGGGAGGCTTATGAAAAGACAGTCGTAACAATTCTCTAACTTTCTGAGGACTCTGAGGCAACAAAAGACTAATAGCTTCATCTACGCTCATCACTTTAAACAACCGTTCCTCCATATCTTTCGCCTCCAAGCAAACTCCAGCACACCCTAAGATCAAGCGTCCCACGCGATCCTTGAACTGCGCCGCCAAGCTATAGGCCACAAACCCACCATAGCTCAGCCCCATAACATCCATCTTCGAAACATTAACAAGGGCATCCATTTGAGCCATAACGCACTGGGCCTGAAAAGCCTCGGTTCTTTCTGGTCTGGTCGTGTAAGAATCGCCGAAGAAGAGAAGGTCCGGTATGTATAAGTTGAACTTGGACTTCAACGAAGGGATAAAGTAGTTGAATTGCCACATTGCATTGGCACCAAAGCCGTGGATTAAGAGGAGTGTAGGCTTGGAGTGGAGGTGAGATTTGGGAACCCAGCAGTGCATGATCGTGCCATCGCCGAGATCGGTGGTGGATGATTTGAGTCCAGCCTTAGTGAAGGAGTAGCGGTAGCAGGAGTCACGCGATGCTGCGAAGCTAAAACACTTTACCATTTTTTATATCAAGTTCAGTTCTTCTTGTTCTGGTCTTTCTCTTGTTTTGGCATTGATGTGATGAAAATTCTCAATGGGTAAAGTTACCAAAAGTTGGTGCCAAGTAAGTTAGGTTTAGTAGTGAAATAAAGCATTTAATCAATACTTTTAAAATAATTGAATTTTTACTATTAAAATAAAATTATCTTATGTAAAACTAATTTTATCATAATGCTTTGTAAAAATATGAATAATATTAAATATTTAAATTTAAATATTCAAAATTTTTTATATAAATTATATTTTCAAAATCGAATTTAATAATTAATAAAGATAAAAAAAAATATACCTATCAAATTTTAATGTTGTTACGTACCCAGCTAATCGAACTTAAAATATTTTTTTATATTTTAATAATATGTCTAAATTATTTAGCTAGATTTGAAATGATATAATCTCTTGATTTAAATTCAATCTCAAAGTTATAGCTAAAAATTTAATATATTTATACTTATTTATTTATCCGTATAGAATTGCAATAGCTGTTCATGTTGGAATTGTTTTGCATAAATTTGTTTTAATAAAAAAATATATATGTGATAACTACTTCAATTTTCTTTTTAATTAATTTAATTGTTTAACTGTAATAGTTGTATTAGGAGGAGTACGATTTAAATTTTTATTCTTGAATAATTATAAAGAAATTATTCTAAAGAAGTGTATAGTTAAGATATAAACACTTTTAAAGTGCTTGTTTCATATTAAAAATATATTTAAAGTATATCATTTCATAAAAATAGATATGTGGTCACTGTGAAACACAATGAAATGTAGGTTTGATTTTGTGTAGGGATGAGTCATAATGTGATATTGAAACATTTGGTTAGTCTTCTTGGGGTCGTTGTAGGTCACACTCATAGTAACACTAACCGTTTTGGCTTTTCTTTCTTTTTTTTTTTAATTAAAAATATTGAATTGTATTAGGACTTTGTTTATTTATTAGTTATTATTAAGGTGCTTTTCTGAGTTGAACTTCAACTTACGTATATGTTAGTTTGTGCCAGTTTGCACACATGTATAATGTATTTTCAGCCACGGCCAAGCCAAGAATATTTTCGTTTTTAAATTAGACCTATTTATTTAAAAAAAATAAATACTTCTCAATTTTATTTAAAATTTTTAATTTTATTGATTTTTTGTAATTTATAATTTAAACTAATAAATAAGTTAATTTCAAAAGATAATTAAAATTAAAATTAAAATTTTAATTAGAAACTTAAAATTAAAATTACACATAAAGTAGAAAATGTGTTGAAAGGTGGATGGAGGTAAAAAAAAGGGGAAGAAATCTATTTCAGTTATATATATATATATATATATATGTATTTTTTAATTTCAATTTCACTAATTTATCTCACTTGGATAAAATTGCAAGTAAAATAAAAAAGATGATAAAATTAATAAAATAAGAATTTTGGATAAAATTGAAAAAAAAATTGGACCTTTCTTATCATTTAGCATTTTAATTATTATTATTTATTAGCATATATAGTTCAGTTTCACTAATAAGTGCTCTAAAAATACTATTTTAAAATATCTTTTTCAAGTAATATTTTAGACAAGATATAAATATGGTAATTCTAATATGAAATTAATTTGGCAAAATATGATTTGGAAAAAACGGTTATTTCAGAAAAACAAGTTAATTTAATTAATTTAAGAAAATAAATTGAATAAAAAATTGATATTTTAATAATTATATTTTATTTAATTACTATCACAATCATTTTAAATTTTAAGTGATAGATGAAGAATTTTAATTTTCACACCTTTAATTTATTTTTGAAATGTATTTAAATTATTATTTCTCATCCGTAGCTTGTTAGAAAAGTGTTATTTAATTATACTGATTTTTCAATTCTCGACTTCTAGATAAAATAGAGCTGCAATACTAATAATAAACAGTGGGCAGGCGAACAAACAATAAGTCAGCGTTCTGCTTCGGTTTGGAGACGAAGACCACGCTCCAAAACGGCACCGTTTTGGGCAGAGCGCTGCGTTTTGAACAGTTTGCAGCCTAAGCTCAAAACGGCACCGTTTTGATCCAGAACGGCGCGTTTCAAAACGGCGCGTTTTGAAGAAGTGAATCGCGCGTCTCTGGACCGGACTAAAGCGCAAATAAAATATATTTTTTAATATTGCAAACAGGTCATCCAACTTTTGATAATCCGATTTTGACCTAGAAAGTTTTGTAATTCCTGTTTTCACCCACAAAACTTTTAATTATTTATTTTTTGGCCCAAATTTTTATGTTTATTCATTTTTTGCCCCAATTTTTTTTATTTTTGTTTTAATTAATTAATTAAAGTTTATTGCAATATTTAATTGAGCTTAAATTTAAATATTGCAATCAATTTATTAAGAATTACAGTTCAATTAAAGTTTAATTTTATATTTATTACAATATTAAATTTTAATTGAGAATTTATTAAATTGAGTTTAAATTTTGGTATTTTAGTCTTGATTGTGTTTAATATTTTTAATAATAAATTAATTGATACAAAAAGTTACCAAAGTGATTTATTTCGGATATTAGACAGGTGTATTAAAATTCATTGCGAGTAGTAAACTAGCCCAAAGGAAGGTTGCTATCTGGCTGAATTGAGAATACATTTGCAGTGATAAATATGTGATAATTATTATGTTTTCATCCATGTGGATAATAAATCGGCCCAAAGGAAGATTTAATATTTGACAGGATTGAATTTTCAATATTTGATTATTGCATTGAGATGCCAATTACAGTTAATGTTTTATATCCAAAGATGAAAATATTAATATTGTACCGATATCTTGTTTCCATTATTTAAACTCTATTATTGTTTGTTTTAATTATTTTGTGGATAGTGAGCTTATGTTAATTTTTGTCACTTTCTATGATATCAGCTAGCATACCGTATAATCCTAACACTGTCCCTATGCTTGAGGGGTCAAACTTTGGTTCATGGAAATCAAGCATCATGATTTATCTGGGTCGTATGGACTTAGACCTTGCATTCAGGATGGACAAACCTGCTCCTCTTACTGAAGAAAGCACAGATGCTCAGAGGGTTCAGTATGAGAAGTGGGAGCGTTCTAACCGCTTAGGTCTTTTGATCATGCAGCAGGGAATCCCAGAACATGTTCGAGGAGCCATTTCTGCTGAAGAAAGTAATGCAAAAAACTATCTTGCTGAGCTGGAGAATGTCTATGTCAAGAATGACAAGGCTGAAGTGGGGACGCTTTTAGCAAAACTTACCTCCATAAGGTATATTTAAATATATTTATGTATTGCAGTCAAATTAAAATATATTTAAATATTAAATATATATTGCAGTCAAATTAAAATAGTCAAATTAAAGTTTTGATCAAATTAGGATTGTTGACTATTGAGGTGTCCTACTCGTAATAGGATTATAAGTGTAGAAACCGATGAGAATTTCTGTTTTGTTGAAGGACCAAAATAGAAATTAATCATCATCATCAGTTATAAATAAGTGGTCGTGGTCTCCAGGGGAACATAACAATTTTTTGAGAGAACATTACGTCCCTTCAGTAGTGCTTCCGCTAAACTTAAAGTGTGTATCCCCTGGAAGGCGATAAACTCCAAAATCGTCTTCAGCTTCAACATACGATGATGTCAGGTATGCAATTCAGCCCTTTGTAATTTAATTTGAATAATCTAGTGATCTATGCATATTTTATGTTTTAGGAGAATCAGGTTTTCTCCCCCTTTCATGAAGGCTTTAAAAAATATTTATAGATCTAGAAAAATATTTTTCAAAAATAATAAATATATGCATCTTTATTTTTTTTAACAAATATTCATCTTCATATTTTTCTTCAACAAAAATCTTAGTATTTATATATTTTTTTTCAATAAATCTTCATCTTTTTTACACAATTCTTTAAATATTAAAACAAAGAGAAAAATAGAAGGAGAAATATGCATGTAAATTGAAAACAAATCTTCATCTTCTTCACACAAATTTTTAAAAGCAAAAAATATGAAAGAATTATACATGCAATTAGATCTAAACTTTCTTTTGAACACAAAAAATAAGATCAAAAGCAAAATAAAAAAAAATTACTACAGACAACTAAATTTAAATTTTGCTTCAAAAAATCAACAATAGAAAAAAATATATGAAAAAAAAATCAAAATAAATAACAAAGTGTTGATGTATTGAGATGTTTTAGATATGTTAGAAGAATACCCAATAAAAAAAAGATATATTAAAAGAATACAGAATAAAAATTAAAAAAATATTAATTTTATTATGTAGATTTTTTGCAGATATTTGATGGGTATTTTACATATATTTAATAGATGTTTGATAGATATTGTAAATATTTATTAGTTGTTGTGTGTATATTAAAAGGATACAAAATAAAAATTTTAAAATATTAATTTCGTTATATAGATATTTAGTATATGGTCTAAATAAGATTAGTAGATATTTGATAGATGCAGTGTGTATGCTATGTTTTTATTATGTATGTTGATGATGTGTTATATAAATGTTGTATGGATGTTATATGTATATTTTATGAATATAAAGTTACAAAAAATATTAAATAAATTATATATATATATTTGATATATGTTATATATATATATATATATATTTAGCAAATATTTGATAGATGTACTAAATATTTCTTAGATGCTATTTATTTATAAAAATATAATATTAAAAAATTTATTTTTAAATAAAAATATAAATAAAAAAAATAAAAAATCAGCGTCACAAATGGATGTGAGGAGTTGTTAAAGTTTCGTAAAAATGAAAAAAAAAACACATGAAAATTGAAAGTGAAAAGAAAAGTTGTATTTAAAAACAAAAAGATAAGTACATAAGCACATAGATTTAAAAAAAGAAAATGAAAGAGGGATAAATGGCATAAATTCCTCTAATTTATACACCTCTCAATTTTTATTTTAGAAATTTATTATAATACCCTTGAAATTAATTTATTCTATTAACTTGAAATTAATTTGTTCTAATTAACAATTTAATCTTCACTGTCCGATAATTACTATTTTATCCCTAAGTAAATTTAAATGAAAAATAAAAAAAATTGAGATATTAAAATATTTTATAATATAGTATTTAATTTAACTTAAATAAAAAATTATAAGATTTAAGAAATTAAAGTATTTATACACAAATAAAAGAATTAAAACACATTAATATTTTTAAATTTTGCAGAAGAAAATACTATATACAAATTAAAATGTCAAGAACTAAAGTTTAGTAAAAAAATTTTATTAATAAATATCAACACTAAAAATATGAAGTTTTAAATAATAGGGACTGAACTCTGAAGTGTTTATTAAAACAAACTTTAAGGGTGTAACGATAATTTACTCTTTATTTTTGTAAATTTTAATATTTATGAATAATAGTTTTTAACATTACCATGAATCTGAACATTTTATAAGCATAATATAAGAAATTATCATCATTCGTCTCCTTGCTCATATATACTATGAAAATAAAAGTGCAACGCAACAATTTTTCCACTTAAATATTAAAAGCTAGCAAAATTAAATAGAAAAATTAAAACAAATCAAGGAAAATCAATAATTTTTATAAAAACAAATAAAAGTATGCATTTATTAAATAAATATTACAATGAATTAAATTTTTATCTTCAAAATAGAGATATTTTTGCATAAATATATTGCATCACTATAAGCAGGGGCGGAGGCAGGTGGGGTCGAGTGGGGGCTGACGACCCCCCTGCCGGCCGCCGGACTTGAAAATTGCATGTACTGTACCTCAGCCCTCAGCCTCAGCCCCCCTCAGCCCCTCAGCAGTTCAGTCCTTAGCCTCAGCCCCCTCTCTCAGCCCTCAACCCCCCCTTCTCAGCCCTCCTGACTCCGCCATTTACTGCAAGATGATAAACAGTTTGCGTAAATAGTGATGGTAAGTTTAATGTTTTTATATGCAATATAATCTATTAAATTATATTTTAGATATTTTAAATTTTAATTTTTTTAAAGTATATGTTAATGATCTAAATTAAGGAGTAAAATATAAATATATTATTTTTCTTAAAATTTTCAATTAAATTTCTATAAAAGTAATTAATACTATGAATGCAAATCTATTTTTTGTATTTCAATCCGATAAAAAAAATCTACATTGGCCTTAATAACAATAGCCGACAAAATAGTTGAGCTCACCATTGGGATAGATTAAACCATCGTGCCCGATCACTTAAAATGCGACACGTGGAAAACTAAGGGAAGTTATTTATTATTATTATTATTATTACTGCCACTGAATTTTCTGACTTTGAGAACGAAATATGGTCGTTGATTGCGAGTAGACCGAATCTGCATTTGAGTCAAACATTGGAGTGAATCTTTAGGAAGGAGCCCATTTTAGACCTAGCGAGTGATGCTATTTCTACTATTAAATTAAAAGAAGCAACTCACTTTATAATTTAAATATCGTTTAGATAAAAAAGAAGAAAAATGAGAAATATAAAATATTTTCTTATTATCAATTATACTTAATATATTATTTATAATGAAGTATATATAATAATACAAATAGACTTTTGATAAGAGTAAAAGATTATAAAGTTAATTTCAATTTGAATAGGATAATGTCAATTATAATTCTGATATAATAATATTAATCTAATTAAGTTATCATCCACATATTATATAATATTTTTTTTAATGACTACTTCTATGAACATGTCTCGTTAAAACTTTGTTGAAAAAAATTCAGTAGAATAAAAACTTAGCGAAGAAAAAAGAATATAATATTCACATGTAACTTTCAGCAAAAAATATAACTAACTATGACATTTTTAAGTGAACATATTCCAATATTATATACATGCTTTTAAAAGTTGATATCTGAAGTGTCTTTGTGAATAAATCTACTAGATTGTCATTTGAACGAACTTTGTAAATATTGACTTTTCTTTTCTTCAGAAGTTCATGAGTGTAGAAGAACTTTGGCGATATATGTTTAGCCCTATCACTTTTTATGTATCCTCCCATGATTTGTGCAATACATGTTGCATTATCTTCACACAATATTGTTGGTTTATTACTTTCTATAAGTAATTCATACACTCTTCTAATATATTCGATCATGCTTCTCAATCATATACATTCATGACTAGTTTTATGAATAGCTAATTACTCTTAATAATTTGATGAAGTAGTAGTGATTGTTTACTTTATAAATTGCTGAGAAATAGCAATATTGTTATATGTGAGGACATAACCTATTTGTGATCGAGATTTATAAGGATCAGAAAGATATCCAACATCAGCATATCCAATCAATTCAGGCTGTATTCCTTTTGAGAAAAATAAACTCATATCGGATGTGTCACGTAGGTAGCGAAGAACATGTTTCACTTCTTTCCAATGCTTTCTGGTTTATGCAAAACTAAATCTTGCAAGCAAGTTAACTGCAAAAGTAATATTTGTTCTGGTGTTGTTAGCAAGATATAAGAGCACTCCTATTGCACTGATAAATGGTACTTTAGGATCAAGAATATCTTTATTATTTTCTCGAGGGTGAAAGGAATCTCATTTTAAATCAAGAGAATGAGCAACCATTAGAGTGTTTAATGGCTAAGATTTATCCATATAAAATTATTTCAAGATTTTTTGGATATATGATGCTTGATGGAGAAGAATTCCATTTGACAGATACTCAACTTGAAATTTAAGTTAAAATTTTATTTTTTCAAGATCTTTCATTTCAAATTTCTTCCTCAAATAATGTAGTAATTAAGATTTCTTCTGGAGTTTTCACTATATCTAAATCATCAACATAAACTGCAACTATAGTAAATCATGAATTTATTATTTTGATAAAAAAAACATGGGAAAAGGCAATTATTTTCAGATTCACTACTCACTAAGTATTCACTGAAGTGATTGTACCACATTCGTCCAGATTGCTTTAGCTCATATAAGGATCTTTGGAGTTTAACATAGTATATTTGTCTAGATTTTGAATTATATACTTCAGGTATCTTAAATCCTTCTAGGATTTTCATATATCTATCATTATTCAATAAACCATATAAGTAAGTTGTTACAACATCTATCAAATATATGTCAAGCCCTTCGAAGGCTGTCAAAATAATAAAAAATCTAAAAGTAATAGCATCCATAACAGGAGAATATGTCTCATCATAATATACTCCAAGTCTTTGTGAGAATCCTTGTGCCACAAGTCGTACTTTGTATCTCATAATTTCATTTAATTCATTTATCTTATGGACAAATACTCATTTTTATCCAATAGGCTTGACATCTTCTGCTGTCAAAACTATTTGCCCAAATATTTTACACTTAGCTAATAAATCTAGCTCAGCTTGAATAACCTCTTTCCATTTAGTCAATCATTTTATGTCGATATTCTTCAATATTTATAGGCTCAGGCTCATCATCATTAATTATTTCATAAGCAACAGCATATGCAAACACATAATCAATAATAATATCATCTCTTTCCCAGATATTTTTAGATTTCAATGAGATCTCACATTTTTTCGGTACCGAAATCACTTCCGCGATTACTTCTCTAGAAATATGAAGTTGTTGATCTATGTTAGTTTTAACCTTTTCATGAGTGTCATTTTATAAAATTTTCATTTTTCTTCTTTTTCGGGAATAATATCTTTTGAATCAAGTGGTCTACCATGCTTCAGGCTTGTATTAGATTCATTAGCTATCATACTAATAGGATGTCCTGCAGGGATAATCAATCGAGTAGGAGTATTAGCAGTTGAAACATATGATTTACACACCTTCTAAGTGTCTGTAAAGATATCTGGTAATTGATTTGCAACATTCTGTAAATAAATTATTCTTTAAACTTCTAGGTCATAATTGATTTGTGCGTGTATCAAAATTGGACAAAGTTAGTGTATTCTAACTAATCTCTCATGATTTCGGCTATTTACTTTTATCTTTCCCTAATGGTAGAAAAACTAACTCATCAAATTGATAATCTAAAAATCTTTATCTAAAAAGATCACATGTTAAAGGTTCAAGATATCTAATGATAAAAGGAGAATCAAACCCACATAGATACTAAGACAACATTGGTAACCTATTTTTGTTCTCTGGGGAGGTGCTATGGGGATATATGTTGCACAATAAAAAAAAATTCTAAGATGAGATATATTAGGTTGTTGGTCAAACACAAGTTGTAAAGGTGAAAATCTATGATATACAGATGGTCGAATACGAACTAAAAATGCAATATGAACTATAACATGTCCCCAAAAAGATGTTAGAAGTTTTGATTTCATAAGCATTAGTCTAGTAATTAATTGCAAATACTTTATAAAAGATTTAGCTAAACCATTTTGAGTGTGAACATGCACAACAAAATGTTCAATAGTAATTTCTATTGACATGCAATAATCATAAAATGCTTTTGAAGTGAACTCGCATGCATTATCTAGATGAACTGTCTTAATAGGATGATCAAGAAATATTGATCTTAACTTTATAGTTTGAGCAAGAAATTTAGCAAAAATAATATTTCATGTTGACAAAAGACAAACATATGATCATTGAGTTGAAGTATCAATTAAAACTATAAAGTATCTAGATAGTCCACAAGATCAATGAATAGGGCCACAAATATCCTCATGTATTCTTTGAAGAAATTCAGTAGACTTCAAATATAATTTAGATAGTGAAGATCTTATAATTAATTTACCTTGAGTGCAAGAAGCATAAAATTAATCGCCAGACAAAAGAATTTTTGATTTTTCAATGGATATCCATCATATTAATCATGTTTGAACCTCGATGGCCAAGACGATCATGCCGAAGTATAAAAATTTTAGAAGCCGTGTACTTCTGGTGCATATAGTACATCTTAACTATCTTTATATTTGTATAGTATAATCCGGTTGATAAACTTGAAAATTTTTCTAATATGAACTTCTAGTTCAAATTAGTTGTAGTGAAATATAAAAATTCAATATCATTCTCATTCTTTATTTCAATATGATATTTGTTGTGCTCGATTAATTACTACAACAAGCGACACTCGCAAGTATACGGAGTTATTATAGCAACGGTGATCGCCCCAAGATCGTCTCACAAGAAATGAATTGTTTTGTAATAGTTTGATTAACAAATAAATTGAAAAGTAAGAGTGTTATATGTTGAAATAGTGAAAAGTAATTTAAATTTAAAAGTAATGTGTGTAATGGTTGTATAAGATTAATTCAATTTTAGGAATGGTGCCTAGGGTTGTAGATCAATTTAATCAAAGTTTAATTCTCAAATTATTCATTAATATAATCTTGTATTTTAATTTGTTCCCTGAGTTTAATCAGTAATTACTAATTCATTAGTTTTTACATTCATAAATTAACGACAATCAATAATTTTGAAATTGCAAATTAATAAAATCCTAGAATTTATATTTTTAATTCATTCTTAAGGTAGTTGAATGCATAATTTCAATATTAAATTTTACCTTCCGGTCCTTCATTCAATATCTAGAGATCAATATATTGCTAATCTATCAACCTAACATTCTATCCAATACAATTAACTAATAACAAGGTATATTAATAGAAATATTAAATCAAGTCATTCAATTAAATCTACTACAAACCCTAGGCATGAGTAATTTAGCTCATCATCATCAATTTAAAATAAATATTCATCTCAATATAAATCAAATTACAATTGTCCATTGAAATATTAATATTCTTAACAAATAACAACAATATAGAAATTAATTAAAAGAGAGAATATAAAAGATGATAACAGTTAAACTTCTAGTCTTCCTAAATTTCTAAAATCCAATCTTTAAATCTAATTCCTAAATAATTTAGGTTTTCTTCTTCTTCTTTTTAAAAAAATATTTTTGTACCCTTTTTGAAACTTTTGTTGCTGATTTAATGATATTTCTTGAATTTCAATTTTTGAAATGTAATTGATTTATCTTTTATAATGTACATTATTTGAAGGAGATATATTTTAAGGGTTAGATTTTTTATAAAAGGGGATTTAAAGAGAAAAAATATGTTTATAAGTTAAGAAAAATGTAACTCAGCATTACTCAATGTAACTCAACGAGTCTGTATTTATAAGTTAAGAAAAATATAAGTTCAAGAGCTATATAGTTAAATTTAAAGTTCATAAAGCAAAGTCATTAAATTAAAAGTTCAGAGAGCAAATTGAATATATAAATAAAATTCAAGAGGCTGCATATGTATTTGGTAATGTTATATAGTCCATTTATTTCCTTAGTATATGAAAAGAGATAAACAATAGTATATAAATCTATTTAGGGTAAATAATTATGAAATCTCTAAAGTTTTACATATTAAAATTAGTCAATTCTTGTATTTTTAATATCTATTTTGTGTGTCCATTTGTTTTCAAAAACTAAACCATTTAGTCATTCTATTAATATTTTAATTCTAAAACCGTTAATTAACAATTTTGACATTATAAAATAATTTTTTCTACTTTTTTATATATGTCTATCTTTATTACCTATTAATTATTTTATTTTTTATTTTATTTTATATATATATCGTCTGCAAAATAATAAAAATATTATTTGTATCATTTGAAATTATTTTTAGTAATATTTATAAAATTAAAATAATTGATGTGTACGGAATATAAATAAAAGTAAAAACTAGCATAACTAGATAAGTAACAAAGACAGATATATATAAAGAAAGAAAAAAAAAATTTATGTCAAAGTCATTAACTAACATATTTATGACAGAAAATAACGATTGAATAACTAAATAGTTTAATTTTTAAAAATACTAAAAATATAGAGATTGAATAGTATAACATGTGAATCCTCTTGAACTTCATAATTATTTAGTCAACTATTTATATGAAAGTTATATAAAGTAAAAAAAATATAACTTTTATATTGTAATTTATGCTCAACTAGTAAGATTGGTGATAGTATTAATTTGGTAAATGTACCATTACTCATTAATCCAATAGTCTCTTAATTCAAATCTTGATTTTAGAAATCATTTATAGATTCTGATATTTAAATTTTGCTGAGAATTTAACCGATTTTGATTTATTTCGAATTGAAGAAGTTTATTGATCATATTAGAAATTGTTATCTCCAAAAAATATAAACAATTATTTTATTTTTCATTGGCAGATAACTTTTTTAGTATTGATTTTTATATGCAAATTCTATTTTATTATTTAGATAATTTATCAATCAACATTATACATTCATTATACAAAATTATTCAATAAATAATAATATAATCTGATCTGGTAAAGATGTACAACAAGCTATTTCTTTCGATTTAGAACTTTTTTTTTTCCCTGTATGTTGGATTCTATTTCTACTGGAAGCAATATTATTACAAAGAACATCCTTTAATTATGCATAGGAGAAATGATGCCTACAAACTCTCATGCACCTGAAAAAAAATGAATAATTTATTTTTTAATATTATGATGTCTATATAATGATTATACTATATTTTTTAATTATAATATAAATATTTTTATTATAAATAACGAAAAATATTTTATAGTGTCAAAAAATTATATAACTTTTCATTTAATTAGTTGAAAATGTATATATAATTTTTGAAATTAAAAAATAATTTGTTAATGTTACTAAAATATATAAATATTTTTGAAAAATTTTAAAACAAAATATTTTCTTGATTATATGGCAAAATTAATTTTGAATCTGATTATAAAAAAAACCAACTATCAATTTGAGTTTTTTCTTTTTCTATATAACTAAAGATATTTTAATTCTTTTATCATAAAATCTTTCATTTAATAACTATTAAATTTTTTAATTAACATTAAAAGATTATTTTGATAATAGAAATAAATATGAAAACTTATTTGATTTATTTTTCAAAAAGAATAAAATGAACATTTTATTGATATATTGGTATAAAAAGAGTATCATTGACTATATATATGTGAATCTAACAAAAAAAAAACATAATTTTTGAGTGGTAAGAGATTGTTAAAGATTTTTAATCACATGATTGGCTGCCCTTGAATATGGGTTGGGTGTGGCCTAATTGCTCCCTTTCGCTATCCCATGGTCCCATCTTTAGAAAATTTGTCAACATATTTTCCAGTTTACTAGCTATAATGGTTTTATAACAAATTAATTTAATTACACTTGATGAAGTGCTTATCTATTTAATTAAGTTTGATGATAGAAAATTAAAATATTTAATTTTTTTATTACCAAAATATAATCTAATAATAAAAAACAACGATTAAATCTCAAATTTGAGGTCTAAATATTTCTCCTTTCTACATATAATTAATAAAAAAAATACTCGTTCTTCAGCTTTGTTGAAGTTGATGCATGAAAATAGGGGTGGACAAAAATCGATTATCCGATCAAAATTTTAGTTAACCGATTGAAAATTTGATTCGGTTAACCGACCGATAGTATAATTCGATCGGTTCGGTTGAAAATTTAAAATATTTTGATTTTCGATTCGGTTAATGGTTATCTGATTCGGTTCTGTCGATTAACCGATTAATCAAATCATTTTAAAAAAAAATCAGTTATTTATTATTTTTTGTTTAATTTTTTAATTATATAAATTTTTATTATAAATATACATTTTTATTATAAAATAAAATTATATTTTATTTATTTTTATAATAAATTTTATTTAGTTATTTAATTATATTAATTTTTTATAAATATAATTTTATTTTAAAATTTTTAAAAAATTAATTAGTTCAATTAATTAATCGAACCGACCATTTTGGTTCAGTTAATTAACCGAACCAATCAAAATATAAATTTAGTAGGTTTGATTAATATTTTTCTTGCATTTTAATTTTTTTAACCAATCAATTCGATCGATTAATTAATCAAATCGACTAATTTCCCCTCTATACATAAAGTATATTTAAAAGTGTCCTAAAAAATGCTTAAATTTAAATTTGGCTTTTCAATATAGTAAAAACAAAAATTGGTGGGCCCAAACTATCTTAAAATCAAACAAATCAAATTATTATATTTTAACATATTTGTTAATATAAAATAAATTTTTATTAATAAATCAAAAATTATATCTATAAAATATAAATAAAATTATATAATTTTAAAATATATAAAGTATATATAAATAATAAATTATTATATCTTTTTTAATTTTTTCGATATAAATAATAAATTATATTATCATACTATGTACACAATAGCTTTTAGTGAAACAATCATTCAATATGTTATTTATAAACATATCAAATCACTTTCTATATGAGAAAGACATCTTTATTCAAAGAAGGATAACAATCTACATAATAAATCTCTGTTAAATAAATATATAAAAAATAAATTATTAAATTTTTTAACATGTTATAATTTGAAGATTATATTTTAAATAATTGCAAATAAAAATAGAAAGTTTGGAAAAGAAAAAAATAATTATTCTTTTTACAAATTGTCTCAGTTAAATTATTTCGATTGTATTGTTTTTATAATATATTGTATTTTAGTCAATGTTTTCACTGTGCCACCAAACATATTTTAATTTTAATTATTCTAATTTCAGCAAAATCTGGCAATCATCAGCATCATAACAACAACTACCATGAACAAATTCGTAAGTAAAAATCATTTTCTAATTTGAAATATGTGAAATATACAATAAAATTAATCTATCCATTTTGAAATTTAAAATCTTTATTATATAATTTAAAAAAATTATTAAATTTTTACAAACAATATGATTAAAAGCAGGAACGGGAACCGGTGGGGGGGGGGGGGGGGGGGGCAGGGGTCAATTGCCCCTCTGGTTTCACCCATATGTATGTATATATACATTTTTAAATTAATTTTTAAATATTAATTAATTTAAAATTAATTTTTAATTTATTATTTTGATAATATTATTAAATATTATAATTATTATTTAATTTAAAATTTAATTTATAGGATTTATTTTATTATTTTGATGATTAAATTACTTGTTTTAGAATTTAATTATAAATTGAGATTTGAAGTTTTGATAATTATGTTAATTATTTCATAATTTGATTATGATATAAATAGATAAGTTGAGATTTTATAATTATTTTAATTATTTTGTAATTTGACTATGAACTAGGTTTAGAATTTTGTGATTAGATTTATTATTTTATAAAAAATATTATATAATATAAATTTATTAAAAAATAATTAATTTAAATACTTTTTAAAAAATATATCTCAATATATATACTATATAAAAAATAATATATTATATAATTTTTTAAAATAATATTTAAATATTAAAATTAAAATGATAAAAATTAAAATATTTAATATAAAAATAAAATAAAATAAAATATTAATATTAATATTAATTATTTACGTTAATTTTTTAATATAATATAAAATTAAATATAAATTTATCTGTATTTTTTTTGCGTCAAAATACCCTCCTCCTCCTCCAGCTCACCTGAATTTTAGTTCCTTCACTTATTAAAAGGTACATTATGTATTTATGTATATATATATTATAATAACAAACATCTTTTCATCCAATTATTTATATAAATTTTGAAAACAATGAAAAAAATTATTAAATTAAATAAATAGTACTTATTGTAATCAATAACATTTTATAAGAATATACGTTAAGTAATTAATATATTTATAATATGCGTGTAATTTTAAAAAATAATTGAAATGATATTACAGATTATTTTTTATGATAAATAATTAAATAAATTTTAATCACGATACTAATGTAATCAAATTAAATTCATGCAAAGTGCAGATTGATTTCTAAAAAAATCATTTTTTTGAGACTCGTGCCTTTCTTCTTTGTAATTAAAAAAAATTAGATTTTCATTGTTTTGCTCGTATTCTTTAGGGGTATTGAATTAAAAATTATTTAGAAAATTTTTTCAAGGATTAATTAATTTTCTTAAAAATTAATATTATATTGAAGTCACTTCATTAACTTTTTCATATTATTAAATTTTTATATACTTTTTAATTGAAACTTAAACATATTAATATATATAGTTTTGTTTTATTATTATTCAGTTGACTATATATTTTTATATTAATAATTAAAACGATTAAAAGATAATATTTGATTTTTTTTAATATTACATTGTGGAGAGGAAATTAATTTTGTGTCTATTTTTAGGAGAAATATACTTTGCCGCTAGACTATGTCTTAGTGTGCGACAATATTTGAACTCAATATAAATTAATAATTCATTTTTTAAAAGAAAATAAATTATTGGTTGATATTCAATAACTATTGGGAGTTCAAATTATAAATTCAAAAAAATAATATTTTTGTCACGAACCAAATTGAGGAGCCGGGACCGGCGTAAGGCTATACCTAAGTACAACCTTACAAGCCTAATTCAAATTTATAATTATAGTGCATAATTACTAAGTTCAGTAAATTTATTCCAAAATCAAGTCATCAATAAAAATGATACTATTCAAAATCAAGTTCAATAACTAAAACTCAAACTAGATGCAAAGAAACAGTCTACTCCTTATTACAAGAAAAAGGGTTCGGACACGGTCCGCCCAAAAATATCCAGAAATTTCTATGGAGTAAAGAAAATATGTAGACGAACCAAAATCCACACTCAACTAGAAGAATCACAAGGAGAACGACCGAGCTCAATAAGAAATGTAACTTCCACCTGCAAGTCAATCTATAAGGGTGTGAGCGTTATATATATAGACGCTCAGTAAGTTCATGAGAGGCAGATAAACACTATTACAATTTAACAAAGTAATATATATCAAGTAAACATCCACAATAATCACATACATGATGGTGTATCGGGGTCTACAAAATATAACATCCTCCTCTTCCAACCATATCCAAGAACAAGTAGGCACGTGGCCCCAAGAGCAAGTAGGCATAAGTCCCAAGAACAAGATCGATATCGATATATAAAATAATCTCCATAATCACAATCCACATCCTCCGTCCCCATTAGACACACCATCGCACATCACAAAAATATTCAATATCACATCAAGGCATTTAGCAAATAGCATACAAGTTTCTCTGTCTCCTATTCACATGCAAGGCTAGGGCAAGAAAGAATAATATATCGAAATTATAAAGAATAATATATTCGAAGGGCTTATATATATATTAGTTTAGTTAGCAAATAGCACATCATAAATAATTCACATACACCTATGAACTTACTTGGTATCCAAAGAAAGCTTAGCCAATTCCTCACAACCTACTGACCCTGAGCTTCAGCTGGATTATTGCCTAAAGAAAGATAAGTACATAATCCAACAATCAATCCCACTATCTCATCTATCATGAGGGATGCAATGCATGCTATGAATGCAAAAAGACCAATGTTTAACCAACAATTAACCAAGATAATCCAAAATTAAAAACCAACCCGACTCAACTCAAAATTATGGTTCAACCCAATGGTTAAACCGATCGCACCTCAAAAATACAAAATCAATTAATTAATTAAAATTTATTAGAACCAGAACCTCAACAATCAATCCCACTATCTCATCTATCATGAGGGATGCAATGCATGCTATGAATGCAAAAAGACAATACTTAACCAACAATTAACCAAGATAATCCAAAATTAAAAACCAACCCGACTCAACTCAAAATTATGGTTCAACCCAATGGTTAAACCGATCGCACCTCAAAAATACAAAATCAATTAATTAATTAAAATTTATTAGAACCAGAACCTCAACTCAATTTTTATAACTCATTTATCAAATAATATCACATCATTCCCTATACAAAAATCATAATTCATACTAACACTCAAAACCGATAAAAATTCTTAAGTCGTCCCTATAATTCAAATATTTTCAGAAAATAATTCCATCATTCAAAAACTCCGGAAAAATTCCAGTAGCTTCTCCAACATCAAAATAACGTGTGTGCAAAATTTTAGATTAATCCAAATTTATTTGGTTCCCCAAAAATATTTTACAACATTCTGGTTCTGTTTGAACCACTTAAAATCAGTACAGCAAAAATCATCATAAATCTTTCACATTTCGTTACCACAAAATTATCCAAATAATTTTCTCATATTATAGACATCAGGATGGACAACATGTAAAAATTTCATAATTTTTCAAGACATCTAAGACCTTCAAAATAATTTTCAAAACAGACATCATCATAAAACCCTTAACCAACAGCAGTGTCAATTCTTAATTTATTTTGGAACCTAAATATTAGAACCAGACTCAAAATTATTTTTCACAGATTCAAAACATCCTAATAAACAACATATCAAAATTTCATAATTTTTAGAAACCTCTAAGTCCCTCAATTTAATTTTTAAATCGGATTCATACAATCAGTTACCATACTGGCAGCAGGTTGAGAAATAAATTTATTTCGAAACACAAACATTTGACCCAGACCTCAAAATATTTTTTATAAACGCCTAACATCATATCCTAAAACATATCAAAAATTCAGACCTAGATTATTTACCAATAATTTTTAAAAATTCGATAAAGTTACTGAAATATTAGTAATCACAAGTAGAAATAATTTTTTCACTTTATTAATGAATTAAAAATAAAAATCAAACATGAAAATTCCAAAATAAATTTCTAAATCAAGTTTAACATCCCTAGAACAGATTACAATTGCCAAAAATACCAGATCATTAACTTAAACTCCCAAATCAAATATTAAATATTAAGAACCTCCAAAATCATCCTACAACTTTTTAATTATTTTTAATTAATTAAAAATTGAAATAAATCAAAAATATTATTTTCTAACACACTAAACATCATACAAACATCCAACAACACAAATCATGCCATTAAGTTGGAAGAAATTGAAAAAAATTGAAGAAACCTCAAATTATCAAAGCTGCCAGAAATTTGGAACAAAAAACGACGGCCTGCGATGCAGCCCGCAGCACGCCGAACGACAGGAGCGGGCCTTCCCGAACGACAGGAGCGGGCCTCGCCGAACGACACCGACAAATCGCACGTCCACTGACGAAACGACAGCACTCGATTTTGAAGAAAAATTTTAATTTTCCTTCCTCTTTCTCTCTCTAACGGCGCAAATAATTTTAGACACTCAAATGGGTGCCCTAACACCCCTATTTATATAATTTTTAGTTGGTAAATTACCAATATACCACTAAATTAATTTTTTAATTTAAAAATACCCTAAAACTCTTTAAAAATTCAAAAAAAACACCCAACTAACTTATAAAAATTTACAGCTAACCCCAAATTTAATTATTTTCAGAATTATATTAATTAGTCAATTAATTATTTAATTTATTTAATTAATTTAATTTAATTTAATTAAAAATTAATAAATACCTGAAAAATTTCCAAAACACAACCCCTAGCAAAATTATACTTAAAATAACCGTAACGACATCACGGTCACCAAAATGACATCAAAAATAGCAAAACGAAATCCGAAAATTTTTCGACTGCCAAAATGACCAAAATACCCCCCAAAGCCAAAAATACAATATTATACTCAAAACAAACATCTCAACATCCACATTATGAAAATAAACACCAAACGTTATAAAATTCACCCGAATGTGAATTGAAGGTAAAATTACCATTTTACCCCTAGACTCCAATTTCCCTAAAAATCAAGGGTTTTACAATTTTGAACTATCGAGTACGTAGATCAGTTGATAATGAACTATTCTACTTTAACTAGAAATCTCGAGTTCGAGTTTCTAAATATATAATTGAATTAAATCTCGATAAAAAAAAATTTTATTATCTTTATGGTCTTATTTGACACGACTCTACAAAATGATTTAAACAAAAAAAAAATTATATTTTGAATCTTTTTCTTACAACCCAATAGCTTGTTAAATTTATATTTTGTTACCCTCATTAAATTTTTTTACTTTGTTACCTTTGTAAAAATTGTTATAAGAAAAAAATCCAAATTAACTGTATAACTATAATAAAAATAATAATAATAAATCACTAAATATTCTAAATACTCTTTATAAAAATTAAAAACATTTATTTAGAAATAAACAATTATATAACAATAATTTATTATAACTTATTAACTATTAATTTTATTATTGTGTGATCCATATCTTACAATTAAAAAGTTAACTATAATATATCATATAAAATGGTACACAAATAAATAGTATCACTAATACCATTAGCTAGATGCATGAAGTAACTCATAATAAAAATCATGGAGGCTTAGTTTCACCCATAGTTGTCATTTTTTTATCTTTAAACTTATGTCATTATAATATTATTATTATTCCATTAATTCTCTATCTATTCTGTTTAACAAAAAACCGACATAGCATCATATGGTGCCATGTTGACTCCCACAATTCCATTAGATATTGATGTGGCACAGACGTGATATTATGTTAACTTTTAACATGGCACCATACTAATATTCTCTTTTCATGTTAACTAAAATGAAAAAAAAAAGGAAGTGCCAAGGGTTTGAAACTTATAACTTCTACAAGTGTGCATTGGATTAAAATTTTAATTGACTTTAAAAATTTAATGATATTTAATTTATATTTATTTTGAATCTTATAAAATATGATGATATTTAATAATTATTTTTTAAAAGCCTATTAAAGCCTAATGGTATTATCTCAACATAGTAAAGACCATGTTGCCATTTGGCAGGGATCCAATAGGTGGCAGTATTCAAAAAGTAATTAATTTTAATGGATTTTATAAATTTTTATATTTTATTGAATTTTAGGATGCTAGATATAAATAAAAAATTCTTTCATAAATTCAGTCTTCATCCCAAAGATTTTACAAATCCAACATCAAACTCAAATTTTTATACTTATATATCTTTCACTAAATTCATTTCTTTTTAATATAAAATTTATCCCGATATATGTTACACAATACTTCACAATACTAATATTAGAATAAATTTTATCTTATAAAACGATACTCTTATGCCATTAACTTTTGTTAATAAATATTTATCTTATTATATAAAATATAATTTTGGAGAAATTTTATAGCCTTAAGTATGAAAATATTTTTAAATAATTTTTTATAAGTTGAATTTTTTATTCTTAAGTTTCCACGTATATAAATACAAAAATTAGTATTATTTATGGGATTATAATATTATATAAAATTATTATTATTATATTTTTAAAAATTTTACTTATTTACTTTTTATTATGCATTAAAAAGAAATATAATAAAACTTTTTGTTACTATAAAAATTATTTTTTAATTACTTTATATTTTATAGGTATAATTTGTTGAATTAAATAATAATTATTAGTTCAAGTTACTTATAACGTGTGAAAATAGTTATTAACTTATAAAATTAATAACTATTTTTTATTAGTTAATTAATGATTATGTTAATTTATTATATTTTTTAGTAAATTACTTACTATATAGAATTAGTTAAATAATGGTTAAAAATTTTACTATTTAAATTGCTTATAATTACGTGTCGTGTATTAATTTTTAGGTGATATAAGTTGAACATATTTAAAATATTTTTTAATTACAAAAAGGTTTTTTTTTGCTTTATTTTAAAATGCATTATGTTTTAATAATGCTAAATGACAACTGAATTTTTAAAATACGAATAAAAAGATATCAATTTTTAAAAAATGGTTGTATATATATACACATGTTAGTAATATAATTTAATGGATTCTAAAATATCACTAAATTATTATATTAGATAGTTTGAAAATATATTATTTATTTAAATTTTAATAGCAAATGGATGTTAATTAATTATGTATTAAAAAAAACTTAGTTGTATTTTTAATGTTCTTCCATTATAAAAAAAAAACACAAGTTTTATTTTTATAATTTATTTTACATATGATAATAAATATTAGAGATGATATAATATTTTGATATATTTATTTAATATTATTTTATATTTCACTTCATTTTTATATTTTTTCATTTTATAATTTTTTATCTTACAATAATAATATTAAAAAAACTTAATATCTATATATTTTATTTATTACCGTAAAATTTTATTCATTTGCCCAATATCATGAAAGTTATATTTATAGTATAATATTTTCAATAAAATATATTATATTTTTATCAAAATATTAATAATATGAAAAAATTAAAATTCCATTAAAATCTATCAGAGTCTATAATAAAAATCTAATAAACTTCATTAAATTCTATATAGAATTCTAAGAGAATCTATATAATTCTATTAAAATCTTTGAATTTCATTAAAATTATCAATGATTTTAAAATTCATTAAAATCTTAATCCAATATACCATCTTACATCTCTAGTACATTCTTTGGTTTTAACTATTGAGCTACAGTGACACTAATGTTATATTTTTCTCCATATTTTCATCAAGTATTATATAATATATTATAGTATTTATAATAATATATTATTGTATTCATCACATAATGTATTATAATTATTAATAATATATTATAATTATTAAATAATACATAATATATTATTAATAATATATATTATATTGATAATATATAAAAATTATATTAGCAATAATAATAATTATTATATTTATTAATAATTTATGCATAAACATATATACATATGTATTATATCAATAATATAAATTTATTAATAATTAATAATTTATTTTATTATAAAATAAAATAAAATATAATTTATGTATTATTAAATTATATTAATAACATATTTTGTATATTATTTTATTAATAAATGTTATAAATTATAAATTATATTAATAATTATAGTTTAAAAAAATATAGAGAAAAATTAATAACACTCATGTTAGTGTATTTAATAGTGAGGAATGCGTTAGAGGTGTAGAAGGTGCAGTTTCAAATTTTAGCACCTCCAATTTTTTCCCCATTTTAGTTAACAAGAGAAAAAAGAATGCTGACGTAGTGCACATGTCATGCGTCATATCAACATTTAATGGAATGATGGGTGGCCCTCAGTTTTTCATTGGGGAAGAATGAATGGAAGATTAACAGAAGAACATAGAAGATTAACAGAAGAACAACATTATAATGACATAAGTTTATAAATAAAAAAAATTAAAAATTAAAAATTAAGGATGATAATGTTACAATGACATAATTTCAGGGACTACAAGTGAACTTAAGCCTAAAAATGGACTTATAATAAAACTAAGTTATTGGATTGTTCATGAAAAATTATATTATTAGTTTTTAAACTTTTCAATATTTTTTATTTTGATAGTTTATTTTTTTACCAATTTAGTTTTTTAGTTTTAATTAATATTTAAAAATACATTATTTTAATTATAACCAAAATAATAATAAATAACTCATTTACAATTATTCATTTGTATTTCTACTAGGTTTATAGTCATGGGGATAGTAAGGTTAGTAATTTCAGAGAAGTAGCGAGCAAATTTAAAGAGAAAAGTGGAAGGCGGTGCAAAATCTTCGAGAGAAATGTTAATATGTGAAGTTATTAGATTTGCGTACAAAATATTTTAGCCAAAAAAGTTAAAAATAGCTTGATTGTCCAAAAAAACATTGTTTTGAATAATATTATTAAACATGACTTATTATAATTAGTATTAGTAATAACAATATCAATTTAGTTTTAAAATATTCCATTAATAGTTTATTAGCAACATATATTTTTAAAATTTTAATTAATGTTTTTATTAATTTAATAATTTCTTCAAATTATGCATATCAATGTCGATTAGTTATAAATGAGAAATTGTATATAATTTCACTATTAATTATATTTTTATTTTTTATTTATTTATATTTACTTTATTTTATTGTTAAATTAGAAAATTTCTTTAATTATTTATATGTTTTTAAATATTAAGTAATAAATTAATATAATAAAATAATTTTATATTATTAATAATAAATCAGTTAGTTAGTTTGAAACAATTTTTCAATGCAGATATAATTTAAGATTCATAACTCTCATATTATAAAAAATGGCACCATTTGATTTAAAAAAAATCAAAAGTCACCAAAATTTTTTAATTGGATATTTTCAATTCAATTATTCATATTTCAGAAATTTTTAAAATCTGTATTCAACTCTAACCAGATAAATAAATAAATAAGGACATCTTAATTATTTTACTTATCGGATATGTAAAGCACTTTCTATAGCTAGATTCATTCAAGGAAAGGGAAGTGCAAATATAATAGGGAGAATGTGTATTTTTGTCCACCGGTGGATTTACCCTTTAAAATAATTTTAGAGCCAAATAAACTTGCGTTTCACCAAAATCTACTATTTTGGCCCTTGATAATTCTCTAACCAACTATGGTATGTGGTCCTAGCACAAGCCCAAAATATGTCCTTATATACTTTTTCTCATAATGTAGCTCTCATGTTTGTATGCAAGTGCCTCACATACATTTGATGGTCAGAATTTGAAAACAATTCTGAAATTGCATTCACCAACACCTATTAAAAAAATAATTTGCATCAATATATATAATACTGTCTATCTGTATAGAGATACCTTCTGTCTATCTGACATAAATGTCCAATGATAGGAGTTGTGCATAGACAAGTCTTCCTTCAAGTTGCTCAGAAATCAGCCCCAGTTTTTTGTGCTCTCTGTCTTTACCATAGAGTATGCAATGGGATAAATACAGTCATTAAGGTCTATACCAATGCCGATCCAAAGAAACTATAGGTCTACATTCATCTTTGAACCCATTCTTTAAGGCAGCCAGGCAAACATAAATGCCTTGAAATTCTCCTTTATCTTCTTTAAATAAAACTGTAGAGCCATGATTGGATTTCAATAGCTCTAACCTTTAATCATGCAGCATTGCATATTGGTTTGCTTCATTGCCATTGATTTGTTCAAAGCCAATAGCTTTGTCCTCCATGCTTTCATCCTCCCAACAGTGCATCTAAATTCCCTTTGAACTCTGGATACTATGCTACTTACCAACCAACTTGGGTTTTTTCTAAAATCCTCAATATAGTGGTTGGTCAAAAATTATGATGTGGGGTAAAATTTTTTATGAACTCTAACATGTGTGTGTTAGAATTGTTGTCTTGATTTGAAATGTATCATCACTAATTTTTAGATCTGTAATCATCCTACCTGCACGAACCTTCCATTTGCATTGTGGATCCTTACACTATGCAGTTACTTTAATTTGTCATTCTTGGAAAACCATGTTTGATATTTATTCCTTATAGACCATAATCTAATTACTTCTTTAAATTCATCCCTATTCTTGAAAACCATCCCCACTTCAAGATTAACATCAGACTGGTCTCTTTCTCTATTAAATTCTGGAGAACTTGTGTTGGCTTCACCTTCATCTCCACTTGCAACTTCTGTATGCAGTTCATCAGAATTTGCATATTCAAAATCCATATCCACATCCATTTCTCCAATTTCAATATTATGGTTTTTAGAGCTAGTTGCTACATTTCTTCTTCTTGTTTTCCTATTTCTTTGATTTGCTTCTTCATTGTCCCTATGATTATGTACAACTTCTGACACATCCACATCCATGTCAGCCATGTCATAATCAGCATCTTCTATGTTGAAATCATCATCCTCTTGATGTAAGTCAAACTCTGCTCCCAATTATTCTCTTGCTGGTATTTCACCATAATCCGTGGCTTCTTGTTCCCCTAGGTCTGCTGCAATTTCACTTTGCGATATCTTTTATGTAGGCACTTGCTCTTGTTCCCCTATGTTTGTTGCCATTTCAGCTTGTATACTCCCATGCTTTTGTTCAGAGGACTTAGCCTGTGTAAGCAACTCAGTTTGATCAGCCATTTCATCTTGTGCTGACATATCTCCTTCTACATGCATTTGCTCTTGTTCACCTTGTATTAGCACCTCAATTTCATCTGCTGCCACATCTTCTTCTGCTGCCAATTGATCTACTGGCTGATTTAGATGCCATTTTTTGGTTGAATATCTACTATCTCTCTAGAGGCAGATTTGTCTGTATTGCTGACCCTTGATGTCTGCCCTTTTAATTTAGCCTTCCTACTGCTCTCTATGCTCTCTCTCATCCTTCTTCTTCTATCATTTAGTTGTTCTTCTTCATTCTCAATCTTACCTAAGGAAAAATTAACTAGAGGAGAATTTGGTTTGAAATTGAATTCTTAAAGGATTTGATTCTTGGTTAGCTGCTCAACATATACATCTACTTTCGTAGCTTCAGCAGCATGCTTGGCCATCTCCATCACATGTGCATCATTCTCAAAAGGCCTCAAACCAGAATGGTAGTCCTTTTCTGGAAACCTCCACCAATGCCTTATTATACCATATACTCCAATTTTCTACGTAACGTCATATATACTAACTAAAGCAATTCTGTCAGAGTAACAATTAAGCATATAATGGATTTCAACATCCATGTAACTCCATTCGCTCTTGCCCCTATTGTAATGTAATTTTATAATGAATAAATCATTTGAAGCTGCAAGAAACAATTAAAACATGTTCAATATGTGTATTGTATGTAGTATTGGCTCGCTGGATGTAGTTGAACTTGTTGAATATGAATAATTGCACGGTTTCAACTAATTTTCAAACCATTCAGTCAAATGCACTTACTTTCCATATAATAAGCTTCCAAATTGCTCGACATATGCACATGCATTCCACAGAACCCCAGAAAATGACAAAAGAAAAAAGGGCATTTTTTTCTATTTTGCATTTACCTGTCCCTGTCTTTGCATATTGGTCCACACTAATCTTCTATTTTTTGCCTTTGGAAGAATGCATTGTTCGTCTACCACTAGTACACCTCGAATACTTTAACGTAAGATCCTGAATCGCTAACTGTGCAACCCAGGAGTCAAAAGCCTCGCAGATAGTGATAGCTCTACAAACAAAGATACAATGGAGAAAGATTATGACAACCAAAATAGCTTATAAATTAACAGGTTTTGAAGGAAGATTCACGAGTATCTTCTCTGCGTTTTGAAGAATAAACAAGTTCAAATGAATGAAAGAGAGAGAGAGAGAACTGAAATCTAATTTCTTGAAAGAGATGAACAGTAGAGACATCGTTCTTCGAAGTTTGAACTGCTTCTTTTGAAAGGTGACAACGTGGCAATGAACGTGGCAGTTTATAAGTGCCACATAGATTTGCCGTTAACGGAGTAGATGGAATATTGGGTTGAGGACTATGGTGTTATAAAACTGTAAATATTAGGAATGATAGGTGTAAAATTTAAACTTAAGGGACAATAAAGTGCGTTAGTTAATTCTTCAGGAATGATTAGCGTAATTTACTCCAATTTGAGAGAAGTAGCAAGCAAGATTAAAGAGAAAAGAGGAAGGCGGTGCAAAATCTGTGAGAGAAACGTGACTATGTGAGGTTATTAGATTTAAGTAAAAAATATTTTAGCCAAAAAAGTTAAAAACAACTTAATTGTCTAAAAAAGCATTGTTTTGGATAATATTATTAAATATGACTTATTATAATTAGTATTAGTAATAACATATCAATTTAGTTTTAAAATATTCCATTAATAGTTTATTAGCAATGTATATTTTTAAAATTTTAACTAATATTTTTATTAATATTAATTTAATAATTTCTTCAAAATATGCATATCAATGTTTATTAGGTTATAAATGAAAAATTGTATATAATTTCACTATTAATTATATTTTTATTTACTTTATTTTATTATTAAATTAGAAAATTACTTTAATTATTTATATATTATTAAATATTAAGGAATAAATTAATATAATAAATTAATTTTATATTATTAATAATAAATTAATTTTTTAGTTTGAAACAATTTTTCAATATAGATATAGTCTAAGATTCAAAACTCTCATATTATAAAAAAAATGGCACCATTTGATTTGAAAAAAATCAAAAGTCACCAAAATTTTTTAACTGGATATTTTCAATTCAATTATTCATATTTCAGAAATTTTTAAAATATGTATTCAACTCTAACCAGATAAATAAATAAATAAGAACATCTTAGCTATTTTACTTAGTGGATATATAAAGCACTTTCTAGGGAAGCACAACTATAATAAGGAGAATGTGCATTTTTATCCACTAGTATGGATTTACCCTTTAAAATAATTTTAGAGCTAAATAAACTAGGGTTTCACAAAAATCTACTATTTTGGCTCTTGAGTTAAATAGTCTCAATAACTGAGTTTTTCTTTTCCGGTAAATAACATATTACATGACATGATGAAACTGGCAAAATAAATATATCAATAAGCTAATGGGTCCCACAAAAATATAATATAATAATATATAATAGTTATTTTTAATAATTAATAAAAAATAAGAAATGCAAAATGATATAACCAATTAAGTGCAGCATAAATATAACAAATAACATTTTATTTATTTTATTATATAAAAAATAACATTTTTATTTATGACAGTAATTCTACAACTTTCAACAACATTGTTTCCTTCTCCATGCTATTCATTTCCACCTAAACCCAAGCCTCACCTGTCCTTCACCAATGATAATTTTCAACTAAAATAACTGCCATCACCAGCACCTAACTCTAAGGTCGATGCCTTTAGCTCCCGCCAAAAGTTCATCTTCGGTACTAGAGTGTAATTAGGAAGAAAAAAAAATCATGAAGTATAAGAAAGGAATATCATATGCTAGAGGTAGTAATAATTCAAGTGTATTTTGTGGTGAGGATATTGGAATAGTCAGATAACCACCAAATCATCCATTTCTCCATTTCTTCTTTCCAAGGCCTCTTTATTGAGTTTAACCAACTCAACTTTTTGTTTTGCTAAACTCAACACTCAAAACACTCTCTCTGCTTACCTTCCCAAGGTCGCAATCTAATTCGTTGCTTTTGTCATTATTTTCACATTTAAGAAATTAATGGGTATAAAGATTTTATTTTATTTTTCTCTTTGTTCTTTTTTTTTATAAGAAGAAGAAGGCTAATATTATTAGACATAAATAACAAGTACAGAAGCCCAAATCAGGCTGGAAACAACCCAAATGGGATAAGAAAAACAAAGCAAATTAAACAATAGCAACCAAAACAAAACAAAAGTAAACCAACAAAAATAATAACAAAAGCAACCAATCATATCTTTAATGAACCTCTTGGCTGTAAAACACATAGTAATCAATGTGAAAGAATCCTCCATCAATGGCCACAATAAATTGATAAGAAGACCGAGAGTTGAGACCTTTAGTAGAGCATTGAAGCTGCTTGGCCACCACAACCAAATGAATAACAAAAAGATGAAAACTTGAATAACGTTTTTACTCCATGCATCCTTATATTTTGAATTTCTTGAGAGAAAATAAGCATCAAAGATATTATAAATGGGCCATAAAGGAAGAAGAACCCCAATGTGAAAATCTCGCCATATTAGGGGTAAATCAAGAGCTTCTGAGAGAGCTTCTTCCTCAAACCTAATGAAGAAACTGAGGAGGGGATGCATTTTAGAATAATAGCCAGGGGAGGATTGAAGGATTTTTAACTTGAAAGAGATAGTTTTTAGGCCAAAAGAAGGGAAATCGACGCATCATAACCCAAACTTTGAAAATAACTACTAGCAAAAAGCTCGATAAAGAACAAAAAAGCTATAGCTCAGGGTGATTGTAACTAGAATGGCTTTAGGCCACCTAATCCTCTCATCGGCTCCAAATGTAATTAACAGAGAGCTTGTTGCGAGCTCAATGGAAGTAAGAGGAACCGACCACTGCATTTTAGGTTTTTCACTGTTGATGAGATTTTAAAGCTTATTGAGTTGAATTTATGAATGTATAACTTTGATATTTAAATTTATAACAAGTGATTTTTGATTTCATGCTTAGATATCCTTGGCTTCTTGTGTTTTTAAGCTTCTTGTTGAGTTTTTTGCTGGGTTGGTGATGGCTTGGTTGTTGGATGGGTTGGTTTTTATTGGTAGTGGTTGCAGACGGATGGCGATGGTAAAGATGGTAAACAATTTTTTGATGATGGTGATGGTTAAGATGGTAAACAATTTTTTGCCTTTGGTGGGATGATGAAGATTGTGGATGCACAAAAAAGGAAAAAAAATAAAATAAAAAGAATAAGAATTACGTAAAGGAAAAAAATATTAACAGAGAAATAATTTTTTAATATTGAAAAACTATTTAATAATTTTTTAAGTGCCATGTTGGATGTCATTAATGGACAAAAAACTCAGTTAATCAAACCCTTAATAGAGGGCCAAACAAGTTTTAAGAAATCTTAATTTAATTGTCTCTAGAATAAGTTTGATGATAAATCTGTGTTTTCGCTATAATTTAAGGGGCAAAAATACACATTCTCTTATTATAATAATGCTTTACCACCTTTATTATTATTTTAAAATGTAATTTAGGGTTTTTTGTAAAGTGGTAATGGTGGATTAAGGATTTCTGTGCTTTATAGTTATTATTTTTTTTTGTGATTATAATTATAGTTATTATTTATAGTTATTATTTTTTTTGGCGGAGCCCGACTACCAAATAAAATAAATTCTGATGAAGTAAGCCTAGCAATCCAACATTGGGCTTATGGAAGGGTGGTCATACATAGTACATTAGTGTTTTTTTAGCTTTAAAGTCTAAGCTCTCACCATCCCGTGGTTCGAACTGAGAACTTTGCCAGTGTACTCCCCATGTCTTACTAATTCTTTTACCCAACGTGGGTTTATAGTTATTAATTTATATTGTTAAATATAACTTTTATTATATATAATAATTTTTTTAGACTCTTTAAAATTTTAATTAACGTTCTTAAAATTAAATTTGTGTATGTTAAACTTTTTAATTTTTTTTGCTTATTATTGTAATTTTGATCCTTAAATAAAATTCTTGAGCCTTTATCCTTCTTAAATAAATAAAATGTTTGGTTCAGCTTCTTTTGCCAATAGCATGTCGTGTCAGTAGAAAATTATAGAATTCGATTCAAATATTCAAATCATACTTCTACGACTAAAATTTTGTAAATTTCTCTTAAAAAATGATTTAGTATGTGCTATTTCAACAAAGGCACCAATTATCTATATGCACTAGTCTCATACTCATGTCAATTAGCTCCATCCATTTCTTTACACATGATTAAAATTAGATAAAAAAAATTGTTGATTTCAAATAGTATTTATAAAGAATAAAATATTATATTAATAAAATTATAGAAGTATAATTGATTCAAACTCTATTATGATTATAATTAAAATCTAACATAGTCAAAAATAATTTTCCTTTTGTAATAATAAATTTCACTCCCAATAATAATAATAATAATAATAATAATAATAATAATAATTCCAGATGCACACAATACATCTACTTTCATTTCAATTTTTTATTAAATTAAAAAAATAAATTTAATGTAAAAATATTACTTTTTTGAGAGAATGTAAAAGAATTACTTAAGCGTCGGTGTCAAGTATAAAAGAAAATTTTCTTGGATTAACAGTGTTAATGGTGACAGCGGCTGGAAAATTGAGTGGAAAAGAAATCAATTGGCTTTGCTCAAAATAATAATAAAATTAAATCACGTGACAATTTTCGGTTCATCAATATTCAATCGGAAAAGTTTTTCAATGAGTTAGACTCTGTTTGACTTTTTCTCATTTTAATTGGTTAGTACATGGATTTTTAAATTAATGTATTAGGCTATGCTTGGAAAATTGAGGTCAAATAATTCAATTCAATTATTTTCTATTAGTACAATCAAATTGAGTAAAAAATTATTTTTAAATATAATATAGGTAGATAACAAATTTAATTTATTTTTCACTCTTATTTATTTAAAAATAACTAATAAGATTTAGAAGATACAAGGTTATGACATAAATATAGAAATATTTATATAATTTAATTATAAATAAATTTTAATCAAATTAAATTTTACAAATTCTCTTTTCAATTAAGAATTAATAGAATAAAAAACAGGGCCTTTTAGTTGGACAATCTAAAATGCAGAGCGTGATCAACGAAGACGATTCAGTTTTTCTTTTTTAGTCTAAGGAATGGAAAGGCTGTAATAATCACAAATGTTTTTCCTTAAAGCAAAGTTAGCACTTGACGCTAATTTTTTTTTTTAGCCCATAAATTACAGACAAAAATGAGATCAGAGAAACCAAAAGACAACAAAAACAGCAAAATATTGAGACAAAAACAACTTCTGTTTTGGATTTTTGAATACAGATAGAGGAGAGAGGGAGAGAAGACAGTGAAACTGGCTGTTTTCACTTTTACTTGGTAGCCAGCTCAATCTTTCAATAAAGCCCCATCTCTGATTCGTTTGCTCTAATCTGAACCCATTTAACACTTTTGCTTCATGGGTATTCTTTCTCTTTCTTCTCCAGCCTGATTCTTCTCCAAAAAAAGGTATCTTTTTATTCTTCCAGATTCTTCTTTATGTGCTTGTTGAATGGCTTTTTTTTTTCTTTTTTAATTTTGGGTTTCTGGGATTGGTTTGTTTTGCTTAGATTTCAATTTAAACTTGCAGCTGTGTTTAGTTTCTGCGAAAATGTGGAAAAAATGAAAAAAAATTATGTTTTTCAACTACCGAGTGCAATGTTTGGGAATAGTTAAAATTCTCCTTTAAAACTCCTTTTGCTCTTTTTTATTGTTTCTTTTAAAGTCTTCTCCTTTCGTGAGTTTTGTGTTTTTGTACTTTGTGTTGGTGCTGTTGAAAATTTTTATTCTGTGATTAAGTCTGGTGTATTAGGTGCTCAAATCTATATACTAAGGGATGACTTAGAATTGTTAGACTTTGCATGTTCCTCTTGAAGTAGGAGGAAGATTTGAATTGCTCATAATAATTTGCTTCGATTTTCCAGTGAAACTGTTAAATGCTATTAGTGCTGACCAGAGAGTAAAATCATTGACTTACTTGAAATCCTCTATGGTGGTCAACTGTTCTTGAAATCACAAGGATCCATATTTTATCATGTATTGACTAGGCCACACATATTTCCTATTAATGGAGAATTTTTAGCTTTCCACAGTTGAAGTAAGCCCGTTTTCTAGCAAGAATAAATGCATAGGGAGACTTTTGCTGGCAAGAATGATTTCTAGGGAGACTCAGTTAGACAAACATGGAATGGCATACTGGATTTATATGCAATAAAATTTGCAACTAACCTGTAACATGCTTGAAGAAACAAAACAAAATAATAAAATGATGGTAATTAATTTTTTTTTTCATGTAATTTAAAATTTTTGATTTGGAAATGAAGTGATTGGAGCTAATTTAGTTAATACTTTTTTATCAGTTTTCTCTAATTGTCTAGGTCCATTACTGGATATTATGTCAGAATGTGGATGTGAATTTTTTTGAGGATGAATTTGAAAAATACATAGGTGTAGTTTCTAATGGACTCTATAAGATTTGCTTGAAGCATGTTTTCCCCCCTCTTCTTTACAATTTGAGATCTTTATTTGTGCAATTTGAATTTTGAACTATAAACTCAAATTCAAATCCACGGGTTTGAAATTCCATCTAAAAGCATCATATAAAGAGTTTTATCATTTTGTTTGTCAATGTGAAGCAAACTAGTGGCTCTAGGGAATGCTACCAGCATACATGCACATACTGGCAAGTAAGCAGAAACATGTTTTCTGCCTATTTTTGTGTCTTGCAACTAGATCTTATTTGTCTATATTATCTTCTACCATTTTATTGGTGTATAATAATAGGCATTTCTAATTCAAAGAGGGTTTTTTTTTCTTGCAGATGGACTTCACTCATATCTTCTTGGGTTCATGTGTTTCCATGCATTGATCACTTGAAGATGGAACTGGTTTTTGGAGCTCTACTCCTAGCTTGCTTATATTCGTTTGTGTTGTCTGATTTCCAAGGTATGATGTTCCTTTTCTGATATGTTAAGAGTAGTGACCGTTCTTACATTTAGTATTTTTTGCTTATGTGTAGTTTCGGCATCATTAGGAAAATAATAGGGAGAGTGAATCATAATGTGGCAATTCTCAATTTCTCTCTTGGATTCTCACTTACTTTAAATTATCTTGATGTGCAGAAGCCATTTGACTTGATAATACTTCTTTTGCATGAGAGTTTCCTATATGCGAAAATGTGAGAAAGCTAAAAAGCTAAAATGATTGTTTGAAACCTTCTTTGTCTGAAGAGATTGAACTAGTTAAATTTATTAGAAAACCCTTGAGATTTTTCTCTAATACGCTATTTGATCCTTGTTTTTCAAAAATCAAACACTACCTATTTCTATAAGAATCAATACTTTGGTCCTTTATTGGCTAAAGATAGGTTAAAAACAATGTAGTTCTGGTAAAGAGACATTGTTTTGGTTTTATTCTATAAAGCAACTAAAATGTTGATTTTATGGAACTGAGGGACCAAAAAGGTTGATTTTTAAAATGGGGATGAAAATGTATAGTGCTCCAAACATCAAGGAATTTTTGTAATTTCTTTTGAACTTAACCTACATATATTTATTACATAGGTTTTTATGATACAAGGAGTTATATCACACTGCATGAGATGAAAAATCATTTAGGTGGGAATATGAAAGACGGTCTGTACCTAGTAGAAAACATCAATTTGAGGATACAATGTCGAGAATTAAATATTTGTCTGTTTCAAATAGAACATCCCTAACATTTAAAGTGAAATGGAAACTGTTAATCAAAATATCACTTGCTTGATGTTGAAGATGGGTGAACTGAAGAGGAGTGAACCACCCTCAAATGAATTGTGTTGGTGCTCGTAAGGTCTGAATATAATCATTCATGAATTTGTCCATGATGGAGATGCACATAAAAAATTACAAACTAGCTATGAGGGAAAAATGAAATAGATAGTCATGAAAACTGAACTCTTTGAAGAGCTATATAAGCAGGGGATGGACGATCATGAATTGTCTTGAATGAGTGCCTTAAGGATGAAGAACACAAGATAACAAAATTAAGGCAATTTGAAAAGAGTATTTTGACAAACCTTGTAGTGGGAGCAAGATAGAGAAATTTAGAGATCTTGGTATCTAGAGGATGCAATGCATGTTATTATTTACAAAGGATTAGATTCTTTGAGGTAAAAGAGGTTGCAGAGAAGATGAAGACAGGAAGATTGAAGTGAAATTCGTGTAGAAGTTTGGAAGTGCTGAGGGCAGGTGGGATAATATGATTGACTAAAGTACTATACTAAATATTACAAATTAGAAAATGCATGATAACTTGAGAAAGAGCATTCTTGTTCTTCTTTATAAGAAAAGCTTGGAACAGAGTGATTGAGCATGTATTGTGGACTTTAGGTGGGACATGATGATACCTAAAAGTCAGTTTATTTATCTCTAGCAGATTGAAAATGTAGGCTCTATTTCTCATAAAGGGAATAATGGAGAAATATAAAAGGAAAAAGTAGGATTTTTTGTTTGTGGTTGTAGCTAATTTATATAGAAATTTTTGTAAGGCAGGTTTTAGCTGTTATACTTTGATTATGAAAACGTGACATCATAACATTGCTAATGTGACTTCAATTTAAAACCTTGCCTAGGGTGATGAATTTGTTTGTCTACAGTGCACAAAAAAGAAGGGAATGGTATACTAAGGGATCCTTGGTTTTTTTGTTAGTCTCAATGACTTTGAGCTTGACATGACTTAAAATATGGGTGATGGACCCTTGGTGTTGCAAATAGTACCATACTTAAGCCACTTCATGTTGGTAATTTGTGGCTGGTTTCTTATACTCTATCATGGAATTTCAATGGGCCAAAATCATTGCACTATTTTGTATGCCCCTTAGCGAGGATGGTAGTGCTTGAAGAGGATGGAGGAGTTTGTCATGATCCACATCCCACATAGGTAGTAACGACAGGCTTCCTTAGTGCGTTTAATGATTTCAAGAACCGCCTTATATATTTTTTTTTTGCACATCGGGTTTGACAAAGACTGCTTTGGCAAGCACAATTGGTAATGCAGTTATGGTGTTATAGTATTTAGACCATCTGTCATGGAATTCACATGGAGAAGCATGATTAGATTGCCATGTGAATATAAAATCCTTAGGCTAGAAGAATTACTCTGTTACTCTGACTAGTCCATGGGAGTGAGTCATAGTTGCTTAAGGTGCTTTGCGGCTTAAGTATGCAAGCACCTTCTGCTAGGTGCATGACACAAGAAAGGAGTGTTTCATAAGCCTCCACCAATTGAAAGCTCACTTGTCATTGCAGGCCACCATGATCAGACTTGAAATTTTCCTATGTGCCTGAATATTGCATCAACATGTTGGAAATAACCAAAATGCTGTTGCAAAAATTCACTGGAATCCTACTGCTATTTTTGGAATCCATGAACCTCAAATCTCTGTCCTACATTGTACTGTGTGCTCTCTCCCTATCTCTCTCTCCCTCACTTCCCTTGGCTCCTTCATTGTTAGCTTTTATTGAAAAGGAATATTGAAGATTTCCAGGTACTAGAACCTCTTTGCTTGATGAGAGAAGACTGCAAATTTTGATCTTAGAATAGAGCTACTATGTGTCTCAAAAAAAAAAAAAAAGGCAAAATACTTGTTACTTCTATTACAGTTTTGAAAAACTAGCAATTTGTTTGAGTGTTCCAAGTGCTATCGTTAAAACAACATGGAGAAGATTGATGCATTTGTTCAAGTCTATCATTTTGTATTCTTTTTTATTGTTGCTAATTTTGTAGATTATTTCTTTGAAGACTTGTTTACTTTTGTTAATATGGTTAAATGTTAATAATATTTAGATTGTTTCAGTTTTAACTTGCATTTTTTCTTCCTAACTTTATTTCTCAATTTTTTTTTGTGCCAAATCTCTCTCATGGGCATGCTGTGCCTTGCATTTAGGGCCTTAGGCTCTTGGAGCCCTTTGCATTGTATTGTGTCTTGCACCTTTAATAACTATGGAGTAGATATTGGGCCAGAAAGAATATCATGCTCGGGAAATGAGCATTGTTGAGATGAGTATATTAAAGTTGGTCTGAGGAAGTATGAGAACAGTCTAGATAAGAGGTAGCTATTGGTGGAAGGTTAAGTTGCCCATCAAGGACAACTTGAATTGAGATAGTGAGTCCAATATGGACTTAGAGACATGTTGGTATAAGAACCCATGCACCTTGAGTGGTTGGATCGGAGGAGGGGAAACAAAGACCTAAATTGTGGATTGAAGTGGTATGTGGCCTATATGGAGTTGTAGACATATAACTTGGTTTTTACCTTGAACTCTTTACAGTTTTGCATTATGGTTCATGAAAAATAATTTCATGAATTAAGGTTAAATTGCTTAAGTACCTGATTCAGGATAATACTTCAAAAGTGTATAATGTTGTTGTAAGGAAAAAAAACTGCATTTATGAAGTTGAGGTGGAGTATGGCCTTAAATAGAGTTGAATGGAGGAAAAGGATCCCTGGACACTAACTAAAATTGTTTTGATGCTTAATCGAGTGGATATGGTGGATACTTTAACCATTATCTCCTGCATAATCCAATCACGTTGGTGTTTAGTTCTTTGTTTGACCATTTCCAATGTAATTGGACCTTTTCTTTCCCCTCCCAGGCTCCCATCCTTCCTCTGTTGGATGTGATCATAACAAAAAGAAAATGAACTTATATGGAGAAATTGAGAATATATTGAGTGATATGCTCTCTTTTTTTTCTTTTTTTTTCTCTTTAAATTTCTAGAGTTTTTTTCGCTGTCCTTCAGAAATTCAAGTTTACATTTTCAGTTCTGGTCAAATAAATCTGAGATGGTTGCTTTGATTAATGGTGAATATTTGGTATTTTTGGTTTCAGGAGATGCACTATATGCATTGAAGGTTTCACTGAATGCTTCAGCTGATCAGTTGAAAGATTGGAATCAATATCAAGTCAATCCATGCACTTGGCCAAATGTTATCTGTGATCCTAGTAATCGTATTGTCACTTCAATGTGAGTCCTTTCAAGCAGTTTTACCTCTTCTAACTTTGCTACATGATGATACATTGATAATATGATTCAACATTCATGCAATATTATGTACATCCGTTGCATAACTAGTTACCTTTATGGTTTTGATTATCTTTTTCACTTGTTTGCAGAACATTGTCTGGCATAAACTGTTCTGGAATCTTGTCTCCTAAAATAGGGGTTCTGACAAATCTTACCACACTGTATGTATGCAGTATCTTTTTACAATCAGCTGATTGTCTGAGTTTTTGGTTTTATATGCTTGTTGCATTTGATTTGTGAGGCTATTTCCTATTTTAAAGATTGTTTAAGAATTGGTATCATAATTCAGCTTGAAGATTTTCAAAATTTTTTGGCGAAATATTTTTTTACAAATGTTTTCTAGTCATTGGCTTGATTGTCCAGCTTTTTTATTCATATTTCACTGAAGATTCATTTACTTGCCTTGGCTTGGTCTCATATTTGGAAAAGCTATTCAATCAAGTTGTTCATAAGTACAATGCTAACATAAATTGGGTGCATTCATTGCAGAACACTAAAAGGAAATGACATAATGGGCGAGATACCTAAAGAGTTCGGAAATTTGTTGAAATTATCAAGCTTAGATTTGGGAAATAATCGTTTAAGCGGTGAAATACCATCTTCCCTTGGAAATCTTAAAAAGCTTCAATTTTTGTAAGGGAATCATTATGTTAATTTTTGAGCTTTGAACTATTTCTCTATGGCCTTTATAACTTCATCAGCAGAAGTGTGATATTTTTATTATGCAAACAGGACATTGAGTCAAAACAATCTCACTGGAGCTATCCCTGAATCACTTTCTGGTCTTCCAAATTTGATCAATATGTAAGTGATATATTCACATTTTACTGTGATGCGCAGATGATTCAAGATGGGTCACTTCACTTTCAGATTGAAATATATAAAACTTCCTCCAATATTTTCTTTGCAGTCTGCTTGATTCCAATAATCTCAGCAGTCAAATTCCTGAGCGTCTCTTCCAAATTCCAAAATACAAGTATGAATAATAGTAAAAATATTAATTGCAACCTCTTTTTCTTGCTATGTTTTTCTGAGTGTCTATTTTCTCTGTGTTCATAGGCATTTAATTTAGATTTTTGGGCTCAATTATTTCAGTTTCACTGGAAATCACTTAAATTGCGGTGTAAATCCTCAGCAACCTTGTGAATCTGATAGTACTGATTCAGGTAATTTGATTATCTATTTTTATATTGAACCACAAAACATTGAAATTCTCTTTTAAGCAGTTCATGCTTATTCTTCTCTCTATTTGTAGGTGGTTCAAACAAGCCAAAGATTGGTATTATAGTTGGAATTGTCGGAGGACTTATTATTCTTCTTCTTTTTGGAGGCTTGCTATTTTTCATTTGCAAGGGTAGAAACAAAGGTTACAAGCGAGAAGTATTTGTTGATGTTGCAGGTTTGAATTATTTTTCAGTATATATTAACTAATTGTATGATAGCCACTTGTTCATACTGCATGCATAAAAATGATTACTGTATGTAGAAGCCATGAATTTCAATAAAAAAAGAATCTATTAAACCCTATACTTTATTTGAACTTATTGAGCCCTAAAAATTTTACTTTTTAAGAAATTGAATCCCATTTAAACACCCTAGTTATGCATGTGAAATCATATAAACTGGCATGACAAAGATAGGCATTTTTCTTTGTAAAATTATTACTGCCAAGTTGAAACAAATAAGCATTAGATGAAGATAAAGGAAGCCCTACCCCTCTTCTCTTGCTTTCATCATTATCTGGCTATTATCCCAGCTTTATCTTATAAGGAGGACCAATTGCAAAGTGATGTCTTCATTTTTTTTGACATTTTGAAGCAAAATTTATTTTTCAATTGTATTTGAAATTGGGGGTGACAAGCAAATGAAGAACCAAAGAAAGTATTTTTGAGCTTAGATTTTGTAGCTGGGTCATGATTTTTGACCTTAGTGTGAATGATATTATTTTTTGCTGGGGGGAAGAGAGAAAGAGAGAGAGCGGGAGAGGGTAAATGAACTGCCACCTTTGCAATTTTTCTATTAATATATGGTTTTTCACATGATTCATGAGTTTCAAATATAAAAAGTGAATGGCTTAACAAGTCAAACTATAAATAGGGGCTTTGTGTACATGTATGTATATATATATTTTTTTGAATTTCAAGGGTCCACATGAATTATTGCTAAAAATAAAGCACTTCATATATCATGTCATAATTTTAGGTTAGTTTCATTTCGCATAACATATATTTTCCTTAGGTCATCAGAGATTTTAGTTTGATTTCATTATGTAATTGCATTTATGTGAAACAAAAAAAAGCAATTTCACAAATTTGAATGAGTCATCAAGATATTCAGAGGAGTTTGCTCGTTAGCCAAGTTTTGTTGTTAACGTGTTAAATTTTTGATTGAAATTTGTAACCTGATGGCTTAACTGACCAATATACCTGTTTAAATTGAAAATTGACTAAATTGAGGAGCAAAATTACTTGACTAACTTTATATTGCTATTTTTGAATCAGGTTTTTTTTTATTATTAGAACACCAAATTTCAATAGCCTCTTTCAGTACTATTAATCCTACACACTTTATGTTCAGCTGAGGATTTACTTAAAAGACACTGAATTTGTCACTTGGCGAACTATATTGTAATTGTTAGATAAGTGCTAGCATATATTGGTGGCTGAAATTTTCTGGTAGTCCAGCTTTGTTCTGACTATGAACTGATTTTGGGCTTAGCAAATTCTCTATCATCAGAAAAGGCGCCATTGAGTAAATGATGAGAAAAATCATCCTTCTATTTTCTGGATAATGATTACAAAAGACACCAACTGTATCTGTTTTTTCAATTGTGACCACAATGTGGGAAATGCAATTTTTTGGCTTGTAATTTGACTGGGAATCAATTTTGGTGGGTTCTTCTCAAGTGCCTAACTAGATTAGATGTCGGTAATGTGGCTTGATGAGCCTACAAAAAGTCCCAGTCAGCCTGAACTCATGAATACTCTTTATTCTTTTGTTAGGAGGACTTTGTTTTTCCAGGTAGAGTGAATAAAAAAACTGATTTCAGAGGGAGAGAGATCTACATGGGTATTGCCTGTTCTCATATTAGGGACTAATGAGAGAAAAAGCATAGAGGACTTACACTTGGAGTTCAGGTTTGGTTTGCAGGACTTTACATACCTACCACCATCCCTTTCCTTGTCCTTTCCTTTCTGTTGGTAACAAAAGTACATCATTATGCAAATTGAGCATAATCTAGTCATCTGATAAAATCTAAAACTCTTTTGGACACAGGTTTTGATATCATAAATGGTTAGGGTTTTGGGTTTAGTCTTTTCATATTATTTGCATTGCTGTTCTTTTTCTCTCACAAAATGTGCTCCTCCTTTTCCTTTCCATCTTAATTATCTCTCACAAACTAAGCTTAAGTGTTTGTCAAGCTGTAAAGAAGGGTGTACTAATAGCATGTCATTACACATTTAATTTGATTCACTTTTTTAAGGGTCAGCTGATTAAAATCCTAACCTCATTGTTTTAGCTGGATTTGATTTTGAATTTCTTTTCTCATTATTAACATCTCATAGATTTGACATGTAAAAAACTGATTGTCATATATTATTGAACACTAGTTTGCATGTCAATTTTTTAATATTAACTTATGTTTAAAAGCTTTCTTACCTTGTGCTCAGGTGAAGTTGACCGGAGAATTGCTTTTGGTCAATTAAAAAGATTTGCATATCGGGAATTACAGCTGGCGACAGACAGCTTTAATGAGAAAAATATCCTTGGTCAGGGAGGGTTTGGAAAAGTTTACAAAGGAGTGCTTCTAGATAACACGAAGGTTGCTGTTAAGCGGTTAACTGATTTTGAAAGTCCAGGTGGAGATGCTGCTTTCCAACGTGAAGTTGAGATGATAAGTGTAGCTGTTCATAGGAATCTACTACGGCTGATAGGCTTTTGTACAACACCATCAGAACGCCTTTTGGTATATCCATTTATGCCGAATTTAAGTGTGGCATATCGTCTAAGAGGTATTAGCTGTTTGCTATTCAAATGAAAGCATACTAATAGGTTTAATTTGTTTTCTTTTATTCTTTGGCATTTTTTTGTATCATATATGCTTCTAATTTTTATGTTTCTGTAAGTATATATCAAACTTATTGATCATGCAATTGCTTGTCTTTCATACTTAGTAATATAGGTTTAGAAGGCAGATTTGGATCTAGAAAACAAAAAAAAAAAAGAACAGCCATTTACTTATCAAAGAAGTACAAGGGAAACTTTATTAAATTGGCATTAAAGTTTCTCAATTTCACTATGCTTCAAGACTGTGCCCTCAAAACTTTTAAAAAACCCATGGCTGCTGAATCATTTATTTTTGGAGGAAATAGATTCCCCGCAACTTCATTCTTTCTAGAATTTCATTGTTTTGGAGTAAAATCAAGAAAAATCAGAGTTAAATCCATATCATTCGGGACACTCTAGGACATTTGATTTTCGAATAGAGGAATATAAATTTAGCTTTGCCATCATCATGAAACTAGTTTTAGCATTATTTGTATATGCTGTGTTTTTTGATCCTGAATGCAACTAGTATTATCGAGTTCTTGTGTACCTTTTGCACATATAACTTGATATATGAAATACAATTCAATGGTCTATGCATCTTGTAGAGATTCTTGTCCAATAAAATTGAAGCCAAAGTGTTACTTTGACTTATTTTGATTTTGGGTGCAGAACGTAAAGCTGAGGAGGCTGTTTTAGATTGGGCAGCAAGAAAAAGAGTGGCCTTAGGCGCAGCACGTGGGCTGGAATACCTTCATGAGCATTGCAATCCTAAGATTATTCATCGGGACGTAAAGGCTGCTAATGTACTATTGGATGAAGATTTTGAAGCAGTTGTTGGTGACTTTGGCCTGGCAAAGTTGGTGGATGTGAGAAAGACTAATGTGACAACTCAAGTTCGTGGGACTATGGGCCACATTGCTCCTGAGTACTTATCTACTGGGAAGTCATCTGAAAGGACAGATGTTTTTGGATACGGGATTATGCTTCTAGAGCTTGTAACAGGTCAACGAGCAATTGACTTTTCACGCTTGGAAGAGGAGGATGATGTCTTATTGCTCGACCATGTGAGATACTATCAACATGGCAATGCATTCATATATTTTGGTTTCTTTGCATGTGTTTTTCTCTATTCCATACCCATTTTTATGTAGTTATTCATATGATCATGTCTGATCAGATAAGAACATAACTTAGTTTGGAGTATGATGTGTTATAGGCAGGCGCCACTCTGGTTTCTTCGTGTTATTGTAATTGACATGTTTCAATGTCTTACTAATTTTTTGCTTGCTGATTGTTCTCTCCCTTGTCTGTTTGATTGTGAAGGTCAAGAAGCTTGAGAGGGAAAAACGACTGGATGCTATTGTAGATTGCAACCTTAATAAAAATTACAATATTCTGGAAGTGGAGGTGATGATCCAAGTTGCATTACTCTGTACACAAGCATCACCAGAGGACCGTCCAGCAATGTCAGAGGTGGTACGAATGCTAGAAGGGGAGGGTTTGGCTGAGAGATGGGAAGAATGGCAGCATGTTGAGATTACACGTAGGCAAGAGTACGAAAGACTACAGAGAAGATTTGATTGGGGGGAAGATTCATTATATAACCAAGATGCAATCGAGCTATCTGGTGGAAGATGAGGGTGCAGAATTCACCATCTTAATTCAAAGCTTGAAATTCCTTTTCTTGGGCTAGCTTTGACATTTTACTTTCATTGTAGCAATTATGTATTAGAAAAAGAATATGCTTCATATCTCACACAAGGTTTGGTTGCTCTCGTGTTTCTCCCCGTTCCATCTTTTGTTCATTAGTGTAGTTACAGATTGAATAATGAAGCTCTTTTGATGTTAAAGAATGGCAGAAATCTACAAGTTTGCTTCTAATGTGATTTCAGTGAATTTCTCTTCTTTGCCTATATGTAGATAGATGATTCTGATTTTTTGCCCACAACACAAAAACCTTTGAAGAGCCAATATTATTTTACATTATTACAGGCTTCTTTTTGTATTGTTGGCCATAGCTCGCTAGTATTACACATTTATTTGGTGTTTTGGCTACAGTTTAGCAAATACAAGGTTTAGAAATACTGTTTTTCAAGCGTTCACGAGTGGTCAGTAGGATACATACGGTGTTTTTAACCACTTAGAGAACAAACAGGACTAATTAAAGACGAGGAGAGTAATCAGAAGCTAATAATGCTTGCTGCAAATTACATTCGTTATTTGCTTTTTTGTTAATCAAGCCTTTCTATATAATAAAATGAGTTGATCTTATTATTTATACAAAAAAGAATTATAAATATGAACTCATATTTAAAAGGGAAATCGGAGCTCCATTGCCACAATTTTTATGATTTGAGATTATAGTCTATAATTGTTCTTATATGTTCTTGAATTATGAAGAGATCTCACAGAAAGAACAATCTATGTGAATTTTTTTTCATTAATTCACATTAATTTTACGCTTCAAATCCTAGGATTGTATTTTATGGATTTAAAGAAAATCGTAAAAGGACAATAAACGCTTACACCAAATCAAGCATTTTTTTTTTATCTCCATTGACAATAAAGATGGTAAAAGGACATGCTTTAATCTCACAATTATACATTTATACTCATGATTATATTAAACATACTCACCCGAGCTATGAGTCAGAGAAAATAGGTGTAATGGCAGTTAGGCCTGTGCAAAAACTCCCGAGAAAATTACATTACATGGATTACTAGTTTTTAAGTTTTGTTTTAAAAATACTGTATATATGTTTGTTTTACACTTTTAACTTTCTTATTTTTTTATTTTTACCTTTTCTTTAAAATTTTTTCAAATATACATTATTCTTATTGTTTCTTCTTCTTTTCTTCTTAATGTTGCTTCTTTTTTCTTCTTAATATGGCTTCTTCTTCTTCTTCTTCTTCTTCTTCTTCTTCTTCTTAATATTTATCCTTCTTCTTCTTTGTGATGATTTATTTATATATATTTAAGAAATTTAATTAAGATTGTACATCTTCATGTGTTCGTAATTTTTTTTTTATTTTGGTGTTGTTTAATTATAATATTAGAGTTTTTATTTATTTTTGAACTATATTGCCTTTTACATGTTTGATAAAATGTCTAAAAGAAATATTTTTTTTCTTTTATATATTTTTTTTATTTTTATCAATTTATATTTTTTGAATTTCCGTATATTATTTTTTTTAAACTGTGTTTGCTTTATTTTGATTTATATTTATATTGTTTGTTTATATATATAGATTGGAAAATAACATATTGGCAATATATACACAATATATTCAAATATACATAACTCATCTTTAACTTATACACTATAATTTACCAATATATAAATACCGAAAGAGAATACATATATATATATATATATATTAAGCAGCATTTAATATATATATATGTGTGTGTATATAATTTTGGAATTATGGACAGCTAGGTCAAACTCTCTCTCTCTCTCTCCAACATGGCAACTGAAAACTTCACGTCGGCGGCCCCTGTTGGGCCGTCCGGCATCTCTCTGTCGGCGGCCCCTGCTAAGCCATCCGGCATCTCTTTTGCGACAGCTCTCAAATCAGGGCTACCATCGTCTTCAATGGCAGCAAATCCTTTTGATGATGCCCGATCTTTTGCTGAAATCAATTCCAGTTTCCGTTTGTCTGAGACAGTTGGCAAGTTCAGGGGTTCTCCTTCAATCTCTTTCTCACAGAATGATGTATCAATCTTATCCTCTTCTTTCCGCTTCGCTCTGGTCGGCAAATTCCATCTTAAGAGGCCTGGTATGTTACTCCTAAAAAAATTTCTAGATGCCATTGGTTTCAAGGGATCTTTTACCTTGGGTTTGCTTGATGAGCATTGCGTTTTAATCAATTTCAATTTGGAAACGGATTTTCTCCGATGTTGGCTCAAACAGTCCTGGCAATTTAATAAATTTCACATGTCAGTATTTAAATGGTCCCTGAAATTCAGATCACAGTGTGATTGTCCCATTGTGCCAATTTGGATCACTATGGAGGGATTGCCAGTGCACTTTTTTGATAAGGAAGCTCTGTTTAAAATTGCTCGTCTGATTGGTAACCCGTTAAAATTGGATTCAGCTACTGTGCAGCGTTCTCGGCCATCGGTTGCTCTCATCTGTGTGGAGATCGATGCTTCTAAAGAACTCCCAGCGAGACTGTGGATTGATAATGCTGGAATGATCTTCCCTCAATCCATTACTTATGAGGATTTGCCTCTGTATTGTTCAAAATGTGAGAGGTTTGGTCACTTGGATAATGACTGCTCTCGTGATCTGGATGTCAAGGATCAACAAATTAATGGTGATACGGAGAAGATTAAGCCCAAAGTTCAAGTTGTTCCCTCATCTAATCATTCTGCAGCTCCTCCTAAGAAAACTAACTTGGCCTGGATTCCTATTACTTCTGCGGAGCCCCAGGTCTTTAAAGATAAGCTCTCTGTTTCCCTGCAGCAACAGAATGATGATGATAAGAATGCTTCTTCGGTAGTTAATAGAGTTAACAATCATTCCTTGACCGGGAAGGAGGCTATGACTACTAAAAACGATCAGGGTGATACTGCTATCTTAGTCATGACTGTTGAGGACAAGGTTGATGATAAGGAGGAGCCTGCTTCTGATAGAGATAAAGAAGATGATGTTAATAATTTGGATATGGCTGTGAAGCCTTCCAAATTGTCCATGGCTATCGAGGGGGTAATCCATGGTATTGCAAGCTGTTCTAAAGTTGATAAAGAAGTTATGAATCAACAGGCTAAAATTTCTTCATCTGATACTGAAGATACGGGTCAAAGAGATGAGGAATTGGGTCATGCATCTGATGATGGCTCAGCTTCGCTCAAAGATATTAATCAGCTGATGAAAGATGCTGCCATCCTTGAAAGGAAATTGCTGAATGCTGATGATGATGGTTTTATCGAAGTCACTAGGAAGAAGAAAGGCAAGCAGAAATCTGGTCGTGACTCTCCAATTGCTACGCGTCGATCGCATCTTAAAGCTTCTGTGGATAATAACAATAATCAATGAATTGTTTGTGCTGGAACATTAGAGGTATATCATCATCCTTCATTAGGCTCAAAAGTTTATGTGCTTCTTATAAATTCTTATTTGTTATAATAATTGAACCTATGGTTAATGTTGAGCAAGGTCCTATGTTTGCTAAGAGGTTGGGTTTTGATCAGTTTTTTGGCAATGACAATAATAAACGCTGGCTACTCTAGAATACTCAATCAATAACTTTCCAAAACTTCTTTGATAAGGGGCAAGTTACTTTTTGCATCGCTCAATGTTTATCCTTTAATTTTTCTTTTACCTTGGCTATGGTGCATGAGAGAAGCAAATTATGGGAGACTTTGACTGAATATAATATTGATAGTCCTTTTCTTATTGGTGGAGATTTTAATGTTACTCGTGGCATTGATGAATACAAAGGCTCTGCTGTTCCTAATCAAGCCAGTATTGATGACTTCAATTCCTGTTGTGATACTTGTGGCTTTATGGATTTTCCTTTTATGGGATCGACCTTTACTTGGTCTGGGAATCGAAATAGTGGTATGGTTTGGAAGCGTCTTGATCGGTTCATGGCCAATGATTTATTTTTTGAACAATTTGATGTTACATTAGTGAGGCACCTGGGCTCTACTACTTCGGACCATTGTCCGCTTTTTCTTTACTATAACAAGACTGAATTTCATCTTCCTAAGCCTTTCAAATTTTAGAAAATGTGGCTTGAGCACAAGTTCTTTATTCCTTTTGTGAAAGATCAATGGTCAAAGAGCTTTTATGGAGGTGGTATGAAGGGACTTCACTTGAAACTCAGAGACCTGAAAAAAGCTTTACGAATATGGAATAAAGAGGTGTTTGGAAACATTTTTGATGGTGTGAAGGAGGCTGAAAGTGAGGCTGTTATGGCTGAATCTGCTTATATTGAAACCCTTCAGATACTAACAGGAAACGTCTGAAAGAACTTCAAGCTAACCTTGCCCAAAAGCTTAGGTTAGAAGAAATCTATTGGAAGCAGAAGGCGAGAGTTAAATGGATTCAAGATGGGGATGCCAATACCCGCTTTTTTCATAGGTATGTCAAAATTGCCAGGAACTTCATGCGTATTGTTCGTATTAAATCTTCAGATGGCTCTTGGTTGACTTCTCAAGAGGATATTGGTTCGGAAGCAGCTCGATATTTTCAAGAGCTTTTTAGTGGCGATGATGGCAATTATGACTTTTCTGATATGCTAGCTCATATCCCGTCCATGATTTCTGAAGATCAAAATGCTACCCTCACTGCTATTCCATCTGACTTGGAAATTAAGAATTATGTTTGGCAACTTGATCCTGATAGCGCCCCTGGCCCGGATGGTTATGATGGTTCTTTTTTCAGAGCTTGTTGGGATTTTATTAGTTGGGATGTGTGTAGTGCAGTGAAAGAGTTCTTTCTCGGTCTCTCTATCCCGCAATCCTTCAGCTGCACTCAACTTATCCTGATTCCCAAAGTCAGTTGTCCGACTACATTTGCTGAATTCCGTCCTATTTGTCTTACTAATTTTGTTAGTAAAGCTTGCACAAAGATTTTAGCTTCAAGATTGGTTCCTATCCTTGCCACTGTGATTTCTCCTGAACAAGCTGGGTTCATGCAAGAAAGATCAATTCACTCTCAAATCCTTCTAGCTAATGATCTTATTCACGAAATTGACCGCAAAGCAAAGGGAGGCAACATAGCTATCAAACTTGACATGACAAAGGCGTTTGATAGAGTTTCATGGGTTTTTCTCAAGGAACTGCTTGGTAAGCTCGGCTTCTCTAGTAGGTTTATTTCCATTGTTATGGACAACCTGGCTTCATCTAAGCTTTCTGTTTGTGTGAACGGTATCTCTTATGGTTTCTTTGCTCCCTCCAAAGGGGTTAAGCAAGGTGACCCCCTCTCGCCTTATTTGTTTATTATTATGTCTGAAGCTTTTTCTAGGGGTCTTAAAATACTTGGTGGATAGCAGAAAGATTTTGCCTTATCACCTAGGCCGTGGCTGTCCGGTTGTCACCCATCTTGGATTTGCAGATGATTTGTTGATTTTTACAAGGGGTGATCTTCATAGTATTAATCAGCTCACAACTTTCCTCAACAAATATCAAAGTGCTTCTGGTCAATGTATTAACTTCAACAAAAGCTCCTTTTATTGTTCGAAAAAAATGACTAATGTTAGTATTCGTCGCATTGAGCATGCTTTTTCCATTAAAAAGAAGGATTTTCCTTTCATTTATTTGGGAGCCCCCATTTATCAGGGAATTAACCGTATTTCCTATTGTGGTGACATTATTAGGAAATTTAATGACAAATTGCAGGGCTGGACTAAAAAATATTTGTCTGTTGGAGGTCGTATTACTTTGATAAAGCATGTTCTATCCACTATTCCTCTTCATGTTATGGCGGCCATGTCTCTTCCAAAGAGTGTCATCCGTATCATGGAGCAAAAAATGGCAAATTTTTTATGGTGTGAACCTCGGTTTTCCGCCAGAAAAGGATCCGGGCGAAAGTTCACTCGTTGTCGGGAGTCGCCACTCAGTTTATTTTGTTCGAAGGGAAAAACTAAGAAAACCCTTGTTTGACTCCAATAACTTGTCCAATGTAAATGATTCTAGTCTGCGAACCCAAGGAGGATTCGGGGACTATGTCATGTATTCGACTAACTTTGTAATAATAATAAAAAAATAAACACAGAAGGGATGAAGAAAAGAAAAACAGATTGTTAATAAATAGCGGACTTGCTACTTGGGGTGAATCCCAAATATGCCTACATACTCCCGTTTGAATGGAAGATCAAAGCCCATGTAGTTCGGAAAAGCCTATTTAAAGGCGATGAAATTTATGCTTCATGCATGTGTGTGTGTATGCTTCGTGCATTTGTCGGGCTTTTTGCCAAATTCGTGAGATTTAGCACTTAGTGCAAAAATTGTATAATTTCGGGTACTTAGTACCAAAAGAGTTCGATTTAGGCTTCATGCCAAAAGTTCATTTTAATGGTGCCGTTTAGGTACTTAGTACCAAAGAGATGCAATTTAGGCTCCGTGCCAAAAAGGTTGATTTCATTTACGACTTAAAGCCGAAAGAGTGATTGATTAGTCCATTAGGCCCTCAGACCTAAAAAGATTAGGTCTTTGACCGAGAAGAAAATAAGAAGAAGATTAGAATGCTTATGATATGCTCGAATTGACCAAAGATGAATTATGATATTACCTTGATTAGAATTTTTCCACTTCTAAGTTCCAGATCTTGTTTCCTTGCACTTTTGAGTATGATTCTTGCTTTCTACAACACAATATTAGAAATTCTTAAGCATAAAAATTTCGTCAGCATCTGGGCGTAGGAAGTCCCAAAAGTTTTTTTTCTTTTTTGAAAAACTGAAGCCTATTTATAGGCAAAATCGGGCTGGACGGCGGCTGGCCGCCGGAATCACGGCGGCCGGGCCGCCGTCCTGGCCCACCGCGACACGCGCTATTTCCGTTAAAACTGACTTTCTGGGAGCCACGGGCCTCCAAAAATTATTCCGGGACCATATCCGTGATCCTCACGTTGTCCCTGACATTTCAAGTACCATGAAGACATACTTTCGGTGGACTTTTACCGTGGACCCCCGGTCCGGCCTGGTCTAAGAAAATTGGCTTTCCGAGCCCCAAAATTTGAGTGTTCACAATTGCCCCCCACTGGGGTCCATAAAAATGATTTATGGAACTCAGTGGTCTTCTGAAGGGCGAATTTTGAGCGAGGTGCAAAAAGATCCGCATTTTCATTTTTTTTCTATAAATAGGCTCATTTCATTCAATTTTCATTTGCTTTCAATCATTTTTCTTCTTTCACTTCTTTCAAATTTTCTCTCGACGATGGATTTTACCGGCTTTGAAGACCTCGAAATCCCACTCCCTCCCTGCAATCTTTTACTTGAGGAGGAGAAGCACAGTTCTCGGACCGGCTGCTATGAGGTGAGTACTTTCCGTTTGTTCATCTAGTATGCATGCTTAGAAATTTTATTCATTTCCAGTAAGGAACTTAGAAATAAATTTTAGGGATATTCCCTGTACATGTACTAGTAATGAATTAGGATCTGTGCCAGGCTTCATTATGTTCTGCCATCAGTAATTATTTCTAGTAAAGAACTTAGAAATAATTCTTTAGGAATCCACACCCGGCTGGGGAAAGAACTTAAATCTTTTCTGAATTTGTCCAACTTTTCTGATTTTTTTTTAGGACTCTACAATCAAGATATCTATAGCTGAGCGTCCGATGGTCACTATTCCGGCTTACATTTTTGATGCCGGGCACCCAGTGGGGGATCTTATCAGACCTGCTTTCCTCCACCATTTGAGGGCTATAGATGTGGGCAGAGATATCCACCGGGATTTGATCTGTGCTTTAGCCGAGCGCTGGTGGCCTACCACTGACACTTTCCATTTTTCTTGGGGGGAGATGACAATGACGCCTACTGACTTTTCCATCATCTCTGGGATTCCCTTTGGCGTTGAGATGGTGGAGTCCTATGATGACTGGCGGCAGGACATTTCTTCAGCCGACATGATTACTTTGATTGGGGTTGACTATCCTCGATATCAGGCGTCTCGCTGCATTCAGCGGAGGTGGCTTGTGGAGCAAGCGCCAGGTATCTACACTGGTTACGAGACAGGCGACCTTACTGCTGACCAGGCGGCCAGATTTACCTTGCTTCTCCTGTTTGCTAGCTCCTTCTTATCAAACAGGAAAGATGCAGTGAGTCTCAATGTGCTGAAGAGCCTACTTGACCTGACACGGCTTCATATGTACGATTGGGCTAGCATGATGCTGTGTAGGTTGTATGACGATATGTCTGACCTCTGCTATACCCGTATTGCTCCCTGTGGCTTGTATTACTTCTGGGAGGTAATGTGAAGAACATTTCCCCTCTCTTTATATATGTTGACATACACCAATTCTGATATATATATATATATATATATGTATATTTATTTATTTATTTATTTATTATTTTTTTTCAGACTTGGGCTTATGAGTACTTTCCTGTCATCGCCCCTTTTCTTCGCGAGATACCTGCCCCCGCCGATCCTCTTTCCCCCATTGCTTGGAGGTGGTATAGAGAGAGGGTAGAAGTACCAAAGAGGAAACTTCCCATCAGAGGGCTGAGATCATTCTTCGAAAGCTGCCCAATGGACTCAGTAAATGCTTTATCGTCATCTTTTTTATTATATTAGAGAAAATGATTCACTAATATAACAAATTTTTACAGGTTGCATCTGAAGTGATGTCTCACCGACTGGCAGAGTGGATTGCTCAAGATTACAGCTTTCGGCGATCAGAGTTTCTGACTCGCCGTCGATTCATACTTCCCCATCCAGAGTTTCGACGGTATTATCTCGCTGAGAGGGTAATTTTCCAGATCGCCGGTTTCCGTGCAGTTCCCATGGATCCTCCTGATGATATGCTATCTTCGACACTTCTGCCTGTTACTGTGTCCCAGTATGAGGGCGACCCTTTCGAGTCGGCTTATGCCCCGGATGAGGATTATGACTTCTACTGCCTTCATCGACTGATGCCATGCATTGGGACACGATTTGATTCTGTACCACCTTATCGGTCTTCCCACTCTTCGGCTCCCACTTCTGGCACTCCGAGAGACCATCCTTCTCCCGACCGACAAACTGACAGACCCTCTTCCTCTAGGGCTGAGACTTCCGCTTTCGGGGCTGGACCATCACACACTGGAGGAGGCAGCAGTTCATCTCATTTGAGGCCTCCCGCATCCGTCCTTACAGCTACCGGCCAATTTGACCCTATTTTGGCAGACTTGAGGCTGCCTTATGCTGCTCGTTATCATGCACCTGGTGGTTGGGTGACCCGACCAATTAGTGCAGAGGGTGCATTATATCGGAGCTTTGCTCATGTCACTCAGGTATATTCTCATAGAACTTTTCATGAAAAGGATTCATAAAATTCTCTTGAGATTGTTTGTGATTTTGTCTCTTTTACAGGTACCAGAGGGCCTGATCACGGAAATGGCGGCACTGATTACTGCTTTCTCGGATGAACTGTCTGGTGCTTGGACTGAGGCTGCTTATGAGAGGCAGAGTAGGCCGCAAAGACGGAGAGGCCGGCACTGATTTTTTTCATACTTGTCTTGAACTATGCTTGCTGTATTTAAGCTATTCCCCTTCTGTACTTTGTACCTTTCATGTTTTTCAGCTGTTATATGAACTTATCTGTAAACCTGAACTTATTTGTTAGTATCAACAACTCATATGTATGCATGATGCTTTTTTTTCTTTTTAGAAATCTATTTTAAAAATAAATCCCTGACACAATCCCAAAAAATAGCACATAACAGGGCCTAAACAGGGCCAAAACATGAGAATTTTTACAAAACATCAAAAAAAAGGAATCAGGAAGGTCGGCAGCGGCGGCCGAGCCGCCGGAAACTGTGGCCGAGCCGCTGCCCGGGCCAGACCAGTATAAAAAACAAGGTTGTCTTACATCCGTGGGCCAGAAAGCAATCCTCTTACTGAAAGATCTAATATATTTTTTTCAAATAACAATGAATCCCCTTTTTAATCACGTGATGCATAATTGGACCAAAAGTCTCCACAATGTTGAAAGGATCAACATGGGGAGGTACGGGTTGAAAGCTGTCGCCACACTCAGAGGTGTAGCAGTAGACTGGGATTTCTTGCATTCTTGCATCAGGTTCTGGGATCCCCAAGCACATGTTTTCAGATTTGGGGCTCGAATGGAGGAAATGTGTCCTCTTTTTGAGGAGTTCTGCTCGATCATTGGGTGCGACCCAAATGCCCCTCTTGTGAGGCATGAGGTCCAAATCGGGTATGTGGGATCTTTTCAGAGGCTTTTTAGCTTCACAAAACCCCAAGCCCAAGCTATGATTGTAGATGGGGATAAGGCGATGCTGCTTCCCCTAATTGATGAATTCTTGACCGCCGATTTTGAAGACGACATTCAATTGAGGCATAGAATGCGAGCCTTCGTCTTTTGTCTGTTAGCTGGGTTCCTCTTCAACCGTGACCCCGGCTTTGGAGATTTGAGACTTTGCCCAATGGTTAGGCAAATGGAAGAGCTCAACTGTATCGGGGGCATGATCCTGGCTGAGACTATTCAGAGTCTCGACAGATGTGCACTTGGATTTGAACGTTGGACCGTCACCCCGGTCATCCTTCAGGTAATTTATACCTTTTGTTTCTTTTTTTTTTGCTTATTCTATCATCTCTCTTTTCCTTTGTAAAATAGAAAGGATCTATTTTTTCAGGTTTGGCTGAGAGATCATCTTCGAGTGGTTGCAGCCCCCCAGACTTTGACCTACAACCCTTCGCAGTACCGCACCAGGAAAATTCAGATTTCTTTTCCCTCTATGGCCGAATGGACTGTTTGGCTGTTTGAGCTTGGACCGGAAGAATTATTATGGTTCGTCCCTTGGTATAGGATTCCTCAATTCATGGAGGCAAATGTCATGCACAACCATGTCTACCTGCTTGGGTTCACTCACAGTACTTGGTACAGTGCTTCCCGCGTCCTCAGGCAGATGGGTATTGATCAGAGAGTTCCCCTTCCTGTCGGGCTTACCATCGCTTCTCCCATTACCCCCGGGGTTACTCGGGCTATTCTACAGACTTGGGTCAGAGACCATCGGATGATTAGGCCTGGTGCAGAGCCTTCCCTCGTTCAGCCATTCCAGAGTACAGGACCTGGTTTATAGCTGAGGTTTGGCCCGTTGAGAAACCGAGGAGGTGCGCATTGCTGCAGGAGTTGGAGGGAGAGGGGGTGTAGGATTTGGATCCCAGGGTGACTTCATTGTCTTTTCTGTTTTTGGGTTGTTTTTACCTTTTTGGTTTTTGGGGGAATATGACTTGACCTTTTTATGTTTTATAGGCTGAATGACTCTTTTTGTAACAGATGATTCTCTTTTTGTAATGAATGATTCTTAATGAATGACCCTTTTGTTTGCTTTCCAAGCATTATCTACTTTATTTATTTGCTCTTATTTTTGCCTAAGCCGTCCTTTCAGATTTTCAACTTAGCGAGCTCTTACCCATTCTTGCCTAAGCCGCCCTTTGCGGGTTTTCAGCTTAGCGGGCCCCACTATTGCCTAAGCCGCCCTTTGTGGGTTTTCGGCTTAGCGGGATTTTTTTGTTTGTTTTATTTTTTTGTTTTTTTTTTGGCAAAAGAAAGATGAATGAATGATTTTTATTAAAATTTAGACCGTGCTCAAGGAGAGCTGCCTACATATCTCAAATTAGTTTGCGAGAATCAGGTCTAATGTAGTTCATTTCAATGCATGATCATGCATAATATTTCTTTAGTTGATCCAGATTGCATGGGTTTGTGAACTCCAGACCATCCAAATCAGACAAGATGATGGCTCTGCCGGAAAGTATTTTCTTCAAGATGTAGGGTCCCGCCCAATGAGGACGAAACTTCCCACGAGGATCTGTAACAGGTGTTCTGATCTCCTTCAAAACCAAACAACCTTCTTCCAACTTTCGATCTTTGACCTATTTGTTGAAATGTCTGGCCATTCGCCTTTGATACCCTTGAATCTGATGTAGAGCTTGAAGTCTTTTTTTCATCCAAACTCAACAACTGATGATGATAATTGCTGATCCATTCAGCTTCATTTATCTGACTTTCTTGAATTATCCTCGCCGATTGAACTTCCAGTTCAATGGGGAGTACTGCTTCCATTCCGTATACCAGTGAATACGGGGTTGCCCCAGTAGGAGTTCTAACTGATGTTCTGTATCCCCACAAAGCCAGTGGTAATTTCTCATGCCAACGCCTATGTTCCTTGATCATTTTTTGTATGATCACCTTTATAGACTTGTTCGCTGCTTCTACAGCTCCATTTGTTTGGGGTCTATAAGGAGAGGACTTATGATGTTGGATTTTCTTATCCTTCAAGAGTTTAGCAAATTCTGCTTGGAAATGAGTTCCATTATTTGTGATAATCTCGAATGGTGTTCCGTACCGACAAAGGATGTTGGTTCGGACAAACTGTGCTGCCTTTTTGGCGTCTAATTCTGCATAGGAAGCTGCTTCAACCCACTTTGTGAAGTAATCCACTGCTACCAAGATAAACTGATGTCCATTTTATGCTTTTGGATGTATTTTGCCAATTATATCAATTCCCCAAGTAGCGAAGGGCCATGGAGAAGTGATCGGATTCAGGGCAACAGGAGGTTGCTTCTGTAGCTTAGCAAATATTTGGCATTGATGACATCCTTGCACAAATGCCACGCAGTCTGCATTCATGGTGGACCAGTAATATCCTAGATTGGCAATTTTTCGAGCCAAGGCGATCCCATACATGTGTGGTCCTGATTCGCCACCATGTACCATTTCCATTATTTGCTTGGCCTCCGCTTCACTCACACACCTTAGGTGCATTCCATTCCAACTCCTCTTGTAGAGGATATCTTCATTAAGAATGTAACCTGTGGCAAGCTGCCTTATTGCCCTCTGATCAACCTTTGATGATCCCTCCGGATAACTTCCATCCTTGAGATAGGTCTTGATATCCCAAAACCATGGTTTACCATCGGCCAAGTGCATTACATGGGCGGGTTGCTTTTGAAGCTGAACTTTCAATGGACGAATGACTTTCCCCTCCCTGATATTGATCATGGAAGCTAAAGTAGCCAAGGCATCAGCAAACTGATTCTTTGCTCTTGGGAGATATTCGAAGGACAGATCATTGAACTGTTGTGCCAAATGATCAAGGCGTTGTAGGTAAGGAACCAAACGCTCTTCTTTTATCTTCCATTTCCTTAAGGCTTGTGATACTATTAAAATAGAATCACCATAGACTTTTAGGTCCTTAATCCCCAATTCCAGGGCGGCTTCAAGCCCATTAATGCAAGCTTCATATTCTGCTTCGTTGTTTGTGCAACTAAAGTCAAGCTTAACTGCGAATGGAATATATTCTCCACAAGGAGTTTTGAACACAATCCCAATTCCGTTTCCATGATAATTGGATGCTCCATCAAAATACATCTCCTAAACACTGCTTTCCACGTTCAAGAGGTCTTCATCAGGGAAACCCATTTCTCGCATCTCGTCATTCACGGGTAATTCTGCTAATTGGTCAGCTATTACGCCACCTTTCACAGCTTTCCTTTGAACAAATTTCAAGTCAAAGGCTGCCAATGTTGACACCCACTTAGCCATTTTGCTGTCCAAAACAGGCCTCTCCATAAGGAATTTCAAGGGACTCTGTTCTGCAATGACATAAGTAGTGTAAGAAGACAAGTAGTGTTGTAACTTCGTACAAGCCCAATACAGGGCTAAACACAACTTCTCAATCTTGTTATACTTTAACTCATAGTCCAGCATCCTTTTGCTGAGGTAGTAAATTGCATTTTCTACCTTTGTATCTTCAGCCTCTTGGGCTAGCATTGCCCCCATGGCTTCATCTGTTTCAGACAAATACAAGAGCAGAGGTTTTCCCATTCTGGGAGGTTATAGAATTGGCGGACTTAACAAGTATTCTTTGATCTTGTCGAAGGCCTTCTGACAGTCTTCATTCCATTCTTGTGAAGCACCTTTCCTTAGTAGCTTAAAGATAGGACCACAAGTCTCAGCCAACTGTGATACGAATCGACTGATATACTGTAATCTACCTAGCAAGCCTCGAACCTCTTTCTCTGTTCTTGGTGGAGGCATTTTCAGAATAGCCTTTGACTTTGCTGGATCAACTTCTATTCCCTTCTTGCTGACCAAATATCCCAAAAATAAGCCCGATGTCGCACCAAAGAGGCATTTTGCAGGATTAAGCTTCAAATTGTACTTGCGAAGTCTAAGGAAGAACTTCTCAAGTGCTTCAACGTGTTCTTCTGGAGATTTTGACTTGACAATCATATCATCGACATACACTTCTACTTCTTTGTGTATCATGTCATGAAAGACTGTTGTCGCCATCCTTTGGTAGGTAGCCCCTGCATTTATCAACCCAAAAGGCATAACTCTGTAGCAGAAAGTGCCCCATTCTGTAATGAAAGCTGTCTTCTCTTTGTCTGGTGGGTGCACCAGGATCTGATTATACCCAACCGCAAGATCAGTCATGGAAACCATCACATGTCCAGCCATCCTGTCTATCAGCAAATCGATGTGAGGTAGCGGGAAATCGTCCTTGGGACAAGCCTTATTCAGATCTCTGTAGTCAACACACATCCTGACCTTTCCGTCTTTCTTCGGGATTGGCACGATGTTTGCTAACCATGAAGGGTAGGCAATTGGTTCTATGAACTTATTGTCCAGTTGCTTGGCAACCTCCTCTTTAATTTTCAAAGACCATTCTGGCTTCATTCTTCTCAATTTCTGCTTAACCGGCTTCGCATCGGGGTATAGCGGAATCTTGTGAACTGCTATGGCTGGGTCTATTCCTGTGACATCACTTGCCTTCCACATGAAGCAGTCGACATACTTCCTGATGCAATCGACAACCTGTTCTTTATTCGCACAATCATATGCAATGTATGTATGTTCATTTTCTTTGCCAATTATTATCTTTTCATTTATTTCTTTTATTTCATTTATTTTATTTTTACTAGATAATACTTGGAAAGCAAAAGACACATGGTAACCAAGAATCGGAACAGTTTCATTGATAATGGCGGAGTCATTCTCCAAGATTACATTAGACTTGACATTAGGGTTCCGTAAATCTGAAACTACAGAAGACTCAGAATTAGACTCTGACTTGGTTTTTGACTCAGAATTAGTACAAGACTCGTTACAAGACTCAAGTTCAGGGTGTGACACAGGACTAGGTTTAACCTCAGCAGCTTGTCCCTCCTCGGCGTACCAGTTTCTCAGCGGTCCATCTGTAGTCTTGATCAGCTTTGTGAAATCCCTATTGTCTTCAAAATTGGTTATCATAGCAACCTCATCAAAGAGACAAGGCCGCATGAAATCTTCCATTTGGGGGTCAGTTTCAGGTTCTGGCTCTTCTTCTTTCATGGCCACAACATCAGCAAACATTTCAAAACCCGGTAGTTTCTTTCCGGTCATAGGAGAATAGAATGGTTCCTGAAAACCACGGTGATGAACTGCCTTTCCAGGTTTGCAAAAGTGACCATTCAGAGTTCTAAAGTAAGGGCGCATTTTGAGGCTTCTTGCCCCCCAACTCCCCTTTTTCTTCCTTCCACGCTCAAACTCTTCTATTTCCTCGTCTGTAGGTTTGTACCCCAAGCCAAAAGTTTTCTTATTCTCAGGCTCTTCCCATGGCCGTACTATGGGTATTTTTCTCCCAGACTTCATCATTTCCATCCCGGGCAATAGACCTACCCTCAGCATCATTCCCACTAGGCAGTTGATTTGGACCTCCCCAAAGTCATATGAGACAAATGGCCCTTTGGGTTTTTCACCTTCTATGCATTGAACTGTGTCATAATGAAACCCAGTCAAGGTCATGGCGGTTTCACCAGGAACAACCTCAAGGAGAGACTGATCCATGGTTTTCCTGTTGATTTCGCAGGTGTCCCCTTTGATAGTGATGATTTTTCCTTCAAAAGGGAATTTAAGTTTTTGGTGTAGTGAAGAAGGTACATCATTAATCTGATGAATCCACGGTCTTCCAAGGAGGAGATTAAAGCTCGCGGGTACATCAATGACCTGGAATGGTACTCCCATTTTCACCGGCCCAATAGCAATTTCCAGAGTGGCAACACCCAAAATTTCTCTTCGAGTGTTATCATATGCTCTCACAATCTAATCAGAAGGTGTAAGATCTGTAGCCTCCAACCCCAGACAGCTTGCTACTTTCAAGGGACATACATTTAAGGCTGACCCATTATCAATGAGAACCATGGGCACAGTCTTTCCCCCAGTCTGTATGGTGATGTATAGAGCATCATTGTGTTTCTTACCGTCTTCTGGTAAATCCACATCAGAAAATCTGATACTCAATGCCTTGGTTGATTGGGTCAAAGTGGCCACCAAAGCTTCTGGGCTTGTGTCCACTGGTGTATCAAGTTGACTCAAAGCTTCGCTGAGAGCCTGGCGGTGTGGGAATGAGGAAGCAAGGAGCTCCCAAATTGACACCTTAGCTTGAGTTTGCTTAAGCTGAGTGAGGACAGGGTCTTCTTTTGGCTCTGGTGTTTTCTTATGGGGGTGATTTGAGGTTGTAGGGGTTTTTCCCAAGTCAAGTGGCTGATATTGTCTTTCACTTCTTGTCAGAGCACTGACCTCTTCAGCAAGGTCGTTCAAATCTAACACACACACTTCATTCATTTCCAAGAGAAGTTTGAAAGGATCAAACAACTCTTCTTCCACAGTAATGGCGTGGATGGAATGATTGGGCAAAGGGTTAGTGTTGATGTTTGGTTGCCTCCTGAGAGGAATGATGTCACCACCATCCACCAGATCCTGGATGCGGTTTTTCAGTGTCCAGCAAGCATCTGTTTTATGCCCGTTCCCTTGATGGTATTCACAGTATTCATTGACTTTATAACTGGAAGGTAATGGGTTTGGAGGAGGTCTTGGGTCCAAAGGCTTCAAATATTTCCCTTCCACAGCCTTCTTAAACACCAAATGAAGGGGTACCCCAAGGTCAGTATATTGTCTTCTCGGCTGATTTCTTGGCCCAAGATTGCCCACACGTAAAGGATTTGCAGGGGCAATATTGGCCACTTGATTGACCTTGCTTGAGGAAGGAGTTTGGTTTTGTTTCTTATATTTCGATGCAGCCCCCTCATCCACTATTTTACCCAACTGTATCAAATCTTCTACCTTGGTTGCAGTCGCAATGAGCGATTTGAAAGTAGGTAGATATTGGGTTTGCAGTTGAGCCTGATATGTAGGTCTTAAATTCCTGATTATGATATCAATCTGCTCTTGTTCTGAAGGGCGATTGATCATCTGGGCGGCTTTTTCCCTCCACCTCGTAAGGAACGAGGAGAAGGGTTCATTGTTGTTCTGTTTGGTGGTCTCAAGTTCTCTTCTAGTGACATCCACCTCAATATTGTAGTGGTATTGAGAGTTAAATGCATTGCAGATGTCTTCCCATGTCTTAATCTTGGAACGGTCTAGACTCACAAACCATTTAAGGGCAGCCCCAGTCAGGGATTGTTGGAAGAGTTGAGCAAAGAGTTCATCATTTAAACCCCATGGGCTCAAGGCCCCCACATACATCTTCAAATGGGTTTTAGGGCAAGTGGTCCCATCAAATCTGTCCATCCCCGGCATCTTGAATTTTGGAGGTAATCTGGCTTGGGGAAACAAGGATAAGGAATCCGTGTCTACCACCTCTTTGTGAGTTTTCATGGCAGTGATTGACCTCTCAAGCAATTCAAGTTTCCTTTTTAGTTCATCTGTTTCGTTCTTGGAGGGTGGATCCTCTAAATTGATAACAGGGGTATTAATCTGAGCAGTCACGGGGTACTAGTTTGTCCCACAATGGGTTCCTTCCCCAAATTTCCAGGAATAGGGACTGTCTTTGGTGCTACTTCTAATTCAGCTAGGATGGCTACCCTTTGGGAGGCTAAAGCTTCATCAATTTTTTCTTGCATTCTAGCTTCAATTTCCTTAACCTGACCATCCAGCAAAGCCTTAATCTGTTCAATTGTGGCCATTTCAGTAATTGGAGTAGTTGGTGAAGTTGGGGTAGTAGAACTCGTAGGGGATAGCACAGTTGGTGTTGATGTATCTGGTGTAGGTGAAGGCACACGGACAGTGGGTACCTGAAAAGGTCAAGGGTAAAGGATCAGGGTAATATGTAGGGTAGGAAAACTCTTGGTCCACTTATGTACATCAAAATTTTTCCCCAAAACAATGTTGTTATGTTGCATGAATGCACCTCATCACATCACAATTCATTTTAATGGAATGCGGCACTATTATTGGGTACATACAACCTAAGGGAAGGTTCTATTGTTATGTAAAAATAGAGAATCGGCTTATCATAGGGACCCTTGAGTCTTGAGTAAGATATACCTAACCACATGTGAAACAAGGAGTTTCGCGTGGGTCCAACAGTATGATTACTCATAGGCCACTCCAAAAGGATTGGAATGGTTTGCGACAACAGGGAGGACGCTTTGGCTGTCCGCCGGCATAATCAAGGAGACCTGCCGGTCAGCGCTACTTGCTATCCAGACTCAGAACTTTGAACAGAAAGAGAAGAAATTCATTTGAAAACAATTTTTTATGCAATGGAGGAAAAGGATTCCCCCATATATGCAAGAGAAAAAGATTCTCTGAATGACAAAACAAATGCACAATTTATCAAATAAGGGACCATTGAAGGAAAAAGATTCCTTTTGTCAACTTTCAATCCAACATCCTTAAAGAAAGGATATATAATGCTAGGGTACCCTGCAAAATGAATAAAAATACCCTAAAGAAGGGCAAATCAGTTAAACGAATAATAATAACAGTCTACTATAATTCCATAAATCATTATTATTATCATTTTTTTATTATTTTTTTTTGTAATATATAGCCATTATTTTATTTATTATTATTTTTTATGGTCTGTAGGAAGATATTTTTTTTCAATTTTTGGTACTAATGTCTTTAAAGAAAAGACAACCATTGCTAAGGTATCCTGCCAAAATAAATAAAAACACCCTAAAGAAGGCCAGTTAGTCAAATAAACAATAGTAGTCCACTAGGATCCCATAAATGGTTTTTATGTTCTCCAGTGGAGTCGCCAGATTGTGAACCTCGATTTTCCGCCCGAAAAGGATCCGGGCGAAAGTTCACTCGTTGTCAGGAGTCGCCACTCAGTTTATTTTGTTCGAAGGGAAAAACTAAGAAAACCCTTGTTTGACTCCAATAACTTGTCCAATGTAAAGGATTCTAGTCTGCGAACCCAAGGAGGATTCGGGGACTATGTCATGTATTCGACTAACTTTGTAATAATAATAAAAAAAATAAACACAGAAGGGATGAAGAAAAGAAAAACAGATTGTTAATAAATAGCGGACTTGCTACTTGGGGTGAATCCCAAATATGCCTACATACTCCCGTTTGAATGGAAGATCAAAGCCCATGTAGTTCGGAAAAGCCTATTTAAAGGCGATGAAATTTATGCTTCATGCATGTGTGTGTGTATGCTTCGTGCATTTGTCGGGCTTTTTGCCAAATTCGTGAGATTTAGCACTTAGTGCAAAAATTGTATAATTTCGGGTACTTAGTACCAAAAGAGTTCGATTTAGGCTTCATGCCAAAAGTTCATTTTAATGGTGCCGTTTAGGTACTTAGTACCAAAGAGATGCAATTTAGGCTCCGTGCCAAAAAGGTTGATTTCATTTACGGCTTAAAGCCGAAAGAGTGATTGATTAGTCCATTAGGCCCTCAGACCTAAAAAGATTAGGTCTTTGACCGAGAAGAAAATAAGAAGAAGATTAGAATGCTTATGATATGCTCGAATTGACCAAAGATGAATTATGATATTACCTTGATTAGAATTTTTCCACTTCTAAGTTCCAGATCTTGTTTCCTTGCACTTTTGAGTATGATTCTTGCTTTCTACAACACAATATTAGAAATTCTTAAGCATAAAAATTTCGTCAGCATCTGGGCGTAGGAAGTCCCAAAAGTTTTTTTCTTTTTTGAAAAACTGAAGCCTATTTATAGGCAAAATCGGGCTGGACGGCGGTCGGGTCGCCGGTCAAGGCGGCTGAGCCACCAGCGACGGCGGCTGGACCGCCAGCCACGGCGGCCAGGCCGCCGTCCTGGCCCACCGCGACACGCGCTATTTCCGTTAAAACTGACTTTTTGGGAGCCACGGGCCTCCAAAAATTATTCCGGGACCATATCCGTGATCCTCACATCGTCCCGGACATTTCAAGTACCATGAAGACATACTTTCGGTGGACTTTTACCGTGGACCCCCGGTCCGGCCTGGTTTGAGGAAATTGGCTTTCCGAGCCCCAAAATTCGAGTGTTCACATATGGGGCTCAGAAAAAAAAGCACTGGGTGAAGTTCTCTCTTTTATGTCAACCGGCTGATGAAGGAGGCATCGGTTTGCGCTCTCTCAATGTGATTCAAACAACCTTCTCAGTGAAGCTATGGTGGCTTTTAATGAAAAGAGATTCTCTTTGGGCTGACTACATGATGCACCGTTATTATAGGAAAGGAGACATGAGCTTCCAGATAATTGATTCCAACATTTGGAAGCGCATCTGCAAGGTACACCATCTGGCTCTTGGTTTTTTCTGTGAATCTCAGGAGAATTATCATCATCGTGATCGCCTCGAGGCCAAATTCCATTTTTCTTCTGTTTACAATTTTGTAAGAAGTTGTAATGCAACTCGATTATCCTTTTCCTCGGTTTGGCACCCAAAAATTCCAAAGACTATATCTTTCTTCACTTGGAGAGTACTACATCAAGCTCTACCATTGTATGTGAATCTGTACCTGTTCGGTATTTCTGGTCCTTCAGTGTGCCCTTTATGCAATGACGATTCGGACTCTATGGATTATCTCTTTCTTAATTGCAAATATGTGAATAACATATGGAGATACTATGGTTCTTTTTTCCTAGATGTCATTAATACTGGTCCCTCAATCAGACAAACTTTGATTAGTTGGTGGTTAGTTAAGAATACGGATTCTATTGTGAGCTTGCTGAGAAGGTTCATTCCTCAAATCATCATTTGGCATGTTTGGAAAATGTACTGTTCTTGCAGGTGGGGTGATGGCAGCATAAGGATTGGTGAATTGCATCAGCAAATAGAGTCCTACCTCTACAGTTGGGGGTTGCTGTCTCGGCTAAAAAATATGGTAAGCAACTCCCTTTTGAGCTTATTGATTTGTTGCCCGAAGGATTTGGTAGTTTGCAGAAGAAACCTATGCTTGTAAAATGGATGAGGCCTACTCGTGCTAGATTAAAAATGAATGTGGATGGTTCCTACACTAAACAAACTAAGTCTGGAGGCTTTATATTAAGGGATTCCTTAGGCAAATTTATTATCGGCCAAGGTTTCCTATTGAATGCTTCATCTCCTTTTCAAGCAGAAATTCAAGCTTTATATGTTGCTACATTCTGGTTCGTAAATGCTTACAATTGCATGGTGGAAATTGAAGTGGATTCCTTGGCTCTTGCTCAACTTTTCCTTGACTTGCGGGACTTAAGATCAACGGATCATAGGCTTTACTTTATTCGTAATTTTCTGATCTCCTTTGAATCTACTGTTCGTCATGTTTATAGGGAAATTAATCAAATCTCCCACTCTCTAGCTAGCTTAAGTAGGCTTAACTTGTGTAATTTTTATTTCGACTCTGAAGCTTCACTTCCTCAGGTTATAAGAGGCTTAGTAAGAACCGAATGTATTGGTTTACCTTTTTTTAGATTTAAATAAATTATTCCCGGCGGTGCCGCCCGCCTTTATATATATAAAAAAAATTAAGCAGCATTTAACGATTTTACAATATATAAAGGCCGAAGCACTATATATATATAATATATTTGCAGCATATACACTATGATTAATCAATATATAAAGGTTGATAGACAATATATACATAACATATCTACAACATATATATTATATAAGGCTGGAACATAAAATATCTGCAATATATACATAATATATCTTTAACATATGCAAAATATATTTGAAATATATAAAATGATATTATAAAATGATGTTCTTAAGCTTCTTTTTTGAGAATTTTTTATAAAATTATATTATTTTATATTAAAATTATTATTTTCAAAATAATATTTAAAATAAACTCCATTTTTATTTTTTTATTTTGAAAAATTTTATAACATATACATAATATATCCGCAATATATATAGCATATACAATTTTAAAAAATCACAGAGATTTGATGGAATAATAGCAATTTCATTGATTTGTAATTTTTAAAATTTTTGACATACTTTTGAAAAAAAAAATTTAGTTATCGTACTTTTGAAAAAAAAATTTACTTTTGAGGGTAGTTTTGTAGAACTCCCAAAACTCATTGGCCTAACTCTCAGTTTGGATCAAGCTTGTCTGAAGATAGACTGGGCTTCGGATTATAACTCTAAGTTTTTTTCTTATTTGAATAAGTAACTTAATTAGCTGTCTTAATCTTAGGGTTAGTGTCAATTATTTTAGGAGATTTTTTTTTGTCATGGTTACTTAGTTGTCGGATTTATGGGTTTATGTTGCATACATTGTGTATAAATTTGTTGGTTGGAGTGATAAGAGTATCAATTCTCTACCCTTTTTTGTCTTTGCCATAATATGTTTGATAAAAATTTTGAGTGAATATTTCTAACTTATTACTCTACCTCACTTGATTTTGCAGTAAAAAAGAGAAGGTTCTTGTTTATAATTAACCAAATTGTGAAGTTAACATCTGGTACCAGAGCCTCATAAGAAGATTGAGTGAATATTTCTAACCAGATTCACAAATATGGTGATCAATTATCTAAACAGAAGATTGAAGAAAAGATTCTCAGAGGTCTTCTAAAGAAATATGATCATACAGTGACTACCATAGAAGAAACAAAAGACTTGAGTCAATTAACAACTGCTGAATTGCTTGACTCATTGCAATCATATGAAGACAGGTTGAATAAACGAGAAAAAAATAGTATAGAAGTGTTAAGCAAGGGTGTGGAGGCTATGCTGGCATAGGATGCAGAAGCGATTGAGGCCATCAAGGTAATCAAGGTGGAAGCTATCATTGAAACAAAAGTGTTGGGAACAACAATTCACATGGAAGTTATCATCGTAATGAAGATGTTGGATATAGCGGTGAAACTCAAAATTAGAAACCCAATGTTTTTATTATAAGAAGCCAAGCCACATTGCAAAATTTTGCCAAATCAAAGATGAACATGCAAATTTTGCAGAGAAAGAAAAAAAATGACACTGAAAACATATTTTTGGCTTGTTTGACTGGGAATTCATGCTCTTTAAATGTTTGATATGTAGGTAGTGATTGTAGCAATCACATGAGCGTAGACTTGGATGCTTTCATTTGCTTGGATAATTTAATCAAGAAGAGAGTGAAAATGGGAGATGATATGGTCCATGAAGCTTGCGGAAGAGAGTTTGTTCAAGTTAAATCCAATAAAGTGAACAACTATATTAAAGATGTTCTTCATGTGCCTCATTTAAATTCAAACATATCGAATTAATGTGGAGCGGTTTCAAAGAGAAGGATATGCACTAGTTTTTGAAGACATGCCATGTACTTTTTTTTTATAAAACAAAGAAACACATGTTATGCGAGGTGTTTGTAGTTGATAACAACATGTTTCCTCTCTTTTTTGGAGTGTAAAGATCAAGCACTTACAGCCTCCTAAGATGATAATGCCTAGTTATGGCACACATGTTACGGGCATTTAAACTTCAATAGCCTGAAATCTTTACCTAATCAAGCTTTGGTGGATAGTGTACCCATAATTCAACTTGAAAATGATTATGGTTGTTCACTCAACCTGACAACCTAATTAACTCGATCTAGTCTGAGTAAAAAAGAAAGTCGAACTGAGTTTTGAATTTTAATATAAAATCCAATTACATATAGGCTCTGGCCTCAAACTCGAGTGGAATATTTTCTGGTGAAGGCCTAAAATTATATATATATATTTTCATTGACTTGACTCGATGGCCTAGTTGTTCAAAGTTGCTTAATCCGTCTAGGCTTAGGATCGGGCTACTAGCTGCAGGCTAGGGGTACATCTAACCATCCTGATTTGAGCACACCTCTAAGAATGACATATATGAAAGCTATATGTTTCGAAAGCGACATCGAGATGCATTTATGAAAGGATTGGCAAGGAGAGAATCAAGTTCCATTGAGCTAGTTCACATTGATTGATGCAGGTTATGAGAATTTCTTCATTGAATAAACAACTTATATTTTATTGTGTTAGTTGATGTTTACAATAGGATGGGTCTATTTTGTCAAAGAAAAGTTTATCACCTTGTCTATCTTTAAAAAATTTAAGAATTATGTTGCAAAGCAAAGTGGGAATACTTTGAAGATTCTCATAACTCATCGAGGAGAAGAATTTGTTTTAGTTGAATTCAATAAATTTTGTGAAGATTGCGACATCAAGAGGAAAATTGATAGTTAGTTTCATACCCTAATAAAACGGTGTGATGGAACTAAAAAAAAAAAGAAGTCTAGTGGAGATGGCAAAGTGAATTTTGAAAACAAAGGCTCTTTCATGATGTTTTTTGGTTGAAAGTATTCATATAACTCCTTATCTTTTCAATCGAAGCCCTACATTAGCCTTGCAAATTCAAATACCTTTTGTAGCTTTAAATAGGTGGAAGCCAAAAGTAACTCGCTTCAAAGTCTTTGGTTGCATTTCTTATGTTCATAATCCTTCTTAAATGGTGTCAAATGCATATTTATGGCAATAGTGATGAAATAAAAGGGTATCATATTTATAATCCTATCACCAAAACATTAATTATTAGCCGTGATATTGATTTTGATGTGAAAATTAAGTGAAATTAGGATGAGAAAGAAAGTTGTCCCAAACTACTTGAAACCAGTGATAAAGTCTCACTACAAGAAAAATGAGAATTAGCGGCGAATTTGTTCTAAAAAATCCATCGCTAATAATCATTAGCGACGGATTAGTAATAGAATAGCATTTGTCACTGTTCACATTGTGACTGAAAAATTAACGATAAATATTTGAGTCCATCGATATTTAGAGATGAAAAAAATTCATCGCTAATTATATATATTACGTCACTATTTACTCTTGTCGTCATTTAATGAAGACAAAATTAGGGACAGAAAATTCATCGCTAAATCCATCTCAAAATTATTAATTTATTTTTAAAAAAATTATTTTTTAAAAATAAAATATTTTATTTTATTTTTAAAAAAATTATTTTATTTTTTAAAAAATATTTTATTTTATTAAAAATATTTTATTTTATTAAAAATAAATTATTTATTTTTAATTTTAAAATAATTTATTCTAAAAATATTTATTATAACAAATAATTTTATTTGAATAAAAATTAAATTATTTATCAAATTATTTATTTTTCAACTAATTATTCTAAAAAATAATTTATTCTAAAAATTATTCAATCAATAAAATAATTATTCAATCAAATAATTATTTATTCTAAAAATTATTATTCTAACAAATAATTTATTTAATATAAAAATAAATTATTCCACTAAATAATTCCTAAAAAAATTTATTCTAACATTTATCTAAAACATATATATTAATTAATTTCAAAAAAATTAATTTTAACAATTATTTATTCAATCAAATAATTAATTCAAATTAAAAATAAATTACTCAACCTAATAATTTCTAAAAAAATTTCTACTAAATAATTTCTAATTTTTTTAAATATTATTTGTTTAACAAAATATTATATTTATTCTAAAAATTATTACTAATTATAATAATATAAATAAATAAACAATATCTAAAATACATACCTTCAATCAATTTTCAAAACCAAAAAAGCTTCAATCAAAATGCAAGAGAAGAAGGGAGAAAGAGGTGGAAGAGGAAGAAGAAAAAGAAAAGGAAGAGAGAGAGGAGAAAGAAGAAAGAAGAAAAAGAAAGAAAGAAAGAAAGAAAGAAAGAAAGAAAGAAAGAAAGAAAGAAAGAAAGAAAGAAAGAAAAGAGAAGAAAAAAGAAGGAAGAAAGAAGGAGGAAACCAGGAAGAAGAAAGAGAGAAAAAAATAAAGAAAGAAGGAATAAGAAAAAAATAAAGGAAAAAAGTTGGAAAAAATAAATATTTAAGTTTTAGCGACGAAATTAGCGATAGAATTAAGTTTCATTACTAAAAAGACGTGGTATATTTTTAAAAATTCAATATTAACGACAAAATTAACGATAAAAATAAATTTCATCGCTAAAATTTATCTCATCGCTAAAATTGATCCCGAAAATCCCGCATAATCTGTAAAATATTTAAAATTAGCGGCGGAAGATAATACCGTCGCTAATTAGTGACAAAAATAAGTTTTATCACTAAAATTTTACACAAAAATCTCACCTATTCTTTTGCCTGTATTTTTAAATAATTTAAAATTAACAACATAATAGTTTCGTCGCTAATTTAGATAAATTGGCAGCAGATAGGGATTTCGTCGTTAATTAGCAACAAAAATAAAATCCGAAACTATTTTTACTTATTAGCGATGAGTTTTAGGGACGAATATGTGATACCGTCGCTAAATGTAAGGCGCTAATAGTTGGCATCAGATTTACCAATAAATTTTTTCTGTCGCTAAATCCATCGCTAATAATTTTTCATCGCTAGTATGTCGCTATTTAGTGACAGATAAAAATTCGTCGCTAATTTCCATCTCTAATTTATATTTTTCTTGTAGCGCCTATAATACTGTAGCATTTCCTATGGATGGTGATGGTGATGATTCAGACCCTTTTAATCCATCTAGCTCAACTAACCCATCAATAATTGCATTTTCAAGTTAAGACGATACACCTCTAAGAAAGTGGAGATCTTTGAAGGATATTTATTTGAAGATTGGACTATATATGTAAAATTGTATAACTTCAAGAGCCTAGCTACTTCAAAGATGTTTCAAACTTAAAGGAATAGTATGATGCTATGGATGAAGAATTAAAGGCTTTGTAACAAAACAAAACATGGCAGCTTATTAACTTATCTAAAGGACAAGAAGTAATTGGATTAAAATGGGTTCACAAATTGAAGTAAAACCCAAACGGCTCAATTTAGTTGTACAAAGTATGGTTGGTTGCTAGTGCTTATATGAATCGTAAATGTATTGACTTCGAATCGACATTGACATTGGTGGCAAGATTTGACACCATAAGTGCTCTTGTAGCTATAACTGCATATTACAAGTGGAATGTTTATCAATTTGGTGTCAAATCAGCTTTCTTAAATGGTGTCTTAGACGATTATATCTATTTGGAATAATGATTAATTACCATATTATGAAGTGAAAGGGTAAGAAACAAAGGTGTGTAATTTGAGAAAGAATTTATATAGCTTTAAGCAAGCTCCAAAGGTTTGGTATGCAAGGATTGGATATTTCAATAATAATAGTTTTTGAAGAAGTACTAGTGAGCCTACCTTTATGTGAAAGTTAGAGAAGTTGATGAGGTACTTATTGGTTTTCTTTTATGTAGATGAATTTACTATAGAAATAGTCCATCATTATTGCAAGATTTCACAAGATTCATGATTGAAGAGTTTAATATGACTAATTTGGTTTTGATTAGCTACTTTTTTACGATTTGAAATACATCAAAGTGTCATGGGATTTTTTATTTTTCAACAAAAGCAAGTAAGGGATCTTCTTAGCAAGTTGTAAGATTGAAATATAATGAAGACTCCAATTACCAACTGAGCATAAGTTTAATGTTTTAGATGGAGAAGAACAAATTGATTCTCATATTTATCGAAGCTTGGTAGGTAGCCCATGCTATCTCACCAATACTTAGTCGAACATTTTGGAAGCAACTAGTTTTTTGTCTAGGTTAATGCAAAACCATGAAAAATACACTACGGGGGTAGCAAAAAGAGTATTGGGATACTTGAAACGAGAAACTTTATATAGGTTATTTTATAGCACCGATAATTTGAATTCGTATAGATATCCTAATATTGATTGGACAAATTGTGTTGATAATCACAAAAGCGCCACAAGGTATGATTTTAGTTTGGGATCAAGTGTTATATCTTAGAGCTCAAAGAAGCAAACATCCACAACTTATCATTTTAGGCCGAATACATGGATGTAGCTACAATAACTTGTCAGGTAGTTTGGTTGCAATGAATTTTAAAAGACATGTGGAGCAACAACCAAGTTATAAAGAGAAAGGGCAATAAACAAATGTGTACAAATTGAGATAGGCTTTGTATGGCCTTATGAAAGCTCCAAAGACTTGGTATGCAAGAATTGATGCATCTCAGCAGGAATGGTTTTCAAAGAAGTGTTATTAAGCCTACCTTGTATGTGAAAGTTAGAGGAGTTGATAAGGAACTTATTGGTTTGCCTTTATGTATATGATTTAATTTACACTAGCAATAGTCCTTCATTATTGGTCAATTTCAAAAAGCTCATGATTGAAGACTTTGATATGACTGATTTGGGTTTCATGAGTTACTTCTTAGGGATTTAGAATACATCAAAGTGCTGTAAGATTTTTTATTTGTCAACAAGTAAGGGATTTTTTTTAGTAAGTTCGAGTTGTAAGATTATAATACAATGAAGACACCAATTGGTAATTGACTAAAATTTTAGTTTTGTAGATGAAGAAAAATAAATTAATGCCGATGTTTATCAAAACTTGGTAGGAAGCCTACTTTATCTCCCCAATACTATGACGGACATCTTACAACCTACTAGTCTTTTGTCCAGTTTTTTGCAAAAATCAAGCAAAATACACTATGAGGCAACAAAAAGAGTGTTGAGATACTTAAAGGGAACATCTTCATATGGGTTGTTTTTTAGCAATTGTAATATGAATTTGTATGGATACTGATAGTAATTGGTCAAGTTGTGTTGATGATTGCAAAAGCACCACGAGATATGTTTTTAATTTAGAATAAGGTGTCATATCTTGAAGCTTAAAGAAGCAAGCATCTATATCTTTATAATCATCTGAGGTTGAATGCAATTTGTCTGATAGTATGGTTGCAAAGAAATTTAAAAAACATGAAGCAAAAGCAAAAGGCAACTATAATCTATTGTGATTATCAATCCACCATTTTCAAGACCAAGAATGTTATTTATTTTATCGTTTTATTTAAGGCTGAGCATCGAGCATCGGTTGAGTTCGGTCGAGTTCGGAATACATTTCAACCCGATCGAACTCCATTAAAAACAAAAAAATCAAATCAAACTCGATCGAAATTATATATTTTTTTTATCGACTCGTTTATTTTTGGATTCGGTCGGGTTGAATCGAATATATATAATATTATAAATATATTATATATGTATAATATTATGTATATATAAATTTATGGTTTGGGTTGGGTCAAACATTATATAATATAAATATATATGTATACTATATGTTTCTCTGTCGGGTTCGGATTCAAACAGAAAAATAAATCTCAACGACCACTTGACCGAACCCAATTTTTTTAAATATAAATCTAATTTCACCCGAATACATACTATAAATCGACCGAACCAAACCAAAACCTATTCGGTTCGGTCGATTTCAAAAAATTTGCACACTCCTAATTTCATTTGAGAATTGGTGGCAAAATAAAGCATTTAGATTGTATACTACAATATAAATGATTAGCTACCTAATATGCTATAAAACCTCTTTTTGTTTTTGGTAAAGTTTGAATATTTTAGACAAATGATTGGTCTTATAAATTTTTGAACTAAGGGAGAGTGTTAAAGTCAATACACAGGTAGAAATTAGTAAATCAAATGTTTTCTTGTTATTTGAATAAGTAACTTAGTTGTCTTAGTCTTGTAGTTAGTTGGTAAGTGCCAATTATTTTAGGACATCTATTTATCATGGTTACCTAGTTGTAGGATTTGTAGATTCGTAGTTGCATTCCGTTGTGTATAAATTTGTTAGTTGGAATAATAAAAAAGTATCAGTTATCTATTCTTTTTTTGTTCTCGCCAACATCTGTTTGATAAAAGTCCTAAGTGAATATTTCTAACTTACTGGATTTTGCAGTTAAGAAAAAAAGTTTATTATTTATTCTTAACTAGATTGTGAAGTTAATAAATGGTTCAAGCCTCAAGTTGGTATTCACAAATCTCAAGCTCACCCGACCCACAGGTCCTAACTCGATTGCTTATTAATCCTAGGTATAAAGGCTATCTCACTCCCTCTCTCAGTTACTTTCTCTTCTGCTCTCCACTTGCACCACTTGCCCCTCTCTCTTTGCCAACCTCTCGCTTCTCTAATCTTTTTGTCTCTCATTTTAATAACCTCTATCTCAGCCTCTCTTATCTTTAACCAGATAGCCTCACCTGACTCTTCTTACTCTCTCTTCGTCTCTTGCTTTCCTTTAGCCTCACTCATTCCTCTCTCTACACAAGGTCATAGGTATCGGGGATATGCCATCACTCCTCTCTCTCTTGATCTCTCTATCTCTCTGCCTTTTTGCTTCTCTTTCACTCTTTTTATTTTTCTTTGCCACCGTGATGAATATGGCAATGGCAAGAACTTCTGGTCTTCTTAGGAAGCAAATCAAGTGGTAAGAACTTCTTTTTCTTATATGCTTTCCTAAGTACAACATTCGAAGATATAGAAGAAGTGGCCCTGCATACCACTTGTGACCTTGGCAATGTGAAGGAGAGCGAGCTCAGCATTGAGATCATTTAATTGATTCAAAAGCTCAGCGAGCTTTTATTTTGTCTCAGCTTGTGTACCTTGATTCTGGCCATTTTGCTTTGTTTCTCAGAGCTTTGATAATAGCGGCTGCCCTCTCTTTCTCTCTCAATTGATATGGAACCCTATTATATATACATATACATACATATATATATAGAAAAAAAATTTCATGGACCTAAAGCTCGACCAAGATACATTCGGATTTCAATATGAAACCTGAGGCCCCAGCTTGTCTTCCTTTTAACCCGGTCAGGTCAGGCTGGATCACCTGGGTTGACAGGCTGGATGAGAAACCCTTCTCTAGACCTCAACCTCATTTTTGGTTTTTTGTTTTGGTTTGAATTTAATTATAATTTTTGGTATTTTTATTATTTTTTGTGTGATTGTATTGTAATTTTTGATTTTCGTTGATTGTATAGAAAAAAAAAAAAAAAAAAAAGCCAGACTTGAGATCTGTTTTATTTCATTGTTTGTTTGCTTTTTGTTGTTTGAGTTGGGATCATAGATCTGATATTTTTTTAAAAATCTATTTGTTTGATATAATAATAATAATAATAATAATAATAATAATAATAATAGTAGTAGTAGTAGTAGTAGTAGTAGTAGTAGTAGTAGTAGTAGTAGTAGTAGTAGTAGTAGTAGTAGTAGTAGTAGTAGTAACGATGATGATGATGATAATAATAATAATAACAATAATAATAATAATAATAATAATAATAAACATGAGGAACCAAACAAATTATTCCTGCCTTTTCTTTGAACTTTATTTCTGTAGCTCTATTTATGATTTGGTGCAATGCAGGGATGAGTACTTGAGTAGTAAAAGCGCGAGGGAGGACTACTTTTTTTTTTTTTTTTTAATGCAGGAGGACTACTCTTATTTATACCATTTTCAACTTGAGATATATATAAGAAAAACAAGAGTATATTGATATTTTTATATTTAGTAATACATTAGATAAATTCATAATAGAAATTTAAATTATCAATATATGATTTATTAATTTTATGAAAAAATTATTACTCAAAGAATAACCAAAAAATTTTAATTTATTTATTTATTGTTATTGATTAGAGTTGAGTTGGCGGATAATTTTCTAGGTCGAAAAATAACTTTAATACCATAAGATTAAATCAGCAAAATATTCATAATTGGGTGAGTTATTTCTCATTTATTGTTTTTTTAAAATTGAACTTTTTAGTTTATATTTTATTTTTAAATTATTAAAATCAAATTTTAAAAAGAAAAAAGAAGAAAAAAAACATTTTTTAAAGATATTTCTACTGAGGAACAAATTGCAAGAGATTGATCAATACAAGCAGTAGCAGTAACCACACAAATTATCTTAAGAGCTATTACAAACTCTCAATATATGAAAACCTTACCCACCACATGCAACTCCTAACCAAATAGATCATGACTTTTATTATTTTTCCCCCAACTTTCAAACCCTTCTAAATTAATAATTAACAACTTAATTTAAAAAAGAAAAAAAAAAGACTCACTAATGCAAATCTCCCTGCAAAGCTCTTCCTCTTTGTCTTCTTCATTTCAAGGTGAAGTTGGATAAACATGAGGAGCCAAACGAGGCGAAGCAAAAGCCATGATAGGATTAGCAGGAATAAGCTCATCAATGGCTTCACTTAAATCAACCTTAGTAGCATTCCCTGGTATGCTCCATGTAAAGGCTTGTAACATTCTAGCCAGTAACATCGTAGTCATACAACTACCAAGCAATGCTGCAATACATCCGCGTCTCCCTGTACTGAAGGTCACAAACCTTAAGTCATGTTCAGTCAACACGACTTCACCTTCATTCAAGTGTCTTTCTGGGTCGAATTTCAATGGATTGGGCCAGGTTTTTGGGTTTCGGCCCAGCCCGTATCGGCTTAGTAAAGCCCAACTTCCTTTGGGAATAAAATAGCCTCCTACCTCAGTGTCTTGCATTGCTAGATGAGGTACATTGAAATGTGCTACTGGATGGAGTCTGAAGCCTTCTCTTGCACAAGCTTTAACATAGTTAAGGTTGGGTATGTCTGATTCTTGAACAAGTCTGTCTTTTCCAACCACCCTGTCTAATTCTTCTGTTGCTTTCTGGAGAAGTTCAGGTTGATTTAACATTTCAGCCATTGTCCACTCTATAGCATTTGATGGGTTATCTACTGTTGCTATCATCACTTCCTGTAATCATTTGACCACAGAATTTGTAAGATTTAATTATATATAGCATGTTTCATCATATTTTCTATTGAAATTTATGAATGTGGAGACATATGTAGTAAGTCACAAATGAAAAATCACCCAAAAGATTCAATATTCCATATGAATATGATATAATATATGGATAGGATTCACTTTAAATTATATATAGATAATTACAGGTTGATAACCATAGTATTAGAAATTGATAACCTTCTAAATTTTCTTTTGTGTGAGTGTTTTCCAATTTAAAGAAAAACAGGCCACTAGTACTGGAGATGTCTTAGTTGTTTTTATATTATTACATACATAGAAGTTGTCCGGTAATAACATAAAATATAATATAAGATATATCATCTTATATTTTACTTTCCTTTTTGCAAATAAAAAAAAGTTTAGAATAATGATTAATTATATAAAAAATGTAATACTACTAATAATAATTAATTATATATTAAAAAGAGAAAATTTTGTAGATAAGAAATTAAAGAAGTGTTTAACATATATATCAGTTGGTCATGCAAAAATATATTATTATTATTCATGCCAAAACCTAAAAATACCCATTTATATTATTGCAAATATTATTATTACATTATACAATAAAAATTTGATAAAATCAAACAATACCAATATATCGATGTCCGAGGAGAAACGTCCTGCTTACTTTCGGGGACCAAAACACGTCACTATTGGATTAAGAATTTTCTTTTCTTTTTTCTTTTTGTTTCTTTCTGTATTCTACATTGATAATGATTTTTCAGTCCTTTTTTTTTGCACCGGAAAATGCTTAAATGACACCAAATTGTATATATCCAGACAATATAAATATAACACAAATGAGAGTGGACTTTCCATGCATTTTTGCAATTTTCTTTGCGATGTTTACTAGTGTTTTATATATTGTATGCAGTGTATATTTTTCACTTCATATTTTTTTAAACAGTGAAAAGATATTCATATTCTTTTTATTTTAACTCTGATTATATTATTAAATTGATGTATATAACTAGTGCATGCATCAGTTAGATTAAAATTGATTTTAAAGATTGACATGTTTAATTATATACTTAATATTAATAATTGGTTAACAGGAAATAAAATTTAGTAAAGAGAGAGAGAGAGAGGGAGAGAGAGAGCCTTACAGCGATTTGATTCTTGATCTCATCAGGAGTAAGCAAAGGCTTGCCATCAGAATCCTCAAGAGTGATAAAAACATCAAGTAAATCTTCCATTTCTTTTCTTTCACCACTCTTCCATTGTCGAATCCTTTCATCGATGATTGGATTCTGATAATCCCTTATAGTTTTATTTGCACCAGTAACAATCTTTTCCTGTCCATCAAAATCAAGTCCTAACAAGAAAGGCATATAATCAGAAATACAAAACCCATATAAATATTTCAATGCAGCAAAAACTGCATTAACATGTTCAATTTCTTCAGGACCAGGCCCTCCATCCTCCATTCCTTTCCCAAAATATCTTTTACTGAATATCATTTTTCTTATAACATTCCCACAATAATGCCTTGTAGTAAGTCTCAAATCCACATTCTTGTTTTTCTTGAATTGGTTATGGATGTAAAAGACAAGATTGTCAGTTTCTTCAGCTCTTTTATCATGAAGCCATTTGTGTCTAGCAGGTGATATTATTTCTGAAGTTAAAATTTTTCTCATTTTCTTCCACTGATCATTGTAGGGCACAACAATAGTTGTTAAGTACCCTCCACTCATTGTTTTTGCAGAAAGAGTCATTGGTCTGCTAGAAAAAACAGCATCATTTTTCTTAAGCATTTCACGTGCAAGAATTGGACAATTTACAGGAACAACGTTTGTTCTCCCGAAACGAATCAGACAAATATCTGTATTCATTTCTTTCATCAGTTGGTGAATCCATCGAAATGTGGGTCTGTGCAGGATCATTTCAGGGATGTTACCAATAAGTGGCCATGGTTTAGGACCAGGAGGGAGTGGGAGTTTGTTTTTGGTGGTGGTGGATTTTTTCAGAGCAGCCTTCTTCTGGAGTTTAATAACTGTGCTGACAATTGAGATCAAAAGGGTTATAAGTAAAGCTTTGATAGTGGTGGTGGTGGTAGTGGTGGCCATGGAGGAGATGGAGGTGCTGGCGAGGAAAGAAGCGGTGGAGGAGACGTTCATGGCCATATTTGTTTTTTATGGCCAGTAACGTTTGGATTAGAGAAAGAGGAGAGGAGATTGCTTTGCTTGATAATATGCATGTAGCTTTGGTTGGGTATTTATAGGGGTTTGTTAGTGACTTAAACTCTTGGATTGAACAAAGATATTGTTGTAGATTGTTTAATTAATTTATTAATTATGATTTACAAAAATAAAGTAAATTTTTTTAATTTATTCATTAATAAAATTATAAGACGCATTCTATCCCTTAAGAAATGGTGTACTTTCACTCACATTTAGTTGGTACTATATTAAATATATACAGTTTTATTTCATACGCCTGAGCTATGATATATTTTAATTAATATAATTTTTTTTAGTGAAGAGATATCGATACTATTTTTTATTTTATATGTTTAAATTAATATATATACCAAATATAAATAAGACTTAATTTATATTTTTAATATAATTTTTTTTGTTTCAACTCGAACGCATGGTAACTGTTTTCTACTGTACTAATCCACTGAATAATTCCTCCATCAATCAGCAGGGGTTGGAGCTTGAAATTACCAAAAACACCGGTATCACGAGTGTTTTTTTTTTCGGTAAAGCCTGTATCACGAGTTAATATTTATGTCAGGCCAAATCATTTATATCAGAATTATAAAATTTGTAAATAAGAAAAAAAAATTATCGTTTCCTATCAGATTATCATTTTTCAGCCTCAATAATATTTTTAGAATTCACTCGTTTTAAATTTTAATTAACATATTACTTATAAATTATAGATAAAATTTTAAAAATTTATATATACAAGCATGTAAATATATTTTATACAGAAATAGTATTTAAAATTTTAATTAGTTAAATTTTAGTTTAATAGAAAATTTAAAATTTAATATAAATATTATAATAAATAATAAATAATTAGAGGAAGATAAATTTTGAATAAATAAAAATAAAAGAAGTGAAAATAATGAATAGTTAGTAAAAATTTAGAAAAATATTAAATTAAAAATTATAGTTGATTAATTATTATTGTTAAAAGAGAAATAAGAATAAAAGACAGTTAATATTGCTAAAATTATATAGGCAATAAATTAAAATTAAAATATTAATATTAATATTAAATATAATTAAAATAATTAAATATTGAGTTTTAAATATTATCAGTAAATTGTAGAATAAATTAATTTATAATTTTAATTAATGAGATTATGAATTAGTAGTTAGTTGTTGGTTAGTGAATTTAAAATTATTATCAAATTATGATTAAATTTTTTTTATTAATATATAATGATTTATTAATATATATATATATGTAAATGAATATTAACTTTAAATCAAAATAATTATGATAAGGTCAAGATCAAATCTTAAAGTATAAATTTTATTAGTAAATTATAAAATTAATTGGATGTATTTTAGATATAAGGACATAAATAAATATATTTATGAAATAAATAAGTAAATTGATAGATAATAAATTAATAGTTTGTTAAAGTAAATTATATTAAATACTACTATTAAAGTATTATCTAAATAAGAGTTTTATTTACAAATATAATTAAGTTAATTAAATTACTTATAAAATAAATTGAGTTAATTAATTATCAAATAATTAAAATTTATGGTAAGTAAAATATAAATTGTGTTAAGCAGTAATTAATTATTAGCATTGTTAGTGTTATAGTAGTAAAAGTATTAAAACTAAAATTTTATAAATATTAGTAAGTTTTTAATATATTATTTAAAGTCTACTAAATTTTTACTTAAATAGTTATATTGTTATAATTATTATTACTAATATAATTAAATATTAATATATATTGACTATTATTAAACTATAGTAATTATTTAAACATAATATCAAGTAGTAGTTAAATATTAAGATTTGTTATGACAATTAAATAATATTATTATTATTAAGTTTATTATTAAATTTATTATAATAATTATTTTTAGCAAATATTAATTTTAGTATGAATATTATTAATACTTTTACTATAATTATTTTTATTATTAAAATTTAATACTACAAAGTAAGAAAAATTAAAATAAATAATATTATTCTATTTGAAGGATATATTTTGTAAATATATATATTATTAAATATATTTTCACTATCATTGTGATTGTAATAAGTTAATTTTTTAGAGAGTTAAAATGAATAAATTATTAATTATAAATAAATGATCATTATAAAATTATTCCCTTAGAATTATTCAACATTAATTTAATATATAATTTTGATATTAAATGGATATCTTGTAAGTAAATCAAATAAATATTATTAAAAGTTTAATAAAATATATTTATTAGTAACATTAATATTATAACAATTATTATTAAATTGTAAGAATAAATGAATTAAATTAATTATAGATTAAAATATTTTAAATACTTAGCATTTTTAACGAATTATGAATAAGTTGTAAAAGGCTATATAGGATAATTAGATAAATACTGTCAAAATTTCATTAGAATTTATTTTTATATGTCTCATATTATGCATATAATAATAGTTAATAATTTTAGAATAATTTTTAGTTAATAATTATTTTTGTATCACTCTGTCAGTAGATACAATAGCTGAAATAAATTATAGATGTGATCCAATTTACTATATAAATTTAGCTTTTAACTCAGGTGAGTAGGTAAATGTGTCATATTGTATTTCTAAAGTATTATATATATTTATGATTTTAGAAAAAAAATTTACAGAATTTAAGATAATGATTTATTTTTGAATGATATTTAATTTCTTAATATTCTTGCAAAATCAATAGAATAACTAGTAACACCAAGAAAGTTTTTAGTAATATTTCCATCCCAATATTTTAATTTATAATAAATTTTTCTCTTATATATTTTTCTTTTACTTTTTTAGAATTTTTGTTTGGTTAGGAAAGAAATATTGGTAGAGAACTAGAGATACAAAAATTTAGAAAAATAATGTTCAATTTTAGTCTTCATACATATTTTTAACGTACGGATTCTTGGACCGAAAGTCCAGTTAGCTAATTGAATCAAAATTAAGTGATGATTGATTTTTAGCAAAAAATATTGGAATTGCTTTTTTAATTAAAACAAATTTTAGGGACAATAATAATTTAATCTTTATGATTTGGTTCCAAATACCAAGCAATTAATTTTTTTAAATTTAATATTGTACTTGATTTTGTTTGTCAATGATACATGAAATAAAAAAAAAATACTAATATACATTTTAGTGAGTAAAAACAGACAAAAAATATATCGATCCACAATTCATATTTTTTTAATGAAAAAACAATGCTCAGACTCAATAAACTCTTTAGTATAAACACATAAATATGTTGATTGGATCTGTATATATATATATATATATATATATGTATATAAGAAATTCCAAGCATCACTGGCACTAAGTTTGTTATTGCTAAACAACATAGATCTAAATAGATCTAATTAATAAAAACATCGGGTAGATAAATTACAAATGGAAATACTGTTTCTTTTCTAAATTGATAGTCTTACTTTTTATTTTACAAGAATTAAGAAAAAATAATTATTTTTTATTAAAAATATAATTTTGTATATATTTTTTATAGGGTTATGGTCTCTAATCTTTTATCTTTGTTTCATTAAAATTCTTAAATTTTATTTTATAAGGATAAAATTTCTAAACTTTTAATTTTGTGTCAATAAAATTTCCAAAATTATTTTAAGTTAATCGAAATATGACATAATAATAAAATATCAACATGTGGTAAAAAATATTAAAAAAAATTCAATTTTATCCCATTTTATATCCGTGTGAGAAGAATTAAGTATAGAACAAATGATTTTAGGTATACTAAAAATACAATTTTAGACTTGTTAAAAAAATATAGATAGGAATCGAGATGAAATTGAATTTTTTTTATCATATAACAATATATGGCTGTCATATCACATTCTAATTACTGAAAAATAATTTTAAAAATTTTATTGAGAAAAAATAAAAAATTTAGAAATTTTATTTTTATAGAATAAAATTTATAGATTTTAATAGGACAAGGAGCTATTAGTGTAATAAACTTATTTTTTCTATTATATCATTATTTAGTATGATATATATTTAATAAATAATATTAAATAAAGTTATTATAAAGATTTAATATATTAATTAATTTATTAATATGATAAGTGAATTATAATTTGAGATGGAAAAAAAAATAAATTTATCAATTTAGAAAAAAGGGGGTAATTAATAAGCTATAAATTGTTGTTATTTTATTTATTTTTAACGTGAAAAAGCAGCTAAAATCATCCACTGAAATTGTAATTATAAATTAGAAATGGGAAATGAGAATAATATTATAATTAGAGATAATGATTCAGTTTGTTGACTCTATTTTTATTGTTGAATATGTTTAATTATAATTAATGACATGGGAAATGTGTTTCTGGTTAATAAAATTAAAGAGTCGTGTTAGGAAGGACTCGCGAAATTCGGAGCTAACGTTGTGAGTCAGTAAATATTATGGTAAGGTGTGGCCCCCAGCATTTGACACAAAATTCACAGTCACCAACTTTTCTCTATGCTGTGCACGTGTTTTAATTCCTTCAATTATTCATATGCACGTGATCTAATTCCATCTGAATTAGATGTGGTGGTGTCTGGGCTCCATTCAAGTCTCTAATCGGTTGCTGTGAATTTGGATAATATGGGGTACCGTGTTTTTTTTTTTATTTTAATTTTTGAGAAAAAATATATTAAATATAAAACAGTAACTAAATATATTTCATAATAAAATCTTTAGCCGATTCATACATAATAAATATTAAGAAAAAGCTAATCAAATTTTGCCATATTATCAAATTGCTAATTCCATCTCAAATTTAAATTACCATTTAATTGATCTAATTAATCTTAATTGAATTAAAAAGATATAAAATAAAATCAATGAAAATGAATATGACACATGCACCTTCCCTCAAATTATAGAAAAATTATATAATACAATAATTATTTCAACTAGGCATTCTAATCAACTAGGCATTCTAATTAAAATAACAAACTAATTAAATAATTATATATATATATAATTATCTAAATTATTTATTATTCGTAATTAAAATAATCGTTGCATTATATTATTTTCCCGTGAGAACCATCTTACTTAAACATAGGCGATAAATACAAGTGTATAGGCGTCCAACTTTCATGTATTATAATTAGAATAGTGATGAGAAATTTATATTTGCAGATTTAGCAAAAAAAAAAAAGCTTAAATATAATTGTAGATTTGAATTTATTTATCATATAGGATTATATCATACAGTGTTGGTTGGTATCCTTTAAGTTGGACCCACCACTTAATTAATAAAAAAAAGAATAAGAATGAATAAAAGGTGGTCAAAGCTTTTTAATTAGGCAGCCTAACTTCTTATCTAATTTTAGGCCAAATACATGTTTAAATTTCGCTCTCTTCTCTCTATAAATAGAGAGTCTTGCCTAGGATTTATGTATAAGCCACATATCAAAATTAATCTGTGAAGAGAGGATTATTCAGTCTTAGGAAGATCTTAAGATTAGGGTCGAGAAAAATAGTGAGGTTTGAGAAATATTTTTGTGAGTGCCACTGTTTTGTAATATTCTCTTTGTAAGCCTACTATTTTTAATAGTGGAAGAATTATTCGGATTTTGTCCCTGGACGTAAACCTAAAAAGTTAAGGGTGAACCACGTAAATTATTGTGTGTCGTATTTTGTTATTCCGCTATTTTTATTATTTTCGTAATTTTATTTCGGGGTCCCAACATACCGAATGAAAAAAATTTATATAACCGACCTCAATTAACTTAAAATTAAAATTTAATTTAATTGAGTTAAATTATAAGCATAGAATTAATAACGTTATTAATTTCAAAATAATTTTTTTCATAAATAAAAAGTACAATTTTGAATATTTTTTTCTCTTCACTTATCTTTTATTTTTATATTTGTGTATATTAGTTTACTGAATACATGAGTTGCAAATTATATCTTTGTTATTCCATGAATTATCATTTTCTTTTTTTAGGGAGCTTTGCAAACAAAATCATTTTGTTTATATATACATTAAAAAAGGGTAGCTTTATGTATATAATTAAATTTTTAGTATAAATACAATAATTCATTATTCATTAATAACATGAATTATTGAATTACAATTAAATACCACATGAATTATCGTGAATAGAGGTGGAATTCATTCAAAATGAGTGTTTGAGGATCGCAATTAAAATGGTAGCAACTGTGTTGCTTCTTAATCTACGTTGCATAAAAATGAATTTTATTTTGTAAAATTTGGCCCCAAAACTATTATAAATGCTCTAAGAGGAAGAGAGGCTTTATAGATGTAACATCTGTGCCGCCTCAGACTGCCACCTTTGGCAGCTGACCACTTCTTCATTCCAGTCCGTCTTATTACTATTTTTCACTTTTAAATTATCTTATCCTCATGCATATTTTTAAGAAAATAATTAATTTTTTTTAATATTATATAAAATTATTTTAAGTAGATTAAAATATCCTTCATCAACTTATTAATATAAAAAATATTTTACTTTCACTTCATTAATTAACTTATTAATAACAAAAATATAATTAAAAAAATATAATTAATTTTTATTAATTTTATAAAACGGCATTATAAGTGTGATAAATTTTTTTGTAAAAATAATAATATAAATGAAATAAACATAGTGCTAATTAATTAATTAAAAATAATAATTAAATAATTAATAATGAAAATCAAAATATATATTTTAGTGGTTTAAAATATTTGAGCCTCTAAAATTTGAAGGCTAGACCCATTCACTTCTTGGTGCTTGCAAAGAGTTTATTATTATTTTATTTATCCCTTTACAATGATGAATCTGCGTTTATTTTATGTTGATCTATTATTTGGTTGTTATACACCTTTTATTTTTTTTCTCATTGACTACTATTAGAGCAATTTGAAGTGTAGGCTTTATTAGTTAAATAGAGATTGTTATTACTCTCTCATCCTACTAAAATTGTCGGATTTAATTCATATATATATTAAAAATATTATTAAAATTTCTAAATATTATATAAAATTATTTTAAATTAACTAAAATACACTATCTTAATTTATTAATATTATACATTCACTTCATTAATTAAGTTATTAGTGATAAATATATAATTAAAAAAATTAATTAATTTTTATTAATTCTATCAAATAGTATTTTAAGAGAAATAAATTTATTTTGTAAAAATAATAATTTCAGCTCATTGGAATGAATATTTTTTATTTTGAGAAATTATGATCTTATTATTTCCGTACACCATTGATTAATTATTGGTTTTTTTTATTCAAGGGAATAAAATAACCTAATTATATAAATTGCTCTGTCCATTATATTGGATGACTTCGAGTTCGTGTCCATTGGATAATGATATAAATCCAAATCTTTTGTATGTCAAACTTTGGGACTATTGCAATTATCATGTGTATTTTTATTCATTTTCATATTTATTTTAAAAAATAAATAGTACTCGCTGCCACTTGCAATTTTATTTTTCAGTATAAGAAGAAAACAAGCACTTGCTCAAATGATCAAATTAAAAAGAAAGTGATGATAAGGAATAGGGAGTTAATTTATATTTGATATGGAGGTGAACTTTCGTACTAAAGATTCTACTGGGGCTCCTTGGCTTAACGTTTATGTCAAAGGACCTGCAAGATGAAGAGAAGTCTCAGGTTTCAGTGGGAAGACTCTAATACTTAAGTCAGTAATTGATATTGTGTTGAATATAGGTAGTCAGAGTTTTAAAAAGAATGTCCCTCACCTATACGTTTAAGCTCCCTTTATATATGTGAGATGGTGATGGACAAACTCTGTTGGTGGTGGGAGACAGACTCAGCCAGATGTGGGAGGCAAACTCTGCCGGACGCTGAAGACTCTAGTTGGTGGGAGACAAACTCTTTAGATAGTGGAATGTCAGGGAATATTGTGAGAAACGATGCGTTGGTCAACAAACCGAGTCTATACGACGAGCTCAGTTGACAAGGACTGTCGATTGTGTGTCAAGCTAGCTACAAGAGGCGCGGCTTGTTTCGAGTTATGTGTGCCCAGCTTGATACGATGAGGTGGTCCGCTCGATTGCTTAGCTCAGTCTATAGGTATACATCACTAGTCCCTCTCTACTGTACTGACATTTATGCCAGCCAATCGGTGATAAGATTGTGGACGCTCTGGTCATAGGAGGATTGACGTGGTAGCTTGAAAGGGAAGGCGGGAGCGGGGAGTTTCAATTTTAGAGTTTCCCATGCAAGGCATTGATTGGGTCGGTTCAGCTTTCGATGCTCCTCCTATATAAATGACAGAGAGGAGTGAAGGCAACCACTAATCCTTTTAAGTAACAGCTCGGGTGCTCTGATAACTTGTACGAGTTCACAACAGCTGTACGGTGTGAAACAGTTAGAGAAGCTTCTTTAACTAAATCAGTGAGTGTTCCTTGTTCCTTTGTATTATGAGTTCGAGTAGTGTTGTTTTCTTAGATTTTAGAGAGTCGAGCTTTGGCGAGAGTGCTGAATCGCTTGAAGTTGTGCGAGTGAGTTCGGTTGAGCAAGCTCACTGTAGTGCTGAGGGAGGTGTTAGTGGGAGTATTACTGTGGCCGAGCTAGTTGGAGTATTACTGTGGCCGAGCTAGTGGGTTCACTAGAAAGAGTTACTGTAGCTCAGTCGGGCCCTACTGAGAGAAGTGAAGATGAGGATGATCAACCAGTGGCAAAAAAGGTTAGGGTTAGGAATACCTGATCTTGTCTCAGCACCGTTGACTTAGATAGTATCCGAGACAAGTATCAAATACCTCTCGAGTATAAGATGTATGTTCCTGATGATCGTATTCACATGATGGATGGCCCTCCAACTGATCATCCAATACTATACGAAGAGGATCTAAGGTTCGATGTAGGCTCCCACTTCGTCCATTCATTTTGGAGTTCTTAGAGTTTCACGATCTGGCTCTGGGGCAACTAAGCCCTAACGCCTAGCTGACGGTGGTGGAATTTGAGATTTTATGCGAGTTGCTGAGGATCCTGGTATTAGGTGCTTTCTCGATTTTGAAGCTGCTATCCTGAACAGACAAAGATTTTTTCTATCTACAAGGGAGGCTAGGACGAAGACTATTTTCTAAGAAACTTGACTCTGTGAAGAATTGGAAAGACCAATTTTTCATTATTGAAAAGGAAGGAGGTTTTGGGTGCCGAGCCAACTGAGTGTATTCCTGCAACTATCGTGTAATAAATGCGTAAAACCTCGGTCATAAATGGTGGGAGTACTACGAGCAAATTAAGTAGGACGTTTTGAGAGAGAAGAGGAATGCCCTTTACCTTATGAGGGAGTATTTACTCCTGTTCAGGGTAGTGAGGGAGGCTGACTCCTCCGACTGGTCCGGTATACTTTTATCTTTGAATTTTAAGTTTGCAATGTCTGGATTTATTTACTCAACTTATTTTTATTTGTGCAGAAATGGTGAAAGGATCTGTCTCAGAAAAGCTAAAGCGAATGGCGGAGTGAGCTGCTGAACTGAGACCATAGGTTCGATCACCCCCTCGACTGAGATAGTGCCTGGCCAATATAGTCCATTGAGATTAGCCGCTGCATTACTGGATAGGCTCGAAGATCCCCACAAGTTTGAATTTTCTATGAGGGACCCTTCTATGCAATGGGTTCTATCAGTCATTCTTGGGGGGATGGTCCGAGAGAGGCGTGAGCACCTTCAAACGGATGCAAGTGCTCTAGCCTCATAACTTCGGGTTTCTGCTACTGCGCTAAGCACCCAAATAAATTTCTGATTATGGTTGTGTTTATTTTTAATGATCCAGAAAAATTTTTTATTTTTCTATTTGCAGCTTACTCAGCTTTGCCATGATACCTTCGAGTGCCTGCTGAATGTGTCAATGAACTTCCATCATGCTCATAAGGAATTTGAGCTAGCATGCAAAAGGGAAGACGAGTTGGAGGATGCATTAAAGTCTGAACATGAGGCTCTGCGAGTAGCGCAAGAGTCTCTTAAGACTGCTTTAGAGGAGCTGGAGAGAAAAAGGCAAGCGAGCAATGTGCGGTATGCCCGGGGTGTGTATTGTTACAACCAAGTCGTGTCAAAGCTTCTCAAAGAGGAGAATCTAGACATGAATTTATCTTAGATGTTCGATATTGATATGGACCGGTTGGCTGACGAAGAGCTTGAAGAGGAGGATGAGGAGGCATCGGGAGACACTGTTCCAGAGAACACTAGAGATAATGATGCCACTTATTTTGTACGAGCCTTTCTAATTTGCCCTAAGTTTTTCTAGCCCTGCTACTCCATGTGTGGTAATAACCCTTCTGAGCACCAGATCGCCTATATTGAATTACTTATGTCAGACTCTCTTATTATGAAAACTTGCTATCCGAGCTTTATAGGCCTCGGCCTTAATCGCAGCTTGCTCTCTTTTGAACTCCAGGATGTCCAGGTTGTATTTGATGTTTGAGTCTTGGTTTTTTTAGTAGCCGAGGATTCTCCCTAACAGAATCCCAATTTTTATGGGGATGACAGCCTCCGTGCCATAGGCCAATGAGATGGGGTATTTGCCTATAGACTTCCTAGGTACGGTGTGGTAAGCCCATAGTACATTGTAGAGCTCTTTCGTCCATGACCCCTTGGCATCTCGAGCCTCTTCTTTAATCCCGTGATGATAGTGCAATTTGTCACCTCTGTTTGTCCATTTGATTGGGAATGATATACCGATGTGAACCTGAGGTTTATCTTCAGATTGGCGTAGTACTCCCTGAAAGGCATGCAATTAAAATATTTGTCATTGTCAGTTATCAAGACATGGGGAATGTTTAACCCGGTGATTACTGATTTTTGAAAAAATTTGATTATGGAAGCTCGAGTGATAGAGACCACAGGCTCAGCTTTGACCCATTTGGTGAAATGATCGACTGCTACAGTTAAGAATTTTCTCTATGCTGTAGCTTGAGGAAAAGGTCCCTAAATATTCATGCCCCACTGGGCAAATGGCTATGAATTTTGGATGGGTCTTTGTTTATTGGTGGACTGGTGCTGTAGATTAGCGTGTCTCTGGCATTTTTCACACTTCTGAATAAGATTTTTGGCATCATTGTCCATAGAAGCCCAGAAGTACCCCTGCAACAGTGCTTTCTTCGACAAGGCTCGGGCCCCTTCATGTGCTCCTCAAATCCCTTCATGTATTTCTCGGAGCAAGTAATCTTCCTCCTCCTCAGATACACATCTGCTTCAAGGATGGGAAAAGGACCTCCTGTATAAGACCCCCATCATAGATCGAGTATAAGCTGGACCTTCTTACAATTTTCTTGGCCTCTACTGGATCTATTAGAAGCTTTTCAGAATCAAGAAACATATAGATCGGCAACTGCCACCCTTCCAGGGGTTCGGTGATCATGGTAGAGACTGCATTATAGCTGGGTTTCGTGATGGTCTCTGTGAGGACTCCATAGTTGGGGCTTCCCTCTTTGGCAGTCGCAACCTTTGCTAGCCTATCGGCACATTCATTCTTCGCCCGTATAATCTGATGAAACTCCCAAGAACAGCCTAGCCTCTCCAGAGCTGAAAGGAGCTCGGCTATGTGTTCCTTGTTACGAGTCATGTTTACATCCCGAATCTCATACTTTCCTATTAACTGGCCCATAACCAGCTGAGAATCAGATAGGATCAGGAGACAGTTAGGTCAAACTTTTGAGACGAGCTTCAGACCTAAGCAAATGGCTTCGTACTCCGCTATATTATTAGAGGCCCTAAAACTAAGTATGGTTGAATACCTGATAATAAATTTTCTCGGACCTTTGAGAAAGGCTTTGATACCAGATCCTTCTGACCAGGATGCTCCATCTACCTTCAGCACCCAAGCCTCTTAGGGAGTTGAGTCGCTAGGTTGCTCATAGAGCTCAGTGACAAAGTCTACCAAAATTTGTGCCTTCATTACTTTTCTTAGGTCATACCGGATATCAAATCTTCCCAGCTGAGTTGCCCATTCAGTGAGTTGGCTTGAGGTTTTAGGCCTTTACAAGATCATTCTGAGGCAGGAGTTTCTACGTACAATGATGGTGTACACATCGAAGTACGACAATAGTCTTTCTAAAGCGGCTTTAAGAGTTAGTGCTAACTTCTCCAGGGGGAGTACCTTAGCTCGAGACCCTTCATGTTGTGGCTTGCATAATAGATGGGGTATTGCTGGTTACCTTCTTCCCTAATCAAAACTGAGCTGATCGCAACTGGCAAGATTGAGAGGTATAAGAATAATGGCTCCCTATGAATTAGCCAACTAAGGAAGGGGGGAACTCAAGAACTTCTTAAGCTTGGTAAAAGCCTGTTGTCATTCCGCGGTCCATTAGAATTGCTTCAAACCCTTCAGGATTTTGTAAAACAGTAAGCATCTTTTGGCCAAGCAGGAGATAAATCTGCCGAGGGCCATGATTCGACCGTTAAGTTTCTGGATCTCTTTGATGTTCTTGGTAGGCTCCATCTCCAGGATAGCCCAGATCTTTTTTGGATTGGCCTCGATTCCTCTCTTCAAAATCATAAACACCAAAAACTTTCCCAACTGAACTCCGAAGGCACACTTCTCTGGGTTGAACTTCATGTTTGCCTGCCGTAATATTTCAAATACCTCTAAAATTTCTTGGGGATGCTCTACTAAAATCTTAGACTTGATAATCATATCATCAGCATATACCTCGACCTGGTGGCCTATCTGTCCCTGAAAGAGCTTATTGACAAGCCTCTGATAAGTGGCTCCAGCGTTCTTGAGGCCAAATGACATGACTTTGTAACAGTAAGTGCCGTTATTGGTCACGAAGGAGGTATTGCTCTGGTCCTCATCCTTCAAAGGGATTTAGTGATACCCAGAAGAGGCATCGATGAAGTTGTACTCTTTGTACCCTACAATAGAATCTACTAGACGGTCAATGTTCGACAGGTGATAGGAGTCTTTAAGACATGCTCAGTTCAAGTTGGTGAAGTCTATGCACATTCTCCATTTTTTGTTAGGCTTTCTCACTAAGACCACATTGGCTAACCATTCTGGGAATAGGATCTCCCAAATGTACCCTGCCTTCAAAAGTTTATCTACTTCCCGCTTGGCTGCTAGCTATTTCTTCGGTCCAAATTCCTTTTGTTCTATTTGACTAGGGTGGTGTGAGGATTTAAATGTAATTTGTGCTTCATAAGCTCGAGCAGGATACCTGTAACATCATATGAATTCCAAGCAAAAATATCCTCATATTGTTCAAGTACTTGTTTGAGAGAAAGCTACTTTTGAGGGCTTGATGAACTTGAGATCTTCAAGGCTCGTCCAGATGTAAGCCCAACATCCTTTAGCATATCTCTGGGCTCTGCTCTAGGCTGTGAATCATTTATGGGCTGCAGGGAGTCAACCGAGAGCACCATGTTGGCGTTCTTTAGGAGCGCCGCATAGGAGTCTTGTGCAACCTGCTAGCTTCCCCTTAGGATTGCCACACCCACCTAGGTCAAAATTTTTAATAGCAAACTTTTCTTAGAGATGCAAGCGTCCACCCCTACAAGGAATGGTCGGCCAAATATTGCATTATATGCAAAGTTCATATCAACAATCATGAAAATAAACCCGACAGTTCTAAACGACCACATCATTACCCATCTGAACCTTCAACGTCGCAGACCCTGCTACCGGTATCGCCTTCTCAAATAGGCCTACAAGGGAAGTCAATACCAGATTGAGAATATTTAGTGATAGACTGAGCTTCTTGTAGGCATCCAACGTAAATAGGTTTACCGCACTTCCCATGTCCATCAGAATGCACTGAACAAGAAAGTCTTGAACCACAGCCTCACCACTAAAGCATCAGCATGGGGGACCAAACACTTAATCGAATTCTTCAGCGTGGAAAGTAACATCGGGCCTTTCGCCTTTGTAACCTTTGGCTACAGAAAAGACCTCCCTAGACCTGCACTTTCTAGATGTGCCAGCCGTGTCGTAATACTCTCCTCCTGTAATAACATGTATCACTCCAGTGGGGATTTTTTTTTTCTAAAATCGGGAAGACAGCTCAAAATCATTATCTGATATACTGCGACTGTCGAACCTTGCAATGAACTGTCGTAACTCACCAGCTTGTATCAACCTCTCTATCTCCTTCTGCAACTTGGTACAGTCATTGGTTTTATGACCGGTGCCTCTATGAAAACTGTAATATAGGTTTGATCTCGGTTAGGATCTTCTCTCATCAGCCTGGGCCAGTTGACCTCTGTGTTGTCCTTCAGCTAATGCAGAATAGTGGCAGGTGAGGCATTCAACAGGGTTAGCCTCTCCCCGGCTTCTGCAATGTGATAAGCTTTTTAGGAGTGTTGCTAGCCGGATGGTCGGATAATGTTTTGGCTGTGTTCTTTCCATGAGCTTCCTTGCTTTGAATTCTTAGAGTATTCTGGTCTATGAGTGCTCGACTTTAATGGCTCAACTGATGGCTCAAAGTTCTTTCCATATCCAGTCATTTTCTTCCATGCGGATATACTTATAGGCTCGGTCCACAGGTCAATGAAATTCTTTGGAGACTCAAGGAGTTGGAGAACTACTTGCATTCAGTATTCTAAATCATCACGTCTAAGGCCAGCTTGAAGTTTACCTTAGAAATCTTGTTGATAGTCCGGTTAAACCTCTCAACACAATGCCAGAGTGTTTCTTTAGGCTTTTGCACTATTTTGAGCAGATCCACCGAAGTTCGCCGGGGGTCGATGGACGCCACAAACTTATTGATGAACAGCTCTGTAAGCTACCTGAAATTGAATATAGAGTTTGATTCCAGAATTTTATACCATATCTATGCATTGCCGATCAGGGTCTTAGGGAAGAGTTTGCACAAGGCCGAGTCAGAGGCGGTATATACCAGAACGGTGTTGTAGAAGCTATTAACATGTGTCCGGGGATCCAATGAGCCATCATATTCTTTTATTTTTGGTATGTGGAAGCTCTGATAGGTGTCTGTTAGGATCTCTTTGGATAATGGAGATCGAAAGGTGGTATCGTACTATAGTATAGTTTTTTTTTTGCATCTTCTTGATTCTCTCATCAACAAAGGCATTGAGATCACCCTAAGACACTTTTGCTTCCTTGCGCTTCTGCTCGGTATGGTGCTGGGTAAGGTTGACCTCTGGCTCAGAATCAGTGTCTTCCGAAGAATAGAGTCTCCTTCTTACTTGGTTTTGTGGTCCAGATGAGTCATCCCTTACAGGGTGCTGGTCAAATTCATTGGAGAGGATTGGGGGGTAATAGCCTAGGAATAGTATTTAAGGATGAGTTGTCTGAGGTGGGGCTTGATTGGTAGTTGGATGTTCTTGGAGGAGATGAGGTTGCTCGGTCTAATGTCTTATAATAGAGATTAGGTCTCTGATAGAGGCTGTCAGATCTTGAGTCGCCCATTCCGTCAGGCCCTCTGGAAGCATTTGGTATTTGGCTCATCTATACTAGGAGAGAATGAGGCTGAAGCATGTTTATTGTAGAGGGTTTGACTATGGGGGCTGAAGTTGCCGAGGGTCTAACGGTTTCTGGTTCTGGGTGATTCCAGATGTGATCAGACGAAGTGTTTTGGAGGACGTATTGGCATTGGGGGTGTAGGAAGACTGAATGTATTGGTTTTGTGGTGTTAAAGGATGGTTTAGAGGATGGTTTGGTCTAGAATGGGTTGGGGTTTGGGTCCTATTATCCATCTCCGGGGATTAGCTAGTCTACGCTCACCGCACCAGTGATATGGAGGTGGACTTCCGGACTAAATGCTTTACTGGGGCTCCTTGGCTTAATGCTCCCGCTGAAGGACCTGCAAGACAAAGAGGAGGCTCGAGCTCCAGTGGAGAGGCTCCAATGCTTAAGTCAGTACTCGTCCTTGTGCTGAATATATGTAGTCAGAGTTTTGTAAAAAATGCCTCTTACCCGTAAGTTTAAGCTCCCTTTATATATGTGAGATGGTGAAGGACACACTCTATAGGTGGTGGGAGACAGACTCTGCCGGACATGAGAGATAAACTCTACCGGACGCGGAAGACTCTAGATGTGGGAGACAAACTCTTCAAATAGTGAAGTGTCAAGGAATATTTGTGAAACATGATGTGTTGGTCAACAAACAAAGCCTATACTACAAGTTCAGTTGATAAGGATTGTCGATTTTGTGTCAAGCTCGCTATAAGAGGCGCAACTTATTTCGAGTTATGTGTGCTTAGCTCGGTACGATGAGATGGTCTGAGTCGATTGCTTAGCTCGATCTATAGGTATACACAATTATTATTATTATTATTATTATTATTATTATTATTATTATTATTATTATTATTATTATTATTATTATTATTTTGAGATGACAATTTCAATGAAATTTTGCTCTCATTCTTTATCTAGATTCGGTCCCGCGTGGGAGCTATATATTTATGCATGTGTTTTTAACATTAAAATTGCATATTAATTTTATGATTTTCATCATCTAAATATTGATATGTCTTGAATTATGATGAGGTTAAACCACAATCCAATTAAAATTACTCATAATGTAATTCGAATCAATAAAAAATTGAACGTTTGTGTTGTTGACAAAGGGTATATAACTTTTTTTTCTTCTTCAAAAAAGAGATAATTATAATGATGAGAGCATTTTATAATAACTATATATCATGTACAATTTTATCATAGTGAAAATTCTCTTTATTTTATTCGTAGATATGGATTTTTTTTTATCAAATTACGTTAGATTTTATATTAAATTTTTTTATTGAGTCATTGTAATTATGCATGTGATTTTTCTGATTAACATAAAAAATAATTTATATAACATTTTAATTTCTGGTGTGAGCCGAAGAAGGTATTATAAAAAACCAAATATGCTTATCACTGCTACAACCTTAGTTTCTCCATAATAATATAGTAGTTCTTTTTAGGTGTGTGCAAAGAATGTGCATAGGATTAATCATAGTAAACTTAGATAAATTAAACTTTAGTGAGAATTGCATGCAACAATTGATGTTATGATAATTATGAGATGCCTAAACAATGGGAGTAATTATACAATACAACCGTTGCAATACAACAAGCCAATGTTGTATTGCCATGTGGCAATACAATATTGTATAATTGGCTTGTTGCAATACAACAAGCCACGTGGCAATACAACATTGACTTGTTGTATTGCAAGGGTTGTATTATATAATTATTCAAACAATGGATTTTGAATTAAAAATAATGAGTAATTAATTTCAAGGAGAAAAAGGGAAGAGTAATAAATCATATTAATGCCACAGTGCCAAGTAGACTTAATAACACTAGAATTTATGTTACGTTTTTTTTTTTTTTTAAAACACTAACAATTATTCTAATTCATTTAGATAAATAATCATTTCAAATTATTAAAGTTTTAGATATAATTTTTATATTGCTACTATCATCTATAATCTTTTTTAAAAACTGGAATACTCAAAATCGAAAATAAACAATAGAAAGATAAGAGCACTGGATCAACTACAAATTTCGGTCATTAGATTTTCCCTTGCACCCAACTTATGATAAATATAAATATTTTAAATATATATTGATGGGATTTTTCTCAAAGGAATATTATGCTAAAAGGAAAAAAAAAGAAAAATGTCAAATCTTAGTTTTAACTAGACGCTGTCAAATGCTTAAATCAATGACTGTATATTTAAAATAAATATTTGAAAATATTTGAATTAATATCATATTCTATACATTGCTTACCTTCGCCTTCGAGAAAGGAGAACAAAAGGGTATTTGAAAAGAATTTTTTTTTCTTGAAAATTGTGGTAAGTGAACAGTGTGATGATTTCTGATTTGAGAGTTTATGTTAAAGTATTATATAGCCAGACATTTGGAAAAGATATTGCAACAAATCGTTCTTGCTTGCTTACACAAAAATTATTGGACGACGAGATAACATACTATGAATGCAAAGATGACTCATTAGATAATATGAATGATATCAGCATATGAAAATCAGTATGCATGCAACATCTTAAGTCATTATTATAACCACAAAATTAAAAATTCTATATGAGTTATATAAAAGGATAATTATTTAAACCCCATTCTCAATTGAATTTAAAATAGAATGTTTTGGTACAATAATAAGTACTATACTAGTTAATAATGATTCTGAATTTAGTGAAGTAGAATTCTACTCCAACATAGTATAAGTTATTATATGTCTAATTATTTTTTGTATCCTAACTTCACTATATGATTTTTGTGGCAAACTTTTGAAATTGTAATTGTGAATTAAGCTTATTGCATTTTTTTCCCCATAACACAATATGGATTTTATTATGATACTTTTTTTTTGAATGCATTATGATACTTAAACACACAGAAACATACTGATATATATATATATATAAGACATTAAAAAATTAAAAAAAAATAAATTATACTATATTTTTTTAAATAGGTAAGATTATAAAAGAAAACTTTTAAAATTTGAATATCACAATATTTTATCAATGACCATAGTATTAAAACTAAAACCATAAAAAAATGTTATAAATTTTCATCATATATATATATATATGTTTCTTGTAACAATCTGATGCTTAAAATATTTTTAAAATCCTATTATTATTATTATTATTATTATTATTATTATTATTATTATTATTATTATTATTATTATTATTATATTTATTTAAATTATTATTTTTAAAATAAAATAGCATTCATAAATTGTTCTAGTATATATGTTTTCATCCTAAAGATTTTTCTTGATTCAATTATACAATTATGATCCAATTTAGTTTGGCGACTTTTTTAGTTGTTAATTATTCTCTTTTATCGTTTTTATTGATTCAAATTCGAATGAAGCCGCGATCCTCTGATTCCATTCTGACCCTTAATATAAACTCTTGATGTATAGACAACATTTCATGGTGTAGGATTTTTTTTTATTGTAATAAGTTTTTCAATATATATATAGGATTTAGGTTTATTTTTAGCTTAAATATATGTATATGTATCATTATTAATTATGTTTATATAAATTTATTTGCTTGCTATGACATTCGTATAAATTTATAGAAGCAAAACTGAAATTATATTCAAATGACAAAAGCTATTTCTGAAATTAAAAATTCTTAAAGAAATAAGATAATTCTTATGTGTTCTATCCGTTGTTGGCTATAGTGCTATAGCGTTAAAAGAAGCATTGTCTTTATTGAAAGGCTTGGGCGCTAGAGTAATATTATGATAGAAATGGATCATAGGAAGGTGACAAATGTTGTTATTTCAGAAGACTTGTATTGATTGGAGGTAGGTGGTGTTTTACAAGATTGTATCGACATGAATAAATAATTTTTGCAGGTTTCTTTCCATTGAATTCATGGTTCTGCCAACTTTGCTGCTTACTCATTAGTTAGTTAGGGTGGTCAAGTTTTATGCAGATCGTGTTTTTTGAAATGAGTTTCCTAGTGTTCTCAATTATGTTTTAAATTCTTATTTTATTTTGATCTTTGCTTTTTTCTGTATTTTGTCCTTTGATTTGTTTTTAATTAATATGATACTAAGTTTAAAAAAAAATTAAAATTTTTATTTATATTATAAAATAAATATTATTATTAAAATACCAATAGAATATGTCTCTTATTTCTATTTCAAATAATAAATTATGAGAAAATATGTGTGTGTGTGTGTGTATTTATGTATTTATGTGTAGAAATTGAAATATTAGCTAGAGAGAACATGGTGAGAATCTAATTAAGATTTTCTGTGTGAAGAAAAATGGAAATATATAAATAAAAGAAAAGTAACAAAAAGTTGAATAAGAAAAAAGAAAAAGGAAAATTAAAAATTATTGATATATGAATTTTTAAAAATATGTCATTTTAGTGTCTAATTACTTTTTTATAATTTGATTAATTTTTAATTTTTAAAATAATTTTATATAAATGTTTTTCACTATTTTCATGAGAATGCAAATTTCTCTTAATTTGTAATTCTTCAATTCCATTTATAATTTTTTACCACTTAAAAATTCAATTTTTTTTCTATTTTTTCAATATTAAAAATTTTAAAATTAAAAATAATTACTTTGATAACTGAAAAATACTTAAATAAATTACTTTTTATAAATAAAAAATTTATTAAACTAAAAAATAATTCATATATCAATATATCAAATTTGAAAAAAAAAAAACACATCATTAATGCAATTTTTCCAAAAAATAAAATATTCTTTTTCGATAACTCCAAAAAGAAAAAAATATTAATAGCAAATGACTGTAAGAAAGAAGAATGGAAGTAAGGGTGAAAATTCATCAATCTGTTAATTAATTAACAGAGCTGAAATTTAATAGAATATTTTGAATACTTTTTTTCTTATTGAGTTAATTAATTTTTATTTTCAGTCAATTTAATTAATTAATCAAATTAAATTAGCCAGTTTAATTAATTTTGCATTTAATCAAATTAAGATGAATAATATTAAAAAATACTATATAATAATAAAAAAATATATTACAAAAAAATAATAAAAAAATCACAATGAAAAGCATGTAAAATCAAAATGAACATGTTATAATTTATTATATTTATATATGGATGATCTCTTAAATAAATTACCCATAATTATTATGTGTAGTCTTAATCCATTTATTAATTTGAATTAAATAAAATAATTGATAATTGATAAGTAACTTTTTAATTTATTTATCCTATTAATTAATTTATCATCATTAAATTCTTCTTACTATATTTTAATTTAAAATTCTATATTTAATTAGATTTGAATAAATAAATAAATAATAATTTTTTAATTAACAATTAATCGAATTAATTGATTTGATTAATCATTAACTAATCAAAAATTAAATTTCATCAAAAATCTCAATAAAATTAATAAAAAATATATACAATCAATTAATCAAATTAAATTTTTAATTGATTAATAAAAAAATTCAATCAGTTAAGTATTTGATTTTGACCCCCTAATGACAAGCTCACAGGCATTTGAAGAACATATGCTATTAATTTCTGTAAAGATGTTGATGTAAAATTATAATAAATAAATTAAATAAATAAGAACAAAAATCTAGAAGTTGTAGAATGTGTGGATGGGCGGCAATGCCAATATATACGTATAAGTATTGAGATTATAATATAAATAATATAATATAAATTTCCATTATGAGAAAATTGTCCGTATATAATAATTAATCTCGTACGTTGTCACTACGCCCACCTACCAAATAACCATGTGATGCATTACCCAACAGCCATACTCTTTCATGTGGCTTTAACGCTCACATGCCACCTCCTCATTTTAATTAATATATAACATTATATAGTATAATAAATTCCAACTACACATTTCTCCAAAAAATATATCCAATTATACATAACTAATAATTCTAATGTTACATATAAAATATATTAATAAAAATAATTTCATATTTTAATTTATATTAACTATGCTTATGCATTTCATATAGTAAACATATTTAAAAGTTCAAATAAAATGTGTCAAATTTTTCATAGTATTAAGTATTTCCATAATTATATAATAAATAAAGATTTAAAAATCAAAACAATTAAATACATATATGTTTAGTAGAAAATATATTCAGAAAATAATTATAGTAATTATTTAATTTTTTGATATAGATTTAATTTGATATCTTTAATATAAATATGAAATAACTCACATTTTATCATTATATGATAGTTCAATACTTTCTATTCGAATGTCAATTATTTAATTGATATTTGATAATTGATAATTACACATTAGATATTATATGGGTTACCTAAAAATATAATCATATATTTTAATAATCATTATTTATATTATTTAAGTAAAAATATCAACTTTGATATTATGTATTTTTTTTAATATAGGTTTGATTTGATTTTTTAATATTAGATTTAAAAAAAGTTAATCTTAAAAGTTATCTGCTAAAATTAAAAAAATATATTTTTATATTAATTATGTTATATCTTTATATTTCTCAGATTTATAATTATTCACACTTCATCATTATATAGTAGTTTAACATTATTTTATTTACAAAACAATATATTTAATTATTTTTTTATTTATTAATGCTCTCTATCAATACCAATAACATCTAAACGTTAAACTAAATGGATAGTTCATTTTCTGCTTTTCAACAATAAAGATTTTAATATTTCCATTCTTTCAAAAAAGAGTTAAAATATAATTAATTATTATGCGTGCTTAATATAAAAATATATCTCAAACTATAATTTATTAGATTTTCCATTCTTTTATTTGTTATATTTATTGTATCAATAATTTTTAATTAAAAGGGTGAAAGAATAAGATTAAACATTTGATCTTTCATACTTCATACTTGTTATGAATTTGATATATTAAATCTTTTTTTTTTTTTTGAGCAGAGAGACCATTTTCTGTTTGAAAACATATGCTCAACTACCAGCGTAAAACGATGAAAAGATAAAGACAAATATAAAAGGCTTATTAGTTATTATTAACATAAATTTATTATTCTGGTGATGTTATAATTATCTCACATAATATCATTTTATATTACTTATATTTTAATTTTAAATTTAGTAATAAAATAAAATTAAAAATAATAACAATAAAAATTTCTTATTAATTTAAAAGGAAAATTACAAATTGACTTATTATAACATATTATCAATTTAAATTTTAATAAAATTAATTGGGTTTAAGTTTGTAAATATGATAAGTTATTGATAATCAAATTAATGGTTTAATTAATTGAATTTTTAAAATTTAAATTTAAATTAATTTCAATAGAAATACAAATTGATAATATATGGTCTAGTATAAGGTTAAAAGTTAACTTGGTTTCTTAATTTTTTATATAATTTTTTTCTAATAACCATGATTGTGGTATACTTATAATTAAATTTTAAAATTAGAATATTAATTAATATAAAACAAAAAATAAAATGACTAAAAATGTAGAAAATTTAAGATAGATCTATCTATTAAATCAGTATAAAAATATGAGAGAAAAGAGTTCTTAAACATGTTAGACACGATAAAAGGCTATCTAATGTGTTATTATAAAATGATTTTTATAGTTTGAAATAATGAATCTCAAATGAAATGTATGTAAGTATTATTAGATATTTAAAGTTTAATATTAATGGTAATACCCCTCATTTAACTGACTCTCATAACCGATTATCTCTTAGACGGACTCTCAAAAAGACTCGATCTCGGCTCTGGACACTTTTGTTCTACCGAGCTCTCTAGACATCCTCTGACACAGCAGGCGAACAGTCTCGATGTAGTAGGTATACAATCTCGACATTTCAAATATTCTCTGACACATATAGGTTTTGTTCCTCATGCACCAACTATATATATAGGTAGACCCCCACAGGTATGAGGGACTCTCTTCTATGTACGATTATTCTCCTTACGCTCAGATAAACTAAGGCTTGACTTAGGCATCGGAAGCGGAGCTTAATCCACCTAGCTCTTTTGTCTTGCAGGCTGGAGATCGAGCAAAGGCAACATTGGAGCTTGAGCTTAGCGAGCTAGGAAGATCCTCCTAAGGTAGCCCTAGCATCAGTAGTGCGGTGAGCATGGACAAGCTACTCTCCGATATAAGCGATGGAGCCTCAAGCTCCCACAAGGGAATCACTCTAATCGTGCGATACTTTATTAGTTCATATTATAATGCCTTGTGCCCCTGGCTCTTAAGGCGCCCCTGCGCACCCTATGCTATCTCGGCGCCTTCTCACGCCCCAAGCTATCACAGTGCCCTTTCGCGCACTTAACATATATTGCAGCTCATCATGCCTCGTACACTGAGCCCTATAGTGCTTTAGTCGCACACTGATCAACACAAATTGTACAGCTCATCGTGCCTTGAACACCGAGCCCCTTAGCGCCCTCACTACGCTCAAACTCTTTAAGAACTTACAATGCATATTAATGCGCCCTCACCGTGCTCAAACTCTTCAAGCACTTATGATGCATATCGACATGCCCTCGACGTACTCAAACTCTTTGAGCACTTATAAAGCATATCAACGTGCTCTCATCGCACTCAAACTCTTTAAGCACTTACTGTGCATATCAATGCGCCTTAACCACGCTAAGCACTTACGGTGCCTATGAACGTGCCCTAGCTACGCTTGAAGCTCTTAGCACTCTGATCATGCATATTACAACGCCCAAGCGTGCCCTAAGCTATCATAATGCTCATGCTACACATCGAGTTCTGATGACCATGATTGAGCATTAAGGTAAGCACTCTAGCCGTGCATTAATTTTTACTATAATGTTATGTACTGACGCTCTGTCTGTATCTGTAAGTTCCTATTTTTAATATAATGCTAACTCTTTATTGCTATTTATGATACTTTTGCAACACACCAAACTCTAACAGTAATTACATATTTTAGTGCTCAAACCGAGCACCTCATGATACTCTATATGACATATATATTTGATATTCCCAAGCCTAATATATTATTACATCAATTAGCCGATCCAACATCCAATAGCATGCCCAAGGGACTGCTTGACATGAATGTCAAGGCAATGAAGGGGGCACTGACATCCCTGATTACCGAGCATTGGCATCATGAATAACATTTCCTTAAGGGCTAAATATACACTCAAACTCATCAAAGACTCGAGCGCAAGCAAGCTCATCATAGAGAAAAACTTCTCACTCCTACACACTGAGCCATGGTCAAAGCCAGAAGCATAGACAAATGAGCACCCCGAGCCACACGTTCTGTTCCGAAAGGCTCTCCTAGTAGCCATATTACAAAAAAGGTCTGTCCAATTGACCTTCATAGATGGTACCTCAAAACAGGTCACCCATACTTACTCTACAACTTCATTTTTTCATTTTTATTTTATAAGTTCTTAAAGTGTATGTGTGAATTCATATTATTATACAACATGAAATAGTATTCGAGTTAGCAGACCCTCCCTGCTGGTAAGGGTGCTCAGTGCATGAGTGCTGGGGCACACATCTTGACCGAGCGTATAATATAAACCATGCCCAAAAACACTAGTATTAGAACGCTCGGATGTACCTCATGCTCAGACAGATTGATCAAATCTTATAAATATGTTAACAAAGTGCAACAAGGATATTCATTTTATCATTGTATCATGCTCGAGTGTGAACTGAGCCATTAAGATTGAACATATCATATACTGGATAATAAATAAGTGCAAGTACCAGACTATGGATTAACAAAAGAGATTTCATTATAAGATAAAGAGTTCATTGCATATTTAGCCTGGTCTTTACACTATTCATAGACCGAGCCTAAGAAGATCCTATAACTAATGAAAAACTATGCTAATCGTGGACCTCGTCATCCTGATCCAAGTTCTCCTCATCTTCGTCATCCTGAGACTCGTTCTCGGTAGCAAGCTGGTCGATGTCTATCTCCATCATCCAGGACAAGTCCATGTTTGGGCTCTCTTCCTTCAATAGGTTGGACACAACCTTTTGATAAGTATAGACATCCTGAGCATAATACTTGTCTCTCCTCGAGGACTCAGCAACAGCCCTTGCCAAGCTGCTTCCAGAGCATCATCGACCAGACGCAGCTTGGCATCCTTGCTCTTCAAAGCCTCCTTAGCAGAGCGCAGCTCTTCAATTTTGACTTTCAAAGTTTCTTTGGCTGAGCTTAGCTTCTCATTTTTTCTCCTTAGAGATTCCTGAGCTTGCTTCAACTCTTCGTCCTTTGCCTTCAAGGAGTTCTTTTGAACCTTTTGGCAGTTTCTTCATCGCAGTTCCTGGTGGCTTAGGCGAAGTTCGCTGCCATGGCCGCCACCTGGTCCTCGATTGTATGGGTGAGTTGGGCCACCTGTAGAGTTCCATTTAATCAGTTCCCATATTAAACTTTAATAAAGTATAGATGTTCAGTTTTTACCTTATCGTATGATACTTTATCACCATCTCTTTAACCACCTCTTTAGAGCTCTTTTGCATGCTCTCGTGCCTCTCCTTTAGGATAGCTTTGTATATCTATTTCAGTACCTTCTGCAGCCCGACGTCCTGCACTGAATATGTGGCATTGTGCAGGCCAACCAAATTTTCATTTACTGCCTCCACTAGCTAGACCATGCTGCATAGGCAGGCTAGTGATTCTCCCACCTCTCTCTGAGGTAAGTTTTCCTCCACCTCGGTCTGAGGTAGGTCCTCATAAGGCATGTGTTCTTCTACTTTCCTGTATAGCTAAGTTCTCGGCCTTTCCTATAAGGATAGAGCCAAGTCCATCGCATGCTTTTCCTTCTGAGCGAAACTGGTCCTAGCATCTCGCTCGCTCGGTTGCTCGTGAGCCATTCTAGCATTTTTTTAAGCCTCCCTTCTTGCGTCCTTTTTTATCAGGCATTTGAGTTCTCTGCTCACTGACCTCGAGCCCCCTCTGTGTTTAACAGAGCCAAAAGTTAACCAAACACTTAACACATTAATCTTAAGCAAAAGACTAAGTGCTAAAACATAGAGCATACCTGTTCGGTCTTTTGATTGAATCTCCTTCGGAGCCATCCCAATGGATAAGTACTCCCTTATCAGTGTACCGACATTGCTCTTCCCTCTTAGAATGTCTCGGTCCACTGTCTCAAACACAGCAAACTCGTTCTGGTCTATCCTCCCCCTGTCACTTGTTCACTACTGGGATTGACCCACCAAATATTTTGGTAGCTGAACCCTTGGCTATTCTCCAGAATAAAAAATCACTCCTTCTATGCCTTTATCAAGTTCTTCTTTCCTGCAAACATGCCGAGCCCATACCTTCCTTGCAGGTACAAAAAGTCTTCATCAGCTCTTGAGCATATCCTGAGTACGCTGAAGGTACTCAGCACATGTAGAGTAGGCACAACCCCGAGCAGCCTGCATAGTATTTTAAACTCCATGATAGTTCGCCACATATTAAGGCTGAGCTGACCGAGAGGCAATCTTATGGTAGCGTAGGAAAGCCAGTGAGAAGGGGTGCAGAGGGAGTCTCACCCCCAATCTCAGATCTTCTTCGTATATCATCAATTGGTTGTCAGTTAAGTCATCGTATGCCCAGACTTCCTCTCCAAAAATGAGCATCTTGCAGTCTTTTGATACTTTGTATTTCTGTCGAATCCCCTCAAGGTCTATCTGTTTCAAGGTGGACTGAATATCCCTCACCCGAGCTTTTTTCGAGCTCACATGGACCTCACCCTCGACCACACCTTCTTCCTCTTAATTAATTAGGGTCAGACGTCTTCTTGAACTTTGCTCTGCCTGAGCTCCTCTTCATAGTAGGTAATCTCGCCAAGGACACTCGGAGAGCCCACCTATCCTCCCTCCTCTAACACAGCTGAGCTGATAACTACTCATATAATTTTGCTACTAGAATTTTAAATGCAAAACTTAAACGTAGAAATTTAACACTAACCTCTGAAACTGAGCACTTAAGCTATAAAACTTTGCACTAGTCAGACAAAGTGAGCTTCTTTCTTTTGAGTTGTGTATCGAATGTTGTCCCACTACCCTCTATTTATAGAATTCATTTCAGCCATGTGAACCGATGCCCCTTTTTAATGTTGTGGGTGTTACGCCTTTTCAGTTTTCGCCCAACTGTTATCTTGGTTTTTGAAGCGTTACCTCCCCCTATATAACATGTGTCCTTCTGAAATATTCAACAACTCCTTGGCATAAATAACAAGACTTCTCAGGAGAGTATACTCCTAAACTCTTCTCAGTTTCTCTGCACTACCTATGCTTGCCCTCGATTACGGGCTTTGTCCTTGAGCTCCTCGAGCTCATCTTTGAGCTCTCACTTTTCGAATTTCATGAGCTCTCATTTTTTGGGTTTCTTTTTTTGAGATCTACACTTAAGCATTGTATATTGTGATACAATATCTATTTCATGAGTCATACATTTTCTACCGAGCTCATGATACTCCCGCCTCTCTAGCTCCTATACCGAGCTTCTCACTGGTTCTACGTGAGTTCTTACAATCTCTTTGTATCATGAGTCATCATAGTTATCCGAGCTTGTCCGAGCTCCCTTACGTAGCACCTCAGAATTTAACATAAATGTCAGATAACTTGAAGGGATCTAGTGTTACTACCCCTCCTTTAATTGAGTTCCATGACCAATTGCCTTTTAGACGGGCTCTTAAGAAGACTCAACCTCGGCTCTGGACACCCTTGTCCTACCGAGTTTTTTGAATATCTTTGACACAGTAGGCACATAGTCCCGATGTGGTAGGCTCATAATTTCGACATTCTAAATATTCTCTGACAAATGTAAGTTTTTTCCCCAATGCACCAACTATATATAAGGGTAGATCTCCATAGGTATGGAGGGCTCTCTTCTCAACACGATTACTCTCCTTATACTCAGACAGACCGAGCCCTGATTTAGGCATCAGAGCTTTTCCCGCAGAGCCCGTTTCGCCTCTCTCTCTTGTCTTGTAAGTTGGAGATCAAGCACAGATGACACCCGAACCTAAATTCAGAGAGCTAGGAAGATCCTCCTGAGGTAGCCCCAACATCAATTAATAATAATATTAATTCTTAATACTAAATCATTTTTTAAAATATTATTTACAATAAAATAAATTAAACAGGTCATAATTATTTTCCCAACTTTTGTTTTTTTCCTCTTGTTTCTTTCTAAAATTCGCCATAAATAAAATTTCATAGATTCTGTAGGGCTTAGGGATGCCCCGGGACCAAAATTTAAAATTTTAAATGAATTATTTTATACTATAAGCTAAATAATGATCTCTCATACGAAGTATTTAATAATATTATTCTACATTTTAAATTTAAATTTTAAATTTTAAATTATGTGATAATATATTATTTATAAATTTTAATTAAAATAATATATATAAAAATATTAAATTTATTATAGTAATGGTGGAAGCTTATATACTATTGAGAGAACCGGCATCAAAAACTAGTTATTGAGGTTAAAAAGTTCAATATATAAATTCATTCAATATTTTATATTTTTAAGTGGCAAGTGGCCAAAAATTTTTTTTGATAAGCCAAATTGACACTTATAAACTAAAAGAAATTACAATACGAGAGACTTACTGTATTAGACAAAAAATTTGAAAGTCCAAAAGACATTTCATACTGAACGAAGAAAAAATTTTGAAATTAAGCTCATCATCAGAAGAATAAAATCCATTATGGGATCATAATGATACTACAATTAAAATATATCAAAAATTGAAAGAGAAATCATAAGTTGAATTATGATAAAAGAGGGATATAAATATTAATTTTGTTTTAATATTACGTAGGAATGTTGAAAATTTATATATTCTTGGTAGAGTTAAATTTGAAAGCTAATTATTAAAGTAGAATAATGCAATTATATATAAATTTATTTAATATTTTATATTTAATGTACGTGACATTGTATTTTGCTTTAATAATTACAGTAAATGTAATAAGTAATTAAGTTTTTTATATATTTGTAAAATTTAAAAAAAATTATGATTTATATTGTTAATATTAATATTTTGTTAGTTGAATGAATGAACGGCCAAATTTGTCATATTTCATTTCTTATCATTGGTGATGTTATCGAAATTCTTTTTGTGGGTCCATCCCCATGGGCCAAATGTCAGGGTATCATTGCACTGGCCAATTGGCCACAGTTAACGAAATGGTTTTTCAACACTTGTTTTCTTTTTCACATTTTTTATTTGGTGTGAAAAAATTATATAGTTTTTTATTTTGTTTTTATACATATAATTCATGTGATGCCAAGTGAAAATTCAAGTAATTAATTCTGGCCAAATATAGAATAAAAAAATTTAATGGAAAAATTAAAATTAAAAAATTTTATTGAAATAAAATTAAAATTTAAAAATATTAATATAAAAACAGATATTTAGAGGATAAATTAATCTCAATATTTTATTTTTTTTACTTTATAAAATTATTTATATATATTTATAGTAATTTAATAATTAATTTATACTATTAGATTAACTATGCCTAAAAGATAATAATTATATTCTATGATTTTATATATTTTAAAAATATTATATAATAGTTTCAATTTTAATTTTTTTTTAAATATTTTTGCTCACACAACACTTCAAGCAGTTTTTTTTTTATATATGAATTTTAATAAAAATTTTATAAATTAAAATAAAATTTATTTAAATTCATATATATATTATTTATTTAAATTTAAATATTTAAATAAATATATATAAATGAATGTACAATCTCATATATAAACCTAATTAAAAATAAAATGGTAAATCTATAATAATATAAAAAAACTGATTTAGTTTAGTTTTATTTTTAAATTGAGAAAATTATTAATTAAATTTATACATGAGGTCATATATCCACATGGTCCGTATTTCTGTATTGCATATTGTGAGGTGAGAGAGAGAGATAATATTTTTGGGTTGCTATGTATCTGCAATTCAAAACTTAGTAATTTATATTCTGATTAAAACCTCATTGACAACATGAATCATATTTATTAATAGAGTGGACTGTATTACTTATAAAAAAATAACATGAAATAAAGCCTAATGACGTACTGATAATATTTTTTATTTTTATTTTTTAATGCTATATTATTATAAAAATTTATCATTAACAAGATTTGAGTTTTAATATTTTTTTCTCTCATATTTAAAATTTTGAAAAATAAAAGAAGGTCAATAATTAGGGTTATTATTGCTTTGATCTAATTACCTTTTGCCACTATCATTTTAGGAAGCAAAATAATTATCTATCTTTAATTAAGCGATTACTCTGATGAACAAATCCAATCTTTTAATTCATATAAAAAAGTTAATAAATTATACTTTACGTGCAAATTTTTTATGATGCTATGAAAATAAAATACATCATATAATTTAATGCAATCAATGAATTAAATATTTTATTTTCTTTACCAATAAAATTGCCTCTTACCTATTTGAGTTTCAAAAAAAAAAAGCCTCTTATACCTTTTGTCAGTCTGATATATTCATAAATTTATGAATGCTAAATTTACCTGTTATACTGGCTTGCAATTCCAATATAACACAAAAAAATAATAAATTTAGAGTTTGTTTTCAAGATTAAGAAGTTAATTGAAATTTCGACAATAGTTCAGAAAATTATATATTTAGATTTTGTATCTTGCATGGGCAGTTGAATCATAAAATCAGTAAATTTTAATTTTAATTTCCAAAAATTTAAATTGTATATATTTTATTCTTATAGTAATAATTTGAATAATGATTAAAAGAATATATTAAAAAATCGAATTTTAAAATTTTTTTTAATTCAGTAAAATTATAACGCTAGCCTGATGTTTCGTGCTAACATTTGATTAAACAACCCACATTCAGGACATATTAGATCGATTGAAGTGATATAGACAGATGTACCTAACTTAACTTGTGAATAGAGTATTTAATGCACGTGTTATAAACTGTAGCCACCTAAAAGTGTAATAAACTCCATTATTTTATTTATGTACAACCTATATATATATATATATTCATGTTTTTAATTTATTATACATTTTTGTCATTTTATTGTTAATTTAACAAAGCTACCTAGCACTTATTATAAATTAAGAATTATTTATGATAAAATCTAGTCACATGGAATGTTGTCCTTTCAAGAATGATTTCAGGCAGCAATCTGTTTGGACTGCGTGTGAGTATGTTAGTTGAAGATTAATTACTATTATTTTAATTAAAGATTACAGTTTAATTACGTAATAATATTACATGACAACTAACAATAAAGATTATGCAATTATTATTGAATATTAGCATTTCCAAAAAATTCTCTAGCAAGCTGTCATGCAATACAAATTTACTTGCATTAAACAGATAGTTATGTTGCTACTTCAATTCATGCTGTTGTTTATGACATTCATCGATCTACTGCAAGAAAATTTTATTTTTTTAAACGCAAGTTTGAAAATTTGAATTATTCTTTATATCAGTTAAGATCAAGCCAGTTGATACGATATATTATAGTTACTATTTGAAGCCAAAGAATAATATTTCTGAAGAATATAATATATAGTTGCAGCAATAAAGAAATTATATAAAACCATAGTCTGAAAAAGGAATGAATGTCTGTGGCAAAAACAAACTGCAAAATCCAAATATATGAATGTGAGTTGTGAAAATGGTACAGAATGGTGACTGCAACATGAGTTGTTCAAATGATTATCATGATACCATTTAATATTATCAAATTTTAAATAATAATAAGAGAATTTCAGTGATAAGAATAATAAAGTAGGTGAGGATGGTCATCATGTCCCATAACCATGGATCATACTTATATATGATGGGGTCACTGACTGATACATTTTGTTTTTAATTCATCAATCTGTGTTCTGTAGCCATTTTTAACCTATATATATCAAAGATAACTCATGCATGTGAATGCACGATAATGGATAATGATACATATGTCTAATTACATCTAGCTCATTTCTCCACATGGAAAACTCAAATATGTATCTAATTCCTATTTTTGCACGTGGGAAATTGGTTGGTAGAGAAAAAAAAACCCAAAAAATAAAACAAAAAGTTTGATGGAATAATATATTACTTACCAACTTATTTATACTATAATTGTTTCAATACCAAGTAGGGAGAGAGATTAGTTACTTAAATTTCTAGATGTCATGTAATAAGAGACAAAACTTTATTTGACTAACCAGTAATGAAAGCATACATTATATACTGTAATTAATAGAGGCAAAGAGATGATTTATTATAGAAAATCAACTATAGTAGTTGAGAATAAATTTAAGGTATTAAAAGCCATTGCAATTTTATTTATTTTTTTCGAATAAAAGAAAATCTCTACTTACAAATGGAGTTTGACTGAGATTTGAAGCTTGTTAGAATTTGTCTTTTACATATGGCTAGTGACTGAAGGAACTTTTAGAAAATTAAGTAATCTTTCTCAATAACATTTTGTTTAGAGGTACCAAACAACAAAAAAATTTTTTTTAATGATTTTCTTAAAAGATTTTCTAGATTGCGCCCATCCGGAAAAATTGAAAATATTAAATTATACTACACCTGTTTGCTGTCACATAGATTAATATAAGGAATTTTTTCAAGTAGTGCATTGATTTCTATTTTATTTTTGGCTAAACATTCCTTGGCATATATTCATTTACTAGTTAGATTTAGGACTTGTTTGAATTAAAAAATAAAAATTATTGTTTGCTCTTGATTTTTTAATAATTAATATGATATATTTGATACTTAGAGTCTAGAATAACGTTTTAAATTTCAGTAATTATAGTAATTAATAATTTCGAATTATAAGTAAAAACACACTGAAAATCTGGCTCACCACTAACTAATTGTAACTGTTAACTCATGCATCCCATTAAATGGTATAAATATGCAGAATGGTTTTAACTCTCAAACTTTTTCTTAATATTTATTTGGTGTTGTTTTTTTTTAAAAAAAAAAATCTGAAAAAGGCCAACATATATGTCCTTATTTCCATACAAAGCGTAAGGAGTGTTGTTATCTTATGTCCTTATCGTATTTTTGCTATTACATAATTAATATTATCAAAATTATATTGATACAAACCATAATACACACACACATATATATATATATTTGGTGTGATTAATAATTTTATTTTAGTTACATATATGCCTAACTTCTCTGCAAGACAAAGAATGAACTTGAATTTTAAAAAAATTCTAAAATTTTCAAAGATTTTGTTTAGAGGTACCAATTCATAATTTTCTTTCACCAACTCATACAAAGAACAGAAAACAGCAGCAATTACAATTTAGAACTAGACTAAGACTGCATATATAGTGGGGACATTTATAAAACTACATAAAAAAATAAATTTTATTTCAAAAATACTACAAAAATTAAAAATATGAATACTTTTATAAAACATTAAGAGTAAAATTTTAAAAATACTTCATTCCCTAATAAAACAAGATTTTTTTAAAAGAAAAATACCTCTACTCTTACTGTAATCAATTTTTTACTTCAATTTTTATCTTTTTTTTTAAGTTCACTATTAAACAAAAATATTTTAATAAAATACTAAAAATTAATATTTTAAATTATTTTTTAGTATATCTGAATTTTAATTACAAAAAATATACTAACAACAACAACAACTAAGCCTTAGTCCCAAACAAGTTGGGGTCGGCTGTATGGATCCTCAACAAAATAAGCTCAAAAGACACCAAAAAAGATACTTCAGCTTTAGGCCCCTTCCAAGACACGGATTTTACGTCTCCATGTAAGTCTGTCATTAATCAAATCAGCATCAAAATTTAAGACACGTAAGTCTCTTGCCCTTACACTTCAAACAATATACTAACACTTACAAAAAAATAAAAAAATATAAAAAATATAAAAAATACATTAATAAAAATCATTAAATTTATTTTAAAATAAAATTTACATATTATTACATATAAAAATTTAAAAAAGCAGTAATTTTATTGTGTATATGTGGTGTAAATATTTCATAAATGGTCTATATATGTTTGATATATATTATGTAGATGTTCTAGATGTTGTGCATATATTATATATTTATTATATATCTTATGTAAATATTGTTTGAATATAAAGTTGTAAAAAGTTTCAAAAAATATTAAATAAATTTTATATATTTTTCGTAGATATTATGTGTATATTATGTAGATGTTTGTTGTTTGTTATGTATATATTTTATATATATTATACATATATGTATGTATATATGTTGTATATATATTTATTTTTTTATGTATGTATTAAAAATATGAGAAAAATAAAATTATTTTTGAATAAAAATATAAATAAAATTAAAAAACATAAAAATAAAAAAAAAGTGAAAAAAATAAAATAGAATTGAGGCGTAAAAAAAGGAAAAAAAGGCTTTTGACAAAAATACAAAAAAAATTAAAAATAATTTTTAATTTACCATATTTATAAAATATTTACCAAAATACTAAAATTTATAAAATATTTATTAAAATATTTTATTTTTTATTAATTTATAAAGAGTTTATAATAAATTTATAATGAATTTACAATGAGTTTATAAATTTTATATAATTTATAATAAATTTATATTAAAATAATTAAAATACTCATGGTATAAAATAAAAATTTGGTCAGTGGGTGTTATTTAAAAAAAAAAAGATTTCGTTAAAAAAAAAAAAAGAATGGGCTGTAAATTTGGAATCGGAAATGAAAATTCCATGTAGCGCGCAAATATTTCTATATGCTGCATATATTTGCTGCTGTGTTATAGGATATCACCAGCTTTGTTATGTGGGATATTTCTTTGCTTCTCTTTTTCTCTTCTTATCATTCAATATTTTATATAATTTTAAAAATAGTTTCATACTGAAATTATCGACTAGAACAAACTGTATAGCAATTAGTTTATATATTTATTATAATGAATTATCACTTGCTATCATCTTTTACTTAGAAATTACATATAATGTACTAAATGATTTTTCTTTTTTAACTTAGAAAAGCTTTGTAATTTTCTATTTGAATATGAGTTCAAATTTGCAAAAGAAAAAAATAATTTTATTTATTTATTAATATCTATATCGAATTTCTCCCTAAGAGAACATTTTATTATTTATTATTTTAAATTTTAGTTAAGAACCTTCACTATGAACAAATCTAATTGAAATTTTTTTAGCTTGTATAGATATTTGGATTTTAAAAATGTATCAAAAAGTGAAAATATTTTCAAAAATATTAATTATTTGTTTTCTTTTAAATTTTCTCAAAATTAAAATTTTCATTTTAAAAATATCCATTTTCAGTTTAAAAGAAATGGTCTATCAAAAAGTATATATATAGTATATAACTATATAAATATATAATATATTAACTGCAAATATATCCTGTTTATACCATTAATATATTATGTATTGATACAGTATAGACCATATAGTATTTCTGAAATTTGTTTTGCTTCGGCCTAAGCCCAGTTAGAATAAAAAACTACTTTAGCCCATTTCTTATCTAAGCCTAAGTTCAAAGGGCTTTCATGAACAAAAACTAAAAGAAAAATAATACTCTCTACCGTATTTTTAAAAATTTTATTTTTTATTAAAAGTATTTTAATTATTTTATTATAAACTCATTATAAACTATATAAAATTTATAAACTCATTATAAATTTATTATAAACTTATTATAAACTCTTTTTAAATTAATAAAAATTTAGGTATTTTAATAAATATTTTAAAAATTTTAGTATTTAAATAAATATTTTATAAATATTATAAATTTAAAATTAATTTCAATTTTTTTATATTTTTATTAAAAGTCCAAACTAATGAGGCACTTATTAAAGCCCATTTGTAAATCCCTAATATATTGGGAAAATCGTTCCCTCAACGATATTTTTTAAAATCATTCCCTAATAACTTAATATTATTATTATTTTTTAAAAAAATTATGAATGTAGATATAGATTTAACTTAATATTATTTTTTATAAAAAAATTAAATATATATTTGAGCCTTTTTATTTCAAAATTATGACAAATTAATATTTAAGTTATTCGACATGTTTATATAATCTTATTTTTTTTTATTTATGATTCCTAAGTACATGATTGTAGAAAAAGTATCAAAATTTTATTATTGTTAAAAAATTTATAATAAAGATAAAAAAAAAATTAAAACAAAGAGATGGAATAAAATAACAGTTTTATCTTTAATTAAATAATGAATTAAGACTTGTAATAAGTTGTAATAATGGGTGTACAATAAAAGGATTCAAGTGGCGCCTGAGGTTGAATGGTGAAATTTACTCAACCCCCGAAGATAAAGGCATGGACAGTTGAAAGGTCTAAGTGAAATTTGTAATTAAAAAACAACAATGTGTCTTTTTATAATTTGCTTGCCATCCTAACTATGCAATCCACACATTGTATAATTTTTCCTTAGCTTCGGTTCATCGGAAGATTCAAATTCCTAAACTGCAAAGATGACATAATAAATTTTATTTTCAATTTTACTTTACTGCTAATATATATTTTTTCATTTTAACTTTTATTTTTTCATTTTTACTATTAATCAAGTTTTCTTTTAAAAAATACATCATTCTTTCTTCCTCTTCCTTCTATTTCCTTTATTTTTTTTACCTTTTTTTCTCTTTTTTTAATCTCCGATATTCTTTTTTTTTTTCAATTTGTATACAAGAAAATTCAATTTCTTTTTTTTTTTTCCTTCTTCTTCTTCTTCCTCTTTCTTTCTTTTTATAAGAAATGTCTGTTTCTAGTGTTGGTTTTCTCAACTAAGGTTCAATTTGGAACCGTTGTTTCTCATACCAATAATTGACCTCATAACTAAGGTTGATGGGCCTATAATTGATGCGCCTATTACTAAGGTTGATCTACCAACTAAGGTTGATGGGCCTATAACTAAGGTTGTTTCTCATACTAATAACTAAGGTTCAAGATGGGCCTATAATTGACCTCATACCAATGTTTCTCAGTTCCTTGTTAACCCATGTTGAGTATTTGTTGTTTTACAATCCGGCAAACTCATACTTTCAATTGTCACTACAAGAAACACATGTTTTATTGGTAGAAATTACCGATGGCCAAAAATCTGTTACTAATTGCTAGCTGATTATTGATAGATTTCTTGAGAGAAAAATTATGAGAATTTTAAAGATAGATTATCGACATAAAATTGTGCTCGTTGGCAAATGCGGTGCAAAACATGTGGCGTCAATGTATATCGACTCAAGTTACCAACTGAATACATAAGTCTTCAGTAAATTTGACGCAAAAATGTTATGACCACATGTTGCCGAATCACGTCCTGAGAGATTGTATATTCTGGCACAAATTTGGCGCACTGTGGTAAATGTACCAATAGATGATGTCTTTTGTTGGGAATTTTTCATTTAGACATGATTTTTAGGCGTAAACTTTGCCGACAATATTGCTTTTCTGTCGGCAAAGTCTTTGGTCAAACATAAAGTATAGGCATTTCATAGGAAACATTACCAACAGACAAAGTTAGGCTTCAATATATTTTCATTTTTGCAGGAATTTTAGGTTCCACATGTCCCGAGAGATAGCATAATTCATCAAGTTTTCATTTAGATGGGATTTATAGGCACCAAAGTTGCTGACAACATTGTTGTTCTGTTGGTAAATATTCTCTAGAAGGAAATTTGACGACTAGTTATTGTTTTCATCGGTAAAGTTACCTATATTTTTAAGTATCTGTCGGTAGATCATCAAACATAAGCAGCCTGGCCCTTCTCTTTTCTTCTTCATTTCATATTTTCTTCTTCCTCTCGTTTCTATTTCTCTCGATTTCCAGAGGAAAAAAAATAAATTCTCTAGCAATTTTCTCTAAAATTTTTGCATTTGGAGAGCTTCGGTGGGTTGGTTGAAGCTTAAAGTGCTTGTATTTATAGATTTTCTATTAAAAATATTAGAATTTACAATGAGTAATTTTAATTTGCTTTTTTATATGGTTTATGTGTTTTATTATTTTATGTATTGTTTGATTAATATGTATATTTTTATATAGTTTTGTTAGGTTATTATATTATTCTGTTTTATTCTATGAATAAATTTTTGTTGAAAAAATTATTTATGAATTATAGAATTATGTATTGAAGAAAATTTATGTGTAGGAATATAATTTGTAGAAATAATAAATTAAATGTGTATTTTATAAATTTTTAGATAAATAATTTTGTTGAAAAATAATAATTTAGAGAAATAATAATGAATAGAAATAATAATTTAAATGTGAAATTTTATTAATAAAATTTAGAGAAATAATAATATTTATAGAGAAAATAATAATTTTGCTAGAAGAATTATATTTTTTGTAGAGTAATAATAATTTAATTAGAAAAATAATAATTTAAATGTGTATTTTATTAATTTTTAGAGAAAAAAATAATTTATTGTGATGTGATAAAACTTTAAAGTGTTTGATATGTGCTTGTTTTTGACATGTTGAAGTTTGGGTGGTATAAGAATGGCATATCGGGAGTGCTTTTTATTTACAGGGGCGTTAGACTTTGAATGGTTAGGTCTAAATATAGTAAAACTCTATCAAAATTTTTATTATATTTAATTTAAATATTAATTTAACGTAATATATTAATAAAAAAATATAATACAAATATTAGCCCTAGTACCTATTCGATGCACTTCTCAAATTATTGAGAGTGCAGTAAATTATCCAGGTTAGACAACCTAGAAATAATATAGTCTACAAATTAATTACCTTATATATGTTAATAAAAGCTATACTATATACCCCAAAATATTCTCTAGGTACATAATAAATATCATGAATAGGTTAAATTTAATGGTTTATTTATGATATTTGACTTATATACTCGAAAAACTAAGAAGGATTATATACACACATACAAAGAGAGTAATATAAACAATGTTATTTCTAAATGAGTTATGTTCTTATTCCTTTTTAGAAAATGTGTTAACTTAATTTAAATTTAACTAATGTTGTCATTTTTCTGAGGTAAAAATGAGTTCAAATCATTGTTTTATGTACCATTAAATTAATTTTCATTATATTAGCGTAACTAATTTGCACCAAAATAATTTTTTTACAAAAAAAAACTTTAAAAACATTTGCAGACAAACTCTAACTTCTATTGGTAATCTTGTCTAAATTTCTCGATGGATTGTCGATAGAAGTTAAATTAATAACTAAATAGATAAAAAATGTATTGACAGATTACCAACCAAAATTTAAAATTTTGTCAATAAATTATTGACAAACCTTAGTGTTTTGAAAATAATAATAAAATAACTTACCAACATATATCATGTAACATTCGTAATTTTAATAGAGATAAGATTAATTAATATGGAGGATTAATTAATTTGTTGGAAGAGAGATATGCACAATATATACCTAATTTATACACTACATATTCATAAAATATATATTGAATATATATTGTATATATCTAACATATACATATTCACTAAAAGATAAAGTTATGTTAAAAAATAGATAAATAAATAAATAATTAAAAAGTAAGATGGATATTTATAGATGGAAAGGAAGATTAAAAATATCTTAATATTTTATTAATTAATTATTTTATAATTATATATGAGGGGTAAAATTAAAAATATTGGATATTAAAAATTTTGGTACTATCAAGCTGGCATGCCAATAATATGTTATTATGCCTTTAGGCAAGACGCGCTGGTATCGACCTTCTGGTGATATATTTATGGCAATTTGACCCTCGGTATCGAAAGGGGACAACCTTCGAATGATATAGATAACACTTAGATCCCTAGTGTCGATAAGAGTGCGGCTTTCGAGTAATATATATATGGCACTTTGACCCTTAGTGTCGAAAGGAGACGGTCTTCGGATGATATATTTGACACTTAAATTCTTATTGTCATAATGGACTACATTAATATTTTTGAAACCTAAATATTGTATAGAAAACTATTGGGCCCAATATGTATGATTGTGATATGTTTATAAGATTCAAGAGATGATAAATATTAAATGAGCATTGCATTTTAAGTTAAGCATAATATATTTTGTGCCATGAGAAAATATATTGGTTTTAAATATTTTATGTTATTAAAGTATATATCACTAAACTTTTAGCTTAACATGGTAGAATTGTATCGTGCAGGTGGTAGAATTGCAGAATAGAAAAGTCTAAAAAAATTTGAACAAGTTTATATTTGTGGTTGAAATTGAAGTAGAGAAGTTTGCCACGATACCCATATTACCGATGCTACACTGCATTGCACGTATATTTTTTGTTTCTAATGTATTTTGGATTTGGTACATTATAAACAATATGTAAAAATTTGTTTGGGTTACAAGGTTCTATAATGTATGTAGCATATACATTGATCGTTATTTATAGGTTATAAATTTGGTTGTGAACTAAAGCATTTTGTATGGCTACTTTTGTTAAAAGGCATTATGGTTATGTATATTGTAATATAACATATATTTTTACATTTTAATATGCAAGGTTTTATAAAGCTTTGTAAATTTATATTTGATTAAAATGATAAATTATTTATGCTTGTTAAATACTTGGATATAATTTGGAGAAATGGTGAATTTTGAGAAATGATGATTTTGAGACTTGTTGAAATTTTAGATAAAATTCTGGTGAAATTCTTCTAAATATTTATATATAAAGTAATCAAATTTTACTTCTAATGGATTTACTTAATTGTTATATAAATTTATGATAATGTGCTTATAAGATTAAATTTTTGAAAAGCTATTAATTTTGGTAATGGGAGTGTTTCTACAGCTAACTATTATGACACTTTTGTATTATATATATATATATTACGTATATGGGATATATGTATTATACATATATAAGATATAAGGGTATTGCATATTATGTCGATAATTTACCGATATATGTGTCTTTTCTTGGTGTTTTGTTCAAATTTATGGCAAAATCATCTGTTTGTAAGTTGTCGGTACTTACCGACAGGAAGAAATTGTGGTTGAGAAATATTTTGCTGAGAAGAAAATTAGATCTATAAGCAATTGTTTTTACCGACAAATTTTTTGAATTACATATGGAAATTTCCATCGTTAATTCATTTTTTTTTGTAGTGTTTGTCATTATTTAACTATTATTTTGAGTAAAATCCTCCACAATTCAAATGTTATAATTTGATAAAAAAAACCATATAATTTGTTGAAGCAATAATAGTTTTGATTCTTATCATTGTATTTCATTCGAGTTCGTTTAATTTTTATTTCTTTTTATTTCTATTTGTATTTTGTTTTATTGTAGTGAAAAGAAAAACATGAATGTATTGTGCTTTCGTTTTTTATTTTGATTTTGGTTTCTTAATTGTAAATCTTTTTTTATTGTTCTTAGATTTCAACTATAATGATTGTAGATTTTTTTTCTTCAATATAAATGCACATCATATGTTTGATAAAATGCTTCAAAGGAAAAGTTTTTTCAATTTTTTAATTTTTCATCACATTAACAAATTATATGCAATATATATAATATGTAATAGATATATACTAGATCTTTATAATTTTTAATCTACAACCAGTCATATATATCAATTTATATGTATCATATATGACGTATAACTAAATATATAACAATCATATACTCTTATTCATCTCCAATCCCTCGCATATTTCTACTTATATGTAATATATATGTCATATAACTAAATATATAATAGTTATATACTCTTATTTCTCTCTAATCCATCATATATATTTAATTATATGTAATATAACTAAATATGTATCTCATATAAGAAAACATAGATGTCATATAAGTGATTATTCATCTCCAATCCATCTTATATATTGACTTATATATAATATATATGTCATATATGTAATTATTCTTCTATAATCTATCATATAAATTTACATATATGTAAACATATATGTCAAATGAGTAAACATATATACTCATATAAGTAAATATATATGTCATATAAGTAACTAAAGAATGTCATGTAATTTTCAAATATCATGTTTTTATTATACTATTTTTATCGTATTTTTGAAAATTTTTTCCTTTGTGAAGTATTTGAAACTTTTTTTTTCTACCATATTTTCAAAAACTAATTTTTTAAAGTTATTTTTATAATTTTCACTAAGAAAAATAAATTAGTTTATAAGGTCAATTTACTTGCCAGATTTATTAAATTGTGATTGTGACACATAACAAAATAATTAGTTCATTGAATCAATTTTACTTGTCGAGTTTAAATTGCGACTGTAACATTATATATAATTTATTTTACTGAAATTGTCATTTTAAAAAAAATTATCCTACTAAAAGGGATTTAACAGAAAACATACTATGGAGCAATGTTTTAATATTTTTTTAGACCCTAATAATCTTAAATGAACTTTCTTAGACCAAAATACACTTAACCCTAAAAGAAAAAGAGAATCTCTACTCTGATTTCTCTCAACTTCTTTTTCTTTCTCTTAGCTCGTTTTTCTTTCTTTTTCACCATTTTCTCTCTTTCACAATGATTCTACAAGCTTTACCTTCATTTTTCTCTCTTTCATCATAATTCTACAAGCTTTTCTTTCTTTTTCACGTTTCTCCATTGCTCATGTATACATTCCACCGATAAGTTATATATATATAACTTAGCAATGTATATTTGATAAATTAGGTAATCATATATATAATTCTAACTAAATTTCTCGCTTTCAATATATTATTTATTTTATCGGTCATTCCTCACATTTTTTAACTAAAAATTTCTGTTTCTTAGGTATAAAATAATCATATCGTTCATGAAAAATGTTTATATTTCTACTACTACTACTACTACTACTACTACTACTACTACTACTACTTATTTGTGTTCTTTTGTATGTAAATTTTTACAATAGAATATCAATATTTACAGCCCCATTAACTAAAACACCAACCATCCATATCCATACCATCAATATGTATTAATAGAATAACCCATTTTCTTTTTAAAAAAGAAAAAAAGAAACTTTGTCTATAATTTATGGCCTAAAATATAAATATAAAAAAGGGTAAGTGAGATATATTTTATAAAAAAAAGTTTTTCATAATTCATAGCCTAAAACATGGAAAGAGTATTAAAAAAATAAGCATAAAAAAAAAGAAAAGGGCTTTTTTAGTACAAAAGGAGGAAGGAAACACAAAAAAAATCACAAGAAATTAGAGGAGAGAAAAATTTACAAAAAAAAAAAATACAAAAAAAAAGATAGAAAATAAAAAATGGTGAGTAAATAAATTACAAAAAAATTATGAGTAATTAAATTCCATGGTAGAAGGAATTGTAAAAAGAATTTAATTAGGTATAGGAAGTGTATTTAATAATACCTTAAAGATCTAAGGAGAAAAATAACAGAAATCATATTCAATTTCAACACTTAGGGGTATTAAATTCAGATAAATATCCTTTAAGCTTTAATTTTTATATTGCACCTTTCGATTTATTACTGTGATTTTAATTATATGATTTTTAATTAAAAAAAAAGAATATATAGTCAGATAATGACTGCATTCTATTTGAGTAATTTATAAACTTATATAATAAATACAAATATAAACACCCAAATTCTAGATTATATAAAAATATTCAAATAAAATATTACAAAATATATATTCATATGCAAAAATAAATCATAAATAAAGAAAAAAATAAAAATTTGAAAGATAAGGAATAAATATATACATAAATAGAAGAAAATATAATGGTAAAAACCTAGTTTTATAATATTTTTTTCTCTTGCATTATTACTATAAATATATAGCATAAATGTAATAAAGGGGAAAACATAATCCAATTAGAAAAATAAAAATAAATCTTTCAATATATATCTATTTGTTACTTTAAAAAAATCATAAAATTAAATAAAATAATAATACTAAAAATAGAGCATACACAAAAATAAAATAAAATAAAATTAAACTCCAAGATGGTGGACAAAATATATAGCAAAATAAATTATCCTAGCATATATTTTTTTATCTTCATTTTTTCAGAAATAAATAAAGCAAATAAATAAAAAATGAAATAAATGTCCAAATGAAGAATAAGTCTATATTAATTTTTACCTGTTATGTTTTGAAGTTAAAATATATTAATTTTATTGTTATCCTTTTTTTTACATACCATTTTATATATCTTATTTAATTAATTAGGTATAAGGTTAAAATAAAAAATAGTTATTATATTTAGATAGTAAATATAATAATTACTAAGTAAATTTAATACTTAAAATGTATAAGAATATAAATCAAATAAAATTCGGTGGCTACATTTGGCTAGCAGATATTTTTTTTTGTTTATAAAAAAAAAGATAAAATAATAAATAATAATATACAATATGATTCATATATCAAATAAAATAATGAAAAAAATAAAATAATTAAGTATACGCTTGTCTAGAAAGTGAACTTAAAAATAATAATAATATTAATTACAACTACAATAACAAAAAAAAATAATTCGAACTACGAGAACTTTGATTCCTTTAAGTGAATACGTAAGCATTTGAAATCAAATTTTGAATTCAAGTCTACTTTAATTAAAAATATATTTTAAAAATATATATTAATGAATTATAAAATATAAATAAAAAATATTAAAACTAGAATAATCATGTCCATGTAGTGGACATATTTTAAAAAAATATACTAATAAATTAAAATATATATATATTAAGTCATTTAATAACATAAAATTATTATATTCAGGCAGTGAATATAAAAAGTAAGTTATCAATTAATAAATAAAATATGTATATAAAAGGGTAATAAAATTATAAAATTTATTAAAAAAATATTTATTCTAAATAGTGAATTCAGTAGTCAAAAGATAAAAATATATATATAATTAAGATTTATATTCAACAGTAAATATAACTCCTCTTTCAAATAAAAAATATAATAAAACATCACAATAATTATAGTATCAATTTTTGAGCTTTGTAGGATTTTTTCCTTTCATATACGTAATCAACCCTCTAAATCTTGAAACGCAGACCATTACTAGATATCAATTAAACCTTATAATTAATTGATGATGACTCCTCATATACACGAAAAATAGTAATAAATAAATATAAGCTGACAAAGACTAAAATCAAATTAGTTTGATATCCCGCCGACTCCCCCATAACCCCATGTATAATAGTTGGTGACTCCATTGAAGAATAACTAGTTAGTAAATAGAGGGGTTAAGCTATATATATTATTATGATGTTTACATTTTATTTATTGGTTATGTTTTGAGATTTATTTAATGATATATTTTTTTTATTTTTTAAAAATATTTAATTACGTCCATATTTTTATATACGTATTTCAGTCTACAAGCCTCTTATCAACCACTCACTTAAAGGTCAGAAAGTGATCTATTATCCTAATAGGCTTAGTTTGAGGATAAAGTAGGATTGCCTCAGTGAAAAACCTATAGGGCCTTCGAAAATCCTCACTCAGACTGTCTTTTAGCCATATATTAACTGAAAGAACCTGCTAGTCCAAATTGTGGATAATAGTGAGATTACTCACAGTATGAGAACCTCAAAACCTGGTGAAATAAGGTGGATCTATGCCTTAGGAATAGGACTCAACCACACATTTAGGTAAATTTGCCTCAACTTCTTCCTAACTCTTCTAAGTTCATTCGATAGACAATTCTTATTCATATTTTATAAATTCCTTACCTGGGCCTTGAAATCTCAAACTTTGTATAAATTTCATCTAATCTTTTTCTAAGCATTCATGCATGTACATGGCATATCATTCATGTAAAATTATACATCAAGAGTTTATAAAAAAAAAGGCGATAAATAGAAAAAATTTTCTAATTGAAAACAAATATACCATTAGAAATGTCAACATAGACTGATTTTTGAAAAACAAATCTAACTTAACTCACCGTTACGAGACTCGTTCAAAGACCAAATTTATGGAAAACCAAGCCCAAGAAGAGATGAGGTGAGATATCAACCAGATAAAGGATATGATGAAAGAAGTTTCAAAAATGAGAAATCAATTGTCACAACTCATGAAATTACTCAAAGGCAAAAACACCATAGAAACTATGCCTAATGCCTCAGGATTAGGAACCCTAATAGCCCATCCATTTACTGGTGCCGTAAGTGATCCTGCATATCCACTAGGTTTTATCCCACAATATAAGCCATCATAAGGAGGACCAAGTAGTAACACTCATCCAACAGAAAATATGGGTGCTTCTCAACCTTTTCAAAGAATGCCACAAGAGGAGCAAGCAATATAAGCTCAAATAAATTCAAGGCCTCCTATTTTCCTGAATAACCCATAATAATTTCAGACTTGGATGACCTAAAGGTGCAAAGTAATTTCAAAAGAGCTAGTCCTGAACCTGTTTCAGAATAGATAGAAGAGCGTTTAAAAGCAATTGAAGAGGTTAATGTATATGGAACCATTGACGCATCCCAACTATACTTGGTACCTAACGTAGCCATACCACTGAAGTTCAAAACTTCATAATTTGAAAAATATGATGGACTATCTTATCCTCATGGTCATCTATCAATGTTCTGTAGTAGGATGGTAACATACATCAATAATGAGAAATTACTGATTTATATTTTTTAAGAAAGTCTTACAGAACCAGCAATGAGGTGATGCATGAGTTTAGATCGATCACACATTTGAAGATAGATAGATCTAGCAGATGCTTTCATGAAACAATATAAAACATAACATGGATATGATACCTAACATGGATGATTTGAGAGCTATGGAAAAGAAAAATAATGAAACTTTTAAAGAATATACATAAATATGGAGAGACAAAGCAACACAAGTTAGTCTCTCCATCACAGATAAGAAGATGATATCCAATTTCTTGGACACACTGAGACAATCATTCTATAATATGTTGCTAGCTAACACAACCACCAACTTTTTAGATTTTGTTCTAGCTGGGGAAAGGATTAAGCAATGCATAAAAAAAGGAAAATTTAAGGAGCAAAGTATTGAAGGGAACAACTAAAAAAAATAATATTCAGGCAAAAAGAAAGAAGGAGAAACCTACATGATAGGAGAACATCTACAGCCTAAAGAAACTTACTATTATCATCCTCCACCACCTTATATGGCTAATGTAAGGTCAAAAATATATCAATTCTCTTATCACACTCTCAGATTCATGAGTTCTCAAAATGCTCTTTATTCCATTCCACCTGGTGCTCCTATGCTTGCCCAAGGAGCAGACAATAAAACAAATTAACCCAATCAAAGAGGGCAAGAAAATATTTTCCCTCATGAAAGGAGAATAGAAATATTTGACCATATCCCGATAACTTATATAAAATTATTGCCTTGACTACTGCAAGGACAATAAGTGTACTTGAAACTGTTGAAACCAATGAAACCACCTTACCCCAAGTGGTATGACTCCAATGCAAAATGTGAGTACCATGAGGGGACACCTGGGCAATCCATTGAAAATTGTATTGCATTTAAAAGAAAGGCTCAGAGTCTTTTAAATTCAGGGCGGTTGAGATTTAACCAAGACTCAAAGACCCTTAATGTGAATAATAATCCTTTGCCAAATCATGGTAGGGGAAAAATCAATAGCATTATTGAGGATGAGGTCCAACAATATAAGAAAAAGGTAGAAGAAATTCAAATGCCTATGAGAAAACTTTATCAAATTTTGGTCAAAGCTGGTATGATTCTTGAAAAACAATTGAGAGACAAATCACTCCCTCAAGAAGAACCCTTTTGTGACTATCATGGTGAGACGTCGGATCATACAATCAATGAATGTTCACAGTTCAGGAGGAAAGTTCAAGAATTAATGAACACTAAAAATGTAATTTTTGGAATAGAAAGAAGGAAAGAGGAAGGTGTGAATATGATGTCTACTGGTCTTTCTATCCCAGTACCTATTGTAATATCATGCTTGTCGGGAGAGATAAAAAAGAAAAAATTTGATATATTTTCACAAATCCCAAAACTTGTAATCAAAACACCAACTCCTTTTGAATATAAGAATTCAAAAGTAGTGCCTTAGAAGTATATGTGCGAGATAGTAAGCTAAAATCCTAGTATATACCAATCAAGTAATGAAATTAAACAGATGGTTAATATCTTTAGTATAGGTGGAATGACGAGAAGTGAGCGCTACTATATACTAGAAGAAGTAGAGAATCGCCAAAAAGAAGAACTAGAAAGGCGTAAGAAGAGAAAAGCCAAAGAAGAAGAATTGGTGGAATAAATTGAGGATAGAGAATTTCAAGACATGGTCACTAAAAAAATAACCCGCAATTAGAAGTAAAGAAACCGGTCTCTAAGCACGAGGCATGTGAATTCTTGAAGTTGGTTAAGCAAAGTGAATACTAGGTGATTGAATAGTCAAATAGAACTCCCGCTAGAGTCTTACTACTATCTTTGATCTTGAATTCAGAATCTCATTGAAATGCACTACTTAGGGTTCTAAATAAAGCACATGTTTGCCACAATATCTCTGTAGATAGCTTGAACAATACAGTTGGGAGTATAATAATAGCTAATTACATATGCTTCACTGATGATGAAATACCCTGAGAAGGGACTTGGCATACAAAAGCTTTACATATATCAGTCCAATATAAAAGATATTTTATTGCAAATGTTCTAGTGGACAATGGATCATCTCTGAATATCTTACCTAAAACAGCCCTCTCAAAGATACCAATCGATAAGACACATATGCAGCCTAGCTCTATGATAGTTTGAGCCTTCGATGGGACTAGAATAGAGGTTTTAAGGGATATTAAAATACCTATCCAAGTAGGTCCAGTCACCTTTAATATCACATTTCAAGTGATAAAAATTGTACAAGCTTATAGTATGTTATTGGGACAATCATGGATACACTCAGCAGGAGCAGTACTCATCTTTATATCAGAAAGTCAAATTCATCATTGAAGGAAAATTGGTTGAAATTTTGAGAGAAGAAGACCTTTTGATCAAAAAGCCTATCTCAACCCCATATGTTGAAGCAACAGAAGAAGCTTTTGAAAGCTCTTTCCAATACTTTAAAATAGCAAACACTTCATATGTTGGAGAAGGATTGGTCATGCGAATACCTCGATTATCTGTTGGCTATGATGGTGGCAAGCGAAATGTTAAGGGTAAGTTATTCTCCAAGAAAAGGTTTAAGAAGACATGAATAAGGAATCAATATCTTTCTACTTTCTCCAAATATTGATAATAGAGTTGGATTTGAATACAAGATTACTAGAGAAGATAGAAGAAGAATTTAGAAAGAGAAAAAGTATCGTCGATTGGCAAGATTGGCGAATCAAGAAGCTTTAGTGAAAAAAATAATATTCCCACCCCTAAGGCAAACCTTTAGAAGTGCTGGTTTTTTTCATGAAGAAACAGAGACAATAGGAGATCCACTAGATGTGGAGGCAATATCAAAAAATTCATTGGTGACTATGGTGAATGAAAATGAGCCTCATGATAAAGTAGCTTTATGAGTTACACCCTTGTTATTTGGATAAGATTTGAAAATTTGGAAAGCTTATCAATTGCCATCTCAATCAAAGTAATTCAAATAATTATTTTCCTATGATTTTATCCAATATTTTGGGAAAATATTAGCATGGACTTCCTTTTTCAAATGTTTCAAAATAATTTTTAATAAAATAAAGTGCATGTTTCATCTCCATTCTTAAACTCTCCTTACTACTTTCATTTATTTACTTTCTACTTAATTTCTATATCTTGGCAATTTTTTTCTTTATACTTATTTTACCTAAGAATGCCAATGATGAATTAAATCTTGATGAAATTAAGTCTAGGTATGATTTTGATAATCCTATCTTTGAAATCACATTTGATGAAGAAGATGAAGAGAATTTTTCACCTGAAATAACTAGGATGATGGAACATGATGAAAAAATTATACAATCTTCAGAAGAAGAAGTAGAAACAGTAAACCTAGTAACCGTAGAAAATAAGAAGAAAACAAGGATTAGTACATCTCTACCTCTAGAACTCAAAGAAAGGATGATTAAATTTCTAAGAGAGTTTGTTGATGTCTTTGCATAGTCATATCGGGATATACCGGGGCTAAGTATGGACATAGTTGTGTGTCGTTTACCATTGAGGCCAAAATATAAACCCGTAAAACAAAAGTTGAGAAAAATGAAACTTGATATTTTTTTGAAAATAAAAGAAGAAGTAAAAAAAAAAAACCAGTTTGAGGCAAGTTTCTTAGAAGTGGCGAAGTATCAAGAGTGGGTGGCTAACATTGTTCCTGTCCCTAAGAAAGATGAAAAGGTCAGGATGTGTATTAATTATCGGGATCTTAATTGAGCAAGTCCAAAAGATAATTTTCTCTGCCGCACATTGATGTGCTAGCAAATAATACAGCTCAATACCATATGTTCTCATTAATGGATAGATTCTCAGGGTATAACCAAATTAAAATGAATCCTAGTGATAAGGAAAAAAATAACTTTTATTACTCTCTATGGAATATCTTATTATAAAGTGATGCCTTTTGGGCTGAAGAATGCAGGAAAAACTTACCAGAGAGTAATGATTACCCTGTTTCATGATATGATGAATAAAGAAATAGAAGTATATGCCGATGACATGATAGTAAAATCTCAACATAATGAAGGCCATATAGCAATTTTGAGAAGATTGTTTAAGCGGTTAAGGAGATATCAACTCTAATTAAATAATGCAAAGTACATATTTGGAGTTTCACCTGGGAAATTGTTAGGGTTTATAGTTAGTAGGAGGGGAATTAAGATTGATCCTAATAAGATTAGGGCTATAGTTGAAATGTCAACTTCTAAAACCAAAAAGAAGGTCTGAAATTTTTTGGGAAGGCTTAATTATATAGCTCGATTTATATCACAATTGACAGCGACGTGTGAGCCTATCTTTAAGCTTCTGAGGAAGAATAATTTGAGAAAATGGAATGATAAATGTCAAATGGCCTATTATAAAATCTAGCATTATTTGCAAACTCCTCCAATTCTACAACTACCTATACCCGGTCGTCCTCTTCTTTTGTACTTGACAGTCTTTGAAAGCTTGATGGATGGTGTTCTTAGGTAGCATGATGACTCAGGACGGAATGAGCAAGTTATATATTTTACATAAGTAAAAACTTCACCAATTATGAAGCAAAATATTCTATGTTGGAAAGAACTTATGCTGCATTAGTATGGGTTGCTCATTGATTAAGACACTATATGCTATATTACACCACCTTTTTGATATCTCAAATGGATCTCATTAAGTATATTTTTGAAAAGCCAGCTTTAATTGGGAGAGTTGCTCAATGACAGTTTTTACTAACTAAGTATGAGATTATATATATCTCTCAAAAGGCTATAAAAGGGAGTATTATAGTTGACTATTTAGCAGATCAAGCTATTGAGGACTATCAACCAATAAATTATGAGTTTTTCGATGAAGGAATCATTTTAGTAGAAGAAGAACAAGGATAAAAAAGAAACTGAATTATGAAATTTGATGGAGCTTTAAATGCCTTAGGAAGTGGGATATGAGTGATTCTAATCTTCCAGAGGAAAAGTAATTTTCTGTGACAACCAAATTATATTTTGAATGTACTAATAATGTGGTTAAATATGAGGCTTGTACTTTAGGAATACAAGCTGCTATTGATATGAAGATCAAAAGGTTAGAAGTGTATGGCGATTCAACATTGATAATTAACCAGCTGAGAGGAGAATGAGAAACCAAAGATCCAAAATTGGTGCCTTATCAAGAATATATTCTTAATTCAGTTCACAGTTTTGAATTCATAAGTTTTGATCATGTTTCCCGAATAGGGAACTAAATTGCAAATGCATTAGCCACAATAGCTGTAATGTTTCGATTGGATGCTTATGGAAAGATGCCTCCCATCAAGATTGAAACCAAAGGTGTCAATGCTTATTGTACGAACCTTTAAGAAGAACGTGATGGTAAGCTATAGTTTCATGATATCAAACAGTATCTCAAAAATAGGACATACCCTCCAAAAGCCTTAGACATTGATAAAAGAACCATTCAACGACTAGCAATGAATTTCTTTTTGAGTGGCAATATCAATTCAAAAGGAATTATGATATAATTTTGATTAGATGTGTGGATGAAAGAGAAGCTCAAATATTGATAGAAGAAGTTTACGAAGGATTTTGTGGTACACATTAGAGTGGGTAAGTGTTGGCTTTTAAAATTCTCAGAATGAGTTATTTCTAGCTGAAAATAGAATTAGATTACATTAACTATGTTTGAAAATGTCATAAGTGTCAAATATATGTTGATGATATCAACGTTCCTCCAGCACCCTTGCATATAATGGTTTCCCCATGGCCTTTTTCGATATGGGGATTGGATGTGATTAGCCCAATAGCACCTTAAGCTTCTAATGGACATTGATTCATTCTAGTAGCAATTGATTATTTTACCAAATGGGTAGAGACAACATCTTATGTCAATGTGATAAAGAATGTGGTCTTGAAATTTTTAAGTAGAATATCATATGTCAATATAGTCTTCCTGAGTGTATTATCACCGATAATATAAAGAATTTTAGGAATAAGGATATGGTGGAGATGTGCTCAAAATCCAAAATTATGCACCATAATTCCTTCCCATACCATCCAAAGATGAATGTTGCAGTTGAAGTAGCTAATAAAAATATAAAAAAGTTTATTCAGAAAATGATAATAACATACAAAGATTGGCATGAAATGCTTCCTTATGCTCTTCACGGTTATAGAACCATAATCAGAACATCTACTAGAGTAATACCATTTTCTTTAGTATATGGCATGGAGGCAGTATTGCCCATTGAAGTTGAGATCCCTTCTCTCAGAGTTATTAGGAAGCTAAGCTTGATGATGTTGAATGGGCGTAGAGTCGTTATGATTAGTTGAATTTTATTGAAGAAGAAAGATTGACTGTCTTATGTCATGGTCAACTATATTAGAAATGACTAATCAAGGCCCATACAAAGAAGATGAAGGCAAGAGAGTTTCAAGAAGGAGATTTGGTGCTCAAAAAGATTATTCTTAGGCATCAAGACCCTCGGAGAAAATGGACTCCTAAATATGAATGTCCATACATTGTGAAGAGAGCATTCTCTGTAGGAGCTCTCATTTTAACCAATATGGATGGAGAAAATTTTCAGAATCTGGTGAACTTAGATGCTGTAAAAAGGTATTACACCTAAAGTTGCAAGGAGGAGAAGAAAAGTAGATGTGAGAAGAATAGTTAGGGATTATGCAAAGTCAATTTAGACATATGATCGTTAAGATTGTATGATTCATTAGCTTTCTTTAATAAATTTTTCTTTTTCTTTACACATATTTTCACATTCTAAAAATAAGTGACCAAAAAAATTGATAAAATGACTATTGAGAGACTTGATAAACCAATATTTCTACCCAACCCATGCCTCGAAACACATATTTTATTAAAAAATTATTTTTGAAATATTTGAAAAAAGGGCAACAACGCTAAAAGATGGTAAAACTAAGTTTGGGAGATCCCTATTCGGGATGAAAAAATTATAAACTTGTAATGAAAAAGACACACCTTGATGGGGAAAAGAATTGCTAACAAGATACTTATAAAGGTAATGACAAACAATATTTTTCTAAAATCTAGAGTTGTTGCTTGAAGAAATCAAAGAAGACATTTTAAGGGTCACGTAACTAAAATTTAGGTACTATATTTGTTATAAATTCAGAGATTGTTGCAGTTTCGATGTTTTATTTTTCTTTCAAAAAGAAAATTATTAATACAAGAAGATGATTTTTTTTAAAGTTATCGTTTTGTCTGAGCATTTAGATACAAATAAGCAAACATGACATACAAGTTTTAAGTATTTTTTTTAAAAATGGGTTTTTAAATTCTCAATCATAATAAAAAGTCTGCATATAATAATTGATTTTCAAGAGTCGAGCTCTAAATTTTCTTATTTTTATTTAAAAGTTCCAAATATCATGCATTAGATACACTCAGGGCCAAGCCTAAGGTTATTTCCATTTGTTTTAAAATTTCTAAAGTCGAGTTTTAGATATTTCTAAGATCGAGTCTTATATTTCTTTTCATTTACTAAGAAGAAAAGTTCCTAATGTCGAGCATTAGGCACTCCTACGGTCAAGTATTAGGCTTCATTTTTTTTAATTCTTAGTGTCAAGCATTAAGCACTCTTAGGGTCAAGTCTTAGGTTTTCCTTTTATTTTTTTTTAATTCTTAATGTCAAGTATTAGGTACTCCTAGGGCTAGGCCGTAGATTGCCTTTCTTTTTTTTTTTTTTCTAAAAAAGTCCCTAAGGTCGAGTATTAGGCACTCCTAAACTCAAGCCTTAAGTTTTTTTTTTTTACTTTTTTCAACAAGTCTCTAATATCAAGCATTATGCACTAATAGGGTCAAATCTTAAGTTCACTTTTTCTTTTTTCAAAATTTCTAAAGTCGAGCTTTGGATATTTCTATGATTGAGCAATATATTCCCTTTGGTTTTTAAAAAAAGAGAAGTCCTTAATATCGAGCATTAAACACTCCTAAGTCAAGACTTATGTTCCCTTATTTTTTTAAAAAGAAAAAAAATTGTAAAACCAAGCTTTAAGTACTATTCGGGTTAAGCTTTAGGAAATAATTAGTTACAAAATTTTTGTTCAACTTTAATTAATTAAATTATGCAAAAGGAGGCAACTGTAATAACCCATTTTCTTTTGAAAAAAAGAAAAAAAAATTACCCATAATTTATGGCCTAAAACATGAAAATTAAAAGGGTGAGAGATATATTTTATAATAAAAAAAAGCTTTTTTTTTTAGTATAAAAGGAAGAGGGAAACACAAAAAAAAAATCACAAGAAATTAGATGAGAGAAAAATTTATAAGAAAATACAAAAAAAGAGAGAGGAGAAACAAAGAATGGTGAGTAAGTAAATTAACAAAGAAAAAATATAACTAATTAAATTTCTTGGTAGAAGGAATTGTGAAAAGAATTTTATTAGGTACAAGAAGTATACTTAATAATACCTTGAAGATCTAAGCAGAAAAACAATAGAAATCACATTCAATTTCAACACTTGGGGGCATTAAATTCATGTAAATATTCTTTAAGCTTTAATCTCTATATTGTACCTTCCGATTTGTTATAGTGATTTTAATTATATGATTTTTTTTAATAAAAAAAGATTATATAATTAGATAATGACTGCATTCTATTTGAGTAATTTATAAAATTATACAATAAATACAAATATAAGCACCCAAATTCTAGATTTCATACAAATATTCAAATAAAATATCAAAAAATACATATTTATATGCAAAACTAAATCACAAATAAAGAAAAATATGGATTTGAAAGATAAGGAATATATATATATATATATGTATATAAACAGAAGGAAACATAATAGTAAAAACCTAGTTTTATAATATTCTTTTTTTTTTCTCTTGCATCATTACTATAAATATATAGCATAAATGTAATAAAGGGAAAAACATAATCCAATTAAAAAAAATAAATCTTTAAATATATATATTTGTTACTTTAAAAAAATCATAAAAAATAAAATAATAATACTAAAAATAAGACATACACAAAAAATAAAAATAAAATCAAACTCTAAGATGGTGGACAAAATATATAGCAAAATAAATTATCTTAGCATGTATTTTTTTATCTTTATTTTTTTAGAAATAAATAAAGCAAATAAATTAAAAAATGAAATAAATGTCCAAATGAAGAATAATTCTATATTAATTTTTACCTGTTATATTTTAAAGTTGAAATATATTAATTTTATTGTTATCCCTTTTTTTACAAACCATTTTATATTTTATATTTAATTAATTAGCTATAAGGTTAAAATAAATAATAGTTATTATATTCAGGTAGTAAATATAATAATAACTAAGTAAATTTAATACTTAAAATGTATAAGAATATAAATGAAATAAAATTCAGTGGCTACATTTGACTAGCAGATATTTTTTTGTTTATAGAAAAAAGGGATAAAATAATAAAAAAATATACAATAGGATTCATATATCAAATAAAATAACAAAAAATAAAATAATTAAGTATACTCATGTCCAGGAAGTGGACTTAAAATTAACAATAACATTAATTGTAACCACAACAACAATAATAACAAAAAAAATAATTCAAACTATGAGAACATTAATTTAGTCAAACGGATATTTAGGCATTTGAAATTAAATTTCGAATTTAAGTATACTTTAATTAAAAATACATTTGTAAACCCTTGATTTTAGCCCTAAGACTAGTTCAATTCTAATTAAAGATGGCCTAAATACTTATCAGTCCATTCTTAATGGCTTAAATTTATTTTTAGTTTTTATCTTGATTAATCCAATTTTTATAAAGACTCAAATGAGTCCGGTTTAATTTTTAAAACTTTAAAACGGTAACAAAGCAAGTTTTAAAACCTAAATATGGTCTGAGAATCATTTTGGATCGATATTAGATCATGCATGCCGAATTGGGCCTGTCTAGTTAGATATGAATGGTCCATATCAAATTAGAACAAACCTAGTTCGATATGGGCATCCATATCGAACTAGGAAGCCCTAGTTCAATATGGACAAGGTCCATATCAAACTGGGACATCCCCAGTTCGATATGGACACACTTATATCGAATTGGAGCGTGCCCAGTTCGATACGGACACACCTATATAGAACTGGAGCATGCCCAGTTTGATATGAACCTTAGTCCATCTCAAATTTAGTTGTCTTTAGTTCAACATGGTTTATATGAAATTCAAATTGTTTTAAAAATGTGCTTAATCAGGAAACGAAGACTGGTTTACAAGGTTTAACCTAAACCTTTCTTATAAATATAGGTGGAAGGAACATGCAGAAGGACTACAACTTTAATTAACGAACTGGCAGTAAAGAGAAGGGAGAAAACAAAGCAACATAGAGAGAGGGAAGCAACTGATAAAAGAAGAGACATAGCAACATCAAGCAAGCAGCATTAAAATAGGAAAACCCTAGCCATAATTATCAAAAAGCAATTGAAAGACAAAAACACACAACAATTGTCTCAGGCAGTTGTTTCCCTCAACAAATAACAAAGTTGATTCAGGCAGTGATAACATCGAGCTTCATTCAACACATTCGAATTGGTGGAGCCTACGACCCAGGTACATCTTCACTAACTTATTCTGTTTAAATTTTCATGCCACTTATTTTGTGAATTGGGCATATTGTTATTGCTTTAACATAAACATAACTTCGAGAATTTTATTCAACAAGTCTTAACTTCAGCATTCAATTTGATCCGAACCTTAATCATAGATTCTTATCTTAATTAAATAATCCATGGTCCGAATTTTCACTTGTAAACCCTAAAACCTTGATCATTTTCCAAAATCCTAGTTTGTATATTTCAAACCTAAATTGTATGTAGGAAACCCTAATTGCATGATATAAACCCTAAACCCTAATTTAGCAATCTAAACTTTAAGGAACTGTAATTCATATGTTAAAATCCTAGTTTGTACATTTATTATTTGATATGATATTTGAATATAGTCTCGATTATTAATATATATTCGCTTATTGCATGTTTTGATGTATGACTTATTTTATTTTGATTTGTGATGAATGATTTATTTTTATTGATCATGATGAATGGTTGAATGATTTAATTTATTTGATTTATTATTAATGTTAATTATTTTAGTTTCCGTGATGTAAGAGATATGTTTCTACTTTGTGAGTACCTCATTAGTTATGTTCAATGTAATTTAATTTATTTTGGATTTAGGGACTAATATAAAGGGCATGTTTTCCACCAAAAGGTGGGTGTCCTATTTTTATTTTGGATATTGGACATTGTAAGGGCATATTTTCATATTATATGGGTGCCCATTTATTGTTCTGTTTGGATCTTCTTTGATTTTAATACAATGAATATTTATTTACTTTAATATGTGTGCAATATTGATGATGTTTTAATAAGTTAAGAATTTAATAATATTTAGACCTGAAAAGAAGGTCAGTTCTAATGAATCGGGCACTGTGGGAGTACTGAATCATTCTCACCTTCCCCACACGTACCCAACTTTTTGAACCCAATAGAGGGTTGGAGAATTATTAGGAATCGAGTCATCCATCTCTTTCTATTTTTTTGGCCCGTCTAGGTGGCGACTTTATTTTCTCCGGGTTTAGGCCTATATTCTCTAAGACTCTGAGCCTAACAGTGCCGAAGTCGCAAGAACCATTCCATATGGGAGTGGGGGCAAAAATCATCGCTCACAGTGGTGACTCTACTGGGGATAAGAGAAGTTGATTCTGTTGATTTTTATATTATTTTATGCTTTCTTATTATCATATTATCCATTGCATCATTTAGATTGCATTATGTGTATGAGTTAGGACGCCCGTGTAACCCGTGTTGTGTTATGTGAGGGATACCATACTTTCACTCAAGGTTTGGAGATCGAGCATGATATAACCACTCATAGCCTTATACCTTTTGGTATATACTTGCTATGAGAGCCTAAAGCTTTGTAACCCAAAGACTAAAGCTCATGTAATTGGCCTAACTACTTTCCTTAGGTTTTTACCCAAATGCTTATTATTTGACTATGAATAATTTATCTTGGTTTGAAGCATGACTTATTTGGTTTGTTCTTTTTCTAATATGACCTTCCTATATTGTAAGCTCAAAAATAATTTTTTTCTTTAAATTCAAAAGACCAAATTTCAAATTTTAAAATTTTCAATATGGTCTTTCAACATAAAACCTTTCAAGATGGGTCAAAAATCTTATTTCACCTCCAAAACTTTCAAAGCCCAAGGGCTTTGAAATAAAATTATTTTTTGTTTTATCTAAAGATTATAAAAAGAGCTTACAAATATTTAGGTTAATTATGAAAAATTAAAAATCAATTGCGGGCCGAATTTATACCAAGAATATATTAATCATGGGCTCCTTTTTGGCATGAATCATTAGTTATTTTTTCAAATAAAAAATCAATTTATGATAAACCTCTTAATTTTATTTTAATCCAATATAGCATGAAAGCTATTTTTGGTTGATTCAATGGATTAAAGCCTAATTAATGAGAATTATCATGGACCGACTTCTATATTAGAAAATACAACTTTGGTTAAACCATTCGAGGAAAATTTTTAAAAATAGAATATCCCATGTTGATATTTTGTTGACCATGTACATAGAAAAAGAGACTCGTCATTCGTGTGTGGAAGTTATAAGATTCGAAGGAACGTCCTAATTATCTTTGTTTATTTGTTACTTGTGCATACATGCATACATATATACACTCATTGCATTATATGACATTGATCCTTTATGGCTCACAGACCTAGGGTACAACAGTTCAAGAGAGTATAACGACACCATTTACAACAATGATTTTGATTCAAGTGCTTCATTGGAAGGATGGATGCAAACTATCTAAGGGATATAGTCGATGAAGCTATCGAAGCTAGGATGGCTGAGCTACGAGATCAATTGGCTAAAATTTTGAAGACCCAGTTGATTGAAATTCTGGAGATCATCAACAATGATAATAAGGCATCTCCCATTGATATCAAGAAGAAGGCAAAGGTAACATTAACAAGGAACATGTCCACTTATAGAGATTAAATGAAAAATGAGGGGTCAATCCCTATTCTACAAGACCAGTCAAACCATGTGCTGTCTAAGTGGAGCAATAAGGGTGGCTACCACCTCAGTAGGCAAAAGTCAAAGGGAAATAAGAGGTGTTGAGAAAAATGCAACAACTGAACTAGTAAAGAAGCGTAAATGTTTAGACTTGGGGGAACCTTTGTAAAAAATGTTAGAAAATCTAATTAAGATGGATTTACTACAACCATTGGCACCTCAGCCTCTACACAAGCCTCTGCCATCAACTTTGGATGCCAAGGTCTTCTATCAATTCCATCAAGTGCAAGGGCATGAGACAGATAAATGTATTTGATTAAGGCACGAGATCCAAGATTTAATTAATAATGGAAAGCTGCCTGAGCTTAATAAGCCCAACACTAAAAATAAAACTCTATCTAAATTTAGAAAGGCATCACTGCTTGCAACATTCATGATGGAGGGAGGATTGGAGGAGAGTTTTATCTTATCATCTTGTCATGATATGGATGGAGAAACTGCTAAAGAGGATGTGCTACTAAGCAAGCTTGGATTAACTGTGGATGGTGAAGCAATGATCTTTGATGACGAAAAAATCATTGCCCTTCATATGTTTAAATAAATGGAGCATTTTTCGACTACAACTCAACAAACTTCTCTTATCTTATTTGGTTATTTGTTTTATTTTCTATCTTTGATATTTTCTGGAATAATTATGTATTTCAAATTAAGATTGTTAGAATAAACTATTTTCATTAAATTTTTGTTGGTCTTTGTTCATTTTGGTGCTCAACTGATGATGAGTTTATCTTGATATTCATAAATTAGTGTATCTATGCATCATGATCCAAATGACTTTACTAGGTAAGGGAATTGTTCTATGGAATGGAACTATGAATGCTTACTTAGAGAGGGCTTCTGCATAATTACCCGTGTCTATATTCTAGTCTATCTTAGAACATACTTTGACAAACTTTCAAGGTGAAATTAAACTCTATTTATTTAAAGGAGGAATGATCTAGGCTTTATTTGATAAGCCAACAACTAAAATCCACCTTATTAACATCAATTTCCTATTAAGCCTTCATAAGATTTTAGCTTGCTTTTTATTGGCTTCTAAGCTCGATAAGCTACCCTATATTGATGTAACACTTATGACAAGTCTGATGATCACTGAGGTGAAGGGACAAGAAGATCAAGAAAAAGTATGCTTAGTCAAGACCATAAGGGCAGTTAAAATTTTATCCAAACTAGACCTAATTTCTTAGATCTATTTCATCTTTAAGGTGGCATCAGGGCAACAAAATGATCCATCCTCATTAAGGCAAGTTCATACTACCTCATATTAAGAGACATAGGATAGCACAAACAATGTGACTTTCTTAGAGCTATAACCCAACAACAAGAAGAAGAAAAAGAAGAGAAGAAGAAGATAAAAGAGAAAATAAAAGCTCGCAAGTTTGAAAGCCCAAAAAGGACGGTCTAAAAAAAGGGTCCTAAGTTTGTGCAAAAGCAAAAGCAAAAGACGAAGATCATCTTAATTATATCTAGATTTCTCTTAAGAAGTTATAAGGAAATTAACGTCTATCTTTTCATGAAGCAAGACAACAATAATCCATGGTTTAAAATGTCTGAAGTTTAAGATTGCTCTTAGTTGCTTGTGGCTCCAATGGAAAGTTTATAGTGTGAAGATTTGTTAACAGTATTGCAAATGGCCTTCATCTAACTCATATCCCTTGTAGACCCCATTTCAAGCCTATTAAAGACCTATTGATCTCATTTTGGTAAGTAAAATCTATTAGTAGAGATTGTTTGAATAAGCACGCATATAAGATAGACATTATATAAACTCAATGATACCTTTTGGCCTAAGTAATATGTATGTGCCTATCTGAAGTGCTACGGTTTCTGTTCAAACAGAATTAATTCTTGAGCTTAATACGGTAACTAGGGTTATGATGCTATAGATATGTTAATTTAAAAGACTAAGTCCTGAGGTATATCGACACTGATTTGACGAAGCCAACATTTGATTTTAAAGTTATGATCACAAAAAAAAGGGTTAGAAAGTCAGTATATCATATTTTAGTGTATATATACATATATATAAGTTATTCCATTTATTACAAACCTTTATTTATTTATGTACAACGAGTTCCATACATAGTTTTAATACACACTAATTACTGCGAAGGAGGAGGTGGTCTGTGGCTAAATAAATTTCTGAGAAAATCATCATCTGTTGGCAGTGGCGAAACATTGTTTACCCAGTTTTCCCATAAAGAAAAAGCATTAGGATTCTGATTGTCTTGCAAATCATCCCTATCAAATTCAGTGCCCAAGATAAGGTGGCACATCATGGTTATCAGTCCAGGGCCTCTTTGATGAAGATGCACTGGAGTCCCTATAGCCATAAAATTTGAATTTCCAAAAATTTTGTTCAAGATGATCAGCATACCAATGGCTGGCGGCCAATTATTCCTGCAGTTTCCGATTCTGCTCCTTAAGCATTTGTTGTGAGCTAGAATAGGATAAATTAGATTCATGCATTTTCACGCATACATTTAGCATATATGAATATGAAACAGGGGTTACAAACCAAATAGCTCAAATCAAAGCCTTGAGACCCAGAAGATGACTCAATATAAGGAAATGGTTGAGGTAGAGCTGCACTACTTAGACCGACTTCATCAGGCCCAACAACATCCAAGTGTTCAGCTGCCTGCAAAAATTCTTCAAAGTTAGTCACATGCAAGTCAAGAACAAAATATGTCTGATTAACTTAAGAAAGAGGAAACCATGGTGTCATCATGGGTAACAAGATCCCTTGTGTTGTCATGTTCCTCATCCTCCTATTCCTTTCTTCATCCTCATTACCCCCATCACCATCATCATTTTCCTTATCTTCATCCCTATTCTCATCACCTTCCTTATTCATGTCTTCATCACCTTCCTCTTCTCCTTCTCCCTCTTCACCCCCTTGTTCCTTCTAATGTTCAACACCATTAGGGAAGACATCGAAGTGCAAAAGCTGATCCTGTACGAACTCATTATACTTCAAGTTCGGTCGAAGCAACAATAAATCAATATCAAATTTGTTCTGGGCATGCCTCTAGGAGCTCTCAGGCATAGACTTGCAAGTCAACACAAATGCTATGACATTGGCTGGCACTCGCCTCTGATCAGGTCTACGAAATTAGTTTTGTACCCTCTCACCTAGAAACCATCCACTTAAAACTGGCCCAGCAATTATTCGATGGAAATTTTACAGGGGCAATGCATTAACCATGGCAGTAGTCTAGTTCACCTTTTCATTCGCTCTCCACCAAGAAACATTCACCTACAATGCAACATTATCGATAAGTCATTTTTTAAATTCCATATATTACTAATTTTATCTTTTACCTGATCTCTGGCCAACCTGCTCAACTGATAACACCATAAATACACATGATGACCGCCGGGGTACTTCTCTGCAAGCGGACAACCAGAAGCTCAATCTCAGGTATCCCACTCATCTCCCATAAATACTCAGTGCTCTCACGAGATTATGCTCATAGCCCACACCTGTCATGGTAAAAAAAGGATTAAAAGTCAAAACATGATCACGTGCTTAGTCAAAGAAATGGACAATACATGTCCTATATCTTATTTGTTTCAATAATTCGTGATTCTATAATTTACTTTTTCAATAATTCTTTAACAACACACGTGCACACAGTAAATATATATTTATTATGGGTATATAATTTTTTATGTCTAAAAAATATTTTTGTACTCATTAAATATTTTTTTCACACAGGGAGCAAGAGTATATAGGTACCCGTATATGATAAAAAATAACTAATTTTTTTTGCTGTGGGGCTAAATTTTTTGTAAAATGCTTTACTAACTACAATTAATTTTTGCAGGTATCTTAGGTCCAAGTACCCAAATTAAATCTAGTCTCGGGTCTAAGTACCCAAATCAAATTCAGTCTCGGGTCCAAGGATCCAAAATCAAATTCAGTCTCGGGTCTAAGTACCCAGTCCCTGGTCTAAGTACCTAAAATTAAATCCAGTATCAGGTTGAAGTACTCAGTCTCGAGCCCAAGTACCCAAAATCAAATCTAGTATCGGGTTGAAGTATCCAAATCAAATTCAGTCTCGAGTTTAAGTACCCAGTCTCAGGGTCAAGAATCCAAATTAAATCTAGTTTTGGGTTCAAGTACCCAAAATCCAATCTAGTCTCGGATTCAAATACCCAAATCAAATTCAGTCTTGGATTCAAGTACCCAATCTCGGATCCAAGTACCTAAATCAAATCCAGTTTTGGGTCCAAGTACCCACAATCAAATCCAGTTTCGGGTCAAGAACCCCAATCCAGCCTCGGGTCTAAAATTCAAGTTAATCTTGGTCCAGAACCTAAATTATTTTCGAGTCTAGAACTCAATCCGGGTCCAAAACTCAAAAATTATTTTTGAGTTCAGAACTCAATCCGAGTTCAGAACCCAAACTAATACAATCTCGGGTTCAGACTCAAAACAATCCGAGTCCAGAACCAAAATCAACTCCAATCTCGGGTCTAGAACCATCTGTATCCAAAATTAGATTAAACTCATATTGCTTTTCACTCTCTAAATAAATCCAAGATCGTTCAAGCAGGGGGCAACTGTAGACCTTTGATTTTGGCCCTAAGATTAGTTCAGTCATAATTAAAGATGACCTAAGTACCTATCGGTCCATTCTTAATGGCTTAACTCTATTTTAAGCTTTTATCTTGATTGGTCCAATTTTTATAAAGGCCCAAATGAGTTCGGTTTAGTTTCTAAACTTTAAAATGGTAATAAAGCGAGTTTTAAAACCTAAAAATAATCTGAAAATCATTTTGGTTTGATATTAGATCATGCATGTCGAATGGGCCTGTCCAGCTGGATATGGATGGTCCATATCAAACTAGGATAAACTTAGTTCGATATGGGCATCCAAATCGAACTAGGAAGCCCTAGTTCGATATAGACAAACTAGAATAAACTTAGTTCGATATGGGCATCCATATCGAACTAGGAAGCCTTAGTTCGATATGGACAAGGTCCATATCGAACTAGGACTTGCCCGGTTCGATATGGACTTGTCCATATCAAACTGGATGATGCCTAGTTTGATATGGACATCCATATCGAACTGAAGCATGCCCAGTTCGATATGAACCTTAGTCCATCTCGAATTTAGTTATTTTTAGTTTGACATAGATTATCTGAAATTCAAATTGTTTTAAAACAGTGCTTAATCGGGAAAATTTAAATTGTTTTAAAATCGTGCTTAATCAAGAAATGAAGACTGGTTTACGAGGTTTAACCTAAACCTTTCTTATAAATATAGGTGGAAGGAACACACAGAAGGACGACAACTTTAATTAAAAAACTGGAAGTAAAGAGAAGGGTGAAAACAAGCAACACAGAGAGAGGGGAGCAACTGATAAAAGGAGAGACACAACAACATCAAGCAAGCAACATTAAAATAGGAAAACCCTAGCCATAATTATCAAAAAGCAATTGAAAGACAACAAAGACACAATAATTATCTCAGGCAGTTGTTTTCCTCAACTAATAACAAAGCTGATTTAGGTAGTGATAACATCGAGCTTGATTTAACACATTCAAATTGGTGGAGCCTACGACGCAGGTACATCTTTACTAACTTATTCTGTTTAAATTTCCATGCCACTTATTTTGTGAATTGGGCATACTATTTTTGCTTTAATATAAATATAACTTCAAGAATTTCATTCAACAAGTCTTAACTTCAGCATTCAATTTGATCCGAACCTTAATCATAGATTTTTATCTTAATTAAATAATCCATGGTTCTAATTTTCACTTGTAAACCCTAAAACCTTGATCGTTTTCCAAAATCCTAGTTTGTATATTTCAAACCTAAATTGTATGTAGAAAACCCTAATTGCATGATATAAACCCTAAACCCTAATTTAGCAATCTAAACTTTAATGAACTCTAATTTATATGTTAAAATCCTAGTTTGTACATTTATTATTTAACATGATTTGAATATAGTCTCGATTATTAATATATATTCGCTTATTGCATGTTTTGATGTATGACTTATTTTATTTTGATTTGTGATGAATGATTTATTTTTATTGATCATGATGAATGATTTATTTATTTGAATGATATATTTGATTGATTTATTTATTTTTATTTGATTTATTATTAATGTTAATTATTTTAGTTTCCAAAATATAAGAGGTATGTTTCCACTTTGTGGATACCTCATTAGTTAGGTTCGATGTAATTTAATTTATTTTGAATTTAGGGACTAATATAAAGGGCATATTTTCTACCAAAAGCTGAATGTCCTATTTTTATTTTGGATATTAGACATTGTAAGGGTATATTTTCATATTGTATGGGTGTCCATTTATTGTTATGCTTGGATCTTCTTTGATTTTAATACAATGAATATTTATTTACTTTAATATGTGTGTAATATGGATGATGCTTTAATAAATTAAGAATTTAATAATATTTAGACCTGAAAAAGATGCCGATTTCAATAAACCGGACGCTATGGGTGTGCCGAGTCATTCTCATATTTTCCACGCATACCCAACTTTCTGAATCCAATAGGGGGTTGAGAATTTCTAAAAAATCGAGTTATCCACCCCTTTCTATTTTTCAAGCCTGTCCAGGTGACGACTCTATTTTCTCTAGGTTTAAACCCGTGTTCTCTAAGGCCCTGAACCTAACAGTGCCAAAGTCACAAGAATCAACATAAGATTGGGAGCGAAAATTCCCGCTCACAACATTTTAAATATATATATATATATATTAATGAATTATAAAATATAAACAAAAAATATTAAAGCTAGAATAATCATATCCAAGAAGTGGACATATTTTAAAATATATATATACTAATAAATTTTAAAAAATATATATTAAGTCATTTAATAGCATAAAATTATTATATTTAGGTAGTGAATATAAGAAGTCATCAATTAATACATAAAATATGTATATACAAGGGCAAAAAAATTATAAAATTTAATAAAAAAATATTTATTTCTAAATGGTGAATGCAGTAGTCAAAAGATAAAAAATAAAAAAAAATTATAATTAGGATTTATATCCAGTCAGTGAATATAACTCCTCTTTCAATTAAAAAAAATATAATAAAACATCATAATAATTATAATATCAATTTTTGGCGTTGTAGAATGCTTTCATTTCCCTATACGTAATTAACCCCCCGAATTTAGAAACGAATATCATTACTAGATATCAAATCAAATCTTATAATTGATTGGTGACGACTCCTAACATATATAAAAAAAATAGTAACAACTAAATATAAGCCGATGAAAACTAAAATCAAATTAATTCGATATCCCGTCGGCTTTTCGTCGCCCCATGTACGACACATATTTTGTTTTTCTTTTGGGTTTGTCCAAAGAGTACTAAGAATTATTATTTTTATTATTATTATCTAATTAATTTGTTATATTATATATTATTTTTATTTATATAGGTTGCTCTTTTTCATTATATTCAATTTATATCCCAATTCTATTTATTTTAATATCCCTTCTTGATTCTTTTTGCATTTGCAATATTTATGTATATTATTTAGTTTTATATCTTATTATATAATTTAATTTGTTAAATATGTATACTTATAAATTATATTAAATGTAATGATGGAATTGACTTGGAAGACTCTTCTTTTTTGTTAAATTGAGGAAGAAAATAAGCTACTGATTACACACAACAAACTGTGTTTTTGTCTCTCCTATGAATTTTTGTTAGATTGATATATTCTTCTGGATTGATTGCTGCTCTATTCATTATTATAATCTAAATTGCGTATCATTATAAAATCGAGAGGGTGTGTTTACCTTCTAACATTGATGGTAGTCTACCATTGAAATAATATTTGATATTAAATATCAATTTTCTTTGTATTGCCATTATGATTTAAAATTTAATTAAGGTCCGTCACTTATTCTTTATCTAATCAATTGGACTTTTTGTAAAAAAAAAAAAAAAGCAAAGGAATAGATTAAGCAAGGTTTGTTTTACAATATTTTTTTATACACATATTTTTAGATTTCATACTTTAAAAAATTAGCAAATGAAAAATATTTTTCTGGTTAATAGAAACTTACTATTTAAAAAAAAAGATTTTTTTAATGGAAATTATTTTTTACTTTTTTACAACCTCGTTATAATTAAAAAATATATATATAAATACAAATTTATTAGTTCATCAATCACACACACTGACTACCAAGCATTAATTATTGTCATTATCAGTGATTATACTATTTTTAAATTTAAAATTTACAATATAAAATTCTTATAAGTTTAAATATATTTACAATTAAAATTTTTAACATTATAATTAAATAAAAATTAAATTTTTGAAGAATGGGTTCTCTTCGTAATCTAATTCTCAAATAAAAATTATTATTATTATTATTTGTCATACGAAAAAGGCAATCAGCCAAGTATACTCCAAACGAAATGATGGTCGAATGAGGTCAAGAAAAAGGACAAAAAGAGGCTTAGAAAACGGGCCTCAAAACCAACCCGCACGGAAGCCATCGAGAAAGAACAAACACAACTGACATAAAAATAAAAATAAAAATAAAATTAATGACTAAAATTTAAAAATATATGAGAATTTATGATATAAATATTTTTCAATAAAATATTAATAAATTTTAGATCCTATTCGTATTAATTAAAATTTTCTAAATAAAAACACCCTTAAAAATTTAAAAGTCCATTCATATTTTTAGAAGCAGTTTTTTTCTCTCTCCATTTTAAAATTTCATCTTCTCATTCCCATTCTTCGTTGAAGCAAGAAACCCTCAATTATAGTAGTCACTATTTTTTTTCTATTTCTTTTCATTTTTATCATTTTAAGGTCGAAGTTGTTGTCTTCTCGTTCGCAGTAGCCGCTATTTCTTCGCTATTTCTTCATTGTTCCTCACTGGGATATAAATGTATTTATCATGTTTCTCTCTTGATCTCTCTCTTCTAACTCTTTTCATTTTAATGTTTAGGTTGAAGCTGTTGTCTTCTTTCCACATTAGCTGCTATTTCTTTACTGTTCCTCATTGCGATCTAAAGGTATTTATCATGTTTCTATCTTGATCTCTCTCTTCTAACTCGTTGTGCTTATTTTGATTTCGAGAATAGAAATTTGTTTGTGGAATGTTTGGTGTTCAGTGAAATTTATGATTTTAATTGGTCATTTTCGCTTTACTGTTGTGGTGATATAAACACATCAGATAGAAGAACAAACTGTGCATGATATGATATGTTATGAGTTTGTATTATTGATATGAGTTAGTATGAATTTTGATATAGGTTAGTATGGGTTGGTATGAGTTTGATGTGAGTTGTTATGATTTAGTATAATTGGTATGAGTTTGATATGAGTTGGTATGAGTTTAATATTAGTTAGTATGAGTTGATATAAGTTTCAGATTAGTTGGTATGAGTTGCTATCAGTTTGATATGAGTTAGAATGAATTGATATGAGTTTGAAATTAGTTGGTATGAATTGGTATGGATTAGTATGAGTTTGATATGATTTGTTATGAGTTAGTATAATTGGTATGATATTGATATGAATTTGTTATAAGTTGGTATGAGTTTGACATGAGTTAGTATGAGTTTATATCAGTTTGAAATTAGTTGGTATGAGTTGGTATCAGTTTGATATGAGTTTGTATGAGTTTGTATTAATGATATGAGTTTGATATGAGTTGATATGTGTTAGTATGAGTTTTGATATGAGTTATTATGAGTTAGTTTAATTGGTATGAGTTTGATATGAGTTTGGTATGAGTTTCAAATTAGTTTTTATGAATTTGGTAAGAGTTGGTATGAGTTGATAATACACTGGTATGATTTTGGTATGAATTGGTATTAACTATATGAGTTAGTATGAGTTGGTATGAGTCTGATATGAGTTTGTATGAGTTGGTATGAGTCTGATATGAGTTTGTATTATTGATATGAGTTTGATATGAGTTGGTATGAGTTTTGATATGAGTTGTTATGACTTAGTATAATTGGTATGAGGTTGATATGAGTTTGGTATGAGTTGGTATGAGTTTGATATGGGTTAGTATGAGTTGATATCAGTTTGAAATTAGTTGGTATGAGTTAATATGAGTTAGTATGGGTTAATATGAGTTTGATATAAGTCTGTATTATTGATATGAGTTTGATATGAGTTGGTATGAGTTAGTATGAGTTTTGATATGAGTTGTTATGAGGTAGTTTAATTGGTATGAGTTTGATATGAGTTAATATGAGTTGATATGAGTTAGTATGAGTTGATATAAGTTGGTATGCGTTGATATGAGTTAGTGAAAGTTGATATGAGTTAGTATGAGTTGGTGTGAGTTTGGTATGAGTTGATATGATTTAATATAAGTTGATATGAGTTAGTATGAGTTGATATGAGTTGGTATGAGTTTGTACTATTGATATGAGTTTGATATGAGTTGGTATGGGTTAGTATGAGTTGATATGAGTTAGTATGAGTTGATATGAGTATGAAAGTAGTTGATATGAGTTAGTATGAGTTGGTATGAGTTTGTATTATTGATATGAGTTGGTATGTGTTAGTATGAGTTTTGGTATGAGTTGATATGAGTTAGTGCGAGTTGATATGAGTCTGAAATTAGTTGGTATGAGTTTGGTAAGAGTTAGTATGAATTGATATGAGTTTATAATAAGTTGCTATGAGTTAGTATGAGTTGGTATCAGTTTGATATGGGTTACTATGAGTTGTTATAAGTTGGCATGAGTCTAGTATGAGTTGATATGAGTTGATATGAGTTAGAAATTAGTTGGCATGAGGTTGGTATGAGTTGGTATCAGTTTGATATGGATTACTATGAGTTGCTATGAGTTGACGTGAGTTTGATATGAGTTTGTATTATTGATATGAGTTTTGATATGAGTTGTTATGAGTTAGTTTAATTAGTATGAGTTGATATGAGTTGATATGAGTTAGAAATTAGTTGGTATGAGCTTGGTATAAGTTGGTATTCGTTTGATATGGGTTATTATGAGTTGTTATGAGTTGGTATGAGTTTGATATGAGTTTGTATTATTGATATGAGTTGTTATGAGTTAGTTTAATTGCTATGAGATTGATATGAGTTTTGTATGAGTTGATATGAGTGAGTATGAGTTGATATAAGTTTGAAATTAGTTGGTATGGGTTGTTATGTATTGATATCAGTTTGATATGAGTTAGTATGAGTTTGATATGAGTTAATATGAGTTGGTATGAGTTTGGTATCAGTTGGTATCGGTTTGATATGGATTACTATGAGCTATTATAAGTTGGTATGAGTTGATATGAGTTAATATGAGTTGATATGAGTTAGAAATTAGTTGGCATGAGCTTGGTATGAGTTGGTATTAGTTTGATATGGGTTACTATGAGCTATTATGAGTTGGTATGAGTCTGATATGAGTTTGTATTATTAATATGAGTTTTGATATGAGTTGTTATGAGTTAGTTTAATTGGTATGAGTTTGATATGAGATTGGTATGAGTTGATATGAGTTAGTATGAGCTTATATGAGTTAGAAATTAGTTGGTATGAGCTTCGTATGAGTTGATATCAGTTTGATATGGGTTACTATGAGTTGTTATAAGTTGGTATGATTCTGATATAAGTTTGTATTATTGATATAAATTTTGATATAAGTTGTTATGAGTTAGTTTAATTGATATGAGTTGATATGAGTGAGTATGAGTTGATATGCGTTTGAAATTAGTTGGTATTTAAGTTTTTCAAATAAATGCATATAATAACTAATTATTTATCTATTTTAATAAATAATAAATTTAATATTTTAAAATCTAATTTAATTTGAAAGTTGATAAAAATATTTTTAATTATTTAAAGAAAATTAAAAAAAAATTCAACTACTTAATTGGCGTAAATTTAATTTTGAAAAAAAATAATGGACGGAATGAAAATCAAATCTCCTATATATAATATTAACACATATAATACTAAATTAACAAATTAATTATAGACTACTTTTTCAGTTGACCTAAAATTACTTAAGGTATAATTTTTTAATTAAATTTTATCTTGATTTACTTAATTAATATTCATATTATTTGTTGATTGTTTTTTTTTGTTCTCCTTATTTACAATCACATTTTGAATTTAGTTTTTTACTTAATTTTTGTTAAATTTAAGATAATAATTTATATATTATTATTTTTAATTAGAGTTTTATAGCTAATTTTTATATTATTTTTGGTTTTTTTAATGAATTTAGATTGTTAATATAATAATAAATTAAGTAGTTCATATACAAACTAATTTTTTAGTTGATCCAAATTCACTTAAAGTATAATTTTAATTATTATTAAATAACTATTTTCGAGTTATTAGTGTTGCCTTTTATTTTTATTATAAGTATTTTTTTATTTGTTATTGATGGTGTTGAATTCATTTAGTTTAAAAAATAATTTTTATTATTTATATGAAATATTATGATAATATCATTGTATTATAATATTTATGTATTTTATAATTTTATAATTATAATTAATTTATTTAGATTTATCAATATATATTATTTTTATAACTACTGGTAAATAATTATTATATGATTTGAAAAATAAAAGTATCCATAACAATAAATATAAATGTCTAAAGAGATAAGAGATAAAAGATAGGAGATAAATTTTATAAGCTTATTATCTTATTAGATAATAATTAATTATTATCAACATTAAATATCTAAAGAGGTTAGAGGTAAATTTAATATTTGTTATTATTTATGATTTGATATTTATCAATATAAATATTTTAAGAGATAAGAAATGAGATATAAGTTTTAGCTTATTATTTTAATAAATAATAATTAATTATTATCAATAATAAATATCTAAAGAGATAAAATATAAAATTTAGCTTATTATCTTATAATAACTAATTATGGTCAATATTAAATATCTAAAGAGATAAGATGTAAGTTTAATATTTGTCATTATTTATGATTTGATATTTTTTAATATAAATATCTAAATATATTGGAGATAGTTTTAGCTTATTATCTTATTATATAATAACTAATTATTATTAATATTAAATATATAATTTTATAATTTTATTTAAAATTTCTAAGTAAATACATATAATAACCTATTAATTATTTATTTTAATAAATAATAAATTTAATATTTTAAAGTTTAATTTAATTTGAAAGTTGATATAAATATTTTAAATTATTTAAAGAAAATTAAAATTATACAACCACTTTTTTAGAGTAAATTTAATATTGAAAAAATAAAGGGCGGAATGAAAACCGAATCTTCTATATATAATGTTAAAACATGTAGCTCTGAATTAACAAATTAATTATAGACTATTTTTTTCATTTGACCAAAAATTGCTTAATGATTTTGTCTTGATTTACTTAATTTATATTTATATTTTTTTTTGTTGATGTCTTTTTTGGTTCCCCTTTTTCGCAATCACATTTTGAATTTAATATTTTTTATTTAATTTTTGTTCAATTTAAGGTAATTATTTGTATATTATTTTTTTTTCATTAGAGTTTTATAGCTAATTTTTATATTATTTTTGATATTTTGATGAATTTAGATTGTTAATGTAATAATAAATTAAGTAGTCAAAATACAAGCTAAATTTTCAATTATTCTAAATTTGCTCGAGATATAATTTTAACTATTATCAAAAAAATATTTTAAACACGTTAGTGATGCTCTTTTGATTTTTATTATACGTAATTTATTTATTTATTTTTAATAGTGTTAAGTTAATTTTGTTTAAAAAATAATTTTTATTATTTATATGAAATATTATAATAATATTATGGCATTATAAATATCTCTATATTTTATAATTTAATAATTATAAATAATTTATTTAGATTTACTAGTATATATTATTTTTTACAGCTGCATATAAATAATTATTTATTTAAAATTATCATTGAATTTAAAAAATAAAAGTACCCATGACAATACGCGTAGTTTTATTCTAGTCTAGTATTCTATGAAATCAAATTACATATTACACCCAATAATTGCATTTGAATTCCTAATGCGAAATCAAAATTCTTTTTTTTTAATTTCATTTAATGATTTAAAATAAAATATGAACTTCAGAATATTTTAAATTAAATTTCACAACGCATTTAACTTTATATTTTGTATAAAAAAATTATTGTTCATTAATAAATATATTTATTTTATGCATTATTCCCTTTGACATTAAATTCCCTCCATTTCATACCAATACTCAAAAACTAAGTTTGAGTGGGAAAGCCATACTTCATCAAACTTGTTCCCATTAAACAATAATAGATTATAATATTTAACAATTTATGTTAAATAACATGTAAAAAAATACTAAATATATGTGGAATTAATTGAAATTTTTATAAATTTACATTCAATAAATAGGATTTTATAAGTTAAAATGTTTAACAAGTTGAATTAAACTGAAATATGTCAAAAAACTTTTCATTTGAAATTCAAATATTAACTTATTTATATTCAGTCAATATTGTATCCAATCGCGCGAATGAGAGGCTAATAGACGGGTTCAGTTTTATATGATATATATAACTAAGGTAATTAATAAATTATTCAAAGGAACTTGTCCAATAATTAATGTCTTTAAAATATTTCTGTCACTATCAGTCAGTTGATTAAGATGGACAATATAAAGGGCAATCGAAAAGGCAACTCTACGCTCAGAACCTTTCCAAAGAAACAACGATGTCAATACCCACTCTAACTTCTCTCACACCCCAGTGGGTTTCAATTATTGCAGTCTTTCTCCTTCCAATTATTACTTTTTTTCTATTCAGGGGAAAAAATACCCATCAAAAGAAGGGTCTAAAACTCCCTCCAGGCCCAAGAAAATTACCAATTATTGGAAATCTTCACCGATTAGGTGACAAACCTTACTATGCATTCTGGAAAATGTTACAGAAATATGGCCCTGTTATGCAAGTTCAACTTGGAAAATCCCCTGCTATTGTTGTCTCTGGAGCTGAAGCTTCAAGAGAAGCCATTATCAGTTGGTCCAGTCCAGGAAGATTATCTTACAATTTCTTGGATGTTGCTTTCTCTCCTTACTCTGATTATTGGAGAGAAATGAGAAAACTTTTCATTTTTGAGCTTCTCAGTATGAAAAGAGTTCACATGTTTTGGTATGCAAGAGAAGAGCAAATTGATAAATTAAATGGCATTTTAACAAATGCATACCCAAATTCTGTTAATCTTTCTGAGAAAATATTTAATGTTATTGATGGGATTATGGGTACTGTTGCGTTTGGGAGAAATTATGCTCAACTTTAATTTAAACAGGGTTTTGTGAAGGTTATTAGTGAAGCTATGGACATGATGAATAGCTTCCATGCTGAGGATTTTTTCCCAAGTGCTGGAAGATTTATTGATTCTTTGACAGGTGCTCTTGCTAAGAGAGAAGAAGTTTTCAGAAATCTTGATGGGTACTTTCAGAAAATTCTTGATCGACATCTTGACCCTAAAAGGCCTAAACCTGAAAATGAAGACATTGTTGATGTCTTGATTGGATTGATGAGAGATCAAAGTGCTTCTTTCCAGATTACCAAAGATCATCTCAAGGCAATTCTCATGGCAAGTATAAAATATTTTTATGTTTTAATGGTCTCTCAGCTTGGAAAAAAATCTTAATGATGTTAATTTTTTGTTCTTTTTTGCAGAATATCTTTGTGGGTGGTATTGATACAAGTGCAGTAACAACGTCATGGGCATTTTCAGAGGCATTAAAGAATCCAAGAATCATGAAGAAAGCACAAGAAGAAATAAGAGGAATTGTTGGACCAAATGAAAATAGAGTAGAAGGAAGAGACATTGATAAATTCAAGTACTTGAAATTAATAGTAAGAGAAACATTCAGAAAACACCCACCACTTCCATTGCTACTCCCACATTTCACCATGAAAGAATGCAAAATTGGTGGCTATAATGTTCTTCCAGGGACAACAGTCTATGTAAATACGTATGCACTTGGCAGAGACCCAACGTTATGGGACAATCCTGAAGAATTTTACCCAGAAAGATTTGAAAACAGTGAAGTTGATTACAGAGGATCTCATTTTGAATTAGTTCCATTTGGAGCTGGAAGAAGAATTTGCCCTGGTTTGGCTATGGGGACTACTGCAAGCAAATACATTTTGTCTAATCTCTTATATAGGTTTGATTATGAGCTGCCTAATGGAATGAAATTTGAAGATTTTCCTTTGATTGAAGATGGTGGCCTTACAATTCATAACAAGCAGGATCTTATTATTATTCCTAAAAAACATAAGTGGAATTAAGTTTTAATTACTAAGTGTAGCTCCTTTTTATTTTTTAACTTTTTATTTTATTTTTATGTAATAATGAAATGGTGCATCACCATTTAATTTCTAGATGTATGTGCCGAGTGTTTTTTTTATAAGCCAGTAATTTTTTTAAAAAAATAGCGTTTCTTTAAGAATTTTCTAAATTCAAAAAAGGCCAAAAGCTTAAAAACTTAAACTATAGATTAAATGGTAATTAAATATTTAAATTTTTTTTTATAATTTAAGTATTTTTTTATTAAAATAAGCTTAAATAAATACAAATACAACTATAACTATTATTTTTGTCAAATAATATTTTTTAGCAATTATTATTTATCAAATAATATTCTTTTTAGTAAATATAGGTTCTATTTTTTTTATATTGAATAATAAAAATTAATACTTTATATTATATATTTTATTGTAACTAAATGATATTTAATGTGTATTGAAGTTGATATTACTATAATTATTATTATTATTATTTTGTGCTACTATTATAAAATTTCTGCTATTATTTTGATATAATTATAATTATTATTATTAATTAACTAAATGTGTACCACTGTCAGGAAAAAAATATAAATAAATAAATAATAAATAATATAAGAATAAAATTTTAATTAATAAAAAATAATTTTGACATATTCTAAATTATTTTTTTTATTTTTTTTATTAATTAAAAATTAAAAAATTTCTTGTTCTAGTGTTTATATTTTTTCATTTATTTTTTTAATAATAGTACATAATTAATTAATTAATTAATAATAATTATTATAATATTAAAATAATATCAGAAATTTTATAATAATAACACAAAATAATAATAATTATAGTAGTACTAACTTCTAATATTAATTTTAATACACACTAAATATCATCCAGTTATAATAAAATATATGATATTACAATATTAATTTTTATTTAATATAAATAAAAAAGTAGGTTCTATATTTATCAACAAATATATTATTTAACAGAAATTATAGCTAATGTTATATTTATACTTATTTAATTATATTTTAATAAAATAAATACTTAAATAATTAAAAAAAATTAAATATTTAATTACTATTTAAATTATAGTTTATACATCTATTTAAATTTTTGACCTTGGCATGAACATTGTTTTATGTCCTTTATTTATTTATTTATTTATTTATTCTTTTGATAAGCAAGATAATATTGTTTATATATATATACGCTGTACTAAGGTGGCGAACCTACTTACATACTGAGAAAGCAAGATATTTTAATTTTTGTTATAATATATTTCTATTATTTTATATTATTTTTTAAATATATAATTTTTTAGCTCGCTCCAATTCTAAAATTTAGCCTATTAATATTACATTGTGAATATAAAAAATTCAATAATTTTATATATTTTGTCAAATGATTTTTGAGAAAAAAAATTTCAATAATATTAATTATTCAACTATATTATCCTAAATAATAATAAAGTGTGCTCTTTTCGTTGACAAGAAAATAAACATTTTAATCTATTTTAACTCTACAAATATATCTTTATTATTTTAATTTTTTATTTTTAGCACTATAACTTCATATATTTCTTCACGATTGTAGTTCTAAAAGGTAATTTTTATACTCAATTTCAATTACAACATCTTTTCTTTAGAATTTGCAATAGTTTAATGATATTGAAATTGGTATTTTTTTTGTAATACTAGTCAAATTCTCTTTTTTGTATTAATTATTATATGAATTCTTATAAAATAAAATTTTTAACTTGATTTTCTTGTTGATTTCTTATTGTATGACAAAATTGAAATCATATCTCATTTAATTTTTTAGTACAATAATGTATTTTTATTTGAATTCATATTGATAATTATTAAATAAAAAAAAAGAGTAATATTGCTTGTAGCATTTAAGGATTGAGCTAATCATATATATATATATATGTATATATGTATACGTATATTTATATATATACACACACCAAAAGGCATTGAAATGTTAATTAGTGTAAATTTCTTTTTTAGCTCAATTCAACTTATCATTGAGACTGATAAATTGAATTTTTAAAGCATATCAAATTGAATTGTAATGTTTCAACCAAGTTAAAGGTCTTTTTATAAGCCGAAAGAAGGCCGATGATAACATTAAATCCTCACTCCTTTTTGTTTTTCTGTATTTTTTAAAAATAATTTTGGAATTTAGTTTATAGATTTCATAGATCTAGCTTTTTCTTTGGAAAATAAATTGAAAAATACCCTTTTAATGGGGGTTAATATTTTATAGACCCTATTAATCTTAAATAGATTCAATTTTACTGGAATTCCTTTGTCCATAAAAATAAAAGAAAATACTGAAGTTTAAATTTTTAAAAAAAGGTTCCACTTTTGCATTTTCTTCTCCAATTTTCCTCAGTGGCGAAACTAGCGACTATGCAAGAGGGGAGCAAAATTTTCACCGGTGCAGCTGCAGGGGCTCTATTACAGCGGACGACTAGAGGGGAGGGGGTTCGCGCTTCCTTACTCACGTATATTAGCTTCCAGCCGGCCAGCCAGGGGGGGTCGTGCGACCCTGCACGACCCCGCCTGGTTCCGCCACTGATTTTCCTCCTCCATTGCCGATAAAACCATTGTTTAAAAACCCTAATTTCTTACCAAAGTTCACGTTGCATCATCTAAAGGAAAAAATATCTAGCAATTGAAGAAGTTATTTGAAGCAATCCGTAGCATTAGTGAAGGAAGATTGTTAAAATCGATTTCTGCTTCTTCTTCGAATCAACTAGTAAGTTTCCTTTCTTCTTCTTTTTTTCTTTAAAATGAATGAGGCATATTGGGTTTCAAGTGTATTTTGCTAGAGAAACAAAGTGGTGCATGTAAAGAAAATAGATACATCAATGATATATTGATGGGTATTGTTGATTTTGCTTTTAAAATGGAAGGAAAATATTGTTCATAGTTTGTGATTTATCTTTCTTTAATATACATTGCAAGAGATTAGGAGTTTTTGCAGATAAAATATACACATTACCCACGATTTATCAATCTTAATGGTTGTTTTTGAGAATTTTTGTTGTCATTATTATAGGGTATGTTAGAAGTTGTTAAGGTCTGTTATCGTAACAGTCCAGAACTCAACATCCTATAACAACTTAGACTAACATATGCAAGCATCATTTGAAGGTTTGTTGGTTATTGTTAGGGGATGATAAGGGCTGTTATGGACTATTATCCTCAACAGCCCATATCATCCCCTAACAACCCTTAAGAACTCCCTATCAGTATATAACAACCTATACCTACATTTGTAAGCATAATTTGAAGGATTTGCATAGCATTTTAAAGGCTATTAGGGGATGATAGGAGTTGTTATGGAGTTATAGGGTAACAACCCCTAAAATACCCTATCATCTCCTATCAGCCCCTATCAATAACCAACAATCCTTCACATAATGTTAGCAGTTGTCAACATAAGTTGTTATAGGCTGTTAGGAGTTGTTAGAGGCAGTTTAGGGTAACAAACCCTAACAGCCCCTATCAACTCCTATTAGATCCTATCAAGCTCTATCATTATTAGTTTACTTGTTATAAGTTGATGTAATGTTTACATTTTTTTTTCCAAATTACATGGCTTCAAGTTCCCCTTCTAGTAGTGAGCAGAGTGAGCAATCTCCTCCTGCTGTAAAAGAAAAAGTAGATATTAAACTTTTAAGTCCATGTGCTTTATCCACAATCGCAAGGCATGTAATGCTTAAGTGGAGAAATGTTGAGGGGCCAACGGAAGAAGAGGATACTAAGAAAAATTGGTTTGCAAGATTGGAATTACGCGATGAAGAGAGTGATGATAGTGATGATGATGCCAAACTTGCATGTGATGAAGAAAATGCTGATAAGATGGGTGTGAAGGATGTAAGTTAAAATTTATTTAATGACTGAATTGAATCAATGTGATTGAATATGTGTATTAACAAAATGCCTTACATTTTGCAGGCTTTTGCTTATGACATCCCTCAATATGATTGGAAGCACCACCCAGTTAATTTTGTGTCAATGAGTTTGAATATTATTCGTGATATACACAAATTTTTTGGCAATGATGAGCAGAAAATATATTACATTATATTGGTTTGATTGACTCATTATCGCATGCGTGTTTTGTCTTTAAAAATCTGGTTATTCATTTGTTTTACTTTAATTTTGTGCAGTTGGCAGCATTTCGTAAATACAAAGTTAGAGACTTTCTCGACATAGATGAATATAGATTGAAAAATCTAGGGGTTCAAAGGTTGATGCAAACATTCTAGCACTTGTTGATGATGTGGACGCATTCAACAATGTTGCTTGAGGGAAACTTAGTTGGAAGTTCTTATGCTCTAATTGGAAAGATGTTATACAAAAGTTGAGGATGAAAATAACCCCTGGATTCTCATTGAGTGGGTTCTTCGATGCAATATCAATTTTCGCACTGGAGGTTCTTCCAGCAATTGAAAGAGTTGGTGCAAAGAGAATGTCCAATGGGTCCCTGAGGATGCTGAATTGGAGAATAGATTTAACTAAAAAGATGCAATATCAAAATATTGGAGCTAAGCTTCTAGATCATGTATGTTAAGTATTATTTATATAAATATGTATTGTATATCTTTTTTTATTATATTATTGAACTTAATAAATTTTGGTATGAGTAGGATTTAATGACGGCTCCAATGCATATGTCTACCAATGAAGCCTATAATCCAGACTTTGCAAGATTACCTTTGAATATGGACATTACATTCCCTGATGAAAAGGTGGAGAAAACCCAAAAGCAGACTACTAATATTCATAATGTTGGAGATTCTAGCATTCCTGCATCGAACATGAGTAAAATCCTTCACTGAATTTCTTTTATTGAGGCATGATACAAAGCAATGAAAGATGAAAATCAAGTACTTATGGAAGAAAATAAATTACTGAGACAGAAAAATGATGAACTTCATAGTTGATTTCATGCTCAAAATGAAGAGATCCTTGCAGAATTGCGGTCTTTAACTGTGAGAATGACCGATGTCGAGGGCAAAATTAAAGGGAACGATAATATCATTTTCACCCATGATATTTCTCACCAGAAAACACTGAATGAGATACCCCAACCTCCGTACGTATTAATACATCATCTCTTTTTTTAAAAGTTTAATTTTTTATATGTTTATTTTCTCAATACTAATATTATAAATATTATGACTATTTCAGCAAGGAGAATAAAGATTATAGCGACGAAGGTGACGCACCTAATTATTCACTTATGACTATAAATAAAACCGCCTTTGAAGTAGGTGTTGGACAAAAAAAAAACTTCCTAATTCCAAATACATTGGAGGTCCTTGGACTCCCGATGGCAGAAAATGGGAGGGATGTACAAAATCCCAGATAGTTGTGTAAAAGATGAAAAATGACCCGTTGTATACTCCTGTATTTCGATTGAACCCATTGCAATCTCCGTCTGACCCGAAAATCATTTTATGTGAAGAATGGTGGACAAATAACTTTTAATATTACAAATAGTGAGTCCTAGCATGTCAATGTTTATACTTATTTCTTCCATATTCCCATTTACTTAATATTGTTGTGTTAATGTTATGTTATTACATAAGTTTCAGTGATAAAGATATCGATCAGCCACTGGACGAAGGGGAGACATGAATTTACAGTACATAAAGTCACTATAAAAGATTTTTGGTATCGAATGCGGACCAGTGACGTTTGGCTAACAAACGAAGTAAGATTCAACATATCAATTATTTGCAATACTATTTGAATTCATAATATTTGCACATGTCTACAAAGTTTATTGAAACTTATTTCAGGACATCGATATTTTATTATATTACATTAGGCAAAAGCAACGTTATTGTCTAGATGCCTTTGACTAGCGTAAGACGTGCGATGACTGTCTATGTAATTATTATTTCATGTCTGAATATGCTACATTTAAGGAAAAGGTGGAGAAAAAAAAGAGATTGGGAATCTCTAAAAAGCATGTTAAAATTTTTGAAAGGTGATCTCCGATATGGGAAGCTTGTGCAAGATGTAGACACTGTTTATATGCCCGTAAACCAACATAACGTGCATTGGTTTCTTATTGAGATTCAACTGACCAAGTGGATAATTAATTTTATTGACTCACTTTATTCTCCAAACCAACAAGGCGCATGACTACAATCCGTGCTCCCAATTTCAAAAATGCTTTTGACAGCGCTTGACTATGTTGGCTTGTTTAATCACAGGCCAGAACTAAAGAAGAAAAAGGACAAGAAATTTAAAATCGTCTTCGACCATCATAGATGTCCATAATAGGATAAGTAATGTTCTTTTATATTGTATTAAATTCATATTATGTTGGTTTGAAATTATATTCTCTTTGAAGGCATTTTAATGACTTATTTTTGTAGTTTACAGAATGGAATGTAGTTATTTTGTTGCCAAATTTATATAGTTCTTTATGACTGACGGACTTGATTTCTGAAACTACATATAAGATCGCATGGTTGATATGTGATACTACACAACAGTGAGCTTATGGTATCATGCTTCCAACAAGAACATAGACTCCTGATGTAGTGATGACGAGTGATTCATTCTTTGATCCTAACACCAAAATTTTATTTTTCTGTATATACATTTTTTATTGTATATAAATTTTTTTGAAATACAGGTCATTGTTCATTATGTCCATTTTAATGTTATACAGGTTTGATTGACTCATTAGTAATTGATTTTTTAACTGATAGGGGCTGATATGGGTTGTTAGGGGCTGTTAGGTTCTGCACCAATAACATCCCCTAACAACCTTTATCACACCCTATTAGGCCCTAACATTCTTAATATTCATTATTTACTGCCTCATCAGGTCAGGTTTTGATGGTTAAAATTATTATGAACTAATAGGGGCTGATATGGGTTATTAGGGACTGCTAGGATCTGCACCAATAACAACCCCTATCATACCCTATCAGCCCTTAACAGCCCCTAACACTCTTAACAACCATTAATTACTACCTCATCAAGTCAGGTTTTAATGGTTAAAAATTGTTATTAACTGATAAGGGCTGATATGGGTTGTTAGGGGCTGTTAAGGTTTGCACCAATAAGAGCTCCTAACAACCCACAATAGATACCCTATCAGCCCATAACAGCCACTAACATGCAAATAATTTCAAACTTTACTGATAAAGCTTATCCAATAGTTATGGCACAAGAACAATAAATAATATATGACAACATAAACTTATCAATTGATATCAATCATATTAATTGTTCAACAACCTGCCATGTTAATTCAAGAATATCTAATAGTTATATAACAATAGATACAACAATACATTTATGATAACAACATTTAATAATTAGATGGGAGTTGATATAATTGAAAGTTCCTGCAACAACAACTCCTCATAGACATATCAATAATATAATTTTTCCTGCATCCTTGACGTCGTATTTATTATTGCTATAAGGCTTCTACAAATTATTATTAACAAGGGTAGCTGATAAAATCATAATTAATGACAAAATGAGGAAGAATAACTAAATAACTTGCATTCATTTTTTGTGCTATTATCATTCTCTTTCTCAATTATTTTTCAACATCTGTTGCCATTTTATCTGTGGACTCTTCTGCTTTGCTTCGGCATTTATAAAACCATCTTTGGCACATCTTTCTGACCTCATCGATAAATGCAGTAATTGGTAGTCTCGAGCCTTTACAAGCGCGGCATTGATTGATTCAGAAATATTAACAGGCATGATATTATACCTCCTTTTATGTATATGACACCGCGCCCACCTATCAAGCCCAATACCTTCTAAATAATCTTTGGCACCGAGGACAAAAATGCAAAAACCATCAAAAAGTATGGTGAAATCACTTATTTTGTAGGCTTTAGTTGTTTTATAGAAGTGCTTCTCAAGGTCCTTGGTAATATGTTTAAATTTGCACTTAATATTGTTAAGCAAGTGACATATGCAAATCCCATAAAATACATTTGGAAAAATATCTGCTATAGCCTTCTGAATTCTTTGGTGTCTGTAAGAAATAATGACAGGATCTGGTCTTTCACCAAAAGCTTCTTTCAACCTCATAAGAAACCATGTCCATGATGTGTAATTTTTCTGAATCACCAATACCGAATGCTAAAGGGAATATCTGTTGTTTGCATCATGACAAACGGCAGTAAAAAGTACACCTCGATACTCCCCTTTCAAATGAGTGCTATTAATAGTAACTACAGGCATACAATGTCTGAATCCTTTTATTGAAGCATTAAAATGAAGAAAAGATACAAATATCTATTATCACCACCATTTTATAGAAGTATAACCGTACCGGGATTTGTTTCGCCTAGCATATACAAATATGCAGGCAGAATTGAGAATGATTATTCTGAAGTACCAAATTTGATATTCTCATATGCATACTCTCGTCCCCTCCATGCGACAGAATAACAAATCTCAACACTAAATTTATTTTGTATGTCATCAATCATATCATTTGGTTTGAAAACCCTCCCGAGATTTATGAATCACTTCTTAACACTTTCAGCGATAACCTAACTAGTTGCTTGTCTGTGTCCAGTCTGATCAAAATCAGTCAAACATGTATGTTGTGTCACATATTTTGTCACCATTCAACAATTCTTTAGGTCTCCAAGACTTTTTGCTCTCAATCTCCACGCACAACTTTTATCCAAACAACGTACGACAAAGAAAGAGGTATTAGACATGAAGACCTTAAACTGGAACTTCTCCTTAATTGCAATGAGCAATACGGTTGTCTTAATATTATTCCTTGATTTAAATATTTTTTCCTCCTCCATTGTTTTAGATTTATAACTTTCGCTTAACAACTTTGGATTGCTCCTGTATGTAAATAAGTCTGTTACAGTTTCTTCATTATTTGTAGTATGTTCTGCCACATTACTGCAATCAAAAGCAATGGCATTGCTATGATCATTGTCTGAAGTATGTTGAAATTCTACATTATCATCATTAATAGGTTATGCCCCGACATTACACTCTTTCGGAATGTCATCATTATGTTCTGCCTGTTCCTCTTCATATGAATTAGGCAAATAATGTTCATTTTCATAATATTATGTGCCCACATTAATAGATTCAGTAACTAGTGAAAACCTTACATCTACATCTTTTGGTATTATATTAAGACCATGTACTTCTACTTGCATAATATTTTTCACACCCTAAGGATCATTATTATCATGTTCAAATTTATATGCATCTTTTTCAATACTAACAATCAATGGATGTTTAAGCCTATCCTCCATAGCAATGGCCATGAATATCCTAAGTGATCTATCATCTATGACATCATAAAGCAGATGTTCATCATGACCAGTAACAAATTTGAATTCAACTTTTAATGTGCTGTCATTATGAATTGCTTCAGATACGGATTTCATTAGTTCATTAAAATTAACCATTCTATTCAAGAAAACATATTCAGTACCTCCACCAACATACTTGCCAATGTTCGCATCAAATTTCCCCCCATATTGGATGAGAATTATAATTTATTTCGTTAAATGAATTCATCCGCCGATTAGTTTTAATCCATCCATCAATACCCTACAAGTACAATAATAAATTATACTCACATTATAATCCATATAAACTATAACAACCTACAATTGCATACATCTTAACTATTTTTGAATGATATCTATGATTGATTATTTTTTTATTTCTATATGATTTTGAATCTAATACTTTGCTATGGATTTCATGTGATGCAATAATGTGTATTTTTGGAGGCTAGTATGAGCAGTTAGTAGATTGTTATGGGTTGATATAGTATGATAAAGGCTGTAATAAGACCCGGTTGAGGGCTATAATGCAGTATTTTAAACTTTATGTGTAGCAATATTGTGTAGTGTTTCACTTTGGTATGGGGGTGTTAAGGGCCTTTAGGTGTGGTAGGGGCTGATAGAGGCTACTAAATGCTGGTAGGGGGCTGTTAGTATCTGATAGGAGCTATTAGACATTGGTAGATGCTGGTAGGGGATGTTAAGTGCTATTAGAGGTTGTTAAGGGATTTTAGAGACTAATAGGGGGGTGATAGAGGCTGTTAAGGCATATTAAAGGGATGTTAGAGGCTATTATGGGTTCCTAGGGGCTGTTAGGGGTTGTTAAGAGATGTTAGAGGCTGGCAGCCCTCTAATCTCATAACAGCCTCTAATAGCCCCTAACAGCTCCTACAAATGTCTAATAGCCCATATCAGCCTTTAATAGTATCTAGTAGCCTGTATCAGCCTCTAACACGCCTAAAGGCCCTAAACACCCCGTTCCAAATTGAAACACTTCACAGTTTTACTACACATAAAGTCCATAACACTTCATTACAGCCCCTAACAACATATTATAGCCCCTGTCAGACCATATCATCCCATAACAATCGACTAACACCCCATACTAGCTTCCAACAATGCACATTATTACTTCACATAAAATTCATAATACTTTATTCAACTTTTCATGAATCCATAAATTAAAATGAAAAACTGAAGAAGGAGTATATTCAAACCCATGTAGAAATAAAACATTTAAAACATACATGCATTCAGTTTTTAAAATCTTTCATTTCCTTACAAAACTTGAGTTTAACAGAAAAAAAACTCACCACAATATTAATTCCCGTTGTTATTGGAGAAGCTTCAAATATGGTGAACGAGATAACAATAGAATTAAAGTTACAGATGAGTAGAGTTTTGGATTTTTTGATCGAAGGGATAGAAAAAGGGAGGAGATATGCTAATGGAGAAAGAAGAAGAAAGAGAAAAGGAAGGGAGAGAGAGACGAAGAGAGAGTAAGAGATGAAGAAAATAGTAAAGTTAACTTTTTTTTAAGGTTTAAGGGTATTATGGTAAATAATAATCTATTTAAGATTAGGAGAGTCTAGAATATATTAACATAATGTAAGGGGGTATTTTCTAGGTTATTTCCCTTTTTTTTAGTTCTTTTATTCTCCACCTTCATGGTGGCTAAATCTTTTCTAGAGGCCTTATTCCAAATGTGGAGTGTTTTTTGGTTGGCATAAGTTTTATATAAGAAGTAGAACATTAATCATAAAGGATGGATCTGTACCTTTTCTGTGGATGTTTTTTGAATTCTAGATGAAGAGTTTTTGATGATCAAAAAGTAAGTTGAATGTCCAAGGGAAAGTTTAAATCCCTTAGTTTTATCTCTTCCTTCTTGGTTTTTCTAAACTCAATTACTTTTTTAGGCTTTCATCATCAAATAAAGCCATTTCTAACGATTTGCCTCTTGGAGTCATTTAGTTCCTCAATGTCTCAAGTTATTGCATCAAGGGATGGGCTATAGCTTTTGATGCTATTGTCCTTAAATCCATTTTATTGTTTTAATTTTCTACTTCTTAGCTTCTATTTGATTTGTATGCTTTTTGCTGCTTAAGGAAGATCTCCTCTTGTTGTTTTGGGTTTATAAGAGGGTTTATTCACTCTAACTTTAATTTGCAGACCTTTTATAATATTTTTTCTAGTAATGAAACTATTTTCTTATGATAAAAAATGAAATCAAATAATTTAATTACTTGTTCATTCTTATGAAAAAATATATATTATTAAGAGAGCAACATTAGCTCTTTTTTTTTTTCCTTAAGTTTTTTTTTAACTTGATGAAGTTCTTAATATTTTAGAGAAAGTATATGAACACACAAATATTATTAAAATCTAATATATGGCTTTTTCAAGTTATCATTAGAAGTTTTTAGTTTCAAAGAAGAATTTTTCAAATCAATTGTGTGTTTTTCAAACTTATAGTATTTATCTTTATAAAACCTCATTTTTGAAAAATATTTTTCAATTCTTTTGGATAAGTGTTTAATAAGCTCATCATCTCCTACATCATCAACATCATCATCTAAGCTATCACTACAAGAGTTGGATGTAGGGATTATCTCATTAGATGGTTCTTTATCACCCATGGCCATGAGGCAGAGGTTGATAATCTCTTGCTTTTCTTCTTCACTTGGAGAGTCCTTATTCTATGTCATTTTGATAGCTTTCTTCTTCTTATTGTCTCATTTATTTTTATTCTTCATCTTGGGACACTCCATCTTGATATGGCCAAGCATGCCACACTCATAACACTTGATCTCATTCTTTTTTTCTTTATCTTTAGAGAAAGAGTTGTTGTTAGAGTTGAAAGGACCATCTTTTTGTGCCTTTCTTTCTTCTTCTAATGATTTACATTACTTCCCTTGATAGCGATGCTATCTCATCTTCATCATCTTCACTTTTTTCACTTTCACTCTCACTTTTGCCATCAATCTCTTTCAGATATCGCACTAAGTGCTACCCTTTCTTTTTCTCCTTCTCACCTAGATCACCTTCCTTTTCAATGGCCATCTCATGAGTTTAAGAGCTTTCTAATGATTTCATTGGTCCTCTACTTGTTAAGATCATTGGCTTCTTCAATTGAAGAGACCTTACCTTTGAATTTCTTCTTGTAAAGTTCCCTTAGAATTTTGTTGTTGACATCCTCTTGTAAGTACAACTTCCCAAACTTCTTCAAATTGATGTCTATTGCTAGCAATCGATTTTTTATGTCGGTGACATTTTCATTGGACTTCATATTGAATAGTTCATACTCAAGTGTTCACATCCAATAATTAAAGAATACAATAGAAAATATATGTACAAGGCAATTGAAAATTCAAAGTGCATGAGTTTGGCTTAATACATGCTACATTAAATAATGTTTTGCGGGATATTTTTAGCTTTCTTAACTCCTCTTTGTTAGTTGGAGTATAGTAGATGAAGATATGGACTTCACTAAGCATAATCTCTTGCATTAAATGTTGTTAGAAGAGCCTTGCGATTGTGTCCCTGTCTCGTGCTTACAAACTCTCTATCATGGTGAAAAATAGTTCTGCACAATCGCTTAGTCAACATTATGTCTACCGACTAGTTAATAGCTAGTACATGTGGAAACATCTGATTAACTATCATGTTAGTGGTTCCTATTCCAACACTTCATGTGAATCTCATGGTCATATGCCTTAATGATACCGTCGCAAACTGTGAAGCTTGGAAAGTCTATAATACTTTTTCTTAACACGTGTTGACACTTTATTAGTTGGTCAACTTGCCACCAAGGAAAATCTAACCTTCAAACTTCGCAGTTGCGCTTAGTCTAGTTCATGGTGTCATATTGATTTTAGCTCTAAGAACTATGGCGCGCCACTGAGCACATATGCTACTACTAATTTTGCATGGAATGTGTCCAGGTTCTCACAGTTACATATTGGCTAATTTGGTCGTGAGAGCTTGATCATGGTCAAAAGTAGACATGCGAGGCGGGCCACGATCTCTTCTATGACTTGGTGACTTTCGTCATTCATTGAACTAGTTATGCAGTTGGTTGCATAATGTGTTACGCAATCATGAGACTGCCTGTGATAGTAATCATGATCTCTATTGTGTAAATGAGTCACTTATGCACTCTAGCATACAATTGCGTTGATGGCGATCTGCTTGCGATTATTAAGGTCCGAAAGAGAACTTGTAAAATTCTAAGTCCCGAGGAAAAAATCACTTAATGGAAACATTAGTACAATTCAATTTTATTACTAAAGATTAAAATAGAGCATTATTGTCCAAAGAATTAACTAACAAACTCTAAGATTAAAGTTTTGGTAAACTAATTAATTAAGTCTGAACATATAGCAAATAATTGTGATATCTTTGAGATGATTTTTAATGATAATTAGAATCTAATTCTGATGTGCATGAGAAAATCTATTTTTATTGCTTGTAAGATTAGCCTTACTTATATTATTCAAAAATAAGTCATGATTTCCTTGTTAGTTAACTTGTACTAGGAGCATCTTATATTTCTCTCTTGTTTCACTTATACAAATTTCGGATGATATCAATGAGAATATGAAGAGAGAAAATGTAGTAAGAGAAAAATGAGATATTGTCTACTTTATAAATCTTTCTCATAATGCTTTTCCATAAAAAAAGAATCTTTCTCATACTTTTTTTTCTTTACTTTATGTTTTTCTACATCAATGCATAGTCCAACTTAGTTAATAGAGTAATTCTAAGTTTTAAGATAAAAGCACAAGTAAATTAATTGTTTAAGCCCTATCCTAGAACCAACAAATGGTATAAGAGTGCACCAAGTCCTTAAACTGAGACTTTATTCTTAATTTGAGAGGACTATAAAGTTCTTAAATTGCAACTTTCTTCTTTGATGGGACTATCAAGTCATTAAGCTGAGATCTCTTCTAAATTGGAAAGGAGGTCATGTCCTTAAATTGAAATTTCATAAAAGGGAACCGGGGATGTCTAGAAACTACACTAAACTTATTGAAGAACCCACATGTCTATAAACTAAAAGTTTGAAGGACCCATGCATGCCCAAAAACTGAAAATTTTAATACTATAAACTAAAAAATCTTGCAAGTTTGTTGAAAGATCTTTGTATGTCCTAAAACTACCAAAAAGAAAAAAAAAAGAGTAAACACTTAGCAAAATCTTGTTGAGAATGGCCATGAGTGTTGGGATATCAATCAATAATAATTAATTGTGTAAATTTAAATATTCTCAAGCCAATCAATGTCAATGCTCAATCTAAATAAAATAATAAGCAAACAAAGAACAACCATAAACATAAAAGACACAAGATTTAATGTAAAAAATCCTCTAGTGTAGAAGAAAAAAATAATCGGATAAACTCTGAAATAAAATCTAATATCAAAGAAATCAAGTACAAAATATTCTTAACTAATCCATAATTGAGATTACCAATAGTGGAGAAAATACATAAATACATCTCTAATATATTTCAATCCTTCTCGAATGATTACACCAAGGAACTAAAGAATATCTTTCAAATAATTGATTAAAAATCTTAGTTGAAATCTTTAATGAAGTCTATCAAAATAAAAGGCCAAGAAAAAGTTGAGAAAATTTCTATCAAAATAAAAGACCAAGAAAAAGTTGAGAAAAAATTGGCCTCTTTCTCTTCTTTGTTTGCTATGTACAATTCTTTGTTTTGTGATGAACGACGACACTCTTGAAAAAACCAAAAAACCTCTTTCTTTTACTTTTGTTTTTATACCCTAGCCCTATACTTTTCACACACATCACCTTCCTTGTTTTAAAAAAATATTAAGGGCCAGACTTATAGGCCAAAGCTAAAATTCTCTCCCTTCAGTACATGGAAAGATGTTCACACATCAATTTATTAGGTACTCCTCAGTCCTACCAAATTGGTGCAGAACTGATGCTTATCACGAGTTACCATTGGTTAACATGTTAGCCGAATATTTGTCAGTATGAATCTTCTTCAATAATATCTCTTGATTATTCACTACTTTATGAATCTAATAGTATCTCATATCAATATGCTTAGTCCAACAGTGACATGTGATATTCTTGCTCAAATATAAAGTACTTTGACTATCACAATTCATCATATACTAATCTTACTTCAAACCAAACTCTTTGAGAAATCTTTTCAACCAAAGTATCTCTTTACCTACTTCAGTCATAGCTATATTATTTACCTATATTGTGGATAGAGCAACACACTTTTGTAATTTAGTTTGCCATAATATAAACCTCTTTGAAAAAGTAAATACATATCTTGAAGTCGACTTTCTATCATCTAGGTCACCTACCATTTCCGTATTAGTATATCCTTCTAGAATTAGTTTTAAGCCTTTAAAACTTAAGCACATTTTAAAAGTTCTTCTCAAATACCTAAGAATCCATTTGATATCCTTTTAGTGATCTTTACTAAGGTTCAAAAGAAACTTGCTGGCCAAACCAGCAGCATGAACAATATCTTGTCGAATGCAATAACATACATTAAACTTCCAACTATAGAGTAAAGAATGATTGTTATTTCTTCCTTTCACTTTTGAGTATAAGGAAAAGATTTCATGTTAAATGTAAAGTGATTAGCGAGAGGTGTGCTAACTGGTTTAGCATTCTTCATTTTAAATCTGCTTAGAACTTGCTCAACATACTTTTCTTGTGATATCCACAACTTATTAGCTTTCTTGTCACGAGTAATCTGCATGTCAGAAATCTGTCATGTTGGTTCCCAATATTTCATATCAAAGGAGCCAAATAAATCCCTTTTCATACTGTAGCATCTTGCCCTACTATCAATATATCATCCACATAGATTAAGAGAATGACAAATTTGCCATCTGAAAATGTCTTGAAGTACACACAATGATCTACATTTATTCTAGAATAGCCATGACTCATCATGAAAGAATTAAATTTCTCATACCACTGTCTCGGATCCTGTTTCAACCCATACAAACTCTTCTTCAACCTACAAACCATTTATTTTTTCCCTTTTACTTAAAATTCCTCTGGTTGTTCCATGTAGATTTCTTTCTCCATATAGCTTTTCTACCTTCTGAAAGTTCAACAAGCTCATAAGTATTGTTCTTCTTCAAAGAATTCATCTCCTCTTACATTGCTTTCATCTACTGAGCCTTTTTGTTACGATTTTGAACTTCATAGAAGCTTTTTGGCTCTCCCTCTTTAGTAACTGTTACATGCTCAAAGCTGGAATATCTGGTAGATGGATGATGGGCTCTGGTTGACCTTCTAAACCAAGGTTCTTTTATAATCTGTGGAGAAAGGGGTAGCTCCTCTTACTCAATATCATCATCAACATCAACTAGTTTTGGCATATCATCAATTCCATGTTCTACAAGCAACTCTTCCTCATTTATGACATTTTTTTATTGAAGAAGAAATTAATACATGAAGAGAAATTTCATCACTACTTGTAGTCTTCTTTGATGTCTCAAAGTCTAATAAAGTCTTGTGTTCATGAAAGATTATATCTTTAGACTTAATGACTTTTTTCACCACTGGATCTTATAACTTATATCCAAATGCCTACATCTTCATAACCCAGAAAAATGTATGGAACAACTCTATCATCAAGTTTCTATCTCTGTTCTTAAGCATATGCACAAAAGCCTTACATCCAAATAACTTCAAGTGGGAGTAAGAAACATTTTTTTAAGACCATACTCTCTCAGGTATCTCAAAATCCAAAGGAGCTAACGGAGAGTGATCCATCAAGTAGTAGACAATGTATAGTGCTTAACCTAAATGGCTTAGAGAGTTTATCCATTTTCAGCATGCATCTAACCTTCTTCGAAATGTTCTTATTTGTCCTTTCAGTTACACCATTATGCAATGGAGTACTAGGAACAATCTTCTCATGTCTGATTCTTTGCTATAAGTAGTAATACTTAAACTCTTTTAAAGTGTATTCAACTCCATTGTGTTCCTTTCTCTCCTTTTGCCTTTGCATAGAATTACTTAAAGCGTTGAAGAACATGGTCTTTTGTTTTTATAACAAACACCCAAACTTTTTGTTAAGTATCATTAATAAAAGTAACAAAATATCTACTACCTCTTATTGTATACACATCAATAGGACCACATACATCATAGTAAACTAACTCAAGTATATTCTTTTTCCTTTCAGATGAACTACTAAAGGAGACTTCATGTTGCTTGTCATACAAATAATCATCACAATGGTTTAGACTCATACCTTTGGCAAAGGGAATGAGATTTCTTTGCCAAAATTTTTAACTTTTTCTCACTCATATGAGCCAGCCTCCTATGACACAAGTCTGGTGAAGCATCATCTTCAATTGCATTCAGAGCATCTTTGATCGTCTTTACTTAAGTCTTGTAGAGTGTGTAGCACAATCTACCTCTAGCAATCACAATTAAACCTTTGGTGATTTTCCACTTTTTGTCACCAAAGATATTGTAATAACTATCTAGATCCATAACATGAGTAAAAATCAGATTCAAGCATAAATTTGGCACATGTAGCACATTCTTTAAAGTCAACGTGCAACCAACATTTGTCTGAACACAGACATCAACAATACATATTATATCTACATAGTTAGTGTTATCCATCTTCACTTTGCCAAAATTGCATGCTTTGTATACAATAAAGACATCTTTTCTTGGTGTAGCATGGTAGGATGATGTTGAATCAACAACCTACTCCATATCAGTTAGTAATATTGTTATGCTCCTCAAAAATGTACAACCATCTCTTCATTATCCTTAGCTATAGTTGCAGTGGTATTCTGATCATCTACCTTTTATAGATTTTTCTCATCATTTTGTTTCTTTTTCAAAGCTCTGTAATATCGTTTAATATATCCCTCCTTATTGCAGTGATAGCAATCAAATTTCTCTTTCGATTGTAATTTGCCTCTGGATTTATAGTGCCTCTTAGGACCTCTGCTTTACTTCTACCTCTGCTCTCTGAGATTGTGATTAGAGTCCGTGAAGTATTAATGTCTATATCATTCCTTCTAGTCTCCTCATTATATAGACTATCCTTCACTAAGAATAAAAATAAAACACCGCTTGGAGCAGAGTTACTAAAAGACATCACTATGGTCTAAGTGTCTAATAAAAAACTCAAGAGCAATAATGCCTACAATTCACCATCTAGGGTTATCTTCATGATGTTCAACTTATTTACCAAGTCATGAAACCCATTCAATGTTCTGCAATTAACCGTCCATCTCTTAGCTTAAATTCATAAGCTTTCTTATAATAAAAGCTTTATTTTGAGCATTTTTCTTGCCATACATAGTTTTCAATTTTTTCCATAATTCCTGCACATTAAATTTTTTACTTATATGGTGATAGATGTTATTATTTATCTACTATCAGATAGTGCCAATAATTTTCATGTACATCTTCTCCCAATCATTATCAGATTTCTCACTTGGCTTGGTAAATCCTAATTTTATAAGATCATATAGGCTCTTACAATGGAGAAGGTCACCCATTTTCGACTTCCAAATTAAATAATTTGAAGGTGATAATTTAACCATTGTACCTATAAATTTCTCTATTCTAATTTACATAATTAATTTCATATCCAAAGAACCTGACGCTATTATCCTTTGTTATGATCTCAATCAATAATAATTAATTGTGTAAATTGAAATATTTTTAAGCCAATAAATATAAATGCACAATCTAAATAAAATAATAAGCAAATAAAGAATAACCACAGAAATAAAGATACATGATTTAATGTAGAAAACTGTCCAGTATAAAGAGAAATTACATAATAAATTATGAAATAAAATCAACTATTAAGGAAATCAAATATGAAATATTCTCAATTGAGATCATTAATAATAGATAAAATACATAAATATCTTTTTACTAAATTTTAATTCCCCTTGAATGATTACACAAAGAAATTAAAAAATAGCTTTTTAAAAATTGATCGAAAGATCCACTTGAAATCTTTGCTAAAATCTATCAAAATAAAAGAGCAATAAAAGAGTAAGAAAAAGTTGAGAATAACTTGGCCCTTTTCTCTTCTTTGTTTGCTGCGTGAACAAAGGAAAAACAAAGAAACGTGATGAACGGCGGCACTCTTTAAAAAACCACCTACTTTCAGACACGTCACCGTCCTTTTTTTTTTTTCAAATTTATTATGGGTTGGACTTGTGCGCCAAAACCAACAATGAGAACCATCTGTTGCAAGTTCTTTTTCTTGTTCAATTTGAAGCAGCAAAAGACCACGGAGAAAGGAATTTGAACCAAGGATGCTCTTTAAGAAGGAGAGTTACTTTTAAAGAGGAGATTTCTTTTGAACTAGCTTTGATTAGATAAATCAAAGTGTTTAAAAAAAACAAAAAAACAAGATGTTAAAAATAAGCTTGAAGTGAACTAATTGGTTAAATATGAATGCAGAGCCAATATAGCTCAACCATACCAATATTATATACATAAAAGATAGAATATATCTTCCTTAATTATATATAATAAAAAGCCCTAGATGTATTAATTCTTAATTATTCAAAGATAATCGCATACAATAATTCATATAAAGGTACAGCATATCCAACAGAAATACACACATATTGCAACTTTTATTTATATTCTAAACCTTATACATAATTTTCAAATTTTCTTTGTCTCTATGAAGAGGTTTTGATTTCTTGACACATGCAAACAAATATTATACATCACACTAAATAGTATATAAGCTTAAATTCCAAGACAAGTACTAGATTTTTTTTTTGTATTGATATTAGAAGCCATTGCTTTAGCCAAACCTTCTTCCATCTTGGTCTTGACTTCGTATTTCTCTACCATTAACTTGTCCTTATCATTTCCCGCTGCTGGTTCTGCCTCAGCTAGAAGATACTGTGGCGTCTTCTTCATGTCTCTTCTCTCCCTCTCTGCAAGGTTTATGCCACACTTTACACAATCTACACCTGCCATTGCTAGAGCTTCAATTGATGGCATTGCTAGCTTCACTATTTTTTTTTATTGAAAAAGAGTTTCTCTACTCTCTTCTTTTTTGCTTGTAACATTCAACTTTCGAACTTGGGGTATTTATAAGTAAATAGTGTTTTAGTTATTATGAGTTAATTAATGATAACTGGATAAAGTTCACAAGTGATGTTTACGCGGAGTTTCTATCATTAAAGCAATGATCTTTTTCTCTTTATCAATTAATGCTGCATTTCAACTACTCCGAACTTGGCTAACAAGTTTCAATTCTCAGTACAACAAGTAACTTCTTTTAGTAGTAAATTTATTACATAAAGTTGAAAGATTAAAAAAAAATAATACTAATAATCTTCTAACCAAAAGCTTAATAGTAACATTAATATAAATATTTGATAAATAACATTTTATTTGATTATTATAGCAATATTAGTTTTTTTTTATTATTACAAGTATTCACTAGTATTTATTATTATTTTTATTACAAGCATTTGATACTTACAAGCCCATTACTAAAATATTTTTTAGGATGTGTCTTATATATATATATATATATATAAGGATGTCAAGAACCTTTAGTCGAGCGATTGAGCTCATGGCCGGAATTCTCATGGTTCCGGGTTCGACACCTCCCCCCTCCCCCAAATTAAATAATATATATATACATACATATATATATATAAGGATATTAATTGTGCAATCATAAAAATTACTCTATATATGTATCACTTTTCAAAAATATTTTACAGTATTTGTAAATCTTTGATATACTAAAGATATACTAGACATATAACTCTAAAAATAAAATATAATTTTAGTATACTAAATATATATTAAATTTATAACACTGAACATAGAATATTTTTGAAATTAAAATTTGAAAAGTGGTAATTTTTTTAAAGTGAATATGTTTGAAAATATTTTTATTTTTTTTAGTATTTTTGAAGAAATTTTGAAAAAAAATCAATTTTAAAATATCATAGATTAAAATTACTGTTATTAATTATTCAATATACTATAAACATATTAGATATATATATATATATCTCTGAAAATAAGATATACATATTAAATATATATTAGATGTATATCTCTAGAAATATGATATTTGTGAAATTAAAAGTTGAATAGTGATATTTTTTGGAAGAAAAAAATGAATATTTTTTAACATAATTTTATTATTTTTTGTTGCGTTTTTCGAAGCAACATCCCAAAAATATTATTTTTATATATCATATAATAAAATTACTTTTGTTACTTAAACTTTGCAATTGAAATTTTAAACCAAAAAAAAGTAACGAAACATTTTGTAATTACTAAAAACATTAGTAATATGAAAAGATTAGCTAGATTTAATTATTATTTTTTAGTTTTTAAGTTAGTCTTATTCTAAATTTTATTAAAAGTTAAACAGTAATATCTATATTAGATTATTATTGGCTATTAAAAGTAGAGATGACAACGGATCGAATATTTTTGGATATCCGACTCGTCCAAATTCATTTATATAGAATATGAGTAGTTTACAAATAGATTTGAGTGAGTACGAATAGTATTTTTACTGCCAGTAACGGGTTCAGGTTTAGATCATTGGGTATCCGTTATCCAAACCCGATTATATATTAATTATATTTTATTAAAATTTTAATTATATATTAATTATATTTTATTTTAATTATAAAATAATGTGATGTGAAATTATTTTTAATAAAATTATGTTAATATTAAATTTTTATTTATAATTATTTAATTGAAAAATTATAATTCATATATTAAAATTTATAATATTTTTAAATTTTTATATTTAAATAGGTAATTAAATGGGTTCAGATAGTAAATGAGTAGTATTAAATGAGTTTAGAACAGATACAAATATAATTACACTCGAATTTAAACAGATTCAAATTCGAATAGTGCAATTTTAGCAGGCACCCTACTCGTTGTCAACCCTAACTAAAAGTTTATAATATAATCGATTGAGTTTCAACTTAAACATTCCAATTCTATTTCAATAAAATTTTAATTTCTTTTGTTAAATTCAAAAAATTATTAAGAAATTATAAAATATATTTGTATAAACTATATGAGCTTTGAATGTGTTAGGCTAAATGCACAGTGACCATATAAATAAGGTTGAAATATCATCTAACACAAAACTAATTGGCTTTGACCCAGTTGTCACTTGTCAAACATGGATGGTAATCTTATAATTTTTAGATCCATCACAAATTAATGTCTAGATTTTCTCATAGACCGAACTCTAGTGGTTAGTCCTTTATCTGGTTGACTTTGATACCATATAAAAACTATATGAGTATTGAGAATATTGGGTCAAATGTACGGTAATCATATGAATATGGTTGAAATTTAATCTGATATAAAACCAATTAGATTTTATTAAAGTCCAATTTATACCACTCCTATGTTAATGTGTTTTTTTTATATACTTTTTTGATGTGGAATTCATTTATATTCTCAAACAGTGTTACAATTATAGGCCATATATTTTCCCATAAAAAAGACAAATACTAATGAAAAGAAATATTTCTTTTGTTGTTAATATAAAAACACGTAATAGTAAATGTAAAAAGACATAATTTATCAAAACTCAATAACATTCTAATTCATAAAATATTAAATCAAAGCATCTGATTAAAAAAATAATTAACAAGAAAGTGTTCAATATAATATAAATACTTACATATATTCTATTTCCTTTAGCAATTTCTAACATTTCATTTTTAGCATTTAATACAAAATTTTCTTTGTGCAAAATATGAGTACAAAAAATAGAATACAACTAAATTGCAAAGGCATAAAATGAAAATTTTATTATATATATATATATTTAAAATTTTTTAAATCTTAAAAAAGAAAAATGAAATACTTAATCAAAAAAATTCTTCAATTAAGTTATTTTCTTAATGTGACAGCAAAGTGAATTTCCTTTTTAATAGCTCAAATAAAAAAATGGATAAATCAGATTATTTATTAGAAATAAAAAAAAAACACTAATGTGAGAATTTAATGATGAGTAAAAATTGAAACAAAATTCCTTATATATAGTTTTGATAACGTGGATTGCTTTTTGGCCAAATAGTATTTGCCTAAGGATATGTAGAGGGTGTTTCTTAAAACTGGAGCTTTTCAGCTTATTGTGAATAAGTGATTTTTAGATTATAATCAGATTAAAAATAAGCAGTTAAGCGTTTCTGTAAACTAGTTAATAATCAGCTGATAATCAGTTTATAATCAGTTAAGTGTTTCTGTAAAATCAGCTTATAATCAGTTTTTAATTGCAGAAACTGTCAAAATAACCAAACTGTCCCTGAATTTATTTATTGTATAAAAATAATTTTTTAAATGTAAATTCAAAATTTATTTTGCAATAATAATAAAATTTATTTAAGAAGAAGCGTAAAAAAAATTTGATGGGAACTAAAGTATATAGGGTGGGCAAATTTGAAATGTTGAAGATTAGGTAGGGATAGTATGGTCTTTTACTTGGTCAAAACTGCTTAAAAAATAAGTGCTTAAAAAAAGTAGCAAAACCCAACTTTTAAAAAACTGATTAAAATCAGATTATAATATATTATTTAAGTTTTCAGAAATACTTAAATAAACAACTTATAATCTAAAAATTACTTATAATCAGTTTTGACCAGTTTTTAAGTTTTGAGAAACACCCTCGTAATTGAATGAGCCAATAAATTAGAAATGAAAGCACGCATGCGATTCATGATATTATTATTATTATTATTATTATTATTATTATTATTATTATTATTATTATTATCAGGTAGATATTAATTAGTTACTTTTCCTTTTTAATAAATTGAAATAATAAAGATTTAAAAACATACGAAAACTTGTGAAATGTAATTAAGAGAAATGGATAAGGTAGGTTCGTACAGTTATTGGTGCGTTGCAAGCATTAGATTTGTCTTTCACACTGACTTTATTGATAATGTCGTGGCTACAATACAAACTCAAAGTTATATATTTAACATGGCCAATTCATTTATCAATTGAATTAGTATTCTTTAGAGTTAAATAAGTCGAATAATTTTGGGAAATTGTGATGACTAAACTCAAAAATAAATCTATTCAAATCATCGTATTACTATATAAATATGCAAAGTTAATTCAATGATTATATATAAATTATTATTATGTTTTATAATCATTTTTTTCTCTCATATTAAAAAATATGATTTCTTTTAAAATTTTGCTGTTTGAGCATCCACCAACAATTTTTCATTAGTGGCGATTTCTTTTTCTTTAATTTAATTAATTTTTATTTAATAGATATATATATTTATCTATATTTTTTGAGTATAATTTACTTTTAATTTTGTTATTTTCATTCCCCTAATGAATTTTATTATCTTTTATTAAATTTCTTAAATATCTTTTCAGAAAAATATTACATCAAATGTTGTATTAAATGTTGTAAAGTCTTAATCAATAAGCGATTTATGTGAATAGTTTGACACTCTCATTCTTTAAATAAAAAATTACAAGTTTAATCCTTACGAATAAAATTACTATTTGCTAGGAGCAATTTATTTTTAAATGTGTCAATTTAGTGCGAACATAATTAGTTATGATCTAATAAATTTAAGGATACATGTGGTTATAAAAAAAATTATAAAGTCTTATTGTTATTAGTTTTGAATTTCTTATTGATGTTAAACCATCAAAGTTGTTTAAAAGCCATACATAAAGATCAATTCTATATTTAGTTATTTAAACACTTGAATATTGTATGTGTAAGTGTATATTTATATATTTTTATGTATCATGTATGTATGCGTGTGTTCGTGCACATTCATACATGTGGATGTATGCCGGCGTATGCATACAAGCTTTTTGTTGGTTTATGTGTGTGAATCCTTGTCCGTGTGACATTTCAATTTTAATAAAACATGCCCGTGAATTTTATTAATTTTTAATCATAAAATCACAAAATTAATTAATTTTTAACGATAAACTCACAAATTTGATTATTTTTTAATCATAAACTTGTGTATTTCATTTTCCATACTACTTTTTGAAAACTAAGTGATAAGTAAGCTCAGGAAGTGAATTTGAATACTCTTGTCGACTTGAAAAATAAAAACAAGGGAGTCATTATCATGCTTGTGTTGATATGTTTGAGAATTAATTCTTAACCGCTCATTGTGAACTCTTAGGCCTATTAAACTAAAATTTCCAATTACTTTCAAAACTATAACTTCACATTCCATCGCACTTAAGTATATAAAAATGTTTTTTTATTTTTTTTTAATTTGGTTTTGATTGAAATTAAAATTATTTTAATCTTTATTTTTAATAACCACTTTAATATCACATATCAGAGTTAAATGTTTATTTAAATAATATCACGAAGCACATTTCATTGTTTAGAAAAAAAAAGTTCCTTTTAAAATTACATTGAATATTGAAAAATTAAAATAAATAAATTTCCATTTCAAAATTTTTAAACCATAAAATATGTATATTTTTAGGCGTACTTATTTAACCTAGGTTAATTAAAATAATAAAGTAATAGGTGAATTTTAGCGAAAAAAATTAGAAAAGTTGACACATAAAGTTAGATAGAAACACATGAATCATTTGTAATTTCTAATATTATCATATCTTTATTTTTTTTAGTTTCTATTGGGTTTATTTTGATAGATTAAAAAAAATTAGTGCGCCCTAAATATATTTATTTTATTCAAATTTTGAATAAAAATTATTTTTCACTAATAAATATATTTTTAAAGTAAATTAAAATATGTAGAGAAGATTGTCAAATTTTATAGGTTATAGGATTACAATAAAATTAAAGTTTTTCTTTTCGAAAGAAAATAACTATTATAAAAATATAATCCAGGAAAAAAATAGTTAATGATTACTAAACTCGGGCCAACAGGTCTACCCCCGTATACTCAACTTAGATTTTATAACCAAATTAATACTTGAATTATCATTATTTAATTCAAAAATATTATAAAAATCAAATAAACAAAAAGGGATGCATGACCAAATAGCTAGACTACCATTACATATATATATATGCACGAGCCAACCTACGTGCACTTAAATTTGATTGTAGGAACCCTTAATTTTACACATTGCTTATATAATTAAAAAAAATTAAGAAAAATATATTATTAAAAAAATTGCGATCGCACCTTACATAATTAAAAAAATTAAGAAAAATATATTATTAAAAAAATTTTGCAATAGCACAGCAGGTGCGCTCGTAGTGCGGCTAGTCCGCACTAGTCATGGCCTAGTATTGATTTTGGACTCTTATAAATAGAGATTTGCCCTCCTTGACTAGGGATCAGATTTTCTAACCTCGAAATTCTGCCCAAATATATATGTGATGCAAATTAATTAAACAATAAATTTCTCTTAATTATTTTGAACTTTTTGGACCTTCATTAACCGATTTTACTCATTTTTTTTTTTTGTGTAAGTGGAACTTTAAAATGACAAAACTCTTCAATCCATTATCAAGAAAAGAAGCTTGCCCAAGGTTATGTATATTTACTAACTTCTTTTTCAATTCGGTAATTAATCAATAATAAATTTGGTTAATTAAAAATTCTTTGCATTTAAAGATACAAACTACTTACGGTTTTAATTCTCATACAAATGGGATAAGTAGGCACACTCGGATTATCATTCCGAGTGGTGAGCCCACACCTTAACAACCAATGCCCTATTTTATTTTAATTTTTTATGTATTGTTCTTAATTGTTATCTTCAATATTTTCATTAGTTGCTCTACTTTGAGGCTCCATTTGCAAGTTTGATGAGTCTTGCAAATGGACGCCATGATGATAGTGCTTATTTTCTTCCTTTACTTTTCGTTGAGTTTGTTCATTAGTTTGGTGATTTATGCTAAACCTAAGACCCATAAGGGTTAAAGTTGAAGTTCCTCTAGAGCCATTATTTTGAAGAAGTTATAACATTCTAATACTCTGTGTTGCATTTGTAGTTGTCATCCTTATTAAATGCGCATGCATTATATATATTGTCATTCATATTTATCTGTGGCATATTCCACAAAAAGTCATATTTTCATTAAATCAATTAAAAAGATGACTAAATCAATCAAAGAGAGGTAAAAAAATTATTTTCTCTTATTGGTATAAAAAGTTAGCTCGGGACCCATCGTAATTAGTTTCGGACTAATGACCTTTTTAGGTAAAAATTAACCTAATTTAATGGAGCCAATTAAATGGGTTTTTTCTTAAAATTTTCCAATAACCCAACAAAATTTAGGTGGCGACTCTTCCATTTTCGCTTTTCAAAATAAAAGTCACCATTCTTTTCTAAAATAAAAGGAGAATATTCTTTTTCAAGTAAAAGAAACAAAATCTTTTTCAAAATAAAAGAAAATTTTAAACCCGTGCTTATCGAACAGAATGGATACCATATCCGGCGGTATCTTGTGGGACTGAGTCCTAATGAGCATTTTCAACTCATCTTCATTAAAGGGTTGGATCGATACTCGAGCGAGATCTCACACCCACATTTGGACTAAACATAACTCCAGACATTTGAAAATTAATAGGTTGACTAGAAGCCATTTCATAGGTATTAAGGATACGCTTACTTTCCTTGTATTCCCCCTCATTTGCTCGAAAAAGAGCAATGAATCATCAATAAAGAAGAGGTGAGACACTTTAGGACATTACCTATGAGCTTTACAACCATGAATACTCCTATTACTCTTAGAATGGCTCGACAAACTAGATAAACCTTCAACACATATAATAAACAAGTAAGCAGAAATTGGATCACCTTGGCGTAATTGAGGGGCAATATGATCAACATCTTCTCCATTTAATAAGATCGAATAAGAAACATCACAAACACATAACATCATCCATGATACCCATTTATCATCAAAACCCAAAGCCTGTAACATAGCTTCCAAAAAAGGTCAGTAACCTTATCATATGTCTTAGAAATGTCTATTTTTAAAGCAAAATCCCCTTGCCTTCCTTGAGATATCTATTTCATTCAATGGATTAACTCAAAAGCAATGATCACATTATCATAAATTAAACAACTTAGGACAAAAGTTGACTAACATTCTGATATAATTTGAGATAAGATCATCTTTACCCTATTGGACAAGACTTTGGAGATTATCTTGTAAAGAACATTACACAATACAATAAAGACGAAAGCCCTTTAGAGATTCAGTACTACAAACTTTAGGAATTAATATATGAGTATCAGTTAAACAATTAGGGAAAATACCTCAATTTAACCAATAACACAACTTAGAAAGATATCATTCCCAATGATATGTCAAAAATTCTAAAAAAAAATTTGGATTAAGACCATAAGGCCTTGGAGATTTTTCTGGGTGCATATGAAATACAACTACCTGTAATTCTTCTTCTGTAAAAGGAGCAAGTAAAAAATTGTGATCATCAGTTGAAACTCTCCTCTGAATCAGGTTAATAACTGGCTCCACATAAGCATCACCTCTTTTAAACACTGAAGAAAAATAATCCCTAATTAAAGTACTCATCCCTTTTTTATCTCTTACCCATTCACCATTAGAATTTTGCTACTCATAAATTTTGTTATTTTTTCGCCTCTGGTGAACTTGATAGTGGAAAATTTTTGAATTTTTATCCCCACTTAATTTGCATCTAGAAAATTTTTACTCTTTGCTTCCATTTCAATTCATCTTGTTCCAACAAAATATTTAATTGTGCATGCCAAAAATCATAGTTTCCATTGAAATGTAACGCATAAGTACCACAATTTTCTTCTAAAACCCAAAGCAATAATTGTTTATGAATATGATTAGCTTGTTTCTTCTTAATACCCCATTTTTCTAGAGATTTGATATAGTTAGACTTCTTTTGCATCACACAAACATTTTGATTAGAAACACATGCTTGACTAACTACATCTGTAACATCTTCCTCTAACAACCATTCATTTTCAAAACAAAATCACTTTCTCCTCCACTTTTCATTATTGCCCGATAAATCTAAGATAATTGGAGAAATAATCTGAAACCGGAGTAATCCTAGTAAAAAGAGTATGATGGGGATAAAAGTCAATCCATTCCACATTTTCCACCCTTTTATCTAACCTCTCCCAAACCCAATTTGAAGAACCTCTACCTCTTTCCCAGGTAAAGGATAGCCAGAAAGAGAGATACCAAATAAATTAACATCTGATAGAGTAAAACAAAATCCATTTAGCAACTCGATTATGATGAACCATGGTTTCGATAAGAAATATGATACTCAACTGAAATCTCAAAGACAAATCTTTGAGTGCTCGAACTATTTAAGGATTGTCGAGACCCTGACAGTTTCATCTTATGATATTCATGATTGTCAGCGACCCTATGGCACATGACTTGATGATCGAACCTCACTAGGGGTAGCTTCCATATCATTTTTCCCCTCTTCAACTTATAGTGGATCATATTTAGAAAATAAATTGTTGTCTGTAGGCCTAACAATATTAGGCCTAACGCCCATTTTGTTACTTTGACTCTCATCCCTATTATCCAATTCAAATTGTAAACTATTTTTAGAAACCATTCCATAAGAAAACCGCAGTAATTGCATTTCCACGACTGCTAATGACGACCATCTGCATTCATTAGCCAACCACTGACTGGAGTCAAATTAAGATGCAAATTAGTGTGGAGACTCTCATCCCATTGCTGAAGAATATCTTTATTAGTAGACTACAGTCACATTAGACAAAAGCTATTAATATGGCCAAGATAACCACAAAGATAACAATAAACAAGAAGCCTTTCATATTTGAAAAGAGAATAACATATTCTCCCAATGGAATATGCTCTCAATTCTTTATACTCTTCCTCTATTATGGACAAGTTTCCAATATTACTTTCCCTAAACACTACTTATTTTAAAGATAAACAATTCCCTTGAAAGGAATCAAAATCAATACCATTAACTTTAAGATAAAATTAATCAAAATTGCTAACATCAACTTTAAGACAACTACAAAATACAGAAAATGTTATAGAGAACATACAATGTGCAAACCACACAACACACTTAACCATATTTTAAATCTTTCATCTCATATTTAGTCACCCTTTATATATGTTTTTTTATTTTTTTTTATTCTGGTTGATGTTGCATGAATAACACCCATTTCTTTATAAAATTAAAGTCAATGGCTTATAACAAGTTGAATATTTTACCATCCTCAAAGTATTTGGATTATCTTTTTTTTCCTCTCAAATCATTTATATTTTTTATGAATAAATTAAATATTTTCAATTAGTTAACTACTATTGACATTAAAATGATATGTATTTTAATTGACCTACAAATTGTAAACTCACATAATCTGTGCAAATGAATCAAGGAAGAACAAGAGAGAACACAGAGAAATGAAGTATTCGAGAAGCTTCATTCATCAGTCAAAAGAAAAGCTGTGCTGAGTAATAGCCATAAGATTATTTATATATGTACAATATAAAGTTCAAAATACCCTTCAAACCTAACTACAATTACTAAACCTATCATGCAATAATATATATATAAATAAACACATATCTCAATAGCCCCCCTCAAGATGGAGGTTGGTGAGGAACCAAGCCCATCTTGGACAGCAATAGCTCATGAGACGTAGAAGAAAGAGACTTGGTGAAAATGTATGCCGTCTGTGACTTAGAGGAAATATGAGCAGTAACAATAAATCCATCTTTCAACCTGTTCCTTACTAGATGGCAGTTCATATCTAAGTGCTTTGTCCTCTCATGGAAAACAGGATTTGCAGCTATGTGAAGAGCTGCCTGATTATCACATATGATAGGAATAGGCAACTGAATAGGTACCTGAAAATCCCACAACAGATAGGTCAGAAATTGAAGTTTACAAACAGTAGTTGTCATACTACGATATTCAGCTTCAACTGAACTTCTAGCAATGGTAGCCTACTTTTTTGTTTTCTAGGATATAAGTGAAGATCCTAGAAAAACACAATACCCACTAACATATTTTTTAGTAATAGTACAAGACCCCCAATCAGCATCAGAATAAGCTTCCAATTGGAGGGAGTAGCCAGTAGGGAAGAAAAGACCAGTAGAAGGAGTATGCTTAAGATATCTTACAATATGAACAACAACATCCCAATGTGACTTTCTAAGGCTACTCATGTACTGACTTAAATATTGAGCGGAGTAAGTAAGATCAGGTCTAGTGAGGTTAAGATATAGTAATCTGCCAATTAATCTCCTAAACCTATTTGGTTTAGGAAAAACCTCAGAAGAATCATCATGAATCTTAAAACCAGCAAGTAATGGTATTGTAGTAGGCTTTGAATCAATAAGACTAGTATCCTCAATCAGATCTAGAACATATTTCCTTTGATTGAGATACAAACCTACTGAAGTTCTATGAATCTCAATTCCTAAAAAATATTTAACTAAACCCAGATCTTTAACGGTAAAAGCCTCATCCAAAGCAATTTTCACAGTAGTAATTTCATTAACATTTGTTCCAATCAATAATAATTCATCCACATAAACAAGTAAAGCCATAAAGTTTTATCCAGAACATTTAGTAAACAAGCAAGTATCATGAACAGATTGAACAAAACCCAGAAAATGTAGTTTATTTGTCAGTTCCAAATTCCACTGTCGAGAGGCTTATTTGAGGCCATAAAAAGACCTTTTAAGCTTGCAAACCAAGTGAGAAGAAGGGACATTATAACCAGCATGTGGTTGCATATAAACTTCCTCATCTAAAGAACCATGGAGAAATGAATTATTGATATCAAGCTAAAAAATAGGCCACTGTTTAGCAGAAGCAATAGCCAAAAAAAGCCTAACTGTAACTAGTTTAACCACAGGGGAAAACTATCATGAAAGTCTATCCCCTCAATTTAATTAAACCATTTAGCCACTAGTCTAGCTTTATATTTGTCCACTGTCCCATCAAGCTTAAATTTAACCTTGTAAACCCACTTGCACCCAATAGATTTCTTATCAAGTGGTAAAGTAGTTAATTCCTAGGTCTGATTTTGTTCTAGGGAAATAATTTCTTTATTCATAGCCTCCACCCAACAAGGATCAGACTTAGCCTGAGTATATGTAGTAGGTTCCTTGACAGTGGATATATTAGCCATAAAATCAATATGATTCTTATTTAAGTACCGGAAGAGAAATGAAGGAAAAGGAACTAGAGCATACAAAGAATCAGATTGACTTATAGACAGAGAATTTTGAACAGAAGACACAAACTGATCAAGCCATTTAGGCTTAGCTCTAACTCTAGTACTATGTCTGAAAAGAACAGGAACAAAAGTTGAAGGAACTGCGTGTTGTGGTAAATTAAAAGAAGAAGAAGAAGAAGAAGAAGAAGAAGAATGATGAAATGGAAAATTGTTTTCATAAAATGTAACATCTGTAGAAATCAACACAGACTGAGATTCAAGATTAAACAATTTGTATGCTTTTTGTCCAGATGCGTATCCCAAAAAGACACATTTAAAGGCTCTTGGGGAAAACTTACCCTTATGAGGTGTAGTGTTAGAAGGATAACAAAGACAACGAAATGTTGTCAAGATACTATAATCAGGAGGTTTATTGTGAAGAATGAAATAAGGTGTCTGCCAGTTTAGAATAGGGGTAGAAAGTTTGTTTATTATATGAGTGGAAGTCAAAATAGCTTCAGCCCAAAAACACTTAGGCAAACTAGACTGGAACATTAGGGCTCTAGCTATTTAAAGTAGATGTTTATGTTTTCTCTCAACCACCCCATTTTATAGAGGTGTGTAAGGAGTTATTTTTTGATGAATCACACCCAATAAATTAAAAAATTGAAGACATTTAGTATTAACAAACTCTAGACTATTTTCAGTTCAAATTTGTTTAATTTGAGTATCAAATTGAGTGGAAATAAGAGAAAAAAAATATGAATTTCAGAAAAGGTTTGAGATTTTTATTTTTAAAAAATGTCCAAGTGGCCCTACTATAGTCATCACTATAGTAAGAAAATAATATGCTCTTGAAATAGAAGCAGCAGAGTAAGGACCCCACAAGTCAACATGAATTAACTCAAAAGATTTAGAAGTTTGAGAAGCACTATTAAGAAAAGGTAATCTGCGTTGTTTAGACAAAGGACAAATGTCACAATAATGGTTATCATTATTAACTGTATACACAGAAGAAGGTAATTGTTGAATTTTATTATAGGAAGTATGCCCCAATCTTTTATGCAACAAATCATAAGAAATAACATCTTTATTCATATGTCCAGTAGTACAAAAAAAAGAATTCAAGTTCTCAAGAAAATTGAAACACAAACCAACAGGAACAAAACAACTTACAGCCGGCTTATTAAAAAAAGATTGAATTGTGTTTAGAAGAAAGCTAGATTTATTTAATATATACAAACCAGCATGGTGTTTGCCTATAGCAATGACTTCTTTAGTCAAGTGGTCCTGAAAAAAATAATGAGTTTGAAAGAAAAATGACCTCAATATTCATGTCTTGAGTAAGTTTACTAACTGACAGTAAATTAAATTTGAAACTAGGGACTAACATCACATGATGCAAAGACATTTTAGAATGAAAGAAAATAGACCTAATGTGTTTAACTAACACAGTAGACTTATCAGGTAAATCAATGAAGGAAGCAGTTTCAAGAGAGATAAGACCATTCATGTACTTAGAATTAGAACACGTATGACTAGTAGCACCAGAATCTATTATCCAAAAAATATCATCAAGGAAACCTGATATACTCGGACTAAGAGATTTATATTACCTGCAAAACTAGTAAAAGTCATGGAAGCATTATCAGCAACAACTTTGCCCCTCAAGCACCTCTGTACTTCTTTTTCAACCAGTGATGTAATATTTGCAGACTAGTCAAGTTGCTGTAATGATTCAGTAAGAGGTACAGGACTTGCCTCATCATCAGAAGCATGAGCAACCTGAGCCACAATCTTAGTAGACCCTTTAATTCTAGACCTCCTATCATTCTACCACTCAGGGTACCCAATCAGTTTAAAATAATTCTCTTTGTCGTGACCTTTCAAATGACAATAGGTACATTGTCTTTCAGTCCTAAGCTGACCTCTCCTAAAAGTATCTCCAACATTATTATCTCTATTAGACCCCTTAGCAAAATACTGCCCTCTCACAGCCATAACACTAGCATCAACATTATCAACAAAACTATTGTGCACTTCCCTTTGCTTCTCAACTCTCATCACCATTGAGTAAGCCTTAGTAACTAATGATAATGGTTCCAGCAAAAGAATTTGATTCCTCACATGATCGTACTGATCATTGAGGCCCATTAAAAACTGCATTAGCTTATTCAGATTATTAAAATATGAAACTTTTCTTCCTGTAACACAAATACACTCAGGAGCTTGTATTAAACAAGCAAATTCATCCTATAGTTTCTTAAGTTTTGTAAAATATGCAGTAATAGACAAGCTCTCGTAAGAAATCAAAGAAAATTCCCTTTGTACTCTATATATCATTGGTCCATTACTCTTACTAAACCTATTTGCTAACTCATTCCAGAGTTCTTTAGAATCATCAACATAAATGAAAAGCCTCAACAAGGTCTTTCAAAATAGAGTTCAACAGCTAAGATGTAACCATACAGTCAACCCTCTTCCACTTGGTATATCCATCACTATCTTTATTGGGTTTGACACAGGACCCGTCAATAAACCCTAACTTCATTTTAGCCCCCAAAGCAATCTTCATTGCCCAACTCCATGCAAAAAAAATATGTTCAGTAAGTAGAGTGCTTACCAAGATCATACCAGGATGATCAGATGCCTGCAAATAGAGTGGATCGCTGAAATCATGATTGTACTGATTAGCAATCTGCTGCGGATGCATAGTTGCATCAGATGTCTCCCCCTCAGCGGTCATCATGTTACAGGAAATCAATTAGGGTTAAGTGTTCAAGAAAATGAAGAAATCAAACATGTCAAGAGATTTACAAGATTGTTGAGAAACACGATCAACACGATCGGAACAAAACAAAAGAGCAACATATCGAGAAAAAAAATTGTACCAAATCAAATTAGAAGAAATGAACTAAATCAACATGATATAAATCAAATCGGAAAACAACACGATATAAATTATATTGGAAGAAATGAATCAATAAGAAATACAAATCATACAAAAAAAAAAAACTAGATCTAGAGATCAAATGAGCGACGATTCCAAAATTAGGGTTTTTCAGAAAAAAAAACTTACAAACTAAACAAAAAAATGTCGTAAAAATTGCAGAAAAACAATGAAAAATGAGATGAGCAACACATGAATTGCTCTAATACCAGGAAAACTCACAGAATCTATGCAAATGAATCAAGGAAGAACAAGAGAGAACACAGAGAAATGAAGAGAAATGAAGTATTCGAGTAGCTTCATTCATCAGTCAAAAGAAAAACTGTGCTGAGTAATAGCCATAAGATTGTTTATATATGTACAACATGAAGTCCAAAATACCCTTCAAACCTAAATATAATTACTAAACCTGTCATACAATAAAAATATATACAAATAAGCACATATCTCAACACAAATTCATATCATTTGAATTTAATTATACAATAATTTGAATAAATTACAGAACCAATTTGAAGGACTAAGTTCAAATGGGATTTGCAAGGTTTGTAGATTGGGTGTGGAGTTTCCATCTTCCACTAAGTATATCAATTACATTATTTGAATAAGTGGGCCTTCGGTCTCTCCCTCACCTTGCATATAGAAAAGCATGAAGATGTGTTGGGATTTCTTAAAAAAATATCACAAAAAGAATAAAATAATTTTCAAAAATACTTTTTTTTTTCAAAATATTCACTTTTTTCAACTTTTAATTTCAAACATATTTCTTTTTAAAATATATATTTAAGATATTTCTAATATACTAAAAATATATTATACTTTTAGAGATACATATTTAATATATTTAAAATATACAAAAAATGAGATATTTTAAAAAATAAAAATTATTATCATTAATGTCATTGAATTTTAATTTGCAAATCATATAATTTCTACCAATAACACTATTTTCCCTGAATTTAGACCACATAATTTGGGATTTATTAATTTTAAATTTATACATTATGTATTTGACATAATTGAAAATTCAATTAAAAATGTTCTATCATTAATCTTTGAAATTGGCTAATAAAATATAATATTACATTGGGAGGAAGCCTATTGTCCAGGGAATGTGCACTTTACCATTAGGTTAAGTTTCAGTGCGCAAAATACATTTAAATATATATAATCCCATAGAATTTATGAATCGACTTTATTTAATGAAATTGATTTTTTTAGATTAAAATTCATTAACTATATATGAGAATAAATTCTAAAATTAATAATTAAAATATCAAATATGAAGAATATATTTATAAATAAAATCATTCACAAATAAAATCAATTCCCTATCTTTCATTAAAAAAATAAATTAAGAATAATGTATAAAAGAAAAGAAATTAAATTTATTATTCAATTAAAAAATATACTACATATATAATTCTTAGTTAGCTAAATACATCTTTTCGTTCTTGTGTTTTGATGAACTTTTCTAAAACATTATTAAATTGATTAGAATGCACAATAATAATGTGCTCGGCAGCAACAGCTTTAACCCGTTCGTGGTAGTAAAGTCACTTTTGTGGAGTAAAAACTGTGTGAGGTAGTACCTAACATGCATAGAAAATAAGACAATTTAACAAGCTAACATTAAAATGAAAACAATGTGATTTGGTAAGTGCAAAATATTAAACACATTTTTTCAATTATAATTTAAATAAGAGTCGTAATTTGAATAGGAGTTGTAATTGAAATAATAGCCGTAATTTGAATAATAGCTACCATTGGAATAGTAAGATTAGGATGCTCACACATATTGAAAAGGTCTATAAATAGCTTTCTCCCTTTCACTTCTAAACATCCAAAAAAAAACTTGGAGAGAAAGAGAGAGAGTTTTATAAAATAAAAAAAAGTAAGATTTCTCCTAAATATTATCTTTCCTTTTATTAGAGAGAGTGTTTTATTTTCTCCTATTATAAGAGAGAGTATTGACAATTGTTCTCTCGTTATTTTAAAAAAAAATTGTTATAATTCTTTTGCTATAGTAAAATTCTTCTACAATTTGTCCGTGGTTTTTTGCTCAATTAGTTTGGAGATTTTTTCATGTAAAATTTGGTGTTCATTATTTTCATTTTAATTTCTTATTTCCACTTTAGTTATAATTGTATGCTCCGTTACCACAATGTTGTAACAGTGGCATCAGCGCCTGGCCTATTTTTCATGCTATAGTCAGATCTAGTGAGTGAAAAGAAGGGTTGAAGTATGAAATAGAGAAATACAATGTGGCATTGTAAACTTGGCCACATGTCGGAATGAGGGTTGAAGATTTTTGCTGAAGAAAAATTGTTTCTAGGGCTCAAAAAGGTTTCAATACCGTTTTGTGAGCATTGTGTTACTAGTAAGCAGCACAGATTAAAATTTAACAGTTCTTCTACTAGAAGCAAAGCTATCTTAGAACTAATCTATTATAATGTTTGGCAAGCATCAGTTCTATCCTTAGGAGGAGAAAAATATTTTGTCTTTTATTGACGATTACTCAATGAGATATTGGGTGTATGCAATAAAAAAATAGGCATATGCATTTCTATTTTTCAAAATATTCAAAGCGTAGATTGAGCTTAACAATAAGAATAAACTGGTGATGAATTTGATAGCTTTTATCAATAAGAAGATATCAAAAGAAGGTTCATGGTGGCATACACTCTACAACAAAATGGAGTAGCAGAGCGAATGAATAAAACCTTGTTAGAATGAACAAGAGCGATGTTTCATTTTGGGCAGAAGCAACCAAAACTGTCTGTTACTTAATCAATTGGTTACCATCAACCGCAATTGGTCTAAAAACCTAATGAAAATGTGGACTAGTAAGCCAGCTAATTATTCTCACTTTTTTACATACATTCAGAAGTGTTTATGTTATGTACAACGCCCAAAAAACATCAAAGCTCGATCCAAAATCTTTGAAATGTATTTTCTTAGGGTATGCTGATGGAGTCAAGGGATATCACCTGCGAGATCCCACTGCCTACAAGGTGCTAATTAGTAGCAATTTTATATTTATAGAAGATAAGACATGAGAAAAAGATAATGATAGTACTTCAAAAGAAAAACTAGAGACTACTACAGTTCAAATTAAAGAAAGACAAGAACAAGAAGTTCCAAATGCTTCTAAAACATCATCAGAACATGAAGAACAAGAATAAATTGAGTTTGCAACTCCACAAGTTCAATTGACAACTCAGGAGAGAAGAGAACCAGCTTGGCACTCAGAGTACATCATGGAGGGAAATGTCATATATTGCTTACTAACAGAGGATGGAGAGCCATCAACTCTCCATGAGGCTATAAAAAGCCAAGAAGCTTCTCTATGGATGGTAGTAATGCAAGAAGAAATTGAAGCTCTTCATAAAAATAAAATATGAAATTTTATTTCACTACCACAAGGAAGAAAGGCTATTAGGAACAAATGGGTTTACAAAATAAAATGAGATAAAAATAACCAAATGGAGCGGTATCATGCTAAATTGGTGATGAAAGGATTCGCTCAGAAAGAAGGTATAGACATCAATGAAATATTCTCTCCTGTTGTTCGACTCACAACGGTTCGAGTAGTCCTGGCAATGTATGCTATATTTTACTTATACATAGAGCAATTGGATGTGAAAAGTGCATTTCTTCATGGAAAACTTGAAGAAGAAATCTACATGCTCCAACCAAAAGGTTTTGAAGAAAAAGAAAAAAGAGAACTTGGTTTGTAAGTTGAACAAATCTCTATATAGTCTCACACAGGCACCGAGATATTGGTATAAGAGATTTGACTCCTTTATCATGAGCATTGGATGCAACAAACATAATTCATATCCTTGTGTTTACTACAAGAGATTTGGTGATGATCATTTCATTATTCTGTTGTTATAGTAGTAAAGTCCTTTTTTGTGGAGTAAAAAATATGTGAGATAGCATCTAACACACATAGGAAATAAGATAATTTAACAATCTACCATTAAAATGAAAATAATAGGGTTTAGTAGGTGTGAAATATTAAATATATTTTTTCAGCCGTAATTTGAATAGGAGCCATAATTAGAATAGTAGCCGTAATTTGAATAGGAGCCGTAATTAAAATAGTAGCAGTAATTTAATTAGTAGCCACAATTGGAATAGTAAGTTTAGGATGTTAACACATATTGGAAAGACCTATAAATAGTCTTCTCCCTTTCACTTCTAAACATTAAAAAAAAAAAAAAACTTAGAGAGAAAGAGAGAGAGTTTTAGAGAGAAAAGTAAGATAGATCTCTCCTTAATTGTCTCTATTTTATTAGAGAGAATGTTTAATTTTTTCTATTATAAAATAGAGTATTATCAATTGTACTCTTCTTATTTTAGAAATAAATTATTGTAATTCTTTTGCTATAGTAAAATTCTTCTATAATTTTCTCATTACCTTTTTCTCTAAATAGTTTGGAGTTTCTTTTTACTTAAAATTTGGTGTTCATTATTTTCATTTTAATTTTTCATTTCTACTTCATTTGTAATTATATGCTCCGTACCACAATGTATTAACATTCAAAATGTCATTATTATCATTCTTCTTCTTTCCTTTGACTCTATAAAATGAAGAATTTTGTTCAACAATCAAATGAATTATATTATATTGATCAATTGGTAATTAAGTTATGAAAATTCTACTATATATATATATATAATATCTATTTTTGTTACCGTTTAGCCGTTGTAAAAAAATAAAAAGATGCAGGAGAATTCTACATCTTTACCCGTATATATACGTATATGTATTTTGTCATTATATATCCGTGAACTATACATGTATTTGATTGAGATATCAAACCAATAAAATGAATTTCAGAATTAATAATTTGGAACATGTACACGAGAAAAATATAGATTGTAATTTCAATGTGGTTATACATATATTTAGTAAAACAAAAAAAAAAAACAATAAGAATATGGGTTTATGTTAGAAATTAGAAACATCATTTGTTGCGTCATGGAGGAATTGTCACCATTATTTACCCTGAAATTTCAACATTCTGGTGATAAGATAATTATACACTTTGGAACTTTCCTTGAACTTGCAATTGAATCTATTTGAAAATTTTACTATATATTTAATTATTTTAAACATTAATTATGCATGTTTGTTTTTTGCAATCATACTTGTAAATTATATTAAGATTCATGTGTCAAAAATAAAATATTATAATTAATTTAAATCACTGACATAAGTAGTTAAGAAAGTATAGAAGTTTAGCAGTTTGTTATTATAGCAAATTATTTTAGTGCACTGGTTTATCATTATAGCAAATTATTTTATAAATTTCTGATGAATCTTGTATTTTTTGTGACTCTAAATCGCACAATTTCTTAATGTACTCAATATATCAAATTATTTTCCGTTATCATTTAGATATAATGCGCGCATTAATTAAATCTAAAAATTTTTATGTCATTTCATAGTTATATATATATATATATATATTTCATTTTTAATTTTCAAAAAATTTTATCATAATTTAGAAGTTTAGTTGTAATTATTATTTATTAAAAGTTAAAACGAATTGTATATATATATTTCTAATTACACTATATTTTACTTTTTTAACTTTTTTTCAAAAATGTCACACTATTTTAGTATACCAAATATATATTAAATGTATACATCTGAAAGCAGAGTCTATATTTTTAACATACTAAATATATAATTGATGTGTGATTTTGACAAAGGGATATTTTGAAATTGATGGTTAAAAAGTGATATTTTTTAATAGATTATACTGTTTTTAAAAATTATAAAAAATAAATATAAACGTATTGTGTCAATCATAAAATAATATAAAACAACAAATAACACTGCCTTTCATTATAAGAAATGTTCTTTTTTTTTATCAATGTAATAGGAAATTGGCAAGCTCAACTATTTATTACAAAATGTGTATAAACACACATATACACAAAATGTGTGTGTATATATATATATATATATATATATGTTTACAAAATGTGTATAAACACACATACACATTCGGGTGGATTATAAATTAAGGATCCAAAAGTATTTTAGATAAAATTATGGATAATGGGACAAAGTGGACCCACTTAGCCATTTAAAATTTAAAATGCATGCATTTTCCGTGGGTTAGAGATGAGAAGACCATTAGATTAGGAAAATTTGGGCCAATATTCAAAGTAATTTAAAAAAAAAAAACAATAGCAAATATGGTAGGAAATTGGCAAGTTCAACTATTTGACATCTATCATTTTATTTTATTGGTGAACATGGTAGTTCACTAAGGAACTAAAAAACAATCGATCTGGGAAAGCAAATTCCCAGTTGATCCTCCCTAAGGACAACTAGCATGTTGTTTGTTGGTGAGTCCAGTGTATGGGTTCCAAGAGGAAACAACTCAGCTTCAGCGGCAACTCTATCTGCAAGTCGATTCGCCTCTCTGTAAGCATGGCACATCAACACTTTCCACTTTCGTTGAAGAATATCCCAAATACTGTGTACAATAGGTTTATGCTCTCTAACAACCAACTCTTTTTTATTGATGATGTTTAAAGCACATAGAGTATCAGCTTTAAGAATGACCTTCTTGTGGCCTTTGGACCAAGCAAGTTGTAGGCCTTGGTAGACTGCCCACAGTTCAGCACATGTTATAGAACACATCCCAATGTTCATTGTGAATCCTCCTAGCCATCTTCCACTACTATCCCGAATAACACCTCTTGCCTTTGCTCTTCCTGATCGAGCACAAAAGGCCCCATTAGTATTAACCTTGACCCAACCATTCGCTGGTGGTTTATACCTAATAAGAGCCTATTTTCTTTTTGTAGTCTGCACCTTTAACTCTAAAACACCAGTATGATTGACGATCTCATCGGTTCTTCTATGAATATCCCTGATCTCATCATGTTCAGTCCTTTCACCTTTAAAGACAAAGCAATGCCTAAGTCCATAGTCTCCATAGAGTTACGCCATAAATAATGCTCCAAATACCATTATTTATAATCTGATTGTGGTCATCCAAGTTTGCTAGCAACCACTCTTTTATACTCATTCTGAAAAAGGAAAGTCTGATACCATCGGGCAGTAGCCTGTACCAAATCTGCTGTGCATATATGCAGTCACAAAACACGTGTAACAGGTCCTCATCTCCACAACCACAGATAGGACAGGAAGCATCCAACGAGAGATGCCTTCTGACTTGTTCAACATCTGTTAACAACTTACCATGCAAAACCAACCATAGAAATGTTTGAATCCGCCTAAGACCTAGCCACTTCCAAACTTTCTTCCACCAAATGTTTGATAAAAGTGCATCATTTCCTTGCAAAGTGAAGTAGCTAAACTTGACTGTAAATTAACCTGACTTCGAATCTCCCAAGAATACACTGTCCTCTCCACTATTAAGGCCACCGAACAAATTCACTAATCATCACTAAAACAAATTCATACATGCAAGTGGACACCTCATGTTATTACCAAATGGTTTCTTTTTATAGGCCACCGAACCATTTATCCCAATTAAGTCTCCTTCTTCCATTTGAAATAGTGGGTACCTACTAAATTTGAGAACAAAAGACCAAAATAAAAAAATAAAGAGAGAGAGAGAGAGAGAGAGAGAGAAGATATTTCAACCCAAAAAGTTTAAGAGGATGAATTAATAAATTAAGATAAGTTAAAAGATTAAATTTCTTAATTAAGGACAATAAAAATAATAATAAAATTAAATAATATCTATATTTAATTTTGAATTAATATAAATATAGATTGTATTGATTTTTACTTAATTTAAATTGGGCAACACTAAATAAGAATGAGCTTAGATCATGGTTATTAACAAATTTGTTGTAGTAATATAGATGAAAAAATTACGCCCTCCATCTATTTTTTAAAATTTAGATTTTTTTTATTAGAGGTATTTTAGTTATTTTATTATAAACTCATAATAAATTCATAATAAATTCATTGTAAAATAATGAAAATATGGTATTTTGATAAATAATTTATAAATTCTGTATTTTGATAAATAATTTATAAATATGATAAATTTAAATTTTTTTTAATTTTTTTTTATATTTTTATCAAAAGCCTAATATAAATTGCCTAATTCAAGCCCATAAGTTAAACAAGATTTTAATCAAAATATTATTGAAGGTAAGTAAATTAAATTAAATAAAAGATAAATGCTAGAAAATTATTTGTAAGAATAAAATATCTTAGTATTAATGACTGAGTTATTTTTAGAAAATAGGTTGCACAATTAATTTAAAGAAATACTCAAATATATTATTAAATATTATAAAAAGAAGTAGCCAAGTCATTAGTTACTAAATAATAAGAATAAATATAAATCGGGCAAATATGTGTGTACGTATAAATAAGGTATGATGGGCTTAAGTGACAAAAGCAACAAAATATATATAAATTAATTGTGGCCCAAACCATTAAAAGATAATTATGGTCCCAAGTTAACTAATAAGATAGTGGAAAAATAAAGGCTTTTAAAAAAAAAAAACAAAAAATTGGGAATGGTTTCAAATTTACGGAGCTTAAAATATTATTTTAAATGTATGATAAATAAAATTTTAACTTTCAAAAATATGAAGGCTTAATTAATGCATTAGCGATGATAATTTTGCACATTCAACTCTTTAATTTGCTTAATCAACAGCCCATCTATTACTGAGGTGGCATAGCATGTATAATGCACTTTCTCTTGGCGCGTGAATACTCTAAATATGTTATATTAGCTATAAAATGACCATAATGCCTCTTTATTTAGTAATAAATCATTCATACTAATGAATCATTCATATTAAATATTAATATTTCTTTCTTCTTTTCATTTTTCCATTGCGATCCAATCATCACCGTGGTCGAAAACGGCCTTACCAGCGGCCAAGTGCTGCCATTGTGGATTGTCATCTCTGATCGATGCTGCTTCAATCTCTACTGGCCATAGTTAGAGCCCGCCCATGACGGCTGGATGGCATCGAGCTGAGATCAAGTATCATAAAGGACAGTCCAGTACACGAATGCTTTCGCAATGAGCGAGGTCCGGAGAAAGATCTGGCTATTGAGTCTTTGTACGCGGTCTTTCCTTGCAATTAATTGCTAATTGCAAGAGATCGTTTCCACGACTCGAATCCGTGACCTCAGGTCACTATATTGAAGAATAAAAAAAATTCAAAAAAAAAAAGTAAGAACGAAAGTTAGATTTTGTTGCAGCATAGGGAACCATTATCTTTGATCTGCATCCATACCCATTATATTTTTTCAATTCATTCATGCTCACATGGTATTACCGAACTTTGTCGATTTTTCTTTGAAGATCGTAATTTCCCCTTGATTTCTTCACTTGGGTATGGCTAATCAAATTTACTCCATTGATTTGTTCAACTGGTAGTTGAGTTTTTCAATTTTTAATGAGTTTGTCTTTTACTTGTTTAGTACTTTATTTTTCGATTTTCTCTGTAAATTTTACTTATACTTTCCGTAGTCTTATCTTTTTTTTTTCTTTCTTACTGATTGTTTCTTAGATCCAACAATTGAAGGGTTTTTTTTTTTTTTTTGTGACTTTATTAATTATAAATTTTATCTAATAAAAAAAAATTGGATTGTTTAGTGTTTGAGATTTTTGTTGATCTATTCTGGGTTTTTTTCTATCTGCTGCACTTTATTGAACAATTCTTGTTTTTAACCATATTTTGTTTGATTAAATTAATCATTAATGATAGAAACAAAGAATTTCAAGAATCATGTGACGGTATAGTTCAATTTGTTGATTTTTTTTCTCTTATTAAGATTACTTCATAAGCTACAATTCAAGATATTATTTTTGATAAATGGAGTGCGGTGGATTGAATTATGTTTTACTAGAGAGATATTCAATTAATTGGAAAATGTTTAGTTGAATTGAATTTCTAGAGAGAGAAGGTTTAATTAGTCAATGTACATGTGTGTTGATGTAAGGGTGTTTGTACATTACGCGCTAAGAGGTACCGCTTTATGTTAAATTAAGAGTCAATTTGTTAATGAAAATATTAAGTTAAAGGGGCTAATTGATTGTACTATAAGTAGAGGCTAAAGTGATAAATTCGATCAAATTTAGGGGGCCACTAATATATTAAGCCAAATATGAAAGCTGGGTCTTTGTTTGTTTGTTTTTCTTTTCTTTTTTTTTTGCAATGATTTTTTTATTATTTCTTTGTATAAATATATGTAATTAATAAATTTAAAATCTCAATATTTTAAAGTTAAATATATAGTTTTATTTCATATATTAAAATTAATATATGATAATACATATTTATTTACATAACTAATTTGTTATACTAGAGAGTTGTATAGAGAGTTGTATAGAAATATAATTTTTCATTATATCGTGAAAAGGCTATTTCACAAACAAATGTACAGTGCATTATTATACCAAATAGCATTGAGTTCATCAGCTCTTCTCATTACCAATGGCAGTTACAGTCGGGTTTACAGCTTATATACCTTAAGAACCATAAATATTTCTAATATATTGAGACATGATCAGCCTAAGTTGTAAGTTTAATACAGAGCATACTTTATTCTCAGAGAAATGAACATAATATTGCTTCACCAAATAGTCTCACGTATTATTCATACACATAGTCATTCTCAAGGCATCTAAATAGGACATCACTCTTTTGACTTTCTCTAGTTAACATATTCAAATTAATTTCTCTGGATCATTGTATACTATTTATAAATAAATAAAATAATAAATCAGGAGAAAGATGAAAGGTTTTTATAATTGTATAATTTTTTTATAGAGAAGATTTAGTTTAAAACTGGTTTATTTATATCCTTCAAACTGATACAAAGGCTCCTTTTATAGACAATGGAGCTAATAATACAACAGAAAAGATATCATCAGCATTGATCTCACATTACACTAACTAAAATAGACATGTGAAGGAATAATACCTCCACTAATTCATACAAACGTAAACATGGGTAAACAGTAAACTCATTATCTGACTAAAAAGAGTGAGATGGCGATAACTTCATATTTTGATAGTCTTCATCATTTGACTCATAAAAGGAACGAACCATCGGATTCCTTTCATAAGTCATAAAGTCAAAAGTATCTGTCTGAGTGGGTTAAGTAGACTAAGCACTAGCTATTGTTGCATCAACATCTGTCTGAGTGGTAAGTGTACCCATCAGCATTTTGTTGAACTGAAGGGTCAACAACTGTAGTGACAGCTGGAACTGTGGTGATAGCTAAAGTATCTAAGACATGTGGTTCTAATTGAGATGGAGGAAGAGATAAAGAAGAATCTCTCTATAAAGTGCTAGCTTCTGTCTGTTCAAAGTTATAGGGACCACTATCAATGAAATGTTCTCCTGTGAGCTGAAAAGGGATATCAATGATTGTCTTAGCATATTGTTGGTCATGTCTAGTTCAATTTGTGTTTTTCACCATGGATGTGCAAATGAGAGGTCTTTGGACTATATGTTAAGAATTTTTGAGACCACAGAGATGATGTCTCAATCGACTATGTTTCTGATAATTGTGATAAATCTGACTAGGAAGAGTTTTCCAATGAACTACTTGATTTTTTTACTAAAAGACACCAGTATCAGGATATTGGAAAAGAGGCTTGTGGAAAATAAAAATTGCATGATAACTTCTAGCTTCTTCATCTAGTTTTTCCTATAATCGTTTGCTACGAATGATTTGTAAAAAATTTTATTGCCACCATGAGATCTGGTTGAACCATTTTAAGAACTTGTATGGAAGAGAAGTTACATTATCATTAATAGAAAGAAGTTAAGCATATCGAGGATAAAAATTTCAATAGCATGATTATATAGTGTTATAAGACACCATAAGAACCATAGCTCAGTAGGGAAGTGAGGATGTTCAGGTGAAAGGTGATACACTAGCATCCAAGGATATTCATGATAAAAAAGATTAAGTTTTGGATAAACATGGTAATGGTTATGAATATGTTCAAGGTAAATAGAAATATGGGTATGGGCGAATTGTTGTGCATCTGCAGGAGTATGAAAATTGCATCTAGGAGGAAATTCAACATTTGGTAAATTCCAAAAGGGTGGTCTAAGTGGAAGATTTTCAGGTACATATCCCATGTGCATAAGGATGTAGGGAAAAGTGGTTGCCATTGTTATAACATGGATGAATTTTAAAGGTCTATACAAAAGGTCTAGAATGAAGTTTTTTTGGCCTTTGATGTGTTCCATAGAATAAACATATTTGAAAAATCATTCTTAAAATCTAAGGAGTTGATTAGATGGGAGTATTTTTTGTTTAAATTTAAGTGCTCTGGGAAAGATGCATTATCAATGATGATAAGAAAATGGTGACTAAGAAGATAAAATTTAAATTTTTTGATACCATATTTTACGGCCAAAATTTCTTTGTAAATAGAGTGATAATATTTTTTACTCTCCTTGAATTGACCACTGGCATGTCCATAGTAATGAGTCTTTCCATCAAGTTTTTTAGGAAATACTACACCCCAATATTCATTACTTACATCTGTTTGCAAAATTCTGAGACCATTGGAAGGAATATGAAGTGGAGTTGGTTGAGATGCAATCTTCTTAATAATCTGAACAACTCTTGTTTGATCTTCTGACCACTGTGATGGATTCTTTTTTAGCATTTTGGATAATTGACTGTTGGGATGGGCTATTGCAGGAAAGAAATCTCTGATATAATTAATTATACTAAAAAATTATTGTATCTGTTTAAAAGTCAAGTTTTGATCAGGAAACTTGAGTAATTCCTCTGCAATGTGAGGGCATAGAGTATAAATTACATCTTCAAAATGTAAACCCAAGAAATCAATCAAGTTTCTAACTAATACGTTTCTTTTTAGAGATTATAAATACTGTTGAACAATAAAAGTAATTATTTTTTATAGAAGGATATTGTTTATAATTATTATTATAATGACTAAATGGGGAAAACATACTTATGAGGTCGAATATGATGGGCTTCTACTGTAGGTAAAAACAATAAGATATCATCAATGTAAATCAAGGTAGAATACAGTATGGACTAAAAAATTCTGATTATGGCCTTTTGAAATAAGGATGGAGCAACCTTTAATCCCAAAGGCATCATCGTCCATTGACATTGGGCATCAGGTGTATAAAATATTATTTTGGGCTGATCTTCTGGTTTAATACCCAATTGCCAAAATCCCAGTTTCAAATCAAATTTTAAAAATATTTTTGCTGCCATCAAATGAACCATTAGTATAGAGTTCTTTGGTAAAGTGAATTTATCATCTGCAAGAAATAGATTAAGAGGCTTGTAATTAATGATAAGTCTCATTTTTCCTTTAAGAACTTCTGATCTTTTCTTCACATAAAATACTTAACAAGCCCAGTTGAACTTAGTTGATTCAATTAATCCTTATTGTAATGAGGATTCACATTCTTGTCTAGCTAAGACAAGATCTAACAGGGTTATGCCAGGATGAGATGCCTTTGCAGGATTGACATCTTCATTCTTCTTAAATGGATGAGAAATGAAAAATTCTTCATTTTTCCATTAAGGCTTTGGATGAGTGAACTCAGAATGTGAGTCTACTCATGAAGGGAGCAATGAAGCTTTTACATCTTCAAAACTGCAGAAATTTCTGATAGAGAGAAAATTGTCTGTATTTCAGTGTAAGGCTTAAATAACATCTTATAACGAATTCTAGCATGAAGAATCTACAGATTTTGTGCTTGTTGATAAACATCAAATCCAATCAACAAGTCTTTGTCTGGAAATGATGAACCAAGGACATAGGTCCAAATAATACAGTCTAAAAAAAACTGTATGACTATCTTCTTCCTTGCAATCAAATGTGTAGACCATCTGCTACTAAAAAATGTTCGGTATGAGACTTCCAATAGAAATCTGAAAAAAATGTTGGAATCATCATTTATTTGTGTGCACTAGTATCCATAAAAGCTATCAAATAAATAGCTCTATCATATTTTGATAGGAGGATTGAAATCTAAACCAATAGAGTGAGCAGTGTACGATCAATAGAATAAGCAGAGGGCAATTGATGTTGTTGGAGATGATATATAGGAAGATAATCTTCTTGCTTTGAATCTAAAGAACTAGGTTATGAATTGGAATCATCGTCATCCATATGAAGTGCCATAATAGTCTCCTGGTCTACTTCACTTTGTTCTGAAAGAATAGATTCAATCTCAGCATTATTTGAGAGAGAGATTGAAGCTTGATTAATCTATTGAATCAATTTAGCTATCTTTATTGGCTTTTTAAGATAATTTTTTGCAAAATGTCCTTTTCCTTCACAGGCATAACATTGATTTATTGGACTCCTTCTTTTCTTTGAATAAGGGGATCTCTTTTAAAAATTTGAACTTCTTTCTCCTTCTTCTGAATTATTGAGGTTGTTTATCCTTAAAAGAAAACCTATCCTTGAGAGAGATCTTGTAATTTTCCAGAGGGAAACATTGTATTTGATTGGATAAAAGGTTGGGTACTGATCTTTGTTTATGGATCAATTTGTTTTTAAAGTGGTGGAAACTGTTCTGGAGAGGATGGAGAAAACATCATACAAGCTTGTGGTGTTTGGGTAAAGGTAGGTGGATGCACCAATAGGGCACATCATTTAGGGTTTATAGGTTTGGATATTTCTTATGGTTTTGGAATATCAAGAAGTCCTTCTTTTGTAGGACTTTCAAAGCTGCATTATAAATCAGAAGAAGGAATGGATACTCCTTTTTTTTGAATTTCTAGAGAAATTTCAATCCATGGAGAACTATAAAAATCAGGAGGAGGATGTTTAGAACTGACTGCTTCTATTTTATAAGAAGAAAAGAAAAATCTGTTTAGTATTGTAAGTCTGGTTGATTGAGGAGAATAATGAGATTCCCCAATTTTTTCATGACAAGTACAACCAGGTTCACATTCTCCTGAGCCTGGAACATCCTAAATGAAATATCCCTTAATTTTTTCAGCATAAATTTTTCCTCCATCAATTATAAAGCTATTAACTAAAATTTTGGCTTTAGATCTACATCCACTGAAAACATGAACTGCCATGCAATTATTAAAAATTACTGGGAGAGAATTGAAACTTGAACTTTTTAAATCCTTTTCTGAAGGTGTTTGAAAGACAGTTTTAATAGTACCCTCTTTCGTTCTGATGAAAATAGGATCCATAGTCTGTACTGCTCTAACATTCTGTTGTTGCTTCTCATAAGATGTAACCCATTCAAGAGGAATGAGTTTTAAAAGTTCATCTCTAGGCAACTGTCTTGGTGTCTGAATAATAGTTGGTGTGGTTTCTGTATCTGCATATATGTAAAGAGCATTTGATGATACTCTTGGGGCAGATAGATTAATTGCATGATCTTGCAATCTATAAAATATCTGATAATGAATAGTAATAGATAAAGATCCCTCTATTTATTCAACTCCAGAGATCTGGACTTGTATCTTCAAGGCAGTGGACAAATGAATATCATTTAGGGACAAATTGTAATTGGGAAAAAAAAGGTTAAAACAACACTTCCAACATTAAGTGTTGTGGAAATTGTGCCAATCATTACATCTTCAAAATGAACATATCTAGTATTCAATAAGGATAACCTGACAGTAATTGGAAGACTCTTTCTTCCATGATAAGACAATACTACTCGAACACCTCCAAGATGAATATGTGAGTACCCTTATTTTTTCCACGGTGAAATAAATTCTTGTGGAATCTCCATGGTTACATACTGTTTAGCAGAAGTTGAAAACAAAGAACATTTGATTCAAATGTATAGTCTGGATGTAATCTTTAACATGAAGTCTTCTAGGAGAAATAAGATTGGAGATCTTTTTTATGTAATTAAATTTTTGAAAAATAAGAGAGAGATTTAAAACAGGAAGTTGAGAACTGTCTACTTTGGAGTCTTCTGGAATATGAGCTATTTCTACTAAATGATTTATCTTACTTGTAATAAATTGAGAACAAGAAGGTGGGATAAGAAGTGAAGAAGTCTAAGTGATTATTTCTTTCTAGGGAGTAGTCATAGTGTTTAAATTTCTTCTTCCATCATTATAACTCATGTTTATTATATAAATAGTGCTATGACTCTGATGCCACCAAGGGGTTGTATGGATATTAAGAGTCAAAGCTCACCATACCGTAAGAAGTTCATCTCACAAACAAAGGTACAATGCATTGTTATACCAGACAACACAAAGATTTTTAACTTTGTTCATTGTCAGTAGCAGTTACAGCCGGATTTTCAGCTTATATACGTCAAGAACCATTAAGTTTCTAATTAAATTAATTATAAATTAATTAATATATTTTTATATAAATTAATTAATTAAAATGTAAGAGTGGAGTAAGTATTAATTTAAAATTAATTATTGTAATTTTAATTTTTTATTGATGATAATTTAACTAAAATAGTTAAAATTATTTTAACTATTTTTATAGTGTAAAAGTAATTTTTAAAATATTTTTATTTAAAATTATACCCACATATCTAGTTTATATATAACATATAATGACATATATCAACATATATAGTTATTTTTTAGTTAAATTATATGTAATATACATCGACATATAACTAAATATATAATAGTTTTATACTCTTATTTTTTTAAAAAAAATTCAACAAGTATATATTATTATATGTATCATATTCTGACATATAACTAAATATGTATCACTTTTATATTCTTATTCTTTTGAAATTTAACATATATATGTTATTATACGTAATATATATCGATATATAACTAAACATTTATCACATTTATTCTTTTAAAATTTAATATGTATATTTTGTTATATGTAACATATATTTACATATAAATAAAAATATAAAATAGTTATATACCGACATATATCCATATATATACATATATAGTCACATATATTATTATTCTTTATTTGAAGTATATATAATATATACCAACATATACCATATATTATTATTTTTTAGTTAAAGTATATGTAACATATACATATATATATCCACATATAATTTTATTTTTTAGTTAAAGTATATATAACATATGCCGATATATACTAATATATACCAACATATACCATATATTGTTATTTTTTTATTTAAAGTATATGTAACATATACTGATATATACTCACATATACTAATATATACCCATATATACTATTATTCTTTAGTTAAATATATGTAACATATACTCGCATATGTTTTTATTCTTTAATTAAAGTATATGTACTCACATATGCTCACATATACCAACATATACCTATATATACAATTATACTTTAACTATTATTCTTCAGTTAAAGTATATGTAATATATACCCATATATATTTTTTATTCTTTAGTTAAAATATATATAACATATACCGACATATATAATATATTGTGATTCTTTATTTAATATATATGTAACGCATACCGATATATACTCACATACATCACCATATACCTATATATACTATTATTCTTTAGTTATACCCATATATATTTTTATTCTTTAGTTAAAATATATGTAATATATAGCAATTTATATTCACATATATCAATATATACTCATATATACTATTATTTTTTAGTTAAAATATATGTAACATATACTCATATATACCCACATATATTTTTATTCTTTAGTTAAAATATATCTAACATATACCGACATATATCTGTATATACCCACATATAACTTGATATAATTTGTTAAATTTAAAAAAAATAAAAAAATTATTTCTTTGGAGCATTTTATCAAACATGTAGAGTGTGTTATATTTGAAGAAAAGAAAATTTTCAATCATTACATTGAAATCCAAAAACAAATCAAAACAAAATAAAAATGGTAGATTTTAATGCTTATACATTTTTTAATTTGAATGGTTAATAGGAATCAATAAAAAAAACTCATAATCAAATAACCACATTAAAAAGAATGTTTCTCATCACACATATAAGGAAATAGGCCAATGAAATGCCTTCACCTTTGTCTTAAGTAATCACCTAGAAAGTCTCCCTAAAATCCCATGCCTACCATTTTTTGACACCACTTGCTATTCACCAATCACACTTTACCATATCAAGTTAAATACTACAGTGCAACCATCACATGTGGTACTTGATGGCAGTAGTGAAAAAATCTAAAGCATACCGTTAAGATATTAGTAGCTCAAACCATTTTAATTGGAAATTTGATTCTTATTACCTCTGTACCTAAGAGGCCTTTTTGTCCTCTCTAACAGCAACCTATGGAGACCATGCTCAGACAGTGTTGCACGGCCAGTAGAATGACGCAATCCAAACCTCTTATAAATATTGCTTATTCAATCGAAAAATAAAAAATAAAAAGAAGCTAAAAGAGGTTGCAATGGAAGAAAAGAAGAAGCAATGTAAAAAATGGATAGAAAGGAAGAAGTGGAAGAAGAAAATGATAAAGGGAATGCAGTATTTTTGAAAAAAGAAAACATAAAACAAGGTAAAAATGAAAAATTAAAAGATTAAAAATGAAAAAAAAAATAACAACAGTAAAATTAAAAATGAAAGTTAAAATGCAGTATGTGATGTAATTGTCTCTTAAAATAATATGTATTTACAAGCTCAAATGAAATATAACACTTATAGTACACTTTAGTAAATAGGAACTAAGATAGGGTGTTAATTGAGCTTAAATAAATAAGTTACACTAACAAAGCTATAAAAAAGAAATAATAACATTTGAAGTATAATAGTAAACTAATTAATTGAGAAAATATGTACAAGCAATTAAATAAATAGTGAGATCACTAGGGTAGAAATATAAATAAAAGAATATGATAGATATTTGAAACAAGTAATTGAGCCTTATATCAAATATAATTGTGTGCTAAATGTGACATCATCGTTCAAATCGCGGATAGCCGAAAAGGTGAGAATTATAGCATATGTACGTGAATATGGTTACATAAATTATTTATTTTTGTTATCTCATTTTCATATTGATTATTATTGATACCTTTCAATGGTATTACATTGTTTTATCCACTGGTATTACTTTAATGTATTGTTTTTGAATTGAATTATTGATATAGCCCTTATATGTAGACCAATAGGTCTATTTATTGTGATTGCTCTACTAAATTGATGCCTAGTCATGAACCTATTATTGATAGAGGAAGCTTATATGCACAAAGATGAATTATTATATTAAAAGGGAGAAATTACTCTCTTATACTAAGTAAAAAAATTATTACTATACTGTAAAATTTTTATACCTTATATACATATAATATATATTTTTTATATATATAAATACATATGTAGAATACAAGAGTATCACCCTCCTTATCATTAGAAATTTTTTTTTCTTAATTTTAACAAATCAGATCATCCAATATAAGATAAATTTATTATGTAAATAAAAAATATATATTAATAATTAAATGTTGAAAATACAAATTTAAAAGAAAATTTCTAAGAAAAATTTGCCAGAGTTTTATCTGTAAATTGAATATTTTCCTAAAAATAAATAAACCCAACCTGCAAGAAATAACACTCCCAAAAATAGGACAAATTCTAAATCTCCAACATTTCTCCAAAAACCGTTAATCATCTGAAAGTTTCACGTATACAAATATATATATATATATATATATGAATTTCAAATACTTTACATTACTTAACCAAATCATAAATTTACATAATTGGCATATATTAACATATTATATAAACATAATAGTTTAAAAACATAAAAGTTTACATGATATGCATGCAAACTCTGATCTCGTGGCAAAACTTTAACTTCTAGTACTAATCCACTTAACTAAACCTGGTAAAGTCTAACAGGGCTCTCTACATCTTCCCTATTACCTGTGTGATGAACAAATCGTGATATGCTACTAGCTTAGCAGTATATACCTTGATAACAAAAAAAAAACTTTTAGAATATTGCAATATGTCACTCTTTTTGAAACATGTAATGTAGTATGTAAAATGCACTTGATACTCATGAAAAACATCAAACCTTCACAAACACATATTTGGGTCCAAATGATCCTATACAATATTCAAGTTTCAGAGATATTGACTTGGTCTATCGCGACACCAAAAATCTAAGTGTCCAATATACTACCCGAAGGCGAGTCCACTATTGACACCATTGTATCTAACTCCGAAGGCAAATAAATATAACATCATATTGACACCAGTATCTCTAACCCTGAATGCAAATAATATATCATCATTTATCAATGGCATGCCAATCCAATAACACCAAATATAATTCTCTAGAATATGATATTATATAGGGCAAACACATATTTTATATACATTATCACTTTTTCATCATCATTTCTCATTCTTATTACATTTCCATTTCTCAATTTTTATGCATTTTCATCATAGAAAAACATGTTTCTTTGCCAACTTTTACAATATAGCCAATTTTACTATTTATAATGCATAACACAAAATTTGCATAACAAAGTCACTGGCCATACTACAATGGCCTCGAAATTCCCATTTTATGCATTTAACATACTTTTATGTCAAACAATGCACTTTATGTGTGAACATCAAAATTGAAGTAGCATAAATGTAGACCCCTAAATGAATTTGGTCCAATTTTAAAAGCCTGAATTCAAACTAGTGCCAATTAAAAGCCCAAATTGAAGCTTGAATTACAAAAATAGCCTAAAAGGTCATGACAAATTGGCCATGAAAGCCTTAAGCCAGGGCCTAATCCGATACTCAAACTTCTTAATCCTACTCAAACTCGGGCTTATTCAGATAAATAAAAGGTTTTATAATGCAATCGAGACTTTTTAACCAAGATGGAACCTGAATAAACTCTAATCAGCATTATAAAAGGGAGCAACTACCAGCGAAAATGGGATCCACAATCAATAATTGAACTACAATAATTAGGCAAAAACAATAAGCAAAAGAAAGAGAGATAGAAAGCAATATAACAAAGCCACCAATAGCAAATAAAAAGCAAAAAAGGTATAGTAGCAAAGAAAGCAAAAATAGCAGAGAGCAATATAGAATACGCGAGCAAAACTTCAATTGTTCCTTGCTCATCCAAAAACTCTAGTCGATCCAAGCCATAAAAAATCTTTCAATGTAAAACCTTAACACCAATTTTCACAGAGGATTGTGCAAGTCCACTCACGAGGTTTAGCTCAATATAATTATTTGGCAGAGCCAACAATGTAGGTATATTCTTTAATAAGCAATAATAATTTAAATTAATAAAATATCATACCTTTCTTATTATATAAATTTATAAATTTATTATGTTTTGATTGGTTATTTTGATTTTGTTTCAATTGTGATCTAAAATCATAGTTTTAGGATTAAACCCTAATTTGCATAAGAAACTCTAACTACTTTTCATGTTAAAACTCTAGTTCCATGATCAAAAGCCTAATTTGATAATTTAAACTCTAAATTATGATTTAAATTTTATTAAATTTTTAGATTATTATAATATTATTCATAATATAAACAATTGAAATAAATAAATATTCATCAATCCTTAACATAAACAAATAAATAAAATGGATGCACATACTAGATGAAAACATGCCCTTACAATGTCTGAGTCTATAATACAGATGAAATAAGATGGAACATCCATAGAAAAGTGAAAACTTATCCCTTACAATAATCTCTAAATATAAATTAAATAAAAAATAATTTAAATAAACAATGCACCTATAAGTGGAAACATATCTTTTACAAATACTTTAAAATCTAAAAAATAAAAATTACAATCCACAGGTATATGAATAATCATCATACAAATAATTATAAAATTAGAGCTTAATTAAAAAGAAATTAAGATTAATCACAAAAATGAACATATCTTAATATTAACATATTAACAAAATATAATGTGTAACACACACGGCGGTTTATTTAGCCGGTCAGCGGGCTGGGGTCAAGGGACAGCACCCCTTGCGGGGGATCGGGGGCAACAGTCTTGAAAGGTAAAAAATATACTATACTCATTAAATGAGTTGTTGCCTCCATGATATAAATTATGGCTTTAAATCATAATTTAGAGTTTAAATTATCAAATTATGATTTTGATCCTAGATCTAGGGTTTTAACATGCAAAGTTAGAGTTTCTCATGCAAAGTGATTTAATAATATTTAGACATGAAAAGGATGCCAATTATAATGATCTAGACATTATGGGAGTGTTGGGTTACTTATCACCTTTTTTATGCATACCCAACTTTTAGAATTCAGTCGGGGTTAGAGATTCCTTAGGAATCGAGTCATCCACCCCTTCTATTTCTTTCCCAGCCTATCCGGGTGGCAACTCTCATTCTATGGACATAGGTCCGTGTTCTCTAAGGCCCAGAACCTAACGGTGCTGAAGTCACAAGAACCATTTCACTAGGAGTAGGGGCAAAAATCTCTGCTCACAATAACACCATCATAAAATACAATGTGTTATACTAATCCAAAAGTAATTAAAGTATAAATCATCAAAGTATGTACTAACCTCTAAATTTATCAAAACCAAGGCAAATCTCACTCTCTAACCTTCTTTTTACTAAATGCTCTTCAATTCTTTAACTTGAAAATTATACTCTTCCCAATCTTAAATCAAATTATAAATAAAAATATTCCATTAATATCATATTCCAAGCCATTTTAATAAATAAAACATCAATTTTACTTAAATTCTATTAACACTACAAAAATATTCGGCATTTGCGAAGGATATCTGCGACGGACTTATTTTCGTCCCAAATTTGCTACGGATCTGCGACGGAAGAACAAGTTAGAGGAATTTTAAGAAATTGGTCGCAAATCGGTTGCAAATCCGTAGTAAATCTGCGACGAAAATCATTCCATCGCAAATAATCGTCGCAAAAGTTGGCGCGGATACTTGGCGGGAGAGAGACCCGTGTATATTTTTTCGCGAAAATTTTTTCCGTTGCAGATTGGTTGTAGAAAACACTAAAAAAAAGCAATTTGCAACGGAGATCTGCTACCGTCTATTGCCGTCGCAAATTTCACTACAAAAATATTCGGCATTTGCGGAAAATTTTCGTCTCAAATTTGCGACGGATCTGCAACGCATTTGCGACAGAATAACAAGTTGAAGGAATTTTTGGGGGTTTTTCGAAGGGCACATGTATCCAATCTCAAAATCCTCACTGTCTCCTATTTGCGCCGCTCCCTCTCTTCTCCTCTCTGCAGTAACCAACCATCTTCATCTCCGCCCACCATCGCAGCATCACCATCTTCATCTCAGCCTCCTCTCGCCTTCAACCATTAGAATATGTTGAATATTAATTTATTTTTTTTTTGAACTGAAAATTTTCAAAGAAATTGAACGATTTCACTCTTTTGCATCCAAATTTCAAGTCCCATGAACTTCTAATTTGATTTTTCATCTTCAAGAAAGTCAAAAAAACCCGATCAATTTCGTTATCGGATATGGACTCATTTGTTGTATTGCTTCTGCTTGTACAACTACTCATAGAACCAGGCCCCCAAAAAACTGCTGCAGAAGAAAAGCCTGAAATGCTGAAATGGTTGACCCAAGAGAGGCAGAGAAAGAGAAGCGAAAGCTTGAGGAGGACGATGATGAGGAAGAACAAGCATCAACAGCAATAGAAAGTGCAGATTCAGTAACAGAACATCAAGGCAAAGGCACATGGAAGCACGCAGCTTTTCACGTTGCCACAACCATCGCTACCCCTGCTTCTTATACATCTTTAGCTTTTGCTCTTGCTTCTCTCTGTTGGCCCCTCCGTCATTCCCTATTGAATTGGGATTTTTTATTTACATTTAAACAATCACTCTCTCAAAAAACTTGTTTTTTCTGCTTTCTTTCAGGGGTTAGTAGTCTAGTGGGAGCAACAATAACCACTTGGTATTCGATTCTATTGATTGAGCAGATTACTTACAGGCATCTTGCACAGAGCCTTTTTGGTTAGATTTTCATGTACTGAAACACTTTTTGCATATTTGTTGTCTTCGTTTGTGGGATTTAATAGGAAATTAGAATTGGGATTTTGACAAATGATGTGTTTTGTATTTTTTTTTGTTTCCAGAAAATAATGCTTTTGCTTGATTTAGTAAACATGTCCTGCAATATCATTTTCAAATTTATATGGAAGTAATTTTCAAATGGATGTTTGATATTATTATCTTGACTTTGTTGATTTCTACTTCTTGAAGGAATTTGGGGTTATTGGTCTATTGCATTTTTTCAGTTGGTGGCTTCTTTGGGCAATAATGTTCAGTTTAACAATTGGGTTGCTGCACATTGACTTTTTTTTTTTTTGCTTTCATTTACCTTTTCCCCCTCATATTTTAGGATGATACTGCATTTGAGAAGCAGAGTGCCCTGTTTGCCCTTGCTGTTTCCAATATAGTGTTGATTAACATGTAAGATCTACATTTAGCACTAGAACTGAATTATTGAAATTTATCAATGTTTCTTGAAATAGTTTTAATTTGTATTCATGGTCTTGCTGTGAAATGTTTGTTAGGTGGTGTCATGATATTGGCTGTGAGCAAGCTGCAAATAAACCTCTTTTGAAGACTGTATTCCAGGTACTCTCAGCATAGTTTTGTTTTCCATATGAAGTTAACCTCATTTTCTTATGCTTCTGTGCTCCTATTTATGGTTTTTGTTTGCTTGCAGGTTATGATGCGGTTATTTAGTCCACGCAAAACAACTTTGATGTTTGTCATACGTGATAAAACAAGGGTGTGTTCCTCTCTTATGTTTAGCTTAATGTTTTGACCGGATAGAAATCTAGTCTTTCTTATTTCTTTCTTATGTTTTGAATTTATTAGTACTTCCTAGTGTAAAGTGAACTTGGCCAAATATTTTATTGTGTTTTGATCTTTCATTATTTACAGACACCATTGGAGAATTTAGAACCTGTTCTAAGAGAAGATATTCAGAAGGTAAAAGAGTGTGCTTCCCTTTCTATTTATTGACGTAAGACAACGCTATTCTTTGACTTTTCCTTTTTCTTTCTTTAACTGCAGATCTGGGATGCTGTTCCTAAGCCACAAGCACACAAGGAAACTCCATTAAGCGAATTTTTAAATGTGAGATATCATCCTATTTGCTTAGATAAGCTTATGCATGTCCTCTTTTAGGAGGGGAATTAGAGAGTTATGGTGATATTCTGTTACTTGTGATGTATGGACAGGTGGAAGTTGTTGAATCTCATGACAATTAATTAGTAACTGTTGTTTTTTCATTTTTCACACAGCATATTTGATTCAGCTATTGAATGCAAATCAACTGTATTCTACAGCTTTACCAAACGTAATATTCTAGCACCTAAAAAGAAAAAACCAGTAGCTTAATTATATATATATATATATTTAATATTACAACAGAGGAAGAATCGATTATGGATTGCTCAAGAGGGTGTATTTACCATTAGGCTAAATCTCGGTGTACTTATAAAAATATATTTTCATTTGATCAGATATGGTTGGCACATAATATCGAATTGTGAGTATTGGCTACTGGATTCTTTTGACTCTAACGTTATTTTGCAGGTTAATAATGATGATGCAAGTCATGATTCAATGGAAAATGATAATTGAAGATCTATATTGTTATTTTCAAGATAGATTATTTATAGTAGTGTTCTTAACACTTGTATAGTTAAATTGTAAAATATTTTATTCTATTGAAGATTAATAAAAGAATTATTTTTATCAATGTAATTAGTGTTTTTTAAGATTGTGTTTAAATGTTCCAAATGTATTTATAAAGTTCTCATAAAATTAATTGATAATACAAATAGTTCCAATAAAAATTAATATTAAATTACTACGGATTTGCTACGAATCTGCGACGGATATTTGAAATCTATGACGGAATCTACGACAGATACTGCGACGACCATCTGCGACGGAATCTGTGACTGCAATCTACGACGGAATCTGTAACGAATTTGCGACGAAAATCTGTGACGGAATCTGCGATGGAAATCTGAGACGGAATCTGCGACGAAAATCTGTGACGGAATCTGCGATGGAAATTTGAGATGGAATCTGCAACGGAATCTGCGACGGCTGCCCTTTACCTGCGAATATTTAAGCACGAGATTTGCAACCGCCGAGTGGTTGCAAATCCGTCGCAATCTTCGATGGCCTGTCGCAAAATTGAAAATTGCGACGCCTTTTTTATTAACGGATCGTATCCGTCGCAGATCGGTCGCAAGACTTGATCTGCGACGGATTTGCGACGGATCTGTGACGGATTCTGTCCGTTGCAGATAGCGTGTTTTTTTGTAGTGTAAAACCCTAATTCACCTGTTACTACCTCTTACAAACTACCACCCAATCTATCCATATGTATCATCTAACCATAAATTTATTGCATATACATCAATATAACATCAAAACTATTCATTATAATAATTATAATCACCTCCTTTCAAAACCCTAATTTCGGATAACCCTTCCATAAACCCTAATTCCACCATATAAGCTCACGTTCAACAATTAACCTTTAAATCAACGTATTCTTATCCTAATAACTTCATAACAATCCATTATATTAATTATTAAAACCTCCTACAAAATCCCAAAAATCACCTAATTAAGAATTTAAAGAGAAGTTTCTTAAATTGGGAAAAACTCTTAAATTTGATTTCCTTGAAAAATTAGTGAGATTTGGTGCAGGTGAAGAACAAATCCTCCCTTCACTCTCCTATGGTGGATGCTCCAAGCAAGCAAGAAAGAAGAAAAGAGACTTTTTTGTAATTTTCTTCTTTCTTTCTTAACCTCATATATATTTTTATTTAATTAATTAATTATTAATTAATTTAGATATTTTATTTTCTTACTATCTAAAAATATATTATTTTAATTATATTTATTTTATTATGTATTATATTTAATTTTTTAACTTTTAACTTTTTGACTTTTACCATTCTTTGTTTTTTTATGGAAGTATATATATTAGGTATATATCATATATATATTTGGTATCTAATGTATATTTTATGTATATATTATGTATATATTAGATATATATTATACATATACCTCTCCCAACACTCTATTTACCCTCCATGCACTTTATTTAATTATTTCTAATGACACTATGGGTGTTATATTTATTGTATTATTTATTTTCTATCAATGAGAATGACCTTATCTTTTTATGTGTGACCCTAATTGATATTGCATTTGATTGATATTAATCTGTTATTATTGAATTATTCTTGAAATACTGTGAACCATAATCATGTATAGCCCTCCTATTTATTTGGATATGATATATTCTCACTAAGATGAAAGCTCACTTCATAATGCAGGTGCCTAGTAGTACGCAACATCTTCATTCTTTCTCTAAGGTGCTAAATATGTATATGTATGTGATGTCTAGTATGATATAAGTACTCTATAGAGCTCCATATTATATATATGGTATATGCATAGTGAATGTAAAGTGTAGAGAGAGATTGCAACATAGTAAAGTAAATGGTAAATAAAATGTAAAAGTATATATTCGTTAATCATAAGAGTATTGTTACTAATGCACATGTGTATAATGCATATATATGTGTAATCAATTGAAGTTAAGAAAAAAAAAAGACATACTAATTAAAAATAAAACACATAATAGAATAGTAATGAGTTCTACAAGATACCCTGGAACCTTAAGTTGACCTTGACCATATGTCACACTCCCACTCTCCAAAGCTTGAGTGGACTTATCTTATTATAAATATCAAATCACAACTTATTTAGTTCGTATCTCTCATAAGTATATGATCATTTATAATATTTATTACATCATCTACATCATTAAAGATATTCTAAAAAAAATTAAATAATTCCCAAACTAAAATCAAACTAGAAATATTAATTTCGTTGACCCAACCTGTTCTATATGCAGAAGAATTTCAAATTAAAGAGTCTATACTCTAATGAAGTCTACAAAGTTGATCTTCAAATATTAATGGGGTGAGTCCAACTACTCAGTGAATAGGTAGATATGTAACAAGGGAGAACAAATAAAGTTAAATAATATATGTAATATAAACATTATCTATAGCTCAACTGAATAACTATAATTTTATTCTCAGTTATCTTTTATATACACTCAAATATAAATCATTAATGTTCTAACTTCAATCCAATGGCCCATGATAACTTACCTCGTAAGCCCAAGAAGAAATAATTTCAATATATATATGCAGAACAAATTACCCCGGCCAAGGGTAATTTTAAAATATCATTAAATTTAAACATCGTCATCAAGTGACGATCAGACAGATTTATATAATTTACCAACATAATAAAATCAATCATTTACACATATAAAACTTTAAACTACTATTATTTGTTCTCACTTAATAAAAAAATAATTAATATTCAGAAATAAATCATCACTATGACTAAATTCACTTAATAAATACTTTTCTCAAAATCATATATAAATATAATACTTTAAAAAAAATATAATGTTACATATTTACCAACTCATATGTGTCAAATACTGTATTTATTCAATCAACTGGGTTCATTTGATAATCTATAGCTTCAACAGAATTCGCTCTTATAATAATATAAGAATATTATTTAATTTAAATTATATCATAGCCATTATAGGTGTATGCTATCAATATGATATGAAATTTTGGTTTCTTAAACTCAAATGATGTTTCAAAATTTTATAACTTTCAAATTTTCTAAAGTAACATTATAATGAGTATTTATCTAATTTCTAAGGTACAATTATCAATCAAATTTAATAAATATTTTTAACAATAAAATTTTAACTGGAAGAATTTACTAAGTATTTATAATAATTTTATACATAATTATATTACATTATTTTAGTTTACTCATTTTATATTTATTTAGTAACTAACTTATTCATTTCCATATTATATATTGTCAATTTTAATATACAATATATTTATATATATTCTTAGTTTAATAAATAAATTTGTGATAATAATAACAATACTAGAATAGGAAAAATAACAATAATATTATTATTTAAATTTTTCCTATTTGTTATATTTTGTTTACCACCCAATTTAATCATATAATAATTAATTAACTCAATTTAATTTATAAGTATTTTAATTATCTTAATTCATTTTGCAAATTAAAACTCTTATTAATAATAGTATTTAATATATATTAATATACTATTTAACATATCTTAATATACTATTATTTATTATCTTCAATTTATTTATTTATCTCATAATATTTTTTATTTATAACTTTATATAAAAATACCACTAATTTATATTATAACAAAAATTATAATTCAAGAATTAAACTTAATTTAACTATAAATATATTTACTCTAAGATAATATATATGTATATACTATTTTTATTCTAATTAATCAATTATTAAATAACTATATATATGTATATCCATGTATTTATAAAAATTATTGATAATATATTTAAATTCATTAACTAATAATAATATGCTAATTTATAGTTTTATCAACTCAATATATATATATATATATATTATTTTGTTCTACAATCTACTAAATAAATCCTTAGAATTTAAATACTTAATTTATTTTAATTATATTTAATATTCTATTTTAATTCATTTTCTTTATATATTTTCATTTTTAATCTAATACTTATATATATATTAACAAAAATTCATAACTAACTAATAACTAATTAATTTATAGTTTTATTAATTAAATATATATATATATTAATTTATTCAATAATCTAATAATAATTAAATCAATATTTAATTATTTTAATTATATTTGATATTAGTATTTTTTATTTATGTATATATTTACTGTCTATAATTGATTATCTTTTATTCTATAATAATTATTAATTAATCACTAAAATTATAACTTCTAATTTAAAATTTTACTAATTTTCTTTATTAATTCCTTTTTAGTCTATTAATTTATAAATTTATTTTTTATATCTATACTAATTCAAATATTATTTAACTTTAATATTTTCATATTTATCAAAATTTCTACCTTAATTTTATATTTTAAATTTCTTATAAATTTAAAATTTAAATAATTAAAAATTATTTTAAAATTTTCTAAATAAAATTTTTTATATGTATCTATAATTTAGATATAATATACCAAATTGAAGTTTAAAATATGAGGATTCTAAAAATATCCATGTGGCCTTCTCCAGTGGCAGAAGACGGCATTTTTGAATGCGGTCGATGAGGCTCCGAGAGTAGATCATGGTGGTTCGGCGCATGTCATCGATCGGTTCTCAAAAAGAGGTAGATCGAAGACAAAACTTTAGACGGTCGAAAAAATGACCTCTCACCTCTCTTTCTCTGTTTCTATTTTCCAACTATTTTCTCTCTCTCCCAATTCCTTTCTTTCATTCTTTGTTTAAATTCACTCTACAATAATTATCTTTTTCTCTTTCATTAAATAGATCAAAACAGTCATGTTTATATTTGTTTAATGCCAACTTAAAGCCACCTTTGAATAATGCCCTGCCCACTTATTCAACATTATACGTTCCAAAATTAAAATATCCTATTTACCTAACTTTTATTCATTTATATATATTATTATTTTTAGCAATTTACACTTAACCAAAATTTTCCACTTAACTTATTTTATTATTATTATTAAATAATAATTTTTTATATTAGTTTTTAATTATTTTAAACATTTAATAATATATTTTTTAGTAACTTTTACTATTAATCCACTAATAAAAATTATTATCAATTTAGTTATTATTATTATTATTATTATTATTATTATTATTATTATTATTATTATTATAAAAATTATAAGGTATTACATTCTCTCCCCTTTAAAGAAAATTCACCCTTGAATTTTTATTAGCTTAACGATGGAAACAAATGAGGATATCGATTTAACATCCGTAAATTTGTTAAAATATTAAAATAAAAATTTAATAAAAAAATTAAATAATAATTTAAAAGGTTAAATAAAGTGATGGAATTATGAAAATATAAAATATGTATGTAAGTTATAAAGAAAATATATTGGACATATAATATACACATGATATCTACCTAACATATTAATTGGATACATAATATAAACATAATATCTATCTAACATATACGCTTTTAGAAAAAGACAAAGTTAGGTTAAAAGTTAAAAAAATAAAAATAAATTATAATAAATAAATTAAATATAATTAATTTAAATTTCAATTAAGATAATTATGGATATAAAAAATATATATCATATTATTTTAATACTTATTTATTTAGTAAATATGTATATAAGTGAGGAGTATTTTAGGAAAGTGAGAAATATAAAAAAAAATTATATTTTTCCTCCTCTCTCATTTTGGACGAATTTCATGGTGGATAAGAGAGGATTTTCTTCTTCCAAATACTCAAAATTTCATCAAGTTCTTAAGGATTAAAAGTGATTTTGAAAGATTTTCAAGTAATAGGTAAGGATTCTTTGAATTTTATTAAGCTTTCTTTGAATATGAATATGTATGAATTGGGTGTTTGAAAGAGTATGTTATAATTGTTGAAATGGATATGTAGGATGTTATTTTGATAGGTAAGTAAAGATTTTATGATTAAATATTGGATTTGATAAGGTTTAGTTAGAGTTTGGAAAAGGTAGTATGAAAGTTAGGGTTTTGGTAAAAAGTGATGGTGTATTTGGTTTTATGATTTGAATTGTGTTATTTTGTATTATTAATGAAATAAATCAGCATTACAATACTCATTGGTTTTAGTATCAAACCAAAGAGGCCTAGGGTAAAATTTTAGAATTTTGGTAAAAAAGTGATACATTATATTTTTAATGCTTGGAATGTATTAAAATATGATATTTATGATATATTTAAACTTTAGAATCAAATTGGGATTGATTAGAGTGAAGTTTGAAAGTTGGAGTGTGTTGGGGAACATTTTAGTATTTTTGAAAGAATATGCCTAAATTTATGTTTTATATTTTAAACACCTAAAATGTGATACTAATTGACTATTTGCATTCACATTTTCAATAGGCGTTGAGTAGGTTGTAATTTCATCAACCTAGTAGTGAAGGGCATTAGAAAATTTTAGAAGTGGAGTAGAGTTTTAACTCTATTTGTCGCTAAACAGAGGTTAGTACATACTTTAGTTTATAATGTATTTGATTGCATTGATTTTTAGCATAACACATTGGTTATGTTGAATGTGTTATGTTGCTTGATATTTATGAATGTGTGTATATGGCATTGTTTGGAATAACAATGCTTGTTTTGTGATGATTATTACTTGATAAGCCATTTGAGAATGGTTAAATGGGATGTATGTGCAGAATATGAAAAATGCAAATTGTACACTAACATGTAGAAATGAGCAATATTTGCATTATATATAATAATAATGTTAAAGATGCATTGAAAATATGAAAAGGAAAGTGAAAAGTGGAAATTGTAAAAATATAATTGCATGTCACTTTATATAGGGCCTAGTTCTAGAATATTATTGTTGGATATTATTATACCCATGGGTGAGACATGCTGGTGTCACAGATATTGTTACGCCCTGAGGTGAGACACACTGGTGTCATATACATTATTACGCCTTGAGGTGAGACACACTGGTGTCATATACATTATTACGTCTTCGGGTGAGACACGCTGGTGTCACAAATTTTATACACCTTCGGGTGAAACACGTTGCTGTCACAGATGATTGAATTAGCCCAAGATAATATGTTTAGAACTAGACTAATATATAAGGATTTTTGGGGCCAATGCATGTGAATGATTGATGTGTTACTGAAATGTGCAAAAAAAATAAATAAATTGTCTCCCATTTTATCATAATGCATTTACGACATTATATATGTTATACCATTTATTTATTACACCAAAGTATGTACCACTAAGTATTAAGCTTAGAGCGATTGAATTGCATCGCGCAGATGCTAGAGCTAATTCGGAGAGTGCTGTTAAATCACACCAGGTCTATATTATAATTGTTTACTTTTGGAGTTTAACGAGCTGCCACAGACCAGAGTTATTTGCATCACATGTATATATTTTAAACTTTGTGAAATTTACTTAAATATGAATATTATGTTTATTATATGTATATAATATAAATTATAAAAGGATGTTTGGTTTTTAAATATTAAAAATTTGAGAGATGAATTATATATATTGATATATATATATATATATAAATAAACTTGAGTATTATGTGGTTATGTTGGAGATTTTGGAGAAATGAATGTGTTGGATGAAAATTTGGGAGTATATTTTAAATGTAGATTGTGTAAATTGAAATTTAGAAATATTCAAAATACAGACAAAACTCTGGCAAATTTTTTTCAAAAATTTTTCTTTAAAATGTGTCTTTTTATATTTAAATTACTGAGAAATATTTTCTTTATTTTTTTAAAAAATATATAAAGTGTTCTACATAATTATTTAGGAATGCTGGAAGTTTTTAAATAAAAAAATTATATGTGAGATTCTTGTATTATGTATATGTATTTTATACATATGGAGTGTGTATATTATACATATATGGAGTATGAGGGTGTTACAATTTATTTTGGTATTAGAGACTAGGTTTGAGGTTCTCAAACTTGGCGAGTTTTTGGAGAGAGAAAGTGAGATTTTAAATGTGATTTATCATAACATACATGTATTTGTACTGCATTTTATCTAGTCCCTGATGTGACAATTTTTTTTGTATTTATAGACGTCAGCTATTATGGCATCTCATGAGCATATTTTTGGTAAGGAGAGCGCCGAGAGTGTTACTCCTAGGGAGGGAGATGTTAGATCTGCAAAGGTTGCTATGGAGGTATCAGGGTCAGCTGTATTAGCAGGAACAGAGATTCCACCAGTTTGGGTGCAACAGATGGTGAAGTTGCTCCGTCAGACCCCAGTATAGCATCAGCCATAGCCGCAACCGTAACATACTAGAAAGTATGACAAGTTGTGAAAGTATGGAGCTATAGATTTTGTTTGTACCATTGATATAGCCGAGGCAGAGCAGTGGCTAGACATAGTGCATAGAGTTTTTATCCAGGTACAGGTCACTGCATAGGAGAAGTTTGATTTTGCTTTGTCTCTTCTATAGGGGGATGCCTACGACTGATGGAAGACTATACCCCATGGGATGGATCAACCGCCGGTTTTGACTTATGTTGATTTTCTATGAGAATTTGAGAAGAAGTACACCCCCCAGAGAGTATAAAGATGCCAAAAAGAAGAAATTTATGAGTCTGGAACAAGAAGGGAAGAAAGTTACAGAATACGAGAAGGAATTCATTCGATTGAGTAAGGATGCAAGGAATTTATTATCAGATAAGATAGACAGATGCAGAAGATTTATGGAGGATCTGAGACTATCTATCATATGTCTTGTGGCAGCCTCTCATTATGAGAATTTTTACATGATGGTTGCAGCTACTAGAAATATAGAAAAGGCACAGAGATTTGCAACAGTTGACAGAGCGGAGGAGAGCAAAGGCAGAAGACCCTAGGCTGAGACAGGATTTTCATTTGAAAAGAGAGGTAGGGAGATTTTTTTTCAGAGGTTTAGTGGGGGTCAGGGACAGTCTGGCAAATTTTCATTTGAAAAGAGAGGTAGAGAGATTTTTTTTTCAGAGGTTTAGTGGGAGTCAGGGACAGTCTAGCAAATCATTTCAGCAGTAGAGACAGAGACCTACAACCTCAGTAGCTAGTGCTCTGACCCCAGTTCCACAGAGATCTCCTCCACCTGTTTGTGCTCCGTGTGGACAGACACATAGGGGTGTCTGTTGGGGAACTCGTACACCCGCTAATTTTAGGTGTGGCTCCACAGATCATTTTTTCAGAGATTATCTAGTGCCACCTATAGATAGACAGATTGAGACAGCAGTTTTCAGACCAGTGACAGAGGGGGTCGTAGTGGCAGAGATGGCAGTAGAGATGGTAGACCTAGATTCAGTCAGAGAGGAGGATCCAAGCAAGGACTAGTGGACCAGATCAGGCAAGATCATCACAAAGAGTATATATCATGCAGAGACAGGCAGATGCTTCAGATGTTGTGGCTAGTGCATTTCTTTTTATTTTGACATTCTTGTGCATACATTGATTCATCCTGGATCGACACATTCATACATCAGTACATCCATTCTGCTTGTGGGTGATATGCATTTTGAGTCATTAGGGTTTGATGTGTTGGTTACCAACCCTCTGGGGCATCGTGTGGTAGTTAGCAGGGTATACCGAGATAGTCCAATTATTGTTGATGATGAGAAATTTCTCAGTGACCAAATTGAGATGCCCTTTAGGGAGTATGACTTGATTCCAGGTATAGATTGGTTATCCAGACATGGAGCTATAGTAGACTATCCGCAGAAATGTGTTACTCTGAAACACGTGTCGGGAGAGTAGTGGTATCTAGTGAGTGGAGACACCTCACATTCATGTTTGTTTCCATTATATCAGCTAGAAAGATGATTCGGAAGGGATGTGAGACTTATTTGACTCATGTGGTAGATACCGGAGTAGTAAGGTCCCAATTGGATAGTATATCTATAGTAGCATAGTTTTCGAATGTGTTTCCTAAGGAGTTACTAGGGTTACCCCCCAGAGAGAGAGGTGGAGTTTGGTATCATTGTGATACCCGATATGCTCCCATCTCTATTACCCTTTATCGAATGGTACCTACAGAATTAAAGGAGTTGAAGGTGCAGTTGCAGGAGTTACTTGATAAAAGGTTTATTTTCCCTAGTATATCACTATGGAAACCAATGGTACTGTTTGTGAAAAAAGAAGGATGGCACGATACAGTTGTGTATTGATTACCGGCAGTTGAATAAAGTGACCATTAAGAACAAAAACCCATTGTCTCGTATCAATGATTTGTTTAATCAATTAAAGGGAGCAACAATATTTTCTAAGATTGATTTGAGATCTGGGTACATCAGTAGAGAGTTAGAGATGTAGATGTACTCAAGACTACCTTCTGGATGAGGTATGGCCATTACGAGTTCTTAGTGATGCCTTTTGGACTGACGAATGCACCAGCTGTATTTATGGATTCGATGAATCAGGTTTTTAGACTGTACTTGGATCAGTTTTTAATGGTGTTTATTGATGATATTTTGATATACTCCTGTAATAAAGAAGAGCATGATAAACATCTGCGAATCGTATTGCAGACATTGAGAGAGAAGCAGTGGTATGCTAAATTATCCAAATGTGAGTTCTAGTTGGATCAGGTGACTTTTCTCAGGCATGTGGTTTCAGCATAGGAGATTAGAGTTGATCCGAGAAAAGTCGAGGCAATCTTGAATTGAAGTCAACCAAAGAATGTGACAGAGATAAGAAGTTTTCTGGGATTGGCTAGTTATTACCGTCGGTTTGTGAAAGGATTTTCCATAATAGCTTTGCCACTTACTAGATTGATTCAGAAAAATATGAAGTTTGTATGGACGGACCGATGTCAGGCAAGCTTTGAGCAATTGAGAGATATATTGACTCAAGCTCCGATTCTTACCCTTCTTGTGGAAGGTGAACTATATATGATATATAGTGATGCATCACATCATTTAATGTAGGAGGGTAGAGTTAATTCTTATGCCTCTAGGCAGTTGAAGCCTTATGAGTTAAATGATCTGACTCATGATTTAGAATTAGCAGCCATTGTCTTTGCATTAAAGATTTGACGACATCATTTATATGGAGAGAAGAGTTTCATCTACATGAATAATAAGAGTTTGAAGTATTTAGGTGTACAGAAAGAATTGAATCTTCGACAGAGATGGTGGTTAGAGTTGATAAAAGATTATGATTTTCTAATCGATTATCTTCCTGGTAAGGCTAATATAGTTGCAGATGTCTTGAGTCAGAAATTTATAGCAAGATTAACTGGGTATGCTCTCACAATGCTTGTTGAGTTGAGAGCCTTATATGCCAGTTTTGAGATTGTTGAGGATGGTGCTTTAATGGCCCAGTTGTTGATGAGGCCATTACTACTTAATCATATTAAAGCAGCATAAAAGTTAGATATAAAACTCTAGAAAATTATAGAGGATTGCTAAATGGGGGAGAGCAAAGATTTTCATGTGAAGAATGACAATAGCTTATGGTATAGAGATAGATTGTGTATTCCTGATAATGTGAAATTGAAAAGGAGGATTTTAGAGGAAGCACATCAATCTTCATATACTATGTACCCTGGAAGTACCAAGATATATCAGGAATTGAAGCATCATTATTGGTGGTCTGGTATGAAAAGGGACATAGTGGAATTTATGTAGAGATGTCTCACATATCAGAGGGTGAAGACTAAACATCAGGTTCCTTCAGGGTTGTTGCAGCCTTTAGCAGTGCCTGAATGGAAGTGGGAGCAAGTAACCATGGACATTATATAGGGACTTCCTTTGACCCAGAAGAAGCATGATGCAATCTGAGTAATAGTGGATAGATTGACGAAATCAACTTATTTTCTTCCAGTGAGGGTAGACTACTCTCTTGATAGGCTGGCTGTGCAGTATATCAGTGAGATTATGAGGTTGCATGGAGTTTCAGTTTTATTAGTATCAGACCGAGATCCCATATTCACATCTAGGTTTTGGAGGAGTTTGCAGGATGCATTGGGTACTTGGTTACACTTTAGCACCGCTTCCCATCCTCAGACGGATGGACAGTCAAAGAGAGTGATTCAGGTCTTAGAGGACATGTTGAGAAGCTATGTTATCCAGTTTACTGGGAGTTGAGATAGACATTTAACTCTAGTTGAGTTTGCATACAATAATAGCTTTCAGTCCAGCATTAGGATGGCTCCTTATAAGGACTTTTATGGTAGAAAATGCAGGACACCATTGTGTTGGAACGAGATTGGAGAATGCAAGTTAATAGGTTCTGATTTGATTAAGGAAATAGAAGAAAAAGGTTAAGTTAATTCGAGATAGATTGAAAGCAGTTTCAGACTGACAAAAAATCTTACTCAGATTTAAAGAGAAAAGATATAGAGTTCAGTATAGGAGATAAGATATTCTTGAAGGTATCCCCATGAAAGAGGATTCTGAGATTTGATCGAAAAGGAAAGTTAAGTTCTCGATTCATTGGGCGTATGAGATACTGGAGAGAGTAGGATCGATAGCCTATAGATTGGCTTTGCCACTTGAATTGGAAAAGATTCATAATGTCTTCCATGTTTTAATGCTTCGGAGGTATAGATCAAATCCATCTCATATCTTATCAGTGGAGTCGATTGATGTGAATCTAGATCTAACTTATGAAGAGGAACTAGTAGCAATTTTGGCACGAGAGGTAAAAGATTTAAGAAACAAAAAGGTGCCACTGGTTAAAGTGTTATGGAGAAATCATTCTATAAAAGAGGTGACCTAGGAGAGTGAGCAGATTATGCAAAGTCAGTATCCTCAACTTTTTCAGAATTAATATCAGGTAATTTTAAGAATGAAATTATTTAAGGGGAAGAGTGTTGTAACATTAGTAAATTTGTTAAAATATTAAAACAAAAATTTAATAAAAAAAATTAAATAAATAATTTAAAAGGTTAAATAAAGTGATGGAAGTATGAAAATATAAAATGTGTATGTAAGATATAAAGAAAATACATTGAACACATAATATACATATGATATCTACCTAATATATTAATTGGATACATAATATATACATGATATCTACCTAACATATACACTTTTAGAAAAAGACAAAGTTATGTTAAAAGTTAAAAATAAAAATAAATTATAATAAATAAATTAAATATAATTAATTTAAATTACAATTAAGGTAATTATGGATAGAAAAAAATATATCATATTATTTTAATACTTATTTATTTAGTAAATATATATATAAGTGAGGGGTATTTTAGAAAAGTGAGAAATATAAAAAAAAAATCATCATCTTTCTCCTCCTCTCTCATTTTGGACAAATTTCATGGTGTCTAGGGGAGGATTTTCTTCTCCCAAATACTCAAAATTTCATCAAGTTCTTAAGGATTAAAGGTGATTTTGAAGGATTTTCAAGTACTAGGTAATGATTCTTTGAATTTTATTAAGCTTTCTTTGAATATGAACATGTATATGAATTGGGTGTTTGAAAGAGTATGTTATAATTGTTGAAAGGGATATGTAGGATGTTATTTTGATGGGTAAGTAACGATTTTATGGTTAAATATTAGATTTGATAAGGTTTAGTTAGAGTTTGGAAGAGGTAGTATGAAAGTTAGGGTTTTGGTAAAAAGTGATGGTGTATTTAGTTTTATGATTTGAATTATGTTATTTTGTGCTGTTAATGAAATAAATGAGCTCAAATTACCATTTAGAATTGGTTAGAATGAAAAACCAAAATCAAAGAGGCTTAGGGTAAACTTTTAAAATTTCGGTGGAAGAGTGATACATTATATTTTAATACTTAGAATGTGTTAAAATATGATGTTTATAATATATTTAAACTTTAGAATCAAATTGGGATTGATTAGAGTGAAGTTTCAAAGTTGGAGTGTGTTGGAGCACATTTTAGTGTTTTTGAAGGAATGTGCCTAAATTTATGTTTTATGTTTTAAACACCTAGAAATGTGATATTAATTGACTATTTGCGTTTACATTTTTAATAGGTGTTGAGTATGTTATATTTTCATCAACCTAGTAGTGAAAGGCATTAGAAGATTTTAAAAGTAGAGTGGAGTTTTAACTCCATTTGTTGCTTAATAGAGGTTAGTACATACTTTGATTTATAATGTGTTTGATTGCATTAATTTTTAGTGTAACACATCAGTTATGTTGAATGTGTTATGTTGCTTGATAGTTATGAATATGTATATGTGGCATTATTTGGAGTAACAATGCTTGTTTTGTGATGATTATTGCATGATAAGCCATTTGATAATAGTTAAATAGGATGTGTGTATAAAATATAAAAAATATAAATTGAGCACTAACATGTAGAAATGAGCAACATTTGCATTATATATGATAATAATGTTAAAGATGCATTAAAAATATGAAAAAGAAAGTGAGAAGTGGAAATTGTAAAAAATATAATTGCATGTCACCTTATATAGGACCTAGATCCAGAATATTATTATTTGATATTATTATGTCCTTGAGTGAGACATACTGATGTTGTTACGCCCTAGAGTGAGACACACTGATATCATAGACATTATTACACCTTCGGGTGAGATACGCTAGTGTCACATATTTTATACGCATTCAGGTGAGACATGCTGGTATCACAGATTATTGAATTAGCCCAAGACAATATGTTTAGAACTAGACTAATATATAATGATTTTTTAAACCCAATGCATGTAGATGATTGATGTGTTACTGAAATGTGCAAAAAGAAATAAATTGTCTGACATTTTTATCATAATGCATTTACGGCATTGTCTATGTTATACCATTTATTTATTACACCAAAGTATGTACCACTAAGCATTATACTTAGTGTAATTGAATTGCATCGTGCAGGTGCTAGAGCTGATACGGAGAGTGCTGCTAGACTACACTAGGTCTAGATTATAGTTGTTTACTTTTAGAGTTTAACAAGCTGCCACGGGCCAAAGCCATCTGCATCTCATATATATATATATATATTAAACTTTGTGAAATTTACTTAAATATAAATATTATGTTTATTATATGTATATGATGTAAATTATAAAATGATGTTTATTTTTTAAATATTAAAAATTTGAGAGATGAATTATATGTATTGATATACATATATATATATATATATAAACTTGAGTATTATGTGGTTATGTTAGAGATTTTGGAGAAATGAATGTGTTGGATGAACATTTGGGAGTGTATTTTAAATGCAAGTTGTGTAAATTAAATTTTAGAAATATTCAAAATACAGACAAAACTGTGGCAAATTTTTTTTTTCAGATAATTTTCTTTAAAATGTATCTTTTTATATTTAAATTGCTGAGGAATATTTTTCTTTAATTTTTAAATATATATAAAGTGTTCTAAATAATTATTTTAGAATGCTGAAAGTTTTTAATTGAAAAAAAAATATACGTGACATTCTTGTATTCTATATAAGTATTTTATATATATAGAGCGTGTATATTATACATATATGGAGTATGAGGGTGTTACAATCGAGAAAGCATATCTTCCTCTTTTCCCTAAGTTGTTTCCTTTCTTGAATAATTATTCCATAAGACTTTCACAAAAGGAATAACCTTAAAATTTTTTAATAATGCTCCAGAATCATTCATTGTCAAATCCACTCCCTGCTCCTTTGCCCTGTGATTGAGTTCTGCGCCCTCACCGAAGCACAAATGCTGATGATGCTTGAACAGACTCACTAAGCCTCACTAACATTGGACAATCCTTTTCTGATGTGACTTGTATCACGACATTGATAGCATCCTTTAAAATTTGTCCTGCACTCTCCACTGTGATGTCTACCACAAGTAGGACATAAGGGTCATGGTCTGTGATTAGTTCCTGAATTACTACCATGTCCAACTCTTGGTGCACTGGCAAAGTTATCCACTGATTGTTGCACTGAACTTTGGTTGATCTGTGGTTGGCTTATCTGCTGACTTGGTCTCATGGATTGATCACTATTGCTCTCAGGATAAGGTCTAGTGTGGGAACTACCACCTCTCTTAATCTGTCTATCAGCAATTCCCTTAAAAGATTTGTGAGTCTGTCTTCTCTTTTTATTGCCGAACTCAGTTTCTTCTTGTAATAACTTCTCTTTTTCCAAAGCACTATCTACCATAGCACAAAAAGTTATGGCCTGATCCCACGATAATCCTTTGCAAATATCAATATGTAAACCCTCATAGAATCTGTTACACTTGTCTTCCTCGTTAGACACCATATGATCCACATACCTATACAATTTTTCAAACTTTTCCATATATTGAAGGACTGTCATTCTATCTTATTTCAGTTGGAAGAACATGCTCTCCTTTTCTCTTCTATAATTACCAGTGATGTATTGCTCATAGAACTCTGCCTCAAATGTGTTCCACGTCAACTCAGCACCATAGGATTGAACTAATCGAGTGTACCAACCAGCATCAACAATCCCCATAAGAGAATAAGCTTTCTTCAATTTCTTAAGTCAATCATCCGCCTTTTCAGAGTCTAGAGTATCATTAAAATTCTCTGCTCCACAGTTATGACAATGAGAAATTATAGCCCATGGTTTCGGTTGTTATTCTCTTGCAGTTATAGCTACTGTAATAGCCTGAGCAAAAGTAGCACCGATATTAACCTGGATTGGTGGTGTAGCTAGTGGAACCGGAGGTACATGAGGTAGAGCAGGTAGATTTATTTCAAATGAGTTCTCTTGTGAAGTAGTATTTGTATAAGTATTTTTTTTCATTGCTCTCGGATACCTCATAACCAGCTGACTCATCGGAAAGAGGTGGAGTAGGATCCCTATGAGGTTGGCCAATATTTTCTAGTCTAACTATTCAATTTTTTCTGCCAGTATTTCTAATACGGTCTCTACCACCTCGTATTCGTGGCGGCATTTTCCTACAAAAATAAATTATATAACATAAGTTATCTACGTGACACTCACTTATATATCTAACTTATACTCATACACTATAGTACATATAAATTCATATATTAGTGTATCCTGCTAAATTTCTCTAATCCTTAGGCAAATAAAATTGTAATGCTTTTAATTATGTATGTCTAAAATGCTATGAAATGATATGCAATTGCAATTTAAATTTAAATTTTCTTTTGACTCATGCATAATTTTTCCCAATATGCAACTCAAAAATAATTTTTTTTGCCCTTGAATCCGAGAAATTTACTAGATAAACTAATAATTTAAAATAATTGTGTTATCCATAGTTACCTATATTTAATCTCTTATAGATCTTTTCATAAAAGTCTATAGAATCTATAACATATACTTTGATACCATAAAATATCACACTCTAACTCTCTAAAGCTAAGGTGGACTTATCTTACTATAAATCTCAAATTACAATTTATTTATTCATATCTCTCGCAAGTACATGACTATTTATAATATTTATTACATCATCTGCATCATTAAAGATATTCTAAAAAAATTTAAATAATTTTCAAACTAAAATCAAGTTGAAAATATTAATTTTGTTGGCCTAACCTCTTCTATATGTAAAGGAATTTCAAATTAAAGAGTCTACACTCTAATGAAGTCTACTTTGTTGATCTTTAAAAATATATGAAAATATTAATAATAATGGGATGAGTCCAATTACTCAGTGAATAAGTAAATATATAACAAGAGAGAATAAATAAAGTTTAATAATATATGTAATATAAACATTATCTGCAGCTCTGCTAGATAACTATAATTTTATTCTCAGTTATCTTTTATATGCACTCAAATACTCAGAAAACAGAGTACGGTCTCGATGTATTTGAATCCCTAATACAAAAGAAGCTTCACCTAAATCTTTGATCTCAATGTGTTTTGAAAGAAAGACTTTGGTCTCGTGCAGCAAGTCCTTACAGTTAGTAGCAAGCAATATGTCATCCACATATAAGACCAAAAAGATAAACCTACTCCCACTGAACTTGTGATACACACAATCTTCCACAGCATTTGTCTCAAAATCGAAAGAGACAACTACTTCATGGAACTTGAAGTACCACTGACGAGAAGCTTGCTTGAGTCCATAAATGGATTTCTTTAATCTGCATACCAGTTGTTTTGGGTCTCCAGACACAAAATTTTCTGGCTGCACCATATAGATGGTTTCATCAATGTCTCCATTGAGAAACGTAGTCTTTACATCCATTTAATGTAACTCAAGATCAAAATGTGCAACTAGAGCCATGATTGTCCTAAAAGAGTCCTTCGATGATACTGGAGAGAAGGTCTCTTTATAGTCAATCCCTCTTTCTGAGTGAAGCCTTTAGCTACAAAACGAGCCTTATATCTTTTCACATTACCATTAGAATCCCTCTTGGTCTTAAATATCCATTTGCAGCCAATAGGTTTCTTTCCTTCAGGTAACGAGATAAGATCCCAAACTTGATTGTCTTGCATTTATTTATATTCTTCATCCATTGCCTCAATCCACTTGTGAGAGTTAGGATCCTGCATGACATGATGAAAGCTGATTAGATCATCTTCCATCATGTCTACAGTGTCCTCATATTCCTGAAGATATACTACATAATCATCTGGAATATCATTTCTTCTCTCTCTAGTGGACCTCCTTAAAGGTACAGGTTCTGACTCAAATTCTTGAGGTTGTTGAGCTTGTTCTTAAGGAAGAATGACTTCTTCATCCTGATGAGGAAGTTTTTCAACATTGTCTTGTATTGGAACTTGATGTGCTTCTGGAACAGTGACAGGCGTAGGAACCAGAACACTGCTAGGAGTAATGATGGGAATCCACACTGAGTGTTCTTGACTCGATCCCTCCTCAAAGACAATGTTTCTAACCTTACTTCTCCCCCCAAACTCAACATCCTCAAAGAATTTTGCAATTCCCATCTAAAAAATAGTCCTGGTAGTAGGATTATAAAACTTATAACCCCGTGATCGCTCAGAATATCCAATAAAGTACTGCTAACAGTTTTGGAGTCCAATTTAGTTTCATTGGGCCTATAAGGCCTAGCCTCAGCAGGACATCCCCAAACATGAAGGTGCTTTAGACTGGGCTTGCGTCCAGTCCAAAGCTCATAAGGTGTTTTTGCATCTACTTTAGTTGGTACTCTGTTAAGGAGATAAGCTGTTGCTTCCAATGCTTCTCCCCATAGAGACTCAGGCAAGGAAGAATGACTAATCATACTCCTTACCATATCCATAAGAGTCCTGTTACGCCTCTCAGATATACCATTCATACTGGGTGTACCAGGCATGGTATATTGAGGGACTATACCACAGTCCTGTAGGAAAATAGCAAATGGTCCTAGATGTTGTTCACCTGAACCGTCATATCTACCGTAGTACTCACCACCACGGTCAGATCTAACGCATTTAATCTTCTTTCCAAGTTGGTTTTCAACTTCGGCCTTATAAGATTTGAAAACGTCTACAGACTCTGATTTCTCATGAATGAGATATAGGTACCCATAACGTGAGTAATCATCTATAAATGATATGAAGTATCTTTGGCCATTCCTAGTTGCTATAGGGAATGGACCGCAGATATCTGTATGTATCACTTCTAAGACGTTCGATGATCTGTTGGCACCTAGTCTCTTTTGTTTAGTCTTTTTACCTTTAATACACTCAACACAGGAGTCCAAATCTGTGTAATCAAGTGTGTTTAGGATACCATCTGACACAAGACGTTCTATTCTAGATTTGGATATGTGACCCAAACGTCTGTGCCAAAGTTCAGCTGAATTATCTATATTTAGCTTCCTTTTGGTACATATAGTATTAACTTGCAGGGTTTCATTATAAGAATCATTAATATCCAACATATATAGATTATCACATGCATTTAAGAAGCCAGTACTAAAAATTTTTGAATCCATAGATAAAGTAAATGAACTGTCTCCAAATGAACAAGTAAAACCAGATTTGTCCAAATAAGAAACAGAAATTAAATTCCATCTAAATGTCGGAATAACAAAAGTATCTACAAGATCCAAAAAAAATCCAGTTCTTAAACACAATCTAATATGCCCAATTGCCTCCACTTCCACGGGCTCGCCATTTCCCACATAGACGTATCTTTCATCGTCAGTTGGCTTTCGGTAGCTCAGGCAACCCTGCAATGAAACACTTATGTGAGCGGTAGCACCAGAATCCATCCAATAAGTGTTTCTAGGAGCTGAAGTTAAATTAACCTCAGAACAGACCAAAATAAGGTACTTACCCTTCTTGACACGCCATATGGCGTATTTAGGACAGTCCTTCTTTACGTGTCCAGACTTGCTGCAGAAGAAGCATTTTAATTTCTTAGGCTTCTTTTGCACAGGACCCTTATCAATAGTCTTATTCTCAGCAGTCTTCTTTCTTTTCTTGTTCTTGCCCTTATCTACTGAAGAGATCGGATGAGCACTCTCTCTCTTAGTAGCCAACATCTTTTCCTCCTCATCCACACAATGAGCAATGAGCTCGTTAAGAATCCACTTGCTCGGCTGGCAGTTATATGAAGTCCTGATCAGCCCATATTGTGGTGGAAGAGAATTCAAAGCTAGATGGACTAATATGTCATCTGGTAAAACCAAATCCAGGACCTTTAGCCTTTTGGCTATTTGGAACATGCTCAGTATATGCTCCCGAACACTACCGTTGCCAACATACCTTATGGAGGTGAGTTTTGCTAAAAGCGTCCCCACTTCGGCCTTGTCATTTTTGACATAGACCTTCTCCAGCTCAGCAAGATATTTTTTAGCATTACTTTCCTCAGTAGAATTGGCTCCCCGAACATGCTCTGGGATTCCCTGCTGCATGATCATAAGACCTAAGCGGTTAGAATGCTCCCACTTCTCATACTGAACCCTCTGAGCATCTATGCTCACTTCAGTAAGAGGAGCAGGTTCGTCCATCCTGAAAGCAAGGTCTAAGTTCATACAACCCAGATAAATCATGATGCTTGATTTCCATGAACCAAAATTTAACCCCTCAAGCATAGGGACGGTGTTAGGATTATACGGCATGCTAGCTGACATCATAGAAAGTGACAAAAATTAACATAAGTTCACTATCCACAAAATAATTAAAACAAACAATAATAGAGTTCAAATAATGGAAACAAGATACCGGCACAATATTAATATTTTCATCTTTGGATATAAAATATTAACTGTAATTGGCATCTCAATGGAGCAATCAAATATTGACAATTCAATCCTGTCAAATATTAAACCTTCCTTTGGGCCGATTTATTATCCACATGGATGAAAAACATAATAATTATCACATATTTATCTCTGCACATGTATTCTCAATTCAGCCAGATAGCAATCTTCCTTTGGGCCGGTTTACTAGCCGCAATGAATTTTAATACACCTGTCTAATATCCCAAATAAATCAATTTACACAATAGAGGTCACTTTGGTGACTTTTTGCTTCAATCAATTTATTATTAAAAATATTAGACACAATCAGGACTAAAATATCAAAATTTAAACTTAATTTAATGAAATAAAATTACAATTAAAATCAAATATTTCAAAAAATAAACTTTAATAAAATAATAAAAAAAATTTGGGCCAAAAATAAATAAAAAGAAAATTTTGAGCTAAAATTAAACAAATTAAAAGTTTTGTGGGTTAAAACAGAAATTACAAAACTTTCTGGGTCAAAATCGAATTATCAGAAGTTGGAGGACCTGCTTGTAATATAAAAATATATATTTTATTTGCCTTTTTTTCCCGGTCTAGAGACGTGCGGTTCGCACTTCAAAATGCACCGTTCTGGCTCAAAACGGTGCCGTTTTGAGCTAGGTCTGCACACTGCTCTAAACGCAGCGCTTTGGCTCAAAACAATACCGTTTTTGAGCTGGGTCATCGTCTCCAAATGCAGCAAATCGCTTCGCTACCGCCCGCATCCAGTTTTAGATCCAGAGCCGCCCACCGCCGATGACAGCCTCCAAACGGTTGCTCGACCACCGAGCAACCTCTGGCCATCCTTTATCGGCGATGAATCGCCTGAAAATCGCAAAAAACCAACTGCGATTTTTTCTGGAAATCGCTGCGTTTTGGAAACGAACCACCGCTCCTCTCCACCGTTCTCCACTGCCGGTGACCACCGTATGAGGGTGTTAAACCTCCCTTACGCCACCGCCGGTCCAAATCCGATAAAAAAAACTTTCAAAATCGCTTAGCCCAAAAAAATTTCGAAACTGTTCTTCAAGAACACAAAGAATAGTTTCAATTTTTGATTTTTTTAAAATTATTTCAAAAAATTAATTAAAAAAATGTTTGATTTCAGAAAAAAATACAGTAATCAGAAAATCCAAAGTCTGATTATTAATTCCAAAATCATCCAACAATCACAACAATTTTATTCAAAAATCTAGCAATCTAGCAAATGACTCTGATACCAATTGAAAGCTGATCAAATTAATGTCATAAACCCTAGATCATGCTTAGACCACTAGATTAGTTAAATTAAAATTGCAAGAACAGAAGATGTGTACCTGGCATCATTATTTGTTGATTCCTTAAATGAAAAATTAGTGGTTTGTGATCTTCCAGAGATAACCCAACGAGAATAGCAGAAGCAATACTCAAGGAACGTAGAGTTCTTTCTAGCTCTGTTTTTCCAGAGACCACGACCATTTTATAACTTTATTTTTAAAGGTTAATTTCTATTTTGGTCCTTGAACAAAATAGAAATTTCTAATTGGTCTCTACACTAAATTTCAAATCTATATTAATCTAAAAATTATTTTGAAGATAAACCACATAATAAAAATATACAAAACTAAAAAAAAAGATATAAAAATCAAGACAAATAAAGATGGACGGGCTGCTACCTAACAATGAACTAGCGGAAGCCACATTCTCAAATAAAAAAGAGAAAACTCTTATGAGAATTCAGAGAAAGAAAGCTACTAGGGTTTTCTTAATAATAAGTTTTGTGTCTTGGTTATCTCTTTTGTATTGGATATGGGTTTCTTGGTTATCTTTTTTCACATGGTTTAATGACGTCCTAGTTGATGGTGTATGGGTTAAGTCTCTTGGCTTGGTTAGAATGCTTCACCTAATATGTTTTTTCCCATTAGTTATTAATAAATTTATTCTTCTATGAAAAAAGAAACACCACCAACTTGAGGAAGAAAATAGAGATGTAAAATGGTCCAAAGCTACCTGACTTATATCCTCATCCGAAGTATGCCAAACCCCTTGCTTTTCATCAGCAAAACTGTGAAGCACATTTAATCACTTAGAAGTTGTATTATGAAAATCTGCTATTCTTATCTTTCTCTTTATGCCACTAAATTCTGGACCTTTACTTCCAACAAACCTCTTCTCTCTGACAAAAAATCAATGTAGATATGAATGTGCATAATTTGACATTACTTAATGTTTTATAGATTGCTCCTGTTTAATAAAATTTTATAAGTTGCCCATGGCAATTTTTAATCTCATCAATCAATTGCAAATATTTACCACTTCTCCGCATAGACAAATTATACAAAAAAAAAAAAGGTCCTAAATGTGCATAATATTATCTGCAAAAATTGATCTACCCTATGAACTAGGAAATAATGGTTTGCAATCACCATCCAGTAGCCACAACCTTTCAAACAATTTCCAAGAATGTTCATTATAATAATAAGAATGGTTTGACCTTGAAAGGAAAATTGGAGAATAATTTGATGCACTGACTTGGAGATTGAACATCTTATATTGTGACATATAAAGTCATCCTAGAAAAAGATCTAACCTCTCCTCTAAAAAAAATGATTGAAGCACCACCTTTTTCTCAAATATACTTATGCCTAGCAAAGCCCAAATCCATTAACCACGTGAATTATTCATATCTCAGAACTCAATTATGTTTTCGACTAAAAAAGAAGTCATTAAAATCTCCCTTAATTAACCTAGGTAAAGTATATAACTGCTTAATAGCCTCCCAAGAATCATGATGCCTGCTTCTATTAGGATACATATGACAGCTAGTGAATTGCTTGGAATCCAAACCTACACAATATAATTTCATATCAATATAAATACCAGAATAAGAGAAAATCTTCAAATAATAGAAATTAACCACATAACCCCAATACCAACATAGGAAGTAGATAAAGGATAAAGAAAATGATTATTAATGCATAAAGTTCTAAAACTTTTGTCAAACTTTTCTAAATTATAAATAATATTAATATGAATGAAGTGTGGGCATCTTTCCATACCAATTGTTGAGTTTTGAAGGTTCTTGCAGTTTCAAACTAAGATACGAATGGCTTAAGATACTAATAGCTTCCTATTAGATGGTGTTTGGCCTAACTTGAAAATTTTGGTGTTTATAAGCTAATTTGGGCTTATAAGAATTTAAAATTTTAAGTTGTTACATATTTATTTTAAACACTTATAAGTGGCTAATTAGTAGTTAGCACATTTGATAAAAAAATAATTTATAAATATATTTATTTTTCAAATGACTAAAAATGATATGAAATTATATTATAGATAATATTTATTCAAATAAATAGAGATAATATAATAAATTATTTCGTCGAACAAGCTTATAATTAATTTAATTAATAGCACAAAAATAATAAATTGGTCCCCTAACATATTTTCTTTTAATTTATAAGTCTAGCTTATATACTCTTAAAACCTTTTAAACAAATAGCATGTTAGGCTTTTAACCCCTTAAAATCTTTTAAACAAATATGTCAGCTCAAATTTAAAAATTATAAACTGGTTTGACCAACTTATAATTAAGCTAGGCTAGAAACTCTCTTATTTGTTATTTGTTATTGATGGATTTTATAAATTTCTTTTTTTTTTATTATTTGTATATTTATTTTTATAAGTATCCAAGGAGAAAGAATTGTCCTTTGAGTTATAATTGGAAATCCATTTTCAAATAAGATAAAATTGTCTAAAAAAATAAAACTACAAAATAAAATTGGAATAAGTAATGTATAAGGTTTGTCACCTGCAAATGTGATGTCCCATTATGGTTCTCAGCTTATTGCTGCTACCAAGGGGTTGCACTTTCTTTGGTTGCAAACCTCGGTTGGTAGATGCTTTATGATCATATGTTCAGCATAAGAAGAATCTGATATTCTCTTTCTTTAATTTGAGAAGAAACAGGCTTTTTAAAATATTTTTTATTCCGTACTCTTCTAATTATGTATTTTGCTGGTTGCTGCTTTGTACTTGTGTTTTGGGGATTTTTTTCTTATGAGTTGGGATGCTTTAGCTATGGGTGTTTGGGGATAGACAATGGCATAATTTCTTTTTATTAAAATGTTTGATTCTATTTTCAGCCTAAAAAATAATTATTTAAACTTGACATAACACCATATAAAACTCTACATGTCCAAAAATAAAAGAAAATAAAAAAAAATTATGTCATTTTCTCATACATGTTTGAGAAAAATATCTTTATCTTTGCCTTTAATATGAGAAAATGACATAATTTCTTTTTTTAAGCATGTAGCTACAGGTGGAGTCCAAATAATAATCTTTTCCACGAAGATGAAAATAAGGATTTTAATAAGAAAAAAGATGAAATTGTGAATTTTATCATAACAAAAAAAAAATAATAATAATGCAAATGAAAATGTTTTGTGACAATTTGTGAAATTAACTTCAAAAAAGAAACTATTATAGCTAATAAATTCAGTTGTCCGATTGAGTTAATTTTCAAAATCTATTATCTTATAAAAAAAAATCTTTGAAAAGTGTCACTATCAAACGAAAAGTAAAATTTTATTATAATTTATTTCCAAAAACATCAACTGATTACATGGATGCTTTTGGCAAAAATTACATTCTGATTGATTCCAGCAACAGCTTTAGCCCATTGTCGCACAAGTACTATTCTTTTTCTTTGCTTCAATGCTCAACTTCTGCTCTTCTAACAGATACAATGGTGTCTTCTCTGAGCCGTCTGAGTCTATACTAAAACCACATTCTTTATAATCAACACCTGCCATTGCCAGAGCTTCAACATACATCTTTGTAATATTTTCTTTATTTTGTCAATGTAAAAGCAAAATGTTGTATCATATATATATATATATATATATACAGTGCCCAAATGTAAAACAAACGCAATAAATCCGTGATGAACATGATCAATTATGAAATTAATTAACTTGATAGTGATAGTAAGTCTATACCTGAAATTTACAGTCACGAGCTCAATGTGTAATGCATTTTCATGTCATTAGGGTTTTCAAAGCGATTATGTCATTAAACCGGTTTGTGAACTAATTTAGTAGTTCAACCAATTTGACTTGTCAAACTCAAAACTACCGATAAAAAAAAATAGAAATTAGTTTTTAGTGATTTGAAGGTCTAAAAATTAAAAGTTGAAATTCGAGAATGATTTTTATTTACTGGGCCGGATCATTGGTATATTTCGATTTTCAGAATCCAATAATAATGATCTATTTTAATTTTTAAAATACCAAAAATAATAAATTGATGACGAGAATTTTAAGATATTATTTAAACATATAGATTAATTATTTTGAACCAAAATTAAACCATGTATAAAACAACAATCAACTTATTATTTAATACATTAATTTTATAATTCATCAATATATATTTGATTTTAATTTAATTTATATTAGTAACAAATGCATTTACTTGTTAAACATATATTTTATTTATTATTTTCCATTTCTTTATTAGGTGGCCTTCAATCCTCTTTCAAATATGCTAAACGTAAATTGAAATCTCCAGTAAATATAGAATGAAAAATTTTAATACAATTATAAAAACAGTTTTTATTTCTTTGCTGTTTTTTCTTCCTATTATTCTAGATTTCCAACTATCTTCACAGGCAGCTATCTTCCAATTATTATAAGGACAAAATTGAGTGTAATTTCCATTGTCGTCTCCTTTATGGAACTCTTGCTGTACTTCATGATCAGCTAACAAATGCGGAGACAGCTCAAACTCTTCCTGTTCAATAACATGATAATCCACACCCGCCATTGCCAATGCCTCTATTGAAACTGACATTTTTTTCTTTCTTTCTTTTTTTTTTTTTCTGAAACAAGACGTATTCTCTCTTTTCATTTATGTATTTCTAGTCTTAACAATTATATTCTTGAATCTTGAGGATTGCTCCGCTTCATATATATATATATATATATATGTGTGTGTGTGTGTGTGTGTGTCTGTGTCTGTGTGTGTGTGTTGGAAAAATGATACAGATTTTTCTATAAATTAGGTGAGTGACAGTATAAAATAACAGCGAAAATAATACATATGCAAATTTGATATTAGAGTTTAGTCAATTATGTATGCGTCTTCGGATCCTCTAGAGATTATTTTATTAAAGAGAGAATGTATACAAAGTCTTTACAACACTTACAACTCACAACTCACACCTAATTATACCAAAAATAAATTTATAGTGGCTCGGATCCAATAATCCTACATTCACTCGCAAACCTTAATTGGGTATTCCACTATTCTTAGAGTTTTGCAAGTTTACTTCCAACTTAGTGTTTTCACAAGTTCACACCAAACTTTATAAGTGTTTTCCTAAGACTAACACTCAAATCCCTTACAAGAATTTTTCTAGGCTAACTCTCAAACCCAATAAGTATTTATGGCTCACACTAAACTTTAAGTTTTTCTCTCAAACTCTCTTTAATTCTCTAATTTTGGAATAATTTTCAAATAAGATCTTAAAGATTTATATAGGCTTCAAAAATTTAATTGGTAAAATTTTGACAAAAATTAGGCACCTTTTTTACCTAAGTTAGACATCTCCATTTTAGACTAAAAATTATCTAAGCTAGGCACCTCTATTTTTTATCAAAAAATTATAACTACATTATATGGTTAGTAGCATTTTATTAATAATATATATATATATATTGAGAGAGAGAGAGAGGCCAAATTAAAAACTCACGTTTTGTTGAAAAATCACAAAGGCAAAAAGATAGATATAAATTCAAATAGGAAGCTTGTGATAAAGTTTGAACAGAATATTATAATATTAAAAGAAAAGAATAAATATCTCTCGTGATCAATATCTTATATATTGATCAACGTGATCAATATTAATTCCAATACTAAACATGCAAGAAAATTGAGTATTCTGATTAATAACAATGATGTAAAGCCTGATGTCAGTACATCAAAATCGAGTTCATTTCACATTCTTGACACAATATATGTAAAATTACGCATCCATTAATTATTAATAACTTAAAAAATTACAATATACACAAAGTTATTATAGAGTTCTCTAGGATAAAATAATTAATTTAAATTTATCAATTAATGACTCAATTAATTTGAAATTTTGATTATTAAACATAAGAAATTTACTTTTAAATGATTTTTTTTACATTTTTATCATGGTTTTGAACTTTTTCTCAATAATAATTAAAAAAAATCAGGACAGCTAAATGTATCGGGTGAAGTGTACCATGTTATTACTATTTCGTTTGAATTTATAATTTTCCTTGAAATTTAAAAATAACTCAAACATCTCTAAAAATATACTTATCAAATATTACATAAAAATAAGAGTATATTTTATTTAGGATAGAATGATTTACGATCAGAGCAATTAACCTCTTAAGATAACATAAATACGCCCGGAGTCCAATGTTTTTTTTGAAAATCTTCTTCATGAGCTGTAAATGAACACACTAATCTTAAAATATTAGACTTATCGTCTTTTTTATAGAAAATCTCATTATATTTATCTCTTTTTGCCGTGAGATTACTCTCATATTTAAATTTTCAACAATAAATTCCTTTTACTAATCCATAAATAAAGTAGCTAATATATATATATATATATTTTAAGATCTTAACAAAATAAAAAAAAAATAGATAGATAGATATAAAATTTGAAAGTTGCAAATCATCGAAAACAAAAAGATGAAAATTTGTAGCTTTTTCAATTTTAAAGAATCTTATTGCTATCTATCTATCTTAACTAATTAAAAAATTGTGTTCTTGGGTTGATTTTTTTTTTAATTTTGGTTCAACACGTTTCAAAAATTAATTTTGTAAAATTTTGGATTTGTAAATATTGAATCACTTATATATATATATATATTTATTTATTTTAGAATTGTGCTTAGTAGGATCACAAAGACGATAAAATTCTTCGTATTGAGTTTTTAACGCAGTTGTATATTCACAAGGAATCAAACCCAAAACATTTGCTTAAATTATATGCCCCGCTGTTAAACATTGACCCACATTTAATAAGATAGAACAATTCATTAAAAAGAAAAGGGGTAACTCTCTCAATTCAAATAATTTAGAGGTTTATAGCATTGGCTCTGACAATAATACTACCCATTTATATAAGCTGCCTTACCTAAATAAATTAAGTAGTTCAATTGGTTTTGATTATTCATGAAACAAAAACGATTTTGCCAAAAAAAAAGTAGAAAATTTATTACAAGATCATTAGATTGCAATGTGTCTTCATTCAGAATTAGGATTAATGATGTTTGAAAAAGAAAAATTAGTAATTTCAAATGGACAATGATAGTTTTGGTAGTGGAAGGAATAAGGAAAATTTTACAACAATAAAATTAACTTTTTATTGACATTTAATGAAAAAAAATTGATAGAATAATCATTCCATTTGACTAACTCAAATTTTAAGGATTATTTAATTAAATTATTAGAAATACAGATCTTAATATATTTCAGTATATTACAAAAACTAATTAAATATTTACCCCTATGTACTAATATTTCCAATTGTGGTCTAAGATCAAGACTTACATCTCTTCCAAATATCAACCCAAGTAATCATCAAAAGCTTTATAATGGATTTCACCATCAATATCATGGCTCTCAACAACTTATTAGGTGTCTTCTCTTTCATTTCCACAGGCGAGTCTATGACTTCTTCTTCTGCTGCTGCTAGTAAATGGGGTGGAGGTGGCTCAAAGTAGTCGTCTTGCTCCCATTTCTTTTTATCTAAACCCCATTCATGATAATCTGCGCCTGCCATTGCTAAAGCTTCCAGTGAAACTGATGATGACATGATGATGACTTAGTTTTTCTTTATTATCTGTTTTATATGGTCTTAATGACATTGATGCCGTTATAATTATAATTATACCAAATTATCGTATTTATAGTGAATTCTACAGCATGGTTGGAGTATATTTTTGTTCTTGTAATAATCACGGGTTATATATATCTTACGAATCAACGTAGAAGTTCCACTTGCAAATTCCAAATGAAGAGAAAACATATTAATTCTTATAAAATAATTATCATAAGATAGAGATGCAATGTTCTTGTGAATTGATCATCCATTATTTCTGATTTCAGCTGATTAAAGCCATGACGCAAATTCATGATCAAAATTAAAGTGCGATTTTCTACGTAGGATTTTCGGAATTCTGAATGGAAAAAGCAATATTCAAAAAGCAAAAATATTCAAACTTGTAGTTTAATACGTACTTTTCAAAGGTAATTCTTATTATTGTCATCATCTTGTGAATAAACTCAAGTTGGACAATAAAATAATAAAAAAAATAAATTTTACCAAAGAAAATATAGTAAAATAAAATAAAACTAATTTTTCCAATTTAATGCTAAAAAAAATAAGTATTTATTGAAAGAAAGGAAAAAAAATTTAACTTTATTAATTCAAAAAGAGAAAATTTATCAACTTAAACTTTTAAAAATCTCTTTTGCTGTAACTTCATATATAATTATTATTCTAACAATATAACTACCCTTACATGTAAATTATCAATTAGTCAAAATTTTTTTAAAGCATATTTAGCAAAAATCTGTAATTGTTATTAATATTGGTTGTGTTAACTTTTCACATTAATATGTTAATTTGATCATCCACTCAATACGAGAACATCAAGATGTATATACATTTTTGCTTTTACATTATGACTCATCTATTATAGAAATATTTTAAGCCATATGAGAAATATTAAATTTTTTTGAAACTTTAATTCACGAGATGTAATTTCTACAAATCATTTTTATATGTTATATATAATCGGTTAAATATGATGAATTCTATGCTAAGAAGTATATACAAACTCTTATATATTATACATGTAATCTATTAAATGTAATGAATTTCATATGAAGAAACATATACAAATTTTTATATGTAATAAATATTACATATAATTTGATAAATTTTATCTATTTGTCTGGTATATTATATATTACATATAATTTGCTAAACAGATTAAGAAGCATAGATAAATTTTTTTATATAGTTCTAAATTTAATTATATGTTATGTATAATTTGGTAAATGTGAAAAGATTGAAAAGAATTTTTTCAGAGAATGTAGAAAGCTAAAAAATTAAAAAAAAAACTGATCATTTAAAATATTTTATCGAACATATTGAGGATATTACAATTGAAGCATAAAACATCCCTAAGAATTACATTTGAAGACCAAAAACAATCAAAACAAAACAAAAAAATTATGAACATAAAATATCACAAGATCATACTAATTTGATTCTTATTTCTTCTTCATCTTATAGTAGTTTGTTGTAATCTATTTTTTTTAAACAATAATAATAATATTGAGACAATAATTAAAAAAGAAATAAATAAAATTATTAATAAAATATTTATAATTTTATTTACTATTATCTATACAAATATACAATAATTACATAGACAAAAATATCTTAAAATAAAGAAAAATAACAATCCTACTTTCCTGCAATGTTTTTTGCCATAATTTTTGAGAAAAAAAAAAGAAAAAAAGAAATAGTCAATAGACCATTCCTTCAGTATAAAGAGACCAAGAAAAACACAGAACAAAGAGGAAAGGGATAGAAAAAAAAAAAGGACAGAAAAGAGAGAAAGGAAGATAAAAAAAAAAAAAAAAAGATGAGGGGAGCACAAGACTAAAAAATTAATATACAAATACACAGAAAACACAAGAACATATGAAAAATAGAGATACTAAAGAAAAGGGAGATACACAAAAAAGAGTGAAAATTGAGAGAAAAAAAGTTATAGAATTTTTCAGTGGAGAAAATTTAAAATTTTGTTGAATAAAAAAAGTGTATTTAAAAAAATAAAAATCAAAGCAACCAGCAAGAAGAATCCAACAATTATTAATAATCAAATATCATCTAATCAGGTACATACACTGCAAGTTTTAATTTTTATATTAAAAATTTTTGAATGTTAATATATTTATTTGTTTTATTTTTTTTAGAAAGTGTCAAATAAGTAGTTTTGTTGAATATAGATACTAAAAATGATAAAATTGCAACACAAGATGCAAACGTATAAATATTAATCACTTTCAACACTCACAAATATCGATATATAAAACCAGAGGACTATATATGATTACATAATTATCATAAAAAATATGTCCATACAAATTAAATAAAGAAAAGCGTGTAAAAATCATAAATATGTTTCAATTGAGTAGGATTACAAAGACGATAAAATTCTTCGTATTGAGTTTTTAACGTAGTTGCATATTCACGAGGAATCAAACTCAAAACATCTGCCCCGCTTTTAAACATTGACTAACCCCAGCCGGTTTATATATATTAGATTTTTTTTAAAAAAAATGTATAATTTTAGATTTTTAAATAAATGTTTGGTTCAATTTTTTTTTAGAACAAAACAAAAAAAAATGAAATCAATCTTGTATTAGTGCAAAAATAAATAAATAAATAAATAAAACTAAAAAAATAAGAACAAGAATCTTTATGGATGTTTTCTCTTTTTTAAAAAAAGAAAAGAAAAGAAAACTGGATAGATAAGCAAAAAATAAAAAAAGAACATACAGTAAAAGATACAAAAAGAAACTAAAAATAAAGAAATATTTGAAATTATACCTCATTATACACTGGTGGAGGATAAAAAAAATAGATGCTTAAAATAATATTTAAAATTTTTTAGAGCTAAGAAAGTATATAGAGATTTTCCATTTGAACTTTTAAAAGATAGAAGAAGGGATAATAAAAATTAGAAAGATGACTGACGGCAACAAAAAAAAAAAGAGCAGAAAGAGTTATATATACGAAAGAAATTTAGGATTTGATTAAACGGTGAGGTATTGCAATATTAGTTATTTACCCAAACTATCCATTTGTTTTTTTTTTTTTTTTAAATTCTAGCTGTGGGACAAAGTTATAATTATTTGCTTACTTTTTAATATATTAAGTGATATACAGCTATAGCCATACAGTCATTTCAATTTTTTTTTTATTTTTTTTATCATTTTAGCCTGCTCATTTTTTTTACTTTTCATTCTTCTTGTTGTTATATATATACATATATTGTCTTTTTATTTACTTTATTTTATTTTTGAATAAGATAAGAAATAAATGATAAAATACATGAGATTAGAATGATTATTAAAATTTTACTAAATAGGTGACATTATAATATACAAATATTTTTTTATGTAGAAATTTTAATTAGAAAATTCGATAATTCTAATCTTTTGATTTTATTACTAATCTTGATATAGATAAAATTAAGATAATGCAATAGTTATTGTATCCAAGCAGTTGATATAATAAATTATTAAATAATCTTAAAATTTTTCTTAAAAAAATAATAAACATTAAACATAATAAAATTGTTAAATTTTTTATACAATAAAAAAGTTACATTTAAAATATGGATTTCATAATAACAACAATAACAATTACAATAATAGTAAAGATATTTGAACTATGAAGACTTTGATTCCGTCAAAAGAATACGTAAGCATTTGAAATTAAATTTTGAATTCAAGTCTACCTCAATAAAAAATTAAAAATTTACTAAAAAAATAATAAATATATATTAATTAGTGAATAATAAAAATAAAAAATATAAAAATATTTAATAAAAATGTAGAATTAAAATACTCCAAGGAGTGGGCATAATTTAAAATAAATAATAATAAATAATTTAAAAAATAATAATAATCATAAATTTAACAAATATTAAGCCATAAAATTATTATATTTAGATAGTAAATACAAGGATTAAATTATTAACTAATAATTAAAATATATGCCTACAAAGATAATAAAATTATTAAAAATAATAAAATTAAATATAATAAAATATAATAATAATATTTATTTTCAGATAGTGAATATAATATAATAAAAATAAATTAAGATTTATATTCAGAAAGTGAATAAAATTATTCTTATAAATAAAAATAATAATAAAATATCATAATAATTACAGTATCAATTTTTGGGCGTTGTAGAATATTTTTCCTTTCCTACACATAATCAACCCCTCGAACTTAGAAATGCAAACCATTACTAGGCATCTAATCAAATCTTATAATTGATTGATGGCGACTCATAACAAACATAAAAAATTTGGATAGTATGAGACCACAACAAAGGATATAATTTAATGAGCAGTTTGGATGGATTGTTTACCTTAAGTACACTCAAGTATTTTTGCCCATACTAAAGGCCATGCTAAATTACTAGGACCCATGCTACTGTTATTTCATATTTGGACAATTAGACTTAGTGCCTACAACAGAAGAGTATCGGATCATAACCAACTTATTAGAAAAGAAAGATATTAAGCCGTATGTACATAATAAGAGGAAACTAGATAGAAGACAATTGACCAAGATCATGAATGTGTATGCAAGTATAATATTTAAAATGTGTCTTTTTATATTTAAATTACTGAGGAATTTTTTTTATTTTTTAAAATATATATAAAGTGTTTTAAATAATTATTTTAGAATGCTGAAAGTTTTTAATTGAAAAAAATATACTTGACATTCTTGTATTCTGTATATTATATATATATATATAGTGTGTATATTATACATATATAGAGTATGAGGGTGTTGCAATCGAGAAAGCATATCTTCCTCTTTTTCTCACGTTGTTTCATTTCTTAAATAATTATTCCATAAGACTTTCATAAAAAGAATAACCTTGAAAATTGCTAACAATGCTCCAAAATCATTTATCGTCAAATCCACTCCCTACTCCTTTGCTCTGTGATTGAGTTCTGCTCCCTCTCCGAAGCACAAATGATAATGTTTCTTGAACAGACTCACTAGGCCTCACTAACATTGGACAATCCTTTTTTGATGTGACTTGTATCACCGCATTGATAGCATCCTTTAAAATTTGCCTTGCACTCTCCACTGTGATGTCTACCACAAGTAGGACATAAGGGTCGTGGTCTCTGATTAGTTCCTGAATTACTACCATGTCCAACTCTTGGTGTATTGGCAAAGTTATCCACCGATTGTTTCACTGAACTTTGGCTGATCCGTGGTTGGTTTATCTGCTGACTTGGTCTCATAGATTGATCTCTATTGCTCTCAGGATAAGGTCTAGTGTGGGAACTACCACCTCTCTTAATCTGTCTATAAGCAATTCCCTTAAAAGAACTATGAGTTTGTCTTCTCTTTTTACTGTCGACCTCAGTTTCTTATTTTAATAACTTATTTTTTCCAAAGCACTATCTATCATAGCACGAAAAGTTATGGCTTGATCCCCCGATAATCCTTTAAGAATATCGATATATAAACCCTCATAGAATCTGTTACACTTGTCTTCCTCGTTAGACGCCATATGATCCACATACCTATACAATTTTTCAAACTTGTCCACATATTGAAGGACTGTCATTCTATCTCATTTCAGTTGGAAGAACATGCTCTCCTTTTCTCTTTTATAATTACCAGTGATGTATTGCTTACAGAACTCTGCCTCAAATGTGTTCCATGTCAACTCAGCACCATAGGATTAAACTAATCGAGTGTACCAACTAGCATCAACAATCCCCATAAGAGAATAAGCTTTCTTCAATTTCTTAAGTCAATCATCCGCCTTTTCAGAGTCTAGAGTACCATTAAAATTCTTTGCTCTACAGTTATGGCAATGAGAAATTATAGCCCATGGTTTCTGTTGTTATTCTCTTGCAATTATAGCTACTGTAATAGCCTGAGCAAAAGTAGCACCAATATTAACCTGGATTAGTGGTGTAGCTGGTGGAACCAGAGGTACATGAGGTGGAGCAGGTGGATTTATTTCAGATGAGTTCTCTTGTGAAGTAGTATTTGTATAAGTATTTTGTTCATTACTCTCGGATACCTCATAACCAACTGACTCATCATAAAGAGGTGGAGTAGGATCCCTATGAGGTTAGCCAATATTTTCTAATCTAACTATTCGATTTTTTCGGCTAGTATTTCTAATATGGCCTCTACCATCTTGTATTCACGGCGGAATTTTTTTACAAAAATAGATTATATAACATAAGTTATCTACTTGACACTCACTTATATATCTAACTTATAATCATGCACTATAGTACATATAAATTCATATATTAGTGTATCCTGCTAAATTTCTCTAATCCTTAGGCAAATAAAATTGTAATGCTTTTAATTATGTATGTCTAAAATGGTATGAAATGATATGCAATTGCAATTTAAATTAAAATTTTCTTTTGACTCATGCATAATTTTTCCCAATATGCAACTAGAAAATAATTTTTTTTACCCTTGAATCCGAAAAATTTACTAGATAAACTAATAATTTAAAGTAATTATCTTATCCATAGTTACCTAAATTTAATCTCTTATAGATCTTTTCATAAAAGTCTACAGAATCTATAACATATGCTTTGATACTAATGGCTTCCTATTAGAAGGTGTTTGGCCTAACTTGGAAATGTTGGTGTTTATAAGCTAATTTGGGCTTATAAGTATTTAAAATTTTAAGTTGTTACATATTTATTTTAAACACTTATAAGTGGCAAATTAGTAGTCAGCACATTTGATAAAAAATAATTTATAAATATATTTATTTTTCAGATGACTAAAATTGATATGAAATTATATTATAAATAATATTTATTCAAATAAATAGAGATAATATAATAAATTATTTCGTCGAACAAGCTTATAATTAAAGTAATTAATAGCACAATAATAATAATTTGGTCCCCTAACATATTTTCTTTTAGTTTATAAGTCTAGCTTATATAGTCTTAAAACCTTTTAAACAAATAGCATGTTAGGCTTTTAACCCCTTAAAATTTTTTAAACAAATATGTCAGCTCAAATTTAAAAATTATAAGCTGGTTTGACCAACTTATAATGAAGCTAGGCTAGAAACTCTCTTATTTGTTATTTGTTATTGATGGGTTTTATAGATTTCTTTTTTTTTATTATTTGTATATTTATTTTTATAAGTATCCAAGGAGAAAGAATTGTCCTTTGACTTATAATTGTAAATCCATTTTCAAATAAGATAAAATTGTCTAAAAAATAAAACTATAAAATAAAATTGGAATAAGTAATGTATAAGGTTTGTCACCTGCAAATGTGATGTCCCATTATGGTTTTCAGCTTATTGCTGCTACCAAGGGGTTGCCCTTTCTTTGGCTGCAAACCTCGGTTGGTAGATGCTTTATGATCATATGTTTAGTATAAGAAGAATGTGATGCTCTCTTTCTTTAATTCGAGAAGAAACAGGCTTTTTTAAATATTTTTTTTATTCCGTACTCTTCTGATTATGTATTTTGCTAGTTGCTGCTCTTTACTTGTGTTTTGGGGATAGACTTTTGGCTTAGATAGATAGCATCTCCAAATTATAGTTTTTCCCGTTCATAAAAATAATAAAATCTTATCCTTTTAACAAAAAAAACAAAGTCTTTCACTTAATTTAAAAATAAAATATAATTTAATGATAAATATTCATTATAATTTAATCATTTAACTATTGTTTAATTAGATCTTGTAGTAAGAAAATTACTTTTGTAGAGTAAAAAATGGAGGTGCCTAACTTAGGTAATTCTTAGTAAAAAATGGAGTTGTCTAACTTAGGAAAGAATGTTAAAAATGGAGGTGCCTAACTTAGGTAAAAGAGGTACCTAACCATTTACAAAATTCTACCAGCCCATTTTTTGAAGCCTATATAAACCATTTAGCTTTCACTTAAAATTCATTCCAAAAAAATTATTAAAAAGTTTTAGAGAGAAAAGTGATTTCTCCTAAATATTGTCTTTCCTTTTATTAGAGAGAGTTTTTAATTTCTCCTATTATAAGAAAAAGTATTGTCAATTGTGCTCTCCTTATTTTAGAAAGAAATTGTTGTAATCCTTTTGCTATAATAAAATCCTTCTACAATTTGCCCATAGTTTTTTTGCTCCAATTAATTTTTAGATTTTTTCACATAAAACTTTGAAGTTCATTATTTTCATTTTGTTTCTCATTTCTACTTCAGTTGTAATTGAATACCCCGTTCTAAAACTTCCTAAAAGTGGTATCAGAGCACCAGGTTTATAGCCTATTTATTTTTGGTGCTATAGTCAAATCAAGTTAGTGGAAAAAAGACATATTCAATAATGGTAACAAAGTATGAAATACAGAAGTTCAATGGGAGTAATTTCTCATTGTAGAAAATGAGAATAAAAGCAGTTTTGAGAAAAGATAACTGTTTGGCGGTAATTGGAGATAGGCCTCTGAAATCACTAACGACGGCAAGTGGAATGTGATAGATGGCAATGCTATTGCTAATCTGCACCTAGCACTAGCTGATGGAGTATTGTCAAGTGTGGCAGAGAAAAAGACAGCAAAAGAGATATGGGATACTTTGACAAAATTGTACGAGGTCAAATCTCTGCACAATAAAATTTTCTTGAGGAGAAAACTTTACACCCTTCTGATGATGGAGTCAACTATGGTGACAGACCACATCAACACCCTCAACACTTTATTTTCATAGCTCACAGCAATGGAGCATAATATAAAGACGGGTGAACGTGCTGAAATTCTACTTCAAAGTCTACCTGATTCGTATGATCAACTCATCATCAACTTAACCAACAACATTGAAGTTCTACTCTTTAATGGTATTGCAGCTGCGGTTTTTGAAGAAGAAAGTCAAAGCAAAAGAAAAGAAGATAGACAAGAAGGCTCACAACAAGCTGAAGCATTGACAGTAATAAGAGGGAGATCAACAGAACGTGGCCCCAGTAGGAGTAAAAATCAGAGTAGATCAAAATCTAAAAATAAGAAGAATGTCAAGTGTAATCATTATGGCAAGAAAGGGCACTACAAAAGGGAGTGTTGGTATCTCAAGAAGAATGGACAAGCCAAAGGAAAAGGTCTTGAGTCGTCAAATGCTCAGGCTTGTGTAGCAAGCACCTCAGATGATGGTGAAATTTTATACAGCGAGGCAACGACAGTAAATAAAGGCAAAAGAAGATTCACTGATGTATGGCTTATGGATTCAGGAGCAACATGGTATATGACTCCTCAAAGAGAATGGTTCCATCAATATGAACCTATCTCTGAAGGATCTTTGTTCATGGGAAATGATCATGCCTTGGAGATTGCTGGTATTGGTACCATCAAATTAAAAATACATGATGATACAGTTTGCACCATCCAAGAGGTACGACATGTCAAAGGCTTGAAGAAAAATCTATTGTCTTTGGGACAATTAGATAATAATGGGTGTAAAACCCATATTCAAGGTGGGATCATGAAAGTAGTTAAAGGTGCTCTTGTAATAATGAAAGCGGAAAAGATAGCTGCAAATTTGTACATGCTTAAAGGAGAAACACAACAAGAAGGAGAAACATCCACTGCATTAGCAAGTTCAGCAATAAAATTGGCAATGATGTGGCATTGAAAGCTTGGCCACATGTCAGAATGAGGATTGAAGATTCTTGCTGAACAAAAACTGCTTCCAAGGCTCAAAAAGGTTTCAATACCCTTTTGTGAGCATTGTGTGACTAGTAAGCAGCACAAATTAAAATTCAGCAGTTCTCTGCTAGAAGCAAAGCTATCTTAGAACTAATCTATTTCGATGTTTGGCAAGCACCGATTCTATCCCTAGGAGAAGAAAAATATTTTGTGCCTTTTATTGACGATTACTCCAGGAGATGTTGGGTGTATTCAATAAAAAAAATAAGGCAGATGCATTTTCAATTTTCAAAATATTCAAAGCACGGGTTGAGCTTGAAACTGAAAAAAAGATCAAGTGTTTAAGGGCAGATAATGGAGGGGAATATACTGGTGATGAATTTGATAGCTTTTGTCAACAAGAAGGTATCAAAAGGCAGTTCACAGTGGCATATACTCCACAACAAAATGGAGTAGCAGAATGAATGAACAGAACCTTGTTAGAACGAATAAGAGCAATGTTGAAAACTGCAGGGTTGCCTAAGTCATTTTGGGCAGAAGTAGTCAAGACTGCCTGTTACGTGATTAATTAGTCACCATCAACTGCAATTGGTCTGAAAACACTAATGGAGATGTGGATTGGTAAGCCAGCTGATTATTCTCACTTACATACATTCGGAAATCCTGTTTATGCTATGTACAACACCCGAGAAACATCAAAGCTAGATCCAAAATCCAAAAAATGTATTTTCTTAGGGTATGCTGATGGAATCAAGGGGTATCGCCTGTAGGATTCCACTGCCCACAAGGTGCTAATTAGTAGAGATGTTGTATTTGTAGAAGATAAGGTTCAAGAAAAAAAATAATGATAGCACTTCTAAAGAAAAACCAGAGACTACTACAGTTCAAGTTGAAGAAAAACAAGAACAAGAAGTTTCAAATACTTCTGAAGCATCATCAGAACATGAAGAACAAGAACAAGCTGAGTTTGCAATTCCATAAATTCTACGGACAACTCGGGAGAGAAAAGAACCGGCTTGGCACTCAGAGTACATCATGGAGGAAAATATCACATATTGTTTACTAACAGAGGATGGAGAGCCATCAAATTTTTATGAGGCTATAAATGGCCAATAAGCTTCTTTGTGGATGCATCAATGCAAGAAGAAATTGAAGCTCTTCATAAAAATAAAACATGGGATCTTGTTTCATTACCAAAAGGAAAAAAGGCCATCGGGAATAAATGGGTTTACAAGATCAAACAAGATGGCAACAACCAAGTGGAGCGGTATCATGCTAGATTGATGGTTAAAGGATTTGCTCAGAATGAAGGTATAAACATCAATGAAATATTCTCTCCTGTTGTTCAACTCATAATGGTTCTAGTAGTCCTGGCAATGTGTGCTACATTTGACTTATACTTAGAGCAATTGGATGTGAAAACTGCATTTCTTCATGGAGAACTTGAAGAAGAGATCTACATGCTCCAACCAGAAGGTTTTGAAGAAAAAGAAAAAGAGAACTTGGTTTGCAGGTTAAACAAATCTCTATACGGTCTTAAACAGGTGCCAAGATGTTGGTATAAGAGATGTGATTCCTTTATCATGAGCCTTGGATACAACAGACATAGTTCAGATCCTTGTGTTTACTACATGAGATTTGGTGATGGTAATTTTATTATTCTGTTGTTATATGTTGACGACATGTTGGTAGCAGGCCCCAACAAAGATCGTATTGCAGACTTAAAGGCACAGTTGGCTAGGGAGTTTGAAATGACATTAAAATAACATTAACATTAAAATACATAAAAGGAGAAAATAGAAAAACCCCTTTCAATGTAGCTTCTTGAATCTTCAGGAGCTGTCAATGGAAGATGGAGATGCTGGAGAGGATGGAAATGGAGGATGAAGATGAAGAGTCAAGGAAAGTGTCATTCCCTCCTTGCCCAAAACGTGTATGCACAGCCTCCTCCTCTCAATCCTCTCTTCTCTGCCTCTGTTCTCTGTTTTCTGCACAAATCTGCAGCCCTCTGCAGAAGCTCTTTTAAAACTCCTTCTTCTTCTCTTTTTATTTCCCTCTAAAGCTCAAGTCATGCTTCCAACTCACCCCATTCATCCTTGTCTCTCACATTCTCTTTGTTTAATCTTTCTTTCCATCATTTAGACAAGCTTTTTCTTTCTTTAATCTTTCTTTTGGCAAAAGCAAATTGGTTGTTCCCCACTTGTTCCTCAAACCGTGCAAGAGAATTCAACTTTTAATGGGTGATACGGCCAAGCCATGAGTGGCTTGGCCGTGTCTCTCATCTTTCTTTGGGACACGGCCAAGCTTGCTGGCCGTGTCACCTTCTGCCCCTCTTCCTTTCTTTCTTTTCTCTTTGTTCCATGAGGTGACACGGCCAAGCTTGTGGCCGTGTCATGTGACACGACCACTGGCTTGGCCGTGTCACTTGGGTGTGTCACCTTCTGTTTCTTCATTTTGCCAATTATCATCTTTGCTTCCAATGGGTGACATGGCCAAGCTTGTGGCCGTGTCATGTGACACGGCCACTGGCTTGGGCGTGTCACCTGGGTGTGTCAGCTACTGCTTCTCTTCTTTCCTTCTATGCTTGGTTTTGTTCCTTGGGTGAGACACGGCCAGTGACTTGGGTGTGTCACCTGGCCGTGTCATCTATTGCCTTGGATTTCATTTGAGGGACACGGCCAAGCTTGCTTTGGCTTGGCCATGTCTTGCTTGCTTCATACTTTTTCTTCATTGTTTTGATCCAAGGGAGTTTTTGCACTTTGACCTAAAACAAACACTTAAAACAAACTTTAAACCAAAATCAAATAAAATATTAACTAAAAACACATAGAAATCATACTAAAAACAAGTATAAAAATGCTCTTATGGAAGCAGAATTTATAGTAAGCTATGAGGCATCCAATCAGGCAATCTGGCTGAAGAACTTTGTCACAGGGCTGCGCATTATGAGTGGTATTGAAAGGCCATTGAAGTTATACTGTGACAATAACTCAACAGTTTTATTCTTCAACAACAACAGAAGCTCTTCTCGATCGAAACATATCGAGATTAAGTTTCTGGCTGTGAGGGAGAGGGTACAAAGTGAACAAATATCCATAGAGTATATTGGAACGAACTCCATGATTGCAGATCCACTCACTAAGGCTGTGATACCGAAAGTTTTTCATGAGCACACTGCTCATATGGGTGTCACATTATTTGAGACTATTTAGTTTCAATGAGAGTTTGTTCATTAAGTTTGCATTAAGTTTTATGTATGCTCTCTTTGGCATTGGATATATTTTGTAAACTACATTCAGTTTCTACAGAAAAATGAGTTTTTCTTTCATTTTATTATTTATTTTACACTCTATATTATATTTATGTTTGATCTCACTTAAGATTGACCAGTTGGAAACAGACATGATTGAATCATATTGCATGTAGTTTCCATGCTACACTCTTATATTTGATCTATGTCGTTTGAGAGTATTGATAATGTGATTGATGGTGGCTTGAGTCATGATAAATATGGCAACTGGCCCTTCAGTCCTTTATCAATATAATTAATGGACGAGATTATTTAGGACACCTTGTGTATGACTGCATTATTTTGAGCTCATTAAGGTGTGTGCATTTTATTTTACATATGTTAGCCCAAGTGGAAGATTGTTAGAATTATACAGAATATTAATTCTACGTGTGGGCTAAATATGTAAATATTATTATGTACAGTAGCTAAATTAAATAGTTAATTTAATGTAATAATCAAATTAGGATTATTGACTATTAATGTGTCAAATTATTATAAGAAATATAGTGTAGAGACCAATTAGAAATTTCTATTTTGTTCAAAGACCAAAATAGAAATTAACCTTTAAAAATAAAGTTATAAAATGATCGTGCTCTCTGAGGAAACAGAGCGAGAAAGAACTCTACGTTCCTTGAGTATTGCTTCTGCTATTCTCGTTGGGTTATCTCTGGAAGGTCACAAACCACTAATTTTTCGTTTAAGGAATCAACAAATAATGATGTCAGGTACACATCTTCTGTTCTTGCAATTTTAATTTAACTAATCTAATGGTCTAAGCATGATCTAGGGTTTATGGAATTAATTTGATCAGCTTTCATCTATATGTTTAAATAATATCTCAAAAATTCTCATCATCAATTTATTATTTTTGGTATTTTAAAAATTAAAATAGATCATTATTATTGGATTCTGAAAATCGAAATATACCAATGATCCAACCCAGTAAATAAAAATCATTCTCGAATTTGAACTTTTAATTTTTATACCTTCAAATCACTAAAAACTAATTTCTATTTTTTTTATCGGTAGTTTTGAGTTTGACAAGTCAAATTGGTTGAACTACTAAATTAGTTCACAAACCGGTTTAATGACATAATTGCTTTGAAAACCCTAATGATATGAAAATGCATTACACATTGAGCTCGTGATTGTAAATTTCAGGTATAGACTTACTATCACTATCAAGTTAATTAATTTCATAATTGATCATGTTCATCACGGATTTATTGTGTTTGTTTTACATAAGGGTACTGTATGTGTATATATATATATATATATATATATATGACACAACATTTTGCTTTTGCATTGAAAAAATAAAGAAAATATTACAAAGATGTATGTTGAAGCTCTGGCAATGGCAGGTGTTGATTATAAAGAATGTGGTTTTAGTATAGACTCAGACGGCTCAGAGAAGACACCATTGTATCTGTTAGAAGAGCAGAAATTGAGCATTGAAGCAAAGAAAAAGAATAGTACTTGTAATGAAGAAAAAGAAGAAGAAGAAGAGTGGGTCAAAGCAACTCTGCGACAATGGGCTAAAGCTGTTGCTCGAATCAATCAGAATGTAATTTTTGCCAAAAGCATGCATGTATTCAGTTGATGTTTTTGGAAATAAATTATAATAAAATTTTACTTTTCGTTTGATAGTGACACTTTTCAAAGATTTTTTTCTATAAGATAATAGATATTGAAAATTAACTCAATCGGACAACTGAATTTATTAGCCATAATAGTTTCTTTATTGAAGTTAATTTCACAAATTTTCACTAAACATTTTCATTTGCATTATTATTGTTTTTTTTTTGTTATGATAAAATTCACAATTTCATCTTTTTTTTTCTTATTAAAATCCTTATTTTCATCTTCGTGAAAAAGATTATTATTTGGACTCCACCTGTAGCTACATGCTTAAAAAAAGAAATTATGTCATTTTCTCATATTAAAGGCAAAGGTAAAGATATTTTTCTCAAAGAAAATGACATAATTTTTTTTATTTTCTTTTATTTTTGGACATGTAGAGTTTTATATGGTGTTATGTCAAGTTTAAATAATTATTTTTTAGCCTGAAAATAGAATCAGACATTTTAATAAAAAGAAATTAGAGTTGGAGAATTTTATGGGAGACAAATTAAAATTTGAAAGTATAGTAATATAAATAAAAACGAAATCTATGTACAGTTGATGAAATAACTTTTAGTGTTAAATTCATTATTATTGAGTATCCTATACAGCCTAAATATAATAATAATAATATTTTTTTTCCTCTGCAGCTTCAAAAGCTGTTATATAATAATAATAATAATAATAATAATAATAATAATAATAATAATGTGCTTCTTATAATGATTTGGATAATTCTTATTTTATTAGCTAGTTTTTAGGATTGAATTAGGTTTGAGTCCATTTTTTTAATATGATATCTGAGTCACCAATTTAATCTTTTAATGTTAGGCCGCTCGCAGATATTTAGTTCTGTAAATTTTACCCTATAGATTTTCTATATGTGTTTGGCAGAGTGTGTTGAGTTTCTCACATCGCCTAAATATAATAATGATATATTTTTTTATAATGGTTTATATAATTTTTACCTTATGAATTATCTTTCGGAGTTGAGTTAGACTCAAATATATATTTTTGATAATTATTTATTTTGTTATTAATTTTTAAATTTCGGTATTAATACTCTGCTTTTGTTTTGTTTTTTTTTTAATAATAGACTTGGAGTTTACTTTATCATCAGATTCTCGTATGTTTAATTTGATTAAATTTTTAACCTTATGATCTCTTGTTTATCCTTTTCTTTATGAAATGAAATCAATTGTTAAAAGAATTAGAAATGCCAAAAAAAAAAAAAACAGTGCAGGGTAGAAGAATCACGGATAAAGACTCATTTTAGCACTTTCACATGCAGATCTTGCGTGTCAAGTGTCAAAATCCGGATGTGACCATCATCAACAGCATTTTGGTATAGTTGCACGCACTCTCAAAATCAAGTTAATATATACTGCGTAATGTGTAATAATCTAAGACAAATTTTATTATAATGTTAGCACCAACAATTCCTGATCGAAAAAGAAAAAAAAAACAATTCTTGATCAATTTCAACAATTGTTTGACCAACTGCAGTTATCAGTCGAAGTAGTAAGATAAATATTTTGTTAGATCTATTAGGAAATTATAGAATGGGGTATTCAAGTACAATTGAAATAAAAATAAGAAACAAAATGAAAATAATGAACTCCAAAGTTTTAAGTAAAAAAATCTCCAAATTAATTAGAGTAAAAAAACTACGTGCAAATTGTAGAAAGATTTTATTATAGCAAAAAGATTACAATAATTTCTTTCTAAAATAAGGATATCACAATTGACAATACTCTTTCTTATAATATGAGAAAGTAAAAACTCTCTCTCTAATAAAAAAAAAGACAATATTTAGGAGAAATCACTTTTCTTTCTAAAACTCTCTAATAATTTTTTTGGAATGAATTTCAAGTGAAAGCTAAATGGTTTATATAGGCTTCAAAAAATGAGCTGGTAGAATTTTGTAAATGGTTAGGTACCTCTTTTACCTAAGTTAGACACCTCCATTTTTGACCTCCTTTACCTAAGTTAGGCAACTCCATTTTTTACTAAGAATTACCTAAGTTAGGTAACTCCATTTTTTACTTTATAAAAGTAATTTTATTACCACATATCTCCCACTTAAAGTTACTTTTGTAATCCTTATATTCTTTCTATACTTACTATCACCATGCTGTTTACGTATCTGCTAGGCCTAAGGAGGATCGACACCAGATAAATTTTTTACTATTAATTGGCTTTGTTAACATATCTGCTAGGTTATCTTTTGTATGAATTTTTTTTATATCCACACTTCCTTCTTCCACATTCTCACGAACAAAGTGATATTGAACTCGTATGTATTTTTGTCTTCTAATGTGAAATGCTGGATTCTTTGCCAAATGTAAAGCACTCTAACTGTCACAAAATAGAACAATCTTCTCTTGTATGTAGCCGAGCTCCTCCAGTAGCATTTGCAACTATATTGTCTCTTTGCTAGCTTGGATAGCTGCAACATATTCTACCTCCGTTGTAGAAGTAGCCACAATAGATTGCAATTTTGAAACCCAGCTTATAGCTCCTCCAGCAAGAGTGAACACATAACCTGAGGTGGACTTGGTTTTGTCAAGATCACTTGCATAATCTGAATCAACATAGCCTTTCATAGTAAAATCTGATTCTCCATAACATAATGCAACATTTGAGGTACCCTTGACATATATTAGGATCCTCTTGAGGATAACTTGAAATTAATAGGAAGGGGGGGGGTAGAAATTGACTTACAATCTTGCATGTTGAAGCGCCGCAAGATTTTCTTCAAATCATTTTTCTGAGAAAGCCATATTGAACATGAACTAAATCATTCTCTATCTAGATATTGAAGAACCCTAGCTTATTTGTATGATTGAATAATTTTAATTGATTGAGTTGTTTTATTCTTATGATACTTAATGATTATTACCAATTGATGATAGCATGCTTATTGATTGGTTGCCATTTTCATATTATTGACTTGAGAAAGCTTGATATGAATTGATTACTCATAAGGGTTGAGGATTGATTGGGGTGCTAGAGATAGACCTACAAGATCCTTTGGTTTATAGTTCCTTGTTCTTAATGCATGATATACTTAATTGTGTTTGAGAAGAGATTCCGGCATTCTACTTAGTTATTAGGGATTAATTCGCTTGAGAGAGGTTTTAGTCTAAGTTAGAGGAATGCCAACTCAACTCTATCATGTAATGTAATTGAGGCTAAGGAGATTCAATATCTAGATAGTATCATTATTATCAATCCTTTTTACACAACACACAATTTATCTTTATGTTCATTTATTTAAGTTAATTATCTTTAATTACAAAACACCACAAAAATATTAATTTGCTAAACAATAGTTAAGGTTTACACTAGTGTTTGGCCTTGTCCTCAGTGGAACGATAACTCACTCACTACTTTATTACTTGGGCGACCCGTGTACTTGCTGTATTGCTATAGCGCAGCCGATGCGCACCAGTGGAGGTAGCTACAAGAGTTTGTTTCGCACTCTTCCAAGAAATAGCACCACCAGCCAAGAGATATATGTAGCCTAATGTGGATTTTCTACTGTCTTGGCATCCAGCAAAATCAGAATCAGTATACCCAATGATCTCAAGCTAATCTGATCTCCTATATGTGAGCATATGTCCCTTCGTTCTCTGAAGATATCTCAAGACTCTTTTGGTTGCTTTCCAATGATCCATTCCTAGATTGCTGAGATATCGTCCTAACATGCCAACTATGAATGAAATATCTGAACGAGTGCAAACTTGAGCATACATCAGACTCCCAACTGCTGACGCATAAGGAATCTTCTGCATCTCCTGAATCTCAAGTTCACCCTTTGGACACTAATCAAGACTGAATTTATCTCCTTTAACAACTGGGGTATCAGTTGGTCTACTATTGTGCATACTAAATCTCTTGAGCACTTTTTCAATATAGCCCTTTTGTGATAATCCAAGAATACCTCGAGTACGGTCTCGATGTATTTGAATCCCTAATACAAAAGAAGCTTCACCTGAATCTTTCATCTCAATGTGTTTTGAGAGAAAGACTTTGGTCTCGTGCAGCAAGTCCTTACAGTTAGTAGCAAGCAATATGCCATCCACATATAAGACAAAAAAGATAAACATACTCTCACTGAACTTTTGATACACACAATCTTCCACAGCATTTGTCTCAAAATCGAAAGAGACAACTACTTCATGGAACTTGAAGTACCACTGACAAGAAGCTTGCTTGAGTCCATAAATGGATTTCTTTAATCTGCATACCAGTTGCTTTGGGTCTCCAGACATAAAATTTTCTGGCTACACCATATAGATGGTTTCATCAATGTCTCCATTGAGAAACGCAGTCTTTACATCCATTTGATGTAACTCAAGATCAAAATGTGCAACTAGAGCCATGATTGTCCTAAAAGAGTCCTTCGATGATACTGGAGAGAAGGTCTCTTTATAGTCAATCCCTCTTTCTGAGTGAAGCCTTCAGCTACAAGACGAGCCTTATATCTTTCCACATTACCATTAGAATCTCTCTTGGTCTTAAATATCCATTTGCAGCCAATAAGTTTCTTTCCTTCAGGTAACGAGATAAGATCCCAAACTTGATTGTCTTGCATAGATTTATATTCTTCACCCATTGCCTCAATCCACTTGTGAGAGTTAGGATCCTGCATGACATGATGAAAGCTGATTGGATCATCTTCCACCATGTCTACAGTGTCCTCATGTTCCTGAAGATATACTACATAATCATATGGAATAGCATTTCTTCTCTCTCTAGTGGATCTCCTTAAAGGTACAGGTTCTAACTCGAATTCTTGAGCTTGTTGAGCTTGTTCTTGAGGAAGAATGACTTCTTCATCCTGATGAGGAAGTTTTTCAACATTGTCTTGTATTGGAACTTAATGTGCTTCTGGAACAGTGACAGGCGTAGGAACCAGAACACTGCTAGGAGTAATGATGGGAATCCACACTGAGTATTCCTAACTCGATCCCTCCTCAAAGACAATGTTTCTAACCTTACTTCTCCCCCCAAACTCAACATCCTCAAAGAATTTTGCAATTTCCGTCTAAAAAATAGTCCTAGTAGTAGGATTATAAAACTTATAACCCCGTGATCGCTCAGAATATCCAATAAAGTACTGCTAACAGTTTTGGAGTCCAATTTAGTTTCATTGGGCCTATAAGGCCTAGCCTCAGCAGGACATCCCCAAACATGAAGGTGCTTTAGACTGGGCTTGCGTCCAGTCCAAAGCTCATAAGGTGTTTTTGCATCTGCTTTAGTTGGTACTCTGTTAAGGAGATAAGCTGTTGTTTCCAATGCTTCTCCCCACAGAGACTCAGGCAAGGAAGAATGACTAATCATACTCCTTACCATATCCATAAGAGTCCTGTTATGCCTCTCAGATATACCATTCATACTGGGTGTACCAGGCATGGTGTATTGAGGGACTATACCACAGTCCTGTAGGAAAATAGCAAATGGTCCTGGACGTTGTTCACCTGAACCGTCATATCTACCGTAGTACTCACCACAAAGGTCAGATCTAACGCGTTTAATCTTCTTTCCAAGTTGGTTTTCAACTTCGGCCTTATAAAATTTGAAAACGTCTACAGACTCTGGTTTCTCATGAATGAGATATAGGTACCCATAACGTGAGTAATCGTCTATAAATGATATGAAGTATCTTTGGCCATTCCTAGTTACTATAGGGAATGGACCGCAGATATCTGTATGTATCAATTCTAAGACGTTCGATGATCTGTTGGCACCTAGTCTCTTTTGTTTAGTCTGTTTACCTTTAATACACTCAACACAGGAGTCCAAATCTGTATAATCAAGTGTGTTTAGGATACCATCTGACACAAGACGTTCTATTCTAGATTTGAATATGTGACCCAAATGTCTGTGCCAAAGTTCAGCTGAATTTTCTATATTTAGCTTCCTTTTGGTACATATAGTACTAACTTGCAGGGTTTCATTTTAAGAATCATTAATATCCAACATATATAGATTATCACATGCATTTAAGAAGCCAGTACTAAAAATTTTTTAATCTATAGATAAAGTAAATGAACTGTCTCCAAATGAACAAGTAAAACCAGATTTGTCCAAATAAGAAACAAAAATTAAATTCCGTCTAAATGTCGGAATAACAAAAGTATCTACAAGATCCAAAAAACATTCAGTTCTTAAATACAATCTAATATGTCCAATTGCCTCAACTTCCACGAGCTCGCCGTTTCCCACATAGACAAATCTTTCATCGTCAGTTGGCTTTCGGTAGCTCAGGCAACCCTGCAATGAAACACTTATGTGAGCGGTAGCACCAGAATCCATCCAATAAGTGTTTCTAGTAGCTGAAGTTAAATTAACCTCAGAACAGACCAAAACAAGGTACTTACCCTTCTTGACACGCCATATGGCATATTTAGGACAGTCCTTCTTTACGTGTCTAGACTTGCTGCAGAAGAAGCATTTTAATTCCTTAGGCTTCTTTTGCACAGGACCCTTATCAATAGTCTTATTCTCAGCAGTCTTCTTTCTTTTCTTGTTCTTGCCCTTATCTGCTGAAGAGACCATATGAGCACTCTCTTTCTTAGTAGCCAACATCTTTTCCTTCTTATCCACACAATGAGCAATGAGCTCGTTAAGAGTCCACTTGCTCGGCTGACAGTTATATGAAGTCCTGATCAGCCCATATTGTGGTGGAAGAGAATTCAAAGCTAGATGGACTAATAGGTCATCTGGTAAAACCAAATCCAGGACCTTTAGCCTTTTGGCTATTTGGGACATGCTCAGTATAAGCTCCCGAATACTACCGTTGCCAGCATACCTTATGGAGGTGAGTTTTGCTAAAAGCGTCCCCACTTCGGCCTTGTCATTTTTGACATAGACCTTCTCCAGCTCAGCAAGATATTTTTTAGCATTACTTTCCTCAGTAGAATTGGCTCCCCGAACATGCTCTGGGATTCCCTGCTGCATGATCATAAGACCTAAGCTGTTAGAATGCTTCCACTTCTCATACTGAACCCTCTGAGCATCTATGCTCACTTCAGTAAGAGGAGCAGGTTCGTCCATCCTGAACGCAAGGTCTAAGTTCATACAACCCAGATAAATCATGATGCTTGATTTCCATGAACCAAAATTTAACCCCTCAAGCATAGGGACGGTGTTAGGATTATACGGCATGCTAGCTGACATCATAGAAAGTGACAAAAATTAACATAAGTTCACTATCCACAAAATAATTGAAACAAACAATAATAGAGTTCAAATAATGGAAACAAGATACCGGCATAATATTAATATTTTCATCTTTGGATATAAAATATTAATTGTAATTGGCATCTCAATGCAGCAATCAAATATTGACAATTCAATCCTGTCAAATATTAAACCTTCCTTTGGGCCGATTTATTATCCACATGGATGAAAAAAATAATAATTATCACATATTTATCTCTGCACATGTATTCTCAATTCAGCCAGATAGCAATCTTCCTTTGGGCCGGTTTACTAGCCGCAATGAATTTTAATACACCTGTCTAATATCCCAAATAAATCAATTTACACAATAGAGGTCACTTTGGTGACTTTTTGCTTCAATCAATTTATTATTAAAAATATTAGACACAATCAGGACTAAAATACCAAAATTTAAACTTAATTTAATGAAATAAAATTACAATTAAAATCAAATATTTCAAAAAATAAACTTTAATAAAAAAAATAATAAAAAAATTTGGGCCAAAAATAAATAAACAGAAAATTTTGGGCTAAAATTAAATAAATTAAAAGTTTTGTGGGTTAAAACAGAAATTACAAAACTTTCTGGGTTAAAATCGGATTATCAGAAGTTGGAGGACCTGCTTGTAATATAAAAATATATTTTTTAATTGCCCTTTTTTCCCGATCCAGAGACGTGCCGTTCGCTCTTCAAAACGCACCGTTCTGGCTCAAAACGATGCCGTTTTGAGCTAGGTCTGCACACTGCTCTAAACGCAGCGCTTTGGCTCAAAACGGTGCCATTTTTTAGCTGGGTCATCATCTCCAAACGCAGCAAATCGCTTCGCTGCCGCCCGCCTCCAGTTTTAGATCCAGAGCCGCCCACCGCCGATGACAGCCTCCAAACGGTTGCTCGACCACCGAGCAACCTCCGGCCATCCTTTATCGGCTATAAATCGCAAAAAACCAACTTCGATTTTTTTTGGAAATCGCCGCGTTTTGGAAACGAACCACCGCTCCTCTCCATCGTTCTCCACTGCCGGTGACCACCGTATGAGGGTGTTAAACCTCCCTTACGCCACCGCCGGTCCAAATCCGATCAAAAAAACTTTCAAAATCGCTTAGCCCAAAAAATTTTCGAAACTGTTCTTCAAGAACACGAAGAATAGTATCAATTTTTGATTTTTTTTTTAATTATTTCAAAAAATTAATTAAAAAAATGTTTGATTTCAGAAAAAATACAGTAATCAGAAAATCATCCAACAATCAAAACAATTTTATTCAAAAATCTAGCAATCTAGTAAATGGCTCTGATACCAATTGAAAGCTGATCAAATTAATTCCATAAACCCTAGATCATGCTTAGACCACTAGATTAGTTAAATTAAAATTGCAAGAACAGAAGATGTGTACCTGGCATCATTATTTGTTGATTCCTTAAACAAAAAATTAGTGGTTTATGACCTTCCAGAGATAACCCAACGAGAATAGCAGAAGCAATACTCAAGGAACGTAGAGTTCTTTCTCGCTCTGTTTCCCCAGAGACCACGACCATTTTATAACTTTATTTTTAAAGGTTAATTTCTATTTTGGTTCTTGAACAAAATAGAAATTTCTAATTGGTCTCTACACTATATTTCTTATAATCATTTGACACCTTAATAGTCAATAATCCTAATTTGATCATTACATTAAATTGACTATTTAATTTGACTACCGTACATAATAATATTTACATATTTAGCCCACACGTAGAATTAATATTCCATATAATTCTAACAATAGATTAATTATTTTGAACCAAAATTAAACCATGTATAAAACAACAATCAACTTATTATTTAATACATTGATTTTATAATTCATCAATATATATTTGATTTTAATTTAATTTATATTAGTAACAAATGCATTTACTTGTTTAACATATATTTTATTAATTATTTTCCATTTCTATTAGGAGGCCTTCGATTCTCTTCCAAATGGACTAAGAAGAAATTGAAACCCCTAGTAAATATAGAATGAAAAAAAAAATTAGTATATTCATAATTATATTCATTAATGGGTAAATGTGTGTGTGCATGCATATATATATAAATTAATAAAAGATAATTTTAAGAGTTTAATATGCAAAAAAATTAAAATATAAGGATATAATAGGGAAATAGAAAGTTATAAATTAGAGTTGCAGAAAACTTTTTCACAATTTCTTGGCTAAAAAAAACTTATATATACAGCAACAAATCAACAAATATCATTTTCCCAAAAAATAAATCAAGAAATAATAAATGAAAACAATGTCATAAACTTTTTTCGCACTATTTCTTAGCTAAAAAAACATATATGTTCGACAACAAATCAACAAATGTAATTTCCCCAAAAAAATGAATCAAGAAATAAACAAATAAGAAAAATTCGAATAAGATTTTTATTTAATGGGTTTAATCAGTAGGTCTATTTCAATACCAATAATAATCATTTATTTCAGTTTATTTTATTTTTAAAAAATCAAAAAATAATAAATGTTAATAAATTGATGACAAGAATTCTGAAATATAATCTAAACATGTAGATCAATTATTTTGAGCCAATATTAAACCATGTGTAAGACAACAATCAACATATTATTTAAAATAACTTCTGATTGGATCATTATAAAATTCATCAATATATATTTAATTTTAATTTAATTTATATTAGTAAAAAATGCATTTAGTTGTTTAACATATATTTTATTAATTATTTTCCATTTCTTTATTAGGTGGCCTTCAATCCTCTTTCAAATATGCTAAACATAAATTGAAATCTCCAGTAAATATAGAATGAAAATTTTAATACAATTATAAAAATAGTTTTTATTTCTTTGCTGTCTTTTCTTCCTATTATTCTTGATTTCCAACTATCTTCACAGGCAGCTATCTTCCAATTATTATAAGGACAAAATTGAGTGGAATTTCCATTGTCGTTTCCTTTATGGAAGTCTTGCTCTACTTCATGATCAGCTAACAAATGCGGCGGTGGAGACAGCTCAAACTCTTTCTGTTCAATATCATGATAATCCACACCCGCCATTGCCAATGCCTCTATTGAAACTGACATTTTTTTTTCTTTTTTTTTTTCTGAAACAAGACGTATTCTCTCTTTTCCTTTATTTATTTCTGGTCTTAACAATTATATTCTTGAATCTTGAGGATTGCTCCGCTTCATATATATATATATATATATATATATGTGTGTGTGTGTGTGTGTGTTGAAAAAATTATACAATTTTTTCTATAAATTAGATGAGTGAGAGTATAAAACAACAGCAAAAATAATACATATGCAAATTTAATACTAGAGTTTAGTCAATTGTGTCTATGTCTTCGAACCCTCCAGAGATTATTTTATTAAAGAGAGAATGTATACAAAAGTCTTTACAACACTTACAACTCACAACTCACAACTAATTATACCAAAAATAAATTTATAATAGTTCGGATTCAATAATCCTACATTCACTCTCAAACCTCAATTGGGTATTCCACTATACTTAAAGTTTTGCAAGTTTATTTCTAACTTAGTATTTTCACAAGTTCACACCAAACATTATAAATGTTTTCCTAAGACTAACACTCAAATCCCTTACAAGAGTTTTCACATGCTAACTCTCAAACTAAGTGTTTATAGCTCACACTAAACCTTAAGTTTTTCTCTCAAACTCTCTTTAATTATCTAATTTTAGAATGATTTTCAAATTAGATCTTAAAGATTTATGTAGGCTTCAAAAATTTAATTGGTAAAATTTTGACAAAAGTTAGGCACATTTTTTACCTAAGTTAGATACCTCCATTTTAGACTAAAAATTATCTAAAAATTTTGTTGAATACAAAAAGTGTATTTAAAAAAATAAAAATCAAAGCAACCAGCAAGAAGAATCCAACAATTATTAATAATCAAATATCATATAATCAGGTACATACACTGCAAGTTTTAATTTTTATATTAAAAATTTTTGAATTTTAATATATTTATTTGTTTTATTTTTTTTAGAAAGTGTCAAATAAGTAGTTTTGTTGAATATAGATACTAAAAATGATAAAATTGCAACACAAGATGCAAACGTATAAATATTAATCACTTTCAACACTCACAAATATCGATATATAAAACCAGAGGACTATATATGATTACATAATTATCATAAAAAATATGTCCATACAAATTAAATAAAGAAAAGCGTGTAAAAATCATAAATATGTTTCAATTGAGAATATTGTTTCATCTTATTCATGAACGCTAATAAACATAGAATAAAAAGAGTATATAAAAATATATCAAACATGAAAATTGAGAGAAAATGTTAGATCTTTTTTTTCTAAAAAAAAATAATGTATAATTTTAGATTTTTAAATAAATGTTTGGTTCAATTTTTTTTAGAACAAAACAAAAAAAAAATGAAATATTTATACGTTTTAAAATAAGAACAAGAATCTTTATGGATGTTTTCCCTTTTTTAAAAAATGAAAACTCGATAGATAAGCAAAAAAAAAAAAAAAAAAAAAGAACATACATTAAAAGATACAAAAAGAAACTAAAAATAAAGAAATATTTGAAATTGTACCTCATTATACACTGGTGGAGGATAAAAAATATATATATTTAAAATTTTTTAGAGCTAAGAAATTATATAGAGATTTTCCATTTGAACTTTTAAAAGATAGTTGAATACCTCATTCGGATTTGATTAAACGGTGAGGTTTTGCAATATTAGTTGTTTACCCAAACTATCAATTTGTTATTTTTTTTAAAATTCCAGTTGTGGGACAAAGTAATAATTATTTGCTTACTTTTTAACATATTAAGTGATATACAGCTAGAGCCATGCAGCCATTTCAATTTTTTTTATTTTTTATTTTTTTTTATCATTTTAGCCTTCTCATTTTTTTTACTTTTCATTGTTATTGTTGTTATATATATACATATATTGTCTTTTTATTTACTTTATTTTTTTTTAATAAGATAAGAAATAAATGATAAAAATACATGAGATTATAATGATTATTAAATTCAATAATTCTAATCTTTTGATTTTATTACTAATCTTGATATAGATAAAATTAAGATAATACAATAGTTATTATATCCAGACAGTGAATACAATAAATTATTAAATAATCTTAAAATTTTTATTAAAAAAATAATAAACATTAAACATAATAAAATTGTTAAATTTTTTATACAATAAAAAAGTTACATTTAAAATATGGACTTCATAATAACAACAATAACGATTATAATAATAGTAAAGATATTTGAACTATGAAGACTTTAATTCCGTCAAAAGAATACGTAGGCATTCGAAATCAAATTTTGAATTCAAGTCCACCTCAATAAAAAAAATAAAAATTTTCTAAAAAAATAATAAATATATATTAATTAGTGAATAATAAAAATAAAAAATAAAAATATTTAATAAAAATGTAGAATTAAAATACTCCAAGGAGTGGGCATAATTTAAAATAAATAATAAAAAATAATTTAAAAAATAATAATAATCATAAATTTAACAAATATTAAGCCATAAAATTATTATATTCAGATAGTGAGTGCAAGGATTAAATTATTAACTAATAATTAAAATATATGCCTACAAAAATAATAAAGTTATTAAAAATAATAAAATTAAAAATAATAATAATATTTATTTTCAGATAGTGAATACAATATAATAAAAATAAATTAAGATTTATATTCAGGAAGTGAATAAAATTATTCTTATAAATAAAAAATAAATAATAAAATATCATAATAATTATAGTATCAATTTTTGGGCGTTGTATGATGTTTTTCCTTTCCTACACATAATCAACCACTCAAACTTAGAAATACATACCATTACTAGGCATCCAATCAAACATTATAATTAATTGATGGTGACTCCTAACAAACATAAAAAATAAAAATAACAACTAAATATAAGCCGATAAAAATTAAATTAAATTTTATATACCGCCGGCTCCACATCACCCCGTGTGTAATAGCTGGCAACTCTATTGGGGACTAGCTAGTTTATGTTTTATTGATTATGTTTTAAGATTTATTTAATATTTTTTTACATATATTTCTGAAATATTTAATTACGTCCATATTATTATATGCGTATTTCAACCTATAAGTTTCTTATCACACACTCGCTTAAAGGTTAGGAAGTGATATATTATCCTAATAGGCTTGATATGAGGATGTAGATGGGTTGCCTCTACGGAAAACTCAGTAAGGCCTCCGAAAAAGTCTAACTCAGACTATCTTTTAATCATGTATTGGCTAAGAGAAAGCTCGCTAGTCTAAATTATAGATGGCAGTGAGATTATTCATAGTCTGGGAACCTCAAACCTAGTGAAATAAGGTAGATTTTTACTATTAGAAATAGAACTCAATTATTCACATTTTTAGATAAACCTGTTGTGACCTCTTCCAAACTTCTTTAGGATCAATAAACAAAAAAAAAATTATATTTAAGTTCCTATATTTGCTCGCTATCTTTCAAGTCATGGTGCATTTTTTCCTTGCCTGAGAAACCTTTCTCGTGATCAATGATAATTTATCTCTTTAATAAATATTGTATAATTTTTACATCATATAGCATTGTAGTTTTGCATAACATAACATTTCAAAATTTATCACAAACAGATTTGCATACCGATATAATGATTTATTAAATGATTAATAAGCATATGTTATTTTTTTAGCAAAAGGAATATTTATGCACTCTTGTAGCCATTCAAAATGAATAACCGTAATAGGATTATTTTAGATATATCAGAAGCAGAGACCATAAAAAAAAATCAAAGTTAGCATAAAAAACAGAAGGGAATTGTGTTCCTACAAGAGTCATGGTCCAACTTCCGATATTAGAAGAAGTAAACTTCCAACAAAATGATTTAAGGGATTTAAAAGAAATTTGGGACAAAGGATCTAATTCAATGAGCAATTTGGATGGATTGCTTACCTTATGTATACTCAAGTATTTTTGCCCATACTAAAGGCCATGCTAAATTATTAGGACTCATGCTACTGTTGTTTCACATTTGGACAATTAGACTTAGTGCCTACAACAGAAGAGTATCGGATCATAACCAACATATTAGAAAAGAAAGATATTAAGCCGTGTGAACATAATAAAAGGGAACTAGATAGAAGACAATTGGCCAAGATCATGAATGTATATGCAAGTGTAATATTTAAAATGTGTCTTTTTATATTTAAATTACTGAGGAATTTTTTTTTTTTGATTTTTTTTAAATATATATAAAGTGTTCTAAATAATTATTTTAGAATGCTGAAAGTTTTTAATTGAAAAAAAATATACGTGACATTCTTGTATTCTGTATATATATTTTATACATATAGAGTGTGTATATTATACATATATAGAGTATAAGGGTGTTACAATCAAGAAACTATATCTTCCTCTTTTTCTCAAGTTGTTTCATTTCTTGAATAATTATTCCATAAGACTTTCACAAAAAGAATAACCTTAAAAATTGCTAACAATGCTCTAGAATCATTCATCGTCAAATCCACTACCTGCTCCTTTGAACTGTGATTGAGTTCTGCACCCTCTCCGAAGCACAAATGCTAATGATTCTTGAATAGACTCACTAGGCCTCACTAACATTGGACAATCCTTTTCTGATGTGACTTATATCACCACATTGATAGCATCCTTTAAAATTTGCCCTGTACTCTCCACTGTGATGTCTACCACAAGTAGAACATAAGGGTAGTGGTCTCTGATTAGTTCCTGAATTACTACCATGTCCAACTCTTGGTGTACTGGCAAAGTTATCCACCGATTGTTTTACTGAACTTTGGCTGATCTGTGGTTGGTTTATCTGCTGACTTGGTCTCATAGATTGATCTCTATTGCTCTCAGGATAAGGTCTAGTGTGGGAACTACCACCTCTCTTAATCTGTCTATCAGCAATTTTCTTAAAAGAACTGTGAGTCTGTCTTCTCTTTTTACTGTCGAACTCAGTTTCTTATTGTAATAACTTCTCTTTTTCCAAAGCACTATCTATCATAGCACGAAAAGTTATGGCTTGATCCCGCGATAATCCTTTAAGAATATCGATATATAAAGCCTCATAGAATTTGTTACACTTGTCCTCCTCGTTAAATAAATTGTGTTTTGTCAATATCACAATTGACAGATCCTGGCTATTTTGTAGTCTTCAGTCAAAATGATGTCAAAGTTTGTCGGAAAGTCAAAATAATTGATTCACCGATAATAGAAGGAAGAAAGGTAGACTTTATGTATGTGATGTATGCTGAGGAAGCTTATGTAGATAAAGTAAGAAGCAATGAGACACCAGATCTATGGCATGCTCGACTCGGACATGTGAATTACCAGAAGTTAAAGATGATGATAAACAAAGAGTCACTCAGAGGACTACCTCATCTTGATGTTCGCACTGACACAGTATGTGCAGGTTGCCAATATGGAAAAGCGCACCAGCTGCCATACGAGGAGTCAAGTTTTAAAGCTAAGAGACCACTGGAGTTGGTTCACTTAGATGTATTTGGAAAAGTCAAACAATCATCAATAAATGGAATGCACTACATGATTACATTTATTGATGATTATTCTAGATACGTCTGGGTGTACTTCATAAAGGAGAAGTCTGAAGCTCTAGCAAAATTCAAGAAGTTCAAGATAATGGTGGAGAGTGAAGTTGGAAAGCCAATCCAATGCCTTCGTACAGATAATGGAGGAGAGTATATGTCTGATGAATTCTCTGAGTATCTTTGCCAAAGCAAGATTCGAAGACAGTTAACTTGTCCGAGCACACCACAACAGAATGGTGTAGCAGAAAGAAAAAATAGGCATCTTGCAGAAGTTTGTCGGAGCATATTACATGCTAAAAATGTTCCTGGTAGATTTTGGGCAGAATGTATGGCAACAGCAGCTCACATCATCAATAGACTTCCACAACCAAAGTTGGGTTTTGTTTCTCCGTTTGAAAAGTTAAAAGAGATGAGACCTACAGTAACTCACTTCAGAGTGTTTGGGTGTATTTGCTATGTATTTGTGCAAGATCAACTACGTAGCAAATTTGATAAAAAGGCAGCAAGATGTATCTTTGTGGGATATGATGAATGTAGAAAAGGCTGGCACTGTTGTAATCCTAATAGTGTTAGATGCTATGTCTCACGAAATGTCGTATTCGATGAGACTTCATCCTGGTGGAATCCAGAATATGTGGTACTACCTCAATCCAAAGAGATAGAGGAAAAAGTGCAAGAGGCGTTCAAAGAGCAGTCTAAAGGTTTACAACACCATACAAAAGCAGCTTCATCATCATCACCACAAGAAAAGCCATGGCAGACAGGAGTCTACCACAAAACTGAAGAAGTATCTCCAGCAGCAGCTGATATCCCAGAAGATAAGCTAATAGGAGAATTGTCACCACCTCCATTAAGAAGATCAACCAGACCAAGGAAGCCGAATCTAAAATATGTTAGCTCTAATGTGGCATTAGTTGAAGAAGAAAATGAGCCATTTTCCTATGAGGAGGCATCTCAGAAAGATGAATGGATTCAGGCTATGGTGGAGGAGATCAGTGCCTTGGAAATAAATCAAACATGGGATTTAATTCCAAAACCCAAAGACGTGAAGCCCATATCGTGTAAATGGGTTTACAAGATCAAAACTCGTCCAAATGGATCGATTGAAAGGCACAAGGCTCGATTGGTGGCTCGAGGATTTACTCAGCAGTATGGACTAGACCATGATGAGACATTTAGTCTTGTGGCCAAGATTACAACTGTTCGGGTGCTATTAGCAATTGCTGCCCAGAAGTCATGGAAGGTATGGCAGATGGATGTAAAGAATGCTTTCTTATATGGAGAGTTAGACCGAGAAATTTACATGGAGCAGCCAAAGGGATTTGAAAATGGTAAAAATCCTAACTATGTGTGCAAGTTAAAGAAAGCTCTGTATGGATTGAAGCAAGCACCTAGAGCTTGGTATGGCAAAATTGCTGAGTTCTTAATTCAAAGTGGGTACTCTTTTACCCATGCAGACTCAAGTTTGTTTGTCAAAGAACGTGGTGGTAAACTAGTCATTATACTAGTTTATGTTGATGATCTCATCATCACTGGAGATGAAAAAGTTAAAGTTCGCCAAATCAGAGAAAATTTGTCAGTACGGTTTCAGATGAAAGGGCTTGGAGAACTTAAGCATTTCCTTGGGTTAGAAATTGACTACACTAAGGAAGGGTTATTTCTTTGTCAGCAAAAATATGCAAAGGATTTGCTTGCTAAGTTTGGGATGTCAGAAAGCAAACCGATATCAACTCCCATGGAGCCAAATGTCAAGTATTGCTCAGAAAAAGGCAAGGGGCTAGAAGATATCACCATGTATCGGCAGTTAGTTGAAAGTTTAATTTACTTAACACTAACAAGGCCAGATATTGCATTTGTAGTAGGAGTTGTGAGTCGATTCATGCAAAATCCAAAGAAGCCTCATCTCGAAGCAGTTCGGCGAATCCTGCGGTATGTGAAAGCCACCGTTGATTATGGTCTCCTTTACAAAAGAGGTGAAGACTGGAAAGTAGTTGGGTATTGTGATGCTGACTGTGCTGGAGATCATGATACAAGAAGATCAACTACTAAGTATGTGTTCAAATTGGGATCGGGAGCAATTTTTTGGTGTAGCAAGAGACAACCGACAGTTTCATTATCAACGACAGAAGCAGAGTACCGAGCAGCAGCAATGGCAGCTCAGGAAAGTGCATGGCTAACACAGTTACTGAAGGATCTGCATCAACCTATGCAATATGCCATTTCACTACAATGTGATAATCAGTCCGCAATAAAGCTTGCAGAGAATCCTGTGTTCCATGCTAGAACCAAGCATCTGGAGGTAATAATGTTGTAAGTTGGAAAAGCAGCTTGCAGCATATTGTAGCTTTATCTACAACTGAAGTTGAGTACATTGCCTTGACTGAGGCAATTAAAGAAGCCATTTGGCTGAAAGGTATAGTTGCAGAGTTGGGTCTTCTGAATGGTAAGGTTTATGTGTTTTGTGATTCTCAAAGTGTCATACATTTGAGCAGAAATAATATGTTTCATGAAAGAACAAAGCATATAGATGTCAGGTTGCATTTTATAAGAAATGTAATTGCCAAAGGTGAGGTAAGTGTAGAAAAAATTCATACTGATATTAATCCAGCTGATATTATGACTAAACTTGTTTTTGTTTCAAAATTTCAGGATGCCCTGGGTATGCTTGGAGTTTTGAAAGCTTAAAAATTATGTTTCTGATTGGTGATTACCCGTGAAGAGGCAATTTCCTGATGTCATTCCCTTTTGGAGACTTGGAGTCAAGGTGGAGATTGTGGGTCTTAAGTGACTCAAAGTCACCTGTGATGATTCATGCCTTTCTTATATCATACGGTGCGTTTTGTGTGTGCAGTATTGAAGAGCTGCCTCGTGTGGTTCTCCTGTGCACGGGTTTAGGGTTGATATATATACCCTTGTTATATGTGTGCTATGTAATTTTTTCTCTCTCTCTCGGCCGTCAGTGCGTTCTAGAGTGTTCTTTCTGTTTTCTTCTCTGGTTCTCTATACTGATTTCTTTGATCTGTTTTGCGAGCCTGTTTTCTGTGATTTTTGTTAGAGAGGTGAGCTTTACAGTTTGTAATCAGAGAGAGAGAGGGACGATCTGAGACTTGGCTTGTAACGGTTTCTGCCAATTCTAAGTTTCTAAGGGATTGACTGAGGGGTTTTGTCTCCTCGCCTTGGATGTAGCCTTTACTGTGTGTAAAGGTGAACCAAGTAAAACGACTCTGTTTGTTTGTTTGTTTTGATGCTTGTTTGTGTTCTGGATTGTGGCGATTTCTGTTAGGATTTCGATTTTGACTCTTATTCCGTCACAATATATATATATATGTCATCATTTTAGAATTGAGATAAGTAGGATCACAAAAATGATAAAATTCTTCGTATTGAGTTTTTAATGCAGTTGCATATTCATAAGGAATCAAACTCAAAACATATGCTTAAATTATATGCCCCGCTGTTAAACATTGACCCACATTTAATAAGATAGAACCATTCATTAAAAAGAAAAGGGGTAACTCTCTCAATTCAAATAATTTAGAGGTTTATAGCATTGGCTCTGACAATAATACTACCCATTTATATAAGCTGCCTAACCTAAAAAAATTAAGTAGTTCAATTGGTTTTGATTATTCATGAAACAAAAACGATTTTGCCAAAAAAAAAAAAAGTAGAAAATTTATTACAAGATCATTAGATTGCAATGTGTCTTCATTCAGAATTAGGATTAATGATGTTTGAAAAAGAAAAATTAGTAATTTCAAATGGACAATGATAGTTTTGGTGTGGAAGGAATAAGGAAAATTTTACAACAATAAAATTAACTTTTTATTGACATTTAATGAAAAAAATTGATAGAATAATCATTCCATTTGACTAACTCAAATTTTAAGGATTATTTAATTAAATTATTAGAAATACAGATCTTAATATATTTCAGTATATTACAAAAACTAATTAAAATTTTACCCCTATGTACTAATATTTCCAATTGTGGTCTAAGATCAAGACTTGCATCTCTCCCAAATATCAACCCAAGTAATCATCAAAAGCTTTATAATGGATTTCACCATCAATATCATGGCTCTCAACAACTTATTAGGTGTCTTCTCTTTCATTTCCACAGGCAAGTGTATGACTTCTTCTTCTGCTGCTGCTAGTAAATGGGGTGGAGGTGGCTCAAAGCAGTCGTCTTGCTCCCATTTCTTTTTATCTAAACCCCATTCATGATAATCTGCGCCTGCCATTGCTAAAGCTTCCAGTGAAACTGATGATGACATGATGATGACTTAGTTTTTCTTTATTATCTGTTTTATATGGTCTTAATGACATTGATGCCGTTATAATTATAATTATACCAAATTATCGTATTTATAGTGAATTCTACAGCATGGTTGGAGTATATTTTTGTTCTTGTAATAATCACGGGTTATATATCTTACGAATCAACGTAGAAGTTCCACTTGCAAATCCCAAATGAAGAGAAAACATATTAATTCTTATAAAATAATTGTCATGAGAAAGAGATGCAATGTTCTTGTGAATTGATCATCCATTATTTCTGATTTCAGCTGATTAAAGCCATGACGCAAATTCATGATCAAAATTAAAGTGCGATTTTCTACGTAGGATTTTCGGAATTCTGAATGGAAAAAGCAATATTCAAAAAGCAAAAATATTCAAACTTGTAGTTTAATACGTAATTTTCAAAGGTAATTCTTATTATTGTCATCATCTTGTGAATAAACTCAAGTTGGACAATAAAATAATAAATAATAAATAAATTTTACCAAAGAAAATATAGTAAAATAAAATAAAACTAATTTTTCCAATTTAATGCTAAAAAAATAAGTATTTATTGAAAGAAAGGAAAAAAAATTTAACTTTATTAATTAAAAAAGAGAAAATTTATCAACTTAAACTTTTAAAAATCTCTTTTGCTATAACTTCATTTATAATTATTATTCTAACAATATTACTACCCTTACATGTAAATTATCAATTAGTCAAAATTATTTTAAAGCATATTTAGCAAAAATCTGTAATTGTTATTAATATTGGTTATGTTAACTTTTCACATTAATATGTTAATTTGATCATCCACTCAATACGAGAACATCAAGATGTATATACATTTTTGCTTTTACATTATGACTCATCTAATATAGAAATATTTTAAGCCATATGAGAAATATTAATTTTTTTCGAAACTTTAATTCAGGAGATGTAATTTCTACAAATCATTTTTATATGTTATATATAATCGGTTAAATATGATGAATTCTATACTAAGAGTTATATATAAACTTTTATATATTATACATGTTGCATATAATCTATTAAATGTAATGAATTTCATATAAAGGAACATATACAAATTTTTATATGTAATAAATATTGCATATAATTTGATAAAATTTATCTATTTGTTTCGTATATTATATATTACATATAATTTGCTAAATAGATTAAGAAGCATAGATAAATTTTTTATATAGTTCTAAATTTAATTATATGTTATGTATAATTTGGTAAATGTGAAAAGATTGAAAAGAATTTTTTCAGAGAACGTAGAAAGCTAAAAAATTAAAAAAAAAAAACTGATCATTTAAAATATTTTATCGAACATATTGAGGATATTACAATTGAAGCATAAAACATCCCTAAGAATTACATTTGAAGACCAAAAACAATCAAAACAAAACAAAAAAATTATGAACATAAAATATCACAAGATCATACTAATTTGATTCTTATTTCTTCTTCATCTTATAGTAGTTTGTTGTAATCTATTTTTTTAAACAATAATAATAATATTGAGACAATAATTAAAAAAGAAATAAATAAAATTATTAATAAAATATTTATAATTTTATTTACTATTATCTATACAAATATACAATAATTACATAGAAAAAAATATCTTAAAACAAAGAAAAATAACAATCATGCTTTCCTGCAATATTTTTTGTCAGAATTTTTGAAAAAAAGAAAAAGAAAAAAGAGATAGTCAATAAAAAATTTCTTCAGTATAAAGAGACCAAGAAAAACACAGAACAAAGAGGAAAGGGATAGAAAAAAAAAAGGACAGAAAAGAGAAAAAGGAAAATAAAAAAGGGGGGAAGAGCACAAGACTAAAAAATTAATATACAAATACACAGAAAATACAAGAACATATAAAAAATATAGATACTAGAGAAAAGAGAGATACACAAAAAAGAGTGAAAATTGAGAGTAAAAAAAATTATAGAATTTTTCAGTGGAGAAAATTTAAAATTTTGTTAAATACAAGAAGTGGATTTAAACAAATAAAAATCAAAGCAACCAGCAAGAGGAATCCAACAATTATTAATAATCAAATATCATATAATCAGGTACATACACTATAAGTTTTAATTTTTATATTGAAAATTTTTGAATGTTAATATATTTATTTGTTTTATTTTTTTTTAGAAAGTGTCAAATAAGTAGTTTTGTTGAATATAGATACTAAAAATGGTAAAATTGCAACACGAGACGCAAACTTATAAATATTAATCACTTTCAACACCCACAAATATCCATATATAAAACCAGATGACTATATATGATTACATAATTATCATAAAAAATATGTCCATACAAATTAAATAAAAAAAAAAAGCATGTAAAAACCATAAATATGTTTCAATTGAGAATATCGCTTCATCTTATTCATGAAGGCTAATAAACATAGAATAAAAAGAGTATATAAAAATAAATCAGACATAAAAATTGAGAGAAAATGTTAGATCTTTTTTTTTTTTTTAAAAAGAATGCATAATTTTAGATTTTTAAATAAATGTTTGGTTCAATTTTTTTTTAGAACAAAACAAAAAAAAATGAAATAAATCTCGTATCAGTGCAAAAATAAATAAATAAATAAAACTAAAAAAAATAAGAACAAGAATCTTTATGGATGTTTTCTCTTTTTTTTTTAAAAAAAAGAAAAAGAAAAAGAAAACTCGATAGATAAGCAAAAAAAAAACATACATTAAAAGATACAAAAAGAAACTAAAAATAAAGAAATATTTGGAATTGTACCTCATTATATATCGGTGAAGGATAAAAAAAATAGATGTTTAAAATAATATTTAAAATTTTTTAGAGCTAAGAAAGTATATAGAGATTTTCTATTTGAACTTTTAAAAGATAGAAGTAGTGATAATAAAAATTAGAAAGATGACTGACGGTAACAAAAAAAAAAAAAAGAGCAGAAAGAGTTATATATATGAAAGAAATTTAGGATTTGATTAAACGGTGAGGTTTTGCAATATTAGTTGTTTACCCAAACTATCCATTTGTTAATTTTTTTTTTTAAATTCCAGTAGTGAGACAAAGTTACAATTATTTGCTTACTTTTTAATATATTAAGTGATATACAGCTATTGGGTGATATACAGCTATAGCCACACAGTCATTTTAATTTTTTTATTTTTTTTTATCATTTTAGCCTTCTCATTTTTTTTACTTTTCATTCTTATTGTTGTTATATATATACATATATTGTCTTTTTATTTACTTTATTTTATTTTTGAATAAGATAAGAAATAAATGATAAAAATACATGAGATTAGACTGATTATTAAAATTTTACTAAATTGGTGACATTATAATATACAAATATTTTTTATGTAGAAATTTTAATTAGAAAATTCGATAATTCTAATCTTTTGATTTTATTACTAATCTTGATATAGATAAAATTAAGATAATGCAATAGTTATTATATCTAGGCAGTGAATATAATAAATTATTAAATAATCTTAAAATTTATATTAAAAAATAATAAACAATAAACATAATAAAAAAAAATTTATACAATAAAAAAGTTACATTTAAAATATGGATTTCATAATAACAACAATAACGATTACAATAATAGTAAAGATATTTGAACTATGAGGACTTTGATTCCGTTAAACGAATACGTAGGCATTCAAAATCAAATTTTGAATTTAAGTCCATCTCAATAAAAAAAAATAAAAATTTTCTAAAAAAATAATAAATATATATTAATTAGTGAATAATAAAAATATAAAATATAAAAATATAGAATTAAAATACTCCAAGGAGTGGGCATAATTTAAAATTAATAATAATAAATAATTTAACAAATATTAATAATCATAAATTTAACAAATATTAAGCTATAAAATTATTATATTCAGATAGTAAATGCTGGGATTAAATTATTAACTAATAATTAAAATATATGCCTATAAAAATAATAAAATTATTTAAAATAATAAAATATAATAATAATATTTATTTTCAGACAGTGAATACAATATAATAAAAATAAATTAAGATTTATATTCAGAAAGTGAATAAAATTATTCTTGTAAATGAAAAAAATAAATAATAAAATATCACAATAATTATAGTACCAATTTTTGGGCATTGTATGATGTTTTTCCTTCCCTATACATAATCAACCCCTCGAACTTAGAAATGCAGACCATTACTAGGTATCCAATCAAACCTTATAATTGATTGATGGCGACTCCTAACAAACATAAAAAATAAAAATAACAACTAAATATAAACCGATAAAAATCAAATTAAATTTTATATACCGCTGACTCCACATCGCCCCGTGTGTAATAGCTGGCAACTCCATTGGAGACTAGCTAGTTACTAAATAGAGGGTTAATCTATATATATCATGATGTTTATATTTTATTGATTGTGTTTTAAGATTTATTTAATATTTTTTATATATATTTCTGAAATATTTAATTACGTCCATATTATTATATGTGTATTTCAACATATGAGTTTCTTATCACACACTCACTTAAAGTTTAGGAAGTAATCTATTATCCTAATAGGCTTGGTATAAGGATGTAGTTGGGTTGCCTCCGCGGAAAACTCGGTAAGGCCTCCAAAAAATTCTCACTCAGACTATCTTTTAATCATGTATTGGCTAAGAGAGAGCTCGCTAGTCTAAATTATGGACGACAGTGAGATTATTCATAGTCTGGGAACCTCAAACCTAGTGAAATAAGGTGGATCTTTACTGTTAGAAATAGAACTCAATCATTCACATCTTTAGATAAACCTGTTGTGACCTCTTCCAAACTTGTTTAGGATCAATAAACAAAAAAATTTATATTTAAGCTCCTATATTTGCTCGTTATCTTTCAAGTCACGGTGCATTTTTTTCTTAGCTGAGAAACCTTTCTCTTGATCAATGATAATTTATCTCGTTAATAAATATTATATAATTTTTACATCATATAGCATTATAGCTTTGCATGACATAACATTTCAAAATTTATCACAAACAGATTTGCATATCGATATAATGATTTATCAAATGACTAATAAGCATGTGTTATTTTTTTAGCAAAAGGAACATTTCTGCACTCTTGTAACCATTCAAAATAAATAACCGTAATAGGGTTATTTTAGATATATCTGAAGCAGAGACCATAAAAAAATCAAAGTCAGCACAAAAAAATAGAAGGGAATTATGTTCCTACAAGAGTCATGATCCAACTTCCAACATTAAAAGAAGTAAACTTCCAACAAAATAATTTAAGGGATTTAAAAGAAATTTGGGACAGTATGAGACCACAATAAATGATCTAATTTAATGAGCAGTTTGGATGGATTGCTTACCTTATGTACACTCAAGTATTTTTTTTCCCATACTAAAGGCCATGCTAAATTAGTAGGACCCATGCTACTGTTGTTTCACATTTGGACAATTAGACTTAGTGCCTACAACAGAAGAGTATCGAATCATAACCAACATATTAGAAAAGAAAGATATTAAGTAGTATGCACATAATAAGAGGAAACTAGGTAGAAGACAATTGGCCAAGATCATGAATGTGTATGCAAGTGTGATAGAAGGATGGGAAAGTTCACAATCTAAGGTCATTCGGGTGGAACCCTTACTAGGATTTGTGAAAAATAATTTGGATTGAAAGGAAGAATTTCATATTTTGGCTCTGCTCATTTATGGAATGGTCTTATTTCCAAAAGAATTGAACTCTATAGATCCCAAAGTGATCACTCTCTTTACTAGTGTAATAAGAGGAACAGATCTAGTCATTAGTATAGTGGCAGAAACAGTAAGGTCTTTGAATCATTGTAGGAAATAATGAAGCAGACAATTCACAGGTTGTGCCATTTTGTTGAGTATATGGGCTCTAACACATTTCAAGTGCCTCCTCAATTCTAGTTTTCTGCTATTGAGTACAAGCCGGAATACAATGCTACAAAAATTTATCTGATAAAGTTTAGATTGGCAGAGTGGCCTAAGACAGCCCCGAACAAAAAGCAATGGTTAAGATTTCTACAATAGATAAAAGAAGAAGATATATTCTAGTTAGCCTTTTAGAAGAATAGACAATTATTAATGTACAGTTGTGGTGATTTTCCATGGGTGCCTTTAATAGGAATATGGGGGGGTCACCACATATGCACCTACAATGGTAAGAACACTGTTGGGATCTTCACAGTTCATTCCTGTAACAATAGATTTGGATCATATAGACTTTAATTATGGGGATAAGAAGGCATTTGCCAAACTTAGTAAAGTCCTGGATGCATGGCATATTATGAGAGAGATAAGATTCGGAGCTTATAGAGACTCAGTGACTCAGGGTTACTTAGAATGGCACCAGAAAAGAGAAAAAAAAGTTCATCCCTCCGATAGTAAGGATGCACAATGAACCTTCCATATCAAATGAGCATGTTCTTATTGATGAAGCTGTCATGGGAAAAATGTCTTCCACAGATGATAAAGATGTAGCATATTGGATTAAAGAAAATGCAGAGGCTAAGAAAAAGACTTTTGAGCTTCATAGAAAAAATAAAAGCTTAAATATGAAATAGAAAAAATCCAGATGCAAGAATCCAACACAATGAAAAGGAAGATGATAATCTTGAAAGTCGAAAGAAGAACTTTTAAAATAGAGCAAGAAAATAATAAATTAAATGGAGAAATATTTATACTCCAACAGTTGTTAGATGGGTATAAAGAAAGTGAAGAAAGCATAAAAAGAAAGATAAAAGCTCTAGTCGAGGAATCATACCAACAATAAACTAATATCCAAAATTTAGTATAAAAAATTTGAGCATATTAGGACTAGACAGATCAATTCACTACTTATATAGATCAACTTTTGGCTGAGAAAAATGATTTAGCCACACGCCTTTGAGCATATAAGGAAGATTGTGTCTTTTATCAAGATAATTTTATCAAGGTATGCACTCAGGCTGATCATCTCACTGAAAAATTGAAAGAATTAGCTCAACAAGCGTGCTCCATGACTCAAGAAGTGAACTATATGAAGATAATTTATATGCTAGTGGGATCATATAGACAGGAGCTTTATAATTTGCTGAAAAATATGTATCGAGAGCTTTCCTATTATGAAAGATTCAAATGAGGGTTACAAAGAGTTAACAAGATTTGATTCCTTCTGTAATTTGATAAGCATTTTTTTGTAGTATGTTGAAAAATGATCAATTATATATGTTATTTTATTTTTTAATTATTAAAAATGAGTTTGCATAATTGTTGCATTATGATTCAAATGAAAATTGGTAAATAAAAATATTTTTTAATGCAAAATAAATATACCATCAGGAACGTCAACATAGATCAGCTTTCAAAAAATAAATCTAACTTAATTCACCATTACGGGACTCGTTCAAAGACCAGATTTATGAAAAACCAAGCCCAAAAAGAAATGAGCCATGGTATTGACCAGATGAGAATAGGTTGGAAGAAGTTTCAGAAATGAGAAATCAATTGTCACAACTCATAAAATTACTCAAAGGCAAGAACACTATAGAAATTGTGCCTAATGCCTCAGGATCAGAAATCCCAATAGCTCATCCTTTTACATGTGCCATGGGGGATCATGCATATCCACCAGGTTGTATCCACAATATAAGCCAGCAAAAGGGAGACCAAGTAATAGTACTCATCCAGCAGAAAATGTGGATGCTTCTCAACTTTTTCAAGGAATGCAACAAGAGGGTCAAACAAGAGAAACTCAAATAAATCAAAGGCCTCCTGTTTTTCTTGAATAGCCCATAATAATCCCAGACTTGGATGACCCAAAGTGAAAAACAATTTTAAAGGAACTAGTCCTGAGCCTGTATCAAAAAAGATAGAATGGCTAGAGGAACATTTAAGGGCGATTGAAGGAGTTAATGTGTATGAAACTGCTGATGCATCCCAACTGTGCCTGGTACCTGACGTGACCATACCACTGAAGTTTAAAACTCCAGACTTTGAAAAATATGATGGACTATCTTATCTTCAAAGTCATCTTTCAATATTCTGTAGTATAATGGCGGCATACATCAATAATGAGAAATTACTAATTTATATTTTTTAAGAAAGTCTTATAGGACCAAAATGAGGTGGTACATGAATTTAGATCGAACACACATTCAAAGATGGAATGATCTAGCAGATGTTTTCATAAAGCTATATAAACATAACAAGGATATGGAACCTAGCAGGGATAATTTGAGAGCTATGAAAAAGAAAAACAATGAAACTTTTAAAGAATATGCTCAAAGATGGAGAGTTAAAGAAGCACAAGTTAGTCCCCCTCTCACCGATAAGGAGATGATATCCAATTTCTTGAACATACTGGGATAGTCGTTCTATAATATGTTGCTAGCTAACACAACCACCTACTTTTTAGATTCTAGGGAAAGAATTGATTAAGGCATGAAAAAAGGAAAAAAATTAAGGAGCAAAGTATTGAAGGAAACAGCTCAAAAAGATAATATTCGAGTAAAAAAAAAAGAAAGAGAAATCCACATGATAGGAGAATATTCACAACCCAAAAAAACTTACTATCATCACCATCCATCACATTATGTGGCTAATATAAGGCCTGAAATGTATTAGTTCTCTTATCACGCTCCCCGATTTATGAGTTCTCAAAATGCTCTTTATTAAACTACACTTGATATTCCTATGCCTGCTCAAGGAGCAAACAATAGAATAAATCAACCCAATCAAGGAGAAAATATAATAATCACCCTCAAGAAAGGAGAATAGAAATATTTAATCCTATTCTGATAACTTATGCAGAATTATTGCCTCAATTACTACAAGGACAACAAGTGTGTTTGACGCTATTAGAACCAATGAAGCCACCTTACCCTAAGTGATATGATCCTGATTCAAAAGGTGAATATCATACAGGAGCACGTGGGTATTCTATCAAAAATTGCATTGCATTTAAAAGACTCTGGACCTTTCTTTTAAATGCATGATGGTTGAAATTTAATCAGGAATCAAATACCCCTAATATAAATAATAATCCTTTGTCAAATCATGAGGGGGGGAAATCAATGCCATTATTGAGGATGAGGTTCGACAATATAAGAAGAGCATAGAGGAAGTTCAAATGCCTATGAGGAATCTTTTTCAAATTTTAATCAAAGCTGGATTAGTTCTTGAAAGCTAATCAAGAGATAAACCTTCTCCTCAACAAGAACGTTTTTGTGATTACCATGGTGAGACATTGAGTCATACAATCAATGAGTGTTCACAGTTCAATATGAAAGTTTAAGAATTGATGAATGCTAAAATTGTAATTTTTAGAATATAAAGAAGGAAAGGAGAGGATGTGAATATGGTGTCTACTAATTGTGAGCAGGGATTTTCGTCCCCACTCCCATGTGGAATGGTTCTTGCGACTTTGACACTGTTAGGCTAAGAGCCTTAGAGAACATGGGCCTAAACTCGGAGAACATGGAGTCGCCACCCGGACGAGCTAGAAAAAGAAAAGGGTGGATGACTTGATTTCTAAGGAATTCTCAACCCCCTAATAAGTTTGAAAAGTTAGGTACATATGTGTAGACCCTTGATTTTGGCCCTAAGCTAGTCTGATCCAAATTAAGGAAGGTCTAGTCAAATTCGATCCATTCTTAATGGCTTAAACCTATTTTAAAGCCTTTAATAAGATTGGTTCAATTTTATTAGGCCTAAAATAAGCTGGTTGAATTTTGAATGCCCTAAAACTGGTTTAATTCAAATTTAGAAGGGTTGGGTGTTGATCCAAGTCGATATGGGACATGTCCATATCAAATTGGAGTGTCCAATTGATATGGACATGGTCCATATCGAATTGGTTAGCTACCAATTCGATATGGCCCTTCCATATTGATTTGGTAGCACCAAATCGATATGGAAGGGAGTCCATATCAAATTAGTGGCCAACAAATTAGATATGGACCATTCTATATCGAATTGATTGGCTACTAATTTGATATGGACCATTCTATATTGAATCTGGACTCTTAATTCTGGTCCATATCAAATTAATCTGATATTAATTCGACATGGATATGATTTTATAAGATTGATCCAGATTAAGCTCGGTTCGGAATCTATTTTAACTGAGTTTGTTTCAATAAATAGGTGATTAATAAATAAAACAGGAAGAAAAAGAAAAGAAATGAGGTAGCATCTTTGATGAACAAACAAGCAGGAGTGGTATCAAACAGCAAGAGAAGAACTTTGATTAAGGAACGGACAGTAAAGAAAAGAAAGGCAGAAACAAAGCAACATAGAAGTAGTAGTAGAAAAATTGAAAAACAAAACCCTAGCATCACTAAAAAGAGACAACAACTTTTATTGACGAGCTGAGAAAAAAGAGATAGACATAAGCATCAACAAGAACACATAGAGGGACGAAAACATCCCAAAGGCAGCAGCATAGTACCTTTGGTTTTACTCTGCCAGAATTATAAATCGTTGTAAGCGAATTTTTTATCAAGGTTAAATTTTGGTGGAGCTTTCAATGCAGGTTTTGATTTCTAAATTCTATTTATTTTCATTCAGTAGCTATACCTCTCTTATTAAACATGAATTCATCCATTAGCTAATTAATTCATCACTGCAACTTTGTATAAACTTTAATAATAATGGCTAAGTTGATATGTTATTTCGTACAATAGTTACGTTTGAGTTTTCTTACATGTTACAACATTTTAAAGTTATGAATCCAACATAAAATATAACTTAGTTAAACCCTAATTCTAAAAATCTTAAAATGCTAACCTTATTTTGTAAACCCTAAAATCTTGATTGTTTTTTCGTAACCCTAATTGCATGGTATAAACCCTAAACCCTAATTTAGCAATCTAAACTTTAAGAAACCCTAATTCATATGTTAAAATCCTAGTTTGTACATTCATTATTTAACATGATATTTGAGTATAGTCTTGATTATTAATATATGTTCACTTATTGCATGTTTTGATGCATGACTTATTTTATTTTGATTAACTTTTATTTTATTTATAATGAATGGTTGAATATTTTTATTAGTCTATTTTAATATTCAAAAATGTAAGAGGTATGTTTCTACTTTGTGGGTACCTCATTAGTTAGGTTTAATGTAATTTAATTTATTTTGGACATTATAAGGGCATGTTTCCATCCATTATGGGTGCCCATTTATTTTATTTGAACTTGTTGTGATTTTAATAAAGTTGTTACGTATTTTTCTGATTGCATATAGTATGGATAATTTTATAATATTTAAGAATTTAATCCTATATAGACCTGAAAAGAAGGTCGATTCCAGTGAACTAGGTGTTGTGGGGGTGCTAGGTTTTTATCACCTTCCTCACGCATATCCAATTTTTCGAACCCATTAGGGGGTTGGAGATTCCTTAGAAATTGAGTTATCTACTCCTTTCTATTTTCTCGACCCATCCGGGTGGCGACTCAATTTTCTCCGATTTAGGCCTGTATTCTCTAAGGTTATGAGCCTAACAGTGCCGAAGTCACAAGAACAATTCCACATGGGAGTGGAAGAAAAAATTCCCGCTCATAGTATGGGGAAGGTGAGAATGACCCAACACCCCCATAACACTCCGGTCATTAGAACCAACCTCCTTTTCAGGTCTAAATATTATTAAATTTTTAAATATTATAATATCTCCATAATATATGAAATTATTAAAAGAAATAAACATCTATCACTTTACTAAAATGAAACAAACAAAACAGGCACCCATCCATAGATGAAAATATGTCTTTTACAATGTTCAATGTCTAAAACTAAATAAAATAGGACACCCAACTTTTAGTAGAAATATGCCCTTTACATTAATCCAAAATTCAAAATAAATTAAATTACATTGAAACTTAATTAATGAGATACTCACAAAGTAGAAACATACTTCTTACATCATTAAAACTAAAATAATCCACATTAAACTAATTAATGAAATAAATTAAATCATTCAAACATTTATGATAATAAAACAAATTATCCATCATAAAACATCAATAAATTACTCATTATAAACATGTATTAACAAGTTAAATAATCAAATCTATGCCTAAATATTATATTAAATAATAGATATATAAACTAGAGTTTTAGTGACATGAATTAGGATTTTTAAGGTTTTAGAAAATAAAGTTAGGATTTTAAGATTTTTAGAATACAAAGCTAGGGTTTTAGGAAAAAGGTTTTGAAGATGATGCTGAGATTTTTTAAAATTAGGGTTTGAAAAATAATAAATTAGGGTTTTGGATATTGAAGAAATAGGTTTAAAGGTTTTATAAATAAAATATAATTCGGGCTTTTGGATATTAAAAAAAACATGGCTAAAGTTTTGATTTTTAGGAAAATATGACAAGATATTTGATTTAAGAGAAACATGGCTATGGTTTTGAATGTTTGAAAAATAAGGAGTTATGGATGTTCAAATTTAAAAATTAAGCTACTGGGTATTTAGGTTTTGTGGTTTTATAGTTTTATAAATTAGGGCTTTTAGGTTCCTGAAACTAGGGTTTAGGAAATTTAGTTTAAGTTGAATTAAGTTTATTAGGGTTTAGATGATTAAGTTAAAGTTGCTACATTAAATTAAAGAATACTATGAATAACAAATATGAGGTGAGCTGTTGGACGAAACAAATAGATTATGCTTTGATTTATAAACATGCAACTAGGATTTCAATAATTTAGGCTACGAGACTAAACAATATTTTAGATAAGCAAGCTATTGTGATGATGTTTTGAAAAACAATTATAGCTATTAATTAAATGGATTGAATTAGAAAATGACACTTGCGTTTGAAGACTCCACCAAAGGTTAAATGTTGAGCCAATCTGTTGGATCAAACGTAGTTTTTGGTTGAGAGAAACAATTGCCTAGATAATTGTTGAGTGTTGGTATCCTTCTCTTCTTGCTTCTGAGTTTAATTATTATTGTTGCCTTTCTACAAAATCCGATCCAATTGCCTCATTCTCCATTCTTTTAATCCTATATTTATAGGCAAAAAATAATTTCTTCCCTTAAACCTAAACTACTTAATACTAGTTCTAAACGAATTATAGCTTGATTAGAAAATTAAATTTCCCATTCAAATTTGTTTAGAACTCAGATTAGTCAATTTGAGAGGCCAAAATTGACATGAGGCCCTCCTCATATCGATTTGGACATCCAAATCGATATGAGCTAGCCTCATATCGATTTGGGAAGCTCAAATCGATATGAGGCCATGCCCATATCAATTTGGCTCTCCCAAATAGATATGAGCTAGCCTTATATCGATTTTGAGATGCCCAAATTAATATAAGGCATGGCTCAAGTTGATTTGAACCATCCTACTCAAACCAATCCAAAATTTTTAATTTTTCATGCCTAACTTTTTTGTAATTTTAATATGGAATATATAAAATTAGACCAGTTGAATTTCAGTCTTTAAAATTAGGTTTAAGGAGTTTAAAATTATAACGGACCAAGATAAGCTTTTTAAATTTAAATCAGCCCAAATTTAAGGGTCTACACTAATCTTTCTATTTCGATACCCATTGTAATATCATACTCATTAGGAGAAATGAAAAAGGAAAAATCTGATATATCTTCACAAATCCCAAAACTCGTAATCAAAGCACCAGCTCCTTTTGAATATAATGATTCAAAAGCAGTGTCTTAGAAGTATGTGTACGAGATAGTGAGCCAACATCCTGATATATTCCTAGCAAACAATGAAATTGAATCAGTGGTTAATATCTCTGGTGTAGGTGGAATGACGACAAGTGGGCGCTGCTATACACCAGAAGAAGTAGAGAATCGCCAAAAAGAAGAACTAGAAAGGCATAGGAAGGGGAAAGACATTTAAGGATAATTGGCAGAACAGATCGAGGCTAGAGAATTCCAAGACGTGGTCACTAAAAATGACCAGCAATTAGTAGTAAAGAAGTCGGTCTTTGATCACGAGACATGTGAATTCTTGAAGTTGGTTAAGCAAAATGAATATAAGATGATTGAACAGTTAAATAGATCCCCAGCTAGAGTCTCACTACTATCTTTAATCTTGAATTTAGAATCTCATTGAAATGCACTACATAGGGTTATAAATCAAGCACATGTTTGCCATGATATCTCTATAGATAGCTTGAACAATATAGTTGGGAGTGTAATGGTAGCTAATTACATATCCTTCACTGATGATGCAATGCCTGAAGAAGGGATTGGGCATACAAAAGCTTTACATATATCAGTCCAATGTAAAGGATATTCTGTTGTAAAGGTTCTAGTAGACAATGGATTATCTGTAAATATCTTACCTAAAACAACCCTCTCAAAGTTACCAATCGATGAGACATATATGCAACCTAGCTCTATAATAGTTTGAGCCTTCGATGGGACTAGGAGAAATATTTTAGGGATATCAAAATACCTATCTAAGTAGGTCCAGTCACCTTTAATATCACATTTCAAGTGATGAAAATGGTACTAGCTTACAGTATGTTATTGGGATGATCATGGATACACTCAGCAAGAGCAGTACCGTCATCTTTACATCAAAAGGTCAAATTCATCATTGAAGAAAAGTTGATTGAAATTTCGAATGAAGAAGGCATTTTGATCACAAAGCCTGCTCAACTCCATATGTTGAAGTAGCAGAAGAAGCTTTTGAAAGTTCTTTCCAGCCCTTTGAAATAGCAAACACTTTATATGTTGGAGAAGGATTGGTCATGAAAATCCCTTGATTATTAGTTGTGGCTATGATGATGGCAAGAGAAATGTTAAGGGTGAGCTATTTCCCAGAAAAAAGGTTTAGGAAGACATGAACAAGAAATCAATGTCTTTCTGCTTCCTCCCAATATTGACAATAGAGCTGCATTAGGATATAAGAATGCTAGAGAAGATAGAAGAAGAATTCAGAAAGAGAGAAAGGATCATCGACTAGCAAGATTGAAAAATCAAGAAGCTTTAATGGAGAAAATGACATTCCCACCCCTAAGGCAAACCTCTAGAAGTGTTGGTTTTTTTCTGAAGAAATAGAGATGACAAGATATCCACGAGGTATGGAGGCAATATCAGAAAATTCATTAGTGAATATGGTGAATGAAAATGAGCTTCATAATGAAGTAGCTTTATGGATTATACCTTTACTACTAGGACAAGATATGAAAAATTGAAAAGCTTATGAATTGTCATCTTAATCAAAGTAATTCAAATAATTATTTTCTATAATTATGCCCAATATCTTAAAAAAATGTTAGCATGGGCTTCCTTTTTCAAATATTTTAAAATAATTTTTAATAAAATAAAGTGCATGTTTCATCTCCATTCTTGAACTCTCCTTACTACTTTCATTCATTTAGTTTTTGCTTAAATCTTGGTAATTTTTTCATTTATTCTCATCTTACCCAGGAATGCCAATAATGAATTAAATCTTAATGAAATTAAGTCTGGATATGATTTTGATAACCTTATGTTTGAAATCACATCTGATGAAGAGGATTTTCCACCTGAAATAACTAAGATGATAGAAATTGATAGAAAAATTGTACAACCTTCAGAAGAAAGTGAAAACAGTAAACCTAGAAACTGAAGAAAATAAGAAGGAAATAAGGATTAGTACATCATTGCCTTTGAAACTCAAAGAAAGGATAATTAAATTGCTATGAGAGTTTATCAATTTCTTTGCATGGTCATATCAGGATATGTCGGGACTAAGTATAGACATAGTTGTGCATCGTTTACCTCTGAGACTAGAATATAAACCAATAAAACAAAAATTGAAAAAAATAAAACCAGTTGTCTTATTGAAAATAAAAGAATAAGTAAAAAAGCAGTTTGAGACATGCTTCTTAGAAGTGGCCAAGTATCCAGAATGGGTGGCTAACATTATTCCTGTCTCTAAAAAAGATAAAAATGTCAAGATGTGTGTTGATTATTGGAATCTTAATTGAGCAAGTCCAAAAGATGATTTTCCTCTACCGCACATTGATGTGCTAGTAGATAATACATCTAGATTCCATATGTTCTCGTTAATTGATGGATTGTCAGGATACAATCAAATTAAAATGAATCCTGATGACAAGGAAAAAATAACTTTTATCACTCTCTGGGGATTATTTTGTTATAAAGTAATGCTTTTTGGAGTGAAAAATGTGGGGGCAGCTTACTGGAGAGCAATGATTACCTTATTTCATGATATGATGCATAAAGAAATAGAAGTATATGTTGATGAGATGATAACAAAATCTCAACATGATGAAGACCATATTGCAATTTTGGGAAGATTGTTTAAGCGGTTAAGGAGATATCATCTTTATTAAATCCTAAAAAGTGCATATTTGGAGTTTCATCAGGAAAATTATTATGGTTTATAGTCAGTAGGAGGAAAATTGAGATTGATTCTGATAAAATTAGGGCTATAGTTAAAATGCCAGCCCCTAAAATTGAAAAGGAAGTTCGGAGCTTTTTGGTAAGGCTTAATTATATAGCTCGATTCATATCACAATTGATAGCTACGTGTGAGCATATCTTCAAGATTTTGAGGAAAAATAATCCAGGAAAATGGAATGAGGAATGTCAAATAGCCTTTGATAAGATCAAGCACTATTTGCAAAATCCTCCAATTCTGCAACCATCTATACCTGGTCGTCATTTTCTTTTGTACTTGACAGTCTTTGAGAGTTTGATGGATGGTGTTCTTGAGCAACATGATGACTTAAGAAGGAAGAAGCAAGTCATATATTATATAAGTAAAAAGTTCACCAATTATGAAGCAAAATATTCTATGTTGGAAAGAACTTGTGTTGATTAGCATGGGCTGCTCATCGATTAAGGCACTACATGCTATATTACACTACCTTTTTGATATCTCAAATGGATCCCATTAAGTATATTTTTGAAAAGCCATCTTTAACTGGGAGAGTTGCTCGATGACAGTTTTTATTGACTGAGTATGAGATTATATATATCACCCAAAAAGCAATCAAATGGAGTATTATAGCTGATTATTTGGCAGATCGAGCTATTAAAGGCTATCAACCAATAAGTTATGAGTTTTTTGATGAAGAAATCATGTTGGTGAAAGAAGAACAAGGATAAAAAAGAAATTGAATTATGAAATTTGATGGAGCTTTAAATGCCTTAGGAAGCGGGATAGGAGTGATTCTAATCTCTCCAGAAGAAAAATATTTTCCTCTGGCAGCCAAATTAAGTTTGAATGTACTAATAATGTAGTTGAATATCAGACCTGTGCTTTAGGAATACAAGCCACTATTGATACGAAGATCAAAAGGTTGGAAGTATATGGCAATTCAACATTGATAATTAACCAGTTGAGAGGAGAATGGGAAACTAGAGATCCAAAATTGGTGCCTTATTAAGAATATATTCTTGATTCAGCTCAAAGCTTTGAATTCATAAGTTTCGATCATATTTCCCGAATTGAGAACCAAATTGCAGATGCATTAGCCACATTAGTTGTAATGTTTTAACTAGATGCTTGTGGAAAGATGCCTCCCATCAAGATTAAAACCAGAAGGACCAATGCTTACTATACGAACCTTGAAGAAGAATGTGATGATAAGTCATGGTTTCATGATATCAAGCAGTATCTCAAAAATATGACATACCCTCCAGAAGCCTCAGACGCTGATGAAAGAACCATTCACTAACTAGCAATGAACTTCTTTTTAAGTGACAATGTCCTAAACAAAAGGAATTATATGCTGAATAGATGTGTGGATGAAAGAGAAGCTCAAAGATTGATAGAAGAAGTTCATGAAGGATTTTGTGGTACACATTCAAGCGGGCGTGTGTTGGCTCATAAAATTTTCAGAATGGGTTATTTCTGGCTGAAAATGGAATCAGATTGCATTAATTATGTCCGAAAATGTCATAAATGTCAAATATATGTTGATATATCAATGCACCTCCAACACCCTTGTATGTAATGGTTTTCCTGTGGCCTTTTTCAATATGGGGAATTGATGTGATTGGTCCAATGGAACCTAAAGCTTCTAATGGCCATTGATTCATTTTGGTATCAATTGATTATTTTATTAAAAGGGTAGAGGCAACTTCTTATGCCAATGTGACAAAGAATGTAGTCTTAAAATTCCTTAAGCAGAATATCATATGTCGATATAGTCTTTCCGAGCGTATTATCACCGATAATGCAAAGAATTTTAGGAATAAGAATATAATAGAGATGTACTCAAAATTCAAAATTAAGCACCATAATTCCTCCCCATACCGTGCAAGGATGAATGGTGTAGTTGAAGCAGCCAATAAGAATATTAAGAAGATAATTCAAAAAATGGCAATAACGTACAATGATTGGCATGAAATGCTTCCTTATGCTCTTCACTGTTATAGAACCACAATTAAAATATTTACTGGAGCAACACTATTTTCTTTAGTATATGGCTAGGGATGGCAATAGATTGGGTACTTTCGGGTACCCGACCCATCTCAATTTTTTTATATAGGGCATGAGTAGTTTATAAATGGATTTGGGCATATACGGATAGTATTTTTACTACTTGTAACGAGTTTGGGTCGGGTTCCAGTATAGACCATTGGGTACCCGTTATTCGAATCCGATTATATATTAATTATATTTTATTAAAATTTTAATTATATATTAATTATATTTTATTTTAATTATAAAATTATGTGGTATAAAATTATTTTTAATAAAATTGTATCAATATTAAATTTTTATTTATAATTATTTAATTATAAATTATAATTTATATTATAAATTTTATAATATTTTTAAATTTTTATTTTTAAATGGGTAATTAAACGAGTTCAAATAATAAATGGATAGTATTAAATGAGTTGGGATGGGTACGGGTATAACTATAATCGGGTTTAAATGGACTTGGATAGTTTAAAAATTAAACTGGTTTAGGTTCGGGTAGGGTAATTTTCGCGGGTACCCTACCCATTGCCAACTCTATACATGGCATGGAGGCAGTATTGCCTATTGAAGTTGAGATCATTTCTTTTAGAGTTATTATGGAAGCTAAGCTTGATAATGTTGAATGGGTGCAAAGTCATTATGATCAGTTAAACTTTATTATTGAAAAAAGATTGACAGTCTTGTGTCATGATCAACTATATCAGAAATGATTAATCAAGGCCCATGCAAAGAAGATGAAGGCAAGAGAGTTTCAAGAAGGAGATTTGGTGTTCAAAAATATTATTCTTAGGCATCAAGACTTCAAAAAAAATAGACCCCTAAATATGAAGGTTCATACATTGTAAAGAGAGCATTCTCTAGAGGAGCTCTTATTTTAACCAATATGGATAGAGAAAATTTATCGAATCCGGCGAACTCAGATTCTATAAAAATATATTATACCTAAAATTTCAAGGAAATGAAGAAATTTCTTAATAAATTTTCCCTTTTTCTTATATATTTGTAGGTTCCAAAAAAAAATAACCATAGAAAAAATAACTACTAAAATTTGGTAAATCAAACTGAATACGTCCAATTTATGTCTTAAAAACACATATTTTATTAAAATTTTATTTTTGAAATACTTGAAGAAAGGTGCACAATGCTAAAACATGGTAAAACTAAGCTTGGTAAAATCGTATGTGATGAAAATTTATAAACTTGGAATGAAAAGGGTATGCCTTGATGGGTAAAAGAATTGCTAAAAAGATACTTATAGAGGCAATAACAGACAATATTGCTCTAAAATCTAGAGTTGTTGCTTGAAAAAAAATTCAATAAGATATTTTAAGGGTCACGTAACTAAAAGTTAGGCACCGGATTTGTTCTAAATTCAGATATTGTTGCAATTTTGATGTTATATTTTTCTTTCAAAAAGAAATATTTTTAATGCAAGAGGATGATTTTTATATTTTTAAAAAAAAATTCACTTTGTCTGAATATTTAGATACATAAAAGCAAACATAGCATAAAAATTTTAAGCATTTTTAAGGGGTTTTTAAATTCTCAATCATAATAAAAAGTTTGCATATAATAATTGATTTTCAAGAGTCAAGCTTTAAATTTTATTATTTTTTAAAAGCTTCTAATGTCAAGCATTAAATACACTCAGGGTCAAGCCTTGGATTCTTTTCATTTTTTTAGTTTCTAAAATCGAACTTTGGATATTTCTAAAGGTCAAATCTTATATTTCTTTTTATTTGCCAAAAAGACAAGTTCCTAATGTCAAACATTAGGCACTCCTGGAGTCAAGCATTAGGCTTCATTTTTCTTTTTCTAAAAGTTCTTAATGTTAAGCATTAGAGACTCCTAGGGTCAAGCCTTAGGCTTCATTTTTTTTTTTTAAGTTCTTAATGTCAAGTATTAAGTACTCCTAGGGTCAAGCCTTAAGTTTTCTTTTATTTCTAAAAATCTCTAATATCGAGTATTAGGTGCTCTTAGGGTCAAACCTTAGATTTTATTTTTCCTCAAAAAATCTTTAAAGTTGAGCTTTATATATTTTTAGAATCAAACCATATATTTATTTCCTTTTATTTTCTAAAAAAAAGGGGTCCCTAATGTTATACACTAGTTATTCCTGTGATCAAACCTTATGTTTTATTATTATTATTATTATTATTTTCTTTCAAGCTTTAAGTGCTATGATCAAACCTTAGGAAATAATTAGCTACTAACATTTTATACAACTTTAATTAATTAAAGTATGCAAGGGAGAAACAATGGTTGTAATCTATTTTTTTTAAAACAATAATAATAATAATATTAAGACAATAATTAAAAAAGAAATAAATAAAATTATTAATAAAATATTTATAATTTTATTTACTATTATATATACAAATATACAATAATTACATAGACAAAAACATCTTAAAACAAAGAAAAACAACAATCCTGCTTTCCTGCAATATTTTTTTGCCAGAATTTCTGAAAAAAGAAAAAAGAAAAAAAGAAATAGTCAATAGGAAATTTCTTCAGTATAAAGAGACCAAGAAAACACAGACCAAAAAGGAAAGGGATAGAAAAAAAAAAGGACAGAAAAGAGAAAAAAAAAAAAAAAAAGAGAAAAGGGGGGGGGGGGGGGGGGGGGGGGGGGGGAGCACAAGACTTACAAATTAATATACAAATACACAAAAAACACAAGAATATAGAAAAAAAAATAGAGATACTAAAGAAAAGGGAGATACACAACAAAAAAAAAAAGAGTGAAAATTGAGAGCAAAAAAAATTATAGAATTTTTTGGTGGAAAAAATTCAAAATTTTGTTAAATACAGGAAGTGTATTTAAAAAAATAAAAATCAAAGCAAACAGCAGGAGGAATTCAACAATTATTAATAATCAAATATTATATAATAAGGTACATACACTTCAAGTTTTAATTTTTATATTAAAAATTTTTGAATGTTAATGTTTTTTTTTTTATATAAAGTTGTCAAATAAGTAGTTTTGTTGATTATAGAGACTAGAAATGGTAAAATTACAACACGAGATGCAAACTTATAAATATTAATCACTTCCAACACCGATAAATATCCATATAAAAATCCGGATGACTATATATGAATACACAACTATCATAAAGAAATGTGTCCATACAAATTAAATAAATAAAAAAAGCATGTAAAAACCATAAATATGTTTCAATTGCGAATATTGTTTCATCTTATTCATGAAGGCTAATAAACATAGAAAAAAACGAGTATATAAGAATAAATCAAATATAAAATTTGAGAGAAAATATTAGATCTTTTTATTAAAAACAAGATTGTATAATTTTAGATTTTTAAATAAATGTCTGGTTCAATTTTTTTTAGAACAAAACAAAAAAAATGAAATCAAGCTCATATCAGTGCAAAAAAAATAAATAGATAAATAAAAATAAAACTAAAAAAATAAGAACAAGAATCTTTATGGATATTTTCTCTTTTTTTTAAAAAAAAAACTCAATAGATAAGCAAAAAAAAAAACATGCATTAAAAGATACAAAAAGAAGCTAAAAATAAAAATATATTTGAAATTGTACCTCATTATACACAGGTGGAGGATAAAAAAAACTTAGATGCTTAAAATAATATTTAAAAAATTTTAGAGCCAAGACAGTATATAGAGATTTTTATTTGAGCTTATAAAAGATAGAAGAAGAGATAATAAAAATAAGAAAGATGACTGATGGCAACAAAAAAAAGAGCTGAAAGAGTTATATATATGAAAGAATTTAGAGTTTGATTAAATGGTGAGATTTTGCAATATTAGTTGTTTACCCAAACTATCAATTTGTTATTTTTGTTTCAAATCCCATTTGTGGGATAGTTACAATTATTTGTTTACTTTTTAATAGATTAAGTGATATATAACTATAGCGAAACAGTCATTTTAATTTTTTTAGCCTTCTCGTATTTTTTTACTTTTCGTTCTTCTTGTTGTTATATATATATACATATATTGTCTTTTTATTTATTTTATTTTTGAATAAGATAAGCAATAAATGATAAAAATATATGAGATTAAAATGATTATTAAAATTTTACTAAATTGATGACATTATAATATACAAATATGTTTTATGTAGATATTTCAATTAGAAATTTTGATAATTCTAATCTTTTAATTTTATTACTAATCTTGGTACATATAAAATTAAGATAATGTAATAGTTATTATATCCAAGCATTGGGTATAATAAATTATTGAATAATTTTAAAATTTATATTAAAAATAATAATAAACAATAAACATAGTAAAATGGTTAAATTTTTTATACAATAAAAGAGTTACATCTAAAATATGAACTTCATAATAACAAAAATAATGATTACAACAATAGTAAAGATATTTAAAATACGATGACTTTAATTTCATCAAGCGGATACGTAAGCATTCAAAATAAAATTTTGAATTCAATTCCACCTCAATAAAAAAATAAAAATTTTCTAAAACAATAATAAATATATATTAATTAGTGAATAACAAAAATATAAAAATATTCAATAAAAATATAAAATTAAAATAGTCGAATAGGCATAATTTAAAAATAATAATAATAATCATAAATTTAATAAACATTAAGCCATAAAATTTTTATATTTAGATAGTGAATGTAAGGATTAAATTATTGACTAATAATTAAAATATATGGCTATACAGATAATAAAATTATTAAAAATAATAAAATATAATAATATTTATTTTCAGACAGTAGAAACAATAGAATAAAAATAAATTAAGATTTATATTCAGAAAGTGAATATAATTATTTTTGTAAATAAAAAATAAATAATAAAATATCACAATAATTATAGTACTAATGTTTGGACGTTGTAAAATATTTTTTCTTCCCTATATGTAATCAATCCCCGAACTTAAAAATGCAGACCATTATTAGATGTCCAATCAAATATTATAATTGATTGGTGGTAACTCCTAATACATATAAAATAATAATAATAACAATTAAATATAAGCCGATAAAAGGCAAATTAAATTTTATATACCGTGAGCTCCATGTTGCCCCATGTGTGACATATTTAACAAAAAATGATTTTGAAAAGAATAAATTGAAAAAAAAAAATCAAAAGAATATAGATCAGTGATAGAAGAGAAGAGATGTCCACAGTAGAGAATAAGCAATGGTGGTAGATAAGAAGGCAATAGTAGAGCAAAGAATAAAAATAAATAAAATAAAAGAAAGAAAGAAAAGAGAAGGGAATGGATGAGGAAGATGAAGATGAAGAGCCGCCGAAGAATGAGAAAAAGAACATAATGAACACTATTTATGAAAATAAAATTGCAAATGATAAAAAAACAAAATAAAAAAATATTAATGATGTAATTTTCTATATATATAAAAGTGTTTTCTCAAACTCTGACCTATATCAAAACTTAGGGGAAAATCTCTTATGCTAGCTACCTTACTCTTTCTAGGTTGACCCCAAACCCATGAACATGTCTAATAACTAATCAAAATATTTTAGGGATTTTTACAAAATTATCTATAATTTTTTTTTGTCAAATGTTGTACTAAACAACCTTATTTACATTTTTATAAAGAAAAAAGTCAAATTTTTAAAAACACATATTTTTTTCAACTTTTTTTGTAAATATTATATAGATGTTGGATAAGTGCTTATCAAGAATTAATATTTACATATTTTGCTATTTAATTATTTTCTTATAGTTTAAATTCATAATTTTACTATTTAAAATTTAAAAACTATATGAATCAACAGTTTAAATAAATAAACTCATATAAAAAAAATATATTTACATAATATCCATAAAACAGAAAAAAAAAGACTTATATTTCTTGCTAATTATAATTCAATATATACCAGTATAAATATGCAACATATATATATCACATTAAAAAATATTATGTTATGCATAAGTTAAAATATCACAAAAAAATACTACACAACATACACACATATTAAAATATATATATATATATATATGTGTGTGTGTGTGTGTGTGTAATATTTATACACATATATATAATTTATATATATTATGTAGATTTTGTGCTTATATTGCATGTATATTGAGTATAATATTGTGAATACATCTCTGCAAGTTGTCTATATACTTAAAAAAATTTAAATTCACACATTGAAAAAAAATATAGATTCAAAAAAAATTAAATGAAAAATTCATAAAAGAAAAATATTTCTCTTTGAAATATTTTATTAAATATGTAAAATGCATTATAATTAAAAAATGACAAAATATTTAACATTACATTTGAAACATAACAAAAAAAGATATATTTAATAATATGAAAAATCAAAATATTTTTCTACAAATAAAAAAAGAAATTAAAAGAAAGGTAAAAGAAGGGAGAGATGGATAGAAAAAAAGAAAAGAAAAGAAAGAAAATAGAAGAAAGTAAAAGAAAAATGTTGATAGATATGTAAATGTTTAAGGAAAAATGAACTGTTATGTCCTATCATTAACGTATAGAGTATATATAGTACAAGTATGATAAGGTTACATCGTGTGAACTACGCTAACAAACTTTATAACAAACTCTACGATAAGAATTATCGTATACAACTGTTATCGTTATCTATTACCCCACCTCAATCTATGCATGGCAGAACACATAGATTGCTTCTCAGACTTCGAAACCTTGTACATGTGAGTCCTTTTGTAAGGATATCGGCAGTTTGATCTTTACTTGAGACATGTTGAACTTGTAACTGTCCGGCTAACACTTGCTCAGGAACAAAATGAATATCAAGTTCAATGTGTTTTGTTCGAGCATGTTGAATGGGATTTGCTGCCATGTAAGTTGCACTAATGTTATCACAAAGAACCACAGGAGTTTCAAGCATTCGAATACCTATTTCATGCAATAAATTGCGAACCCATGTAATTTCAGCAACAGTACTTGCTACCGCACGATACTCAACCTCAGCGCTTGATTGGGAAACAGTGGTTTGCTTCTTTGCCGACCAAGAAACTAGATTTCGGCCAAAAAATAAACAATACCCAGTGGTTGAACGACGAGTATCCTGACAACCAGCCCAGTCAGCATCAGAATATGCTATTATCGATGGATGTCATCCTTTATACAACTGCAAACCAAAATGTAAAGTACCCTTAAGGTATCTTAAAATCCGTTTAACTGCTTGCATATGTTTTTCCCGTGGAGAATGCATGTATTGGCAGACCTGATTAATAGCAAAAGATAAATCCGGCCGAGTAAAGGTAAGATATTGAAGTGCCCCTACAATACTGCGATAAAACTGTGGATTATCAATCAAAGGAGTATCAGCCGAGGATGATAAAGATTCTCTTGCTACAGTCGGTGTAGACACTGGTTTTACAGAATCCATGCCTGCACGAGATAATAAATCCAAAGCATATTTGTTTTGGCTCAAAAATAACCCATCAGCATTTTTAGTCACTGCAACACCAAGGAAATAATGAAGATATCCTAAATCTGTCATAGCAAACTCAGATTTAAGAATACCAAGCAACTACTGCAACAGCCTAGTTGATGAAGCAGTCAATATTATATCATCAACATACAATAATAAAATCGCAATATCATTATGCTCTCTTAAAATAAACATGGATGAATCAGCTCTGCTGCCCAAAAAACCAACATGTTTCAAGTATGTAGAAAATCGTTCATACCATGCCCTTGGTGGCTGCTTCAAACCATACAAGGCTTTATTCAATTTACACACATAATCAGGAAAATCCGGATGTATAAAACCTGTCGATTGATGCATAAAAACTTCCTCCTTCAAAACACCATGCAAAAATGCATTCTTTACATCAAGTTGATGAATAGGCCAGCCTTGTGAAACAGCCAAAGAAAGCATAGTTCGGACTGTTGTACTCTTCACCACCGGGCTATAGGTCTCTTCATAGTCAACTCCTGGTTTTTTAGCATACCCCTGTGCAACCAATCTCGCTTTATAGTGTTCCAAACTTCCATCAGATTGGAGTTTAACCTTAAAAACCCATTTTGAACCAATAATATTTACATTCAACGGCCTGGGAACTAATTGCCATGTCTGATTCTGTAGTAATGCATTATATTCAGTTGACATGGCTTGTCGCCATTCAGCATGCTTACTAGCTTCGGCATAACCCTTCAGTTCCTGCAAAATTGAAGGATTAGGAGCACTTGCTTGCAATGAAACAATATTTATGGGTTTATGAATACCATATTTAGATCTGGTCTGCATTGGATGGACGTTTGGTACAGGCAACACTGGTTGAATTTCCAATTCAGAAGAAACAGGCGCAGTCAAAGGAACTTCAATAAGCTGCTGATTTGAAGATACAGGTGTAACCTGCACAGAGGACACAACAAGTTGCCGATTAGAAGAGGGAGAAACAGGTTGACCAGCGGCACCAAGTAAAGAATCTGCAGATGAAACCGGCGGTGACTGAATTGCATGACTAGCAGAACTTCTTGTCGAAATTGCAGCAGCCGAAACCTGTTCAGGCTGAGAGCTTCGAATCTGCTGAGATTGCTGCAAAATAGAGACGTGTTTCGGAAAACCAGGTAAAGAAACTGAATCATTAAAACCCTTTAGTGGTACAGCTCGTCATATAGAACCAACTCTACATAAGGAAAACAATCCTCATTAAAAACCACATGTCTTGAAATTATTATCTTCCCAGTAAGAGGATCATAACACCGATATCCCTTGTAATTTGTGGGATATCCCAAGAAAACACAAATGTGTGGATCGATTTGCGAGCTTATGTGGAGCAATAGCAGTAAGATTTGGAAAACAGGAACAACCAAAAATACGAAGATGTGTATAGGATGGTGATTTCAATAATAACTTCTCATACGGTGTTTTAAATCCCATAGTCTCACTAGGCAAAAGATTATACAGATGCACAGACATGTTAAGAGCCTCAACTCAAAACTGATAAGGCAAAGATGCTTGAGCTAACAAAGAACGAACCATATTAATTAATGTTCGATGCATCCGTTCAGCAGCTCCATTCTGCTGGGGCGTGTAAGGACACGAATACTGTAAGCGAATACTATTTAATGCTGCAAAACGCTGAAACTTATGACTGGTATATTCTCCTCCACCATCACACTGCAAAGCACTTAACAAACAAACCAAATTGTGTCTTGACAAAAGCAGCAAAGTTAACAAAACAATCATACACCTCACTTTTCCGTTTTAAAGGGAATAACCACACGAATCGTGAAAAATCATCCAAAAACACCACATAGTATCGAAAGCCACTAAAAGATAAGATTGGAGAAGTCCAAACATCAGAATGTATTATTTCAAATGGAGCAGAAGCTCGTACATGAACATGATAAAACGAAAGCCTAGAATGCTTGCCTAATTGACAAGCAGTACAAGAAATTTTGTTAAAAGAAGACGAACTAAACAACTTAGACAAGACTGAAGAACTAAAATGACCTAGCCGATGATGCCACAACTCGGAAGACTTCGTTGTAGCGACAAGACTCTTGAAATCCGCAAAAGACGACGAAAGAGATGTTGGACTAAACTCATATAAATCACCAGGACTACTGTAACTGATTATTGGTGTCCGTGTCCGTAGGTCCTTCACACAAAAACCAAACGGATCAAATTCAACAGTACAATTATTATCTCTAGTGAAACGTTTAACGGAAACAAGATTATGTGTTAAAGACGGAACAACAAGAACATTTTTTAGATTTAATGGACGAAAAAAATTAGGAATAGTAGCATGACCAACACGAGTAATAGGAAGAACATGACCATTACCGAAAATAACAGAATCAGAACGAGGATACGGAATACTACTGGACAAGATACCTGAATTAGGAGTCATATGAGAGGTGGCTCCAGAATCAGGAAGCCAAGCAGCAGAAGCAGGATCAGAAAACTGCATAGCAACATAAGAATGATCTCCTTGTGAAAACTGAGTAGGCCGAGTGTAATATGGACAGTCACGAGCTGAATGTGTAGACTCAAGACAAATCTGACATTGAACATAATTGGAATAGTTCGACCTTGGTCCAAGAACTCCAGCATTTTGCGAACCAGAAGAAGAATAATAACCAGAACGTTGATTATTTTGATTATAGCCACGACCTCCTCCTCTACCATTACGGCCACGACCACGATTCCAACCATTTTGTGAATAATCATTATAATCTGAATTATAATAGCCACGACCAGATCGGCCACAGCCACCTCTACCACCACGACCTCTGGAAGATTGATGAGAAGTAGCATCCGAAGCAACCAAAGCAGTCTAAGCATTAGTTGTGCTGCCAATAGAAGAAGAAGATTGACGCTTGCTTCGGTTCTGAAGTCGCAATTCATGAAGATAAAGAGAGGTTCGTGTTTCAGCAAAAGAGGGTAAAGGCTTCTGCCCAGTTAAATTAATTACCACATTTTCATATTCTTCGGGTAAACCCTCTAAAATCTGCATCACCAAATCTGTTTCTGTAATTGCATGCCCAATCGAACAAAGAGAATCATAAACAGTCTTCAACTTTTGCAAATACTCATCAATAGTAAGGGTGTCTTTAACAGTACTGTAGAACTCAGCTTTCAGTTGCAATAGTTTAGCATGAGCTTGATCATGAAAAAGGGTTTCAATAGACTGCCAAGCTTGTCGAGCAGTGAGAACGACATTGGGCGTGATAAGGAAGGATGAGAAACAAGCTTTTGAGAGGAAGGAACAGACGTAGGAGGAGAATTCTCAGTAACATGAGAAGGAGAAGCAGGGGGGGATGAGGAACCTGACATTTTGACCAGAAGAAATAAAACGCAGAAAACAAGAAGACGCAGAAAAGAACAAAAGCAAGAAAAGAACAGAGATTATAGACTCCTAATTAAGCTCTGATACCATGTAAATGTTTAAGGAAAAAATGAACTGTTATGTCCTATCATTAACGTATAGACTATATATAACACAAGTATGATAAGGTTACATCGTGTGAACTACGCTAACAAACTTTATAACAAACTCTGCAATAAGAATTATCGTATACAACTGTTATCGTTATCTATTAAGATAGACATACTTGCAAAAAAAAATTATAAAACACAAAATTGAAAAAAAAAAAAGGATAAACATAAAAATAAACAACATGCAGCAGGTATTTGAAAAATAAACCATTCTAATGTGAACTTGGTCTATGTCCCATGGACAGACATAAAAAAATTCTAATTTTAAAATAAAAATTATTTTTTTAAAATATTATAATTTAAATATAAATTTTTAATTGGTCTAATTCATGAGTGGAAACATAGATTAGATCTATCATAGAATTTCTTTGAAAAATAACATCACAAGAGAGGCAATCCTTAATATATTATTTATTTTTAATATTTATAAAATCCAATCAAAATTTACAAAATGTTTTTGTGACAATTTTTACACTATGTAAATCTTTTATTTTTTTAATAAGCATAACTCTTTAACTTAAAACTAACAAAATTCAACCGACTCCTCCAATCAATATTTACCTTTTCTTTTACCATACTAATTTTAATGTAATTAAGTATCTTAAGTAATCATACGTTAAAAAATAAAATTTTATTTTAATAAACTATAAAATAATAATTATTTTATATTACATGATCATTTCATTTATAGGTAGAAGAAAAATCATCTCTAGCTCTTTTCATTACGAGATAATAAAAATAGCATAAAGGACCACATGTAAATTAAATGAAATTATATAATGTCATTTTTTTTTACTTTTTTTTTAAAATTATTTAATAATATTTTGAAATTTTTAAAAATATTTTTTAATTTAATTAAATACATTTATTACATTAAATGTATATTGGAAGTATATTTCTCAAACTGAATACTTTTAAAATTAAAAGTTAATCTTCAGTTTTTCGTTAATAATATTCATTTTAAAAAAATTAAAAGTTAAAAAAAGTTAATGTTTAAAAAAAATTGATACTTTTAAAAATATTTTTTTTGTTGAAAAATAAAGGAAGAGGCAAGAGACAAGAGAGAAGAGGACAAGAAGAATATAGACTAAGAGATATGAGCGTAGTATTAAACTAATGGGGAACTCCTCTATTTATAGAGTAGAAACTCTGATACATGTATGGACTGTGGGACTCAATAGACATTCATTTATTTATAACACTCCCCCTTGAATGTCTTAAAAATATTCATAAAAATATTACTAACAACATGAATACGCGATAACATACTGCCTCATTAAAAACCTTTACAAGGAAAAACCCAATGGGATAAAAACCTTGAAAGGAAAAAAGAGTGCAGTGCGTATTCTACTCCCCCTCATGAAGACATTACTTGAGATCTTTGAGTCTGCGCATTCCGATTTTGTACACAAATTTCTCAAAACTTGTTGTAGGAAGCGACTTCGTGAATAAATCGGCAAGATTGTCACTTGAGCGAATTTGTTGAACATCAATATCACCATTCTTTTGAAGATCGTGAGTGAAGAAGAATTTTAGTGAAATATGCTTTGTTCTATCCCCTTTAATAAATGCTTCCTTTAACTGGTGTATACATGCAGCATTATCTTCATATAAAACTGTTGGGAGTTCTTTTTGAGGATGTTGACCACATGTACCTCGAACATATTGAATTACTGATCTCAACCAAACGCATTCTCGACTTGCTTCATGGATGGCCAAAATCTCTGCATGGTTAGAAGAAGCAGCAATAGTCTGTTTTATAGATCGCCATGATATAGCTGTGCCTCCACATGTAAATAAGTAACCTGTTTGAGATCTACCATTATGTGGATCTGATAAATATCCTGCATCTGCATAACCAATCAAAACTGACTTTAATGTGTTAGCATAAAATAAACCCAAGTCCATTGTACCACGAAGATATCGAAGAATATGTTTAACTCCATTCCAATGTCTTCGTGTTGGTGAAGAACTATATCTTGCTAATAAGTTTACTGCAAATGCTATATCAGGTCGAGTATGACTAGCAAGATATGTCAATGCTCCTATTGCACTAAGATATGGTACTTCTGGACCAAGAAGTTCTTCATCATCTTCTCGAGGTCGAAAAAGATCTTTTTTCTCATCAAGCGACCTTACAACCATTGGAGAATTTAATGGATGTGCTTTGTCCATATAAAACCGCTTTAACACCTTGGCTATATATGTGGATTGATGGACTAAAATACCATCTGCAATATGCTCAATTTGCAAGCCAAGACAAAACTTTGTCTTTCCGAGATCTTTCATTTCAAATTCTTTTTTCAATAAATCCACAGTTTTAGATATCTCTTCTGAAATTCCAATGATATTTAGATCATCAACATAGACAGCAACAATGGTAAATCCGGATCCAAATCTTTTGATAAAAACACATGGACATATAGCATCATTTTTATAGCCCTCTTTCATTAAATATTCACTAAGACGATTATGCCACATTCGCCCAGATTGTTTTAATCCATAGAGAGCTTTATTCAACTTAATGGAATAAACTTCTCGAGAATTTAACTTTTGTGCTTCAGGCAACTTAAATCCTTCAGGAACTTTCATATAGATATCTTTGTCAAGTGAGCCATACAGATAGGCAGTCACAACATCTATTAAATGCATTTCAAGACTTTCATGAATTGCCAAACTTATTAAATATCTTAGTGTAATTACATCCACCACAGGAGAATATGTATTCTCATAGTCAATGCTAGGTTTTTGTGAAAAACCTTGGGCAACAAGTCTTGCTTTGTATCTCACAATTTCATTAGTTTCATTTTGCTTTCGTACAAAAACCCATTTATATCCCACTGGCTTGATATTCATTGGCGTTTGGACAACAGGTCCAAAAATTTTACGCTTTTCAAGGGATTTCAATTCAGCTTCAATTGCATCTTTCCATTTTGGCCAATCAATTCTGCGTCTACATTCATCAATAGACTTAGGTTCAAGATCCTCGTCTTCTTTTACAATATCTAGCGCTATATTGTATGCAAATATTTCGTCGACGTTTACTTGGCTTCGATTCCATTTTTTACCAGACACGACATAATTTATTGAGATCTCATCATTTTCAATATTTTCAGGTACCTGAGTTTCTTCTGGAAACTTTTCCACAATGTCAAGTGTCTTCTCAAAAAATTGCTCTTCAAGAGCATTTTCTCCATAAATTTGGTCATTTTGAACATTCGCTCCTTTTCTTTTTCTAGAATTTTTATCCTTGGAACCGATTGGTCTACCACGTTTTTGGCGTGCAATAGACTCACTAGCTTGGGCAACTTGTCCTTCAGGGACTGCAATTCTAACAGGAGCATTTTCAGCTGGAACATAAGATTTAGTTACTCTTTTTGGATTAGTAAATGAATCTGGCAATTGATTTGCTACATTTTGTAAATGAATTATCTTTTGAACTTCTAATTCACATTGCCCAGTGCGAGGATCCATATGAGATAAAGATAGTTCTTTCCAACTAATCTGTTTTTCCAACTGTTTATTTTCTCCCCCTAATGCTGGGAAAACTGACTCATCAAAATGACAATCAACAAATCTAGCCGTAAATAAATCTCCAGTTAAAGGCTCTAAATATTTAATTATTGATGGAGATTCATACTCAACATATACCCCTAACCTCCTTTGAGAGCCCATTTTTGTGCGTTGTGGTGGAGCAATTGGAACATAAACCGCACATCCAAAAATTCAAAGATGGAAAAGATTTGGTTCCTGACCCAAAACCAATTGTAGAGGGGAGAATTTATGATAATTTGTTGGCCTGATGCGAATAAGTGATGCTGCATGTAATATAGCATGTCCCCAAGCAGAAACATGAAGTTTTGTTTTCATCAGTAATGGCCTTGCAATTAATTGCAATCTTTTAATGAATGATTCTGCCATACCATTTTGAGTGTGAACATGAGCAACAGGATGTTCAACTTTAATTCCAATTGACATGCAGTAATCATTAAAGGCTTGAGATGTAAATTCACCAACATTATCCAAACGAATTATTTTAATAGAATAATCTGGAAATTGAGCTCTTAAACGAATTATTTGAGCAAGCAATCTCGAAAATACCAAATTTCGAGTTGATAATAAGCAAACATGTGACCATCTTGAGGATGCATCAATTAGGACCATAAAATATTTAAATGGTCCACAAGGTGGATGAATTGGTCCACAAACATCTCCATGTATGCATTCTAAAAACGCTGGTAATTCAATTTGAATTTTACTAGGCGATGGCCTAATAATCAACTTCCCTTGAGAACAAGCTGAACAAAAAAATTCATTTGATTGAAGAATCTTTTGGTTCTTCAATGGATGTCCACATGAAGATTCTATAATTTTTCGCATCATTATTGATCCAGGATGACCTAATCGATCATGTCAAATAATAAATGCACTTGGATTTGTAAACTTCTGGTTTACAACCATATTAATTTCAATTGTGCGAATACAAGTATAGTATAAACCAGAGGAAACTGCAGGTAGTTCCTCTAATACACATTTTTTGTTTGATATGGTACTTGTAATACAAAGAAATTCTTTAGTATCCATATCTTTTGTCTCAATATGACATCCATTTAGGCGAATATCTTTAAAACTTAATAAATTTCTGTGAGACAATGGGGAATATAATGCACCATTAATATAAATAATCGTTCCCCTTGGAAGTATTATACTTGCTCTTCCAGAGCCTTTAATAATTCTTCTCCTTCCAGATATAATATGAACAAATTCTTCTCTCATTTTCAATTGGAAAAAGTATTTTCTATCTTTAAGAATCGTGTGCGTTGATGCACTATCAGCAATACACAAATCTCGATTTTCTTTTTCCACTAAAGTTTGTGTAGCATCCATAATGTCTTCACAAAAATATAAGAAGCAAATTAATATAATACTTAAAAGAATAAAAAATGTCACAAGTTTAAAATAAAAACATAATAAAGTAAAATCCAAATAATTATAAAAGTTCAATACAAAATATAATAGAAATATTCATAAAGGAAAATAAAATTGAATAATCAAAAACTAAACTTAGGCATCAAGATTGCCATTGCCAACTAAATGATCAGTATTTCCATTTGGGTCTGAGAAGAAATCAGTAACATCAAGATGGGTGACATCAATCGCAGTATCATCTAGCCCATCATTGTAGGAAAAATTTGTCTCAATATTCTTTCCTCCATTTTTCAAAGATGCTTGATAAAGATCAACAAGATGTCTTGGCGTACGACATGTATGTAGCCAATGTCCTTTTCCACCACATCGATGGCAACTAACATTAGAAGATGGATTAGATCCATTATTCTCATTAGTTCTTTTTCTTTCATTATTCTCCCCATTTTTATGATATGGTGTATTTCTATAACCACCACGACTACCATTGCGATTGCCACGAGAGTTATTTCGACCACGACCTCGTCCACGACGATTATACTCTTGTCTATGCCCATATGAAATTGTATTCGCTTCAGGGAATGCCATAGATTTATTTAAGTGGGCTTGACTTCCATTCACTTCAGGGAATGGAGCAGATCTAGTTGGGCGAGCTTCATGATTTCTCATCAATAATTCATTATTTTGCTCAGCCACAAGAAGACAAGCAATTAATTCAGAATACTTTTTAAAGCCCTTTTCACGATATTGTTGTTGTAAAACAACATTCGAAGCATGAAAAAGTAGAAAATGTTTTCTCTAATAGGTCATGATCAGTAATATTCTCTCCACATAACTTTAGCTGAGAGCTAATTCTAAAAAGGGCAGAATTAAATTCGCTTACAGATTTAAAATCTTACAATCGCAGATGCATCCACTCATAACGAGTTTTTGGGAGAATAACAGTTTTCCGGTGATCATACATTTCTTTCAAATTGTTCCAAGCTCATTAAAACAGATTACAAAAATCTAAATTCTTAGTTTGAACATTGCTGGTATGATATAAATAAGACAAAATATATGTGTTAAACTTTGACAATACCCAATAAAACAACAAATTGGATTTCTATCCAAGATAACGTGGAATTGATTACAAAGTAACAATAATAATAATAAAATATGATGTATATAATCATACTGATATAATAATCTTTGGATAATGGGTAATCATTAAAATTGAAAACGAATTGGCATAAGAAACATTAACATTGAGAAACGAATCGAAATCTCATCCCAGATCCAATGCAAAAAAAAAAAATTATATCATGCCGATTAAAACACAAAGTAAGTTTAAAAGAATTATTCACAACCATGAGATTACCTTACACCGAAGCAACCTTAAACCAAAGCAATCGTGCTGATAACGTGTTGAAAAATAAAGGAAGAGGCAAGAGACAAGAGAGAAGAAGACAATAAGAATATAGACTAAGAAATATAAGCGTAGTATTAAACTGATGGGGAACTTTTCTATTTATAGAGTAAAAATCCTAATACATGTATAGACTATGGGACCCAATAGACATTCATTTATTTATAACATTTTTTTTACTTTTTTTTTTTTAAATATTTTTATACATCATCGATTAGTTTTAGCCAACAGAAAAAGGGCCTTTTGTTTTATAGTGAAAATTTGCTTTTGAAGCCGAACAATGACCCATACACCCAATAAGATCCAAAGACCTATTACCCAGTAAGTGTATGTTTCTGTTGAAGTTTTTTAGGCTGCAAAAATATAAGAAAATTAAAAATAATTTTAAATTTATTATATTTATAAATTATTTATTAAAATATTAAAATTTATAAAATATTTATTAAAATATCATATTTTTATTAGTTTAGAAAGAGTTTACAATGAGTTTATAATAATTTTATAAATTTTATATAGTTTATTATGAATTTATAATAAAATGACAAAATTATTTCTAGTAAAAAAATAAAAATTTTTAAAAATACAGTGAAGAGTGTCATTTTTAAAAAAAAATTTTGTTATAATTTGAAAAATATGAGCTTTTATTTAAAAATAATAATTAAATAAAATAAATTCTTTTGAGATTTTCCAAAATCTTCAAAAACAATCAAAATTTTCCAATTTCTCAAACTATCAAATAGGTTGAGGATGTAAAATTTTATATATAAAAAAATTATTTTTTTTATAAGGCTAAATACAAACTACAAGATACTTTTTGCATCTTCTAATTTTCTTTCAATAATTTTTAATTCATAAAGATCTACCAATAACTGAATATTTCAATTATTTATTAGAAAATTAAAATTTTTCATCACAATCTCTACCATTTTAATTAAAATTTTCACTATATTTCTTAAATTTTATAATCAATTACCAGTCCCTAAATTATTACATTTTAATCCCTCAAAATTGAAATTTTCGAAAAGTATATATTCCTTACTATTGATGATGGTATAGGAATTAAAATTGCTATTGATGAAATAATATATCCAAAGAATATACAAAAAATTTTAAATTGATTAATTGACATAAATAGGAATGAGGAGAATTTATTTACATGTGCACCTAGCCATGAGCCGAATTTGAACTTAAAAAATACTAAATTTAGGAGAAAATTACATTATATAGAACAGTTTGTAACTTAAAAAAAAAATACTCAGCCTTTTTAGTATATCTCTAATATATTCAATATATAACAATGTATATTTTTTAAAAATAGAATATACCTTTAATATATTTACTGTAAATAAAAAAATATATATCTAAAAAAATATATTTTTAAGATTAAAAGATGAAAAAGATATTTTTCAAATAAAAATATACTCCTATATTTTTGAAATTTTTTAGAATATTTTTAAAGAAATCTCCAAATTTTTTAAAGGTCTAATCTATCCATTATAATAGATGGAACCTCTAGCTAGTACCCATGCCATTCGTAAATAAGAAGGCTTCAAAGCTTTCCATCAGTTCACTGTCTATTCAATATGCATAGATGGGGACACAAAATGGAAGGAGACTATTTAAATTCTATCATCATTAGAGAAGAGAAGATTCTTTTTTTTTTCTTCTGTCTTTGTCACCATTTGAGCTGGATCCAATAGCAGTATTGCACTTATTGGATTAGCGTTGAGAGAATGGTCAAAGAAGAAAATGATTTTGTTCACATCAGTCCAGCAATGTGATATGTGGATAATTTGAATAATTTCTTTCATCACTATCTATCATCTTTTGCTGGGCACCACTTTGTAAAATTTTGTAGTTGGGTTTCTGTTGTACCTAAGCTTAATCCCTAGTAATATTGGAATGTATATATATATATACTCTTCCATTTCAAATTTTGATAGATTAATTTCTCATTTTATAAATATTAAAAATAATAATTATTTTTATTGAAAATATAAATTTATTTATATTTTTTATCATTATTTTAATATTAAATATGAATATTATAAAATTTCAATATGTTAACTAGTTCACTAAAATAATAAATGGACAATAATTTATAATCAATGAAAAGAAAGAAAAAAAATAAGCCTATTAATTTGAATATAATACAAGCAAAAAGAAGAAATTAAATACACTCTCATCTCATGCTACAACTCTGTTTTCTAATTTAATCAAGAAACTACAGGAACTTCTTCTAATGATCACTGATCAGAATAAACTTATAAAAACCCACATAATTAAACAAGATTTCAACTTTATTGGAAGTCAGAAATTATAAAAAAATTACTCCTACAAGAAAGATATATATAAAGCAAAAGTGGGCAAACAGCAAAAAGATGTTCTTAACTACAGGGTAATACTAATAATCATTCTTCTTATTATTAAAAAGAATGTAAGTTTATACCTGAAACATTATCGGATTAGCAATTCCCAATACCAGGAAACTCCTCCATTCTACTACACCAATCGTTACTGATAGAAGACTCCAAAACGTCCTGAAAATTGTACCCTTCAATTGAACCAAACCCATCAAGCAATCCCTGAAAAAACCCACTGTCGGTACAATTTTCTAGTTCTTTAAACATCCCTTGTCCATCTTCATCTTCCTCCATAGCTACCACGCTGCCCTTGGCAGCAGCCCTGTCATCTTCTTCCCCACCAACAGCCGGCATGTGACCTTCAAACAACGCCATGTGCCCAAACAACTTATCTTTCCTAGAAAAGGTAGTCCCACAAGAGCACTTCCATCTAGACTCGCCACAGTGCTTCATGTGGCTTTTCAAATCCGTCACAACAGAGAAACACTTCTTATTGCAACGATTGCAAGCGTACATCTTAGGACAATGACTTCTCTTGAAATGATTTCTCACGCAAATCACTGATTTCAATGGCCGGAACTTCTTATGTTTCTTGTTCCGATTACATCCCTCGAACGGACAAGAAAATCGGGTTTTCTTTATATCTGTTGATGATGATTCGTTCCCTTTATCAGGCTTCGCGAGCGCCTCCGGGGTTTTGAACTGGTTTCCATGTGCACGCATGTGCATCCTCAAATTAGCGTCTCTCTTAAATCCTTTCCCACATATTTCACAGAAATGAACGTGCTCCGCTAGCAATTCCACCGCATCTAGCTCCACTATATCATAGTCAAGATCAAACTCATCCTTCTCCTCCGCTTTTAAACTTAACTCAGCAGCCGCGCAATTTACTTTCTCCGAGTTTTGATTTAATTTTTTCAAATCGGATGGATCCGAAGGTTTATAGAGTTTAGCTGTAGCCATCGATGGTTCCGTAGGATGTGAACACGCAAGAAGTGCAGCGCCATTGAGGATAATCTGGTGAATGGCGGAGGAGATCTCGGCGGATACTTGGTCCATCTTATCTTTGCTGATCAAAGTATTGTTGTTGACCGACTCTGATAGAAATTGCTGCAGAGAATCCATTCTTACCCGCACGGTGTCTAGGTTCAGTAGAGAGATCCGCGGATCGGCGTTACTCATCGGAACCGAATATTTGATCGGAGCACGGCCAGATTCGCCAAAATTTGACATTTACTATTTCTTGGTTTTCGATTTTGCAAATACAAAAGACATATAGTTTTGAAGTTTGATAATGAAGTAAACTGTGCAAGAATAGACTTGAAAAGGCCAAGAAATCGAAAACCGATGTACGCACAGGAAGACATGCGGCACTCCTACACGTGGCATCCAAACAATAGATCATGACCGTTTAATTGGTAATGGATCAGCCAACTTTTCGGCTGTGGGCATGAAGCAACACTGACCGTTCGATTGATTTTTAGTGGACAGTGGGGCCACATATTTTGGAATAAGTGGACCTCAATTTCTTTAGATTTATGTTAACCATTAATTGAAAAATTATAATGATAAATAATTATATAGTTGCTCATATTTTACGTATTACAAATGAGGCATATTACACTTTAGTTAGTATTTATATTTTTAATATTTATTTTTATATTTTTAAAAATTAAATTATTTAATTAATATATTTTTAAAAATTAAATTATTTAATTTTATATTTTAAAAAATAAAATTAGTCAATCATTCTTTTTATTTTAAAATTATTAATTAATAATTTTATTATTATAAAATTATACTTTTATTCTTAATGGATATATGTATATTTTTATTATTTATTAAATCATGCTCTTTTTTTTATTTTTATTTTATATATTTTTTATTTAAATTTTATAAATATTATTAAGAAATAATTTTAAATAATATGAATAATATTTTTTATTATTTTATAAATAATTTATATATAAAGTAAAATAAAAAATCAAAACGAATTAATAAATAATAAAGATAGACATAGAAATATACAAAAAAATAGTAAAAAAATATTTTATAATATTAAATTTATTGACTAATAATTTTAAAATATAAATATTGATAGAAAGATCAAATAGTTTATATTTTGAAAATATAAAGACTCAAAAAAATAGATATTAAAAATATATAGATCGACTAGTGTAATATATAAAATTTTATGGACTTTATAATTATTTAACCAAATTATAATTTACATTCAAATTTTTTAACAATATTTAGTTTAAATAGTAATTACAAATCTCTATTTTATAATAACAAATAAGTCTTAACAATTATGTTGAATTAAATTTATAATTTTTTAATGTGTCTAGCAATGCATATTTTAATTTTTACATGAAATGGTAATATTTCATGTATAACCATCATTTAGAGTAGATTTAGACATTTATCAAAAAAAATAATATCATATTTTTTATTAAAATTGTTTTATTTTAATTGATTGGAATATATATATATATATATATTAAGAGTAATGATAATATTATAATAATGTATAGTGGACCTGAGTCGCCTCGCTTCACCCACCCCCTATTTCCCAATGTTTTCAGAACCGGACCGGAGATCGGACCGGCATCCCAACTGGGTCACTGATTTTATTGGTTGGACCGGTTCAACCGGGTTTTTGACTTTTTTAGAACCGGCACTATTACGCATAAAAATATTAAAAATTCTAAAAGGGAGACCAATTTGTATAATATAAAATTAAGGATAAACTAAATTATATTATAAAACTATGTCATGATAACATATAAATTATATAATTAAGTAAAGAAACTAAATATTTAACGTCTTAAACATTAATATTAAAATCAATATCATCTAAATTAACACCGAAATTTCCATCTTGCTCAATGTCATCATCTTCTTCTTCTCCAACTTGAATTGGATTCTCCTCTTGATTTAAAAATTAGTGCAATTAATTAAATAATACATACTAATATATGTTTTACACAAATTAATTTTTAACTATTAGTATTAGTATGCATTAATTTGTGTAAAACATATATTAGTATGCATTATTTAATTGATTGCACAAACTTTTGGGAAGCAGAGGAGTCTTCTCTGGGTATTAAAAATTTAAAACAAACCTAATTAATTTTAGAATAAAAATTCAAACCGGTCCGGTCCGGTTCACCGGTTTTATCCGGTTTCACGGTCCAACCCGGTTTTCATCCTATATCCGGGTTAATTTACAAATCGGATCGGACAAGCAGCCGGTTCCCGATTTTTCCGGTCCGACCGGCCGGTCCGGTCCGGTTTTAACAACACTGCTATTCCCTTTCTTTTTCAATCTTTTGTGTGAATTTAGTGGGCATGAAGCTACACATCATATTTCACCAGCAGGAAAATTAAAATAATGAAGTAAATAATGAAGCTACATTTTTAAATTCGATGGCATTGAAGTTTATTTGATTCACCCAAAAATTAAAATTAATTTTGATTTATTTTTTTTAAATTGTATTTAAGTAATTTTTTATTTATGAATTAAAATAATAAATTAAATTTTATTTCAAAAATTGTAAATCATTATCAATTTTAGAGTGAAAGATATATACTCTTTCCAGGGAATTAAAAAACTTAAGTAAAAGGACAGGAGGTTTTGCTTCTTTAAAATTCTATCATATTTTTTTTTATCAAATTAATTAATTAAGAAGTGGCAAGCACATTGTATATAAATAATACTCCCTTAATATCATGATAAAAATTTTAAAAATACTCTAATAATAATTATTAACTTAATATAAGACAAAAATGGCTCTTATCTCATAAGGAGGAAGAATTAAGAAATGTATGCGAAGGACGATGGCAAGCTAGCTAGCTGGCTGCTGGATGGACCTATGACATATTAAAATTGAGGTTAAATAATTATTTTGCATATTATATTAGTCAGTCTGTATTTTTAATATCTAATTTTTACATCATTCAATTTTTAAAAATTAATCTGTCTAGTTCTTCTGTTAATATTTTCATCCTAAAAATATTAGTCAATTACTTTAATATTATAAAATAATTTATTTGTTTATCCTTTATATATATATATATTTTATTATTTATTAAGTCATATTTATTTTTAATTTTATTTATATTTTTTACACATAATTTATTTTAATTTTATAAATATTATTAAAAAATAATTTTAAATAATATGAATAATATCTTTTATTATTTTGCAAACAATCTATATATATCATTTATTTTAATTTTATAGGTATTACTAAAAAAATAATAAAAGTAATATTTTTTTATTATTTTACAGACGATCTATATATAAAATAAAATTAAAAATAAAATAAATTTAATAAATAATAAAGATAAATATATATAAATGAAAAGCAAATAAGTTATTTTATAATATATTTATCTTTGTAAGAATATATATAAATCGATAATATATTTATCTTTATAAAAATATATATAAATTAAAATAACTTATTAAAATATTTATAAAATTAAAATAAATTATGTGTAAAAAATATAAATAAAATTAAAAACAAGTATGACTTAAAAAATAATAAAAAAAAATATATAAAGAAAAATAAATAAATTATTTTATAATATCAAAGTAATTGACTAATAACAGAAGAACTAAACAGTTTAATTTTTAAAAACTGAAAGATTTAAAAATTAAATATTAAAAATATAAAAACTAACTAGTACTACCTCCGTTTCATTTAGATAGGAAAAATTTCCTTTTTTAGTATATCTTTTATATAAAAAATATGTCATTTTAGGTAAATTTTGGGGGAGTGGAATGAGACAAAATACCATTTATATTCTTGTCTTAAAAGTTTAATTTGAGGGATATTTTTTTTAGGGGTATTTAAGTAAATAGAGATGAAAAAAATAAAAATTTTTTAATTTTCGTGTCAATCTTATTTTTTCTACGTAAATAATAGGGAGATAATATAATATATATAATATTGTAAACTTTATAATTATTTAGCCAAAGACATAAAATACAAATGAGTTGGTTCTACACGGCGTCTTCAGGACCAAAACGTGGGGAAATAAATATTAGGGTTGACGTTTGTGATTACGGTATCAATATCCATAAGAAAAAAAAAATTAATTTATGCAGGATGACTTCTTTTTTTTCAGATTTTTGAGCCGAAAAATCCAAAATACAATTAGTAATATCATTGAGCTAATTAATAAAATATATTCTTTCATTTTTTTTTAAGATTTTAACTTTATTTCTTCAAAAACAAAGATATTTATATAACCAAAAAATTATTAAATAGGACGGAATTATGATATTACGAGGGTGATATGTCAGTCTCATCCTATATAATAATTTCTCATATTAACCATATTTTTTTTTACTAATGCTTCATACTATTCTCCCTTATCGACCAAAAATTAATATTTTTTTTCTTTTTATTATAATTTATGTAAATTTTTTTCTTTTTGTCATATTTTTTAGTATTTTTGACATATATTTTATGTTCTATTTTTTTCTGCAAATTTAATCATAAATAAAGATTGTGATTGACTTTTTTAAAAAAATATTTATTTATTTTTCATTTTTCATTTAGTTTTAAAGTTCATACATTTTTTTGTAACTAACTTATTATTTTTTTTTATCAAACTCAATCGTCCACATCAATCATAAAAACTGATACATTAGTAATTTTATAGGTCAAATTGGTGATATTGAAACAAAATTTATAGTTTCTATACTCTTTTAACACTATGAAAAATTAATATTTTTAATAATATCTTAAAATTATAATTTAAAAATAACTATTATTTTAATGAGTTTAATTCAAATAAAATAAGTTTACCTAATTTTTATTTATTTATTGTTGTTCTCATTTAGTTGAATATCTATGTATTGTACTAAATTAGTAGTCACCAACACCACAATTTGCCATGTTTCTTTCATTATCATGGGATTAAAAAAAATAAGTATATCTGCAGCATCGCGTGGGATTTATTATAGTAGATAATCTAAATATGTGTGTACATTATATTCTTAAAAATATAAACATGAATTAAATTATTAAATGCATAATAAATGTAATTAACTGTTTTATTTTTTATAAATGTTTATATTTTGATTATATAAGTAAGTCTTAATTGTAAAGCCACTGAGAATCCTTGCATGCTGAGAGGTAATTAAGTTACACACCTTGTCTCTACTTACAAGGGCAAAGGACAATTTTTTTTCAAAATTAAAATCAAAATCCATATTCATATCCATATAAAAAATAAAATAGGAATTCCATTCCCTCATATAACTAGAGTTGGATTTCCATTCCATCATGAGAATGCAAATCTTCAAATGCATTGTCATCCACATATATTCATATAATATTTATATAATTTATACATGATATACACACAATAAACACATATTGACATATATACACACAATATATAAAATATAATTAAATAACATATAAAAGTGTATATTTTATTAATTGCAATTCAACATATTCAGAATACATACACAACATATATACAATATATATAGATATATATACAATATAAATACTAGGACTGTACAAAAATATTGGACCCGTCCAGACCCACCCGACCCATGATAATTTATGCGGGTTTAGTTGGATAAAAATTAAAGGGCAGTTTGCAACGGATAAGGAATTATATATTTCTCGGGTCTCGGGTTGTCGGTCAGATTAGGGTTATTTAGTTTTATTTTTAAATTTTGAGGGTTTAGGGTGTTTGTTATGTACATGTTTTAGGTTTTTGTTGTGTTTTAAAATAATCAGAAATATAATTGATAGATCTACATATTTCGGATATTTTTTAAGTTTTACAAGTTGATTTTGATTTTTCTTTTTCTTATTTTCATTTTAGACAATTTGTACCCTGAAGATTTGTTAAAACATTTTTATTTTGCATGTTTTGTATTTCTTTGATTTAATTATTTTGACTGATTTTATTTTTATTTTCTTGTATTTTTTGCTTGTTTTCATTTATTGTTTACATCTTGGCAGTGATATTGGGTATAGGTATATTAGAGTTGTGATTCTTCAACAAAAAATATTTAATATTTTTTTCACTGGTTTATCTTTTTATTTGTGTTATTGTATATTTAGATAATGATATTTATAAACTATATATATAATTTATAAATTATTTTATTTTTAATAGTTGTAAATTATATTTTGAGTAACTATTTATATAAATAAATATATTTAATTAATTATTATAAATTATATTATGTATTTGAAAATTTTTAAATAATTATTATTTATATTTCATACATATTTTATTTTATTAAAAATAATTGCCATTATAACTGTAATCTAACTTAAATGTTATATGTATGCAGATAATTGAAAAGGAATTTAATTTTATATATTTAATTAATTGTTTAATTTATTTAATAAATTATTAAAATTATTATGTATATTGTTATGTACTATGTAATTATGTATATTGTTATTAATCTGTTAAAGAGTTTTAAAAATGAATATTTTATTTTAGCTATTTTTATTTGCATGTTCTTAAATTTAATTTATTATTTTTTTTAAACTTAAGTTGTTGGCAATTGGTATTGTTGTGTGTTATTGTATATGTATATTGTTATGTTGTATGCTATATGTATTAATCTGTTAAGAGTTTTAGAATGAATATTTTATTTTAATTATTTATTATTTTCATGTTCTTAAAGTTAATTTATTATTTTTTAAACTTAAGTTGTTGGCAACTGGCATTGAGATTTTGAGTAATTTATATTTTAATTAATTTAGATTGACATTGAAATTTTAAGCTGCTCAATGTTAATCTTTTTATAAAAATTCCATGTTGCAGTTATGCTGAATTGCTCAAGCTGTTAGGAAATAACATGAGTTGTATATTTCTATTCCACTGATTTTGGCATACTTCATTTTATTTGTGTATTTTGACTTTTGAGCAACTTTTATTTTAATTAATTTATATTGAGTTGTTGGGATTGAGCTGTGTATTTCTGTTTTTATTGCAGGCCTATTGATTTAGCCATTCTTTTTTATAATGGCAAAAATGATTGATATTCTTACCTTGCCTACTATAATTTTTGCTTCCATAAATTTTATTACATTGGAAGTCAAATAGTTTTGTGGCTTTATACTTTGCTTTTGTTAGATAAGAAAGCTCTGAAACTATTTATTTGATAATTGATATCTTCTAAATTTCTAATCTACGATGGATGCATATTTTATATGTTAAGGAATTTACATTTTTTTTTATTTTATTTTTTTTACATTGCAAGTTATTATTAGTCTTTTAAGTAATTTTGTAGTCCAAACTTAAATTATGTTATGAAATATGTATTATGTTATCCAAACTGAATGTAGGAATACTGATCTAAGGATTAATTACTTGAATAATTTTTTTAATTTAAGATGCAATTTTTAATTTTTAATTTGACTTGCTAGGGTTGAATCAGTGCATTGCCACATATGTATATTTTTTACTATTATTTTTAAAATATAAATAGAAAAATAAAATTGATAAATAATTATATAAGTTAATGTATTTGGAAAAGTATCATTTTCATAAAATTTTGTAATTTAAGAATTGAGAAATTAAGTTTTTTTTTTATTAAAAAAGAATTGAAAATTATAGCATAAAACAAAGGCCCATTATAAATAGAAAAATAATTTTGATAAATAATTATACAAAGTTAAATGTATTTGGAAAAGTATCATTTTCATAAAAATTTTGTAATTTAAGAACTGAAAAATTAAGTTTTTTTTATTAAAAAAGAATTAAAAATTATAGCATAAAACAAAAGGCCCATTTGAGAAGTCCAATTTGAGTCTGCCCACTTTGAACCAACCGAACCCGAAATGAGTGCAGGTCGATCCAAATTTTTCCTTCTCTGATCAATTTCGAATTGATTATTTTTTCCTTGCATCCGGTTCGGCCGGGTTAAAAAATGTATTAAACCCGATCGAACTTGACCCATGCCCACCACAAATAAATACAACATATATAGTATATATATATACAATAAATACAAACATATAGATAACATATATTAACAAACTTAATTTAAATATGAATGCCTTTGGATGATCTTGCAATTTCAAACCCCAAGAAATATTTTAAGCTACCAAGATCCTTGATTTGAAATTGCTTATTAAGAAAATCTTTGACAACACGTATAGCCTGCATATCTGAACTGGCTAACACTATATCATCAACATAGATTAGCAAAACCAAGAAACTAGAAGAAGTACCTTTGGTAAACAAAGATGAGTCCGAAACAGATTGTTGAAAACTAAGAGAGAGCAAGGCAGACGTCAACTTAGCATTCCATTGTCTACTAGCTTGCTTCAACCCATATAGAGACTTGTGTAATTTGCATACTTTGGAGCTGTCAGAAACAGAATACCCTAGAGGTAGCTTCATATATACATCCTCAACTAAATCTCTATGCAAAAAAGCATTATTAACATCTAGTTGCTCTAAAAACCATCCCTTTGCAGCAGCAACAACCAATAAGCACTTGACAGTAGTTATCTTAGCTACTGGAGAGAAAGTCTCCAAGTAATCTATATCCTCTTGTTGAGTAAAGCCCTTAGCTACAAGCCTAGCTTTATAACGTTCAATGCTGCCATTTGCTTTGCATTTGATTCTATAAACCCACTTACAACCTATAGGTTTAACTCCACTAGGAAGATCCACAACACTCCAAGTGTTATTATTCTCAAGAGCTTAAAGTTCAAGCTTGCTGCCAATGAGTATCTTTAACAGCCTTAGCATATGATGTAGGTTCAGAAATAGAAGTAATGGAAAGACTAAAAGTTTTGTGAGAAGAAGATAAATTGGCATAAGAAATAAAGTGATGAAAAGGATATAAGGTTTTAAGATTATCAAGAGGAGGAGATGAAGAAAATTGAAGAAGATTACAATGATAGTCTTGAAGATAGGATGGTGATCTTTTTGGTCTAGTAGAAGTACTAAAAGAAGAAGGACCTGTGGATTTCGAAATATCTGAACAAGGAGCTAAATTTTGCGGAGAGATAGAAAGAAAGTCAGAAGTATCAGAAGTAGGGATAGGAAATAATTTTTCATAGAAAATAATATTTCTAGATATGAAAATCTCATTAGTTTGAAGATTAAGAAGCTTAAAACCTTTGGTACTAGGTTTAAAGCCAAGAAAAACACATTTAGAGGCTCTAGGTTTCAATTTTGTTCTATGATGAGGCAAAGTGGATGCAAAACATAGACAACCAAAGACCTTTAAGGAAGATAAATCTGGCTTTTGATCATATGGAATATCATAAGGAGTCAAATCATTTAATAGTGGGGTAGGCAATCTGTTGATTAGATAAACAGCATGAGTAATAGCTACTGACCAATATGAAGATGACAAATGACCAATATTGGAAATAACGAGCGAGAGAAAATGATGCTCTGGTACCATGAGACATTTGATGAACTAAATGAATACTCTGTATTACTGTGTAAAGAGTTTTTATATGTACATTTGACTATAGAGAAATACTAACTAATCCAAAATACATAAATTAGAATAAGCCTTTTCACCCGTTCTAAATTCGTTTAATATTACCCATTTATTATTTAAATTTATTTAATTATCCGTTTAAATATAAAAATATAAAAATATTATAAATTTAAAATATAAATTCTGAGGTAACCATATTCTAAGTTCCTACAATTAGAAGGAGGGTGTCACGGGCCTAGAGTCTTGCGCAGCACTGCGCCCGTGCGGCGCCCCGAGAGCCTTGCCCCTCTGGCCATATCCCTGCTCTGGGGCCAGACTTGCCATACCGTACCACACTGGTTTCGCCCTGCCATGGGCTCATCAGGGGAGCGGCCCAGCTCCCGACCAGTTGTCCCTGCGGCACAGCACCCCGCCTGCACGCAGGCTTTGCATGGAGTACAGGCCACTAGGGCATAACAACGCCTTAAACGCTAAGCCGTCCCAACCCATGGAGGTTGAAACACAGCAGGCACGTTCCTTTATAATGGCCTCACACGGTCACGGAATCAGTCCGTGACATTCTCCCCCACTCAAACTGTGGCACGCCCTCGTGCCGGGGAGAATGACTCGCCCTTGGACCGCACTCGCTTTACGCCCCCACCTCAACCCACGTGTCTGCCACTACCCTGGCCAAGCTTGCTCCATATCCACTCACGGTGCCTAAGGCCGAACCATTGCTCCGACACCGCATGGAGACAAGACACAGGCTGTCCACCTCCCGTTGGGACCCCTAGACCACGCGTTTAGCCGGGTGGGCACCAAACGTGCAGCGAGTTGGCTCTGATACCATCTATCACGGGTCTAGAGTCTTGCGCAGCACTGCACCCGTGCGGCGCCCCGAGAGCCTTGCCCCTCTGCCATATCCCTGCTCTGGGGCTAGCCTTGCCATACAGTACCACACTGGTTCATGGCCTCACACGGTCACGGAATCAGTCCATGACAAGGGGCTTATTTAAAAATTCTAGTTATCCATAACCATGGTCCTTGGCCGTCGAGTGCTATAGTATATGCTTAAAGCAGCAAATTTCTCAATCAAACCATTTATATTTAGTCTTTAATTGGACAAACCAAATGCTTTGAATTTGAAAATATCGAAACAAAATATAAATACCAAAGACCCAATTGGAAAGGAAGAATTCTTTGTTGAAATGAATTAAGTTTTCAATGGCTTCAGTTTCTCCTTCTCCTTCTCCTCCTTCTGCTCCTCCTCCTCTTCCTCTACTTACAGATGATCTATCAAAATTAGAAGCAGCAAAGGCTACTCCTTCACAAGCTTCTACAATAGATATTATTGTTTCTCCCATTGATGCTCATAAGGTATCATCTCTCATTCTTGCTTTTAGACTCTTACAATGTTATTTAGCTAATAGAGGTTTATTTATTTGTTTATTTTCTGGGGATGGAAATGATTAGATAATTGCAGAGCTGATTGGAACCTACACTACAAAAATATTCGGCATTTGCGACGGAAATCTGCGACGGACATGTTTCCGTCGCAAATTTGCTACGGATCTGCGACAGATTTGCGACGGAAGGACAAGTCAGAGGAATTTTGATAAATTGGTCGCAAATCCGTTGCAAATCCGTCGCAGATCTGCGACGAAAATCATTCCGTCGCAAATAATCGTCGCAAAAGTTGGCGCGGAAACTTGGCGCGAGAGAGAAAACACTAAAAAAACCAATTTGCAACGGAGATCTGCTACCGTCTATTGCCGTCGCAAATTTCACTATAAAAATATTCGGAATTTTGCGACGGAAATCTGCGACGGACATGTTTCCGTCGCAAATTTGCTACGGATCTGCGACGGATTTGCGACGGAAGGACGAGTCAGAGGAATTTTGAGAAATTGGTCGCAAATCCGTTGCAAATCCGTCGCAGATCTGCGACGAAAATCAATCCGTCGCAAATAATCGTCGCAAAAGTTGGCGCGGAAACTTGCCACGAGAGAGAAAACACTAAAAAAACCAATTTGCAACGGAGATCTGCTACCGTCTATTGCCGTCGCAAATTTCACTATAAAAATATTCAAAATTTTGCGACGGAAATCTGCGACGGACATGTTTCCGTCGCAAATTTGCTACGGATCTGCGACGGATTTGCGACGGAAGGACGAGTCAGAGGAATTTTGAGAAATTGGTCGCAAATCCGTTGCAAATCCGTCGCAGATCTGCGACGAAAATCTGTCCGTCGCAAATAATCGTCGCTAAAGTTGGCGGGATTTCTCCCGCCGAGAATTTTTGCGAAAAATGTTACGTCGCAAATCCGTCGCAGATCCGTAGCAAATTTGCGACGGAAACATGTCCGTCGCAGATTTCCGTCGCAAATGCCGAATATTTTTGTAACAGTAACAGTATCAATTCGAGGTAGAGTTTTTCAGAATCCGTAGCAAATTTTTTTCTTCTTTTCTTTTCATTAGTTTAGCCGTCTCCTTATCCCACCCTCCTTATCCTTCATATCTTCCAAACTAACAAAGATCTCATATTGTAGATTGACCGCTTGGGCAGTGAAGATCGACTGTTGTTCTCATCAAGGTAAGTTGCTCCATTTTTTTTCTTTTATTTGATTTTTTGTTAAGTTTTCACTTTATGAGATTTGAATATTAAGAAATTTTGAAGATGTGTAAGTTTAGATTCATTACAAATGAAAAAAAGTTGAGTAGTTATATATTTTTGAGAATTAAAACCTAAAACCTTGATGATTGTCATCCAAATTAGGCATTTGTTTGTGTTGTTGATTTGAAATTTTGGGGTTTGTTTGAATTTAGGGGTTTAGTTGAAATTTGGAGTTTATTTGAATTTGGAGGTTTTGGAGTTTCGTTTTTTATTCTTTCTTGGATATCAGAACACAAGCTCATAAATTTGGGAGTTTAACAGTGCTTCTATTTGGGGGTTTACCATTTTACAAAGACAAAAAAATTAAATTAAAAACTAAAGCTAGAAAAACAAAATTTTTTAGAAAATGCAATACATAAACTTACCGAATACCAACTTTGTCAATTTAGATTTGTGTTTTAAGTGAAAATTTATAAAAATTAAGCACATACAGTTTATGCTATATAACTTTTGTTTGTAATATAATTTGAATTTTGCTTTTGTTGTGTTTCTGAGTTTTAGTTGAAAAAGTGCTGAATTTTGCTTCTAGATTTCAGCTAATTTTTTGAATTCTGCTGTATTTTTGTGGTTTCATACTAGTTCATTTGGATGAAACTTTTGCTTTTGCGTTTTGGTTGCGTTGCTTAAAATTTATGGTGTTTGATATGGATGTATGGTACACTAATTTTGTTTAGAACTTCTCATTTTGTTTAGTTCTGTTTCTTTTCTTGTACATGACATGGTTTTGGTTTTAGTTTTTATTGTGCCTAGACATGCTTTCTATGTATTCATACTTGCCTATTGAAAAACTTAAGCTTTTAAATTTAGGTTTTGGTTTCAGTTGTCTCACCAAGTTGTCCAATTGTGTTTTTTTCTGTTGTACCAAGCAATAGTTGTTTCTGCACTGTGATTTAGTTTCGTTTTTATCTTTTGTTTTTAATTTTTATTTTTCTTAATCCTGATATCTCTATTTTGGGTTAATGTTACCCATTTTGATGATTTGGCTTTGGTTCCTTTAATGAACTTAGGCTTTTTTTATTTGATTTAGGTTCTAAATTTGCCTGTGGAAAGTGGGTATATTTTTTATTTGCTACTGTGATGAATTCTTTTTACTGTTTCTCTACTTGGTTAGGTGAGATTTTGTGGAGAAGCTTATGAACATTATTTGCTTGTTGATTCACAATGAATTGGGTAATTATCTCTTTGTTATTATTTCATAATTAAACTCATTTATCCCTTGACTATGGCTATTATCATAATAATCACAACCCCATTTGTGCAAAATGGTAGCAAATTAAGTTACATGACTTGTTTTTGTTGCTGCATGCTGCTTTGAGAGTTTAGTTACTATAGTTTGATTATTAATGTCATTTATATTTTATGTGTTTCATGTTTATGGAGAGTTTATGCAAAAAATTATTAATATATTAGGGAGCTATGCTAGAATTCATTTAAAAACATTGTTTTTTACTTGCTGGTGAACTATTTGAATAGAAGATGAAATATAGCCTTATTATTTTTTTTTACACAATTTGATTTGTTTTTATATTGATTAACTTAAAATTGTAGCTATAATATTACCATTGCTTCAATATCTTCATGGTGACTCACATAACAAATGGTTAGACCATAACATTTTTCTACCACTATATACGATATGTATATTTAGTTTTTATGTGTGGATGGATTAGTAGTTTTATATATTGGTGTTGGGATCCTATATGGTATGCTGTTGGTTGATATTTTGCTCTGCATTTATGTTGACTTGTAGTTGTTTTTTACTAATAGGTTTACTAATTGGCTTGCTGCAATTCTTGATTGATAATGTGATAATTACTTTGGTATATGATTGATAATGGATTTATTGAAAATATTAGAGCTTGGTTTGACTATTGAAGTTAGAAGTATTATTTTATAATTTGATAATGTTGGAAAAAAAATTGATTTAAATTTATGCTACTATCAAAAGTTTATTTGACCATTATGTAACCGAGGAATGATCTGTGCCTGCACTCATATTTGGACAATATAATTGTAAGTTCATAAATAGAAATATATTGGTTCAAGGTCAATAATGCCCCTATTTTTCCTTTTTATGTTCATGACTGATATGTCATTGAATTATCGTAATTCCATTTTTAGAATTGCTATTGATGCTGGTGAAGTTTTGATATCAAGCTTTATGTTACATTTATTAGGAAAAGGATTAGATTCAAATTCAATATGTGTTGTGTGCTGTTTATGTTCTTTGATATAGAATTCTTGAGTCATCTTAAGATTTGCCTTCTGTTTTACTACAAATTACATGATATTGCTCATATTGCAGCTTATTAATGCAAATGTTTGTTCAGGTTCTTTTAAGAGGTCCAAAGAATGCCCGTGAAGCTGTGAAACACTTTGGCCCAGCTCCTGGTGTGCCACACAGCCATACTAAACCCTATGTGCGATCAAAGGGAAGGAAGTTAATTTGAGAGAGCTAGAGGAAGGAGGAACAGCAGAGGATTTAGAGTTTGATTTGTTTTGAGTTCTATATTGTGAGACACTTGTGTTACTTTTTCCCAAATATTGTTATTTTCAAGATAGATTATTTGTAGTAGTGTTCTTAACACATGCATAATTAAATTGTAAAATATTTTATTATATTGAAGATTAATAAAAGAATTATTTTTATCAATGTAATTAGTGTTTTTTTTAGATTGTGTTTAAATTTTCCAAATGTATTTATAAAGTTCTCATAAAATTAATTGATAATACAAATAGTTCCAATAAAAATCAATATTAAATTGTTACGGATTTGCCACGAATCTGTGACGGATATCTGAAATCTATGACGGAATCTGCGACGGAATCCGCGACGACAATCTGTGACGGAATCTGCAACGAATTTGCGACGGAAATCTGCGACGGCATTCTGCGACGGAATCTGCGACGGAATCTGCGACGGCATATTTGCAACCGCCGAGTGGTTGCAAATCCGTCGCAATCTGCGACGGCCTGTCGCAAATTGAAAATTGCGACGCCTTTTTTATTAACGGATCGTATCCGTCGCAGATCGGTCGCAGATCGGTCGCAATACTTGATCTGCGACGGATTTGCGACGGATCTGCGACGGATTTTGTCCGTTGCAGATAGCGTGTTTTTTTGTAGTGCTATATAATTATATTCATAGGATGTGGGTGTTTGATAATTGACCAGAAAATTCAATATGGCTTATCGATAGTTGGAGTGCAGTGGCATGGGGTCTGGTTATGATGGTGATGATATTAGGCCATGTCTCTGGAGGCCATTTTAATCCTGCTGTTACTATTGCTTTTGCAACTTCTTGCATCTATCCATGGAGACAAGTTTATAACTTATAATAATTAACATTAATTACTATGCATGTCAATTTAATCTAACATCTAAAAGGGGATTTTTCAAACTTCCAATTAGCTTTAATTCAGTATTATTATTGAAATATTTTTAGATGTTGTTTTAGCTTGTAATTTTTGCAGGTTCCAGGATATGTGGCATCATAATTGGCAGGATCAACATTGGCAATCCTCACCCTTAATGTGATGTTCCACCAAGACAAAATAGATATAAAAATTACAATGACTCAATATGTGGGACAAGCTAACAATCTTGAAGCTTTTATTTGGGAATTTATAAACCTCTTTCATTCTGATGCTTAGAATTTGCGGTGTTGCCACTGATTACAGAGCAGTATGTAAATTGATAATGAAAAGTTAATTAACTATTTGTTGTTGTTTGTTAACTAAAATCTGCAGATTAATGAGCCGTCTGGAGTTGCAGTGGGGCTATAGTGCTATTTGACTACCTAATTGCAGGGTAATGAATTGATTACTTCCAGATTTAGAAACTTTACATTAATTAGTCAAGTGGTGTGAGTATTGTGGTTTACAGGAAAATAATAGGGGCTTCAATAAGTGGCGAAACCATGAAGCTACTAAGGGGGATCAAAATTTACACAGAAAAAAATTACAGACGAGTTTATAATAAAATTGAACATTTAATATTACAGTATTAGTAGTTCAATAATTAATGAGTGCTATTAGATTGACTACGACTAAAAGACGATAACTATATCCTACGAGTCTGCATTTTTTTAAAACGTTTTATAACAACCTTATTTTTAATTTTTTTAAAAATATCTCTCTCCACATAACAAGCCAAGCAGTCGGTCAAAAAATCATCTCCCATCTTATTGTGCAAATCTGTCTTGATAATGTTCATTGCTGAAAAAGCTCTTTCGACAGTAGCAGTGGCAACATATAAGACTAAAGCTAACTTGATAAGCAGATATATCAAAAGAAACATAATGTCATAACTTGCCTCAACCATTTTCTGAGCAAGAGCTCCAATATCATCAAGATCGGAGAAAGTTACATTTCTTCTTACATCAACAATGTAGGTCTCAAGTTAATTTTCAAGTATCATCCAATCAGTGATGGAGAAATCATATGAATATAGTTCAATGAGACGAAGTAATTTGGATAGCTGAAAGTTAAAAATGAGTTCTTAGGAGAAAGACAAGCAATGCATGAAAGCAATTCCGTACTTGATTCTGTAAAATGATTTTTCATTTCTTGAGCAATGAAATCAATAACCTATAATTGAATGAAAAATAATTAGAATATATCATAATAAATATTTAAGTATATTATTAATTAAAAAATAGTACCTGACAAAATATCTCTACTCGAATGTGGTGGTAATAAGTAATTGGAATACCAACACGCTTAGATCTTAAATAACTTGTATTATCTTCCATATTAGGCACTGTGACATCATGATTTATACAAAAGTCATTAACAACTTTCAATAATTTATCTCATCCATCCTCTCTGAAGCTTTGCGATGCTTGTTTAACAGTTGCAATCAAATGAATTGCATTAACAATATTTTGATCATTTCTTTGTAAAGCTTGAGATAGATCATTTGTTATTCCTAAAAGTTTTCTCATCAAGAAAACAATGAAAATAAATTCATAACTTTCTATTTTATCAAGCAAACCCACAACTGCCCCTCGATTTTTAAAATCAGAACCATCCTCAAAAATATTCTTAAGAACCTCTTTCACAGGTGACCACATAAAGAGAAGACGCATAATTATTTTATAATGAGAACCCCAATGTGTGTCACCAGGTCGAGCTAAATTTATTTCTTGATGCAAGCCTCTTTCAGTTTAAATATCACCACTATCTAGACGTTGAACTACTTCATCATGTTATTTTTGGCGGAGAGTATCCCTCCTTTTACATGAAACTCCAACAATTTTTGCAACCATTGCAACATGATCAAAAAATTACTCACAAATCTATTGCTCCTTGCTATTGCAACAAGTACTAATTGGAGATGATGAGCGAAGTAATGAATGTACCATGCCGAGGGATTTTCATTTAAAATAATGGTCTTTAACCCATTGAATTCACCTCGCATATTAGAAGCTTTATTATAACATTGGTCTCTAACTCTATTTAATGATAACCCATATTTCTCTAAGAAATCATCAAGTGCACTTTTTAAAGACAAAGCAGATATGTCACTTACATGTACCACTCCAACTAATCGCTTCACCATTTGTCCCAACTTATTAACATATCTCAACACAACAGTCATTTGCTTCTTTACAGAATTATCTTGCAGCCTCGTCAATTAATATAGAGTAAAAGTCATCTCCAACATCCTTAATAATAGTTAGTGTCATCTCCATAGCACAAGCACTAACTATTTATTTTTGGATACGTGGAGAAGTGAGCTGATTATTTCCAGGAGCATTTGAATTAACTATATTCCCAACATCAACATTACACTCACTGTACCAATTGAGAAGTTCAAGAAAATTACCCCGGCTAAGTGACCTTTCTGACTCATCATGTCCTCGAAAAGCTAACCCATTAGCTAAAAAAAAACGGATACAATCAACAGTTGCTGTCAAACGTGTCCAATGCCTCTCTTGCTCTTGGTTGTGAGAAGATAATATACGAGACACGCTTTGTCTTTGATTTTTGAAACCAACACATAGTATTCTAGCATTATTATATGGACTTTTGGGACTGCTAACATGTTCATTAAATCTCTCTACGACTTTTTTACAACTGCGAAACCTGATTTCTGTAAAGGCATTATCCCTCCGCTTAGATCCTCTATTCAAACTAAAAAGATAACACCATAAATAGAATGCTGCATATTTGAAAATACTATATTTCAACCACTAAAATTTAGAGTACCAATTCTCTCTAAAACTCCTCGTGATTTTTCCAAATTCTGTTTGGAAAAAATTATGGTCACGTGGTTGGCAAGGTCCTTTAGCTACATATTATCTTCTAACATTATCCCTAATCTCTACATCAAAATCATCAATAGGTTTACACAATGCCAGGTCACCCACAATATCATCAAAACATACGTCCGGGTACTCTATTTTATCATTAGTTTCCTCTTCACTTGCATGACTACTTAATGTAGGGATCGGTGTTGGAATTAGAATATTTGAGGATTCATCATATTCATTCCGCATTCTCTTAGTCTTGATCATAAATTTATCCATATCTGTTAAATTTAGAATTAGTTTAACCTAATTTATATTCAGCATTTTAGACACTAGCTATATAATAAATTACATTTTATATTTAAAACCTGATAACAATTCACAAAACACTAACAAAACTAATTAATTCAACATAATCACAACACATAACATTTTAAATAAAATATTATAGTTAATTGAAATTCAAATAAACAACAATCTATATTTATCTACATTCAAATTACCAATTTTTACCTAAAACCAAATAATCACAAATTCACAAAATAAAAATAAATTCAATTAATTCAACATAATTAATAAATTATATTATCTATTTAAAAACCAATTGAATAAATTATATTTTATATATAAAAATAAATTCTCTAATTTTTTTACCTAAAACAACAATTATAATAAATTCACAAAACACAATAAAATTAAATAATTCAACTAATTAATAAATTATATTCTACATTTAAACCTCAATATATAATCTATTTTATATTTAAAAAATATAATCTCCAATTTTTTACCTAAAAAATTATCAAAATCTCCAATTTTTTTACCTAAAATGTAAATTATCATAAATTCACAAAATACATGAAAATTAATTAATTCAACTAATTAATAAACTACATTCTATATTTAAAACCCAATATATTATCTTATTTATATTTAAAAATTAAAATCCATAATTTAATAATATAAAATAAAATCTAATAATCACAAAAAATTAACAAACTAACTAATAAAATTAAAAAAATATTAAAATATTAAAAACCTGGACTGATGGTGGTCAAAACAGTGTCGCCGGTGGTCTGGTTAGCCCGCCGCTCACTCCTCCTCCCTTGCTCTCCGCCTCTGCGTGCGCCTCCTCTCTGCTCTCTTTCTCTGCTTCTTTTCTCCACTGCACGGGCAATCAGCGTTTTACGCTGCTGCCATTTTTTTTTCATTTTGCATTAAGTGAAACAGTGTCGTTTCACTTGAAACGACACTATTTCACTTAATGAAATAAATAAATAAAAAATTTAAAGCCCCTGGCTGAAATGACACCGTTTCAGCCAGGGGTAAAATGGTAATTACAGGAGTGAGAGGTTATCTTCAATCTCTCACGCCTGCGGCAAGACCGAGCGCCCTGTTCAGCTGTTCCCTCTGCAACACGACCGATCCAGCATTAAGTGAAACAACGTCGTTTCACTTAATGAAATTAAAAAAAAAATTTTAAAGCCCCTGGCTGAAACAACACTATTTCAACTAAGGGTAAAATGGTAATTACAGGCGTGAGAGGTTGTCTTTAACCTCTCACACCTGCGGCCAGACCGAGAGCCCCTATTCAGCTGTTTCCTCTGCAACACGACCGAGCCAGCGCCGTCCGATGCAAACTTTCTATATCAGTACTCACTGCTGCCGGCGAGGGGGGGTCGTCAGCCCCCACCCGACCCCCTAGGTTCGCCTCTGGCTTCAATGAATCCAGCATGAAGCATAGGCCCTGCACTTGTTTCCCAGCAATTTTGTGGCCAATGGATATATACTGCAGCTCCCATTCTTGGAATGATGGCTGCTTTAATGTTGTACAGGTTGCTGCGGCTTCTCCCCCAAAATTTTTGATAATGATAACTAAATCGACTGTGTATAGCCATTCTTTTTTCTTCAAATTGGATTATGCACATACTGCTTATAATTGTTAACATAAATAACATTTTCTATTTCATAACTTCACAAGAAGATCAATTAAAATAAATCTGATTGGGAATTATATTTTTCTTTTTAATATTGTTGTTATAGTTGTTTTAATCTACATACACTTATATTAAAATTAGATTGGACAAGTTAAGAAAATAGATGAATAGGATATTTACATAACTGCCATAAAAAAAACTTTTATTTTAAAAATATTACAAATTACAATACTAAAATAACTTATATTAAAAATATTTACAATTTTATAAAAAAAATTAAAGTAAAATTTTAAAAATACCTCATTCTTCAATAAAATAATTTTTTTAAAATATCTCTTCCTTCACTACAATCAATATTTTATTTCAATTATATCTTTTTTTTAAGCATCACTATTAAATAAAAATATTCTAATAAAATAATAAAAATTAATATTTTAAATTATTTTTCATCATATAAAAATTATAATTTTTATAAAATTTTAATTTTAATTTTAAAAAATAAATAACACACAAAAAGTAAAAAAAGTAAAAAATATAAAAATATATTAATAAAAATTATTAAATTTATTTTTAAATAAAAATTACATATTATTCACATAAAAAATAAAAAAAATACACATAATTTCGTTATGCATATGTATTGTAAATGTTGTAGATGTGTTGTTGATGATGTGTGTATGTTATATTTTTATTATTTAAGTTATATGTATTTTATATAAATGTTACTGAATATTATGTAAAAGTTGTGTAGATGATGTGACAATAAAAAATTAAATAAATATTAAAAATATTATTTAGATGTGTTGTATATGTGTTGTAGATGTAATTTGTATGGTTAGGTGTGTATTTTATATATGTTATATATATATTATGTATATATTTTTCTGTGTATATTAATAATATGACATTAAATAAAATTTTTAAATAAAAAATAAAAATAAAAAAATAAAAAAAATTATAAAAATTATAAAAAAATGTAAAAAAAAAAAGCGTTCAAAGATACAATGGGTCCGACTCTTTTCTGGACCTCGCACATAACAGGAGTGTTTATACATCGGGCTGTCTTTTTTTTTTTTTAAAAAAAAAAAGCGTCTGAAAAGTAAATAAAAAAAATGGCCTTATACGTGCATAGCATAATTAAGGGATGTTTACAAAACTAACTTAAAATCTAAAACTATTTTTAAATCTACGACAATTAAAAATATTTTTTAAATTTACGTAAAACAAATATTAAGTTTGCAAAAATACGGAACATGGCCAACGGATTACTTTGTGGCAGTGGGATAAAAAAACACATTATATATATATATATATATATATATATATGTAACAAAATTAAATTAAATTTGTTATCTAAAAAATAAATTAAATTAATTTAGTTATGTGGCCATTAATTTTTTCTATATTTATTTTTTGTTATTTTTATTTATTTATTATCTTTTATTTATTTTTTATATTTATTTTTTTGTGATTTTTATTTGTTTTTTAGTATGTTTATTTTTTATATTATTTCTATTGTTTATTTTTAATTTTTTTGAACAAGTTTCAAATTAATTTTTTAAAATATTAAATTAAAAAAAATTATATTAAGTTTCTTCTTATATATAACATATATCAACATATAACTAAAAGATCTGCCGACATATGCCTACATATATTTACATATACTATTATTTTTTAGTTAAATTATATATAATATATGCCTATATATATGTAATATATTTGATTATTCTTTTAGAACATATATAATTTATATCTAGTTATATATAATATATACCAACATATATTATTATTCTTTTCGGTATATCTAATTATACATAACATATAATTAAATATAGAATTAATAAAAGAAATATTAAAAAATAAATAATATAAACTATTTTGATTAACATGTTTCATACATTTTATATTATTTAAACTTAATTAGCATAATTAATTAATTAGTAGCTAATTTCTAGTTATATATGACATATACCCATATATACCAACATATACTAAATATATCCACATAAACCAATATATATATTATTATATATAACATATAAACATATATCACTTTTATAGTTTATTCTTTTGAATTTTAACATATAGATGTTGTTATATATAACATACATTGATATATAACTAAAAATATATCACTTTTATGTTGTTATTGTTTCAAATTTTAATAAGTATATATTGTTATATGTAACATGTACTGATAATAACTGAATATATATTAATTTTATAATCATATGCTTTTGAAATTTAACGCTATTATATGTTATTATGTGTAACATATACCTATAGTCTTGAAGAAAAAAATATTATAATGCAGTTGTTATATCTTATTATATTTAGATCTATACCAACTATAACTATATATATATTATCTTTTAAAAAGGAATATCAATATGCAATTGTAATATCTTAGTATATGAAGATATATGTAACATATATCTATATATATCTATTATTTTGAAGAAAGAATATCAGTATGCAATTGTTATATTTTATTATATTTAGGCATATATTAACTATAACTACATATATCTATTACCTTTTATAAAAGAATGTTAATATGTAGCAATGATATCTTAGTATATAAAGGTATATGTAGCATATACCTACATATACCTATTGTATTGGAGAAAAAATATCAATATGCATGTAGTTGTATTTGCTTCAAAAGTAAACAAATGAAAAAAATATATATAACTTTTATTAAGATAACAATAAATTATTAATATATAACTTTTAAAATATAGCAAGTATGAATTTCTTAATACTACAACCAATTTAATCTTTCTACTAACATATAACTAAATATATATCACTTTTATACTTAGATTCTTTTGAAATATAACACTTATATATTGTTATATGTAACATATACATATATATATATATCTATTGTCTTGAAGAAATAATATCAGAATGCAATTGTTATATCTTATTATATTTAGGTATATACCAACTATAACTACATATATATATTGTCTTTTAAAAAATGTCAATATATAGTTGTAATATCTTAGTATATGAAGGTATATGTAATATATATCCACATATACCTATTATTTTTAAGAAAGAATATCAGTATGTAGTTGTTACATCTTATTATATTAAGATATATACTAACTATAACTATATTTAGTTCATTGTCTTTTATAAAAAAAATGTCTATATGTATCAATAATATCTTAGTATATGAAAGTATATATAATATATATTTATATATACCTATTATATTAGAGAAATAATATTAATAAACAATTATTATATATGTAGTTATATTTGCTTCAAAAATAACAAATGAATATATATATATGTATACTTTTTTATTAAGATAACAATAAGTTATTGATATTATAAATATATAACTTTTAACATATAACAAATATACATTTCTTAACACTCCAACCAATTTTATCTTTCTCTTTTAATATTCCATCATTCAACCTTTTTATTATATGTGTCATATACTAACAAATATGAGTATAAGAGTGATATATGTTTAGTTTTATATTATTATATGTAACATATACTTACATATACATATTGTCTTGAAGAAAAAATATCAGAATGCAGCTGTTATATCTTATTATATTTAGGTATATACTAATTATAACTATATATATATATATTGTCTTTTAAAAAATGTCAATATACAGTTGTAATATCTTAGTATACGAAGGTATATATCAAATATACTAATATATATCTATTATTTTAAATAAAAATATAAATATACAACTATTATCTCTTATTATATTTATATATATGCTAACTATAACTATATATATATCTATTGTTTTTTATAAAATAATGTCAATATACAATAATAATATCTTAGTATATAAACGTATATGTAGTATATACTTATATATACCTATTATAAAGGAAAAAAAATATCAATATACAACTATTAATATATGAGTTATATTTACTTTGAAAGTAAACAAATGAAAATATATATATAGCTTTTATTAAGATAAAAATAAATTATTGATATTAAAAATATATAAATTTTAATATATAAAAGTATACATTTCTTAACACTCCAACCAATTATTTTTAAAATTAACATATATTTATAGTTATATACTGATATTTTTTTTGTATATCTAGTTATAGCTAATATGTATCTATATATAATTAAATATATAAAATAGTTATACCATTATTTTTTTAATCAACATATATATCTACGATTATATGTAATATATATTTACATATACTATTATTTTATAATATATATCCAAATATATTTTTATTCACATATATCTATTTATATGTAATATTTACTCACATATAATTAAACATATAATAGCCATATATTATAACTATATATAATAATTAAAAATAATAAAAATTAAAAAAAAAGAAATTTGAAGAGAATAACATTATATAAGTGAATATAAAGAAATTTAATTTAATATTTAAAGAAATTATTTTTAATAAAAATTTAAAAATTAATTTTAAAAATTAAGAAATCGTGACAAGTTGTATAATATTAAATAATAATAATATATATAGATATTAAATAAAAATTAATTTAATAAATAAAATTTTATTAAATAAAAAATTTAAAACATAAAAATAATAATTTATTATCTAATATTTATATTAAAAAATTAACTAAATATTTAGATATATTTAGTTAATTATTATTATTAACTAAACATTTAGTTGTATATATAACAGGAAGAAAATGATACACCCATTGTATACATGCAACAAACTCATAAATAGTCCATAAAATTAAAATAAATAAAGTATAAAAGTGTAAAACGAAACTTGTCACGGTAAAAGTTAAATCCAAAGTTGAAAAAACATATATTACGTAAATTTCTCTAAAATTTGTCCTAGATGGATGGGCTATAAAAAGCCCCAATACTTGTGGACTTGTTTCTCTTAAAAAAAAGATGTGGACCTAGAGCTGGGCTGTTGTTGAACTGTTCTACTCCAAGTCCACCAGCTCTATCCCTGATTTTTATGTGGAAAATTTACATAAATAATTTTAAAAAAATTATAAAAGTATTCTACAAAAAGATAATAGAAATACTTTGTATATACCAAAATTTATCAAACTATGACATATTTTTGGTATATGTTGAAAATATTTTTAATACATATTGAGTATATAATGATATATCTCGTAAAAATATAAAAAATAAAATTAAAAAATAGTATTTTGTAAAATGAAAAAATATAGTAAAAATTAAATTTTGAAGAAAAAATAGATTTTATGTAATTTTTCCTTTATTTCTAACTTTGTACAAAAATAGGGACAATATTTTTTAAAATATCTATTTGTCTTTTCCATTTAAAATACTCACTTTTAAATTTTTAACTGTCTCTTTTTTATTCTTTTAATTCCCTTTAGAAATATTTAAAATATTTAAAGGGGAATCGGAAAGTTGAAATTTTATTCTTTTCTACTCTTTTTCTAAAATTATTATCCAAATAAAAAGGAAATCAAGAAATATAATTTTTTTTCTTTTCCATTCCATTCATTTCATTCAAAATAAACAACTTGTTAAAAAAACAAGTCAATTTTTTTTAAATTTAAAAAATTACATTAAGTGAGAAATGTTTAAATAGTTTTATAATTTTTTATCAAATATGTTATTCAACGTTTGAATCTTAGTTTTAGGAAAACATATTTATTTATTTATTAATGAATCCAAAACCTTTTGCAAATTGATTTTTCAAAATCTTAGTGTTAATGGAAATAGATAAAGGGACGAAGTTGTTTTGGACACACTAATAATATTCCATTGCTATCATTTTAAGTACTTTGACTCCATATTTTAAGAAGACGGAGATTGCGAAGAAAACATTAGTCATAAGACTAAAGCTGGTTAGATGAAGTGAAAAAAATATCATAGGAGTTTTATATAACCGAAATATACAAGTTAAATTTTAAAAAAAAATTATGTCATATTGCAATACAACTTGTTATGATATATAGTAGCAAGTGTTGGACATTAGAGAGATAATATATGAATAAGAATTGATAAAATTTGCAATGAGAATATTAGAAAAAATGTAAGGTAGCTCTTATTAAGAATAAAATAAGAGATAATAGACTGAGTTGGTTTAGCATACTACAAGAAATTATATATTTTGTGGCAAATTTTCCAATGACATACAAAAGTTTGATTAATTATTACAATATTATAATATTGTCACTAAAAAATTTATGACAATTATTTTTTCGTCACTTTTAATAAATTTTTTTGTTATTAAATTACATCTTTTATGATGATTAGAAAAAATTCATAGTAATAGTATATGGAGGTAAAATTTTCCACCAAAAATCTAGATGAAAATATTTTCATGATGATATAGTATTCATTGGTTATAATTTTTACTATGATGAAAATTATAGTTTATAGTAACAATATCATTTGTTATCACTAATTTGTTGATTAAAAAACTGATATATTATTTTGTTACTAATAATCATATATCATGACGATAAGCAAATATTTGTCATAATTGAATTTTGAGGTAAAACTTTTATTTCAAAAAGTGTATTTAGAAATGTTTAATGATGATAAAATATTTAATTATTATGATTTTTAATGTTACAAAAGTGCAATTTACAATGACAACATCATTTAGCATCACTAATTTCTTGATTAGAAAAGTAACCATTCATTTTGTTACCAATAATCATATTTCATGGTGATATAAAAATTTGTCACAATTGCATATGGAGGTTAAAAATTTCTTCTAAAATTATAGTGATGGTACATCTTTAAATGACGATATAATATTCATTAGCGACGACTTTTGATATCATGAAATTATAATTCATAGTGATAATATCATTGACTATCGCTGATTCTTTGATTAGCAAAGTGACAATTTTATTTAGTCATTAATGATCATATACAGTTACGATATATAAAATTATCATAATTGCATTTGAAAAAAATTCTTTTAAAAATATATTAGTAAAAAATATTTAAATAACAATATAATATTCATTGGCTATAATTTTTGATGTCATATAATTGCAATTCAGTGACAATATCATTTATTGTCACTAATTAATTGAATTATAAAGTGACAATATTATTTTGTCACTAATAATTATATACTGGAACAATATATTAATTCGTCGTCATTATATTTATTGTTAAATAATTTCTTACAAAAAATGATAAAAAAATATTTAAATGACAATATAATATTCATTAGTTATGATTTTTAATGTCACAAAATTATATTTATAATGACAATATAATTCTTTATAATTAATTTCAATGAATTAACAAAGTAACAATATCATTTTGTTATTGATAATCATATATATGATAATACATAAAATCATCATAATTATATTTGGATGTGAAATAAATCTTCTAATAATGTATTGATAGGAAATATTTACATAATAATATAATATTCATTAGCTAAAATTTTTTATGCATTAGAATTTGAATTCACAATGAAAATATTATTTATCATCACTAATTTATTTGTTAGAAAAGTGATAATTTCATTTTGTCACTAATAATTATATATCAGTACGATACATAAATTCATCATAATTTCATTTAGTGGTAAAAAATCTCTTTCAAATATATAGTGATGAAAAATATTTAAATGGCGATATAATATTTATTTTTTGATAGCGACATAATTTAATATAAATTAAAAATTTAAATTTAATACAAATATATATAACAAATTCAAATATAAATTAACTTATAAAAAGTAATAAAATTTAAAATTAAATTATTAATAATTTTTTCTTAATTTATATTGAACTAATTTTTCTAATATAATTAATTGGACAAATTATAAAAAAATATATTTTTTATTTTTTTATAAGTTTTTAATTTTGGTAAACCAGGTTATAAATTTTAATTTTTTTTTTCAATTTTATCATGTGATTCACCGAGAAAAAAGAAAGAAAGAAAGGGTGATGTTTTAATGCAATGCGACTATTATGATAGCATTCAAAAAAAAAAAAAAAAACTATTGTGATAATAATATCGATAAAAAACTATTATAATATTAGGGTACAATATGCTAGCAATATAATTTCAATATAATTACACCTCTTTCTATAATAAATTATCATCTCTCTCTCAACTGAAATCCAAAGAACTGATTTGGCAAATCCAAATTCACAAGTTCTTTTGCTACTCATCTGTGCATTACTTTCTTTTTGCTGCCAGAAATTCTGAGCTTTGCTGAACAAAAGGTAGTAAAAAAAATTAATTATATCTATTTTCCTTCACTTAACGTTATTATAAAATACATTTCTTTTGATATATTAGCATTTTTCCTAAAATAGATGAGCTCTTGGGCTTATTACACAAGAACCAATTTCGATTACTCGATTACTGATCTGAAAATTGTTTATATTTTGTTAATTTGTTAGTATTATGATTTTTATAGGTATGTTTCTGAGGAAATATTTATGCGAGTTTTTTTTTTATTTTTAATAATAATAATAATAATAATAATAATATTATTATTAACCAGCTGGGGTAACTCAGCTGGTCACCTATTATTACTCTTAATTGAGAGGGCAGGGGTTCGATCTCTATAAAATCGTATTTCGAGTTGAGCTTTTTAAAAGAAAATAATAATAATAATATTATTATTATTATTATTATTTCATAATGAAAGATATACTATAAGGAAGAAACTGTGGAAAAAAGGATTGAAATTTTGAGCAGTATCCATATAGTGGAGAAGGAAATTGGAGCATTCTGGATGAAAGAAAATGGCTCGAAAGCTGTGTCACTAATATCATTAAAAATTATCAAACTAATAGAGAGATTTACTTTTAATTTTACTGATATTAGTGAGGATAAGATAAGTGACACAGCTTATGAAATAATAATAATAATAATAATAATAATAATAATAATAATGAGTATATTAGAGAGAAGATGAAGTAGTTTTTATTGAGGATAAGATAAGAAAATATAGATTGAATTGGTTTGACAATGTGAAATAAAAATTTGGTGATGTCATATTGAAAAGATTAAATAAATTAAAATAAATATAACTAAGAGAGGTAGGGATAGATATAAACTAACTTGGTCAAAAATGATTTCAAACGACGTTATGACTTTTCATCTCTTTGAAAATATAATTCTAAATCGTACCAAGTATAAAAGAGATTTTGAGATAAAGTTTTATTAAGGTGAGTTGAGTTATAAAAAATAATTACATGATTAATCTTGCCGCTTAATGTGTGCTAAATTTTGGTAAAGCATCTTTGGTCAAGATTGTTGGCTGTATGCGACTGCCATTTAATAAGCTAAATAGCGGCAATGAATTCCAAAGCATATATATAATATCAAATCATGAAGTTGAACCACATAAGAACATTAAATCCTTCCTAAAAAAACATACTTGTTTTGGATTGAGAATTCATTGACAATTTGACATTGAAGCTTTCCATCTTTTGGATAGCTATGAAATTTTTTTCAGTGCATGCAATAATTAAAAATTTTTGGGTTTCAATTTTCAAAGTGGAAGACTCTAATCTAAAACTTGCTTAAGTACAAAAAGTCCTCAAATCTTCTTGAAGCTCCACATCAAATTCCCCATCATTTACCTTCTCTAAAACCACCCCAACCTCTACATTCTACAATCATTATACGTTAGCCTAAGAAAATTTTCAATAAGACACATTTTTATTTTTTTTTCTTAATTTTTAAATTTATATATTTTTATAATTATACTTTTTATTTCTAAAAATTTAGATCTAAATTTATCTTAAATCAAAACTATAAGAAAGACTAAACTGATTCTTAAATTTATTATATCATACTATTAATTATAGGCTCTTTTATTAAATTCAAATAAACTTTTTATTTTGAAATTGTTATATTGCTATAGTTTTATTAATCAAGACTTTGAGAGTACTGGTTCACAGTTAAGTAAAAGAATTTTCAATACCATAAATACATACACACACACACACACTAAGGTTCAAAAGTAATATGAAAATGGTATATTATATTACATATGAAGGAAAAATATGCAAGCCATGATCTCACTTACATACCCAAAACCTTTGAAAATTGAAAATAAAGTTATTGGTTGAAGTCTTTCTAATTCTTTGATCAATATAGAGCCTAAAACCTTTACTGTTAATTAATTAATTCTGTTGTATATATTATTCAAAATCACTTTTGCCATTCCATAATTATTTCTATAATTAACTTTTGACTAAATTTAGTGCAAAAGTCTTATGAATTCAAGACGGCATGGAGATTAGAATAGTTTATAAAACACCTTGAATTAACCCCACAAGTCTCCTAATTAATGCAGCCAAATTAAGATATCATTTTCACTTATCTTTCTTTTTAGCACTCTCTTCATTCAATTAGATTTAGTGTTTTGTCTTCATAGCTAAAAAAAAAAAAAATACTAATGTCCACTTAATTTACTCTTTAATTGGTTGAAATGTTTTAGGAATCTCATCATTTCAAAGCTTTAATGAGATAATAAAATGCTATAGCTAGCTAATATCATAACTTAATCAGCACTATGTTTTTCAAGAAAAATAAAATATTTTTAAAAAAATAATTTTCTGTTATTTGGATGTAATATTAAAAACTAATTAAAAGTATCAAAAATTTGAATTTATAAGATTTTAAACATATTTAAACTTATAAAAAAATATTTTTTTAATAAAATTCATATTGTTTACATCCAAAATGCAATCATATTTTGACAGTTAAAAAAAAAATGAAAGGTTGACCCAAAAAAAGCTAGATTCATCTATAGAAGATGATGGACATAACGGAAACATTAAATATGGAGTAAAAAAATATTTTTGATAAAAATTTAAGAAAAATTAAAAATAATTTTAAATTTATTATATTTATAAAATATTAAGATTTATAAAATATTTATCAAAATACTAAATTTTTATTAGTTTACAGAAAATTTATAATGAGTTTATAATTAATTTATAATTAGTTTATAAATTTTATAATAAATTTATAATAAAATTATTAAAATATTTTTAATAAAAAATAAAAATTTTAAAAAATATAATAGAGAGTATCGTTTAAAAAAAAAAAGGTGGATCAAATACTTGAAATATAAAAAATTAAATACAGTGGAGAATATAAAAAGTGGAGATAGTGGATTATGATGTATAAGAGGATGCGGCAGTCAACGAAGAAAGACCCAAACAATCAATCTAATAAAAACAAGATATGATTTTCCAAATACAATAAGTTCAATCTGTTTGGTTTAGCAGTTTCATGCAGCTGATAGCTGTTGCTGATGGCTGATAGCTGGTAGCTGTTGCGGATAGCTGTTAGCTGATGAATAATGAGCGTTTGGTAAAAATATAGTAAGCTGTTGTTGTTATTGTGTAAAATGACCAATAAGGGTATAATTTTAAATAAACTCAAATTTTGAAAATTCGAATAATAAATATATTTATAATAAATTTAAAAAATATAATCTACCAGCCACAATAAAAATAGATTGATGCCTTTTTTTTTTGTAAAATTTATTGGTAGCTTTTTTTTTCGAAAAAAATATTAGTAACTTTTTTTTTGGTAAAATATATTGCAATCCTCATAGATTCGATTAATTAATATATATATTAAAGATTGACGTATAAATCATTGATTTGGCATATATCGTTATGCTTTAATAATCACACGTTATAAGTTTAAATTAAAGGTTACATATATTAATATTATTTAATAATTCAGGGTTGGGTAAAGGAAATTGCCTGTATAAAGAACTTGAATTGTCCTTTTCAATTGGTTTCTTGACACTCCCTAGCCATTCTTCCTCATCCTTTTGATGCTCTTCCAAAATTGGAACTTGAATCTTGCCCTTCACTTGAATTTGATCGATAAGCCTACTACTTGATGGGGGAAGAGATGGGTTACTATTATTATCATTGCCATTATTGCTATTATAATTGTCTCCATGTGAAGTTGGTAGCAAAATCTTTGAAGTTGTTCTAGGTGGTGGAGGAGGAAGAAGAGAGACAAAGGAGCTTTGCTTTTGTATTGAATTGTCTAAAGCAGAATCCAATAACAGATCCAATAGCTTCCAATGTTGATTCTTTAGAGAACTATTAGGAGTTGAAGAAGAAGACGACGACGATGATGATGATGATAGGGTAGAGCTATTAATGTCTCTGTAACTCCTTACCATTCTTCTTCTTGCTTGGCCATGATCTTTCTTCCTTGCTTGTTTGTATTCATCTCTTGATCTAAAATTTGAGAGGACTCTTGCGAGAATTGCTTGATCTTGTTCTTCACGAGCCTCTACTTCTTTATTTGTCAAAGAATTTAGATTAGGCACTGCACAAAAATGCATATCATGGGGAACTCTGATTACATATGACAAAAATAAGTACTTTAGTTTCAGATTAAGTCAAAAAATGGGAAAGAAAAAGAAAAGAAAATTTTTACTTCTTTTCAGAGCAGACCAAGCTGCTATAGCAGCATTCTTCTCTGCTTGTTTCTTTGTCTTTGCTGGTTCACCTGTGAAATTCATACCAGCAAGCTCCACAGTACAAGTAAAAGTTGGGACATGGCCTGGACCTGACCTTACAGTAGTATATACAGGGAGGTTAAGTCCAGCTCTATGAGCGGTTTCTTGAAGGAGGTTCTTGTAAATTCCAGTCTCATCCTTGATTAAATTTAAAAAAAAAAAACAGTAAGACTATATTCATCAATTTGAAAACATAAATGGGTATGCTTTGATCACTTCAATTAAACAAGATATTACTCATTACAATCTAAAATATGCATAAATATCAAGAAACTTCTTACAAGAACTCTTGCAGTTAAAGACATTGAGTATATAATGATATATCTCGTAAAAATATAAAAAATAAAATTAAAAAATAGTATTTTGTAAAATGAAAAAATATAGTAAAAATTAAATTTTGAAGAAAAAATAGATTTTATGTAATTTTTCCTTTATTTCTAACTTTGTACAAAAATAGGGACAATATTTTTTAAAATATCTATTTGTCTTTTCCATTTAAAATACTCACTTTTAAATTTTTAACTGTCTCTTTTTTATTCTTTTAATTCCCTTTAGAAATATTTAAAATATTTAAAGGGGAATCGGAAAGTTGAAATTTTATTCTTTTCTACTCTTTTTCTAAAATTATTATCCAAATAAAAAGGAAATCAAGAAATATAATTTTTTTTCTTTTCCATTCCATTCATTTCATTCAAAATAAACAACTTGTTAAAAAAACAAGTCAATTTTTTTTAAATTTAAAAAATTACATTAAGTGAGAAATGTTTAAATAGTTTTATAATTTTTTATCAAATATGTTATTCAACGTTTGAATCTTAGTTTTAGGAAAACATATTTATTTATTTATTAATGAATCCAAAACCTTTTGCAAATTGATTTTTCAAAATCTTAGTGTTAATGGAAATAGATAAAGGGACGAAGTTGTTTTGGACACACTAATAATATTCCATTGCTATCATTTTAAGTACTTTGACTCCATATTTTAAGAAGACGGAGATTGCGAAGAAAACATTAGTCATAAGACTAAAGCTGGTTAGATGAAGTGAAAAAAATATCATAGGAGTTTTATATAACCGAAATATACAAGTTAAATTTTAAAAAAAAATTATGTCATATTGCAATACAACTTGTTATGATATATAGTAGCAAGTGTTGGACATTAGAGAGATAATATATGAATAAGAATTGATAAAATTTGCAATGAGAATATTAGAAAAAATGTAAGGTAGCTCTTATTAAGAATAAAATAAGAGATAATAGACTGAGTTGGTTTAGCATACTACAAGAAATTATATATTTTGTGGCAAATTTTCCAATGACATACAAAAGTTTGATTAATTATTACAATATTATAATATTGTCACTAAAAAATTTATGACAATTATTTTTTCGTCACTTTTAATAAATTTTTTTGTTATTAAATTACATCTTTTATGATGATTAGAAAAAATTCATAGTAATAGTATATGGAGGTAAAATTTTCCACCAAAAATCTAGATGAAAATATTTTCATGATGATATAGTATTCATTGGTTATAATTTTTACTATGATGAAAATTATAGTTTATAGTAACAATATCATTTGTTATCACTAATTTGTTGATTAAAAAACTGATATATTATTTTGTTACTAATAATCATATATCATGACGATAAGCAAATATTTGTCATAATTGAATTTTGAGGTAAAACTTTTATTTCAAAAAGTGTATTTAGAAATGTTTAATGATGATAAAATATTTAATTATTATGATTTTTAATGTTACAAAAGTGCAATTTACAATGACAACATCATTTAGCATCACTAATTTCTTGATTAGAAAAGTAACCATTCATTTTGTTACCAATAATCATATTTCATGGTGATATAAAAATTTGTCACAATTGCATATGGAGGTTAAAAATTTCTTCTAAAATTATAGTGATGGTACATCTTTAAATGACGATATAATATTCATTAGCGACGACTTTTGATATCATGAAATTATAATTCATAGTGATAATATCATTGACTATCGCTGATTCTTTGATTAGCAAAGTGACAATTTTATTTAGTCATTAATGATCATATACAGTTACGATATATAAAATTATCATAATTGCATTTGAAAAAAATTCTTTTAAAAATATATTAGTAAAAAATATTTAAATAACAATATAATATTCATTGGCTATAATTTTTGATGTCATATAATTGCAATTCAGTGACAATATCATTTATTGTCACTAATTAATTGAATTATAAAGTGACAATATTATTTTGTCACTAATAATTATATACTGGAACAATATATTAATTCGTCGTCATTATATTTATTGTTAAATAATTTCTTACAAAAAATGATAAAAAAATATTTAAATGACAATATAATATTCATTAGTTATGATTTTTAATGTCACAAAATTATATTTATAATGACAATATAATTCTTTATAATTAATTTCAATGAATTAACAAAGTAACAATATCATTTTGTTATTGATAATCATATATATGATAATACATAAAATCATCATAATTATATTTGGATGTGAAATAAATCTTCTAATAATGTATTGATAGGAAATATTTACATAATAATATAATATTCATTAGCTAAAATTTTTTATGCATTAGAATTTGAATTCACAATGAAAATATTATTTATCATCACTAATTTATTTGTTAGAAAAGTGATAATTTCATTTTGTCACTAATAATTATATATCAGTACGATACATAAATTCATCATAATTTCATTTAGTGGTAAAAAATCTCTTTCAAATATATAGTGATGAAAAATATTTAAATGGCGATATAATATTTATTTTTTGATAGCGACATAATTTAATATAAATTAAAAATTTAAATTTAATACAAATATATATAACAAATTCAAATATAAATTAACTTATAAAAAGTAATAAAATTTAAAATTAAATTATTAATAATTTTTTCTTAATTTATATTGAACTAATTTTTCTAATATAATTAATTGGACAAATTATAAAAAAATATATTTTTTATTTTTTTATAAGTTTTTAATTTTGGTAAACCAGGTTATAAATTTTAATTTTTTTTTTCAATTTTATCATGTGATTCACCGAGAAAAAAGAAAGAAAGAAAGGGTGATGTTTTAATGCAATGCGACTATTATGATAGCATTCAAAAAAAAAAAAAAAAACTATTGTGATAATAATATCGATAAAAAACTATTATAATATTAGGGTACAATATGCTAGCAATATAATTTCAATATAATTACACCTCTTTCTATAATAAATTATCATCTCTCTCTCAACTGAAATCCAAAGAACTGATTTGGCAAATCCAAATTCACAAGTTCTTTTGCTACTCATCTGTGCATTACTTTCTTTTTGCTGCCAGAAATTCTGAGCTTTGCTGAACAAAAGGTAGTAAAAAAAATTAATTATATCTATTTTCCTTCACTTAACGTTATTATAAAATACATTTCTTTTGATATATTAGCATTTTTCCTAAAATAGATGAGCTCTTGGGCTTATTACACAAGAACCAATTTCGATTACTCGATTACTGATCTGAAAATTGTTTATATTTTGTTAATTTGTTAGTATTATGATTTTTATAGGTATGTTTCTGAGGAAATATTTATGCGAGTTTTTTTTTTTATTTTTAATAATAATAATAATAATAATAATATTATTATTATTAACCAGCTGGGGTAACTCAGCTGGTCACCTATTATTACTCTTAATTGAGAGGGCAGGGGTTCGATCTCTATAAAATCGTATTTCGAGTTGAGCTTTTTAAAAGAAAATAATAATAATAATATTATTATTATTATTATTATTATTTCATAATGAAAGATATACTATAAGGAAGAAACTGTGGAAAAAAGGATTGAAATTTTGAGCAGTATCCATATAGTGGAGAAGGAAATTGGAGCATTCTGGATGAAAGAAAATGGCTCGAAAGCTGTGTCACTAATATCATTAAAAATTATCAAACTAATAGAGAGATTTACTTTTAATTTTACTGATATTAGTGAGGATAAGATAAGTGACACAGCTTATGAAATAATAATAATAATAATAATAATAATAATAATAATAATAATAATGAGTATATTAGAGAGAAGATGAAGTAGTTTTTATTGAGGATAAGATAAGAAAATATAGATTGAATTGGTTTGACAATGTGAAATAAAAATTTGGTGATGTCATATTGAAAAGATTAAATAAATTAAAATAAATATAACTAAGAGAGGTAGGGATAGATATAAACTAACTTGGTCAAAAATGATTTCAAACGACGTTATGACTTTTCATCTCTTTGAAAATATAATTCTAAATCGTACCAAGTATAAAAGAGATTTTGAGATAAAGTTTTATTAAGGTGAGTTGAGTTATAAAAAATAATTACATGATTAATCTTGCCGCTTAATGTGTGCTAAATTTTGGTAAAGCATCTTTGGTCAAGATTGTTGGCTGTATGCGACTGCCATTTAATAAGCTAAATAGCGGCAATGAATTCCAAAGCATATATATAATATCAAATCATGAAGTTGAACCACATAAGAACATTAAATCCTTCCTAAAAAAACATACTTGTTTTGGATTGAGAATTCATTGACAATTTGACATTGAAGCTTTCCATCTTTTGGATAGCTATGAAATTTTTTTCAGTGCATGCAATAATTAAAAATTTTTGGGTTTCAATTTTCAAAGTGGAAGACTCTAATCTAAAACTTGCTTAAGTACAAAAAGTCCTCAAATCTTCTTGAAGCTCCACATCAAATTCCCCATCATTTACCTTCTCTAAAACCACCCCAACCTCTACATTCTACAATCATTATACGTTAGCCTAAGAAAATTTTCAATAAGACACATTTTTATTTTTTTTTCTTAATTTTTAAATTTATATATTTTTATAATTATACTTTTTATTTCTAAAAATTTAGATCTAAATTTATCTTAAATCAAAACTATAAGAAAGACTAAACTGATTCTTAAATTTATTATATCATACTATTAATTATAGGCTCTTTTATTAAATTCAAATAAACTTTTTATTTTGAAATTGTTATATTGCTATAGTTTTATTAATCAAGACTTTGAGAGTACTGGTTCACAGTTAAGTAAAAGAATTTTCAATACCATAAATACATACACACACACACACACTAAGGTTCAAAAGTAATATGAAAATGGTATATTATATTACATATGAAGGAAAAATATGCAAGCCATGATCTCACTTACATACCCAAAACCTTTGAAAATTGAAAATAAAGTTATTGGTTGAAGTCTTTCTAATTCTTTGATCAATATAGAGCCTAAAACCTTTACTGTTAATTAATTAATTCTGTTGTATATATTATTCAAAATCACTTTTGCCATTCCATAATTATTTCTATAATTAACTTTTGACTAAATTTAGTGCAAAAGTCTTATGAATTCAAGACGGCATGGAGATTAGAATAGTTTATAAAACACCTTGAATTAACCCCACAAGTCTCCTAATTAATGCAGCCAAATTAAGATATCATTTTCACTTATCTTTCTTTTTAGCACTCTCTTCATTCAATTAGATTTAGTGTTTTGTCTTCATAGCTAAAAAAAAAAAAATACTAATGTCCACTTAATTTACTCTTTAATTGGTTGAAATGTTTTAGGAATCTCATCATTTCAAAGCTTTAATGAGATAATAAAATGCTATAGCTAGCTAATATCATAACTTAATCAGCACTATGTTTTTCAAGAAAAATAAAATATTTTTAAAAAAATAATTTTCTGTTATTTGGATGTAATATTAAAAACTAATTAAAAGTATCAAAAATTTGAATTTATAAGATTTTAAACATATTTAAACTTATAAAAAAATATTTTTTTAATAAAATTCATATTGTTTACATCCAAAATGCAATCATATTTTGACAGTTAAAAAAAAAATGAAAGGTTGACCCAAAAAAAGCTAGATTCATCTATAGAAGATGATGGACATAACGGAAACATTAAATATGGAGTAAAAAAATATTTTTGATAAAAATTTAAGAAAAATTAAAAATAATTTTAAATTTATTATATTTATAAAATATTAAGATTTATAAAATATTTATCAAAATACTAAATTTTTATTAGTTTACAGAAAATTTATAATGAGTTTATAATTAATTTATAATTAGTTTATAAATTTTATAATAAATTTATAATAAAATTATTAAAATATTTTTAATAAAAAATAAAAATTTTAAAAAATATAATAGAGAGTATCGTTTAAAAAAAAAAAGGTGGATCAAATACTTGAAATATAAAAAATTAAATACAGTGGAGAATATAAAAAGTGGAGATAGTGGATTATGATGTATAAGAGGATGCGGCAGTCAACGAAGAAAGACCCAAACAATCAATCTAATAAAAACAAGATATGATTTTCCAAATACAATAAGTTCAATCTGTTTGGTTTAGCAGTTTCATGCAGCTGATAGCTGTTGCTGATGGCTGATAGCTGGTAGCTGTTGCGGATAGCTGTTAGCTGATGAATAATGAGCGTTTGGTAAAAATATAGTAAGCTGTTGTTGTTATTGTGTAAAATGACCAATAAGGGTATAATTTTAAATAAACTCAAATTTTGAAAATTCGAATAATAAATATATTTATAATAAATTTAAAAAATATAATCTACCAGCCACAATAAAAATAGATTGATGCCTTTTTTTTTTGTAAAATTTATTGGTAGCTTTTTTTTTCGAAAAAAATATTAGTAACTTTTTTTTTGGTAAAATATATTGCAATCCTCATAGATTCGATTAATTAATATATATATTAAAGATTGACGTATAAATCATTGATTTGGCATATATCGTTATGCTTTAATAATCACACGTTATAAGTTTAAATTAAAGGTTACATATATTAATATTATTTAATAATTCAGGGTTGGGTAAAGGAAATTGCCTGTATAAAGAACTTGAATTGTCCTTTTCAATTGGTTTCTTGACACTCCCTAGCCATTCTTCCTCATCCTTTTGATGCTCTTCCAAAATTGGAACTTGAATCTTGCCCTTCACTTGAATTTGATCGATAAGCCTACTACTTGATGGGGGAAGAGATGGGTTACTATTATTATCATTGCCATTATTGCTATTATAATTGTCTCCATGTGAAGTTGGTAGCAAAATCTTTGAAGTTGTTCTAGGTGGTGGAGGAGGAAGAAGAGAGACAAAGGAGCTTTGCTTTTGTATTGAATTGTCTAAAGCAGAATCCAATAACAGATCCAATAGCTTCCAATGTTGATTCTTTAGAGAACTATTAGGAGTTGAAGAAGAAGACGACGACGATGATGATGATGATAGGGTAGAGCTATTAATGTCTCTGTAACTCCTTACCATTCTTCTTCTTGCTTGGCCATGATCTTTCTTCCTTGCTTGTTTGTATTCATCTCTTGATCTAAAATTTGAGAGGACTCTTGCGAGAATTGCTTGATCTTGTTCTTCACGAGCCTCTACTTCTTTATTTGTCAAAGAATTTAGATTAGGCACTGCACAAAAATGCATATCATGGGGAACTCTGATTACATATGACAAAAATAAGTACTTTAGTTTCAGATTAAGTCAAAAAATGGGAAAGAAAAAGAAAAGAAAATTTTTACTTCTTTTCAGAGCAGACCAAGCTGCTATAGCAGCATTCTTCTCTGCTTGTTTCTTTGTCTTTGCTGGTTCACCTGTGAAATTCATACCAGCAAGCTCCACAGTACAAGTAAAAGTTGGGACATGGCCTGGACCTGACCTTACAGTAGTATATACAGGGAGGTTAAGTCCAGCTCTATGAGCGGTTTCTTGAAGGAGGTTCTTGTAAATTCCAGTCTCATCCTTGATTAAATTTAAAAAAAAAAAACAGTAAGACTATATTCATCAATTTGAAAACATAAATGGGTATGCTTTGATCACTTCAATTAAACAAGATATTACTCATTACAATCTAAAATATGCATAAATATCAAGAAACTTCTTACAAGAACTCTTGCAGTTAAAGACATTGAGTATATAATGATATATCTCGTAAAAATATAAAAAATAAAATTAAAAAATAGTATTTTGTAAAATGAAAAAATATAGTAAAAATTAAATTTTGAAGAAAAAATAGATTTTATGTAATTTTTCCTTTATTTCTAACTTTGTACAAAAATAGGGACAATATTTTTTAAAATATCTATTTGTCTTTTCCATTTAAAATACTCACTTTTAAATTTTTAACTGTCTCTTTTTTATTCTTTTAATTCCCTTTAGAAATATTTAAAATATTTAAAGGGGAATCGGAAAGTTGAAATTTTATTCTTTTCTACTCTTTTTCTAAAATTATTATCCAAATAAAAAGGAAATCAAGAAATATAATTTTTTTTCTTTTCCATTCCATTCATTTCATTCAAAATAAACAACTTGTTAAAAAAACAAGTCAATTTTTTTTAAATTTAAAAAATTACATTAAGTGAGAAATGTTTAAATAGTTTTATAATTTTTTATCAAATATGTTATTCAACGTTTGAATCTTAGTTTTAGGAAAACATATTTATTTATTTATTAATGAATCCAAAACCTTTTGCAAATTGATTTTTCAAAATCTTAGTGTTAATGGAAATAGATAAAGGGACGAAGTTGTTTTGGACACACTAATAATATTCCATTGCTATCATTTTAAGTACTTTGACTCCATATTTTAAGAAGACGGAGATTGCGAAGAAAACATTAGTCATAAGACTAAAGCTGGTTAGATGAAGTGAAAAAAATATCATAGGAGTTTTATATAACCGAAATATACAAGTTAAATTTTAAAAAAAAATTATGTCATATTGCAATACAACTTGTTATGATATATAGTAGCAAGTGTTGGACATTAGAGAGATAATATATGAATAAGAATTGATAAAATTTGCAATGAGAATATTAGAAAAAATGTAAGGTAGCTCTTATTAAGAATAAAATAAGAGATAATAGACTGAGTTGGTTTAGCATACTACAAGAAATTATATATTTTGTGGCAAATTTTCCAATGACATACAAAAGTTTGATTAATTATTACAATATTATAATATTGTCACTAAAAAATTTATGACAATTATTTTTTCGTCACTTTTAATAAATTTTTTTGTTATTAAATTACATCTTTTATGATGATTAGAAAAAATTCATAGTAATAGTATATGGAGGTAAAATTTTCCACCAAAAATCTAGATGAAAATATTTTCATGATGATATAGTATTCATTGGTTATAATTTTTACTATGATGAAAATTATAGTTTATAGTAACAATATCATTTGTTATCACTAATTTGTTGATTAAAAAACTGATATATTATTTTGTTACTAATAATCATATATCATGACGATAAGCAAATATTTGTCATAATTGAATTTTGAGGTAAAACTTTTATTTCAAAAAGTGTATTTAGAAATGTTTAATGATGATAAAATATTTAATTATTATGATTTTTAATGTTACAAAAGTGCAATTTACAATGACAACATCATTTAGCATCACTAATTTCTTGATTAGAAAAGTAACCATTCATTTTGTTACCAATAATCATATTTCATGGTGATATAAAAATTTGTCACAATTGCATATGGAGGTTAAAAATTTCTTCTAAAATTATAGTGATGGTACATCTTTAAATGACGATATAATATTCATTAGCGACGACTTTTGATATCATGAAATTATAATTCATAGTGATAATATCATTGACTATCGCTGATTCTTTGATTAGCAAAGTGACAATTTTATTTAGTCATTAATGATCATATACAGTTACGATATATAAAATTATCATAATTGCATTTGAAAAAAATTCTTTTAAAAATATATTAGTAAAAAATATTTAAATAACAATATAATATTCATTGGCTATAATTTTTGATGTCATATAATTGCAATTCAGTGACAATATCATTTATTGTCACTAATTAATTGAATTATAAAGTGACAATATTATTTTGTCACTAATAATTATATACTGGAACAATATATTAATTCGTCGTCATTATATTTATTGTTAAATAATTTCTTACAAAAAATGATAAAAAAATATTTAAATGACAATATAATATTCATTAGTTATGATTTTTAATGTCACAAAATTATATTTATAATGACAATATAATTCTTTATAATTAATTTCAATGAATTAACAAAGTAACAATATCATTTTGTTATTGATAATCATATATATGATAATACATAAAATCATCATAATTATATTTGGATGTGAAATAAATCTTCTAATAATGTATTGATAGGAAATATTTACATAATAATATAATATTCATTAGCTAAAATTTTTTATGCATTAGAATTTGAATTCACAATGAAAATATTATTTATCATCACTAATTTATTTGTTAGAAAAGTGATAATTTCATTTTGTCACTAATAATTATATATCAGTACGATACATAAATTCATCATAATTTCATTTAGTGGTAAAAAATCTCTTTCAAATATATAGTGATGAAAAATATTTAAATGGCGATATAATATTTATTTTTTGATAGCGACATAATTTAATATAAATTAAAAATTTAAATTTAATACAAATATATATAACAAATTCAAATATAAATTAACTTATAAAAAGTAATAAAATTTAAAATTAAATTATTAATAATTTTTTCTTAATTTATATTGAACTAATTTTTCTAATATAATTAATTGGACAAATTATAAAAAAATATATTTTTTATTTTTTTATAAGTTTTTAATTTTGGTAAACCAGGTTATAAATTTTAATTTTTTTTTTCAATTTTATCATGTGATTCACCGAGAAAAAAGAAAGAAAGAAAGGGTGATGTTTTAATGCAATGCGACTATTATGATAGCATTCAAAAAAAAAAAAAAAAACTATTGTGATAATAATATCGATAAAAAACTATTATAATATTAGGGTACAATATGCTAGCAATATAATTTCAATATAATTACACCTCTTTCTATAATAAATTATCATCTCTCTCTCAACTGAAATCCAAAGAACTGATTTGGCAAATCCAAATTCACAAGTTCTTTTGCTACTCATCTGTGCATTACTTTCTTTTTGCTGCCAGAAATTCTGAGCTTTGCTGAACAAAAGGTAGTAAAAAAAATTAATTATATCTATTTTCCTTCACTTAACGTTATTATAAAATACATTTCTTTTGATATATTAGCATTTTTCCTAAAATAGATGAGCTCTTGGGCTTATTACACAAGAACCAATTTCGATTACTCGATTACTGATCTGAAAATTGTTTATATTTTGTTAATTTGTTAGTATTATGATTTTTATAGGTATGTTTCTGAGGAAATATTTATGCGAGTTTTTTTTTTTATTTTTAATAATAATAATAATAATAATAATATTATTATTATTAACCAGCTGGGGTAACTCAGCTGGTCACCTATTATTACTCTTAATTGAGAGGGCAGGGGTTCGATCTCTATAAAATCGTATTTCGAGTTGAGCTTTTTAAAAGAAAATAATAATAATAATATTATTATTATTATTATTATTATTTCATAATGAAAGATATACTATAAGGAAGAAACTGTGGAAAAAAGGATTGAAATTTTGAGCAGTATCCATATAGTGGAGAAGGAAATTGGAGCATTCTGGATGAAAGAAAATGGCTCGAAAGCTGTGTCACTAATATCATTAAAAATTATCAAACTAATAGAGAGATTTACTTTTAATTTTACTGATATTAGTGAGGATAAGATAAGTGACACAGCTTATGAAATAATAATAATAATAATAATAATAATAATAATAATAATAATAATGAGTATATTAGAGAGAAGATGAAGTAGTTTTTATTGAGGATAAGATAAGAAAATATAGATTGAATTGGTTTGACAATGTGAAATAAAAATTTGGTGATGTCATATTGAAAAGATTAAATAAATTAAAATAAATATAACTAAGAGAGGTAGGGATAGATATAAACTAACTTGGTCAAAAATGATTTCAAACGACGTTATGACTTTTCATCTCTTTGAAAATATAATTCTAAATCGTACCAAGTATAAAAGAGATTTTGAGATAAAGTTTTATTAAGGTGAGTTGAGTTATAAAAAATAATTACATGATTAATCTTGCCGCTTAATGTGTGCTAAATTTTGGTAAAGCATCTTTGGTCAAGATTGTTGGCTGTATGCGACTGCCATTTAATAAGCTAAATAGCGGCAATGAATTCCAAAGCATATATATAATATCAAATCATGAAGTTGAACCACATAAGAACATTAAATCCTTCCTAAAAAAACATACTTGTTTTGGATTGAGAATTCATTGACAATTTGACATTGAAGCTTTCCATCTTTTGGATAGCTATGAAATTTTTTTCAGTGCATGCAATAATTAAAAATTTTTGGGTTTCAATTTTCAAAGTGGAAGACTCTAATCTAAAACTTGCTTAAGTACAAAAAGTCCTCAAATCTTCTTGAAGCTCCACATCAAATTCCCCATCATTTACCTTCTCTAAAACCACCCCAACCTCTACATTCTACAATCATTATACGTTAGCCTAAGAAAATTTTCAATAAGACACATTTTTATTTTTTTTTCTTAATTTTTAAATTTATATATTTTTATAATTATACTTTTTATTTCTAAAAATTTAGATCTAAATTTATCTTAAATCAAAACTATAAGAAAGACTAAACTGATTCTTAAATTTATTATATCATACTATTAATTATAGGCTCTTTTATTAAATTCAAATAAACTTTTTATTTTGAAATTGTTATATTGCTATAGTTTTATTAATCAAGACTTTGAGAGTACTGGTTCACAGTTAAGTAAAAGAATTTTCAATACCATAAATACATACACACACACACACACTAAGGTTCAAAAGTAATATGAAAATGGTATATTATATTACATATGAAGGAAAAATATGCAAGCCATGATCTCACTTACATACCCAAAACCTTTGAAAATTGAAAATAAAGTTATTGGTTGAAGTCTTTCTAATTCTTTGATCAATATAGAGCCTAAAACCTTTACTGTTAATTAATTAATTCTGTTGTATATATTATTCAAAATCACTTTTGCCATTCCATAATTATTTCTATAATTAACTTTTGACTAAATTTAGTGCAAAAGTCTTATGAATTCAAGACGGCATGGAGATTAGAATAGTTTATAAAACACCTTGAATTAACCCCACAAGTCTCCTAATTAATGCAGCCAAATTAAGATATCATTTTCACTTATCTTTCTTTTTAGCACTCTCTTCATTCAATTAGATTTAGTGTTTTGTCTTCATAGCTAAAAAAAAAAAAATACTAATGTCCACTTAATTTACTCTTTAATTGGTTGAAATGTTTTAGGAATCTCATCATTTCAAAGCTTTAATGAGATAATAAAATGCTATAGCTAGCTAATATCATAACTTAATCAGCACTATGTTTTTCAAGAAAAATAAAATATTTTTAAAAAAATAATTTTCTGTTATTTGGATGTAATATTAAAAACTAATTAAAAGTATCAAAAATTTGAATTTATAAGATTTTAAACATATTTAAACTTATAAAAAAATATTTTTTTAATAAAATTCATATTGTTTACATCCAAAATGCAATCATATTTTGACAGTTAAAAAAAAAATGAAAGGTTGACCCAAAAAAAGCTAGATTCATCTATAGAAGATGATGGACATAACGGAAACATTAAATATGGAGTAAAAAAATATTTTTGATAAAAATTTAAGAAAAATTAAAAATAATTTTAAATTTATTATATTTATAAAATATTAAGATTTATAAAATATTTATCAAAATACTAAATTTTTATTAGTTTACAGAAAATTTATAATGAGTTTATAATTAATTTATAATTAGTTTATAAATTTTATAATAAATTTATAATAAAATTATTAAAATATTTTTAATAAAAAATAAAAATTTTAAAAAATATAATAGAGAGTATCGTTTAAAAAAAAAAGGTGGATCAAATACTTGAAATATAAAAAATTAAATACAGTGGAGAATATAAAAAGTGGAGATAGTGGATTATGATGTATAAGAGGATGCGGCAGTCAACGAAGAAAGACCCAAACAATCAATCTAATAAAAACAAGATATGATTTTCCAAATACAATAAGTTCAATCTGTTTGGTTTAGCAGTTTCATACAGCTGATAGCTGTTGCTGATGGCTGATAGCTGGTAGCTGTTGCGGATAGCTGTTAGCTGATGAATAATGAGCGTTTGGTAAAAATATAGTAAGCTGTTGTTGTTATTGTGTAAAATGACCAATAAGGGTATAATTTTAAATAAACTCAAATTTTGAAAATTCGAATAATAAATATATTTATAATAAATTTAAAAAATATAATCTACCAGCCAAAATAAAAATAGATTGATGCCTTTTTTTTTGTAAAATTTATTGGTAGCTTTTTTTTTCGAAAAAAATATTAGTAGCTTTTTTTTTTGGTAAAATATATTGCAATCCTCGTAGATTCGATTAATTAATATATATATTAAAGATTGACGTATAAATCATTGATTTGGCATATATCATTATGCTTTAATAATCACACGTTATAAGTTTAAATTAAAGGTTACATATATTAATATTATTTAATAATTCAGGGTTAATATTGTCAAATAAAAAAGTTAGGAGGAGGAGCTTTTTCAAACAGCTGCTGTTTGAGCCTTTAAACAGCTAACAGCTGCTCATAAAAAAGTTAACCAAACACCTATTCTTTAGCTGATTGACTTGAAACAGCTATCAGCTGCCTCAATCAGCTAAACCAAACACCCCCTAAATCAAATTTAGTGTTCATAAAAAATTCTTCCAAATTTTCTAGTTTAATTTAGGTTTTCAATTAATCAATTTCATTTTATTTAGTTTTAACTTTTAAGTTCATTACTTTTAAACCTTATGAATTTAATGAATTCGTTTTAATTTTAGTTCATTTATCAACTCACTCAATTAACTATCTATATTTTTTACAACTTTGGTATCAAGCAAATTAATTAATTAATTTTTAGCTGTAGAATTCAGGTGAACCACGAAGGAGAATTAAGAGATTTAATTTCCTTGTATGTTCCTTTAAAAAATTCAAAAATTCATTTTATTTAGAAGTCAAATTTTGAGCATTGGTTAAGACATCTGCATCTTCTGGCACGCTCTCAATCTAACCTAATTAAAAGCTACAATTTTAGGAAAAAATATGAAAAAAAATTTAAAAATAATGTTATAGTGTTCATGTTGGTAATTATCAATAATTAATAGATTAATAATTACATATTCAAATTTATATACAAAATTTTCCCTTTTCATTGTGATAGCGTGTTTATCAAAATTCGAAAAAAAAAATATCTTGGAGAAAATTTTTTTCTTTAAAAGTAATTTATTTTTTTAGTAATCAAAATTATTTTTTTATTAATTCATGTTTTAAAGTGTTGGTCAAAAAATATTTTTTCCAGAAACAAACAGATCCTAAGTTTTAAATAGGAAAAGTTTAATAACTTTGGCATAATCAATATTCAATTTACAATACCTAACTATGGATAGTAGAATTGACAGAAATACTTAATTAATATCAAAAAAGCGTCAGGTTTGATCGAAAATATATCAACTAACTCTCGTATGATATTCTAGGTGTGGAGTTTTTCCATAAACTCTTATTAAAGTGGGGGCCCATGGCTATAAGTTGCTGCGCTAATTCTCTCGGAATATATCTTAATGGTCAGGCTCCGTTTTAAAAGGTTGGTCGGACTCCATCAAAAATTATCCGCTAGCAAAAAAAAAATATTCAATTTAAAATATATTCATACAGATAAGTTTTTAAATAGAAGAAAAAAAAAACAGTAGCATTACAAATTTTACAATATATTGAAAAAGTGGCAAACATTATTTCTCCTCCTCCTTCTTTGGAAGCAGGTGGCAACATACTGGTAATTAATGTGAAATCAATTGAATTTTAGAAGTTACTAAAAGGAAATTTAAGAGGGTGTTTCTCAAAACTTAAAAGCTAGTTAAAACTGATTATAAGCAGTTTTTAGATTATAAGTTGTTTATTTAAGTATTTCTGAAAACTTAAATAGTATATTATAATATGATTTTAATCAATTTTTTAAAAGTTGAGTTTTGCTACTTTTTTTTAAGCACTTATTTTTTAAGCAGTTTTGACTAAGTAAAAGACCATACAATCCATACATAATCTTCAATATTTCAAATTTGCCCACCCTATACACTTTAGTTTCCATCAAAATTCTTTTATGTTTCTTCTTAAATAAATTTATTATTATTATTATTATTATTATTATTATTATTGCAAAATAAATTTTGAATTGACATTTAAAAAATCATTTTTATACAATAAATAAACTCAAGGACAGTTTGGTCATTTTGACAGTTTCTGCAATTAAAAACTGATTATAAGTTGATTTTACAGAAACACTTAACTGATTATAAACTGATTATCAGTTGATTATTAACTAGTTTACAGAAATGATTAACTGTTTATTTTTAATCTGATTATAATCTAAAAATCACTTATTCACAATAAGCTGAAAAGCTCAAGTTTTGAGAAACACCCTCTAATTTTAATGGGAATTTAAAATTAAAATCAATTAAATTATAAAATTCTAATCATTTTTATTATATATTTGATAAAAATATTAATAAATTATAAATATTTATTTATTGCTAAAAATTATTTTTAACATTAAATATCAAATGATATTAAATTAATTACATGAAAAATTAAAAAATGACTGATTGGCCTCAGTTCCTTTTAATCCTATTATATTATAATGTTGATAAAATATTAAAATGTTAAATCTTAACGGTGTTAAGATTTTTCAAATTTAATATAAATATATTTATCATATATATCATATATATGATCAATTTAATCCATGTCAATATATAGACAAAAATAAATTTTATTAAAATATAACACAAATTTTTATTTAATTTATTATAAGTTTCAATATATTAATATATGCCAAATTACAAAAAATATAAAAAATTTACCTTTTTTTTCAATTCCATCACGAACTTTTAATTTTGATAAATCAGGTAATTAACTTATTTTTTAATTCTATCATATAACGGATTGAGGCTATTCAACATTGTTAATTGTTGATGTGTTGGTCGATTTCAATTATTTTATTTCAAATTAAAAATGAACAGAATTTACTTTTACACATGATAAAAGTAACGTCCGTTCCTTATTTTAAATATATATATATATATATATTTAAAGAATTGTGAGATGAACGAGCATTACTATGGGGCATTACGAAAGTAACGCCTATCCAATTTTTAATTTATTCCCTTATAACAAACCTTAGATACAAAAATAGAAATTTTTTTTCTTTTCTTGAATACAAAGAGAAGTATGAGCAACCATTCAATGCAATCATTTGCATCTTCATATAAAAATGTTGCGTGATGCAGTCATGGGATGAGAACTTATATTTATAGTTCGTGGAAACCAAAGATTCAAGATAGAAGATTTCGAAGATGCCCATTGTGAAGATAATTTTGTGTTAAAATTGTCAATTTTTAAGCATTATTTGTGAAGGTTGTAAGTTATACAAACATAAGTTTTTATATTTTAAGTAAAATGATTGTGAATTTTTTTTATTGAATTGATTTGGAATCAACTGCAAAATAGAAGACTATTTTCAACAAGAAGTATAATGAGAAGAAAATATTAGGGAAAAAATAGTGATTGAAAATGAAAAAGTTATGCTATTGTCTCAACATATGAACAATATGGAAGATCGGTCGAAGAAGGCATTGGAAGAAAAGGCAATAGTAGAAATAGAGATAGAGCATTTGATGATGCCCAACATGGTGAAAGAGGAAAGGAATTATGAATACTTTATCTCTAGCTCAAGGCCAACTCCTGTATGTCATGTGAAACAACAATTGTCATAATCTTGAAATGTTTGATGATTTAGGTTCGCTATAGAGGAAGTGAGGGCAAGTCAGCTAAGGGAGCATTAAAAATGTTAATTTAACTATGTAAAATAGGATTATTACAACTATATAGACCACAATCAAAAGAAATTAGGTCTACAACTTCATACTTTATACATTTGATTTACCTTCTTAATCTATACATAGATATAAAATGGTTTAGTGAGATCAATATATTTTGGCAAATTTACTTTAGCAGCAACTAGAGTATTATTATCCACTCTAATTGCTTTTCATATTCAATTACCCAGTCAAAGAGTTTATCATAATACTCAATTGGTGAGTTAGGAAATCTCACATGCACAAATACCTTGTTAATATTAGCATTATCTAGGTCAAAATTTGGTCTCTATTTACAGACAAATAGTGATTTATGATTATCAAAGGTCCTCCTAATAGGGTATTGTCATGTTCGTCTCTATTGCTAAATCTAACAACATAAAATTTTTAGCTTAATTCAATGACTTTTCCTAGGAGATTTTATGTTTTGAATCTGGTGAAGCTTTCTCTTTGCCAACTTAAACCCAACATTTTACCAAGCAATTTGATAATAAAGGCTTCCTACCATGGTCTTCTAATTAGCCTGGTCTTCTCATAATTGGAAACCTTAACAATTGGCAATCTGTATCAATGTCCTCTTCCTCACTAGCTAAATTTTCTACCAAGAAAATGGGTTCAAGCTGTTTCTTCTTTTAGCTAAGGAGTTTATCCCTATAAGATTATCTTCAATTCTCATTAACATCATTCAGATTGACACATCCAATCTTAATAGTTTTCCACACTTTACCATTGTCATCCATTAATCCAGAAGTTTTAATTTTTTTAATGTTTCTTTGCACTAGGTCTTCTTCATCAGGTCGCTCCTTCATTTTTCGTTATTAGCACATATAAATATATAATTAAATAGGTTATAGCGTGTCATTAAGAGTTATGAAGGTTAATACATTTTTAACCGAATCTTTGGCACATCAACCTATTTATGGAAGAAACTTATTATATTTAACCCAAACCCAATTATTATGTGAAATATTGAAAGTTGCCAGTCCTAAAATTGATTTGTTGAGCAGTATCTCCTACATGGGGGTATCGCTAGAGTTGACAATGGAGCGAAAAATTCCTATTTTTCACATGATTTATTCCGAACAGGGTGGAGATTCCTCGTTATTTTCCCCCACAGAGACGGAGACGGGAAGAGATTTCTCCCTGCTGGCCAGGACAGGGCAAGGACAGAGAGAATATTTCCCGCCCCGCGGGGATCTCCCATTCCCGTGGGGACATGAAATTTTATATTAATACATTATATAAATTAATTATGTGTTATATATATTATATGTATTATATTATATATAATATTATATAAAAAATATATAATATATATACATATTTTATTAATTAATACAATAGAGAATTGTTATGTGTGTTATATATATATATAATAATTTCAATTTCAAGTATTTTATCTTGTTATATTTTTAAATTTTATTATATACAAATATTAAATTATTATGTTGTTGATTGAACAATGATTATGAATTATTAACTTTTAAATTATTACAATTTAACACAAAAAAAAATTAAAAATTAAAAAAAGATAAATTCTCCATGAGGATCCTAGCAGGGACAGGAATGGGGATGAGGATGAGGCTTAATTTTTCCCCGCTAGTGGAGTAGGGACGGGGATGAAGAATGCCTCCCCGCCCCTTCACTGCTCTGTTGCCAACCCTAAGTACTGTCACTTTTGTCCAATTGAAGATTTATAAAATTAAAAAAAAAAAAGTGAGACGGCTTGCAAAATTGGAAGTTGTCTCACTACCTTATTTAGGTGGTAGAGAGGAGAGATGAGAAGACTATTGTAGACCCTTAATTTTGGTCTCAATTAAAAAGGGTCAGGTCAAGTCCAAAAAACTTAAACCTAATCCAATATAATTTTAGAAGTTTAAACCTAGTCTTGTTAAATTTTTAAAAGCTTAAGTTCAATCCAATTTTAAAAAGGCACAAAGTAAACCCAATCTAATTTTTAGAATTAGGTATGACTCAAAGTTGATTCAGTTTTGGTCTAAATCGATTTGGGCTATGCTCATATCAAATTTGACACTCCAATTCGACATGAGCATAGCCCATGTCGAATTGCATTGGAATATCCAATTCAATATGAGCATAAGCTCATGTCAAATTAAATATTGTCCAATTCGATATAAGCTTGCTCATGTCGAATTAGACATGGTTTGATTCAATATGAGTCCCAGAATGCAGTTTAATTCAGTATTCTAATTAGTTTTAAACTCAGAAAGATTTGGGATAAGCAGCGAGTCTTTCAATTGGATTAGGCTTAATAAACTAGAGAAAACCCTAATTTTGTCTATAAATATGGGATTAAAACAAAGAACGAGGGGGCAGTGGTGATTAAAAAAAATCAACATCAATTAAAAGGAAAACAAGTATAGAGACATAAAGCAATTGCAAAAAAAAGAGAGGCAGTAACAAAATTTACAATAAAAATCATAAGTAATCTTCGTATCACTTGAGCCAGCCAAAATTATAGCTGATCCAGATAGTAACATCATAAAGTTTGTTTCAACAAATTAAATTTGGTGGAGCCGACACGTAGGTATATTGTTTGGCCAGTTCAATTTGGCTTCAAGGATTATGTTCATTGTTAGTTAATTGTATTTTGAAATTTCAAATTTTTTATGAATTATTTATAGTAAACCATTTAGCTTAGGATCAAATTCAATTGTAATATCCATGACATATTCTAACCTTGTTTGGTAAATTTGTAAACCCTGATTCCAAAATATCAAACCCAAACCCTAACCCTAATTCATAATTCAAACTAATTTGCATGATTAGTGTTAAATTGATTTTCAAAACCCTAATTTTATATGTCTTAGCTTTAATTATCACATTAAACCATAGATTTGCATTTTTAGAAAATAAAAAATCTAATCCTACAATCAAATCCTAAATTCCATAACCAAACATTAATTCCATAATAAAATCCTACCTTGTAAATTGTTTACTTTTCGAGAGCGTTGCCCCTTGACCTCCGCCCGTTAACCGGCTAGTGGGACTGCCGTGTGTGTTACACACTATATTTCGTTAGGAGTTAATATTAACATGTACTAGTGGATTGCAATTTTAATTTTCTTTTAATTAAGCTTTGATTTTATGATTATGTATATGATCGTTCTTTATATTTTGCAATTTCTTATAATTTGGGATTTAAGAGACTTATAAAAGACATGTTTTTACTTTGTGGGTATCTTATCTAAATTACTTCTTTTATTTAATTTGTATTTGAGAATAAATGTAAGGGACATGTTTTCACCAATTGGTGGGTGTCATATTTTTATTTACTTATACTTTGGATATTAGATATTGTAAGGACATATTTTCATGTAGTTTGAGTGTCTATTTATATTTTATACTTGTTGCACGATTTTAAGCTGACAGTTCCCTTGTCAATTTTCTTGTATTGTGAAAACCAAGTTGCCATACACATCACTAAAAATTGTTCATGAACCAACGAAACACTTGAAAATTGATTGGCATCTAGTTTAGGACAAGTACAAGAAAGGTCTCATCTAGTTTAGTTTTGATAATTAATTAGTAAGGTAATTGACGGGTCTGTTAATTAACTGGAAATGAGTTATACTATATATATATATATATATATATATAGTCAATCCCTTGTTAGAAAAGTAAGATTATGTATTATCCAACTGCTCACTTCGGAAATTATGGCATTTTAATTGGTCTTTTTCTTGTCTAAGAATTTACATTATGGTCTTAATTACAATTATTTTACTCAATTATTTATTTTCACTTAACTTTTTTTTTTCTTAGATTAGATCAACCTATCCACAACAATGATTCATTCATTCCTTCAAGTCATTGATTTTTTTAAATTCAAAAATAAATAAATAAATAAAAATAAAGCATATGGTAACTTGCAGACAGTTGACCCCTAAATCTTGTTCTTGTTTTATTATATGGTATTAAGTCAAATTCAAAATCTATCCTAAACCTAACACCGATAGTAAGGCTCAACGTCAACTTTCATATTTTGTTTTTGATACGTAAAAAACAATTAGCATAATTAAGATAAAAAAAAGTAAATTATTATGTTCTTGTGTTATGTAATAACATTTAATTGATAATAAATTATTAAATTCGATATAGTTTTCAGAAGCACAAGAGAACATGCATGGTAAAATAGTTGTAATGCCAAAGGAAATAAAATTAGTGGCTATAAATTCATCAATAAGTTGAAAAGAAAAATCAATCTTTAAATTTATTATATGATTTTTATTTGATGATATTCATAATAAACAAATATATAAGATGTGTCATATATATATATATAGAATTGCAAACGGTCATTGGATAATTCCTTTTTCTCTCTTAAAATTTACATCATATTGACCTTTTCTTTTATTTTCTTTTAAGTCACTTTAAAAATTTTAATCCGCTACAAATTCAAATTTTAGTTGAATTTTTTTCTTCATTATCATTTTTTTTACAATGAGGAAGACACTGTGTTGAATCCAATAACATCTCGATCAATCCAATCTTTAGGTTCTGTCGACGACATTGTTTCCAATTCATTGTTTCTTAAACGTATATATGAGACTTTTCTTTTTCTAAATAATACTATAAGAATTTGTTTAAGTATTAATAAACGAGTTTAAATTATAAACGATTTAACTAATTATTTGAGCCTGTAAATTAACTTATTTAAATAGAATCCACCAATATAATCAAAATTTTAATTTTTAACTGCAAGAGTTTTTTTTTTATTTATATGGAGCATTGTAAAAAAATTTAAAAAATTTGAAGGTAAATAATAATAAATGTTAGCATATTTTTTACAATATATAAATATTATTTAGTAGGGTTCTAAAAAATGTAAGTGCCATGCATATAAGTATCATTATTTATCTAATAGTACATGGGATTCAACAAATCATACTGCAGGAAGCATTAACTTTTCAATGTTTAATTAATATTTTTATGTTACGAAATAGCTAGACCAAATTTTTTCAAGTGATATCAATTAATTAACAAGATACATATAATTAACATGTTCTTCCTAAAAGGTATCTTAAAAAAAAACTCCTATTTAAGATTTCTAGAACAATTTTTGCAAAGATATAACAGAAAGTCAATTTTTATAGTTGTGTTTCATTTTCATACATAATCAAAATCATATATATATAAATTACTATATTTTTTTATGGCGGAAATTATTAGATGTATTAAATGCATTGAAAAATGCATTCCACGTTCACAAACACATGAAATTAAGGAATTTTTATAAAAATATTCTAAAAAATAAAAATATTTTATACTCAATTTCGGAGGATATAATTCAGAGTATAATATCAAAAATATATATTCACTTTTTAAGTTTTAGATTTAAAATACCTCACTTTCAAATGTATATATTTGGTATGCTAAAAATATTGTAAAAATTACAAAATATTTTTAAAGATTAAAAAAGTGACATAAATAACGTAAGTTTTCCAAAAGTTTAACACTATATATAGACACATGCACACAACATTTTAATAGAATCAAACATAAATAAAAAAACAATGTAATGCAACATCATAAAATAAAATTAAAAAATCGTTTTTTTTAATAGATAGAGTAGGATGAGATAGAGCAGGAAGAATTAATAGGTGCATGAAGTAGTTGTGCAACGAAGGGTAAGAATAGCAGGAGCAGCAATAAGTCGATTATCAGCGTTGGTCATAGAATTCCAACTTTTTAGTGATTCCTAACAACTTGGGTCCCTCTTATCATTGAAGGATCCTTTTACATCCGTTTTTTGACCTCATGCTTTGGTCAACTCTCTCTCTCTCTCTCTCTTTTTATGTATATCTATAATTAATTAAGTTTTATAAAAACAAAAATTTTTAAGAAGAGTGATCGATTAATGAGGTTTTTGGATCCACTTTCTCTATATAGAGTGGTTGGCTTTGTAGATCAAAAGCTTTAGTCATTGACTTGATAATCCTATATATATACTTTATTTAATTTTAATTAGTATATGGTAATTAATTAACTAAACATTAATCTAATTTAATTAGCAAGTAATTAATTATGTAGTAAATACATATATATAAAAAGAGATTTCCATATGTGAACATTATGACTTCTATGTATATATGCCTCTACCAAATTCATGACCTGTAAAGTTAACAAAAATGTATACAATATTAAAGTTGTTTTTATAATAATTATAGGTTTATTTAATGTTATTCTGTTCGAGTTTTCTCATTTATTTGTGAACATGAGAAGAATACGAGAGATAGTGGTTGAATTGGAGAAAGAGAAAGAGAGATGTGAATTATTAATTATTGTGTAATTATTATGTTTCTAAGATTCTGAGGTTTTTCTATTAAAAAAAAAGAGAAATTATATACTATATAATTATTTCTTGGCAATTATATAAGACAACTAGTAGAGATTATTATATATATATATATATATGTACATATATATATATTATACAAATATGTATATATTATTATATATGTATATATCTTCAACGATGACAAATTGAAATAAAGTACTAATTAATCCAAACAAATCAAGAAAAAGAATCACTATTAAATAGTAATAATTACTATATGAATCAATAATATGTTTCTTAAATGGTATATTATGTTATCTTGGGAAAGCCATAGCAAGAAATCTGATAATACAATGCACATGCGAGAAAATTCTTTTTTTATTTATTTTAAATTTAGATAAATCGAAGAAACAAATTAAAATTTTGAAATAATCACCAAAAGCACATATAACAGTTAAATTAATTCAAGAATATGCATAAGTGCAGGCTGTAGAGTGTATATTAATTTGTACATGATAATTATATATAGAGTTTGTGCTGTGAATATTACACAGTGAAGAGGGTGCATATATATATATGAACTCCACACATCTTTCATACAATATCAAGTTAAAAATAATAATAACAAAAAAAACAATTAATTCTGATAATTAAGCAATCTCATGAAATAAAGGGTCTTGAAGGAGATGATCAATATCTAGAGCTGGCCAAGTAGCAGCTTCCCCTGTATAGCTTGAACTGCTATTCATTGAAGAACTCTGTGTTAGAAAGGGAGCAACCACAGAAGTAGGAGATGGAGTAGTAGTCGATGAAGATGAAGGAATATTACTATTAATAAGCCATGGAGAGTTATTCGGTGAGTTAATAATCTCTCCATGGCTAAACACAGTGAACTCATGATTAGGAGTTTGATCTGTGTCCTTGTTTGATGTTGTTTGATAGCTACAAGCTGGAACTTCTTGTAATAACGCCGGCAAATGGGAGAAATCGCTATGCTCTGAAAGAGATGTTGTTGTTGTTGATAAATCCAATGTATTAGGCAATGGGGTATTCTTATTGATTGAAGCTAATGAGTTCAAAACATCAAATGCTTCAATGTCATTAAAAACAGAAGAAGATGGAAGCTGAGGCTGAGGCTGAGGCAGAGTTTGAGGTTGAGGTTGAGGTTGAGGTTGAAGAAGATATTGTAAGCATTGAAGTTTAGCCATTTGATGAATAGCTTCAGCTTGTAATGACAGAGTATGTTCTTCAAAAGAATGATGATCTATAAGCTCTTTTAGATTAGCCAGAGCTATAAGTTGAGGTAAGGTTGAGAAAATATCAGTTCTTGGCCGGTGAGTCATTGGATCATAACCCATCTGTATAAGCTTTTTCTTTAAATGGGTATTCCAGAAATTCTTTATTTCATTATCAGTCCGTCCAGGCAGGTGGCTGGCAATTGCTGACCATCTTGTGAATAATAAACAAAATTAACAACCAAGAATCAGAATTTTTTTATCTAAATAACAATTATTGTGACTTTTCAAGCTCATAACTTGGCAGTTCTAATATCTGATAACATGGCTTTTAATTAACTTACTTGTTGCCAAGAACTGAATGGAGATTAAGAATAGTTTGTTCTTCTTCTTGGGAAAATTTTCCTCTCTTAATATCTGGCCTTAAATAATTTGTCCATCTTAATCTGCAACTCTTTCCACATCTGTTAAGACCTGCAGAATAAATTATCCTTTTTTTTAAAGAAAGAAATCAAAGAGAATGATAATATTGGTAAATAGACAGAGAAATTAATATATACCAGCAAGTTTAGGGAGGGCTCTCCAGCTACCATGGCCATGTTTCTGGATATATTTGACAAGCTTATGATCTTCTTCAGGAGTCCAAGGACCTTTCTTGAGACCACTCTCATCACAGCAAGGAGACCTTCCCATATTAATTCTAAACCACTGTTATCTGTTTAATCAGTAGGTGTCTTAAGTATGTTTAAATAATGGAGTGGCTGTGGGGTTACTATTTATATACAAATATTCCCTTATTAAAAGCCCAAACTAGATGGTTGACTTGGTAGTTTCCCATTTGCTACCAGACCATCTATATGCCCTTCCCTTTGAAATGTCTATTGTATCCCTTTTTCTAGTACTTCCAACGCTTATACGTTCTGCTACTCCACAGCTTATATTATTAGACGTATCCCATTAATAGATACAATTTTTTTTTTTATTTTAAAAAAGTTTAAAAAATTAATTATTTTTTAACTAAAATTATATATATATATATATCACACTCATACTTTAATATGAAATAATACCTATTAAATATTTTTAATAAATAATATTGAATCTGAATATGATAAAAATTTAATATATTAAAAATAACTTATTAAAATAAAAAATATATATATATGTATATATATAATATTTCATTACTATCATAAATATCATTACAACAAAATAGTTAACATCCTTACTCATCCAAATTTGCGTTGCGGACTTGTTCTTTTTAATTTCTTTGATGGTAACCCATTAATTAATAATAAAACAAGTCATATTCATTAGTAATTTCGTTGTCCTAATTCTCTCTAATATTATTTTGTTCATCCTTTCTGCAACTCCTCCGCTCTATTAAGGTGTCTTAGAAACTAAAAAATGCTTCTCAATTTCCTTTTTCTTATAAAAATCTATGAACTCGTTAGATGTGTATTCATCTCTGATTTCATACCTCAAGCACTTCAAGTTTTTTTTTGTTCTACTTCTCAATATTAGCTTTTCCCTTTTTAAACCTAAAAAATAATTTATTTTTCTCTTTCACAAAGTATTCTTGAACTTTTTAAGAAAAGTCATTAATAAATATTACATATAGTACCTGACTTGACTCGATTCTTTATTGTAGTTTATGTTGGATTTCAAATATCTGAATAAACATATTTCAATTCTTGCTTCCTTTTCTATGAGAAAGACTTAAATTGATTCCATTTTGTTTACCATAAGCATAGACACAATTCATATTGTGTAATCGCATTCAACAGTTTTCTCTTTTGCAGTTCTTGCAAACTCTACTTATTGATATGACCTAACTGCATAGGCTTTTAATATTTACAAATCTGAATAAAAACTCATTTTTTTAAAAAAAAAATATTTAATATAAATTCATTTTTTTGGACTTGAACAAAAATACCTTATCAAAAAGTAAAAAATATTTTTAAAAACTCATTTTTATTTTTATTTTTAGAAAATCTACTTTTTAATCTTTAATTTCAAAAATTCTCACTTTGCATTATGCAACATTTGGTAAATTAAAAAATATATATCTAGAACACTAGAGACATATACAACATATTTTTAGTAAATTTATAAAAGAGATATTTTAAATTTCTTTTATCATGCATTTTTTTTACATTCATTTTGTGTGATTAAAGCTTTATTATTGTGTTGGGAATACGATTGTATCAAAATTTGGTAGAATTTTTTTTATTATTTTTATAGTTCTAACCGGTCTGATTCCAAAAGAATAATTTATATTAAAAAAAGCTTAATTATTGTGTTTTTAAAAATTTATGTATTTGTAAACAAGAAAAATTTAATAATTTAATTAACAAAACAAAAAGTAATTAATTATCGGACATTATTGTTACGCGAAACAGAAATACAATCATTCTCACGCCTTTGATAGACTATAAGATAATATAAAATCAGTTAAACAAAAATTGGATGTCCGAAATAACAACATAGACAAGTTAATGCAGAAAAATTAAAAAAATATGTATTTTCTTTGTTTAAGGAAATAAATGCTAATTTGAGGGGTTGAAAGATTTTTCAAAACTGTAGTTTTTTTATAAAAAATTAAATCATATATTAAAAATAAATAGAAAGTGAAAAAATATCATAATTTTCTTGATTTTTAGTAATGGCTGCTTAATATAGATTGAAGATATTAATTAATTTCAGTAAGTATATATTTCTTGTCCAAATCCAGTATATATATATATATATATTTTAATTATTATTATAATTTAGTAAAATAACAGAAAAGAAAAAGAAAGGGAAAAGGAGTCGCGACGTCAGGGACCAGATGGCACGTCGCTATTGGGCGAAACGCATCCCATGCACGCAACATCGTCACTCAATGCATGGATTGGTTATCTATCAAAAATTTCTCTTCTGCGTATTATTATATTATTATTATTACTTCATTTTTGTTGTTTTTTTTTCTGAACTTGGATGATGATGATGATGATTATTATTATTATTATTATTATTATGATGATGATGATGATGATGATGATGATGAAGATTTCAGCTCAATTTGTGAAAGTTTCTAACCAACTTTCCCTTAATTAATTAAGGACCCACTCTCAATTTTTAACAACTTTTATTTCATTTTATTTATTTTATTTTAATCCCCGAATCTTGAAGATATATAACATCAAGATGATATGATAAATTATGATAAACATATTATTATTCACCAAATCAATTCAATAATATTAAAATTATTTTTAAAATTGTTAAATATGATTTCTATTAAAATCAACTTAATACCTACTTGCTAATCTCCCCATCATATTTTACATAAATATTAAACTTTGTAAGTATTAGATTTTGCATAAATATTAGTTTTTGCATTGTAAGTGAATTTGACATTATTAAACTTTTTATTTAGAATCAATTATATTTTATCAAATATATATGCAAAAACTAAGAAGTTATAATATCAATTTGGATATTTTATTTTATAAAAACTCTAATTATTAATCCTAGACTGTTTAGTAATATATTTTTTTCTTTAATAAATAATAAAAATCAAGTTATTGAAGTGATACATACATTATATATATATATATATATATATTATGTATGTATGTCAAAATAAATTGATACTACAACTTCTTAGTTTTTGCATATATATTTGTTAAAGATATATCCAATACATGCAAATAATAATAAGAATGTAGATGGTTGAAATTGTTAAAATCTATAACACAAACATACCCATTTCTTTAGAAAATTATCTTAATTAATTAGAAGGAATTAGCTAATTAATAAACCAAACAATTTGAACTCCCCACCATTAAACAAAGAAGAAATTTTTTTAGATTATTAATCCTATAACTACGGATAAATAATTAAAATATATTACATTTTACTAAACATTACATAGATAATCTTTGTCACCATATTCAACTTCAGCCTACCTCATGATCAGGAAGCGTCCAGAAGTTTTATGAGGAAGGGAATGTAATTATTTAAATTTTGTTTTCTTAATAATGATAAGAATAAACTAATTAACCCTTAATTAAATTATAAGCTTAATTGATCAAAGGATACTCTAATTAAGTAGGTAAAGTTTTGAGAGCATATTCTTTGCAAATAAAGCTACCATATGTCCTATTCAAGTAAGAGAAAGAACTGGAGGAGGAAATTAGGGCACCATTACAGGCCAGACGTGCACCTGTCCTCCACCCTTTTTTTTATTATAAATTTAAAGCCTGTTTGATTATGTGATTATAGTTAATTGAGTTAAATTTTAAATCAAATATTAACTAAATTTCAACCACGCCATTCAAACAAATTCTTAATTAGATATATATATATTTTTTTTTTCTTTAAAAGAGAGAAAATTTAGACAGAAAAATTGAAAAAAAAAAGAATAAAAACAAAACACTAAGTATATAAATATTTGATTTGTTATATATAAAGGTGGTGAGAAACTTGTAAATTTAAAATGCATTGGCCGATGCAATGTAGGGTCTGTATATATATATATATATATGTGTGTGTGTATGTCATCATATATAATTAATTAGTGTGGGTATTGTAATGATTTAATTCCAAAAATTGGGGAGTCTCTATCCACATGTGCATAATAATTTTGCATTCTAACCAACCATATCTCCAATAAGATTTACCTTTCTCTTTCTCTCCCTCTCCCCACCTCTGCGTGTGTGTGTATACTATTATTACTAATTATATCAAACTCTCTCAATTATTGACGGTGTTTCATCAGGATAATTGAAGATGCATTTTCAAAAATACTCAAAAATATAAATATTTAATTTTTCTTTTTTTAAATAAACATTTTTCAATTTTTTACTTTTAGAATATCTCATTTTCAGAGGTGCATCTTCGCTTTCAAAAATTTATATCCAAATATATATATAAGATATTTTTAAAAAAATAGAAAAATAATATAGTGAAATTTTTTATAGTTTTCAAAATAATGATGCAATTTAAAAGGATGAACGCAAATTTACATATGCATTTACATAGCTAAGTTAGATATGCAACTTATGTATATAATTTTTTATTATATAATCAATTAATTACCTCAAAATATAAGTTTATATGAAATTGTATCACTAAATCTTTTATAAATATTAAGTTTATATAGATTATAATCAATATTTATAAAAGCTAATTTTTTTTATTACTTGTCTCATTTTTATATTAATATTTAAAATTATTATAAAATTATAATAACTGCTCTTATGTGTTAAAATATATTTAAAAAATAATATAAGTAAAAAAGGATAAATTCTGCATAATTTGCAACTCCCCGACTATGTATGTCACTGGTGGAATTAGAAATTCTATGAGAGGGGACAAATTTTCCAAATAAAAAAAATGCAAATAAATTGAAGATAAAAAATTATAAATTTCTATAAAAAAAAATCTATATCAAAATTTTATATTATTAAATTTTTTACATATCTTTTTATTTTAATTGTTGTATCTATTAATTTATTTATAAAATTTATAAAATTAAATTTTACAAAAATACTATTTCAAAGGAGAATAATAGTTTTACTCAATTCATAATTAAATTAAAAAATTCTAATATTAACCAAAAATAAATATGAATGTAAAGCATATTATTTTCATAAAACATTTACATAATTAATTTCTAGTATAAATTTTACTTTAAAATAAGTAAATCATAATATTGTAGAATGTAAAAAGAGAGTTACTTCTAATTAATCTTCTTCAAAACCCACAAAACCAAATACTTCAGTATGTATACTTGGAATTATTAATTAACTTTTTACAAATTATAACAGTATTAAAAACTTGTATAAGCTATATTTATCAAATTATTGTATATCAATAATAACAAAAAAAATAACAAAAAAAATTACCAAAAAAATAGAATGCATAAATAGTCAAATAATAATAAAATGTTTGTGTCATAATTGAAACAAATTCATAATATAAGCATTTGACATTCAAACCATCTTATATATCAAAAAATTAATAGCCATCAAGGCACTTATGGCTAAATTATGTGTCACTCCCACTAACATCTCGAGCTTCATAGGTATTTGCCTCCATATAATTAAAAAAAAATTAATGATTATTTGGATAGAAAAAAATAATTGTAATAACTTGCCTAATCCTAAAAAAGGAATCACTAACAACCTCCAGTTTAGAAAAACAATAGTTAATAACACCAAAAAAAACATGCTTGAAAATGGAAAAGGAATCTATTAAGATCATATTCCATATAATATTTATATTTAGATCCAAAAAATTAAATGAAAAAATTTATAAAAATGATTATAAAAAAATACGTAGATTTATATATAATTAATTAATGAAATATATATATATAAAGTTAATTACTGATAAAGGAAAAGGACATGAAAGGATGCAACCTATTTGACAATTGAGAAAGATGATTAGAGGAGAAGTTGGTGTAGCGAACACTGAATTTCCACCTCCTTTGAAACCTATAATTTTCTATCTCCTTTCTTCTTTGTTCTCTCTAAATTAACACCTTAACGCCATTAATTCTTAGATTCATCCATATATTTGTCTTCTTCTTCCTTGTCCTACTATATATATATATATATATATCCATATATAATATATATTAGAAGTAGATATTTCTCCAAAACCCTTTTCCAAGATCCCAACAGTAAAAAAGAAAAATTGAAATTGAAAAAAAAAAAAAAGTAATCATATGATTAGGGAAGTAATCTAAGAAAAGATCGATTATATGATTTTTTTTTCTGTAAATAATAAGTTAAAGTAATTTTAAATCTTTTTTTCTTCCTCGTCATTCTAATTAGAACGCAAGTCTTAATCTCTTTAACAGACATTTCTTTATATTTCTACCTCACAAGCTCATCTTTATTCAGATAAAAACTTAAAGAGAATGATAATTTTTTTTACTGGAACTAACATTATTGTATTATGGCAATCCAGGAAAGAAATTTAACAGAAGCATTAGAAAATACAATGGTAATTAGATAACAAACTATTGGAGTGATTAATTATATACAATTTAATTATGATGGTAATTAAATATTGTACTATAGGCATAAAATCCCAGGAGATCTGTCCATTAATTACAATAATGTAATTAAAAAGGTCATTTTCTTAGTTCATAAGCTAAGCTAGCTTAATTATTCAAACCTAAACTCAAATCAAAGCATCACCATCAATATATAGAGAGTCAAAGCAACAAAGAAAACGAGAATCCCATCATAAATTTGTTTTTTATTTTCACTGATCTCATTTAGCTGTCGGCACAAGTTTTACTTCCAAAACAAACAAAACAAAACAAGAGAGAAAAACCCTAATTAATTTAATTTAATTTATTATTATTTATAATTTTTTCAGAGAGAAAAATGAGATTACTTCTTCAACTAGTGTTTCTTGTCGGATGGACCATCTTTCTTATATAAAATTGAAGCAAGTTAATTACAATTAATTAATTTAATTAAGGGAGGAGAAGTGATGTCACATGATTAATGAGAGTAATAGCGTAGTGTTTTGTTAATTTATTTATAATTTGGTTATTAATTTAATGATTAGAAAATATCAGAGTTGTAGTGTCAGCTAAACAACTAATTTGCTTGCTCTGTTAAGTTTCTACCCAATACATCTAAACTCGGACTTTCTGAGCTTCTGCATGCCACGTGTCTACATATACTTTCTTTGTCTTTCCATTTCCATGCAAATTTAAGCCTAAAAATAAAACAAAACCCTATTTATATATGTACTGTTCTTGCCACCATCACTAAGTCTCTAATATTTCTTCAATCTTATATATATATATAATCTGTATTAGTTGAGAAAAAAAATTTTGATTTAAAATAAATATATTTCACTATATATGTTTGTCTTTATCTACGTTAGAATCTAAATGATTAATTAATTAATAAGATTATTAATATAATTAAGCTAAAATTGGCTTTGGACTAGTGAGGTTATTTCTAAATATTAGTGACATTGACAGTTACTCTAAGCATCGTTAAGCTAATTGATTAAAGAAATAGAAAAAACTAAAACAGAAAGGATACAAATTAAAAACAATGCAATTAATCTTCTACAGAATATATATATATATATATATATATATATTAACTGTATTACGTCTACTACACGTGAATAGTATTTGTGAGCAAATTTAAAGATTAAAAACACTAACTTAATAAATTCACCATTTTTCAACTGATTATAGCTTGACAAACCCTAATTTGAAACTTAATTAAAAAAAAATTAATGTGGGGTATGCAAAATCTATGCTAATTTCATCATATCTTTACCATTTCAATGACAATAACGTGTCCAAAGGTTTTTCCTTTTTTTTTTTTTCTTTTATCTCTTCTTGTTCTTTAACCTAGTTACCTTGTTGGTCTAATCTAATGTATCACATGATTAGGAAAATAATATAATACAACGATCATAAAAATTTTAGATTATATTTTTAAAAAGATATTTTGACATGTCATTATCTAATTAGTTTATCATTCCGACTATTCCGACTAGATAACTCACCGTTGTACCATATAATTTCTCCATGATTAGCAAATCACTAATTAAATTACTTCATTTGTTCCAATTTGATAAACAAGCTAGCTTTTTTTTAAAAAAAAAAATTATCATTACACATATTTAATGTTACTTATTAAAAATATTTAACAAATATATACGGTACTAAAATACGGACAAAATAGAAAAAAATTACATATAAATTTACATTTCTAATAAAGATAATTAAGTTTTTTTAAATTCTTGTGAGATAGAAAATGTAACTATCAACTTACGGCAGAAAAAATGTATGTTATGCATCCAAAAATTATTTTCAGAGAAAATGTATACTATGCATCCAAAAATTATTTTAACTTCTTAAGTGATGACAGTAATTAAGACTTAATTAATTTACAATATTCAAAAGCTTCTTAATCACACCTTACTAATTGTTTTGGGTGGTATTGGATCTAATTTTCCCAACTGTTACTGCCAACTCCAATGGGCAAGGAATTATATATATATATATATATATATATATTATAAATATAATGTTTTGATTTTGTAATATAATTAAACAATGATATTTATATAATTCAATTGAATTTTTTATAATCTTAATTTAATCATTAGTAATTAGTATTTTTTTTTTTGAAAAAAAAATGAATGAATTGTAAGTCTGCTATACCATTGTTTTGGACGTCAACAAATATGTCTTATTTGTTAGGGTTAAGTTCAATAGGCAAATGACATCATAGTTTACAGCTAAAAGGATAGTGAAAGAAAATGAGAGTGACAGTTGATTAATATATTGTCTCTATTTACTATACGTATTTTTAGATGTATATTTTGGGCAATATTCATCTAATTTAACAACTACTCTATTCTCCATTCATATCAAAACCTAATGTTCAGAAAAAACATCCATATATAAATGTTTTTTGAAAGTATATATTTTGAAAATATAGTTTATTATGATATATACTTTTCATTGATATTTCAACTAATACTTTGGTTGGATTATAAATTAAATGAATTTTTTGAAAATTAATAAGCTTATTAAAAGCTTAAACTAGAATAGTAAATAATATTATTGTGTTATTAAAACTTATAAAGACCTCTTGATTCCCAAGCCTTCAATCTTGAACATAATTAAATCATGACTTCTTTGAGAATATACTAATTAATAGGTGATGAAACCTAAATAAAATAATATAAGATCCTAAACTCCTTAATTTATATTTAGGGTAGGGTTAGCTATTAATTGATTTATGAGATTTCTTACCTAATTCATGAGTCAGTTCTTTATTATGAGAATCATATTAACATATTTCCAATTCAATATTTCATTCAATCAACTACTTTGTTGTTCTGTTAATTTAAGAGAGTAAATTATTATTTAGTTCCTTAATAAGTTAGTTAAAATTAATATGAAGACTTGTACAAATATATATATGACATATATATATCAATAGACTATATCTAATCTCAGGCACCAATTAATAATTATTCATTCTAAATCTCACAAATTGAATAGTATACAGACTAATAATAGATTTAATATAAATGAGTAAACAGCTAATAAATTCTATTAATTCGATTTTCAAAATAAAAATCAAGACTTATAAATTAGGTCAAATTTCAAGCAGTAAATAACAATAACCCTATCGTTGTTCTAACCATGTCAATGGCCAAAGGGTGTTATGGTATGATTTTGAAAGTCATATAATAGACAGGATGAACATGCAAGAGATGATATATATTAATAGTCTTTAAGCCTTATACCAGTATATCAGAGCACCTAACAAAGGGCATATACTAAATTAATAATATATAATATGAACATTCTATAAAAAAAATGATAAATACACATATACATATATATATGCTGAAAACAGACAAAAAGGAGAGAAAAGATATCTAATATGTTAATGCAACTAGTGATGTTATTCTATGCTATTATTCATAATTGTTATTCCCCATGCCAATGAAAGACAATTGCTGCTTTATCAACTGATTATCATAAGATTCTCTGTTCCTTCATATATTATAAATTACCTCAACAATCTAATATGATTATGCAACTAGTGATGTTATTCTATGCTATTATTCATAATTGTTATTCCCCATGCCAATGAAAGACAATTGCTGCTTTATCAACTAATTAAAATTAATCATAAGATTCTCTGTTCATATATTATAAATTACCTCAACAATGATCAAAGCATTATACATACATACATATATATATATATATATATTATAATTATATAATAGTAGACATGGCCACGGTTCGATTTAAAATCGGAACCAGATCAGTCTAAATCAAAATCGAAACCGATCAAAACTGGAATCGTTCTAAACTGGAATTTTAATCTTGATTTATGGTTTGGTTCAGCTTCATAATTTTTAAAAACCATTGAACCAATAGTTTTCATGGTTTTAAACCATCAGTTTAAATCGTTAAAAACAGTCGGTTCAAATAATTAAATTAGTGCATTTTATTTAAGTTATTGTATTTATTTTATTTATTTTTTATTCTTTAATTTTAAATTTTTTACTAACTTTATAAATACCACTTATATTTTAAAATTTTTTATATTTCTAAATTTTAACTTGTCTTATTTGTCTCTTTATTCTTCAATCTATATCTACATTATAATCTTCAATATTCTCTAGAATTTCTATTTTTAAAATTTTATTTTCTAATATTTTCTACAATTTATATTCTCATTTTAAAAAAAAAGATTATCTGCAGTATAATCTTAATCACTTTATTTTATTTTATATTCAAATTTTATTTCTATTATTTTTATTTTTATTTTTATTATATTTAAATTTTTTTCTCTTATGTATTATTATTTTTTATTCAAAATTTTATTACATTAAGATTTCTAAAAAAATGACAAGTAAAGACTCAAATTTTGGATTAAAAAAGAAAATAATATAAATGATAAATATTTTAGACCAATTGACATAGAAAATATAATTGAAGAAATTAAAATGATGATGATAATATTTAACAATTGCATAAATATAAGATAAAAGAAACATGTGAACGTTAATTTCTCTTTAAAGTCCAAAAAAATACATAAGCTACTTATCTTTTTTAAGTTGTGTATGTATCATTTTTATTATTTTTTTTAGTAAATTAATCTCAATATTTTATTTCTTTTATAAATTTTAATTTAAAATTTTTTTTCTAATTAAAATCACACATAAATTATTTCTTAAATTATTTTAAACCACTGTCAACCATTGTAAGTCTCTTTTAAATTGTTCTAAATCACTTTGAATCATCATAAGCCGTTTTTAAAATGTCACTTTAAACTTTCTCCTCAAAGGAATTTTTATCCGGTATAAACTCTTATAGTAATTCACCTAATTAAAATATTAAAATTAGGTTAGTTACTTAACGATGGAAATTAATCCTACAATTTTCCTAGGAGGCTTTGTCTGCGAATCGAATTGGAATTCAAGTAGAATCGAATTTCAAATTCAATTACAAAACATTTTATTTCCAAGTTTCTTTTCTAAATAATTAAATAAAGTTTATTGATTATATCAATGTAATTGAAAATATACATCATATTAATAAAAATTGAAGTTCTTATTATGTTAAAAATTAGAATTCTATTCACAATCGTAGAGATCTTAAGTTTAAGTTTTGGGTATACAGCTATATTAAAACTATGCAGAGAAAGTTTTATCTCTTTTGTAGTCTAACCTAGCTCAACTTCGAAAATGTAATTTGCACAAAAAAAAAAAAAAGCTCTAAATATGCATAACAATCATCTTAATTATAGCAATGAAGTTAAATCCTATTTTTTCAGGAGATTTTCTTCATGAGTCTAGTATCTTACATCACACTCGAACAAATCTTAAAATTCTAACAACAATAAACGGACATAGAACTAGGACAATAGATTTAAATTTTGCTCAAAAATAAATAAGCTAATTATCAAAATAAATTCAATGGAAGAAAAATTAAAAATGAAGAAGAAGAAGAAGAAAAGAGAGAGAGAGAGAGAAAATAATACATGAAATATAATATTTTCAATGGTAAAATTAACAAGTTAATTAATGAAATTAGAGGATCCACGAGAATTGCGAACTCCATTGCTCAACAAAGATTAGCAATGATCAAAGTCATCACCAAATAATATATAACGATAATCCTGAATTTTGTCTAATATACACCTATATTTCATTGACGTATAACTTCAACAGAAATAATAAGTTTCATAATAAAAATATTATTCATGCAACAAATTTTTATATATGTGACCCATCCATTTTAATTTAATTTATACACCTACTTTAACTCTTTATATTTTATTCTTGCAGCTGCCTATCCTTTCCAAATTGGTCTCGTAAATTCAGGCTTACAATTTTTATTTATTTATTACATTTAAAACTGTCCTATAATACTTCATATATGATTTGTATTAATTATACGTGCACTTGTCTTTTTATATATTTGAGTTATAAAAATGATAGTGTTTTTTTTCTTTTTCTATTTTGTGGATTCAATCCTTTGAATTGTGGATCAACTCTATTTGTACATTGACATGTCCATTGCTCTCTGGGTCTGTTTGTTTCATGATTTAATAAGATTTTACATATATTATTTAATTTTTTATTTATTTTTATTTTAATTTATATGATATAATTTTACATAGCAATCTCGTAGTTATAATGGACTTTAATAATTTTTTCTTTAATTTTAAAGTTTTATCTTTTAAAAATATTCTAAACAAATCGTATAAATACGATATTGTCCTTACAATATTTATAATATCATAATATACCATACATAATTAAACATGTCATCCAAATTAAAACATGAAGAAAAAAAAGCTAGTTAAAGTTAAACACTTGACCTTCTATTTTAATAATCGTTTCATTCTTCAGTTTTTGTTTTTGTAATCAATAAATTGGCCATGGTTTGCTCAATTGTGCCCTTGAATTATGAGATAAATACGCACCTAGTTTGTTTCCCTTTATTTATTTCAACTTATTTGAGATAATTTATTTGAGGAACTAAATAAGATAAACTAAAAAACTAAATTTATGGTATACTGAGTGTGCAAAGAGTTATGCTTCGTTATTTACTGATTAGAAAATACAAATTTAATCACAATACAAACAAACAGCTTCAAAGATATGTCAAAATGAAAAGTCCCTTGTATATAATAAGAACAAGTTACACCATTTATTACTTTAAAATTTTTCTTTTCATTTGCTAATATTTTTTTATTTTTAACTTTTTTTCTTTTTTATTTCTTCTGTTTATCAACTTTTTCTTTTAAAAAATACGTCATTTTTTTTTTCATTTTCTTCCTCTTTTTTTCTATTCAATTTTTTTATACCTTTTTTTTTCTTGCTTCATCACAGCCTTTTTATTCTCAACTGCTGCCGCCTCTTCTTCACTATCGACACCTCTTCTCCTCCATTTTTATCTACATTTCTGTTTCTTTTTCTCTTTTTTTTTTTCATCAAAATAAAGAAGAAATATGAATCTACTATAATTTGATTTTGATTTTGATTTTGGTTCTAGTTTTGGTTTCGGTTTTAGTTTAATTTTTTTTATTTGTAAATATTTGTTTTTATTGTTTGTTGCTTTCAACTATAATGATGAGAGATTTTTTTGTTATGTTATTCAACTATAACATATTCTATATGTTTGATAAAATACTTTAAAAGAAATTTTTTTTAATTTTTATTATTTTTTCATCACATTTAACAGATTATATATAATATATAGATATTCATATAACATATCCATATGTTTCTTCTTCTGTATTCTATTAGATTAATTATTTTATATGTAACATATAAGATATATAATTGTTTATATAACATTTCTATATAGTTCTTCTTCTGTAATTTGTGAAATTAATTATATTATATGTAATATATATAAACATATATATGAACATATATGCATCATATACGATTTACTAAAAAGTAACAGTTTTATAATTTAAGATTTTCATATTTTAGTGTTGAGGTATTTATATTATTTTAAAACTTTTCTCTATATCTTAGTAAAAAGAAAAAAAATTAAATAGTATTTTCGAAAATTGATTTTTTTTTTTGGATTATTTGTGTAATTTTCTAATACAATAATAGACTTTCCTAATTTTAGCGTGGATACACATGGACACCTGAAATGGACAGATTTTGTGGATTTCAAATCACTCTTAACATGGGCCACTTTAATGCTCAATCACAGCCCATTAACTGATAAATGTACCCAGCTACCACAATCGGCCTTGTATTATATTTCATGATAATCTCTAAATCACATTATAAAACTACCTAAAATTTTTTTTAAATACTAAAAAAATTAAAAATATTTATATTTAAAAAAATTAAAAATAAATTTATAAAAATACCTTACTCTACGCTAAAATAATTTTTTTTTTCAAAAATACATCTTCTCTCACTGCAATTAATATTTTACTTCAATTTCCTTCTTCTTTTTTCAAACTTCAAAAATTAAAATATTTTAATAAAATAATAAAATTAATATTTTAAATTTTATTTTCAATATATAAAATTTATTAATTTATTTTTAAATAATTTTTACATATTATACACAAAAAAAATTTTAAAAAAATATTAATTTTATTATATATATATATATTTAATACATGTTATGTATTTATTTGTGTATGTTGTATAAACTATATACATATTGTGTGAATGTTTAATAGATATAAAATTAAAAATATATAAAAAAATATTATTTAAATATTTAATAAATATTTACAAATATTTAGTAAATGCGGTAAATATTTAATAGATATATAATATATGTTATATATATAGTGTATATGTTATGTATATATTTATTTTTTATATATATATTAAAAATATGATATAAAAAATATTTTTAAATAAAAAACATAAATAAAACCAAATAGAAAAAAAACAGAAAAAATAACACCTTAAAAACTAAGTTAAAAAAAAAGCATGTCTTTATGGAATTGGAAAAAAAAAATCAACCGTAAAAATGAAAAAATCCAAGAAAAAATGGTTTTGGGCGTAATTTCATCATCTTTTAATCCCTAATGAAATTGTTTAGGAATTATTTATTTGTTAAAAATATTTTCCATTTTCATATTTTAGTTTTTTTTCTGTTAATTAATATTTTAGATTTTCATAATATTTTACATTTTCATTTTCTATCTATTTTCAATTATAAAAAGCTTAAATTACATGGACACTGTTTTAGAACACATATTATCATTATTAAAAATAAATAAAAAATGATATTAAAATTTAATAAAAAATTATTATAATAATTTAAAGATAATAAAATATATATCAACCTAAATAAAATATCAAAATAATAATATATAATTATTATATATTTAATTATATGCGAATATATGTTACATATAACCATATATATATGTTAATTTTATAAAGAATAACAATATATAATTACTTCATATATTTAGTTATATATGAATATATATTATATATAACTAGATATATCTAAAATAAAATAGCAGTATATCACATATAACTAGATATATATATTAATTTTAAAAAGAATAACAAAATATTTTATATGTTTAGTTATATGTGATTATATATTACATATAATTAGATATACCGAAAAAAAATAATATATATGAATATATATATAACATATAATTAGATACACATGAATAATAGTATTAATATATTTAGATATATATCACAAAATAACAATATATATAAATATATGTTACATATAATTATATATATGTAAATAACATAATATATGTTTAATTATACACAGATACATGTTACGTATAAGTAACTAAAACATAACATTTTTATAAATATAAAATCCCGTATTTTTTAATGGCCACTCTTCACCATATTTTTGAAAAGAAAAAAAATCTTTCAAAATATTTTTGTGGTTTTTTTTTTATAGTATTTTTTTTTTGTAATTTTCCTCAAATTTTATTGGGATGGTTTAGCTTCTAAACCTAATCCATATCAGGTCTGGCTTGACTCTATGCAAAAACAAAAAAGAAAAAAAAAATGATGAAAAGATTCTCATGGGCCAAAATCCTTAATGGGATTAGGATAAATCCATGCCTAGCTTAAAGAGGGACGACCTTATCTGGAAGCAATTCTACACATGGAACAGAGTGCTTAGCCTGCCAAACAATGGCAAAACAAATCCAGGGAGGAAAAAGAAACGCAGGTATATATAACCATTAAAGTAATAGCATGATGGTTGCTTATCTGCTACTAATGAAAACAAAGGTTGGCATTCACATTTGCGCTAGTTATAAGGGGACGCACATCAACCAAATGACTAACTTTTTTGGATCCAGAAACATTGATCTAATTGCAACCATACAAACAAGCTATTCATATTCACCAGACCTATAATAATCATTACCAAGGAAAAAAACACAGAAAGGCACATTTATAAGAAATAAACTTAGGCGAAGAAGGCAAGAAAATTTTGTACATCTCTTAAATCTAGCCGCAGTTCCATCATAGCATATAAATTTATAGATGATAGACGATTAAAACCATTAAAAAAGATAGCAAAACACACCTTAGCAGTTGTCTTGGTCTCTGTACAGGCAATATGTTCTTATAGCTTGAGATCAGCAAAGAATAGAGGCAAAGATTATCATCTAAGAGATTTTAGACAACTTTATTACTAGCAGATGCAATGTGTTTTCCAAAGAGGACCATTTGAGAGATATTGAGCCTGAGAAAGGAAAAATCCACGCCTATTCATTGAAAATTTTAGTTGTGGGACATAGAATATACGAATCTAGTCAAAAGTTCAAACAATGGTGCAGGCAAAGCAAGTCATACAGCTAGGAGACAGATGGAAATAATTATATTTTCAAGATCTGTTCATAAGCATATCCTATTGGACCTATTCAAGGTCACGGTTCGATTAATCAGAATCGCCGGTTTAGAATTACCGGTGTCGATTTATAATTTTCGTGAACCTTAATCTTAATCGGTAAGAAACGGTTCAGTTAAGGTTCAGACTCTTAAAAACCAGTCTAGTTTCGGTTTCTATTTCGGTTTGAATCACAGATTCAAATTAATTTTTTTTAAAAATTATATTTAAAAGAAAATACTATTATTGATACATGATAATATTTTTTATGAGATTAAATACCACTTATAAAATTAATAATATTATTTAAATTAAATCAAATAATATTATTTATAAATATTTAATTACAATTAAAGTATAAAGAAAAAATTAAAAAAATATTTAAACATAATTACTAAAAATTAATAAACTATATAAATTATAATTATAAATATTTAATATTACATTTGAAATATTCAATAAATATAAATAATGTGTCTTGCACTTGTCAATTTATTTCTTCTTCATCATCCAAAATATTAATATATTGTTGTGAAATTTACTCATCACTTATATTATAAAAATGACTAGAACTTATCATTTTAATATAAATTGATAATAATAACAATAATATTTTTTAACAATGATAACAATAACAATTACTAACAATAATAATAACAAAATAATAATAATTAACAAATAATAAATATTACTAGCAATAATAATAATAATAATAATAATAATAATTAACAATAAACAATAAATATTACTAACAATAATAACAAATAATAATAAATAATAAATATTACTAATAATAATAAATAACAATAACAAATAATAATAATAAGAATTTAAGAGAGTAGAAATTAGACAATTGAGGGTTGAAGAATTTAGAGTTAAATTAAATAATTAAAATTTGATAATTGAGAGAAATTATGTAACAATTAGAAAATGAATTAAAAAGATAGTGTATTTATAGATTTTTTGAATTTTTTTATTTTCATAAAATATTCTTAAATTTTTTTTTAATTTTCCGGTTTTGAACCGGAACCGCCGGTTAGATTCCGGTTTAAATATTTTGGAACCTGAACCTAAATCTTAAAGAAAGGTTCTGATTTCGGTTCTGAACCTTTAATTACAGTTACGGTTCGGTTCATTAAACCGAACCGAAACTGCCGGTCCGATTCAACGGTTCAACAGAACCGTGGCTATGCTTAACTGGACCTAATCCAAGAGTAATAAGTCAAAGCTTGGAAAGAAAATATATGTTCGCAAAACTCTGGATCATATAATGAGTTGGTAAATAAGAATTAGAAAACATTAGATAAAGTTGAGATAGCATGAAAGCATCAACATATAATTTTTATGCTATGAGGAGATGTTGCTTACAATATCAGCATAATCTCAATCATTTCACGCTTCCACAGTAAAATATTCAAGTTTACATCTAAAATTTCTCTCTAAATTCAAATAAAAAAGTTGCTTTGTGAGTATGAAAAAGTCTACCTCAATGTGAATGTGTACTAAACTTATGAGTACATTTACACAAATCTAAGCAACTATTATTTTGAAGAACAAGTCAAATATATAGATTTTTTTTAAAGCAAGAGTCTATAACAAATATACAACAATGCCGTCTCCATATCAGACTTTAAGAAACAACTATTGTGAAGCTGGAAAGTTGAAAATCTGTAAGGGATTCATTGCATGATTTCTAAATTTAATAGGTGCTAGATAAAAGAAAATAAATAAGTTAATAAATAATACAGCCAACCCCACTTTTGACAATATTCAAAAAGATCAATTAATAGATGCTTGATAAAATCCAAATAATGCAATTTCATTTCTATATTCTATTAGCACTAAGTTGAAACCATCGAAAGAATCTTTGATTTTTCCCTCAACAAGGCTGCATTTGGTTATAATCTAAACTAATAAGCACCTGCTTTTCTGACAAGCAATTTTTTATTTGGAATAATTATTGTCAAACTAGCAAGATTCCATCTATGAGCTCAATGACCCACAATAGCCAGAGTGGGTATCAACAATATGGTCAATTGATCTGGACTACTACATATATCATTGCTCTCTAAGAATCAATATCTCAGACGTTAAATAAACTCAACAGCCTAGCCAGCCCCAGAATAGTAAGAAATCAAGTAATGGGATACTCATGCTCAAGAACAGACAAAATAGCTAACTTTAAACCTTATTGCATGCTTATAAAAGATTTACCTGCACATGAACAAGTTCTACATGTTTATAGTGATAGAAAACAGAAGGAAGTTACATTGTCTACTGTGCAATGTTATAAAACCAGGAAATAAACTCTTCAAGTCTTTTGTTTTTTTTTTTAAATCTGAAGAGAAGAAATTTTATCAAAGAGATAAAGAATTACAAGCAACTCTCCAAATCATTAAACATATAAATTGAATTCCTGTATTAAATTTTTATCTGATTAATTTCCATTGTGTTCAATTACATCTCTATTATATACATACTTAAATTTACGAGTTACACCATGCGTCCTGTCTCAGTAATTGCCCTTCATGTCCGGGCCCCTTGCTCTTGCCAACACCAAACCCCTATTCCAATGAGGTTAAACTTTTTGTTGATATGGAGCGTAATATTTACTTCCTTTGCGACGAAATATTATAATGTAGTGTTACTACAAATACCTGTCAAGTCAGATAATAAGGAAACACCGGTCGCTCCTTGGAGAACTAAATCCATCATCAGTCACTAGCACAAGCTAAACATGATAAAGCTTGTGAGCTTTCCAACTCAAAGAGCTGTCAAAAACATGATAACCTGACATCTTATTTCCAGGCATCCAATCTGTCTGACTTCATTGGTAAATACAGAAAAGAGAAAAGTCACAAGAACACCAATTTTCCTTTATTTTTCTAAGGCTTAGTTGAACTGAGTTGAGTTTAATAGTCAAGAAGTCTCAAGCTGCTATAAAACAAGCTTTTCGAGGAACATAGGTTTTATGATGATGAAAAAAAGATGATAATAAGTGATATAAGTTGGTCCAGATTTGGAGAAACTGAAAAGAAAACTGTCAAACTCAATTAAGCTTTCAGGAAGATAACAAGTATGATCTCTCAGGTTTTTCCAGCTCAACATATAGCAAACTTGATTAAAAGAACTTCAGCCATAAGGCTGCTATCTGATTCACAGCAATCCATATGAAAGAAACAGCTTCAGTGCCTTAGAAATTAGTTTCAGCTCTCTGCTGTCTAATATTATATTGCCCACTACGTTAACATGACAAATTACAATATTTCTAAACGGTCGATATTTCCAGTCTGAATAGCTAAATGTTTCTATTGCCACCCATAAGTTGATCTTTCATGTTTCTTCATATAGGCATCATCAAAATGCTATAGGCGATTATTCCCCAATATCAAGTTTGTCTCGTACTAAAAGCATTGAAGCAATCTCAGAAGATACTTACAGAAATTTCAGATGCACACGGATGCCCAAAACCTTCCTTAAGCATCACTCGTGGACTCTTATCATATAAACTACTTCTAAAACTTGTGACCTTATGCAGCTCTAAATGTATCCACCGAAAATATAGTCAGGCCTCAGCCCAAATATCAACTACAAGTGTCTCTTTTGGGAGCTTGTTGCAGCTATCTACAAGCAGATTTGGATAAGAGAATTTGCAACAAACGAGGATTGTGGAGGGAAGAGAAGAGTCATGCTTCAAAGGTCATCCAAAAATTTTTTAGGCTCAAAATTATCATAAAAACCTAAGAAATGAACCAAATATGAATAACTAAACAAGAAACAAGAATCATAAACAGGAAGTTGTTCGTTGCGTTTGTTACAGCTAAGGATTTTTCATTAATGAAAGTGAAAGTAACCAAAAAATTACAACAATAAAATTGAACTCGTTCATAATTTCCACTTCCACCCAAAATCTAATCACATTAATTGAAATTTTGAAACAAATCCAATCCAACCCACAAAAGATTAGTAACACTAAAAAAAATAGGGAAAAAAGAAAAAGAAAAAGAATGGGTTACCTGAACTCAATTGGAATATCAGAACATCTCTTCCACCATCCCTAAAACCCTAACTCACTCCATTTCCACTCTCCAAATCCTTAAGCTCAATGCTCTCAACCCTGTTACTTTCCTCCAAAATAGACCAATTGGGAGACCGAACAGCCCTCAGCCACTTGAAATCATCTACATTGCTCCAATTTCCAGTCTCCAGATTCAAGCCTGCTTCCTTCATATCGTCCTCAATCCCTTCATACTTCAAACAGTAGGGCGCGAATCTAACACGGCTACAATCCTCGATTATCGGTCTGCTTCTCACTCTCAGATAAAAATCACTCTCTTTTGCGTAATGCATCCTTACCTGATGCGAAGCCAACACAAACACACAGTTTTCAACTTCTTCGATCAAAATTGAACCTATCACTGGCCCAGAGAAAACCTTACAATTCCTTAATCTATTAACAAAGAGCGCACTAACGCAACCAATTAACCTCACTACACATGAATCTAAATCCGATATGGTAAATTCACCCGATTCCGAGCCTCTGAAATTCTTTGTTAAGATCTCATTTTGTTTGTTCCTAATTCCTGGTGAATCCCTAATTGTAAGAGTTGGTACCGGAGTTTTGGGTTTCGCAATTTCAGTTTCTTTAGGTTCAGAAACTGGAGCTTTGCTTGAAGATTTATTTTTGAAAGAGAATTTCTTCTTCGGTACAAGTTCTGAGTTCAGATTATCCAGAGATTGTTTAAGTTCCGATACGGTTTTCAGAGAGGAGCGTAGCTCGTAGGAAGGGAGAAAGTAGGAGTTCTCGGCGACGAGTTGTTCAAGGGAGGATATGGAGGAGGAGATGTCGACGAGATGAGATTTTAGGTGACTGGGATTGGTGATGGCGAGTTTAGATGATTCGGAAATTTTGGATTCTATTGAGCTTTTGGAATCAGAGAATTTGGAGAGGAAGGAGGCGGTGGATCCGGGGGTGATGGTGGTGGATTTGCTGCTGGCTTGGTGGCGGTTAGAGAGGCGATCGAGCATTGCTTGGTGCTTTTTTTGAAGGGTGAGGTCTGTAGATGTGGTTGCGTTTGAAACATCTGGTCCCGGTGCCGTCGCGGGTGCCGTTTCTTCTTCCATCGTTGTTTGTGGCCGTATCTGCTAGCTGGGGAGGACCTTGCGGGAAGACCTTGGCGTGGTGTGTGAGCGGGACGGCAGCGTTTTGCAGCAGACTTTTGGTTTTTAAAAAAATAATTTCAAAAATACCATAATTTCAAAAAAAAAATTCAAAAATACTTTCAATATTTTTATTAATAAAAATAACTTCTCTTCAATTTTTATTTTTTTAAATTAACTCTTAAAAAATATATCTCAATAATAAAAATTAGTATTTTAAATTATATTTTCAACATATAAAATCTATTAATTTTTATTAAAAAAATTATTTTTATTTCAAATAATAAATAACACTCATAAAATCTATATAACATAAATAAATATATAAAAATATAAAATATTTTAATCAAAATCATTATTATACTTATAAAAATAAAATTAAAAAATTAAGCTTGTAAAATATATATTATACATATATTATATCTATATTTAAGATTATTATGTACATATTGCATATATATTATATATATATTATATATATATATTGTGTTTATATTATATATATTCTAAATATGTTAAATTGTGATTGATAAACTATATTTTTTTTATAAATTATTTAATTATATTATATATAGATTTGTATTTATTGTGTGTATATTGTATATATATTTTATGTATGTTGTGTCTATATTTATATATTTTGTGTATATGTTATAAATATAAAAATAAAAGATATATAAATAAAAAAAACACAAACAATGTAAAAAACCAAAACAATAGCAAAAAGATAAATAGCAAAAAGAAAAAACAAATAAAAGAAAAGAAAAAGAATCGGCACCACAAATCCATGTAAAAAAAACTTTCAAATAATTGAAAAGAAAAAGTATAAAAATATAAATAAAAAAAAGCCATGACCGTAAAAGTGAAATTTAAAAAAAAAAAAAAACGACATACACTGTGCAATTTTCATCATAATTAATAAGATTTGCTAAATGAATTCTTTTTTTTTTTGGATAGAAAATATTAATTTAATTAGTGAATGAAAAAAGCATCTTCCAATAAAAAGCATGATAAAAAAGATGGGATATCTTCCATCCAAATATATTCATCATCAACAAAGGAACTAGACTTTGAAAGGAAGCCTTGGCGTAACGGTAAGTATTGTCGCCGTGTGATCTGAGATCACGGGTTCGAATCGTGAAAACAATCTTTTGCAATTAATTGCAAGGGAAGACGGCGTTTAAAGACCCAATGAATCCGACCATTTTTCAGACCCCGCTCATTGCGGAAAAATTCATGCACCGGGCTGCCTTTTTTAACAAAGGAACTAGACTTTGCTAACTTATGGGCACGGATATTACCCATATGAGGACCAAAAAGACCAAGAGCAACTTTGAAACTTTGCTGTAAAAACTAAACAATTATCCAAAATTGCCACTAAACTATTATGCAAGTGCTTTAAAGAACGTAACTTATGCACTATAGTTTGATTGTCAAATTCAACAATGATACCAGTAAAACCCAAATCTAAAGCAAGTTGAATGACACATCTCACTGCTAATGCTTCGACTAGTAAAGGATCCCTACTCCCAATAATTTTCTTTATAGCAGAAGCCATAACATTACTATCAAAATCCCTCAAGGCATACATATCCATCTCCATTAAAACCAGAATTATAATTTATTTTATAATAGTAAGGTGGAGGTGGACACCAATGAGAAGGATGAGTTCAAAAATTAATGGAACTGAAATTATTTGTTTCCTTCTTTGATTGCAACAACAATAATCCATTCACATTGCATTTTACTTTAGCCACAACCTTATCAGTATTAAAGACCTCTCCCCAAAAACAACACAAATTCTTTAATGTCCAAATACGATAGTAGATTATGTAAAAAAAGACCAAGTTCCTTCAAAGAGAATGATGGTATTACATTCATAAACCAAATTTAAAAATTAGAACCACTAAATTTTAGAACCTGGCTCATGTTGCATTTCACCCAAACCTCTGAAATAACTGCACAATCTCGAAAGATATAAATTGCAGTTTCTACATCTAAACACTAGGAGCATTTGAGGGAGACATGTGGAATTCTAGTATTCAAAATCAACTTTGTTGGCGGTACATCCATGGTCGATCTCTAAATAAAATTGAGGATTTTAGGCATAGTTGGAATTTTCCACAGAGATGTCCAAATTTGTGAAGCCAACAAGTTTGAGGTAGAAGAGGAATTTAATGGAATAGTCATATCCAATGCAACCTTGTGATCACTTTTTACTACATAGTTGTCAGTGAGATGAAAGTGTCATACTAATTCATCAGATTTTAGATTTTTGCTCAAAGGTATTTACTGTATATGCTCTACATCAATTGGGAGGAATAAGTCTAAAATAAGTGCCCAATTCCATTCCCTTTTTTTAGGATGAATTAGTATTGAGACTGGAGTATCGACCAATTCATTATAGAGAGATTGAGGCAACATGAAAGTCTGCACCACATAAGTGGGAATAGCTTGTGCCATAATTTTATTAAAAGTTCTCTACCTACCTAAGAGAGGAATTTTTCCTTCCAGTTTTATAGCCTTCCCAGAGTCTTTCCTTGATTACAGAGAAAACCATTTTTTTGATCTCCCAACAGTCGTAGGTAATCCCAAGTATAAATTATGATGAGAGACTTTTTTACACCAAGACTCCTTATCAACTGATCTTGAAGTTCTTCACTGACATTAAAGCTAAAACAGGCTTCTGATTTGTGAAAATTGACCTTCTTCCCAAATAATTTTTCATAAGTTTGAAGCATAGAATTAATTGCCACAACTTCAACCACATATGCTCTGACAAACACAAGACTATCATCTACGAATAATAAATGGGATACTAACGGAGCACCGCAACATAAATGGATACTATTAATAGATTCAGATTGAATTGCTTTATTAATGAGACTAGTTAGACCTTCAAAAATCAAGAGGAATAAATATGGTGACAGTGGGTGCCCTATCTTAATACTCCAGATGGTTAAAAATATCCAGTAGGCTGGCCATTTATTATAATAGAATAAGAAGGAGAAGTGATGAACCACATAACTGTATTAATCCACTTTGATGAGAAACTAAGTTTCTGCATAATAGCTTTAAGAAAAGGCCACTCCACCTTGTCATAGGCCTTTGCCATGTCCAATTTCAGAGACAAAAATTTTCTCCCCCCATTTCCTGCAGTTTTCATATGATGAAAAATCTCAAATGTATTGAGAACATTATATGTGATTAGACGTTCATGAACAAAAGCATTGTGAGCTTGATCCAAAATATCGCCAAGAATAGTTTTTAAGCCTATTAGCAAGTATCTTTGTTGCAATTTTACAGACAACATTGCAAAGGCTAATTGGACGGTACTATGTAATAAATCTAGGTTCCTTCACCTTAGGTATAAGTATGATTAAAACCTACAAGCATCTCATTTCCATGCAAGACTCCAAGAATAGTATTAATGACATCCCTACCAATTATATGCTAGTATTTCTGAAAGAATAATAGAGGAAAACCATTAGGTCTAGGAGCTTTAGATGAGTACATGGATTTTACCTCAGACACAACTTCCTCTTCTTTAAAACATTGATTTAAAATTAGGTCCATGTCATCAAAGACCTTAGTTGGAATAAAAGAAAGGTCTTCAAAAGTTACTTCTCGGTTATTTGATTTAAACAAATCACAGTAAAAATGCACAATATGAGAATTTAGCTCTTGTCCCTTCAAAATATTTCTGTGATCATCTTGAATTGCATTAATAGCATTAGTTTTCTTCCTAGTTGACGCAACAACATGAAAATATTTATCATTTTTGCCGCATTCTTATAACCATTGGATCCTAGATCATTGATGCCACATAGTTTCTTCCCGTAGATTAATCTCAGTTTGTTCAACTTTTTATCTTTCATGAATTTTATTAATAAAACTTATATATATATATATATATATATATAAAGAACATTCTTTACATATATATAATGAATTCTAATAAAATTTTCATTTACTTTGAAAAGTATAAATTTATAAATACGCCATACAAAATTTTTATAAGTTGATTTATACCACTATTAATTTGAAATTTGTGAACCTTAATTTAATAGTATTTAGTTTAAATATAATTAATTTTTTGTGTTTGTGGAAATAAAATTTCATATGAATTTTATTTATTTCAATCATAAATGAATAAATTTATAATAAATTATAAAATTTAGTTTTATAATTTCTAATTATTTAACGTGTAAAATTATATATTTTAATATAAGTTTACAAAATTCAAATACATGGAAAATTTTAAATTACCATTAGTGGCAGAATCAGGAATTGGATGAGCAAGGGGCAAATTTTTTAAGCCAAAAAAATTACAGATGAATTAAAGATAAAATTGAACATTTAATATCAAAATTTAGATTTTTATTATAAATTTTTATTAAAAAAAATTATCAAAAATTATATTATTTATTAAATTCTAAAAATTTATTTTTTTTATATATTTTTTCATTTTAATTCTTGGATCTATTAATTTATTTATATAATTTTATTAAGTTAAATTTTATATAAATACTATTTCAAATGAGAACATTAGTTTTACCTAATTTATAATCAAATTATAAAATTCTAGTATTAACCTAAAATACCTAGAATTTGGGTTCGGATTCTACTTTGGTTAGCTCTTCTACCTACAAGACAAGAGAGATGATTGGACTCCAGTAGGAAGACTTCGATACCTAAGTCAATAATCGGTTTGTCAGCAAATAGACGAGCATGGACTAGCTAATCACTGAACAATGGACAACATGACTTAAAACAAAACCCATGAATCACAAAACCAAATTGACACTCAAAACAGCAAACTACCCCACCACCATCACATCCCAACATCACACGACCCAAACCACTACAGTTAACCTGAATAACCACCATTAAATTGGACCATCAAACACAGAACATACTACACCCAAACCTTCAACAACCACTTCCGAAGCTAAATAAGCTTTGTCTCTATCTCAAACTCATTTGCTCCACTGGTACAATTGACCTCAACAGTAATGCAATCCCTAAGCCTAACAGACCAATTAGTTAGGGAGCTTATGGCTATCCTGAGAGATTTCATCATAGTGTTTGGATAGCAAGCTAGTGGAAACCTCCCATAACCATAAACACAGCCTGAAAACTTAGCAAATCAACAAGTTCAGACACCATCCCTAGCTTATCACATGCCATCGAACCTTCAGCTTACCAAACATATACTCCCCCACCAGCCTATCACACAACCCCGTATTTAGTAGCATATTACCCTCTACAGCCTCAACCTAAATTTAACTAGAAATACCGAGCAAGAGATGCCTCTCCCGAGCCAGAAAATGGGACTAGGAGAATGTCTTATTCTCTCGAGTACTTTGTGTCTCACACACCAACCCCTTCAACTCTAGCCCTAAGAGACCCTAAGTGGAAGGATGTGGTGATGACAGAGGAGAATCTTAATATTTTAGTTGATAACATAATTAAGCAAATGCGTAGGGGAACAAAACCGCAATATGATACTGTCTTCCGCTCCTCCCTATCTAAAGAGATCCTTAGTGTTATATATCCGAGTTTCCATGTACCAAAGATGGCGTACAATGGAACAACCGACCTCCATGCTCATATTGATTATTTCTTTAACATCGCTCTAATATATACTATTTCAAACTTTATCTTATCCAAATTTTTTCCTAAGACCCTGACCGGTAATGCTCAACTATAGTACAAAAACCTAGAGTCACACTCCATTCATAGTTTCAGCCAGCTCACCAAATTATTTATAAATAAGTTTGTGGCTTCTGTTATCGTACCTCAGCCTACTTATTTAAGGTCATGCAGAAACCTAAAGAAATATTGTGGCAATATATTGAAAGATTTAATGACATGGTAGGTAAGATACCGAGGGTGAACTTTGAGCTACCGTTAAAGGCATTTATCAGAAACACAGAATGTGCTCAATTTTCATCTTCTTTGAGCAATAATCCACTTCAAGATTTTATTGAGTTTATGGCTCGATCTCATAAGTACATCCGAGTAGATGAGAACACCTGCTATGGGAAGAACTTCATGCCAACCATCAGAATCAAGGCCAAACATCCAAAACTTAGGAAGAGCCCCACAAAGCTGAACCCTCAAAACCAAACTCCCAAAAGCAAGACATCGCTAGACCAACAAGGCCGAAAAAGGATATATAAGTGGAGACGGACAGGATGTTGAGAATTATAAGCTCCAGTGGACCCGAGAAGGAGCTCACACTAACTCAAGTATTGGAGCAACATTAGGATGTCTTTGCCTATAACTACTGATGTTAGAGGTATCTTACTTGAACTTATGGTTCACGAGCTCTGTGTAGACCCTACTGCTATCCCAGTAAGGCAAAAGAAAATAAACTTAGAGCCAAAGAGGCAGTTGGCAGCATACCATAAAGTTGAAAAACTTTTAAAGGTGAGCTTCATTAAAGAAATTCTATTTTCGAACTAGTTAGTCAATGTAGTGTTAGTGAAAAAGTTCAATATGAAGTGGAAGAAGTGTGTAGATTTCACAGACCTCAACAAGGCATGTCCTAGAGACTCCTACACTCTCCTGAACATTAATCGCCTTGTCGATTCGATGGAGGGCTATAAAGAATATAGCTTCATTTGACGCTTCATCTGGTTATCATCAAATTCATTTGAAAGTTGAGGATCAAAGTAAAACCTCTTTCATAATAGGAAAAGGCACATACTGCTACAAGGTCATGTCGTTTGGTTTGAAAAATGCAGGAGCCACATATCAAAGGCTCGATAACAAGTTTTTCTAGTACCAAATAGGACAGACTGGGGAAGTGTACATTGATGATACAATTATGAAGTCCATGACCTTAGCCGAGCACCCTAAAGACCTTACAGAGGTCTTTGAGACCCTTATGCATATGAACATGAAGCTCAATCTAGAAAAATGCACATTTGGTGTTCAATCCAGAAAATTCATATGGTTCATGATATCGAAGAGAGGCATTGAAGCTAACCCTGAGAAAATATGAGCTGTGATGGAAATGGAGCCACCCAAGAACATCAAGGACATATAGAAGCTAAATGGAAGAATTACAGCCTTGGGAAGGTTCATCTCATTCTCGACTAGGAGGTGTTTGCCATTTTAAAAGCTCTTGAAGAATCTTAAGCAATTTCAATGGATAGAGGAGTGCCAACAAGCTTTCATCGAGCCAAAACAGTTCCTGAGCTCACCTCTCCTGCTTAGCAGACCTGTCCATGACAAAACACTCCATTTGTACCTCTCAGCCTCACCAACAGTAGTGGGCTCGATATTGGTTAGAGAGGAAGATGGCCTATAATACCCAATTTATTGCACTAACGATGCCCTAAAAGGTCTTGAGCTCAGATATTCTCATTCAGAAAAACTAGCAAAGATGCTCCGAACTGCTTTAGAAATGCTTTTTTCGTACCTTGATGCACATACCATTATTGTGCATACTAACTCATGTTTAAAGAAAATTTTTCAGAGGTCAGAAATCTCAGGGCATCTTACAGATTGATCGACAAGGTTGGGAATATTTGATGTCAAGTATGAGCCTAGGCGAGCTATGAAAGCATAGATCTTGGCGAAGTTTGTCACAGAATTGTATGAGCAACCCTCTAAGACCGCCTTTAGGGAGGCCTAAATTTTTAATTTAGATGGAGCATCATGTGTTGAGGAAGCTGGTGTTGGAGTAGTTCTCAAAGGCCCGGGTAAGATATTCATCAAATATTCAGCGAAACTTAACTTCACAACCTCCAACAATATAGCAAAATATGATTCCATTTTTTTAGGATTGAGATTGGCTCTAGAAGTATGGCATGAACTCTTGCAGATTTTCTCAGACTTTCAATTAGTAGTCAGCCAGCTAACTAGGAGGTACGAGGCCAGGGAACCGAACATGATCCATTAGAAAGAGCATATAGTCAAGCTCCTGGCAACCTTAGAGAAGAACGGTTGTTCCTAGGAAATTTATCAGATAGTCTGGGCTAAGAATGAACAAGCTGATAAGCTGGCTAAAGCCGCTACTGTAAAGGAGGGGGCTCTCGAGCACGGAGTTCTCGCTAAGACCATTCAAAGTCCGAGCTATGAGACTTCAGTAGTAATGGTGACATATCCTATGGAAGGGTGGAGGATTTCGATCTATAAGTTCCTTGATTATGGTGAACTGTTAGAAGACCTAGTAAAAGCCACTGTCAAGAAATACAACCTATACTCCATTCATGATGGACTCTTGTACAAAAGATCATTTTCTCATCTATAGAGTAAATGTGTATCTGAAGAGGAAGGTAAGTATTTGCTAAGAGAGATTCATGAGGGAATATGTGGTGCCCACGAGGGAACCCAAGCAATAGCTCCGAGAGCACTATTACATGAATATTTCTGGCCTTCTATGGATGATGATGCGAGAGGCTTTGTTAAAAAGAGCGAAAAATGTCAAAACTGCGTTATTTTGCAGCATCATCCTGCCACAAACTAAAAACCTATCAGAAACTCATAGCCTTTTGCTCAATAGGGAATAAACATCTTAGGTCTTTTTCCCTAAGCCACAGCTCAGAGGAAATTTTTGGTCGTTGTAGTAGATCACTTCACTAAATAAGTAGAAGCAAAACCCCTTTTTTCCATCACCCCAGCTACAATCATCAATTTTTTTTAACAAAACGGTCATCACAAGATTCGATATTCCTCATATGGTCATCACACACAATGATAAGTAATTTGATTATAGGCCATTCAGAGAATATTGTGCCGAGCTCAAAGGGGTATTTTATAATTAATAAAACAAGAAAAATTAATTCCAACTTAAACGAGATCGGAGCTCTCTCTAACGAGGTCCAAATGTATCAACTCTCTTTAACAAGTTGAGTCGAGTTTGTAAAATAGGTTGCCCTAAAACGAATAACAAGGGAATCAATCCCTTATTACAATAAAATTTAATTGAAAATTGTCCAGTGACCCCATTCTGGTCTAGGAACCTAACAGAATCATTCTTTCACTTGCTAGATATGCTAAGCTTCAACCATGATTGCCTTGTTCTTTCGTGCCATATACAGCAGAGTCACAAGGGTGGTCATCCACTGGATCCAAAGTGGCCTCTGATACCACGTTGTCAAGGTCCTGGATCATGAGGAGCTTGACTAAGTGAAGAATGAGCTTCAAAAAAGCTGCTGAGCAAAGATAAGAAGGAGAATAGAAGAAATAGAAGGAATAAGGAGAAGAGAGAAAGTAATGAGCAGGAAATTATTAGATATTATTTCTTTTTGTTATCTGGAATGATTATATTCATGATTATATAATCAACAACAACAATAAAGCCTTAATCCCAAGTCAATTGGGTTCGGCTATATGAATTCTTCTTTTCCACTCAATACGATTTAAGATTATCTCTTCTGGTATCATAAGATCATTTTGGATCACTTTTGACCAAGTCAGTTTGCCTCTCTTAGCTATATCTACTCTAACTTGTTCGGTTTTTCTAATTGGCGCATCGCTAGGTCTTCGTTTCACATGGCCAAACCACCTCAATCTATGCTCTTTTATCTTATCCTCAATAGGTGCTACCCCCACTTTTTCTCTAATGCACTCATTGCGGATTCTGTCCATCCTAGTATGACCACACATCCATCTTATCATTCTCATTTTCGCAACATGCATTTTACTCATGTGTTGTCCTTTTACTGCCCAACACTTACTACCATACATCATAGCAGGCCGTATTACAGTGCGGTAAAATTTTTCTTTTAATTTAATTGGCATCTTTCGATCACATAGAACTCCTATAGCACCCCCTCCACTTCATCCAACCAGCTTTAATCCTATGATTTACATCTTCTTCACAACCCCATCTTCTTGAAGAATAGAGCCAAGATATCTAAAATAAGTACTATGAGGCACTGCTATTCCGTCTAAAATAATTTTGTCTCTTTCTCTATTCTCGCTATTAAATCTACAAAGCATATACTCAGTCTTAGTCCTACTTAGCTTAAAACCCTTAGATTCCAAAGTGCTTCTCCATAACTTCAACTTTTGATTTATCTCTGCTTGAGTCTCATCTATTAATACAATATCATCTGCAAACATCATACACCAAGGGATGTCATCTTGTATATGTCTTGTTAGCTCATCCATGACCAAGGCGAAAAGATAAGGGCTCAAAGTTGAACCTTGGTGTAATCCAATAGAAACGGAAAAATATTTAGTATCCCCTCCCATGGTGCGGACACTGGTGGTAGCTCCATCATACATATCCTTCAAGACTTGGATATATCGTATAGATATTCTCCTACGCTCTAGGACCCACCATAAAACTTTTCTAGGGACTCTATCATACGCCTTTTCCAAGTCAATAAAAATCATATGTAAATCCTTATTCATCTCTTTATACTTTTCCATCAAATCTCTTATAAGAAAAATAACTTTCATAGTTGATCGACCAGGCATAAAGCCAAACTGATTTGAGGAGACATAAGTATCTAACCGCAAACGGTATTCCACAACTATTTTCCACAATTTCATAATGTGGCTCATAAGCTTTATACCTCTATAATTTGAGCAATTCTGAATATCTCCTTTATTCTTAAAAATAGGTATCAAATTACTTTGTCTCCATTCATTAGGCATTTTCTTTGAACTTAAGATCTTATTGAACAAAGATGTCAACCATGTAACTCATGTATCTCCCAAACATTTCCAAACCTCAATAGGTATCTCATATGGTCCACAGGCTTTACCAACTTTCATCTTCTTCAAAGCTTCTTTAACTTTCGAAAATCTAATCCGTCTAGTGTATTTCACATTTTTTTTCGGCCTAACGTCTAAACCCTCAATGTTATCACTATGGTTACCATTAAGAAATTCCTCAAAATAGCTTCTCCATCGTTTCTTAATATCCTCTTCTTGAACCAGAACCTTATTCTCTTTATTCTCTTTATTTTTATTCTCATAGATGGCTGCTAACAACTATTTACAATTCCCATAACATGTAACTAACTTTTATTTCTCCCTTCTATCCCTACAAATTACTCTTTTTGTTAACATACTCAATCAAGGCCTTCGGCCCCGCCCTGCCCTGCATCATGAGCCATGACAGTTTTCTATTTGGAAATTGAAAATATAACAAAAAAATTAATGCTTTATGTGGAGGTTGTGTGCCACTGCTTTACCAATATATATTTATTTGTTTAGAAGGAAGCTGAATAGCTCCAGTCTTTGCCCTATCTGCAAAAATAATGAAGAATTTGTAATGCATTCTCTTTTTTTTTTTTTTTGTGATCATGCTAGAGCTATGTGGTTCAATTCAAATTTGAGTCCCGTACCTTCTGCTTTAAATTCTAGCTCATTTATTGCTTGATGGTCTAATTTATTATGCTTGGTACACTGTCTTGATAAGTCTTGTGTTTTGGACAGTGTTACTTCTTATGTTGGAGCATTTGAAAGTCCAGAAACAAGTTTTGTTTTGAAGACGCCCCTCCTAATCCTGAGATCATTGTAAATAGAGCAGCTTATTTTTGTTCTCCTCATGTCTCAGCTCAAAATACAAAAGTGGCTCAATTTGTTAAACAATTGAAAAAGGATTTTGTTAATGATATACAAGAATCTATGTAGACTTGGAGAGGCCTCCTTCTCTTAGTTGGCTAAAAATTACTATTGATGCCTCATGTAAAACTAACTATTGTTTTACAGGAATAACTATTATTAGATCTCAAAAAAAGGAATTGAAGAAAGGAGTGGTCTGTCTCATGAAATATTTTTCCCCAAATGTCTCTTTGAATCGGATAACCAACAACTCATTCATGCAGTTAATGACAATACACACTGCCCTTGGGAGATTGAAGCTCTTGTATCTCAAATTAAAAATTTAGCTAAAAGCTTTATTGATTGTAATTTTTTCTTTATCCATAAAAAATGTAACAAAGCAGCAGATTGAGTTGCATCTGCAGTTTTTATAGCCAAATTTAAGAAAGATTGGATGATTTTTCACCCTAAAACTTATATTCTCTTTTGTTATCATATTGTTCTTCCTGCTAGCTTCAATAAATTTGTTTTATTTAGTTCCCAAAAAAATAAATTGAAAAGGTCAATGTTGGAATTTTGAATTGGCAGTACACTTGTGTTTCGTCTTCGACAAATAAAAGTTTTCTTTTACACTAGAAATTTATTAAAATGACAATTTTGCCCTTACCACCACAACCTAAGGAAGAATTCCCACAGGCCAACTGTAACGAGACAGGAATACTATTAGATTCCCTTTCCACCCCATTACCACTTCTAAAGATTCTTCAATGGTTATAGAAATTCGAGTGCTTGACTCTCTCAACAAGCTACTAGATCAATGGCCAATTAGATCCTTATTGCTTCTTCAAGAGCTTTTTGCCAATGAAAATGGATAGATATAAAACAATAATAACAAGTGGGTTTAGATCAAGCAAAAACTACATAATATGGTACAAAATCCGTCTAACACTAAAATTTTAAAAATCAAGCAATGGTTGAGCGGTTTATATCATGAAACTTAACATATATTTATAAAGAAAACACATACATCGGCTTATGCAGATTTCTCAGCTTCTGCAGCAGCCTCTTCCTCTTGCAACTTCTTCAAAGATGGAGGCGGTCTCACAACAATGCTTTTCTTCCATTGTCTATCCAACTTTCTCGACACCCTCTTATTGATCCCCTCCTCAATCTCCCTTTCCCGTTTAACAGTAAGCATACGTGCTATCTGTTATTAATAAAAATCCTCATTAGCAGCAGCAGGATAAGAAAACCAATGATCACTAGTAGGTATAATGAGAAGCATCCAACATCTCACCACCACCTTCACATTAAGAAGGTTCCACATGTGGGTATGAATACTAAATGCAACAGTCAGTTGTATATACAATACACAAGGTGCAATCGCCCTAGCAACATTTGCAGTAAAAAGGCTAAACACGTGAGTGCAAATTTATCTACTATTAAACTAAGGGATGAGTTGTTAACAGTGCACAGAAAGGACCGTAGGAAAACAGGATAGAAAGCCAGGCAAGGAGTAGCAAACAGCTCACTAATCACTTTCCTAGGTCACAAGGAAAGATGGCGACTATGCCACTTTGTGACTATACTCCCCAGCCCAGCAAGTCAGCGCAAGGCACATAGCAACGTGGACAATCAAATCCTATAACATTTTTTAGCATGAAATTATTCTATAGCACACTAGGTTGATAACTTACATCACTAAGAGCAGGGACAGATGTAGAATGGAATATAATGGGCCAAATTTTGAACAAGGAAAAATTTGTATATTATAATCCATCAAACAGTAAATTATAATTTTCACTTTAATAATAAATTAAAATATAATTTAGCCATATTATTTCATAGTTTGACAAAATAAAGACTTTAGCCCTTTCTACTCACGAAAATTATCGAATTTTTTAGCAATTTTTTTTCCATATATGGTAAAGAGTTAAAAGAAAAATTATGAAATTTAATCTTGATTATATCCATAGTTGATAACTTTAAAAACTGACAGAGTGAAAATAAGTCACCATTCTATGCACAAATCAGTAGATTTCTGATTTCTTTTCACCAATCACCGCCACAAATCAGAAAGAGCCAACAATATTTCAAAAGATGGAGATTGTCATTTATGAAAAAAAATATATAATTCCATTTTTAAATATAACATTTCATATTCTGTAAAGTTTGTGGATAAAATTTTCGTAAAATCTATAAACAACAAAATTAGTGAACTATATTCAATATAAGCAATTAGAGTTACAAAATTTTATAAAAATTATTAATTTAGTACAAAAACTAGTGAATTAAATTACATCTTTATATTTATACAATCAACTATAATCATGTAAATTTCTTATGGAAATTATTCAACAAAATTTTGTGAAGTCTTATAATTGTTTTTAATTATAAAATTTAATATCATTAAATTTAGCTAGTAAAATTATAATGAAACTTAGCATAAAAATAATAATAAATTATAAAAAGTATACTAAATTGCTTATATTAATAAATTATAATTATAAAATTCAGAATTTTTAATAGGAAAATATTCCAAAATATTATTATAAAATTTTTGTTTTAAGATTTATTTTAAAATTTTTGTGAATAAAAAAATTAGGAGCCAAATGTAATATTTTTAATATATATATATATATATATATATATATGTATTGGGGGGCCTAAGCATTGGGTCTGTCCCTGCCTAAGGTCATGTTTTTAGATTGATACTTAGAAGCATTGTTGTATAATTATACAGTGTATCACTACTGCCACCTTCCTCGCCCATTAGAATATCATTCCAACCATTTGTACTCACCAATCACCACATCAATCCCATTATTCTCCACTTTGCATTGTGCAGGGTTATCTCTTGACTATGAAACATCTAGTAATTTCTTCACATAACATCATTTTAGTACTCTGTAGCCTTGTCAAAACCAAAATCGCAACAACCTTAACCTTTATTGGTTTAAGCATGCAATGTATCAAATTGAATATCCATTATCTGGCCATATAAATTAGCTTTATGCAGACACGCCATAAAAAACATCTTGCTCCTAGTTCTAAAAAATACACATCCTGTCACACTTTTTCTATTACCATGTTAAGGATCTTCATTATTTTAAAATATTTTATTAAGATGTTGATCATAGAATAACCTCTCTTTAGTCCAACCTATGTTTTATGTTTGTTAAAAACCATTGTTTATTTGTTAAAAACCATTATACCCCATCCATGTTAAAATTGTTGGAACATCAAGGTAACACCCCAAGTGCCACTGAATACAGCACTGCACCACAAAATTGACTCATCACTATGCTCTAGACAATGTACTCAAGAACCAAATTAGAAAAAGGAAAAAAAAAAACAACAATAATGATATCACAATAAAGGGAAAGCAATAAGTCGTGAAGAGAAAGCGGGGAGAAAGAAAGAAGGGAGTCCAAGAAGTTACTTATTTATCAAAATGCAAATTTAACAACAAAAATTTTGGCATTATTCGAAGGTAACAACTTATATTTAGTATGCAAATAAGGGAAATTACTATAATTGAAATAGAGAATCAAAGGAATCTATAAATTATAATCTCAACCATTTGCAAAAGATGTTCATTTCAATAAAATTATGGTTGAGAATGCACCTACAAAACCATGATCTTAGGATTGTTGATATTACGAAATACAATTAAAATAGAGTTCACAAGCAGGTAGACAGTTAGCAACATGATAAATAACGGGCATAAGAGAAAGAGAACACGCTTCACATGGGTGGGTTCATGTTTTTTATAGTGGGCAACTGCTTCCATTCCAATGTTAAAAGCAAAATATTTTCATTTAAATTTAAAGATAATTCAAAATCTTCTTTTTTATTTGTACCCATTGAATTAAGCTGTTTTTGGGTCAATATGTTACTATTCTCTTCTTAAGTGGGATTAATGTATGATTTTGCAGTGTTTATAAAACTATTAAAGGTGAAACATAGAAGTGATCTAGGAATTATAATTTTAAGATTTTACATTGATTGCGAATATAAATGCAAAAAGGGTAACCTGAGATCTTAATAAAAAAAATATGTAGTAATTTGGGTTCAAAACTAGTATTTTACCGAACAAAAAGTTTATTTGTTCCCTTTTTTTCTTAAATTTTATTTATAAATTACTCCCGACCCCCGGCCCAAACCAGACCTCCTCTTTGTAAGCTTTCCCCACGCATGAAATTTCTGACTCCTACATTCAGTTTTTCATTTTAGGCCATACTATAAAAGGATTAAACATTATAAATTTGCAGGAATTTTGATACAAATGAAAAACCAAAATATAAAATATCAGTTCAACATTTTGATGTTTCTGAGTTAAGACTTCGATGGGTCAGAAATTTCTCTCCAACCCCATTTTGGAGCCTGAAAAAATCCATTAGAAAACAGAACAGAATCAAAAGTAACCAACTCCATAATTCTCATCATCAGCTATTCCAGCCATAAATTCGTCACATTGATCATAGGTGAATGCAAGATAACTAAACCCATAGAAACTTCCACTAAAAGTCAAGTTACCAAAACATACAGACAATAGCATTCCAGTGTTTATCAATCCTAACCTACATAACAAAAAATGCAGCAAGCGTTCACAGTACTATCAGTTCAACACAAATTATTTCAAAATATAGCACAATTTACTAGTCAATCAATGTAGCTACCCTAATCCTCCCACAAAGAAAATCTGAAATTTTGAAGAGACTCCGAGAATATTAGAGTAACCAGAAACAAAATTAGAGCAGCATACCCTTTTGCGCATGCGACGAAATTCACTGGATTTGAACTCATTGCGCGCCGATTTCTGAAGCCGAAGCATAAAGAGCTCGCCTTTAAGATCAACTACCTGTTCATTAATTTGCTCAGTAGTCATGCCTCTAATTTCCTTCAATTCTTCTTCTCTCTTCGCCATCATTACTACTGATGATGAGAGTGGTTTCCCAGAAAACGACCGTGTCTTTTGGGCAGGTACTCGAATTGAAACAGGGCATGTGTGACGGATTTGAATGCCGGAGAAGCTGGATTTGGAGAATGGAGATGGCAGCTTTGGAAGGAATGTTGCGGTGGAAAGGCTCAACATCTCTGCCTTGTATTTTATGTGTGAGTTGCTCAGGCGCTCTAGTGCTCTACCCAAAGTCGATATTAGATAAGCTTCCTGTTTCCTTTCCTCTTGAGACATTTTTGCCTTCTTTTTCACTTTTGATGTTGAAATATTGAAATTTTAAAATTTGACCCCTTTATTTATTTTCCAATTTCTGGGAATACCTCTATTTTTTTTTTTTGGGTTAATTGCCTTTGCCCCTAAAATTTTCTCTGATTTGCTAATATATCATTTAATGCTCAAAAATAAGTTTTTTTTTATATATTTTCTGAAAAAACTTGGGAATGAGACTCAATGGTTAAAATTGAAACTTAAGTTTTGTATTCATAAGTTATTTGCATGGTATATAATATAGCAGGAGAGATTTCGAATTCAGATTTATATTTTATGTATAAATTCAATTTTTAAATCTAATTTAGATCCAATCATAAAATATAATTTTCTATCTTCTTTTATTTTTAATGATATATTTTTTTTATTATGTCTAATGAAAGCTAGTGTTTTTTTTTTAATTCTAAACTAATGATTGAGCTTAGAATCTTATTTAAAATGAATGAATTTTATAAATTTTTGTAAAATGCATTTAAATTTTAAAATTTGTTTATCTAGAATGAATTTTTTTATTCATCCAATTCTATGAATTTAAATATGTAAAATTCAACTAGTATAAACTCAATTCTACCAAAATAGGTTGAATTTGCAAATGAACTCTGTAAATTAATGAATCTTATTTTTTTTATAAAATTACCCTCAGTAAATCTATAATTTTTTTTTACTATATTCTTCTAATTTTTTCTCTTTTCTATTATGTCTCTCTTTTTATGGTCGCAACCAAGTTGATGACCTATCTCTCTTTGCAATCTCTTATTTCTCTGGCCAACCGGTGACCGTCGTGCACTCCCTCACTTTACCCTTTGTCAGACTACTTGCTAATCACCACAAGTTAGTGATTTGTGAGTTTACTAGGATTTGTTTCTTCTTTGATTTTTATGAGTTATTCTAGATTTTTGTTTTTTGATTATGTGTATCTTGCTATTTGCTAAAATCATCATTACATGCTATCATATTGAAGCTCTGAAACTACAAAAAGTAGAATCTTACCATGTAATATAGATTTGCCAATCCTCTTATCAATTGCAAAAAAAGTCATGGAGTACTAACCCTCTACTTTTATTTATTTGAGAAAGTTATATGTTAATTTACGTAGTATAAATGATTATTTACTAATATACTTGATTTTTAAAAATATTTGATTAATTTTTATATTATTTGATAGATTCAGAAAATATGAGAGACATTCACAAAAATGTAATTACAGTTATTGTTACATATGCTGGATGTTTGGCTTTTTTATTACGTCTTTATTGATATATTGAGAGATCATTACCAAATTATGATAATAATAATAGTAGTAGTAATAATGTAAGTCAAGAATTGATGAGAAAAATCAAAACTGGTAATAATGCTTAAGACATTTTACGAATGGGTCCACAAGCATTTAGAACTTTAGTTAGTGTCTTAAAACAAAAAAAAAAACTCAAAAATAATAATTACAATGTAGAGGAACAAGTTGCAAAAATTCTTATTCATTTTGGCCCATAATGAGAGAAATTATGCTGTGAATTTTTTTTTTCTTTTGTTGGCATAGAGAGACTGTTAGCCGTCATTTTTACCAAGTTCTCATGGCAATTATATTTTTAAAATATGAATTTTTAGTGCAACTTGATGGTTCTATAGTTCCTTCAGAAATTATGGATAGTGGAAGAAGATTTTTTCCTTATTTCCTGGTTAGTGAATTTAGGAATATAATATATAATTCTATTATACATTTTCATTAATATTCTCATTAGCTTAGTTGTAGTTGTATTAAATAGAATTGTGTCGGTGCTATCGATGGAATGCACATTCATGTTAAAGTTCTAAAAGAAGATCCTAGTAGTAGAGGAAGGAAAGGAATACCTACAATGAACATATTGGCAGCATGCACTTTTGATCTAAAATTCACGTATGTATTACCTGAATAGGAAGGATTAGCTTCATATTCGAGAATATTAGAAAATAATTTAAATAGGAAAGATAATTTGAAAGTTTCTCATGGTAACTGTCATCAAATTAATAGTCTTATATATCAATATTTATTCAATTTATGGGTTAGTGAAAAATATTTTTCAATTTATGCGTAGGTAAATTTTATTTAGTTGATGCTGGCTACCAACTAAGATCTAGTTTCATTACCCTATATCGAAGTACTAGATACCATTTGAAAGAGTACTCACATTGCGCTCCTAAAAATGCTTGAGAATTATTCAACATTCGGCATGCATCATCAAGAAATGCAATAGAACACTCTTTTGGAGTGCTTAAAAAAATATTTTCTATCATTGCTAGTGGAACAAAAGCTCATTATAATTTTCATACCATGTCTGAAATTATACTTGCTCGTTGCATTGTACATAAATTTCTCATGATGTATGATCCGGATGAAGATACTCTACAACAAGTAGATAATGAATTGCAGGAAAATCACAACGAATTTCAAGATGTAATATCCATTAATTTACAAAAAATAAATTAAATTAATTCAATAAATAATTTTAGGGATAATTGAAGAGTTTGAAGCAAGAAATATAAATATATACGTGAGGTATATATATAATATATATAACATATATAAAGGTCAAAGTTGAATGGTAAAGTCAAAGGTAATTTGGTAAAAAGGTTAAAAGTTTAAAAAAATTCAAAATTCAAAATAATTATGAATGGAAGATAAAAATTATAATTTTAAAATAATTAATTAGTTAATTAATTAAAATAATATAAATATATATGGTCTTAAAAAAGAGATGAAAAAAAGAGTCAAATTACCATTTCTTCTTCCTCTCTTCTTCTAGGTTGGGCCTAACCACCATTGAAGCACAAAGGAGATTTTCTCTTCTTTCAAACACCAAATTTTGAGTATATTTTCAAGAATCAAAAGAAGTTTTGGTGGTTTTCCAACAAATTGGTAAGCTTATTTCTTTAATTTTTAAGTTATGTTGAAAAATAGAAATATATAAGAATTGAAATTTTAATGGAGTATATTTTAATTTGTTATATGGGTATGGGAAGTGTTGTTTTGAAGTGAAGGCAAAGATTTTATAGTTGGATAGTTGAATTGGTCAAGTTTAGATGGAGTTTGGAAGAAGTAGTGATTATTTAGGGTTTTCGAAGGCTTTTGTTAAAGAATGGGTATCCATTTAATTTTATAGTTTAAATCATATTATTAAATGATTCTAATGTTAAAAATAACCTTAAATGACTATTTGGAATTGAGTAAAATGAAAATATAAAATTAAAGAATGTTAAGATTTTTAGGAGAACATTGTTTAAGATTTGTTGTTAATGGAATTACATTGTTTATATCATATTATAATATATTTTTAATGATAGAAATGAACTTGAAACACCAATTATAATTTATTTGAATGAAATTCAAGAATTAAGGTGAGTTAGGGTAAATTTTGAAAAATTGTAGGAATATTGCTTAATTAGTTTTTAATGATAGAAATACCTTAGAATATATTTCTAAATGATTATAATTATTCACATTTTGAATAGGCATTGAGTAGAAGCAATTTGTCTAACATTAGTAGTGGAGAACTTATTGAAAAGTTGGAAAGTGTGAGCATTTTAGCTTGGATTTGGGTATTGGAGTAAGGTATGTACATCATACCATACTTTTGATAGTTTAAAATATTTGTATTTAATTTGACTTAACACATTTTAAATGAAAAATATGTTAAGCTACTTGATCATTTGAATGTTCATATGTATTGAGATATTAAATGTGAAATGATGTATATGCATGATGTGCATTATGAAAAGCCATTATTAATGGCTAAAATGAGTAGAATGTGCTAGATGTGAATTATGGGAGAATAGCCCAAAATATTTGGATAATATAATTGTAATGTAAAGTGACATGCATTGTTGATAAAGTGATAAGATATATTGAATTAAAGTGACTTTGTATAGTTATGAATGAGAAAAATGAGTGAAAGAGACAATGTGATAAGAACATAAATTATAAAAATATGCATTATTTGTGTGTTGCCTAATATACTATTCAATTTCAGAGTTTTGCATTTGGTGGCATGCCTATGATTTATCTTCGGACTAGACGCTGGGTGTCAATGTTATATGATTTGCCTTCAAGCTAGACGTCGTGCGTCACCATTCTATTAAGTGCCTTAGATGCTGGACGTCATTGTTTTCTGCCTACGGGTTAGACATTGTGAGTCAAAATAAACTAAAATAATAACTCTGAAATTTAAATATTATATAAGGTCATTTGGGCCAAATGCATGTGAATGTATTAATGTGATAATTTAAAAAGTATAATGAATATGATCTAAAATGGAATTACATGTCACATTGTAGAGTTTAATGAAATAGCATTATGCATTATCTTCTTTAAAGTTTCATTATTATCAAAGTATGTACCACTAGGCTTTTAGCTTAGCGCGAATGAAATTCATTGAACAGGTGACAGTGTTGATCCGGTAGATCCGGAGAGTTCATTTAGACCTAGTCAGGTCTAAACTTGGGCTGATTATTCTTAAAGTGTGATCGGCTGCCACAGGACCAGAGCCAACTGCTGACATGTATACATTTTATTTTATAAAACATGATATAACTATGTATATTATGTTTGCATATTTAGAAATGTTGTGAACTATGAAGAATTTTGGATAAAATTTTTATGATATGGAATTGTATGTGTGTTATATATATATATATATATATATATATATGTACATATTTGAGTATTTTGAAAAAAGTTGGAGGATGTTGAGAATTTATGGCGAATTATTTAATTTATTAATTTCAGGAGTGTATTTATTTTGACAGGTTGAGTTAATTGATTTTTAAAAATATTTAAATTACAGATAAAACTCTGACGAGTTTTTTTCAGAGATCTTACTAACTAATTATGTATTTTGGTCATTAAATTATTAGAGAATAATATTATTTACTCATTTAAACTACATTGTAAATTTTAAAATATTTTTATTGAATCTATAAAAAATTTTGAAAAGATAATAATAGTGACATTTTTTGTACTCTATATGCATATTTTATATATACCGAATGCATGTATTATATGTATATAGAGTATACGAGTGTTATATACGATATTAGACAACAGGCTAGAGATATAGATGCTAGGTAAGGAGAGCGAATAAGAGATCATATAGCTTCTCGTATGTGGCTTGATTACGTGTCTCGATCTTAGAAATAAATGATTGATTTGAAAACAAGTATTGTGATTTTTGTTGTTTCAGTTAATTTGAGAACATGTATTATTATTTCATTTTCTTCTTTATTGTTTTGGTTGACTATGTGGTTAAATGTTATTTTAATATGTATTGTTTATTTTTTTTTTATATAATTATTCATCATTATGCATAGATAGATTCACAATTTGAAGAAGTTGTTAGTGGTTCTACTGGAAAAACTGACAAGTATTTAAAATGGCCAAGAGAGATGGATCAACTTCTTCTTGATCTTTTGAAAGATGAAAAGTCTAAATGGAATAAGGATAAAAAAAATTAACAAGAAAGCATGGAATACTGTTATAGTTTCTCTTAATAATGAGCTTATAAAGATGGGGAAGACAGTTGATGAGACAAAAGTAATCAATAGGTTGAAAACTATTCAAAAATAAATGTTTTTAGCTATTGAGCTTTTGGGCAAAAAAATTGGTTTTGGATCGAATGATATGACTAAGAAAATTGAAGCTACTTCAAGTATTTGGAAAAGTGTGATTTAGGTTTTTTTTTCAAAAGTACTTTCATATCATTTATGTTCAATTAAATTGAATTGATATGGACCTCTAATTGCAAGTTGAACCTGATTATAAGTTGGTGTGTAATAAAGAGCTGTATTTTTTTGCAAGATGCTCGTAAGGTATTTGAAAGAGATAGAGCAAATGGAGATGGTGCTGAAAGTGCAAAAGAAAAAGTTTGTAGGTGGCAAGCATATGAAGAAATCAATATTATGGATAATGAGGATGTTAGGTATATATGATATGTCCTAGCTCTAATTATTCATGTAATAATTGAACATATCTTATTTTAATTAACATGTGACATTTGTAATTTTTGATATCATGTTAATTTTGTTAATATGATATTGCCTTGATTAAATTTTAAGACTTATCATCATGATGGAGATCTTGATAATGAGAAGTTTTTTATAATTAATCTAAAGTTATTCTTGATCATAGAATCATTAAATAGGGCTTTAGTGATCCAATTAGATTAATAAATATGTGATTATAAGATAGATATTAGTAGTTTTATTAACTAAATTATATATATAGTGCATATAGAGATATGACCATGGAACTGACTCAGTGGAGAATTTCTAATAGTTAATATTATCAATAAACTGTCAATGAGATATTCTTTTGATGAATATAATGTAATAGTTTCCTTTGACATGAGATCATCATAGTAATTGACAAGTTATTTATTATATTTTGATAGTGGATACCTATTATCTTAGAGTAGTAGTTGAAAGAATATTGAGTATAATTAAATACTTATAGAATTAGTAATTGATCAAGATGTAATATGTCAACTCTTGGTAATGAGTTTAAATTCTATTTTGTCATTACTTATAAATGACTTAATTAAGATCTTGGCCAGGGCAGATAAATGAAGAAGAAATGAGTTTCTTAAATCATTTATTTGTCATTTATAATTAATATAAAATATAGTTGGCAATTTATTAGGAGTTGACAGGTTAAATATGTCTTAAGATTGACCTAGAGCTATAACGATAGGAGAAAATATTATATTATTCTTCTACATGTTCTTGATAGTAATTATTTACTTCATGCTATTTGGTCATTAAAGAGTGTTACTAGACACCAACCTTAATTAATAAATTGATTTGACTAATTTACTACCTATTTTATATTGAACTTATGTAGTCGCATACTAACGAGTATTCTAGACTTTACTAATGGATTAATTATATGATTGTGTAATAATCAAATTAGAGAATTTAATTATTTAAATAAATAATATTTTCAATTAAATTGGAATATTATTATGTTCTCTGTTAGCATAAAATATATAATAGATATTATTAGCAATAAATTAAAATTTTCAATTAACAACAGATAGATTAATTAATTAATATTTTGTGAATAAACTTATTATTAAATTATAATTTATATTTGATATATAAATAATTAAAAAATTATTTTATATAATAATAATACCCATTTATTAGTAACCATTAGAGCTGTGAAGAGTCATAACTCTTATATATAGTTAAATAATAATAATATTTATCATTAATTAATGATGATACAAAAGTGGTCATTAATACGTGACTTTTAGAGTAGTGAAAAGCCACTACTCTAAGGCTATAAATATGTTATAGCCAAGGCATACAAAGTGCGAAGAAAAAGAAAAAAAATTATTTCAAGTTTTAAATAAAAAGAATTTTATTACAATTTTTTTAAAAAAAAATTAATTAAGAGTATCTTAATCTTATAAAATAAATACATTTATCCATTTTAAGAGCTTGTGTTTTAATGGTAATTCTAGTTAAAAGTTTTAATTTGATTGTTAGTTTTATTTGTCAAAAGGTTGATAGTAAAACTCAGTCTTGATGTGGATATACGTAGAGATTTTGTACAATTAAAATTTTAATATCAAGAGCTCATTTAGGTAAATTTAAATATGTTTTTAATATATATATAATTTTAAATATAAATAGATCTATAATGGATTATTTTTGAATTTCGCTCCATGTTATGAACCCTGAACAATCTATCGGTGGTATCAGAGTTATGGATTTTTGCGTTTAAATTATATTTGAAGAGTTCAAATATAATTCTAATTACTGATAAAAGTATATTTTATTTGGATATTCTTAAATTTTATTTTATTTTGAATAATATAATATAATATTATCTTATTAAGAATACGATAATAATTAAAAGAGGATTTCCAAATAAATCTTTAATATGAGATGTTATATATATATATATATATATATATATAGTTTTGTGTTTTATGTCATTTGGATTTAAATAATTTTAGTATAATAGTTATGCTTAATTATTTAATTTTCATAAGGTATAATAAACATATGATATTAGGCATATTATTTATTTTAATAAATCCTATTCATATGTGATATAAGGATTTATTTTACTTTTATTTATTTTATGCATGTGATGTATGTGTGGTTAAAAAAAATAATTAATATATTAAATTTTGTTTAGTTATTACATGCTTATATATGTTATATGTGATGTAATTAGTTTAAAAGAAATTATATATAGATAACTCAAATTAAAATCATATGTTATGAGTGATTTGATCACCATGTTATTATTATTATATATATATATATTTTAATAATACTTTTTCTTTCATTTAAAAAAAATTAAGTTCTCAAATAATAAAATATAAGATATTTTGTTATATAGCTTTTCATCAAAATAAAATACTTTTATTTATTTCCTGCTTATAAGCAGCGACATAACAACTAAGAGACTTATAGTTCAGAAATAAAGTAAAATAACTTATTGTATAAGATGCGAATTTGAAAATAATTATTCAATCTTGTACTAAATGTCTAAATTATCCGGGAGAGTATAAAGTACGATTTATTCTTTGTTATTATTTGATGGATGAACTCAACTATGTCAATAAGAACGACATGACAACCAGAGGACTATTGGATATAGAGTTATTTAAGAAAATTACATAGGGATGCAATTGGTAAGAGTACCAATCTTTAAAAATTTGTATAAGAAATGGCTTGACTTTTAAGGAGCTCATTCATATTATTAAAGGATTTCTCCACTCCATTAAATAAAATAAAAATTCCTTAAACTATTACAAAAGCATATAGTGTGATTTAGTGAAAATATCATTTAGACTAAAATTCATATTTTTATGATATATAAATAAATGTGTTCTTATATTATTGTATTTTCTTTTCTTTTGAATTTTAGATTTCTCAACACGTTTGCTATATCACTGCTAGACATACTTGATGCCAACAAATTGGTCAGACCAAATTTTGATGAATGGTACCGAAATATGAGAATTGTTCTCATGCATGAAAAACTTATCAATACGATTGGTAAGCCTGTTAAAGAACCATCAAAAGATGATGTTAAAGCTGCCAAGAATTACCAGAAATACTTGAAATAATGTCTTACTACTAAATGCGTCATTCTTGCTTCTATGAGTTCAAAACTCCAGAGAAAACATCAGGATATAGATCTATTTGCAATCATTGAGCATCTTAAGAAGATATATGACACTCAAAGCAGGACAATAAGATACTAGCTCTCTAAAACATTGTTTGGATCTAAATTGACTGTGACCTCTCTAGTGGGATCATATATTCTAAAAATGATTAATCTTATTGAAGAACTTGAGTAGTTGGGATGCAAAATGAGTAAAGAGCTCTCTTAAGATTTGATCTTGCAATCATTACCTAAGTTGTTTTCACAATTCATTATCAATTTCAACATGAATAAAATGGATTGTAATCTTCATGCATAATATGCTGATTAATTATGAGAATCAACTTGTATCTAAGAAGTAGAAATGAACTGTCATGTTGGTTGGCAACTTTTCTAATAAGAAGAGTAAAGGTAAAAACAAATGAAAAATGAAGAATACTATGCCTAAGGGTGGTGTAACCAAACCCAAAAGCATATTAGACAAAGCTAACCAATCAGACTTTGAGAGTTTCTTTTGTAAGAAGAAAAGGCATTGGAAGAGAAATTGCAAGGAATATCTTGCTTCTCTTAAGGAAAAGAAATAGGTAAGACTTTCATAAAAAAATATTTTTATGATTTCCTTAACTGTTACTTATTCTTCACTTTGGGTATTAAATACTGGCAGTAATATTAATTTCTGCAATATGTTGTAGGGACTACAGATAAGTAGAAGGTTAAAGAAAAGAGAAGTTAATCTTCAAGTTAAGAGTGGTGCAAGAGTTGTAACTCTAGCTATAGGATCAATTTCTCTATTGATACCTACATGCAAAATACTTGTGTTGAAAGATTGTTATTATATTTCTAAGTTTGTTTCAAATATAATATCAGTTTCTATGTTAAATAAATGCGGTTTTTGTTTTGTTCTAGATAATAACATTTGCTCTATTTATCATGGTGATATTTTTTATGCAAATGGTTATCTCCAACATGATATTTATGTCTTACCTAATATGATTACTAATTCGATTACACATGTTTCTAACCTTAAAAGAAAAAGAGATGAATAAATAAATCAAACATACCTTTGGCACTATAAACTTGCTCATATTGGAGGGAAAAGAATTCACAAATTGTACAAAGAAGGTTACCTTGACAAGTATGATTATGAATCATATCCAACTTATGAATCTTGGCTCAAAGTAAAAATGATCAAATTTCCATTTATTGGAAGTGGAGAAAGAGCCTCTGAATTATTGGGCCTAATTCATACTGATGTATGTGGGCCAATGAAAATTAGAAGAGGATATTCTTACTTTATCACATTTACTGATGATATGTCAAGATATAGATTTGGGTATCTTATGAAACATAAGTCCGAGTCTTTTGAACTGTTAAAAAGATTTCATAGTAAAGTTGAAGAACAAATAAAAAAAATATCAAAGAACTAAGGTCTGATAAAGGTAGAGAATATCTTAGTAATAATTTTACCAAATATCTCAAAAAGAATGAGATTCTCTCACAGTGGACATCTCCAGAAATACTACAACATAATAGTGTATCCAAAAGAAGAAATCAAACCTTATTAGATATAATAAGATCTATGATAGGGTTCACTGATTTTCCAATAAACTTATGGGGATATGCTATGGAGACAACAACATGCTTACTAAATAAAATTCTTACTAAATCAGTCTTTACAACACCATATGAGATATAGAAATGACGTAAGCCAAGCCTTAAACATATTAAAGTTTGGCATTGTCCAGCTTATGTTAAGAAACTAAAAACATATAAACTTGACTCAAGATCTGATAAGTGTATATTCATCAGATATCCTAATAAAACAATAGGATGAAATTTCTATCAACCTTCTGGCCATAAAAGTGTTTGTTGCTAGAGATGCAATCTTTCTAGAAAGGGAATTCCTATTAAAAGGAAGTCATGGTGAGAAAATTGAACTTGATGAAGTTTAAGAGAATGATGAATCAACACTGGATCAAGAACATGAGATACAAGAGGGGTAACCTTTACTAGATATTTTAAAGTTGACAAGGAAGTTGCCAACTTCGACGGTTGATGTTCAAGAACCAATTATAGTTCAAGAACCGATTAATGAGTATGTTCCACTTATAATTGAGCAACAAATAGGTTCAGTACTAAGTGATCCAATTATACATGAACCTCTTAGAAGGTCTTTTTGTCAACATCATGCACCAAATAAATTAAATCTAATGGTGCATGATGATGTGTCAAATAAGGTTGATCATAATGATGATAACCCTAAGACCTATAAAGAGGCTATTCAAAGCTCCAACCAATAAAAATGGAAGAAAGCCAAGAAATTCGAGATATAATCTATGAAGATAAACAAAGTATGGACTTTCGTTGATGCTTCAAAGGATATAAAATCTATTGGATGTAAATAGGTTTATAAGAAAAAGATTGGAGCAAATGGTAAGGTAAAGACCTATAAAGCCCACCTTATTGTCAAAAGATATCGTAAAAAAGAAGGAATTGATGCTTGCCTTAGCAACTTACTATAATTATGAAAGATGGATGTGGAAATAACTTTCCTTAATGGTGAGCTAAAAGAGGATGTTTATATGACACAACCTCAAGGATTTGTATCCCAATCTACTCATAATATGGTTTGAAAGCTATAAAAATCTATTTATGGACTCAAGCAAGCCTCAAGGAGTTGGAATATTATCTTTAACAAGATAATTGAAAATTTTAATTTTGTTAGAAGAGCCTTTTGTGTATAAAAAGGTTAATAGGAGTATAATTATCTTTTTTGGTAATATCTATTAATGATATTTTACTCATTAGAAATGATGTACTAGCATTACATACTATAACAAATTGGAAATTTAGCAACGATCATTAAAGGTGTTTAGCGACGTAACCATCGCTAAACAACTCTATCGGTAGTTTGAAAAATGTCGCTAATAAAGGCGTCGCTAGGTTACTTAGCAACAGTTTTAGCTAACAACTGGCATAACCGTCTTTAAATGAAATTTTGCGATAGTTTATCAACTGCCACTAATTTTCACTTAGTAAAGTCGTCACAAAAATCAATTTAAATTTTATTTTGAAAAATATATCGTCGGTTACCAAACTGTTACTATCTTTTTAATGAATATTTTGCAGTAAATTTAAAACCACCTCGATTTTTTATATAATATATATATAATTATTTTTAAACCGTCGCAAAATTTATTTTATCTTTTATATTATTACAATTGCAAAATTTATTTTATAATTTTTATTATTGCTTTTTGCAACAATTAATTTAATTATTTTTCAATATTAATAATCCCACTCGTTTCCACTAATATTTCTGAATAAAAATCCACTATAAAACCAAACTTCAATAGTATTGTATTTAAAGCATCAAAACATTCACATTAAGTTTTCAACATTAAAAAAACATTAGTACTAAGAAATTCTCCTGAAATACTTAATTCCTCAAACAATCAATACATAATTCAATTCTCAACATAAATAGAAAATTGTCAATATAAAAAATCTCATATCCAACCAAGTAATGGATAATAGTAAGAGAGCAGATGATGGAGAGGGAGATAGCCAATTATTGCATTTGCGCTTGTGACAATAATTCTTGTCATTGCTTTTGTTCTTTACCTCTAATATGCTCACAATCAGTTGACATCAATATTTTACCTTTTCCTGTTATCCAAAAAATAAAAAATAATAAATGAATGAAAAATAAGTAGAAGAAAAAAATCAAGAATAAGTAGAAGAAAATAAATGAATAAAAAAATCAATAATTACGGCTAATGTTTCTTGAATTATTAGTATTAATTATATTAAATCTTATAAAATTCATATAAAATTAATAATCTGCAATAAGTAGAAGAAAATATCAACTATAATGAAACATTTATACATACTTGTACTAACCTTAATTGTTTTAAGCACACCCAGAAGCTGGTTTTGGTAGTCCACAGATTCACAAAACTGAAAATAAATTGTGCAATCGGTAATTGCAGCAGCTTAATTACCACTTCTATGTTAACAATCGTCAACATATATGAAAAAACCTAATAGAGCATATTGGAACAACTAATAGTTCAGTCATAGCCTACAATACACATAACACAAACTAGCAATTATGTTTAAGAATAAATGCATTCACAGTCCAAGCTACATATTCTGTTTTTGGACCATAGTATGAACTTGGAGTAAATGCAGTTGTTTTATCCTTTTTTTCACTTATTAAGAATATATATATATACATATATATATATATATATATGTATAACCATTTACTCTCGATCCCTGGTTTTAATCAGATTTTATCTATCATAGCCTTTGGTTTACTTATAAGACTATGAGTTCAAATTTCTAGATAGAATCAAATCAATACAAATAGAAAAATAAATAAATATAGAATCAAATCAACCAAAAAGAAAAATAAATAAATAAATTACCAGCTTTTTGCAAGGAGAGCTTGCCAACTTCCATGGCCATGTTGCCAAGAGTTTTTGATTTGCTTCAAGAGTCCATGGTCCTTTCTTTAGTCATCCTTTTCCACAGCATGGAGATCAAACCATCTCTTTTAGTTATTAATTTCCCCAACCAAACATTGAAGCAGAGCATGTAAATATATATTGGGAAGTATATTATACTATACGTAGGTTCATTATATTAAAGTACATTAACCTTTTGACTGTCATCTCTTGTCTAGTGGCACACAAGTATAAAGACTAAAATTTTAAGATATTTTAAGCTAATAAACCATATATTCTAATTGTAAATTTACAATTAAATTTTTTTTGAAGTATACTTCGTACGTGCTACTCCTACTCAAAAATTTCAAAACAAAAAATCAATAAAACTATTATTTCAAACATCTGAAGTAGTGACATTTGAAATGCAGAACTAAAAAAATCATGAAAAATGTGAAATATGAAATTAAGCAAAGAAAAAACAAGTTAAAAGAACAAAATGATAAAATATACCATCTCGGGAGGAACTTGGGGAGTAGAGGAAAGAATAGAAACTCTGCCTTCTGCAGAATAAATCTTTGAACAAGTTGCAATAACATCAACTATTAGATTATCTCCATAACTATTATAAAATATTAAATAAATTAATTTAAAAAAATGTATATTTATCACTTTACATAATAATTATGAAAATTAAAATTCTTGTAAAACTAGCCATCATAATAATTGTCTTCTTAAAAGATATAGACATTTCTGAGTTATAAAATCAATCAGAAAGAGGCAAATAAACAATGTAAATCATTAATAGAGGAATAACAATTAATAGTAAGGACAAAGGAGAATTATAGCATGAAGTCATACCTCTCCAAAGAGATTACCCCGAAGAAGATAGAGAATAGAGAAAGAGAATCCACAGTCAAAAGAGGTTCCATATATATTATCCTAAAGAAAGAGAATGCATGAATAGAATCCCATACACTAATGCAGTGGGTGCTATCATATATACCATGATATGTATACATCCTAATGTGGCTTATGCATTAGGAGTGACAAGTCAATATCAAATGAACACTGGTGAGGAACATTGAAAAGTGGTTAAGACCATTCTTAAGTACTTAAGAAGAACAAAAGACCAATTCCTCGTCTATGGAGATCCTGAATTAAAATTAGAAGATTATGCTTATGCAAGTTTTGCTTTAGATAAAGATGATATCAAATATACCTCTGGTTTTATTTTCACCTTGAATGGTTGAGCTGTGAGTTAGAAAAGCTCCAAACAAACTATAGTAGTTGATTCAGCCACATAAGCAAAATTTATAGCGGCTTACGAAGCTGCTAAGGAAGCAGTATGCATAAAAAAATTATTAACTGAACTTGGAGTGGTTCTGTTAATAAAAGATACAGTTTCACTATTATGTGTCAATACTGGAGCAATTGCTCAAGTAGAGTAACCTAGATCACATAAAAAATCCAAACATATTTTGCAAAAGTATCATCTAATTAGAGAAATCATTGAACGTGGAGATATTACAATCAAAAAGTTTAATGGAAAAAAAAATATAGCAAATCCATTCAATAAAGTGTTTGGTGTAAAGGAGTTTGACAAGCATAAGTAGAAGTTGGGAATGCGATACATGACAAATTGGACCTAGTGCAAGTGGGAGATTGTTAGGTATATATGATATGCCCTAGCTTTAATTATTCATGTAATAATTGAACATATCTTATTTTAATTATTGCGTGACAGTTGTAATTTTTGACATCATGTTAATTTTGTTAATATGATATTGTCTTGATAAAATTTTAAGAGTTATCATCATGATGGAGATCTTGATAATGAGAGTGAAGTCTTTTATAATTTAATATAAAGTTATTTTTTATCATAGAATTATTAAATAGGGCTTTAGTAATCCAATTAGATCAATGTATATGTGATAGTCTCTACAAGATAGAGATTAGTTATTCTCATTAATTAAATTATATATATATGGTGCATATGGAGAAATGACCATTGAATAAACTCAATAGAGAATTTCTAATGACTAATATTACCAATAAACTGTCAATGAGATATTTTTTAAAAAAATACAATGTAATAATTTCCTTTGACCTGAGATTATTATAGTAATTGACAAGTTATTTATTATATTTTGATACTAGACACCTACTGTCTTAAAGCAGTAGTTGAAAGGATATTGAATATAATTAAATATTTGTAGAATTAATGATTGATCAAGATGAAATCTATCAACTCTTGATAATGAGTTTAAGATCTATATTGTCATTACTTATAAATGACTTAATTAAGACCTTAGTCAGAGCAGATGAATGAAGAAGAAATGAGTTTCTTAAATCATTTACTTGTCATTTATAATTGACATGAAATATAGTTAGCAACTTATTAGGATTTGATAGGTTAACTGTATCCTAGGATTGACCCATAGCTATAACAATAGAAGGAAATATTACATTATTCTTCCTCGGGTTTTTGATAGTAATTATTTACTTCATACTATTTGATCATCAAAGAGTGTTGCTAGACAATAATTAGTAAATTGTTTTGACCAATTTGCTATCTATTTAGTATTGAACCTATGTGGTCGCATACTAACGAGTATTCTGGATTTGATAATGGATTAATTATATTATTATTTAATAATTAAATTAGAAAAGTTAATTACTTAAATAAATAATATTTTCAATTCAAATGGAATATTATTATGTTCTCTACTAGCACTAAGAATATAATTAATATAATCAACAACAAATTAAAATTTTCTATTAACAATAGAGAAATTAATTAATTAATATTTTGTTGATAAACTTATTATTAAATTATAATTTATATATTTGTATAAATAATTTAAAAAAATCATTATATATAATAATAATACACATCTATAAGTGACCATTAGAGTTACGAAGAGTCATAACTCTTATATATAGCTAAATAATAATAATGATTATTATTGATTAATGATAATGCATAAGTGATCATTAATATGTGACTTTTAGATAGTGAAGAGTCACTACTCTAAGGCTATAAATATGTTATAGCCAAGGCATACAAAGTGTGAAGAAAGAGAAAAAAAAATTATTACAAGTTTTAAATAAAAAGTATTTTATTACAATTTAAAAAAAAAATAAGAGTGTCTTAATCTTATAAAATAAATATGTTTATCCATTTTAAGATCTAGTGTTTTAATGATAATTCTAGTTTAAAATTTTAATTTGCTAGTTAGTTTCGTTTGTCAAAAAATTGATAGCAAAGCTCAGTCTCAGTGTGAATATACATAAAGATTTTGAACAATCAAAATTTTAATATCAAGAGCTCATTTAGGTATATTTAAATATATTTTCAATGCATATATATATATATATATAATTTTAAATACTAATAGATCTATAATAAATTGTTTTAGACTTTCGCTGCTTGTTATGAATTCCAAATAATCTATCAGAGGACATGCAAGTGGATGTTGAAAATTCTTTTGATCCTGGGTTTGATTTCTCTATATTTAATGTACCATCACTAGCTCCTTAATCCTCATCAATGATGCAGGAGAATGTCTCTTTAACTGATAGAATGTCAAAAGCATCTTTAAAAGGAAAGAAAAGAAAACAATTTAATGTAATTGTTAAGGAAATAGTGGCAATCACTACATCAATGAAAGAGATTGCTAAAGTTATTACAAGTAGTAGTCAACACATTTATTCAGCAACTGAAATTACAACAGAGCTGAAAAAGTTGAGATTAGATAAGTGGGAGACTATAGGGGCACTTGACTTCTCAAAGGACAATGAACACTAGGTTGAAAGATTTTTTGGATACAATTATGATATCAAACTTTCATGGCTTAAGAAAAAGATGGAGACATGATTGAATAAATAGTTAAATATTTAAGGTACTTTATCTAGCATTTCAAATTAAACAATAATAGTTTGAGATATATTATTTTCTTGAACATTTGCATGTAATAGGTTTGTTAAGGGTATATTTGGAGAAAAAAGATAATTAAATTTTAAATTTAAAAATTTATTCCAAACAAAATTATATGAAATTCAATTAAATTATCTATGTTGAGTTACAACATACCAAATATGATAATTTATTTGTAAATGAATTCTACAATCTAAATTCATTCATTCCAAATATAATGAATTGAGCTTAGAAAACTTAGACAAGGGTAATATCCATTAATGCATCCAAAAATTTTATCAAACGACATTCTTCAAAAAAATTACTATTAAATGACATCAATGCATAAACTAAATAAAAAATGATTTTTTCCCTCTTATGTATAAGAGTCTTTGTTTTTTTTTTTACTAATAAGTAGATTAATAAATTCAGAGAGTAAATATAATCTATATCACATAAATATATACATGTAATATCAAAATTCTCATTAAAAAGTTCAATTAATAATTAAAGTCTGGTTCATACTTTATATGATATAAAATATATACAATGTAATACTCAAAAATATATGCAATGTTAAGAATTATTCAATGTTAAGATTTTTTTTTTTTGCATGCAAATCCATCACCGATGTTATGAGCCATAGGAAAAGGTTTTACATAATATATATATATATATATAAATATATATATATATATTGCGAATTCTAATTTTAATTGGGTGATAAAATGAAATTAATCTTAAAAGTTTAAAAAATTATATGGTTAAAGAAATTAATTAAAACTTTCTACATGATAGATGTACTTTTTTTTGTATTTGTTAGATATATATATATATATATATATTTTTTTTTTCGTTTGTCTTAGATATTAAAGTTCACTAACTAATTTAATTAGTTATTTAATATATTAAATCTTTATTATAACTATATCTATTGTTATTGTTAAAAAATATTTAATAAAATATCTTATACTAAAATAATTGTATGATAAAAAAAGCACCCTAATAAATGTGATAATTTGTCCACAATAGGATCGTTAAAGTAATTTTACAAGTTGGCTTATTGTGTAAAAACAAATATGTCCCGTATTAAAATTTGTCTATTTTTAGCTAAAAAAAATTCAAAATTTTTAAAACCCTCTATTTCAGTAATAAATGAGATGAATTGATAGACCCATTAATCAATAAAAATCTAGTGGCTTACAAGTATCACTTAAAAATTCCATTCATATTGGTCAATAAACATCTAGTCTCTCTTAACTCACTCCTGCCGCAAAGCTCTTTCTATTAGATGAGTTTTCTCATGTTAAGTGTATGCACTAGCAAATTCCTTATTACTTGTTCAGATATATGGAGGACTACAAGAAAAAAACTAATTGTGAGAGGAAAGGAAAAACATTATGTACATTTATTCATTATTGGAAGTGAAGTGAAGAATTCAATTCACAACAAGTCTTTCAATATATATAATGAAGCTGTTGATGAATTTAAGAGAAATTTGTTAGATAATATTGGCTGTAGCAATTTGTTTAGTACAAAAAATATTGATTTATAAATAAGCTTCCTAGCAGGTCTGATTGCTAGTTTAACAATATCCAAATCACGCTCATTTAGCCCTGATGAAGGGAAAAAAAAATAAGATTTCAATCATTTGTCTTAGAATTAGAGTTGTGATGGTGGTTTAAGTGACTAGAACCTAGAAGAATTTAGGTAGTTTGTTTTTGCAAGAATTAGAATTATCATGAGTTCCTATCATTTTCCTGAAAATGCCCAATTTACTCTTCTTGTTGTAAAACAAAACAATATTGCTCTCTTTTATATCCTTGGATCATATACCTTGTATGTTCAACTTTATCTATAGCTTGACTGGGTTCGTGTTGGTGCTTTTTACATGCTAAATTTCATGCTAAAACATTTTAAGAAAAATTAGTGTTGCTAAACACTAAAAACAACATCTAATTAAATAAAAATAGGCCTGTAAGCAACATGTTATATGTGAAAATATAAATTTTATAAACATACCACGTTTATTCGTTGAAATTTGAAGTAGTTTAAATGATAGAAATCCCAATAACACATACTTAATCTTTGTCATCAAGCTCAAAAATTAACTTTGCCACCTTGTCATGTTTTAGTTCCATCTTAAAAACTAAGTCATCATCCTCATGAATACATTCTTGTAGTTTTCCTTTAGTCTTCCTTTGTATATCTCCCCATTATTATTGCATCTTGCCAATTGAACTAGATATTGACAAAATATAGCAGGTCCAAACATAATGATAGACCTACTGATCGCCAAAGCATTGCTTGGTTGTATATAATGAGATATTTTGTGTGAAAAATAATGCAAAATTAGTTAAATACTTGACAAAAAGATACAACATGAGAGCTAAATCTTTCAAAAAATATTTTACCAGTCGATATTTCTAGTCATATGTGCTCATTAGAGTATACTAGTCTATCGTGGGTGTTAAATGGAGATTAAACATCTATGTTTTTAGAGTTGTGAAAATTCAATTAGAAAACAGTAATATCCCATATGTTTCATTCGTTCCTTAAAATTTCAATAATAAGGGACGATAATAGAGCTCATTTGGATTAGAAGTACTTGAAGTTTCAATACTAAATTTAGAATATTATTGAGCAGTAAAAAGCAATTTATCACTCTCCAAATTTGAAATAATAATATAACATAATAAAGGGTGGGAGTGGCTTGCTCTTGTATAACATAATAGCCAAAAAACAAAATATTCAGTTAGTTCTTCTTAATTAAATAAGTATTAAATGTTTCAAACCAGCAAGTAAATGAAAATGTTTTGTTGAAAAAGCATTTACCTTTTTTTTTTTATCAGAGAAAAGAAATTTACCTTGGATATAGAAGATTCCCCCTTTTTTTTTTTTGTGAATCCCTTTACATCTATGTTTGTTGCTCATTGTATTTGTATTTTCCCTTTAATTCTAGTTCAAGTTTTCTTGGAGGTTTGTATGATAATAGAGGATGAGTTATAGTGAAGGATATAAGGGTTTGAATTGTAGACTAATAGTTATTAATAAATTTGACCTTGGAAATAAAGGGATTTTTGACAAAAATATAAAAAAAATGTAATTTTTTTTAAAATTTTAAATTTATCATATTTATTATAAATTATTTATCAAAATAATAGATTCTTATTAGTTTACAATGAGTTTATTATAAATTTATAATTAATTTATTCTGAATTTACTGTGAGTTTATAAATTTTATATAGTTATTGTGAATTTATAAATTTTATATAGTTTATAATGAGTTTATTATGTATTTATTATGAATTTATAATAAAATAACTAAAATATCTCTGATAAAAAAATAAAAAAAAATATGATGAAAAATATCAGTTCTCCAAAAATAAATATATTAATAAAAGATTAAAATATAGACATGTCTTCTATGCATGTTAACCATTTTTACAAGGCTTACATTATATATGGGCTACACAAATTGATAGCCCATTGCTATCATTTGATAGCCCGTTAATATTATTTTTATTGAGCTTTTGATAAAAATATAAAAATAATTTTAAATATATTATATTTATAAAATATTTATCAAAATATTAAATTTTTATTAGTTGAGAGAGTTTATAATAAAATAATTAAAATATTTTAATAAAAAAATAAATTTTTTTAAAAATATAATAGAGTATATTATTTTTTTATTTTCATTATATTGTTGAAACCCACTGGCGTCATAGTACAATTAGAATTTAGTTTCATTCGTTTTACTTATGGGTTGAAACTCAAGTTGTGAGTTGCATTAATATCATAATTGGGCCTACAAGCTTTGTAGGCTGTAATCTATTTGGATTTTTCAAAACTATCGTAAAAAATAAAAATATTTTTAAAAATATCTCTTTTTAATTCTAATTTTAAAAATACTCATTTTTTTAATTTTTAATTTTAAAAATATTCTTTTTAGAGATATATTTTTAGTATACATTTAATATATTAAAAGTATATTTAATTTTTAAAAATATACATTGAATATACATTTAGTATATCAAAAATATATTAAAAATATAGAATATTTAAAAAAAATTAAAAAGTGTGCAATAAAGTGTAATTTTTCTAATCTATATGCAAAACTAATTAGTTTAACCTAAACTTTAATATCAAATAATGCGAACCCCGATAAAAGATTGAAGAACGTAAGAGTAAAATTAAATATTTGTCAAAAAATTAACTAATCAAGTTGATATGGTGAAAGAATTTAAACCCAAAATCTATATAGAAGATTGAAATCTAAGTTATGAAGAATACGCCACAATCAATGATGGATAAGTAAAAAAAGGATAAACCAACACAAACTAAGTTTGAAAAGTTCAAAATAGTTCTTTAAAAAACTAAGAAAAAAATTAATCTCACAAATAATATGTTATTTATTGATTGATTGTATGTCCCATTGAACTATAAGCATTATGTATTTATAGGGGTAGAAACCCTTTTACAAATAAAAAAATTTCTAAATAAACAAGAATTCCAAAAATAGCAAATAATTTCTAAATAACAAAAAAGTCCTAAATAGTTCTATTATTCCTAATTAGATTTAGATATACAAATAGGAAAAAATCTAATAAGAAAAAATTTTAAACCCTAATTAGGAATAGAATAGAGATGAACTAATTTATTTGAATTAAATTAATAAACTTATATAGGTCTTTCTTATAATTAGTGGTCCAACTTTCTTAAATTAAATAATTTAAGGCCTCCTTTAGTCTTTTAGTCATCGTTCTTGTTATAAGACCTTCATTAATAAATAATAGATCTTGTTTAACTTAGTTGATTTTCTTATCATATTCTAAAATCCATAGATATAATAAATTTATAACTTAATAAAATTATTATAAGATGTTTTCTTAATAAGTATAAATGTGTTAAATGCAATATATTTTTCTCAATTGTATGAAACGTTTTACCTACTTCATATTTATGAAAAGAAAATACTTCAGTTAAAGAAATAAAAAAAAAAAGTATTAGTTGCTTGCTCCGAAAACTAATTAATTAGGTTGTGCTGATAATGATTTTTGTTTTTTGATTTCAGTTTCTTAGACAAAAAAATTAAAATGCGTTTAATAACTTTACTAAGTTTTAAATTTTCTTAATTAGATAAGAAACAAATTTTGGCTAAATACAATATATATATATATATATATATATATATATGTGGCTTTGAGGGTATTGGTTTTGAAAAAACATTTATACCAATAAAACTCTTTTTTTTTCTTTACTATCATCTTTCACCATTCTTTCTATTGATTAAATATTTGGTTATTTTCTCATTTCATCATCGTTTGTATAAATTTTATTTTCTATTCTCTTTTTTTTTGCATGTATTTTTTGTCCTCTTTTATTTTTTTATAAATCCAATTATAAAGTGAGATTTTTTTAAAATTATTAACTTCTTTATTATTTTTAATAATTTTATTTATTTATTTATTATCTATAATACCCATTTTAATATTATGACGTATTATTAAAATAAGTAATATAATTTTTCTAATAGGTAAAAAAATGATAATAAAATTTAGAAAAATAAGAAGGCGTAATATATAGTAGAAAAATAAGGAAAAAACTTACAAAAAAACAATTACTCAAACCTTAATCATAATTGGAGAAACTTCGAGAAAAAAAAAAGTAGAATTTTAATTTGAATTGGATCAATTTTATATATTCATAATTGATAATTTTTAAATTTAAATATGATAATTATTAATTATTTTTAAAATATTTATCATTAAATACTATAAATTGTATGCTTATATAAATATAATAAAAAATTATGATGTAGTTTTTATTTATAAAATAAATTTTTAAAAAATATAAAACAAAAACTGAAAAATATTAAAACACATTTTCAAAAAAAAAATAAAAATATAAAACTTAACATGGCCTTAGTTTAATTATGGTTTAATTAAAGATTTTTTATTCAAAATTGTAGTTAAAACTAACTAATTAATTGGTTTAATTAATTATGATTTATGATTATCATAATGTAAGTTTTTACATTCAAAATTTGAATTAAAATTATTTGGATTAGAAATTAGTAAACCAAATAACAAAGAAAGGGAGAAATTATACAATACAATCATAATTTCAATTAGTTAGATAATAATATGTGTGAATGATTATGTAGAAATTTTAGGGCATGACACTTTGAAACAACAAACTAATCATATAATAACATATGTAAATAATTTTTCAAAATTATATCCTAAAATTTCTCAAACTGACCCTATAATTTTTTAAGTGATAAAATATAAAAATATATTATTATCCGATTAGTTTGCCATTTCAATTAGGATATTTAGTTGGAATTATGATTGTATAATATAATTTTTCCAATGACAAGTATTAACATTTTTTAAAAAAGTTCAATTTTCAATATTTTGTTAATTATAATTTTTTTGAAATAGAAAATATTTTATTGATCAAACCATTAAAACATTAACAATAAAAGGAGGTGGATTAGCAAACCACTCTCCACATTTAGACTCTGAATGAGTAGCTCGAGCTAACAAGTGAACTGTCACATTCACTGAAAGATAAGCAAAAATAAATTCAACACCTGCAAATAACTCAGCTTGGTAGAAACAATCATCAATAATTGAGCCTAATGGAGATAGGAAGTGAGTATTATGATTGATATAATCAATAACTAACTAGCAATCAGATTCAATCAAAGTATTGCTCCAACCCATCCTTTTGATCCAAGCAAGTGCCTCCTCGATGCCCATTACTTTAGCCACGCTAGGTGCAAACAACCCATTAAACCACCTTGCCCTTGCAGTGATGAACATGCCTTGGCGGTCTCTAACTACCATACCAACACCAATGCCTTTAGATGGGCGATGTATAGATGCATCCATTTTGAGTTTGAGTCGACCCATCGATGGTTTCTGCCAACAAACAATATTCGTCTGTATATTATTTCAGTTGGTGCCTAATTCAATTGCACTTGCAAGCTGACTCGCCTCAAGTCCTTTACCTTACTAGACTATTGAGTTGTGGTTCTTCCACATAAACCGACAAATGCTCGCCACTAAATATCAGAGCCAAACTTTGTTCTTCTAGTTGGTGGTAGGATAAATCTCCGCAAGAACGTTAAAGAACGTTAAATCTCTTAGGAGAGTGTATGTAACACCTTAGATAAATCCAACATCGACTAAATATAAAAAATTCAATATGTATATAAGGGTTGATAAAACTTAGCTTACAATGAGGTATTTTGAGGTGAAATAGATTGAACTCGTAAGTCTCAAGAATAAAATCGTAATGGAAAAAATGGGCTAGGCCCATAACTTCAAAGTGGATGTTATGGTTGTGGGCTGAACTGTTACATTAAACCACCATCCTCTTGAGAGAGATTACAAAGCAAGTTCTCCGACTAGTCCTTGAATGAAACAAAATTACCCAGCCTATAACCAATCGTTGTACGTTGCCAACAATCTTAGTCATAAGGGCATGTTACCAAAACATGGAATGTAGTTTAATTATCATCGTTACATACTAGACAAATCAAGTCTACTACTGCATTTCTTTCTATTAGCTTATCTTTTGATGGAAGGACTCCCTTGTTGGCTCGTGTAAATCTTCATTTTAAAGTTAAGCCGGGTAATATAAGAGTGATAAAACTCCCTTGTTGGCTCGCGTAATACTATAAGAGTGATAAAACTCTCTCCACTGAAATTTTATACAGGTGTATATTCAGAAAATCAAGCTTGAAATATCTAATTAAGCTAGAATATTTCATTATCAACTGATATATACGCTCGATAGTAATTAAGTCTAAATATTTTTATTAACTAGTCAAACAGATAACAACCGAAAGGTATTATAAAATAGAAAAGTGTTAATAAAACATATAACAACCGAAATGTATTATAAATTAGAAAAGTGTTAATAAAACACATAACAACTAAATTGTATTATTAATTATAAAAATATTAATTCTTAATATTTTGTTAACTATAATTTTAAATTTATTTGGTGTTAATATTTTTATATAAAAAATTCTTAATGAATTACGAGTTAGATTATTATTGGTACACTAATTTTAAAAAATATATTTCAACTGTTTTATTTATAAAATCATATAAATCAATGGTTAGAATTAAATTTTCAACTAATTATTTTAACAAACACTTAAAATATTGTCTCTAAGCAATTTAGTAGATATTTAGCAAGACATTTAAGATAATTGTTAGCTTTTTAGGTAATTAAACAATTATAAAAGTTGCAAAATTGATTTTTTAAATAGGTTATATTTATTTAAATAAAAATTTATTTTATTAAAATTAATATTGAAATAAAAAATATCATTATTTATCATCTTAACAGCAAATACAAATTATAAAATCAAAACAGCTTTTAAACTAAATTTAACTAATATATTTATGAATTAAATTCTATGCTAATTTACGTGAGTTTAATTTCGAATAACAAGTTTAATTAATTCAATCAACTTGTGCTCTTAATAAATATTTTAAATTCAATTAAAAATGGATATTTTTATTATCTTGTTAAGCTAAATTCAAGTATTAAAATAAAAGCTAGAAATTATTCAACAAATTTACAACTCAAAGTAGTTGGTTCAACAGTTCCTTTCCCCTTTATTTCTTACTTTGGCGGTTTGGAGCACGTGTCAGCACTTGGCTTGAGGTAGAGTGGCAACAGCAAAAAGTGGAGCGCCATTAGTGCTCTGTAATTTATTTTCTTTTTTAAATAATTTCAATTTTTTTTATCTAACTATGAATACATATATGTAAATTAAAAAAAAGAAAAGAAGGGGCAGAGAAAATCGTTTCCTTGTTCATAATATTTTTCATTTTTCTGTGAGAAGGAAACAAACCCTCGCTCTCATTTTCCTGCCAAAAAAAAATATATTTTCTCATTCCCCAAACAAACCCTAATATCAATCCAAAACCATTACGAAACAGAGAGAGTCCTTTACAGACCGAGACAACGACGAGTTGTTGATGGAAATTGTTGAACTGCTTAGTTGAATCGGACTTGCTAGAAATACAAATACAGAGAGATCTGAGTCAAATCAATAGATGCACTAATGGGCGCTGCAGGTTCAAAACTTGAGAAAGCTCTTGGCGACCAGTTCCCTGAAGGCGAGCGATACTTTGGTCTCGAGAATTTTGGCAACACTTGCTACTGTAACAGCGTTTTGCAGGTTTTTTTTATTAGTCTCTTGATTTGGATACATTTTCCTTGTAAGGTATTAATTATCGTTTTTATGCTAATTGTGTGGTTTTGTTTTATCGGATCACCTGTAAGCTTCTTAATTGGTGAAATGTTGACCTTTTTTTGAATTGATTGCTTGCTTGTATAGAAATGGAGATTAAAGTTAGAATTTGACATTAATAACTAAAAATCAAGATTTTTTAACTTCTTTCTTTGTCTTGAATATTTATATTTAAAAAAAATGATTGTGGTAGTTTGTTGCTAAAATTTGAACTTAGTAGGTGTGTTTCATTTAGATTTTAACCTAATAATTATGTGTGTAATCAGTTAATTCTGGTTTAGTATAAAATTAATTAGTGATTAGATATTATTGTAGTTTGTATGGTTACTTTGAATTATTCAAGCCAACTACGTGATATTAGCGGTTGAATTGGTTAAATTAAATTTATAGGTTTAAGCTAGAAATCATGTGCTTTCTATAGCCAGTTCATTGGAATCTGTGAACTTTCTCATGCATGTATGTGCAAATTCTTTACATTGTTCTTTGAAGGATTTACTATTCTCACTTATTAAGATTCTGTTAAAAATTCTAATGTGTTGTTAATTATAATAAGTATCTTCAGTTTCTCAAATCAGCACAATATTATCATCTTTACGAAGGCAAGTTTCAACTCCTTGAAAAGTGTCTTTCAATGTGATTTTAAGTCTGAGTTAATCACTAATCCAAAAAGGATTCTTATCCGCTATTTTTTTTATATTGTTTTCCTAATGTTACTTCTTTGCATCTCACTTCTGTTCTTCTCTTTGCATTTCAGGCACTTTATTTTTGTGTGCCATTTCGAGAACAATTACTTGAATACTATGCAAATAATAAAAGTACTGGGGATGCCGAAGAGAATCTCTTGACGTGCTTGGCAGACTTATTTGCGCAGGTAACTGTTCCATGTATGAATGTTTAGATGTCTCTTTGTGTGTTAGATCATGTTAGATTCACTATGGACTTCATTTCTGTCTTCTCTTATAAATGCTCATAATGTTCCTGTCAGCTTTCTGTAAGTTTGTCTGTTATATATCTCCATTATTATAATGTTGTGTGAGCAGCAATTTCATGTGTTTACTTTCTTGCTTATTCCCCCTGTTTCTGCGCATGCTTTTATTTAGGTATTTTCATGTTTTCTTTTATTTTTATTTTTATTTTTGTTTTTGTTTTTATTTTATTTGCGGTGTATTATGATTACTTGAAATGGCATTTTGATAAATGATTTCTGGCGAACTCTTTATCTTAAAGATAGGTTAGAGATTGATGTACTAGTATGAAGAGTAATTCTTATCAGAGCATCCTAATCAATTTTGGCTACTAATGCTTGGTCCATACTTTATATTTGTTATGCAGAAAAATAGGGGAAAAATATGATTTTTTGTGCAGTGTGTGAATGGATGGTATCTGTATCCTCTCTTAGCATTTCGCTTGCCATGATGCATGAGATTAAATGGTGTTATTTGCCTCTCTAAAGTTTCATTTCTTGCATAGGTAACATCAGATAACTATATAGGTTTGTTCCTCTTTGGTTTACTGGCAATGGCTTTAATAGTATATTTGGATGTTGCTCTTGGAGATTTTTTCCCCAACAATGTGGTGTGCTCCTCTCATTTAAAGCACCTGTCTATTTTTATTTGAAATTTATATATCTATAACCTTTTTATGAAGTATAAACTTCTCGCTTAGTACTCTTTGTTTCATTCCATTCGCATGTTTTGTGCTCTGCATATATGGACTTTCTACTGACTGACTAACTGGAGAAGGGAGCAAAAAAGAGTTGTGTCGCAGAGCTGTTCTGTAGTTACTTGTTTACTTTTTCAGCTATGTTGCAGTGGCCAACTATGATTATTCTTATGTGTAGATAAGTTTGCAGAAGAAGAAAACTGGTGTAATTGCTCCTAAGCGTTTTGTACAGAGATTAAAAAAACAAAATGAGCTTTTCCGCAGCTATATGCACCAGGTATCTATTCATTCGCAATGGCTTAAGGGCCTGGGTGTCAGTTTGGCATATGGATTTACATTAAACTGATAAAACTTCTTAGATGCATAAATATTTATCCATCTGTTTTTCATGCAGGATGCTCATGAATTTTTGAATTTTTTGCTAAATGAACTTGTTGACATACTGGAGAAGGAAGCCCAAGCGGCAAAAAGCGATCAGGAAACTTCATCCCCACCTGAAAAGATTGCAAATGGGCCAAAACATGCTCAGGCAAATGGTGTGTCAAAGGAGCCTTTGGTGACTTGGGTGCACAAAAATTTTCAGGTGACTTTACTAATTTATATATTCTCATTTATTTTTTTCTTTTGTTATTATCTGCAAAGTTAAATTCTTAAATACTTCAAATATGCCTCATTAGCAGCACATTAGTTTCTTGCTCTTGCGTTATTACATGGTGACAGTAATTGTCTTACTCCTCCGCCTCATCCTGCTCCTTTCTCCTCTCCTATCTCTTCTCCTGGAGGAAAGAAAAAAATGGAGAATGGAAGAAAAAGCAGCATCTCATGATTTCTTATTCTTGCTTGAATCAGGGAATTCTTACCAATGAGACAAGGTGCCTGCAATGCGAGACAGTTACAGCAAGAGATGAAACGTTTTTCGATTTGAGCCTTGATATTGAACAGAACAGTTCAATAACAAGCTGTTTGAAAAATTTTAGTTCCACGGAGACTCTAAATGCAGAGGATAAGTTCTTTTGTGACAAGTGCTGCAGGTAGGCAGTTTTAGTTCAATTATTTTGGTATTTATTGCTTCTGTTTGTTGTTATTTGTTATTAATAATTTATTTGTTGCATGAGATTAGCCTTCTTGTGCGGTTTTTAATACTTTGCCCAATATCTCTTGCCAGGAATTATTTAGTCTGGTTTCACTGGCTAGAATTCTATTTCTTGCTTTAGGGGCTAACGAACGAGGTTCTCTCTCTAAGGACTAACAAATGAGATCATCTTTATATAAACATGTATCCATGTATATTTATGAGTATGCCATTTATTGTGATTGCTTCTTTGGCTTGAAAACTTTGTACTTCATTTTCCTTGAAAAGCAAGTTACATAAATGGTACTTTAAGTATGCTGAGTGTTTCTTTCCCCAAATTGTTTTAGAACAATGAATTTTTAAATCAAATAAATGAAGGTTATGTTGCTGGGAATGATTCCTGAATGGGTTAAATTGGCATTTAAAACCATTCAACCGTCTTGTGTCTGTCTCTCTTTGTACATTAGAAAATTTTAAAATGGAGGGTTTGAGGGTAAGCATTGAACCCTAAATTATTGCATTGTTTAACTGCTTTTTGATCATTGTGCTGTTTGCCTAATATCCTGGTTCTTTGTGAATAATTTAATTGTAATTCTTACTGAATCCTTTCCACAAAGGTAAACATTTAATAGAAAGATGCTTGAAAAAGAGGCAACTGTTAGGAGCTATAATAGTTTGCTTATTTGCAAATGACGTGTGCAAAGGGGATTTATACTTGACAGCATACCTCATATCAATATTAAAATGAGGCAGTTTAGTTGCCATTGTGTACCTTTTTTTTTTTCGGGATTTTTAATGTTTGTCAAGGAACATAAAGAAGTCAAAACAAACTTGTTCATTGCATTTGTTTTTATTTGGATATTATGTATAGTTGGAAATTATTTCAGCTAAAGAATTACCAACACCAAGCCCAAGCATCTGATTTATGGATCAGTTAGCATTTGCTAAGAATGTCAGTAAAATATTAGAAGTCCTGTCAAAGAGGAGATCATTAGTGGTACTGGCCCAGCTGCTACTGGCTACACACAAGATTGACCTTCCATTATTTCATCTACTTTTTTAGTCTCTGGAGTTTCTGGGGACATAGATCACAAACTAGATCAGTGTACAATGACTAATAGATTATCTTTGTTAGTAGTATGCTCTGCTGCATACCTTTTGTACTACACACGAGAAATGTAGATCCCTTCAAATATACATTAGAAAAATAACGGTACCATTCCACTAGAATGGACAATCTTATTGTGCTCTAGATAGCACTTGTTTATCTGTAAAATGTAATTTTATATATTCTTGAATGTTTGGATGGTTGTTTGGACTACAATCATCAATTACAATGGTTGCCTTATTTCTGATATGTTGGGAACTGCAGTTCACAATTGCAATGGTGGATTATTTTGATATGTTGGATAAACGATCAAACAAACAATGTCCACTTGGCTAATGATATTTAAAAAAAAACGATAAATCTTTTGTTTCACTTGCAGCTTGCAAGAAGCCCAGAAGAGGATGAAGATAAAGAAACCCCCTCACATCTTGGTCATCCACCTAAAAAGGTTCAAATACATTGAGCAGCTGGGTCGTTACAAGAAGCTATCTTATCGGGTTGTCTTCCCACTTGAGTTGAAGCTGAGCAACACAATGGAAGATGCAGATATTGAATACTCATTATTTGCAGTTGTTGTTCATGTTGGAAGTGGGCCCAATCATGGACACTATGTTAGCCTTGTGAAAAGCCACAATCACTGGCTATTTTTTGATGACGAAAATGTGGAGATGATTGATGAGTCTGCTGTGCAAACTTTTTTTGGGTCAGCACAGGAATATTCAAGTAATACGGAGCACGGGTACATCTTGTTTTATGAGAGCATTGGTGCTAGTAGCAAAAGTTGAGAAGAGTTGGTTTTACAAGTAGGTAATTTGATAATTTGGATTGGAATCATCTTTCCTTAACTTCTCTGTTATTATTGTTTTTTCTTTTCCCCTTTGTCTTTCAACCAGTGGGAAGAGCTCTCAAATCTCAACTTTCCGGATAATGATATGGGTTGTGAAAAATGTATACTTGGATTTGTTGCCATGTACAGTGGATGGTGGAAGCACTGTCCTTTTGTTTTTTTGTTTTTCAGAATAAGAAGAAAGAAGATCAGTGTATATGGTGTGAGGGAATTTCACAGAGACACTATTGTATTCTTCATGGTTGAGTACGTTTAATCAAACTTTAGGAAAAATGGATCCAATTGGCATTGCTCGGAGCTCTGTTCGCATTTGTGAATCATGTTGTAAATCATTTTTCAGATCTTTTTGAGAAATGAGTCTGTTCTCGCCCTAAATATTTTGATATTTATAGCAGGGCAAATATGCATTTTTGTAAGTTTTGCAATTCCATTTCATTTTATTGTAAATTCATCAAACTATATGGCACTTGGTAGTTTTGGATATAATTGCTAAGCTAGGGCTTCTGGATTTTGCCTCATTTGCCAAAGATCAAGTGGCCTCAACTCCTACATTGCCCAATATAATATGTAAACGTACATTACATTTTGTTTTTTCTTTCCAAGTAGCAAAGTTATACGTTAGCAGACTTTTTTTTTTCTGAGAATAGACAGTTTGGTTTTAAGGAACCTCAAATGGTATTTAATGGTACTGAAAAGATTGAGTACTAAATTTTAAATAAAAATTTTCATCTCATTTTATATGAATTTTAAGTAGTTGAAACTTCTAAGGTAATACATTATTGAATAATTCAAAAAGAATAATATATATATATATATATAATTAATTTTAAGTATCAAAAAGCCTTATTGAGGCAGCATTTGAAACATCTTAAAAAGTTGCTCAATAGAAATAGACTTATTGAAAAAGGATACTTTTTTAACTTTCGCAAGCTCATTTAAAAAAAAAAAACGGAAATACAGAAACAGAAAAAAAGATATTTTTCTAGCCCTATCACAGCCACAATTTATCATCTTTAGCCTTCTTTTTTACATAAAAAATAAATAGAAAAAAAAGGCACATGTTGAATATCCCAAACAGTATTTCCAAAGGGAAGAAAAATACTGTCTTAAATTAATCGGTACACTTTCTATTAAGAAAAATAATTATTTTTATTAGAAATATATATATATATATATCTTTATTATAACTCTTATTTTAGTATGAAATATTTATTAATAAATAACATTAAATATTATATGATAAGAATTTAACATATTCATAATGATAAATGAAGTATAATTTAAAACAAATAAAAAAAAAAGTACACTCACTAAGTTAGAAAAGGAGTAATATTTTTCAACAGACTCCAAACGTCAAAAGAACAAGAAATAAGCGAGCCTACGCTTACACGTACATAATCTGTACATTGAAATAAGATATGAAAATTAAGACGTCAGAAAGGACCAATCTCCAAGTCCTCAGAATGATACATTGAACTTGGTTCAGCAATAACACTTTCATTCTTTCGATTTTTTTTTTCCACTGTGATACAATGGCACACTTTTCTCGGCAGAAAGTAAATGTAACTTCAATTGCTTCCATTTATGCAACTATTTAAGCTTAATAATCACATGAATCGATATTCAATAAGGACATTTACAAATGAATTTTAGTACCGCCAAAGAGAATAATAATGAACCAGAGATTTACTCAAGAAGCTGCAGGCATTAAAGTGTCAACATCCAATAGTGTTTCAAGATCAATCAAATCATCAAACTCGGCTGTCGCTTCAGAATCGTTCATGCGACTATAAACAATCTGGAAAATGAAGTGAAGTTATAAATCATGAATTGCGAAAGCATTCAGATTGGAGTAGTATATCACAAGAACTTGTAAAGCAAGCAATCATTTAATGTATAAACGGAAAACAAAGGATAAATTTGTAAATCATGAAGTCAATAAGAGTAATATAGCGAACAAAGTTATAAGCCAAGCAAACATTCAAATTTGTTTGGGTTGTAGTTAATTATAGCAAGAATATGTTTCTCATATCAAAATAGATATCGAGGAGCTAGGTATCTACTCCTTTGTACAAGTAACTAAGCATATTCCGAGTCTTTAATATCAAATGTTTGTCAGTCATCATTTGATGCAAGCAGTTGCAAATGATGTTTCATGTAGGAAGAATTTCAGTGACTAACTGCAAGTTCACAGATTTAGTCAGCAATCTCTGTAATTTGCATGTCTATAATTCTTTTAGATTTTATCTGCAACCCTTTTGGATTTTAAATGCTTGTCAAAGAGAAGTCAATGAACACAACACAATTTAGCAAACAATCATGAAGAATTTTAGCAAAAATCCTGAAGAAAAGGGCTTACACAATGAATTTACTCAAAAATACTCTAGTATGACAAAAAAAACATCCGCCAGGGGAAGAAATGAAACATCTCAATTACCTTACTCTCTTGGATCTCAGTGATGACATTTAGCAGCCTGCGATATTGATCTCTTGCCTCTGGATAATGGTGCATAGATTTCACCCTAGCAAGTGCTATTTGTGATCTTGCTTCTGTTTGCTTTCTGCCTTCTTTAAAGAAATCATAGTCATCCTCTTTTGAGGGTGTCTCTTGTTTGCTGGGTCCCTCAATAAGTGCTTCTGATTTGAATCCGCGCAAACCACTTCCTCTCCTTCTCCAACGCAAGATGATTTTCTCCAAAATTCCTACAGACCATAATATATTTCTGTAGTTTGTCCTGACCTGGTGGCCCCTTACATGGGCCTTTCACCAAAAAAGGTAATGGTTAGAATTCAAGCACTTATTGTAGAAAGTTAAGGAACACAGATGTTTGAAGAAAAAAGCACTACAATTACATGAGCAGTGGCAATAAAAGTATGCACCTGAATTTTAACAATTCGCTGGCGGATAATTAAAAATTCTTTTCTGCCCTTCCAACTGCGGAATTTGTTTTGAATCCTTATAGCAGCAGCATGCACTGGCTCATCATGTTGTCCTGGCTTATGGGCCTTAACCTCGATAAGTGAAAAAGCATGCTCATGTGACATTCCAAATTTATCATCATCAAACTCTCTTAATTGCTTCTTTTGGAAGGACTGCACCCAGAAGACTTGGTGAATACGAGCAGCAGCTTGAGTAGCATTACAAACAGCAGCTAGTGAGTCCTTTAGGGATAGCCCATATGGTAAGTCTCCATTACTGATTGCAGATGCATTATGCTCCGGAACTATCTGCGCAGCTTTTGGCCCAGAAATTCCTGCAGCATCGCTATCCTGCTTATCCAGATTAAGAGAAGAAAGATGGGCACTCAAAGCGGATTCTGCAAGATAACCAGCAATTCCTTTGTGTCCATTAGCAGAGGCTAGGTCAGCAGGTGTTCTGCCTGTGGGATATTTAGGAGTTGGATCTGTTAATGCCCCAGGAGCTGCACCAAGAAGGACAAGGGATGCAACTGTGCGCTCTCTGATATTCCAAAAAAAACAGAACAAGATACAAGTTGAATAAGTAACTGTAGAAGTTAATCAAAGAGAAATTCTAAGGACTAAGACATTGCTAACAAGGTTTGGTCCCCGGAAGTAAAGTTAGAACTTTATGCTCCTAACACATACAAACAAACATACATATTTTTCCTTTCTGCCATAGAAAATAGTAAACCAGATTATAAACTTCAAATTTTCTGTCAGCATATATCATGTCTTTTTGACATGGTTTTAATACGAGTCCTAGAATTATGAAAAAGTAAAATCCTCCTTGTCTTCAGTAAGTTTTGCTAGGAAGCTAAACAAATTAATTTTGACTAGCTTTTGCTTTCTTCTGGGTTTAGCTTGCTTCCTCTTTCCATTCATCAAATATTTCTTATGCTAGTACATTATCATACTCAATCTGAACAGAAACCTGCAGTATTAAGTGTATTGTGCAGTAATCTAGGGCAGACAGGAAAGGATCATAAAAACAATTTCATTTTCCTCACCTGCCACAAGATGCAGCCCAGTGAAGTGCAGTCCACCCATTCACGTCTCGGAAATTGACATTTACACCTGCAAATATTGTGGGTTCAAGGGCCCAGTCATAGCCAAGAGCAGCTGCAAAATGTAGCACTCCCTGACCACCTTCATCTAATACACTAGGACCTTTTCCACTTTCCCCTGCCTTCTGCAAGAGCCAGATATACAACCTGTCTTTGAGTAGCTTCTGAAGAAGTTCCTCCTTTACCTTCTCAGTGGAAAATCCTGCTTCTGAAGTAAGCTTTAATATTTGATCCCATTCATTTTTATCCTCTTTCAGAAAAGAACTGAGTTTATTGCTCAATTGGGAATTTTCATCATTGTTGATGGTGCATTTTGGAAAGGGGACAGAGCTCAGAGACAAAAAATTTCCAAATTGCATGTAGAGATCTACACTGGTGCTGCAGTTGTAACTATTAGTAATATTCACATCTTGGCTGTGGCTGACTCGGTATTCAAATTCACGCACCTCACTACACGCTACCCTATCTGAACATGTAACATAGAAAGGGACCACACCCGCCTTGTTTAAAGGAGCCTCGCAGCGAAGAACACCATCAGCTATAACCTCTGCTTGAACTTCATATTCCCCAAAGATACATGACCATTTACAAGTTTCTGCTTCTTCTTGACCCTTCAAAAATCTCCCCGTGATCAGAACCTGAAAAGTTATAGAATGAATGGGAGAAGAAAATTATCATATGAGAATTGGAGATTTATATATTAATATCAGCAGGATATTACAACTTAGTTTATCCCCCAGTCATCCTGTGTACGGGAAAAGATAACATTTAGCCCATGGGCAAACCAAGTTGAAGAGTACCTTAATTTTTGAGCCCACATATGCCCAGTTGGGTGAAAAATCAATGATGCTAAACAGTTGCTCATGGGAGAGGGAAGGACCCAGCACATAAGTATCCAAGTGAACTTGAGAAGGAATTTTGGGACCATAAATCCCATTTTCACTTTCAAATGTGTCCCAGTAAGCTCCAGAACTGGACTGCACACGTGACTCATTTACATCTCCAAGTTCCTTACTCATCCATCGACTGAAACTATCAAGTTTCTTTAGACCTTCTTCGGATAGAGAACGATCTAATAAATGATGCTTCACAGAAGAAGTGTAGACAGATTTCTCCTCCAGGGCCATACTGCTCTCTGTATTTGAATGCTGTATCTGAACATCGTTCTTTACTGGATGATCACTTCCCTGTGGTTGGAGAAGCTCAAGTGCGTTAATTAAATCACCGCTAACAAGTTCTTGCTCATGAAAGCTACCAGAGAGATCACATGTTGATTCTGAATGCAATTTCTCATCCACCCCCCACTTTGAATTGAAATGTAATGGATAATCCAGCAATTCAAAAAATGAATGCAGCTAATCAGGCACCCAGAAAATTCATATATTCTAGATATTAGTAATCAAAATACATGATATGATATTTTATATCAAAAAACAGATAAAAAACCAAAAGCCATCATAGTAGTAGGACTTCCAAAATAGTACTTGCCAATTTCATTCATGAATTGTATCAAGAGAAAAAGGTTACCAAATTTCATCCATTGTTGAGAACTATGTAGAGAAGAATTTTGGTTTTAGAAACTACCATTTTATCTGAACTAATAATGCAAACAAGTTGTACGTGCACAATAACATCACCCTGTACCTGCAACTCTTTCTGGACCGGTAAATGATTCCCAAACTCCTGTTTTCTACCAAAGCCATTGGTAAAATTCTCTCTCAGTATTTCATGTTCTTGTTTGGTGCTGATTCTTGTAGCATCAGCTTGTGGCACAGATTCAATTCCAGAGGTACAATTTTGTAATAAGTCCTCCCATGAGGGTACATCAAAATGTTTCTGGGGTTGATACACCAAATCAGCACCATTAGTGTCTTCAGCTTTAGGCAATTGGGCAAGTGAGACAAAATCTCTCCTAGGTACAGCGGACAGCTTCCCTTGATAATCACCTACTAACAGTTTAACAGTCAAAATTATTACGCAAGTTACATTTTTTCAAAAGAAAGCTACTGCATGACATCCTTATATCAAATAGCCTGCACATAAGAATGACATGATGTAAAGGAGCATGTTTTACTTGTAAATGACAAAGGATCATGGCAATCAGGCAAGGCAGCATCAATCTTCTCTGCAGATGGCTGCTGTAGCTCAAGAAAAGAGTGAAACCCAGAACTTGCTTGTTGATTATATACTGCATCAAATATCATATTGACTTGTAAAAATATGAGGGACAAAGTTACTCAAATGCCTATTAGATATGTCTATTAGCGAATTCACCAGACGAGAGATAATTTTGGGAATGCCCAGTGTTGAAGTTACTGAATAAGCAAGCCTGCAATCCCTAAAACTATGTAGTGCACTTTATCTATTGGATTAAAGGAAGGCATTTTACTAGAGGTTTCAATCATATCAACTACCCTTGTGATGCTCCAAAAAAAAATACTAACAATTTTTTATATAAATGCACCTGATTCAGCATCCTCATACTCTGATGCTTGAGCGCTATTCATGCTCATTGTATCTGTAGTTTGTGCAGGTGCCTGATAGCTATCATGACAAAAATTGGAAGAAACTGAAGTGTCCATCTCAGAATGGGGAATACTATCTTCAATTTCTTGGGGATATGGAATAGAATTTCCATGCTCTTTATTGCAGTTAAAATTTGCCCTGTTCCCCTGTTGAATATAAATCCAAAGTAGATCAAAATCAACATCTAAAGATATTTATCCTAACTAAATAATCATTCTATCACAGTTATTAGAAAATGGATCAAGGATCCCACAAATTCTAAACTTTGTCTACAATTTTAATTCCATTGAATTCTTTTAATTCTATTATTATCATGTCTGAAATTGATATCAATTTTCCTGCAGACTGATTAAGATTATAACTAATGAGCGGAACCCTAATGATACCTTAAAACCCACCAATAGAGCTCAAGATTACAACTTCCCAGAATAGCATTGCATGGTGATTGGTGAAATTGAGAGCATTGTCCCTAATACTAATATCTATACGGTACCATGATTGCTCAGCCTATTCAGTATAGATACACACTTGTGCCATGATTGGATAGAATTGATATTCATTCTGCAGTATGTGGCTTAAATTAACAAAATTAAAACGGGATACAATTGAAAAAGGCCAAATGATCAAATAAACCCCCTGAAATATTACCATTCTCCCCACTCAGCCATTAATGTCGTTTTTTTAACCAAAAATGCTTTTTTTGGTCAAAAAATGGGCATTATAAGAAGTTAACCTGCCGTAAAAAATGATAAAGTAGCATTATAGGACCCACTTATTCACTTTATATTTTTTTAAAATAATTAAAAATATATTTTTAAATAATTAAAAATATATTTTTAAATAATTAAAAATATATATTTTAAAAATATTAAATAAAAAATTAAATAATAAAAAATAATATGTATTAAAAATTTTCAAATAAGAAATGAAGTTTATTTTTATTAAAATCAAAAGCATTTAGAGATAAGAAAATTTATTTATTTATTTATTTATTTCTACTTATCAAAGTTTAACAATTTATAAAAAGAAAATCAAAATTTAGCGAATATTAGATCCTAAATTAAAAATTATGAAAATTAATATTTTATCATATAAAAATTAATATTTCAATAAAAATTATTGTTTGTAATTTTTATTCTTTTAAAATACAAGTAGATGATAAAATCTATATTTTTTATAATTTGTAAAAAAATATTATTTTTTAAATATTTTTAAATATATTTTTAATATTTTTAATTATTTGAAACATAAAGTAAATAAGTGGGTCTCATAGTACCACCTCAGCATTTTTAATAGCAAATTAACTTTCTATAATGGCAAGGGCCTAGATGGCCATTCTTTTTACAAAAAAAAAATTGATTAAAAAAAATTAAGGGCTAAGTCGAGATAATGATAATACTTTAGGAGCTCATTTGGACCTTTGGCCAATTGAAAACTGTCAGGAAGTATGGCTCTATTAACCCTAGGCAACTGGAAGGCTATGATTTGCAAAAGCATTCTTGTAATCATGTTTGAACCAATAGATTATTGAGTAGCAAAAAGAGAACCATCCTAAACTAGCAGCCACTGAGAAAACCAGTGATGAGAAAAAGCAATTGCACCCTATTAAGTAACCAAAATAAATAAATAAATAAATGGAACATTTTATATGAACAATCAACACTAATGCTGAATTCATAATACAGCCATCAAGTCGAGATTTAAGTGCATAGAGGTTCACATTTACAGTTCGCAGTTTCATGGTCTTCATTTTTTACCATGCAAAAGATGTAATCAAGAGTTTCCAAAAATTATTCAGGCTTACCCTGTGCATGTTGACTCTTTTCAAGAAACCAGTAATAGTTTAAGAGTTAATAAACACAGATACAATCTCCCAAATAATACTGAGGTAGAAATATTGACAACCACTAGGTTGACGACTTAACGCCACAGTGAATAACTTTCTTTCCCCAATCCTGCTCTATGCCTGAACAAAGACCTAAACATGTTCGTGCAATGGGAAATTGGGTATATGGCTACATTTAACATTTAGATTCTGTCTAGCAAAAATAGTATGCATCTTCCTCCATTTATTGTACTAACAATGCATGAAACCTTTTCAGTGGTTCCAACACAATTGAGTACCGAAAAAGTCAAGTTCTAAATTTACTTTCTGCCCATGGATAGTTGCATTTCCAAACCTGCTCAAAAGTCTAAACATAGATCCAGTCATATTTATCATCACAAAATTGGATAAAGATTTTAACCCATTAGTTTTTGTACTACAAATACATGATAATTGTTCTCTTAGATAAATCATTGTTCTTGGTTAAATTGTTTTTTGACATTACAAAATTTTAGAGAGTGTTAATTTAGGCAGACAATTGACTAATTTAAGGTAACCACATCATTCTCACCAAAAGTTTTAAGGGACAGACACCAATGATGCGCTCTTCCTATTTGGATATAGCAACATTTTTATTTCTGATCATATTTCTTTATTTGTTGATACTCTTCTTTTTTTGGATGTTTTTAACTCTTTAGGTTCCCAGTACATATGCATGGCACCACTTTGGTTCCTTATAATAAATTTATTTATTTACTTGAAGATAAGGAGTGTTTTGTATATATAGACCAGACACCTAAATGAAACAAAAAAAAAAAAAGAAAAAAAAAAGAAGAAGAAGATATAAACATTACCTTTACTTCCCGGTAGTGGACAAGGACTATATACGAAAGTTCCCTGCATCATAGGCAATTACATAAGAAATAGAAGAAAGGTGAACAAGTACTCAGTGAAAAGTTTTTGCATTAGGCAACTATACAAGAAACAGAAGATAACAAAATTCAACAATCAAATCTAAAAGAAAGAAACCAGAAACTATTTGGCCAAAGTTTAACATAATCCTAAACCAAAACATCGCAGCTGTAAACGGTATAGAAGAAATTACTATATTCAAAAGTTACAACATTGTTTTTTCAACAATTACCAGGCGAAAGAAAATGTTAGGAGCAGTAAAGAAACAATTGTTTAGATATGTGAGAGAGAAATTTGGTTTAAGCACAAAAGAAAGATATATTTGGAACCTTCAATCACAAGTAAATAAAGGAGGGAACTTTTTATCCTAACATGCCAAAGTTCCAATGTCTTCAAAAAGTTCAGGATGCATTTACTTTTCCCACTCACAAACAAAAGAGAAGGATCATGTTAAATAATTTATTTTAGAACAACAAGCTACATGAAAAAGGAAATAATAAAGCCCTAATTATTTGTCACTCTCATTAGTGAAGCCACTGGTACATGAAACTCATGTGCTGAATCATACTAAAGTGATAAGCAATCTCAAATAGATTCATTGCTATTTGGCTTCTCTTTCAGTCCAGTGCAATGTCCAACTCGTGCTTATATCTAAGTTTCATTCTTCTTGTATCAAAAATTCCCAAATCATGCACATTAACAACCAAGAATACTTTTAAAATTGACAGCTATACATTCAGTTTAATAATGTATCAACAACATGCGCCTATACACACCAGGTTAATGTGATCAATCAATAATTCTTCATTTCTACCAAGGAAATATGGCAGTAGAAATTATGATCTACAATTTTTTTGCAAAATGCACATGCACACACAACAGTGCAATTATAAAAGAAGGCATCAGTAAAGATAAACAGACTCACTCTTCAAGCATCCAGTAGCTGCGTCTCTGAAAATTTTCATTTTCTTCTCCATGCGCATAGTAGCAATGCAAGACATCAATACTTCCCGACTAAACTAACATATATTTTTTCAGTTAGATATATGATTGAAATAGAAGGGAAAAAATTATATTTTCAACAAAAACGACAAAGTAGGGAAAGCTAATGGATCAAAGATGTTTGATTCAAGCATTTGTAATTAAATGAAAAACCTAATTATGATTGATTAAGCTCACCTTGAGCCTTTCATGAGCTTCTTTCACCGTCTTCCCATATTTTTTCTTCCTCCAGTTATGGCCATCTTTTCTAAAGTATCTGAGCACCTTACGGTCGAAAAGGAAAAGAGAACCGCCTGAAAATGAAAAACAACAAAACATAAGAAGAAGAAAAGGCACACCAATAAATAAATTTGAAGAGTACAAAAAGCCATACTCGGAGGCATATATGGAGGTTCAGGAGCAATACGGAATTGATTATAATTTCTAAGAATTTCACAAATTTCAGCAGGTCGTAGCCATCTATGTTGTGCTTCTACCAGCATTTGCTGAATATCTGCATCATCATATGAAAAATACACAAAATGAATTTCAAATGCTGGATCTTCTTATGTGATAAGAACTAATTTTAGTACCAAATATAAGAAAAGAGAAGTTAGGGAACTGAAACAGCAAAAGAAAGCTTCTTCACTAAAAATTCAAGTCATAGGCAAAATATTCAAATACCTAGCTGCTGGTTACCCAGAGGGTATCGCCTAGCCTCTGCAGCCATGACCTCTTCTTTCTCCTGTTTGCGTGATTTCGAATTGGGGAAAAACAAAAGTTGGAGACTCAGAGCCAAAGAGTAGGAAGTAAGCGTTTACTCTTAACAGACAACTGACAATATGAAAATCAGTCAACTTTGACGTGGACAGCAGGATTAAATACACGCGTTTTTTTTCCCCAATCCAACGAGTTCTCAGCATTTTTATTAATTTTCTAAGGAAAAAATGTCTACTTTATAAAATTAAAAATAATAATTATTTTTATTTAAATTTTACTTTTCTTGACGGTATTATTATTATTATTTACACATTAACATCATCATCACCTAGCTGTCTTTTATTTTTATTTTTTAAGTAGTATTTAAACATTATGAAAATTAAAAATATTTTAATTTTAAATTTAAAATTCTCAAAAACTTGGTAATAAATTTAAAAAAATTCATAAATTTTAATTTTTAAAAAATTATTCATATAATAATTAATAAATAAAGTGATAATGGCATTAAAAAATACATAAAAAATTGTTTGTGTGTAGAAAATATTAAAAATAATTACTTTAATGCTAGTATAAAAATAAAAAAAATTACTCTTACTTTTTAGCATGGGATAATAAAGATTCTCTAGTAAAATACAATCTTAAGTTCATATATTTGCGCATTCTAAGATTAAAAAGGTTAACCATTGAACTTCGAATAATTACTGAATTTTTTTTATCAAATTGTATTGCGCTGTAAATATGATTTATTTTGACTAAGTAATTTTTTTCTAAATTATTTATTCTTCTCTTACAAATATATTTCAAATTATCTAATACAAGAAATTTCTTTATTTCTACTTGGAAAATTCACCTTTAATGTTTTTATTAAAAATATTTTTACAAATAATAATTTTATTTTATTTATGTTATTGTCTTATGGATGAAGTGCTAGTAAAATTTTTTATCCCTTTAGATCAAATTTCTAACACTACTATTGAATATAGAATAAAAAATACTCAACAAATTGTTATAACATTTCAGAGTAGATATAATGGTGATGAAAGAACTAAACTAATTTGAATAAAAGTGGTTCAATATAATTTTACGGCTCTATATTTTTTGGAAGATGCGATCCACAATCATTCTAAATAAATTAAAAAAAAATAGAGAATTCATATAGCCAACCTCGATTAACTTAGATTAATATTTATAGAGTTGGTAACCAAATCTAAATTGTTTATGATATTTTGAAAAATATTTTCTTTTTAAAAAGAGAGAAATGGGAATGTCCGTGAGAGATGGAGAAAAAATGGTCCCTATAAAGTGAAACGGGGTTAGGAAGGGCAAAAAATTATTGAACCAAGGGATGAAAATGGATCTTGTCCCCATGCCGCACCATGTTCAATTCCCAAGTATGATAGAGTGAGAATATTATTGTGAAAATTAGATTAATTTTCTATCAATAATATGTATAGTATGTGAACAATTGTACCAATTAATTATACCAGAAATATTCTCAAAAAAGAGAGGTGGATCATAATGGACATGCTTAAATACCAAGTCTTTTCTTAAACAAAATTTTTCTAGACATATAATTAATAGCACAAAATACCATCACAACTATACTTAAAATAACTATTAAATAATTAATAAAAGGAACACTAAAATTTAAAGAAGAAATACAAAAGAGAGAGAAGAGAAAATGAGCTTATTTGAAATATTTTTAACTAATGGGGAAGGGGATTTTTTTATAGCCAAAAACCCCTCCCCACTATCCCACATCTTTCGATGTGGGATAGAAAATATAGCCATAAAATAATAAATCTCAATCTTGCCTATTTTTTATTTACAATCTGTAAATTTTCTCTCAAAAAAACTATTTCAGTTGTATCTCCAAATGCGTTATGCAGCGCTCATCTTTAATTTCTCAAAACATTGATTAAATCCAAACAATTGTTGAACTTGACAGCTGTCACTATCTTTGTCAACATATATGCGGGATTATCAGTGGTCTGAATTTTCTGAAGAAATATTTTACCTTTCTCCAGAATTTCACGTACAAAGTGATACTGAATATTGATGTGCTTCGTCATTTTATGATAAATTTGGTTCTTTGCTAAATAAATAGTGCATTGACTATCACAATATACTTTAATGTGCTTTTGTTTAATTTTCAGTTCACCAAACAGCTCTTGAAGCCAAATTGCTTCTTTGACAGCTTCTAATACTGCCATGTACTCTATTTTCATAGTGGCTAAGGTAACTGTTGACTGTAACGTAGACTTTCAACTAACCGGCCCTTTAGCAAGTGTAAACACATAACTAGTAGTTGATCGACGTTTATCCAAATTACCAGCATAGTTGGAATCACAGTATCCAAATACACATTGACCATATTTCTTATCCCGCTCAAATATCAATCTAATATCTACGGTGTTCAAAATATACCGTAGAATCCATTTCACAGATTGCCAATGCTCCTTACCATAGCATACATCAAGCTACCAACTTCATTGCATATGAAACTTTTGACATGTACTCCCGTTCCGCTTCATTTTTGAGAGATGAAGATGCGCTGAGCTTCATATGAGGTGCAAGCGGTGTACTTACAGGTATTGACTTTTCATTCAGGCCAAAACATTGTAGTACCTTCTTCAGATACTATTTCTGATTCAAATAAAGCTTTCCTCTCTTCCTATCTCTGCATATCTCTATGCCTAAAATTTTCTTAGCTTATCTCAAGTCTTTCATTTCAAACTCCTGATTCAGGTAAGCCTTCAACTACTCAATTTCTTTTAGATTCTTTGAAGTTATCAGCATATCATCAATATATAAAAGAAGATATATGAAAGATCCATCTTGTAGCTTGTACAAATATACACAGTGATCGTATTTGCTTCTTGTGTACTTTTGCCTCGTCATAAAATTATCAAATCACTTGTACCACTGTCTCGAAAATTGTTTCAATCCATACAATGACTTTTTCAATTTGCATACCCATTTTTCTTCTCCAGCAACCTTAAACCCTTACGGCTGAGTCATAGAGATTTCCTCTTTTAAGTCTCAATGTAGAAATGTAATTTTTATATCAAGTTGAATGAGTTCCAAATTCAATTGTGCTACCAATGCCAATAAAATTCTAATAGAGAAATATTTTATAACTGGAGAAAATACTTCATTATAATCAATTTTCTCCATCTAAACATAGCCTTTAGCCATTAACCTTGCCTTATAGCGAACATTATTCTTGTCAGAAAATCCTTATTTCTTTGTATATACACATTTGCATCCAGTTGTCTTCTTTTCCTTTGGTAGATTAGCTAGCTTTCATGTCTGATTCTTTCCAAGGGACTGCATTTCATTATCTATGACTTTCCTCCACCTCTCCTTTTCTAAACTTTGGATAGCTTCACTATAAGTGTTAGGAATGCCATTATTTATAATTAGATATGCATAAGCCACCATATCATCAAATCGAGCAAGTTTACTAGTCTCTCTTCGTGGCCTATTTATTGCAATAGATTCTTGCTATTGTGGAGGTTCTTGGGTTGGAACCTCTTCTTCATCTGACTACACCTCTACCATAAGAGTATCTTCATCTATTTTATCATTTGTTGTTGGGTCAACAATTCTTCTTTCAAACTCCACCTGCTACAGAGTACCATCTGTCTATAGAATAATTTCATTTGTTATCTTTTTCAACATGTAGACTCATCAAAGGTAATATTTTTACTAAAGACTATCTTCTTTATTTATGGACACCAAAGGCAAAATTCTTTCACACTAGTAATGATCCCCATAAAGAGTGCTTTATTTGCCCTTGGATCTAACTTTGATTCTTTAATATGGTAGTATGCAGTGGAACCAAACACACGTATGAAATCATAATCAGTAGCAGGTTTTTCATACCACATCTCCAATGATGTTTTACCACCAATAACAATTGATGATAAACGATTAACAAGATGACATACATATGTCACAGCCTCAGCCCAAAATTATCTGTCCAACCCAGCATTGGATAACATACATCGAACTTTCTTTATCAATATTCAGTTCATGCGTTCTGTCAATCTATTCTGTTGTGGTATATCTATAACTGTGAAGTATCTAATAATTCCTTCATCTTGGCAGAATTTCAAAAATTGATCACTTTTATACTCTCCACCATTATATGTCCAAAGACATTTGACTTTTATGACCGTCTGAGTTCTCACCATCTTTTTGCATATAAGGAAAACTCTCAACTCTTCATCCTTCATTTTTATAGTATACACTCATACTCTTTGAGAGGAGTCATCAATAAATGTTACAAAATAGTGTTTTCCTTCCATTGAAGCTATCTTGGAAGGATCCCACATATCTGAGTGAATATAGTATAAAATACCCTTGGTATCATAAATTACAGTACCGAACTTCACTCTAGTTTGCTTGCATTTGACACAATGCTCACAAAAATCTAATTTTGAGGGTTATACTCTTTTTAATAATCCTTGATCTGAAAATAGTTTTAAGGATTTATCGCTAGCATGTCTTAAGCACATATGTCATAATCCGGTTGCTTTCAACTCCTGATTATTACTGGAAGCTATTGTTGTTGTCCAGTAATTGCATTACCCTAATAGTAATATAAGTTATTGTTCTTCCTTATTCCTTTCATTATCACTAGTGCACCGAAGATGATTTTCATTACTCCATCTCCTACATTTACAATGAAGCCCTTTGATTCTATCATGATTCCTCAATTAGATTGTACCAATCTCTTTAATCATACATAGACCATCATTTTCTATAAAAATAGTTGCACCTTATAGTTTTCTAAAGTCAAAGAACCAATCCCGATTGGAACACATATGATAGCTACAATTTGAATCAAGTAGCCATATACTAGAAGAGTTTATTGATGACACAATAGATAATGAAAGATCTAAGTCTTCATCATCACACTTAGCTACATTTAAATTCACGATAACTTTTCTTTTATCAGATTTACTTTTACTTCTCAGCTTAGAACAGTCTATCTTTTAATGTCCTTTTTTCTGGCAAAAGACAAATTCATCTTTAGCTAATCTGAATTTTAATCTCCTATTTTTTTTCTCTCTTCCTGCTTTGAGAGCAACCTCTCACAACCAATGCTTTTGCTGCTCCACCTTAACTCTCTTTCTTGTCTTTCTTTTGTAGTTCATAATTGTATAATGTAATAGTTACTTCAGAAAGAGTTACTTCAGCCTTTCCATGGAGTAGAGTTATTTCAAGAAACTCAAACTCTTCTGGAAGGGACCCTAACAACATCAAAGCCAAAACTTCATATTTGAAAGACACGTCCAAATTTATCAAATCAGCTGTCAGCTGATTAAAATTGGTGATGTGCTTATTCATAGTGGTACCAGGAATATAAGTAAAGCGAAACAATCTTTTTTTCATATGAAGCTTGTTCTGACTGTTTTTCTTTCAAAAAATTTCCTCTAAAGCCTTCTACAATTTACTTGCGAAAACTTTCTTAGAGAAAGTATACTTTTATTCTCTAGAAAGACACGATCAAATTGTACCACAAGCCACATGATTGACGGCTTTTCAATTTTTTCATCAATGTCTTCTGATTTCTCTTTTTCAATAGTAATGTTTAGACCTTACTAGAAGAAAGTGTCTAGAACCTCACTTTGCTACATGCCAAAATGACTTGTACTATAAAAAAATCTCTACTACAAATCTAGCATTTGACACAAAAGTCATTGACTAAATTGATAAAGTGGATTATGTCTCCTTTGTAGTGGATAATTTGCTTGAGTCGTCTATTATTTCTGCTTCAAAAATTATTTAATAGCTAACAAATGCGAAATACAGATAATTTAAGAAAATCTTTTCTAATGTAAAATATCAGACTAGACTGTAACCATAGAGTATACTTAGAAAATCTTGACTCTGATATCAATTGTTGTAAAAATTGGATTAATTTTTCACTAATAATATATATAGTGTGTGAACAATTACACCAATTAATTATACCAAAAATATTCTCAGAAAAGAGAAGTGGATCACAATAGATATACTTAAATGCCAAATCTTTCCTCAGACAAAATTTTTTTAGACATATAATTAATAGTACAAAATACCACAATAATTATACCTAAAATAACTTTTAAATAATAAATAAATAGAACACCAAAATTTAACGAGATTCGGCCAATGTTGCCTATGTCTTCGGATACCACCAAAATAATATTTCTAATTTTTAAAAAAAATACAAAAGAAAGAGAATAGAAAATAAGTTTTATAAAAAAAATGGGCTTTATTTAAGATGTTTTTAACTAATAGGGGAGGGGATTTTTTTATAGCAAAAAATTCTTCCCCACTATCCCACATCTTTTTGATGTGGGATAGAAAACATAGCCACAAAACAATAAATATAACATTGGGCTTTTGGCAAAAAAAAGTGAAAAAAATTTAAATTTATCATATTTATAAATTATTTATTAAAATATTAGAAATTATAAATTATTTACTAAAATATCATATTTTTAATAGTTTACAATGAGTTTATTATAAGTTCATAAATTTTATATAATTTTATAATAAAATATCTAAAATACACTGATAAAAAATAAAAATTTTAAAAAGTATTGTGGAAGATGTGATTTTCCCCATAACATTAAACTATAACCCACATCCAACAAGAATCAAATATATAAAAATTAATAAGGGTTTATACAGATCGTGTCAGGATGGATTTTGTTGCCAGAAAAATGACTCAGGTGACCCTGCCAAATCTACAGTGATGGGTGATATCAACCCACATAGGTATTGCCCCACCTTTTTAACTAAGCTTTGATTAAAAAAAGGTCAAATTAATTACCACAAAATATAGTAGATGGGCAAGAGAGAAGACCTATATAAGGCCTTCCCTCTCAGTGGTGTAATATATAGAGATAAAAAAATATATACATATATATAAAGAGAGATTGAGAGAATTTTTTTTAGAGAGAGAGCGAAAATTAAGGGTGAGATATTTTTTGAGTGATAAAATAATGATATTTTATTTTGGGCATTTGAAAAATATTAGCCAACTATCATTTGCGAATATTATGCTTCTAGAATATTTTTTCTAGAAAAATCTCTCTGTTATAATCTTATTATTTATTAGTGAAAAAAATTATTCGAAGTTTGACCCATGGATATAGCCCAAATTTAAAAGGTGAATCACGTTAAATATTTGTGTCTTTCTTTTCTTGATTATTTTTATTTTGCTCATATTTTTTAAAATACTATTGATTCGCTAATCTCGCTACGTCGCTAAATTGGAATTTATTTCTTAATTTTCCCAACAACTGGTATTAGAGACAAGTTCAAAGAGATTGAGGTGAAAACGAACAAAATGATAAATTTAAAATACATTATCACATTTGGAAATCCAAGATGAATGATCTCCTATTTGTTATGAAAATACATTTATCGGTATTTAGTACAAATAAACCCGAAGACAAGAAAGATGAAGAATGGAATTTGAGCACGAGCAAGTATATAGTTTCGTTCGACAATTCATTGAAGATAATATATATAATCATATTTGTGGTGAGACCAATGCAAAATCCTTATAGAATAAACTTGAAGAATTACATGCTTCAAAGACATACAATAATAAATTATTTTATCTCACAAAATTAATGCAATTGAGATACAAAAAAAGGTAATTTCATTGCAGATTACTTGAACGAGTTTCAAAAAATAGTGGATCAGTTATCGAGTATGACTGTCACCTTTGATGATGAGGTGCTTGCTCTGATGGTTCTTACTTCATTGCCAGAGTCTTGGAAGACTTTGAAGATTTTATTGACAAATTTTGCTCCTAGTTATGTTGTTAAAATAGAATTAATGAAGAGTAACATATTAAATTATGAGATGAGAAGGCTCTCACAAGGTACTTCCTCTTCACAATAAGATATTTTGGCTACAACTATCGAGGGGAGAAGCCAAAATAGGGGCTTAAATGATGGATATAAAAATAAAGATGATAGTCGTTGCAAGTCTAATACATTTGTCAATGTTGTATGCCATCATTATCATAAAAAGGAAAATATTAAGAAATATTACCGAAAATGAAAAAAGGAGAAATGAAAAGATAAAAAGAAAGATGATGGTGATGATGAGAGAATTATCGCTACAACTGAATATGAATTTATTCTCATTTACAATGATGATGCGGTCAACGTGGTTGATCATTAGACTAGTTGGGTGATTGATATTGGTGCCTTTATTAATGTTATCACCCAAAGGAAGTTCTTTGCTACTTATACACCAAGTAACTTTAGGATAGTTAAAATGGGTAATGGTGGTAGTGCTAAGATTGTTAGTGTTGGTGATATTCACTTAGAGACCTACAATGACACTAAGCTGCTGTTAAAAAATGTGAAGTATATTCCTAACATCAGGCTTGATTTGATTTCTGCTGAAAGCTTGATGATAAGAAATACAACAATACCTTCCAAAATGGCCAATGAAAACTCACCAAAATTTCTCTCATTGTAGCCTAAGGTAATAAAGTCTCTATGTTTTATTTGATGCAAGCTAAAATCTCCAAGAGTATAGTTAATGCAGTAAAGAAAGATGATGTAGTAGAGATCTAGCATAAAAGGCTTGGTCACATGAGAAAAAAATGTCAATACAGATCAGAAAGAAAAATATAGCCAGTTTGAGCAGTGTTCATTAAATAGATGTGATGATTACTTAGCAGGAAAGCATTACATAGTTGCTTTCAAGAATTCTGCTCATTATGAAAAGAAGCCAGAGATATTACAATTAGTACACTATGATGTGCACGGTCCTTTCAAAACCAGATCAATTAGTGGCTCCTCTTATTTCATGATTTCATCGATGATTGTTCAAGGAAACTATGAATTTATATCTTGAATAATAAAGATTAAGTTGTAGAGGTATTTAGACAGTTTCAAGCCCTAGTTAAGAGGAAAACTTGGAAGAAATTAAAGTGTATCAAGTCACATAATAGGGGTGAGTACATTGGATCACTTCATAGATATTGCAATGAGTAGGACTTTCAACACAAGTTGACACCACCGAAAACTCCTCAATTGAATGATGTAACTAAGAGAATAAACAAAACTCTTACAGAGAGAGTTAGATATCTGCTATCACATGCAAAGCTACCAAAATCATTTTAGGCCAAAACATTGAATGTCGTGGTTCATATTTTGAATCTTTCACCGAGTGTTCCTTTGAAGTTTGACATTCTAGAAAGATGGTGGTCTGGAAGGGATGTCTCTTATGATCACTTAAAAGTTTTTTTTATGCAAGGCATTTGTGCATATGCCAAAGAATGGGAGGTCAAAGCTGGAAGCTAAAACACAACAATATATTTTTATTGGTTATGGTTAAAATAAGCTTGGCTATCGATTCTATGATCCAGTTCAGAAGAAGCTTATTAGAAGTCGTGATACAATCTTCATTGAACATAAGACCATCAAAGATATTGAGAAGATCCAAAAGAATGTTTCTAGATCCGATGGCAGTTTAACAAAACTTGAGTTAGTTCCTCCAAAAGTGGTGTCAAGACAAATTAAAGATGGCCAGTAGAATACTGCTGATGATGATGCTCCCATCTAGAATCAACCAAATGAAGATTTGATGAAGATGATTTTTAAAATCAGCCACCAGTACCAGATGCAGCTCAGGAACTAATAAAAAGATCTATTAGAGTTAGACAACCTTCTACTAGATACTCCAGTGATCAGTACGTGCTGCTTACTGATGGAGGAGAACCTGCGGATTGCTAAGAAACTATAACAGATGAGAATAGAGAGAAATGGATTGAAGTCATGCAAGACGAGTTGAAATCCTTGCATGAGAATAAAACTTCTAAGTTGGTGAAGTTGCCAATAGGTAAGAGGGCTTTGAAGAATAAATAGGTATTTTAGAAGAAAGCATGAAGAAAACATATTCCAACCACTTTTCAAAGATAGATTAGCTATTAAGGGATTCAACCAAAGAAAAGTGATTGATTTTGATGAGATTTTTTTCATCAGTGGTGAAGATAACATCCATTCATACAGTACTGAGATTAGCTGCAAGTCTCGACTTGAAAATTGAGCAGATGGATGTAAAAACCGCCTTACTTCATGGTGACTTAGAAAAAGAGATATACATGAAACAACCAGAGAGTTTCAAAGAAAAAAGAAAAGAGGATTATGTTTGCAAGTTAAAAAAAGCTTATATGGCTTAAAGCAGGCCAACGATAGTATAAGAAGTTTGAGTTTGTTATGGGGGAGCAAAGTTACAAAAAGATCACTTCAAATCACTTTGTGTTTCTAAAGAAATTCTCTGATGATAATTTTATTATTCTGTTACTCTATGTAGATGACATGTTAATCGTTGACCAAAATATTTTCAGAATTAACATTTTGAAGAAGCAGTTGAGCAAGTCTTTTGCTAAGAAAGACTTGGGGCCAGCAAGATAAATTCTTGGTATGAAGATAATCAGAGATATGAGCACTAAGAAATTATGTTTATCACAGAAAAAGTACATCGAGAAAGTATTTCAGAGATTCAATATGGATAAAGCTAAAGCAATTAGTTATTCTCTTGGTAATCACTTTAAACTAAGTTTAAAACACTATTCTTCCACAGAAAAAGAGCAAGAAGAGATGGAAAGAATTCTATATACTTCAGCAGTTGAAAGTTTAATATCCGCCATGGTGTATATAAGGCCAAATATTGCTTATTCAGGGAGTAGTGAGTCAGTTCTTTTCAAATCCTAAAGAACATTAGGCTTCAGTGAAATAGATTTTGAGATATCTTTGTGAAACCTCCGAAATATGTTTATGTTTTGGAGATGAAAAACTTATGTTAGTTGGCTGTACAAATGCAGATATAGCAGGCGATGTTTACTTAAGAAAGTTTACATCAATTTATTTAATTTTATTTGAAGGGAGAGCCATGTCATGGCAGTCAATACTATAAAAGTGTGCTACTCTCTCAACAAATGAATCAGAATTCATTACTACAATTGAAAACGTGCAAAGAGCTCATGCAGATGAAAACTTTCTTAGATGAACTTGGGTTTCAGCATAATGGATATTCATTTTACTGTGATTATTAAAGTGTCATTCAACTTGGAAAGAATTCCTCCTTCCATTCCAGATCAAAACATATTAATGTGAGATATTACTGGATTGGAGATGTGTTAGAAAAAAAAATTTACATCTTGAAAAGATTCATACTGGAGAGAATAGTACAAACATATTAACAAAAATTTTTACAAGAGAAAAGTTTAAGTTCTGTTGATTACTTATACGAATGACTATTAATCTATGTGGTTAGTAGGGGAGAATTGGTGGATGGTATCAACCCACATGGGTACCGCCCCACCTTTTTAACTAAGCTTTTATTAAAAAAAAATTAAATTAATTGTCATAAATTGTGGTAGATAGGCAGAAGGGAAAACTCTCAATGATATTATATATAGAGATAACAATATATATATAGAGAGAGAGAGTGAGAGAGAAGAAAATTTGAGGGTGAAATATTTTTTTATTGATAAAATAGTAAAATTTTATTTTTAGTGTTTAAGAAATATTAACTATTATTTTAAGTTTATCTCATTTGTGAGTACTGTGCTTCTAGAAAATTTTTTCTAAAAAAAACTCTTTTATAATCCCACTATTTATTAGTAGAAGAAATTATTTAGAATTTAATCCGCAGATATAACCACAATTTAAAAGATGAACCACATTAAATATTAATCTCTTTTATTGATTATTTTTATTTTACTTGTATTTTTATTTAATTACTGATGATTCACCGATTTCATTGTGCTGCAAAATTGAAATTTATTTCTCAATTTTTTCAACACAAAGCTTAGGCCACTGGAGTTATTGTATCGAATTGTAAGGCCAATCAATTTTAGATTCAGGTCATGAATTTTGACGTTCATCTATGACGGCGCATTTTGAACTAGTATCAAAATCCATTGTATTGAATAAATATTCAAATAACATCGTATGTTATGTAATTTGAAAAAAATATATATATATTAGGGTTCGCCTGATAATTTTTAGAGAAAATTACGCGGAAAACTGTATTTTGAGTTTGCATTTTCAAATATATGATGGACAAAATTTTTTTTCAATAATACGATGTGGTGCTTTTTTATACTTTTTTCGTTTATTTTTTTTTCAATTTGTGTAATTTTTTTATTTTTAATAATTTTTATTCATAAATAATTTTTTTATTATTATATTTTTATTATACACAAAAAAAACATATACATAATATGTCTGTAACATATCCACAATATAAATAAAACAAATAGTAACATGTATGTAATATATCTACAACATATCTATAACATATGCATTATAATTAATTAACATATAAGATTAGAAGACACATATCTATTACATATATACTATAATTAAACAATATATAAATATTGTATAATATATAAAGACTAAAAATATAATATATGCATAATAAATACACGACACATCTATAAGATATACACAATATATCTAAAACATATAAAATTATATTACAAAATAATATTCTTAAAATTTATTTTTTTGATTTTTTTAAAATTATATTATTTTGTATTAAATGCATTTTTTTACAAAATAATATAAGAAATAAACTTAATTTTTATATTTTTTGAAAAATTTTATAACATATATATATATATAATATTTATAATATATATATGACATATACAAATTATAAAAATATAATGATGTACAATATTTTTATAATTTTATAAAATTTTTAGGTAATTTTAAAATTTTTTTATATTCATAGTACTTTTTTTAAAAAATTTAGTTCTGTTGTTAGTTTTGTAAGAAGCTCTAATTTTTGCTCTAGTACATGGGGTTTTAACAAAAATAAAAAAAATAAAAAAATTTCAAATTTACTATATTTATAAAATATTTATCAAAATACCATAATTTATAAAATATTTACTAAAATACTAAATTTTTATTAGTTTATAAAGAGTTTGTAATTAGTTTATAATAAATTTACAATGAATTTATAATGAGTTTATTATAAGTTTATAATAAAATAACTAAAATATCCCTGATAAAAAAGTAAAATTTTAAAAAAATATAGTAAAATATATCATTTTCTCCTAATACATACTTGATCTACTATTCAAAATTATTTAAAAATTAACTCAAAACTCGAACCTATGAATAAAAAACAGCAGGCAAGATATTAAAGTGGCAATAAAGTTAGGAAACAAAGATCCGCATCAGGTTAGAAAAAAAATGACACCCTTCACCGTATTTTTAAAATTTTTACTTTTTTACTAAGAATATTTTAGTCATTTTATTATAAACTCATTATAAACTGTGTGAGATTTATAAACTCATTATAAACTAATTGTAAACTCATAAACTCTCTGTAAACTAATAAAAATCTGATATTTTGATAACTATTTTATAAATTCTGGTATTTTGATAAATATTTTATAAATATGGTATATTTAGAATTATTTTTAAATTTTCTTTTTATTTTTATCAAAACCCAAAAAAAAAAAAACCGACATTAACCAAAAGCAATTTTAAGATCCTGTTTCGAAAAGATCAAATGTCTGCAGATCCAACTTTAAAGATCCGAGTACCACAAGCAGTAGCAACACAATAATAGTGCCTCAACTGAAAACTCAGAGACTCAAAAAGCACTAACTTAAAGGTCAAGTACCCACAACTGAGCTAGCAACCCAAAGTTGAGATGAGATGTCCCATTAAAACATGCTAGAAAGTAGAAAGCCATTAGAATGGTAAACAACTATGCCAAACAATCGTTGGAGCATAAACTAAGAAGAAAAGTAAGATTTTAGTCCAAAGAGTCTCAATTCATTATTCAGAGATCAAGGCCAATCTTTGACACCTATTAATCCAAGCAACTGTATTTGCAGAAATCAAGCTCAAACTCGAACCTTAGTTGAAGGCTAATTAACAAAAAAAGAGGATTGATTGACTAACCTTTTTAACATGAACTAAAGATATAATTACATCAATCACTTGCAATTTTTCTAATTATATATCCCCTGAAAAACATTAATCAAGTGAGATTCTGATATAGAAAGTCAAAACTCATAACACAAACTAAAGTGGATCTATTAATCCTGAAAGATTACGAGAATAAACTCTAGTTGTTAACTATTTAAGCCAAAAATAAGAAGTAAAAAGTAAAAGTGAATTTTCACTTTAATCTTACGATTCCTTTCAACATCAAAAACAAAACCTGTTCAAGTAGGTTAGGCAAACACCCATTTTCCCCATTTCAGTATGGGAAGTGATCCAAATGTCAATATATTTAATGAAGATAAATTTAAACCATAACAAAAAGATTTTCTTTCATTTCTCCTTGTAAAAATGCCAGGGAAAGGCTGAAGGAATATGAAGGGCTATTTTCCTTCAGTTGTATAAGAAAATATACAGGTAAATTAGATTTATTCAAGGAATTCAACAAAAAACCAACTTAAATGTGATTAATGGCACCTCAAAGAACAACAGTGAGCACTCCTCCAAGGTCTTATTTGAGCAGAATAAATGTTTATGCTTACTCAACTTTGAGCACTATCTTCATGAACTCATATACAAAGTAGCTTATGGCAGCTGACGGTAAAACCTGTAGGTTTAGAAAATACAAAATTTTGAGAAACTTAAAAATAAATATAAGCCATCTCAAAAGCTCCATAAAAGTTAAGGATGCAAGGGAAATAAGAAAAAAGCAGCTATTCACAGATTTACATCATTATCATTAACAAACTCTAACTTATTGTGATTCAAAAAACAAAAAGTCTGACGACAAATGGCAGACAAAATACCCCAAACGCATGCATGCTCATTGTGAGCTTTCATCTTGCTGTGATGCTGTTTTAGAGTCCTGACGACTAACATACATCAAAAACCACCATATTCAAGAATGTGCTTACTTGACAGTTGCTCCAACAACAATACCAATCAAATACCACGCTGACCGACACAAATTAAACATTTACATATTTTTGTGTGGACTTACAAAAGCTTATGCAATTAATTTTACTGTTGTATAAAGGGATGGTTATACATTAATGTTACTTTTATTTGTTCGTGTACCTCTGACTGTAAATTAAAAGCCAAACCAGATGGTACTTTTATTTGTTCGTGTACCTCTGACTGTAAATTAAAAGCCAAACCAGATGGTTCAGCAAGCAACTTCATTTCTGACTTATTATGTGACAAAGAGAGCAAATTTAGGGATCTTGTGAGGCTGTAATCTGGTCCAGAAGGAATCAAACACAAATTTGAAAATTCTAGAATTATTTATCTACCATAATTAGTAATTGTCCTTGAAATAGATTGTATAACATGACCCAACCATATAGATGACGGTGCAAGACTTTAGGGATCTTGTGTTTTACTTTATGATGCCTGCCTGTTTCTGCCTTCCCTAGTGAGATCTTTTTGTTAAGGTCTAACATGATGAGATATCCTCTCAAATTAGTTTTCAGTTTTATGAACAAAGAGGGAAAGTGGGGAGGTGGAGAAGAACTGGCCTCTCTTACATGGTAAAGCTATCAAAAGTAAATCCTACAAGTCTCAACCGGTATGTGTTTAATGCATGTGTCTCCTGCCAAGTCTCATTTGCAATTCTCAATCTCAAAGAGGACTCTATTTTGGAACCAACTCATTTATAATGGATTTGACTGTCCTGTTACAGTTCCATCCTACCAAGGAGTGAAGATGTACATGCCACAGTGCCAGATATCAGCATTGCTCCCTCAAGTACAAAGCTTTAACCTAGTGTTCCCTAATTTTGAATAGTGCATCAGGAGTATCCAGAAATTCTCAGACTTCGTACTGCCTCATTTTAAAACCTCCAGAACCAGGAACAAAGAACTGCGTTTACCAACTCAACACCTACTTTAATGTCATTCTCTATTGTCTCAGATTGAACCAACTATATTAGGCAGTTCTTATATTTTTATTTTAACGGACAATAGTGTCATTGCCTTGATTTGATCCTTGGGCTCCACCATGGCAAAGTGGCTCTGCCATCTTTATTAAGCAGCAGTTTCAATTACAGAATTCAACACTGGCATACCTAAATTAAAGGCATCTAACTGCTCTGATCAGAACAAAATTTTTCATTTACTGAAAATAAGTGACATACCTGCAATAAACTAGGAATTAATCCTGCATAAAGAGCAGGAATGCCTCCTTGTTCAACCATCTTCGAACAAGTTGCCAGTGCATTCATCTTTGTTGCTCGAACTTGCATTTGAAGGTGTCTCCTCACAACTTCAAATGGATATGTAGCAGCTTCAGAGCAACAACCTGCAATAGCCCCATAAAGCAATGTTCTAATGGTACCCAACTCCAATTGTTCCAATGCATTCAGTTCCTGGCCTTTTTGTTTCAAAGTCTGAATTCGCTTCTTCCCTTCAGGTGAATGGAGATAAGCTGATTTTAATATATCATAAACACCATAGAAAACTGCACCTGAAGGTGCCATGCTCACTATTGAGGGTACTAAACCCTTATAAAGAGAGAAGAACCCTTCAGTTTGTATCATGTGCCAGAAAGTTCCAATTACACCACCCAAGGCTTCCCCACCAGGTGCCACCATCTTTGTCCTTATCTGCAACAGTTTAGGGAATTGCTGTAAATTTTATTTTGCAGTAGGAAGTTGGTAAAGATATAGCATAATAAAGCTAATGCAATTGCAAGTAAAGCATGCTAAATAAAAACTTATTCCAGCACTATAATTATACTGAATTTTCTTCAATATTGACCAACAAAAAGATTTGGGTGGTGTAATGCATAAGTTTTTATTTAAGCAGTTGGTTGAGTCCATGGTAGTAATTACAGGTCCAAGGTTCAACTTGTCCACACTATTAATGCATAAAAGGTTCCTAGGCGATTAGAATGCATAATTCACCTAGGACTTTATATTAAGAAATGTAAATAAAAATTATAGAAAAGAAAGAAAGAAAGACTTTCTGAATAATTCATTGCATGCTTTTTGTAATATATAAATAGAATTTATTTGTTAAAATTGTTAAGGAGGCACTAGGAAGTTGTATGAAAACAAAGTGCACAATCATCAGTGTCTAACAACAGAAATTGGTGGAATATAACAATAGACCATATCTCATTTCCATTTAATCTGATTGGACTTTGTTGATAAATGATCATACTAAGAATTCAAGTCTAAACCCATTCTATACCCTCCTCAAAATTATGTGCCTGCATTGACTGCCATAAATCTATTTGACTTATAAAGACATTAACATTAAAAAAATAAAAGAAAAACAGAGAGAAGGAGAAAAGTGGCCATATGTTAAGATCCAAGAACAATGAACTCAGATTCACAGTTTCAACAACTAAATATGGGATACAATATCAAATTAACAGTTCCTAGAGATAAATGGCCAGCAAAGAGAACAACAAGCAAATCCTATTTTAGAAGATAAAGTGAACCAACTCAACAGAAGTAGCATCAACACTGCATCAGCAGACAAAAGAAAAATGGAATCATTAATAGTCCGATAGCAATAAAGCTATGAATGCTGTCAGCCATGACCCAACAGGGGATGAAATGCAGTTCTAATTGCACCGAAGTACAGCACAAGTCAGTCAAAATGATGCTTGTAGTCAGTCCTGCAATGACTTGCATGATACTTCTAACCATCTTCCTAAGCATCTATGACAACTAGAACATATAAATTCTCAGCACAGAACAATTTCAATCTCCCACAAAAAAATAGTTAAAACAAAAGACAAAAACTAGATCCTCTAATAGAAAGTTAAAATAAAATAAAGAAGCACATGGAAATTTCACGTGATATGACCAAAATGCTTTTTGAATCTAAGTTTCTACATACAGTGTCCATTGGCAAGCAAAGTAAGGTTGCAGTAATTCCAGCTGCAGCACCAGCAAGGAACCTCTCAAAATTGGTTGTTTCCTCGTTCCCAGACCATTTCAGCAGTTGGTTTCTATATGTATCATAGGCATAAAAATTGATAGATTTAAATGGAGCAGTGCGGAGAATATTGACAAAGTTCCCTTTCCAAAAACCTTTCGGTCCTTCAGTAGCCTTAATTGTATTGATGAGCTCAAAAAGATTCTTCTGTTCACCACGAACTACATATTCAAGCTTCATTCTCTCCAAAGGCGCTATGAAAGTTCTATTCAAATTCAACAAAAATAAAATGTCATGCAGTGGAATATTAACTGATAAGTTACAACCAATTACAACCAAATAAGCTATGTATAATCAAAATATTCTAGTTGGATTATTTTAAACATGTTTTTATGATGAACTACAACATATGATAAAATCTTAATTATCAAGTGTTTGCTGTAATTCAACAATGAAAGAATTCTGAACCAAATAAATCATAACAAAACTCAGTTTTGAAAATCAGAATTTAGTTACTGTGTTCACAATTAACAACAAAGACAAACTTCAATTAGCTACTGTATATTTTAGCATATCATTATATTTATTAATGCATTTTCATAAGCACCAAAAGAAAATAAAGACAAGAAACTAGTAAACAAGAAGCAAACACCTTGAAACCATAGCAGCAACAGCGCCAGCCCAGAGATGTTTGGTGGTATTCAAAGCAGCTGATCCTGATACCGATCTCAATCTGTGCTCTTTGGCTGTCCTCTCCTCCACAACAACCGCTGCATTTTCTTCCTCCAAATTCTTTTCATCTCCATTTTGCCCCAAACTCTCTTGCGATTCCTCATCGTGGCTCACTTCTTTTATTGACAAACTCACTGATAAAAAGAATCCTGCCCTTTTCCCCTTCTTTCCTCGTCGCCGATCAACCAAACTCAAAGTTTTCCGTGAAAAACAAGAAGAACGCACTTCAGTGTTGGACGAGATTAAGGAAACATATGAAGGACAAATAGTCTCATGATCCAGGAACAGACCACCGCCGAAGAGGAAAGGCTGATCGGACGGATCAGAATTTAGGTTGATCTTGTTAAGAGTGTAGAAGAAGATATCTCGTCCGTACATTCTGAGATTCGGAGAAACGGAAGAACTTCAGCGAAAACAGGGAAGAAGAGTAACAGCATGAGAGACTTGATATTATATTAATATTAAGGAAATGAATGAGAAAGAGGCTTGTAGGTGAAGAGAGAATAGTATAGAAATGGAAGTGATGCTGATGGTGGCGGCGGTGTGGTAGTTGGAGAAATGAAAGTGACAGCAGGAATTTAGGAGATGCTGGCGGTGATGCGGCGGCGACTTGGCTTGCACAGCCGCAGTCACATTGCTTTCATCGGATGTTTGTCGTTTTTCTGTTTTTCGTATGTTGTTAATGCTTACTTGTAAAGAGTCAAAAATGGAAAGAATTTTGCCAAAAGAATGAAGAAATTGACTAAAGTTGAAATAAAGTTTATTTTCAAGAAAATTTGGTTTTCACTTTTCACACGTTTGAACGTTTGCAAGTTCTTTTTGAGTGTTAAATATATTTGATATCAAATAACTACTTAATTAAATTAATTTTATTCTATTAAAATTATAATTTATTTTATTTTATTTAAATTAAAATTTAATTTGATAATAATTATAATTTTTTATTCTTATTTATACTCTATTTATGTTACTATATATATTCCTATTATAGATGGTGCAAAATAAAAAACTTTATAATAAATAGATTTTTCTAATTTTTTATTTTTTATTTATTTTTTTTATTTACAATACGTTATCAATATAATAGTCTCTACAAATTATGATAGTGAAGAGAGTAAAATTTAATTTTTTAAGAGAATTTTTATATTTCTTAAATTAAGGTACACTTCTACGTTTTATATTTTTTAATGATTTCATAATTGATCTTGATTAGATTGATAATTAGAATTTTATTTATAAATAGTATCAGAGCCTTCATATTGAATCATTAAAAAATATTTTAAGATTACAATATATATAATGTTTATTCGGAGTTTTACTGTATATAATTTTATTCATGTTTATGAGATTGCAATTGTCCATAATAATAAAATTATTAGATTCATGAATTGGGTAACTCATACAACATTTTGTTTATATTTATATATGTAATGAATAACGTATACATATAAAAAAAAAGTTGGATAACCCTGATATTGTATTTACCAATAAGGCTATTGTTTGCATATATTTATGTAATGAAGAGTTGACATTTGTATTTGCTTTTGACATAGATTCATAAACTTAAATAATAATATTGACAACATATATAATATATAATGAGATTACAGTTTGTGAACATATATATATATATATAACGTATTGATTTGAGAAATATATATTTTAAATATATTAACAGTATTTATATACTCTTAAAATAAGGAAAAAATAAAATTTTAAAATTTTATTTGTAGAATTCAAATTTAATAGTTATTTTGTTTATAATTATATATCTAATAATATAATATAGTATATGAAAATAAAAGAGATATAAAATTATGAGTAAATATTTGTGTATTGAAGTAATGTTTGTAAATAAATTGATATTTACTATGATTTGATATAGTTTTAGAGTTATGGTATTTAAACTCTAATTATATTGTTTGGTCTTTATTTATTTGATAAACTCTGTAATTTATCTAATTTATAATTTTTTTTAATTTGGTAAATTTAAAATGTTAAATCTCATAAAATTTAAATTTATTACCCTTAATATTTTCTGAAGAAATTATCCGTTATGGGTACTTGATAATTAGATTTACCTTGATATTGTGAATATTAGATATATTTGAGAAGAAAATCAAGCATCCCTACAGGATCACTTAGAAGTAATGATATTTTTTTTAATTATTCAAACGAGAAATTAAAAATTAATTAACTTATTATTAATAATTTATTACAGTATTTTTTGGTAAATATTAAACTTTTTATGCTTCAAATATATTCATGCAGTAGCAATATTGAGAGTATAGATTCACAAAATATTTTCAACTAATTTCTTGTTTACCTTTAGTTAAACAAAATTATTAGCTTTTGATGAAAAATTATCAAACTCGTCCAATTGGCTTAATATCATTTCCTGAAATGAATGTGCTATTTTTTAAGACTATGGATGAGATCTTGATAAAAAGGGTTGTAGTGAAATTTTTTTTCCTACCAATTTTAAAATCAAAAAGTACTAACAACTTTTATAATTATTCATGATCAGAAAATATTTGTTATAGTTAACATTAGCAGAAATTAATATTAACAAAATATCTAGTTTTGCAAATATAGTTGAAGACTCTAAAAGAGTTCACCTTATATTTTAAATTTGAACATTCTGAATTTGAGTAAAATGATATTTCGATGATGCATTATATTCAAGTAGATCATAAAAAAATCTATTAAGTTTTAAAGAATACGTCGCAATGGATATCATATTGAAACAAAGTAAAAGAGATATTGAATTTTTATGTATTAACTCTACGAATTTGAATTAGAAGTTCATATTTAAGAAATTCTAAATTTTTTAACTGGATTGTACTTTATAAAAAATAAAGATAGTTGAGTTACACTATATGCACCGAAAGTGCATAGATCCCAAAATTTTTATACTTTGACATGATGTTCTTAGTCATCCAGGTTTAAACATGATCCGATATATTGTTAAGAATACAAATAGACATCCACTGAAAAATCAAAAAAAAATTTTATCTGATAATTACTTTTGTACTTCTTGTGCTGAAGGTAAATTAATTATGAGACTTTTACTATTTAAATTATATTTAGAGTCCCTTGAATTTCTACAAAGAACACATAAAAATATTTATGGTCATATCCTTCAATCTTGTGAACCATTTAAATACTTTATGGTTTTAATTGATTCTTCAACTTGATTATCACATGTTTGTCTATTGTCAACTCGTAATATTACTTTTGCTAAATTCATTGTTCAAATTATAAAAGTTAAGATCAATGTTTCTTGATTATCATATCAAGATAATTTATTTAGATAATGTATATGAATTTACTTAAAAAGTATTTTATGATTATATTACCATTGAACATTTTATTGTATATGTTCATACTAAAAAACGTTCTATATTCATTTGGATATATATTTGGATACATATTATAGTTTATATTGCATCTTTAATTTGTATTTAACTGCCTGCACATTATAAGTTTTTCACTTTACAACTTGTGCTTATCTAACATTAAAATTTGTGATATTAAAATTTCTTTATTTGAAGTATATCTGTTTTAATTGCATTCTCTCAAAGAACTAAAATGGATTATTAACATTATCTTGGATATATATGTAGATTTTAATTGTTTATATTCGATATTATGGACCTTTAACGGTAAATTTTCTAAAACAAGTTTTTAGTGAGTTGGTTTTCTCACCATTAGGGGGACATAAAAGTAAATGTTCAAAAACACAAGAGATTAGTTGGAATATACCAAAATTTTTCAATCTTGATACACATACAAATCAATGTAAACTGAAAGTTCAAAAACTGCAGAATGTTGCAAATCAGTTATCAGATATCTTTACAGATATCCAGAAGGTGTCTAAATCACATATTCCAGCTGCTAATAGTCATGCTCGATTGATTATCCCTGTAGGACATTCTACTAACATGGCATCCAAAGAATCTAATATACATCTAAAGTGTGGTGGACCACTTGGTTTAAATTATTATTTTTTAAAAGAAAGGGAAATGAATAATTTTAAAATGACACTCCCGAAGAGGTCAAAAGTAACATAAATCAATAACTCATATTTCTAGAAAAGTAACCCCAAAAGTGGTTTCGGTACCGAAAAATTATGAAATCTCATTAAAATCTAGAAATATGTAAGAAAGAGATGAAATTATTATTAATAATATATTTGCATATGTTACTGTTAAAATTATCAAAATATGCTTGAGCTTAAAAATATTTAAAACTGTCGACGTCGAAGTGATTGACCAAAATCGAAAGAAGTAATTCAGGCTAAGCTATATTTATTTGCTAAACGTACAATATTTGGACTAGTAGTTCAAATACTCTGATGTCAAATCCATTGGGTATTGTATGTAAAAAAAATATATCAAATGAGATTATGAAAAGAACACATTTCCTCTTTTATGAATGCAATTACTTTTAAAATTACTTTGGCAGCCCCTGAAGGGCTCAATATTATATTATGACAACTTGCTCATATGGCTCGTAAGAGAAATGAGTTAAATAAAATTGTGAGATATAAGGCATGACTTGTGGTATAAGGATTCTCACAAAGATCTGGTAAAAATTATGATGAGACATATTCTCTTGTCATAGATGTTATTACCTTTAGATTTTTGATATGTTTGGCAGCCTCTGAAAGGCTTGATATATACTTGATGGATATTGTGACAATTTACTTATATGTTTCATTAGATAATGACACATATATGAAAATCCCTTAAAGATTTAAAAAGCATGAAGCATCAAGATGTCTGAAGCATATGATATCTTGACAAATATACTATATTGTGCTCCAAAAATCTTAGTATGAGCTAAATCAATATAGGCAGATATGGTGTAATCACCTATTTGAACACTTAGAGAAAATAGATATGAAAATGATTTTATTTTCCCACATATTTTTATCCATAAGATAAATTCATAATTTGCTATAGTTGCAGTTTATGCTGATATAGTAAAAATTTTAGAAGAGATCTTAATTACTACAAACTATTTAAAGAAGAAATTTGAAATGAGGAATCTTAGAAGAATAAAATTTTTTATTGGTTTCAAGTTGAGTATCTGTCAAATGAAATTATTTTCCATCAAGAATAATATATCGAAACATCTTGTAATGATTTTGTATGGATAAATATTATCCATTAAGCACTCTAATGGTTCTCTTGATGTAAAAAGAGATCATTTTTGCCCATAAAAAGATAATAAAGAGATTTTTAGTCTTAAAGTATCATATCTCAGTATAATATGGACAATTTTATATATTGCTAACGATACAATATTATATATTATTTTTGTTGATAACTTATTTTGCAGGGTTTAGTTCTATACCAACTAAAAGACATTGGAATAGAGTGAAACATGTTCCATGCTATATACGTGGCACATCTGATATGAGTTTACATGTAATAATATTAATATGTCATGGTGATATATGAAGCATATAATTACTGCTATTTCACTAAATCATTCAGAAATATTAGCCATTTATGAAGCTAGTTGTGAATATATATGTTTGAGAACCATAATCAAACATATTGAGAAGCTTGCAGATCACCTATTAGAAATCAATAAACCAACAACATTGCATGAAGATAATGTAGGATGCATTGCGCATATCAAGAAAAGTTATATAAAAGGTGACAATACTAAATATATATCACTAAAGTTCTTTTACACTCATGAAACTTATGAAGGAAAAAAGTTAATATTTGTAAAGTTCGTTTAAATATTTGCAAAGTTCGTTCAAGTGACAGTCCAATAGATTTATTCACAAAGACACTACTAACATCAGTCTTTAAAAGATATGTATATAATGTTGGGACGTGTTTGCTTAAAATATCTTAGTTGGATATATTTTTAAGGGAAAGTTACCTATGAATACTGTACTCTTTTTTCTTCGTTAAATTTTTATCCCATTGGATTTTTCCTAGCAAGGTTTTAACAAGATATATTCATAGGAGTAGTCATTGAAGAGAAAGTGTTATGAAATATATGGATGACTACATAATTAGATTAACTTTATTTTATCAAGATTATAATTAGTTTTATTCTATTTAAATTAGGATTTAATTTGATGATAGCTGTAATCTTTTATTCCTATTTATACTCTACTTACACTACTATATATACTCCCACTATAAGTGGTGCAAAATAAAAAATTTATAATAAAGAGATTCTTCTGATTTCTCATTCTCTATCTATCTTCTCTCTTCTTTTATTTACTATAATATTTTAATCTTACCTTTTTTTTTGTGAATTTTCTATTTTAAAATTTATAGTTTCAATTTTTGAAATTTACTAATACATCAAAACTTTGTTTTTTATTAGAAAATTATATATATATTATCAATTTTCAATGACTTTTATTTTAAAATTAAGAGTTTAATTCTTCAATTTTTAAAATAATTTTAATCTCTCAAAACCTTATATTTTTTCATTAATACTATAAAAATTAGTATATAATAATTAAATTTATATAAAATTAGCTCATGAATTTTTTCCAAATCCTATTTTGATATAATAATAATAATAATAATAATAATAATAATAATAATAATAATAATAATAATAATAATAGAAATTGTCGTTCTTTTAGGTAGGGTTGAAATAAGTTTGGGAATGATCTTTGCAAATAAAATAAGTAGTGCCCCTTAAAAAGTACTTTAATGTTAAGTGCTAAGTGAGTGGAAGCTATTTTGGGATTGTTTGGTTATAGTACGTTGCTTACTTCATTCTTGAAGTGCTCTTGAACTTAATAAATAAACTCACACTCCCAAATATCATGCTTTTATCTTTGCCCCATTACAACCAAATGAAAGACCTTATGATTGATTGTAATTTAGTGGTGAAAATTTAATTGATAAGCAAGCCTATGGTTATAATCTTTTATTGAATGTTAGGAGAATAAACACTACCTTATTTAAACACTTTAAATAGTTGGTAAGGGAGTGACAACCTTCGGTATGCATGGAAAGCCATTAAATCACATGAGAATTAATTTTATTTTATTTAATAATGATTGCGGATTTTAAAAAATGGGAGTCTTGATATATCCTCATAACTCTTGAAATTGACTAAGTTCTTCTTCTTTAGTTTAGTTTTGTTTTTAACTTTGCTTAGAGACAAGCAAAGAACTAAGTGCGAGATAATTGTTATGATTCTTTTTGTATGCATTTTTAGGGTAATTTTCTTGGCGTTTGATTAATTTTTCTTTAAAAGTATGCTTAAGTTTACTTGAAGTTTTATGATTTAGGTTGAAGTACAAAAACGAAGCTTTAATTTACTTGTTGGATCCTATTTGGAGGAAAAGGCATTGACATAGCCAAGTCATCCACTAACTTGGCCGTGTCCCTCATCAAAGAGTTGAAAAAATGGACACACTCAGCAACCTGACCGTGTCCCTCTTGAGAAAAGAAGGAAAAGATTCGCAGCTTGTGACACACTCAGGTGACATGGCCAAGTCAGTGGCCGTGTCACATGACATGGCCAGGACAAAAAGGTCTTGGTCTTGTCACCGTGATAAGAAAGGAAAAAGAGAAGCAAAAGAAGATACATGTATATGACACGGCCAAGTCATTGGCCATATCACATGCATGGCCAGTCACCTGGCCGTGTTCTATTTAAAGAGCAACTAAAGAAAGGCAGAAGCAGACAGGTAGAAGAGGACACAAGAATGAGACACGACCGTGTCTCTGCCCGTGTCTCCCCATAAGAAGTATGCATTTAAAAAGCAGCAATGGATATAGCCTCATGACTTGGCCGTGTCTAAAGGAGAAATGAGAGACATGACCAAGACTAATCTGACTTGGTCGTGTCAGTGTGATCTTTTTTGAATTATTAACATGGTTAGTGGGGGACAAGATTAGAGACAAGAAGAATTTTGTTTTTAAAATAATTAAAAGGTAAGGTGTTTTAGGGGATGAAAGATTTAAGAATGAAAAAAAAGGAGGGGACAAAGGAGAGTGGAGAGTATGGATGACGAAAAGAAAATTCCCTTCTATCTTAGAAATTGAAAAATAATTGGGGGAAGTGGCATATACACATTGGAACCCTTCAACATTGGACAATCTCCATTCTATCATCTTGTTCTTGGTTTATAAGAGACTATCTTCATCACCACCTACATTTTTAATCTTCCTTCCATCTTCATTTACTTCCATAGACAAGACTTCAATATTTTTGAGATAGTTTTAATGTAAACAAGTTTTTTAGAGGGTTAGGGTTTGAAAAAAGCTTTGATTAAGAGGTTGGAGGCTTAAGAGAGTCTTCATTTAATTTTTCAAGGGTAGAACAATTGGTTGAAGGTTTGAAGAGGGCTTGAGAGTTCTTCATCACATTCAAGTTGAGCTAGGAGAAGAACAAGGAGTTCAACTCTTGGCATCTTCAAGGGGTTTTTCATATTCTCTCACTTAATTCATTTCTAGATTGTTGTTGTTTTGTTATGAACATTAATATTTTAATGGATAGTTTTGAATTGATTTATATTGAGATGAATACTTATTTTGAAATGATGATGAGCTAAATTACCAATTCCTAGGGTTTGTAGTAAATTTGATTAAATAACTTAATTTAATTATTTCCATTAATATACCTTGTAATATGAGTTGTTTACATTGGATTAAAAGTTAGGTTGATAGATTGGTTATCTATTAATCTCTAAACATTGAATGAAGAACCGAGAGGTAAAATTTGATATTAAAACTATGTATTCAACCATCCTAAGAATGAATTAGAAATATAAGTTTTAGAGTTCTATTAATTTGCAAATTCAAAATAATTGGTTGTTTTTAATTTATGAATATGAGAACTAATGAATTGATAATTGCTAATTAATCACAAGGGACAAATTAAATTACAAGGTTGTATTAATGGATAATTTGAGAATTAAGCTTTAATTAAATTGATCTACAAACCCTAGATACCATTCCAAGAATTTGAATTAATTTTGCATAACCGTTACTCGTTTTACTTTTAGATTTTAATTAATTTTCACCATTTCAACAACATACACTCAAACTTTAATATTTTTTTATTCAAATTATTACAAACAAACATCTTCCTTATGAGACGACCTTGGGGCGATCACAATTACTAAAATAACCTCGTATACTTGAGAGTGTCACTTTGCATTAGAATTAAATAGATCGCAATAATGGGCTATGCTCATATCAAATTGGACATGGTCTAATTCGATATGAGCCAAGCAAAGTCGACTTAATTTAGTATCCTAATTAGATTAAAATGCAAAAGTGTTCGGATAATTAAGAGGTCTTCTGATAGATATAGGACTCGCAAAACCTGATTAATTCTAGGATTGCCTATAAATACGAAAGGAAAACAAGAAACAAAGGGGAGACCACCTTGAACAAGTAAGCAGTCGCAGAGAGCCTAGCAATTAGATTTTGAGAATTAAAAACAAAAAAGACACAGAAAGCAAAAGGAAAGAAAGACAGAAACAAAGGAGGCAGTAGCTAAAAAATGATAATCCAAGGATTGTTTCACTTAGCCAAAACCAATTGATCTAAGTAGAGAGTAGCATCACCACGGTTCAATTTCTGTGGAGTGAGGTGTTTAAACAAAGATTGGTTCAATAGAATTAATTTGGTGGAGCCAACAAACGAAGGTATTAATTTTTTAAACCGAATCCATTATTTTATTTAATCGAATGTCATCATATTTATGCAAGCTCGTTGTGGTTTTCTTTTCAACTTATTATTGTTTTGATTGTGTTTATATCGTGATATAAAACTCTAATTTCCAAACTAAAACCTTTATTTATATTTTAAAACCCTAATTTCCAAACTAAAACCTGATTTATATTTTAAAACCCCAAATTTCACAACCAAACTCTAATTCCACAATAAAATCTTATCTTATAAATCGTTTATCTTTCGGAGGCGCTATCCTTGATTCCTCGTAAGGGGTGCCTCCCCTTTGACCCCTGCTCGCTCTAGCAGGACCGCCATGTGCGTTGCGTACTATAATTTGTTAAGGGGTTAATATTAAAATTTACTTATGGATTGCAATTTTTGTGGTTGATCTTCATTTCATTAGTTTAGCCCTAATTTTATAAATCTTTATATATTTATGGATTAACTCCGCCTGTGAGTATCGTAGCCGGTCCCAAGCCCGGATAAAGGAGGAGGGTTGCGGTAGGTTGGCGGCCAGTGTAAAAATTTTGCCAAACTTTCTATGGATTCTCAAAACTATCATTATACCGTTGGGACGTGCTCACCTAGGCACGCGCTACATCGGCACCCGGGTGTAGTGTTAAATGAGCAAGGGGTTCCATCACATCGACGCCTGGGTGTGGTGGAGTATGAGCAAAGGTTCCCATGCCATGGACGGGTATGGGTAAAGAAGTTAGTCCCGCCATATCAGCGCCCGGATGTGGTGTCAGACAGGAAAGGGCTACCGCATTATGGACGAATGCGGCTAAAGAAGCAAGTCCAAGGGAGCCGATTAAGATTAGGTAGTTGGAATATTGGCACTCTGACTGGGAAATCTATAGAGCTTGTGGATACTTTGAAAAGAAGGAAGGTTAGTATTGCTTGTTTGCAGGAAACCAGGTGGAAGGGAAATAAAGCAAAAAAGATTGGTAACTCAGGATATAAGCTGTGGTATTGTGGCTTGGATAACAATAGGAATGGTGTGGGCATTATTATTGAGCCTACGCTTAAAGACAAGGTGGTGGAAGTGAAGAGAAAGGGAGACAGGATTATCTCTTTGAGGCTTGTTTTGGGAGATGACACTATTAATGTTATTAGTGCTTATGCTCCCCAAGTAGGTTTGGACGGAGCATCCAAGGTTCAGTTCTGGGAAGATATGGATGATATCATGCAAGGTATTCCGGATAATCAGCAAATCTTCATTGGTGGGGATCTTAACGGGCATGTTGGTAAGGACAGTAATGGTTATGACAGGGTCCATGGGGGTTATGGTTTTGGCAACAGGAATGAGGAGGGAAAGAGCATTTTGGATTTTGCGGTGGCTTATGATCTAGTGCTGGCGAATACCTGCTTTGAAAAGAGGGGGTCACACTTGATTACCTTTAAGAGTGGACGAACTCAAAGTCAAATAGACTTCATACTTACTCGAAGACGGGACAAAAGTAAGTGTAAGGATTGCAAGGTCATTCCAGGTGAAGCATTGACGGCGTAACATCGTATTGTGGTTTTAGATGTTAAGAATAAAAGTAGCTGGAGGAATGATAAGAAAATATTGGAACCAAGGATAAGATGGTGGAAATTGAAAGACCTAGCTCAAGGTACCTTTAAGGAGGAGTTACTAAAGGAAGAAATTTGGAACCTTGAGGCTAGTGCAGAGGACTTGTGGACAAAAATGGAAGGTGGCATTAAGAAAGCAGGTAGTAAATTGCTTGGGATCTCTAAAGGGGCAGGGCCTCGACCGCACGATGCATGGTGGTGGGATGAGGAGGTTCAAAAGGCTATTAAGGCTAAGAGGGAATGGTATAAAAAGTTACCGAATGCGGTTAATAGCGAGGCCTTTGAGGAATATAAGAGGGCTAAGAAAGAGGCAAAGAAGGCTGTTAGTGTAGCTCGTGGCAGAGCCTTAGAAGGGATTTATCAAAAGTTAGGTACTAAAGAGGGAGAAATGGGCATTTATAAGATTGCAAGGATGAGAGAAAAGAAAAGCAGAGATTTAAGCCAAGTCAAATGTATAAAGGACGAAGATCAACGGGTGTTGACAGGAGATGTTGAGATTAAGGAGAGGTGGAAGGCTTATTTTGAGCAGTTATTCAACCCTGAACATGAACAAGATTTTCAAGGTCTTCATGCAACAAATGATTATATCAGCTGGTCTAGGAGGATCTTGCATAGTGAAGTAAGAGAAGCCTTGAAGTATATGAAAGTTGGTAAAGCTTGTGGCCCGGATGGTATTCCTATAGAGGTTTGAAAGAACCTTGGAGAGGTAGGAGTTGTCTGGTTAACTAAACTCTTTAATGCTATTGTGAAAGGACGTAAGATGCCGAATACCTGGAGGAAGAGTATCATGGTACCCATATATAAAAATAAGGGAGACATTCAATGCTGTACAAATTATCGGGGTATCAAACTTATGAGCCATACTATGAAATTATGGGAAAGGATTATTGAACACAGATTGAGGAAGCTTACAAGAGTTTCGGAGAATCAGTTTGGGTTTATGCCAGGGAGATCTACCATGGAGGCTATTTCTCTTCTAAGAAGACTAATAGAATTGTATCAAGAGAAGAAGAAAGATCTCCACATGGTATTTATTGACTTGGAGAAAGCCTATGATAGAGTACCAAGAGAAGTGTTATGGTGGGTTTTGAAGAGGAAAGGAGTCAACGGCAAATATATCAACATCATCAAGGACATGTATGAGAATGCATCCACTAGTGTGAAAACACCTGGTGGAGACACTGAGGCTTTCCCTATTACTACCGGATTGCATCAAGGTTCGGCCATGAGTCCATATTTATTTACTCTGGTTATGGACGAGCTAACTAGAAGCATACAAGACGATGTTCCTTGGTGTATGTTGTTTGCTGATGACATTATTTTAATTGATGAGACTAGTGCTGGTGTAAACCGTAAGTTGGAAGTGTGGAGAAAAACCCTCGAGGACAAGGGTTTTAAGTTAAGTAGGAGTAAAACGGAATATATGCACTGTGAGTTCAGTCTAAGGAAGAAGCAGGAACATGAGGTTAAGTTGGATGGAGTTTTGGTTCCTAAAACCAAGCACTTCAAATATTTAGGTTCGGTGTTCCAGAATGATGGCCGTATAGATGAAGATGTGGCTCACAGAATACAGGTAGGGTGGTTGAAGTGGAAGGATGCGACTGGGGTTCTATGTGATAAGAAAATACCTCTGAAAGTGAAAGGTAAATTCTATAGGACGGTTGTTAGACCTGCGATGCTCTATGGTAGTGAGTGTTGGGCACCAACAGGACAACATTTGCATAAGATGAGTGTGGCAGAAATGAGGATGCTAAGATGGATGTGTGGACATACCAGACTGGACAAAATTAAGAATGTTCATATTCGACAAAAAGTCCAAGTAGCGGACGTCGGAGATAAGGTGAGGGAAGGAAGACTTAGATGGTATGGGCATGTTTTAAGAAGACCTCCTAATGCTGCGGTTCGTAAGTGTGAGAATTTGTTGATTGATGGGGCTAGAGGTCGTGGCAGACCTAGAACTGTGTGGAAGGAGGTGATAGCAAGAGACTTACGTGCCTTAGATCTTGATGCGGATTTGATTAATGACAGACTTGAATGGAGACGTAAAATCCGTGTCTTGGAAGGGGCCTAAGGCTGGAGTATCTTTTTTGGTGTCTTTTGAGCTTATTTTGTTGAGAATCCATACAGCCGACCCCAACTTGTTTGGGATTAAGGCTTAGTTGTTGTTGTTGTTGTTGTATATATTTATGGATTGCGATTTCTTATTATTTGGAATTTTGAGATTGAAAAGGCATGTTTCTACCTGTGGTAGGTGCCTTAATTTATTTAAATTATTTATTTTGTTATGTTGCTTATTTTAATTTATTTTTGGAACAATTATAAGGGAAAAATTTTCACATTTTAATGGGTGTCCTATTTTATTTGTATTTTAGACTTGGATATTGTAAGGGCGTATTCCATTTAGTATGGTTGCCCATTTATTTGTTTGATTAATGGTATGATGTTATTTATTTTAATTGCTTGTAATATGAATAATATCATAATAATTTAAGAATTTAATAATATTTAGACTAAAAAATAAGGTCGATTCCAATAAACCGGACGTTATGGGGGTGCTGGATCATTCTTATATTCCTCATGCCTATCCAACTTTCTGAACTCAAGTAGAAGGTTAAAAATTCCTTAGGAATCGAGATATTTATCCATTTTTATTTCTTTTCCAGCCTGTCCGGTTAACGACTCTAATTCTCCAGGCTTACGCCCAGGTACTTTAAGGCCGAGAGCCTAGCAGTACCAAAGTCGCAAGAATCATTTCACCGGGAGTGGGGCGAAAATCCCTACTCATAATGGTTTAAAATCAAACCATGTTTAGGAGGATTTTTAACTTATTTTGGTGGTTTATTATGATTTAATGATGGTTTGACAATGGCAATTTTGGGGCATTTTTTTAAACCATGGATTTGGTGTGTTATGATGATTTAATTTTTTATTACCAAAATTACCCTCAATCAAATTTTAAAACGCCAATCCTATTCTAATATAATTTAAATTGAGATTTTCATTAAAATAAGTTTAAAAATAAAAATATTTTAAAAAATCTCTACTTTTCCTTTTTTATTTTTTTAAAAATTAATTTTTAACTTTTAATTGCAAAAGTATTTACTATTAAAATTTTTTATTTTGTATGATGTTATGGATATTATTTATGTTATCAAATAATATTTTGAGATTTTAATATATTAATTATATTATTATTTTGTAAATTATTAATTTAATTAAATTTTATTAATATTTCTTATTTTCTTATTGGTATGATATTTAAATTTGTTATAAAATTTTATTAATTTTATTTTTTTGAATAAAATATGTATTTATTTAAAATCTTATTAGTTTTTAGATGGAGTTAAATAATTTTATTATTACAACTTAAATAAATGTATTTAATGTGAATTATATGAAATATTAAACAAGAGAGCATTCTGGTCATTTTATTTATTTTAGGCAAACCAAACCATCAAAAAACTTAATAATACCATACCATCTTTTCAAATATGGTATACTGTCAATATCATATCATACCATACTATACCATGTTGGACTTATTACACTGTACATTATTAAACCATGCTGGAAATGTTCCCAAACAGACCTTAAAAATTTTTGAAAAATTTATAAAAATAACTTTAAAAATAAAAAAATTATAAAAACTCTGTAATAAAAAATATACTAAAAGTTTATTAAAATACTGTACATATACTAAAAGTTTTATAAAAATACTATACATATACTAAAAATTTATGAAAATCTAGTATGTATTGAATATATATTGAGTATATTTTTAGCATGTATTAAGTATATTTTTGATATATATATGAAAAAAAAAAACATAGTAAAGACAGCAACGAACGGTTTCCTAGCTTTTGTATTGTATAGTGTTTTGCAAAAATCGACAGAAATCTAGCTTCCATCAATGTGATTGTGTGTATTTCTCTAAGGACAAATGAGAAATCAAAGTCTCCAAACCCCTTTTAATCAGTTTATTTGGATTTTACATCTGTAAAATCTAATTAATGAAATTCTTCAAGGAAATGGATTGTGGAAAAAACTAAAAAAATACCATTGAGCTGAAAAATGAATCAAAACTGGAGTAAATTCATTAAATTTAGAATACAAGCAATGGACTACAATGCTAAATTTTAAGAATAATGGCCTAAAAAAGGTAAAACTAAGTAAAAATGGAATTGATTAAATGAACAACTAAAAAAAGCTAAAAATTTTGGAAAAATATAGTTCTAATTTCTTGGATTCAATGTTGGGTTCTTTGTTTGATTGACCGTTGGCTATGATTGTTGGAGATCCTTTTTTCTCTTCTTTTTCTTTCCTTTTAAACCTTTTTCCTTGGAAATAACCTCTAATTTTTTATCTTATAACACTACTAAACCACTATTTTCATTTTTGGTGGGGTTATGGGGTTGTAATTCCTATAAAATAGAAAGTTATTGTTGTAGTTAAGGAAATCAATGTCCATGACTTTAAATTACAACCCTATATTCTTTATCTATTTTTCCATTAACTTTCATATTTTTAGACTTAATTGCTTCGTCAGTTACTCTATATTTTATGCTTTATTTATGCCCATGATCTTTTATAGCAAGAATCTAGTATCATTTTTTGCTAACTTCTCACTTTCTTTAACTATCAAAACATAGTTACATTTTGGATGAAAATAAATTTCCTCCATATATATTTGGATTATAAAACCAAAATTGTATGGTTTAGAATTTATTGTCATCTTCATCCTTTATGAGTCGAAAGTTCTCCACAGCTTTTGTCTTCCTTAGCCTCTACAAGGAAACATTCTCCATAGGTTGTTTGTTTTCTTTAGACTCTACATAAAAGAGCTTTTCATATATTGTGTAATAATATGATTTTTGAATTATTTTAAAATGCCATTTTTTTAAAAAATAATACATATGTAACTATTTATATTATTTATTAATTTATTATTTAAATTATGGAATTTAGCTTTTTTTAAAAAAAAATAATTTGCTATTTTATTTATTATAGATTTAAATATATATATAAATAATAATAATATGAAAAAAAAAGGAAAAGGAATGCTGGGAATCGAACTTGAAAAAAGTGAAAAATATTACAGTGTGTTAACCATTAGGCTAGGACCCACACACATTTACATACTAACTTAAATAATACTTAAATTATAAATTATGTTAAAAGTAAGCGAACTAATCTAATCATAGGAATTTATGAAGAGAAGGAAAGTGGCGGAGAAAAGAGAAGGGAGAGAGAGAGAGAGAGAGAGAGGGATGGATGATATTTTAACCGATCTACCGCATTCCGACCAACTTTAAGTGACACGCATCAACCCATTGTAATCGTCCGGCAACGATGAATTCAACACCACTAATATTGTCGCCAATCTCTTCAGATTGATTTTCGGCCATTTTTGACATCCTTTCCTGACGAGACAGACATTGTTAAGTCCCTTTCTTAACAAGCTTTAATTAAGTATATCATTTACAATAATTGGATCACTTTTTAGTTTGACTGGAATCCGGCGACATTGAATTTTTAGTGACTCTCCAATGATACTCCGACGACCAAAAAAATTTAATTAAATTAAATAATTAAATTAGGTTAACTCTTATTATTTTTGAGTATTTGATTGAAAACAGTTAATAATTATTTAATGAATTGAGTTAATTTTTTTTAATAGTTGATTATTTACTTAGAATACCTTACAAATTGATTTAAATTACTCAATCACTAATTTAAAATTGAATTATAGATATTAATATTATCAAATTGTAGAATTAATTAATTATGTTTATATATATGTGTGTATGAAATTGGTTAACTAATTTATAAACTAAGGTGGGTTTATTAAATTTATTTATTTATTTAAATTAACTAATTTCAATTAATGGGTTAAGGTATAATTATTATTAAAGTAATGGCTTCATTAATTGGTTTGTATTTAGAATATATATTTAAAAATATCAAGTAATTATTTTATGTTAAAATTGAGCAAGTAATGTTTATTCAATTAAATAATTTTATTGTTTATATTATTGTTAGTTTTAATGTAAACTATTAGTGAGAGTTAGAGTAATTAGATTATATAGCAATTAGTTTTAAATAAAGGACATTTAGTAAAATTCATTCTTAAAGATAAAATTAAATTAGAATATGTTTTAGAAATCAAGATAATCATTTTATAATGAAAACTATTTAAATAATATTAGTCTTTTATTAAGTGATTGGTAATAAAAGTTTAAACAAATTTAATAGTACAATATAACATTTTAATATTTAATATTTAATTATATTTTTGAAATATGTGTTGGATTATGGTTGATGTTGGAGGTCCAAAGGAGCTATTAATAATTGCTGGTTGTTGTGATGAGTATTGTAGACTATTTAGAAATGTTATTTTCTTATTTTATTTTAGAGTAAAAATGTCTTAGTTGTAGAAGAGATTTTGTTAAAATTTTGATATAATCTTTAGAGTCAACCATTCTTCCATATTTTAATAGTTCTTGTTTTTTGTTTAAAAATAAATTCTAGATATTTTTCTAATTTCAATCAGATACTTGGAGGAGAGTTATTGAGTTTCATATACAATGAGTTATATAAATTAATATAATACCTCACTCTCCTAATTTGCTATAATAGTTACATTTGCATAATTGCATCAATTGTCTGTATAATAGGCATATATAATTATTATTATTAGCACTAGATTATAAAAGCATAATGTGTTTTGGTGCTTGAGTTGATTTGTATTTAGGGCTGTAAATAAGCCGAGTCGAGTTGAGCCGAGCCAAGCTTTAATAAGCTTAGGCTCGGCTCGACCCTTAAAATTTGAGCTCGGGCTTGAGCTTGATCTCGATTTGATTTATACGAATATTACTAAGCTCAGGCTTGGCTCGACTAGATTCGTGTTCGGCTCATTAATAAGCTTAATAAGCCGAGCTCAGACTCGGGCTTGAATTTAGGCTCGGTACTATACCTGTATATATGACTAAATTAAAAAAAACATTATATATCATAATTATATCCAAAAATAAAGATCAAACATGCATGAACTTAAATAAAAATTCAACCAACTAATAACAACGCACAACAACAATATATTATATGTGAGCGGGGATTTTCCTCCCACTCCCATGTGGAATTGTTCTTACGACTTCGGCACTATTAGGCTCAAAGGCTTAAAGAACACGAGCCTAAACTAGGAGAAAATGGAGTCGCCACCCGGACAGACCGAGAAAAGAAAAGGGTGAATGACTTAATTTCTAAGAAATTCCCAACTATCCTAATGGGTTCGAAAAATTGGATACGTATGGGAAAGGTGAAAATGACCCAGCACCCCTAAAACACCTGGTTTATTGAAACTAATATCCTTTTCAGGTTTAAATACTATTGAATTCTTAAATACTATAATATCATCCATTATAATAAAACATTCTTAAATATTATTAAATTCTTAAATGAATAAAATTATTTTAAAAAGATAAACATTGCTACTGGATTATTTGATCATTAAATTAGAATTACAATATTTAAACAAGTGATCTAAATATTTAAAACTATTGGATTCAAGTTGGCTACCAGACCTAAATAATTTCATAATCTTTAAACTTTAATGATACTTATAGGAAAAAACATAAATACTGGATGATTAAATAAGTTGTAAATCAATGAATGAAGTTACTTTGAACTAAATGAATTAAATGATAAAGCCAAACCTCCGTTTGTTGGTTTCACCAAAGTTGATAAATTGAAACAAGCTTGCCTCAGCTCCTGCCTGGATCAATTATAGTTTTCGGCTAAAGACTTCCTTATTATTGCTTATGTGTTTAATTCTAGCTAAGCTGTGCTAATTGTTGATCGTCTGCTTAATAATTTCTCATGTTGTTCCTCTTTGTTGCTGTTCCCCCTCTTCTCTGCCTTTTAATCCTATATTTATAGACAACAATAATCACTTCCCCCTTAAATTTAAATTCTTAATCCGAGTTGTAAATGAATTACTGCGTGATTAGGAAATAAAGTTGCCCTGTCAAAATACTGATTAGTCAATTAGAGGTCAAAAATCGACATGAGGCCTTCCTCATATCGATTTGGCCATTCAAATCGATATGAGCTAGCCTCATATCGATTTGGCATACCCAAATCGATATGGGCATTGGCAATGCCCATATCGATTTTGCTCTCCGAAATTGATATGGGCTAGCCTCATATCGATTTGGGAGGTCCAAATTGATATCAGCCAAGACTAATATTGATTTTAACAAAATCGACTCAAATCAATCCAAAATAATTAATTTTTCAGCACTGACTTTTTTATAATTTTAATATAAAATCATACTAGTTGAATTCTAATATTTAAAATTAGGTTTAAGAACTTTAAAATTATAATGGACTAAGATAAGTTTTTTAAATTTAAACCGGTCCAAATTAATGGGTTTATAGTTTGCTGCCTGCTTGAGCGATCTGAGATTTTAGTAGAAGAGAGTAAAAAGCAACATGACTTTTGAACTAATTTGAACAAGAATGGATTCTGGATCCGAGGTTGGATTGAGTTTTAGACTAAAAAAAGATTTGGGTTCTAGACCCGAAGTTGGTTTGGGTTCTGGACCCGGATTGAATTCCGGACTAAAAAAAGATTTAGGTTCTAGATCTGAGTTGATTTGGGTTCTAGACCCGAATCAAGTTCTGAACTTGAAAAATATTTGAGTTCTGAACCAGAGTTGGTTTGGATTCTGGAACCGGATTGAGTTCTGAACTCGAAAAAAAATTGGGTTCTGGACCTGAGTTGATTTGGATTCTGAATTCGGATTAAGGTTTGGACTCGAAAAAATAATTTAGATTCTGGACCCGAGTTGGTTTAGTTTCTGGACCCGAATTGAGTTATGGACTTGTAAAAATAATTTAGGTTTTGGACCCAAGTTGGTTGGGTTCTGGACATGAGGTTGGTTGGGTTCTGGATCCGAAATTAGATTAGTTGGGTTCTGGACCCGAAACTGGATTAGTTGGGTTATGGATCCAAAACTGGATTGATTGGGTTATGGACCTGAGTTTGGTTGGGTTCTGGACCTGAAATACCTGCAAAAATTAATTGTAGTTAGTAAAATATTTTACAAAAAATTTAGTTATTTTTTTTACCATATATGTATACCTATATACTCTTGCCCCCTGCATGAAAAAATATTTAATGAGTACAAAAAATATTTTTTAGATACGCAAAAAATTATATACCCATAATAAATATCTATTTACTGTGTGCACATGTTCTGTGTGATTTATTGAAACAGATAAAGAAGATTAATAAAATAAAAAGCCAACTTTGAATTATGAATTCAGGAACTAATAATGCAAAGCAGCTTTGATTTATGAATTATTGGAATGGACGAAAGATTTGAATGAATTGTTGAAACTGCATGTGACATTGTCCTCTTTTATTTATTTATTATATTAGATATACATACATACATACATACATATATATATATATATATATTACGTGATACTTCCCTTATTTTCTATATAAAGGATTGTGATCTTGCAAATTTTCAAGCAGAACACCTTCACCTTCAACATTTTCTTAAAGCTTCATCACTTACCATGGCTACCATTCAACATTCCTCAAGGTTTGGGACACGATCAAATAATGAATTGCTTACTTACCTTTATAATAACAGGGTTGAGCAAGTTTCACTATTACCTAAGATGCATTTTCACAGTAGTTTCATAGAAATAACACAGGTAAACATCATTTTGCTATAATTTAAATACTTATTCACACAAAATTTTGTCAGTATAATTTAATTATAAATGTTATTATGAAAAAATATGCATGAAAATTTATATAGAAAAATTAGTAAATATTATTATGCAAGAATATGCATAAAAACTGATGTAGCAAAATTGGTAAAATTTATTGTGCAAAAATATGCATAAAAATTGGTGTAGCAAAATTTATAGAAATTAGTAAGAGAAATGGTGGCATAAATGTAATAACATGTAGAAAATAAATATATGTGAACTTACCTTGACTTATCTAAATTTGGATAACATGACAATTGTGACATTCACAGTGGTGGAAACATCCACAAAGCCCGCAAATAGTATGTTGGGCTCCACCTGCGGTAAAAAGAATGGTTCGGAAAGTGGGTTTGAAGACTTTATTTTGCAATTACCGTCCCGAGAATATCAAATTGATAGGAGTGGCATTCAAGCACTTACTGAGCAATAGATGGACACTACCCATACTTTTCACCTGCCCATCAGAGAAATGACCATAAGTCCAGTTGATTTTGCTGCTCTAACAGGTGTCCGATACCACGGGATTCCCGTCCCTTTAACTATCAATTTTTTAACCTGTGAGGAAATTTGTCAATTGACCGGTGTTAGGCCCCATTATAGAGGATCTTACAAAATCAAATACGAGCCTATTTGAGAATATTAGATAAAGTATACTCGACCCGTGTAAAATGAAAGAGCTGAACAATATACTCGTGGTTTCTGTTATATCTATTAAGGGCGACCATATCGGGTAGCACTGAGTTTGCCATCCATTTATCGATGCTACGCGCCCTTTTTTATTTAGATCGTGTGCCAACTTATGCATGGGGAGAAGCTGGTCTCGCATGCCTTTATCACGGTTTTGATGCAATTTGCAGTAATAGAAGATCCTTTATCAGCTTTATGATTGTTGTCGAGGTATCACTTTGCTTATAAATGTTAGTCCAAATTATGCAAGTGTGTGGATTTTGATCTTTCTTTTCATGCACAAGTATGGGCGTATGAGCACAATCTGGTGAGAGCTTCCACCATTTCTAGGCCGCGAGTCGGATACCCATAACTAATCTTCTGCCTGTTAGGCTATAGAGAAATGCCTGGAAGCCATCACGTACACACTCACCACTATCACATGAGTTGCTTAACTTGGGACCAAGTAAGAAAAATGTTAATATAAATATCAAAACTTATGAGTAAAACAACTTACCTATTTGCTTTTCTGCAGATGAACATAGCTTGGTGGAGTGCCGAAGAGAGAAACAACTGGACTCCATGTATGATTGATGCACTACCCTTACAAGAGTCTCGTCAGATCATTTTCGGCCCAGTCTCTTGTGGCTAGTATTTTGGTGAATGAGTGTACAACTGGTTTCTCAGTCCTGACCAACAGAGGGTACCAGAAAATTTTCTATCGTTTGTGTTGAACACCAGATCCATACGGGAACCTTATTAGAGTCATGCTCACAATGGCTTTGATATTATAGACCTTCTGCTTTCACCGGATGTGTTTGCAATATGATAATCTCTATTCCCATCTATATTTTTTTAGTAAGCCTAAAATTACATTTTCAGTAGATCTAAAATTATATATTCTACTCTTAATTCCTCACACACATATGTGAAATAAGGTGAAACTGAATTCTTTTTTTTATATTTTTTTGTTACGTGGAAAAATCTTGTTATTATGTCATATTTCGTTTGACATAAAATTGTCTCAAAGATTTAATAAGGATTTTTATAGGACGAAGTTTAGGGGCCATTGATGTAATTAACCCTAAATCGGTTCTATAGTTCTTCATATTAGATTCACATGTTCTATTCGTTTGCTTGAGCATTTCATAAAGACCTGGTCTCATCTAAGTGTGATAAGTTGCTTAGATGGTGCCCAAAGCAAGGTTTTAGATCGTAGAATCGATAGATGTGAAACAGAAACGTACTAAATCATCATGAAACGACTTGAATCGGATAGATATAAAACAAGTAATAAGTATTTTTTACAATATATAAATTAAAAAAATATGTTAAAAAAATTATAATAAATATTTAATTATTATCAAAAGGTATTTAAAAATAACTATATAAAAATAATTAAATAGTATTTAACAATAATTAAATATATTTTATACTTTTTTTTAAAGAAATAACATTATTAAATTAGAATAATAATAATAATAATAATAATAATAATAATAATAATATAATAATCATAATCATAATCATTATCATAATAATACATCACATACTAATTAAAAATAAAAGAAAAAATATATTGGTCAAAAATATATACTACATAATAAAAATATTAACTGCTTAAAATTAGATTAAATAAACTAATTTGCCACCAAAATGAATATTGAGGAGGGTCTTGATTATTTTGTTCATTACCATCAAAATTATGATCTTGGTTGTTCCTCCCATAATATGAGTCTCGCTAGTGAAATCCATGTGAGAACATATCAAAGAAATTTTTTGAATATGAAGTTGCATTACTTTACAGGTCTGAAAAATTTAGAGCTTGGCCAAAATTGTCACTTTGATTGTTTGAATAATATATGCTAATTTTTAGAAGTGCTTTCACTTGTAAATTCTAAAGCCCATCCCTAAGGCTGTTGATTCCAATAATCACTCGACTGATTATAATATGATGACATATTAAATGGGTATGATAGATTCCATTTGATTTAAAGTATCATTGTATGTTGAGCTACCATGACCTATTCCCTATAATTATAAATAGATGTATGCTCTGGTCCACTCGATTCATTATCAAAAAGTTGATGTCTTTGAAACCTAGTTGGAGGAGAAATTGAAATGGGGGATTTGTATGAAAACTACTAGGTTGGCTATATTTATCACCATGATTAGCTTGAAAATTTTCTTTTAATATTCTTGATCCACTATAACCACCATATGTACTTTCACTACTGCTTTCATTGTCGCTACCACCATCGTCGTCTTCATCACTGTCATTTTTGTTGTCCTTCTTGTTGCAACTACCACCACTGTCACTTATTTTTTACTTTGGCCTTCATTAGTGTTATATTGAAAAGGGAGTTAAATACCACCTGATATATCAAAAAAATTTAGATTGACTTCTTCCCTCATCATCTTTAACATTCTGCCAATCAATATCATCATTATCGAGAATTGGAGCTTCTGCTTCTTGTAACCATGGAGACATTAGATCTAAATCGTTGAAAATATGATCCAAATTGATTGGATTATGATTTTCCATTATATCTTGCTAGACTTCCTCAATGTACTTTGCAATTTCAACTTCATTTTATAATACACATAGACTAGGGAATACAACTTTTTATACTCCAATCTATTCCTAGTTTTTATGTGAATTAATCTAAATGTGTTTCAACTGGTTCACAATTTGTTGCTAAGCTGATTTGACTTAAAACTCGGATGACAATCTTCTGCAATTATTGAACACGTTTCCCATAATTTATCCATCACTCTGTTGCATTAAAATATCAAATGAAATATATATATATATATATATTTTAATATATAAATTGAACATATTTAGATAACATAAATTTATTAATTTAACTTGGAGGCGAAAGGATGATTGTCTTTTAAGCAAGCGAGATACTAAAAGATCCATCCTTATCTTAAAATGTGAACATCTATATATTTATGAATAACACTTATTAGTTTAAATTACAATCAAATTACAATTATTTAGTACAATCCCAAATAATTAAATTTATTTGCAGGAGAGCTTTTGCTTGTACTTCGTCATTGGGCTCCAATCTTTTAATCACTTTTTGAACTCCCATCATTATATCAACATCTTCTATAATATGATATTGAGTATTGAAGTAATAACCTAAAACAGAACATGTCAAAATAAGTTAGAATTAAATAATGAAAATTTAAAGCTAATGTAATATATGCTAAAAATGCACAATTTAAAAATATATTTTAAGTTAGTTACCAGCGAAGTGCAAATCATGATGCAGTTGAAAATTCCATCTTGTATTAATTATGTTGCAATAATTTTTCCAATACCTATAATTTTCTTTAATTGTATGTTTTTCCTGATCAACTACCTCATACATAAAACTCATTATTAGCTTGTCATTCCCATCAACCAATCTCAAAACTTTTAAAATGGGCTTTTAAACTTTCAGTATTTTATTTGCATTTGACCAAAATTGTTTACCCCATCTACGTTCACCCAAAATTAAATCTCGAACATCGATGAAAATTTTATCAATTATTTTACCATATCTAGAATTTACTCAAGCTTCTAGTTCAAACATATACTTCAAATTTGTTCTTTATTGTACAATGCTCTCTAATACAATAAAATTTATTGTAAATCTTGTGATTCGGATCTTAGAATTTCTCTTCCATCAGTGAATTTTTTTTTTATATAATTTACTACCCAATTATGATTGTATATAAACTTGGTGATTTGTTTAGCCCACTCAAAAACTTTACTTTCCATACTTCTTTTTTCAATATCCTCCAAAACCAAATCAATGCAATGAGTGCTACAAGCTGTCTAATATAAATTTTTATATATTGCCATAATCATTTTTCTAGCACATTTCATTGTAGCATCATTGTCAGTCACAATTTCGACAACCCTATACTCACCAACTTCTATTATTTTTTAATTAATTTGAAATAATAATGTGTATTATTCTTTAGCACATCAGATGCATTGACTACTTATGGAAACAGTGCCACAATTTGAATATATAAGAAAATTAATGATGTGCATTCTCGTAAGCCTTGTCTAAGCATCATATAATATTGACCCTGCTTTGGTTCCATATTTCACCAAATGAAGCAATGTAATCCTTCATTAAGGTGTACTCTTTGGGAAGCCAAATCTCTGGAAGTTCATATGGTGTTGGTTGTGGAATATTATGACCCATCTTACATGCCGTTCTTAGTAATGGGGCCATCCAAGGGGATGTTGGAAACATTAAATAATAATTTGTTATGAATAATAAAATGACCCATCACATTAGTCAGTTTTCTTTTTATTGAACCAGCATATCTTGATTAGAGATTATTTCTTCTAATCTCTTTCTACTTCCAATTCAATTTCAACAGCTCTTATTCTTTCAGCTTGCATAGACAACAATGCATATTTTCTTTTTCTAGAATCTTCAACTCTGATAGATGCAAGATGTAACACCCCCGTACCCCATATTCGCACACCGCATACACCCAAACAACACGCGATATACGTATACCGGATAAAGGGGTGCCACGGTTCATTTTAAACAAACCAAACTTTAATCTTTAACATATAAGCATCATAAGTCAGTCCGAATAAACTTAAAACATTTAACCTATATTATAAATAGTAATAGAGAAAATATTTCTTCGTTAAAATACATATATATATATATATAACATTAGTACCCAAAAGCTTATCTAAAACAGTCTATTCAAAATATTTGTTAATTAAGCAGCGAAAAATACGTATGTTTACATCAAAATCAATAAGTACAAAAATATGAAGTTTATACATGCTGACAGTTCATCTCTGATCTTGATGTCCACAACTCAACACTGCTCTCACAAACTCAAGCCTAGACTCGACTTGGTCTAGATGAGCTAACCGGATCTACCCTGTCACCTGCGCGATGAACCACAATCGCGTTAAGCAGAAAGCTTAGTGGTATAAACTTTGATTCAATATAGATTAATGCGATGCTCATACACAATACATATGAATATGTCAACTCATTACATCATATATTTCAACATATTAATCATTTGCATCACATTTCATAATTCACATTAAAACAAAGATAAACATGGGCCCAAAACGAAACTAATATGCTATTCAAAGTTCAGAGTTACTGTTTTGGTCCATAATCACATTTATCAAGCCCGTAGGTGATATATATATCCATGGATAATGTAACAGACCCAGTCTCTTGGACCTCAACCCGGCTAGACCCTAGAGCCCCAGTATCTTGGTCCTCAACTCGGCTAGACTGTTACAGTTTTTGAGGCTTACGACCCAGTCTTTTCACCTCAAAAAATCATATTTCACATTTTTCAGCTGGACTCGGCTTACGTACGACCAGGTCTTTTCACCTGTCCAGCAATTTATAGGCATGCCGCCAAACCCAGAACTCTGAAAATTGAATAACATACTAGGCACACAATTAATTCATTTATCTCATTATCATTCTCTTTCACAATTCATTTCTCATTTCATTTCTCATAATCAAACTAGGCACATTGCCTTATGATAATATCATTTTTCTCACCTTTCTCATTCTTCTCTTTTGTGCCAATATTAATTTGTTACATTATGATTTCACATGTCTTACCACATTATTCCATATTTCTTTTCATATACAATACATTACTCAATTGCATTGATACATCAACATAATTCACATCATGCATATCATAACATATAACTCATTCATCAACAATGATCAATTAACTTAACACATTTCTCAATTAAATGTGTTAAGTCCCAATGTCATGTACATGTATGCAATCATTCAAAGTTTGTACTTACCTCTTAAAGCAACAACACCACTCTATCAACTCCTCTTCCAAGATCTCACTCAAACCTTGGCTTGGGTAACTCAATTCTCTTCAAAACCTAATCCAAAGGTGATCAAACAACACTCTCTTAGTGTTACACATAAGAAAACAAGGAAGAGAACTATCTAGGGAAAACTCTACACTTGACACGCTGAACAACACATGCGTGTCCTTCACCGTGCCCTAAACCCACAACACAGAAGCTTTGACACGCTCAGTGACATGGGTGTGTCACTGCACGTGTCAATTCTCCTCCAACACAGAAGCTATGACACGCTCAGTGACATGGGCGTGTCACTGGACGTGTCAATCAACCAGCAACACAGTAGCTATGACACGCTCAGTGACATGGGCGTGTCACGGGCCGTGTCAATGCTACAACAACACAGAAACTGTGACACGCTCAGTGACATGGGTGTGTCATAGCTCGTGTCACCAACCCAGAAAATAAAACCAATGACACGCCCAAAGATATGGCCGTGCTCTTGGGCGTGTCAGGCCAAAAACCCTGAAATCGACACCAACAAATCCACAACTAACAATCATCTTCCAATAGCCAAATGAACAACGCACAAACTCAATAAAAACCTTCAACAACCCAATAATACTTGAGTAAACCTTAAAATAACTCAATCACAAACATCAAACACAAACACCACCATTTATTACAACTCAAACTCACAACACCCACAACTCTTGTCTCTTCAATCCAAACCCAAAAATCAAAGTTACCAAAAAAAAACACACCAAAACACATCTACAACAATCATCCAACAAACCCAAGAACACAAACTCAAGAGAAAACTAAGAAACAAGTTGGAAACTTACCAAAAGTGAAGAAAATCCTTAAAACTCCAACTTGATCTCTTGAAAACCTTCAATCTTTTGAGCTTGGAAGCAAGAAAATCCCTTCTCCTTTGGTTGATAAGGGTGGCTGGCCAAAGAGAAGAAAAGAAGAAGATGAAGATGAAAGAAGAAGATGAAAGAAAGAAGGAAAGAAAGAAAGTCAACACTCTTCTCTTTTAACCAAACCACTTTCCCCAAATCACTCTCCACCATACATTTAAACAATATAATATTCAACCACTAACATCATCTTGCACTAACTTAAATAAATCCATTTAATTAATCAAAATATCTCTTTTGACTTATAAGACCCATTGACTTGTATATATTATTTTTATCTCCATATACATAACATATACACTTCTTCTTCCTCTTATCTTTTCACTTAATCAAATATACACTTTAAATTATTTAATCCAATTTTCACAAATAAGCATTCCAAAATTTAAGGGTATCATTAGGAATATTACACAAGATGCCTAATGTGAGCAGAGATTTTTGCCCCCACTCCCATGTGGAATGGTTCTTGTGAGTTCGACACTATTAGGCTCAGGGACTTAAAGAACACGGGCCTAAATCCAGAGAAAATGGAGTTGCCACCCAAACAGGCCAGAAAAATAAAAAGGGATGACCAGATTTCTAAGGAATTTTTAACCCTTCTAATGGGTTCAAAAAGTTGGGTATCTATGAGAAAGGTGAGAATGACCCAGTACCCCCATAATGCCTGGTTTATTGGAATCGACCTCCTTTTTAGGTCTAAATATTATTAAATTCTTAACTTATTAAAATATCGTCCATATTACATGTAATTATTAAAATAAATAATCATTGTATTAAAATCAAAATAAGTTCAAACAAAATAATAAATATGGTTAGGACATTGACCATCTGGTTTTCTTCTCTTGGTAAGTGTATAAATCTGCACTCCTTAAAATTCTTCTTCATCATAGTCAAATAATAGTGGTATGGTTTTAACTTCTCTTCTTTCAACTTTCACTCTCTATTCACTTGGGATACCACTGATAACGAATCATCGAAAACTTGCACATTATCCACCTTCATAATCATCAGGGTTTTCAAGCTTAAAATACATGCTTCATACTCCACCATATTATTGGTTGCCCTGAACTTCAACTTCTTAGCTAGAGGAATGAGCTCCCCTTCAGTTAATTCCAATATTATTCCCAAACTTGCTCCCTTTATATTTACTGCTCTATCAAAATACATCTTTCATCCTTGTACTTCTATGGCCTCCAAATGTTCATCTGAAAATTCAAAAACAACTTCCTCATTATCCAGCAATGGTTGTTGAGCAAGGAATTTTGCTACTGCTCTACCTTTGGTGGTTTTGCTGGTAACATATTCAATCTCAAATTATTCTAAAATTATTAATCATTGGCCATATTTTCCAATCAATGAGGGTGTCTCCCTTAAATATTTCATCGGATCTAACCTAAAAATTATTTACATACTATAAGACTGAAAGTAATGCCGTAATTTCTTATATGACCAAGCTATAGCTATACAGGTCTTTTCAATGATACTATATTTAATCTCATAAGGTAAGAGCTTTCTACTCAAATAGTAGATTACGTACTCGACCCCTAATTCGTTTGCTTGGGCTAGCATTACTCCTATTGATTCTTCCTCTACTGCAAAGTATAGTAACAAAGGTATGTTGGGTTTAGGTGGTTTCAAAATAGGTGGATTCAACAAAAACTCTTTTATACTCTCAAAGACCTTTTGACATTCTTCATTCCACTTGATTGGCTGATTCTTGTTAAGCAATTTAAAGATAGGCTCACATATTGTGGTAAGCTTTGCTATGAACCTGCTGGTACTGTAGCCTTTCGATGAACCCCCGAACTTCCTTCTCCATCTTAGGGGTTGACATATCTCTGATTGCCTTAACCTTGTCAGGGTCAATCTGAATGCAATTTAGGCCAATCACATGCCCCAACACTTTGCCTGAAGTAACTTCAAACACATATTTCTTTGGATTCAACCTTAGATTATACTTCACTGCTCTCTCAAAGAATATCTCTAGGTTTTGAAAATGTTATTCTCTTGTATCCGACTTCACCATCATATCATCAATATAGACCTCAACTTTCTTATGCATCATGTCATGAAACAAGGTGGTAGCCATCCTCTGGTAGGTTGCTCCAGCATTCTTTAACCCAAATGGCATCACTCTATAATAAAATATACTCACATAGTAATGAAACCAGTTTTAGCTTTATTCTCTTGATTGTATTCGAAAAATTCATCTACGAATGAGTGTAGCACACTAGAGGTTGCACTATCAATAAGGGCATCTATATGGGGTAAATGAAATTCATCCTTAAGGGAAGCCTTATTAAGGTCTCTATAGTCCACACAAATTCTAATTCTTCCATTTTTCTTTGACATGGAAACTATGTTGGCTAACCAGTCTGGATAATCTATCACTTCAAGGAACTTCACTTGTATCTGCTTAGTGACTTCTTCTTTGATCAACTCTGCCTATTCTGGCCTTAACCGTTTAAGCTTTTGTTTGATAGATTTCACATGAGTGTAAGTGGGAATCATGTGCTCAGCTATATCTCGATCAATTCCAGACATATCCTCATAAGACTAAGTAAACACTTCTTCATATTTTTTAAATATTTTTTCTAATCTCTCTCTCTCTTCAGGACTAAGGTCGAATGTTATGCTAATATTTTTAGGATTATTGGTTGTTCCCAAATTTAATGATTGTGTATCAATAAAGTTAATATTAAAAATGCTCATGTAACCACTATTTAAATGTATGCGACCATCAGGAAAAAAATACACAAGTAAGCAAAATTAAACTTTATTGAATTCATTTTGGAAAAGAAAATATCATCATTCTCATACATAGTAGACAAATTAAAATCAAAATCAAAATCAACATCAATGTTCTCATCATCATAAACTACAAGGTTCTCAAATTGTTCTTCGATGAGAGCAACAATTTTCTCTGGAGTCTTTTGGATCTTCAGGGCAGCTTCTTTCTTTTCTTTTGGGCTAGATTCCTTGTTAGCTGGTAAGACAATCTTTTTCTCCTTCTGGTCCACCAACTCAGTAACATCAGTAAAGATCTCAAACCAAGGGATTATCTTTCCCGTGAACATAATTAGCTCTAGCTTTCCTTGCAGTGGTCCCAACTCTGGTGCTTTGACAAATATTTCTTCAAGTGGAGGAAAACTCATCTTCTTATTCTTTTTTAGCATAACATCTCCATTTTCTTCATCATATCTTAACCTTTTCTTGAAAGTTTGAGTCTTAAAATCTAGGAGCTCTGTTACACCTGCTTTCCCCTTCCTAAGGCCAGTAGATGGTAGATAGTTCATTTTCTTCATCATGGCTAAAATCTAGAGCTCATTATCTCATTATCAGAAATAACAGCCACTTGAAATCCATTGAGAGGCCTTTCAATCATCAAAGCATTTACCACTTTATTATCTTCAACATTGATAATAACTGTCTCATCCCTATTTGGAAACTTGATCTTCTTATAGAGCATAGAATGAACTCCACCAAGAGGATGGAACCAAGGTCGACCCATCAATAATGCAAAAGTGACAGGTATATCCATGACTATAAATTCCACCAAGGATTCAATTGCGCCAGCCTTCACAACAGCTTTAAAGGTTCCCTCAGCATGCCTCTTAGTATTGTCATAAACCCTAATGGTCACCTCAGTTAGGCTAAAATCTCTTGTTGACATAGCTAGCTTTGGTAGGATCTTAAGTGGGAACACATTTATGGCAGATCCATCATTAACCATGACACGCGAAGTCCTCTTTCCTTTGACTTCCACTTTGATGAAAAGCGGGTGGATGTCATCTCTTTCCTCTTCCGATAAATTTGCATCTGAAAATGACACCATTCCCACATCAACCTTGTCCTCTTTCTAAACATCCTTACACTTCATCACTCCTTTAACCTTCACAAAATTAACCAACTCATCTGGTATTAAAAAAGTAGAAATTGGCATGCTAGCTAAAGCCTTGGCCATAGTTTCATGATGTTTCTTGAACGTGGCCAATAGATACCAAATGCTTACGCTTGCTTGATTCCTTTTCAATTTCTTAAGGACTTTATCATCTTCATCTTACTTCACTTCCTTTTCAACATCTTTTCCCTTATTGACTTCTACTTCATTTGGTGAGGGCTTTGAATAAGGCTTTCCAGATAGAGTATTCATTACCTCATCCACTTCAGGCTTAGACCAAGTCCACTCCTCCTTCTTTGGTTCAGAATCATCATCATTATCGGTTGAATCCCAGAACTTGATCACAACACAGATGGCCACTTCCTTTTCAACCACAACTCGCTCCATCTTGCTAAGTATCTCTTCTTCTTTAGTCGCCTCATCACCTACATTTTGGAAAGAGAACAGAACAAACTTCTGACCCAGGCCTCCTCTGATCATGAAAGTTGCTGGTGGTGGTACTCTATTGAATCTTGGCAGCGGATTGTCCTTCATGCTAGGCTTGTTACACTACAAGAAAAACTGAATCAGACAACGGTTTTTTTTTCTCCAAAAAAGCGTTGTCTGATTAATTTTCAGACAACTGTTTTTGGTTTTTTTTAAGCGTTGTCTATTAGCTGTTATTTTGGTCACACAAGACAACGGTTTTTTAGGGACCGTTGTGTAATATATGTTCAGACAACTGTTTTTCTGGTAATACAAAACCGTTGTCTGATAAGATATTTCAGACAACGGTTTTTTCAAAAGTGTTGTATAATTTAGCGTTTCAGACAACGGTTTAAAAAAACCGTTGTCTGAATCAAGCATACAGACAACGGTTTTAAAACCGTTGTGTAATATATGTTCAGACAAGTGTTTTCTTGGTCAAAAAAACCGTTGTCTCTGATAAGATGTTTCAGACAACGATTATTTAAAAAGTTGTCTGATTAACTGTTCATACCATTGTATAATATATGTTCAGACAACGGTTTTTCGTAATAAACCGTTGTCTGATTAACTGAGTGTGAAAAAAAATTGCCTTAAATGAAAGTAATCCCTATACACAAATGAAACTAAAAACACAAATCAAATGAAATCCTCCACTGACAAGTGTTAAACCAAATCCACCAGCAAGGTGTCAGAGCAAAAACCACATGATTCAATAAATTATATAACCAAATCTTTGAACAAAGTGTCAAATAAAAGATACAAATCGAATGATAGGTACAAATGAAACTTTCAACAAATTTAAATAAGAAACACAAAACTTTCAACAAAGCGTCCAACCAATCTTTCATTAAATTGTGAATGATATAAACAATTTATTCTACAGGCAGCAGGGAGTTGTGACAGGCATTAAGGATGTTGGACTTGCAAGTATAAACAATGGAAAAATTAATGGCAGGACATAATTTCAAAATAGAACTTAAAACAAATGAAATTATTACCATCATGACAGCTGAATCAATTCTTCTTCCTCCCGCATGTAACTGCTGTTTTCTTCATCGAGTTCATCAACATATGGGAACGTTGGCAAATTTAGCTCATTCTCAAGTTCTATTTCTACAGATCCCTCATTTTCATCATCACTTTCATCATAGTACTTGTCAGGTAATTTTAAGACAACTGACCATAATTTTTCAAGAGGGTGATCTATGTAACAAACTTGCTTGACATGTTTTCCTAACACAAAAGGATCATTTAGAAAACCTAATTTGTTCTAATTAACCAATGTATATCCCAAGTCATCTACTTTAACCCCTTTGTTCATATCTACCCAATTACAATGAAAGATAGGAACCCTAAAGTGGTTATAGTCCAACTCCTAAATACTTGTAATAACTCCATAAAATGTATGTGAAGTATGCTCAATGTTTTTATCCTTACCCTTCACAAGCATTGTATCGGCATCTACACAAACACCGCTGCACTGAACTTGCCGCGTATCATCACGTTCTTTGGTGCTGAAGGTAACACCGTTGATTCTATAGCCACTGAATGTAGCTACATCCTTGTTAGGCCCTGCTGCAATCCACATTATATCCTTAGTTACTGTATTCTTCTCATCAAGTAATTCTGATGCAATCTATCCAAAAAATTAAATTGGCCATAAGTATGATATAGCCTTTGAGAGAAGATAAATATTGTAGTATTTCAAAAGAATTCACAAGTACAGGGCATTCATTTTTTTTCAGTAAAATATATAAAGAAACAGGCCTATTTTTGCTGCAAATTGCAGCAAAATACTTGGGCTATAAGATTTTCCCTTTTTATGAAACCACTTAGGGAATGTTTCATTTTGCATGTTCTTTAGCCACTCTTCATCATTTTCATGTTGTGGATATCTTGTCACCAAAGAAGCCATATGTTCACTGCAAGTAAAATCAACTTTATTAATTTTTGAAACAAAATGCAGAAAATAAGGAAATAACAAAAACAAATTGAAGTAACTTACTGAAAATATGGGCGAACGTCATTACAATTTTGGAGAAGACACAAATGTGCTAGGTGCAAGTCCTTCTTACTTGGCGTTATCACTGTTGCACCAGATAAGGGTCTGTATTTTGCGTCGTTCTTATTCCTACTATTTTTCGGCAATCCAACAGTTGCTTCTTCAAAGTTGACCAAACACTCAACGGCCTCTTCTGCAACATAGGCCTCAGCAATGCACCCTTCCGGACGAGCCCGATTCCGTACATAACCCTTGAAAGTCTTCATATATCTCTCAAAAGGGTACATCCAGCGAAGGAAGATTGGCCCACAGAGCTCAACCTCTCTCACAAGATGAATTGAGAGATGGATCATTATATTAAAGAAGGGAGGGGGGAAGTACTTTTCTAGCAAGCATATGGTCTCCACCAACTGAGCTTGCATTTTTTCCAGTTTATCCACCTCGATGACTTTACTGCAAATTGCCTTGAAGAAGAGGCAAAACCTAATAATAGTGCACCTAACCTGTTTTTGTAGTACTGACCGAATTGCGATGGGGAGTAAGTGATGCAACATTGTATGGCAGTCATGAGATTTCATTCCAACAAGTCGCAGATTTTCCATTGATACTAGACCCTTAATGTTTGAACAAAAACCATCAGGTAACTTCATGCCAACCAAGGAGGAGCAGACAATCTTCTTTTCTTTATGCAATAAGTTCCAAGATGCCATCGACAACTTCTCTTTTTTTTTCTAGGAGTTTTTGGCCTTAGCTCCGTTCTTATTCCCATTTCAGCCATATCAAGACGGACAGACTCCTTATCTTTTGACTTCCCTGGTATATTTAGCAAGGTACCAGTCAAAGCTTCACATATATTTTTCTTGATATGCATCACATTAAGGACATGCCTAACCGGCAAAAATTTCCAATACTCAAGTTGGAAAAATATAGACATATTCTTCCAAATAGGTCGAGGTTCACATTTATTCAATCGAGGTTGGCGTTGTGTCTTACCATAGACATGGCCCCTTAGTGGTTGTACCCTTTCAAACACCTCCTCTCCAGTTAACGGAATAGGAGAAACAACTTCTCCACGGTGTTATCAAAGGCTAATTTTTGCCTTCGATATGGATGATAACGGGGCAACCACCTACGATGCCTCATAACCACCATCTTACGATAATTTGCCAACCTGGTAGCTTTTGTTTTATCAACACAGACAGTACAAGCATTATACCCTTTAATGATGTTGCCCGACAAGTTGCCTAAGGCTGGATAATCACTAATTGTCCACAACAAAATTCCCCTTAGTATGAAGAACTCTTTCTTATATGCATCATACACTTGTTTCCCATTCCATAACACTTGAAGATCTTCTATAAGTGGCTGAAGGAACACATCAATATCATTTCCGGGCTGATTCGGTCTGGATATCAACAAACTTAACATAATATACTTTCTCTTCATACAAAGCCAAGGTGGTAAGTTGTAAATACATAGCAAAACAGGCCAACATGAGTAATCAGTTGATAATCCACGGAAGGGATTGAATCCATCGGTAGATAAAGCTAACCAAAGGTTTCTTGTCTCCGAAGTGAACTCAAGCCACTTTTGGTCGACAACCTTCCATGTTTGTGAGTCTGCCGGATGTCTAATTTTACCATCCTTTTGTCGCTCGGTGTCATGCCAAGTCATTTCCTTTGAAATTTGAGCTGTATTGAACAAATTCCTCAACCTTGGTATTAATGGAAAATACCATAGAACCTTAGCAGGGACCCCTTCCAATTCTTTTCCTTTATTGTCCAGCTTCCATCTCGAGGCTTCACATATGCGGCAAATTGTCTCATCTTCTTCTCTCTCACCACGATATAAGAGACAATCATTAGGGCACACGTGTATTTTTTCATACTCCATACCCATAGCACATAAGGTTTTCTTGGCTTCACTGAAGGAAGAAAGGATACTATTGCCTTCTGGAAGCATTGATCCAAGCAAAAGGAGAATATCAGAGAAGCATGTATCAGAAATGCCATGCTTTGCTTTCAAGTTATATAACTTGACTAAAGCTTTCATCTTAGTATAACCCTTGCATCCCAGATAAAGGGGTTCATGTTCACCTTTAACATGGTTAATGAAATCAGAGGAATCTAATGAAATATCATCATTGTCGACATTATCATGCCCCGTTCTTATGTTAGTTTGATCAACTGATTCTGAGAAACAATCAGTTTCAGCAACTAAAGGACTCCCTTCTGGATTTGACTCTCTGTGCCATATCCAGCAAGTATAGGTTTGATCAATACCATATTGGAAAAGATGATCCCTAACAGTTTGAGCCTTCCACGATTTACTGTGAGCGCATCTTAAGCATGGACAACTAATTTTTGTTTCATCAAACCCATTCTCAAATGCAAACATTAACAACTCTTCCACACCTAATTGAAACTCTCTTGTTCTTCTATCAGCCTTCAACCAAGATCTATCCATCTTTGAGTTGGACCAGTTCTGCAATTTGAGCAATAATTCAGTTAGTTGGACCACTGAATTATGGTGATGTCAAATAGAACCTGGAAGGGAAGTATAATCACCTCAGATGCGAGAGCAGATGTAGCAGCTAACTTCTATGAAGGTTTCTCGAAGACAGCTATCATATGGTTGTTGTGGTTTGAATAAAGTTGCATGAGGAAGCTTGGACTGTTATGTAATTGTTCAACCTGAAGGAGAAAGAAAAAGGGTTCACATATAGAACTTAAAAGTTGTCATTGAAAAGAAAAGCTAGCACCAAGAGCAAGGAAATGGGTATTTCTTGGTTACAAGTCAGGAGTGAAAGGTTTTCTGTTTATAGATCTCACAACAAAATAAATTTTAGTCAACATTTATTTATAGTTTCATGAGCAGTACTTTACCTGTAAAACTAAACAAATACCAGTTCACACAACAGACGTTTTAACAGACATTCAACTTCATTCACAACAACCTGAATCCACAAATAATCCTCAATTCACTGACACAACTCAACATACCATTTCAAATGATAGTCATCAAATTTTAGCCAAAGACTTATAAACAAGCAGAGAAATCAGAAGCATGGAGACATACTGTAGATCTTGAAATTTAAGCAGAAAATTGAAGGGACAGAACAACATTATAGTAACCTGAAAATATCAATGCAACATTATAGTAATATGAAAATACAATGCAATATTCAATTAGATTAAACAGAGGAATGAATTCTATGGGACGATCTCTATGGGACGATTACTTACGGCTCATAAGAAAAAAAATAATCTTCTTTCGACTTAATTGGGACAATGCAGTTACTGACAAAGGAGACGGCCGGCAGCAAGGAGACGGCCATCAGCAAGGAGACGGCCGGCATTAATGAAGACCGCAGCAAGGAGAGTGGTGCTTAGGGTTTGGCAGCGAGAGAACCACGACTAATGAAGCTGAAAGAGGAATGAGAGATGAAGCAGAATCAGAAGCTTGGACGTTTTATGGAAGTTAGATTTTCTTAGAATAAAAACATGTTAAGGATCCAGTGGCTATTTGCAATGTATGGAAGATAGGCTTTCTTAAGCCAACAAACTTGACTAAGTATTAAATGCTAAGGTTTGGATTTATAAATATTTCATAAACCCATTAGAAATTTTAAAGTCCACCGTTAAATAATGATTTAGATATAATATGATATTATATAAGTAGGAATACAAGTATATATTAGTATATATATACAAATATATACATGTATATAGAAGTATATATATAAATATATACAAATATATATTAGTATATATACGAGTATATATATTAGTATATGTTAGTATATATACAAGTATATATATACACACACCCAGTAAATATACAAGCACATATATTAGTTTATACAAGTATTATTGTGGACTTGCTTATTCATATATACAAGTATATATAAGTATATACAAGTATATATTAGTATTTATACAAGTATATATATTAGTATATATACAAGTATATATTAGTATATACAAGTATTCGTGTGAACTTGCTTGTATATATATATACTAATATATACAAGTATATATTAGTATATATACAAGTATATATATTAGTATATATAGAAGTATATAGAAGTATATATATTAGTATATATACAAGTATATACAAGTATATATTAGTATATACAAGTATATATATTAGTATATGCAAGTATATATTAGTAAATATACAAGTATATATATTAGTATATACAAATATACAAGTATATATATAAGTATATATATTAGTATATATTTGTATATACAAGTATATATATTATTATATATTAGTATATACAAGTATATATATTAGTATATATTTGTATATACAAGTATATATATTAGTATATATACAAGTATATATAAGTATATATTAGTATATACAAGTATGTATATATATTAGTATATACAAATATATATTAGTAAATATACAAGTATATATATTAGTATATACAAGTATATACAAGTATATATATTAGTATATACAAATATACAAGTGTATATATATAAGTATATATTAGTATATATACAAGTATATATATTAGTATATATTTGTATATACAAGTATATATATTAGTATATACAAGTATACATTAGTATATACTAGTATTTACAAGTATATATTAGTATATACAAGTATTCTTGTGGACTTGCTTATTTATATATACAAGTATATATTAGTATATATACAAGTTTATATATTAGTATATATACAAGTATATATTAGTATATACAAGTTTATATATTAGTATATACAAGTATATATTAGTAAATATACAAGTATATACAAGTATATATATTAGTATATACAAATATACAAGTATCGACTGTTGGTATATATTAGTATATATACAAGTATATATATTAGTATATATATAAGTATATACAAGTATATATTAGTATATATACAAGTATATATATTAGTATATGTTAGTATATATACAAGTATTCTTGTGGACTTGCTTATTCATATATACAAGTATATATAAGTATATACAAGTATATATTAGTATATACAAGTATTCGTTAAAATTTTTCAATGTTAGACTTATTTAGTTTTTTCTCAATCTAATTTACATCAACACTAAATTTTATAATTATATAGGGTTCTATAGAAATTTATCACTACTAATTATTTAAATTGTATTGCCTTAAGCACTTATGGATGAATTATAAATTGAATTTTATGAGTCATCTATATAAGTGAATTTGTAAAGTTAATTTAACAAAAATTTGAAAAATCCATTTTGTTTCAAAAAAGGGATGTCAAAACTTCAAAATATTTTGAACACTTAAATTCCCCCTTTATTTCCCAAAAAACAGACCCTCTTCCGATTTCTCTCTCCTATCTCCTCCTTCCCTCTTTCGATTTCTCTGTGTATACCTAATTTGTTTCCATTTTCACGGGTAGAAAGCTTCAGAAACTAAACCAAACTTTGTTCTCCTCCTTCCCTCTTTCCATTGCTAGACCTAACTTTGTTCTCTTCCTTCCCTCTTTCGAAATCTTCAGTCTTGACCTAAAAACGCACGGCACATCCATATTTCTTCTTCCTCTTATACCTTTCTCTCTAACCCGCCCGCCACTCACTGCGGCTCTGCATTCACTCCCTCAGTTCCAGCCTTCGAGGTTTGTTATATACTTTTGTCACTCTGTAATTTTTTTTTAAATTTTTTCTGTTATTATGTTATTGTATAATTTTTTTTCTTCCTCTTCTTAGTTCTTAGAAGTTTGTTTTATAAACCATTTTCATGAGACTTAGTTGCTATTGTATATGCTGCTTCTTTTTGTTTCCGGCTGCAATGAATAGAATACTACAAACGTCGCTATTAATATTTTTTCCTGCTCCGAAATACAGCCCATGTCCTGTCTGTTAATCTTTGACTAAATTTTAGCCATGTGAATATTTTTTTACTGGAAGAGATAGATAAGCATTTCACTGGTTTGGACAGAGGAATTTGAAATATTGAGATTTGACTTAAATAATGCATAGGTTTTCTTTGATTTGATACAGTTCAGGTTCATGGTTGTGGATACAGGTCTTGTTGAATGTGGCTTTAGAATAGGTGTCATTTCAAATGCACCTGAAATAAGTCCTTAAGCACTTTCATTAATCTAATCAACTAAAGAACTTGTAGCTATCTTGTCTGTTGTGAAAGCTATAGTTTATTTTTTACTAATTCTGTTTTGTTTTAGTCTCGTAGTAGGATTTTAGTTTAGCCGTGTCCCAATTAAATTATGCGTTATTTGCTTAGCAACGTGATAAAATGCAGGCTTACATCAACATCCTTCAAAAATGCATTTTCACATATAATTCTTACCTGTTGGCTGATGCTTATCTAACATGCAGCTGTTTCCTGTGATTTCCAATGTTTAAAATGGATGGTTTCGTACAAAATGTAACTTTTAATTTGTGAATGCAGGTGCTGATTATGGCTCCTTCGAAGAAGAAACAATCGTATCAACTACCCACCCGTTCTTCTCCCCGTGTATGTAAACAACAAGCCCGGTCTTCCCCAAATCCAGCCACAATGAGAGTGGTGAAGGCTATCTCCAGGACACGGTCAATGCACCAAGAAAAGCCGTCGACTTCTTCCCCCGTATCTTCGAAGAGGAAGTCGATCTCTGAAAACTTGGAAAACAAACTGTCCAAGAAAAGAAAGCGAGTGGATAAGGTTAAGCCGAAATCAAACGAGGACGATGTTGCAGGATTAAAACTGCTGAAACAAGGGTGTGTCTCCATGCACCGAATTGTTAGACGGAAGATCAGTAGCCAAAAGCCTATAGTTTCATTTAATGCAAAGGGAGTACCATTTGGTAGGGCTGCTTCAGAGATGCAATCATATATCGAAGATTTAGCAAGGTCTAAAGCCCCGATATGGCATGATTCCTGGAAGGAAGTTGCTGAAGACATCAAAACAAAGATTTGGGATTGTGTCCAGGTTATGAAAAATCCTTCCCACACAATTAATTTATATACATTAGTTTTTCAATTGCTTTATACACGTTGGGTTTTCAGTAACTTATTCATCTAATTTTATTTTTATGGTTTATGTATGTAGAAGGCTTTCGTTGTACCGCCGACTTCTAAGAAAATGGTACTGCAGTCTGCTGGTAAAAAATGGAGGGAATTCAAATGTCGGTTGACGAGACTCTATGTTCTTCCACACCGTGATGAACCAGAGAAGCTGCGGTTTCCTCCAGCTGACTTCACATTCATTGAGCAGTCGCACTGGGACATTTTCGTTGCTGATCGTCTGGGAGTCGAGTTTAGCGTAAGGAAATCTTCAATTTTCTTATTTCTTAATTTAGTTCCAAATGGTAATCTGGATTCCTTTTTCATACTTATGATGTTTTGTTCCTGTTTGTCTTAGAAAATTCATGAAGAACAACACAAGAGAAGTATGCAGAACGAGTATCCTCATCGTTTGTCTCGAAAAGGATACGCAAACTTGGAAAGTGAATGGGTTAGTTTTGACTTGTGTATTTAATTTTGCTTTCTATGACTTGTGTATCGTCGATATCAATTTATAATGCTTCTTAAAACATGTTTATATTACTAATAAGGTCATCCTCTATATATACATGTAGACTGAATCTCATCCTGAAGGGATTTCAGAGATCGATCGATCGAAGGCTTGGATCCTTGCAAGGCAGGACAGACAAGGAAAGTTTAAAGATGAGAGAGTTAAGCACAAAGCTGAGGAAATCGTAAGTTCTGATTTTCGATTCAAGTTTCAACTCAATTCATCAGCTTTTATTGTTTCCTAATTTATTAACTACATCCATTTTGGGTCTATTTTTTAGGAGTCATTAAAGGAGCAAGTTAGTTCAGGTGAAGTAGTTGAACAAGGCGCTGATGATGTGTTATCGAAGGCGCTTGGTAAACCGGAGCATTCTGGAAGAGTACGTGGCCAGGGAAGGCACGTGAAGCAATCTGTCTATTTTGGTCTCCCAAGATAGAGAAAAGCAAAGAATTTTGATGAAAAGATACGGGAGGGGGTTCAAATGGTCATGGAGGAGGAGACCAAGAAAATTATAGCACAGAGAGATGCATTTTGGGCTGCTGAACCAAGATTAGAGAAGAATTTTTGTCAAAGCCTGTGTCTAGTCCAAACATGCCTTCCCAACAAGCAAGTTGCTCCAATTCCATTCCTATTGTGAAGGATCAGGAGGCGCAAGTGCCGGTTGTGAGGAAGAATTTGAGTCCTCAATTTGATGCAAATTCTATTGAAGCAAAAAGGAGTCTCAATTCGGATGAAGCAAAAAGGAGCCCCAATTCTGTTGATGATGAGAAGGTCCTTGCTTTGGAGAAAGTGGAGGTGCTTGATAAGGATGATGTTCATGAGGTTGCTGCTAAGGTTGTTGCAGATGTTGATGAGGTTGCTGCTGCTGAGGAGGCAGAACGTATTGAAGTTGTTGCTACGGTTGCTGCTGCTGAGGAGGCAGAAGGTATTGAGGTTTCTGCTGATGTCAAAGGTCCCAATAATGAGGAGGTTGAAATAAAAAATGATGACATCGTTAAAAAAAATGATGATGATGGGTTTGATAATCAAGTGAAATTGGCGAAGCTGGCCATAGGATCACCGAGCAATATTGTTGCTTATGCAAAGGTTGTTGAAGTCCCGGTTGTTGAAGGACATGAGCCATCTCTCCATGGAGTTAAGATTGCACAAGAGAATGCAAGAGTGTCGATCACTCTTACAATTCAAGGTTTGAGGATACTACTTAATATTTATTCAAACTTCTAATGATTATATTCAAACATATAAATAAATGTAATTTTTCCATGTTTTTTATATTTACAGACATCAATATCCCATTCCCAGTTGGCGATGAAATTGTTACTGTGGACCAAGCCGTGGGTACTTTTATAGCATGGGCGAGAAATTTGATTGTGCTGGATGGGGTGTCTAATCCAAAGGTTAAGTTTTGAGAAATGAAACTTTGCATAATTGCTTTTTTTTTTTGCTATTTACTGTGTTCACGTGCCCCCCTTTATTTTCAGAGTTTTAAAAAAGCTTGTGTGAAGAAAAAAGCCTCCAAGAAATTAAAGAAGCCTGTTGTTATAGAAGCTGATATGTTTGAGGAGGAGCTGCATGTTCAGATGGGTGCTGATTATCCAGCGTCTTTGAAACGTTTGTGGCTGTGGGTGAAGGATGCCTTAAGCGATGATCGAACAGTTAGTTTTGCCCTAAGTGAAGAAGCATTTGGTGTGAGCAAAAAGCAAGTTGTGTTCTTACAAGATCTACATGTTGTGTGTGCCGGAGGTGAAATGTCCGGATCTATACTTACCATATTTATTCAGTAAGTTTCCAAGTACAATAGCTTTTTATTTTCTTTGTTAATTGTGCTGGAATTAAACTGATAATATGTACCAACTATTACTTCATTTTGTATGCAGCTACTTGTATGAATATGTCAAAAGGCATAAAATGGTTGATATGATTGGCTTTGTGGATCCCAACATGATTGGTGCCATTGGATGTGGTAATTCAGGGAGGAGGTCAAGTACACTTGCGAGTCGATTTAAGGGGGCTAAAGAAGGGCAATACTTTCTCTTGCTTTTCAACGATGTGTGAGTATTTCTTTACCTTTATTTTTTATCCACTATCGTAGCTAATGAGAGTTAGTAGCTAAATAATGCTGCTTCTGTATGTGATTGTGATTGATGTTATGAATTGAGCCTTTGTGATTGCTATTTTGGTGATTGAAATCACTGTTTCATTGTCGGTTATGTATTTATTCAGATCTTTTTGTTCAATGAATTGTTTGGCATTATGTTCTTCCAAATATGAAGAATTGCTTGTATTTTATTTTGTTATTTCGTAGGAATCACTGGGTATTGACTGATGTAAATCCGACGGGAGAGGTAGTCTACCACATGGACCCTCTTAAACGTCGCATTGCTAGCCAGGAATGGATAGAGGTTGTTGACAAGTAAGTTGCGCTTCTAAAGTCTGCCTATTTAGTCTTAAGTTATAAAATTTGGGGAAAATACAATTTTGTTAACTTATATTGTGTTTCTTATAGTGCCATAAAGTTATACAAAGAGAGTGTCAACAAGAATGTGAGGAGGAAAATTTTATGGGAGAACATGGTGGTATTGTTTTTCTCATCATTTCTGATTTATACAATTTATACAATATGTTAATTGCTTGTTCTATAAAAGAAATATTGCAAAATTTGGACTGCATTTTTTCATTTGAGTACAAACTTGGAGTCCACAAAGCATTTTCAGTTTATCTGCATTTTTTCATTTCCAATTGCAGCACTGCTGGCATTACTTGTATACTTGCTCGTATATATTTGGATTGCATTTTTTCAGGTTAGGTTGTGTGATTAGGTTGATGTGTTGGTTTGCATATGGGTTTACATATGGATGTAACATGTGGTGCTTCATTTTTGTTTTCATTTGCTATTTCAGGGGTTTCCTGTGCAGAAAGAGGCCACGGACTGCGGCCTCTTTGTCATGAGGTACATGAAGGAAATCTGTTATGACAAGGAGCTTCAGTTTGCAGCTAAGGTGAGAATTTTAGTTATTTTCATTTTTTATATAATAGTTTTGTATTTACCACATGTGGCTAACCAAAATTTGATTCATTTTTCAGTGGCTACGCAGAGGCAACTTGGAGTATAGTGATGCCGATATTAACGAGATTAGGATTGACTTCGCCAAATATTTCATGAAGCGTCATTCAAGTTGAAGTTAATAGTATAATTCAGTGATATATGTATAGTGTTGATTTTTTTTAGTTTATTAATATGTTGAATGGTTGAATTTGCGGAGGTTTTTTTATTCCCAAATTTGCAATCCTCCATTGTAAAGTGTTGTCTTATATGTATAATGTACAGTTTAACAGACAATGGTGGTGAAATAAAAATGAACATTGAAACTATTTTCTAATATTCAGTGTGCACATTAATTAACCATTGTATTTAGCGTCCTTCTACAACGGTTTTAGATTAATTAACCATTGTCTGAAAAATTAAAAAGTGTTGTGTAAACCTTAATCATACAATGTTTTTAATAAGAAAGCGTTGTATAAACCTTCATCTGACAACGATTTTTAATAAGAAAGCGTTGTGTAAACGTTAATTAGACAATTGTTTATAATAAGAAAGCATTGTATAAACCTTAATCAGACATCGCCTCAATAGACAACGGTTTTTGTCTTCATCAGACAACGGTCAAAAAGCGATGTCTAAACCTTCATCAAACAACGGTTAAAAACCGTTGTTTGAAATGCTATCAGACATCATCTCAATAGACAACGGTTTTTGTCTTCATCAGACAACGGTCAAAAAGCGTCGTCTAAACCTTCATCAGACAACGGTTAAAAACCGTTGTCTGAAAATTTAGAAACCGTTGTCTGACAATTTCAAAACCATTGTGGAAACCATCAGACAACGGTTAAAAACCGTTGTCTTATAAATTAGAAACCGTTGTCGGAACGATCATCAGACAACGGCCAAAAACCGTTGTTTAATAAAATTAAAAATTGTTGTACAAACCTACATTAGACAATGGTTTTAAAACCGCTGTCTGAAATGCTATCAGACATTGCTTCAATAGACAACGGTGTTTGTCTTCATCAGACAACGGCCAAAAAGCGTTGTCTAATTCAGTTTTCCTTGTAGTGTTAGGCTCGGGCAACTTTTCACTATCAATCAAATTCTGGATCTCATGCCTCGATCTCAAACATTTTTCCATCTCATGCCCTTACATTTGATGAAACTGACAGAAAGCTTTAGCATCAAAGTTAGGTGGTGAGGGATTTGGCAATGGTCGAGGAGTTAATGGTTGTAACAATCTCTTCTTTTGTAACTTATTGAGAACCCAAGACATTGATTTTTCCAACTCTGAAAATTGCCTCCTTCCTTCTTGACCAGTTGCATTAACATCGACTGCCTTTGCGTGCTTTGATTAGCATATTGATAATTTCCTTTCTCATTCCTTTTTGCAGAAAAATGGTTCTTCTCTCTTTCTCATTCTCTATTTGCAAGCCAGCTTGAAGGAGATCCTTAAAATCTCTAATAAGGTATCCTTTCATGAAGATTAGGTAGCGCCCCTCTCACAATCATCCTAATCTAGTCTGACTCATCTGGCCTTTTCTTGAGCAGTGCAGCTTTGTTTTTCCATCTCTTTACATAGTCAACGAAGATCTCATTTTGTTTCTGCCTTATCAACTCAACTTCCATCAATGTAACTTCTAATTCAGTATGTACCCATACTATTAGATGAAGGCCTTATACAATGAATCTCAATCCTTTTGACTACTATCCTCAAAGTTATTGAACACAATAGGATCTAATGAGAGCATAAAGTACCTTAGAGTTTGAGCCTTAGCAGCTCGAGCAGACTGCATAGCAGTGATGTATTGCTTGACATGAAGATGAGGGTTGCCAGTTCCATCGATCTTAGCAAAAGAAGGCATCATAAATTTGTACGGGACTTTCTCATCTTGTTCAAACAACTTGTCCACCTCTGACATCTCTTTAGCTTTCAGCTTCTTTTCAATTTTTTTCTCTAAATCAGCAATTATCTTCTCCACATCTGTCTTTTCTATGGTTACCTTCTCCACAGTATTTTCTTCTTTCTTCTTATCTTGAGGATCTTGAAAGTATTGAGCCCAGTATTTATCATTATCAATAACTACTTTGTCATCATCAAAGGCTACTTCACCAACTTTACCCTTTCCTTTATCCTTCTGCTTCTTAGTACTAGCAGATGCTTCAAAAGTGTTCTCCAAAAGTATAGCTAGTTGGCTTTTCATGGTCTCATCTAGGACCCCCTTTAGTTCTTCCATCTTGGCATTGAGGACGTCATTCACCAATTTTTGAATTTGTTCAGGTTCCATTACTTTTGGTGAGAAGATGACCGAGTCGTTACTGGATTCTATGTCACTGACATAGGTCGAATTGTTGTACACTCTTGAACTTTTATGCTCCAGGTCTGTGAGCCAGAAATGATCAATGTCATGTAATGCAATGTATGCATGCATGTGGAGTAAACAGACAAACAAGTAAACAAATAAGTCAGGATGTTCTTCCAACCTTATCACTTCCACACATGAATGGCGAGTCTCTTCTCCTAGGTATATGGTCAATGAAATATCAACATGGAACATTTTATTTTTAAAAATTCACTCAGATAATTTAACCAATAGTTTTATTTTCAAACATAGAAGTCATTCTATGATAATTCCTATTAATTAAGCTTTAATCCATTGGATCCACTAAAAATAGCTTTTATACTATATTATGGATTAAAACTAAATTAAAGAGTTTATCATAAATAGATTTTCTATTTGAAAAAATAACTAATGATTCATGCCAAAAATAAGCCCATGATTAACAATTCTTGGTATAAATTAGGCCCACAATTAATTTTTGAAATTCATAACCGACCTAAATAGTTGTAAGCTCATTTAAGAAGAAGGTTTTTAATTTTAAATGAAGTGAAAAAATAATTTTGTTTTAAAGCCCCTCATAAAAAAAGTTTCTTTAAAAATGAATTTTGAGCTTTGTATTTGGGCCATGAGGTAGAAAAAGATTTTTAACCCATCTTAAAAGGTATTCATATCCAAAGACCATTTGAAAAAGAGTATAAAAATATTTTTGGTCTTTTGGCCTTAAAGGAATAAAACCATTTCGAGCTTACAATATAATTAGGTCATATTAGAAAAAGAACAAATTAAATAAGTCATGGTTCAAACCAAGATATATCAATCATAGTCAAATAACAAGCATTTGGGCAAAAACCTAAGGAAAGTAACTACGCCAATTACATAAGCTTTAGTCTTTGGGTTGAAAAGTTTAGGCTCCCATAGCAAGTATATACCAAAAGGTATAAAGCTATGAATGGTTATTCTATGCTCAATCTCCATACCTTGAGTGAAACTATAATATCCCTTACATAACACAACATGGGTTACACAGGCGTCTTAACTCAGCATGCAATACAAACTAAATGATGCAATGGACAATATCATAATAAGAAAGAATAAAATAATATAAAGACCAATGGAATCAACTTCTATTATCCCCAATGGAGTCACCATTGTGAGCGGAGATTTATGCCTCCACTCCCATGTAGAATGATTTTGTGATTTCGGCACTGTTAGGCTTAGAGCCTTAGAGAACACAGGCCTAAATTCGGAGAAAATGTAGTCGTCACCGGACGAGCTGAGAAAATAGAAAGGGGTGGATGACTTGATTTCTAAGGAATTTCTAACTCTCTAATGGGTTCGGAAAGTTGTGTACATATAAAGAAGGTGAGAATGACCCAACACCCACATAACGCCTAGTTTATTAGAACCGGCCTTCTTTTCAGATCTAAATATTATTAAATTCTTAACTTATTAAAATATCATCCATATTACATGCAATTATCAAAATAAATAATCATTGTATTAAAATCAAAATAAGTTCAAACAAAACAATAAATGGGCACCCATACAAGATAGAAACATTCCCTTACAATGTCCAATGTCCAAAACTGAATAAAATAGGACACCCTCTATTTAGTGAAAACGTGTTCTTTATAGTAATCCAAAACTCAAAATAAATTAAATTATATTTAACTTAGCTAATGAGGTACTCATAAAGTGGAAACATAACTCTTACATTATTGAAATCAAAATAATCAATATTAAAATAATTAACCAAATGACTTAAACCATTCAAACATTCATAACAATTAAAGACAAATCATCCAAAAAATAAACCAAATAAAATAAATCATCCGTAATAAATAAAATATTAATAAATTATTCATCAAAACATAAAACAATCGTATCTAAATCTTAATCTTAAATAAACCATCAAATATACAAACTTAGGATTTTTAAGACTTTGGGATGGAACTTTAGAATTTTAGGGCAAAATTAGGATTACTATACTTTAGAAAGAAAATTAGGGTTTTAGGATTTCAATTTTGGAAGTTAGGGTTTTGATTTAAAATTAGGATTTTGAAGGAAAATTAGTGTTTTAGGGCCTTTAATTTGGAAATTAGGGTTTTGATTTGAAAATTAGGATTTTTAGGATTTTAATTTAAAAATTAGAGTTTTAGAATATAAATTAGGGTTTTATAAAATAAACTAAGATTTAGAGGGTAAACTAGGGTTTTATAAAATTATAAAGTAAATTAGGCTTTTACATAATTAAACCAAATGTTTAAATTAAATTCTAAACTATTGGATATTTAAAACACTATTTGCATAATCTAATGTTGCGGTGATTTAACTAAACAAGTTATTGGGCATGCAAACAATAAAAAGAAGTTACTATGCTACTGTATGTTTGTATATAAATCAAAAGGTAAAAGAATGAACTACTTAAAAAAATAATTTGATAGATGAAATAACAGTAAGTTAACTCACTGTAAATTTAAATGAATTAAGTTTAGAAAGACAAAACTCTATTTGTATATTCCACCAAAACTAAGAGTATATTGATTCAATTCTTCTGCCTTCACCAATTTTAGCTTTGGTTGATGAAGCCAAACTTAAGACAATGGTTAATAGTCACTGCCTCTTCAATTGTTGTCTGTTAATTGTGTTTTTTTCGTATGTTTTTCTCTTCTGTTTGTTAATTATTTTTTGCTGCTAGGTCATTAATCAAAGTTGCTATGTGATCTCCCTTTCTGTCTTTTTAATCCCCTTATTTATAGGCAAAGAAATCTTAAAATAGAAACCTTAAAATGTTAATCCGTCGGTCAAACCAGGTCAAATCTTGATTAAGAAACTTAATAAGTCGAGTTAAGGCTGGGTAATACAATCAAAACCAAATTTTAAAGACCATGACGAATTAGGAAATCCCAATTCGCCATGGCCATTGGCTCATGGTGAATTAGGACTCCCTAATTCGCCATGAGACATGATTCATGGCGAATTGGTTCCCAATTCGTCATACTTTTACTTTTAAAGTTCAGTCCAGCTTAATTTTATATTCTAAAATTAAACCAACTTAATTTAGGCTTTGGAAAATTGGACCAACCCATCTAAAAGTTATAAACTATGTTTAAGCTTTTTAAAATCAAACTAAATTTATCTTGGCCTTCTTTAATTGGTATCAGACTAGCTTAAGGCCAAAATTAAGGGTCAAAACCTAATTATTGAAGGTTTTAAATGTCAAAATGTACTGGAATAACATGCATCATAATTACTACCTCTACTTTTATATGAATCAGTTTTAAGCTACCGCATACTTTCTTGCCTTGCTTATTCAAACTCACCATCGTCATCATTAGTGTCCCTAACATTCATATGCATAATTTCATCTTCTAGGGCATGTTGTTTGCTTTTTTATTTTTATTTTTTTGCAAAGTCTAATAGCAATTTTTTTTATATTTGTCTTAATTTCTTTTGGTACTTTAGGACAAATTAAAATATCACATGATATCTCAGCTAAGTATTGTTTAAAACCTATAATTCTAACAGTCACTAATCATCCATAAAATTTACAATTCATTTTTTTTATCTAAATTGTTCAATGGGAGTCACAAATCTCCAACCAACATCATTGCTTGGCTTCCAATCTTTATTGCTTTGGTTTACTCAATTGTGTGGTATATTTTATGTTTCATAAACTAAATTCTTAATAATTTTATTTTATTATAACTCAAGAAATTCTTAAATTCTAAGGGTTCTACCAAAATTTCGGCAGAGCCTCTCCTAAAATTAGGATATTTTCTGTTGAAATGAAATAAATAATCTCATGGTTCCAAGAAACATGTAGAGGAGGAATTAGATGGCAACTATAGAGGGTTCTTAGCATGCATAAATTCTAGCAAGGAAGAAAATCTAATAACAACTTCAATTCTTTGTTCCCAAGTAAAGTTATTTGGGAGTGTGAGATTATTTGTTTGGTTTCAAGGGGAAATATCCTAATTATTGGGTAGGTTGTGATGAAATTTTAGTATAACCTTAGAATTTAATAATTTCTTGAGTTAAAAGAAAATAAAATTATTAAGAATTTAATTTTGAACTAAATTTATACACTTTTATTTTTCAAAAATAAGTTTTATTTATTTATGAATAGAAAATATGCCATGCAACTGAGCAGGCTAAAGTAATAAAGATTGTAAGCTAGGCGATGATGTTGTTTGGAGATTTGCCACTCGCATTGAACAATCTAGATAAAAAAAGTTTTGTGGACTACTAATGATTGGCGGAATTACACATTTTAAATAACATTTAGCTAAGATATCATGTGATATTTCAACTTGTCTTAAAGTGCCAAAAAAAAATTAAGACAAATATGAAAAAATTGCTATCAAACTTTGCAGAAAAAAAAATAAAAAAGCACAACAACATGCCCTAGAAGAGGAAATTATGTATATGAATACTAGGGACACTTATGATGGTGATGCTGAGTTTGAATATGCAAGACGAGAAAGTATGTGGCAGATTGAAATTGATTCATATATAAGAAGTAGGGGCAGTAATTATGATGCAGATGGTTCCAATAGATCTCGAGATTTAGAATATTTGATAATTAGGCATTTTGCATTTGTCAAAGTTGAGGGATCCAAAAAAGAAAATATGCAAAAAGAGACTGCAAGAAACAATCTACAATCAAGACAGGTTGATTCAAGAAAAAAAAAAAAAGAGAAACTGACTAATGCAATGGGTTGTTTTACTGTTCATAGCTGATTGCCTTTTATTGTTGTGTCATCCCCTTCGATAAAAACTGCTGTGAAGTGAGCCCAAATATTACAACACCATATGAACTTTCAAAGGTTCAGCTTCCCAAAAAGTACACTTTAATGGAAGAGTACATTGGCTTGCCACAGGCCAAGCCTGCGGCGAATTGCTGCTCACCCAGCTAATCCTCACCAGCTCGCAATTCGTGGCAATCGGCCTGGGCGCAATGCCCAGCCTCGCAGTGCCCCAGCGGCCCAGCTGCCCATGACAGCCCGTACCACCAATCCTCGTAGCAATTGGCCAGCAGGCCGCAATGCCTCACAGCGGCCTGCGTCCAACGATAATTTCTCATAAACCTTATTTTACTCGGTTTTTAAGTTTTATTTCGGAAACAATTTATTTTTTCTTAAACCAAACAGTATTAGGTTTTTTGGAATTTGCTATAAATAAGTTATTAAAAGAGGGGACTGAGGATGACTTTTTTTTGGAGGATTTTTAGAACGGCAGTGACTTTAGTAATTGAGAGAGACTTGACATTTAATTGTATTGAAAAAAGAGCATCAAACCTTTTCTTTTCAGAGGGGATTTTGAACGAAAATAGAGATAAAGAGCAAGAAGAAAATCAAAGGCTTGAGACCACCAACTAAAAGGCAATACTATACGTCTGTCTTCAACTTGTTTCAACCAAGATTTATAAGCTTAAATATTGGTGGAACCTACCACAGAGGTTTGCAATCTTTTGTTTAAATTGTTTTTAAGATTACAGTAATTCGATTATTATTTTTTGCTGTTTTATTTTCATTTTTATTTCATTGTTTTTATTTTATTATTTTATTTAAATTATTTAAATTATTCTTTAAAACCTTAAATGTCATAGTAACAAAATTATATTTTTAAAACCCTAAATTCTATTTCCTTAAAACCTAAAACCCTAATTAATTCCTTTTTCTTAAATTATACAGTAACTTAATATTTTAAATAATAATAATAATAATAATGTTAATTCTATAAATCAAAACCCTATTTTCTAAGCCTAAATCCTAAAACCCTAATTGTAAACCTAAAATATTAGTTTTATTCAAAGAAACCCTAATTTAAGATGTAGACTTATACATTTATTGCTTTATTTAGTTTTAGATTTAATTATGTAGTTTATTATATGTTTTGATGACCGATTTATTTGATTTTAATATTTGATTTGTTTATCATGGATGAATATTTTCTTGACTATTATTTGTTTATTAAAATTGTAAGAGGTACGTTTCCATAATTGGGTACCTCATTAATTAATCTTTATGTAATTTTATTATTTTCATATTTCGGGGTTAATGTAAAGGACATGTTTTCACCTTTTAGTGGGTGTTTTATTTAGTTTTAGACATTGGACGATGTAAGGACATGTTGATGTAAGGACATGTTTTCATTCTCGGATGGGTGTCCATTTATTTATTTTGTTTGAGCATTGTTATGATTTTTAATAAAGTATTTGTTTATTCTTATGATTGCATGTAGTATGGATAATATCATTATATTTAAGAATTTATAATATTAAGACCTAAAAATGAGGTAAATTCCATTAAACCGGGCGCTGTGGGGGGTGCTGTGCCATTCCTCACATTCCTCATGCGTACCCAACTTTTTAAACCCAATAGGGAGTTGGGGATTCCTTAGGAATCGAGTCATCCACCCCTTTCTTTTTTCCCTGCCCATCTGGGTAGAGACTCCATTTTCTCCAAATTTAGGCTCGTGTTCTCTAAGGTCCTGAGCTTAACAGTGATGAAGTCGCAATAACTATTTCACCGGGAGTGGGGGCAAAAATCTCCACTCACAGTGGCGACTCCACTGGAGACAAGAGAAGTTGATTCCATTGGTCTTTATATTATTTTATTCTTTCTTATTATGATATTATTCATTGCATCATATTAGATTGCATTGTGTACTTGAGTTAGGACGCCCGTGTTATCTATGTTGTGTTGTGTAAGGGATATTATACTTTCACTCAAGGTATGGAGATTGAGCATGGCATAACCACTCATTGCCTTGTACCTTTTTGGTATATATTTACTATGAGAGCCTAAACCTTTCAACCTAAAAGCTAAATCTCATGTAATTGGCCTAGTTACTTTTCTTAGGTTTTTACCCCAAATGCTTGTTGTTTGACTATGGTCAATTTATCTTAGTTTAAATCATGGATTATTTGGTTTGTTCTTTTTCTAATATGACCTAATTACATTGTGAGTTCAAACAATTTTTTTTTCTCTAAATCCAAAAGACTAAAATTATTTTTAAAATTTTCAAAATGGTCTTTGGACATAAATTTTTTTCAAAGCAAGTCAAAAATTCTTTTCTCATGACCCAAATATAAAGCCCAAAATCTATTTTTTCTAAAATCTTTTTACAATAGGCTTAGAAACAAAATTATTTTCACAACCTTTTGAAAGAGCTTATGAATATTTAGGTCTATTATGGAAATACCAAAAATCAATTGTGAGCCTAGTTTGTACTAAGAATTATTAATCATGGGCTTGTTTTTGGCATGAATCATTAGTTGCTTTTTCAAGTAAGGAATCTATTTATAATAAATCTCTTAATTTAGTTTTAATCCAAGATAGCATAAAAGCTACTTTAGTTGATTGGATAGATTAAAGCCTAATTAATGAAAATTATCATGAACTGATTTTCATGTTTGAAAATACAACTATTGATTGAAACGTCCAAGGAAATTATTCGAAAACAAGATACCCCGTGTTGGTATTTTATTAACCATATACCTAGAAAAAGAGACTCGTCATTCGTGTGTGGAAGTTATATGGTAGGAAGGGACATCCTAACTATCTTTATTTGTTGTTTGTGCATACATACATTTGCATCTCATATCATTGATCCTCTCTTGCTCACAACCCTGGATTACAATAGTTCAAAAGCCTATGACAATCCGACCTACACCGGTGACAAAGAATCCAGCAATAACTCAGTTAGCTTCTCACTAAAAGCAATAGAACCTGAGCAGATTCAAAAGATGTTCGATGATACCCTTGAAGTCAAGATGGAAGAACTAAAGGGGGTCCTAGCTGAGATCATGAAAAGTCAAATGGTCGCAATGTTTGGGAACCCTGTTGAAGCATCTGCAAGCACTAAGAAAGACAAGGGAAAGGCTAAAGTTGATGAAGTAGTCTTCGATGATGACAAGATGATTATGGATGGTGATGAATGCTGGACCCAATACTTCCAAGACCCTCAAGATAAAAAGAAGGAGCCGAAGGTTATTGAGAAGATAACTGTTGAAAAGACCAAGACTTCTGATGTTGAGAAGATAATTGTTGATTTGGAGAAGAAATTCGAGAAGAAGCTAAAAACTAAAGAGATGTCAAAAATAAATAAGTTGTTCGAACAAGATGAGGAGGTCCCTTATAAGTTCAAGATGCCTTCCTTCGCTAGGTATAAAGGTATTGAAAATCCCCATCTCCATGTGAAGCAGTACATCACTGCTATGCAGTCTGTCTGAGCTATTAAGGCTCAAACTCTAAGGTATTTCATGCTCTTATTGGATCCTGTTGTCCAAAATTGATTCCACGCCTTAGAGAAAAGTACCAAAAAATATTGGGATATGTTATACAAAGTTTTTATTCAGTAGTATGGGTACAATGTCGAGCTGGAGGTTACCTTAATGGAGGTGGAGACCATTAGGCAAAGAGCAAATGAAAATTTTGTTGATTATTTAAAGAGATGGAGAAATAAGGCTGCACTTCTCAAAAGGAGGCCTGATGAGTTGGACAAAATCAAAATGATAGTCAGAGGTGTCCTGCCCAACTTTCGTGAGAGGCTATCTCACACCCTTATAAGGGATTTCAAGGACCTCTTGCAAGCTGGTTTGCAAATGGAAGAGTGAAAAAGGAAGAAGAACCGCTTTTCAATAAGGAGGAATGAGAAAGGAAACTACTAGTTGGGTAATCAAAGCACCTAGAAGGAAATTGATGTTAATGCAACTGGTAAAGGAAATAGAAGACAGTTCTCAAAGATAGGAAAATCTTTGTCTCGGGTTTTCAACAAGCTATAAAAGAAAGGGTTGTTACAACCATTGGCTTCTCGATCGCTACATAATCCTCTGCCATGAAACTTCAATGCCGAGGCTTTCTATCAATTTCATCAAATGCAAGGGCATAAGATGGATTAATGCGCTCGTTTAAGGCATGAGATTCAAGATTTAATTGACAGTAAAAAGCTACCTGAGCCGGATAAGCCCAATACTAAAAGTAATCCTTTGCCTAAATTTAGAAGAGTACCTCCACTGGCAACCTTTATGGTAGAAAAAGGATTGGAGAAAGATTTTATTTTATTATCTTTTCAAGATGAGAGTATTGAAGATGTGGAATGAGGAGAAATTTTATTCAACAAACTTTCCTTAGCTTAGAGTGCTGCTCTATTTATTTTACTTTCTTTAATATTTAATTGGAACAATTATGTTTTTCAAATTAAGTTTTTTTGAATAAATTACTTTTATTAAATTTATTTTTATTGGTCTTTATTTATTTTGGTGCTCAACCAATGACGAACCTATCTTGATATTTATAAATTAGCATTTCTATGTTTCATGATTTGAATGACTTTACTAAGTGGGAGAATTGTTCCATAGTATTGAGTTGTGTATGCTTACATAGAGAGGGCTCCTACATAATTACCTTTTTCTAAGTCCTAGTCAGTCTTAGAATATGCTTTGACAAATTTTCAAGGCAAAATTGAACTTTGCTTATTTAAGAGAGAGATGATCAAGACATTGTTTGGTAAGCCAACAACTAGAATCCATCTTATTAAATATCAATCCCTAGTTGTCCCTTTGAGCTTTTATGAGATTTTAGCGTTCTCTTTATTGGCTTATTAGCCCGATAACCTACCATAAGTTATTGTTACACTTTTGACAAGTCTTATGATCACTAAGATACAAAAAGAAAAGAAGAAAAAGAAAAAAGAAAGAAAGAAAAATAAAAAATAAAAGAGAAGAAAAAAGAAGAAAGAAAAAGAAGAAGAAAAATAAGAAGAAAAGAAGGAAAAAAAAAAGAAAAGGAAAAGAAAAAAAATACAAAAGGCAGTTCAGAAAAGCCAACCGAGTTTTCCTTTACCTAAAGCAGTAGAAGGCAAAGATAGTTTGACTTAAATTGGTGCAACCAAATCAGAAATGCAACCAAAATTAAAGAGATAGAAGAAAGGTCATCTAGTTCTTGAAAGTCCTGTATTTAACAGTCCTACAGGGAAGAAGGACAAAATGATAAAATGCTAAAGAAAAAAAAAGAAAAAGAAAAAAAGAGAGAGGGAAAGGGAATAGAAGAAAAAGAAAGGAATATAGGTATCAAATTTTTTGCAAAGGCAAAGACTATCCTAATCAAGATCCAGATTCATGTCAAGAAGAAAGAAGAAAATTCAAAGCTCTATCTTTTCATTTGTAGTATGAGAGTTTGCCCATTGTGTCACATTAGCTCCAATTTCAAAATGACTTTCATTTAACATGTGTCCTGTATAGATCCCGTTTCAAGCCTATCAAAGACCTATTAATTTCTCTTGGTAGGTAGAGTCTATTAGTGGAGATAGTTTGAATAAGCATGCATATGAGATAGACAACATTTAAACTCAATAAGACCTTTGATCAAGTAATGTGTATGTGCCTATCTGAAGTGCAACAGTTCTTGCTCAAATAGAAATGATTTTCAAGTTTAGTACGGTAACTAGGGTTGTCATGTTATAGATATGTTAATTTGAAAAATCGAGTCTTGAGATAAATTGACATTGATTTGGCAAAGCAAACATTTTATTTCAAAAGAAAAATTCAAAAAGAAAAATTTTTTTTTGCAAAGCCTTTAAGTTAAGGGAAGTATATTGCATGGTCAAACCTCGAAGGACACATCGGACAAAGTAAATGATTATTGGCAAGGTTATGAAGAAGCTATCAATTGACATGCTAAATCATAGTTTGAAATGGATGTATCTCTAACTCTGCAGCCTGGAGTCTCCACCACTCATGTCCTCAACAACTTAAAGATAAAAGCCATAAAAGCGAAGCCTTCTGTCATTCTAATGCAAGACCTGAACGAGCATCTGAAAGGAGTTAATGAGAACACTTCATCTGATCATCTCGGTCTGTGAGTCGATGGAACCACTATAAGTATCGTCCACGCATATCATGCATACATAAAGCATATCACGCTGCATTTTTGTCTTATGTACCTATCATTTATCAAAGTGAACAGCAAATATCCTGTGAAGTAAAGAATAAAAAGAAGATATTGATCAGGGGGCAAAGAAGGCCCATTGCTTGAGAAAGCTCCAGTCATTTTACAAAGGAATGATAGATGCATGCTTGTATGAAGAACTAGAAAACACAAATATCAACCAAAGCCCGCATAGAAAAAATCATTGGTTTGAGCCTACACAGGGGGGCAAAGTTTCTCCTTTTAAATTTTTTAGTTCAAGTGTGTACAAAATATTTTCAAACTCACTTTTAAATATTTTGTCTCGCAGGGGGCAAGGAGAAGATATGAGAGTCAGCTAAAAAATAGTTAATTTTTTTGCAAAAGAAATAATAAAAAGAATGGAATAGCAGGTTCAGCCAAAATTCTCAACTAATAAAAGGTTAGTCAAATCCAATTTTGGGTCAAGCACCCAAATCCAGTTTAGGATCGAGAATTCAGTTTCAGATCGAGTACCCAAATACAGTTTAAGATCGAGCATCCAAATCCATTTTTTGGTCAAACACCCAAATTCAGTTTCGGGTCGAGCACCCAAATTCAGTTTAGGATCGAGAATTCAGTTTCGAGTCGAGAACCCAAATCTAATTTTGGACCGAGTACCCAAATTCAGTTTATGATCGAGAATCCAGTTTCAGGTTAAGCACCTAAATCCAGTTTAGGATCGAGAATTCAGTTTCGGGTTGAGAATCCAAATCCAGTTTCAGGTCGAGCACTCAAATCCAATTTTGGATCGAGAATCCAGTTTTGGGTCAAGAACCCAAAACCAATTTTGGATCGAGCACCCAAATTCAGTTTCGGATCGAGAATCTAATTTTAGGTTGAGCACCCAAATTCAGTTTAGGATCGAGAATCTAATTTTAGGTTGAGCACCCAAATCCAGTTTAGAATCGAGAATCCAGTTTCAGATTGAGAACCCAAATTCAGTTTTAGATCGAGCATCAAAATTCAGTTTAGGATCGAAAATCTAATTTTGGGTCGACCACCCAAATCCAATTTAGGATCTAGAATCCAGTTTTAGGTCGAGAACCAAAATTCAGTTTCGAGTCAAGCATCCAAATTCAGTTTAGGATCGAGAATCCAGTTTCAGGTCGAGCACCTAAATCCAGTTTTGGGTTGAGTTTCAGGTCGAGCATCCAAATCCAAATTAGAATAAAAAATTCAGTTTCGGGTTGAGCACCCAAATCTAGTTTAGGATAAAAAATCTAGTTTATAATCGAGTATCCAAATTTAGTTTCAGGTCGAGTACCCAACTCCTATCTCGGGTCCAAGTACCCAATCCAGTTTCGGATCGAGCACCCAAAATCCAATTTAGGATCGGGCATCCAAATTCAGTTTAGGATCGAGCATCCAAATCCAGTTTAGGATCAAGCATCCAAATCCAGTTTTAGGTAGAGAATCCAAATCTAGTTTCGAGTCGAGAATCCAAAATCTAACTTAGGATCGAGCATCCCAATCTAGTTTAAGGTCAAGAACCTAAAATCCAATCCTGGGTCGAGAACCCATCCTCATTCAAAATCAACTCAAAGTCATGTTACTTTTCACTCTCTTCTACAGAAGTCTCAGATCATTCAAGCAGGGGGCAAACTGTAGACCCTTAATTTTTGACCAAGTCTAGTCCAAAATTTTAAAATAGTAAGAAATAATTTTTATAATATTTATTATTTATTATTTAATATATTGAAAGAAAAAAAAAGGAAATCATAATATTTATTTTAAATATAATATTTATTTTTTATAATAAAAATAAAAATAAAGAATAAAAAAATCGAACGGACGAATCAGTGAGCGGCACGCTGCAAGCCAGGCCTGTGGCGAATTGGTGGCCTGCGGTGAATTGCTGATCATCCAGCCAATCCTTGCCAGCTCGCAATTTGCAGCAATTGGCCCTCACGCAACGTCCAGCCTTGTAGTGCCTTAGTGGCCCAGCAGCCCGTGGCAGCCCATGCCAGCAATCCTCGCAGTAATTGGCCAGCAGCCCGCAGTGCCTCACAGCGACCATCACCCAACGATAATTTTGCATAAATTTTATTTTACTCGATTTTTAAGTTTTATTTTGAAAACAGTTGATTTTTCCTTAAGCCCAACGGTATTAGGTTTTTTGGAATTTGCTATAAATAAGTCATTAAAAGAAGGGACTAAGGATGACTTTTTTTTTTTGGAGGATTTTTGGAAGGCAGTGACTTTAGCTATTGAGAGAGACTCGACTTTCTATTTTCTTTAAAAAAGAGCAGCATACTTTTTTCTTTTCAGAGGGGATTTTAAACGAAAAAAGAGACAAAGGGCAAGAGGAAAATCAAAGCCTTGAGACCACCAACTAGAAGACAGTACTATACGTCTATCTTCAACTTATTTCAATCGAGATTTATAAGCTTAAATATTTGTAAAACCTACCACGGAGGTTTGCAATATTTTGTTTAAATTATTTTTAAGATTACAGCAATTTAATTATTATTTTTCGTTGTTTTATTTTTGTTTTTATTTCATTGTTTTTATTTTATTATTTTATTTAAATTGTTTCAATTATTCTTTAAACCCTTAAATGTCACAGTAACAAAAATATATTTTTAAAACCCTAAATTCTATTTCCTTAAAACCTAAAATCCTGATTAATTCCTTTTTCTTAAATTATAGAGTAGCTTAATATTTTCAATATTAATAATAATATTATTAGTTTTATAAATCAAAACCCTATTTTCTAAGCCTAAATCCCAAAACCCTAATTGTAAACCTAAAATATTAGTTTTATTCAAAGAAACTCTAATTTAAGATGTAAAACCTAGACTTATACATTTATTGCTTTATTTAGTTTTAGATTTGAATATGTAGTTTATTATATATTTTGATGACCAATATATTTGATTTCGATATTTGATTTGTTTATCATGGATGAATATTTTCTTGACTATTATTTATTTATTAAAATTGTAAGAGATATGTTTTCATAATTGGGTACCTTATTAATTAATCTTTATGTAATTTTATTATTTTCATATTTCGAGATTAATGTAAAGGATACGTTTCCACCTTTTGGCGGGTGTCCTATTTAGTTTTAGACACTAGATGATGCAAGGACATATTTTCATCATCGGATGAATGTCTATTTATTTATTTTGTTTGAACATTGTTATGAGTTTTAATAAAGTATTTGTTTATTCTTATGATTGCATGTAGTATGAATAATATTATTATATTTAAGAATTTTATAATATTAAGACTTGAAAATGAGGTCGATTCCATTGAACAGGGCACTGTGGGGGTGCTGGGTCATTTTTCACCTTCCCCACGCGTAACCAACTTTTCGAACCTAATACGGGGTTGAGAATTCCTTAGGAATCCAGTCATCCACCCCTTTCTTTTTTTTTCGGCCTGTCCAGATGCCGACTCCATTTTTTTCAGGTTTTGACCCGTATTCTCTAAGGCCCTGAACCTAATAGTACTGAAGTTGCAAGAACCATTCCACCTGGAGTGATGACGAAAATCCCCTCTCACAATCATGATTTGCAAATTGTGAATTTTTAGAATATATTATGTTAGCTTTAAATTTCTATTATCTAATTCTAAGTTCTTTTGACATATTTTATTTTAGTTATTACTTCAATCCTGAATATCAATATAGACATGAATATCATATTACGAAAAAAGATGATGTAATGGCGATAATTCAAAAAGTGATTAAAAGATTATGGCCCAATGAAAAAGCACAAGTGAAAGTTCTCCTTTAGGTAAACTTAATTTTTTGGGATTGCACTAAATAATTATAATTTGATATTTATTTTACAATAAAATAGAACTTGTTATTCATAAATATGTAGATGTTCACATTTCAAGATAATGATTGATCTTTTAGTACCTTACTCTCTCAAAAAGGCAATCGTTCTTTAACCTCTAAGTTAAATCAACAAAATTTATTTCTTTTCAAGTAAATATGTTTAATTTATATGTTAAAAAATATTTTTTTTCATTTGATATTATAATGCAGCTGAGCCAAAAAATTATGAGGAATGTGTTTCGAAATAATAAAAAATTGTCATCCGAGTTTTAAGTCAAACCGTTTTAGCAAAAAATTATGAACGCAATGAAAGTACTTTTATTTTGAATCACACAAATATTAGGAATAGATTGAAGTATTACAAATTTCATTCCCTAGTTTGTGAGCATTATAATATTAAGTTGAAATTGTCAAGTACATTAAGGAAGCCCGCGAAGTTGTAATGGAAAATTATAATCCAATAAATTTGGATTATATGTTTGAGGATTTAGATCCATTATCTCCTTGGTTGCATGAATAGAAGCTCTAGTTCTTAACAATGATGATATTTGATATTGATTGGCTGAATGATGAAGATGATGAGGGACATGAAGTCAATCATAGTTTTTCCGACGTATTAGGTGGTGTTACACCCCCTTTTTGATATAACACTGATGGAAGCCAAAGTTAAAAAATAAGTGGCAGTGTTGATAGTTCAGTAAGGAAGATGATGACAATGACAGTGACGATGACAATGGTAGTGATAATGTTGATAATGGTGCAATTTAGATAAAACTATATGTGGCATTTATAGTGGATTAAGAAAATCAAAGGAAGATTGTCGAGCCAATCATGGTGATAAATATGGCAAACTTAGTTGTTCTCATACTTAATCCCTCATTTTAGTTTCTTCTCCAGTCAGGTTTCAAAGACATCAGCTTTTGAATAATGAATCGAATGGACTAGAACATAAGTCTATGTATAATTATAGGGATATGGGTTATGACAACTCAACATACAGTGATACTTTCAATCAAATGGAATCTATTCCATTCCCATTTAATCTGTTGTCTTATTTTAACTAGTCAAGTGATTATTGGAATTAGCAACCTCAGGAATGAGCAGGAGAATTTGTAGGTGAAAGCTCTTCTAGAAGTAGCAAATATTACTCTATAAATCCAAGTAAGAATTTTGGTGAAGTTCAAAATTTTTCAAACCCATTAAGTAATGCAACTTTATATTCAAAAATATTTCTTAATATGTTCTCACATGAATTTCATCAACAAGACTCATAATATGGGAGGAAAAAATCAAAATCAAAGTTTTGATGGTGATAAACAAAATAATCAAGATCCTATTCGGCATTCGTTTTGGTGGTGAATTAGTTTGTTTAATATAATTTTAAACGATTAATAGTTCTATTACATAGTATAAATTTTTAAATAATATATTTTTTCTTTAATTTTTAATCAGGAATGATTATTATTATTATTAAAGCATAAAATATGCTTAATTATTATTAAAACTATTTAATTATTTTCATATAGTTATTTTTAAATAACATTTGCTAATAATTAAATCTTTATTACTATTATGGATCAATTTTAACATATATTATTTATTTATATATTGTAAAAAAATATTTATTTCTTATTTTATATTGGTTCGGTTATTCCATTTCACATATTTCATTACTCGATTCATCTGATTCCATGATTTAAAATATTTTCACGATAACAGTAGCCAATTCCAGCCATTTCATGATGATTCAGTAAGTTTCTATTTCACCATGATCATTTCACAATTTAAAACCCTGTGGAATTCATAGTTATAGAAGGGAACTTGTGAATATCTCACTTAGAGGGCAAGAGGTTGATAAGTAAATGCAAAGCGTTCTCTTTTTTTCTTGAGCTATAAAGCTTACAGCTTCGTGGGTATTAGAGAAAGGGGAAAGGGCTTTTTCAGCTGGTACACAGGAGCACACTTTTATTTTCCCTTTAGTGGTCTCGTGGTTCCTATGTCGCCTCTTCTCCCAATGTTTTTCTTTTAATGCTCCAACCCAAAGTGATAGCTTCTATTTCAGGTGTATCAATATGTAAAATGGTGTTTCGGCTATGTTAGTCCCTTTTGTGCCCATGGAGGTAGTTCTTTGACATATATATATAACCTCTTAAACATTAAGCTTTTTTGAATGCTGATAATAGATCATGTACTTGATATCATTCATTAGAATTTTTTATCATGTAATCATGAATAATCATCAGTTATAAATGGGGTATTCTTTTAGTTGGTATAACCTATTTGCCTGATTGTTGGAAGAAAATCTAAACACACTACAATAATTTCTCTTTTTAGCGATGCTAAAAGAATTTTAGTGACAAAAATTTACGTCGCTAAAATAGTTACCGACGCTTTCAAAATTGTCGCCAATATTGCCATTAGATGTGAAGTTACCAGACAATAGGCGACGAAAGACACATTTGTCGATAAGTAATCATTAGCGACATTTAGAAAGCATTGGTAAACATAATAGCGACGAATAAAACAAAAAGAACAATAGTGTCAGTAATTGATCATTTGCGACGATCTCAAACTATTGTTATATTTGTTGTTAATAATATTTGTCAATAAATTATATTTTTACTACATTTTACTTTATATAATATTTAATTCTCAAAACTCTACAATATAATACACTTTAATCTTGTAATTAATATATAATACATGTAACATCCTTAATTTTTGGAAAATTAAAAAAATAATAAATTAAAATTAATTTGGATAAATTAAATAAATGATTTAAATGGAAAATGAAAAGATTTTAAGTGATAAAGTAGAATGTATATTTGAAATATATTTAAAGTAAATATGACATATACAAGACCTATACGTATATCTAAGATATACATCACATATATGTTATGTATAATTAATTGTAAGGAAAGTTGATTTTAATTAATAATAGTAATAATAATAAAGAAATGGGTGGATACTGACTTATTATATTATATATATATATATATAAATAAGGATGGATTGAAAAAGGAAGAGGTGTTTATTTTCCTTTCTTCTTCTTTGAACGAGAGCTAGAGAGAGAGAGAGTAAGGGGAGCTTCTTTCTTCTTCCATACACCAAGAATTGAAAGAATTTCAAGGATTCAAGTAAAATTTTAGAAGTTTCTTCACCAATTGGTAAGTTTATTTATCAATCTTGCAAGTTCTTTGGAATTTTATAGAAGAATATGATATGTGGATTTTTTGGATTATGTATTAGCATATTTTAATAGCTTATTTGGGTATGTGTAAAGTTATTTTGAGTAGTTAATAATGATTTTTAAGGTTGGATTGAAGAAATGGTTGAATTTAAGTTGAGTTTGGAATGGTTGTGTTGAAGTGGTTGAGTGTACGAAATGCAGAAATTTTTCCTAACACAACCATGTAGTTGGGCGTGTCAACGGTGCTGAGTTTCAATATTGATGACACGGTCATGTCTCTAGGCATACCGTAGCTACTGTAATGCAAGATAATTGACACGGCCGGTAACACATCCGTTTTGTTGGGCGTGTTAAAGTTTCTATAACAAATGAGTAATGACAAGGGCAGTGACACGCCCATGTCGTTGGGCATGTTAAAACTTCTATAAAAGTGGGTTAATGACACGATCATTAATACGCCCATGTTGTTAGACGTGTCACTTGAGGATATTGCCCAAAATAACTCTTTTCTTTATCTTTCATTTGTAATTCCTATTTAAATGGTTTGATGTTGAAAATGCCTTAGAATGTGATATTAAATGATTATTTATGATCACATTTGGTATAGGCATTGAGAGAAAGTAGTTTGCTCAAACCTAGTGTTGAAGGATAACTTGGAAGAGAAGGTTGGAGGGAGTTTTGAAGCTTGTTTTAGAGTGCTTTCTAAGGTAAGTACAAACTTTTAATAAATTAGATATGTTGGCATAAAATGGGCTTCATACATTTTGGATGAAAAATGTGTTAAGCTACTTGTTATATGAACATTGCGCTATGACATGTAAATTGTTATGTATGCATTATATGCATTATGAAAAGCCATTGTCAATGGCTACATTGAATAAAATGTGAATTATATGCAAAATGTGAAAATGACCCAAAGTATTTGGATGATGTGATTTTGTTATGGAATATCTTATAATGTGATAAAATGAAATGAAATGACATTGATATGAATGAGAAAAATGGAAAAATGAGAAAGGAATTGAGGATGAAAAATATGAAATAATTGTATGTCTAATATTATTCAATTTTCAGAGTTCTGTGTTTGGCGTCATGCCTATAAGGTTATCCTCATTATTTACCTTCAGGTCTAGAAGCTTGGCATCACTATGATATGATTTGCCTTCGGGGCTAGCTTTTAAGCATTACTTGATTTGCCTTCGGGGCTAGACACTTGGTGTCATTATGAACCAAAATAGTAACTCTGGGATTTGAATAATGTATTAGTTTGTTTTGGCCCATGCTTGTATATGTGTTTGTAGAAATTATTAAATGATGAAAGAATATGTTTAAGAGTGAGCTTGGATGCCACATTATGACATAACATATAAGCATTTTTGCATTGGCATTATTTTAAAGTTTTATTATTATCAATGTTTGTACCGCTAGGCTTTTAGCTTAGCACGATTGTAATTTATCGCACAGGTGACAGGGGTGATCCAGTAGAGCCAGAGAGTTCTACTAGACTTGGCAAAATGGCTCTGATAATAATAAAACTTTAAAATAATGCCAATGCAAAAATGCTTATATGTTATGTCATAATGTGGCATCCAAGCTCACTTTTAAACATATTCTTTCATCATTTAATAATTTCTACAAACACATACACAAGCATGGGCCAAAACAAACTAATACATTATTCAAATCCCAAAGTTACTATTTTGGTTCATAATGACACCAAGTGTCTAGCCCCGAAGGCAAATCAAGTAATGCTTAAAAGCTAGCCCCGAAGGCAAATCATATCATAGTGATGCCAAGCGTTTAGCCCTGAAGGTAAATAATGAGGATAACCTTATAGGCATGGCGCCAAACACAGAACTTTGAAAATTGAATAATATTAGACATACAATTATTTCATATTTTCCATCCTCAATTCCTTTCTCATTTTTCCATCCTCAATTCCTTTCATGTCTAATATTATTCAATTTTCAGAGTTCTGTGTTTGGCGTCATGCCTATAAGGTTATCCTCATTATTTACCTTCAGGGCTAGACGCTTGGCATCACTATGATATGATTTGCCTTCGGGGCTAGCTTTTAAGTATTACTTGATTTGCCTTCGGGGCTAGACACTTGGTGTCATTATGAACCAAAATAGTAACTATGGGATTTGAATAATGTATTAGTTTGTTTTGGCCCATGATTGTGTACGTGTTTATAGAAATTATTAAATGATGAAAGAATATGTTTAAGAGTGAGCATTTTTGCATTGGCATTATTTTAAAGTTTTATTATTATCAATGTTTGTACCGCTAGGCTTTTAGCTTAGCACGATTGTAATTCATCGCACAGGTGACAAGGGTGATTCATTAGAGCCAGAGAGTTCTACTAGACCTGGTCAGGTCTAGACTTGTATTCGTTGAACTTGAAATGTTTGCTACATCAAGATCAGAGCCATTTTGCCAGCATGTATATATTTTATATTATAATACATTTTGATATTATGTTATATTTTTGGAGTATATATATTGTAACTTTTAAAGAATGTTTTGTATAATTGAGTAATGTGAGGTTTTATATATTTTGATATATATGTATATATATGTAAATGTTTTGAGGAATGGGAATTAAGAAAATTTTTATTAAACCGTGTTGTGATATTTTTATACCGTATTTATATTTTACATATACCGGGTGTGTATATTATACATATATAGGGTATAATGGTATTACAATACAATACTAAAATCTCTTAAAATTTAGCACTTCTAAATGATATTTGTTTAAAAAAAATACTAATTTTGAAAAACAATAGGATTTATAATGTATATTGTTTGATGCTTCTTTATTTATAATATTAATTTCAGCAAGACAATCAGTAAGTTTCTACATTTGGCAAGAATTAATTGTGGACTACAAGATACTCATAGAAATTATATTTTTTTTATCTTACTGAAGGCTTCACTTTTGAGTCTTTTCTCACAAAAATCCTGTATGCCTTTTTTTTTCTCATCTGCCTCTAATTTAGAGATACTGGGGTTGTATACAATCACTGTCCAACCAGTTTTACCAGCCGCCATTGACCCAAGTTGCTTCCTCTAGTTGTGAACCATATTCTCTGGCTCCCTTCGACAAGTCCAGTGTATTTTGATCTGTTCAAAGCATGCAACCGTTGGCTTAGCACACCAAGCAATCTCATACTCTATTAACCTAATTAGAAGTAGTAAAATAAAATATTGGGCTATAGTTACAACAATTATGAAGACATACCAAAATACAACAAGAAATGCACTCTTGCAGCTATTTGCAGAATCCTATTGAATGCTTACAAATCCAAGAGTTTAAACAATCATTGGAAAGTGATTTTAAGTTTCATCAAACATAACTATATTTTATCACACATTCATGTAACCTAGAGCCAATTTTAAGAGAAATAACTCAAATGTTGAAGAAAAAAAAAGTGGTGCTACCTATAATCACCGAGCTCCGCCACCAATCTTCATATCGTGGGCATAAAAACTCAACTCGCAGAATGCACCGAATCTCGACCTGAAATATTACTATCCGACCGAGTTCTATAGACATGATCTGACACGGCAGGCACACTACTCCGACATAGTAGACACACTACTCCAACATAGCAAATGCCCCATACCGGTAACAAGAGCACTACTCCAACATGTCGAGCGCCCCATACCGATGGCATGCACACCATTCCAATATGGCAAACGCACAATCTCGACATTTCTAATATTCACTGACACATACAGGACTTATCCACCTGGTACTAGCTATAAATAGGGATAAGCCCCTATAGACGAGATCCTTCTTCCCCGTCGAACAATCATAGAGTTCTTCCTACTCATAAACAACACGATTACTAACTTAAGCATCAGAGCCTCCCCACTGGAGCCCGGTCCCTTTCTCTATCTTGCAGGTGGGAAGACCATCATAGCCGAACCTGAACTACTTTGAGTCCTCAGGTCCACCTCATCATCGATGATCTCTACAGCAAGAGCAAAGAACGGATTGATGTGGATAAGGTCAAGCCATACTATCTCTCCCTAATTGAAAAAGTAAAAGTACTAAAAATTTATTTTATTTTGAGTCTCAAACTAATTTTTCAAAATATCATTTTAAATATTGTTGGAAAGCTTTAATTTGTTAATAATTAATTGCTTCATCTTCTTGGATTCTTAATTATATTGGATTTCTTAAAGCAATTCACTTATGATTGTGTTTGAATTGCTTTTTGGCTTTTCAATTTGTAGTATTGAGTGTTAAGTAATGATTTAGAGAGAGATTTTTTTTCTGCTATAGGGCATAATTGTTGACAAGTTGAATAATTATTGGACCTCTGAACTATTTAGTGGCATAAGTATATAAAAAAAGGTTCTATTTAGTTCTTGATTTATTGGTCTTTGTGTTTCCAGTTCTCTTTTTAGGCTCTTTTTCTTTGTTTATTAGGGTGATAATTTGTTTTTTTGGTTTTTTTTTTTTTTTGCCGTTGTTGGCTTGTTGCTTCTTTATATCATGCTAGTTGCTTTCTAATATAATGAACTTGCCAATGTGAATGTGATACAAGTAGCTTTTTGAAATTAATTTAGTATATGGTTCTATTTTTTGTTTAAATTTCTTGTACATTTTCTGATTGGATTTCTTTAAATTTCAGTTTTGAACTTCTCAATTTTTTTTATGACGAGGTGGACCTGAGGACTCAGAGTAGTTCGGGTTCAGCTACCGATGGTCTTCCCACCTACAAGACAGAAAAAGAGATCGGTCTCCAGTGGGAAGGCTCTGATGCCTAAGTTAGTAACTGTGTTGTTTATGAGTAGGAAGAACTCTATGATTATTCGGGCGGAGAAGAAGGATCTCACCTGTAGGGGGTTTATCCTTATTTTTAGCTAGTACATGGTGCACAAGCCCTGCATGTGTTAGCGAATATTGGGAATGTCGAGATTGTGCATCTGCCATGTTGGAATGGTCACTACAAGAAAAACTGAATCAGACAATGGTTAAGGAAAAAACCATTGTCTGAAAAAAACAGACAACGGTTTTTTTTTCCAAAAAAGCATTGTCTGATTAATTTTCAGACAACTGTTTTTGGTTTTTTTTAAGCGTTGTCTATTAGCTGTCATTTTGGTCACACCAGACAACGGTTTTTTAGGGACCGTTGTGTAATATATGTTCAGACAACTGTTTTTCTAGTAATACAAAATCGTTGTCTGATAAGATATTTCAGACAACGGTTTTTTCGAAAGTGTTGTATAATTCAGCGTTTCAGACAACGGTTTAAAAAAACCGTTGTCTGAATCAAGCATACAGACAACGGTTTTAAAATCGTTGTGTAATATATGTTCAGACAAGTGTTTTTTTGGTATAAAAAAAAACCATTGTCTGATAAGATGTTTCAGACAACGGTTATTTAAAAAGTTGTCTGATTAACTGTTCACACCATTGTATAATATATGTTCAGACAACGGTTTTTCGTAATAAACCGTTGTCTGATTAACTGAGTGTGAAAAAAAATTGCCTTAAATGAAAGTAATCCCTATACACAAATGAAACCAAAAACACAAATCAAATGAAATCCTCCACTGACAAGTGTTAAACCAAATCCACCAGCAAGGTGTCAGAGCAAAAACCACATGATTCAATAAATTATATAACCAAATCTTTGAACAAAGTGTCAAATAAAGATACAAATTGAATGATAGGTTCAAATGAAACTTTCAAAAAATTTAAATAAGAAACACAAAACTTTCAACAAAGCGACCAACCAATCTTTCATTAAATTGTGAATGATATAAACAATTTATTCTACAGGCAGCAGGGAGTTGTGACAGGCATTAAGGATGTTGGACCTGCAAGTATAAACGATGAAAAAATTAATGGCAGGACATAATTTCAAAATAGAACTTAAAACAAATGAAATTATTACCATCATGACAGCTGAATTAATTCTTCTTCCTCCCGCATGTAACTGCTGTTTTCTTCATCGAGTTCATCAACATATGGGAATGTTGGCAAATGTAGCTCATTCTCAAGTTCTATTTCTACATATCCCTCATTTTCATCATCACTTTCATCATAGTACTTGTCAGGTAATTTTAAGACAACTGACCATAATTTTTCAAGAGGGTGATTTATGTAACAAACTTGCTTGACATGTTTTCCTAACACAAAAGGATCGTTTAGAAAACCTAATTTGTTCAAATTAACCAATGTATATCTCAAGTCATCTACTTTAACCCCTTTGTTCATATCTACCCAATTACAACGAAAGATAGTAACTCTAAAGTGGTTATAGTCCAACTCCCAAATACTTGTAATAACTCCATAAAATGTATGTGAAGTATGCTCGATGTTTTTATCCTTACCCTTCACAAGCATTGTATTGGCATCTACACAAACACCGCTGCATTGAACTTGTTACGTATCATCACGTTCTTTGGTGCTGAAGGTAACACCGTTGATTCTATAGCCTCTGAATGTAGCTACATCCTTGTTAGGCCCTGCTGCAATCCACATTATATCCTTAGTTACTGTATTCTTCTCATCAAGTAATTTTGATGCAATCTGTCCAAAAAATTAAATTGGCCATAAGTATGATATAGCCTTTAAGAGAAGATAAATATTGTAGTATTTCAAAAGAATTCACAAGTACAGGGCATTCATTTTTTTTCAGTAAAATATATAAAGAAACAGGCCTATTTTTGCTACAAATTGTAGCAAAATACTTGGGCTATAAGATTTTACCTTTTTATGAAACCACTTAGGGAATGTTTCATTTTGCATGTTCTTTAGCCACTCTTCATCATTTTCATGTTGTGGATATCTTGTCACCAAAGAAGCCATATGTTCACTGCAAGTAAAATCAACTTTATTAATTTTTGAAACAAAATGCAGAAAATAAGGAAATAACAAAAACAAATTGAAGTAACTTACTCAAAATATGGGCGAACGTCATTACAATTTTGGAGAAGACACAAAAGTGCTAGGTGCAAGTCCTTCTTACTTGGAGTTATCACTGTTGCACCAGATAAGGGTCTGTATTTTGCGTCGTTCTTATCCCTACTATTTTTCGGCAATCCAACAGTTGCTTCTTCAAAGTTGACCAAACACTCAACGGCCTCTTCTGCAACATAGGCCTCAGCAATGCACTCTTCTGGACGAGCCCGATTCCGTACATAACCCTTGAAAGTCTTCATATATCTCTCGAAAGGGTACATCCAGCGAAGGAAGATTGGCCCACAGAGCTCAGCCTCTCTCACAAGATGAATTGAGAGATGGATCATTATATCAAAGAAGGGAGGGGGGAAGTACTTTTCTAGCAAGCATATGGTCTCCACCAACTGAGCTTGCATTTTTTCCAGTTTATCCACCTCGATGACTTTACTGCAAATTGCCTTGAAGAAGAGGCAAAACCTAATAATAGTGCACCTAACCTATTTTTGTAGTACTGACCGAATTGCGATGGGGAGTAAGTGATGCAACATTGTATGGCAGTCATGAGATTTCATTCCAACAAGTCGCAGATTTTCCATTGATACTAGACCCTTAATGTTTGAACAAAAACCATCAGGTAACTTCATGCCAACCAAGGAGGAGCAGACAATCTTCTTTTCTTTATGCAATAAGTTCCAAGATGCCGTCGGCAACTTCTCTTTTTTTTTCGGGAGTTTTTGGCCTCAGCTCCGTTCTTATTCCCATTTCAGCCATATCAAGACGGACAGACTCCTTATCTTTTGACTTCCCTGGTATATTTAGCAAGGTACCAGTCAAAGCTTCACATATATTTTTCTCGATATGCATCACATCAAGGACATGCCTAACCGGCAAAAATTTCCAATACTCAAGTTGGAAAAATATAGACATATTCTTCCAAATAGGTCGAGGTTCACATTTATTCAATCGAGGTTGGCGTTGTGTCTTACCATAGACATGGCCCCTTAGTGGTTGTACCCTTTCAAACACCTCCTCTCCAGTTAACGAAATAGGAGAAACAACTTCTCCACGGTGTTATCAAAGGCTAATTTTTGCCTTCGATATGGATGATAACGGGGCAACCACCTACGATGCCTCATAACCACCGTCTTACGATAATTTGCCAACCTGGTAGCTTTTGTTTTGTCAACACAGACAGTACAAGCATTATACCCTTTAATGATGTTGCCCGACAAGTTGCCTAAGGCTGGATAATCACTAATTGTCCACAACAAAATTCCCCTTAGTATGAAGAACTCTTTCTTATATGCATCATACACTTGTTTCCCATTCCATAACACTTGAAGATCTTCTATAAGTGGCTGAAGGAACACATCAATATCATTTCCGGGCTGATTCGGTCCGGATATCAACAAACTTAACATAATATACTTTCTCTTCATACAAAGCCAAGGTGATAAGTTGTAAATACATAGCAAAACAGGCTAACATGAGTAATCAATTGATAATCCACGGAAGGGATTGAATCCATCGGTAGATAAAGCTAACCGAAGGTTTCTTGTCTCTGAAGCGAACTCAGGCCACTTTTGGTCAACAACCTTCCATGTTTGTGAGTCTGCCGGATGTCTAATTTTACCATCCTTTTGTCGCCCGGTGTCATGCCAAGTCATTTCCTTTGCAATTTGAGCTGTATTGAAAAAATTTCTCAACCTTGGTATTAATGGAAAATACCATAGAACCTTAGCAGGGACCCCTTCCAACTCTTTTCCTTTCTTGTCCAGCTTCCATCTAGGCTCCACATATGCGGCAAATTGTCTCATCTTCATCTCTCTCACCACGATATAAGAGACAATCATTAGGGCACACGTGTATTTTTTCATACTCCATACCCATAGCACATAAGGTTTTCTTGGCTTCACTGAAGGAAGAAGGGATACTATTGCCTTCTGGAAGCATTGACCCAAGCAAAAGGAGAATATCAGAGAAGCATGTATCAGAAATGTCATGCTTTGCTTTCAAGTTATATAACTTGACTAAAGCTTTCATCTTAGTATAACCCTTGCATCCCAGATAAAGGGGTTCATGTTCACCTTCAACATGGTTAATGAAATCAGAGGAATCTAATGAAATATCATCGTCGTCGACATTATCATGCCCCGTTCTTATGTTAGTTTGATCAACTGATTCTGAGAAACAATCGGTTTCAGCAACTAAAGGACTTCCTTCTGGATTTGACTCTCCGTGCCATATCCAGCAAGTATAGGTTTGATCAATACCATATTGGAAAAGATGATCCCTAACAGTTTGAGCCTTCCACGATTTAGTGTGAGCGCATCTTAAGCATGGACAACTAATTTTTGTTTCATCAAACCCATTCTCAAATGCAAACATTAACAACTCTTCCACACCTAATTGAAACTCTCTTGTTCTTCTATCAGCCTTCAACCAAGATCTATCCATCTTTGAGTTGGACCAGTTCTGCAATTTGAGCAATAATTCAGTTAGTTGGACCACTGAATTATGGTGATGTCAAATAGAACCTGGAAGGGAAGTATAATCACCTCAGATGCGAGAGCAGATGTAGCAGCTAACTTCTATGAAGGTTTCTCGAAGACCGCTATCATATGGTTGTTGTGGTTTGAATAAAGTTGCATGAGGAAGCTTGGACTGTTATGTAATTGTTCAACCTGAAGGAGAAAGAAAAAGGGTTCACATATAGAACTTAAAAGTTGTCATTGAAAAGAAAAGCTAGCACCAAGAGCAAGGAAAGGGGTATGTCTTGGTTACAAGTCAGGAGTGAAAGGTTTTCTGTTTATAGATCTCACAACAAAATAAATTTTAGTCAGCATTTATTTACAATTTCATGAGCAGTACTTTACCTGTAAAACTAAACAAATACCAGTTCACACAACAGATGTTTTAACAGACATTCAACTTCATTCACAACAACCTGAATCCACAAATAATCCTCAATTCACTGACACAACTCAACATACCATTTCAACTGATAGTCATCAAATTTTAGCCAAAGACTTATAAACAAGCAGAGAAATCAGAAGCATGGAGACATACTGTAGATCTTGAAATTTAAGCAGAAAATTAAAGGGATAGAACAACATTATAGTAACCTGAAAAAATCAATGCAACATTATAGTAATCTGAAAATACAATGCAATAATTCAATTAGATTAAACAGAGGAATGAATTCTATGGGACGATCTCTATGGGACGATTACTTACGGCTCATAAGAAAAAAAATAATCTTCTTTCGACTTAATTGGGACAATGCAGTTACTGACAAAGGAGACGGCCGGCAGCAAGGAGACGGCTGGTAGCAAGGAGACGGCTGGCATTAATGAAGACCGCAGCAAGGAGAGTGGTGCTTAGGGTTTGGCAGCGAGAGAACCACGACTAATGAAGCTGAAAGAGGAATGAAAGATGAAGCAGAATCAGAAGCTTGGACGTTTTATGGAAGTTAGATTTTCTTAGAATAAAAACATGCTAAGGATCCAGTGGCTATTTGCAATGTATGGAAGTTAGGCTTTCTTAAGCCAAACAAACTTGACTAAGTATTAAATGCTAAGGTTTGGATTTATAAATATTTCATAAACCCATTAGAAATTTTAAAGTCCACCGTTAAATAATGATTTAGATATAATATGATATTATATAAGTAGGAATACAAGTATATATTAGTATATATATACAAATATATACATGTATATAGAAGTATATATATAAGTATATACAAATATATATTAGTATATATACAAGTATATATATTAGTATATATACAAGTATATATATTAGTCCAGGTTATGCAAAATCCTTCCCACACAATTAATTTATATACATTAGTTTTTCAATTGCTTTATACACGTTGGGTTTTCAGTAACTTATTCATCTAATTTTATTTTTGTGGTTTATGTATGTAGATGGCTTTCGTTGTACCGCCGACTTCCAAGAAAATGGTACTGCAATCTGCTGATCAAAAATGGAGGGAATTCAAATGTCGGTTGACAAGACTCTATGTTCTTCCACACCGTGATGAACCAGAGAAGCTGCGGTTTCCTCCAGCTGACTTCACATTCATTGAGCAGTCGCACTGGGACATTTTTGTTGCTGATCGTCTGGGAGTCGAGTTTAGTGTAAGGAAATCTTCAATTTTCTTGTTTCTTAATTTAGTTCCAAATGGTAATCTGGATTCCTTTTTCATACTTATGATGTTTTGTTCCTTTTTGTCTTAGAAAATTCATGAAGAACAACACAAGAGAAGTATGCAGAACGAGTATCCTCATTGTTTGTCTCTAAAAGGATACACGAACTTGGAAAGTGAATGGGTTAGTGTTGACTTGTGTATTTAATTTTGCTTTCTATGACTTATGTATCGTCAATATCGATTTATAATGCTTCTTAAAACATGTTTATATTACTAATAAGGTCATCCTCTATATATACATGCAGACTGAATCTCATCCTGAAGGGATTTCAGAGATCGATCGATCGAAGGCTTGGATCCTTGCAAGGCAGGACAAACAAGGAAAGTTTAAAGATGAGAGAGTGAAGCACAAAGCTGAGGAAATCGTAAGTTCTGATTTTCAATTCAAGTTTCAACTCAATTCATCAGCTTTTATTGTTTCCTAATTTATTAACTACATCCATTTTGGGTCTATTTTTTAGGAGTCATTAAAGGAGCAAGTTAGTTCAGGTGAAGTAGTTGAACAAGGCGGTGATGATGTGTTATCGAAGGCGCTTGGTAAATCGGAGCATTCTGGAAGAGTACGTGGCCAGGGAAGGCACGTGAAGCAATCTGTCTATTTTGGTCTCCCAAGACAGAGAAAAGCAAAGAATTTTGATGAAAAGATACGGGAGGGGGTTCAAATGGTCATGGAGGAGGAGACCAAGAAAATTATAGCGCAGAGAGATGCATTTTGGGCTGCTGAAATTGCCAAGATTAGAGAAGAATTTTTGTCAAAGCCTGTGTCTAGTCCAAACATGCCTTCCCAACAAGCAAGTTGCTCCAATTCCATTCCTATTATGAAGGATCAAGAGGCGCAAGTGCCGGTTGTGAGAAAGAATTTGAGTCCTCAATTTGATGCAAATTCTGTTGAAGCAAAAAGGAGTCTCAATTCGGATGAAGCAAAAAGGATCCCCAATTCTGTTGATGATGAGAAGGTCCTTGCTTTGGAGAAAGTGGAGGTGCTTGATAAGGATGATGTTCATGAGGTTGCTACTGAGGTTGCTGCTGAGGTTGCTGCTGCTGAGGAGGCAGAACGTATCGAGGTTGTTGCTACGGTTGCTGCTTCTGAGGAGGCAGAAGGTATTGAGGTTTCTGCTGATGTCAAAGGTCCCAATAATGAGGAGGTTGAAAAAAAAATGATGACATCGTTAAAAAAAATGATGATGATGGGCTTGATAATCAAGTGAAATTGGCGAAGCTGGCCATAGGATCACCGAGCAATATTGTTGCTTATGCAAAGGTTGTTGAAGTCCCGGTTGTTGAAGGACATGAGCCATCTCTCCATGGAGTTAAGATTGCACAAGAGAATGCAAGAGTGTCGATCACTCGTACAATTCAAGGTTTGAGGATACTACTTAATATTTATTCAAACTTCTAATGATTATATTCAAACATATAAATAAATGTAATTTTTCCATGTTTTTTATATTTACAGACGTCAATATCTCATTCCCAGTTGGCGATGAAATTGTTACTGTGGACCAAGCCGTGGGTACTTTTATAGCATGGCCGAGAAATTTGATTGTGCTGGATGGGGTGTCTAATCCAAAGGTTAAGTTTTGAGAAATGAAACTTTGCATAATTGCTTTTTTTTTTTTGCTATTTACTGTGTTCACGTGCCCCCCTTTATTTTCATAGTTTTAAAAAAGCTTGTGTGAAGAAAAAAGCCTCCAAGAAATTAAAGAAGCCTGTTGTTATAGAAGTTGATATGTTTGAGGAGGAGCTGCATGTTCAGATGGGTGTTGATTATCCAGCGTCTTTGAAACGTTTGTGGCTGTGGGCGAAGGATGCCTTAAGCGATGATCGAACAGTTAGTTTTGCCCTAAGTGAAGAAGCATTTGGTGTGAGCAAAAAGCAAGTTGTGTTCTTACAAGATCTACATGCTGTGTGCGCTGGAGGTGAAATGTCCGGATCCATACTTACCATATTTATTCAGTAAGTTTCCAAGTACAATAGCTTTTTATTTTCTTTGTTAATTGTGCTGGAATTAAACTGATAATATGTACCAACTATTACTTCATTTTGTATGCAGCTACTTGTATGAATATGTCAAAAGGCATAAAATGGTTGATATGATTGGCTTTGTGGATCCCAGCATGATTGGTGCCATTGGATGTGGTAATTCAGGGGGGAGGTCACGTACACTTGCGAGTCAATTTAAGGGGGCTAAAGAAGGGCAATACTTTCTCCTGCCTTTCAACGATGTGTGAGTATTTTTTTTTTACCTTTCTTTTTTATCCGCTATCGTAGCTAATGAGAGTTAGTAGCTAAATAACACTGCTTCTGTATGTGATTGTGATTGTTGTTATGAATTGAGCCTTTGTGATTGCTATTTTGGTGATTGAAATCACTGTTTCATTGTCGGTTCTGTATTTATTCAGATCTTTTTGTTCAATGAATTGTTTGGCGTTATGTTCTTCCAAATATGAAGAATTGCTTGTATTTTATTTTGTTATTTCGTAGGAATCACTGGGTATTGACTGTTGTAAATCCGACGGGAGAGGTAGTCTACCACATGGACCCTTTTAAACGTCGTATTGCTAGCCAGGAATGGATAGAGGTTGTTGACAAGTAAGTTGCGCTTCTAAAGTCTACCTATTTAGTCTTAAGTTATAAAATTTGGGGAAAATCCAATTTTGTTAACCTATATTGTGTTTCTTATAGTGCCATAAAGTTATACAAAGAGAGTGTCAACAAGAATGTGAGGAGGAAAATTTTATGGGAGAACATGCACTACAAAAATATTCGGCATTTGCGACGGAAATCTGCGACGGACATGTTTCCGTCGCAAATTTACTACGGATCTGCGACGGATTTGTGACGGAAGGATAAGTCAGAGGAATTTTGAGAAACTGGTCACAAATCCGTTGCAAATCCATCGCAGATCTGCGACGAAAATCATTCCGTCGCAAATAATTGTCGCAAAGTTGGCGCGGAAACTTGGCGCGAGAGAGAAAATACTAAAAAAAGCAATTTGCAACGGAGATCTGCTACCGTCTATTGCCGTCGCAAATTTCACTATAAAAATATTCGGCATTTGCGACGGAAATCTGCGACGGACATGTTTCCGTCGCAAATTTGCTACGAATCTGCGACGGATTTGCGACGGAACACTACAAAAATATTCGGTATTGGCGACGGAAATCTGCGACGAACATGTTTCCGTCGCAAATTTACTACGGATTTGCGACGTAAGGACAAGTCAGAGGAATTTTGAGAAATTGGTCGCAAATCCGTTGCAAATCCGTCGCAGATCTGCGACGAAAATCATTCTGTCGCAAATAATCGTCGCAAAAGTTGGCGCGGAAACTTGGCGTGAGAGAGAAAACACTAAAAAAAATCAATTTGCAACGGAGATCTGCTACCGTCTATTGCCGTCGCAAATTTCACTATAAAAATATTCGGAATTTTGCGACGAAAATCTGCGACGGACATGTTTTCCGTCACAAATTTGCTACGAATCTGCGACGGATTTGCGACGGAAGGACGAGTCAGAGGAATTTTGAGAAATTGGTCGCAAATCCGTTGCAAATCCGTCGCAGATCTGCGACGAAAATCAGTCCGTCACAAATAATCGTCGCAAATAATCCAATTAATCTCTATTCTAAAAAAATCCCTTATTTCGCTCTCCATTCCTCTTTGCCTTCTTTGCCTGCGCCGCTCACTTCCTCTCACATCTCTCTCAAACCCTCACCATCACCATCATCGATGCTGCCAAGCCGCTTACTCACCATCAATTTTTTCGTTAGCCGCTTGCTCACCATTGCATGCTCACTATTACTTTATTAGATTTGCTCACCCAAATTCCCTTGCTTCTGGCGCCACTCCTTTCTATTTTTTTTTTAAAATTTCGATTCAAATTTTCGAAGTCAAAACGCTCATAGTTCTCTCTCTCTAGGATTATCAGCTCTTCTCTAAAAACTCCACAGCAATGGTGAGCAAAGAAAATCTCTGTTTGATCCTCCGTTTTCTACTTCATTTGCAACCTTTGTTCGTTTCTTTAATTCTTTTATCGTCATTTCTCTTCTTGATCTGATGGTGTTTCATCCATTCCCCGTTTCTTTAATTCTTTTATCGTCATTTCTCTTCTTGATTTCTGGTATAATTATAAATAAATTTAGATTTAATCGTAATATGATGACTTTATTTATTATTGCTGTGGCTGTGAATGCAGTGGATACTCGCTTTTGAGGGATCCACGCCATAATAAAGGGCTTGCTTTCACTGAGAAAGAGAGGGATGCCCATTACTTGCGTGGCCTTCTGCCTCCAGTAATTGCAACTCAGCAGCTTCAAGAGAAGAAATTGATGCATACTATAAGACAATATCAACTTCCTCTTCAAAAATATATGGCTATGATGGAACTTGAGGTACTTGGTTTAAAGCTCATTGTGAAATATAGGATTTTTTTTTAGTTATTTATTTATTTTGTTTGGGTTGCAGGAGAGGAATGAAAGACTTTTTTACAAGCTTCTCATTGATAATGTTGAAGAGTTGCTTCCTATTGTATATACTCCAACAGTAGGTGAAGCTTGCCAGAAATATGGAAGTATCTTCAAGCCTTAGGGCCTTTATATCAGTTTAAAAGAGAAGTACATATGCTTCTTTGTATTTTAATTTTTGTGATCTATATGCATTTTTGAACTTTTATTTATTGGAAAGTTGTTGTCTTTGCAGAGGGAAGATTCTTGATGTGTTGAAAAATTGGCCTGAAAGAAGTATCCAAGTTATTGTTGTTACAGATGGAGAGCGGATTTTGGGACTTGGGGATCTTGGCTGTCAGGTAACATTTTTAAATAAAGACAAAGAAGCATTTTATTTTCTGTCATAAAAGTATTAGATCACAGATACAATTGATTATGAAGTTCAGATGGCCTGTGCATAATGAATTTGAGACTGTTACAGGGCATGGGTATTCCTGTGGGGAAATTGGCTCTTTACACTGCACTCGGAGGAGTTCGTCCTTCTTCTGTAAGCATTTTTGGATCATGAAATATATCTTATTTTTCCTCTGTTTGCAATTGAAAGAAACGAAAGATCGCTTTGTTTGGTTAGAATTAATATATTCTCCTTAGCTAACTCTACATGCTTCTTACCTGAAGTACTTCCTTCACAATAGTTCTTCAATTAACATTACATCTATAATTCTGTATTTACAGAATAATGTGGCATAGCTGTGTTGAGCAACAGAGTTTAACTTCTAATAGCATCCCTGGTTGTGATTCCATTATGTCCTTATCCTATTTGATTAAGAATATTTCTTGCTTGCGCTTTTAGTGTTTGCCTATCACCATTGATGTGGGTACAAACAATGAACAATTGCTGAAAGATGAATTCTATATTGGACTCAGACAAAGAAGGGCAACGGGCCAGGTTTCACACTATTGCAGCTAAATTAAGTGTAGCTAATTTTATTTATATATAACCTAAACCTTTATTTCCACTATTTTGATCTCAGGAATACTCTGAACTTTTACATGAGTTCATGACTGCGGTAAAGCAAAACTATGGAGAGAAAGTCCTTATACAGGTTAGGGACGAGTTAAAGATTACTAGGGTTGATAATACGCTTGCAAAAATTGAAGTCCCTAACACCTGTTTTCATTGTGTCTAACTCTTACTTTCTGCAGTTTGAGGATTTTGCTAACCAAAATGCTTTTGAGCTTCTTGCAAAATATGGTACAACCCATCTCGTCTTCAATGACGATATATAGGTATGAGAGAGCCCAATCATGTCACTTATTTGAGACAGCTTCATTTCATCACTAATATATATAATATATTGCTGATCCTTACTGTCAGGGGACTGCGTCTGTTGTTCTTGCAGGGGTTATTGCAGCATTGAAGTTGCTTGGTGTATCGCTTGCTGATCAGACTTTCTTATTTCTTGGTGCTGGGGAAGTAAGATTTGCCATCCTATATTTGTTGTTTGTTGTCCTGAGTTGAATGGAAAGAATATAGAATGAGTGGATTCAATTGGATTTTTGAATGTTAATTATGGAACGATAGCCTTTGGTAATGTGTCAAATTAGACTTTCTTTTTTTTCAATTACAATTACAAATTATGAATTATTTGATTTATAAATATCCTTTTGATGAATTAATTAACAATTGAATTTCTAATATTTTATGTAATGTTTGTTTATCTTATGCAGGCTGGAACTGGTATAGCAGAGCTTATAGCTCTTGAGATGTCAAAACGGGTATATATTGTTATCAAGTTCATGTTATCTTTGATTTTCTTATCATGTTAGACATCAGTCAAAGGCTGGTATTTATGAATTTACTTAATCCAATTCATTTCTCTTTCTTAGGCCAATGCTTCTATCGAAGAGACTCGGAAGAAGATATGGTTGGTTGATTCGAAGGTAATACTGACAGGGATTGATTGTTAGTTCTCGTAAGGACTCACTTCAGCACTTCAAGCAGCCCTGGGCGCATGAGCATGATCCTGTTAAGAATCTCTTAGATGCTGTACAGGTGTGAAAAGTGGGTGTTTGATTTGCAATTTCTTTTCTAATGTTCCTCAGCCCCTCATTGCATTCCGTCACTTCCTCAGGCAATCAAACCAACAGTTTTAATTGGATCATCTGGAGTAGGAAGAACATTTACAAAGGAAGTGGTTGAAGCTATGGCAATCCGTGTCCATGATGATATGCTTCTGGCAGCCTGTGAGTACGGATAATAATTATTTCCACAACCCCAACCCCCCCCCCCCCCCCCAAAACAACACCACCACCTTCAAAGTGTCAAAATAACTATGAAAAATCTCAAGTCTTTCAGGAACTGAATAAATCTTATATTTGTAAATTTTTTATTTTTAATGATTTTGAGAATTACCATTGAGATGTTGATTTTTATAGCTTCCACAGTTGGTGAAGAATTAACTTTTACATTTATTTTGCATACACATGGTATTTATTGACTTGGAGAAAGCCTATGATAAAGTACCAAGAGAAGTGTTATGGTGGGTTTTGAAGAGGAAAGGAGTCAACGGCAAATATATCAACATCATCAAGGACATGTATGAGAATGCATCCACTAGTGTGAAAGCACCTGGTGGAGACACTGAGGCTTTCCCCATTACTACCGGATTGCATCACTTTCAACTTGACACTGTAGGACTTAATGATGTTCTCTCCAATTTCCCAAATATATCAGTGGTAAGAGGTTCTTCTCCTCTCCCTAAAATTTTCAATCTTTTCACCTAGTATAATAAAGTAATCATGTTGCACCTAGCTGATTGAAATTTTCGGATTCATTATTTTGATTTTGGTTTTACAGGCTTTGACTGAAGGTAATCGGAGCGACTGATTCTTTGTTAACACTTAAACAGGAAAGGGAATATCTCCAGTTTTTCTTTTCTTAATTCTCTTCTATATTGGTTCTTGTTTATTGAATTTCAGAAATTATGAAATCTTAGTAACAAAGCTGTGCAGATCACTGACCACATATACATGAAGGTTAAAATTACCTGTTTATGAAATCTTAGTTGCTTTTAATTCAAGTATATCATTATTGCCATTTCATTTAATTTGCATTTTCCAATTTATAAAATTTGCATTTGCCATTTCATATAACAGTTCTCTTGAAATTATTTCCCACATCATGCACTGACTTCACTTCTTACAATTTCAGGCTTTATATCATGTTCTTCCGATGAATTATTTAACAGTTGCAAAGCTTCAGTCCAAGCTAGATGATGATGCAAGTCATGATTCAATGGAAAATGATAATTGAAGATCTATATTGTTATTTTCAAGATAGATTATTTATAGTAGTGTTCTTAACACTTGTATAGTTAAATTGTAAAATATTTTATTCTATTGAAGATTAATAAAAGAATTATTTTTATCAATATAATTAGTGTTTTTTTAGATTGTATTTAAATGTTCCAAATGTATTTATAAAGTTCTCATAAAATTAATTGATAATACAAATAGTTCCAATAAAAATCAATATTAAATTATTACGGATTTGCTACGAATCTGCGACGGATATTTGAAATCTATGACGGAATCTGCGACAGATACTGCGACGACAATCTGCGACGGAATCTGTGACGGCAATCTGCGACGGAATCTGCAACGAATTTGCGACGAAAATCTGTGACGGAATCTATGACGGAAATCTGCGACGAAATCTGCGACGGAATCTGCGACGGCTGCCCTTTACCCGCGAAAATTTAAGCGCGAGATTTGCAACCGCCGAGTGGTTGCAAATCCGTCGCAATCTGCGACGGCCTGTCGCAAAATTGAAAATTGCGACGCCTTTTTTAGTAACGGATCGTATCCGTCGCAGATCGGTCACAGATCGGTCGCAAAACTTGATTTGCGACGGATTTGCGACGGATCTGCGACGGATTCTGTCCGTCGCAGATAGCGTGTTTTTTTGTAGTGATGGCGGTATTGTTTTTCTCATCATTTCTGATTTATAAAATTTATACAATATGTTAATTGCTTGTTCTATGAAAGAAATATTGCAAAATTTGGACTGCATTTTTTCATTTGAGTACAAACTTGGAGTCCACAAAGCATTTTCAGTTGGTCTGCATTTTTTCATTTCCAATTGCAGCACTGCTGGCATTACTTGTATACTTGCTCGTATATATTTGGATTGCATTTTTTCAAGTTAGGTTGTGTGATTAGGTTGATGTGTTGGTTTGCATATGGGTTTACATATGGATGTAACATGTGGTACTTCATTTTTGTTTTCATTTGCTATTTCAGGGGGTTCCTGTGCAGAAAGAGGCCACGAACTGCGGCCTCTTTGTCATGAGGTACATAAAGAAAATCTGTTATGACAAGGAGCTTCAGTTTGCAGCTAAGGTGAGAATTTTAATTATTTTCATTTTTTATATAATAGTTTTGTATTTACCACATGTGGCTAACCAAAATTTGATTCATTTTTCAGTGGCTACGCAGAGGCAACTTGGAGTATAGTGATGCCGACATCAACGAGATTAGGATTGACTTCGCCAAATATTTCATGAAGCGTCATTCAAGTTGAAGTTAATAGTATAATTCAGTGATATATGTATAGTGTTGATTTTTTTTTTTAGTTTGTTAATATGTTAAATGGTTGAATTTGTGGAGGTTTTTTTATTCCCAAATTTGCAATCCTCCATTGTAAAGTGTTGTCTTATATGTATAATGTACAGTTTAACAAACAATGGTGGTGAAATGAAAATGAACATTGAAACTATTGTCTAATATTCAGTGTGTACATTAATTAACCGTTGTATTTAGCGTCCTTCTACAACGGTTTTAGATTAATTAACCATTGTCTGAAAAATTAAAAAGCGTTGTGTAAACCTTAATCAGACAACGGTTTTTAATAAGAAAGCGTTGTATAAACCTTCATCAGACAACGGTTTTTAATAAGAAAGCGTCGTGTAAACCTTAATCAGACAATGGTTTATAATAAGAAAGCATTGTATAAACCTTAATCAGACATCGCCTCAATAGACAACGGTTTTTGTCTTCATCAGACAAAGGTCAAAAAGCGTTATCTAAACCTTCATCAAACAACGGTTAAAAACCGTTGTTTGAAATGCTATCAAACATTGTCTCAATAGACAACGGTTTTTGTCTTCATCAGACAACGGTCAAAAAGCGTCGTCTAAACCTTCATCAGATAACGGTTAAAAACCGTTGTCTAAAAATTTAGAAACCGTTGTCTGACAATTTCAAAACCGTTGTGGAAACCATCAGACAACGGTTCTTATAAATTAGAAACCGTTGTCGGAACAATCATCAGACAACAGCCAAAAACCGTTGTCTAATAAAATTAAAAACCGTTGTACAAACCTACATCAGACAATGGTTTTAAAACCGCTGTCTGAAATGCTATCAGACATCGCTTCAATAGACAACGGTGTTTGTCTTCATCAGACAACGGCCAGAAAGCGTTGTCTGATTCAGTTTTTCTTGTAGTGGGTGTGCGTGCCATCAATATGGGGTGCTCAACATGTTGGAGTAGTGCTCCTGCCGTCGGTATGAATCGCATGCTACATCAGAATAGTGTGTCTACTGTATCAGTGTGGTGCGCCTGCCGTGTCAGAACATGTCTACAGAGCTTGGTCAGATAGTAATGTTCGGGGTCGAGGTTCAGTGCATTCTGCGAGTTGAGTCTTTGTGCCCACAATGTGAAGATCGGTGGAGGAGACCGGTGATTATGGGTAGCACCAATCATATTTGTTGCATAACATGGAAAAAATGAAATAAATAATCTTTAATCATTTATCATTCTATCCTCTATCTTATCTCCAAATACTAAAACATCTAGTGAACAAAAAAAAAAAGAAAAACTTGCAATTATCCTTTAAAAGGTGGATATTTTGTTCGACTGTTAAAACATGGGCCGCTGGAGACTAACCAATATTCAAGACAAGTTGTTGTATTATGTGGCCAGTCATATCCCTAGACAAGTTGCTAGAATCATGGGAATTCGTAGTCAAATTGTATATTCTGAGCTAGCTTTGTAGTCTCAGGAGCAGGATATTTCCAGCTTGTTGCATTGCTCAAATGTAGTAATTTCAGTATTAAAATGCTAGTAGCTTTTCTTGTTCCATTTAATTAGATATATGTTGCTTTTTACTACACTTTATACCATTAGTAAAGTCAACTTTTTCTCTTCTCTTCTGTGTGTTTTCCTTTTTAGTTAATTGCCGTATATCTTTTCTGAGAGTGACTTGTTTTAAGATCAAACTCAAATTATTTACTATTTATCGTTATAAATGATATTATTATTGTGATTTAAGATTCTGCTTTGCAAATAAGACTTCCAAGTCTTTATTTATTTGTTTAATTGCTCCTGCTTAACTTCACACTGGTGTTTACTGATTCCATGGCCTGTTAAGAGATTAATATGGTTTTAATGGATTGAAAAGGAATCCGAGCTATTTTTGTCATGGCTTTAGCGATATTTCTCAAAATTAAATCATCTAATCCGACCTTTATACAAAGGTCAGGAAGGCTTTGATCATGGTCCAACTGGTGAGTGATATTTGCAAGCAGCATTTTGTTGCTGTTCTTCTGTTTACTGTTTAATAGCATGCATTTCCAAGTTTGTTACAACAAAGATCAAGCATGGTGTAACAAGAAAGTTGAAGAGATTTGCATACTGACGACTGCTTTTGGTTACATTTAAGTATATTGCTCTTGCTTTTGGGTGTAAAATTGCATTTCTAGAGACCTTTCTTAGTTAATGCACATATGCTAATGGAGAATATGATAAAAATCTATTCAACTGAAGGAAAATTTCACAGTTCAGAACTATGAGAAGTTTCTTGGTTGTCAAAAGGTTATGGGTCTTAGAAATTCTTTCTTTTTTTTTCTTTTTAACTACATTATATTATATGAAAAATTCTTACCTAGATCGGATATATATGCACTCGGCTAATAAAAAATCACCAAAAAGAATAATTATAGGAAAACTAAATAATTTTATTAGTCGGATGCACTAGATAAGTCTTTCCCTATATTATATACTGATAATTTACTTTCATTTGTTTCTATTTCATATTATGCAAGCAATAACTTTCTTTATACATATAGATGTGTAAATATTTATATTGTCTTCAGTGTAACTTTTTGTAATCAAGTAAATCAAATATATCTAATTTAGATAGAAGATCTGAGACTTGATTTTATTATTACTGTACCTAAAAAATTGTAGTAAGAAATTGTATACATATGAAGGAGACACCAAGAAATAGCATTTTTCGAAAATATGAAAAGATGCATGGTGGAAATATAAGGAAATGAAAATATCGAAATATTGTTATAAATTTTTTAAAAATATAGACATTGAAACAAGTTTATTTTTCCAGAATTTAACTGTTTGCTATGGTTTGCCCATGTTTCATATATGGTGTATGATTTAATTTATTATATATTTTTACTTTCATTTATTATGATATGATTTTGCATGGTAATTTCATGGTTTGAACATGAATTTTTAAATCATCAATTTGATAATTTCTTATAGTTTTACAATTTTATTTTTTTAAAATATGTAAAATAATTTTTTAAATATTTAATATTTGTTAATAAATGATTTTTCATTTTTATAATATATTAAAATCTTATAAGATATCGTCAAATTAAATAAAAATATACTATTTAATTTTTCTATATCATATCATATTTTCAAATATGATAAATATTATTTACTGTAAGCCTAATACATCTACAACTTTATATATTTGTCTATTTTAGTTATTTTGCTTTTGGTATTTATTCATTTGCTATATTATTTCCTATACTTATCTACTCTGTTTCAATAAATATTTATATAATCATATATTGGTCATTTTATCTTTTATACTTTGTTTATTTTATACTCAACAGATACATAGACAAAAATAGTATTATATATATATGTGTGTAAATGTCTATATATACAAGTATAAAATACAAAGTAACTAATATGTGATTATATAAGTGTCTATTGGAACAAATTAAGTAAATATAGAGGGGATACTATCAAATGCATAAATACATACGATAAGGTGACCAAAATAAAAAAAATACAGAAGACCGAAGATGTATTGTGTCTTTACTATATTATATCATACAGTATCATATTCTATCATACATTTTCAAATCATGCTATCAATCATTCAAATGAGTAAAGGTTAAACTTGGATATTTATGTATTTATTTTTTTCATAAAATGTCAAAGACCCACGGCTAAAAAAATCCATAAATGAGAATAATATAAAAGAGATGTAGGAAGAGAACCTAGGCAAAGACGAGCAGTTAATGACATGTTTAGGGCAATTATTCATTGCTTTTGATGATCCAATAAGCTAATACAACTGCTTTTGACGAGCAGTTAATGATATGTTTAGGCCAATGATTCAAGTCTAACATCATGCTTGCAAATAAAATTTTAAAATCAGGAGAAAAGAAGTAAATTCTTTACAGAAGCAAAAAACAACAGCAAATCAAAGAAAGTGTTGTATTCAGAGATGCATAAAAAACAACATAATGAGATGGTATAATCAATCAAACCTTTCAAATTTGTAAATGTATCTAAATTGGGAGCAATTTCTTAAGAGTGTATATTGAGATTAACGTCAAAAATCGCGCTAGCTGGGCGTATGCATCACTTGTTGCCACCAGAGGCGACTCCAGCAACTGGGCTTGGTCTGGTGGAAGTTTTCAGGGTCTCTAGTTCAAGCTAAATGGTCAGTTTGAATAAAAAGACTCTAACATGGGGTATGATACACACAATAGTCTAAAGGGAAAGTGAATTGCACCAAACTTTTTCCAAAAATCTCAAAATTTCAGTTTCAATGAGCAAACCAGTTTGAATAAAAAGACACTCTAATGTGGAGTGCGATACATACAATTGCCTAAAGGGAGAGTGAGTGAATTGCACCAAAATTTTTCTAGAAAATCTCAAATTTTCAGTTTCAATGAGCAAACTTGGAAAGGCCTTAACTTCCTCATTTTAATTCTGATTTAAGCATGTAATACATTAATTTGAAGCTCTACGTGTGTACTTTGAAATGGCATAATCAATCCACATATTCAATAATAAAATATTATAGATATAATAGTTCCAAATGTCATCTTAATCATTTGAAAAATATATGGAATTAAACATGTAAAAAATTATTTTCATCAATTAATGATTAAGTATCATGGCTCTGGTACCAATGGCAAACATGCTCATATACAATTAAAAAGCTCAAGTGTTATATCTGATAATACCCGTGGAAGACTTTGACCAACGGCTTGTATGACCCATTACAAAGGGCAATTATCATAGAAGAAAATTTCTTATTTTTCACAATCTAAAAGTTAAAATAGCCTTGCAATTGTACTTTCAATCACAAAAGAAGAAATTCTTATGAGAGAAAAAACTATATAGTTCTTGAGAGAAAAACTATAGAGAGAGAAACTCGCATTCTTTTTCTCTACTTATCTTATGAGATATTTTAGCTAAAACTTAAACTTAATCCCTAATAAAACTTCAGAAGCCCTAAAATCTTTTCTCTCTTTCGCTGCTCTTCTCCTTCTTCTATAGCTCCTCTTTTTCTAGACCTAGACCTGATCTAGGACTGTCGTCGGCCAGAAGCCCTTAATTCTCCTTTCCTTTTTGTTCACTTACAAGATTTTTGTAGTTTTTATAATTTGGCTTCTTTCTTTTTTATAAACGGTCCTTATGTTGCCTTTTTTGTTAAAATTTTATCTCATTTCAGGTGGGTTTCTTTTTAAAAAAAAGACTTTTTTTTTAATTTTTGGTGAAGTCTCAAACTTCTTTTTTTCCTTAAGCCATAAAACGGGTTGAATGGGTTATCTTCTGCGGAGGCAAAGTTGATACAAGCATATCAATATCCGCTCACCCTTTTTTGGCTTTAGATGTCTTTCCCATCATTCTTTTATTTTCAAGTTTGAAGGCCAGTGAGATCTTAACCATAGTTCTAGCTCTTCCGGTCCTATTTACTGTGTTCTTGCTCTTTGCTAAATTTATCTTTGGTATATGTTACTCCTAGTTGTTTGGCCAATTTATTTTTCATTATCTGGCCTTTTTCTCTATGTTGGGAGGTTTATCTTGGTTGCATGGATTGAGTTCTTGGGTGTAGCTTGTTTTGCTTTTACCTTTATATGCTCTATGTTGTCTTAGTTGCATGGGTTGATTTTGGGTGTAGCTTATTTTGTTGAATTTATGCTTTGCACCTTCAATAGTCCCCCCAAGCCTTTTGTTAAAGCTTTATGTTTTTTTTTTCTCTAAATGAATCTATCTTTTTCTGGCCCAAAAAATCCTTTTATCCCTTAAATAAATATGATTTTATTATGAATCAAATTCATATTGTAAATATAATTTATGATCTCATTCATACTCTATAAATATTTATCTAAATATAATTTATAATTAATATTTGAATACTTTGGGTTCACGGGTCTTATCCACCAAAAATGGATGAAATCAACCAAAAAATCAACAGTTGTTTATATTTTTTTTCATATGTAAAATATTTTCCTTAAAAATTTTTATAAAAAATAATCTCATCAATGCTTTTACATTATTATGTTTTTATAAGTTCTAGATAAAATTTATACAAATTAATACATATTAATTTTGTTATTAGTTTTTCAACTAAGTCATATATCTTTTATATTCAGATACAATAATTTAATATTTAAATTTAATAAAAATTAAATTAACAATTCATGTTTCTTAAAATATTTTAAAAATACAAAGTAAATAAAAAATTTATAATCAAAATCCAGTAAAAAGCAACTTACAGCAAATTCATTTATAAATCACATCATATATTACAAAATTATGTAAATATGTTTTAAATTAAAATATTCAAAATTTAAAGTATAATTAAATTTGAAATATTTTATATAATTCAATTATCATAAAAAGTTAGCAAATTATTATTTAAATGTAAAATATAAAAATTAAAAAAAAAACTAGAATGATTTTTTATTGTATAGAAGGGCTTCAATTTTTTTTTTCTCAAACATCTTTGTAATTTGCTTTTTGTCGTAGGTGCTGAATATACTAAAAAAAACTTTTATTTAATGATTTGAATAAATATTAATTTAAAAATATTTTTCTCTTTTACAAAATTTTTATATAGTGTGGAAATTACTTTTAAATTAATATTTAATTTTAATTAATTATAAAAATAAAAAATATGTTCAAGAGAAAAATTAAATAAATTTTAAAAGTTAAAAAAATTCTCACTCATTCAACGATTGCTATGCTTTCGGGAAATCATAAAATATCAAAATTCCATTATAACAGTAACATACAACTATTGCAATTATTCGTGACTTTGAACTTGAAATGTCTAACAATAGTTACACAGTATAATCATTAAAATGAATATTTTAAAAATATAATAAACTAAATAAAATTTTCAACATATAAATTTGAATTCCAGACGTCATGACGCGCCCTGAAAATCAAGATTGATAATTCACTTAAACAAATTAAATTTAGCAATTTGATAAATTTTCATATATTTTAAAGTATTTTTTCAGACATTTTAATAGACTTCAAAAAATAATTATGGCATATAACCATCAAATTTGAAATTTATTAACATATAATGCTAGATAGATATTTATATTCAAAATTTCCAATCCTTACAATCACTAAAAATCAGGGTTTATAATAGGTTTAAAAAAAGAGCAAAAATTAATAATTTGAAGGAGTCTAATTACCGGATAAATAAAAACATTTTTTAATGATATTAATTTGTTCTTAAATTGTAGCACATCACAAACAAGCAAATCAGTTCCAAACTTTGAATAATTCTTTTCTTCTCTTGGCAAAAAGATGAAAATAGAAAAAAAGTGTTCGATCTGCCTCTCTCTCTTATTTTGCAGGTTGGAGCCCGAGTATAGACAGTGCTCGAGCCCAGCGAGCTAGGATGACCCCCCTGAGACAGCCCCGGTATCAGTGATGCAGTGAGCGTAGACAGACTACTCCCCGATATAAGCGATGGAGCCTAAATTACTTCCAATAGCTCTCACAAGGAAACACCCTAATCATGTGATACTTTGATAGTTCATATTATAATGTCATGTGCCCCTGACTCTTAAGACATCCCTGCGCGCCATATACTATCTCAACGCCCTCGTGCGCCCAGAACTATTACAACGCTCTCGCGTGCAATTTACATATATTACAGCTCACTGTGCCTCGAACACCGAGCCCCTTAGCGTCTTCATCACATTCACACTGTTTAAGCACTTACGGTGCATATCAATGCGCCCTCGTCGCGCTCAAACTCTTTAAGCACTTATGGTGCATGTCAATGCGCTCTCGTTGTGCTTAAACCCTTAAGCACTCACAGTGCCTGTCAACGCGCCCTAGCCGAGCTCGAAGCTCTTAATCATGCATATTACAACGCCCATACGCAACCTAAGCTATCATAGCACCGAGCTCTGATCACCATGATCGAGCATTTATGCAAGCACTCTAAGCCGTGCATCAATTTTTACTATAATGTTATGCACTGACACTGTCTGTATCTGCAAGTTCCTATTTTTGTTATAATGCTAACTCTTTATTACTGTGTACGGTGTCGTTGCAACGCACTGAGTTCTAACAATAATTACATATCTTAGTGTTCGAACCGAGCACCTTATGATACTCTATCTAACTTCTATATTTATTATTCCTAAGCCTAATCTATTAGTGCAGCAACTAGCTGATCCAACACCCAATAGCACGCCCAAAGGGCTGCATGACATGAATGTCAAGGCAATGGAAGAGGCACTGACATCCCTGATCACCTATCATTTGTATCCCAAATAGCATATCCCTAAGGGATAAGCATACACTCAATCTCATTAAAGACCCACGCAATTAAGCTCATCACAAAGAAAAACTTCTCACTCCTACAAATCGAGCCATGGCAAAGCCAGTAGCATAGACAAACGAGAGCCCCGAGCAACACATTTGGTTCCCAAAAGCTCTCCCAAGAGCCATACTACGAAATAGGTCGGGCCAATCGACCGTCATAGATGGTACCTCAAAATAGGTCACCCATACATACTCTACAACTTCACTTTTTTCATTTCTATTTTACAAAGTTCTTACAGTGCATGTATACATTCACATCATAGCATAGCATAAAGTGAAGTTCGGGTTAATCACCCCACCATGCTTAGTATACCATTTGGTACATGGCTGCCAGAGCGTGCGGTGTAACCTGAACCTACTCTATAACCGTTCCCAAGGAACATTGTAATATTAGAATGCTCTGATACACCTCATGCTCAAGCAGATTGAATACCCCTCACAAAAAAAAAAATCAACATATCATAACATGAAGATTATTCATGTCAAGTCCGTACATTAATTTTATCGATCCTACCAAACTATGTAGTGTCCTTGGGCACTTTGGCGTCATGTTCTTGGCGTTATGTTCTTCATGTTTATGTGACAGTGCCCTTCCACATGCCTAACTTATATTATTCATGCATATGTGATAGTGCCTCTCGAGCATATTATATTTTTTTATATTCATTTTCAGACTGTGTTTATTAATTGATCATGTCTATAATATTGAACTATTATGGTGCCAACCCGCACATTTATCTCCTTGTAGCATCTACGCGTGCAGTTTCTTTTAACCTCTTATTGAAGGTAATACTTTTATGCTTTATCCGGATATCAATGATCTAACTATAAAAATTTATATTATTTTTCCTGATTGAAAATTTGAGGGCAACTTTTGTACTGGTAATTTTTTATGTTCATTCTCGAGCCCCCATTCTTTTGTAAATGTAAGCCTGATCCAAAGAAGCTACGTCAGTAGGACAAAGAAACTGCTTAACATGAATGTCAAGTCAATGAAGGGGGGCACCATGACCCCTAATTGTCAAACATTTACTGCAACATTCACCAAAGCTTCAAGTTCATAAAAAACACACCGAGACACGGTCAAGCCAACAATCTAGGAAAAGGATCTACAAAGAAAAGAGAAGCCAAGATTCAAAGCCATATGAATCAAGAACTTCTCCTTCCCCGGCAGCACTTCCCGAGCCATAAAGACACTCTAGCAGCTTGGCATTGAGTCGTGCTTAAGTAATTGGTCGCCCTATCTAACCAACTCATGTGAAGCCATCTGAATAAAAAAATGTGAACTTAAGCAGCTCTTCCCGAGCCACTCTGCACCGAGTCGTGCTTAGGCAATTGGTCACCCCATCCGACAGCAGTAGATCACCTCGAGCAGGTAAGCTCTATGCAATTTCAGCATGTTATTTCTTAAATTACTAAAATTGCTCGTAGACCATGTATGAATTCATGTTATAGTAAAGCATGTTATAAGGCTTGGGTAACTAATCCACCCCACTTAATCAACCACTCGATTTCTGAGAGCCCGATCGAGCTTGTTGCATTTGGTCGCGCCCAAGGCCTATTGTAGTAACAAGTGCTCGAGCACGCATTGTGGTTAGAGCACATTGTTGCTAAGCCACATTAAGATAGTTGCATGCTCATTTACACATTGTGATCAAGTAAGATTGAGCAATGTTCATAGATAAATCAACATAACACAGTATAGAGCATTTATGACAACTTATAAAGTTTGGTTTTTGACCGAGCCCCAAAGTTCATACAAATAGTATATTACACAAAAGAACATAAGCGTTAAGTTTAAAAGAAATTATTTTATTAATCAGGACATATTCATTACACAAAGTAGCACGGTCCTTATAGTTGGCTAATGGACCGAGCAACACCTCCTACCATAAAACTTTCACAACTCTTAGACCTCGTCATCTTGGTCCAAATCCTCCTCCTCCTCATCTTCTTCATCTTCTTCCTCTTGCTCGATAGCTAGCTCGTCAATGTCTATCTCCATTATCCAAGACAAGTCCATATCCGGGTTCTCTTTCTTTAGCCGGTCGGATATAACCTTCCGATAGGCATAGACATCCCAAGCGTAGTGCATGTCACTCCTCATGGACTCAATAATCAATCCTTGACAAGTGGCCTCCAGAGTATCCTCTGCCAAATGCAGCTCGATGTTTTTGCTTTTAGAGCTTCTTTTGTATAGTATAACTCTTCATTTTTCACTCCGAGAGTCTCTCTGACGGAGCTCAACTGCTCTGTTTTCTTTCTTAGAGCCTCCTAAGCACTCTTCAGCTCTTCTTCTTTGGCCTGTAATGATTTATCTAGTTCTAGCCATTTGGCCTGATCTTCGTCAGCGTCTTTAGCAACTTGAGCAAAGTTGGTCGCCATGCCCTTTGCCCGATCCTCCATGGTATGGGCGAGTTGGGTAACCTGTGATATTTTTTTTCCATTAGCATCTATGCACAATTTTAACCCAAGTCCAGCATTTGGATTTATACTTACCACATGGGACATTGTCACTATCTCCTTTACTATGTCTTTCGAGCTCTTTGGCCCATTTTTCATGCCTCTCCTTTGGAATGGCTTGGTATATTTGTCCGAGCACCTTTTGGATACCGAGTCCTGCATAGAGTACCTAATGTTGTGTGAATCTGCTAGCTTCTCGTTAACTGTCTCTACTAGCCAAACCGTGCTGTATTAGCAGGCTAGTGGTTCTTCTACCTCTCTTTGAGGTAAGTCATCACCTACTCCTCTGTGAGGTAACTGATCTTCCACCTCCCACTGTGGCTCGGGCTCTGGCACCACCTCAGTGGGGAAATCCAAGTCCATTGCAGGCTCCTACTCCCAAGTTGGACTAGCCCCAACAGCCGGCTCTCGCTGGTACTCACGAGCAAGACTGCTCCCAGCTTCTCGATCGCTCAGTTGCTCGGAAGCCATCTTAGCCCTTTTCTGGGCCTCCTTTCTGGCCTCCTCTGTCAGGCATTTAAGTTTTTTGCTTACTGATCTCGAGCCCCTTTCTGTTCAATCGAGCTAAAAATTAACCAAACACTTGACATATTAATCTTAAGTAAAAACTGAGTATTCAAGCATAGACCATACATGTCCGATCTTCTAACTGAATCTCTTTTGGAGCCCTCCTAAGGGAGAAGTACTGCCTTATCTATGCAACAACATTTCTTTTCTCTCTCAGAATGTCTCTCTCTATTGTCTCAAACACGGCAAGCTCATTCTCATCCAGCCTCTCACTGGTCACTTGTTCACCACTAGGGTTGACTCACCATATGTTCTGGTAGCTGAACCCCTCATGGTTCTCCAAGATAAAAAAATTGGTCCTTCTTTGCCTTTATTGAGTCCAGCTTTTCTGCAAACATTCCAAGCCTGTATCTTCCTTGCAAGTACAGAAAGTCCTCGTCTGCTTTCAGGCATATTCTGAGCACGCTGAAGGCACTCAGCACTCTAGGGGTAGGCACAACCCCCAACAACCCACAACGTATCTTAAACCCCGTGATTGGTCACCATGTATTTGGGTTGAGTTGGCCGGAGGCGATGTTGTGGTATCGTAGGAAAGCCAGAGGGAAGGGGCATAGAGAAAACCTAACTCCGACCTTAGATCCACTTCATAGATCGTCAACTGGTGTTTTGGCGAACAATCATAGGCTCAGGCACCCTTCTCCGGGACAAGCATTTTGTACTCCTCTAGTATTTGGTACTTCTGCTGGATCCCAACCAGGTCCATTTCTATTATTGTGGATCGAATGTCTCTTACCCAGGCCTTCTCCGAGCTCGGGTGCATCTCCTGAATTTCAGTCGCATATTCTTTCTCGTCAACCAGTTGCAAATGTCTTCTTGTGTTCGGCTTGATCGACCCCCAATTTGGTGTCGATGCGAGACCCTCCCTCTTCATCGTGAGTCACCTCACCCAGTATGCTAGGAGAGCCCCCCTCTCATAACTCCTCTAGCAGTGTTGAACTAATAGTTGCTCACGATATTTTTGCTATTAAAACTTTAAATGTGAAACTTAAAATAGAAACTTAAAACTAATCTCTGAAACTGAGCTCTTCAGCCTTTACTAGTCAGATGAACTGAGCTTTTCTATTTTGAATCGTGTACCGAGTGTTGTCCCACTAATCTCTATTTATAGAGTCTACTTTGTCCATGTGAGCCGAAGTTCATATTTAATGTTGCAGACTCTACCTCTTTTCAATTTTTGCCCAACCGTCATCTCTGTTTCGAAGCATCACTTCTCCTATGCATGACATGTGTTCTCCTAAAATCTTCACCGACTCCTTGGCATAAATGCTAAGACTTTTTAGGAGAGTATACTTTTGAACTATTATTAGTTTCTCTCGCTTCCCGAGCTTCTCAAGCTCTTAGTTTTCGAGATCCTTAAGCTCTACCTTATGTCTCTTAATTTCTCTTTAGCTCTTGTCGAGATCGCCTTCTCTGTCATAGGTCTTAGTTTGACATGAATGACAAGTGACCACCTCCTTCTAAGAATCTTAACCAACTCTCTTTAGCATAACTACCACCACTACTCTTGTAAAACCGGGCCTAGCCCCTCCAATTGTGCAAATTATACTTTGTATTTCTTAGCTTCTCTGTAGTTTGGACTGAGATTGGTTTGACCCCTAGGTAATAGATTTGAGTTTAACATAAATGTCAACAGATCGAAGGGGGACTAGTGATAGTGCTCCCACTTCTCTAGTTCATGTGCTGAGTTTCTCACTGGTTCTATGTGAGTTTGTACACCCCCTTTGTATCATGAGTCAGTATAGTTATCCGAGCTTGTCCGAACTCCCTTATAAGGCATCTTTGCATCTAATATAAATGTCAGATGACTTAAGGGGTCTAATAATATTACCCCTCCTTTAATCGAGCTCATGGATCGAGCTCCATGACCAGTTGCCTTTAGGTGGGCTCTCAAGAAGACTCAACCTTTCCTCTAGGCACTCCTATCCTACTAAGTTCCCTGGACATCCTCTGGTATAGCAGGCGCACAGTCCCGATGTAGCAAGTGCACCATCCGGACATTCTAAATATTCTCTGATACATTCGGGCTTTGTCACTAGTGTACCAACTGTATATAGAGGTAGACTCCCACATGTATAACTTCTTCTCTACTCTTCTCTACACAATTACTCTCCTTATGCTCAGACAGGCCATGCATGACTTAAACATCGAAGTCTCCACCATAGAGTCTGATCTGCCTCTCTCTCTTATTTTGCCGGTTGGAGCCCGAGCACAGACAACATCTGAGCTCGAGCTCAGCGAGCTAGGATGATCCTCCTGAGGCAACCCCAGCATCACTCCTTAATCTTCTCATATCTCTACAATTCTTAATAAATAACAAATTAAATGAGAGGAATAATTTAGTAAAATAGTTATATGAAATAGATCATTAAATAGTTTTTTAATTATTGTATAAAAACATTAAATTGACATATACTTATAAACGGAGAGAATATAAGATTTTCTTTTAATGTCATAGAAAGTACAAAAAAGTTATATGGGTGAGATTTGATATTTAAGAATTGTTTTTAATTTTCAAAAATTTATTTTCTTTTTTATTGAAATTATTTTTAATTTTAAAATCAATTAAAATTTAAAACTTATCTTATATTAACAATAAATTTAGTATTTAAATATCTAATAAAATAAATCACAGAAGTTAAATGTCTGATAAAAATCAAAGGTTTCTTATAAAAATTAAACCACATGATAATTCTTTTTGCATTTTTCTCATGAAAATAAAACTCAAGTAATATAATAATATCTGAAAATAATTATTTTAATATATATATATATATTAAATAAGATATTTAAGAGCTTAAACATTCAAATTCTGAAAATTCAAACAGAAATCTAATTCTAAAATGAAAATAATATAGGGCCCCATTTATGTCACAAAAATAACTTGTATCAAGAAAAATATTTTTTAAAAATTTATTTTCTAAAATACTAATTTTAATTTTTCCATTTGACTAATACACTTTTTTTTTTGTTAATAAAGCAAAATTATATTGTCGCAGAATAAATGAAGTCTGCAAGTTAGCATAATTGAAAAAATGAGTTTAGTTCACTCGTTGTTGATCTTGATTAATATTGATTTTTTGACAAGAAATAAATTCTGAAAGTAAGCTCGAAAATATCCATTGACGAAACAAATAAAAATGACAAAGAAAAATGTGTGTGTGTGTGTGTGTATATATATGCGTGTGTGTGTGTGTATATATATATATGTGTGTGTGTGTGTGTGTGTGTGTGTGTGTATATATATATGTGTGTGTGTGTGTGTGTGTGTGCATTGGAAAATAAAAATAGGGATTTTACAAAAATAATTTTAAAAAATAAAAATGTTTAAAAAATCTATTTTTTTTCAAATATATCTATTTTTTTAGTTTTTCAATTTCAAAAACATTTTATTTCTTAGAAATGTACAAAATATATATAGTGTATAAAAATATATTAAAAATATATAAAAACAATATGATAACTTTGAAAAATTAAAAAATATAATGTAATTCTTGTTTATGTAATATATTCAAAATATATAAAAATAATATGTTAATTTTAAAAAAAAATTATAAAAGAAGAAATATAATATAAATTTTGTTTGATAGAGTGACAATGGATAATTATATATAGAAATTATTTTATTTAAATTTAAATTATTTATATCCGTTTCAATTCTCGTTCTAATTATCTAGTATAAAAAATTAAAAATTTTATAAATTTTAAATTAAAAAATTATATTTTTTTAATTAAATAATTATAAATAAACATATTATTATTAAAATAATTATATATTACAAAATTTTATATTTAAAATAAAATAAATATATAATTAAAATTTAATAAAATACAATAAATAAATTTAATACATAAATATAATAAATAAATATAAAATAAATATATGTATTTAAAATTTAAAATACAATAAATTTAATAAATAAATAAATATCCAAAAATATATACTCTCTCCGTTCTATTTTTATAGTCCATTATATTATTTTTAGATATTTTAAATTATAGTCTATTTGTTGTAAATAAAACTTTTATTTTATTATTATATTTTTATTAAATGAATATTTTTTATAATAATTATAAATAGTATTAAAAATAATATAAAAATATATTATGTTAAATAATAATATATTAAAAAATTAATTTTTAACTAATTTAATTATATTTTATTAATATATATATAAATAATTATTGGACTACAAAAATTAAACGGAGTGAGTATTTGAATGTAACTGACAGTCCAAAATATTCCTTGCCATTGGAACGTTGGAAAAGTGTTAGCCAATTAACATCACATTTATAACTTAGGGGGGGGAAAAATCTAAGAATAAAGTCACGGGTGAGAAAGTCAGCCTGGAAATGAGCAGAAAAACACCCGTGAGTCTCTCTTTCTGTCACTAATCACTCCATACCAAACCGAACTTTATTGTCCGTTTTTGGAACGCCATTTAAGTTTTTTGTTTTTACAGGTTCACATGGACACAGCACTCTATATAAAAATCAACGTTCTTTTTTTCCTTTCCCATTTTACCCTTCGCTTTTAATAAATTCTCTTTTCTGAATTTCCATTTACAAGTTGTATTTTGTCGATATTTTTATTTTTATTTTTTTATGTTGGGATGGGTACTTTTCCTGCCTGCACGCGCAGCGATTCAGGTAATATTTATCTGATTAATAATGCTTATTATTACAGCATAATACTGACCAAGTTAACTATATTTTTATCAATAATATTATATTATTTATAAATAATTTATATAAAATAAAATATTAAAACTATTAAATTTTATCAATAAATTAATATAATATTTTATTTAAAAAATAAAAAATATATTTTATTAAAAAAATTTAAAAATCTTATATTAAAAGATAAAAATATTCATATTTTAAAATATAATAAAATAAAAAACATGTATTGTAAAAATATTTTAGGTATTATATCAATAAAATTATATTGTAATTAAATAAATTAATATTTTTTAATTTAATTTTTTAATATTTTATTATATTTTTAAATATGATAATATAATATTTTGTACTAAAATATATTTTTTAATAATATATTTTTATAAAATATATTTTCAGTAATTTATTTTTTCAATAATATATCAAACGTACTATAAATAATAAATGAGACTAAGCAGAATTTTAATTTAAAATTGGATTCCAACCCTATAATCTATTTATAATCTAATTGTATAATTTATATTATATATTTTTATTTTTTAATAAGTGTTTAAATGCTAATTAATAATAATTATTTTAGGTAAATACAATTATAAAAATATTGTTTTAAATGAATATTATTAAATAAATAAGTACCTTAACCAGAAACAAGGCACCTAATTATCAATTATTATCAATGTGAACATATATAACACAGTGATATGGGTGAATATCGATCGGTTTAATTAATTAATTGGCCGAATTGATCGGTTAATCAAATTAAATTTTTTAACCGAACTGATTAAATTTCTATTTCGGTTGATTCTGTTAATTAATTAAACTAAATTAGTCAGTTTGATTAATTAACCGAATCAATTAATTATTTTTTAAATTTTATAATAAAAATTTTATTTAGAAAAAAAAATTAATATAATTAAATAACTAAATAAAACTTATTAAAAAACTAAAAAATAACTTTATTTTACAATAAAAATTTATATTTATAGTAAAAAAATTAATATAATTAAAAAAATAAATAAATAATAATAACTAAAAAAATTAAAAAAATAATTCGATTAATGGCTAACCGATCAAACCGAATTGGTTAACCATTAACTGAATTAAAAATTAAATTTATATAAATTTTATTATTGAACCGACTAAATTATTCTAAATTCGATCAGCCGAATTAAATTTTTAGTCGGTTAATCGAATTTTGTCCACCCTTATCTACTAATATGTTATGTTATTTCTAATGTTTTTAATTATTTCATAATACAGGATATCAGGAATTCATTGATTGAATTTGAACCTAAAATTTTCTTATGGAAATTTCAAACTTTGATCATGATAATGTTGTTTTTAAAGATATAAAAAAAATCATTAACCCAATCCAATTTTCTGATTAAAAAAACTTTTAGCTGTCACTTTCTCTCTCTTTTTTCTGTGAAACCACTGCTGTTTTTTTTTTTTTTTTGACGTCAAATTCTTTTATTTTTAATTTTTTTCATATTCTTAAATTTGATATTGATATTCAAGTAATGGGATTTATTTAAAAAATATAAAAAATGATTAATTTAGCAAAATACGTTTTTGGTGCTCCATTAACAAAATTGATCAATAAGAAAATAGTGATAAAATCTGAGTCATTTTATTGTACTTTTTGATATACTTAATATTTTTATTTTCAAATCAGAATGTATTTATTAATGTTCAGATAAAGATGTATTATTTTTAGTTACAAATGAATATTCATGTTATTTTCTAAAAAAAGAAAAAATAATTTTAATTTTTTTTTTATTTTTATCACTTTAAATTTCAAACTTTTATCAAGATAATTTCAATTTTTTATTCTTTTAAGAATTGTTTCAAAGATAAAACAGTGAGCAAAAAGTAATGAAGAGTACAAAGTTGGTTCAATGCAACCTGACAACCGAACAATTTCATTTCACGCAGGAGGATGGGGTTTGGTGTACCAATTCAGTGGTTGTTGCCATTGGGTCATATATATGCCTTACAAAATAAATATATCTTCGCATAATTTAGCTATTACGATCCTTCCAATGGATGGTTTGATCAACCTAACCACAAAAATTAAAACTTCAATGGGTTCTGAATATCAGCCAATTGGGGCAGGTTCCAATGTTTGATCTCTTAGTGTGGATGGACCCAACTAATTTTAACACAAATAAAATAAAGATGATGGACTTAGATCATTGAATCTTAACAAAAAAAAAAACCCTAATTAATGAAAATATTAGATCCCAAATAAAGAAAAAATTGAATCCCAATTATAGAAAAAAAAAATTGAACTAATTAATCTAGACTTATTAAAAACATAGTTCATATAACTTTAAATCACACTTACTAATTGAACATAATTAGTCTGAAAAGAAAATATTTTATTAAATAATTAAAACTCTTTTATTATTTAACAAAAATAATATTGTCACTTTTTATCTTCTATCGTACTGTTTTACATGACAATAGTAAAAGAATATTAATGTGTTTAATTTTTAGTTTTTTATTATATTATGTATAAATATATTACTATTTTATTTTCAGTATTTAAATTTATTATGCAGATCTCAGCTAGTATTTTTTCTGGATTCACCACTGTCAAATTTGAAGACAAAGGTGTGAATGAAGGTGTGGGCATATGGGACAGTGGCTATGGAGATTCACATCCATACTATCCTTTAATTGTGCCCTACATATATATTTGGCTTAGATATGCTGCCTCAAAAGAGATTCTTACAGAGTACAAGCTCTTTATGATATTTTTCTAACAACATTTTATATATAATGGATATAATATAGTTATTCATTGTATTTCACTTGTATCTAATCACTCTCTTAATTAAGTATATACTTAAGTTAAATATGGCAATTATATTAATTTCAGGATAAATATAATTTGCTAATATATATATATATAAAGTAGGTTATCTCTCTCTATATATATTTTTATAAGTGATAATAATGCAATTGATACATAACTTTAATCAATTGAAGCTGAAGGGTTGAACGATATAAAGCTTGAGAAGTTGAATTAACTCTTGTAGTCTTGCGCAGCAAACATTTTTGAGAGCTTGATTATTTGACATTAAGTTTATTAGAATATAAATAAGTTGATTACATTTTAAATTGATTAAAGATAAATAATATTAATTTAGAAACAGATTATCTATTTTTTAAAATTATATTTTGATTTCTATATTATTTTTAGTAAATTATGAATTGAAAATTTTTTTAAAAATATATTCTTCAGAAATATCTAAAAAATACAAATATTTTTAAAAATATCAAAATTTCTTTTTTCTTTTAAAAATATTCACTTTCAACTTTTGATTTTAAATGTGTGCATTTAGTATATAGTTAATATATAAAAAATATATAAAAACTATAAATTGTTTCTGAAAAAAAAAAGTGATATATAATCTAATCTAGCTTTGAAAATTTTAGATAGAAGATAATCAAATTTTGAAATAAATCTCTATCATTGTTTACGAAGCATTATCAAATTGAAGCAGTGCAGATTTTTAAACTCCACTCCTTTCATTTTCTTCGGCAAACATAATCTATCCAACTAAGCCACTGGATTTTTTTTTTATTGTCGTCACGCCAGAAGAAATTCATAATTTTTTAAATTTGATTACAAAAACTAATAGAGATCATAAAAATATTTATACAATAATTTGTTGATGGCCACATAACTATTTTTTAAAAAATTATATAATACAACTGCGATTCCAAATAGGCATACTAGTTCAAATAATAAACTAATTAAATAATGATATATAATAATATTTTTTAAGAATATATCATATAATTAATTTCTAAAAATATATCCTATAATTTTTCAAAGCGAACACTATAAATTTTCAATTATAAATAAATAATATATTATTATTTAATTAATTATCATTTTAAGTAGATTGTCTAGTTAGAATTGCGGTTTAGTTAGCTACTCAATTTTCTACATAGTCTGTCCCTAATAAAAGAGAATATTTGTTTTTTTCTCTCTCTATAAGACATTTCAGACTCGCGCACTCCCCGTAGTGTTGGTGTTAAAGAGAATATTTGTTTTTTTCCTTCTCTCTATAGGAGATTGACAAATTCTAAAATATAATAAGCATAATTTCTATCAAAATCTTTAGTGTTGGTGTTGAAGAAAATTCTTGATTTATGATAATTAATTAATTCACAAATATTAAAAAATGTCTTTTACATCTTGTCATATCGCACAATGGTATTATCCATAAATTTAGTAAATTTGTTATTAAACATTTAATTTAATCATATTATTCTCTAAATTCTTTTTTTTTTAATTTATAAACACATACACACTTAATCATATTAAATTACACCGAGTCATTAATATATATATTTAATATAAAATATATAAATATAAGAGATAAAATGACATATATTTATTAATATAAATATTTATTAATAAAAAATAAACAAATATAGAGAAATAAAATTGTTAAAATAAAAGTTTATGAATAAAATGACTAAACGCTGTAAATTTAATGGAATACGTATATATTTGACGTTTAAAAAATATATAATCATAAATAAGAGATAAAAAATAATATGGCAGCCTCATAATAATAAAAAAAAAACCCTACTACGCACAACAATATTAAACCAAAAACTCATTGAATTACATTGAATTCCCTTTTAACTGTTATGTGAAGCTATTCATTAAATAGTATATTTGTTTTAATCCTACTAAGAGAAATTACTATTAAAAATGTTTATTTTTTATTTTTTTTTGAGCAAAATAAGGGGTATTTCATTAATCGAAAAGAAGTTGATCAACAATAAAAGGAGGAGGATTAATATCCCAAACCCCCTGGCCTAGCAAGGAATGAGATCGAGTTGCCAATATATGGGCAACTACATTCGCAGACCGATAAACAAAATGGCAAGTAACACTGCCAATCTCTAAAACTAAACTCTTACAATCATTGATAACTAAGTCAAAGGAAGTATCTTCATTGAAGTTTCTGGAATTCACAGCATCAATCACCAATTTAGCATCAGATTCCAATATAATAGAATTCCAATTTCTTTGCTTAGCCCAAGTGAGTGCTTCTCTAATTGAAAACGCTCCTGCTAGCTTCACCTCCAATTGTCCTTCGTACTGCCAAGTTTTAGCAGCAATGAAATGCCCCAAAGAGTCCCGACATACCATACCACCACCTGTCAAAGCACCCCTCACCGATGCATCAACATTAATCTTCATTGCACCCGCCAGCGGCTTACACCAGGTTCTGGTAACCGTAGAAGCCGATTGAATACTAGCAGCTGGTACATCTTGCACAACTAACCATTCTCGCAGGACTCGTTTTGCCATAAGAAACACACCCATTGGATTTGTGTAATGATGATGCCAGACTGTCTGATTTCTAGCAGACCAAAGTGACCAAAGAATCATAAGAATTATTGCAGAATTTTCTTTTGAAGCCACTTAAAAAACCATCATCAACCAATCCTTCCATGAATGAACTCCTGGGTTCTGCCATCCAATCCCAGACGAGAGCCATACAGATCTTGCATAACTACATTGCACAAATAGATGTAGAAAAGACTCACCTTGAGAATGACAGAAGGGGCAAATATTATCGACTTCCATTCTTCTGTTCCGCAGAATTTCCAACGTAGGCAGCACTTCCCGAAATAAACGCCAACCAAAGTTCAATACTTTTGGAGGCACTTTACAATTCCATAGTTTTTGCCATAGTGCTGATGTCGTACCTGTAACAGCAACCCGTTCATTCTGCAAATGACGATAGGCACTTTTCACAGAATAAGAGCCTTTCTTCTCAAAACTCCAACATAATTTGTCCTGCACCCTTGCACGAGGCAAGAGAATAGAGTACACAGAAGCTTGGTCAGACTCATTAAACAAAGCATTAATCAATGTTCTGTTCCACTGGTGATTAATGATCAAGTCTGAGACAGTATTAAGCTCCGCCCCAACCGGCATTTCAGACGAAACAAAAGGATTTGCAGTTCGAGGCAACCATGGGTTATTCCAAATCAACGTCCCAAGACCATTCCCAATCCTGCAAACAGTACCCTCCTTTAGTAAATTCTGAGTCTCCCAGATACTCTGCCAAATATAGCTAGGATTAGGAGCTAATGGTGTATCAAAAAAATTTGAGGTAGGAAAATATCGTTCCTTCAGAACACGAGCCACCAACGAATTCGGCTGCGTTATAATTTTCCAACCATGCTTCCCTAAAAGAGCAAGATTAAAATCATGGAGTCTTTTAAAACCCAATCCTCCAAGTTTCTTTGGTAAAGTCATTCGCTCCCAAGACATCCAATGAATTCCTTTGCTAGTTGCCCCGCCAGATTCCCACCAGAACTTGTTCATGATCCCTTCAATTTCAGAACAGAAGGTTTTAGGAAGCAAAAATAAACTCATAATATAGGAAGGCATAGCCTGAAGAACAGTCTTAAGAAGCACGTCTTTCCCAGCTCGAGATAGTTTTCCAATTTTCCATGAATGCAATTTCTTCCAAACCCTGTCCTTCAAGTACTTAAAAACTTCTTTTTTATTCCTTCCGATATGAGATGGTATACCCAAATAACTGCCCAGCGTTTCCTTCTCTTCAACCCCCAAAATAGCACACACAGTAGTCTTAACAACTTCTGGTGTATTAGCACTAAACGTGATCGATGACTTGGGCAAGCTGATCTCTTGACCCGACGCTCTTTCATAGGATAGAAGAATGTCCTTCAAAACAGTTGCCTCACTTCGATCAGCCCTGAGGAAGATTAAACTGTCATCCACGAAAAAGAGATGCGTAATAACCGGCCCACCTCTAGAAATACTACTACCATGCAACAAACCAATGGAATTATATTTCTGAATCAATCTTGAGAGCCCTTCTGCACACAAAATATAGAGGTAAGGGGACAAAGGATCATCTTGACGGAGACCCCTACTTGGAGTAATAGGACCCAGTTGTCTTCCATTTTGAAGAATCCAGTAAGAAACTGATGAGAGACACTTGTAAATAAGATCAACCCAAGGCATAGGAAAGCCAAACCGAATAAGCACATTTTTGACATAAGACCACTCCATTTTGTCATAAGCTTTGCTGATGTCCATCTTCAAAGCAGCTGAAAAATCTTTTCCCCTCGTGCGTCGATTAAATGCATGCATAACTTCAAAGGCCAAGATGCAATTGTCTTGTATGCTACGTCCTGGGATAAAAGCACTTTGACATTCAGATATTAGCTTTGGCAGAAGACTTTTTAATCTATTAGCAATCATCTTGGTCATGATCTTGAAAACCACATTACATAAAGCGATCGGCCGTAAATCCCCCATAACCTCAAATTCATTCTTCTTTGGAATCAAAACTAGTGCTGTTTCATTTAATGAAGCTGGAAACGTCCTTGAGTGCAGATATTCTAAACACACAGCAGCAATATCCTCACCTATCACATCCCAGTATTGCTGATAGAATCCCGGGTTAAAACCGTCAAGACCGGGAGACTTGTCAGGATGCATAGAGAATACAACACATTTAACTTCCTCCACCGAATAAGGCCTTAGAAGTAAAGTACAGTCCTCTTCAGTAAGAATTTGGGGAATACAATCAAGAACCGTCCGTGCATCACAAGATTTAGCAGTAAAGATATTTGATAAATAATCCAACATCACCTTCTCAAGATTCGAATCCCAGGACTGCCAAACCCCATTCTCGTCCTTCAATTGTAAAATCTGATTTTTCTTCTTGCGGGTAGAAGCCGCAGTATGGAAGAAACGAGTATTACGGTCTTCATTTTGTAGCCAAAAGGTTTTAGCTCTCTGCTTCCAGTATATTTCCCTTTGATGCAGGAGATCATGATATCTCCGTTTCTGCTGATTAAACAGCTCCATATCACTATGAAGTCGAGATCCCCTTAGTCTGGAAATGTCACGCAAACAAGAGTCAAGTTCAGTCTTGAATTTGTGCTTATAAACGCGTCCCCAATCATTAATTAAATTAGCACAAAAAGCCAACCGTTGAGACAAATCCAAGTGTGTGGAATTTGCCCAGCTTTGAATTACCAGCTCGCGACAAGCTATCTCACAACACCAGCAATTCTCAAACCGAAAACGAATGGTTTGACCCCTGGGAATAAAACACCGCATCTCAAGGAAAACAGGCAAATGATCTGAAGAGGAAATTTGTAGAACAGAACCCTTGGCAAAAGGATAGGTATTTCTGCCAGTTTTGATTAGTCAAAATGCGATCAAGCTTTTCCTCTACGAAGTCTGGAGTACCCCGCCAACGTTCCCAGGTAAACGGATAACCTGATAAGTGAAAATCCAGTAAACCTGCATCCTTAACAGCAGAGCAAAAACCATTTTAATTTTTTAATACACAATCCTCATCTCCTATTATATTTTTTTATAAAACAAATTAAAATAATTATTACATGACATTTTTATAGCAATTTTCTCCTTTCTTAACATCACATATGCCATAATAATAATAAATTTTTAATATTAAAGCCTATGAGGATCCTAAACTTTAAAAATGATTAAATTTACAAATAGCCATTGAAAAGCATTGTGATAAAAAAATATATATGTATTTTTCATTCTCATCCCCGCATCAATAATTTATTTTTTCACTCTGATCCCCACCATACTATATGCGAACAATATTTTCCCCATATATCTCACCTCCTGTGAAGATCCCAATCCCATGCGAATCCATATTTCATGTTGGTTTTTATTTTTCAAAATGTTATAACTAATAAAATAAAAGATTTCAGATTTTGTTGAAAAAATACATGTTTTGTAACATATGTCTGCATGTATTTGTTTTACTTTTAAAAAAAATCTTAAAATATAAATATAAATATTAAATTACTAATTAAAAAATAATAGAAATTGAGAAGTCTTCTTATAAAATAGATTTCTATGAAATTTAAATTGAAAAAGAAAATTATTTGAAATTTTGAAGTTGAAGGATTGAGAAATTTTTTGTGTAAAATGAGTGAAAACACTATTATGTTAACGTAGAGGAAAAAAAGAACAAAAATAACTCTTAACTATAATGATGTCGGGGCTACTTCAGAGGGTGATTTTAGCTCATGTAGCTCGAGATCTAGTAGTGCTATTGTTGTGGCTCTCCCACCTGCAACACAAGAAAGAAAAGGCTCGAGCTCTCTAGATGATGTTCCAATGTCTAAATAAGAGCTTAGTCAGTTTGAGTAAAAGATAGAGTAGAATCATGAGGCATATCTGTGGGAGCAACCCCTATTTATAATTGGTGTGGAGAGATAAGGTTTGAGCTGTATCAGTGTAATTTGCAGATGTATCAAGGGATGTCCAGAGAGTTTGGTTGAACAATGGGTATCCAGGACCGAGATACAACATTTACAGAAAGCTCAGCCAAAGGGATGACCAGACAGAGAGTTCGACAGGTAAGCTCGGTAAGCAAAAGTACTATTATTACTCCCCCTCAAATCATTTGAAATTTTTGTCAAATTAGGACATATGAGTTATGGAAATTAAAACAAACTTAGTTGGGGCTAAAAAGAAATTGATAAACACAAAGTGAAGGTCATGAGAGAACTAAGGAAGGAGAGCTCGAGGAGCTCAAGGAAAAACTTGCAGGGATCGAAGGTGAGCCCGATATTCTAGGAACAGTACCATATAATATCTGAAATGAAAATGCAAGGTGACAATTACCAAAGCAAACAAGCTCAATAAATTTTAGTCTCGTAAGGAATCCAAATCCACAAAGAAATCCTAGTTTCAAACAAAAAATTCTAGTCATATAAGAAATTATAAATATTCTTAATACAAATCCTACATGAGGTAGTAATTTCATTGAGAAAAGGGTTCATGAAGATGAAATTCTAAATTTTACAAGGCAATGAATCCTTTTTACTCAAGGTTGGTTCCATTCAAAGCCTAGTCCATTATCATATTAATATCACTTTTATATATATAATAGACTAATTAAGATAAAATTTGATGTCTAAACTTTTTAATATTTTCTATTTTGGAGTTTTCAATTTTTTTTGTTAATTCAATGTTTCAATTTTAATGAATACCTATAAATGAATTGTTTCGATCATAACTGAAATAATACTGATAGGAATAATTCATTTGTAATAATTATTGAGATGCTAAATTGAGAAAAAATTTAAAATAACAAAATATTAAATATTAAAAAAATTCAAACACTAATAATATGAAGATTTCCAATCCCACTTAGGGTGAATCCCTTAAAAACCAAGAATAAACCCTTTCTAATTAGATTGTTATTCCCTTAAAAACATTTTTTACCATGACATAATTTTACATGTTAAATCATTTGATACTAAGAATGATAATGAGTCAAATATTTTTAGCCATCTGACTTGTCTTAATTCAATTATATAAATACGAGTAATTTATAAGTTTGGTCGGATATAATCACATAATTAGTATTTTTATTATATGTGTCGAGTTTAAATAAAGTACGAATATATATATTTGAACACTTGCTATCCGAACCCATTTATATAATAGATTTTTTATTAATTATATTTTTAGTAAATTTTATTAATTTATTTATGATATTGGATTTTAATTATATAATTTTATGATATAAAATTATTTTAATAAAATTATTTTAATATTTTATTTTATTTATAATTATTTTATTAAAAATTATATTTTTATTTTTTATATTTAGATGGGTAACTACATAGATTTAGATAAGATATGAGCAACATTAAATTGGTTTGAAATGAATGGAGTATATAATTATGAATGAGTTTAAAACGAATGTAAAGTTAAAATTAAATGAATGTAGATGATTTTCGCGTACACCTGCCCGTTATTATTCCTAATTATACACAAAAGTAAACAATAAATAATTACATCTTTTATAAAAAGAAAAAAAAAGAGAAGGGTAGTTTAGTCATGAAAGGAAAATTAAAAAATTAAAAAAGGAAATTTGTCGTTATCAGAATGTCGTGATCACGAGCTTTTCTGACAAATTGCGCCGCATAAACGCCGTTGGTCCTTCTCCAATGTTAACCTTTCTTTCACAGTTCACATCCACCACAACGTCTCTCTCCCCAAAATATATTTATATATAACTGAGAACACACATTCAAATTATCTTGCCATTTCTATACTAACACTCTCCGACTCTCTCGTCTGTGTTTCTCTCTACAATGGCGGCTAATCACTGTCTGGAGGTTTGTTTTAGTTAGATCTCCTTTCTTAATTTCTCTCTTTCTCTTCTTTTGTTTTTTGCTTTTTAATATATTTAGTTTTGCTTTTACACACTTCAATTTCAAATTCGCTTCTTCTAGTTTCGCTAATTTTTCCTTCTTTCACTTTTTTTGAGTTTCTGCTTCGGTTCTCGGGAAACAAACAGATTCTATGCATTGTTTTTCTTGTTTTTTTGGTAGTGGATTTTGGATTTGTAAAATGTGCTCGTATAAATTGTTAATGTACTTGTTTTGGTACTGAATTTGTTATTTATTTAGTAATAATTGAAGGGAATTTGGTTTTCGCATCCAGGATATTCCGTCAATTGTTGATGAAAATTGCGATCTGCCTGTTGATGATGGTTCGTATTTCCAGTTAGTAAAGCCAAGTTTCGCTGAGGTTCATCAGCAGTGTACTCTAGGTAATGATAGTTTGGGTTATAATACAAGTTCCAATCCTCTTGAACTATGTGGGGGTCGGATGGCTAATAACAGTCCCCTTCACTGTATTTTTTTAGATGTTTTGCCTTTACTTTTTGAGGAGGTTCCGTTCCCAATGGAAGAAAAATGTGGTTTTCAGACTGCACATGTAAGTTCATTGTTGCTGGTTTTTATTTTTTACTACTTCTGTTGGAAGGAAAAAAAAATTACTATATTTTTTTGAAAGGAATTTGGTGTTTCATTTTAGTGGATATTTGGTTCTTGTGAGATCAAACAACAACACGGGCTAAAGCTTTGGAATTCCCCTCCCTTGATATCTCAGCTCTTGTTCTTGGTGATCTTGAAAAGTTCTTTCTTCAAGGCATTAGGCATTGTTCTGTTCCATGTTTTATCTTCTTATTGATGTGCTGAAACTGTATGATAGTTCTCTAATTTCGTTTGGGCAGCCAAGAAATTTTATGATTTGAAACCCAAATGTCCTATAACACTCTAATTTCGTAAGGAAAGAATTGCAGAAGCATGACACTTGTTTCCCTTCTTTTAGTTCATGTTTAATTTACAAATTTCCATGGGTGGATAGATTGGGAAGTTTTTCCACTGAAGTCTAGACTTCCTTATGAGCATCCAAATAGTTATGGGTTACGCTTTTGTGCGGCTTGCAAATCTATAATGGTTGTTAGACTCATACATCCATCTTTTTTACAACTATTAACAATCCCAAGCATCTCAGCTTCTTTTTCCTGCTAGGATGCTGAGTTAGTCTGCTGAGCATTATCATAAATTGCAGAGTTGATGTGATCTGTTAGAAATCCTTCTTAAAATGTCATTTTCACTAATTCAGTTGTTAATATATGCGTAAATCAACATATACTGGTGGAGGAAACCCACCACTATGGTGCAAACTGTTTCCTTGCTTTTTCAAGATGCTAATGGGTGGTCGGAATGATGATGGGGTGCCAAATTAGTTTTAGGAGAGGTGGTAGCGCCTAAGGTCCTACAGATACTCACTGTATAACATGAAAAAAATAATCATGCATTCATTTCCTTCAAAAGCCCTGTACTCAAATTGAAGCAGCAAACATGCATGCTTAAACATCCTTTGATTTAAACACTTTTTATTTATTGTTTCTGTACCTTATATGGTTTACAGTTTCTCTCACTGCATTGATGTTGTTTCTGTTCATAAGTTCTCTCTCTAAAACAATCACACATGCAGTAGGAAACTTTTTGGTAACCTTCCTAACTTTACCACCACTAAAAAATGGCTTTACTGAAATAATTTCTTAAGCTGCTCTCTTTTGGGACACACTAAAAGAGTTTAAAAGGTCATGTTTAGCATTTTCCTTTTTATTTTCTTTTATAAGATTTGGAGGAGAATTGGCGCAATGGTAAGCATTGTCGCCTTGTTACTTGAGGTCACGGGTTTGAGTCGTGGAAACGGCCTCTTGCAATTGCAAGGAAAGGCTGCGTATAAAGACCCAACGGGTTTGACTCTTCTCCAGATCATGCGCATTGCGGATTTGCGCAACGTGCTACCCTCTCTTTTTTATTTTTTTTCTTTTATAGGATTTCCTTAAATGGTTGATTGGACTACAAAGTTTATTTTTGGGCCATGGCGGTGCATTATCTCCATTTTGACCTTATTTTGCCATTTTTGCAATGTATATGTATGGTAAAAATGAAAAGGTTGTCCTTTTTCCATATTATATCTTATCAGTTAACTTTTCAGTTGATGGGTGATCTAACAAAAAGGTGTAATCTAGTAGGTTGATATGTCCATAGAATAGGCTATTACACTATACCAGTTTTGCTGTATTGTTTGGTAAGCATCAAAAATAAAATAATCGACATACTTTGATACATTGTTAGGATACCAAGCCAAAAATTTTAAATTAGTCGATGGAGATGCCTATACTTTATATAAGGTCCTAGTATAGGTTACTTCTTAAATATTGATCCACTCATTTTGGTCGTTCTTGCATACATACTGTATTGATATCTTTGATTCTGATCCTTACCTTTCAATTTAGCAATACTGTTTTATTATTTGCTTTCAATGAAGAGAATATACTTTCAGTAGTCCATGGAGACTTGTATGCTTAAACATCCTTTGATTTAAACACCATTTTTATAGGGCCAAGATGTATATAGTATTTCAGTGTTGTCTGAGGAAGACAAAACAAATCCAAAGTGTACATCACCAGCTAGCACTTTTAAGCTTTTTAGGATATCAATCCACAAATTTTTAATTAGTCAATGGAGATGCCTATACTTTATATAAGGTCCTAGTATAGGTTACTCCTTAAATATTGATCCACTCATTTTTGGTCATTCTTGCATGCATACTGTATTGATATCTTTGATCCTGATCCTCACTTTTCAATTTAGCAATACTTTATTATTTGCTTTCTGTGAAGAGAATATACATTCAGTAGTCCACAGAGACTTGTATGCTTAAACATCCTTTGATTTAAACACTGTATTTGCAGGGCCAAGATGTATATAGTATTTCAGTGTTGTCTGAGGAAGACAAAACAAATCCAAAGTGTACATCACCAGCTAGCACTTTTAAGCTTTTTAGGATATCAATCCACAAATTTTTAATTAGTCACTGGAGATGCCTATACTTTATATGAGGTCCTAGTATAGGTTACTCCTTAAATATTGATCCACTCATTTTTGGTCATTCTTGTATGCATACTGTATTGATATCTTTGATCCTGATCCTCACTTTTCGATTTAACAATACTTTATTATTTGCTTTCTGTGAAGAGAATATACATTCAGTAGTCCACAGAGACTTGTATGCTTAAACATCCTTTGATTTAAACACTGTATTTGCAGGGCCAAGATGTATATAGTATTTCAATGTTGTCTGAGGAAGACAAAACAAATCCAAAGCGTACATCACAACTAGCACTTTTAAGCTTTTTTGAACTTCCTGTTACTCCAAAGAAACAGATGTGCTTGGATCCTCAGCTGAATTGTCAAAACTTTATTGGTTTACAAATGGAAGGTGCAGATGCTTTTTCGCCATGCGTCGTGGATATAAATATTGAGATGGAAAGTTATGAAAAATCTAAATCCAATGATGACAATGTTGGAAGTATAAAAAGTGAAGGCCTGCTAACTGTGAGTCCCTCTTCCTTATCGTATAAAGTGCAACTTTAAAAAGTTTATATGCTTGACTGAAAGTGTAAGGCGCAGAAGACCAAGAATATGTTCTAGAAATATATATATATTTTTTATAATAGTTATAAGTGATTTCACCTTGATGTTGCAACTTTTCTGTTTTTCTGTATTGGTGTTAGTAATTTTTAGTGGGATGCATCATTTGTAGGGAATTCTGCAAAGACAAGCTAGCTTTAAAACATGTGGAAGACTCATGCAACTATTGACAAATCAGGGCTCAGCTTTACTTAAGTTGATGTCTAAAGGTATGGATGCATATTTGATTGCCATACTATGATTTGTCACCAATATCTTTTTGAAGAAATATTGATTTTTTAAGTTTTGTGTTATTTCTTACAATTTCTCATACCCCTGGTGATAAATGATTATTTGTATCAAAGACATCAAATGAGATTTACGGTTAATATGATGTAGATAGATCATATTCACAACTATTAAATTTTTGTGTAACAGATAAATCATTCAATGAGAGGGTTCATGATATACCAAATAACAGATGGAGAAAATATAAGCGTGTGGCATCCTGTGATTCAAGAAAAATTGTTCTTCTCTTCTCAATCTTGTAAGTTCTTTCCTACAAGCAAATTAGCAACAGCAAATGCCTTACTTTTCAATCTGGCTAATGTCTTTCATTTGTTAATGTGTTGGCTTGAGGTCAATGCTTCATTTTTAGGTTGCCAATAAGCATCTAAAAATTTTCCTCTGATATTGGTCAAGTGTGCCTCTTGAATCATGTTGCTGCTGTCAATTAATATAAATTTTAGTTGAAGTTATTTTTATGAAATTTTGGGGATTTTAAAGTAGGATTGCAATCTTTAATGAGTGATATAGAGAAGAGTTTTATGAATAGGACTGAGTATAAACGTTGCAAATGCGTGTTAAGTATCTTAAGGAAAGAAAAGATTTTGAAGATTGATTGCAATGACCATGATAACCTACTATTGACTTTCAGATGAGGGCTTGATTGAATTAGTTCATTTTCACTGAATTAGATGAGGAAAGAAAAAAGATTCACTTTTTTTTTTCATTTTCTTAATAACGATTGCACATTTTCCAGATCACCTGGGTCTATGTGCATACATTAGTTATATGTTGTCATAGGTATATCTAAGCAGGCTAACCTGTAAAAAGTACTATGATAGGACGTCTGAAAATTCATATGCTAAAGTTGAAGCAAGGTGTCGTTCATTTGAGTAGCTATCCTGCGAGAGAGCTCATCTGATTGAATCTTAGTACTCTCTCTTTTGTGATTGCCAAGGTTTACACATAAGAAATGTATTAAATTGTGGGAGCAGCAATAATAAAAACAGGCACTGAAGTTTTATTTCTTTAAGTTTAAATAACTTACCATCTTTACCCTTTTTTTATTTCCAGGTCAAGCTTGGGCACTCTTATATTGATATATCTGACGCTAAGAGTTAGGCAGACTGCTGACGGTTTTGTTAATGTCTAACTTTTTCTGCTTTCCCTGCCCTTTGACATATGCTTGAAAATTTTTCTTGTCACTGCTTTGTGCCCCTCAATTTGTTACAATAATTTTCCACGCTCTGTATGTAATTCATAACTAGTTCCCATTTTCAGTTGATGCTTTGGGGCCTATAACAATTACAACCTCATTTTTTGTTTTCTTGTCGCAATTGCCAAAGGAAAGTTATTGCCAGAAATCTCTCTTGCTTAAACAATGAGTTCAAGTGTACTTTAGCATATGATGCGATGGAATGTAATCAAATAAATTTTTTACTTAATTGTTCTATTAAGTTTCTATTTGATTACATCTCATTACATTCAATAATGTCCAACCACATTGCAGATTTAGAGAGGCAACAGAAATTTTTCTGGCAATAACAGTCTCAGTGAAACATGCAAGGGCTTTTGTCCCTGTGGCATTTTTTTTTCTTGTTTGCAAGGTTTTTAATTTCTTAATACGGTAGATGTTGTTAATACTTGCATTGCCTACTCTATTAGATAATCCAGATTTTTTTTGGTTTCTTTGGTATATATTAAAAATGTAAACAGTTCATTTGTAAATTATATTTAAGCTGTTGATATTTTGTCCATTATGATAGACTATTTTATTAGAATTACAATCTCCTTGTGATTTCGGTTCATTTACACGTTCAAAGGCTTGATAAAAATTTTTTTGTCATGAACATCGAAAATAATTCAATTTTATAATTTATGCCCTTTTTTACTTTGGTATAATTTGAGAGTTGAAAACGTTTTGGCAGTAATATCGGTTCTAGACTGACAGGAGTTTGTGCCTTTGACCCACTCTCACGTCATAACATGAGGCAGGAGAATGGAATTAGTCAAAAATATTGGGACTAGTATTTTCTTGGAAAAATGAAAAATGGATGGAGCCATGAAGCAGCAAAATCAAATATTTGGATTCTAAATTTGATACTTGAAGATCAAAATCTTGCAGTCCCCTAAATAGAAACATTATCAAGTCAACACAAGGGGCAAAGATAAAAGAGATCCAAAAGGCTGGAAGATAGGCTCCTTCTATAACCATTTTTAATCTGAAATTTCTCCCATCTGTGATTTAACTTAGCAATGCGAATATTCTCCAATCACAAACTGAATAACCTAAAAATAGCTATGGCATTAAAAAAATGAGAAAACTGTTCAAGAATCAGTCAGAAAGAAAAAGTTCCATTAAAAAAGAAAAACACAAGATATTAAACAAATATAATGCAAAAAAAAAAAATCTACTTGGTTAACTTTACCATCTTGGATTTGAAGCATATAGTCTTCTGCCCCATAGACATTTGAAACCTGAAGATGGCATTTTGTACACATAACGCCAATATTTTCTTCTTGCTGTCAAAGTAGTTCATTTCAAAATTTGCCAATTGTCATGTGTTCTAAAATTCAATTGGGTATAACTTTAGGTATTCAAAGTGCTTCCACTGCCGTATATTTTTCCCCTTTTGATACAGTTCTCTAACATGCACAACCCCCTCCTTGCTGCTCATTCTGGGATGAATTGACAGTAGGCTTGAGGTTCACGTCGACCATGTCTTCTTGTTTTGTTGAAGAAAGTGTTTCCATCCCCGGCAAGGCAGAAGCAATTTTTCTGAATAAAGGCTGCAATTCATATTCACAAATAAAATTGAAAGCTATAAAATGTGAACAACAACCAACACAAGATTAAAGAAATTGCTATAGCTACATCATCATGTGTATAAACATGCAAACTGCCCAAGGTTATCACTATTATCACTTTGCCTTCAGTGTAAATAAAAATAATAAAAAAAAAAAGAGGACGAAGGCCGGAGCAGCTTATTATAATATTAATTTTGGAAGATGCAATTTCACCTTAATATTGAATCCTGCTTTTGCACTGGTTTCTATAAACATCAACCCGAACTCTTTTGCCTTATTATCTCCTTCCTCTATAGAAACTTGCCTGTTAAATTGCCAACATAGCATAGTCAAAAACAAAATCAATAGCAGTAAAACAGGTAACTTCAAAATAAAGCCGATGTATTCATAGAATATATATATATATATATATATAGAAAAAGAAGACAATGTTGGAAACCAAATTAGTGTTTACATAATATTTTGATTTTAAATCACATTGAGATAAAAATGTAAAACAAACTAACAAAGTAAACTCATGATGCAGAATTTCTATCACTGTTCCTTAGATTTCTTGCTCGGACACAAATGCCATTCATAAGAGAACATAATTTATCATCTTGTTTTCGTCAACTAATCTCTTACCTTTTATCAACAAGATCAGTTTTGTTCCCAACAATGACAATAATAACATCACTGCCTCGTTCTGTTCGTACTTCCTCAATCCACTTAAAAGTGTTAAAAAATGATTGCCTGTCTGCATGGTTTCAGTTCAGTGAGAACTTTAATAAAGTGAATGGATCACAATAATTTCTGACAAATTACCACTGGGTACAAAAAAATAAAAAGTAAAAAAAGTATGTATATGCAAATGTGTTTGTGAACACAGATAAATACATGAGAGAGAATTTGGGGGTGTGGGGGGGTCTGCATGAATGCTTGTTGATAGTTTTTTTGTTGTTACATTTAATTTTTTTCATTTAGCATCAGTTACAACATGACTTAGGGAGACATTGTTTCCTTTTTTGGAAAAAATAAAATAAAATTCCTTTTAGCACTAAGACATTCTGGCTATCAGGCCATGTAATTGTTCTGATAAATGTTAAACCACATTTATATTACAAGTTTAAATAGATTCAATCAATTCTCAAGGAAACATGTATCGAGTTAAAATAACTTACTAGCCACATCATAGACGATTACAGCAACAGAAGAATCCCTAATATAGCTTGGTATAAGACTCCTAAATCTCTCCTGCCCAGCAGTATCCCTTTGAAAACAAAATAAGAAATTTCAAAAACTAGAAATGCAGGAACAATATAGAAAACCACATGCATCATGAGAATCAAGTTATTGTAAGAATCATCATTTAGACTGCAAGAAAATATCAATAGAAAATGTTTGTCGCCAATTAGCATGAAACATAATTACCTCCGGACAAGCATGGCTTTTTTTTTGGACAAACATTATATTAAAAATAAAACACCCCAAAAGTAAAAAAAAAATGGAATTTTAATCAATTCAAACTTAATACTTTGAATTGATTGGTTATCTATGTGTTTGCATTCTGATATAGGTTTTCAAGGAAAAAAGACACAATAACAGATTATTGATTGAGAGGATTGAAAAAAAAAAGAAAAAAGAACAAACTCCATTTGCTTCACAGAGATAATTATCCCAAAAACATTTTCAATAGTTTCTAGTTTTTGGGGGGAGTTTATGAAAATTGATCGGTAGAAAATGTTTTATCAGTCAAAAGGAAAATTAAGTCATATTTAAAAAAAAGATTTCTATTTTCCGAAAAGACAAAGTCCTTTTTCTGCATGTTCACTTACTCATAGAAAGCAAAGGAACCTATAAGAAAATGACAAAGGTGCATGCCCCATTAATCTACCGATCAATGTTGGTCATCTTCACCAGCTACCTCTCATCATTAAAGGCAATAACAATTTATTTATTTTGAAATTTTCTCTTACATTCAACTATAGATAAGAAAGAAATTAATCATTATATAGGTCCAACATTTTTCATAATCTTACTTGTTCAAGAAAATTAATATTTCTACTCGAGTATCAGGATCTTTTCAAATACATACATACATACACAACGGAACCTTTGAACTACATTAACAATTTCTTCTGGTTCTTGGTATGTACTCATAATGATTTCTACAATCAAAGATTAATAAGGCTTGTTATCATAACGAAAAAAGAAGGAAAATTGCCATGATATGAGTACAATGAAAAGAATGCCTAAGTTGTAGAAGAATTCATTACCAAAGCTGCAGACGAACAGTCCGATCCTCAAGATACATTGTTTTGGACAAAAAATCAATCCCAATGGTAGCCTAAAATTCACATTAAATAAAAATAAGAAACAGCTTCATAAAAAATTAGATCTAGATAATACTTTTCACATGCCAAATGATTTCAAGACAAAATATACTAGGATCTGGTAAACAGGGCAATTTATAAATTTATTCAATTAGTTCAAGACCCATTTTAAAATTTTCAAATGAGAAACAAGTTCTTCAAATTGGAAAAAATTTTCAAATCTCCAAATTGGAAAAAAAGAGAAGAGGTTAAAAGAAATGACCTGATAAGTGGTGTCGAATTTATCGTACATGAAACGAGTGATGATGCTGGTTTTGCCCACCGATTGATCTCCCAAAAACACCAGCTTGTATTTCGCTAGTGGAGACACTGTCGCCATTATTAGTTTGAAATGGAAAAAATTTAGATCTGAATCTGCAATCTGAAAGAATTTCTCTCAGAAACAGAGGTGATGAACGAGGGAGATAAGAAGAAGAAGAAGAAAAAAAAGAAGCTTTGAGCTCAATCCATTTATATACGGGCGAGAAGAAACCGCCAACTGCGACTACGCGGTTCAGTCAAAACGGCTTCGGTATTTTCCCCCTCATTATACATGGACTTTCTTAAAAAATATATAATTTTTATTAAATTAATTTCTCTTTTTTTTTTGGCAAAATTAGATTTGAAAGAAAACAAGAAAGTGTTAATTGCATATTAATTTTGATCTTTCATTGAATGCAAATCCTTTCATAATATTTAAAGTAAAAAATTATAGAAAAAATAGAAAATTTTATAAAATTACCTAAAAAGCAATATTTTTTTCAAAAGTACATAATTTGAAAAACAAAATAGGTTGAAAACTTGTGTTATTACAGGGGTACGGAATTATCTTACTTTTTTGAATTATATATATTATATATATATTACGGATATATTATATATATATTATAAAAATTTTAAAATAGTATATAAAAATTAAGTTTATTTTAAATATTATTTTATAAAATAATATATTTTAAAAAAATAATATAATTTTATAAAAATTTACCAAAAAAATTAACAATATTATTTTATAATATAATTTTATATATTTCAGATATATGATATGTATGTTATAGATATATTATATATATATTATTTTTAGTCTTTATATATTATAAATATGTATTTTTTAACTTTTATATATTGGTTAATTATAATGTACATATTATTGATATATTACGGTTGTAATATCCCAATGTGTGCCCTAGAAGTTGGATACAATTGTTGTTTTGATTTGAATTAAATGTATATATGTATTTGCAAAGGAAATGAGTGTGTTAAGAGAATGTATATGTTGTGTATATTGTAATATATATAACATATAAGTTGGTCAAATGAGAAGTCAAGGTAAGAGGATATTTTAATTGTGATAAGTGAAATTACCTAAATGGGCATATAAGAGACAAATGTTAAGTTAAATGATTGAGGGCAATTAGGTAATTGTTTGGTTAAATTGCTTGGTGGATATTTAAAGAAGAAGAGAAGTTGAATTTGTATTGTTTTTCTCTCTTCTTTGTTGGTGTGGCCGGCTATCAAAGGGAAAGAGAGAGCAAGAGAGGTCTTCTAAATCCTAACATCAAATTTAAGGAGGAAGCAAAGGATTAAGTTAGAGATTTGTGAAATTTCTTTAATTGAGGTAAGTACTCACTTGTTTTCCCTTGTTAATTTTTGAAGTGGTGTTTGAGATAAGTTGTGATTGATTAATTTTATGATTTGGTGTGTTATAGATGTGTTTACAAGTATTGAAATTGATTGTAAGCTAAAGGATTGAATTGATGTTGGTTTTGTTGTGAAGATGGTAAGTTAAGTGGATTTGGATAGTGAAAGATCAAGAGTGATGATGGTTTTAGGGTTTTGAAATGGTAGATGATTCAATGTGTTGTTAATGTGCAATATTGTGATTAACATGATAAATAAGTGTTAATGATATGGTTTATATGCATTAGAATGAAGTTGTGTTGTGTATAATGTGTTTAAATGCAATTGAAGGAGGCTTGGCCATACTTAGGGTGTTGTTTATGTGAGACACGGCCAAAATAAGAAAGGAACACGGCCAAGACTTAATGTTTTTGAGAGACACGACCAAGTGGAGGGAAGTTTGGCCGTGTTGGATAGATTTTGGAGAGACACGGCCACAAGCTTGGCCGTGTCCCTTGAGTGTGTTTGTCACTGCCTGATTTTGGTTGAGAGACACGGCTGTGTCCCTTGCCCGTGTCTGCTTCGGATTGAATTGGTGTTGAGAGACACGGCCACAAGCTTGGCCGTGTCCCTTGGGTGTGTTGGCTACTGTGATGTTCTTTTGCTTTTTCTTATTTTGTGGAGAATGATTGCTTTTTCTTATTTTGTGGAGAATGAACACACATTTGATGATGCATATGATTATGTATGAACAATGTTATGTTATGCATTGTGAACCATGTGAATGGTAGTATGTTATATGAACAATGTGACTAATATTATGACTTGTATAGTGTGGAGGAGATGAGGATCATCCAAAAAGGTATGTGCAATGCAATTCATTATGATAAATGTTTAATAATGAATGGTATCAATGTGTCTTGAGAAAGGATGAAATGTGATATCATCATGGTTGATAATAATGATTGAAATGTTATAAAGGAACATGTTGTTTATATGATGATGAATTTAAGATACATGTGCAATGAAATTGATCATGTATGCTCAAATAATGAAGTGTATGATGTTAATTGAGACATAAAGGGATATAGAACTAATGTTTTGAGTGACAATGAGGTGAATGATATGATTGAATAATGGTATGTTGTTTAGTTAATGTAATTAATGTTGCATAGTATAATGATGATTCAAATGGATTATGAAGTCATTGTGATTGACTATAATGAATTAAATGAATAGTGAAGCCATTGTGATTGGCTATAGTGATTCAAATGAGATGTCAAGCCATTGTTATTGGCTATGATAATTCAATTGAAAATGAAATGAAAATGAAAAGATTTTGTGTCTAATATGTTGATTCAAGTTTCAGAGTTCTGGATTTGGCGGCATGCCTAGAAAATGTGAAAATGTAACAGTCTTGCCGGGTTGAGGATCTCTTTGCATTGAGATGAATTGAGATCCAAGAGACTGGGTCTGTTACTTGATAAAATATGAAATGTGAATTGTAGTAACAGTCTAGCCGGGTTGAGGATCTCCTCGAGTTTAGCCGAGTTGATGATCCAAGAGACTGGGTCTGTTACACTATCCATGGATAGAGATATGAGATATGTTGCCTACGGGCTTGATCATTGTGATTATGGACCAATGCAGAAACTCTGAACTTTGAATAACATATTAGTGTCTGTTGGGCCCGAGTTTGTCTTTGTTGCCAGTGAGATCTATGGTTGCCTTTATTGCAAATGTGATTCATGATTTGTGAATTGTGAATAAAATAATGACATGAAATGATATGTAATATGTATATTGAAATATTGATTGTGAGAATTAAAGTTGGATCGGTGATTGATGATAATGATATGATATGTGATTGATGATAATGATATGATATGTGATTGATGATAATGATATGATATGTAATATGGGTATTACTATGTTGATGGTGATTATCAGTGATGAATTGGGGTCGGTGAAAATGTTATGTATATATTGTATGAAATTTGTTAAGATACATGAAAGATGCAATTTAAAAAGGAAAACATGATAAGAAACTAATGGTACATCAAATTAATATATCATTATATGTTAGTATTTTTATAATGTATGTTTACATGTTATATTTGTACTACTAAGCTCTCGAGCTTAGCGCGGATGTGTAATCGCGCAGGTATCTTGGTGGTAGATATGAAGTTTTTTTGTTATGCCCCGAGAAGAGTAAGAGTTGTCGAGATCAACTAGAGGGTAATGCATACATGTTAAATTTTTAAATTATGATATATTTCTGATGAGAGAATATTTATATGTATAAATGGAGTTTTAATTAAGATAATGATTTTGTAAATGATATTTAAATTAACGTAATATGGTTTGAACTCGGTTGCAGGTTTTTAAAAGGTAACATCAAGTGGCATCTTTATACTTTATATACTTACTGTATGTATACTAGGTATATGTACAGTATTTATATAGGGTATCGGGGTGTTACAACGGTTGGGTTTTATCCTTTCTTGCTAGGATTGTTTACAATTTTGTTAAAAAAACGTTTTAATGTTATAAAAATATCATTCTTAATTTTTTTTAAGTATCAGATATTTTTATCAAATAACATTAAATACCAAAATACTATAATACTTAGTATATATTATATTTAGATTTAGTATATATCGGATTTACGCTTAGTATATATTAGATTTAGTATATATAAACTACAAAATTAATAATTTTTTTATGTACTATAAATATATACTACTAATAACAAATTATAAAAAATAAAAATAAATATTGATGTGTTATATAAATTTATAAAATTTACACTTAGTATATAAATATTTTATTAAACAAAAATTCTTATCTAAATTATTTATATCAACATTGTTCAAGGTTAGATATTACAATGGGTCGGATATTTTCCAGCATCTAATCCTTCTTGATTTATTTATATAGAGTATGAATAGTTTATAATCGGATTTAGATAAGTATGAATAATATTTTTACTATTTATGATGGATTCGAATTGGATTTGGATATATATATTTTAAGCATCTATTATCTGAACCCAAATATATATTAATTATATTTTATTAAATTTTAATTATATATTTATTAAATTTATTTTAATTATAAAATTATATAGTATGAAATTATTTTATAATTAGATTTTTATTTATAATTATTTAATTGAAAAAAATATAATTTATATTTTAAATTTTATAATATTTTTTAATTTTTATATTTAAACAAGTACAAATTGTTTCAAATCAATTTAAGATGGTTACGGATAATACAATTATAATTATAATTAGATCAGATTTAGATTGAGTTTCAAATAGTTTAAACTTAAACGGATTTAGATTCAGAAAGGGCGATTTTCGTAAATACTCTACCCGTTACTACTCTTGTATAATGTATAAACAATTCATTAACATAGCAATATAATTATCACAAAAATAAAATAAAATAAAATAAAAATACATACTAATATATTATACAAATATATAGGATTTATACCAGAGGTGAAATTGGGGTGGTCCTGATAGGGGTCCATGGACCCTCTTTCCCCTCCCCACTTATATGTATAATATGTTTTATTATATGTTTAATATATATATTTATATATATATATATTTTAAAGTATATATAATATATATTTTTTATATATTATATATATAATTATATAGATTATGGATCAAATTATTGGCTTTTTTGCACTATACATGTTTTATTTTTTTAATAAAATATTTATATAATTACTTTCTCAACTATATTTTGGATTCAAGATTTTTTTTTCTTATTTATCATTGGCTATTACTGTATAGTGTTAATTATTTATACTTGGTTTACATAGAAACTCAAAATTTATTCTTTCGTATTTGTTCATTTATTACATATGAAGTACATGTATGACTCTTTCTTTAGTTTTTCTTTGGTGTAAAAGCCAATTACCGTAAGATAATGCACATCTCATTTTAAACAATTAAGTAATTAATTTCTTAAAATATTTGATAAAAGGTATATATATTGAAATAATGGGGAGTGTGTGTGTCTTTATTTGCATAACACATATAAATTATAAATATACTAAGAAACAATGGATTTCTTCAAATTTTATACTCTTGATCTCAAATTATTTATGATTTTACAATGTAATTTATTAATTTCTATATAATTATTTGTTATTTTATTCATTAAAGATTATTAGTGATAAATTTATTTCTAATTTATTTCAATTTAAGAATGAAAATTAAACCTAGCTAATATTATTTTAAATTATTAATATATAATTTATCAACTAGAATAAAAAAATATTAAAAAATTAGATACAGACTTGTAGGATACAATTATCAAGAGTAAAAATTAGTTATTATATTACTATTATATTAAAAAAAATTATTTTTATTCAATTTTATCTTGAATTTATTCACAGTAAACTTATATGTTGAATATAATTTTTTAGCTTTAAAATATTGACATCCACAATTAAATTTTGGTTCCACCACTGATTTATATTTAGTATATATAGAGTTTATACTTAATATATATAAAGTTTACGCTTAGTATATATCAAATTTACTCTTAGTATATAAAGATTACAAATTGTGTAAATAATTCATATATCACAATTAAATAACATCAAATATAAAAAAAAACTAAAATAAATTTATACTTAATATATATTGAGTTTATTTTACACAAATTGTGGAATATACTATACTTCAACCAAAAAGACAAATCTAAAAAAATAAGAGCAAAAAATTATGTGTTTATTAAATTGAAAAAAAAATGTATTCCGTTTTTTACGTTGGGAGAAAATTTCGATCACTAAAACATTAGGTCAGAATATGCAAGTACAAACCATTTTTATTTCAATTTACTACCATAAGGTGAAAATAAGTAAAATTGCTATATCCCAAATAACTATATCCAAAATTAATGTATTTACAAGCTTAATTTTGTTTTCGAATTTTGTACTATCGAATATGAGATGAAATATTTTTATGTAGAAAAAAGAGAATTATTACATGTTGAATACGATATCCAGTTAAAGAAAAATATGAATTCTTTGCGTGACTTTGCTATTAAAATTTAAGATTTTTTTTTTGTAAGTTTCCATTGTTTATTACTAGTATGTAATTTTATCGGCATTATGTTGCGGGCAATTTATTTCATAGTATATTTAATTTAAAAAATATTTTATATATTAATATATAATTAAGACAAAAAAAGATAATATTATATATAAATGTATATAATATTAAAAAAATTTATATATTTATTTACATATTATAAAAATATTTGTAATAAGGTATGTCTAATGTATTAAGATATTTTTTGAATTAATTTGGGATTTGATGAAAAAATAATTAAAATATTAATTTTTAATTTTATGCTTTAGTTAAAAAATTAAAAAATAAAAGTAATATTTTGAATACAAAATAATAAGTAAAAATTTATTACTTATTGATTTTTTTTGGACAAAAATAAAAAAAAAATATAAAATTTAATTGTAAATCATATGATTAAAAAGAAATATAAGAATGGTAAAAGAATAAATAATTATATTAAAATTTATATTAAGTTGGTGTAATAAAAATATTTTTAAATGATAAAAAACCTATTCAAAATGAAGTGAAACAATAAAAAATTATAAATTCAATTGTAATAATAACATGTTAATTTTAAATTATCTTTAAAATAATAAAATTTGTAGTTAATTAAAAAGTTAAAATATAATAATAATAATAATAATAATAATAATAAAATTTAAAAATTTAAAAGTTTTAAGGAATTAATTTGTAAAATCTATTAAAAATTAAAATAAAAATAAAAATTTAAAAAGTGTAAGGCTCCAACTTGAGCTCATCTTAGCCCAATCCACAAATGATGCAAGCTGGAGTATTGAAAATTGGGTAAGTCTCACAAAAAGTGCCGAGGTCACTCTATTCTCGTTGGCTACGCTCGATTCAAGAAAAAATAGTTTTGAAAATGAGTCGTCACTCAAATTTACTTAAAAAATACAAAAAAAAACCTCTAAAGTTGACTCTAATTGTATCCCATGAATAAAATCACTAGTCTCGAACTAAATGATGGATTCATGGGCTAAGTTTAGGCTCATTTTAAGTAAAAATAGTTTAGCTTTCGACTGAATAAGAACTTATAAAGTGAATTTCATATAAATAACAAGAATAATATGAATAATAAGGCAAGTTAATTGAGTAATATCCATAACAACGAAAGTGAAGGCAAAGTGCAAAATAAAATTTATATTTCAAAATCCAAAATAAGGGAAAAAATAAATTTACATTTCAAAATTCAAATTAAGGATATCTCAACTCTAGCTTTATGGATTCTAAATTGAGCACATATTTTCCAATTATTGATGCTGACTATTTGCTTTAACTGACTCTTAGGAGTGTCACAGCCATGTGAAACTTTAAGTGATTTGTGTTTCCTAAAAAAGACAGTAAGGCTCATAACAAAATGTTAAAGATTTAAGGAAAAAATATTTTATAAAGTGAATTGATACTTGAAGTGAGATTTTAAGTAGGTCTGCATATCCCATTTAAATATGAATCAAAGTCTATACAGTTTTAACCATTTGCAATGATTGGTTTTGAACTCAAAATGGTGGTTTTAACCCAAGCTAGGTGAATCTAAGTCTAAGTGGATTTTAGGTTTTAATTGGATAAAACGCTAAGTCTACATGTAAAAATTAGGTTCAACTTGATGAGCTTAAGTTTAAAATTGATTTTGAGTTTAACTAGATGAAACCTTAAATTTAAAATTTGATTTTAAGTTCAACTAGATGAAACCCTAAATTTAAAATCAATTTTAGGCTCAACCGGATGAAATCCTAAGCTTAAAATTGATTTTAGATTCAACTGGATAAAACCCTAAATTAAAATTAATTTTAGATTTAACTGGATGAAACCCTAAATTCAAAATTAATTTTAGATTCAACTAGATGAAACCCTAAGATTAAAATTGATTTTAAGTTTAACTATATGAAACCATAGGTTTAAAATTAATTTTAGATTCAACTGGATGAAACTCTAAGATTAAAATTGATTTTATGTCAATTGATGAAACCCTAAAATTAAAATTGATTTTAGGTTTAACTGGATGAAACTCTAGGTTCAACTGGATGAAACTCTAGGTTTAAAATTGATTTTAGGTTCAACTAGATGAAACCCTAAGATTAAAATTGATTTTAGGTTCATTTGGATGAAACCCTAAATTTGAAATTGATTTTATTAATTAATTAACTCTAACTCAAAATTTAATTTTAGCTTGATTTGAAGGACCAAATGATAATCCTTAAATATTAGGACAAAAAGTTTAATTTGACTTTGAAAATCAAAGGATGGTCTTCAAAATTAAGGTAAAATGAGTTAACATCAATAAAGAATAAAAGAAAATTAAGGTTTTCTTGCCTTGTTCCTTGATGTTTTGATTGGTGGCTATTTAATAGTATAATCAGATCTTAATTCCACCTTGATTAGGACTGAAGTTTACTAGAGAAGCAAATAAATTTGATTTAGCTTAAGGAAAACTAAATCAAAGAAGGTTAGCAACCAAATTTGCTAATAAGCAAATTTAGGCGGTCAAAACTAATTAAGACTATACCGTTTTCTTAAAGAAAGAGAGAAGAAGAAGAAAAATTAGACAACTTATAAATATGTATTGCTAAGTTGAGTGAGGTTAAGAGAAATAGGGAGAAGTGGGCTTATTTATAGAGTTTTAAAGGTCAAAAAGGTAAAATTTGAACCAGGGCATTGTGACACTAAAAGTGGTGCTGCACAACACTTTCTGGCTTTCCTACGACACCACTGGGTGCTGCAGGAGCTACTGTAGCTGTTGCTAGGCAGCCTTGCAAGAGCGTAGGCAACTGGCCTGTTGCACTGCCGCAAATGGCTATGACTGCACAGTAAATTTTTCAAGGCCCGTTTTCCTCTGTCTGACGTTTGTTTTAAGTGATTCAAGTTATATTGTGACCGCAACAGGCTGAATTTTTATTTTATGGTGAAAAATTTTGAATTCACATAAAGTCACTTTTATTGAAATAATAACTTATAAAGAAGAAGTAGAAGTAGTAAAGGCAAAATATAAAAAGTAAAAATATAAAATGGTAGAAAGTGAGAAAAGGAAAAAAATAAATAGAAGCAAAATTGAAATTTCACTATTCATTAGGTGTTGGAGTTTTAGTCTATATATAATGTAGGAGTTTTAGTAAACTTGAAAATTTTTTCCCTCCTGTTTGATTTAAAAAATATTCTTAATAAATTTTTAAGTATTAAATATATTTATAAAATATTTTTTGTTAACTTATTAAAATTTTACAAAAATAAAACTTGATAAAAATTTCATAGTTCATTTGGTTGCACCCTGAAAAGTTGACTATATAATGCTCTTTGACCAACAATATCATATATATTTATAAATAATTTATTTAAAATAAAATATTGATCCTACTAAATTTTACTAACTAGTTAATAAAATATTTTGCATAAAGGGTAGAAAAAATATTTCACCGATAAAGGGATTGAGGGGTCTCATATTAAAATATAATCATATCTGTATTAATAGTCTGATTCTATCATGACCCAAATATAAGAGTAGTTTAGATATTGCTCAAACTTTCTCAGTAAAGTTAGGTTATAACGAAACAAGTTAATATTTTTTTCAATCCGCTTTTTCAGTATTTTGTTATATCTTTCAAATAAGGTAATATATTATTTTTCAGTAAAATATAATTTCAATAATATGCCTTTATAAAATATATTCTGAATAATCAATTTTCTTAATAATCTACCAAATGCACTATTATTTAACTATATTATAACATATCTTTTTTTTTTTCAAATATGATAAACAAATTATATATGGAGACATAACTTAACAATAAGTGCATTTTTCTGAATAAATTTATGTTCGATTCCCTCATCCTATATTATAATGCTAAAAGAAAAAAAATCATACATTATTAAATCTTGAGGGAAAACAATAGCTTAAAGATACACTTTTTTTTTCTTTTTCCTTATAATATGGTGGTTATTATTCTTTTTTTTTTATACATTTTTAGTATGTAATTCATGCTAGGGGAGTAATATGGATAATGAGATCCTATTGGAAACTTAACATAGCTTGATCCTTGAGGACCAACTGGATTCTATCTACCAAGAACCTTAACATAAGAAAAAGACTTTGTTTAAATCAATACTTGGTTTGATCCAAATAAAAATCCATTTTGAGAATTAGAGTTGGAGTTAATAGCCTGGATTAGGTGACTTGGAAGCCCAACTACAGATTTCAGAGAGCTTGGGGAGGAAAAAGAATAGGGGTTTCATTAAAAATACCCTAAAAAATAAAAATATTTTTAAAAATATCTATTTTTTATTCAATTTTAAAAATACTATTTTTTAATTTTTAATTTTAAAAATATCTCTTTTTAAAGGTATATTTTGGATATACATTTAGTATACTAAAGATATATTTAATTTTTAAAGATATATATTGGATATATATTTAATATATCAAAATATATAAAATATATAAATATTTTTGTAAAAAAATATGCAATATAATGTAATTTCCTGAAAAGAGAAACAATTTTTTTTGACATTGAAGGCTTATCACTTATGCATGAAATGTGTATTCAAATGAGATGTGACGACCACACACATAGGGCTGTAAATGAGCCAAGCTATTCGAGCTCGGCTTTAATCTCAGTTCGGTAAAAATTCGTTCAGACTCTAGCTCATTTAAAAACAGGCCGAGCTCAAGCTGCTCGTTTATTAAATGAGCCGAGCTCGAGCTCATAGATACTCAGCACGTCAGGCTCGCGAGCTGGCTCATTTAATAAGCTCATGAGCAAACTCGTTTATTAAGTCATAATAAAAAATATATTTATATATATATTAGTATATTATATTTATTAATTTTACTACTAGCTTATATCTCAAACTATATTTACTAATATTATGTCTCTTATATGATATGACTAACTATGTATTATGAATATAATAATATTATATAATTATTAATTAATAGTTACTAATTTATAATAAACTTTTAATAAATAAATATAAAAGAATATTCACATGCTATTAAATTTAACATATTTTTACAAACAATAAATATGAAATAATTATTCATATAAATATATTATATAGTAATAGTTAGATACATATATTTATGATAAACAATATCAATATTTATATATGAATAAGTTTGATAATACCCTTTATGATCTATTGAAAATGAAAATGATATAATATTATTAGCAATAATATTTATTAAACTTATATTTTAATTAATAGTTATAGACTTATAGTTTAAGTTTTAAAATTAAAATAATACTATGTTTTGATTAAATACTAATTTTATTATTTTTTATTAATTAATTATAACTATTAAGTCATATTAAAAATTAAATATATATTAATTATATATATTAGTTTTACTAGTAATCCTATTATTTAAGAATTTATATCTCAAAATATATTTCTTAGTATCAAAATATATTTTTTAGTATTATGTGTATTCTATCATCATCAATTATTTATCTATCAATGAAATATAGTGTTAATAATTATTATATTAATTATATAATTAAATATCAAAATATTTATTTATTTTATTTCTTAATCAATATATAAATATCAACACAAACAAAATATAATTTAATACTAGATATAATTTGACTAACTAATCTAAATTAAAATTTTTAAGTATTGTAAAAAAATATTAAAAATTACTATATAAATTATTTTTACCGAACCAAAAACAAGAAATCCTAAACACTCAACATTTCCATCGCAGCCACCTCTGACCTCTGCTCTCAAACTTGCTCTCAAAAGTCTCGACATCTTACAATCTCCATCAGAACCAGAGAACCTCTTGAGTTCGACCAGAACCACAGAAAGAAAGAACCAGAGAGGGGAATGAACGAAAGAACCAGAGATGGGTGACGAGAACGAGCCGACAAGGGAGCTCCGACCACCGGCTCTATCTCGTTCTCTGTATCTGTCTCTCTCTGTCTCGCTCTCTGTATCTGTCTCCCTCTGTTTCACTCTCTATCTCTGTCTCGCTCTCTGTCTCACTTTCTATCTCAGGTTGGAAAATCATGGCAGGCCGAGGCGGCAGCTCCGACCACCAGTGAAAGAAAGAACCAGAGAATGAGCCGACCAGAACCAGAGAAAGAAAGAACCAAAGAGGGGAACAAAAGAAAGAACGAAAGAAAGAAAGAACTGACCAGAGACGGGCGACAAGAACGAGCCGACGAGGGAGCTCCGACCACCGGTTCTGTCCCACACGACCATGGATCTGTCTCTGTCTCAAGTTGTTCATTTGTAAAATGGCTGGTATTTGATGTAAAATGGCTTGTATTTAAGAAAGAAATTCATTAAATCTGTTTGTTAAAAGTCAGGTTATTGAGTTCTTCTGTAAAAAGGTGGTATTTGTTGATTGACATAATTTCTTGATCTTCTTCTTGCTATTAAATTTGATTCTAATGTTAGTTTAATCCACACGGCTTTGCAATCCAGAGAAGAGTCAGTCATTTTACCATGTGCTAAGATACATGTAAACAACAATGTCTGGAATTATGGAAATTTGGAAGGATTCCAATGATAATTTCTAGTTCACATTTATCTAAATAAGTTGATAATTCTTAAAGTTTGTTTTTGTATTCATTCTCTGTTATTGATTTAGCTTTTCTTGCATTTTAAAATCTAGGGTTTATGTGAATTTTATTGATCTATTCTTTGATTAGCAGTGTAGAGGTTGGTTGAAATAGAGGCTTTGAGTTTAGAACTATGAATTAGCAACCAAATTAACTAGTCAGAGCTTAATTACTATTGAAATGGTGCTTGAAATTATCTATTTTTCTGAGTTAAGGTTTTTGCTAGCTTAATTTTCTATTAGATATTGTACATGCTTCTTTGCATTTCTACATTTTTGGCTCTCTTCAATTATGCTTATTGTTAAATCTATTATACACCGTTATTGAATTTATAGTTTTAAGAATTGGTTGTAATAAGAGTTACAAAAAGATTAGAATTTTAATTTATTCTGCAGTGCATTTTTGAAATATTGATAAATTTTGTTAATGTTAGGAGCAAGTATTTGAATTAGAAGGGATGTGAATTTGTGAATTTCTTAATTTAATTTCTTAATTGACTTACCTCTTGATTCAATGTTTATGGTTCTAAAAGTTGTCTTTTTCCTTTTTAGGATATGTCTAATACAAATTTTACAAATTTAAATTTCACTCAAGATTTATCTCCAAATTTGAATGCTTCACCTGTTTTTATATCTGATACCAGTGAAAGTATGGAATCCATTCTTGATGTGAAAAATGCTAAAGAAGACGACAATCTATTTGCTCCAAAGAAAAGGAAGAAGACTTCAAAAGCATGGAATGAATTCAAAGGGGTGACACTTCCAAATGGGACAACGAAAGCTAAATGTATTTATTGTAAACATCGGCTTGCTTTGAACAAGACTGGTGCTACCACACAATTTTTGAGGCACTTAAAGTATTGTTTGCAAAGGGTAATAAATCTAAAAGGGCAACAACAGATTAGCATCACCAACCGCATAAATGAGACAGAAAGTATAGCTATAGCGGAGAATTTCAGGTATAATCATGCAAAAATTAGAGAAATGTTTTCCCATATGATTCTTATGCATGAGTTACCATTTAACTTTGCAGAATATGAGATATTTAATTTGTTAATAAAATATGCAAATTCAAGTTTTTATAAAATTAGTCGGGCAACATTAAAAAGAGATATTGATAGTAGTTATGATATAGAGAAAAAGAAAATCAAGACATTGCTTGCTGGTGTCCCTAAGATTAGTGTGACCACAGATTTGTGAAAATCTGATGCCCAAAAGATATCATATATGGTTGTTACTGCTCATTTTGTGGATTCTAATTTTAAGTTGCAAAAGTGCACATTGAACTTTTATAATATTACACCACCTCATAATGAAATTATTGTATATGATGCATTACAAAAGTGCTTTCAAGAATGGAAGATAAAAAATAAGGTGTGAACAATAACTGTAGATAATGCTACTTATAATGATGTTGCTATTAGGATGTTAAAGGAAAATTTGTCTTCATCATTATCGCTTTCCCTATGGCAAGTTGTTTCATGTGCGATGTGCACATATTTTGACCTTATTGGTTCAAGATGGTTTGTCTAAGATTCAAGATATAACACACAATGTTTATGTAATGTTCCAAAATTTTAAATAGAAATTTTTTTAACTAATATTGATAATTGATAGTGTATAGTGACAAAAGTAATGTGGATAAATGCTATAAGTAGAGAATATCAAATAATATATATTAAAAATTTATTAAAAAAATTATTTTTACAGTTTTACAGGGCTAAAAATTTAATTAGAATCAAAAGATAAGAGTGAGGGTGCACCGTAGTTAAAATGGGATTGCCTCACCTGATTAAACTATATATATATAAAGAAATGTGTGTGTGTCTGTGTGTGAAAGACTCTTCTCTCTTCTCCCATCTTCCATGCCTATCATCACTATTACTACTAAAACTACTTATTTCTTCTCTTTTCAGAAAATTTAACTAAAATTTTGAATGAAATAACATCTAGTTATGGGTTTTTAAAAGAATAAGATAGAAAAGGTGAGATTATCAACAAGTGATCAAAGAAAAAGAGGAAAAAGAGAGAAGAAGAGAGATTTTAAAAGAGGTATGTGCTTTTATATTTTAATTTATAAATATTTAAATTTCTATGAATTTTAATATTTGAATTAGTTGATTGAGTCATCTATAATGAATTATTACTGAAAAGTATTGGTTAAATAGATTGATGAGTAAAAAGTGAGTTAAAGGAATTTATAGTGATGAGTATGATTCTTATTTCAATCATTATAAGAATTGAGTGGTTTGATGTTATTTTTAGTTATGAGTGATGACTAAAGATTGATTAATTGATGTTTGAGTAAAGTATTTGATATAGACTTTTTTTATATCAAAAAAACTAGTTTTTGATTTATTTTTATCATAGATCTTGAGCATATTGTGTTTAAGTGGTTGAGTGTGCGAAATACATAATTTTTGCTTGACATGGCCAGTGACAGGCCCACGTCACTAGGTGTGTTAACGATGCTGTGTTTCAACATTGATGACACGACTATATCTCTGGGCATGTTGTAGCTACTGTAATACAAGATTAATGATACGGTTATATCTCTGGGCGTGTCGTAGCTACTATAATACAAGATTAATGATGCGGCCAGTGACACGATCATGTCTCTGGGCATGTCGTAGCTACTATAATACAAGATTAATGACATGACTAGTGACAAGCCCGTGTCGTTAGGCTTGTCAAAGCTTCTGTAATGCAAGAGTAGTGACACGGGCAGTGACACACCCATGTCATTAGACGTGTCAAAGCTTCTGTAAGAATAGACAAATAACACGGTCATTGACACGCCCATATCATTGGGCATGTCACTTGAAGAATTTGCCTAAAATAGTTTCTTTTTTTATCTTTCATTTGTGATTTCGGCCTAAATGATTATAAGACCTCAAATTGTAAAATTTTTTTAAAATTAACCCTAAAAAGTAGTGCAATAAATTTTAAATATATTATAAATATATGTAATACCAAGTGTTAATCAAAGAACTTTTTTATTGAAGTGATATACATAATTCAATGTTAATTAAAACTAATGAATTGTCCAAATCATATTGATTTTAGATCTAGCTTTGGATTGATTGGTTAGCTAAAGGGAGGATAGCCATAGTGATAGTGGACATCTTGTGCCATTAATGGACATATTATGTCATCAGTAACAGTGTGCATAATTGTCATTATACATTCTTGATATTTGGCATTAAAATTGCTATACTAACCCATTATCCAAACTTATGATTTGAGTTCAGTGTGTATGGACATATTTAATGAAGTTATATATTGAAAATATATGTGAATATGATGTTATGAATAATGAAAGAAATGCAAAATAATAATATAAGTCAATTATTTAAAATCGACTTGCTGTGTTACAATGTGAAAGTGATTGATAATATATATATTAATATTTCAAGTGAAAGTTCTAATGCATGGAATATAAATGTTATATTCAAAATATTGAATTGATCAGTAACTTTCTAAGTGTTATAATGATTAAAAGTGTATATAATGATATAAGATACAAAGTGCTTTAAAGTATAATACTAAATCTAAGTGCCAAAATTATAAATTGAATAAAATTATCCTATATATAAAACTGAAAAGTAAGATTTACTGAAAAACAAATAAGTATAGTACGAGCAATGTTAACAAATGAGAAAGCAAGTTTTAAATAAAATGATTCAAAAAGAGAAAAATTGTAATACCGAAAGTGTAGTAAAGCATAATGACTTTTATAAAGTTAATGTTATTATTTTGTGTAATCAAAATATTATGTTGGTTTGTTATTAAAAATATTTAATATATTAAAATGTTTATTAAAACTGAGTATTATTACTATATTTTTGTAAGTATTTTTCTTTAATATTAAGCGATAAAATATGTTTATACAAGCACCACTAAGCTTTGCTTAACATGTTAGAATTATTTTCTGATATGCAGGTATCATGTCATCAGAGCAAGTGAAGAAGTGAAATTAAAAATCTCAAAAATTATCTACAGTACATATAGATATCTTTTTTATATTGTACTTTTAAGTTATGAAGTATATATATGTGCAATTTATCTTACCTATTTGAGAGATTGTATAAATTTATAAATGTGAAAGAAATATATGTATTTAGAGAATGAAGTTTTAGATTTTAGTGAATGATTATCAAATCAAGTAATGTATTATATATTTATTTTAGATTGACAAACTTATGGTGGTTATCTGATTTATAATTAATATTTGATTTATTAAAGATATTGGAGATTGATTTAAATGTTAGATTTATAAGTATTATATTATACATATTGTATTATTACTTAAAATTTTTTGTTAGTAACACTTTGAAATGAAACTTTGCCCATGAATTGATTAGAGTACTGATAGTATATTGAGTAACATTCTTTGATAATTTTATGTGAGAATTTTCATGAGATGTTACATTTAGTGGTATCAGAGCGTGGTTTAGACATTTTTAGCACGTGGAAGTATGGGAGAAGTGAAATACAATTGTCTAAGTTGTGTGAATTGAATAAGTGGATATGTATTTTGATACAATTAATATTTCATATGTTTATGATAATAGAATATTTTCTAAGAATTGATTAAGATTTCATAATATATTATTTGGAGCACATTAGACCTATTTATGAAAAAGAATGATATGAAAAGAAAATAAAAAATGAGTAGCTAAAGAGATATATCAAAGCAACATAGTGAAAGTGTAATAATTTATTGGAATCTGAGGAATGAATTATAATAGATAGATAAATTTCAAGAATGAAATTTCTTACAAGAGTAAGAATTGTAACGCCCTAAAAATTTCAAGTACTGATTTTCTTCATTAAGTGAATATATGAGTATAAATTGGATTGATTATGATATTATGTGTAGCTTGAGTATTTGAAACTGATAGTAATAAGGTTGATTAAGACCTAAAAAGAGTAACATTAAATCCGAGTATGAATAATATCGTTATTTCTAGAAAAGATTTTAAAAAGGTAAAAAATTACGAAAATACTCTTATAGCCTCAAAATGAACTTGAGCTGTAATTTAAATGTGAAATATAGATAATGACATTTTAAAGTAGCTAAAGTAATTATTTTTACAATGTTTCGGAATTAAAAATTGGAGTAATAGTTAATTAAAGAAAGTGAGTGCACCGAAATTATTATATGAGCGAGTGTATTAGATAAAAATTCTAAAACCTATTTAAAGATTTCTAGTGTCTTCTATTATCTTCTAAAATGTCATATTCATCATCTCCACCTCCACCTCCATCTTCATCTCTTTTTCTTCTTCTTCTATTTTTTCACCATAGAAATCATGGAGAATTGGTAGAAAAATCAAGTTTTGATGGATTTTAGCTAATTTAAGCTTGATCTATTAAGAAAAACATCATCAAAATGAAAGATTGAGATTAAAAGTGATGGAAGAGTATTTTTAAAGAGGTTAGTGCTTGTATAATACTTATTTTGTTATTTATTGAATTGATCTTTATTTTTATTATGAAAAGAAATTTGTGAATTGATAAAACACCATTACTTGTGAAAAGATATTGTGTATTGAATAATTATGAAAAATATGAGTATAAAACTTTACTTCTATGATAGTAAAGTTATTCTTGCAATATGTAAATGTGTATTTTTGATTATTAACTAAAATAATGTTTAAATCCGTCATTACATCATTTACGAGTTGAATTATTGATAACTTATTGATTAAATTATATATAAAAAAAATTCCTACAGTAGTATGCATGATCATTTTTATGATCATGCATATGCCTATGTATATTTTTGTTCCTTAAAATTTTGAAAAGAAATTCTAGCAAAGATATACATGATTATTTGCATGGTCATACGTATGCTTGTGCATATTTTTATTCTTCAAACTTTGAGAAGAAATCTCAATAGTGAGGCACATGATCATTCACATGGTCATGCATATACTTGTGTCCTTAAAACTTTGAAAGGAGATTTCAATAGAGACATGTATGACCATTTGCATAGTCATTCATCTGACTATGCATATTTCTGTTATTCAAAATTTTAAAAATAATTCAAGCAGTGATGTGCATGATCACTTGCACAGTCATGCATTTGCCCATACCTTCACAAAGTAGGGTTTATGAGTGAAATTAATGGTGAATTATTGAATACATCTGGAAAATAGTTATAATTGATGAAATATTACTGATAAGATTGAAATGAAATCAATCTATTAAATGATGAAACTTAGATGTGGAGAAAACTTGAGGAAAATATGGATAAATGTGATTGGATATTTGAAATAAGTGTATGGTTAGAGAAAAGATAAGAGATGATTATAAGTGATTAGTGGATTTCACATTATTCATGAAGAAATAAGATAATTTATGAAGCAAGATAAGAAAAATGATATATTGATGAATCATTAATGATTTTAAATAGTTTAAAGAGTAAGATAAAGAAAACAAAAAAATGTATATACGAATTGATTGAGTAATGAAAGTAAGAATATGAGATTTACATATTATGTACTTATGGAATACTTGATAGTAATATTATTTGGTGATTGAAGATAAGTTATAGATTATATAAAGAAGTGTTAAAAAGTTAACTGATACTAATTGATTACAATAGAAAGAAAGGAATTGATAATGTGAAAAGAAATGAATGTAGTGAGATTTGAAGGTAGTTTATCCCTTCTAGTGAAATAATATACTGTAGATCAAGTTAGAAATATATATATATATGTGTGCGTGTGTATGTTAAACATAGTGAATACATTATATATATATACTTACATATACTCTTAAAATGAAAGAATAATTGTGAATTCTTAAAATATTAAGAAAAAAATTAAACAAGTAAGAGTGAGAATTTATTTAGATTTCATTATTACAGTGGAAAACATGGAATTGATTTGAAAGGTAAAGATTGATTAATAAATAAAATTACTCGAACTAATCGAAAACAAATATAATGTGTATATATTTTCATATGATAAATATGTTTGAAATAATTGCTCACATCTTATAAATTTATAATAATAAGTAAACAATTTAAAAAGAAAATTTTCTATACCAGAAGATTTTATAATTGAAAATTATTTAAAATAGTGAAATAAATGTATCGCCCGATTATACTGATATTAAATCTAGTTTTTGAATTAGCTAAAGGGTGAATATCCAAAGTGACAGTGGCCATTTTATGCCATAGTGACAGTTGGCACTCTATGCCATAGATGACACATTTTATGTCCCAGTGATATTGACTTTTATGCCAACAGTGAACACTTTACGTCATAGAGGATCTTTGATCCCATTATCATTATAGTAGGCATTCGTGCTATAGTGGGCCTTTGGCCATATCATTACAGTGAGCATTTGTGCTATAGTGGACCTTTAGCCATAACGTTACAGTGGACATTTACTTACCGTTAATGACCCACTATTCGAAACTAGGATTTAAAATTCAGTATATGAGGAAAAAGAGGATATATATATATATAACAGTGGAATGTAATCATATAAATTATATATATGTAAATTTTTCTAAAGAGAATTAAAGGCAATTACTGAATTGAGCTTGAATAGTATAAGTGTGTAGAGCTACAATTTCTGCAGTTTATAATAAAATTATTCTGAAAGTGTTACATTGAGTGATATCAGATATAAAAAAATACAAGTAAATAAATAAAAGTTATGTAAATTAATAATATAATTAATTTTATGTGAGATTTAAGATTAGTTATGAATTAAATGGCTTATTGCCATAACAGGTAAATTTTGAGGGCAAAATTTCTTTAGTGAGAGAGAATTATAATATTTTAAAATTTTAAACAAAAAACTTTTTTAACTAATATAGATAATTGATAATGTAGAATGATAAAAGTAAGGTGGATAAATACTATAAGTGGAGAATAGTGAATAGTATATCTAAAAAATTTACTGAAAAAATTATTTTTACTGTTTTACGGAAATAAAAATTGAATTAGAATCAGAGATTAAGAGTGAGGGTGCACTATAGTTAAAATGAGATTATCTCACCTGATTAAACTATATATGTAAAGACATATGTGTGTGTGTGTGTGTGGAAGACTTTTCTCTTTTCTCCCATCTTCCATGCCTATCATCACCATCACTATCAAAACTACTCATTTCTTCTTCTTTTCAGAAATTTTAACCAAAATTTTGAAGGAAATGATATCTAGTTATGGGTTTTTAAAAGAATAAGCTAGAAAAATTGAGATTATCAATAAGTGATCAAAGAAAAAGAGGGAAAAGAGAGAAGAAGAGAAATTTTGAAAGAGGTATCTGCTTTTGTATTTTAATTTATAAATATTTAAATTTCTATGAATTTTAATGTTTGAATTAGTTGATTGAGTCATCTATAATGAATTATTACTGAAAAGTATTGATTAAATAGATTGATGAGTGAAAAGTGAGTTAAAGGAACTTATAGTGATGAGTATGATTCTTAATTCAGTCATTATAAGAATTGAGTGGTTTGATATTATTTTTAGTTATGAGTGATGACTAAAGATTGATTAATTGATGTTTGGGTAAAGTATTTGATATAGACTTTTTCTATGTCAAAGAAACTAGTTTTTGATTTATTTTTATCATAGATCTTGAGTATATTGTGTTTAAGTGGTTGAGTGTGCGAAATATATAATTTTTGCTTGACACGGCCAGTGACACGCCCATGTCACTAGGCGTGTCAACGGTGCTGTGTTTCAACGTTGATGACAAGACCATGTCTCTGAGTGTGTCGTAGCTACTGTAATACAAGATTGATGACACGGCTAATGACATGTCTCTAGGCGTATTGTAGCTATTGTAATACAAAATTAATGGCATGTCTATGTCGTTGGGTGTGTCAAGCTTTTGTAATGCAAGAATAGTGACACAGGCAGTGACACACCCATGTCATTGGGCGTGTCAAAGCTTCTGTAAGAATGAACAAATGACACGGTCATTGACACTCCAATGTCGTTGGGCGTGTCACTTGAAGAATTTGCCTAAAATAGTTCTTTTCCTTGTCTTTCATTTGTAATTTCGGCCTAAATGATCATAAGGCCTCAAAGTGTAAAAGATTTTTGAAATCAACCCTAAAAAGTAGTGCAATAAATTTTAAATATATGATAAATATATATAATTCCAAGTGTTGATCAAAGAATTTTTTCATTGAAGTGATATACATAATTCAATGTTAATAAAAACTAATGAATTGTCCAAATCATACTGATTTTAGATCTAGCTTTGGATTGATTGGCTAGCCAGAGGGAGGATAGCCATAGTGATAGTGGACATCTCGCACCATTAATGGACACATTGTGTCATCAGTAACAGTGTGCATAATTGTCATTATACATTCTTGAGATTTGGCATTAAAATTGTTATACTAACCCGTTATCCAAACTTATGATTTGAGTTCAGTGTATATGGACATATTTAATGAAGTTATATATTGAAAATATATGTGAATATGATGTTATGAATAATGAAAGAAATGCAAAATAATAATATAAGTCAATTTTTTAAAATCGGCTTGCTGTGCTACAATGTGAAAGTGATTAATAATATATATATATATATATTAATATTTCAAGTGAAAGTTCTAATGCATGGAATAGAAATGTTATATTCAAAATATTGAATTGATCAGTAACTTTCTAAGTGTTATAATGATTAAAAGTGTATATAATGATATAAGATACAAAGTGCTTCAAAGTATAGTACTAAATCTAAGTGCCAAAATTATAAATTGAATAAAACTATCCTATGTGTGAAACTGAAAAGTAAGATTTACTGAAAAATAAATAGGTATAGTATGAGTAGTGTTAATAAATGAGAAAGTAAGTCTTAAATAAAATGATTCAAAAAGAGAAAAGTTGCAATACCGAAAGTGTAGTATAGCATAATGACTTTTATAAAGTTAATGTTATTATTTTGTGTAATCAAAATATTATGTTGGTTTGTTATTGAAAATATTTAATATATTAAAATATTTATTAAAACTGAGTATTATTATTATATTTTTGTAAGTATTTTCTTTAATATTAAGTGACAAAATATGTTTATACAAGCAACATTAAACTTTGTTTAGCGTGTTAGAATTATTTTCTGACATGCATGTATCTTGTCATTGGAGCAAGTTGAGAAGTGGAATTAAAGATCTCAGAAATTATCTACAGTACATATAAATATCTTTTATATATTGTACTTGTAAGTTATAAAGTATATATATATGCAATTTATCTTGACTATTTGAGAGATTGTACAAATTTATAAACGTGAAAGAAATATATGTATTTAGAGAATGAAGCTTTTGATTTTAGTGAATGATTATCAAATCAAGTAATGTATTATATATTTATTTTAGATTGGCAAACTTATGATGGTTATTTGATTTATAATTAATATTTGATTTATTGAAGATATTGGAGATTGGTTTAAATGTTGGATTTATAAGTATTATATTATATAGATAGTATTATTATTTAAAAATTTTTGCAACACTTTGAAAGGAAACTTTGCTAATGAATTGATTAGAGTACTGATAGTATATTGAGTAACATTCTCTGATAGTTTTATGTGGGAATTGTCAAGGGATGTTACAATAAAACATATTATTGCGTCAGAAGCACGTCTTCAAATGTTCAGTGAAATTGTGAAATGATTAAAATTACCTTTAAAAAAGCTCATTTTGGATGTTAGCACAAGATGTAATGCAAAATATTTGATGCTTGTTGTTGCTTTAGAGTATAAAGATATTTTTCCTCGATATCAAATAAAAGATTCAAGTTATTGTTGTTTGCCAAGTGAAGTAGATTGTAAGAAGGTTAAGGAAGTTTATGTATTTTTGGAAGAATTTTATGAGGTCACTAATATCATTTCAGGAAGTGAGTATCCAACTTCAAATTTATTTCTTCTTGAACTTTATAATGTTAAAAGAAAATTTAATGAAATATATGCATCTGATGATGAATCTATAAAAAACATGGTGAAGAAGATGAAGAAAATTTTTGATAAATATTGGGGTGATTGTAATTTATTAATAGCTATGACAGTTGTTATGGATTTAAGGAGTAAGATGAAAATCAATTGAGATTTATTTTTCTCTCATATATAGTAGAGTTGATTCTGTTGAGCATATTGCAACAGTTAGTGAGTCTTTACAGTTGCTCTACAAAGAATATGTTGAGACTTATAGAACGAAAAATGCTAATAATGAATCCCGAAATGAACTTGCAAAAGACGGTTCAAGCGGTGATAGTGTTGATAAAGGGAAAGGTAGAAAATCAAATTTTTTTCTTCTTATAAGATCTAGCGATGATGTGGTTGAGCATGCTAAATCGAAATTAGATATTTATTTGGAAGAAGGTATTCATGTTTGCGAAAATAATGAGGCATTTGACATCTTGGAATGGTAGAGTGCAAATAAATTGAAGTATAGGATTTTATCGAGAATGTTAAGTGATATATTGTCAATTCCTATCATAACAGTGGCTTCTGAAGCAACTTTCAATGCTGGGGATAGAGTTATATATTCACATCGTGCATCTCTTAGAACGGATACAGTGCAAAAATTACTTTGCGGAGAAGATTGATTTCGAGCTTACTATAAATTAAAAAGCAAGAAAAATGTTAGTATGTTCTATTTTTATGAAGGAAAAGAACAATGAAATTTATGATTTTTATTACATAATTATAGTTAACTTATTTTTTTTCTTAATATTTATAGAAAAGCACCACCAAGGATATTCGAAAGTATATTATACCTTGATCGTATTATCTATTTATAAGGTATTATTTTAGCTTCAGAATTTTTTATAAGTTTACATATAAAACTAAATGTATATTTAAAATTGTTATTTGATTTTTTCAATTTTATTTATGTAGGAGTTGCAACAGTTGAACTAAAATATAATGGAGTTGTCATGTGTTAGATGAAGTTGCTCAAGTTGAATTTATTACTTATTTGATTCGCTTTGATAATTTTAGTACTTTTTTTTTCCCTAAAGTTAAATTATCTTAGAAATTATTTATTGTTCTTTTTCTTTTTATCTAGACATACCTCTATATATTTTCTAATGAATGTTTAATTTTTAATTTTGAATATAATTATAATGTATAATGATAATTTTTTTTTAATTTTATCATATATCCAGATATGTTAACGAGTTCGAGTCCGAACTAGAGCCGAGCTCGAGCTCGAGCCTATAACGACTTTCAATTCTTATGAGTATTAAAATCGAGCTCGAGCTCGAGTTTGGCTCGTTTATCCTATTAATGAGCCAAATACGAGCCGAGCCGAGCCGAGCCGAGCTCGAGCTTGACAATATTTATATAAATTGAACTCAAGCTTAAGTTTTATGTGTCGAGTCAAGCCCGAACATATTAAAACTCAGCTCGGCTCATTTATAGCCCTGCACACAAAATTCACTGGCTTTTCCTTTTTTTTTTTTGGGTTTGAAAATAATAATTTATTGATTCGGTACCAATATACGTGGTTGAAAATTGACAGAACAGAGCCAACATTCTCCTCTAAAAATCACAAGCAATGAATCAAAATATAGCACTTGATGATGTTTGACCTAACTTCAAAAAAAAATTATTTTGTAAATATTTATTGGTTTATTAGTGGCTGACAAACAGTCTCTAGATTTAGTGCATTTAATTTATAAATATATTTAATTTAATTATAATAAGACTATGCAATAAATTTAAAAAAAATAAATAAAAATAATATATTAAATTATTTTATCAAAAATACTAATAAGCATCAAATAATAAGCTCGTCCTCCAATTCATTTTTTTTTTTAAATTTATAACCCTAACTTATAAGTTAATAAATACGTAATTTTGAGTTTAAAGTTTATAAACGGAGGACTTAATCAGTTTATAAGTTATCCCGTTGTTATGGATTTAAAATTATAATAAATAAAAGATCAAGTTTTCCAGATATCTATATTAGGCTTTGACTTTGAGTCCTTATGGGTGCTTATTGCATTTGTGAAACAAACAAGCCTCATTAGCATATATCAATATGTTTGAATGGAGTGAGTTGTAAAGAAAAGGGAAGGAAGAAAAGTTAAAGCACTTGACCTTATTTGAGTAAAAGAGTAATATATATTCAATATCTTATTATTATACCACACATAAAAATATATAAAATTTGGTGCTGCCTCTCCCCAAATTTGTAATCTAGGAAATTACCTAATAGAGGTTTGGTTCATAAGACCCTACACAAACCCATAATTCTCAATAAATCATGTAATGATCTGCTAGTACCTGAATATGGCAAATGGTACCATATTAAAGCAAACAACCATTTAAAAGATGAACAAATTTGATCTAACTCTAAAGACGTGTGCATTAAGTAGGTAGACAAATGTAACAGGCAATAAATGCTAGAAAGAAAGAAATTGGCCACTCAGCTTAGAACAATGGCAGAACCACAAAAACAAATCCACTGGTTCTGTACTCAAATACGTGGTGGAAAATTGACAAGAAAGTGCCAACATTCTCTTCTCCAATTAACATACATGAATGATCAATCTTTATCGAAATTTTGAAGATGTTAAGTCAAGTTACTAAAGAATGAAAATACTCACCTCAACAGCTCACTTAATGCTACTCCAAATTCCAGCCACAGACTATTTTTCACATTAATTATTCAGTCCCCACTTCACTTTTCATTTCATGCTCTTCTATCAACCTAATCTATTAATGAATTTTTTTTGTCACTCCCAACTTTGAAGCTAGTTACAACACTTGATCACAACATGAAGAAGTCTCTTCCAGTGGTTGAACCTCAGAGCTCAGGGAGTGACTCCGATGGTATCGATCACGGTTATGAGCAAGGCATCATTGTTCCGACCCAAGTAATCGCTATAGCTGATAGTTTCGAGAAGAAGGAAGACTTATGGTATAGCTTGTGTTAATTAAACCATGGCTCAGCCTTCTCAACCCAAGCAATTAGAATTGGTTCAAAGACAGCTCTAGCTATAGCATGTGTTTGTTTCTAGAGAAATGCCTAAGCTAAAGTTAGAATACCTTAGTATATTTGACATTTGTTTTGTTTTGTTGTTTTTTTTCTTTAATACGTTTTTTCAAGCGCTTGTGCAACTCAGTTTCTCTATGTTGATGGGAATCATGCAGGTTTGTTACTTCACAAATTCCAACAGATCTATCAATCCAAGTTCAAGACATCACTTTTACTGTTCACAAGGTAACTTAAAAATATAGAAAAACTTATGCTTCTCTTTCGCAGAAAACATATACTTGTCTTTCTCTGAATAGATTGATACTTTTTTTTACCATCTAATACTTAGGCTGAACGATGCAAGACAGTCATTCTAGAAGCTTATTCTGAGATTTTAAAATTCTGGTTCTCAAATAACACACCCAAAAATTACAAACTTTTAATCTTACCCTCCAAATTTGAATCCAATTTCAGCCACTGGATTGCCTCCTTGGAAAAAAAAACCTTGCTTTTACTGATTTTAGGATCTTAAAATTATGTCTTATTCTAAAAATGTAAAAAAGAACAAAAATACTCTCTTAAGAGACTTTCACTGTATCTCACTCGAAAAAAAACCTTTTTGCAGTACTCTAATTTCATCATCCAGATAGTCTTCATTCACATCAACAATTTGATCCCAAGGACACACCCTAATTAACTTGAATTTTCATATTGTAGATGGTAGGTTTCAAATTACATTAGAATCCATCATATAGGTAAAGACATAGCTTCTTTCAACAAAGATGACATCCGAAAGAATAGACCGTTAAACTGGTGAAACTATTAAGGATTTTGCTAGAGCACTTTAGGATGTCACTTGAGAATCTCTCAACTCCCATACTGACAATAAAGAGTGCAAGTTCCAAGTACAGTTTTTTAAGGATCCAATGCACACACGACTAATATCATACATTGATCACAAAATAACCGTTGAAAACAACTTACCAGAACTCTATTTTTATACCATTGGAATTTTTTTTTCTTTATGAATCTCTCAACTTCTATTAATTCAAGTGCATGTGCCACATATAGATAAAAAAAAATGGGATTCAAATATATGAAACAACGGTAACTTAATCCATACTCACTGTCTTTAGCCTACAGTCATTCAACAATTAACACACCAATGGATTCATAACACAGATTATCTAGTGATATTTCTGTAACAAACTCATATCATTTGCTAACCATTCATTTCACCTGAAACAGTATCCTTTGGTATCAAAATGCGGCTACATAGGCCGTCTAGAACTTCTGCCTTCAATTTCAAATTTTGGGTATGAACTCAAACTGGAAAATTTCCCAGGAGGATCAGAAACATTTGAAACTATTCTAAAGTTTTGCTATGGACTTCCATTAGATCTAAAATCTAACAACATAGCTGCACTGAGATGTGCATCAGAATTCCTAGAGATGAACGAAGAGCTTGAAGATGGAAACCTCATTTCGAAGACAGAAGCTTTCCTTACATTTCTAGTCCTTTCCTCATGGAAAGATACCATCACTGTTCTTAAATCCTGTGAAACTTTATCTCCATGGGCAGAAAATCTCCAAATTGTTAGAAGATGTTGTGAATCAATTGCATGGAAAGCTTCTAGAGATAATTCAACAATGGGAGATATAGTAAATGACGAAGGATGGTGGTTTGATGATGTAACAATAATTAGAATTGATCATTTCATGAGGATTATAACTGCAATAAGGGCAAAAGGAACAAAACCAGAGATCATAGGTAAGTGTCTAATGCGATATGCAGCACGATGGTTGCCAGGCATGGATGTTGAATTAGAAGGACTAAGAGGTTATGGGTACGGAAAAAATGAGTTGCAATTTAGCATATTGAGCGGGAGGAGTGAAGATGAGAGTATTGGACACAAGAAGGAGCAAAAAACCATCATTGAAAGCCTAGTAAGCCTGCTTCCTCCTCAACAAGAAGCTGTCCCTTGTAAGTTCTTGTTGAAGATGTTGAAGATGGCCATTGTGTACTCAGCATCACCAGCTTTAATTTCAGAGCTAGAGAAGAGAGTGGGGCTGACATTGAAGAATGCCAGTGTGAATGATCTTTTGATTCCTAATTATAAAACTGAAGATCAGGGGAAACTCATGAAGTGAGAACATTACCCTCTCTCTCCTTAAGATTGTTTGACTTGGCATAAAAAATTAAAATATGAAAAATAGTAAAACAATCTTGTAGTGAAAATTTTGTTTATACTTGCTTATTGTCATTAACCTATACTACAGACAACTGGAACAACACACGATGCATAATGTAGATGTAGTACAAAGAATTGTGGAATACTTCTTGATGCATGAACAAGAACAGCAGCAACTGCAACCGATACCAGGGAAATCAAATGTTAGTAAGCTCATGGACAGCTACCTAGCTGAGATCGCAAGGGACCCAAACCTTTCCATTACCAAATTTCAAGTTTTGGCAGAAGCACTACCAGAAAATGCACGTATCTGTGATGATGGTCTTTATAGAGCCATAGACACCTACCTCAAGGTTTGCCTTTACCTTCTCTCTCTCCATTTCTCATATCTTTCAGTTAAGCAAACCTAAAAACTTTATATCCTTTCCAGACTCATCCTTCACTCTCTGAGCATGACCGGAAAAAGCTATGCAAACTTATGAACTGCGAGAAATTATCACTTGATGCATGTACGCATGCTGCACAAAATGACAGGTTGCCTCTAAGAACTGTGATTCAGGTAAAATTTACAAGAATTATAGACCATAAATTCCATTATTAGTTAATCAAACAGAAATTCTTGTGAAGGTATCCATGCTGCATAATAAATATAATGATTTGCTTTCTTCCTGCTGTAAAGGTAAAAAATAAAATACACCAAGTGCTGAGGAGAACACACCAGGATTATGGAATATAACTTTATAATGCAACAAAATAAGTCAACTTGGTATTTCAAAAGTTAACAAAGGACTGAAACTTCATTACTATATATTAGAGATCATGCCAATATAAGCCAAAACCTTCCACAGAATCAGAAGCCAAGCTCTTAAAATTTTCTAGATAACACCAGCATGGATTGTACATATTCTCTCAAATCCTTAAACCACATGTATTTTCCCTTCCTCTCTCCTGCTTCTATCATATAATCCACCCCATCTTTGCACACACAACCAAACCAATTGAGACATCCCCACAGTTTTTTATTTTCTTAAATACATAATCTTCCTTGTTACGTCTCTTTCTAATAGAATTGGAAAGACAGGGACGTATCAAACCAAAAGAAAATCAGGGATTTCCATTAATCATTGGCCTGCAGAAAATCTAATACACAATACTAAGATGCCAAGACTTTGAACTTTGGAAAGCAACATATATTATTGAAATATGTGTATCATCCAAGAGAGATACATTTGCTATTGCCCACTTATATTTCAACCTTATCATGAATGTGGTCATATAAACTCTCTTAAAATTATAATCTAGGATCTTCAGAACACTCTCTTCTGCAGTTTTTTCTTAATCTTTTGCTAGAACATGTCAACTACTGTACAAAAATAACAACATAATAATTAATATATCATAGTAGTTGCAGTTTACTTCACAGGCTGATGCCTACAATCACAGTACATGGTTGCAGGTATCCTAGATAGCAAAAGAGCTTAAGCTATTCTTTAAAACGTAAATCTTAAACCATAGACAATTCCAAGTAAATTACAAACCTAGATTACTTGATATAGGCATATAAACTTGAATAAAAAACAGAATTCTGCTGTGAATACAGGCCCTACATACTCAGCAGTCAAAAGTAAAAAAATTTCAATTCAACAATTTAAAGAAGGAAGACTGAACATGCAGGTATTGTTCTCAGAGCAAGTAAAGATCAGGACAGCAATGAGAGGAAAAGAGCCAGCAGCAAGCAGCAATAACTCAGAACAGGAGGTGAGTCGAACATCAACAAAAACAGAAATCATGACCTTAAAAGCAGAACTTGAAAATGTAAAGGCAAAAATGGCAGAGCTTCAGAAAGATTACTCTGACCTGCAACATGAATATGGAAAGGTAAACGAGCACCCGAGATGGAGTTTGGGTTGGAAAAAGATCAGGAAATCATCTCTTTTCAGTAGAAAAATAGATGGGGATGAAACCAGCAAAGGACAGCAGAGATCCAATTTATTGTCCCGTAGAGTCAACTTCAGAAGAAGACAATCCATATCATAGTTTTATAACTTTTTTTTTTTAAATTCAGTTACCAATGTGTATCAAGTCCATTTAATTCCACAGTTTAGTCTGCTTCTTAAGATCAGGCATGGAGAAAGTTCATAAGCTAATCCTAAGTTCACCTGTAGATATATTGTTTTGCAGTATCCTGCTTTTAGAAGTTCTGATGAAACTCTCTTCCACTTTTTCCAAAAGTTGATAAAGCAGCATATCATATAAAACAAAGTTTGCCAATTGAAATAGAAAACAAAAAAAGTACAAATGTTGCTATGAAAACTGGCAGCCTGAGATAAGGAATTGATCGGACTCAACTGAGTATTCAGAAGTGGATGTTTGGTTGACAGGTTGAAAACCAGAAATATGATGTTCATGTGTGCTCAAAGCCTTCAGGCACATGAAAAAAAAATCTATCACCAACAGACAAAGCACGAATCTGTGCTAAAAGCACACCATATACAGATCCAATAACTCAGTCAGATCTCCAACAATCTTTACGAAGATATCCAATCACCAGAAGTTAACCAATGTTCATAGTCATCAAGTATGTTTCAGTATCATAGAATTGTCAAAACATGACAGTGCAATGTACAGCAAACATATTTAATGCATAATAGAATCTTAACCAATCAAAATTTTCAATAATATCAATGTAAAGAAGTTCCCATAGGTAATTTGATAAACAAGTTCCATGGCAAGTATAGTAACAATTGATGTCATCCAAAATCCAAAAAGAAAGCAAATGCTGAAATCAAATCTTTTACTAGCAGACCATACAAAAGCAAAATACTTATTCATACTGCAAAGCAGCCAAAATAGTACAAATCCCAAAGGTTCAACAAAAACCCTAAATTACAAAATCAAACTAATATCAAAATTGTGTAGGAAAACACTACCTACTAGCATCCCTCATGTTGCTCCATGGAAACTTGGCGTTCTCCACCTTGAAGTCACGAGCACCAGCACGACCTCTCCAGCTTCTTTTCTCATTCCCAAATCTCTCTTCTTTCTTCCCATCAAGCCAATGTTTTTTCCCTTCATCTTCCATAATACTAGACCTCCTCTGCTTGTTGGTTCTCTCCTTCTCCTCCTCAATAATCTTCAACGGGTACAAATCAGGAGATATCGAAAGTGGGTTTCGTAAAGTAACATAGGCTTTTTTGTAATCAGGTCTGGCGATTAGTAGTCCGCCTCGCTTCTTCTTCTTGCCTTCCATGTTAAGAGTACGAACCTTGTCGACTTCGAAGCCGTAGAGAGACTCGAGAACACGCTTGATTTCAATCTTGGAGGCAGAGGGAATTGTTTTTAAGGCAATTTCTTGGATGTTGTTGAAAGTTGTGGGCATTAAGAGTTTGATCGGAAGATTTGCGAAGTGAACAACTCTTCTTCCCAATCTGCTCCCCATCTGTTCGTGTTTTTCGCTCCTTCAGTTGTGTTCTGCCTGCTTTTAGCTTTGATGCTTTTAAATAGGCGGCCCGGGCCGGAGTTTTCCGGTTTCTTCTTTCTGAACCGGGACATGCCTATTGCTAGGGCTGTAAATGAGCCAAGCTACTCGAGCTCGGCTTGGATCTTGACTCGGTAAAAATTTATTTAGGTTTGAGCTCGAACTGCTCATTTGTTAAATGAGTCAAACTCAAGATATGAAATACTCGGCTCGTTAGTTCTCGAGCTAGCTTATTTAAAAAGCTCGTGAGTTAAGCTCGTAAGCTAGCTCATTTAGTGTATTGGATTAAAAATATATATAATTTAATTTATATATTAAACTATATATGTGAATATATTAATTTTTTAACTAACTTAATTTATATAATTTATTAATATATGGTATATTTGATAAATAAATTAAATAATATACAATACAAAATAACTCTGTAATTTATAGTAAAATATAAAATTATAGTAATATAATATTTTATTTTTGTTAATATATAATTATATTATTCATCTTTTATAAAAACATAAATTTTAGTATATCTTTTATGAAAATTTAGAAAAAGTGAATAAAAAATAAAAATTAATATAAGTTTATTGAGTTTGTTAAACTTATTTAAATAAAGCTCGAGTTCAAGCTCGAGATACATAATATATGAGCTGGCTCGATATAAGTTCGAGCTTGGCTCGGGTTCGATTCGAGTTCAAGTTCGAACTCGACTATTTTATAATGAGCCGAGTTTGAGCTTTCCAAAACTCGGCTTGGCTCGACTCGATTACAGCCTTACCTATTACCTTTTTGCAGTGACAGTTGGACACACTTTTCTTTTTTTTTTTCTCTTTGCCATCGAAAATTGAAAAATTTTTAGGTATGCATCATTCTAATAAAAAATTACTATAAAAATGATAATAAAAAAATTATATAATTTTATTAGTTATATATATATTCAATTAATTTAAAAAAAATTTTATTAAAAATTTTACTTTTTATCCATGCTAACTGCTAAAATTATCATATTTAGGAGCATTTTATGAAAATAAAGAACTCATAAATTGATAAAAAAAAAAACTCATAAATTTTATCAATACCTCATTTTATTACTATTTTTATGCAAAAAAATTTATTAATCTTTTTTTTGAACTATGAAAATTTATTAATCTCTATCAATTTTCAAATTATATGAAATTTCAAAATCTCTAAAGTGTATTTATTTATGGAAAAATATTTTTTTTATTTTTTATTTGCAATTTTTTAAGAAAATTAAAGTATTTATTTTTCTACAAAAAATTTAAAAAATATGTTCATTTAATAAAAATATAAAATTATTTTTTAATGCAGATATGAAAACTCTATGTTTCTATATTAGAAATTTTAACTCTATTTATAAAAAATGATTTTAGAAAAATTTGAAAAACATCTTTGAGTTTTCTCAAACCTTCTTAAAGCTAAAAAAAATTTAAAAAACCGTTTTCTATTTCCTAATTTAAGAAAATTATAATATATAAATATAAATTTTTATTTTATATAGAAACTTTTTCTAAAAAATTACACTAGTTTTTCCAAGTGAACACAACTCTCTTGTGGGTAATTTATTAAATTACTGAAAAAATTGATTATCAAAAATATATTTTACAATGCATATTACTGAAATTATATTTTACTAAGAAAGATTATATTACTATGTGTAGAAGATATAATAAAATACTGACAAAGTAGATTGAAAAAATATTAACTCGTTTGATTACAATATAACTTTATTGAAAAAATTTGAGTAATATCAAAACTACCTTTATAACATATATTTTTTTTAATTTACTATATCCTAAAACAAGTATATGATTGTTTTTTGACATTAGACCCCATAATTTCCTATTCCAATGATATAATTTTTCTTACTTTTCCTAGATAAAGTATTTTACCAATTAGTTAATAAATTTTAGTTGGTCCAATATTTTATTTTATATAAATTATTTGCAAACGAACATGGTATTCTTGATCAAAGGATTATTTTGCCAACTTTCTCAGAATTATTATGCAACTAAACGTTTTTTCTAATTTTTATCTCACTTTTTAAAGCAAAATATATATGTAGCCTTCCTAAATTTTATTTGTTTAGTTTATTTGTCTCATGAACTTTCAATTTAATTATATAGCTCATTGAATTTATATTTTTCTTAACTTATAAATAAAAATTTACTGAGATCACACTGAATCATATCGAGTCAAAATTTTCTTAATAACTATATTTTATTAAATTAAATTTAAAATAAACATGAAACACCTTGAAGAAACATTAAACCGGCAACAAATATTTTAAAAGGTTACTAAACTATTAAAAAAAAGAAGGAAAAAAAATGAAAGGAATATGATTCGGCGTGACTCGATGTGACTCAGTGAGTTTGTATTTATAAGTTAAGAAAAATGTGAGTTTAAGAGCTATATGATTAAATTAAAAGTTCAATGGACAAACTTACTAAATAAGTAAAGTTTAAAAAGCTACATATAACATTCTTATACCTTATATACATATAATATATATACCCTGTTATGTAAAATACATATATATAATATAAGAATACTACAATAATTAACAATAGATAAATTTTCATAATCGTTACCAAAAATTAATTAACTTTTAAAAGATAAATTTAATAGGTAAATACATATATATAATAGTTAAATGTCAAAATTACATATATATATATATATATATATAAAAGAAAATCTCTAAGAAAAAATCTGCCAAAGTTTTATCTATAATTTCATAAAATTCTTAAAAATTAACTCAACTTACAATTTAAAAATATCCCAAAATCACATTATAGTCCAACACCACCTCCTCCACAACTTATATGCAAAAGTTCCATAATTAAAAACAATATCCATCACACACACACACATATATATAACTTCAAATTTATGTTTTATATACATATGGTATGATTATAAAATACAAAACCAAATTCTGTAGAAAATAAAATTATACATGAATGCGATATAACTGTTTTGGTCTCGTGGCAAAGGCTTCTACCTTCAAGATCAGTCTCAAAGTCTAGACCTGCTTAGATCTATTAGGACTACTCTATTCTGCAACACTATCACATGTATGATAAAATTCAACTGCGCTGAGCCTGAAAGCTTAGTGGTACATGCTTTGATAACAATGAAAAAAAATCATATATTTTCTCATGCCATAAAAATGCATTATGCTCCACTTAATATACAATGCTCATTTAACATTTACAATCTCTTATATCCATAAAAATATCACAATAACATAAATTGGGTCCAATAAATCCATACATAATATCCATATTCCATTGACTTGGCTTTTAGTGACCAAAAGGTCCAACACCGGAGATTAAGTGTCATATATCACTCTGAAGGTCATCCCTCTATCGACATTGAGGATAAAGTATCATAAATCAACCGAAGGCCGTCCTCTCTCAATACTAAAGACAAAGTGTCATAACTTACCCGAATGTCATCTCCTCAACATAGAAGTGCCCGACACCAGTGTGTCTCGCCTGAAGGCGTAATATAATGTCATGACATATCGTTGGCATGTTAACTCGACAGTACTAATATCAATATTCTGGAACAAGTAATTGTGCAGGGTAACAACATCACACATTATGTCACATTTTACCCATTCTCATCACAGTTATTCTTTTCCCACAATTTCCAAGTTCCACAATCATTTTCCTTATTTTTTTCAACCACATTTAGTATCACCCTTAGTCACATTCATAATGTGTCTCATTCTCACACTTCCAATAAGCAATAATCTTTAAACCCAAACTAATATACAAATCATGTTTTCAAACCATAATGCATAAAATAATAAATAGTGTCACTTTAAAGAATGCCATTATTCTTTAAAGAATGTAAATTTGGATGATGCAAAGTATGTATAATCAAAGTAAATGTTAATAAAGTATGCACTAACTTTTTAGAGTTCCAAAATCAACTCCAAGTCATCTTCCAACCCTTACTTTTCAAAAACCCTAAATGCCTCCACTTAAGAAATTTGACTTCCTCACTCCTAACCAACCAATATGTAGAAATATATCATTATAATCTTATTTCTATTCATTTTATTCAAAGCAAACTTAATTATACAATTTTTACCCAATTCCTACCAAAACCCTAGTTTTCCCTTACTAACTTCTTCAAACTTCACCCTAATCAATTTATTTCCATCAATCAACCATAAAATCATTATATATACATAAAAACTACTTCAAAACAATTCATATTAACAATTATTGATTCTTCAATCAAAACTTCAAAATTGATATTTTCTTAAAACTTATAAAAATGAAGCTTAACGTAGAAATTACTTACCTAAACCTTGATTAATCTTTAAAAACACCTTGAATCCTTAATAATTCTTGTAAAATATGAAGTAATTAAAGAAAAAAAAATCCTTCCTTCCATTACTTATGGAAATTGGCCACTCTTGGAAGAAGAAAAAGAAGAAGAAATTTGACTTTTTTATTTTTTGTCTTCTTAACCACATATATTAATTAATTAATTAACATTTAAATATTAGATATTTTCTTCTTCCTATCCATAAATATTTTAATTTCTTTTTTTAATATTTAATTTTTTATTTTTAACTTTTTAACTTTTTTTAGTGAAATGTATCCTTTATATATATCTTAGGTATACACTAAGATACATTATTCATATTCTTCTTCCAATACATTAATTAACCCTATCCCATTATCTATTTAATCGTGTTTAATAAAAATACGGGTGTTACATTACATATGTATTTGGCTTAATTTTTTATCTCAATTTTTTATTCATCGTTTATCTCTATTGTCTCAATTTTTTTTATTACTTTCCATTTATTTTTATTTTTTCAATTTTTTATTACCTCCTATTCATTTATATTAAAGTGACAAGTTCAAGTTGTGCATTAAATATTTAAAGTGAGGATGAACAATAAAACTCACAAGAACAATTCATTTTAACACAAGAAAGCAACTATAACAATATTATGGAAGAAGAAGAAGAAGAAGAAAATAGTTTTGGCTAACAAGTAATGGATCCAAACTAAAGTGAAAAATAAAAAAATTATAAATCTAATATTTTTTTTCTTTTACATTTTAGTAAACATGAAAAATATACATTAAGAGAGTTCTATTGCAACTATTGCATCGCCACATTCAAATGGCAAGAAGAAGGATGCTATGGAATATTGAGGAGACATCTTAATAAGAAACATCCTATTCAAGCAGATACAATTAGAAGCCAAATAATTAACAGGTTTTACACAAATGGCTTCATCATTCACACCTCAACAAAAACTAGGCCATTTCCTCTACAACCAAAATATGGTCAAGGAGTAGCTAGTTTCCTTGTAATAAAATAAATGATGCAACCAATATTGCTAACTTGTTTTTCAAAGAAATAGTACGCTTGCATGATATTCTTAGAACTATTGAGTGATAGGGATGTAATGTTTTTTAGTCACTTTTAGAACAATTTATGGAGCAAATTAGGAACTAAATTGTTATTTTCTACTATTTGTTATCCATAAACTTATGACCAAACTGAAGTTGTAAATAGAACTTTAGGAATTTTATTGTATGCTTTTAGAAATAATGCATATCTTTTGTTGAGTTTTCTTATAATCGTGTTGTGCATTTTACTACTAGGTTTTCTCCATTTGAAATAATTTATGGATTTAGCCCGCTAACTCCATTGGATTTAGCCCGCCAACTCCATTGGATTTAGTTATTTTACCATGTGATGAAAGGGCTAGCTTAGATGGAAAGAAGAGAGCAAAGTTGGTGAAAAAGTTTCATACAGATGTGAGAACTAACATTAAAAAGAAGAATCAACAAGTAGTAAGAGCCAAATAAATAAAGAGAGAAAACAAGTTAACTTTGAACCAAGCGAATGAGTTTGGGTTCATATGAGAAAGGAGAGATTTCCTAACCAAAGACAATCCAAACTCCATCTAAGAGGCGATAGGCCATTCCAAGTGCTTGAAAGGATAAATGGCAATGCATATAAATTAAAGTTCCAGGAGAGTACAATATTAGTGCTACTTTTTATGTTATTGACTTATTTCCTTTTAACATTGAAGGTGAGAATTTGTGGACAAATCATCTTAGGAGAGAGGGAATGATGCAATTAAGGATGCAATGCTTAGGTTGATGTAAGACTTATGGAGTGACTTAGCCACCAATGAAGCATGCAAAGAAGATTTAAATTGCAAGTTTGGACTCTTAGAGCATAGTCAAGACCTAATCAATTTGTCTCAAGTTCAATAAAGCTATTTAGCTAAATGTTCTTAAGGCCCAAAATTGAGCTTTGTTTGCTTTAAGCCTATTTGTACTTTGAGGTGCTATTTCTTTTTTTATTTTGTTGGAATTTATATAATTAGGCTTGAGATTGTATTTTTGTTGGGATACTTGTTGACCAAAACCTGAGGGTTGTTACTAAATACTTTGTGGGATTAAGGATGACATTATTTCCATTGCTAAACAAGCCAATTAGGGCAGTCGCCCTTTTGTACCCTATATAAACACTTTTGTACCCTATATAAACATGTTTAGTCCATCTCGTACTAGTTGGTCACTTGGTTGAATAAAATTTCATATTACCCTAATGGAGGTTTTCTCTTATCTTAATTCTTGTTTGAATCAAAACCATACATAAAAAATTAAAAACTTGAATGTGTGTAATATAAAGGTTCTTTTCCATATTATTGGGATTACCTCAAAATCTTGGCAAAGGACTTAATTTGGCTTTCTAAGAGGCTACTTTTAAGTATAAAGATGTAGGGTTTCTAGATCATCCTCGTCTGATGTCACAGTACATGCATCTCAAGCCAAAATCCATTATCAATATCATAATGTCTCCATTGTGAATTTTCAAATTTGAAATATCATACTAATTTTTTAGAATCTTATACTTGAAATTAAAATATAACTGGATGGGCTTTATAAAAAACATATTTGATTTTTATATTGTATATTTATTTAAAGAAAAATAATGGTAATTTCTATTATAAATAGTATATTTAATGGATTTCCATTAAACTACCAATTGATGGCTTAACTTTGAACTCCCTTTATTTATGACTTTATACTCTCTTTTCATTTGAGACTATAAACTATCTTGTTTTTAAATTGATAACTTAAGAATTGATTTTGTTATTTATGAAATATGTTAATTGAAGCCTATAAAAGGAGGCTTCATGCATTATAGAAGTGATGTGAAAAAGAATAAAAATATTACTTTATACCTTTTCCTTTCTTCTCTAAAAATTTCTCTAATCTCTTTATTTTATTCTTATACATTTATTATTTAGCATATATTTATTTTATAATTGCATACATTTATTTTATTAACACATTATAAGTACATTTTTGCTCTATAGAATGAATGTTTCTTATTCTTTTATTGGATCATACTTAATAATGAGAATATATGTCTTTGTTGACAGTGCTACAATACATATCATACTAAAAAATAAAAAGTATTTGGTCATTTGATAATGAAGGATAATATTATTAACACTATATCAGGTAATGCAAAATTAATTGAAGGCTCCGAAAGAATTACTATTATATTACCTGGTGGAATAATATTTACTATAAATGATACATTATTTTCTTCCAAGTCTCAAAGAAATCTATTGAGTTATAAGGATATCCATTCAAATGGATACATATTGAGACTAATGATGAGAAAAATATATAATATTTATATATTATTAAAAATAATGCATCAAGAAAGAAATGTATCCGAAAAAATTACCAACTCTTTCTAATGGTCTAACTATACAAAAATTAGTCAATTGAGACACATGTTATAGTAAATTAAAAGTTTACTTTTTAAAAACTTTATTATATGGCATGATCGGTTAGGCCATCATGGATCAATTATGATGCGTAAAATTATTAATAATTCACATGGTCATCCATTGAAGAACCAGAAGGTTCTTTAATTTAAGAAATTCTTATATGTTGCTTGTTCTCAAGGCAAAATGATTATTAGACCATCACTGGCTAAAATTGAAATTGAATACCCTGCAATTTTAGAATGTATTCAGGGTTTTTAAAACGTATTCATGGTGATATTTGTGAACCTATTCATTCACCATGTGGACCATTCAAATATTTTATGATCTTAATTAATGCATCAATAAGATTGTCACATGTATGTTTATTATCATCTCGTAACCTGACGTTTATGAGATTACTTGCTTAAATAATTAGATTAAGAGCATAGTTTTCTAATTATACAATTAAGTCAATTCAACTTGATAATGCTAATGAGTTTATGTCTTAGTCTTTTAATGATTATTGTATGTCAATTGGAATAATAGTTGAAAGACCTGTTACACGTATACATATACAAAATGGCCTAGCGGAATAATTTATTAAACGCCTTAAATTAATAGTTAGATCATTGCTTATGAGAACAAAACTCCCTATTTCTGCTTGGGGACATGCTATTTTACATGCATTGACACTTATATGTATTACCAAATTATCATAAATTCTCTCCATTACAATTAACTTTTGGTCAAGAACTAAGTATTTCCCATCCTAAAATTTTTGTCTGTGCAGAATATATTCCAGTTGCTCCACCACAACGCACAAAGATAGGTCATCAAAGGAGGTTGGGAATATATGTTAGATTTATGAATCTCCTTCTATAATTAAATATTTTGAACTATTAACTGGAGATTTATTTATGGTAAGATCTGTCAATTGTCATTTTGATAAAACAAATTTTCCAATATTAGAGGGAGAAAATAAACAGTTGGAAAAGGAAATTACATAGAATGCATTATCATTATCTCATTTAGCTCCTCAAACAAAGAAATATGAATTGAAAGTTCAAAAGATAATACATTTGTAGAATAATGCAAATCAGTTGCCGGATGCATTTACTAATTTAAAGAGAATTACTAAATTTCGTATACCAGTTGTAAATGCTCATGTGTCAAATTCATGTTCCTGTAGGATAATATGATAATGCAAATACTAATAATTGTGAACCCTTAATTTTTCACCTGGCCTATATAATTTGGAAAAGGAGAAATTAAAAAAATATATACATATAATAATTTAAAAAAAAGAGGGCGACCGCGCCAAATGGTCAGCCGGTCGAGTAATGTGCGATTGGCTGCACGACACTCAGCTAACCATTCGTTGCTCGGCCTGTCGCGTGATAAGAGGCCAGTAGCATGCCTCACGGCAGGCCGCACATAGTGCGACTAGTCCTCACTGCTCGAGGCCCAATCCTAATTTTGGTCTATTATAACATTGAAGTTTTCCCCTTCTGTCTAATGATCAAAATTTCTGACCTCAAAACTCTGCCGAAATATACTTGTGATGCAAATTAATTAAAAAATAAATTTCTTTTAATTATTTTGAACTTTCTAGACCATCATTAATCCATTTTGTTCATTTTGTCAAGAAAAGACACTTACCCAAAGTAATGTATTCTTTTCAATTTCTTTTTTTTCAATTCAGTAATTAATCAACAATAAAATTGGTCAATTAAAAAACCATTTTCATTCAAAGGTATGAACTACTTACAGCTCTGATTTTCATTCAAATGAGATACGTATGCACACTTGGAATATCACTTCGAATGGCAAGTTCACACTTTAAACAACCTACCTCTCTTTTTATTTTAATTTTCGTTTATATTATTCTTTTTGTTGTCATTTTCCAATACTATTATTATTGTCTTTACTTTGAGGCTCTATTTGCAAATTTGTAAGTTTCTACAAACGATGTCATGTGGTTGTAATTCTTCTTCTCCTTTTATTTTCTTTTGAGTTTATTATTTTAGTTGGGGATTTGTGCTCAACCTAGGATTTATAAGAGCCAGAATTAAAGCTCCCCTGGAATCATTATTTTGAGGATGTTGTAATATTTTACTACTAAGCACTGCATTTGTGGATGTCATAGTATTGAATGTTCATGTATTACAATATATTATAATTCATAATTATTATGACATAATCCATGAAATCTACACTTTTTTCCCTAAAATTCATTAAAGGAAATATTAAAATCAATCAAAAAGAAAAATCTTTTTTTTCAAAATTGGTTTAGAAAACTTAGCCCGGGACCATAGTGATTTATTTCGGACTAGTGTCTTTTTGAGTAAGAAATAATTTAATTAAATGGAGTCAAATAAATAGGTTTTTCCTTAATTTTTTTCAAATGAAATACACTAAGGTGGTGACTCTCTAATATTTTCTTTTCAAAATAAAAGCTACCATCCCTTTTCAAAATAAGAGGAGAGTTTCTTTTCTAAAAATGAAAGAAATAACATCTTTTCAAAATAAAAGATATCATTTAAACCCGTACTTATCGAACTGACTGGAGATTGTACGCGGCGGTATCATGTGAGACTAAGTCCAAAAGAGCATTCTCGGCTCTCTGTAAACCTTTAATTTTGGTCCTGAATAAGTTCAGCCTAAATTGAGAAGGCCAAACTAGGTCTAATCCAACATTTAGGGGGTTAAACCTAGTCTTGTCCAATATAAAAAGCTTAAATATGGTTTGATCCAATTTCTAGAAGCTTAAATCTGGTTTGATCCAATTTTAAAAGCCTTAACCAGGTTCAGTATGATCTTAAAAGCCTAAACCAAGTCGGTCCATTACTTAAATCCCATACTATGATGAATTGGCCTAGTCAATTTGCCATGAGCCTTAATGTGGACCAATTCTGTCTTTAATTCCTTAATCCTACTTAAAATTGAACTTTATTCAGATAAGCAGGCGGTTTCCTAATAAGATTGAACTTCAAAAAGGGTTTATGCCAGTTTTTAACCCTAATTAATCATTATAAAAAGGGGGGACCTTTAACAAACAAAGGGGAGGAATGAACGACCATAATTAGAAAAAGAATAGCTTTGAATACATCAAACACACAGAAATTAAAAATCAATAACTGAGAGCCACAAAAGAAAAAAGAGTGACACAGAAGTAGTATACATGATTAACAACGAAAGTAAGCAATAGCCAAATATTGCGAGAGTTAATAAACAATCTTTAGATTTTTTGAATAGCAATCGAGATTATAATTAAAAAATCAACATTATAAAATCAAAAGAGACGCAAAAAGCTTAAATAAGGAGAAGTAGTGTGATTGGTTCAACAAATATCTCGATGGAGCCAACAACGCAGGTTTGATTTCTTTTAGTTGCTTTTAATTAAACATCCTCATTGTTTAGTTTTTGATTCCTTTTAAATTGCAACACCCAAGAACAATTCATTGTGAATTTATTATTTACATCAAGAGACATTAATTCAAAACCTTAGTAGGATTTTCGTATGCGTTGCACACTATAATTCGTTAAGGGGTTAATATTAAGATTTACTTGTGGATTGCAATTTTTATGATTGATTTAAATTTCATTAGTTTAGCTCTTATTTTTTAATTCTTTATATGTTATGGATTGCAATTTCTTATTATTTGGAATTTTGAGTTTGTAAAAGGCATGTTTCTACCTATGGTAGGTGCCTTAGTTTATTTAAATTATTTTTTTGTTATGTTTCTTATTTTAATTTATTTTTGAGACAATTGTAAGGGACACTTTCTCACCTTTTGGTGGGTATCCTATTTTATTTGTATTTTGGACTTGGATATTGTAACGATATGTTTCTATTCTATCTAGTACGTGTGCCAATTTATTTATTTTATTAATGGTATGATGTTATTTATTTTAATTGCTTTTAATGTGAATAATATCATAATAATTTAAGAATTTAATAATATTTAGATTTGAAAAAGAGGCTGATTCCAATGAACCAGGTGTTATAAGGGTACTGGGTCATTCTCACCTTTCCCATGTGTACCCTTAGGAATCGAGTCATCTATCCCTTTCTATTTCATTTTCGGCCCGTCCGGGTGGCAACTCCAATTCTCTGGGCTTAGGTCTATGTTCTTTAAGGCCTAGAGCCTAACAGTGTCAAAGTTATAAGAATCATTGCACCGAAAGTGGGAGCTAAAATCCCTGTTTACACTCTCTCATTGCGAGCTAGGATCTAGTGCTCGGGCGAGGCCTCACAGCTGGGGACTCCACTGAGGACTTTTTAAAATTTTCAAAACTAAATTTTCATAGGCTCTTTTCAAAAATCATTTTCTCTTTGATTGATTTTCTCTTTCATCATGCATAAGGGTTCATTACCTTTTAGTTTTAGGAAGCCTCGAATAACAAGTAGCATAAACCTAACAACCTTCATTAAGTATGTTGGGGGATAGCGAAAGCATCTGACCCATGATGAATCCGCAATCCTTTTGAGGTGTAACGGATATGCACGTATTGTCGGACCCACGCCGGATTCATTATCTATCATGTGGTTAGGTATATTCCTGTCATAGTGTGATGGGGCCTTTGGACTAAACTACCCTTTTGTATATAAAGGCCATAGATCTTGCCCATAAGTGGTATGTGCCATAATAATACCTTTATCAAAAAGTTTTCATTCATGCACCCATGCATTATCTCATACATATCACAAGTAATAGCCTTCCACTAAAACCTACAGTTATGTTTTATCCAAAATGATAAAATTTAGGCCAGCTTCAGTCTCAGCCACACTGGTTGTGGTCTTTTTAAAGAAAATAAAAACTGCAATAGCCCAATTACCTAGCAACCGGGGAGGCCCTACTGGCCTAACCACTTCCTTAAAAAGATAAATTGACCTTACTTACCAAAATATGAGCCCTAGTTTTAGGACCCTTCACCATTAATGGTTAAAATTTTATAAAAGCAAATCTATGGGCCACCCATAATCTCTGGTTCTTCTTGCCTTACCTGAAAGTTCTCACAGACATATACACCTTGGCCATAAAATTTGTCTAAATCCTAGCATCATAAAATGTATAATCTTATTCAAAACACTAACCTCCCTTTCTTTCATTTACTCAAGACATCAATGGATCCAACCATTAAATCCCATTGTAGACCCTTAAATTTATGCTGGTTTAAATTTAGGAAGCTTATCTTGGTCCGTTATAATTTTAAAGGGGCCTAAAAAATTAAACTTGTCCGATTTTATAAATCCCATATTAAAATTGTGAAAAATTATGCTTGAAAAAAATTAATAATTTTAGATCGGTTTGAGTCGGGTTGGTTCAAATCAATGTGAGCCATGGCTCATATCAATTTGGGCACCCCAAATCGATATGAGGCAATGCTCATATCGATTTGGAAACATCCCAAATCAATATGAGGCCGGCCTCATGTCGATTTTGGCCTCTCAAATTGACTAATCTGAGTTTTAAAAGAGTTTTTATCGGGCAATTTACTTTCCTAATCAAGCTATAATTCATTTAAGACTCAGATTAGGCAGTTTAGGTTTAGGGTTAAGTGAATATTTCGCTATAAATAGATGATTAAAAGAATGGAGAAAGGACTAACAATTTTGATTAGTAATAAACACAGAAGCAATTAAAATTATTAAAACAAAAGAAGAGTAATCAGCAAACACGAGGAGAGAATACTATCAAATTCATAAAACAAGGCAGTAGTTATTGTTTTGATTTTGTTCAGCCAAGAATTCCAAATTGGTGCAAGCAAGAGTTTGGAACAACATTTAATTTTTGGTGAAATCAACAAGCGAAGGTAAGTTCTCTAAGTTTAATTCATTTAAACTCAAATACAAGAAGCTTTGGTCATATTTGTTTAAATGTTAATCATATTCGTTCTTCATCCAAAGTACCTCCAGTAGCTTAGACACACCCAATTATATTTATCATTATACATTCGTTAGTTTAAATATATCCAGTAGCTAAACCTTTTCCAAAACCATAATCTATTTCCTCCAATTTGCAAAACCCTAAATCAATTTTTTAAATAACCAAAACTCTAATATCCAATAAACCTAAAACCCTAATTCTAAAATTCTAAATTTACCCAAATCCAAATTTACTTAAACCCCAATTCACTTAAACCCTAATTTACCAAAACCCTATTCCCAAATTTCCTAACCCTAATCCAGTAGACATAATTTAAAACCAATTTGTTTAAAGCCTAATCTAAATACCAAAATCCTAGTTCCAAATACCAAAAACCTAATTTCCCAAACACCAACTTCAAAACCCTAATTTTATACATTTAATAATTTATTTAAGATTGAACCCTAAAATTATGATTATTTATTTTATAATATGCTTATGATGAGTAATTTATCAATGTTCTATTTTTGGTGATTTACTTTTAATTATTATGAATGTTATGAATAGTTTAATTTATTTGGTTCATTATTTTAATTATTTTAGTTTTCATAATGTAAGGGGTATGTTTCCACTTCGTAGGTACCTCATTAATTAAGATTAATGTAATTTAATTTATTTTGAGTTTTGGATCAATGTAAGGGGCATATTTCCACTAAATGGTGGGTATCCCATTTTATTTAGTTTTAGACATTGGACATGGTTGTAAGGACATGTTTCCATCTTCTATGGGTGCCCACTTATTTGCTGGTTTGGACTTTTATTGATTTTAATACAATGAATGATTATTTATTTTGATAATTGCATGTATTATGGATGATTTTATAATATTTGAGGATTTGATAATATTTAGACCTAAAAATGAGACCGGTTCCAATGAACCGGGCACCGTGGGGGTGCTGGGTCATTCTCACCTTTCCCACGTGTATCTAACTTTCGAACCCATTAGGGGATTGGAAATTTCTAAGGAATAGAGTCATCCACCCCTTTCTTTTTTCGGTCTATCTGGGTGGCGACTCCATTTTCTCTGGGTTTAGGCTTGTGTTCTCTAAGGCCCTGAGCCTAACAATGCCGAAGTCGTAAGAACCATTCCACGTGGGAGTGGGGGCAAAAATTTTTGCTCACAGTGGCGACTCCACTAGAGATAAGAGAAGTTGATTCTATTGGTATTTATATTATTTTATTCTTTCTTATTATGATATTATCCATTACATCATTTAGATTGTATTGTGTGCGTGAGTTAGGACGCCCATGTAACTCTTGTTGTGTTATGTAAGAGATACCATACTTTCACTCAAGGTATGGAGATTGAGCATGGCATAACCACTCATAGCCTTGTACCTTTTGGTATATACTTGCTATGGGACCCTAAATTTTTTAATCCAAAAGACTAAATCTCATGTAATTGGCTTAGTTACTTTTCTTAGATTTTATCCAAATGCTTGTTATTTGACTATGATTGATATATCTTGGTTTGAACCATGACCTATTTGGTTTGTTCTTTTTCTAATATGACCAATTATGTTATAAGCTCAAAATAATTTTTTCTTTAAATCCAAAAGACCAAAACTATTTTTAAAATTTTCAAGATGGTCTTTGGGCATAATTTTTTTTTTAAAACTGGTCAAAAATTCTTTTCTACCTAATGATCCAAATACAAAGCCCAAAATTCATTTTTAAACAAACACTTTTTTACAATGGGCTTTGAAACAAAATTATTTTCCCTAACCATATTTGTGAATGAGCTTACAAACTATTTAGGTCAATTATAGAATACCAAAAATTAATTGTGGGCCTAATTTATACCAAGAATCATTAATCATGGGCTTGTTTTGGCATGAATCATTAGTTATTCGTCCAAATGGGAAATATATTTATGATAAACCTCTTAATTTTGTTTTAATCCAATATAGCATAAAAGCTATTTTTACTTGATTCAATGGATTAAGCCTAATTAATGAAAATTATCATGGATTGACTTTTATATTTGAAAATATAACTATTAGTTAAAATCGTCCAAGGGAATTTTTCAAAAATAAGATGTTTCATGTTGATATTTTGTTAACAATATACTTAGGAAAAGAGACTCGCCATTCGTGTGTGGAAGTTATAAGGTTGGAAGGAACATCCTAATTATCTTTGTTTGTTTGTTAATTGTACATACATGCATACACGTATTGCATTACATGGCATTGATCCTTTCTGGCTCACAGACCTGGAGTACAATAGTTCAATAGTATACAATAACCCAACCTATGCCAGTGACTTAAAATCCAGTAGCGACATAGTTAGCTTCTCACCAAGAGTAATGGAACCTGAATAGATTCAAAGGATGGTGGATGATGCCCTCAATGCCAAGATGGAAGAACTAAAGGAGGCCCTGGATGAGACTATGATGAGCCAACTAGCTGCAATTTTAGGGAACACTACTGAGGCATCTGCTAGCACTAAGAAACAAAAGGACAAAAGAAAGGCTAAGGTTGGTGAAATAGCCTTTGATGATGACAATGTAGTTGTTGATGACGATGATGACTGGGCTCAATACTTCCAAGATCCTTAAGATAAGAAGAAAGAGACGAAGATTGTAGAAAGATCAACTGTGGAAAAGACCAAAACTTTGGATGTGGAGAAGATGATTGCTGATTTAGAAAAGATGTTTGAAAAGAAGCTAAAAACTGAAGAGATGTTAGAGGTGGACAAATTGTTTGAACAAGATGAGGGAGTCCCGTACAAATTCAAGATGCCTTCCTTTGCCAAGTTCAATGGAACTGAAAATCCTCATCTCCATGTGAAGCAATACATCATTGCTATGCAGTCTACTGGAGCTACTAAGGCTCAAACTCTAAGGTACTTCATGCTTTCGTTGGATCCTGTTATCCAGAATTGGTTCAACACCTTAGAGGATGGTACTCAAAAGAACTGGAATTTACTACACAAAGCCTTTATCCAATAGTATGGATATAATGCTAAGTTAGAAGTTACTTTTGATGGAAGTTAAGTCAATCAAGTAGAAACAAAATGAGAATTTTATTGACTACATGAAAATGTGGAGAAACAAAGCTGCATTGCTCAAGAAAAAGGCCTGATGAATCAGATCAGATTAGGATGATTGTGAGAGGGGTGCTACCTAATCTTCATGAAAGGATGTCCCATCCTTATTAGAGATTTTAAGGTTCTCCTTCAAGCTGGCTTGCAAATAGAAGAATGGAAAAGAGAGAAAACTGTTTTTTGCAATAAAAAATGAGAAAGAAAACTACCAGTCTAGCAATCAAGGCACACAAAAGGTAGTCGATGTTAATGCAATTGGTCAAGAAGGAAGGAGGCAATTTTTATAGTTAGGAAAGCCATTGTCTTGGGTTCTCAATAAGCTATAAAAGAAGGGACTATTATAACCTTTGGCTCCTCGACCTTTGCCAAATCCTCTACCACCTAATTTTGATGCTAAAGCTTTATGTCAGTGGCTTCTGATAATACTAAGAGGCATGTGTAATGGTTGATGATGGATCCGCCATTAATATCTGTCCACTTAAGATCTTGCCAAAGCTAGCAATATCAACAAGAGATTTGAGCCCAACCGAGATGACCATTAGGGCTTCTGATAATACTAAGAGGCATGCTGAGGGAGATTTTAAAGCTATTGTGAAGGCTGGTCCAATTGAATCTATGGTAGAGTTTGTAGTCCTGGATATACCCATCACCTTTACATTACTGTTAGGATGAACATAGTTTCATCCTCTTGGTGGAGTTCCTTTTGTACTTTATCAGAAGATCAAGTTCCCAAATGGAGATAAAACAGTGGTTATCGAGGCTTAGAATAATGAAGTAGTAAATGTTTGGATGATTGAGAGGCCATTTAATGGTTTTCAAGTAGATGTTGTTTATGATAATGAGTTCTAGAATTCTGGCTATGATGAAGAAAATGAATTATCTACTCGGTATAGGCCTTGAGAAGGGGCAGGCAGGTATAACTAAGCTCCTAGATTTCAAGACTCAAACTTCCAAGAAAGGATCGGGTATGACGAAGCAAATGGAGGTGTTCTGCTGAAAAAGAATTAGAAGATGATTTTTCATCCACTTGAAGAAATATTTGTCAAAGCACCATAGCTGGGACCACTACAAAGCCTATTATGTTCATGGGAAAGATGATCCCTGGGTTCGAGATCTTTGCTGATGTTGCTGAATTGGTGGAACATAAGAAGAAAAAGCTTGACTTGCCAACTGATAAAGAGCCTAGCCCAAAAGAGAAGAAGGAAGCTACCTTGAAGATCCAGAAGGCTCTAGATGAAATGGATGCTCTCATTAAAGAACAGTTTGAGAACCTTTTAGTTTATGATGATAACATTGATGTTAATTCTTATTTTGATTTTAATTTGTCTACTCTATATAAGGATGATGATGTTTTCTTTTCCAAAATGAATGCAATAAAGTACGATTTTGCTTACTTTTTGTGATGATTTTCCTGATGGTTGCATGCATTCAAATAATGCTTACATGATCATTTTTAATATTAACTCTATTGATATACAATCATTAAATTTGAGAACAATCGATTATCCTAAAAATATTAGCATAACATCCGACCTTACTCTTGATGAGAGAGAGAGATTAGAAAAAATATTTAAAAAATATAAAGAAGTATTTGCTTGGTCTTATGAGGATATGCCTAGAATTGATCGAGATATAGCTGAGCACATGATTCCCATTTATACTCACATGAAACCTGTCAAACAAAAGCTTAGATGGTTAAGAATGGAATGGGCAAAATTGATCAAAGAAGAAGTCACTAAGAAGATACAAGTAAAGTTCCTTGAAGTGATATATTATCCAAATTGGCTAGCCAACATAGTTTTTGTACCAAAGAAAGATGAGAGAATTAGGGTTTGTGTGGACTATAGAGACTTGAACAAGACTTTCCCTAAGGATGATTTTTCTTTACCCCATATAGATGTCCTTATTGATAGTGCAGCCTCTAGCATGTTGCACTCATTCATTGATGGATTTTTCAGATATATCCAAGTGTTAATGGTCCAAGAGAATAAAACTAAAACTGCCTTCATTACTACATAGGGTATATTTTATTATAGGGTGATGCCGTTTGGGTTAAAGAATGCTGGAGCAACCTACCAAAAGATAACCACCACCTTGTTTTATGACATGATGCATATGGAAGTTGAGGTCTATATTGATGACATGATGGTGAAATTGGATACAAGGGAGCAGCATTTCCAAAACCTAGAGATATTCTTCGAGAGAGCAGTGAAGTATAATCTAAGGTTGAATCCAAAAAAGTGTGTATTTAGAGTTACTTCAGGTAAAATGCTGAGGAATGTGATTGGCCCAAATGGTATTGAGATTGACCCTGACAAGGTCAAGGCAATCAGGGATATGCCAGCCCCTAAGACGGAGAAGGAAGTTTGGGAGTTCATTGGACGATTACAATACATTAGTAGGTTTATAGCAAAACTTACCACAATCTATGAACCTATCTTTAAATTACTTAACAAGAACCAGCCGATCAAGTGGAATGAAGAATGTCAAAAGGCCTTTGAGCATATAAAAGAATATTTGCTGAACCCACCTATTTTGAAACCACCTAAACCTAGTAAACCTTTATTACTATATTTAACAGTAGAAGAAGAGTCAATAGGAGCAGTGCTAGCCCAAACAGATGAATTGGGGGTTGAGCATGCAATCTATTATTTGAGTAGAAAGCTCCTACCTTATAAGGTTAAGTATAGTATCATTGAAAAGACCTATATAGCTGTGGTTTGGTCTTTTATGAAATTGCGGCATTACTTTCAATCATATAGTGTGCAAGCAATTTCCATATTGGATCCAATGAAATATTTAAGGGAGACACCCTCGTTGATTGGGAAATATGGTCGATGGTTGATAATTTTAGAAGAATTTAAGATTGAATATGTAACCAGAAAAACCATCAAAGGTAGAGCAGTAGAATTGCTGGCTCAGCAACCATTGTCGGACAGTGAGAAAGTGGTTTTAGAATTTTCTGATGAACATTTAGAGGCCATAGAAGTACAAGGATGAAAGATGTATTTTGATGGAGCAGTAAATAGAAAGGGGGCAGGTTTAGGAGTAATACTAGAATCACCTGAAGGGAGCTCATTCCTCTAGCTAAGAAGTTGAAGTTTAGGGAAACCAATAATATGGTGGAGTATGAAGCATGTATCTTTGGTTTGGAAGCCTTGATGATTATGAATATGGATAAGGTACAAGTTTTTGGTAATTCGTTGTTAGTGTTATCTCAAGTAAATGGAGAGTGGGAGTTGAAAGAAGAGAAGTTAAAACCATACCATGATTATTTAACCATGATGAAGAAGAATTTTAAGGAGTGCAGATCTATACACTTACCAAGAGAAGAAAACCAAATGACCGATGCCCTAGCCACATTGCTTCAGTGTGGGAAAACCCTGTCAACTTATTTCTTAAGCATCTGATTTTGACCAGTTCATCAACTCCTTGCTATGAATACGAAACAATCATAAAAACTGATACAAACCATGATGCATGGTATGACACCATAAGACAGCTCTTGGTGAATAAGGAATACTCGTTGGGAGCAACAAGGGAAGAGAGAAGAGCTATAAGGTGATGGTCCTTACAATACATCACCTTTCATAGAGAGTGTATCGAAGATGGCCTAATGGGGTGCACTTGAGATGCTTGAGGAAGTTTGAAGTTGAGCAGATCATGTCAGAAATACATATAGGAAGTTGTGGACCCCACATGAATGGGTTAGCCCTAGTAAAGAAGATAATTTGACAAGGTTACTACTGGTTGACCATGGAGAGATATTGTATTGAGTTCGTGAAGAGGTGCCAACAGTGTCAGATGTATGAAAATTTGAATCACTTACCTCCCAAAGAATTACATTCTATGTCTTCACCCTGCCTTTTGCAACTTGGGGGATTGACATTATTGGAGAGACACATCTGACGGCTTCAAATGGTCACCGTTTTATTATAGTAGCAGTGGATTATTTTTCAAAATGGGTTGAGGCTGAATCTTTCAGCAAGCTGGGGCAAGGCAAATGGATAGATTTATTGAAAAGAATCTCATCTGTAGGTATGGGGTCCCACACAGTGTGATATTGGACAACATGATACAGTTTCACGGAGTAGTTAAGGACTTATTCTCAAAGTACCAAATCCACCATCACCGATCCTCCCCTTATAGACTGAAGGCTAATGGTGCATTAGAAGCAACAAATAAGACAATTAAGCAGATTTTTTCCAAAATGACCAAGACATATAGGGATTGGTTGGAGATGCTTTCTTTTGCTTTATGGGGGTATAGGACCAGTGTGCGAAGCCTGACTGGAATGATGCCGTTTTTCTTGGTTTATGGGATGGAAGTAGTGTTGCCAATTGAGATTGAGATAAAGTCACTGAGGGTGGTCCTAGAAGCTGAATATCCTGAGACGGAATGGGTAGTGAGTAGATACACACAGTTGGCCTTATTGGAAGAGAGAAGGTTAAAAGCACTGTATCATCATCAGCTGTATCAAAGAAAGATATCTCGGGCCTATAATAAAAGAGTTAAGATCTGGAAGTTTATAGTCAGTGACTTAGTATTGAAGTAGTGTAAGCTTAATGTCCCTAATCCAAGAGAGAAGTTTAGACCTAATTGGGAGGGGCCGTATGTTGTGAAGCAAGTCATGAACAAGGGTGCAGTTAAGCTATTAGACATGGATGGAAACGAGTTTAGTGAGCCAGTGAACATTGATAGGTTGAAGAGGTTTTATGTATAATAAAAAAAGAGCTCGTTAGGTTGAAATCCCAAAAAGGGTGGCCTAGGCAAAAATTAGAGTAGTCCGCTAGTTTTGAAAACCTGAAAGGGCGGGCTAGGCAACAATTAGGGCTAAATGAGAGAAAATTGTCAATTAGAAAATCCAAAAGGGTTGGTTGGCAACAAGAGTGATCTTGTGTATGATGGCTTTATGTTTGGTTGTTCCCCAATTTAATAAAATAGAGTTAATATTAAAATTATTCTATGTGCACTATTTTAAAATAATCTGACCATTAGGATAAAATAAATAACACAATAGCGAAAGGTGATGACAAATTATAAAAGGAAAGAAAACATCTATTATTATTATTGTTCATCCTAACATCATTTTTTCTAAAGAATTGACAAGTGTAAAATCTGTGGCAGACGATAAGTGTAGAGTGCAGGCTAGCTTTGCTTCAGTCGATCCAAGAACTCTTTAGTCAGACGGAACATGTCTAAATCATGAGTAAACTCAAAACCTCGAAGCTCGGCTCCATACTGGTGATCAAGTCGATGAGAATCATAGCAAGTACCTCAACGAAGAGTAACAAGAGGAACATACATCAAATACATCCGAATGGTTATAGTAATCTTCCACTAAGGTACTAATCAACGGATGTTAATCACAGCTCGTGAGTGGATCTAGTCAATCTAGTCGACATATGAAGAAGTAGGATAGAGTAGTTTTCTGGCAGAATGATATCGTGGCAAATATCTAGTAAAGTCTATAGATGGGGTGTTGAGTAAGCAGAGGTGCTCTTGTAGCCATATCTATAAACATAAGTAATAATTTTTAAAAAAAAGCCCATTAGGTTGAAAATCCACAAGGGCGGCCTAAACAAAAATTAGGGAGGTTCGCTAGTTTCAAAAACCCGCAAGGGTGGTCTAAGAAAAAATTAGAACCAATAGATAATAATAATAAAAAAAGAGAAGAGAAATTGGCTAAGTCGAAAACCTGCAAGGGGGACTTAGGAAAAAATTAGGACAACTCGCTAGTTTAAAAAACCCACAAGGGTGGACTAGGAAAAAGTTAGAGCAATAAAAATAAAGACCTAAATTGAAAATCTGAAAAGGCAGTTTAGGTAATTACCTAAAGCAGCAAAGGAATTCCAGCTAACCTCCTTGAAGAATTGGTCTTGAATTTGTCCAATCTAACTAAGGTCTCAGCCAAGATCATGGGTACTAGTGAAAATCCCCTCTCCATTTGGTCCATGATATCCAGCACTCACAGATCAATGTTGCCATCAGGAGAAATAAGCAAGAATTGACCGAGCAAGCAAAGACAAAACATGCATCCCCAAGTTTTGGTGGGAGCCAAATTGGAAGTGCAAAAATCAATCAAAGGACCGAGCATGATTTTCTCACCTCTGGTTAATTGTAGAACTTCAGGTTTCGAGAGTTGAAACAACATCTGCATCTTTTGATGAGTCTTGGAAGTTAGTATGGGCAATGCCACTGGATGATCACTTAGATGTTCGAGAATAGATTCAAATTCTTCGATCATAGGATAAATTTTAAAGTTATTTATCTTGAAAGTCCTAGTTTTCACATCCCAAAAGGAAGCCATGGCATATAAAAAGGAATGATCCAATTTGACATTTTGAAAGCACTTCAAAAGCATTAATTTGAGACCAAAATATTTGTTCCCAATGTATAGCTTTCATGGCTTAAACAAACCTTTGATTTTCTTCAAATTAAGCTCAGTCATTCTTGTAAGAAAAAATCAAAATTATTGGAATTGTTTTTGTTGCTATGATAAAATTCATAGGATATTAATTTGTTTATGTTGAAGTTAAGAATTGTGGCATGATTGGCAAATTGAACTAGATTTATATAAGACATTGGCTTGTATACCGAAGTGTACGAGGAATAGGCAATGGTTGGAAACCAATACATGCATGAAAAAGGGGTTCATGTCGAGTGATTGTCAGAATGCCGAGTATATTATGGTTTTGAAAACTTTTATCCATGATGAATCCAAATTTGAATTCGTCATGGATATTCTATGTACATATACAATTTTAAAAAAATACAAAAAAGTAAAAGAAAAGTAAAAAAAAGGTGAAAAGCAAAGTTGTTTGAGAACTAAAATGTAACTTAATAATAATAATTATTATTATTAATATAAGAATTTTATCTAAACAATACAACTTAATCACTGTGAGGAGGGGGCGGTCTATAATCAAACAAATTCTAATAAAGTCATCACTTGTTGGAGGAGGAGGCATATCGTCTGCCCAAAGTCCACTCGAAGAGGAAGCACCCAAATCTCTATTGCCCTGAGAGTCGATTTTGTAATAGTCATCACTTGAGAAAGGAGGAGATACATCATAGTTTATAGTCTGGGGCCCTCTCGAAGAAGCATTCAGATCCCTCGTGCCTTAAAACTGAAAGTCCCAAAAGTTTTGTGCCTTCTGATGGTACAATCCTTCAAAATGGGCAGCAGGTTGACGACTGGCGGCTAACTCTTCCTGAGTTTTTTTTTTGCTCTTCGAGCATCCACTGTGAGTTAGACAAGAAAAAGGTAAGTATATACATTTTCATGTATACATATAAGCATATATCATTATGGAACAGGATGACAGACCAAATAACTCAAATGGAAGCTTGCACATAACGTGGCACATCTGGCTGAAGAGAAGGAGCAAATGGAGAAAATTACCGTTGAACTGGTGAAAATTGCCACTAAACTAGGACAACAGAGGAAGGTCCAACCTTGTGATTGAATGAACCAACAACATGCAATAATCATGAAAATAGTTATAACAAATTAAGAAGAAACAGTTGCAATGATGAAATGGAAAGTGTTTACCTGAGATGTGCCAGCTTTAGAATCACCGCGAGAATGGGAAGAAGGCTCACCTTCCTCCTCCTCGTCTTTGTCCTCTTCTTCATATTCTTCTTCCTCTCCTTCCTCCACTTCTATGTCTTCTTCTTCACCTTTGGGAATCCCCCGAACGCTAGCAATAGACACCTTAAAATTTAGCAGTTGATCCCTAATGAATTGGACATATGAAACATCTAGTGAAAGTAGAAGGTCTCCAATATCAAAGCCATTGAGAGCACAACGCCAATAAGGTTCTCGCATGGTTCTGGTGTTTAACACGAATGATGGAAAATCTTCTGGTACCCTTCACTGGTCGGGACCAAGAAACTAGTTATACACTCATTCACCAAGATACTAGCCATAAGAGACTGGGCCGACAATGATCCGACGAGACTCTTGTAAGGGCAGTGCATCAATCATACATGCAGTCTAGTTGTTTCTCTCTTTGACACTCCACCAAGCTACGTCCACCTGTAGAAAAGCAAACATGTAAGTTGTTTTACTTATAAGTTTTGATATTAATATAAACATTTTTTCTTACTTGGTCCAAGGTTAAGCGACTCATGTGATAGCGGTGAGTGTGTACGTGGTGGCTTCCAGGAACTTCTCTATGGCTCGACAGCCAGAAGCTTAGTTGTGGATATCTGGCTCAGGGCCTAGTAATGCTGGGAACTCTCACCAGATTATGCTTACATACCCATATCTATACATGAAATGAAAGATCAAAATCCACACACATGCATTATTTGGACCAACAGTAATAAGAAAAGTGATACCTCGGCAACAACCATAAAATCAGTAAAGGATCTTTTATTACTGTAAATTACATCAAAGCCGTGATAGAGGCATGTAAGACCGGCTTCTCCCTACTCATAAGTTGGCACATGGTCTAAATCAAAAAGGGCATGTAGCACTGACAAATGGATGGCAGACTCACTGCTACCCAATATGGTCGCCCTAGTAAATATAATAGAAATCCCCGATTATACAGTACAACTCTTTCATTTTGGACGGGTTGAGTATACTTCATCCAATGTTCTTGAATAAGCTCATATTTGATTTTGTAAGATCCTCTAAAATGGGGCCTAACACCGATCAATTGATGAATTTTCTCACGGGTTAAAATATTGCTAGTTAAAGGGACGAGAATCCCGTGGTATTGGACACCTGTTAGGGCAGTAAAATCAACTAGACCTATGGTCATTTCTCTGATAGGCAGGTGAAAAGTATGGGTAGTGTCCATCCATTGCTCTGCAAGTGCTTAAATGACACTCCTAGCAATTCGATATCCTCGGGATGGTAATTGCAAATCAAAATCTTCAAACCCTCTTTCTCGGACCATTCTTTTTACCATAGGTGGGGATCGATCATACCACTTGCGGTCTTTGTGGATGTTTCCACCGGCATGAATGTCATAAACATCATGATATCCAGATAAAGGTAAGTCCAGGTAAGTACACATATATTTCTTTTTTGGCACTTTATTAAAAATTACATTCATGCCCCCCTTCTTTTACTAATTTCTATGAAATTTGCTACATTAATTTTCATGCATATTTTTGCATAACAATATTTACCAATTTTGCTACATCAATTTTCATACATATTTTTGTATAACAATATTTACCAATTTTGCTACATCAATCTTTATGCAAATTTTTACACAATAATATTTACCAATAATATTTATCAATTTTGCTCTATAAAATTTTCATAGATATTTTACATAATAACATTTATAATTAAATTATACTGACAAATTTTGTGTGAATAAGTAATTAAATTACAGTAAAATGAAGCTTATCTGCATTTTTTTCTTTGCAACTATGGTGAAGATGCAACCCGGGTAACAGTGGAACTTGCTTAACCCCATTATTATAGAGGTAAGTAAGTAATTAATTGTTTAAGCATGTTCCAAACTTCGAGAAATGTTGAATAACAACCATTTATGGTAAGTGATAATGCTTTCAAAACTTAAAACTATGAGAATGTTGAGGATGAAGATGTTCTAAATGCCAAATGCAAATAATTCATGTGCTTATATACGAAAAACTAAAGGACATTTCAGGTATGTGAGAAAAAAATGAAAAAATGAAAAATAAAAATAAATTATAAAGTGAAAGAAAAGGAAAAAAAATAGATGAAGTGAAAGAAAAGAAAAGAAAATAACAAAAGGAGTCAGTTTTGTCATCAACACATAATTTTTCATTATAACAGTGTTCAATAATTTAAAATTCACAGTTCACCTTACATTATTAGCTTCTTTCTCAGAATACAATTCAAGGATTTCTTTTTGTTTCAATAATTCACACACATCACATGTTATGATAAGCATTGTGGTTATATGTTATTACGTGTCTAAAAAATATTTTTTTTACTTATAAATATTTTTTCCATGCAAAGGGAAAGAGTACATAAGTAGGGCAAAAAATAGCCAGATTTTTTTTCAAAACTCACCATTGAATTTATTTTTTGCAACTCAATCCGGGTCCAGAACCCAAATTTTTTTTTTAGTCCAGAACTCAATCCGGGTTCAGAATCCAAACCATCTAGAGTCTAGAACCAAATTTTTTTCGAGTCTAGAACTCAATCCGGGTCCAGAACCCAAACTAACTCGGGTTTAGAGCCTAAATTATTTTTAAGTTTAAAACTCAATCTGGGTCCAGAATCCAAACCATCCCGGGTCCAGAATCCAAATCTTTTTTGAGTCCAAAACTCAATCCGGGTTCAGAGCCCAAACCATCCTGGGTCCAGAACCCAAATCATTTTCGAGTCCAGAACTCAATCCAACCTTGGATCTAGAATCCATTTTTGTTGTGAATTAGTTCAAAAAGTCATGTTGCTTTTTACTTTCTTCTATTGAGTCTTAGATCGCTCAAGCAGGAAAAAAATTGTAGACCCTTAAATTTGGACCGGTTTAAATTTAAGAAGCTTATCTAGGTTCATTATAATTTTAAAGGGGCCTAAACCTAATTTTAAAAGGTTGAAATTAAACTGGTCAGATTTTATAAATCACATATTAAAATTGTAAAAAGTTATGCCTGAAAAATTAATAATTTGGGATCGGTTTAAGTCGGATTGGTTCAAATCAATGTGAGCCATGGCTCATATTGATTTGGATGTCCAAATTGATATGACCTTTACCTCCTGATATCGATATGGTCATCCCAAATCGATATGAGGCCAGCCTCATGTCGATTTCGACCTCTCAAATTGACTAATCCGAGTTTTAAAAGAGTTTTGACCTATCAATTTAATTTTCTAATCAAGCTATAATTCATTTAAGACTCGGATTAGGCAGTTTAGGTTTAGGGTTAAGTGTTTGTTTCCTTATAAATAGATGATTAAAAGAATGGAGAAAGGACCGGCAATTTTGATTAGTAATAAATACAGAAGCAGTCAAAATTATTAAAACAAAAGAAGAGTAATCAACAAACACAAAGAGAGAATACTATCAAATTTATAAAACAAGGCAGTAGTTATTGTCTTGATTCTATTCAGCCAAGAATTCCAAATTGGTGCAAGCGAGAGTTTGGATCAAAATTTAATTTTTAGTGGAATCAACAAGCGAAGGTAAGTTCTCTAAGTTTAATTCATTTAAACTCAAATACAAGAAGCTTTGGTGATATTTGTTTAAACGTTAATCATATTTGTTCTTCATCCAAAGTACCTCCAGTAGCTTAGACACACCCAATTATATTTATCATTATACATTCATTAGTTTAAATATATCCAATAGCTAAACCTTTTCCAAAACCATAATCTGTTTCCTCCAATTTGCAAAACACTAAATCAGTTTTTTAAATAACCAAAACCCTAATATCCAGTAAATCTAAAACTCTAATTCTAAAATTCTAAATTTACCCAAATCCAAATTTACTTAAATCCCAATTCACTTGAACCCTAATTTACCAAAACCCTATTTCCAAATTTCTTAACCCTAATCCAGAAGACATAATTTAAAACCAATTTGTTTAAAGCTTAATCTAAATACCAAGACCCTAGTTCCAAATATGAAAAATCTATTTTCCCAAACACCAACTTCAATACCTTAATTTTATACATTTAATAATTTATTTAAGATTGAACCCTAAAATTGTGATTATTTATTTTATAATATGTTTATGATGAGTGATTTATCAATTTTCTATTTTTGGTGATTTACTTTTAATTATTATGAATGTTATGAATGGTTTAATTCATTTGGTTCATTATTTTAATTATTTTGGTTTCCATAATGTAAGAGGTATGTTTCCACTTCGTGGATATCTCATTAATTAAAATTAATGTAATTTAATTTATTTTGAGTTTTGGATCAATATAAGGGGCATGTTTTCTCCAAATGGTGGGTGTCCCATTTTATTTAGTTTTAAGCATTGGACATAGTTGTAAGGGTGCCCATTTATTTGTAGGCTTGGACTTTCCTTGATTTTAATACAATGAATAATTATTTATTTTGATAATTGCATGTATTACGGATGATTTTATAATATTTAAGAATTTGATAATATTTGGACCTAAAAAGGAGGTCGGTTCCAATGAAACGGTCATCGTGGGAGTGCTGGGTCATTCTCACCTTCCCCACGCGTACCCAACTTTTCGAACCCATTAGGGGTTAAGAATTTCTTAGGAATTGAGTCATCTTTCCCGGCCCGTCCAGGTAGCGACTCCATTTTCTCTTAATTTAGGCTTATGTTCTCTAAGGCCCTGAGCCTAATAGTGCCAACGTTGCAAGAACCATTTTACATGAGAGTGGGGGAGAAAATCCCAGCTCACACCCATGAAATGCAAGCTTTTGTTGAAACCATCCTCAAAAAGCAAGAGTAAAATTTTAGGAACATGCTGGTTATCCAGCAGACTGATTTCAATAAGACACTGATTGATTCATTAAGTGCACAACACAACTCAATCATGACCGAGGTACAAAACATGCTGCAAGGGAAGAAACTTGATATTGGTTCATCTTTCAATGAGCTACAATTGAGGCATCAAAAGCTCCTCCTCCTAACCCCCTTGTGAATCCTTTTCAAAAGGGGGAGCACTCTGAGACCTGCATTCTCCTGCAGAAGCTAGAAGTAATGGAGAAGTGGATTGAGAATTTTAAACACCATGATGAAACCTTTGACCTTGAATCCTTGACTCTATACCCTGAGGCTCACTTACCACCCAAGTTTAAGATGCCTAAAATGGATAAATTTGATGGCACCACTTGCCCCAAGACTCACATCAAGATGTATGTGGAGGCCCTCAAACCTATAGGACTCAATGATGATCTCCTTGCTCAACTTTTCCAGAGGTCCCTCACCGGTGTAGCTGTCAGATGGTTCATGGATCTTGACAAGAAGAAGTACTGAAAGTGGGAAGATGTCTATAAAACTTTCACTAAATAATACCATTATAATATAGAGGTGGATGTTACAAGAAGGGACCTTGAGACCACTAAGTAGAACCCGAAAGAGTCCTTCATCTTGTTCCTTACAAGGTGAAGAGGAAAAGCCGCACAAATGGCCAATCACCCTTCGGAGCAAGAACAAATTAATATCATTGTTAAAAATTTGCTGCCCGTTCACCAAACCCACATGCAAATCCAGTATTTACTAACTTTCAAAACCTTTATTTTTATTGTCACAAAAATTGAGGACTTGATGCATATTGGCCAAATTAAGGATGAGACAACCTTCTCCTCAAGGTTATGGAAAAACCCAAACTTCAATAGCCCAGAGGTTGCCAACCAGCAAATAAATGAAGTGGCCTATATTACCCCTTAACTATAGCTCCTTTTGGAAAGGAGCCAGAAGCAAATGACTTTTAATGACTTGGGAATGACTCTCAGCTTACTATATAAGAAAGCCTGGAAGCTTATTTGATTTAGCCTCTTGATCCTAAGCCTGCTCCAAATCCCATTCCCAAGAAGTGGAATGTCAATGAATATTAAGAATATCATCAGAGTACTGACCATAAAACTAATGTATGCAGAAACCTCAAACACTAGATCTAGGATCTCATTGAAAATGAATCCATTCTGCCACCTAGGCAACCTAATTTCACCACCAACCCATTGCCAGCTCATCAAAGCATCAATACCATTGCCTCATTAGTTGATGATGAATTGGATCCCACATTTTAAATCCAAAATTATTGTCGTGTGTTGGGACTTAAATGATTTTGTGGATGAGGTCAATGCAATGAAGTGGAAGGGTCACACAACCACCTCTAGACTTGTCACAATCAGTGCCGCCACCAAAAATAATCATACCACAAAAGACAAACCCCACTCCTGAGCCATATGAAGATCCTATACTGAAGCAACTAAAAAAGACTCAAGTTAGTCTTTCCATTTAGAGCCTCCTTCAATCTAGCTATCCTTATCACTAGGATCTTTACAAGGCTTTAAGTTAAATTCAGATGCCAGTTGAAACTACTCCGGAGGCTTTGATTGCATCTATGACCAACTCAATTGCCATCTCTTTTTCAGATAAGGATCTCCCATTTGAGAGTGGGCATACCTATATTCTTTATATTATTGTCTTAGCTCATGGAAAGACAGTATCCATGGTGCTAATTGACAATGGCTCGGCATTGAATGTTTTTTCATACAAAATGGCAAGCTACCTTGAAATCGAAATGTCTGAGCTATTACCTTTTAATCAGATTGTGAGGGCATACGACAATACAAAAAGGGAAGTTTTGGGTGTGGATAGCATCAAAGTGACAGTTGGACCTATGGAATAAGAAATCTTTTTTCAAGTTCTAGATGTCCTAGCCTGCTTTAACCTATTGCTTGGAAAACCATGGATTCATCAATCCAAGGCCATCCCATCCTCTCCTCATCAAAAACTCAAATTCCCATACAAGGATGGAGTGGTCACTATAAGAGGAGACCCAAGTAGAAAGTCAAATCTCGTACCTCAAGTGCTAATCTTAGAAATCCATCCAAAACCTTCAGCTATAGCCCTGTCTACTTTCACCTTTGATTCAGTTCAGTTTATAGGAGATGAGGCAGGTAAAGAATTTCCCCCATTTGATTTTGACCCATATGGAAAGCCAACGGTTGCTAAAATTCTTAAACACATGGATTATTTTCCTGGAATGGGATAGGGTAAAAACCAACATGGAATATAATAATTCCTAGATTACCCTTCAGTCCACCCACCTTTTTAGTTTGAGCTATAGACCAACCCTAGAGGATGTGGAAAAAATGGAAGGGAGAGCCAAACAAAGATTTTAATGCAAAAAGGCTAGGGAGATATTTGACCGGCTCATGAGACCTATTTTAGGACTTTAAATGGATATTTTATTAACGAGGGAACATTGTAGACCCTTGATTTTGGCCCTAAGCTAGGTCGATCCTAATTAAAGAAGGCCAAGTCATGATCGGTCCATTTTTTATAAGCTTAAACCTACTTTAAGCTTTTGGTTAAATTGGTCCAGTTTTATAAGGCCTAAAATAAGCCCGGTTCAATTTTTAAAGCCCTGAAATGGTCGGATTCAGAATTTGATTGGGTTTATTTGGGTTTGGGCTAGACCATTTTGATATGGGCAGCATCCATATCGAATTGGAGGCACCCAATTCGATATGGAGGCCTCCATTTCGAATTGAAAGCCCTCTAATTCGATATGGAGGCCTTCATATCGAATTGGACACCATCCAATTCGATATGGAGGCTCCATATTAAATTGGAATGGATACCATATCAAATTAAAATTTATCAAATTAAATTAATTTTAATTCGATATGGCATCGATTTCATGTCGAACTTAGAATGCTTTAATTTGATATGCTTTAATCCGAGCCGTGTTTAATTAGAAATCAAAATTAAACTCGGATTAAGCTTAGTTAGACTAGCTTTAACCTAATTTATTCCTATAAATACATGTTTAAAAAGATATAGTGGGGGAGCCAAATTAACACACAGATAGGAGACAAAAATAGAAAGAGCAGCCAAAAAGAAAAATTAATACACAGAAAGAGGAACAAACAAAGAGAGGAGTAGCTGGGAAGCCAAAATTAACACACAAAAGGAGGTAACAACTGATAACTAAGAAAAGACATAGGAGGGAGAAGCAATCAAGACGAGTAGCAATTCAGAAAAACATATAGAATATTAAAATACAACCAACAAGGAGACATGAACGATTGTCTTAAAATTTGCTTTGTTCATCCAAGATATAAGTTGGTCAGGCAGTAAGCACGGGCTTGATTCAACTTATTTATATTGGAGGTATAATGTTTAAAATTTTAAATACTAAACTCTTAATTTGATATTGATAATTAATAGTGAATTGTGATATAAGTGGCATGGATAAGAGATGTAAGTAGTAGATCTTAAAAATTTACTAAAGAAATTATTTATTTTTACAGTTTTACGAGACTAAAAATTGAATTGGAATCAAAGGTTAAGAGTGAGAGTACACCATAGTTAAAATGGACTTGGCCACACTAGATTAAACCATATATATATGAGTGTGGATAGGTGTGTGTATGTAGAAGTTTCTTCCTTCTTCTCTCTTCTTCTTTCCATGTTCATCATCACCAACACCACTAAAACTTCTTCTTTCTTCCTCCTTTACAAAACTTTAGCCGAAATTCAAGAGAAAATCACAACTAGTTATAGGTGTTTAGAAGAATAAGCTGGAGAAGTTGAGATTATTAATAAGTGATCAAAGAAGAAAAGAGATTTTGAAAGAGGTATGTGTATATGTATTTTAATTTGCAGCTATCTGAATTTCTATGAATTTTTATTATTTGAAGTGGTTGATTGAGTTACCTTTGATGAGTTATTACTGAAAAATATTTGATATGAACTATTTCTATGTCAAAGAAACTAGTTTTGGTTCATTCTTATCATATATTTGGATATATTGTGTTTAAGTTGTTGAGTATACGAAATACAGAATTTTGCTTGACATAACCAATGACATGACCATGTCACTGGCGTGTCAACGATGTTGTGTTTCTACATTGATGACAAGACTAGTAACACACCCGTATGTCATAGCTACCATGATAAAAGATAAATGACATGGCCAGTGACACGCCCGTGTCATTGGGTGTGTCGTAGCTACTGTAATACAAGTTAAATGACATGGCCAGAGACATGCCCGTGAGGAGGTAACAATTCGATACAACTTATCAGTTGCTAGCTATTAACAATTCGATACCAAGCAAATTCAATAGGATCTACTATTGTGATACAAGCAAATTTTTAAGTAAATTATTCCAATTCGATATAAGTGGCATCGACAAGGAGGTAACAACTGATAACTAAGAAAAGACACGGGAGGGAGAACCAATAAAGATTATCAAACAAACGAGTAGCAATTTAGAAAAACACACAGAATTTTAAAATGCAGCAAACAAAGAGACATGAATGATTGTCTCAAATTTTGCTTTGTTCATCTAAGATATAACTTGGTTAAGCAATAAGCGCGGGCTTGATTCAACGTATTTATATTGGAGGATCCTTCAAACACAAATTAACTTTCTAATTCAATTTATTTATTTAGTATTTGCAAATAATTGTTTTTAGATATCATTACAGTATGCTTGTTTATCAAATTATTTTGTCTAGAAGCTTAATTACCAAAACCCAGTATGTATTTTATAGAACTAAAACCTAATCTTTTTATATCATCCAGTAGTCCACTTCATGTTAATTTGTTTCAACTTCACAGTAAGCTAAAATTTGATTTAAAACCTCTAATTCAATTATCAAAACCCTAATCTATAAAAACTAATACCTATGCCTAAATACCATACTTTGTTTCTTAATTCCCTAAATCCTAAATCCAAAACTTCCATTCTTTAAGTTTAAACCCTAGTTTATATATCTGGCATCTAATTGCAATTTTAACTCAACTTTATATATTTTAATTTTAATGTGAATCTTTATATGTTGATCTTAATTATTCTACTTTATGATGGATGAATGATTTATTTAGATTATTTTTTTATGATTAATCATGTGATTTCAATTAATTGTTTATTATGAATGATTGAGTTATATTGAATTGACTATTTTAATATTCAAGAATATAAGAGGTATGTTTTCACTATGTGGTTACCTCATTAGTTAAGTTTAACGTAGTTTAGTTTACTATAAATTTTGAACATTAACGTAAAGGGAATGTTTCCACCAAATGGTGGGTGCCCTAATTTATTTAGTTTTCTTCATGGTTGTAAGGGCATGTTTCTATCTTGTATGGGTACCCATTTTATTTGTCTGTTTGAACTTTCTTTGATTTTAATAAAATGAATATTTATTTTAATTGCATGTAATATGGATGATATTTAAATAAGTTAAGAATTTAATAATATTTAGACCTGAAAAAGAGACCAATTCCAATGAATAGGGCGTCATGGGGGTGCTGGGTCATTCTCTCCTTCCCCATACGCACCCAACTTTTTGAACCCAATAGGGAATTGGAAATTTCTTAGGAATCGAGTTATCCATCCCTTTCTATTTTCCCGATCTGTCCGGGTGGTGACTCTATTTTCTTTGGATTTAGGCTCGTGTTCTCTAAGGCCCTGAGCCTAATAGTGCCGTAGTCACAAGAACCATTCTACATGAGAGTGGGGGAAAAAATCCTAGCTCACAAAAGACTCCCTTTATTATGGATTTCCTAAACCATGGTTGAATCCTATTACTAATAAGCTAATCCTAGAGTTTGAAATTTTTGTTGATGTCAAGCTTAACTTAAAAGATAGTGGGCCTATCTTGGAAACAAGGGACGATTTTGAGGACAATATGGAGCCCAATTTGTTCCAAGTAGCCTTGTTAAAAGAGGGAGCAGAGTCAGATTTTAGCTACCTGATCCAACATGCTACAGAAGTAACCAACAATTGGTATTTTAAAAAGAATGGTAGTTGATGCGTGCCGTATGCTATATGCAATTACCGCAAGTGCATGGGTCGCTCAAGTAATATAGTAGTGAGTGAGTGTCGTTCCTTGGGGACAAGGCCAAGTACTAGTGCAAATCTTAATCGTTGTTTAGTGAATTAATAGTTGTGTGATGTGTTGTAACAAAAATCAACTAATTAATGAATGAAAGAAAATTAAATGCTGTGCACTAAAGATTTATAATGATATTAATAGAACTATCCAGATATTGAATCCCCCTAGCCTCAATAATATTTATAAACAATCCATTCAACTAAATCGTTTAATCAAATTGAATTGGCATTCCTCTAACTTAGATTAAAGCCTCTCTCGAGTGGATTAATCCCTAATCACTAAGTAGAGTGCCGGAATCTCTTCTCAAAGCACAATTAAATAGGTCATGCATTAAGGACAAGGAACTATAAACCAAAGGATCTTGTAGGTCTATCTCTAGTACCCCAATCAATCCTCAATCCTTATGAGTATTCAATTCACATCAAGCTTTCTCAAGTCAATAATATGAAAATAATAACCAATCAACGAGCATGCTATTATCAATTGGAAATAACAACAAGTATCATAAGAATAAAACAACTCAATTAATTGATTCAACAGAATACAATTGTTCAATTCATACAAATTGGCTAGGGTTTATCAACATCTAGATAGAAAAAGATTTAGTTCATATTAACAGCTAGAAAAACAGAGTAAGATAAATGAGTAAGAGAAACCAAACAATTCATGGCAGTGAATCTGTATTTCTTCACTTGAGTTCTTGATTCTTGGTTTAGGGCTTGAGTGTGGTGTGGATCTTCCTTCAATCTCAGCTCAAGACCCTTCTCCTTACTCCAGTAGATGGCTCTTCCTTCTCTTCTTTCTTCTCTGTTTCCAGAAATGCTTCAGCAAAAATTGTTGTTCTTCTTCCCCTCTTCTCTTTTTATTTCCCTCCAAATCTCCAGCCCATACCTCCAGCTCACTAAACCCCTCCATTGTCTACCACTTTCCCTTGGTTCATCACTTCTTTCCCTGATTTAGGCAAGCTCTCTTTTTCTTGTTCTTTCTTTTTGACAAAGGCCAGCTGTTGTCCCCCACTTATTCCCCAATCAGTGCAAAGAATCTCACTTTTCGACAGGTGACACGACCACTGACACGCCCATGTCACCGGGCGTGTCATAGGCACTGTGATCTTGAACCAAAGGCATGTCCACTGACACGCCCGTGTTACTGGGCATGTCACAGCTACTGTAAGTCTGAATAAAAGGCACGTTCCTTGGCACGCCCGTGGTACCGGGCGTGTGACAGCTACTGTGAGTCTGGATGAATTACACGCTCATTGACATGCCCGTGGTCCTGGGCGTGTCGCAGCTACTGTGACTTTGGGTAAATGGCACAATCATTAGCACGCCCATGCAACTGGATGTGTCATAGCCACTGAATGCAGTAACAAGGGCACGTCTAACGACACGCCCGTGTTCGTGGGCGTGTCCATTGACAGATTTTGCTCTTTTCTTCTACTTTCATCCGTAATTGCTCCGAAATGATCAAAAGCCTCAAATTATCGAGAATTCCTGAAATTATCCTTAAATTGCACTTTGAACAAACAAATTAAACTCAATTTGATAATAATCATATTAAGAAATGGGAATAAAATATCATTAATTGTGTACTTATCAAATTCCCCTACACTTGAGTTTTTGCTTGTCCTCAAGCAAACTAAATTACTGTAATAAGCAGAAATGACGGACTCCCTCTATATTCAAAAAGAAAAATAAAGTTTTGACAATGCTCGAATCGGATAACCTCACTTTCTCAATCAAAATAATTCACAATCATAACAGCTGAATCAAGAAGTTTCAAAATAAAAATTTCACATTACCTAAAACCTAAAAATCCCGAGTTAAAAGATTGAGCATAAAATTCCAGCAAATTCAAATGCCATGAACAAAGTGCGAAAAACGTGAGTTTTCTCTTAAGCATTCTAACCCTCAAATTTTTTTTTTATTTTTATGTTTTAAGGAGCCCGACTTGTTTGAACTGATACTAGCCTTTTGACGCGAAGGTAAACATTTGTGATGCCGACCCCCGGTTACTCAGCCAGAATCACCGTTCAAATGGCTACTAGCGCTATTCATGATTCTAACTCATTTGTAGTCAAAATCAGCGGAACAGGGAAAAATTTTCAAAGCTCCTTAGAATTATTTGTTTTAGTTATTTTTATTCAAGGGTTATAAACTTAAGGGTCGTACCAAGTCCGACTCAAGAATCTGTGGAATTATATTATGCTCAAAAATGTAACTAAGGTTTTAAACTCTAGTAATGTTCCAATTTCCATCGATCCACAACTTAACTATAGCCATTACAATCGATCCTCAGCAATTGATCGAAATCACTAAGTTAACCTCAACAAGAAATTGTCATTTAGGAAATTTCAAATTAGTTTATCATGTAAAGGGAAATCATATCAAATTATACTTATCATAACAATTTAGCTTACTTAGCAGGCATTTATTGAGACAAATGAATAAAAAAAATGAAGTAGAAATTTATTCAATAAAGTATACCTCTCCCCCTTACTTAAGATGCACATTGTCCTCAATGTATGCGCACAACACGAAACAATGAAGAGAGAGATTAACTGCCCTTTTTATGCCCATGAGTGGATGAAATTGATTATGGTGCCGAGAGTGCGGTGAAGGAGGTGTTGCAGCAAAATAATATTCTACAATGCACTCAAAACAAGGTTAATATATATAAAGAAATAAAGCAAACAATGCTTAAAGAAAATAATACTAATAATAATAATCCAAAAGCAATTAAAAAGAAGAAAAACTAAAAACGTATTAAATAAGTAAAGAAATGAAAGACGACATAAAATAAAATAAAATATGTGGCTAGCCACTGCTGGTCTCATCATCATCGGAGACATCAACTGGTGGAGAGTGTAATATCCTCATATGTGGCTTAGAAGTTTTGATTATGTTGTTGTTGTTGTTGTTGTTATTGTTAAATTGGAAAGTGAATGCTTGTGCATATGTGTTTTGGAGGAAGAATTAGGGTTTAGAGACAAATGTATATGTTGTGTATATGATGATATATATAACATATAAAGTGGTCAAATGAAGAGTCAAGGTGATGGTTAAGTGGAAGAAGATATTTTTGGTTGTTAATGAAATTACATATGAGGGCTCATATGAGACAAAAGTTGGCTAAATGATTGAGGGCATATTGGTATTTGCTTGGATAAGAATACTTGGTGGAGTTTAAAAGCAAAATTTGACTTTGTATCTTGATCATTGTCTTCTTTCTTCATGAAGTGGCCGGCTCTCCATTAGCAAAAGGAAAAGAGAAGTGTTCTTGAGGCAAGAAGCAAATTGATGAAGCAATCCAAGGTTTTGACAAAGGATTTGTGGAATTTCTTCTTTTCAATTAAGTATTTTCTTGTTTTCTTTACTTATTTGGAAGTTGTGTTGGAAGTAAAGTAGGGTTTGATGAATTTTGTGATTTGGTGGATTTGAGATGTGTTTAGTTGTGTTTTCAAGTGTTAAATTGATTTTAAGTTATGAGTTTAATTGAAGGTTGTTGTTGGAAATGAAGGATGTTGATTTTAGGGTTTTGAGTTAATATGTGTTTTATTGTGATATTAATGTGTGGTGAAGTAGTTTTTGTGATGAATATGTGTTTAGAACATTGATTATGTTCATGTGAAATATGTTATATGATGAATATTGTGTTTGAGTGCAATTGAGAAAGGGTTGGTTTTAGTTAAGGTTTTGTGATTTGGTGACACGGCCAAAAGCAATTTAGGGGAGTGGGCGTGTCCCTTAGGGGAGTGGGCGTGTCAATTGTTTGAATTAGCTACTGCCTCTTTTCTTTTTAAGGACACGGGCGTGTCACTCAAGTTGGTTGGGCGTGTCATTTATTTGAGGAAGCTACTGCCTCTTTTCTTTTTAAGGACACGGGCGTGTCACTCAAGCTGGTTGGGCGTGTCAATCAAGTGAGTTGGGCGTGCCCTTCAAATGATTTGAACATTGTTTGATTTCTTGGTTCTCTTTGCATGGTTTAAATTCTTCAAAAGTTCCATTGTTCCTAAACTTAAACATGAACATTATAAACATGTTTCAAACACAAGAATGATCTAATCAAATGAATGTGGATGGTCCTAAAGCTATGAATCATGTCAATTGTGTTGCCCTAATTGCATTGTTGAGAATTAACAATGTTATGTTATGCACTTTGAATGGTAATGTGTTTTATGAGTATTGTGAAATGAAATGTGGAGCCATTGTTATTGGCTAAGGTGATTTAATGGAGATAAATGAGGCATGTTTGCCTAAATGATAATGAGAATTGAGAATGAAATCTAAATGAATTGTGTGGCTAATGTGTTATTCCATTTTCAGAGTTTGTTGTTGGTGGCATGCCTAATGAGTGTAACAATCTCTTGAAGTTAGGTTGGATTGAATCCTTGAAGCCTAATTGAGATGTTACAACCCTTGAAGCTAGGTTGGGTTAGTTCTTGAAGCCAAGTTGGGTTGATGCTTAGCATGCTTTGCTCCTCTTGAAGCTTGGTTGAACTTAATCCTTGAAGCCTAGTTGGGTATATGATATTGATATTGATAAATGTGATAACAAAACCAAAGCATTAACTCTGAAAATTGAATGACATATTAGTGTGTCTTAGGCCCATGCTTGTCTTTGCTTAGTGTTGTTCATGGATGATTAAATGATTAACTAATAAAGTATATGCAAGAATGTTGAAATGTGATATACATATATGTACGCTAGGTTATGAAATGTAAATGTATGTTGCTAGCTTTCCATCTATGTTGTTACATGTATGATATAAATTAAAATTGGCATTGTATAACATTTAAGCATGTCTATTGCATGTTTTATCTTACTAAGCCCTTGGCTTAGCGCGATAGTGTTTAATCGCGCAGGTGATAGAACTGATAGAATCGAACCCGAGAGCTCTTCGAGACCGAGTGAGAGTAGACATTGAAGAGTTGATTTTGGGAGCTTAAAGATCAGAGCTGACTTGCCAATCATGTATAAATCTTTTATATTGTGTAAAGTTTTGTTGATAATGTAAATATATGTATAATAGTAAATATGTATTCAAATGTTTTCATATATATACATATTTTATAACTTCCGCTGTGTAATATATAAATGTATATATATATATATATAGATAACTAATATGTTTTGTTTTATAAGTAAATGATCTATTTTGTTAATAAGATATAATGATATGGATATGGTATCAAGTTTTAAAATGTTTTGAATGTTAAGGAAACCGTAGCATCCCTATGTTTGGTGCACTTATGCTACATTGTTGTGGTTGTAGTGTGTGTGCATTGGATATGGGGGTGTTACAGAGAGGGTTCCGGTGCAGGTGTAGGTGCAGGTGCCGGTGCACGGGCAGGTGGCTGATAAGGTGGAGGTGGTGGCTGTGAAGGGCGAAATCCCTGATACCGCCAGAATTACAACATGGATTGCTCCAGCCACTGCCGTCTCAATATCTCGTGATCCAACTGGCTTTGGATCTCCTCCTGCTGTATTAAAATCATATTTTGGTGTAGCTCGATATTGTCGATCTTACCTTCAATCCGACACATCTGACGCTCAAACTCCGTGGGTTTCCTGTCATCATCCCACTCCTCATTAATTGACTGGCGCCAATCTCGGAATGCAGGAGGCTGGACAAAGGAAGGCCCGGCAGAAGAAGAAGGTGCAGCAGCATCAGATGGTCCAGCAGCAGAAGGTCCAGCAGGATAATCTGACGGTGGAGGTGGTGGTATATCGGAGGTAGGAGCAGAAGGAGCTGCCTCTGGTAAATCTGAATCCATAGGAGCAGCCCGCAGCCCAGCTACCTGTTCCCTGTTCAACCTCTTCAGTGTGTCCATACCCAATATCTTGGGCATACCGTCCACCGTCATAGGGAGGCAACCATCTAGCACACCCAGCCGTTGAGCGAGTCTCGTGACATACATGCCACCATGTAAAGCATCTGAAGCTCCCTTCCGAGACTGCTCATGGAAGAAATGGGTGATGGCATGGGCCACATTGCACCGGATCTTATGTTGCATGCAGTGCAGAAAAAAGAGATCCCTCAAGGTCACCACTTTCCCTTGGTTCATCACTCTTTTCCCTGATTTAGGCAAGCTCTCTTTTCTTGTTCTTTCTTTTTGACAAAGGCCAGCTGTTGTCCCCCACTTATTCCCCAATCAGTGTAAAGAATCTCACTTTTTGACAGGTGACACGACCACTGACACGCCCATGTCACTGGGCGTGCCATAGGCACTGTGATCTTGAACCAAAGGCACGTCCACTGACACGCCCGTGTTACTGGGCATGTCACAGCTACTGTAAGTCTGAATAAAAGGCACGTTCCTTGGCACGCCCGTGGTACCGGGCGTGTGACAGCTACTGTGAGTCTGGATGAATTACACGCTCATTGACATGCCCGTGGTCCTGGGCGTGTCGCAGCTACTGTGACTTTGGGTAAATGGCACGATCATTAGCACGCCCATGCAACTGGACTTGTCATAGCCATTGAATGCAGTAACAAGGGCACGTCTAATGACACGCCCGTGTTCGTAGGCGTGTCCATTGACAGATTTTGCTCTTTTCTTCTACTTTCATCCGTAATTGCTCCGAAATGATCAAAAGCCTCAAATTATCGAGAATTCCTGAAATTATCCTTAAATTGCACTTTGAACAAACAAATTAAACTCAATTTGATAATAATCATATTAAGAAATGGGAATAAAATATCATTAATTGTGTACTTATCAGTAGTCCATCATCAGAGTCTACCCAACCTATAGTAGAACTAAGAGTCCAGCCAAATCAAGAATCAAATTTTCAACCAGATTCTCAGCCTATGTCAGATACCAAGCCAAGAGTCCAGCTTGAGTTTGAGATCAAGTCAAGTTCGGAGTCAGTTCCTAGTATTGAGTCTGAGTCTTCTAGTTCAGAATCTGAGTCCGCTACTTCTAAATTTGATTCCCTGGTTTCGTCTAATGTCTATTCTATTTGTAAGGGGAACCCTTGTAACTGTTTCCTTATTAATAAAATTTCCAATATTTCCTCTTATTTTCTTTTGTCTCCTAATAAGCATTATGGAATAGTCAATATTAATGAGATTAATGAAGATAAAGAAACAATAAATCTGGGAACAACAGAAGTGTAAAAAAATACATTCATTGCATCTCTATTCATTCATAAACAGGAATTGGAGATGCTTCTTAAAGAGTTCCATGATTGCTTTACATGGAAAATAAATGATAGGATTGGATTGGATCCCTCTTTAACAGTGCATAACATTCCAACATTTGACCACATGAAACTAGTTAAGCAGAAGCTTCAATAACTCAAGCCAGAATGGTCCTTAAAAATTAAGGAAGAAATAACCAAGGTACTGGAAAAACCAGTTCATTGAGCCTATCATGTACCCTTAATGGGTAGCTAACATCCTGTAGGTTATAAACAGGATGGAAAAGTTTGAATGTGTGTAGACTATAGAAATATCAACAATGCATGTCTGAAGGATGATTTCCCTCTACCCCAAATCGACCTCTTGGTTGATAGAATAGTTGGGTCCGAGGTGGTTTCATTAATCTACCTTTATGTAAGGTATAACCAAATCTTAGTCCATCCTCCTGATAAAGAGAAGATAGCTTTCATTGCAAAATAGGGAACTTATTGTTATAGGGTTATGCCTTTCTATCTTAAGAACACTAGGGTAACCTATTAAAGAATGACTACTACACTCTTCCATTACATGATGCACCAAGAGGTAGAGGTCTATGTGGATGATATGGTCATCAAATCAAAAAGGGTCAAAGCACATGTGGAGGCCTTAAGGAAGTTCTTTCTTAGACTCCATCAATATAACTTAAAACTTAATCCAGCCAAGTACATGTTTGGGGCAGCCTCAGGAGTATTCTTGAGACATATGGTTAGTTCTTGGGGAATCAAAGTGGATCCTACCAAATCTAAGGCAATCCTTTAAATTCCTACTCCTAACATGGAAAAGAAAATTAGGGAATTCTTGAGTTGCCTATAGTATATTAGTCAATTCATTTCTTAAATGGCTGATGTATATGGGTCTATCTTCAAATTACTTAAGAAAGACACCCCAACTAAGTGGAATGACAAATGTTAGGAAGCATTTGAAAAGGTTAAGCAATACTTGTTGGCACCTCCAATACTGCAACCTCCAAGGCCTGGAAACCTTCTGCTTCTTTACCTTTCAGTAACTGAAGAAGCAATGGGAGCTATGCTTACTCAAAATGAGGAAAGATCAAGGAGGGAATATTCTATCTATTATCTCAGCAAGAGGTTATTGGCTTATGAGCTCAAAAATAACTAGATTGAAAAGTTATGCTTGGCATTGGTATGGGTATGCCAAAAACTATGTCACTACCTGGCTTTTTAACACTACACAGGTAATTGCAAACTAGAGCCCCTTGAAATTCCTTATGGAAAGGCCAGTTCTGGATAGTAAATGGTACGATGGCTCATAGTGTTGGCCACTTTTGATCTCAAGTTTATGGCACGTACAGTGATCAAAGGAAGTGTAGTAGCAGAAGAGTTAGTCACCGCTCCTGTGCCGGATATGATTGAAGAACCAAAATTTACAAATGAGGATAACTCGGGTATTAACAAGGAGGTTTGGGTTATATATTTTGATGGTGCATCTAATCACAAAGGTTATGGTGCGAGCATAATCTTTATTACCCCAAAAAAGGAACAAATCCCATCAATTATTAAATTGGCCTCTAAAGTCACCAATAATGAGGCAGAATGTGAAGCCTGTGTAAACGGGCTAAAAATGGTCCTGGAGATGAAAGTTAAAATCTTAGAGGCATATGGAGTTTCTACCCTTATTGTATCTCAAGCATTGGGAAAGTGGAGGAGAAGGGAAGAGTATCCACTTCCTTACCATCGACACTTAGAAGACTTAGTACATCAATTTGAGGAAGTTTCATTCCATTACTTGCCTCAAATGAAGAATTAGTTTGCTGTTGCTTTGGCTACTTTGGCTTCCATGACTCATATGGGAAAGGAAATGATAGTTCGCCTGATTATCATTGATGTGAAAACTCAGCCAACTTATTATACTATGGTTCATGTAATAGATAAAAAGCCATGGTTCTAAGATATCCTCAATTTCATTTAAAAAGGCGAATACCCTAGTTTAGCATCGAAAATAGACTAGAGGAATTTGAGACAATTAGCAAGCCAGTACATTTTAAATAATGATGTGTTGTACAAAAGGTCCTGGAACAACATCCATCTTAGATGTGTGAACGAAGCTGATGCACAATAAATAATGGAGTGGGTCCATGGTGACGAACAAGGCCCCCATATGGATAAAGTTACTTTGGGCCAAAAAATTACTAATTTGGGTTATTATGGACTTACCATGAGAGAGGACTCGAGCTTTGTCAAGAAATACCATAACTGTCAGATATATGCCAAGCTTCAAAAGTAACCACCAGTCCCTTTGCATCCTGTTATGACCTCTTGGCCATTCGCAATATAGGGAATTGATGTGATAGGATAGATCACCCCAAAGTCCTATAATGGGCTTGAATACATATTGGTAGCCATAGACTATTTCACCAAATGGGTATAAACAACTTCTTATTCCATCCTCATTGCCAAAAGCTGGCACAGTTTATTCAACTAACATCATTTGTTGGTATGGAATGCCATTTGAAGTAGTTTCAAATAATGGATCACATTTTCAAAAGGAAGTGATACAGTTAATGGAAAAGTATAAGATACGGCACCACAAGTCCTCTCCTTATAGACCTCAAACTAATGGGGCCGTTGAGGTGGTAAAAAAAGTATAAAGAATATCCTACAAAAGATGATGCAAGGTCACAAGAGTTGGCATGAACATCTTCCTTTTACTCTTTGGGGGTAGGACTTCAGTCAAAATACCAACAAGAGCAACTCCTTATTCTTTAGTATTCGGGATGGAAGCAGTTTTTTCGATAGAAATAAAGGTTTGATCAGCTCGAACACTTCGTGAAAGCCAAATCAATGAGGTTGAAAGGCCAGGGTTTATCATAACCAACTAATTGCTATTGATGAGAAAATAATGGATGCTTCGTATAAGGTATAAGGCTATTAGTAAAAGATAGCAAGGCCTTATGATAAAAGGGTCAAAGATCGAGGATTACAAGAGGGGCAATTGGTTTTAAAAGAAATCAAAGTCCTAGTACATGACCCTAGTGGGAAATTCAAGCCCAATTGGGACAAACTATACTTGCTAAAAAGATCTTGTCGGGAGAAGCAGCAATACTTTCATACCTCGATGGCATTGAATTTTTTAGCCCATGCAACATGGATCAACTTAAGAGATATTTTGTCCAAACTCCTTTAACACATTTGTAACAGAACTACATGGATATGATTCTAAAAAAAGAGGGGCTCTGTGAGTTGAAAACCTAAAAAGGCGGCTTGGGCAAAAATTAAGGTAATGAAAATAAAGAGATATGTAAGAAGCCCTCTTTGGGTCCAGTCCAAATCCTCATGCAGCATCCATCCCATGCAATATATATATATATATATTAAGACTAAAAGATCTTTATTCTATAATGCTCATAAATGATTTTCATTGAAAACATAAAATTTTTGTCCAAAATTAAGGACCAAGCCAAAATTTAGGGTCTTCCTAAACAATCTACCAAAAGAAAAAAAAAATCCCTAAAATCTAGGTAGTCTCCTTAATAGTCTCTATCTCCAGCTCATTAATCAAAGCCAGTCGTCGAACTTTCTCTTTATGTCAAACTATGGTAATGAACCAACCCCTATACCTATCGATAGTGTCTGTCAGTCCGAATGGCCTCACAATATGAAATCCTTAGGCCCAGCCATTTAAAATGGTTCAGGCAGAAGCAGAAATGATGAATGCAGGAGTATGAGCTATACCATTAGGTGAGAGTCCCTGAGAATGACCCATTTGTCTAAGAATACGGGTCATTGGGTAGAATGTCAGCATGGACGAGCCTAGCAAGTAGACAACCCTATAATGAAAGCTCATGGTCATGAAAGAATGAATCTGATACTAAGGGCAATACCACATGTGAACACTCAAATTTTGAGGCTCGGGAAGCCAATTTTCTCATACTGCAGACAACCGAGCCGGACCAAAGGTCCGTGGTAAAGTTCACCGGAAATATATCGATATGGTACTTGAAACGTCGGAACGACGCAAGGATCACGGGTATGGTCTCGGAATAATTTTTGGAGGTCCGTAACTCCCAGAAAATCAGTTTGAACGGAAAAAATGCGGATTTCGGTGCGGTTTTTGGGGGTGAACCGCTGGGACCCGGCGGTCCGACCGCCGTCCGTGTCCTTTTCCCGTTTTTCCGGCGAGCCGCCCGGTCCGACCGCCGTCCAGTCCAAATTTTGCCTATAAAATGCTGCTAAGTTTTCAAAAAGGGAGGTTGGCTGTTCGGATCCCGGGCCTCATGCTGACGAATTTTTTACCTACACACGCCTAAGAACTTTTATTGAACTTTTATTAGCATAAATCTAACCGTGTGCTGCAGGAATCAATCCGTAATCAAGAATCACAATCCAAGGTCCAAGAAAACGAGATCTGGAACTTCGAAGTGGGAAAATCCTAAGCAAGGTAATATCCTAATTTATCATCTGTCAATTCGAGCATATCTTAAGCATTCCACCTTCTTTTAATTTCTTCTTAGTCAAAGACCTAATCCTTTTAGGTCTAAGGGCCTAATGGACTAATCAATCAATCTTTCGGCATTAAACCGTGAATCAATCAACCTTTTTTGGCACGAAGCCTAAATCGCATTCTTTAGGTACAAAGTACCTAAATTCCACAATTAAAATCAACATTTTTGGCACGAAGCCTAAATTGCATCCTTTTGGTACAAAGTACCTAAATTTCACAATTAAAATCAATCTTTTTGGCTAAAGGCCTAAATTGTATCCTTTTGGTACAAAGTACCTAAATTTCACAATTTTTGCACTAAGTGCTAAATCTCACAATATTGGCAAAAAGCCCGGCAATGCAGGCCAAAGGCCTAAAAATTGCATCCTTTAGGTACAAAGTACTTAAATTTTACCACCTAGCACTAAGTGCTAAATCTCACAAATTTGGCAAAAAGCCCGACAATGCACGAAGCATACACACACACATGCATGAAGCATAATTTTTATCGCCTTTAAATAGGCTTTTCCGAACTACATGGGCTTTGATCTCTCATAAAAAAAAGAGTATGTAGGCATATTTGGGATTCACCCCGAATAGCAAGTCCACAATTTACTAACAATCTGTTCTTCTTCCTTTATGTTTTCCTTTTAGATTCTTTTCTTATTTGGCAAATTAATCAAATACATGACATAGTCCCCGAATCCTCCTTGGGTTCGTAGATTAGAAACCTTAACATTGGATGCATCAATTGGAGTCAAACAAGGGTTTTCTTAGTTTTTCCCTTTGAACAAAATAAACTGAGTGGCGACTCCCGACAACGAGTGAACTTTCATCCGAATCATTTTCGGGTGAAAAACCGAGGTTCACAGATTGACGACTCCACTGGGGACCATAAAAATGATTTATGGGATCTTAGTGGACTACAATTGTTTATTTGATTAACTTGCCCTTCTTTAGGGTACTTTTTATTTATTTTGCAGGGTACCTTAGCAATGATTATCCTTTCTTTAAGGATATTGAAATTGAAAATTGACGAAAGGACTTTCTGGGGACCATAAAAATAATTTATGGGATTCTAGTAGACTATTATTCATTTGACTAACTTGCCCTTCTTTAGGGTACTTTTATTCATTTTGCAGGGTACCCTAGCAATATATATCCCCTCCTTGGGGATATTGGATTGAAAATTGACAAAAATAATCTTTTTCCTTTAATGGACCTCTTGTTTGACTAATTGTGCATTTATCTTGACATTCAGAGAATCTTTTTCTCTTGCATTATATGGGGGAATCCTTTTCCTTCATTTCATAAAAAATTGTTTTCAAATGAATTTCTTCTCTTTCTGTTCAAAGTTCTGAGTCTGGATATCAAGTAGCGCTGACCGGCAGGTCTCCTTGATTATGCCGGCGGACAGCCAAAGCGTCCTCCCTGTTGTCGCAAACCATTCCAATCCTTTTGGAGTGGCCCATGAGTAATCATATTGTTGGACCCACGCGAAACTCCTTGTTTCACATGTGGTTAGGTATATCTTAGTCAAGACTCAAGGGTCCCTATTATGAGCCAATTCTCTATTTTTCATGAACAATAGAACCTTCCCTTAGGTTGTATGTACTCAATGATAGTGCCACATACCATTAAAATGAATTATGATGTGATGAGGTGCATTCATGCAACATAACAACATGGTTTTGGGGAAAATTTTTTTTGATATGTACAAGTGGACCAAGAGTTTTCCTACCCTACACATTACCCTGATCTCTTGCCCTTAACCTTTACAGGTATCCACTATCCATGTGCCTTTACCCACACAAGCTACACCAACTCCAACTGTCCAATCACCCACAAGTTCTACTGAAATGGCTACTATTGAACAGATTAAGGCCTTGCTAGATGGACAGGTTAAGGAAATTGAAGCTAGAATGCAAGAGAGAATTGATGAAGCTTTGGCTGCCCAAAGGGTAGCCATCTTGGCTGAATTGGGAGGGGCACCAAAGACGGCCTCTACTCCTGGAAATTTAGGAAAAGAACCTATTGTGGGACAAACTAGTACCCCCATGACTGCTCAGAATAATACCCCTGTCATCAATTTGGAGGATCCGCCCTCTAAGAATGAAACTGATGAACTGAAAAAGAAACTTGAATTGCTTGAAAGGTCAATCACTGCCATGAAAACTCATAAAGAGGTGGTAGACATGGATTCCTTATCCTTGTTTCCCCAAGCTAGATTGCCTCCAAAATTCAAGATGCCTGGGATGGACAGATTTGATGGGACCACTTGCCCTAAAACCCATTTGAAGATGTATGTGGGAGCCTTGAGCCCTTGGGGTTTAAATGATGAGCTCTTTGCTCAACTCTTTCAACAATCCTTGACTGGGGCTGCCCTAAAATGGTTTGTAAGCCTGGACCGAGCCAAGATTAAGACCTGGGAAGACATCTGCAATGCATTTAACACTCAATACCACTACAATATTGAGGTGGATGTCATTAGAAGGGAGCTTGAGACTACCAAACAAAACAACAATGAACCCTTCTCCTCGTTCCTTACGAGGTGGAGGGCAAAGGCCGCCCAAATGATCAATCGCCCTTCAGAACAAGAGCAAATTGACATCATAATCAGGAATTTAAGACCTACATATCAAGCCCAACTGCAAACCCAATACCTACCTACTTTCAAATCGCTCATTGCGACTGCAACCAAGGTAGAAGATTTGATACAATTGGGTAAGATAGTAGATGAGGGAGCTACTTCGAAATATAAGAAACAAGGCCAAGCTGCTTCCTCAAGCGAAGTAAATGAAGTGGCCAATATTGCCCCTGCGAATCCTTTACGTGTGGGCAATCTTGGGCAGAGAAATCAGCCAAGAAGGCAATATACCGACCTTGGGATGCCCCTTCATCTGGTATTTAAAAAGGCTGTGGAAGGAAAATACTTGAAGCCTTTGGACCCAAGGCCTCCTCCAAACCCATTACCCTCAAGTTATAGGGTCAATGAATACTGTGAATACCACCAAGGAAATGGGCATAAAACAGATGCTTGCTGGACTTTGAAAAACCGCATTCAGGATTTGGTGGATAGTGGTGACATTATTCCTCTCAGGAGGCAACCAAACATTAACACTAACCCTTTACCCAATCACTCCATCCATGCCATCACTGTGGAAGAAGAGCCAGAACCTATAACTGAACCACAAGTGAAAGATTTCATGCGGCCTAGTCTCTTTGATGAGGTTGCTATGATAACCAATTTTGAAAACAAAAGGGACTTCACAAAGCTGATCAAGACTACAGATGGACCACTGATGAACTGGTATGCCGAGGAGGGACAAGCTGCTACAGTCAAACCTAGTCCTGTATCATACCCTGAACCCGAGTCTTATACCGAGTCAAATCTCGAGTCAAACACCGAGTCAGAGTCCAGTTCTGAGTCTTCTGTAGTTTTAGATTTAGAAAACCCCAATGTCAAATCTAATGTAATCTTGGAGAATGACTCCACCATTATCAATGAAACTCTGCAAATTCTCGGTTACCCTGTGTCTTTTGCTTTCCAAGTATTATCTAGCAAAAATGAAATAAATGAAATAAAAGAAATAAATGAAAAGATAATAATTGGCAAAGAAAATGAACATACATACATTGCATATGATTGTGCGAATAAAGAACAGGTTGTTGGTTGCATCAAAAAGTATGTCGACTGCTTCATGTGGAAGGCAAGTGATGTCACGGGAATAGACCCAGCCATAGCAGTTCATAAGATTCCATTATACCCAGATGCGAAGCCGGTTAAGCAGAAGTTGAGAAGAATAAAGCCAGAATGGTCTTTGAAAATTAAAGAGGAGGTTGCCAAGCAACTGGATAATAAGTTCATAGAACCAATTGTCTACCTTTCCTGGTTAGCAAACATTGTACCAATCCCGAAGAAAGACGGAAAGGTCAGAATGTGTGTTGACTACAGAGATCTGAATAAGGCTTGTCCCAAGGACGATTTCCCGCTACCACACATCAATTTGCTAATAGTTGGGGAATAGATATAATTGGCAAAATACATCCAAAAGCCTCAAATGAACATCAGTTTATCTTGGTAGCAGTGGATTACTTCACAAAGTGGGTAGAAGCAGCTTCCTATGCAGAATTAGACGCCAAAAAGGCAGCACAGTTTGTCCGAACCAACATCCTTTGTCGGTACGGAACGCCGTTTGAAATTATCACTGATAATGGAACTCATTTCTAAGCAGAATTTGCTAAGCTCTTGAAGGATAAGAATGTCCAGCATCATAAGTCCTCTCCTTATAGACCTCAAACAAATGGAGCTGTAGAAGCAGCGAACAAGTCTATAAAGGTGATCATACAAAAAATGATCAAGGAACATAGGCGTTGGCATGAGAAGTTACCGCTGGCTTTGTGGGGATATAGAACATCAATTAGAACTCCTACTGGGGCAACCCCGTATTCCCTGGTGTACGGAATGGAAGCTGTACTCCCCATTGAACTGGAAGTTCAATCGGCAAGGATAATTCAAGAAAGTCAGATAAATGAGGCTGAATGGATCAGCAATTATCATCATCAGTTGTTGGGTTTGGATGAAAAAAGACTTCAAGCTCTACATCGGATTCAAGGGTATCAGAGGCGAATGGCCAGACATTTCAACAAAAAGGTCAAAGATCGAAAGTTGGAAGAAGGTTGTTTGGTTCTGAAAGAGATCAGAACACCTGTTACAGATCCTCGTGGGAAGTTTCGTCCTCATTGGGCGGGACCCTACATTTTAAAGAAAATACTTTCCGGCGGAGCCGTCATCTTGTCTGATTTGGATGGTCTGGAGTTCACAAACCCATGCAATCTGGATCAATTAAAGAAATATTATGTATAATCATGCATTGTTAGAAACTACATTAGACCTGATTCTCGCAAACTAATTCGAGATATGTAGGCAGCTCTCCTTGAGCACGGTCTAAATTTTAATAAAAATCATTGGTTCATTTTTCTTTTGCCAAAAAAAAATAGAAAAATCTCGCTAAGCCGAAAACCCACAAAGGGCGGCTTAGGCAATAGTGGAGCCCGTTAAGTCGAAAACCCGCAAAGGGCGGCTTAGGCAATAGTGGAGCCCGTTAAGTCGAAAACCCGCAAAGGGCGGCTTAGGCAAAAATGGGTAAGAGCTCGCTAAGTTGAAAATCCGAAAGGACGGCTTAGGCAAAAATTAGAGCAAGTAAATAAAGTAGACAATGCTTGGAAAGCAAATGAAAGAGTCATTCCGAAAAAGAGTCATTCATTCCAAAAAGGAGTCATTCATTCCACGAAATATTAAACCCATCAAAAGTGTCAAACCATAAGTCAAAAAAAAAAAGAGTCAACCCTAGGGCCTAAATCCTACGCCTTCTACGTGAGGCAGAGTCTTCGGTATCTTCCTTAGTTCCGGAACTCTCTGCAGCATCTGTCTTCTCCTCGTTAAGAGGAACCACATCCTCACCCTCCAGCTCCTGCAACGATGCATGCCTCTTTGGCTTTTCAATTGGCCAAACTTCAGCTCTGTACTCTGGAGTAGGCTGGACAAGGGAAGGCTCAGCAAAAGGTCTGATCATTTGATGATTTCTAACCCCAGTTTGAAGAACAGCTCAAGTAACTCCGGGAATAATTTGGGGGCAACTTCAGAAAAATTCAAGTTCCTTCCCCAGTGGTGTGTGACTTCCTAGAGGATTATTTCTAAGTTCTTTACTAGAAATAATTACTGGTAGCAGTGCTTAGTGAAGCCTAGTATTACTTCTGGTTCATTACCAGAGCTAGTTCAAGTACATGTAAATGAAAGATTCCCAGAATTTATTTCTAAGTTCTTTACTGGAAATAAATAAAAATTCCAATCCACCAATATTCCCCTAAGAGTGATGACAGAAAACAACCCACATCTACCCATATTGATCATTTCCATCTTTTGAAGACTCTTGGTCCAGTTGTGCATGCAATGGGTGCAAAGAAGCAAATGAATACCTTTATGAAAATAAAAGAGGACATCATGCATACATATGTACTGTTTTATGCTTAACAAAAGTGCAGAGAAAAAATCATGAGGTGTTGCAAGCAATCCAGAAATGCCAAAAGGCGGGTCTTTTACCTCTCGCTCAAAATTCGCTCTTCAGACGACCACTGGGCCCCATAAATTATTTTTATGGACCCCAGTGGGGGGCAATTGTGAACACTCTAATTTTGAGGCTCGGGAAGCCAATTTTCTCATACTGCAGACAACCGAGCCGGACCAAAGGTCCGTGGTAAAGTTCACCGGAAATATATCGATATGGTACTTGAAACGTCCGGAACGACGCAAGGATCACGGGTATGGTCTCGAAATAATTTTTGGAGGTCCGCAACTCCCAAAAAATTAGTTTGAACGAAAAAATGCGGATTTTGGTGCGGTTTTTGGGGGTGAACCGCTGGGACCGGCGGTCCGACCGCCGTCCGTGTCCTTTTTCCGTTTTTCCTGCGAGCCACCCGGTCCGACCGCCGGACCGGCGGTCCGACCGCCGTCCAGTCCGAATTTTGCCTATAAAATGCTGCTAAGTTTTCAAAAAGGGAGGTTGGCTGTTCGGATCCCGGGCCTCATGCTGACGAATTTTTTAACTACACACGCCTAAGAACTTTTATTGAACTTTTATTAGCATAAATCTAATCGTGTGCTGCAGGAATCAATCCGTAATCAAGAATCACAATCCAAGGTCCAAGAAAACGAGATCTGGAACTTCGAAGTGGGAAAATCCTAAGCAAGGTAATATCCTAATTTATCATCTGTCAATTCGAGCATATCTTAAGCATTCCACCTTCTTTTTAATTTCTTCTTGGTCAAAGACCTAATCCTTTTAGGTCTAAGGACCTAATGGACTAATCAATCAATCTTTCGGCATTAAACCGTGAATCAATCAACCTTTTTTGGCACGAAGCCTAAATCGCATTCTTTAGGTACAAAGTACCTAAATTCCACAATTAAAATCAACATTTTTGGCACGAAGCCTAAATTGCATCCTTTTGGTACAAAGTACCTAAATTTCACAATTAAAATCAATCTTTTTGGCCAAAGGCCTAAATTGTATCCTTTTGGTACAAAGTACCTAAATTTCACAATTTTTGCACTAAGTGCTAAATCTCACAATATTGGCAAAAAGCCCGGCAATGCAGGCCAAAGGCCTAAAAATTGCATCATTTAGGTACAAAGTACTTAAATTTTACCACCTAGCACTAAGTGCTAAATCTCACAAATTTGGCAAAAAGCCCGACAATGCACGAAGCATACACACACACATGCATGAAGCATAATTTTTATCGCCTTTAAATAGGCTTTTCCGAACTACATGGGCTTTGATCTCTCATAAAAACGAGAGTATGTAGGCATATTTGGGATTCACCCCGAATAGCAAGTCCACAATTTACTAACAATCTGTTCTTCTTCCTTTCTGTTTTCCTTTTAGATTCTTTTCTTATTTGGCAAATTAATCAAATACATGACATAGTCCCCGAATCCTCCTTGGGTTCGTAGATTAGAAACCTTAACATTGGATGCATCAATTGGAGTCAAACAAGGGTTTTCTTAGTTTTTTCCTTCGAACAAAATAAACTGAGTGGCGACTCCCGACAACGAGTGAACTTTCATCCGAATCATTTTCGGGTGGAAAACCGAGGTTCACACCACAAAACCTCATTTGGGCCAAGCTCCAATAACCAAGAAGTCCATGCCCTCTATGAATCATGGCAGATGAGGATCTGCTTGCTTTGATAAATAAAGGGAGAATAAGGAAGTCTGGATGGTATAACTATAATACAAAAGTGATCCCTTAAATAAACCTGCAATCAGCAAAATAAGTTTAAAAAAAAAAAGAGGTCGAATACCTAAAGAAGAATAGGAGTCACAGCCTAATCCCCCTGGACCCTTTAAACCCTATTAAGACTAATAATGGTCTTAGCCAGCAAAAATACAACAATAGAATGGGAATCCTCCATCTACAAAATTAGTGAGCCCTAATCAATCAAGCACCAAGCTGGCTTTCATTTGAATAGAAATCCACTAGCCAGACAAAATGCCAAAGACCTCAGATGAAATTTCTATCTCACTCAATCTTCATTATCCTCAAAAAATTCAGTGATAAGTGTGCATAGATTCACTTTATCGTCTCTCACTATAGACGAAGCCTCAACATCACTCAAGTTGAACAAGTTCTAAAAGGCATGAAAATAATAAATATGGCATTCAGGAATCGCCAGTTCATATTCATGGTTACATCCTAAAATAGCACTAAACTCCTCAAAAGTAAGGCATATATCTTCCATCATAGCCCCAAATCTAAATACATGGTTCACAGGATTCCAAAATTTCAGAAAAACCTGAATAAAATCACTATCCAATTTCACGCCTTTCAATGTAATGGCTAGTGCAATATCGCATCTATCAATATTAATTTTATTCACTTTATCCAATTGGGTGGTCCATAGATGCAGAGAATGACTGAAAAAAAAAGCTCAATGATAGCAGAGTCAGTTGGAAAATTTGCAGGAAGGCCTAGAAAATCATAAAAAGCTAACAGAGGTAGGAAAAACAGCACAAATATAGGTGAAAATTCCTATCCAAATGTTGCATGGAATCCATGTGGTGTGCGGTTAGTCTATACTGCCCATGACCTGTAGACCCTTGATTTTGGCCCTAGCTAGTTTGATCCTAATTAAAGAAGGCCTAGTCAAGATCGGTCCACTTTAAATGGCTTAAACATGTTTTAAAGCCTTCAATTTGATTGGCACATTTATATGAGGTATAAAATAAGCTAGTTAAACTTTTAAAATCCTAAATAGGTCAGATTTGAAGGTTTGGTTGAATTTAATTCAATATCGGCCTTGTATTGGACTTAAAATTCGGTATGGGTGTGCCTATGATGAATTGGGACATCCCAATTCGACATGGGACACCCCATATCGAATTGGGAGGCCTCCAATTCTATATGTGGTATCCCCATGTCGAATTGGGACACTCAATTCGACATGGGGCAACCCCATATCGAATTGGGGCACCCAATTCGATATGGCCTTCCCCATATCTAATTGGGTGCCCTAATTTGATATGGGGCTCTCCCCATATCGAATTGGGATTCTAGTTAGATATGAGACCAGCCAGGGGACTCCATATCGAATTAGGGCAATCCTAATTTGATATGGAGTTGTCCATGTCAAATTAGGATTGCCAATCGATATGGAATTTATTCCATGTAGGATTAGGATTATTTTAGTTCGACATGGCATTGGTTTCTCTCGAATTAAATGAGTTTTAATCCTACATGATCATGGTTTTCTTTAAAATTAATTCGATATGCCTCAGAAACTTGTCTAAATAGGAAGTTAAATACAGATTTAACCTAATACATTCTTCTATAAATATAGGTTTACAAATAATAAGAAGAAAAGGAAACAACAAGGGAATTTTAACAGAGCAACAAAGCAAATACAAAACATTATCAAACAACCCAGAAAAAGATCAAACACTATCAAGGCAGTAGCTCACTATCTTGATTTCATCTGACCAAGAAGAATAAGGTTGGTGCAAGCAAAAGTATCAACGTAAAATATTGGTGGAGCCTACAAACGGAGGTTTGAAATTTCTCATTTAATTTGCTTTGAATTTACAGCGGCTAGTTACTTGGTAGCAGTAGCAACTAAACTTTTAAACATAAATGAGCAATAAGTTAATTTAGTTTATAATAATCATACAAACCCTTTGAATCATCCTTGCATACTAATCTGATTAAGACATCCAGTAGCCTACTAAATATTCAGCAATTTGCTTAGTTTTTATCTATAAGAATCAGATTTCACAGTATTCAAATGTCCAGTAAAATATTTAATCTATATCCTTAGAACTTAAGTATCAAATAGCTTATGCTCAAACCCTAGTCTCTATTTAAAACCTTAGTTTTCAATATTTTAAAACCCTAATATTATTTTCCTAAACCCTAATTTTCTAAAACCCTAAACCCTAATTATGTTTTTCTAAAACCCTAAAACCTAATTTTCTAAAAAAACTCTAAGATCTTGATTGTTTTCTCCAAAACCTTAAAAACCCTAATTTCATCCAAAAACATAATTTTCATTTATAAACACTAAAAATAAAGTTTTAACCCTAAAAACTCTAGCTTTATTTCCAAAACCTAGTTTTTATTTAGAAGCCTAGTTCATATATTGAAAACCCTAGTTTTGCATATCTATTATTCAATGTAAACTTAGACTTGATTATTTAGTTCATTATATACTTATGATGGGTGGTTTACTTTTATTTATGATGAATAATTGAATTGGTTTATTTTGGTTTCAATGATGTAAGATTCATGTTTCTATTTTGTGGGTACCTCATTAATTAAGATTCATGTAATTTAATTTATTTTGAGTTTTGGATCAATATAAGAGGCATGTTTCCACTTATGGTGGGTGTCTCATTTTATTTAGTTTTAGACATTGGATATTATTGTAAGGGTATGTTTCCATCTTATATGGATGCCCATTTTTTTTATTTGTTTATTTATTTGGACATTCTTTGATTTTAATATAATAAATATTTATTTATTTTAAATTATATGTAGTATGGATGATTTTATAATATTTAAGAATTTAATGATATTTAGACCTGAAAAGGAGACATGTTCCAATGAATCGAGCATTATGGGAGTGTTGGGTCATTCTCACCTTCCCCATACGTACCCAGCTTTTTGAATCCATTAGGGGGTTAGGGATTCCTTAGGAATTGAGTCATCCACTCCTTTCTTTTTTTCCGGCTCATCCGGGTGACGACTCCATTGTCTCTGGGTTTAGGCTCGTGTTCTCTAAGGCTTTTAGCCTAACAGTGTCGAAGTCCTAAAAACTATTCCACTTGGGAGTAAGGTAAAAAATTCTAGCTCACAGTGGTAACTCCACTGGGGATAAGAGAAGTTGATTCCATTTGTCTTTATATTATTTTATTCTTTCTTATTATAATATTGTCCATTGCATCATTTAGATTGCAATGTGTGTGTGAGTTAGGATGCCCATGTAACTCGTGTTGTATTATGTAAGAGATACCACACTTTCACTCAAGGTATAGAGATCGAGCATGGCTTAACTACTCATAGCCTTGTACCTTTTGGTATATACTTGCTATAGGAGCTTAAACTTTTCAATCCAATGACTTAAGCTTAAGTAATTGGCTTAATTATTTTTCTTATGTTTTTACCTCAAATGCTTATTGTTTAACTATGATGGATATATCTTGGTTTGAACCATGGCTTATTTGGTTTGTTCTTTTTCTAATATGACCTATCTATGTTGTAAGCTAAAAATAGTTCTATTCTTTTAAGCTAAAAGACCAAAAATATTTTTAAATTTTTAAAATAGTCTTTGGACATAAAACCTTTTAAGGATGGATTAAAAATTTTTTCTTCACCTCATAGGTCAAGCTCAAAGCCCAAAATCCATTTTTTTCTAAAAGCTTTTTACAATGGGCTTTGAAACAAAAACTAATCTTGCACTTCATCCAAATTAAAACCATCTTTTTAAATGAGCTTACAAACTATTTAGGTCAATTATAAAATATCAAAAATCAATTGTGGGCCTAATTGATACCAAGAATCATTAATCATGGGCTTATTTTTTGCATGAATTATTAGTTATTTTTCCAAATGGGAAATCTATTTATGATAAACCTTTTAATTTTGTTTTAATCCAATATAGCATAAAAGCTATTTTTTAGTTGATTCAATGGATTAAAGCCTAATTAATGGAAATTATCATGGACTAACTTCTATATTTAAGAATATATCTATATGTTAAAATCATCTGAGAGAATGTTTTTGAAAACAAGATATCTCATGTTAGTATTTTGTTGACTATATACTTAGGGAAAGAGACTCGTCATTCATGTGTGGATGATATAAGATTGGAAGGAACGTTTTAATTATTTTTTATTGTTTAATTACTTGAGCATATATGCATACATGCATACACGCATTGCATCATATGTCATTGATCCTTTTTGGCTCACAGACCTGGAATACAACAGCTCAAGAGAGTACGATAACCCAACCTATGCCAGTGACGTAGAATCCAATAGCAACTCAATTAACTTCTCACCGAAAGTAATGTAGCCTGAACATATAAATAAAAATAAATAAATAAAAATAGAAGAAATTAATTGTGACACGTTCACTAAAAAATTCCTTTTATAGCAAATTATTTATTAAAAAAAATAAATAAGCTTAACACAAAAGCAGAAAAAAAAAATAATAGTAATGTGGTCTCGGGCATCTACTATTATACCCACAATGATTGGTCATACTATTGCTATCCATAATGGACATGAGCATTTACCTATTTATATAATAGATTGTATGGTAGGCCATAAATTGGGAGAATTTGCACCTATACCTATTTACATATCTAGTTTGAATATCTAATAGAATCTATTTAATAATAGATTAATAATAGAAATAGATTAATAATAGAATATATTTAATATTTATTTAGAAATATTTATTTATATATTTATTTTTTTATTTCTTATTTATTTTAATTAGTTTAAATTTAATTTAATTAATTTAATTTAATAAGTTACTAAAATTATTTTAATAAGTTACTAATATTATTATTTATTATTATTAACTAATATTATTATTAATTATATTATATTATATTATATATTAATTATATTATATTATATATTAATTATATTATTTATTATTAATTATATTATATTATATATTATTTATATTATTTATTATTAATTATATTATATTATATATTATTTATATTATATATTATTAATTATATTATATTATATATTAATTAAATAATTTATTATTAATTAAATTAAATTATATATTTATTATTTATTATATTATATTATATATTAATTAAATTATTTATTATTAATTAAATTATATTAATATATAAATTTTATATAAATTAATTTTATATAAATTAATAATATTATATAATGGAATATTTTGTAATTTCAAAATTTTTTCTTATTTTATTTCATTTAGAATTGTCTAGCTCCTTTATTATTACTTTATGACTTCAATATTACTTTAAGACTAGGGACGAATGATGGGAATTGAACATGCACATGGTGGATTCATAATTCACTGCTTTGATCCACTTGGCTACATCCGCCAGCAAAGTAGCCTTTAATGATGACAAAGTGATTGTTGATGATGATAATGATTGGGCTCAATACTTCCAAGATTCTCAAGATAAGAAAAAAGAGTCGAAGGTTGTGGAAAGATCAGCTGTGAAAAAGACTAAAACCTCAGATGTGGAGAAGATGATTGCTTATCTGGAGAAGAAGTTTGAAAAGAAGCTGAAAATCGAAGAGATGTCGGAGTTAGACAAGTTGAAGAAGTTCCTTACAAGTTCAAGATGCCTTCTTTTACCAAATTTGATAGAACTAGCAACCCTTATCTTCATGTCAAGCAATACATTACTGCTATACAGTTTTCTTGAGCTACTAAGGCTCAAACTCTAAGGTACTTTATGCTTTCATTGGGCCCTGTTGTGCAAAACTGGTTCAATATCTTAGACGAGAACACTCAAAAAGATTGGGATTGTTGTACAAAGCCTTCATCCAGCAGTATGGGTATAATGTAGAATTAGAAGTGCCTCTCATGGAGGTAGAATCAATCAGAAAAAAGCAAAATAAAAATTTTGTTGATTATGTAAAGAGGTGGAGGAATAAGTCTGCACTGCTTAAGAAAAAGCTAGATGAGTCAGATCAGATTAGGATGATTGTGAGAGGGTATTACCTAGTCCTCGTGAAAGGATGTTTCACATACTTATTAGAGATTTTAAAGATCTTCTTCAAGCTGACTTGCAAATAGAAGAATGAGAATGGGAGAAGAGCCATTTTTCTGGATGAAAGAATGAGAGGAGAAATTATCAGTCTGGCGGCCAAAGTACACAGAATGTAGTGGATATCAATGCAATAACTAGTCAATCAAATAGACGACAATTTTTGGAATTAGGAAAGCCACTGTCTTGGGTTTTCAATAAGTTGCAAAAGCAAGGGCTATTATAGTCATTGGCTCCTCGACCTTTGTCGAATCCTTTACCACCAAAATTTGATACTAAGGCCTTTTGTCAATTTCATCAGACATAAGGACATGAGATAGATAAATGCTTATGACTAAAATACGAGATCCAAAATTTAATTGACAGTGGAAAGTTGTCTGAACCTAACAAGTCCAACGCCAAAAGCAATCCTTTGCCTGAATTTGGAAGAGTGCCACCGCCAGCAACCTTCATGATAGAGGGAGGATTGATGAAAAGTTTTATCTTAGCATCTTTTAAAGATATAGATGGAGAAATTCTTAAGGAAGGACTTGCTAGTTTTGGCTCTTTCCCCTGACATGTCCAAGTAAATGAAGCATTTTTTTACTCCAACTCAACAAACTTCTCCTAACTTATTTGGTTATTTTTTTTATTTTCTATCTTTGATATTTTCTGGAACAATTATATTCTTCAAATTAAGATTGTTTGAATAAATCACTTTCATTCAATTTTTTATGGTCTTTGTTCATTTTGGTGTTCAACCAATGACGAGTCTAGCTTGATATTCATGAATTAGTGTATCTATGCATCATGGTTCAAATGACTTTACTATGTGAGAAAATTATTCTATAGCATTAAGTTGTGTATTCTTACTTAGATCAGGCTCTTGTATAATTACCTTTGTCTAGGTCTTAGTTAATCTTAGAACATACTTTGACAAACTTTCGAGGCAAAATTGAACTCTGCTTATTTAAGGGAGAGATGATCTAGGCATTGTTTAGTTAGCCGACAACTATTATTCGCCCTATTAATATCAATCTCGAGTTTGTCTCTTTGAGCCTTGATAAGATTTTAGCTTGCTTTTTATTCCGATAACCAATCCTGAGCTATTATGATACTGAGGGCAAGTCTGATGATCACTAAGGAATAGAAGGGAAAGAAGATCAAAAAGAAGGGTATATAGTCAAGACTATAAGGATAGTTGAAGTTCACCTGATACTAGACCTAATATCTCCAATCTATTAAGATGACATCAGGGCAATAAATGATTTATCCTTGTTGAAGCAAACTCACTCTACTCCGTTCATCCATAGTCAAAATCATAGAATGGTGCAGACAAGACAACTTTCTTAGAGCTAGACAAAAAAAGAGAAAAAAAAAAGAAAAAAAAACCAAAAACAAAAAATAGAAGAAAAAAATGGGCCTTGATTTTGTACAAAAGCAAAAGCAAAAAGATGAAGATCGTCCTAATCAGATCTATATTTCTCCCAAGGAGATAGAAGAAAATTGAAGTCTATCTTTTCATGAAGCAAGATAACAAGATGCCCAGAGCTTAGTATTGCTCCTAGCTGCCTATGGCTCCAACAGAAGATTGTAGTGTGAAGGTTTGTCAGCAGTGTCACATTAGCTCCAATCTAAAAATGGCCTTCATTTAACCCATATCCCTTATAGACCCCGTTTCAAGCTTATTAAAGACATGTTGATCTTCCTTAGTAGGTAGAGTCTATTAGTGGAGATTGTTTGAATAAGCATGCATATGAGATAGACAATATTCAAACTCAATGAGACCTTTGGCCAAGTAATGTATATGTGCCTATCTGAAGTGCAACAGTTCTTGCTTAAATGGAAATGATTCTTGAGTTTAGTATGGTAACTAGGGTTGTCATGTTATAGATATGTTAATTTAAAAAATTGAGTCCTCAGGTATAATGACACCGATTTGACAAAGCCAAAATGTGATTTTAAGATTTTTTTAAAAAATGTGTTTTGTCATATAAAGCCTTCAAGTTAAGGGAAGTATGTTGCACTGTCAAACCTCAAAGGAAACAATGGGAAAAAGAGGGCTAATAAAAAAATCACTTGCAAGGTCATGTCATGAAGAAGTTATCAACCAAACGGATATTTCCCATGTCTTTGGCTACCATGTTTGGGCCTCCACTACTCATGTTTCCAACATTCTAGAATTAAAGCCATAAATGTGAAGAATTCTATTGACCTAATGCAATACCTGAACGAACATCTGGAAGGAATCCACAGGAGCACTTTAGATGATCACCTCAGTCTGTGAGTCAATGGAACCACTATAAGTATTATTCATGCATACATTTTATCTTGCATTGTCTATTCTTTGTCAAAGTGAACAACAGATACTCCATGAAGAAAACATGAAGTAGATAAGGAGTTAGGGGGCATGAAAGGCCCATTGCTTAAGAAAGATCCAATCACTTTGCAAAAGAAAGAAGAAATGCATGCTTGTGCAAGGAACCAGACAAAACACAAATATCAATCAAAGCCTGCATGGGAAAAAAATCATTAGTTAGAGCCTACCAGGGGGCAAAGTTTCTCCTTTCAATTTTTTGAGTTTATGCGTGTACAAAATATTTTCAAACTCACTTTAAATATTTTGCCATGCAGGGGGCAAAGAGATAATATAAAGACTAGCTAAAAAATAGCTAATGTTTTTGCAAAAGGAAGAACAAAAATAACAAAACAAGAAGAAAGTAAGAATCCCAATCTTCAAAGGATTAAGATCCATTTTTGAAGGGTGAAGACCTGATGTCCAGAGGATAAAGATCCATTTTTGAAGGGTAAAGACCCAATCTCCAAAGGATAAAGATTCATTTTTGAAAGTTAAAGACCCAAAGGATAAAGATCCATTTTTGAAAGGTAAAGACCCAATCTCCAAAAGATAAAGATCCATTTTTTGAAGGGTAAAGACCCAATCTCCAAAGGATAAAGTTTCATTTTTGAAGGGTGAAGACCCACAATCCATTGAAGAATGGAATAACCGGCTAGAATAAAGACAAATTTCTTAAATGACAGAAGGTCAGCAGAATCCATTAAAAAATGGAATAACCAGCTGGAAGAAAGCCAAAATTCCCAAATGACAGAAGATCAGTCCAGCTAGAATAGTTGGAGTCAATCCATTGAAGAATGGAGCAAGTAGCGAGAAAAAATCCATGACAGAAGATCAATAAGCTAAAAGAGCTAAAATTGATTGGCTAGAAGAAAACCAAAACCCTCAATTGACAGAAGGTCACCAAAATCATTTTCGGATCTCAAACCCAACCAACCTCGGGTTCATAACCCAATCAATCTAGTTTTGGGTCCAGAACCCAACCAACCATAAGTTAAGAACCCAAGCAATCCATTTTTGGGTCTAGAACCCAACTAGCCTCTGGTCCAGAACCCAACCAGCCTCGGGTCCAAAACCCAACCAATCCAGTCTCAGGTCCAGAACCCAAACCAGTCTTAGGTCCAGAACTCAAACTAAATACCTGGGTCTAAAATCTAACCCTTATCCAAAATAAGCTCAAAGTCATGTTGCTTTTCACTCTCTGAATAAGTTTTAGATCATTCAAGCAGGGTGCAAACTGTAGACCCTTGATTTTTGCCATAGCCACTCCGATCCTAATTAAAGATGGCTTGTCAAGATCGGTCCACTTTAAATGGCTTAAACCTGTTTTAAAGCCTTCAATTTGATTGGTACAATTCTATGAGGCATAAAATAAGCTAGTTAAACTTTTAAAACACTAAATAGGTTAAATTTGAAGGTTTGATTGGATTAATTAGATATCAGCCTTGTATTGGACTCAAAATTCGGTATGGGTGTGCCTATGTCGAATTGGGGCATCCCAATTCGACATAGGACACCCCATATCAAATTGAGAGGCCCCCAATTTGATATGGGTTATCTCTATGTCGAATTGGGACACCCAATTCGACATGGGGCAGCCCCATATCAAATTGGGGCTTCCCCATTTCGATATGGGGCTTCCCCATATTGAATTAGGTGCTCCAATTCGATATGGGGCTTTCCCCATATCGAATTGGGACCCCAGTTAGATATGGGGCTAGCCAAGGGACTCCATATCGAATTAGGGCAATCATAATTCGATATAGAGTTGTCCATGTCGAATTAGGATTGCCAATTCAATATGAAATTTATTCCATGTCGGACAACTCCATATCGAATTAGGATTGCCAAGTTAATATGGAATTTATTCCATGTCGGATTAGGATTGTTTTAGTTTGACATGGTATTGGTTTCCCTTGAATTAAAGGAGTTTTAATCCGACATGCTCATGGTTTTCTTTAAAATTAATTCGATATACCTCATAAACTTATCTAAATAGGAAGTTAAATACTGATTTAACCTAATACATTCTTCTATAAATATAGGTTTAAAAATAACAAAAAGAAAAGGAAACAACATGGGAATGTTGACAAAGCAACAAAGTAACTACAAAACATTATCAAATTGCCAAGAAAATATCAAACACTATCAAGGCAGTAGCTTACTGTCTTGATTTCATCTGACCAAGAAGAATAAGGTTGGTGCAAGCAAAACTATCAATGTAAAATATTTGTGGAGCCTACAAACAGAGGTTTGAAATTCCTCATTTAATTTGCTTTGAATTTACAGTGGCTAGTTATTTTATTTTATTTTTTATTAATGTTATGTTTATATATCATGGTAGCAGTAGCAACTAAATTTTTAAACATAAACAGATAGTAAGTTAATTTAGTTTATAATAATCTTTCAAATCCTTTAAATCATCTTTGCATAATAATCTAATTAAGACGCCCAGTAGCCTACTAAATATTCAATAATTTGCATAGTGTATATCTATAAGAATAGGATCTCATAGTATTTGTATATCCAGTGAAATATTTAATCTATATCCTTAGAATTTAGGCATCCCGTAGCTTATGCTAAAACCCTAGTCTCTATTTAAAATCCTAGTTTTTAATATTTTAAAACCTTAATATTATTTTCCTAAACTCTAATTTTCAAAAACCCTAAACCCTAATTATATTTTTCTAAAACCCTAAAGCCTAATTTTCTAAAAAATTTTAAAATCTTGATTGTTTTCCCTAGAACCCTAAAAATCCTAATTTCATCCAAAAACCTTAATTTTCATTTATAAACACTAAAAACAATGTTTTAATCCTAAAAACTCTAGCTTTATTTCCAAAATTCTAGTTTTTATTTAGAAGCCCCAATTCATATATTGAAAACCCTAGTTTTGTTTATCTATTGTTCAATGTAAACTTAGACTTGATTATTTAGTTCATTATATACTTATGATGGATGGTTTATTTTATTTGATTTATAATGGATGGTTTACTTTTATTTATGATGAATGATTGAAATGGTTTTTGTAACACCCTTATAAACTATATACGTACAATATATATTTTCAGCATATATAAAATATACATATATGGTACAAAAAATGCCACAGACCGGTTTAATAAAAAATTTTACATTTTTTATTAAAAATTTTAAATACTAAATATATAAAATTAAATAGTATATAAATATTCTTTACTTATTATAGGAACTCAAAATAAGCATTTTATATGAAAGTCTCTGGAAAAAAATCGCTAGAGTTTTGTCTGTAATTTGAACATCCCAAAATTTATCAATAACACAACCTGCAAAAAGAACATTCCCAAATTATTTCAAATCACCATTTTACGCATACTCCTCAATTTCACCAAGTTTCTCAAACATTTATATATATATATATATAATTTAGAACACATTTAAGTCCTCATTTCAAATAACTTAACCCAAACATTCTTTATAGTTTACAATACATAAAATCCAAAAATATGATATAATAAGCATAATATTCAAAATATACAATAACATAAAATATATACATGCTGCTGATAGTATTTTTTATCTTGATATCAACTTTACAAGCACAACCACAAGTCTAGACCCGACCTGGTCTAGAAGAACTCTCCGGCTCAGCCGAATATATCCTGTCACCTGTGCTATGTAAATAATCGCGCTAAGTCAAAAGACTAGTAATACAAACTTGATAATAATAAAGCTTAAATGCAATGTCAATGCACAATGCATATGGATATCACAACATTTCATTTTCTCATACTTTTCAAATATTTCACAAACCACAATTCACATAAAAACAAACACAAGCATGAGCCCAAAGATAACTAATATGCTATTCAAATTTTAGAGTTACTGTTTTGGTCTATAATGACACCATGTGTCTAGCCCCGTAGGCAAATTTCAAGGACTTATTTTTGAGACTTACGATCCGGTCATTTCACCTCAAAAATATTTTTATAGTGACACCCAGCGTCTAGCCCGTAGGCAAATCATAGGCATGCCGCTAAATACAGAACTCTAAAAATTGAATAACATACTAGGCACATAATTTATTCACATTTATCATTTATATCGATATCAATTCATTTCATTATGTTTCTACATATCTCATTACATTATACCATATTTTTTTCATTTACAATACATTACCCAATTACTTTGGGTATTTCCACATAATTAACATATTAATCATATTTAATGTAATCTAGCCAATAGCAATGGCTTTTTAACAATGCACTTAATGTATACACAACAAATGGCATTATCCAAACACTTTGGGTCATTTTCACATAATACACATATTTCACATTTTACACAATTTAGCCATTATCAATGGCTTTTCACAATGCATTTAACACATATATGACATTACAAATGTCATAGCACATTATTCATACATAACCAATGTATTAAGTAGCTTAACACATTTTTCAACCAAAATGTGTTAAGCCCAAATGTCGTGCAAATATAACCAATGTATTCAAAGTTTGTACTTACCTCAAATAGCAACCAAAACAAGCTTAAAACAACCTCCAATCCTATCCTTCCAACTTGCCTTTTACTACTTGGATGAAGCAAATCAACCTCCTTCAATGTCTAAACCAAATGTGATAGCAAATAATCATTTAGTATCACATTTAATGATATTTCCAATATTAAACCATAATTAAACCTCATCCAAGCAAAAATCTAAAATTTAAGGCTAACCTCACTTTAACTTTGGATTCTCATACTAGGCCATTCATTTTAATATATTAAGTTTATTTATATTATTAGAAACATATTTTAATACATTTAAACCATTTACATTATAAAAACACACTCTTATACACAAAATCCTAAAATGGTATAACCTTCCCTCATTGAAGGTTTTCCATTCCAACACAATCCATTAATCATTTTAAGCTTATATTCATCACTTATATCACCAAACAACAAGATTAAACCAATAAAATTATACAAATCAACAACTTTGAAATTTTCATTTTCCAAAACCCTAAATCACACTTCCATTCTCAAACTCCAACCAAACACAATTAAATCCAATATTTGACTTAAAAATATTGTTTTAAATACCAAAACAACTCATTTATAACCAATTTGCACAATTAAAAACTATGATTTCTCAAATTCTAAAAGTCCATAACCCTAAATTCTCTCTCTTCACCATTCTTTATCCAAATTCAACCATTTCTTCAATCCAACCTTAAAATCATTAATAACTACCCAAAATAACTTCATACATACCAATTCCAACAATTATAACATACTACTTCAAAAATTCAAAACTCAAATATTCAAAATTTCTGTGGAAATCCAAGGAAAAAGCTAAAGAACTTACTTTTTCAAGTTGAAATCACTAAAAATCCTCTTTAAACCTTTGAAATCCTTCAATTCTTGGAGCTAAGAAGAACAAAAATCCTTGAGCTAACTCCCATGGTGGTTCGGCCAAGAAGAAGAAGAAGAAGACTATTCTTTAATTTCTCTTTCATTTCATCTTTTAATTATAATCATATATATATATATTATTTAATATTTTAATAATTAATTATTTAATTATTTATTTAATAAATTAAAAGTCTAAAAATCCCTCTTCCATTCAAAAATTATTTATTTTTGAATTAATTTAATAATTTTAAATTTTTAAGTTTTAATTACCAAAATACCTTTTTTACTTTGACTTTTGACTTTTCTTTTAAAAAAAGTATTGACTTTTATATATTATGTATATTTTACATATATATCACATATATATTTCACTTTTTCATTTAAAATTCCTTTATTTTTTATTTAAAACCATTAATTTAATTTATCCAATTTAATTATAATATGTTTTATCAAATTTTCAAAAATTAGAAATTTTCAAAAAATTTTGGAATATTACAATTCTCTCCCCCTAAAATAAATTTCGTCCTTGAAATTACCAGCTTTCAAGTCTGGAACAATTAGGGATACTGACTCTGCATCGTCTACTCACTCTCCCATGTCACCTCGTCAGTGGAATGATTTCTCCAAAGGACTTTCATAAGTGGCACCCTCTTATTCCTCAATTCTTTAACCTCTCGTGCCAAAATTGCCATTGGTTCTTCCTCGTAAGTCAGATCTGGACTCACCTCAATAAACTCCACTGATAGGATATGAGATGGGTCAGATCTGTATCTCCGAAGCATCGAGACATGAAAAATATTATGAATTCGATCCAATTCAGGCGGCAAAGCTAGTCTATAAGCCACTGGACCAACTCTCTCCAATTCCTCATATGGTCCTATGAAACGAGGACTCAACTTCCTTTTTTGACCGAACCTCAGAATCTTCTTCCATGGAGACATCTTCAGAAATACTTTATCTCCCACATTGAACTCTATGTCTCTTCTCTTCAAATCTGAATAGGATTTGTCGGTCTGAAGCTGCTTTCAAATGACTCCGAATCACTTTCACTTTCTCTTTTGTTTCCTTAATCAAAACGGGACCGACCAGTTTACCTTCTCCAACCTCATCCCAACACAAAGGTGTCCTGCATCTCCTGCCATACAAGGCCTCATAAGGAGCCATCCCAATACTGGACTGATGACTATTGTTATAAGCAAACTCAATTAGTGGTAAAAATTTGTCCCAATTCTCGGTAAAATTAATGATACAGCTCCTCAACATATTCTCTAGAATCTGTATCACTCTCTCTGACTGCCCATTTATCTGAGGATGTAAAGCAGTACTAAAATATAACTGAGAACCCAAAGCATCATGCAAACTCTTTCAAAACCTCGAAGTAAACTGGGGATCTCGATCCGACACTAAAAAAACTGGGACTCCGTGCAACCTCACAATCTCACTGATATACAGCTCAGCCAACATCTCAAGAGAATAATCCATCTGAACTAGAAGAAAATGAGCTATCTTCGTCATCCGATCAACTATCACCCAGATTGCATCATGCTTCTTCTGGGTCAAAGGCAGTCCAGTCACAAAATCTATTGTTACTTGCTCCCATTTTCACTCAGGCACTGATAATGGTTGGAGCAACCCTGAAGGAACCTGGTGCTCAGCCTTCACTTTTTGGCAAGTGAGACATCTGGATACAAACTCTGCTTGTCCCTCTTCATACCTGACCACTAATAATTTATCTTCAAGTCCTGATACATCTTGGTACTACCAGAGTGCATAGCATAAAGTGACTGATGTGCTTCCTCTAATATCATCCTTTTCAATTCTTCATCATCAAGAATACACAACCTAAACCACTATATGAAGCATCACTGTATATCACATATGGTTTACCTTCCACGGGCAGGGTAAGAATAGGAGTCTGAGTCAACATCTCCCTCAGCTGCTCAAAACTCACCTAACACCGATCTGTCCACACAAATCTAACTCCTTTTCGAAGCAATATGGTGAGTGGTGTAGCTATCATAGAAAAACCCTTCACAAACCGACAATAATATCCTACCAATCCCAGAAAACTTCTAACCTCTGTCACAGTCTCGGTGGACTCCAATTCAAGATAGCCTCAACCTTACTCGAATTAACTCTAATACCTTCTACTAAAATCACATGACCAAGAAAAGCCACTTGATCGAGCCAGAATTCACACTTAGATAGCTTAGCATACAACTGCTTCTCTCTTAGAGTCTGTAATACAATCCACAAATGCTTATCATGATCCTCCTCATTATGCAAATATATCAAAATATAATCAATAAAGACCATCACAAACTGATCTAAATATGGTCTGAACACCCTGTTTATCGAATCTATAAAAGCTACTGGTGCATTCATCAATCCAAAGGGCATCACCAGAAACTCATAATGCCCATAACTCGTGCGAAAAGCTGTCTTGGGTACATCTACATCTCTAACTCTCAACTGATGGTACCCTGATCTCAAATCAATCTTAGAAAATACTGTTGCTCCCTTCAACTGATCAAAGAGATCATCTATCTAAGGCAAAGGATACTTGTTCTTGATGGTCGCCTTATTCAACTGCCTATAATCAATACACAATCTCAAGGTGTCATCCTTCTTCTTCACAAACAGCACAGGCGCTCCCCACGGGGACACACTAAGGCGGACGAATCCTTTTTTCAAGAACTCCTGCAACTGCACCTTCAACTCTCTTAACTCAGCAAGTGCCATCCGATAAGGGATAATAGAGATAGGAGTGGTACCAAGCAACAAATCGATACCAAACTCCACTTCTCTCTCAGGAGGTACCCCTGGCAACTCATCAGGAAAAATATCTGAAAACTCGGTAACTGTGGGTATACTGTCAAGCTGGGACCCCACCACTCTGGTATCTATAACATGAGCAAGATAAGCCTCACATCCCTTCCGAATCATCCTTCTAGCTAAAATAGCTGAAACAAACATGGATGAAAGATACCTCTACTCACTAGATACCATCACATCCCCACCATCACGTGTTCTCAAAGTAACACATTTCTTTTGACAATCTACCATAGCCCCATGCCTGGATAACCAATCCATGTCTAAAATTAGATCATACTCCCTGAAAGGCATCTCAATCAGGTTGTTAATTCCTCATCTTGAACAATAACTGAGCTATCTCGGTGCACCCTGCTCATTTCAACACTATGCCCTAAAGGATTTGTGACCAAAATCTCAAATCCTAAGGACTCAGAATACAAATCGCTCATAGGAAAGATGGATGCACTGATGTAAGAATGAGTTGACCCAGGGTCTAATAATGCAAGAACTGAAGTACCAAATAAAGTAAAAGTACCAGCAATAACAACTAAAGCATCCGGCTGCCTCTCCATTACATAAACCTGTTGTGATGGTCCTGCCTCATTTGGTCTACTACCTCCGGCTGCAGAACCTCCTCTCTGACTATTCCCAGATCGATCACCTCTGCCAAAACCTCTACCACCACAACCCCCTCTGACACTAGGTCGAGAAGCTGCAATATCTGTCTGTCTATCCTCTAGTAGCTTTGAAAAATCTCTGATAAAATGGTCTGACGACCCACATCTAAAATACACTCCCGAAGCACCTCTCCACCAGCAGACACCTCTGTGTGCTTTACCACAATGAACACAAGTAGGTGGAGCAGGCCTCTGAGCCACTGGGGTTGGAGCACTAGCCACTAAAACTGCAAGTCTCTGTCTCTGCTGCTGCACTAACCTGCCAAACTGCCCCTAGCTCCTATTGAACCTCTGAAAATATCACCCTCGAGCTCTCTTCACTGATGAAGACCCTGCCCCACTCTGGGGTCTCCTAGCTCTGGTCTCCTCAACCCTGGCAGCTGTTGCAAGACTCTGTGCTCTCTCTACACTCCTGGCAGCTGCAACTAACTGAGAAAAATCTTGATACCGAGAGCCTGCTATGATACACAAGATAGAGGGTCTTAGTCCCTCCTCAAATCTCCTGCACCTGTCAATCTCGTCAGAAATGATCCTGCCAGCATAATGACTCAACCAGATAAACTCAATCTCATACTCTGTCACTGTCCTGGTATTCTGTCTCTGACTCAGGAACTCCATCTTCTTTGCATCCTTATACTCCCTCGAAGTATACTTCTACTCAAATTTCCTCAAAAAATCATCATAGGTCAGGACTGGTGGATCATCCAGAGTATGTGGAACCGTCTTCCACAATTCATATGCATCCCTCTGTAGAAGAGATCTGGCATAATCAAACTTCTCTTTTGGACTAGCCTGTAACTGAATGAACACTCTTTGAACCATGTCTAGCCATTGCTTTACTACCGCAGGGTCTGTAATACCAACGAAGTCCTCAACTCCGAACTTTCTCAGCTTATCATACTTCCTCACCGGCGGCTGCGGCTGTGGCTGTGGCGGCGGCTGCTACTAAACTGGAGCCTGCCTCAACAACTCTACCATATGTCGTACCCAGCCAGGCGAAATCTCATCAGTTGCTGGTCTCACAGGCATAGAAACAGACGCCTCACCAGTAGACACAACTCTAGCTCCATCTCTACCCTCATCAGGAGCCACACTCTCTGCACTATCATTTGCAGACTGATGCGTCCAAGATTCCATAACTACCTATATCTGCAAATACAACAGAAATTACTATATCAAATATCAGAAACTGTCAGTGCCAATGCATGTATTACAATGGAAAACTATTTTCAAATCCCCCATTTTCTGTCTCTATCAACCCACCTAGATCCAGAACCTCAAACCTAGGCTCTGATATCAAAATAAATATAATATCCTTATACCCTATATACGTACAATACATATTTTCAGCATATGTAAAATACGCATATATGGTATAAAAATATCACAGACCAGTTTAATAAAAATTTTCACATTTCTGATTTAAAATTTCAGATACTAAATATATAAAATTAAATAGTATATAAATATTATTTACTTGTTATAGGAACTCAAAATAAATATTTTATATGAAAATCTCTAAAAAAAATTCACCAGAGTTTTGTCTGTAATTTGAATATCCCAAAATTTATCAATTACACAACCTGTAAAAAGAACACTCCCAAATCATTTCAAATAACCATTTTACCCATACTTCTCAATTTCACCAAGTTTCTCGAACATTTATATATATATATATATATATATAATTTAGAACACATTTAAACCCTCATTTCAAATAACTTAACCCAAACATTCTTTATAGTTTACAATACATAAAATCCAAAAACATGATATAATATGCATAATACTCAAAATATACAATAACATAAAATATATACATGCTGCTGATAGTGTTTCTGATCTTGATATCAACTTTACAAGCACAACCACAAGTCTAGACCCAACCTGGTCTAGAAGAACTCTCCAGCTCAGCCGAAACTACCTGTCAGCTACGCAATGTAAATAATCGCGCTAAGCCAAAAGCCTAGTAATGCAAACTTGATAACAATAAAACTCAAATGCAATGCCAATGCACAATGCATATGGATATCACATCATTCCATTTTCTCATACTTTTCAAATATTTTACAAATCACAATTTACATAAAAACAAACACAAGCATGGGCCCACAGATAACTAATATGCTATTCAAATTTCAGAGTTACTGTTTTGGTCTATAATGACACCATGTGTCTAACCCCATAAGCAAAATATTAATGTAATAGTCTAACTAGGTCTGAGCTTACGACCTGGTCATTTCACCCAACCCAGCTTCAAGGACTTATTTTTGAGGCTTAAGACCCGGTCATTTCACCTCAAAAATATTTTCACAGTGACGCCCAGCGTCTAGCTCGTAGGCAAATCATAGGCATGCCGCCAAACACAGAACTCTGAAAATTAAATAACATATTAGGCACACAATTTATTTACATTTCTCATTTATATCGATATCAATTCATTTCATTATGTTTCCACATATCTCATTACATTATACCATATTTTTTTCATTTACAACACATTACCCAATTACTTTGGATATTTTCACTTAATTCATATATTAATCACATTTAATGTAATCTAGCCAATACCAATGGCTTTTTAACAATGCACTTAATGCATACACAACAAATGACATTACCCAAACACTTTGGGTCATTTTCACATAATACACATATTTCACATTTTACACAATTTAGCCATTATCAATGGCTTTTCACAATGCATTTAATACATATATGACATTACAAATGTCATAACACATTATTCATACATAACCAATGTATCAAGTAACTTAACACATTTTCCAACCAAAATGTGTTAAGCCCAAATGTCATGCAAACATAACCAATGTATTCAAAGTTTGTACTTACCTCAAATAGCAACCAAAACAAGCTTAAAACAACCTCTAATCCTATCCTTCCAACTTGCCCTTCACTACTTGGATGAAGCAAATCAACCTTCCTCAATGCCTAAACAAAAAATCATAGCAAATAATCATTTAGTATCACATTTTATGGCATTTCCAATATTAAACCATAATTAAATCTCATCCAAGCAAAAATTCAAAATTTAAGTTTAACCTCACTTTAACTTTGGATTCTCATACTAGGCCATTCATTTTAATATATTAAGTTTATTTATATTATTAGAAATATATTTTAATACATTTAAACTATTTACATTACAAAAATACACTCTTATACACAAAACCCTAAAATGACATAACCTTCCCCCATTGAAAGTTTTCCATTCCAACACAATCCATTAATCATTTTAATCTTATATTCATCACTTATATCACCAAACAACAAGATTAAACCAATAAAATTATACAATTCAACAACGTTGGAAAAATCATTTTCCAAAATCCTAAATCACACTTCCATTCTCAAACTCCAACCAAACACAACCAAATCCAATATTTGACTTAAAAAAAACTATTTTAAACACCAAAACAACTCATTTAGAACCAATTTGCACAATTAAAAACTATGATTTCTCAAACCCTAAAAGTCCATAACCCTAAATTCTCTCTCTTCACCATTCTTTATCCAAATTCAACCATTTCTTCAATCCAACCTTAAAATCATTAATAACTACCCAAAATAACTTTATACACACCAATTCCAACCATTATAACATACTACTTCAAAAATCCAAAACTCACATATTCAAAATTTCTATGGAAATCCAAGGAAAAAGCTAAAGAACTTACTTTTTCAAGTTGAAATCACTAAAAATCCTCTTTGAACCTTTGAAATCCTTCAATTCTTGGAGCTAAGAAGAAAAAAAAATCCTTGAGCTAACTCCCATGGTGGTTCGTCCAAGAAGAAGAAGAAAAAGAAGAAGACTATTCTTTAATTTCTCTTTCTTTTCATCCTTTAATTATATCCATATATATATATATATATATTATTTAATATTTTAATAATTAATAATTTAATTATTTATTTAATAAATTAAAAGTCCAAAAATCCCTCTTCCATTTAAAAATTATTTATTTTTGAATTAATTTAATAATTTTGAATTTTTAAGATTTAAATATCAAAATACCCTTTTTTACTTTGACTTTTGACTTTTCTTTTAAAAAAAGTGTTGACTTTTATATATTATGTATATTTTACATATATATCACATATATATTCCACTTTTTCATTTAAAATCCCTTCATTTTTTATTTAAAATTATTAATTTAATTTATCCAATTTAATTATAATATGTTTTATCAAATTTCTAAAAATTAGAAATTTTCAAAAAAAAATTGGGATATTAAATTGTGCCTTTTTAACTATAACATCCCAACGGCCCTGGGCTTATGGCCTGGCCATTTCAACCAGCCTGCTTAAGAAATGATACTCGTTTAGTGAAAAAGACTCTCTTAAGGAGGTCTTGGGATAAAAACGAGGGAGGCGACCCTTAATTGGGGCCAAATGTCTGAGGTGAAATGACTGGGTCGTAAGCCTCAGAAACAAATCCTGCTGTGGAACCGTGAGGGGAAATGGCACTGTAGCAGTCCCTTGAAGCGGGTTAGTTGAAATGGCTAGGCCATAAGCCCAGGGCCGTTGGGATGTTATAGTTTATTTTTGTTTCAGTGGTATAAGAGGTATGTTTTTACTTTGTGGGTACCTCATTAATTAAGATTCATATAATTTAATTTATTTTGAGCTTTGGATCAATGTAAGGGGCATGTTTTCACTTATAGTGGGTGTCCCATTTTATTTAGTTTTAGACATTGGACATTATTGTAAAGCCATGTTTTCATCTTGTATGGATGCCCATTTTTTTATTTGTTTGTTTGTTTGGACCTTCTTTGATTTTAATACAGTAAATATTTATTTATTTTTAAATTACATATAGTATGCATAATTTTATAATATTTGAGAATTTAATAATATTTAGACCTGAAAAGGAGGTTGGCTCCAATGAATCGGGAGCCATGGGGGTACTGGGTCATTCTCACATTTTCCATGCATATCCAACTTTCTGAACCATTAGGGGGTTGGAAATTCCTTAGAAATCGAGTCATCCACCTTTTTCTTTTTTCCGGCCCGTCCGGATGGCGACTTTATTTTCTCTAGGTTTAGGTCTGTGTTCTTTAAGGCCTTGAGCCTAACAGTGCTGAATTCGTAAGAACCATTCCAAATGGGAGTGGGAGCAAAAATCTCTGCTCACATGACCCAATCCTGATTTTGGACTGTTATACGTAGGAGTCCGTCCCTTTTGAAACTCTATCAAAATATACTTATGATGCAAATTAATTAAAAAATAAATTTCTTTTAATTATTTGAACTTTCTGGACTTCATTAGTCAAATTTGTTCATTTTTTTATGCAAGTGGAGTTCTGAAGTGGCAAAGCTCTTTAACCTTTTGTTAAGAAAATGTGCTTATCCAAGGTAATGTGTACTTTCCAATTTCTTTTTTTCAACTCGATAATTAATCAACAATAAAATTAGTTAAATAAAAAACCATTTGAATTCAAAGGTACGAACAACTTACAGCTCTGATTTCCATTAAAATAAGATAAGTAGGCACACTCGGAATATCACTCCGAGTTGTGAGCCCACACCTTAAACAGCCTACCTCTCTTTTTATTTTAATTTTTGTTTATATTATTCTTTTTTTTTTTTTGCCATTTTCCAATGCTATTATTATTGTATTTACTTTGAGGCTTCATTTACAAATTTGATAAGTTTCTGCAAACGAATGGCATGTGGTTGCAATTCTTCTTCTTATTTTATTTTCTTTTGAGTTTATTATTTTAGTTGGGGATCTGTGCTCAATCTAGGATCCATAAGGGCAAGAGTTGAAGCTCCCCTAAAATCATCATTTTGAGGATGTTGTAATATTTTATTACTAGGCACTTCATTTGTGGATGTCATAGTATTGAATGTTCATGTATTGCAATATATTGTCATTCATAATTATTATGGCATAATCCATGAAAACTACACTTTTTTCCCTAAAATTCATCAAAGGAAAGATTAAAATCAATCAAAGAGAAGAATCATTTTTTGTCAAAATTGATTTATAAAACTTATCCCAAAACCCATAGTGATTCGTTTTGGACTAGTGTCTTTTTGGGTAAGAAATAATTTAATTAAATGGAGTCAAATAAATGGGTTTTCTTAATTTTTTCCAAATGAAATAAACTAAGATGACGACTCTCCAATCTTTATTTTTCAAAATAAAATTCACTATTCCTTTTCAAAATAAGAGGAGAGTTTCTTTTCTAAAAATGAAAGAAATAACATCTTTTCAAAATAAAAGATATCATTTAAACATGTGCTTACCGAACCGATCGGAGACCGTACACTGAGGTATCATGTTAGACTAAGTCCAAAAGAGCATTTATAGCTCCATCATTGCGGGCCAGGATCTAGTGCTGGGGCGAGGCCTCACAATAATCTACGCATGAAGCATAGTAGACAAGTTGGTTTTAAAGATAAAAATTCTCAAAAAATGAGTGAAATAAATAGCCAAGATAGTCATGTTTAAAGGCAATTGCTCCTGAAGAGACCTAAGACATAACTAATAAAACAACTCCAGAATTCAGGTACCTAAATTGTGAAAATAATAAGATCTCAATAAGCTATATCACTATGAGAAAAATATGGAACTGAAAAGATAAAGTTATCGATAATATTTTTACCTATAATATTGTTGTTGATATTTTAAAACAAAATAAGTATCTTGAACCTACATCGATTGAAGAATATAGGCATATAAATGATTCACTAAAATGGAAAGACATTATTCAAGTAGATCTAAATTCCAAAGTGTGAAGTTTTTGGACATGTAGACCAAACACCTAAAGGTGTAATACCTAAAGGTATAATGCTAGTGGGGTACAAATGGTATTTGTGCAAAAAAAAAAAGCAATGAGAAAATTGAAATTGCAAGATATAGATATAAAGCATGATTAGTTGTACAAGGGTTTTCGTAAAGGTCTAACATTGACTATGAAGAAATATACTCTCCTGTGGTGGATGCAATCACCTTTAGCTATCTAATTAACCTAGAAACATATGAAAAACTTGATATGCATCTAATAGATGCTGTTATATCCTATATATATGGCTCACTTGATAGTAAAATCTATATGAAAATTCCTAAACGATTTAAAAGCCAGAAACATATAAACACTCCTGGAAAGTATGTTCAATAAAATTACAAAAATCATTGTATAGATTAAATCAACTAAGGCAAATGTGATATAATCATCATAGTAAATATTTATTGAAATAATGATATAAAATGATTCAATTTGTCTGTGTCTTTTATAAAAAGATTTGGATCAAAATTTGACATAACTGTTGTATATGTTGATGATTTAAACATCATTGGAACTCCTGAAAAGCTTCAAAATTCAATTGATTGTTTATAGAAAGCATTTTAAATGAAAAATCTTGGAAAAATGAAAATTTTCCTTGGCTTGCAGATCGAGAATCTAAAAGATGAAATTTTTGTTCATTGATGAACTTATTTAAGAAAGATCTTAGCGCGATTTTATATGGATAAGACACATCCATTGAGTACCCCAACGGTTGTGAGATCGTTAGAAGTGAATAAAGATTTTTTTCGTCCTTGAGACAATGATGAACTTCTTAGTACTGAAGTACCATATTTAAGTGCTATAGGTACACTAATATATTTTGCTAATAATACAAGACTAGATATCATTTGTTATAAGTCTATTAGCAAGATTTAGTTCTTATCCAATGCGAAAACATTGGAATGGAATTAAGGATATATTTAGATATCCGAGAAACAATTGATATGAATTTATTTTATTCTAATAAATTTAGATCACAATTAGTTGGTTGTGCAAATACAGGATATTTTTTTAATCCATATAAAACGCAATCTCAAATAGGGTATTTATTTTCATGCAGAGGTATAGTTATATCATGGTGATCTATAAAGCAAATCTTCGTTGTTACTTCTTCAATAGCAATGAATAAAGCAAGTTGAGAATATGTTTGGCTAAGGTCATTGAGCCATTCTATCTAGAAGATGTATGGCTTGTCATTTCAAGAAAATATTCTAACAATATTATACGCAAATAATGTAACATGTATAGCTTAACTAAAGGAATGGTATATCGAAGGTGATAGAACAAAACATATTATACCGAAATTTTCTTCACTCATGATCTTTAAAAGAAAGGCAAAATAGATACTTAATAAATTCTTTCAATTGATAATCCAGCAAATTTATTCACCAAGACATTATCTACTGCAATATGTGAGAAGTTGAGATATAGTATTTGAATGCGCAGACTAAAAAATGTTGACATCTTCATGAAGGAAAGTAAAATATATGTTGTACTCTTTTTTCCTTAGCCAAGGTTTTTTTTTATTGGGTTTTCATGGCAAGGTTTTTAATGAGGTAATATATATGTGTATTAACAAAATATACCCTTTTTCCTTCATTAGATTTTTATTCCATATAATTTTTCTAATAAGGTTTTAACAAGGTATATTATTTATTTATGGACATTCAACGGAGAGTATTATAAATAATCTATTTAATGAATATCCATAAAACTACCAATTGATGGCTTAAATTTGAACTCTTTTTATTTATGACTTTAAACTCTCTTTTCATTTAAGACAAACTCTTTTGTATTTAAGTTGATAACTTAAGAATTAATTTTGTTATTTATGAAATATGTTAATTGAAGTCTATAAAAGGATGCTTCATGCATTATGGAAGTGATACAAAAAAGAATAAAAATATTACTTTATACATTTTCCTTTATTCTCTAAAAATTTCTAATAATATCTTTATTTTAATCTTATATATTTATTATTTGGCATATATTTATTTTATAATTGCATACATTTATTTTATAACAATTTCAACTTTAATAATTAGTTTTTTGCAACTTCTAAAATTTTCAAGGATTAAATAAGTATATTTCTTAAAATAAAAGATATTTTCAAAAATAGAATTGTAATTGTAATTGACATTGTAAAACTATTTATAAAGTGGACTGAAATTATTATTAACATTATAAATTAATAGCATAATAATTATATAATCTATTTATAATTTAAAAGAGAAGCGAAATAACTATATATGAAAAGTTATTTCAGCTTCTTTTACCGATTTTGCCTTTCTTTTTTTATTTATGCTATTCTTTTTTATCCTTACTATTGCCTTTAATTACTATTTATTATAATTTACTGTTTTATTATTATTTTTATTACTAATATTCCTTTTTAGTCTCTTACTTTTGCTATTAATTACTATTTTATTTTAATTTACTGTTTGATTTTTTTTAAATTGATTTGTACTTTATTGTTATGTGTTTTTTTTTTAGAATTTATGTTCTTTTGGATAATTTAATTATGTGTTGTTGAATCTTAAATTTTATATATTTTACCTCTGAAATTTTTTCAACTCTGCAAATTAGAGAATGCATGATATTTTCTATTAATATTTACATCAAATTATAAGTTCTAAACTTTATTTACTTTGATATAATTTATATTTTATACCTCTAATTATATTAAAAAATAAACTAACATTAACAAATTCAAAAATAGTAAGAAAATTAATAGACAGCTCAAATTAGAACATGTTAAATAAAATTGATGATATATTGTGTGAAAAAAATTTATGAGAATTTACAAAAATGGTATTACTATAGATTTAAATTTGTGTATGCAAGTGAAATTAATGTCTAGAAAATAAGAAGCCTCCCAAGCGAAACGAGAGTATTTTTCTTGTATACTAAAAGAGTCACGCTTAATAAATAGTGAAATTCTAAAAAAACCAACCATTTTTTTAATTTTCAGTTCTATCATTTTTTTATTTCTTTTTTATTTTTCTTCTTTTTTTTATTTTTCATCTAATGAATAGTGAAAATCCAAAAAATACCAACCTTTTTTTTATTTTTCAGTTTCACGATTTTTTTAATTTCAATTTTTTATTTTTCTTCCTTTTTTATTTTTTATTTTTTTAACATTTTGATAACTTGAGAAATATTTCAATAAAAAGTATTTAATATTCAAATTTAATTATATAACATAAAATATGCCATTACTTTAGTTACATATTTTTTTTTATCTTCTTCTCTTTTATATTTAATCATTTAAATATAAAATTAATTATGAATATTAAATTTTAGATATTATATTTATATTTTTACTCTTAGTTGATTTTATTTTCTTTTTTAATTTATGAGTACTATATTTTGTTATTAGTTGATTTTATTTTCCTTTTTTAACTTATATTATTATTATTATTATTATTATTATTATTATTATTATTATTATTATTATTATTATTATTATTATTATGCTTTAGAAATTATTAATTCTTAGAATAATGACTTTCTTAAATTTTAAATTTTTTATTATTATTTTATTTTAACTTTGTAATGGCTAATATAAATTTATTTATTTTAAAAATAATTTAACGTGCAAATGTTATTATTATAATTGGATTTGTAATAAAAATTTTAACTAATATTTTAATTAATAAAAATTTCAAAAATTTTAATTAAAGAAATAAAATTAAAAAATAATATTTTAATTATTTTTAATAAAATTTAATTAAATAAATATCTTAATACATTATACATATCTTGTTATAAATATTTTTATAATATATAAATTAAAAATTTTTAATTATGTACATTGATGTATATAATATTATTTTTATTTTATAATATATAAATTAAAAATTTTTAATTATGTACATTTATGCATATAATATTATTTTTATGCCTTAATTATTTATTAATATATGAATTATAATTATATTAATACCTAAATTATTTCTTTATTAGATATAATATAAAATATATAATCTGCAATACAGTAGAACCAGGTTGAAAGAATATTGGGTCAAGTATCGGGTTCTTTCTAAAGAACTAGATAAATTTGAGTCGGGCTTCGGACCCAAGTTTAAAAAATTCGGGTTGACCTAGCCCAGCCCAACCAGAAGCAATTTATATAATTTAAATTTTTATTTTTTAAAAAAAAATTATTAGATATAGATAATATTTGATAAATTATTTATAAAATGTGAACATTATAATATATATATATACATTTAATGTATATATTTATAAATTATTTTTATTTTAGTTTTGTGTTATGAATTTGTTAAATATAATATGTGAATATTTATAAATATAATAATTAAAATATAGATTAAATTTTAAACAAATAATTACTATTTTAAACAAATAATATTTAAGCTTTTTTTTATACAATCTAAGAAATTCTTAAGATCCAACAAAAATATTTTTAATTAGATTAAAACCACCAGATAAAATTAAAAATAATTTAAAAAATAAAAAAAATTGATTGGGCCCAATAGGCCCGACCTACTGACCCGAGTGGCCCAAATGATGCAGGCTACTAAGGCCACGGGTCAGACTTCAAGCCTGATTTTATAGCCCGATGAATGTTCAGATCGGGCCTTGAGCCAGTACCAAGCTTAGCCCGGCCCGTGTACAGGCCTACTAATATTCAACTAGTATTACTGCAAGGTTAAGATGTCAACTCCAGTAACAGTTATCTTTAAGACCAGGAATTCCAAGTATAGAATTTTCCAAACCCTAGTTTCATTTTACCAGACTTGCCAAAGCCAATTTTGGTTAAAATATTAGTCGTAGCTTCTGGAAAATATTTCACTACCACTGCTGGGTTAATATGACCAGTAGTACATGTTTACAGCAAAGCCAGCAATACTAATAAAGTGGGGAGCCCATGTATCTACATTCAACATTCATACCATAATTGCATATCGAAGGGTCACAAATCAAATCATTAGCCTATTTTCTTTAATTTCCTTGCAATCAAAGCTCAGATTTTGTGAAGCAATGCAACCGTTTCATCCATTTTGTGAAAGCATAGCAAGCCTCCTTTGTTGTGCGCCCTAATCAAGTAGCTGTGACTTGTGAAAACACTTCTGCAACTAGGAATCTGTAAGCTAAATAAAAACTTCAATCAACTAGGATGAGTTAAATAAATCCCCTTGTATCTATTTTGAAGGTTGCAGATCATGATTCCTTCTCTTTTACTCTATATGGATACTTTTGATAAATTGAAATGCTGCTAATGACGAGTGGTAGAGCTAGCAGACAATATAATGAAGGTGGTTTCCCTTCGAAAATGAACCGCAGCATGGCTGTCACAAGAAGTGCAGAGACAATGACAAATCCCAGCATGCATCAGAAAAATTTGTTGAGATCAAAGCTGTTTTGGTATATTAGAAAAGCTTTACTCTAAATGGTCCTTCCACCCTCAAATTCACCGAAAAATGCTATTAAAATCTAAAAAATTATCTAAATTACACAAATTTATTTAATAAACATTAGGCTCTCTTAAAAAAGAAAATTTGACCCCAGAAAAAAACAGAAAGAAAAATTAAGACAAATGAAAAAAAAAATCATAACTTCACCCACATTTTCAATTTTATTCAATCCCTTTAATGTTATTAATTGTAGCCCTGAACCTTAATATTGGCAACAATAATAGCCAACTTAGTGACAGTGTGGGAACATACCCATGTTGCAAGCTCAATCGCGAAGAAATATTGATAATTGTAATTATGTATTTTAGCTATAAAAATTATCTACTTTTACCGTCTGATTTACCTTTCTAACACCACCAGCATGGCTTGTTACAAGGCCAACAAGAATCCCGCAAAAAGCATTGGCTACAACTGGAATCTAGCACATAATGAAACACAATGCATCAGATCTAAGCAATGTGTGACTCATCTGACAAAAGGAAGCGACTCATCTGACAAAAGGAACAACAGACAATTGTCAATCACTTGGGTCTAGATGATTATAAAAAATTCACAAATATTTTCATATTCCATCAATGTGCATGGAAATGCAGCAAACCTCTAGAGACATGCCTTTTTCTTTGGCTGGGGTAGGGAAAATTTTCAAGACATCAAAGCATCAGAGGCCGAAGGAATTCCACGTGTTACTTCAAGCCTCTGCGCCTATATCATATCAAAGTCCAACTACTTCAAAACAAAGACCACTCTGCGCACACATCATTCCACTGAAAAAATAACTGGCTGACTCCTGTTTCTATACCTCTGCAATCATTGAATCAAATACAATACTTCAAAAGCAAACTGCCTCAAACCTGATGTCTCTGCACCTATACCTTGCCAACATCCTATTAAAAACAATGATCACTTTGCGTATACACTACACACTAGAAAAATACTCCAATTGTATATCTCTGTGAACCATTACAAATTCTCAAATACAAAGTGTCTTCTCCAGATATATTTACCACACAGCAAAGCAGATAATTTTTCACAACTATAAGCAACATGCTATTTTTGGCAACCACCAACTAAAAATATTAGCCACTTCACAAGATGGCATTTTCCCTGACAATTCATTGAAAACAAAGGAAAAAAATACTTTGCATTTACGTGCCAAACTATGTGCATGTATCAAAAGGAAGGATCAAGGCATAAACAACTTTGCATCAGCACAGTGCAAGGTGTCATCCAGTAATGGATTTAAAGGTAAAATGAGGGTGATACCCAGCCTAATTTCACCACTGAGGTACTTTGATGCACTATTTTGTTGGGCATCCTAACACTGTAGTAGCCCAGATAGGATGAGCTTTACAATCCAGCATATGCATTTCTATTAAAAGTTATAAGCAAACAGAGACTATATGATCAATATCTGTATTTTGTTTTTTGTTTCAGTTTCCTATTATAAATAGAGTTGTGGTGATTCTCCATTCCATAACGTAACTGATTCAACTAAAATGACTTTCAAGAACTCACAAGAAAATGACTTTCAAGAACTCACAAGACTGAAACACTTCCTTTACCCCTTAAAGATATGAAATCTTAAACCTCCACCTATTCCACCACATCGCTTCACACAATAGCTACTGCAAAGAGTGTCCTCTGACTTTCTCTAGAAGAATAATATTCAGTAAGATCATTACTATAGTCAATGCAGTCCAACCATGAAAGAATCCATGTTGTCTGATAGCTTCACCATCTGGAGACTTAGTGGTACTGACCAACAAGCACAGGCTTCCAACAATAGACATTCTACAGTCATCAAATATGAAGAATGCTTCTTAAACTGTAAAAAAGGAAAACAGTAAAGGAAGTCCAGGGAACACACAAGAGTTAAACAACAATAAATAAGTTTCACAAACCTGAGACGCCCATTGACACAGAGCTGAAGCAAGGCCAGAAAGAACAGAAGCAACCAGGACTGGAACAATCCCATAAAATAAAATTAGATCAGGGTTACTAGTACTCGTCCCCTTGCTAAAGCCTTCACCAACACTTAGAAGAACAGCTGCCATGATCAACAAGACCAGAGCATCAATCTGCTGAATTGACTGCTTCTGCCTACACATCCAGGCTAGGATCAATTAGGGTAAAAAAAGCTTCTGTATGACATGAAATACTAAATCTTATGTAGCTAACTACTTATACTACATTATAATGTCCATTTTCTTTCTACTTCATATCAGCTATATCGTTCATTTCAGGTTGTCCCTCTGTTACACGATATCATCTCAGTTACACTAAAATGACAAGTAGGGCCCTTGGCTATGGAGAAAGCCATATGCTTAAGAAATATCCACAAAAGTAAGAAGGTTGTATTATAGCTTCAACTCATGATAGATGATTGCTTGTTAAACAATTATTATAACATAAATAAATAGAATTTCAAGCTGAATGTCGTTTGCATGGAAAAATGAATCATAAATTCTGGCCTTTCTTCCACTGATCTGTGAGCAATATGTTGTATTATCAACAATTAGACGAATCAACTCTGCCTGCGAGTATCGTAGCCGGTCCCAAGCCCGGATAAAGGAGGAGGGTTGCGGTAGGTTGGCGGCCAGTGTAAAAATTTTGCCAAACTTTTTATGGATTCTCAAAGCTATCATTATACCGTTGGGACGTGCTCACCTAGGCACGCGCTACATCGGCACCCGGGTGTAGTATTAAATGAGCAAGGGGTTCCATCACATCGACGCCTGGGTGTGGTGGAGTATGAGCAAAGGTTCCCATGCCATGAACGGGTATGAGAAAAGAAGTAAGTCCCGCCATATCAGCGCCCGGATGTGGTGTCAGACAGGAAAGGGCTACCGCATTATGGACGAATGCTGCTAAAGAAGCAAGTCCAAGGGAGCCGATTAAGATTAGGTAGTTGGAATATTGGCACTCTGACTGGGAAGTCTATAGAGCTTGTGGATACTTTGAAAAGAAGGAAGGTTAGTATTGCTTGTTTGCAGGAAACCAGGTGGAAGGGAAATAAAGCAAAAGAGATTGGTAACTCAGGATATAAGCTGTGATATTGTGGCTTGGATAACAATAGGAATGGTGTGGCCATTATTATTGAGCCTACGCTTAAAGACAAGGTGGTGGAAGTGAAGAGAAAGGGAGACAGGATTATCTCTTTGAGGCTTGTTTTGGGAGATGACACTATTAATGTCATTAGTGCTTATGCTCCCCAAGTAGGTTTGGACGGAGCATCCAAGGTTCAGTTCTGGGAAGATATGGATGAAATCATGCAAGGTATTCCGGATAATCAGCAAATTTTCATTGGTAGGGACCTTAACGGGCATGTTGGTAAGGACAATAATGGTTATGACAGGGTCCATGGGGGTTATGGTTTTGGCAATAGGAATGAGGAGGGAAAGAGCATTTTGGATTTTGTGGTGGCTTATGATCTAGTGCTGGCAAATACCTGCTTTGAAAAGAGGGGGTCACACTTGATTACCTTTAAGAGTGGACGAACCCAAAGTCAAATAGACTTCATACTTACTCGAAGACGGGACAAAAGTAAGTGTAAGGATTGCAAGGTCATTCCGGGTGAAGCATTGACGGCGCAACATCGTATTGTGGTTTTAGATGTTAAGAATAAAAGTAGCTGGAGGAATGATAAGAAAGTATTGGAACCAAGGATAACAACAACAACAACTAAGCCTTAATCCCAAACAAGTTGGGGTCGGCTGTATGGATTCTCAACAAAATAAGCTCAAAAGACACCAAAAAAGATACTCCAGCCTTAGGCCCCTTCCAAGACACGGATTTTACGTCTCCATTCAAGTCTGTCATTAATCAAATCCGCATCAAGATCTAAGGCACGTAAGTCTCTTGCTATCACCTCCTTCCACACAGTTCTAGGTCTGCCACGACCTCTAGCCCCCTCAATCAACAAATTCTCACACTTACGAACCGCAGCATTAGGAGGTCTTCTTAAAACATGCCCATACCATTTAAGTCTTCCTTCCCTCACCTTATCTCCGACGTCCGCTACTTGGACTTTTTGTCGAATATGAACATTCTTAATTTTGTCCAGTCTGGTATGTCCACACATCCATCTTAGCATCCTCATTTCTGCCACACTCATCTTATGCAATTGTTGTCCCGTTGGTGCCCAACACTCACTACCATAGAGTATCGCAGGTCTAACAACCGTCCTATAGAATTTACCTTTCACTTTCAGAGGTATTTTCTTATCACATAGAACCCCAGTCGCACCCTTCCACTTCAACCACCCTACCTGTATTCTGTGAGCCACATCTTCATCTATACGGCTATCATTCTGGAACACCGAACCCAAATATTTGAAGTGCTTGGTTTTAGGAACCAAAACTCCATCCAACTTAACCTCATGTTCCTGCTTCTTCCTTAGACTGAACTCACAGTGCATATATTCCGTTTTACTTCTACTTAACTTAAAACCCTTGTCCTCGAGGGTTTTTCTCCACACTTCCAACTTACGGTTTACACCAGCACTAGTCTCATCAATTAAAATAATGTCATCAGCAAACAACATACACCAAGGAACATCGTCTTGTATGCTTCTGGTTAGCTCGTCCATAACCAGGGTAAATAAATATGGACTCATGGTCGAACCTTGATGCAATCCGGTAGTAATAGGGAAAGCATCAGTGTCTCCACCAGGTGTTTTCACACTAGTGGATGCATTCTCATACATGTCCTTGATGATGTTGATATATTTGCCGTTGACTCCTTTCCTCTTCAAAACCCACCATAACACTTCTCTTGGTACTCTATCATAGGCTTTCTCCAAGTCAATAAATACCATGTGAAGATCTTTCTTCTTCTCTTGATACAATTCCATTAGTCTTCTTAGAAGAGAAATAGCCTCCATGGTAGATCTCCCTGGCATAAACCCAAACTGATTCTCCGAAACTCTTGTAAGCTTCCTCAATCTGTGTTCAATAATCCTTTCCCATAATTTCATAGTATGGCTCATAAGTTTGATACCCCGATAATTTGTACAGCATTGAATGTCTCCCTTATTTTTATATATGGGTACCATGATACTCTTCCTCCAGGCATTTGGCATCTTACGTCCTTTCACAATAGCATTAAAGAGTTTAGTTAACCAGGCAACTCCTACCTCTCCAAGGTTCTTCCAAACCTCTATAGGAATACCATCCGGGCCACAAGCTTTACCAACTTTCATATACTTCAAGGCTTCTCTTACTTCACTATGCAAGATCCTCCTAGACCAGCTGATATAATCATTTGTTGCATGAAGACCTTGAAAATCTTGTTCATGTTCAGGGTTGAATAACTGCTCAAAATAAGCCTTCCACCTCTCCTTAATCTCAACATCTCCTGTCAACACCCGTTGATCTTCGTCCTTTATACATTTGACTTGGCTTAAATCTCTGCTTTTCCTTTCTCTCATCCTTGCAATCTTATAAATGCCCATTTCTCCCTCTTTAGTACCTAAATTTTGATAAATCCCTTCTAAGGCTCTGCCACGAGCTACACTAACAGCCTTCTTTGCCTCTTTCTTAGCCCTCTTATATTCCTCAAAGGTCTCGCTATTAACCGCATTCGGTAACTTTTTATACCATTCCCTCTTAGCCTTAATAGCCTTTTGAACCTCCTCATCCCACCACCATGCATCGTGCGGTCGAGGCCCTGCCCCTTTAGAGATCCCAAGCAATTTACTACCTGCTTTCTTAATGTCACCTTCCATTTTTGTCCACAAGTCCTCTGCACTAGCCCCAAGGATAAGATGGTGAAAATTGAAAGACTTAGCTTAAGGTACCTTTAAGAAAGAGTTACTAAAGGAAGACATTTGGAACCTTGAGGCTAGTGCAGAGGACTTGTGGACAAAAATGGAAGGTGGCATTAAGAAAGCAGGTAGTAAATTGCTTGGGATCTCTAAAGGGGCAGGGCCTCGACCGCACGATGCATGGTGGTGGGATGAGGAGGTTCAAAAGGCTATTAAGGCTAAGAGGGAATGGTATAAAAAGTTACCGAATGCGGTTAATAGCGAGGCCTTTAAGGAATATAAGAGGGCTAAGAAAGAGGCAAAGAAGGCTGTTAGTGTAGCTCGTGGCAGAGCCTTAGAAGGGATTTATCAAAAGTTAGATACTAAAGAGGGAGAAATGGGCATTTATAAGATTGCAAAGATGAGAGAAAGGAAAGAGAGAAAGGAAAAGCAGAGATTTAAGCCAAGTCAAATGTATAAAGGACGAAGATTAACGGGTGTTGACAGGAGATGTTGAGATTAAGGAGAGGTGGAAGGCTTATTTTGAGCAGTTATTCAACCCTGAACATGAACAAGATTTTCAAGGTCTTCTTACAACAAATGGTTATATCAGCTGGTCTAGAAGGATCTTGCATAGTGAAGTAAGAGAAGCCTTGAAGTATATGAAAGTTGGTAAAGCTTGTGGCCCAGATGGTATTCCTATAGAGGTTTGGAAGAACCTTGGAGAGGTAGGAGTTGCCTAGTTAACTAAACTCTTTAATGCTATTGTGAAAGGACGTAAGATGCCGAATGCCTAGAGGAAGAGTATCCTGGTACTCATATATAAAAATAAGAGAGACATTTAATGCTGTACAAATTATCGGGGTATCAAACTTATGAGTCATACTATGAAATTATGGGAAAGGATTATTGAACACAGATTGAGGAAGCTTACAAGAGTTTCGGAGAATCAGTTTGGGTTTATGCCAGGGAGATCTACCATGGAGGCTATTTCTCTTCTAAGAAGACTAATAGAATTGTATCAAAAGAAGAAGAAAGATCTCCACATGGTATTTATTGACTTGGAGAAATCCTATGATAGAGTACCAAGAGAAGTGTTATGGTGGGTTTTGAAGAGGAAAGGAGTCAGCGGCAAATATATCAACATCATCAAGGACATGTATGAGAATGCATCCACTAGTGTGAAAACACCTGGTGGAGACACTGAGGCTTTCCCCATTACTACCGGATTGCATCAATGTTCGGCCATGGGTCCATATTTATTTACCCTGGTTATGGACGAGCTAACCAGAAGCATACAAGAAGATGTTCCTTGGTGTATGTTGTTTGCTGATGATATTATTTTAATTGATGAGACTAGTGTGGTGTAAACCGTAAGTTGGAAGTGTGGAGAAAAACCCTCGAGGACAAGGATTTTAAGTTAAGTAGGAGTAAAACGGAATATATGCACTGTGAGTTCAGTCTAAGGAAGAAGCAGGAACAAGAGGTTAAGTTGGATGGAGTTTTGGTTCCTAAAACCAAACAGTTCAAATATTTGGGTTCGGTGTTCCAGAATGATGGCCGTATAGATGAAGATGTGGCTCACAGAATACAGGTACGGTGGTTGAAGTGGAAGGGTGCGACTGGGGTTCTATGTGATAAGAAAATACCTCTGAAAGTGAATGGTAAATTATATAGAACGGTTGTTAGACCTGCGATGCTCTATGGTAGTGAGTGTTGGGCACCAACGGGACAACATTTGCATAAGATGAGTGTGACAGAAATGAGGATGCTAAAATGGATGTGTGAACATACCAGACTGGACAAAATTAAGAATGTTCATATTCGACAAAAAGTACAAGTAGCGGATGTCGGAGATAAGGTGAGGGAAGGAAGACTTAGATGGTATGGGCATGTTTTAAGAAGACCTCCTAATGCTGCGGTTCGTAAGTGTGAGAATTTGTTGATTGAGAGGGCTAGAGGTCGTGGAAGACCTAGAACTGTGTGGAATGAGGTGATAGCAAGAGACTTTCGTGCCTTAGATCTTGATGCGGATTTGATTAATGACAGACTTGAATGGAGACGTAAAATCCGTGTCTTGGAAGGGGCTAAGGCTAGAGTATCTTTTTTGGTGTCTTTTGAGCTTATTTTGTTTAGTATCCATACAACCGACCCCAACTTGTTTAGGACTAAGACTTAGTTGTTATTGTTGTATCAACAATTAGACGAATCATTTGCGCCTAGAACAAGAGTTTCAAACCAGTGACATTTTTAAAAAAAAATCTTTCTAGCTTTTATGCTTGGGTAATGAGTATCATAATTTTTAGGCTGAAAACCATTCGAAAAACAAAAAATTTGACAGAAAATTGGCAACATGCCTCAATATTATATATGTAAACAGCGCAGTGAAAAATATTTTGGTCTGGTTCAGCATTGAAAACGTGAGTGAATCAAGATTCCTGTAAGATATCTGCAGCAAGCTGTTTTGTAGTGCATAAATAGCTGCTGGAAGTCCTGATGCAGTGAAAGAACCAACCAGAGTCCACTTATTGGATAATTTCTTCAAACTACCATCTTTTGCCATGAGAATCAGAGCACATATTACCTAGGTGCACCAAGTAAATGGGTTAACAATAATTTTTCAAGCACAAATGCTTGTAAAATAACAAGGAGAACAAATTTCATGTGTACAGCAAACAAATTACCTTAGCTATCTCACATGCCAAGACAGACGTAGTCACGATAACTTCTCGTCTACATGAAAAACCATAATGAGTTAATGACTAGCATTTCATCAAAATATTCACTGTAGCTTCGATCGAACATAAAATCAAGAGCACAACTCCCTCTCTAAAGCCAATCAATAATTGCAATAATTTCCCAGGCCATCTAATTCCATAGAGAGCATCTAATTTTTTTTTTTTTCTCTTTGTAGGTAAAATTACAAATCGTTTTGAAATCAACAAGAATGATTGAACAAAAGAAGGGTTCAAATAGTTAAAATGGAGAAAAGTTACCCAGTGAAGCGTTTAGAGATCAGAGGCTGCGCTCCGTATTGAAGAGCAGTAAAATGGAATAGAACCAAACCCTCTTGCTCATTCCATCAGAGACTGAGTTGGTTCCTTTTTGCTTCTTTGTCTTCGCCACCGCCATTACCGGCGAGCTTAGAGGTACAGACCCATCGGTCGTCTCAATTTCTTGTCCATTTCTCCATTGTACTTGTGAGATTGTGATGTGCTATTGGTGGAAACTTGTTTCAGGGAACAAGGAATCATTCATTTTCTACTTCAACAGAGTGGGTCCTGGGAGACGAAAAGGCATTACCAAACACGACGTCGCATCAAAGGTATTGGCGTAGAGTAAATTACTATTGCATCCTTAAAATTTATTATAATAATACTTCAGGCTGGATATTTTTATTTTTATTTTTCAATTTTTAACATATAAAAAATTAAAATACATTCAATAATAACACAAACTTCTGGATTTTTTTAATAAAATAAGAAATACTTTTAAACTAAATATAAAACCTATAAAATATGATTTTGAAAATTTTAATTTTAAAAAAAAATTTATAACAACAATACTCTTCTTTTCTTTTCTTTTCTTTTTTATTATCATCTCATCTTATTTTTCTCAGCTAATTGAAGGTTTGTTTTTTTTTTTTCATTTTATCATATTTTTTTACTATAATTTATACATATTTTCTTTTTTTTACTCTTTTTTTATTTTTTATATATTTTTATTCTCTTTTATTTTATGAAAATCCAATTATAAAGGTTTTTTATTTTTAATAATTTTATTTTATTTTAATTATTATCTATAATATCTATAATTATATAAATACTAAAAAAATAACACTGACATAATATTGTGCCATGTGAAATAATACTAATATTTTTTAAAAATATTAAATTAAATTATTATTTATTAGAATAGATAATTAATTAATTTTTATAGATATTTATTTAGAGAGTTCACATAAGATTAGAATATTTTATTTAATATTGATAATAATTAATTGTAATATAATAATATAATTTAAATTTTTAAATAATTAATAGAATTTTTATCTAATAACTTGTTATTTATCTAATAATGTAAATTAATTTTTAAAATATTAAATTTATTATTATTTATAGAGTTCAAATAGGAATATTTATGATTATTAATTTTTATATTTTTTATTTAAAATTATTATAAGATTTTAAAATTATTATATGCATATACACTAATTAAAAAATATTTATGATTATTAATTTTTCATATTTTTTACTTAAAATTATTGTAAGAATTCAAAATTATTATTATTATATATATACATTAATTAAAAATATTTACAATATCGCGTATATATTATTCTAGTTTAATTAATATTATGATGCATCATTATAATAAATAATAAAATTTTTTCTAATAGATGAATAAATGTAATGCCCATATTTTTATTAAAATATAATTAAATAAATAATAAGGAACGGTTAATTAATTGGTTGGAAGGAAAAAATGCCTAAGGTATATGTTGAGTATATGTGAAATATGCCTAAATTATAAATTTCTCTAAAAAATAAAAAATAAATAAAAATAAAAAGTCAAAGTTAAAGTTAAAAAATTAAAAAATAAATAAATAGAAATTAAAATATTTTTGAGTGGAAGAGAAAAAATATGAAATATAATTAGTAATTATTTATTTATTTATTTAATATATATATATATATGTGTGTGTGTGGCTAGAAAAGAAGAAGAATAAAATGTCAAAAAATTAAAATTTCATCATCATCATCTTCTTCTTCTTCTCAAGGGGCTGATTTTCATGGAGCTTGAAGGGAGATTTTGATTCTTCCAAATACTTAAAATTTCATCAAGTTTTCAAGGATTAAGGATAATTTTGAAGGATTTTTAAGTAATTGGTAAGAACTCTTTGAATTTTACTAGCTTTTCTTTGAATATATGATTATTTGAAAATTTGATTTCTGATGGAGGTTTAAATAATTATTAGAATGAATTGTTATAATATTATTTTGATGTGGAAGTGATTATTTTAAGGTTAGGTGGTTGAAATGATTGGATTTTGTGGAAGTTTGAATGAAGCAGTAAGTAAATTAAGGTTTTAATGAAATTTTTGGATAGAATTGATATAATTGAAGTTTAATTAAATTAAATATGTTAGAATGAGTTTCTAATACTATGTTTGGACTTATAACTTAGTTTAGTATTGAGTAGAGTATAATTGTCAAGATAAAGATTGAAGGGTATTGCGAGAAGTGAAGGTTAGAGAGTGAGATTGGCATTGGTTTTGGCAAATTTAAATGTTAGTACATACTTTGATGATTTATGTTTTAATTTCATTTGGATTAGCATAATACATTGTGTTTTTATGATTGTGTTATGCTACTTTAATTTTGGTGTTCACACCTAAAGTGCATTATTTTATGTATAATGGTGTAAAATGCATGAAATATGAATTGTTATACCATTGTAGAAATGACTAATTTCATTAATATATGTTATTTGAAAAAAAAAATGTGAAAATACCCCAGGAATATGGAAAAAGATGTCACATTGTAAATGTAACTAAAATTGTGAGAAATATCATTAATTATGTTAAAATGAGGAAATTGTATTTAATTATGGAAAATGGATAAAATGTTATGCATGTTAGCCTCATATAATATTATGTTCCAAAATATTGTGTTTGGTACTGTTGGATTGGCATACAATTGATATATAATAATATTTAATGTATCTTCAGACTAGACACGCTGGTGTCATTATTATTATTGTGCCTACGGGCTAGACATATTGATATCAATAGGGGGACGCACTTTTTGGTGGTATATGATACTTAGATCCCCAGCTTTATTATTGGCTGAAACAATATTTTCAGAACATAAATATTATATATAGACTTTTGGGCCTAATATATGTGACCGTGACATTTCTAGTGAGTAAAGTGTGCATTGAAACATCATACATTACTTGGCAAATCGAAAAGCATAATGCATTATTTTAAAACTTATTTTATTATCAAAGTATATACTATTAGGTTAGCAGCTTAGTGCGATTATTTTTATCGTGCCGGTGATATGGTAGAGATAAAAAGCCCTGCTAGATCTGACTAGGCCTAAATTTTTAGACTAATACTTGAATATTATTATTTTGCCACAGGATTAGAGCTTGCCTGCATATCATGTAAATATTAGTTTTTGTTAAATTCACTATGTTCATATACATTATGCTATTATGTAAAAAGAATGTTGTAAAATTATTGTTTAGTTAAATGTTGTAAAATATTTGAAAATATATTATATCCATATATGTGATTCTGGGTCATTTGAATGATTATGGAGAAATTTTGGAGATTTGGACTTTATATTTTTTATTGGGAGTGTTGTTTTTCACATGTTGAGATTGTTTTATTTTTTGGAGAATATTCAATTTATAGATAAAATTCTGGCAAATTTTTTCTAGAGATTTTTTTTTAAATTTATATTTTAGCATTTAATTATTAATATTAATATATTAGTTTTCCTATTAAACTTATCTTATAAAGGATAAACTATTTTAATAAACTATGGAGAATTTTCTACTGATAAGGGTGGTGACATTCTTGTATTCTACATATATATTATATATATATAGGATATATGTATTATATGTATATAAGGTATAATGGTGTTATAATAAAATAGTAAGAAAATTTAGAAAAAAAAAGTTGTTAAGAATATAAAAAGCAATATATCATATATAATGAAACAACTATTGAGTGAGCTAATTATCATCTGTCCACTAAAACTCTTTCAAACAGTGAAGATGAAGAAGATAAAAAAAAAAATTATAGTTTTTGTAATGAGTACGGAGACTCACATAAAAATTTTAAAAAAAAACTCAAGAAAACAAGTGTTAAAGGATCTAGTAGTAAAAAAAATAAGAGAAAATTTTTAAAAATTAATGACTCAAGCCTTAATCAAAATTAGAAAATGTTTGAGAGAAAAAGTAAAACTTTTAACTGCGTTGAATCGATTTTTTTATTCATTATTATTTATTTTTTAGATTTAAATATGACAGTTGTTAATTATTTTTAAAATATTTATAATTAAATATTATAAATTATGTGCTTATGTAAATATAATTAAAAATTATGGTATAATTTTAAAATATATAAAATAAATTTTAAAATATATAAAACAAAAATTGAAAATATTTTTTTATTTTAAAAAATAAAAAAACAAAAAACTTACATTCTAAAACAAGGTCTTGGTCTCTATTATTTAAAGTTAACTTTTAATTCTTGACCCTTGTCAATAAATAATACTTTAATTATTGTATATAAAATTTTAAAATTCTTTTTTTTTTTGCTAAACTTTAGTTTTTTCACATTTTAATTTATAAATATCACTTTCAATCTCAAAACTTGAAAACATAATATATTTTAATATTTTAAAAATATATCAATATATTATATTTCTTATTTAAGCTAATTTAATTATTATATTATAATACAAAGTACTTTATTCTCTTAAGATTTTATATTTTCTTAAGATTTTATATTTTACATTCAAGTATATTCAAATACTAAATTTTAAATAATAAAAAACTAAAGTATTAATGAAGATAAATTTTATAAGTGTTATAGTAATTTATCCTATTTTATAATTTATTTTTCAGCATTAGGAAAAAAATTTAATAAAGTTAATAAATATTTTTTATGATATGATAAGGAATACCTTTTATAATTCGAACCAAGTTATAATAAAATATGTTTAATAATAATTTTCTCTCAAGATAATAATAATAATAATAATAATAATAATAATAATAATAATAATAATAATAATAATAATAATAATGATAATAAGGCTTAATACTTCAATTGCCAATTTGGTAGCTTTAGTCATTTTGTCTCATGTATTTATGCATTTATTAGATTGTCTCTTGTATTTGTCTATTTTGTTCCAATAGATATTTATATGATTACATATTGGTCACTTTGCCCCCTTAAACTTGTATATTTTGTATCAAATTGATATTTACATGCAATTGTAGTATTATTTTTATTTAAATGTCCATTGAGTATGAAATAGATAAGTACAAGGAGCAAAATGATCAATATGTGATTATATAAGTATCTATTGGTACAAAATATATAAATATAAGTGACAATCTGATAAATACATAAGTACATGTGACAAAATGACAAAAATTGCTAAGTTCAGGAGACAATTAATTTATTCGGCCTAATAATAATAATCATCTCACTTGAAGATAAAAATGATGCTTTTTTTGCTCTTGGTGTGCAGCACCCCTTCGCATGCATTAAGATTGTCTGAATATTTGAAGATGTCATTAGTAGCAAATCTACTAAATTTAATTAATGGGAGAAGGTACATATAGTTTTCTTCTAAGTTTAAGTTAGCACTTGTTTTTTTTTTTTTTTGCTCAATTAGGCACAAATTTTCTAAAAATGGAGTTTTAAGCCCCTCTCTAACGGTGGATCAATAGCAATGTTAAAAATATGATACGTAAACATTAAAAAATTAAAAAAATAAATTTAAATTAAAAAAAATTTAAAATTTAAAATAAAAGTCTTTATCGTTCTTCCATTTTTCCATAGCTAAAATCTAACCTAACCCATACATAAAAACATCAATTTTCTTTACTTTTCTTTCACTTTCTCAACAACAAACAATCATTCTCTTAGAAAAAAAATTCATTTCTTTAAAAAAAATACTTTGCCATTTTGTAGCTCCATTAATTCAAACCCAAACAAAACCAGAAACCCATGGCTGTTTATTAGCAAAACCTGCTTGCAGACCATGAGATTTGGAAGACTATATATTTATAGTCTGAGTGTTTTGACTTTGCAAAAGTTTCTTAAGTATTTTGCAAAGTTAAGAGATTTAAATTCTACTTCCAAATATTACAATATATGATGGATTTTAGCCCTTTGATGAAGGTTATACTCTTTATTTTGCACTATTATCATTTTATGGTTATTTTTTTCTTTTGATAGCCATTTGGTGTCTGTGTATTTCTTCATTGTCAACTACAATGTACCCCAAAAGGTAATGCATAAGATTCACTGCCTTACCTCAAAATGACCTTAGTTATCGTCTATTTGGCGTTGAGAAATTATAGGAAATTTGGATTTGAAACACTTGTTATATTGCATCGTTGACTTAATCTTGTTTGCGTAACTAATTAGCTAAATGGAGAGTTTGACAATTTGGGTCTCATTTTGAAGGTAGCTACTAGCTTTAGATTTTCAGTTATTGAAACTATGAAAAATTGCAGCATAGAGTTTCTAATCATTGTATTCTCTGCAAATTTGAAGCTTTCGATTCATAAAATAGGGAATGTTTTATGTGGGAGAAGAATAACTTGCAAAATATTGCATTTATGTTTTTTATAAGTCAGTGAAAGATTTAGATTCAAATGGTTCAACAAAATTTCTAATGAAATATATGCCAGTTTTGAATTTGAAATCTTGTGGCTTTAGATCAAAAGGCAATTGTTTGTTTTGATTATAGAAAAAGAAAAAGGCAATGAGAAACATAGATCTGTGTTCTTCTTTTTTTTTTTTTATTTTAACATTTTTAATTTTTTAAAATTATATATTTTAACTAAAGTAACTCTGTCAGTTTTTTAGGGTTAGAGAGTGGGCTTAAATAGTTGATTTTAGAAAATTTTATGCATAATTAATCTCAAAATATATTTAGGGGCTAACATGTATCTTCGCGAAAAGATGAATGACATATTTGCACTTCCTTCCTTTAATTAATTGAACTTATTTATTAATCTGGCAGGCCAATTCAAAAAATTACTTTAGTTAAATCTTTATCATATTTTTTATTTCTAAATTCTTATTTTGATTCAAGTTTGGATTCTTTTTCTTTTACTTCTTAAAATATATTTTACCCTCTGAAAATATATCAACTAAATCAAACCATAACTTTTTTTAGTATTTGTGGACCACTCTATGTTAGAGTTGTTTATGTGATTCTTATTTTTTTTTAACAATGTGGCTGTTGTTTTAGCAGAGAAAGTGAATATCAAACATTATTATCCCGCAGTGCATAATTTTCTTGTTCCAATTATCAAGATAACTCAACTATAAGAAAATTGTATATTTTATGATAAATTTTCTTATATGAACAAAAATTTGTCATAAATATAGACTAATTATTATAATATTATAATATTATCGCTACTAAATTTATTTTGTGATCATTTTTGTATGTTACTTTTAATAATTTTTTTTGTTACCAAATCACATTTTTTATGACGATAAAAATTGATAACATTTGCATATAGAGGTAAAAATTCTCAATAAAAATTTGGAAGAAAATATTTTAATGATGATATAATATTCATTAATGTTTGATGTCATGAAAATAGCAATTTATAATGATAATATCATTTGTCATCACTAATTTGTTGATTAAAAAAGATGTATAAGTTTGTCACTAATAATTTCATATAATGACAATCAATAAATATTCATCATAATTACATTTGCAGATAACAGTTTCTTTCAAAACTTTTGGTGAAAAATGTTTTAGTGATAAACTAGTATTCATTGGTTATAATTTTTGATGTCACAAAAATTACAATTTATAGTGACAATATCGTTTGTTTTCACTAATTTGTTGATTAGAAAGATGATATATTATTTTGCCACTAATAATTATATATCATGATGATAAATAAATATTTATTACAATTGCATTTGGAAGTAAAAATTTCTTCAAAAAACATTAGTGGGAAATATTTAAATGGTAATATAATATTTATTTATTATGATTTTCATCTCTCGGAATTACAATATATAGTAATAATATTATTTCTCGTCACTAATTAGTGTATTAAAAAAAGTAACAATACCATTTTGTCATAGGGTTGGCGGTAAGACGAGAAATTCTTGTTCCTCGCAGGGATTTACCCTGAGCAGGCAAAAATTCCCTGTAATCTTCTTCTTCGAGAGCCGAAATGGGGAGAGCTCGTTGGTCGAGGTGGGGCGGGGAAGGGAGTATACTCCCCGCTTCTGCGGGGACCCAATATAATATATGTATTATATAATATATATATTATATTTATATATTATAATATATAATATATATTAATATAATATGTAGATTAATATAATATATATTTTATTATACTATATATATTATGTATGTTAACTATGTTTTAGTTATTTGCAAATGTACTCTAAATTTAATTTGATGAATTTAATTTAATTTTATTTTTTGAATCTTATTTTATATAATTATTGAATCATTATATTATTATGGTGTATAATTACTATGGATTATTAATTTTTTGTATTACTAAATTTTAATTTTTTTTAAAAAACAATGGAATTTAAATTTCATATAGAGACCCCGTGGGGACAGTAATGGGGCAAATCTACCCTTGTTGAAGTGATGGGCATAGGAATGGAGATTGCCCCAGTGACCCTACTCCTTCCTTTCCCATTGCCAACCCTATTTTATCAGTATAATCATATATCATGACAATAAATAAAGATTCATTATAATTATATTTGGTAGTAATTTTTTTTAAAAAAAACTTTGGTTAAAAATATTCAAACGGTGATAAAATATTTTTTAATTATAATTTATAGTGACATTATTATTTACCATTACTGATATTTTATTACAAAAGTGACAATATCTTTTTGTCACTAATAATCATATATCGCGATGATACATAAGTATTCGTCGCATTGCATCAGAAAGGAAAAAAATTATTCTAAAAACTTTAATGAAAAATATTTAAATGACGATATAATATTTATTGGTTATAATTTTTTAAGTCATAAAATTATAATTTACTATGACAATATTATTTATTATTTTTAATTTATTGATTAGAAAGTGATAATATCATTTTGTCAATAATATTCATATATTGGACAATAAATAAAAATTACTTATAATTGCATTTGGGTTAAAAGATTCTTCCAAATATTTTGGAGGGAAATGTTTTGATGATGATATAATATTTTATGGTTATGATTTTTTATGGAATGAAAATTATAATTTATACTGACAGTATAATTTACTATTGCTAATTCATTGATTAGAAAAATTAGTCATGAATGCATTTGAAAGTATAATTTCATGCCAAAAATTTTATTGTGACAAATTATTTTGTTACTAGGAATCATCTTTCGTGATGGTAAATTAATACTTGTTATATTTGCATATTTTGAAGGAAAATTTTGCACTAAATGTTTTAAGGGAAATGTTTTAATGATAAAATTGTATTAATTGGTTATGATTTTTTATGTCATGAAAATTTCAATTTTTAGTGATCGTGCTTCATCACTTGTTTCATAATAATTAATTTCTCAACAAAATAAGTACATATTTTCTTGTTAAAATATGTTAATTACTAAAATTGGACCTATAAAAATAAGGCCAAAATACAAAAAAAAAAAAAAAACTTAAACTTTATATTTTTTTCAAATATATCATAAATTCTTTTTTGACAAAATCGTGCATAAACTTCTTCTTCTTTTTTTTTTTTTCCAAATATATCTTTTCATCACATAGGAGTAAGGGAACCGGGTAGGATGCTGATGTGTCTATGGTTATTTAATTTTTTATTTATTTTTATTTCTTAACAGGCGTTACTTTTCCTATTGAAAAAGTAACATCCGCTAATAATAGTGGGAAAAAAGGAAAAACATATCATTTATGGTGGGCATCACTATCATATCTCCAGATAGTGACGCCCGTCACTTTTTTAAATTAAAAGCTTATGGGGACAAAAGTGGTCTAGAAAATATTTAACTTTCTTCCCTTTCTTAACCCTAGCATCCATAAAAGACAAGAAATAAAAAATTATAGACAAGGAAAGAGAAGAGAGCAAGCTTTAGTCCCTTATGTCAGCTTATGGGTATGTAGTGTGCCTTGATTTTGGTTGCTTTCACGTGCATTATAAGAGGTTAGTTTAGTATTTTTACTATAGAAACTTATTATAACATAAAATACTATTATGGTGGTGTGTGAGATTGGTTGGGTCTAAGTTAACATATGTGGGAGGGATTACAGAAAAAGTTAATAATTGTGATATTTATACTACTAGTTTCTTTAAGTTGTGTGATGATGTTAAGAGGATATTTTATAGTGTTAATAGGATGTTCTATAAGATTGAGGGCTTGAGCGTAGAAGAAGGTGCACGAGAGATAAACTCAGACAAATAAGTGCTTGAGATGCTTAAGTATATATGTAATTGGGTATTTAACATATATGTTGAAAGGGATGTGATTCGGGAGGTTGTGGGTGATAATGAGGAAGAGGATGTTAGAGGGACTGTTAGAAATACCGATAAGGAAAGTGAAGCTTTTACAAAGAATGCAGTGATTGATAAAGGTAAGGGTTTACAAGGAAATTAGAGTGAGTTTGATGATTCTAATTATCTTTCCATGGATGGAAGTGAAATCGATGATGGACTATCAGATGGAGATTTATTCACAGAAGATGAAGAGTACTTGACTGCTCAAAAATGCAAGAAGAATAAAGTGTTGGTTAAACGTGATGAGCAACAGCATGGCAAGAGTAGAGGGTGAGGATGCTTCTTTCATTGGAAGAGGGATTCAACATGATCTTTTAGACAGTGGCGGGGATGACGAGGTGATAATAGTTTTGCAAGTCGCTATAATGATTCGAATGAGGATGTAAGATCAATATAAAGTAGTGGGTCAGGTTTAGATGAAGCTACCAGCAAGAGGAGAAAGAACAAAAGGGTATACATTGAGTATGATTTGAGATGTGATCACCAAAACATGACTGTTGTGACAGGTATGACTTTTGATGATGGTTATCAATGTAAGAATGCCATTCAAAGTCTATCTAGTGTATATTACACAAAGTTGATTTATAATGCTCATTATAAATTTTAATGGGCAGTAATGTCTAAGTTGATTTTAAAGTCTATCCAATGTATATTACACAGACTTGGTTTTAACCATCGTTAAAAACTAATGGATGGTATAATAATCTGGATGTAACACAAGACATCCATTTCAGTGAACATATATAGAGCATTGGTTTAGAGTAATACAATTTAAAATAAACGTACATATCATCTTAGGAAATTACTAATATCACTCCTATTACACATAGTTAAACTAATATTCTCATTGCTTCCTTGGTTGACTTCCTCTCAATTCGTACATTGCAAACCTAAATAACCAGACATATTATGACAATGCCAATTGCTATATAAAATTTATGAACATTGTTGGCTGGCAGCTTGAGGAAAGGCAATTAAAATTCATTTTCTCTTTCACTAAAGTAATATGCTTCATCAGATCCTTTTTTATCAATCTTTATTGCTACCTTCTCTTCCAATGCCTCCTGAAGACTATCATCAAGTTTTTTATATGTTCCGATAATAAAATTACTTTTTCACGTTCAAACATCAATTTTTCTTCCTTGAGTTTCTTCTCATTGTATATTTTGTTGAAAATAGCTATTTCTTTCGCAGTTGGCTCTAGATCAATTCATTTAAAAAAAATTCACAATCATTGTACTTAAATATAGGCCAGCTTGATTTATAGTACAAGTAACATTGAAAAATTGTCAACTTTAATGTAAATTTATCTTCCTTAATGGACATTTTTGAAATCTTCTACCTAGATTCTTGGATTTCCATGAAATATAAATATAAGTTCTTCTTCCATGTTTGCATCTCACAATTTCCCTAGAAGATGATGATTGTGATTACATTGAGTGACTACTTGCGTTCATTTTTGTATACAACAAAAAGAAGAGAGAGAAAAATAGTGTTGTTTCTATTTTTAGGGTTTGCATATATTACCAATTTTAAAAAGTGACGAGTGTCACTATAGGGAGACATGATAGTGACGCCTATCACAAACTATCTGTTTTCTTTTTTTCCCAACTGTTATTAATGGTCAAAAAAGTAACGCTCGTTAAGAAATAAAAATAAATAAATAAATAAATAACCACTGACATATCAGCATCCTACCCGGTTCCCTTATTCTCATATGGTGAAAAGATATATTTGAAAAAAAAAGTAAAATTTATGCATGATTTTGTAAAAAAAAAAGTTTATGATATATTTGAAAAAAAGTGTAAAGTTTAAGGTATTATTTTTTTTTGTATTTTGGCTTAAAAATAGAGAAGATTCTTGATTGATTATCCCCCCTTTGCGCCTGTAGACCCCTAAATCCGGTCACTGAATAAATACAAACCAAATTCAAAAAAAAAGCCTAAGAAATCTAAAAATTACCTGGCCTGTAATATCCCAAATGATACCCTAGAATTTTGGAAATGTTAATTACTGTAATTGGATTAAGTGATTTAAGGTGTATATATGATTAAGAGGAGTGTGTATATGTTGTATATATCTTCATATATACAACAAATACAAGTCAATTTTATTGATGGTCAAATGAGATTATTAATATTTTAAGATAGAAATTAAATTAAGTGGAAGATGATATTTGTATTATTTTAATATATTAATTGCTTGGTTGAGATTAAAGAGGGAAGTTAGTGGTTAAAAGAGGTTGACTTTCTTATTCATCATCTTATTCTTCTTCTTCTTTCTTCTCTTTGGCCGGTCACCATTATCAACCAAGGGAAGAGAGGTTTTGTGATTCCAAACTCAAGATTGAAGAGTGTTCAAGTGATCAAGTTGGAATTCTAAAGATTTTCTTCACTTTTGGTAAGCTTCCAACTTGTTTCTTTGTGTTCTTTTAAGTTTGTTGGATTGTTTGATGGAGTTTGTGTTTTTGAGCTTGGAGAATGGTTGTTGTAGATGTGTTTTTGGTTGATTTGGTATGTTTGAGGTTGTGTTATCTAATTGACTTTGATTTTGGGATTAGATTGAAAGAAATGATAAGTTTGGTGAAAGAGACAAGAGTTGTAGGTGTTGTGACTTTGAGTTGTGAATATGGTTGTGTTTGTGTTTGATGTTTATAATTGAGTTTTTTTTGTTGTTATGCAAGTCTATTATGGTATATTGATGGTTTTGGGTAAGTTTGTTTGGAGTGAAAAAGGGTAAAAGAAAGATGTTTGTTGGATGAAGTGTTTTTGGTGTCGATTTCAGGTTTTTGGCCTGACACGCCCAATAGCACGACCATGTCTTTAGACATGTCGTTGGTTCTATTTTCAGTATGGGTGACACGAGCAGTGACACACCCATGTCACTTAGCGTGTCACAACTTCTTTGTTGGAATAGTATTGACACGTCCAGTGACACGCCCATGTCACTGAGCGTGTCATAGCTTCTGTGTTGGAGGAGGATTGACACGTGCAGTGACACGCCCATGTCACTGAGCGTGTCAAAGCTTCTGTGTTGTGAATTTAGGGCACAGCCAGGGACACGCCCATGTTGTTGAGTGTGTCAAGTGTAATGTTTGCCCTAGTTAGTTCTTATCCTTATTTTCTTATGTGTATCACTAAGTGAGTATGTGCAATCATATTTGGATTAGGTTTTGAAGAGATCGAGTTGCCCTAATTCAAGTGTTGAATGAATCTTAGAAGAGGAGTTTGGTATTGGTGTGTGTTGCTCTTAGAGGTAAGTACAAACCCTACATGATTGCATACATTTACATGACGTTGGGACTTAACACATTTGGTTGGAAAAGTGTATTAGGTTACCTATTATATTGTTGATATATGAGAATGGTGCAATGATTTGTATTGTGTGCATTATGTGAATTATATGTTGAGGATTCAAAATATATGAACAATGTAAGTTGTGATGTACACTCAAATGATGAAATGTGAAGCCATTGATGTTGGCTATAATGATGTAAATGAAATATTGAGGCATTGTGCCTAGATGATTATGAGAAAATGAGAATGGAATTGATAATGAAATAATGAAAGAATTGTGTGCCTAGTATGTTATTCAATTTTCAGAGTTTTGTTGTTGGTGGCATGCCTAAAAGTAACACTCCCTTGAAGCTGGGTTGGGCTTGGTCCTTGAAGCGAATTTGGGATGTTACATATGAGATGTTTCTCATTGTGATATTGATTCGCCTACGGGCTTGATAAATGTGATTTTTGGGCCAAAACAGTAACTCTGGAATTTGAATGGCATATTAGTTTCTTTAGGGCCCATGCTTATCTTTGTTTTAATGTGAATTAAAAATAATTGAATAATTGAATAATATAATGAAATGTAATGTTATGAAATATGTTATCCTTGTGTATTGTTTATAATTCTTGAAAGTTTGACATTGGCATTACATTGAATCATATTGTTATTATGGTTAGTACCACTAAGCCGTTGGCTTAGCGCGATTGTGATTTATCACGCAGGTGACAGTGTAGATCCGGTTGAGCCGGAAAGTTCAGCTAGACCGAGTCGAGTCTAGGCTTGAGATCCCTTGTGAAGTGTTGTTTATTGGACTTCAAGATCAGAGACGAACTGCCAAGTATGTATAAACTCTATATTTTTGTAAATATTGAATTTGATGTATACATATGTATATTCCGCTGCTTAATAAACAAATATTTTATCTATTATGTTCTATAATATAAGTTAAATTTTTTAAGTTTTCTCATAAAGAATGTTTGTTTAAAATAGTCTGTGACATTCTTGTATCCGGTATACGTATATTACATATGTGGATGTGTGTAGTGTACGCATATTGGGGTATAGGGGTGTTATATGGCCGATCATTCTGTGCCCATGAAATTAGCCATGGCCCAATGCCTAATTTCTCCTAAACCGCATTAAACTTTGGATTTATTAAGATAATATGGAGGGTTTCCTAACTAAATTAGGTTTTTGCCACCTAATTAACCCTAATGCTACAATATAAAAAGAGAAAAAATGAATTAATGAATTGTCATATCCGTGATTTTGAAGAAATTAAATAAGCATTTGGAGGTATAAAAATTGTAAATACCCAATGTATGCCTAGTGTATACATAACATATATATATATATTATATTAATTGTATATGTTGGATATATATATTACATACTTGGTATATTGAATACACATATAAGGTATATTTGATGTATATATAGGATACACATTATTTGTGCATATGGATATTTATATTCATTAAATATACATTACATATACATAATATATACATTATAGAAATATGTACATAATGGTATATGTAAAATATAAATAATATATATAAGACATATACATATACATATACATAAAATATACATTACATATATGTGAGGTATAATTTGGTATTGGAAAAGTGGATGATGATGATGATGATGATGATGATAATAATAATAATAAGAGAAGAAAGAAAAGTCAAATAAGGAAGAAAGATGATTGGTGGATTACTATTTTAATTAATTAATAAATATAAATGGGATAAGGATGGGAAATTAAAGAGAAAAAGAGACATTTTCTCCTCCTTCATTTTGAGCGTGAAACTTGAGAGAGTATGAGGATGATTTGGTTTCTTCATATATTAAAGTTTTATAAGAAATTTCAAGAGGATTTAAAGTAGTTTTGAAGAATTATCAAAGAAATAAGTAAGTACTTTATTTTAAGCTTGCTTTTGATTGATTTTAAGATTATATTTTGAATATTGAGGGAGAGAAAGTTGTTTTTAATAACTTAAATGGATAGAATGAAAGCTAAAAGGATGAGTATGTTATGATTTGTGGATTGGTTGTTGGAAATAAGCATAAATCATGGAAGCTGAGTTTGATGATAAATATGTGTAATTAGGGTTTCTAATTTAGTTGATTATAATTATGGTAATGGATGAATTTAGTATTTTTTTTCTTCTATATGTAATGATTTTATGATTAGAAATTGATTATGAGAGAGTTTGGTTAAGTTTAGGGTTATGGACCTATATGTATAAATTAGGATTTCTAATATGGATATTGATAATTATTTTAATGAGATGAATTAGTGTTATTTTAAGATTGAAAATGTGATATGAGTAGGTTTTGATGAAGTTAACGTTAATAATTACATTATGTGAAATTTGTATTTTTGAAAGAGATTTCTATAATTATGGAAGAGAATTGTTTTAATGTTATATTGATGTATAAGTGATGTTTTTATAGTTAAATGTTAAAAAATGAGCTTGATAGAATGAAGTTTGAATAAGGTAGTAATGGAGAAAATAGTATTTTGGTGGAATTCTTAGTGGAATTGATGTTAATGGTATTTGAATGGTTAAAATAAATTTAAATGGATAGCTAATGCTAAACTGAAACTTATAATGTGGTTTAGGGTTGAGTAAAGGGAAGTTACAAAATTAAAAAGAGGAAAGGCAATTGGTGAAGTAAGACTTGAGAGGTGTATTGACATAATTAAGATTAGTACTTATTTATACTACTTGAGATTTTATTAAGTATGAATTGGCATAATGTATATGATTTCTTTGTATTGTTACAATTTATATAATCTATGCAAGGTGACATAGTTATGTGATGGGTGGTACATTAGACATTTGTTCAATGTAGAATTAATGGTTGTATATGAAATACATAGGGTTTATTAATGGGATGAGAAAATTTAGAAAGTATGAGAAATTATGGGGAAAAGGGTGAAAATGATAGCAAGTGATGAAAAAAAAGGGGCGAGGAAAGAATATAACTTGGTTCACTCTTTAAGGTGACACTATTGTGAATTAATATTTGTATATTAATAGGATGATTAATTCTATAAAATAATGGAAACATGAAAATTTTATATGATTATGAAAAAATATAATTTAATGGATAAAATATATGAAGTGAGTCACATTATGAATATGGATTGAGGATAAATAATATGAATATAAAATGGTGATATGAAATTAATTGTATTTATGTGTTATGATATAAGAACGATGAAGAAAGATGATAAATAAAAGATATGTGAACATGGAGAAACGATAAGAGAAATATGAAAATAAAATTGATAAATGAATGTGTAATGTGATGATTAATGAGATATGTGATGGTGATCATAGTTTGACATGATCATGTGAGTTCTGAGAAATGTGATTTACTAGTCACATTGTGGTTGTGACTCAAAATATGATGAAATGTGTTGTTGATATTGGAAACATGAAAATTAACAATGTTTAAATAATAATATGAAATGATGTGTGGTTGTCTTGTATCGTATCTTATTTCAGAGAATTATTTTTGGTGCTATTGACATGATGTGTCTTCGGGCTAGACGCTGGGCATCCTTATTACTTACCTTCGGGCTAAATGCAGGGCATCACTATTATTTGTCTTTGGGCTAAACACTGGGTGTCATAATCATTTGCTTTCGGGGCTAGACATAGAGGTGTCAACAAGGGACGGATGACACTTAGATCCCCAGTGTCGCGATAGACCATAACAATATCTTTGGAACCGGAATACTATATGGGGTTGTTTGGGCTCAATGTGTGTGCTTGTGATATGTTTATATGTATATGTTTGTTGTGGTGTGAATAATAAAATATGATTAATTAAATGCGATATGATTAAGGATATGTGATTGAAAATGCATATTTTGATGACCTAAGCAGAATTTGGTCATGAAATCGATATTGTGTGCAATAGAAAAATAAAGAGATATATGTATGTAAATACATGTTGAAAAATAAGGAAATGAGAAATAAGAGTGTACGTGTATAATATTTATTATTTATAGATATGTACCACTAAGTTGTAAAGCTTAGTGCGGTAGTGTGTATCGCGTAGGTGATTGGAAGTGCAAACCAGTATGATTAGAACTGAGATTGGAGTTTGGAGATTAAGCATGCCACGAGACCAACTTGGAGAGTGATGCATGCATGTATATATATTTTGACATTATGAACATTGTTTTGTATATTAAATAAGTCTTGGGAAAGATTTTATGTAATGTATGTTATGTATATGTACTTATATTTCTTAATGTTTCTATTGAGAAATTTTTGGATGTAAAATTGATAAAGTGATAATTTTGGAGAAATGGTGAATTTTGTGAAGATATATATTTTGGGAGTGTTTTTAAAATATAGGTTGAGTTTGTTTGCCTTGGGATTTGTTAAAATTTCAGATAAAATTCTGGCGAATTTTTTTAGTTATTTTCTTTTAAATCCATATTTTTGACATCTAATATGACCTTGTTATGCTAAAAAACAAAAATTGTTAAGTCCAAGGCCCAAATCACTTTCATAATTGTTCGAGTTGGATTAAAAATTATTTTTATGGTATAAACACGAAGCTCAAAATTAATTTTTAAAATAAAATATTTTACAATAGAGTTTATCTTCGAGAGATGGGCCCAAAATCATTTTTGCAAATTATGGCCCAAAAATCAATTTTATAAATTAAACTTTCATTTTTACAATGGGTCAAATTTTTGGAAGTATGCTTGTAATTAGTTGGGTCAATTAAGGAATACTAAAATTAATTTTGGGCCTTATTTATGGTAAGACTTGTTAGTTGTAATCTTGTTTGTGGTATGGATCATTAGTTGTCTTTCTAAATGAGAAATTTATTTATAATAAACCTATTAATTTAGTTTTAGTTCAAAACATAGCAAAAGTACTGCTAAAATTTTTCAATGGACCCAAAGGATTAATGCTTAATTAGTGAGAATTATCATAAACTAACTTAAATATTTGAAAACACAATTATTGATTATTTTGTCTAAGTGGTTCTTTTGAAAATAAAGATATCTCTCATTGATATCTTTGTTGATCATAACACCTAGGAAAGAGACTCACCATTTGTGTCTGGGAAGAAATAAGGTTAGAAGGAATGTTCTAACTGCAACATCCCCTGATAATCCTATTTTAGAACTATCAAAAAATATTACTCTATATACTTATACTGTTCTGAGTCAATTCAGTATTTATATTCCAATAAAAATGAATAACAATTAGATTGAAAACTTGATATAATTATATATGCATTTTTCACTACTTAAAATTTCAACATCTATTGTAATATGCATAAAAGAACTTTGCACCTCTAGTAAATAAATAAGTTATAATACCTCCAATAATAACTTCATTAGAGAAAGAACATTCTTAAATCATAGTAATCTTTACAAATTATTCAATCTACTACTACAAATAAGTATATATAATTGTACACATATAATTCATTCCAATATATTCAAACTTATACAATCTCTAATATTCTAAATGAATTATACAACCTTTGGATATATCAAATCACTAGACATTATACATGTAAATCACATTTGAAGTCTTTCTGAAAACTTTAGTTCATTCTGTAGCTAATCTCTGAAATCTTTATTCAATAATTCTTATTCTTGCACTGATCTACGGTACCTGCATATTAGAAAAATCTCAACACGCTAAGCTCATTGCTTTGTGGTGCTTGTACACATATACTTTACTAATAATTATGAGAAAAGTACTTATAATAGTTCAATACTAATTATACAAACTGAAGTCAAGTCAAATAATCTTATTAACTTAATCATTGCAAAATTAATACATAATCATTTATAATACGTAAATTATGAATTCACTATATTTGATAATGTATCGATTATATTATGTATTCTCAATAAATGTCTCTTATTTCTCTTTAATCACAATTGGTTTCACACACTTAACACTTAGAACACTTTATCTGTACTTGTCACTTACATATTAGGGTTTATGCTATGTTAAGAGATATTTATGTTTAACATGTTTACACAATTTAACACTTAGATTCTTTTATTATTTTTGTTCACAATATTCAACTCATATTAACATTACAAAATATCACTTGTTATAACTGATACACATATATATACATATATTTTAAATACACTTATATAAATATATATTTACTTACAATACTAAATGTTCAATTGATCTATAAATATAAACATATATATACAATTTAGTACTTTGGTTCATTTCAATATAACATTCCTTAACACTTATTTATCAATATTCTTAATTTATAAGCCACTATAATTATATTACCAATGCACTCTATTGTCATTACACTTTTGCCTAACATATACCAAATTTCAAATCCTAGATTCGAATAATGGGTCACTGATAGAAAGTAAATGCCCATATGAAGAATTTGGCCAATGGCATACTATGACACAAATGGCCACTGAATATGGTGACACAAAGTATCCACTGATGGCATAAAGTGCCAACTATCACTATGGGCGTCCACCCTCTAGCTAGTCATTCTATCCAAACACTAGGTTTATTAACAATATCATTGGGCAATACACTTTTTTCATTGTTCTTAAATATTTCATAATTATCATATTATTTACTATAAAACACTTCTTTCATTCTTTCTTTGAGATTTTCACTTTTACAATATCATACATTCATCTTCTTTTCACGATATTGTACATGTATAAATAAATATAACTCATACATTACATATACTATATATATATATATATATACTAATATTATTGTATTTGACAATTGATACATTCTTCCATGATAAACATTCTCATTCTTCTTTGATATGCATTTACTTTTTAATTGTTACTAAGATTTAAGTATTATGTCATTTTAAAATTATAAATGTTGTTAGGTTTTAGGACACGAGCATATGGTACTTTGGTGCCATACCCGTGCGTTTTAGTTCACTACTGTCTCTCGCAAGAGGATTTACTCAATGCGGTCGTGTCCATGATTGGACATGCTCATGTGATTTATTCTGCCACTGCCACTTTAAGATAAAATTAACAGACACGGTCGTGTCAATGTATTGACATGCTCATGCATTTTAATTTTCCATTGTACATATATACAATCTTCAAGAAAATATTCTCCAACATTCTCATATTAAATTAAACCATAAAATCATCAATTCACCATTAGCTTCACTCGCTCAAAACAAGTATATAATATTAAAAACTCTAAAAACATAATCAAATTTAGGTCTAGATTATCACAAGCCAATCAAATAAATCAAATTCAATATTCATATATTAAACACTATATTTCTTCTTCCCAATTTAACCTTTGTTATTTCACTTCTCTTTATGGCACTTTCATTCTTTCTTTACCTTGCACTCCTTACATATAATTTTATAAACACTATTATTTCATACACTCTATACAGCTCACTCAACACCAATTGGTTTACATACATAATAGTCACTAGCTTTCTTTTATTTCTTATCCACCACCAAGTAACTCATCATTCTTCTATCTTTTATTATGTCACTAACTTGATACTCATTTTGATCATCAAAGGACATATAACAAAATCTCTTCACACAACCTTTACCTTTCCAACTCATCTTATAGATTAAACTCACTTTTATTTTTAACAATTTGTTAACAATTACATAAACTCCCAAGCTTAGATTAACAATTCACTATTAAGTTCACTTACTATCTCAAATACCTAAATAAATCAAACTCACGGAGAATACAAACAATACATGCTTTAATTTTCATACAAAGGCACTTCCATTACTTCATTCCTCACCTCACTTATTTGTAAATATCTTGCTTATCCCAAAATTACTCATTACTATAACCATTACTTAGTCTCATTTACACTTCTTGTCCATAACAAATGATTGATTATTTCATTATTTGAAACTAACACACACTTCAAATAATCATTTAGTATCAATAATATAGCTTCCTTCAAAATCAATCTCTTAAAATTCCATTAACATCAAATATCATTTAATCATACTTATTAAGCACAAGGTCAATCACTCCTATTTAATAAATTCTTTATAACCGTATATTCCATTATTTCCCTATTCCAAAATTCATTCCAATATAACGAATAAGTAAATATATCAATTTCCAATTAATACACACTTCAAATAACCATTTAGTGATATCACATAGTTTTCTTCACAAGGAATTACTTAATATTCCAATAATTTTAAATAATCATGTAAACCCTTTTTAAATTAGGAACAATATCCTTATCTCTTATTTAGTAAATATTCCATAATCATTTAATCCATCATCTAACTATTTCAAACTTTCACTCCAACTTGGTTAATACACTTCAACTATAACTAATTCCATCCTTTATTTCATCCAAATCCTTAACACATATCACATGTTTTATATCTTTAACTCAACTCATAGAAAACTCAATAATTGTACTAATAAGTAGTTTAGTTTATTTATCAATAAATATTCACTTCATTAACATAAAAGTAAGATTTTCTATATATATTCTTCACAAGTCAATTAATATAAAGTATCTTTCACTATTTTACAAGTTGTTCACTATATAACTTCTTTCACAACAATTTCTTCACATGATAGTCAACACACAAGTTCTTTCAAAATAACTTCATCTAATCTCATTAAATAATTATTTAAATAATAAAATTAAACTAGAACTCAAAGAAATAACAACGTATATAATATACAAGCACTAACCTCTTCCAAGTTGCTCAACCATCACTTTCTCCTTCAATCCTTTGATTTGATGATGCTTAACTTGTTAAATCAAGCTTAAAGAGGTTAGAATCCACTAAAACTTGTTTTTTTTTTCTCAATTCTCCATGATTTCTAAGGTAGAAAATTAAAGAAGGAAGAAAAAGTGATGAAGAAGGTGATGAATAATGAGAATGGCAGTTTGTAATGGTGTAGAAGACACTAGAGCCCCTTTATATAGCTTTGGAATTTTCATACCATATATTCACCCACACCATCACTTTGATACACCCTACTTTCTTTATTTGTCTCTTAATTCAACTTTTTAATTTCATATTGTAGAACCTTAATTTTGGCTCTAAGCTAGTCCGATCCCAATTAAAAGAGGTCAAGCTAAATTTGGTCCGATTTTAAAAAGCTTAACCCTAGTTTACAACTTTGGATTAGATTGGTTCAATTTTAAAAGGCCTAAAATAAGTCAGTTTAATTTTAAAGCCCTAAACTGAGTCTGATTTATTATTTAAAGACCAAAATGGTCCTATCCAATCTTAAAATCCCAAAGCAATATGGTCTGACCCAAAATTGGCTTAGCCAATTCACTACCAGGCTGGCCATGGCGAATTGGCCTTGTTAATTCACCATAGGCCATGCCTGGGGCAAATTGGTATGGCCACTTTGTCCCAGGCCCTTGCCTTAGGGGAATTGGCCATGCTAATTCATCCCAAACCATGCGTGGGGCGAATTGGCATGGCCAATTCACCACAGGGCATGGAACAAGGCCCAACTTCTCTGTGAGTCCTTAATTAGGCAGTTTTAATTCCTTAATTAGGTAGTTTTACATTTAGAATCCTAATAAGACAAATAAGGAGCAAAAATCTTAGAACTGTTCGCCCTAATTATGCTTATAAATATAGAAGCTTAAAACAAAGAGAGGGGGATAGCAATAATTAACACAAAATAGAGGGAGGCAACAACAAATCCTATTGGTAGGAATTAACATAGAAAGAAAGCAACAATTAAAATATACACTACAACCAAGAGGCAGGAAGACGAACTATCCTTGATTGCACTTAATCTCCAGCCAGAAATTTAATAGATTCAAGCAGTCAGCTATGCGATCTCTTTTACTTTGGTGGAGCCAACGAATGAAGGTACGTTCCCTACATTTAATCCATTTAAATTCAATACAAAGTTGCTTTGTTCATGGTTTTGAACATTGATTCTATATATCTTCATGTCCAATAACTTATTTTCTTTGAAACAACATTGATTATATGTATTTATGTCTAGTAACTTCTTTTCATTGGTTTCAAAGTCACCGTAGTTTAATTCATTCAACATTGTTTCGTCCAGTAGCTTAGCTGCAGCAGTTCATAATTTAATTTAAATCTCCAATTTAATTACATAAAATCCTATTGGCTTATTTTGAAGAACCAATATCTTAAATTATAGTTTTAAAATCCTAATCCCATAAAAACCCCTAATTCCCAAATTAAAACCCTAAATTCATCCAAAATCCCTAATTTCATCCAAAAACACTAATTTCTAAAATTAAAACCCTAAAAGCCCTAATTTAATATGTAAATCCTAATTTGTATATTAAGCCTTTAATTGCAATTTGAATCCAACTTTACATATTTTTAGTTTATATCTTCATATCATGATTATTTTATCTTATGATGGATAGCTGATTTATTTAGATTATTTGTTGATTAATTGCTTGTTATGAATAATTGATTTATATTGAATTATTATTTGAATGGATATGTAAAAGGCATATTTCCACTAGGTGCCTTAGTTATTATCTTAATTATGTAATTTATTTTATGGACTTTGGAACTTTGTAAGGGACATGTTTCCACTTATGGTGAGTGTCCCATTTTTATTTACTTATTTGGTTTTCTTTCAAAACATTGGACATTGTAAATGCATATTTCCATCCTTGGATGGTTGCCTATGTTGTTTGTTTTATTTTAATAAGACGATGGATGTTTGTTTCTTTTAAATTGTATGTAATATAGATGATGTCATAATATTTAAGAATTTAATAATATATAGACCTAAAAAGGAGGCCGGTTCCAATGAACCGGGCGTTATGGGGGTGCTAGGTCATTCTCACCTTCTTCATACATTCCTAATTTTTTGAATCCATTAGGGGGTTGGTGATTCCTTATGAATTGAGTCATCCACCCCTTTCTATTTTCCCAGCCCATCCGGGTGGCGACTCCATTTTCTCCTGGTTTAGGCCCGTGTTCTCTAAGGCCCTAAGCCTAACAGTGCCGAGTGGGGGTGGGGGTAAAAATTTCCGCTTACAGTGGTGACTCCACTGGGGACAAGAGAAGTTGATTCCGTTGATCTTTATATTATTTTATTCTTTCTTATTATGATTGTAGACCCTTAATTTTTGACCCAGTTCAGTCTAATATTTTTTTAAAACAGTCTAAAATAATTTTTATGGTATTTTAATTAAATAATATTTATTTTAATATTCATTGCTTACAATATTTATTTTTAATAAAATAAAAAAGGTAACATTAAAAAAAGATAAAAATAAATAAATAAAAATTGAAAACAAAAGAATCAACGACGAAAATTTTTTATTGTCAAAGATGAATTGGCTAGCCCGTGCCCAGTGCCGCAATAATTTTTTTCGCCAGTGCATTTTTGCACACCCGGCCCGCACGCGGTTTTGCCAAAATCATATTCTAATTGGTTTTTAATTTTATTTCCTAAAAGGTTTTTATTTTTTTTAACCAATTAGGGTTAGATTTATGATTTTTTTTCTTGTAAATACCACATTAAAGACACAAAATTAAGAATCTTAAATTTTTTACTTGACTTTAGACTCTTGAATTTTTTCGGCCAATCTCAAGCTTGAAGGAGCAAGAGGTAGTGAGCAAGCAAAAAACACTCCATCAAAGACAACCTACACTGTCTTTATTATTGTTCAACCATAATTCAAAGATTGTGGTGGAACCAACAATGGAGGTTTGAATATCTATTTTATTTGTTTATGTTTATAGTAGCTTCATCAAGTTGGATTAATTATTTCATCATACAAATTGATCAATTATTCTACTAACCATCCAAACTTTATTTGAAACCCTAAAAATATTTCTTCAAAACCCTAATGCCTTAATATCTGTAACACATATTTTTAAAATTTATAGCCCTAAATTATACTTTTCTAAAACCACAATAATCTATTTTCTTAAAACCCTAACCAAATCTATTTTTCTAAAATCACAGTAGCTTATTTTTTCAAATACCTAATCTAAAAAACCCATTTTCATGATTTTTCAATCTTTTTTATTTAAACCCTAAATTTTAATATTATTTTCATACAACTTCCGAAACCCTAAATCTAAAACATCCATTGTTTAGATTCAAGCCCTAATTTATTTCAAATCTAATCTTTATATTCAAACATCTAGTAGCCATGCTATTTATTTAAAATATTTCTCAATTAATTAAAGCAAAACCCTAATTGTTAAACATAAAACCCAAGAAACCCTAATTGATGCATGTACCCCTAAAGTTATATGCTTATTGTTTTATTTAAATTAGATGAATGTTTATTATATATTTTGATTGATGTTTGATGTCTTTGATGAATGATTTATCTATGATGAATTTTTTTTTTTACTTTTATTAATTTGTTTTGATTTCAAAACCTTGTAAGAGGTATGTTTCCATATGTTGGGTACGTCATGTATTAAGCATCATGTAATTTAAATTGCTTTTATATTTTGGACCAATATAAAGGACACGTTTTCACCTTTCGATGGGTGTCCTATTTAGTTTTAGACATGGACGATATAAGGACATATTTCCATCCTCAGATGGGTGTCCATTTATTTGTTTTGTTTGGACATAGCTTTGATTTTAATATAATGATGCTTTATTTTAATTGTTGCATGTAATATGGATAATATTGTTATACTTAAGAATTTTATAATATTAAGACCTGCAAAGGAGGTCGGTTCCAATGAACCGGGCGTTGTGGGGGTGTTGGGCTGTTTCTCGCCTTTTTCACACGTACCTAACTTTTCGAACCCATTAGTGGGTTGGGTATTCCTTAGGAATTGAGCCATCCACCCCTTTCTTTTCCCGGCCCGTCCGAATGGCGACTCCATTTTTCTCTGGGCTTAGGCTTGTGTTCTCTAAGGCCCTGAGCCTAAACAGTACCGAAGTAGCATTCCACTGGGAGTGGGGGCGAAAATCCCCACTCATAGTGGCGACTCCACTGGGAATAAGAGAAGTTGATTTCGTTGGTCTTTATATTATTCTATTTTTTCTTATCATGATATTATCCATTGCATCATATTAGATTGCATCGTGTGCATGAGTTAGGACACCCGTTTTACCCGTATTATGTTATGTAAGGGATACCATACTTTCACTCAATGTATGGAGTTCGAGCATGTCATAACCACTCATAGCCTTGTACCTTTTCTTATATACTTGCTATGGAAACCTAAGCCTTTCAACCCAAAGACTAAAGCTCATGTAATTGGCTTAGTTACTTTCCTTAGGTTTTTATCCCACATGCTTGTTCTGTGACTATAGTTAATTTATCTTAGTTTAAATCATGACTAATTTGGTTTGTTCTTTTTTTAATATGACCTAAGTACATTATAATCTCAAAACAAAATTTTCTTTAAAGTCCAAAAGACCAAAGCTATTTTCATAACTTTTTAAAATGGTCTTTGGACATAAAATTTTTCTAAAAATAAATCAAAAATATTCTTTTCTCATGACTCAAATACAAAGCCGAAAATCTATTTTTTCTAAAAATCTTTTTGCAATGGGCTCAGAAACAAAATTATTTTCATAATCATTTAAAAGAGCTTACAAATTATTTAGGTCAATTATGGAAATACCAAAAATTAATTGTGAGCTTAGTTTATACTAAGAATTATTAATCATGTGCTTATTTTTGGCACGAATCATTAGTTACTTTTCAAGTCAGAAATCTATTTATAATAAACCTCTTAATTTAGTTTTAATCCAATATAGCATAAAAGCTACTTTAGTTGGTTGAATGGATTAAAACCTAATTAATGGGAATTATCATGAACTGATTTCCATTTTTAAAATATAACTATTGGTTAAAATGTCCGAGAGAATTTTTCAAAAATAAGATACCCCATGTTGGTACTTTGTTAACCATATATCTAGAAAAAGAGACTCGCCATCCGTGTGTGGAAATTATAAGGTTGGAAGGGACGTTCTACTTATCTTTGTCTATTGTTTGTGCATACATGCATACATTTGCATCTCATATCATTAATCTTTTCTGGCTCACAGTCTTGGATTACGATAGTTCAAAAGCTTACGACAATCCAACTTACACCAGAGACGAAGAATCTAGCAACGATTCAATCACTTGCTCACCAAAAGCAATAGAGCCTGAACAAATTCAAAGAATGGTGGATGACGCCCTCAATGCCAAGATGGAAGAAATAAAAGAGGCCCTGGCTGAGACCATGAAGAACCAATTGGATGTAATTTTAGGAAACAATGCCGAAACATCTGCTAGCACCAAGAAGCCAAAGGACAAGGGGAAGGCTAAAGTTGGTGAAGTGGTTTTTGATGATGATAAGGTGATCATTGACGATGATGACGATTGGGCTTAATACTTCCAAGATCCTCAAGACAAGAAGAAAGAGCCGAAGATTGTTGAAAGATTAGCTATGGAGAAAACTAAAACTTCAGATGTTGAAAAGATGATTGAGAACTTAGAAATGAAATTTGAGAAGAAACTGAAAATCGAAGAAATGTCCGAAGTTGACAAATTATTTGAGCTAGACGAAGAAGTTCCATACAAGTTCAAGGTGCCATCCTTTGCAAAGTTTGATGGAACCGAAAATCCTCACCTCCATATGAAGCAGTATATCACTGCTATGCAGTCTGTCCGAGCTACTAAGGCTCAAACTCTAAGGTACTTCATGCTCTCATTGGACTCTATTATCCAAAATTGGTTTAATACCTTAGATGATGGCACACAAAAGAGTTGGGATCTGCTATACAAGGCCTTCATCTAATAATATGGATTCAATGTCAAGATGAAAGTTACCTTAATAGAAGTTGAATCCACTAGACAAAGGCTAAATGAGAATTTTATGGACTATGTGAAAAGGTGGAGGAATAAGGCTTCATTGCTCAAGAAGAGGCCCGATGAATCTGATCAAATAAGGATGATTGTGAGAGGAGTGTTACCTAGCCTTCGTGAAAGGATGTCTCATACACTCATTTGGGATTTTAAAAACCTTTTGCAAGCGGGTTTACAAATTGAAGAGTAGGAAAGAGAGAAGAACCGCTTTTCAACAAGAATGATTGAGAAAGAAAACTACCAGTCTGGTAACCAAAGCATGCAAAAGGCAGTTGGTATTAATGCTACTGGCCAAGGAGGAAGAAGGCAGTTTTTAGAATTAGGGAAGCCACTGTCTTGGGTTCTCAATAAGCTATAAAAGAAGGGATTGTTACAAACCTTAAATCCTTGTCCCTTGCCTAACCCTCTCCCACCTAATTTTGACAATAATGCATTTTGTCAATTTCATCAAATGCAAGGGTACGACATGGATAGATGTGTGAGGTTAAGGCATGAGATCCAAAATTTGATTGATAGTGGGAAGCTACCTGAGCCCAACAAGCCAAACACCAAAGACAATCCATTGCCGAGGTTCAATAGAGTACCACCACCGGTGACCTTCATGATTGGAGGAGGTTTGCATGAAAGTTTTATCATGTCTTCTTTCCAAGATATGGATGAAGAAGCAACCAAAAAAGAAGTATTTAGAAAAGTTGAACAAACAGTGGTGGGTAAAGAAGTAGCAATCTGTGTTGTGAATGAGTTTTGGAATTCAAGCGATAGTGATGACGATCTTGTACCCAAGAAGGAGGAATGGACCTGGTTTGAGCCCGAAGAAGATGAAGTAATGAACATAAGATTTGGTAAACCTTATGTAAAGCCACAACCTAAGGAGGTAGAAGTTAATAAAGGAAAGGAAGTCGAAGGGGGAAATAAAGAAGAGGAAGATGATTCTGTGCTTAAGCAATTGAAGAAAACCCAAGCAAGTGTTAACATTTGGGACTTATTGGCTACTTCTAAAAAGCACCGTGAAACTATAGCCAAGGCCTTGGGTAGCATGCCAATTTTCACCTCCACAACACCGGAGGAACTAATTAACTTCATGAAATTTGAAGGAGTAATGAAATGTAAAGACATTCAAAAGAAGAGCGAAGTTAATATGGGAATTGTATCTTTCTCAGATGCGGATTTACCGGAAGAGGGGAGAGATCACATCCACCCTCTCTTTATCAAAGTGGAAATCAAAGGAAAAAGGACTCCATGTGTGATGAATGATGATGGGTCCGCCATAAATATTTGTCCACTTAAAATATTGCCAAAGCTAGCTATGTCAATGAGGGATCTAAGCCCAACTGAGGTAACCATTCGGGCTTATGACAACACCAAGAGGCATGCCGAAGGAACTTTCAAAGCTATTGTGAAGGTTGGTCCAATTGAATCTATTGTTGAATTTGTTGTTTTGGATATACCTGTTACCTTTGCTCTACTTTTGGGACTATCATGGTTTCATCCTCTAGGTGGAGTTCTTTCCACCCTTCATCAAAAGATCAAGTTTCCTAACAGAGATGAGACGGTGGTCATCGAGGTCGAGAATAATGAGGTTATTGATGCTCTAATGATTGAGAGGCCTCTTAATGGTTTCCAAGTAGTTGCAATTTCTGATGATGAAGTAGTGGACTCTATGGTCTTGAACATGATGAAGAACCTGAGCTACCTTCCTGGAGCTGGTCTTGGAAAGGGCAAGGCCGGTGTGACAAGGCTTCCAGATTTTAAGACTCAAACTTCCAAGAAAGGGTTGGGGTATGAAGAAGCTAGAAAAGATGTTTATCCAAAGAAAAATGAGAAGATGAGCTTTCCACCACTCGAAGAATTCTTTGTCAAAGCTCCAAACATGGGACCACTCCAAGAAAAGCCTGAGCCAATCATGTTCATGGGAAAGTTGATCCTGGATTTTGAAATTTTTGCTGATGTTGCCGAGTTAGTAGAACAAGTGAAGAAAGAGTTCACCCTGAAAGCTGAGAAGGCTCTAGATGAATTACTGCCCTAGTTGAAGATGTTCTGCTTTATGATTTTGAGAACAATGATTTTGATTTTGATTTTAATTTGTCTATTTTGTATGAGGATGATAATGTTTTCTTTTCTAAAATGAATGCAATAAAGTCTGATTTTGCTTACTTGTGTGATGTTTCTCTTGATGGTTGCATACATCCAAATAGTGGTTACATGAGCATCTTTGATATTAACTCTGTTGATACACAGTCATTAAATTTGGGAACAACCGAAAATCCTAAAAATATTAGCATAGCATCCGACCTTACTCCTGATAAGAGAGGGAGATTTGAAAAAATATTTAAAAAATATGAAGTATTTGCTTGGTCTTATGAGGATATGCCTGGAATAGATCGAGATATAGTCGAACATCTTATTCCTACTTACACCCGTATGAAACCTGTCAAACAAAAGCTTAGGCGATTAAGACCTGAATGGTTTAAATTGGTTAAAGAAGAGGTCACTAAATAAATACAAGTAAAATTTCTTGAAGTGATAGATTATCCAGATTGGCTAGCCAACATAATACCCGTGCCAAAGAAAGATGGAAGAATTAGGGTCTATGTGGACTATAGAGATTTAAATAAGGCTTCCCCTAAAAATGATTTTCCTTTACCCCATATAGATGTCCTTATTGATAGTGCAGCCCCTAGCGTGCTACACTCATTTGCAGATGGATTTTTCAGATACAACCAAGTGTTAATGGCCCAAGAGGATAAGACCAAAACTACTTTCATTACTACATAGGATATATTTTGTTATAGGGTAATGTCATTTGGGTTAAAGAATGCTGGAGCAACCTACCAAAGGATGATCACCACATTATTTCATGACATGATGCACAAAGAAGTCAAAGTATATGTTGATGATATGATAGTGAAATCAGATACAAGGGAACAACACTTTCAAAACTTAAAATCATTCTTCGATAGAGCATTGAAGTATAAGCTAAGATTAAACCCAAAGAAGTGTGTGTTCGGGGTTACCTCAGGCAAATTATTGGGACATGTGATTGGTCCAAATGGCATTGAGATTAACCTTGACAAAGTTAAAGCAATCAGGGATATGCTAGCCCCCAAGACGAAGAGAGAAGTTCAGAGATTCATTGATAAATTACAGTACATTAGCAGGTTTATTGCAAAGCTCACCACAATCTGTGAGCCTATCTTCAAATTGCTTAAAAAGAATCAGCCGGTCCTAAGGAATGAAGAGTGCCAAAAGGCCTTTGAGCGAATAAAAGAGTATTTGCTGAATCCACCTGTGTTGAAACCACCTAAACCCGATAAACCCTTGTTACTATACTTAGCAGTAGAAGAAGAGTCAATAGGAGCTATGCTAGCCCAAGCAGATGAGTCAGGGATTGAACACGCAGTTTACTATTTGAGTAGAAAGCTCCTACCTTATGAAATTAAGTATAGTATCATTGAAAAGACCTTTATAGCTATAGTTTGATCTTCTAAGAAGTTACGACATTATTTCCAATCTTATAGTGTACAAGCAATTTCCAGGTTGGATCCAATGAAGTACTTAAGGGAGACACTCTCTTTGATTGAAAAGTATGGGCGATGGTTGATAATATTGGAAGAATTTGAGATTGAGTATGTAATCAGAAAAACAATCAAAGGTAGAGCAGTGACAGAATTCTTGGCCCAATAACCATTAACGGATAGCGAAGAGGTAGTCTTGGAATTTCCGGATGAACATTTAGAGGCCATTGAAGTATAAGGATGGAAAATATATTTTGACAGGGCAGTGAATAGGAAAGGAGCAGGTTTGGGAGTCATACTAGAATCACCCAAAGGGAAACTTATCCCTTTAGCCAAGAAGTTGAAATTCAAGGCAACCAATAATATGGTGGAGTACGAAGCATGTATCTTTGGTTTGAAAACCCTAATGATTATGAAGGTGGATAAGGTGGAAGTCTTTGGTGATTCATTGCTAGTAGTATCCCAAGTAAATGGAGAGTGGGAGTTGAAAGAAGAGAAATTAAAACCATACCACCATTACTTGACCATGATAAAGAAGAACTTTAAGGAGTGCAGGTTTATACACCTACCAAGAGAAGAAAACCAGATGACTGATGCCCTAGCCACATTGGCTTCGGTATGGGAAAATCCTATCAACTTATTCCTCAAGCCTCTGATTTTGACTAGTTCATCAACTCCTTACTATGAATATAAGACAATCATGAAAACTGATACAGACCATGATACGTGGTATGATACTATAAGATGGTTTTTGGAGGAAAGAGAATACCCGTTGGGGGAAACAAAGAAAGAAAGAAGAGCCATAAGGCTGTGGTCCTTACAATACATCACCTTTCATGGCGAGTTGTATCAAAGATGGCCTGATGGGGTGCACTTGAGATGCTTGAGGAAGCCTGAAGTGGAGCATATCATGTCAAAAATACACGCAAGAAGTTGCGATCCACACATGAGTGGTTTAGCCCTAGTTAAAAAAGATAATTTGGCAAGGTTACTACTAGTTGACCATGGAGAGAGATTGTATTGGGTTTGTAAAGTGCCAGCAATGTCAGATGTATGATAATTTGAATCATATGCCTCCTGAAGAATTGCATTCTATGTCTTCACCCTAGCCCTTTGCCACTTGGGGGATTGATATTATAGGAGAGATACATCTGACAGCCTCAAACGGTCACCGTTTCATTGTAGTAGCGGTAGATTATTTTTCAAAATGGGACGAAGCCGAATCTTTCAACAAACTAGAGGAAAGACAAATGGCTAGATTTATTGAAAAGAATCTCATTTGCAGGTATGGGGTCCCGCACAGTGTGATATCAGACAATGGGGTATAGTTCCAAGGTGCAGTTAAGGACTTATTCTCGAAGTACCAAATCCATCATCATCGACCCTCTCCTTATAGACCAAAGGCTAATGGTGCAGTAGAAGCAACCAAAAAGTATGGGTCGTGTCAATCCACCGCTCCGGCAATGGTTGAACTACGCTCCTGTCTATCGGACACTCCTTAGATGGTAATTGCAAGATAAAGTTTTCAAAACCGCAATCTCGGACAATAAGTTTTATCTGAGAGGGTGCTACATCATACCATTGTCGGGCTTTATAGACACATCATCTGCCCCGGATAACACAACGATCGCGCTAACACGAAGCCAGGTAAGTTAACACAAGGTAAGCATATCATCATACCAATACCGCTGATTTATAGACTAAATTTATTCTTTATGTTCTATTTTAATCTATCTATTTATTTGTCTATTAAATTCTTAAATATAGTCATCTAATTAATTTATTTTTTTCTAAACCTTAAAAAAACAAGACAAAAACAAAAATAAAAACAAAAAATATATACATATTTATGCTGTTAAAATATTAAATTACATTGTTTCCTTAGTTTTTTTTACTTGAACTACGATGAAGCTGCATCCCAGTTAGCAGACTTATAGTTCCATTTTCATGCCGTAGGATAAATTCCAATAACTCAGCATTGGATTGGAGTCCTGATCTTGAAGCATGCATTTTCTCCTCAACGCTATGCTAAACTCTCTATTTATCTATCAGAATATTTGAGTTTGGATTAATATGGTAGAAATGAGCCGAGGTTTATATAGAAAAATTACAAAGAAAAAAGACAAAAATAAAAAGGAAAAAATAGTATTCTCGTGAAAAAAAAAGAAAAAAAAAGTAAATATTACTATTGATAAATAGTAAATAAATAGTTAGTGAATAATGCTTAAATAGTGACTACATGGTGAATAAATAGTAAACTTAATTATTCAGATATTTGCGTGTATATAAATATTTTGCACTTTTAAAATATTTTTACACGCAGGGGGCAAGAAGATATAGGAATGGTAAAAAATAACTAAATTTTTTGCAAATTTCATTAGTATCCTACTGACTATAATTATTTTTTGCAGATAACCAAATTATTTTTAAGTTCAGAACTTATCTCGGGTCCAGAACCCAAATTCTAAATTCACCTTGGGTCTAGAACCTAGATCCTAAATTTACCTCAGGTCCAAAACCCAAATTATTTTTAAGTCCAAAACTTACCTTAGGTCCAGAACTCAAATCCTAAATTCACCTTGGGTCCAGAACCCAAATCCTAAATTCACCTTGGGTCCAGAACCCAAATTATTTTTAAGTCCAGAACTTACCTCAGGTCCAGAACTCAAATTAAGTCCAGAACTTACCTCGGGTCCATAACCCAAATTATTTGTAAGTTCAAAACTTATCTCGGGTCCAGAATCCAAAACTTAAATTCACCTAGGGTTCAGAACTCAAATTATTTTTAAGTCCAGAACTTACCTCTAGTCCAGAACCCGAATCTTAAATTCACCTTGGGTCTAGAACCCAAATCATTTTTAAGTCCAGAGCTCAAATCAACCTTGAGTATGGAGTCCAGTATGGCTCTAAATCCAGTCAAAAATCACATTATTTTTCTCTCTCTTTTTTTGTAGTCTCAATCGCTTAAGCAGGGGGGCAAACTGTAGACCCTTAATTTTTGACCCAGTTCAGTCCAATATTTTTTTAAAACGGTCTAAAATAATTTTTGTGCTATTTTAATTAAATAATATTTATTTTAATATTCATTACTTACAATATTTATTTTTAATAAAAATAAAAAAGGTAACAGTAAAAAAAGATAAAAATAAATAAATAAAAATCGGCGATGGAAAAATCAGTGACTAAAAATTTTCATCGCCAAAGACGAATTGGCCACAAGCCAATTCGCCGTAGGATTTTCCTGCGGTGAACTGGCTGGCCCGCGCCCAGCGCCCGCAGTAATTTTTTTTGCTAGCACACTTTTGGACACCCGGCCTGCACACGGTTTTGCCAAAACCCTATTCTAATTGGTTTTTAATTTTATTTCCTAAAATGTTTTTATTTTTTTTAGCCAATTAGGATTAGGTTTATGATTTTTTCTTATAAATACTACATTAAAGACACATAATTAAGGATCTGAAATTTTTTTACTTGACTTTGGACTCTTGAATTTTTTCAGCCAATCTCAAGCTTGAAGGAGCAAAAGGCAGTGAGCAAGCAAAAAACACTCCATCAAAGGCAGCCTACACTGTCTTTATTATTGTTCAACCAGAATTCAAAGATTGTGGTGGAACCAACAACAGAGGTTTGAATCTCTATTTTCTTTGTTTATGTTTACAGTAACTTTATCAAGTTGGATTAATTATTTCATCATATAATTTGATCAATTATTCTACTAACCATCCAAACTTTATTTGAAACCCTAAAAATAGTTCTTCAAAACCCTAATGCCTTAATACCCGTAACATATATTTTTAAAATCTACAACCCTAAATTACACTTTTCTAAAACCACAATAATCTATTTTCTTAAAACCCTAACTAAATCTATTTTTCTAAAATCACAGTAGCTTATTTTTTCAAATACCTAATCTAAAAAAATCAATTTTCATGATTTTCAATCTTTTTTATTTAAACCCTAAATTTTAATATTATTTTCATTAAACTTCCGAAACTCTAAATCCAAAAATTTCATTCTTTAGATTCAAACCCTAATTTATTTCAAATCTAATCTTTATAATCAAACATCCAGTAGCCACGTTATTTCTTTAAAATGTTTCTCAATTAATTAAACTAGTATATGCAAAATCCTAATTGTTAAACATAAAACCCAAGAAACCCTAATTGATGCGAGTACCCCTAAAGTTATATGCTTATTGTTTTATTTAAATTGGATGAATGTTTATTATATATTTTGATTGATGTTTGATGTCTTTAATGAATGATTTATCTATGATGAATGTTTGTTTACTTTTATTAATTTATTTTGATTTCAAAACCTTGTAAAAGGTATGCTTCCATATGTTGGGTACCTCATGTATTAAGCATCATGTAATTTAAATTGCTTTTATATTTTGGACCAATATAAAGGACACGTTTCCACCTTTCGGTGGGTGTCCTATTTAGTTTTAGAAATGGACGATGTAAGGACATATTTCCATCCTCGAATGGGTGTCCATTTATTTATTTTGTATGGACATTGCTTTGATTTTAATATAATGATGCTTTATTTTAATTGTCGCATGTAATATGAATAATATTGTTATACTTAAGAATTTTATAATATTAAGACCTGCAAAGGAGGCCGGTTCTAATGAATCAGGCGTTGTGGGGGTGCTGGGCCGTTTCTCACCTTCCCCATAATTACCCAACTTTTCGAAACCATTAGGGGGTTGGGGATTCCTTAGGAATCGAGTCATCCATCCCTTTCTTTTTCCTAGCCCGTCCAGGTGGCGACTTCATTTTTCTCCGGGATTAGGCTCTTGTTCTCTAAGGCCTCGAGCCTAAACAGTGCCGAAGTAACAAGAACCATTCCACTGGGAGTGGGGGCAAAAATCCCCGCTCATAATGATATTATCTATTGCAACATTTAGATTGTATTATGTGTGTGAGTTAGGATGCTCAAGTAACCCATATTGTGTTATGTAAGGGATACCATACTTTCACTTAAAGTATGGAGATTAGACATGACATAACCACTCATAGCCTTGTACCTTTTGGTATATATTTGCTATGGGAGCCTAAAACTTTTTAACCCAAAGACTAAAGTTCATGTAATTGGCCTAGTTACTTTCCTTAGGTTTTTACCTAAATGTTTATTGTTTGACTATGATTGATATCTTGGTTTGAACCATGGATTATTTAGTTTATTCTTTTTCTAATATGACCTAATTATATTGTAAGCTCAAAATAATTTTTTTCTTTAAATCCAAAATACCAAAACTATTTTCAAAATTTTCAAGATAGTCTTTGGACATAAAAACATTTTCAAAATGAGTAAAAAAAAAATTTCTTTTCTACCCCGTGGCCCAAATACAAAGCCTAAAAATTATTTTTAAACAAACATTTTTTACAATAGGCCTTGAAATAAAATTATTTTTGAATGAGCTTACAAACTATTTAGGTCAATTATGGAATACCAAAAATTAATTGTGGGCCTAAATTATACCAAGAACTGTTAATCATGGGTTTATTTGTGGCATGAACCATTAGTTATTTTTCTAAATATGAAATCTATTTATGATTAATCTCTTAATTTAGTTTTAATCCATAATATAGCATAAAAACTATTTTTAGTTGTTCCATTGGATTAAGACTTAATTAATGAGAATTATCATGGACTGACTTCTATGTTTAAGAATACAACTAGTGGTTAAATTGTCCGAGTGAATTTTTTGAAAATAAGATATCCCATATTGATATTTTATTGACCATATACCTAGAAAAAGAGACTCGTCATTCTTGCATGAAAGATATAAGGTTGGAAGAAACTTCTTAGTGATGTTTGTTTATCTGTTACTTATGCATCCATGCATACATGCATACATATATTACATTACATGGCATTGATCATTTCTAGCTAATAGACCTGGAGTACAGTAGCTCAAGAGAATACGACAATCCAACCTACATCAGTGGCTTAGAGTTCAGTGAAGATAAGTTAATTTCACTCCCAAAACCATGAATTCTGATCAAGTTTAGAATCTGATAAATGAAGCTCTTGCTTCCAAGATGGAAGAGTTAAAGGGGGTCCTTGCTGAGACTGTGAGAAATCAACTAGCTGCACTATTGGAAAGAAATACTATTAAAGCATCTGCTAATACTAAGAAGTAGAAGGACATGGGAAAGGCTAAGGTAGGTGAGGTAGCTTTTGATGATGACAAGGTGATAATTGATGATGATGATGATTGGGTTCAGTATTTTCAAAATTCTCAAGATAGGAAGAAAGAGCCAAAGGCTGTAGAAAAACCAACTGTTGAAAAAACTGAAATTGCGAATGTGGAAAAGATGATTGCTGATTTAGAGAATAAGTTTAAAAAGAAGCTGAAGGTTGAAGAGGTGTCAGTAGTGGATAAATTGTTTGAACAAGATGAAGAAGTCCCTTATAAATTCAAGATGCCTTCTTTTGCCAAATTTGATGAAACTAGAAATTCCCATCTGCATGTCAAGCAATACATCACTGCCATGCAATCCGCTAGAGCTACAAAGGCTCAAAATTTAAGGTACTTCATGCTTTTATTGGGTCTTATTATACAAAACTGGTTCAATACCTTAGAGGAGAACACCCTAAAAGATTGGGATCTACTATACAAAGCCTTTATTCAGCATTATGGGTACAACATTGAGTTGGAAGTGACCCTGATGGAGGTGGAAACTATCAGACAAAAGCAAAATGAGAATTTTGTTGACTATGTGAAGAGGTGGAGAAAAAAGGTTGCACTGCTTAAGAAGAGACCAGATGAGTCTGACCGGATTTGAATAATAGTAAGGGATGTCCTACCCAGTTTGCGTGAACGGATATCTCACACTCTCATAAGGGATTTCAAAGATCTTCTCCAAGCGGGCTTGCAAATAGAAGAATGGGAAAGAGAGAAGAACTATTTTTTTGGAAGAAAGAATGAGAGAGAAAATTATCAGTCTAGCAGTCAAGGTACACAGAAAGCAGTAGATGTTAATACAATTGGTCAAGCAAATAGAAGACAATTTTTAGATCTGGGGAAACTTTTGTCTTAGGTTTTCAACAAGCTGCAAAAGAAAAGGTTGTTATAGCTATTGGACCCTCCACCTTTGTCGAATCCTTTACCACCAAATTTTGATACTAAAGCCTTTTGTCAATTTCATCAGACATAATGACATGAGACAAACAAATGCTTGCGACTAAAATATGAGATCCAAAATTTGATTGACAGTGGAAAGTTGTCTGAACCTAACAAACCTAGCACGAAGGATAATCCTTTGCCTAGGTTTAACAGAGTACCACCACCACCAACTTTTATGATAGGAGAAAGACTGAATGAGAATTTTGTCTGGTCATCCTTTCAAGACATGGATGGAGAAGCTAAAAGGGAGGAGAGTTTATTTACCGAGTTTGAACATGCTATAAATGGGGAGACAATGACCGTTCATAATGATGAATCAGAGACTAAAGAAGGAGGCTGGGCCTCTGAACCTGAAATAGAAGAGGTATAGAGTGATAAAGTCCTTGTCCCTACCATGACTAAATAAATGAAGCATCTTTGACTTCAACTCAACAAACTTCCCTTCGCTTATTTGGTTTTTATTTCATTTTCTATCTTTGATATTTTCTGGAGCAATTATGTTTTTTTTTTAAATTAAGATTGTTTGAATAAATTACTTTCATCAAATTTTTACTTATGTTGGTCTTTGTTCATTTTATTGCTCAACCAATGACGAGTCTATCTTGATATTTATAAATTAGTGTATTTATGCATCATGATTTGAATGACTTTACTAGGTGATGAAATTATTCTATAGCATCGAGTTGTGTATGCTTACTTAAAGAGGGGTCCTACATAATTATCTTTGTTTAGGTCTTAGTAGATTTTAGAACATGCTTTGATGAACTTTCAAGATGAAATTAAACTCTGCTTATTTAAGAGAGAGATGATCTAAGCATTATTTGGTAAGCCAACAACTAGAATCCACCCAATTAAATATCAATCTCTAATTTCCTTTTGAGCCTTCTTGAGATTTTAGCTTTCTTTTCATTAGCTTATAAACCCCAATAACCTACCCTGGGCTGTTGTAACTCTTATGACAAATCTGATGATCACTAAGGTGAAGGGGCAAGAAGACCAAAGAAAGGAATGGATAGTCAAGACCATAAAGATAGTTGGAGTTCTCAAGACCATAAGGATAGTTCAAGTTCACCTAATACTAGACCTAATATTTCCAATCTATTAAGATAACATCAAGGTAACAAATCATTTATCCTTGTTGAAGCAAACTCACTCTACTTCACTCATCCATAGTTAAAAGCATAGAATGGTGCAGACAGGACAACCTTTTTGGAGTTAGGGCGAAAAAAAACAAAAAAACAAAAAAAATAAGAAAACGAAGAAGAAGAAGAAAGGAAAATAAAATAAAACCCAACAAGGACGGTTCAGAAAGCCAACAAGACTTATTTTTACCTAAAGTAGCAATAGACTTCCACTTAGTTTGCGCGGACAGATTAACTTGAATTGGTCCAGCCCAACTAAATGCTCAAATACATAAGGGAAAAGATCATCTTTCATTTTATTCAACATAGCTCTAGGTCCGCAATCTTAAAAATCTTAGATTTGATATTCCAAATGGGAAAAGGACGGAAAAAAGAGAAAAAAAATGGTGTTCTAAAGATCAAGATAGTAATGATTGGATTCAGATTTTTGCCAAGAGGATGGGAGGACATTCAAGCTTTGTATTTTCATCAAGTCAAAAAATAAAAGTGGTGACCAAAAGATGAAAATGGAATCTCTAACAGTATACAGTTCCCAAAAAGAAGATTATAGTGTGCAGATTTGTCCATAGTGTCACATCAACTCCAATTTACAAATGGCCTCTACTTAACCCATGCCCCTTATAGACCCCGTTTTAAGCTTATTAAAGACATGTTGATCTCTCTTGGTAGGTAGAGTCTATTAGTAAAGATAGTTTGAATAAACATATATGTGCCTATTTGAAGTGCAACAATTCTTGCTTAATTGGAAATTATTCCCAAGTTTAGTACGGTAACTATGGTTGTTATGTTATAGATATGTTAATATGAAAAATTGACTCCTGAGATACAATGACACATATTTGACAAAGTCAACATTTGATATAAATAAATAAATAATTATTTTCTTGTTGCATAAACCTTCAAGTTAAGGGAAGTATGTTGCACCGTCAAAACTCGAAGGACAAATTGAGAAAAATAAATTATTATTGGCAAGGTTATGAAGAAGCTACCAACTGACATGTTGAAATCATAGTTTGAAATGAATGTATCTCTGACTATGCTGCTTAGGCCTCACCATTCATGTTTTCAACATCTTGAAAATAAGATCCATAAATGTGAATTTTTCTGCCATTCCAATGCAAGATCTGAATGAGTATCTAGAAGGAATCCATGGGAGCACTTCAGCTGATCACCTCAATATGTGAGTCAATAGAACCACTGTAAGTATTATTCATGCATACATAAGCATATCACACTATATTTTTTATCTTGCATTGTATATTCTTTGTCAAAAGGAACAGCAGATACTCTATGAAGTAAACATGAATCAGATATGGAATCAGGGGGCATGGAAGGCCCATTGTGTGAGGAAGATCCAGTCACTTACAAAATGGAGATGCATGCTTGTACAAGGAACTAGACAAAATACAAACATCAATCAGAGCCTACATGGGAACAAAATCAATGGTTTGAGCCTACACAGGGGGCAAGACTTTCTCTTTTTGATTCTTGATTTTATCATACTCACTTTCAATATTTTGTCACATAGGGGGCAAAGAGAAGATATAAGGACCGGCTAAAAAATAGATAAATTTTTTGCAAAAGGAAGAACAAAAAGAACAAAATAAGAAGAAAGTAAGAACCCCAAAAGAATGAAGATGCAAAAGACAAAAGATCAGTCCGGCTAAAAGAGGTGAAGCCAATATAGGACAAATGTCCAAGGATGAAGATCCATTTTGAAGGGTGAAGACCCAATGTCCAAGGATGAAGATCCATTTTAAAGGGTGAAGACCAGATGAAGATCCAATTTAAAGGTTGAAGACCCGATGTCCAAAGGATGAAGATCCATTTTGAAGGGTAAAGACCCAATATCCAAAGGATGATGATCCAATTTGAAGGGTGAAGACCCGATGTTCAAAGGATGAAGATCCAATTTGAAGGATGAAGACCCAATGTCCAAAGGATAAAGATCCATTTTGAAGGGTAAAGACCCAATCTCCAAATGATGAAGATCAATTTTTTAAGGGTAAAGACCCAATATCCAAAGGTAAAGATCCATTTTTGAAGGGTAAAGACCCAATCTCCAAAGGATAAAAATCCATTTTTGAAGGGTAAAGACCCAATCTCCAAAGGATGAAGATCTAATTTGAAGGGTAAAGACCCGATATCCAAAGGATAAAGATCCATTTTGAAGGGGGAAGACCCAATCTTCAAAGGATAAAGATCCATTTTGAAGGGTGAAGACCCAATCTCCAAAGGATAAAGGTTCATTTTTGAAGGGTACAGGCCCAATCTCCAAAGGATAAAGATCCATTTTTAAAGGGTAAAGATCCAAAATCTATTGAAGAATGGAATAGTCGGCTAGAAGAAAGCCACAATTCTCATATGATAAAAGGTCAACCAAGCTAGAAGAGTTGAAGTTGATCTATTTTTTCCCAAAGCATCCAGTCTCACGTCAATTACCCAAATCAAATCCAGTCTCGAGTCTAAACACCTAAATCAAATTTAGTTTTGGGTCTAGAATCCAAATCAATCTCTGTTCCAGAACCCAATCCAGTCTTGGGTCGAGAACCCAAACCAACCTTGGGTCCAGAACCCATCTTTGTCCAAATTAGTTCAAAAGTCATGTTGCTTTTCACTCTCTTAATGAATTCAAGATCGTTCAAGCAGGGGGCAAACTGTAGACCCTTAATTTTGGCCCTAAGCTAGTCTGATCCCAATTAAAAGAGGCCAAGCTAAATTTGGTCTGATTTTAAAAAGCTTAACCCTAGTTTATAGCTTTAGATTAGGTTGGTCCAATTTTAAAAAGTCTAAAATAAGTTAGTTTAATTTTTAAAGCCCTAAACCTAGCCCGATTTATTATTTAAAGACCAAAATGGTCTGATCCAATCTTAAAATCCCAAAGCAATCCAGTTCAATCAAAACTTGGCTTAGCCAATTGACTAAAAGGCTTTCCATGGCAAATTAGCCTTGCTAATTCGCCATAGGGGACATGGAACAAGGCCCAACTTCGCCGCAAGTCCTTAATTAGGCAGTTTTAATTCCTTAATTAGGCAGATTTGCATTTAGAATCCTAATAAGGCATGAATAAGGAGAGAAAATCTTGGAACCGCTCGCCCTAATTATGGTTATAAATATAGAAGCTTAAAACAAAGAGAGGGGATAGCAACAATAAACACAGAAAAGAGGGAGGCAACAAAAAATCCTATTGGCAGGAATTAACACAGAAATAAAGCAACAATTAAAACATACATGCAGTAACCAAGAGGCAGAAAGATGAATTATCCTAGATTGCACTTAACCTCCAGCCAGAAATTTAATAGATTCAGGTAGTCAACTACGTGATCTCTTTTACTTTGGTGGAGCCAACGAATGAAGGTATGTTCCCTACACTTAATCCATTCAAATTCAATACAAGTTGCTTTAGTCATGGTTTTAAACATTGATTCTATATATATTCATGTCCAATAAATTATTTTCTTTGAAACAGCATTGATTATATATATTCATATCCAGTAACTTCTTTTCATTGGTTTTAAATCATCGTAGTTTAATTCATTCAACATTTTTTCTTCCAGTAGCTTAGTTAATCAATAATTCAGTTGTTTCAAATATCCAATAGTTTGATTTAATTTAAATCTCCACTTTTACTGCCTAAAACCCTATTGGCTTATTTTTAAGAACCAATATCTTATATTATATTTTTAAAACCCTAATCTCATAAAAACCCCTAATTCCCAAATCAAAACCCTAATTTCATTCAAAATCCCTATTTTCATCCAAAAATTCTAATTTCTAAAATTAAAACCCTAAAAGCCCTAATTTAATATGTAAACCCTAGTTTGTATATTTAGCCTTTAATTGCAATTATCCAACTTTACATATTTTTAGTTTATATCTTCATATCTTGATTATTTTATCTTATGATGGATGGATGATTTATTTAGATTATTTGTTGATTAATTGCTTATTGTGAATGATTGATTTATATTGAATTATTATTTGAATGGATATGTAAAAGCATGTTTCCACTGGGTGCCTTAGTTATTTTCTTAATTATGTAATTTATTTTGTGGACTTTGAAACTTTGTAAGGGACATGTTTTCACCTATGGTGGGTATCCCATTTTTATTTACTTATTTGATTTTCTTTTAAAACATTGGATATTGTAAAGGCATATTTTCATCCTTGGATGGGTGTCTATTTTATTTATTTTATTTTAATAAGATGATAGATATTTATTTCTTTTAAATCGTGTGTAATATGGATATTGTCATAATATTTAAGAATTTAATAATATATAGGCCTGAAAAAGAGGTTGGTTTTAATGAACTGAGCGTTATGGGGGTGCTGGGTTATTCTCACCTTCCCCGTACATACCCAACTTTTCGAACCCATTAGAGGGTTGGAGATTCCTTATGAATCGAGTCATCCACCCCTTTTAATTTTTTTGGCCCCTCTGAATGGCGACTCCATTTTCTCCGGGTTTAGGCCCGTGTTCTCTAAGATCCTGAGCCTAACAGTGATGAAGTCGCAAGAACCATTCTACATGAGAGTGGGGGCAAAAATTTCCGCTCACACATATGATTATATAAATCATTATTTTACTCATTTTGAAACTCTATTATTCACTTATACTACTTATATTGGACATAAATCATTCAAAACCCAACTTCCATTTTCAAATTTCCCGACATGCTCGTGTCTTTTAAAAAACACGCCCTTGTGTTTTAACTGTCTTAGCCATAAGCAGAATCATTTTATAAACACACGCCCATGTTTATACACTTACACATGCTCATGTGTTTTAAATAGCTTCTGCCACATTTTAAAATTTCTTTGAAACAAATCTAACACTAATACAAAGCCACTATATATATACACACTCCAAAACACATATAACACTCCAAATAATCCTATATGTGCATTTAACTATAGAAAATCCATAATAAAAATTTTTAGTCATTACACTTACTCTATTTGTTTATTTTCTACACGTACATACATATATTGCATTGCATCACATTGATCCCTTTGGCTCACAAACCTAGAGTACAACAGTTCGAGGGCATATAACAATTCGACCTACGTTAGTGACTCAGAGTTCAATGAAGATTTAGTTAACTTCACATCAAAACAAATGACTCATGAGAAAGTTCAAAACCTGGTGAATGAAGCCCTCTTATCTAAGATGGAAGAATTAAAGGAGGCCATAGCTGAGGTCGTGAGAAGTCAATTAGTTGCACTACTGGAAAGAAACACTGCTGAGGCATCTGTCAGTTCTAAGAAGCAAAAGGATAATGGAAATGCTAAAGTAGTTGAGGTAGCATTTGATGAAGAAAATGTGGTGATTGATGATGATGACTAAGATACATATTTTCAAGATCAATAAGAAAAGAAGAAAGAGAAGAAGGTGGAAATAAAAACAGAGCCTACTAATGTGGAAAAGTTCATTGTTAACCTAGAAAAGAAGTTTAAAAAGGGATTAAAAGTTAAAGAGACCTTAGAAGTTGATAAACTAGTTAAAGAGGATGAGCATCTCTCCTACAAGTTCAAAATGCCTACTTTTGCTAAATACAATGGTATAAAAAATCCCCACTTATACGTTAAGCAGTACATTATTATCATGTTGTAACATCCATAATTTAAATACACCTAAGATAAATAATATGAGGGAATAACTAGATGTGTTGGAAGGGTGATACATAATATATACATTGGATGCATAATATATACACTATATATACACACATCCATATATACATAAGTTAAAAAAAATAAAATAAATACATAAATAAATAAATAAAAAGTCAAAGTAAGATGGAAAAATAATTTATGGTGGGAAATTAAAGTGGAAATATATAATATTATAATTAATTAATTAAGAGTATTTAAAGAGATAAAGATGAGAATAATTTTAAAAAAAAAGGTCTTCTTCTTCTTCTTCTTCTTCTTCTATGGGAGGCCCAATTTTGGAGTGAGAGGGGAGATGTTTTCTTCTTTATGCACACTAAATTTCACTAGAAAAACCAAAGTTTTTAGGTTGGTTTTGAAGATTAACTAAGGTTTCAAGTAATTTTCTTTTCTTTTAAGCTTGTTTACTTGAATGATTAAATTATGTAATGGTTGAGGCAGAGAGAGAAATTGATTTTAATTAAAATAGATGATTATTATGAAGTTAATATGTTGAATTTGACGTTAAAATAGTTGAAGTGAGCTTAAAGTGTGAATCTATGGTTTATGGAAAAATTGAAATTAGGGTTTTAATGGGGATTTTGTTGAAATTAGTATAATTAAGAGTTACTATGAATGATTTAAGTATAAATATGTTTTTAATTAAAGAATTGAACTTTTGTTTGACTTAGGAGAGGTTAGGCCAAATTAGCTCAAGAGGTAAAGTTTAGGGTAACTTGGAATTAGAGCTTGGAAGGTAAAATTGGAGTAGTTTTGAAGCAAATTAAAGTTTGTACATACTTTGACAATATATATTTTAAATGTTCATGTTTGGATAATCATATTATCATTTTTTTTTGGAAGTTTATTGTTGTATTTCTTTTTAAATGAGTTTATTCATATATTCTATGCTTTTTTTCAAGAAAGTTTTAAATGTTGCTTTGAACTTTAAACCACTACGATGTAGTGATAAGAGAAATTATGGATGAGGCACAATATTGATATGGAATATAATGTGCAATGTGAAAATGATTATGGAATGTGATGAAAATGTTAAAAATATGAAAAAAAATGATGAAATTAGATGAGAATATGCAAATGTTAAATGATATTGTGTGAATGGTTACCATGCACAATTACTTGTTCTAGAATATTGATTTTTGTACTGTCACGTTAGCATGCCAATGATACGTCATGACATTTTATACACCACTAGGCAAGATACACTACTATCACATTTATTATTATGTCTTCAGGGTGAGACACACCGGTGCCAGATACTTTGTGTCGAAGAGATGGCCATCGAGTGATATTGATACAATAGTATCACATAACACATAGATCTCTAGTGTTGGACCTTTAAGTCATGATAGGCCAAGTCAATCTTTTTGGAACTTGAATATTGTGTAGGGATTTGTTGGGCTCAATGTGTGTGATTATGATATGTTTATAAAATTTAAGTGTTAATGAAAGTTAAATGAGTATTGCTTTGTAATGGAGAAGAAATGCATTATGTGCCATGAAAAACATACATTTATTTTTAAATATTTTATGCTATCAAAGTATGTATCTCTAAGCTTTTAGCTTAGCGTGATTTAATTTTATCGCGTAAGTGATAGGATCACTAAGAGAAGGAGCCCTGATAGACTTGAGCAAGTCTTGGACTTGAGGTTGACATTTGAAGTTAGAAGTTTTGCCATGAGACATGTCTGGCTGGTGCTTCACTGCATAGCATGTAAATATATCTTGTTCAAATGCATTATGGTTATATACATTATAAAAATTTTATAAACATGTTTACATATTTAAGATTTTGTAAAGTTTTATAAATGTATATAAAGTATATTATCTATATTTGTTAAATACTTGGATATGTAGGTGTGAGCAGGGATTTTCGGCCCCCACTCCCTGTAGAATGGTTCTTGCGACTTCAGCACTGTTAGGCTCTAAACCTTAGAGAGCACAGACCTAAGACTAGAGAATTAGAGTTGCCACCCAAATTGGCCAGGAATATAGAAAAGAGTGGATGAATCGATTCCTAAGGAATTCTCAACCCCTACTAAGTTCGGAAAGTTGGGAATGCATGGGGAAGGTGAGAATGACCCAACACCCTTATGGTGCCCGGTTCATTGGAATCGGCCTCCTTTTCATGTCTAAATATTATTAAATTCTTAATCATTATAATATCGTCCATATTACATACAATTTAAAGGAATAAACATTCTTCATATTATTAATTTAAACAAATCAATCAAAATGAGCACCCATCCAAGGATGTAAATATGCCCTTACAATATCTCAATGTCCATACAAATAAATAAAATGGGATACCCATCGATTGATGGAAACTTATCCCTTATAATAATCCCAAAGACCTTAAAATAAATAAAATAAACAAAAGAAATAAGGTACCCAAAAAGTAAAAATATGTTTTTTACATTGCCCTTAAAATTCAAGCAATAATAAATAAACGCCAATCAATCATTCATTATCAAATTCATCATCCATCATATAACAATAAATCAAGATCGAATTAGCAAACTTAGGGTTCCATCATTAAATTAGGATTTTAAGATATAAATTAGGATTTTATCGTTGATTTAGGGTTTCAATTGTGAAATTAGGGTTTTATAATTATGCAAATTAGGGTTTTTTTTAAAAAAACTGGGGTTTAAACATGCTAATTATGATTTTGGAAACAAAACTAGGGTTTTAAGATCTAAACTATGATTGAAACATGTAAAGTTAGGTTTTAAGACGCAAATCAAGATTAAAACATCCAAACTAGGATTTAATGTGCAAATCAAAATTAAAACATACAAACTAGGGTTTAATGTGCAATTAAGGGCTAAAATATGCAAATTAAAATTTTAAAAATAAACTAAAACATGTAAGCTAGGGTTTTGAAAAAATAAACTAAAACAAGCAAGCTAGGGTTTTGGATTATGAATTAGGGCTTTAGATTTATATCTAAGGTTTAATATATGCAAAATCATGGGTTCCAATATACAACTTAAATAAACTTAAAACAGTTGATAGCAAATTTATGAAGATTAAATGAAGAGGATCAATTGTGTGGATTTAATTTGTAAAAGCCATACCTTTGGTCATTGGTTCCATTAAGTAATTATGTTAATCCAAACTTGAGCACAACCTCATGGATTCTGCCTAGCTATTGTGCAATATGCTTGGATAAAATAAGCTTTAATATCATATTATGGGTTTTCTATTTCTTGTTTGTTCACTCTCTGTGTCTTTGGTTTTGTGGCTACTAATTACTGATTCTTCTCTCCCTCCTTTTCTTTTTTAAAACTCTTTAGTTGGCTATTTATAAGCCAACCTCTAGGACAACCGATGTTGAGCAGTTTGACCTATTTAATTTCTATTAGAATTAAAATTCCTTGAATAGGGCCGATCGACTTTGCCTAATTCGACATGAGACATTGTTCATGTCGAATTGGCTTGCCAATTTGACATTCACTGAGCATCATGTCAAATTGGCAATCCAATTCGATATGAATTTAATTTCGTACAACAGTTTTAGCTTTTGGGTCATACCCGAGTCTGTTTGGGCCATTTAACTTGATTAAGCTTCTTAAAATTGGACTGGATTTAACTCAGGCTTTTAAAATTAGACCAAACTCATTCATGGCCAAAATTAAGGGTTTATAGTTTTTCCCTACGATTTGATACTTTAGTAGAAAAGAGTGAAAAGCAATGGTACAACTTCTAAATTTTGCACCAAGTATCTAGGTACTTCAATAGATCTTAAAAAAAAGCATATGCCTTGGTAGAAATGGATCTTCATCTTAATTCTTGGGAATGGACCTTTGTCCTGCATCGACTCTAGCTCTTCTAGCTAGACTGACCTTCTGCTATTTATATCTTTATTCAATTGAGAGTTCTAGCTTTCTTTTAGCCACTTATTCCATTCTTCAATGGATTCTACTTGGGGATGGACCTTCATTTTACATTGACTTTAGCTTTTCTAGCTGACTAACCTTCTGTTGTTTAAGAGTTATGGCTTTCTTCTAGCCACTTGTTTCATTCTTCAATAGATTCTACTTAGGCATGGACCTTCGTCCTGCATTGACTTCAACTCTTCTAGCTTGATTGACCTTCTATTATTCGAGAGTTCTGGCTTTCTTCTAGCCATCAACTTCAGCTCTTCTAGCTTGATTGACCTTCTGTCATTTGAGAGTTTTGGCTTTCTTCTAGCCATCAACTTTAGCTCTTCTAGCTTGATTGACCTTTTGTCATTTAAGAGTTTTGGCTTTCTTCTAGCCATCAATTTTAGCTCTTCTAGTTGGATTGACCTTCTGTCATTTGAGAGTTCTAGCTTTCTTCTAGCTTTCTTCTAGCTATCAACTTCAGTTTTTTTTAGCTTGATTGACCTTTTGTCATTTGAGAGTTCTGGCTTTCTTCCAGCCATCAACTTTAGATCTTATGGCTTTCACAATGAATCTTTAAACATCGGGTCTTCACCCTTCACAATGTATCTTTATCCTTGAACATTGGGTCTTCACTCTTCAAAATGAATTTTCATCCTTAGACATTGGGTCTTCACCCTCCAAAATGGATCTTCATCCTTGGACATTGGGCCTTCACCCTTCAAAATGGATCTTTATCCTTGGACATTGGGCCTTCACCCTCTAAAATGGGTCTTCATCCTTAGACATTGGGTCTTCACCCTCCAAAATGGATCTTCATCTTTGAACATTAGGTCTTCACTCTCTGAAATGGATCTTCATCCTTGGACATTGGGTTTTCGCCCTCCAAAATGGATCTTTATCCTTGAACATTAGGTCTTCACCCTTTGAAATGGATCTTCATCCTCAAACATCGGGCCATTACCCTTTAAAATGGATCTTCATTCTTCCAGCCTTTCTCACTAGGATTATATCCTTTTCAAGCAATGGGCCTTTCATGTCCCCTAACGTTGCATCTATTTCTCATCATTTGTTTTAAGAGTATTGGCTACTTAAAGAATAGAGAACAAAAGTGCAGTGTGATATGCTCGTGTATGTGTGTATGCATGATATGCATGAATGATACTTATAATAGTTATATTAACTCACAGACTGAGGTGGTAGGATGAAGTACTCCCATTGAAACCTTCAGGATATTTGTGTAGGTCTTATATTGAATAGCTTCATCTTTAAAACATGAGTAGTATTGGATCATCAGGAGATGTCACATCTATAGCTTCATCTTTAAAACATGAGTAGTAGGGGGACCCAAGCAGGATAGTCAGAGATACATGAGACATCTATTTTCAAACCATGATTCGGCACATTAGTTGGCAGCTTTTCATAACCTTGCAAATGATTATTCCTTTTACCTAATGTGTCCTTTAAAGTTCGACAGTGCAATGTACTTCCCTAAACTTAAAGGCTTGTGTGACGAAAAACATTTTGAAATTTAAAAATTGTATGCTAGTTTTGCCAAATTAGCGTCAATATACCTCAGGACTTGATTTTTCAAAATTAACACATATAATATCATAACCCTAGTTACCATATTAAACTCAGGAATCATTTTCATTTGAGAAAGAATTGTTGCACTTCATATAGACATATACACATTACTTGGTCAAAGATTTCATTGAATTTAAATATTATCTATCTCATATACATGCTTGTTCAAATAATCTCCACTAATAGACCCCACTTACCAAGAGAGATCAACATGTCTTTAATAGTCTTGAAATGGGGTCTATAAGGGACATGGTTTAAGTGAAGGCCATTTTTAAATTGGAGTTAATGTGACGCTATTGGCAAACCTTCATACTACAGACTTCATGTTGGAACCGCAGATAGTTGGAAACGCCATTAAATTCTTGTCATCATTTTCACCTTCTAGGTATCTTGTTATCTTGCTATATGAAAAGATAGAGCTTGAATGTTCTTCCATCATCTTGGCAGAAAACTGCATTTAATTAGGACGATCTTAATCTTTTTCTTTTGCAAAAACTCAGGACTATTATTTTGCCCTTTTCCCTTTTAGGAATATCAAGTGACTTTCACAATTGCGGACTGACATGTGTTGGATATCGTGAACCAAATGAAAGATGATCTTTTGCCTATTTTCTGATTTTAGCTGAGTCTTTAGTTGGACTAGACTAATTTATGTCAAACTCTTCTCATAGGTTGAGTGGAAGTTTTTTGCTGCTTCAAAATTCAAACTGTTATTTTCTTTTTTTCTTTTTTCTTTCTTTTTCTTTTTTTCTTTTCCTTTTCCTTTTCCTTTTTTTCTTTTTTCTTTTTTTTTCATTCTTCATCTTTTTTATTTTCTCTTTTCTTTTCTTCTTCTTTTTTTAGCCCTAAAAGAGATGTCTTGTATACACAATTCTATACTTCTGACTATGGAGTAGCACGAGTCTATTTAAATGAACTCTCAAGATGAAATAAATTTGAGACATCATATCTAATTCAAGTAAACTTTAATGGTCGTTATGGTCTTGATTAAGTATCCCTTTCTTCGATCTTCTTACTCCCTTGGTAACTTAGTGATCATCAGACTTGTCACAAGTGTCACAACAGCTCAGGGTGTGCTATCAGGTTAACAAGTCAATAAAAAACAAGCTAAAATTTCATGAAAGCTCAAAGGGACAAATTAGGGATGGATATTAATAGGGTAGATACTAGTTGTTGGCTTACCAAACAATGCCTAGATCATCTCTCTCTTAAATGAGTAAAGTTCAATTTTGCCTCAAAATTTATCAAAGCATATTCAAAGATCGATTAGGACATAGACTCATATAATTAAGCAGGATCCCTATCTAAGTAAGCATGCACATCTCAATGCTATAGAATAATTCACTCACTTAGTAAAGTCAATCAAACCATGATGCATAAATATACTAATTTATGAATATCAAGCTAGATTTATCATCGTTTGAGCACCAAAATGAACTATAACCAACAAAATTATAAATTCAACCAAAGTAATTTATTCATGCAATTTTAATTTGAAAAACACAATTTTTCAAATGAAATACCAAAGAAAGCAAAATAAAACGAGCGACATTCAAGCCAAGAGTTGCAGTCAATGATGCTTCACCTATTTAGGCATGTCAAGGGCGAGGATCTTGCCACTATCAATAAAATCTTGTATCTAGTGCCTCAAATGTATGCATTGATCTATGTTATGACCTAGTGTCTAATGGAATTAATAATAACATTGAGTGTTGAGCCTGGGTGGTAGAGGATATAGTAATGGTAAAGGTGCCAATGGTTTTAGTAAATCCATCCTTATCAGATTTTCAAAAATATTTGATAAAGGCTCCCCTAAGTCTGAAATTTATGTTTCCTACTGGCTTATTTGTTGCATTTATCTCAACATTTTTCCGTCCCCTTTCACTTTGCCTACTAGGATGGTAGCCACTTTTATTGCTCCATTTTCCATTGTATATGTTATTTTCTCTCTCCCATTCTTCCAGCTGAAGGTTAACCTCATACAAGTCTTTTAAAATGTTTAGTCAATGTATGGCTCAATTGATCTCGTAGAATATGAATTGACCTCCCATTTCTTGTTTGATCTCTATCAGTGGATCTGTTCCTTTTTAAAGTTGGCCCTCCCATCTTCTTAATATTAGTGGCACACACCTCATTAGCATTGTTGATGATCTTCAAAACCTCAATCAACTGAGCCTTCATAATCTCAACCCATTGATCCCATAACTCAGCCAACCTAACTTTGACAACTTCATTGATTATATCCTTAAGCTGGTTTGCATCCATCCTCTCAATGAAGCACTTGAATCAAAATCACTATTGTAGATGGTGTTGTCGTATGCCTTTAAACTGCTATACTCTAGGTCTGTGAGCTAGAAAGGATCAATGCAAATATAATGCAATGTATGTATGCATGCATGCATGTGCAGCAAATAAACAAATAAAGTTAGCACGTTCCTTCTAACCTTGTATCTTCCACACACGAGTGGTAAGTCTCTTTTCCTAGGTGTTATTGTTAAAAAAGATGTCAACAAGGGGATACTTTGTTTTCGAGCATCTCTCAGATGAATTCACCAATAGTTATATTTTCAGAATAGAGATCAGTCCATGATAACTCCCACTAATTAAGCCTTAATCCATTGGATCAACTAAAAAATAGCGTTTTTGCTATATTATGGATTAAAACCAAATTAAAAGATTTATCATGAATAGATTTCTCATTTAAAAAATAATTAATGATTCGTACCAAAAATAAGCCCACAACTAACAAGTTTTAGTATAAATAAGGCCCACAATCGATTTTAATATTCCATAATTTACCCAACTAATTGAAAGCCCAAGAAAAGTTTTTTGCCTACTAAAAACAGTTTTAATTTCAAGGTCCAATGAAAGATTGATTTAGAAAAAAGGTTCATAAAGCAAAACATAGTTTTTAGGCCCATCCTTGAAACTATTTCAAAGCCCATTGTAAAAAAGTTTTTAGAAAAAATCAATTTTGGGCTTCATAATTAGGCCATAGGAAAATAGTTTATCGACCCAACTTTGTTAAAAAGTTTTCAAGCTTATTTTAAAAAGTTATAAAAATTATTTGGGCTTTGGGCTTAAAAGAAATTTTAGACAATAAAATAATTTTGGATTTATACCATAATTAGGTCATATTAGGAAACGACAAACCAAATGTGTCATTAATCAAACCATGATATGTCAATCATAGTCAAACAATAAATATTGAGGGTAAACCTAAGAAAAGTTACTAGGCCAACTACATGGCCTTTAGTCTTTGGATTAAAAAGCTTAGGATCCCATAGCACATATATACCAAAAGGTACAAGGCTATGAGTGGTCATGCGATGCTCGATCTCTATACCTTGAGTAAAAGTATGGTATCACATACACACACATAAAATAGGTTCCACAGGCATCCTAACTCACGCACACAATGAGAATCTAAATGATGCAATGAATAATATCATAATAATAAAGAATAAAATAATATAAAGATTATCCCTAGTGGAGTCGCGTTGTAAGCGAAGATTTTTGCCTCTACTCCTAGTGAAAAATGGGTCTAAGCCCGGAGAATTGGAGTTGCCACCCGGACGGGCCAGGAAGATAGAAAGAGATAGATGACTCGATTCCTAAGGAATCTCCAACCCCTATTAGGTTTGAAAAGTTAGGTATACATGGGGAAAGTGAGAATGACCCAGCATCCCCGTAGCGGCTAGTTCATTGGAACCGACCTCCTTTTCAGGTCTAAATATTATTGAATTCTTAAGCATTATAATATCATCCATATTACATGCAATTTAAAGATAAACATTCATCACATTAATTTAAACAAATCAATTAAAATGCGCACCCATTCAAGGATGAAAACATGCTCTTACAATGTCGCAGTGTCCATATAAAAAAATAAAATGGGACGCCCATCAATTGATGGAAACATATCCCTTACAATAATCTCAAAGTCCTTAAAATAAATAAAATAAACAAAAGAAAAAAGGCACCCACAAAGTAAAAATATGTCCTTTACAATGCCCTTAAAATTCAAGCAATAATAAATAAACATCACTCAATCATTCATTATAAAAAATTCATCATCCATCATATAACAATAAATCAAGATCGAATTAGTAAAATTAGTGTTCCATCATCAAATTAGGATTTTAAGATATAAATTAAGGTTTTATCATTGATTTAGGATTTAATTATGAAATTAGGGTTTTATAGTAATGCAAATTAGGGTTTTTCCTAAACTAGGGTTTAAACATGCTAATTAGGATTTTGGAAACAAAACTATGGTTTTAAGATGTAAACTATGATTAAAACATGTAAAGTTAGGGTTTAAGATGCAAATAAAGATTAAAATATGCAAACTAGGGTTTAATGTGCAAATCAAGATCAAAACATGTAAACTAGGGTTTAATGTGCACTTAAGGGCTAACACATGCAAATTAGGATTTTAAAAAAATAAACTAAAACATGAAAGTTAGGGTTTTGAAAAAATAAACTAAAACATGCAAGTTAGGGTTTTGGATTATGAATTAGGGTTTTGGATTTATATCTAAGGTTTAATAATTGCAAAATCATGAGTTCCATCATGCAACTTAAATAAACTTAAAACAGTTGATAGCAAATTTATGTAGATTAAATGAAGAGGATCAATTGTATGGATTTAATTTATGTTGACCCAAACTTGAGCACAACCTCACGGATTCTGCCTAGCTATTGTGCAATCTGCTTGGATAAAATAAGCTTTAATATCATATTCTGGGTTTTTTGTTTCTTGTTTGTTCACTCTCTGTGTCTTTGGTTTTGTGGCTACTGATTACTGATTCTTATCTCCATCATTTTTTTAAATATCTTTAGTTGGCTATTTATAAGCCAACCTCTAGGGTAACCAGTGCTGAGTAGTCTGAGCCATTTGAGTTCTATTAGAATTAAAATTCCTTGAATAGGACCGGTCAGCTTTGTCTAATTCGACATGAGACATTGCTAAGCCAATTCATCTTGAACTGAGCATCATGTCAAATTAGCACACTAATTCGACATGAGGCTTGACTCATGTCAAATTGGCATACAGTTTGATACGAATTTAATTTTTTCCCATCATTTTAACTTTTGGGCCATACCCGAGTCTGTTTGGGCTATTTAACTTGATTAAGCTTCTTAAATTTAGACTAGATCAGGCTTTTAAATTTGGATCAAACTCATTCAGAGCCTAAATTAAAAGTTTATAGTATGGAGAAGTGATGGATTTTGTGGAATTATGAATTGAGAGTGTATTTTCTAATACAGGTTGGGTTATGTTGATTTTGGGGTTTATTGAAATTATAGACAAAACTATGACAAAAATTTTTCAAATATTTTTATATAAATTAATTAAGGTATATTTTAATTATATTTATTTAATTCTTATATACATAATGATTATTTACATGTTATTATATACCTATAATATCGTCCTTTTTATAATGTTGTATTTTTATATTAAATGAGAGTATTTCTACAGTTAATTACTATAGCACTATTGTAATATATATATTACATATATTGGATATATTTATTGTATGTATATGGGGTATAAGGATGTTACACATGCAGTCTGCTAGAGCTACTAAGGTTCAAACACTGAGGTACTTTATGCTATCTTTAGATCTTGTGGTACAAAATTGGTTCAATACATTAGAGGAGAGCACTCAAAAAGACTAGAATTTGTTGTGCGAAGCTTTCATCCAATAGTATGGGTACAACATTGAGTTAGAAGTAACCTTGATGGAGGTTGAGTCTATCATGCAGAGTAGAATGAGGGCTTTGCTGACTATATAAAGAGATGGAGAAATAAGACGGTCCTTCTCAAGAAAAGACTAAATGATTCAGACTAATATGGATGATAGTCAAGGGCGTTTTGCCTACCTCCAAGAAAGAATGGCTCATACCGTTATAAGGGATTTTAAAGATCTTCTATAGGCAAGTCTCTAGTTGGAAGAATGGGAAAGAGAAAAGAATAGATACAATGGAAAAGGGAATAGTAAGAGTGGCTACCATTCCGGTAGATAAAGTTAAGGGGGACAAAAAGATATTGAGGTGGATGCAACAACCGAGGCAGGAAAGAAACATCAGTTCTCAAAATTGGTAAAGTCATTGTCTTAGGTCTTCAAAAAATTATGGTAAAAGGGGGTATTAAAACCTTTAGCCCATCGATCTTTGCCTAATCCTCTACCCTCCAATTTTGATACAGAGGTTTTCTGTCAATTCCATCAAGTGCTTGGTCACGAAATAGATTGATGTACACGATTAAGGCATGAAATATAAAACTTCATCGATGATGGAAAGATCCTCACCCCTGACATGTCCAAGTAGATGAAGTATTTTTTACTCCAACTTAACAAACTTCCCTAGGCTTGAATACTGCTTATTTTATTTTTTCTTTCTTTGGTATTTCATTGGAACAATTATGTTTTTTAAATTAAAATTATTTGTGTAAATTACTTTTGTTGAAATAATAATTGAATTGATCTTTGTTCATTTTGTTGCTCAATAAATGACGAATCTAGCTTGATATTCATATTAGCATATCTATGCATCATGTTTCGAATGACTTTACTAGTTGAGAAAATTATTCTATAGTATTGAGTTATGTATACTTACTTAGAGAGGGCTCCTGCACAATTATCTCTGTCTAGGTCCTAGTCGATCTTAGAACATACTTTGATAAACTTTCGAGGCAAAATTGAACTCTGTTTATTTAAGAGAGAGATAATATAGGCATTATTTGGTAAGCCATCAATTAGTATCCACTATGTTAATATCAATCCATAGTTTGTCCCTTTAAGCCTTCATGAGATTTTAGATTATTTTTTATTGACTTGTAAACATGATAACCTACTCTATATTATTGTGACAATTATGGCAAGTATGATGATCACTGAGCTAACAAGGGGTTAGAATATCGAAGAGAGGGATGCTTAATCAAAACCATGAAGATCATAGAAGTTTGCTTGAATTATATTTGATGTCTCAGAACTACTTCATCTTTAGATGACATTGAGCAACAAAAGATTCATCCTCATTGAAGCAGACTTGCGCCACTCCACTCATTCGTTATCAGAAGCATAAAACAGTACAATTAAGATAACTCTCTTAGATTAAGGACTAAAAAAAGAAAAAGAAAAAAAGTCAAAACAAACACAAAAGCAAAAGAAAAGAAGGTCAAAATTGTAAAAAAAAAATGAGAAAAAAAAAGGAAAAGAAAAAAAGGAAAGGAAAGGAAAGAAAAATAAAGGTCTCGAACTGTTTGAAAAAGTAAAGATTGGTCTAATCAATTCCAAATTTCTACCAAGGAGTCTTTTCATGAAGTAAGATAATAAGATACCTAGGAGGTCGAAATGATGCACAAAGTTTAAGAATGTTTCCAACAGTATACAGCCCCAACCAAAAGTTTGTATTATGAATATTTATCAATAGTATCACATTAGCTCCAGTTTAAAAATAGCCTTTGCTTAACTCATGTCCTTATAGACCCCATTTCAAACCTATTAAAGACCTATTGATCTCTCTTGATAAGTGGAGTCTATTAGTGGATATTGTTTAAAAAAGTATGCATATGAGATAGACAAAATTTAAACTCAATGAGATGTTTGGCAAATTAATGTGTATGTGCCTATCTTCAGTGCAACAATTCTTGCTCAAATAGAAATTATTTCCAAGTTTTGTATGGTATCCAGGGTTGTCATATTATAGATGTGTTAATTTGGAAAAGACCATGCCAACATGTGATCTTGAAATTAAATTTTTTAAAAAAATGTTCTTTTGTCATACTAGCCCTCAAGCTTAGGGAGCTATGGTTCACTCTCAAACTTTAAAGGACACATTAGGCAAAGGTAGACTAATGAAAGGATCATTCACAAGGTCATTGAGAAGTTACCAACCATTTGTTGAATCATGGGTTGAAACAGGCATATCTTGTATCTTTGACTACCCTGCTTCTTGGGCCCCCATTACTCATATTTTCTATGTCTTGAAGATGAAACTAGTGAAATCTCCTAATGTTCCAATGCAAGACCTATATGAATATTCTAAAGGTACCAATAGGAGTGCTTCAGCCTATCACCTTGCTATATGAGTTAATAAAATCACTATAAGTATCACCCATGCATATCATGCATACACGCATACATGAGCATGTTACTCTGCATTTTTGTTGTCTATTTTTTATCAAAGTAAATAACCAATACTCTTGAAGCAAACAATGAAAAGCAGATATAACATCAAGGGGGCATGAAAGGCCCATTGCTTGAGAAAAATTCAATCACTATGCAAAAATGGAGAAGCATGCTTGTGCAAAGAAGGAGACAAAATAAAAACATCAGTTGGAGCTTTCATAGGAACAAAATCATTAGTTTGAGCCTATACAGGAGGCAAAGCTTCTTCTTTTCAATTTTTGAGTTTATGCGTGTACAAAATATTTTTAGACTCTCTTTTAATATTTTGCCACACAGGGGCAAAGAGAGAATACAAGAGCTAGAAAATAGACAAAATTTTTTACAAAGTGAAGACCTGAAAAAGGAATGAGTAGCTATAAGAAAGCCAAAACTCTAATAATGAATACAGATAGAATATTGATCTAGCTAAAAGAGCCAAAGTTGACACTGGAAAAAGGTTCATCCTTAGGAGTAAAGAATCAAGATAAAGATTCATTTTCCACAAAGGCAAACATTTTTTTGAATTTGTTGAAGTATCTAGAATCAAGTTTTTATCCATTTAAAACCTCAGTAGATTTGTTGAAGACTTCAAAGCTGAGTTTACTAAAAATATGTACCCAGATCCCTAATCTTTCTTTTGATTTAATGGAGTATCCAGATATTATAGGTTTTCTAAAGTACCCAAGACCTTTTTCAAAGAGCATCAAGAATTCAATTCAATCTTTGAAGCATCCAGCACATATTGCCTACAGTTGCAGTTAGAAAGTCATGAAATTTAATTAAAACATCTCAACTCCAGACTCAAATCAACAAAGTTTATGGAAGTTGGATTTATTGAAGCATGCACTTGAAGATCCTAGATTTATTTGAAATACCTGAAATAGCTTGGATTTATTGAAGCATCCAATTGAAGATCCTCGGTTTATTTGAAGCACCATAACTTGAATTTATTGAAGCATCCACTTGAAGGCCCCAGGTTTATTTGAAGCACCTAAATCAGCTTGGATTTATTGAAGCATCCACTTGAAGGTCTTAGGTTTATTTGAAGCACCTTGATCAGCTTGGACTTATTGAAGCGTCTACTTAAAGGTCCCAGGTTTATTTGAAACACTTGGACCAGCTATGATTTATTTGAATCATCCATTAGAAGACCATGGGTTTATTGAAGTACCCAGATCAGTTTGGATTTATTGAAGTATCCGCTAGAAGACCTTAGGTTTACTGAAGCACCCATGTCGACTCGGATTTATTAAATTATCCACCGGAAGATTCTGGGTTCATTAAAACTCCATGATTAACTCGAATTTATTAAAATATCCATTAGAAGACTTTGAGATTAGTCTAGATTTATTGAAGCATTTAGCAAATTAAATTATTTTTCACTCTCTCTGAATAAATTCAAGATCGTTCAAGTAGGGGGTAAAACTTTAGACACCTAAATATGGCCTCTAAATAAATCTGGACCCAATTAAAAAATCCAAAATTTACAAGACTGACCATTCTATAGCCATAGTGAATTGCCATGACTCATGGCCAATTTTCCATGAGTCATGGCGAATTGGCCATGGCCCATAGCCAATTTTCCATAAGGCTAGGGTCAATTAACCATGGATTGTCGCATGAGCCCAATGCCTATTTTCTCCTAAACTGCATTAAACTTCGGATTTATTGAGGTAACATGGAGGGTTTCCTAGCTAAATTAGGTCTTTGCCACTTGATTAACCCTAACGCTACAATATAAAAAGTATTGAATGCATTAATGGAAGACGGCAACCAATAACAAAAAAGAGAGACAGAAAACAATTAAGAGCATATAAACAAAACTCAAGTATCTCCTGCTCAACCAAAAACCCTAATTGATCCAAACCATTAAAGACTTCTCAAGGCAGAATCTTATACTAGTTTTCATTGAGGGATTTTGCTAGTTCATTGACGAGGCTTGGTTCAAAATTAATCATTTGCTGGAGCCAACAACGACGGTATGCCTTCAAAATTATCTATTTAATTAACCAAATACCAATATCTTGATTTACTTTAACTCTTCATGGTTTATTGATTTCCTTAGATTAAAAACCTTAAAACTCCAACTTCAAATTAAGCTCATTAAATATCTTATTCATGTATGTTCTTTTATCTCACTCATTTTAGGTTATGATGTGAATATGTTGGTTTATTCTCTCACTTTTTAATGTTTACTTATGTTAATTAATCGAATATTTTATGTATTATGTATGTTTGAATTATGTCTATTATTCTTATTTATAATTTCTTCCCTGAGTATATTTGTTGAGGGACTTTTAAAAGATATATTTCTACCCATAATAGGTGCCTTAGTTTATTTAAGCGGTTTCTTTAATTATTTTGTTTTTAAAGAATTGTAAGGGATATGTTTTCATACTTTTTTGGGTGTCCCATTTTATTTAGTTTATTTTTTATATATTTAATTTAGAAAAAAGGTCCAATTTAGCCCTAAACTATAGCGGAAAGTCCAAATTGGCCCTTAAAGTTTTTTTTGGACCAAATTGGTACTTTTTTCCAATTTTAGTCCAATTTGTCCCCTTTTTTAACGAAAATATAAAATAGTTAATGACATGGGCTAATTTGGACTAAAATTAAATATTAAGGGCTAAATTGAACTTTTAAAAAATATTAATATAATATTTTCTAAAAATTTATTTATTAATTAATATTTTTAATATCAATAATTTACAATATTAACATATATTTTTATATTTTTAGAATTTATAATAATTTACAATCTATAATTTAAAAAATAGTTAAATAATATATAAAATTTATATTATATAGGATTTTATAATATTTTATAATATAATATTAATTATATATTATGAAATCAATATTAAAAATATTAATAAATATTTTATATTAAAAATATTATAATTTATAATTTTAATATTTTTGATTTTTTTTCATTTTTCAATAAGTATTTAATTTTTAATATTATAAATTATTTATTAATTAATGTTTTCAATATTAATAATTTAAAATATTAATAAATATTTTTTTATAATTTTGTAATTCATATTTTTTAATAATCTATTGTAAATTATTGATATTAAAAATATTACTATTGTAAATTATTGATATTAAAAATATTAATTAATAAATATTTTTTAGAAAATATTATATTACTATTTTTTAAAAGTTCAATTTGGTCCCTAATATTTAATTTTAGTCCAAATTAGTTCATGTCGTTAACTATTTAATGGTTCCATTAAAAATCAGCAAATTAGACCAAATTTGGTCTAAAAGAAATTTTGAGAGGCAATATAGACTTTTCACTATAGTTCAGAGGTTAAATTGGACTTTTATCCTTTAATTTATTGTAAGTGGGGCATTGTAAGTGTATATTTTCATATTGTATGTGTGTTCATTTCATGGTTTGATTGTTTGATTAATGATATAATTTTATTTTGTGTTATCTATTTTAATTACTTATAATATGGATAATGTTATAATAATATAAAATTTTAATAATATTTAAACCTGAAAATGATGTCGGTTCCAATGAACATAGCAGTATGGAGGTGCTCAGTCATTTTTTACCTTCCTCATACATATCCAACTTTCCAAACACAATAGAGGGGTTGGGGATTTCTTAGGAATCCAATCATCCACTTTCTTCTATCTTCTTCTCAACCCGTTTGGATGGAGACTCAATTTCTTCGGATTTAGGCCCATGTTCTCTAAAATCCAGAGCCTAATAATGTTTAAGTTACAAGAACTATTCTACCAAGAGTGGGGGGCAAAAATGTTTGCTTACAGCGTCATAATTGAATTTTAAGTTTATAACCTTATATGCCTTGAATTTTCATCATAGAAAAAGCAAAAGAAAAATTTGGCATGCATTTAATATAAGCATGAAAAAGAATAGAAAAAAGATGAAAAAGAAGTTGGCTTATTTTGAGAAAGGGCATGAGCAGGATTGCCAACATTTTTTTTTGAAGTGCAACAAGTCAGCAATTCCATGAAATGCAATGACAATTTACAAGATCTATAAATATTCTTTACACATATACTTTTTATAACTATTAACGAGATTTATTTTATATATTTTTATCTTTTATTAATATAATATTTGTTATTTATTTTATATTTTTTCTAGTATTTTTTATTTTATTTGCATTATGTTTAATTTTATAATTTCATAATATAATAAAATAAAATAAATATAAATTTTTTTAAAAATTAACAACAAAATTTAGTGAGAGGTTTATGATGGAATTTTTCCGTAACAAATTTGGGACAAAAAGAATTTCATTATTAATTTTATAATGAATAATATTTTCATAATAATTTGTGATGGAATATTCTATCATGAAAACATAATAAATCAATAACGTAATCTTTCCATCACCATTTAGTGATGAAAAAGTAACACTCTGTTACAAATTTTGTGTTTATCATAAATTAATAACGGTTTTATCCGTCACAAATCCATCACTTAAAATTCGTGATGCACTCAAAATTCGTCAAAAAAAATTAGCAACGAAATGTTTAATATTGGAAAAAATCTCTCATTATGTTATTTTGGTAATGAATTAATGACAAAATTTTTCCGCCACTAATCAGAAAACCTTTATAATATATTATATTTGTTGTACAATTATAGCTTGAAGTGAATATTATATTTGTTGTGATAAAATATATCATTCTACAATAAAATTAAATTCTAAATGTGACAATATTTATGTTAATAAAAATCTAAAAACACTAGAATTTCATCCAAAAGAGTAATATTTTATGGCAAAATAAGTTGTTTTTTTGTCATTTAAAGTAGCATATATAATGACAATCCATGATATTAAATGACAAACATTACTCTATAATCATAATAATATTTTTGTCAGTATATATTATAACATATCATGATACAAACATTGTCGTCCCCAATAAAATTTTATTATTAATGCAAATGATATTATCATATTCACTCTCACTTTTAATGATGATATATGTTATTAAATGCAAATTAACAATAGAAAATGTAACGATATTGGCATCACTAAAAGCGACATAATTTACAATAACAATTTGTTTTTATTATCAAACCTTGAAATTATGGTGTCAAAAATAATTTATCTCATATATATTTTATTAGGAGCCTACAGTGACAATCTTCATGATATTGAATTTTTGTCATAAAAAATAATTAGTGACGCATATTTAAATTTACATGATAATTTTAAGCATCACCATTTATCAACTTTCTTGTAATAACAATTTTTCTTCTTTAATGTTCACAACAAAGAGCACATTTTGTATTACAATGACCTACAAATTCATTTGAGATATGTTCTTTTAAACTTATTATAAAATGGAATATATATTATAATAAGATTAATGCAAAATTTATACTTATATGCACTACTACAAGTCCAACTTAGAAGAAATAACAATAGCAACTTCAGTTTACTTGGGTTTACATACTTTTATTTTTTCTTTACATCATATTAAATATCATATTACATACTAAGATTTAAATCAAGATGTCACATGTATATACAAAAATTTTGTCAATGGTGTATTGCACTCTAGCTCTAACACTAGCCCAATGATACTCCCATCAGTGTTTGTTTTCTATTCACGAGCTCTCCAACCTATGCATAAGAAATAATTCACACTTGTAACCATTTTTCTTAGTGGTGCACGCATTGCAAATAGAAAATAACAAAGAACATATACATACACTCATATATATATAGCAAATAAAATTAAAAATAAAGCCATTACAAACTAATTCATTTACCTACCATCACCTTCATCCCATAATTGATACTTTTCCACTTGCTCATATTGGCAAGGTTTTCATAATTATACTAAGTTTCTATATATTATTGCTAATTGATTCAATCTTTGTCTTGTCCTAAATTTAGCATAGATGAAATAAACACAACCAACAATAACAATATCCATAATTTGCATCATAGGGATTAAAATACCAATGCAATTCATGTCCAATAATGTGTATCCACATTCAATAACAAGTTACCAATACATACATACATACATATAAATAGTGGGTGTTTGAGGTGCTTGGTTTGAAAAGATAATTTCCCCTACTTAATCCTTCAATTTACAATAGCTTCTAAATTTTAAGTTTCTACAGCAATTCAACACATTTCTTAAATACATTCAATTTACTATTCTAGGATCCGATTACTAGGCTTTATGGATTGATTGTGCACCATTTAAATATATTTCTAATCTAGAATTTTGGTAGTTCATTAAGTCGTGAAATTGTCATATATGTTTCTTTTTAACAAATTGGCTCTTTATAAGAGCTCAACATAATTTATATTGGTTTCTTCATTAAATTCATTTATAATATATTACTTACATTTGCATCTCTTAATGTTTTACTGCCATTCACTAAACTAGATGTGGGGTATTTCAGTAAAAAAAAAAAAAAGCAAGCTCGAGTGTATTTTCAAATTCCACTACTAAAAACAAATTGACAAACAACAACCATGACATGAACTACATATATAAAGCAGTAAAAGAACCAAGCTCTAATTTCACCTTCTTCTAAAATAAGGAGTTAAATAATAGATCTAAGCATAACAATTTCTTGAAAATCCATTATGCAAACCAAATGTGCAGATATATTCAGAAATTCAAATAACAACAAAAATATTCTCCTTATGTAATGGCTTTCTAAGACTAAAAAACCAGGGCACACTTAGGACAAAGGAATCAAGGAAACAATTTATACCATTTATATGTTTAGAATGGCAAAAGGCAAATAAAAATATTGGGAAATCTGGAAGTGACCTCCAACATGCCAATACCTATAACTAAATTTTAAAATTTTCCTAAATAAATAGAAGAACATATGTTGCCTTTATGGATGAAATTTTGAGTTCATGTAAAGCTTATTAAATGCGCAATGCAAGTCTCCTTTTTATCACTCAATTAGGATCCAAATGAGATAGAGACGATCAAACGATTCTTATAAAAATCTATATCCTTTTATCAGTCCTCTTAATTAAATTTTTTTACACTCCCTAATCAAATTCCTTTGCTAAGATTCCTAGCCTCCCCTTAATATTTATCATTGGTTATAACACAATTAACATAAGAGGGAAGATGACATTATATTTCATCACCAAAACTATTCAAATAAGAATGTAAATCAAATTACATATAAGTTAATCAAGCTACACAACTATTCACAATAGTCATAACAGGCATCATGTCTTGTTCAAATAGATATTAGCAATTTTCTTTTTGTGTAACATGTTCTAAAAAAGTTCAATAACAAACCTATTCTTAAAATTCCAACACAAACGAAAACAACTCAATATAGCACTACAAAACTCACAAGAATTATAATTATCCTTAAAATTTTAGTTTAGAATAAGAGAAAAGTTAATGATTTAACATTCACATAGCAATTACAAAGCACAAATCTCTCTTCAAATGTTCTCATACTATTAACAAATCTCTTGTTAAAACCCAAAAGGAAAACATAATCATTCAATGTTCACTTATAAATTAACAAAATACAGTTGCCTATCTCAACCCTTCTATTTTTGTTATTACTTGTTTTTAAAAATAACTTTTCATTTTTCTTTATTCTGATAACTAGTTCAATAAGAAGAAAGAATAATTACTTAACCAGTTCAACAAAAAGAGAGAATACTTACTTAATTCAAAGAATTTATAGCCTAATGGAGAAAAAAGAAATGAAAAATAGTCAAAAAGAGAAGAAGAATGATATTTGAAATGCAATTAAGGAGACTCCAAATTTAGATAATTATGGTCATTAAAAAGCACTTGCACTTATTCAAAAAAAATGGGAATCAAAGATGCATTCTTAAAGATGTCACCCGAATAATGCCTTGAGTGGATTTTTTTAAATTTAGATTGACTATTAAAATGCTTTAAAATATGTTTAACTACTTGGTTATATTTTGTTATATTTAGTTTGCTTAAGTGACTTTTTTTTTCTTTTGTTTCTATTAGTTTACACTTTATTTTTATTTTGTTTAATTATTTTTATATACTAAATTTTTAATTAAATAGTTTTTTCCTTAATATTATTAATTTTTTATTGCATTTTTGTTTTTTTCTAATGACATTGAATGTTATGTTTTAATTACTGAAAACATAAAATGGAACGAGAAGAAATAGGAGAAAGAAATATACAAAAAGATGAAGAATTTTATGAAACCATGAAATTATTATTGATGGCAATTCAAGCAACACATGAAATGTTGAATGCATTGATGATAAACCTATGGATTAGCATATATGGTGAACATATTGGGCTTCCATTGGCTCGGCGACTAATTACTGCTAGAGGGTATAATTATATGCATACAGTACTGGAAAAAGATCCTCAACATTTTTAGTAACTATATATGACGTATTCTAATGTGTTTCTTAAGTTGTGCAATATTATTAGAGATAAAACATATTTACAGGATACAATATTCATTTGTATTGAAGAAATGCTTGCAAGATTTTTATTCGGCATTGGGCAAAATTCTTGATATCATATGACTTGAGAGACATTCAATTGATCACGTGAGCCAAAATTTTAAAAGCTTTGAACACAATAGCATCGGATATGATGGTTAAACCAAAATCTATAGTGCCAAGTAAAATAAGAGAAAATATAAGATTCTACCTTTATTTTAAGGTAAATAATGAATATTTTACCATTTATTTTTGGAAAAAATACAAAAAAATACTTAAAATTTACCATTTTTTTAAACTAAGATAATACCACTAGTTGGTTGATGCTATTAGTCGTGGATGGCATGATAGTTCACCAAAAAATACTATCGAAACTAAGATACTTCCTAAACTTAATGAAACACTTGGATTTAATAAAAATTATAGTCAATATCAGAGCTGATTGAAATGGATAAAAATTCATTTTTAAACACTTTATGAACTCACCCGATTTAACTCGGGTTTTGGGTGGGATGTAACCACACAGAGATTTACTACCACAAATAAAACATGGAATAATTATTTGAAGGTGAGATTCAATTTTTGTAAGGATAAATTTGATATTATAACTTGTATTTTTTTTCTTTTATATGTTAAAAAAATATTATATATATTTTTAGTCTCATTCAAACTACAAATACCTTTGCACAAATAGTTTCACTAACTTCAAGGATTTGAGAATTGCTGTTGGAAATAGATCTGCTACTAGAAAATATTCCATTGGATTAGGAGGAGATGATAATGATGCAAAAAATTATAGGCATGAAGAAAGTACACATGTTAGTATTTATGACTTTGTATATGATAAGAATAATGAGACGTACTTGCAAAGTCAACTTCATCCATCATACGAAGCTCTTTCATCTAACCATAATAAATCACTAGCATTAGAGTTTGAATCAAATTTAAAAGTTCGCACAGAGAATATTATTTGAAAGAAATGAACTAGAGTTGATAATGAATGGAGTACTCGCTCATTTGATCAGAACGTCAATCAAGTTGATCATCTAGAAAAATGTTCGCAGTGTTTAGAATTAACTGGAAAATTTTGCCAATGAAATTTGAAGAATTTATAACCTAATAGAGAAAAAAGAAATGAAAAATAGTCAAAAAGAGAAGAAGAATGATATTTGGAATGCAATTAATGAGACTCTGAATTTAGATAATCATGGTCATTACAAAGCTCTTGTAGTTATTCAAAAAAAATGGGAATCAAATATGCATTCTCGAAGATGTCACCTGAACAACACTTTGAGTGGATGTTTTTTAATTTAGAATGACTATTAAAAAGCTTTAAAATATGTTTAACTGTTTGGTTATATTTTTGTTATTAGTTTTCTTAAATGACTTTTTTTTCTTTTTTTTCTATTGATTTACACTTTTTTATTTTGTTTAATTATTTTTATATACTAATTTTTTAATTAAATAGTTTTTTCCTTAATAATATTATTTTTTATTGCATTTTTGTTTTTTCTAATAACATTGAATGTTATGTTTTAATTACTAACAACATAAAATGGAAAGAGAAGAAATAGGAGAAAGAGATATATAAAAAGATGAAGAATTTTATGAAACCATGAAATTATTGTTGATGGCAATTCAAGCAATACATAAAATGTTGAATGCATTGATGATTAACCTATGGATTAGCATATATCATAAACATATTGGGCTTCCATTGGCTCGACGACCAATCACTGCTACAGGGTATAATTATATACATATAGTATTGGAAAAAAAAAAGATCCTTAACATTTTCAATAACTATATATGATGTATCATAATGTGTTTCTTACATTGGGCAATATTATTAGAGAGAACATATTTGCAAGATACGAGATTCATTTATATTGAAGAAATGCTTGCAAGATTTTTATTCGTCATTGGACAAAATTCTTGATATTATATGACTTGAGAGATATTTAATCGTTCATATTTTATAGTGAGCCAAAATTTTAACAAAATTTTGAAAGCTTTAAACACAATGGCACCAGATATGATGGTTAAACTAAAATCTATAATGTCGAGTAAAATAAGAGAAAATATAAGATTATACTCTTATTTTAAGGTAAATAATGAATATTTTACCATTTATTTTTGGCAAAAAAATACTTAAACTTTACTAATTTTTTTAATTCTATCGCGAATTTTTAATTTTGACAAATCTAGTGATAAACTTATTTTTTCTTTTTAATTTTATTATATTACTGGTTGGATCTCATTTAACCTGAAGAGATGCTGACATGTCAGTCATCTTTTAATATTTAATTCCATAAACATAAAAAACAGACGTTACTTTCACAAAGCACGAAAGTAACGCCCATTAATAATAATTGGAAAAATAAAAACCTAGAAATCCTTCCTCTTTTCCAGTGTCATATTTATTTTCTCTTTCTTAAACCCTTACTTTCTCTTTCTAGAAAAAAATTTCTCTTTCTTCGCAGCAGTGACTTTTTAGATCCGAATGAAGTACCGCTTGGCTTTTTGGCTGAATCTACCCTTTCTTAAACAAGCTTTTTGGTTTGTTTACAATCATGTTAGGTTTCAAGTTTTTCGGGTATTGGATTTTTTTATTTTTTTGTATTTAATTTAATTAATTTTTATTTTCCATCAAGTATGACTCTATACTCTTCACTTTTCATTAAAAGGGCAGCAAATTGAGTCATTTTTAGTCTTTTTAATCTACCTCCAATTTTCTTTCTTTTTTTGTGTAATATTTCTTTTTTTTTTGTGGGTTTTTATGTATTGATTTGTTGTTTCAGTGGTTTGAGTTGGTGGGGCTAGTGTGAAGTGTGAACCAGTGAGTGCTAAAAGCAAAGAAATATCTTTGTTTTTTTTTTTTTTTCGATTTTTAACTCAACCCTTTTTGGTTCATTCTTGATTACAAGAGAAGTAATTTGGCTTTGATTTTTCTTGCCTTATTCTTTTTTCTTTATCTGGTTTTATTTGAACTTGAAAAATGAAACCCTTATGATCTTCTCGGAATTGGTATGGTTTGTTTTTGAAGAATACGATTTTCAAAAAATAATAGGCATTAGCTTTGGGGAGGTCTAATAGTAACGCCTATTATTTTCCAATGTTTTTTTTCCAATTATTAACAATGGGTGTTACTTTTGTATAGTGCCCATTCATTATTTTTTTAAAATAAAATATTAAAAAATGACCGACACATTAGCATCTTATCATGTTAAATGAGACCCAACCAGTAATATGATAAAATTGAAAAAAAAATAATTTTATTATCTTATTTGTCAAAATTAAAAGTTCACGATAGTATTGAAAAAATGGATAAACTTTAAGGTTTTTTTTTTTGTACTTTTGCCTTTATTTTTTATTTTCTTTGTTTTTATAGTAGTAATAATGATAAGCATATATTATATGTTATTGTTAGTATTATATTTATTATTTTAACATTTCATATTTTATGTGAATTATAAATTCTATATTTTTTTAGAATTGCATTAGTACTATTAATGGCATACAAATACTGGCAATAATAAAAGATCCTAGAGTGAGTAGCTATCATAGTTATCGTGAAAAATTATCACAAAATATATTAGCAGCTTGTAACTTTGATATGGAGTTTATATATATGCTTAGTGGATGGGAGGGTTCTAACTTATTATTCAAAATTGTTATATGATAATTTATCAAAGAAGAACGGACTTAAAGTGCTACTAGGTATATATATAAATTATATATAAATTATATATTTTTGTAAAAATAACAATATTTTATATACATATTAATTTTTGTAAAAATAATATTTTTATAAATTATTATTATCTTATATATTTAGGTAAGTATTTTTTGGTGGATTGTGAATTTCTTAATAGTTAAAAATTTTTCACTCCATTTCAAGGAGTTCTATATCACTTGCAAGATTTTTCAAGTTAAGATCGTCATCACAAAAATGAAGCTAAGTTGTTCAATCTTCGCCACTCTTTCTTATGAAACGTAATCGAGAGAATTTTGATATATTTAAATCTAGATTCACAATTTTTAAATCTACACCTCCATTTTCATTTAATACATAATCAAAGCTAATTTATCTTGTGTGCAAAGAAATACTTTCCGGATAAATTTCCTAGAGTCAATTGATGAATTTACATCATTATTATTAATGCAAGAAACATAAGATATTAATTTTCTAAAGGTGTTTGAAAATCAAAAGCAATAACGACATAATATTAATGTATGGAGGAATACAATATCTTTAAATATATGGAGAGATGTCCAAAATGATAAAAATTAAAACAATGAACTATGAGATTTTTTTTATAATTTATTTTATATATGATAATAAATATTGGAGAGATATATTTATTTAATATTATTTGATGTTTCAATTCAACTTTATATTTTATATTTTATAATTTTTTCATCTTATAATACTAATAATGAAAAAACTTGATATCTATGTATTTATTTGTTTACTATAAAATTTTATAACATTTATTTATTTTTTTAATATTATAAAAAATATATTTATGTTATAATATTTTTAATAAATTATATTATATTTTTATAAAAATACTAATTATATTAAAAAAATAAAATTTTATTAAAATCTATTAAAATTTATAATAAATATTTAATAAATTCTATTTATGGTATAATTTTATTAAAATATTTAAATTCCATTAAAATGGCGAATTTTTTTAATAGATAAAATCTATTAAAATCCTGCTCAAATGACCCTTTGAGTTCTGATTATTGGATGGTGGATTCGAGTGGCTGTACATAGCGAGGACGAGCACTGTAACAAAATCTAGCACTTATTTCATCGAAGTGATCCTAGAGCGGGCCGCACTGCGCCAACTGCTAACAGTGACAAGAATCTTTGCAGACAAAGGGGCTGATACTCTGATTCCAAAACCCTAGTAAAAATAATTAAAATTTATTTATAAAAAAGCATGGAATCTCTTTGAAATAACTGGTCAATATCAGCGGCCATGATTTGTAATCCACTATAAAGCCATTGTATTCAGCTTCAGCAGCCACCATTGTCTTCATTTCTTTATTTCTCGCGCTTTCTTCTGCTCCTCAGCTCCTTCCTGAACGGCAAAGACACCAAGGGAGAGAGTCGCCTCTGCCGCTTCCCCCTACTAGCTAGCCATGTGTGGAATACTCGCAGTGTTTGGTTGTATAGACAACTCTCAAGCAAAACGTTCCCGTATCATCGAATTGTCTCGAAGGTTTATTTCTTGATTTTGCCTTCATTTCTGATTATTTGAAGCTGTTATACGTATTTGTTTATGGTTTAGAACTGTGCATTTCTTTGTTATAGAATCTAATATTGCCATTGTTTGGATATTGGTTTCTATATTTTGGAGCTCTGTTTGGATGATGAAAATGGATGGTCTAAGAAAATCAGATTTGTTTGAAAAAATGGATGGTCTAATTAAAATTTTTATGTATGTTGTATTGATTTGGAAAGTACAGGTTGAGGCATAGAGGTCCTGATTGGAGTGGTTTGCATTGCCACGAGGATTGCTATCTTGCTCATCAACGATTGGCTATTGTAGATCCTACTTCAGGGGATCAGCCACTTTACAATGAAGACAAGACTGTTGTTGTCACGGTATTTTTCTCTTTCATTATAAATGATTCTTACAGTTGGCTGAATTTGATTCTTACAATTGTATCTTAGATATTGAGAATGAAGGTGATAAGAATGTGGATGAAAATATCATATATTTGCCATTAATTGTTAATGCAGCTATAGTAACTATATGGAGACATCAGACATGGCTGCTAATGTAGTTGTCTGTAAAACATTTCAGCTGGATAAAATATCTGTACACATTAGATGGTAGGATGATGCTTTTGGTCTTTGAACCTTTGACCCTGAAGCTCTTTGATGATGCTACACTTAAACCTTTGAAGTGACATTGCCTTAGCATGTGCAGTGCCATGGAAGTAGACAGTAGCTGTATGATCAGAAATAGTTTTAGGACTTGAATGAAATTGATTGTCATTTCAGAGAGTTACAATTTCCTACAATTTTTAAGTAAATTTTTTTTTTTGGGATTTTCAGTATTCAATTTTTCTGCGGCACAACTTGAAATTACATTTTTGCGCACATACATGTATTATACATTTGTGCACACAAGTGCAGACAAATTTATGTATATGTGCATGTATATGAATATGTATTTATGTAGATGTCATTCTTCAGTGCTCATTCATGCTAATTCAATGTATTTGGTGTATTGTGAAGTGTCATTTGACAGGAATCTTGGCAAGAATTTTACTAGCTTCATTCAAAATATATATATATATATATATATTGTTTTAGATAGAAAAATAATTTTTGTTGATAAAGGAAGAAGAGAAATGCAAATTGCAGCATAAATTGTCCTCCTATAAAAAAAAATCAGAAAAGAACAAAAAAAGTTCTGCCCTCCAATTGTGTTGAATGATAAAATTTTATGGATTCTTTCTTGAGGTTGATTCATAGAGCTCCACGTTCTTCAGGTCAATGGTGAGATATATAACCACAATCAATTGCGGGAAAAGCTAAAGTCTCATGAGTTCCGAACTGGCAGTGACTGTGAAGTGATTGCCCATCTTGTAAGTACCTGATATATATAGGGATTAATTTGTATTTGATTGCTGGTATATGCGTGCAGTCCTAGGTTAAACAATCCATCTTAATCTTTGATTATTGGTATATGCGTACAGTCCTAAGTCAAACAAATCATCTTAATTTAGAGCACACTTTCATTAATGAACCCAAGTCACATCATCTGTGTGTTGACAATTGTCATTAATATCATTTGATGCTTTTATCTTTCTACTATTTTTAAATAAGTTGCATTACTGCAAGTGCAAGGGCTTGAAATTACCAAGATAGTTAATTAGTCTTTTATGCTTTAAGCGGTTGTCGTAGGTTGGATTATGTTTATGTCACCTTTTCTCATTTCCCCCATTATATGTTTTTTTTTTTTTAACTTTTACTTTTCCCTTAACTTTGTCAATATTTTTCAGTATGAAGAATATGGAGAAAATTGTGTAGACATGTTGGATGGCATGTTCTCCTTTGTCCTTCTTGACACCCGTGATAAAAGTTTCATTGCAGCTCGGGATGCCATTGGTATTACCCCACTTTATTTGGGATGGGGTCTTGATGGTATGTGATGTTTTACTTGTTATACATGCTTTTTAAAAAAAAAAAAATTGGCATAGTGTTTGTATTTATTTATTGCTCTTCTTTTCTCTTTCTGTTAGTTTTGATAGAGATATGCAGTAGTTACCTCAGTTTGATTTGTTTGGAAATAAACAAAAAATTAGTGGATTTGTTTGGAAAATAAACACAAAATTAATGGGATCTAACAGGAATTTAAGCTCAACTGAACTTTATGGGAAAACTGATAATCAGGAATTCATTGGCTAAAACTTTGGGGCAGCTGGTTTTGAAACACAAGAATAAATTATGATATCAACCACCTAATGAACTCATTGATAACGTTTGTCAAATTGTACACACTGTACAAAAGATATTTTTTTTTCCTAATACAAATAAAAACCAAACACCATCTATCTAAATTAAACCAAATCATACATCAAAGACTAACATTTATAATTTATGGCTGGATAAACAACACTTGCTGTTCAAAGTAGAGAGAGATGGAGGCAAGAGACTAACAGAAGTGAGAGGAGTAGAATGGGGTGATGGAGGTAGCAATAATACACAATGTGTGCCATTGAGATGAGATTGAGAGTAAGATTGAAAAAGAGCAAAAAGAGGTGATAGTTTGTGTCGCTATGTATGTGAATTTTTTAGTTTGGGTTTGTTGATCTGTTTGTCTTAGATGAAGAAACTTAGGAAAGAAAAAAGAAAAACATGAGAAATTTAGCATTTTTGGTCTCGCTAAATGACGTGATATTAGAATTGGCAAATGGTTATATTTATGGAAAATGGTAATGTTTATGTTATATTGATGGGTTTGATTCAGTTATCTTGGTTTCTTTCACTGATAAAACTGAACAAGGTTTAGTTATTTTGGTTTATTTTACGGATAAAACTGAACAAGGTTTAGTTATTTTGGTTTATTTCACGGATAAAGCTGAACAAAATTGACAAATTTTTGGTTTGATTCTGTTTTAACCATATCCTGCTCACCTTTAAGTTTAGATGGTCCTTGAGGAGTAGGGCAGTTTCAATACCCATTATTCTTATGGGTCTTGCGTTTTAGAAACCTATGGATGTATTTTTATTCATTTATGTTATGTATTAGACATTCTCCATTTTTTTTCCAACCTAAAACCAAGTAGATTGTTGGGGTGATTGATGACACATGATTCTCTTTTAGGTTCTTTAACATGCCTCTTCATTTGCATAGTCATGTTTTACTTGTAATCGTTGGATGATTGTTTGCTAGATTGTAAATTTGTCAACAAAAATTATGCTTTCTCTTCCCATTTCTCTTTTCCCCCTTCCATTTCAACAAATTTAAAAAATTCTTGGTCATTTTGTTTATTTAAAAGTTGAAGAAGTAGAGCAAATGTGTGCAATCTATTTACTTTCTACAGAAATGGTTGCGCTTGGTCAAATGGAAATTTTTGGATTTGTACTTGAAGAAGAAAAGGCATAAGGGCTGTAGTTTGATATATCAAACAATTTGTTTAGGGTGGTCTAATTAGTCTTGGACTATGGATATTTATGTACTAATTTGATTAATGTTTGTGATTCAGGTTCTGTGTGGTTTGCTTCAGAAATGAAAGCATTAAGTGATGATTGTGAACGGTTCATGTCTTTCCCACCAGGGCATTTATATTCAAGCAAAGAAGGTTTGTATATGTTCACTGGGGAATGTTGAGTTTGTGTTTTTATTTAAAGTTAAGGTTGATCGTAAGTGCCATCTTATAGCATAATCTTCACTCTTAAATTCCTTGGGGTTTGTGAAGATGAACATTTAGACTTTGATAAAACCCTTTATATTTCTCAATAATTATAACTTTCTATTTGTCCAAATTTACATGGATAACACTGGTTTATAATACAGTTGTATGATAAATATATCAGAACAAATATCCACTCTCTCACACCTCTTCTGTGAAAGGTGAAAAGGGAAAAGCTTGGGAGTAATTCTGCAGTCCTGCCATATCAGGCTAATTCTACTGGAGAGTTAATAATTACGAGAATCTTATCCTAGAATAATGCATTTCTTTAGTTTAAAATATCCTTTTTCCCCACTTTTGTTTTTAAATTTTACGGCCAACACAATCATATTTTTGTATTTTTGTATGACATTCCTTGCAGGAGGGCTAAGAAGATGGTTTAACGCACCATGGTACTCAGAGCAAACACCTTCAACCCCATATGATCCCTTTGTTTTACGGGAGGCATTTGAGAAGGCATGTTCTGCACTCTACTTTTATGCTTGTTTTAGCTCTCTTTCTGTCGTACTCTCTCTCTCTCTATCTACTCCAAGGATAGATGATAACTCTTTTTATTTCCAATTTTTGGTCGACTGGTCTTTTTATAATTTGAAACAGGATATGATATGTTCATAGTCTGTCTTGCATATGACGGTTTTTATCTTATCTAATGCCTCTGAGGTTCTAATTTGATATATTTCTTTTTCCTGTCAATTCTATGCAGGCTGTGGTGAAGAGACTTATGACAGATGTACCATTTGGTGTACTTCTGTCTGGAGGATTGGACTCATCACTTGTTGCTGCTGTGACTTGTCGTCATTTGGCTGAATCAGAAGCTGCTCGCCAGTGGGGGTCACAATTACATACCTTCTGTGTTGGTTTGAAGGTCTTAACATTAGTTTTGATGCTAGCTAGCCTTGAGTCGCACTTCCCTTTGCATATTTAGATTTTTTGGCCTTTGAAGATGCTTTTATGATATTTGTCTAAGATGAGATGTCCAGAAATGTAAGATAGGTGAGACTCCAGTATGTTATTATGCTATCTCTTTCACTTTCTCTATGTGAAGTGAGAGGTTTTAGTCAAATATATCTGTGGTCTATGGCTGTAAGTACTATGTAGTTTCTGTACAGTATCTTGCAATTATAACTATTACCATGACCTTCAATTATTAGCCCTCCACATGATAAGGACAATGATATGATCCACCTCGATGTGTTGCAAACTCTATAACACGAAAATAAATTGAATTGCTATGATCCTTGCTGCATTACAGTGTTTTGCAGTTTCTAGCATTGGTATTTGGTCTGTATGAGAGAACAGAGTTATTAAAATTCAAAGTTGCCTATGCGGTTACCTGTACACATAAGTATGAGAGCATAAGATAGAAGGTTGCTGGAACCTTATGCCCACATTACGTAGCCATTCCCCAATATATGAGTATTTTTCATTCCAGTTGTTTTCCTGTCCATTCATTTTCTTTTGCTTTTCTGCTACCAGGGCTCACCTGATCTGAAAGCTGCAAAGGAAGTAGCAGACTATCTTCAAACTCGTCACCATGAATTCCACTTCACTGTTCAGGTAATGACTTTTTTCTTTTAAAAAAAATGATTAACAAAGATAAAAAAAATTCAGTCTAGGCAGTTCTGTTAATCGCTGGTTTTATTGTCCTATTAGGAAGGAATTGATGCACTTGAGGAAGTCATTTATCATATTGAAACATATGACGTGACAACTATTAGAGCCAGTACTCCAATGTTTCTAATGTCACGAAAAATCAAATCCTTAGGAGTTAAAATGGTTATTTCTGGGGAAGGTTCAGACGAAATCTTTGGAGGTTACTTATATTTTCACAAGGCACCTAACAAGAAAGAATTTCATCAAGAGACGTGTAGAAAGGTACTATTCTTTTTTTCTTGATTATGAGTGCAAAAGTCTGTATGGTCTACTTATTTGTAATACTTAATATATCAATAATCCCTGAGGTATTGTTTTAAATTTTCAATTGCATCTTCATGATCAACAGATCAAGGCTCTTCATCTTTATGACTGCTTGAGGGCCAATAAATCAACATCAGCATGGGGTGTTGAGGCTCGTGTGCCCTTTTTAGACAAAGAGTTCATCAACATTGCAATGAGCATAGATCCTGAGTGGAAAATGGTATGTTTGGAACTATTTCAGCAGTTTCCCATTTTGTCTGCTTCAGTATTACTAGTTTTATTTGCATATATATCAGAAATATGCCAATGGAAATCGTTTGGAGTTTTTTTTGGCAAAGAACAAGGATGAGTCCTTACTGTTAGTTCATGAATGCTAATAAATAGCTCTGACTAGACATTTGAGATTCTCTTCTGTTGGTTCGTATGCTGTTGCTAATGTTGCATTCATTCTTGCAGATCAAGCGCGATCTTGGAAGGATAGAGAAATGGATCTTGCGTAATGCTTTTGATGATGAGAAGAACCCATATCTCCCGAAGGTTTATAAATTGCTGCTGCTGCTATGTTTTCTACTGCTTGCTAATTATAGCTAATGCCTTTTTAGTATCATTATATAATTTTTATGGAATAATTTTTGAAATGTTCATTTTTTTTACTTGGTTTTAGCATATATTGTACCGGCAGAAGGAACAGTTCAGTGATGGAGTTGGGTATAGCTGGATTGATGGTCTGAGAGATCATGCCAACAAACAAGTATGTATGCTAGAAGCTTGTGGAGTATTTTCTTCTTTGCAGTCAATTTTGTTGGGAACTCCCAGACAAAGAAGCTAAAATGTTCTTATTACGTTTTCTTTTTCCTTTTTGTTTATTGATTATGTATATTTAATTTTAGCTTTAGTTTGTGCAAGCAATTACTCACCAGTGTGAATGGACAGGTCACAGATGCAATGTTGATGAATGCAAGCTTTATTTACCCAGAAAATACTCCTACAACAAAAGAGGCATATTACTATAGAACCATATTTGAGAAATTCTTTCCGAAGGTATAGTATAATACTGTTATTTTCATTAACATCGAGCTTTTATTCTCTTTTGGTTCTCTGCAGTCTAGTGGATCAACATTCATTTGCCAGATTTCTGCCAGCTGTATTTATATGTTTCTCTCCCTTGTTCAACTTAACTTAGGAGATGTTAATTTCCATTTCTGAGCAGAATGCTGCAAGGTCAACAGTCCCTGGAGGTCCAAGTGTTGCATGCAGCACAGCAAAAGCGGTGGAATGGGATGCTGCATGGTCAAAAAATCCTGACCCTTCTGGTCGTGCTGCTCTTGGTGTTCATGAAGCTGCATACAAGGAAACAATGGATACCAAGACTGCCGATCTGATTAATGGCTCCCCTGAGACTTTAAAAGAAGGGATCCCAGAGAAGACTGCTAAAGTTGTGTAATTGACTTTCCGGAAGACTGCTAGAGTTGTGTAATTGAGAGAGAAATTGCTGATCACGGAGGTACTTTATTTCACTTCTACCTTTATTAAGAAGGATGATTATTAGCTGCGAGTTTCTACTCTTGCTTTTTCCTTCTCTTGTCCTTTCTGATACTTGTTTTGCTCAACATACATTGTGTCTCTGTAAGTAGAATCCAATCTACTTTCCGCTAGGTTTGATATGCTCACCTTCTGTAACTTTTCAAGGAATAATAAATTTATTTAGTGTTTCAACTGAGATTGAATTCCTTTTTCTTCCTCGCAAGCTTCTTTGCTATTCAAGACCTTGGTTAGATTTCTCTAGTAAATTCATTGAACTTGAAGATCCATTTGCCTTGGCTACATTCCATGATTTGAATCCTCGACCTCAAATTTTGTGGAGGGGATGATTCAAGTCTGAATCTCACACTCAACGTTCCTTTTATGCAGCATCACAAAACGGACACGGCTTCTCTATTTCTTCTTATCTCGCAGGCATGAACCTTGGCTGTATTAGTGGAGTAACAGTAATTACAGCATAATATAATTGGTTGTATTATATAGAATAGCACTAGTTGCAATAATATTTTGTAATTGCTAGGTTTTTTGTCACTTGGTGCCAAGACTGAATTTCTCAAGCCAAAAAATGGATTAAATTTGGCCATCAATAGTTTATCTGGGATATGATGAAAGTGTAACTGTTGGCAATAGCTACACCTGTGCTTAATTGGATTAGATGAGACTTAAAAAATGTATTACTGGAGGTTGATTAAATATGGGTGAGTCCAGGAATTGGCATTTATTGTTGCAAGGATCAGAATTAATGCTCTTCTTTCCAATTGTATCTTGTTTAAATACAATTCAAAGTGGAGGTTTTTGTTGTAATTCTTTATGGATTCTTGAAAAATATGGGTAACTAATTGACTTTGTAATATTGAACATAGAGATATCTTAAGATTACCTTGTAAAAGGCACACTGAGACTTACACCAAGAAGATGATGATGAAGAAGATGTAAAATATCTCTGATTTTACCCAAAAAATAAAGACGATTGTTAGGCTAGACATGGACAATATTATATGGACATTTTTTCATTTGGCTATTTATTAGAAATTTGTTAAGGACATTCGTCTTGTCAAAATTTTCATTCAAGGCAAAATTTTCATTCAAGATAAGATATAAATACACCTAATTTTGCTTGGTCAGAGAAAAATGGAAATCTCTTGCTGGAATGCGTTATTCTATGCAGACATCGAACTTTATATAATGTTCAAGTCCGCTCCCTATAAATATTTAATTTCAATTTATTCTCAGCAGAAAGAAAATCTTTTTCAATGCACTCCAAATAGCATAGATGGTGAGTCTCTGCTAATTCCCGGAAAAAAAGAAATTAAATTTTTGTTAAAACAAACCCACATTATTATAAATTATAAATTTCAGTTAAAAAATACTATCAAATTTATCGGTTTAATATACTATATATAAAATTTATTATGTTCATGAGTTTATTATATACATAAATTTATTATATATTTTATAAAATGATAAAAAAATCTCTAGTAAAATATAAAAATTTGAAAAAAAAAATCGAGTAATAAGTAATTTCCTCCAATGTTATGTCCTTCTTGGATTTGACTTGAATTTTTTTTATTAGAATTATGTACGATTTTCTTTCCAAATATTATAAAAAAAAACACATTCATAATTTTAAATAGGATTAGTATAATATTAATATTTACTTCGTATATTATAATTTACGGGAGATACAGTAAATTGGATGAACAATGGCGCATACTCTGAAGACTTCTATTATTAATCAATTTCATTCTGTAAAGAGTTAAATGGAAATGATTCTCAATAATGGAAATTTTTTCCTTTTTTTTTTTTACTTTCCATTAATTTCCTTTTTCAAGTACTTTATTTAAATATAAAGAAGCCCATTATGGCCCCAACCAATAAACTCAGTTTCAGTTCTTTTTTCTGTTCCTCACAAATACTAAGAAGAAGAAGAAAGAAAAAGAGTGCAAAAAATCAATGCCGAGCCTTAAAGTTCCTGATGAGGTTATTCCATCGGACGATATTCAGGAGCTCAAAAAAGCTTTTCAAGGTACCTTTTCTTTTTTGAAGTTATTTGATTATGATAATAGTGTAAAATTAAGATATTATTTGTTTTAATGGGTTGGTGAAAAAAAAAAAGTAAATAAAATAATATTTTTTTTAATTTTTATTGTTTGAATGTTTAATTGAGAAAATTTTAATTTTTTTTAAAAAATAATTTATTAGATAATCAAAATAATTTATAAAATATTATTTGTCTTTATTTTTATTTTATCTTGATTTAATAGTTAATAATAAAATAAAGAACAATCCGATGCATGAATGCTCCCGTAATGAGCGGGGTTCGGAGAAAGGTCGGACTCATTGAGTCTTTGTAAGTGGCCTTCCCTTGCAATTAATTGCAAGATGCCATTTTCACTACTCAAATCTATGACCTCAGGTCACACGGCGGCAACATTTACCATTGCGCCAAGGCTTTCCTTCTACGCCAAGACTCCCTGTCTTAATAGTTAATAATAAAATTATAAAAATATATTTTATAGATTTATTTATTTATTTAAATCATGAAAAAAATACATTTCTCTGGTTATTCAATTATAATTATTAAACACATTAAAATAAATTTAATTTAATTTTTTTTATACTCATTAATTTCGTTAGTAAATTCAATTTTCTTTATGCAAATTAGTAAAGAAACAACGCATAGGTATTAGATCGGATCTGGTATTTATGCTTATTTTGGAATAGGTAGAATTTTTGAATGTTGATCTGAAAAATATTACAATGTATTAGTTTTTTATTGTTTTTATTAGTTTGTGTTGGAAGAATCAATTATAATATGTTTTGCTGGTTGGGGTTCCGACAAGGCATTGATTATTTCCATTTTGGGACACAGAGATGCTGCTAATTTAGACTATATCCGGCAGGTTTACGGTGAATATTATAAGGAAGATCTACTTGAAGTCCTAGACAAAGAACTTTCCGGTGACTTTGGGGTTAGATTCTGATGATGCGTCTAATGTTTGTTACTTGAAGTTTTAATAATGCTAAAGCTAAATGCTTGATTTCGCGAATTTGTTTGAACTTGAACAGAGGGCAGTATTGTTATGGACAATGGGTCCTGCTGAACGTGATGCATATTTGGCTAATAAAGCTACCAAGAAATTCAGTTCCAGTAACTGGGTTCTCATGGAAATAGCTTGTACTAGATCTTCACTTGACCTTCCCCAAGGGATCTCTTATAACGAGCGTGATATGATTGTCTAACCTTAAGAAATGTACTCCTTTCAATTCAAGCTCTTAAGAAGATGCAAGAACTTTTTGTTGGATAGTTCTGCAGAAAATTCAAAGAAATATATTGTGGCTTGGACTGATCTGTAGGCCAAAAGTGGAAGGAGGGTTGGGAATTAAAGATTTAGTTTCATGGAATGAGGCAGTTGTGGGGAAACATGTTTACGAGTTGTTATACAGTAAACCATCTATGTGGGCTACTTGGGTGGGAATCAACAAGCTGAAGAGATTAAGCTTTTGGAGTCTAACCAAGCCAATGGATGCAAGTTGGATTTGGAGGAAATTGCTGAAATTAAGGGAGAAATTAAAACTTTTTTTCCAGTATAAGTTGGAGGGAAAACTGTGTTTTTGGTTTGATCCATGGTTGGATGGCAAGAGTTTGATTGATAAGTTTCAGGGGATTAATATGGCAGATACAGAGGTTCCTAAAAAAGCAAAAGTTCGGGATAGATGGAGGAATAGAACCTGGTACCTCCTGACCCTATTGATGAGATCACTGCTCAAGCTTGGCAAGAGGTAGACAAATTTGCAGTACAAGAAGGAGAAGCTGATAAAATCATGTGGGGCCTGATAAAAAATGGTGTTTACACTATTAAGAGTACTAACTTGGGTGAAGCTTATTTAGGGGAAAAGAAACATTCCTAAGCATAGCTTTGTGTGTTGGTTGGCTGTTTTGAATAAATTGGCTACTAAAGCCAGGCTGCTACAATGAAGAATGGTGGCTGATGATTTGTATGTGTTCTGCCACAAGAATCCTGAAAATGTCGAACATTTATTCTTTGATTGTGAATTTAGCAAGAGTATTTGGAAACAAGTCCTGCACAAATGTGAGATGCATAGAGGAAGATTATCTTGGAGGAGGGAGATCAGTTGGTTCTCCAAGAAAGCTAGTGGTAAGAGTTTGAAAGCAAGAGTTAGAAGGTCTGCAATGCTAGCCACTCTTTACTCGTTGTGAAAAGAGAAAGACTTAATTGTTTTCCAGCAAGCTACCGGTGATAAAGGAAGAGTCTGTAAATGTGTAACCAACTCTGTAAAGTGTAATTTTGGATTCAATGGATGTTTAATGGATGATAGATGAAACATAATATTTTTGTATTTTATATTAAAAATTAAAATTTATTCTAAAATATTTTGTATTTTAATATTTTTTTTTATTTCTAGTGGAAACCGTGTCAAAACAGTCTTGCCCCTTTTTTTAAACGTGCTGATAAAATATTTTGCAGCCACTGGTGGCTTTGATTTAGCATACATTTTTCAGTTTTTATTTTTTGAAAAATACACTTCAGTTTTGGTTATTAATAATTGTATAATTTGTTTTAGGAAGTTTGATCAACAATTAATTTCTAATATTTCAAAAAAAATTTAATTTCTAATAATGGTATATATGTGTGTAACAATGAAATTAATTGATTATTTGCCATCAATAAGGTATAGCAACATTCTCAGCATTTTTTTTCCTTCATGCCATTCCCAAAATCCTTCCACAGTGTGCCAAGCTTTTCAACATATATATCAAAGAAATCTGTTCTGTTTGCAGGATTTGAAGGCTGGCCTAAAGAAGTTACTGAAAGCAACAATCAAGTGCTTGACAACTCCAGAAAAATACTTTGAAAAGGTTCTGCGGATGGCCATCAACAAACTGGGAACAGATGAATGGGCTCTAACTAGAAAATGCTGCTAGCATTGATAGGCCATGAGGAAGCTTTCTATACTTTCCTAATGTGATTTATCTCTAATTTGCATTTATGAGTGTATTTGTAATTGCCATTTTCTTCCAATTGTTTTTAGTTACTTGCTCTTGCTTGTAGAAGTGTGGTATGGGCCAATTAAGTGCTTTGCAAGATACATCAATGGTAGCTTTAGTGATAAAACTTCAATTCAAATACGCCATAGACTTTGTATGAACTTAGAGATTTAAGTGGAGGGAACGAGAGAAGCAAGGGGATGGGACTATCATATCATGCCTAATGAAAATGTGTTAAGAGTTATCCTCTTTTTTTTTTCAAATATCTTGGATAAATTATATGTGCAGTACCTAAAAAAATATTAATACACTTTATCATTTTAAAAAAATTATCACTTTATTTTCTACCATTGATGCTAATGACAAGTTAACATAATATTTTGGTATGACACCACATTTATACTATATCAGCATATATAAATTAACGTGGTATTAATTTTCTTATTCATCAAAATTCTATTGCTGCTTATAAGCTCAACAGGAATTGTCTTGTTGTTTCTCATTTGGCTTTTGCAGATGATTTACTTGTCTTCATTAATGGTGATGCCAAGTCCATTAAACATTTCAGAAAATTTTTGCTTGCTTATCAAGCTGCTTCGGGTCAGCTTATCAATTTTGAGAAGAGTGCCTTCTATTGCTCCAAAAAAGCTACACTGACTTCAATTAAAAAGTTTGAAGATCTTCTTTCCATCAAGCGTTGTTCTCTGCCTTTCACTTACCTTGGAGCACCGATTTATCAATGTATCAACAGAGTTGTTTACAGTAAAGATCTCATGAAAAAAATTGATGCTAAATTGTTTGGTTGGATGAAGAAACTTTTGACTCCTGGTGGTAGATTGGTTCTTATTAAACATGTTTTAAGTGCTATTCCTATACATGTCATGGGTGCTATGATATTACCTAAATATGTTATTACGGCCATTGAACGTCGTTGTGCTCAATTTTTCTGGAGTCAGGATCTTTCTTTGCCTAAGCATCATTGGATTCGATATTCAGAGATGCAGTTTCCTACCTCGGAAGGGGGTTTAGGTATACGTTCTCTTCCTGCTGTTCAAGATGTTTTTTCTTTAAAGTTACTATGGTTGTATCTCTCTGGTAACTCTCTTTGGGCCACTTATATGTTTAAGAAGTATCATAGGAAAGGGTTGATGAAATTTGTTCAGTCGGATACTTGTATATGGAAGCGTATTTGTCGTACTTATGATATTCATTATGATGTTTTGTTCAAAGATGAGGAATCTGTTGTATGGAAAGGGAATGCTTCGGGAGCTTTCAGTCTATCTTCAGCTCATGAATTGGTTAGGCCGAAACGGAGTTCCACACTCTCGTCAATCTATATTGGATGCGGCTATTCCGATTAAACTATCGGTTTTCACTTGGAAACTTTTGAATAATGGTCTCCCTCTCCCACACAGACTGCAGGCTATGGGTGCTCAGCTTGCTTCTATTTGCCCTTTCTGTTTACATGCATCGGGCTTTCTGGATCATATTTTCTTCTCTTGTCCAATTATTCTTAAAATATGGCGCTATTATTCTGCTCATTTGCTTCCCTTTGTTCGTCGTCACCCTTCAACATTGAGGCAAGAGCTTTTGTTGTGGTGGTTGTTAACTAAGATAAGATCCACTAAAGAGGTTCTTTGCAAATTAGTTCCTCAAATCATAATTTTTTCAGTCTGGTCTGGCTACTGCAAGTAGGTTTGGGGAAATGAAAAAGTCTCTTCTCAATTTATTGAATTACAAATATCAAAGTTTTTGCTTAATTGGGGAGTTGCTCATTCACAGGACAAATTTGCATCTCCATTAGAGCCTTTCTCGGAACACCTGCCAAGCAATTTTGGGGTTAGGAAGGTTGCAGTAAAGTTTGTTCGTTGGTTCAATCCACCGGCGGGTTCATATAAATTAAATATTGATGCTTCCTTCACCATGTCAAAATCTTCGGATGGTGCGATTTTAAGGGATGATAATGGCCATTTTATTGCTGCTAATGCTTTTCTTTTACAGGCGTACAGTTCTTTGGAAGCAGAAATTCAAGCAGTAACAGTTGGTTTGCGTTGGTGCCTTGTTTTGAGTTATCAACGTGTCCAAGTTGAGTTGGATGCGATTAATGTTGTTTCTTTGTTCTCTCAACAACAAAGGTCTAGGCTTCTGAATATTCTAAATAAGGTTTCATTTCTGCACATTTTTCGTGAAGGCAATCAAGTTTCGCATTATCTTGCTTACTATAGTCGAATTAATAGTGTTTTTAGAGTTTTTGAGTCTTTTAGTTCTCTTCCTAATTATATTAAAGGGATTGTTTTAACTGACTGTGTAGGCATTCCATATATTAGATATTAATAAGTTTATTTTTCTTCATCATTTTTTCTGCTCATTTGCTATAAGGGTAATGTACAAACTATTTGTATGGGTTTTCCATACTTTTATTTTAATTTATAAAGTTTGCGGTGGTACCGTCCACCTTCATTAAATATATATATATATATATATATATATTACCGCATCAACAGAATGCATCAACTCTTTTAATATTCTTGTGTTAAAAATAAAATAAATTACACTCCTCTCCCTTAAAAATATTCCAATGCACTTTGACATACCTCAAATTTCAAATATTAATTTATCTAAACTTTATAAAATTTATTAATTATTTATCAAATAAAAATAAAATAATATTAAATTAATTAATCTAAATAATTGAATATCCAAATGCTAAAACAGGTTATATATTAATGATATTTGTTAAAAAAAATTAAAAAGTTAATGATCATACTTTAATTATATTAATAATATTAGATTTATTTTTTAATTATTTTTTTATTTTGATAAATAATGAATAAGATTTGTAACATTTAAATAAATTATTTTTTAAATTATTTTTTTATTTGAAAGAAATAATATAATTTTATTATTATAATAAATTAATTTTAACATTAATAAATTGTATATTTATTTATTCACTAATGTCAATAATAATTTATTTTGTTAAATATATTTAAATAATAGTATTTATTTATTTTAATTTTCGTTACAAACTAAATTTGAGGAATGATAAGATGTATTAGTATATTGTTGAGAGATGATTTGTGTAATTTATTTTATTTTTAATACAATAATATCAAAGTTGCCATATCGCATATAATTCTATGTAAGGTGCCATATCAATTTATATTTGTTGCCACAGCATCATATCAGCGTGTCATTTTAGTTTCGCACTAACTTTTATAGGATGAGAGATTTTTCCATTATAAAGAGTGAAAATTTGAGGCGCAATGATTATACAAAAATAAATACTACCTCCATTTTATTAATACAGAAAAAAATAAGATGGACACAAAAATTAAGAAAATTTTACTTTTTTTATCTCTATTGACTTAAATACCTCTAAAAAAATATTCCTCAAATTAAACTTTTAAGGCAAAGATATAAATGATATTTTATCTCATTCCACTCCCTAAAATTTATCTTAAATGGCATATTTTTTATATAAAAGATACATCAAAAAAAAATTTTCCTATATTAATTAAACGGAGAGAGTATAATAATAATAAAGTATATTAATATATTTTTTATTATATCTTTTTTTAAAAAAATAAATAAATAACATGCAGTAGATTCAAATTATTAATTTGAAATTAAAATTTTATTTAGTCTGATTGGGTAAAGTATTTGTAGTTTAACTTAATATTAAGTGTATTAAACGAAATATAAATAACTCTATTTTTATTTAATTGACCTAAGATTTTTTCAAATCAATGATTAATGTGCTAATTTGGAAAATCGAAACTAATTAATAAGAGGATGAATAAACTCTTCTATGAACCAAGCTAATAAATTACTTTGAGGAACCTAATTTAATTTTTTTAACGAGTTATAAATAAATTATTTTTATTCGCATTTCAAGTGAAAAGTAGAGATTTTCAAGTCAAATAGTTATAAATATAAAACAGATCATTCAAAAAAATTTGGCTTTTGATAAAAATATAAAAATAATTTTAAATTTATTATATTTATAAATTATTTATTAAAATATTATATTTTTATTAGTTTAAAATAAATTTATCACTAATTTATTATAAATTTATAAATTTTATATAGTTTAATTAATTTATAATAAAATAATTAAAATACTTTTAATAAAAAAAAATTTTTAAAAATTAACTAAAAGTGTCATTTTTCAAAAAATTTGCACGGAAAGGTAAGAAGGAGTGGATAGGCCCGTAACAGCCTGCCTCTCTAAAATGGATCGAACCTCTCATCTTTTCTTATCTTCTGTAACAAAAAACCCCTGGATTGGGCACTTGGTGGAGTGGCTCTAGTGTAGCCTTGCAACAAGAATTATTAAGAGTAGCCTACTTCTAATTTTTTGTAGTTTTAATTAACAAAAAAAACTAAAAATCGTTTTATTTATTGACTAGAAGAAAGTACAAATAATCAAAACAAATCCCAAAAGAAAATGAAAAAAAATAAATGAAAAGTACTAAATTATATACCTGACTATGTTAGAGTTCTTTTTGGAGGCAAGGCATAAAACAGAGTAAGCAGTCCTAATATTCCTAATATTCATGAAACAATTTTATCATAGTTGTTTTTTGAGGCAAGACAGAATCGAGAGTAAACAATCCTAATATTCACTATCATGCCTACCATGTCTTTCAAATTATGACAATTTTTGAAAATTTCTCTTTTCATCAACTCTTTGAAAATTTTATTTGTCTCTTTTATAATTTTACTATTTGGCTAGATTGCTCTAGTTAGTGGCAGTGGATAGAGAATTTATAAAAATTATTATATCGAAACACGTATAATTTTTAAACTATTTAAATTTATTTAAACTCGATTACAGTTACATTTACATTCGTATATATCTCAAACCAGTTAATACTCTCCGTTTACTACTCGAACCTATTTAATTACCTGTTTAAATATAAAAATTTAAAATTATTATAAAATTTAAAATATAAATTATAATTTTTTAATTAAATAATTATAAATAAAAATTTAATATTAACATAATTTTATTAAAAATAATTTCATGCTATATAATTTTATAATTAAGATAAAATATAATAAATATATAATTAAAATTTTAATAAAATATAATTAATATATAATCGAATTTGAATAATGGATATTCAAATTTCAATACCTAAACCTATCACAAATAATAAAAATATTACCATATCCGCTTAAACCTCATCACAACTAATAAAAATACTATCCATTTTCACCTAAACCCATTATAAAATACACATATTTTATATAAATATATTGAAACAGATCAAATATCCAAAAATATATGATTCATTGACATCCCTATGCCCTACTTACTATATAATGTATGATTTGAGAAACAAAATTTAAATTTAATAAAATTTAGTTGAAAAATTCTCTTTTTCTTCCAAACTTTCCTCCTGAACATTCCTCGAGCTAAAAGGGTAAAAGCAAATTAATTTCATTTTGTTTCACTTTTGCTTCGTCAGTTTATCAGTTGTTGCAAACAATCTTGTCATCACCTCTCAAGGAGTAAACGAAGTCATGGCTAATTCCACACAAGGTAAATAATGGCGGTCTTGAGACAAAAACACATGATTGAGATTTGAGAGAGAGAGAAATAACTCTATTGGCCATCCATCTACCATTTTAATCAAAATGCGAAACAGTTTACACATAATTCACAGCCATCATACACTGTCCACTCTAACATCAAAAGGGGACTACACTAGTCAAAACATAAGCACTCACACAGGAATAACATTTAAACATAATCATGTAATTTGCAAGTTAAGACTGATCCCACTTACACCAATGCAATGCTGCTCTCACCGCCAGGAGGCTTGCGGACACCACCAAAATAGTCCCTGGATTCTGACTTTCCATCAGCAAAAATATTGCTGCCACTAATTTCTTTCAGTTTAGCGCTGCTTAGTGGTTTTTCAGCTGATCCAGGAGGAATATCTCCCTTGAAAATATCATTCCCTGTCAACTCCTGAAACTTCTGGTTGTGTATTTTCTTTGATGTCTTAACAACTGGTTCTTCACCGAATAAAATGTTACTCTGACCTCCAGCAGGCTATAAAAGTTAAAAACCAAAGTTCAGAATGGGCTAGATAGCTAAAACTCAAAGCTAATGGGAATTACATCATGTATATACATGAATTGATAATGAAAGGCATTATATATTTATATGCAATAGAACAAATATGATACTGCATTTTACCAATAGACAAACCATAGAAAGAGTTTGATTTCAAGAAATGACTGGCTCAATTTGGGATTTGAGTATGGAGTTTATTTTCAAAACTTAACTTTGTTTTTAATTTTCTTTTTCTTTTTTCAAAATTTTTTTACTGCTTTTTGTAAATCATGGTTCAAGAAAAGCTAAAAACATATAGTTTTCCCAAATCAGGGTTTGCAAAGTTCTAAATAAAGCAAAAGTAGCTTTATCACAGTGACAAACCATGGCACTGTGAGTTTGACCAGAATGTTGATTTAAAAGCCAAAACATGGCATGGAATGGAAGTGTTAAGCATAAGTTGATTATTATAGTTCTTACAACAGACGAATTCCGCAAGGGTCCATGTGATAGTTGAAGAATTGAACTAAACATGAATTTGTACTAATATTGATCTTTATGATCCTTTACTAGGTGTTTATGACAGCAAAAATTCAAAATTCATGTTCATTTCGGATTCCAAAATAAATCCTAAGCTTAAAGATAATGCTTAAGCATAATCCACAATATATAAGAAAAAAAATATAAATAATAAATAGTATGATTGATCATTGTAGGAGTCTTTTGCATCATTTAACAGGCACGAGCCATCTCTATCGATAACTTTTACAGTTTATGAGACTCTTGTTAGTCGAGACTAGGTAGGGGGTGCTTCTAAAATGTTGTCACTCCTATAAATGGACCTCATAGTCATAAACCCTACATACACATACAGATGTAGAACCTTGGGTTCTTACACCTAAAACACTTCAGTTCAACAAAAAACCAAGTATCCACATATACCTTGCATAAAGGACAAAGGACAGAAACTTGCTATCGCATGAAATCCTAATGGAATATAAATCACTTGTTAAGTTTCCGATCTCACAAAACAAGTTAAGATCAGAGTCTGCACTCAAGCTACTTCTATGAGGAAGAATATAAACTTCACCATTCTTTAAGATTTCCATCTTGAATGAAAAAATGCAGACTCAGGGCAACCAAGGAAAGTTGTGGAGAAGAACCATGTAAAAGTTGAGTTTTACAGCTATGGAGAGAAAAGGCATATAAGAAGTTCCCTAAAAACAAAATATGTCATTGTTCAATAGAAAGATGGCAATAAAGACAAGGGGGTCTCATATGGATGAAGAAATTATTGATCCAAATGGTTACTCGGCTCTGATGAAGATGAATTTCAAAATCTGATTTCTACTTTGTTACCTATTGCAAATTTCTTCAGATCTCCTAAGCCTACATATTTTTTTTCATTGTGGAACTCTATAAATAGAGGGCAGTGTTATGTAGTTTATATTCCTCCATCGACTCTGAACTATGGACTAAACATGTTTGGAGAGAACCACCTCTTCGCATGTATTACTCTTCCTTACATGCTCTTCCTTTTTGTAGAAGGAAATTCAATATGTAATTTTATATATTATTAGGGCCGTTAGCAAATTCAATGTTTCATTTGACTAGTTGCTAGTAATTCAATGTTTCCGCTATTATCAAGTAATAGCCTCTATTGACATATTTGATTGAGTTGTGCTTCAACACTATTAATTTAAACAAAATAATTTACAAATAAATTGGTAAAAGAAAGTGGGAGAGCTTACCTATCACTTGAAATTAATTGTAGTAGTTTAAATGAAACCCAGCTCATTTAAACTCAACAAAAATTACTCATATCTTTTTCTGTCATGTGACTCTTTTAGAAAATAAAGATTTTTTTTCTTATTTATTTTTAATTTAATGAACTGTTGTAGGCCTAGGTTCTAGGTAGCCCACACAGCTAGTAGGTTATGTTGGAAGAATGCAATAGCACTAAATTAACTGTTTACCTAGCAATGCATTTAAGAACATAATAAAACAGATAAACAAAGATCCAAGAGCGCATAAAAAGCATACACTCACATTAGAAACTTTAACAGAAGTGCGTATGTTTCGCGGGGCAGGTTTCTCAACATCTTTGTTTTCTTTTGATTCCAAGAAGCGTGCAGCAGCCAAGGACCGAGGTGCAATTTCAGGGGAAGGAGCAAAGATATCATGCCCACTAATTTCTTTGAATTTTGCATCTGATATCTGCTTTTTATTCTTCAAGTCTGACTCACTTTGCAGAGTCCCACTTAACTCGCGCTGCTTTGTTACTTCAGGGAGAGAAGTAGGCTTCTTGGGAGAGATACTCTCCTCAGCATTAAAGGATATTTGGCTAATTCCAGTCATAGCTTGCTGAAAATGTAACCATTGAAAGCATATGAAGACAAATGCCAATATAATTACCGTTATATACAAGGTCAAATAAAATAAATACCTGATAAACACGCACGCTAGTTTTGTTGACAGGATTAGCAGTGCCAGATCCAGATGCATTATCTCCACCATTAGCCGCAAATATACCACTGCCAGTCATCTCCTTCCATTTATACCCTGAACAGGGCTTCCTGGAAATAACAAAGGTAACAGTTCAGAACTTCAGATGACTTAGCCAATCAATAGCCAGACATGTTATGAAGTCCATAAGGCAAAATTCTATTTGATAGGGAGGGCTCTAATAGATGCACCAAAATTCTCAAATATACAATCATAAACAGTAAGTGCGAAAAATCAGTCATGGAAAGTAACTTGCTTGGACTGCGTGCGCCTTTGATCCTTTATAATTCATGAATATGTAATACTTTATCCAGTATGCTCTTTTTGTTTAACTATTAAATGTTAGATTGTTTTTCAGTACTTCAAAGAAATCACAAAAGTTCATGGACACCTTAAAGATTTTTTTATGGAATCCTAATGTGAAAACTCAGAGGCAGAAAGTGTAAACTTTAGGAGAATAATGAGGCCTAAAACAATTTCTAGCCCATCTAAAAAACAATGAATGATTCAAGATCATTAAATAAGTTGAAGACCTTTGATCAAATTTGAGGAATCCCAAATGCAGGTTCTTTGTAACTCCACAAAAATATTCTCTTCTCCTCTCATTAGACATTAGAAAATTGTCGGTATAGCAATAATTCAACAATAAATGTTGATGTATTGTATTTTTGTTCCAAAATATTTTTTTTTTTTAAAAAAGAAACAAAAAGTTACAAAATTAGTAGACCTTCAAGTCCCTCCTCTCCCTTGATGAATTATTTACAATTTGAATTCTCATTGAACAAGCATAAATAGACTATTTACCATCTCTTGGTTCAAGTTCAAAATCCAAAAAACCCTTTTAATCATCTATCCATATCATTCTAATTTTTGCGATTAACTATACATAGGGAAAAAGAAAAGAAGCCCAACATGCATCCAAGCCAATAGTCCATGTCTTGCTCTGATCATTCAGCCAAACATAGCTGCACAAACATAAGAAATGTACCAGCTGCTAGCTAGTAAAGGAATTAAAGATGACACATCTTCAATCTCATTTCTTTATTCTATGAGTTTTTTTTTTTTTCTAACTCAGCATCGACTTTCTAGTTCAAAAGAAATAAGGCCAATTAAACTATAGATATGTAACAAATGAAATTGTTTCTAGAAATAGGCTATATAAGAATTAATATGAAGAATAAGCCATTAAACAACTTCCCATATTTGCTGTTATCTTAATTATCATTATTTATAAAAAAATTTAAAAAAAAAACTGTTTTATAAGAGGAAAAAAAATTTACTTCTAAAACGATTCTAAAAAAACTTGCATGGCTCAACAATTTAGTTTTCTTAGCACATTTTCAAAACAGATCCTCAAAATATAGTTCAAGTTTTAATCTTTTCTAATTAACCAAAAAAGGAAAAAAGAAAATGCACCACTAGATCTGATTCCAATATATTAAAAAATTCACAATCTTTAACGCTGAGTACTTGTTTCTAGAAAACAAAATTACACAATTAAGATAAGATTCTTACTTCTTCGTAAGACTCTCGGCTTCTTCATCGGTGACCTGACCTCCAAATAGGACCTTGCTAATTCTATCGGACGGCTGATAATGCAGAAAAAAAATTAGTTAAAAAAATCAAAAATCAAAATTGAAACTTTATTTTTATGGAAATACAACTTAAGTCCAGCTGAGCTGAGCTGAGCTCGACTTGAGAATACTTTTTTACCTGATGAGAAGAGCGGTGGCCAGAGGCAATGGCCGGAGAATCTGACGGAGGAGCCTCCGTCCACGTCAGCAGATCAGCGGTGGAAGTGTGTGGTTTTCTCACCGGTGTGTTTCTCTCCATTTTCTTGTTTTCTTAGTGTGTTTTGTTTCTGTGTTTGAGATATTTAATAAGCAAGAAAATAAAATAAAATAAAGAAATCTGATTTTTTAGTAATAATATTAATTATAATTTTTTTAAAAAAATCATTAAATTGATAAAATACAATAATAATAAAAATTCAAAATTTTTTAAATGAGAGAAATAGCAAAATCTCGGGCTTGTTAATAAAAACTATACTCGCTCCATTTGATTGAAACGTCAGCTTTAATTTCTTTTTAAAATTAAAATAAAATTACTTCAAACTATCCACTTAATTTCAATTACAACATATAATTTCAATTCCTATTTTTTAGTTAGTCAGTTTTAAATTTTATTTCAATGAAAATTCACTTATTAAAATTTAATAATAAAAAAAGGTAAAATGTAACTGAAAACAAAATATTTATTAAAAATAATATTTTCATATAATAAATTAATATACAATTCATCAACTATATATGTATATATGAACTTTCTTTTATTTTTCTTACTTTATTTAATTTCAGTGACATATTTATTAATTAAATTAATGAGTTTATCCCTAAATTAAATAAATGTCGCATAATATGTTTTTTTAATAAAATATTATATATTTAGTATCATATCAATATTTTAGTCATCAAATTCCGATAGATATTTTACTATTTTCAATAAAAATTAAAATTTAATAACTAAAAAAATAAAAATCAGGTAACTCTATGAAATTAAATAAAAATTTTGATAATCACCAATATAATTTAACCAAATTAAAACCCTTAATTAAAGTTTGATATAGTTTCTGAAGTTTGGAGTTGAAATTTCCCCTATTAAGGTGAGATTTTGTTGTAAATGAATAGTTTATTCGTCAGGCTACTCTATTGGCTAGGGATATATAATAAAAAAAAATCAAATAAGAGAAACTTATTTTTTACAAGCGTGATTGGAAGAGAGAGAAAAAAAAAAATTCAGTGGAAATGGTTAAAAAAAAATAGGAAATTCAAAACTAAACTACACGTTAGAAGCGTATCTTTGCTTTAAAATTTGAAACACCTAATAAAAATTGTATATAATTATTTATTTATTTTAAATTATATTTTATATATAAAATTATAATTTAACGGTAAATATATTTTTTTTAAAATCAATTAATTAAATATCGATTTCTCTTCCTCTAAATGTAATATTAAAAAAATAAGTTATATTTTTATTATTTTATCTCAAAATTAAAAAATAATTTTTTTAAAATTTAAAATTAAATATATATGTTATTATATAATAGAATACTTTAATTTGACTATTAAAAAATAAAAATTTATACTTACAATAACAATTTTTAATTTAATATTTTAAAATTAAATACTAATTTTATAAAAAATATATATTCTAAAAATTATTGCAAGGGAAAAATGAGGTGAATTTATAACAAACATGTTCCTTTCCTCAAAAACAAATTCTCTAAGTTCTTTCAATTTTGTAAAAGTGTCAATAACTTTTCAATTTTCAGTATTCACTTTAACTTTTCAAAGAAAAGTCCTCTTTCCACATTTTCAACATATATAGAAGTGAAAAAAAAAAAAGAACATAATCTCATCCCGACATTTTCCACCGATCGTTTTTTTTTTTTTTTTTTGCTTTTCTTTCTTAATTTCCCTCTTTTTTTTTATCTTGGATGAATAATATATTCATAAAAAAAATATTCAAGCAAAAGTTAAAACGATATTGAAATATTCCTGAAAAAATCAAAATAAAAAATTTCTATTTTTAATTTTTGGTTAATTTTATGAATAATTAGAGAAATCATATATAGATCAAGTTGAGCATAATCACTTTGAATGCATAACAACAAAATTAGTCTATTCTAATTTTATTTCAATATATAAAATCTATGCTCTTAAATTTTGACATTAGTCATATTTTAATACCATAAACAAATAAAATTGTTCTAATTTGCTTCTACAATTCTACAAGACATGAAGAATTGCAATTGAGGTTTAAAATTCCCCAACTTTTTTTTCATATTGTATGATTAATAATACATAAATTATGATAGATATTTTTAGAATGATTGGTTTTAGGGTGATATTTTTCAATAGAATTAATAAATGATTTGATAATCTAATATATAGACTTGAAAAGATATGTGAAATGTAAAGTGAAAAGGAAATTTGAATTGAAAAAGACATTTCTCTTGTTTTGATTTATTAATAATAAAGAAAAAATTGTCCTAATTGCCAATAAAAGAGGTACTAAGTATACTTCTATCTATTTATATTTCTCAACTGTTTCTTTTTTCTTTGTTCTATTAAGCAAACAAGCAGGTAGAGAGGTATGTTGGAAGCTTACCAAGTTTCTCTATTTCAATTCTACTCATTTATTTCTTTTGAGATAGCAAATTATTTTCATTCCTTTCAATTTTTGCTTTACACTTTATTTATTTTAAGATATCAAATTTAACATTTTATTTTATATTATAAGCGAATTTTATTTTTTTCACTTATAATTTTTTTTTTTAAAAAAAGCAAACTAACTTTCCCTTTTTTGTTCTTATCGTTTTCCTCATATAATGAAAACATAAAATTAATCAGTTCAAATAAAATTTTCACTCCCAAATATATATAGATATAGTTAACTTGCAGGCTTTTTTTATATACATTTTGGGGGGAAAAAAAAGTGAACATTCAATCCGGCTAAACTAAATTTTAATTCTAAATTAATTAGGACCAATTATATAAATTTTTTCTTTTTTCAGATAAATGTAAAATCATAAAATCATTTTGAATTACTTTTTTCCATATTAGTTTGGTCACATCCTTACCCTCTACTAGCTATTTGAGTTATTCTCATCTTTTCTTTAATGCAATAAATGTGAATTATATCCATTCTAATATATTTATGCATTTATTTCAATATTCTCATCTTAACAATATTCATTTTATCAATAAATTACCCTTTTAATATCAAACATTCATTACTATATATTATGATAAGTCATATTGTAGTATAGTAGAATTTATACTTTAATTTAACTAATATTTTACAGTCATTTAAAACTCCTATAATATTTTTCTACTCCATTTAATTTACTAATTTAATCTCATGAATAATATCTCTTTGGCAATTCATTCTCTTGATAAAATGATAAGTTATTTGAGAATGTTAAAAATAAATGTTACCGTCAATATATTTTATATATACGATCAATCACTTTTTAGTGTAGACAAAAAAACTTAATTATAGAATAATGAGAATTTCCAACAATGATTAATTATGAAGGGTGTCAAAGTCTCTAGGCTAAGAATAAGTATGATTAACCAAAGTAAATTTGAAAAAGTCAAAGCAAAATTTAAGTTAACAAAATTCTTAAGTTATTCTCATTATTGAGAAGAGTAATATTAATTATAGTCACTTTAAAAAATGATTATTGAACAATTTCTCTTTTATTGATTAGAAAATATTTATTATAATATGTCTCTTAATAAATAAATATATTTTAACCAAAAAAATTATTAAATAATCACTCTCTACAATTATTGTAATTAACATTTCTCTTATTGTGAATGTCACATGAAAATTTTATCTTTAACTCTGGTAACATGTCAAATCAAGAGCTAAATATATTTTTTAAAAAATAATTAAGAGCCAAATCTAATTTGATCGCATCAAAGCAAAGTCAAAGAATATTAAATTTATAACAAATGAGATTTTATAACATAAAATATCTTAAACCATTTAAATTTAATCATACTTCCTATAAGTGACAGAGCCACCATGAAGTCGTGTGTGGTCACAGCCCCCTCCACCGGCATCTAAAAGGAGACTAGTTGTACTATGTTGTCCCATGACGGCAACCAAGAGAGAGGATGAATTGGTTTTTTGAGGAATGATGGCAAATTGAAAAATTCAACAAACAAGAAATGTAGAAAATTGAGAAGAGGGTAGAAAAATGGACACAGGAGATTTATAGTGGTTCAGATTCAATAATCCTACATCCACTCCCCAACCTCAATTGGATATTCCACCATACTTGAAGTTTTACAAGCTCACTTCCAACTTTGGTATTTTTACAAGTTCACACCCAACTTGACAAGTGTTTTCCTAAGGCTAACACTCAAACCCCTTACAAGAGTTTTCCTAGGCTAACTCTCAAATCCAACAAGTGTTTATGGCTCACACTAAATCTTACAATTGGTGTTTTAGTGGCTAACACTTAACCTTACATGAAGAGATAAATAGATGAAAGCTTAAGTAAATAAATTGCAAGAGTTTGGACAATATTAGTATATTTTCTCTAGCTAGAAGACTTATTTGAGGTAGTATTTATAGGCTTCAAACAAGTTCTGCCCGTTGGTGAAGTGAATAGAAAAGTGCAACTCCAACAACCACAAAATCTTCCTGGATTTTTGTGTCAGACTGTTAGTACGGTATCGCACCACCTTTGGATGGTTGCGCATCCTTGGATGGTCGTGTACCACCTTTAGGCGGTCTCGCATCTGTTTGTGCAGTCATCTCAAATGTCTGGTGCGGTCATGCAATTCAAGTCTCTAACGGCTACTTGACATGTGGCGTCTTCTTATTGGCTCTTTAACTAGCTGTTGAAGCTCTCCAACGGCTATATGAATTTAGAGGTCGCACAGACACTTTGGGCGGTCGCGCATTGTCTTGCGTTGAGTCATTCACTGCTCCATGCCACCGTAAACCTCTCTGTCAAATTAAGACAGTTTGGATAGTCGCACAACCTCTTGGGGCAGTCACGCATACTTGGATGGTCGCGCACACCCTTGGGGCGGTCGCGCATCCCTTCAAAGACAGATTTTCAGCACTTAGAAAATCTTCAAATTTTTTTGCATTTCAGCTCATTCTAAGTTGTTTTCCTGCCATATAGACACTCATTGAAGCCATTAGATCACTTCAATTTGTTTGTCAAGATCAAAATCAAAATTAATCTAAATCTATGTCAACAATCTCCCCCTTTATGATTTTGGCAATCAAATTGAATTTGAAATAAAAATAATCAACAAAAATAGGCAATACTTTCCATTATGCAAAAACATAAGAAAATTCAAAAGATAATGTTCAAATTCATCAAATTCTCTCCCCCTTTGCCAAAATTCAAAAAGAGGAAGGGAGAGATGAAGAGCAATTAAACAATTTAAAAAGATGATATAAGAAATAAGGAAATATAAATACAAGACAAGATCAAAATCAATGTTGGTGTAACTTTATACTAGAATTCAAAGCCAATAGCCAATAATCATAAACAAAATTCACAATTAACACAAATCTAAGTCATATACTTAGGAAAAATAAAAGTACCAATCAATGAAAAATATCAAAATCAATTGAAAATATGTTAAAAATACCAATTGATTGGATTATACTCCCCCTCAATTGATGATCTCCCCCTCAAGAAGTGAAAAGCTTAGAAACAATTAAGATTCATTTTTATCAAAATATTCAAGTTTTCGTCTCTCTTGTTGGAGTCAAATCAAGAGGAATATAAAAAGAAATTTGAATACAATTTAAGAAAGTGATTAACTTAATTATGAACAAATTTAAAATGTAACAAAAATAATTTAGTCAACCACAAAATTATTTTTCAGCCGTAATATCAAACACAACATGTAAAATAAAAAATTAAAAGTATAAAAGTTAAAATGTTGTAAGGCAAGAATTGTTACCAATTTTTTAATGTCAATTGCCTTACTCTTAGCATTGTTGGACTTGGTTTGATGGAGTACTCATCCTCCTCCATCTTCATGCCATTTTCCCTTGTCAATTAGGGGGTTTTCCTTGATAACTTTTTCTAAGCTATGTTTGTTTTTAGATATTTGTTCATTTGAGGTCTTTAACTTTAAAGTAGAATTTTTTAAACATACAAAATTCTCTTCTAGTTTTGAGCATTTGTCCTTATGAAATTTTATCTTAGAAAAATACTTTTTTACTCTAAGGTTCATATGTTCAATTATATTACTATCATCTAAAGCATCATCACTATTGTCATAATTTAAATTCATGTTTAAAGATTAGGTACCTACCTCATTGGAGTGTTCATCATCTCCCATAGCCATGAGACATAGATTTGTAATTGCTTGCTCTTCTTCCTCTTCTTCTTGCTCTTCTTGCATCTCCATTGTCATCTCATGTGTTAGTAATTTTTCAATGAGGACATCCGTTGGAAGCTTGCTCAAATCATGTGCTTCCTCAATGGATGATACTCTTGCTTCAAAGTCCTTCTTTGTAAAAGTTCTAAGGATTTTGCAATTTATGTCTTCCAAAGAGTATACTTTGCCAAATTTCTTCAAATCATTGACAATGGCAAGAAGTCGGTTGGTCATCTCCGTGACATCTTCAAAGGACTTCATTTTGAAGAGTTCATACTCTTGGACATGCATTTGGACCTTCGTGAATTTTACTTGATTAGTGCCCTCATGATAATTCTCCAAGGTCTTCCAAATACTGTAGGCATTTGAGCATCCAAGAACTCTTCTACATTCTTCCTTTGGTAATGAGCTTAGGAGAATGAAAGAAGCCTTTTTATCTCTCTCATTGCTTCTTCTTTGTTCTTCATTCCACTCTTTTCGTGGAATCTCTTTTTCTACACCATCAACCACTCTTGTAGGAATCTTCCATTCATTTTCAACATAATCCCAAAGCTCTATTCCTTCACTATATAGGAGCAAAAACATCTTGTGTTTTCAATAGAAATAATCAAAGTGAGGTATAAGAAGAGAGTTTAAGTTTCCATGATAATGAACCATGGAGTTGGAAGAAAAAAAATTGATGTAGAGGATCAAATTTCACAATTAAGTTTCTTGAAATTTTGAAGGTTGACACCAATTGTTGTCCCAAGATGGCAACCAAGAGGGGAGGGTGAATTAGTTTTTTGAGGAATGATGGCAAGTTGAAAAATTCAACAAACAAGAAATGTAGAAGATGTAGAAGATTGAGTAGAGAGTAGAAAAATGAACACAAGAGATTTATAGTGATTCGGATTCAACAATCCTACATCCACCCCCCAACCTCAATTGGGTATTCCACCATACTTGAAGTTTTACAAGCTTACTTCTAACTTTGGTGTTTTTACAAGTTCACACCCAACTTGACAAGTGTTTTCCTAAGGCTAACACTCAAACCCCTTACAAGAGTTTTCCTAGGCTAACTCTCAAACCCAATAAGTGTTTATGGCTCACACTAAACCTTATAATTTGTGTTTTAGTAGCTAACACTCAACCTTACATGAAGAGATAAATAGATAAAAGCTTAAGTAAATAAATTGCAACAGTTTGGACAATATTAGTATATTTTCTCTAGCTAGAAGACTTTTTTGAGATAGTATTTATAGGCTTCAAAAAAGTTCTGCCCATTGGTGAAGTGGGTAGAAAAATGCAACTCCAACAGCCATAAAATCTTAATGGATTTTTGTGTCAGACTGTTGGTGCTGTCGCGCACCACCTTTGGATGGTCGTGCATCCTTGGATGGTCTCGCACCACCTTTGGACGATCACACATCTATTTGTGTGGTCATCCCAGCTGTCTAGTGGGGTCGCAATTCAAGTCTCTAACGGCTACTTGACATGTGGCATCTTCTTATGGGTTCTTTAACTAGCCGTTGAAGCCCTCCAACGGCTATATGAATTTAGCGGTCGCGCAGACACTTTGGACGGTCGCACATTGTCTTGCGTCAAGTCATTCACCGCTCCATGCCACCGCAAACCTCTCTGTCAAACCAAGACAGTTTGGATGCCCTTGGGGCGGTCGCGCATACTTGGATGGTCGTGCACACCCTTAGGGCGGTCGCGCATCCCTTCAAAGATAGATTTTCAGCACTTAGAAAATCTTCAATTTTTTTTGCATTTCAGCTCATTCTAAGTTGCTTTCCTGCCATATAAACACTCATTGAAGCCATTAGATCACTTTAATTTGCTTTCCAAGATCAAAATCAACAACAACAACAACAACAACAACAAAGCCTTAATCCCAAGTCAATTGGGGTCGGCTATATGGATTCTTCTTTTCCACTCAATGCGATTTAAGGTTATCTCTTCTGGTAGATGTAACATCATAAGATCATTTTGGACCACTTTTGACCAAGTCAGTTTAAGCCTACCTCTGCCTCTCTTAGCTATATCTACTCTAACTTGTTCGATTTTTCTAACTGGCGCATCGCTGGGTGTTCGTTTCACATGGCCAAACCACCTCAATCTATGCTCTCTTATCTTATCCTTAATAGGTGCTACCCCCACTTTTTCTCTAATGCACTCATTGCGGATTTTATCTATCCTAGTATGACTACACATCCATCTTATCATTCTCATTTCTGCAACATGCATTTTACTCATGTGTTGTCCTTTTACTGCCAAACACTCACTACCACACATCATAGCAGGCCGTATTACAGTGCGGTAAAATTTTTCTTTTAATTTAATTGGCATCTTTCGATCACATAGAACTCATGTAGCACCCCTCCACTTCATCCAACCATCTTTAATCCTATAATTTATATTTTCTTCACAACCCCCATCTTCTTGAAGAATAGAGCCAAGATATCTAAAATAAGTACTATGAAGCACTGCTATTCCGTCTAAAATAATTTTGTCTCTTTCTCTATTCTCGCTATTAAATCTACAATGCATATACTCAGTCTTAGTCTTACTTAGCTTAAAATCCTTAGTTTCCAAAGTGCTTCTCCATAACTTTAATTTTTGATTTACCCCTGCTTGAGTCTCATCTATTAATACAATATCATCTGCAAACATCATACACCAAGGGATGTCGTCCTGTATATGTCTTGTTAGATCATCCATGACCAAGGCGAAAAGATAAGGGCTCAAAGCTGAACATTGGTGTAATCCAATAGAAACGAAAAAATCCTTAGTATCCCCTCCCACGGTGCGGATACTAGTGATAGCTCCCTCATACATATCCTTCAAGACTTGGATATATCGTATAGATATTCTCCTACGCTCTAGGACCCACCATAAAACTTCTCTAGAGACTCTATCATACGCCTTTTCCAAGTCAATAAAAACCATATGTAAATCCTTCTTCGTCTCTCTATACTTTTCCATCAAATCTCTTATAAGAAAAATAGCTTCCATAGTTGAACGACCAGACATAAAGCCAAACTGATTTGAGGAGACACAAGTATCTAACCGCAAACGGTATTCCACAACTCTTTCCCACAATTTCATAGTGTGGCTCATAAGCTTTATACCTTTATAATTTGAGCAATTTTGAATATCTCCTTTATTCTTAAAAATAGGTATCAAATTACTTTGTCTCCATTCATTAGGCATTTTCTTTGAACTTAAGATCTTATTAAACAAAGATGTCAACCATGTAACTCCTGTATCTCCCAAACATTTCCAAACCTCAATAGGTATCTCATCTGGTCCACAGGCTTTACCAACTTTCATCTTCTTCAAAGCTTCTTTAAATTCCAAAAATCTAACCCGTCTAGTGTATTTCACATTTTTCTCTCTCCTAACGTCTAAACCCTCAATGTTATCACTATGGTTACCATTAAGAAGTTCCTCAAAATAGCTTCTTCATCGTTCCTTAATATCCTCTTCTTGAACCAGAACCTTATTCTCTTTATTTTTAATGCACTTAACTTGGTTTAAATCACGACATTTCTTTTCTCTTATCTTAGCCAATTTATAGATAGCTTTTTCTCCTTCTTTTGTTCCAAGTTTCTCATACAAACTCTCTAAAGATTGCGCTCTTGCTTGACTAACTGCCTTTTTAACATTTTTTTTTGCTTGTTTGTACTGCTCAAAAGCATTATTGTTATTACACTTGGGCAAACTCTTATACCATTCCCTTTTACTTCTTACCGCTTTTTGCACTTCCTCATTCCACCACCAAGACTCCTTCGAGGGATGTCCACACCCTTTAGATTCTCCAAGAATCTTTTTAGCTACTCTTCTAATTGTTGTAGACATATATATCCACATATCATTTGATGACATACTCACATCTTCCTCCCACCCTCCAGCTTTGACCAACTCATTCTTGAACAACAATTGTTTTTCACCTTTTAAAGTCCACCACCTAATCTTAGGACTATTGTTCCTCCTTGGCCTACTAGTCAACCTCTTAAATTTGATATCCAAAACTACTAACCTATGTTGAGTGGTCAAAGCCTCACCTGGAATAACCTTACAATCCTTGCATGTTTGATTGGCTTTTCTTGTGAGTATGAAGTCAATCTGACTTCTATTTTGCCCACTTTTATAGGTCACTAGATGTGATTCCCTTTTTATAAAATATGTATTTGCCAGAATTAAACCATAGGCTAAAGCAAAATTAAGGATACTCTTACCTTCTTCATTTCTAATTCCAAAACCATACCCTCCATGTACCTCCTCAAAACCTACTCTGTCTTTTCCTACATGTCCATTTAAGTCTCCTCCTATAAAAATATTTTCATCATTTGGAATCCCTCGCATAAGTTCATCCATATCATCCCAAAAATTTTGCTTGCTCTCCCCATCCAATCCAACTTGAGGGGCATATGCACTAACTATGTTGATGGTCTCATTCTGGATCACAAGTTTAATTGAAATAATCCTATCGTTTACTCTTTTCACGGATATAACCGTCTGCTTTAGGTTCCAATCCAAAATTATACCTACTCCGTTCTTACTTCTATCTATACCTGTATACCACACTTTATACCCAGTTTTCTCAACGACTTTACTTTTTTCTCCAACCCATTTAGTCTCTTGGATACAAGCAATACTAATTTTCCTTCTCTCCACAGTATCAACAAGTTCTCTCAGTTTACCTATAAAAGATCCAATATTCCAAGTTCCTATTCTGATCTTACTCCCTAATTGTTCTTTCTTATGCTTCTTCCTATAAAATCTTTTAACATTATCTAAACCTGTATCTCTCGTATTACTCTTATTATTCATATTTTGGACTAACTTCTTTACCCACACCCGTCCATGATGTGAGAACCCTTGTTTATTATGCACCACATCCGGGCGCCGACATGGAGTGTCGCATTCGGGGAACGCCCTACACCCTTGCTTATTCTTCACTACACCCGGGCTCCGATGTAGCGCGTCGCAAGTAGGGAACGCCCCAACAATATTATTATTAAAATCCATATCATGAGATGTGACAAAAGTTTTACACTGGCTGTCACCTACCGCAACCCTCCTCCTTTACCCGGGCTTGGGACCGGCTATACATGATACATAAGAAACTCATGTATAGGCGGAGTTGCCAAGATCAAAATCAAGATTGACCTAAATCTAGGTCAACATACTGGACGTCGGTGAAGGATAACTCAGTCCCCACAAGAGACTGAGTTGATTCATTTACAGCTAGAGGAAGAAGAACTCCTCGCTATAAATAACTTTTGTTTTATAAAATCGTCCCTGATGATGTTATTAACAGCTAGTTTTTGTTGTTCCTGTTCCGTATGCAATCATGAAATCAGAATAAGTCCCAATTTTGAAAGTTGCAGGATGGATAAGTCGGAGTAGTAGCATTTCCTGTGGCTTGCATATTTTGAATGTTTTCGTTCGTCCTCTAAGTTCTCAAGCAAGTCAATTACTTTGAAAGCACCATTAGGGGATTTCTAATTCAATATAGCAGCTTTGATAGAAGTTGGGGATAAGATTAGTGGAAGAGCTTCTTTCATAGAGGGCAGGGGCTAGGTATATGCCGATAACAAGTTCAATGGCACCAAGAGCCGGGTCCTCCGCGTGGAAAGGCAAGAAAGTGAATCTGTATATAATTTCTAGTTTAGTTAGATTTAGATTGTTGGCAAGGGCATAAGATAAAGAGTATTGATTCAACGTGGCTAGAGTAGTCAAGAGATAGATCATAACAGCAGGCAAAGCAGTAGAAATAGGATAGGAAAAGAAAAAAGACCTTCGTAAGTTCACTAAGTACCTTTGTTCCTCTCCAGGATCAATACTTCTTAAAATGGAAAAATCAAACCCCTTGTTAGTACGAATAACCGTTTCGCCATGGACGGTTTTAATTTTTTTTTTCAAAAAAAAAATAAAATTTGCCCGTTTAAACAACGTCGTTTCATCGGGACGGGGTTTAACAAAAAGGAGAGCTTGCGTTCGTAGCCCCCTTTCTCTTCCTCTCTCCCATGCTTCCCTTCACCAAAATCCCAACCCAGCTGCACAGCAGCCAGTCGGCCTAGCCACCACCGCCCACCGGTCCATTGCTGCCAGTAAATTCTGATCTCCTCTGTAAATTTTTGGTTCCATCAATGCTTCCTATTGTAATAAATCATTCATGTTTTTTTTATAAATAATTAACATAAAATTATACAAACACATTTTATTTTGAGATGGATTGTGTATATTTGACTTAAAGCTTTCAAAAACTTAAAAGACACGGCGCTTAAGTTTTATAAATATATTGACTTTTGAAACAAGTTTTATTAGGTAACATGATGAAAATAGTTGAAATTATTTCCCTAAAAAATATTAAAAGAAAATTAGTAGCTGGAATTTATTTTTTTTTTAAAAAATTAATTTATTTTTTTTTAAAAAAAATTTCCTACATTATAACCCTGGATATATATATATATAATATTATAAAAATAGACAATACTTCTCAATGACTTGCTTTAAATTCTTATTATTTTAATAAATGAAGAACTCAAATTTGAGACTCCCCCTCTTTACAATTTTGGGATATGATATCTCTATATTCTTGAGACAGCAAATGTGATCCAAAATTTAAAGGAAAAAAAGGATTTTATTTTTTGAAAATTCAAAATATTTTTAATAAATATCATTAAGAGTTACATCATGAATAAAATTGAAAAAAAAAGGTGATTAAGTTTTAATAGGCATTTTTTTTATTACGTCGCATATATTCCACTACTATATTATTTTAATGTGTAAGATTATCATTCTACCAATGAATTTTTGTTTTAGTTGTACTATAATTATCGTTTGAAAGATTTTAAATTTAGCTAAAGTTAAATTTAAAAACAAATAGATCCAGTAATTATATATTCATGTTCATTCTCAAATTTTCTGAATTTTATTTATATTTATTTGCCCTCATTCTGGATTAAAAGTATTTGTCCGATTCATCTCTTGGAAAACTTCTTTTGAATATTCCAATCAATTGCAATTCATATAAAAATGAAAAAAAAAATCATACATACTCAAATTGAAATAATTTCAACTATAATTAATATTCCAACCAATTGTAATTCATTTAAAAAAAATTTACAAATTAATTTTTGTTGCAGAATTTCACATAGGCAGTTGAAATAATATAATTAAAAAAACAAAGGCAAAAGAAATGTTAAACAAATGGTTCTAATCCTCTGTTTTTACAGTGCTTCAAAAGCAGCCACCATTGCAAAAATCTCATCATCTGCACATTTGCACTCACTATATTTGCAGCAACCATTTCTATACTTCTTCTTTTGTTTTTCCACCATTTCTGGGTTTCTGATTCTCATCTCTATTTTCACTGAGGGAGGCTTAACACCATCCTCAAGAACAGAGCAACTTTTCTTTGAGACCATCATAACCCACTTTTCCAATTCCAATTCTGGTGATTCCAGAACTGTTTCCCATGGAATCTGAGCTCTACCCAGTAGTTTTGATCCTCCAATTTTACCAATAATTGAGTTTGCATTTCTCCATCGTAGCTCGAAAACCACACTCTGTTTCTTTAAGTTGTTAATGGAGTCTTCACTGCCCAAACATTCCAATGAGAAAGATTGGTTCCAGAAGATATTAGAATTGGAGAAGATTTCTCGAGTGTATAATTGGATTCTTTTGTTATTTCCTGTAGAGAGAGAGTATCTAACAAACAGGTTTCCATGGAACTTCAATTCTACATTTTTGGCTTGCACTATTTTAATTTGGTTTGTGTTGTTAAGAGACGATGAAGATCATAGGATTTATATATATAGTGGTGGAATATGGTGGAAATTATTTAATTTTTTTATGAATCTACTTTAATATATGTTCATATCATAGTATCTTATATACATAAATAAAATAATGCAAGTGTGTGGATTATAATTAACTATAAGTATCCATCAAGATCTAGTTGCAATTCTATCAATAATACAAAGGTAATTTAATATTGGTCTGAAATAAAAGTGAATCAACACAATAGATTGTGGGGAAAGATTATTTTCAATTAAAATAAAGCTTAGCAAATCTCAAAATTAATTTTATTGGTAAGAGAGTTTATAATTTTTTCATTAATCTGATTCAATTTTTATAATCAATTGTAGTATCATTTTTTAAAAATAAATTTAATACGATAAATAAAAATAAAAAATTAATCCATGATATTAACATACAGATAAATAAAAATAAATAAATAAGGCTTAACAAATGAAATCATAAAAGGGGAAGATATAATAAATAATATTGTAAGTTATAAAGTAACATTGCAAGTTGAACTGGAATTGGGTTACAGTAGTTGTAATACATTAGATTTAAGATTCGACTTTCCACTAGATGTTTTTAGCACAGGCAGACTAATAAGTGCATTTTTTTTTCAATGCTTTTTCATATTAGAATTCAATTAATTTCGTTGATTGAAATGATTTTATGATGAAATTAAAAGGGATTTCAAATAAGTATTAAGGTGATAAGTTTGTTTTGAATGATTCTGCTGAAACAATTTAAAAGTAATATTAATATGTTTATTTTCCCAAGATAAAAAATTTTGAATTTAAAATTATAAAATGAATCCTTCACAAATTAGGGCTATTTCCAACCTGTCAATTTTTTATTTTTACTTTTTACTATTTTATTTAGGCGGCAATTTGGTTTATCCTTCGAAATTAGAATGAGAATGAAAAAAAATCTAAATCAGAATTACTATATATCTTTTATTTTATTCACTCTTAAATTAGGATCCGATCCCCTTTTCAAATTGTTTAAATTACAATAAGACTAAAATCTGAATAAATAGCAATTATATATATATAAAGAGAGAGATGTAGTTTCTAAATTTTACTCGTTCCGTCAGTTTGTCTTTTTAAATTTTTAATTTAATAATATAATTCACTGAATTCATATTTTTTTTAACTTATAAATATAAATTAGTTGACTTACTGAGTCACACTTAGTCACATTTTCTCTTAACTTATAAACACATTTTGTATTATTTTTATACTCTTTTGAAACTTTTATTGTTGGTTTAATATTTTCTAAATTTCTCTTTTTGTAATGTAATTAATTTTTTTTACAATATACGTTATTTGAAGAAAATATATTTTAGGAATTAGATTTTAGATAAAAATATTTAAATAGGAAGGGATTTAGAAAGAGAAAAAAATATTTATAAGTTAAGAAAAATATAACTTAATGTGATTTAATAAATTTATATTTATGAGTCAAGAAAAATATAAATTCAATTGGATATAAGAGAATGTACATTGTATAGTTCCCCTCTTCTCTTTTTTATAAAAAAAATTATATATATTTAAATTTATACAGTAAATTTTTTACAATTCCTTTTTCCCCCTTGAAAAAGTTTAAATTTCTCTTATCTTTTAAATCACTTCTAAAGAGGGAAAAAAAATAGAAATTAGAAAAAGAGACAAACTTTTTAATTAAATTAATTTGAACCTATACAATAAATTAAGGGATTAAAAATAAATTTAAAACACAATAAAAAAAGAAAAATTGAGAAAAGACACATGATTTGAATCTTTATTTTTTAAAAATTTCTTTTCTTTATTTCTTTATTTTCATTTTATTATTTATATTCCTAATATTATGTGATGATTTTTACTTCAAGCATTTCTTAAATTGTTCATGATTAAATAATTTTTCTCTTTATTTTGTTTTTTAATATATAATCAATAAATTCAAAAATCATGGTTGTCAAAAATATTATTTTTTTAAATGTATCATTAAGTAAATTTTACCAAAGTAAAATTATCAATATGATATTAAATTAATTGTCAGAAATATTTTTTTTTAGTGTATCATTAAGTAAATTTTGCCTCTTTTTTTTTTAAGTTCTAACTTCACTTCTGATGAGCAATATGATTAAATCAAAAGTAAATCAAAAGTTCAAGGAGTGAATCTCAAGAGAAGCCAAAAATAGAATGAGAAGTTTCTGATTTGAAGAAGATAATTTTTGAAACAAAAAGGATAAGTTTGAAGTGCCAAAAATATTTACTCATTGGAAGAAACCACAAAAAAAAACTTACTCAAAAGAGCTCGCAACAAATTAAAGACATCCTTTTGGAGGCCTTTGTTTCAAAGAAATCCCAACAAAAAATAAGCTCAAAAAGTGAGAGAGAAAAATTAATCTAAGGAGAGTACTATAATGAAAAGATAGATCTAGTGTTACCGCCGACAAAAGCACCGACGATAGTCCTAGAGTTAGTGTACGAAACACTTGGTTTTGAAAATGTTGTATATGTAGAAAGAAAACAAACTCACCAGGAAGGGAGAGAAAAGCTAGGGATAAGTGTTCAAACTTCACATATTAGCTTAATTTAAAATCATATATATATATATATATATCATGTATTTAATAAGAGGAAATTACATGCACTACTACCTTTTAAGTTTTGTTTTCAAATATACTGCACATACTTTATCTTTTCACTTTTAATTTTATTGTTTTCACTTTTAATTTTATTGTTTTTCTATTTTACCATAAACTTAATTTTTTTTTAAATATACGGTGCTTTTTTTTTGTTCATTCTTTACTTTCTTATTCACTACTATCTTATGTTTCCCTGTTTCATATGTTATGATATCCATTTACAAAAGCAAACAAACTTCTAAATAATTAGTGTGGAATATTTGTTTAATCCAATAACTGATAATCCAATTTACCTCTTTTCTTTTAGATATGAACAAATTTGATTACCTTTTTTTTGAGATTGGTTAATCTCAATGAAAATTACAAAATAATTAAATAAAGTAATCAAAACTTTACGCTAATTATCGATTCTTAGTTATTATTACAAATTACTTTTCATTGAAGTGATTTTTGTTTTAATTATAAATTATAATTATCTTTTTATTTTTTATTTTTTATTTTTATGTTTCAAATATAATAATTGGATATATATTTATAAGAGAATAAGATTATATATTATATATATGGATATATAGATATATGTTATATAAAATTTAACTGAAGAATAATGATATATGTATATATATGGGTATATATGGCTATATGTAGATATATGTTAGTGTATAATTATTATATATATTTATATATAAGTATATATTATATATAATTAGATATACCAAAAATAATAATAATACACGTTGATATATGTTACATATAACTAGATATATGTGTGTATATATTACAAAAGAATAACAATATATATTATATATATGTGGGTATATGTGGATCTATGTTGGTATATAATTATTTTATATGTTTATATATATGTGAGTATATATTATATATAACTAGATATATGTGGGTATATGTTGTAAAAGAATAATAATATATATTATATATATGGAATGTGTTGGACATGGATACTATATTTTTAGTATAAATAGTAAATAGATATATATAATTATAATTAGTATATATCTACATATATTAAGATATAACAGTTGTATAGTGATAATTCTTTTTTCAAGACAATAGGTATATGTAGATATATATTACATATATCTTTATATATTAAGATATTATAGCTTCTTACTGACATTATTTTTTAAAGACAATAAATATATATAGTTATAGTTATAATATATATAAATTGTAATATCCCAAAAGATACCCTAAAATTTTGGAATGTTTATTGTTGAAATGGAATTTAATGATATAAAGTATATATATATGATTAAGTGGAAAGAGAGGAAAAGAGGAGTGTGTATATGTTGTATATATGAGGATATATGCAATATATACAATATACAACATATACAAGTCAACATTTATTGATGGTCAAATGAGATAATTAATTATTTTAAATAGAAATTAGATGTGAGTGGAAGATGATTTTTGTATATTATAATAATTAATACTTGGCCGAGATTAAAGAGGAAATTTAGTGGTTAAGAGAAGTGATTTGTTTTGATTTTTCTATCATCTTCTTCTTCCTTCTTTTGATAGCCGGCCACCACCATCTCCATCAAGGAAGAGAGGTTTTGTGATTTCTAACTCAAGATTGAAGGGTGTTTCAAGTGATCAAGTTGGAATTCTAAGGATTCTCTTCATTTTTGGTAAGTTTTCAACTTGTTTCTTTGATTTCTTTTGAGTTTGTTGGATTGTTTGATGTAGATGAGTTTTGAGTTTAGTGGATGGTTGATTTTGATATGTTTGAAGTGTTTGGTTTTATTAACTTTGATTTTTGGCGTTGGATTGAAGAAAATGTTAAGTTTGGTGAAGAAAACAAGAGTTGTGGGTGTTGTGACTTTGAGTTTTGAATATGGTTGTGTTTGTGTTTGATGTTTATAATTGAGTTGTTTTGTTGTTATGTAAGTTTATTATGGTTTATTGATGGTTTTGGTTAAGTTTTTTTGGAGTGGAAAAGGGTAAAAGAAAGATGTTTGTTGGATGTGGTGTTGTTGGTGTCGAATTCAGGTTTTTGGCCTGACACGCCCAGTAGCATGGCCATTTCCTTGGGTGTGTCGTTGGTTCTGTTTTCAGTGTGGGTGACACGAGCAGTGATATGCCCATTTCACTGAGCGTGTCACAGCTTCTGTGTTGGAGTAGTATTGACACGTGAAGTGACACGCCCATGTCACTGAGCATGTCATAGCTACTGTGTTGTTGGTGGATTGACACATCCAGTGACACGCCCATGTCACTAAGCATGTCATAGCCACTGTGATAGAGGAGAATTGACACATGCAGTGACACGCCCATGTCATTGAGCATATCATAGCTTATGTATTGTGGATTTAGGGCACGACCAAGGACACACCCGTGTTATTGAGCGTGTCATGTGTAGGGTTTGCCCTAGATAGTTGTTATTCTTATTTTCTTATGTGTATTACTAAATGAGTGTGTATAATCACCTTTGGATTAGGTTTTGAAGAGATTTGAGTTGCCCAATCCAAGTGTTGTAGATATCTTGGAAGAGGAGTTTGGTATTGGTGTGTGTTGCTCTTAGAGGTAAGCTATATGATTGCATACATTTACATGATTTTGGGACTTAATACATTTGGCTGGAAAATGTGTTAGGTTACCTATTATATTGTTGGTATATGAGAATGGTGTAATGATTTGTATTATGTGCATTATGTGAATTATATGTTGAGGATTCAAAATATATGAACAATGTAAGTTGTGATGTGCACTCAAATGATGAAATGTGAAGCCATTTGTGTTGGCTATAATTATACAAATGAAATATTTAGGGCATTGTGCCTAGATGATCAATGAGAAAATGAGAATGGATTGGATAATGAAATAATGAAAGAATTGTGTGCCTAATATGTTATTCAATTTTCAGAATTTTGTGTTGGTGGCATGCCTAAAAGGAACAATACCTTGAAGCTGGGTTGGGCTTGGTCCTTGAAGTCAGGTTGGGTTGATGCTATGCTCCCCTTGAAGCTTGGTTGGGCCTAGTCCTTGAAGCCTAGTTAAGATGTTACATATGAGATGTTTCTCATTGTGATAATGATTCGCCTATGGGCTTGATAAATGTGATTATTGGACCAAAACAGTAACTCTGGAATTTGAATGGCATATTAGTTTCTTTTGGGCCTATGCTTGTCTTTTCTTAAATGTGAATTATGAATAATAGAACAATTGAACAATGTAATGAGATTTAATGTTATGAATTATGATATCCTTGTGTATTGTTTATAATTCTTGAAAGTTTGACATCAGCATTACATTGAATCATATTGTTACCATGGTTAGTACCACTAAGCCGTTGGCTTAGCGCAATTGTGATTTATCACAAAGGTAACAGGGTAGATCCGGTTGAACTGGAGAGTTCATGTAATATCCCAAAGTATACCCTAAAAGTTTTGGAATAATTATTGTTGTATTTGGATTAAATGTATATGTGTTAATGAAAAGAGAAATGAGGTATTGAAGAGAGTGTATATGTTGTATATATTGAGATATATACAACATATACAAGTCAAAAGAAGTGCAAAGTCAAAGAAAGAGTTAATTTTTATTAATTAATTAATAGGAAATTAATTAAGTGGAATTAGAGTGAGTGGAAGTGGATGGAGATATTTTGGATTATTTTATTGTAAATGCTTGGAGGAGAGGATTTTGAGGAGAGACTTAGTAAGAGTTTGACTTTGCTTTCTTTCTTTTCTTCTTTCTTTCTTTCTCTCTCCGTGGCTCATTTTCTTTTCTTTCCTTTTCTTTTCTTTTGGCCGGCTATCAAAGAAGCAAGAGAGCAAGAGAGAGATTTGATCTTCCAAACTCAAGATTGAAGGAAGTTTTCAAGTGATCAAGTTGAAAATTTAAGAGTTTCTTCATCATTGGTAAGTTTTCCACTTGATTCTTTGATTTTCTTTGAGTTTGTGAGTTGAGGTTGTGGTTGATATGTGTTTGTTTGATTGTGGTGTGTTTAAGAGTATTTGGTTCAATTGATTTTGAATTTTGGGGTTGGATTGAAAGAAAGAGTAAGTTTGTTGGAAGAGAAAGTGTTGTGGTTGTGTTTTGGGTTTGTGGTCATAATTATGATTTGTGTTTGATTTATGTTTTGTATTGTTTTGGTGTTTTTGCAAATTATTATGGTTTTTGGGTATGTTTAGTTAAGTTTGTTTGAAGTGGATAATGGTGGAAGAAAGTGGTTTATTGGGTGTAGAGTTGTTGTTGCCGGAATCATGATTTTTGGCCTGACATGCCCATGAGCACGGCCAGGTCTTTGGGCATGTCAATAGTTCTGTTTTCTGGATGGGTGACACGAGCAGTGACACGCCCATGTCACTGAGCGTGTTATAGCTATTGTGTTGGTAAAGGATTGACACGGCCATGAACACGCCCGTGTTATTGGACGTGTCAATGTTTCTGTGAGACAGAAGGTATTACACGTTCAGTGACACACCCGTGGTTCTAAACGTGTCAAAGCTTCTGTGTTGTGGAGTTAGGGCACGGTCAGGGACACGCCCGTGTTGTTGAGCTTGTCATATGTAGAGTTGCCCTAGTTGGTTCTTAACCTTATCATTTCATGTGTATAAGTTAGTGTATATCATTCCTTTTGGATTAGGTTTTGAAGAGCGTTGAGTTGCCATAATCTAAGTGTTGAAGGATTCTTGGAAGAGGAGTTTGGTGTGGAGTGAGTTGCTCTTGAGGTAAGTACAAATTTACATGGTTGCATTAATTTACATGATTTTGAGACTTAACACATTTGGTTATAAATGTGTTAAGTAATCTACTATATTGTTATTACTATTTGATTAATGTTATGATTTGTATAATGTGAATGATATGATGATCATTCAAAAGGTATGTACAATGTAATTGGTTATGATGAATACTTTAATGATGAATTGCTATAATGTGAATTGAGATATGATGAGATATGATGCCATTGTTGTTGGCTATAATGATGCAAATGAGATGATTGAGGCATGGATGCCTAAATGATGATAAGAAAATGAGAATGAAATTGATAATGAAATAATGAATGAATTGTGTGTCTAATGTGTTATTCCATTTTCAGAGTTTTGTTGTTGGTGGCATGCCTAATGGTAACAATCTCTTGAAGCTAGGTTGGATTTAGTCCTTGAAGCCTAGTTGAGATGTTACAACCCTTGAAGCTAGGTTGGGTTTGGTTCTTGAAGCCAAGTTGGGTTGATACTTAGCATGCTTTGTTCCCCTTGAAGCTTGGTTAAACCTAATCCTTGAAGCCTAGTTGATAATGATAAATGTGATAATTGAACCAAAACATTAACTCTGAAAGTGGAATGGCATATTAGTGTCTTTTGGGCCCATGTTTGTCTTTGTTTTAATGTAATTCATAAATGATGAAACAAGTGAATAGAGTAATGAAATGTAGTGTTATGAACAATATAAAGATATGAATTGTGAATATTGTCTTAATTGTTGAAATGTGTGACGTTGGCATTGCATTGAAGCATGTTGTTATAGTAGTTTGTACCACTAAGCCGTTGGCTTAGCGCGATTGTGGTTCATTGCGCAGGTGACAGGGAAGAGCCAGAGAGTTCATCTAGACCAAGTCGAGTCTAGACCTTGAGGTATTGATAGTGGGCGTAAAGATCAGAGACGAACTGCCAAACATGTATAAATGTTATGTTTTTGTAAAAATTGATTTGGATGTTTATATATTTTGATGTGTATAAATATATGTAAATATAACTATATTTTCCGTTGCGTATTGAATGAATGTTTTATTTATTGTATTTTATATTATAACTTAAATGTTTAAGTTTGCTTATATTATTGTATAAAGAAGTGAGTCGTTTGTTTAGTAAACCGTGGCATTCCTATATTCAGTATACGTATATTACGATCGTAGTTGCATGCAGTGTACGTATACGGGGTATAGGGGTGTTACAGTTCAGCTAGGCCGAGTCGAGTCTAGACTTGTGATCCCTTGTGAAGAATTGATTTTTGGATTCCAAGATCAGAGACGTACTGCCAAACATGTATAAACTCTATGTTTTTATAAATATTGATTTTGATGGATACATATGTATATTCCGCTAGATTTTTCGCTGCTTACTAAACAAATGTTTTGAATAAACTTTTAATGTAATGAAGTTATATGTATATGTATTTTTACAAGGAATGTTTTATCTATTACTATTTATAATGATGATTTGATGTTAAAGTTTTAAAGATTGGTTTGCTTCAAATAGACTGTGACATCCTTATATCTGGTATACATATATTACATATGTGGGTATATGTGGTATACGTATATGGGGTATAGGGATATTACATAAATACTGATATATAATAGTTGTATATTGATATTCTTTCTCCAAGACAATATATATATGGGTATATATTATATATACATTCATATACTAAGATATTACATCTGCATATTGACATTACATAATGTATGTTGGAATATGTCACATATAACTAGATATATATGGGTATATATTATAAAAAATATATATATATATATTACATATATGTCAGTAAATATAGATATATGTTGGTATATGTCACATATAACTAGATATATATATGTTACATATATATTGATATATGTCGATATATATTTTATATGCTTTAACTAAAGAGTAACAATATATGTAGGTATATAACTATTTTATATACTTATTGCTATATCGATATATGTCGATATATGTTACATATAACTAGATATGCATATGTTATATATAAGTGGATATATGTCAATATATTTTACATGTACTTTAACTAAAAAATAATAATATATGTAAGTATATATAGATATATGTCAGTATATAAATATTTTATATTTTTATTTATTTGTGGGTGTATATTACATGTGACTAGATATACCAAAAAGAATAACATATATTGGTATATGTTACATATAACTAGATATATATGAGTATATATTGCAAAAAAAAAATAATAATAATATATGCTACATATACGTAGATATATATTAGTATATATTGATATATATTATTATATATCGGTATATATTGGTATATATTGGTATATATCGATATATATTATATATATTTTAACTAAAGAATAACGATATATGTTGGTATATGGTACATATATATGTTACATATATGTATATATATGTTGGTATATATGGGTATATATGGATATATGTCGGCATATAACTATTTTATATATTCATTTATATGTGGATATATGTTAGTTATAAAATAACGGTATATGTTAGTATACGTTACATATATTTTAACTAAAAAATAATAATATATGTAGATATATATCAGTATATATTACATATAACTATATATATGTGTTAAATTTAAATAATAATAATAATAAATGTGGGTATATATATGTTATATATAACTAGATATGATGATATATATCAGTTGTAGAATAATAATATATATAAGTATACGTGGATATATGTTTGGTATAAAATAACAAGATATGTTGATATATTTAGGTGTATATTACATATAATTAGATATAAATTTTGAATTTGAAAATAATAATAATATACGTAAATATATGTTTTATATAATTATATATATGTGTTTAATTTAAAAATAATAATAATATATCTTAGTATATATTATATATAACTAGATATATATGGATATATATTTAATTATATGTGTATATGTTATATATAATTAAATATGTGTGAATATATATTTTATTATATATGAATATATGTTACATATGAATAGATATATATAAATATGAATATGTTGTATATTAAAAAATATTTTTAAATAAATTTTATATTATGTATTAAAATTATTTAAAAAATATTTAAATTAAATAAAATATATAAAAGCAAATAATAGTTGACAGTGATGTTATTAAATTTTATTATACTATATGTTAACAGTATTTTTTAGGACAAATTACATGAATTAGCAAAATAAAAGTTATATCCATAAAGTATAATGTTTTTTTTTACCACCGTTGAAGTTGAATTATTGAAGAAGCTAAAGAATAAGCGTAGGCGTCCAAATTCATATTTTTGTAATTATAAGAGCAGTATATCGTAAAAATGAAAAAAAAATAATTTAGTGCAGTATTTTTGAAAAATAATATTATTTTTAAGGCATTTATGTAATTGTCCCATTTAAGCATCTTTCTCAATAATACAAAAGCCTATTGAAATCAACCATGTAAGATTTTTTTTTAAATAAAGGACTATAAACCTCGAATGAAAATAAATAAATTCATAAAGTACACAAATAATTATAATTATTAAAAATATTCATTTAAAAATAATTAAACTTTGAGAATTATCTTGATTGATAAGAGAATTTATTTATTTTTTATTAATCACAGTAGAAAAACACTTATGTTATTAAGTGATAAATAATAAGGATATAATATTTAATATTTATATTATGAAAATATAAATTTTAATTATTTAATATATTTTAAAAATTTTAACTTAATATTTTAAGTGATCTTTTGCTTAATTGAATTTTTAAAACATTTTAATTTTAAATATTAAATGATTATATCAAATACTCTCTTAGATTTAGTTGATAATAATAATAATAATAATAATAATAATAATAATAATAATAATAATAATAAACAAATGTAATTAAAACCACAACGTATCATCTAGCCTTTTCACAAACTATTGCAATTACATAAACAATTGTAATTTTAAATGGCAAAAGCTTATTTTTTAAAAAAGAAAAAGAAAAGAAAATCCAAGATATAATCTAGCCTTTGGCCATGGAAATTCAAAGAAAAATTAAGAATCACTTTTTGAAACCCAAGCAGACAAAAGAAAAGAAAAACTTGACAAAGACTTGAACTTTACAACTCAAAAGAGCCCATGAATAGAAATATGGTATCGTATATTTGTATTCCTTATCAGATCTTCAGTGGATACTGCTTTATATATATATATATATATATATATATATATGTAACTATTAAATTTTACCATTCGTTTTATTTTGATTGGCTTGAAGGTCTCCATTGCGCATTCGCAAAAAACAATACCAATTGCGGCTGCGCTTATCCATAGCCAACATAAAATAATTCAATAATACATTATTATGAAATAATTTAATAATTTAAAATTGACATTATGTGATCAACTCACAAAATAAAAATTTTATTTTATACATCATATAAAATTTTTTTAATGTAAAATAAATTACCATTAATAAATTAAAAAATATATTTATTGTAATATCCCACAATGTACCCTAGAAGTTTTGGTATAATTGTTGTTTAATTGGATTTAATGTATATGTTGTGTATATGGCTAGATATATAACATATATACAAGTCAATGAGAAAGTCAAAGGAAGAGATTAATTATTATTGATTGTGTTTAAAGAATTAATTAATTATGAGTGGGATTAGAGTTGGTGGTAGTGGAAAGATATTTGTATTATTTTAAGATTTATTGCTTGGATGAGAGGATTTTGAGGAGAAGTGGTTGGGATGTGACTTTGCTTCTTCTTCTTTCTTTCTTCTTCACGTGGGCTTTGGTTTTCATTTCTTCTTCTTCCTTTGTTTTTCTTTTGGCCGGCTGACATAGAGACAAGAGAGCAAGGGAGAGATTTGAACATTCAAACTCAAGATTAAGGAAGTCTTCAAGTGAACAAGTTGGAATCTAAGAGTTTTCTTCATCCTTGGTAAGTACTTCACTTGATTCTTTGATTTCTTTGAGTTTATGAGTTGAGTTTGTGGATGGTATGTGAATATGTTTGATTATGATGGGTTTAAGAGTGTTTGGGTATATTGATTTCTGGTTTTGGGGGATGGATTGAAAGAAAGAGTAAGTTGTTGTAAGCGAATGTATTGTGGTTGTGTTTTGGGTTTGTGGTGATGGTTTTGATTTGTGTTGGAAGGATGTTTTTAGTTGTTTTGGTGTTTTTGTTATGGTTTTTGGGTATGTTGAGTTAAGTTTGGTTGAAGTGGATTTTGGTGAAAGGAAGTGATTTGTTGGTTGTGTTGTTGTTTTGGCCGGAATCTGGGTTTTTGGCCTGACACGCCCATGGGCACGACCAGGATTTTTGGGCGTGTCGATGGTTATGTGTTTTGGATGGATGGCACGTGCAGTGACACGCCCATGTCATTGAGCGTGTCATAGCTTCTGTGTGGCAGTAGGATTGACACGGCCAGTAACACGCCCGTGTTATTGAACGTGTCATAGCCACTGTGTTTTTGGAGAATTGACACGGCCATGAGCACGCTCATGTTGTTGGTCGTGTCAATATTTTTTTTGAGAGGCAGAATGTATTACACGTCCAGTGACACGCCCGTGTTGTTGAGCTTGTAAAAGCTTCTGTGTTGTGGAGTTAGGGCACGGTCATGGACACGCCCGTGTTGGTGAGCGTGTCATGTTTAGAGTTTACCCTAGTTGGTTCTTAGCCTTATGTTCTTATGTGAGTTTCATCTTCCTTTTGGAATAGATTGTGAAGAAGGTGAATTACCCTAGTTCAAGTGGTGAAAGATTCTTGGAAGAAGAAGTGTTTAGAGTTGTGTGGGTTGCTTTTGAGGTAAGTACATACCTTGCATTGTTGCATACAATTATGTGGTAATGGAACTTACACCTTTTGATATGAATGTACTAAGAGATCTTATTGCATTGTTGATATATATATATATGAATAATGTTAACCTTGTGAAATGTAATGTATTGTATGCATATTGATGATAATATGATCAATTGTATTGATGTGATGAGAAGCCATGATTATTGGCTATGATGATGTAAATGAATTACAATTGAGGCATGGTTGCCTATTGTGAATATGAGAATGAAAAGATTTTGTGTAAAATGTGTTATTCAACCTTCAGAGTTCTGATTTTGGCAGGCATGCCTATTGTAGTAACAGTCTAGCCGGGTTGAGGATCTCCTTGGTTTATCCAGGTTGATGGTCCAAGAGACTGGGTCTGTTACTTTATAAATGTGAAATGATAAATGTGAATTGAAGTAACAGTCTAGCCGGGTTGAGGATCTCCTTGGTTTATCCAGGTTGATGGTCCAAGAGACTGGGTCTGTTACTTTATAAATGTGAAATGATAAATGTGAATTGAAGTAACAGTCTAGCCGGGTTGAGGATCTCCTTGGTTTATCCAGGTTGATGGTCCAAGAGACTGGGTCTGTTACAAGTAACAGTCTATTCGGGTTGAGGATCTCCTCGAGTTTAGCCGAGTTGATGGTCCAAGAGACTGGGTCTGTTACGCTATCCATGGATAGAGATATTTGTATATTGCCTACGGGCTTGATTATTGTGATTATGGACCAAAGCAGCAACTCTGAACTTTGAATAACAAATTAGTGTCTTGTGGGCCCATAGGTGTCTATGTTGAACGAGTATAATGGATGATGATATAATTATTGAAATGTTGAAATGTAACATTCATAAGTATGATCTTTATTGGTTGAATGCATAACATTTATATTGACATTGCATAATATCATTATGGTTTGTACTACTGAGTCGTTGGCTCAGCGCGATTGTGGTTCATCGCGCAGGTGGTAGGATTGATAGGGTTGAGACGGAGGATTCAGCTAGACCTATTTGAGTTATACTTGAAGAGTTGGATTAAAGCTTAAAGATGAGAGGGTCAAGCTTCCAATCATGTATATATTCTATGTTTTGTAGATTTTGATTTTTTTTATGTATTTAGATTTGTAAAAGTTTGTAATAACTTCCGCTGCGGGTTATTAAACGTTTTATTTATTGTGTCTTATGAATTTCTTTTAAATGATTGAGATTTGTTTTCACTTATTTTTAAAGATATGACTTGTGTATTTTATAAACGGTGGCATTTTCATATTCAGTATACGTATATTACGATCGTATAAGCATGGTGTGTACGTATACGGGGTATAGGGGTGTTACATTTATAAAATATAAATAAAATTACATAATTTTAAAATATATAAAATATATATAATTAATAAAGTTATTGAATCTTCTTAAATTTTTTTATACAAATATTAAATAATAATAGACATTCATTTTATTTATTATTTGTTACCTCTATACGTGAATAATACCTTTATTAGAAAAGATCAACCTTCATTAAAAAAAGTTAAATAATCTTTAATAGAGAATAACAAATAATCTCCATTAGATAATGACAAATAACTCCCAAATAAGAAATGATAAAATTTCATAATAAAAATTTAAATTGCATTTAATTTTATTTTAAAAAATAAAAAAATAAAACACAACTGCTAGATTTCAGATCTATATTGATTTGAAAATTATTTTGAAAACAATCTATATAAATAAATAAGAAAAATTGAAAAAATAATATTAAAATACAATAATAGATTAGAAAATAAGATGGAATGGGCTGTTGTTTGTCAATGAACTAATGATAACCACACAATCAAACTATAAAAAAAGAAAAGTCTATAAGAGTTGAGAGAAAAAGAAGGCGGCTAGAATTTTACTACATCATATAAGAATTTAAACTTATAAAATATATTTATAAATTAAATTATTTCTAAATAACATCCCATTATGAGAAGTATTAGAATTCTAAATTCATATCCCACTCAGATTTTTCTTACATTAGGAGAATATTTTTAGTAATATGTAGCTTTCAATTATGTTTTTTTTTCTCTCTGCATTTTTTCATTCTCTTTTGTGAAAGTCATTATTTAAATTGCTCTAGATTTAGAGTTGTCATTGACTTTTTGATTTAAAATTGCTCTAGATCTACCTCTTTTTGTAGGAGATTTTATTTTCTTGCTTTTATTATATATACATATATATTAATAATTTATAGATTGACTTGTTACCTTTCTGATCTAGCCCTTCGATGGCTCCTTCTAACCCTTTAGTGGCTCCTTCAATTTTGATACCATTGCTATGATTGGTTTAGTATAATTTTCAAGCATCAAGGAAAACATAAACAAAACAATCATTTTTCTCTTTGTTCATCAAAAAAGCTTTGGAGGCACCTTGGATTTTGATGGCTCTTTTTTTTTTTGGGTCTGATTAGACCTTGGTCTTTGAAGAAAGTTGTTCGTCATCTTCTCAGATTTCTATGGAGTCTCAACTTGTAGATAATCTATGACTCCCACTCAGAATCTTTCCTATTCTTGGTTCCTAACACTGTCTTTATAAGACTAATTTTCATTATCTTTTTATATACTAGAGTTTTTATTGGTCAATTGATCCTTTATATGGCTTATGTTTGTATTTTGAAAAAAATATCCATTGCTTGGTTTTTCTTTTATAGATTGTATTGCCTCTTCTTTTTCTGGTTAGTTTGAATATCTTTATTTGGTTTTCCACACCCAGATGGAGAGCTTGATATACTGTGGATTTGATTTTTAATATTATCTTCTTATTGCTAAAAAATAGTGTACCTATGTACCTTTCAATCAATGTATTGTGATTTAGAAAATAATATATATATATATATATATAATGATACCCTAATTCTTTTATGATAGATTTCAGATCAGGTTGCCATGATAAGTCAACTTGAACTTAAAAATAATCCACCCACATATAAATTAGATGCGAGTTAAATAACTATCCACATCCTAAAGGATGTGAATGTGTGCAAGTAACCACTTAAGGCAATTACTGCACACTAGAAAAAAACTCTTTTTTAGAAAAAAGAAAAAGAAAAAGAAGTACATAGAAGAATATAAAGCCACAAAAAACTTTCTTTGAAAAAAATCTCTTTGAAAAAGAATTAACTCTCTGTTTTGAATAACTCTTAAGCTGTAAAAATTCATGTATTTCCTTTTTATGATTTACCTTTCCACTAATGCAAACTCATTTAATAGGCATATTATCAAAATTGAACTTATTTATTTTGATTATGGAAATTCTCTTTAATTTCCTACGTCTTTTTTTTTTCTATTTTAATTTTATTATCGTTTCTCATCATCATGACAATGAGCAACCTTTTAATGGAGGCAAGCCAGATGTTGCCAATCCTTATTCGCTCACCACTCCGATCATCTTGGAATGGTTCTTGTTTTCAAACCCCTCAATGGAGATAATCATTCGATCTAGTATGGAGCCATGACCATCTCTTTGAATGCTAAATTTAAATTGGATTTCATATATCGAATCACTGTAGCTCCATCAGTTATAACCCAACCATCATGTTATGCATCTTGGAAATTTATAATATATAGTCCTATCATAGATTACCTTACTTAGGATCATATGAAAATTGCAACTTACAATACAAGGCTTAAAAAATTGTGGGTTGAACAGTGCTCTTATAAGGAAACTATTTGCTCTCATGCCGCAAACAACAAGAGATATAAATTGATGCAATTTCTCATGGGACTTAATGTAATATCTCAAAGTATACCCTAAAAGTTTTGGAATACTTATTGTTATATTTGAATTAAATGTTATAAGTGTATATGTTTAAGTGGAAAGAGAAAAGAGGTAAGGAGAAGAGTGTATATGTTGTATATATAGAGATATATACAACATATACAAGTCAAAGAAATGAAAGATCAAAAGAAGATTTATTTATTTTTAAATTAATTGAAATGAAAATTAGTAAGTGGAGGAAGATTTTTATGAATATTATATTAATATTATTGCTTGGTTGAGAATTAAAGGAAGTTTGAGTGGTTAAGAAAGAGTTGACTTGTGTTCTATTCATCTTCTTCTTCTTTTCTTTTCTCCTTGGCCGGCTAACTCCATAGCAAGAGAGAAAGTGAGATTTTGTCTTTCCAAACTCAAGATTGAAGGATGTTTCAAGTGATCAAGTTGGAATTCTAAGGGTTTTAATCATTTTTGGTAAGTTTTCCACTTGATTCCCTTGCTTTCTTCTAAGTTTATGTTTTGAGTTTGGTGTTTGATTTTTGATGGTATGTGTATATTTGGTTGTGGTGTATTTGAGAGTGCTTGGTTTAATTGATTTTGATTTTGGAGTTTGATTGAAGAGATAGAGTTAAGTTTGGAGTTGGAAGAGCAAGAGTTGTGTTTAAGTTGTGTGTATGTGATGGTTGTGAATTGGTGTTTGATGTATGTTTTGAATTGTTTTGGTGTTTTTGCAAATTATTATAGTTTATGGGTGTGTTTAGTTAAGTTTGTTTGAAGTGGAAAATGGTGGAAGTAAGAGATTTGTTGGATGTGATGTTGTTGTTGCCGGAATAAGAATTTTTGGCCTGACACGCCCATGAGCACGGCCAGGTCTTTAGGCGTGTCAATGGTTTTGTTTTCTAGATGGGTGACACGACCAGTGACATGCCCATGTCACTGAGCGTGTCATAGCTTCTGTATTGTAGTAGTATTGACACGGCCAGTGACACACCCATGTCACTGAGCATGTCATAGCTACTATGTTGAGGGAGGATTGACACGGCCATGAACAAGCCCGTGTTGTTGGACGTGTCAATGTTTCTGTGAGACAGAATGAATGACACATCCAGTGACACGCTCGTGTTGTTGAGCGTGTTAAAGCTTCTGTGTTGTGAGCTTAGGGCATGACCAGGGACACGCCCTTGCTGTTGAGCGTGTCATGTGTAGAGTTTACCCTAGTTGGTTCTTAGTATTACCATCTCATGTGTATCTCTAAGTGAGTGTGTATTATTCCTTTTGAATTAGGTTTTGAAGAGATTGAGTTACCCTAATCCAAGTGTTGAAGGATTCTTGGAAGAGAAGTTTGGTGTTGTGTGAGTTTCTCTTGAGGTAAGTACAAACCCTACATTATTGCATACATTTACATGACATTGGAACTTAACACATTTGGTTATAAATGTGCTAAGTGATCTATTACATTGTAGATACATTTGATTAATATTATGATTTGCATAATGTGAAAGATATGATGATCATTCAAAATGTATGTTTAATGCAATTGGTTATATATACTCTAATGATGAGATGTGAAGCCATTATTGTTGGCTATAATATTGAAAATGAAATAATTGAGGCATGGTTGCCTAGATGATTATGAAGAAATGAGAATGGAATTGATAATAAAATAATGAAAGAATTGTGTGTCTAATATGTTAGTCAATTTTCAGAGTTTTGTTGTTGGTGGCATGCCTAATAGTAACAATCTCTTGAAGCTGGGTTGGGCTTGATCCTTGAAGCCAAGTTGGTTTGAAGTTTAGCATGCTTAACTCCCCTTGAAGCTTGGTTGGGTCTAGTCCTTGAAGCCTAGTTGAGATGTTACAAACCCTTGAAGCTGGGTTGGGTTTGGTCCTTGAAGCCAAGTTGGGTTGATGCTTAGCATGCTTCGTTCCCCTTGAAGCTTGGTTGGGCCTAATCCTTGAAGCCTAGTTGGGATAATGATAAATGTGATAATTGAACCAAAACATTAACTGTGAAAGTTGAATGGCATATTAGTGTCTTTTGGGCCCATGCTTGTCTTTGTTTAAATGTGAATCATAAATGGTGAAACAAATGAATAATAAAATTTAATGTAAGGTTTTGAAATATGATATTCTTATGTATTGTTTATAATATTTGAATGTGTGACATTGGCATTGCATTGAAGTATACTGTTATTGTGGTTAGTACTACTAAGCCTATGGCTTAACGCGATTGTGGTTCGTCGCACAGGTGACAGGGTAGAACCGGAGAGTTCAGCTAGACCGAGTCGAGTCTAGACTTTGAAGTGTTGATTGTGGGCTTAAAGATCAGAGACGAACTGCCAAATATGTATAAACTTTATGTTTTGTAAATTTTGATTTTGATGTATATGTATATGTAAACATCACTACATTTTCCGCTGCATAATGAATAAATGTTTTACCTGTTATGTTCCATAATATATATATATATATGAAATGTTTTAAGTTTTCCCATATTAATTCAGAAGAGAAAAATTGGGTTGTCTAATATAAATCGTGGCGCTCCTGTATCCGGTATACGTATATTACAGATGTGGTAGTATGTAGTGTGCGTAAACAGGGTACAGGGGTGTTACAAATGTTTTGGTATTAGAGCTTAGGTTTGAGATTCTCAACCTAGGTAAATTGTAAGAAAAAGAAAATTTTGATTTAAAAATATGGTTTTTGGATAAGATACATGCTTTGGCACTGGTAGTCTCTGATCTTTGATGAGGTATTTTCTGCTGTGTTGCAGATATAAGTAGTGATGGCGTCTCAGTTACGTCAGTCCATAGAAGGTAATGCTGAGAGTGTAGCTCCTGAAGAGAGTAGAGATGGAGCTAGGGTTGAGAGAGCTGGAGAGGCACCTGCTCCTGTGCCAGAGAGACTAGTTGCTGATGAGGTTCCACCGGTTTGGTTACAGCATGTGGTAGAATTGTTGAGGCAAGCTCCAGTGCAGCCGCCACCGCCACCGCCACCACAGCCGCAAGTGCCAATGAGGTAGTATGATAAATTGAGGAAGTTTGGGGCTGAGGATTTCTTTGGCACTACAGACCCTGCAGTAGCTGAACAGTGGTTGGATAGAGTGCAGAGGATATTTGTCCAGTTGCAAGCTACTTCTGAAGAGAAATTTGATTATGCTAGATCCCTTTTGCAGAAAGATGCTTATGATTGGTGGAAGACTGTTCCTCATGCCATGGATGATCCACCTACTTTGTCTTATGGTGATTTTCTGCGGGAGTTTGAGCAGAAATATACTCCGAGGGAGTACAAAGATGTCAAGAAGATGAAATTTTTGAATTTGAGATAGTAGAACCGGACAGTGACAGAGTATGAGATTGAGTATATTCGGTTGAGTCACTATGCCGATGGGATTATTTCATATGAGATTGACCGGTGTAGGTGATTTGAGGAGGGATTGAGACCCTCTATTATGTGTATTGTTGCTGGTTCTCGGTACCAAGATTTTTCTCAGTTGGTTGCAGTAGCTAGAAGTATTGAGAGAGCACAGGGTATTGCAGCAGTTGCTACTGAAGAGGAGACCAGAGTTAGGAGATCCCAGTTTGAGACAGGGTCTTCATCTATGAAGAGGGGTCGAGGGAGTTTTGTTCCAAGAGTCAGTAGGAGCCAGAGACAGTCAGGTAGGTCAGTTCAGTATCAGAGGCAGAGACCAAAACCTACAGTTTCTATAGCTAGCGCTCCGACTCCAGTGGTTCAGAGATCTACTGCACTTACATGTGTCCATTGTGGTAGGATACATGGGGGTACTTGTTGGAAGACGGATAGATCAGGAGTATGTTTTAGATGTGGGTCACCAGCTCACTTCATCAAAGATTGCCCTGAGCTACAGGAGGATAGACAAACTGATACTGCAGCTTCTCGACCTAGTGTTAGCAGAGGTGGTCGAGGGGGCAGAGGTTTCAGTAGAGGTGGTCGACCTGGGATCAGTCAGAGAGGAGGCTCTACATCCGGAGGCAGTAGGCCAGATGAGGCTGGGTCTTCTCAGTGAGTGTATGTGATGCAGAGGCAGCCGGATGCTTCAGCAGTTATTGCAGGTATAATTTCTTTATTTGGCATTTCAGTTCTTGCTTTGATTGATCCAGGATCTACTCATTCATACATAAGTGCATCTATTTTGCCTGTGTCTGAATTGCATTCAGAGTTCTTAGGATTTGATGTCTTGGTGACAAATCCTTTAGGACATAGTGTTGTGGTGAGTAAGGTGCATCGTGATAGTTCAGTTGTGGTGCAAGATGAGGAATTTTTTGGGTGATTTGATTGAAATGCCTTTTAAGGAATATGATTTGATCTTAGGCATGGATTGGTTGTCTAAGCATGGAGCTGTGGCAGACTGTCAAAAGAAGTGTGTTACCCTGAGAACCGGTGATGGTAGAAGTGTGATGGTATCTGGTGAGCAGAGACAACTTGCATCCTTGTTTGTTTCAGCTGTTGCAGCTAGGAAGTTGATTAGAAAAGGGTGTGATGCTTATCTTGCTCATGTTGTGGATACCAGAGTAGTGGGTTCTTAACTTGATAGTATACCCACAGTTGCTGAATTCCCAGATGTGTTTCCTAAGGAGTTACCAGGGATACCCCCTGAGAGAGAGGTTGAGTTTGGTATCGATTTGTTGCCTGGTACCACTCCCATCTCTATTAATCTATATCGAATGGCACCTGCTGAGTTGAGAGAGTTGAAGGTGCAGTTGCAGGAGTTGTTGGATAAAGGGTTTGTTCGCCCTAGTATTTCTCCGTGGGGAGCTCCTGTTTTGTTTGTAAAGAAGTAGGATGGTACTTTGAGGTTGTGCATCGATTATAGGCAGTTGAATAAAGTGACTATTAAGAATAAGTATCCTTTGCCTCGGATTGATGATATTTTGGTGTATTCGCATAATAAGGAGGAGCATGACGAGCATCTGCGGATTGTATTGCAGACTTTGAGAGAGAAGCAATTGTATGCTAAGCTGTCGAAGTGTGAGTTTTGGCTTGATCAAGTGACTTTTCTAGGTCATGTGGTGTCAACAGATGGTATAAGAGTCGATCCGAGTAAAGTTGAGGCTATTTTGAATTGGAGTCCACCGAAGTCTGTAACTGAAGTTAGAAGTTTTCTGGGTTTGGCAGGCTATTATCGACGCTTTGTGAAGGGTTTTTCTTTGATAGCTACTCCACTCACCAGATTACTTCGAAAGGGAGTTAGATTTGTGTGGACAGATCAATGTCAAGCTAGCTTTGAGCAGTTGAAGGAGATGTTGACTCAAGCACCTGTTCTTACTTTGCCTGTGGAAGATAAACCATATGTGATTTACAGTGATGCTTCACATAATGGTTTAGGTTGTGTTTTGATGCAGGAGGGTAGAGTTATAGCTTATGCTTCTCGGCAGTTAAAGCCGCATGAGTTGAATTACCCGACGCATGATTTGAAATTGGCAGCAATAGTATTTGCTTTGAAGATTTGGCGACATTACTTGTATGGAGAGAAGTGTTTTATCTATACAGATCATAAGAGTTTGAAATACTTGGGTGTTCAGAGAGAGCTGAATCTTCGACAGAGACGGTGGTTGGAGTTGATCAAAGACTACGACTGTTTGATTGATTATCATCCTGGTAAGGCAAATGTTGTTGCAGATACCTTGAGTCAGAAGTCTTTAGCAGGTTTGACTGTTTATTCGCTCTCGTTGCTTGTTGAGTTGAGAGCGTTGCATGCTAATTTTGAATCATGTGATGATGGTGCGTTATTGGCTCAGTTGCAGTTGAGACCGGTGTTTTGGATCAGATTAAAGAGGCTCAATTGGCAGATGAGAAAATTCAAAAAGTTGTGTCAGAATGCCAAAAAGGAGAGAGCTGAAATTTTCTTGTGAGAGGTGATGGTAGCCTTTGGTTTAAAGATAGATTGTGTGTTCCTGATGATGCTAGTTTGAGAAAGATTATTTTAGAGGAAGCACATCAGTCGGTTTTTGCTATGCACCCTGGGAGTACCAAGATGTATCATGATTTGAAGCAGCATTACTGGTGGTCAGGTATGAAGAGGGACATAGCAGAGTTTGTATCCAAATGTCTCATTTGTCAGAGAGTGAAGGCCGAGCATCAAGTTCCTACCGGGTTGCTCCAACCTTTATCAATGCCTGAATGGAAGTGGGAACGTGTAACAATGGATTTTGTGACTGGTTTGTTGTTGACTCAGAAAAAGCATGATGCCATCTGGGTGATTGTTGATCGGTTGACAAAGACAACTCATTTTCTTCTAGTTAGAATGGATCATTCTCTGGAGAAGTTGGCTGAGCTGTATATCAGTGAGATAGTAAAGTTGCATGGAGTTCTAATTTCTTTGGTGTCTGATCGAGATCCCCGGTTCACTTCAAGATTTTGGAAAAGGCTACATGGTGCTTTGGGTTCTCGATTGCACTTTAGCACTGCTTTTCATCCGCAGACAGATGGGCAGTCAGAGAGAGTGATGCAGATTTTAGAGGATATGTTGAGAAGTTGTGTCATTGATTTCTCTGGAAGTTGGGACAAATTTTTGCCATTGATAGAATTTGCTTACAACAACAATTATCAATCCAGTATTAAAATGGCACCTTATGAGGCATTGTATGGAAGAAGATGCAGAATGCCTCTATATTGGAATGAAGTTGGAGAAGGCAAATTGGTTGGTCCCGATTTGATTAAAGAAACGGAAGAGAAAGTGAAAATAATTCGGGATCGGTTGAAATTAGCTTCAGATCAGCAGAAATCTTATTCAGATTTGAAGAGGAGAGACATAGAGTTTGATGTTGGAGATAAAGTATTTCTAAAAGTGTCTACTTGGAAGAAGATCTTGAGATTTGGCCGTAAAGGGAAGCTAAGTCCTCGTTTTATTGGACCTTATGAAGTATTAGAAAGAGTTGGACCAGTTGCTTATCGACTCGCTTTGCCGCCTGAGTTGGATAAAATTCACAATATTTTTCATGTCTCTATGCTGCGGAGATACAGATCAGACCCATATCATATTTTTTCGGTTGAATCTATTGAGGTGAGTCTGGATCTGACTTTTGAAGAAAAACCAATTGCTATTTTGACACATGAAGTAAAAGAGTTGAGAAATAAGAAAGTGCCACTTGTGAAGGTTCTTTGGAAGAGTCATACGAAGGAAGAGGCAACTTGGGAGAGTGAGCAAGCGATGCGAGATCAGTATCCTCAACTGTTTCAGACTTGAGATCAGGTAATTTCGAGGATGAAATTTCTTTTAGAGGGGGAGAATTGTAATATCCCAAAGTATACCCTAAAAGTTTTGGAATACTTATTGTTATATTTGAATTAAATGTTATAAGTGTATATGTTTAAGTGGAAAGAGAAAATGGAAAGAGAAAAGAGGTAAGGAGAAGAGTGTATATGTTGTATATATAGAGATATATACAACATATACAAGTCAAAGAAATGGAAGGTCAAAAAAAGATTTATTTATTTTTAAATTAATTGAAATGGAAATTAGTAAGTGGAGGAAGATTTTTATGAATATTATATTAAATATTATTGCTTGGTTGAGAATTAAAGGAAGTTTGAGTGGTTAAGAAAGAGTTGACTTGTGTTCTATTCATCTTCTTCTTCTTTTCTTTTCTCCTTGGCCGGCTAACTACATAGCAAGAGAGAAAGTGAGATTTTGTCTTTCCAAACTTAAGATTGAAGGATGTTTCAAGTGATCAAGTTGGAATTCTAAGGTTTTTCATCATTTTTGGTAAGTTTTCCACTTGATTCCCTTGCTTTCTTCTAAGTTTGTGTTTTGAGTTTGGTGTTTGATTGTTGATGATATGTGTATATTTGGTTGTGGTGTATTTGAAAGTGTTAGGTTTAATTGATTTTGATTTTGGAGTTTGATTGAAGAGATATAGTTAAGTTTGGTGTTGGAAGAGCAAGTGTTGTGTTTGAGTTGTGTGTTTGTGATGGTTGTGAATTGGTGTTTGATGTATGTTTTGAATTATTTTGGTGTTTTTGCAAATTATTATGGTTTATGGGTGTATTTAGTTAAGTTTTTTTTGAAGTGGAAAATGGTGGAAGTAAGAGGTTTGTTGGATGTAATGTTGTTGTTGCCAGAATCATGATTTTTTGCCTGACACGCCCATGAGCACGGCCAGGTCTTTAGGCGTGTCAATGGTTCTATTTTCTGGATGGGTGACATGACCAGTGACACGCCCATGTCACTGAGTGTATCACAGCTTCTGTGTTGTAGTAGCATTGACACGGCCAGTGACATACCCATGTCACTGAGCGTGTCATAGCTACTGTGTTGAGAGAGGATTGACACGGCCATGAACACGCCTGTGTTGTTGGACGTGTCAATGTTTCTGTGAGACAGAATAAATGACACATCCAATGACACGTCCGTGTTGTTGAGCTTTTTAAAGCTTCTATGTTGTGAGTTTAGGGCACGACCAGGGACACGCCCGTGTTGTTGAGCATGTCATGTGTAGAGTTTACCCTAGTTAGTTCTTAGTATTATCATCTCATTTGTATCTCTAAGTGAGTGTGTATTATTCCTTTTGGATTAGGTTTTGAAGAGATTGAGTTACCCTAATCCAAGTGTTGAAGGATTCTTGGAAGAGAAGTTTGGTGTTGTGTGAGTTGCTCTTGAGGTAAGTACAAACCCTACATTCTTGCATACATTTACATGACATTGGAACTTAACACATTTGGTTATAAATATGCTAAGTGATCTATTACATTGTTGATACATTTGATTAATATTATGATTTGCATAATGTGAAAGATATGATGATCATTCAAAATGTATGTTCAATGCAATTGGTTATATATACTCTAATGATGAGATGTGAAGCCATTGTTGTTGGCTATAATATTGCAAATGAAATAATTGAGGCATGGTTCCTAGATGATTATGAAGAAATGAGAATGGAATTGATAATGAAATAATGAAAGAATTGTGTGTCTAATATGTTAGTCAATTTTCAGAGTTTTGTTGTTCGTGGCATGCCTAATAGTAACAATCTCTTGAAGCTGGGTTGGGCTTGATCCTTGAAGCTAAGTTGGGTTGAAGTTTAGCATGCTTAACTCGCCTTGGAGCTTGGTTGGGTCTAGTCCTTGAAGCCTAGTTGAGATGTTACAAACCCTTGAAGCTGGGTTGGGTTTGGTCCTTGAAGCCAAGTTGGGTTGATGCTTAGCATGCTTCGCTCCCCTTGAAGCTTAGTTGGGCCTAATCCTTGAAGCCTAGTTGGGATAATGATAAATGTGATAATTGAACCAAAACATTAACTGTGAAAGTTGAATGGCATATTAGTGTCTTTTGGGCCCATGCTTGTCTTTGTTTAAATGTGAATCATAAATGGTGAAACAAATGAATAATAAAATTTAATGTAATGTTTTGAAATATGATATTCTTATGTATTGTTTATAATATTTGAATGTGTGACATTGGCATTGCATTGAAGCATATTGTTATTGTGGTTTGTACCACTAAGCCTATGGCATAGCGCGATTGTGGTTCGTCGCGCAGCTGACAGGGTAGAACCGGAGAGTTCAACTAGACCGAGTCGAGTCTAGACTTTGAAGTGTTGATTGTGGGCTTAAAGATCAGAGACGAACTGCCAAACATGTATAAACTTTATGTTTTGTAAATTTTGATTTTGATGTATATGTATATGTAATTACCGCTACATTTTTCACTGCATAATGAATAAATGTTTTACCTGTTATGTTCCATAATATATATATATATATGAAATGTTTTAAGTTTTCCCATATTAATGCAGAATAGAAAAAATGGGTTGTCTAATATAAATCGTGGCGCTCCTGTATCCGGTATACGTATATTACAGATGTGGTAATATGTAGTGTGCGTATACGGGGTACGGGAGTGTTACACTTAATGACTCCTATAACCATATACGGGGTCAAATCCTATTGATGTATCCATAACTTGATGTTGCACAAGCTTATGCTTCCATTGTATTATACAGGAGGAAAACCAACAAAGTGTAGATGCTGCACGTGAGATAATAGAGACTTCAACTATGGTTGTTTGAAGGAATGAATTAATAGTTTTTGTTGTTCAACATAAACAAGGTTCTCCTTCTCATTCAAATTCATCTAATCATAAAAATTTACATTGTTCTTGTTACGATCGAGCGAGACACATGGTGGAAATTGAATAGTTATCCACCCGGACATCCAAAACATTCATTAACCCAATCCAATCAAGAAGACAATCATTCTAAGCACCTCAATAGCCATCAATGTTTGGTTGACAGTGTCAAAGATGGCCTAATGGTGCAGGAAATTAAGTTAGTGACAAGTCGGCTCTTTGATTTGCAAATTCAATAGATATTATGTATTATAAACAGTAAAGGATCATCACAATCTACCATTCTTAAAGCAAATATTGCTAGTACTTCTTCAAGTTTATCAGGATCTCAATCAATCATGGATAGTGATTCAACAAACAATATTACTTCATCTGTAACCTTACTTATTAGCAATAAAGAAAATACTACTTTATAAGGGTCGAGCCCTAAATATCACAATCAATTAATTCAAATAGTTTAACTAACAAAATTAAACTAGTACAAAAAGGAAGTTGGGTCTATTTTGCAAGTACATTAGCTTCTCATGTATTATTGAATGTAAAAAGAAAATTTTAACAAATTTTTTACCATAAAATCTAATCTAGAGGCAGATCAATAAGTATCAACTATCAATTATCAAAATAATTGAATTAAATAGGCCTTAAGTCTTTTTTTATTGATTTAATACTTAAGTGATTGAATATTAATCTAGCATATTATTACTTTTCATCTATATTATATTTTAAAGTCTTTTCCCTTATTGTTTAATAATTGTGTGATTAAATATCTAACTCATCTTGAAGAGATTAGGGTTAAACATTCGATTAATTGAACAAAATTGATTTAAAATTTTAATTAATCATTTTATACTTTTTAATTATAATAAAATTGAATATGTTATTCCTAAAAAAAAATCAACATTGGGTTGTTGTTGTATTGTGGTGTGGTGTCTTTCACGCCCTTTGGACTTGGCTTGGCCTGGTGGGTCTGGTCCAAGTGCGTGAAAAAATTTGGACGGCTTCAACCTTCCAAATTGAAAAAAGAGTGTGCGTATTTAGGAAATATATTGGTCAGCATGTTATAACAAAATTGACATTGTTTTGTTATAATATATATTGGTTAGCATGCTATAACAAAATTGACATAGTTTTGTTATAGTATATGTCCAGTTACTATTCCTTGTGTGCATGCATTTATGTATCATTCCTTTAAAAAAAAAACTGAACTAGAATAATTTTAATATAAAAATCAAATATATTCACTATAACATTTGATTATAATTAAAATAATCAGAATAATTATAATTTATATATTTAAATATGTTTGTAATTAATGAAATCAAATTAAAATAACTTTAATATAAAAATCAAATATATTTTATATAACATTCTATTATAATTGAATTAACTAAAATAATTATAATTATACTAATTATTCTAACATAACTAAAATGATATACATATGGATTAATCTCTTTTTTTCTCTAGAATTTATCATTTCTATTTTCTTCATAAAAAACATTGTCTATGTGTAGGAAGAGATAGATCTAACATCTCTCTCTCTCTAATTTCTCTCATAAAATATTGTCTAGATGTAGCAAGACAGAGATTTGTATGCCTTGTAGAGTTCAAGAAAATCTTAAAGGCGAGTTAAATTGAATATATTTTACAAAATTGAGAATATAGACTAATGAAAATTAAAAGTAGCTTGTCTAGAGTTAGGCCTTTAAGATAAGCCCAAGATATAAACAAATTATCCAAAATACATGCACCAAGATCAATAGGCTTAATGACTCTCAACCTTCCTCACATCAATAGGCCATTGCTTCTTGTTCTCTCTAAATAACCCATTTTGCGTCATTCCCTTACTCACATCCAAGCATAAGCATCTCACTCTCAATAGTAGCTTGTCTTGTCAACAAATAACTTATAAAGAAAGTCTCCATTGACAACTCCTCTCAAACTTATTTAACAAACACAATCCTTGCCACATCTAAGAAATGGGGTTCTGTCACTTTAAATACAAGGTTCCACAACCTCTAAAATAAGCACATTTTTAATTTTTGTCCAGTTATAGAATGATGTCATGTTGCTTACAATTATGCAACTCATGCTCCTATAAAAGCCAGAATTCAGCTATAAAAATGGCTTTGACATCAACTTTTTCTCTATTCTCTCCTCCTTTTACTTACATCCAAGCATAAGCACCTCGCTCTCAATAGCTGCTTGTCTTGTTAGTAAATAGCTTACAAAGAAAGTCTCCATTGACAACTATTCACAAACTTATTTAACAACACAACCCTTGCCATATCTAAGAAATTGGGCTTTGTCACTTCAAATACAAGGTTCCATAACCTCTAAAATAAGCACATTTTTACTTTTTGCCTAGTTATAGAATGATGTCATCTTGCTTACAATTATGAAACTCATGCTCCTATGAAAGCCAGAATTCAGCTATAAAAAATGGCTTTGACTTCAACTTTTTTCTCTCTCTCTCCTCCTCTTATACATAAAAGAACACAACCTTCCTCGAGGTAACTTCTTATAACTTCTTGAACGGTTTGGCTTCAAGACAATCCCCTCTACCTTTCATCATGGACTATCCTCTCCTCTTGAGTTGGTTGCTCATTGGAGTCTATCACCTAAATACTTTCTTCCATTAGAAAATGTCAAACTCAAAGTCTCCAAACGATTAAATTAGGAGTCCCCAAACCTTTCACTTAGGTAAGCCATGACATCATCTATAAGTTAATGCTCTCCCATTTAACTCTATACACATAGTCACACTAACTTAAACATTAGAGGGCTTAGGTCAAGCTATGAGCTTGGTGAGGACCTCATACTGCTATATCACTTTGCCATGCAAACCTTAGACCTATCCACTACTCCTACATCAAACTCCAACCTTTATATCATTAATACTTCTAATTAGTAATATTAACACCTTTTCATCCAATCATTCCATCCCTAAAGATCAATGCCTCTACTTAATGAGATTAGGGTCGTGTCATATAGCAATACCAATACCTAATTTATGCAGAGTTTGCACCATTTCATAATGGTGAGATCCTATGCTTTTAAACTTACATGCCCATTAAGAACTACTATCTCAGATTACCATGTGTACGTGTGTAAAATCCAATCATCACACAACCTCTTCTCAAACCTGGGCTAGAACTACTATTCTAAAAGAAAGCCATACAACCGCAACATCGAAACAATACCATTTAAAAGCCCAAGCAAGATAACATGTTAGTGTGAGAAATTACCACTATAATTTATTTTATTTTCTGTTTCCCAATGTATTACATTGTAATTTTGATATTAGATCAGGGCTATTTTTGTTATTAACTTTGTATATAAGTAACATATTCTATCGCATATGTAACTTTTTCTTCATTTTATCAATAAAGAATACTCCATATTTTTCTCTCATATTTTTTCTCTCGTCTGCAAGATCTAGAAACCTTAGCCACCATTTGTGTTTTTTCACATGGTATCAGAGCTCCAATGGCATGCAAAACATTCTTCATGTTCAAATACTCATCTTATATAATCTTGAGTAGTATTTAGAATCATGTCCTCTTATTTCATTTTTTCCTTTGTTTGAAGAAAGTCTCTGTAAAGATAATCTTGAGTAGTATTTAGAATCGTTTCCTTTATTTCACTAACATTTATTTTTCTCTTTCTTGAACCCTTAATCTTGTTTCTTTCTCTGTAAATTGAAGTAAATTAGTGATAAAACAAGTTTGTTTTTCATTCATTTTTGTTAGGTATCTTCTTCATTTTATGTTTGCATGGTCGATTTGGGGTTAGATCTACCATAGTCAGCGTATTCTATGTATAGAGAATTTCTGTTTTGTTATCCTCAACATCGATCAAAATTTTTTTTCATTGATTTTGTAAGTTTTTTTTTTAGATTTGCTCAGATATGTATAAATTCATTTTTTTCCATTCAGATATAGTTTTGTAAATAATTTTTTCAGATATACATCTCTTTTATCCTAAGTAGATATGAGTTGTTCCTTTCCTTTATCTTGAATAAATTTGTTTCTTTTGCTATTCGTCTGGCAAAATCCAATTTTTTTTTGTTGATGATCAATTTTGTTTATTTCCTTTTAGAAAACTCTAAACGTGTGTATTCTTGATCTAGCTTGACTTTGGCTTATGTTATTCTCACCCTTTATACTACTCTTCAAAATATCTTATTTTTCTATATTTTTTATGGCTAGTGATAATGAAGTTTCATATACAATGCAACCATAGAAAATGGTTTAGGCTCAATCTGTTGGTCATAGCAATAAAGATATTGGTGATCCATTGCATCTACAAAACTCTCACAATCATGGGATGGTACCAGTGAGTTTGTTCCTTATTGAAAATATTTTTTTCTCATGAAGTAGGGCAGTGAAAATAGCTCTCAGTGTTAAAACTACGTTGGGATTTATTGATGAAAATTTATTGTGTGGTCATCTCTTGGATATTGAATGCTATTTCTAAAGACCTAGTAGAGGCCTTTATCTATATTGATATGGGGAAAGTAATGAACTATTAATTTACAAATTTTAGAGGGAAATTAATTCCATTACTCAAGATGGTCTTTTTGTGACTACTTACTAAACTAGGCTTAAAACATTTTAGGATGAGTTAGCTTGTTTAATTCATCTTCCTATATGTTCTTGTGGTACAGCTAGGGAGGCTTTTGACTTGAATAATCTGAATAAACTCATGCAATTCTTGAAGGGTTTAAATGATTTATATGATCATATGAGGAATCAAATCCTCTTAACTGAACCTTTACCTTCATTGAATAAAGCCTACTCCTTATTATTGCGTGTTGAAAAACAAAGAGAGATATATAGTACTTTGTTGAGGCTAGAGAGGCTAGTACTATGATAGCAAGAAGTCAATTTATGTATGGTAAAGACATGGTAGGAACGTTAATAACAGAGAGTTGACTAATGGTAATATAACCAAGAGAGTCAATAGGGGCAATAAAGTTGACAGGTTTTGTACCTAATGCAATACAAAGGTTCATGAAGGGGACTAATATTGTTTTAAACTCATTAGGTACCCTAAATAGTATGATGAATTGAGAAAACAAAAAGGAAAGGGTCAGGCTAGATTTGTGGCATAAGATATACACTCCTCTGAGGAAGGGGTTACACCAATTGTTGAGTATTCCTAACTATGAGACTGGACATCTAATATTGCTTCTATTGTAGAAAGAGAGGTGCAAAGATGTCTTAAAGGAAAAGTAGCCGCTGATAGTGTTTGCTTGACCTATATGAGCTATGCTGATACTACCCATTGTATTGATCTAAGCTTATTTAAATATATGACTAGTAGTTTTGGATAATAGATTACGATACCATAAATCATTCGAGTTTTTATTCTAGACCCATGATTAACTTGTCAAAATTAAATCCTCCTTCTCTAGTACACCTTCCGGATAAATCTATCACCCTTGTAACACCCCGAATTCCAGATTGGTAAGAAACAGACATAGAGGATATGATTTAGGCTTAGAACAAAGGAACTTAGAACATGACCTATAACTTGAGCTCGAATTTCATCCAAGTTAATGACAGAATTAGAGAGTCTCAAAGAAGACTTAATTGTTTATTTGTGTCTTAGCTAGATGTATAACTTAAAATTACTCAATTTGGAGTTGTACAGAATAAGATATGATGGATTTAGTAGACAATGTGCAAGCTGCCTCAGGACAGCATAGTAGGCTTGACTTCAAAGGACCATCAAAAATCAGATATAGCTCGGATCAACCTGAAATTTTGAAAAAATGTAGCCCCGGATGTGTAGTTTCAGTGGGAATAATAATTACTTAATTTGGAGTCGTGAGTAAAAAGATATTAATAAAGAAAGACAGCAAGGTCAGGAAGGGATATCAAAAGGACCTAAGTGAGAATTTCTCAAAAGTTAGGGGCAACTATGTAAATTTAAAAATTAACTGTCGGAAGTTCTTAATAGTGCCTATATCCGACCCTGGAAGAATATTCTCGAGATTAATCGGGTCATAATCGTGGGTTTCAATTTTTTCCGAAAACGCACGGTTTAAAAGTTACAATCGATTAATCGCCGGAACGTAAAGTGGGCCCAGTTTCGTGTCAGGACCGTATGGGTAACAAGGGACAACTTTAGGGTATCCAATGGAAAAAGGGACAAGCGGGAAGAAGTAATGGGAAAGAAAACTATAAAAATCTCTTGTTGGCTAATCAAAAGTAACCATTTAGCATGAGTATTAAATGAAGAAAGAGAAAGGTGGACAAGTGGTCTTTAAGGATTTATCCAACACATAAGGTGATCATCATTTTTTCCCTTATATATACATATATCATGATATGAAGAACCAATTTCTCTCTTTTCCACTTACAAATTTCGGCCACAATAGGAAAAGCAAAAGGGAATTAAAGAGCAAGGTTTGGTACTTTAACCATGGAACTCCTTTTAAAATTTTTCTGTTTTACAATTAGTAAAATGCTGTGACTTGTATGATTTTTAATTAAATATAAAAAAATTATTTTGAGTTGAATTTTGGATATGTTGTTGATTAGTAAGTCTATTATTTGAGAAAAATAATTTGGAACCACATTGATTGAATTTAATTTACGGAATTTATAAAATTCAGAACTGCTGCCAGGATGCAGGGCAACTGGAGCAGTCTGGTTGGGTGAACTAGTTGACCAAGATTTTGTGTCCAGTTTGATCTGAAATTTTAAAGGAATGATTTTAAGATGTAAAACTAAATTATGTAAAAATTTTAGAGTTTTTAGCCAAGTGGATTATTTTATACAAAGTTTCTAAAACAAGGATCAAGTTGGGTCAAGAACCAAAGTTTATTGTTCATATGGTAATTTTTCATTATTAATTTGGTCAAAAACTTGGTGTGGGTGTTTTATTATTTTATTTTTGGTATTGAGTTTAATTATGATATGAAGAATAAATTAAGATGGAAATTATGTGAATACATATGATACATATGTGAGTATATGTGATATTTGTGTAAATCTACATTGTATATACATGGAGAATATGTGGTATATATACGAAGTGAATGGATATATATGAAATATATGCTCTACTCGGTAAATGGGTAACACCGGACTAAAATGGGGGTTATATCGTGTGAGGTCAAGATCATGGCGACTAGTCGTGTGAGACCAAGACCACGAGGTTATATCGTGTGAGGTCAAGATCATGGCAACTAGACGTGTGAGACCAAGACCACGCAGTTATATCGTGTGAGGTCAAGATCATGGCAACTAGTCGTGTGAGACCAAGACCACGCAGTTATCTTGTATATTCCATATCGTGTGAGACCAAGACCATGGCAATTAGTCGTGTGAGGTCAAGACCACGCGTAACTCTATACGAGGCCTCATTTGAGATTGGTGTATTCGTAATTACCTTGTGGAGCGAAATGATAAAATGATAATAACTGAATATATAACATGTATGGATTACTTTTACTGTGATATTATTTTTCAACACGACTCATTGCTTTTAAAAGTGCATTATGCTTTTATTATTTATTTTCCGTAATTAGTTAAAGTACCCACTAAGCAATGCTTAGCGAGTTTAGTTTCTTCTAAACTCGTAGGTTATTAGCAAGAAGCCAGTAGCAAGCAGAGGAGTCCTGCGATTTGTCGGTCATCAACAAACTTAAGTGGTGCTCTTTATTTTGTATTTTGGTATTAGAAACTGGCATGTACTTATTTGAACAATACAAAGAGATAACTTGATGTAACATGTAAGTCTAGTAATGTATAATAACTGTATGGTTTTGAATTGAGTTGGGTTGTGAATATAGAAGTGTGAATTCTTCTTGTAGGATTGTAGTTGAGGTTATAAGGGTGGATCATTGGGAGTGTATTGAATTTGTTTGTATTCGCATTGGTTTGTGTAAAAATGTTTTCAAAAATCAGAAAAAACAGTTTTGTCGACACTTGGGACCTCCATTTTTAGGGAAAACTCTGGCAATTTTTTTTTTTAAATCTGCACTTAAAATTTGCTAAGTAAAATATTAAGACACAATCACCATGTGATAACAGTTCATCTTGGTCTATAAATGTAGGCTAAGATGGGGTGTTACATTTAGTGGTATCAGAGCATAGGTTTAGTCGATTTTGGGAGATAGCTAGTAAGTAAATAATTATGTGTGCCATGTAAGATAAAGTAAGGAGAAAGTTATATGATGAATAGGTAGATGTACATGCCAGATAAGAATTGATAATTGAGTTATATGTTGATGAACTAAGCAGATAATTATTTATGTCAATATAGGATGTCTCTAGATTCGTGGAACGAAACGTAGAATCACAAGCTATGTGTAATTATATGTAAGAATTATGCATGAATAAGTAAGTTTCGGGGTGAAACTTAAATTAAGGGGGATAGAATTGTAACATCCCGAATTCCAGATTGGTAAGAAACAGACATAGAGGATATGATTTAGGCTTAGAACAAAGGAACTTAGAACATGACCTATAACTTGAGCTCGAATTTCATCCAAGTTAATGACAAAATTAGAGAGTCTCAAAGAAGACTTAATTGTTTATTTGTGTCTTAGATAGATATATAACTTGAAATTACTCAATTTGGAGTTGTACAGAATAAGATATGATGGATTTAGTAGATAATGTGCAAGCTGCCTCAGGACAGCATAGTAGGCTTGACTTCAAAGGACCGTCAAAAATCAGATATAGCTCGGATCGACCTGAAATTTTGACAAAATGTAGCCCCAGATGTCTAGTTTCAGTGGGAATAATAATTACTTAATTTGGAGTCGTGAGTAAAAAGATATTAATAAAGAAAGATAACAAGGTCAGGAAGGGATATCAAAAGGACCTAAGTGAGAATTTCTCAAAAGTTAGGGGCAACTATGTAAATTTAAAAATTAAGTGTCGGAAGTTCTTAATAGTGCCCATATCCGACCCCGGAAGAATATTCTCGAGATTAATCGGGTCATAACCGTGGGTTTCAATTTTTTTCGAAAACGCACGGTTTAAAAGTTACAATCGATTAATCGCCGGAACGTAAAGTGGGCCCAGTTTCGTGTCGGGACCGTATGGGTAACACGGGATAACTTTAGGGTATCCAATGGAAAAAGGGATAAGTGGGAAGAAGTAATGGGAAAGAAAACTATAAAAATCTCTTGTTGGCCAATCAAAAGTAACCATTTAGCATGAGTATTAAATGAAGAAAGAGAAAGGTGGACAAGTGGTCTTTAAGGATTTATCCAACACATAAGGTGATCATCATTTTTTCCCTTATATATACATATATCATGATATGAAGTGTAATATCCCTAAGTGTGCCTAGAAGTTATGATAATATTGTTATTATTGAATTGAATGTGTGATTGATAAGTGGTAATTGTGTATGGTTTATTGGAGTGATAAAAAGGATTTGAGATTTAATGTATGTGTGTTGTTGGAAAAGAAAGCTATGTGTAGAGAGAAGTGTATATGTTGGATATATGGCAATATATATAACATATAAGTTGGTTAAAGTGCATAGTCAAGGAAAGAAGATATTTTAAATTGTTAAGTGTAAAATTACCAAAGTGGGCAAGAGATGATAATAAGGACAAAGAAAAAAAAAAGAAAGTCAAAGATTGGAAAAGGATATGTGGTGGAGATTTGTTTATTTAACTATTTATTTATTATTATTATTATTATTATTATTATTATTATATATATATATTTGATAAGAACGAAGAAAGAGGAAAGTTCTTCTTTCTTTCATTCTTCTCCTTCGTCTTCTTCTTTTCTGTTTGGACGAGAGAGAGAGAAGCTAGAGAGAGAGAGAGAGAGAGAGAGAGAGGTGATTTTGCTTCTATTTGCATCCAAGATTAAAGGATATCAAGCGATTGCTAGTGGATATTGAAGATTTGGCTAAAAATCCAAGTAAGTACCTCTTTCTTTGAATTGATTTCTATGGATTGAATTGGGTTTTGATGTGATTAAGGTGTGATGTTAAGTTGAGAAATTGTATTGTTGTTGATTTTGGGAAGTGTTGGAGTTGAGATTGTTTTAGGATTTTGAAGTGTTACATGATGTTTTGCTTGAGTTTGCTTTATTATTTCCTTAGATATTCATGTGGTTGATGTTTGTTGGAATTTTAGGCTTTGGATTGAGATTTTAGCCGAAGGCAGAAGACTTCTGGATGCCACGCCCGTGGCCTTGGTTGGCCATGGCCGTGGCCATTGGTAATTGTTGATGCCACGGCCGTGGGAGGATGGAACATTTTGGGCAGAAGTGGATTGTATCCCACGCCCGTGGGGATTTAGTTGGCCAAGGCCGTGGGCTACTATGTGTGATGTTGAATGATATTTTATGATTTAAAGGTCTAGTAAGAAGTTATTAATTGATTAAATGATACTAGAATTGATGGATTGAATTATTTGTGGATTAGGGTTTGATATAAAGAGAATTGCCCTAATTTGGGAAGTGAAGAATCTTGGAAAAGGAAAGTGTTGTTAGTGTGTGGAGTGTTATTGAAGTAAGTACAAACTTATCTAGATGCATTCTTTTATATGATTTAAAGATTTAAAATAATGTTAAGTAAATTATTATATTGTTAATCTAATGTGACTTGTATAGTGTGAAAGAGAAGAGGATCATTCAACAAGGTATTAGCTATGCAATTTATTATGATAAACACTTTTATGAAGAATTACTTTGATGTACTTTATAATGTAATAGCAATGGTGCTATATGTATAATGTGAATGATATGATTGAGTAATGAAGTGTTCATTTGATTAATGTAATTGATGTTGAACATTATAATGATGATGTATATGATACTATATGAACAATACTATGTTTTATGTATTATGAATGGATACTTGAATAATGAAATATTATATTGTGAGTTGAGACAAATGTGATATGAAGCCATTGTGATTGGCTATGATGAATCAATTGAAAGAAATAAGGCATATTTGCCTAGATGTTGATGAGAAATTAAAATGGTATTGATGATGAAATAATCAATAAATTGTGAATTGTGAAATAAATGAAATGTTTGTGTGCCTAATGTGTTGATTCAGCTTTCAGAGTCCTGTTTTTTATGGCATGCCTATGAATCATTGGATAGGTGAAATGGGATGGCCCGTAAACCGATTCCAATTGAAATCACTGGATAGGCGAAATGGGATGGCCCGTAAGCTGGTTCCAGTTGATAAATATGAAATGTGATGATTATGAATCATTGGATAGGCGAAATGGGATGGCCCGTAAGCTGATTTCCAATTGAAAATTAGTAACAGTCTAGCCGGGTTGAGGATCTCCTCATGTTAATGAGTTGATGGTCCAAGAGACTGGGTCTGTTACGCTATCCATGGATAGAGATATGATATATATTGCCTACGGGCTTGATGATTGTGATATTGAATCAAAACAGGGACTCTGAACTTTGAATAACATATTAGTGTCTTTGGGCCCGAGTCTGTCTTTGTTGTCAATGTGATATACAAATGTGGAAAGAAATGAGTAATAGGATCTATAGTTGACCTCATTGGTAGTGTGAATCATGATTGATATGATATGTAATGTGGGTATTGATATATTGGTTGTGATTCTTGGTGATGGATTGTGGTTGTTACTAATGATTGTCTATGTGGAAAATGTGAATTATGAATGGTAAATTGTGAATAAGGTAATGTTATGAAGTATGACACATAATGTGTGTATTGATATGTTGACTATGAGTATTATTAATGGATTATGGTTGGTGTAAATGACTTGTATATATAAATATGTAATATGTGAATGTAATCGAGATAAATGAAAGGTGCAATTAGAGTTGAAAAACATGATAAGAAACTATTAATACGTGGAATTTCTATAAGGTATGTTTATATGTTATATATTTATACTACTAAGCTCTCGGGCTTAGCGCGGATGTGTATTCGTGCAGGTGTCTGTGTGGAAGATATGAAGTCTTTCGTTATGCCACGAGAAGAATAAGAGTTGTCGAGACCAACTAGAGGGTGATGCATACATGTATAATTATCATTTATGATGTATTTCTGACAAGAGTATATGTATAAGTATAAATGAAGTTTTGATAAAGATAACATTATGATATATGCGTAAGATCATTAAGAATATAATGATTTGTAAATGTTCTTTAAATTAATTATATTGTGTTTTGAATTATGTTAAAGGTTTTTAAAATGTGACGAAAAGTGACATCCTTATACTGTATATACTTACTGTATGTATACCTGGTATATATATATAGTACTTATATGGAGTATTGGGGTGTTACATGAAGAACCAATTTCTCTCTTTTCCACTTACAAATTTCGGCCACAATAGGAAAAGCAAAAGGGAATTAAAGAGCAAGGTTTGGTACTTTAACCATGGAACTCCTTTTAAAATTTTTCTGTTTTACAATTAGTAAAATGCTGTGACTTGTATGATTTTTAATTAAATATAGAAAAATTATTTTTAGTTGAATTTTGGATATGTTGTTGGTTAGTAAGTCTATTATTTGAGAAAAATAATTTGGAACCACATTGATTGAATTAAATTTACGGAATTTATAAAATTCAGAACTGCTGCCAGGATGCAGGGCAACTGGAGCAGTCTGGTTGGGTGAACTAGTTGACCAAGATTTTGTGTCCAGTTTGATCTGAAATTTTAAAGGAATGATTTTAAGATGTAAAACTAAATTATGTAAAAATTTTAGAGTTTTTAGCCAAGTGGATTATTTTATACAAAGTTTCTAAAACAAGGATCAAGTTGGGTCAAGAACCAAAGTTTATTGTTCATATGGTAATTTTTCATTATTAATTTGGTCAAAAACTTGGTGTGGGTGTTTTATTATTTTATTTTTGGTATTGAGTTTAATTATGATATGAAGAATAAATTAAGATGAAAATTATGTGAATACATATGATACATATGTGAGTATATGTGATATTTGTGTAAATCTACATTGTATATACATGGAGAATATGTGGTATTTATACGAAGTGAATGGATATATATGAAATATATGCTCTACTCGATAAATGGGTAACACCGGACTGAAATGGGGGTTATATCGTGTGAGGTCAAGATCATGGCGACTAGTCATGTGAGACCAAGACCACGAGATTATATCGTGTGAGGTCAAGATCATGAAAACTAGACGTGTGAGACCAAAACCACGCAGTTATATCGTGTGAGGTCAAGATCATGGCAACTAGTCGTGTGAGACCAAGACTACGCAGTTATCTTGTATATTCCATATCGTGTGAGACCAAGACCATGGCAATTAGTCGTGTGAGGTCAAGACCACGCGTAACTCTATACGAGGCCTCATTTGAGATTGGTGTATTCGTAATTACCTTGTGGAGCGAAATGATAAAATGATAATAACTGAATATATAACATGTATGGATTACTTTTACTGTGATATTATTTTTCAACACGACTCATTGCTTTTAAAAGTGCATTATGCTTTTATTATTTATTTTCCGTAATTAGTTAAAGTACCCACTAAGCAATGCTTAGCGAGTTTAGTTTCTTCTAAACTCGTAGGTTATTAGCAAGAAGCCAGTAGTGAGCAGAGGAGTCCTGCGATTTGTCGGTCATCAACAAACTTAAGTGGTGCTCTTTATTTTATATTTGGTATTAGAAACTGGCATGTACTTATTTGAACAATACAAAGAGATAACTTGATGTAACATGTAAGTCTAGTAATGTATAATAACTGTATGGTTTTGAATTGAGTTGGGTTGTGAATATAGAAGTGTGAATTCTTCTTGCAGGATTGTAGTTGAGGTTATAAGGGTGGATCATTGGGAGTGTATTGAATTTGTTTGTATTCGCATTGGTTTGTGTAAAAATGTTTTCAAAAATCAGAAAAAACAGTTTTGTCGACACTTGGGACCTCCATTTTTAGGGGAAACTCTGGCAAATTTTTTTTTAAAATCTGCACTCAAAATTTGCTAAGTAAAATATTAAGACACAATCACCATGTGATAACAGTTCATCTTGGTCTATAAATGTAGGCTAAGATGGGGTGTTACAACCCTAGTACACCATGTTGATTTAGTTAATCTACATACAAAACTTACACTGCACAAAGTGTTATTAGTTCCTAGCTTTAAGTACAATTTACTTTCGATTAGTAAATTGACTAAAGACGCAAGTATACAAATTACATTTTACCAAAACCACTACTTGTTTCAAGAGCATTAACTAAGGAGGTTTTGTTGTGGGCAAATTCCATGTTAGCTTCTATCCTTGATAATTCTAGTTTTCTTGTACATACCATACAAAAATATCAACATACTTTTTCTAATGTGCTTAATATTGTTACAGCTAATTCTGTAGTGTATAATACTCATTCTATTCCTTCTTTGAGTAAAGATTTTGTATACACAATGGTGAATAAAATTATTATTAATTCCACTTTTGCCTTTCTATGCAATATATTTTTGATCCTCTTATTCATAATTATTTGAATATTATTGTGATTGATTCCATTCCTCTTGATTTGTTGCATAAGAGACTTGGTCATGCTTCATTCACTAAACTCCAACATTTACATATTCCTATTTACTAGACCCACAGGACTAATTGTGATACTTGTCCTTCATAAAAAAAACATAGGAATTCCTTTGATAGAAGTCATACCTATAGTGTTTAGCCTTTTGACTTGATACATGTTGATCTTTAGGGCCCATATCCCACACCCACTATTTTTGGTGGTCATTATTTTGTGATTATTATGGACGATAATTCAAGAATAACTTGGACTTTCCTAATTAAACATAAAACCTATTTTTTTTCATCTTTAAGACCTTCTTTGTTATATTCCATACTCAGTTTAATAAGAAAATTAACAAGTTAGAACTAACAATGTACTGAGTTTATAAATACCCAATGCCAAAGTTTTTTCTAGGACTTAGGCATATTGCATAAAAAAAAACACACCTTATACTCTTCAACAAAATGGAGTTATTGAAAGGAAACTTAAATATCTCCTTGAGATAGATAGGGCTCTTATGTTTTCAATCCAATTTACCTAAGAAGTTCTAAAGTGATGTTATTCTTACTGCCACCTATGTCATTAATATGTTACTTACTGCTCTTTACAGTTGTAAACAACTTATTAAATTTTAAATCATAAAACCCAAGATTATAGTACTTTAGGGTCTTTGGCTAATTATGTTATGCCATCAACACAAAAAGTTACAAAGACAAGTTTGCACCTAGGGTTGTTAAATGCATATCTTTATTGGGCATGTTACTGGACAAAAGGCATATAAGTTGTATAATCTGGATTTTCATTTTGTTCTAGTTTCTAGAGATGTTTCTTTTTCATGAAATATATTTCTTTTTCATTTTGCTCCTTCTTCCTCTTCATTTTTTGTTGTGATTCCTTTATTTTCTCCAACTGATACTTTTTGTGATTTTAATAAAACTCTTGTGTCTTCTCCTGTTTCTTCTTCTTCTTCTTCTTCTTCTATTAATTCTTACTATTATATTGGATCTACTTCTCCCTCTCCCTCTCCATAACATATTTCTTCTTCACATTCCCTCATTCTTAGGCACAATATTAGGATAAGACACAATCCAAATGGTTAGATCAGTTTGTTTCCATAGTACAACTTTCCTCATCCACAACTAATTCCTTCATATATAATATATACAACCTATACTATAAATATATTTCCTACATCTATTATCCTATACTTGGATCAAGTTGACTTGAATTTTGTGGCAATTTTTTTTGTTATTAAAGAACCTGCAACTTATAGTTAAGCTAAGTTAGATCTTAATTGGGTAAAAGCTATGAGTAAAGAATGGGCTACACTTGAACATATCACTGATATGCCAGTTGGAAAAAGACATATAAGATGTAAATAGGTTTACAATGTTAAATTCAAACTTGATGAGTCTATTGAAAGGTATAAAGTCAAATTAGTTACCATGGGGTTTAACTAGATAGAAGGCATTGATTTTCATGATAATTTTTTCTCTATAGCTAAGTTGGTGCTATTAGAATATTTTAACTATTGTTACAGCTAAACATGGGCCCATTCACTGACATGATATTGATAATGCCTTCCTCCATGTATTTCTAAATGAGGAATTTTGTATGACACATTCTGTTTGTTATAATACTACTGATCCCACTAAAATTTGCAAATTTCATAAGTCTTTAACTTAAGCAAGCATCTGGATAGTGGAACATTAAGCTTACTACTACGTAGTATAGCTTTTAAGTAATCTGAATATGATCATTGTTTATTCCTCAAAGCTTATGGTACTAATTTTTTGGCTCTTCTAGTTTATGTGGATGACTTATTATTTGCACTAGCAAGCAACATAATGTTTGTGAAATAAGCCTTAAATGCAGCCCTTACTATTAAGGACCTGGGTTATGTAAAATATTTTCTAGATATTGAAATTCGCAGAACTATTGCAGCAATGTACTTCAACCAAAGAAAATATGTGTTTGATTTGACTTTTGATATTGGTTTAAATGCTTATAAACCTGCAAATATTCCTTTGTCTCCTGGGTTAAAATGAATGATGAGTATAGTGAGCTTTTGTCTGAAATTGATAAATTTAGGAGACTTGTTAGTAGACTCTTATATTTGAATTTGAATAAACTTGATATTGCATTCAACTCTTAGCAATTAAGTCAATACAAGAGTGCTCTAAGGTAGTCACATTGGGATGCAACTCTTTATATGGTGAAAGGTCTTAACACTTCCCCTTGTAATGGTTTATTATTTTCTTCTGGTTCCTCATTAAAACTTAATATTTATTATGATTATGATTGGCAACTTACTCTCTAACCAGGAAATTAGTTACTAGTTATTGAATATTTTTGGGTTCTTCACTGATTTCATGGAAAACTAAGAAAAAAGCTATTGTTTCTAAGTCTTATGTTGAAGCTAAGCATCGTAGCACGGTTGCCACTATGTGTGAATTGCAATTTTTAACTTATGTGTTACAAGATTTTTAGCTGCTAGTTATACTTCCTATTATATTACATTGTAATAACCAGGTAACTCTATAAATAGTTAGCAATCCTATTTTTCATGAGTACCAAGCACCTTAATACTTACTGTCATCTGGTGAGGAACAAGATGAAAGAAGGTTTTATTTTTACTTCACATATTACTTCAAAGTTGCAATTAGCTGACATGCTCACTTAATCTTTTAATGCCAAAGCTCGTAATCTTTTATTGTCCAAGATGGGGTCAGTTTTCCACCAATTTCCATCATGAAAGGGGATGTTGGAGTGAGAAATTTTCATTATAATTTATTTTAATTTATATTTCTCAGTTAATTACATTGTAATTTTGATATTAGGTCAGGGTTATTTTTGTCATTATGAACTCTGTATATAAGCAACTTATTCTATTACAGACGTAACTTTTTCTTCATTTTTCAATAAAGAATACTCCATATTTTCTCTCATCTGCTAAATCTAGAAACCCTAGCCACCATCTTTGTTTTTCTGGCAACCTCGAGGCCCTATCCTAGGTCAATATAAACTTATATTGTAAACATAATGGAAACAAACAAACAATAATTATTATGGTAATTAGAAATTATTAGTCTATTTATCCGCTTTAAAAATATAAGGAATGGGGAGAATTTAAATTTAAATTTCTTCATTCACTTTTATAATTATAGTTTGAAGAAAAGCAATGTACCGATAATGCAAATTCTATCCCCTTTTTTTTTTCCAGAAAATAAGCAAATATCTTCAGAAAAACTAAGAAAAACAAAAAGCCTTGAATGGCCACAACTAAAAAACAAACATAAAGAAATCAAACATTCATCTAACCCAAAGAATATAAAGAAAAAAACACAACCACCCCAAACATAATGGGCAAGAGAAAAATAAAGAAAAGGCCTACATTATAACCAAGGGCTAGACTCTCGAAGGAAAACTCAAAAAGGAGTAAGCTAGAAAGAGAAATAAAAGATAAAACTTTATACACCAAAAGTCCCAAAAATCCTTAAATAAGATCGGTAAGAAGATTGAGGAAATAGATGGATTGAGCATCCATAAAAGAGACCACTTTGAGAAAAGCTCAAAAAAAGCAGGGAAGATAAGCTTCAGGCAAGAGGCATACCAACACATAATGTACTACCTCTTTTTGTGGGGACCTAAAAAAGAGAAAACAAGGCTCCAAATAGATTTGCGGGAATAGTTTGAAACATATCTGGAGTCTTTGAACAAGTTTTAAAGTGCTAAAAAATAACCAAGCCCAAAATAAACCTTGCCTTCAAAATATCTTTAACTATCAACATGCATCCTACCACAAAGCCAAAGCCTTTAGATTCTGGAAAATACAATTTTAAATACAATTTAGGAGGAGAAACCCAAAAAAAAAAAGAAAATGGAGAAAAAAAACTAAGGCAAAGGGAAAAAAAGAGGAGAAAAAAGGATTTAAGATTGCCGATATCTAGAGAGCTGGTAGCAGCCCTAAATCTAGGGCAAGAGAAGAAAAACTGGTCTCCATAAAAGATAAGACAAAACTCCCTAGACATGTAGAGAGAAAAGAGAAGACAAGCCTCTCAGAGGCATAAGCTTATTTGATATTGAGATTGATTAAATAACACCTATCTCTTTTCATTTTTAGCATCTTTATCCAATGTTCAAACTCAATATCCAATGAAGATACTTAAATGTCAATTATTTGGCCTTTTGTACCCTTAGTACATTTGGCATTTTCTTAATTTATTTTTTAGTTTCTTAATCATAATTTCAACCTCGAATTTACCATTTCATCGTACCAAGCAAAATAACCATATGTAACCTTCTATTGAATTACGAAAAGAACAGAACATCAAATTTCATATATATCACAGTCTATATCCATGATTTTAGAGATGGTTGAGTTGTAAAAAAAAATTGATCAATTTTCCTTAATCTTAGTTCAAGGCGACACTAGGACAGGACCCCCTTTCTAAGTTTATATCACTCTAAATCCATCTTCAATATGCATTAATAAAATCTTGGGAATATAAGATTTGACTTACAACCCAATGTTCCTATATGGGAGGAAAATGAGCTTTACCTCCACATTCTCTTCGGTCTTCACTCCACCAAAGAATATTGAATTATACTTTTGGGATAATGTTTATAGAATTTCTAGAGATTCTGGGAATTTAGCTTTAAGATTTTGAATTTTAGCTTTAAGATTATTTAGGAATTTTAGCTTTAAAAGAATCTTGCTGTTAACTTATTATGATATTCATTATTTATTATTTTATAATCATCTGTGTATGTTATTTAATATTTTAATTTTAATGTATCATTTTTTTTTAATCAAACGAGTTTAGTTGAGGTGTCAAATTACCTCAAAAGTACATTGGAGGCTTTATTGGATCTCGAATTAAAATAAACCGCAGAGGCCATTTTGGCCCTTTACCAATACATATATAAATGAGAGAGATAGAGAGAGAATAATGTCCATAAATTTCCTTCTAATAACTTGAATTAATCTTAGATATGGTTAAATTTCTACCTTAAAACAATGTTTTACTAACTAATACACATAAGTTGATAAAATTTCTGCATTCAGCCATTTACCCAAATGAAAAAAACAAAATTTAATGCCCCGTCATGTCTCTAACGTAGCGGATGCTTTGCCATAGCCAATCCCCTGTGCCTATAGTGCTTCAAAAGCACCCACTAGTGCAAAGATCTCACAGTCTTCGCATTTACACCCAATACAGCACCCACACCTATCAATTAACCTTCCAAATCTCTTCTTCTTCTTTTTCTCAATTTCTGGGACTCTAACTCTCATTGCTATTTTCACTGAAGGAGGCTTAACACCATCTTCAAGAACAGAGCAAGTTTTCTTTGGGACCATCATAACCCATTTTTCCAGTTCCAATTCTGGTGATTCCAGAACTGTTTCCCATGGAATCTGAGCTCTACCCAATAGTTGTGATCCTCCAATTTTACCAAGAATTGAGTTTGTACTTCTCCATCGTAGCTTGAAAACCACACTCTGTTTCTTTAGGTTGTTAATGGAGTCTTCAGTGCCCAAACACTCAAATGAGAAAGACTGGTTCCAAAAGAGATTGGAAGTGGAGGAAATTTCATGGGTGTTCAATTGGATTCTTTTGTTGTTTTCTGCAGAGAGATAGTATCTAACAAAAAGATTACCATGGGTCTTCAACTCTAAATTTTTGGCTTGTAATATTTTAATTTCACAGGTAAAAGAAGCAAAACCCATTTTCAAGAAATGAATTGAAATTAAAAGGAAGCTTTATGGTGTTGTTTTTGGTTTGTGAGTGAGCAGAAACTATATATTAGAAGATGTATATATAGTGTGGGAAAGTGGCAATTGCTTTTGAAGAGGATGCTCTGTTTCTTCTTAATTATTAAAAAAAATATGCAATTGTCCATTAGTGAGTATGTGGATTATAATCACCCACCAAAATCTTTACTTATAGTATGCAAAGATAATTTAATATTGCCATGAAATAACAGTGAATCTTCACATTAGATTGTGGGAAAAGATTTTATTAAACGAAAATAAGCCTTGCAGATCGTGAAGAGCTGGATATTGATTTGCCTATAAATGACCCTTCCAAGTTGACATGGTAGCGGGTGAGAACAGTTTAACTATTTACCATATATATATATATATATAGAGAGAGAGAGAGAGAGAGAGAGAGAGGAAAAAGATCCACCGGCTACATTCTCTTTGAATAGCATGGGTATACTGTAAAATTTGTTGCCCAATTAAATCATTATACCAGGATCAATCTAAAAATTTCTTTCTGCTTAATTGACAAATGTGCTGTTTAAACACAACTCTTGCATAAGGGACACATAGTTGCCAAAGTACCAGAAAGTAATTCGAGAACTTAAAATTTAAGTGCTTAATTGATACAAAAATTACTAATTTTTGGGGAAAGTTAAGTTCTTGAGAACAAGTGGACCTCACTCTTACATGGGTTTGGAAATTAAATATGTTAAAAAATAAAATATATTAACAAGGTGCTAAAAGGAAAAAGATATTACTATTTAAATAAATATATTCCTTTATGCTATTATTTATAAAAATAAATATTATATCCAATTCTTCTTTTAAAAAAAAAAACTCTAGACAATTCATCAACTATGTATTAATGTTATTAATGACATTTTGAATGACATTTTTCTAATTAAGATAATTTTTTTCTTAACCAAAAGTAGCCCAACCTCAACTTTTTTAAGTTGAGTAAATTGAATTTTAGGTGGCTCCGTTTTATATGGTAAAATTGTTTTTCAAGATGCAAGTATAGGAAAGCCATTCAAGAACCAGAAGCGGCAACAATCTCATCTTCTTGGACCCAAGTCCATGATAAGTTCATCATCATCTGTATTTTTTGCAGAAAGGAGCTAAAACCATAAGTTGCCTTACTTTGCTAGACGGGACTTGCAAAATGAAACTTAGTTCAGTTTTCAAAATGTGTACTCCAAAATGCTTCAGCTTGTTTGATTTATACACAAAATAACAATAAAATGATAATAAAATTCATATAATTTATAACATATTTTCCGTAATTACACTTTAATTTCACCCATATACATCATTCAAAAAAATTAATTAAATAATCGATCATTAGTCTGCATTTTCATGATAATGACAACAATAACCTCAGCATTTTTCATAGAAAGGCACAAATGGTCATAATACCACAAGGTCGGAGTAGGGGTCATATTGCTGGGACTAGGACCTGACAGAAAACAAAGAAATGCACATTGAGGAAACAAAGGAAATACAGTAAAATGCTTATCCTTTTCCTCTGATTTTATTGATGAGGCTAATTCAAATAATGGGGCATTCATTTCTTATAACACAACGGGCATAATAAACCCAAAAAAAAATACTAACCCTCCAAAATTTTAATTGAAAAAAAGGCCTATACACTAGGGAATTCTCTAGGCTTCATGACATCCCTGTATTATCGGGTCAAATTATCCCCGATCATAACAATATTGAAGATAATTGTTATACGTCAGCTTCTCTTTTGATCATCTGCTGATGTTTATAAGCAAAATAACTGCTACACTTGTATATGATGATTGCAGGAACCTACTTCAACGAATAGTCAACACATGGTTGGCAGCATCCCTCAGCCTCAGGCAACGAGAACTTGTAACATGTGAGACTAACTATTTTCTATTCTGAAATGGCAGATTGACTCGGGCTTGTTCCGCCACTGCATATAAAATATTATGCCACCTTTACACGGTTTGAATCAACAATTGCTGATGCCAGTGTCAAGTCATTGGTTAATTGTGCGGAGTTCCCAGTTACCCTCACCATCAATCAACCGTAATTCCACAGAATGGAATGGTATTAGAGCAGGACGCTGTGGTATATAAAATGCAAAAGCAAATATAAGCAAATGAGAAGTAGTCGAATTCTAGTAAAATACAAAGTTGATTGAAATTCTACTTAAAAATACAAAGTTTAAACCTAGTTTTGGCTGTAGTGAACATAACATGTTGGTTCTGTGATTATTATGTTTATTTATGATAAGTAATATTTTTCTTTCAAATCAAATAATATGCTCTAACCACGTTGATCAAAATGCAACTGAAAAACTGACAAAGAGGGATCTACTGTCATATAGTGTAGACAACAAGCCGTCTCAGTATCCATTACAACTTGTCACTTACCTGCGAGGATGTAACAACAGTGATGCTCATATCATTGGCAAGCCTATAAAGTTGTTCCTCAACATCAACACTCGTGGCACTGACAGTAATTGTACAAAAGAAAAAAAAAATAATTAGGATACGATCATGCAATAGGTAAGATTCAGTTTGAGATTAAAAAGGGTAGTAGAGTTTAGTGACGTACTTGGTACACTCATCAAGAATGCCAAACTTAGGCTTGTGAAAAAATAGGCGTGCCTTGCAAAAAAAAAGTACCAAATAAAAAAAAATAGGAATCCAATTGTACATTCTGAAAAGTTTTTCAGACCATTCAAATTTGAAGATTGCACAGGTTAGCTTCACTAACCATGCCTAATCTCTGCTGTTCTCCGAGAGAGAGAGTGTCCTCCCAATTCAGATTAGCATCCCAACCACCTTCATCCCTTTCCAAAAGATAATTCAGTCGAACATTCTCCAGAATAGTTTTCAAACGTGCATCTAAAATTTTTTTGGCAACTGCAGATTTTTCACCTGAAATTTGACATGATTATATTTCAGAGCACAACAAACTAAAAACCCAGGACAAATTCCAAGACTAAATACCCAGGACAGATTCCAATCATCCTAGAAACTTGCTTGATGAATAAAGAGAGAACTTCTGAAATTCCTGAACACTTGCATATAGCTGATAACTTTCATCACTGCGCTAATGAAAGTTGGCATCTTTAAAGGGAAGAGCCGTTGGAGACCAATCAAAAGTAAATTTTTGCCTTTAAGCAATGCCTAGAAAAATGTATCTGGGTGATTATGACCGAGCCTAATTGAGAGCACAAGAAAACAGCACATATAATTCCAAGCTTCTGCAGATAACTCGGTGCAGAGACAAGCTAATGCTTTTATTTCACACACTCAAAATTCAGGATAGTTTTAAATTCATTAATGAATCACTAGCTTTGAACTGATAGAATTTGACATCACCATCTGTGCAAAAATAAAATGTTATGCTTCACTTCATAATGGACTAGCAAACAAAATAAGTGTGTGTGAGTGATTTGGGGGGAAGAGTATAAAATCAAGATGACAAAAGAAATTATGATGAATATTTTTTACAAATTTTGGTAATATCCATACTATGGTTGTGCTTAATAAATAAACATAGACATTTTTGTTTGGCATGCATATATAATGCATGAAATAATATAACCATGTTTGTTGATTAATCAACATGCTACACAGCAGGGCAAATGCTTTCCCAAATTCATTGATCTAGATTTTCAACCATATAAATAGGAAAATCAGAAGTTATCAAGTATTTGAGATATATGCAAGCACTTTACCTTTGCCATAAAGCTTTAATGTCAATTGGGCTGCTTCTTCATGAGAGAGAGGATATATAATCTGATCTCTCAAGGTTCCTAAGCATGTGTATGGCCGTTGAGGAACATAGAAGACGCCGCAACCATATTCAGTATCATTGCTAATATGTTGTGATGGTTTGGCAAGTCTGCCACTTGCAATGGGCCAGACACCTCTAAGGACTCTGAAAACAGAACTTTTCCCACTTCCATTCGGACCTTGATCATTTTGACATCATGTCAAACTTAAGATTGGATAATTAGCAGAAAAAATACACATGCATTAAATATAACTTTGCACAAGAAGATAGAGAAAGAATCTAATTCACTAACCTGTGACAAGCAGGCTTTTTCCTTCTACTATGTCCCATGTCAGCTGCCTAGCCAACAATGTCTGTGCAGGGGTAATGATATCAACTTCCATAAATGAAATGACATCTTTCACATATACATCACTCTCCTTAGAAGAGGGTAGTTTATCACTTGACCAATCCCCTGGTTGGCCAACAATTATATTAGAACAGATGCATAGCTTTGAGGTTATCAAATAAAAATCAAGGAAAGGTCATGGTATTTTGAGCATGCATAATCTGCATAAAAATGAGGATAAGGTTTGGTTTAAATAAGAACTCTCACATTGGAAAAATAACCGCAAATTTATATTTTACAAAAAGATTGAAATATCCAACTTACCAAGATTAATCTCTAACATTAACAGGAAGAATAAATTGAAATCCTTAACCAATAAATTCTAATCCAATATAAAAAAGGCAGCCCGGTGCACAAACGCTCCCGCAATACGCCGAGTCCGGAGAAGAGTCAGACCCATTGAGTCTTTGTACGCAGTCTTCCCTTGCAATTGCAAGAGACCGTTTTCACGACTCAAACCCATGACCTCATATCACAAGGCGACAACGCTTACCGTTGCGGCAATGCTCCCCTTCAAATTCTAACCCAATATATGGCATTAAATATTATCTGCTACGCAACAACTTCACATAGCTATGATCTACTCTATCAACACTAGTTTCATGCATCTATGTTGCATTGCAGCGCAGGCATGGCAGAGGCAACTTGTCTTAGTAATGCAGGAGCATTCAAGAAATTGATATGAACCTTAGAAAAACCACATCTCAACAGCTAGCTAAGAGGATCACATCCCTAAAGCTAGCACAAAAGGTTAGAAAACTCAAAATCCGTAGTTTCATATGGGATCCAAATCCCATACCTTGCAATTAGGATTGTATAAACTTCACTGCTGCGTCACTTGGAGATTTAGTTTGTTTTTAATAGTGGGAAATAGTTTTTTTTGTTCTAAATTTTTCATCAAAAGGGGTACCTACTGAATAGGAAAAAAAAAAAAAAAGAAGTCTCTATATTAGCAAACTGGCAAAATAAGAGAAAAATATAAAAATATTAGGAGGTCGATTTAGCAGTTGAGGTGCTCCTAGCTTGTCTGAGAGCTTGATTCTGTTGTATTAGTTCCAGTTATTATATACTCCATCACTGGGAAGTTTTTCTGAACCTTAAGTTCTCCAGTACTTTTCAGTGGCACCAAAAATGTTAATTCAGCTTGCATGTGTTTTATACCCTCAAAAGACAAAGGAAATTGAGATTCAGTAATAATTCTAACACATTATTGTTTTGGTAAAAAGGAAATGATCAAGAGAATGAAGAAGGATCTACCAGACTCTGCAGCATCTAGAAGCTCTTCAAGCTCAAAAATTCTATTTATGCCTCCAGAGAGCTCAAGGAACTTCTTATGCAATTCCAGAATGTCTCCAAAGGCTAAGAAGCTCTGAGAGACAACAGATGCTAAGAACCGTAAAGCATGTGCCAGCTCACCTGAAAAACATTTAACAAATATGTAAAAAGGTGGAAAGAAAACAGCAATTCGAATTAATTACCAAATTATATCACCTTGAGTTGAGATCAGAGCTCGGTCTCCCTTGTGTTCTATAGCATACAACAAGCTTAAACCCCAAGTTACATTATGTGGGAGTTGCTTTGTGACAAAATCATCCAGGATACCATATAACCATTTCTTCTTTAGAAGTAATAAAGAATGGTCAAGAAGCTCCCTGAATCTTGACTCAATCATCTGCTCAATATATGAAACTTATATATTATCAAGGTAAACTATTTACAAAGAAATGCATATTATTATTGTTGACTCAAGTAAGAGGGTGCAAAATATTTCCAGAAGTAGCATTGCAAAACAAATTCTGTCAAACATTTCTCTAACCAATTATCAATTTTATCACATGCTTTCTAGATCTGAAGCAGAGTCTATATACAGCGCCAAAGATCACTGGTACCACAGCATCAGCACAAATTATATAATTACCATTTTCAAGCTGCTTACAGGTAACCTCTCATATATGGAAGATTGATTTCAAGTGATGTTAGCAATACAAGGAAAACTTTAGGCGAGTAATTCGCATTTCAGTATAAACAGTAGATTACTAAGTAAAATATATCAATCAAACTTCAATATGTATAAAAAAAAATGATATTCCAGTTCTTTGGGGACTCTGACTCTGGTTAAGACCAGAAAAAACAGGGTTTCCCATCTAAGTGTCAGATAAGACGCCAGGAATAATGGTGTATTAAAGGATGCGAGCAAGAATATCAATAGGCACAAGTTATTTTCTTAAGAGATTTAATCAGCTTAAAAGGGAAAAAAGGAAATTATTCGTGCAAAAAACATTTGAATTAAATTTATTGGTGCTTCAAGAAGGCATTCAGCATTACATAGCAATTTTTTATTAGAAAAGTTTACTCTCTTGAGTACCAAGTCCGGTGTAAAAGCTATATTTAAATATACTCTACACATTTAGGAGATTTTTCATATCTGAAACCCTGTATCCAGACATTATAATACAGAATTCAAGTCTAAATATCAATTCCCTAACAGTAAGCAGTCTTACACAAGAAAAAAACCAAAGATATTCTAATATAAAATTAACCACAATAGCTTACAAATTTTTCTCGCACGCCACCTCCAAAGAAAGCAACTGACTCGGCATGTGTACGCAATCTTTCATGCATGAACCTAATTTATGGATGGGAAAAGTGAGAACTATTACAGCAAAATGCAACACCATATGATAGAGAATCTCACATTGGAAAGTTAGGAGAAATACTTCCAACTTATAAGAGGAAGGGTTGCTCCTCCTAACAGGCCGGTCTTTTGGGAGGCATACAGGGCCCTAGTGACTCTTGTGGGTTGGGCCTGTGGTCCTTTGGGCCCAGGGGCTTCCCAGTGTGGGGTTCACTCTATCATTTGGTCCCGACCTGCCGGATTCGACGGCGGTGGGTAGACCCGCCAGGCCGTAGACCCACCGGGGGTGCCACAGGGCAGAAGGTAAGTCTCGCCGGCGAAATGGCCCCGTCGTGGTGGTGAAGGCTGACGTGGTGGTGAACCGCCGTGGACGTCGGTTCGTCATGGGCGGGATATTGATAGAGAATCCCACATTGGAAAGTTAGGAGAAATACTTCCAACTTATAAGAGGAAGGGTTGCTCCTCCTAACAGGCCGGTCTTTGGGAGGCATACAGGGCCCTAGTGAACCCCACACTGGGAAGCCCCTGGGCCCAAAGGACCACAGACCCAACCCACAAGAGTCACTAGGGCCCTGTATGCCTCCCAAAAGGCCGGCCTATTAGGAGGAGCAACCCTTCCTCTTATAAGTTGGAAGTATTTCTCCTAACTTTCCAATGTGGGATTCTCTATCAATACCCCGCCCATGACGAACCGACGTCCACGGCGGTTCACCACCACGTCAGCCTTCACCACCACGACGGGGCCATCTCGCCGGCGGAACTTACCTTCTGCCCTGTGGCACCCCCGGTGGGTCTACGGCCCGGCGGGTCTACCCACCGCCGTCGAATCCGGCAGGTCGGACCAAATGATAGAGTGAACCCCACACTGGGAAGCCCCTGGGCCCAAAGGACCACAGACCCAACCCACAAGAGTAACTAGGGCCCTGTATGCCTCCCAAAAGACCGGCCTGTTAGGAGGAGCAACCCTTCCTCTTATAAGTTGGAAGTATTTCTCCTAACTTTCCAATGTGGGATTCTCTATCACCATATGTTGTGACATATCTATTAAACATGCATAAATGCATTTTCCTTCCCCTCATTAACAAGTAAAACATAAATCATCTCCAAAATATATGAGACATGCTCTAGATTTGGTACCTAAATGTTCCGTCAAGTTCTTGCTGCTGACTTGCAAGATCACCAAAGTCAGGAGTAACGGTTCTCAGGAAACCCAGACCAAGCAACATGTAAGCATACAATATAGCAACTCCCCTCTGACCTGTTAAGAGCTTCATTCTCCAAGTGAACCTAACAAATAAGCAGTCGAATCATTAAAGGCATGCTTGGAGGGTGGAAGTGTACTTATCAGAATGTTAAATCAGCTTTCTGGAAACAAGAAATTAATAGCATAATTACTAACTCAGTTGACATGGTACTCACCACAATATGTCAACTGACGGCTTTACCATTCCAGTTACTAGTCCAGATAAGTCTGTGGTCAGCTTTTCAAGATCATGAGTTATTCTCTGATCTGCATCAATATTTTTGCTTGACATATGGAAGACCTACAGGAACACATGTTTACATGAAATTATGGCAATAGATGACTGGCACAAGAATAAAGTGAAAGGCAGTATAAGCATATAGCTTTAGAAAAATCAAATATTTACTTTTAAAAAGCAAACCAAAGAATTCTTCTATTTAATATCAAATCCCGACCCAACTAACTCGGAACTAAGGCTTACAATTAAATTTAGTTGTTGTGGTAATAACAAATTCCAACTAAAAACTGTGTTAATCCATCATACAATGTATTATAAGCATTTAACTGAGAAACACAACACAGAATTGGTACTAAAATACTCCAAATCTGACCTTGTAAAATGCATTGTTTCTCAAGTAGTTCTTTAGTAAATGCTGAGTCAAACGAATCCTCCATCCAAGAGCTAACCTGGCTGTCAAATGCCTGTGAAAGAAGAAAGAATTACCAAGAAAGACAGGGAAAAAAACAGAATGCATCAAAAAGTTAAAGACTAGGTGTTGATAAGAAAATATATTCAGAGTGTAAACACAAAATTTAAGTCTAAAAGCGAGGCCAAGACCATATCCGATCCAGAAAGTGAAAATCAACCTCAATCATCCATAAGAACAACCACAATCCTCAAGCCTTGAAGAAAACACAAAATAAAGAAGAAAGAGGACCACAGCTCAGCTAATCATACTTGATTAGTGCCAGATACTAAGAAGTGATAGAAGTCATTATTGCTAAAGTAATCTCAAAGGCAGTTGATTATCCACTTGCCAACATGTCATTTGTTCAACAGAATTGTATCCTCTCAAGTGAAGTAAATAGAAAGCAATTAAGAATAACAATTGCATACGTCAGATGTCTAGTCTTAATTAGCCCCCACTCACTGCAGTAATAATTTTGACAAATTAGCATGTTGAAATTTCTAAACACTAGGAGTACCTCAATGAAGGTGCGATAAAAGAAGATGCAGCACTTTGAAGAACACTAACACCAATTAATCGAACAAAGGATGATTTATCCTGCTCCAAAACATACTTTACAGTGGTACCTGCAAAAACCATTGCAGTGAATTAGGAGAAAACTATTCCTAAGATTACCAAAAACATATATTCAAATATGGACACTAGTACCATTCAATGAGGCAATACGATCTGAGACCCACGTTCTCGAAACAACAAGAAAAGCAACTGCAAGTAATTGTGCCCCTTGTTTATCAAGCACAGTTGGTACCTGAATCGCAAGCATTAAAAAAGAGAAAGAAGGTGTGGAATAACCAACAAAGAACAGACAAGGTTTTGGGAGACAAACTTCATGCATTATGTAGATGCCTTCAGTAGGATGCAGAAATAAATATTAATGAAAAACAGATCACAAATATGCAAAGCAGTCGCAATTTTTAATCCAGCAAATGTTCAGATTTTATATAGCTAGTAGTTAAAACCAATAAAAATAAAGGCATGTTGATATGTACGTTGTGCATAACCTCCAAATAAAATAGAATATCAACAGTATCGGGTCAATTCATCTGATATCATGAAGTTATTAGTTCATCAATATAACATTATTCATTGACCTAATGAACGAAATAAAAACAACCACCTTCAATCAAATCATCAATTTAAGCGGATCTTTTTATTTCTATCAATTCCACTTTTAAGATTGGCTTCAATTTTTAAGTAATCAATTTTATATTGATTAAAAATTATTGTTTTATTACTAAAAGAATATCAAATTTCAGCCCAAAGATGACAATGTAGCCCCTTCTCTATCCCTGCCTCCCTCTCTCTGACTGCTTCCACACTCCTCCTGCCCCATCCCTCTCTCTCCCTCATCCTCTCACTTCTTCTACACAACCATAACGACAATAACATCATCATCATCAAATAACAACACATTACATGATCTTCAGGATTCAACACCACCACTAGATAACAACATATCGTCATCATCTTCACGATTCAACACCACCATTAAAGCAGAGGTCTGCTGCTATTTACTCATGGGCATGAATACCAAGTAGAGAACCACTACCTCACTTAAGCTATTGACATTACATATATTTCTAAATGTTAACAAATAGAGTAGAGAAAGAGTTGAAGAATTCGTTTATTTCACTTCTTACCGTTCTCAAAATAAAACAATATATATATACAGCCTATTACACATTTTCAGTTTATTAAAATAATTAAACCTTAACCAACCCATACTCATGCAATTGTCAACACACAACTAGACATTCCAACACTCCCTCTCAAGCTGGAGCATATAGATCATAGGCCAAATATATTTAATTCTACATCATCTAAGAGATTTGGTGAGTATATCTGCTAGTTGATCATTAGAGTTTACAAAATTTGGGTCAATACATCCTGACTTAACCTTATGTCTGATAAAATGACAGTCAACCTCTATATGTTTGGTTCTTTCATGAAAAACTTGATTAGAGACAATGTGGAGTGCAGCTTGATTGTCGCAAATCAACTTCATATTTTTTATCTATTTCCATCTTAATTCTTGAAGGAGTTGTTTTAACCAGATAAGTTTACATGTTGCAAGAGTCATAGCTCGATACTCCGCTTCAGCACTTGATCTAGCAATCACCTCTTGCTTTTTGCTTTTCCAAAAAATCAAATTGCCTCCAATCATGATACAATATCTTGAAGTGGACCGCCTATCTGAGGAAAAACCTGCCACTTTGCATTAGAGTACCCAGTTTGCATCCTGGTGGTGACTCTTATCTTCATATAATAATCCTGGTGATGGTGCTCCTTTAAGATATCTAAAAATCCGAATCACTGCATTCCAATGATCATTGTAAGGAGCTTGGAGAAATTGACTAACTACACTGACTGCAAATGAGATATCAGGTAGTAATTTAATCTTCCAACTAACCTCTGATATCTTCCAGGGTCTTCTAATAGCTCCCCTTGTCCAGGAACCAACTTAACATTGGGATCCATAAGGGCATCCACAGGTTTGCAGTTGAGCATGCTTGTTTCTTCTAGTAGATCCAGAACATACTTTGTGAAATAACAATTCCTACTTTTGACTGTGCCACCTCAATGCCCAAGAAATACTTCAGTTTTCCTAGGTCTTCGGTTTGGAAGTGACTGCAAAGATGTTCCTTTAACTTGCAAATCTCATCATGATCATTACCAGTTATGACAATGTCAACCACATAGACAACTAGATAAATGCATTTCCCGTAAATGTCGTGCTTGAAGAATACAGAATGATCATATTGACACCAAATCATTCCAAATTCTTGAATCACTAAATTGAATCTTCCAAACCAGGCTCGTGGAGGCTGCTTTAAACCATACAATGATTATCGTAGTCGACATACTAATTGAGACTCCCCCTGAGCAACAAATCCAAGAGGTTGCTCCATATACACGTCTTCGGTTAATTCTTCATGAAGAAATGCATTTTTAATATCAAGTTGGTGGAGAGTCCAGTGGTGTATAGCTACCGTAGAGATAAGAACAAAGGTAATTTTAGCCACCAGGGAGAAAGTGTCATTATAATCAATGCCATAAACCTGAGTGTAGCCTTTAGCAACAAGGCGTGCTTTGAGTTGATCAATTTGCCCGTCCGGTCCAACTTTCAAAGTAAACACACATTTGCACCCACCGTAGTTTTTCCTTCCAGTAATAGAACTAACTCCCAAGTTCCATTATTGTGTAGTGCTGCCATTTCCTCCATTATTGCATCCCCTCATCCTGGATGCTGTAATGCTTCATGCACAGTCTTAAGTAAAGTGATATTAGACAAGGTAGAAACAAAAGCAGTATATGAGGGTGACAAGTGATGGTAACTAAGGCAATTATATATTGGATGGGGGTTGCAAGTGGAACGAGTACCTTTGCGAATGGCAATAGGTAGTGTGTCTGCATCTGCCACTGGCATGACTGAAGTAGATGATGATGGAGAAGGAGTAATTGGAATTCAATACCGCACTTGTATCAGAAGAAGGATTAGTATTATGAGTGAGGAGATAATGTCGTCTTGAGTAAAATTGGAAGGGTGGATTTTGTTTTGTCAACTCCATTTGTAGTGAAGTTAGATCTGGGATTGGAAGAACATTGGAAATGAATTTCTTGTGTTTAGTAGTAGATGAGAAATATGGCGATTACACGAAAAAAGTTACATCAACAGAAATGTGATACTTTTGTGTTGTTGGATCATAGCATTTATAGCCTTTTTAGAGTCGCGAGTATCCCAAAAAAATACACTTGATGGAGTTAAACTAGAGTTTGTCCTTTTCTAGAGTGTAATCATGAACAAAACATATACAACCAAATACTCATAATGGTAAGTGATAAGGCTCTTCTTCTAGAAACAAAGGAGAATGGGAGGTTTTATGTTGTAATAATGAAGACGACATTCTATTGATTAAAAAACAAGCAGTAAGAAGAGCATCACCCCAAAAATGAAGAAGGACACTATGATGATTCAGAAGAGTGCGGGTTGTTTCAATGAGATGTCGATTCTTCACTTGCAACCCCATTTTGTTGAGGGGTGTAAGCATAAGAAGTTTGATGAGTGATTCCAAGCGAAGACAAAAAGTTAGAGTTTCCTACCATTATCACTTCGTAAAATTTTTATTGAAGTATGAAATTGATTCTGGATTTCTACCAAAATTTTTGAAAAATAGAAAAAAAATCAGAACGATTTTTCATTAAATATACCCAAGTACAACGGGAATAATCATTAATAAATGTAACAAAATAGTGAAATCTCATAGTTGTATAGACTCAACTTGGACCCCAAATGTCGGTGTACTAACTGAAATGGACATGTAGTCCTATTATGGACTCTCTTGGAAAAAGAACTACGAGTTTGTTTCCCAAGTTGACATGACTCGCATTCTAAGGAAGACAAATTTGAAAGACTAGGAACAAGTTTTTGAAGTTTTTGGATACTTGGATGACCAAAGCGGTGATAAAGAAGGTCGGAAGAGGTGGTTGAAGTGAAGGCTGCAAGCAGGTATGAGTTGTAGAGGTGATACAAGCCTTGTGACTCATGTTCTGTTCCAATTGTCTTCCCCGTACTCCGATCCTACATAATAACAGAATTAGCCACAAAAGTGATAAGAGCAATTAAGATTCTTTGTCAATTTACTAATTGAGATAAGGTTATAAGGACATGCAAGGGCAAACAAGACATTATTTAAGAGAATGGAAGGTAATTGAATATTTCCAATTCCCTAAATTGCAGTCAATGAACTATTAGTAAGAGTAACGTTAGTTGAAGTGGAAGTAAAGGTCGTGAAATGGTTTTTATTACCAGATATATGATATAAAGCATCAGAGTCTAGTATCCAAGGGCCAAGAGGAGAACTCTTAGCAAGGCAACCAAATGAATTACCAGATTGCAAACCACCATTTTGTTTTGTAGCTTGATACTGCAGATACTCATTGTAGTCTTCCCCAAATAATGTAATGAAGTTTGATGATTGGGAATTTGTATTAGGCAAAGGAAGTAACCCGTCTCCTTGCGTTTGGACAGTGTGAACTGCAGGTCGATTATGGTTGCACAGATTGTTTCGCAGTGGCTTTCCATGCAGGGCCAACAAGTTTCTCGAGTATGGTCATTTCTATCTCAGTGAGTGCAATGAGCTCTTAAACCTTTCCCTTTGTTTCTCTGTGGACCTCCTTGTCTAATCTGAATAGCCAAAACAGATGACTCTATCTCATCATTTGGTGTTGTGGCTAATGAAATCCTCATGAACCGAGAAGAAACATCCTCTAATGAAGGAATAGAGGAACTTGTCAAAATTTGTTCTCGAACAAAGCTTAAGTTTGGTTTTAGTCCAATCAATGCTAGAACCATAAAAAATTTATTTCTTTGTTGTTCTTGTTCAGTAACCTTTTCAGAAAATGGCATAAGAGAATTAAACTCATCTCTTACGGTCTCAGCTTGTCCCAAAAAACTAGCCGTATCCTGAGAATTTTGTTGTAAATGGATAAGGTCATACACAATTTTATAGATACGCTGAATATCATTAGTGTATAGTATATTTGCCTTAGTCCAAACTTTATAACATGTTTTACAGGATTGAAATAATGTAAGTAATTTCGGTTCAAGGGAGTGCCACAACAAACTACATAGTTGAGCATCAGTTCTAATCCATGATTTCCTATCTTTTTCATCAATATCAGCAGCTTGTTTTTCTAAGTGTTCACTATAACCTTGACCCATAAACCGCAATTCAACAGAAGAAGCTCAAGACATAATTATTACTACCGCACAATTTAACAATAGTAATAGCAGGAGCACCAGAAATAGAGGATAAGAGTGAATTGATCAAACCTGGAGTTTCCGACATTATGAGATTGAACCAAGAGTATCAACTACTGTCAAAATGTTTCACCAAACAAACGTCAGCTCCTTAAAACAATGACAACTCTCTACTGCCAACAAGGAGCAATAGCCTATTGGTGTCGGAAAATCACACACACCACCAGTGAACTCGGAATGAGGAGTCGAGCACCCAAGAAGATTCGAGTCGGAAAAAGATTGCCGGAGACTGTTCACGCGCCGGCGCGTGGCTCGTCGGTCAGAAACTTTTGTTGGCACGTGTGATCACATGCGCAGGATTCCGACTACCGGATTCTGAGGACGGGCTGAACTTGTCACAGCGCTCCTCTTAGGCAGGGCGGTGAGAGAGAATGATCACCTCTGTGTGGTGATTTGAAGTAGCAGTGCACATCGGCAACAATAGTTGCAGCAGTAACAATGACTTTCTGCTTTCTGAAGCAGAGGAAAGGAAGAAGAAGAAGAGAGCAGAGAGAGAAAAAGCTAACCTGGGTTCAAACCTCAGGCTCTGATACCATGTTAACAGATAGAGTAGAGAAAGAGTTGAAGAATTCGTTTATTTCACTTACCGTTCTCAAAATACAACAATATATATACAGCCTATTACACATTTATAATTTATTAAAATAATTAAACCTTAACTAACTCATACTCATACAACTGTCAACACATACCTATACAGCTAGACAATCCAACACTAAAAAATAGTACAACCATAGGCTCTAGTAGTTCAATAAACGTTAGTTTTCAAAGAAAGTCCATTTTTCAGTTGTCAGGATGGATATTGACTAGTTTTGCAGTTCATATTTTAGAAGTTTAGGATTAATTTAGAGTCTATAAACATTAAGGTTAGTGTTGTGATACCAAATGAAATGAAGAGCAGAAGATCGATGACTTGGATGATGAGCTGGAACAATTAGTTAGGCCAAGTTGTTAATGTGTCACTAGTTTATTAATTGGTAGTCTGACGAAATACCCAAAAGAGAAGTATTAGATTTTATTTTTTTGTCCTGGAGATGTATTATATCATTCATGTAATAAAGAACAAACAAATCAATTTATCTCTCTTTTAATCCCTCTCTCTTCTATTTTTTTTCTCCTTTTCCCTTCTCTTTCTCAGCCCCCAAACACCCTAGTTAGTCCCTCAATCTTGGCTCCTGACAGTTTGTAATGCATAAACTCAGTTTTGCAATCAATAAAAATCCTGCAATTGTTGACTCTCAAGATGTGTGATGCAATTCTACCCTACTAGTGCTGCCCAGGGGACCTTGAGCATCCAACCCAAGGACAGTGAACTTCAGCAAATAATTGCATATTTCAGCTGCCAAAAGTTAGCCATAGTTGTGTACTTGCTTTTACCCATTTGCATTTATGTTGACACAAAATCTATCTAGAAATAAAACCCGCTAGCAGTCCAAAATCATGGTGCTTGTTACATAAACAACAAGTGTATTTAAACAGAGATTTAAATGTTACATGGGTAAACATGAATGAACTATCAAGTTTTCACTATAGTAATTATGAAGCTAAAGATTTGAACAGGAGATTTAAATGTTACATTGGTATACATAGGGGAACAAATATTTAAGTTTAAAGTTCCCTCAATATACATATGCATGTGTGTGCACGTGCCTATCTATAAATTTAAAGTCACTATAGTGCTCAACATCAAGATGAAAATAGATATGCAATGGAAACACCTAATATTATCAAATACCCATGCCAATAAGCCATAGCATTAACATAAATTCTGAATATAGGAACAAAGGACTCACCAGTATTCTAAACATGGAAGCTATTCTCAATGCTAATGCCCTAGGAGCCCTTTCAAGCTGTGGAACAATTGGCAAAGGAAAACCAGGATTCTCCCTGGGAGATGCTGCTATCACCTCTGAAACATAGGATTGTGCCTTTGAATTTGGGAATGCAGAGTCCTAGATAAACATCAAATCAAATTCTAAGCTGAGCAACTTACACAAGTAGAAAAAAGAAAAATTCTTATTGGACTAAAAAAAATGAAAGTAAAACAGTTCAGGTACTAGAAAAAAGCTAAAACCTTATTAGCTGGGGCAAATGCACGTTGAACTACCATTGCATCGGTTTGTCGTTCTGTCTCACAAGCACTCATGGCATTGGTCCCAGCTTCAGCCAAGGCAAGAGAATCGTTCCTGAAGTCACAAGGATTTTAGCAAACTCACATCCGTCTTTCATTTGGAAAAAAAAAAACACTTACTCAAAATCAAACCTTTTGTAACTAACTCGCCAGCCCCCTTCTCCATCCAAGGATAAAACAACATCATGGAAAGCCACTAGAGCTGGACGATGCGATATGGTTATGCATGAAGTCCCCATAGCTCGAACTTTAGTGCAAAATCGTTCCTCCATATCAGTAGTCACTGCACTGGTGCACTCATCAAGAATTGCAAATTTAGGCTTGTGGTAGAACAGTCTGGCCATCCCTAGCCTTTGTTGCTCTCCTAGAGACAACTCCTCACCCCAATTAACCTCCTGCTCAGATGGATAACGGTCCAATAGATACTCAAGATCAACCTATAAAGCGAGAAACCAAATGTCCAGTAACAAAGTGTCAACAGAATAATGTCACAGGTAAACAAGTAAAAGACCAAGGAACAAAGGAATAAGAAGAGATGATTACATTTTTCAAGAGCTCCACCATTCCACTGTGTGTGAGTGGTTCAATATCCTGATCTGCGGTAAGTGGATAAATCAACTGGTCACGAAGAGTACCCATAGCTGTATATGGCCTTTGTGGCACATAGAATATCTCCTTATTAAGATCAGAACCAAACCCAGGTTTCACAATATGGCCAGATACCAAGGGCCAAAGGCCACCCAGAACACGGAAAAGTGAGCTCTTCCCACTACCATTTGGACCTTCGGAAAAAATAAGAAACATGAAAAATGCATTTTAACGAAGTACATTGACAGAGCCAGTGTACAAATAAAACATGGTTTGACACTTAGCCATGCTACAACCGCCATTTCCATAAAAGGACAAAAAGGGAATCACAACAGAAAATAAAAAATAAGGAATGCACTCTCCTCCTCATGTATACAAAGAACATACCACAGAGGACGGCACAAAAATAAGGATAAAATAATTCAAGCTATTTAATAAGAGATATATGTTTCTAGAACTCATGACAAAGTAGCAGGGCTAAGCAGATCACAGGAAGTCATTCAGTTAGCATCACACCAAAGCTAGCTCTCAAGATGGAAAATCTCAAACATGCGCCAATGCAGGCACAAACCAAAGACATCCAGCACTATACCAGACAATATCCCTGTCTTATACCTAACCGATACATGCAGCCAGTGCTGACATTGTTTTCAGGTTGAATCCATGATGAACAACAACAAACACAAGCACACCAAGAAGCTTCAACTCTTACCTGGTAAAGAGAAATGAAGCCGTATAGGCAAGGTCACAATCACAACAAATTCAACATTTTAATATATATATATATATATATATATCATGACACTATGCAGATGAACTATTATATTAAAATCTACCATCTAGTTCGTTTTGTCAAATTCCAACTTGACATTAACACAAAATTGCTATTTCCTTCAAAAGTATCTTTAATAACTAAAAATAAAGAATTCAGCAATACTGCTGAATTCCCAGACTACAGTGAAATCTATGGTAGCGTCCCCTCTGTCAGGCTTGTTTCTACACAGCCGTAAGCATGTGCATTTCTCCATGGGTTGACAACAAAAGGCCATACACACTTCTCTTCCCCCACCTCTAGTCCTTAATGAAATCCTCTGAAATTCTCCTCTACCATGAATCTCAAATATATATATATATATATATATATATATATATAATAAACATCTTGTATTATATAATTAAAAAAATAGCTGGTAGACCTTTTTTCCCAAAATATAGAAGGTGAAACTTAGTCTGACTTTATGAAGCCTGCTAATATAGTTTAGCAAGGGGGATAAAATAAGAGTTTGGTTTTGTAAGAGGAAAGTTATAATTAGAAAATTTCTCCCTAGATCTTTATACTCCCCCTCAAGGTAGAACATACAAATCGTATGCTCCAAGCTTATTATAAATATATTTGATTCTCGGTTCTCTCAGAGGCTTAGTAAATATTTTGTTAACTGATTATTCAAATTGGCGAACTTAGTGGATGCTTCCTGACTCGATCTATTGTCTGATAAAATGACAATCAACTTTTATATACTTAGTTCTTTAATGAAATACGCGATTAGATGCACCGTGAAGTACAACCCGACTGTCACATATCAGCTTCATGCTTCCTACTTCTTTCCATTTTAATTCTTGAAAGAGTTATTTCAACCAAATAAATTCACATATTGTCAATACCATAGCCCGGTATTCAGCCTTACCACTGGAACTAGCGATCACATCTTAATTTTTGCTTTTCTAGGAAATTATATTAACGCCAATCAGAATACAGTATCCAAAAATATATCGTCTATCTGAAAGAGACTTGCCCAATAGGCATCACAGTATCCATTGATTTGATAGTGACCCTTATTCTCATATAACAATCATTGTGTTGGGGGCTCCTTTAAGGTATTTGAGAATTTAAATCATCGCATTTTAGTGCTCTCTATAGGGAGCTTGGAGAAACTGACTTGTCAAACCGACCACAAAAATATTTGATCTTGTATCATATAGTTTAACCTCCCAACTAACTTTCGATATTTTCTAGGGTCTTCCAATGGCTCTCCTGTCATGGAACAAGTTTAATATTAGGATCCATGGGAGTATCTACAGGTTTACAATCTAACATGTTTGTCTCCTCTAATAGACCCAACACATACTTTCTTTGTGATATCACAATTCCTGCTTTTGATTGTGCCACTTCAATACCAATAAAGAACTTCAATTTTCCTAGATCTTTAGATTGGAAATGATTGCATAGATGTTCTTTCAACTAAGAGATTCTTTCTTAATCACTGTTTGTTATAACAATGTCATCCACATAAACAACCAAGTAGATACACTTCCCATGATCATTATGTTGAAAGAACAATGACTGATCAAATTAACATCGAGTCATGCCAAATTCTTATATTACTGAGCTAAAATATCCGAACCATGCTCTTAGAAATTGCTTCAAGTCATATAATGACCGTCGCAATCAGCATACCAATGCGGACTCCCCCTTAGCAACAAATCTAGGAGGTTGCTCCATATAAACTTTCTCAGTTAATTCTCCATAAAGAAAGACATTTTTAATATCAAGCTGATAGAGAGTCCATTGATGCATGATTGCCAAGGAGAAAAGAAGGCGAATAGAAGGAATTCAAGCTACTAGTGAGAAAGTATCATTGTAATCAAGACCATAAATCTAAATATATCTTTTAGCCACAAGGAGTGCCTTTAAATGATCTATTCGCCCATCAAGTTCAACCTTCACAGTAAACACCCATTTGTATCCAACTACAGTTTTTCCCCCTAGTAGTGAAACTAATTCTCAAGTTCCATCGCTATGTAATGCAATCATTACTTCTATCATTGCATTGCGCCACATTAGATGTCTTAATGCTTCACTGACAGTCTTAAGTATAGTGACATTAGACAAAGTATAGAAAAAAGTATTATATGAAGGAGATAAACAATGGGACCTAAGAAAATTATATATTGGATATGGGTTCCAAGTGGAACGATTACCGCTGCCAATAACAATGGGAGGAGTAGCTGCTTCTATGTCTGGCACAAGAACAACAGGAGTAAGTGGAGCAGGAAGACGGCGGAGTAGAAAGTGAGTCATCAATGATTGACAATGTACCTGTATCAAGAGAGTATGAACTATGTTTGTTAGAAGAGTATTAGGGAAACGGCGTGAGTAAACTCGGAGAGGAGCTTGTGTAGGAAAAACAATCTATGGAAGACTTGGAGTAGGTAGAACATCGGAAATAAGTTTGGTGTTCTCACTTTTGAGTGAAAAATATGGTGATAACTCAAAGAAGGTTACATCTGCAGAAACAAAGAACCCTTGTTTTATGGAATCATAGCACTTATAACCCTTCTGAAGATGTGAGTAGCCTAGGAATAGACACTTGATGGATTTTGGCTTGAGTTTATCTTTTCCTGGAGAACTAATCATGAACGAAGCAAATACATCCAAACACCTACAATAATAAGTGATAAGGATCTTCATCAGGAAAGAGAATGGAGTAAGGACTTTGATGGTTTAGGAGGGAAGAAAGCATTCGATTAATCAAATGAGCAGCAGCAAGAATTACATTCCCCCAGGAACGAAGTGGAACATTATGGTGAATAAGAAGAGTGCGAGCGATTTTAATGAGAACTATTTTTATGATCCATAACTCCATTCTGTTGAGGTGTATATGCACAAGAGGTTTAATATGCGATTCCCTGCAAGGTTAAAAATTTTGAGAAAGAAGAGAACAAATATTCCTTCCCATTATCACTTTGCAATATTTTTATTGACACTTTAAATTGATTATGGATTTTAGTATAGAATTTTCGAAATATAGAGAAATCCAAAATAATATGTCCATGTGCAATGAAAGAAATCATCAATAAGTGTAACAAAATAATGAAAACTCATTGTTGTACTAACTTTACTCAGACCCCAATATGTCTTGAGTGAACTAAATCAAATACGCATGTAGCCTTATTATTTACTCATTTGGGAAAGAAACTACGAGTTTGTTTCCTAAGCTAACATGAGACACACTCCAAGGAAGATAAAGTGGACAAATTGGGAAAAAACTTCTGAAGTTCATTAAGATTTGGATTACCAAGGCGATGGTGAAAAAGATCGATAGATGGGGTAGAAGAGAAGGCAACTAGTGAACTTGGATGGTAGAGGTGGTACAAACATTGTAACTCATGTCCTGTTCCAATCGTCCTCCCCGTACTCCGGTATATGCGTGACGATAAGTTGAGTACCAGCGAAAATTGCCCTACCCGAATCTTAACTCCTTTAAATTTATACTATCTGAACGCATTCCAAACCTGATTATAATTATATTTTCACTACCTATACCCGTCTCAAACTCGTTTAATTTACCTGAACCCGTTTAAGTATAAAAATTTAAAAATATTAGAAAATTATAATTCCCTCAATTAAATAATTACAAATAAATATTTAATGCTAACACAATTTTATTAAAACAATTACATACCACACAATTTCATAATTATAACAAAAAAATAATAATTAATTAATTAAAATTTAATAAAATATAATTAATATATATCCGGGTTCAGGTAGCGGGTAGTCTAGGACAAATACCTAAACTCGTCACAAGTAGTAAAAATACTATTCGTAGCTGCTCAAACCCTTTAATAAATTATTTACACCATACATAAACAGATCGGGACTGATCAAATACCCGACCCGTTGTTATCCCTACTTCGGTCTTGCACAATAACAGAATTAGCAACAAAGATAACAAAAGAATTGAGGCTTTTTGTTAATTTGCTAATTGAGACAAGATTATATGGACATTCAAGGGCAAATAAGACATTTGTCAAAAGGATTGATGGAGAAAGTTGGACATGTCTTATACCCTTAACTACAGTTTGTGAACTATTAGCAAGAATGACAGTAGATGAATCATTAATAGAAGTGAGGCTAGAGAAGTGGCTTTTGTTACCAAATATATGATCAGATACACCGGAGTCTAGAATCTATGGTCCAAGAGAGGAACTTCTAGTGAGACAGGCAAAAAATGTACCGAAGTGAGAGCCTCCGAATGAGGAATATTGTTTTGCAACTTGATATTGTATATAATCATTGTAATTTGCTCCAGTCAATGTGATGGAATTGAATATTGGCTACCTTAATTAGGTAGAGGGAGTAAGTCATCTCCTTGACTTTAAGCAATATAGGTTGTAGGTCAATTATCACCAGATTGATTGTTTTTTGGTGGTCGACCGTGCAAGGCCCAATAGTTTTCTCAAGTATGATCACCCTTATCACAATAAATACAATGTGATTTTCTCCCTTTCCTGTTTTGTGAATTCTATGACTTAGTCTGAATAGCCCAAATTGATGATTATGTCTCACTAGGTGTTGAATGCAAAGAAATACACATTATTCTAGCAAACACATCTTCCAAGGAAAGAATAACAGGGCCTGTTACAATCTGATCTCACACAAAACTTACGTCTAATCTAAGTCCTATCAAGGCTAAAACCATAAAAAAATTTGCACTATGCTTTTCTTGGGTTGCAATATTTTCAGATAATGACATGAGCGAATTAAATTCATCCCTAAGTGTTTCAATCTATACCAAATATCCAACCATATCTTGTTGATTTTATTGAAGATGGAAAATATTAGAGACAACGCTATATATCATATGCACATCATTAGTACACAAAGTTGTAGCCTTAGTTCAAACTTTACAAGAAGTTTTACATGACTTAAACAGATTAAGAAGCCTAGGTTCTAGTGAATGCAATAGAAGACTACACAATTGAGCATAAATTTTAATCAACGTAGCCCTATTTTTTTCATCACTACCTCAACTATTTTTCTCTAAATGATCTTCATATCCTTGTCCCATAAACCAAAGCTCAATAGAAGCAGCCATGAAACATAATTTTTACTATTCTCAAGCTTAACAGTAATAATAGCTGAGAAATTAGAAAAGAAACGATGTCGGACAGAATCTATGTTTTTTGAAGCTTTAGCCATTAAGGAAACAACACAACAACAAAGTTAGAACCTGTCCAAAAATGCACAATAGGCTCCCAAAACACCCGAACCTTGGAGGACCTTAAATATGTAATAGAACAGCTTGATAAGGCCAGCACCTTGCCGAAAATGAGTTTGCAATGTCGGAGAAGATCGGAGAAACAGATGTCATTGTACGCGTCAGCGCATGAAGAATCTCGCCGAAGCTTCGATCAGCAAGTGAGGCCATGTGCAACTCCTCTAAAGGCCGAATTCTCGGATCGGCCAAACCTGGGTTGCCGATTTTTCTGGCTGAGGTGGTGAGAGAGAAAAATACCCTTTAGTGGTGATCTGAAGAATGGCAGTGGCTTCTCTCTCCAAGAAGCCGATTGAAGAGAAAAATAAAGAAGTAGGTCTAAAAACAAAGAAGAGAAAGGGGAAGAAGGAGAGAACAGCCTGGGTCCAAACCTAGCTCTGATACCATGTGAAAATAGGATTTAAAATGCCTATTTCTTCATACTTTCATCAATATACACAGATACATATATACACAGGCTTCTAAGTATAATTTATGAAATAAAATCAAAGAATCCCTAAACTATAGCAGTAAATCTCTCCCTATATCTCTACAAGAGCCAAGCATGATAAAACTAAAATATAAAAACACTAAGATGTAGAAACCATTATATCTCTTAAATTTGACTAGACTTAATATTATACCAAGCCAATCAAGCATAAATATTTGTCCAGATCCAATACATCACATCAAGAAGGATTGCAGATAAAAAGGTTTTGTGAACCTCATGGATCGCAGATAAAAGGTTCTATGAACCTCTATTTTATAGGTGTTACACCAGCTTTACAAAAATCTGATACATAGTTGCCCTAGTGCCATATATGAATATGTTAACAGCAACAAACTGATAGTCAATTGGGGAAAATATTGAAAGGACAAGAAAATGAAAAAACAAAAACTAATTTAGTCAACTACAGCATGTATTGAAAGGACAAGAAAATGAAAAAAAAAATGACAAGACAAGTATTAAGCAAAGGAGACACATTGAACTTTTACATTTAACTTCTAGATTCACAAAGCTACCTGTAATCAACAGATTAGATCCTGAGTCAACCTTAAGAGTCAGATCTTCCACCAAGACATTACCAGTTGGAGTGACAACCTATGAGGCAATACAAGTATAAGAACAGGGAATGTGTGCATTAAAACACAAAAAATAAAATCCACAGGTTTCAAGTACCTTGACACCAGAAAACTCAACGTAGTCAGCTTCACTAAAATAGTTCTTGCTTCCACTTCTTTGCAAAGAAGATTTATCATCACTACTTAGCTCTCTTGATATGGCTATTAACTCATGGATGCGGTCAGCATAACCACTGAAAATAAACAAAAATTACCAAAATCAGGTACAAGCCATACTCGAGACAAATCAATCAAGTTTCTAACTATTCTTTTGTGTTCCTCCTCTTTATTCTTTAGACAAACTTTTGCCCACTTCATTCCATATATTTTTGCATGGGACAAAAGGGGATCTTGGTAGGAAGAGTTTGTGAAATTTTTTTTAAGAGAGAGAGAGAGAGAGAGAAGAGAAGGGGGAAGGGTAAAGGGGACCTCCTGCTAATATTGAGAAGGAAACAAATACACTAGGCCTCATTACAGGCCTAAATACTGATTCTGAATTACCTCAGACGATTAAGTCGTCTTGAACTTATAGAAAGAGTTCCCAAGGACTGAAATAGTGATATTATGACACTGGTGTGATATCTTATGTTGCTTAGCATCTTTGCCCTTCCCAAAGTTGAAGAGTCAGGTCTAAGATTGCCAGCAAAGAAGGGTTCAATAATCAGTATAACAGCAACTGTAGCACCAAGATATTTCACCAAAAAGTCTTGAATCATGCCAAACCACCAGTGCTCATGAAGGACAACTCTCATGTGCCTGGTAAGATCCTTAAACTTCTGCAGAATGTGAGATTCTTCTCTACTTTCTCCACCATAAAAGGCTATACTTTCTGAATGAGTCCTTAAACGCGAATGAAGTCTACGATATTCACCTTCCAACTGCTGTTCTTTGGACATTAATTTTCCAAAAGCAGGAGAAAAGTTTCTAATCATGGTTCCTGCTCCTAACACATAGCCCTGAGAAAATTAACGTCATGTGTCAAGTGGAAAACTGTAAGCCTTCAGTAGTCATCACATTAAGCCAAAGGGCTATCAGCAGCCATTCAAAAGAATTATTTAATAGCAAGGAGATAAATACGATAGATGTGACAAATAATTACCACTATCCAGAAAAGATATTTCGGGCTAGCATAAGAACACAGACGCCAAGTATAGAGAAGACCATCAGTTACTGCTGTCAGATCATCCTGTACCAATTCGCTCAACTCTGAACAGAACCTTGGGACATCACTTGCTATTCTTTGTTCAGGATTGGTAACCCGACCATCAACATGAGATATTTTATAGTATGCCATGTTCTGAACCAAAATAAAAAGATTAATAGTTAACTGAGAGAAAGCAATGCAAGCACTGGACAAAAGCATCATTATGCATTCACTGGCCAATATTTCAACAATTAGTTCCTTTCACTGTTCCAAAAAAATATATATGCCAGCAGCACATTCTAAACCAAAGTATGGGAATAGAGTTCACAGATTCTGTTACAGATACTAAATCACAATTTCTACCAATGTTCATCAGAATAGTATTTTGGAATAGCTGCATATAGATATTTAAAGATATGGCTGCACATTCTAACTAAAGAATGGAAATGGATTTCATAGATTCTGTATTAAATTGCAAGTTCATAGATGCTAAAATCAAAATTTCCATTGCTGTCCACAAGAACAGAAATTTAGAAGACAACATCTGAACATTTAATATCCCCACCCGAAGTGCATGAATGTGTGGATATACACTCATGCATCCTCTTTAAATGCCATGCAGCAATGCAACACAGAAAATCTGAAATATTATCGCTTGAAACTGAATCAAAGAGTTAACACTTGCAATATTGCCAATATCAAACAGAGGGCAAACTAGAATTACAAACATTTACACCCATGTGATAATGCAAAAAAAAAAAACAAGTTTATTATTTGAAACCAAATTTAGGAGCTTCTTATCAACAAAAATAAAGAGAGTTAACAAAAGTAATACACAGCCTATACCAAATAGATGGCAGACGAGAATTACAGAATATTTCCACCCAAGGTAACTCCAGGTAAGGTTCACATGCACACAGAGTGAAACCTCCCAGCCTAAAATTGCCATGACCATTATCATTATTATTTTTATAGTCGCCTGTAAGTTGATCATGGTTAAGTTAGATAATGTTTTTTCACTACCACCACTTGACATGCATTATTTACCCCATGAAAGAGGGGGAAAAAAAAAGGAAAACCATCTCCATTATCAAAAGCAATGCATCTGCACTTGAAAATCATATGGTTAATCCATGCAATAAATTATAACAGAAAGAGGAGGAAGTCACATGACAAACTAACAAAACTAGCACATAGAAATAATTATTGCTCAATAAACATTAGGAAGTTACACTGATTACAACAAAATAATATGCACAAAAAAACTGATAGGAAAAAAACGAAAGGGAGAAAGATTTTGCATGATGGAGACAAAATGAAATTAAACGAGAGCACAGAAATGGAAAAAAATGAATTAAATAAGTGCATATAACCTTTTATCCAATAAACATAAAAAGTTATAATCATTTACCTCAAAATAATGCGCATGGATACGTTTTGTCAATATTTTTCTGAAACAAAAACTTAAGGTCCCAGTCACATACTTTGAAGTAGAATGCATAGTTGATAGAAGAAAACATAATAAGATATTTTCAGATATAAGCCGAAAAAATAATGGGACACGTCGGAGAAAAGCAGCACGGAATAGAAATCCCTGTACTTTAGCTAACCTATTGCTCAAAGCAGTTCTCAATACCTGCAAAAAAGAGCAAAACACATTTCTATTCAAGTAACTATCCTTTGCAAGAATTGAACAAAATGAATCATAATGGAGATGTAACCCAAGCTAAATCAAAATGTCTGTGCAAGTGTACTGGGCATGCATCAAGTGAATAGATCAATAAATAAAGTTGAAGGACAAAGGATCATTTCGGCTCTCAAACACTCACAAGTCAACAACGGAATTATGACAAGCACCGTATTTTTTCTTCTAATTTTTTTTCCATTTTTTCCATCATCATACATGAAAATTCACCAAAAAAATAATAGCATAACGGAAATCCAGAATTTTTAACCAAGTCAGTGGATAAAAAAAATACGTTGAATAACACAATATAGATTAATTGAATAAGAAAAGTAAAAAGGCAGTGTGTAGATGATCACTCTATCTAATTCAGAAAACAATCATTGTTTTCTTCCTTATTTTTTCTCATTCATAGCAACAATTTTAACAATAAACAATTATCCCTTTCATTTCTCAATGGGGTATAGGTAATGGTTAAACACATGCATGCGGGATAGCAGTTTAAAAAATTTAAAAAAAAAAACTATGAATACAAGCTGCTGGTGCCCTACAGTTCTTTCTCCTGAAAAGAGGTCTTGAAGATATTTAAGACAAGGGGGAAAATCTACGACAATCCTCAACTAGTGATCTAACCGTTGCATCAGTAACAACTAGTGACACTCTGCAGCCACAATTGCGAAATCCACGGAACAGAAATTCAACATTGCCCAGAATCAACATCCTACCACAGTCTCGTGTTTTTATTTTTTTTCACAAATCCTAGTTCTCAAGCAAGATCATCCACACTAATGTGTAATTTATTTATTAACCTATGCATTACTACAAAGTTCAGTGAAATCAATCAAATAATAATTACCATCAGAAAGCACAAAGCTCTTCTTATTATTCCGCAATGTAAAAGAAATATGTCAATAACTTTCCCTGCAAATAAGAGAAGCCCTTGTACATCTTAACACCAAAAGAAATAAAAGGTTGCCTTATTCTAAAGTATGTTTTACAATCAAAATTTTGAGTGATTATATGTGGAATTGGAATTGTACGGCATACCAAGGAACACTCCTTAGAGGACGGGCCAGAAGGTCCATCAAATGGACAGATAATGTATAGATGGAATGATCTCATGCATGAATAATATTTGCAAAGACAACGGTATGTCTTATATGGGTTCTTATACCTATTCAACCTATGGGACAAAAAATAAATAAATAATGCTCATAAACACCTCTTTTATCTATGGAAGGCCATGAAAATCACCATTGGGAGCCGAAATCCTCATGAACAAGAAATACTATATTGTTACTGCTATATCTCATATCTCTTTTGATCACCATCTTCCAAGTTCAGTTTTGCTACTTAGTTATTTCTTATTCCCTAACCTAGCATCAAAGCATAGCATTCTAAATGCAGCAATACCCAAAAGGAAGGGAGCTAAATTTGAGTTAATTTGTCAATGGAAAGGTTCTCTCTCGATAGTGAAGCATGATAAAGACCCAAAAATTTCACATGGAACTCACTCAGATGAAAGAATATAACTGAGAGTACAAAAACACTGCATCCAACCACAGCTGGTGCATCTCATCAGCTACATTTTTTTCCTTAACCTGGTATCACAGAGGTGAAAGTTGGACATGAGATAAACCAGTTATGATTGGATATATTTCTTACCAGCAATTTAACATTCCCAACTGCATACACCTATACAAGCTAGTTATGTTTGGAAATTGTTAGATATTTGTTGTCAAAAGCAACTGCAGGCACAAAGTCACAAAGCGGAGATTGTAATATAAATTATAAACTTAAATTTACAGAAGTAAATGGATTCCACATATGCTGTAGACCTTACATCGCTATAAAGCTATATAACTTCTTCCTAGAGAATTATCGAAAGGTTTTAAACTTTGATCCTAGCAACAGCAACAACAACAACAACAACAAAGCTTTAATCTCAAGCTAATTGGGGTCGGCTATATGGATTCTTCTTTTTCACTCGATTCGATTTAGAGCTACCTTTTCTGATAAATTTAAAAAAACAAGATCTTTTTATATCACTTTTGTCCAAGTTAATTTAGATCTACCTCTACCTCTCATAGATATTTCTATTTTAACTAGTTCAGTTTTCTTAACTGGTGCATCTCTAGGTCTACATTTTACATGGCTAAACAATCTCAATCTATGCTATCTTATCTTATCATCGATAGGCGTTACTCCTACTTTTTCTCTAATGCTCTCATTCCCGATTCTATTCATTCTAGTGTGTCCACAAATCCATCTCATCATTCTCATCTCTGCAACATGCATCTTACTCATGTGCTGTCCTTTCATAGCCCAACACTCACTACCATACATCATCGCAGACCGTATGGCAGTACGATATAATTTTTCTTTCAATTTGACTGGCATCTTTCGGTCACATAACACTCTTGTGGCACTACTCCACTTTATCCAACCAGCTTTAATCACGTGACTTGCATCTTCACAACCACCATCCGCTTGAATAATAGAACCAAGGTATTTAAAATGAGTACTATGAGGTACTACTACTCCGTCTAAAATAACTTCGCCTCCTTCTCTATTCACGTTATTAAATCTATAATGCATATACTCAGTCTTAGTTCTACTAAGCTTAAAACCCTTTGATTCCAAAGTACTTCTCCATAACTCCAACTTTTGACTTATATTTGTTTGAATCTCATCTATCAACACAATATCATCCGCAAACATTATACACCAAGAAATATCATCTTGTATATGCCTTGTTAGCTCATCCAAGACCAAGGCAAATAGATAAAGGCTCAAAGTTAAACCTTGATGCAACCCAATAGAAATAAGAAAATCCTTAGTATCCCATCCAACAGTGCGGACACTGGTGATAACTCCATCATACATATCCTTCAAGGCTTGGATATATCTTATAGAAATCCCTCTATGCTCTAAGATCCACCATAAAACTTCTCTAGAAACTCTATCATACGCCTTCTCTATGTCAATGAAAACCATATGTAAATCATTCTTCATCTCTTTATACTTTTCATCACATCTCTAATAAGAAAGATAGCTTCCATAATAGATCGACCAGGCATAAAAACCAAACTGGTTTGGGGAGAGAAATTTTAAAAGGAGAGAAATTTTAAAACAAGAAAATGAAGAATAAAAAACTTGTAACAGTATTGTATTTTTCATTTCAACCATATCCTATGATATTGAACATGCTGAAAGTAAGAAATGCACTCAAATAGATCATGAAAACAAATTTGAGTAAAGGTAGAACAAACGCTTACTGCTATGGCTACCATAGCAAAAAGGTCCCTTGCACCTCTTTTGCCCATCTCAGACGAAAGAATTGCAGTTAGAACATGAAGTGATTTCAAACTTCCTTTCTTTTGAGTAGCTTTCTTCACATTATCTTTATTTGTAACCAGATTTCTTGATTTTTCATCATCATCTTTAAGCCCATTGCAATGACCAAAAGAATCAGACTTTCTACTGCTATGCCGTGACTGCACATATGCAGTTGTCCCACCAACAACTAAGATACCAGCGGCAATCAAAAGAGATTTCCTGTTTGGATAACAAAAATACCACATTTCATCACTTAAATAGGTAAGGCAAAGATTGTATTCTATAGAGTTGCATGTATTACATTATAGTAAATAAACAACCTTCTAGAAAAGGATATCTAACAAAGGAGATAACTATTAAAAACTATTAAGGAGGAGGAAAAAAGAAGAGTATCTGCTTACCAGCATAACCAAATTGGAAGGACAAAACACAACAATTATATAATTCCTTAAAAGAAATTGCCAACAAAATGGATGATGGATGGATGACAATCAAAATGGCAGAATATAGATATTCAAAATGGCAGAATATAGATATTACTTTCAAGTGAAGAAAGGTAACAAAAAATAACACAAATTAAGTTTGTCTTCTACTTTAGTTTCTAATTTCTTTCCAATTTTAATTTTCCAAGGGAAAATTGAAAAATGCATTCATTTTCATCTCTATTTTCTACTACCTTTTATTACTATTTAATGTCCATGAGCCCATAGATACAAGTATTTATAATTAGGCAAGTGGTAGAAACCATATTGCAAAACCATCAGTCTAATTATGAGAGCTCAAACATGAGTAACAAGATCCAGCCTATTAGAGTATGAAGCTCTAATACCGTATTAAAGTTCATGAGCCTTTAGGTATGTGAATTTATAAGTTGGCAAGTATTGGAACCCATCTTGCACAAAACTAGTTGAATAAAGCTACATCCAACACTCAATCACATAGAAGTTCTTTATATATTTTCTACTTAAATGTGGGATTCATTTCCCAGCAATTACTAACATATTCTAATTGTATTGGGACAATGTAAGTTGATTATACCTTTAAATATTTGGCGATGGTCATAGCAAGATAGTGGCAAGTAAGATAGTGGCTCAATGAAGTTGAAGGTGGTTTGTTGGAATAGCAAAGACATCCACACCATCATTGCAAGTTTGGTGGTAGTGTCAAAGGTGACAATATCGCTGATGGTATTGTCTATAGTGCTAAGACGCATATAACACTGAGGATGGAAGTATAGGTGATGGCAACAATTAGAAAAAACGGCGGTGATTCTATTCCATTGATGGCAACATATATACAAGGAATTGACTGGAAACTCACCCGACTACTGCAGCCAAAATCAAGTCCATCAAACTCTCCCGTTACCATTCTATCACAAAACATTAGCACACTTTGTCTAAGACCTTGAGAATTCAGAATCTTCAAAGTTTGATTGGTCTGAATGATTCCATGAAATTTTTCAGAATATGCTAAAAAATCTGTTACATATAATAGAAAGAAGGGCAAGATGGGAAGTAATAGGTGATATGAGGATCGGATGATTAATGGCCATGATGGGCTAATAAGTAGTAGGAGAGGGACAAATAGAAGTAAGGACAGCAGAGAGGAGGGAATGAAGAATTATTCCCTGATGTCACATTTTGTCTGTTAGTTCCTTTTTATGGTTATATAGTTTTGTACAAAGTTGTTTATGGGAATCAATGAGAATATCAGTAACTTCTTTCCCAATTTTCTCTCTTCTTCTCTTCTCCCTATTCCCAGTTCTTGAACTAATTCTGCTCTCTGATCATTAATTTCTTTCCTTCTTCTGAACTATTTCTATCTAAAGTGCTGAATCATTACAAAATCCATGACATGTTTGGCATGCACAAAATTCAAATGGAATTCTACCACTTTAATTCCATGGAATTGATTATACTCGAGCCAATACTAACAAAATTGGTAGAATTTGCAAATAAATCCTAAAGAAGGCAAAAATAATGCAAAGTCCCCCTACCATATAAATCACCCTCACATGTGCTGTTAAACACTAACCACAACCTTCCCTGTTCCATTATTCAGTTTAAGCATTACAAGGTGATGACTGCATGCAGGCATCTAACAATTTCAACCAAACAAATTTAAATGCTGATCTACAACCCAGCCTTCTAAATATATAAGATATCCATATAAATGGCAAGTACCATTTGTTATGGCATAGTATGTCCTCGAAAGATATTTTCATACTAATTACAATAGCTTGCTGAATTACCTGAATATCTATAGATCATGACCATCCTCCAGGCATCTCATAAAATGCCTCTTCCCTTTCCTTATAGTTAACACCTACTTGCTTAAAAGCCTTAAGCTAACTCATTAATTCATCAAGCCTTAGACTACCTCATCACTTCATCTCCGGTGCAAATTTACTAGCCAGTAGCAAGGAAAATGAAGCACAATTGACAGCAGAAAGAGAACTGAATGCGAATGACAGAAGCATTCATCTCACAGTCTCACTGAATTGTTGACAAATAATAGACAATCAATTGGTTGGGATAACACTGACTACTGAACAGCCAAACCATACTACAAGATTTAACACTGTAACAGAACATTATAAAAAGATAAGTTTTCAAGATAGAACATTTTTCCCTACAGCACATTTGCAAGCATCAATTCAAGCTCAATATAACAACAGAATAAACACAATGATGAAAGAATTGCTGGTACTGGATATTAAGTTTATCACTTCTGATAAAAGCAAAAAGGAAGGTGCCAAAAATTTTGGGAATTCTATCATTTGCAATTTTATGAAGTCTTTGGATAGAGGGAAATGCATGATACAAGAATCAGACTATGCCTTTTAGTTTTTTGAAGGACAAGATAGAGTTTTGGTCTTCTAGGTGGACTTAGGCAAACGAAAGGTTTTTTTTTCTCTTTAAGGATTATATTTTGATTTGCAGTTGTCTAATTAGTTATACAGGAGGATTCCTTGTCTACCATGGTGTATTGTCTTCTGCTTCTTTCTTTCTCAATAAATTTTATTTTCTTATTTAATAATAATAAAAGAAAACACAAACATGGAAGGAAAGTTAATACCTTCTGGAAGCCAAGAGACTTCGACCATGCTCAGTCAGTTGCAACAATTGAAGAGAAGGCATAGCTGAAAATAAACCTCCGCCTACCAACTGATATCAGCAGCTGGAATATCTTCTTCTAAATTTAAATGGCAAAAAATCTGGAATCTATTAGATCATATAACTCATTTAACAATGACACAAAATCAAATAATCAAGGCAAAAGGTCCACAACAAAAAGAACATATTGAAATTCACCGAACTACAAAAACACACACGCAGAGGTTAAAGTACACATGAATGTAGAAAACACCCCATATCAAAAGCATAACTGCAAAGTGCCAGCAGATAAACAGCAATAAAAAGTATAATGTTCAATAAATCATATTGAATCTTATAAATTATAGAAGATTATAACAAGTCCATCTTTTAGCTTCTAACTCTGTTCTATTAGAAACTCCAACTCAAAATACAAAAGTTGCATGTTAAGATAGAAAACTTATCATCATATGATAAAGCTAAAATCATCATTTGGATCATCTCACCAATTCCAGACAGCAAGAGACCATGAACCAAAAACCGTTACATAAAGAAAACCACTGGTGAACATAAATCATGAAGAAAACAACCATAATTACCATAAGAAATTACTTAAGTAATTATGCAAGACTATATCAAATTCTAAGAAATTACTTAAGTAAGCACCTTATGCTAATGTGCTAACCATGCTCCATCATATGTAGTCTGCACAAGAATATACTTTCTGAAAACTTGAGATTCTGAGAAAGAAACTTCAAACCAGCAAATATGCCTTGCACGTGTTGATTTTCATCAAAAGTATTGCCGACTCTGGCGATCAGGCGTAAATTACCTACCACCATAATACAAGAAAGTAACATGAAATCAGAAAGAGCTATAGACCATTAAATGGCCAATAATTTAATTGGAATACAATTAATTTAAATTAATAACATAGGAATGCATTCAAAACATTATCACAGTACAATCATCAACGAGTATACCCTCATTCTGACCCTACAGATGAAGAATTCAAATCCACCTCTCCTTGACAAGAAAAGTGCAACTGGCTTTTATAAGGGGGGAACACACACACAAACACTTGTGACTTGTTAGAGTTGCAGTAGCACAGAAACGTATGAGAAGGAAGCCATCTAGAACTGTTTAAATAAATTAAAAGAAAAAAGAAAATTACTCAACAGTATATTTATCAAAACTACCACATGGAAATAGTTCTTTTAGACAACTACATCCATGCTCCAACAAAATTTTCCTTGTGCTGCATTTTGTCATTCTATTTAAAGAACAACGAAACTTGCGGCTGCTGCTAACTGATCAATCTTAAATTATAACTAATAAAATTCACCTTCTTAAAGGAAGAGGAGAGGAGGATGAGGAAGCACAATTTCCAATAATTCCTGCAACCTAATCAGAATGTTACCATTTGCATGTGACAGTCCATGCAAGAATCACTGTCAGAGTCACCAAACTTATTTGCTTATAGTGACAGCCAACAAAAGGTTTGGAGCTCCACCTCATTTTCCCAGCGCGATAATAACTTTCCTTAACAATACCTGTGCTCCTACTACTTTCCAGCTATGAGCAAACAGTATAATATTATATTATTTGGAATACAAACTAGGAACCTAATGTACATCAAAAATATGATACGGAAAGATTTTGACCATCGAAAAAAAAGGAAAAAGAAACTAGCAACAATATAGACTTTGTTATTAATATACATATTAGCTGCTAATGTTGCCTTTTGCAAAACCATAACTTTCTCTATATCACCACTTACCAAACTTAATAAGGATAGTTGTCCGTTAAAATGGTGAGCATCTTGGGCTTATAACTAAGTGATGGTTGATTACTTGATTTCAGTATAAGAGTAATAGACTTCTCTTGCTAGGACCAAACTTTGGAAGGATCATGGCTACATAATGCCGTATCCTAGAACTTGCTAATCATAGTAGAATTACCTCTAGAATTTCCTTTCCAGGACCTCAATTTAGAAAAACAAGTAGGATAAGAAACCATATAAGATATTCTGGAGCCATAAGCGTGCAACAATCCTCCTAGAACTTTGCTTTACTGATGAGTCGTTGACATTCAACCTAAACTTCACAATATCCAGTTCAAAAAAAAAATGGAATTATGCAATCCATATCTACTTTTAGTTGAAAACAAGCTGAAAGAGGACCCTAAGCTGCAGCAGAGCCTACACCAATTGATACTTCGCATGGTAAATCGGATTCTAAAGGGACAAAAAAATCCTATGAAATCAAAATTGACCAAAAGCCTAATTGCATTTCAGTCCAAGTAACAATAAAATGACCTTCATAAGCAACGATAAGAGCTAAAACTCATCAAACCAAAACAACTAAAAATTAAATAAGATTTTCATAATTTCACATACTTTTTCATTAATTTCTCGATAAACTGAATCTACAAGTAAGACAGTTGAAGAAGAAGCTTAATAACAGCAAACAAACAATAGCACCGATTAAATTTTTAAAATTCAATTCAATTCAATCAAAGCAATTTTCAGTAAACTATATAGCATACCTTAGCAGACGATAACCAAAACGACATCGCGCATGCTTCTAACTCTGTATCTCCTTTATTGTAAAATAACAACAATTATTGATTGTGTTGAAATTTGCCAGAATTTTAAAATGATTTTAGGATCAGATGATCGGACCGAAACCTAGAATTTCTTGTTAGCCGAGTCTTCAAAGGCAGAGGATGATAGAATGGGTGAGGATCATTTCCTGGAATATATTGTTATATTTATTTTTTTAACTTTATTAAATATTAACTACTGTTATTTTAGTTATTTATTACGTTTTTTTTTTTATTTCAGATTCTGTTTCTTATCTTTTTTTTTTTAATTCTTCGTAAGGCCTAAGGGGATAATTTTTTTTAGTGATTATCCATAGTTTTTTTTTTAGCATTTTAATATTATTTATTTATATAAATAATAATGAAATATCTGCATGTATAAATTTTTACTCATATTTAATTAATAAATTCTTTTATTATAAATATATTCAATTATTTTTACTCAATAAATCATGTTTAGCCATTCCTTTCATTTTAATTTTTTATTTTTTTAATCGTCTTATTTTTTAAGACAAAATTTCCTTCTATTTTATAAAAAATAAGAAGAAGAAGAAGAAGAATAAATTAATTAAGCTAATTTGATTAAATATATATAATTTATCTTAATGTTTAGATAAAATATTCAAACATTTAATCGATAAAATTAAACTAAATTAATTAAAAATAGAAAAAGAATTGACAAAATTCAAATATTAACTCAATTTTTTTTGGTAAATATAAATACTCTATTTACAATTATCAGTTTTATGTTTTCCTAATATTGATCTTTTCTTATCGTAAATAAATTAATTGTTGTTTTGAGTTTTTTTTTTTTTTTAACAAATAATTGTTGTTTTGAGTTTACTTCTAAAAAACTTTCGTGTCAAGTACGAAGGACGACAGGGATTGCCATCGCCGTCGGTACGCAATTACATCACATTTAATTTATTGCATCATATATTTAATGTAATGCAGTAATCAGTATCATTTTCTATGCTATAGGTTTAGTGTATTCTTAAAAAAAAATTAATTATTAAAAATATATTTTACGAAAAGATATTAGATAAGTTATATTTTATTAAAAATAATTATATTATTATCTTTAAAAAATATAATAAAATATTTAAAAAATATATTTAAAAAAATATTTATTTATTTAATTATAATTAAATTTTATTAAAAAAAATTGAATAAAAAATTAAATTACCAGTGTAATATATATTTCTTATTTTATTATATCATAAAATAGAAATATAATTATCTTTTGATATGAGATGTCATAATTTTTTTTCTCAGTAAAATAATTTTTTCTACTAGTCTCTATTTAAAATATTTTAGCAATTAATTGATAAAATTTATTGAATTCAACATTTTATTTTACATAATTTTTTACAAATAAATATAATATTATTGGTCAAATATAATTATTTTATTAAATTTTTAAAATTATAATATAACCAAACGCCCAATAATAATATTAAATAAAGTAATTTAACATAAAAATAATTTTTATTATAATTTAAAAAATTAGTAATATTTTATTATTATGATATTCTAATGGTCAAATAAAAATTTCAAAATACAATACACATAATTTTAAACTATATTAGTTTTTATGTATGGAGCAAAAATGACAATAATATAGCAATTAATTAATATGATATTTTAATAATTATTAATAATAATAATTTATATTTCTATCCAAAATGAGGCTTAATATCACCTAGTTATAATTAGGCACTCAACTCAATTGATATTAAATAAATAAAAATATATAACTATTATTTAAAAATATAAAATATAAATTATTACATATTTTCTATAAATAATTATTCTTATTTTAGAAAAATTTTGAATGGGATACTCCATTAATATTTTTATATCATTATAAAAATTTAATTACCAAATTATGAATTATATATAATATTATATAGGCTAAATAATTATAAACTCTCTGTAATTTTTCATATTATACTAGTCAGTTCTTATATTTTTAATATCTAATTTTTACATTCATATATTTTTAAAAATTAAACTATTAATCATTTTGTCAATATTTTCATCTTAAAATCATTAATCAATTACTTTGATATTATAAAATAACTTATTTGTTCTTCTTTTATATATATTTATCTTTATTATTTATTAAGTTTGTTTTATTTTTAATTTTATTTTATGTATAGATCGTCTGCAAAATAATAAAAGATATTATTTGTATTATTTAAAATTATTTTTTTAGTAATATCTATAAAATTAAAATAAATGATATATATAGATTGTCTGCAAAATAATAAAAAATATTATTCGTATTATTTAAAATTATTTTTTAATAATATTTATAAAATTAAATTAAATTATGTGTAAAAAATATAAATAAAATTAAAAATAAGCATGACTTAACAAATAACAAAGAAAAATATATATAAAGGAAGAGCAAATAAATTATTTTATAATATCAAAGTAATTGACTAATATTTTTAAGATAAAAATATTAACAGAAAGACTAAACAGTTTAATTTTTAAAAATAGAAAAATATAAAAATTAGATATTAAAAATATATGAACTGACTAGTATAATATGTAAAATTTCAGAGAGTTTATAATTATTTAGCCTATTATATATAAAAAGATATGGAATATATAGAAATGAAACGAATTAAAATGTATCGAAAATATTATCTTACCATACACATTTATTTATTTCTTTTATGTTTCTTTTTTTACTTAATTTATGAGAAAATTTTAAATTTTCAAATCAAATATTCTATTAATTTCCTAATATTATATGAAAATTTTAAAAAAATACATATTAAATACTTTATTATAAACTGTTATTTATTTTCCTGATGAGCATAACTTACAAATATATAATTAATTTCACTTGCTTGAAATATATAAAGACCGTTTTCAAAATTCGGTTGCAATAATTTATAAATTTTATTAATATAATCAATTAAATTATAACAAAAAAAATTATTTAAACCTTATATATATGTTCAGTTTTAAATTTTAATTAATATAGTTAATAATATTAGAATTTTAAGAAGTTTAACATACATATTTATATAATTTTACTATGAATAAGTTTTAATAAAATTAAATTTTTACAAAACAATAGAATTTCTATTTTTTAAAAATTTTAAGCATACATTTTATAAAATATAATTATTTTAATCAAATTTAAATTTTCAAACGCATAAACGACAAAGTTTGATTCAACTTTGACGGCTGCATATGGCAAAAATAAAAGACAATATAAAGGCAAAAGCAATATAAAAGACAATATACTAATAACTTGTGTAGTTTTTGAACTGTGCTTTATTATTTAAATTAGAAGCAAAGGTTTTTTAAAATTAAGACCGCGTGGCCCTTGCTTACAAGCAAAATAAATATACTAAAAAATAATAATAGAAAAAGTTTTGAAACTGCCTTATTTCAGATTTAAATATATATATATACATAGATAATTTCAACTATTAAAAAATAATATGAGTAATTAAAATGATATTTAATATAAAACTTTAATTTTTTAATATTTTATATTATATTTTATTTAAAAAATTAAATAAAGAACAAAAATAAAAAATAAGAATAATATAATCTTTTAATATATTATAATAACATTATTTTATTATGCTATCTCATATTTTTCTTTGATTTGAATATATTACGATTAATAATTTGAATTTTTTATATTGCAAAATTAAAAACATTTAATTACTAATTTAAAGTTTTAATTATAAATATAGCAATTTTATGTTTATATAATTTTACTTATAATAAAATTTATATTTTTACAAAAAATAAAAAAAAATTAATAATAAATCGTACCGAACGCAACGAGGCGAAGTAATGTTCACTGTTAAAAGAAAGCACCGGCCGGAGAAGCAAATTGGCAAGTGTAGATTGCGGTTACCGATGGAATGACGTTTAATGCGTATGAAATGGCACACGATACATACAGAGTTGACGGTTGGATAGAAATGCGGTGCGTGAACGTTATTCGAGGTCCCCAACATCATTACGCTGCTGAATCATTGGACCTATCTAAACACCTAAAAAAAAAATTTAATATATAAGTAAACTATTTGAGAAAAGTATTATTTATTGCGTAAAAACTGATCCGTTTTAATATTCCGCTAATTAACAGAAAAGTGTATAGCTTCATTAAATTTCACAACTAATTAAAAATTGATAATGCTCAAGTACCATACAAATTTCTATATAAAGAAATATTAATTATAGTTTTTTGAGAAAATAATTGTTTAATAATATTTTTTTTTATTAATTAAAAATATTTATTATAGTATTTTTTTAATAAATAAATTTATATTAAATCTGTTTAGTTATCCTCGCAAACTTGATGTTTGGTTGTATTTATTCAGACAAAAAAAGAAGAAGAAAACATTGATGAAACGCGGACAAGTTGAGGAATTTAATCATTTGTCCACGAGAGCCAAAATCCAAACGCAATGAAGCAACCTACTGTCGAGGTCGGTCCAAACTCTAATTGATGACCCAAGTAAAAGGTGGAAATTGAATAATTTAGACAAGTTTTCATAAATAATAAAAATATATATATATAAATGGTGTGTAAATACAAAAATTTATAAAAATATATGATTTATTTTTAATGTATATTGAATATATTTTTAGTATATATCGTAAAAATATAAATAAATAAATAATATTTTTATAAATAAAAGTTTAAATAAAATTAAAAAAAATATTTTTATATTGTTTCTTCAATAATTTATACACAATTAGTGGTGCTTTAGGCTCATCCATGCAGGGACGGAACTACTATGAGATCGTATGGGGTCACACGATCTCTCCTCACGACGGCCAGAAGGGGAGAAGTTTATTCTGATCGTCGGTGGAGCTAAACTCAGCCCCCATTGAAGGAGGCTAAGTTGCAAACCTGTGTAGCAAGGGGTAGACGAACACCTCGCTGTAAATATTTTTATTTTTTATATATAAATTAGTTCCTGACGACGTTTCGTCATAGGCTAATTATATATATATATATATATATATATAATGACCCCTTGACGAAATGGCGTCGTTTCGTCAAGGGTTTAAAAATGAAAAAAAAAAGCTGCGTAAAACGCATCCCCTCTTATCCTCTTCCCCTCTCCTTCTTCCCTTTACCCTTTCCCTCCCCAAGCCATAAATAGGCTGTTCCACTATCAGTTGGCTCATCGACAGCCACCGCTGGTCATCGCTCGATAAATTTTGGCCCCCTCAGTAAATTGTTGATTCCGCCACTGCATCCATGGAAAAGGTAAAGCTTGAAAGTTGAAATGGATTTGGCAAATTCAAATGTTGAGGTTGGTCCAAACTCTTGTAGAATTAATCTAAGAGAAAATTATATTTAATTTTTAGAAAGATTTTGAATAATTTTTTAATGTCTTGAGTTTTAAATTTTAAAACGGTTGTAATAATAGCAATTCAAAGTCAATATTAAACGTTTGAGTTTTTAATGGCAAAGTGAGAGAAAGAGATTAAAAATGAGATAAAATGTATGAGATAAATTATACAGTTATCATTTCACACCTTGTAATAGAGCCTAAAGCCTGCTTATATACTGCTTTTCTCAATCCAAACATCAACTACCATCAAATGTTTGCAGCTAAACTTCTAATCATTGACCACTGAATTAACATGCTTTTTAGCCTTTGTTTTATTTAAGGAAGATAAAAGGAAAAGAATTTAGCCAGCTCGATTCTAAAATAATGTTTTACATAAAAAAATTATTTTTTTTCTTCATTTGTTTAGATTATAATAAGAGAAAGAAGTGAAATTAGCTTCCTCCAATTTTCTTCTAATCCTCTTAAATCTTTTCCCACCACTTGATAAAAAAAAGGAAAATAAAAAAAATAAAAAAAAATCATAATTTAAAAAAGTACTAATTTATCATTTATCAATTAAAAATAATGATGATATAATAATAAAAATAAACTTTATATACTTTACCATCTTTAATGTTTTAATCAGGTAAGCAAACAAAACAAAGAAAATATAAATTATTTCTCTTCATTTCTTCTTTTTATTTTATCTTTTTAATTTTTATCTTTATCTTTTCCTTCCTATTTTACTATAAAGTATCCAGACAAAGGCTCCTGTTATCATAAAATATATTACCCATAACAATATATTTTTAAAACTTAATTAAATATAGTCTTTCAATTTTATCATCATTTAAGAAATCTTCATCCTAATGTTAATATTACCATTAAAATGTAATGAAAAGTTGACCTCTAACATCTAGCCATGGAAACTGATTGTCGTCCCTAAATTTTCCAAACTCAAATGGATTATTTACATAATAAAAAATGCTGAAGCACAAACCTAGACATTAATGCAATCATCCAAGTATGATCCAAGACTAGTAGCTCAAATATATACACAAAAACCTTCTTTAAGTCACTCAAAAAAACAGCTTCACATCCACTGAGGCTACCATTGTTCTCTACACTCAAAACCTTTTCTTTCATTTCTACAGTTGAAATAATAAACAAGAAGAATTGGGTAACAAAAAAAAATTATGAAGAAATAAGAGAACTTATAGAATAGTTATTATATTCTGAACACAATTGATTAATTACATATTTCTATTTAACCCACTTATAGTGAAACCGAGCACGATGCACCAGTCATTTTAAACTCAAATATGCTGCTCGGGGCATCATTCTATCTTGCTCCATCCAATTTCAAGATTCGTCTTCCGCAAACTGCACATTGTACCCATGCTTTATGTCTGTTACAAATGGAGGGTCAAATTTAGGAGTTCAATAAACAAAGTATTACCACCACATTTCATCCAACGGATAAATATTTGGACAATTGAACATGAGCTGAAAAAAAGGCAATTTCAAAATATGATGCAGGCTATAAGTGCAGTATTTGAGACTAAAATTTGTCAACAAATGGACCAATATAGAATGAAAAGTGAACAAGATGATGGATTACTGCTTTGTTTAAATTCTCCTTGAGCTCAAAGCCTAGTTCATGTAGAATCATGTGGACTGTGCACTACGCATGTAAGTTAAACCCATCCCACATCTAATGAATACAATAAATCTAATTATAATAAGAAAGACAACCCAACCTAAATAACCTATATTATTTTGTGTTATAAAGGCCAACTTGTTATAAGTTCAATGTACCCTACCTTTACTGGAATTACTATTTAATTTATTAAGACCTATAAAACTTGACGATATTTTTATATTATCAATGCCAATCCCACAAGTGGAGATTTATTTGCAAGACACAAATACAATTCTCAATATGCCATTAATGATGGACCAATAGTGTAATACTGATACACTATTCTCTACTGAAAATTAAATGGAGTCACCTGTGAAATAAGACCTAGATGACCATGAGAAGAGAAAGCCATGCGCTAGATGCATTGAATAACTTCTGAATAGAAAGAAAACTATGGCAGCCAATATATGGTTCTCTACTCAATAGTTTCCATTATGCAGAAATGATTGCACTGACCACAGCTTTATTATCTTCGCAGTGCATTATCAAATTTAAGTTGGTTCACATGAATATGTGATCAATCAATTTGTTCTAATGATTCAGCAGGGTGTACCACGAAAATCTATTTCTAAGACATATGACTTGTGACATTCTCCAATATTACTGTATTTGCAATTTTTCTTTACTCTTTCATACACCAGGTAAACAAATCACGCCTAAGTACGAAGTAAGTATTGCAGAAAGCTACCTTTTAATGAGGGCTTATCATATTTATCTTTCCTCTCATTTTCATTCTTCCATTCATCATCATCATCATCATCACACATTTCGTCTTTCCCATCGTTTCCTATATCACTTTCACTAGCCGTTTCCCATTCCGAATCATCAGTGTATTGACCATAAACATCACCAGCATCACCTGAGCAGTGGACACCCCCATGTTTGATAACTGCCTCTCTAAATAACCAGGCTGCACGCATCTGCTTCTTGACGAGGCGCTCAGCATAGTCAGGAACCTTATTGTGCCTCAAACATAGATCAGGATCATTTGACTGAGAACATTCATTAATGAACAAAATGGCATCTAACAAGCTCTCTTTAGCGAATCCCAGCATGTCATAAGCCTGAGCTCTTCTCCAAAGGCTTTTTGCATGACGATTAAGGGGGTTGTGAAGACAAAGTGCACGTGTAGCATCACTTATAGCTGCCAAAGGTTGTTGTAGCAGAAGATGACACTGAGCTCGATTACTGTACAAAACAACTCTCTCTTTCTTGGATCTCATTGGACACAATGACAATGCTTCAGAGTACTTTAATGCAGCTCCAGATATATTTCCTGATGAAAACAGGGAATTTCCTTCAAGCTTCACCACTAATGCTGCTGCCTGCTTAATATGTAGATCTTCTTTTGGCATATTCTTTTCCCATTTAAATCTTTGTTTTGAACTTAATAGTTCCTCAATCAGTTCTTTTGTGTGGCTACTAATAGAGTTACGTCCTGTCCCTTGTGATTGGATGCAATCCTGAAGAACATTAACAATGGAATCTCCAAGCTTTTTATGATCGCCCAGAGCTGTGATCTCTGCAAGGTCTATGATAGCAGGTACTGCGTTATCAATCACCTAAAAAACAGGCGAGCAACAGTAAGCAAAAAAGCACACGCTTTAAATTTCAATATCTTATGTTTTATTACAATCCATATTCATTTTGGGCATCAAGCTATTGCTTTCCTTCAATATGTAATGTAAAACTACTCTAATCATGGTTTGTTGAGTTCTCATTTTGAATATTTCATGCAATTATATTCAGATCTTCTAAGGTTTAGAGGCTTTTTCTTTTTAATGTGATAACTCATATCATTATTAGTGAATTCCGCATCTATAATACTTGTGTGCTTATATGGCTTTAGATTTAATTACACAAAAGCATTAAAGTTTGCTTTAGCATATGCTTTGGCCCTCGTTATTTCAAAATTTAAATTTTAGCACCTAAATGATCAAAAAAAGTTAAAAAATTTCAAGTGACTTAAATATAATCATTCCAGGATCAAAGTGCAAGTAGATTTTAAGTTATTAGGAAAGAAACTGAACCTAATTCATATTGCCAGGGACTAAAAAACGTGGTGAAAATTCATAATTATAATCAATAACTAAAGTGTTCAGTAATTAACATATCTCAAGGGATTGAAATTGCTACTTTGAAACAATAACAAATAAATTGTACATATTAAGAAAAATCTAAAAGGATTTTTTAGTAATTAGCCCATGATTTTTTTTTCACCAAAAGAACATAGCATCAAGGGCTTGTTGCATCAAAACAAATGGATAAAGTACTTTGATTAAAGAAAACAATGGATTATGAAATTTTTTAGATGCATAAAGCAGACTCGTTGGGGCATCTTGCATTTGAAATCTTTAATGGTAGTTCTCACCAAAGGTTGGTTCCAGTTCTTTCCAGCTTAATTTTTTTTTTGGGGAAAGGGGCAAAAAAATTTGAATTTTGCAGGTTCAGGAGCAAATTGGACAGGACAAGCAGTTCTAGTCCAGTTCTTATACCCAGCACAAGGCCATTACTCACCAACTGACGCTCACAGTTCCAATCTGGGCTGATTATTGTCCGCGTCTAAAAAGAAAATTGGAAATGAGTTCATGAAATCTTTCACAACATCTTCTAGTCCAGTATTTTGTGAGTACCGGGTAAATTATACTAATAGTTAGCAAACTTTATACTAATTTTCATAGCAGCAATAAAATTTCATGTTCTTGCAATTTTAGTTATTAAACTGTAATCTTTGGTCTTAATGATGCTTTTGCCATCTAATTCTGACAAGGTTACTGGAAAATGGGAATCTTATGTTAGCATTCAATCAGGGCAATCTACCCAAAAGGATGGTTTTTCAATTTGGTTTTGGGTCCACATGTCACATTTCGTGTATCCTAAATTGTGTGCCAAATTCAATTTCTCACAAGCTTCTTGCAAGAATAAGTTGAAATCGCCAAAACTGTAATTCAGTTACTAAAATATTGTGACCTTAGTGAAATTAGCACAAAGTTTATTAACCATTGGTATAATTCATCCCTAATTCATTGTACTTCAATCTTCTCATCAATTAAATGATGGTCAAGTTTAGTTTTCCCCTTTGCTTCATTACAGACTGTGATGGGAAAACCGAACCAGCCATAAATCGAAAAGGAGTTGTAAAGCAAGGAATCAAAGAACAAATGAAATCCATTAATATGATAGAATGATTTATCTAATAACACATCATTAGCCTGCATGGAGGGATGCCTTAACTGTACCAAAAGATTGACCATTCGCTTAATTCATAATTTCTAAAGCGAGCAAGATTGAGCAATCAAACATTGTCAACACCCTCAATAACATGTGAACCTAAATTTTTATTAGTAAAACGTTTCCAGAGTCAGAATTAAAAATAAATTTGTGCAAGCAAGGACAGAAAGGAGGTTCAATAATATGCAGATTAAGCAAATTTCAATAGAAAAGTTAACTTAATTATCAATGCAACTTGAAGGATAAATTTCATTGAGATATAAATACTAGGAAAGAAAAAGAAATAAGAACATTTCATGTAGATATTTAACTTACCTTATGGCACGTATTAGGATCTTGAAGCAACCAAAGAAGACAATCTATAGCCATATACTGCCAATCATCGGATGAGCGAGCAATGTTGCACAATGCCTCAATGGTACCAGGACAGCTGGCAACAGGTCCCCTACCAAGCTTATGATGGCAAATTGTTCCTAATAAGCCAATACCAGCAGGTGAATTTTCATTAACAAGTCCACCCCACATTCCAGGCAATTTTACTAAGAATTCAGGCTTGCATATGGTTGGAAGAAACTCAGGCTTGAAAGCAAAGCAATTAATAAGCTGAAGTGACCAGCATTGCAATTGACTAGCCCATTCCTCGGCTTTCCTGGACTCCATTTCCACACCTCCCATGCCGCGAGTAAGCAAATCACAGTGATAACTTAACCTTCTATCAACATACTGGTAAAAATGAGAGTAAACTATTTCTAGTGAACTCATTGCAAGTTGAATGGAAAGCTCAAGGATTTCACCATGACTTGCCACCGCAGGAAAAGTGCTCGCATATGTAGCCAAGTGTCCTAGAGCTCGTACTGCCACTCTTTGTTCAACCCACGTCAACCTCCCCCTCAATAGCTCAACCAAGGGAGGAATTACACCAGCATGAACAGCACTTTCGGCAAATTCTTCCATATTCATTGTGTAGGATCCAATAATATGAGCAGCATAATATGGAATATATATGTTTTGATCATGAGAAAGCCACCGACGATTCTTCAAGCCCTTCCATATAAGTGCAGCCATGCATTCAAATATTCCTAACTCAATGAACTCGGGATCATTGGGATGTGCCATAGCAGTGTTCCAAAGGCCACTGATTGGCAGAACTTGGCCATCATCATCCTGTGAAGGAAGTTCCCTGAAAAATTTCAGTATACTTGCTCTACGCTTACTTGGATTTCCTTCCTTCATGACACAGAAAAAGCATCCTGGGTATGGACAGTCTGGTGATACTTTATCCATGCTGAGACAAACTTGATGGATCTCACACAGCACCAAGTCAATTCTTCATCGATTGGGCAAATGTCATAAATATTTCAGACTGCATAAACATGACAACTCAGTTGTCAAATATACTAGCACGAACAATAAGGAAAGATCCATAACCTTGTTCTTCTGTAAATTACAAAGTACACATGCTTACTACCATTGAAATAAAGATTGAAAATTTCAAATAAACCATACAAGGTTTTCATTAAGAAAATCATAACTCCTATTCCACAAATTCAATAAGTATTACATGAAAAAAGCTGTGAAAAATTCCAATAATACATAAAATGTCCAAATTAATTTTTAGATTCTCTCAAATAAAAACAAAAACTGTCTTTTCCTCATATTCCTATTTCCAGATCAAAATGCATTAATGAAAAACTGTGTAATTATCTAAGTACTATAAGCTTCATGCTCTTCCCGTGATTCATCAATTCAAAAATTACAGGTACAAGCACATTACTTCCTACTCCAATTTTTTCAGAGAGTTTCTGAAAGAAATTATCCACCGAGATTAATAGTCAATATCAAAATTAATTAGTTGCATCAACAATAGCAGATCTCTATCGTTGTACCCAAATTCAAACACAGCACAAAATTGTCATACCAAATTCCATAGTCCCACATACTCAAACCATTATATACTATTTTTATTTTCAATAAGGAACCTTCCATCTCGAGTGTGTTTATTCCTCTAAACAATAAAGCAATTTCTTTAGCTCCTTTAAACAAACATGAAAAACCCATTGTCTTCTCAAGTAGTCACTTAACGTTGGAAAATATTATCAAAGAGAACAGTGAATAACTGAAAACAAGAAATCTTAGCAGTAAACAAACAACATCAAGTACATTGAGAAATCAATTAGATCTAAAAAAAGAACAAAACTTTGATCAATTAATAAAAAATAAAGCCAATCCAAGTCGTTAAATAAGATCCAAAACCAAAACCCATGATCCTCTACTCCAATATAACAATACCCAGAAACAGAATCTTACACCTCGAAGATAAATGCTACCTTGTGTTACTTAAAAGTCCAAAAAGAAAAAAAAAAGAGTTGCAATTTCGAAAACAAAAAGAACCCAAAAAAAACAAAAACAGAATAACAGAGAAAATGAAAGAGATAGATACCTAGGAAGAGCCCCGTTTCTGTAAAGGCAAGCTAGAGAGAAGAAGAAGAAAGGAGTGACAGTTATCACTCAAATTTTGCAGCCAAAACGCCAAAAGCAGAAAACAAAACGCGTTACTATTATTATTATTTTTATGCTGTGTGAAAGCAAATTACACAGTTCTCTTGTTGCAGAGTAACGAAAGAGAGTCTGTTTTTTTTTCGAATTTGTTTTGATTCTGACAGCGGTGAGAGAGCGGAAGAGGAAGATTTAATGAAATAGAAAAACATTACTGTTAAATAGCAAAAATATACGAAAATGTAAATATTTGGTGCTCTCTCACTCGCGGAGAAGTTCTCAGGTTCGTAGAGGCCATAGGGAGCATGGAAGCCAATAATGTAGGAGCGTGGTAAGCAAGTAGTAAAATAGCGCGTGGTGAAACGGAAATGGAAAAGGATTTTAGGGATGGACAGTATTATAATTGCAGAAACAGTAACAAAGGTTGCTTTTAGTTTGTGGGTTTTGGGCTCCCCATTTCCTTACACGCTTGTCTCTTTGGTCTAATTCTCTTTACCATTTTGAAATTCCCCAATTCCAAATTACATAAATAACCCAACCCTAAAATTCATGTAACGAGTTCGTTAGCCGTGTGGTGTGCGGGAATAAAAATATTAAAATATAAATAAATATAATAAATAAATAATTTATATATAAATTAATTATAAATCCTATTAAAAAATAATATATTTATCTCAATTTTTATAATAATTCCATTAAAATAATATAGATAGATAAATATAATCATTTTATTTTATAATTTGATATTTTTACTAATCAACAATAAGGTTTATATAATTTTTTTACTATAAAAAGATCATAAATTATATAAAAAAAGTGAAAAAATAAAAAATAAAAATTCAAGTAAACTTTTTTAAATAGAGAGAAAAATATAAGTAAGAAGATTTATAATCATAATTAATATTGAAATTACTATTACTATTACTATTATTATTATTATTACATAAATTATCAATGTAAAATTAATTTGTTAGAAATATTAAAGTTATATTTTTTTGTTGTTTAAATTTTAAAATTTATAAAAATATATAAATTAATTATTAATATAAATTAATTATTAATATATAATTAATTTATTAATAATGTCAAAAATCATATATTTTATTATTTATTTTTTAATTTCTAAAAATATATAAATTAATCATTATAATAAATAAATAAAATTATCATTATTTCTAAAAAAATTAATTTATTAGAAATGTTAAGGGTCATATATTTTTTTAACTTTTCAAATTTCTTAAAAATATATATAAATCAATTAATATTATTTAATTATATTAATATATAATTAATTTATATAAAATTAAAAGTCACAAATATAATTTATTTAATCAAAATTATGAAATTATATTAATTTGAAATTATTTAATAAAATTTTAAAAGTCACAAATATAATAATTATTTAATTTTATATTTTATATAAATTATTAAAATTAAATAAAAAATAAAAAATGAGATAATATTATTTTAAAATATGATGATGTGTCACTCTTAGAATATTTCTTCTCTTATTAACTTTTATATATATAACTAGGCGTAGACTCGCGCGATGTATATATTTATTTTTTTATATTATATTTTATATATTTTAATTATAGTTATTACATATTATGTTATGTTTAATTTTTTATAGCAATATTTTTTAAAGTCATTAAAAAATTTATTAGTATCATATACTATTTGTATAAATTTTCATTAATTTAGGTTAATTTATAAAAAAATTTTAATATAAATTTATGTTATGTAAATCTATTTTTTAAAAAAAAGTTATTAAATAGAATTTCATAATTATTATCTTTTCATAATTTTATTATTGTATTTTGAATTTTATTATAATATTTTATATGAAATATGAAATATTATTATTGAATTAAATTCTTAAATATATTGAATTATTTTTATTATTTAAAGACTGTAATAACATAATTATACAATATTATCATTAATTTATATAGTATTATAATATTAAAATAATAATATTTTTCTATCACATTTACAAATAACCAAAAATGTTAAATTTAAGCTAAATAGTATATTAGATTGTCTAAAGTATATTATAATTCCTAATTCAATTCCTTCATAATATATGTATAAACGATTAAAGAAATTTAATTTTAAAAGGTAAATTTAACATTATGCGCACATTATTACTAAAAAAATTAAATTTTATTTTATTTATCATTTAAAAAGAAGGAAAATTATTTTTAATTTTTTATTTTCAAGTATTGTCACGACCCAATCCGGGGGCCACGACCGGCATGCAGCCAAACCGAAGTCCGACCATATAAGCCTTTAAAAACATTCATAACAGTCTAAGTGCAAAACAATTCAATACTTATATAATCCTCAATCCTAATACAAATGCAAACCATCAATATAATCAAATCCCAATAAAATCATTCGGAAAATCTAATGCAGACAAGTTCTACTTATTACACAAAAGGGATTCGGATTCAATCCGCCCAAAAGTTCAATATCCGGAAATCTCTAAGCAAAAGGACCGATAAACACAAACGGAAAACCTGATCGACTTCGCCAAAGAAGAGAAAGAAGATAGACGAAGGCAATCACTGTAAACCTGCAAGACAATCTGTAAGGGTGTGAGCACTTTATATAGACGCCCAGTAAGTCTATGAGATGCAGAGAAACATCTAACGGTTATATAAGCAGTACATATAATACATTCACAAATTAAGCAATCAAGATGGTGTGTCGGGGTCACCAATCAGTAAACAGTACAGTATAATATCAGTCACATCCGCCCTTATAACTCATCAGTACAGTACAGTAATCAGTAATTAGGCATGTAGCCTCAGTAAAACAATATAGGCATTAAGCCTTAGTAGCAGTATAGGCATTAAGCCTTAGTAACCTCCTTTCCCTTCATGACACACCATCACACAGCACAAGTAATATCAAATTCAATATTCTCACATAAATACAATCACATGCAAGTTTCTCTGTCTCCTAAAGCATGCGAGGCTGAGTTTGAAAGAATAGTCTAGTGAATATATAGAAAGGATAATATATTATAAGAAGAGTTTATATATATATATATATATATATATATAAATTGTTAGCAAGTAGCACAACACAAACAGTTCAAATACACCCATAGAACTTACCTGGTCTAACAGTCAGCTAAGCAATCCACCACCCTAAGTCTGAGGTGCTACTGGACCACCGCCTAACCATTAACCATCAATTAACAACCACCCTTACAAATGTATGCAAGTGCAAATGAGAATGCATGACGTGAATGCACGCAATTCAATAGTTTCTATAACAAGGTTAAACCTTTTCGTCAACCAATCATAACTTAACTATCACAATATCACACCTTTAAACTTGTTTTCCAGAATATAAAATGTCATTAAAAAGTCCTTACAATTTAAATTTATCAAATACCTTACTTAAATATTCAATATTCACAAAAATACAATTTTACCGATAAACCTGAATAACGAGTGTCAACTTGTAAAATTCAAAACAATTAACCAGTATATGAAAAGTTTATAATTTTCAACCAAAAGTTAATTTGATATCTGAAAAGCATCCTACTAAAATTTCATAATTTTTCGAGACTTAGAAGTCCCTCAACCAATTTTTATTCATAACAGTATACAGCTCACAAGGTATACTGACAGCAGTAGAAAGATCTAATTATTTCAAAAATATAACAACAGAAACATAACCCAACATATTTTTCTTGTAAATTAGACTTCCAGAACTTCAACATATATGAAAATCAAATCTAAAACATTTTTACACATTTTAATATGAATTTTGAAAGTTACAGATGATGCAATCGCATCTACAGTACAGTTCTTCAGATAACAGTAGCAAACTTGAATTTTCCAGAAATATACGATGCTCCAAAATCCCAAAAATTATTTTTCTCATAAACTAGACTCAATTTCAAGCCACATATCCAAATTTTAGATTTTTATCATTTTCTAATATTTAATTAAAAATCGAGCAACATACAGCACTAATATCAAACTTCAGCAGAAAATTAAATCATCCAAAAACTCAAAGAAAACAATTAATTCGAAAACCCTAATACCCAAATTAATTCAATCAAACCCTAATCCAATAAATTCATCAAATTTCAGAACCCAACACACTAGCCCAATCAATTAATTCAATAACCAAAATCCCTCAAAATAATAAAAACCCCAAAACCTAACTTATTTTGTAAAAATCAATTTAATTAAATAATAATTCGAATTTAGCCAAATTAATTAAGAAAATACTAACCCAATATGATACTAATATGAACTAATCAAATGGAAGTCGAAATAATGCAAAAGGAATCAAGAAAAAGCTCAAAAACACCCAAAAACTTGAAAATTATGGCTGCTGGAACAGAGGTCAAAACGGCACGGCGAGCCAGCCCGCAGCACGCCAAACGACGGCCTCCTCACGCCGAACGACAGGAGCCTTGGCCCGCGTCTCTCCGCCGAACGACAAGCCTCTCTCGCCGAACGACGCTGGCCACGGCGCGCGCACAGTGCCAAAACAACGGGCCCTCTATTTTTTGCCTAAAACCCTAATTTCTCCCCCTTTTTTCAAAACACCCGAAAATAGAAGACCAAAAACCTTACCCCATCTGACTTTAGGCCTATTTATAGGAAAACAACTCTTCAAAATTATACTTTTACCCCAATCTAATTTATTTTAATTAAAAATACCCCAAAACTATTTATTTTCATAAAAAATTACCCAAAACCATAAAATTCACAAAATCAACTCAAATTTATTTTTAACTTCAAACTTTAACCCAAAATAATTTATAAATATGTTTTACGCATAATAATACCCGAAAATACAGAAAACGACAAAAAAAATTCAAAAATGACGAAAATACCCTCGGCACCCAAAAATACAATATTATACTCAAAACGACCGTCTCGTCGTCCTGAGTATCAAAAAGACATTCAAACCATCAAATTATGTTCAAACAACATATGAGGGCACAAAATGACTATTTTGCCCCTAAGGTGCAAAATTATCATTTTGCCCCTAGACTTAAAATCATTCAAAAATCAAGGGTTTTACAAGTATGATTTCGTAAGAAGATAAAAACTTAAAAATTTATAATATAGCCAGAAATTCAATTTGTACAAATAATTTCAAGCTCAATTCTAAACAAAATTACTAATTTATTCATATTAATTTATGGACAGTAAGCCAAAGACTAAAAATTATTTTGGTAGAAGTTGTCTAGCTACATTTAAATTAAATTTGTTTCAACTAACATGATTGCAAAAACTTTTTTTTCTTTATTGAAATTTTTTTTATTCTATGCTCAAATGGATCCTAATAATAAATATTAATTGTTCTCCTGTCTGAGTTGATAAGTATATTTTTTATTTATAAATAATAATATGTTTATCATTTTAATAAATTAATTGATATATAAAAATGTCTATTATATCTATATTTAATATTACTTATTAAAATATTTAATAACTATATTTTATATTAAAAATATATATATATAATAAAGAAATATTATGTAATTTTATATTTTTAATAAAATTAACTAATTTCTCTCATTATTATGAAATAAAAAATGTATATATAATGAAATATAATTCTATAGCAAACTAAGTAATGAATTTGACCTTTATTTAAAAATAAAAATTACCACTGTTATTTTTTTATTTTATTTACAACTATTTAATTCTAAATTAATATGTAAAAAAGATTTTTTAATTTATAGAAATTTTACAGTTTTGAATTAAATTGAAAATTCAAACTTAATGATTATATATTATGTAAATTAGCATATAAGATTATGGTGCTTTTTTGAAAAGACATGGTGCATAATCTTGAGAATTATTTATGAATAAATTAAGAAATCCTCCACTATAAAGAGAGTTGATCAACATATATCTAATAAGCAAAATATAATTTATAACAATACTAAGAAAAAGACTATAGATTATATAAGATATGATGAGTTTGTGACAACTTTGTAGGAAAAATTAATTATAAAATTAATAATAGAATAAAAACTTAATTATAATATTTTTGTAAATTAAAAAAATAGGGAAAACAAATATTGAAAGTACGAGTTTTAAATTTACCGTAATTATATCTCTTTGCATTCAATAAAGCTTTTCTATATAATATTATTTTTTTATGAAATAAATTTTTATAACTTGAAGAATTTACAGATTCATAAAAAATTTTATTATATTACCTTCCATTTGAATCCTCATGGTAAATTTAGAGTGTTTTGAACAATTCAAACTAATTTAAAAGGATATATAGTATCAAAATGAATAATTAAATAAAAAAAATTTATATGTGAATTAAATGATGAAAATGAAAGGTTAAATATTTACTATATTAATAAATTATTAATGAATAGGTAATTATTAGTAGATATTTTAATTAAAACTCTTAACATGTGAAGATAAAATGTCATATTTATTATATTATTAATAAATTAATAATTTTAATAATTAATAATTACTAATGAATTTTAAAATTAAAATTATTAATTAACGCATGAAGATAAAAAGTCATATTTATTTATAATAAATTATTAGTTTTTATCTTAGATATATCTATAAATTATTATGAATATTGGGAGTTTTATATTTTTTAACTTTTTAAATTTCTAAAAAATATAAATATATTATTAAATTATATTAATGTGTAATTAATCTAATTTAACTATATTTATGTGTAATTAATTTTTAAAAAAATTAAAAGTCACAAACATAATTTATTTAATTAATAGTATAAAATTATATTAATGTGTAGTTATTTAATAAGAGATTAATAGTCACAAATATAATAAATACTAAATTTTATATTTTATATAAATTATTAAAATTAAATAAAAAATTAATTAAAAAGTAAAAAAAATAAGAGAACATTATTTTGAAAATTTGATGTTGTACCACTCTTTCAACACTTCTTATATCCTTGACTTTTTTTTATATATAATATAATATATATATATATATTTCTAAAAAAATAATAAAATAATAACAATAACAATAATGATAAATAATAAATTAATTTTATAGAATTATATGGTTTTACCAAATACTCTTTTGATAAATTTAGAAGTTAACTAATATAATGTGATTTAAATATTTTTTTAGTATATAATTTATTATATTTATATATATATATTCTAGAAATTTAAAAGTTAAAAAAATATGACTCTTAATGTTTATAATAAATTAGTTATAAATTAAATAATTTATTTATAATAATTATTTTATATATTTTTAGAAATTTAAAAAATTAAATAATAAAATATATAATTTTTGACATTCCTAATAAATTAATAATAAATTATTAATATATTTAATAATTTATTTATAATAATAACTAATTTATATTCATTTTAGAAATTTAAAAATATAATTTTTAACTTTTATAACAATTAATTATACATTAATAATTTATGTAATAATAATAATACTATTAATATTAATCCCAATATAAACTTATGATTATACATTTTCCTATTCACATTTTTTCTCTATTTGAAAAAGGTTATTTGAATTTTTATTTTTTCTTTTTTTTCTTTTTTTTATAGAAGTAATGAATTTTTTTATAGTAAAAATTTGTTTAAATTTTATTTTTGATTAATGAATGTGTCAAGTTATGAAATAAAAAACTATTTATGTTCACTTATATTATTGCAATAAAATTGTCATAACTCATATTATTTCAATAAAATTGTCATAAAAATCCAAATATATTTTTTATTTTTTAGATAGAATTTATTATTAATTTATATATAAATTATTTTATATTTATTTATTATGGACTATATTTATTTGTGTTTTATTATTTTTATTACCGTGTAATCACAGATAAATTATTAGTTAAATTATAAATTTCAAAAATATTATGATTTTAAATTTTATTTTCTTCTACCATTTCCGGATGTAGCGGATGATGTTATCTTGATTTGTTCCTTGAGACAGTGATAAAATTATAAGGAGATATGGTGGGCGTAAATCGGTTGATATATCAAATATTCAGTTTAGTTAACCAATCGTATTAATTTATAGTTGGTTAGATTGGAAAATTAGGCTAATTTAGTTTTTAATTTGGTTAACTGATTCAATTCGATCAGTTAACCATTAATCAAAAATAATAAAAAAAACTTAATTTTTCTTTAGTTCTTTATTAATTTGTATTTATTTTTTGAATTATATTAATTTTTTATTGTAAATATAATTTTTATTGCAAAATAAAAATTATTTTTTAATTCTTTATTTAGTTCTTTAATTATATTAATATTTATTGCAAATATAATTTTTATTATAAAATAAAGAAGTAAGTCAGTTAAAAGAAAACTTAATTGAACAAAATCGACTAATAAATCAAATTAACCGAAACTAAAAATCAGTTGATTTAGTTAAGAAAAACAATCTCGAAATAATCAGTTAGATTTTAATTCGGTCAGTTAATTAACCAACCAACCAAATACCTATCCCTAAAGGAGAACATAAATTTTTAATTTTTCATTAGCAATATTTTAATGATGGTATCTATATCTATATTATATCTATAAAGGCTGAGGAATTCTCTCAATTCTTAGGAAGCCATATTGTCATTTGTTATTATTTTGTTTTACAAAAATTTATATTTTTAACTAATCATGTTTATGTAGAAATTTGAAAAATTAAATATTTTATTATTTCACTTTTAATTTTCTTTATAAATTAAATATATATTAATAATTTAATTTAATGATATTATTGATATATATATATGACTCTTGATTTTTCCAACAAATTAATTATACATTAATAATTTATTTTATAATCTTTTTTTTATTATTTTTATAAAAATTTGAAAGGTTAGGCAATAAAAATATATGATTTTTTAATCTAACTAACATATTAATTATACTTTAATAATTTACTTATTGATAATAATAATAATAGTAGTAATAGTAATAATAATAGTTTGAAAGTTAAATAATATAAATATATGACCTTTAATCATACTATTTAGATTTTTTTTCCTTTTTGAAAATTTTGTAAATTTTTTTTCTCTTTTTCTATAGAGTGTATGGATTTATTTTTTTAGCCAAAATTTATGATATGACTTTGATTCTTTAAGGTGTTAAGTTATGAAATAAAGAGATTCTTTATATTCATTTATAGTATTTTAGCAAAACTCATGTCATGAAAATCGAGATAAAAAATTTTATTTTTTTATAACAGAATTTATTATTGATTTACATTTTACTAAATGATTTATATAAATTATTTTATATTTATATACTATTAATCATATTTATTTGTATTTTATCATTTTATTATTATGCAATGCTCGAGTACATGACTAGTTGTGTGATACCTTGATTTTTGATGTACTTTGAAATAGTAGTTATAAGAGAGTATATTGGTAAATAGGTAAAGAAAATATAATAAGAGATAGATGTTTATGAAAGATGTTATATATATATATTATGTATTTGAAAAATATGAAAAATATAAATATAAATATAATATATAAAACATATATATATATATCAACAAAAAATATAAGTCAAAAGAAGGAAAAATATTATTGGTGAAAAATAATTATATTATTATATATATATAAGATAAGGATGGAAATTTAAAGAGAGCTTTCTTTCTTTCCTTCTTCTTCTTCCTCTTCTTCCTCTTTGAACGTGAGAATTGAGAGAAACAGAGAAGGGTTTAATTTTGTTCATATACACACCAAATTCATAAGAGTTTTAAGATATTTGAAAGTGAATATTGAAGATTTGGCAAAGAATTCAAGTAAGTGTTCTTTTTCTTGAGCTGATTTTTATATATTTTGAGTATATATGTGATATGGTTAGTGAGAGAAAGTGATGATTAATTGAATAGTATGATGATAATGAAATATTAAAGTATATATATATATATGTTGAATGGAAGCTTAAATGATGAAAATATGATTATTTGTGAGGATGATGATGAGTACTTGAAATTAAGAAATAAAGGTGTTGTAGTATTAAGTTTGAAATGATTGTGTTCACATGGTTGAGAGTTCGAAATGCAAAATTTTTGCCTGACACGGCCAGTGATAAGGTCTTGTCATTGGGCATGTCAATGGTGCTGAGTTTAACATTGATGACACAACCATTAACATGGTCATGTCTCTGAGCGTGTTGTATCTGCTGCGAGATAAGATAATTGACATGGCCATGAACACGCCCGTATTGTTGGGCGTGTTAAAGTTTCTGTGAGGTAGAATGAATGACACGAGTAGTGACACATCCATGTCATTGGACATGTCAGTGCTTCTGTATGAATGAGTTAATAATACGGTCATTAACACGCCCGTGCTGTTGGGCGTGTCACTTGAGAATAATTATTTTCTTTATTTTTCATTTGTAATTTTTATTTAAATGATTTGATGTTAAGAATGCCTTAGAATGTGATATTAAATGGTTATTTATGATCACATTTGGTATAGGCATTGAGAGAGAGTAGTTTGTCCAACCTTAGTGTTAAAGGGCAACTTGGAAGAGAAGGTCAGAGGAAGTTTTAAAGCTTATTTTGGAGTGTTTCTTAAGGTAAGTATAAACTTTGAATAATTGATTATATTTGCATGATATTTGGACTTAACACATTTTGGTTGAAAAATGTGTTAAGTTTCTTACTACATTATTTGTGCATGAGTAATATGCTATGATTTGTATAATGTCATAAATGCATTATATGTAATGTGAACTATGTGCAAGATATGATAATGATCCAAAATGTTTGGGTAATGCGGTTTGTTATGTATATATTAAAGATAGTATATAAGGCCATTAGTGATGGCTATATTAATATAAATAAGATAATTGAGGCATTGTGCCTAGCTTGATCATGAGAAAATGAGAAAGATATTGATAATAAAATTATGAAAGAATTGTGTGTCTAGTATGTTATTCAATTTTCAGAGTTCTGTGTTTGGCGGCATGCCTAAGATGTAACAGTCCCTTGAAGCTGGGTTGGGCTTGGTCCTTGAAATTTAGTTGGGATGTTACATGATGTAGCAGTCCTTTGAAGCTGGATTGGGCCTAGTACTTGAAGGCTAGTTGGGATGTTACATATGAGGCTATCCTCATTGTGATTATGATTTGCTTTCGGGGCTAGAAACATGGTGTCATCTTGGACCAAAGCAGTAACTTTAGAATTTGAATAGCATGTTAGATCCTTTTGGGCCCATGCTTGCGTTTATTTTTATGTGAATTATGAATTGTGAAATAATTGAGCAATATATTAAGATATAATGTTATGAGATATATGATGGTGATCATGGAATGATATGATCACAATACATATGCAAATTGCTGAAAAGGAATGTGGCTTAAGAAAATATGTTAAATGATGAGAAATGAATTGTTGAAAGACTTGAGCAGAGTTAAGTCTTGATATTAAAAATGAGATTATGAAAATATAATGTGATGTGTAATATGTATATGGGTAGGGAATTGTGTGTGTTGTTTCATGAATATTATGATAAGCCATCGAATTGTGGCTTATGTTAAAGATATATATAAATTATGAAATTAGTGAAAAGATATGAAAAGTGCATTGAAAATAAAAAAAAAACATGATAAGAATATGATGATAAATGATGTTAGTAATGTGAGTATGATTTTCTGTAATGTGTGTATATGATATTTATATGTACTACTAAACTTTCGAGCTTAGGGCGGTTGTGTAAATCGCGCAAGTGAGTGGATGGTTGTTCTAGGAGTCAAACAGTTGTGCCACGAGAAGGGTAAGAGTATTTCGAGATCAACTAGAAGGTGGTGTATACATGCACAATTTTATTATATTGTATTTTGATAAAAATGTATATGTACATAAATAAATTTCAGAAAAAATAATATATTTTATATATATGTAATACAATTAAAAGTATAATGGTTTTGTAAATGTTCTTTTATTAAAAATATATAATTGATATGGAACTAAAGTAAGGGATTTAAATAATACTGAAACGTGACATCCTTATATTTTATATACGTATTGTATATATATAGGGTATATGTAAAATACTTATATAGAATATATGGGTGTTATAAGTTGTATGCTTAATACTTTAGAATTTATTTATTTGATGTCTAGTATACTGTTTATTTATTATTTTTGGGAAAAATATAAAGGTTTTGTTAGCATTGAATTTTCAAATTTTCAGAACAAATAATTAAAAGTAATGACTTGCCTATGCTCAAAGATCATGAACCTTTGAGCTTTTGATTTTTATAGCCCAATTATGCTACCAGTGCCTTTTTTTTTTTAATAATTTTTACCTATGGCAGCTTGATTTAGGCTTTAATACATTTTCCAAGTAAGTAAATAAGAGAATATATGAATTTCAATGAAAACAGACAATAAATTTTACAAACAATTTTCAATATTTTGTAAAGCTATAATTTCATTATTACATTGCTTGGAACTATTTTCACGTCGATTATTGAATTGCTATTTTTAAATATAATTTTGTTATACCTTAGTTCTAAAATTTTGAAATAACTAAATAAAGCTTAAAAATTATGGTTTCAATAAAATCTAAAAAATAATGTATATTGAAAAATCTCAATTTTCAGAAATTCATTCTTTGAAATCAAAATTCACAAAATGCACATCTTATAATATATAAAAATAAGGAACTCAAGAACATGACAATTTCATTTTCTTTTAAATTCAAGCACTTTTGATCTCTCTAATATCTTCCAACATAGTGAAAAAAAATAATTATTTAGAGATAACATGATACACAATTAGCATTTTATTTTAATAGGAGATAAGAAGTGTAAGTTTAAATATGAGTCAATATTAAAAAAAAAAAGGTAGATGTCATTTAAATAGGAGTTTAATTAGCTCAAACAACCAAATGAAGATTGAATCAGGGTCTTGCCGAATGGTAAGTTAAGAATTTCTTATTATTCTGATAAGTCTTGGTTATTGTTTGAAAGTTAAATAGTTTTTTTCTTCGGTAATAGATTGAAATCCATAATGGAAGACAAATGGAACCAATTAACCATCAGGGATGAGAAGGATAGAGGCTTAGAAGTGGATGATAGGGGAGAAAGTTGATATAAAGCTAAGGTGGTATTTGATAGGCTAATTTTTAATGGACAAAGGTGTAAACTTTTCGGCCATGAAAAATACATTGGCTTCAATTTGGAGGTCTATTCGAGGAGTTCGAATTAAAGAACTGAAGCTATAACTGTTTATGTTTCAATTCTTCAATGTTTTAGACTTAACCATGATACTAAAAAGAGGCCCTTGGAGATTCTACAACCACATGCTTATCGCACAAGTTAAAATATGGAGAGATACCAAAGCAGGTTCCTCTCCATTATATGGACATTTGGATTCAAGCCTATGATTTCCCCGTTTGGTTTTTTGTCGAGGAAGATCAGGATCCAAATTGGGAACTACATTGGTAGGTTTGTAGAATCAGACCTGTATAATTTTGTAGGGGTGTAGAGAAAGTATATGAGGCTGCATGTTGCTATCGACATAAGGAAGGCAATCACAAGAAGGATGAAAATTGAGAAACAAGATGAAGAGTGGTCCTAGGTAAATTTCAAATATGAGAGGATACCTTAATTTTATTTTTTCTATATAGGGCACTTTGATCAATTTTGTGGGAAGTTATTTGCCTTAGAAAGGAAGATGTGGATAAACCTATGGTGTCTGGCTCAGAGCACAACCAAGAACCTCTCAGATTAGAAGCGGTGAGAAATTATTGTGAGAAGACTTGCCAAAAAATCAAAAGGAAGGGAGACAATAAGAGGGAGATGATGAAGTCAAATAAGGAAGGTGCGATGTTAGGGCCAAAGTTAAAAGAATATATAAGCACTAATAATAGAGTAGATGGGGGGGGGGGGGGGGGGGGACTCAATCTTACAATTGTCAAATAGAATCTGCAACCCTAAATGTTAGGTTTACAAATAGAGGTGCAGAAGAAGGAGTGGTTGACCTGGAGATGACTGACACATGTCCTAAAACATTAATGGTCATGAAAATGAAGCGACGTCATAGAGATAAAGAGGAGATAGAAGATGTTAAAAATGGAGCAAATAGATGGGCTTAATAATTTACAAACCAATGGCCCAAAAAACATGTTTTTGGCATGCCTGAGTGTGAAACCTCTGGTTTTTAGGAAATTTAGAGACTAGGGGTAAAATGGTAATTTTACACTTTTTATATATTCAAGGGCATTTTAAGTCGTCTGGTACTTATTTTTATATTGGGGTTGACGAGACGGTCGTTTTAAGTATAATATTATATTTTTAGCTTTGGGGGGTATTTTGGTCATTTCGGAGGTCGAAAAATTTTCGAGATCTATTTTGAAATTTATATTGCCATTTTCATGATCACGATGTCATTACGCTCGTTTTAACTATAATATTGCTTGGGTTTTATTTTAAGTATTTTTTTCGAGTAATTAATAATTAATTAATTAATAAATTAAATTAAATAGAATAAATTAATTTAAGGGTATATTGGTAATTTACCACCCAAATTATCATAAATATGGGTATTAGGGCACCCAATCAGATGCCTAGAAGTCTTGTGCCGTCAGAGAGAGAAAAGAGGGAGAAAAAAAATTAATTTTGGGTCAAAATCAGAGCAGTGTCGTTCGGTCAGAGGGCGCGCAGAAGGTGGTGTCGTTCGGCGTGCTGAGCGTGTCATTCGGCATGGAGCTGCGGGCTGGAGGGCGTGTCGTCGGGCATGCCACGCGCGTCGTTCGGCGGGGCAGCGTGGTCTGAGGCCTATCGTTTGGGCTTTTCAATTCTGCCCAGTTTTGAGATTTTGAGGTTTTCTTCAATTTCTTCCAACTTCATGGCATGATTTCTGTTATTTGGTGTTAGTATAACATATAGGATGTTTAAAAATAAAATTTTAAGGTTGATTTTGATTTTTAATGAATTTAAATAGGTTAAATTGTTTAAGGGTGTTATTGGTGTTATTGAGTTTGGATTTAAGATTAATGAAAATAGGCTTATGATTTGTAACCAATTTTGATTTGGATCTATTCTAGGGATGTTAAACTTAATCTAGAAAATTATTTTGGAATTTTCATGTTTGATTTATATTTTTAATTCATTAATAAAGTAAAAATTTATTACTGCTTGTGATTGCTGATATTTCAGTAGCTTTGTCGAATTTTTAAAAATTATTGGTAACTGATCTAGGTCTAAATTTTTGATATGTTTTAGGATATGATGTTAGGTATTTATAAAAAATATTTTGAGATCTAGTTCAAATGTTTGTGTTTCGAAATAAATTTATTTCTCAACTGCTGCCAGTATGGTAACTGGTTGTATAAAGCTGTGTATAAAATTAATTTGAGGGACATATATGTTTACAAAAAATTCTGAAATTTTTATATGTTCTTTATGCTGGAGTTATTTGTATGGGAAAAATAATTGGGAATTTTTACTGTAACTGTAAGGGGACGGAATTGGTGTGTTTTTGGCAAACTGTCTATTGAGTTCCAAAATGGAACTAGAATATCACAAAGTATTTTTGAGGGACTAAACCAATTCCGATTGCTATGAAATTTTGCACGACATGCACTTGTATATTGGAGGACCTTCTGGAATTTTTCCAAAATTTTTAAGAGTTAAAATTATTTTCTGTGAATTTTTGAAATCAATCACTTTGTTAGTAAACTTTATTAGTTTTAGTTAAAAATGTGATTTTAGGATTTCGAGAGGAGTTTTATGCAAAAATGTTTAATGTTTGGATTAGATAAGTAAATTTTGATATTCTGAAAGTTAGAACCTTGGTTTATTTAATGGACTTTTGAAATTTAAGTTAGGATAGGTTTAATTGCTAAGTTAAACCATGGTCTTGGTTTGAGCCGATTTGGCTCAATATAAAATTTGATTTTTGTAAATTGATGGATTATAGGTCAGATTGTATCTTTAATTTAATTTAGATGCTCTAATGATCGCTGAGATGAAATTACTTAGAAATATGTACTAGAGGTATTTTTCATTATTTGACTATATGTTTGATGTTTCGTCATTCACGGCATGCATGACATTCATCATGTTAGATATATTAGTGATATTTATTATTGGGCCATGTAAATATTTTCTTAGGCGATAACCAAACCGGTGCTCAAAATCAGTAGGTCGGTGAGGGTGTCTGGATTTCTCTGCAAACCAGGTAAGTTTCATGGGTGTATGTGATTACTTGTGATGTGCTAATTGCTAACCAAATACTATATATATATATATATATATTATAGCCCTTCTCAATATATATTTATTCCTTTCAATTTCGCTAGACTATTATTTCTACCCAAGCTTGCATGTGAATAGAAGACAGAGAAACGTATGTGTTTGATTTATTAATTGTATTAAATGAACTTGAAAATCCTTGTGTTGTGTGATGTTGTGTCATATGGGGACGGAGGTTATTGATTGAGATTGTTCATTGACTATTGCTATTGATTGTTCATTGAGGTTATAAGCCTGATTGCTCATTGGGGCTATAAGCCCGATTGTACATTGATATTGATTGAAGGAGGAGATATTATGATATTGGTAGACCCCGACACACCATCTTGTATGAATTGATTGTGATTGAAGTTCTTGTTATATATATTGTTTATTGTTATAGAAAAGTTTCTCTGCCTCTCATGAGCTTACTAGGCGTCTATATAACGCTCACACCCCTATAGACTGATTTTGCATGTTCAGAGCGTCTGTTAGCATACGTCGTTATTTCTCCGCAGTCGTTCCTTTGAATTTCTTGTCATCAATCTTGGTTAGACATTATTCTGTTTCTAAATAGAGATTTCTGGAATAAAATATGGGCGGACTGAGTCCGAACCCTTTGCTTGTAATAAGAGTGGAATATTTCCTCTCGTTTGTGATTGTATTTAAGAGTGGAACATTTAGATATCTTGCATTATAACTAAAACATTTGGAACATGAAATTGAGTGTATTGAACTTAGAAAAGGATTATGTATTGTGTTAATTAGTAAGTATTCAGGCTTGTATTGTTGTGCTTAAGTACAGCTATACGCCGGTTACGGTTTCCCAGTTGGGTCGTGACAAAAGTTGTATCAGAGCCTATGTTTCATTTTTGTTTAAACATTATCCAGAAATCATTAGGATTCTCCATTTCAAATCCTTTGCTTCCTTTATGCGTTAACCAATCTGTTTCTCTGCTAGCAGGTGCAATGCCTCAACAAGATACTCGATTTCCTTTACTTGGTGGGGCCAGTAACGTTAGGATATCGGCAGAAGCTGAGCATCAGCCAGCTATTCACATGGAGGAGCCTACTCTACCACGTAGACGTGGAAGACCTCGGAGAGTAGTAAATGAAAATGTGCAAAGGATGGAAGATCAGAATTTTGTACCAGAGAATGAAGATTTAATTGATGTGCCACTCAGTGGATAACAAGAGCCACCACCTCTAACTCGTGATAATGTGCCTGTTTCAGAAGGGGCACCAGCCTCTGCAGTGGGTCGAGATGAATACTTGGCTACCTTTCAGACTGTTACTAGGTCCTTGGAAGCTCTTGCTGATGGATTTGTTCGACTTGCCCAGAATATAGGACAAAATAATGTACAGGCAAATGTTCAACCTCCAGTTAGAGGTGACGGGTTAACTGATGATGTGGACCTGCATAGATTCATTAGAGTTGATCCACCAACATTTTCTACCCTTGCTACAGAAGATCCGTTGGCATTCCTTAGTAGGATCAAAAAGATTTGTGATGCTTTAAAATGTACTGAAAAGAGAGCTATAGAGTTAGCAGGGCATCAACTTCAAAAATCAGCTGAGGAGTGGTACAAAGTTTCTATCCAGGGAAAGATTGAAAAATAGGAGGAATTCACGAAAAAGTTTATGCAGAATTTTATGCCTCCAAATGTGATAAAGGCCAAGGCGAGGGAGTTTGAGACATTGACTCAGGGCAACAAGTCCATAGCTGAGTACTGGGAAAAATTTCAAGAATTGAAAAAGTTTGCTACCCGGGTGTCCCAAGACGATGAATCTATGATAGATAGGTTTGTGGAGGGCCTGAATGATAGATATTATGAACTGATAGCCAGTCATAATTATAAGGAGCTTCACTTGGCAGTTAATACAGCTTTGGGTTTGGAAAATAGAAAAAGGAAAGATGACACTAGTGAGTCAAGCAGGAAGAGGAGTAGACAAGACAATCAACAAAATTATCAGGGACAATATAATGGCCAGAGAAATAATAATGGCAGTAGACGTTATCAACAACAACAGGGTTTCACAAACCCTATTTGTGATTTTTGTGGTTATCGCCATGCAGGAGATTGCCAAAAAATGACAGGTGCTTGTTATAATTGTGGCCAAATGGGTCACCAAGTTAAGGACTGTCAGGTTCCAAGGCGCAATCGAACTCGAACAGGACAACAAACTCAGTTTAGATCAGCCGGTAACCAAGGGCATCATAGTAACTATCAAAATGGTAATGGTTATGACAGAGGTAATGGAGGCCGTGGTCAGAATGGCAGTCAAGGATACTGAGGTAGAGGCTACCAGGGTGGACGATGTTACAATGGAGGAAGAGGTTACCAAGGTTATCAGGGCCAACAATATCAACAGGGTCGTGAGGCAAACCAGCATGGTAATCAAGGGTAGAATGATAGAGTTGCTCAACCAATTGGACAACGACATGGTCAAAATCAAAATCACAATCACAATCAAGGCTAGAATCAGAATTATGCCCGAGTGTTCAACCTGAATAACCAGCAGGCGCAGGCTGACAACAATGTGGTGCAAGGTACTCTTTCTGTTTGTTCACTAGATGAACATATTTTAATGGATCCTGGAGCAACTCATTCATTCATATCACCTAATTTTGCATCTAGATTGGGTAAAACATCTGAAATTATGGGTATGTCATTAATTGTTCACACGCCTTTAGGAAAAATGGTAGAGTCTGTAAAGGTGTATAAAGAATGTATAGTCAAACTCGAGAATGTTGAATTGCCTGTAAATTTAGTTGTGTTAGATGTGATAGAGTTTGATGTCATTTTGGGTATGGATTGGTTAGCTCGTCAAGGAGCTAAAGTGGACTATAAAAATAAGACAGATGTGTTCGCATATGAGAGTGACAAGACAGTGACATTTTATGGTTCCAAAATCAATGGCACTAGTCATTTAATCTCTGCCTTGGGAGCTAGAAGATTGCTAAGAAAGGGCTGTAATGCTTACCTTATTTCCATACAAGATGTGACCAAGGAAGAAGCAAAACTTGAAAATGTTCTTGTGGTGCGAGATTATGTAGATGTGTTTCTAGATGATCTACCCGGATTTCCTCCTGAATGAGAGATTGAATTTTCCATTGATCTTGTACCTGGAACCAATCCTATTTCTATGCCACCATACAGAATGGCGCCAGCAGAGCTTAAGAAATTAAGAGAGCAGCTGAATGACCTATTACAAAAGGGGTATATCAGACCGAGTAGTTCACCCTGGGGTGCTCCAGTTCTCTTTATGAAGAAGAATGAAGGATCAATGAGACTGTGTATTGACTATCGACAGCTGAACAAGGTGACAGTGAAGAATAGATATCCGCTACCCAGGATTGATGATTTGTTCGTTCAATTGCAGGGGGCAAAGTACTTCTCTAAAATTGATCTACGGTATGGTTATCATCAATTGAGGGTGAAGAAGAGTGACATACCTAAGACTGCTTTCCGCACGAGGTATGGTCATTATGAATTTCTTGTAATGTCCTTTGGACTTACTAATGCTCCTGCGGCTTTTATGGACATGATGAATAAGGTGTTTAGTCCTTATCTTGACCGGTTTGTTGTCATGTTTATCGATGACATTCTAGTCTATTCAAAATCCAGAGAGGAGCATGAGCAACATTTGAAGATGGTTTTGCAGACCTTAAGAGAACATCAGCTGTATGCTAAGTTCTCCAAATGTGAATTTTGGATGGATCGAGTTGTATTTCTGGGTCATGTTATATCAGCAGAAGGTGTTCAGGTTGATCCAAAGAAGATTGAAGCAGTCATGGATTGGCCAAGACCGAAGACTGTAACTGAAATACGGAGTTTCCTGGGATTAGCAGGATATTATAGAAGATTTGTCAAAGATTTTTCCAGATTGGCTGCTCTATTGACAAAGCTTAGTCGTAAGGGTGTTAAGTTTGATTGGGATGATGCTTGTGAGGAGAGTTTTGCTACTCTCAAAGAGAGATTGACCACTGCACCAGTACTTATTTTGCCAGAGGGCACTGAAGGGTATTCTGTTTATTGTGATGCATCCGGTGTTGGTTTGGGTTGTGTTCTAATGCAACATGGTAAGGTGGTTGCCTATGCCTCCAAACAACTAAAAAAGCATGAGGTAAACTACCCTACACATGATTTAGAAATGGCTGCAGTTGTGTTTGCACTCAAGATTTGGAGACACTATCTTTATGGTGTCACTTGCGATATTTTTACCAACCATAAAAATCTCAAGTATGTGTATGTTCAGAAGGATCTAAACTTGAGACAGAGGAGATGGGTGGAGTTTCTTGAAGACTATGATTACTGCACTTAATATCATCCTGGTAAAGCAAATGTTGTGGCAGATGCTTTAAGTCGTAAGTCCGTGGAAAGTCTATCGCACATATTTGTAATTAGAAGACCTTTGATTTGGGAGGTACATCAATTGCTTGGTGATGGGTTGACTCTTCACATGTCTGAAAAGGAGATTGTCGGAAATAGAGGAGTAATTCTCGCTAATCTAACAATCAAACCTGACTTTTTAGATGAGATTGTCTCAGCCCAGAGGAAAGATGAGGAATTGGAAGCGATCCGTCAAAAAGTCTTAACAGGCGAATCCAAGGGTTTCTTGATAGATGAAAAAGGAGTTTTACGGTTTAGTTCGAGAATGTGTGTTCCTACAGTAAATGATTTAAAGACTCGAATTTTAAAAGAAGCTCACTCTTCCAAATACACCATACATCCTGGTTCTACTAAGATATATCGAGATTTAAAGCAGATGTACTGGTGGAAAGGGATGAAGAATGATGTTGCAGAGTTTGTGTCCCAATGCTTACCTTGTCAGCAGGTTAAATATGAACACCACAAACCAGCAGGTTTGCTCAGGGAATTGCCACTACCTGAATGGAAATGGGAAAGACTCACCATGGATTTTGTTGTTGGGTTGCCTAAAACACCTGGTGGCTATGATTCAATTTGGGTGATAGTTGATAGATTGACCAAGTCAGCATACTTTCTCCCGGTTAATACTAAGTATACAGTCTCTCAGTATGCAAAGCTATATATTAATCGGATTGTGAGCTTACATGGAGTACCAGTCTCTATTGTGTCTGACAGGGTTCACTCGATATTTTGGCAGAAACTTCAGAAAGGATTAGGCACTAATCTTAATTACAACACAGCTTTTCATCCACAGACGGATGGTCAGTCAGAAAGAACTATTCAGACTTTACATGACATGTTGCGGTTGTGTGTTTTGGATTTCAAAGGCAGTTGGGCAGATCATCTTCCATTAGTGGAGTTCGCCTACAATAACAGTTATCAAGCTAGCATTGGCATGGCTCCTTTTGAAGCATTGTATGGTAGAAGGTGTAGAACTCCATTGTACTAGGAGGAGGTCGGTGAGCGCCGAATTGAGGGTGCTGAACTTTTACAATATAATGCTCAGGTTGTGCCAGTCATTCAGGATCGGATTCGGACTGCTTTTAGTAGACAAAAGAGTTATGCTGATCTTAAAAGGAGGCATTTAGAGTTTGCTGTTGGTGATAAAGTATTCTTGAAAGTGTCACCTTTTAAAGGAATTATGAGGTTTGGCAAGAAGGGTAAACTAGCTCCGAGGTACATTGGTCCGTATGAGATCATTGAAAGGATTGGTGATGTGGCTTATAAGTTAAATCTCCCACCTGAATTGGCAGCTGTTCATCCGACATTTCATGTATCTATGCTTCGGCGGTATGTTGCGAATCCAGAACATGTGTTAGCACCAGAATCAGTGGAAATCAATGATAATTGTTCATATGAGGAACAACCAATGGCCATTCTGGATCGTCAGGTAAAGAGATTACGTGCAAAAGATGTCGCTTCGGTGAAAGTTCTTTGGCGTAATCACTCTATGGAGGAATGCACCTGGGAAGCAGAGGAACTCATGAAAGCAAAATATCCCCATTTGTTTGAGTCTTCAGGTACGTTATAGATTTCATGGGCGAAATCATTTTAAGGGGGTTAGAGTGTAGTATTTTAGAATGGTGGAATACATACATTTTGGCATAACATCATATTCATGAATAACATTACATCTTTTGTGCATCGTAAATGAACAATATGTGTTTTGTTTGATTGAAATTGTGATAGTTTTGCTGATTGAGGGGATGGCATTGGATTAATTAATAGACATAGTTTCAAATTATGGATAGAATGACATTGGATAGATTGGTAAACATTGTATGATATTGGTATTGGTTAGATTGATTTTTGGATAAGTCACTTGAAGTATTAAAATTTTGTTATGATTGTTAAGATATGTTAGAATTTGAAATATTTTAAATTGTCTCATAATGAATATTAACAGGATCAAAACTGGAATAGTCATTAGTGCTTAGTATCGTGCAGTTATGGCCTGATCAACCATAACAACACGTATTAAGTGAACTATGCTTTTCTGGATTTGTGTGTAACCAAAATAATAAAGGTGTTTTGATAATAATTCTGTGATTGAGTAAATTTCGAGGGTGAAATTTGTTTAAGGAGGTTAGATTGTGAAACCTCTGGTTTTTAGGAAATTTAGAGACCAGGGGTAAAATGGTAATTTTACACTCTTTATATATTCAAGGGCATTTTAAGTCGTTTGTATTTATTTTTATATTGGGATTGACGAGACGACCGTTTTAAGTATAATATTGTATTTTTAGCTTTGGGGGTATTTTGGTCATTTCGGAGGTTGACAAATTTTCGAGGTCGATTTTGAAATTTATATTGCCATTTTTATGATCACGACGTCATTACGGTCATTTTGACTATAATATTGCTTGGGTTTTATTTTAAGTATTTTTTTCGAGTAATTAATAATTAATTAATAAATTAAATTAAATAGAATAAATTAATTTAATGGTATATTGGTAATTTACCACCCAAATTACTATAAATATGGGTGTTAGGGCACCCAATCAGATGCCTAGAAGTCTTGTGCCATCAGAGAGAGAAAAGAGGGAGAAAAAAAATTAATTTTGGGTCAAAATCAGAGCAGTGTCGTTCGGTCAGAGGGCTCGCGGAAGGTGGTGTCGTTCGGCGCGGAGCTGCTGGCTGAAGGAATTGTCGTCGGGCGTGCCACGCGCGTCGTTTGGTGGGGCTGCGTGGTCTGAGGCCTGTCGTTTGGGCTTCTCAATTCTGCCCAGTTTTGAGATTTTGAGGTTTTCTTCAATTTCTTTCAATCTCTTCTAACTTCATGGCATGATTTCTGTTATTTGGTGTTAGTATAACATATAGGATGTTTAAAAATAAAATTTTAAGGTTGATTTCGATTTTTAATGAATTTAAATAGGTTAAATTGTTTAAGGGTGTTATTGGTATTATTGAGTTTAGATTTAAGATTAATGAAAATAGGCTTATGATTTGTAACCAATTTTGATTTGGATCTGTTCTAGGGATGTTAAACTTGATCTAGAAATTTATTTTGGAATTTTCATGTTCGATTTATATTTTTAATTCATTAATAAAGTGAAAATTTATTATTGCTTGTGATTACTGATATTCCAGTAGCTTTGTCGAATTTTTAAAAATTATTGGTAAATGATCTAGGTCTGAATTTTTGCTATGTTTTAGGATATGATGTTAGGTGTTTATTAAAAATATTTTGAGGTCTGGTTCAAATGTTTGTATTTCGAAATAAATTTATTTCTCAACTGCTGCCAGTATGGTAACTGGTTGTATAAAGCTGTTTATGAAATTAATTTGAGGGACCTATATGTTTACAAAAAATTCTGAAATTTTTATATGTTCTTTATGCTGGAGTTATTTGTATGGGAAAAATAATTGGGAATTTTTATTGTAACTTTAAGGGGACGGAATTGGTGTGTTTTTGGCAAATTGTCTGTTGGGTTCCAAGCTGGAACTAGAATATCACAAAGTATTTTTGAGGGACTAAACCAATTTCGATTTCTATGAAATTTTGCACAGCATGCATTTGTATATTGGAGGACCTTCTGGAATTTTTCCAAAATTTTTAAGCGTTAAAATTATTTTCTGTGAATTTTTGAAATCAATCACTATGTTAGTAAACTTTATTAGTTTTAGTTGAAAATGTGATTTTAGGATTTCGAGAGGAGTTTTATGCAAAAATGTTTAATGTTTGGATTAGATAAGTAAATTTTGATATTCTGAAAGTTAGAACCTTGGTTTATTTAATGGACTTTTGAAATTTAAGTTAGGATAGGTTTAATTGCCAAGTTAAACCATGGTCTTGGTTTGAGCCGATTTGGCTCAATATAAAATTTGATTTTTGTAAATTGATGGATTATAGGTCAGATTATATCTTTAATTTAATTTAGATGCTCTAATGATCGCTGAGATGAAATTACTTAGAAATATGTACTAGATGTATTTTTCATTATTTGACTATATGTTTGATGTTTCGTCATTCACGGCATGCATGGCATTCATCATGTTAGATATATTAGTGATATTGATTATTAGGCCATGTAAACATTTTCTTAGGCGATAACCAAACCGGTGCTCAAAATTAGTAGGTCGGTGAGTGTAATATCCTAAAATCTAGTAGCTTAAATGTTGTACAAATGAATGAATAAAGTGAGAAAAAAAAATCTTTGATTGAAATAAAATTATAATGTGCCAAAGTAATAAACAAAAACTTTAAAGTATCTGAATTGAAAACTCTTCAACTGTGAATCAAATCAATTAACTGTAAGTTATTAAATAATTAATTATATTTGTATATAAACTATTAGAGAAACAAAATGACCTATTAGAGTGATAAAGAAATCATTCATATACAAAGAAGTAAAATTTATGTGTTACTAAAGTCATGGAAATGTAAATTTTAAAATACTTTAGCTATGTGAACCCGTATGTATAAAAATCTTAGGGTATTATACTTGAAATATACTATAACTTAATTAATAATATCTTAATATAATAATATACATTAAAACCATATAAGATAAATTAAAATTTAAAATTAGAAGTGAAAATAATTTTAAAGAAATTAATTACAAGTGTAGATAAAAAGTTATGGTGTAAAATGACTAAAAGGGCATTTGAGTTAATAAAAGAAATGTATAAGATTGAGGGGCAAAATGGACATTTCACTCACTTAATTCTCAGCCAATTTTCTGCCAAAATAAGTGGGTAACTCATCTATTTTGAATAGTAATAGGTGCTGGAAAATGTTGACTAAAAGATGATAGAAATTATTTTGGTCTTATCTTTTCTTCTTTCTCTTTTCTTGTTACTATCAAGAACACCTCTTCTTTATCACGACCCTCTTTCATTTCCAGCAGCTAAAAACCATTCCTAGGCTAGTTTCTTATGTTTAGAAGTGATCCAAAGTGAAAAATTAAATCAACAAAGTGATATAAAGGCAAAGAAGGCAAAAGAACTCCTAAAGGTAAGAATCTGAAAATTCTGAATCTTAATCTTTTATTTTGTTTTTCTAATTTTAAATCTATTATTTATTGAATCTGAGCTAAAAATTATCATTTGTACATATTAATTAAGTATTTAGGATGTTAGAAATCGATTTGTATTGAAAGAAATTGAAAGGAATGAAGCTAAAAACCCTAACACTCAAATCTGTCTAAATATTACAGCATGAATTCTCAATAAATTAGCTACTGTGTTTTATTTATTTTAACATGAAAACGAGCTTTAAAATTAATCAAAAATTACAGAAAGGTTTATTTGGATTTTGGGAAGGTTGTGGTAAAAGGCCAAGTCAAAATGATGAAGGAAGATGAGTGAGTAAATAAATAAACACAAGCTGCTCATTTTAATAGTCTGAATGAATACCATTGAGATTTTGCTACTGTGTTTAAATTATTTACCTATATAAATAAACTCTATAAATTGTGAAAATTTACAGAGAGGTCATATATAATGTTGGGAATATGCTGGTAAAATTCCAGGGCAAATTAATTTAAATAAATTAATATATAATTAAATGAATACAAACTACTCAAATGCTGGAATTTAAGTATTTTGTTAATGTAGAATTGAATTGAGCATAATAAAATATATTTGATTTGGTCATAAATATAAGCATATTATAGATGAATATAATCTCTAGTATGTGTATTTAATGTTCTCAAAAGTATAAATATTAATTTAATAAATAAGTAAATTAAATAACATAAAGAAACCAATGTACATTGTTATAGGCATATGACACATATTTGAACTTACTCTATTATATAGCTCTATTATAATATAATTTGTAAAATTTGAATTCATAATTATAAAATAAATTTTAGGACATATTAAGATATTAAAACAGGGCATAGGTTCCTAATAAATAATTAAGACAAAAAAATGATAAATTAAACAAAATAAACCTAAATGTGTGATTTATATGTGGATGTGAATGTAGGTCGGGTATTGCCATCAAATCAATCAATTATTATCAATAACTTAGAGGAATCAAATTTGCATATTCAAGGTGAGTTATAGTGTCCAACCCTTGCTTTGTCACTTTTAGAATTATTTGATGAAAATTTAACCATTGTTGATATTTAAGCCATATGATATCATTTATTGTTTGTGATTCTGTATTTGTGAATTGTGAAAACCAATGTGGCCTCTTGGCCTATGTGATCATAATTATAAAATAAGAGGTGACCCAGGACCATCAGCTTCTTGATTTCTTCTTCCAGCAAGAAGCTTGAGAATAATGTAATTAGTCAATACTATCATATGTAATTAAATAATAATGTTTGTGCTATACTCTAGTTGCTCCATAGTAATATTGTGAATAGCTTGATAAATTATGGAAATAAACCATAATGTAATAAATAAAAAAAAATATTTGTAAATAATGTATAATATAAAAAAAATACATGTGCTATTATGAGTAAATAATAAAGTTTTAAAATAAATTTATAATTTACTAGTTTAATAATTAATTTGTATAAATTCATAAATTAATTGGGTTCTACGTGGTGCCCGGTGGCCTTAAGCCTACCTGGACCCTAGGACCGTTACACTTCTAAAAATGGGGTGTGACAGTGAGGGTGTCTGGATTTCTCTGCAAACCAGGTAAGTTTCATGGGTGTATGTGATTACTTATGATGTGCTACTTGCTAACCAAATACTATATATATATATATTATAGCCCTTCTCAATATATATTTATTCCTTTCAATTTCGCTAAACTATTATTTCTACCCAAGCTTGCATGTGAATAGAAGATAGAGAAACGTATGTGTTTGATTTATTAATTGTATTAAATGAACTTGAAAATCCTTGTGTTGTGTGATGGTGTGTCATATGGGGACGGAGGTTATTGATTGAGATTGTTCATTGACTATTGCTATTGATTGTTCATTGAGGCTATAAGCCTGATTGCTCATTGGGGCTATAAGCCCGATTGTACATTGATATTGATTGAAGGAGGAGGTATTATGATATTGGTAGACCCCGACACACCATCTTGTATGAATTGATTGTGATTGAAGTTCTTATAATATATAATTTTTATTGTTATAGAAAAGTTTCTCTGCCTCTCATGAGCTTACTAGGCGTCTATATAACGCTCACACCCCTATAGACTGATTTTGCATGTTCAGAGCGTCTGTTAGCATACGTCGTTATTTCTCCGCAGTCGTTCCTTTGAATTTCTTGTCATCAATCTTGGTTAGACATTATTCCATTTCTAAATAGAGATTTTTGGAATAAAATATGGGCGGACTGAGTCCAAACCCTTTACTTGTAATAAGAGTGGAATATTTCCTCTCATTTGTGATTGTATTTAAGAGTGGAACATTTAGATATCTTGCATTATAACTAGAACATTTGGAACATGAAATTGAGTGTATTGAACTTAGAAAAGGATTATGTATTGTGTTAATTAGTAAATATTCAGGCTTGTATTGTTGTGCTTAAGTACAGCTATACGCCGGTCACGGTTTCCCAGTTGGGTCGTGACACTGAGCACCCTTAGTTAGAACTGTTGTGGGCTGGGCAACCCATGAACAGTCCGAGAGCTGGTGGATCTTGTATCCAAAATGGCCTAAACTAATGTTCCTCATAAAATTAATAATTGGCAAAGACATGGTGGAGCGCATGAGGAAAAAATTAAAGTTTGCAAGTACATTTGTTGTTGAAGGAGATGGTTATGGAGGGGGTCTAGCACTTTTGTGGGAAGAGAGGGACTCTAAAAGGTTGTTAGGGTTTTCAAAGTATCACATTGATGTTGAGGTTTGAATTACGAATTCAAAATACTAGAGAATCACTGGTTCCTATGAAAATATGGATAGAAATAAGAGGAAGGATTCATGGGAGAAGCTGAGAAGATTAAAATCAAAATCACAGTTGCTATGGTGTGTAATTGGAGATTTTAATGAGTTGATGTCATAATAAAAAAAAGAAAGGGAGATGTCCACATCCTGAGTAGCTTATAAAGGATTTCTATGAAGCCATAAATGATTGTGATTTAGTTTATCTGGGTATGAGGGGTCACCTTTTCACCTAGGAGTGAGGGAGAGGAACAACAATCTGGGTTGAGAACAAAATTGACACAGCTTTGGCTACCTCCAGTTGGATGAGTTGTTTCATAAAAGTTATTGTGTGGAATCTAGAGGTAGTTAGCTCTGACCATTCTCCCCTATTTATGAACTTAGCAGATGAAAGGAATTAGGAAAGGATAAAAAGGTTATGTTTGATAACGCATGGACTTGAGATGGTACCTGTAAGCAAATTATCGTAGGAACTTGGAAAAGCAATAAAAACGAAGAGGTTGGGAGGAGAATAGCTCTGTGTGGGGAAAGGTTGCAAGAATGGGGAGGAAGTCTTGATCAGTCTATAAAGAGGAGAATTGAGGAATGTAGACTTTCGATAGAAAGACACAAAAGATATAATGATGTGTGGACCTTGAGTGTAGTGGAGGATAAAAGGAAGGAATTGGATACTCTGCTTAAATAACAAGAAGATATGTTGAGGCAAAGAGCAAAACAGTTCTGGTTAAAATCAGACAACCAGAATTCAAAATTCTTTCATGCCTTGGTCAAATCATGATAAAATCTCAATCAAATTGCATCATTGAAGGATGATGAGGGGAATTGTGAGACCTTAGGGAGCTGGAATAGAGGAGATAATTATGTAATACTATAAGAAAATTTTGACATCTACTAGGGGTTAGTATGAGCCAATTATCCAACATATAGAGAGTAGAGTGATGAGCACAACAATTTTCTGAGGTAGACATATACTAAGGAATAGATCAAGAAAGCCATTTCCTCAATGCATCTCAACAAATCCCCAGGCCTTGATGTGATGAATCCTATATTTTTTTAGAAGTACTGGGAGGTTATCAGTAAAGATGTCTCACAAGCTTGTCTTTGTTTTCTAAATGAAGGTTTCTTGCTAGAGGATATGAATCAACCTTACCTGGTGTTGATCCCTAAGAAATCTAAGCCATAATCCATAGTAGACCTGAGGCCAATCGCACTATGCAATGTTATTTACAAAGTGGTGGCAAAGTTTCTGACAAATAAAATGAAAAACATATTGCCCTACATAGTATTGGCTAATCAAAGTGCATTTATGCTAGGCGAGTTAATCTTTGACAACATTTTACTTGCTTTTAAATTGGGACATCATCTGAAGAGGAAACCCCAAGGAAAAGAGGGGCTAGCAGCTTTGAAGCTAAACATGAGTAAGATGTGTGATAGAGTAGAATGTGCTATTTGAAATCCATCCTGTGGAAGTTGGGTTTCTGAGATTTTTTTTAGATTAAGAGAATTATAATATGTGTAACCTCAGTCAAATTCAGTGTTCTGGTAGGGACAAATGAGCTAGAACCAAATATTCCTCAAAGGGGCTTAAGCTAAGGGGATCCATTATCCCCTTACCACTTTATCTTGTGTGTTAAAAGTTTAACTACTATCCTATTGAAATATGAGCAAGCTGGCTTAGTGCAAGGTAGCTAGGAGGGCTCATGTTATTTTTCACCTTTTTTAGATGATAGCCTCTTCTTTTTTAAAGCAATAATTGAGGAGGTAAGAATTGTTTAAGGTGCTATGAAGAAGTGTCCGACCAACTTATCAATTATCAAAAGTCCTCAATTATCTTCAGTATTAATAATATGAAAGATATTTTTGTTGAAGTGTGTGAAGTCCAGGGAATATGAAAAATAACTAATCTTAGCATATATTTAGGGCTACTACAATGGTAGGGAGAAATAAAACAGATGTGTTCTAGTTCATAAAGGAGCAATTTAGAAGAAGGCTTATAACTTGGAAACATAAGTGTCTTTCGAGAGTTAGTAAAAAGGTCATGCTCAGAACTGTTGCACAAGCTTTGCCAACATATACCATGAGCTCTTTCTTACTGCCAGTGAGCTTGTGTGAAGAATTAGAGAGGATGATGAATTCCTTCTTGTGGGAAAATGGTGGAGCCAATGGAAGGAGTATAACTGGATGAGTTTGGAGAGGATGAGTGAAAGGAAGGAGAAGGCGTGCTCTGGGGTTCAGAAGACTACATGGGTTTAACTTAGCATTACTTGGTAAGCAGGGGTGGAGACTCATCACAAAACTAGAATCCTTAGTAGCTTATGTGATGAAAAGCTAAATATTTTTCCAAATAGCTTATTCCTTGAAGCTAAATTGGGAGCTAACCCAAGTTATAACTAGAGAAGCATAATGGCAGAACAACAGTTGGTAAGGGTTGTCTAAGGAGTAAGAATCTGGGAGAATCCGTTGTTGCCCTTAAATGCCAATCTTTTTATAACTATTGAAAGGAGTGATGTGTCTGAAGTTTATTTTACTAGTTCTTTGCTAATGCCAAATGAGTGTAGATGGAATGTTGAGTTGGTAATTGAGTTGTTTTAATAGTAGGGATAGAACTCTGATTCTGAATATCCCTCTTAGCAGAGATGGGTTGAGGATGGATGGATGTAGGATTTTAGCAGGAACAATGTTTACAATGTGAAAAGTAGTTATAAGGTTATTATGCAAAGAGAGGAGCTAACTGGGGATAGACAACAGGAGGTTGGAAGAAGATGTGGATGTTGAGAGTTCCTCCAAAAGTCATAAAATTTGTATGGAGGGCCTATAATAATGTAATTCCCATAAGAAGTGCTTTATTGAGAAGGCAAATTGAAGTTAATGTGTTATGCCCAGTATGTTAGACTCAGGAAGAATCTTCTTTGCATGCACTAATAAAGTATCCTTTTGCTAATGACAATTGGAGATTGGAATTCCCTTCCTTTACTGATCATAATATGGACAATCTAGTGATTTGAATGGAGTTTCAATTGCAAAAGTAGAGTAAGGAACAAAATGAGTTGGTTGTCATGTTAATGTGGAATATATGGAATCACATAAATGATCTAGACTAGAACAACAAAAGGGGTTTGTCAACTCTAGCCATCTCCCACACTAGGAGTCATTTGGTTTAATGGAGCCAAACTTAAGCCAAGGATGATTCTGTGACGAAAGAGGGACAAAACCACTGGAGGGATTCTAGAAATGTAACAGTGATGGAGCACTGTTTGATCAGGAGCAAAAGCTGGGGTTTGGGTGTATCATCAAAAACCATGAAGGGAAAATCATTGCGGCAAGAAGTGGAGAACTAAAAGGGCCAATGGAGGCAAGAATTGCAGAGGCCTTAAGTTGTAGAGAGGCTCTATCATGGCTAAAGGAGCTAAACATGTCTAAAGTTATAGTAGAATTTGATGCATTAGTAGTTGCGTAGGCTGTGAATAAACCTCAAGCGGACTTCTCAGTGTTATTAGAAAGCTTGAATAATATTTCGCTTGTTTTTGTTAAAAGATCTGAGAACCATGCTGCTCACTCACTTGCTAGAGGAGTTGGTTTTGGGACATGTCTTTTAGAATGGGGTGTTGATGTAGCTGTTGATGTTTTAATTTCCTTGCAACACGATCTGGGTTAACAAAATGATCTCTTTTTCAAAAAAAAAAAAAAAGGAGTTTAGTTAACTTAATTGGGAGTTTATTTGAAGTTTTAAAATGTAAATTTCCACCTAAATAAATTGTAAATTTGGTATAGTGAGATTATTTAATAATTATAAATCTATTTGTGAAATTATATTATGTTAATAATCAATATTTTTTTCCAATAATGTAAGAAATGTAGAATATGAATTTTTTATCACCTCACATTTACTTTGATAATAATGTTTTTGATATTTATTAAAATTAAAAATTATTTATAAACCAAAAATTTGATTTTTTTACAATATGATTTTTTTATTAAACAATATGATTTTCTTAGATTTCAATATGATTATTGTAATTAAAAAATATGATCCTAAAACCCATTAGATAAAAAAATAACATAATAACTACTTGAATGATATTTTAATTTTATTTGATTTCTTGAACAATTTATTTTATTATTTCTAATTGATAATATTTATTTCATATGTGATTCTTAAGAATATAATAAATATGACATTAAAATTGATAGTTTTGTTTTTATTTGAAATGAAAATTTATTAACTTAAAATACAGAAAGCTTATTGAATATATGTATATATATATATAGTGCATCATTTTCTTTATATTCATATAGGATTTACCTTAAATTTTTGGAAATATATCTCATATAAATGTAAGAGAAGTACACAAAATAAAATGAATATATAATATATATTTAGAGTTTAGGATTTCATAATTATTTTTTCATTATAATTTATGAAATATATTTTTTTCATTATTTTAATAAAGTTTATCTTGTTTGATATAATAATTAAATTTATGGTAAAATTAATTTTATAAAATCACATTATATTTATTAACGAAGCATATGGCTGTCTGTTATTGACTCTTCATTCTTCAATGGTTCTTTAAGAATGAAGAAGAATGATTGGGGGACCCTACAAAAAATAGCGACAACTCAATTCATCTTTTTCTTCTGGGGATTTGCCAATTTTTTTATATTGTCCGTACCAATTGATACAATTATATAAAATTATAAAAATTATGATATAAAACATTTTAAAATTATAAATCATAAAATCAATTTTAGAAAATATAAAAAGATTACCTTTAAATTTGTAAATGTAAGTACTTTTTTATTTTATTAAAAAAGTTTATACAAATATATCTTTTCATTTTAATTTATACATTATTTTTTATTGCAAAATTATATAAAAAAAATTATTCTCATTTGTCTTTTTCTAATTTTTTACACGAGAGATTTATCATAATAAACGATAGCCAAATTAATACATAATTGTCCTCTTAGTGATTCAGATTAAATAAAAAATATTAAATTAATAAATTTATGATTATCTTGAAATCTCCACGCAAATTTTTAAGAAATAAAAAATGGATTAAAAACTTTTATTTTTTAATTAATTGATATTTATTAATAAAATTTATAAAAACATTAAATCTCACAACAAGAAACACTTGATATATTGACATAAATTACTGATAAAATAAAATCCGTTACTAATTACCAACTGTTTACTAATAGATTTTTCTAGATGAAAATTAATAAAATTTTATGAACAGATTGCTAACAGAATACTTTATTCATCGAAAAATATGGCAAAAAAAAAATAGCACTAGTGTATACTGAACAAATTTCTAGATGAAATTCATAAGTGATTGATAAATTTGGGCAAAAATTTTACCGCCACTAATTGCCAAATATATTATTGAGAAATTAGTAAATCCGTAGGCAGCTATTGACCCACAAACTTTGAAATATGTCAGGAATGATGTAGACATCATCAACAATTATATTTTCTATCAGGAATAATTCTTTGGTCAAAACTTAAAGGGTAGTTGTTTCATAAGAACTATTACTCACTGCGCAATTACTCTCGGTAAGTTTTAAAATATTTTTAATAAGCTATACCAACAAATAAAATTTAACATTAGTAAATTTCATTTTGATGAGAATTTTATGTGCCTCATTTTCCGAGAGATTGCACATTTTGGCGCATACTAGCAAAGTTACCGACAAATATATATTTCATTGAGAATTTTTCATTTAAGTGGGATTTTTAGATACCAAAGTTGCTGACAACAAAGCATTTTTATCGGTAAATGTGTTCTAGAATAAAAGTTGTTGACCAATTATTTTGTCCTTTAGAAGATTTTTTGGTAGTTTTAAGTGTCAGTCGGTAAATCGTCAGACATAACTTTGACCCTTCCCTTTTCTTCTTCTTTTTCATCTTCTCTTCTTCCTCTTATTTCTATTTCTCTTGATTTCCATCAGAGAAAATGGATTTTCTCTCATTTTCTAGTAATTTTTTCTAAATTTTTTGCCATTTGGAGAGCTTTTGGTGGGTAGTTTGAAGTTTAAAGTGTTTGTATTTGTAGATTTTCTGTAAAAAATTGTCAAATTGTACAATATGTGTTATTTTAATTTGATTTTCACATAATTTATGTATTTTTATGAATTGTTTGATTAATATATATATTTGGTGTGATTGATATGTTGTTTAGACTATTATGTTATTTTTTTTTATTATTTGTATGAATTGTTGTTGAAAAAAATTATTTATGAATTATAGAATTATATATTGAAGAAAATTTATGTATAGAAAAGTTAGAAAAATAATAATTTTTTTAGATAAATTATTCATAAAAAACAATAATTCGTAGAAATAATAATTTAAATGTATATTTTATTAATTTTTAGTTAAATAATTTTGTATGAAAATAATAATTTAGAGAAATAATAATTTATATAAACAATAATTTGTACAAACAATAATTTAAATATTTATTTTATTAATTTTAAATAAATAATTTTGTAGAAAAATAATAATTTAGAGAAATAATAATTTAAATGTGAATTTCATTAATTTTTATTAATAATAATTTAGAGAAATAATAATGTTTGTTAAAAAAATAATAATTTTGCTAGATAAGTTATATTTTTTGTAAAGTAATAATTATTTAAATGTATATATTTTTCAATTTTTATAGAAATATTTGTTGTGTTCTGATAAATATTCCAAGTGTTTGATTTGTACTTGCATTTGAAATGTTGAAATTTGAGTGGTATAAGGATAGTATATTGAAAGTGCTTTTTATTTATAAGGATGTTAGACTTTTAATAATTAGATTTAGATATTGGCAAACATTTATCGTAATTTTTATTATTTTTAATTTAAATATTGATTTAATAGAATATATTAAAAAATTTAATATAAATATTAGTCTTAATACTCGTTCGATGCACTTTTCAAATTATTAGGAGTACACTGAATTGTTAAAGTGGGACAATTTAGAAATAACATTTTCTACAAATAATTACCATTTGTATATTAGTAGAAGTTGTAACATATACCACAAAAAATACTTTGTGTGCATATCAAATATTATGAACAAGTCAAATTTAATGACTTATATATGATATTTGACATTGTGTGCTTGGAGATTTAAGAGGAAATATTGTCAAATTTTTTACTATATATATATATATATAAATATAATATAGACAATGTTATTTCTAAATGGGTTAGGTTTTTATCCCTTTTTAGTAAAGGTATTATAAGGAGATAATTAATTGGGGTATAAAAGAAAATTAAGGAACTTAATTTAAATTTTAGCTAATATTGTCAATTCGTTTTAGGTAAAAATAAGTTCAAATTGTTCTTGGATGTACAAATGTTTTAACAATGATGTACAAATATCTTAACAATGATCGTACTCTTAATATGAGTTTTTTGTATGGTATAGAGAAATTTATTGGATTTGCATCCAGTCAAATTACAGATAGACATGGTGATAAAATTAGATGTCCATGTATTAAGTGTCATCATCGAATATTTCAAACTTTTTGTAACATCCATAATTTTATATACTCTAAAATTTAATAATGTAAAAGGATAATTAAATATATTAAAACAGATATACATAATATAAGTATAATATATACACAAAATATACACATATATAATAATAATAATAGTAATAATAGTAGTAGTAGTAATAATAATAGTCATAATAATAAGTTAAAGAAAAGAAAAGAATGAAGGAGTGGTGAAAAATTAAAGACGACGACGACGATGATAATAATAATATATTTAAAAAGATAATGATAAGAGAGAAAGAAGAAGGCTTTTGTTGTTGTTCTTCTTCTTTCCTTCGTCTTGCACCTTTCATAAAAAAATAAACTTCTTAATTAATTATTTAATTTTTACCTAAAATTAATGAATTCAAGTGGATTTTAAAAGAAAAATTGAAAATTCAAGTAAGTTTATTCTTTTTAATTTTGATTTTAAGATTTTTAAATTATGTAAATTTAGAAATTTAGGAAAAAATTTAATTATATTGAGAAAGATGATGTAGATGGAAAATAATTTAAGTAATTAAGATAATATGATATTTATATAATGAATTTGTAATTAATTAGTTGAATTGAGTTAGAATCAAGTAATTGAGGTTTATGAAATTTTTGGATTTAGTATTTATGATAGGGTTTAGTTAGAATTAGCGTAATTAAGAGTTGATTTGATTATTGTTAAGTAGAATATGTATTTAATTAAAGAATTGAATATGGTTGATTTAGGGGTATTATTTGGCCAAATTAATTTAAGGTAATGGAGAAGTAATTTCTTTAATTGGAGATTTGAGAAATAATTAAATTATTTTTTGGAGCAAATTGAGATTTATATTTATTTTGAAAATTTTTAATTAAAGTTATTATATTTTTTACATAAACTTAATTTGGTTTTATTTTTAAATTGTTACTTGAATATATTTGTGAAATTTATATTAAAATTTATGAATTAGGATATGAATATTTTTGGTATTATTTAAATTATTATTTGATAATTTATGAAATTTAAAATATAATTTATAAATTTTTTATATAAATATAAAGAGAGGTTTGATTTAATTAATTAAATAAAAAATTATTACATTATGAAATTTTGTAGTTTATAAGATAGATTAAAGCATTTTAAAAAATAGATTAAAGCATTTAAGATAGATTAAAGCATTTAAAAAAGTTTTGACTATTAAGCTTATTTAATTATATGATATTAAATTTAAATTCTAAAATTAAATTATTTATTAAATGAATTATGAAAATTTTATATAAATATATATATATATATATATATATTGATTATGCGATTTTTGATGAGTTATGAAAAATAATGGAAATGATGATTTGAGATGAATTTTGAAAAATTGATGAAAATGTTATGGAAATTATATATATATATATATATTGATGGAAATTGATGAATATATTATTGTGTTTTAAATGCTCTACATGTGTTCTTGATTTGTAATATTGAGTTTGATACTATTGAGTTGGCATGCTGACGATTATGGATGCGTCATGACATGATTATTATATTTACACCTACGGATGGGATACTATAGTATCACGATGCTACGGTGTCGAAACCCTACTGTGTCGATGAGATTTGTAATGTGATATTTATATTCCTTCGAATAAGATCTTTCGGTATCGCGATACTTTGTCTCCAGTGTCGAGAATGCAGGTTTCTATGAGCCTATTTAATATTATCGAAACTTGTACAATTATGTATGGATATAATTTAAGTATGTTGATATATGGAATATTGAAAATGTGAAATTATTTAAAATATGATTATTTCCTTTATGAAAGGTATTATGTTTAAATTGATGTGAATTGAGTTTAATTATTTATTTATTTTCAAAGTAAATACTACTAAGTTATATAGCTTAGCGCAATTAAATTTTATCACGTACGTGATAAGGTTACAAATAGAAAAAGCCTTGATATGTTTGAGAAAGTATATATTTAAGGATGTTTAAAAAGCTTGAAGACCCTGCCGCGGGACCAGATGCTGCTTATCACGTATAATTTTTTTACTTTTAATAAGTTTTGATTTTGTAATTATAACTATTTTATATTTGATAAGCCAGTTAAATTTTTTATAAATATTATGTTTATATAATATTTATTCAAAGTTATATAAATATTATTTATTTATCACTTTTTGGTTGATATTCTATTGATTTTGGATTTATTAAATTGGAGTAATTGTGGAGTTGTAAAATTTAAATTTTATAAGTGTATTTTTTTTTGCTGGATTTTTAATTTCGAAGATTTGATATTAATGATTTTATAAATGAAACTCTGATGAATTTTTCTTAGAAATTTTTATATGGTTTAAAACTATAATTTAATTAATATAATTTATTTGTATTATATATATTGTATATAATATTTTAAATATTAAATTACCTTTGTATTTTTATTAATATTACGTCTTTGCTATATTTACGTATACATATATTATTCAAAATTTTGAATTAGCTTATATTTTTATTTAACGAAAATTTTAAAAGAGTATTTCTACAGGTTTACTTACTGTAGCATTCTTATATCCTACGTATATATTATATATATATATATAAGGTATAAGGATGTTACACTCTTGATGATGTAAGATTTCATCCAGTGAAATATGAGTTTGCGACGAACTATTATTTGTGGGGTTGACATGGGAAGAAATATGTAATTCCACAGCTAGTTGAAGTAATTCTAGAGCTAGTTGAACCAGTTGTAAACCCATATCATTAAATGGTTTATAATGATGTTAGTTCGAGTTTTTATAATGGCTAAATACATACATAGCCTCTGGAATTGTAGCATTTAGTAACTTTGCCCTTTGAACTTTCAATTTAACTATATAACCCCCAAACTTATATTTTTTTAACTTATAAACAAAAATTCACTGGGTCACTAACATATCTATTTTGTACAAAATATATAAATACAAAGGGGCAAAGTGATCAATATTCATTAATATAAATTTCTGTTAGTAAAAAATAGATAAATATATGGAGCAAAGTGATTAAAATAAAAGTTTAGGAGGGTAAAGTGACTAAATGGCTACTATAAGTTCAGTGGGGTGCATATTTATTTGGCCTTTTATAATTATGCAACTTGAGCCGATAATTTTGAGGTCCATGATCCAGATTTTGAGCAAGCTTTAACAGAAGAGCCTCCTAATCCAGATGCACAACAGTTTTATAATATGTTGGGATTTTTAGACACTGATGGCCTGGATGCAAAACTCATTCTTAACTTTCGGCAGTTGCTTCTTTTTTAAATCTAAAATCTGAGCAGGACATATCAGAAAGGGGATATAATAATCGGATGTAATTCATGAAATTTTGCTAACTAATCAAAGCATTGATAGATAATTTCTATAATACAAAAATATTAGTTCAAGGATTTGGGTTGCTAGTAGAAAAGATACATTGCTGTAAAAATGTATGGGAAACAATTACCGTGTTAAGTTTATTTTTGAAAGACTTGACATCCACAACTCTTAAAGAATCATATATGGAGCGCCTTCATGAGAATATACCGATAATACATTATAAATTGGAGCGTATTTTTCCTTTAGCCTTCTTTGACTTGATCAAATATTTGTCGATATATTTGTCTTATGAAGCAAATTAGCTGAACTAGTTCGGAGCCGATGGATTTATCCATTTGAGTGGTACCTTTGATATTTAAAAATGAATGTAAAAAAAAATAAAGCAAAAATCGAAGCTTCCATATGCATTGCTTATATAGTTGAATAGACATTCAATTTTTATTCTTATTATTTTGAGCCTCATGTGAGTACTAAGTGACGACAACCACTTAAAAATGATGATGGTAGAGAAGTTAACGAACAAGAAGGATTTTTATCTATTTTTACTTCTCCTGATTGAGAATATGAAAAGCCAAAGACAAGAAGAGTATATCGTAAAGAATATCCATCAACCCATGCATATATTTTGTGTAATTGCGCTGAAGTTGCTTTATATCTCAAATAAGTATATAAATTGCCTCCATTAAAAATATTTTTAAATTTATCATGTTTAGTTACAATTTTTTAATAATTTTTATATCCCTTTGTAGAATTATTTTCATCAAATGGCTAAGACAATTGGATGAAGATATTTTTTATTCTCAAATTGATGCAGAGATCGATAGACATTTTTCCAAATGGTTTGAAAATTATGTATGTTTGATTTCATATTTAACTTCTAATCAATATATTATATATAATTCGATGTAAATATAATTATACTGAATTATATTTTAATTGATTACATAGATACATGAGGACGCTGAAGTTATATATAACAAGCGCATATTAGATCTAGCAAAAGGTCCATTGCCAACTATGAAATGTTATGATGTCTATTTCATGATTGGATTTAAATTTCACATAGTATCACATTGCTATGAAATGTCCATAGTGAATAATGAAGTTTGCATTAAGGGGTCAAACTATAGTGAGACTTCATGTGACAACTATTGTCACTTAGTTGAGGTTATTGAAGTCGAATATCCAATTTTACTAATTAAGCGAGTTATCTTATTTAAATGTGATTTGTATGACCATGTTATTAGAATGAAGATTCGTAAAAGATATAAATTGGTAGACCTTAACAAAAGATGGACATATAATAAGTGTGAACCTTGATTTTATTCTGCCAATGCAAGTTCCATATGTTTACTATACATCATATTCTAGTTTAAGACGAGATAATTTGTAAAATTAAAGCTCAATCAATTATTGATATTCCTGAATCATAATAAAAAACCCTAAACTAAGATACTGCCTTTTAAGAAGATGAATATGATTTTGTAACTGAAATGGACAAAATAACAAGAGATGATGTTTGAGGTCCTTTGAATGATCCAATCAGCCAATTATTTGATATTGATGTAGAGATTCGGGATCAAATGAAAAGATACTATAATCAAGCTCGACGGAATCAAATTTAGAATTTAAGGAAGTCAAGATAATTTTTTCAATTATCAATTAATTATTGCTTAGAATTAAATCAATTTTTTGTATATTTTATTATGTGTTCTAGTAATTAATGTAATTAATATATGTGAGTGGGGATTTTCGCCCCCACTCCCGGTGGAATGATTCATACGACTTCGGCACTATTTAGGCTCGGGGCCTTAGAGAACACAGACCTAAGTCCGGAGAAAATGGAGTCGCCACCCGGACAGGCTGGGAAAAAGAAAGGGGTGGATGACTCGATTCCTAAGGAATCCCCAACCCCTTGATGGGTTCGGAAAGTTGGGTACGAGTGGAAAAGGTGAGAAATGGCCCAGCACCCCCACAATGCCCGGTTCATTGGAACCGGCCTCCTTTACAGGTATTAATATTATAAAATTCTTAAGTATAATAATATTATCCATATTACACACAATAATTAAAAGAAAACATCATTATATTAAAATCAAAGTAATGTCCAAACAAAGCAAATAAATAGACACCCATCCAAGGATGGAAACATGTCCTTACATCATATGCCTAGATAGGACACCCACCAAAAGGTAGAAACATGCCCTTTACATAGGTTCTAAAATAAAAAAGCAAATTAAATTAGATGATATTTAACTAATGAGGTACCCACCAAGCGGAAACATACCTCTTACAATATTTGGAAGTCTAAATAAATTGATAAAAGTAAATAACCATTCATAATAAATAAATCATTCATCAAAGGTATTAATCAAAATATAAAATAAACATCCATCCATGATAAATTAAATAAATCAAGTATTGAAATTAAATAAATTAAAGTATAAGAAATAAATCAAAGCATAATCAAATATGGAATTGAATAAAGCAAATAAAAGTTCAATTATAGCTACTGTGACTTTTTATGGAATTAAAATAGATTAGGGTTTTATGTTTTAAAAGGTTGGTAAGACACTTTGATTAACTAAATTAATATTTGAATGATGAAATCATGAAACTAGGGTTCTAGACACTTTAAAATTGTTTTGATTTGTGGTTATAAAATGGTGATTTCAAGCTACTGTGTAATTTTAGAACATTTGTGTTATTATGGTTTTTAATGTTTTAAAGGATTAGAGCTTAGAAAAATTAGGGTTTAAGGTTTTAAATGGGTTAGGGTTTACTATTTTAGGTTTAAAAGTTGAATTAGGGTTTTAGTGTTTGAGAATTAGGGTCTCGGGTAAAAGATTTGAATTAGGGTTTTAGAAATCAATTTGATAATTTTATGAAGTTTTATGAATTTAAACAAAAGGATTGAAGTTTTTATAAGTAGAAAAGATGTTTTTTAAGGCTTTTTGAATGAAATAGAACCTAGTTTAAAATTTTGAAAGAAACAGAATCAAATTTTGGTTTTGTTGAAGAATATGTTCAATTAGAGTTTTAAGGTTTTTAAGAAAAAAAAATAACAATTTTAAGTCTTTTTGGAAAATAAAGTAACGTTTTAGTGTTTTTAACTTTGGAAAACTAAATTAAAGTTCTAAGATTTTAACTTTTGAAAAACACAAAAATCCTAGTTTTAGCTACTGTGTAAAAAAAATTAAAGAAAATCAATTAACACATACCTTCTTTTGATGATTACTCCAAAAACAATTCTTCTTGGATAAACTAGCTCCAAAGACAAGCCTTTTTTGCCTTTTGAATTCTTTAAATCGTGCTGCTGCTCCTTTAAAAATCAATTGAATTGAATATTGCTTTTCCTTTCTTGATTTGGTTTCCAATTTTCCAAGCTACTGCCAATTTTTTTGCCACCCCCAATTTGGTTGCCTTTGATCCTTATTTATAGTGGTTTGAGATTGTTTATTCCTAATTAGCTAAGACAAGTAATATTAATAAAAAAAAGAAACCAAAACCTAATTGGATTAGGTTTCGAAAAATTTGCGTCGAAAAATTTGCGCTGCTGAAAAAATTGCCGCAAGAAAAATTGCGCTGGCGAAAAAATTCTGTCGCAGTTGGCTGTGGCAGCGCGAGCGGAACGGGCCTATAAGCTATTTCGCAGGCAAAAAAATTCTGCGTGTGAAGTAGCTGGCTATTTCGCAGGCAGAAAAATTTTGCGTGCGAAATAGCATAGTAATTTCGCCCGCAGGCGAAATGCCCACTGGCCCGTGCCCACGAGCCAGCGCGATGATTTTTTCGCTGCCGATTTTTTCGACTCCGATTTTTATTTTTATTTTTTATTTTTTATTAATAAAAATTAGATACTAAAGCAAAAATTATTTAACAAAAATTATTTTGGACCAATTAGACAATAAAAATCATTTTGGACTAAATAAAACATATTGGACCGGATTGGGTAAAAAATTAAGGGTCTACAGTTTGCCCTTTGCTTGAATGATCTGAAACCTTAGTGAAAGAGAGTGAAAAGCAATAAGACTTAATTTTTGAGGTTTTGGGTTCTGGACCCGAGAGATTTGGACACTCGGTCCTAAACTAGACTTGGATACTCGATCCTATCTGGATTTGGGTACTCGATCCTAAACTGGATTCGAATACTCGATCCTAACTGGATTTGGATACTCGATCCTAAACTGGATTCGGATACTCGATCCTTATTGGATTTGAATACTCGATCCTAAATTGGATTTGGATACTCGACCCTAAATTGGATTGGGATATTCGATCCTAACTTGATTTGGATACTCGATCCTAACTTGGATTCGGATACTCGATCCTAAACTTGATTGGGATACTCGATCCTAATTGGATTTGGATACTCGATCCTAAACTGGATTTGGATACTCGATCCTAAACTGATTTGGATACTCGATCCTAACTTGGATTCGGATACTCGATCCTAAACTTGATTGGGATACTCGATCCTAACTGAATTTGGATACTCGATTCGAAATCGGATTTGGATACTCGATCCTAAACTGGATTTGGATACTCGATCCTAAATTGGATTTGGATACTCGATCCTAAACTTGATTGGGATACTCGATCCTAACTGGATTTGGATACTCGATCCGAAATCTGATTTGGATACTCGATCCTAAACTGGATTTGGATACTCAATCCTAAAATGGATTTGGATACTCGATCCTAAATTGGATTTGGATACTCGATCCTAAATGGATTTGGATACTCGATCCTAAACTGATTTGGATACTCGATCCTAACTTGGATTCAGATACTCGATCCTAAACTTGATTGGGATACTCGATCCTAACTGGATTTGGATACTCGATCAGAAATCAGATTTGGATACTCGATCCTAAACTGGATTTGGATACTCGATCCTAAATTGGATTGGGATACTTGATCCTAAACTGGATTTGGATACTCGATCCTAAATTGGATTTGGATACTCGATCCTCAATGGATTTGGATACTCGATCCTAAACTTGATTGTCCCAAATTGGCTTTGATTTGGGTACTTGGACTCAAGATTGGGTACTTGGACTCGAGATTGGATACTTGGACTCAAGATTGGGTGCTTGGACCCGAGAGTTTGGGTGCTTGGACCCGAGATTGGGTGCTTGGACCCAAGATTGGGTACTTGGACCCGAGCTTGAATTAATTTGGGTACTTGGACCCGAGAATGGGTGCTTGGACCCGAGATTGAGTTTGACTGACCTTTTATCATTTGAGAAATATGACTGCTCCAGTTATTCTATGCATTGTGGTTTTTCACCCTCAAAATGGATCTTCATCCTTTGAGATCGGGTCTTCATCCTTGAACATGAATCTTCATCTTTTGACATCAGGTCTTCACCATTGTAAATGGATCTTCACCATTGAGATCGGGTCTTTACCCTTGCGAATGGATCTTCATCCTTTGAGATCGGGTCTTCACCCTTGCAAATGGATATTCATCCTTTGAGATCGAGTCTTTACCCTTGCGAATGGATCTTCATCCTTTGAGATCGGGTCTTCACCCTGGCTTTAGTTCTTTTAACTGGATTGATCTTTTGTTTTTTGCATCTTCATTCTTTTGAAAATTCTAATTTTCTTTTTTATTCCATTCTTTTTATTCTTTCTTTGCACTTTTGCAAAAAAATCTAGCCCTTTTTAGCTAGCCTTCATATCTTTTCCTTGCCCCCCTGCGTGGCAAAATATTTGTAGGTGAGTTTTAAAAATGTTTCATATATAAACTCAAAAAACTGAAAAGGAGAAACTTTGCCCCCTGTGTAGGCTCAAACCAAATATTTTATCCATGCAAGCTTCAATTGATGTTTTTGCCGTCTAGTTCTTTGCACAAGCACGTATTTCTTCTCTTTGCAAATTTACTGGAGCTTTCTCAAGCAATGGGCTTTCCATGCCCCCCTGATTTGACATCTTCTTCTGATTCTTCACTTCACAGAGTGTTTGCTGTTCACCTTGATAAAGAATAGACAATACAAGACAAGACAGTGCGATGTGATATGCTCATATATGCATGATATGCATGAATGATACTTACAGCGGTTTTATTGACTCACAGACCGAGGTGATAGGAAGAAGTGTTCTCATTGGTTCCTTTTTGATGCTCGTTCAAGTCTTGCATTGGAATGATCGAAAGCTTTGCATTTGTAGCTTTTATCTTCAAGATGTTGAAAACATGAGTGGTGGAGACCCCAAGCAACAGAGTTCAGGGATACATCCATAGCATGTCGGCTGATAGCTTCTTCATGACCTTGCCAATAATCATTTCCTTTGCCCAATGTGTCTTTTGGAGGTTCAACGTGGTTCCCTTAACTTGGAGGCTTTATGTGACAAAACATTTATTTGAATTTTTTTTTCTTTTTTTTTTTGAATTTTGATTTTGAAATCAAATGTTGGCTTTGCCAAATCAATGTCAATGTACCTCAGGACTTGATTTTTCAAATTAACATATCTATAACATGACAACCCTAGTTACCGTACTAAACTCGGGAATCATTTCTATTTAAGCAAGAACTGTTGCACTTCAGATAGGCACATACACATTACTCGGCCAAAGGTCTCATTTGAGTTTAAATATTGTCTATCTCATATGCATGCTTATCCAAACTATCTCCACTAATAGACTCTACCTACCAAGAGAGATCAACAGGTTTTTGATAGGCTTGAAATGGGGTCTATAAGGGACATGGGCTAAATGAAGGCTATTTGTAAGTTAGGGCTGATGTGACACAATGGACAAACCTTTAAACTACAAATTTCTTGTTTGAACTTTAGGCAGTTGGGAGTAATCTTTCTAGACTCCAAATTCATTCTATCTTTTTGGCATTAATCTAGATCTTGATTAGGACAGTCTTTTCCCTTGCAAAAAGTTTAAGACTCAAATTCGTTTCTTTTCTTCTTCTCCCTTTTCTTCCTTTTTTCTCTTTCTTTACTCTTCCTTTTCTTTTATCATTTTGTCCTTCTTTCTTGTAGGACTATCAAGTATAGAACTTTCAAGAATTGGATGGTCTTCCTCATTTTCTCCAATTTTGATTTAATCTTTGGTTGGGTTGGACCAATTCAAGTCAAACTTTCTTTAAAAAGCAAATTGAAGCCTTTTGCTGCTTTAGGTAAAAGAGAACTCAGTTGGCTTTTTGAATCGCCTTTGGGTTTTCTTTTCTTTTTTCTTTTCTTTCTTTTCTTCTTCTTTTTTTTTCTTTTTCTTTCTTTTTCTTTCTTTTTTTTTTTTGGTTTTAACTCTAAAAGAGTTGTCCTGTTTGTACCAACTTGGGCTTCCAATAATGGATAAGTGGAGTAATATAAATCTTCTTTAACAGGGATAAATCATTTATTACTCTGATGTTGTCTTGATATATTGAAGATATTAAGGGAACTTCAACTACCCTTATGGTCTTGAAAACATCAACTATTTTCATGGTCTTGAGAACTATCTTCATAATCTTGAAACTTCAACTATCCTCATGATCTTGACTAATCATTGCTTTCTTTGATCTTCTTGCCTATTCATTTTAGTGATCATAAGACTTGTCAAAAGAATCACAACAGCTCAGGGCAGGTTGTTGGGATTAAACCAATGAAAAGAAAGCTAAAATTTTATGAAGGCTCAAAGGGGCAACTAGGGATTGATATTTAATTGGGTAGATACTAGTTGTTGGCTAACCAAACAATGCCTAGATCATTTCTCTCTTAAATAAGCAGAGTTCAATTTCGCCTCAAAAGTTTGTCAAAGCATGTTCTAAGACTGACTTGGACCTAGACAAAGATAATTATGCAGGAGTCCTCTCTAAGTAAGCATACACAACTCAATGCTATAGAGCAACTCCCTCACCTATTAAAGTCATTCGAGTCATGATGCATAAATATATTAATTCATGAATTATCAAGCTAGATTCCTCATTGGTTGAGCACAAAAATGAACAAAGACCAACAAGATTTTTGATGAAAGTAATTTATTCAAGTAACTTTAAATTTGAAAAACACAAATAGTTCCAAAATATTAAAGAAAGTAAGATTAAAAAGCAATATTCAAGCTAAGGAAAGTTTGTTGCATTTAATTTTCTTTCATATATTCAATATCCCCATCTTGAAAGGATGATAAAACAAAATCTTCTTCCAATCCTTTTTCCACCATAAAGGTTGCCGGTGGAGGTACTCTATTGAACCTTGGTAATGGATTATCTTTGGTGTTGGGCTTATTCGGCTCGGGTAGCTTACCACTATCGATTAGATCTTGGATCTCATGCCTTAGACGAGCACATTTATCTGTTTCATGTCCTCACATTTGATGAAATTGACAGAATGCCTCGGCATTGAAGTTTGGTGGCAATGGATTATGTAAAGGTCGAGGAGCTAACGGTTGTAACAACCCTTTTTTTTTGCAGCTTACTAAAAACCCAAGATAGAGGCTTCCCTAGATTTGAGAATTGTCTTTTATTCCCTTGACTGGTCATATTAACATCAACTTCTTTTTGTGTGCTTTGGCTACCAGGTTGATAGCTCCCTTTCTTGTTCTTTTTTGTTGCAAAACGGCTCTTCTCCCTTTCCCATTCTTCAATTTGCAAACCCGCTTGAAGAAGATCTTTGAAATCCCTTATAAGGGTGTGAGACATCCTTTCACAGAGATTGGGCAGGACACCTCTCACGATCATCCTTATTTGATCAGATTCATCGGGCCTCTTCTTGAGCAAAGCGTCCTTGTTCCTCCATCTCTTGACATAATCTACAAAATTCTCATTCGGCCTTTGCCTAATGGACTCCACTTCCATCAAGGTAACTTCCAACTCAACATTATATCCATATTGTTGGATGAAGGCTTTGTACAGCAAATCCCAATTCTTTTGTGTTCCATCATCTAAGGTATTGAACCAATTTTGGATAGCAGGATCCAATGAGAGCATGAAGTACCTTAGTGTTTGAACCTTAGTAGCTCGAGCAGACTGCATAGCAGTGATATACTGCTTCACATGGAGATAAGGATTTCCGGTTCCATCAAACTTTGTGAAAGATGGCATCTTGAACTTGTACGGGACTTCTTCATCTAACTTAAATAATTTGTCAACTTCAGACATTTCCTCGGTTTTCAGTTTCTTCTCAAATTTCTTTTCTAAATCAGCAATCATCTTTTCAACATCAGAAGTCTCAGTCTTTTTTATAGTTGCCTTCTCAATAACCTTTGGCTCCTTTTTTTCTTGAAGATCTTGGTAGTATTGAGCCCAATCATCATCATCAATGATCACCTTATCATCATCAAAAACCACTTCACCAAATTTGGTCTTCCCTTTGTCATTTGGTTTCTTAGTGCTAGCAGATGCCTCGGCATGGTTCTCTAAGATTGCAGTCAACTAGTTCTTCATGGTCTCAGCTAGGGCCTCTTTGATTTCTTCCATCTTGGCATTGAGGGCCTCATCCACCATCCTTTTAATTTGTTCGGGCTCCATTATTTTTGGTGAGCAAGTGATTGAGTCGTTGCTAGATACCTCGTCTCCAGCGTAGGTCGGATTGTTGTAGGCTTTTGAACTTTTATAATTCAGGGCTGTGAGCCAGAGAGGATCAATGATATGAGATGCGCATGTATGCATGTATGCACAAATAATCAATAAACAAGGATAAGTAAGACGTTCCTTCCAACCTTATATCTTCCACACACGAATGGCGAGTCTCTTTTCCTAGGTATATGGTTAACAAAATACCAACATGGAGTACCTTACTTTCGAATAATTTCCTCAGACGTTTCAACCAATAGTTATATTTTCGAAAATGGAAATCAACCCATGATAATTCCCATTAATTAGGTTTTAATCCATTCAACCTACTAAAGTAGCTTTTATGCTATGTTGGATTAAAACGAAATTAAGAGGTTTATTATAAATAGATTTCTCACTTGAAAAAGGTAACTAATGGGTCATGCCAAAAACAAGCCCATGGTTAATTTATTCTTAGTGTAAACTAGGCCCACAATTGATTTTTGGTATTTCATAATTGACCTAAATATTTTTGCAAGCTCTTTGTAAGAAAAGGTTGGGTGAAAATAGTTTTGTTTCTAAGCCCATCGTAAAAGATTTTAGAAAAATGGATTTTGAGCTTAGTATTTGGGCCATGGGCCAAAGAATTTATTTATTTTTTTAGAAAAGTCTTATGTCCAAAGACCATCTTGAAAAATTTTGAAAATAGTTTTGGTCTTTTGAATTTTAAAGAAAAATTTATTTTGAGCTTACAATATACTTAGGTCATATTAGAAAAAGAACAAACCAAATAAGCCAAGATTTAGACTAAGATAAACTAACCATAGTCAAACAACATGCATTTGGGATAAAACCTAAGGAAAGTAACTAGGCCAATTACATGAGCATTAGTCTTTGGGTTAAAAGGCTTAGGTTCCCAAAGCAAGTATATACTAAATGGTACGAGACTATGAGTGGTTATGCCATGCTCGATCTCCATACCTTGAGTGAAAGTATGGTATCCCTTACATAACATAACACGGGTAACTCGGGCATCCTAACTCACGCACAAGATGCAATATGAGATGATGCAATGGATAATATCATTATAATAAGAAAGAATAGAATAATATAAAGACCAACGGAATCAACTTTTCTTATCCCCAGTGGAGTCTCCACTGTGAGCGGGGATTTTCTCCCCCACTCCTGGTGGAATGGTTCTTACGACTTCGGCACTGTTTAGGCTCGGGGCCTTAGAGAACACGGACCTAAGTCTGGAGAAAATGGAGTCGCCACCCGGACAGGTCGGGAAAAAGAAAGGGGTGGATGACTCGATTCCTAAGGAATTCTCAACCCCCTGATGGGTTCAAAAAGTTGGGTACATGTAGGGAATGTGAGAAATGGCCCAGTACCCCCACAACGCCCGGTTCATTGGAACCGACCTCCTTTACAGGTCTTAATATTATAAAATTCTTAAGTATAATAATATTATTCATATTACACACAATAATTAAAAGAAAGCATCATTATATTAAAATCAAAGTAATGTCCAAACAAAGCAAATAAATAGACACCCATCCAAGGATGGAAACATGTCCTTACATCATATGCCTAGATAGGACACCCACCAAAAGGTAGAAACATGCCCTTTACATAGGTTCTAAAAAAAACAAATTAAATTACTTGATATTTAACTAATGAGGTACCCACCAAGTGGAAACATACCTCTTGCAACATTTGGAAGTCTAAATAAATTGATAAAAGTAAATAACCATTCATAATAAATAAATCATTCATCAAAGGTATTAATCAAAATATAAAATAAACATCGATCCATGATAAATTAAATAAATCAAGTATTGAAATTAAATAAATTAAAGCATAAGAAATAAATCAAAGCATAATCAAATATGGAATTGAATAAAGCAAATAAAAGTTCAATTATAGCTACTGTGACTTTTTTATGGAATTAAAATAGATTAGGGTTTTATGTTTTAAAAGGTTGGTAAGACACTTTGATTAACTAAATTAATATTTGAATGATGAAATCATGAAACTAGGGTTCTAGACACTTTAAAATTGTTTTGATTTGTGGTTTTAAATGGTGATTTCAAGCTACTGTGTAATTTTAGAACATTTGTATTATTATGGTTTTTAATGTTTTAAAGGATTAGAGATTAGAAAAAATCAGGGTTTAAGGTTTTAAATGGGTTAGGGTTTACTATTTTAGGTTTAAAAGTTGAATTAGGGTTTTAGTGTTTTAGAATTAGGGTCTCGGGTAAAAGATTTGAATTAGGGTTTTAGAAATTAATTTGATAATTTTATGAAGTTTTATGAATTTAAACAAACGGATTGAAGTTTTTATAAGTAGAAAAGATGTTTTTTAAGGCTTTTTAAATGAAATAGAACCTAGTTTAAAATTTTAAAAGAAACAGAATCAAATTTTGGTTTTGTTGAAGAATATGTTCAATTAGAGTTTTAAGGTTTTTAAGAAGAAAAAATAACAATTTTAAGTCTTTTTGGAAAATAAAGTAACGTTTTAGTATTTTTAACTTTGGAAAACTAAATTAAAGTTCTAAGATTTTAACTTTTGAAAAACACAAAAATCCTAGTTTTAGCTACTGTGTAAAAAAAATTAAAGAAAATCAATTAACACATACCTTCTTTTAATGATTCCTCCAAAAACAATTCTTCTTGGATGAACTAGCTCCAAAGACAAACCTTTTTTACTGTCACGACCCAACCCGGGGGCCATGACCGGCATGCAGCCAAACCGAAGTCCGACCACATAAGCCTATAAGAACATTCATAACAGTCTAAGTGCAAAACAGTACAATACTTATATAATCCTCAATCCTAGTTCAAATGCAATCCATCAATATAATCAAATCACAATATAATCATTCAGGAAATCTAATGCAGACAAGTTCTACTTATTACACAATAAGGGATTCGGATTCAATCCGCCCAAAAGTTCAATATCCGGAAATCTCTAAGCAGAAAGACCAATGACACAAGCGGAAAACCCGATCGACTTCGTCAAGAAGAGAAAGAAGATAGACGAAGGCAATCACTGAAAACCTGCAAGACAATCTGTAAGGGTGTGAGCGCTTATAGACGCCCAGTAAGTCTATGAGAGGCAGAGAAACATCTAACAGTTATATAAGCAGTACATATAATACAATCACAGATTAAGCAAACAAGATGGTGTGTCGGGGTCACCAATCAGTAAACAGTACAGTAATCATATCAGTCACATCCGCCCTTATAACTTCTCAGTACAGTACAGTAATCAGTAATTAGGCATGTAGCCTCAGTAAACAGTATAGGCATAAGCCTCAGTAGCAGTATAGTCATTAAGCCTCAGAACAGTATAGGCATTAAGCCTCAGTAACCTCCTTCCCCTTCATGACACACTATCACACAGCACAAGTAATATCACATTCAATATTATAACATAAATACAATCACATGCAAGTTTCTCTGTCTCCTAAAGCATACGAGGCTGGGTTCGAAAGAATAGTATAGTGAATATATAGAAAGGATAATATATATAAGAAGGGTTTATATATGTATATATGTTGTTAGCAAGTAGCACAACACAAATAATCACAACACAAATAATCACATACACCCATAGAACTTACCTGGTATCCAAAGAAAGCTTAGCTCAATCCTCACAACCTACTAACCTCGAGCTTCAGCCGGATTATTACCTAAGGAAAGATAATTACATAGTCCAACAATCAATCTCGCTATCTCATCTATCATGAGGGATGCAATGCATGCAATGAATGCAAAAGACCAATAGTTAACCAACAATTAACCAAGATAATCCAAAATTAAAAACTAAACCGACTCAACTCAAAATCATGGTTCAACCCAATGGTTAAACCGATTGCACCTCAAAAATACAAAATCAACTACTTAACTAAAATTTATTAGAACCAGAACCTCAACTCAATTTTTATAACTCATATATCAAATAATATCACATCATTCTCTATGAAAAAAAAATCATAATTCTTACCAACACCAAAAACCGATAAAAATTCTTAAGTAGTCCCTATAATTCAAAAATTTCCAGAAAATAAATCCATCATCCAAAAATTCTGGAAACATTCCAGTAGCTTCTCCAACATCCAAATAACATGTGTGCCAAATTTCAGATTAATCCAAATTCATTTGGTCTCCCAAAAATATCTTACAACATTCTGATTCTGTTTGAACCACTAAAAATCAGTACAGCAAAAATCATCTTAAATCCTTCACATTTCGATACCACAAAATTATCCAAATAATTTTCTTATAATATATACCTCAGTATGGAAAACATATAAAAATTTCATAATTGTTCAAGACATCTAAGATCTTCAAATTAATTCTTAAATCAGACATCATCAGAAAACCCTTAACCAACAGTAGTGTCAATTCTTAATTTATTTCGATACATTAAAATTAGAACCAAACTCCAAATTATTTTTCTCCAATTCAAAACATCATAATAAACAACATATCAAAATTTCATAATTTTTAGAAACCTCAAAGTCCCTCAATTTAATTTTTAAATCGGATTCATACAACCAGTTACCATACTGGAAGCAGTTGAAAGATCTAATTATTTCGAAACACAAACATTTGATCCATACCTCAAAATATTTTTCTTGTAAACTAGACTTCCAGAACTTCAACATATATGAAAATCAAATCTAAAACATTTTTACACATTTTGGTATGAATTTCGAAAGTTACAGATGTTGCAATCGCATCAACAGTACAGTTCTTCAGACAACAGTAGCAAACTTGAATTTTCCAGAAATATACGATGCTCCAAAATCCCAACAATTATTTTTATCATAAACTAGACTCAATTTTGAGCCACATATCCAAATTTCAGATTTTTATCTTGATCCAATATTTAATTAAAAATCGAGCAACGTACAGCTCTAAAATCAAACTTCAGCAGAGAAACTAAATCATCCAAAAACTCAAGGAAAATAATTAATTCGAAAACCCTAACACCTACATCAATTCAATCAAACCCTAATTCAATATATTCAACAAATTTCAGAACCTAACACTAGCCCAAATCAATTAATTCAATACCAAGATTCATCAAAACAATAAAAATCCAAAAACTTAACCTATTTTGTAAAAATCAATTTAATTAAATAATAATCGAATTTAGCCAAATTAATTAAGAAAAATATCAACCCAATATGATACTAATATGAATTAATCAAATGGAAGTTGAAATAATGCAAAAGGAATCAAGAAAAACCTCAAAAAATCCAAAAACTCGAAAATTTTGAGCTGCTGGACAGAGAGCAAAACGACATCGGCGAGCCACGCCGCGCCACGCGAAACGACGGAACGCCAGACGCCGAACGACAATCCCCTGCCTCGCGCTACTCCGCCGAACGACAAGCTTCACTCGCCGAACGACGCTGGCTATGGCGCGCGCACAGTGACGAAACGACAGGCCCTCTGAATTTGCTCCCAAAACCAATTTTTCTCTCCTTTTTTCAAAATACCCGAAAATAGAAGACCTCTAACAATACCCCCATCAGATTTTAGGCCTATATATAGGAAAACAACTCTTCAAAATTATATTTTTACCCCAAACTAATTTATTTTAATTCAAAAACACCCCAAAATTATTTATTTTCATAAAAATTACCCAAAACCATAAAATTCACAAAATAAACTCAAATTTATTTTTAACTTCAAACTTTAACCAAAATAATTTATAAATATGTTTTACACATAATAATTCCTGAAAATACCGAAAACGACAAAAATCCAAAAATGACGAAAATACCCTCGGCACCCAAAAATACAATATTATACTCAAAACGACCGTCTCGTCGTCCTGAGTATCAAAAAGACATTCAAACCATCAAATTATTTTCAAACAACACATGAGGGTACAAAATGACTATTTTGCCCCTAGACTTAAAATCATTCCAAAACCAAGGATTTTATAATCTAACCCCCTTAAAATAATTGCGTCCACGCAATTGAATCCAATACAATCATTATCTATCAAAAATTGTCATTACAATAGTTATACACAAATCCGGATGGTATCGTCTACTTAGTATGTGTCGTTATGGTTGATCAGGCCATAACCACAAGATACCAAGCACTAATGACCATTCCAAGTTTGATCAATTTAGAGTTCATTAAATAAAAACCAATTTTCAGATAACCAAAACAAAATCAATGAATAGCGCTTAGCGCTCAACCCAGTCAATATCAGTGCCAATTAATCGAGTACAACATCATTACACATGCACCTTTTCAATAAGATCCATTGCATACAATTGTCAATCATCAGTCACAAACAATATCATGCGATGTATGAGTATGATGTTATGCTAGTATGCAAGTGCTCTAACACTAAAACTGAAGAATATTACATTTACCTTTGAATTCTTTAAATCGTGCTGCTGCTCCTTTAAAAATCAATTGAATTGAATATTGCTTTTCCTTCCTTGATTTGGTTTCCAATTTTCCAAGCTACTGCCAATTTTTTTGCCACCCCTAATTTGGTTGCCTTTGATCCTTATTTATAGTAGTTTAAGGTTGTTTATTCCTAATTAGCTAAGGCAAGTAATATTAATAAAAAAAAGAAACCAAAACCTAATTGGATTAATTTCGAAAAATTTGCGTCGGAAAATTTGCGCTGCCGAAAAAATTGCCGCAGGAAAAATTGCGCTGGCAAAAAAATTCTGCAGCAGTTGGCTGTGGCAGCGCGCGTAGAACAGGCCCGTAAGCTATTTCGCAGGCAGAAAAATTCTGCATGCGAAATGCCCACGGGCCCGTGCGACGATTTTTTCGACTTCGATTTTTATTTTTATTTTTTTATTTTTATTTTTTATTAATAAAAATTAGATACTAAAGCAAAAATTATTTAACAAAAATTATTTTGAGCCAATTAGACAATAAAAATTATTTTGGACAAAATAAAGCATATTGGACCGGATTTGGTCAAAAATTAAGGGTCTACAATATAATTACATCAATTTTCATTATATTAGTGTAATTAAATTTGCACTAAAATTAATTATTTCTTAAAAAATAATTATTGATGACCTGTAACAACCCCAGCCTAGTAAGATAGTGTTTGCTTTGGGCAAGTTCGTACGGTTTTATTCCTGAGTCCAGATTTACCTCTAAGCCCAAAATGTGTTTTGCTAGTCCAAGGCATGCTCACCCTTATGTATATCACTTCCACCTTGTACTTAACTGATGTGGGATTTGCCTTTAAAAACTTAGGTGAGATTTGCCTAAGGTGTTACATACACCCCCTAAAGGATTCATCAACCTCGCTGAGGTTTGCCCCACCACCAGCTAGAGGGACAAAACATGTTTATGATACAAAGTTATAACACCCCCAGCCTAGTAAGATATTGTTCACTTTAGGCAAGCCCACACTGTTTTATTCCTGAGCTCAAACTTACCTCTAAGCCCAAAACGAATCTTGATAGTCCAAGACATGCTCACCCTTATGTACATCACTTCCACCTTGTACTTAACTGATGTGGGATTAGCCTTTAGAAACTTAGCTGAGATTTGTCTAAAGTGTTAATACATCCCACCTAAAGGACTCAACGTCCTCACTGAGGTTTGCCCCACCACCAGCCAGAAGGACAAAACTTGTCTCTGATACCAAGTTGTAACACTCCCAGCCTAACAAGATATTGTCCGCTTTGGGCAAGCCCATATAATTTTATTCTTAGGCCCAGACTTACTTCTAAGCCTAAAGCGTGTCTTGCTAGTCCAAGGCATGCCCACCCTTATGTATATCACTTCCACTTTATCTTAACTTATGTGGCATTTGTCTTTAGAAATTCAGTTAAGAATTGCCTAAGGTGTTACATAATTTCATTGCGCAGGTGACAGAGCAGATCTAAAGAGTTCTACTAGACCTAATCAAGTTTAGAATATTCGGGGTGTACTTGAAGTGTCTTTTGCCACAAGACCAAAGAGCCAGCATATCATGTATTATTTTATTTTGTACTTTAGTATGTGCATATAGTATGTTAATATGTATGAATGCTATAACTTAAAGTTTGTTAGAATAATTTTAAGTATTTGAGACTCTTTATATATATTATGTAAGGTTGAATGATTTTGAGCCATTGGGCATTTTGGGAGAAATGAATGAATAAAAGAATATTGGGAGTGTGATTTTGTGTAGGTTGTGAATGTTTGATATTTTTGAAAACGTTCGATTTACAGATAAAACTCTAGCAAATTTTTTCCAGAGATTTTCTTTTAAAATTGGTAATTTTAATTATCAATTACTAATTTATCTATTTATGTACTTAATAAAATATCTTTTAAATATTATAACTCTTTTCTTTAAATTATGAAAAATTTTTAAATGATAAGGACGTTGACATTCTTATATTTTGTATATGTATTTTACATATACAGAGTGTATGTATTAAATGTATAAATGGTATAAGAGTGGTACACGACTTCTACCTTTTATCGATATATTGTCTAAATTTCTCAACAGATTACCGACAAAAGTTAAATTTATAAGTAAATAGATTCAAACACTTACTGATGGATTTATCAACCGAATTTTGAATGTTTTTTGGACAAATTACCAATAAATCTTATTTTTTAAATAATAATAAAATATATTACCGACAAAAAATATATTAGTAATTTACCGACATATGTGTATTCTCTTGGCGCCTAGTACAAATTTCATAAAAAAAATATATGTCAGTAAGATATTAGTAATTACCGATAGCTAGAATTTTGGTTGAGAAATTTTTTGTCGAGAAAGAATTTAAAGGTAGAAATTATCGGTTAGAAATATGTCTATAATTATTTTTACTCAGAAATTTTTTTGAATTACCGACAAAATTTTAACTAGTAATTAGCTTTTGTTTTATATGTCTCAATCCTAATTAGTTAACTTTTAATTCTAAGATTTTTCTCAGTTATAAATAATTAATATTTAATTTTACTATTAGAAACAATCAAACATGTAAAAAAAATTAAATTTAAAATATGTAAAACAATTGATATCCAAATAAAGCATTAAAATAGTTTGTAATAACTTAACATATTTCAACAAAAGTAATATAGAATCTGAATTTAATTTTTTAAAAATAAAAATATAACAATAGCAATAAAATCATCTTTACAAAATATCTATGATTTTTTTATTAAAAAATAGATGTAAAAATTAAATAAATAATATAAAAATTATGTATACCGAACATCTATATTATATATATATATATATAAGTTAATAAATTTCCTTAATTATGAAGCCATGCCATCATTATTTTTCGTTATTTTTTCTTTTAAAAAAATTCATACTTCTATTTAATCATTTTTTAAAAATTTTAAACTTAAATACTTTAATATATGATTTTTAATTTTCTTCATAAATTAATTGTATTCTAATAATTTAATTTAATAATATTAATTGATTTATATAATTTTTTAGAGATTATAAAAGTTAAACAATAATATATATATATGATTTTTAACCATCTTGACAAATTAATTATACATTAATAATTTATTTAATAATCTTATTTTTATAATTTTTATTAAAATTTAAAAAGTTAGACAATAAAAATAAATGATTTTTTAATCTTTCTAGCATATTAATTATACTTTAATAATAATAATAATAATAATAATAATAATAATAATAGTTTAAAAGTTAAACAATATAAATATATGAGTGTTAATTTCGCTACACATTCTTTTCTTTCTCTTTGAAAAATTTGCAAAAAAATTATTTTTTCTCCTTTTCTATAGAGTTTATGGCTTTATTTTTGTAGCCAAAATTTGTGATATTACTTTTATTCTTGAAAATACCATATTATAGAATGGAGAGATTCTATATACTCATTCATAGTATTTTGACGAAACTCATATTTTGAAAATTAAGTTAAAATATTTTATTATCTTTTATAATAGAATTTATTGCTAATTAACATTTTACTAAATAATTTGTATAAATTTTTATATATATATATATTTAATATTAATTATATTTATTTGTGTTTTATCATTCTATTACTGCGCAATATACATGTATATGATTAGTAATTATATATAGACCAAAATACTATTTTTAATTGATGATCAATTAATAAAAATTAAAAAAAACAAAAATTAAAATATAAAAGCTTAATACTATAATTTTAGTTCTTGGTAAATTATATGGTTTGTCATCCAAAATAATTGTATATAGTGAGAATTAATATAGGAAGGAAACCATAAACGAAGCAAGAAAATCTTGTGGAAAATATTTTTCCATAATAAATTTGTTAATTATAGAAGTTTTTATATACACATGAGAGAAGAGCACATGAGCTATACAATCAGCTAAATTTTAGAAAAAAAAATAGCTAATAAAAGAAAAAAGAATCTTCTAGGATATTTTCTCCAAAAAATACAAAACCAAAATAACTTAACAAAATGGTGTACTTCATAAGCATTGAGCTCAGAGGACAAAATAATGAAAAATGTGTGCATCGAGCCCAAACACAACACATCAAGCCTAGAAGCTACACTTCAAGTGTGTCTTCATACCCTTTCAAGTTGGAGCTTATTGCAGACTCAACAAGCCCATCTTGGAATAGAAGCGTGAAAATGTGGAATGGGTAAAGCATTTGTGAAGAAATCACCGAGCTAATTTGAGGGTGAAATGTGTTGAGAAAGAATGAGATCGACTTTGTACTGATCTTGCCCCAGACAATCAATGTCAAGATGTTTGGTGCATTTATGAAAGACAACATTCATTGTGATATGAATTGTGGCTTGGTTATCGCGCCAGAGAGGAATGGGCAATTGAAGTGAAATTTGAAGCTCTTGAAACAAATAAGAAAGCCACTAGAATTCACATATCATGCTCGCGATGCTATGGTACTCAACTTTAATATAGGAACAAGATATAATTGCTTGTTTCTTTGTCTTTCATGAAATTAAGACATCACCTAGAAATATACAAATTCATCACCTAGAAATATACAAATAGCTAGTGAGGGTTCATCTGGTATCTCAACATATGGCCCAATTAACATCACCGGTGGCTTATAACTAAAGAGAATAAGAATATGGATAAAGAATCCCCAATGTTGAATTGCCTTACAAATATCTCAGGACATGAATAACTGAATTCTAGTGTTCTTCTCTGGGAGATTTGAAAGAATTAGCTTAATTGCTGACCATAAACGTGACAGCTGGTCTTGTAAAACGTACATATAGCACTCTTCCAATAAGTCTTCAATGTTGCTAAGGATCAGAGATAAGGGGACCATCGGTGGTAGAGAGGACAGTGCCCTTTCCTATAAGAGTCGGTGTAGGTCTCTAATAAACTAATCCAACATCTTTCACTACAAAAAAATACGCTATCTGCAACGGATAGAATCCGTCGTAGATCCGTCGCAAATCAAGATTTGCGATCTATCTGCGACGGATACGATCTGTTAATAAAAAAAGGCGTCGCAGTTTTCAATTTTGTGACAGGCCGTCGCAGATTGCGACAGATTTGCTACCACTAGGCGGTTGCAAATTTGCCACTCAAATTTTCGTGGGCAAACAGTAACCGTGGCAAAAATCTGTCGCAGAAACCGTCGCTAATTGGTAGCAAATTTATCTTCTCGCCATTTTCAAGGTCATAGTATTCCGTCGTAGATTCCGTCGCAAAAGTCGTCGCAAATCCGTCACAAAGTCCGTCGCAGATGTTCTGGAGTATATATATTCCGTCGCCGATTTCGTCGCAAATTCCGTCGCCGATTTCGTCGCAGACGAGCCATCGCAGGCTATCCGTCACAGATGCCGTCATAGACCGTCCATCGCAGATTCCATCACAAATTCCGTCACAGACTGTTTTGTGTCATTATATGGATTTTATATATAAAATACACACCTGTAGTAATAATATTTACAATTTAATTACATAAATCTAAATTTACACCAATTTTCAAAATAATTTTTCATTGATATAAAATGCAATAGTTAGTTAAACTAACATAACTCAAAAGTCATTACAATATATAAGTTTTAAACATTTCAAAGTATTAAAGAATGAACACTTTCAAAAGTAAAAACTAAGCCAAAGGCATATACTAGTCATCATCTGGATGTTCTTCTGTTACTTGATCTTCTGCTGGTGGGGTTGGTTCTATTGGAGCCCATCTAGGAGGTTCAGTTGGCCGTCCTAGTAACATATTCTGAATCCAAGTTTGGTTCTCAACCAAAAATCGAGCCATATATGCAATCTTGGTCTCTAATTTGCTCTCTATATGACTGACTTTATTGCTTATCTCATCACGTATCTCAGTTAACATATTCTCATTCACTTGTTGAGATGTACTTCCACTGCCCTTAAAGATGTGAGAACTCGCTAAATTCCCCAACCCATATATTCTGGCCTTCTTCATTCCTCCTGCCGCTTCAACAAATAAATCATCATCATCCTTAGTACAAGATTGAACTTCCTCTCCATTTGCCTCTTCTGTAGATTATGATGCTTTCAATTTCTGAAAGCTTTCCTAAAAATGAAAATCAAAACAACGTTAGAGTCAAAAGAATCCAGTAGCCAATACACACAATTCACAAGCAATATTCATAAATAGGCAATTTAATAACATTTAACAAAAAAAGTATTAACTAGATTATGACATAACCTATTTATGGGTCTCAGTTCCAATGATTATGATCTCCTCATAAACACAAAAATCGAATAATTCAACTAGTTCTTTTTAATAATTGTACTAGCAGCACAACCAAGATGAGGTTCTAAATGCAAGTTGAAACTCAAAAAAACTGAAGGCTACAAGTTCAAAAACTGCCAATTGAATTGCAATGCAAAGAACAATTTGTTTACAGATAAGAGGAGTTAAAGAACTAAGTGGCAGCTCAATTACATGTCTAGCTTTAACCTTCACAACAGATAACCAATCACTATCAACCTGTCTTATAGACGGATAAGGAGCATAGTATACATGTTGTGCTTGGCTTGCCAAAATAAAGGGCTCATACTTCCCAAATCTCTTCCTTTTGTGAACATCTACAATATTGTATCCTTTATGACACCTCATACCCACATCTAGCGTTGGATCATACCAATCACAAAGGAACAAAGTTGTCCGCTTAATTGGTAGTGCTGGGTACTCTATTTCAATGACCTCCTGTAACCTACCAAAGTAATCGCTTGATTGTTCACTGTAGTTTGTCCCTTTAATACATACACCACTATTCTTGGTAGATCTATTTGCACTTCTTCTCTCTATGTGGAACTTAAATCCATTCATAAAATACCCAGAATATACCTTAGCATCATTTTAAGGTCCCTGTGCCAAGTCTTTTATAAATTGGTTGTTCACAGCATTCAACGGGTCATGCACCTATATGAAAAGCATAAATATTCAATACAAGTGCCTTAGATAATATTGACTACAAAATGCTATGTAATAAACTTACATAGGATTTGAACCACTGGGGAAAATTATTATCCAAATGCATATCAATCTCATCCTTGCTAATGTTAGGATTTTGAGTACGTAATTCGCCAACGAACAATCTTCATAGTATAAAGGACCATCATTAAGTATATCAAGAATGGGAGTGTAAAACAATATTACTGAAATTCAATTTTAACATAGTCGACAAATGGCTCAACTTCTGTACAATTCATGAGTACATACGACTGAGCCGTGTTCCTCTCACGTTCCGTCAATTTTCGATTCTTTGGTTGAGCAAATCCCAGAAAATACTCTGTTTCTTCCATCCACTCCCACTCCGTCTACCAATTGCTGCATTAACATCATCTGAGTCTAGATCAGTAACTTTCAGTAAACCAAGAGAATTAAGCTCAGCTAATATTTCTTCCCCGGTCTTCACGGGTGGTGGCATGTCCTGAATTATTTTATTTTTTCTGAACCAAGTTCTATTCTTTCTCCATGGATGGTCAATTGGAAGAAACTTCCTATGATTATCGAACCATGTTTGTTTTGTTCCATTCGGAAGTGTAAAGGCATCTGTCTCTCCCATACAATGAGGACATGATAGCCTTCCACCAGTACTCCATCCAGAAAGCATTGACAAGGCAGGGAAGTCACTAATAGTCCATAATAATGCAGCATGCATAAAAAAATTTTGCTTCATGGACACATCGTATGTCATAACCCCTACATCCCACAATTGTTTCAACTCGGCAATTAATGGTTGTAGGAACACATCTATTTTCATTTTCAGATTATTAGGCCCTGGCACTAAGACTGTTAAGAACATGTACTCCGACTTACCACACATCCATGGAGGAAGATTGTAAGGAGTGAAAATGATTGGCCCCCGATGAGTACGGTTTGCTGTATTTCCCAAATGGCTGGAATCCGTCAGAACTTAACCCGAGCATGACATTTTGAGTCTCAGAAGTAAATGAGGGATACAGATTGTGGAAGTGCTTCCAAGCAGGAGATTCAGATGGATGACGCATAACTCCCTCCTCGGACTTGTGTTCTGCATGCCACCTCATGTCTTTTGCGGTGGCATTAGATGCATAGAGCCGTTGCAACCTTGGAATGAGAGGGAAGTAATGCATGACCTTGTATGCCTTCTTAACATTGCCAATTCGTTTGTATCTTGCTTGTTGGCAAAACTTGCACACAAGCAAATCTACATCATCACCCCAGTATATCATACAATTATTTCTACAGCAGTCAATCTTCTGTACTGGGAGGCCCAAACCTTCAATCAATCTTTTCGTTCTATAGAAATTTTTAGGGAATACATTATCCTCTGGAAAAACTTCTTTAACGAATTCTGCTATCTGATCAAAACATCTCTCCGAAAAATGGTGTTCGGCCTTCATGTTGAACATATGAGCCATGGCAGATAACTTCGTATGCTTTACACAACCGGGCCATAGTTCCTCATTAGCCGCTTCCAGCATTTGAAATAGCTTTTTAGATTCTTGATCCGGTTCCTCCTCCATGTAATCAGAATGAGAATTAGGAACTCCAAGCCCTTGGAGGACCATTTCACGATATTGTGCACCTGTTTCATTATGCATTTGATCGACCAATCCAGTTTCAAGATCCCTAAAAGCTGTACTTGTATCCTCAGGCCATGGTTCCCCATGTGATACCCACTGATAGTAATTTGGCATAAAACCAAATTTTGTCTCGTGGAAGCGGACTTCTTCCACCGGTTGGAAAATTTGGTTTCTACATTTCGGCTTCGAACAAGGACACCTAATTCTGGTCCCATCCATACTTGCTGGATGAGAAATTGCGTAGTCTAAAAACTCTTGTAGTTTTTCTTGAAATACTCTATTCAAATGTCCCCCAGTATACGTTTCATACATCCATCCCCGGTCCATACTTATTGTCTTATGTGAATCATCCAAAATGTACTAAAAGAATAAAAAATCAATAATCAAGCCCAATAAAAAGTGACATTCAGACCTCCTATTTCACACTGTGGGTGCAAAATATTAAAGTGTGGTTGTGTTTCATGTGATAGCTACCATTCTAGAAAATGCTACAATAATAGTATATAAACAGAGGTTATATAATTTATTAATCATATTCATTTAAGGAATATTATTTTAACTCATATTCATAATCATATTTTGTTATGAAATACTATTTTTAATTATATCATTCGTGCTTTTTATAGATTTTCTTGTTTGCATCAACACGAGTGTTGAGTTATATGTAGAATGGCACAAGCAAGTGACCATGCATTTGTAACTAAATTTTTAAAGAGAAAAGGGGGAGGGGTACTTTTTTAAACTGCCAAAATTGCCACCAAAATTGCCAAGTCCAATTAGCTCCAAATGATATCACAATCTAAAAGATTACTGCCAAGAAGATACCTGATTTACAAATGTCCTCTGGAAAGGGCTTTTATCTACATTTAACTATATTGTCGTCGCCCCGTCAGTGCTTGTGGAAGGTGGTGTCTGGTGTGTCGGCTTGGCGGTGAGTGATAGAACAGGAGGTGGTGGGTGAGCGTGGGTGGCGTCGGATGAAGAAAACGAGAGGGTAGGGAAGAAGATGATAGAAGAAAGGTGTGACTGCTTAATGAAATTGGAGGAAATTGGAGAGAAAGAGAGATGGAAGAGGCTCATTCATGGAAAAAAAAATTAAGAACTCCACTTTGGGTTTTGGAGGTTCTCGGCCAAAATTAGGGATAATAGAATTTGGGGGAATAATTTACAAAGAGATAGCAGAAGAGTGGTTCACGTGCTTGGCACGTGCAATATCTTTAAACTTAATTTACGACTTAGCTGTGACTATGCTGCATATTTGCCACGCAAAGTAAGTCCATCGCAAATATCCGTTGCAAAATGAATTTTTTCTTACCGTTTTTGCAACCAATCTGCGATGAATTGAATTTTCGCAAAAATTCCCCGCGCTACCTTCTCCCGCCAAGCAGCCGCGCCAAATTTTGCGACAAAAATTTGCGTCGACCAGACAACCGTCGCAGATTTACTATGGATTTGCAACCGATTTGCGACGGCTTCCTCAAAATTCCTTCACTGTGTTTATCCGTCGCAAAACCGTTGCAGATCCGTCTCGCAGATTTTCGTCTCAAATGCCGAATATTTTTGTAGTGTTTAATGAGGTCCATTATATACTTTCTCTAGTTAGTAAACCAGAGGTGGACCTAGCTATTTTGATGTCAAGGAAATACTTGGCTAGACCTAAGTCTTTGATGGTGAATTCTTGATGTAAGAAGGCTTTAACATTATCTCTTGCAGAGTCCCTGGGACTAGGACACCATCAACATATACCAACAAAATCAAGAAGATGGTTTGCCTTTTATATTTAAATAGACAGTGGTCATAGGCAGATTGAACAAAAAATAGGATTGTAACTTCTAGGAAAACACTATATTCCATTACCTTGAAGCTTATGTCAGGCCATACAGAGATTTGCTTAATTTACATACTTATCCCAAAGTAGCCTTTATGTAACCATATGAAGGAAGCATGTAGAGATCGTCATTAATGAATCCATGAAGAAACATATTGTTGATGTCCAATTGGTGCAGATGCTATGATTTTGCCGTAACAATAGCCAAAAGGAGTATTTCTATTACAATTTTTGCCACGGAAGAAAAAATCTTAGTGAAATCGCCTCATTCCACCTGATTGTAGCCTTTGATTACAAGTTTAGCCTTGTATCAGTCAATAAAGCCATCTAGTTTGAGTTTTAACTTATAAACCCACTAAGCTCCTATTAGTTTCTTATTAGGAGATAAATTTTGCTTTAAAGCTCTCAGTTCTTCTTACATTATTGGTATCCATTTTTTGTGCTAAGTAACTTCTAAGAAAGACTTTGGTTCCTTAATTGTAGATAACTTAGCTAAAAAACACAAATGGTCAGAAGAAAAGTATCCATTAAGAGTAGGGGTAAGGTGGTTTGGGTCACAATAGGTAAAGTCAGTCTCAAAATCACTTAGTCATACGCCTGGCCTTACTAGTTTGGTACTTCCTCTAATATAAAAAGTTAGAGAAGGCATGACTAGGTCTATTAGAATAGCAGCAGTAGATTTTGTTGGATCAATGGGCACTTGTAAGGAAGAAATTCATAAGAAGCAGTGTTGTTATTAGTTATGGAGACTTCAAGTCTGGTAAGAGAAGTAGAGGTTGGTCTAATGACGTTAGTATTGGTAGGATGGTTATGAGGTACAGAGGTATCAATTCTATAATCATCCAAAACTAGAAAGGTAGTGGAGGATTTATAGGTAATAAGGGCTGAGTCTTGAATGGATAACAATACTAACGAAACCTAACGTCACATGAGGTGAAAATGGTATGATTCTAAAGATCATATAACTTGTCATCCTTTTAACATGAGGTGTGACCAAGATAAATACATCTAATGGCCCTGTAATCAAACTTTCCTTTATGAGGCTAATTGTTCTTGGCAAATGCCAAACAACCAAAGACCCTAAGTAAGGTGGCTTTGAAAATAAAACCTCAAAAAGGTGTTTTCCATTCTAGAATAATAGTATGTAATCTATTAATTAAGAATGCAGCAAGCAAAATAGCTTCTCCCCAAACAAAGAGGAAGACCAAATTCAAACATTAAAGCCCTTTGCAAGTTAAGTATGAGTCTTTGCTTCCTTTCTACCATTCCATTCTATTGAGATGTATAAACACAAGCTTCGTAATGTAAAGCGTCGTATAAGGACAAAAGCTTTTGATATTGAATACCCAAAAACTCAGCCTCATTATTAGGTCTAAGAGTCTTAATTCTCATTCCAAATTGAGTCTCAACCATTCTAAAAACTTTGTTAACAAAGATAATGTCTATGACTTGTGATTCATTAGAAAATCCAAATTGCTTTATTATGGTCATCCACCAAAGTTAGAAAATAATGTGCTCCCATATTTGTTTTTGTTAAATTAGAACCCCAGATGTTAGCATAGAACAAATTAAATGGTTCCTCACCCTTGGTTTTACTTATGGGAAAAGGAATATGAGCCTGTTTAGCTAAAGGATACAATTGATAGTGTAAAACTACTTATGTCTTACTGATGAGTTTCAAATGGAAAAGCACAATATTTAATGGATGTCCTAATCTGCTATGCCAAGTTTGCACAATAGGTGTAGAGACTTGGTTTACAAACATTGTTGAAAAGAGAGGTTAATAAAATTGTTCACTTAATTATTAAAAAAAATGAGTTTTCATCAAGTAGATAAAGTTTTCCCATTAATATTCCAATAGCTACGTTGCTATTATTCTTTTAGTCTTGCAAGAAGCAAAGAGTATGAGAGAAGAGTAATTTTATGTTGTTGTGTTTAGTTAAACTAGGTATAAAAAAGCAAGTTATGGCCAAAGTTTTGAATGTATGAACTTTTGTCAAAAGTAATTGATTATGTAGGGTCACTATGCTTAAAGAATGAACTTCAATCTTGGTGCCATTTGGTAAGTGGACTCTAATCGGCTGGATTTTGGTTTGGAAAATACTGAACAAATTTTCATCTTCATAAATGTGGTTAAAAGCTTCATTATTTATGATCCAATGCACCATAGTATCATTCTTAGTTAATTGTTAAGCTATAATACCTGCAATATCTTGTCTATACAAAATTCATGTAGGTATAACTAAACACTTGCTTAGCTTTAATATACTTGGAAATCTCTTGTTTAATGAGTTCAACAATTCCCTCATGCATTTTTGACCCTTGATCTTCAATTGAGTTTCTTGCTTCTGTATTACTCTCCGCTATGTGAACTTGTACTCCATTTACTCCCTTTGTCATCTCAGTCTAAGCTCACCATACCGTGGTTCCCCAATCAATTTAAAACACATCTCCCTCAAATGTCCTGGTTTCTTGCAAAAATTTCAGTCTTATTAAATTCCTTCCTTTAGTAAACCCCTCTTCCATAGCCTTGCTTCTCATTATATACTGTTCCCATAAATATTACCACATTCTCTATACTTTCTTCCAACTCCTTCCAAAGATATTTCGCAGTGTCTGTATAAATAAAGGCATTTGTTATCTATTTATTCATTGCATTTAGAATCCATGAAGTCATTAGTCCTACTCTAATGCTTAAACTCCGCAGAGTCTTCTTTTGGTATTTGTCCAGTTCCTTCGATGATTCAACTCTATCACCATCAACTTACTCCATCTTTGATAATTGTTTCCATTCGATGGATTAGAAACTAAGACCATCCTTGAGTTATCAAACGATTGGAGTTGCGTCGGATCTCCATTTCTAACATTAACATTTTCTTTAGTTCTTTGGAACTTTATTCCCTATATCACTCATAGTTTTAATCACGAATCACCGACAACAAAAAGAATCTAGTAAATAGAGTATAACATTGTATAGGTTATCTCTAACCTACCAGCTTTGATACCATGAATGAAACCATAAACGAAGCAAGAAAATCTTGTGGAAAATATTTGTTCTTAACGAATTTCCTAGTTACAAAAGTTGTTATATACACAGAAGAGAAGAGCACGTGAGCTATATAATATGCTAAATTCTAGAAGAAATTAGCTAAGAAGCTTCTAATAGATTTTCCCCACAAAATACAAAACTAAAATAATTTAACAAAATGGTGCGCTTCATATGTCATGAGCTTAAAGGAAAAAATAATGAAATGGTACTTATTGAGCCCAAACACGACACCTCAAGCCTAACCGTTGCACTTAAGTGTATCCTCAATATCTAAAAATTTTAATTTAAATAATAAAAAATAAAATTATATGTTCTAATAGTATGATTTATAATTAACCTAAAATATGAAAAAATATATTAGATTTGAATTTCTATAAAAAGGATATATGAAAAGTCCAACAAACTTTTAAATTTTGATTGCTTAAAAAATTTAATGAAATATTTTTATATGAAATTATAAAATAAATCTATATTTAGCTATAATAATAATAATAATAATAATAATAATAATAATAATAATAATAATAATAATAATAATAATATAAACAGATTTTTTATGCAGCAACAATAACAATAACAATAATATAAGAATAATAATTAATAATAAAAAAATAAATGTTTAATTTAGCAAATATATAAAAGTTAACAAAAATATTTTTGTCTATTGACATATTTTCTCTCATACATGTATATATATATAATATAATATAAATTTATCATCATAAGTATCAAATTCATTTGATTGACCATTCATATCTAAAGTTAAGGAATCATATTATAAGGTTATTTTTAAAAATAAATTAATAAAATTATATTTTCCATCTATCCTTATGTAAAAGAACTTCCAAAGATGGTCTAAATAATATTGCATATCCTAATTTTAGAGAGAATGAAACATTAGCCTTAATAATAATATAGAAGAAACACCCAACTCCTCACAGTACTATAAATAAGAAAACATAAGTTGGTAAGGGAATTTGTTTATTTTATGAACTTATATTTATAAAATAAGTTTTAAATTCATAGGTTGAACATGGGATGCATTTTTAATTTGTCTCAAAAAAATTTTTTTTTGGTTCATGCATAAATTGATGTTTTATTAAGAGATTTATAACAATGATTACAAACCTATTTTATACTAGGGCCTAATTGCCATAGCATCATTATTATGGAGATAGAATTTTAGACGCATTTTCAATTATGAGGATAGGGGTGAGTATAAGTCGAGTTCAGCTCGGGTTGAGGGTGTATTTTGACTTAATCAAACCCTATCAAAGAATAAAAGTATCAAATTGATACTATTTGAATTTCTTAATTTTTTGATCGATTTGAGTTGATTTTGGATTCGGTCGAGTTTGCTTTGAGCAGGTTGATCTTTAATATTTGAGTTGATTTTAGTATTGTTGGGTCGGATTGTGTCAGGTTATATCATAAAATAAATAAAAATAAAAATATTTATATATAAATATAAAAAGTCGGTCGAGTTCGGTTTAAACAAAAAAAATTTTCTAACCCAACCGACAAAAAAAACTCGACATTTATTTTATTTTTAAAACCGAACCAACACAAAATATATGTTTTATACATATCAATTCGGTTCAACTCAATCGATTCGGTCAGATTCAAAAATTTTACTCTATTCAATATGAGGAAAAAGAGAGATAGCTAATTTAAAATGGGAAGCTCCTCGTATAAGTTATACAATCTATATCTATATTATTATATAAAAGTCAAAAAAATGTACTCTTTCCTTAAGATGACACATCATGATATTTTAAAAAATAAACAATTTCATAATTTTTCAATTTCTCTATATATTCTTAATTTCTCACTTTGTCTTCTCTTCTCTCTATATTCTTAATTTTTTATATTCTTAAATCAATTTAGTTACTATAATATCAAATTTTAATATATCATTATTTAATAATAAATTTTCAGGTACAAGGAATACAAAATGACATCCAAAATAATATATGAATAAAATCTAGCATAAAAAATACAACACAATTAGCATTTTAAGTGAACATATTTGAAGAAAATAAAATGTACTGATTTAGTTTTCTTTTTATGATTGTAATTAAACAATTATTTTTTTTAATAAGTAACAACTAACTTTAAAAGTAATTTTAGATATCTGGATTGGCTTATTCTTCTTCATGTCTCATATTTACAAATCTATAATAAGGTTAGTCACACTTTATAGATTTTCAAGTCTTTTTTTTTTATTTTTATTAATGATAATAATGATGAGTAAGAATGTTAGAGACAAAACAAAGAGTGTATTTTTTTTATATGTTTTATTTTATTTTATTTTATTAATAGGTAAATTAATTATGCAAAACTAAATATTTATGAATTCTTAAATTTAATGTGAAATTAGAAATAACCAATTCACTATCCCTTCATACTTGAACTGACCTCGACATAGACACTTCCTATTGCTACCTTATAAAGCCATGAATATCAATTCATCATTATTTGAAAATAACTACTTCACAATTTTTTTTTATTAATAATTTTTTATTTAATTTTAATAATTTATATAAAATTTAGAATTTAATAATTAATAAATTGTATTTGTCTTTTATTTTTTTATTAAATAATTAAACATTAATATAACTTCATAATATTAATTAACTAAATTATATTTTTGGCTTTTAATTTTTTATAAATTAATTATATATTAATATAATTTAATAATATTGATTGATTTTTTAAAAAAAAATTGAAAAGTTAAAAAATATATATAATTCTTAATATTCACAATAAATTAATTATAAATTAAATTATATATTGCTAATAAAATATATAACTTTTGACATTTCTAATAAATTAATTATACATCAATAGTTTATTTAATTAATAATTTAGTTATAATAATAATTACTTTGTATATTTTTTAGAAATTTTTATTATATAAAAGCTAAGAAAAGAAATAGTGTTGAGATTGCCACCTCATTATTTTTAGATTAGCTACTTCACTTTTCTTTTATTCTTTCTTAATTTTTTACTTAATTTTAATAATCTATATAAAATTTGAAATTTAATAATTAATAAATTGTTTTAGTCTTTTAATCTTCTTCTATTAAATGATTGCACATTAATATAATTTTAAAATACTTAATTAACTAAATTATATTTTTAACTTTTAATTTTTTATGAATTAATTACACATTAATATAATTTAATAATATTAATTGATTGATATTTTTAGAAATTTAACAACTTAAAAAATATATGACTCTTAATATTATTAATAAATTAATTATAAATTAAGGTTACCACATCATCAAATTTTAAAAATGGCTAATCCATACTTTTTTCTTTTTCAAATTAATTTTTATTTAATTTTAATAATTTATATAATATTTAAAATTTAATAATTAATAAATTATATTTGTGACTTTTAATCTGCTATAAATTAATTACATATTAATATAATTTAATAATATATTTTTATTTTTTTAGAAATTTAAGAAGTTAACAAAATATAACTCTTAATATTAATAAAAAAATTAATTATAAATTAAATAATTTGTTTATAATAATAATTAATTTATATATTTTAGAAATTTAAAAAAGTCAAGAAAATTGAAAATATTATATGGTGCCATAAAATACATATATGGATAATGTGAAAAAATAGTATTTATTGTATTTAGTAAAATAACTTATTAATATATGAATATAAAAAATAATACATTTAATAAATTATTAATAATATTTCTAAATCAAAATTTTAATTTATGTATTTAATAAATTATTAATATAAATTTAACAACTGAAAATATATTATTAATATCAAGGTCATATATTTACTATATTTAATAAATTATTAATAAATATTTTAACTAAAGCTATTAATATATGAAGATAAATGATTATATATTTAATAAATTATTAATAAATTTTTCATTGATAAATTATTATATTTAATAAAAGACCATATATTTGATAAATTATTAAATGATTATAAAATATCTTATATATAAAAAATTTATTGACCAAAATTAAAAAATAAATGCAAAGTAGATTATCACGTAATATATATATACAATATGAAAATATCATGTGTTATAGTTATTTACCTCTTTATATATTATTTGTGTGTCATAATTTTTTTTATGAAAATATGAATATATAAAGATAAAAAGTTAAATCACATTTTAATTTATTTCATACGACCATAGTAATAGTTGTTAATTATATTAAATCTAAAATTAATTTACTAAAACTATTAATAAATAAAAATAAAATGTCATATATTTAATAAAATTTTAATATATAAATATAAAATGTCATAAGTATAATAAAATATTTATAACACGATAAAAAATCGCATTCGTACGGTGAGCGAATATCCAACTAGTTATGTATATAAAAGTTAAAGAACATAGAATTGCTATGATGTTGCCACATCATTAAATTTAAAAATGGTTAATTTATATTTTTTTTCTTTTTAATTATTTTTATTTAATTTTAATAATTTATATAAAATATAAAATTTAATAATTAATAAATTATATTTGTAACTTTTAATTTTCTATAAATTAATTTCACATTAATATAATTTAATAATATATTTATATTTTTTAAGAAATATGAAGGGTTAAAAAAATATAACTCTTAACATTCATGATAAACTAATTATAAATTAAATAATTTATTTATAATAATAATTAATTAATATATTTTAAAAATTTTAAAAATTAAATAATAAACTATATATTTTTTGACATTCCTAATCTATCTATATAAATACATAAAAAGCAAAGGTAACGAGAACTCTCCTAAGATTGTCATATCACTTATTACTAAGAATACAACAATATTATAATTTCTCAATTTCTCATCAATTTCTTAATTTCAGATTAAATTTTCAATTTCACTTTCTCTCTTCTTGATAAAAAAAAAAGAAGCTTAAACCATTCAATTTGATGTTGATTCAATATTTAATACTTTACTCTTTTAATTAATTTTAATAATTTATATAAAATTTATAATTTAATAATTAATTATATTTAAGACTTTTAATATTCTATTAAATAATTACATATTAACATCATTTCATAATATTAATTAAATAAATTATATTTATGACTTTTAATTTTTTATAAATTAATTACACATTAATATAATTAAATAATTTTGATCGATTTATATATTTTTTTAAAAATTTGAAAATTTTTAAAAAAATATGACTTTTAATCTTTATAATAAATTAATTATAAATTAAATAATTTATTTATAATAATAATTAATTTATATATATATTTTTAGAAATTTAAAAATTAAACAATAAAATATATAACTTTTAACATTTCTAACAAATTAATCATACATTGATAATTTATGTAATAATAATATTTATATTAATAAAACTTTTAATAAAATTTTAATAATTATAAATTTTCATACTCACATTTTTCTCCTTATTTGAAAAATTTTGCTTGAATTTTTTTAATTTTTTTCTCATTTTTATAAAATTCTTGATTTTTTATAGCAAAAATATGTATATTTTTATTTTTTGATTAGTAAAAGTGTCAAATTATAAAATAAAAGATTATACTTACTAACCAATATTATTTTAATGAAATTATTATAAAGATTGAGATAGATATTTTATTTTACATTTTTTACAATATAATTTATTATTAATTTACATATAAATTATTTATATTTTTTATTTATTATATTTATATGTAGTTTGCTATTTTTATTATCGCATAATGGATAGGTAAGGGATTAGAAAATAAAAAATTTAAAGTTGCTACGCAAGCGGATAAAAAAATATAAATTATAATTTTATAATTTATTATTATAAAAATTAGAATTTAAAAAGACAATATTATAATTTAAAAAGTCATAAATTTAAAAAGATAATAAATAATTAAATATTGCCTATTATTATTTGAAAATCTTATATAATATTATTATATTATTGAATTCGAATAAATTCAGTTGAACAATATATCAATCATCAATTTGGATAGGTGTCCGATCCGATTATAAAAATATTATTCTTTAGGAAAAAAAACTACTCCATTAAATAATGACAAGTCATTTATGAAAAATAAATACATAAGTAAAAAATAAAATATTTAGAAAAATTACATAAATATCAATATTTAGTTTGAAGTGAATAAAAATATTTAGATTTTTATTTGCTTTTTTGTGACAACAATGAGTTATTCTATTTTTGCTAAAGTAGTATATGTAGTATTTTTTTAGCGAGGCAGATGATAAGTGACAGAAATTAATTTAACATAATTTATTAATATTTCTACGTATATTATGTAATAGTAAATAATTATCTATCTTACAATCTAATTTATTATATTTGATATGTAATGAGTTTATTATGAAATATATAGTTTTAATTCTTTAATTATGTGTTAATATATATTTTTATTTAATATTTTTCAGTTTATTATTTAATTTATTGACTATTGTAACAAAAAATATTAGTGTAAATTAATTTTGCTCATGATTAGTAAAAAATCATATTCGCACATCGTGCGGGCCAACAACCAGTGTGTGTGTGTGTGTGTGTGTGTATATATATATATCTAAGTCAAGGAACACAAAAAAATTATATGATGCTACAAAATGCATATATGCATAATGTGAAAAAAAGATAAAATAGTATTTATTGCATTTAGTAAAAAAATTATTAATATATAAATTTAAAAGATTATGTATTTAATAAATTATTAGTAATATTTTTAACTTAAATTATTAATTTATAAAGATGAAACTAATGTATTTAATAAATTATTAATATATAGGATTATTAATACATGAAAAATATAAAGCTCATATATTTAATAAATTATTAATATAAATTTGATAACTAAAAATATTAATATATATAGATCAAATATCATATATTTAATAAATTATTAATAAAAATTTTCATTGAAACTAATAATATATGAAAATAAAAGATTACATATTTAATAAAATATTAATGAATTAATAAATATTAATAAATATTTTAACTGAAACTATTAATATATGAAGATAAAATATCATATATTTAATAAATTATTAATAAATTATTAATTATTAATAAAATTTTAACTGAAACTATTAATATATATGAAAATAAAATATCATATATTGAGAACTTATTAACATATAAAAATTAAATATCTTATATATGAGAAATTTATTGATTAAAATTGAAAAATGAATGAAAAATAAGTTATCGCGTAATATATTTATACAATACAAAAATAACATGTGTTATAATTATTCATCTTTTTATATATTATTTGTGTCCCATAATTTATTATATGAAACTATTAATATATAAAGATGAAAAAAATTAAATTTTATTTCAATTTTATTTTCTATAAATTATTGATTATATTAAATCTAAAATTTATTGACTAAAACTATTAATATATGAAAATAAATATTATATATTTAATAAATTATTAATATATAAATATAAAATATCACATATAATAAAATTTTTATAATATGATAAAAAATCACACTCGCGCATCGTGTTGATACGGGACTAGCAATCATAGAAATTTGTACTATCATCTCAATATATCTGTCATGAACCTGCCTTGTGAAGAGTAGATTCTCAAGGAGACCAAGTTCACTGTGAGTTTAATGGAAAAGTGCAGCAACATATCAGATAATGGAGAATAAGGGCAGAAAAGAAGAAAGAAGAAAAAAGAAAGAAAGAAGAGAGAAATTGAGGAAGAGAATTGTATTTCGTAATTGTTCAATGATGAAATCTATAACAATTTCTATTGTTTTTATAACTAATTATTCCTCTGATAATAACATTCTCTTTGTGTGCTATTTCTTAGTTGTCTGACTAACCCTCACAATGACATCATAATGATTACTAGTGACTAACATACTCCAATCTCTTATTGCCACTTATTAATCAAATCATCTTAGCTTAACACCTGCTATCCAGCTAGGCTATCTTGTCCATCTCAGCATCCTTTTCTCCTAAATCCACAGCCATTGCTGGAGCTTGTGTTGTTAATGGGCTTATCAAGGATTCTAGGCCACTACTTCCATCTTGGGTCTTGACATTAACCTTCCCTTGAAGGTCTTCCTTCTCCCCAAGGAAGAAGGAATGAGCCTTCAACTTTCCATTTTTCAGCAACCTTAGTAATTCAGTAGCTCATTGCACCTTCTTCCCAATAGCTAGCTTCAAATTATCTTTAAGTAGAATATTGAGTTTTTGTTTCTCTCTATTTTGCATTTTTTCAAAAACCTTCAAGGCAATTTTAATTTTCTTTCTTTGTCTTCTTCACCTCTCAAACTCATCTTCGAACAACTTCGAAGTTCTGTCATTGTTATCCAAATTTTGATCAGTAGGAATTTTGTGCTCCACTGTTGATACATTAGAACAGCCATCAATGGGTAATTGATGAAGCCTTTGAGAAGTCTTGGTTACTCTTCCATGATTCCTCAATCCATCAAGAAATTCAGAATCATGTTGTACATTTTCCAGCTTGGCAGTCATAGCATTCTTTGTTATTAGTTGCTCAATGGATAGCCCTTTTTTCTTCATTATCTTTACTCCTGCGTAATTAAAATAAACTATAGCAGTCTCCTCATCTCCTCTGTCATCAGTGTATTGATCTGACTGCAAATCAAGCCCATTCCTTATGTATCTACGCGCCAATTGAAAAGGAAGCACAAATCCATCTTTAATTTCAACAAAAATTTCAATAGGAGCACCGATCCAAACTGATTCACCCTCAGTTAACAATTTGACATGTGATTTAGAGTTTTTTTTCGTGGCAATAGGAATCAAAATTTCAGAAACTTCTTCAACATTATGTGTAAACTCTTTCACTTTTTCTTCTTCATTTTTATCATCACCATTTAGAGTTTCAAGGAAATTCAGAATTTAGTCCTTAATAAACTCTTTCTTGTGTGATAGATTGATGCTAAATTCTTCTTCTAATTTCCTTTGGATGCAACCGACTGTAGTAGTATTAAAAACACAACAACTGACAATTTTGCGAAGGCGAAGTACAAGATCCGAATCCAATATCATTTGAGCTCTGCTTTGAAATCCAAATGTTGCTGCTGCTGTGTTATTAGAGGTAGTGGCTTCAGTTGGGTGAGCGAGTCTAATGAATTGTGTTTGCGATTAAGGGCGATTGGGAGGGTTAGTAGTTTGGTCGAATGGGCTCGTAACATTTGTGGTGTTTGGTGGATTATGGTGAGGCATAGCCAAAATCCCATCTCCAGCTGAGTGTGGATTAGCCCTACCTAGATTACCAACAACAATGGTAGGTGTGGTTGAAGTTTGAATGGTATTTGGTGGATGCAAAGGTGTAGATATGGTAGGCTGCTGAGGAGAATTTTGAGATGTTGAGGCTGTTTGGATGGTTTGGGTGTGGCATGCAAAGGACCTCATCATTTCCATCATTTGGTCCATTGGCTTCCAGATGGTAGATTGGGCATTTTGTTGCTCACAAAATTGTTGATGTTGGGATTCAAGGCGCTTATAAACTTCGCGCATGAACTCTTGGCTCCTTTAATCCAGCACATGCACCTGTTCCTCCAGCTGTTGGAGGTGACTAGCAGTAGTTATAGATGCCTTGTTTTTCCATGCCATTTGTGAGATGGAAACCAAAGTGGGATTGTCCTCTGGGTTAGTGATTGTCTCTGATACAAATTTTTCGTGAACCTGCCTTGTGAAGAGTAGATTCTCTTCAAGGAGACCAAGTTCACTATGAGTTTAATGGAAAATTGCAGCAACAGATCAGAAAATAGAGAATAAGGGCAGAAAAGAAGAAGAAGAAAGAAAGAAATAAGAGAGAGAAATTGAGGAAGAGAATTGTATTGTATTTCATAATTGTTCAATGACGAAATCTGTAACAATTCCTATTGTTTTTATAACTAATTATTCCTCTGATAATAACATTCTCTTTGTGTGCTATTTCTTCGTTGTATAACTAACACTAACAATGACATCATAATGACTACTAGTGACTAACATACTCCAATCTCTTATTGCCACTTGTTAATCAATTCATCTTAGCTTAACATCTGCTATTCAGCTCGGCTGTCTTGTCCATCTCAGCATACTTTTCTCCTAAATCCACAGTAATTGCTGGAGCTTGTGTTAGGAAAAATAGATCTAAAAAGAAATAGATTTGAATCTTATACCTATAGAGGTTAATTTTGTATTTGTACTATTAATCTTGAAGAATAATTATCAAAGAATTTTTTTTTATTTTTTACGGTCTAAAAATTAAGTCTAACCCCTTCAATTTATACTTTTGAAGTAAGAAAAAATATGAAAAAAAAAACTGTAGCATAAACATCTTAAAACTTGCAAATACTTATTTATAGTAACAGTATTTTTCTCCTAGAAGAATTTGTATTTGATTTTAGAGAAACTCTTTTAGATTATTCCAATCATAATAAGATATTGTCTTCTCTCATATATCTTTAATATTATATGATAATATTATTTGAATAAATATTATAATTAAATAATATTTATCTTCATATTGATACATGGATCTATCCACCCGTCATGGGCGGATCCGATCCAAAATTAATATTTTTCACTCGCACATGACGTGATATATGCTTAAAAGAGGTCATGGTTAAAGGCAGTTCATGCTAGATTAATAGACTGTGCGATCGGCAAACTACGAGAACTTTGAACTATACACCTATTAGGGATATATAGTGTCTCATTTGCTGAAACGACTTTGGAGTAGATATAGTATGTTTTACCCCATATTACTTATAACTTTTCATTATCCTCATAAGATCTCAGAAAAAAATTACACCCATAATTACGTAAGCTTACAAACATAATTAGTCGACTTGTGGATACAAAAAGAAAGTGACAATCTAGTAATCTTCTTTTTAGTTCAGTTCCCTTAATCATGATTGAACTCGCTTTTCTAGAAATGTCCCATTAGGTCGAATCATTTATAACCGTCTAATAACACCCCAAGATAGCAAACATCTAACCATATCTCAAGAACCAACCAAAAGTCATAAGGGTAACTTTTTTTAGAACCAAAATTCTCAAGGGTCTCACATTAACAAAAATTAAGATCATATACTTTTGTCCACCATGTGGTTGAAACTTCGCATATGTAGTACGAAACACATGCCTTAGTGTTCTTTTCCACTAAAATGGGGCGCATGTCTGTCAAAAATCATATATTTTTTTCATTTAAAATATTATACATATGACAGTTTAGACACACTCAATGCCTAACTGGAGTTCACATATCTACTCAATTTGATTCAGAACTAACATCTGGTGACTTAGACAGAATTAGGCATGATCACATATAACTAGCCCAAAATTAAAGTAAATACCGAATCTCATTATGTAAATGAAATGACCATCTTACTTCAAGCACGAGCTCATTATCACCTAGATAAAATGTTTGAAAGCGGTCTCATCTTCAATTGCCACATAGACAAATAGAAGGAAATTAACCATGTGAGAAGGTTAATTTATATCATGTCTGACATACTCTTAATAACATTAAATGTACCAAACATTTAAACTCATTTAAACACAAAACAAACATCATGTTCGGTATTAATAAAAGAAATAGTCAGGTAAACATAGTCTCGAAGAGATAAATAGTATAAATGCATCAACATTTACGCAATCTAAGAGAACTTATTTGTCTAATGAATACATCTCTAATAATTTGTTTGGTAAAGAAACCTATAACCATATGATGCATAGAAAATGTATTTCGTGTTCACTTCCTTACGTGTAACCATGTCTCAAAGAAAATAATTTCTTTTTTACAATATGCTTCTAGCTGCTTTTTTAAAGTGATGAACTTATTCATATTTGATTGTCAACCTAATGGAAAAGCAAATATAAAGTCTTGTATACACTATTGCATATAAACGAAATTCCAATAGTACTTGTATAAGGAATATTTTTCATGTGCTCTACATTCTCTTGAAGATTTGGAGTATAGTTTATGACTCAAGCCATTGCCTTTAGCATGAAAAATATTTAAGTACTTACTAAATATATGTCTCTTTTTTTTTTTAAAGAGAAAATAATTTCCTCAAACGATCTTGAAGTTTTTACTCCAAAGAGTATATGTGAATTCATTCATGTCTTTCATCTTAAAATTGGTTAATAACCACTCTTTAATGTGGTTTAGAAACACCTTGTTGTTTCCAACAATTAGAATGTCATCACCATATAATGACAGTATGGCAAACTTTGCTTCCGGTCATTTGATGTAGACAAAATAGTCTTCATCTATTATGGTAGCATTATGAAAGCAAATGTAAAATTATTTTAAAAAACTGCTTAAGGTCATAGCTTGACGTTTCAACCTTCAAGCTTTGCTTGACCTTATTTGATAAAGCTTGCTGGTCATTCCATGTAAATTTCTTCATCTAATTCTCCATTGAGAAAAGACAGTCATATTACATCCATTTGATGCAATTCAATATTAAGGTTTTCCACAATTTGCTATAATCAACCTCATAGATATAAAAGTCATAATAGGAGAAAACATATCTCTATATTGTATACCCCTTTGAATTGAGAAGAGCCATATACCTCTCGAAAAAGATTGCTATCAGCTTTTGCTTGATTTTGAGAATCTATTTATTCTCAATGGCTTGGAATACTTTTGGAAGATCTACCAATTCTTAGAGTTGGTTAGATCTCAAAGAAACTAATTCTTCTTCCATTGCATTTATTCATTTAGTCTTTAGCAAGACATGAGAGAGCTTTTTAGATATTCTTTGGCTCATCTTTGTCTGAGACAGAACCACAACCATGAATACTTCTCCATTGCCTTCGAATTTAAATCTTTAATGAGGTATTATTTTATAGTTGCTTCATCTCAAATCAAAATCTTAAGGAGCAGTCTCATAAAGTTATATTGATATGTGTATTAAATCAAGATCCATAATGCTCTCATTAGAGTTGGGATTAGTACTCCCACTCGAACTAGGAACACTCTTTATTTTGGACCAGTTGGTGGAGACTAACCCACCAAATTAATACTCCCATTTGAACTAGAATCACTCTCATTCAGACTAGTTGATGGTGGAGTTAAGTCCACCAAATTTCTCCCACTCAGATGAAGTGGTCCTTGTGAATTTTATTCTAAAATCTCATACAAGGAGAGCTCTTGATTTAATTTTGCCTTGCTCAGAATATTCATTATATAAGAATATAACATATGTGATTCAACCTAAGTTGTTCTCCCACTGTTTTACTTGCCCATGAAAACATATCCATTGGATAGTTTAGAATATCTCATAAAAATACTCTTTTTACTCATTGGGTCTAATTTCTCATATTTTTTAGAGGTATTACGTTCACAAGCAATGTGTCCCCAGGATTTTGGGACACTCTGATAAACATGCCAACCTGTCCATAACTTATATGGAGTGAAAGTAAATGACTTGGAGGGCACTAGATTAATAACAAATATGACTCTCAGTAATGCATCACCTAAATGGGTGATGGATAATTTAAGCCATAAGCGACCTAATCATTCAAAAGAGAGTTATATTTCTCCTTACAAACAACACATTTTGTTGTGAAGTTCATGGAATAGTCAGCTATTGCTTTATTCATTTTTTATCATACATTTGCTTGAACTAATTAGATAAATATTTACTACCTTTGTTGGTTCGAAGTGCTTTCACTTCCTTGTCTAATTGATTTTTTAACTGGGTTGAAATAAATCTTGAAGCAACTTAAGGCTTCAGATTAATGTATTATCAAATAGACATGACCATATCGAGTACATTCATTAATAAAGATGATGAAATAATAAGCATTATACCCTCACATTCTTTGTATCACGGATGTTTGAATGAACAAATTGCAATGGGATATGGGCTCTTGTGCCCTTTTTTGAAAGATTTTCTTGTAGTTTTTTCAGCTAGACATAATTCACAAGTAAACAATTCCACTTGAACAATATTTAATAGGAGACCAGTCTTTACTAATTGATCCAATCATTATTGACCTTCTACAAGACTAAGTCTAGCATATCCACATCTTTCTTATAATTTTGTGAAGTTTTAAATAAAGGAAAAACTGATATTGGAAACCACAATACTTACAATGTCCATAACAAGAAAAATAACTTCTCAAAAACATATCCAAAGCCAAAAAGAAAAAATATTTACCCAAAATAGAAATATAATTAATTATCATGGAATTTCAAGAAAATAAATCAAAGTCAAACCAAACATAGAAATCAAATTCTATAAAATTTGTGAAACATAAAGGACATAATAGAGCAACAAAGTTTGACTACCATGCAAAACTCATTTGCAGGTGGTATTTCTTTCATCATATGTATTGATCTTTATAAAGGTACATCGTACCTCAATTGGATTTATTGACGAATTTGTGTGAAGGCTTCGAAATCCCTTATCACATAGGTGGTTGCTCCCAGGTTTTTAATCCATATATGATACACTTCAGTTAATAAAACTGAAGTAGAAATAAGGATTCACTCACATGTGAGTTGCCTTGTTATACCTTATTAGGTGCGCTATAGTCCTTCGTGTTGGCTATCTTAGACTTTTATTTTCTTAAACCTAATCATCTTCAACTTTGCCTTAACTTGCAATATTCACATTTTCTGTCCAAAACTCCATTTGAGCTGGACTTGTTCATATATACTGGGTCTCATAGTTATATTGAACTAACTGATTAACTACTATCTCCATATAAGTATATGCAAAGCCCTTTGTTAACAAGAGTGTGTTAGGTGCACTCTCATATGCTCCTAACTTTTAGGCACGGAATAAATAATCGCTTGAATATTTTGCTTTTAGGTCAACATATGACCATTATTATATAATCCACTAAACTTGTTTGACTTCTCTGTTAGATATCTCTTTATCAAGTGTACTTAATGCTTCTTATAAGCATCAAACTCAGTAGTGAGAGATGGAAGTTTTGTCAAAAGAAATTTTAATAAATTTCTTAGAGAAGATATTTACATGCCCTTAGCATATCCATGGTTATAAAACTCCTTCATAATATTATCATTAGTTGCACTAAGCAATATGATGTGAGCTTAAGGGTTCTATACTTCCAAACGATATGAATTTTATGGTCCCACCTATGCTAGCCTAAATTACCCTTGAGCAGGCTTTCCATGATAGTATTTAAGGGTTCAAAAAGTTTTAGCTTATCTAACACATAGATGTACCATGCAATATAGCACGTTGTTAAATTTAATATCAAAATTCAAAACACATCAAAAGCAATATTAAGCAAATACATAATTTACTTGAGACAATATATACACATATCATTAATACACTAGTTTATATGCTAATATTTTTTTACAACCAATTATACATTGATAATAACATACATACAATCTCGAGGTAAAAGGTCACTATTTTTTTAATTATCGTCTTGATCATATGCGTAATTAATATCAAAGTAAAAATATATATTCAAGTGTTATAACTATATTTTGAATAATTTAAATTTTGATAATGCCATATATTACATTAATTATACTAAATAATTAATGTCATGCACTATATTAATTATATTAAATAATTAATAATATAATTAATGTCATGCAATAAATTAATTATACAAAATAATTAAAAGATGCATACTCCTTTAATTAAGACAAAGTAAATAGCTCACAACTATATACTTATAATAATTATGGTAAGAAAATATCCACGAATTATTTTAGATATTCTAAAATAAACTAAGAATAAATTCATAATTATTAATTTTATGCATGTTCCACATATTCACATATTGTAGGAAATGACTTTCTCCACTTCTGTAAATAAGTATTATGGCATGTTACTATATCTTAAGTTATAGCTATATTTAGTATTCATACTCTCCCATTGCTTAGTGTCATACTTATATTTCTTTTAAGACTAATTTTATTTAATCCTCTAACACATGTTGTTTTTGAGGAAATATCTAATAACTATCTATATGTTTGAAGCTAATACCCCATCTAGCAAGTAAATGATTTAGCAATAAATAACTTTATAAAACTCAATATGCACAATCGAGTTTTCAAAGTTAAATGCAGAGACCAATCGATTTTTAGACCACCCGATTCAATAATTAGCTGACAATTAGTGTAGACATATAAGATATATCATAATATATAGTCTCTTGGACGCATCTCGATTTTTTTAGTAACTAATTTTTAAAAATATTTATTTTTGCCTCTTTTTTTTTAAAAAAATTATTCTCAACTTTTTATGCCACCAATAGAAGTATATGCTCTCTTAACCATTTTCTATAATTCATTACAGAAAAAAAATTAAGAGAAATTATATATAACAAATATATATATAATAATATTATACACAAATTGTATAGCAATATGTATTACAAATGTATTTTTTTAGTCCTAATTAGGAAACTAAAAAAGTATTTATATATGTGGCATTAAAAAATTTTAAATTATGATAGGAATACTCAAAATAAATTTTCAGAATATAGAAATAATTTTTTGAAAATTTTCTCAATTTTGTTTAGGCCAATAAAATATTTTTCTTAATTAAAAATTGAATTTTCTATATTTAAACATAGTATTTTAAAATAAAAATTATTTTTTCAGTAGCCCAAAAATCATTTGAAATTTACCATTAAATTTAAAAAATTATTTTAAGTCAAACTGAGTGAAAATGGCAAAAAATGGAGTTCAAAAATAAATTCTATGTAAAAATAGAATTTATCCAATCAGATGCTGCCACATGTCAACATTTGGTGCTGCCACATAGCAGCACGTGTCTGGAGGAGCAGGCTGACTCCGCACGAAATGATATGTCGTTTCGTGCTATGACATGCATCAGTGCAAAATGACATATCGTTTCGCACTGGACTGGCGTGGTGCAGGGTACGCACGTGACCTTGGAGGCTAGAAAGCCCAGCCTCCATATGCGGCACGTGTGGTCCACGCGCTGCTTTGCTGCAAATTCAGTCAGCCAAGCTTTTTAAGAGTTTTCGGTCACGGCTAGATGGTTATTTTAAATTAAAAGATACTCTATGATAGGAAGTGGTACACACAATAGCCATCAAGGAGGGTGAAGAACATAAAAATATAGTTTGAAAACTCTAAAATTTCATATTCAAATATCTAACTTTAGAATGCCATAACTTTCTCAATTTAACTCTAATTTTTGCAAATAATATACCAAATCGAAACTTTACATGTCTACTTTCATATGGAATCATAAAATCACATAAAAAGTAGCAATAAGGTAGTGTTTTTTATGCTTAAACATGCTTATATGAATTGATTACCAAAGTTCACAAATAATTTACAAAAAAATATTTTTAAACAACTAATCAATCAAATTATTCATAAAAACTGGAGCACAAACAACTATGGTTATGATACCAATATTAAAAAAATAGATTCAAAAAGAAAGATGTTCGAATCTTACCTCTGATGATGCACACGAAAGATTAACTTTGTGTTTGTGCTACCAGTATTAAAGAATAATCACTAAAGAGGAAAAGTTTTTACTTTTCACGGTTTAAAAATCAAGCATAACATTCTCAATTCACACTTTTGGAGTAAGAAAAAATATAAGAGAAAACTATAACAGCAACCTCTTAAAACTTACAAATATTTATGTATTTACAGTAGCAATGTCTTTCTCCTAAAAGTATTTATGTTTGATTTTAGATGTAAAATCAAACTCTTTTAGATTATCACAATTATAATATGATATTATCTTCTATTATATATCTTTAATATTATTTGAAAATATTATTTGAATAAATATTATAATTAAATAATATTTATCATCATATTGATTTATAGGTCTATTCGCCCGTTATGAATAAACCCGATTCAAAACTAACAGCTTGTATAATTAACGGGCTTATCAAGAATTTATTAGATCTTGACAATATCATTAAAAATATTAAAGAATATACAGTAATAAATATTACCCCTACTCTTAATGGAAATTTAACAAACGTACTATATAGCAGTTATTAGTGAGCATTGAAATTTGAAATTAAGTCTGAAAATAGAAAGATCAAATATTCATTTTGCAATGTTAAAAAATTTAAATTTTAAAAGAAGTAAATTGGAATTATATGAAAAATTATGTCATAAATACTAAAAAAAGAGCATCACATCACACGTCTTGTAGTTGTGGCAATTGAAAGCATTGAATTTCAGGTGAATTATCAAATATTCATTTTGCAATGTTAAAAAAAATTAAAATTTTAAAAGAAGTAAATTGGAATTATATGAAAAATGATTTCATAAATACTAAAAAAAGCGCATCACATCACATGTCTTGTAGTTGTGGTAATTGAAAGCATTGAATTTCAGGTGATTAATTTGGATTTGGATGCTTAACTCATCAATATTGCTGGACATAATGGGATTGTCATCATGCCCTCTTATTGGTGCAAATGGGACCGCCCAAACCAGCTCTACATCAAACGGATCATAGTTTTGGACCTCACTGAGCCCACACTAAATTTGTATGAAACATAAAAATAATGGGCTTTTCATAAAAATACAAAAAAATTATAAATAATTTTAAACTTATCATATACATATATATATATATAAATTATTTATCAAAATGTCAGATTCTAATTAGTGTACAATGAGTTTATAATAAGTTTATTATAGATTTATTATAAATTTATAAATTTTACTTAGTCTATTATGAAATTATAATAAAATGACTAAAATATTATTCTGATTACCGTTTTCTGCAATATTGATATTATTCTGATAACTGTTTTTTTAGCAACGGTGATACTATTCTGATAACTTTTTTCGATAACGGTGACACTAATTCGACTATTATTTTTCGGCAACGGTAATACTATTTCGGTATCTTTTTCCGGCAACGGTGATACTATTTCGATAATCGTTTTTCGGCAATAGTGATACTATTTCGGCGATTGAGTTACTATTTTGGCTATTATAAAAAATAGTAAAAATATATAATAAATAATTGAAGGTAAATTATTATAAATTTTTTAGTATTTAATTGGTAAAAAATTTATAATTAGATAATAAAATAAATTATAAGTTATGATAGTAATTTTAAATTAATTAAAAGAATAAATAAATTATATAGTAATTGATTATAATTGAGAGGCGGTTATAAAATAATTTTCTAAGAATTATTTAAAATTGAATTAGCATATATCTTAAAATTTTAAGTGAATATTTTGTTAATAAATTAAATATTTAAGATTAATATTGATATAATAAATTATTACTATTGTATTTTATGAAATATACGTTGGGCTTATATTTGAGTTATTGAAAATTATAATGGTGACCCGGATGAGACAATTGAGTTGATATTGACTATTGCAGATTTTTTTGAAGTGTGTTTTTGTTTTATTTCAGAAAAAATGTCATAGTTATAGATGAGACTCTATCGAAATTTTGACAGAATCTCTAGAGTCGTATTCATCTATATTTTAATAGTTTTTATTGTCGATTGAAAATACTTTTAGGTGTCTTATATCTCCAATCAAATGTTCCAAAGAGAATCGTTGAATTTTCATAAATTTGTGAGTTATATAGAATAATATAATACCTCGCTCCCTTAAAATATGTTTATAATTGTATTTGTATAATGCATCAATTATTTGTGCAATATATATATAGTTATTATTGTTATAAGTATAATGTGTGTTGAGTATGAGTTGGTTGTGCTTAATGCATATAATATATGATGTCAGACAGAGTTAAGATGATATGAGACCACACATAATCGAAAATACGAGTTATGATATAAGAATATTATATGATAAGATTAGGACTTGTGTGATGGCGGGAGTATTTTCATGCTCAACGCTGCTTGGCTACGGCTATGACGACGGACCCTATGTATTAGATTCTAAGAGAAATGTATGGATTAAGAGAGCCAGATAGGGGGATAGGCTTCCCAGTTTGAGGTTTAGTGTGGCCCCATTGACTTACTCATATCCTTATTTGCTTATGTGAATTATTGATTGATTGACATTTATATGAACACATTATGCATGGGATAATTGCATTATATTAATTATTATATAGCTCATTGAGTCGAACGCCCATTCATGCTCACCATTTTTCTCCAAGTTGCAGGTTGAGCATAAGAGTATTGTTTATTCAGATCATCATGTCTTCTTATTTTTTGGCATGATTGTTAAATTGTATATGTTTTATTGTATAATTGTTTCCTAGAACTCCACATGGTATTTCTTTTCTTATCTATCTTTTTATTTATTTAGTTTCACGGTTTTGCTAAATATATTTATTAACAAATGGATGATGATAATGATGTAATATTATATTAAAATATAATATTGGTAGGCTTGTGGGCTCGGTTCGAGATAGTGACGGCTGACACCATCTAAACTATTGAGAAGTGAGTTGTCAGGCTTACTATGAATTCTGAAAGCTACATGCTTTTTTCATTTTCTAGTGCCGGTCACGTGTCTTTGGGTTGGGTCGTGACAAATTGTATATAGGTATATATGAATATATGTCGGTATATATTATATATAGCAATATATATGTAATAAATTTTAAAATAATAAGAATATAAAAATAATATGTGCTTAGTTATATGTCAATATATGTTATATATAACAATAAATACATGTTAAATTTTTTTAAAAAATAAAAGTATAAATTATTATATATTTAGTTATATATCGGTATATGTTATATATAACAACATATATTTATTAAAATAAGAGTGTAAAAGTGATATATATTTAGTTGTATACATCGGTATATGTTATATATGATAACATATATTTATTAAATTTTAAAAGAAAGAATATAAAAGTTATATATGTTTTGTTATATTTTAGTAACAACGTATACTTTTTTAAAATTTAAAAAAATAATAGTATAAAATTGATATATATTTAGTATAACAATATATTCGTGTTAAATTATGCTACTTGAAAAAATGAAAAAAATTATTTTTATTGTTGTTTTTAATTTTTTTTTTATTCTGAACAATAATGATTGGAGATTTTTATCTTTATTTTAAATATATAATATATGTTCGATGAAATATTTCAAAAAAATAATTTTTTAATTTTTTTAGATTTTTATCAAATTTATAAATTATATCAACTTATTCAATTGTTACATTTATTTAATTAATTTATATGAAAATGTATTAATTAATTTATAATGATTAATTTATATAAAAATAAATTGAGATAATAAATTAATTAATATATGACATGTTATATATAACTAAATATATAAGTAATTAAAATTAAAATTTAAGCCTTATAAAAAATTAATATATTTTATTATTGAAAAAATAATTGAAAATACTAATTATATTTAGCCCTATTTAATTTTTTATTATCTATTGATTTAATTGTAAAATTATCTTAACTAGTAAAAATGTTTTAAAAATTACTCAATTTTTAAGAATTATCAAATTTGAATTTAAAATTAAAATTAAATATGTATTAAAAAAATTCTTTATTAGCAATGATCCTTATTTTTATCCACTGATTTAATTAATTAATTTTTATTAATTAATTTATAGTGTTTGTGTATTATAATTGCCAAGAAAGCCTTTTGTTAGTTCATTTCCAATAAATTAATTAGTTTATAGCATTTGTGTCGGGTACTTACCAAAGAGATCATTTATTAGTTTATTTGTAGACTTGTAACAACACGCGGCCTAACATAATCACTTGCTTCCATATTTTAATCAACAATTAATAATTTTAATCAACAAATTTATCATATATAAAAAATTTTATATTAATATATTAATAATTTAATAAATTTATGACATTTTATTTTCAGATGTCAATAGTTTCAACTGATAAATTTTTAGTTGATGTGATTAACAATCGTCAGTATAATTATTAGAAATTAAACTAAAATTTGAACAAAATTTTTATTTATATATATTAATTGTTTTAGTTAATAAATTGTGGGAGATATAAATAGTATAGAAAAAGATAAATAATTATAATACATAATATTTTTATATTATATATATATGTATTACATAATAGTCTATATTTATTCTATTTTTAAATTTTTGTCAATAAATTTATTAAATATAAGATATTTTATATTCGTTTATTAGTAATTTATTAACATATTATCTTTAAAAAATATATTAATAATTTATTAAATATATGACTTTTAATGGTTATATATTAATATTTAATTAATAATTTTTTTTATTAATGATTTATTAAATATAGAACATTTTATTTTTATATATTAATAGTTTTATATATTAATAATTTATTGAATATATAATTTTTTATCTTTATATATTAATAATTTTAATTAAAATATTTATTAATAATTATTAATTAGTAATAATTATTATTATATTAATAATTCATTAAATATATAACTTTTTTATCTTCTTATATTAATAATGTCAGTTAAAAGATGTATTAATAATTATAATTTTATTAATAATTTATTAAATATATTAAATGTATAATTTTTGATTTTCATATATTAATTTTTTAGTTAATAAATTTTTATTATTATTTTATTAAATTTATTAAATATATGATTTTTAATTTTAATATATTAATATTTTTAATTAAAATGTTTTTATTAATTATTTATTAAATTTATTAAATATATGATATTTTATTTTTATATATTAATAGTTTTAGTTAATAAATTTGGAATAAATAGTTATAATATGTGGCATTTTAGTATTGCATGTATACATTATGTGGCAGCTTATGTTTTTCTATTTTTTCTCACTTATATAATAATAATAATTAATAATAATAATAATAATAATAATAATAATAATTATTATTATTATTATTATTATTAATTTAATTAAAAACTAAAAATTACAAAAGAAAACGATTATCCTTTATTAAATATTTATCTCAATTCAATCAAATTTTAATTTTAAATTATTGGGATCAATCATATAAATTGTTTTTTTATACTTTAAGCGATTATGAGCTATATCTTCTAATAGATATAGAACTATAAAATCATTCTAAATCTTTTTTTCTCTTATTTAGTTTAAATCTACTCTTATACTTCTTTATTACATATACTTTAATATATTTAGCTTTTTTAACATGTGTAATATTGAGTCTTCATTTTAGATAATCAAACCATCTTAATTTATGTTCTTTTATTTAATATTTAATAGCTACTCTAGCATCTTTTTTAATACACTAATTCCAAATTTTATAGAATCTAGTATGTCCATATGCTATTTTAGCATTATCATTTCAGGAATGCTCATATTATTAATGTTTTATCATTTCAATACTCATCATTTACTATTATATATTATAGGAGATCGTGTTACAACATAAAATTTGACTTTCAATTTAATTAACATCCCACGATCACCTAAAACTCTTATGATATTGTTATACTTCATTAAACTTGCTTTAATTCTATTATATAATTCATAAATTATTTCATCTATTTAACTTTCAATAAACTAAAAAGTAAAAAGATATAAATATCAAATCTCGGTGAATCATTCTAAAAGTTATTATTATTATTATCATCAAATAAAGCTTCTCTTTTCTAGTAGGAACTATGATAAAAAGAAAACTTAACACCCAATATAATTATTTTTAAGTGATGAGAACTATGTTTATCAATCAAAGAAATATAATTTTGCCATTCTTATTTAGTTTTAGTTTTAGTTTTTTTTTTTGAGAAGTCTTATTTAGTTTTAAAGTTGATAGCTATGTTATTTAGTTTTATTTTCATAATTCTATTTTTATTGAATTAAAATAACAAATTAATTTTTGAAAAACAAGTATAAATTAAATTTGTTATTCCTTAAAACCATTATTAATAGAAGAAGAATCATTCACTTTAGATTCTATCATCAAATAATAATAAGAAGAAGAAGAAGAAGATGAAGGCTCTAATACGATGGTAAAAACCAATATTCATGTTCTTATAACTTTTCAACTAAAATTACATGATAGAATTTGTAAAATCTCAAAATTATTGTCTGAAGTTATTAAATTAAAAATTATGGCAAAATTAAAAAACAAAAGCTAAAATTTAGGTTTTGAGCAAAGTTTAGATTTTTGTTTTAAGCCATAGTTTGCACAAACAATAATCTAGGGTTTGAGCAAGAGCAACACAAATTATCGGCTGAGGTCTTTTTCAAAAGTCAAAATCAAAATTAAAAATTGTCAATATCTCAATAAAAAAAATTACCAAATTATGTTGAATTTAAATATGGATAATGACATTAGATGGTCCCTGTGATTTTGACAATCTTTAGTCCTATTAATTACAACCACTACTAAAAATAGTAAATATTTAAGCATAGAATTGATAATGCGTAGAATATTCTTAAAAACCGTATATCTAATTTTAATTAGGTTTAAATTTAGATTACCCATATTCTAATCGTATCGATTATAGTTATTATTTTATTATTTATATTTATTTTAAATTTATTTAATAATATTTATTTATTATTTATATCTATTTAATTCTTTATTTAAATATAAAAATTTAAAATATAAATTATAAAATTTTTAATTAAATAATTATAAATAAAAATTAATATTAACACAATTTAATTAAAATAATTTCATATTATATAATTATATAATTAAAATAAAATACAATAAATATATAATTAAAATTTAATAAAATATAATTAATATATATAATCGGATTTGAGTAACGGATAACTAGCTGTATATATTCATTTATAATCTGAGCCTATTATCAATAGTAAAATTATTATTTTTATTTGTCTAAATTTATTTATAAACTACTCATATTCTATGTAATGGATCAAGACGGGCCGAGTACTCGAAAATACTCTAATCGTTGATATCCCTGTTTGAACATATTTACTTTGATAAAATTGAAATTTTAAAACTTGAAAATATAATTTGTATAATTTTTAAATTATAAAAATATTTAAAATTTCAATAACTCATTCATTATTTTTGGTATATATTTTAATATATTATTTTAGGTGATTTTAATTTATGTTAAATGATATTTTATAAATTTTAAAATTAAATGTTAAAATTTAAATTCTCGATAATATGAGTAATTTATTTTTTAAATTGTAAATTTAAAAAATTTAATGTATCATTATTTTAAATATTTTTAATTTTATTGATTGATTTTGAAGATGATCTAATTGAAAAAGTTTTTTGAACAATAGTTATCAAACAATTTAAAATGATTAAAAATGAAAATTTTAATCTCAAGTATTGGATTAAAGTATCAAGTAATATTTTAAATTTATTATTATTATTATCAAATAATTTAAAATGATAAAAAAAATTAAAAATATTTTTAATTTTAAATGATAAATTAAGGTGTGAATCCAAATACCACCAAATCCTAATAGGAAGCTACTTAATTATCAACTACAAACGGAGATCCCAAACACCAACACATTATCATTATTATTTATTTGTCTTGAAGTGGCGTTGCCTAACATTTACCTAAATCTTGAAATTAAATATACCACTATACTTCCACACATATCCCACCGACACACAATACTTATACTTTTATTTATTTATTTATTTATTCAATAGGAAAGCCTCTAATGAACTTAAATTACACCATAAGAGAATTTTATCCTTGCATGTATTTTACTTTGACATTTAGTTTTAATGAGGAAAATAAAATAAAGTCATGCTTTAACAAGTGAAAGGATTCATTCACTAATGTTAAAAAGAAAAAAATAAAAAAGTAAAGGGATTTTCGCTTTTATTTTTATTTATAACTTGATGACATACAAAGGTTTGTGAAAATTTAATACACTTAGAAAAATTTTATCTACTCTATTTTCCCTTGTTCTAAGATAACACCATGGTTCCTTGGCCAATGGCATTATAGTGAACCCCCCAATAAATACAAATAAAAATAAAGCAAAAATGAGGTTTATTTCATTTTTTTAAAAATAAAATATATGTTTATATATATTTATCATCTAATTCTTCTTGCCTTCCTCCCCACCTTCTTCCAAATAAGCCTTCTTTCTCCTATCAAATTTAGCAAACAAACAAATCACGAGAAAACACGTGGCATAGGTAGCATGGACTTTCCAATTAGTACTGGGTGGTTGGTGAAAAACCACTCTATGAAACACTGCCACGTAGAAATGAAGTCCAATAGCAAAGCCCACAAATGTCTGGCCCAGACCCAATAACTTCGAGCCTAGCCCAGTGTCAGTAGAGAACACTAGAATCAAGTACATCAACAGTAACCATAGATACAAAACATAGCCAAGAGTTTGAAGAACCATCAAACAGACGTATGTAGACTGCGAAGTAGAATAGAAAAACTTCAAAGGTTCAAGGCCAGTAACAATGGAAGAGAGGCAGAGAATGGAGAAGTAGATTGAGAGATAAATTTGAATAAAAATCACAATTTTTTGGATAGAGAAATAAGCTTTGAAACGATTAAAGATTAAAGAAACAAGAAGTAAAGGGACAACAATGAAAACAAAAGAGACTAATGTGGCAATAGTTGATGCATATTTGTTACCCACTATGGGCTTAAACCCTTCGGTCATTTCTTTATTGGCTTTGTTTAAGTACTTTTTGGAAGTAAGTGAAATTCTCTCAAGATCTGGGAGAAGAGTTTGTTGGAATTTGGATGGTAGATTTCTGAATTCAGCAACTAAATCATCCTCCATTTCTTGATCAAGCCAACTTGGTTGTTTTGGTATCGTATTTTTTTGGGCAGGTTTATTTGATTTTTTAGATTCAGAAACAGTTTGAAGGATTTGGGTTTCTTTTTTGGAAATGGGTTTTATTGTTTTATTATTGGGTGAGCCAAATTTGAGTAGATCTGAGGTTTTCTTGGTGAAAGAAGAAGTGGATTTGGTAGAATTATAAGATTTTGATGTGGAATTGAGTTTCTTTAATTGGGCAGTGGAGTTGAGCTTTTTGAGTTTAGAAGTAGTGGAATTGAGCTTCTCAAGCTTAATCTTGGATAAGGCAGAGAGCGTTGTCTTGGTTGAATTTGAAGATTTTGTAATCTTGGTCTGGTTCTTGGTAGATAAGCTAGTCTTGATAAGCTTATTAGTTTGGTTTTTAGTAGATAAGGTGGTGGGTTTACTTAGCTTGGTTTGGTTCTTGAATGAAGGATTGCTATTCTTCTTGGGGAGCTGATCTTGATCCTTATCTTGATCTTTATCCATTTCTAATATTCTTCTTCTACCAAGAAACTGTTTGCTGCTGCTCTCAAACTGAAGACTATCTGAGGAAGCACAAAGAAAAATACCAGTAAAGAGAAACAAAACAATGTAAAGCAAAAGTACCTTTCTGAAACTGAAGTACATGAGTGGAGCCATTGTAATTAGGTATATAATAAGGGTTGAAGATCGATTTAGATTTCAATGGGGATCTAGAGTTTAAGATTGTGTTTATGGATCCAAACTCAAAAGAGAGAGAGAGATAGAGAGACAGAGAGAGAGAGAGAGAGTTTCTATAAGTAGTAGTTGTGAAGTAGCAGAAGAGATTGAGGAATTGGCGAGCAGTCACATGAAGCAAGTAGGACATATAAAAGTTGCCTGTCTTTAACGCGGTTTTAACTTTTAAGGTCATATGTTCTTGCAGTTTCCGCTTACTGCCGGCACATTATAGGCCTATTTACACATTAATGTTTTGCTGCTAATTACTAGTTTTAATTATCTTCTGCGTATCATATCATAGTCTCTCTTTTTGTTTTTCAAAAATAGTTTTGGTAAATATTCCAGTTTAATTAATAAGAGATTATTTTAATTTAATTAAAAATTTTAAATTAAATTTTTTGAATATATAATTAAGTTTAAGTTAATTTAATTAGCTATATTAAGACTAGATAATTTTTTTTACCACATTTATAGTCATATTCAATTCTATTTTAAAAAAATATATTTTATAAAAAAAAGACATTTATAAGTTTCAGTTTTACAATTATAAAATATTATAACCCAATATTGAAAAGAAATAAAATAAAATTTACAATTTTCAGTATTTTAATTTTCGTCTCAATACTATATTAAAATCCTTGATTTTTTTTAATCTTGAAAATAGAAAATATTGAAAAAGAAAAATAGATCCATATAAATAGAGGTTTAGATCTTACTTCTGACGATGTCCATGAAAGATTAACTTTGTACTTATACTAATTTTGAAAAACAATCACCAAAGAGAGAAAGTTATTACTTTCCACAGTCTAAAAATTAAACATGACCCTCTCAATCTCATACTTTTGGAGTAAGAAAATATATGAGAGAAAATTATAGCAACAACATTTTAAAGTTTGCAAATACTCACGTATTTATAGTAGCAGTGTTATTCTCCTAGAAAGATTTATGTTTAATTTTAGAGATAAAATCAAACTCTAGAAGATTGTCCCAATGATTATATGATACTATCTTATCTCATATATCTTAATATTAGCTGATAATATTAACTAAATAAATATTATAATTCAATAATACTTATCTACATATTGGTTCATAAGTCTATCTACTCGTCATGAGTGGACTCGATCCAAAATCAATATTTTTCACTCCCATATGACGAGACACATATTTAAAAGAGGTCATAGTTAAAGGCTGTCTGTACTAGATTAATAGATCGTGTGACCAGCATACTACGAGATCTCTAAGCTATATACCTGTTAGGGATATAATCGTCTCATTTGCTGAAATGACTTCAGAGTAGATATAGCACGCTTTACCTCGAATTACTTATCACTTTTCTACTGTCCTTATAAGATCTTAGAAAAATTTGTACCCACAATTACGTAAGCTTACAAACATAATTGGTCGACCTGTGGATATAAAAAAAATGGCAATCTAGTAATATTTCTTGTTGACCTAGATTTAGGTCAATCTTGTTTTTTATCTTGGCAAACCAATTGAAGTGATCTAATGGCTTCAATGAGTGTCTATATGGCAGGAAAGCAACTTAGAATGAGCTGAAATGCAAAGAAATTTGAAGATTTCCTAAGTGCTGAAAATATGTATTTGAAGGGATGCGCGACCGCCCCAAGGGTGTGCACGACCATCCAAGAATGTGCGACCGCCCCAAGGGGTTGCGCGACCATCCAAACTGTCTTGGTTTGACAGAGAGATTCGCGGTGGCGTGGAGCGGTGAATGACTCGACGCAAGACAATGCGCGACCGCCCAATGTGGCTGCGCGACCGCTAAATTTATATAGCCCAACGGCTAGTTAAAGAACCAATAAGAAGATGTCACGTGTCAAGTAGCCGTTAGAGATTTGAATTGCGCGACCGCACTAGACTGCTGGGATGACCGCACAAACAGATACGCGACCGCCCAAAGGTGGTGAGCGACCATCCCAGGATGCGCGACCATCCAAAGGTGGTGTGAGACCGCACCAACAGTCTGACACAAAAATCCAAGAAGATTTTGTGGCTGTTGGAGTTGCACTTTTCTACCCACTTCACCAACGGGCAGAACTGGTTTGAGGCCTATAAATACCACCTCAAACAAGTCTTCTAGCAAGAGAATAAATACTAATATTGTCCAAACTCTTGCAATTTATTTACTTAAGCTTTCATCTATTTATCTCTTCATGTAAGGTTGAGTGTTAGCCACTAAAACACCAATTGTAAGGTTGTGAGAGTGAGCCTAGTAAAACTCTTGTAAGTAGTTTGAGTGTTAGCCTTAGTAAAACACTTGTCAAGTTAGGTGTGAGCTTGTAAAAACACCAAAGTTAGAAGTGAGCTTGTAAAACTTCAAGTATAGTGGAATACCAAATTGAGGTTGGGGAGTGGATGTAGGATTGTTGAATCCGAACCACTATAAATCTCTTGTGTTGATTTTTCTACTCTCTACTCAATCTTCTACATCTTCTACATTTCTTATTTGTTGAAGTTTTAATTTGTCATCATTTCTTGAGGAAACCAATTCACCCCCCTCTTGGTTGCCATCTTGGGACAACAATTGGTATCGGAGCTTTGAAATTTCTTAAACTTAATTGTGAAATTTGATCCTCAAAGGCAACCACACCCACTAATACCTCTACATCAATTTTTTTCTTCCAACTTCATGGCTCATTATCATGGAAACTCAAACTCCCTTGTTATACCTCACTTTGATTATTCATATTGGAAACACAAGATGTTTTTGCTCCTAGATAGTGAAGGAATAGAGCTTTGGGATTATGTTGAAAAAGAGTGAAAAATTCCTACAAGAGTGGTTGATGGTATAGAAAAAGAGATTCCACGAAAAAAGTGGAATGAAGAACAAAGAAGAAGCAATGGGAGAGATAAAAAGGCTTCTTTCATTCTCCTAAGCTCATTGCCAAAGGAAGAATGTGGAAGAATTCTTGGATGCTCAAATGCCTATAGTATTTGGAAGACCTTGGAGAATTATCATGAGGGTACTAATCAAGTAAAATTCATGAAGGCCCAAATGCTTGTTCAAGAGTATGAACTCTTCAAAATGAAGTCCTTTGAAGATGTCACGGAGATGACCAACCGACTTCTTGCCATTGTCAATGATTTGAGGAAATTTGGCAACGTTTACTCTTTGGAAGACATAAATTGTAAAATCCTTAGAATTCTTACAAAGAAGGAATTTGAAGCAAGAGTATCATCCATTGAGGAAGCACATGATTTGAGCAAGCTTCCAACGGATGTCCTCATTGGAAAATTACTCACACATGAGATGGCAATGGAAATGCAAGAAGAGCAAGAAGAAGAAGAAGAGCAAGCAATTGCAAATCTATGTCTCATGGCTATGGGAGATGATGAACACTCCAATGAGGTAGGTACCCAATCTTTAAACATGAATTTAAATTACAACAATATTGATGATGCTTTAGATGATAGTGATATAATTGAACATATGAACCTTAGAGTAGAAAAGTATTCTTCTAAGATAAAATTTTATAAGGACAAATGCTCTAAACTAGAAGAGGATTTTGTATATTTAAAAAATTCTACTTTAGAATTAAAGACCTCAAATGAACAAATATCTAAAAACAAACATAGCTTAGAAAATGTTATCAAGGAAAACCCCCTAATTGACAAGGGCAAATGGCATGAAGATGGAGGAGAATGAGTACTCCATCAAACCAAGTCCAACAATGCTAATAGTAAGGCAATTGGCATTAAAAAATTGGTAACAATTCTTGCCTTACAACATTTGAACTTTTATACATTTAATTTTTACCTTACATGTTGTGTTTGACATTAAGGTTGAAAAATGATTTTATGGTTGACTAAATTATTTTTATTACATTTTAAATTTGTTCATAATTAAGTTAATCACTTTCTTGAATTGTATTTAATTTTCTTTTTATATTCCTCTTGATTTGACTCCAACAAGAGAAGAGAAAACTTGAATATTTTGATAAAAATGGATCTCAATTGTTTCTAAGTTTTTCACTTCTTGAGGGGGAGATCATCAATTGAGGGGGAGTATAATCCAATCAATTGGTATCCTTAACATATTTTTCATTGATTTTGATATTTTCATTGATTGGTACTTTTATTTTTCCTAAGTATATGACTTAGATTTGTGTTAATTGTGAATTTTGTTTATGGTGATTGGTCATTGGCTTTGAATTCTATTATAAAGTCACACCAACACTGATTTTGATCTTGTCTTGGCCATTGGCTTGATTGCTCTTCATCTCTCCCCTCCTCTTTTTGAATTTTGGCAAAGGGGGAGAGAATTTGATGAATTTGAACACTATCTTTTGAATTTTCTTATGTTTTTTCATAATGGGAAGTATTGCCTATTTTTGTTGATTATTTTTATTTCAAATTCAATTTGATTGCCAAAATCAAAAAGGGGGAGATTGTTGACCTAGATTTAGTTCAATCTTATTTTTGATCTTGGCAAACAAATTGAAGTGATCTAATGGCTTCAATGAGTGTCTATATGGCAGGAAAGCAACTTAGAATGAGCTGAAATGCAAAGAAATTTGAAGATTTCCTAAGTGCTGAAAATATGTCTTTGAAGGGATGCGCGACCGCCCCAAGGGTGTGCGCGACCATCCAAGAATGTGCGACCGCCCCAAGGGGTTGCGCGACCATCCAAACTGTCTTGGTTTGACAGAGAGATTCGCGGTGGCGTGGAGCGGTGAATGACTCGACGCAAGACAATGCGCGACCGCCCAATGTGGCTGCGCGACCGCTAAATTTATATAGCCGTTGGTGGGCTTCAACGGCTAGTTAAAGAACCAATAAGAAGATGCCACGTGTCAAGTAGCCGTTAGAGATTTGAATTGCGCGACCGCACTAGACTGCTGGGATGACCACACAAACAGATACGCGACCGCCCAAAGGTGGTGAGCGACCATCCCAGGATGCGCGACCATCCAAAGGTGGTGCGCGACCGCACCAACAGTCTGACACAAAAATCCAAGAAGATTTTGTGGCTGTTGGAGTTGCACTTTTCTACCCACTTCACCAACGGGCAGAACTGGTTTGAGGCCTATAAATACCACCTCAAACAAGTCTTCTAGCAAGAGAATAAATACTAATATTGTCCAAACTCTTGCAATTTATTTACTTAAGCTTTCATCTATTTATCTCTTCATGTAAGGTTGAGTGTTAGCCACTAAAACACCAATTGTAAGGTTGTGAGAGTGAGCCTAGTAAAACTCTTGTAAGTGGTTTGAGTGTTAGCCTTATTAAAACACTTGTCAAGTTAGGTGTGAGCTTGTAAAAACACCAAAGTTGGAAGTGAGCTTGTAAAACTTCAAGTATAGTGGAATACCCAATTGAGGTTGGGGAGTGGATGTAGGATTGTTCAATCCGAACCACTATAAATCTCTTGTGTTGATTTTTCTACTCTCTACTCAATCTTCTACATCTTCTACATTTCTTATTTGTTGAAGTTTTAATTTGCCATCATTTCTTGAGGAAACCAATTCACCCCCCTCTCGGTTGCCATCTTGGGACAACATTTCTTTTATTTCAGTTCCCTTGATCATGACTAAACTCGCTTTTCTAGAAATGTCCCATTAGATCGAATCATTCATAACCTTCTAGTAACACCCTAAGATAGCAAACATCTAACCATATCTCAAGAACCAACCAAAAGTCATAAGGGTAAACATTTTGAGAACCAGAATTCTCAAGGGTCTCACATTGACAAAAGTTGAGATCATATACTTTTGTCCACCCGGTGGTTGAAACTTTGAACATGTGGTACGAAACACATGCCATAGTGTTCTTTCCATTTTAATGGGATGCATGTCTATAAAAAAACATATTTTTGATTTAAAATACTATGCAGATGATAGTTTAGGCACACTCAATGCCTAACTGGAGTTCATATATCTACTCAATTTGATTTAGAACTACATCTGGCGACTTAGATAGAATTAAGCATGATCACATATAACCACCACAAAAAGAAAGTAAATACTAAATCTCATTATATAAATGAGACGACGCACGAGCTCATTATCACCTAGATAAAATGCTTGAAAGCGGTCTCATCTTCACTTGCCACATAGACAAATAGAAGAAAAATAACCATGTGAGAAGGTTAATTTATATACTGTCCGACATGTTCTTAATAACATTAAATATACCAAATATTTAATTCATGAACACAAAACACATAACATGTTTAGTATTAATAAAAGAAATAGTCAAGTGAACATAGTCTCGGAGAGATGAAAAGTATAAATACATCGATATATACACAATTTAAGATAATTTGTATGCTATGAATACATCTCTAATAATTAGTTTGGTAAAGAAATCTACAACCATATGATGCATAGAAAATATATTTCATGTTCACTTCCTTATGTGTAACCATGTCTCAAAAAGAAAATAATTTTGTACAATGCTTCTAGCTTCTTTTTCAAAGTGTTGAACCTATTTATATTTGCTAGTTAACCTAATGGGAAAGTAAATACCAATTCTTGTATACACCATTGCATATAAATGAAATTCCAACAATACTTTTATAAGAGATATTTTTCATATGCTCTATATTCTCTTGAAGATTTAGAATATAGTTTATGACTCAAGCCTTTGCCTTCAGCAACTGAGGTATCCATGAGTCTAAATCATTAAAGTACTTTCTAAATATATGTCTTTTTTTTAAAAAAAAAAGATAATAATTTCCTCAAACGATCTTAAAGTCTTTACTCCAAGAGTATATATGTCTTCGCTCATGTATTTTATCTTAAAATTGGTTGATAACCACTCTTTAATGTGGTTTAGAAACACCTTATTATTTTCAATAATTACAATGTCATCAACATATAATGACATTATGACAAATTCTTCTTTCAATTATTTGATGTAGACACAATAACTCTTATCTATCATGGTAAGCATTATGAAAGCAAATGTACCATTGTTTTGAAAAACTGCTTAAGGTCATAGATAGATGTTTTAACCTTCCAACTTTTTTATGACCGTATTTGATGAAGCTTGTTGGTCATTTCTTGTAGATTTCTTCATCTAATTCCCCATTAAAAAAATTTCATATGGCATCCGTTTGATGCAATTTAAGATCAAGGTTTGCCATAATTTGCTATAATCAACCTTATAGATATAAAAATCGCAACAAGAGAAAACATATCTCTGTAGTGTATACCCCTTTGAATTGAGAAGAGCCATGTGCCTCTTAAAAAAGACTACTGCTAGCTTTTGCTTGAGTTTGAGAATCCATTTATTTCCAATGGCTTAGAAAACTTTTGGAAGATTTACCAATTCTTATTGTTAGTTTGATCTCAAAGAAAATAATTCTTCTTCTATTGCATTTATTCATTTAGTCCTTAGCAAGACATGAGAGAGCCTCTTAGATATTCTTTGGCTCATCTTTGTCTGAGGCAAAATCACAACCATGAATACTTCCCCATTGCCTTCGATTTTAAATCGTTAATGAGGTATTATTTCGTAGTTGTTTCATCTCAAATTAAAATCTTGAGGAGAAGTCTCATCAAGTTATATTGATATGTGCATCAAATAAAGATCCATAGTGCTCCCACTAGAGTTGGGATTAATACTTCCACTCGAACTAGGATCACTCTTTATTTTGGACCAGTTGGCGGAGACTAACCCACCAATTTGGTACTCCTTCTTGAACTGAGATCACTCTCATTTGGACTAGTTGATGGTGGAGTTAAGTCCACCAAATTTCTCCCACTCGGATGAAGTGGTCATTGTGAATTTTGATCCAAGGTCTCATATAAGGAGAACTCTTGATTTAATTTGCCTTCCTCAAAATATTCATTGTATAAGAATGTGACATTTGTGATTCAACCTATGTTGTTCTCCCACTATTTTACTTGCCCATGAAAACATATCCTTTGGATAGTTTAGAATATCTCATAGAGATACTCTTTTTACCTCTTGGGTATAATTTTCCATATTTTTGAGAGGTATCATGTTCACAAGCAATGTGTCCCTAGGATTTCGGGACACTCAGATAAGCATGCCAACATGTCCATAACTTATATGGAGTCAAAGTAAATGACTCGGAGGGCACTAGACTAAGAATAAATATGACTCTCAGTAATGCATCACCTTAATAGGTGATGGATAGTTTGAGCCATAAGTGACCTAATCATTTAAAGGAGAGTTCTATTTCTCCTTACAAACAATATATTTTGTTGTGAAGTTCATGAAATAGTTAGTCATTAATCTATTCATTTTTCATCATATGTTTTCTTGAACTAATCAGACAAATATTTACTACCTCTATCGGTTCAAAGTGCTTTTACTTCATTGTCCAATTAATTTTTCAACTGGGTTAAAGTAAATCTTAAAGCAACTTAAGGCTTTAGATTAATGTGTTATCAAATAGATATGACCATATCGAGTACAGTCATTAATAAAGATGATGAAATAATAAGCATTATGCCCTTACATTCATTGTATCCCGAATGTCTGAATGAATAAATTGCAATGGGATATGAGCTCTTGTGCCCTTTTTTCGAAAGGTTTTCTTGTAGTTTTTCCAGCTAGACATAATTCACAAGTAAACAATTTCACTTTATCAATATTTAATAGGAGATCAGTCTTTACTGATCAATCCAATCCTTGTTGGCCTTCAACAGGACTAAGTCTAGCACATCCACAACTTTCTTATAATGTTGTTAAGTTGAAAATAAAGAAAAAAAATGATGTTGGAGATCGCAGTGTTTACAGTATCCATAACAAGAAAAAAGTAACTTCACAAAAACATATCTAGAGCCACAAAGAAAAAATATTTACCCAAAATACTAATGTACTTAATTATCATGGAACTTCAAGAAAATAGGTCAAAGTCAAACCAAACATAGAAGGAAAATTCTATCAAATTTGTGAAATGTAAAGAATATAATTGAGCAACAAGGTTTTGACTGCCACGCAAAACTCATTTGTAGGTGACATTTCTTTTAACACGTATGTTGATTCTTACAAAGGTCCATCGTACCTTAGTTGGGTTTAACGGCGAAATTGTATGAAGGCTTTGGAATCCTTTATTACGTAGTTGGTTGCTCCTAGGTTTTTAATCCACATAGGATATACTTTAGTTAATAAAACTGAATTAGAAATAAGGATTCACTCACATGTGAGTTGTCTTGTTATACCTCTTTTAGTGTAGTATAGTCCTTCGTATTGGTTATCTTAAACTTTTATTTTCTTAAACCTAATAATCTTCATCCTTGCCTTTAACTTGCTATACTCATGTTTTCTATCTAAAACTCCATTTAAGTTGGACTTGTTCATACATACTGGGTCTCAGTTGAATTGGGCTAACTGATTAGCTACTATCTCCAAATAAAGTATATGCAAAGCCCTTTGTTAACAAGAGTATGTTAGGTGCACTCTCATATGTTCTCAACTTTTAGGCATAAAATGAATAATCGCTTGGATATTATACTTTTAGGTCAACATATGACCATCATCATATAACTCACTAAACTTGTTTGACTTCTTTGTTAGATGTCTCTTTATCAAGTGCTCTTGACGCTTTTTGTAAGCATCAAACTCAGTAATGAGAGATAGAAGTTTTATAAAAAAAAATTCATTAAATCTCTTAAAGAATATATTTACATACCCTTAGCATGTCCATGGTTACAAAACTCCTTCATAATGTCATCATTAGTTGCACTGAACAATATGATATGAGCTTAATAGTTCTATACTTCCAAACGATATGGATTTTATGGTCCCACCTATTTTAGACCAAATTACCCTTGATCAGGCTTTCCATGATAATATTTAAGGGGATAACAAAATTCAAAACACAACTGAAGCAATTTTAAGTAAATACGTAATTTACATGAGACAATATATACACAAATTATTAATACACTAGTATACATGTCAATATTTTTTTACAGCAAATTATATATTGATAATAACATACATACAATCTCAAGTCAAAAAGGTCATTGCGTTTCCAATCATCGTCTTGATCATATGCATAATTAATATTAACATAAAATATATATACAAAAAATATTTAGGTAAAATTATTCAAACAAAGTGTTATAACTATTTTTTGAATAATTTAGAATTTTGATAATGCCATGCATTATATTAATTATACTAAATAATTAATGATATAGTCAATGTCATACATTATATTAATTGTACAAAATAATTAATAATATAAATAATATCATGCAATAAATTAATTATACAAAATAATTAAAAAAATGCATATTTCATTAATTAAGACAAAGTAAATACCTCACAAACTATATACTTATAATAATTATGACAAAAAAATATCGGCTAATTATTTTAGATATACTAAAATAAACTAAGGATAAATCCATAATTGTTAATTTTATGCATAATCCATATATTCACATTTTGTAGAAAATGACTTTCTCGACTTCTGCAAACAAGTCTTATGGCACTTAAGTTATGGCCGTATTTGGTTTTTATACTCTCTCACTGCTTAGTGTCATACTTAGATTTTTTTAAGTCTAAGTTTATTTAATCCTCTAATATGTGTTGTTTTTGAGGAAATATCTAATAACCATCTATATGCTTGAAGCTAATACCCCATTTAGTAGGTAAATGATTTTGCAATAAATAACTTTATAAAATTCAAGATGCACAATTGAGTTTTCAAAGTAAAATGCGGAGACCATTTAATTTTTCAGACCATGCGATTCAATAATTGACTGACAATTGGTATAGACATACAAGATATGTCATAATATATAGTCCCTTGGACGCATCTTAATTTTTGATAACTGATTTTTAAAAATATTTATTTTCGTCTCTTAAAAAAATTTATGCTCAGTTTTTTTATGTCACCAGTAGAAGTTTATACTCTTGTAACCATTTTTATAATTCATTACAAAAAAAACAATAAGAGAAATTATATATAACAAATACATATAATAATCTTATGTATATATTGTATAATAATATGCATTATAAATATATTTCTAATCCCAATTAGACAACTATAAAATATTTATTTGGCATAAAAATAATTTAAATTATTATAGAAATTCTCAAAATAAAATTTCAAAATACAAAAATAATTTTTTGAAAATTTTCTCAGTTTTTTTAGGCCAAGAAAATATTTTCTTAATTAAAAAAATTAAAATTTCTATATTTAAAAATAATATTATAAATTAAAAAATATTTTTTCAGTAGCCCAAAAAATTATTTGAAATTTACTGTAAAATTTAAAAAAATATTTTAAGTCAAACTAAGCGAAAACGGCGAAAAACTAAGTCTAAAAATAAATTATATACTAAATTTAAAATTGGCCAATCAGGCACTGCTACGTGTCAGCATCTGACGCTGTCTAAAGGAGCTAGTTGGCTCCGCACAAAATGACATGGGCTGGCATGGTCCAGGGCACGGGTCACGTGCGAGAGGCTGGAAAGTCCAGCCACCATATATGGCGTGTGTGGTCCCTTGCCGCCTTGCCTGCCGGGCTTTTTTCTGAGGAAGGTTTTAAATCTCTGGTCACGACTAAATGATTATTTTAAGTTAAAAGACACTTTATGATAGGGAGTGGTACACACAGTAGCCATCAATGAGAGTGAAGAACATAAAAATATTTTCTGAAAATCCTAAAATTTCATATTCGAATATCCAACTTTAGAAGGTCATATTTTGCTCAATTTAACTCCGATTTTTGCAAATAATATATCAAATCGGAGCTCTATTTGTCTATTTTCATATGAAATCATAAAATCACATGAATGGTAGCAATAAGGTAGTCTTTTTTATGCCTAAACATGGTTATACGAGTTGATTACCAAAGCTTACAAATAATTCACCAAAAATTATTTTTAAACAACTAATCAACCTAATTATTCATAAAATCTAAAGCATAAATAACTAAGGCTCTAATACCAATATTAAAAAATAATAGAGATCCAAATAAATATAGGTTCGAATCTTATCTCTGACGATGTCCATGGATGATTAACATTGTATTTGTCCTACCAATTTTGAAGAACAATTACCAAAGAAGGAAAGTTCTTACTTTTCATAGTCTAAAAGTCAACTTTAACCCTTTCAATCTCTCACTTTTAGAGTAAGCAAATATATGAGAGAAAGTTGTAGCAACAACTTCTTAAAGCTTGCAAATACTGACGTATTTATAATAGCAATGTTCTTCTCCTAGAATGATTTGTGTTTGATTTTAGAGATAAAATCAAACTCTAAAAGATTATCTTAATCATTACAGGATATTATCTTATCTCATATATATTAATATTAGCTGATAATATTAATTAAATAATATTATAATTAAATAATATTTATCTATATACTTATCATTGAGTTTATCCATTCGTGGTGGGTGAACCTGACCCAAAACGAACAAAATATAAATAGCTCAAATTCCAACCTCTCTATTTGTTATTTTTCATTAATCTAATGAAGCTATTTTTAAATAATTATCATAAAATTTGTGAAAATTTATATTTTACTAGTGAACTAGTGGGTTAAACTGAAAAGCATTTTTTTTTACATTTTTAATCAGACTAATGAGATCAAATGGACTATTCCACTTGATAAAATTATATTACCTTTTGTTTTAATGTAATTAAATTAAATATATCAACTTGCGATAGTCTTATAAATAATTAAAGGTTCATAAAAATGACTTCATTGGTCAAATGTTTATTTGACTTTAATTGGAATTGGGATTAAAGTACAAAACATATAGTGAGGTATTACTTTGTAATAGACTAGCATTTTTAATCAATGTCAATAAATAATTGATTCAATAATAATTTAAAACTCTAAAATTTTATTAAAAAAGTCCTATAATATTGTAAACTTTCAAAAATAATTTATTTAACTTCTAAACTTTTTAAATTTACATACATTCAACATTCCAATGCTTGTAAACAAGTGAATTTTAATTAATGTAAACATGAGCATTTACGTGTAAAAAAAATAATAAAATACATTTTAATAGTCAAATTTAATAGTCATTCATCTCTCTTGTTTTTTAACTTTAAATATTTATTATTATTATTATTATTTAATTCATTATGATGCACATATATACTTTGGAGTGATATGTTGATTATGATTTTTTAGATATATATAAAATTAAAAAAATTAAAAAAATCAGAATTAAAAAAATAATTTTAAAAATTAAGGATGGCATTCTAAGAAAGTAACAATTCTTTTCTGGCTGACAGAAAATTGCGTGGGAATCGTGAAAAAATATGGAAGCTTGGCTGACCAATGCAAATATATGCTTTTAAAAAAAAAAAAAAAAAAAAAAAAAAAACTTCTTCAACCACTGAATGAGAGAATTCTGCTACTTCCAATAGTAGCAAATTCTCATAAACTCACGTGTGGTTGATTCTGAATTTAGAAAATTAATAGTAGTGGGTTTTTTATAATTTGCCTCAAAAAATAATTTAAGATTCTTTTTATAAATTTATATAAAAATTAATTTATATGAAAATCATAAAACAAAATATACTATTAATATCAAAATTAATTAATTTAATGCATAATGGTTGGGTGTTGATTTAATTATCTTTTTAAATTTATATTAAAAAAGAAATCCAGATGTTTTATAAGTTATATATATATATATATAATTAACGTTAAGATTATAAAATTTAAGTATATATAATTATATAATTAATTCATATTATTAACAATTAATTTATAGTTAAGTTTTTCAAGATAAAATTTTATTAGAAAAAAAAGAAATAAAAAATTAATTAAAAAAAGAAATAAAAAATTAATTAACCTATGTGTCTCAATACACTCGAAATTAAAGTTTTTACTTTTCATTGTTATAATTAATAATACGATAATCATAGAAAAAAGGCAAAATAAAAGAATTATAATTTTTTTTAGCTTCATATAAAAATTTTAATGTTGATTGAGACTGTTGGTTTTGAGTCGGATTCTCCCATAACGGATAGATAGACCCATAGATCAATATACAGATAAATATTATTTAATTATAATATTTATTTAATTAATATTATAAAATAATATTAAGATATATGAGAGAATATAATATCCTATAATGGTTGGGATAATCCAAGAGAATTTGATTTATCTCTAAAATTAAACACAAATCCTTCTAAGAGGACACTGCTACTATAAATACGTAAATATTTGCAAGCTTTAAAATGTTACTGCTATAGTTGTCTCTTATATATTTTTTCTTACTCTAAAAGTGTAAGATTGAGAGTGTTCAGCTTGATTTTTAAACTATAAAAAATAATAACTTTTTCTTTTTGGTGATTATTCTTCAAGACTGGTAGTACAAACACAAGAATAATCTTCCATGGACATCGCTAGATGTAGGATATGAATTTCTATTTATTTAGATATATTTTTTTCAATATTGGTATCAGAGCTTTAGTTGTTTGTGCTCCAGATTTTATAAATAATTAGGTTGATTAGTTGTTTAAAAATAATTTTTTATGAATTATTTGTGAACTTTGGTAATCAACTTGTATGGGCATGTTTAGGCATAAAAAATACTGCCTTATTGCTGCTGTTTATACAAATTTATGATTTCGTATAAAAGTAGACATATAGAGCTTAAATTTGATATATTATTTGCAAAAATTGAAGTTAAATTAATCAAGATATGACATTCTAAATTTAGATACTCGAATTTAAAATTTTAATATATTGTGATTAAGCTTTAATTTAAAAAATTACCCTATTATTATACTAGAATGATAGCATAATATGTATTAAAATTATTTTTTACTACACCACTAGAATTCTAGATCCCAAAAACCCCCCATTAGAGGAGGTTGGGATTCCTAGCCTCCAAGCACATGACCCGCTCGTCGTTTCACGCTGTAGCACATTGCTGCGCAAAATGACTTCTCATTTCATGCGAGCCAGGCTGGCACATGCTAGCGTACTGTTCCTGATTGGTTAAAATCTATTTTTAATTAAAAATTCATCAAGATCTTATTTTTTTTGCCATTTTTTCACAAATTGACTCCAAATTATCTTCTGAATTTTTTGAAAATATTTATTTTATTTTTTCAAGAGACTTAAAATCATTTTTATTTTTAATAATACTTTTTAATTAATTAAAATTAGTTTTTAATCATAAAAAAATTATTTTTCACATTAAAAAATTATTTTTTTTCTTGAAAATTTTATTTGATATCTGTAAAATTAATTTTTTTTTGAATATGTGTGTGCCTATTTAATGAAGATATGTTCTTTATTAAATTTATTAATTAGAAATATGGGGTGGATATATCTTAATAATTAACAAAGGAATACGAATTATAAAGTTTAACATGTTAATTCTGCCTCTATGGCATGTTTTATCTGTTTGCCCTAGTTGTCTACTTCAATAGCACGTCTTGTTTCCATTCTTGTTTCATTCCTCTTGATTTGGTCCCTAGACATGGAAGAGGATTTCGCAGAGTTGTCAGTACAAGGGGGAAGGGAAGATGATGGGTTTCGTCTGGATCAAGTAGAAGAAGTACATGTGGAAACCTTCAAGTTTTGTCTTGTGGGTCGTTTCCTTATGAATAGTGTGGTAAAGTTTGAGCCCATGTCAAACACAATGGCTGATCTTTGGCACCCTATTGGTGGAGTGAATATAAGTTATTTGGGTCAAAAATGCTTTTTGTTTTGTTTCTTTTATGAAGTGGATGTTGAACGGGTTATAATAGGAGGACCATGGACCTTTAATAGGCACTTGTTTATCCTTCATCGATTACAGAAAGGTGAGTTGCCAGCATTGGTGGATTTGAATCACTGCAATTTCTGGGTTCAAGTGCACAATTTACCAGCTGGCTTCATGTCGGAAACATTGTCCAAAAACCTAAGGAATTTTGTGGGTTTGTTTGTGGAATATGATACTAAAATTGCACCATTTGGTGGTAAAAGTATAATGCATATTAGGGTTGCCATTGATCTCCATAAACCATTGGCTAGAAGGAAGAAGTTAATTCTGTGTGATGGGAAGGAAATATATGCTGATTTCAAATATGAAAGATTAACCACCTTTTGTTTTTTGTGTGGACATCTAGGCCATTCAAAAAGTTCTTTTAAACTAAGAAAAGTTCATAACCAGAAGTCATTGAACCTAGAATGGGATATCTCCCTTCGTACAAATCCTCTTCGTAGTTCAGGCGGCACTAGTAGATGGTTACATAATCCGTATGGTTTAGAAATTAGGAGATCAATGGTAGTTGCAAAGGATAAGGAGATAATTGTGGTGCAAGGTTCAAATTTGAATTTCAAATGAAAGAATCCCATGCATTATAATAATGGGATTTTTGTTACTGTTATAGGGGACCTTGACTTGATGGAGCATGATTTGCTTGCAAATGGGCCAGAAGATGAAGACAGACCCATCAGCATAGATGATACTAAAAAAAGACCCATAACTAAATTAGTTACTAGTTTTACTAGCCTAGTGGAGGAAGATGGGTGTTCACAGGGACATCAGATTAATTGCTTAATATCAGCCAGCCTGGATTAGTAGGCGCGTTGGTCGCCATGTAAATAATAAGTTGAAATTATTAGGGCCTAGGCAATCCCCAAACAGGTCGGGCTCTCTGAGACCTATGCCAGAGAAATAAGCCAAATTTTGTTTTCCTTGTGGAAACTCTCGTTACTGCTGGTCGTATAGAAGAAATAAAACATTGCCTGTGTTTTCAAAATTGTTTTGCTATAGATCATTTTGGAAGGGGTGGCAGGTTGGCACTCTTATGGGCTGACTCAGCTGATTTTTATATTTCTTCTTGTGGTCAGAATTTCATTGATGGTATTATATTGGATTCTTTACTGGGAAACTGGAGCTTTACAAGTTTTTATGGATACCCTTAAAGACACCATCATAGGGAATCATGGGACCTTCTCTGACACTTATCTTCTACTGATTCCTTGTCTTAGTTATGTATGGGCGATTTCAACGATATGATTTCGTAATTATAGAAACAAGGTGGAGTTGATCATCCAAGGGCTTTATTGGAAGGTTTTAGTAAGACAACATATGCATGCAATCTTATTGATCTTTCTATGCATGGCTATTCTTTTATGTGGGAGAGGTCTACAGGGATAGAAAACTGGATCAAGGAATGTCTTGATAGGGGTCTGGCCACGCATGACTTGTGCTCTAAATTTCAGTTTCACCGCCTGGAAAATCTTGTGGCAACCGTTTCAGATCACTCTCCCATCATGATGGATACGCACGTGGTGCGTACAACGTATAACAGGAAGAAATTGAGGTTCTTCTAACACCTCTGTAATTGATAACTCTTGGTCCTTATCGACTTCTAATCCTATACTTGATATAATTGATGCTTGTGGGAAAGCTTTAACTGATTGGTGCAAGAACTATATTAGGAATCCCAAGTAAAGGATTGATAATCTTCATAGACAGATTCTGAATTGCAGGGCAGGCGTTAATAGTAATGTCTCCTTGGCTGAACTCAAGAGGTAGTATGAACTACTTTTGAAGGAAGAGGACTGTTACTGGAAGCAACGTGCAGAATCATTTTAGCTGAGTTATGGGGACTGCAATATAAAATATTTTCATGCTTATGCCTCTGCCAGGAAATGTAATAATGCTATCAAATTTTTAAAAAAATGATAATGGAGTTTGGGTTCATTCAGATAGTGAGATGGGTGATGTGGTGAAACAACACTTTGTTAATCTTTTTACTAATGGGTCTGGGAACTATGAGGCTATCCTTGAAAAAGTTAACTGTAGAGTCTCTTTTGCACATAATACTTCTCTTATGTAGCCTTTTACTGCAGATGAATTTAAAAAAGCAATCTTTTAGATGATACTTTACATGATACTATAATTTTTTTGATTCCTAAGAAAGCAGAGCTAGATTCTATGAAGGATTTACATCCTATAGCTTTATGTAATGTAATGTACAAGATTATTGCAAAGGTTCTTGCAAATATGATGAAGAATATTCTGACAGATTAATCTCTGAGTCCCAATCAGCTTTTGTCCCTGGACGTCTTATCTCTGATAATAATTTAATAGCTTTTGAATTGATTCATGCTATGAAAATAAAGTCTAGAGGTGAAGCAGGGGTCGTGGCTCTAAATATTGATATTAGTAAAGCCTATGACAGGGTGGATTGGAAATTCCTAGAGCTTATAATGCTAAAATTGGGTTTCTGCCAAGATTGGGTTCGGTTAATTCTACTTTGTGTTTGGTCTGTCAAATACTATGTGGCTTTAAATGGAAATGAAATTGGTCCAAGTGTGCCTCATAGAGGATTGAGACAGGGAGACCCTCTCTCCCCTTATCTTTTCATTATTTGTGCGGAGGGCCCCTAGGCTCTTTTCAGGAAGGCTGAGTTGGATGGTAGCATTCATGGTTGTAAGTTTAATCATAGGGCTCCAACAGTATCCCACTTACTTTTTGCAGACAACTCTTTCTTCTTTTTTAAAGCTACAGAGAGGAAGGTTGGTAATGTGAAGCAAATTCTTGGGATTTATGAATAAGTATCAGGTCAGGCTGTAAATTTTTAGAAGTTGGGAATATATTTTAGTGCTAATGTAAGTAATGATATATAGAGTACTATCTCTTATGTTCTGGGTGTGACGACTCCTTTAAATACTAGCCATTATCTAGGGTTACACTCTATTGTTGGCCGAGATAAAAAAAAATAATTTTGCACTGACGGGTTTTGTATCTCTTGTCCTATTATGGAAGGGGTTGGACAATTTGTAGTTAAGGATCAAATGGTGACAGGTCAATCTAGATGGGATGTTGAAAAATTGGCAAATCTGTTTTCACCTAAAGAATTTGATTTGATCTCTCACATTCCTATTAGTTACTGAACGAATACTGTAGATACTTTGGTTTGGCACCATGAAAAGAATGTCATTGATTTAGTCAAATCTGGATATCACATTGCTTGCAGTCATGTTGGTTTTATGACCAATTCTCATATTCACCGACGACCATGGCTTAAGATTTGGAATTTGGATATTCTAGCAAAAGCTAAAATATTTTTGTGGCAGGCTATTCGAAATATCCTCCCAACTAAATCCAGGCTAGTACAATGAGGTGTTGATATTACGGACATCTGCTCTATTTGTGGGGAGGTTGAAAACATTACTCATGTCCTATTTAATTATTTGAAGCCGAAGTGTTGTTGGGATATATGGGACATGCATTGTAATGTTACGTTGTGTCCTTTTGATAGTTTGGCTGATTTTCTTTTCATGTTTATAGGACAACATCCAAAGGAGTGTGTGGAGAAGTTTTGTTGTATCCTCTAGCATATTTGGTATGCTCGTAATTCTTTGCTTTGGCATAATATCAACTCAACTGCATCAGAGGTGGTTAGTTCTACTCTTATTGCTTATGAGACCTGGACATCCTCAAGATGTAATCTTTATCAAAATGTCAATCTTATGGATAGTCATCACTCACAATCTGTTACTTGGGTGAGTCCTCCAACGGGAACATTAAAGTGTAATATAGATGCAGCTTTCCACCAATCCACTAATCACTCAAGTGTTGGTGTAATAGTTCAGGACTGGTATGGCCATTTTGTAGCAGCTTATGCAGCTGGATAAGGTGACTATTGAGGTTGATGCAAAGGAACTGGTTAATGCCATTAGTGTAAATGACATTGATAATTATACTTTTGGAATCATTATTGTTGATTGCAAGTTTCTTCTTCAAGATAGACCACTGTTCTCTGTTCAGTGGAATCCTAGGCAAGCGAATATGGTTGCTCACTCACTTGCTAAAGCATCTATATCTTATGCTAGCTCATCTTACTGGGATGTTCCACCAAGTTTTCTTGTTTCTATTTTAATCTTAAATTACTATTAATAATACTATGATTTCTTCTTCAAAAATAATTATTAATTATACTATAGTGTATAATTGTATTTTCTAACAAACTTTTCTTTATGAAAAGTTACATCATATGGCTATCATCATCAGAACACTTTCTATGGTATGTACATCTCAGCTTAGAGCCAGGAGAAAGGCAAAATTTATGTTTTTGAAAAATAGATTGAAAGCTCGAGAAATACATTCTAACAGTGGTGCTTACAACCTAGATTTTCTCGTGTGATGTGTTACGTATACATAAAATTTGTCAAGAGATGGTGTGGCAAATGGAGATAAATTCTCAAAGATCAATGTATTTGGCACTGAGAAATTCATTTGTTCATCCAGCACTACATGAGCTGCTTAATCGAGAATGGGGTGAAGGACATAGGGCATATTGTGTTATTCTCATTTCTTTCTTTAGATTTTGATGTTCCTTAGGGGTAGTGAGAAAGTCTTACTCTAGGAATGAGAGTATAGCACTCCGTAGTGGGAGAAAGTTAGTGGTCAAAAGATTTTTTAGAGACACCATATATTACTTACCTATTGACTTGAGGAAAGCACATTGGCTTTCAGCTCATGTTAAGAGTCAGGTCATCCATAATTTTTTAGCCTAGTTTTTAAATCCTAGGTCATTTTCTTTTTTTTTTTTTGTTAGTAAAAAAAATTAATGATAATAAGGATTTTTTTTAGTGGAATTATTTTGGCCATATTTGTTCGTTTATGGTTTATGAACTATAAAATTTTATTATTAATAGAATATACATTTTTTTAATTATTTGGTATAATTATTTTCTTTTAAATACATGACATTAATTAATCAAATTTTATGATTATTCAATATATAGTTTTTTTTTGAAACTTGGTTTGAATAATTGTATAATTTTGCATATACATTTATATTAATATTAATCATCACATATTGTCGAGACTATGATTGAAAACGTAGTGACCTTTTGACTTGAGATTGTATGTGTGTTAATATTAATATATTGATACTACCCAGTGAATACCGAGCTTTCGGACTTCAAGAGCTCAGAACCGAGCTCTTTAAGAAAAGAGTTATAACCATCTTTCAGCCTTTAAAAGTTGAGCTTAGTACTCTCTTCTCTTAGCACAACTGAGCTCTAGATTTGGCCAATAAGATTCTAACACAACAGACCTACGACACCGGCTCATCCAGAAAATTTGCTAACACATACAGATACTGTCCTCTATCTCCCAACTATAAATAGAAGTGGATCCCCACATGTAAATTTATCTTTTCATAACTAATAAAGCTCATTTTTACTAAGAAACATATCAATTACTGAATTAGGTATCATAGTCTTCCCACTAGAGCCCGATCTCCTTATCTCTTATCTTGCAGGTAATAAAGCCACTATAGAAGAACCCGAACCACAACCCAAGAAGGAGTCCTGAAAGTCCACTTTGTCATCATATATAAATTGGTTGTAAAATTATAATAACCTGTAAATTGTGGCATTAATAATCTCGTGTATGTAATGTCTAGAAGTAAATCCTCCATTTTCAAAAAGCAAAATATTGTCTACTTCGAGGAACATCATCGCTAAACTAAACATGGGTGCTAAGTTATCTGAAGATAACTACGAGATCTAGAGCATGAAATTTAGTATGTACGGGAAGAATAGGAGGCATTAGAACCTCTAAGTTCCATCATGGAAGTTCCTGACCAAGAAGGAACCACGGCCAACATAGACATGATCGTGATGCCTTCGTTGATTGGAAGAGAAAAACTCACTCACTTGCATCACTTTACTAAGTGCAATGGACGATGACATTGTGAAAGTGTTTTGCAGCTATAAATATGCAAGGGACATGTGGGTGGCCCTCAAGGAAAAATTCGGTGGAGTTTCTCTAACTAAGTTGTGCTCGCTCACTATCAAGTTTGACACTTACAAGAAGCATCTTGAACATAATATGAGGAAACATTTCAGGGAGATGTCTAACATGTTAAGTGAGCTTCATAATTCCGATCATGAGTTGACTGAAGAGCAAATGATCCAAGCAGTCATCAGATCCTTACCAGATAGCTGGGAGCATATAAGGATGCATCTGATGCATATTCTAGCTATTAAGACCTTTGTTGATGCCTCTCATCACTTGGAATTATAGGCTGACAGACTTGCAACTATGCAACTTGGTGCCGAGGAGCATATAGTCCAAGCCACTCCAAAAGGAAATCATGAGCACTAAGCGCAAGTACTATAACAACAAAGTCAATGGTAAAGTAAAGGATGGTAAGGATAACAAGAAGCCAAAACAAAATATGAGGAAGCACCCTAAAAAGAGAAACGTTGCGAAGGTCAAATGTTTCAATTGTGGAAATAAGGGTCACTATGCTAAGGACTGCACTGCACCTAAGAAGGTACAATCCATTAACTTATGTGTAAATGGAATAATGGTTTCAAGTTCAATATTATTAACTGAAACTAATCCTCTATGGGTTATAGATTCGGGAGCCACCGATAATGTAACGAAGGAATATGAAGCCTTAGAGAAATTTCGTCAAATACCCACTGCGGCAAGATGGATTTTCGTGGGGAACAACACTCACATTGAGGTGAAAGGGATTGACACCTAAATTAATGTTGCATAGAGGTCGAACTTTGCTATTTCACGATGTTCTCTATGTCCCACAAATAAGACGGAATCTTATTTCTGTTATTATTTTGCTTAAATTAGGTTTTTCATTGAATTTTCATGAAAATATAGTACTTTTAAATTTGGGGAAAATTTTTTATGGTTTTGGATATATTTTGGACTATTTTTTCATATTAGATATTGAACATAGTTCTGTTTCTAATAATAGTTTTTATATATTCACCATTTCAAGTAACTTTGATGATGATATAAATATATGGCGAGCTAGACTAGGTTGTATCGGCCAACAGTGTATGGATAGATTAGCTAGGGCTGGTCTCTTATCGAACTTCAGTAAAGCAGAATTGCTTACTTGTGAATTTTGTTTTGCAGAAAAAGCTGCAAGAAAACCCTTTGATAAAGGCACTAGAGCTACCATTCCATTGCAACTTATACATTTAGACGTTTGTGGTCCAATGAATGTGATGGGAAGGCATGAAACCTACTATTTTTATCACCTTCATAGATGACTATACAAAGTATGGTCATGTCTATTTGGTTGCACATAAATATGAAGTATTAAGTTGCTTCAAGAACTACCTCAACTTAGTTGAGAATCAACTAGACAAGAAAGTAGAAACACTTCAAACTGACATGGGTCATGAATATTTGTCTGATCAGTTCAAATTATTGGGTAATGAAAAGGGATAGAACATCAACTTACTTGTAACACCCATTGACAATCCTATATATAAAAAAACTAATAAAGGATGTCACATAATGCCTATACCTTATTCAATTATTATTTTTTTTATAATATTAAAATCGACGCCAATAAAATTTTGGCAGAATTTCTCCTAAAAAATTAACATTGCAAATCTTCATCAATAAAGACACAACCTACAAAAGAAAAACACTTCCATTAATTTTTTTTTCAATTTCAACTCCAATTACAAACTCTCCAATGGATCATCTATAATCTATTTTAAATATCTATACTTTTACCAATATATTTTAATATTAAACATGTATAATCTTTATCTATATATATATATATAAAGTCATACTTCAAGTAACTTATAAATTATAACTCATACAAAAAAGTATTTAAAAATCTCTACCTACCCATAATTATACAACTTTCATTTAAATTTTAAATACTACTATGTGAACTGAATAAAATATATTATACATAGTTCTTCATATAACACCTTCTATGATGTAGTTGATTTGAGGCTCTAAAATCTCACTCTTATAGATCCAATATGCTTGTTTGATCTGCACATCAAAAATAAATCTAACATACTAAGCTGTTGTTTAGTGGTGCTTATATATTCATAATTTACAATAATTATAACATAAGAAAATCAATATTAATATTTCATGTAAATAAAATAAAATCATTACTTTAAAATAATAATTAGGAAGTATCATGTTAAAATATCATTAACTTATCACTTTGAATAAATCTTTAAAATGCAAATTAATTCAATATTATATAAATATGTTCAATATTTAGTTAATAGTTAATCATTTTGAACCATTAACTTATCTTGTTAAGTTTTACTTGATTTGCCCTCATATACTGATTTAAAAATCTAGGTTCAAATAACAGGGTCACTGATGGCAAGTAAATGTCCACTATAATGAATATAGCCAATGGCACATTGATGGTATGTGTAATGTTTAAAATTTTAAATACTAAACTTTTAATTTAATATTGATAATTGATAGTGAATTGTAATATAAATGGCATGGATAAGTAATGTAAATAGTAAATCTTAAAAATTTACTGAAGAAATTATTTATTTTTATGATTTTACGGGACTAAAAATCAAATTAGAATTAAAGGTTAAGAGTGAGGGTGCACCGTAGTTAAAGTGAGATTACCTCACCTGATTAAATTATATATATATATATATATATATATGTGGACAGGCGTATGTATGTGTGGAAACTTTTTCTTCTCACTTCTTCTTTCCACGCATATCATCACCTTCATCACCGGAACTTCTTTCTTCCTTCTTTTTAAAAATTTGGCCAAAATTTGAGAGAAAATCACATCTAGTTATAAGTTTTTAGAAGAATAAGTTGAAAAAGTTGAGATTATCAATAAGTGATTAAAGAAGAAAAAAGGGATTTTGAAACATGTATGTGCTTATGTATTTTTAATTTGTAACTGTTTGAATTTCTATCAATTTTATTGTTTGAAGTGGTTGATTGAGTTATCTCTAATGAGTTATTACTAAAAAGTATTTGATATAGACTCTTTCTATATCAAAGAAACTAGTTTTTGATTCATTTTTATCATATATTTAGATATAGTGTGTTTAAGTTATTGAGTGTGCGAAATACATAATTTTGCTTGACACGGCCATATCACTGGGCGTGTCAATGATGTTGTATTTCAACATTGATGACACGACCAGTAAAATGCCCATGTCATTGGGTGTGTCATATCTACTGTGATGAAAGATAAATGACATGGCTCATGACATGCCTGTGTCATTAGGCATGTTGTAGCTACTATAATGCAATTTTAATGATACGGCCAGTGACACGCCAGTATCGTTGGATGTGTCAAAGCTTCTGTAAGAATGGGCAAATGACACAGTCATTGACACGCCCATGTTATTGGGCATGCCACTTGAAGAAATTTCCCAAAATAACTTTTTCTTTGTCTTTCATCTATATTTCTAGCCGAAAAGATTATAAGTTCTCAAAGTGTAAAGGATTTTTGAAATCAACCCTAACAAGTAGTGTAAAAAATTTATTTTGAATATATGATATATATGTGTGATAACAAATGGTGATCAAATAATTATTCCATTGAAGTGCTATACATAATTTAATGTTAATTAAAAATTACTGAATTGCCTAAATCATACTGAATTTAAATCTAGCTTGGAATTGAATGGCTAGCCAAAGAAAGGATATCCAAAGTGATAGTGGACACTCTGTGCCATCAATAGACACTTTGTGTCACTATACTCAGTGGGCATTCGTGCCATAGTGTGCCATTGGTCAAATTTTATACGGTGGGTATTAAATTACCAACAATGATCTGTTATCCAAACCTAGGATCTGAGTTCAATGTGTATGAGCATAATTAAAGAAGTTATCTACATTGAAAATAATGTGTTATATAGTTATTGTTAAATTAACCAATTTTGAATTTAATCGTGTTTAGTATTTCAAGTTTCAATGAATTTATAAATTTTTTTATTTAACGTTCTAAAAGTAATAATTTTCATTATTTCTAAATAATTTTATGTATAGTTCTCTTTCCTTTAAATTTTCTTGCATATTGTAAATACATAAGCACCATTAAGCTTTGCTTAGCGTGTTAGAATTATTTTCTGATGCGTAGATCAAATAAGAAGAGTTGAGACTGCAAAGTGAGAGATGTATGTTCCTAGTCAACTGCATTACCAAGGTTCAAAAAATAATTTTGTAAATATTGTATTCTATATAGTTCACATAACAATACTTTATAATTTTGTATGATAATTGTACAAGTTTGAGAGTAGTTTAAGAATTATAATAATTTAAATTAACAATAGGAGTTCTTTATAAATCAACAGATATCTGTTTGTAATATAGGCATGATTATAATAGTTCCTTTGAAAGTTTAACAACTGCATTAGTTCATAGAAGTATTTTGGTTTTATTTCTATAACACATATAAAGATAAGTGTGAGTATTTAGGTGATATCACCTATATAGTTAAGTGTATAGACTATGCAGGGAGTGTTACAACATGAATACCCACTATCACTAATAACATAAAGTGTCCTTTGATGGCCCGAATGTCCATTGTCTCTGGTGACACAAAGTATCTACTATTACTATAGACGTCTACCCTCTGGCTAGCCATTCAATCCAGAAGCTAGATTTAATATCAATATAATCAGGCAACCCAGTTATTTTCTCATTTTCAGTCAATTTTACAATCAATAATGATAATAATATTTTAATAATTCTTTAAAACAACAACCACTTTTCTCATTAAAAAATTGACATTAAAGTTTTAACAATTCAATTTAATAAACTTTACTTCCTCATTTACTATTTAAAATTTAATTTATTTCTCAACTCTTTAAAATTTACCAGATTCTTACTTTCTCTATCAATCTCTCTTTCCCAATTCTTTCTCAGTAATAAATATTTATTAAAAATTTTACAAATTTAAACATAAGTCTTAGAAATATATATAAATTTATATTTAAAATTTCATATTTTTTTATTTCCTTTATTACTATGTTTAAAAATTATATTTTTCAAATCTATATATTCTAATTTTACAATAATTTTACTGGCAGTACTCATTTTCTTAATTTTATTTAGGTACCCAATATTTATAAAAATTCATAAAATTTTAATCATATAATGAAAACATATATGGGAACTTGAATATAAAATTTAGAATTTTATACCATCATTTACATTATTTTAAAATTATTTTTACTTAACCACACAAATTCTTGTTTTACGGTCACTATTCTATTAGTTTCACTTTTTGATTTTATTTTTATAATTAAACCTTCATTAAAAATTTATAACATTTTAACCATATGTCTTAAACATATATATTATCTTATACATAAAATTTCAGATTTTTTTTGGGTTGTTTTACTATAGTTTCTATTTGAGCTTCACAAACTCTTAAATTCTAGCTCTACTAGCATAGTCAGGGCAGCTCATGTTCTTCTATTTTTCTTTTATATAAAATCATCTTTAAAAATAATGAAATTGTATATACTATCTACTAGCACATAGATAGACTCCCAGGTAAAATTTTATAATTTTTAAATTTTTCTAAGTTAGTCCAAAAATTTGGATAATACACTTTACAATTAATTCAATTATGGTTCAACTAGCTTCTATAAGCATTAAAAATCAAAAGAAAAATTAAATAATAGCAAACTATTAATACACAAGCACAAAACTCCTTTTAAAGTAGATCTTCCTCTCTCTTTCTTAATTTTTCTTGAATTTATGGTGATGGTTTTTAGGTTTTTCACTTATTCTAATGAATTATAATTGAAATTTTATATTATATGTGAATTTTCCTTAATTTTTTACTTAAGTTTGATGGATGGAGGAAGAAAATATAAAATTTAGCTATGGTGGATGGTTAGATTGGTTTTTGGATGGGGAAGAAGAAGAAAATGTATTATTTATTTATTTATACACATTAATTAGGATTTTAATCATATAAGGTGCGCCCATTGTAACTTTACTGTACACATTTTCTTAAATTATTTCTAATTTGACTTTTAATTGTGTAAAATCTTAAAAATAATTTCTTTAATTAATTTTAAGTTCTATTATTCATATTTCATATCTCAATTTAAATAAAAATCCAATTTTAGAGTCAAAAAGGCATTCTTGTAAGGTTTTACCACTTAAAGATTCTTTTGCCAAAATACCGGTTAAGTCCATATCCAAATTAAAATTTTAATTTTTAAAGACTTAACTAATTCTATTCCTCATTTATTATAAATATCTGAGTTACTCTCTAAACTATACACATCCCCCATATCTATATAATTCAAGAAGTCAGTGTTTAAAAATTTTAGATATTACAACTCTTTCCCTCTTAAGAAATTTTGTCCTCGAAATTTACCTGTTCATGATGTTTGAAATTGCTAAGGATACTGATATCTCATTATTTATTCACTTTCCCATGTGGCTTCTTCAATTGAGTAATTTCTCTATAATACTTTTACTAGAGGAATGCATTTGTTCCATAATTCATGGATTTCTGGAGCTAAAATAGACACTGATTCTTCTTCATAACTTAGATCTGGTTGTATTTCAATAGATTTTGCTTGTATTACATGTGAAGGATTTGATCTGTATCTTCTAAGTATTGATATGTGAAATACATTATGTATCTTGGCTAGTTCTGGAGGTAGTGCTAGTTTATAGGCTACTGGACCTACACATTCAAGTATCTTATATGGCCTAATGAACCTAGGACTTAGTTTCCCTTTCTTGCCAAAATGGAGAACTTTCTTCCATGGTGACACTTTCAAAAAATATTTTATCCCTCACATTGTATTCGATGTCCCTTATCTTTAAATCTGTATAGGACTTTTGTTTATCTACTGTAGCTTTCTGCCGATCCTTTATAAGCTTAACTTTATCTTCAGTTTGTCTAATGAGATCAGGTCCCACCAACTTACTCTCACTTAATTTTTTTTTCAAAAAAGTGGAGTTCTACATTTGTTTTTCCATATAGTGTTTCATATGGGGCCATTTTAATATTTGTCTGGTAGCTGTTATTATAAGCAAATTCTACTAATGGTAGATTTCTGTCCCAACTATCTTCAAATTCAATAACACAACTTTTAAGCATATCTTTAAGTATCTATATCACTCTTTCTGATTGGCCATCAGTTTGAGGATGGAATGCAGTGCTGAAATGGAGTTAAGTACCCAATGCTTTCTAGAAACTCTCCTAAAATTTTAAAGTAAAGCGTGAGTCTCTATCCGATATGATAGACACTGGCACTCCATGAAGTATGACTATCTCATTTATATATAATTCTGCAAGTCTATCCAATAAATAGTCAGTTCTAATTGGAAGAAAATGGGTTGATTTAGTTAATCTATCAACAATCACTCAAATTTCATCATGTCTCTTCTGAGTGTTTGAAAGACCAGTCACAAAATCCATAGTAACTCTATTCCATTTTCATTCTGGCATTATGATGGGTTGCAAAAGACCTGATGACAGTTGATGTTCTGCTTTGACCTGCTGACATATTAAGCATTTAGTTGCACACTCAATAATGTCTCTTTTTAGTCCTGGCCACTAATAGAAAGACTTCGAATCCTGATACATTTAGTTGCTTCCTAGATGTACATTGTATTTGGTATTGTGAGCCTATCTAAGGATGCTCTCCTTTAATTCCTTCACATCAGGAATATATAATTGACTCTTGTATTACAAACCACCATCTTTTAGAATAACATAATATTATTTCTCACCTTTGTGCACTTGTTCCATCACTTCTAGTAGCTTTTGGTTTTTGTGTTGGGCCTCTATAACTTTCTGCTTAAGGGTTGGCTCAATTCTCAGTTTTGTCAATATAACATATTATATTATTTTTGGTTATATAATATAAGTATTATGTTTAATTTTAACATAATAATTTATTACCTACCAAAGTCTTTTGACTTAGAGTATCAGCCACCACATTAGCCTTTCTATGATAGTAATCAATGATACAGTCATAATCTTTAATTAATTCAATTCATCTTCTCTACCTTAATTTAAGCTCTTTCTGGATAGGCAGATATTTTAAAATTTTATGATTAATATAAATATAACATCTTTCACCATGCAAGTAGTGCCGCCAAATTTTTAGAGCAAATACAATGGCTGCAAGCTCTAAATCATGTGTGGGATAATTCAACTTGTGTGATTTCAACTGCCTAGAAGCATAGGCAATCAGTTTGCCTTCCTGCATCAACACATAACCAGTCCCTGACAAGAAGCATTACTATGGATCACATCATCTTTATATGGAGTTGGTTGTGTCAAAATAGGCATTTTTGTCAACATAACTTTTAATTGTTCAAAGCTAGTTTGACATTGATCATCCCACTTGAATTTAGTCTCCTTCCTAAGCAGTTTAGTTAGAGGAAGTGCTATCTTAGAAAGTCATTGTACAAATCTTCTATAATAACTTGCTAAGCTAAGAAAACTTCGAACTTCCGTTATATTCTTTGGTGTTTGCTGATTTAGGATAGTTTCAATTTTACAAGGATCCATATGAATACCATCAGCTGATACCACGTGTCCTAAGAATGTCAACTCTATTAACCAGAAGTCACATTTTGATAGCTCAACGTATAATCGATTCTCTCTCAGTGTCTGTAGCACAATCCTCAAATGTTTATCATGCTCCTCCATATTCTTAAAATAGACTAGTATATCACCTATGAAAATAACCACAAACTGGTCTTGTAACACTCTTATACCCTATATATGTATAATACACACACCCAATATATATAAAATATGCGTATACGGTATAAAAATGTCACAATCTGATTTAATACAAATTTTTATATTTCCAATTTAAAATCCCAAAACTTAAAAATGTATATTTAAATGGTATTAAAATATTCCTTATAGATCATAGGTTCAAAATAAACATTTTATATGAAAATCTCTGAAAAAAATTCACCAGAGTTTTATCTGTATTTTGGACATTCCAAATTTCAACAAAATCACAACCTACATAAAAATACTTCTCAAATAAACCAATCATACATATCCACCTCAACTTCTTAATTCCTCCATAATTCCTCAAAATATTTATGCATATACATATGTGTATATATATATATCAAAACATATATAAACCTCACATTACCCAATTATTCAAAACATTATTTATAATTTACAATATATATACTCCAAAAATATAATATAATATACATAATATCAAAATGTACTATAATATAAAATATATACATGCTAGCAAAATGGCTCTGATCTTGATTCGTCCAAAATCAGCTCAATAGGCAATCTCTAATCTAGACCCGACCCGGTCTAGAAAAACTCTCCAGCTCAATTGGATCACCCATGTCACCTGCGCGATGAATTACATTCGCTCTAAGCTAAAAGCCTAATGATACAAACTTTAATAATAGTAAAACTGTAAAACAATGCCAATGCAAAATGTTTTATGCTATGTCACAATGTGGCATCCAAGCTCACTTTTAAACATATTCTTTCATCATTTAATAATTCACACAAACACATACACAAGCATAGGCCCAAACAAACTAATATATTATTTAAATTTCAGAGTTACTATTTTGATCCATAATGACACCAAGTGTCTAGCCCCGAGGCAAATCAAGTAATACTCAAAAGCTAAGCTCGAAGGCAAATCATATCACAGCGATGCCAAGCGTCTAGCCCTAAAGGCAAATAATGAGGATAACCTCAAAGGCATGCCGTCAAACACATAACTCTAAAAATTGAATAATATACTAGGCACACAATTATTTCATATGTTCCATCATTAATTTCTTTCTCATTTTTCCATAATCAATTAGGCACATTGCCTATTTTCTCATTATCAATTAGGCACATTGCCTCATTTTCTCATTTTTCTCATTCAAATTAATGTCATTTCATTTCAATTTATCACATTTCATCATGTCATCACAATGTTCATGAATGTTCATGCTACCAAGTAGCTTAACACATTTTTTCATCCAAAATGTGTTAGGCCAACTGTAATGCAATTATACCTCATTTATCAAGAGTTTGTACATACCTTAGAAAGCACTCCAAAACCAAGCTTCAAATATCCCTCCAACATTCTCTTCCAAGTTTCCCTTCAACACTAAGTTGGGAAAACTACTTTCTCTCAATGCTTATACCAAATGCGATCATAAATAATCATTTAATATCACATTCTAAGGCATTCTCAACATCAAACCATAATTAAACATCACTCTAAGCAAAATTCTAAAATTAAGATTTACCTCACTTTAACTTTGAAAAACCATATCAAGTCATTTAAATTAGTGTTTTAAGTTTATTAATATCATTAAAAACATATTTTAATATGTTTAAATCAATTATATTACATAAACACATACTTATTTTTAAAACCCTAAAATGGCATAACTTTCCCCATTGTAGGTTCTCTATTCCAATTCATTTCAATTATCAATCAAATCTTATTTCCATCACTTATATTCTTAAAGAACATGATTTAAGCATTAAAACCAAACAATTCAGCATACTTTGAAAAAAATCCTTTTCCAAAACTCTAAATCAACACTATCATTTCCAAACTCTATCCAAACTTAACCAAATCCATCATTTGACTTTAAAATCATTGTTTATGAATCAAAACAACATATTTGGAACCAAATTTTACAATTAAAACTCATGATTTCATAAACCCAAAAGTTCTATAACCCTAAATTCTCTCTCTTCACCAAACTCAACTTAAATTCAACCATTTCTTCAATCCAACCTTAAAATCATTATTAACTACTCAAAACAACTTCATTCATATCCAATTAAGCAATTAAAACATACCACTCTAAAAATTCAAAATAAACATAATCTTATTTTCGTGGAAATTCAAAGAAAAATTTGAAAAACTTACTAATTATGGTGAAAATCACTAAAAATCCACTTAAAACCTTTAAAACCCTTCAATTCTTGAAGCATGGAAGAAGAAAAACCTTGATTTGTTCACCCATGGTGTTTCGGCCTCTAGCAAGAAGAAGATGAAGATGAAGACCAAAGTTGTTTTCTCTTTCCTTCCACTTTCTTTATAACCATATATATAATATTATATTATATTTTTAATTAATTAATTATTTATTTATTTAATAAAAAAACCCAAAATTACTTATTCCATACAAAAATAAATTATTTTATTTTTATAAATTTTAATTTTTAAAATACAATTACAAAAATGCCACTTGACTTTGACTTTTCTTTTAAAAGAGTTGGCTTTTATATACTTTATGTATATTTCAAATATACATTTCACTTTTTTACTTAAACTCCTTTTATTTTTTATTTAAATTATTTATTTAATTTTAATTTATTTTATTTAATTTTTAAAAATTAAGAATATTACAGGTCTAGATAAGGCTTGAAGACCCGATTCATCAAGTCTATGAAAGCCGCTAGAGCATTAGTCAAATCAAAAGGTATGAACAAAAATTTATAATGTCCATATCGGATTCTAAAAGCTATTTTTGAAACATCTGCTTTTTTAGCTTTCATTTAATAATAACCCGATTTAAGATTAATCTTAGAGAAATCACCCACTCCCTTCAACTAATCAAACTAGTTATCAATCCTTGGTAGTAGATATTTATACTTAATAGTCACCTTATTCAGCTGTTGATAATTTATACATAATCTTAGGGTACCATCTTTCTTCTTTACAAATAAAACTGGTGCACCCCAAGGTGACACACTGGGTCTAATGAACCCTTTGTCAAGCAATTTCTGAAGTTGCATCTTTAACTCATTTAGTTTCGGAGGTGCTATTTATAGGGTGGAATAGATATTAATGTCGTACCGGGAACTATATCAATAATAAATTCTTCTTCCCTTTTTGGCGGTAACCCTTGGTAATTCCTTAGGAAAGATATCTGAAAATTCACACTGTATGTATGTCTCTCAAAGCTTTGCTTGAATTTCGGGTATTAATAACATATGCAAGATAGCTTCACACATCTTCCTAATTAACCTTCTAGCCTTAGCAACAGAAATCAAACTAGAAGGATAAAAATGTTTCTCTCCCTGAACAACAACTTTACCTTATCCCGGAAGCTTAAAATTCACAGCTTTCCTATGACAATCCATGGCTGCTTGATGTCATGATAACCAATCCATTCACAAGATCATATCAAAATCATGGAATGGATGTTTAATTAAATCGGCTGGAAGTTCTATGTCATGAATTCTAATTAGAAAATCCTGATACACTTTTTTTACTCTCACACTATGGCCCAAGGGATTAGTAACTTCTATATCATATTCAAGTCAATCAGCATACATATTCGTTCTTGAAGCTATAGTTGTGCATATGTATAAATGTGTAGAACCAGAATCTAATAATGCATAAACATCAAAGCCAAGTAAGGAGAATTTACCAACAACAACATTTGGAGCATCCTGAACTTCCACTACTTTCATGGCATATGTCCTACCTGGAACACTACCCCCTACCTGAGGTCTATCAATAGTCTCAGACTCTCTCTGCTAACTAGTACTAGGTTGACCATCTTTGCCTGATCTATGGCCTGCTTGTGACCTTTGTATAGAACCATGTCCTTCAGCAGCATTAGATCCCTTTATTACAGGACAATCCTTAATCTTGTGTTCTTTGGAGCCACATTTTAGACAAGCTCCACTTCGATACCAACAAATATCACTAGCATCTCCCTTGCCACAATGTTGGCAAGGTATAGAAATTGCCCGTGAAGATGAGCCTGCGGGAGTACTAGATCTACCTACTCGAGATCTCTGAAAACCTGTTCCACTTGTATAACCTCCTTTATTAGAACCCTATATCTGTGTTTCAACACCTCTCTGTCTCTTTTGACCACCTTGTTGTTGTTCATTAGAAGATCCCTTATGATATTGTTGTCTTCTTCTCTGCTCTTGTTTAGTTTCATTCTCAATGGAAATTACTGCATCGACAAGAGTAGAGAACTCTTTGATTCTCATAGCCACTAAACATACCCAAATTTGACTGTTCAAACCTTGCTCAAACCACTTACACTTCTCTTCTTTCGATGAAACTAATTCAGAGAAATATTTACTGAGGAAAATGAATTGCCTCACATACCCAGACACAGATGACTGCCTTTTCTTTAAATACAAAACTCCCTTCGCTTCTCTTCTATGTAAATCTCACTGATATACTTCTTAAACTCTTCTTGGAAGAATGCCCAGGTGAGTCTATCTGCAGGACTACCTTTCTTCATTGTATCCCTAAAATACAAAAACTCATTTTGCTTCTCTTCTATGTAATAAGAAAATTGCACACTCCAATATTTTCTCATCAGTACAGTGCAAAAGATCAAAGACTCTCACTATTCTTTCAAACCAATACTCTGCTACTGAGGAGTCATCAATATCACGAACTCTAAAATCTTCCTCTTCAAGTTTCCTAATTCTCTCCAATGGAGTTCGTTGGGACACTAGTGGTGGTGGTGGTGGCTATGCAGAAGGAATAACTCCTACAATCTTCCTAAAAACTTCCCACATATTTTTCATGAACTGAGAAATATGGCTGCTACCCTGAGAGATATTTCTCATGGGGGTCCAATGGTATCTTCCCTGAGAGAGTATTTTGCTGGCTGCTGGTTCCCTAAACTTGCTTGACTGTAGCTCAATGAGATCTAGAAGCCATTCTACACCAATAAACATTTAAAGATCAATTGCATCAAAATACTTAACCACTTATTCAGTTCACAAAGCAATGACAATTATTTTTCACTTTTTCCCTTAACCCCACACAACAAAATCTTCTAAACATGCTCTGATACAACCAAATGTAAAACCTCTTGACAATCCTATATAAAAAAAAAAACTAACAAAGGATGTCACATAATGCCTATACACTTACTTATTCAATTATTATTATTTTTTTATAATATTAAAATCAATGCCAATAAAAATTTTGGTAGAGTTTATTCTAAAATTTGACACTATCAAATCTTCATCGATCAAAAACACAATCTGCAGAAGAAAAATGTCACGACCCAACCCGGGGGCCACGACCGGCATGCAGCCAAACCGAAGTCCGACCACATAAGCCTTAGAAACATTCATAACAGTCTAAGTGCAAAACAGTTCAATACTTATAAGATCCTCAATCCTAATTTAAATGCAAACCATCAATAGAATCAAATCACAATAAAATCATTCAGAAATCTAATGCAGACAAGTTCTACTTATTACACAAAAAGGGATTCGGATTCAATCCGCCCAAAAGTTCAATATCCGGAAATCTCTAAGCAGAAGGACCAATAACACAAACGGAAAACCTGATCGACTTCCCCAAGAAGAGAAAGAAGATAGACGAAGGCAATCACTGTAAACCTGCAAGACAATCTGTAAGGGTGTGAGCACTTTATATAGACGCCCAGTAAGTCTATGAGAGGCAGAGAAACATCTAACAGTTATATAAACAGTACATATAATACATTCATAAATTAAGCAAACAAGATGGTGTGTCGGGGTCACCAGTCAGTAAACAGTACAGTATAATATCAGTCACATCCGCCCTTATAACTTCTCAGTACAGTACAGTAATCAGTAATTAGGCATGTAGCCTCAGTAAACAGTATAGGCATTAAGCCTCAGTAGCAGTATAGGCATTAAGCCTCAATGACAGTATAGGCATTAAGCCTCAGTAACCTCCTTCCCCTTCATGACACACCATCACACAGCACAAGCAATATCAAATTCAAATTTTCTCACATAAATACAATCACATGCAAGTTTCTCTGTCTCCTAAAACATGCGAGGCTGGGTTCGAAAGAATAGTCTAGTGAATATATAGAAAGGATAATATATTATAAGAAAGGTTTATATATGTATATAAGTTGTTAGCAAGTAGCACAACACAAACAATTCAAATACACCCATAGAACTTACCTGGTCTAACAGTCAGCTAAGCAATCCGCCACCCTAAGTCTAAGGTGCTGCTGGACCACCGCCTAACCATTAACCATCAATTAACAACCACCCTTACAAATGTATGCAAGTGCAAATGGGAATGCATGACGTGAATGCACACAATTCAATCGTTTCCATAACAAGGTTAAACCTTTTTGTCAATCAATCATAACTTAACCATCATAATACCACACCTTTAAACTTGCTTTCCAGAATATAAAACATCATTAAAAAGTCCTTAAAATTTAAATTTATCAAATACCTTACTTAAATAATCAATATTCACCAAATACAATTTTACCGATAAACCTGAAAAATGAGTGTCAACTTATAAAATTCAAAACAATTAACCTGTAAATGCAAAATTTATAATTTTCAACCAGAAGCTAATTTGATATCTGAAAAGCATCCTACCAAAATTTCATAATTTTTCGAGACTTAGAAGTCTCTCAACCAATTTTTATTCAAAAGAGTATACAACTCACAAGGTATACTGACAGCAGTAGAAAGATCTAATTATTTCAAAAGTATAACAAATAGAAACATAACCCAACATATTTTTCTTGTACACTAGACTTCCAGAACTTCAACATATATGAAAATCAAATCAAAAACATTTTTACACATTTTAATATGAATTTCGAAAGTTACAGTTGATGCAATAGCATCAACAGCAAAGTTTGTCAAACAACAGTAGCAAACTTGAATTTTCCAGAAATATACGATGCTCCAAAATCCCAACAATTATTTTTCTCATAAACTAGACTCAATTTCGAGCCACATATCCAAATTTTAGATTTTTATCATGTTCCAATATTTAATTAAAAATCGAGCAACATACAGCACTAAAATCAAACTTCAGCAGGGAATTAAATCATCCAAAAACTCAAAGAAAACAATTACTTCGAAAACCTTAACACCCAAATCAATTTAATCAAACCCTAACTCAATACATTCATTAAATTTAGAACCCAACACACTAGCCAAATCAATTAATTAAATTCCAAAATCCCTCAAAACAATAAAAACCTCAAAACCTAACATATTTTATAAAAATCAATTTAATTAAATAATAATTCGAATTTAGCCAAATTAATTAAGAAAAATATCAAACCAATATGATATTAATATGAAATAATTAAATGGAAATCAAAATAATGCAAAAGGAATCAAGAAAAACCTCAAAAACACCAAAAAAAATTGAAAACCAGGCTGCTGGAGCAGAGGCCAAAACGGCAGGGGCGAGCCAGCCCGCAGCGCGCCGAACGACGGACCACAGCACGCCGAACGACAGGAGCGCGCACGCCGAACGATGCAGATCCCTCGCCAAACGACACCGGCTACGCGCGCGCACAGTGACAAAACGACGGCCGCACAGTTTTCTGCCTATAACCCTAATTTCTCCTCTTTTTTTCAAAACACCCGAAAATAAAACACCAAAAACCATACTCCATCAGATTTTAAGCCTATTTATAGGAAAATAACTTTCCAAAATTATAATTTTACCCCAATATAATTTATTTTAATTAAAAAAACCCCAAAACTCTTTAAAAATTCAAAAAAATACCCAACTAACTTATAAAAATTTACAACTAACCCCAAATTTAATTTATTTAATTTATTTAATTTATTTAAATTAAAAAATTAATAAATATCCGAAAAATTTTCGAAACACAACCCCTAGCAAAATTATACTTAAAATAACCGTAACGACATCACGGTCACCAAAATGACATCAAAAACAGCAAAACGAAACTCGAAAATTTTCCGACAGCCAAAATGACCAAAATACCCCCCGAAGCCAAAAACACAATATTATACTCAAAACGACCGTCTCGTCGCCCCGAGTAACAAAAGACATTCAAAGGGCACAAAATGACTATTTTATGCAAAATTACCATTTTGCCCCTAGACTTAAAATCATACAAAAACCAAGGGTTTTACAATCTAACCCCCTTAAAGTAATTGCGTCCACGCAATTGAATCCAACACAATCATTATCCATCAAAACTGTCATTACAATAGTTATACACAAATCCATCGTCTACTTAGTATGTGTCGTTATGGTTGATCAGGCCATAACCACAAGATACCAAGCACTAATGACCATTCCAGGTTTGATCCATTTAGAGTTCATTAAATAAAAACCAATTATCAGATAACCAAAACAAAATCAATGAATAGCACTTAGCGCTCAACCCAGTCAATATCAGTGCCAATCAATCGAGTATAACATTATCACTGCTCATTTTCCAATCCATAACAATATTAATATACTGTACCTCTGTAACCAATAACAGAAATATTCCGTAACTCAACATCATTACACATACACCTTTTCAATAAGATCCATTGCATACAATTGTCAATCATCAGTCACAAACAATATCATGCGATGTATGAGTATGATGTTATGCTGGTATGCAAGTGCTCTAACACTAAAACTGAAGAATATTACAGTCTAACCCCCTTAAAACGATTTCGACCTCGAAATCTAAAATATACCTGAAGACTCAAACAGATGGGGATATTTAGCTTTCATAAGCTCTTCGGCTTCCCAGGTGCATTCTTCGACAGAATGATTGCGCCAAAGGACTTTCACAGAAGCTACATCCTTAGAACGCAACCGCTTGACCTGACGGTCCAGAATAGCCATTGGCTGCTCCTCATAAGAACAATCATCACTAATCTCTACAGTGTCCGGAGCTAGCACATGATCAGGACTAGGTACATACTTTCTCAACATCGAGATATGAAATGTCGGATGCACAGAAGCCAAAAACACAATATTATACTCAAAACGACCGTCTCGTCGCCCCGAGTAACAAAAGACATTCAAAGGGCACAAAATGACTATTTTGTGCAAAATTACCATTTTGCCCCTAGACTTAAAATCATACAAAAACCAAGGGTTTTACAAAAAATACTCCCAATAATTTTTTTTTCCAATTTGAACTCCAATTACAAACTCTCCAATGGATCATCTATAATCTATTTTAAACATATATACTTTAACCAACATATTTTAAGGTTAAACATGTATCATCTTTATCAATATATATATATAAAGTCATATTTCAAGCAACTTATAAATTATAACTTATACAATAAAGTATTTAAAAATCTCTAACTACCCATAATTATACAACTGTCATTTAAAATTTAAATATTGCTATGTGAACTGAACAAAATATATTATATATAGTTCTTCATATAATTCCTTCTCCGATGTAGTTGATTTGAGGCTTTAAAATCTCATTCTTCTAGATCCAATATGCCTGTTTGATCTGCATATCAGAAATAAATCTAATACGCTAAGCTAAAGCTTAGTGGTACTTGCATATTCATAATTTGTCAATAATTATAACATAAGAAAATGAATATTAATATTTCACATAAAGAAAATAAAATCATTACTTTAAAGTACCAATTAGGAAATATCATATTAAAATACCAAATATGAATTATCACTTTAAAACACTAAGAAAATAGATGAATAAATCCTTAAAATGTAAATTAATTTAATATTATATAAATAAGTTCAATGTTTAGTTAATAGTTAATCACTTTGAACCATTAACTTATCTTAGTAAGTTTTACTTGATTTGCCCTCATATACTGATTTAAAATCTAGATTCGGATAACGAAGTCACTAATGATAAGTAAATGCCCACTATAATAAATATGGCCAATGGCTCATTGATGGCACGAATGTCCACTATCACTGATGACACGAATGTCCACTATCACTGATGACACAAAATGTCCTCAGATGTGATGAATGTCCATTATCACTGGTGACACAAAGTGTCTACTATCACTACAGACATCCGCCCTCTAGCTAGTCATTCAATCCAGAAGCTAAGTTTAATATCAATATAATCGGACAATCCAGTTATTTTCTCATTTTCAATCATTTTCATAATCAATAATAATAATAATAATAATATTTTTTAATAATTCTTTAAAACAACAACCACTTTCCTTATTAAAAAAATTGATATTAAAGCTTTAATAATTAAATTTAATAAACTTTACTTCCTCCATTTACTACATAAAATTTAATTTATTTTCAACTCTTCAAAATATGCCAGATTCTTACTTTCTTTGACAATTTCTCTTTTCTAATTTTTTCTCTGTATTAAATCTCCATTAAAAATTATAAAAATTTTAAAATAAGTTTTAGGAACATACATAAACTAATATTTAAAATTTCATATTTTTTTCTGAGTTCTTTTATTATGTTTAAAAATTATATTTTTTCAAACCTATAAATACTATTTTTACAATAACTTCACTGACAATGCCCATTTTCTAATTTTATTTAGGTACTCAATACTTATAAAAATTCATGAAATTTTAATCATATAATAAAAACATATATGGGAACTTGAATCTAAAATTTCAGAATTTTATACTATCATTTACATTATTTTTAAATTATGTTTACTTAACCCCACAAATTCTAATTTTACAGTCACTATTCTAGTAGTTTCAATTTATGATTTTATTTTTATAACTAAACCTTCATTAAAAATTTATAAAATTTTAACCATATGTCTTAAATATATATATAATCTTATTGATAAAATTTCAAATTTTTCTGGATTGTTTTACTATAGTTTCTAATTGAGTTTCACAAACCCTAAAATTCTGGCTCTACTAGCACAGTCAAGATAGCTCATGTTCTTCCATTTTTCTTTCATATAAAATCATCTTTAAAAATTATAAAATTTTATGCACCATCTTCTAACACATAGATAAACTCTCATGTAAATTTTCATATTTTTTAAACTTTTATAGTTTAGTCTAAGAATTTTGATAATACACTTCATAATTAATTCAATTATGGTTCAATTAGCTTCCATAACATTAAAAATAAAAAAAAAATAATAGCAAACTATTAATACAAAAGTGCAAATCTCTTTTCCAATTAGATCTTCCTCTCTCTTTCTTAATTTTTCTTGAATTTATGGTGATAATTTTAGGGTTTTTCACTTATTCTAATGAAGTCTACTAAGAATTTTATGTTATATGTGAATTTTCCTTAATTTTTCACTTAAGTTTGATGGATGGAAGAAGAAAATATGAAATTTGGCTATGGTAGATGATTAGGTCAGTTTTGGGATGGGGAATAAGAAGAAAATAGATTTATTTATTTATTTATACACCTTAATTAGGGTTTTGATAATGTAAGGTGCGCTCACTTTAACTTAGGTGCACCCACTTTCTTAAATTATTTCTAATTCAACTTTTAATTGTGTAAAATTATAAAAATAATTTCTTTAATTATTTTTAAGTTATATTATTCATATTTCATATCTTAATTTAAATAAAAATCTAATTCTTGGGTCAAAAGGTATTTCTGTAAGGTTTTACCATTTAAAGATTTTTTTGCAGAAATACCGATTAAGTTAATATCCGAATTAAAATTTTAATTGTTAAAGACTTAACTAACCATATTCTTCATTTATTATAAATATCCAAGTTACTCTCTATATTATACATAGCCCCCATATCTGTATAATTCAAAACGTTAATGTTTAAAAATTTTAGACATTGCATGACTATTCCTTAAACTCCAAAACAAAATGGTGTCGCTCAAAGGAGAAATAGGATGCTTCTAGAAATGGATAGGTTTATGATGGCACAAGATAAATTGCCTATTGCTTTCTGGGGTGTTGCATTATTAACTGCCATATACGTACTTAACCGTGTGCCCTCCAAATCCATCCTATAAACTTCATATGAATTATGGACATGACGAAACCCAACCTAAGCATCCTAAAACCTTGGGGATGCGCTGTCTATGTTCATAATACCTCACATAAATATGAGAAATTAGACCCGAGAGGTAAGAAGAGTATCTTTATAAGATATTTTGACCTATCCAAAGGGTATGTCTTTATGGGTGAAGAAGACAGTGGAAGGGTAATTGAGTTTGAATCACGTGATGCTACATTCTTAGAGAATGATTTTCTTAGGCACGGTGATCTAAATTAAGAGTTTTCCTTATGTGAAACTGAGGATCAAAATTCACAAGGACCATTTCATCTGAGTGAGAGGAATTTGGTGGACTTAACTCCACCATCAACTGGTTTGAGGAGGAAAGTGATCCTGGTCCGAGTGGGAGTACGAATCTTAATTTCAGTGGGAGTTCTATGGATCTTAATTTAGTTGACATTCCTATTTTCGAACTTGAAGAAAATGTTCCTTAGGATTCTGATTTGAGGAGGAGCAATCGTGGAACTATTCCTCGTTGTCGATTTAATATCGAAGGTAGTGAAGAGGTATTCATGTTTGTATCTCAAGATGATGATGAGCCTAATAAGTGCATAGCTCAGAACTCTTGTAGTATGCCGGTCGTACAGTCTATTAATCTAGTACGAGTTGTCTTTAATCATGGCCTCTTTTAAGCATGTGTCATGTCATGTGAGAGTGAGAGATGTTAATTTTAGGTCGGGTTCGTCCATAACGGATGGATAGACCCATAAACTAATATATAAATAAATATTATTTAATTATAATATTTATTTAATTAATATTATCAGATAATATCAAGATATATAAGAGAATATAGTATCCTATAATAATTGAGATAATCTAAGAGAGTTTAATTTTATCTCTAAAATCAAACATAAATCTTTTTAGGAGAATGACACATCTACTATAAATATATAAGTACTTACAAGCTTTAAGAGATTGCTGCTATAGTTGTCTCTTGTATATTTCTTCTTACTCTGAAAGTATGAGATTGAGAGAGTTAGATTTAATTTTTAGAATATGAAAAGTAAAAATTTTTTTTTCTTTGATGATTATTTTTCAAGACTAATAGTATAAGCACAAAATTAATTTTTCATAAATATCATCAAACATAAAATTTAAATTTTTATTTATTTTTATTCAACAAAAACTGTATATTATCATTATCTGAATAAATGATATGGGAAGATTTGAATTTTTTTTAACATACACTGTTGAGAGTGGCTTTTGATTTTTTTTTTAAAAGGATTTTTTTTCTTCATAATTCAACATTATGTATATATTCTACGCATGTCATTATTGTAATGCGTGCAAAATCAAAAAGTATGATAACTTTCATGAAAAATATTAAATTTGACCCTTGTTTTTTTATTTACGTTCTTTTCTTAATATGAACTGAAGTCCAAAAACATTTAAGAAAAAGGAAGTTAGGCTGAGGCAGACCAATTGATTTATTCATGTTTGACTCATTGCAGCCTTAAACAAGGCCACACCTCAAAGATTTAGATCTATGTAAGCATGTTGTAAAAATAAAAAAAATAATAAAAAATATTTGTTATGATATTTTATTTGTCGAATTCTAAGACTTGAAGACCAAAGGGTTGAAAAAGTTGACTTGGGTTGCACCTAATTCTACTGCATTTATGCTTTAACAAACGGGGAAAAATTAAATTAAATGTGAAATGGGGCCTACCTGTCCATAACACATGGGATGGATCCTAAGCAGTAGAAGGTCCCACAATCATGATGATAGGTTTATTTCACACTCTTGGCTTAGCTATTGTAGAAGAAGCAAGTGTGAGTTTCTTGACCGTCAGATGAGGTGGGGCATCCAATATTATTCTTTGACTTTCTTCTTGATAAACTACTGTGAAGATGTAGGGGTGCCCAACTCAGATTCTAAATCGGAATCCGGCTAGTTAAAACTGAAATCTTAAAATAATCAGAAGTTTAATATTATAAAACGGATTTGGTTCAAGTTACTAATATTTTTAAATATTAATATATATTTTTTATAAATTATTTTTTTAAAAAATAAGTAAGATAAAATCATAAAAATAATAAAATTCTTTATATCAAATTACAACAAAACTATATTTCAAATTTTAAATAATAATATATTAATTTCAAATCAAAATCAAAATTTACAATTTAATTCGGTTTGGATAGCAGTTCAATCGGTTCGAATCAAAGTTTAATATTTTTATTAATTTTAATTTAAATAATTTTTAATTTTTAATTAAAATTACTTATAAATTAGTTTTTAAATTCTAAATGCTCTAAATCGCTTTTGAACAATCTCAAGTTATCTTATTAAATTGTCCCCTCAAGCCGTCTTAAATCAAAATCAATGGTTTTGATTTTGACTTCCTTTATAGGTGACTTGATTCATAAATTTTTTAAATTTAAATTGACAAAAAAAAAAATCAACATCCTCATTGAACCATGTTCAATGAAAATGCATGGCAATACTAATGGAACAATTAAATGAAAATTCTCGTTAAATGAAATAAATTGTAATCTCTATTTAAAATACTATATTCTTTTTGTTCATACATAATTATTTCTTTATAATTTTTATATAAAATTTAAAAAAATTACATAATAATTATTTTATATAATTATTTTATCAAATTATTATTTTTTTAATTTATCATTCATTCTATTAATAGTAATTTTTTAATAATTATATATAAGATAAATTTGAAATAAAAAATAAAAGTAATTTTATTTTATTATTTTATTTATAAATAAAATTTATTGTTTTAAAATGATAATTATTTATAAAGAGAGTGTAATAAACAGTAATTATTATTTTTTTTATAAAAAAATAAAATTATATAGAAAATAAAATTATTAAACTAAGGACGCACGTAGGCCAAAACTAAAATGAATGAGCATTTAATGGAACCGCCACCCAAAATTGTCTTTTTGGGTTCACATTTTTAACTTCCCTATTCTTTTTATAGCAATAATGAATCTTCTTGTAATTCCGAGCCACAATTGTCAAGAAAGCGCTCTAATTATTTACACAGTATTAAGTGTAAAACTGAAGTAAGATGTTAGTTTCTTGTATAGTATTTTTAATAAAAATTATTATTAAAAAAATATTTAGATTTTCTATTAAAAAAATTTAACCATTAGAAAAATCCTTAAAATATCATATTTTTTCAATGTAATATAATTTTCATTTTCAATTAAATATAAAAAATTATTTTTTTGACATGAATTTCATCTGATGCATGTTAGATAGTTGCTCAAGTCTACATGGCATGCTAACCTAACAGAAATGAAGTTGTGCTGAATATAATAAGATAAATTTACTAAATGGGGAAAGCACCTCAATTTCCTATTAAAATTGAAAATTTTTGTATCTCTCTGATCTCTCATGGTCTCTCCCTCTCCACAGTTGCAAGTCTTTTCGATGAACCTATTACTGCCTCTATTGCTCCGGACTCTAAGGACTCTTTCACGTGATTCTCTGGTCTTAGGTGCTTAGGTTTTAGGAGATTTACTGATGGAGTTTATTTTAAAAAAAGCTTAATATATAAATAAATACTTATATTTACTTAAAAAAATCTATCATCTTTCTCTACTTGTGAACGTTCTATGACACATCTCTACAAACTTAAAATAATATTATTATACTCTCGATTTAACTATTTCTCTTTTCACTTCTTTTCCGTGTATTACAAGCGTAAAAAGAGTCCATTGCTTATTTGATTTCCAAATCCTTCTACCATTTTCTGTGCATTTTCCCTTGGCCCCATATGCTCAAAATAAATCAAAATCAGATCTTCCTTTGCATCTCATTGATATTTAACCAAAAAAGAAAAGAAAATTGTCCTTCACACTGGAGATTGAAAGCAAATTTTAGAATAAATCAATCCTAAAATCCAAATAGTATTATTTAAGATAGATTAAAGTAAGAAACATACAAAAATTGGAGATTGAAAAATGAAAGTTACAAAAGAAAAAAGAAGAAGAAATAGAAGCATTACAAACAAAAATAGAAATGTGAAAACATATATTCGTAAACAAATATTGAAATTGATGAATGTATTATAAAAAAATTAAAGAGCCAAAAAGCTAGTTGTAAGAGGAAATATAACAAATAAATGGTAGGCAGAAGAAATTTTGAAATTTTATTACTGCTGAAAGATGCATTGTTTTTACCCAATGATGCCATTTAAATAGGCATTACAACTCAACTAATAAATCAACAAATATCATATTCATATTGGACAAAAAAATAAGTTAACCCAAAAACATAACTGGGTTTAGATTGGAATTATCATAATAGAAAGGAAGAAAGACTAAGTATATGTCATATATTAGAGAAAATAAAAATTCTAAAAGGGACATTACATATGTGATTTGAAATCTAACAGTGCCGCGACTACGATCGATGATGAATTTGAGAGAGAAAATAAAAATAAAAATGATAAATAAATAAAAAATAATAATAAAATAAGGGAGAGACTCCATAGGAGAGAGAGAGAGAGAGACTGAAAATAGAGGAAGAAATTCATCCACGGAAGAGAAAGAGATTAAAGGGATGATAGGAATAGTGACCCAGACATTGAAAACAAAGGAAGAAGGGAGAGAGATTGAAAATAGATGAAGAACTCTGTATTTTAAGTCACTCACGTGCATTTGAAATTTTTTATTTCACACTATGAGCAAATGGTTTGATAGTTCTATTTTAAATTTTGACAAGTGTATAATAGGATACCGACAAAGTAAAGAGGGATGGAAGAAGTTTTTAAACAAGTATAGATATTTATTTATGTTCTAAGGTTGATAGAGTAATAGAGTATTTGAATACTGAGAATGTAGATTAATTAGTGAAATTCTTTCATTTGTTGAGTAATTAAAGAATCTGGGTTCGAACATTTTTAAATATGTGTTTTAAAATTATTGTATGAATTATATATTTTTTTTAAAAAAAATTTCTTTGAGCATGTGTTGACCACTCTATGGCAATATAAAATTTGGTCTTAATTGTCTTAATAAATAAAGGTTTAATCTTTAATTGGATAAAAGTTATTATGTCCTAATTTGAATTTGATTAACAAGTTTAATATTCAAATTGAATCTTTGTCCAAATAATCATTTATATATGAGAATCTTTCTAATTGGTATTGAAGTTTCAATGATCACAATAATAATTTATTTGGATTGAAATCTAATTAAGGCAAACGAAAAACTAACTTGACATTTTGATTAAGAGTTTCTAATCTTTTCAATATAGTTTAAAATTGTCTTATCACCCCATGTGCATATCTTTCCTACAATTAATTGGAATAATTCAATAGAACTCCAACAACTAATGTCCAATTGAAGAATCTACGTGACCTAATTTTCTTTAATTAGTATTTAGAACTTTGCATTACTAAAACTGAAAACTATATGTCTGTTTGAATCGGGGGTTAGGAATTAACAGTGGCAGATCTACAGGAGGGCCAAAGGGGGCTCTGGACCACCCTTACTGGTGGCAATAAGCTCTTATTGGGGGTTTAGCCACCGGTAATTATAGAGGAGAGGGATCAAGGAAGGGGGGCTGGTTTTGCAGATAAGAGAAAAGAAGAGAGGGAAGAGGAGGGCAGGAGGTTGAAGATAAGTTTTTTTTTTTACAAAATTGCCCCTGGCTAAAAAGGTATCGTTTCAACTAGGGGCATAAAAAAAATAAATGTTGCTCAAAGAAGAAGCGAGTGAGCAATGGACACAGAGGCAAACGAGGGAGAGAGAGGTCGAGCACAGGCAGCTGCGCAAGAACGACGATGAGCCGACGACCAACGACGACGAGGACCACCGTTTGTGCCGCCGCCCAAGCTAAGAAAATTGTGTGTATTTGCCCAAGCTACAAGATAAATTTTTCGTATATCTTCTCCTGTATGTTGATGATATGTTGATAGCTTCAAAGAATCAAGGAAAAATTGAGAAGTTGAAGGCTCAGCTGAATCAGGAGTTTGAAATGAAAGACTTAGATGAAGCTAAAAAAATTTTAGGCATGGATGCAGAGATAGAAAGAGAGGGAAGCTTTGTTTGAATTAGAAACAGTATCTGAAGAAGGTACTATAATATTTTGGCATGAATAAAAAGTCAAAACCTATGAGCACACTGCTTGCACCTCATATGAAGCTCAGCACATCTTTGTCTCCTTAAAATGAAGTGGAACGGGAGTACATGTCAAAAGTTCCATATGCAAATATGGTTGGTAGCTTGATATATGCTATGACGTGTACAAGGCCAGACATTTCATAAGCAGTTGGAGTTGTGAGCAGGTACATGCATGATCCTGGTAAGGAGCATTGGTAATCTGTGAAATGGATCCTACAGTATATTCTGAACATTATAGATGTTGGGTTGATATTTGAGGGGGGATGAGAAAGATGGTCAATGTGTAGTTGGATACTGTGATTCCGATTATGCTGTGATTTGGATAAATATCGATCAACTACTGGTTATGTGTTTACACCTGCTAAGGGGTCGGATAGTTGAAAGTCTATATTACAGTCAACGGTTGCCTTGTCTATTACGAAAGCATAGTACATGGCAATATCAGAGGTTGTTAAAAAAAAATTTAGCTTCAAGGGTTGCTTGGTGAACTGAGAGTTAGACAAAAGCACATTAAAGTGTATTGTGATAGTCAAAGTGCTATTCATTTAGCAAAGAACTAAGTTTATCATGCAAGGACGAAGCATATCAATATTCGGTTTCATTTTGTACGTGAAATTCTAGAAGAAGGCGAAATATTACTTCATAAATTTTGGACCACTGATAATTCTACAAATATGTTGACAAAGATGTTGACAGTTGTCAAGTTTAACTATTTTTTGGACTTGATCAATATTTAGAGAAATTAAAGATGAGCGCTTCACAATGTAATTGGAGACATTACTGAAAATATTTTCTTTTGAGAGAAGATGTACAAATTGTAAATAGATAATAGCTAAGGTGGAGATTTGTTGGTTTGTGGCTATTACAATTTACACATTGAAAGATGTGGGAATACAGAAGGGGGTCTTAATGCTATAAAAGGCCCCTTCCCCCTTAGTTGAAGATATTTCAAAATAAGCTCATTTATTTATAAGGCTTATTTTCTATTTTCTCTCTTTTATATTTCTTATTTAAAATCAATAATATTATTTTAATGGTGTTCGAGGATGTAGATAAAATTGGCTGAACTTCGCTAAATTTTTGGGGTTCTCTTTATTATTTATTTAATAGTTATTTCAAGTATAGTTGTGGTGATATTTTGTATTATTAATTAAATATCTAGAAAAATTATGTCTAAGAAAAGACTTAGTATTTAAACGTGTCTATTGTGCACAACCTTTTTTTTAAGAATATTTCTAGTATAATTAATTGGTATAATTGTTCACATACTATACATATGATTGGTAAAAAATTAATCTCATTTTCACAACAAAATTATATATATTGTTATAATAAAAGTTATTAGGCTCTATATTAACTTTACAATTATTTTAAAATTCACATATATTATAAATTTTCCTCAATTGCATAAGGTTTTTATTAAAAAACATTATCAAATTTTATTTTATTATTTGATTATTAATGCTCCACCAAAGTTCATTTCTTTTATTACATTGGATTGCACATTTTTACTCGTTTTATATTTCAATTGATAAATTAAATTAATTATTGTTGTTTAGATGGCAATTTGGTCAGTACAAGCAGATAATCTTTTAATTGTATTAATGGAAGAAAAGGAAGTAAATAAGAAATAGGAAATAAATAAAATTAGTGGATCGATGGCAACGAATAAGAAGAGAAATAATGAAAAAAAAGACAATAAGGAGATCAGACTATTCTCAAATCCAACTAAAAAATAAACTTAATTAATGGTCAGAGGGGTCGTTGGAAGACTTTCAGCAAGTTGATAATTAAGGACACATGATTTAGATATAATTCAATTACTGATTAAGCTGTTGCTGTAAGCCTGCAAAGATATATGAGGTATATATTTCAAAATGCAATGGCTCAAGCCTTCACTACGAGGAAGAAATTTTGAGAAGAAAACTAGAATTACTAGAGAAAAAAAAAAAAAGAATTTAGGAACACATACAACACAAGCAAACTAAACTCATACATGTGATCCATCATGGAAAGCTGTGTAGCCATGTGATTGAGAAGAAAGAAAGAAAGACTGGGTGCTTAATATTTAAAATTTCTTTCCTAGTAATTACTAGTTAATTATGCATGTTTTTTTTCTTGATAACTCTTTTTTTTTTAATTAACACTGTTGTTTTGTAATGGATTTAAACTTGTGTTTTGTTAAATTTTCTTGTAGGATGATTTGTTATTAAATAAAGTATTATTTGATAAATATGTATTTGTAATTTTTTTTAATTAGTATGACTTTATTTTATTAAAATAAATTTATTATGCATTTATATTTTCAATCAATCCCATGTATATTTTCTTTTATACATAACGAACTTTTAAAGATTATTCAATTTTAACAAGTCTTGAATAGGTATTTCAAGAGATATAAATTGTCCTTGATACCGACGTCAGGCGTACATTTCGACATAGTAGACGCAAAGTCTTGGCATTCCAAATATTTACTGATATATGCAGGGCTTGTTCGCTAGATATTAGCTACAAAGAGGGACAAACCCCCTACAGGTGGGGATCTTTTTTCCAAGAACAATCTTTTGAGTTCTTTGTACTCATAACTGACACGATTACTGACTTAGGCATCGGAGTCTCTCTACTGGAGCCCGGTCTCTTTCTCTGTCTTGCAAGTAGAAAAACCATAAATAGCCAAACCCGAACAACTCTGAGTCCTCAGGTCCACCTCATCATTGGTGGTGCAATAAGCGCGAACTGGCTAATCCCCAAATCATGGACGACAGGACTATCGACCTAGCCCATAACCAAGAAGATGAAACCCGTAACCCAAATAGCAGCACAACCTCACCTCCATGTACGCCCCATGATCAAACGACAAAAAACACCCCCAGCAATCCAACCCACAATCTAGCTGGTACCTCAGCCCCGGGACCTTCAACAACCATCCATAGTGTAGAAATAACACCCACTTGACCCTCAATCCCCATTCGCTCCATTGGCTCACACGACAGTGGAAATGTTATAGTCTTCAAACTTAACAAGCCAGCAGCCCAAGATCTCACTGCCACCCTCATTGAATTCATCATGACCCTTAAATCGCAAAGTCAATAGACACAAATACTACCCCCCCCCCCCCCCCCCCAAAGAGCACTATCTGTCAACCCCACCACCTGCCTTCAACCACCCATACCAGCCAGAAGACAATCTCCAAGTTCCAAGGGTCAAGCTAGGAGAAAACTCTATTCCCCTGAACATTTCGAATCCTAGTTGCAAACTCACTCAACCATAACCCTAGTGGAGCCCAAGGCAAAGAACATCATCATGACTGAAGATGATGTTAATACTCTAGTTGATGAAAAGCTAAAGAAGATGCGTAGGGGACCCACGTTGCAATATGAACCGTCAACTCCTCCCTATCAAAAAGAGATCCTATATGAAGTTTACCCAAACTTTCGCATACCCAAGTTAGCTGTAATACCCTAAAATCTAGTAGCTTAAATGTTGTACAAATGAATGAATAAAGTGAGAAAAAAAAATCTTTGATTGAAATAAAATTATAATGTGCCAAAGTAATAAACAAAAACTTTAAAGTATCTGAATTGAAAACTCTTCAACTGTGAATCAAATCAATTAACTGTAAGTTATTAAATAATTAATTATATTTGTATATAAACTATTAGAGAAACAAAATGACCTATTAGAGTGATAAAGAAATCATTCATATACAAAGAAGTAAAATTTATGTGTTACTAAAGTCATGGAAATGTAAATTTTAAAATACTTTAGCTATGTGAACCCGTATGTATAAAAATCTTAGGGTATTATACTTGAAATATACTATAACTTAATTAATAATATCTTAATATAATAATATACATTAAAACCATATAAGATAAATTAAAATTTAAAATTAGAAGTGAAAATAATTTTAAAGAAATTAATTACAAGTGTAGATAAAAAGTTATGGTGTAAAATGACTAAAAGGGCATTTGAGTTAATAAAAGAAATGTATAAGATTGAGGGGCAAAATGGACATTTCACTCACTTAATTCTCAGCCAATTTTCTGCCAAAATAAGTGGGTAACTCATCTATTTTGAATAGTAATAGGTGCTGGAAAATGTTGACTAAAAGATGATAGAAATTATTTTGGTCTTATCTTTTCTTCTTTCTCTTTTCTTGTTACTATCAAGAACACCTCTTCTTTATCACGACCCTCTTTCATTTCCAGCAGCTAAAAACCATTCCTAGGCTAGTTTCTTATGTTTAGAAGTGATCCAAAGTGAAAAATTAAATCAACAAAGTGATATAAAGGCAAAGAAGGCAAAAGAACTCCTAAAGGTAAGAATCTGAAAATTCTGAATCTTAATCTTTTATTTTGTTTTTCTAATTTTAAATCTATTATTTATTGAATCTGAGCTAAAAATTATCATTTGTACATATTAATTAAGTATTTAGGATGTTAGAAATCGATTTGTATTGAAAGAAATTGAAAGGAATGAAGCTAAAAACCCTAACACTCAAATCTGTCTAAATATTACAGCATGAATTCTCAATAAATTAGCTACTGTATTTTATTTATTTTAACATGAAAATGAGCTTTAAAATTAATCAAAAATTACAGAAAGGTTTATTTGGATTTTGGGAAGGTTGTGGTAAAAGGCCAAGTCAAAATGATGAAGGAAGATGAGTGAGTAAATAAATAAACACAAGCTGCTCATTTTAATAGTCTGAATGAATACCATTGAGATTTTGCTGTTGTGTTTAAATTATTTACCTATATAAATAAACTCTATAAATTGTGAAAATTTACAGAGAGGTCATATATAATGTTGGGAATATGCTGGTAAAATTCCAGGGCAAATTAATTTAAATAAATTAATATATAATTAAATGAATACAAACTACTCAAATGCTGGAATTTAAGTATTTTGTTAATGTAGAATTGAATTGAGCATAATAAAATATATTTGATTTGGTCATAAATATAAGCATATTATAGATGAATATAATCTCTAGTATGTGTATTTAATGTTCTCAAAAGTATAAATATTAATTTAATAAATAAGTAAATTAAATAACATAAAGAAACCAATGTACATTGTTATAGGCATATGACACATATTTGAACTTACTCTATTATATAGCCCTATTATAATATAATTTGTAAAATTTGAATTCATAATTATAAAATAAAATTTAGGACATATTAAGATATTAAAACAGGGCATAGGTTCCTAATAAATAATTAAGACAAAAAAATGATAAATTAAACAAAATAAACCTAAATGTGTGATTTATATGTGGATGTGAATGTAGGTCGGGTATTGCCATCAAATCAATCAATTATTATCAATAACTTAAAGGAATCAAATTTGCATATTCAAGGTGAGTTATAGTGTCCAACCCTTGCTTTGTCACTTTTAGAATTATTTGATGAAAATTTAACCATTGTTGATATTTAAGCCATATGATATCATTTATTGTTTGTGATTCTGTATTTGTGAATTGTGAAAACCAATGTGGCCTCTTGGCCTATATGATCATACCAAGCCATTTGATTAACCAATATGACAGAATCCCAACTTGATGGGGGCTATACCATCAGGCTATGTGCACATAGAAGTTTGTGATTTGTAGGGTAGAAGCTACCCTTATGTGAATGTGATGTGTGATAGCATTGGAATAATGATATATTGTTTTCAGTGTTATTGCTATGTGTTATCTGTCATATTATATAATTTGCTTTTGTGATTTTGGTCCAATTATTGTGGGTCTTTCTTGTGGATTAAATTTTATTGTTATACCTTTATTGTGCAGCCGCCTTATTTATTTATTTATTATCTTTGAACCCTGAAATATTGTTATTGCATATCCTACCCTTGTGACACTATAATTTCACTGAGTTGACGACTCACCCCATCGTCTATGGTTTCAGGTAGAGGTGACCCAGGACCATCAGCTTCTTGATTTTTTCTTCCAGCAAGAAGCTTGAGAATAATGTAATTAGTCAATACTATCATATGTAATTAAGTAATAATGTTTGTGTTATACTCTAGTTGCTCCATAGTAATATTGTGAATAGCTTGATAAATTATGGAAATAAACCATAATGTAATAAATAAAAAAAAATATTTGTAAATAATGTATAATATAAAAAAAAAATACATGTGTTATTATGAGTAAATAATAAAGTTTTAAAATAAATTTATAATTTACTAGTTTAATAATTAATTTGTATAAATTCATAAATTAATTGGGTTCTACGTGGTGTCCGGTGGCCTTAAGCCTACCTGGACCCTAGGACCGTTACACTTCTAAAAATGGGGTGTGACAGAGGTGGTATCAGAGCTTAGGTTTATAATAATATATAAGTTAAAGGTTCGTAAGCATAAATGTGTAAGAATACTATGGAGCTTAGGATTATTCTGTCATGTCTTGTTTTCGTTGTTATCTAGATCTGCGTTAATTCGTGCGCTAATTAAATAATTTTTTTCTCTCTTATAGTTAAATATGGAAAACCGAAGAAGACCTAGGGCAATTAGATCTGAGGGAGCTGTTCCTTCTGAGGAATCAGTACAAAGAGTTGAGAATGTAAGGGTTCCTCCCCCAGAACCACAGGCAGTTGAAAACAGAATAACTGGAATGATGGAAAGACTTGAACAATTACAGAAAAATTATGAGTTGATGATGGAAATGATGATACAACAAAGACAACAACAACAACAACAGGCTCCTATGCCTGAATTCCATGTTCCTCCACCTCCACCACCACAGATGGAATCAAATGAAGAAAGAAAATTATTAGCTGGATTTTTGAAACTTAATCCTCCAATCTATAAAGGGGAAGAAGATCCTACAGAGTTTTTAGAGGAAATGGAAGCAAAAACTCAAAAACTTCGTTGTCCAGATAAGAAAGCAATTGAATTTGCAGGGTACCAAATGAGAGGTGATGCGAAGGAATGGTACAAGAGAGTTGTGGTTGGAATATTGAAAGAAAATGTTCTTTTGACTTGGGAGCAATTTGCAGAAATGGTATTGCAAGAGTTTTTACCTGAAAGTGTTAGGCAAGCCAAGGCTTTAGAGTTTGAGAGGCTAGTACAAACACCTGGTATGACAGTATCTGAATATGCAAGACAGTTTAATCAGTTGAGTAAGTATGTACCTGCTCTAGTACCAAATGAAGCAGCAAGAATACATCGATTCAGAAGAGGATTAGTTAATTCACTGTATATGATTTTGGCTGCTCATGATTATGATTCTTACTCTAAATTGGTGGACAAAGCAAGAATAATAGAAAATAGAGAGATGGAAGCCCAAGAACAGAAGAAGAAGGCTAGAACTGAAAGCTTTATAAGACTGAGAGGCAAAGAAGAAGTAGGAACATCTAGCGTCAGGCGACAATCACAATCTATGCCACAAATCAACCTACCTAGATCTTCAATGAGACTTCCACCTAGACCACCTACTGGAAGGTCATCTGGGACTATTACCCATGGATTTTTCAGTACTAATGTTCAGAGGCCTCCTATACGTACTCCATGTCAGACTTGTGGGAAGATGCATAGAGGGCAATGTTATTGGGAGACTAGGGCATGCTTTAAATGTGGGCAAAAAGATCATATGATTAAAGATTGTCCTTTGATTGCAGCAGAAACAAGACCACAAACATCTCAGACCACTGTGCAGATGGAAAGGGGTCATAGATCTAGTGGATTTGGAAGAGGTTCTGGAAGAGGCAGTGTTACTGAGAGACCTGCAGTACAGTCACCATCTGGTAGGGGTAGAGGGAGAGTATATACCTTATCACCTCAGGAGGCACAAGCATCAAATGCAGCTATTACAGGTATCATTTCCATTCAATCTGTTAAAGGAAGGGTGTTATTTGATTCAGGAGCAACTCATTCTTTTGTGTCTACCTATTTTGCTTCCAAATTACATGTACCTTCCAAATTGCTTGATATACCTCTCACTGTGTTTACTCCTTTAGAGGAAGAAATTGTTGTTAAAAATGTATACCCTTCTTGTGAGGTAGTGATTGATGATAAAATCTTGAGAGCTGATTTGATAGAATTACCAGTGTTAGAGTTTGATGTTATTTTGGGAATGGATTGGCTGTCTAAGTATTTGGCCACCTTAGATTGTAATGGTAAGAGGGTAATATTTCATAGTTCATCAGGGGAAATTTTTGAATTTCAGGGGGACAGGAGTGAAGTGTTAAATAGTTTGATCTCAGCAATTAGTGCTAAAAGATTATTAAGAAAGGGATGTATAGGGTATTTGGCCCATGTCAGAGATACTAGTGTTTCATTCCCTAGTTTGGATCAAATACATGCAGTACGAGAGTTTCCTGATGTATTCCCTGATGATCTAACCACTTTACCTCCAGAAAGGGAAATAGAGTTTAGTATAGATTTGCTACCTGGTACAACACCTATTTCTATCCCTCCATACAGAATGGCTCCAACTGAGTTGAAGGAGTTGAAAGCACAATTACAAGATCTTCTGGATAAAGGCTTCATTAGGCCTAGCAGTTCACCCTGGGGTGCACCAGTATTATTTGTCAAGAAAAAAGATGGTTCACTTCGAATGTGTATAGACTACAGACAGTTGAATAGGGTGACTATAAAGAACAAATATCCTCTGCCTAGAATTGATGATTTGTTTGATCAATTACAAGGGGCAAGTTATTTTTCTAAGATAGATCTTCGCTCTGGGTACCATCAATTGAGAATCAAGAAGGAGGATGTACCTAAAACTGCATTTCGAACTAGATATGGCCATTATGAGTTTTTGGTACTACCTTTCGGTCTCACTAATGCACCTGCAGCATTTATGGATCTGATGAATCGAGTTTTTAAGTCATACTTGGATAAATTTGTGGTTGTTTTTATAGATGATATACTGATTTATTCTAAAAGTCAGACTGAACATGAAGAGCACTTAAGGATAGCATTGCAGACGCTGAGGGAAAATCATTTATTTGCTAAATTGTCTAAGTGTGAATTTTGGCAAGAGAAAATATCTTTCTTAGGACATGTGATCACCAGTGAAAGGTTACAAGTGGATCCTAAGAAAATTGAAGCAGTAGCTGATTGGCCTCGACCAACAAATATTTCAGAAATAAGGAGTTTTCTGGGATTGGCTGGTTATTATAGGAAATTTGTAAAAGACTTTTCTAAAATCGCTACACCAATTACTAGATTGCTTCATAAAGGGGTAAAGTTTGATTGGGACAGCAAATGTGAGGAAAGCTTCTGCAGATTGAAGGAATATTTAACGTCTGCACCTATTCTTGCACTACCAACTGAAGGAGGTAAATTTACAGTGTATTGTGATGCATCCAGAGTGGGACTTGGCTGTGTTTTAATGCAGAATGATAGGGTGATTGCCTATGCCTCTAGACAACTGAGAAAGCATGAGGTTAATTATCCTACTCATGATTTGGAAATGGCTGCTGTTATATTTGCTCTGAAGATTTGGAGACACTATTTATATGGTGAGAAATGTGAGATTTTCACATATCATAAAAGCCTCAAATACATATTTCAACAGAAAGATCTAAATCTCAGGCAACGTAGATGGATGGAGCTACTTAAGGATTATGATTGTGAGATCTTATATCATCCCGGCAAAGCTAATGTGGTAGCAGATGCTTTAAGCAGGAAATCTTTGGGGAGTTTAGCACACATTCATGTAAGTCGACGACCATTAGTAAAAGATGTTCAGAACTTATATGGCTTGGGGATACAATTTGATTTATCAGATAATGGAGCATTGATAGCCCAATTCACTGTCAAACCATTACTGATTGATCAAATTAAGACACTACAAGATGAAGATCCACAGTTGGTGAGAATAAAAGAAGACATTGCTACAGGCAAGACCTCTGACTTTGTAATTGATGAAGGTGTATTAAAATGTCGCAATCGACTTTGTGTACCAGCAGTAGATGATCTAAAGAAACAGATAATGAAGGAGGCTCATTATGCAAACTACAATGCACATCCTGGAACTACCAAAATGTATCATGATTTGAAAGATGTTTATTGGTGGACTGGTATGAAGAAAGATATTACAGAATTTGTAGCAAGGTGTTTAACATGCCAACAGGTGAAATTTGAACATCAGAAACCATCTGGGCTATTACAACAGTTACCACTGCCCGAATGGAAATGGGAGAGGATTACTATGGATTTTGTGGTTGGATTACCTAGAACATCTACAGGATATGATTCTATATGGGTGATTGTAGATAGGTTGACGAAATCTGCTCATTTTCTTCCTGTGAAGACCACCTATTCTGTGTCTCAATATGCACAATTATACTTAGATAAGATAATAAGTTTACATGGAGTGCCTATTTCCATAATTTCTGACAGGGGAACACAATTCACCTCCAGATTCTGGCATAAGTTACAAGAGGCATTGGGAACAAAGTTAGATTTCAGCACTGCATTTCATCCTCAAACAGATGGGCAAACAGAAAGAACTATTCAAACCTTAGAAGATATGTTGAGATTGTGCATTTTGGATTTTGGAGGTACTTGGGATAAGCATTTGCCATTGATTGAATTTGCCTATAATAATAGCTACCATTCAACCATACAGATGGCACCCTATGAAGCATTATATGGAAGGAAGTGCAGATCCCCTATATGTTGGAATGAAATTGGTGAAAGACATATTGAAGGCCCAGAACTTATTCAAGAAACCATAGAGAAAGTACCATTAATTCAAGAACGTTTGAAGACAGCTTTTAGCCGCCAGAAGAGCTATGCAGATCCTAAAAGAAAAGATGTTCAATTTAGTATTGGTGAGCATGTATTTCTGAAAGTATCACCAATGAAGGGAGTCATAAGATTTGGTAAGAAAGGAAAGCTCTCACCAAGGTACATTGGTCCATTTGAGATCTTAGAAAGAGTGGGATCAGTATCATACCGTTTGGCACTACCACCCAATATGGAACAAGTGCATCCAGTGTTCCATATTTCGATGCTTCGAAAATATGTTTCTGATCCATCCCACGTTTTACAAGCTTCACCGGTAGACTTGCAGCAAGATTTGACCTATCAGGAAGTACCAGTAGCGATAGTTGATAAGCAAGTTAAAAGACTTAGAAATAAGAATATTCCTATGGTAAAAGTTTTGTGGAAAAGTCAATCAGTAGAAGAATGTACTTGGGAAACTGAGTCTGAGATGTTAGATAGATATCCTCAACTTTTTAGTGGGTAATTACTTTTAAAAAAAAATAAAAATTCGAGGACGAATTTTAATTAGGGGGAGAAAATGTAATACCCTAAAATCTAGTAGCTTAAATGTTGTACAAATGAATGAATAAAGTGAGAAAAAAAAATCTTTGATTGAAATAAAATTATAATGTGCCAAAGTAATAAACAAAAACTTTAAAGTATCTGAATTGAAAACTCTTCAACTGTGAATCAAATCAATTAACTGTAAGTTATTAAATAATTAATTATATTTGTATATAAACTATTAGAGAAACAAAATGACCTATTAGAGTGATAAAGAAATCATTCATATACAAAGAAGTAAAATTTATGTGTTACTAAAGTCATGGAAATGTAAATTTTAAAATACTTTAGCTATGTGAACCCGTATGTATAAAAATCTTAGGGTATTATACTTGAAATATACTATAACTTAATTAATAATATCTTAATATAATAATATACATTAAAACCATATAAGATAAATTAAAATTTAAAATTAGAAGTGAAAATAATTTTAAAGAAATTAATTACAAGTGTAGATAAAAAGTTATGGTGTAAAATGACTAAAAGGGCATTTGAGTTAATAAAAGAAATGTATAAGATTGAGGGGCAAAATGGACATTTCACTCACTTAATTCTCAGCCAATTTTCTGCCAAAATAAGTGGGTAACTCATCTATTTTGAATAGTAATAGGTGCTGGAAAATGTTGACTAAAAGATGATAGAAATTATTTTGGTCTTATCTTTTCTTCTTTCTCTTTTCTTGTTACTATCAAGAACACCTCTTCTTTATCACGACCCTCTTTCATTTCCAGCAGCTAAAAACCATTCCTAGGCTAGTTTCTTATGTTTAGAAGTGATCCAAAGTGAAAAATTAAATCAACAAAGTGATATAAAGGCAAAGAAGGCAAAAGAACTCCTAAAGGTAAGAATCTGAAAATTCTGAATCTTAATCTTTTATTTTGTTTTTCTAATTTTAAATCTATTATTTATTGAATCTGAGCTAAAAATTATCATTTGTACATATTAATTAAGTATTTAGGATGTTAGAAATCGATTTGTATTGAAAGGAATTGAAAGGAATGAAGCTAAAAACCCTAACACTCAAATCTGTCTAAATATTACAGCATGAATTCTCAATAAATTAGCTACTGTGTTTTATTTATTTTAACATGAAAATGAGCTTTAAAATTAATCAAAAATTACAGAAAGGTTTATTTGGATTTTGGGAAGGTTGTGGTAAAAGGCCAAGTCAAAATGATGAAGGAAGATGAGTGAGTAAATAAATAAATACAAGCTGCTCATTTTAATAGTCTGAATGAATACCATTGAGATTTTGCTGTTGTGTTTAAATTATTTACCTATATAAATAAACTCTATAAATTGTGAAAATTTACAGAGAGGTCATATATAATGTTGGGAATATGCTGGTAAAATTCCAGGGCAAATTAATTTAAATAAATTAATATATAATTAAATGAATACAAACTACTCAAATGCTGGAATTTAAGTATTTTGTTAATGTAGAATTGAATTGAGCATAATAAAATATATTTGATTTGGTCATAAATATAAGCATATTATAGATGAATATAATCTCTAGTATGTGTATTTAATGTTCTCAAAAGTATAAATATTAATTTAATAAATAAGTAAATTAAATAACATAAAGAAACCAATGTACATTGTTATAGGCATATGACACATATTTGAACTTACTCTATTATATAGCCCTATTATAATATAATTTGTAAAATTTGAATTCATAATTATAAAATAAATTTTAGGACATATTAAGATATTAAAACAGGGCATAGGTTCCTAATAAATAATTAAGACAAAAAAATGATAAATTAAACAAAATAAACCTAAATGTGTGATTTATATGTGGATGTGAATGTAGGTCGGGTATTGCCATCAAATCAATCAATTATTATCAATAACTTAGAGGAATCAAATTTGCATATTCAAGGTGAGTTATAGTGTCCAACCCTTGCTTTGTCACTTTTAGAATTATTTGATGAAAATTTAACCATTGTTGATATTTAAGCCATATGATATCATTTATTGTTTGTGATTCTGTATTTGTGAATTGTGAAAACCAATGTGGCCTCTTGGCCTATGTGATCATACCAAGCCATTTGATTAACCAATATGACAGAATCCCAACTTGATGGGGGCTATACCATCAGGCTATGTGCACATAGAAGTTTGTGATTTGTAGGGTAGAAGCTACCCTTATGTGAATGTGATGTGTGATAGCATTGGAATAATGATATATTGTTTTCAGTGTTATTGCTATGTGTTATCTGTCATATTATATAATTTGCTTTTGTGATTTTGGTCCAATTATTGTGGGTCTTTCTTGTGGATTAAATTTTATTGTTATACCTTTATTGTGCAGCCGCCTTATTTATTTATTTATTATCTTTGAACCCTGAAATATTGTTATTGCATATCCTACCCTTGTGACACTATAATTTCACTGAGTTGACGACTCACCCCATCGTCTATGGTTTCAGGTAGAGGTGACCCAGGACCATCAGCTTCTTGATTTTTTCTTCCAGCAAGAAGCTTGAGAATAATGTAATTAGTCAATACTATCATATGTAATTAAGTAATAATGTTTGTGCTATACTCTAGTTGCTCCATAGTAATATTGTGAATAGCTTGATAAATTATGGAAATAAACCATAATGTAATAAATAAAAAAAAATATTTGTAAATAATGTATAATATAAAAAAAATACATGTGTTATTATGAGTAAATAATAAAGTTTTAAAATAAATTTATAATTTACTAGTTTAATAATTAATTTGTATAAATTCATAAATTAATTGGGTTCTACGTGGTGCCCGGTGGCCTTAAGCCTACCTGGACCCTAGGACCGTTACACTTCTAAAAATGGGGTGTGACACTAGCATAGTATGATGGGTTATCCAATCCTTGAGTACATGTTGATTCCTTCTTCAACACTGTCCTCATCTATATAAAGTCAGACCCTGCCTTATGCAAGTTATTTCCCAAAACCCTAACGGGTAATGCATAGCTATGGTACAAGAACCTTGAGCCACACTCTAACACTAATTTTAAGCAGCTAACAGAGCTATTCATTAACAAGTTTGTGATGTCAATAGACCTTAGGAGAACATCAACATATCTCTTCAAATTGGTGAAGAAATAGAAAGAGACATTGATGGAATATATCACAAGGTTCAACAACATGGTGGGGAAGATCCCGAAAGTCAATTTTGAACTAACTCTAGAAGCGCTAATTAGGAACTCATAGTGCTTCAAGTTTTCAATGACTTTGAGCAGGAATCCACCCTAGGATTTTCTAGAGCTAATGGTTCTTGCAGCTGTTGGTTTTATAACCATGGCCCCTATGAAAGTTATAATAGAAACTTTGGTCTCAATTGGGGTCCTATCTTATAGGTCGGGGCTAGTTCACCTCAGTATTGTCTCTAAGCCAATGCAGGATATTGGCTGGAGAAGTTATAAGTGAGGTAAAGTGTCCTGGAGCTTCTGATATATGATAGGTCCTCAGAGGACCTTTGTGGATGGGTGGCTAAGATTAAAATTTAGATTTGATTATTTTATGTCTATAATGAATGATTTATTTATTATAGATAATTTATTCTATTTTTTATGGTGAATGTTTGAATGATCTGATTTTATTTGATTAATTATTTAAACTTTAAGAATGTAAGAGATATGTTTCCACTTTGTGGGTACTTCATTTATTTAGTTCAATGTAATTTAATTTATTTTGAGCATTTGGATTAATATAAATGACATATTTTCACTAAATGGTGGGTGTCCTATTTATTTATTTTTGGATATTGGACAATTGTTGTAAGGGCATGTTTCTATATTGTATAGGTGCCCATTTTTATTTGTTTATTTTTTTAGATCTTCTTTGAATTTAATATAATAAATTTTTATTTATTTTAAATTGCATATAGTACGGATAATATTTTAATAAGTTAAAGAATTTAATAATATTTAGACCTAAAAAGAATATCGGTTCCAATGAACTGGGTGTTATGAGAGTGTTGCATCTTACCTTCCCCAAACGTACCCAACTTTTCAAACACAATAGGGGGTTGGAGATTTCTTAGAAATTGAGTCATCCATCCCTTTCTATTTTCGCAGCACATCTGGGAGGTAAATTCTTTTTTTTTTTCAGATTTAGACCCATGTTCTCTAAGATCATTAGCCTAACAGTGCCGAAGTCGCAATAACCATTCCACTTAGGAGTGGGGATGAAAATCTCCCCTCATAGCAGCAACTCCATTGGGGATAAGAGAAGTTGATTCCGTTGGTCTTTATATTATTTATATTATTTCTTATTGTGATATTGTCCATTGCATCATTTAGATTGTATTGTGTGCATGCGTTAGAACACCGTATAATCTGTTTTGTATTATGTAAGGAATAAAATACTTTCACTCAAGGTATGGAGATCGAGCATGACATAACCATTCATAGCTTTATACCTTTTGGTATATACTTGTTATGGGATCCTAAACTTTCAACCCAAAGACTAAAGTTCATGTAATTGGCCTAGTTACTTTCCTTAGATTTTTACATAAATGCTTATTATTTGACTATGATCGATATATATTGGTTTAAATCATGGCTTATTTTATTTGTTCTTTTTCTAATATGACCTAATTATGTTGTAAGCTCAAAATAATTTTTATTCCTTTACTCCCTAAGGACTAAAACTATTTTTAAAATTTTTAAGATGGTCTTTGGACATAAAACTTTTTTAAAACAAGTCAAAAATTCTTATATACCTTATTGTCTAAGTACAAAGCCCAAGATTTATTTTTAAACAAATATTTTTTACAATGGGCTTTGAAACAAAATATTTTTCACTTGATTTAAATTATAGACTTTTCTTAACTTTTTTTTAAATGAGCTTACAACTATTTAGGTCAATTATGAAATACTAAAAATCAATTGTGGGTCTAATTTACATGAAGACTTGTTAATCATAGGCTTGCTTGAAGCATAAATCACTAGTTGCTTTTCAAATAGAAAATCTATTTATGATAAACTATTTAATTTAGTTTTAATACATAATATAGCATAAAAGATATTGTTAGTTTATCCAATGGATTAAGGCTTAATTAAATAAAATTATAATGGACTGACTTTTATGTTTGAAAATACAACTATTGGTTAAACCATCCGAGTGAATTTTTCAAAAATAAGATGTCCCATTTTGATATTTTGTTGACCATATACCTAGAAAAAGAGACTCGTTGCTCGTGCATGGAAGTTATAAGGTTGGAAGGAACGTCCTAATTATTTTTGTTTATCTGTTACTTGTGCATTCATGCATACATACATGCATTGCATTACATTCACATTAATCCTTTTTGGCTCATAGACCTGGAGTACAATAGTTCAAAAGCTTATGATAATCTGACCTACGTCAATGACTTAGAATTAAGTAAAGATACATGCATTGCATTACATTCACATTAATTTCACTCCCAGAACCATGAATCCCGACCAAGTTTAGAACCTGATAAATGAAGCTCTTACATCTAAGATGGAAGAGTTAAAGGGGGTCCTAGCTAAGACCATGGGAAATCAACTAGTTGCACTATTGGAAGGAAACACTGTTGAAGCATCTGCTAGTAACAAAAAGTCAAAAGATAAAAGAAAGGCTAAGGTATTCGAAGCATCCTCTGATGAAGATAAAGAAGCTATGGATGATGATGACTGGGAATAATATTTCCAACATCAACAAGAAGATAAGAAAGAATAGAAGACTATAGAAAAGAAAGTTGAATCTGTCGATGTCGAGAAGATGATTGTTGATATAGAGAATAAGTTTGAGAAGAAGCTGAAGGTGAAAGAGGTGTCGAAAGTGGATAAATTGTTTGAACAAGATGAAGAAGTCCCTTAAAAGTTCAAGATGTCTTCCTTTGCTAAGTACAATGATACAGAAAATTCTCACTTCCATGTTAAGAAATACATTACTGATATGCAGTCTGCCAGAGCTACTAAAGTTCAAACTCTAAGGTATTTCATGCTCTCATTGGATCCTATTGTGCAGAATTGGTTCAATACCTTATAGGAAAGCACTCAAAAGAACTAGAATTTACTATATAAAGCCTTCATCTAGCAGTATGGGTATAATGTGAAATTGAAAGCTACCCTAATGGAGATAGAGTCAATCATGCAGAAGAAAAATAAGAATTTTGTTGACTATATAAAGAGGTGGAGAAATAAGGCTGCACTACTTAAGAAGAGGCCAGATGATTCTGACCAGATTAGGATGATAGTAAGAGGTGTCCTACCTAATATGTGTGAACGGATGTCTCAAACTCTTATTAAGAATTTCAAAGATCTCCTTCAAGCTGGCTTGCAAATAGAAGAATGGAAAAGAGAGAAGAATTATTTTTTCGGAAGAAGAAGTGATAGGGGAAGTTATCAGTCTAACGGTAAGGGTACACAGAAGTCATTGGATGTCAATGCAACAATTGGTTAGGCAAATAAAAGATATTTTTCAGAGTTGGGAAAACCTCTGTCTTAGGTTTTCAATAGGTTGCAGAAGAATGTGCTATTACAGCCATTGGCTCTTCGACCTTTGCAAAGGTCTTTGCCATTAAGCTTTGATACCAAGGTCTTTTATCAATTCCATCAAGTGCAAGGGCATGAGACAGATAGATATATTTGCTTAAGGCATGAGATCCAAGATTTGATTGACAATGGTAAGCTGCCTTAGCCCGATAAACCCAACACTAAAAGTAATCCATTGCCTAAGTTTGGAAAAGTACCACTGCCAGCGACCTTTATGATAGAAGTAGGATTGATAGAAAGTTCTATCTTGGGTTTGCTAGTTTTGGCCCTTACATGTCCAAGTAGATGTGACTCCTACTCAACAAACTTCCCTCAACTTATTTGGTTTTTGTTTCATTTTGTTTCTTTAATGTTTTCTAAAACACTTATGTTTTTCAAATTAAGATTATTTGAAGAAATTACTTTCATTAAATTTTTGTTGATCTGTGTTCATCTTGGTGCTCAACCAATGATGAATCTAGCTCGATGTTTATAAATTAGTGTATCTATGCATCAAGGTTCAAATGAATTTACTAGGAGAGGAAATTGTTCAATAACAATGAGTTGTGTATGCTTACTTAGAGAGGGCTCCTGCATAATAACCTGTGTCTAGATTCTAATTGATCTTAGAATATACTTTGATAAACTTTCGAGGCTAAACTAAACTCAGCTTATTTAAGAGAGAGATGATCTAGACATTATTTGGTAAGCCAACAATTAGTATCCGCCCTATTAACATCAATTCCTAGTTTGTCCCTTTGAACCTTCATAAAATTTTAGCTTGCTTTATATTAGCTTATAAAGTCCAATAACCTACCTTGAGCTGTTGTGACACTTATGACAAGTCTAATAATCAATGAGCTACCAAGAAAAGATTGAGGAAAGGGATGTTCAGTCAAGATTATAAGGTAGTTAAAATTTACATGAACTAGACCAAATATCACAAGACTTATTGAGATAAAGTCAGGGTAATAAAGGATTCATCCTCACCGAAGCAGACTTATGCCACTCTACTCATCCATTATCAGAAACACAAGTTGGTACAAATAAGATAACTCTTTTAGAGCTAGGATTTAAAAAAAAAAGAAAGAAAGAAAAAAGAAGTCAAGGTCAAAGTCAAAAAAAAAGGAAAAAGCAAAAAAGCAAAAAAAAAAAAAAGAAAGGGAAAAAGGAAAAGGAAAGAAAAATAAAAAAAAAAGAGAAAAAGGAGAAGAAGAAAAATAAAAGAAGAAGAAGAGGGAAGAATAATAGGGTTTTAAACTTTTTGCAAAAGCAAAGTCATCATAATAAATCCAGATTTCTACCTAGAAGATGAGCTCTATCTTTTCATGAAGTAACATTTCAAGTTCTATTTTTCATGAAGCAAGATAACAAGATGCCTAAAAAATGAAAATGAAACCTCTAACAGTATACAGTTCCAATAAGAATTTTATAGTGTGAAAGTTTGTCAGCAGTGTGACATCAGCTCTAATCTACAAAAGACCTTCATTTAACTCGTATCCCTTATAGACCCCATTTCAAGCCTATTAAAGGCATGTTGATCTCTCTTGGTAGGTAGAGTCTATTAGTGAAGATAGTTTGAATAAGCATGCATATAAGATAGACAATATTTAAACTTAATGAGACCTTTGGCCAAGTAATATGTATGTGCCTATCTGAAGTACAATAATTCTTACTTAAATGGAAATGATTTCTAAGTTTAGTACGGTAACTAGGATTGTCATGTTATAGATATATTGATTCGGGAAAGTCAAGTCCTGAGGTATAATAACATTGATTTGACAAAGCCAAAATATGATTTTAAGATTTTTTAAAAAAATGTTTTTACAAAGCCTTTAAGTTTAGGAAAGTATGTCACACTGTCGAGCCTTAAAGGACATATTGAGTAAAATAAATGATCATTTACAAGGTTATGAAGAAGCTACCAACTGACGTGCTGAATCACACTTTGAAATGGATGTATCTTTGACTATGCTGCTTGGGCCCCACCACTCATTTTTTAACATCTTAAAGGTAAACGTCATAGATGTGAAGTCTTATGCCATTCCAATACAAGATCTGAATGAGCATTTGGAAGGAATCCATGGGAGCACTTCAGCTGATTATCTCATTCTGCGAGTTAATAAAACCATTATAAGTATTATTCATGTATATCATGCATAGCATATCATACTGTATATTTTGTCTGCGTTATCTATTCTTTGTCAAAGTGAACAATAGATACTCAATGAAGCCAACATGAAGCAGATATGGAATTAGGGGGTATGAAAATCCATTGCTTGAGGAAGATCTAGTCACTTTACAAAAATGGAGATGCATGCTTGTATAAAGAACCAGAAAATACATAAACATCATTCAAAGCCTGCATGAGAAAAGAAAAAAAATAATTAGTTTGAGCCTATGCAGGGGGCAAAGTTTCTCCTTTCAATTTTTAAGTTTATGCATATACAAAGCATTTCAGACTCACTTCTAACATTTTGTTATGCAGGGGGCAAAGAGAGGATATAAGGGCTAGCTAAAAAATAGCAAAATTTTTTGCAAAATGGAACACTGGCTAGAAGAAAGCTAGAACTCTCAGATGATAGAAGATCAGGAAAAAGGTCTAAGACAAAGATCAAATCAATCCAACTAGAAAAGCTGAAATTCAGGCAAGACAAAGGCCTATCCCTAAGAATAAATAATTAAGATGAAGATTCATTTCTGTCAAGGTAGATATTTTCAAGCAAAATTTCTTGAAGTATCAACTATCCAGCCTATATTAGATTTGTTGAAGTATCCTGACGGCACAATCTCTAGCCTATATTAGGTTTGTTAAAGTATCTTGACGGTATAACTTTCCTTGATATCTTGAAATATCCAAGTTTATTTCTTGTGAGATATTAGAGTCGCTCACTATCTGACCAAGATATTATAGTCACTTGGTGATTGTCATCGGGATATTAGAGTCACTCAATGACCGTTTTGATTTACCAAGATATTAGAGTCTCTTGGTAGATTTCATCAGGATATTAGAATCGCTCGATGGATGTTTTCACTCACCAAGATATTAGAATTATTTTGTGATTTTATCAAGATATTAGATTTGCTCGATAGACCCATTGGCATATTAGATTTTTCCAATGACCCGTTGAGATATGAGAGTCGCTGAATGGTTTTGACACTTTGTCATTTCATCAGGATATTAGAGTCGCCTGATGAACCTATTAGGATATTAGAGTTGCCCACATCTAGTCTCGAGTCCAGAACACAAATCAACTCGAGTAAAAAAATAAAGTTATTTTCGAGTCCAGAACTCAATCTGGGTCTAGAACTCAAACCAACTCGGGTCTAGAACTTAAGTCATTTTTTAGTCCAAAAATCAATCCGAATCTAGAATGCAAACCAACTCAGGTCCAAAACCCAAGTCATTTTGGAATTCTGAATTCAATCCGGGTTCAGAACCCAAACCAACTTGAGTCTAGAACCAAAGTCATTTATTAGTCTAGAACTCAATTTGACTCTAGAATCCAAACTAACTCGGGTTCAGAACCCAAATCATTTTTTAGTCCAGAAATTAATTCAGGTCCAGAACCCAAACCAACTCAGGTCCAGAACCCAAATCATTTTTTAGTCCAGAACTCAATTTGGGTCTAGAACCCAAACCAACTCAAGTCCATAATCCAAATTATTTTTGAGTCCAAAACCCAAATCCATTCTCAGGTCCAGAACCCATTCTTGCCCGAAATTAATTCATAAGTCATGTTGTTTTTTATTCTCTTCTATTGAAGTCTCAGATTACTCAAGCAGGGGATAAACTACAGGCCCTTAAATTTGGGCCAGTTTAAATTTAAGAAGCTTCTCTTGGCCCGTTATAAATTTAAAGAGTCTAAACCTAATTTTAAAGCTTAAAATAAAACTTGTCCAACTCATAAAAGCCTAAATTATATTTGTGACATAGGTTCGGTGCGAAAAATTAAAATTTTTGATTTGGTTTGAGTCGGGACTGGTCTAAGTTGACATGAGCCAATGCTCATGTTGATTTGGAGGGTCCAAGTCGACATGAGTCGGCTCCATATCGATTTGGACACTCCAAATTGACATGAATCCTAATTCGAAAATAGCTGTCAGTTTTAATTTCCTAATCAAGTTGGACTTTGAATAACCATGGGATTAGCATATTAAGGTTGGAGGTTAAACTATTATGGGCCTATAAGTAGACAATTAAAAAAGCAAAAAGGGGAATTTTTAGCAATTGGCAACATGAAAACAACACGTATTATTAAAACGTAGAGAGAAACCATTAAACACACAGAATACTATCAAATTCATAAAACAATACACCTTTTAAAGGCAGTAGCTACTGTCTTTATTTTTTATTCAGCCAGAATTTTCATATTGGTGCAAGCAAAGGTTTGGATCAATGTATAATTTTAGTTGAGTCAACAAATGAAGGTACTTTCTCTAAGTTTAATTTATTTAAATTCAACACAGAAAGCTTTGGTGATGGTTTTTAACATTGATCATATTTATTCTTCGTCCAAAAAGTTCCAGTAGTCTAGTAGTTTATATTCATCAATTCCAATTCATATTTATTTTATTAACACATGTACAGTAGCTTGAATTCATTATTTGATATGTTCAGTAGCTTGAATTCATTAGTTTCAAATTCATAGTAGGTTATTCGCTCAATTTGGTTTCCTCCAGTAGCTTAGTTAGTCAACTTTTATTTATTTTAGGTTCATAATAATTTAAGACTTAATTTAAATCCTTTATTTAATTACTCAAAATACTAGTTTGCTTATTTTGAAACCCTAGTCTCATAAAAGCCTTAGTTTTCAATATTCAAAACCCTAATTGTCATCCTAAAGTCTTAATCATATTTTTCAAAACCCTAAAATAATGTTTTTATCCTAAAACCCTAGTTTTATTCCCAAAACCCTAATTCTCACTTAAAAAACCCTAATTTTATTTTCAAAAACCTCAAAACCCTAATTCTCACTTAAAAAACCCTAATCCTATCTTCAAAACCCTAAAATTCCAAATTTTCATTTCAAAATTCTTATTTTTATTTTAAAAATCCTAAAACACTAATTTTATTCTAAAAGCCCTAATTTAATCATAAAAATCTTAAAAACTATTTATAAGCCCTAATTTAGTATGTAAACCCTAAATTTCTATGTTTGATGCTTTATTTAAGATTAAAATTTAGATTTGATTATTTTATGTCTGTAATGAATTGTTTATTAATGTTTTATTTATTATGGATAATTTATTCTATTTTCTATGGTGAATGTTTGAATGATATGATTTTATTTGGTTAATTATTTAAGTTTCAAGGATGTAAGAGGTATGTTTTCACTTTGTAGATACCTCATTTATTAAGTTTAATGTAATTTAATTTATTTTGACCATTTGGATTGATATGAAGAAAATATTTTCACCAAATGGTGGGTGTCCTATTTTTTTATATTTGGATATTGGACAATTATTTTAAGGGCATGTTTCCATCTTGTATGGGCCCATATTTATTTATTTATTTATTTATTTAGACCTTCTTTTATTTTAATATAATAAATATTTATTTATTTTAAATTACATGTAGTATGGATAATATTTTAATAAGTTAAAGAATTTAATATTATTTAGACTTAAAAAGGAGACCGATTCTAATAAACCGCACATTATGGAGGTGCTGGGTCATTCTCACATTCCCTATACATACCTAACTTTTCGAATCTAATAGGGGATTTGGGATTTCGTAGAAAATTTTGATTTGTTTCTTTAAACGGGCTTAGTAGCTTAAGAAATAAGATGCTTGACTTAAGATAATTGTTAATTTTTTGTTTAGAGGATGTTTGGGTAATATATATATAATAAAATAAATAAAATAAAATAGAATTTAAGATTCGATGGTATCACATGTGAAGTATGACATATAAGGTAATTGGGTTATAAATGATGAATTTAATTGTAGAATATTTGAGTTTATTTGGGGAGCCTAGATGGCTCAGGGTAATGAAAGATTTAGAATATTTAAGTTAGGCTATGAAAGTGAAATCCGTAATTAAAATCTTATGGAGAGTTTACCACATTTCTATTGCTATCGGATAGCTAGGCACGTTTAAATTAATAAGTAACAATAAATATGATATGCATTAATAGTAGTTTTTGATATGTAAATCAATGATAGAATTAAGACTTGACATTGAATAAAATGACAAATAATAGTTTATGAATTATAAATATAGAGTAAACTTAAATTTTGATAATGGATAATGTATGATGAGTTTGAATATGGAAATATTTGTGATATGGGAGTATAATTGTACTACAATTTATAAAACATTTTGAATGTATTTGATTTGCTAAGGTAGAAAGATAAAGAATGAAGGTTGTTTAGTGGAATTTAAATGAGACAAAAATTATTGAAACTTCTAGAATAATTTGGAAATGTGAATTTAAAGTGATTAAATTAAGTGTAACTGAATTGGCATATTTAAAATGTGGAAATTTAGAAATGATTTGCATAAAGCCTAATTTAAAATGAATTCATAAGTATGAATGATTGAGAAAAGTGGATGACGATTTTGGACATGTACAGAGGTAAACATTAAGATTCGGTACTTGTTAAGGTATAACATTTGAGTTTAGGAATTGTTGTGGATAAAATGTATTTAGAAATGATTAAGAGTATATATAGGATGATAGATGATTTAGGAATAATTGTGATGATTAACCATTAAACTTGTGGATTAGGTCTAAAATGGTTATCTAAGCATTTTGAGATTATTTGTGGCAATAACTGAGTAAGATTTTTTTGGTGATAGATTACTTGACCTAAAAGTGAAAGCTGTGGTTCTTAGAAGAGTATAGCAGAGTGTGCATGGAAACATAAAGAGTTAAATTTTCCACTTGAGCACTTACTTCAGCTTGAAAATTCGAGGATGAATTTTTATAAAGGGAAAAGGTTATAATAACCCAATTTTTAAATTATTTTAAATGATATTTTAATAATATAAACAATTAAATGTATATTATTTAGTAATCTACTACTTAAATTTTTAGAAATAAAAAATAAAAATAATAATGTTATTATTAATTAAATAAAAGAAAAGAAGATATAAAATAATATATATGTGTGTATATGTATTGGTAATTAATGAGAGGGAGAGGATATTAATGGAGGAGAGAGAAAGAATTTGAGAGGGAACGAGAGAGAGAGAGAGGTCGAATGCAGTTTTGCTCTGATCTACTAGGAGGAATAGCCGACTGTTAATGCATAAGTTGATGGTCTTTGATGCATAAAATTGTGTTTGCTAGATAGGGTTAGGATGATATGGGACCACTCATGATCAGGGATACGGGTTATGATATGAGAATAATATATGATGCTGAGATTAGGATAGGCATGACGGCGGGGGCATTCTCATGCTCATCACTGCTTGTCAGTCGAATGGCGCTACTTGGCTATAGCTGTGATGGCGGACCCTATATATTATATTTGAAGAGAAACATGTGGACTAAGAGAGATAGATAGGGGATTGGCTCACCGGTTTGGGTTTAGTATGGCCCCATTGATTGACTCATATCCTTATTTGCTTATGTGATTTATTTGATTGATTGGCATTTGTATGAGCACTTTATACATACGATGGTTGTATTATATTAATTACTATATAACTCATTGAGTTGAACACTCATTCCTGTGCACCATTTTTTCCCGGGTTACAGGTTGATTGTGAAAGAAATATTTCATCGAGTCATCTTGCCTTTCATTTCTTGGCAGGAGTGTTATTTTTATATATATTTTATTGTATAATTATGTTATAATTATTTTCTAGAACTCTATATGGAATTTCTTTCCTTATTTGTCTTTTTATTTAGTTTTGTTATTTAGTTAAATACGTTTATTAATCAATATTCGATGATGATTATGTGAAGTTGTGTTGTTCATGTATAATTCACGGGACCTGTTTTGAGATAGTGACGATTGTCATAATTTAGATTTCTCGGGAAATGAGTTGTCAGGATGACTACATATTTCGAAAGCTGCATGCTTTCCCATTCTCTAGTACCGGTCACATGCCCTCGAGTTTGGATTGTGACACTAAATATTTAGTACAATATATAACTAATGTAAAAAATTCAATAACTTAATAAAGAAAGGCAAACTAAGTTCAATTATTTTTTAACAATGAATAATATTTAATTATTATTTAAAAAATAGTTAGAGAAGAGAGAAGAAAATAGTTAGAGAAGAGAGGAGAAAGAGCTGAAGTAAGAAATAGTAAAAGGATGCAAAGTAATTGAGTATTACAGTTTTATAATATAGAATAAGATATCACATCATCATAAAAGCTAACAGAAAAATTAAGTACTTTACCTTAGGGTTTGAGGAGGTGTATCAATAGTTAGTTTTTAGTAGTAAATTTGTATTAAATTGTGCCAAAAATTAATTTAGGTATCAACTTGTAACTTCCCGAATACTTAGAGGACATATTTGCATCTTCTTTGTTTTTAAATTAAGTCATATTTTTAAAGTAAATTAATTTTCCATCATTCTTTTTCTTATACCATGTTTAGATGATGGTTAGCCATGGTTCATAAAATATGGTATGGTTTCTTTTTTTCTCCAAGTATATATATATATATATATAACCTTTTGAACTTATAGCGTTTAGTTACTTTGTCCCTTAAACTTTCAATTTAACTATATAAACCTCTGAACTCATAGTTTTCCTTATTTATAAACAAAAACTTGTCGAGTTATACTGAGTTACACTCAGTTATTAATATATTTATTTGGTATAAAATATACAATATATAGGATAAAATGACCAGCTTTCATAAAAGTAAGTGTATATTAGTAAAAAATTGACAAATATATAGGATAAAGTGATTAAAATGAAAGTTCATAGGAGTAAAGTGACTAAATGCTATAAGTTTATAGGGCCACATATATAGTTGGCCTTATTTGTTTTTTTGTTTGTTTTGATTTTCACATATTATGATTTTTCATGATAATCTCATGTATTTGAAAAATCATGGATTTTTAAACCAAATAAATGCTAATAAACAATTTTTATTTATATAACATAATAAAATCTTATAAACTATTATTAAATTAAATAAAAAATTATTTAAACATACTATACTATATCATTTATATAGTGCTATACTATATTATATTATTATCCCATACATTATTAACCATATTGTCATTCATTTAAACAAATGGTTAGTTTTTGTCATTCTTATGGAATAGAAATTAGAAAATTTGTTGCTTGATAGAAAAAATAAAGGGAAAAAGTGCAAAAAAAAAAAAAACTAAACTAATTGGTGAGAAGCAATTTGGACCATAATTTTTTTGTCTAATTAAATCCTTTTTTGTCAAAATAAGGCAATAGACTCTCGTCATCACCAATAATTTATTTCTCTATTAATTCTTACCTGCATGACACTATGAGTCCTTTTTTTACACATATCTTAGTTTTATTGGTTTGAAAAAATAATTAAATAATTAAATAAAAATAAAAAAAATAAACAATAAAAATAATTGATGGTTCTTCAAAGGTTTTGGCCACCATTACCATTGAAGACTTCGAAGCACACCACCATCACCATAGAAGCACCAATCATTGCCACCATCACCATTGAAGCAACTATTAGTATTCATTCGATGATGATTTATCAAGAATGAAATACCTCTTAATAAATTCATTTGGTGATTCCACTTCTAGCATTTATTGGATTTTTCCTTCTGTAAATAGTAAAAATTCATTTTAGTGATTAAAACCACCAAACCACCATAACCCACTTTTTTTGTTTGAACTATTTTTGTCTCATATAAAAACAGTGTCATAGAATGGCTTATTAAGATAGAGCTACTAATTCAAGAGGGCCAACTGAAGTAATTTGTACTCAATTTCAAAAGTGATGAGCAACTTAACGTTAAGTCATCCTGACCCACCAAAAAGGTGCTAGCAGGGGTTATACATGTTATAGCAGGAGGAGACCATTATGGCATAGTAGGCACCTCACAAAAATGAAAATGGAAGGAGGTATTTTCAGTAGCAAAGATCCCAACCCTGGAAGACACAATCGTCTCCTTCAATCCCGAAGAGTCTCTTCAGGTCACCGGACCACACACCGATGCTTTGGTGGTTGAGGCAGTGATTCAAGACTACCTTGTACAATGCATTTTGGTTGATATAGGTAGCGCAGTTAACCTCTTGACGCTCGATGCTTATAAGAAGCTCGGCCTATCTCAGAATATCCTAAAAATCATCTCAGCACCTTTGGTTGGTTTGTCTGGTCCTAGCATCCTAGTACTTGGCTTGGTAATGCTTAACCTATAGCTAGGAGATGGTTCTGTTGTTCGCGATTACCAAGCTTGCTTTATGATAGTTGATATGGACTCTGCCTGCAATGCAATTTTCAGTCGACCGTTATTAGCTGAAGTGGATGCTTTTATCTCTATGAGGGGTTTAATTATTAAAATCCCTCCCTACCCAGAAGCAGCAATGCTAAGAGGGTATCAGCAAATGGCCTGGGATTTTTACAAGGTTCTCCTAAAAAATTCCAATATGGTGTTCCCTGTTGACTCGCTGGATGTAACTGGCAGCTCAAAAGCCAGACCTGAGCTTGTTGACATTCTAAGGAGTATACAGGTCGAGGCCAATAGATCTTTGAAGGTCGCAAGCTCTAGTAGCCCTGAAAAAGAGTTCTCCCTAACACAGATATTGAGACAATACCAAGATGTTTTCGCTTAGAAGGCAACCGATGTTCAAGGCATCTCTCCTGAGCTTATGACTCATGAGCTCCATGTGAACCCTAGTGCAACCTTGGTAAAGCAAAAGAAAAGAAATTTGGGGCTCAAAAGGCAACTAGCTACAGAGCAAGAGGTTGAATCCTCTAAGTGGGCTTCATTAGAGAAATCTTATTTTCAGAATGGCTGCCAATGTAGTATTAGCGAAGAAGTCTAATGGAAAGTGGAGGATGTGTGCTGATTTTACTGACCTAAATAAAGCCTGCCTCAAGGATTCCTGCCCCCTCCCCAACATTGATTGTTTAGTTGCTTCAACATTCGGGTATGCAAAATACAACTTCATCAATTCCTCATCCGGTTATCTTCATATCCCACTGAAAATTGAATATTAGAGGAAGACTTACTTCATAATAGGAAGGGGTACTTACTGCTATAAAGCCATGTCATTTGGCTTAAAGAACGATGGAGCCATTTATCAGAAGCTCGTCAATAAACTTTTTCAACACCAAATAGGTCGAACTATGAAAGTTTACATGGAAGATATGATTATCAAGTCTAAGACACCAGCCGAACATCCTCAAGACCTAGCAAAAGTTCTTCAGACACTGAGTCAGGCATGTATGAAGCTTAATCAAGAAAAATATGCATTTGGGGTCCAGTCCAAAAAATTCCTGGGTTTTATGATATATGAAAGGGCCATTAAAGCTAATCCCGAGAAAATATGAGTTGTTATGGAAATGGAACCACCTAGAAGCGACAAGGAAGTTCAAAAGCTAAATGGGAGGATCACGACTCTAGGGAGGTTTATCTCATGCTCATCTTGGAGATGTTTGCCATTTTTTAGACTTCTAAAGAACTTAAAACAGTTCCAGTGGATAGATGACTGTCAACAAGCTTTTGAGGAACTAAAGCAATTTCTGAGCTCACCCCCTTGCTTAGCTGACCCATCAAAGGGGAAATATTGTACTTGTATCTCTTGGCCTCGGCCGTGACGGTTGATTCAGTACTAGTCAGAGAAGAAAACAATCAACAATTTCTGATCTATTATGCTGGCAAGGTATTAAAGGGACCGGAACTTCGCTATACTCCTCCCGAAAAATTAGCATTGGCTTTATGCACTACATCAGAAAAGACTTCTTCATATTTCGACACACATACTATTGTGGTATGCACCAATTCATATCTAAAGAAGATTCTTTAATGGCCAAAAACTTTTGGACGATTTATAGAATGGGCTGCAAAATTAGGATGATTCGACATTAGATATGAGCCAAGGTGAGCCATGAAAGCACAAGTCTTAGCCGATTTCATGACAGAATTATATGAATAGCTTGATGAGACCGCCCCTAAAGAAAAATGGATACTCAACATAGATGGGGTGTCGTGCGGCGAAGGCCTAGTCCTTAGAGGCCCATGAAAGATACTCATCAAGTACTCGATTAGGCTTAACTTCTCAACATCCAACAATGTGGCAGAATACAAAGCCATCTGCTTAGGGTTGAACCTTGCCCAAGAAATCTTACCTAAATTCCTCCGAATCCTCTCTGATTCCTAACTAGTGGTCAATCAATTAACTAGAAAATATGAAGTAAGAGAACAAAGCATGGTGCAGTGAAAAGATCACATAGCAGAACTCCTATCCATTTTAGGGAAGAACGACTATTCTTGGGAAATACATCAGATAGTTCAGCAACTAGGGAGGGGACCCAAGGGTGCAGAATACTGATCGAAGTTATTCTGTGTCCGAGCTATAAAGTTGTTACTACAATGATAGCAGAACTCATGGAAGGGTGTAGGCTTCCAATATACAAGTTCTTAAAGTTCGTTGAGTTACCAGAAGATACAACTAAGGCAAGCAAGAAAGTATAGTTTATATTCTATACATGATGGTTTCTTATACAGAAGATCATTCTTTCACCCGTGGATTAGGTGTGCATCTGAGGAAGAGGGCAACTACTTATTAAGAAAAATTGATGAATGCATATGTGGAGCTCATGAGGGAGCCTGAATGATGACTTGAAAAGCACTGCTACAGGGATATTTCTGGCCATCAATAGAGAAAGATGCGAAAGATCTGGTCAAGAAATGTGATAGATGCCAAAGGCATGCTAACTTACAGCATCATCCCGCGGCTGATCAAAAACCCATTCCAAGCCCATGGCCCTTTTCCCAGTGAGGGTTGGACATCCTAGGCCCTTTCCTCTAAGCCACAACTCACAAAAATATTTGGTTATAGTAGTAGACCATTTTACTAAATGGGCGGAAGCTGAACCCCTGCTTCCATTACTCCAGCTGCTGTGATCAAATTTTTTAATAGAGAGGTCATCATAAGATTCGGCATCCCACACTTGTTATCATATACAACAGCAAGCAATTTGACTGCAGATAATTTAGGGAATATTGTGCCGGCTAAAGATCAATCTCAGGTTCACCTCGGTCTACCACCCTTAGTTGAACAGTCAGATCGAAGTCACCAATCGAACAATCCTAGAAGGCTTGAAGAAGAGGTTAGATGAAGCTAAAGGGTTGTGGGTAGAAGAGTTATATAATGTCTTATGGGCATACCACGCCTCCTTGAGAATAGCCACAAGAGAAACTCCTTATGCTTTAGTCTATGGCACTGAGGCAGTCATCCTTATAGAAATCGGGCTCCCATCTGTAAGAACCTTTAATTTAAAAGGAGAGTAGGAGGTGCACTCTAAATACAAATCTATATATGCTCAAATTCAAGTGATATCAAGCAAGTATTAAAGCAGCAGCTTATAAAGCTCAGATAGCCAATTTCCAAACTAAAAGAGCACACCACAAGCAGCTCAATAAAGGGAATTTCGTCCTCAGAAGAGCTATCTCCACTCACAGAACCATAGGACCTGGTAAATTGAGATCTAATTGGGAAGAACAATTTAAGATAACCGAAGTACTCAAAGGCGGAGCCTACAAGCTTAGCACGACAGAAGGCAAAGAGATACCAAGAGCTTGGAATATCAACAACTTAAGAAAATACTTTCAGTAGCTTTTGATTGTTGAAAAAAAATTTCATATTTTCTTTCTTGTATAGAATCCTTCAGCATGAACATGCAAATATCAACCTTCAGCTGTATAGTGTATTCTAGATACCTAAGTGTATCTTAACAAAAATCCACATGCCCACGTCACTCCCGACCTCTTAAGAGTGCGCCCTTATCTCTCCCGACCTCTTAAGAGCGCACCCTTGTCTCTCTCGACCTCTTAAGAGCGCGCCCTCGTCGTGCCTGAACTCTTAAGAATGCAACCTCGTCATGCCTGAGCTCTTAAGAATGCACCCTCGTTGAGCTTGAGCTCTTAAGCGCATGCCTTCATCGCACCTAAGCTCTTAAGCATGAGCCCTCATTGTGCCTGAACTCTTAAGCAAGCCCCCTCAACTTACCATCATCAAACTGAGCTCCTAAACTAAGTTATCATTACAAAAATAACACAACACACATCGTCTAAGCAACAACAAATCAATAAACGAAGTAAAAAAAAAATTGTAAGAAGCTAGCACACTAAGTGCCCTTGCCGCACTCCGAACTTCAAGCAGCTAGTGCTTACAACTAAGCGCCCTCACCACGCTCTAAACTTCATGCACTTCAGTGCTTACAACTAAGCGCCTTGCAGTGCTCCAAACTTTAAGCACCCAATGCTTATAACTAAGTGCCATCTCCACGCTCCAAACTTCATTCACTTCAGTGCTTACAACTAAGTGCCCTTGTCGTGCTCCAAACTTCAAGTACCTAGTGCTTACAACTAAGCACCCTCGCCACGCTCCAAACTTCATGCACTTCAGTACTTACACTAATCTCCCTCGTCGAGCTGTGAACTTCAGGCACTTCCGGCACCGAACTTCAATTCACAATAAGAGCATACATGTTAAATTAATGTAGTAATAAAACAAATTCCATTTGCAAAAATCCCAATAAATTAATCAACACTTTCTTTCATTTCACATGTTTCAAAAACAAAAATTACACGTATGAACATGTCAACCTTACATTCACAAAAACATTCCAGACAGGACATGCTCTGAGCTCTATACCGAACTCCAAAAAAAAGGGGGCCTAGTCCTATACATCATTATTTCCCCTATCCATGGCCTCCTTATGCCCCCTAAATTAATTATCTTAGCACCAAAAGCCTGATCGGAGTCTAAATACCCAATCATACTCCCCTTCAGGAGATTTTTTCTTCAGCTCCTCAACAATGAGCTCCTAGAACTTCACAATTCCATGGGCTATCTAGTCTTCCATTTTGTCCTTCACCTTTAACAGGGCTTCCTGTTCTTTGGCTAACGAGCTCTAGGCAATTGAGAGATCACCTTTTGTCTGAGCAAGCTCCTTCTTTACCCTCTTAGCTTCATTCTCAGCTTTGATAGCCCTTTTTTCCACCCTCACCAAGTGCCGCTTAGACCTACTTATCTCTTCTTCAAAGACTCGACCTCATTTTTGGCTTCAAGGTATAAGTCATCACATTGGTATACTGGTCCCCCATATACTGATTTAGTATATCATACTGAATGAGCAGCATACGGTTACTCCGGAATATATATGAAAATCCTATATTTATACAAATGTTTTAGCTCACATACCTCAGTTGATACAACCCAGTACGTCTCCAAAAAATTTTTCGATCCCATTTTCCTAAACTACTTGTTTTCTTTACACTCCTTAAAAATTCCCTACTGAAGTGGCCAACTTCATGCTCATTTATGGAGTAATCATCCCCATAATGAGATTTAAAGACCCTCACCGGCTCCCTCATTAGCTTGTTGATATCAAGCTCGCATACCTCCTCTTCACCCTCAGCCGCCCTCCCAGCACCCAAGGAGGGTCATCCCTCTTAATCCTCCCTAGGAAGCTTAACACTTTCAGTTTGGGCCTTTCCAGTTGGCTGGCCTGTGTTCCCTGGCAAGTCATCAATCTCGTCCATAGATATCACCTATTTCTCCTTCTCCCTTCTTTTTCGCTTTGTGGGCTCCGCACCCTTGTCACTAGGGGAGGAGTCACCAGCCTTCCTTTTCTCTTTTGAGGCTGCGCGAGCTGCTCTCTCCTCTTTTGCCTTCCCTTTGGCCATCGCTTGCTGGATCGCCTTCACCTGACCCTTCAATCCTCTACCTTCCATCTCTACACGCAAATAAGAAATCAGAAGATTATTTCCAAATCAATCCAACAAAATTATGTAAGTATTACCAGTTCGATCTTCAGGCAGGGGCTCGATTGGATCTTTCTAGATCTGAAAATATCTTGATATTAAGTGTACCACATTCAACTTCTCTCCTTGAATGTTCACGGCTATCTTATCAAAGACAACCTTAGTCTTCAGCTTTTAGGCTCCCCCTCTTTACATGAGGCCACTTCTTGTCCAAGATCCACTTCATGTGGTAGTTAAATCCCCCGGGTTTTTCTATAATGAAAAACTGATCTTTCCACCCTTTAATATAGTCCAGTTTTTTAAGTAAAAAGTACGAGCCCTGGTCGAGCCTGGAGAAATAAAAAATCTTCATATGATTTTGGCCACTCTTTGATGAGGCACATGGCGGCCATGACCCCGGGAGAAGCTTCCACACCCAGTAATTTGCAGAGAATCTCAAACCCCACTGCAATTAGCCAGGCGTTTGGACTGAGCTGCCCCGGATAAATCCTGTTCATATTAAAAAATGTTGTTATAAAGGGACTAATGGGGAAGCGAGCCCCTGCCCTCAGATATTCTTCATATATTATAATATGATCAGCACCAGGGGTATCGTCCCCCTGGACACTTGCCCCTGACAACAACATCTTGTAATCACTGGGTATCTTATACTTGTCCCGAATACCCTTCAAATCCACTGCAGTCAAGGTAGATTGTATATTCTTGACTTGTGCTCAATCACTAGACATTTATGCACTCAAGTCACCTTCTCCCACTTCATCCGTTAGAACCGGATGAGCTGATGTAGCTTCCTCGACCGCCACACGAGCTACCTCAACATCTGAGTTTGCCCCTACGGATGAGCTCTCGCTACTACCACTCGACCTAACAAAAATCGCTAGATTGTGCATATTCTTCCCTCACCCTTTGCTCATCCATGGACACACATTCACTCTCCAAACTCATTTCATTATAATAGCCAAACAACAAAAAACAAAAGAAAATTTGCAAGAGCCAGAACTCACCGGATGCAGTTCACAACTAATGGCAAGCCTCAGTTTAACAGCGCGCACTGGACACCTTCCCACACAACACCAGCCCAAATTACTTAAAACAATCGAATTCTCACTCGACTCACAAGTAACAATCAATTGGCACTTCTTACCCCTATTTATAATGAATACCTCTACTGCGCCTTTAATACACCTGACAGGAAACCCAGTTTCCATTTCCCACTCCTCCAGCTCTCAAAAAATGAAGCATCGCACCCTCTAATGGCTGACATGTGCCCCTTCGGGTCTTGTCAATCACATTTACTTCATCTGACATGAATGTCAGCTTCCTACAGGAGGGGTCTAGTGATGTTATCCCTAATTACCGAGCTCTGCCACAAATCTTCGTGTCATGGGCATAAAGACTCAACTCATAGAATATACCAAACCTCGATCCTCAACACTACTATACGACTGAGCTCTGTAGACATGTTCTGACACAGCAGGTGTACCATAGTGATACATAGCATGCGTACTACTCTAACATGGCGGGCGCTTCATATAAGGTCAAGCGCCCTATACCGACGGTAGTCGTACAATCCCGACATTTCAAATATTCACTGACACATACAGGGCTTGTCCGCCAGGTACTAACTATAAATAGGGACAAGCCCCCTACAGGTGATGATTTTTTTTCTTGGAACAATCTTTGAGTCATTCCTACTCATAAACGACACGATTACTGACTTAGGTATCGGAATCTCTCCACTGGAGCCCGGTTCATTTATCTGTCTTGCGGATAGGAAAACCATCAATAGCTAAACCCAAACTATTCTGAGTCCTCAAGTCCACCTCGTCATCATTGATTTTGATCACATTTTAAAAGAAAATGAAATAAATTCTCCCCGTTGGAATGTAGTTTTTATGGCTTGCATCCTTGTCTCATTCAATAAGTGAACATGCACAAAAAAGAAATGACATTTAAAAAGACTATTACTATATTTATATAAAATAAAATATTTTCATATATGTATATATATATATTTTATGGACAAGTCTTTTTTTTTTGGTCTTTTTCGAGTTTGAATTGGATTATTATTTCAAATTATAAGTGATCGAGTTATACATATATCAATTAAGTGTCATAAAGAAATTCTAAAGAATTTATTGTATTTTGCATTAGAATCTTAAGCTATAAAAAAGAACTTTTATTAATTTATTTAAAGTCAAGTAGATCAGCTAAAAAAAGAAAAATAAATAAATAAAAATTATATTATTTTAAAATTTAGTTCAATTAAATTTAAAAGAATTCTAAAATTGATTTAAATATTACTAATATCTCCTAAAAAAATAAATAAAAATGAGAGTTCCAAATTTATTTAATAAGAGATGATAAATAATTTCCTTTTCCTAATGTCACTACCAGTTGTTAGTGCTCTAACAATATTCAAAAAGGTTTTTTATTTTTTCAAATAAAGTGAGAAATGATTTGCTTTTCAAAGAAAACCAATTTGCTTATGCACATGAAGCAATGGGAATGGGATGTAAAGATGGCAATGGAAAATAACATAACTTTGCTTTTTTCTATCGATCGTTTTAATAAATATCAAATCATAAGCAACTTTGTAGATATAAATGGGTCCCTTTCCATGTGCTAATGGTTTATACATCTCCTTCAGGTGGGGATTCCAAGTTCACACGGTGGTCATAGAGATACAGATTGATGAGAGACAGTTACGTACAAAGCAAAAAAAAGAAGAAAAAATTTGGGGTGAGAGAGGCTCGAACTCTCGACCTCAGGATCACTCTTTAAGCTATGAGACCTACGCGCTAGCCAACTGCGCCACCACCCCTAGATAGCTTTTTAAAATAATAGTTCTTACTTTAAACCTTTCTTGATTGAAAAAAAAAATTCAAATAGAGCTTCTTCATCGCCTCTTTTAAATTTTGCTATAATGTTTAAATTTTTATCCAATTCTTAGCTGGGATTTTATGTGATGACTGATGTGAGAATTAATTGGTGTTTTGTGTTCTCTCTCTCACTCATTTTAATTTGCTTGAAGGTAAAAGTCTACATAAGGACTGAGAGTTATCTTATATATATCCAAGATTAAGGAATAGTTTTCTACATCTTACAAACATGATTTTTTTTCATTTAAATGTTTCAATAGTTTAATTATGTTTAAATTAATTCTATCAAAAATTTGAATAAGGTTATAACTTATAATAAGTAGATTTTGTTAATAGTTAGTATCACTTATGAAGTTTTTTTTTTTTTAAATAAACTTTTCCTTAGTTACTTTAGTTGCTTTCACGGTCAGGTATTCAACTTACGGTCCCTTCTCGTGCATAATCTCTTATTTCCTTAAACTCGCCTTTGTTGAATAAGCTATATATATATATTTAGGATTAGGCATAGTCTAAATCAAAAAGACTAACTTGCCCTTTTTAACTTAGTAGAAAGTTAGTACGTGTCTGAAAAAACTAATTTAATATGTTTTGTATGGTACTATGTTAGTATTTTGTAAATTTTATGGGTAATTTAGAGATTTTCATTTGCATATAATATAGTAAGGTTAGTGATTTTCAAGTGATAAAATGAAGTTTAGGGATGACGATATATATTAGTACATATTTGAAGATCATGAAAATAATTTACTTTGTAATAGTGGCGGATACACGGGTCTAAAAGGCTCTGAACCCCCTTAATCTATTTATGTGTGTGTATATATATATGTATATATGCATATATATATATATATATATATAATTATTTTTATAAAATATACACACACATTTATTTATATATTTATAAATTTTATATTTATGAATTTATATACATTCATTTATATATTTAAATTTAAATAAATTTAAATATATATTTAAATTTAAATGAATTATATATATGTGAATTATGTATATATAATTTATATATATATGTGTGAATTTAAATAAATTTTATTTTAATTCATAAAATTTTTATCAAAATTCATATATACATAAATAATCGACTGCTCGTGCATTATATAGAACAAATATTTTTTTAAAAATTAAAAATAAAACTATCATATAATATTTTTAAAATATATAGAGTTGTAAGATATAATTACCATAATTATTATTTCTTAAGTGTAGTTAATCTAATTGTACAAATTAATTATTAAACTATTTTAATGTTAAATGTTTAAATTTATAGTAAAGTCTTTCCATAAAAATTTAGCCTCATCGATAAATTTTTAATTCTGCCACTGTAAGTACAGATGCGACGATAAGCTATAGGACTACAAACAGCGGCGAAAAAATTTCCACCAGTTACAAATTGATTACCGCAATTTTTTTTATAAAAATTGAGCCTCTCCTTCAATAAGTTTAGTTTTTGTGTCCACCACTGTTCTGTAATATTATAAAAATGGTCAAAAATAGCATTTGAAAGATTTTATAATAAAGCCTTCCTTTTTAAAAAAAAAAAAGTTTATTTCACAATACACTGATGTCATGTATTCTTTTGCAATTTATAGTTTAACATATTTGCAGTATTTGATATGTGAATGTATCGGGCAAATGCAATTGAAGAGGGTAATATATGATAATATATTATAGATATGATAATGCAATTGTGTATTATAGATATGTCCTCCTACATATAATAATATGTGATAATATTATTTTTTTAGCTATTCTAATATGCTGAATGATTTATTCAAGATTTAACACTTTAATTTATAACAAATACAAACACAAAACTAATGAAAATCATAACTTAAAACTTCCATCATGTATTTGAATCAAATTCCTTTCACAGCTGACAGTTCAAAGCTTTCAAGTAATCTATACAATGAATCTTCATACGTGTGTCACTTCATTATAATATCAACAGTTTAAGCTAATAAGTGGGAAAAAAAAAGTGAATTTACTCGTGCCTGAAAAATGTAGACCTTGGAGTAAATAAAATTTGGTGATGACGTTGCAAACATCCCTAATAACACTCTTCACTAAGAAAGTAGAAGTTTCTCAGAAGAATTTCATGCTCCTAAATGAGAAAGTAGAGCCTTCTTATCTTTATCATCCATATCAATGTTCATTATTTCACTTCTTTCCTCTCCATTCAACTCTTTTGATTTTGAATCGTCTAGACGTATGTATTCTTTTCTTGAAGGAGGTTTATTTGCCTCTAGTTGTTGCATTTCTGATTCTATCAAAGCACTCATCTTTGCTCGCTCACGGTCTCTTGGATAAGTGCAATACGAGAAGGAATAGATGAAGGAACATATTGCCATTAGAATGCCAATTGCTGTGTAGAGTGCCTTAGCAAGTGATGCAGCATTTTCTCTATCTGTTTCAATGTTTACGTCTGATGATGTTTTTGGAATTTTATAACCATATATGTGCTGAGCCAAAATCCCAACCACAGGGGGAGCAAATGAAGCGAGTACAGATTCAAATGAACGATCCAAATGCTTGTTCAATATTTCTGTGGGACTATCTCTGCAAATATTGGACTGTGACGTGTATTTATATATGCATCAAAGAACACATCAAACGTAGTATATATACTCGCATTTCATTACTAAATGATAGAAGGAGACTACCACCTAATATAAAAGTTTATTCATTAGCAGAGAGCATGTTAGTGGTAGTGGAACCACCATGTAGATCTTTACTTGGATGCTTGCTAAATTTCTCTAGTCATGATAATCCAGACTGATTATTGACAAAATAAATATATAGAGTGTAACTTCATGCATCCCAGCCATTTATCTTCGGAAAGGGTAAGTTTCTTAATGAATGTTGTCATGTATAAACAAAAAAAAATTATTAATGCATTGTCACAATTGGTAAAAAATAGGAATTCTTGGCTTCTTCTCTATGGGTACTGAAGCAGTTGAAACAAAGTACTTATGAATTTCTAAGCCTCAAATTTAATTGACACAACTGAAAGATAAATAACCTGAATGGGTTTCTACAACTGAAATCATGCCAACTTTTAATTCATTGTACAAACAAGGAAAGGAAAACCTGTGGTCTGCAAGATCTTTGGTCATCCAAGCATACTTGCCTCCTTAGTTTGAGAGCAGTGCAACTTTGACTAAAATATGCAGCGACAGGGATCTTAAATTTGAGCATGTTAATATTTGATTTTACTTCCAGAGTTACTGATTTATGTGCATATACAGTATTTGGTTCTAAACAATTTGTGTTGTGTGCAAGTATGCTGTGCTAGATGGTGAAACCATGGCTTGTTATATGTGTTCTTTAGTGTTCAATTTATTCCCCATCCAACCACATCCAACTTTCCAGTAACCTATTAGTTGTGAACACAAGAGGTGAAGGATAATGATAAATAGAAATACATACTTGTTTGTTGCTGGACCATTCCAGGATATGAATAGACCCATGATAAACAACACCAGACCATGCATGAATGCTGTTGATGGATCATCAGGCAGTACCAACAGCAAAACAGCTGCTAAGGGAATAGCTGAACCAGCGCTTATCTGTGATAGAATTATCCTCCCATAATTAGAGAAGTGCTTGGCTAGGATATTGCCCATCCAACCTCCAAATAAAGCACCAAAGGAACCGCCAATTGTAAAAAGAGTCATAAGAAATGCTGTTTTTTCATGGGAGAAGCCAATAAGTTCTAGCCACATTGGGGTAAATGATTAAGCTGACCAAGGAAATGATCCAGAGACACCTTGAGCCACAAGAATTTTGAAAGATGGTATTTTCACAACCAACTTAGCTTCCCTGATAAAGTCCTTCATTTCTGTAAAAAAGGATTCAGAATTTTTGTCATTGGATATATTATCAGTATTAGAGAACCGAGGGTCACTGGCGAAGAGGTGGACCGAAATACCAACTACCACGCTTATTACTCCAACCAAATGGAAAGCAATTCTCCAACCAGGTATCCCCATGAATGATGTTGAGGTTATTAGCACAGAACACAACCCTCCAATGATGGAGCCAAAATTTCCTGTTAGTTGCAGCCATCCAAATGCTGTTCCGCGATTGCTTTCATCAGTGGAATCAGCAACAAGGGACTGAATGGCAGGTATGACTATGGCAAGTCCAATCCCATTGAGACCTCTTGAAATTGCAACCTAATTGACCAAATGCAACAACATCATCAGCAATTATCTTCAAATATCTGCATACTTCAATAGAAGAAAGATCATAATCTCTATATTTCCCATCATTAAATGTATATGTTTTTCACTATCAGTCACATTTAAGCTCTCACTACATGTACATTTCTCTAAAAAGATTCAGAAACTTCAAAATGCCAACATTTATTTGTACCACAATCCTAAGTCCTAGGCTCCTAGCTATAGTAAAGTTTTGAAAAACGGATGTGATTTTGATATCCATTTCGATCTATTTCCCAAAATTCAACATCTAAATCCATATCATGGATATAATAAAGTTTTACATTGGCTATCACCTCCCGCAACCTTCAAATACATCTATATAGTCATTGAAATTCAAAGCAAATTCAATAAAATTTTTGCTACTAGTCCTGTTAGGAGAATATTTTCAAGCACTAAAATTAACTGACTGACTATTTCCATACTTTAGTCCTCTATCATGCCTAATTGGATCATCATTGTGAGTCTTGACGGATTTACTATCTGTGTACTTTAGTTCTCTCTCTAAATCTACGGTTCTTAAGAAAATTGCAAACCTAAGCCCCTGTACAAAAATCCTATTTGGGGACTTAAGATAATCCCACATTCAAGGAAGGTGATTTGGTGGCACCTTACTTCATCAGAAGCTTGGTTTTTGGAACATTTGAGTGTAAATAAAAGGGTGTGGTACAAACACAACATTTAAATTTTTATTTCAGGATACCAAATCCCAGTAATATAGTGGAACTACTCAGGGCAGCCTATCTAACCATCTCCATCTATTATTCTGCAGATAATTTACACAAAATGATAACAAGGTTCACTAATTGCCCAATAACACATTAAACTATAACATGCTTGGTTCCAATTGTCCAAATCTTTTTTTTTTCTTAAATTCAACATTAATCACAAATTCTCAGGACAAAAACCCCCCATTTCTCAACGAAAGGCATTTTCTTCTTTGCAGATCTACCATGTGACCCTAAGTGATGAACTTACGGTACAATTATACAAATATACAATAGTCAACCCCAACAAATTAAGAAAATGGGTAACATAAAATTGCGATAAAGATAATACAAACTTCCAAACCACCCAAAAAGAAAGAAACGGAATTAAAAGAAAACGAGAGAGAGGGACCTGTAAAAATGTGGTGGACATAGCAACAAGAAATGTAGCAGCAGCCCAAAGAAATGCACCAAGAGAAATAACATGGGCACGATTGTGACGCGAAGCAAGATAAGCAGCTAAGGGGTAACATGAAGACTGAACAATGGATCTAAACAGAGTAAGCGAACCAAGCCCCGTTGGGTCGGTATGTAGGGCAACAACGACTCATCGGGTCTCTCCATAATGCTCGCAAGATTCACCAACAACAATGTTAGAGTCTCTTGTTTCAATGTTAAAAGACTCATTCTTGAAAATTAAGATCCTCTGTTTCAGCACAAGTAACGGAGAAGAACAGAGAATCCTCTGTTTCTTTTGCGCGCTTAAAGAAAAACGAGAGAGAGGAGACGTTGACTTTGAAAGAAATGAGACCAAAGCCTTGGGGTTCTGGAAAGCTCAGCACGTGTAAGCAGCACCTTATTTTTGTACATCAAGTAATTATATTACAGTATGTTTTATTGGTAAATTTCTTAAGTTTTTGTGGACTTCAATTCTCATGTTTAAAATGTAACGTGGACAAGATAAAATATATAAATAGTGGAATAAATGAAAGATAATTAAAAGAAAGGAAGAGTACGAGAGAAAGGAATAGAAAGAGACAGAAAATAAGAGATGGTGAAAAAAAAAACATAATTTTCTGAAAAAATAAAATTATCTGAAATTAGAGCTGTACAGCCAAATTATTCGGACTCCATAAAAATTCAGTCAACCTCAAATTTAAATTCAAGCTGTTTATTTATTAAATTAAACTAAAAAAAAATTAACTCATTATTTTGCGAGATGGCCTATTTAAAAAATATATGAGTTAATTTTGTAAGCTAGTTCGTTTATTATGTTAGATTAAAAATATATATAATTTAATTATATATATGAATATATTATTTTTTTTGACTAATTTAATTTATATAATTTATTAATATATGTTAAATATGATAAAATAAATAAATAAATATAAAATATAAAATAACTTAGTAATTTATAATAAAATATAAAATTATAGTAATATAATATTTTATTTTTATTAATATATAATCATATTATTTATTTTTTATAAAAATATTAATTTTAGTATATTTTTATATGAAAATGTAGAATAAAAAATAAAAAATAAAAATTGAAATAAGTTCGTCAAGTCTGTTAAATTTATTTAAATTAAGTTTAAATTTAAACTCGAAATACATGATATATGAACTGGCTCGATATAAATTCAAACTTAACTCAAATTTAGTTCAATTTAAGTTTGAATTTAACTATTTTATAATATATTAAATTTAAATTTTTTAAAATTTGACTTTGTTCGACTATGACCCTATGTGAAATTGAGTGTTAAACAATAGGCTCGGAGGTATTGAAAGAAAGGGCTTCCCTATTTTTAAGTTCTCAACAAAATTACTTTATTTTCTTGTTTTCTTTTTTATCAATTGTACAAAAAAATTAGGGCTTTTAATAAAAATATAAAAACAATTTTAAATAATTTTAAATTTATTATATTTATAAATTATTTATTAAAATACTAAAATTTATAAAATATTTATCAAAATATTATATTTTTATTAATTTATAAAGTATTTACAATAAATTTATAATGAGTTTATTAGTAGTTTATAAATTTTATATTATTTATAATAAATTTATAATAAAATAATTAAAATACTCTTAATATTTAAGTAATTTTTTTAAAAAATATGATGAAGAGGATCATTTCCTAAAAAAATTATCAAAATATATTTTGTTCAATTGTTTTTAATATTTAATATTTTAAAATAGAAAATAGATTGCAGCAACACATCAAAAGAATGAAATATGATTCTTTGCTTGCTTTCTGAACATATTTTCTAAGATACGAATCTCTCTCTTTGTCAAAATATAAAATTATTGTCACGATCCAACTGGGAAGCCGTGACCGGCGTATAGCTGTACCTAAATACAACAATACAAGCCTAGATACTCAATAATTAAAACAATACATAACTCTTTTCTAAGTTCAATACACTCAATTTCATGTTCCAAATGTTCAAATGATAATGCAATATATCTAAATGTTCCACTCTTAAATACAATCACAAACGAGAGAAAATATTCCACTCTTATTACAAGCAAAGGGTTCAGACTCGGTCCGCCCAATTTATTCCAGAAATCTCTATTTAGAAATGGAAAAAATATCAAACTAAGATTGATGACAAGAAACTCAAAGGAACGACTGCGGAGAAATAACGACGTATGCTAAACAAATGCTCTGAGCCTGCAAAATCAGTCTATAGGGGTGTGAGCGTTATATAGACGCCCAGTAAGCTCATGAGAGGCAGAGAAACTTTTCTATAACAATAAACAATATATATATAATAAGAACTTCAATCACAATCAATTCATACAAGATGGTGTGTCGGGATCTACCAATATCATAATACCTCCTCCTTCAATCAATATCAATGTACAATCGGGCTTATAGCCCCAATGAGCAATTAGACTTATAGCCTCAATGAACAATCAATAGCAATACCGTCCCCATATGACACACCATCACACAACACAAAAAAATTTCAAGTTCAATTAATACAATTAATAAATCAAACACATACGTTTCTCTGTCTTCTATTCACATGTAAAGCTTGGGTAGAAAGAATAGTCTAGCGAAATTGAAAGGAATAATTATATATTGAGAAGGGCTATAATATATATATAGTATTTGGTTAGCAAGTAGCACATCACAAGTAATCACATGCACCATGAAACTTACCTGGTATCTAAAGAAAACTTAGCCAAATCCTCACAACCTACTGACTTTGAGCTTCAGCTGGATTATTGCCTAAGGAAAGATAATTACATAGTTCAACAATCAATCCCACTATTCTCATCTATCATGAGGGATGCAATGCATGCTATGAATGCAAAAAGCCCAATACTTAACCAACAATTAACCAAGATAATCCAAAATTAAAAACCAACCCGACTCAACTCAAAATTATGATTCAACCCAATGGTTAAACCGATCGCACCTCAAAAATACAAAATCAATTAATTACTTAAAATTTATTAGAACCTGAACCTCAACTCAATTTTTATAACTCATTTATCAAATAATATCACATCAGTCCCTATGCAAAAATCATAATTCATACCAACACCCAAAACCGATAAAAATTCTTAAGTAGTCCCTATAATTCAAAAATTTCCAGAAAATAATTCCATCATTCAAAAATTCTGGAAAAATTCCAGTAGCTTCTCCAACATCTAAATAACGTGTGTGCAAAATTTTATATTAATCCAAAGTTATTTGGTTCCCCAAAATATTTTACAACATTCTGGTTCTGTTTGAATCACTAAAAATCAGTAGAAAAAATCATCATAAATCCTTCACATTTCGTTACAAAAAAATTATCCAAATAATTTTTTCATATTATAGACATCAGGATGGACAACATATAAAAATTTCATAATTTTTCAAGATATCTAAGACCTTCAAAATAATTTTCAAAACAGACATCATCAGAAAACGCTTAACCAACAGCAGTATCAATTCTTAATTTATTTCGGAACATAAACATTAGAACCAGACTCCAAATTATTTTTCACAGATTCACAACATCCTAATAAACAACATATCAAAAAATCAGATTAATATCGAACACCAATTATTTTTAAAAATTTGACAAAATTACTGGAATATCAGCAATCACAAGTAGTAATAAATTTTCACTTTATTAATGAATTAAAAAAATATAAATCAAACATGAAAATTCTAAAATAAATTTCTAGATCAAGTTTAACATTCCTAGAACAGATTCAAATAAAATTTGGTTACAAATCATAAGCCTATTTTTATAAATCTTAAATCCAATCTCAATAACACCCTTAAACAATTTAACCTATTTAAATTCATTAAAAATTGAAATCAACCTTAAAATTTTATTTTTAAACATCCTATATGTTATACTAACACCAACTAATAGAAATCATGCCATGAAGTTGGAAGAAATTGAAAGAAATTGAAGAAAACCTGAAAATATCAAAGCTGCCAGAATTGGGAAGCCCGAAACGACAGGCTTCGATTCATGCTGGCCTGCCGAGCGACACGCTCCACTTGCCGAACGACAACACCTCCAGCCCGCATCTCCGTGTCGAACGACACCGGTCACACGCCGAACTGTCACGACCCAACTGGGAAGCCGTGACCGGCGTATAGCTGTACCTAAGTACAACAATACAAGCCTGGATACCCAAAAATTAAAACAATACATAATCCTTTTACAAGTTCAATACACTCAATTTCATGTGTCCAAAAGTTCTAGTGATAATGCAAGATATCTAAATGTTCCACTCTTAAATGCAATCACAAACGAGAAAAAAAATATTTCACTCTTATTACAAGCAAAGGGTTCGGACTCGGTCCGCCCATAATTATTCCAGAAATCTCTATTTAGAAATGGAAAAATATCAACCAAGATTGATGACAAGAAACTCAAAAGAACGACTGCAGAGAAATACCGACATATGCTAACAATCGCTCTGAACCTGCAAAATCAATCTATAGGGGTGTGAGCGTTATATAGACGCCCAGTAAGCTCATGAGAGGCAGAGAAACTTTTCTATAACAATAAATAATATATATATAACAAGAACTTCAATCACAATCAATTCATACAAGATGGTGTGTCGGGGTCTACCAATATCATAATACCTCCTCCTTCAATCAATATCAATGTACAATCAGGCTTATAGCCCCAATGAGCAATCAGGCTTATAGCCTCAATGAACAATCAATAGCAATAGTCAATGAACAATCTCAATCAATAACCTCCGTCCCCATATGACACACCATCACACAACACAAAGAATTTCAAGTTCATTTAATACAATTAATAAATCAAACACATACGTTTCTCTGTCTTTTATTCACATGCAAAGCTTAGGTAGAAAGAATAGTCTAGCAAAATAGAAAAGAATAATTATATATTGAGAAGGGCTGTAATATATATATAGTATTTGGTTAGCAAATAGCACATCACAAGTAATCACATACACCCATTAAACTTACTTGGTATCCAAAGAAAGCTTAGCCAAATCCTCACAACCTATTGACCTCGAGCTTCAGCCGGATTATTGCCTAAAGAAAGATAATTACATAATCCAATAGTCAAACCCACTATCTCATCTATCATGAGGGATGCAATGCATGTTATGAACGCAAAAAGACCAATACTCAACCAACAATTAACCAAGATAATCCAAAATCAAAAATCAATCCGACTCAACTCAAAATTATGGTTCAATCCAATGGTTAAATAGATCGCACCACAAAAATATAAAATCAATTAATTAATTAAAATTTATTAGAACCAGAACCTCAACTCAATTTTTATAACTCATTTATCAAATAATATCATATCATTCCCTATGCAAAAATCATAATTCATACCAACACCCAAAACCGATAAAATTCTTAAGTCGCCCCTATAATTCAAATATTTTCAGAAAATAATTCCATCATTCAAAAACTCTGAAAAAATTCCAGTAGCTTCACCAACATCAAAATAACGTGTGTGTAAAATTTCATATTAATCCAAATTTATTTGGTCCCCCAAAAATATTTTACAACATTCTGGTTCTGTTTGAACCACTAAAAATCAGTACAGCAAAAATCATCATAAATCTCTCACATTTCGTTACCACAAAATTATCCAAATAATTTTCTCATATTATAGACATCAGTATGGACAACATATAAAAATTTCATAATTTTTCAAGACATCTAAGACCTTCAAAATAATTTTCAAATCAGACATCATCAGAAAACCCTTAACCAACAGCAGTGCCAATTCTTAATTTATTTTGGAACCTAAACATTATAAACAGACTCAAAATTATTTTTCCCAGATTCAAAACATCCAAATAAACAACATATCAAAATTTCATAATTTTTAGAAACCTCTAAGTCCCTCAATTAAATTTTTAAAACGGATTCACACAACCAGTTACCATTCTGGCAGCAGTTGAGAAATAAATTTATTTCGAAACACAAACATTTGAACCAGACCTCAAAATATTTTTTATAAACACCTAACATCATATCCTAAAACATATCAAAAATTCATACCTTGATCATTTACCAATAATTTTTAAAAATTCGACAAAGTTACTGAAATATTAGTAATCAACAGCAGAAATAATTTTTCACTTTATTAATGAATTAAAAATATAAATCAAACATGAAAATTCAAAAATAAATTTCTAGATCAAGTATAACATCCCTAGAACAGATTACAATTGCCAAAAATACTAGATCATTAACTCAAACTCACAAATCAAATATTAAACATCAAGAACCTCTAAAATCATCCTACAACTTTTAAATTATTTTTAATTAATTAAAAATCGAAATAAATCAAAAATATTATTTTCTAACACCCTAAACATCATACAAACATCCAACAACACAAATCATGTCATTAAGTTGGAAGAAATTGAAAGAAAAAATTGAAAAAAACCTCAAATCTCGAAACTGCCTAAAATTGGAAGCCAAAAACGACAGCCCGCGATTTCCCGCTGCCACGCCGAACGACACAGTCCGCTCGCCGAACGACAACGCCACCAGCCCGCAGTTCCGCGCCGAACGACACGCCCGCACGCCGAACGACACTGGCTACGCGCGCGCCCACTGACCGAAACGACAAGCCTCTGATTTTGAAGAAAAATTTTGATTTTTCTGCTCTTTCTCTCTCTGACGGCGCAAATAATTTTAGACACTCAAATGGGTGCCCTAACACCCCTATTTATACTAGTTTTAGGTGGAAAATTACCAATATACCCCTATATTAATTTTTTTTAAAAAATACCCTAAAACTCTTTAAAAATTTAAAAAAAACACCCCAACTAACTTATAAAAATTTACAAATAACCCCAAATTCAATTATTTTCAGAATTATTTAATTTATTTATTTAATTTAATTTATTTTAATTAAAAATTAATAAATACCCGAAAAATTCCCAAAACACAAACCCTAGCAAAATTATACTTAAAATAACCGTAATGACATTACGGTCACCAAAATGACATCAAAAACAGCAAAACGAAATCCGAAAATTTTCCGACCGCCAAAATGACCAAAATACCCCCCGAAGCCAAAAACACAATATTATACTCAAAACAAACATCTCAACACCCACATTATGAAATTAAGCACCAAACGTTATAAAATTCACCGGAATGTGAATTGAAGGCAAAATTACCATTTTGCCCCTAACTCCAATTTCCCCAAAAATCAAGGGTTTTACACGAACGACACCGACTTTTCCGAAACGACAGCAGCCCAGATTTAAAGTAAAAATTTATTTTTTCTTCATCTTTTCTCACTCTAACGGCACAAGAATTTTATGTCTCTAATTGGGTGCCCTAACACTCATATTTATACAATTTTTAGGTGGTAAATTACTAATATACCCCTAAATTAATTTATTCTATTTAATTTAATTTATTAATTAGTTATTAATTACTAAAAAAAATACTTAAAATAAAATCCAAGCAATATTATAGTCAAAACGACCGTAATGACGTCGTGGTCATGAAAATGGTAATATAAATTTTAAAATCGATCTCGAAAATTTTTCGACCTCCGAAATGACCAAAATACCCCCAAAATTAAAAATACAATATTATACTTAAAACGACCGTCTCGTCAACCCCAATATAAAAATAAGTACCAAACGACTTAAAATGTCCCAGAATATATAAAGAGTATAAAATTATCACTTTACTCCTAGTCTCTAAATTTCCTAAAAACTAGAGGTTTCACAATTATATTGATAAATTATATTAAAAGTAAATAATACTATATTTTATAATTTTTTTTATCAAACTATATTTTATAATTTTACTTTTTTTTTGAACTGCCACTATATTTTATAATTTTACCTATAGGATAAATTTTTTTCTTTTTTTTATTTGAGTATTATAATGGCGCAAAGAATCTATTGTTAATGAGAAACACATTTAATACTAGATTATATCTCGACTTATAATATTTTTATTTTAAAATAATTATAATTATTTATATTATTTATATAAATTATTCTTTTAGAATCCAACTTAATAGGATTACAAGAATATTAAAGCTCTTTCTATCGAGAGAACTATAAAGGCCGTAAAATTCTCTTTATCGATTTTTAACACAGCTGTATAAATAAAAAATCGAACTTGAAATTTCTGATTAAGTTAAAACAATCTTTTATCAATTAATAAACACGTTGGATAATAAATATTTATAATTGTTTAAGTATCAAAGTTATCGATTTTAATAGTGGTTGAATTGAAAACATATTTTCAGAAGTAAATGAAAATATAAAATTGAACTAGTTTTGATATTAAAATTTTTAATTAACTTTTTTAATTTTGATCGTTGTAATCCTTCACTAATATATATATAGAACGGCTTTATTTTAATTTATTTTCAGTGTTTATTTCTTAATTCTATTTCATTGTTCCATGTCTGTATTTTTTCTTAAAATTTCCAAATTCCAAATGAGTATAGTAATTGTATTATATTAACTTTTTTTTATACTTGGCTTTGGGTTTTCATTTTTTTGAATAACTTCCCATTGCTTGGCTTTAGATCTAGGACTGCCGCTGGATTTTTTTGCCCAGCGGCACTTCTAGATTCACTATCTTCCTTTAATTTTCTTTATAGTTATTCAAGTTTTATGTTTTTTAGTTGTCTTTTTCTCAATATTTTGCCTTCTATGGCTATTTGTCTATCATTTTATTGGTAGTTGGCGTTTATCTTGTAGATTTAGCAACTAGAAGTGTTTTCAATCTTCTCTTTTCTCTTTCTAATTGAACGGATTAGCATCAATTCCCTTGGGTTTCTCTTATGCATTTGCCATAAGGGTGTTTGGGTTATGGTTTTGTTGATAATCTCTCATGGTCAGCTCTTTCCACTTGCTATATCTGAGCTGCTGTTTCAAAGATCACTGCAGATTGAGTCTCCATTTCTCTCGCTCTCTCTAGCAACAATTGAGGAGTTGTGGGTTTCAAAGATGGCGCCATTCTTCTACTTGATTGTAGGCTTTATTTCTTGCAATCTAAAGTTGTGGTTTTACAAGAGAACTGAAGATTTGATTTGTGTTTTTGCTTTATGTATTGAAGATTGTAATACTTCTTTGTGTGTGCTTTTTGGGCTTCATCTTCTGTAACTTTTCCTCTTTATTAATGAAATTTCCTTCTCATTGCTCCCAAAAAAAAAAGTAATTGTATTATTTTTTTTACATTATTTATTATTTCATTTTCCCTAAAATTTCTCAAATTTTAAGTGAACAAAGTGAGTGCATTATTAATTTATTTTTCTTTATACGGCAACAAAAAAAGTTTGCATACTGCTAAATAATAATTAACCATTATCAATCTCTGCTGAATATTTCTAGGCTAAAGAGTTTCCAATTTACCAGGCCTCTATCTAATCTCTGCTGAATATTCATGAGCATACAAAATCAGGTTAAAATAATAATAATAATAATAATAATAATAATAATAATAATAATAATAATAATAATAATAATTTTTATGATAATTAATTTTCATATACTTGTTTTAAAAATCTGAGGTTAGTTATTGAGAAATGTCTCTGTGGATTAATTTTTTTTTTCAAAAAATAATTAATAGAGACCTTATTTATCACCTCTTTTTAAATTAATAGTGTTTAAATTTTTATCCAATTCTTAGTTGGGATTTATGTGATGTGAGAACTGTTCCCTCACTCATTTTAATTTGCTTGAAGGTAAGTGTCTGCATAAGGATTAAGAGTTATATTATTCCATCCAAGATCAAGGAATTATTTTCTACATCTTAGAAATAGGATTTTGTTATTTAAATGTTTCAATAATTAAACTATGCTTCAATTAATTCTATCAAAAATTTGGAAAAGGTTATAACTTGTAATTAAGTAGAGTTGGTTAATAGTTAGTATCACTTATGATTTTTTTTTGTTTTCTTGATGGTGAGTATTAAAAATGACTCCTTTCGAAATGGGTATCATAAATAGGCTCAAAATGAAACCAGATACTCTAATATACAAGTCTCAAGACAATTATTGAGCCCCTCATCAAATCCAAATTAACAATCAACAATAATTAAGACTAATGCCTTTCATCTTCTCTTTTATCCTATTACGTAAAAACACCTCCTTCTCGCATTATCCCGCCTCATCTACAGATACTCCACTTAGCTTATAGGATTGTCTCTATCCATAATTCTCCATAAATTTGCCTGATATGCAATTGTTACTATCTTCGAAAAATGGATTTCTATCACCTCAATATAAGGCTACACAATCTTCAAAAACCATGTGTAATTTGATTTTGATTTTTCTTCAAACTCGAATTAATAGAATCTAAGTCAACTTAATGTTTTATTTTTTATTACTTTTTATAACAAAAATTCTCTCTTTTTTTAAAAAAAAATTCCCTTTTTTTTTTAAAAAAAAATTCCCTCTTACAAAATAATTTATTTGTAGTATTTGTGGTACTAAAATCACAGAATATGACTTTTAATTTACTATGTACTAAGTTTAACTTTAAGTAAATATTGACTATATAATAAGTTTAATTTATTATGTTTTAAATGCAAATTCATACAATTGACTAATTAATTAGTTTAATTTTGAGTTATTAACTATTTAAGAATTTTAATATTATGTAATTATATATAATAAGTTTAATTTTTAGTAATTAACTATTTAATAAGTTTAATTTTGAGTAATTAATTATATAACAAGTTTCATCTTAATTATTTAACTATATAACAAGTTTAATTTTGAGTAATTCACTTTGTAAGAAGTTTAATTTTAAGTATTGATTATATAATATGTTTAATTTTAAAAATTGACTATATGCTTAAATTTGAGTAATTTAATATATAAAAAGTTCAATTTTGAGTAACTCATTGTATTACCAGCATAAATTTATGTTACTGACTATTAATAAGTTTTAGTTTCAATAATTAACTATTTAAAAGTTTAATTTTATGAAATTAAATACATAATAAGTTTAATTTTTAGAAATTTACTGTATTATAAGTTCAATTTTTTTTAGTAATTGACTATATTATAATTTTAATTTTGAGTAATTTATTATATAATAAGTTTAATTTTAAGCAATTGACTATATAATAAATTTATTTTTAAATAATTAATTATATAATAAATTTAATTTTAAGTAATTAACTATGTTATGTTATGAGTATAAATTCATACAACTAACTATTTATTAAGTTTAATTTTGAGTAATTATCTATTTAAGATGTTTAATCTTATGTAATTAAATATAAAATAATTTTTATTTTTAATAATTAACTATTTAATAAGTTTAATTTTGAGTAATGAAATATATAATAATTTTAATTTTAAGTAATTAATTATCAAATAAGTTTAATTTCTAACAAGTAATTACATAATAAATTTAATTTTGAGTAACTGACTATATTATAATTATAAATTTATATAATTAAATATTTAATAAATTTAAAATTGAGTAATTAATTTATATTTCTCATGATCATTTACAGTTTGTATTATCAATTCTGTTATGCTTCGTTTTTAATGAGAATAAAAATCTAATATTTAATGGGTTTTCAGCAGTGGCGAAGCCACGTAAATGGGAAGGGGGCAACAGCCTCCCTTCATTAAAAAATATATATATATATATATTAAAATTTTTAAAAAATTTTATTTGTCCCTCTTAAAATTTTAAATTATTTTTCTATTTAAAAGGAGAAAAATATATAAATTCTAAAATTTTTAACAAATTTAATTAAATCTTTAACCAAATTAATTTAATTTCATCTAATTAATTAAAAGATTAAAAATAAATTGAAAGCATAATAAAAAATTGAGAAAAAAATATAAAACTAAGATCTTTATTTTTTTTATTTAATTCTTTTTTTAAATTTTATTTTATTATTTATGCTTCTAATATTCTTTAATGATTTTGAATCAATTATATTTGTTAAAAAAATTACTTTTTATACTTTTTTTGATTATTTTTTTTTGTTAACCAATAAAAATATCTTATTAATAGATTAACAAATTTATTAAATAATTATTATATAGAAAGAATTTAAAAAAATGCTCTCTTATAATATAATCTTGGCTTCGCCCCTGATTTTCAGACCAATTATTTTTCACTTTCCATTTCAATATAAAATTCTTTCTTGAGACAACTTTCCCTTCTTTATTGAAATAAAATATAGGGAGAATGTACAAATAAAAATATTTTTATGTGGGTACAAATATAAATTTAATATTTATTTTGGCTCCATTACACACTTAAAGTGACTAAAAGCTGATATTTAGATTCTATTTTAAATGAAAAAACAAATAAGGTTAAATTTAAGGAATAAGTGGACTCCATTTATTTATTTAATTATTAAAATAATATCAAATTTATATTTTAAATAATGTAATTGGCACTAAAAAAATGAATTCTCTAGCCAAAATCTTGTCAGAAATTAACTGCACACATATGTGCCGTTCTCCGGCCAAATCTCGCCGGAAACTAACTGCATTTGCATAATCAAACCCAAATATAAAAAATGGATGAAATTGGTACACTAAGTCTAATAGATTGGCCAATGTATATATAATATATAAAAGATGAGGTATTAAGAATTCTTCTCATGCTGCCACATCAGCAATTTTTCAAAATAAATTTTTTTGAGAAATTTCAAAATAAAAGTTATTCCGTATTTTTCTCTTTATTTTGTTTTTTTATTTAATTTTGTTTTTTTAATCAAAAATCCAAATTCTAAACGTTTCACTTTTAACTTATGAATACCTATTTCTTTATTTCTCTGTTTGTCTGACTCTCTATCTTCTCCTTAACGATCTCTCTCCCCACTTAGGTTCGAGAGAGGTATAATGAAAGATGAAATTTGTTCTTTGAAAACTCCCAAGACAAGAAGAAGAGGAAGCTAGAGATGTTGCTTGAAGAAAGCATAAGAGGTTTGTTTGTTTAGGTTTCTTTTTAAGATACTAAATTGCTAATATAAATCACAAATTTTCATTTTCTAAATTGAAAAGCTTTAGATTTCTTTGATTGATTCATTTTTTTGTGAGTTTATTTATAGATTCTTGCAATAAAAAAATAGATTCTTGCATCTATAATGAATTCTCTACAGATTTGTTGTCTTTTTTCTTTGGTATTATTTCTCATTTTCATATTTCTTTCTTAGAGAATCCTACCATACAGAGATTATGAAATTAAATTACAAAAGAATCGACTCAGTTTAGGTGGGCAGGACGAAAGAGAAAGATGGATTTTGTTTGATAGTGGTAGTTCTTACTCATACTTGACAAAAGAAGCATATTCTTAATTGGTTAAAGATATTTCTACTGATTATTTTGTTTGACAGGGACAGTTCTTCTGTTGGCGAGCCAAGTTCCCTATCAGGTAGTTTAATTTTTTCTTTTTTTCAATTAGGCTTTAGGATGATTACTCACCAGTATGTTTCAAATGGCTAAGAACAGGACTCCATATGCAACACGTTACTTAAATTATCTATTATGTATTGTATTTTCTTTCTTTAGTTTGTGCTCACTTTAAAGCTTTATGCGACTGCACTTTCTAAATCTGCAACCATATGTATGCGGATCTGTTACAGACGTGAAGCAGTTGTTGGAGTTGCTAAATTTTTTGCATAAAATCAAAGCGAAATCACAGATGTAATGGATGTAGGGTGGAGTGTTAGTAAAGCAAGTTAGTTTCTTGTATTTGTAAATTAACTTGTCAAATTAGCTTAGACCATACTGGTATTGTAATTAGCTTGGAATTATATATATATGTAAAGAATGAAAGTGATTTTGTGGGAGAAGAACACAAAAAAGTGTGTTTGTGCCCTATGAAGGAAGAGAAACAGAGAGAAGAAAAACATGTGAGCTTATTTTCCGTGATACAAAGGAGAGTTCTAAGTTGTAATGTGCAGAAAAAGAAAAAGAAAAAAGAAGAAAAAATGTTGTTTTAAAGAGTTAAATCTTTTGTTTTTCTTTCTTTTAGTTCATACTTTGTTTTCTTTGTTTAAATATGTGTTATGTTTGTGTTTCTTCCTCTCAAAATTCTAATATGTTGGAGTTTTGAAGACAAAATGAGAAAGAAAAATAGAGCAAAAGCTACTGCTGCTTTTTCATTGATTTTTTTTTTACAATATATAGACAGATAAAGTGAGAATTTTGAGTACAAAGTTGGATAATAGTAATGCCTTAACCATCTCTCATACTTAGATTACTTCAAACACTAAAAAACTAACCCATATCTACTACCATACCTACTTATTTTCTTACTTTTACAACAAACATTCAGATTTCAAAAAATAAATTTTCCACCAACATACAAAATATCTAGAAAGTAACTAAGAAAATTCTCAATTCTCAACACTCCTCTTTGAGAATTTTCTTTGTTACTCCTAAGTTTGATTTTAGAATTTCAAACTAAGAATAAGGAGGAGCTTCAACAAGTGATTCTTCAAATTGTACTCTTGAATTGCAATTTGTCACTTGAACTTTAATATCAACAACTTTCTTATCACCAACAAATAAAATTACAACTGGTTTCATTTTCTTGCTTATCTCCTCCTTACTTGCATTATTGTAAACATATTCTAGCTTTGAATCATTATGAATGGGACGACAAATAGGAATACAACATTCTTCATTTTCATTTTCAGCATCAATACACTCATTTTTCTTTGTTAACGTTTGCTTTCTCCAAATCTTTTGCTTCATCAATTTCATTAGTATATAAATCATCTTTCAGATTTAAAATAAAACTTTTGTTTATCATTTTTGCTTCTGCAATTTTGCACCTATGTAAATCATTGATGGTGTAGCAATAATTTTTAAATGAGAGTTAATAACCCTTCTTCATTAGTTGTGTAACGCTAAGAAGATTTTGATTAAGTTTGGGTATGAATAGAACATCAGAAATGATTTTCATACCTTTCTTGGTCTGAATTGTAATTGAATCTTTTCCTTCAGCTTATACAAGTTCTCCATCTCCCATTCTCACTTTAGTCTTCATCGATTTGTCCAAAGTAGTGAAATAAGTTTCATCTTTGGCCATGTGATTTGTGCAACTACTATCAATATTCCAAATGAATTTTTATGATGTCACATAACCTGGAGCCTTCAAATGAGTTGCATATAATAAATGCTTTTCATCATCTTGTTGGTTTTCCATCATTTTAGCTTGTTGGACAACTTGTGACGGAGATTGATTTTGTTTTACCCTGTAAAATCTTTCACTATGACCAATTTTCTTGCAAAAATTGCAATGAGCCTTCTTCCAACATCTTTCTTCACAATGATTTGTTTTCCCACAATTGCCATAAGGTGGAATTTTTTTTAACATTGCAATATTAACTTTTAGCTTCATTCTCCTTTGGTTTTGATAGAGTTTTCCCTTTATAATTTATTTTGATAGCTAGGAATGCTCCTTCAGTTGCATCTTCATTTCTCATAGAAGTTCTATATTCTCAAGCTTGAACCTTACTAATAAGTTCAATCACTGTCATCTTTTTCAAATCACATGATTCTTCTATTGCTAATAGTTTTTATTGAAAAATTAACTCCATTTTGATCATTGACAATCAAATTGATGACTGCTAATTATTTCAAACAAGTTTATTTTATAGGTACTAAACTTTCAGGCCTCGTGCGACCTCCCCAAAGATAGAGTGACTGCACAAAAGCTGAGGGAAGAAACACCTTGAAAGCATAGAAGGAATCATGGTCTCTAGTGTGGCCAAAATAGATTGCAAGTGAATTATTGAAGTTCAACCGCACACCATAAAGAACTAAAACTTCCACTAAGTCACAGTAGAGTAATGTTATGCAATGAGAAAATTAATTTGTGCGACCGCACAAAACTAGCAGATTTGAATTTTAGCACCAAACATACTGGAGCAATGACAATTGGACACATGGAAGAAGAATTTCAAATTCAATGGTAGTGTGACTACACAAAGCCTTTGTGCGACTGCAAGACATGGCATGATAGGAAAAATGATTCTGTTGGGCACTTAAATTTTACTATTGGAAATAGCTGTTGGAGAAAAATTGAATTGTGCGACTTCACAAGATGCATGGTGACCGCATAAAGTGTCTCAGACATAATTTAAGTGGAAACAAGAATCAAACTTGTGGGAACCATTTCAAACGGCTAGTAAGAGTGCTAATTGATATAAATACCTTAAGAAACCTCTTGTTTGAGGGTAATTGTGATTGTAATAGCCAAGTATAACTAATTTCATTTCATTGCATCAAAATTTCTAATTGTATTGACTTGAGTGTTGGGTGTGAGCATTAAATACCATTGTAAGTTTGAGTATGAGCTTGGAAACAGTTAGATTTTAGAGTGAGCCTGGGAAAACTCTTTGTTTGAGTTATGAGGAAGACTCTCAAACCTTGTAAAAGTTCTGTGTGAGCTTGTGAAAACACCAAGTTAGAGTTAAACTTGTAAAAACTCAAGATTGATAGAATTTTAATAAGTTGTTAAGGAAGTAGATGTAGGGTTAAGGTAATCCAAACCACTATAAACTCCTTGTATTAATTCTTCCCAACTCTACTCTTTTCTTAACTTACTTTACTTTTAATTTTTTAATTTGCCATCGTTTGTTCAAAAAACTAATTCACCCCCTTCTTGGTTGCCTGTTTGGGATAATAATTGGTATCAGAGCCTCAAAATTTCAAGAAGCTTAATTGTGAAATTTGATCCATAATTGCAATCGCCTCTTCATCCAACTCAACCTGTCATGGAAATCTCATCTCTTTTTTTAGACCCTACTTTGATGGAATGGATTTCTCTTGTTAGAAATAGAAGATGAATTTGTTTATTGATAGTGAGGGAATTGAGCTTTGAAAATTCATACAAAATGAGTGAAAATCTCCTACTCATGAAGTTGATGGTTGTTTAGATCATTTTTGTACTAATTTTTAGTATGATTTTATGTATGTTTTAGTTAATGTTTTGATTAATTTTTGTTTTAAGTGTGTTTAAAGTGTTGTTTTTAGGTTTAGGTGCAAAAACACCCTTGGAAGATCAAAACAGTGCAAGAAAAGCATGAACCAAGCAAGATATGGCCAAGCCAAATCAAGCTTGGCCGTGTCCCTCAAATAATGAAGTTGGCAGAGCTTGACATGGCCAAGAGACACGGCCAAGCCACTGGCCGTGTCTCACCTAAAGAGCAAAACCAAAGAAACTAAGAAAAGAAGCAAAAATGAAGAAGCAGAAGCAGACACACTCAGTGACACGGCCAGCAAGCTTGGCCGTGTCACATTTCATGCCAACAGGTCTTGGAGCAAGCAAAGAAGGAAAGAAAAGAAGCAGAAGCAAACACACTCATGTGACACGGCCAAGCTTGTGGCCATGTCACATGAGACACGGCCAAGCCACTTTTGGCTTGGCCGTGTCATCCCTTATGACCAAAGAAAAGAAAGAAAAGAAAGAAAGAAAGAGGTAGTGAGGGACACGGCCAGCAAGCTTGGCCGTGTCCCAAGGAAAATCAAGAGACACGGCCAAGCCACTCTTGGCTTGGCCGTGTCACACTCAAAACCTGTGATTTCTTTTGCACGAAGTGGGGAACAAAGTAGGAGACAATGCCTTATGCTTGCCAAAAGAAATACTAAACAAAGAAATAGTGGTGAACAAAGTGAAATGGTGTGAGTTGGAAGGTATGGGTGTGTATTTTGAATGAATTAAAAGGAGAGGAAGAGGAAATTGGAGAGAGTGCTTAGTTCTTGTTTGTTCTTGAACAATTTCTACAAAAAACGTGGGAGAGGGAGAGAGTGACACTCTCCCTTGTCCCTTCACCTCCAACCTCCATTTCCATTCTCTCCACCTTCTCCATCTTCCATTGATAAGATCTTTGAGATTCTTTGGGATAAATTGGGTTAAACAAGCTCTTGAAGGTTGAAGAAGCTTCATTGAAAGGATTGGTGACTTGAGAAAGCTCCATTCCATCTTCCAAAGGCAAAATCAATTGAAGAGTTGGTGACTTGAGAAAGCTCCATTTCATATTGCAAGGGGAATCAACCATTGAAGAGGGCTTGAGTTCTTTATCAAATACATCAAGTGGAGCTAGGAGGAAGACTAGCAATCCTACTCTTAGCATCTTCACAAGGGGTTTTTCTATTCTCTCTTTTAATTCATTCTTATTGTTGTTGTTGTATTAAGAGATTGATATTGCAATGGACAATTTGTATTTGTTTTATATTGAGTTGAATGAATGTGTTAAATTGATGATGATGAGCTAAATACCCATGCCTAGGGTTTGTAGTATATTTGGTTGAATGTCTTGATTTGATATTTCTATTGATATTCCTTATTGATTGGTTGATTGTATTGCATTAAATGCTAGGTTGATAGATTAGCTACCTATTGATCTTTGAATATTGGATGACGGACCGAGAGGTGAAATCCGATATCGGAACTATATAATCGACCACCCTATGAATGAATTAGAAATATAAGTTCTAGGGTTTCATTAATTTGATAATGTAAAAGAATTGATCATTGTTAATTCATGAATGTGAGAACTAATGGATTGGTAATTAACTAATTAACCTTAAGGAACAAATTAATTACAAGGTTATGTTAATGGACAATTGAGAATTGAGCTTTGATTGAATGGACCTATGACCCTAGGCACCTTCCCAAGAATCGATTTGATCTTGTACCACCTTCACACATCAACCCTACACACGATAATTTTAGGTTTAAATTATTCTCGCACCATCCCGAACAACAAACTCTTGCATTTAAATAAATTGTCAATCAAGCTATTACGAACCACACCTTCTTGGGGAAACGACTTTGGGGCGATCACCTTTGTTACAGCTACCTCGTATACTTGCGAGTGACGCTTTGTAGTAGTACTTAATTCGAGCGCAACAATGGTATTAAAGTGACTCTTCCTAGAGAAAAGTGGACGGATTCTTAAGAAAGAGCTTACTACAAAAACAATGGGGTATCCTCCATCTTGGTGAATTCCATATCTAGAGAAGAAGTTGGAAGAGTCCAACATTTTACTTGTGCACATAGCATTTGGAAAACTCTTGAGAATTATCATGAAGGTAATACCCAAGTGAGGTTCACTAAAACCCAAATGCTTATACATAAGTATGAACTCTTCAAGATGAAGCCCAACGAAAATGTCACTGAAATGACAAATCGATTGCTTGCTATTGTTAACGACTTGAAGAAATATGGAAAAGTATATGATCAAGGTTGTGTCAATAGCAAAATATTGAGAGCACTAAGAGCCAAGAAAAACTTTGACTCAAAGGTCTCTTCAATTGAAAAAGCTCATGATCTTAGTACTTTAAGAATCGATGAGCTAGTTGGCAAGCTTCTCACCTTTGAGTTGCATACCAAAAAAGAGAAAAATAATGGTGAGAAAGACAAGAAGAAAGCCATAGCTCTCACAGTCACCAAAGAAGTTGAGAGCTCAAGTGAAGAAGATGGTGATGATGATGATGAAGAATTGGCCATGCCATTTAGAAGATTAAATGAATGGAAAAGAAAGAGGAGATGGCAAGCAAATAAAGGTAATTCCTTCAAATCCTCTTTTAAAGATAAAGAAAAGAAAAATAAAAAAATATTATAAATGTGGTAAACCGGGTCACATTAAAACAGATTACTTAAAAATCAAGAACAAAAAGAAATGGGATAAGGAGAAGAATAAGTCTCTTAAAGTAACTTAGGATGATGACTCCTCAAGTGTAGAAGAAGAGGAAGATCAATGAATTTCAAATCTTTGTCTCATGGCTATTAAAGATGATGATCACACCAATTAGGTCAGTATTCAATCCTTAAACTTAAATACTTATAGTGATGATGTTGATGATGCTTTAGATGATGATATAGTTGAGCAAATGAACTCTAGGAAAAATATTTTGCTAAGGTGAAATTTTATAAGAAAAAATGCTCTAAACTAGAAAAGAACTTTATCTCTTTGAAGAATTCTTCTCTAGAATTAAAAACTTCAAATGAACAATTAATGAAATCCTTAGATGAAATGTTAAAAAAATTCATCTAGCTTAGAAAAAATTTCTAAGGAAAATCACAATTTGAAAGAAATAAATAAATGAGCTAAAAAATTTTATTTCAAAGTTTCATAAGGATAAGAAAGCCTTAGATACATTAATTAGTATCCAAAGACCACCTTCCTCGAAATTTGGCTTAGGATTCATTGTCTTATCTACTATCTCATCTAACGCACCTATATTTGTTAAAGCATCTACAACTTAAAATTTTAGTGTTAAAGTTGTAAAGAATGCACAAGCACACACTAAGCCAAAAAATATTAAAAAGACTACAATTAGCTCTAAAACTAAGGTTCCTGTATATCCTTAATTTTGGCACGGTTTAGGTTTAAGAAGTTTACCTTATTCCGTTATAATTTTAAAAAACCTAAACCTAATTTTAAAGCTTAAATATTAGAGGGTCCAATTTATAAAAGCTCAAATTAAATTGTAAAATAAGTTCTGTCAGAAATTAAAAATTAGGGTTTGGTTTGAGTCACGATAGGTCAAAATCGACATGAGCATGGCTCATGTCGATTTGGATGCCCAAATAGACATGAACCATGGCTCATATCAATTTGGGATATCCAAATCGATATGGGTTGGCTTCATATCAGTATGGAACCTCCAAATCGATATGAGCCCCTCCAAATCTGATTTCTGACTGATAATTTAATTTCCTAATCAAGCTATAATTTGTTTAAAGTTTGGATTAAGTGGATTAGGTTTAAGGATTAAGTGATGGTTTTGCCAGTAAATAGAGGATTAAAAAGAACATAGAGGGATTAGAAACTGACAATTTTGAATGAGCAATTAACACCGAAGCAATCAAAATTATTAAGCAGTGACAATTATCAAAGAGTTAGAAAAGAACAACCATACAAAGGCAGTGACATACTATCTTGGTCTTGCTCAGCCAAAATTTCAAATTGTTGCAAGTATAAGTTTGATCAATGTTCAATTGTGGTGGAGCCAACAAACGACAGTATACTTTAAATTAATTCAATATAAGATGCTTTGATGGTTTTTAAATATTGAATGAATTTTATCCTTTGTCTAAATTAATTCCAGCATGTTACATTCACTAGTTTTTTTTTTATTTATATCAGTTTTATGTGAAGCATGATCAATAACTCACAGATTTAAAATTCACAGTAGATTATATATTAGAATTTACTTAGTATAATGGCTATCCACAAAAGCTTGTATCTGCCATAAGTCAATATCCCAGTAGCCCAAAAATCTATTAACATGATCACAACAGCTAAGTTTTTCTAATATAAAAAATTCTTTATTATTTTCAAAACCCTAATCCTTTATTTTCTAAACCCCAGTTTTCAAATATCCAAAATTCTAATTTATTATTTTCCAAAACCCTAACCCTTTTTTTCCTAAAAAAAAACCTTAGTTTTCAAAATCCTAAAACCCCAATTTTTATCCATAAACCCTAAAATCCTAATTCTTATACTAAAAACCTAATTTTATCCTAAAAATTCTAATTTAAGATGTAAACCCTAAATTTGTATGTTTGATGCTTAATTTAAATATTCAAGCTTAGATTTTGTGATTTATTATATGTCTCGATGGATGATTTATTTGATTTGTGATGGGTGGTTTATTTTTTAATTATTGTAAATGTTTGAATGATTTGATTCATTTGGTTAATTACTTTAAATGTTGATTATTTAGTTTTCATGATGTAAGAGGTATGTTTCCACTTTGTGGGTACCTCATTAGCTCAATTTAATGTAATTTAATTTATTTTGAATTTTGGATCAATGTAAGGGGTATGTTTCCACCAAATGGTGGGTTTCCTATTTTATTTAGTTTTAGACATTAGACATGGTTGTAAGGGCATATTTCCATCTTGTATGGGTGCCCATTTATTTGCTGGTTTGGGTTTTTCTTGATTTTAATACAATGGATGATTATTTATTTTGATAATTGAATGTATTATGGATGATTTTATAATATTTAAAGATTTAATAATATTTAGACCTGAAAAGGAGGCCGGTTCCTAATGAACTAGGTGTTGTGAGGGGTGCTGGGTCATTTTCACATTCTCCACGTGTACCCAACTTTTTGAACCCATTAGAGAGCTGAGGATTCTTTAGAAATTGAGTCATCCACCCATTTCTTTTTCCAGCCCATCCGAGTGGCGACTATATTTTCTCCGAAATTAGGCTAGTGTTCTCTAAAGGCCCTGAGCCTAACAGTGACTAAGTCGCAAGAACCATTCCATATGGAAGTAGGGGCACAAATTTCCTCTCACAGTGGTGACTCTACTGGAGATAAGAGAAATTAATTCCGTTGGCATTTATATTATTTTATTCTGTCTTGTTATGTTATTGTTCATTGCATCATTTAGATTATATTGTGTGCCTGAGTTAGGTCGCCCGTATAACCCGTGTTGTGTTAAGTAAGGGATACTATACTTTCACTTAAGATATGGAGATTGAGTATGGAATAACCACTCATAGCCTTATACCTTTTGGTATGCACTTGCTTTGGAAGCCTAAACTTCTCAACCCAAAGACTAAAGCTCATCTCATTGACCTAGTTACTCTCCTTAGGTTTTCACCCAAATGTTTGTTGTTTGACTATGATTGATGTCTTGATTTTAACCATGGCTTATTTAGTTTGCTCTTTTTTCTAAGATGACCTAATTATGTTGCAAGCTCAAAATAGTTTTATTCTTTTAAACTCAAAAGGCTAAAATTATTTTTAAAACTTTTTAAGATGGTCTGTAGACATGAAACATTTTAAAGATGGATCACAAAATTCTTTTTCATCTCATAGCCCAAGCTCAAAGCCCAAAAATCCATGTTTTCTAAAATTTTTTTATAATAGGCTTTGAAATAAAAGTATTTTTGCACATCATCAAAATTAAAACCTTCTTCTTTAATGGGTTTACAACTAGTTAGGTCAATTATGGAATACCAAAAATTAATTGTGGGCCAAGTTTATATCAAGAATTATTAGCCATAGGCTTTATTTATGGTATGAACCATTTGTTATTTGTGGTAAACCTTTTAATTTAGTTTTAATCTAATATAGCATAAAAGCTATCCTTTTGTTGGTCCAATGAATTAAGGCTTAATTAATGAATATTATCATGAACTAATTTTTAAATTTGAGAATACAACTATTGGTTAAACCGTCTGAGTGAATTGTTTAAAAATAAGATATCTCATGTTGGTATTTTGTTGACCATATACCTAGAAAAAGAGTCTTATCATTCATGTGTGGAAGTTATAAGGTTGGAAGGAACGTCATAATTATCATTGTTTGCTTGTTACTTGTGCATACATGCATACACACATTGCATTACATGTCATTGATCCTTTTTGGCTCAAAGACCTAGAACACAACAATTCAAGAGTGTACGACAATTCAACCTACGCAAGTGACATAGAATCCAGTAACGACTTGGTCAAATTCTCACCAAAAGCAATGGAACCTGAACAGATTTAAAAGATGGTGGATGACGCTCTCAATGCCAAGATGGAAGAACTGAAGGAGGCCCTGGATGAGACTATGAAAAGCCAACAAGTTGCACTATTGGGGAACACTACCGAAGCATCTGGTAGTACAAAGAAGTAGAAGAACAAAGGAAAGGCGAAGGTAACAGAAGCAGCTATTGATGAATACAAGGTAGTAATGGATGATGCTGATTGGGATATATACTTCCAAGACCGATAAGAAAATTTGAAAGAGGAGAAGGTCGGAGAGAAGACCGAGTCTGCTGGTTTTGAAAAAATGATTGCTGATTTGGAAAAGAAGTTTGAAAAGAAGTTGAAAGCTTAAGAGGTGTCAGAAGTGGACAAGCTATTTGAGCAAGATGAAGAAGTTTCTTACAAGTTTAAGATGCCATTTTTCGCTAGGTACAGGGAATTCTCACTTGCATGTTAAGCAGTACATCACTGCTATACAGTCTGCTAGAGCTATCAAGGCTCAAACTTTAAGGTACTTTATGCTTTCACTGGATCCTATTGTAAGAATTGGTTCAATACCTTAGAGAAAAGTACTTAAAAGAACTGGAATTTATTGTACAAAGCCTTCATCTAGCAGTATGGGTACAATGTTGAGTTAGAAGTGACCCTAATGGAGGTAGAGACTATCAGGCAAAAACAAAATGAAAGTTTTATTGATTATGTGAAGAGTTAGAGAAATAAGGCTGCACTTCTCAAAAGGAGGCCTGATGAGTCTAACCAGATCAGGATGATAGTTAGGGGTGTCCTACCCAATCTGTGTGAATGGATGTCTCACACCCTTATAAGGGATTTCAAAGATCTTGTAATACCCCAATTTTTTATGTACATTAGAATAGTAGTTATCAGAGAGTATATTGGTGAAATAGGTAAAGAAAATATCATAAGAGATAAATGTGTACGAAGGATGATATATATATATATATATAATGTATTTGTAATATATGGAAAATATAAATACAATATATAAGATATATACATATATCAACATATACACTACATATACATGATGCATACATTGGTGTAGAAAAAGTTAATTTTAAATAATTAATTAACAATAATAATGATAATAATGACAAGAGAAAGGAGAAATAAAAGTCAAAAGAAGGAAAAATATTATGGTGGAAAAATTTAGGTGGAAAATAATTATATTATTATTGTATATATAAGATAAGGATGGAAATTTAAAGAGAGTTTTCTTTCTTCTTATTCTTCCTCTTTGAATGTAAGAATTGAGAGAGAGAGAGAAGAGTTTGATTTTGTTCATATACACACCAAATTCATAAGTGTTTTAAGAGATTTGAAGGTGGATATTAAAGATTTGGCAAATAATTCAAGTAAGTGCTCTTTTTCTTAAACTGATTTTTATAGATTTTGAGTATATATGTGATATGGTTAGTGAGAGAAAGTGGTGATTAATTGAATAATATGATGATAATGAAATATTGAAGTATATATATATATGTTGAATTGGTGCTTAGATAATGAAAATATGATTATTTGTGAGCGATGATGATAGATAGTGAAATTGGGGAAAAGGTGATAAGGAAAAGAGTAAGGGTTTTGTATAAATGAGTTGGAATTGAGTAAATTGATATATGGATGATTGTATGAATGCATTATATGATGATTATTGTTATGATTTTGTGTTTAGGCTAAGGGGGACCAAGAGAAGAAGAGTAAGCTTGGATTAACCAAGGTTTGTACATATAATTTATTTGATTTGTACACATAATTTACTTGGTTTGTACATATGATCTTGAGTAAGTATATACTTGGATCATGCTCTTGTTTTTGGTTTTCATCATTCTAAGTTGTTAGGTGTGTGTTTTGTTGTTGAAAATGGTGTAAAAAAGTGATTTTGGGATGCCATGGATGTGGCCATGTAGGACCACGGTCATGGGATTGGACGAGGGGCTGTTTCATGTGAAAATGGTGAAGAAACATAAGCAAAATGAATGCCACGGGCGTGGCCTTTGGATGCCACGACCGTGGGGGGTCTTAAATAGTATTTTACAACTTCATTTCACATCCCACGGGCATGGCTATTGAATGCCACAGCCGTGGGGTTGCTTTATTGATGTTTGTTGCTATATTTTACACTATAAGGGCATAGTAAATAGCTTGCATAGCTATGTCTTTATATATATTGAATTGAAAGTGTATATGTGATTATAAAGTGAATAATTATGATAAATTATGCTGATTATGCAAAATGTTGGTATGTTGATGAGTCATATGGTAAGTGTAGCTCATGCTTGCAGAATGAAAAAATGAAATGGGAAATGTGGTTTGTTGTGTATACATTAAAGATATTATATAAAGCCATTGGTGATGACCAGATTGTATAAAATGTGATATTATGATTATATGATGATGCTGATATAAATGAGATAAATGAGGCAATGTGCCTAGCTTGATCATAAGAAAATGAGAAAGAGATTGATAATGGAAATATGAAATAATTGTGTGCCTAATATGTTATTCAATTTTCAAAGATTTGTGTTTGGCGGCATGCCTATATTTTCCTATGGGGTTAGACACTTAGCGACACTGTGAAAATATTTTTGAGGTGAAAAGACCGGGTCGTAAGCCTCATAAACAAGTCCTTGAAGATGGGCTGGGTGAAAAGACTGGGTCATAAGCCCATGCCTAGTTGGACTGATATATTGATATTTTACCTTTAGGGCTAGACACATGGTGTCATTATGGATTAAAATGGTAACTCTGAGAATTGAATGATGTATTAGTTATTTTGGGTCCATGCTTGTGTTTGTTTTTATGTGAATTATGAATTGTGGAATAATTGAACAATATATATTAAGATATAATATTTTGAGATATATGACGGTGATCATGGAATGGTATGATCACAATACATATGCAAATTACTGAAAAGGAATGTGGCTTAAGAAAATATGCTAAATGATGACAAAAGAAGTGTTGAAAGACTTGAGCAGAGCTAAGTCTTGATATTGAAAATGAGATTATGGAAATATAATATGATGTGTAATATATATATGGGTGTGGAAATTGTGTGTGTTGTTTCATGAATATTATGATAAGCCATCGAGTTGTGGCTTATGTTAAAGATATATATAAATTATGAAATTAGTGAAATGATATGAAAAGTGCATTGAAAATGTGAAACATGATAAAAATATGATGATAAATGATATTAGTGATGTGAGTATGATTTTCTGTAATGTATGTATATGCTATTTATTAGTACCACTAAGCTTTTGAGCTTAGCGTGGTTGTATAAATCGCGTAGGTGAGTAGATGGTTGATCTGGGAGTTAAACAATTGTGCCACGAGAAGAGTAAGAGTATTTTGAGACTAACTAGAAGGTGGTGCATACATGTACAATTTTATTATGTTGTATTTTGATAAAAATGTATATGTACATAAGTAAATTTCGGAAAAGACAATGTAATTTATAAATATGTAATATAAACAAAAGTATAATGGTTTTGTAAATGTTCTTTTATTACAAATGCATAATTGATATGGAACTAAGGTAAGGAGTTTAAACAATACTGAAACGTGACATCCTTATATTTTATATACGTATTGTATGTATACATGGTATATGTACAGTACTTATATAGAGTATATGGGTGTTACATTTATTTTGATATTGTTAGACAAATGATCTTAATTTTGATCCTTGACAACTCAAATGGATGATCTATTTAACTTGTGTTTGAGAAATCTTGTTGCAGGATTAGGTTATTTCAATTAAAGGTGAACAGAACATTTATCGCGGTCGCACCTCACCTTAATACGACCGCTCCAAGTAATTACAGAATGAAACCTTGTCACAGTAGGTTTCGCGGTCAGAAGTTCGACCTCAGTCGCGACCGCTCCTACAGAATAGCGACCGGCCAAATATGTGCACAACCGCTACTCAAGGAATTTAAATCATTACAATCACAGTAAGATTCGCGGTGACAAGAACGGTGAATGACTCGACCTCGCTAACCACTTTAGCGACCGCCCCATTCAAAGTCGCGACCGCCCAACAATTCAAAAAGAAATTGCTCAAAGAGACAGTAGTGTTCGCGTCCTCAGGTGCGTCCAGAAGTTCGACGCGAGAATATGAGTTCGACCGCGAAATGCTACCACGGGCGACCGCGAGATTCAAATTAAGGTGGACATCTCTTTTGCCCTGTCAGAAAATGACACGTGACATGACCGTTGTAATCCCACTTCAGTATTCAAAAAAGGGCGACCGCACTTTGTGATGCGCGACCGTCCCGACAAACACAGCATGGGCAAGAAACGGTCCGACAAACACATCATGGGCAAGATTCCAGCTGCAGAGCACTAAAATTCGACCGTTGAAGATTTTTTAAAAGTAGCGACCGTCCCTGGTTAAAAGGACGACCGCTTGAAGCATGAGCGCGACCATCCTTGTATGAAGGGCGACCGCGAAGTGCTTCGGACAGTTTAAGTAAAGAGGTCTAATCTGCCAAGACTTTATTCTCAACATCAATAACGGCTAGTAAGACCACATTGGCTATAAATACAAAGTTTCTATGAGAAAACAAAAGAAAGACAATATTGAGAAAAGATTTTCATAGCCAAGCAACAAATTTTCTTTTACTTAAACTTGTATTTGAATTGTTATGAATGTTAGGTGTTAGCATTGAAAACACCATTGTATAAGTTTGAGTGTAAGCTTGGGAAACACTTGGGTTGTGAGAGTGAGCCTAGTAAAACTCTTGTTAGGTTGTGAGAGTGAGCCTTGTAAAACTCTTGTTTGGGTTGTAAGTGTGAGCCTAAGAAAAACACTTGTGAAGTTAGGTGTGAACTTGTGAAAACACCAAAGTTAGAAGTGAGCTTGTAAAAACTTCAAAGATTAGTGGAACCTTAACAAGTTGTTAAGGAAGTGGATGTAGGATTGAAGTAAATCCGAACCACTATAAATCTTGTGTGTTCTTTCTTTCTTCAATTACTCAACCAACTCTATATTCCGCATTTCTTGTTTGTTGAGTTTTTTAAATTGTCATTACTTCTTGTGAAAACCAATTCACCCCCCCTCTTGGTTGCCATCTTGGGACAACAATTGGTATCAGAGCCCTGAGATTTCTTAAACTTAATTGTGAAATCTGATCCACAATGGCAACTTCTTCTTCATCAAGCTCTCATGGAAATCTTAACTCTATTCTTAGACCCTACTTTGATGGAACGGATTATTCATACTGGAAACACAAAATGTATTTGTTTCTAGACAGTGAAGGGATTGAACTATGGGATTTCGTGGAAAATGAGTGGAAATCTCCTACTCATGAAGTTGACGGTATTCAAGTTCCTCTTCCCAAAGCTCAATGGTCAACTAGCAATATCAGAGATCGATTCAAGAACAATAGAGCTGCTTCCATCTTGATGAACTCCATTTCAAGAGAAGAAGGTGGAAGAGTTCAACATTTAACTTGTGCACATTGCATTTGGAAAACACTTGAAAACTACCATGAAGGTACAACTCAGGTAAGATTTACCAAGAAACAAATGCATGTTCATGAGTATGAGCTATTCAAGATGAAACCAAATGAAAATGTCACCGACATGACCAATCGCTTACTTGCAATTGTCAATGAACTAAAGAAGTATGGCAAGGTATATGATCAAGGTGATGTAAACAGTAAAATCTTGAGAGCACTAAGAGCTAGAAAGAACTTTGAATCCAAAGTATCATCCATAGAAGAAGCTCATGATCTCAGCACATTAAGAACCGACGAGCTAGTTGGTAAATTACTCACTTTTGAGCTGCACAGTGAAAAAGAAGAAGATCAAGGTGAGAAAGAAAAGAGAAAACCAATTGCACTCAAAGCAATCAAAGAAGTTGAGAGCTCAAGCAGTGAAGGTACTGATGATGAAGATGAAATGGCAATGTTCTCAAAAAGAATGAACGAATGGAAAAGGAAGAAAAGATTACAAGCAAACAAAGGTACACCTCCTAAATTCTCCTTCAAAGATAAAGAAAAGAAAAATGAAGTAAAATGCTATGAATGTGGAAAAACCGGTCACATCAAGTCGGATTGCTACAAATTAAAGAACAAAAGGAAATGGGATAAAGAAAAGAAAAAGTCTCTCAAAGCCACATGGGATGACTCTTCCTCAAGTGAAGAAGAAGAAGAGGAAGGAATTGCAAATCTTTGTCTCATGGCTATTGAAGATGACTCCAATGAGGTAAGTACTCAATCTTTTGATCTTGTAGCACATGATGATATAAATGATATAGATGATAGTGACTTGATTGAGCACATGAATTCTAAAATAGAAAAATATTTCTCTAAAATGATGCTCTATAAAGAGAAAAACTCTAAGTTAGAAAAGGATTTTATATGCTTAAAGAACTCTACCTTAGAATTGAAAACCTCAAATGAACACTTACTGAATACAATAGGAGAATTAAATAAAAGCTCACATGACTTAGAAAAAGTGATTAAAGAGAATGAGGCATTGAAGCATGAACTAAAAGAACTAAAAGAATCAATTTCCAGATTTCATAAAGGAAAGGAAGCATTGAACACATTAATTAATAATCAAAGATCACCTTCCTTGAAATATGGATTAGGATTCAATGGCTCAACCAACATTGCACCTAGCAAACCAACATTTGTGAAAGCATCTACAACTAAAATTTCTGATGTTCATATCAAAGATGCTTGCACCAAATCTAAAAGAACTTCTTATGGTTCACTAGGAAATAAAGCCAAAAATAATTATGCATTGTTGTTCACTAAACCTGTACAAAAGAAATCACATACTTGTAGTTGTATGTATAATGCAAAAAGAAAAATGCAGAAGCATAGGATACCATGGCAATGCACATATTGCATGAAATTTGGTCACAAAAATTTCAATTGTTATATAAGAAAAGCTCATCTCAATTTAGAAGGCACTCTTTCTACTAACCATCAAGGACCCAACTATATGTGGGTACCTAAAAGAAGATGATCAAAATTGTCTTGCAGGTATGCCTAAAATCTACTACCAATGAAAGCACATGGCTTGTGGATAGTGGATGCTCAAGGCATATGACTGGAAATGCAAAGCTCTTTACAAGTATTACCTATAAACATGGAGGTAACGTAACTTTTGGAAACAATGCTAAAGGTAAAATTCTTGGTGTTGGCTCCATTGGTTCTATTGGTAAGGATTTAATTGAAGATGTATGGCTTGTTGATGGTTTGAAACATAACCTGCTAAGTGTTAGTCAACTTTGTGATAAAGCATACTTTGTCAAGTTTGATTCCAAAGAATGCAAGATCACGAATTCAAATGGTATTATCATATTTAAAGGCACTAGAACAAACAACACTTACAATGTCAGCATACATTCAAATCATACATGTTTAATGTCCACTAATAATGATGCATGGTTATGGCATAGAAGACTAGGACATGCTGGTATGGATCAATTGAAATATATTTGTAATGAGAACTTAGTTGATGGCTTACCTAAGATAAAATATGAAAAAGATAGAATTTGTGAACCTTGTCAACATGGTAAGCAACATAAAAGCTCATTTAAATCAAAGAGTGTTATAAGCACCTCTAGACCTTTAGAGCTCATTCATTTAGATTTGTTTGGACCAAATAGAGTTACAAGCTTAGGAGGCAAATCATATGCATTTGTTCTTGTTGATGACTACTCTAGATTCACATGGGTTAATTTCTTAGCTCAAAAGAATGAAACCTTTAATTACTTCAAAACCTTTGCAAAAAGAGTTCAAAATGAAAAAGGATATGTGATCACATCTATTAGAAGTGATCATGGCAAAGAATTTGAAAATGAAAACTTTGAAAACTTTTGCAATGAAATTGGCATTTCACACAATTTTTCTGCTCCTAGAACTCCACAGCAAAATGGTGTAGTTGAAAGGAAAAATAGAACTTTAATTGAAATGGCTAGAACAATGCTCAACGAATATGATTTACCATCTTATTTTTGGGCGGAAGCCGTTAATACAGCTTGTTACATTGCAAATCGTGTTTATAAAAGGCATTTAACTAATAAAACTTCTTATGAGCTATGGAATGGAAGAATACCCAGAATTGGATATTTTAGAGTATTTGGATGCAAATGCTTCATATTGAATACCAAGGATAATCTTGGAAAATTCTCATCCAAATCAGATGAAGGCATATTCTTAGGATATTCATCATATAGCAAAGCATATAGGGTATTTAACATGAAAACTCTAGTTATAGAAGAATCAATGCATGTTGTATTTGATGAATCATCTAAACTTGATCAAAAGAAAGGTATTTCTTTCAATGACCCTGCAGGTACTCTTGAACCTCTTGAATCTATTGATGTTCCAAAGATCAATCAACTTGAAGAAGAGTCTCAAGATCTACCTAAGGATTGGCAATACAAGAAAGATCATCCAAAGGAACTCATCATTGGAGAAACATCAAAGGGAGTAACTACTAGATCTAAAATTAATCACGTTGATGTTAATTTTGCTTTTGTTTCTCAAATTGAACCAAAAAATGTTGAGGAAGCTTTAAATGATGAAAATTGGATAACTGCAATGCAAGATGAACTTAATCAATTTGAAAGAAATAATGTTTGGCAACTTACTCCTAGACCTATAGATCATTCTACAATAGGATGCAAATGGGTTTATAGGAATAAGCTTGATGAAAATGGTCACATCATTAGAAATAAAGCAAGATTGGTAGCCAAAGGTTATAATCAAGAAGAAGGTATTGACTATGATGAAACCTTTGCCCCCGTAGCTAGATTGGAAGCTATTAGAATATTACTTGCTTTTGCATGTCATATGAATTTTAAGCTTTATCAAATGGATGTTAAAAGTGCATTTCTAAATGGACTCATAAATGAAGAAGTTTATGTTGAACAACCTCCTGGTTTTGAAAACTACAAATTTCCTGATCATGTTTTCAAACTTACCAAAGCTTTATATGGATTAAAGCAAGCACCTAGAGCTTGGTATGATAAACTTAGTGCATATTTGCTTGAAAATGGTTTTTCAAAAGGAAAAGTAGACACAACACTTTTTGTTAAAAAGGATAAGCACAACATTTTGATTGTACAAATTTATGTGGATGACATAATATTTGGAGCTACTAATGAAGCCTTGTGCAAAGAATTTGCTTCTTGTATGACTAGGGAATTTGAAATGAGCATGATGGGTGAACTCAAGTTTTTCCTTGGACTGCAAGTCAAGCAATGTAAAGATGGGATCTTCATCAACCAATCCAAATATACAAAAGAACTCATCAAGAAATTTGGAATGGATGGCTGCAAAACTAGCAAAACTCCTATGAGCACATCATTGAAATTAGGTAAAGATGATAATGGTAAAGCAGTAGATGAGAAGAAATATCGAGGTATCATCGGATCACTACTTTACTTAACTGCTTCTAGGCCTGATATAATGTATAGTGTATGTCTATGTGCTAGATTTCAAACCTGTCCTAAAGAATCACACTTGAATGCCACTAAAAGAATCTTGAAATATTTGAGTGGTACAATGCATTTAGGACTTTGGTATCCTAAGAATACATCATTTCATATTATAGGATTTTCAGATGCAGATTATGCTGGTAGCATCTTAGATAGGAAAAGCACAACAGGAGCATGTCACTTTCTTGGTAATTGTCTAGTTTCTTGGCATAGTAAGAAACAAGCATCGGTTGCTTTATCCACAACGGAAGCAGAATATGTTGCAGCATGTTTTTGTTGCACACAAGTATTATGGATGAAACAACAATTGCTTGACTATGGTAAAGTGTTTAACAATATCTCCATTAAATGTGACAACACTAGTGCTATCAATTTGTCTAAGAATCCTATCCAACATTCTAGATCCAAACACATAGATATTAGACATCATTTCTTAAGAGAAAATGTACAAAATCAGAATATAACCTTAGAATTCATAGATACAGAAAATCAACTTGCTGATGTCTTTACAAAACCCTTGAATGAAGATAGACTTAACTTCATAAAACTCAATTTAGGAATGATTGATGGAATAACTTTGAATTAATTATCTTCCAATGAAGTTTCTATGTGCATGCAGTTAATTCTTTAACACATTAGAAATGTCATTCCATCTTTCCTTGAAATTTTCATTTTTTAAGTTTATCGCGGTCGCTCCAGTGTTATTTCGCGATCGCTATTTCGTCTGCCAGTTTCATTCAATAAAAATCCCTGTGCGCGGTCGAGAAAATTTGTGCGCGGCCGCACCAATTTGAATAGTTTCGACCGTTACAGTTACTTTCTTCTCTCGCGAGCATACTTATCTTGATAATGGTCGCTAGACCATAAGTAGCGATCGCACTATCTTCAATCCGCGACCGCACCCTGTACACTCTGCTCGAAAATTTATAACCGTTGGCTGTGTGACAGGTCGCAACTCTTAATATCCAACAGTCAAAAACGGCTATTTTCTTAACTCCATCTATTTAAAAGTAAGTTACATCAAATTTCTTGGATATTTTGCTTCTGAAAACAATCTAAAACCCTAAAATCTTCTCAACTCATCTGCTTCTCAAATCAACCTCTGTTTTCCTGCTCTCATCTGTTTCTTCTATTCTAATGGCTCCCAAAAGAAAAACCACTTCCAAAATAAAGGGACAAGCTAAGAGAGTTCCAGGAATCACCATTAGAGAACCTGTTGTTGAACCTCCATCTCCTCCACAATCAAAAAGGGGTGAAAAAATTCACAAACCTCATCACCAAACCACTGAGGAAGACATTAGGTATGCCATGCTTAAGAAAAAGAAAGTTGAAGGCACCAAATCTCCTTTTGGTGGGATGCTGTCTGCTTTGGGCATCAAGGACGAAATTGAAAGATTGTTGGATGTCCTTGGATGGGAAAAATTTGTCTTTCCAGAAGAGGTAGGCTACTCCAGTCTTAGCAAAGAATTTCTGATGTCTCTTCAAATAGAAAAGAGTGCAAACTCTGCTCTAGGTTGGTACGGGGTAAGATTTAAGCTCTTTGATCATTATCATTCCTTAACCCTAGAAGGATTTGGCAACATTTGGAACTTCCCTTCTGAAGGTATAACCTCCTACAATGACCAAATCTTCTCAAACCCAACACTTTCTGATTTCTGGAGAGAAATTTCCATTGAAACCTCTTTTGAAAAGGAATCTAAAGCCAGACATATCAAATCTCTCACCCACTGGATGCTCCATAGGATTATCACCTATACCATTCACCAAAGAGCAGATGGGAATGAGAAAGTAACCAAGAGAGACCTTATCTTTCTCTATGCTTTCACCCATAACATCAAAATGAACACAACCAAGTTCTTGATTGATACATTTTATCATCATGCTGTTACAAGAACTGGTACCTTCTTCCTATCCTCTCAAGTTACTCAAATAGCTAGGCACCTAAACCTTCTGAATGATTTGAACTTAGCCACTTTGAGGAACCCTTTCACTCTAGCCTCCAATGCTATCACAATGGATTACTTAGAGCATGCTGGTTGTGTAAGGAAGATAGAAGGGTCATATGTATACTGCTATGGCAAGAAAGGAGTTATGGATAAACAAAAGAAAAGGCCAAGGTATACAATTGAGGAAGAGGGAGATTCTGTAGAAGTTGCAGTAGAATTACCTCCAAAAGCAACTTCATCAAAAGCTGCTAAAGAAACTGCTTCATCCTCCACACAACTCATCCTCCAAGCAATCAAGACTCTCTCAAGGAAACTCACTAAGTTCAAGAAAAGTGTTTCCAAGAGATTCCAGCACTTAAACAAAAGGATAGACCTTATATCCCACATGCACCATGATCTTTATGACATGCAAGGCAAATTGGACTTGCCTCAATGCAATCTTGAAGATTGGGATATAAGTGATCACACCCAAAGCGTTGCTGAAGAAGAAGAGTCTATTAGCACTAGCTCTGCCTCTGTTGCACCTCAAGATAAAGGGAAAGCTCCTTTAGTTGAAGAAGAGTTAGAGTTAGATGATGACTCAGAATAGCTTAGCTTTAGTTTGTTTGCATTTTCATATGTTTTCTGCTTTGCACTTTCTGCTTTGTACTTTCCTCCAATTTTAATATATATAATTTGGTACTTTCCCTTTCATTGTTTAGTTAATAATTTTGCTTAACAATTGTTTCATTTTGCCTATGACAATGGGGGAGAGAAGAACCAATGGAATGAACCAATAGAGGAAACCAAAGATAAGAACAATAATGGGAGAAACAAGTATACATGTTGAACCAATAGAGGAAACCAAAGATAAGAACAATAATGGGAGAAACAAGTATACATGTTGAATATTTGCAATAAGGGAGAAATGTTTATGGGGGAGAAATGTATGCATTCAAACAATAACATTTGCACCAAGATAAACTAATAATCACAATGCTCTTAACCATGATTGTTGCATATGTTAAGGGGGAGCATTTTAGACTTATTATTTTTCTCATCATTCCATTTGAATTGTCAAAGTCAAAATGGGGGAGATTGTTAGACAAATGATCTTAATTTTGATCCTTGACAACTCAAATGGATGATCTATTTAACTTGTGTTTGAGAAATCTTGTTGCAGGATTAGGTTATTTCAATTAAGGTGAGGTGCGACCGCACCTCACCTTAATACGACCGCTCCAAGTAATTACAGAATGAAACCTTGTCACAGTAGGTTTCGCGGTCAGAAGTTCGACCTCAGTCGCGACCGCTCCTACAGAATAGCGACCGGCCAAATATGTGCACAACCGCTACTCAAGGAATTTAAATCATTACAATCACAGTAAGATTCGCGGTGACAAGAACGGTGAATGACTCGACCTCGCTAACCACTTTAGCGACCGCCCCATTCAAAGTCGCGACCGCCCAACAATTCAAAAAGAAATTGCTCAAAGAGACAGTAGTGTTCGCGTCCTCAGGTGCGTCCAGAAGTTCGACGCGAGAATATGAGTTCGACCGCGAAATGCTACCACGGGCGACCGCGAGATTCAAATTAAGGTGGACATCTCTTTTGCCCTGTCAGAAAATGACACGTGACATGACCGTTGTAATCCCACTTCAGTATTCAAAAAAGGGCGACCGCACTTTGTGATGCGCGACCGTCCCGACAAACACAGCATGGGCAAGAAACGGTCCGACAAACACATCATGGGCAAGATTCCAGCTGCAGAGCACTAAAATTCGACCGTTGAAGATTTTTTAAAAGTAGCGACCGTCCCTGGTTAAAAGGACGACCGCTTGAAGCATGAGCGCGACCATCCTTGTATGAAGGGCGACCGCGAAGTGCTTCGGACAGTTTAAGTAAAGAGGTCTAATCTGCCAAGACTTTATTCTCAACATCAATAACGGCTAGTAAGACCACATTGGCTATAAATACAAAGTTTCTATGAGAAAACAAAAGAAAGACAATATTGAGAAAAGATTTTCATAGCCAAGCAACAAATTTTCTTTTACTTAAACTTGTATTTGAATTGTTATGAATGTTAGGTGTTAGCATTGAAAACACCATTGTATAAGTTTGAGTGTAAGCTTGGGAAACACTTGGGTTGTGAGAGTGAGCCTAGTAAAACTCTTGTTAGGTTGTGAGAGTGAGCCTTGTAAAACTCTTGTTTGGGTTGTAAGTGTGAGCCTAAGAAAAACACTTGTGAAGTTAGGTGTGAACTTGTGAAAACACCAAAGTTAGAAGTGAGCTTGTAAAAACTTCAAAGATTAGTGGAACCTTAACAAGTTGTTAAGGAAGTGGATGTAGGATTGAAGTAAATCCGAACCACTATAAATCTTGTGTGTTCTTTCTTTCTTCAATTACTCAACCAACTCTATATTCCGCATTTCTTGTTTGTTGAGTTTTTTAAATTGTCATTACTTCTTGTGAAAACCAATTCACCCCCCCTCTTGGTTGCCATCTTGGGACAACAGATATCAGAGCTTAGGTTTGAGATTCTCAGCCTAAGGAGATTTTGAAAAAAAGAGATGGAAATTTTGGAAAAATGAAACTTGTGATACATGCATATGCATTAACACCTAGATTGGTCTCAGATGTGGCATTATGTGATTTGTGATGTGATATATTTGAATTATATGAGCTGGATGATAGTGTGTAAATGAGACTTTACATGAAAGTAAAGCTAGAGAAAGAAATGATATGGAAACATTTGTATAAGTTTAATTGATAAATTAAAGAATTGGAGTTTACTTAAGTAAAATTAATTTTGAAATTATTGATTATTGAAATGTGTTTGCGAAATAGGTTATAAGAGAATGAATATGAGAATAATGATGGAAATGAGTTAAAAAAAATCATCAAGATTTAAGTAAGTGCCTCTTCTCTAAAGCTTGATTCTCTTTTTAATAAAGATTATGTTTGGATTGCTAGAGATAGAAAATATTGTTTGATTGTTAAGATGGGTAGAAATGATATTAAAATGAAGAGAGTATGGTGGAATATTGGTTGATTGGTTGATATGGACAAGGTGTGAAAATTTAGGGTTTGGTTATGTAAAGTTAAGGTTTTTAAAAATGGATGATGTTGGTTAATGTAAGGAGATATATTAGTGTTGTTTTAATGCAAATATTGTGATTTTAATGTTAGAAATGTGATATGCTTGAGTGTTGTTAAAGCTCATATTAATGGTGGCAATATGTGAAATTTGGATTTTTAAAATGGGCTTTCATAATTGTGAAAATAATGTGTTTTGATGTTATATTATTATATAAATAATGTTTTTAAAGTTAAATATTAAAAATGAGGTTAGTAGATTGAAGTTTAAGTAAAGTAGTAAGTTGAGAGTTTGGAGTTTTAATGGAATTTTAATAAGGATTACTTAGATATTGATAGTTTAATGTATATTAAGCATATGAGTGATTTTGAATGAATAATATTGCTTATGAAAGTACTATGTAATGTGTAATATAGTTGATAATATAAAAATTTGTTATGAAATAAAGGGAAATGATTAAGCAAGTGAAAATGAGTTACTTTAGGTAATTGGATTGGAAATGATGAAAATTGATATGAAGGGTATGATAAATACATAAAAAAAAAATATGAGAGAGATGTTACATTGAAAATGTGACTAAGATTTATGTGAAGTGTTATAAAAAAAATAATAAGGAAATTATTTAAGAGAAGGGTGGTTAAATAAAAAAAGATGTTAATTAGGTTGTGGTCAGAGTGTATATAGATGTTGGATTGATGAATAACCTATGTAATGTCAAAAGAATGAGAAATGATAATGTTCTCTAAAATGTGATAAATGTTAAATTTGTATAGATTGTATGTAAAAGAGGAATTTAGTATAATTGTATGATTATGTGTATACATATATATAATACGTGTGATGAGTTTTTTAATATGAACGCAATTGTGATATGTATGAAAATGTGGAAAGTAAATCATATTATGAATGTGACTTACGAATGTGTATGTGGATGAAAAAAATATATTATTGTGTGTTTGTTACCTTATACAATTACTTGTCCAATGATATTAAGAATGATATTGCATGTATTAATAGACTTAAGAAAGACTAGGTCTTGACCTGTGCAGAGCTAGGTCATGTGATGAAATTGAGATTGAGAATGGACCCGAGCAGCGCTGGACGGTGAAATTGTTATTGTAATAACTGAACTTGATGATTGTATAGTGTTTTAGGCCCAAAGTATATGCGTGTGGAAATATTCTATGTATATGTGTATAAATAAGAGATTGTAAGGAAAAGGGAAGTATAATGAAGAAAGTATGAAAGTGAAAAAAAATGAATGAAAATTTTTGTAAGAGAGATTATAAATGGAGTAATAAATGAAAATTTTATAAAATTAGCATATGAACGAATGTGTATATGTAAGAGATGTTAATGATAATATTATTGAAACATGAGTTAGGCTAATGATGATCAAGTGATCAAGAGTAAAATTTTTTGAAACAGAAGTGATTAAAAGTAAATTTCTTTGAAATAGAGCTGAAATATGTTAACTCTTTATGTAGCAAAAGTTTAAAGAATGAATATGTGATCTTTGCGATACGAACTTAGCATTGTGATTGGAAATGTTTGAAGAAGAATGATAGAGGTGCAGTCTTGATTTATAAGCCACAGGCGTGACCATTATTATGCCATGGCCGTATGATTTGTTTAGTATATTGACCGACTAGTTTTGTAATCCACGGGCATGGGCCTGAGATGACATGACCATATGATAGTTTTGATGAGATTGATAGTTATGCTTCAAGAAACATGGTCCAGACTTATGGTTTACATAGTTGTATCTTATAATTTTATTTTAGAAATTTGTTTATAATTATAGAAAGTGTGGAAGGAGAAAAGAATTGTCAAAATATGATGAGTTATGGATAATGTGATAGGAAAGTGATTATGTAAATATAGTAATGGTATGAAAATGTAAGGAGATGATAAATGGGAGAAATTATGAAATGTGAGTGAGAGTTATATTGAATATATTAAAAAATGGTATAATATGAATAAGTTAATGGAAATGATGTTTAAGTGAATGAACTATGGGTAATGAATATGGTATGAGATAATCATGAGAATTATGTGGAAATTGTATAGAGATAATAGAAAAAAATATATGAATATTGAAAAATAATTTGAAGTGATTTGTTATAAATAATTATTAATTTTAGAAAGTTGAAATGATGGATCCGAAGAGACCAGAATTTGAATATAAGTTTGACCTAATAGAGTTAGGTCATATATTGAAATATAATGATAAGTCTAAATAAGTTAAGTGTTGGCTTGAATCAATTAAGGCTACGACGTTGGTATATTGTGATAGTTAGATCAATTAATCTAGATTACGCTAAGATTACGAATCATTATTGAGATTTAATATGTATAGTTGTATTAAGAGTGTGAGAGATATGTGATAATGTATATGATGTAATATTCTGATATGTGTATGGACATAAAATGAGTTAAGGTATATCAGTTGTAAATAATTATAAAAGAAAAAAGTTGATTATCGATAAAGTAAGTTTAAAGGCATTGTATTAATGTTAATGCTAAGAGAAGAACATTTTAAAGAATGAATTAAGTATATCAAAAATAAGAGAATTGTTATCAATTGAGGTTTGACAAGTGTCTATTTGTAAATATAAGAAAGAGATAGATGAATAAAGATACAATTCTAAAAATGACTGTGGTGACTGGATAGTCAGTGTTAAGATATAATTCAATAACCTTTAAATTTAAGGATAAGAGAGTATATTTATCAAATGATGAAGTGATAAAATATCTTGAGCATAATAGATGTGTGAGGCATATATACTAATAAGATGAACTGATTTTTGTCTAATGATAATTTGATTGATGATGTAATGATTTATCATGATTGTTTTGATTAGAAAAAAAAAATATAGTGATGAGTTATGAGATTGGGAGAAGATGATTGACCCTAAGGGGGAGAGTAAAGGTAATGTGATTTGATGAAATAATAATTTGATGATATGAGTAATTTCATATGAAAATTTAAGATGGTATTTCGTTAAGGATGGATATTATCATACTGGATAATTTTGATGAAGAAATTATTTAATGGGGAGAGAATTGTAATACCCTGATTTTTGATGTACTTTGGAATAGTAGTTATGAGAGAGTATATTGGTGAAATAGACAAAGAAATATGATAAGATATAGATGTGTATGAAGGATGTTATATACATATTATGTATTTGTAATATATGAGAAATATAAATACAATATATAAGACATATACATATATCAACATTTACACTACATATACATGATGTATATATTGGTGTAGGAAAAGTTAATTTTAAATAATTAATTAGTGATAATAATGATAATAATGACAAGAGAAAGGAGAAATGAAAGTCAAAAGAAGGAAAAATATTATTGGTGGAAAAATTTAGGTGGAAAATAATTATATTATTATATATATAAGATAAGGATGGAAATTTAAAGAGAGTTTCTTCTTCTTCTTCTTCTTCTTCTTCTTCTTCCTCTTTAAACGTGAGAGTTGAGAGAGAGAGAGAAGAGTTTGATTTTGTTCATATACACACTGAATTCATAAGAGTTTTAAGAGATTTGAAGGTGGATATTGAAGATTTGGCAAAGAATTCAAGTGCTCTTTTTCTTAAACTGATTTTTATAGATTTTGAGTATATATGTGATATGGTTAGTGAGAGAAAGTGGTGATTAATTGAATAATATTATGATAATGAAATATTGAAGTATATATATATATGTTGAATTGGTGCTTAGATGATGAAAATATGATTATTTGTGAGAGATGATGATAGATAGTGAAATTGGGGAAAAGATGATAAGGAAAAGAGTAAGGGTTTTGTATAAATGCATTGGAATTGAGTAAATTGATATATGGATGATTATATGAATGAATTATATGATGATTATTGTAATGATTTTGTGTTTAGGCTAAAGGGGACCAAGAGAAGAAGAGTAAGCTTGGATTAACCAAGGTTTGTACATATAATTTATTTGGTTTGTACACAAAATTTACTTGGTTTGTACATATGATCTTGAGTAAATATATACTTGAATCATGCTTTTGTTTTTAGTTTGCATCATTCTAAGTTGTTAAGTGTGTGTTTTGTTGTTGAAAATGGTGTAAAAAAGTGATTATGGGATGCCATGGGCGTGGCCATGCAGGACCACGGTCGTGTGATTGGACGAGGGGCTATTTCATGTGAAAATGGTGAAGAAACAGAAGCAAAATGAATGCCACAGGCATGGCTTGGATACCATGACCATGGGGGTCTTAAATAGTATTTTACAACTTCATTTCACATCCCACAGGTATGGCTATTGGATGCCACGGCCATGGGGTTACTTTATTGTTGTTTGTTGCTATATTTTACACTATACGGGCATAGTAAATGGCTTGCATATCTATGTCTTTATATATATTGAATTGAAAGTGTATATGTGATTATAAAGTGAATAATTATGATAAATTATGTTGATTATGCAAAATGTTAGTATGTTGATGAGTCATATGGTGAGTGTAACTCATGCTTGCAGGATGAAAATATGAAATGGAAAATGTGGTTTGTTGTGTATACATTAAAGATATTATGTAAAGCCATTGGCGATGGCTAGATTGTATAAAATGTGATATTATGATTATATGATGATGTTGATATAAATAAGATAAATGAGGCAATGTGCCTAGCTTGATCTTGAGAAAATGAGAAAGAGATTGATAATGGAAATATAAAATAATTGTGTGCCTAATATGTTATTCAATTTTCAGAGTTTTGTGTTTGGCGACATGCCTATATTTGCCTGTGGGGCTAGACGCTTGGCATCACTGTGAAAATATTTTTGAGGTGAAAAGACAGGGTCGTAAGCCTCAAAAATAAGTCCTTGAAGCTGGGCTGGGTAAAAAGAATGGGCCTTAAGCCCATGCCTAGTTGGACTGATATATTGATATTTTGCCTTCAAGGCTAGACACATGATGTCATTATGGACCAAAATGGTAGCTCTAAGATTTGAATAATGTATTAGTTTTTATTTGAATTATGAATTGTGGAATAATTGAACAATATATATTAAGATATAATGTTATGAGATATATGATGGTGATCATGGAATTATATGATCACAATACATATGCAAATTACTGAAAAGGAATGTGGCTTAAGAAAAATGCTAAATGATGAGAAATGAATTGTTGAAAGACTTGAGCATAGCTAAGTCTTGATACTGAAAATGAGATTATGGAAATATAATGTGATGTGTAATATGTATATAGGTCTGGGAATTGTGTGTGTTGTTTCATGAATATTATGATAAGCCATCGAATTATGGCTTATGTTAAAGATATATATAAATTATGAAATTAGTGAAAAGATATGAAAAGTGCATTGAAAATAGGAAACATGATAAAAATATGATGATAAATGATGTTAGTGATGTGAGTATGATTTTCTGTAATGTATGTATATGCTATTTATTAGTACCACTAAGCTTTCGAGCTTAGCGTGATTGTGTAAATCACACAGGTGAGTAGATGGTTAATCTGGGAGTCAAACAGTTGTGCCACGAGAAGAGTAAGATTATTTCGAGATCAACTAGAAGGTGGTGCGTACATGTACAATTTTATTATGTTGTATTTTGATAAAAATGCATATGTACATGAGTGAATTTCTAAAAAAGACAATGTAATTTATATATATGTAATATAAACAAAAGTATAATGGTTTTGTAAATATTTTTTTTATTACAAATACATAATTGATATGGAACTAAGGTAAGAGATTTAAACAATACTGAAATGTGACATCCTTATATTTTTTATATGCTTGGTATGTATACAGAATATATGTACAATACTTATATAGAGTGTATGAGTGTTACAGATCTTCTCCAAGCTGGTTTACAAATAGAAGAATGAGAAAAAGAGAAGAGCCACTTTTTTGGAAGAAAGAATGAGATGGGAAATTATCAGTTTTGAGGCCAGACTGCACAAAATGCAGTAGATGTCAACGCAACTGGTCAAGCAAATAGAAGATTGTAACACCCTTATACTCTATATATGTACAATACATATTTTCAGTATATATAAAATATGCATATACGGTACAAAAATGTCACAGACCGATTTAATAAAAATTTTCACATTTCTGCTTTAAAATTTCAAATACTAAATATATAAAATTAAATAATATATAAATATTCTTTACTTGCTATAGTAACCCGAAATAACATTTTATATGAAGATATCTGGAAAAAATTTGCCAGAGTTTTGTTTGTAATTTGGACGTTTTCAAAATCCAACAAAACACAACTTGCATAAAACAAACACTCCAAATAAAATCAATTCACCATTTCACCAATACTTCTCATTTTCTCCATATTTTCTCAAAATACTTATATATAGGTATATATATCAACATCACATATAAGATCCCATCTTAAACAAATTATTCAAATCATTCTTTACAATTTACATTATATACTTCAAAAATATATCATAACATATATAATATCAAAATATACTGTAATATCAAACATCTACATGCTGGCAATTGGCTCTGATCTTGATGTACTGAAAAACTCTTCAAGCTCAATAAATACAAACCTACACCCGACCAGGTCTAGTAGAACTCTCCGGCTCTACCAAAACGTCCATGACACCTACGCGACGAATTACAATTATGCTAAGCCGAACCCTAGTGGTACAAACTTTGATAACAGTATAGTCCAAATGTAATGTCAATGCACAACACATATCTATATCACAACTCATAACATTATATCTCATTATATTGCTCAATTGTATCACAATTTATAATTCACATTAAAGTAAAGACAAGCATGGACCCAAAAGGATTTAATATGTTATTTAAATTTCATAGTTACTGTTTTGGTTCATAATGACATCTTGTGTCTAGCCCCGTCGGCAATATATCCATGGATAATGTAACAACCCCAATCTCTTGAACCTCAACCCGGTTAGACCCTTAGGCCCTAGTATCTTGGTTCTCAACCCGGCTAGACTGCTACAATTTTTGAGGCTTACGATCCAGTCTTTTCACCCCAAAAACATCATATTTATCAGCTGGTCTGGCTTACGACCCAGTCTTTTCACTATTCTAGCGTTTAGCCAGTAGGCAATCATAGGCATGCCACCAAACCTAGAACTCTGAAAATTGAATAACATACTAGGCACACAATTTATTCATATTTCTCATTATTAATCTCTTTCTCATTTTCACAAATTCAATCTAGGCATATTGCCTTATTTTCATATTTTTTTCTCACTTTTCTTATTTTTCACATCTTTCTCATTTTTCTCATTTTTTTTATCAATATCAATTCATTTCATTATACCACATATCTCATTTTTGCATTCACAACACATTACCCAATTACTTTAGGTATTTTCACATAATATACATATTTCACATTTTACACAATTTAGCCATTATCAATGGCTTTTCACAATGCATTTAATACATATATGACATTATAAATGTCATAGCATATTATTCCAATTACTTTGGGTATTTTCACATAATATACATATTTCACATTTTACACAATTTAGCCATTATCAATGGCTTTTCACAATGCATTTAACACATATATGACATTATAAATGTCATAGCATATTATTCATACACAATCAATGAACCAAGTAGCTTAACACATTTTTCAACCAAAATGTGTTAAGTCCAAATGTTATGCAAATATAAACATTATATTCAAAGTTTGTACATACCTCCACTAGCAACCCAAAGCAAGCTTAACACAACCTCCAATCCTATCCTTCCAACTTACCCTTCACCACTTGGATGAAACAAACTCCCTCAATGCCTATATCAAATGTGATCATAAACAATCATTTAATATCACATTCTAAGGCATTCTCAACGTCAAACTTTAATTTAACAACACTCCTACAAAATTTCAAAAATTAAGTCTTTCCTTACTTTAACTTAGAAAATCCAAATTAACCCATTAAATTATTGTTTTGAGTACATATTTTAACATGTTTAAACCAATTACATTAATTAACCACATGCTTATCTTTAAAATACTAAAATTGCATAACCTTCACCATTGAAGGATCTCCATTCCAACTCAATCCAATTATCATTTCAATCTTATTTCCACCACTTATATCATTAAATAACATGATTTAAGCACTAAAATCAAACAATTAATCATTTTTTAAAAATTTACTTTTCTAAAACCCTAAATCAATACTACCATCTTCAAACTCTATCCAAACTTAACTAAATCCATCATTTGATTTTAAAATCCTTGTTTATGCATCAAAATAACATATTTAGAACCAATTTGCACAATTAAAACTCATGATTTTAAAAACTCAAATGTTCCATAACCCTAAATTCTCTCTCTTCACTAAACTCAACTTAAATTCAACCATTTCTTAAATCTAACCTTAAAATCATTAATAACCAATCAAAACAACTTCATTCATATGCAATTAAGCAATTAAATCATGCTACTATGAATTTCAAAAATTCACATAACACACTTTTTAATAGAATTGGCAAAATTGGTAAAGAAGCTTACCAATTTATGAAGAATCTTCTAAAACTTCACTTAAATCCTTAAAATCTCTTCAATTATGGTTGCTTGGAAGAAGGAAATTCCTCTCTTAAAGCCATGAAAGTTAGCCTTGAAGGAAAGAAGAAGAAGAAGATGAAAAAAAAAATAATTTTCTCTTTTCTCCCACTCACATTTTCAACCTTATATATATTATTATTTTAATATATTTTTAAATAAATAAATAAATAATTATTTAATTAATTAAAATCCCAAAATATTATCTTCCATCCAAAATTATTTATTTTTGAATTATTTTATTAATTTTAAATTTCTAAGATTTAATTACCAAAATACCCTTTTACTTTGACTTTTCTTTTAAAAAGTATTGACTTTTATATGTTGTATATATTTTACATATATATCATATATATATTCCATGTTTTCATTTAAAATCTCTTCATTTTTTATTTAAAATCATTAATTTAATTTATCCATTTTAAATTATAATTTATTTTATTAAATTTTCAAAAATTAGAACTTTTCAAAAAATTTGGGATATTACACATATGCACAAGTAATGTGTATCTTATATACACATAAAATGTACCTTATATGTGTATTAAATATATTATGTAATGTGTTAATCCAACATATACAATTAATATACCATATGTATATGTTATATATATACTCTAGATATATATATTGAGTATATATAAAATTTTATATCTCCAAAATCACGGATGTGATAATTTTTCCCCCTTAAATAATTTCGTCCTTGAAATTTTTTAGTACGGTAATAAATCATCCAAATAAAACATAATCTTAAAATCTCATCAAAATTATTATTTCATCAAATTGCATAATTTCTATTCTCCCCCTTAGGTTCATTCTCAATTACCTTTTTACCATTCCATAACTCATCATTATACTGTCTATTTACTCAAACAATCACAATAGATTATCATATCATCAATCAAATTGCCATTAGACAAAATTAGTTCATCTCTTTAATATATATACACCACACACCTATTGCACTCAAGATATTTGATCACTTCATTATCTTAAAATATACTTTTATCACCTTAAATTCAAATGTTAATAACTTTTATCTTAACATAATAATTTTGCACATCTTCACTTTGATCCTACTCTTTATACAATTACCACATATTAATTTAATATCACCATTATACAACAACAAAATCTTATTTTCTTATTAAGATTCATTCCAATTATACTATAACTATCATAATTTAGCTCCTTTCATATGCATATACATATCAGAACGATGTATTATGCACATTATCATATAGCTTGTATATTCTTAATACAACTACATACATTGAATTTCAATAAATACTTGTAAACTTATTACATTTCAGATCAATTGATCTAACTATCACAATATGACCATCACAGCCTTATTTCATTCTGACCAACCTTTAGTCTATTTTAAATTTATCAATCTGTTTTCAATTCATGACCTAATTCTATTAGGTCAAATTTATTCTCAAATCTTGATTCCCTTCGAAATCATAATATTTATTTCATCTAGTCTCATTCACTTTAAACATCATTTTCATTAACTTATTCATTTTATACCACTTTCAAACATATTCAATATAGCTCTTACTCATATTTCATAATTCCTTTCATTTATCCTTTTCTCACATTTCTTATAGTTACCATATTTACAAAAATCACTTTTCTTACACATCATTTAAAGCTCATCATATTTTCACAATTATCTTCTGCTCCACACTTTCTATAATTATAAACAAATTTCTAACATAAAATTATAAGATATAACTATGCAAACTATAAATCTTGACCATGTTTCTTGTAGCATAACTATCAATCTCACTAAATATATCCAACGGTCATGTCATCTTAGGCCCATGCCCGTGGATAACAAAACTAATCGGTCAATATACTAAACAAATCATACGACCATGGCATAATAATGGTCATACCTGTGGCTTATAAATAAATACTGCTCCTCTATCATTCTTCTTCAAATATTTCCAATCACAACGTTAAGTTCGTATCGCAAAAATCACATATTCATTTTTTAATCATTTGCTACACAAAGAGTTAACACATTTTAGCTTTGTTTCAAAGCAATTTACTTTTGATCACTTTTGTTTCTAAACAATTTACTCTTAATCACTTGATCATCATTAGCCTAACTCAAGTTTCAACAATATTATCATTAACATCTCTTACATATACACATTCGTTCATATGCTAATTTTACACAATTTTCATTTATTACTCCATTTCTAATCTATCTCTTATAAAAATTTTCATTCATTTTTTTCACTTCCATACTTTCTTCATTATACTTTCCTTTTCCTTACAATCTCTTATTAATACACATATTCTTTGGGCCCAACACTATACAATCATCAAGTTCAGTCATTACAATAACAATTTCACGGTCCAACGCTGCTCGGGTCTATTCTCAATCTCAATTTCATCACATGACCTAACTCTACGTAGGTCAAGACCTAATCTCTCTTAGGTATATTAATACTTACAATATCATTCTCAATATCACTAAACAAGTAATTGTATAAGGTAACAAATACTCAATAACATTTTTTTAATCATTCACATACACCTTCGTAAGTCATATTCACAATGTGACTTACTTTTCACATTTTCTTATATATCACAATTGTGTTCATTTTGAAAAATCTCATCACACATATCATACAATTATATGCAATTCCTCTTTAACATACAACCTATACAAAGTTAACATTTATCACCTTTCAGAAGACATTATCATTTCTCATTCTTTTGACATTACTTAGGTTATTCATCTATTCAACATATATATACACTTTGACCACAACATAATTAACATCTTCCTTATTTAATCGCCCATCTCTTAAATAAGTTTCTTATTATATATATATATATATATTTAACACCTCACATAAATCTTAGTCACATTTCCAATGTGACATCTCTCTCACATTTTTTTATGCATTTATCATACCCTTCATATCCCTTTTCATCATTTCCAATTCAATTATCTAAAGTAACTTATTTTTACTTACTTAATCATTTCCCTTTATTTCATAACAAATTTCTATATTATCAACCGCATTACACCTTAGCACTTTTATAAATAATATTACTCATTCAAAATTACTCCCATGCTTATTAAACATTAAACTATCAATATCTAAATAATCCTCATCGAAATTTCCTTACAACTCTAAATTTTCAACTTACTACTTTACTTAAACTTCATTCTATTAATCTCACTTTCAAGAGCTAACTTTATAAACATTATTTTTATATTAATATAACATCAAAACACATCACTTTCACAATTATGGAAACCCATTTCAAAAATTTAAATTTCATATAATGCAACCAACAACATGAACCTCACCAAATCTCATCCATATCACATTTTCAATCTTAAGATCATAACATTTACTTTTAAATAACACTAATTCATTTCCTTACACTAATTAACATCATCAATTAGATATCCTACTTTTACATACTCAAACCCTAAATCATGTATCATTCAATTTTTTATGAACTCTTTGTTATAAATTATTAAAACTCCATATTTTTTCTTCATACTTCTACCCGTATGCATACGAATTTTCATAAATTTTCTTATTTATTTATCTCATGAAATTAATTTATTACTCATGTACACAAAATTGTTTGACTTCCTTAGTTTCATGTCATTCTTATTTTCAATTTTTATATTCCTTACAAATTCTTTATAAAAGCTTGTAAACTTTTATCCATGTTCACTTGACACATACAAGGACTTATATTTAAAGTTTTAGATTTTTCTAAGTTGATTTAATATATTTAAAAATTAAATCTTCCAAAATCAGAGAATCTGTCTCTTTAATAATTTCTTTGGAAGCACCCGGTTATCCATTTTTTTCAGGTATCATACCTTAATAAAAATTCATGAAATTTTAAACATATGTTATAAGAATATATATGATATTGGATGTAAATTTTCATATTTTTTTGGGCTTGTTTACTATAGTTTTTAAATATATATCTCAATTTCTACAAATTCTGAGTTTCTGGAACTCCTCCAACAATCTGTATTCTTCTACCTTTCTTAATTAGTAATTCATCTTTAAAATTATGAAATTTCATACATTAGATTATAACATATAGAAAAACTTTTCATTAAATTTTTAAACTCATCCATTATTCCTATATTTATTCAAAAATTCGACAATATCATTTTACAGCACACCTATAAAATTTTCTGTAACTATCATGTCCATTTTTTAAACTTTTTATTTCATATCTTAAATCATTTCATAAATTATTTTTCTTAATTTCACTTATTCATCAATTGAATTAGCTATTAATTTTAATTTCAAATAAAAGTTCCAAAAATTCTTAATCTATACGCCCCAGAATGACGTTTCTATTATGCCACTCTGAACTATATAACCTAGACGCTATCTCAACTCATATCCATTATATCAAATGGACATTGCCACATCAGGGATCAGATAAATTGCCAGTGCCAATGCATGCATCACAATTGAAAATTATTTTTTTAAAATTCTAATTTTCTCTCTCTAACAACCCACCTAGGTAGAGAATCTCAAACCTAGGCTCTGATACCAAAATAAATATAACACCCTTATACTCTATATACGTACAATACATATTTTCAACATATATAAAATATGCATATACGGTACAAAAATGTCACAGACCGATTTAATAAAAATTTTTACATTTTTGTTTTACAATTTCAAATACTAAATATATAAATTAAATAATATATAAATATTATTTACTTGCTAACCTGAAATAACATTTTACATGAAAATCTCTGGAAAAAATTCGTCAGAGTTTTGTTTGTAATTTGGACATTTTAAAAATTCAACAAAACATAACCTGCATAAAACAAACTCTCTAAATAAAATCAATTCACCATTTCACCAATACTTCTCAATTTCTCCATATTTTCTCAAAATACTTATATATAGGTATATATATATCAACATCACATATAAGATCCCATCTTAAACAAATTATTCAAATCATTCTTAAAAATTTACATTATACTTCAAAAATATATCATAACATACATAAAATCAAAATATATTGTAATATCAAATATCTACATGCTGGCAACTAGCTTTGATCTTGATGTACTGAAAAACTCTTCAAGCTCAATAAATACAAACCTACACCGGACCAGGTCTAGTAGAACTCTCCGGCTCTAGCAAAACGTCCATGACACCTGCGCGATGAATTACAATAGCGCTAAGCCGAAGCCTAGTGGTATAAACTTTGATAATAATATAGTCCAAATGTAATGTCAATACACAACACATATCTATATCACAACTCATAACATTATATCTCATTATATTGCTCAATTGTATCACAATTCATAATTCACATTAAAGTAAAGACAACCATAAGCCCAAAAGGATTTAATATGCTATTCAAATTTCAGAGTTACTGCTTTGGTCTATAATGACACCTTGTGTCTAGCCCCGTAGGCAATATATCCATGGATAATGTAACAGCCCCATTCTCTTAAACCTCAACCCGGCTAGACCCTTAGGCCCCAGTATCTTGGTTCTCAACTCGGCTAGACTGCTACAGTTTTTGAGGGTTACGACCCAGTCTTTTCACCCTAAAAACATCATATTTATCAGCTGGCCTGGCTTACGACCCAGTCTTTTCACCATTCCAGTGTTTAGCCCGTAGGCAATCATAGGCATGCCGCCAAACCCAGAACTCTGAAAATTAAATAACATACTAGGCACACAATTTATTCATATTTCTCATTATTAATCTCTTTCTCATTTTCACATATTCAATCTAGGCACATTGCCTTATTTTCATATTTTTTTTCTCACTTTTCTCATTTTTCACATCTTTCTCATTTTTCTCATTTTTATCAATATCAATTCATTTCATTATACCACATATCTCATTTTTGCATTCACAACACATTACCCAATTACTTTTGGTATTTTCACATAATATACATATTTCACATTTTACACAATTTAGCCATTATCAATGGCTTTTCACAATGCATTTAACAGATATATGACATTACAAATGTCATAGCATATTATTCATACACAATCAATGAACCAAGTAGCTTAACACATTTTTCAAGTAAAATATGTTAAGTCCAAATGTTATGCAAATATAAACATTATATTCAAAGTTTGTACATACCTCCACTAGCAACCCAAAGCAAGCGTAACACAACCTCCAATCCTATCCTTCCAACTTGCCCTTCACCACTTGGATGAAACAAATTAACCTCCCTCAATGCCTATATCAAATGTGATTATAAACAATCATTTAATATCACATTCTAAGGCATTCTCAACATCAAACTTTAATTTAACAACACTCCTACAAAATTTCAAAAATTAAGTATTTCCTTATTTTAGCTTAGAAAATTCACATTAATCCATTAAATTATTGTTTTGAGTTTATTTATATAATTAAAAACATATTTTAACATGTTTAAACCAATTACATTAATTAACCACATGCTTATGTTCAAAATACTAAAATGGCATAACCTTCACCATTGAAGGATCTCCATTCAACTCAATCCAATTATCATTTCAATCTTATTTCCACCACTTATATCATTAAATAACATGATTTAAGCACTAAAATTAAACAATTAACCATTTTTCAAAAATTCACTTTTCTAAAACCCTAAATCAATGCTACCATCTTCAAACTCTATCCAAACTCAACTAAATCCATCATTTGATTTTAAAATCCTTGTTTATGCATCAAAATAACACATTTGGAACCAATTTGCACAATTAAAACTCATGATTTTAAAGACTCAAATGTTCCATAACCCTAAATTCTCTCTCTTCACTAAACTCAACTTAAATTCAACCATTTCTTAAATCTAACCTTAAAATCATTAATAACCAATCAAAACAACTTCATTCATATCCAATTAAGCAATTAAATCATGCTACTATGAATTCCAAAAATTCACATAACACAATTTTTCATAGAATAGGCAAAATTGGTAAAGAAGCTTACCAATTTATGAAGAATCTTCTAAAACTTCACTTAAATCCTTGAAATCTCTTCAATTATGGTTGCTTGGAAGAAGGAAAATCCTCTCTTGAAGTCATGAAAGTCGGCCTTGAAGGAAAGAAGAAGAAGAAGAAGATGAAAAAAAATAATTTTCTCTTTCCTCCTACTCACATTTTCAACCTTATATATATATTATTATTTTAATATATTTTTAATTAATTAATTAATTATTTAATTAATTAAAATCCTAAAATATTATCTTCCATCCAAAATTATTTATTTTTGAATTATTTTATTAATTTTAAATTTCTAAGATTTAATTACCAAAATACCCTTTTATTTTGACTTTTCTTTTAAAAAATATTGACTTTTATATGTTGTATATATTTTACATATATATTACATAAAAATTCTACTTTTTCATTTAAAATCCCTTAATTTTTCATTTAAAACCATTAATTTAATTTATCCATTTTGAATTATAATTTATTATATTAAATTTTCAAAAATTAGAACTTTTCAAAAAATTTGAGATATTACACATATGTACAAGTAATGTGTATCTTATATACACATTAAATATACCTTATATGTGTATGAAATATATTAAGTATGTAATGTATTAATCCAACATATACAATTAATATACCATATGTATATGTTATATATATACTCTAGCTATATATATTGAGCATATATAAAATTTTATATCTCTAAAATCACGTATGTGACACAGATATTTTCAGAGTTGGAAAAAATCTCTATCTTGGATTTTCAACAAGCTTCAGAAGAAAGGGTTATTATAACTATTGGCTCCTCGACCCTTGTCGAATCCTTTACCTGCAAACTTTGATAGCAAAGATTTTTGTCAGTTTCATCAGACACAAGGACATCAGACAAATAGATGTACTCGATTGAAGCGTGAGATTCAAGATATGATCAACAGTGGTAAGCTGCAAGAGCCCAAAAAATCCAATACCAAGAACAATCTTTTGCCTAAATTTGGAAGGGTGCCACTACCAACAACCTTCATAATAGACAGAGGATTAAAGAAAAGTTTTATCTTATCAACTTTTCAAGATGCAGATGAAGGTATTGCGAATGAGGAGGTGATGACCATTGCCCTTGATACGTCCAAATAAATGAAGCATGTTTGACTTCAACTCAACAAACTTCTCTTAGCTTGTGTATTTTTTGTTTCATTTTCTTTCTTTGGAATAATTATATTTTTCAAATCTGATTATTTGAATAAATTATGTCTATTGAAATTATATTTTTTTTTGGTTTTTGACATTTTAGTGCTCAACCAATGACGAGTCTAGCTTGATAATAATAAATTAGTATATCTACGCATTATAATATGAATAATTTTATTATGTGAGGGAATTTTTCTATAGCATTAAGTTGTGTATGCTTACTTAGAGAGAACTCCTGTATAATAACCTTTGTCAAGGTCCTAGTCAATCATAGAACATGCTTTGACAAAATTTTGAGGCAAAATTGAACTCTGCTTATTTAAGGGAGAGATGATCTAGGAATTATTTGGTAAGCCAACAACTAGAATCCACCTAATTAAATTTCAATCCCTAGTTGTCCCTTTGAGTCTTTATGAGATTTTAGCTTGCTTCCATTGGCTTGTAAACCCAATAACCTACCTAAGTTATTATGAGACTCATGATAAGTCCGATGATCATTGAGTTACTAAAGAGAAAGAAGATCAAAGAAAAGGATGTACAACCAAAACTATAGGGATAGTTGAAGGTCACCTGAACTACACCTAATGTCACAGAATGACATTAGAACAATAAAGGATTCATCCTCACTGAAGTAGACTTATCTTACCCCATTCATAGCCAAAAGCATAAAATGGTACAAATAAGACAACTCTCTTAGAGCTAGGAAAAAAAAGAGAAAGAGGAAAAAAAGGAAAAAAAAAAGAAAAAAAGAAAAAAAAGAAGGAAAGAATAAGAAGAAAAAGAACCCAAAAAGGCGGTTCAGAAAGCCAACCGAGTTCCTTTTTACCTAAAGCAGCAGAAGATTTTCACTTAGTTTACGAGGACGATTGACTTAAATTGGTCCAGTCCAGCCAAAGACTCAAATACATAGGAGAAAAATCAATTTTCATTTCATCCAACATAGCTCCAGGCCTGCAATCCTGAAAGTCTTAGACTTGATATTCCAAAAGGAAAAAGAATGAAAAAGAAAGAGGAAGAAAAAAGGGTGGTCTAAAGATCAAGATAAGTACTGATTGGATCCAGATTTCTGTAAAGAAGAAAGAAAGACATTCAAGCTTTGTATTTTTATAAAGTCAAAAGATAAAAGTGATGCTCAGAAGGTGAAAATGGTTCCAACAAGAAGATTGCAGTGTGAATGTTTGTTAGTAGTGTCACATTAACTCCTATCTAAAAAATAACCTTTATTTAACTCGTATTCCTTATAGACCCTGTTTCAAGCCTATTAAAGATATGTTGATCTCTCTTGGTAGATAGAGTCTATTAGTGGAGATAGTTTGGATAAGCATGCATATGAGATAGACAATATTCAAACTCAATGAGACCTTTGGCCAAGTAATGTGTTTGTGTCTATCTAAAGTGTAACAATTCTTGCTTAAATGGAAATGATTTTTGAGTTTAGTATGGTAACTAGGGTTATCATGTAATAGATATGTTAATTTGAAAAATTGAGTACTGAGGTACAATGACACTGATTTGACAAAGAAATAAAAATGATTTTATGATTTAAAAAAAAATGTGTTTTTGTCATACAAAGCCTTCAAGTTAAGAAAAATATGTTACATTGCCAAACCTCGAAGGAAAAAATGGGCAAAAGAGGGCTAATAAAAAATTGCTTGCAAGGTCATGTCATGAAGAAGTTATCAACCAAATGGATATCTCTCATGTCATTGGCTACCATGCTTGGATCTCCACTACTCATGTTTCCAACATTCTAGAATTAAAGCCATAAATGTAAAGGCTTCTGTTATTCCAATGCAAGACCTGAACGAGCATCTGAAAGGAATTCAAGGGAGCACTTTAGATGATCATCTCAGCCTGTGAGTCAATGAAATCATTGTAATATCATACATACATAAGCATATCACACTGTTTTTTTTTATCATGCATTGTCTATTCTTTGTCCAAGTGAACAATTGATACTTTATGAAGCAAACATGAAACAGATATGGAGTCAAGGGGCATGGAAGGCCCATTGCTTGATAAAGATCCAGTCACTTGGCAAAAGAAAGAAGAAATGCATGCTTGTGCAAGGAATCAGACAAAATACAAACATCAATCAGAGCCCGCATGGGAATAAAATCAGTAGTTTGAGCCTACACAGGGGGCAAAGTTTTTCCTTTCAATTTTTGAGTTTATGCGTGTACAAAATATTTTAAAACTCACTTTTAATATTTTACCACGTAGAAGGCAAAGAGAGGATATAAGGGCCAGCTAAAAAAATAATTGAATTTTTTTTTAAAAGGAAGAACAAAAAGAGCAAAACAAGAAGAAAGTAAGAACCCCAAAAGAAATAAAGAATGAAGAACAAAATATCAACCCAACTAGAAGAGCTAAAGTCAAAGTAGAACTGATGTCCAAGGATGAGATCCATTTTGAAAGGTAAAAAACCGATGTCCAAGGATGAAGATCCATTTTAAAGAATGAAGACCCGATATCCAAAGGATGGAGAGCCATTTTGAAGGGTAAAGACTCGATATCCAAGGATGAAGATCCATTTGAAGGGTGAAGACCCGATGTTCAAGGATGAAGATCTAATAAGAAGGGTGAAGATACAATATCCAAGAATGAAGATCCATTTTGAAGGGTGAAGACCCACAATCCATTGAAGAATGAAATAACCGGTTAGAAGAAAGTTAAAACTCTCAATTGATAGAAGGTCAGTCAGCTAGAAGAGTTGAAATTGATTAGCTAGAAGACAACCAAAACTCTCAACTGATAGAAGATCAGTCAGCTAGAAGAGCTGAAACCAGTTGACTAAAAGAAAGCCAGAATTCTCAACTGATAGAAGGTCAATGAAATCCAGTTACAGGTCAAAGTACCCAAATCAAATCCAGTCTCGGGTCCAAGTACCCAAAACAAATTCAGTTTCGGGTACAAATATATAAATCAAATCTAGTTTTAGGTCCAGAACTCAAATCATTTTCGAGTCCAAAACTCAATCTGGGTCCAGAACCAAAACCAACTTGGGTCTAAAACCCAAAGTATTTTTTAGTCCAGAACCCAAACTAACTTAGGTCTAGAATCCAAATTATTTTCGAGTTTGGAACTCAATTCGGGTTCAAAATCCAAACCAACTCAGGTTCAGAACCTAAATTATTTTGAGTCTAAAAGTCATGTTACTTTTTACTCTCTTCTACTAAAATCTCAGATCGTTCAAGCAAGGGCCAAAATTGTGTACTCTTAATTTTGGCACGAATTAGGTTTAAGAAGTTTACCTTGACCGGTTATAATTTTAAAGAACCTAAACCTAATTTTAAAGCTTAAATATTAGAGGGTCCAATTCATAAAAGCCAAAATTAAATTGTAAAATAGGTTTGGTCCGAAAGAAATTAAAAATTAGGGTTTGATTTAAGTCGGGACAGGTCAAATCTGACATGAGCATGGCTCATGTCGATTTGGATGCCCAAATCGATATGAGCCATGGCTTATATCGATTTGGGATAAGCTCATATCGATTAGACCTTCCAAATCAATATGAGTTGGCTCTATATCAATTTGGAACCGCCAAATTAATATGAGACCCTCCAAATTTGATTTCTGACCGATAATTTAATTTTCTAATAAAGCTATAATTCATTTAAAGTTGGGATTAAGCAAATTAGGTTTAAGGGTGAAGTGAGGGTTTTGCCTATAAATAGAGGATTAAAAAGAACAGAGAGGGATTAGTAACCGAAAATTTTGAATGATCAATTAACACTGAAGCAATCAAAATTATCAAGCAGTGACGATTATTAAAGGGTTAGAAAAGAACAACCATACAAAGGCAGTGTCATATTGTCTTGGTCTTGCTAAGCTAAAATTTTAAATTATTGCAAGCAGAAGTTTGATCAACATTTAATTGTGGTGGAGCCAACAAATGACGGTACACTCTAAGTTAATTCAATATAAGATGCTTTAATGGTTTTTAAATATTGAATGAATTTTATGCTTTGTCTAAATTAATTCCAGCATGTTACATTCACAAGTTTTTTTTTATTTATATTAGTTTTATGTGAAGCATGATCAATAACTCAAGGATTTAAAATTCATAGTAGATTATATATTGGAATTCGCTTCATGTAATAGCTATCCACAAGAGCTTGCATCTACTATAAGTCAATATCCCAATAGTCCAAAAATCTATTAAAATGATCACAACAGCTAAATTTTCCAATATAAAAAATCCTTTATTTTTTTTCCAAAACCCTAATCCTTTATTTTCTAAACCCTAAAATTATTTTCTAAACTAATTTATTATTTTTCAAAACCCTAATCCTTTTTTTTCCAAAACCCTAAAAAACCCTAATTTTGTTTTCAAAACCCTAAAACCCCAATTTTCATCTATAAACCCTAAAATCCTAATTCTTATACTAAAACCCTAATTTTATCGTAAAATTTCTAATTTAAGATGTAAACCCTAAATTTGTTTGTTTGATGCTTAATTAAAATATTCAAGCCTAGATTTTGTAATTTATTATATGTCTCGATAGATGATTTATTTGATTTATGATGGATGGTTTACTTTTTAATTATTGTGAATATTTGAATTATTTGATTCATTTGATTAATTACTTTAAATGTTGATTATTTTAGTTTTCATGATGTAAGAGGTATGTTTTCACCTTATGAGTACATCATTAGTTCAATTTAATGTAATTTAATTTATTTTGAATTTTGGATCAAGTAAGGGGCATGTTTCCACCAAATGGTGGGTGTCCTATTTTATTTAGTTTTAGACATTGCACATGGTTGTAAGAACATGTTTCAATCTTGTATGGGTGCCCATTTATTTGCTGGTTTGGGTTTTCCTTGATTTTAATACAATGGAAAATTGTTTTTTTTTAATAACATGTATTATGGATGATTTTTTAATTTTTAAGGTTTTAATAATATTTAGACCTGAAAAAGAGGTCGGTTCTTAATAAACCAGGCATTGTGGGGGTACTGGGTCATTCTCACATTCTCCACGTGTACCCAACTTTTCAAAACCATTAGGGGGTTGGAGATTCCTTAGAAATCGAGTCATCCACCCCTTTCTTTTCCCTGCCCGTCAGGGTGGTTACTCCATTTTCTTCAGGTTTAGGCTTAAATTCTTTAAAGGCCCTGAGCATAATAGTGTCAAAGTCGTAAGAACCATTCCACATGGGAGTAAAGACAAAAATGTTCACTCACAGTTCTAAGAGAAAATTATGCATATATGTAAAAAAAGGCATGAGCACAACCACAAGTATGCACACAAATAATCCTATCACATACACACATGTAATTGTTAATCTAATTCCTCAAATCACAAAAGAAAGAGAATACAAAGATATAAAATCTTGTACCAATGCCATTATTACATGAAATTTGGACATAAAAGTTTATTTTGTTATATTAGAAAGGCTCACCTAAAATTAGAGGATCCTTCTACCACTAACCCCTAAGGATCCAAGTTTATTTGGTTACCTAAAAGAAAGTAAATGTTATTATTTTTTAGGTATGCCTAAAGTCTACAATCAATGAAATTATTTGGTTTGTAGATAGTGGATGTTCAAGGCACATGACCAGTAATGTAAAACTCTTCACAAATCTTACTTACAAGCAAGGAGGAAATGTAACATTTGGAAATAATGGTAAAGGAAAAATATAGGTATTGGATCTATTAGCATGCTTGAAAAAACATGATTGATGATATATGGTTAGTTGATGGCTTGAAACATAACTTACTTAGTATTAGTCAATTATGTGACAAAGGATATAATATCAATTTTAATTCTAAAGGATGTAAAATTACCTTTTTCGAGTGGTGATTTTTCACTAAATGGAAGTAGAATTTGTAACATATATAAAATTGACTTTCACTCTAATGATGCTCATGAATTTTGTCTCTATTAGCAATGATGCTTAGCTTTGGCATAGAAGATTAGGACATACAAATATGAACCAACTTCAATGTCTATGCAAAAAAAAAACATGTGGATGGTCTTCCTAAAATAAAGTTCACAAAGACAAGGTATGTGAACCATGTCAACTTGGAAAACAACACAAGAGCTCCTTCAAATCCAGAAATATGGTAAGTACATCTAAACCTTTCGAATTAATTTATTTAGATTTATTTGGTCCTAATAGAGTTGTTAGTATAGGAGGCAAGAATGAAGCTTTCAATTATTTCAAAATTCTTGAAAAGAGAATTGAAAATTAAAACGGCTATATGATCACATCTATTAGAGGTGATCATAGTAAAGAATTTGAAAATGAGAATTTTGAAAAATTTTTGCAATGAACTTGGTATTTCACATAATTTTTTAGCACCTAGAATACCACATCAAAATAGTGTGGTTGAAAGAAAAAAATAGAACATTGATATAAATGGCTAGAACAATGCTCAGTGAGTATAAGTTACCTTCTTACTTTTGGACAGAAGCCGTTAATGCCGCATGTTATATTTGAAATCGAGTTTTCAAAAGGCCTTTAATAAATAAAACTTCTTATGAGCTTTGGAATGGAAGAAAACCCAAAATATCATACCTTAGAGTATTTGGATGCAAATGCTTTATATTAAACACCAAGGATAACCTTGAAAAATTCTCATCTAAATTGGTTGAAGGAATCTTTATAGGATACTCATCTTCAAGTAAAGCATATAGAGTATTTAATAGAAGAACCATGGTAGTTGAAGAGTCTATGCATGTTACCTTTGATGAATCATCCAAACTTGATCATAGGAAACTCTTGATGATTTTGTAGGTACCTTTGAGGAACTTGAACCAAAAGATGCTCCAAAGGAAAACATTGATGAATTGGAACACACAATAGAACAAGAAGAACGTAAAATAGAAGAAACACAAGAACTACCCAAATATTGGCATTATTAAAAGGATCATCCAAGAGAACTCATCATTGGTGACATATCAAAGGGAGTAACTACTAGATCAAAATTTAAACATCTAGATTCTAATGTTGCCTTTATTTCTCAATTGAGCCAATGACCATTGAGGAGGCTCTTAGTAATGAATGTTGGGTGATTGCCATGCATGATAAACTTAATCAATTTGAGAGAAATAAAGTGTAAAAATTTGTTCCTTGGCCTAAGGATCATCCATTTATTGGTTCCATATGGGTATATAGGAATAAGCTTGATGAAGATGGTCTTATAACTAGAACAAAGCTCGATTGGTATCCAAAGGCTATAACAAGAGGAAGACATTAATTATGATGAGACTTTTGCCCCCATTACAAGATTAGAAGCAATTAGAATTTTACTTGCATTTGAATGTCATACGAATTTTAGACTTTTTCAAATGGATGTCAAAAGTGAATTTTTGAATGGATTTATTAATGCAAAAATTTATGTTGAACAACCTCTCAATTTTGAAGATTATCAATTTCCAAGCCATTATTTTAAGCTAACCAAGGCATTGTATGGTCTAAAATAAGCTCTAAGGGCTTAGTATGATAGACTTAGTATATATTTATTGGAAAATGGTTTTACAAAAGGAAAACTTGACACTACATTATTCGTCAAAAGAAAATTGCACAATATTTTAATTGTACAAATTTATATTAATGACATAATATTTGGCACTGCTAATGAATCTTTATGCAAAGAATTTGCTTCTTGCATGACTAGGGAGTTTAAAATGAGTATGATGGGGTGAACTTAAATTCTTCCTTTGTCTACAGATTAATCAATGTAAGGATGATATTTTCATCAACCAATCCAAATATAAAAAGGAACTTCTCAAGAATTTTGACATGGATGGTTGCAAAGTAAGAAAGACTCCTATGAGTGCATCCTTGAAACTTGACAAAGACGAAAGTGGTAAGATAGTGGATGAGAAGAAATATCAAGATATTATCTAATCACTACTTTACTTAATCACTTCTAGACCTGATATAAAGTTTAGTGTTTGCTTATGTGCTAGATTTCAATCATGCCCTAAAGAATAATATTTAACTGCTACTAAGAGGATTTTAAAATATTTGAGCGGAACATTGCATTTAGGTCTATGGTATCCTAGAAACACATCATTTAAAATTTTAGGTTTTTCCAATGCGAATTTTGCCAGTAGCCTATTAGATAGGAAAAGCGCCACTGGAGCATGCTATTTTCTTAGTGAATACCTACTTTCTTGGTTTAGCAAGAAACAAGTGTCAGTTGTTTTATCTACCGCAGAAGCCGAAAATGTTGCTGCATATTTTTGTTGCATATAAGTTCTTTAGATAAAATAATAATTACTTGATTATGGAAAAGTGTTCGATCTTATTCCGATTAAATGTGATAGCACAAGTGCAACTAACTTATCCAAGAAATCTATTCATCATTTTAGGTCAAAACATATAAATATCAAGCATTATTTTTTAAGAGATAATGTTCAAAATAATAATGCAGTCTTAAAATTTATTGACACCTAAAATCAACTTGTTGATGTCTTTATGAAGCCTCTACATGTAGAAAAATTAAACTTCATAAAACAACACATTGGTATGATTGATGAAAAATCTCTTGAATGATAACTCCTTAATATTTCCACATCCATTTTTGATCATTTGAATTCAAAAATCAACACATTTTTAAGTGTGTGATCACTCAATACAGTCGAGCAATCGCACATGAGAGTATGTCACTCTAGTCCCAAACTTCACACATGTGTGAATGCACAATATCTTGTGTGGTGGCTACATTTCAAAGTTTTTTAAAATTTTTGACCGTTATACACTCAGTTGGGTTGTGCAAGTGCTCTGTACATGTAATGATCATAATATAACAGGTTGTGCGAGTGCACCCGAACTGTAATTGCTACTCTTTAAAATGTTGGAATTTGCACAAATCTATCCCAAATTGCCCCCAAAGGTAAAAAAAAAAAAAGGCTAATTTTTTAAATCATGTCTATAAAAACCCCCCATTTTACAGTCCTAAATACTTTTATAAACTATTAAACACCTCTTAAAACATTCTCAAATAGTTTTAAACTATAAAAAGTCAAGTGTGAAGATTTTCAAGCCTTTCAAGCCCCATCAACATTATTCCTTCTACATTTCTATTCTTTCTTCTACTCTTCTACTTTTCTTTTATTTTATTGGTTTGACACCAAAGACCAAGCTCCCTAAGAAGAAAGCCTCAACCAAAGAAAAGGGAAAAGGGATAACCATTAGTGAGCCTCAACCACTGAGCAAACCTTTTACTCAGGGTAGTGTCCATCCTCATAAACTAAAGTTCAAGGATGATGATGAGAAAACTAAATACTATATGCTTAAGAAGAAAAGCCTTGAACCAACCAAAATGCCCGCTGAGGGAATGCTTTTAACCCTCAACATTCAAGGAGAACTCTTTAGATATCTTGATAGAATAGGGTGGAGACATTTTGCCTTCCTAAATGAATTAGGCTACCCTAGTCTCTGTAGAGAGTTTTTGATGACCCCTAGAGTACAAAAGAACCAAAATGCCCTTATTGGATATTATGGAGTTTACTTTAGGCTATGTGATTAAGAGTTTGCCCTCTCATTAAAGGAATTTGCTGAAATTTGGGATTTTCAAACTCACGGATCTGTCTCTTATTCTGACAAGGACTTTCCCTTGAAGGATTTTTCATCCTTTTAGAGTGAACTGTCTATAGAAATAGAGTATAATAATAGATCCTTCAAAGCTATCCACTTTAAAACACTCATCTTTTGGCTCATTCATAGGATCATTACCTATATTGTCCATTAAAGGAGTAATGGTAATGAGAAAGTCACACAACGTGACTTATTCTTCCTATATGCCTTAGAACATAATGAACTCATACAAACCGCCCGATGTCTTATTGACATCCTCATTCACCATGGGAATTATAAGGCATACACTTTCTTTCTCTCCTCTCAAATCACCCAAATTGCTAGATACTTAGGCTTGCTAACCACTGAAAACTTGGCTACCCTAAGTGATCCTCTTGACCCTGCCACTAATTCCATCAATCTTGATTACCTTGAACATGCTAGGTGCATTCAAAAGATTGATAATCATTATGAGCACACCTTTGGCAGCAAAGGGGTGATTCAAAGAGAGAGAAAGATGCCAAGGTACTACATTACTTGAAAAGAAGGAGGAGAACCTATCTTTGTTAAAGTTGAACATCCTCCTAAACCAACCAAGCCTACAAAAGAGAAGGATAAATCTTCAAAAATCATGAAGCTTCTTCTAAAAGCCATATACTCCCTCAAAAAATAATTCACCCACTTTAAGAAGGATGTCACTGTTGCGCTCTAATTAACTCTATTATAAGCGTCACTCACAAGTATATGAGGTAGTTATAGCAAAGGTGATCGCCCCAATGTCGTCTTACAAGGAAGCTAGAATAGCTAATTGATTATCAAATTAATAATAACAAGTAATTAATAAATTTAAATTGCTCACAACTAAGGAAAACAGATCGATTGGAGTTTAAAACAATAAAAGTAAGTGGATCTGATATATTGATTCACTTAATAGAATGGTCTAGGGTTTGCACTTCTCTACTACTTATATGTATGAACGGTTATTCCTCTCAACCAATTTAATTTCAAAGATTAAATCTCAAGCAACTTAATTAATCGAGTCAAGGAAATAAGCTCTCGCATTCAAACCTCTTTCAAATAATCTTGTTACAATTGAAATAATCTTTTTCTTAGGTTATATCTCTAATTCACCTAAGTCCCTAATTGAATTGTTCCAGCATTAGACTTCATCTCTCAATCCTTCATCTAATACCTTAAAACACATAATTGGTAGCCAATCAATTATATATTAACAATAATTTCATCCAATCAAGGCTAAAGAAATAAATTTAGTTAAGAGCAATAACCAATTCATACAATCATAGTAGTTCCATACAAACCCTAGATTAGATCAATTTAGTTCATATTAATGTTATCAAACATACTCATCTCATTAACATTCAAGGAAGTCAATTTAGACATAATAATATTCATGAATACGATTCCAATGAAATTAAAGAGATAAAGTTCGAGAACAAAACCAAATTACAAACTTCTTAGCTCTTGAAGAATCTCTTGTTCAGAACTTGCTTGAAGAATGTATCAATGGCAAGAACAAATCTAATCTAAACTAGTTTTAATCCAAGTGTAATCAAAATATCCAAGAAAACAAATTCGAAACCCTCACTTATTTTCTTTGACGGCTGAACAAAACTCAAACTTTCAACACCCCTCTTGAAAACCCTAATCGTATAATTTATACGAAACCTCGCTTAAAACTCCACTTTTTTCTTTCTTTGTTTAATCCATTAGTGACACGGCCAAGCTCAAGTGAACTTGGCCGTGTTTGAGGTTCTTGGAGGGACATGGCCACAAGCTTGGCCGTGTCCCCTGAGTGTGTTCGCTTCTGTGTGATTTTCTTCTTTTCTTCTTTGGAGTGGTGAGTGACACGGCCAGTTTGGAGGAAGCTTGGCCGTGTTTGACAATTTTGGAGGGACACGGCCACAAGCTTGGCCGTGTCCCTTGAGTGTGTCACCTTCTGGATTTTGGTCTTCTTCCTTAGCTTGGTATGGGATACGGCCACAAGCTTGGCCGTGTCCTCTGCATGTGTCAGTTACTATCCATTATTTTCTTCCTCTTGGTTCCTTGGTCTTTCCTTCCTCTCTTGATCCTTGCATATTAACCTAAACCAACACTTAAACAAACTTTAACCAAAAATCAAATAAACATTAGCCAACAACACATAAACACCACACTAAAAACTAGATCAAAAACGACATAAACACTGAAATAAACTAAAACTACCAAAATTGATGAAAACACTAAATAAACATATTTAAACTAACAAAATACCTAAAGAAAATAATAATTATCATAATAAATAAGACACAATTCTATAACAAAAACTAATAAAACAACTACCCCACACTTAAAACTTTACTTGTCCTCAAGCAAATTCACATGGCATAAATTAAAAACTCAAACAACCTTAACTATAATTCCAGTATATAAGATGAAATCCTTTAAGACTCAGCCATAAATAATTGCAATTTCCTTCAATCAAGATCTTCTTAACTCATTCATTAATCCAGACATACAAATCTAATCTCTCATCTAAGTGTTTCACTCGATTTCATAGATTAATTCACTCAAACCACTCATGACTGCATACTACCATAAACTTGCTTAATTATCCAATCTCCCTCACTGATTTTCTCAAGAAATAATATGAAGGTCTTTTATTTGGATGTAATGGGGCTAAGGTGCAGGTGTGAGAAAAGACATTTAAGCTGGAGCATCAAGAAATGGAGTATCTAAATAAGACAATACTCTTGCTCAGAAACTCATAACTCCTCAAATGGCATATTCACTAACCATTGATAATCTCACATACTTGCATACTTAAAGAAAAGTACATGAGTCGACATTCCTCTAATGCTAGAAAATATATGAATTCTTTATATATATATCTTCTCTTTTATTTTCTTTTATATATATTTTTTAATTTTTATCATTCATTTTTTTAATACATATATATACAAAATATAAAATTGCATGGAACATCTAGCTTAAAATGTAGAGGAAAAGAATAAGCGACTCTTAGTCAAATACAATGTGCACAGTATGCATTTCAACCCCAAATAGCAATACCATTTTTGTTTTTTTTTTAACTTGCTTACCCGACACTTTTGAATTAAACCACCCTATTGTCATATCATAAGAAACTCCATTCCTTAATGCAGGTATGATGATAATAAGAAAATGTTGAGTTGAGAAATTTGTTGATCAAACAATAAAAGGTCAAAGGCTCAACTTGGCTCACTAAGGAATTTAATATTAAGGGAGGTCTTTTTAAGCTAAAGGGCTAACCTAATTTGCCTTCATCATTTTAAAACTTGAGATGAAATCATAATGTGAGTTCAATTAGTATGCAAAAGCAAGCTCTAGAGATGCAAAATCATGAAGGTGCACACTTAAGAAAAGAAATTCAATTGACAATAATATTTAATCTATAAGGCTCAAAACTCATAAAGGTGGGTTCTCAAAGATTTATATGTCATGAATTGCAGAATGTGAAAATTGATACTGAATGAATTCAAATGCTAATCGCTATGCTGATAATAAAGGCTCAAATATAATACTAGAATCACAGAAAAGTCAATAAGTTTTCAACAATTATGCCATGCACAACACACAATAAAACACACCAAAACAAACAAAACAAAAATTAAAGAAAAGCTAAAAGATTGCCCCACACTTTAGAATTTACATTGTCCTCAATGGAAAACAAGAATAATAAAGAGAAAGAGTTAAAGTACAACCTGTTTTCCATCGTACCTTGGTGAGGCAAAACCCTAACTTTTCATCACAAACACAAATGTTCAAAAATAAAATACAAAATATAAAAATAAAATATCCAAAATATAAAATGTTAACATTAAAAACAAAAACGAAAAATAACAAAAATATGCAATAAAATAAGAAAATAAGGAAAATCTCTCCAAAGATTAGAGCCAATACGATCTATGGTGAAGGAGGATGTGAAGATGATGCAGCCGAGGGATGGAGACTCAAAATCTTGGCAAGGTTGCTATTAATTTGATCCAACTGTTGCAAGACCGCAGCATGGTTACGGTCTACCTTGCCCTCCAGTGCCTCAATCCTATTAAGTATCTCTTGATTACCCGAGGCCGGAGCATCTTCATCTAAATCAAGAGAATCCGAGTTGGACTCCTCTTGGACTCGAGTTCTCTTCTGTCTGTCCCCCGGTGCTTCTGGCTCAGCTGAAGCCATCATATAAGCCCCTCTCCTGTGCACCACCATATGCATCTTCTCTAGTGTAGCCAAATCCAATGAATCATTATCCGTAATTCTCGTCATACGACAGGTACTCGGGTCAAAATCATCAAAGAGGGCAATGGCCAATGTGGTAACCAATCCTCCAATACAGATAGCCCCCTTCTTCTTATTTTCCACACTATCAAAAACATCGGCTAACCAATAGCCGGAACTAATAGGCACTGCATTAACCACACAATCTAAGAAAAATAGTTCACTCAATTCCACTACACCCGGGCTTTCCTTCCTAGCTAAGAAACCGCAAGACATAAAACGATGCAAATACCTCAAAGCGGGATTGCTCAATTTAGTTGCTTTGGCCGATTTGGCCACATAAGTTCCCGAGCCCAAAGCTCCCCAGCAAATTGTTGCTTAAAATCCTTAGGTACTGACCTTTCACCATGTTGATGGAAACCAAATATCACATTCAATTGTTCAATACTGATCACAAATGATTTTCCAAACAACTTAAAATTCAACCTAGAGCAAATTTTTTGCGCATCTCTTTCAACATTAAGAGATGTTAAGAACTCCAAAGTAAGCTCTTGAAATTGCAAAGGTCGCAAGGAGACTAGGTTCTCCCACCCAAGGATTTGAACATAATGATAAAAATTGTCCCTTATATTAAGAGCATTAAGGGATTCATCATTGACATACCTCGTCGGGAAGAAACCCCGAGCCAAAAGATTCGCTCTCTTCAAAGATGAAAACGATGAAGATGAAGATGCACCTTCAGTTATAGGTCTCTTCTTCTTGCGGTGAGAAACCATCTTCGTTCTTGGCATCTTGAAAGATCTGAAAAAAATTTGAAGTTTAAACCGATTAAATTGATCTTTTGTTAGAGAAGAAGAAGATTTAACGGATTAATTTTAGTTTTGGTGAAGAAAATTGAGATTTAATGGAGGTTTTGAAGCTTTGAAACACAAATAATGGAGTTTGCGAGAGAGAGAAGTCGAGAGAGAGAGAGAGAGAGAGAGAGAGAGAGAGAAACCGATCTAGGGATTGGAATGAGCAAACAGTGCAAAAATCGTGTTTTTAAAAAGTAAAAGTGAAGGGACACGACCAAGTTTGGATGGACACGGCAGTGTCTGGTGTGTTTTGAGGGACACGGCCAGTGACTTGGCCGTGTCCCAAGGGTGTGTTTGATACTGTGAGGAAAAGTTTGCAAAAACAAAGACAAAAACTTTTTGGTGAAGCTTGGCCGTGTCCCATGTGACACGGCTAAGGACACGGCCAAGCTCCTTGGCCGTGTCACCTACTGTGTAGATAGGTTGCAAAAACAAAAGAAAAAGAAGGAAATTTTGGTGAAGCTTGGCCGTGTCCCATGTGACACGGCCAAGGACATGGCCAAGCTCCTTGGCTGTGTCACCTATTGCCCTTTTTAACTTTTTTTTTATAGATCACCAAATCTTAAAGAAATTGCAAACCTCTTCTTCGATCAACCCTGAAACACATTAGAAAAATAAAAACCGATCAAAGCACCCATTCCATTTATTTAAACCAAACATAAAATCAAAATTGCTAAATTTAAAATTACAACTTTGAAAAAGAAATGCAAACCGATGGGTTGCCTCCCATTTAGCGCTTCTTTAATGTCATAAAGCTGGACATCACTGCAAGACTTAGGGATCGTGGATCAAAGTGCTGTCAATGATCCTCACTTCTTGAAATCCTTTATTGTATGGTTTAACTCTCTGTCCATTTACTTTAAAAGTCTCATTTGTTCAAGAGTTAAGCAATTCAATGGCACCAGAAGGATATACTTGAGTTATCTCGAAAGGACCACTCCATCGAGACTTGAGTTTACCTAGAAATAGACGGAGACGAGAATTAAAAAGTAAAACTTTCATACCTGGACTCAAAGTCTTTCGCACTATAATTCTGTCATGAAGTGCTTTAGTGCGATCCTTATAAATCCTCAAGCTCTCATATGCCTCATTCTTCAGCTCATCTAACTCTAAAATTTGCAGAAATCGTTCTCTCTTCGCCTTGTTCAAGTCCAAATTCAGAGTCTTGATTGCCCAATATGCTTTGTGCTCCAACTCCACTGGTAAATGACAAGCCTTACCAAAAACCAATCGGTATGGACTCATACCCAAAGGAGTCTTGAAAGCAGTCCGATATGCCTATAGTGCATCATGCAATCTACTCGCCCAATCTTTTCTTGATAAGTTGACTGTTTTCTCCAGAATACCTTTTATTTGCTTGTTGGATGTTTCAACTTGCCCAGAAGTCTGTGGATGATATGGGGTTGCCACCTTGTGCTTCACACCAGATTTGTGCATTAACTTCTCAAAAAATCTGCTGCAAAAATGACTTTCATCATCACTGGCTATCACTCTTGGTGTGCCAAATCTGCTAAGAATATTTTCCTTCACAAATTTAACAACCATATTAGCATCATTAGTACGGGTGGGGATTGCCTCTGTTTGAAAATAATCAATAGCAACTAAAATATATTCATAACCAAAAGACTTGGGAAAAGGACCCATGAAGTCAATTCCCCACACATCAAACAGTTCAACAACAATATATGATTGAAGGGGCATTTCATTCCTCCTTCCAATGTTACCCACTCTTTGACAGTGGTCACAGTGCTTACAATATTCTTGAGCATCTTTAAATAGAGTAGGCCAGTAAAAACCACTTTGAAGCACATTTTCTGCAGTCTTCCTCCCTCCAAAATGACCACCACAATGAAGGTCATGACAAAATTGAAGAACACTCAGTTGTTCTTCCTCAGATACACACCTGCGAACTATCTCATCTTTGCAAATCCGGAATAAGTAAGGTTCATCCCAAAAATAAAATTTACTCAAGTGCAAAAACCTTTTCTTTTCCTGAAATGACATGTTAGAACGCAATATACCACAAGCAAGATAGTTAGCAATATCTGCAAACCAAGGTGCATCAATTACCATAAACAGCTGCTCATCAGGAAATGCTTCTAAATTTTTATGAATACTATCAGATGCAAGATTTTCACTAAAGAAGGGTAATCTAGATAAATGATCAGCTACAATATTCTCACTACCCTTAGTATCTTTGATTTGAAAATCAAATTCTTGCAACAATAACACCCATCTAATTAAGCGCGGTTTAGCATGTTGTTTTGTTAAAAGATATTTTAGAGCTGCATGATCAGAATGCACAATAATTTTTGACCCAATTAAATATGCTCTAAACTTATCTAAAGCAAAAACAACAGCTAACATTTCCTTCTCAGTTGTTGTGTAATTCATTTGTGCACTATTCAGGGTCAAGCTAGCATAATATATCACTCTCAAGAATTTATCAACCCTTTGCCCAAGAACAGCTCCTACTGTATGATTAGAGGCATCATACATGATTTTAAAAGGTAAAGACCAAACAGGAGCTACAATTACCGGTGCACTAGTCAGCTTTTCTTTAAGGGAATTAAAAGCTTGCATGCATTGTGCTGTAAATTCAAATGGAACATCTTTCCCCAACAAATGGCACAATGGTTGGCTTATTTTGAAAAAATCCTTAATAAACCTCCGGTAAAAACCTGCATGCCTTAAAAAACTTCTTATTCCCTTAACAGAGGTAGGTGGGGGTAATTTAGCAATCAATTCTACCTTGGCCTTATCCACCTCAATCCCCTTACTTAACACAACATGACCTAATACAATGCCCTGAGTAACCATGAAATGACTCTTTTCCCAACTTAAAATAAGGTTACAATCAATGCATCTCTCAAGCATAAGAACAAGTTTATTGAGGTAATTATCAAAAGAACTACCAAAAACAGAAAAGTTGTAACACCCCCACATCCAATGCACACACACTACAACTACAACCATGTAGCATAAGTGCACCAAACATAGGGATGCTACGGTTTTTCTTCAACATTCAAAACATTTAAATAGATACAATATTATTATCATTATATAATATAGAAAGGTAGATCATTTACTTTTAAAATAAAACACATTAGATATATATATATACATACATATAGTTATTTCACAGCGGAAGTCATAAAATATTTACATATTTGAAAACACTTAATTCCATATTTACAAATATACAAATATGTACCTTTAATCAATACTTTACAAAATATAAAAAGAGTTATACATGATTGGCAAATCTCCTTTGATCTTTAAGTCTCCAAAATCAACTCTTCAATGTCTACTCTCACTCGGTCTCGAAGAGCTCTCGGGTTCGATTCTAACAGTTCTATCACCTGCGCGATTAAACACTATCGCGCTAAGCCAAGGGCTTAGTAAGATAATCATGCTAATGATATGACTTCGTGCAATGCAATGTCATTTCTCAAACCATAATATATATGTAACATCATATATGCAAAATTAACAATATACTTTCACATTACATATCACATTTTATTATCTTTTCATATACCTCATTAGTATTCATTTAATCATCAATACAAAGCAAAACAAACATCATTCATGACTCACATTAACCATAGACAAGCATGGGCCCAAGACACACTAATATGCCATTCAATTTTCAGAGTTAATGTTTTGGTTCTATCATCACATTTATCAATATCAATATCATAGACCCAACTAGGCTTCAAGGATTAAGTTCAACCAAGCTTCAAGGGGAGCAAAGCATGCTAAGCTTCTACCCAACTTGGCTTCAAGAACTAACCCAACCTAGCTTCAAGGGTGGTAACATCTCAATTAGGCTTCAAGGATTCAATCCAACCTAACTTCAAGAGATTGTTACTATCATTAGGCATGCCACCAATAACATACTCTGAAAATGGAATAACACATTAGCCACACAATTCATTTACATATCAATTATCGTTTCCATTCTCAATTCTCATCAACATTTAGGCAAACATGCCTTCATTCTCTTAATATTATCATCATTCATCATAGCCAAACACAATGGCATTGTCTCATATCTTATTTGAATTATCATTTCATCTTTGATACAACATTTCAAGGTACATTACTCATAAAATACAATACCTTTCACAATGCATAACATAACCTTGTTTAAATCTCAACAATGCAAATAGGGCAAAGAACAACTTATATGATTCATAGCTTTAGGATCTTTCATATGCATTTGATTAGTTCATTCCTTGATTCAAGTGTGTTTAAAGTGTTTTAGGGTTAGGTTTAAGAACCAACCCACCTTTGAAGAACCAAAACAATGCAAAAAGAACAAAGAAACAAAACCCTAACCAACTCATTTGATGGACACGGGCAGCACACATGAGGGACACGGCCAAGCTTGTGGCCGTGTCTCTCAATTCAACTTTGGCAGTAGCAAACACGGCTTATGGACACGGCCGTGTCTCTTCAACCAAAACTCACAGTAGCTCACACGGCTTGGGAACACGGCTGTGTCACCCAAAAATTTAATCCAACACGTCCAAAATCATATGACTTGGCCGTGTCTCACATGGCCTTTGGCCGTGTCACCCAAACCAAAACCCTAATTCTAACCAACTCTCTTCCAAATGCATTAAAACTCAATATACATCATACCACATGCTTCAAATGAACATCATCAATGTTCTAAATACATATTCATTACAATAATCACTTTAAAACACCTTAATATCACAATTAAACAAACACCATCTCAAAACCCTAACTCAAACTCTACTCTTGATTTTCCACTATCAATCTTCACTTATTTTTCCATAATCACAACCAAACCAACACAACCTCCAATTTTTAACTTACAATCAACTCTAACACTTATAAACACACATCAACACACTAAATCATCATCTCAACAATTCTCAATACACCTTAACCACAATTTTCAAATTAATAAAAGAAAACAAGAAATTACTTACCTAAAGTGAAGAAATTCCACAAATCTTCAACTTGATTCTTCAATTCTCCCTTCAATCTTGATCTTACTATCAAGAACACTTCTCCTTTCCTTTGTCTTCTTCAATGGCCGGCACAAACATGAGAAGAAAAGAAAATGCACAAGTCAACCTCTCTTTCCTTCTTAATCTCCACCATAAAATTTCCAAAAGTAAATTACCTCAAGGCCCTTAACCATATAACTAACCTTTTGTCTTATATGAGCCCATAAATGAACTTTCACACTCAACAAGAAAATATCTTCTTCCACTAACCAACACTTTGACTCTTCTTTGACCCATTTATATGTTATATATATCAACATATACACAACATATACCATTCTCTCTAAACCCTAAATTCTTTCCCAAAACACTTATACTTTTCTTTCTCAATTTAAACCAACAATCCAATAACAACAACAACAACAACATGCAAAACTTCTAGGGCATAAATGAGGATATTACAAAAGTCATCCATAAATACCTCAATAAAATCATCTATCATGTCTGAGAAGATGGACATCATACATCTCTGGAAGGTTGCAGGTGCATTGCACAAGCCAAAGGGCATACGCCGAAATGCATAAGTCCCAAAAGGGCAAGTAAAGGTAGTCTTGGATTGATCCTCTGGCGATATCGGCACCTGATAATAACCTGAAAGGCCATCCAAAAAACAATAATGTGAGTGTCCAGAAAGCTTATCTAACATCTGATCAATAAAAGGAAGAGGGAAATGGTCTTTCTTTGTGGCATTGTTCAACTTCCTATAATCGATACACATTCTCCACCCAGTAGTAGTCCTAGTAGGAACCAATTCATTATTTTCATTTTTCACCACAGTGATTCCTGATTTCTTAGGAACTACATATACTGGGCTCACCCACTCACTATTAGCTATTGGATATATTACTCCTTCATCCAGCAATTTGAGTACTTCCTTCTTAACCACTTCACTCATATTTGGGTTAAGGCGCCTTTGGGTCTCCCTCACAGGTTTAGCTCCTTCTTCTAAGGTGATTCTATGCATGCACATTGAAGGGCTAATACCTTTGATGTCACTCAATCCCCATCGTATTGCTCTTCTCAATCTTTTTAGCTCACTTACCAATCTCATCTCATCCTCTTCACTAAGTTCACTAGATATTAAGGTATTGTGATCTCCTAAAAACACATATTTCAGATTCTTAGGTAACTCTTTCATCTCTAACTCAAGTGAAGGATTCTTCTCTTCCTTTTGGATGGAGGGAAGCTCACAAACTGGGTCCTCCTTAAGTTCCTCTATTTCAGCACTCTCTAATGTCTCAAGGCAACTGGCTATTTCTGAATAAAAAAATATCCAAATCACTATCTAAGGTCAGTGCCAGCTCCAATTTATCCGAGGAACCTGTCTGCAAGAAAACATCTGAAACAACTGCATCAATACAATCAATTAAAGAATAATCCTCATATAATGCAGTTGTAGGAATAGGAGAAGTGTTAAAAATAGAAAATTCAACCGTTTGTCCTAAGACAGTCATTGTCAATTTACCATTTTTAACATCTATCAAGGTGTTGGTAGTAGCCATAAAAGGCCTACCCAGCAGAATAGTGTGTGCTGATGGTGTAGAGTTACTTCCTTCCATGTCAAGAACTATGAAATCCACAGGTACTATCAACCCACCAACCTTAACTAACACATCTTCTATAACCCCTTTCGGGAATCTATGAGATCTGTCAGCTAATTGCAACACCATATTTGTTGGTTTAAGTTCCCCTAGTTCTAATTCAAGGTACACAGAATAAGGCATCAAATTTACACTAGCTCCTAAATCACACATGCCATCAGTCCCCTTTCCATTCACCATAGTAATTTGAATTATAAAACTACCAGGATCCTTTAGCTTTGGAGTTAGTTTATGCTGCAGAACAGCACTAGCTACCTCTGAAACTATCACCTTTTCATTCGGCTCATACCTCTTTTTCTTGGTGTTCAGCTCTTTGAAGAATTTAGCATAAGCCGGCATGATCTTTATTGCTTCAAGTAAGAGTTAGTTAATACTTACCTTAGACAGCATGTTGAAGATGTCCGAAAATTGCTTATCTTGTTTATCATTCTTCAACCTGCTGGGAAATGGTATAGGTGGCCGGTATGGATTGCTTGCCTTGTGTAAATCTATTGTATGGGACTTCTCCATTGATCTTTCTCTAGCACCTTTGTTCTCTGATTCTCCTTCCTTTTTATTCTCTTGCTCACCTGCATTCACAGAATTATTTTCAACATTATTGTTAATTACCTTGCCACTTCTAAGAACAGTCACTGATTGTGCCTGCTCAAGTTGACTTGGGAACTTCCCCTTTTGTTGAATCTACATCTGTTGCGCAAGTTGTCCCACTTGGGTCTCCACTTTCTTAAAAGATGCTTCTAATGAATCCAACCTCTTGTTGTTCATCTCTTGATTTTTAGCACTGACTTGGATAAAAGCCTGTAAACTTTCCTCCAAACTCTCTCTTAGGCTGCCCTTGATTTGAAGATTGAACCTGCTGTTGGTTTTGTCTCTGAAGAAAATAGAAAGGTTGTTGAGTGTTATTTGTTGCCCAGGAAAAATTTGGATGACTCCGCCAACCAGGATTGTAAGTATTGGAGTAAGGATCATTTCGGACCCTTGGTTGATATCCCCCCATAGCATTGACTTACTCAACTTCATTACCATATGACTCATATGCGGAGGGGCATATATTTGCTCCATGCCCGAAAGTCCCACAAATTCAACACACTTCTTAAGTGGATGAAGAAGTATTGTTCTTCATGTTCAACATCTGCACCTGCCTTGTCAATTCAGCTATTTGATTGACCATCTCACTATTGGCTTCCAATTGATTTACCCCTTTACTTCTTCCTCTTACACTTTTCTATTGAGAATTAGCTCCCAACATCTCAAAAATTTCATAAGTTTCATCAGCTGTCTTTTCTCCCATAGCTCCCCCAGCTGCGTTATCAACAGTGTTCTGAAATTGCTGGGTTAGACCATCATAGAAAAACTGATTCAGAAGTTGAAGTGGGTAGTGATGATGTGGACACTGGATCAATAACATTTTAAATCTGTCCCAAGCCTCATAAAATGGTTCTCCTTCAAATTGAGAGAATGTATCAATCTTCCCTCTCAATTCAGCTGTCTTCTGATGAGAATAAAACTTGCCCATAAATTTATTATAAACTTGCTCCCAAGTTGTCAAAGAATTTTCGGGCAACATCATAAGCCAGCTCTTTGCCCTATCCTTCAATGTATACGGGAAACATCTCATCCTCAACTGGTCCTCTGTTAGTCCTCCCAATGGAAAAGTGTTGAGGGTGGAATAGAAATCACGAATAAAGTTCAAAGGATCTTCATTTGGAACTCCATAGAATGATGGCAGCATGTTGTAATGGATGTTCTTTAACTCATAATTTCTTACTGCATCCGTCAATCTTATAAAAGATGTGGAAGTTCCAATGACAGGTCTAGCAAAGTCTCTCATAGTTCTTTGCCTTTCTTCTCCCATGTTGGTAGATTGTGTAGATTCCGACTCAAAATCAGAAGTGTCCTCCTCTGTAGTATCAAATCCGGTGTACAGCTCAAACTCTTCCCTGCTCCTTTTCACTCTCTGAATTTCTGGAATAACTGGGTATAGTTCTCCTCCGAGTGATCTCCTGCCTTGCATAAATAAAATTTCTTGAACAAAAGAATTATTAAAAGCAAAAGACAAATAAAATAAAATGAAAACAGTGAAAAATAATCTAGAGTATCTATGACTAATAAAGAATTACTCCAATTAGCTTCCCCGGCAGCGGCGTCAAAAACTTGTTGCTCTCTAATTAACTCTACTATAAGCGTCACTCGCAAGTATACGAGGTAGCTGTAGCAAAGGTGATTGCCCCAAGGTCGTCTCACAAGGAAGCTAGAATAGCTAATTTATTATCAGATTAATAATAACAAGTAATTAATAAATTTAAATTGCTCACAACTAAGGAAAAAAGATCGATTGGAGTTTAAAACAATAAAAGTAAGTTGAACTGATATATTGATTCACTTAATAGAATGGTCTAGGGTTTGCACTTCTCTACTACTTATATGTATGAACTGTTATTCCTCTCAACCAATTTAATTTCAAAGATTAAATCTCAAGCAACTTAATTAATCGAGTCAAGGAAATAAGCTCTCGCATTCAAACCTCTTTCAAATAATCTTGTTACAATTGAAATAATCTTTTTCTTTGGTTATATCTCTAATTCACCTAAGTCCCTAATTGAATTGTTCCAGCATTAGACTTCATCTCTCAATCCTTCATCTAATACCTTAAAACACATAATTGGTGGCCAATCAATTATATATTAACAATAATTTCATTCAATCAAGGCTAAAGAAATAAATTTAGTTAAGAGCAATAACCAATTCATACAATCATAGTAGTTCCATACAAACCCTAGACTAGATCAATTTAGTCCATATTAATGTTATCAAACATAATCATCTCATTAACATTCAAGGAAGTCACTTTAGACATAATAATATTCATGAATACGATTCCAATGAAATTAAAGAGATAAAGTTCGAGAACAAAACCAAATTACAAACTTCTTAGCTCTTGAAGAATCTCTTGTTCAGAACTTGCTCGAAGAATGTATCAATGGCAAGAACAAATCTAATCTAAACTAGTTTTAATCCAAGTGTAATCAAAATATCCAAGAAAACAGATATGAAACCCTCACTTATTTTCTTTGATGGCTGAACAAAACTCAAACTTTCAACACCCCTCTTGAAAACCCTAATCGTATAATTTATACGAAACCTCGCTTAAAACTCCGCTTTTTTCTTTCTTTGTTTAATCCATGAGTGACACGGCCAAGCTCAAGTGAACTTGGCCGTGTTTGAGGTTCTTGAAGGGACACGGCCACAAGCTTGGCCGTGTCCCCTGAGTGTGTTCGCTTCTGTGTGATTTTCTTCTTTTCTTCTTTGGAGTGGTGAGTGACATGGCCAGTTTGGAGGAAGCTTGGCCGTGTTTGACAATTTTGGAGCCGTGTTTGACAATTTTGGAGGGACACGGGCACAAGCTTGGCCGTGTCCCTTGAGTGTGTCACCTTCTGGACTTTGGTCTTCTTCCTTAGCTTGGTATGGGACACAGCCACAAGCTTGGTCATGTTCTCTGCATGTGTCAGCTACTGTCCATTGTTTTCTTCCTCTTGGTTCCTTGGTCTTTCCTTCCTCTCTTGATCCTTGCATATTAACCTAAACCAACACTTAAACAAACTTTAACCAAAAATCAAATAAACATTAGCCAACAACACATAAACACCACACTAAAAACTAGATCAAAAACGACATAAACACTGAAATAAACTAAAACTACCAAAATTGATGAAAACACTAAATAAACATATTTAAACTAACAAAATACCTAAAGAAAACAATAATTATCATAATAAATAAGACACAATTCTATGACAAAAACTAATAAAACAATCACTAAAAGGATCGCCAAGCTCAATAAGAAAATTGATCTCTTATCTCATGTTCAACATGACATTTATAAGATGAAAGGAAAATTTGGTCTTCCTCAATGTGATCTTCAAGATTGGGATGTGAGTGAACATATTGAAAGTCCATATGAAGAGTCCTCCTAATCCTCACATAGCTACTCTCCAACTCCATCCCTTGAAATTGAAGAAGACACTCCTCCTCCTCCATCGATGCAAGATTATACTCTTAGCTAGTTTATGTTTTCTTTTGCATTATGTTTCCTTTTATATTTATGTTGTCTTTGCAAACTTATCTTCAATGAGCTTTAATTAATGAACTTATCATTTATGATTCATTATCTTTATGCATACACTCTTTTTTGTCTTTGTCAAAGGGGGAGAAGAAAACATGAATTGAATTTAAAAAGAAAAGAATAACTCATATGTTCAAGGGGAGAAACTAAGAAGACCTAAAAATAAGAAGCTAAACTTAAACAATTAATTAAAACTTAACACTAAATTTACTATTGTTTAAATTCAATTTGATTGCCAAAGTTAAAAAAGGGCAGATTGTTGAACAATTAACTCTAGTTTGATCATTGACAATCAAATTAATGCATGTTAATTATTTCAAACAAGTTTGTTTTATAGGTACTAAACTTTCATGCCTCGTGTGATCGCCCCACAGACAGAGCGACTACACAAAAGCAGAGGGAAGAAACACCATGAAAGCACAGAAGAAATCACGGTCTCTGGTGTAGCCAAAATAGATCGCAAGCAAATTGTGTGACCACTTCAGGTTCTCAAGCGACCGCATAATTCAATGGACAAAAACTTAAAATCTCTCAGAAGCGATAGTGGCCAGTGTGCAGTTGAGCTTCAATGCACAAACCTTTGTGCCACCACTCTATACCTCGGGTGACCGCACCATAAAAAACCAAAACTTCCACTAAGTAACAGTAGAGACAATAATGATGTTGTGTGGCGAGAAAATCAATTTGTGTGACCACACAAAACTAGCAGATTTGAATTTTAGCACCAAACATACTGGAGCAATGACAATTAGACACATGGAAGAAGAATTTTAAATTCAACAGTAACATTGAATTGTACAACAGCAAGACCTGGCAGGATGGGAAAAATGATTCTGTCGGGCACTCAAATTTTTTCGTTGAAAATAGCCATTGGAGAAAAATTGAATAGTGCAATCGCACAAGATTCATGGTGACCACACAAAGTGTCTTAGACACAATTTAAGTGGAAACAAGAATCAAATATGTGGAAACCAATTTAAACGGCTAGTAAGAGTGCTAATGGCTATAAATACCTTAAGAAACCTCTTGTTTGAGGGTAATTGTTATTATAATAGCTAAGCATAGCTACTTTCATTTTATTGCATAAAATTTCTAATTGTATTGCCTTGAGTGTTGGGTGTAAGCATTAAATACCATTGGAAGTTTGAGTGTGAGCTTGGAAACACTTAGATTTTAGAGTGAGCTAGGAAAAACTTTTTGTTTAGGTTGTGAGGAAAATTCTTAAACCTTGTAAAAGTTCATTGTGAGCTTGTAAAAATACCAAGTTAGAGTTAAGCTAGTAAAAACTTAAGATTAGTAGAACCTTAACAAGTTGTTTAGGAAGTGGACGTAGGGTTGAGGCAATCCGAACCACTATAAACTCCTTGTATTCATTCTTCCCTACTCTACTCTTTTCTTAACTTACTTTATTTTGATTTTTTTAATTTGCCATCATTTCTTCAAACAACCAATTCACCCCCCCCCCTCTTGGTTGCCTTCTTGGGACCACTTTTACTTCAAAATTTTTAGGCAAACTAATCAACATATTTTCAACAACTTTATGGTCATCCACAACCTCCCCATAGAGTCTCATTTGATTTACTAATTCCAACAACTTAGAAGAATAATCTTTAACCGATTCATTATCCTTAATTTTGGTTTTTCAAACTCTCTTTTTAGAGTTAACAACTTCACAACCTTGACCCTTTCGCTCCCTTCAAACTCTTCCTTTAACTTCTTCCATATTTCTTTTTCTCTTTCAAGGTGTATAATTCTTGTGAAAATAACATCAGATAAGGCTTAATTTATACAAGTAACAGCCTTATCCCTTGTCATTTTCTCCTCCTCATGTTGCTTGATTTGAGCTAATGTTGGGTTAGCTCTAAGTGGTGGAGCCTCTCTATCATGCTCTAAAATTTCCCATAATCTCATAGACTTTAGGTAAGACTTTATTTTAATTGCCCAAATCTAGTAATTTTCACCAGAAAAAGAAGGAATAGTAGGAACAACAAGGCTGGTCGAAGCCATTTAACTTTTTAAAAAGGTGTTTAATCTCTAAAAGAAAACTCACTTTAATTTAATTTCTCAAACCTAATAGCCCTTAAGAATTTAGCTTCGATACCATGTTGGAGTTTTGAAGACAAAATGAGAATGAAAAATAGAGCAAAAGCTATTGCTGCATTTTCATTGATTTTCTTATAATATATAGACAGATAAAGTGAGGATTTTGAGTGCAAAGTTGGATAATAGCCATGCCTTAACCATCTTTCATACTTAGATTACTTAAAACACAAAAAACTAACCCATATCTAGTACCATACCTATTGATTTTCTTACTTTTACAACAAACATTCAGACTTCAAAAAAAAAAATTTCCACCAACATACAAAATATCTAGAAAGTAACTAAGAAAATTCTCAATTCTTTTAGACTTTGACCCTTCGATTTGGAAGCAAATGGTCAATAATCTCCACTAACTTTCAGATTCCTCAAGAAGGCTATTTGGTCATCAGTGTAAGAATTCTATTATCTATTATAAAGGCTAAGTTTATTAACCAATAAATTTGGCATGGAGATCATTGTGAAATGAGCATAGTGTTTTGCAGAATAAAGGTAATGCATGCTTGGGTATTCTTGATGGAAGCGAAGGCCACAATAGATAGATAATATAATTAGAGGTACTGTAGACCCTTAATTTTCAACCAAATCCAATCCGACCTTAATTAAAGGGAGTTAGATCATGTCTAAAGGTTTAAATCAGTCTGAAATAATTTTATGAACCTAAAATGGTCATGTACAATTTTAAAATCCCTAGACAAAATAATATAATAATAATTAAAGAAAATTATAATATTTATTTTGTTAATTATAATAATAAAATATAATATATAATATAATAATAATAAATAATAATAATTTGACCAAAGACCTGAGGAACCGACGAATTGGCAGGCTCAATTCGCCACAGGCCGTGCCTAGGGCGAATTAGCATAGCCAATTTGCCACTAACCACTATATGTGCTTATTAGTCCTAATTCAGTATGGATTTCGGATTAGTGTGAGGGTTTGGCTTGTTTGCCTATAAATAACAAAGTTTAACACATAATTAAGGGAGACCGGCAGTTTTTTTATTAAATAATCAAGAAAATTTTTTCAGCAACACCAAAAGCAAGAAAAAAAATACCCCAAAGGCAGTAGCATACTGTCTTTGCTTCTGGTCAGCTAGAATTCAAATTGTTCAATTATGGTGGAGCCTTCAAACGTAGGTGCAATTTTCTAATTCAATTCATTTAATTAACAGCCATAATATTTTTTTCAAAACATCATCACGGTAGTCTACTCAACAAAAATATTGTTTAGTCTCGTAGCTTGAATTACTGAAACCCTAGTTGCAAGTTTATGAATCGAAGCATAAACTATTTATTTTATCCAACAAACTCATCTCATATTTAAAATTAATCGTAGTGCTTAATTTAAATTAACAACTTTAACTTAATCATCTAAAACCCTAATCCAGAAACCTAAAACCCTAACTTATAAAACTGTAAAACCACAAAACCTAAATACCTAGTAGCTTAATACTAAATCTATTTTATAAAGTTCCAAAATCCTAAATATTATTTCTCTAAAAATAAAACCTTAAATTATTTTCCAAAGTTCCAAAACCCTAATTTATTATTTTCCAAATCTTAATTTTAAAAACCCCAGTATTATTTTCTAAACACTAATTCTATTTTCCCTAAAACTCTAGTCTTGTTTTCTAAAAATCTTAAAACCTTAATTTTATTTTCTAAAACCCTAAAAAATCTTAATTCATGTCATTAAAATCCTAGTTTGTATATCTATTGTTTAATATAATATTTAAGTGTATATTTAATTATTTAACTTGTTAATACATATTTATAATGAGTGATTTATTGATGTTTTATGATGGATAATTTGCTTTTAATATCATAAATGTTTGAATGGTTTAATTCATTTCATTAATTATTTTAATGTTGATTATTTTAGTTTCAATATGTAAGATGTATGTTTCCACTTTGTGGGTACCTCATTAATTAAGTTTCAATGTAATATACTTTATTTTGAATTTTAGATTAATGCAAAGGACATGTTTTTACTAAATAGTTAGTGTCCTATTTTATTTAATTTTAGATATTGGACATTGTAAAAGGCATATTTTCATCTATGGATGGGTGCCTATTTTATTTGCTTCATTTTAATAAAATGATGGATATTTATTTCTTTTGGTCATTGTATGTATTTATGGATGATATTACAATATTTAAGAATAAAAAAATATTTAGACCTGAAAAGTCGGTTCCAATGAACTGGGCGTTGTGGAGGTGCTAGGCCATTTCTCACCTTCCCATTGCGAACCTAACTTTTCTAACCCATTATGGGATTGGGAGATTTCTTAGCAATCGGGTCATCCACCCCTTTCTTTTTTTTTCAGCCCATCCGAGTGGTGACTCCATTTTCTCTGGGTTTAAGCTCGTGTTCTCTAAGACCCTGAGCCTAACAGTGCTAAAGTCGCACGAACCATTCCACATGGGAGTAGGTGTGAAAATCTCCGCTCACAGTGGCAACTCCACTAGGGATAAGAGAAATTGATTCTATTGGTCTTTATATTATTTTATTCTTTCTTATTATAATATTGTCCATTGCATCATTTAGATTGCATTGTGTATGTGAGTTAGGACGCCTGTGTAACCCGTATTGTGTTATGTGAGGGATACCATACTTTCACTCAAGGTATGGAGATCGAGCATGACATAACCACTGATAGCCTTGAACTTTTTGTATATACTTACTATGGGAGCTTGAACCTTTCAACCTAAAAGATTAAAGCTCATGTAATTGGCCTAGTTACTTTCCTTAAGTTTTTTTTTTAATGCTCCTTGTTTGAATGTGATGGATATATCATAGTTTGAACCATGACTTATTTGCTTTGTTCTTTTTCTAATATGACCTACCTATTTTGTAAGCTCAAAATAGTTTTATTCTTTTAAGCCCAAAAAACCAAAATTATTTTTAAAACTTTTCAAGATTGTCTTTGAACATAAACCTTTTAAAAATGGGTCAAAAATTCTTCTACCTAATAGCCCAAATACAAAGCCTCAAAATCCATTTTTTCTAAAATCTTTTTATAATGGGCTTTGAAATAAAACTATTTTTTCACTTCATCCAAATTAAAACCTTTTTCTTTAACGAGTTTACAACTATTTATGTCAATTATGGAATATCAAAAATCAATTGTGGGCCTAATTTATACCAAAAATTGTTAATCATGAGCTTATTTTTGGTATGAATCATTAGTTATTTTTTCAAATGTGTAGATCCTTAATTTTTGACCCATTCCAGTCCAATATTTTTTTAAAAATAGGCCAAAATAATTTTTGTGGTATTTTAATTAAATAATATTTATTTTAATATTCATTACTTACAATATTTATTTTTAATAAAAATAAAAAAGGTAATAGTAAAAAAAGATAAAAATAAATAAATAAAAATCGGTGACGGAAAGATCGGCAATGAAAAATTTTCATTGCCGAAGACGAATTGGCTTGGGCCAATTCGCCGCAGGAAAAACCTACGCTGAAATGGCCACAAGCCAATTCGCCGAAGATTTTTCAACGGCGAAATGGCCATAGGCCAATTCGCCGTAGGATTTTCCTGCGGCGAACTGGCTTGCCCGCGGCCAATGCCAGCAATAATTTTTTTTTGCCAGCGCACTTTCGCACGCCCGGCCCCCACGCAGTTTTGCCAAAATTCTATTCTACTTGGTTTTTAATTTTATTTCCTAAAAGGTTTTTATTTTGTTAGCCAATTAGGATTAGATTTATAATTTTTTCTTATAAATACCACATTAAAGACACAGAATTAAGGAGCTGAAATTTTTTACTTGACCTTGGACTTTTGAATTTTTTTTCAGCCAGTCTCAAACTTGAAGAAGCAAGAGGCAGTGAGCAAACAACAAACACTCCAACAAAGACAACCTGCACTGCCTTTATTATTGTTCAACCAGAATTCAAAGATTGCGGTGGAACCAACAACGGAGGTTTGAATCTCTATTTTCTTTATTTATGTTTACAATTGTTTCATCATACAATTTGATCAATTATTCTACTAACCATTCAAACTTTATTTGAAATCCTAAAAATATTTCTTCAAAAACTTTAATGCCTTAATACCCGTAACACATTTTTAAAATCTCAAATCCTAAATTACACTTTTCTAAAACTACAATAATCTGTTTTCTTAAAACCCTAACCAATTTTATTTTTCTAAAATCACAGTAGCTTATCTTTTCAAATACATAATCTAAAAACCAATTTTCATGATTCTCAATCTTATTTATTTAAACCCTAAATTTTAATATTATTTTCATACAACTTCCAAAATTCTAAATCCAAAACATCCATTCTTTAGATTTAAACCCTAATTTATTTCAAATCTAATCTTTATATTCAAACATCCAGTAGCCATTTTATTTCTTTAAAATGTTTCTCAACTAATTAAACTAATTGTTAAACATAAAACCCAAGAAACCCTAATTGATGCATGAACCCCTAACGTTATATATTTACTGTTTTATTTAAATTGGATAAATGTTTATTATATAGTTTGATTAATGATTTATTTATATATTGAATTTATGTCTTCAATGAATGATTTAAATGAATAGTTGGTTGATTGTTTTTATTAATTTGCTTTGGTTTCAAAACATTGTAAGAGATATGTTTCCATATTTTGGGTACCTCATGTCATGAGCATCATGTAATTTATTTTATTTTAAAGTTTTTGGACCAATATATAGGACACATTTTCACCTTTCGGTAGGTATCCTATTTAGTTTTAGACATGGACGATGTAAAGACATGTTTCTATTCTCGGATGAGTGTCTATTTATTTATTTTGTTTGGACATTGCTTTGATTTTAATATAATGATGCTTTATTTTAATTGTTGCATGTAATATGGATAATATTGTTATACTTAAGAATTTTATAATATTAAGACTTGCAAAGGAGGCCGGTTCCAATGAACTGGGCATTGTGGGGGTGATAGGTCATTTCTCACATTTCCCATAGTACCCAACTTTTTGAACCCATTAGGGGATTGGGGATTCTTTAGAAATCGAGTCATCCACCCCTTTCTTTTTCCTGGCCCAACCGGGTAGTGACTCCATTTTTCTTCAGGCTTAGGCCCATGTTCTCTAAGGTCCGAGCCTAAATAGTGCTGAAGTCGCAAGAACTATTCCACTGAGAGTGGGGACAAAAATCCCGGCCCACAGTGGTGACTCCACCGAGGAATAAGAGAAGTTGATTCCGTTGGTTTTTATATTATTCTATTCTTTCTTATCATGATATTATGCATTGCATCATATTAGATTGCATCGTGTGCATGAGTTATGATGCCCGTGTTATCCGTATTGTGTTATATAAAGAATACTATACTTTCACTCAAGGTATGGAGATCGAGCATGGCATAACCACTCATAGCCTTGTACCTTTTGGTATATACTTGCTATGGGAACCTAAGCCTTTTAACCCAAAGACTAAAGCTCATGTAATTGGCCTAGTTATTTTCCTTAAGTTTTACCCTAAATGCTTGTTGTTTGACTATGGTTAATTTATCTTGGCTTAAATCATGGCTTATTTGGCTTGTTCTTTTTCTAATATGACCTAATTACATTGTGAGCACAAATAAATTTTTCTTTAGAGTCAAACAGACCAAAGCTATTTTCAAAACTTTTCAAGATGTTCTTTGGATATAAAACTTTTCTAAAAACAAATCAAAAATTCTTTTCTCATGACCAAAATACAAAGCCCAAAATCTATTTTTTCTAAAATCTTTTTATAATGGGCTTAGAAACAAAATTATTTTCATCCAACCTTTAAAAGAGCTTACAAATATTTAGGTCAATTATGAAATATCAAAAATTAATTGTGAGCCTAGTTTATACTAAGAGTTATTAATCATGGGCTTTTTTGGCATGAATCAATAGTTACTTTTTTAAGTGAGAAATCTATTTATAATAAACCTCTTAATTTAGTTTTAATCCAATATAGCATAAAATCTACTTTAGTTGGTTGAATGAATTAAAACCTAATTAATAAAAATTATCATGAACTGATTTTCATTTTTAAAATATAACCATTGGTTAAAATGTTCGAGAGAATTTTTTGAAAATAAGATGCCCCATATTGGTATTTTGCTAACCATATACTTAGAAAAAGAGACTAGTCATTTGTGTGTGGAAGTTATAAGGTAGGAAAGAACATCCTATTTATCCTTGTTTGTTTATTATTTGTGCATACATGCATACATAAATTTGCATCTCATATCATTGACCCCTTCTGGCTTACAGCCCTGGATTACAATAGTTCAAAAGCTTACGACAATCCGACCTATACCAGAGATGAAGAATCTAGCAACGACTCAATCACTTGCTCACCAAAAGCAATGGAGCCCGAATAAATTCAAAGAATGGTGGATGACGCCCTCAATGCAAGGATGGAAGAAATAAAAGAGGCTCTGGCTGAGACCATGAAGAACCAATTGGCTGCAATTTTAGAAAATAATGTCGAAGTATCTGCTAGCACCAAGAAGCCAAAGGACAAGGGGAAGGCTAAAGTTGGTGAAGTGATTTTTGATGATGATAAGGTGATCATTGATGATGATGATGATTGGGCTCAATACTTCCAAGATCCTCAAGACAAGAAGAAAGAGTCAAAGGTTGTTGAAAGATCAGATGTGGAGAAAACTGAAACTTCAGATGTTGAAAAGATAATTGCAAACTTGGAAAAGAAATTTGAGAAGAAACTAAAAATCAAAGAAATGTCCGAAGTTGACAAATTATTTGAGCTAGATGAAGAAGTTCCGTACAAGTTCAAGATGCCATCCTTTGCAAAGTTTGATGGAACCAAAAAGCATCACCTCCATATGAAGCAGTATATCACTGCTATGCAGTCTACCCGAGCTACTAAAGCTCAAACTCTAAGGTACTTCATGCTCTCATTGGACCCTATTATCCAAAATTGGTTCAATGCCTTAGATGATGGCACACAAAAGAGTTAGGATATGCTATACAAGGCCTTCATCCAACAATATGGATACAATGTCGAGATGGCAGTTACCTTAATGGAAGTTGAATCCATTAGACAAAGGCTAAATAAGAATTTTGTGGACTATATGAAAAGATGGGGGAATAAGGCTGCTTTGCTCAAGAGAAGGCCTGGTGAATCCGATCAAATTAGAATGATTATGAGAAGAGTGTTACCTAGCCTTCACGAAAGGATGTCTCATATACTCATTCGAGATTTTAAAGACCTTTTGCAAGCGGCTCTATAAATTGAAGAGTGGAAAAGAGAGAAGAATCACTTTTAAACAAGAAAGAACGAGAAAGAAAACTATCAATCTGGTAACCAAAGCATACAAAAGGCAGTTTTTGTTAATGCTACTGGCTAAGGAGGAAGAAGGTAGTTTTCAGAATTAGGGAAGCCGCTGTCTTGGGTCCTCAATAAGCTACAAAAGAAGGGATTGTTACAACCCTTAAATTCTCATCCTTTGCCTTACCCTCTCCCACCTAATTTTGACAATAATGCATTTTGTCAATTTCATCAAATGCAAGGACATGACACGGATAGATGTGTGAGGTTGAGGCATGAGATCCACAATTTGATTGATAGTGGGAAGTTCCCTGAGCCCAACAAGCCAAACACCAAAGATAATCTATTGCTAAGGTTCAATAGAGTACTAACACCGGCAACCTTCATGATTGGAGGAGGTTTGCATGAAAGTTTTGTCATGTCTTCTTTTCAAGATGTGGATGAAGAAGCAACCAAAGAAGAAGTGATATTTAGCAAAGTTGAACAAGCTATGGTGGTTGGAAAAGAAGTAGCAATCTGTGTTGTGAATGAGTTTTGAGATTCAAGTGATAGTGATGACGATCGTGTACCCAAGAAGGAGGAATGGACCTGGTCAGAGCCTAAAGAAGATGAAGTAATGAACACTAGATTTGGTAAGCCTTATGCAAGGCCACCACCTAAGGAGGTAGAAGCTAATAGAGGAAAGAAAGTCGAAGTAGGGAATAAAGAAGAGGAAGATGACACTATGCTTGAGCAGTTAAAAAGAACCCAAGCAAGTGTCAGCATTTGGGACTTAATGGCCACTTCTAAGAAGCACAGTGAAACTATGGCCAAGGCCTTGGCTAGCATGCCAATTTCCACCTCCACAATACTTGAGGAACTGATTAACTTCATAAAAGTTGAGGGAGTAATGAAGTGTGAAGAATTTCAAAAGAAGAGAGAAGTTAATATGGGAATGGTATCTTTCTCATATGCAAATTTAACGAAAGAGGGGAGAGATCACATCTGCCCTCTCTTTGTCAAAGTGGAAATCAAAGGAAAAAGGACTCCATGTGTAATGGTCGATGATGCGTCCGCCATAAATATTTGTCCACTTAAAATATTGCCAAAGTTAGCTATGTCAACAAGGGATCTAAGTCCAACCGAGGTAACCATTCGGGCTTATGACAACACCAAGGGGCCTGTCGAAGGAACTTTCAAAGTTGTTGTGAAGGTTAGTCCAATTAAATCTATTGTTGAATTTGATGTTTTGGACATACATGTTACCTTTGCTCTACTTTTGGGATGACCATGGTTTCATCCTCTCGGTGGAGTCCCTTCCACCCTTCGTCAAAAGATCAAGTTCCCTAATGAAGATGAGATGGTGGTCATCGAGGCTAAAGATAATGAGGTCATTAATGCTCTATTAATTGAGAGGCCACTCAATGGTTTCCAAGTAGCTATAATTTCTGATGATGAAGTAGTGGACTCTAAAGTCTTGAACATAATGAAGAACATGAGCTACCTTCCAGGAGCTGGTCTTGGAAAGGGCAAGGCCGGTGTGACAAAGCTTTCAAATTTTAAGACTAAAACTTCCAAGAAAGGGTTGGGGTATGAAGAAGCTAGAAAAGATGTTCATCCAAAGAAGAATGAGAAGATGAGCTTCCCACCACTTGAAAAAGTATTTGTCAAAGCTCCAAACATGGGACCACTCCAAGGAAAGCTCGAGCTAATCATGTTTATAGGAAAGTTGATCTCGGGTTTTGAAATTTTTGATGATGTTGCCGAGTTAGTGGAACAAGTGAAGAAAGAGTTCACCCTGCCAGCCGACAAGGAGCCCAATCCAGAAAGGAAGAAGGAAGTTGTCCCGAAAGCTAAGAAGACTCCAAAGGAGATTGCTGCCCTGGTTGAAAAGAAGTTTGAAGATGTTCTGCTTTATGATTTTGAAAACAATAATTTTGATTTTGATTTTAATTTGTCTGCTTTGTATGAGGATGATGATGTTTTCTTTTCCAAAATGAATGCAATAAAGTCTGATTTTGCTTACTTGTGTGATGTTTCTCCTGATGGTTACATATATTTAAATAGTGGTTACATGAACATCTTTAATATTAACTATGTTGATACACAATCATTAAATTTGGGAACAACTGAAATTCCAAAAAATATTAGCATAGAATCTGACCTTACTCTTGATGAGAGAGAGAGATTTGAAAAAATATTTAAAAAATATGAAGAAGTATTTTCTTGGTCTTATGAGGATATGCCTGGAATAGATCGAGACATAGCTGAACATCTGATTCCTACTTACACTCACATGAAACCTATCAAATAAAAGTTTAGGCGATTAAGACCTGAATGGGCTGAATTGGTTAAAGAAGAGGTCACTAAACAAATACAAGTAAAGTTTCTTGAAGTGATAGATTATCCAGACTGGCTAGCCAACATAGTACCCATGCCAAAGAAAGATGAAAGAATTAGGGTCTATGTGGACTATAGAGATTTAAACAATGCTTCCCCAAAAGATGATTTTTCTTTACCCCATATAGATGTCCTCATTGTTAGTGCAGCCTCTAGTGTGCTACACTCATTTGTAGATGGATTTTTCTTATACAACCAAGTGTTAATGGCCCAAGAGGATAAAGCCAAAACTGCTTTCATTACTACATGGGGTATATTTTGTTATAGGGTGATGTTGTTCAGATTAAAGAATGCTGGAGCAACCTACCAAAGGATGGCCACCACATTATTTCATGACATGATGCACAAAGAAGTTGAAGGATATGATGATGATATGATGATGAAATCAGATACAGGGGAACAACACTTTCAAAACTTAGAATTATTCTTTGATAGAGCATTGAAGCATAAGCTAAGGCTAAACCCGAAGAAGTGTGTGTTTAGGGTTACCTCAGGCAAATTTTTGGGTCATGTGATCGGTCCAAATGGCATTGAGATTGACCTTGACAAAGTTAAAGTAATCAGGGATATGTCAGCCCCCAAGACGGAGAGAGAAGCTTAAGGATTCATTGGTAAATTACAGTACATTAGCAGGTTTATAACAAAGCTCACCACAATCTGTGAACCTAGCTTCAAATTGCTTAAAAAGAATTAGCTGGTCCTGTGGAATGAAGAGTGTCAAAAGGCCTTTGAGCGAATAAAAGAGTATGTACTAAATCCACTTATTTTAAAACCACCTAAACCTGGTAAACCCCTGTTACTATACTTAGCAGTAGAAGAAGAGTCAATAGGAGCCATGCTAGCCCAAGCAGATGAGTCGGGGATTGAGCACGCAGTTTACTATTTGAGTAGAAAGCTCCTACCTTACGAAATTAAGTATAGTATCATTGAAAAGACCTATATAGTTGTGGTTTGGTCTTCTAAGAAGTTGTGGCATTACTTTCAATCTTATAGTGTGCAAGAAATTTCCAGTTTGGATCCAATGAAGTACTTAAAGGAGACACCCTCATTGATTGGGAAGTATGGGATTGAGTATGTAATAGGAAAATAATCAAAGGTAGAGTAGTGGCAGAATTCGTGGCCCAACAACCATTACTGGATAGTGAAGAGGTAGTCGTGGAATTTCCTGATGAACATTTAGAGGCCATGGAAGTATAATGATGGAAAATGTATTTTGACGGGGCAGTGAATAGGAAAGGAGCAGGTTTGGGAGTCATACTAAAATCATCTGAAGGGAAACTTATCCCTTTATCCAAGAGGTTGAAATTTAAGGTAACAAATAATATGATGGAGTACGAAGCATGTATCTTTAGTTTGGAAACTCTAATATTTATGAAGGTGGATAAGGTGGAAGTCTTTGGCGATTCATTGCTAGTAGTATCCTAAGTAAATGAAGAGTAGGAGTTGAAAAAAGAGAAATTAAAACTATATCACCATTACTTGACCATGATGAAGAAGAACTTTAAGGAGTGCAGGTTTATACACCTACTAAGAGAAAAAAAACCAGATGGCTGATGCCCTAGCCACATTGGCTTTGGTATGGGAAAATCCTATCAATTTATTCCTTAAGCCTCTGATTTTGACCAGTTCATCAACTCCTTGCTAACAATTATGAAAACTGATATAGACCATGATGCGTGGTATGACCTTATATGATGGTTTTTGGAGGAGAAGGAATACCCGTTGGGGGCAACAAAGAAAGAAAGAAGAGCCATAAGGCGATGGTCCTTACAATTCATCACCTTTCATGGAGAGTTGTATTGAAGAAGGTCTGATGGGGTTCACTTGAGATGCTTGAGGAAGCCTGAAGTGGAGCATATCATGTCAGAAATACACGCGGGAAGTTGCATTCCACACATGAGTGGTTTAGCCCTAGTTAAGAAAATAATTCGACAAGGTTACTACTGGTTGACTATGGAGAGAGATTGTATTGAGTTTTTGAAGAAGTGCCAGCAATGTCAAATGTATGGTAATTTGAACCACATGCCTCCTGAAGAATTACATTCTATGTCTTCACCTTGGCCTTTTGCCACTTAGGGCATTGACATTATAAGAAAGATACATCCGACAGCCTCAAACAGTCACTGTTTTATTATAGTAGCGGTAGATTTTTTTCAAAATGGGTCGAAGCCAAATCTTTTAACAAATTGGGGGCAAGTCAAATGGCTAGATTTATTAAAAAGAATCTCATCTGCAGATATGAGATCCCGCACAGTGTGATATCAGATAATGGGGTACAGTTTTAAGGAGCAGTTAAGGACTTATTCTCAAAGTACCAAATCCATCATTACTGATTCTCCCCTTATAGACCAAAGGCTAATGGTGCAGTAGAAGCAACAAACAAGACAATTAAGCAAATTCTATCCAAGATGACCAAGACATATAGGGATTGGTCAGAAATGTTTCCCTTTGCTTTGTGGGGATACAGAATAAGTGTGCGGACGCTGACTGGAATGACACCGTTCTCTTTGGTTTACGGGATGGAAGTAGTGTTGCTAATTGAAATTGAGATCAAGTCATTGAGAGTGGTCTTGGAAGCTGAACTGCCTGAGACGGAATGGGTAGTGAGCAGATACACACAGTTAGCTTTACTAGAGGAGAGAAGGTTAAAAGCACTATATCATCATCAACTGTATTAGAGGAGGATAGCTCGAGCCTATAATAGAAGGGTTAAGATCATAAAACTCAGAGTCGGGGATTTAGTGTTGAAACAATGTAAACCTAATGTATCTGATCCAAGAGGGAAATTTAGGCCTAGCTGAGAAGGGCCATATGTTGTGAAACAAGTCATGAACAAGGGTGCAGTGAAGTTATCAGACATGGACGGGAACAAGTTTAGTGAGCCAATGAATATTGACAGGTTGAAGAGGTTTTATGTATAAAAAAAGAGAAAAAGAAAAGGAGCTTGCTAGGTTGAAAACCTAAAATGGGCGGCCTAGGCAAAAGTTAGAGCAGTCCGTTAGTTCTGAAAACTCGAAAGGGCGAGATAGGCAACAATTATGGCTAAATGAGAGAAAATCACCAATTAGAAAACCCGAAAGGGCTAGTTGGCAACATGAGTGATTTTATGTATGTTGGCTTTATGTTTGGTTGTTCCCCAATTTAATAAAACATAATTAATATTAAAATTGTTCTATGTGCACTGTTGTAAGTATTTGACCAGATATGGATGAAATAAATAAATACAATAGTAAAAGGAGTTGACAAATTATAAAAGGAAAAGAAACATCTCTTATTATTACTTTTATTATTTTTTCATCCTAACAAAACTCTTTCTAAAGAAATTGACAAATGTAAAATCTATGGCAGATGATAAGTGTAACATGCAGGCCAGCTTTGCTTCAGCCGATTCAAGTAGGCTTCAGTCAGACAAGGCATGTCTAAATCAGGAGTAAAATCAGAATCTCGAGACTCAGCTCCATACTGACGGTCAAGCTGGCGAGGATCATAGCAAGTACCTCGACGAAGAGCAGCAAAAGGAATATACATCAAGTACATCTGAATGGTGATACGAAAAATCTTCCACCAAGGTACTAACCCACAGATGTTGACTTCAGCACGGGAACAGATCCAATTAAGCCAGTCAGCATATGAAGAAGCAAGGTGGAGTAGTTTCCTAGCAGAGTGATGTCGCGGTAAATATCTAGCAAAATTCATAGATGGAGTATCGAGCAAGCAGAGACGCTCCTGAAGCCAAATCTATAAGCACATAAAAAGAATAAAAAAAGAGAAAAAAAGGAGAAAAAAGGGTCCGCTAAGTTGAAAACCCGCAAGGGCGACTTAGGCAAAAATTAGGACAACTCGCTAGTTCAAAAACCCACAAGGACGGACTAGGAAAAAATTAGAGCAATATTAAAAAAAAAACCTAAATTGAAAACACAAGAGGGTAGTTTAAGTAATTAACTGAAGTAGCAACGGACTCCTGGCTAATCTCTTTAACAATCCTGATTTAAGTTGGTATAGTCCAACTAAAGTCTCGGCTAAGATCACGGATATCGGCGACAAGCCTCCTTTCATTTGGTCCATGATATCCAATATTCGTGGATCAATATCGCCATTAGAAGAAATAAGAAAAAATTGGCCAAGTAAGCATAGATAAAGCATACGTCCCATGCCTTAGTAGGAGCCAAGCAAGAAAGGCAAAAGTCAATTAAGGGACCAAGCAGAATTTTCTCACCTCTCGTCAACTGTAGAACTTCAGGCTTTGAAAGTTGAAATAACATTTGCATCTTTTGTTGAGTCTTATAAATCAATGTAGATAATGCCATTAGTTGATTGCTTGGATACCCAAGGATGGTCTCAAATTCTTCAATCATGGGACATATCTCAAAGCCATTAATCTCAAATGTCCTAGAATTCACATTCCAAAAAGAAGCCATGGCATGTAAAAAAGAATGGTCCAATTTACTATTTTGAAAACACTTTAAAGTATCAATTTTTGACCAAGATATTTGTTTTCAATGAATGGCATTCATATTTTTAAATAAACCTTTTATTTTCTTCAAATTGAGTTCGGTCATTGCTAACAATTGAAGGAAATTTGGAATTGTTAAAAGGAATTTTGATGTTGAAGTGAAAAATTTCCTAGCTTTTGTATGAGATCATGGCTATTCCAAAATTGACAAGGAATAGCTTGAAATCGAGACGGAGGAAATTGGCGATGAAAAGGTTTTGAGTTGTCGCGTTGCCTTTGGTTTTGTAAATTAGTGCTACTGTGAAAATTTTGAATGTGAAGAGGAAAGACCAATAATTGTATCATAGGAATAATAATGATGATAGAAATGTGAAAAAAAAAAAGAAATAAAAAAGTCAAAAGTTACAGTAAAAGCGCAAATCATATATCATCATTATTATTTTTATCATTATTTTTATTATACAATATTTCCTCAATTAATACAATAATGATAGATCACTGAGAAGGAGGTGGTGGATCATGATCAAACAAAGCTCTGAAAAAGTTATCGCCTGCTAGAGAAGGAGGCATATCACCTATCCCAAGTCCTCCTGAAGCAGGAGCACCTAAATCTCTATTACCTTGGAATTCAGATCTGTAATTATCCTCATCCGAAGTAGATGAAAGGATCTCATGGTCATCAGCTTGGAGTCCTCTAGATGACGAAGCACCAGGATCTCTCACCCCCTAAAACCGAAAGTCTCAAAAATCTTGCTCTGACTGGTGATATAATTTTTTAAAATGGGCAACCTGTTGACGACTAACAGCTAACTCTTCTTTAAGTTTCTTGTTTTGTTCCTCAAGCATCTGATGTAAGCCAGAAGGGAAAGAGTAAGAGCATACAAAATCATGCATACATGTAGCATAAATTATCATGGAACAGAAAAACCTACCAAGTAATTCATATCAACACCCTGTAGATGAGATGACATCTCCATTTGATTAGAATGAGCAAACGGGGGAGCGGTAAAGGAAGATCTAGCCTCATGACTAAATGAGCCAGCAGCCTGTAACAATCATTAAAAAAGTCAAAACAAGTTAAGAAAGAAGCAAATTACAATGGAAAAATGGTAAAAGTTTACCTGAGAGGTGCTAGCCCCGAGATGCAGGATGGACCCTCCTTCCTCTCCGTGATACTCGTCTTCATCACTATCCTCCTTTTCCTCAGGAATCTCTCATACGCCAACAGGAGATACATCAAAGTTCAAGATTCCTACTAGAATAAACTGGGTATATGATGCACCCAGTGGATAGAGAAAGGTTTTAACATCATAAACTTGCCGAGCTAACCACCATACATTCTTCGGCATTGATGTGATATTTAAAGTATACTCTGGGCAATTCATCAGGATCCTCCATAGCTCGAGACCAAGGAATCACTTATACACTCTCTTTCCGAGAAACTAACCACTAGACACAGGGCCGACAATGACTCGGCGGGTATATTGAAAAGGCAATGCGGTATTCATGGAAGAAGTCCAGTTCATCCGCTCTTCTGTGTTCCACCAAGCCAAATTGACCTACAAAATGACACAAGGTAAGTGAAATTTTATATAAAATTTAAAGTATACTAATACTATTTTACCTGGCCCTAAGTTAAGCAACTCAAGAGATAGCGTGGGTGTGCAAATGGTGAGAGCCGGGAACTGTTACACGATTCGACAACCAAAAATTCAATTTCGGTTACCTGACTCTCTCTCGGGAAATGCCAAGCACCCTCACAAGATTATGCTCATATGCCCATACCTACAACAACAATAAAAATCAAATTCATGCAAGAATAAGAATAGAATTCACAATGGTGGAAAAAGAGTACCTTGACAACCACCATGAAACCAACGAAAGACTTCTTATTTCTGCAAATCTTGTCTAGTCCATGATAGAGACAGGCAAGGCCAGCTTCACCCCAGCCATAAAGCAGTACCATACTCATATCAATAAGGGCCCTTAACACCGATAAATGGATTGCAGATTCGATGCTGCATAAAATGGTCGATCCGAGCAAATACAGTAAAAATCCTCGAGCATATTGTTTGGCTATTTTTCTATGAACCCGTCCTTCATAGTTCATCCAATAACTCCGAATCAGCTCAATTTTTACCTTGAAAGGCCCTTTTAATGATGGTTCCATATCGATTAACTGTTGGACTTCTTCGAATGTCAAAATATCATTAGTAAGAGGGACCGAAAGGCCATAGTACCGGATACCAGTTATGGCTGTATAATCGACTGGGCCAATAGCCATCTCTCATATAGGTAGGTGAAAAGAATGGGTCGTGTCCATCCACCGCTTCGACAATGCATGAACTACACTCCTGTCTATCAGACACTACAAAGATGGTAATTGCAAGATAAAGATTTCAAAATCGCAATCTCAGACAATCCATTTTACCCGAGAGGGTGCTACATCATACCATTCTTCGACTTTATAGACACATCCTCCGCCCCAGATAACACAATGATCGCGCTAACACGGAGCCAGGTAAGTTAACATAAGATAAGTATATCATCATACCAATACCACTTATTTATAAACTAAATTTATTTGTTATGTTCTATTTTAATCTATCTATATATTTGTCTATTAAATTCTTAAATATAGTCATCTAATTAATTTATTTTTCCTAAATTTAAAAAAAATAAAACAAAAATAAAAATTAAAAAATATATACACATTTGTGCTGGTAAAATATTAAATTGCATTGTTACCTTAGTTTTTTTACTTGAACTACGATGAAGCTGCATCCCAGCTAGCAGACTTATAGTTCCATTTTAATGTCATCGGATAAATTCCAATAACTCAGCATTGGATTGAGGTCCTGATCTCAAAACATGCATTTGCTCCTCAACTTTATGCTAAACTCTCTGATTTATCTATCCAAATATGTGAGTTTGGATGAATATGGTAGAAATAAGCCGAGGTTTATATAGAAAAATTGCAAAGGAAAAAGATAAAAATAAAAAGGAAAAAACAGTATTCTCGTGAAAAAAAAAGAAAAAGTAAATATTAATATTGATAAATAGTAAATAAATAGTATATAAATAGTATATAAATAGTGACTACACAGTGAATAAATAGTAAACTCAATTATTCAATTCAATTATTTAGATATTTGCGTGTATATAAATATTTTGCACTTTTAAACTATTTTTACACGCAGGGGGTAAGAAGATATAGGCATGGTAAAAAATAGCTAAATTTTTTGCAAATTTATTTAGTATCCTACTGACTACAATCATTTTTTGCAGATACCCAAATTATTTTTAAGTCCAGAACTTACCTCGGGTCCAAAACCTAAATTAAGTCTAGAACTTACCTCGAGTCCAGAATCTAAATTAAGTCTAGAACTTACCTCGGGTCCAGAACCTAAATTAAGTCTAAAACTTACCTCGGGTCTAGAACCTAAATTAAGAACTTACCTCGGGTCCATAACTTAAATTAAGTCTAGAACTTACCTCAGGTCCAGAACCTAAATTAAGTTCAAAACTTACCTCGGGTCCAGAACTTACCTCGGGTCCAGAACCCAAATCTTAAATTCGCCTTGGGTCCATAATACAAATTATTTTTTAGTCCAGAGCTCAAACGAACCTTGAGTACGGAGTTCAGTATGGCTCTAAATTCAGTCAAAAATCACATTATTTTTTACTCTCTTTTGCTGTAGTCTTAGATCTCTCAAGCAGGGGGCAAACTGTAGATCTTTAATTTTTTACCCAGTCCAGTCCAATATTTTTTTTAAAATAGTCCAAAATAAATTTGTGATATTTTAATTAAATAATATTTATTTTAATATTCATTACTTACAATATTTATTTTTAATAAAAATAAAAAAAAGATAACAGTAAAAAAAGATAAAAATAAATAAATAAAAATTGGCGACAGAAGAATCGGTGATGAAAAATTTTTATTGCCGAAGACGAATTGGCTTGAGCCAAATCTCCACAGGATTTTCCTGCAGCGAACTGGCTGGCCTGTGCCTAGTGCCCGCAGTAATTTTTTTTGCCAACGCACTTTCGCACGCCCGGCCTGCATGCAGTTTTGCCAAAACCCTATTCTACTTGGTTTTTAATTTTATTTCCTAAAAGATTTTTATTTTGTTAGCCAATTAGGAATAGGTTTATGATTTTTTTTTATAAATACCACATTACAGACACAGAATTAAGGAGCTGAAATTTTTTACTTGACCTTGGACTTTTGGATTTTTTTCGGCCAATCTCAAGTTTGAAGAAGCAAGACGCAGTGAGCAAACAACAAATACTCTAATAAAGGCAGCCTACACTGTCTTTATTATTGTTCAACTAGAATTCAAAGATTCTGGTTGAACCAACAACGGAGGTTTGAATCTCCATTTTCTTTATTTATGTTTACAATTGTTTCATCATATAATTTGATCAATTATTCTACTAAACATCCAAACTTTATTTGAAACCCTAAAAATATTTCTTCAAAAACTTTAATACCTTAATACCCTTAACACATATTTTTAAAACCTAAAATGCTAAATTACACTTTTCTAAAACCACAATAATTCGTTTTCTTAAAACCCTAACCAAATCTATTTTTCTAAAATCACAGTAGCTTATCTTTTTAAATACGTAATCTAAAAATCAATTTTCATGATTCTCAATCTTATTTATTTAAACCCTACATTTTAATATTATTTTCATACAACTTTCGAAACTCTAAATCCAAAACATCCATTCTTTAGATTCAAACCCTAATTTATTTCAAATATAATCTTTATATTCAAACATCCAGTAGCCGTGTTATTTCTTTAAAATGTTTCTCAACTAATCAAACTAGTATATGCAAAACCCTAATTGTTAAACATAAAATTCAAGAAACTCTAATTGATGCATGAACCCTAAAGTTATATATTTACTATTTTATTTAAATTGGATGAATATTTATTATATAGTTTGATTAATGATTTATTTATATATTCAATTTATGTCTTAAATGAATGATTTATTTATAATGAATGGTTGTTTGGTTGTTTTTATTAATTTGCTTTGGTTTCAAAATATTGTAAGAGGTATGTTTCCATATTTTGGTACCTCATGTAGTGAGAATCATGTACTTTATTTTATTTTAAAGTTTTTGGACCAATATAAAGGACACGTTTCCATCTTTCGGTGGGTGTCATATTTAGTTTTAGACATGAACGATGTAAGGACATGTTTCTATCCTCGGATGGGTGTCCATTTATTTATTTTGTTTGGACATTGTTTTGATTTTCATATAATGATGCTTTATTTTAATTGTTGCATGTAATATGGATAATATTGTTATACTTAAGAATTTTATAATATTAAGAGCTGCAAAGGAGGCCGGTTCCAATGAATCGAGTGTTCTGGGGGTGCTGGGCCATTTTTCACCTTCCCCACACGTACCTAACTTCTCAAACCCATTAGGGGGTTGGGAATTCCTTAGGAATCGAGTCATCCACCCTTTTTTTTTTGGTCCATCCGGGTGGTGACTCCATTTTTCTCCAGGCTTAGGACCATGTTCACTAAGGCCCCGAGCCTAAACAGTGGCTAAGTCGCAACAGCCATTCCACTGGGAGTGGGGGCGAAAATCCCCGCTGACAAAAAGGTAAATCTATTTATGATAAATTTCTTAATTTTGTTTTAATCCAATATAACATAAAAGCTATTTTTAGTTGATTCTAAAGATTAAAGCCTAATAATGGGAATCATCATAGACTAACTTCTATGTTTGAAAATATAACTATTGATTAAAATTGACCGAGTAAATTTTTGAAAATAGAATATTCCATGTTGATATTTTGTTTACCACTAGGAAAATAGACTCGCCATTCATGTGTGGAAGTTATAAGGTTGGAAGGAACGTCCTAATCATCTCTGTTTGTTATTTGTGCATACATACATGCATGCATACACGCATTGCATCATATGGCATTGATTCTTTCTAGCTCACAGACCTGGAGTATAGTAGTTCAAGAGCGTACAAAAACCCAACCTATGCCAGTGACATAGAATGTAGTAGCGACTCAGTTAGCTTCTCATCAAGAGCAATGAAACTTAAATAGATTTAAAGGATGATGGACGGCACCCTCAATGCCAAGATTAAAAAACTGAAGGAGGCCCTGGCCGATACTATGAAGAGCCAACTGGCTACACTTTTGGAGAATACTGTTGAGGCATCTGCTAGTATTAAGAAGGAGAAGGACAAAGGAAAGTTAAGATTGGCAAGATAGTCTTTGATGATGACAAGGTAGTTGTTGATAATGATGATGATTGGGCTCAATACTTCCAAGATCCTCAAGATAAGAAGAAAGAGTCAAACATTGTGGAGAAAGCAACTGTGACAAAGACTAAAACATTTGATGTGGAGAAGATGATAGTTGATTTAGAGAAGAAATTTGAAAAGAAGCTGAAAGTTGATGAGATTTCAAAAGCAGACAAGCTATTCGAACAAGATGAGGACGTCCCTTACAAGTTCAAGATGCCTTCCTTCGCTAGGTACAATGGTACAGAAAATCCTTACTTGCATGCTAAGTAATACATCACTGCTATGCAGTCTGCTAGAGCTACCAAGGGTCAAACTCTAATGTATTTCATGCTCTCATTGGATCCTGTTGTGCAAAACTGGTTCAACACCTTAGAGGAAAGTACCCAAAAAGATTGGAATATGATGTATAAAGCCTTCATCCAGCAGTATGGGTACAATGCTGAATTGGAAATGACATTGATGGAGGTGGAGACTATCATGAAAAAATAAAATAAAAGTTTTGTCGATTATATGAAGAGATGAAGAAATAAGGCTGCACTTCTCAAAAAGAGGCCAGATGAGTCTAACCAGATTAGGATGATTGTGAGAGGGGTGCTACCTAATCTCCATAAACAGATGTCTCACACTCTTATCAGAAATTTCAAAGATCTTCTCCAAGCTGGCTTGCAAATAGAAGAGTGGGAACATGAGAAGAATTACTTTTCTGAAATGATAAAAGAAAGAGGAAACTATCAATATGGCAGCCATAGTGCACAAAAAGAAATGGATGTCAATGCAACTACTGGCTAAGAAAATAGAAGACAGTTTTTAGATCTGGGAAAACTTCTGTCTTGAGTTTTTAACAAGTTACAAAAAAAGGGATTATTACAGTCGTTAGCTTCTCGACCGCTACATGATCCTCTGCCATCAAACTTTGATGTCAAGGTCTTCTATTAATTTTATCAAATGTAAGGGAATGAGACAGATAAATGTGCTCGATTAAGACATGAAATTCAAGATCTTATTGACAGTGGTAAGCTACCTAAGCCGGATAAGCCCAATACTAAGAGCAATCATTTGCCTAAATTTGGAAGTGTACCTCCACCAACAACCTTCATGGTAGGAGGAGGATTGGAGGAAGATCTTGTCTTATCTCCTCTCAAGATGACAATATTGAGATGTGAAGAGAGAAGAGGCCCAACTTAACAAACTTCTCTTAGCTTGAATGTTGCTCATCTTATTTTGTTTTCTTTAGTATTTAATTGGAATAATTATCTTTTTCAAATTAAAATTATTTTTATAATTTTATTGGCTTTTGATATTATAGTTTTCAACCAATGAAGAGTCTAGCTTGATATTCATGAATTAGTATATCTATGCATTATAATTCGAATAACTTTATTATGTGAGGGAATTTTTCTATTGCATTGAGTTGTGTATACTTACATAGAGAGGGCTCCTACATAATTATGAGTGTCTAGATCCTAGTCAGTCTTAGAACATGCTTTGATGAACTTTCAAGGTAAAATTGAACTCTGCTTATTTAAGGGAGAGATGATCTAGGCATTGTTTAGTAAGCCAAGAATCAGTATCTACCTATTAACATCAATCCCTAGTCTGTCCCTTTGAGCCTTCATAAAATTTTAGCTTACTTTTCATTAGCTTATAAACCCCATTGACCTACCCTGATCTATTGTAATACTTATGGTAAGTCAGATGAATACTAAGGAACAAAAGAGAAAGAGGATTAAGAGAAGGATATACAGTCAAGACTATAGTGATAGTTAAAGGACCCCTGAATTAGACCTAATATGATAGACTTATTGAGATAAAGTCAGGACTGAAGCAGACTTATGCCATTCCACTCATCCATTATCATAAACACAAATTGGTACAAATAAGACAACTCTTTTATAGTTAGGACCTAAAAAAAAAGAAAAAATAGAAAAAAATAGAAAAAAAAAAAGAAAAGAAGAAAAGGAAAAAAGAGAAAGATCATCTTTCATAGCTTCATATCAACAGTCTTGAAAGTTTTTGACTTGATAGTCCAAAGGGAAAAAGGACAAAAAGAAAGAGGAAGAAAATGGTGGTCTAAAGATGAAGATAGTACTGATTGGATCCAGATTTCTATCAAGAAGATGAAAGGACATTCAAGCTCTGTATTTTCATGAAATCAGAAGATAAAAGTGACGTCTAAAAGGTGAAAATAGTTCAAACAAGAAGATTATAGTGTAAAGGTTTGTCAACAGCGTCACATCAGCTCCAATCTATAAATGGCCTTCATTTAATCTGTATCCCTTATAGATCTCGTGTCAAACCTATCAAAGACATGTTGATTACTTTTAGTATGTAGAGTCTATTAGTGGAGATAGTTTGAATAAGCATGTATATGAGATAGACAATATTTAAACTCGATGAGACCTTTGGCCAAGTAATGTGTATGTGCTTATCTAAAGTGCAACAGTTCTAGCTTAAATAGAAATGATTCTCAAGTTTAGTACAATAACTAAGGTTATGATGTTATAGATGTGCTAATCTAGAAAAGTCGAGTCCTGAGGTACAGTGACACTTATTTGACAAAGTCAACATTTGATTTAAAAAAAACTATTTTCTTATTGCATAAACATTCAAGTTAAGGGAAGTATGTTGCACCGTCGAATCTCAAAGGACATAATGAGCAAAAGAAGGCTAATGAAATGATCACTTGCAACGTCATGGATGTCTCTCGTATCTCTACCCTATTGGGGCCCCACCACTCATGTTTTCAACATCTTGAAGATAAAAATCATAGATGTAAAATCTTCTGATGTTCTAAATGCAAGACCTAAATGAGCATTTGGAAAGAACCAATAAGAGTGCTTTTCTTACCATCTCAGTCTATGAGTCAATAGAAACACTGTAATTATCATTTATGCATATCATGCATACATCAGCATATCATAATACATTTTGTTGTCTTATATTGCTTGTCCTTTGTCAAAGTGAACAACAGATACTTTATGAAGCAAACATGAAGCAGATATGGAATCAGGAGGCATGGAAGGCCCATTTGTTTGAGGAAGATCTAGTCACTTTATAAAAATAGAGATGCACGCTTATGAAAGCATCCAGCCAAAATACAAACACCAATATGAGTCTGTATGGAAAAAATTATTGGTTTGAGCCTACACAGGGGGCAAAGTTTCTCCTTTCAATTTTTTGAGTTTATGCGTGTACAAAATATTTTCAAACTCACTTTCAATATTTTTCCATGCAAGGGGCAAAGAGAGGATATAAGGGCCAGCTAAAAAATAGCTGAATTTTTTGTAAAAAGAAGAACAAAAAAGAATTAAACAAGAAGAAAGTAAGAACTCCAAAAGAATAGAGATGCAAAAGATAAAATATCAATCCAACTAGAGGAGCTCAAGCCAATATAGGACAAATATCTAAGGATAAAGATCCATTTTTAAAGGGGAAAGACCCGATCTCCAAAGGATAAAGATCCATTTTTGAAGGGTGAAGACCCGATCTCCAAAGGATAAAGATCCATTTCTGAAGGGTAAAGACCCAATCTCCAAAGGATAAAGATCCATTTCTGAAGGGTAAAGACTCAATCTCTAAAGGATAAAGATCCCTTTTTGAAGGGTAAATCCAAAGGATAAAGATCCATTTTTAAAGGGTAAAGGCCCACAATTTGTTAAAGAATGGAACAATCGGTTAGAAGAAAGCCATAATTCTCAACTAATAGAAGGTTAGTCAAATTCAACCTCGGGTCGAGAACCCAAAATCCACTTTTGGATCGAGAATCCAAATTTAATTTCTGGTCGAGAATTCAAAATTCAGTTTTGGATCGAGAACCCAAAATTCAGTTTCGGATCGAGAATCCAAAATTCAGTTTCAGGTCCAGTACCTAAATCAAAACCAATCTAGGGTCAAGAACCCAACAAATCTAATTTCGGATCTAGAATCCAACCAACCTCGGGTCGAGTATCCAAATCAAAACTAATCCAGGTCCAGAACATAAATCATCTCGGGTCTAAGCATCCAAATCAAATTCAATCTTGGGTCCCAAATTAAATTATTTTTGGGTCCAGAACTCATCCCGGGTCTAGAACCCAAATCAATCTCGGGTTAAAAACCTAAATTATTTTTTATTCTAGAATTCATCCCGGGTCCAGAACCTAAATTATTTTTTTATTCCAGAACTCGTCTTGGATTCAGAACCCAAACCAACTTTGGTCTAGAGCCTAAATTATTTTTTTTAAGTCCAGAACCCAAACAAACTCGAGTCCATAACTCAAATTATTTTTTCAACTCTAAAACTCAATTCGAGTCCAGAATCTAAACCAACTTGGGTCTAGAATCCAGAACTTGATTCGGGTCCAGAACCCAAATCAACTCAGGTTTAGAACCCATTCAAAAACCATGTTGCTTTTCGCTCTATTTTGTCGAAGTCTCAAATTGCTCAAGCAAGGGGCAAACTGTAGACCCTTAATTTTTTACCAAATCTAGTCCAGCCCTAATTAAAGTGAGTTAAATCAAGTTTAAAGGTTTAAACCGGTTTGGAATAATTTTATGAGCCTAAAATAGTCGGGTACAATATTAAAACCCAAGATAAAATAATATAATAATAATAATAAATATTTATAATATTTATTTTATTAATTATAATAATAAAATATAATATATAATATAATAATAAATATAAATATAATAATAATAATAATAAATAATAATTTGACCAAAGACCTAATGAACCAATGAATGCCTGTGACGAATTGGCATGGCCAATTTGCCACAGGGCTCACCTATGCGAATTTGGCTATGCCAATTCGCCACCGACCACTATGTATTCTTATTAGTCTTAATTCAGTATGAATTTTGGATTAGTGTGAGGGTTTAGCTTGTTTATCTATAAATAATAAAGTTTAACAGAGAATTAAGGGAGACCGGCAGTTTTTCAACTAAACAATTAAGAGAATTTTTTTAGTGACACCAACAGCAAGGAAAAAAAATACCCCAAAGGCAGTAGCATACTGTCTTTGCTTCTACTCAACTAGAATTCAAACCGTTCAATTGTGGTGGAGCCTTCAAACGCAGGTACAATTTTCTAATTCAATTCATTTAATTAACAGTTATAATTATTTTTCAAAACATCATCATGGTAGTCTGCTTATCTAAAATATTGTTTAGTCTCATAGCTTGAATTACTGAAACCCTAATTGCATTTTTATAAATCGAAGTATAGACTATTTGTTTTATCCAATGAACTCATCTCATATTTATTATTAACAGTAGTGCTTAATTTAAATTAACAACTTTAACTTAATTATCTAAAACCCTAATCCCAAAAACCTAAAACCCTATCTTATAAAACTATAAAACCATAAAAACTAAATACCCAGTAGCTTAACACTAAATCTGTTTTATAAAGTTCTAAAACCCTAAACATTATTTCTCTAAAAATAAAACCTTAAATTATTTTCCAAAGTTCCAAAACTCTAATTTATTATTTTTCAAACCTTAATTTCAAAAAACCCCAGTATTATTTTCTAAACCCTAATTCTATTTTCCCCAAAACTCTAGCTTTGTTTTCTAAAAATATTAAAACCCTAATTTTATTTTTTAAAATCCTAAAAAATATTAATTCATTCATTAAAACCCTAGTTTGTATATCTATTGGTTAATATAATATTTAATTATATATTTAATTATTTAACTTATTAATACATATTTATAATGAGTGATTTATTGATGTTTTATGATGGATGATTTTCTTTTATTATCATAAATATTTAAATGGTTTAATTCATTTCATTAATTATTTTAATATTGATTATTTTAGTTTCAATAAGTAAGAGGTATGTTTCCACTTTGTGGGTACCTCATTAATTAAGTTCTAATGTAATTTAATTTATTTTGAATTTTAGATTAATATAAAAAGCATGTTTTCACTAAAAGATGGGTATCCTATTTTATTTAGCTTTAGACATTGGACATTGTAAAAGACATGTTTTCATATATGGATGAGTGTATGTTTTGTTTGCTTCATTTTAGTAAAGTGATGGATGTTTATTTCTTTTGATAATTGCATGTATTATGGATAAAATTATAATATTTAAGAATTCAATAATATTTAGACCTGAAAAAGAGGTCGGTTTCAATAAACCGAGCGCTATGAGGGTGCTAGGTCATTTCTCACCTTCTCTATGTGTACTCAACTTTTTGAACCTATTAGGGGGTTGGGAATTCCTTAGAAATCAAGTCATCCACCTCTTTTTTTCATGGTCCATTCGGGTGGCGACTCTATTTTTTCCGATTTTTTAGGTCCGTGTTCTCTAAGGCCCTGAGCCTAACAGTGTTGAAGTCGCAAGAACCATTCCACAGGGAAGTGAGGGTGAAAATTTCTGCTCACAGGTATGCTACGTAAGGGTAAATCCTTATTAATAAATGTGTATGAGCATTTTTCAGTGTTTATCATTGATGTGGTTGACTATTGATAGATATATCATTGAGAGGGCAAATGGTGGTATATGAAATGTGAACAAGAAAATTGGGTGGGGGCCATCTGATTGTGTAAAGCCTAAAATATTCAATAATCTCCTTCCTTTCTTTGAGGGATACTGAGGGAGATAGTTTCAAGCTACATATTGTAAATTATTATTTTAGTTCCTTGCTACTTTTTCTATAAATCTTAATATAAATTATAATGAGTTTTCACTTGTAAGGCAACTTCCTAGGGGGGTCATCTGATTTTGTTCTACTAGGCAACTATAAGTTTTTACTTATAAGGTAAATTTTGTTGAATGTTTTGTTGAAGGGCATAAAAATTGTTAGTTGTTGCATGTTAGATACCAAATTATTTATTCTGGAAAAAGTGAAATATGAAGTAAAATTTATTACCTTGTCTGTGAAAGTTAAGGTATGTATAAAGCAAACTTGGAGAATTGGATTTTCAGGTTGTTAAAAGAGCATAGCAATGAGTTTAAAAATGAGCATTAGTTATCATATTGACAAGTCAGGACCATCCTTGATTCTTGGCAATTAACTATAATGAAATTTCAAAGTTTTCTTAAGTAGTTGTTGATTCTAATTACTCTGTATGCATACTATTTTTTGCTAGCTTGTTCTTTTTTTATTTTTTGCATATTTATTTATCATTGAGTGAATTTTCCATTGATCTTGTACCTGGAACCATTCCTATTTCTATGCCATCATACAGAATGGCGCCAGCAGAGCTTAAGGAATTAAGAGAGCAGCTGAATGACCTATTACAGAAGGGGTATATCAGACCGAGTAGTTCACCCTGGGGTGCTCCAGTTCTCTTTATAAAGAAGAAGGATGGATCAATGAGACTGTGTATTGACTATCGACAGCTGAACAATGTGACAGTGAAGAATAGATATCCGCTACCCAGGATTGATGATTTGTTCGATCAATTGCAGGGGGCAAAGTACTTCTGTAAAATTGATCTACGGTCGGGTTATCATCAATTGAGGATGAAGAAGAGTGACATACCTAAGACAGCTTTCCGCACGAGGTATGGTCATTATGAATTTCTTGTAATGTCCTTTGGACTTACTAATGCTTCTGCTGCTTTTATGGACATGATAAATAGGGTGTTTAGTCCTTATCTTGACCGATTTGTTGTCGTGTTTATCGATGACATTCTAGTCTATTCAAAATCCAGAGAGGAGCATGAGCAACATTTGAAGATGGTTTTGCAGACCTTAAGAGAACATCAGTTGTATGCTAAGTTCTCCAAATGTGAATTTTGGCTGGATTGAGTTGTATTTCTGGGTCATGTTATATCAGCAGAAGGTGTTCAGGTTAATCCAAAGAAGATTGAAGCAGTCATGGATTGGCCAAGACCGAAGACTGTAACTGAAATACGGAGTTTCCTAGGATTAGCAGGATATTATAGAAGATTTGTCAAAGATTTTTCCAGATTGGCTGCTCCATTGACAAAGCTTACTCGTAAGGGTGTTAAGTTTGTTTGGGATGATGCTTGTGAGGAGAGTTTTGCTACTCTCAAAGAGAGGTTGACCACTGCACCAGTACTTATTTTGCCAGAGAGCACTGAAGGGTATTCTGTTTATTGTGATGCATCCGGTGTTGGTTTGGGTTGTGTTCTAATGCAACATGGTAAGGTGGTTGCCTATGCCTCCAGACAACTGAAAAAGCATGAGGTAAACTACCCTACACATGATTTAGAAATGGCTGCAATTGGGTTTGCACTCAAGATTTGGAGACACTATCTTTATGGTGTCACTTGCGAGATTTTTACCGACCATAAAAATCTCAAGTATGTGTATGCTCAGAAGGATCTAAACTTGAGACAGAGGAGATGGGTGGAGTTTCTTGAAGACTATGATTATAGCATTCAATATCATCCTGATAAGGCAAATGTTGTGGCAGATGCTTTAAGTCGTAAGTCTATGGGAAGTCTATCGCACATATCAGTAGCTAAAAGACCTTTGATTTAGGAGGTACATCAATTGCTTGGTGATGGGTTGACTCTTCACATGTCTGAAAAGGAGATTGTCGAAAATAGAGGAGTAATTCTCGCTAATCTAACAGTCAAACCTGACTTTTTAGATGAGATTGTCTCAGCCCAGAGCAAAGATGAGAAATTGGAAGCGATCCGTCAAAAAGTCTTAACAGGCGAATCCAAGGGTTTCTTGATAGATGAAAAAGGAGTTTTACGGTTTGGTTCGAGAATGTGTGTTCCTACAGTAGATGATTTAAAGACTCAAATTTTAAAAGAAGCTCACTCTTCCAAATACACCATACATCCTGGTTCTACTAAGATGTATCGAGATTTAAAGCAGATGTACTGGTGGAAAGGGATAAAGAATGATGTTGCAGAGTTTGTGTCCCAATGTTTACCTTATCAACAGGTTAAATATGAACACCACAAACCAGCAGGTTTGCTCAGGGAATTGCCACTACCTGAATGGAAATGGGAAAGACTCACTATGGATTTTATTGTTGGGTTGTCTAAAACTCTTGGTGGCTATGATTCAATTTGGGTGATAGTTGATAGATTGACCAAGTCAACACACTTTCTCCTAGTTAATACTAAGTATACAGTCTCTCAGTATGCAAAGCTATATATTAATCGGATTGTGAGCTTACATGGAGTACCAGTCTCTATTGTGTCTGACAGGGGTGCCCAATTCACTTCGATATTTTGGCAGAAACTTCAGAAAGGATTAGGCACTGATCTTAATTACAGCACAACTTTTCATCCACAGATGGATGGTCAGTCAGAAAGAACTATTCAGACTTTAGAAGACATGTTGCGGTTGTGTGTTTTGGATTTCAAAGGCAGTTGGGCAGATCATCTTCCATTAGTGGAGTTCGCCTACAATAACAGTTATCAAGCTAGCATTGGCATGGCTCCTTTTGAAGCATTGTATGGTAGAAGGTGTAGAACTCCATTGTACTGGGAGGAGGTCGGTGAGCGCCGAATTGAGGGTCCTGAACTTTTACAATATAATGATCAGGTTGTGCCAGTCATTCAGGATCGGATTCGGACTGCTTTTAGTAGACAGAAGAGTTATGCTGATCTTAAAAGGAGGCATTTAGAGTTTGCTATTGGTGATAAAGTATTCTTGAAAGTGTCACCTTTTAAAGGAATTATGAGGTTTGGCAAGATGGGTAAACTAGCACCGAGGTACATTGGTCCGTATGAGATCATTGAAAGGATTGGTGATGTGGCTTATAAGTTAAATCTCCCACCTGAATTGGCAGCTGTTCATCCGACATTTCATGTATCTATGCTTCGGTGGTATGTTGCGAATCCAGAACATGTGTTAGCACCAGAAACATTGGAAATCAGTGATGACTGTTCATATGAGGAACAGCCAATGGCCATTCTGGATCTTCAGGTAAAGAGATTGTGTACAAAAGATGTCACTTCAGTGAAAGTTCTTTGGCGTAATCACTCTATGGAGGAATGCACCTGGGAAGCAGAGGAACTCATGAAAGCAAAATATCCCCATTTGTTTGAGTTTTCAGGTACGTTATAGATTTCGTAGGCGAAATCATTTTAAGGGGGTTAGAGTGTAGTATTTTAGAATGGTGGAATACATACATTTTGGCATAACATCATATTCATGCATAATATTACATCTTTTGTGCATCGTAAATGAATAATATGTGTTTTGGCATAACATCATATTCATGCATAAAATTACATTTTTTGTGCATCGTAAATGAACAATATGTGTTTTGTTTGATTGAAATTGTGATAGTTTTACTGATTGAGGGGATGACATTGGATTAATTAATAGACATAGTTTCAAATTATGGATAGAATGACATTGGATAGATTGGTAAACATTGTATGATATTGGTATTGGTTAGATTGATTTTTGGATAAGTCACTTGAAGTATTAAAATTTTGTTATGATTGTTAAAATATGTTAGAATTTGAAATATTTTAAATTGTCTCATAATGAATATTAACAGGATCAAAACTGGAATAGTCATTAGTGCTTAGTGTCGTGCAGTTATGGCATGATCAACCATAACAACACGTATTAAGTGAACTATGCTTTTCCGGATTTGTGTGTAACCAAAATAATAAATGTGTTTTGATAATAATTCTGTGATTGAGTAAATTTCGAGGGTGAAATTTGTTTAAGGGGGTTAGATTGTGAAACCTCTGGTTTTTAGGAAATTTAGATATCATGAGTAAAATGGTAATTTTACATTCTTTATATATTCAAGGGCATTTTAAGTCGTTTGGTACTTATTTTTATATTGGGATTGACGAGACGGTCGTTTTAAGTATAATATTGTATTTTTAGCTTTGGGGGTATTTTGGTCATTTCGGAGGTCGAAAAATTTTCGAGATCGATTTTGAAATTTATATTGCCATTTTCATGACCACGACGTCATTACGGTCGTTTTAACTATAATATTGCTTGGGTTTTATTTTAAGTATTTTTTTTGAGTAATTAATAATTAATTAATAAATTAAATTAAATAGAATAAATTAATTTAAGGGTATATTGGTAATTTACCACCCAAATTACTATAAATATGGGTGTTAGGGCACCCAATCAGATGCCTAGGAGTTTTGTGCCGTCAGAGAGAGAAAAGGGGGAGAAAAAATTAATTTTAGGTCAAAAACAGAGTAGCTGTCGTTCAGTCAGAGGGTGCGCGGTAGCTGGTGTCGTTCGGCGTGCTGAGCATGTCATTCAGCGCGGAGCTTCAGGCTGGAGGCCGTGTAGTCGGGCATGCCACGCGCGTTGTTCGGCGGGGCAGCGTGATCTGAGGCCTGTCGTTTGGGCTTCTCAATTCTGGCCAGTTTTAATATTTTGAGGTTTTCTTCAATTTCTTCCAACTTCATGGCATGATTTCTGTTATTTGGTGTTATTATAACATATATGATGTTTAAAAATAAAAATTTTAAGGTTGATTTCGATTTTTAATGAATTTAAATAGGTTAAATTGTTTAAGGGTGTTATTGGTGTTATTGAGTTTGGATTTAAGATTAATGAAAATAGGTTCATGATTTATAACCAAATTTGATTTGGATCTGTTCTAGGGATGTTAAACTTGATCTAGAAATTTATTTTGGAATTTTCATGTTTGATTTATATTTTTAATTCATTAATAAAATGAAAATTTATTACTGCTTGTGATTGCTGATATTCCAGTAGCTTTGTCGAATTTTTAAAAATTATTTGTAAATGATCTAGGTCTGAATTTTTGATATGTTTTAGGATATGATGTTAGGTGTTTATAAAAAATATTTTGAGGTCTGGTTCACATGTTTGTTTTTCAAAATAAATTTATTTCTCAACTGCTGCCAGTATGGTAACTGGTTGTATAAAGCTGTTTATAAAATTAATTTGAGGGACCTATATGTTTACAAAAAATTCTGAAATTTTTATATGTTCTTTATACTGGAGTTATTTGTATGGGAAAAATAATTGGGAATTTTTACTGTAACTGTAAGGGGATGGAATTGGTGTGTTTTTAGCAAACTGTCTGTTGGATGTCAAGCTGGAACTAGAATATCACAAAGTATTTTTGAGGGACTAAACCAATTCCAATTGATATGAAATTTTGCACGGCATGCATTTGTATATTGGAGGACCTTCTGGAATTTTTCCAAAATTTTTAAGCATTAAAATTATTTTCTGTGAATTTTTGAAATCAATCACTATGTTAGTAAACTTTATTAGTTTTAGTTGAAAATGTGATTTTAGTATTTCGAGAGGAGTTTTATGCAAAAATGTTTAATGTTTGGATTAAATAAGTAAATTTTGATATTCTGAAAGTTAGAACCTTGGTTTATTTAATGGACTTTTGAAATTTATGTTAGGATAGGTTTAATTGCCAAGTTAAACCATGGTCTTGGTTTGAGCCGATTTGGCTCAATATAAATTTTGATTTTTGTAAATTGATGAATTATAGGTCAGATTGTATCTTTAATTTAATTTAGATGCTCTAATGATCGCTGAGATGTAATTACTTAGAAATATGACTAGAGATATTTTTCATTATTTGACTATATGTTTGATATTTCGGCATTCACGGCATGCATGGCTGTCACGACCCAAACTGGGAAGCCGTGACCGGCGTAAGGTTATACCTAAGTACAACCTTACAAGCCTAATTTAAATTTATTATGATCGTGCAAAGTTCAATAAATTTACTCCAAAATTAAGTTCAACAATTAAAACTAAAACCAGATACAAGAAACAGTCTACTCCATTATTACAAGAAAAAGGGTTCGGATACGGTCCGCCCAAAAATATCAATATCCAGAATCTCTATGGAGTAAATCAATATCCACAATCAAACTATAAGAAATATCCGGAAATCTCTAAGCAGAAAGACCGATAAACACAAACAGAAAACCTGATCGACTTCGCCAAAGAAGAGAAAAAAAATAGACGAAGGCAAACACTGAAAACCTGCAAAATAATCTATATGGGTGTGAGCGTTATATATAGACGCTCAGTAAGTTCATGAGAGGCAGAGAAACTTTTCTATAACAATAAACAATATATATATATAACAAGAACTTCAATCACAATCAATTCATACAAGATGGTGTGTCGGGGTCTACCAATATCATAATACCTCCTCCTTCAATCAATATCAATGTACAATCGGGCTTATAGCCCCAATGAGCAATCAGGCTTATAGCCTCAATGAACAATCAATAGCAATAGTCAATGAACAATCTCAATCAATAACCTCCGTCCCCATATGACACACCATCATACAACACAAAGAATTTCAAGTTCATTTAATACAATTAATAAATCAAACACATACGTTTCTCTGTCTTTTATTCACATGCAAAGCTTGGGTAGAAAGAATAGTCTAGCAAAATAGAAAAGAATAATTATATATTGAGAAGGGCTGTAATATATATATAGTATTTGGTTAGCAAGTAGCACATCACAAGTAATCACATACACCCATGAAACTTACCTGGTATCCAAAGAAAGCTTAGCCCAATCCTCACAACCTACTGACATCGAGCTTCAGCCGGATTATTGCCTAAGGAAAGATAATTACACAGTCCAACAATCAATCCCGCTATCTCATCTATCATGAGGGATGCAATGCATGCTATGAATGCAGAAATACCAATACTTAACCAACAATTAACCAAGATAAATCCAAAATTAAAAACTAATCCGACTCAACTCAAAAAATTATGGTTCAACCCAATGGTTAAACCGATCGCACCTCGAAAATAAAAAATCAATTAATTACCTAAAATTTATTAGAATCAGAACCTCAACTCAATTTCTATAACTCATTTATCAAATAATATCACATCAGTCTCTTTGCAAAAATCATAAATCATACCAACACCCAAAACCGATAAAAATTCTTAAGTAGTCTCTATAACTCAAAAATTTCCAGAAAATAATTCCATCATTCAAAAATTCTGGAAACATTCCAGTAGCTTCTCCAACATCAAAATAACGTGTGTACAAAATTTCAGATTAATCCAAATTTATTTGATCTCCCAAAAATATTTTACAACCTTCTGATTCTGTTTGAACCACTAAAAATCAGTACAGCAAAAATCATCTTAAATCCTTCACATTTCGTTACCATCAAATTATCCAAATAATTTTCTCATATAATAGACATCAGGATGGACAACATATAAAAATTTCATAATTTTACAAGACATCTAAGACCTTCAAATTAATTTCCAAATCAGACATCATCAGAAAATCCTTAACCAACAGCAGTGCCAATACTTAATTTATTTTAGAACCTAAACATTAGAACCAGACTCCAAATTATTTTTCTCAGATTCACAACATCCTAATAAACAACATATCAAAATTTCATAATTTTTAGAAACTTCTAAGTCCCTCAATTTAATTTTTAAATCGGATTCATACAACCAGTTACCATACTGGCAGCAGTAGAAAGATCAAATTATTTCACCAATATAACAAACAGAAACATAGCCCAACATATTTTTCTTGTAAACTAGACTTCCAGAACTTCAACATATATGAAAATCAAATCTAAAACATTTATACACTTTTTGGTATGAATTTCGAAAGTTACAGTTGATGCAATCGCACCTACAGTACAGTTCTTCAGACAACAGTAGCAAACTTTAATTTTCCAGAAATATATGATGCTCCAAAATCCCAAAAATTATTTTTCTCATAAACTAGACTCAATTTCGAGCCACATATCCAAATTTCAGATTTTTCTCACGCTCCAATATTTAATTAAAAATCGAGCAACATACAGCACTAAAATCGAACTTCATCAGAAAATTAAATCATCCAAAAACTCAAAGAAAATAATTAATTCGAAAACCTTAACACCTAAATCAATTCACTCAAACCCTAAGTCAGTACCTTCATCAAATTTCAGAACCCAACACTAGCCCAAATCAATTAATTCAATACCAAAATCCATCAAAATAATAAAAATCCCAAAACTTAACCTATTTTGCAAAAAAATCAATTTAATTAAATAATAATTCGAATTTAACCAAATTAATTAAGAAAAATATCAACCCAATATGATATGAACATGAACTAATCAAATGGAAGTCGAAATAATGCAAAAAGAATCAAGAAAAAACCTCAAAAACACCAAAAACTCGAAAAACAGGCTGCTGGAACAGAGGTCGAAACGACATCGGCGAGCCAGCCCGCAGCACGCCAAACGACGGAGCTTCGCACGCCGAACGACAAGCCTCTGGCTCGCGCCTCTCCGCCGAACGACGCCAGCGCCTCGCCAAACGACACGGGCACTCCGCACGCCCACTGACGAAACGACAGACGCACAGATTTGAAGGAAAATGATTTTTTTTCTCTTTTCTCTCTCTAACGGCACAAGGGTCTAAGGCAATTAATTTGGGTGCCCTAACACTCATATATATAGTGTTTTAGAGTGGTAAATTACCAATATACCCCTAAAATATTTTATTTTAATTAAAAACACCCCAAAACTATTTATTTTCATAAAAATTACCCAAAACCATAAAATTCACAAAATCAATTCAAATTTATTTTTAACTTCAAACTTTAACCCAAAATAATTTATAAATATGTTTTACGCATAATAATACCCGAAAATACCGAAAACGACAAAAATCCAAAAATGACGAAAATACCCTCGGCACCCAAAAATATAATATTATACTCAAAACGACCGTCTCGTCGTCCCGAGTATCAAAAAGACATTCAAACCATCAAATTATGTTCAAACGACATATGAGGGTACAAAATGACTATTTTGCCCCTAGACTCCAATTTCTCCAAAAAAAGTCAAGGGTTTTACAATGGCATTCATCATGTTAGATATATTAGTGATATTGATTATTGGGCCATGTAAACATTTTCTTAGGCGATAACCAAACCGGTGCTCAAAATCAGTAAGTCGGTGAGGGTGTCTGGATTTCTCCGCAAACCAGGTAAGTTTCATAGGTGTACGTGATTACTTGTGGTGTGCTACTTGCTAACCAAATATAATATGTATATTATAGCCCTTCTCAATATATATTTATTCCTTTCAATTTCGCTAGACTATTCTTTCTACCCAAGGTTTGCATGTGAATAGAAGACAGAGAAACGTATGTGTTTGATTTATTAATTGTATTAAATGAACTTGAAAATCTTTGTGTTGTGTGATGGTGTGTCATATGGGGACGGAGGTTATTGATTGAGATTGTTCATTGACTATTGCTATTGATTGTTCATTGAGGCTATAAGCCCGATTATACATTGATATTGATTGAAGGAGGAGGTATTATGATATTGGTAGACCCCGACACACCATCTTGTATAATTGATTGTGATTGAAGTTCTTGTTATATATATTGTTTATTGTTATAGAAAAGTTTCTCTGCCTCTCATGAGCTTACTGGGTGTCTATATAACGCTCACACCCCTATAGACTGATTTTGCAGGTTCAAAGCGTCTGTTAGCATACGTCGTTATTTCTCCGCAGTCGTTCCTTTGAATTTCTTGTCATCAATATTGGTTAGACATTTTTCCATTTCTAAATAGAGATTTATGGAATAAAATATGGGCGGACCGAGTCCGAACCCTTTGCTTGTAATAAGAGTGAAATATTTCCTCTTGTTTGTGATTGCATTTAAGAGTGGAACATTTAAATATCTTGCATTATAACTAGAACATTTGGAACATGAAATTGAGTGTATTGAACTTAGAAAAGGATTATGTATTGTGTTAATTAGTAAGTATTCAGGCTTGTATTGTTGTGCTTATGTACAGCTATACGCCGGTCACGGTTTCCCAGTTTGGTCGTGACATATATGATATGTAGTTTTTTTGGAGTGCGACGGATAGTTACTGTTATTGTTAATTGAATTGAATGTGTGTGGCAATGTGCTACTGCTATTTTTTACTGTTATGATTCTTTATTAGGGCAAAATTTGTTGGCTTGGTCACTTGACGCTGCAGATGCTAATGAGGTTATGTTTTATTGGACTTGGCTATTTGGATGTAGCAGATTTGTTGGCTACTATGGTGCGGTGTCAGCTAGTGCCTTGATGTAAATTTTCATTGATTGTTTTTTGTTGAGTTACGTTATTGTAGCAAAGATGTTGCTGATGGGTTTGGTGTTGGTTTATTCATTTGGTGTAAATATGGGTTGGACACTCATTTCATTGGTAATAAAATTTTACTAATTACCTAAAAAAATTATTTTTGGCTAAAATTTGACAATTGTGATTGATCAAATTCTGGCATTTGGGATATTTTCATCATTTGCAGATAAGTAGTCCTAGGGGGAAATATATTACATATGCAACACCTACATATTGATTGATTCTTTTATTGAAGGTTGTTAGACAGCTATGAAATGAGCCTATTATTTTTTTCGAAATTTTACCTAATATTGTTTTATTATTTTTCAATTTGAACAGAATTGCGCCTAAAATATGAAAATTAAATCAATGATACTTGATCTTTCTCATTAAGTTATAATTTTATATGAGTTAAACATCATCTAACCCAATGCACTTGATCAAGCGATAATAGCTTGCACTCCATAATTCATTCTCTCTTAAGCATATAAAGGGAGGAATTAATGAACAAAAGAGAAACTTGAGCGAAGACGAGAAAATATTGGAACACATTTCTTTAGATTTGTGATTCAGAAGATTAATTATTTGGTGACGTTTGAATAATTAACAATTTATGAAATTTAATAATATGCAATTAAATATATAATTAGTTTAATTTTTAGTAATTAACTATTTAATAAATTTAATTTTAGATAACTAACTATATAATAAGTTTAACTTTCAGCAATTAACTGTATAAAAAGTATAATTTTAAGTAATTGATTGTATAATAAGTTTAATTTTGAGTAATTGACTAAATAATAAATTTAATTTTGAGTAATTAACTATGTTATAAGTATAAATTCATACAATTGTAATAAGTTTAATTTTTAGTATAATTATTTAAATTTATTATATAATATGTTTAATTTTTTAGTAATTAACTACTTAATAAGTTTAATTTAGAGTAATTAACTATACAACGAGTTTAATTTCAAGTAATAGACTATACAATAAGTTTAATTTTGAGTAATTACTTATGTTATAAGTATAAAATTCATGCAATTAGTTATTTATTAAGTTTAATTTTGAATATTACTATTTAAGAAGTTTAATATTATGAAATTAAATTTATAAATAGTTTAATGTTTATTAATTAACAAATTAATAAATTTAATTTTGAGCAATTAATTATATAATCAAGTAATTAATTATATAACCAATTTAATTTCAAGTAATTGATGATATTATAAGTTTAATTTTAAGTAATTGATTATATAATAAATTTAATTTTGAATAATTGACTATATTATAAGTTAAATTTTGAGTAATTAATTATATTATGAATATAAATTCATGCATTTAATAATTTAATAAGTTTAATTTTGAGTATAATTATTTAAGAAATTTTATGTTATGTAATTAAATATATAATAAGTTTAATTTTTAGTAATTAACTATTTAATAATTTAATTTTGAGTAATTAGATATATAACAAGTTTATTTTTAAGTAATTGACTATATAATAAATTTAATTTAGGTAATTGACAATGTAAGAAGTTTAATTTTGAGTAATTAATTATATAATAAGCCTAATTTTGAGTAGTTAACTATATAATGAGATTAATTTCAAGTAATTGATTATAATATGAGTATAAATTTATGTAATTAACTAATTAGTAAGTTTAAGTTTGAGTAATTAACTATTTAAGAAGTATTTATGAACTTAAATACGTAATAAGTTTAATTTTTAGAAATTTATTAAATAATAAATTAAATTTTGAGTAATTTACTATTTACTAAGTTAAATTTTAAGTAATTGACTATATTTTAAGTATAAATTTATGCAATTGACTATTTAATAAGCTTAATCTTAAGTGATTAGCTATTTAAGAATTTTAATACTGTGTAATTAAATATATAATAAGTTTAATTTTTAGTAATTAACTATTTAATAAGTTTAATTTTAAGTAATTAATTATATAACAAGTTTCATTTTAAGTATTTAACTATATAATAAGTTTAATTTTGAGTAATTCACTATGTAAGAAGTTTAATTTAAGTATTGATTATATAATATGTTAAATTTTAAATAATTGACTATATAATATGTTTAAATTTGAGTAATTTAATATATAATAAGTTCAATTTTTTTTAGAGGTAATAAGTTCAATATTGAGTAACTCATTGTATTATATGTGTAAATTTATGTTATTGACTACTAATAATTTTTAGTTTGAATAATTGACTATTTAAAAGTTTAATTTTATGAAACTAAATACTTAATAAGTTTATTTTTTAAAAATTTACTATATAATAAATTTAATTTTTCAGTAATTGAATTTATAATAATTTTAATTTTAAGTAATTGATTATATAATAAGTTTAATTTTTAATAATTGACTATATAATAAGTTTAATTTTGAGTAATTAAATATACAATAAGTTTAATTTTAAGTAATTAGCTATATTATAAGTATAAATTTATGAACCTAATTATTTAATAAATTTAATTTTGAGTAATTATCTATTTAAGAAGTTTAATCTTATGTAATTAAATATATATTAATTTTTATTTTCAGTAATTAACTATTTAATAAGTTTAATTTTGAGTAATTAAATATATAATAATTTTAATTTTAAGTAATTAATTATAAAATAAGTTTAATTTTTAATAAAGTAGTTTCATTTTGAGTAATTGACTATATTATAATTATAAATCTATATAATTAACTATTTAATATATTTAAAATTGAGTAATTAATTATATAATAAATTTAGTTTTGAGTAAATTACTATATTATAAATTTAATTTTGTCTTATTAACTATATTATAAGTTTAATTTTGAGTAATTAACTATATTATAAATTTATGTAATTAACTATTTAATAAGTTTAATATTATGCAATTAAATGCATAATAGGTTTAGTAATTTTTAGAAACTAACTATATAATAACTTTATTTTTGAGTAACTATGTTATAAGTTTAATTTGAGTAATTGACTATATTATAAGTTTAATTTGGAGTAAAATATTTTACTGCATAATAAGTTTAATTTTGAATAATTGACTATACAATAATTTTAATTTTGAGTAATTAATTATGTTATAAGATAAATTTATACAATTGGCTATTTAATAAGTTTAACTTTAAGTAATTAATTTTCTAAGAAGGTTAATATTAAGTAATTAAATATATAATAAGTTTTATTTTTGGTAATTAACTATTTGATAAATTTAATTTTAAGTAAATAAATATATAATGAGTTTAATTCTAAGTAATTAACAATAAAATAAGTTTTGCTTTGTTTAGAAAGCATATTTTGAGTAATTAACTATATAATAAACTTAATTTTGAGTAATTAACTGTACTATAAGTATAAATTCTTACAATAGACTATTTAATAAGATTAATTTTGAGTATAACTATATAAAAAGTTAATATCATGTAATAAACCATATAATAAGTTTTCACTAATTAACTATTTAGTAAATTTTTCCCATAAAAAGATATTTAATAAATTTAATTTTTAATAATTAACTATATAACAAGATTAATTATAAATATTTGACTATTTAATAAGTTTATTTTTTTAGTAATTAACTATTTAATAAGGATAAATGTGAAACCTCTGGTTTTTAGGAAATTTAGAGACCGTAAAATGGTAATTTTACACTCTTTATATATTCAAGGGCATTTTAAGTCGTTTGGTACTTATTTTTATATTGGAGTTGACGAGACGGTCATTTTAAGTATAATATTGTATTTTTAGCTTTGGGGGTATTTTGGTCATTTTGGAGGTCGAAAAATTTTCGAGATCGATTTTGAAATTTATATTGTCATTTTCATGACCACGACGTCATTACGGTCTTTTTGACTATAATATTGCTTGGGTTTTATTTTAAGTATTTTTTTCGAGTAATTAATAATTAATTAATAAATTAAATTAAATAGAATAAATTAATTTAAGGGTATATTAGTAATTTACCACCCAAATTACTATAAATATGGGTGTTAGGACACCCAATCAGATGCCTAGGAGTTCTTGTGCCGACAGAGAGAGAAAAGAGGGAGTAAAAATTAATTTTGGGTCAAAATCAGAGCATTGTCGTTCGGTCAAAAGGTGCGCGGTAGCTGGTGTCATTCGGCCCGGAGCTGCAGGCTGGAGGGCGTGTTGTCGGGCGTGCCACGCGCGTCGTTCGGCTAGGCAGCGTGATCTGAGGCCTGTCGTTTGGGCTTCTCAATTCTGGCAGTTTTGAGATTTTGAGGTTTTCTTCAAATTCTTTCAAATTCTTCCAACTTCATGGCATGATTTCTATTATTTGGTTTTAGTATAACATATAGGATGTTTAAAAATAAAATTTTAAGGTTAATTTCAATTTTTAATGAATTTAAATAAGTTAAATTGTTTAAGGGTGTTATTGGTGTTATTGAGTTTGGATTTAAGATTAATGAAAATAGGTTTATGATTTGTAACCAAATTTGATTTGGATATGTTCTAGGGATGTTAAACTTGATCTATAAATTTATTTTGGAATTATCATGTTTGATTTATATTTTTAATTCATTAATAAAGTAAAAATTTATTACTGCTTGTGATTACTGATATTCCAGTAGCTTTGTCGAATTTTTAAAAATTATTGGTAAATGATCTAGGTCTGAATTTTTGATATGTTTTAGGATATGATGTTAGGTGTTTATAAAAAATATTTTGAGGTCTGGTTCAAATGTTTGTGTTTTGAAATAAATTTATTTCTCAACTGCTGCCAGTATGGTAACTGGTTGTATAAAGCTGTTTATAAAATTAATTTGAGGGACCTATATGTTTACAAAAAATTCTGAAATTTTTATATGTCCTTTATACTGGAGTTATTTGTATGGGAAAAATAATTGGGAATTTTTACTGTAGCTGTAAGGGGACGGAATTGGTGTGTTTTTGGCAAACTGTCTGTTGGGTTCCAAGCTGGAACTAGAATATCACAAAGTATTTTTGAGGGACTAAACCAATTCCGATTGCTATGAAATTTTGCACGGCATGCATTTGTATATTGGAGGACCTTCTGGAATTTTTCCAAAATTTTTAAGAGTTAAAATTATTTTCTGTGAATTTTTGAAATCAATCACTATGTTAGTAAACTTTATTAGTTTTAGTTGAAAAAGTGATTTTAGGATTTCGAGAGGAGTTTTATGCAAAAATGTTTAATGTTTGGATTAAATAAGTAAATTTTGATATTCTGAAAGTTAGAACCTTGGTTTATTTAATGGACTTTTGAAATTTAAGTTAGGATATGTTTAATTACCAAGTTAAACCATGGTCTTGGTTTGAGCCGATTTGGCTCAATATAAAATTTGATTTTTTTGTAAATTGATGGATTATAGGTCATATTGTATCTTTAATTTAATTTAGATGCTCTAATGATCACTGAGATGAAATTACTTAGAAATATGTACTAGAGGTATTTTTCATTATTTGACTACATGTTTGATGTTTCATCATTCACGGCATGCATGACATTCATCATGTTAGATATATTAGTGATATTAATTATTGGGCCATGTAAACATTTTCTTAGGCGATAACCAAACCGGTGCTCAAAATCAGTAGGTCGGTGAGGGTGTCTGGATTTCTCCGCAAACCAGGTAAGTTTCATGGGTGTATGTGATTACTTGTGATGTGCTACGTACTAACCAAATACTATATATATATTATAGCCCTTCTCAATATATATTTATTCCTTTCAATTTCGCTAGACTATTCTTTCTACCCAAGGTTTGCATGTGAATAGAAGACAGAGAAACGTATGTGTTTGATTTATTAATTGTATTAAATGAACTTGAAAATCTTTGTGTTGTGTGATGGTGTGTCATATGGGGACTGAGGTTATTGATTGAGATTATTCATTGACTATTGCTATTGATTGTTCATTGAGGCTATAAGCCTGATTACTCATTGGGGGCTATAAGCCCGATTATACATTGATACTGATTGAAGGAGGAGGTATTATGAATTGATTGTGATTGAAGTTCTTGTTATATATATTGTTTATTGTTATAGAAAAGTTTATCTGCCTCTCATGAGCTTACTAGGCATCTATCTAACGCTCACACCCCTATAGACTGATTTTGCAGGTTCAGAGCGTTTATTAGCATATGTCATTATTTCTCCGCAGTCGTTCCTTTGGATTTCTTGTCATCAATCTTGGTTAGACATTATTCCGTTTCTAAATAGAAATTTCTGGAATAAAATATGGGCGGACTGAGTCCGAACCCTTTGCTTGTAATAAGAGTGGAATATTTCCTCTCGTTTGTGATTGCATTTAAGAGTGGAACATTTAAATATCTTGCATTATAACTAGAACATTTGGAACATGAAATTGAGTGTATTGAACTTAGAAAAGGATTATGTATTGTGTTAATTAGTAAGTATTCAGGCTTGTATTGTTGTGTTTAAGTACAACTATACGCCGGTCACGGTTTTCCCAGTTGGGTCGTGACAATAAATTTATTTGATTAATTATTTAATAACTCTAACTTTAAGTAATTAATTATCTAAGAAGTTTGACCTTATAGAATTAAATATGTAATAAGTTTAATTTTTAAAAATTAAACGTATAATAAGTTTAAGTTTGAGTAATTAACTATATTATAAAATTATTTGAGTAACTGAGTATATAATAAGCTTAATTTTAAGTAATTAACTATGTTATAAATATAAATTTATATAATTTATAATTTAATAAGTTTAATTTTGAGTAATTAACTATTTAACGAGTTTAATTTTAATTAGTAATTAACTATTAAAGAAGATTAATGTTATGGAATTAAATGTATAATAATTTTAATTTTGAGAAATTGACTATGTAATAAATTTAATTTTTAGTTATTAACTGTATTATAAGTTTAATTCAAAATAATTGATAATATAATAAATTTAATTTTAAGTTATTAACTACATAATAAGTTTAATTTTTAGCAAATAACTATGTTATAAGTTTAAATTCGTATAATTGACTATTTAAAAACTATAATTTTTAGTATAAACTATATAATAAGTTTAATTTTAAAAAACTGATTATATAATAAGTTTAAATTTGAGTAATTAACTATATAATAAGTTAAATTTTTAGTAATTAATTTATTATAAATATAAATTTTTATTATAAACTATTTAATAATGTTTAATTTTGAGTAAATGACCATATTATAAATTTAATTTTGAATGATTGATTATATTATAAGTTGATAATTGAGTAATTGGTTATATTATATATTTATTTTGAGTAATTTACTATGAAATAAGTTTAGTTTTGAGTAATTTATTGTACAATAAGTTTATTTCCGAATTTAACTATATTGTAAGTATAAATTTATAGAATTAACTATTTAATAAGTTTAATTTAGAATAATTAACTATTTACGGAGTTTAATATTATGTAATTAAATATACAATAAGTTTAATTTTTAGTAATTTAGTATTTAATAAATTTAATTTTGAGTAATTGATTATATTATAAATATAAATTTATATTATTAATTATTAATAAGTTTAAGATTGAGTAATTAACTAAATTAGAAGTTTAATTTTATGAAATTAAATACGTAATAAGTTTAATTTTTAGAAATTTACTACATAATAAGTTTAATTTTGAGTAATTTACTATATTATAAGTTTAATTTTAAGTAATTAACTATAAAATAAGTTTAATTTTTTGAGTAATTTACCATGAAATAAGTTTAATTATGAGTAATTAAATATATAATAAGTTTAATTTTGAGTAAGTAAAAATTTTAATATTATGTAATTAAATATATGATAAGTTTACTTTTTACCAATTAAGTTTTTAATAAGCTTAATTTTAAGTAATTAATTATATAACAAGTTTAATTTTTAGTATTGCACCATATAATAAGTTTAATTTTAAGTAATTTATTATGTAAAAAGTTTAATTTTGGGTATTGGCTATAAAATAAGTTTTATTTTAAATAAGTGAGTATATAATTTATTTAAATTTAAGTAATTGACTATATAATAAGTTCAATTTTCAGTAACTGATTATATTATAAATATAAATATATGTTATTAATTATTAATAAGTTTAAGATTGAGTAATTAACTAAATTAGAAGTTAAATTTTATGAAATTAAATACGTAATAAGTTTAATTTCTAGAAATTTACTATATAATAAGTTTAATTTTGAGTAATTGAGTATATAATAAGTTCAATTTTGAGTAATTGAGTATATAATAAGTTTAATTTTGGGTAACTGACTATGTTATAAGTAATAATTAAGGCAATTGACAACCTAATAAGTTTAATTTTAAGTAATTATCTATTTAAGAAATTTAATCTTATGTAATTAAATATATATCGATTTTTATTTTTAGTAATTAACTATTTAATAAGTTTAATTTTGAGTAATTAAATAATAAAAATTTTAATTTTAAGTATTTGACTATAAAATAAGTTTAATTTTAAGTAATTAACAACACAATATGTTTAATTTTGAGTAAATGATTGTATAATAATTATAAATTTATATAATTAAATATTAAATAAATTTAATATTTTTATAATTAACTATTGAATAAGTTTAATAAAAGAATAAATATTTTCAAAATAAAAGATCTCAGATCTTTTTAAACCCATGCTTATCAAACTGAGCAGAGACCATATGCGGCGGTGTCATATAAGACTAGACCCAAATGAGCATTTCGGCTCCATAGTCTTAGTGGATTGGATTGGTGCTCAACTAAGGCCTCACACTAGCTTTTTAAAAGGCATACACTTATGCCAGAGAAAGTATATTCTTGAGTTATTGCTTGACATGGGATATCTGGATTATAAGCCAGTTGACATTCCTATGGTTCCTTTTAAAGCCAAAGATCAACTTGTTTCACCACTCTAGATGATGTTTCTTCTATACAAGCTGATTGGGAGACTACTTTACTTAACTAGCACAAGGCTTGATCTTAGCAATGCAATACAATACTTGAGTCAATTCCTTAATAAAAAAAAAATTGTTCACCATCTTCAACTAGCTCATAGAGTGCTCAGATACATTAAGGCATCTCCTACAAAAGGCATGTTTTTCTCTTCTTCTTCTGCCTTGAAGATTCAAGTATTTGTTAATACTGATTGGGCATCTTGCCTATTTACTAGAAGGTATATTACTAACATATTTGTATTTTTGGGATCTTTATTAGTCTAATGGAAATCAAATAAGCAGAGTATAGTTTCAGGGTCTTCCTTAGAGGCAGAGTATAGAGCTCTTACTCATACTGCTTCTGAAGTTCAATAGATAGTTTATTTGTTGACTGATTTTTGCTTACCATAGTCTGCACTAGCTTTATTAATTCATATCTGCTATAAATCTTGCTCATAATTCAATTTTCCATGAGAGAATAAAGCATGTGGAATTGGATTACCATCTGGTAAGGCAGAAGATTCAATCAGGTTTGACAAAACTTCTTCCTATTCGCACCACAAATCAACTTGCAAACATGTTTACTAAGCCTTTCCATGCTTCTCTATTTCATCAGTTTATGACCAAGCGAGGACTTTTTGATGTTTATAATTCCCAGCTTGAAGGGGAGTGATGGAGTTATTTTTCTGTTAACGTATTTTGTACAATTGTTAGTTTGTTATTTTGGTTCCCTCTCTATTAGTCTTTTGTTAGATGAAGTTAGCTAACCAACTACTGTATTTAAGCAACCTTCTATACAGTGCAATGCACGTAAATCATTCTCTACATCACTAATTGTATAATAAGTTTAATTTATAATTGACTATATAATAAATTTAATTTTCAGTAATTAACTATATGATAAGTTTAATTTTGAGTAATTGACTATATGATAAGTTTAATTTTGAGTAATTAACTTTGTTACATGTATAAATTCATGCAACTGACTATTTAATAAGTTTAATTTTGAGTAATTAACTATTAAAAAGTTTAATCTTATGTAATTAAACATATAACCATTTTTATTTTTTAGCAATTAACTATTTAATAAGTTTAAATTTGAGTAATGAACTACATTATAAGTATAAATTTATTTAATTGACTTTTATAAATTTAATTTTATGTAAATAACTTTATTTAATAAATATAAATTGATATAGTTAACTATATATTAACAATTAACTCTATTAACTATCAATTATTTGTACCATAATTTTTTCAAAAAAAAAACTATTTATACCATAAGCAAAAGATGTTACATATAATCGCATTAATAAGTTTAGTTTTATTAGAAGCAAAAAAAATGTTACATATATAAATGTTATTTGCTATGATAAACTATTTAATAGGTGAGATGAAAAGTACTTTCTACTTTGTTAGGATCATTAATATTTTTTAATGAAGATTTTGAATAAAGAGAGAATATTTTGAAAAGGACAAAGTATTTATACAATTGTTTACTGGAAAATTGAAGCAATTAATAAAAAAGAGAATAAGAGTTTAAATTTTGAAATTTCAAATCTAAAATGATATAAAAGGGTATAAGCGTAAATTCATATGACAAAATTTTGAAATTATATAAAATAATGTATTATTAAAATACTTTAAATTAAGATATTAAGCATGATCTTTGAGGCATTGACCTAAAGATTTATTTGGACTGCATTTTCAATATTAGTTAGGCCAAAATCATCTGTATCCCCTAAACTTGTATCATTTTGTCACTTGGCCCTCTGAACTTTACTTTTAACCATTAGCTCACTGAACTTGTATTTTGCATAACATTTAAACACAAAGTATCTAAGGATAAAGTTAGTGAATGTGATGACTTGTCATTTAATGGTAATAAGCAAATCTTCCGTTTGCCAATGGAAGAAGCTGAGTTAAATGAACTTTAATGATTTCCCTCTTTACTTTCCCTCTCTAACCAAAATTTACCCAAACTTTCAACCCTAAAACCAAATTGAAGAATATATAATTTCCAATCACTAAACTCAAATCAAATATATAATTTGTTCTTGTTCATGAAAAATTGAGATTTGGTTGGAGAAATCGAGAACTATTTATATTTTTTTATCTATTTATATATTATATATATCTATTTATATATTATTTCTATTTATATATATTTCTATTTATATATTATATATATTTATATATATACATATCATATATTTGGCCAAGGAGAAGACTTCGACAATTTGAGCAAAAAATGAAGCTGTAAGACTGATATTTGTTCGAATTTGAGGATTCTATAGAAGAAAAAAAAAGATAGGTAGGTTACTTTTTGTAAAGTAATTTTCGGCATTTCTCTTTCTATTACTTAAAATTTGAATTCTGTTATAAATGGTTAAGTGGTCCATTGTTAGATGCACTTTTGAAGTTTGTTGTAATGTTTTGGTCAAATTGTAAATATTCATTATATTTTCTCCATTTTTGTAGGATGAGCATAGTTGTGGACTTAATTTTACATCATGGCCGTAGGCTTGTAAATGGAAATGAAAGTTATAAGGGGGGTTCTGAAGAAGTAATCTTTGATGTTGATATTGATTTACTCTCACTACTTGAGCTGTGGGGATATGCGTCTGACTTGGGGTGTTCAGGTGAGACTATATTTTACTATAAGGGAGAGTCATCAAAGAATGAGTTTTTGTCCCTTATTAATAGTGTAATATTAAATATGATTAAGGATGTGAAAAATAAGGATGTGCCCATTATATATATATAGAGCATGTAGGGGTCCAACAACCAAGTGTAAATGAAGTTTGCCCATACCAAAATGACCCTGGGGTGGAAATAGATATGAGGTCAATATTGTAATTGGAGTACTAAATAGTGAAAAGGAATCTAGGGCAACCAAAGATAATATTATTAGTGAAAAACCAATTGGTGAGTCTGAGAGTGGTAGCAATGAGTTAATAAATTTAAAATAATATAATAATATATAGATAGATAGAAATGAAAGAGAAAAGAAAGTCAAAAATAAAAAGCTCATCATCTTCATCTCTTATTCAAGCTTGGCCAAAAATTCCATGGGAGGACAAGGTGAGATTTGATTTTTCCAACATCAAAATTTTGAAGGAATCTCAAAGATTAAAGTGAGATTTGGTGCTTTCTTCATTCAAGGATAAGCTTTCTTACCTAATTTTGAACTTTTATGCATATATATGGATATGTATAAATTAAGTTTTTAAAAGAGTATGCTATAATTGTTTGTATGGGTATGAATGATGTTTATTTGATGATTAAATATTGATTTTTTAAGGTTGGATGAAAAAAAAAGTTTGAGTTAAGTAGGAGTTTTGGATGGGTAGTAAAGAGTTAGGATTTTTGGAAAGGGTGATGGCAAATGGTGCATGTACATTTGGTTTCATCATTTGAATCATGTTGTTTAATGATTCTAAGGATGAAAATGAGATCAAATTGATAATTAGAATTGGTTAGAGTGTTAAACCAAAATCAAAGTGGCTTAGGGCAAAAATTTTAGAATTATGATAGAAGTGTATAATATTATATTTTAATACTTGGAATGAGTTAAAATATAATATTTGTATTGTATTTAAACTTTAAAATCAATTTGAAAATGTTGAGAATGAAGTTTTAATATTAAAGTGTGTTTAGGCACATTTTAGTAATTTTGAAGGGAGTGCTCCTAAATTGAGTTCTAGTGTTTAGTATGTGTTTAAATGTGATGTTAGAGACATATATATGCTTAAAATTCAATTTTAAATTGGTTGGAGTGATTTTTCAAAGTTAAAGTGCATTATGGCAAAAACTTAGAAAAATTGTAGGAATATGCCTTAATTTATAATTTTTGCTTTAAACGCCTAGAAATGGGATATTAATTAATTATATTCATTCACATTTTCAATAGGTATTGAGTATGTTGTTATTTCATCAATCTAGTGGTGAAGGATTTTGTTGAAAGTGGTGTGAAGTTTTAACTCCATTTATTGGTTTAAAGAGGTTAGTACATAGTTTGTTTATAATGTGAGTGAGTGCATTGAATTTTAGCATAACATATTGCATATGTTAAATGTGTTATGATACTTAATTTTTATAAACATGTGTGTATGGAATTGTTTGAAGTAACAATGTTTGATTTGTGTTGATTATGGTATGATAAGCCATTTGAGAATGGCTAAATGAAATGTTTGTGCAAAATGTGTTAAGAGTGAGTTGTGCACTAAAATATGAAGATGAGCCACATTGGTATTGTATTTAATGATGATGTTGTTTATTTGTTAAAAAATGGAAAATGTGGTAAAATATGAGAAAAGAGAAATGTAAGAAACTGTGTTTGCATGTCACCTTATATATAGTTAGTTCCGGATTATTTATTGTTGGAAATCTCTTTCGCCTTCGGGTGAGACACGCTGGTGTCACATAATTATTATACTTTCGGGTGAGACATGCCAGCATCACAAAATTATTACACATTCGGGTGAGACACACTAGTGTCATAGATGAGTGAGATACCCTAAGACAATATTTCTGGAACTAAACATTTGTATAAGGATTGTAGGCCCATTGTGTGTATGGATGATTGATGTATGGCCTAAAGTGTATGATCATTGTTTAACATTTATAAAAGAGTACATAATGACATTACATATGATTTATCTTTTGTTTATTATATTATATCACAGTATGCACCACTAGGCGAAATGCTTAACACGAATGAATTTCATCGCGCAAGTGACAGGGCAGATCAAGGAGATTCGAAGAGTGTTGTTAGACTGCACTAGGTCTAGATTATAATTAGGTGTTTTTGGAGTTTGTCGAGCCTCCACGGACAAAAGTCATCTGCATTTCATATATATATTTTTAACTTTGAGAAATTTACTTAAGTATGTACATTATGTTTATTTTCTTGTATATGATGTAAATTATAAGGGATTTTTGAGTTTTAATGTTGGAGAATTGAGATATGGAAAATATGTCTATATATAAATGTTTATGAAATATGAGAAATGTTGGGAGAGTTGAATGAATGAAAATTTTAGGAGTGTTTGTTTCAATGCAGGTATTGTAAATTGGAAATTGGGATTATCCAAAATACATTTGAAGTGTTTTAAATAGTTATCTTGAAATTATGAAATTTTTTAGAAAGACCGTACTGTGACATTTTCATATTCTATATACGTATTTTATATATATCGAGTGCATGCATTATATGTATATGAGGTATAAAGGTGTTATATTTATTTTGGTATCAGAGCCTAGATTTGAGGTTCTCGACCTAGGTGAATTTTTGGAGAGAGAAATGAGATATTAAATGTGATTTTAACATGTCATACATGTATTTGCACTGGCATTATATCTGGTTCATGATGTGGCGGTTCTTTCTGTATTTAAAGACATAGGCAGACATGGCATCTCGGAGGCATGAGTCTGGTGAAGGGAGCGCTGAGAGTGTTGCTCCTGAAGTGGGTGATGTTAGATCTGGTGCAAAAATTACTAGGGAGGCATCAGTGCCAGCTAGGCTAGCAGTTGAGGAGGTTTCGCCAGTCTGGGTGCGACAGATGGCAGAATTATTACGACAGGCTCTGGTATAGTAGCCTTAGCCACAGTCGCCGCTACAGCAACTACCGACTAGAAAATATGACAAGCTAAGAAAATTTGGAGCTATAGATTTCTTTGGCACTACTGTTCTAGCCGTAGTAGAGTAGTGGTTGGATGGAGTTCAGATGATATTTATCCAGTTGTAGGCCAGTGCAGAAGAGAAGTTTTATTATGATATGTCTCTTCTGCAGGGGGATGCTTATGACTGGTGAAAGATAGTTTTCCATGCAACGGATGATCCACCAGTGTTAACTTATGCTGATTTTCTACAAGAGTTTGATAAGAAATATACTCCTCGAGAGTATAAGGATGCAAAGAAGGAGTTTCTGGGTCTTAAGTAGGATACAAAGATAGTGACAGAGAATGAGAAGGTTTTATTCGGTTGAGCAAGTACGCAGGAAGGATTGTGATAGATGAGATTGATAGGTGCCGGAGATTTGAGGAGGGTTTGAGGCCATTGAATATGTGTTAGGTGGTTGGAAGTCAGTATGAGAATTTCTCCCGATTGGTATATGCTGTTAGAAATGTTGAGAAGGCTCAGAAAATTACAACTGCAGCCATAGCAGAGAGTAGAGACAGGAGACCACAGTTTGAGGCAGGCTCTTCATCATCGAAGAGGGGTAGGGGGAATTTTTCACAGAGGTCTGGCAGAGGCCAGGGGCAGCCTGGCAGGGGGTCTCAATAGTAGAGGCAGATATAGGGACCTGTTGTTTCAGTGTCCAGTACTCCGACTCCAATTACACAAAGATCTTGTCCATCCATTTTGTGCCCAGTGTGGTCAAATTCACAGGGGTGTTCACTGAGGTACTAGTCCATCAGCAGCTGGTTGTTTCTGATGTAGGTCACATGACCATTTTATCAGAGATTGTCTAAAACTACCAATAGATAAACAGACCGAGATAGCAATTTTCAGACCCAATGACAAAGGGAGTCAAGGTGGCAGAGGTGGTAAGGGTGAAAGATTTGGATCCAGTCATAGAGGAGGATCCACAACAGGGACTAGTAAACCAGAGTAGGTAGGGTCATCTCAGAGAATATGTGATGCAGCGGTAGCCGGATGCTTTTGATATTGTAGTTGGTACATTCTCTTTATTTAGTATTTCTATTCATGCATCGATTGATCCTGGATCAACGCATTCATACATCAGTGCATCCATCCTTCCTATGAGTGATATGTATTCTGAATCGTTAAGCTTTAATGTGCTAGTGACCAATCCTTTAGGGCATAGTGTGGGGGTTAGTAGGATATACCGTGATAGTCCAGCTGTTGTGCATTATGAGGAGTTTCTCAGTGATTTAATTGAGATGCTTTTTAGGGAGTATGATATGATTTTAGGTATGAATTGGTTATCTAAATATGGGGTTGTGGTATACTATCAATAGAAATGTGTGACTTTGAAAACACGTGATGGGAAAGACGTGGTATCTAGTGAGCAGAGAATCTATCGTCTATGTTTATTTTAGCTATATCAGCTAGGAGGATGATCCGAAACGGGTGTGAGGCATATTTGGCTCATGTTATACATACCAGGATATTGGGGTCTTAGCTAGACAGTATACCTATAGTAGCAGAGTTTCCGGATGTGTTTCCTAATGATTTGCCATGGTTACCTCCAGAGAGAGAGGTGGAGTTTGGTACCGATTTGATGTCTGGTACCACTCCCATCTCTATTACTCCTTATCAAATGGCACCTGTTGAGTTAAATGAGTTAAAAGTGCAACAGCAGGATATGCTTGATAAAGGGTTTATTTGTCCTAGTGTATAATAGTAAATATACTTTATAAAAATTAAAATTAATTAAATAATTTAAAAATTATAATTTTTGGATGGAAAATGGAATTTTGGAATTAAAAATAATTAATTAGTTAATAAATTTAAAATAATATAATAATATATATATGAATAAAAATGAAAGAGAAAAGAAAGTCAAAAATAAAAAGCTCATCATCTTCTTCTCTTCTTCAAGCTTGGCCTAAAATTCCATGGGAGGGCAAGGTGAGATTTGATTTTTCCAATATCAAAATTTTGAAGGAATTTCAAAGATTAAAGTGAGATTTGGTGGTTTCTTCATTCAAGGGTAAGCTTTCTTACCTAATTTTAAACTTTTATGGATATATATGGATATGTATGAATTGAGTTTTTGAAAGAGTATGCTATAATTGTTTGTATGGGAATGAATGATGTTTATTTGATGACTAAATATTGATTTTAAGGTTGGATGAAAGAAAAGTTTGAGTTAAGTAGGAGTTTTGGATGGGTAGTAAAGAGTTAGGGTTTTTAGAAAGGGTGATGGCAAATGGTGTATGTACATTTGGTTTCATCATTTGAATCATATTGTTTGATGATTCTAAGGATGAAAATGAGATCAAATTGATAATTGGAATTGGTTAGAGTGTTAAGCCAAAATCAAAGTAGCTTAGGGAAAAAATTTTAGAATTATGATGGAAGTGTATAATATTATATTTTAATGCTTGGAATGTGTTAAAATATAATGTTTGTATTGTATTTAAACTTTAAAATCAATTTGAAAATGTTGAGAATGAAGTTTTAATATTAAAGTGTGTTTAGGAACATTTTAGTAATTTTGAAGGGAGTGCTCCTAAATTGAGTTCTAGTGTTTAGTATGTGTTTAAATGTGATGTTAGAGACATATATGTGCTTAAAATTCAATTTTAAATTGGTTGGAGTGATTTTTCAAAGTTAAAGTGCATTATGGCAAAAACTTAGAAAAATTGTAGGAATATGCCTTAATTTATGATTTTTGCTTTAAACGCCTAGAAATGTGATATTAATTAATTATAGTCATTCACATTTTCAATAGGTATTGAGTATGTTGTTATTTCATCAATCTAGTGGTGAAGGATTTTGTTGAAAGTGGAGTGAAGTTTTAACTCCATTTATTGGTTTAAAGAGGTTAGTACATAGTTTTTTTATAATGTGAGCGAGTGCATTGAATTTTAGCATAACACATTGCATATGTTAAGTGTGTTATGATACTTGATTTTTATGAACATGTGTGCATGATATTGTTTGAAGTAACAATGCTTGATTTGTGTTGATTATGACATGATAAGCCCTTTTAGAATGGATAAATAAAATGTTTGTACAATATGTGTTAAGTGCAAGTTGTGTATTAAAATGTGGAGATAAGCCACAATGGTATTGTATTTAATGATGATGTTGTTTATGTGTTGAAAAATGGAAAACGTGGTAAAATATGATAAAAGAGAAATGTAAGAAACTGTGTTTACATGTCACCTTATATAGAGTTAGTTACGGATTATTTGTTGTTGGAAATCTCTTCTGCCTACGGGAGAGATATGCTAGTGTCATAGTATTATTACGCCTTCAGGAGAGACGCACTGATGTCACAGAGTTATTACGTCTTCGGGTGAGACACGCTGGTATCATAAATGAGTGAGATAGCCCAAAATAATATTTCTAGAACTAAACCTTTGTATAAGGATTGCTGGCCCATTATGTGTGTGGATGATTGATGTATAGTCTAAAGTGTGTGATCATTGCTTAACATTTATAAAAGAGTACATAATGACATTACTGTGAGCAGAGATTTTCGCTCTACTCCGATGTGGAATGATTCTCACCCATAGGCGTGACTTGTGTTGCCGCCCACTATATTTTCTTATTGGGGTAATATTAAGTTTTGTTTTTTTATTTTCTTTTTAATTATTCAATTATTTTCATATATGTTGTATTATTTTTCTCTTTCTTTATTCTTTTCTGTAAAACTCTTGATTTTTAAGGAAATTGGAGTCTAGGGGTAAAATGGTAATTTTACCTTCAATTCATATTCGAGTGCATTTTATAATGTTTGGTGCTTGTTTTCATAATGTGAGTGTTGAGATATTTGTTTTGAGTTTAATGTTGTATTTTTGGCTTCGGGGAGTATTTTGGTCATTTTGGCAGTCGAAAAATTTTCGGGTTTCGTTTTGTTGTTTTTGATGTCATTTTGATGACCGTGATGCCATTACGATTATTTTAAGTATAATTTTGCTAGGGGCTGTGTTTCGAAAATTTTTCGAGTATTTATTAATTTTTAATTAAAATGGTTGTGTTTCGGGAATTTTTCAGAAATTTATTAATTTTTAATTAAAATAATTCTGAAAATAATTGAATTTGGGGTTAGTTGTGAATTTTTATAAATTAGTTGGGTTTGTTTTTTGAATTTTTAAAGAGTTTTAGGGTATTTTAAAATTAAATAAATTAATCTAGGGGTATTTTGGTAATTTGCCACCTAAAAACACTATAAATAGGGGTGTTAGGGCACCCAATTGTGTGTCTAAATGCTTGTGCCGTCGAAGAGAGAAAAAAAGAAGGAAAACAGAGTCTTGTCGTTTCTTCAGTGCGCGCGCGGTAGTGCCCATGTCGTTTGGCATGTGACCGTGTCGTTCGGCGTGGAGCTGCGGGCTAGAGGCGATGTCGTTCGGCGAGTGGAGCTTGTCGTTCGGCGGGCCAGCACGAAATCGCAGATTGTCGTTTCGGGCTTCCCAGTTTTGGCAGATTTGATTTTTTTGAGGTTTCTTCTATTTTTCTTCAATTTCTTCCAAACTCATGGCATGATTTGTGTTGTTGGATGTTTGTATGATGTTTAGGGTGTTATAAAATAATATTTTTATTTCGATTTTTAATTAATTAAAAATAATTAAAAAGTTATAGGATGATTTTGGAGATTATTGATGTTTAATATTTGATTTGGGAGTTTAAGTTAATGATCTAGTATTTTTGGCAATTGTAATCTGTTCTAGGGGTGTTAAGCTTGATCTAGAAATTTATTTTTGGAATTTTCATGTTGATTTATATTTTTAATTCTTTATTAAAGTGAAAAAATTATTTCTGCTTGTGATTACTGATATTTCAGTAACTTTGTTGAATTTTTAAAAATTATTGGTAAATTATCTATGTCTGAATTTTTGATATGTTTTAGGATATGATGTTAGGTATTTATAAAAAATATTTTGAGGTCTGATTCAAATGTTTGTATTTCGAAATAAATTTATTTCTCAACTGCTGCCAGTATGGTAACTGGTTGTATGAATCCGATTTAAAAATTAAGTTGAGGGACTTAGAGGTTTCTAAAAATTATGAAATTTTGATATGTTGTTTATTAGGATGTTGTAAATCTGTGAAAAATAATTTGGAGTCTGTTTCTAAGGTTTAGGTTCCAAAATAAATTAAGTATTGACACTGCTGTTGGTTAAGGGTTTTCTGATGATGTCTGATTTGAAAATTATTTTGGAGGTCTTAGATGTCTTGAAAAATTATGAAATTTTTATATGTTGTCCATCCTGATGTCTATTATATGAGGAAATTATTTGGATAATTTGGTGGTAACGAAATGTGAAGGATTTATGATGATTTTTGCTGTACTGATTTTTAGTGGTTCAAACAGAACCAGAATATTGTAAAATATTTTTGGGGTATCAAATAAATTTGGATTAGTCTGAAATTTTGTACACACATTATTTTGATGTTGTAGAAGCTACTGGAATGTTTCCAGAATTTTTTAATGATGGAATTATTTTCTGGAAATTTTTGAATTATAGAGACTACTTAAGAATTTTTATCGGTTTTGGGTGTTGGTAGGAATTATGATTTTTGCATAGGGACTGATGTGATATTATTTGATAAATGAGTTATAGAAATTGATTTGAGGTTCTGGTTCTAATAAATTTTAGGTAATTAATTGATTTTGTATTTTTTAGGTGCGATCGGTTTAACCATTGGATTGTACTATGATTTTGAGTTGAGTCGGGTTGGTTTTTAATTTTAGATTATCCTAGTTAATTGTTGGTTAAGTATTGGTCTTTTTGCATTCATAGCATGCATTGCATCCCTCATGATAGATGAGATAGTGGGATTGATTGTTGGTCTATGTAATTATCTTTCCATAGGCAATAATCCGGCTGAAGCTCGATGTCAGTAGGTTGTGAGGATTGGGCTAAGCTTTCTTTGGATACCAGGTAAGTTCAATGGTATATGTGTATTATTTGTGATGTGCTATTTGCTAATTAAGCTATTATATATATAAGCCTTCGTATATATTATTCTTCCTAATTTCGCTATATTATCCTTTCCTGTCCTAGCCTTGCATGTGAATAGGAGACAGAGAAACTTGTATGCTATTTGCTAAATGCCTTGATATGATATTGAATATTCTTGTGATGTGTGATGGTGTATCTAATGGGGACGGAGGATATGGATTGTGATTATGGAGATTATCTTGTATATCGATATCGATCTTGTTCTTGGGGCTTATGCCTACTTGCTCTTGGGGCCACGTGCCTACTTGTTATTGGATATGGTTGGAAGAGGAGGATGTTATATTTTGTAGACCCCGATACACCATCATGTATGTGATTTATTGTGGATGTGTACTTGATATATATATTACTTTGATATATATTGTATTAGTGTTTCTCTGCCTCTCATGAACTTACTGAGCGTCTATATATAACGCTCACACCCTTATAGATTGACTTGCAGGTTGAAGTTATAATCCTTAGTGAGCTCGGTTATTCTCCTTGTGGGTTCTTATAGTTTGGTTGTGGATTTTGGTTCACTCCATAGAGAATTCTGGATATTTTTGGGCGGACCGTGTCCGAACCCTTTTTCTTGTAATAAGGAGTAGACTGTTTCTTTGCATCTGATTTTAGTTTTAATTATTGAACTTGATTTTAGATAATATCATTTTCTATTGATGAATTGATTTTGGAGTAAATTTATTGAATTTAGTAATTTTGCACTATATTAATAAATTTAAATTAGGCTTGTAAGGTTGTACTTAGGTATAACCTTACGCCGGTCACGGCTTTCCAGTTTGGGTCGTGACATTTTCCTTAGATTTATATGTATTTTTAAAGAAAATTGTAAAAGACATACTTTCATCTAGTATGGATGCATTGTTTATTTAGTTTATGCAATTGTAATTTATTTAAAGACTTTGGAATAATTGTAAGGGACATATTGTTTACCAATTGGTGGGCGTCCTATTTTTATTTACTTATACTTTGGACATTGGATACTATTGTAAGGGCATGTTTCTATTTTATACAGGTATCCATTTTGTTGGTTTGGACCTTCTTGATTTTAATGAATATTTTTTTTTATTTTCACTGCATGTAATATGGATAATATTTTAATAAGTTAAGAATTTAATAATATTAAGACTTGAAAGGAGGCCGATTTCAATGAATCAGGTGTTGTGGGGGTGCTGAGTCATTCTCACATTTCCCATACGTACCAAATTTTTCGAACCCATTAAGGGGTTAGGGATCCTTTAGGAATCAAGTCATCCACCCTTTTCTATTTTTCCGGCCTGTTCGGGTGGCAACTCCATTTTTTTTGAGTCTAGGCTCATGTTCCCTAAGGCCTCGAGCATAACAGTGCCGAAGTCACAAGAATCATTCCATATGGGAGTGGAAGCGAAAATTTTCGCTCACTGTGGCGACTCCACTGGGGATAAGAAAAGTTAATTTCGTTGGTCTTTATATTATTTTATTTTTTCTTATTATAATATTGTTCATTGCATCATTTAGATTGCATTGTGTGCGTGAGTTAAGACGTCCGTGTAACCCATATTATGTTATGTAAGGGATACCATACTTTCACTCAATGTATCGAGATCGAGCATGGCATAACCACTCATAGTCTTTTACTTTTTAGTATATACTTGCTATGAGAGTCTAAACTTTTCAACCCAAATGACTAAAACTCATGTAATTTGCCTAGCTACTTAGGTTTTTACCTAAATGCTTGTTATTTGACTATGATTGATATATCTTGGTTTGAACCATGACTTATTTAGTTTGTTCTTTTTCTAATATGACATACCTATGTTGTAAGTTCAAAATAGTTTTATTCTTTTAAGCAAAAAAAATCAAAATTATTTTTAAAATTTTTCAAGACGGTCTTTTGACAAAAAACCTTTTAAAGTTGGATAAAAAATTCTTCTACCTCATGACCCAAATACGAAGCCCAAAATCTTTTTTTTTTCTAAAATCTTTTTACAATGGGCTTTGAAATAAAACTATTTTTGCACTTTATCCAAATTAAATCTTTTTCTTTAACGAGCTCATAACTATCTAGGTTAATTATGTATATCAAAAATCAATTGTGGGCTTACATTTATACCTAGAATTGTTAATTATGGGCTTGTTTGTGGTATGAATCATTAGTTATTTTTCCAAATATAAAATCTATTCATGATAAACCTTTTAATTTCATTTTAATCCTCAATATAGTATAAAAGCTATTTTTGGTTGATTCAATAGATTAAAATTTGATCAATAAAAATTATCATGAATTGACTTCTATATTTGAAAAAATAATTATTGATTAAAATTGTCCAAGGAAATTTTTTAAAATTAAAATATCACATGTTGATATTTTATTGATCATATACCTAGGAAAAGAGACTCGTTATTTATTTGTAAAATTTATATATACTTTAACTAAACAATAATAATATATATGCATATTTATGTTTATATATGAATATATATCGATATATAACTATTTATATTTTTATCTATATATAGGTATACTGTATGTCAAAATTATTTTAAAATATATAACAGCAAATAATATATATATGTTAAGTTGACAGTAGCTGAATTTATATATGTTTTTTCTAGACAAGCTACATAAATTAGCAAATAAAATATATATTCACAAGATTCAAAGTTTTTTGGACTACTATTAAACTTAAAGAAGCTGAAAAATCAATGCAGCCACCATATTCGTAGTTTTGTAATTATAAAATGAGCGTGCCGTAAAAATGAAAAAAAATTTTAACACATATTTTTGAAAAAATATTTTATTTATAGGTTATTTTTGTAAGAACCCACGAAATATTACACTGTACATTACTTTAAAGTTTTAGTTTTCAAGAATAGAGGCCCGCGCGTTTTATTTATAAATTTACGTTTAAAACGTGCATTTTTTTTTATATTTTTATATTTTTTTTTGTATTTTATTTTATTTATATTTTTTTATTTAAAAATTTTTTAATATCATATTTTTAATATACAAATAAAATAAATAAATATATACACAATATATACATAACATATTCAAAATATACACACAACAATAAAAACTACATTAACAACATATTTAAAGGACATTAGCAATATAACTACATAATATTTTTAATATTTTTTAATATTATTTTTTATTTTTTATTCTCATAATATTTATGCAATATTAAATATGTTTGACATAAAATATATATAACTCAAATAACAAAAATATAATATACATACAATATCTACAACATCTACTACATATTTATATAACGAAATTGTGTGTATTTTTTAAAAAAAATTTATGCTTATAATATGTAAAATTTATTTAATAATAAATTTAATAATTTTTATTTATATATTATTGTATATTTTACTTTTTTATTTTTTATGAGTGTTATTTATTTTTTAAAATTAAAATTTTATCTTTTATAAAAATTATAATTTTGATATAATGAAAAATATTTTAAAATATTAATTTTTATTATTTTATTAGAATATTTTTACTTAATAGTGAAGTTTGAAAAAAAAAGGATAAATATTGAAGTAAAATATTGATTGTAGCAAAGGAAGATGTATTTTTGAAAAAAAAAAAAACTTTTGTTTTAGTGAAGGATGAGGTGTTTTTGAAATTTTGCTCCAACTTTTTATAAAAGTGTAGATGTTTTTAATTTTTATAGTATTTTTAAAATAAGAGTTATTTTTTAGGTAGTTATGTAAATGTCTAACATTGCAACTTCTCTAAAAATCCTACAAAGTCTTAAAGCTTTAAATAAAATTTTTTCATTGGCTTACAAAGAAGATGGGTTATGTTCAAAGTGTGAGTAAATGAATTTGTTATGCTATTTATTTAATTTTTTTAAAATTTCTATTTGATTACTTAGAAATTTATAGGATTATGTCTTTTAACGTAATTGACTGTTATTATTTGTATAACAGAATAAGAAGGTATTTATAAAACTGATTATAAAAAAAGAATCGAGATAATTCTCAAATTAAAGTACGCATGATCACGGTTTCAACAAAATTAGAACCGCATAAGTCAAAGTTTGGATGATCCTGAACGGGTCCAAAACAGCCCCTTAGAGCTCTCCATTTTAGGTTAAGGAAAATCCCAACTTTTCTTCTAAATGAAAGTCGAAGTAACAACGAATCCAATGCAATAAGAATCACTCAAATCGAACATCAGACGGCTTCGAATGGACCATTTAAAGTTAGAAGCTACGGGAGGCTGCTACTGTGCAGGCGACCGCTTGGCCCATAGTTGCCATGCCCTGAGAAATATTTTAATAACTTTTATTACTTTAAATCATATTTTCACATTTTATTGTTGACAAATCATGATGAAATATTTTAATTATATATGCAAATTAACTTTTATTATTTTAAATCATACTTGCATAGTTATATACTATATTTAATTTGTTAATAACTTGTGACTTGTGAGTTCATTAAATAAGATTTTATTTTATTAGTAGTAGGCTTGGTCTGTGTTTGCAAATCATAACTTTCATCTACAAGAGTCCTTGACAATTCCCCATAAACATCTTGCTAAACCCTAATCCTAAACACCGCAAATTCTCTAAAAATCTTACTGGAGTATTAAAGCTTTAATTAAATTTTTTCATTGGCTTACAAAGAAGATGGGTCATTTTCAATGTGAGAGTAAATGAATTTGTTACGATATTTGTTTAATTTTTTAAAATTTTTGTTTGATTGCTTAGAAACTTATAGTATTATGTCTTTTAACATAGTTGACTGTTATTATTTGTACAGCTGAAGAAGAAGATATTTATGAAACTAATTATAAAAAAGAATCATGATACTTTTTAAACCCTAATTTTTCACTCAAATTAATGTACATATGATCACGATTCCAACAAAATTGAAATCGCACAAATCTGAGTTCCGACGACCTTGAATGTGCCCAAATAGGTCCAAAACGACCCTTAAGAACCCTCTATTTTGGACTTAAGGAAAAATCTCAATTTTTATTCTAAATGAAATCCCAAGTAATAACAAATCCAATAAATAAGAATCTCTCAAATTGGACATCAGAAGGCTCTGAACCGGCTATTTAAAGTTAGAAGTTTCAGGAGGCTACTAGTGTGCAGGAAACTCCCTCGCCCATAGCCACACATCCGGTGACCATTGCAGCAGGCGACCACCACAGGCCACCTCACCTTGGATGACAGCCATACATTTGGTGACACTTGTGGCTCACACGACAACTAGCGCCGCCCGACCAATGCAGCAAGCGTCACCTAGTTGCTTAGCCATCACACCTAAGTTGCAATCTAACATATGAAAATTATAACATTTGCACTCTTAAACTTGGCTATAAATAGCTTAGCTTAATCTTACATTAGAAAACCATCATCATTACCCCCCTATTGGGTTTACTATAAATAGTGAGCATCTCCTAACTAAGGGTGGATAAAATTCAGTTAATCGATTCAAAATTCAATTCGGTTAACCAAATTTAGAATAATTCGGTCGGTTCAATACAAAAATTTATATAAATTTGATTTTTGATTCGGTTAACAGTTAACCAGTTCAGTTCTGTCGGTTAACCATTAACCGAACCTTTTTTTTTAAAAAATATTTAATTATTATTTTTTAAAATTCTTTAATTATATTAATTTTTTTACTATAAATATAAACTTTTATTGAAAAATAAAGTTATTTTTTAGTTTTTTTAATAAGTTTTATTTAGTTATTTAATTATATTAATTTTTTATTTTAAATAAAATTTTTATTATAAAATTTTTTAAAAAAATTGATCGGTTCGGTTAATTAACCGAATCGATCGATTTAGTTTGATTAATTAACCAAAATGATCGAAATAGAAATTCGGTCTGTTCAGTTAAAAAAATTTTAAAAAATAAATTTGATTAACTGATCAGTTTAGTCGGTTAATTAACTAAACCGACTGATGCCTACCCCTACTCCTAACTTTTAAGACATCCGGACCAACCAAACAAATCTAATTTCTAGTTGGTTTTCCCTCTTTCCCTCTTTTCTTCTTTAAAGGAACAAATTTAAACTTTCTTAGTAAGATTGGTTTTCATTTTGTTATAATAGATTAGTTTTCATTTTATTTTTGACAAAATAACTAATGATTAGAATTAAATTAAATTAGAAACAAATATAAAATTTTTAATTAAAAAAATATAGAGAAAATCAATTAAAATACTAATTTTTTTAAAAAATTATTTTTACTTTGTTTTTTCTTTCAATTTATAAAAATACTGTTTTTTTTTAATTTTTTTATATTGTTATGACAAATATAAAAATATACTCTAACATATACTAAAAATATACTTAACATCACCTAATATATCTCTAATATATACGGTATCTTTATAAATTTTTAGTACATTACAATGTTTTTGTAAATTTTTAATATATGTATAATATTTTTATAAATGTTTTTGTTATACGGTATTTTTATAAATTTTTATCTTTTAAATTATTTTTGAAAATTTTTCGAAAAATAAATTATAAACACATGGCTGATTAATGTCGACCGAAACTTACGAATGGGCCATGAAGAGGAGTTCACAGGCCAAGCTACGAACCCGCAGAGGCCTGGTTCCCATAATTGCCCGACTTGGAATTTAACTAATCCAGAAGAACCAATTTCATAGATTCTCAACCATTTTTATTGCAAACCCAGACCATAATCTAAATGATTAACGTTGAAGCCCTAATCTCTGGTCTAATACGTCTCAATTTGAAGTCCATTTACTCAAATTTGTTTATTTTAATATATTTTAAAAAAAAATTAGAGATTTATTTAAAAATATCTCAAAAAATAAAATTATTTTTATAAATATTGATGTGTTCACTTATAAAAAAAATAGTTTCTTATTTTATATTTTAATTTTCTAAAAAAATAAAGAATATTTATTTTTTATAAAAAATTAAAAAATATATTCACATAGAAAAAATGAAAAATTATTTTTTAACCTTAATATGAAAACTTCAAATTTTCATATTACAAAGTTTGACTCTATTTATAAAAAAATATTTTAAAATTTTTTAAAAACTCAAAATCTTCTTAAAATTAAAATTAAAAAATTATTTTTTATTTTATAATTTAAGAATATTGTATCGTATAAATATAAATTTTTATTTTCTATAGAAAATTTTTTAAAAAATTAAAGTAAGTGAACACATCTTTTTTTTTATTTTTAAAAATATTTTAATTTCGATATACCTTTGTGAAATTCATCTAATATATTTAATTGGTATAAAAAGATCCATTTAGTGTATAATTAAAAAAATGTCACCGTATTTTTTAAAATTTTTATTCTTTTATCATAAATATTTTAATTATTTTATTATAAACTTATAATAAACTCATTATAAATTATATGAAATTTATAAATTTATTATAAATTTATTATAAACTAATTATAAACTCATTGTAAACTCTCTATAAATATTTTATAAATTTTAATATTTTAATAAATATTTCATAAATATAATATATTTTAAATTTTTTTAAATTTTTTAAATTTTTTTATCAAAAGTCCTATATAATTAGCAATAGGTATACACATCTAAATATATATTTAATATATTAAAAATATATAAAAAACTATAAAATATATTTTTTTAAAAAAATAACATTATTAAGTGTAATTAAAAATTTATAATGGAAAGATCCAATGGATGGAGGACGACGGAGCCCGTGCCTGCCTGAGTCCTATTGTCCGAACAAAAATTGGTCCCCATAACATGAAAACGATGACATTCATGAGCTTACAAAATTTTGCGGTGAGACTGTGGGTCCACTTCTGATCTGAGATAAGCCTCAGGTGGAGCTTTATGTTAGATGTGGGTCCCCATCTCTATATCACCTGTCTCTTGCGTATACCATTCTATTATATAATATACTAAAACACCAACCAAAATAAATAATATATTTTCCATTTGACTCTTATCCATTTCCAATCTTCCCCTATTTTTTATCTCATTTTTTATTTTATTTTTTAATTTAGTTTTCTTTTAAATACATAATTTCCCCCTCTTTTTTAATTTTTTCTTTTTAAAAAATATATTATCTCAAAATAATTAACTAATTAAGTAATTTAAATTTTTATTTTTTTTAATTGATAAATTATTATATTTTACCCTTAATTGATTTTTTATTTTTTCTTTTAACTCATAAATCATTATATTTTATTATTATTATTATTATTATTATTACTATTATTATTATTATGCTCTTCAAATTACTATTTTAATAAGAGTGACTTCTCAAATTTTTATTTTTATTTTTATTTTAAGTTTTAATAAATTTTATCATTATAATTTTTAAAATAGTAAATTTTTAGTTTTTTTTATTTTTTTACTTACACTTTTAAATTGATAATATCAATTAATTATTTTAAAAATAATTTAAAATAATCAAGTTATTAATTATTTTCATATGCAAAATTTTATATTATTTAATTTTATTCTTAAAATTTTTTATCCACTTTTAAGTGAAAAATTAAAAACCAAAAAAAAAATAGTTCATCTGAATATTAACAAATAATTTTTTTACCATACTCAAATATATTATTTTACCAACTTAATTTAAACATTTTTATTTTCTGCCACTTTTATAATTTGTTTACACATATCAGTTTAAAATAAAATTTTAATTTTTTTTTGTTCTCAATTTATAATTTTTTGAATTGATTTAAGAATTCATGACAAAAATAGTCAAAATATTAATTTTTAATTGTGTTATTTAATTAAAAAAATTCGAAAAAAATAATTGAAGCAGTAATTTGAATAAAAAACTGATAATTTTTTTTTTTGAAGAGAAAGAAAAATTTATAAATATATGTGAAAATAATATTAGTAAAGAAAGAAAAATTTATAAATATATGTGAAAAAAATATTAGTAAAGAAAAATAGAAAAATAGTAAAAGAACAAATAAATATATTCAAATTATAACTAAGTTAGTACTATAAAAATATATTTGAGCAGGTAAAAGATCTATTAAAAATAATAGTCAAATGATATAAAATTGTAAATCTAATTATAACTAAAATTATGCTACTTTTTAAGGTAATAAAATTTATATCGTCAATTTAAAAGTTAAATAATATAAAAAACAAAATTTTAAACTCACTATTTTAAAATTATGATTCACAAAATCTTTTAAAAATTAAAATAAAAATAAAAAATAAAAATGTGAAAAGCCAATTTTGTTAAAATAGTGACTTTTAAAGGACATACATTTATATGTAAAATATTATTTTTAAAATATTAATTATATTAGTATATAAATTATTTTTTGACTTAAAATAATATAAATTTTTTTAAACCAATATAGTGCAGATTAGTTAATATGCTAGAATAAGCTATTGATGACTACAATTATCATCAAATTATCGTTCTATTTCTTCTTCTTCTTCTTCTTTTTTTTTCTTTCAATAAGGTGTACTATAACTTATAATTTTATTCCTAATTAATCATATAATTTTAAAAGAAAAGTATACTAATTTTAACCAATAAATTTAGAGTAGCTTTTCCTTTTTTTTTTATCATATTTATCTTCCTAAATTTCTATTTCACCCTTTCAAGTTCACAAACTTTTATAATTAAATTTAGAGCTTTTTACAAAATTGCAAAAAAATTAAAATTACAAAATTTATCAAAATTTTAAAATAATTACAAATTTAGTATATTTTTTATCCATTTATAAATTTATCATATTTATATAGTATATATAAAACTTATTTAGAGTTTATTATATATATGATACATTCTGTAAGTTTATTATATATTTATTATATGAGTTTTTTTTAAAAAATAATTGCCAGAAAAATAAAAATATAAAATTTACTATTATTTAAAATATTTTTAAATTTATTATTTTTTCAATTTATAAATTTACCATATTCATATAGTGTATATATATACAAAGTTTATTATATATATGATGATTTCTGTAAATTTATTATTAATTTATTATCTACTTTTGTATAATGATCAAAAAGCTCCAAGCAAAAGATGAAATAAAAATTTTTTCATTATTAATTTTTTATTAATTTATAAATTTATCAGATTGGTATAATATATATAAAGTTTATTATAAATTTAGTATATACATTATAACTTCTGTAAATTTATTATGAGTTTACTTTTGTAAAATAATTAAAAAGCCCCTAATGATAAAAGATATAAAAATTCAAAATATCTAAAGAGGAGTGTAATTTTTCTTTAAATTTATATATATACATATATATATATATATATATATGTATGTATATATATTCCTCAAATCTGTCCATTACCCATCATTCTTCAACTATACTGTTCAATTTTGATTATAATTCTTCCTATTATTTTATTGCATGATAATAATTGATAACTTAAGAAAACAAAAGGTTGCATTAGCCAAGAGAAGAATGGTGGAACATAAAGAATATGGATATAGATTATTGAAATTATGGGTTTAATAAATTATTAGTGACTTGATATTGAGTTGGATGATTTAGAATGAAATTATGAGTAATTATTGAGCTATAAAGTGATCATGCAGAGATTAGAATTTTGAATATAATTTTAAAGGTTAATATTTGAATTGTGTTTATTCTAATATATTGTTAACAGGCAAAAAGAATCAAAATTTACCATACAAATTAGTGAGAGATAAAAAAATTTAGAAGATAAAATAACACTCAATTCATTATTCCAAATTATCCCAAAGTGATCACCACTCTCAAAACAATATTGGACTTATAGTACTGTCATCTTACCCTCTCTAATATACAATTATTGAGAGCAACAACTCTCAATTTAAATATTAGGCAAAAACTAATTATATGTTTGCACAAAAAAGCCCTTAAAAACCTCTCCTATAATGCTCTTATGTATAAAGTTACATTTTATTAATCTTAATTCAATAAAAATCATTACTCAATTAGGAATAATATTAAAATAAGAATGCTATCTTATGTTGAAAATAATCATTTACTCCATTTAGAAATTTTTTCCATATACCAAATACGAAAAATCTTCTTCCAAATCCCATTAAGATTTTGATGCACAATTTAAATATATCCAACTTAACTTAAAATCTCGTAATCATATAATTGTCAACAATCTCCACCTTGCTTCAAATTGAAGAATCATATAATTAATTTTCAAATCTTTAAGGTCTTTAATTTATCAAACATTCAACAAATTAGTAGGATTTTTCTCCACTTTCTCCACTAAGCTTTTAAATGTTGAAGAATTTTTCTTCACCTTCTCCATTGAGCTCTCAATGACTTGTCTCAAATATGACAAACACTAAACAAGTCTAAACAAATGCGTAAACATTCCAACAAAGCAAAATTAGTTACAATCATACTTTTTAATGTCGAATTTTATCATAGTCATAACTAATCTCAAATAAATCTAACCATGACTCTGATACCATTTTTTTAGGATTGATTCAAAACTTAAGTTTATATATTTCTATAAGTTCATTAGTGAACTTTTCTTCCCTTTCGCCCATGGACATAAGTTATGCTGAACCACATAAATCGATTGTCTTCTCTACTTTATTTATTTTGTCATTGCAATTATATTTTTCAATGTCGAATTTTGTCATGGCCATAACTAATTCCAAATAAATCTAACCATGCTCTAATATCACTTGTTAGGGTCAATTTAAAATTTATTTTGAGATAATATAAAGGAGGCAACAACAAAATATAAGAAAAAGTAGATAACACAACAAATTTTAAGTGATTCAACGTAAGCTTACATCCATGAGAGAAAAGAAACAAAATTCACTAATTAAATTAAAGAGAGATACAAAATTTTAGAAAAAAAATATAACACTTAAACTCTTATCCCAAATTACCTCAAAGTGCTCACCACTCACAAACCAATATTAGAATTATAGTATTCTCAACTAACTCTCTCTAATACACAACAATTGAGGGCAAAAGCTCAAAATTCAAATATTGGGCAAAAACTAATTACATGAATACTCCATTTTATTATGTTACTCTCTACTAATCCTTACTTTATAAGAATCCTTACTCAAATAGGAATAACATTAAAATAGAATTTTACTTTATGTAGAAAATAATTCTCCACTTAATTGATGAATATTTCTCATGTACCAAATGGGAAAAAATCTCCTTCCAAATTCCATTAAGATTTTAAGGCACAATTCTAACATATATCTCATCTATAATTCAATATAATTTTCTCAAGCATCTTTATAATTATCAATCAACAAACATTTCATGGAGAATTAGTTAATTTCCATCAAGCTTGTGAATAATATATTCTAAGCTAAATATATATATAGCCCCCTAAACTTGTTGTGTTTAGTCATTTTACCCATGAATTTCTATTTTAACTACTTTGTTCTTTATGCTTGTCCATTTTGCATTAACAAACATTTATATTAACAAATGCATATCACATTACCATTTATATTTATATATTTCATACCAAATAGATACGTTAGTGACTCGACGTGATTTAGCGAATTTATATTTATGAATTAAGAAAAATATGAATTCAAAGAGTTATATGCTTAAATTGAAAGATCAAGAGAGTAAAATAACTGAATGCTATAAGTTTAGGGGGGCTAAATTTATATTTAACCTAAGTTCCAATGTATTTTACTTGCTTTCCGTGTATGTATTTAAAATATACAAATATATATTTATATATGTATGTGTGTATGTATGTATGTATACAAATATGGATTATGAATATTTTGATAAATATTTGTGTATCTTGCATTATAGTAGAAGATGCATATTACTTGTAAATGCTGGATAAGATTAGAATAACATATAAGTACATATAATTGTAATATAAATTCTAATTATATATGATATGAGTTTTGATATATAATGAATTTATGACTGACATAACAATGAGGCCTTGATTATTGTTCCGCATTTGTTGTCTATTGGGGTGCACTTGCATTAGTGTGACGGTGGAATGCCTCTGTCTTGGATTTGAAGAAAAATATTTGGATTACAAAAGTTATAATTCTTTTCCATTTCAATTTCAACTAATTAGCCTATTTTTTTTCAAATGAAAAAATTGAATATGTACAAAAAGAATAAGAAATATACAAATAAAATAATTAATATACAAATAAATATTTCTGCCTTTTATAATAATTTGATAAATGTTCCAAAAATAAAGTATTATAAGATTTATTTGTATTTTATAAGATAAAATATATTGATAGACAATAAATTAATACATTATTCTTAGAAAATGTTTAGAGCTTATTATGTTGAATTAAAATATAAACATAAAATAAATAAATAATAATAAATAATATACCAAGTATATATATTTATATAGCAATCTTATCTTTAAGTGATAATCAATTGAAAAAATTAAAATAAAGTATAAGATTGAAGTTGAAATATACAAAGTGAGTATTATAATATTAGTTCTTGAATAATTATAGATTTCTAATAATATAATATAATATAATATAATATAATATATTATATTATATTATATTATATTATATTATATTATATTATATTATATTATATTATAGTATATTATATTAATGATCAATATCTAAAATTGTAATTTAAAATAATCAAAAGAGAAGTAAATTGAAGTTGTGGTTTTCATAAGCATGATATATAATTAAATATATTATAATTATAAAAATTATACTTGAATTTAAATTTAAAAAATATGCAAAAAAAATTGAATAAATCTTTAAAATCTCATAAATAATGAAGAAATTGATAGAGGAATTTTTTATAGGAAATTATAAAACAAATATAAAATCTACTATAATAATTTTTTATATAATAATAGTAGTAGTAATAAAATAATAAATGTTTAATTTAGAAAATATAAAAAAAAATTAATAATAGAGTTGTTTAATTTCTGCCATGATATGTTCTTTATATGTATATATCATAAATAAAATATGGATATAAACATTGATGAGCTATATAATAGAAAAAGATTTTTTTTTATGTGTAAAACTTCTTTCATTTAAAATTCCAATTGATATTAACTAAGATTTAAGACCATTTAGGATAATTATATAAATATACTAAGATACATCATTATTTTTTATTTTCACTCAATTATTTTCTACCAATGACTATTGTTATGATTTAGACGTACAAACAATGTCACAAGACAACCTCCACATCTCTCAAAAATGGTTATTCATTCATTTATTCTCCATTTTCTTTTTTGGCCCTTGTGATGAAGGGCTCTCTTAATTAGTCAAGTTTTTTAAAAGCTAACCCTAAGCGTCGCTCCTTTCAAGTTTTTCTCCATCTATAACCAAAATTTTGAGCTGCCGTCGGCCTCCTTTTCTATCTTTTTAACTCTTTTTTATCAGTTCTGTTTTCTTATTCTTCTTAGTTTTTGTGTTTTACTATTTCGATATGATTTCCTCCTAGATCTTGCTTTTATAAGGTTTCTTTTGTTCTCCTCCTCCATAGTAGAACGCTTTTGCTTTTTAGATCTAAGTATTTAGAGTGGAAACCAAAAGGAAGATTAGAAGTAAGTTAATCTTCACATAGTAATCTATGGGTACTATAGAGTAAAAAAAATTGCCAGCTGATGCTTCTTTAGCTTATTTCAAAAGAAGACATTTTATTGGCATTCCTCATCTTAGATGGGTTATTGAAGCTCTCTAATAATTAGCTCCTTGTATGTGTGCTAAGATTTTTCTTCCCTCAACTTGCTTTTTCACAACTGAAGACGTTTAGTAATGAAGGTATGACCGTGCTGCATGATTCAATCTTGTTTGAGTCTTCTTTTTTTTTTTTTTAAAAAAAGTTCTTAGAGGATTGCCTTGAGAAGGTATATTTTATGATATTAATGAACTTTTAATTACTAAAAAAAGGGCTCTCGGAATTTATTATTCTCTTTATTTTAATTTAATAGACATATTTTTTTAATTTATATTGAATTATAATTTATTTATTATTTAATAAATTAATTGATATGTTAAATTTTTATAACATTCATATTTAATATTATTTAATAAATATATTTTATACTAAAATAAAAATATAATATAAAAAATATATACACATCAATATTTTTTATAAAAAGAATTTATTATTTTTTTAAAAAAATTATAAAATAAAATAATATATCGAATTAGAGGAAAGAGTACTAGTAAAATATTAAGAAAATTACATTATTACCAAATTCTTAAAAACCGCTCCCCTGACAACCGTACAAAAGTGTTGCTTGAGAGGAGTACAGCTTGCCTTGTAGAAATGCATCCTAAAAAAAGTCAATCGCCACTTACCTCTAAAACGACAGAATAGCAAAGCTAAAAGGTCGACTGCTACCTTTTTTTTAAAAAAATAAAAGATTAATTTTTTTTTCGCATAATATTGTCCTTTTTAGGCTGTCAAGCTTTACTTTTTATTGCATACAAGAACAGAAAGAACAGAGCAAAAGGAGCAGAGAATATAGGAATGGGGAAGGGCAAGCAATGGCTAGAAGCCATGGAGCCCAAAAAAAACCCTTTTTAAAAAACCAGTTGGACAGACATGTCTGAATATTGTTTTGTCCGTTTTGGGAACCTAAATTAGCTCACCGTTGGCCTTTTTGGTTAAACTGTACATTGCCTTTTTCCCCAAACATGGTTTTTTCTCTAATTGTTTTGTCCAAATGGGTATAACTTTCATGCCTACTCTATTCTATTTACCATTATTTTTTTTCTTTTGCTAGACGTATCAATCAATCAACTCTTAAAATATTTTATTTTAATTTAATTTTAATCAAATATTATTAATTTTATATATTTTAAAATATATTTTATATTATATATAAGAATTTACTATTTGAATTTCAACTGGTGCTATTAACTAATTAAAAATTCAATCAAATTCAAGTAGAATATTATTGCATCTGATTAACTCTTGCATATTGACTTGTTGAAACCAATTGGAAGCTATTGAAATAAGGTATGATCTGATCGATCACTATAATTTCATGGCTGCTTTGTGCATAGTGTTGTTTGATTTTCTAGGTTAAGCTTCCATGGTTGAAAGAATATTTCGGGTTCTTTTGGCTTTGCACAGTTATGGAATCAAAATTTAATTGAGGGGTCAAAATTTAAAAAAAAATTACATTTAATATATAAATTTATTATAAACAAATTCAAGATAAAATTGAATAAAAATAGTTTTTTAATATTTTAGTAATGCAACAATTAATTTTGTTCTTAGTTTTCATAAGTTTTATCAATAATTTTTGAATTTATTTATTTATTATTATTATTATTATTACTATTACTATTACTATAAATTTAAATTTTTTTTACTAATGTTACCAAAGAAATTCAAATAGAATTAGGTTTAAAAAAATCTGGATTGACTATTAATAAAATTAAATAATATATTAATAAACATAAAATTAAAATTAAAATTAAAAAATTAAAAAGTAATATATATTTGTTTAAGTTAAAGCTGATAGTAGTATGAGGCACAAGTATAATTAATTTTAAATCAAATTTAATTTTTAAAATAATTTTAATGTAATAGAAAATTTAAAAAATATAAATATCAAAAGGGGGGTGGGGGAGGGGATAAATAAAAAATTTTAAAATAATTTTAATATAATAAAGGGTAAGAGAGGGAAGGGGTCCATAGACCACCTAACCACCCTGTAGTTCCACCTATGTCTTTGTGTGGCATTAGACAATAATGAAGATTAAAATCTATATATACATGAAAAATGGCAATTTACATCCCTAATGGTAGTGGTTTGTAAACAATCTCTCTTATTTTTGTTTTCTTTTTTCCATATTTGTTTTTCAAACCTAGACATTACTTATTGATTTTAAAAAATTTATTTCTGGTTTTAAAGACCAATGAATTTTGATTTTTTTAATTTTAAATAAAATTTAAAAATTAATCTAATCACAATGATATATGTCACTTTAAAAATTTACATTAATTAATAATTTAATTCTTATTTATTTGACGACCATTGCGATGACAAGATAAAAAAAAAGATTTAAAAAAATAACATTGATGAAATATAATTAAACACACTTAATTTTCATATTAAAAAATTAGAATTAATTTTGATGACAAAAGTAAGAAAGTCTCAGAAATCAACAGCAGAATGTAGATAAGCTACACACACCAAATCATGCTGGATCCAAAATTCAGCTTCATCAGGAGATCTGTAATCTCATGGACTCTTATTGAGAATTTGTGTGCAAAAGAAGCAAATAATCTACAAGCTAGTTAGCTTCCCTGTAGACGTGATAGTGTTCAACCTCTCAATCCCTATTGATCATATTGATCAAACTTCTAATTTTATGGATAAGACTTGTAATTGTTATAAGGGTTGTCAGAAGCTTAATTGCACAACTGCTGGTTCAAAAGTTCCATCACTATTTAACTTGAACCATTGATTTCTTACTCAGATCATGGCAACCAATTTCTCTCTTTTGCTGGATAGCATCTTCTACCGTTTTCACTTTATGCTAAATTTCAGTCAGGACGTCTACCATACTGTTTTATTTATCAGAAAACAGAGCTTCATTTCATGCTCTCCAAAGAGATGAACATGTTATACCAAACCAAATATATCCCTAATCTTAAATTTTCCCCAAACTACAACTCACAAAGTTCTCAAGCAACCAAGAATTGAAATGCTGAGAAAAGAAAATGTCATTCTATGAGAAACCATCCACACCTACATAGCAAAAGGGCAGTCTCGCAAGACGTGTACCACCATTTCTAGCTGACTACCACATCTATTACAGCTTGCATCAGTAGTTAAATGTCTTCTAACTATCTCTTGGTTTGTCAATAATCTTTTCTTATACGCCAACCAAAGGAAAATATTTTACTCGGTATTGTCTTGGCCACTTCCAAATGATGTCCCAAACATTATTGTTGTCATGTCAATCACTGTGATTTTTCCACTAGCATCATGGGCCCAGAAATTTTCGTCACAACCATCTTCCAGTCAGAGAGGAGGCTGCGCTGCTATAGAAATCAGTACATGGCTGGGTTAAGGTACAAGCAAAAACATCCCACCTCTAGTTGCCACTCTTTGTAACCATGTCACAAATTCTAAATTATAAAATAAGTCTAATAATTATTTTTTAAAATATTTTTTTTCTTTAAAGTAATTTACATAATATTAGTTACATGCATTTTATTGTATATTTAAAAAACAGAAATATACTTATCTACATGTTAATTAGGGCTACTCAAAAAATAGATTAAATTAAAAATTGAATCGAAATCGATCAAACCGAATCAAATTTTATGATTAACTAAACCAATAATTTAGATTTAAAATTTTAATTTTTAATATTTTCAATTTTTGGTTTCTATTTTGATTTTTAGTAATAAAAAAATATTCGGCTGTTAACCATAAAAAATTAATTTATAAATTTATAATTATATTATAATTTTTATATATTAATTATAAATTATGTATAAATTATATACAAATTATAAATTATGTATATAATTTTATATAATAAATTATAAACTATATAAATAAATTATATATATATATATATTAAATTATAATATATATGCTAAATTATTATGATTGATTATATTTGAATTTAGATTATTATGAGGATTATATTTGAATTTAAATTATTATGATAGATTATATTTGAATTTAAAATATATATTTTGTACTTTAATTATGTGTTTGTATTAAGATTTATTATTGCAATAAGTTATTTTCGATTCTTTTAATTAATTATATGTATGAAATGTTAATTTTATTTTATTTTTATGGATATAGTATAATAGTTAAAAATAAAAAATAACAGTTAACTACCTATTTTAATTATCTATTTATTTATGATTCTGCTTAGGTGTGTAATTTTTATAAAATAAAATTGATGAATCAATTTTTTTTAGTTTTATAGTTCAATTTATCGAACTGAGAATACCTCTAATGCTAATATACATGAGGAAAAAATGAGAAAATAATATCTAATAGATAATAATAATTTTTGTGCTAGAAACATCAAACTTTTTTATACATTATTACTATTCAGTATTTTTTATACTAATATAATATGCTATTTTTTCTATAAATAAAATGTATAAACAGATAAAATGTTATTATTTTGATCTTATTTTTAAGATAATGTTAAAAAAATAAACATAATAATTTAATATAGTTTTTAAATAAACAATTCAGGGGCTAATTAACTTAATTTTTTTAAAAAAAAGTTGATTGGCTTAATATCAACGCCAAATAATTGGATAACAAATTAAATTAAGCAATAATTATGTTACTATAGCTGAGGGATAAACTCTGGAAAAAAAATGATTAAGAATAAAAATCAAAAAACAAAAATCAAGGGGAGAGTAATAAAAATATTCGCATTTGGGGAGCTAAACCATAGAGTGGGACCCGACAAATTATGTGGCCTGCTGAGCTGACTCACTTGCCATAATTCCATTAATATCATAGGCATCATGAAGGGGAAGCAACTATCATTATATCGCCCCCACCTCCACTCATATATTTTTCCTATTTGTTTGTTTTCTAACAAATCTAATCTCACATGCCAATGCCACATTACTTTCAAATTAGATTTACTCGTGAATTTAAATCTAAATTAAAAAAAATTAAATCTCCTAAAAATTCAACCTTTCTAATATATAATTTTCTTTATAAATTGAAATTTAAAATAAATTATAATTTTTTTTATAAATCAACCACCAAATTATAATTTAATAACCAATAATATATATTACTCCTACTTAAATTTTAAATTCAAGTAGTTAATATTTTTTTCTGTATATAATTAATAAAAAAAATTAAAATATCATCCATGAGTAATTTATGGTAACAAAGAAATGATTTGGAGATTTTTATAAGGGCCATGTGATGAATCTCCTTTCTAAATTATTAGCTTATTATGTGGAAAAACAGAAAGCTATCAGAATTCCAATAATTTGTTTTATTAAATCAAAATCAATAATTTGTTAATTAATGAAAAAGTTTTGGTTTTTATAAACTTGAATGGTATCTAATCAATAAGGTCCATAATTATTGTACCTTAGCAATCATAAGTTATAATGAAGATATTTTCTTATAATATAACTTCAAAAACTTTTAAAGAGCATAGTTTTAAAATTTTTATTACTCAATTTCTCAATTTATAATATAAGAGGCAGGCATTTGAGTATTCAACTATGAATTTAATAACAATAATTAATTATGAAGCTATTGATAATTACATTGATAATATCATTTTATTTTATTTTTTGGAAATATCAACATTTATATTTAAATTTAAACATGATTAAAGAAAACGATCCTATGAGTTAAATGTAATTAGTTGATTTGGAGATGGTGAAAATGGTCATTTTCCATTTTACGTGAGATGGAACTCTGTTTGCAGTTTAAAACAGTAGTGGCAGACAAACATGGACTTAATGAAAATCACCGCTGACCCACTAAGCCTGACGAGTAATGATGTCAACATTTTTAAGCAAACAGTATCTAATGACCAACACTATTAATCCCTCTTTTCTGATTGGGACACTAATTAATCTTATTATTGTTATCATCAGAATTGATAATTGATTTTCAAAAGCTTCTTACTAATGCTAATTTTTTTTTCTTTTTTTTGCAAATTGAATATTTATAAAATTGGATTGAGCTTTGATAAGCTTTTTATATAGTAAGATTAAAGGCATTAAAGTTGAATATATTTGGAAGTTGAGACTTAATTAAAATAAATTTATGTTAAAAACTCAAATTAACATGGTATTAGAGTAAATAAATGTCAATATAGGAATATATACCTAAAAATATAAAATATTATTTTTGGGTGATTTGAACAATGGTTATGATTGACACTTTCAGATTTATTAAAAAATTTAACCCAAATCTATATTGAAAGTAAATTTAACACAATTAAATCTATAAAAATAATAGATAAAATTACAAAAATAATCAAAATAACTTTTCTTTTAAAAAATACGACATTTATTATTTTTGTTTCAAATCTATAGTAAATAAATTATAAAACAACTAAAATACCTAATTTACAATGGATAAAAAAAATCGCTTTTTCTTTCTACAAATTAAAACCAGCTATATAGATCCAAAAACAGTAGCAATGAGCAAAAAACTTGAAAATATCAACAGTCGACCAACAAAGATAAACAATAAAGATCAAAGAACAGGAGCTGAAAGAAGAAAATAACAAACCAGATATGAAAACTTCATGAAATCTTCTGGAAAAAAATACACTTATATCAAATGAAATTAATACTAAAATTATCTATATAATACATATATACATGGAAATATATAACATACATATATACTATATACATGTTATATTATCACATATTTGTTATATATGTTGAATAAAAGTTGATAAATGAGATGCATTAAAGAAAAAGAATCATTGAAATCTATTAAATATTGAGTTATATGACATATTATATTATATTATATTATATTATATATATATACACGTCTGAGTGTATTGAATTATAAAAGAATAATATTACATAATTATTGTTTGTTTAGCTATATGTCCTTGTATATTATATATAAGTACATGTGTGTTGGAATAAACTATTATAACATTACATAATTATTTTATGTTTAATTATATGACATATATGTTACATATAAGTACATATATGTATTGCATTACAATTATATATATATAACTATTATATGTTTACTTATATGTCAAATATAAATAGTTATATGTATTAAATTGCAAAAGAATAACATTACATAGCTGCTATATGTTTAGTTATATATATTTATATATTACATATAAGTACATATATGTGTTGTATTACAAAAGAATACCAATACATAACTATTATATATTTAGTTATATGACATATATATTAAATATAAGTAGATATATGTCTTAGAATACACTATTATAACATTACATAACCGTTATATGTTTAGTCATATATACTTATATATTACATATAAGTACATATATATATGTTGAACTAAAAAAAATAATATTATATAACTATTATATGTTTAATTATATATACTTATATGTTACAGTAGATATATTTACTGAATTGCAAAAGAACAACATTACATAACTATCATATGTTAAGCTATACGTATTTATATGTTACATATAAGTACATATAACTAAATATATAACAGTTGTGAATATTATAATAGTGTATTCTAACATACATATGCACTAAATATATAACAGTTATGAATATTATAATAGTGTATTCTAACATACATATGTACTTATTTATTACATATAAAAATATATATGTATTGAAATAAATTATTATAACATTATATAAATGTAATATGGTTAGTTATATGAAATATATAATACATATAAGCACATATATATGTTGCATTACAGATGAATATAATTACATAACTATTATATATTTTGTTATGTGATATATATGATACATATAAGTAAATATATATGTTGAATGACAAAAAAATAACAATATATAATTGTTATACTTTTAGTTATATATATTTATATATTACATATAAGTAGATATATGTATTGAATTATAAAAGAAAGACATTACACAACTATTATATGTTTAGTTAAGTATACTTATATGTTGCATATATGATACATGTATGTTCAATAAAAACAATGATATATATTGGAACAAAATAGATAGGTATAGGGGATAATGTCTATTGGAACCAAATGGATAAGTATATGGGTAATTTGATAAATATATAAATACAGGGGCAAAATAACCAAAATGGACAAGTACAAGGGTACAGATGTATTAGGCCTATTATCAATTTATAAGTCAAGTGTTTAATCTCATAAAAAATATTATCAATTATGGTCAATTTTATTAAAAATATATGAATTAAAAAAAAAAGAAAACTTATTTGAACCACATGTTCAAACTGAAACCAAAGCCAAAATCGTCCGGTCATTTAAGGGCTTAAATCTTAACCAAACCAGTCCTTATCAGTTAAAGTTAAGGTTCATAATTTTCACGATTAGTATTGAAATAAAACTTGCAAAGTAATAACAATTTGATATTATTGATATTGAAGACATTGCTTTTTATGGCAATGATACCAAAAGCTTGTTGTGATATCTCTATTCCTGCAAGTTCATTGTGTCATAATCAAGTAGTGCAGTGTGCGAGTGAGTATTGTTTCCACGAAAAATGGTTAATTTCAATTATCAAACAATTAAATTAATTATTATTTGAAAAATAATTGATTTTAAATTTAACTAAACTAAATTAATTAAATTAAAACTAATTAAATTTAATTCTTATATTTAAAAGCTGAGGATTAGACTTTTCGATCAATCGATTACTTATGGCCTTTCTAAATTATTAACTCAATTTTATTTATTTTTTAATTAAATTTTAGTCTCTCTTAAGATCTAAAATAAATATTGATACTAATTCTTATGTCTACTATCGTGATTATAAGAAATAATTTAACCTTTTATGTATGGTGAAGATTTTTAAATAACCTTTTAAAAGTTCTTCTTATCTTTAAGCAAAAACTATATGAGATTGTTATCTTCTTGGACTAATATGATGCTTCTACTCATGTTTCATCGTATAATACCTTAAATCATACAACTATTGGCCAAATAATTGTAAGTAATAAGAATAAAGATAACGAAATAATCAAAGATAATATTATTGAAACAAATATACATTAAGTTCACCATAGATAAATCAAAAGAATTATCTAACCCTATTTAGGATTTTAGTTAACCACAATTGTAAATAAAGAAATAAAAAAAGTAAAGAACATGTATGTAAACATTGAAACTAAAAGAAAGATGAATTTAAAATATAAACAAATCTTGGATTGAATGGACCCTTCGTGTAACTTGAATCTCTTCAATAGTTAAGCCTCCTTCTCCTTCTTCTCCAAAGAAAACTCAAAAACTATGAAAGAACTTGAAAAGATCTAAAGATATGAGAATAAGGCTAGAGGCTTGCTTATATAGAGGTCTTGGCAACTTCTAATTTGTTTAGGGTGAATTTAAAGAAAAATATTAAAGAATCTCACACATTCAGCTGCCAAAGGAAGCACAAGGGTGTGCCACTTAAACTCCATAGTTGTGAATAATCGCACCAGGTCAAGTCTCATGAAAACATTCATCAAGCAGTAGGGTTTTGGAGTGCCCAATTGCATAGCCGTGGGCATTCAATTGCTTTTGGACCTTCTTATTTATTCTCCTCTTTCTCAAACAACATTGTTTTGATTTCCAAGTGTGTGAGAATTGGTTTACATGCCCTTAGATATGCTTCTCCTTTTATCAAGTCTTGGTCCAAATGCATGCCCTTAATAAGTAATCTTTTCATTGAGTCTTGGTCCAAATGCACTCAAAACTTATATTTTGTAAATCCATGCTTCAAAATGCAATTATTTTAACTTTTACAATAAAAACATATCAAATTCAATTGATAATAATAAAAATATAATTATAACAATTACAAAATATGATTTTATTAGTAGCTTGATGGAAAAATTTATTTCCATGCCTTAATCTTCTTAAATAATTCAAAATTACTCCAACATGAGAAGGTAGAGGTGCATCATATATAAAATTTACATGTTAGAACTTGATTAATATGATTGATATAGATAAGTTTCAAAAATAAGTAATTTTATATCTAAGAGGCCAAAAATTATCAATTATGGTATCTATATTTCTATCTTATTCCAATTACGATATAAGAATATAAGTTCACTAAAAGGTCATGTTATAATTTTATATTTTAATTGCAAATACTCATGCCACCATTCAAAATTAAAGACAATAACCATCATGTTTAAGATGTTTTGGCTTATGCTAAATATTTTGAATTTTACTAAATTTAATGATTACACTATATATCATCTAACTTTAATATTATTATAAAAATAATCACTCAAAAGTCACATTTTAATATATACAAAAGTAAGCATAATTTTTTTGAACTGAAGAACTTCATTAAAATTAAGAACCGGAAGAGGGTACATAAAAATGAATTGTTTAGGTAAATTTGACATCCAATCTCTTCTATGCTTAGATCTATCTATAGTTGAAGCTATTTAGCTTACAACTCTACTGCCTATCCTATATACATGAACAAAAAATAGCCCTCACACAACTAGCCCAAGTTTTTAATCCTAATTATAAGAGCATAAATTTCTAAAAAGGGCATGAATCTTAGAATTTATAGCATGGATAAGTTGCAAGTTGTCTAATTCAAAGATGCAAAAACTTAAGCCAAGAGTTACAACCCTTTAAACAACCAAAATAAGGCTTGTGCTTCATTTCTCAATTGTGAGAAGGATTGAATCATGCAAGTAATTCCTTCTTTAATACTTCCAGCATGATTCATGATAAAAAAATAGCTCAAACATAGTAAGAATGAATTTTATAAGCTGCATCAATATTAAATTTGAGCCATTTAACTGGAGGTGGAGTCCATCTCACATTATTTATCTGATCAGAAAGCGTCGACATATTGAAGGAGATATTGGCGGATTGCCTTACTTCAAAATTATTAGCTTTCATGGTTCTCCAAAAATTGAACATGCTTTATGTACGGTGAAGCTAAGATCTAAGGTAGATCCTTTGAAACAAAACTCATTTCTAAATTTCCAAAAGCTTCAATGCATATAAGCTACTTTGGCCAAAATATTATCTTTATAAAGACTATTAATACTAATAATAAAATCATACCACCAAGCTAGGAAGGATGAAGTATTAAAAGCAAGAGGATTAAAACTAAAATTGGATGGACATCAGGAAGCTCTTGTATGGTCACAAACAAATAACATGCAATAACAGTTTCAGTAACAAAATTGCAAATGGGACACAAAATAGATTTACTAAGATTTCTTCTATAAAGATTAGCAAAGATGGGCAAAGAATTAAGACAAAAGTGCCATAAAAAATTTTAAATTTTAGGATTGACCCTTAACTTCTAAATAATATACTAGACATTGTTACAAATTGTTGAACTACCACTAGTAGCATTAGAAGGGTAATTTCAATGATTGCAAAGATAATGATAAACTGAATTCAAATATAAATTTCAAAATTTGTCAGTGTGCCAAATCAATTTGTTAAAAAAAATTGTTATTGGCAATAGGAATTCCACTTATGATATTAACTTCATAACTTCAAAGTGAATTAAGAAGATTCTACTAACTATTAATAAGATTTGATATATAAACAAGGTTTACTTTTTTAGGTTTGTCAGACATCACCTTAAATTTTAGTAGTTCTAGTATCTAAGGATCTTTCTATATTTAAACTTGATTTTCCCACTTATATGCCATCTAATCACCCCTTGAAGATGTTTCTCTAATAGTGATCATGCTCCTCCAGCTCTAAAAAGGTTTGTCCTAGTTTGGCTTCCTAAAAATTACGATGTGGAAAACAAATTGATTTCATAATTCTGCTCCAACTACAATTAAGATTAGCTCACAGTTTCCAGCATTGTCTAACTAAGAAAGCCACATTAAACAAATTAAGATCCTTGAAGCCAAGAGCCCTTTTGAATCTTGAGCATGTGAGAAATTTTTATCTTCTCCATTCTAGGCCTTTATTTCCCTAATATACCAAAAGGATGAAATAATATTATTGAGTTTATGGCAGAAAGTTTTCGGGAGCATAAAGCATGACATTATGTGCATTGGAATGACAATTAAAATAGATTTAATAACGCTTCCTTTCCAAAATATGAGAGGAGATTATGCTTCTAAGATTGCATTTTAGCTTTAAGCTTATCTAGAATAAAATTGAGGGGAATAGTTTTAGATCTACACCACCATGATGGTATGCCTAAGTATTTTCACTACCAATCATCTCCTTAACCCCTAACATGTTAATAATGGAATTCCTTACCTCAATTGGAGTATTATAACTAAAAGCCACCCTAGGTTTGTTAAATTTAATCAATCGACTAGAGGAAAAACTATATAAATAAAGAATAACTACAAAAGCAGCTACCTCCTATGGAGTGGCTCTACCACAAATCAATATATTATTTGAATACAACATGTGAGACAAAATAGGAGAGTCTCTAGCTATCTCAAAACCTTTGACATGTTGTCTAGAAAAGGCATGATCTAGAAGAGATGAAAATGATTAGTAACAAAAAGAAATAAAAATGAAGACAATAGATCTCATTGTCTCAAGCCTCTGAAAGGCTTAAAAGAATCACTAACTTTTCCATTGATTAAAATACTATATGTTATGATTCTAATGCATTGCAGCAAAAGCCTCACAACATTATTACTGAACCCCATATGCCTAAGGACATTCTCTAAAAACCCCCACTCCACTATGTCATATGTTATTGTTCATGTCAAGCTTAACCACCATTTGCCAAAGCTTATTGTAATAATTAATATTCAACTTATGAAAAACTTCATGAGCTATTAGGATATTATCATATATTAATATACCAGGAATGAAAGCCCCTTGAGAAGGGTTAATCAAATCCTTTATGAATTGTTTGAGTTTGTTCATTAAAATTTTAGAAATTACTTTGTAAGAAAAATTGCAAAAGCCTATAAGGCGGTAGCAGAGAACATATTAAAAAGATAATACCTTAGTAATGAGTACAATATTTGTCTTGTTTAAATATCAAACATAGAAGCATTAGTATAAAAAAAAAGTTGTGAACTATTTGAATAAGATCCCCTTTTATGATAGTTGAGAATCTTTGATAAAAGAAACTAGAAAATCCACATGGACCAAGTTCTTTGAAAGCTCCTAAACTAAAGATAACAACTTTCATTTCATCTTCTTGAGGAATATAACTTAGAATATCATTACAGGAATAAAAAACTAAACTTGGTATAAAATTAATCACATGGTCTTGAGATGTAAAAGTACCAACAATGAATAATTTCTTGAGGAATGGTATAATTTCATCCTATACCTCATTTTCTTCTTCCAACCATACTCCTCAGTCATTTATGAGCTTCCCGGTCAAACTGGCTTGTCTTCTTTAAATGGTGAAGGCATGAAAAAATTTAGGGTTTTTCTCCACAACCTAAAGCCACTTGAGTTTGGATCTCTAAAACCATAAGTGTTCTTCCATATGCCATAAATTTTCTAATTCGAACAACAATTTTCTCCTTTTCTTGAAAATCAATGTTGTTAAGGTTGGAATATAGCAACTCCAATTCTGCTTTGGTTTGAAAAATTCTTTTTTAAGCATGCAAATTATTATTTTTGCTCCAATTGATCAACTTGGTTATTGAAAATGGAGAACATTGGCCCTTGTACTGATTGAGCCCAATCATGATTAATAATACTACCATAGTCCTCTTTCTTTAGCCACTTGAGTTCAAACTTAAAATCCTTTCTTGTTACCTAAAGGATAATTAAAATAAAGCACCAATGGTCTATCATCAGGTCCTAAGAAATTTTCATAAATAATTATTGCTCAGTCAAAATTGGATTTCTATTATAAATTAGCAAAAATACAATTGAGTCCTTACTGAATTTTCCTTGTTCCTTCTTATTTGTTAAATCTTGGACCCCTGAAACTAACATCAACAAGCTTCAATTCATTAATCAAAGGTATAAACAAATTGTTCTAGTGCTTAACCAACATACTACTACCTTTTTTTTTCTCATGAGGGTACATAATTAGGTTGAAATCACCTATGTAAACCCAAGGAATGTCTTCCCCAAGATTAAGCCATGATAATTTCTTGAACATCACTTTGTTCCCATATTTGTAAGGGAAACCATAAACAAAGTTGAAAACAGAAAAGTTTGAATTAGGATCATATATTACAGCGTGGATATAATTAAGATCTTCATATAAAATTTGAATCAACAAGTTATTTACCCACCAGAGTGTTAGCCCTCTTGTCATGCCAACTAGATCCACATACTCAGCAAAATCAAAATCAAATTTCAATCAATAATTTTCCATCAAATTTCTCGTGTTTAGTCTTAACTAAAAAAACCACCCATAGGCAATATCTATAAATAATATCTTTCGGCTCTCTTCTTATCAAGACTTTCCTAAAGCCTTGACAATTTCACCCTAGGGTAGTCATGGCCCCCGGTTGGTTTTGGGTGAGCCACCATCACCTTCCAATTCACATTGTAGGACTAATAAAAGCTTGATTCTATTTTAAATCTAGACATATGTTTTCAATTTTTTAGTCGTCTTGAAACAACCAATTAGTCAAAGCTATTATCTACAATATGAAATTTAATCATATCTCCAACACTTTCTTCCCTTTTTTTCCTCCATTTCAAAAATTTTAAACTTAGTTGATATTTTAAAAGGAATGATTGCCTCCTCAAATGACTTGTCAATGTTTAAAATCAAATTGAAATCAAAATTTTCTTTGATTATTTTGCAAGTATAGGATAATAGATTATCGAAGGAGTGGGTGTTAAGATTTTTGAGTATTTCAATTTCTTAATTAGGAAGGCTTCCTATTCATCATGATACTATTTTTTTTTTGGAAATAGCAATTGGGCATTATGGATGAGTGATGGCTTGAAAGCTAAAAATGATCATTTTTTAGTATTTCCATTAAGGAATTTTCTAAAGTAGACATGGCCACAGTTCACAAACCGTCGGTTCCAGTTTAAAAATTCTTGAACCTAAACCAAACCTTCTATAGAAAGGTTCAAAGACGGTTTAGGGACCACCGATTTCGGTTTGAACTCCGGTTTAAAGGTGATTCGAGAGACAGTTTGAGGAGAGAGTTCGAAGGAAAAATTTAAAAGTTGTTTACAATAGTTCAAAGTACTTTGGAACAATTTAGGAGACAATTTATATGTGAATTTAATTAAAAAAGTTTAAATTAAAATTTGTAAAAAAAAATATTGAGATTAATTTACTAAAAAATAATAAAAAGAATCTATACGCAACTTAAACAAGTTGCTTATGTGTCTTTTTGGACTTTAAAGATAAATTAACATTCACGTGTTCTTTTACCTTATATTTATGCAAGTGTTGAATATTATCATCATCATTTTAATTTCTTCAATTATATTTTCTATTTCAATTAGCCTAAAAAATTCATCAACTATATTATTTTATTTCTTAATCCAAAATTTGAGCCTTGAAAACAATAGAAATAAATTTTGAATATAAAATAAGATTATACTATAAAGATTTTTTTTAAAAAAAATAAGAATGTAGATTATTGAAAATATTAGAGAGTAAATTAAAAAAAATTAAAAAAAATCTAGAGAATATATAAGATTATAATGTAAATATAGATTGAAGAAGAAAGAGAAAAATAAGAGAAATTAAAATTTAGAAATATGAACAAATTTAAAATATAAGTGGTTTTTATAAAGTTAGTAAAAAAATTCAAATTAAAGAATAAAATAAAATAAAATAAAAGCAATAACCTAAATAAAATGCACTAATTTAATGATTTGAACTGATGATTTTTAACGATTTGAACAAAAGGTTTTAAATACTAAAAACTGCTAGTTCGATTGTTTTTAAAAATCATGAACCTGAACCAAACCATAAATTAAGGTTCAGGTTCCAGTTTGAAACGATTTTGATTTTGACTGGTTTGATTTCAGTCTAGTTTTAGTTCCAAACTGAATCACGACCATGTCTATTCTAAAGCAATAAACAATGATAAGAATAAGTCATTAGAAAATGACAATAAGGATGAGTCATCAGAAAGGTTTGGGCCAGAGGGATTTTTCAGAAATATGAATGATGAGTTAGTGGAAGAGGCTAACCACTGAAGTTTCAAAGAAAGATTTTGATGTCTTGTGTTGATACATATCTAGGTCTTGGGAGAGGTGATTTGGCTGCTGTAGTTTTCTCGAGTTAAAGCCATCATTATCTTAGGTAACTTATGGTGGGTCAATATTCCTTTCTGACAAAATATAACTTCCATCAGATGTGGCTATCTCCTTATCTAGTGCGTGAGAAGCACACACCTTTGCATGCTGAGACTTCCTTTCAAGAGATGCCATTATTGGTAGAGGAAGTGCTAAAACAGAAGATTTGACAAAGTCATTAATTTCTTTTTTATATATCAAAGCATTTATGCTCTTTCCATGCTTTCTCCAGAACGCGTTTGATAGTACTAGCATTGTAGGTTTTCTTAAACAAGAGCTTACCAATCGAAATGGAATTAGGAAAATCAATAGCGTGTCTTGTGTCCATTTTGGAGACTAAAGGTGATCTCTAAGAAAACTAAGGAGTTGGTTTTAGCTATAATTTCTTCAATGTCTTCATTTGTAGACTCCATATTTAGGCATAAGAATTGAGTTATGGTTAAGAAAATAAAGTAAATCTATTGATTAAGGTGAAAGAAACAGATAGAAATAATGCAGAGAGAGTTAAAAGGACACATGTGGAATGAAAATGGAGAGGTATTATGGAAGAAAATGGGAATCCATATAGTCGAATACTAAAATCTCTTGAAGAGAAGAGAAAGAGTAGCAAATTTTGATTCCATTACTATATCTAATAAGCTAAGGTAAGCATAAATTGCTAAAGCACAGTCAGTTTCTAAGAAGCCGACCATAACCATGCATATTGAATTCCATATAAGATAATTCAAATGAAATATTGAACAACTAATAAAGTATTTGAAAATTAATTTCATGGCAAGAGATGGAGTATATTAATTCTCATAATTAATGTTCACCTTATTATCATGTACCACCAAACTCATAATTGATTCAAAATATATTTTTTTAACATCTAAAATAGAGAAAAAAAATAAAAACATGGCGAGTGGTGGGGGAGGTTCGTCAATGTACTAAAATATAAACAAGATAAGTCATCTTTTCTTATATTTATAGCTAGAATCTATGATGCGAGGGGTGTCAAAAAGGTTAGTAGGTTGTGTTTGTATCGTATTGATTTACTATGATTATACGGTTGAAATTAATACAAATGCATCCCATTTATTAATCTTATCAAGATCTCTCAACAATAACAAAAAATGAAATATAAACAATTATATAAATATAATACATGTAACATATTTACTTAAATGAGTTATATATAGATAAAAAAACCGACATAACTAAAGTATGACATAACCCATTTAACCTATATAACATTTGTGACCCTAAGCTTATACTATATTATTTGTGTATAATCATATAAAACAATGTTCATAAAATAAAATCATGATGAAAATAATATGAAAATATAAATGCATTAAAGAAATATTTTTCAAAATATACAAAAAAATAAAAGATATAAGTCGATATGCAGGAGATAATGGGGGTGTTTTAGATTTTAGTATTAGAATTTAGTTCTAAAAAAAATAGATATGATGTGCAATGGCCAACACAAACTTTGTAAGAGAATTTTCTTTGAAAATAGGTATAATTCTTTATGTCAAATAATAATAAAGCGATATAATTTTGGATTTTATTTAAACTATGTTGTTTTAGTTAAATGGATTATAGTAAATTTGTGTGTCAATCATTTATATAATTTATTTAAATTGTGTCGTAAATATGTCAATTTATTTATGGCACTAATTTTGTAAGGATCAATTTTAACTCTCTAATTTTATTTATTTTTATATATCGTGTTTATATGTTGTAACTCATTCCTTTATGATGCATTAAATTTGCTGCAACAAAATGTTAATCAATCAGCATGGGTCTCCAATAAAAAGTATTAAGTTTATAATGTAAAGACTTATAAATTATTTCTAAACAATTAATAATTTCTTTTTTAAGAATAACATAGCTTGTAAAATATGACTTTTATATCAATCATTAGAAAATTTTAATATATAAGAATTATTTTTAAAAAAGAAATTAATATAAATATGATATTAGTCATACATCTTTAATTTGAGTCATTGTTGTTCAAATAGTCATTGTCTTTCGGCTTAAAAATGATTAGACAAAGGATATTCCACTGTAACTATTTCTTATCATCAAAGAGGCGAATCCTTTAATTGTTAATATCTGTAAATTAGTGATATTAGTGTTATTCTTATATTAATGGGATCAGATGATAATCATTATCATCACTTAAAAATATATTATCTATAATGTACATATAAAAATATAAGCTAATTGGTCGCATTAATCTCAACCATATTTTTTAAAGATGTGTACGATCGATTAACATATATTCTGTATCAGTTAAATGCATGTAGTTTTCTTTCTTTCTTTTTTTTTATAGCCATTTTAGTTTTCTCTCTCTCTCTCTCTCTCTCTCTCTCTCTCTCTCTATATATATATATATATATATATATTCTAGTGATATAGTGCTTAATTAGATTTTTCTTAATGTAAATTGTGCACATGCCTATTAAATATTTTTTACTGTTTGTTGTATTATAAACTAATTTTATTTTTTTTAAAAGAGAATATATATATATATTCTAGTGATATAGTGCTCAATTAGTTTTTTCTATGTTTTTCTTAATGTAAATTATGCACATGCCCATTAAATATTTTTTATTGTCTGTGTGTCATACACTAATTTTATTTTTTTAAAGAGAATTTAATTATTTTTACTATTTTCATTCTCTACTATGGTTTAGCCATTTGAGGTCTATTTCAATTGGGTTACAAATCTTTTTTTCTAAATTCAAAACCGCTAAAATGAAAGTCATTATAATTTAGAAGCAACATTAATTTTTTATTAAAAAATTATATTTTAAGTATTTATCATTAAGACATTTCAATAGTAAAACTATAGTACGTTATATTAATTGAAAATTTATGCATAGTATTGGAAGAAATAATCACATTCACTCAAATTTCTTCCTCTTTAGCATGCTATCTACCATTGACCTTTGCCAGTCTACTAAAAGCTGGAGAAAAATAAAAGTGGAAAGAAGAAGAAGAAGAAGAAGAAGAAGACCTGACCTTCAGTATTGTTTGATGGGCCAATCCATTCATGATATGATCAATAACCTAATTTACTTAATTATTATTATTCAAGACTTTGAAGTCATCTCAAGTTAAATTCAGTTTAATAAAATAGTCAAATTTTATCTTATTTTAATTTTTATATTCCATCTCATAATTTAAATAATTTAGTTAAATTATTTAAGAATAACATGATTTCGTTTAATTAATATTAAAAATTGAGATAAATTATTTCTAAATCTTAATTAAGAAACAAAAAACTCAAATTTACACTAATTTTCAATTGTATTAAGACTTTTATGAATAATCAATTATGTTCTAATTTAGCGTTTGGTTCGAATTTTGGAATTAAAATAACTATTTATTTTTATTTTGTTTATTTAGAGTCAAATTCAAAAAAATAATTTAATTTTTTAAGAAAAATAAATTTATCTATTTAAAAATTATGAAATATTGTAATTAGAAAAAATGATGAAAAAAGATTAAATTGATTGTATTTTATTTTAAAAATCTAATTTAATTTTATTAAAAAAGAAAATTTTATTTTATTTTATTTAAAAATTTTATAGATATTCATAATTAGAAAAATAAAATATTTATATTTATTTTATTCTAAAAATAAAAAAATGAATTTGATTTCATTCTCTTAAAAGTAGATTTCTTTTAATTTTTTATTCAGGTTGAGAATAAAAAATGATTAACAGAGGAGGAGTAAAAAATTATTCATTTCCTTTTCTGAAATAATAAGATTCTTATTATCTCATTTATTTTATCTAACCAAACAACATGAATGGGAATAACTCATTCTCATTCCCATTTCTACCATTAACCAAATGTAAATTTATGGAATTAATTTAAAATGTACTAGAAAAATTAAAATTGAAAATAAGGATAATAATATTTTAACATATCTAATTAAAAATTTATAGTTTTTCCTTTCCCACCTTTTTTGTCTCCCTTGTCTCATCCTATCCACCTTTTTTTATCAGTAAAAGAGGGTTTGCATTAAACTAAATAGAACATTACATAATTCCATACAGAGAATATAATAACCTAATAAAAGAAACATATCCGAAAATTAGCCCAATTGAAAGATAAGAAAATAAACACCACCGGCAACAGGGAAGCACAAAAATTAAACACAATAAACAATAACCAAATAAAAACTTGGATAACCTTCCTTTTTACAAACAAGGCTTCAGCAAAACAAAGAGAAAGAAAGAAATGGAACCCAAAGAATTCATAGAACTAATTCTTTCCCTTGCACTTGAAGATCCTGGTTGGATTACACATCAACTTTACACAAAATAGCCTAAGGAGAGAGGTGGGTTGAACAATAACGAGCTCTAGGTTCATAGTTGAGGAGCAAATGCTTAGCCGAAGCACAAGTGGAAGATAGATTGAAATCAACTTCCAAAAATATACTTCCCATGCATCCTTAGATAAATAAGAAATTGAGGGAAAAGAAGGATATAGCATCCTTAAATGGAAAAATGAGAGAAGCTCAGATTTGATCTTAAGGGCAAGCTGAATAAGATTAACTGTCCAGAATAACCAAGGATGAATTTTTTCAGCCATCAACCAAAACAAGCCAAAGGCACAAACAGAGTCAAGAGCATAGTAGGGAGGAAGAACCGATTCAGCCGAAGAATTTCTCTCTTTTAGAATAGGAAAAATAAACCTAAGAAGCCAATAGAAAGGGGGAAGTTGGATAAATAAGATCTAATCTTGGATACAAGTAATAGAATACCAGAGAGGAGAACTTGGACTAAAATCAAATAACCAAACAATCCACAGATATAGGATTGTCCAGGCCATAAGGGGCGATTTTGGTGAGGCAGACCCACTCAGAAACTTCTTGTCAACCCCAAGTGGGTGAGTGATCCCATCCCGATAAGAGCTGTAATGGGTTTTCAAGGGCGATTAGTGATGATGAAGGATTTGGAGAAGAAGATGGACATTTAAATATGTAGGAAGAGAGGGAAAGGCAACTGTATTAGTTGGAAGAGGGGGATCTACCTTCATATATAACTAACTACATAATTGTAAATTTTGTAATTTTTTTTAAAAAGAAAAACACTAAACAATAATTTGTTTAAGAAATGAAGCTTCAGCGCATCTCTAAGTAAAAGTAAATTCAAATCAAGAAAGATTGTATTATGTCAATACTATAGTTAAAGATAAGAAGAGAAAGTATAATTAGTCAAGATATTAGCAATTAAATTGGTCTTATGATAAATATAGCAAATTTAAACATTCTAGTTGCAACTAAAATATCTTTGATATGAAGAACAAAAATATTATAGGCTGGCTGAGAAGAAATATCACCTATTAATGAGCAAGAAACACTCTGGTTATTAATATGAAGTACAATATTATGTCAGTTTCTACATCAAAATTCTCTAAAATCCAAAAAGGCACCTCATAATTCTGTATAAAAAGCATTATAATTATCAGACAAGATAAAAAACTAGCAAAAAAAACTACCATTCCTATCTCGAAAAACACCACCTATAACAACTTATTTAGCATTTTTCTAAAAAGCGTTGTTAGTATTGAAAGATAACTGATATGCCAATTAATATGAATAAGATGTGGAACCAGAGTACTCTGACTAACATTAGCAATATCAATACTGGAAAAAATAACTAATGTCTAACAACCACAGCTACACTTCTCTCTCTAGGTAGGGCCCATCCCACCGTATTGGTACATGTTTGATTTGCCTAGACTAATTTTCACACTGGTCTTTCAAGGTCTCCTATCCCTTACATCGATTTTCATTTCCCCCTTTCCTTTCTCTTACAAATAGTTGCTCTTCCCTTTAAAGTGAGTTTCAAATTGTATAAGTCATGTTTGGCCCTTCGAAGACCTAGCTCTACCATTAACTTCACCTCATCATTCATTATTCACTCTAAATTACTCCAATTTGCAATCCTTTTCTATTATCACAGTTGGGGTTTTAAAATATCTTGTTCCTAAATTTTGCTCCTATGAGCATTTTTGCTTAGAATTGTCAGGGATTTGGTAAAGTTATGACTAGGAAAGCTCTTAAGGATCACATTTATGCCCACAATTCAGTTTTGGTGTTCCTTTCGAAAGCTAAACATGGAAAGGCATTCATAGAAGCTTGGAAAAGGACATTTCGATTCCAATTCACTGAATATGTAGATGCACAAGGAAATATAGGTGGTCTAGCTCTTTAGTGGAAGGATAATTGGCTAGTGCAGGTCTTGGAGTTTAGCCCAAACTTCATCCATTATTCGGTATATGACCCTGATTGCAATTTCTCCATGATTACCTTTGTATATGGTTCTCCTTACAAGCAAGATAAGAAATTGATTTTCTCTAAAATAGTTGATCTTAACCCAGGACCTGCTATCCCTTGCTTTGTTTAAGGGACTTTAATCAAATATGATCTCTTTATGAGAAATCGAGTGATATGTTGGATGAATGATATGTTGTTGCTTGATTTAAGATTTAGAGGAAAGAAATCCACTTAGTCTCATAGATAGGAGGGCTTCCACAATATTCAACAAAGACTAGATAGGGACCTTTCGAACTTGTCTCAGAGACATAACTTTGACAAAGCCCATATTTTCCACGGTAATCTTTTGGGCTTAGATCATAAATCCATTATCCTTAAAATGAATTTTCCCCCTCCCAAACATAAGGCAAGATTCAAGTTTGAAATAAAATGAACTGAAAATCCAGATTGTTTGGATAAGATCAAATAGGCTTGGGCTAATCTCAGTTAGGGTACTTCTATGGAGATTTTCAATGATTAGCTGAATGATATAAGCCAAATCACTTGTAATGTGGAACAAACGCAATAATCAAAATACAAAGAAGGGCACAGAGAGTGTCGAGCAATAGCTAGAGGAGTTGTATTCTTTTGGCCAAATAAGGAATTTCCATGAAAAAGAAAATAAATTGCTTGAAGAGGTTGGTAGACTTTGGAGAGTGGAATAGCAACCAAATATTAAAAACTACATGTGCCTTGGGAGTGTTAGGCCAAATACACAATAGTGGCTACAAAAATGGGGGTTGAAACTTCATCTTATGCAAAAATAATTGGCTTATGTTAAGACCCAATCTATACCACTTATATGTTACTATGTTTTCTTATACTTTTCCCATATGGGATTCATTTATACTCCAATATGTTAAGGGATAAGATTTTATCTCATTGGTTATTTGTTACTTTGTTACGTATTGCTTATCTTATCTTAGTTATAATTAGCATGAATGTATATTCATCTATATATAGTCCATTCATTGTACATCTTCATGAATAACATGACAAATATACTTTACAAAAAACTTCTCCTTATAAATTCTAACATGGTATCAAAGCTCTAGATCTAATTTCATCATGTCAAATCCTTTACCCATATTACCTATTACTTCTTCCCCTACCTTAATTACTTCAAATCATTCATTCTCTGTGAAATTAACTATAAAGAATTATCTTACTTGGAAAGCACAATTTATTCCGTCATTAAATTATCAAAACCTACATAGCTTCATCAAATGGTTCTACTCCATATTAAGAGTTAATTGGTTATCTACAAAGGACAAAAATACAAGATTCTTTCATGCATGTACTATGCACTCTAAAATGACTAACACGGTTTTAAAATTAAGAAATGATTTAGGTATTTGGGTAGCTGATGAAAAGGAAATTAGTAATATTGCTATGGACTTTTATAAGAAATTGAATTCAAAAGATCATATAAGCTTTCATGACATAGTAATTGATCACTTCCATATCCATGTTTCAAATGACCTAAACTCATCTATTTGCATAGTTCCTTACCCTAGATAATTCTATATGACAGTAAAGAATATGGGTGCATTCAAAGCTCCTAAACCAGACGGTTATCCAGGCTTCTTCTATCTTCGATTATGGTATATCATCAGCAAGGATGTTATCAAAGCAATTCAAACTTTCTTTCGTGAAAGCTCTAAGTCTCCATCTCTAAATGCAACTAATATTGTTCTCATACCTAAGGTGCCAAATCTTGAATCTCTACAACATTTTTTTTCCTATTATATTATGCAATTTCTCTTACAATATTATCTTTAAGGTCATTACATCTTGACTGAAACCCTTTTTGGATGAGATTTTTTCCCTGGAATATGGTGCTTTTACACTAGTATAATCATTCATGAGAACGTTTTTATAGCACATGAGCTATTTCACTCTTTAAATAGTAGAAACTTTAACAAGAATTGGAATGTGATTGTCAAACTAGATATGAACAAAACTTATAACAAAGTTGATTGGTTCTTCTTGGAAAGATTTTTTAGGTGATGGATTTTTGTGAAAAGCTATTAGATTATTCATGCAATGTGCCACAATTATTACCTATAATGTAGTCTCGAATGGTGCGTGCATTGGTAGCTTTTAGCCATCTAGAGGATTAAGGTAGGGAGACCATCTATCCCCCTCCCTATTTTTATTTGTAACTAATGCTTTGTTTGCTTTGTTACATCAAATTGTAAAAGAAGGTATGATTACAGGTATTTGATTGAAAAAGAACTCACCATTATTTACTTATTTTGTGTTGATGATACTTTATTATGTGGTAAGGCTAACTTTGATGAAGCTTAAAATATTATGCATATCCTTAATATCTATTATACAACCTCTGAACATATGATTAATTGAAAAAAATCCCAACTAGCTTTTAGCAAGTCCACCCCTAACTATCTCAAATAAAAATTATTGCAGTCCATAAGGATGAAAGAAATATAAGGCAAGAAGAAATATTTAGGCATGCTTTCATAATAGGGGAGATAAAAAAGGAAGCTTTACTATTTTTGAAGGATAGAATTTCCAACAAGATTCAATCTTGGAAATATAATCTTCTTTCTCATGTAGGAAAGAAGTTATAATCAAATCGATGCTCATAGGTATCCCATCTCATGTAATATCTTGTTTTTTACTACCAAAAGGCTTCTCTAAGGATCTAGACCACACCATATCTACCTTCTAGTGGAAATTTGATAAGGAAGGAAGGGGGATTTATTGGAGAGATTGGGTTACCCTGACTAAATCCAAATTTCAAGGAGATATAGGTTTTAAAGATTTTATCTACTTCATTGTGGTTCTCACAGTGAAGCAATGTTTGAAATTAACCCATTAATTACTCAAATTGTTCCTGCTTAAAGGCTAAATAGGTTCAAGATCATCTTGGAGTTGGAGAAACATGCTCGAAACAAGAGATTAAATTCAGAGAGGCATCAAATGAATGGTAAAAAAAAGTAATTAGATCAACATTTGAAAAGGCCTATGGGTTTCCTATCTCCCCCAATTTCGGATTCCATATAGTAGGCCACACGGTTCCAACATAATGTGGGTTGCAGACCTTATTGACAGACAAGGTCGATGGAAAAAATATGTGATTGATGCTACTTTCTCTAATGAGGTGACATCAACCATTTTAAATATTCCCATTTTGATTTCCAATGATGAAGATAGAATTATTTGGCATCATGAAAGAGTAGGTAGTATTACAACTAAGTATATTTATTATTTTTTTCTTTGCAGGTAATATTGAAGGGTGGAATCACTTGCTTCTTCTTCTATCTCATCTCCTTCAGCTTATTGTGTGTGGAAATCGATTTGAAAATTAAATGTCAAACCAAAAGTTAGGAATTTTCTTTGGAGGATGTGTGTGAATGCTATAGCTATGAATTTTAATTTGCACATGAGAAAATTCAAGAACCAATATGTCCCATTTGTGAGAAGAGAAAGAAATAGTTATTCACATGCTCTTTTATGTCAACATGCCAAAGCTACATGTTTCATGTCATCCCTTTAACATTAAATTTATCTTCTTTTAAAGAATAGTGGAATAGTTTATTATTTCTAGCTAGTTCTCCTGCCATTTAATATCTTCCTAATAGAGTTGCATACTTTTGATGGAACATTTGGAAAGCAAGAAATGAGTTTTGTTTTAAGAATTCTATTCCAGATCTGGAAGCCATAGCTTCTACAGCTTTTCACCTATGAAATTTTCATGTAGATATTCATCTTAGGTCCACCCTTTCTACACTAAGGAGTGATAGTCACACGACCTCACTATAAAAATGGAATCCACCTCCACCAATTTAGAGTAAGGCAAATGTTGATGCAAGCTTTAGTCATATCTCATCTCAGATGGGATCTTCAGTCATCTTTAGGTACTGCAAAGGTAATATTTTACATGTTGTAGTTGTTCTAATCCACTCATCTTCTCCCCTCCTTAATAAAGCCCAAGCCATCAATATTGTCACAAGAACCACTAAAAGTAAAGCCTTTATTTATTGCATCTTTGAATTCGACTATCTCGCCCTCATCCAAGCCATCAATTGTGATATTAATTACATATGGAAAATTGATCCTCTTGTTTATGATATTGATTTGATTAAAGTCCGATTTTATTCTTGGACCTTTGTTTTTGTTCATAGAATTTGTAACAAGGTGGCAAATTGAGTGGCTTCAGTTATTTATAATAATGCCCTTAGCTCTAATTGGTTATGTGTACACCCACCTATTCTACAATTATTGTTACAAAAATATCTTCCCTAATTAATATATTTACCTTCTTCGTTGGCCAGAAATAAAAAAAAAAACATTAGCCATATCAATTAACAATTGATTACAAACTTGAATTGCTACTTTAACAATTTTGATTTTAGTCTATTTAATAATTACTTAATATAAAGATAAAAATTTACGTTGTCAAATATGTTTAAATAAAGAAAAGAAATATATTTCATTTTTAAGATATTCAATAAATTAATCTTTTTTAAAAATTTAGATAATATTGAGAATATGTCTAAATAGGCCAATAATATTTTTATCAACATAAGAAAAGATTCATTAATAAAACATAATCAGTACAAATAATCTGGAGAGTTGAAGTGAATAAAAACTCCAACAAATCCAAAAAAAAAAATAAGAGATCATTCTAAGGCAACATAAGTAGAAACAATCCAAATATAAGCATTGAAACAAATGATCAAGACTAGATTTTGGGATTGAGGGGGGTAGAACATCAAACCTAGATGACAACCTCCTAGAGTCAATGGAAAGCCAAAAAATAAAACCTCCTAGAATCCACACTTTACAATAGGCAATGATTGTTGTTATATGCCAAAAACCACCAACTGAGTTTTAAAACTCAGAGAAGGAAGGGACAGTGATAAGAAAATATTTCTACCCATAAATCCTTCAAACCACTTTCTCAAACCCATCATCTCTTCATCTAGAAGAGGGGCATGTGAGGTAATATCATAGATGGAGAGAAATCTACCTTTTTTTTTGTTTGTTATTTTACAAGTTTTCTCACTCCTATCCGTTTAACAGTCTAGGTGTAAGACTAATCTTGTTCGGGGCGTAGCTTGCATATTAAGGCCCCCTTTCCCCTCTCCAAAAGTGTATTTAGTGGAATTTGAACTCTTGTCTTCTCACACTTGCTCAATTATGCTTCAACCAACTGAGCTACCCCTCTTGGGTGAGAGAAACCCACCTTTAAGGAAGAGTCTTTGCTTCATAAAATAACTCTGTCTAGAAAAAAAATCACCTTGAAGGTTCAATACAAAAAGACCTTTAAAATGGCCAGATCTAAGAAAAAAGAAAGAAAAAAAGCATACAAACTACCAATAAACTGAGAAAAGAAAAGAAGAAGAAAAATGCCAATAAATTATTTTTTAAATATTAGTATATTCACATAACATAAATGCTCAATATTCTATTAGAACGACAACTCCTTCTTATAATGTTTTAGAGTGAGAAGCTCATCATTTTTAATATTTTTTATTTTTTTCTTAGATCAATATATTTTATTATTTTTGTAAGCATATAATAGTCTATTATCTTAATTTCTTTTATTTTCCTTATATTTTTAATTTTATTATTTTTATAGTATTCATATTTTTCAGTTAAATAATTGAAGTTTTTTATTTATTTTTCTTTTGATTGTTTATTTATTTATTTATTTTTGTCTTGTTTATAATGAATCTTTCCTTTTTTAATAGTTTATTATTTTTCTATAGTTAATCATAAAATGCAAATCTATTTATGTTACTTTACTATTTGATATTGAGTAATCTAATCTTTTAAAGCTAAAATTTTGTTTATATTTATAGTTTATTTAATATTAGTCTAAAAAAAGTTTATGATATTATAATATTTCATAATTTTATATTATTATATCTCTAAACAAATATTCTTTTAAAATCACACCTGATTTGTTTTTACTTAAGAACCTTAAATTTAATATCCACTCAATTATAATTAAATTAAATTAACTTAAATTTAAATATCTTGTAGGATCCCAAGCAACTAGACTTAATTATATATTATAGCCTTCATATTTTATGATTGCTAAGGAGTGTAACAATTTCTTGAATATTATTATCAAAACTAATTAAGGCAACTATTCTCATTCTTCCCTATAGTCAAAAGCTAATCAATATATAAATTATTTCTTCTTTTATTTATTGAGGAAGAATATTAATAAAAATTTTAATAAAGATTTGAAAAAAGTCTTAAAAGCTAGTTGTTAAAGTTTGTGAGTCCATTTGTATATTAGTTAGAACATATTCTTAAGAAGAAATTACTTCATTTATTACTTTTTAACTTTCCTTTTCCTTTTTTATTTTTTTTTATTTTTCATTTGATCTTATTTTTTTATTTTCAATTTTACAATTCCTCTTTCTACCATTTCCATTCTCTTATACACTATTACAACTGCCTTCTCCTCCATTTCTAGTACCACATCCTCATTTATCATCGGATTCATTCATGAGTATCGAGTTTATCATTGGTTTTCTGTTTTTCCTTTCAATTGGGCATTTCCCAATCTTTTTGATTTTCTATATACAAATTCATTTTTGTGGGCATTGTTTACTTCTTTTTCTATATAATTTTACAATTTGTTTATATATTTTCATTTTGATTTGATATGTTTATAAATTTCATTTGTATTTGTAAATGTTTTGATATATATATATATATATATGTATATTTTTTTATTGTTTTAGTTTTCAACTATAATAATTGAGAATTTTTCTTTCTTTAACTGTAACGTACTTAACATGTTCAATAAAATATTTTAAAGTAAGAATTTTTTCAACTTTTAACTTTGTTACTCTCTCTCAAAAATTTCTTCACCGTCTTCTCCATGCTTCTTAATTTAGAATATATCATATTTATCAAATCATATACATCATATATAACATACAAACAACATAAAAAAGTTTGTGTATACTTTTTTTATTTGAAATCTATCATATTTAAATGCAACATTTAATAAACGACATATAAAAGTTTATATATGTTTTTTATCTGAAATTCATCATATTTATCAAACTATATGCAATATAAATAATATATAATAACATATAAAATATTATATATGCTTCTTCATCTAATTCATCATATTTATCTAATTATATTCAACATATATAACATATAAATGACATATAAAAGTTATATATGCTTATTTATTTGGAACCTGTCATATTATTAAATTATATGCAATATATAATATGTAACACTCTTAAACCCTATATACATATAATACATACATCCAGTATATGTAAAATACGCATCTAAAGTATAAGAATGTCACAACTCAGTTTAATAAAAAAATTTCATATTCCCAATTTAAAACTTCAAATACTTTTAAATGTATTTTTAATAAACAAATAAAATATTTGTTATTAGCTTTAGGTTCCAAAAATAAGTATTTTATATAAAAATTCTCTGAAAAAAATTTGTCAGAGTTTTTTTTTCTGTAAATTGGACATTCCAAAAATTTCAATAATACTCAACATGTATAAAAACACACGCCTAATAACAATAAATCAAATATTTCACCCCCAACTTCTCAAACTCCTCCCATTTCCTCAAAATATATATATATACACATATAGATATATATATATATATATATCAAAACATATATACAAATTCCCACATTATACAATTTATCCAAAATGTTCATTATAATTTACAATATTATCGAAAACATAAACATAACATACAAAATGATGAAATGTACTATAGTATGGAATGTATATATAGTGGCAACTAGCTCTGTCCTTGTGACAGCAAAATCACCTTGAGCTCAAACAAACTCAAGCTTTGACCTGACCAGGTCTAGATGAACTCTCCGGATCTACCGGGTCAACCTTGTCACCTGCACAATAAATTTCAACCGCGCTAAGCTAAAATGCTAGTGGTACATACTTGATAATGATAAAACTGTAAAATAATGATAATGATTAATGCTGGTGTATAGTATTTCACAATGTGGTATGTAATTCCACTACAAAACATAATCTTTATTCTTTTATACTTCACATTAGACCATATTTCACACAAATAGAACATATTTTTTGTAATCAATTTTTCTCATCACATTGCCTCATTTTCTCATTTTTCTTAGTCGCAGCAATGCCAAATCACTTTAATTCATCATGTCTCATTATTTTATCATAATCTATATTATTTAACATTACAATCATATTATCCAAATATCTTTGGGTCATTCTCACATAAACCTCATTTCATTCCTTCTAGCCATTATTAATGGCTTTTCATAATGTACATAATGCATACTCATCAATTCACATGTCATAACACAATGTACATGAGTGTTTAAGTTGTTAAGTAGCTTAACACAATTTCTGTCCAAAATGTATTAGGCCAAATTTAATGCAAATATATTTAGATTATCAAAAGTATGTATATACCTTAATTATCACTCAAACCTAGGCTAAAAATCACTCTCTAACCTTCACTTCTAAATTGCCCTTCAATACTAAGGTTGAGCAAATCACTTTTTCTTAATACTTATTGAAAATATGAGCAAATACAATCATTTAGAATCTAATTTCAAGACATTTCAAATATAAAATCCTAATTAAACATCACTCCAACCAATATCCCAAAATTTTGTTTTTCCTTACTTTAAGATTAGAATTTTCTTTAATCCATTTTAATTGGTATTTTAAGTTTATTTTTATCATTAAAAATATATTAGAGCATGTTTTAACTAATTAAATCAAACAAACACATATTCTTTTGTAAAATCCTAAAATATGCCCTATGCCTCTTCATTTTCAATTCTATAATCCAACTCATTCCAAATGCTAATCCAAGTTTAGTTTCATCATTTACATCATTTAATAACATGATTTATACATTAAAATCAAATAAAAATTAATATTTTAAAAATTCTCTTATAAAATCCTAAATTTAACTCTACCTCTCTTAATCTCTAACCAAACTTGATTAAATCCATCATTTAACTTTAAAATCTTTGTTTAGGCATCAAAACAACATCATACACACCAATTCTAATAATTAAAACACATAATTAAAAATTTTTAATTTACACATAATCCTAAAATCTTCTTCAACCAAACTCAACCCAAATTTAATCATTTCTCCTATCTAACTTAAGAATCAATAATAACTAATCAAAATAGTATCTTTCATACCAAATCAAACAATTAAATCATGCTAATATAAAAATCCAAAATTAACATATTCATACTTTCCATAGAACTTGAAAAATTGGTAATGAAGCTTACTAATTAATGAAGAAACTTCTAATTCTCTTGTCAAATCTTGCAAAACCCTTCACATCTTAGTTTATGGAAGAAGAGAAGATTTTCCTTTCTCTCTAATGGTGTCTCGGTTGGAGAAGAAGAAGAAGAAAAAATAAATTTTCAATATTTTTGACTTTCTTTTCATTTTAAATTCAAGACCATATATTTATATTATTTTAATATTTTATTTATTTATTTAACTTAAAAATGATAATTAAGTTTAATTTTAAAAAGTATATTTACAATTTTGTCATTTAACTATTTGATTTTCTTCTTTAAATGTTAACTTTTATATATGTTATATATATCATATATATTTCACATATACACTTTACTTTCTCACTTTTAATCCTTTAATTTTTCATTTAAAGTATTTATTTAATTTATTTAATTTAATTTTTGACAATTAATAGATGTTAGAATTCTCTCCCCTAAAGAAAATTTCATCCTCGAAATTACCTGATATCAACTTTGGAATAACTGAGGATGCTGGCTCTGCATCGTTTGCTTACTCTCCCATGTCGCCTCCTCAGTGGCATGATTTCTCCAAAGAATCTTTACAAGTGGCACCTTCTTATTCTTCAGCTCTTTTACCTCTTGTGCTAAAATCGCCACCGGTTCTTCTTCATAATTCAAATCCTGACTCACTTCTATAGACTCCACTGGCAAGACATAAGATGGGTTTGACCTGTACCTCCGAAGCATAGAGACATGGAATACATTGTGTATCCAATCTAGTTCGGGTGGAAGAGCTAATCTGTAAGCAATTGGACCAACTCTCTCCAGTACCTCATAAGGTCCTCGTAAGCAATTAGACCAACTCTCTCCAATACATTGTGTATACTCATAAGTTTCTGTGCCTTCTCAATACTTCTGGCAACTGTAACCAACCTAGAAAAATCCTCATATCGAGAACCTGCCACTAGGTACATGATAGATGGTCTTATCCTCTCCTCAAACCTCTGACATCTATTAATCTCATCTAATAATTCCCCCTGCTTACCGGCTCAGCTGGATAAACTTTATCTCATCCTCAGTCACTGTCCTTGTCTCCTACCTCAAACTCAGGAACTCCATCTTCTTAGCATCTTTGTACTCTCTGGGGGTATACTTCTTCTCAAATTCTTGCAGAAAATCAGCATATGTCAGCACTGGAGGATCAGGCGTACCATGGGGAACCGTCTTCCACCACTCATAAGCATCTCCCTGCAAAAGAGATCTAGCATATTCAATTTTCTCCTTTGCGCTAGCCTATAGCTGTATGAACACTCTCTAGACCCTGTCCAGCTACTGCTCTGCTATAGCTGGGTCTATAGTACTGACAAAATCGTGGCTCTAAATTTTCTTAGCTTGTTATACTTCTGCGTCGAAAACTATTGCTGTGGTTATGGCTATAGTGGAAGCTGCGACTGCTGAATTGGAGCCTAAAGTAACAACTCCACCATATGTTGCACCCAGTCCGACGGAACCTCCTCAGCTGCTGGTCTAACTAGCACAGATGCAGATGCCTCTTCAGTAGTCTCAGCACTAATTCTAGCTCTACCCTCATCTGGAGCTACACTCTCTGCACTACCCCTTGGCAGACTAGTGTGTCCTAGACGCCATGACTATCTATATCTGAAAATACAATAGGGATTACCACATTAGAGATCAGATAAAATATCGGTGCTAACGCATATATCACAATTTAAAATCATATTTAAAATCTTCGTTCTCTCTATCTCTAAAAACTAACCTAGGTTGAGAATTTCAAACCTAGGCTCTGATACCAAAATAAATGTAATACCCTTATACCCTATATACGCATAATACATACACTCTTATACCCCATATGTAAAATATGCGTCTAAAGTATAAGAATGCCACAACTCAATTTAATAAAATTTTTAATATTCCCAATTTAAAACTCCCAAACACTTTTAAATATATAATAAACAAATAAAATATTTTTTATTAGCTTTAAGTTCCAAAAATAAGTATTTTATATAAAAATTCTCTGAAAAAAATTTGTCAGAGTTTTGTCTGTAAATTGAACATCCCAAAAATTTCAACAATACTCAACCTGTATAAAAACACACTCCCAATAATAATAAATCAAACATTTCACCCCAACTTCTCAAACTCCTCCCATTTCCTCAAAACATTTATATATATACAGATATATATATATATATATATCAAAACATATATACACATTCCCACATTATACAATTTATCTAAAATATTCTTTATAGTTTACAATACTCTCGAAAACATAAACATAACATACAAAATCATGAAATGTACTATAGTATAGAATGTATACATAGTGGCAACTGGCTCTGTCCCTATGGCAGCAAAATTACATCGAGCTCAAACAAACTCTAGCCTAGACTTGACCAGGTCTAGATGAACTCTCCAGATCTAATGGGTCAACCCTATCACCTGCGCGATAAATTTTAACCGTGCTAAGCTAAAAGCCTAGCAGTACATACTTGATAATGATAAAACTTTAAAATAATGACAATGCTTAATGCTGGTGTATGGTATTTCATAATGTGGTATGCAATTTCACTACAAAAACATAATCTTTATTCTTTTTAAACATCATATTAACACATGCACAAGCATTGAACCCAAATAATCTAATATACTATTCAAATTTCAGAGTTACCATTTTAGTCTATTTTGGCACCCAATGTCTAACCCGAAAGTAATATAAATAATGCCCAGTGTCTAGCCTAGAGGCAAATTATGATGATGTCCAAAGTCTAGCCTTAAGGCAAATCATATATCAGTGGCGCCCAACGTCTAGCTCAGAAAGACAATAACGAGAATAATTTCATAGGCATGCTGTCAAACACAAAATTCTGAAACTTGAATAATATACTAGGCACGCACAAATAGAACATATTTTTTGTAATCAATTTTTCTCATCACATTGTCTCATTTTCTCATTTTTCTAGTCATAGCAATGCCAAATCAATTTAATTCATCATATCTCATTATTTTATCACAATGTATATTATTTAACATTACAATCATATTACCCAAATCTCTTTGGATCATACACATAAACTACATTTCATTCCTTCTAGCCATTAATAATGGCTATTCATAATGTACATCATGCATATTCATCAATTCACATATCATAACACAATATACACGAGTGTTCAAGTTGCCAAGTAGCTTAACATATTTTCTATCCAAAATGTGTTAGGCCAAATTTACTGCAAATATATTTAGATTATCAAAAGTATGTACATACCTTAACTATCACTCAAACCCAAGCTAAAAATCACTCTTTAACTTTCACTTCCAAATTTTCCTTCAACGCTAAGGTTAGGCGAATCACTTCCTCTTAATGTCTATTCAAAATGTGAGCAAACACAATCATTTATAATCACATTTCAAGACCTTTCAAATATAAAATCCTAATTAAACATCACTCCAACCAATATTCCAAAATTTTGCCTTTGCTTACTTTAAGATTAGAATTTCCTTTTAATCCATTTTAATTGGTATTTTAAATTTATTTTTATCATTAAAAATATATTAGAATATGTTTTAACCAATTAAATCAAACAAACACATATTCTTTAATAAAATCCTAAAACATGCCCTAAGCCTCTTCATTTTTAATTCTATAATCCAACCCATTCTAAATATTAATCCAAGCTTATTTTCATCATTTAATAATATGATTTATATATTAAAATAAAATAAAATCAATACTTTGAAAATTCTCTTACAAAATCCTAAATTCTACACTACCTCTCTCAATCTCTAACCAAACTTGATTAAATCCATCATTTGATTTTAAAATTCTTGTTTAGGCATCAAAACAACATCATAGACACCACTTCTAATAATTAAAACACATAATTGAAAATTTTCAATTTACACATAACCCTAAAATCATCTTCTTCAACCAAGCTCAACCCAAACTTAATCATTTCTCCTATCTAACTTAATAATCATTACTAATCAAAATAGCATCTTTCATACCCAATTAAATAATTACATCATGCTAATACAAAAATTCAAAATCAACATATTCATACATTCCATAGAACTTGAAAAATTGGTAAGAAAGCTTACCAATTGATGAAGAAACTTCCAATTCTCTTATCAAAACTTGCAAAACCCTTTAAATATTGGTGTATGGAAGAAGAGAAGATTTTCCTTTCTCTCTAATGGTGTCTCAGTTTGGAGAAGAAGAAGAAAAAAAATGAATTTTCAATATTTTTGACTTTCTTTTTATTTTAAATTCAAGACCATATATTTATATTATTTTAATAGTTTATTTAATTATTTATTTATTTAACTTAGAAATGATAATTAACCTCTTCCATCCATAAATAATTTATTTTAAAATTATTTATTTAACTTTAATTTTAAAAAGCATATTTACAATTTTCTCATTTAACTATTGGCTTTCTTTTTTAAATGTTGACTTTTGTATATATTTTATATATATATTATATATATTTCACATATACACTTTACTTTATCACATTTAAATTTTTAATTTTTCGTTTATATTATTTATTTAATTTATTTAATTTAATTTTTAAAAATTAATGGATGTTACATAACATATAAATGATATACAAAACTTTTATATATTTTTTCATAAGAAATCTATCATATTTATCAATATATAAAAATTATATATACTTCTTCATATGGAATCCATCATATTTATAAAATTATATATAACATATAAGTAGCATATAAAAGTTTGTATATATTTCTTAATCTAAAATCAATCACATTTATCAAATTATATGAAATATATATAACATATAAATGACATATAAAAATTTATATGTTGATTATGAGTTTATATGTTGATTATATATTGTATATATTATTTATATGTTGCTTATATGTTGTATATAAGTTTTATATAAATTATAAATAAAATATAAAACTTAAAGGAGGAAGGTTAGTTTTGCAATTAAAAGTTAAGTATTTTTATAATAAAATTTCATATTTTTAAAATTTTTTCAAAGTCATCATATTTTTGTAAATAACTTTAATTTTTAGTTCAATTTTATAAATTTTTCACTATTAGGACCATCTAAGAACTAGGTTTTAGATTAACGGGTAAGGATAGTTGATAACAAATATCAATAATTTTATTATATAAATATAACTCGGATTGTGAATTGAAATTGTAGCGTGCCTAAGCATATTTGGGTCCGCAATCAGTGGCTATGACCTTCAGTTTCATATTATTATATAAAGACGTTTAGTCACTAATCAATTAATAATACGCAAATTTTTATAATAATTATTTCTTTTTGAATAAAAATAAAAATTAATAATTAGTTTTGAAGTAAAGTGAAGAGTAATTATTATTGGAAGGAAATCCGAAATAGAGTAGGATTAAAATTAGTCTTTATTTAGAATCCTTAACCTAGTACAATTTGGTTACAAATAGTATACAAAGTGTATATAAACAAAGTCTGAAATAGAAAATAAGATAAGTTTTTTTTTTTTCCAAATTCACAATTTCAATTCTTATCATGGTATCAGAGCAGGTTAAGAGCCAGAATTCATCCCTTACCAATTGAACTCAGAACATACTCATCATCGTCCAATTCTTTGGAGCCAGAGCATTCTATAACAGATCGCTTCAATGGCTTCCGAGGAAGAAACTGCAAGCCCATCATCAGGTAAGGTTGAGGTTCCAAGCGAGCTCCTCAGCCAAATCCTCAACCTATTAGGAAAACAGAATCAGCATCAAGAATCAAACACAGAAAGCTCTCTAAAGATTGAGCATAAACTAAATCAAAGCAACTATGCTTTATGGTCAAGATTAATGACCATAGCCATAGGAGGGAAAGGGAAAACACAACACATAACAGGGGATCCAATCCCTCCAAGGAAGACAGATCCAGGATACGAACAATGGCATCGGTCGGATCTTCAAGTTTACAGCGGAATATTAGGCAACATTGAAGGAGATTTATTAAACGGAATCACCAATTATCCCACAGCAAGAGATCTTTGGAGAGCCTTGGAGATTACATACGGCAGTGGAGAAGATGGACTTCAACTATATGATCTAGAAACAAGAGCATCTCGACAGATTCAGGGATCACTTACGCTGGAACAGTTTTGGGTAACCCTCCAAGCAGTATGGAAAGAAATCGACCGACGGCGAAAAAATCCAATGACTTGTGCGGCTGACATCGCTGCATACAACAAAATAACAGAAGAAACGAAATTGTTTCAATTTCTTTCTGGTTTAAATCAAAACTTTGAATCAGTAAGAAGAGAACTTCTAAGAGAGACTCCCCTGCCGTCGACCGAACAGGCGTATGGAGAAATCCGGTGAGAGGCAGCAAGGCAACAGATCCTGTCTACTGAAACCGGAGGTGAATCAGTCATTGGCACAGGCCTTCTGACACGAAACAAAGAGAAAATTTACGGTGGCCGGTCAGAAAATCCAAAACAGGGCAGTTCATCACACCGGGAAAAGGAAGATCGTTCAAAGCTGGTTTGTACGCACTGTGGAATGAAGAAACACACACGAGAGCAGTGCTTCGAGATTGTTGGATACCCTGATTGGTGGGACGAGAAAAAGAACAGAAACAAGGCGACTAAGAAAACCAGCCCCGCCGTGGGCAACACAATAGCCACCAGCAACGGCGGAGACGGTAATCCGAAGCTAGAAGGAACGGTAATGTCTGTGAAGGGAAATGAAGGAGATATGAGAGGTAATAACCGTATAACATTTATTAACCATGTGATAGGGTTAAATGAGGTGGCAGGAAATAGGTTCAACGAACCTGGACATAAAAGGAGACAGAAAGACTTAAGTGAAGATGGGCCTGATGCAAATGGGCCTAGATGTGTGGGCTCGGCAGTTTTTAATACTGGGCCCAAAGACAAAAGCTCAAATACATGGGTCCTAGACAGTGGAGCATCCGATACGGTTACGAACAACAAAAATGACTTAGTCAATGAAGTAACTCCAAAGAAGATGTTTCTCGAAACAGCTGACGGAAATTTTTCAAAAGTTCAGGGAGCAGGAATGATAAAAATTACTGATGATTTGAAATTAAAAAATTGTCTTTTTGTACCTGCCTTATCACATAAGCTGTTATCAATTAGTCATGTGACCAAAGAACTTAATTGTACAGTTTTAATGACTCCATCGTTTTGCATGTTACAGGAGATACTGACGGGGAAAATTATTGGGCGTGGTACTGAGCGCCAAGGACTTTACTACGTGGATGAGATGACTCAACAAGGTACCATGTTGCTTGCTCATGGAACAGTTGATAGACAAGCTTGGCTGTGGCATCGACGACTTGGACACTCTTCTCCGGGTTATCTCAAACACCTAATTCCTGATTTCTTTAAAAAAAGTAGTAGTTTTACATGTGAGACATGTGTTTTAGCTAAAAGCCATAGACAGAGTTATCCTATAAGCAACACCAGAGTAAACAATATTTTTTCTTTAGTTCATTCAGATGTATGGGGCCCAGCTCCAAATGCAACAAATTCTGGTTTTAGATATTTTGTGTTGTTTATTGATGATTTTTCTAGAATGGTTTGGATTTATTTTTTGAGGCATAAATCTGAAGTGTGTGAAAAATTTATAGATTTCTACAAGATGGTACAAACACAGTTTAATAGGACTATCCAGGTACTTAGATCAGATAATGGGGGGGAGTTTGTCAACTCAACCCTAAAAGCTTTTTTCACTGATAAAGGAATTATACACCAAACATCATGTCCTAACACACCACAACAAAATGGGGTAGCTGAGAGGAAAAACTGATTCCTGCTAGAAATCACAAGGGCACTTATGATTGAATCAAAAGTACCAAAATCATTTTGGCCTGAAGCCGTTGCTACTGCAGTCTATCTTGTGAATCGCCTTCCAACAAAAATCCTTAACCACCAAACACCTCTGAAAACTCTAGGTACACAAACTTCAATTCCAGCCACCATGTCTTTATTACCTAGAATATTTGGGTGTAGTGTCTATGTTCATATTCCAAAAACAGATAGAACAAAACTTGAACCTTGTGCTGTAAAGTGTGTCTTTATTGGATATGGAATAAATCAAAAAGGATATAGATGTTATGATCCAAAAACAAAACGTCTTTATGTCACCATGGACTGTGATTTTTTAGAAACAGAATACTACTATGCATCCCTACCCAGCAGTCAGGGGGAGAGTCCAAGTGTCCCACTGAGTTGGTTGCCTAGTTCTGGTCCAAATTTGTCTGAGACAGTTCCAAAAGAGCAAGTAAGTGGTGTCGCTGAGACCTCAGAAGCAGATTCGTCCCTGGACTCAGAACCGGTTCCAGAGCAATCCCCTGATGATGATCCTGAGGTAAGTACTAATGTTGATGAAAATTTTGATCTTGAAATAGCAGATACTACAGCTGATAGTGACAGGGAGGAAAGGAGACATACTCTTCCACCTAGAAGGAACAGGGGAATTCCACCCAGGAGATTCTCCCCAGAACACATTCCAAGAAGTACAAGGTATCCTATGGCAGAATTAGTCAAAGGAAGCATCTCAACTAAAGGAAAAACTTTTTTAGCTACTCTTCATAGTGAGGTGATTCCTAGAACAGTTGAAGAGGCACAGAAACAAGAAAGATGGAAGGAGGCAATGAAAGTTGAAATCAAAGCACTAGAAAAGAATGAAACTTGGGAGAAGTGCAAGCTACCAAGAGGAAAGAAACCTGTGGGATGTAAGTGGGTGTTTACCATCAAACATAAGGCAGATGGGACTATTGAGAGATATAAGGCAAGATTAGTGGCAAAAGGGTACACTCAAACATATGGAATTGATTATGAAGAGACTTTCTCACCAGTGGCAAAACTTGATACTATTAGGGTACTTTTTTCTATTGCTGCTAATGAAGACTGGCCTTTATTACAATTTGATGTCAAGAATGCATTCCTCCATGGAGAATTGGAAGAAGAGGTTTTTATGCAGGTACCCCCAGGATGTGAGCAGAACTTTAAAGAAGGAGAAGTATGTAGATTGAAGAAAGCTCTGTATGGGTTAAAACAGTCACCAAGGGCCTGGTTTGGGAGGTTTACAATGGCAATGAAGAAGTATGGTTACAGGCAAAGCAATTCAGATCACACATTGTTCCTAAAGAGAAGAGGATCGAGGATTTCGTGTCTAATCATTTATGTAGATGATATGATTATTACAGGGAATGATGAAGAAGAAATTGAAGAACTGAAAAGAAATTTATTTTCTGAGTTTGAAATGAAAGATCTGGGTGGACTCAAGTACTTTTTGGGAATAGAAGTTCTTCGTTCAAAAAGGGGAATTTTTATTTCTCAACGGAAGTATATCCTAGACCTTTTGGCTGAAACTGGACTGATAGATTGCAAACCAGTCAATACTCCTATGGTGGTAAATCATGGCCTACAAATGATGGATGAGACTGAAATGGCAAATAAGGAACAATATCAACACTTGGTAGGAAAGCTGATTTATCTAGCCCATACTAGACCTGATATTGCATATGCTGTGGGAGTGGTAAGTCAGTTTATGCATAACCCTCAGAAAGATCATATGGAGGCTGCCTTAAGGATTGTTAAGTATCTGAAAGGATCTCCTGGGAAAGGAGTGTTTTTTAGAAAACATGGCCATTTAGAAATAGAAGCTTACACTGATGCAGACTGGGCTGGAAATCCAGTAGATAGAAAATCTACTTCTGGATATTTCACACTTGTGGGAGGAAACCTGGTTACTTGGAGAAGTAAGAAGCAGAAAGTCGTTGCTAGATCAAGCGCAGAGGCCGAGTTTCGAGGAATAGCCAGAGGAGTAGCAGAAATTTTATGGTTAAGGAAGTTGCTTACTGAGATTGGTTTTGAGCCTAAGAAGAGTTGTGTCCTGAAGTGTGATAATAAAGCTGCTATTAGCATATCAGAAAATCCTGTTCAGCATGATCGAACAAAACATATTGAAGTTGACAGACACTTCATAAAAGAGAATCTTGAAGAAGGAATAATTTCACTTCCTTATGTTCATTCAAAAGGTCAGCTAGCTGATATTCTTACGAAGGCTGTTACTGGTGAAGTTTTTCAAAATGTGTTATGCAAGTTAGGCATTGAAGACCCCACTACCTAACTTGAGGGGGAGTATTGGAAGGAAATCCGAAATAGAGTAGGATTAAAATTAGTCTTTATTTAGAATCCTTAACCTAGTACAATTTGGTTACAAATAGTATACAAAGTGTATATAAACAAAGTCTGAAATAGAAAATAAGATAAGTTTTTTTTCCAAATTCACAATTTCAATTCTTATCAATTATATTATATTATGAGTATTCCGTACCCATCACAGTAACTTCATCTCTTTCAACGAAATAATTATTATTATGATATATATATATATATATAAGCTAATTCTCCATCATGATTCAGTTGCTGTTAGCCATCTTATTTTACTTTAAGAGGTGGACCACTCAAGCAAAAGCGGCATTTATATATGTATTTAATTTAATTATTATTATTTGAATTATTTAAATCATCTCAAAATTAATGATTTAGATTTAAAAATTAAGTAATTGATTAAAATAATTTAAACTAGAGGTTTATTCATTTGATGAGGAATTCTTTTTCTCATATATATATATATATATATAATATTAACAGTCAAAAAATAAGCAAAGATTGATTTTGTTTTATTAGGGCTTCTGTTTATGGAAACCATTTTTTTAATTTTTCTGTAAATAGTATATATTATAAATTAATTTTTATATATTTCATTATGTTTATTTTTTATTTAGTCAAGCACATCAGATATATTAAGATGAATTCCTTAAAATGAAATTACATATGACGAGTTAAAAAAAAAGAGAAAATATATCACTTTGGAATGTTTATTCTGATTACTTTGATTAAAAGCAAACTGGTTTTATTTATCCCAAATAGAAAAAAGTGTTCTAAATAAAATTGATTGTGATTGTGATTCAATTGATATGTTATAGTTGGTTTCAGTATTATTGGCATGTTAGGTAAGCTATGTATCATTGGTGCAACAAACCCTAAATTATAAATATGCAATTACAGTAGCTTCACGCCATTAGCTTTTTAACTAAGTGCGATGAACAATTGTGAGAATCAACAGTTCCTCTTGTACTAGGTTGAATTATCATCGCGACACCATCATCAGTAGGGTAAAACTAACCTGTCTCACGACCGTCTAAACCCAGCTCACGTTCCCTATTGGTGGGTGAATAATCTAACATTTGGTGAATTATGCTTCACAATGATAGGAAGAGCCGACATCGAAGGATCAAAAAGCAACGTCACTATGAACGTTGGCTGCCACAAGCCAGTTATTCCTGTGGTAACTTTTCTGACACCTCTAGCTTCAAATTTCAAAAGTCTAAAGGATCAATAGGTCACGCTTTTACGGTTCGTATTCGTACAGAAAATCAAAATCAAAAGAGCTTTTACCCTTTTGTTCCATACGAGATTTTTGTTCTCATTGAGCTCATCTTAGGACACCTGCGTTATCTTTTAACAGATGTGCTGCCCCAGCAAAAATCCTCACCTGATAATGTCTTCCGCCCGAATCGACCGCCGAAACGGTCTTAGGTCCAAAAAGAGGGGCGCAGCCTCACCTCCGATTTACAGAATAAGTAAAATAACATTAAAAATGGTGGTATTTCACCATCATTATTTCCAGCTCCCACTTATCCTACACCTATTAAGTCATTTCACAAAGTTGGACTAGAGTCAAGCTCAATAGGGCCTTCTTTCTCCGCTGATTCCGCTAAGCCCGTTCTCTTGGCTGTGGTTTTGCTATATAGTAGATAGGGACAGTGGGAATCTTGTTAATCCATTCATGTGCGTTACTAATTAGATGACGAGGCATTTAGCTACATTAAGAGAGTCATAGTTACTCCTGCCGTTTACCCGCGCTTGATTGATTTTTTCACTTTGACATTCAAAGCACTAGGCAGAAATCACATTGTGTGAGCATCCACAAGGACATTGGAATGCTTTGTTTTAATTAAACAGTCAAATTTCCCTTGTTCGTACCATTTTTGAGTTGACTATTTGATGCCTGAGGAAGGCTCCCGAGAGGGTCATTCCCAGTCCTTCCCCCGGCTGGTATGCGGCGATCCACTCTCATCGCGGGAGCAGCTCGAGCAATCAGCCAATAGCCAACGAGTTTGGGATTGGGGCCCTTGGGCCCAGCCCTCAGAGCCAATCCTTTTCCCGAGGTTACAAAACCATTTTGCCGAATTTCCTTGCCTATATTATTCCATTGACCAAAGGTTATTCACCTTGGAGACCTGATGTAGTTATGAGTATGACCTGGCGTGGGATGCACTCGGTCCTCTAAATTTTCATGGGCCACCGGGGGTGCACCGTACACCATTGAACGTGTTGTGCTCTTTCAGCCGCTAGACCCTACCTCCGACAGAGTCATTTCTAGAGTGGGTGGGCTATTAAACAGAAAAGATAACTCATCTTGAGGCCCTCGCTGACGTCTCTGGACTCCCTAATGTCGCCATCAGCCGCAATGTCCTAGTTCAGAAATTTTAACCCGATTCACTTTCGAGGCTTGCATGAAGATGCGCTATCGGACGGGCTTCTCCTGTCTCTCAGGATCGACTAACCCATGTACGATTTTCATTCACATGGAACCTTTGCCCTCTTTGGCCTTCAAAGTTATCATTTGAATATTTGCTATTACCACTAAGATCTACACCGACGATCGCTCCGCCCAAGCTAGAGGCCTAGGTTTTGCAGTGACCGATGCGCCCTCTTACTCATCAGGATCTGGCTCTTACCCCGACGGTTGGATATAGGTTGCGTGAGTAAATGCCATCCATTTTCAGGGCTAGTTGATTTGGCAAGTGAGTTGTTACACACTCCTTAGCGGATTTCAACTTCTATGACCATCGTCCTGCTGTCTTAATCGACGAACACCCTTTGTGGATTCTAGGTTAGCTCACCATTAGGCTTTGTAACCCGCTTTCGGTGCATCCCGCATCGCCAGTTCTGCTTACCAAAAAATGGCCCACTTGAAGCTCTCAATTCCATGGCGTGGCTCACTGAAGTAGTCGCACCGTCCTACCTATTTAAAGTTTGAGAATAGGTCAAGGGCCTTGCACCCCCGATGCCTCTAATCAATTGCTTTACCAGATAGAACTTGTCCCAAGCTCCAGCTATCCTGAGAGAAACTTCGGAGGGAACCAACTACTAGATGGTTCGATTAGTCTTTCGCCCCTATACCCAAGTCAGATGAACGATTTGCACATCAGTATCTCTGCGGGCCTCCACTATAGTTTCCTCTAGCTCAGGCATAGTTCACCATCTTTCGGGTCCCGACAGGTATGCTCTCACTTGAACCCTTCTTAGAAGATCAAGGTCGGCCGGTGGTGCAACCCTCGAGGGAATCCCACCAGTTAGCTTTCTTATGCCTTACGGGTTTACTCGCCTGTTGACTCGCACACATGCTAGACTCCTTGGTCCGTATTTCAAGAAGGGTCGAATAGGGAGCCCGCTAGCCGATGCTAGGAGCGTGCATGTGCCAAGGCATGCCGTGATGGGCATATCAAAGGCCCTAACTTGGGCCGCCGCTTGTCGCCGTTCCACATCCGACTAGGGCGTATCGCCGGCCCCTATCCATTATCCTCTCTACATCAAGCACTCTTTGACTCTCTTTTCAAAGTTCTTTTTATCTTTCCCTCATGGTACTTGTTCGCTATCGGTCTCTCGCCAGTATTTAGCCTTGGACGAAATTTATCGCCCGATTTGGGCTACATTCCCAAACAACCTAACTCGTAGATAGTGCCTCATTGTGCGATAGCACGATGGGGCTCTCACCCTCTTCAGCGCCCCCTTCTAGGGGACTTGGGCCAGGTCCGCCGCTGAAGACGCTTCTCCATACTACAATTCGGGCACCGAGGGCACCCGATTCTAGAACTGGGGTCTTCCATATTTGCTTGCTGTTATTAGGGGAATCCTGGTAAGTTTCTTTTCCTCTGCTTATTAATATGCTTAAACTAACCGGGTGTTCTTACCTGACCTGGGGATCGCAATGGGAGTGCGCACTTTAGTACGCAATGGGTCTATGAGTTTCGAGGGTAGTGGGCACACAAGACTATGTTCAAACTTATTCATAACCACCAATTTTCATGGCATTCATAGCTGAGGACTCAAATTTTTGGCCAACTAGGAGCGGTGTGTGCACAGGAGGCCATATTTTGCCCCGCACCCCTAGCATAGGGGAAAGGGGATTGGAACAACAAATGCGTAACACCCACAAAGATGTGCCCTCAGCTAAAATGCTTTGGGTGCAACTTGCATTCAAAGACTCGATGGTTCTCGGGATTATGCAATTCACACCAAATATCGCATTTCGCTGCATTCTTCATCGATGCGAGAGCCGAAATATCCATTGCCGAGAGTCATTTTAGTTCTGGAAAGAGGAAAATGCATCCCGATGGTCTGTCCATTTCTAGGACCAACAAGAGTGCACTCTTTTCATTTTGCTTTTCCTTGGTGCATCCTATGCTGGGGTTAGTTGTTTGGCTGGGAAAGCGCACGAGGCCACTACACCCAACGCTCGGGGCATCGAAAGGGCCGTAGCCCTCCTTGCATCCAGTGTAGAGTAACACATTCATGGGTTATTCTGCTATGCAGGTTTCAACAATGATCCTTTCGCGAGTTCACTTACGAAAACCTTGTTACGACTTCTCCTTCCTCTAAATGATAAGATTCAGTGGACTTCTTGCGACGTCATCGGTGGCAAACCGCCCACGTCTCCAAGAATCAAACACTTCACCAGACCAATTGGTAGGAGCGATAGGCGATGTGTACAAAGGGCAGGGATGTAGTCAACGTGAGCTGATGACTCGCGCTTAATAGGAGTTCCTCGTTAAAGACCAACAATTGCAATGATCTATCCCCATCATGATGAAATTTTAAAGATTACCCGGGCCTATTGGCCAAGGTTATAAACTCGTTGAATACATCAGTGTAGCGTGCATGTGGCCCAAAACATCTAAGGTCATCACAGACATGTTATTGCCTCAAACTTTCTTGGCCTAGAAGGTTATAGTCCCTCTAAGAAGTTGGCCATGGAGAGTCACCTCCGCATAGCTAGTTAGCAGGCTGGGGTCTCATTCGTTAATGAAATTAACTAGACAATCACTCCACTAACTAAGAATGACTATGAACTACCACCCCATAGAATCATGAAAGAGCTCTCACTCTGTCAATCCTTACTATTGGAGCTGGAATTACCACGGCTGCTGGCACCGGACTTGCCCTCCAATGGATCCTCGTTAAGGGATTTAGATTGTACCCATTCCAATTACTAGACTCATAGTGCCTGATATTGTTATTTATTGTCACTACCTCCCCCTGTCAGGATTGGGTAATTTACGCGCATATTGCCTTTCTTGGATGTGGTAGCCATTTCTCAGGCTCCCTCTTCGGAATAGAACCTTAATTCTTCATCACCTGTCACCACCATGGTAGGCCTCTATCCTACAATCAAAAGTTGATAGGGCAAAAATTTGAATGATACGTTGCCGGCATGATGGTTGTGCGATCCGTCGAGTTATCATGAATCATCAAAGCAACAGGCAGAGCCCGCATCGACCTTTTATCTAATAAATGCATCCCTTCCAGAAGTTGGGGTTTGTTGCACGTATTAGCTCTAGAATTACTATGGTTATCCGAGTAGAAGATACCATCAAGTAAACTATAACTGATTTAATGAGCCATTCGCAGTTTTACAGTCTGAATTAGTTCATACTTACACATGCATGGCTTAATTTTTTAGACAAGTATATGACTACAGGCAGGATCAACCATGTAGCATTCCTTATGGACATCATTGCCAGTATGAAGCCTCAACACACCGACCAGGCAGCACGTCAAGGGGATTAAGATGAGCATGCTCGTCATTCTTAAAAAGGACAATGGGTAAATAAAAGGGAATTTAAGCCCTCCGCCCGCATAACATTATGCATCCGAGAGCACAAGGGGCATTCGATGGGCCATGGCAGTCCAACGGACATGCTTGGAACATAAATGCCACTGCAAGGTTCATCCAGTGCTCTATAGGAGGCATAAGGCAAAAAGCGGCACAGTAAAGATTTATGAATTCCACTGGTGTGGGTATCCAACATAGGAACCATGTCATTAACTTGAGGCTAGATATGATATCAGGTCATGATTGAAGCGAATGTTAGGCCAACAGTTCGATGCTCAAGCATAGATCCTATCAACCCAAGCAACTTAATGACCACTCATACGCCACCACGTACGTTGAGCAATAACCCCACTCGATGAATGATAGCTCATCGAGCTTGTGAGCCCAACATGCAATGTCAAAACACCAAGTGAGGCTATTGCCCGCCCCGCTGGACATGAAGAAAGGTGATGTATGAGCCCAAAAAATTTTTTTTGTGGGAGCTCAAATCTCACACCCCCACATATATGCAGTATGAGCAAAGTTGATTGTACGAGAAGGAGAAACCACTATGTGCGAGTAGGAGAGTACTCCGTAAAATTTTATTTGAGCAGAATATTTGCCTATTTTTTTGCAAACATGTTTGTAGCAATTGTAAGAAAAAAAATGAATCATTATTTTTTAATTGTAAGTGTGGGTAGAGAGAGAACGGGTTGGCGGAGGCAACACGGGCCCGTGGCACTGGCAGGGGGTGGCAAAAGGTAAGTGGTGACCAATTAGTTTTTTGTTGCAATAGGTAAAAAATATATGGAGATTGAAAACAAAAAGTACCAGCGAGGACAACAAAAAGGGTCATGAGGGAGTGAGGAAAATGTGAGAATGGGCCCGTAGAGTTGGCAGCAAGGGCGATGGCGTAGGCTTGCAAGTGGCGAGAGTCAATTGATGACCAATTAAATTTTGATTACAATAGACAAACAATCAATAATGATTGATGATCAAATGTACTTGCAATGAAAAAAAAAAGTCATCAAGTAAAGATTGATGACCAAAAGCACCAATGTATAATATATATTATATATACATATAATATTATAATTTTATTCTAATATATATTTATATTATAATATGAATATATTATGTATATTAAAAGTTAATATATTTATATATACATATATACATATAATAAAAATTAATATAATATATATTATCTACAATGTATATATATACATATATTGTAATATTTTTATAATATATATGTTATGATATTATTAGAATATATAAATATTATAATATTATTCTAACATATATATATTATAATATAATAAAGATATATTATACATATTAAAAATTAATATATTTATATATTTATAACAAAAAAAATTTAGTTCAAAATTAAAATCTATAGTTAATTTTTTTTAATTTTTTTTCTTACACTTCAATTGTACAGTATTAAATATTTAAAATTATGTAGTTAAAAACATAATGAAAAATTATATTTGCAAAAATTTATCTTTATTATTTATTATTAGTATAATAATAATTATTATTGTTAATTTGTTATTTTTTAACAATTAATATTATTCAACTTAATTCACATTATTAAATTTATGAGTCAAGTGTTCAATCTCATAAAAAATATTATCAGTTGTATTTATTTTTATTAAATAAATAAATAAAAAAACTAGCATTTCGAAGGTGTTGGTTAACCTCGATTGTCATATAAGGTTGGCCAATGTTGCCAGGCGTGCCTAGTTAGTTAACCTTTGCTGGCGGGAGAATAGGGGTGAAGTTACTAGCATTTCAAGGTTGGCCAAGGTTGTCAAGCGTGCCTATTGAGTTAACCTCTGCCGGGGGGCAGATGGGGGTGAAGCCTCGACCAAGGTGGCCAGGTGTGCCTACTGAGTTAACCTCTTCTAGAGCCCGGTGGATGGCGGTGAAGCTACTAGCATTTCGAAGGCATTTTAATGTTAACCTCGATTGCCATGCAAGCAAGGTTTGCCTAAGATTGGCAGGCGTGCCTATTGAGTTAACCTCATTAGCGGGCAGATGGGGGTGAAGCTACTAGCATTTCAAAGGCATTTGTTAATCTCGATTGCCATGCAAGGCTAACCAAGGTTGCTATGCATGCCCGTTGAGTTAACGTCTGTTGGCTGGCAACGGCGGGCATTGATGGGGCTAGAGCTACTAATATTTTTAAAGGCATTGTTTACCTCCATTGGCAATGCACGGTTGCCCAATGAGGGATGCCTACTGGGTTAACCTCTGTTGGATGAAGGGGAAGATTTTTTGAGTTTTTGGTTAGAAGGGAGGAAGGGAGGAGGGACAAATTAGAGCGACAAAGGGCTGAATCTCAGTGGATCATGGTAGCAAGGCCACTCTGCCACTTACAATACCCTATTGCATATTTAAGTCATCTGCAATGGATTCTATCAGTCGCTCGATGGGAATAGTACTTCAAGGTGGCTCCTGCTGCTCATCCACAACTGGAGCTTAGCCAACGGCACACGCCTCTAGAGGCCAAAAGGCCCCTACTGCGGGTCGGCAAATGGGCTACAGACGCACGCATCACTTCTGGCCTGAATTCTGACTTAGAGGCATTCAGTCATAATCCAGCACACGGTAGCTTCGCGCCATTGGCTTTTCAACCAAGCGTGATGACCAATTGTGTAAATAAACAGTTTCTCTCTTACTAGGTTGAATTACCATCGCGGCATCATCATCAGTAGGGTAAAACTAACCTGTCTCACGATAGTCTAAACCCAGCTCACGTTCCCTATTGGTGGGTGAATAATCCAACACTTGGTGAATTCTGCTTCACAATGATAGGAAGAGCCGACATTGAAGGATCAAAAAGCAACATCGCTATGAATGCTTGGCTGCCACAAGCCAGTTATCCTTGTGGTAACTTTTCTGACACCTCTAGCTTCAAATTTTGAAGGTTTAAAGGATCGATAGGCCACTCTTTCACGGTTCATATTCGCACTAAAAATTAGAATCAAACGAGCTTTTACCCTTTTGTTCCACATAAGATTTCTATTCTTGTTGAGCTCATCTTAGAACACCTGCGTTCTCTTTTAACAGATGTGTCGCCCTAGCCAAACTCCCCACCTGACAATGTCTTTTGCCCAGATCGACTACCGAAACAGCCTTGGGTCCAAAAAGAGGGGAGCAGTCCCACCTCTTATTCACGGAATAAGTAAAATAACGTTATTTTAGAAGATCAAGATCGGTCTGTGGTGCAACCCTCGAGGGGATCCCACCATTCAGCTTCATTGCGCCTTATGGGTTTACTCGCCCGTTGACTCACACACATGTCAGACTCCTTGGTTCATGTTTCAAGACGGGTTGAATGGGAAGCCCGCTGGTCAATACCAGGCGTGAGTAGATGCCGAGGCACATCGTGACTGCACACGCTGTGGTCCACGATTGCTGCGACGGTATCTCCATCGGCATATCAAAGGCCCGGGCTTGGGCTGCCGATGTGATCCGCGTCGGTCCGCATCCCAAGCCGATCAGCGGACAGCTTGTCGTTCTTCCACATTCGACAGGGGTGCATCGCTGGCCCCAATCCGCTTCAATCCCGATAATTTCAAGCACTCTTAACAAAAAATTAAAAAATATATTAAATATGCAAAATACATTAAAAGTGGTTTTGATGTGGATTGTAACATTTTTTTAATTTGGATAACTTATATTAATGATTTGTTTGCCACATTAATATTCAATATTGTGCATATAATAGATGTCTCAAATTGCTAGTAATTTAAAAGATAAGTATTTATTTGTGACAATTAAAAATTTATGTTAAATATGCAAAATTCGCTAAAGGTAGTGCACTATTGTGCATTTAAGCTATGCTAAAATGGTATTGGAGAGAAAATGAAATTTGTTGTTAGACAATGAATTGTAAAGAAATTAAAGGCTTAACGTATAAGCTGGCAAACGGTTGTAATCATAATTGGTAATATGTTGTTTGTGGTTACATTTCCTTGTGGAAAAAATGAGATTTTTGTTTTTCTAAAATCAAAACAACCAGGACTGTATATGGGTTCTTTTGATTTTATTAAATAAACTTGCAATTAAGGTTTTCATAATGATGACGACTAGAAGAAGAGGGAGAAGAAATAATCTAGGAAACTTGGAAAGGTAGTTAGGATATAAAGAATTGATGAGCTTACCAAAATAAATTATAAAATAAAGAGCATGTGTGTTGGAAAAATTACTAAGAAAATCTATAAGCTGACCAAGTCATATACTCACTGTAATATCAAATTATGCTTAATATTGCTTATTATAATATTTGATTCTAAGCTGTCACCTTTATACATAATTAATCAAATAGAGCAGTTGAAATTCATATTCCCACAACAAAGCTTTTGTTTTTTATGTTCTTATTTTAATTTTAATTAATTTATTCATTTAATAAATAATGATTTATTTTAACAACATTTCCAAGAACTTGTTTATGGGTTGTATACAGTGATCATGGGAGAGGTGTCGACAACGATGATGACAACGTACCACGGATATTTCTTTCTTTCTTTCTTTCTTTTCTTTTCTCTTTTCTGGGTTTTACTTCCTTAAATTAATTAATTACTTGATTTTTTTTCTCTAAAGTTATATTTAATTCTTAATTGTAATCAAGATACTTTCATTTTATTTAAATGTTTTTATAGCAGTAGTAAGATCTAAAACATGATCCTTAATTAACTCATTCCCAACTATAATTAGACATTGGCATTTTTAAAATATTCACACAGTAATTAGAATATCTAAAATATGATAAATATGAGCATGACATGACTATGATCTTGAAATAAATGTGTTTAAAAAATTATGGCGTCCCAAAATCTTATAATATTTATATATTAAACAATACATATAATAAATTTCAAATTATTTATCATGATTAACATTGAAAAGCATATGGCAATAGCGTAAAGTAGTTAAGATATTGGATAATAAATAAATTAATTAAGACAAATATGAATAAATGGAGAGTGATGCATGAAAAGAGAACAAAAGACCAAATTAAAGCATGAAGGTATTGGCACCAGTTCAACCTTCATTACACTTCATTAATTTCTTTTTGATTTCTATATGCTACCAATTGGATTCCAACCAATTAACCATTTATGGAGTATCTTCAGTTTTTGCAATTTTGATGGTCATTTATATCTTGTACAAGAGCCTTTTTTTTTTTATTTTATAACTAAATAATTTAATTTAATTATATATATATGGCTATGAAAAATATTATTTTTGTAGCTAATATAAATTTTTAACTACAATTTATCTATTGTGTCTAAAAACTTATAGTTGTATATGTATACGAGTTTTGTTGTAGTGTTTATAGAAGATTTCATCGCATCTTAATTATTAATTTAGACCCATCATTTCATCTTCTCACGAAAATGCTACTTTTTTCCCTAAAATAAATATTTTTAATTAACTAAAAAATTAACATTCTTCTTCTATAAAATATGTTGGAGTTTCAGTTAATGCTAAATTGAAGGTAGGCAACAGAACATTTATTAGCAACGCATATATAATTGTTTCAAGACAACAAATCAAAATTCAAATTGATTTTTAATGTTTTTTTTATCAAGTTTTAAACCAATTTAGAATTAAAATTGTATTAAAAATTTTAAAATTAATATTTTTCAATGTGCGTTTGTTTAAGTTTAGAATTCAATTTTAAATAATTTTCTTCTAAAAAAAGTTTAACATCAATTTGGAATTAAATAGGTATTTAACTTTTCAAAATTCATCAACTTAAATTTAAAATAAATTTTATGTCGAATTTAAAATAATTTATATGTAAGTTCATTACTTTCTAATTTGAATTCTATCAATTAGATTCCAACTGACCATTTATGGAGTATGTTGAGTTTTCGTAATTTTGGTGGTCATCATATATCGCCATAAATTAATTTTGATGGTCACATATATATAATTTTTACAATTATATAATTTTTACAAGATGAATTCTAATACTTACTCATATATAAATTTACACTCATAAATTTTGAATTTTAGAGAAATATCAAAAATTAGAAATAGATTTTTATTAAAAAAAAATTGGCTAGAACCATCTATCGTATTATTTTTAAATAGAATTGGCACGGATTATTTATAGTATTATTTTCTTGAAAGGAAAAAATATTTTTAATACTATTTTCAAAAAAGAAAAAAAAAAGAGTCATGATGTATAATTATATGTACTTAAAAATAATTTATTAACCCAAAAATCTAACAAAAATCAAATATGTAATTAAAATTTCTTATTTCTTATTGCAAATAAGTCCTTATAAGCCTGTAGATATCCAACAGAATTCATGTTGATTTTTATTTTATTTTTATTCATTATTTTTCTCATATATATAAAAAAAAGAAAAAAATATATTAAAATTTGAGCATGAGACTTTGAATCTAGTTAAGATTTTTCCTCTATATAGTTAAATGCAACTGAAAAAAAAACATAACTACGAGCCAATTAATCCCAAATTAAATAATTATTTTAGTTCAAATTTACAATTTCGATTATTTGGACTAAAAATGACTTATTTTAAAATGGACCCGTGGACCAGACAGACGTTGGACTCCAGACGATTCAGGAAAAAAGCCCAACAACTTACAATAACCAATGGAAAATATTTTTTAAAATTTTTACTTTTTTTATTAAGAGCATTTTAGTTATTTTATTATATACTCATAATAAATTTAATATAAATTATATAAAATTTATAAACTGATAATAAACACATGATAAACTCATTATAAATTATTTGTAAACTAATAAAAATATGATATAAATTCATTATAAATTGTTTATAAACTAATAAAAATATGATATTTTGGTAAATATTTTATAAATTTTGATATTTTGATAAATAATTTACAAATATAGTAAATATAAAATTATTTTTATATTTTTTATCAAATGCTCAATAATAAAGAGAGAATTATACTGTATATGTTTGTGAAATTTTCATTTTCAATAATACTATACACAGAAAAAAAATTCAATACCTTTGAGTCGTTGATTTTCTTTTTCTTTTTTATTTTTTTATTTTTAATTTTTTCTATTTTATTTTATTGATATTTTTTATTTAAAAATTCTTTAATATCATAATAGTAATATACACAAAAAATAAACATATACACAATATATACATAACATATATAAAATATACACTTGATAATACAAACTACATCTACAATACATCTATACCAAGAATTATTAATCATGAGTTTATTTTTGGCACGGGTCATTAGTTACTTTTCAAATGAAAAATCTATTTATGATAAGCCTCTTAATTTAGTTTTAATCTAATATAGCATAAAAGCTGTTTTAGTTGAGATTCAATGGGTTAAAGCCTAATTAATGAGAATTACCATTGACTGACTTCTATGTATGAGAATATAACTATTGGTTAAAATCGTTTGAGGAAATTTTTTGAAAATAGAATATCCCATATTAATATTTTATTGACCATGTACCTAGAAAAAGAGACTCGTCATTCATGTGTGAAAGTTATAAGGTTGGAAGAAACGTCCTAATTTTTTTTTTTGATTTCTTGTGCATACATGCATATATGCATTGCATTATATGTCATTAATCCTTTCTGGCTCACAGACATGGAGTACAACAGTTCAAGAGCGTACGATAACCCAACCTACGATAGTGACATAGACTCCAATAGCAACTCGGTCAGCTTCTCACCAAGAGCAATGGAATCTGAATAGATTCAAAAGATGGTGGATGACACTCTTAATATCAAGATGGAAGAATTAAATGGGGGTCCTAGCTGAGACAGTGAGAAATCAACTAGTTGCACTGTTGGAAGAAAATACTGTTGAAGTATCTGCTAGTACTAAGAAGCCGAAAGACAATGGAAAGGCTAAGGTTGGATAAGTAGCCTTCGATGATGACAAGGTTGTTGTTGATGATGATAATGACAGAACTTAATACTTCCAAGATTTGCAAGATAAGAAGAAACAGCCGAAGATTGTAGAAAGATCAGTCTTGGAAAAAGACTGAAACTTCAGATGTTGAGAAACTAATTGCTGATTTAGAGAAGAAATTAAAAATAAGCTAAAAGCTGATGAGATGTCAGAAATAGACAAGTTGTTCGAAAAAGATGAAGAGGTCCCTTATAAGTTCAAAATGCCTTCCTTTGCTAGGTACAATGGTATAGAAAATCCTCACTTGCATGTTAAGCAGTACAACACTGCTATGCAATCTGCTAGAGCTACCAAGGCTCAAACTCTAAGGTATTTCATACTTTTACTAAATTTTATTGTGCATAATTGGTTCAATACCTTAGAGAAAGTACTCAAAAGAACTGAAATTTATTATACAAAGCTTTCATCCAGTAATATGGGTACAATGTTGAGTTGAAAGTGACCCTGATGGAGGTAGAGACTATCAGGCAAAAATAAAATGAAAGTTTTATTGATTATGTGAAGAGATGGAGAAATAAGGCTGCACTGCTTAAGAAGAGGCCTGATGAATCTGACAAGATCAGAATGATAGTTAGAGGTATCATGCCCAACCTTCGTGAGAGACTATCTCACACCCTTATCAGAGATTTCAAATACCTTCTCTAAGCTGACTTACAAATAGAAGAATGGAAAAGAGAGAAAAGTCATTTTTTTGGAAGAAAGAATGAGAGGGGGAATTATCAGTCTAGTGACCATAGTGCACAAAATGTAGTCAATGTCAATACAACTGGTCAAGCAAATAGAAGATCATTTTTAGATCTAGAGAAATCTCTGTCTTGGGTTTTCAACAAGCTGCAAAAAAAAGAATTGTTACAACCTTGGCTCCTCAACCCTTGCCAAATCCTTTACCCTCCAAAATTTGATACTAAAGCCTTTTGTCAATTTCATCAGACACAAGGACGTGAGATGGACAAATGCTTATAACTAAAATATGAGATCCAAAATTTGATTGATAGTGGAAAGTTGCCTGAACCTAATAAGCCTAACACCAAAAGCAATCATTTACCTGAATTTGGAAGAGTGTCAACGTCAGCAACCTTCATGATAGAGGAAGGATTGATAGAAAGTTTTATCTTGTCATCTTTTTAAGATATAGATGGAGAAACTGCTGAGGAAGATGTTGCTAGTTTTGACATGTCCAAGTAAATGAAGCATATTTCGACTCTAACTCAACAAACTTCTCTTAGCTTATTTGGTTATTTATTTTCTTTGATATTTTTTGGAATAATTATATTTTTAAAATTAAAATTATTTGAATAAATTAATTTCATTAAATTTTTATTAGTCTTTGTTCATCTTGGTGCTTAACCAATAAAGAATCTAGCTTGATTTTTATAAATTAGCGTATCTATGCATCATAATTTGAATGACTTTACTAGATGAGGAAATTATTTTATAGTATTCAGTTGTGTATACTTACTTAGAGAGGACTCCTACATAATTATCTTTATCTAGGTTCTAGTCAATCTTAGAACATGCTTTGACAAACTTTTGAGGCAAAATTGAACTCTGCTTATTTAAGGGAGAGATGATCTAGGCATTATTTGGTAAACCAACAACTAGTATCCACCCAATTAAATATCAATTTCTAGTTGTCCCTTTGAGCCTTCATAAATTTTAGCTTACCCTTCATTGGCTAGTAAACCCAATAACTTATCCTGAGCTGTTATAACTCTTATGACAAATCTAATGATTACTAAGGGGAACAGGCAAGAAGATCAAAGAAAGAAATGCATAGTCAAGACCATAAGGATAGTTGAAGTTCTCAAGACCATAAGGATAATTGAAGTTCTCAAGACCATAAGAATAGTTGAAGTTCACTTGATAATAGACCTGAAATCTTCAATCTATTAAGATAGCATCAAGGCAACAAAATGATTTATCCTTGTTGAAGCAAACTCACTCTACTCCACCATCCATAGTCAGGGGCATAGAGTGGTGCAAAACAAAATAACTTTCTTAGAGTAAGAGCAAAAAAAAAAGAAATGAAAAATAGAAAAGAAAAGAAGAAAGGAAAAAAAGAAAGGAAAAAGAAAAAAAATTAAAAGACAGTTCAGAAAGTCAACCGACTTTTTATTTTTTACCTGAACCAAGCAGAAGACTTCAACTTAGTTTATGAGGGCAAATTGACTTGAATTGGTTTCATCCGGTCAAAGATTCAAATAAAATCAGAGAATTAGGGGAAAGACCATCTTTCACTTTATTCAACATAGCTTCAGGTCCACAATCTTGAAAGTCTTAGACTTGATATTTTAAAAAGGGAGAAGGACGAAAAGAGAGAATAAGAAAAAGAGTAGTCTAAAAAAAATAAGACAATACTTATTGGATTCAGATTTCTGCTAAGAAGATGAAAGGACATTCAAACTTTGTATGTTCATGAAGTCAGAAGATAAAATTGATGCTCAAAAGGTGAAAATGGAACCTCTAACAGTATACAGTTCCAACGAGAAGATTGTAGTGTAAAGATTTGTCAGCAGTGTCACATCAGTTCCAGCTCAAAGATGGCCTTTATTTAATCTATGTCCCTTATAGACCTTATTTCAAACCTATAGAAGACATGTTGATCTCTCTTGGTAGGTAGAGTCTATTAGTGGAGATAGTTTGGATAAGCATGTATAATGGATAGATAATATATAAATTCGATGAGACCTTTGACCAAGTAATATGTATGCGCCTATCTGAAGTGCAATATTTCTTCCTCAAATGGAAATGATTCCTAAGTTTAGTATGGTAAGTAGTGTTATGATGTAATGGATGTGTTAATTTGGAAAAGTCGAGTCCTAAAGTAAATTGACACTGATTTGGAAAATCCAGCATTAATTTCAAAATTAAAAATTCAAGATTTAAAAAAAAAGAAAGTTTCTATTTTGTTGTCACATAAATCTTCAAGTTAAGGGAATTATGTTGAACCGTCAAACCTCGAAAGACCCATTGGGAAAAATAAATGATTATTGACAAGATTATGAAGAAGCTACCAATTGACATGTTGAATCATGGTTTGAAATGGATGTATCTCTGACTATGCAGCCTTGGCCTCACCACTCATGTTTTCAACATCTTGAAAATAAAAAGTCATAAATGTGAATTTTTTTTGTCATTCCAATACAAGATCTGAACGAATATCTGGAAGGAATCCGCGAGAGCACTTTAGCCAATCACCTCAGTCTGTGAGTCGATGGAACCACTGTAAGTATCATCCATGCATATCATGCATATATAATCATATCGCACTGTATTTTTGTCTTGTGTTATCTATTCTTTGTAAAAAGTAAACAACGATACTCTATAAAGCAAATAATGAAAAGCGGACATAGCGTCAGGGAGCATGAAAGGACCATTGCTTGAGGAAGATCCAGTCATTTTACAAAAATAGAGATGCATGCTAGTACAAGGAACCAGACAATATACAAACATCAATAAAAGCCTGTATGGAAAAAATTATTGGTTTAAGCCTACACAGGGGGGCAACGTTTCTCCTTTTGATTTTTTGAATTTATGCGTGTACAAAATATTTTCAGACTCATTTTTAATATTTTGTCACGCAGGGGGGAAAGAGAGAATATAAGGGCTAGATAAAAAATAACCGAATTTTTTACAAAAGTGAAGAATCCATTTAAGAATGGAACAAAAAGAACAAGACAAGAAAAAAGTAAGAACCCCAAAAGAATGAAGATGTAAAAAATAAAAGATCACTCCAGCTAGAAGAGTTGAAGCTAATGTAGGATAAATGCCTAAGGATAAAGATCCATTTTGAAGGGTAAAGACCCGATCTCCAAAGGATAAAGATTATTTTTGAAGGGTAAAGACCCGATCTCCAAAGGATGAAGATCCATTTTTAAAGGGTAAAGACCCGATCTCCAAAAAATAAAGATTCATTTTTTAAGGATAAAGACCCGATCTTCAAAGGATAAAGATCCATTTTTGAGGGTTAAAGATCCGATCTACAAAGGATAAAGATCTAACATTGAAGGGTAAAGACCCAATCTCCAAAAGATGAAAATTTATTTTTGAAGGGTAAAGACCCACAATCCATTAAAGAATAGAATAACTGATTAGAAGAAAACCATAATTCTCAGATGATAAAAGGTTAACCAAGCTAGAAAAGCTGAAGTTGATCTAGTTTTTTTTTTCTCAAAGCATCTAGTCTCGGGTCCAAGTACCTAGTCTCGGGTCCAAGTATCCTAATCAAATCTAGTTTTGGGTCCAAGTACCCAAATCAAATTCTGTCTCGGGTCCAAGTACTCAAATCAAATTCAGTCTCGAGTCCAAGTACCCAAATCAAATAAAATACAGTTTCAGATCGAGAATCCAAAATTTATTTTATTGTCCAGAACTCGATCCAGTCTTGGATCAATAACCCGATCAACCTCGGGCCGAGAACTCATCCTCATCCAATATCAGCTCAAAGTCATGTTACTTTTTACTCTCTTCTACTGAAATCTCAGATCATTCAAGTAGGGAATAAACTGTAGGATATGAGGAAGATTTATAGTTTTATGTGTTAAAATGGAATGATGGGTCGTATAAATTATTTTTTTTTATAAATTTTATTCTAAATTATAAATTAAAAAAATTATTTGATATAAAATATAAAATATTAGATTGTTTAAATCATAAAATTATTTAATTTTTAATATTTGATTTAAGATAATAATTTCTAAAATTCATAAAAAAAATTAATTTAAATTAATTAATAATTAAATTAATAAAATAAATAATGATGTAGTTTTAAATTATATAAATTATGTAGTTTTAGTTAAATAGATTATAATGAGTTCACTTATTAATTTGCTATAAGTCTCATTTAAAATCGTGTCATAAATAAATTAACTCGCTTATAACACTAGTCTTTTTAAGATTAATACTAATGTGCTAATTTTATATATCTTGTGTGTCGTATTTGCTTGTTATAATTGATTTTGAAACTCCAAATTATTTGCTCTTTTAATATTATTATACTTTTATTTCTAAAAAATAATTTATTAAAATAATAAATTATTAGATGAATTATGAGTGAGAATATATATATATATATATAAATAAAGGAAGTGTACTTATTTAATTGAAATTTAAAAAGTAATATTTTAATGGGTCTGAAATGAATATGATCAGCATAAAATATGAGTGGCAATAAAACAATAATAATTCGGATTAAAAAAATATAACAATAATAGTAATAATAATATGGAAGAAATAAGAAATTTTGTCTTGTTGCAGATATTGGGAACTTGGATTTTTTTTTTTTTTTTCCAAATGAGAGGAGTGGTTTCATGTGAGGAGAGAATGGAGCCAGCCTTTTGTTAGCATGCCAAAAAGTTAAATATCTTTTTTGAGTTTTGGCTCAAAATTGTAGGCCTTTCATTATTATTATTAATAAAAATTTAATTTTAAATAACTAAATAAATATAAATGCATAAAGATTCAAAGAAAAAGAAAGAATGATGTGTTTGCCAGTTACAAGGATTTGACATAACCCTGAGCTAAATAGCATATGCCTAAATAAGCTATTCACTGGCTGGCATGGGCTACACCATTATGCTTAAAAGAAATTTTTACAGTCCCATAACCAAAACCAAAAGTTCTGCCTCTTATCTCGCAAAATCCCATGGCTAATCATTTGAATTTTTTTCAATTTTTATTTTTTTTCAATCTTTATTAAAAGAATGTGATTTACAAAAAGATGCAGTGCTAAAAGGAAGGGACCCCCTCGCCCCTCTCCCTTTATTCAAATCATATTTGTTATTAATTCATAATAATAATTTATTAATTCAAATGCATTTGTCCCTACCGTTCAGTTTTAATCTAATTCAAAAATAAAATAATAATAGTGATAATTTAAGTCAAATATTAATGTCTATAAAATCAAACAAATGAAAATTTATAAATAAATATGTACTGAATAAACAAAAATTTATATATAAACAAATGATAAGAATTGCAATCTAACCCATATATTGATTATTAATCTAATAATATGAGTAGGTTTAGGTTAAGATATAATTGAACCCTATACTACAAAAAGCAATTGACTAAGATTTTTAAGAAAAGTTATATGTTTTTAGAAGTTATTCATATTTTTAGTTTACTTTTAATATATTATATATATATCTTTAAAATGAGGTATATTTTTAATATTCTATGTATATAATTTTGAAAAGAGATTTTTTTTTCAATTAAAAGTTGAAAAATTAATCTTTTTGAAAATAATTAATATTTTGAAAATAATTTTATTTTGGAAGTATATTTTTTTAAAACAGTTCAAATTTTATACACAATTCAAATGAAAGGTTTCTTTCCAATACAAGAAACAGGTATTATAAAATTAATTAAACATATTTGTTGATAAATCATTAAATTTTAATATATTTGAATGTAAGATTCGTTTGCTAACTGAAATAATTAATCAAAACAAAATAAAATTTCCTAAAAGGAAAGATTCGAAAAAAAAATTGAAAGTACTAAGTAGGTAAATATTGATTCAAAATTTAAACAACAAAGGTGAGAAAGTATATAATTGGAAGTGAAAAACATCATCATCTATCAATCAATTAGATGAAAAAGATTATCGACTTTTTAGATATAATATCACTATTTCATGCAAAAGATAAAATAATATATTTTTTTCATTTATTTAATTATTTATTTTTGCCACACTTTGATAATGATAACAGTTGCAGAGGAGTGCCTGGCTTTGTAACTTTTTCTCTTATTTTGAGATATCTTTGAAAATTTTGCAACATCATACCATTTATTGTCATTTGTCAAATTCCCCATTTTGGCGGGAAAAAGCACTACCACCTTTTTTTTTTAAAAAAAAATTATTTGTTTGACATTACAAAAGCTTACAAAAGTTTTTTATTTTTTTCCTTTTCTTCTTTTTTATTTTTTTTGTCTATTTAATTAATATTATTATTAGATTTCAAAAGTTTGTATTTTTTTTATGCAAACAAAAATGCTATCTCTAGCTGTTAGTGGGCTGTCAAATGATACGGTGCTTAATTGCATTACTTAAATTTGCTTAATTTTAGGCTTACACCAAACACGGTATTAGTTCAAGTAATTAGTAAGTGGTGGGTCAAACTGGCAGATCATTTTAAGATTATTATCTTTATTTAGTATTTCTTTCGCACTTATTTATTTATTTTTATTAAATATATAAAATTATATATATATATATTTATTTTAATATGAGATATATTTATTAAATATTTTAAATTTATTAAAATAATGATTAAATTATTTTTTAAAAAATAAAAATATTAAATGTGTTTATCAATTCAAAACAAAAAATGTATTTAAAAAATAAATAAATTATACATAAACCGAAAAGCTTATTTAAAAAATGACTTGTGGGCTGTCTTGAACCTAACTTGCAAAAAGATTTTTCTTCGTCAAGCAATACATGTGAGAAACTTGGAAATTATTCGAGTTCTTTGATATGATCAAGCTTATATTTATTCAGACAAATATCTCATTTCATCTCTAGAATCTTACTATATGCATATTTATTTATTAAAATCCATTCTAATTTTAATTAGTTCATCAAATAATTAATCCAAACCGACGCAACTAGAAAAGTTGCACTATTCATAAGCCGGCCCTGCTATATACTACCTGGAAGGGGGCTAAAATTACACGTCTTTAGAAAAAACAAATTGCTCCTAATTTCTAATTATTATTTCTGTCCACTCATTTTTGTCCTTTAAATTCTACGTCCTGCCAATTTTAACAAATATGGTTAAACTTATGTGTTTGATTACAATAAACAATTTTCTCAGTAATTTTATTCCTAAAAAATTTCCACTATTTTGACTGTGATTTATTTAAATAATCATCTATACAAAATCTCAAAATTAACGTTAATATCTGAGATTTGAATATGCTAGTGAATAGTGTAAAAATAACTTAAAAATGGACTCCAACTAATGACATTCTAGAGGTTGCTATGTGGAAAGACGTAAATTAATCATAAGATTTATAGTTGCTTTTTTTATAGGGAATTTTTCAAAAATATTTTTTATAAAAATATATGCTTTTTAATTTAAAAAAAAATCTTTCATACATATATATATATATATTAATATTTTATACCTCACTTTTAAAAATATAGTACATATATATAAATATTTAAAAATATATAAAAATCATGTGATATTGAAAAATAAAGGGACATGTTATTTTTCCTTTTTATGGGTTGTACATTTGTCGAGCAAGCATAGACATGAAGGATAGGAAAAGTCACTTTTGTCCAATATTGCTAAGTGCTTGTAGTCAAACTAAACATGATTAATAATTTTAAACATATCTATGAACTGATTAAGTTTATATTATTATTTTTTCATATTAAAAGATATAAAAGCAGTGAAAATGGCCATTTCCTAAAGTACCCTTTTCTTCATATTATTAAAAAAAATAATAGTTCTATTTAATTAGGAGTATTGACTAGCAATTTTTTAACTTGATTAGTAATTTTAATACACGTGAACTGTATATAATAGTACTGGCCTATTCACTGTTACACTTCAAAAATTAATACTGTATGATAAATATAAATATAAATATATCAAATAAAATAGAAAATAAATAAATAAATATTTTTTTTTTGAAAATTAAAATAAATAAATATATAAAAACACACAACTCCACACGAAGAGAGATTTTGATTTTCTGAAGAACAAGACTGCGGCGGCCAGCCATTCCCTAAATCTCGCCACCAATCACTCCTATCTTAGGCTCTATAAATAATATTTTTCTTTAAAATAAGGAACTAAAATTTAAAAAAAATTCAAAATAAATTGAACTAACATTAAAAAAAATTATTGTTTAGGTGATTTAATTCTCTCTTCTACAATATTAAATAAATTAAACTTATTTTATAAATTGAATTTATAAAATTAAATTCTATTTTTAATTATTTTTCAGTGTCTCTAAAATCATTAAATATTAAGTTCAAACTCTAAACTTCACTACAATGTTAGAAAATGGTAGAACAAAGTAAACAACAATAGTAAACCCATTCTCTAAATTGCATTGAACTATATTTTCTGGGCCATTCTTGAAATTAATTAGCTTATTCACATATTAAAAATAAAAAAAAATCATGGAAGTGATGGTACGAGGAAAGCAAGCAACAGGATAATGACTTATGTTATGTCTCCATTAATTCACATTATCGATTCTTCTTACAATAGTCAAACTCAAGGAACTAATAAAATCAAGAATAGAAATTCAATATAATAACATAAAAAAAGTATTTATATATAAAATAGTGTATATGTGAGGATCAGAAATATATGAAAATGGCAAAAAGTAAAAATAAAAATAAAAAAGATAAGGAAACTAGCTATTATTTACATATAGTAATTAAGAAAAAAAAAACAAATGGTGTAATTATGTTGAAAGTCATAGTTAAGATGGGAGAGAGAGAAAAAATATTCTTCTCTTTCATGGATCTAATTTTATACTTTTTTTTGGCGATGGTCTCATTATGATGGATATGAAATTACTTAATAGTGATAATAATATCAATTCTTTCTTTATATTCCTAATCCGAAGAACAAATCCATGATTCCATCATACCTTCACTTCTTGAAGCGACATTAATCTCCGGGCCTTTATCGCCACGAAAATGATCTGAAGAAGAAGCTGGGAAGTTTACTTTCCCGTTAACAACTCTCTGTGAGTTATCGTAATTGCCATTGATTGACCTTAAGAGACCTTGATGATTATGATGATGATGATGATCACTCTCATTGTTATTTGACCCATCGCCGCTGTCTACTCCTCCTCCTGCTACCATAGTATGAAGTCCTGTAAGGTTTGCACCAACATGGCCATGACTTAAACTGAACTCTTCCAAAACACCCATTTTGAGATGGGAATCATTGGATACGGATGAATTGGGAAGTGGGTACTTAAGAGAAGGTTGAAGAAGAGAATGAAGATTAAGAATTGGGTTTTGCATGCCGATGTTGAGAAGATTTTGTGGTTCTTTCATAAGCGCTATATCTGAAGATAAGTGGTAGTTAAGGGAAGTTGAAGAATTCGAATGAGAATTATTATTATTACTATTACTATTACCAATACTAATGTTGTTTGCAGTTGTGGTGGAAGCTATAGCATCTACCATAGAAGTAGAAGTAGTAGAAACTGATGAAGAAGAAGTCGAAGTAGAGGAAAGAAATGGTGGTTGAAATTTTTGAGCAAAAGGTCTTAAAAGGTAAGGAGGTGGAGCAGGTTCTAAATGGGTAGTCGCTGACCTTAAAGTAGAAGAAGTACCAAAGAGATCAAGTCTGGTTCTTGGAAAGTGTGAAGATGTAAAGGGCTGTGCAGGGATTCCAGTGAATTCTTGAACCATGGCTCTGAAATTTGATGTGTCTGTAGCCAGAACAGTCGTTGGTGCACGCCTAGAAGCTCTGGATCTTTTCTTTGGATTACGAACCGTATTTGTTGTGGTGGTGGTGGTGGTGTTGGTGTTGGTGGTTTGGTCATTGGAAGTGGAACCTGTCGGAGTACTAGAACTTCCTGGTCCCTGATGAGGGATTTGAATAGAAGGAAAAGTGGTTCTACTTGGAGTTTGGTTGGTGAAGAATTGTTGTGTTTGTGAAGATGAGGGTACGAAATTACCAAGATCAGTGCAATTAGTTTCAGATCTTAAATTTTTAGACCAGAACATATCAAGATTGAGAAATGAATTTGGGTTTGTGAGGTGTGGCGGAAGCGTCGGCGCCGGCGACCTTGACGACGATGATGATAAAGGATCAAAGTAATTTGATGAAGGGTCAAACATGAATGATGATGAAGAAGAGAGGTGGGTTTGATGGTGGTGGTGGTGGTGGTATGATGGTGGTGGTGGCTGTGGTGGTGGTGGGTTAGAGATGGGACCAACATGGGTTAATGGGTTGTTATTATTGTTCAAGAAAACTGAGATTGACTCCGCGCGTGAATCATACTCCTCATCTCCACCACTTGACGATTGTAAACTTCCACTATTACCAGAATCCATTAAATTTTTGCCCTTCAAAACAAAATAAATAGTAACACAGAGAGACAGAGATTTGAAGAGAGAGAGAAATTTTGGATTTTTTGTTACCTAACTTGCTACTAATACAGAACTAGACCCAGTCCCATATAAAGAGAAAAACAGCCAAAGAAAACAAAGCATGAGGTATAATAACAGAGAGATAATTGTTTTGGAAGAACAGAAAAAGAGAAATCAGAAAGTACCCAAGTTGTAATCTTTAAAGCTCTCCCTGATCTGCAAATTAGAAGAAGACAACGTTTGTTTTGATTTTGGTCTTTGCTAGCTTTTATTACTTCGTCTTGGAGGCAAAAGGATATGTATAAAGAATATAATAACAGCCCAAGGATGATGAAATTGATGGTTTCAGAGACAAGAGATAGAGAAAAACTGATAAAAATGGAAGCTAACAATTCTCGGGTTTCTGTTTGCTTTTGTTTTTAGCTTCATATACGAAGTAAAGAGACAGAATTGAACTAGGATTTTCTTTAAGAGTGGAAAGAGAGAGATGGGTTTAATAATTTGAGAATTGGCTTTTGTTCTGTGAAAGAGAGAGAGAGAGAGAAAGAAAGAGAGCTCTCTAGCTAGCTAGGGTGGTTTTTTCAGGGGTCTGAATTGGGGTTGGTTTGGATTGGGTTTTGGGTTTGGGTTTGGGTTTGGGAGGGGTAACTATTTGGGATTGGTGGTGGTGATGACAAAGCCATTGGACATTGGTCAAAGTAAGTGAGAGTTGTGTTTTTGATTCAGTGTGTGTGAAAACAAGGAAAAGATGTTAGAAATTGTATTTATTAATTAAAAATATATAATAATATAATACTTTTTAAATAATAATTCTAATTTTTTTTATTTGTTTCAAGGGGAATAATGAGATAGGCAAGCAGCCAAATTACGGAAAGTATGGTTGTTGAATGGTATAAAGGAGATGGATAACAACCATCTCCACCACGCTTTCAAAATTAAACCTTATTAAAAAATACCCATGTTTTTTATTAATTATACATTAATTGAAAAAATCAGTATTATTTATTAAACTTCATTTAGAATTGAATTATAATTATATAATTTTTGGAATGAATCAAATTTATTGATACATAGGAAATATTTGTTAAATATACTATTTATTTAGTATAGTAATAAAATTTAGTATTTGAATTATAAAATTTTATTCAAACCAAATATATATATATATTATTAAAAAAGGAAGGACAAATTGCAAAATGGCTAATAAATAATATTATATTATCTCATATCTAGATTATATGTCTATGTTTTGAGGATTTCGGTTTAATAATTGCCAAAGTAATTAGATACAAACATGTTTTTTTTTTAGCAATGTAGATACAAACATGTTGCTCTAATTGATTTCTTTATTGTACGGTATTATTTTGAACAGACTATATTAATTGAATTAATTAATTAATAATAAATGAATTAAACGTAGAATACAGTTTTCCATAGCCACAGCCTTTGACCAAGTCAGAAATCCTGATAAAATTTTAAAAAACAAAATCTCACATATTTCTTGGGTTATTATTAAGAAACCTCAGAGTCACTGAGAATCTTTCTCAATTTCCTTCCGCTGAAATTTATGCAAAAATAATCATTAATTTTTTCTCGGTTAAAAAACACTTTATATTTAATTTCCTTGTACTACTATTTTTTTTTATTTTTTCCACAATTAAAATTCATTATTTCGAATAAATCCAAATATAAAATAAAAGAAAAAAAATAACAAAATCTTGAAGGATGGGTAGATATCGGTTCACCAACAACTAAAGTTCGCTGCAACCATCAAAACTAAAATAAGAAGCAAAATATATATATTTTTATTATTGTACCATCAATAATATTTAATTAACTAATTAATTATAATGTGATTTTTATACAACTTAATTGGTTTTTATCATTCTACGTGTTACATTGTTTTTATTTTTATTTTTATTATTTTTTAAAAAATATTTCTTGTATGTTCTTCTACATAGATGATCTGTTTTATTTTCCTCCCCCCAAAAACAAAAACCCTAACCCTAAACAATAAATTATCACGTAATCCAAGTTTACGCGTAAGTATAAAGTTGTAAAGTACATCTAAGCATATATTATTGTCGTGATTTACTTTTAAGAAGTGCCTTTTCTTTTGAGGGCTTTAACAAGTGTCTTAAATATTAAAATAAAAAAATCTGGATAATATTAAATAAAAATAAATAAAATATTATTTCATTGATTCCTGAAATTTAATTGATTCTTTTAAAATAATTAAATAATCCGGAAATTTTTGCTTCATTTAAACACTTTAAATTTTCTCATTCAAGAACTCATTAAAATACATATAAAGACTAAAATAACCTTCATTTTATTCTAATATTCTCTAAATTGGTTCTGAAACGACCCAAATGGCCACCTCCAAAAACATTACTTTAATGGCCGTTTGCAAAGTTGCTTGGCATGGCATTAAGCATACGATCCAATTGGCAGGGGCGGAATTTGAAGTTTTAACTTGAAGGGCCACGTATATTAATTATGAAGCTAAATTAATATGAATTTCATTAAAATTAATTTTGAAAGTTGAAAAAAGATACTAAAATAAGAAAAAGAGGAGTAAGTAAATGGAAATGGAAAAAGAAAGTGCACCAAAAGTAACCATGTTTTTTTTACCTGACAACTATACCCCTTTTGATCTTCGATATAGTTTTTAGGATTTTTTTTTAAATTGATGTTTCGTTTCTAATCTTAACAGTTATATATATATGTGTGTGTAGTTAAGCACTTAAGTTGGGCATAATGAAAATGTAAAAAAATGATCCAAAACTATTTGGAGTATCTCACTTTGAATCTTAAAAGCCTTTTTTAAAATTTATTTATGACATTTTTCTATAAAAAACATAGCAAATTGAACTCTCAGTTAACGAAAGTTAATTTTTTTCATTTATTTTTTATGATGTGCCAATATATGAGACCTATAATTAAGATATTTTAAATAAAAAAATTAAATATAACCCTAAAATAATTTTTAGATTTCGAATTGGACCTGAAAATTTTTAAAGCGAATTATTCTGAATATATATGTATGATATTATTAGCAATATTTTTTAATTAATATAAATATTTAGATCACCAACAATAATATTTAATCATAAAAAACAGAAAATTTTAAAATAAAAAAAATAAATAAAATGTATTAACATTTATTTATTTATCTATTTATTTATTTTATAATATTATTTTTATTTAATTTATTCAAATATAATCATAAATAATTTTTAACACAATATTATCAATATTTATAAATTATTACAAATATTTAAATCATCAACTATAATATTTAATGATAAAAAAATAAGAAAACTTTAAAGAGAAAATAAATAAAGCGAATAAGATTTATTTATTTATTATTTATAATAATATTTTTTATTTATTTTATTTACATTAATATCGAAAAAATATATTTTAAAATTATTTATATCACTTACAAATCTATTTATAATTTTTATATAAAATTAAGTATTAAAAAATAATTTAAAATAAATGAGTTAATTAACAAGATAAATAATATTAAATTTTTATATAAAAATTAAGTATTAAGACATAATTTAAAATAAATGTGAGTTAATGACTATATGTGAATAAATATGTTATCCTAATATGACAACCAAGAGGGAGGGGGTGAATTAGTTATTATGAGGAAGTGATGACAAATTAAAATTTGAAAGCAAAATAAGAAGAAACAAGTAGAGTAAAAGGAAAGTAACAAAAATGAACACAAAAAATTTATAGTGGTTCAGATTTCTCAATTCTACATCCACTTTCTCAACAACTTGTTGAGTTTCTACTATCAATGAGTTTTTACAAGCTCACACCAAACTTTTACAAGATTTGACTAATCTCCTCACAATTTAACAAGAGTTTTCTCATGTTCACTCTAAAATCTAAATATTTCAAAGCTCACATTCAAACTTATATAATTGTGTTTAATGCTCATACCCAACACCCAAAGAATATAAATAAGAATTTTAATGCAAAGAAATGAAATTTGTTTATCTTGGCTGTATCAATCACACTTATTCTTAAAAAAAAAGTCTTCAACTAGTCGTTTAAAGTGGGTGCCAACATGTTTGAATCTTATCTCTCACTTAAATTATTATTCAAAGCAAGTTTATGGTCGGACTGTGATTGGTCCCGTAGTACTTCACAAGAATCGGTTAGACTCTGCATGGTTCGGTCATATTTTTTGAATTTTTGACAAGCGCTCCTCCAACGGTTGGTCAACGTGGCATCCAACAATTGAGTGGAGGAATAACAATTATGAATTTTAAAAATAATTGTAAAGGTTTGGCTTGAAAAATAAAGGGTCCAGTCAGACTTTGTCTTGTACTATGAGAATTTGAAAATACTTTTGGCCGTGAAATTTTCTAGATGAATTTGTCAAAATTTCAATAAAAGGTACAGTTGGACTATTACTTAGTCTGAACGGATTTTATGTGGTCCAGTGAGATTTTAAGAGTACTCTTTCCCGTGAACCTTTCTGTGTGAATTTTACTTGAATTTATGTCAATGGTCCAGTCAGGCTTCCTCATAGTCCGATCGAACTTTGTGTAATTTCTCCAAAGAGATTTTGGTATTGAATTAATTGATTGGGCTAGTATGTTGGGTTCTGAAATTTGATGAATGTATTGAATTAGGGTTTGATTGAATTGATTTGGGTATTAGGGTTTTCGAATTAATTGTTTTCTTTGAGTTTTTGGATGATTTAATTTTCTGCTGAAGTTTGATGTTAGTGCTGTATATTGCTCGATTTTTAATTAAATATTGGAACATGATAAAAATCTAAAATTTGGATATGTGGCTCTAAATTGAGTCTAGTTTATGAAAAAAATAATTTTTGGGATTTTGGAGCATCTTATATTTCTGGAAAATTCAAGTTTACTACTGTTGTCTGACGAACTGTACTGTAGATGCGATTTCATCATCTGTAACTTTCGAAATTCATATTAAAATGTGTAAAAATATTTTAGATTTGATTTTCATATATGTTGAAGTTCTGGAAGTCTAATTTACAAGAAAAATATGTTGGGTTATGTTTCTATTGTTATATTTTTGAAATAATTAGATCTTTCTACTGTTGTCAGTATACCTTGTGAGCTGTATACTGTTATGAATAAAAATTGGTTGAGGGACTTCTAAGTCTCGAAAAATTATGAAATTTTGGTAGGATGCTTTTCAGATATCAAATTAACTTTTGGTTGAAAATTATAAATTTTGCATATACTGGTTAATTGTTTTGAATTTTACAAGTTGACACTCGTTGTTCAGGTTTATTGGTAAAATTGTATTTTGTGAATATTGAATATTTAAGTAAGGTATTTGATAAATTTAAATTGTAAGAACTTTTTAATGACATTTTATATTCTGGAAAGCAAGTTTAAAGGTGTGGTATAGTGATAGTTAAGTTATGATTTGTTGACGAAAAGGTTTAACCTTGTTATGGAAACTATTGAATTGCGTGCATTCACGTCATGCATTCCCATTTGCACTTGCATACATTTGTAAGGGTGGTTGTTAATTGATGGTTAATGGTTAGGCGGTGGTCCAGCAGCACCTCAGACTTAGGGTGGCGGATTGCTTAGCTGACTGTTAGACCAGGTAAGTTCTATGGGTGTATTTGAACTGTTTGTGTTGTGCTACTTGCTAACAACCTATATATGTATATATAAACCCTTCTTATAATATATTATCCTTTCTATATATTCACTAGACTATTTTTTCGAACTCAGCCTCGCATGCTTTAGGAGACAGAGAAACTTGCATGTGATTGTATTTATGTGAGAATATTGAATTTGATATTACTTGTGCTGTGTGATGGTGTGTCATGAAGGGGAAGGAGGTTACTGAGGCTTAATGTCTATACTGCTACTGAGGCTTAATGACTATACTGTTTACTGAGGCTACATGCATAATTACTGATTACTGTACTGTACTGAGGAGTTATAATGGCGGATGTGACTGATATTATACTGTACTGTTTACTGATTGGTGACCCCGACACACCATCTTGATTGCTTAATTTGTGAATGTATTATATGTACTGCTTATATAACTGTTAGATGTTTCTCTGCCTCTCATAGGCTTACTGGGCGTCTATATAAAGCGCTCACACCCTTACAGATTGTCTTGCAGGTTTACAGTGATTGCCTTCGTCTATCTTCTTTCTCTTCTTGGCGAAGTCGATCAGGTTTTTCGTTTGTGTTTATCGGTCTTTCTGCTTAGAGATTTTCGGATATTGAACTTTTGGGCTGATTGAATCCGAATCCCTTTTTGTGTAATAAATAGAACTTGTCTGCTTTAGATTTCCCGAATAATTTTATTGTGATTTGATTATATTGATGGTTTGCATTTGAACTAGGATTGAGGATTATATAAGTATTGAACTGTTTTGCACTTAGACTGTTATGAATATTTCTAAGGCTTATGTGGTCGGACTTCGGTTTGGCTGAATGCCGGTCGTGGCCCCCGGGTTGGGTCGTGACAAAAGAGTAACTTCCTGCAAAATGTAACTTAATACAAATATTAGTTTTATTCAATTTGATTGTCTAAAATCAAAATAGAGTTAATAATCTCTCCCTTTTTTATTTTGGCAATTAAATTGAATCAAGTAGTTTTAATAGATTGGTTTGAATTTTAAATTTAATTGATTATTTGTCCTTTCACTCCCTTAATGCATTTCATATCTCCCCCTATGTAAATTCAATAGATAGGTTACCATCTCTCCCCCTTTGAAATAGGCAAAAGTAATTTCTGAACATGTAACATTGAGAAAATAAATTTTAAATATATAATACTGATTATGGAAAAGAAAAGAAACAATGTATGATCTTATTACATTGAATGCCACAAAATGTTATGAGATCATACATGAAATACAAAACAATTAATAAAAGGTTAGTTTCAATCCTCATAATTATCTTCACCATCCTCTTCATCTCCTTCTCCTTCTTCATCATTTCCACTCGCTTTAAGATGAGTTCCAACTTCTTCACTTTTTTCTTCATAAGGGAAAGAACCATGAATGGAAGGGGAAAGACTTGGTTCTTCTTCATTAATGATAATATATTGAGAGAGTCCCAAAGCACTTTGAATTTGTTGAATGTCAATATGAAGATGAGAGACTTGAGAGGTGAGGCTATCAATTTTCATTCATTGAGAGGTCATTTGGCTTTAGATGTCTTGGAGATTAGAGAAAATTGTTCCTTAGGCTCTAGGAGTTTGAGATCTAGGAATTTCCATTTGAAAATTTTCCTCAGATTCTTCTATAATTCTAAGCCTTTTTCTTTATTGTGTCTTAGCTCCTTATGCACCTAAAAAATGCACATATGTTCCATCATCATCCTTAATGCATTTAGCATGCTTGAAATAGCTCATATTAATGGATTTTATGGTTGGATCAAGAGGGTGCGAGAGTGTAGCTTTATTGGTCAGTGTGAGAACACCAATATATTTTACAATTTGAGTAATTTTGGAGGAAAGTAAAATGACTTCGGCTTTGGTTTTCCTAATATGGAGGAAGGTATCAATTAGAAACTTTTCAATTTGAATAGCTTAGCCTCAGATTAGGAAAAAGAGAAAGAGAAGGTCTTTTTGAGTAACTTTTCTCATTGATTTCACCTCTAGCACTAATTATGTAGGTCATTATCATATGCAACATCCAAAAGGTTAAGCTCCTAAGGTCTTTGGAATTTGATTGTTTATGAAGAGTTGTTTCAATTAAAATTTCTCTCCAAAAATCCAATTGGACTTGGGGAGTGAGAGTCTTATTGGAGAGATGGAAAATGTCATCTACTTGGAAACCCTAAATTGAGGAGAATTATTTTAAAGTGAGATCATAGTCTTGGTTGAAGAATCTAAAAGAAATTTCATAATAGCCTAGAGGATCACTACTCTTCTTGCTAACAACTAGAGTACCGAGAAATTCCTTTATCAAGTATTCCCACCCAAGGTCATTCGTTTCAGGAAAAATAAATTTTTACCATCACAAGTTGCTAAGATAGGCCCTGATTTAATTTTCAATTTTTAGGCTTTCAAGAGTCAAGGTAGAGAAGAGACTGTTGGTTCTATAATTTTATCTTTAACGATAGCATACATCTTTCTCTCATCATCATCTTTGAATCTAATCTTCTGAGTTCTTGTTGGAGTCTTTTCTGATTGAGAAGAAATGGCAATGCCCTTGCCTTTTCCTTCCTAGAGGCCTTATTCTTTGAATGTTCTTTAGGAGCCATTTAGGAGAGAGAGATTTGAAGAAGTAAGAGTGATTTGAAGAGTTTGAGTGTTTCAATGTTTAAAGATTGATAAAAGTTCACAAAATATGATATTTGAGTGTATTTATAGATTTTGTGGCTAAAACTAGCCATTTATAGCTTTTGGAGGAGATAAATGCATGTTTTTAAGAGTTTCCAATGATTATAATTTTTGAAATCCAGAGGAAAAGTCTGGTTAGGCCTACCTTGGTCTGGTGGTGATTTTTTAAAAATTATAGAAAGTCCGGTCGAAATAAGGGAAGACCGAATGGAATTTATTTTTTAAACACAACAGTAAAAAAAATTTGAAGTGTACCGATCGGATCAAAGAAGGTATGATCATACTTTTATGAAAAAATTGCGAGGTGGAGATTTTCAAGATCATTATGGTCATTCCATCTTGAAGACCAATCGGAATATTTAAAATTTTAACAAAAATTAAAAATTTTAAAAAAAGAATGTGGATCTCATTTTGCGTACTCAATATATGATCAAAATAAATGTAATTAATGAATCGGATAATGTAAAATGCATATATTTGTAAGTGATTCTAATTTCATCATTGATATGCACATTCAAACGAATCAACTAAATATATTTAATCTAGAGTACTCCCATCTATCATCCTAATATATTATTTTATAAAATTTAATCTTTCTTCATTCAGGGGTTTTGTGAATATATTTGCAAGTTTATTTTGAGTATTTATAAATTCTAAGATAATATTTTGGTTTTGAATATTGTCTTTTAAGAGGTGATGCCTAATATCTATGTGTTGAGACCTAGAATATTGAATTAGATTTTTGGATAGATCAATGACACTTATGTTATCATACATAATGAAAATGTGATCAAATATTTTACTATAATCTAGCAATTATTGCTTTATCTATAGGATTTGTGTGCAACAAAAATAAGCCGTAACATATTCAGCTTCCGCGGTAGATAGAGCAACCAACACTTGTTTATTGCTAAACCAAGAAACTAGGTAATCGCCAAGAAAATGACATACACCGGTGGTGCTTTTCCTATCCAATAGATTACCAATAAAATTCACATATGAAAAATTTAAAATGTTAAATAATGTATTCTAGGATACTAAAGTCCTAAATGCAATGCTTTACTTAAATATTTTAAAATTCTTTTAGTAGTATTCAAATGTGATTCTTTAAGGTATGATTGAAATCGAGCACATAAGTAAACACTATACATTATATTGGGCTTAGAAGCGGTAAGGTAAAGAAGTGATTCGATAATACCTCAATATTTCTTCTCATCAATTTTCTTACCAATTTCATCTTTGTCTAGCTTCAAGGATATACTCATTAGGGTCTTGCTTGCCTTGCAACCATTCATGCCAAACTTTTTGAGAAGATCCCTTATATATTTGGATTGTTTGATTAAGATTTCATCCTTACATTGTTTAATTTGTAGACCAAGAAAGAATTTGAGTTCATCCTTCATGCTAATGTCAAATTTCTTAGTCATACAAGAGACAAACTCTTGGCACAAGGATTCATTAGTAGCACCAAATATAATGTCATCAACATAAATTTGTATAATTAGGATGTTATGCAATTTCTTTTTCACAAAGAGTGTAGTATCAACCTTGCCTTTTAAAAAATTATTTTCTAACAAGTATGCACTTAGTCTATCATTCCAAGCTCTTGGAGCTTATTTTAATCCATATAGTGCCTTAGTTAATTTAAAAACATGAGTTACGAGTTTATAGTCTTCAAAACCATGAGTTTGATCAACATAGACTTCTTTATTTATAAAACCATTTAAAAATGTAATTTTAACATCCATTTGAAAAATTTTGAAATTCATATGACATGTAAATACAAGTAAAATTCTAATAGCTTCTAATATTGCTATGAGGGCAAATGTCTCATTATAATCAATGTCTTCTTCGTGATTATAACCTTTGGCTACCAATCTAGCTTTATTTCTAGTGATAAGACCATCTTCATCAAACTTATTACTATACACTAATTTGCAACTAATAATTGGATGATCATTGGGTCTAGGAACAAGTACTCACACTTTATTTCTTTCAAATTGATTGAGTTCATCTTGCATGGTAATCACCCAACATTCATCATTAAGAGCATCCTCAATGATCCTTGGCTCAATTTGAGAAACAAAAACAATATTAGAATCTAAATACTTAAATTTTGACATTGTAGTTACTCTCTTTGAAGTATCATCAATGATGAGTTCTTTTGGATGATCCTTTTGATAATGCCAATCTTTGGGTAGTTCTTAATTCTCTTCTATCTTGGTCTCTTCTTGTTCCACTATTTGTTCATGCTCATCATTATTTTCCTTTGAAACATCATTTGTCTTAACATCTTCAAATGTACCTACAAAATCATCAAGAATATTATATTTCCCATGATCAAGCGTGGAAAATTCATCAAAGATAACATGCATTGATTCTTTAACTACTAAATTTCTTATATGAAATACTCTATATGCTTTATTAGAAGATGAGTATCCTACAAAAACTCCTTCATCCGATTTGGATGAAAATTTTCCAATATTATCCTTAGTATTTAATATAAAGCATTTGAATCCAAATATTCTAAGGTATGAAATTTTGAGTTTTCTTCCATTTCATAGCTCATAAAAAGTTTTATTCATTAAAGATCTTTTAAAAACTCAATTTAAAATATAACATGCAGTATTAACTGCTTCCGGCCAAAAGTAAGAAGGTAAACTATACTCATTAAGCATTGTTATAGCCATTTCTTTCAACATTTTATTTTTCCTTTCAACTATACTATTTTGTTGTAGTGTTCTAGGTACTGAAAAATTATGTAAAATACCATACTCATTGCAAAAATTTTTAAAGTTCTCATTTTTAAATTCTTTGCCACGATAACTTCTAATAGATGTGATCACATAGTTTTTTTTTTTTTGAACTCTTTTTGTAAAAATTTTGAAATGATTAAAAGTTTTATTCTTTTGAGCTATAAAATTAACTCAAGTAAACCTTGAGTAGTCATCAATAAGTACAAATGCATATAACTTACCTCCTAAATTAGAAATTTTATTTGGTACAAACAAGTCTAAATATATTAATTCTAGAAGTCTAGAAGTGCTTACAACATTCTTGGATTTGAAAGAACTTTTGTAGTTGACATGGTTCACATACTTTATCTTTGTGAAATTTTATTTTGGGTAGTCCATCCATAAGTTTTTCCTTACCTAAACATTACAGTTGATCCATACTAACATGTCATAATCTTCTATGTCAAAGCCAAACATCATTACTAATAGTAATTAAATATTTAAAAGTATTATTAGAGTGTATGTGAATTTTATAAGTGTTGCCAATTCTATCTTCTTTGAATTCAAGTTCACCAATAGGTGGGGTAATTTGACATCCTTTGGAGTTAAAAGTGACATTATATCTCTTATCACATAATTGACTAAGACTTAACAAATTATGTTTTAATCCATCAACTAACCATACATCATCAATCATATTCTTACCAAACATACCTATGGAACCAATACCTATAATTTTATCTTTAGCATTGTTTCCAAATGTTACATTACCTCTTTGCTTGTAAGTGAGGGTAGTGAAGAGTTTTGCATTACCAGTCATGTGCCTTAAGCATCCACTATCTATAACCTAAAATCTCTCTTGGATTGTAGATTTTAGGAACACCTACAACACAATAAGGTTCATCTTCTTTTAGGTATCCAAATGAACTTGGGTTGAGGGTTAGCTGTTGAAGGATCCTTTAATTTGAGATGAGCCTTCCTAATATAACAAAATCTACTTTTGTGACCAATTTTCATGCAATAATAACATTAATACAAGAGTTTATGCCTTTGCATTCTTCTTCTATTGAATTTTAATGGATTATGAGGACAATCACAAATATATGTGGTATGAAGTTGTTTTTTAGCATATTTGTACTTGTGTTCATGCTTTGCGTATATTTAATTTATTCTTGCTAACTTAGTTTCATAGCCTAGTGAGCCTTAAGTAGTCTTGTTGAAACTTTTAGGCTTAATGAGTACATTAGTGTTCTTTACCATTTCAACATTAAAAGTTTGAGTTGTAGAAGCTTTAACAAATGTTGGTGTATTAGATGTGGTGGGAGTTGAGCTATTGAATCCTAAATCATATTTAGAGAATGGTGACCTTTGAACACTAATTAATGTATCTAAGGCTTCATTTTCTTTATGAAATTTAGAAATAGAGTTTTTGAGTTTATCATAGTAATTTTATCTAAACTAGATGAATTCTTAGATACTTCATTCAAAGACTTCATTAATTATTTATTTGAGTCTTCCATTCTAAAGTAGAATTTTTTAAAGAAATAAAGTCTTTTTCTACAATAATGCATTTTTCTTTATAAAATTTTATTTTAGAAAAATATTTTTAGACTTTTAAGTTTATATGCTCAACTAAATCATCATCTAATACATCATCAATATTTTCATAATTTAAATTAATGTTTGAGGATTGAGTGTTTACCTTATTAGAGTGTTCATCATCTTCCATAGCTATAAGACAAAGATTTGCAACTTCTTACTCTTCTTCCTCTTTTTCACTTAAAGAATCATCATCCCATGTAGCTTTAAGAGACTTCTTCTTTTCCTTATCCTTTTTTTTTGTTTTTCAATTTGAAACAATCCATTTTGATGTGATCCAGTTTGCCACATTCATAGCATTTCACTTCATTTTTTTTCTCTTGGTCTTTGAAAGAGAATTTTGAGTATGTACCTTTGTTAGCTTAAAGTCTCCTCCTTCTTTTTCATTCACTTTCTCTTTTTGACATCATAGCCATTTCTTCATCTTCATCACTATAATCTTCACTTTAGCTTTCTTCTTCTTGAGTGGTTTTGAGAGCTATGACTTTCTTCTTGTCCTTCTCATCGGTATCATCTTCTTTTTCAGTATGCAACTCAAAAGTGAGAAGTTTGCCAACTAGCGCATTGGTTCTTAGTGTGCTAAGATCATGAGCTTCCTTAATTGAAGAGATTTTTGACTTAAAGTTCTTCTTAGCTCTAAGTGCTCTTAATATTTTGCTATTGACATCACCTTGATCATATAATTTTCTATATTTCTTCAAGTCGTTGACAATAGCAAGTAACCGATTTGTCATTTTGGTGACATTTTTATTGGGCTTCATTTTAAAGAGTTCATACTCATGAATAATCATTTGGATCCTGATGAACCTCACTTGGGTGGTACTCTCATGATAATTCTCAAGAGTTTTTCAAATGCTATATGTACAAGATGTTGAACTCTTTCACCTTCTTCTCTAGATATGGAATTCACAAAGATGGAGGCTACTCTATTATTTTTGTAAAGAGCCCTTTCTTATGCATCAGTCGATTGTGCTTTAGGAAGAGGTACTTAAGCACCACCAACCTCATAAGTAGAAGGTTTCCACTCATTTAGTAGATATTTTCAAAGCTCAATTCTCTCACTATCAAGAAACAACTACATTTTGTGTTTTCAATAGGAATAATCGATTCCATCAAAGCAAGACCCAAAATAAGAATTAAGTTTACCATGTGGTGAAGAATTTATGGTAGAGCTAGATGGTGTATTACTTACCATTTTGGATCAGATTTCACAATTAAGCTTCTTAAAATTTCAAGGCTCTAATGCCAATTGTTGTCCCAAGATGGCAACTAATAGGGGGTTGAATTGGTTGTTATGAAAAAGTGATGGCAAATTAAAATTTGAAAGCAAGATAAGAAGAAATGAGTAGAGTAAAATGAAGGTAAGAAGAATGAACACAAGAAATTTATAGTGGTTCGAATTTCTTAATCTTACATCCACTTCCTCAACAACTTATTGAGTTTCTACTATCAGTGAATTTTTTTAAGCTCAAATCTAACTTGATATTTTTACAAGCTCACTTCAAACTTTTATAAGGTTTGAGTAATCTCCTCACAACCCAACAAGAGTTTTTTTAGGCTACTCTAAAATCTAAGTGTTTCAACTCTCATACTTAAACTTGTACAATGATGTTTAATCCTCACACCCAATATTCAAAAAATACAAATAGAAATTTTAATGCAAAGAAATAAAATTTGTTTATTTTGGTTATATCAATCACACTTATTCATAAAAATGAGGTTTATCATGATTTTTATAGCCTTCAAGTCTTCAACTAGCCGTTTGAAGTGAGTGCCAACATGTTTGAATCTTATCTCCCACTTCAATTATTATTTAGAGCAAGTTCATGGTCAGACTGTGATTGGTCTTGTCGTACTTCACAAGAACCAGTCAGACTCTGTATAGTCCGATCATATTTTTTAAATTTCTGACAAGCGCTCCTCTAACGGTTGGTCCATGTGGCATCCACCAATTGAGTGAAGGAATAACGATTATGAATTTAAAAATAATAATAAAGGTCCGATCAGAAAAACAAAGGGTCCGGTCGGACTTTTATCTGATACTCTGAGAATTTGGGAGTATTTTTGACCGTGAAACTTTTTAGATGAATTTGCCAAATTTTCAATCAAAGGTACAGTCAGACTATTACTTGATCCGAATGGACTTTATGTAGTCCGATGAGATTTTAAGAGTACTATTCGCCGTAAACCTTTCTGCATGAATTTCACTTGAATTTATGTTAATGGTCCGGTCAAACTTTCTCATATTTGATTAGACTTTGTGTAATTTCTCCAAAGATTAACTTTCTGCAAAATGTAATTATAAATATTAGTTTTATTCAATTTAATTGCCTAAGATCAAAATAAAGTTAATAAAATTAAATAAAAAAGAAAATAATATTATAAAATAAATAAATAAATAGATAGATAAATAAATTTTGATACATTTTATTTATTTTTAATTTTTGATCATTAAATATTATGGTTGACTATCAAAATATTTAAATTAATCTAATAATATTGCTAATAATGTCACACATATATATTTTCTAATTCGCTATAAAAATTTTAAGGTCTAATTTAAAATCTAAAAAATACTTTAAAATTATATTAAATTTTTTAATTTAAAATATTTAAATAATAAATTTCATATAATGCCGCATTATAAAAATAAATTATAAAATTAACTTTCATTAACTGATGGTTCAATTTATTCTATTTTTTATAAAAAAAATAAAAAAATAAAAAATGGATAAAAAAAGCTTTAGGGTGAAAAGTGAGATATCAATCCCTTTTTTTTAACACGTTAATTAATAGTTAATAAGCTAATTATTCAAATAAAAAGAAGACGAGGTTAACTAAATTAGAGGAGGAAAATGACTGAAAAAATATTAACGGTGATGAAATGGATGACGATGAGGAGGGTATTTTGGGTACTAAATGTGATTTTTTTTTCAAACATTTTTAATGAAATTTTACAAAAATTTGGATGAAAGTACTAAATAATTTAAAAGAAGTAAAAATGAAGAGCTATTTTATTAGTTCGGCAAAAAAAATAAATCACATTATCTATTAAATAAAATTTTAGAAAAAAATATTTAAAAATAAAATAAATGAGTGAAAAATAGAGAATTAACCTAGGAAAATCAATATTATTATTAACCTATAATTTTTCATATTCAAATCTCCCATATATATTAGCATGGTAAAAAAATTTCGAAACTTAGTGAAAGTAAAAAAGAATTATATTGTTATGGTGTAATTCCAAGCTGTTTTGATATATTCAGCCTCTTAACAGTACAAAAGAAAATTATATACTATATATTATGATGATTATTATCATTTGAGTTTTTTTTTTCTTTGAAATAATTATCATTTGAGTTTTGATCAGCGTAATATGCGGTTGTATATAATATAACAATAAAATGATTTAGTAAACTGTTTATATTATATATAAATAAAGTAAGCATCAAATATTTATTAAAATTTTATGTGTAAAAAAAAATTCAATAGAGGTAAAATTTCAATATTTCATGTTAAAAATAATGAAGATCTATTTATTCATTTTTCAGCTTGAATAAAATTTAAATTTTTTTGTATTTATAAATTAATTAAATTAATGGTTTTATTCACTTGTTGTGATTATTATCATTATTATTGTTGTTGTTATTGTTAATTAATATTTTTAATGGATGTATGTAAATAAGCAATTAGTTATCTCAAAATTTTAAAAATTTATATCTCCATAATTTTTTTAAATTAAAGAATTAATAAAATTCAAAAGATAAAAATAAACACTTAAAGTAAAATATTATTTTGTAAATTATTGTTACCTTAATTTTCACTAATTATATATCATATATTCTTTATTTCAATTTAGTTTTAATTAAAAGATTAATTAATGAGACAAAGGTATAACTTGATGATTAGTAATACGTACTATTCTGCTTGAATTTTTAGTTCTAATTATTCTTCTTTCTCATATATAATATATAAATCTAGAAATATATAAAAGGAAAATTTTTTTGCATAATATTAATCCAAGTGTCATAATAATGAACTGATACTTGGCTTAATTTAAGATAAAATTAGAATTAATTTAAGACAAACAAGTAATTATTTTATTAAAAAATATAAAATGTAAAAATTGAATTACTATATATATTAAGAATTTTTACATTAAAAATATTAATTTTCTAATATTAATACATAAGTTAATAAAAATATTTTAAATATTATTTCACAATTTTAATAGATTTTCGAAAGACAAACAAGCTATTATTCTATTCAAAAAAATAAAAATAAATAAAATACAAAAATTGAATAATCATATATATATATTAAGGATTTTTTATATGAAAAAAAATAGTAATTTTCTAATATTAATACATAAGTTAATAAAAATATTTTAAATATTATTTCACAACTTAATAAATTTTTGAAAGACAAACAAGTTATTATTGCAAAACTAAGATTAATTTAAAATAAATAAGTTATTATTTTACTCAAAAAAATAAAAATAAATGAAATACAAAAAATGAATAATCATATAAACATTAAGAATTTTTTATATGAAAAAAAAGTAAATTTTCTAATATTAATATAAAAATTAATATTATTTCACATTTACAATAGATTTTCGGAATTACTATTATTGTAAAAAAAAAAAACTCTACTATATATATTAAGAACTTTTATATAAAAAACAGTAATTTTCTAATATTAATACATAAGTTAATAAAAATATTTTAAATATTATTTCACAATTTCAATAGATTTTCATAAGACAAACAAGTTATTATTTCATTCAAAAAATAAAAATAAATAAAATGCAAAAATTGAATAATTATATATATATTAAGAATTTTTTATATGAAAAAAATAGTAAATTTATAATATTAATACATAAAATTGGATCAATTTTCTTTTGATTTTAATTTAATTGATTAGTTTATTTAACTTTGAAAACCTTTAAATTATTCAAACTGAAACTTAAATTTAAAATTTTGAGATACAATTATTAAAAAAGAGATAACAATAAGATAAAATTATCAAATATAAAAAGTAATAATCCAAAAAATAATTTAAATTAGAAAAAATTTAAAAGAATTTAATTAAAAATAAAGATAATATTCAATTATTATTCACTAAATTTCACAAAAATAGTTTTACACTCCGAATTATATCTTTACTTACAGTTATTCTTAGACTTTTATTTCATTGTCGCCGTTATTATTTATATTACTGCACTGTAAAATTGAAATAATTAATTCATTTTTTCATTTAAATCTGTTTTTTTTAAATTTGTTTGCTTGAAATATGTTTGATTTTGATATGTTAGGTTTAAATTTATTTATTTCATGAATCCAAAGTTGAATCAAATTATTTGTGATAATTTTGTTTCCTTTTGCATGTAATACTAAACCTTTTATAGATGTTTATTAGCGGTAAGAATAAGACTAAATAAAAATTTATTTGTAAATCACAAATGTCTAATGAATCTCAAGTTGAATCAAATTATTTGTGATAATTTGTTTACTTTTTTTTTTTTAATGTTAAGATTCTCTTACAATTCTACCACAATATAAAATTTTCTAATAAGGTTAGCCAATAAGATATCAATAAGAAATGCCTAATCTATGTTATTTTACACTATTTTTATTGCTTATAGAAAAAGCAAATATACAACTAACTCAAGCGCTGCAAAGGTGTCAAAGATTAAATAAAAATTCATTCAGTAAATGATAGCATGATCTGAACAACTTACATTTGGATATAAATAGTAAACTGCAGCAAATTATTTGTGATAAATCTTAAATAAAATATCGAGGGAAGGACTTAGAATTAGAACATAAATTCAAAAATTTTAACATTAACTTAAATAAAATATTTGGTCTTTTAAATAAAATATGCATACATTTAAAATATATATAATTAATATTTTATGTTTGGTACCATATAAATAAATAAGTGAGCATTCATATGATTAATTGTATCAATTCTATTATCTATAAATATTATTATGATTTTCACAAGACTTAAAAATCAGGTTATTGAAGCAAAGACTTTATCTGGAGCTAGGGATGAGCAATTTTGGTTTGATTTTGGAGATTTGAAAATCTCCATAATCGAACCAAAATTCAAATATTTTAAATTCATTGAAACTGGAATTGAACCAAATATATAAAATATCCGTATCAAATTAAAAAATTTGATTCGACTCGGTTCAGATATTCGGTTCTAACGGAGCGGTTTCGATACCAAATGAAGACGAAAATTCGAAGATTTAAAATTATTTTTTTAAATTTAAATAATAGAATAATAATTAATAATATTTTATAAGCTATTCATATTTTGTTGAATCAGCATAATTAAACAACTTCACAATTATAAATAAATAAATAAATTCACAAACATATAAGCCTAAAAATTTAATTACATATATCCTCAAAATTAATAAATTTATAATAAGATTAATAATTTATTTTAACAATAATAATAACTTGTTCAATTAATTTATTTAAATTAATCAATCAATTTCAATTAACCAATTTATTTACTTATTAATTTACACATTAATTTATTTATACATTAAATAATTAAATATAATAAAATATGAGACAATAAAATAACTTTAAATTTAAATATTTTAATAATTTAAATTAATCAATTATAGATATATTTTAATACACAATTTATGAATAATTATTATTAATCAAATAATTTTTAATCTATATTAATTGTGACGTAAATTTTTATTTACTACTAATACATAATTATGATATTATATACATGTACAAATATATTATTGTAATTATATCTTCTTATTATTATCAAATTTATTCGTAATTATTCATTTGTTAATTGTTATTACTCATATTCATAAAAAATTATATCATAAAATCTCTACAAAAAAAATAGGTATATAGCGATGATTATAAACTCCAAGCATAAAGCTTCTAGGAGACCTCATTTGGGAAGCACTGAATCACTTGTATATTCTTCACCTAAACCTGTAAAGGAAAGAAGTAAACAACAACATAATAACAGAATTAAATTGAAGTAAACAACAAGAAAGCCAATTCAAAGCTAATACTGATATTTCAAAATTGAGCTTGTGCTTCATCTTAGTTAATGTGAAAAGTAAACAGCAACATAATAACAAAATTGATATATGTGGTCAATAAAATCTCAAGTATCTGGTACATGTAATTTATTTTGGAGAAGAATCCTAAAATTGGGGAAAAAAATCTCATAAAGCTTTGGCCAATTCATTAAGAAGCTTTTCAGAATCTTTAAAGAAAAGAGAAACAACTTCAACAACAAAATCTGGATTCCTTTCATCTTGCAATTATTAAAGTTGATTAAATTGTTCATCCAAGAATCCTTTCACATAAAATAACTAATCTTTAATAAAACCAAGAAAGAAAAAACAAAATTTGAGATATTACTCACCTAATGAAACAGAGAAGCTGTGCAGTCAACTAATTGTAGTTGCAATTGAACCACACCAATATCCATTTTATTTAGCCCTCTTTTCTAAGAAAAATAACCAATGCCTAATTATAAAACATTTAACCAAAACCTTTTGCAAATCATGATATATCTAGCATACAAAATAAAAGAATTTCTCTTTCTTACTGAGGAAAGAAAGCAGATTCCTGCTGAACAACAGCATACTTATATAGAAAAACTAATAATTCTTACTAACATTTTTGTAAGTAGGAAAAGCTGAAAAATTCAAATTCCCACTGAATTATCATTACAAAGAAAATATATTATTCACCTCCAGATTTGGCCACTGAACATCTAATTCGTAAAATAACCTCAGTTTGAACTTCTAAAGGGTTGATCACTCGATGTCTGCATACGCACTTATTAAAATCCAAATTCCAAGCACAAAACACCTCAATTTCTAGTTTCCAATAACAATTTACCTCAAAGACACCAATTACAACAAACGAACACCTATATACATAAAAATTCTTGAGTTTATTTTGAGAGAGAGAGAGAGAATGAGAGGCTAACCATCTATGTTACTGAGAAGGAGCAAATCGCCTCACTAGTGACCAAAACCTAATCCAAATAATTCATAAAATAATTAAAAAATGAAATATAATTAAAAATCTAGAACTCAAATTCAATAATCCAAAAATTCAACACTCAAAATAAGATAAGGAGGAATAAAAATTGAAATGAAGCAAAACCAATTTAGGTTGATCTGGATTCTTCAAATTAAGAAGGAAAACAAACAGAAAAAAAAAAAAAGTCAACCACCAAAAATTGATAAATCCAACAAATCAAAAAAGAAAACAACAATTAATCGATGGATCCAGCAAAACTAAAGGCTTATAAGATGGCCAGGAGTTTTGATGTGCCTAACAAGAGCAGAAGAACACTGGTTCTCCCGAGGCTAGTGCCTTTGGTGTCTCCATATGTGCTATGCCTCGACTACACTGTAAGCATCACCGCCGTTCATCTTTAAAGATATATATATATATATATGCACAAACCCTAAATGCATACAATAAGAAGAAAAAAACAAAAATATTACCTGGATGGAAGATTAGAGAAAGAGATGAAACAAATTGTTTAATTGAAGACTAAAAACCCTAGCTGATAATTGATGACTGCCGGAGCATCCTACGGTGGTAACAATGTCATTCGCCATCAATTGAGAGAGAGATGAGAGAGCTTGAGTGGGAGAGAGTACAGATACAAATGAGCAAGCGCTTGAGTAAGAGAGCCAGTCTAGAGAGGGCAAATCAACGGGAGCAAAAAACAAATAATTAAAGCACTACATCTAAAAAAAATCTTTATAACTAATACTTAGCGACGGTTTCAATCGTCGCTAGCAATAAATGAAAGTTGTTAAATCATATTTGTAGATTGTGATTGTCAAAACCGTCCCAAAATAATATAAACCTTTACTGAATAAATTTATTTTGTGATGGAACCGTTATAAAACTGTCACAAAATAAAAATATAGCGATGGTTTTTACTAATTGCCGCTAAAAAAAACACTAGCTGATTATCCTATTTTTTATAGTATATTTATATTCAGTATCAATACTCATAAGTATTAATTATTATTAATATTCATACTTATTATTATTATTTAAAAACTACTAATATATTATATTAAATTACTTTATTAAATATATATTACTATAATTAGTATGAATTACTATTATTGGCACTAAAAATGATAGTAATTATTCATATAAATATATTAATAAATTATATTTAGTTATATAATTAGCTTGATTAGTGATAAAACATAAACATTTTTAAGATATATATAGAACATAATATATAAAATTAGAAATTTTGAATATATAACATGACATAATATAAATTTAAAAAATAATTTTAATATATTTTAAAAATATCAAATATTAAATAATACATCAATAAATATAATATAATTTTATATTAATAATAATAAATTAGATAATATTTCGGTTATTCAGTTTGGTTCGATTCAGTCAGATTCTCGGGTCGGTTATAGACTAATTGTAAAACCCTTGATTTTTGGGGAAATTGGAGCCTAGGGGCAAAATGGTAATTTTATCTTCAATTCACATTCGGGTGAATTTTATAACGTTTGGTGCTTATTTTATTAATGTGGGTGTTGAGATGTTTGTTTTGAGTGTAATATTGTGTTTTTGGCTTCGGGGGGTATTTTGGTCATTTTGGCCGTCAAAAAATTTTCGGGTTTCGTTTTGCTGTTTTTGATGTCATTTTGGTGACCGTGATGTCGTTACGGTTATTTTAAGTATAATTTTGCTAGGGGTTGTGTTTCGAAAATTTTTCGGGTATTTATTAATTTTTAATTAAAATAAATAAATAAATTAACTAATTAATTAACTAATTAAAATAATTCTGAAAATAATTGAATTTGGGGTTAGTTGTAAATTTTTATAAGTTAGTTGGGTTTTTTTTTTAAATTTTTAAAGAGTTTTAGGGTATTTTTAAATTAAAAAAATTAATTTAGAGGTATATTGGTAATTTACCAACTAAAAATTGTATAAATAGGGGTGTTAGGGCACCCAATTGAGTGTCTAATTTCTTGTGCCGTCGGAGAGAGAAAAGGGGAAAAAAATTAATTTTTCTTCAAAATCAGAGTGCTGTCGTTTCGTCAGTGGGCGTGTGATTTGCCGGTGTCGTTTGGCGAGGCAAGGGCGTCGTTCGGCGAGGCGCGCTCCTGTCGTTCGGCGTGCAGAGGTGTGTCGTTCGGCTTGCTGCGGGCTGCGTCGCCTGTCGTTTCGGGCTTCCCAATTCTAGCAGCTTTGATGTTTTGAGGTTTTTTTTTTCAATTTTTCTTCAATTTCTTCCAACTTAATGGCATAATTTGTGTTGTTGGATGTTTGTATGATGTTTAGGGTGTTAGAAAATAATATTTTTGATTTATTTTGATTTTTAATTAATTAAAAATAATTAAAAAGTTGTATGATGATTTTGGAGGTTCTTGATCTTTAATATTTGATTTGAGAGTTTAAGTTAATGATCTGGTATTTTTGGCAATTGTAATTTGTTCTAAAGATGTTAAACTTGATCTAGAAATTTATTTTGAAATTTTCATATTTGATTTATATTTTTAATTCATTAATAAAGTAAAAATTTATTACTGCTTGTGATTACTGATATTTCAGTAATTTTGTTGAATTTTTAAACATTATTGATAAATGATCTAGGTCTGAATTTTTGATATGTTTTAGGATATGATGTTAGGTGTTTATAAAAAATATTTTGAGGTCTGGGTCAAATGTTTGTGTTTCGAAATAAATTTATTTCTCAACTGCTGCCAGTATGGTAACTGGTTGTATGAATCCGATTTAAAAATTAAATTGAGGGACTTAGAGGTTTCTAAAAATTATGAAATTTTGATATGTTGTTTATTAGGATGTTTTGAATTTGTGAAAAATAATTTTGAGTCTGGTTCTAATGTTTAGGTTCCAAAATAAATTAAGTATTGACACTGCTGTTGGTTAAGGATTTTCTGATGATGTCTGTTTTGAAAATTATTTTGAAGGTCTTAGATGTCTTAAAAAATTATGAAATTTTTTTATGTTGTCCATCCTGATGTCTATAATATGAGAAAATTTTTTGGATAATTTTTTGGTAACGAAATGTGAAGGATTTATGATAATTTTTGCTGTACTGATTTTTAGTGGTTCAAACAGAACTAGAATGTTGTAAAATATTTTTGGGGGAACAAATAAATTTGGATTAATCTAAAATTTTGGACACACGTTATTTTGATGTTGGAGAAGCCACTGAAATTTTTCCAGAGCTTTTGAATGATGGAATTATTTTCTGGATATTTTTGAATTATAGGGACTACTTAAGAATTTTTATCGGTTTTGGGCGTTGGTATGAATTATAATTTTTGCATAGGGACTGATGTGATATTATTTGATAAATGAGTTATAAAAATTGAGTTGAGATTCTGGTTCTAATAAATTTTAATTAATTAATTGATTTTGCATTTTTGAGGTGCAATCGGTTTAACCATTGGGTTAAACCATAATTTTGGGTTGAGTTGGGTTGATTTTTAATTTTGGATTATCTTGGTTAATTGTTGGTTAAGTATTGATCTTTTTACATTCATAGCATGCATTGCATCCCTCATGATACATGAGATAGTGGGATTGATTGTTGGACTATGTAAGTATCTTTCCTTAGGCAATAATCCGGCTGAAGCTCGAGGTCAGTAGGTTGTGAGGATTGGGCTAAGCTTTCTTTGGATACCGAGTGAGTTCTTGGGTGTATGTGAATTATTTGTGATGTGCTATTTGCTAACTAAAATAATATATATATATATATATAAGCCATTCGTATATATTATTCTTTCTAATTTCGATATATTATCCTTTCTTGCCCTAGCCTCGCATGTGAATAAGAGACAGAGAAACTTGTATGCTATTTGCTAAATGCTTTGTTGTGATATTGAATATTCTTGTGATGTGCGATGGTGTGTCTAATGGGGACGGAGGATATGGATTGTGATTATGGAGATTATCTTGTATATCGATATCGATTTTGTTCTTGGGGCTTATGCCTACTTGCTCTTGGGGCCACGTGCCTACTTGTTCTTGGATATGGTTGAAGGAGGAGGATGTTATATTTTGTAGACCCCAATACACCATCATGTATGTGATTATTGTGGTTGTTACTTGATATATATTACTTTGATTGTATTAGTGTTTCTCTGCCTCTCATGAACTTACTGAGCGTCTATATAACGCTCACACCCTTATAGATTAACTTGCAGGTGGAAGTTACATTCCTTAGTGAGCTCGGTCGTCCTCCTTGTGATTTTTCTAGTTGGGTGTGGATTTTGGTTCGTCAACATATTTTCTTTACTCCATAGAGATTTAAAACTCTTGATTTTTGGAGAAGTTGGAGTTAGGGGCAAAATGGTAATTTTGCCTTCAATTAACATTCGGGTGAATTTTATAACGTTTGGTGCTTATTTTCATAATGTGGGTGTTGATATGTTTGTTTTGAGTATAATATTGTGTTTTTGGATTCGGGGGGTATTTTAGTCATTTTGGCGGTCGAAAAATTTTCGGGTTTTGTTTTGCTGTTTTTGATATCATTTTGGTGACCGTGATGTCATTACGGTTATTTTAAGTATAATTTTGCTAGTGTTTGTATTTCGAAAATTTTTCGGGTATTTATTTATTTTTAATTAAAATAAATTAAATTAAATAAATAAATTAAATAATTCTGAAAATAATTGAATTTGGGGTTAGTTGTAAATTTTTATAAGTTAGTTGGGGTGTTTTTTTGATTTTTTAAAGAGTTTTAGGGTATTTTTAAATAAAAAAAATTAATCTAGGGGTATATTAGTAATTTTCCACCTAAAAATTGTATAAATAGGGGTGTTAGGGCACCCATTTGAGTGTCTAAAATTATTTGCGCCGTCAGAGAGAGAAAGAGCAGAAAAATCAAAATTTTTTTTCAAAATCAGAGTCTTGTCGTTTCGGTCAGTGGGCGCGCGCGTAGCCAGTGTCGTTCGGCGTGTGGGCGTGTCGTTCAGCGCGGAGCTGCGGGCTGGAGGCGTTGTCGTTCGGCGAGTGGAGCGTGTCGTTCGACGGGCCAGCGGGAAATCGCAGATTGTCGTTTTGGCATCCAATTTCAGGCAGTTTTGAGATTTTGAGGTTTCTTCAATTTTTTTTTAATTTCTTCCAACTTGATGGCATGATTTGTGTTGTTGGATGTTTGTATAATGTTTAGGGTGTTAGAAAATAATATGTTTGATTTATTTCGATTTTTAATTAATTAAAAATAATTTAAAAGTTGTAGGATGATTTTGGAGGTTCTTGATGTTTAATATTTGATTTGTGAGTTTGAGTTAATGATCTAGTATTTTTGGCAATTGTAATCTGTTCTAGGGATGTTATACTTGATCTAGAAATTTATTTTTGAATTTTCATGTTTGATTTATATTTTTAATTCATTAATAAAGTGAAAAATTATTTCTGCTGTTGATTACTAATATTTCAGTGACTTTGCCGAATTTTTAAAAATTATTGGTAAATGATCTAGGTCTGAATTTTTGATATGTTTTAGGATATGATGTTAGGTGTTTATAAAAAATATTTTGAGGTCTGGTTCAAATGTTTGTGTTTCGAAATAAATTTATTTCTCAACTGCTGCCAGTATGGTAACTGGTTGTGTGAATCCGTTTTAAAAATTTAATTGAGGGACTTAGAGGTTTCTAAAAATTATGAAATTATGAAATGTTGTTTATTAGGATGTTTTGAATCTGTGAAAAATAATTTTTAGTCTGGTTCTAATGTTATGTTCCAAAATAAATTAAGAATTGACACTGCTGTTGGTTAAGGGTTTTCTGATGATGTCTGATTTGAAAATTATTTTGAAGGTCTTAGATGTCTTGAAAAATTATAAAATTTTTATATGTTGTCCATACTGATGTCTATAATATGAGAAAAGTATTTGGATAATTTTGTGATAACGAAATGTGAGGGATTTATGATGATTTTTGCTGTACTGATTTTAGTGGTTCAAATAGAACCAGAATGTTGTAAAATATTTTTGGAGGATCAAATAAATTTGGATTAATCTGAAATTTTGCACACACATTATTTTGATGTTGGAGAAGCTACTGGAATTTTTCCAGAGTTTTTGAATGATGGAATTATTTTCTGAAAATATTTGAATTATAGGGACGACTTAAGAATTTTATCGGTTTTGGGTATTGGTATGAATTATGATTTTTGCATAGGGAATGATATGATATTATTTGATAAATGAGTTATAAAAATTGAGTTGAGGTTCTGATTCTAATAAATTTTAATTAATTAATTAATTTTATATTTTTGTGGTACGATCGGTTTAACCATTGGGTTGAACCATAATTTTGAGTTGAGTCGGATTGATTTTTGATTTTGGATTATCTTGGTTAATTGTTGGTTAAATATTGGTCTTTTTGCATTCATAACATGCATTGCATCCCTCATGATAGATGAAATAGTGGGTTTGATTGGATTATGTAATTATCTTTCTTCAGGCAATAATCCAGTTGAAGCTCGAGGTCAATAGGTTGTGAGGATTTGGCTAAGCTTTCTTTGGATACCAAGTAAGTTCATGGGTGTATGTGTATTGTTTGTGATGTGCTACTTGCTAATTAAACTATTATATCTATATAACCCTTCGAATATACTATTCTTTCTAATTTTGATATATTATCCTTTCTTGCCCTAGCCTTGCATGTGAATAGGAGACAGAGAAACTTGTATGCTATTTGCTAAATTCCTTGATGTGATATTGAATATTTTTGTGATGTGCGATGGTGTGTCTAATGGGGACGGAGGATGTGGATTGTGATTATGGAGATTATTTTATATATCGATATCGATCTTGTTCTTGGGGCTTATGCCTACTTGCTATTGGGGCCACGTGCCTACTTGTTCTTGGATATGGTTGGAAGAGGAGGATGTTATATTTTGTAGACCCCGATACACCATCATGTATGTGATTATTGTGGTTGTTACTTGATATATATTACTTTGATTGTATTAGCGTTTCTCTGCCTCTCATGAGCTTACTGAGCGTATTTATATCGCTCACACCCTTATAGATTGATTTGCAGGTGAAAGTTACATTCCTTAGTGAGCTCGGTCGTCCTCCTTGTGATTTTTCTAGTTGGTTGTGAATTTTGGTTCGTCTGTATATTTCTTTACTCCATAGAGATTTCTGGATATTTTTGGGCGGACCGTGTCTGAACCCTTTTTCTTGTAATAAGGAGTAGACTGTTTCTTTGCATTTAGTTTGAGTTTTAGTTATTGAACTTGATTTTGAATAGTATCATTTTTATTGATAACTTGATTTTGGAATAAATTTATTGAACTTAGTAATTTTGCACTATAATAATAAATTTAAATTAGGCTTGTAAGGTTGTACTTAGGTATAGCCTTACGCCGGTCCCGGCTCCCCAGTTTGGGTCGTGACATTTCTGGATATTTTTGGGCGGACCGTGTCCGAACCATTTTTCTTGCAATAAGGAGTAGACTGTTTCTTTGCATCTAGTTTGAGTTTTAGTTATTGAACTTGATTTTGAATAGTATCATTTTTATTGATGACTTGATTCTGGAATAAATTTATTAAACTTAGTAATTTTGCACTATAATAATAAATTTAAATTAGGCTTGTAAGGTTGTACTTAGGTATAGCCTTACGCCGGTCCCGGCTTCTCAGTTTGGGTCGTGACACTAATATCTAGAACCGTTGCATATTAAAAAAATCGGTATTATTCAGTTTAGATAAAGTCAAAAAGTCAACGGATGTTTTTGGTTCTGAATATTTTGGTCTGGATATTCAAATCGGTTCGAATATCTCCAAAATTCGTGCTCAGACCTATCTGAAACTATAGTTGGAGAAAAAATGTTCATTCTAAGAATGCCATTAACTCTATTTGATGCAAGAATACATTTTAAATTTCAGCGAATTCAGTTTCTAATCACATTATTTTTGCCAAAATCATTAATAAAAGTAAAGACTAATCATTATTTCATATGAAATTATTTTTAAATAGACATATATTTATACATGGACAACTTTATGTTGTTCTTTGAAGAGTGACAAGTAAAAAATAGATTAAAGATTTTAATTTATGATAATGATAGATAAATTATAAATGAAACTATAAATATAATATATAAAGAAATTTTTTGCAATTTAATTAAAATATTATTAAATATATTTTTTTATTAAATTATTATGAGTTATATTCATTTTAAATTATATTATATTTTAAATAAGTTCAAATACATTTAAATAAAATTTTATAAAAAAAATATTAATATAATTTTATTTTATTATAAATTAATTTTTTAATATTATCGTGCGCATTGGATGAATTTTAATAATAGTTAATAAAAAAAGTTAATTAATTTGTTGTTGAACACCATACAGAGAGCTACGTGGCAGTAATTATATTAATCTCAAATCACATACCTAATTATGTCTGATTTAAGTTATATGGAGTTGTAAAAATGGTGAGTTTTAACTGTAATGTTAGGAGGGCCAACTACAAAAATGTGGACTGAAAAGACCCCATCATTTTCGATGATCATGTGGCTCATATAATCATCAATGCTCATTATTACCGTTGGATTGATAAGGATTTCATTCAGTTTTGACGGCTATAAGCTCAGTTGCAATAATTTCAGGTTCATAATTATACTACCAAAAGTGCTATTTATAATTTATGGTATACCAATTTCTAGAAGGTTTAATTAATATCAAACTACCGATTGGAATTTTACTGAAATAACAATTTCCATCCAGACTTCACCAAAAAATCAATGAATAAATTTCAATACATATAATTAAATATTTGTAACTCTAATGTTGCATGCATTTGGGTCTAAATTAATTAACTTTATCTATCAAAAAAATTAATTAACTTTAAAAAGGCGGTTTTCAATATTCTCAAATTTATTTATTTTTTTAGATTTTTCATAAAGAAAATAGCAATAATTTGCTGAAAAAGGTATTTTAATGATAAAAATTACCATTAGCTCAACTTCCTAAAAGAAATTTCTATTTGTTCTGGAGTAATTAATTTTAGCAACTTGTGATTTTATATATGTGAGAAATTAATGAAATATGATATTTTGCATAATTTGTAATTATTATTTTTTATTAAGTAAATTTAGTTTAGACTCAAATTAAATTTCACAATTTCATAATTTTAAAGATAAATAAAGTACCATTAATTAGTAAAATTTTACTTATTTATATATATATATATTTATTTATTTTTATATAAATCAATTGATATTTTATTAGAAAAGAAGGAAATTTCTTTTGGAAAAAAGGATAAAAGATGTCCAATAATTGATTGAACTTGTATTTAAATTCAAATTTGATTGAGATTAATCATTAATCTTTTTTTTATGAGAACACAAAACAATTCATACATTAAAGCCGATTGCTATGAGGAATATAATGTCCTTTGATGTGTTATGCCAACTACTATTTTCTTCTTTCTTTTATTCATTTTTTAAATTCTTGTTATCGAGCTATGAAACTCCATGAATCTGAATGATTATGAATTTATAAATATAATATATATATAATCAATTAATTTATACTAAACTCAACCCTCATTTACTAATAAAAAATTTATTATTTATAGTATTCATTCTTTTGTGATTAATATTGGATTGCTCAGCTCAACAGAAAGTCTTTTTTTATTATTATTTTTTATATTTCTTTTTTAACATTGTTTTATTATTTATTTTTAAGATATGCTATCTTATCATTCATTAGATTAATTAAAACGAGAATATTAAAATGACATTATCTTATAAGTATCTTATCATTAGATTAAAACAATGATTAAGAGAGAGAATTTTGCATCAGCTTCAGAGGAAAAATTAGGAATAGCAGCGGAGAATTTTGCTTTCGTTCCCCTATGCAAACGGGATAAATTTGTCTTCGTCCTTAATCTTGGGGGAATTCTTACCCCTGTAGAGATTCACAGGGGAAATTTATATTTTTTTTAATTTTTAAAAAAAAATAAAATTTAATACTATAAAAGTTATTAATTCATAATAATTATATACTATAATTAATAATATAATAATTCAATAATTATATATATTAAAATTAAAAAATATAATAAAATAAAATACATCATATTAAATTTATTTTATATATGCAATAATAAAAATATAACATATATAATATATATTATAATATATATATATATATATATATATATGCATGCACATATACACACGCAAAGAATTCTCTCCCTCCTTGCTCCTATGGGAAGGTGACAGAAAATCTCCACTATGATTCGAGGCAAATCCTTATGATAAATGGGAATTTTCCCCTCTACTGCCATCTCTAGGGAGAATTTATTAAGATGTATACAAAAGGGAAGGGTAGCATATGCATGAACTTACTTGGATTGAGAAACATATGAGACTCATATTCAAAGGATAACTAGGAAAATCTATCTTATTTCCCTAATATCACTGCTCTAATGCAATTTGGACAGTAATTACTATTATAAACAATCCATCCAAGACCAAATAAAATAACAAAAGTGTGTTTGAATTTTGTTACAGAAAGCAAATGTGTTTGCTTAAAGTCAGTTTTCCAAGTTGACCTATATTCCTAATTGGTCATGTCCCAAAACTTTTGCTATAATATTGAAATTAGTTATACGGTAAATTTTTTGACTTTCTTTTTTCCACTAATCTAATTTGGTGATATTAATTAGATTTATAGGGTTTATGCTAAACTTGTATAAATATATTTATTTCTGGGTAAAATAAACACACGATAATCTTTTTGTATAATAAGTGTAAAATCAAGTAAATTTGTTTTTTAGAACTTGTATAGGAATACCCTGCAATGTTTATATATTAATTCTAAAAAAAAATACGTATTTGATTTTTTTTATTTATAATAAGTGCAAAATTATGAAAATTAATAAAATATAAGTTATAAATATTTATTTAATATTTAAAAAATTATTGATGATATTTTTGAAAGACAATATTTTAAAATTGTTTAAAATCATCGAATTGGTAGTTTAAAAAATTTATTAAGATGAAAATTAAAATAAATAATAAATTAAATTATATCATAACTTATAAAATTATGATAAATTATGAAATAAAGACTAAATAAGAAATTCTTATTCTTGCACTAGTGGTTCATTGATCGAACATCCTGCCTTAATAGCAGAGATTATTATTCATATCCTAACAATTAAAAAAAAATCCATTATTTTTTATCTTAATTTTTATTTAATATCATGGTGGGTCTTCTAGTTATAGCCTCTTCATAGCTTTGAGGCCTAAATGGCTTGCATTTAACTAGTTGAGATTCTCTAATAATAGATTGCAAACATAACACAGTAGATCGGGGTTGAACCAATGTCTAATACATGTGGTTTTGATATAATCATTTGCCCGTCTTAATTATATTCTTAATTATTTTTATTAATTACCTGATGTACTTTAAAACTATATTACGCACCATAATAAAGTATAACAATAAATGCATATTTCTATCGACAATAAATCTATGACCGATTCCCTTTTTCCTTTATACAATTACTATTTTATATATACATATATATATATATATATGTAATGGAATGAAATAAAAAAATTAATAATCAGCTTAAACCATTTTACTCCTTCCTTCTTAATATTTATGAGTTAAAGTTTTAGGAATTAAGAAAAAATATTAAATTATCATAATTCTAAGATAAATAGATATATAAATATATATAAGTGAATTGGATTGTATAAGTTTGGTGCTAAATTGTAATTGGATCCCAAAATCAGCATTTCTTAAGAATCATGTAGTTGGGTGATATTCTTCACCATCCCTTCAGAATCCATACAACAAAAAAGATGGATATATACGAATTACACTTCAACATTAGCTGTGTATATATATATATATATATCTTTTCCCTTCTACAACCCAAAAGAAATCCATATATATATATATATGATTTAAAAAAAAAAGAAATACATATATATAATTAATTTATTAAATTATTTTTTTGAGAACTATGGAATAGAATACATGATGAATATTAAAATTAGGAAAACAGTACTTCTTTATTCCATGATAATTATATAAATGTTTATTTAATTTTTAAAAGAAAAATGGAAATAATTATGCTTTAATTTTTCAAATTTATCTTATGAAAAACGTGTCTTGAATAATATAATTAAACTGAAAAAATGAGATCAATTATTATATAATACACACAAATTTATGCTAAATACCAGTTACTAAAAGTATTTGAAAAACAACTTATCAATTATAATTTTGCTTGTCAAATCAACATGATAGAATCACACCCTTCATAGAAAAAAAAAACATGATTAGCATGACAAAACTTGCTCTAAAAGTTATTAAAAACAAAAATTTTAAGAGTTATTTAGTTACGGAAAATATATTTTATTTTTAATTTTTAATTTTTTAATTTTATATTTTAAACTATTTTAAAAAAAATAAAAAAAATTAAAAAAGAGTTTATAAAAGTTAAAGTGGGAAACAAACTCTTAGAAGGTCATTTAATTATAGAAAACCACTCCACTTTTTCAAAAAATTTTATGAAGAAAAATGAAAAATAAAAATTTTTATGTAATTTGAAATATTTTTTATTTTTTATTTTGAAAATTAGAAAATAATTTTTTATATTTATTAACTGATTTTTAAATTTTAAAAAATAGTATTATTTTTTTTAAAAATGGAAAACATACTTTAAAAAAATATAGCAGCTTATTTTTCACTTTGATTCTTATAAACTTTGATCTTTTATTTTTTATTTGGAAAATAGTTAAAAAAATAAAAAATTAGAATATTAGAAAATAGAATAAAAATAAAAATAAAAATAAAAATATTTTTCATAACTAAACAAATATATTTTCTATTTAGAAAAGAATTGATAATTTTTTAAAAATCAATTACTAGCTAATAAATATTGAAAATTATTTTCCAATTTTGTAAATAAAAAAATATTTCTAACTAAATAATAAATTTTATTTTTCATTGTTTTTAAAATTTTCTAAAAAACAAGAGTTGCTTTCTAAAACTAAACAACCCCTTAAATTTTTACCATATATGGAATAAAAGTACTTAGGAAATTATTTTTGATTAAAATTTATGTTCATGTGTCTCATCATATTATTTATTATAATTCGTATTAAATTTATTTCATTTGAAAAATGAAAATTATATAGCAAAAAAATTTAATGCATCAAATATGAGAAAATTAATTTGAAAATAATTTTTTAATTCTATCGTAAACAAAAAAGCTCTAAATTAAAGAATTTTCAAAAATTCAACTTTTTATTAAGTTATATTATGCATGTGTTGATGTTTCTTTTAGGGAAATGTATGCATATTGCTATTCAATTTGTGGTGGAAGTCAGAATTTTCAATAACAAAGGGTTCACTTAATCTAAGTTTAGCTCTGAACTTGCTTCCACTTATGATTAGGCTCCACTTGTCTTTTTTAACTTTTCTTTTAATTAACTTTTTAATTTTGACTTTATTTGTGATTCTTGCACCTGATGAACGGCTATGGTTTTCTGTTCATCTTCACCTACCTCAACTTTGTTGCAGACTTGAAGCTTAACAAATTGCACTGCCATTGATAATTTCTTAAAATACCCCATACCCCTAAAAAAAGTACATAAATAATAATAATAATAATAGAAGTATGGGATTTTTTTTATCTCTTGAATTAATTGGTGACCAACTAATGACCATATTTTTATTAATTTATATATATAAATTATTAATTTCCACAGTTGTAATAGTGATTATAAAGAAAACTGTTAGTACAAATTTGGGTGTGCTAACAAGATCAAATATTAACAGCAAACAAATTAAAAACACATCCACAAAAATAAATGAATTTGTGGGTTTATTTTGAAAAATAAGTCTTAGAAATAAATAAGTGGCTGCCTGCCTTTTTTGGACATGAAATTTGATCAATTCGATAAGATATTTGAAAGCAATGTTTTAACTAAAACCTTCAACATATATAGAGTAGTCATTGTCAAGTTTGAGATGTAAAGAAATTGACATTTTTAGAAATTATCTAATGGGGCAATGAACAATATATACATTTTATTTCTTATCCCATTTAATTAAATTAAAATTAAATCAGTAAAAGGAAAAAATAAAAGTCTATAATATCAGACAATTCTAACCCCAACTGGCCAACTCTAATTTTAGCATCCATTAAAAGCAAATCATGATTTGATAAGATTGATCTTAGTTCTCCATTTTTGAAGTGCAAAAATATATAGAGGAGCAAAGGGTCAGAGTCAAGGATTTTAAAAGTCTGAAGAGATGGTGATGAAGTGGTCCCTATAGGAAATTGAGGATTCTTTGATGTTTATAATAAGAAATATGAGACTTGGTGTTTGCTGCAACATTTGACGATTGACTTGTCTTTCTTTTGTAACTTGTGAAGTTACATGCTCAGTGACAGAGTTTGCCACTCAATTTGGATAACCTTTTTTTTTTCAGCATTGCAATATATATTTTAATATAGAGAGCGAGGAATCCAATCTAAATTTATCCATGAGAGTTGCGCTTATCATTGAACTATGTGTCGATGTATCAAGTTAGACAACTTAATTCTATATAAACCATATAATACTCTTAATACGTTTTCACATTTTATAATCGTAATTAACACTTGTTTAAGGTAGCAATTAAATTTTGCTGACTCAAGCTCAAATGTCATGACTTTTAAGTATAATACAATTTTACATATATTAAATATAAAATGTTAAATGCGTGCATATATAATTGAATTTATCAATATCAATTGCTAGCTTCTGAAATTTATTATCTAAAAATTATATAAAATTTTAATATTTCTTCAATAATTTTGTATGACTCTAAACTATTTAGATTTTGTTTTGTTTGGATGATGTAGTGATGTTGTAGGACTATATGCATTTAGGAGAATCATATCTTAAAACTGAAAATTAGAGAGCTAAATTTTATTTATATTTTATATAGTTATAATAAAAATGTAAAAAAAATTCGATAATTAATTTTTTGTGGTTATTGCTCTCCTAATTTTGCAGGAATTGATAGGCCTTGACCGTTTCGTACTAGCTTAACATTTTCCTATTCTTCCGCGGCATCATCAGATCCAAGGCTCTGATATTTGATGACCAAATTGTACCCTCTACAGAAATATTTTTGTTGACAATTTTTGATGCAATAACAGCAACTACTGACCTTTGGCTTTTTTTTAGCTTTTATTCGCAGCAACTAGAAAAAGTCACGGGCACATCATTAGCCATACTTCACCAATATTTGGGTTGTGTGAAAGCCCAAATTTATAGCTTCATCAAGTCCAAATTTTAAGACTTGGGCATCGAAACTTGAAAAATCCCTTCAGAATCATTGGGTTCACAATACAATTATTTTGGGATGGCCAGTAAAGTGCAAAAACCCAATCCAACAAAACCAAGAACTCATTCTTACAATTTCAGGTTTTGTTCTGCTGATAAAATTAAAATTATAATTCAAGTTTCAGATTTCATCAATATTTATGTTAATCCGTAGTATATAATAATTTTTAGGAAAATTTATAAAAAAAGCTTAAAGAAGGAAAAAAATTATATTACTTTGCTCATAAATATTTACATTTATATGGTCTGACGAAAAAACCACCGCCTGCATCTATTGTTTCTTTTATCACTGAGCTTCAAAGGGGATGGTTATCCAATGGGCATCAATTTTAGACATGGAGATTTTGAATCAGTTGGTAGGTATATGCCATTTATATTTTACCGAAATTTGAAAAAAAATACATATATTGCAAATATGCAATAGAAGGTAAAATATAATAGAAAGAATGATGTATGTTAGGTATATATTTAATATCTTTTGCTCAAAATTTTAATATGCTTTATATATATTTTATTTTCAAAATCTAATTTCACTATATATATTAGATATATGTTTAGTATATGTTGAATATATGTTTTATATATTTATGATTGATTTTTGAATTTCAAATAAAAAAGGAGATAATACCAAAAACCATAAATCTAAAATATATTGGGTATTGATTATATATTTGATATAGGCCAAATACCTATATAATTCTTTGAATTTGACTCATTTAGTTAGTTCATTTTCTAAATTTTTAATTTAACCATATAACTTACTGGTTTACTTTTTTTTTTAATTTATAAATATAAATTCGCTGAGTAATACTGAATTATATTTTTCTTAACTTATAAATATATTTTTTCTCTTTATAAATCTTTTTTCTATTTGTAGCAGAAATTGTTAGATTTTATTAAAGATGAAGTAAAGAAGGAAAAAAAAAATACAACTCCCTATAGATTGCAAATAATCAAAATGAGAATTTGTTTAAATACACATTTGTTTATATTATGATTCTTTGAATTACCTTCCAATCAGTTATTTTTTTCTTTTCTAGTACATAATATAATTATCTATTATATTATGAATAATTTATTTCTTAAAGTAAATACATAATACAAAAAATAATATATATAAAATATGAAAAAAAATTGACCTATTTGGGAATGTTCATATCTATACTTGTTTTCAATTCTTCAAAATATTTCATCGCTCAATTTCTTTAGAAATTTATGCTATAATAGTTTTACTTTAATTGGTTGAGCATGATATAATAGTTTAATTGGTTGAGCATTTTATCATGTTAGTATTTCCTTTCTTATTTTTGTATAAATAAAAACTTAATTCGATTTTTTTTCTAAAAAAAATTAAATGTATTTATTTTACAGTAAAAAATAATCATTTCAAAGTAAATCTTTGGATTAATTTTATTCTTTAATTCACTTTCTCAAATATGTTTAAATTTATACATCAACTATTTTTTTCATAAGAATTGTTTTCGAAAACAACTATAATATTCTTTATGTGAAAATCTTAATAACACGAATAAAAACTTACACATATCTAATTTGAAATTTCTTGATAAAAATTTTTAATTTAGAATTAATCATGTAGATAATCTGAAATTATAATAAAATATTACAAAATACCGCCCACTAGTGTTTATTATATATTAAAATTATATTGAAATATGGAGGAAATTTTGAAATTCTCTCTGTATTTGATTTTTTTTAATTTTTGAAATATGTAAAGATGAATAAACTAAAGTAGCTTCAACTGACATGGTGAGTTTGTATTTATAAGTAAAAAATACGTGAGTTTAGAGAGATATATAGTTAAATTGAAAGTTAAGGAGATAAATTGAGTAAATGAGTAAAATTTAGAGAGCTACGTATATATTTGACCTTTGATATATTTTAAGTTTATTTTTAAATTTTAAATATAAAAAATAAAGGCAATCCCCAAACCCATAAATCTGACATATATTGAATATATATTTGTAGTATATATTGAGTATATGTTTGGTATATTTATAGTTTATTTTTGAATTTCAGATTTGAAAAAAAAAAAGTAATGCTAAAACCCTAAAAATTGGTATATATTGAGTATCTATTTGGTATGTTTACAGTTTATTTTCAAATTTCAAATATGAAAGACAAAGATGTTTCCAAAAAAAAAAAAATGGCATATCTTCATTATATGTTCCAAATATCTGGTATATGTTTAATATATCATCCACAAATACATTTGTTCTTCTATTTCAAATTGGCATCTATGTTGTATATAATCACTTGATGACATAAAAAGGAAGGCAACTATGAGCCTCCAAATCAAAAGTCCAACTCAATTGATTATCAAATGTCTAATTTGAACACTTTCAGCACTATATAGAATGAAAATATAATTATTATACTACTCCAAATTCACTAACTATCTATGAGAGATAGATAGTAATGTAGTATTTCAAAGACAAAGGTCAAGAATTAACTAAAGATGGGTTTGAACATATAATATAAGGTTGTGGAAGTAGCAATAGACCTCTCCTAGCGTCTTTGTCATTCTATAACCTCTTCACCCTTTTGCTCTCTTTGTACAACTTATCAAAATGCTTCACCTGTGGGTTAAAAAATTAAAATTCCAAAAAACCCAACAAAAAAATTAACATAAAAATGAAGTAGAAATGAGAATTTGGATTGCATGATCTTAGATTACCCAATTTCTCAAATTCTTCCCTTGAGCTTTTATTTTCAAGTCGTTAAACTATACCAACAATTATCCCATGTTTCATTTGCAAATTACATTATATAATTGCAACTTGCTGCTAGCAAACTATCATTCTCATTTATTAACAAAAAAAAAAAAAAAGTCAAACTCAAACACATCAAGAGCCTACTTAGCAAAAAATAATAAGGGCCTGTTAGCATTTTATTTAGGTATTTTATACTAATTTTATAAGTGTGGACTCATATATTTAATTAATTGTGAATAATATGCTATTTCATTAAAGTGCCTAATTAATAATGATCTAATAAGGAATATTTTAAAGGGTTATATGAATATCTTTAAGACCAAAGTTCGGGTTAATTAAACAAAAAAAAATACATAGAGACCTTTATGAGTAATTAACTATTTTTTGACGGGTTGATAGTTAATTACACATAATTACTTAGTAGTTAATAAAAGAGAGCTTATAGTCCTAAGGTAGATATCTTTTTACATTCTCTCTGCTTCCCCCTCTATCAGAGAAAAATAATTATAGATATCCAGTTTTAAAAATCATCTCTTATTTGTTGAAGAAACATGTTTAGTCTTCTTTTTCATCTCGTCCAATAGAATCGGTTACGTATCTTTACTTAATCATTTAATGATTCTACAAATAGATTTTAGGGTTTATAATTTGTGTATATAATTTAATTTGGGATTACATTCATATTCATAAATTTATCAAGTGGTATCATAGAGGTATTTGCTAGATCATTAAAATGATTTTGAAATGATTTAATTATTTTTGGAAGCATGATTTCATGATCGATTAATTTGAGTTTCATTAATTAGTTCAATGCTGCAAATTGAAATTTGCAGCATTAAAATTGAAACATTCGGAATTTTTGAAATTATAGAAATCATTTTTTGTTGATGTCATTTATGCCTTTTGAAACGGGAACCTACATATTTGCGAAATTCATATGCAGTATTGAATTTATGAATTTCATGACCACTACTATGGACTCTCGATTTCTGAAATCGCTTTTTTTTTTTTTTTTGGTGTGTGTGTGTGTTCATTTACCTGTTGTGGGCTGGTTTTATGATCGACTCGATAAATTAAAAAAAAAACAAACATATGTTCGAATCAGGATTAAAGTGGGTCATTTTTTTGGGATTAGCAATGGCACTCAATTAATAATGAAGACACATGATTTCAAAGCAAAACCAATTTGATTTGTCAAAAAAAAAAAAAAAAAAGCAAACCAATTTGGTATTACATATTTTAATACATAAAATCAAGTTTCTCGTGAAACGATACTTTAGTGGCCAACTTGAGCATACTTGTAATTTATACATATTATTAAGAAATTTTGCGTGAAACAATTTCAATTTAATACATAAATTTGAAATTGGTTTTGGATATAATTTTTTTTTTGTGTATTTTATTATATTATATAAATATATCTATTATTTCCTAATAATATGTTCAATATTTGATGTTGATTAAATTTAACTAATATATCATCAAAGTGACCACTATTAGGTATAAATTTGTTAATTTTGAATAAGTCAACATGCTTTATTCATGTGAACCAATCGACCTAAAGGAAGGATATTCTTTTATCGGATAAAGGATATTCATGAATATGTGATAATTTTTGGTTTATCATGCTTTTATCAAATTGGTCCAAAGAAAGGCATAATGTTAGTCCGATAGTGCTATCAATGTTCATGTGCTATATTTGAAGAGTAGCGCTTATATATTGTTATTTCTATCTAAAGACTGAGTTCTAATGCTATGCTAGGTATCTTAAAATGGGCCCACCAACTTGTGTATGTCGCACTCCAACTCTCTAAAGCTAAAGTGAACTTAATTTGCTATAAATCTCAAATCATAATTTATTTATTTATTATTCCTCACAAATATATAATCATTTATAATATTTATTTCATCATCTACATCATTAAAGATAATCCACAAAAATTTAAAATAATTTCTAAACTAAAATTAAACTGAAAATACTAGTCTGTTAGCCCAATCTCTTCTATATGCTGAATAATTTCAACTTTAAGAGTCTATATTCTACTGAAATCTACCAAGTTAATCTTCAATAGTATCTGAAAATTTTAATAATAAAGGGATAAGTCTAATTACTCAGTGAATAGGTAAATATATAATAAGGGAGAACAAACAAGGTTTAATGATACTTAATATATATTTGATCAATAATCAGCTGGATAATTAATTCTTAAAATTTTAAACATAACTTTCAAATATTTTTTATTTCTCAGAACAATCAGAAATAATTCAATTCATGCATCTTTTATATACACTCAAATACAATTTCTATTTATCAAACTTCAATCCAAGGGCGCATGATGACTTATCTCGCAAGCCCAAGAAGATATAAATTCAATACATATGTGCAGAGCAATTGCCCCAGCCAAGGGTAATTTATAGTATCATTAAATTTATATAAACACCCGTCATTTTGGTGCGACAGTTAGGCATCCTTAAACGAAAGAGTGGTCTTTCAGGATTGGTCATTGTGTGTTAGCACCTCCCACCTATCCTACACATTCGATCAAGGTTGTCACTGCGAAGCTATAGTTAAGGTGCACGGGGTCTTACCATCTAGCTGTTGGTACTCCACATCTTTACGGAGAATTCAATTTCACCGAGTCCATGTCAAAGACAACGGGGCAGTAGTTACACCATTCGTGCAGGTCGCTACTAATGCGACAAGGAATTTTACTACCTTAGGACAGTTAGAGTTACTGCCTTCATTTACTGGGGCTTCCATTCAAAGCTTATAACACTTCTCCTTCCGAGCTTCCAGCACCGGGCAAGTGACAAACTCTATACATCGTGTTACCACTTAGCAGAGTCCTATGTTTTTAATAAACAGTCGCTACCCCCTGGTATGTGTTGCTTTCCTAATCAAAAGACAGGAGAGCACCCCTTCTCTCGAAGTTACGAGTCATTTTGCCGAGTTCCTTAGACATGGTTCTCTCAAGCACCTTAGTATACTATACTTGTTCACCTATGTCATTTTGGGGTATGGTCAGTTCACCAGGAGGATCGCCCTCCCAATTCAAAGTTTTTTCCTGTAAGTTTCAACCTCGTTGACTATGACAACAGTTATGACTATAAACAGACTAGCGACAGGGCCATGCCTAGTAAAAAAGGCTTTGATGACTCAAGGTTCATATTAGGGAAAGGAGAGTGAGGGGGAAGAGGGGGTAGTCCTCAGCCTGATAATCCAATTCGCTCCAGCAAACAGGCATGGCTCTGTGGTCAAAGCAACTTCATCACTTTCATGTACCCATCAGATGGCAGCCCTTTTGGAGGTTCCTTAAGGACCGATTCATTTCGCGTAGATTGACTGAATGTAGAAAGCCTTCCACTGGAAGGCGATCATGTTTTTCATAGTATTTCTCGTTGCTTATGTTAACATTCTCACTTCTGATATTTCTAGGTCTTATCACCAAAAACCTTCCCCGATTGACAGAACATCCTGTTACTGACACTTGAAAAAGTAGCTTTTAAGGTCTCGTCGCTTCGGTGAGTCACTTGAACCTTGATAAATTTTTGGTGCCATGGAGCTAGATCAGTGAGCTATTACGCTTTCTTCAAAGGATGGCTACTTCCAAGCCCACCTCCTGGTTGTCATCGCTCGATCACTTCCTTTTCCACTAAGTGATTGCTTAGGGACCTTAGCATGCGATCTGGGTTGTTTGCCTCTCGACTTTGGATCTTAGCACCCCAAAAGTCTGTCTGTACAAATGATCTAAGCCTATATTCGGAGTTTCCCTAGGGTTAGTAAGGAAAAATGGGGGCACCCTAGTCCATTGAGTGTTCTACCTCGGGCCATCGCCATCATACACTCTATTGAAATAGATTTTGCAGAAAACCAGCTATATCCGATCTTGGTTGGCCTTTCACCCCTAGCTACAAGTCATCCCTGTATTTTGTGGGTTCGGTCCTCCAAGGCTTGTTATAGCTCTCTTCAACCCACTCATGGCTAAATCGATCGGTTTGGGGTCAAATAGGAAGAACTAGAAGATTTCACCCCTGGAAAGCACCTACACCTAATGGCTTAACCCGTTGTTCCTATTTCTCGCTTACCCATCATGCAAAAGGTATGTCGTTAGAGTAAGTGTGCTTTTCTAATAGAATATTAAGTAAAGGCTCCACTCCTCTCCTTATAGTCAAGTTGCTCTTTCGCTCCTTTGACTGCTTGTTCGCATTGGATCTCAGGTTCTCTATTGCACTTCCTAAATAGCGTTCTTTTCACCTTTCCCTCATGGCACAGTACTTGTACGCTATCATTCATTGAGGAATACTTAGGCTTAGAGGGTGGTCCCCCTTTCTCGCGTAAAAGCGATTAGAATTTCAGCACGCCGCGTTTTACTAGGAAGGATCGAACCATGGGAATGAATCTACAGGGATATCACCTTCTTTGGCTAGATCTTTACAGTTCACTGTGCCATTTGCAAAATATTCTATATTAGTAAAGCAGCTTGCTTGGTTTTTGCATAATCCAATCCATAACAAATCGAATGAAACCTGGCAAAAAAGAAGTGAACACTTTGCTGAGGCTCTGACAGGACATCTTTGTTTTTTTTCAAATCCCCAATCCGCTCTCGCTTGCCTCTACTAATGGGGTCTCGGTTGATTTCCCTTCCTTTAGCTACTCAGATGTTTTAGTTCGTTAAGTTTTAAAAGCCCAAAGAGCGCGGACTAGCCACGGAGCTTGGATATGGATTCCCAATCGGAGATCCATGGATCACAGACCGTATCTCCCCATGGCCTTTTGCCTTTGAAAACATCCTTTCTTCTCAATGCCCGGGCATCCATCCAATGCATTCTTTTTGATGTTGTACCCAAGGAGCGATACACTGAACACTAAGCTAATCTCGACAAAAAAAAAAGAAAAGTACCAGCAACTACATCTCCTTTGGATCCTGACATGAACGAATGCTTTCTCATTAGACCTGGAGAAAGCTTTTTTATTTGTTTACTCAACTCGTAAAGGCAAAGCCTCAAATCAAAACCTTTCTTCTCTTATGATTTTTGCTACTTTTTTTAGAAAAGTGATTGATATCTTAGAGAGTCTCAGTCTAGTTACTAAACTAATCCACTCATAGAGTGCTGGTGGTATAGTAGTTGTGTGGTAGTTGAGACTCCGACCCTATCTCTTAAAGCTATGGCATCCCACCGATCCTCTCATTGGCTCTACTAGTTGGATTTGCTATCAAGGCATAGCATTATATGGACTCTTCCACCCTGCCCTACTCCTGTAATAGTATAAGAGAGTAAGTAAGGGCATGTAACAATATTAGTCTTTTTAGTTGTCTCCATAGTGAGAGTATCAGTATAAGTGGAAGTATCTTTCTCCTCGGTTTGAGATTCCTTGGATGTGGGGCTAGGCAATTTCAAATAGCTTCCTAAGGAGTCAAAGAAGTAACTAAACAGGTGTGGTAAATCTCTTTTCTAAAGGATCTACGCAAGGGAGTGTTCTTAATCCTGTTCAATTACTTCTGATGGTAAGTCTATAGCGCTTATAGCCAGTCTTACTTAATATCTTCTAGTTTTAGTTAAAATAGAAGTTGGCCTTTCTTTTGATGGCAAGCTAGTGCCCTTAGTTGACCCTCCAATAGCAGTCCTAGCAAGGATAACAGTCTTACTAGGGATACGAAAGGGTGTCTACCAAGACTATTATAGGATATTTCAAGTATATATTTCTAGTGAGGAATGGAATAGGGAGTGTAAATTATAGCCTTCCTACTTTATTCCATGGGCTAGTTACTAGCGTATAACCTTTACTTTATCATATAATGTAGGGGCTTACCAATAATTTCTTTCCCTAGGTTAACGAGCTAACAAGCCTAGTAAGATTGATGGAGTATTTTCCAATGAAAGAAATAATATTAAAAAAAAGCAAGCTAGCACTCTTTATTTTCCCGCAAGACAGTTCATTTTTCTGAGTAAATATAGTTATCTTAGATAAGTGAGGAAGGATAGGCAATCCTAAGTTAAGCAGTGCATTCATTGCCCATGGATGTTGTTTCTTTCCTTGGGAGGGATATACATATAACTATTGGCATTGCTTCTCTTTGAAGTTGGAGTTTTCGTTTAGCCAATTGCAGTTCCATTTCTTCTCCTATCCTATGAGCATACCAGTTCATTTTCATTTTATATCTTGTTATCAGGCCAAAAGCAAAAGCAGCGGTATCCTCACTTCTTATCTTAGAAGAGACAGTAGGCAAAAAATGAGTAGGCAAGATCAAGCTCCTTAGTCAAAGGATGAAAGCCAGCGGCAGGATAGAAGGTTCAAGATTCATCCTATGATTGTGATAAAGCACATCACTTTTTTTTTTTTTGTGGATTTAGTTCCCTTGAATGTATTTCCCTTTATAATGGACATGCTTGACCTGCGATCTATTTTCTTAGGAATCTTGGTATCCGCTTTCAAGCTAGTGACCTGAGCTAGCCTTTACTTCGATGCTAGTCCTATTGAGATTCCTTCGATTGAAGTTCTTTCCAGGCAAGCCTATTACAGTCCTAGGGCAATCAAGCTTAGGAAAGCAGCTGATATTCATATTGCTTTTTTTTTTATCACTTTTCTTTTGGGAAGGAGTGAAAGAAAGCCTTACCTTATTCCCCTTATTAGCCTATTTTGTTTTATGGAAAGCTTCTTTAAAAGCATTTGAGTTTCGGATATGGGTCTGCTAGATCAAAATAAAAGGCGCTATAAGCCATGACAAGTCCTAAGTACTTTTGCCTTCTCGCCAGTTGCAGAAAAATCCTTCTTTGAGCAAGCCAATCTAGATAATCTGCCTTTGAGCCTGTTGGAGTTTCTTTCCCTCCCGCAAGGATAATCTCGGATGACCCCTTTTTTGAAGGCATGTATAGGGCGTTCATAGGGCCTGGAGTGACTAGCAGTTGTAGCTTTCATAGTAGTAATACCGTGTCTAAGTGAATAACCTTTCTGTTATGTGGCTCTTACATGGATAACATGACTAATATTGGATACCACGATGAGAATACATCGATAACAAATGTATAATATGGGGCTGTTACGAGAGTCTCGAGGATAAGGGGGCTAATGGGCGAATGCTCTAACGATCTCTAGGGCTGGCTATATATTTCCATAGTAGGATAAATATGAAGAATACACAAAATTTTTTCCTTTTTTTTCCCTCGTAGTTCCTATGTCAGGTCAGGCAAGCTAGTATCAATTAAGCTAAGCTCGAAAGTACTATTTCTTCTCAAGTTATATAGGGTTAGCCAGTGAAAAATGCGAGATAAGGCAAGTTTAACAATCCAGTTTAAGTTGCTTATTTTGGAGGTCTCTGCGCCCCAGTTGGAGTGTTTCATCCTTACAGTTCTAGTGCCAATTAGAGAAAAAAGTACATCCCTTCCTAAGAAGCTAACGAACTAAGGATCTCCAGATATGACTAAAAAACTAGAAAGAAGTCTCTTTCCTTTACACAAAAGCAAGTGAGTTAGCCTGTGAGAAATCAAGCTTTCAAGTAATCCCCTTATGATTATGAGCTTATGAGAAGCACCTGCCCTGCTGTAGAGTAGTTTTCGTATCAGTCATTGTAGGAGTATTTGCAACAAGCTCATTTTTAAGTCAGCATGCAAAGATAAAATAGAGGTCTTGGCTAACAATAAGATTTAAGATTCAACGATAGAGCTAATTCCTTCCTTGGAGGGATCTATATAGATTTCTTTACTCAGCCATATCTAATCATAATTTTTCATATTCTTTACTTTGATATAATATAATTATAGTCAATATAGCTAGAGCAAGGTCTAGGTCATGAATTAGGGCAGACTAGGGTACTATAATTTTTAATCCATCTAGTAGAAGACCCTCTATTACTCTTTACCTCAGGGAAATCAAGCCTCTTGTTTTCATTTCTACCCTTACCTTAATGGGAATCCTTATTTGAATAGGTGCTATCGAGCTAAGGGTAAGGGCTAACATGCTATAATATGGATCCTGAGGGTACGGAACGGAAGATAAAGATAAGGAGGATAATGTACTAATTGCCTCTAAGTCTTAAGCCTATCCAGTGTAAGGCAAGCTCCTTTCGGTCATCTTAAGCTCTTCCTTCTGCTAGTGAGAAAAAGCAAATGCTAAGGTAATTCTTTTTTAAGACCTTGGAGTTGTCATCGATCTAATTTCAGCCTTCGTAGCAGTATTTATTGATTGAGTATTTCCTAGTGGCCTCCCTATTCCTACTCATGAGAGAAAGTCAAAGCTAGTTGGGAATGCGAGTTTATACTTTAATAGAGAAGAAAATAGAGTAGTTGCTTTCATATTTACGAAGTAAAGGGCAAGCACAGGAAAGCTTTCTTTATAGCTTAACTCACTAAAGATAAAGAAGAAGAAGGGAGGAGGAACTCTTTCAATTGAGAGAAGCACTCCTTTAGGGATAGCTGCTTTGCTTCTCTTGCTGCTGGCCCTCTAGTTCCAGGTCTAAAGTTAGATCTTTCGAGCTATCCTTTTAAGAGATCTAACTTTCCTTTTCGCCTTTAATCCCTATGTAATATTACCTTAGGCAATCAATCTGCTTGAAAGCTCATATCAATACCTCTTTTTCCATTTGGTAGGAGTGCTGAGGCAATCTATCCAGTGTGAAAACTAGTTCCTGCCAACTAATTTGTTGGGTTTGTGTATTACCTTTTTTTTTAAGGCAGAGGCAGTATCAAGTACTGTACCATTTGTCCCTGGCTCTACTGTTGAACCAACAAGTGTCCCTTTTTTTTAACTTTAATAATAGTAATGAGGTAAGCGAGAAGGTAAGATATTTAAAAAGAGAATTATATAACCATAGAAGATAGCTAGCACTCAAATCAAGCAAGCCAGTTTCCTTCGATTACAGATGGAGTTATAGCCCTCAGGGCATCATCAATTCTTTCTACATGCGAGCTAGTAGAAAAGATAGTTAAAGCAAGGTATTCGGGAAAGCCAACATCATCAACCCCTTTTTTCACTTTAAATGGGTCAAAGCCAAAAATCTGATGAATAAAAGGAAAGGTTTGAAGATGTTCGACTGAAAGGAGAGGAGAAAAGGAAAGATATGTGGATGACTTGACTGTAAGTATAGGTCAAATGTTTTCATGAGTAGTAAGCAGCAGATCTCCCCTTATTTTTGGAAAGCTGGTGACCGCATGTGAATTCTTTTCAAGGCAAGGGGCGGCCTAATTCGACATTGTTGTTTACTCTGATCTGGTTGAGGTGGTTTTCATTTACCAGTGCGTAGGTGGTCTAAGTTCCTATGACCAAGTCTTTCTAGCCCCTGTGAAATCTTTTCTTAATGTATTAAAGAGGGCCTCTCTAATCGTGGTGGGTGTCCACTAATGGCCATTCCTGGCTCGGTTCCGATCACACAATTCTGGGAGGAGTCGGCAGTTGGGCACTGGATCCCTTTAGACCTGGAAAATGTGTGACGTTGGGTTAGGGTTTGGTGAACCAACTGGTCACTCCTCTAGTTGAAATATCAAGCCCATTTTTCATCGCCTAGGTTACACCTTCAGAATACCCAAGAAGGGAATTTTTCTCTACTTCCCTCAATCTTCACTTTATGCCACACCGACTCCCTTTTCTTTATAAGGCGTGGAATTAGACCAAGGGTTGTTTATCAAGTAGGAACTAGTCCCTCAGATTTTACATGTAGGAGATTGAGACACAGCCCCAGGGCTATGGCGAAAGATGTAGATCGATCGCCCTAGATAGACAACTACATAGAGGGTCTCTGCAAGTCTATTTATTCTTTTATTTTGTTGCCCCCGTCAATATCACAACCAATGAGGTCTGCAAGTTTCACATCTAAGTAATACCCAATACAATAGTTTATGATATAGAAAGATAGATACATAATTAACAACGATATTTTAAGAAAAGATATTAATAGATATCGGTAGTTGTCCGGTAGTACCCAAACAATAATATTCTAGAGGAAAATGCACCTAAGAGCAAATATTTCGAGCCGTCTTCCATGGAAAATTCAGACTTTCTTTTTGATGCTGTGATCACATAAACATAAACTTTAAAGCTCAATAGCTAAATGCATGGCAATTGAATCATGAGCCGAGATCATAAAGAGCATACTATGAGTGGGAAGTAGAATTAATATAATGAATTCAAAAGCATCAAACCTCTCTTGTTCGAAAGAATCAAAACACATCAAAATAGTACCGACCATACTAAATAATAGAAGGATTTGGCAGAAATATGTAAAATAGTCCCTCCTAAAAAGATTATTCCAGAATAAATGGGCAATAGTTAGGAGAGGTGCGCCAGCGGTGAGCATAAGCAAGGTTATTAGATACCTCAAGAAAACCCAGCCAGAACCACACGGGCAAGTTTCCCTACATGTGGCTCATCCGTGATAACTTCTTTGGATTTGTGTGAACTAGCGAATTGATCACTAAGCGGGGATGCTCCCTCCAGTATGAGCGAACCTTTTCGGAACTGGTTAGGAATGGGTGCCACTATGCCAGCCCCGATCCAGCCAGGTTCTATTGATCATGTCCCCTTTTTAACAGTTGTACCTTGTCTTCGGGCATCTTTTGCTTTATGAGAGAAAGCTTGTCGAAGAAAAAGTCTTTTTTTCCTGTCCTGGATCATATTCTGGTGCATTCACAGAAGAGGAAATCATAATGCATCTTGCTCAATAGGAGTAGCTTGGAGTGGGAGTGTAGCGTGGGTAAGGCAAGAAAAGTGGCCTCTAGAGAGGAAGTGAAACTGGCCTATTAAGCGCAGCTAAGCTAATATGCACCTGAGAAAGCCAGGTGCTGAAGGGTAAGCTCTATTCGGCCCGGAGCATTGATTCCCCATAACGAATAGACTAGCTCTATCTCTCAATTGCCTATCCTATGCTCGAGAAGGTCCCTCCAGTTCCTCACCGAGGTGCATTTAGTTGTCTTACATGAGACTCGGGGTATTCCTCACTCCATGGCATGGCACCTTTCGCTCATCTATTTCGCCCGCCAGTCCAGACTCGACGCTTTTTTTCATTATCATCTACCGCCCTTTCTTTCCTCCCGGCTATTCACGCATGAAGATCATCGTATGTATGCTTGACTTTAGCTGTCGATGCTATAATAGGTAGGAGTACATTATGGCAGGATTAGTCACCTGGGCAAACCAGCCCTCCTCCAAGAAGAATTGTGCTATGCCCCTGATCCTTCTAGAGAGAAAGAGCTGCTTGGTGATCCCTAGGTTGCAGCACACCCGGTCGTTAACTCCTCGCATCATTTCCACCATTTTTAGGGCCGACCGATGCCTCATCTGCACAGGTACCTAAGTAGTGTAGTATCGGTCTCATATTCAACATAGCATTCAGACTCATGTGCCTTCTAGAACTAAGGGTCTTCGAGCCTACTACGCACGATTAGCCAGCCTTGCTGCGACAAAAGGATCAGACGTCCCCCATGCTATGGTTCCCTGTAGTCCAAACCTGATGCCACATTATGTTAGGGAGCTGGGCTTTTCGCTTCTCTCCAACTAGTCTAGCTTCCTGCTCCCCTCTCCATTTAGTCAAGTGTCTTCAAACCTCCTCATCCCAAAGCGCGCTGCCCTCCTTGGCACGCAACAATAAGTAATCCAAGATAACCCAAATTACTGACTAACTGTAGATAATCATATTTTTTAGAGGTACTAAATACAACTCCATGAATGTACAAAATGAAGGTTGCATTAATGATAATGATCTCTGGGGAAACCGCTAATAAAAGATTGAACATGTGGGAGGATTCGAACGAATTTTGCTTTCATTTCCGCCATATGGAGCATTGAGTTACTTACGTTATGATCTTTCGCGGGCAGGCTGCACTCTAGGCGACGACTAGGAGGGATCGCTAGACCAGCAACCATACTAAGAATTCATGTGTAATGATGGTGATTCCACACCAGGCTTAATAAAAAATGGAATGTAGAAAGGGGGTCCTAAACAAAAAAGGAGTCCATGACCCGGAGAGGTTTTCATTCAAAACTTTTCTCTCGAGTATACCCATTACCGAAAAATGGACGTCACTTTGGGACACATGCGGATAGTCACCTCGTGTGGCTAAAAGTAAGCTAAAAGAGGGAGCTCAAACTCTTGTTTTTAGTTCCACTGAGAGATAAGAGTCTTATAAAAGATGCCACTCTACGAGGGAAGTCCTCGGGTCGAGTCCTTGCGAGTTCATCCCAAACAAAGTGAACCCCTTTCAGGTCTTGGTCGAGAAGATGCAGTTAAAATGCCAATAGCATGATGTCAGCTTCTACGGCATAAGCTTTAAAGAAGAGAGCTATCAACCCTAATAATAATAAACATTTCATAAGAAAGTCCAATTATTTTTTGAATCTCAAAGGTATAGGTGAAATTTTGAATAGTCATTTCAATCTTTTTCTTCAGAAAGAGAAATCCCAAAAAATCCTCTGGTACTTCACTTTATCGATCGGTTTGAGAATGCAAGGAGGGAAGAACCGGGGATTTGCTGGATTCTGCCATAACTTCGAGAATGAATGAATTTGTTTTGTCGAAAGCTGCGCCCGAGTTCTTCCTTGAAGACTGGAAGGGGAGACAGAAGTATCAAATGCCTTTTGCCCCTCCATATATAACTTTTTTACCCACCCACAGGCCAGCCATACAACATAAAAAAAATGGAAGCAATGCAACTAAAATAACTAGCATCAGAATGAGGAAAAAAAGATATCGTAATGTAAATCCATTATTTATTCCTTGCACTTGCAAAAGATCATCAACTTTCAAATTTGTGTAAAAGTTGGCAATTCTACTTTCTAATAGAGTCAAAAGTTCTGCATCTCTGGGAGAGAATTCCTTATATATATTTTTTGAAACAAACTTAAAAAACAACTTATTTTAGCTTAGCCTAAATATCTCTGATAGAGTCGGGCCTCCGTTCTTTGACATCCTCCCTAAAATTTGCTAAAAATGAAAGTTCTATCTCGTCTCTGGCTTTCACTTCTAACTCTATTAGCTGCTTGTCCAACTCATCTTATTGTTGGTTCATGAAGTCCACTAAGGTATCTTGAGGATTGTATGGGGTTTGCTCGAGCAAGGCAGAATGCTGAGAAAGCACCTCTTTAGAAAGATCCAAACATTCATCTCCAACTCAACTTGGAGAATGGAAAGAAAGAATTGTTCAGGCATTCAATGAAGGAATGGAAAAGAAACATGGCCCTAGGATTCAAGGGGGAGAAATTTCAATTACTAAGATTTATAAAGAAAAGATTGAAGAGCTTTTCAATTTAAATGAAAAACACATGACTATCTATCACCTCGATGAGATAGAGAATGTCCGCCGCCCCGACCTTTTCCGAAGGTGCAAAAAAAGGTTTTTCCCCCTTAATAGATAGCAATGGATAATTCAAAATAAGAATAAATAGGTCCAGTCTAGGGGGCAAATGAATAGGAAATGCTATTTGCTTTGGAGAAAAAGCGGATCCAATACCAAAACGTTAGAGCAAGAAGGTAGAATTAGAAAAGCAACTGCTTTTTCGGTCTCAGATGCGGCAACACCTATTATCAGTATTAGTAGCACTTGATCTCTTTTCTTGGATGAGGAAAGCAAGGCCTATAACAGTGAATCGTCGAATAGGAGGAAGGACAGGTTGGTTCGAGGACCCCTTGGTTAAAGGAAAGGGGAGGTCTGCTAGGCAGAATAGTGAAGTTACTATAGTTTTTGGGGACTTACGGTCAGGTTTCTGTCATTCTCGGTGCGCTCATTTTGAATTGTATATATCTTTGACTAAGCTTGGAGAATTTCCTTGTTCGGTCATTCAAGGATGTAGGGGTTGCTGCTCCTTAGTTCATCTCTCGATAAAACAAGACACCTATGCGGTGGGTTTGACTCCCACAGGAGGGCACATTGCCAATCGAATTAGTAATTTTCTTTTATTGATTTTTAGTTGTTTATGTTAATTACTAATTGATTCTTTTAGCAATGTAAAGCCATCAGGCAGTAGATCGGCAAGGGAACAACTATCACAGTATTTGTTCTTGAATAAGTGACTAAGAGTAAGGGCTAGTGATTAATAAATTAAGACTATTGGAGAATCTTACTTTTTATTGTAAGCAACTCTCTTTATAAAGCTCTTTCTTTATCGAAGTAAAGAGTACTTCCTCTTGTTGAAGTCCTTCCTGTCCTTTTAGGTGAGCAACTTCGTTCCTATTTTTTCTATTATCCGATTCTAAATCTGATCTGATCCCGAACTTCAAAAACATCTTTTGAGCTCTAAAGAGTGTTGGGTTCTTAGTAAGAAGATTGATGTTTGTTGGGATCTAGTCCATGATAGAAAGACCTTTTCCACTATAGAGCCAATATGATCGTATGGATCCTTCCTTGAAAGAATCACAAACAAAGAGGAAATTGCTTACTTTTTAGGTAGCAAATAGGAAAAGAAAACAAAAGGGCCATCTTATTGGTAAATCCTTTCTAAGGATCTTAGCTTGCCAACCCTTGAACCGAACAACCCGATGATTCCTTTTCCATCAACAGTTCTCCACAGTCTACATCTGCTACTGTTGGAGTGGATAATGCCTGTACTACTTGTGCCAACAAATAAACAAATACTAGAAATAAGAAAAGGCTAGGTGTCCATGCCACAAACTAACTCATGAAATAAAAAGAAGAGCTTATCCGACAAACCACTATAGGTACCCATCGAGTCTAGCAATGATCCAATTGGAGAAGCAAGCTACTCTTTGTCACCCCATTTCCTTTGGGACCAAGAACAAGCTCCAAAGAAGAAGGACTTATCGTAATCTCAGGTACAATGGCTAGTTGGAAAGCCTTTCAAGCCAATCTCTTGATTCATATCAATGTGAAACCATTGCAACCGATCATGCATACCAATCATCCGCCGATTACAGTAATGGATCTAAGCCAAGGTTTCTATGGCTGTGAAAAAAACATATGTTAGGGAAATTAAGTTAGTAATGTCACTTGTCAATCCTCGGGACACTAGCGAGTCCGTCCTTAAAAGCCCAAAAAATTGGGTCTATGAAGCCTTAGATACTTCAAGCCTTAATCTGTATTGTCCTTGAACCTAGACCATGAAAGTATGGTTATAGTCCCATTCCATTAGTGGGATCCATAGCCTGTGGGTCTTTCCCAAGCCAGTAAAAGAAGAAGGCTATCGAGGACTACCCTAAGCCTACAAGTAGGCAGGACTTTCAGTTACAATGTCTAGGTTGCCTTTCTAAAGCCAATCTCTTATCGGATTTCACAAGCCCAACTACCACTACTAGGAGATTTCTATATCCGCTCTTAGATCGCATTAAGATTCTAGTCTTCAATCAAATGGAATGAAAGAAAGAGATTGATTAGCTATAGTAGCTACAGACAAATCTTGTGAGGGTTATCAAATAGCATTAGCTACGTCTCATCTCTTGATGAGTCCTGACCCCCTATAAACAGATTGAATAAATAGATCAAAATGTTACAATTCACTCCGGTGCTACTTGCTGGTGGAGGTTGGGAGTATCTCAACTATGAGTAAGAATAAGAAGTCAAAGAAGCCCTAGATCAGCCTCTTACTTACCTACCTTCCCTGACTAGCTAGTCAGGGCGAAGCTTTCTTAGCATTAGTAGCTTTGGCATGATAGACTCATGAGATTAGACCTCATGATAGGCTGTAAGCTCTATTCCTACTTTTCTTTTCTACTCCCATAGTTCGCTAACAAAACTCACCTTTGAAAGTGATCTACGACCGCTCTCCGGATCAGTTGATGGGAATGGCTTGTGATCGCGCGTTCAATCAATTTCCCTTGGGAATGATGGTCAAGGTTTGTTGTAAATAAACAGATGAGTGCATATGCTTGAATCAAACTCATTTATTTATTTACCAATTATTTTGGAGAAGAGTTTTCCTTTCTAAGTCATTAGACAATGTCTGAAAATAGGAAAGAAGAGTTCGACCTTTTTCGTGGAAATGAATTAAAGTGAGGAATTTCTTACTCAAACAATGTTCCTTCAAAACCTTACTGAGCTCCCTTCTTGGTAACTCAATTTCACATTAAATCAAAACAGAGGAAGGGCTTTGATTCTTTAGTATACCCATCCCATTCATTGACCCCCATTTCAATGGAGTACTCTTTTTCTTTGCTGGAAAAACAACATAAGTCTTTACGTCAGTGTCGACTTAAATACCTTTTAACTGATGCACCGACTATTCTCAACGTGGATGAAACTTCTCTTTTCCTTCTTGAGGAAGTTTAGCTCTATTCCTAAGATTGATCCCGAACCTTTCTTTCATATAAAGATTTTTGGGTAGGGTCTCTCTAGCCTATAGTCCCACTTTCTTATATCCTTGAGGGCTAAAAAGGAATTAAAAACCTTTTCATTTAGAGCGTGCAACAATCCCTTTTTTCTTTTATTGAAGACTCACTCCCGGTTTGCAACCTCTATCCAACCCTAGATTCTGCTTAAGACTTTATTGGATTTGAAACTCAAGCCTCCACCCTTGCTCTCCTAGCTAGAGCTTTGCTAGCTATCCATCCTTGATCACCCTCTATTTTGACTCATTCTTTACATAGTGATGAGTTTCACTGGTGCTATACTCTAAGAATCACGGGGTCCAATCTAAAAAAGCTGGCTCAACGTATGCTCTAGCTCTAAGATGAAAGTTTGGGTTTGAAATAAATCCTATCTTACAAAAAGCCTTATTTCCGGCCTTATATGATCTTTTTCTTCTGAGGCTATTAAGAGAAAGATAAATTGTATTCAATTGTGCACTAGAGGAGATAGAGAATGAAATGAGTTCATTTTCTCAAAAAGAAGGTAAGAAAGACCCGAGTTGGGGAGAACTCATATGTCCCAGGCAGGAGAAGATAGACCTTATCTTGGCATTTCTGGGGAAGGAATAGCATTCAAGTAAAAGGTATTCCATCAGTCCTAGACTTACAAATCTCATACTAGTGAAGAAGCAGGGGAATAATTTTCGTCAAGGTCAGCTTCTAATATGTCTGTTTGCTTAAGTGGAAAGCAAAAGTGAGGACATCAAGTAGAAGCTAGTAAGGGGGAGATTTTGTTGAAGAAAGGTCATTCCCTTTTTCGGGTAGCAAAGCATTTACCGCTCCATCAACAACTACTTTAGAGCTCTTTGGCGCACTCATAAACTCAACAATAGGGGATAAGCCGATTCGGATGAGGCTTCGTTATCGCTCATGTCTTTCCTTGTCCAAGAAGAAGATCCCTACTACTTATCAAGTCAACATAAGCTCATGAGGCTAGAGCATCGGTTTCTCCCTTCATCCCATAAGTAGTCAACTCTCCAATCTCTTTGGCTGGTGTATTCCTTTTGTCCTTTCTTTCTTTCCTTACCCTTAGGATTCCTCTGCTATTCTATTAAAGAAGTTTCTTTTCTGGTCCTATTCAAAAAAGAAACTTTTTCTTCCTATCGGATGAGGGATGGGAGTGACCTTGATTCTGAAAGGGAAGTGGGTAGGCCAAGAAGTTTGTATACAGGATGAGAAAAGGCAATCCAAATTCAGGAGAACATTGGAACTAGGGTGATCATGCTACCAGGGATTTTTGTTGACTTTCAAACTTAGGGAGCGGGAAAGGCTGGAAGGGGTCCCCTTCCATCAGAATACTTAATACTATCTTTAGTAGATTTAGGAAAGGGGTCAAGAACTACAATGATCTGAGACCTTCTTCCCGTGAGAGGTTATGTACTCTCGGTAGTATTATATTATTAATGGCCAAATTATTTTATCAAGGACTATAATATCATTCTAGAAAGAGAGGTGGGGAATCGCAACTATACCACCTCAGGCAAGGGAAGGGAAGTCGAATCCAAGGACCCGTCCAATAGGCATTCCTTAATAAAGAATGTCATTTATCTATCTGGTTCATTAATGCCTTTTTGATCTAGTATTAACTCTTAATATCGTAAAAGAAGAGAAAAAAATGTATGCCCTCTTACTCACATCTCTTTCTTTGTTTAACAAAAGCAAGCTACCTACATTCCATTTCCCAGCTCTCGAAGTTGGTAAATGAGAACCTTGTGGCATTGTTAAAAAGTGTAGACCATTTTTGGTACATTGAATTGTCATACGAAAATTTGTTGACTGCCAAATTGTCAGTAAAGACGAGTGGAAAACAGCTCTCAGTGCTGGATGGTACAATAATAACTAGGTTTATTAGGTTGCTTCTCTTCCTAATGGGATGAATCATAGCTATAAAGCATAAGAGAACCAATACAAAAGTGTCAAGTACCAATCCCATCGGTTGTAGCTAGGTCATTCCAGTCTGTGTAAAATCCATTAATGAAGGAACTAATTGCTAAAGGGAAGGATGGAATGGCTTTCTGTCAAGAAGAACCAGATTGACTTTGATAGTAGGTAGAAGAATAAGACAGTGTTTCGAAAGTCAGTATGGAGTGGATTGTTCCCCTTCTAAGTATGCACTAGATTCCTAACAATGACTTTCTTATGGCGGACTAGTGGGCTCTCCTTATGTTCTACCCATTTTTAATGAAAATAGATAAGCACTAATGGCAGAATACCATAATAGTAGGCTTTTTCTTCCCCCCTGTCATGGCTTCTCCTGATTTTTGGTTGAGTAAGTTAGATTTTCTACACATGAAAATCTAACAAAGTGCTCTTGGATGGCTCTTTGATATTCCGTAAGTAACTCAGTACAAACAATTCTCTGGGTGATTGGATCGCCCCGGCGGGGTCACTATGAAGTAGAGGGCCCTGAGAAGCGTAGCCATCCTATAATTGATCCTTTAGTAGGTGATGGGGCATAGCATACTCTGGTCTCCCTTGACAAGACTTTCTTATGATTGACTTGATGAGTGGGAGAGGTTGCTAAATTAGGAAATCATTACTAGCATGGGCTTCGCAGGAAATTGCGATCCTATTTTTATCAAAGAAATGACATTCAGATTCAGTATCAAGAATCTTTTGAAGTGCTTTCGTGGGGCCACCCATGTTGAGCAGTTTGAGCCCAATTTGCAACTATATTGAAAAGATAAAAGATTTCATATTCCAAATCCGGAATCTATTGACTCTCCACAAAGATTACTCATAAAATGTTCTGACATTCTATCAAATTATTATCCCTTTTATAATTGTTATATTCAAGAACCATACTTCTGGCTCGAGCTAGCAAACAACCTGGCTATAGCAAATACAACTACTCCCACGGGGATAGGTGCTCACCAGAATATGCAGCTACTAATTGAATTGCAGAATCTGGGGAGTCAAGTCTACATCGAGGGTGTTCTTATCTTTCTTGAATGGAGCATTGGATAATGAATTTGTGACTTTTAAGGTGAAAAGACAAGTTTTTTATAGGAATTTTAGACAAAAAGTCCCCTGACCCAGTTGAGGATCACATTTTGGCTGACCCAATAACCAAGTAGACTGCCCATACTTTTGAATGAAGAATCAGAATAGGTCCTGATCTGGGGGGCAAATTAATAAGAAATGCTATTTTGCTATAGATTGACTGACCACCTAATGGTTTGTCAGTGTGCTCATTCTGAATTTCTTTGTACCACCCAGAAGGGCAAGAGAGAAAAGGCTAGCCTTGCTTATATATACGCTATTTCTATTTTTCTTAGAGGTGCCCAAAGCTAGAAGAAATATTTTGAGTAGAATATTTAAAGCTTTTGAGTAAGATGGATGGATGGATTTGGAAGAAAGTGAAAGAACTAGTTACATAAATATAGAGAAAGTCTTTTCTCTTCTCTTCAGAGGGTGATATGAGGTTTTTAGTATCGGTTCTGATGTCTAACAGGTTATCGACCCAAAAAGTTCCACAGTGCTATCGTATACGGGTACTATGAGGACCACGACTTTCTTGATCGCCTCATTCTTTAACCACGCCATGGGTGAAGATATGGCTAAAGTATATCCGAGGGTACGTTGAGGGTTGTGTATATTATGCTCGAGGTCTCTCGAGCCTTTTGTTGTACCAAATGTCTCCATTTTAGGAAGAAGGTAATGAAATTTCGGTATGGAATTTTTTTGTTGTTATGACAGGTGGAGAGTTGTGCCCTATTGGTCGGTCTAATTCCTGATTCCTTTTGGCATCTCATTTCATATATCAAAAGAGACCTTCAAAAAAGCATCCATATCAATAAAATGCCTTCCTTGCCTTTGTCTATCGTAGTGATTTCATAGTTACCTTAGAATCTCTATGGAATTACTCGATCCATGAAGCCTCGCTTCCCCATTTTCAAAATCTTTCTCTTTGGGTAAGGTTTGCCACATTTCAGTGAGTGCTCTACCCCTTGGTATGGTACCGGAATCACTTGGTATTGGTAGTAGTCTGAATGTCTTTCTAATAGGAGTTGAGGGTCTCAGAGGTAAGAGTTGTGAGAAAGGATTCTCCTATAGATACAATTGCAGTCTATGTTCATTCAATTGATCAGTCTTCCCTTCTCCTAAGTATGAGTTGAGAGTGCCGAGAAGTCTCCCATAGGACTAGTCCATGTGTGACTTCAATGATTTGTAGGGCACAATAAGAAGGAGCTCTGCTAGCAACCTAGTGTATGAAAGTAGCTCAGAACAGCACATGCAAGCAACTAAACCAAACCTTCAATTTGAACTCTCTAGATTGATTAGTTAAGAAGATCACAAATAAAGCATCACTAGTAGGGTTACCTTTACTCCACTAGCCTTGATTGATTGGCAGATGAAAGTACCAAGATGTCTTTGGTGGTATCGTATATAAGATCATGACTACATTTAGGGGCGCTCTTTTCTTCTAACTCAAAATATCATAAGAGAAGCACTCGAATCCGACGCCCAAAGACTCCCATGTCTTTCTTGGTTGGACCAACCCAATCGGCAATTTTCGACAAGTCTTTCTTCATTTTTAGAGCAAGAAACAGAACATAAAGAAAGCTTTCTTTATCTTTATGGATAAATAATCAATTTTCAAATATAGTTGGGAAACTCTCCCTAGGAAATGGGTAAAAAAAATGAAAAGATCGGAACATGGGAATAGATCTTATACCAATTCGAATTACCTATTTCAATTGTTGTGCTTTGTTAAATTGCATACCTATACAAGGGTACAAGTTTCGATCGATATTTGCGGAGTTGATCATCCCTCTCGAAAATGAAGATATGAAGTGGTATATAATTTACTGAGTACTCAGTATAACTCATGCATTCGTGTACAAACCAGTGCGGACGAAGTAACATGAATATCTCTGGTAGTCAGTCTATTTTTGTCAGTCGATCGGTGGGAGCGAGATGTTTGGGATATGTTTGGTGTTTCTTCCATCAATCATCCGGATCTATGTCGTATATCAATAGATATGGTTTAAGGGTCATCCATTATGAAGAGACCTTCCTCTGAGTAGATATGTGGAAGTATACTATGATGATCCAGAGAAACGTGTAGTATCTGAACCCATTGAGATGACCCAAGAATTTTGCTATTTCGATTTTTCTATTCATGTGGAACAACATAGTGATGGATAATTCAGAATAAGAATAAATAGGTCTAGTCCAGGGGATAAGTCAATAGGAAATGCTATTTGCTTTGTAAGAATAAGAATTCACTTCTTTGAAATGAAAGAGTTTCACGGGAATTATCTTGATCATTGGATCTCATTGAGAAATAGGAAGAAGTGTTATTGAACAATTTCCTACAATTCTTACCAGTATGGAATGAGTAAAGAATCAAGCTACAAGTCTCGATCTATGCAAAATGCACTGGAGTTTTGTCTTTCTTTCAGTTTCATTGATAGCAGAAGAGCCTTACTCTATTGGGGCGCTAGCGGTTTACTAATAGAATATCAAGTAAAGGGGCCTGAGAAACATAATAGGCTACCACTCTAGGCTCACTTCTTCAAGCTCTGCCCCTTATTGAAGAATAAAGTGCTAACGCACCTTATATTTTTTAGTAAAGCAGCCTTTCGCACTAGGCGCTCATGTTTTTTGTCTGGGTGGAAGCTGGTGGTAATTGAGATCTCTTCTCACATGTAACTATTTCTATAAGGAAAGCCTCACTTATTCAAAGGGTCAATTATTTATAACCCTTTTTGCTCATAAGTAAGCATTGGTAGGAGCGGCGAGATGATGATGAGTTATAAATCAATAAAGACCAAAAAATAGAAATGGCAAGAGAAATTTTATATCGATAGAGGAAATAACCATGTGGAAAACATGGTAGGGATTCTCTATAATGATACCATAGACTAATTGAAAGGAATGTAGTGCAGCTTGGTAGCGCCCTTGTTTTGAGTACAAAATGTCACGGGTTCAAATCCTATCATCTCTACCTATTACTTCTCCTTAAGGCAGTAGCAAGGAATCCATTAAGATCAATTCAAATTGGACATACAAAATCTTTAATTTAATGATACTATATGCATGCAAGATGTATTGGGGGGGGGAGGGTACAAAAAGAATCCTTTTTTCTTTACAGTCGTATCTACTGTGAGAAGAAAATGCTCTTAGTTCAGTTTGGTAGAACGTGGGTCTCCAAAATCTGATGATGTGGGTTTAAATCCTATAGAGTGTGATTTCAAATCAACAGACCCTATTACCGAGATATGACAACTCTTTTTTAAAGAAGTAGTCAAAACAAAATAATTGTATCGAATCCATTTTCTATTTTGGAATGAACAACAACCAACTAACACTTTGAATTTAGTTTAGGATTAAAAAAAGTCTTCAAGCTCAAGTGCAAGCTGAGTAAACTTGTTTAGCTTTACTGCAAGTCTAAAGAGGCAAAGTCCACTCGCTATTAGCTCACTTAAATCTCTTCACCCGTATAGTAAACTGTGCTTGCCCTAGTCAAATCCAGATCTTCTTTCTTTGCGAGCAGAAGTCAGAATGAATACTGAGACTCCTTTCTTTTACGCCTTATTAGTTATGAAAGCGGATCACTTTATTTATAATGAAAAGGAAAAAAAAAGCAACTGTAGAGATAGAGTCTTTACGGGCAATGAAAGCAGTAGGGCAAGTGTAACATTCTATCTTTGTCAGGATTAAGGTAAAGGTTTTGAAAAGAAAGAAAGAATGTTCTTAATTTCAGGCAAGAATATGAGCAGGTGGTAAGTAAGGCAATTCCATCCGGTAGTGGATGCTGCTGATTCAGAGTCAAATCTATCTTTTTGAAAGTGAGACAGCAACAGAGGTAAAAACAAAGCAAGTTAAATCTAATGAATAAAAAAAAGAGTTTCCCTAGCGTATACCTATATGCACCAGTTTCAAAGCCATAAGCATATTCACTTTCAACATAGGCGTCTTACCGAGATTTAGAACAATTGCACTTTAACAAGTTGATCAAGCAGGAGCAGCGATTCGAGCAGAAGTTTTATACCCTGCAGTGGCTTAGGTGGAGGCATTACCAGCAGCTTCATATTCAGATCCATAGCTAGCAAGGGTAGCTTACCTACGCTTAGTTCCATATCCCAATGTGGGCCACCCATTCTTGAAATAGCTTGAAATAGAAAGATAGAGATCCTCAATGGGTGGATGCAGCAAAACCTTTAGTAGGAGTTCAAGAAGATTCACCAGCATAGATAACACTTCGCCTAGTGCCCCTTTCATTTTGAGAGCCCATTTTATTACCCCTACTATCTGGGAAGGTGATACGTTCGATGATATGAAAGCCTGATGAGGCAAGCATGGAGGGACAACCCCTCTAAATAGCCAAGAGTGGAGTTAGCAAGCAAGAATGCAAGAAAGCCATTGTTCCCTGTGAGTTCTTTTGTTTGCCTTCCCTATCGCTATTCCATGCAAACCCTCTTGTTTGGTTGATTAGTCAACGTCTATCCTTTTTTCTTTCTCTACTTTGAAAGAGGGAGCTCGCAACTTTATTAGCTAGGCCACTTGAACGGTAAGCAATGCGTACCTGTTACCTTGTGGATCATAAACTATCCGATAGGTAAATAGTTCCCTTCTCTATTAGGGCAGGGCTGATCCTTTATCTACTTTTGGGCCTTGCCTTCCTTTTGGGGATTTGGTTGGATAAATGTTTGGAATGGAGCCAACTGACCTGCCCTACTTGGTTGAATTCTCTACTGGGTGGATTGATAGTTACTTGACCGGAACTTCCCTAAGCATATGAATCTGACCCTTTATTTTGTCTCCTTCCTAACTATGGTTGTAGATGCCCTGGGACCAATTGACTTAACCCTTTCTTCTGAAATTACATACTTAAAAGTAAAAGAAAGCCCTTCTGCTTGATTAGTTGGATAGTGAAATGGAATAAGCTAGCTTGTCTTCGACTGCTGGTTCAAAGACAGATTAGGATGGGGGTTCTCCCTTCGATCCAATCCATTCTATGACCCATAGTCTGGAAATGAACTTATTGTCTCTTCGTCTCTTGCCTTTTAAGTTCAGATACTTTGATGAAAGCAAATTCTATTTTTGTCCCTTGCCATCGAGAGGAAGAGTCGCTATCTATCTATCATATACTTATCAACAAACGTGGTTCTAGGGATCGGTTGATTTCCCCTCACCACCAACTAGAGGAGGAGAAAGGAATGATGTCCTTGCCTGGGCACCTTTCTGCAAGCTATTCCCTCTCTTTCACTGAAAGACCTTGAAGTGGAGCATGGATTCGACCTTATGTTCCTCTCATCGCCCTTCCCTGTTGGATCGACTAAATGGGTCGACCCCAGAGTAGGGTTTATAGGAGAAGTCCTCCCCTAAGTTTGGTTTATGGGTGGTAGTCTTACTGGATTGGTACCTCATTGAGCTGCAGTAAGTTAAGGTTTGCCCCTATAGTTATGGCCCCAAAAGCACTAGTGGCTAGTCAAAGGTAATTAGGGCACTTTCTTAGTTTTATTTACACATGGAATCTGCTGGCCCATATCAATATAAAGCAAGGGGTAAGGGTAGGCATCATTTAGCTCAAAAGGGCTCAAGATAAGCACAATATATGTGCCTTTGATGCAATAAAAAAGGGCTTGACTTTCGAGAAAGGATGGTAAGGAGTATTCTATTGTGACTTTTTTAGAAATGAATCCGTGAATAAATCATACCTCGAACTCATGCCTTAATCCAATGCCGGGTGATTGGAAATGAAAGATCAAACTGTCGAAGAGTGCAATCACCTAAAGCGGTGACAGATCTTGTTTAATAACCTATGGGTTTTGAAAGGATTTTGATGACACTACCTTCAAGCAGAAGAAGGGAGAACTTTCTCTACTCTATTAGGGCCGGACCACATTCTATTCCCCAATCCGCCCCTGATAGACCAACCGTTGTATATGCCGGCTACTCCTGCCTATCTTGGGCGACAAGGGCATATCACGAGGTAGAGATGCAGGGTGATAGCATAGGTTGATATTCCAAGGTAAGCCTCTTAACCCACCACTCTGATTGGGCCAAGAGCTTTCTTCTGAAGGACTCTTTCATATAACTCTTCAGCCTAGCACAACTGCTGCTGCTCCCACTAATAAAGCCCTTCCAATAAGGGATTCAATTGCATTAGAGCGTGAAGAAGAAGTTAGGTCCTTTGATTATAAAATTCCCACTCTTTTACTACAACTATAACACAAAGAGCTAACTCGCTTTTACTTGGTATCAAATCTTTCATAAATGAAGAATTTGTCGAAACTCCTACTACTTTTCTTATAGTTAGTCTATCTAATCGTTCTTTAATAAGTCAATTTCCCACAGTCATGCCTGCCTAGCAGAGCTCCTTGTCCGACAAGACTAGAAAAGATGCTAGTAGGACTAGCTACCAAGGATGGTAAAGTGATCCAAAGAGAAAGTCAAGCCGGCTAAGCAACTAATCAAGTAAGGCAAAAAAAAAGAAAAATTCAGTCAGTATACCCTGTATTCTTTTGCCGGTGACTCCTATATTTAATTACCTATATTTCATTATAAGTTAGTTTATATGAAAAGTCTACCTAATAGTCAGTACATTGGTTCTAGTGAGAGAGTCAATAAGGTTATAAAGCAGCAAAGACTCATGCCTGTAAGCCAGGTTTGAAAGTGAGGATAGAGTAAGAGAGTAAGGATAGAATAATCAATGTTAAGTCTGACTATGAGCCCACAGCTGACTACTTATTGAAAGACTAAACAGGAAATGAAAAGTCATACTACAGTAACCATAAACATTCCCTCCCCACTTTGACTTTGATCAACTTGCCCACACAACATCTTTTTTTAGAGAAGAGGTTAAGGGGTTAAGTGACTCTCGAAAGTTGTCTTTTTGTATCGTGTTAAGAGAAATGACATAGATCAGATCATTGCTTGAAGAGTTTCATTATCGAATTGATATCAAAATTGGATCCTAATAGTAGTTGTTGCCCAAAGGTGCTTTATGAAAGCCGGTCCACAGCAGTGAATGTAAGATTGATTTTGTCAATCGAATGAAAACCACTTCTTGCTTTTTTTGCCTCTCTGGCTTGACTGCTCTGCTTGCTTAACACAAGTGTGATTTAACCTTCACAGACTACTTGACTACCCTCTAGCTAAAGCAACAAGAAATGGATTGAGCTGTGTGAAAGCCATTGCTCATTAGAGCATCTGTTTTCTTACAAGTTACTAATTACATAGAAAGGGATTTTTCTCACTTATTTGATGAGACCATATAAGGTTTTCTTTAATAGGCAAAAACAAGGGATGGATCGGAAGTCTGATAAGGCTTTAAAAGTTAGGAACTCCAGCGGTAAGAAAGAGAAACTAAGTAAATCAATCGGTGGATCACACACACTTGTTAGAGGCAGAGACAGGGACACGCCTTGTAACATCCCGAATTTCAGATTGGTAAGAAACAGACATAGAGGATATGATTTAGGCTTAGAACAAAGGAACTTAGAACATGACCTATAACTTGAGCTCGAACTTCATCCAAGTTAATGACAGAATTAGAGAGTCTCAAAGAATACTTAATTGTTTATTTGTGTCTTAGATAGACGTATAACTTTAAATTACCCAATTTGGAGTTGTACAGAATAAGATATGATGGATTTAGTAGACAATGTGCAAGCTGCCTCAGGACAGCATAGTAGGCTTGACTTCAAAGGACCGTCAAAAATCAGATATAGCTTGGATCGACCTGAAATTTTGAAAAAATGTAGCCCCGGATGTCTAGTTTCAGTGGGAATAATAATTACTTAATTTGGAGTCGTGAGTAAAAAGATATTAATAAAGAAAGTCAGGAAGGTCAGGAAGGGATATCAAAAGGACCTAAGTGAGAATTTCTCAAAGGTTAGGGGCAACTATGTAAATTTAAAAATTAAGTGTCGGAAGTTCTTAATAGTGCCCATATCCGACCCCGGAAGAATATTCTCGAGATTAATCGGGTCATAACAGTGGGTTTCAATTTTTCCCGAAAACGCACGGTTTAAAAGTTATAATCGATTAATCGCCGGAACGTAAAGTGGGCCCGGTTTCGTGTCGGGACCGTATGGGTAACACGGGACAACTTTAGGGTATCCAATGGAAAGAGGGACAAGTGGGAAGAAGTAATGGGAAAGAAAACTATAAAAATCTCTTGTTGGCCAATCAAAAGTAACCATTTAGCATGAGTATTAAATGAAGAAAGAGAAAGGTGGACAAGTGGTCTTTAAGGATTTATCCAACACATAAGGTGATCATCATTTTTTCCCTTATATATACATATATCATGATATGAAGAACCAATTTCTCTCTTTTCCACTTACAAATTTCGGCCACAATAGGAAAAGCAAAAGGGAATTAAAGAGCAAGGTTTGGTACTTTAACCATTGAACTCCTTTTGAAATTTTTCTGTTTTACAATTAGTAAAATGCTGTGACTTGTATGATTTTTAATTAAATATAGAAAAATTATATTGAGTTGAATTTTGGATATGTTGTTTTTTAATAAGTCTAGTATTTGAGAAAAATAATTTGGAACCACATTGATTGAATTTAATTTACGGAATTTATAAAATTCAGAACTGCTGCCAGGATGCAGGGCAACTGGAGCAGTCTGGTTGGGTGAACTACTTGACCAAGATTTTGTGTCCAGTTTGATCTGAAATTTTAAAGGAATGATTTTAAAATGCAAAAATAAATTAGCCAAGTGTATTATTTTATACAAATTTTCTAAGACAAGGATCAAGTTGGGTCAAGAACCAGAGTTTATTGTTCATATGGAAAATTTTCATTATTAACTTGGTCAAAAACTTGGTGTGGGTGTTTTATCATTTTATTTTTAGTATTGAGTTTAATTATGATATGAAGAATAAATTAAGATGGAAAATATGTGAATACATATGATACATATGTGAGTATATGTGAGATTTGTGTAAATATATATGGTATATACATGGAGAATATGTGGTATATATACGAAGTGAATGGGTATATATGAAATGTTATATATGCTCTACTCGGTAAATGGGTAAAACCGGTCTGGAATGGGGGTTTGGCATGCCATCCTACCGGCAGTACTGTCTTAACGGCTTCGGTCGGGATATTACTTACGCGTGCGCGGTTATATCGTGTGAGGTCAAGATCATGGCAACTAGTCGTGTGAGACCAAGACCACGCAGTTATTCTATATCGTGTGAGACCAAGACCATGGCAATTATTCATGTGAGGTCAAGACCACGCGTAACTCTATATGAGGCCTCATTTCGAGATCGGTGTATTCATAATTACCTAGTGGAGCATATTAACTCGTAATTATAATGAAGTTATATTACATGTTGTTTATATACAGAATGTGAATCTTAACTTAATTAGAAAATATAAATATGATGATTGTATGAAAATAGTTTAATTATGCAGTATTCTACTTTTACATGTGTTTCAACAAACCTTCCTTGCACTATTTATATTCGGCAATGGTTAAAGTACCCACTAAGCAATGCTTAGCAAGTTTAGTTTCTTCTAAACTCGTAGGTTATTAGCAAGAAGCCAGTAGCGAGCAGAGGAGTCCTGCGATTTGTCGGTCATCAACAAACTTAAGTGGTGCTCTTTATTTTGTATTTTGGTATTAGAAACTGGCATGTACTTATTTGAACAATACAAAGAGATAACTTGATGTAACATGTAAATCTAGTAATGTATAATAACTGTATGGTTTTGAATTGAGTTGGGTTGTGAATATAGAAGTGTGAATTCTTCTTGCAGGATTGTAGTTGAGGTTATAAGGGTGGATTATTGGGAGTGTGCTTGAGTTGAATTGTGAAACAAAATATTTTTCATAAATAAGAAAAAACCAGTTTTGTCGACACTTGGGACCTCTATTTTTAGGGGAGGTTATGGCAAAATTTTTTTAAAATCTGCACTTAAAATTGGCTAAGTAAAATATTAAGAAACAACCACCTTAAGATAACAGTCCATCTTGGTCTATAAACGTAGGCTAAGATGGGGTGTTACACGCCTGATGATTTAGAAAGTATACAAGTGTTGAAAGAGTGAAGTCTGAGGACAATGGTAAATGTGAGGAATGGGATCTCCAAAGCTTCCTTCCCTCTTAAAAAAAGTTCTCAAGCAAGGGACATGCCGAACACCTACCTTTCCAACTAAGTCCAACGCGAGGACTTTTAATTGATGATGCATTCCATCATCAGCAAGTGGTGGCCGACAAGGCCCTTTTCCCTAAATATCTTAGGAAGTGAAGAGGACATAAACTCATTCGGTAAGATTCTCCCAAAGCTAGGCATTTACCCAAGGCACTGATATTTTGAGTCTCTCAATTATACGTGTTTTAGGGAGTTGAACATCTTATTCTTATAAGTGGCCTATATGAATATAAGCCAGGAGTAAGGATTCCAGAAATGGAGTGAAAGCCAACTCTGAACAGGATCCATAAGTGTTCAAATCTAGTTCCAATCTGGATATAAAAAAAAGTGCAGATCAATCATCGAAAGCGATATCTCTTTTTGTCCGGTCATCTTTTCTCTTTTGAGTTAGGTTCTTAAGGCAAGAGAGGAAATTGGGTTTTTTGAAGAATCTCTCTTCATGCCTATTAAGTAAAGTAAGTTAGTTCAAGATCAAAACATGACCTAAAAGAGACTAGACTTCTAGTAACAGTAAGTGCGCCTTCAGTTGAGGAGAGCTGTTCACAAGCAATGGTTATGAGCTCTTTCTTATTTTGGTTCAAAAGAGGCTATGAACCTTCAGTTGCACTAGTGGATTGAATAACCTTTTTTTTAGTGCCAATAAAGTGCATGTGTTGTTGGTTAATAAAGCACGGATTTCGATAGGCTGGAGGACTGATACTATAAGTAGGACAAACGCCTTAAAAGTGAAAAGGCATTTTTCCACTTATCCAAGGAATCTCTTTCTTGGCATTTATATTTGAGAGAGCTATGCTTAGGTCAGTTTCATTAATAAACTTATTTGGTAAGTCAGAAGTGAGCTTAAGGGGCGTAAGCGGTAGTCCCGTATGAAATTCATAAAACATTGATATTTGGCACTTGAGGAGGTAAATCTTAATTAAGTGTTGGAAGCTACTACTAAGGTACTCCCTCTTGTCTATGTCTATAAAGGATAGGCAATTAAGAGAGAATAGGACGATAGCCCGGTTTTGATTGAATAATCCTTTCCTTGAGGTATACCAAAGATATGAGTAAAAGTAGGTAACAAAAGGGGAGGGATTGCTATTTTTTTATTAGTGAAGGCAATTTCATATTTTTTTAATAGTTTGGCAGGGCTTTAAAGAGTAGGCGATTCATATGTTTTTATGACCCTCAGAATAATAAGTAGGAGGATACGCAAAGCAAGTGCTCTTGAAGTCTACCGGGGCGCGCTTCTTAATTCATCCATTTCATTTAGGCCCTACTAGGAACCTTGCTCGGGAATAGCTTCTTACTAGTAGTGGCTAATCACAGTAAGAGAGTCCAATCTCTGAAATACAGCTTAGTCTCTCCATAGTAGTATACTAGTAGAAGGCGTAGGTTATGACTTAATCCAATAGAGTCAGAACAACTTTATATCTAAATGGTGCTCGATGAAATGATCCAAATTCCACACTATATTGTGAGTTGGGGAGAGAGCTGCTTTGTGAAGCTGGGCATTCAGTGTTCTTATGGAGGAACCACACTAGAAAGAAGTTAGAAAAGGCCTTCAAAAAAGAACGATAGAGTGATGGGCAACCTTAGTCTATATGTTGCTCGTAAGCTACCAAGTACCAGTTTCGCAACAGTACTGGCATAAAAGGATCGGTCTTTCACTTACTGATCATTCGCGAGTTGAACTCTCTCTCTTGCCATGCCTTTCACTCACTCGCTTGAGTCGAACTCAATCACCCTTTTTGTTTGGAGGATCATTCATTCTTTGCTCTCTTGCCCCCTACAGGGAGTGCAACAACCAAGGTGCATATTATCATATAGAAACAAGCAAGTGTAGTGAATCACATAGATAAGTGCCTACCTGCCAGTGCTTAGGGTGGTGAAGTGCGAAGGGGATGGATGTTTGAGTGGTTGAAAAGTCGGTCTTGAAAATTAAAGTGTTGATAGGAATACCAGGGATTTGAATCCCTCTCCATCCATGAAGTCATAAGTTCTCTCTTGAATTATCTATAGATAAGAACGAATCGGATCGACTCGACTGATATGATAGATGGAATGGGTAGCTTGTGTTATGATTTAGTTAGGACTTTATCTCTTTTTCGTTATCTTCTGCTCCCCTTATATAGGTTGGGGAAGGGCCGAGTGGATTATTACCTTTTCGAGCTAAGTCAAGAATCTCGGTGGTCTTGTGAGTGTTTGATAAACTACGATTGCAGTTTTCTTTAAGAAGTCTCATAGCTGTGAGGCTTAACAGACAAAGAAAATGGTGGATACTAGTTGGGTAGAAGGTAATGACCCTAATGAATCAACTATGAAGAGAAGGGGATTTAGTGTTGAAAAAGATTCTCCCTATTCAGACATCGTGCAAAGTGGACCCCGAATTATAAAGGTCTGTACGTCGTTAAGAGAGCCTTTTCAGGAGGTGCCCTTATTTTATTTTGACCAACATGGATGGAGATGAACTACCAAACCCCGTGAACTCAGATGCTGTGAAAAAGTATTACGATTGAAATTCATGTATCTCAATCAATTGAATTAATGAAAATGGTTTGATCCCTTTTCGCAACACATTTTATTTTCAGAAAGATTGGGAGAGTCTCCTTTCGGAGGCATTCTTAGTCGGCTATTAGTTTAGCTCTATAATAGAGATACAAGAATCTGATTTTGGTGAAGCTAGAAAGGGCATTTAATTGTCCCATAGGAAAGAAGGAAGAAAGGGAATTAGAAAGAGCTCATTCTGATAAAAACCTAAAGAGGCGGTCTAGGTGAGAGCTAAAATGTTGGGAAAAAGATACCTTACCGAGTTGAAAAACCCAAAAAGGTGCTTCGACAAAACTTGAGAGGTCGGTGAATCATCTCTTGGAGATCGAGTTTGATCTCCTATTGGTCTTTGGGAGTGGGGTGGCAAAGTTTGACACCACATGGGAAAAATCGACCGTAATCCTACCACATGTTGTGTTATACATCGTTAGGCTGGAAGAAAAAGGAAGTTCCTTTATATCTTTTGACATTCCTAACCATAATATCAAATAAACTCCATAAAAGTTTTGTTTGCATAATCTAATCATTATCCTTTTTGCTCCGCCACTTAATCTAAAACATCTTGAATTCCCTTGCAAAGCTTGTTTGTTCAATCACACGTGCACCTTAATCTTAATCCTCATGTTTGTTATGTCAAATGAATATTGAAATAATGAAACAGGTGCAAGCCTTAGAAGCAGTTCTAAGAATCAATCATAGCAAAGAAAAACTATTAAACCCTCAATAGTATATTGACCAAACTCTGAAAGTAATTCTACATCATCCCTCGATATTAATGCAATATGTTAAGTCTAACTTTAAGGAAACCCTAAAAGGTAACTGCATTGGTAGGCATGGGTGCATAGTCCGTTAGCACATGTGAGCTACCCAAACCCCAGACCTTTAATATATGGATGCTCAATGTGGGTGACTTAGATTGGTATATCATTAGTGCTTTGGCAGGTAGGGCACTTCGAAGGTAGGTGAGGTTGGCCTTAATTTCTTGAGTAAGTTCTTGGATTTCCTTCCTAGGTCTGAGTATCTAGCTCTGTGACTTCTAGCTATCACCTTCGAAGTATAGCACAAGCTTTCCTATCATTTTTTGCACTAGGTCATAGCGCTCTTTTCAAAATGAAAGTAAAGCAAAAGAAGAGTGGGTGTGGGAGCTTCTTTCATTGGATTGGCAGAAAGATAGATTCCTATCTTCTTTTTTTGGCTGATCATGAGGCCAATAAAAGAAGGGTGGGTATGCAAAATGGTTTAGTTTAGTTTGAGATTGGGAGCTTGATCTAAATTTTTAAATAGGAAATTGCATACCATTAGTAGGAGAGAGCCAGCTAGAGTGTATCCCATTTTACTTTACTCAGCTTACCCATCACTAGTGAAAGTCCTAGCTTAGCTTTACTCAATTCAAAATCAAGTTCCATAGTTGGCCATCCCTTTCAAGGGAAGTGCCTAGGTTGCTATCCGACCCATTGTTCTTAACATCTGTGCCCCTTTCCTAGGATGCCACTTGCCTTCCCCTTTTAAGTTGAAAGAGTCATATATGCTCTTTTTTTAGCTAAGTAAATGAGATTCGTTTTTGTGGTCTATGTACACCCAAACCAAGATGGATAAAAAATCTTTCTTTCAGGGCTCCTGGCGGGAATTCTAACTTGGAGTTAATCTTGTTGTCGGAAAGAGCTAACGTTCGAGATGATTTATGATGACCTTCCAAAGGTAACCTCTCATTTCTTATAAGGGCGAAGGGTTAAAGGGAGGATGCAAAACTGGGCTAAGTCTAAGCAATGCAAAGGTAGACGAACCTGGTAGGTGCAATCAGTCTGTACCTTCTTTCTTTTTCTTTGGTTTGGCTTCCTTCTTAAGCCTGTACCTAGCAGGTGCAATCAGTCTGTCCCCTACCATGCCCTACTCCCATATGAATTACCAATTCTTGGGATTCAAATAAGGAAGGGAGGAAGATATGCCTTGAAGCATCTCTCCATGCTTTTGGAGGAAATTGATAACTGGAGGAATTAATCCCCTTTTAAGAGACATGATTGTCATCAATTGGTTACAGATGGGGAGAAAGCTAGATAAAGCGAGATAATTTCTTGTTGCCCAAATTTAATGATTCCATTACTAATTAAGATTTCCCTTAGCTACGGAGCCTTTAGGGAAAAGAATCATACTAGTTCACCTCTTTTTTCTAAGTCAGGGCCTTCGTAACTTGAATCTACAGGGGAAGCCCTTATAAGCCTATCTCTGGCCCACCCCCGAGCCCTATAGTAATAGATTGTTGGTTAGGCACTCGATAATAGGGGCAGGGAAGGGAGCTGCCAATCCAAGAATCTCTTGATGGCAAGCAAGCATCAAAGGAAAGAGAAATTATCTCGCTTCCTATAGGCTAGACTTCTGATCTGGACATACTTTTCCAAGACCCGCTCTTGTCTTGGAGGATCATCATAAACTCAAAAGACAGGTGCAATTGAAGGTGGAATATCACCAGTTATCAGTTCTTGGGGAAGCAGGAAGTTCCTAAGAGGTGAGCTAGGACACTACCCGTACCCGTCCAAGTAATCAATGATGGGCCAATCAAGTATTGAACTATCATCAGTGGGTGAGAATGCTTGCTCAGGAATAGAATCATTTTCTTAGGATTTTGGGTTACTAGAAAGATAAGCTCAATAAAATGGTAAGGTTTCCCTGCCCCTTGGCTATTATGCTTCGTGGCCTCTCTTTGCCTTCTCCCAACATATACTCATGTGGTGGGCGGCAGAATAAGTATATCTGGGTCAACTCTTATGGGATTACATTATCCTAGGGACAATGTTATGATTATAGATAAGAAGGTGACCTTGGTGTATAGCTCCTTTCTGGGGGATCTTGGGGTTGATATATCCTATCAAAAGTCCTTGATCTCCCATACGAGCTCTGCCGAGTTTACTAAGATATTAAAGGTTCATGATCTTACTGTGGATTTATCCCAGTATCAGAAAAATCTTATTTGAACGCTCACCACCCTTATGCTTATGGGGCAATGGCTGTTCATATGAAGTCTTACTCCATTCATTTTTCGACCTTGTGTCATCTACCTGGAGTAGGGTACCAATCTCTTTCACGCTTGGCACATTCTCGCAATCTAAAGATTGAAAGATTGTGGGCAATGTACACTAAGGCCTCACTTCCCCTTGACCTATGGTTATATTGGGATCTACCGCTGGATCCGTATGTTAAGTGGGATATTAATGCCCTCCTCATACATGAGCTTTGTAATATCCCAAATTTTTTTGAAATTTTATAATTTTTGAAAATTTGATAAAATATATTATAATTAAATTGGATAAATTAAATTAATAGTTTTAAATAAAAAATGAAGAGATTTTAAATGAAAAATTGGAATATGTATATGATATATATGTAAAATATACATAACATAAAAAAGTCAACACTTTTTAAAAGAAAAGTCAAAAGTCTAAGGGTAAATGGTAATTATACATTATAAACTTAAAATTATTTAAATAAATTTAAAATAAATTATTTTTAGTTGGAAGAGGTAATTTGGGGTTTTAAAATAATTAAATAATTAAATATTTATTAAAATAAAATAATATTTATATATGGTCATATTTTTTTAAGTGGAAAGAAAGAGAAAATTAAAAATTAGTCTTCTTCTTCAAAAAAAAAAATGAAATTTCATGGCTCCATGGCAGTGATTTTTCTTCAACCAAATACTCATTTTGACAAGAATTTTCAAGAATTAATTTAAGTTTTAGTGGATTTTTAATAGGTTAGTAAGCTTCTTTTCTTAATTTTTGATTTTCTATGAAACTATGAATATGTGTATTTTGAGATTTTATATTAGCATGATTTAATTGTTTAATTGGGTATGAATGAATCTATTTTGATTAATTGTTAATGATTTTAAGGTTGGATTGAAGAAATGGTTGAATATGGATAAAGAATGGTGAAGAGAGAGAATTTAGGGTTATGAACATTTAGGGTTTGAGAAATCATGGTTTTTAATTGTGAAAATTAGTTCTAAATGAGTTATTTTGGTGCTTAAATAAGTATTTTAAAGTCAAATATTCGATTTGGTTGTATTTGGTTGGAGTTTGAGAATGGAAGTGTGATTTAGGGTTTTGGAAAATGATTTTTCCAAAGTTGTTGAATTGTATAATTTTATTGGTTTAATCTTGTTGTTTGGTGATATAAATGATGAATATAAGCTTAAAATGATTAATGGATTGTGTTGGAATGGAAAACCTTCAATGGGGGAAGGTTATGCCATTTTATGGTTTTATGTATAAGAGTGTGTTTTTATAATGTAAATGGTTTAAATATATTAAAATATATTTCTAATAATATAAATAAACTTAATATATTAAAATGAATGACCTAATATGAGAATCCAAAGTTAAAATGAGGTTAGCCTTAAATTTTGAATTTTTACTTAGATGGGATTTAATTGTGGTTTAATATTAAAAATGTCATTAAATGTTATACTGAATGATTATTTGCTATCACATTTGGTTTAGGCATTGAGGGAGGTTGATTTGCTTTATCCAATGGTGAAGGGCAAGTTGGAAGGATAGGATTAGAGGTTGTTTTAAGCTTGTTTTGGTTGCTATTTGAGGTAAGTACAAACTTTGAATACATTGTTTATGTTTGCATATTAGGACTTAATACATTTTGGTTGGAAAATGTGTTAAGCTACTTGATACATTTGTTATGTATGAATAATGTGCTATGACATTTGTAATGTCATATATGTGTTAAATGCATTATGAAAGGCAATTGATAATGGCTAAATTGTGTAAAATGTGAAATATGTGTATTATGTAAAAATGACCTAAAGTGTATGGGTAATGCCATTTGTTGTGTATGCATTAAGTGCATTGTTAAAAAGTCATTGGTATTGGTTAGATTGCATTAAATGTGATTAATATGTGAATTATGTGAAAATACCCAAAGTAATTGGGTAATGTGTTGTAAATGCAAAAATATGGTATAATGTCATGAGATATGTGGAAACATATTGAAATGAATTTATATCAATATAAATGAGAAATATGAATAAATTGTGTGCCTAGTATGTTATTCTATTTTCAGAATTCTGTATTTGGCGGCATGCCTATGATTTGCCTATGGGCTTGACGCTAGGCGTCACTGTGAAAATATTTTTGAGGTAAAATGACCGGGTTGTAAGCCTCAAAAATAAGTCCTTGAAGCTAGCCTGGGTGAAATGACCAGGTCGTAAGTTCAGACCTAATTGGACTATTACATTGCTATTTTGCCTACGGGGCTAGACACATGGTGTTATTATAGACCAAAACAGTAACTCGGCATATTAGTTATCTTTGAGCCCACATTTGTATTTGTTTTTATGTGAATTGTGGATTATGAAATATTTGAAAAGTATGAGAAAATGGAATGATGTGATATCCATATGCATTGTGCATTAGCATTGCATTTGAGTTTTATTGCTATTAAGTTTGTATTACTAGGCTTTTGGCTTATCAAGATTTGTTTACATCGCACAGGTGTCAGGGTAGATTCGACTGAGCCAGAGAGTTTTTCTAGACCAGGTCGGGTCTAGACTTGTGGTTGTGCTTGTAGAGTTGATATCAAGATCAGAAACACTATCAGTAGCATGTATATATTTTATGTTACTGTATATTTTGGTTATTATGCATATTATATCATGTTTTTGAATTTTATGTATTGTAAACTATAAAGAATGTTTGGGTTAAGTTATTTGAAATGGGGGTTTAAATATTTTCTAAATTATAAATATATATATATATAAGTGTTTGAGAAACTGGGTGAAATTGAGGAGTATGGGAAAAATGGTGATTTGAAATTATTTGGGAGTGTTCTTTTTGCAGGTTGTGTAATTGATAAATTTTGGGATGTCCAAATTACAAACAAAACTCTAATGAATTTTTTCTAGAGATTTTCATATAAAATGTTTATTTTGGGTTCCTATAACAATTAAAGAATATTTATATACCATTTAATTTTATATATTTAGTATTTAATATTTTAAATCAGAAATGTAAAATTTTTTATTAAATCGATCTGTGACATTTTTACACCGTATATGCATATTTTACATATGTTGAAAATATATATTGTACATATATAGGGTATAAGGGTGTTACATTTATTTTTGTATCAGAGCCTATGTTTGAGGTTCTCGACCTAGGTGGGTTGATAGAGAGAGAAAATGGGAGATTTGAAAATTGTTTTCAATTGTAATACATCATTAGCACTGACAGTTTCTGATATCTGATATAGTAATTTCTGCTGTGTTTACAGATATAGGTAGTTATGGCGTCTCAGATGCATCAGTTTGCAAAGGATAGTGCAGAGAGTGTGGCTCCTGATAAGGGTAGAGATGGAGCTAGAGTTGTGTTTGCTGGTGAGGCGTCTGTTTCTATGCCTGTGAAACCAGCAGCTGATGAGATTTCGTCTGGCTGGGTACGTCATATGGTAGAGTTGTTGAGGCAGGCTCTAGTTCAGCAGCAGCCACCGCCATAGCTGCAGCCGCAGTTGCAGGTGAGGAAGTATGATAAGCTGAGAAAATTCAGAGCTGAGGACTTCGTTGGTACTACAGACCCTGCTGTAGTAGAGCAGTGGCTGAACAGGGCGCTAACCGAGTCTGAGTCTTGTGCCTCAACTTTTTATTATAGTCAAGTGAGCTCGTCTGATCCTACTATGTAGATGTCGTCTAATAGGCTACAACACCAGATCATCATCAGCAAGAAAATGTGTATGCGCTAATGCTATATGGTTGCTGGCGGTTCACGCTCAAACATTACTTGTTGGGTACACTAGACTGGTGAATTGGGATCGAAAATTTTCAACAACAAGAAATGGGATGGATTCTGCGGCAATCATCAAACTCTATAGCTAATTCGAGCCTTTTAGGACTAGTGGGATCTGTTGACCAATAGCCAGACGAAACTAAAACTGCAATAGAGAGTACAATGGAGCAAGAAAACAGCATAACAGCTACTTACAACAACAATCTTTGGACAAAGTGTACATAAGGTTAATAGTAATAGTTAAAATAACAATATTAATAATTATACTAGTTTATAAAATTACTAATATTTGAAAATTTTATTTATAATACTTTTACTACTACAATACTAACAATATTACTAATTAATTGCTACTTAACATAATTTATATTTTAAGAATTTTCATAGTTTATGCTTAAATAATAGTAACCTAATTATTATAACTATAACAATACAAAGCTTAATTAACAATTGGTTTTAGAATTTTTTTACAAATTCTAATTTATATTTTATTTATCACCTAATTTAATCATTTAATAATTAATTAACTCAATTTAATTTATAAGTATTTTTAATTAACTTAATTTATTTTGCAAATAAAACTCTTATAAATAATAATTTAACATTTATATTTAATATATCTTAATTTAACAAACTATTTATTTATTATCTTTTAATTAATTTATTTATCTCATAATATTTTTATTTATAACTTTATATCTAAAGTACTTCCAATTTATTTTATAACAAAATTTATAATTCAAAAATTGGTCTAATTTAACTATAGATATATTTACTCTAAAGGTATATATATATATATACACATACTATTTTTATTCTAATTAATCAATTATTAAACAATTATATATATTTATATATTAATAAAAATTCTTAAAGATAACATTTATTAACTAACAATAATATACGAATTCATAGTTTTATCAACTCAATATATATATTATTTTTTCTACAATCTACTAATAATCTTTCGAGTTTTAAATACTTAATTTATTTTAATTATACTTAATATTATTGTTAATAATCTTAATTACTATATAAAGTTTGATAATAATACTTTAATTTATAAAATTATTACTTAATAATAATAATATAGTAATTTATAAATTAGTTAACTAATTTCATACATATTCACACATATATATAGACACCATTAATTTATTCTTCAATCTCCGCAAATCTGTCAGATTTTCTAACTTCTTCAGTAGTCTTAATTTTTTTAACATTTTATTTATCTTTAAATATATACTTAAAATTGTAATTATGTATACTAGACATATATATGGACTTATATATAAACTTTTAGATTTTTCTACATTCAATTGCTATATTTAAAAATTAGGATTTCTAAACCTACTGATTTTATTTCTTTAACACTTCTTCTGGCAAAACCTATTTTTAAAATTTTTCAAGGTAACAAACATTTACAAAAATTCATAAACATTTTACCATGTAACATAGACATGTATAGAATATCTTATATTAAATATCAGAATTTTATACTTTCATTTACTATATTTTTAAATTATTTTTATTCAATCCTACTTATTATGTTCTTTCATTTGATACTCTGACAATGTCAATATTTGATTTTATTTTCATAACTAAATATTTATTAAAATTTAAGAAATTAGGACCATAAGTCCCATACATATATATGATCTTGTATGTAAAATTTCAAAATTTTCTGGATTGATTTATTATAGTTTTTAAGTAGGTTTTTCAATTTTTTACAGATTCTAAATTACTAGATCAATTCTAACAGTTTGTATTCTTATATTTTTATTAAATAGTAAATCATCCTTAAAAATTATGAAATTTTATAGTTAAAATTTCATACTCATTCAGTTTCTCTAGTTTATTCTAAAAATTTGTTCAACTCACTTTACACAATAGGGACAGAAAATTCCAGCAAGCATTAGCAATCAACTCTTTACTACTTTACCTTCTTTATCAATTAAGTTATCCCTTAAATCTAATTGAATATAAATCATAACTTATATGATAATTTAAATTTTATCTTTGTAAAGTTTTTAAATTAAGAATCTTTAAAACACTCACATCTTTGAAGTTTTTTTTATTAACTATTGTCTTCCCAAAGAAAAACTTCATCTTAACCTAAAATCTTCTCAAATTTTGCTCCAAGAATAACTCTCTCTTCCTCTCTTTTCCCTTTCTCTATCTCCCTCTCACGTTTTCTCATTCTTTGTGTTTATCTTTCTTTCTTTTAATAATTATCATAATAGCCATTAATAATTATAACTATTAACAATTAATCATCATCCAATTTTGATGATTCATAATACATTTTACCTAATTTTCTCCACTTCAAAAATATTTTATTTTATTTTATTTTAATTTTTTACCTAATTGGTTCCACTAACAATTATAATTAAATCTTTGGTGACTTTTACTATTTTATCCACCAATAATAATTAAATTCTTTTAAATTTTATTATTTTAACATCAATTTAATTATTATTACTACTATTATTTTATTTGTTTGTTTATTTATTTTTTCACTCTAATTTTTATCATGATTAATGTCATATAATTATTTATTTGTTTCTTATTAATTGTTGCACCAATTTATTAAAAATTCTAACCTTCTAACTGTTAATTTTAATTTTTCTTAATTTTTTAATTTAAAAAAAATACTGGGTATTACATTGTATGTTTTAATACTTATGTTTATTATTATGCATACATGATTCAATTGATTTATTAATGTTGTCCTTTGATGGCAACTAAGAGGGGGGGGGGGGGGGGTTAAATTGATTGTTTCATGTAGTGATGAAAATTTAAAATTTTGAATTAAACAAGAAAAGAGTAGAGCAGAGAAGATTGAGCACAATGAGTTTATAGTGAATTGGTAAGTGCCAACATATTTAGTCAATGCCTTATACTTCAATTATTGTTCAAAACAAAATCATGGTCGAGCCACCCTTAGTCCGGTCGGACTGAACTTAGTATGATCGAAATAAGCTTGGTCTAGTTGAAAACTATGAATTTTGTGGGACTCTCCTCTATTGGCATCCAATAATTGATTTAACAAAAAACGACTATAGTATTTGAACTTTGTTTTGCAAGTTTGGTAGATATATATATGGTCTGGTCAGACTTTGAGTGGTATGCCAAAACATTTGTCAGGACACTGAGCATGATCATCACTGGAAGTTTTAGATATTTTTTTAGGGCTTGTCCGATAGTACTATTTAGTGGTCCGGTCAAACTTTCGCATCCGGCTAAGAAAATGGAAGTACTTTAGGGCATGAAACTCTCTGAATTATTTAACAAAATCTGCAATAAAAGTTCGGTTGGACATATAAGTAGTCCGAATGATAAATTGTGGTCCTTTGAGATTTTGAGAGTACTTTTAGCCATTATCTTCTATGTATAAATTATTTTACAAGTTCAACATTTAGTCCGGTTGGACTGCTTCATAGTCCGATCGAGATTAGTGCAATTTCTCCAAAATTGAGTTCCTTCATAACATTACTTGGTGCAATCATTAGTATTATTCAATTTTTTCCTAAAATCAAAATAGGCTAAATTATGCCAATATTTTGGCTAACAATATCCCCCTTATTTACTTTGACAATTAAATTGAATTGGGTTGAAAGATTTACAAAGTTTAAAATTTTAAAAAGTATACTCCCCCTTAGCATATGCCTAATGTTCATTTTTAATTTGCTTCTGAAAGTATGTTTTCCTTTGACAATTTAAAAGTTGTTAGTTAATTAAGTTATTTTCCCCCTTTGAAAAATAATCATTCATAGTAAGTTGTATAGATTTTTATCAATTCAATATCAATTATCTCTCCCTTTGACAAAGGCAAAAACTACCAAAGTATATTTGTAATGTCAATCAAAGTAACTAATTGATTAAAGTAATGGTTTATTCAAAAAAAAAACTAAAAATGCATACATAATGAAATGTAATGTGTGATATATTACACTTACTAGCCACAAGAGAAAAAATAAGATCAAATAAATAAAAGAAAAAAAATTAAGGAAGATCATCATCATCTCCTTATTTTTATTCAACCTCTTCACATTCCTCTTCCTCTTCACCTCCTTCTTCTTCAAAGTGAGTTCTTTCTTCTTTACCTTTTTCCTTATCAGGATGAGAGCCATGTATTGATGGTGATTGGACTGCTTCTTCATCAATAATGATAATGCATTAATAAAAATCTAATATTCCTTGCATGTCTCTTATATTCGTATAAAAATGAGAGAGATGTGAAGATATGTTGTCAATTTTGGATGTTTGAGAGGTCATTTGGATTTGAATATCTTGAAGAATGGTAAAGATTGATCCTTGGGTTCTAGAGGTTTGTGGTTTAGGAATCTCCATTTGGAAAGTTTCTTGGAATTCATCTAGGATCCTAGCCCTTTTTCCTTGTTGAGCAATAGCCCCTAGAGCTCCAAGGGCATAATGATATATTCTATCTACTTTTATGATTCATTTGGAGTGCTTTAAGAAAGAGATGTTGATGGAGTTGGTGGTAGGATCAACTGGACTAGAGAGTTGCCTTGTTGGTGGGAGTTAGAGCTCCTACAAACTCGATAATTTGTGTAATTTGAGAAAAGATTAAGATAGTTCTAGTTTTGATTTTCTTAAGATGGAGGAAAGTGCCAATAGGAAAATTTTCAATTTGAATGGCTTCTCCCTGAATTAGAAAATATAAGAAGAGAATATCTTTTTGAGTCACCTTCTCATTACTTTCTCCCTTAGCATTAATTGTGTTGGTAATAATTATATGTAATACCTAAAGAGTTAGGGTCCTAAAGTGTTTAGTATTAGACTATTTGTGGAGGGAGGTTTCAATGGATCTTTCTTTTCAAAATGCAAGTTAGACTTTAAGAATAAGGATGTTGATTGAGAGATGGTAAATGCCTTTCATTTGAAAACCCTAAATAGATAAGAATTGATTTAGAGTAAGTTCATATAGTTGGTTAAAAAGCCTAAAGGATATCCCATCATATCCTAGAAGGTCAGTACTTTTCTTACTAACCACTAGAGTGGTAAGAAACTCTTTGGCTAGGGATTTCCAACCCAAGTCACCTCATTCAAGGAAAACAAATTTCTCCATCTCTAATTTACTTAAATAGGCTCTATCTTTGAGTTCAATTCCTAGGATTTCAAGAGTAAGAGTAGACAAAAGTCTATTAGGTTCCATTTTCTTGTCTTTGATAGTATCATACCTTTTTCTTTCTTCTTCATCATGGAATCTAATTTTGTGGGACCTTGTAGGAACCTCTTCTTATAGGGAGGAAGTGGTAATGCCCTTGCCCTTTTCCTTCCTTCAATCTTTCTCCTTAGAGTGTTCTCTTAGAGCCATTGAGGAAAAACTTGAGAGTTAAGAGAAATAAAGAAGAGTTTGAGGGTTATTTAAGTATTGGGATGATAAGAGTGTGATAAAAATTTAAAAAATATGATTTGGGTGGTGGGGGGGTGGGAGTGGGTATTTATAGTGTTTTTGGCCAAAACTAGCCAATTACAGCTGTTTGGGGGTGTTTTAGCACGTTTTCAAACACCTTTTAATGGTTATATTTTTTTATAAAATAAAGGGGTTTCCCTATCGGACCAATGTTAGTCTGCTGAGAATTTTGAAAAATATTAAAAATCATATCATACCAAGTTAAGTCTGGATGGGAAGTGCATTTTAAAATGCAACGGTTATAAATTTTTGAATTTTGGCAATCGAACTTTGAATAAGTACAATTAGAATTAGGAAATTTTGAATGGGCATAGATTGGCACGCAAAGTACGACCAAACTACTGTGTAGTCCGAGCATAATTTTGAACATTTTGCCAAAATAAAAAATTTGAAGACAAAAATTATGGATTTCAATTTGTGGCTTAAATGTATGATCAAAATAGATGTGAATGAAGAATTAGAACATGTAAAATGAATATATTTATAAGGAATTCTAATTCATCATTGATATGTACATTAAAATCAATCAACCAATTATCAATAAAATATAAATCAATCCATCAATATAAAATAAAATAAATTCAAATTAATCGAGAGTGCTTCCATTTATCATTGCTACATGTTGTTTTATGAAATTCATTCTTTCTTCCTTTAATATCCACAAGTTGATTTTAAATATTAATGAATTCTAAAAATAACATTTTGATTTTGCAAATTGTCTCTTAAAAAGTGATGTTTTTATATCTATATGTTTTGATTTAGAATGTTAGATAGGATTTTTGGATATATGTATGGCACTAGTATTGTCACATTTGATGGGAATGTGATGAAATACTTTACCACAATTTAGCAATTATTGCTTCATTCATAAGATTTGTGTGTAACAAAATCAAGCCACACATATTCGGCTTTCGCAATAGATAGGGCGCCAGACATTTGTTTCATGCTAAACCAAAAAACTAGGCAATCACCAAGAAAATTGCATGCATTGGTTGTACTCTTCCTATCTAGTAGGCTACTGGCAAAATTTGTATCCAAAAAACCTAAAATGTTAAATAATGTGTTTCTAGAATACCAAAGTCCTAAATGTAATTTTTTACTTAAGTTTTTCAAAATTCTTTTAGTGGCATTTAAGTATGATTCCTTTGGACATGATTGAAATTTAGCACACAAACAAACACTATGTATCATATCTGGTCTAGAAGTAGTAAGGTAAAGTAGGGATTCAATAATATTTTAATATTTCTTCTCATCTTCTTTCTTATCAATTTCATCTTTGTCTAACTTTAAGAATGTACTCATTAGAGTTTTACTTACCTTATAACTATTCATGCTAAAAATCTTAAAAATTTCTTGTGTACTTGGATTGGTTGATAAATATTCTATTTTTGCATTGTTTGATCTGTAGACCAAGAAACAACTTGAGTTTACCCATCATTCTCATCCTAAATACCTTAGTCATATAAGAAGCAAACTTTTCACATAAGGCTTCATTAGTAGGACCAAATATAATGTCATCAATATAAATTTGAACAATCAAAATGTCATGTAATTTTTTTAACAAAAAGTGTAGTATCAACTTTTCCTTTGGTAAATTCATTTTCTAATAGATATGCATTAAGCCTATCATACCAAGCTATTGGAGCTTGTTTCAATCCATACAATGCTTTGGTGAGTTTGAACATATGATTTGAAAGCCTCTAATCTTCAAAACTTAGAGGTTGTTTAACATAGACTTTTTCATTGATAAAACCATTCAAAAATGTACTTTTAGCATCCATTTGAAAAAGTTTAAAATTCATATGACATGCAAATGCAAGTAGAATTCTAATAGTTTCTAATCTAGCTACAAGGCAAATGTCTCATCATAGTCAATGTCTACCTTTTAGTTATAGCAATTGGCTACCAATTGGGCTTTATTTCTTATTATGAGTCTATTTTCATCAAGCTTATTCTTCTATACTCATTTGCGACCAATGATTAGATGATTTTTGATTCTAGGAATAAGTTTCCATATTTTATTTATCTCAAATTAGTTTAGTTCATCTTGTATGGCAATTACCCAACATTTATCACTAAAAACTTCCTCAATAGTCCTTGGCTCAATTTAACAGTCCATGTTTATAAAAGGTACCCAAAAATAGTTATCTAATAGTTATAGTGTTTAACTTTTAGTGTTTCTAAACTAACCAAAAAAACAAAGAAAGTACTAAAAGAAAGCTACTGAAGTCAATTAAAGGATTTCCAGTAGCATAACATCAAAAGCTCTTTATACCTATACTAGAAAAAATATCAACAGTTTCACTATTAATGAAATACAACTCATTAGTAAAGACTAAAAACCCTTGTACCATAGAGTTAAAACAAAGCAAAGCAAATAAAACACAAAATAATCAATCACCCGACATCTAAAAACTAAAACAACAAAAATTTCAACAACTCAAATACACATTGCAACAACATTCAAGCAACTCCTTACTAGTAATACAATTCCTGCAACTCAAATTCACCAAATGTTAAAAATCACAACACTAAACACAAACAACAAATATTCATTTAATTTCCATTGCCCCAAAACAAGACTTATTCAATTTCCACAATCCATAAACAAAAACCAACAACAAAAACACAGCAAGTCAGCTAGATTAAGTAAAGCTAAAAATGATAGTTATTTACTAATAAAAATTTCTCTATGCATCCAATAATGAAACCAGTAAAAAAGAAATTTCTCAGATCAACTAAATCTACAAAAATCACAACTAATGGAATACATAATTGAAGCCAGTGGCAAAACATTAAATAGAAAAGGGAATAGCAGCAAGCCAACAACTGTCTAACCCTAAAACATCTAGAAAGCTAAACAAACCACATAAATTTAAGCATTTCAAGACAATCCAACAACCAACACAAGCTATTGAAAAACATTCCGACTTCATATGTGCACATATGGTAATAGATTGAATTTATGAGAATCTCCACTATTAAATTATATCTTAATAATTCAATTTCAAATTATAACATTAAGAATTATTAAATAAGAGTAAAAACAAAACTTACAAACAACACAGATCCTTCTTCTTCTTCTTCTTCTTCTTTTTTGCCATAAACATTTGATTATTGAGAGATGGCAAAAACAATCCTACTATGCCAATCAAATTTTACCATTTTATTAAATGTTGGCGGAAGAAAAGCAACTTAAAAAATTTAGCATTTGCTTAAAAATTTTACTTACAGAAGATCTATGTGTGCATTTAATAAAAAAAACCATCAAAAGGCAAAAATCTTATAATTCCTTCAAGCATGTTTATCACATTCAACCATTAAGAGATGATTGTGGAAAAAACACAATAAAAAATAATAATATTTTTTTAAAAATGATACTTACAAAGTTCTATGTGCATGTCAAATTTCAAAACGAGTAAAAAGGCAAAAACTATACTCCACAATTTTTCAAAGTTCAAAAATGAAATTCACATTTTGATTACTTAAAACTGAAAAAATAATAATATTAAATAAAATAATTTATCAATTAAAATACTTATAAGTTATAACAAAATAATTGTAGAATTGCATCTTCAATACTTCAACAAAGCAAAATAATCAAACAAGCAAAATCTGCCCAGGATTTCAAAGTTAAAAATATTTTTTAAATATTAGAAAAAAGATGAAAAGGATGTAGATGAATATGCAAAAAGAAGAAGGAGGAGGAGGAGGAGGAGGAGGGCCTTTTGCTCACACAACATTAGAGGGCCATCCAGTTTGATTTTGCTTACTAGAAGATATTTGTGAGCGAAAATTTTTGCCCCCCACTCCTGGTAGAATAGCTCTTGCGACTTTGACCTGTCAGACTCAGGACCTTAGAGAACACAAGCCTAAACCCAGAGAAAATGAAGTCGCCATCTGGATGGGCTGGGAAAATAAAAAGGGGTCGATGACTAAGGAATCCTCAACCTCTTAATCCTCAACCTCCTAATGAGTTTAAAAAGTTGGGTATGCATGGGGAAAGTGAGAAACGACCCAACACCCCCACAGCGCTCGGTTTATTGGAACCGGCCTTCTTTTCAGGTCTTAGTATTATAAAATTCTTAAAATATAATGATATTATTCATACTACACGTGATCGCAAAAATAAATAAATACTTTATTAAAAATCATAGCAATGTTCAAACAAAATAAATAAATGGACACCTATCCGAGGATGAAAATATGTCCTTATATCGTTCATGTCTAAAATTAAATAGGATACCCAACAAAAGGTGAAAACGTATCCTTTACATTAATTCTAAAATATGAAAATAATTTAAATTATATAAAGATTAATTAATGAGATACCCAATCATGAAAACATACCTCTTACAATTTTAATACACAAATAATAAAAAAATATTCATCCATAACAAATTAAATAAATCAAATATTGAAATCAAATAAATCGATCATTAAAATATATAACAAACTACATAATCAAATCTAAAACTAAATAAAGCAATAAATATATAAGTTTAGGGTTTATATCTTAAATTAAGGTTTTTAAAATTTTTAATAACTAAATTAGAATTTAAAATAAAAGAAGTTAAACACAAAGATTTATAATACACACATAAATATTGACCCCTTCGACGAGCCCATACGGCGGTCCCACTAGCCAGTTTGGATACTGGCTTTTAGGGTTGTAGGTTTTGGTGTTAAAATTTAAGATTTTAGGGTTTAAGATTTAGAAAATAGGGTTTTGGGATTTTTATAAAAATAGTATTATTAACTATAGTATTAGCTTTGCATGAAAGATATGAATAATCGCCAAAACTTAATATGATTTATTTGAATAAATTTAAATTTAGAGACGTACCTTCGTTTGTTGACTCCACCAATAATTAAATGTTGATGCAAAGTATTTGCTTGCACCAAATTTGTTCTTCTTGGTTGGAAGGAAATCAAGACAGTGAGAGTTTGCTACTGTCTTGATTGTGTTTGATATTTTCCGTCCCTGTTTGATAATAATTTAGAATTAATTCGTTGCTCCATTCTCTGCCTTAATCCAAAGTCTACTGCTCTCTTTTCCTTTTAATTGTTGTCGTCCCAATTGTCTCAGCTGAAAAAAAGTAAAAGCCCAAGCCGCAAAAGTCTAAATAATTCCTAAAGCTCTTTGACTATTTCTTCAATAATTGTGTCGTCCCTGTTTCTGTGTTTAAAACTGCTATTTATAGGAAATTAAAATAAAACCTAATATGTTAAGAAAATTAAAAATGATTTAGGAAATTAATTAAGATTTCTGAGTAAAATAAAGTTTTGGCAAAAATCGGCCAACACATTGTTACAGGCTGTTGGGCTGCTGGCAAGACAGCAATGGGCTACTTAGCGAGGAAAGCATTGCATTTGTAGGCGAGGCGAGGCGAGATTCGTCGTAGGCTTGGCCTGCGGTGAATTGGCCTCAAGCAATTCGCCGCATGCCAAGGCCTGCGGCAAATTGGCCTTATGCGATGCGAATTAGCTTGCCACGCAGGCAACCATTGCCGCGCGTCGTCCACCGATTTTTTTAATTTTAATTTTAATTTTTTTACTTTATTTTTATTATTAAAAATAAAATTTTAAAACAATAATATTATATTATTATTGAAATACATAATAAATATTATAAAAATTATTTTTGGACTATTTTAAAATATCGGGCTAGACATGGTAAAAAATTAAGGGTTATAGTTTGTTCCCTGCTTGAACGATCAGAGACTTCAGTAGAAGAGAGTGAAATGGAACATGACTTTGAGCAGATTTTGGATGAGGATAGGTTCTCGACCCGAGATTGGCAATGGTTTGGGTACTTGGACCCGGAATGAGTTCTGGACTCAGAAAAGATTTAGATTTCGACCCGGATAAGTTTGATTGGGTTTTCGACCTTAGATTGAATTTAATTTGGGTATTTAAACCCGAGACTGAATTAATTGGGTTCTCGACCCAAGGTTAGATTTGGATGCTCTATCCTAAATTGAATTTGGATGCTCGACCCGAAACTGGATTTTGAGTACTCGACTCGAGACTAGATTTGGATGCTTGATCCTAAACTGAATTTGGGTGCTCAACCCGAAACTGGATTGGGTGCTTGGACGAGAAACTGGATTGCGTACTTGGACCCGAGATAGAAGTTGGGTGCTCGACCCGAAACTGGATTTGGATTCTCGACCTAAAACTGGATTTGGATTCTCTACCCGAAACTGGATTCTCAATCTTAAACTAGATTTGGGTGCTTGACCCGAGGTAGGAGTTGGGTGTTCAACCCGAGACTAGATTTGGATACCCAATCCTAAACTGAATTTTACTGACCTGTTATCAGTTTAGAATTCTGGCCTAGTTGGTTGTTTCATTCTTTAATGGATTGTGTGTCTTTACCCACCAAAAATGAATCTTTATCCATTAGAGATCGAGTCTTTACCCTTAAAAATGGATCTTCATCCTTGGAGATCGGGTCTTCAACCTTTAAATTGGATCTTCATCTTTGGAGATCAGGCCTTCACCCTTGAAAATGGATCTTCATCCTTGGAGATCGAGTCTTTACCCTTGAAAATGGATCTTCATCCTTAGACCTCAGATCTTCATCCTTGGTCATCGAGTCTTCATCCTTGAAAACAGATCTCCATCCTTGGAGATCGAGTCTTCGATCTTGAAAATGGATCTTCATACTTTGTATCAGGTCTTCACCCTTCAAAATAGATCTTCATCCTTAGAGATCGAGTCTTCACTCTTGAAAGCAGATCTTCATCCTTGGCAATGGGTCTTCGCCCTTCAAAACGAATCTTCATCCTTGGACCTAAGATCTTCATCCTTGGTCATCGGGTCTTCACCTTTGAAAATAAATCTTCATCCTTGGAGATCGGGTCTTTGCCCTTGAAAATAGATCTGCATCCTTTGTATCGGGTCTTCACCCTTCAAAATGAATCTTCATCCTTGGAGATCGGATCTTCACCCTTGAAAGCGGATCTTCATCCTTGGCAACGGGTCTTCACCCTTCAAAATAGATCTTCATCCTTTTGACTTTAGGTCTTTACCCTTTAAATTATATCTTCATCCTTTGGAGTTTTGTCTTATATTGGCTTCAGCTCTTCTAGCCGGACTGATCTTTCGTCTTTTGAGTCTTCATTCTTTTAAGAGTTCTAATTTTCTTCTTCTTTCCATTCTTTTGTTCTTCCTTTGCACTTTTGCAAAAAATTCAACCATTTTTAGCTAGGCCCTTATATCTTCTCCTTGTCTCCCTTCATGGCAAAATATTAGAAGTGAGTCTAAAAATGTTTGTACATGCATAAACTCAAAAAATTGAAAGGAGAAACTTTGTCCACTGTGTAGGCTCAAACTAATGATTTCTCCCATGCAGGCTCTGATTGATGTTTACATTGTCTAGTTCTTCGCACAAACATGCATTTCTTCTTTTGCAAAATGATTGGAGCTTCCTTCATCAATGGGCTTTCTATGCCCTCTGATTCAATATCTTCTTTTGATTCTTTTATTTCATAGGGTGTTTGTTGTTCACTTTTGACAAAGAAAAATACAGTATGATATGCTCATGTATGCATGATATGCATGAGTAATACTTATGGTGATTCCATCGACTCACAGATTGAGATGATCAGCTGAAGTGTTCTCATTGACTCTTTCTAGATGTCCGTTTAAGTCTTGAATTGGAATGACAAAGGCTTCGCCTTTATGGCTTCTATCTTGAAGACGTTGAAAACATGAGTAGTAGAGACCCTAAGCGGCGGAGTCAGAGATACATCTATTTCAAACTATGATTCAGCATGTCAATTGGTAGTTTCTTCATAATCTTGCCAATAATCATTTTCTTTGCCCAATGTGTCCTTCGAGGTTCGATGATTTGACATACTCCCCTTAACTTGAAGGCTTTGTATGAAATTTTTTTTTTGAATTTTAATTTTAAAATCAAATGTTGGCTTTGCCAAATCAATATCAATTTACCTCAGGACTCGATTTCTCTAATTAACATATCTATAACATGACAACCCTAGCTACCGTACTAAACTCGAGAATCATTTCTATTTGAGCAAGAACTGTTACACTTCAAATAGGCACATACACATTACTTAGCCAAAGGTCTCATTGAGTTTAAATATTATCTATCTCATATGCATACTTATCCAAACTATCTTCACTAATAGACTCTACCTACCAAGAGAGATCAACAGGTCATTAATAAGCTTAAAACGGGATCTATAAGGGACACGGGTTAAATGAAGGCCATTTGTAAGTTGGAAAATTGTGACACTATAGGCAAACCCTCACACTACAAATTTCTTGTTTAGAGAGTTGAAAGCATGAAAAGATAGAGCATTGAACATTCCTCTTTGTTCTTGACATGAATCTGGATCTTTAATTAGGCCAGTCTTTGCCTTTGCAAAAAGTTTGATATCCATATTCAGTTCCTTTTTTTCTTCTTTTTTGCTCTTTCTTTTTTTAACTTATTCTTTCTTTTCTTTGAGCATTTTATCATTTATTAATTATTAAATTTTAAATTTTTTCTAAATTATTAAAATTAAATAAAAAATTAATTTAGAAAGAAAAATGTGAAGTAGCCATTTGTAAAAAATGATGAGGTGGCAATCTCAAAAAAATTCTATTTTTTTTTTGCTTTTATATAATAATGTGTAATTAATTTATAGAAGATAAAAAGTCAAAAATATAATTTATTAATTATTAAATTTTAAAATTTTTTTTCTAAATTATTAAAATTAAATAAAAAAATAATTTAGAAAGAAAAAAATGTGAAATAGCCATTTGTAAAAAATGATAAGGTGGCCACCTCAAAACAATTCTATTTTTCTTGGCTTTTATATAATAATATAGATTGAATTTGGAGATTTTTGAAGATTTAACTGCATCTAAGGTAGTGTTTATTGTAATTAATTGGTTAATGGAAATTTGGAAATTAATAAGTTTTAATTGCATCTAAGCAATTAATTATGAACTAAAGTTTAATTTAATTAATTGGTGTTAGAAATTAATAAGTTTTAATTAATCTCAACAATTAATTCGAAGTTAATATTTATTATCGCATTGTTTCAAAGTAATAAATTTTAAGCTGATTGTTGATTTTTAATTACAATCAGTTTGTATATATATGTACGGGTTGTTGTTCTAATATCTATCATCTAAGAGTCTTAAACTCTAAATTTATGTTATCTATATCTATTATCTAAGGGTCTTAAACATTTCTAAAACGCCCTAACAAATTAACGACATGCAAACAAATAATTGAACAACTAAAAGTTAGCATAGCAATTCTAAACAGCCCTAACAAATTAACATCAATACAAATGACAAAATAAATAATCACAAAATACAATTATTACTAATTAGAATAATACATGGTCGGCATTTACAAAATACACACATTAGCATTACATATAGAAATAATAACATATGAATAGGCAAAAAATATTTTATTAAAATAGAACATTCATTTTAAAAAGCTTAAATAGATTGTGCAGAATGAACAACATAGTTAGCATCAAATTATAAGTCACATGTATTAACATTATAATATAAAGAACAAATTAAAATAAATATACAGAAAATATACCATCGAGTTGGCTCCACCTATCTTCACTCTTCAGTAGTCATGTTGGGCAATCAACAATATTTTATATCACATGAACAGAAAAAAAAAAACTCTGAGTACATAATTTAAAAAATATTCAAATATAATTATACATAATTGAAGACAGTATATAAGAAAATATACATTTAAACATTATATAACTAATTAACTATAAAATAGAAAATAATTATAACATTTAATCATTTAAAATGAAGTGAGAAAATAGTTTCATTAATTACAAATAATTAAAATTTTCTAAAATTAAAAATTTCCTTCAACTATGATAATTGATAAATATAATTTATAACTATTTATTAACTATATATAATTAAAATTATATAAAATTATTCAAATAAATAATATAATTTATAATGATTTATTTCTTATATGTAAAAAATTAAATATATTTAATAATATATAAATACATAATATAATTTATAATTATATATATCTTAGTTGCATATTATTAAAATTATTTAAAATTAATCAAATATATAATATAATTTTTAATTATTTATTAAATATATATAATTAAAATTATTTAAATACATAATATAATTTATTAGAATTTTTAGGTTTGCTTTGTACATTAATGCTCTTCACAATATCAACACTAGATGTTTGTGTTGTTGAAGCTTTAACAAATATTGGTGTATTAGGTGAAGTGTTAGATGTACCAATGAACCCTAGACCATGTTTCAAGGAGGGCAGTCTTTGATTGTTGATCAATGTATCTAAGGTCTCTTTTCCTTTGTGAAATTTTAAAATTAACTCTTTCAACTCATTTATTTCATCTTTCAACATTTTATTTTCCTTTATTTCATTTTCTAAGCTATATGAATTTTTAGTTATTTCATCAATTGATTTTAACAAGTTTTCAATTGAGGTTTTCAATTCTAATGTAGAGCTTTTTAAAGACGCAAAATCCATTTCTAACTTGGAACATTTATCATTATAAAATTCCATCTTAGAGAAATACTTGTTTATTCTAAGGTTAATATGTTCAATCAAACCATTTTCATCTAAAGCATCATCAACATCACTATCATATGCAATTAAATTTAAAGATGGAGTACTTACCTTATTAGAGTTATTATCATCTTCAATAGACATGAGATATAGATTTGCAATTTTTTCATCTTCTTCCTCTTCTTCTTCACTTGAGGAATCATCATCCAATGTAGCTTTAAGTGATCTCTTTTTTTCCTTATCCCACTTTTTTTTTTGTTTTTCAATTTGAAATAATCCGATTTGATGTGATCAGATTTGCCACATTTATAATATTTTACTTCATTTTTTTTATCTTTATCTTTAAAGGAAGATTTAGAAAATGTACCTTTGTTAGCTTATAGTTTTTTCTTTCTCTTTCAATCACTTATCATTTTATATCTTCATCACTTGAGCTTTCAACGTCTTTGATGGCTTTGAGAGCTATTGCTTTCCTCTTATCCTTTTCACCTTATTCTTTTTCTCTTTCGGTGTGTAATTTTAAGGTGACCAGTTTTTCGACAAGTTCATCAGTTCTCAAAGAGCTGAGATCATGAGCTTCTTCAATTGAAAAAACTTTAGACACAAAGTTCTTTTTTGCTTTAAGTGCTCTCAAAATTTTGCTATTGACATCATCTTGATTATATATCTTGCCAGATTTCTTTAATTTATTGACGATGGCAAGTAATCGGTTTGTCATGTCGGTGACATTTTTTTGTTAGGCTTCATTTTGAATAGCTCATACTCATTTACATACATTTGCTTCTTGGTGAGCCTCACTTGGGTAGTACCCTCATGATAGTTCTCAAGAGTTTTTCAAATGCAATGTACACAAGTGAGATGTTGAACTCTCCCACCTTCTTCTCTTGATATTAAATTCATCAAGATGGAGGTTGCCCTATTGTTCTTGAACCGATCTCTCACATTGGCACTTGACCATTGTGATTTAGGAAGAGGAACTTGGACACCATCAACTTTATGAGTATGAGGTTGCCACTCATTTTTAACAAAATCTCAAAGCTCAATTCTTTCATTATCTGGGAATATAAACATCTTGTGTTTCCAATAAGAGTAATCCGTTCCATCGAAATAGGGTCTAAGGAATGAATTTATATTTCCATGTGTGAAGTTGATTGTTGGTGGAATGACTGTCATTTTGGATCAAATTTTATAATTAAGTTTGAAGAAATTTACTAGCTCTGATACCAACTGTTTTCCCAAACTAGCAACCAAGAGAGGGGGTGAATTGGTTGATATGAAGAATGATGGTAAATTTAAAATTCAAAAACAAGAGATGAAAAAGATGTAGATGAAGATGAAGTAGAGTAGAGAAGAAAGAATACAAAGAGTTATAATGGTTCAGATTATCTCAATCCTACATCCACTTCCTTAACAACTTGTTAAGATTTCACTAGTCTTGAGTTTTTATAAACTTAACTCTAACTTGGTGTTTTTTCTAGCTCACAGCAAACTATTACTATGGTTTGAGATCAATCCTAACAAGAGTTTTCCCAAACTCACTCTCATAACTTAAGTGTTTCTAAGCTCATACTCAAACTTTTGATAGTGTTTAATGCTCACACCTAACACTCTAAGATTTTTGATGTTTGATCTTTTGATCTTTAGACAAGATAATGAAAAATATAGTTCAATGAAATTACAATAACAATCAAAGTATTCTCTAACCACAAAAATGAAGTTTAGTGTGGTATTTATAGCCATTTGGCTTAAACTAGCCATTTAAAGTGGTTTCCACATGTTTAGTGCTTGTCTTCCACTAATTCTGTGGTCGAAGCTCGGTGTGCGGTTGGTCGGCTCGGTGGGCGGTCACACGGTTTGAAAGCTCTGTGTAACGGCTTGTTCCAACAGTCGAATTTTATTGTCCGACAGAATCTAGCTTGCCCATACTTTTGTGTCGTGCGGTCACCCGGCTCAGCATGCTATCGCTCGGTACAAAGTTATCGTTGAATTTAAATTTCTTCATCCACATGTTCGATTATCATTTGGCCTGAGGATTTGGTACTAAGATTCAAATATGCCGCACTTGTGCGGCCGCTTGGTTCTTTTGGGCGGTTTGAATAAGATTTTGAGCATTGAGGAAGCACCATGAGAGCTAACCGCTATCTCCTATGTTCTTTTTAGTATTTTAGCTCTTTTTTACGTGCGATCGCTCAGGCATCTTGAGTGGTCACCCAAAGTTCTTGTGTCGTGACAACGCAAATTCTTCTATGGAAGTTGTGGACTTAGCTTAGTTTCCGTAATTGGCTTGCCTAGCTCGATGTAGATCTGCACTACTTGCTTAGCTCAGTTGTTCCACTGGGCTGCTTTCAGCTCGACAGTTCGGTTCTCTTTAGCTCGACAGTTCTATATCCAGCTCGACACTCTATGTGTCCGTTCGGTTCCCTGCTCGGCATATGCATATGTCAGGTCGATTTTCTGCTCGGCATATGCGCAGTCTGTTCAGTTCTCTTGGCCGTTTGATTCTCTTGGCTTTCTGTTTCATTTGTGCGATCGCTTGGTATGTCGGGTGTTCGCACAAAGCTGCTCAGTTTCTAACTTTGCAAAAGTAAACTTGTTTGAAATAATTAGTTTTTTTTATCAATTTAATTGTAAATGATCAAAATAGAGTTTGATTGTTCATCTATCTCAACACAATATTATCCATGTCCTTCAAAATCAAAGAATGGTAATTGAGAATTAGAGAGAGAGAGAGAGAGAGAGAGAAACTAATTTATCCCAAAATTGAAAATTTAAACTTAAATTTGTATTTGGGGTAGTTTTTGTTTTTTGATTTAAAATTTTTTTAGAAAAAAATTTTAATTTTTAAGAAATATAAGAATATTTAAATTATAATTTGTATATTTTTAAAGTGATTGAATATAAAAACAAAATTTATTAGAAAATAAATATTGCATTATGTTATTAAATATTATCTAAATTTTAATTAATCCTATTACTATCCGAAACACATTCCAACTATACAAATTAATATGAAATTTTGAATTTGTATTGTGATTTGAGGAAGGGAGAAATAAAAAATATTTTTATTATATAATTTATTATTCTCTTTGTCTCATAAAAATTAAAAAAATTAATTATTTTTATTAAAAATATAAATTTTTATATATTTTAAATTATATTTTTATTTTATTATAAATATATTTAATAAATAATATTAAATAAAAATATTATATAAATTTAAAATATCAATTAACTTATTAAAATGATGAATTAACTATAATTTAAGATGGACGAAAAAAGAAAACTAGCTGGGGAGAGTATTTAAATTTTATAAAAATTAATCTTATTCTCAATTAATTAAGTTTATACTTTTCTTTCAAAAAAAAAAAATTAATTTCATACTCTGAAAATCCGAAAACAGAAAAGAAAGTCCCTGAAGCGGCGTGGTCGACAGAAAGAGGGAAAAAAAAAAAGGCACATTTTGGCTTGGCCCCCAAGGATTTCTAGTTGGAGCGGCTGCGATGCTATTTAATTACTCTCCCTACCCTCCCGAAGATCAATTTCTCATTAACCCATGAAAAATTTCCCGGAAAATCATGCTCTTTTCTGGGTTTCTTTTCTCTTTCCCTAAATACGGTCCGAGGCAGTCCCTCAATCTACTTCATAGGTGAGCTTCACTCTTAAACCCTTTAACGGCTTTCTTTTCCTAATTGCTAGTTTGTTTTGGGATTTTACTAAATGGGTTTTTGATTCACTAACTACTATATGCTTGTTCTTTGATTTAAATTTTGGCTAAATTGGTATAATTGATGTAGGTTCGGTTCAAATAAGAGGATTCAATCTCATAGCTATACCAAATCAACAGGAAACAGACGTGCAAAGTCAAATCCTTTTCCTGTTACTGTTGAAGAAAAACCGGCTCCTCGCTCATGGGGTGTTCGCACATGGGGTGCTCTTGCCATTGTATGCTTCCCTTACCTCCCTTATAATCGCTGATTGATATGTCACTGTTCTCAATTTAATGTGCCATTCTATGAATACAGTGGAATCTGATCATTTCCCATTTTTTTTAATATTGCTTTTTGGAAATTTGCAGAATAACTAACAGTGGTTTGCCTGTTTTTTGTTCTTATTTTATATTTTTGGTTATTGTAATTTTGCAGCCAATTGCTGTATTTTCTGGACTGGCTACTTTTATGTATTACAATGACCAGAGGAGGGCAATTCCAAAAGGTACTTTTTATGTTCCAGCCTGCCTTATAATGAATTAGGGGTTGTAATCAAATATGTTAGCGTTTGGAGATTGAATAGTGTTAAAATTTGAACTTAATTCATGAGATTGAATATTTTGGTTCTTTGTCATTTCTATAAACAGGAATACTTTGAGAAATAATTCATACTTGAGTTGATTAGGGATTGTTAGTTTATGTTCCTTTTGCTTCTTTGGCTAAGCAACTTTCCCTTGATTATGTAGTGAGGTAACATGTGCGCTTATTTCTTGATAATTGAAAATTGAATATAGACATGTTTCTTGATAACGTTTGCACTTGTTTCTTGTCCACTTTGAGGTGTCTGAGAGGATCAATCGTTAGGGGATCCAGTTTTAAAGAGCCCTGATGCAGAAAAAGGTGTTTTTAATGGATGTGATTTTAGGATAGATAAATCAAATTATTCCTCTTATTCTGCAGGGTCAATGATTGCTTCTTTTCTTGCTTAATCTGGAACTATGAACATTGAACTTAGACATTGTCTATTCATTTGATTTTTGATTTATTTATGTTTTACTTGCACTGTTCTTTGTTCTGTTGCTTGGTTAAGTATTATCACTAGAATCAATTACTTTGACTATTTACTTTTTTTTTAATATGAAAGAGAAAATAAGAAGTTTTCATAGTTCTAAGTTGCATTTCCACCTAAAGTGATAGAATTCTGTCACATGTGATTTCTTGTTTTTATATCTGAAGTTTGAAAGCTTGGACACTTAAAGAACGCTTTTTAAGAAAGTTTGGATGAATCAAATGATATAATTATAGTTCTCATGGAAGAGTTTTTGATGATTTAGGTGGTAATTGTAATTTTGTCCTAAGGCCTAGCCTTTTAAACACTATGAAAAGGAAAATTTGTGTTTCATAATTCTGATTCTCTTATGACTTCACTGGAAGTAAATTTGGTTATATACTGATAGACAAATGCCTTGAGAAGTGTTTTGAGATACAAGTACTTGTGTAGGTACAGAATGTTGTGTCAGATTGCATGGCGTCAGAAAGCTACTTAATAGTTCCTTTCTCACCAGTCAGATGCTCCTAGAGGCAAACAATGGCTTTATGTGGAGATAGTAATAATTGAGTCCTCTCTTCTAAAGATTAATTTTTAAATTTGAGTTTGCGGATATAGTTGGAATATGTGATTGTTCTTTTCCTCTACCATAGTACTACTTTAGACAAGAAATGAATTATCTAATGAACAGAAATAAAAGAATCAAAGACAAAAAGAAACTTCATCCCGTATTATCCATTCTTTTTATATTTCCAACCAATGTCTTTGAACATTATTCAAATATTTGTTCCGTGATTTAAGCATCAATTGAGATTTGATTGTGTAATTAGCGATTCTATTGTCTTTCTGAGATCTGTATCTCAACAATTTTAACTGTTGTAAGGATTTTGCAGTGTTCCTGACTACAATTTAGGATGTATTTATCACAGCTCTTTTACCTGTTTCTCCCTTCTCGTTGTGAATTATAATTTTTGTCTTACACATGGAATCAGGTGAAAGCAACAGATCTGATTGTGTCGATGTCAAGGGCCCAATTTTTGGTGGTCCATTCACCCTGGTTGATACAGAGAATCGGGAAGTTACTGAAAAAGACTTCCTGGGAAATTGGATTCTGCTGTACTTTGGTTATACATTCTCCCCAGATGTTGGACCTGAGCAAGTCCAAGTGATGGCCAAGGCAATAGATTCATTAGGTTTGATTCTATAACTAGATCTAGGAAAAAAAAATATTTGACTCTCCCAAACTTGACTCCTTTTTAGTAGTGTATCTAACATGGTTGTTATTTGGATTAAGCGTCAAAGGAGAATCTTAAGGTCTTACCTATATTTGTATCTATTGATCCGCAACGTGATACTCCCTCCCATCTTCGTGTTTACCTTAAAGGTCAGGGGGCTCTTACAACTCTATATGCTTGAAATAATTTTCTTAATTTCGTTTATAACTGGCTTTACTAATGTTCTTCTTGTTATGATTTTCATTGAAGGACTGCAGAATTTGATTCTAGGATTGTGGGATTAACAGGACCTGTTGTTGCAGTAAGGCAGATGGCACAAGAGTACCGCGTTTATTTCAGAAAGGTTGAAGAGGAAGGAAGTGATTACCTCGTTGAGTCTTCCCATAACATGTATGTCCCTAGTTCCATCACTTTCTTCCTTTATTCTTTGTGTGCGAGTATGTATGAAGATATATTATAGAAAATTGGAATTAATTTATATTTAAACATGCATGATGCAGATACTTAATCAATCCAAATATGGAAATAGCAAAATGCTTTGGTGTTGAGTATAGTGCTGAGGAACTATTAGAAGCAATACGGAAGGAATTAAAAAGAGCCACGACCTAATCACTCAACAATTTTAATATTCTTCCTGTCATTGGCGGGGATAGATTGGAAACTTGTGTCTTACCCAGTGTTAACATTCTTATTCCTTCTTATTTTGATTATTTCCATTTTTCCAGATGAAATTCAAATGTCATACATGGCTTTAAGATGCGGCTTAGGACTTGACAGAATGAGTTCTGCTTATAATTTAGGAGTCTTTTGATAGTTGTAAATTCAGATTTTTTTTTTTGGAAATTTCTCTGTTTGAGAATATAGCATCGGTATGTACTTGAGATTTAAGATAATCATTTTAGCTCTAAACCATTTTAAACCTGAGTACTTTTTGCCCCTTGCTACCTATAATATCATATTGGATCTGGGTACAGATTTGACTTGGAGCACACACTGAACTGCTTGAACTGGTTTATTAAAATTCAGTTCCAAAGGTTTTAGAATTGATTATACATATTTTGGTTTAGGGCTTTTATGAACCCCACTTTGAAACCGAGTAGAGCCAGATGGATACTAATTGAATTCGGTTGCATGTCAGATTTTTAACTTTAACATCTTGACTGGTTGAACTGGTCTGGTTCTAGAGCTGTCGGAATGATACAAGCTGTTTCCTGCATAACATTCGGAAGTTATCATGTCCAATCACCAAACAAATTTTGTTATTAATTCTTATTTGCGATATATTGTATTCTAAATTTAGTAACTTTATTTTTTAATGTTTTATTTACATATTTATAAAAATAATGCTCTAAAGGGTTGATAATAATGCTATAAAAATATATATATTTTTATTTGCTGTAAATTATTTCTTCAGAGTCAAGTTGTATATAATCATAAGAGTTATAAAGTTTCCTTTATTGAGTTTTAATATAGTTGTATAATCGAAATTCAAACTCGAGATGTTTAATTTCTTATCAACTTATCTTTTCGAGAACTAGATGTTTAAGCAAAGCATGTGGAGGACTTGAAATTGTTAATATTAAATGATGCATAATTAAATATAGACAGATTATGGGTTAAAAAAAATTATAGACAGATTAAAAGCGCATCAAAGTCAATGGAATGATGAAAAAAGAAAGAGCAGAAGTTTTTGAGCGGGAGAAAGTGGAAAAGAGGAGAATAAAGAATGACTTTCCTCGTTTGTTAATGGTACAACGTGGTAAGCTCAAAACACACACCAACAACAAACAAACAAACAATGTTAACGTGCCCTCCTCTTTCTGTCTCTGCCATTTTGTTTTTGTTTTATGCATTGGCAGTGCAAGACATAATGAAAACTTTTTTTTTCTTTGCTAAAATTCTAGAGATCCTCATTTCACATAAGACCGAGTCTCTTGCTTCCCATTTTCAATCAAAAAAGAAACAGAACAAAAAAAAAAAAGGAAAAAGGAGTAATCAAAAGTTAGTGCAAATTAGTATTTTTTTTTTCCTTTTTCTCCTTTCTTTTGTTTTTCCAAAAGAGAGAGAAAACACAAACACTAATTTGGTTCTTCGTAGCCACTCCAGGAGGCCTTGTTGTAAATCATCATCTGGTGGGGCTTGGCTAATTAGTTCATTTCAAATCCTCCTTTTTTTACGTTTTTCACACCTTCAAATCCCTTCTTCATTTCTGTCATTTCTTTTTAGGCCCCCAGCAATGATGTTTACAGATTTCACATGCCTTTCTTGGCAAGAAAATGTACCATTCTTTGTGATGTTCAAGAATTGATAAAAATCAACCGCAAGGCTATATAATTTAATAGAAATGAGAAAGATCTCACCTGATAAGAAATCTGGTTGCGGCCTTTTTAATGCAGTTTTCGGGCGGCGAACCCTTTGGCCAAGAAGAAGTACATCTTCCGGCTCACTTCCTGCATTGAGTGGAGAAAATAACATTGTTAGAGCTCCGAGCACACCAAAGAGGAGAAGGAGTGGCTCTGATGAGACTACATTTTTCAATAATAATAATCCTATCAAAAAAGCTCCTGATCATCCCAAGATCCCTCCTATAGAACAACAACAACAAAATTTTCATAGAAAATCTACAGAGAAACCAACAAAACTAATGCAACCGCAACCCAACCAAGTTCATTTTAATTATAACCAAAACTTTGGTTATCAAAAGCAAGGCAGGAAAGTACCTAAGCAGCAGTTGGTATCTCCGGCGAGCTGGAAAGCATGATCGCTGATCACCACGCGAATGCAGGAAACAGTAATCTTGTTCGTGCTTCGTCCAGCAATGTAATGCTTTTTGGGAATTTGGGTAATCTTAGACAAGGTGGTGGTGGTGGTGGTGGTGAAGGTGGAAATGTGAATTCCTATAATGTTCTTGATTATCTTCCAAAGACTGCAAGAGAAGAAACCCAAAAAACACAAACACAGCGTAATAATAATGGGAAATACCCAAATAGCGTTATGGGAAATGTAGTAAAGAAACAAAATGAAGATAAACAACAAAGTAGTGATACTTATAATGTAGAGCAGCAGTCAGAAGGAGGAGGTTCTTTATGCAGGGCTCTTTCAACTAGAATGGAACCTGAACAATTGAAAATTATGGGGAATGAAGATTGCAAGAACGGCAATTTTGCTGAAGCTTTGGCTTTGTATGATGCAGCTATTTCTATTGATCCTAATAAGGCTTCTTCTCGTAGTAATAAAAGTGCAGCGTTGACTGCTCTTGGTAGACTTCTTGAGGCAGTTTTTGAGTGCAGAGAAGCCATTCGAATAGAACCGAATTATCATAGAGCTCACCATCGTTTGGCAAATTTGTATCTCAGGTAATTTAATTATTATAAGTTATTTTGAAATAATCATTTTCTTATATTCATTGATTTGTGGTTGTGTGTATGCATAGATTAGGGGATGGGGAAAAGGCTACATATCACTATAAACATGCAGGGCCAGAAGCTGACCATATTGATATTGCTAAAGCTAAAGGTCTTCAAGTCCATCTTAATAAATGTTCAGAGGCACGAAGATTACGAGACTGGAATACCCTTATCAAAGAGACCAAGGCTGCCATTGTTTCTGGTGCAGATTCAGCTCCTCAAGTAATCCTCAAAATTTTTTATTTTTTATTTTTTGTTTGTTAAACTGGCGTCTGCAATATTTTTATTAAAAGGAAAAAATCATTATCTTCAATCATTATACCCTTGTGATCATTTATAAATTTGAAAATATCTGGCATCCAACTCTGATTAAAAATTCTATATATATAAAATTTATCAATAATTTCATATTTTTTTAATATTTCATAAATGAAGAAAATAATAATTATCATTATTGAAAATAAAAAATATTATTGCATCTCATACGATTCTTATTTTGAATTATTAGTAAGATTGGGTCAAGACAAATTTCTTGCAAGGACAAAGGATCTTGAGACATGAGATGTCTCATGTTCTGCTTTTGGATCCCACCAATTCTAACTTGTAATGTAGAGAAATATTACATCTACATCAAGCATTTTTATGATTGCAATGTATCATAAAATCACTCACATTTATCATTATTTTTAATTTATTACATTTATCTAACTATAGTATTACAGCCACATCGAGTTATGATTTTCTGATATATTGATGTACTTTTTTTTTAATAATCTTGGGAAGATATATGCATTGCAAGCAGAGGCATTGATAAAGCTGAACAGACACCAAGATGCAGACGAAGCATTGACAAATGGTCCAAAATTTAACGTTGATGACTGTACTAAATTTTTTGGACCTATTTGCAATTCCAATTTGTTAGTGGTGAGAGCTCTGGTTGACATGGCTGTCGGCAGGTTAGTCTTCTTCAACATCTATTTTTTTTTTCTTTCTCCACTATGATTGCATTATAAGAGAAAAGACAAGTAAAAGGTTGTAATGGTGGTTAGGTAAATGACAACTATTAACATTGTGTTGGGGAACAACTCAAATGGTAAATTCTTGCTGGAAAAAAGTGGAACCCAAGAACGCCATAAGTCAAGGCTAAGCCGCCAGTTTCAAACTTGCATTTTAAATATTCCAAAATTAATTATTGACCTTGATTAATTGCTTCTTTTTATCTTTTTTTTTTTGTCAGAGAATTTAAATAATGTTAAATGATCAAATATGGTATTGGAATTTCAGATAAAGATATTTAAATGGGATTATTATTCTTATTGATAATTTAATTTTAAGTAAAATGACTATTGTTGAATAAAATGAACGGAAATATGACAGAATTGATGATGCATTGGATGCGGCTCAAAGAGCAACAAGGCTTGATTCAAACAATAAAGAAGCAAATATGGTAATGAGAAAAGCAAGAGGTGTTGCTTCTGCAAGATTAACTGGTAATCAGCTTTTCAAGGCTTCCAATTTTTATGAAGCTGCAAATGCATATGGTGAAGGACTTGAACTTGATCCTTACAACTCTTTCTTGTTATGCAACCGAGCCGCCTGCCATTCTAAGCTTGGCCAGTTTGAGAAAGCTATTGAGGATTGCACTGCTGCTCTTAATCTCCGTCTTGGTTATTCCAAGGCTAGACTAAGAACAGCAGATTGCTATTCTAAGGTTAATAAATTCACTTTCCCTGTAAACAACTATTTTTGGGTAATTAATTTCTATAGAATCTTATATTGTCTATTTGTGATGAAACAGTTGGAAAAAAGGGAAGCTTCAATACAAGACTAGGAGATGTTGCGTAAAGAAGAACCAGAAGGTGAAGAGGTGAGAAAAGGATTGTGCCAAAGCAAAACTCAAGAAGCATAGTGGTGGAGAGATGTGAAGGAGCTTTAGGAATTCAAATTATAAGCATATGTGGCTTTAGGAATTCAAATTATAAGCATATGTGGCGTATCTTTTGAACTTAATTTGAGAAATTAAGACCAAATTAATTAGTGAAAAAGAAGAAAATTAAGATACCAAATGCAAGAAACCAGCAAACAGTGAGGTCTCTAGAATCAAACACTTGTTTTGGCTTGCATGCATTAATTGCATGAGGAAGATGAGATTGGGATGGAGAAAACAAGATCAAATATCTAGAGAAGGGAAAATTTTGGTTTATTTTAGAACAGAAAAATTGGGCAGTATGTCCAGATTTTGATGTAATTAAAGTAATTAAATACTTGGTCCAATTTACTTTGTTAATGTATAGTTGTATGCTTGTGTGAAAATCTTTTTTTTGGGGAGGATTTGTTTGATACTACTGTTTAAGAACAAGCAGGAAAAAAAAAATCACATTTGGAAGGATGAAGCGTATATATATCATTTTTCTTTTAAAGAGTTCGGTTTTTGTGCGCGAGTGTCTATATATATATATATATATATTTCATTACTATTAAAACAAATGATAAAAAATAAATAAATAAAGCTGGAGTGATTATGATATTATACACAATAATATTTGCAAACCTTTTGATATTCTGTCTTTTGCTCAAGAAAAATATTTTATCATCTTTATTGATTATTTTTTACATTATGGTTATATTTATCTATTACATGATAAATTTCAATAAATTAATACACCAGAGGTGTATTAAAATGACTAAAAGACAATTAGATAAAATAATAAAAATTATAAAGTCAGATAAAAGTGGTGAATATTATTAAAAATATGATAAATCAAGATAATATCGAGATTCATTTGCCAAATTTCTTGAAAGACATGGTATTTGTGCTCAATATACAATGTTAGATATACTACAACAAAATGGTATTGCAGAGAGACGTAATCATACCATAGTGGAAATTGTTAGGAGTGTGAAGATTCACTCATCTTTACCTCTATCTTTGTGGATATATGCATTAAAGATTGTCATATATTTGCTAAATAGTATTCCTAGTAAAGTGATTTCAAAGGCACCTTTTGAACTATGGACTAGAAATAAACCTAGTTTAAGGTACTTACATGTTTGGGTTATCCAACAAAAGTAAGAATTTACAATCCATATGAAAAGAAATTGGATTTTAAAACTTTTTTTTAGATGTCTAAAAAATTTTAAGGTGTAATAACCCTTGACAATCATATCAGAGAACTGTCAAAAGATGATACGCAGTACTTAACAATTCTTTAACAAATTTTTAAATAAACTTTTAAAAAACAATTTGACTATAAATTTTAATAGAGTTTCCTCTGTAATATTTACAGCTAAATTTTCTTTCAACTTAACACCACATACACAAAACACTTATATCTTCCTTTCGGTCAAATTCAACTCCAAATACACCATTTCATCAAAATCAACCATAATCCAAGTCAAATATCATATATTTTTATCAACCTATATATATATATACACATGCATATATATACATTCTCCAAAATAAAGTCATTTAATCTAAACATATAACCCAAACACAACTTTAAAATAAAATGTATATCCCATCCAAAATTTATGTTACGTATAATCCTGAAATTTGATAATTTCTGGTCTTAACAAAAATCATAACATGTAACAAAAAATTATACAATTGTCATGTAAATGAAAATATTGTTATGTAAATTGTAATTAAATATATAATATAAAATCCCTTTAAAAAGACACCTTTTAAAGCTGCAGTTGATCCTTGGAACTCTAAACCTTCACTTGCCCGATCCACTCCAGTTGTCTGATTTGTGTATTAGAAATTCTAACACGTTAAGCAAAATGCTTAGTGGTGCTTGTGTATATATATTTTACTATTTAATATTATAAGAAAATAATTAAAATAATAAATTAAGTATAAATCAAAATTTTAAAGCAAGTTAATTAACCAAATAAATTCAAGCTAACTTATTTTAATTTTAGCAAATTCAAATTCAACTTAAATAAATAAAGAAATATTCACATTGCAATTATTTACCAAAACATTACTGGTTATGATAAAAATCATATTTTCATTTTCACATACACTTATTAATACTACTCATTATAATCATTCATAATGCACTTCTCATGTTTATGTAAACTTCACTTAGTAAGTCTCTTATTTTGCCCTCATATATCGAGTTTTAAACCCTAAACTCGGATAATGGATTCAGTAATGGTAATTAAATGTCTAGTAACAGAATTTAAGATAAGAAGAGAAAGCTTAGCATAAGCACTACGGCACTTATGCCTATGTTCAGTCAGTATGGCCGATGGCCCAGTAATGGCACGTGGTGCCCAATAACAGTAGTGATACATAGTATCTAATGATGATATAGTATGTCTAGTAATAGTATAGACATTTACCCTCTGGTTAGCCATTCTATTCGATAACTAAGATAATCACAAGTATAATTCAGAAAATTTATTTATTTTCTCATTTTGTCAATTTTCCAATCATAATAATAATTTTGCTAAAACCTTTCTTTTAAGGGAAAACTCTTTTTCTCCCCAACTAATAGTTTTTCACACTCTAACAATATAAATACGTAATTTCTATTTCAATTAAAGCTAAATATATTTCATTTAATCCATAATTATCAAGGAAGGGATTTCATTTCTACTTACATAATTTCTTCCATGGCCATATAATTCAACACTTGATTAATTCAACTTTTCATTTAAACGTGGATTAAAATTAAAAATCAACAAACATTCTCTTTGTTTACTTCAAGTATAATTTTGTTTGCAAGAAGGAAAAATTCCATGAACAATTTCTTTCACAAATAATTCCATTTAATCAATTAGCAAACTTCCACAAGCAATTAAAATCAAGAAAAAAATTCAATTAGTATCAAACTATATGTTATACAAGCACTGACCTCTTTCAGCAACCCCTTTCCTTTCTCTTTTCTTCAATTCCTTGATTTTTATAGTGATATTCTTGAAAAATCATATACAATATAGCAAAATCCTCTCAAAACTATGAATTATTTTTAAAGAATCTTTGGTTTTTACATAGAAAATGAAAGAAGAAGAAGAAGAAGAAATAGAAAGAGAGAGATGGTGATGATGGTGAATTCGGGTTTGAAGGAAGAAGAAGAAGAAAGAAGTCAAAATTGCCTTCAATAATATCTTGAGTTATTATGCCATGTGATGCTCACAACCTAATTTCAGTGCACATACTTTCTTTAATTATCTTTTAGTTTGATTTTTAACAATATAAAATTATAAAAATAATTATTTTAATTATTTTAAAGCTTTATTATCCCAATTCTATATTCTAATTACGGTAGAATTTTATTTTATGGCCACAAGGGTATTTTTATAATTTTTATCGCTCCTAAATTTTTTTTCGAAAATACGGAATAAATCTATATTCGAATTTAATTTTTCATTTTTTAAGGCTTATTCAACCTTATTTTTCTACCAATTTCAAATGCTCAGACCACACATAACACATACACAGTCCGGTATATATTTATAATATAAAAAATCACAACTTATATTTTATTGTCCTAGTCATAGTATAAGAATTGTTGAATTTAGAAATGCAAGGTTCATTGAAAATGACAACATTAGTGGGAGTGAAAGGATGTGTGATGTTAGCATCCAAGAAGAGAGGGTGGAAATTCTTATACCTCAAACTTTCATGATTGTTGTTCCTAAAAATATAGTTCAAACTAATAATATTTAATGACAACTAATAAATGACCATGCACTCCATGATGAAAATGTCAATAATAAGCCTGCAGTAGTTGAACCACAGTAATAAATTTAAGATGGTCTCAAAGAGAAAGGAGATCCAGTATTTCAGATGATTATGTGGTTTATCTACAAGAGTAAGAAATTGACCTAGAAATTAATGATGATCCAATTTCATTTTCACAAGCCATGAAATGTGAAGATTCTGTTAAATGGATTAATTCCATGGAAGAAGAGTTAAAATCTATAGATCAAAATCAAGTATGAGATCTTGTTAAATTGTTTGAAGAATGCAAAAAGTTGGATGTAAATGGGTTTTTAAGATGAAGTGACTCAAAAGGCAATATTGAATAACATAAAGCTAGACTTGTTGTTAAAGATTTTACTCAAATAAGTGGCGTTGATTATAAGGATACTTTTTCATTAGTCTCTAAGAAAACTTCACTTTGAATCATTATTGCTTTAGTGAATATTTAATATATCTAGAGTTGCATCAAATGGATGTTAAAATTGCCTTTTATAGTAAAAATTTAGGGAAAGAGGTTTATATGGATTTACCTGAGGGCTTATCAGTTAAGGGAAAGAAAAATATGATGTGTAAATTAAAGAATCAATATACGGACTTCAAAAAGCTTCCCGACAATAATATCTTAAGTTTAATGAAACCATTACTTCTTTTGGATTTCATAAAAACACTGTTGATTGATGTATATATATGAGAAATTAATGGGAGTGAGTTTATCTCTTTAGTCTTGTATATTGATGTTATTTTACTTGCTACTGATGATATTAGTTTATATATTATTACATGAAACTAAGAAATATCTCTCCAAGAATTTTGAAATAAAAGATATGGGAGAGACAACATATATGATAGGAATAGAAATATTTCATAACAAATCATAAGGAATATTATATTTATATCCAAAAACCTATATCAATAAAATTTTAAAGTGATTTAAGATGGATAAATGCTCAACGAGGATAGTTCTAATTTAGAAAGGGAACAAATTTAACCTCATGCAATGTTTGAAAAATAAATTGAAACGAGAATAGCTGATCAAGAATATTTCTTATACATCCATTGTTAGAAGTTTAATGTATGCTCAAACTTACACCAGACTAAACATTAGTTTTGTTGTCAGAATGTTGGGCAGGTATCAAAGTAATCCAAGTTTAGTTCACTGAAAAACTACAAAGAAAGTTCTAAGACACTTGCAATGAATGAAAGTTCATATGCTTAGTTACAGGAGATCTACTCACCTTGAGGTGATTGATATTTAGATTCAGATTTTGTTGGATGTGTTGATACAAGAAAGTCTATATTTAGTTATATGTTCTTATTAGCCGAAGGAGCAATTCCATGGAAAAATGGCAAGCGGTCTATTATTGTTGCATCCATTATAGAAGCTGAGGTTTGGCATGATTTGAGGCTATTATTTATGATTTATGGCTGCAAAATTTTATTTTAGGACTTGAGGTTGTCAACAGTATTGCCAGACTGCTGAAAATTTATTATGATAATTCTGTAGCAGTTTTGTTTCTCTAAAAATGTATTTTAAAGGTGCAAACATATGAAAATTTAAATACTTTATCATTAAAGAAGAAGTTCAGAAATAAAAAGTGTCAATTAAAAATATTAGCATCAACCTTATTATTGCATATCTTTAACAAAAGGATTGTCGCCCAAATATTTAATGAACATGTTGAAAGGATAGGTATTTGTGGATGTTACTAATCATATTTTATTGTAATGTTATAAAATTTATCTATTTGACTTGTAGGCTCAATTATGTGTTTTTGATATTCTTGTTTTCTATTTGGTATCCATAATTATTTAGAATAATATTTGCAGGAATAGTCTTGAAATAATTATAATAATGTTGAACTGTGATGATTTTCTTAATTAAAGATCATATTCAATTGAAAGTTAATGTTGTAATATATGGAAGGGACAATGTCGATGAAATTATGTATGACCGCTATGATCAACATTAGTATTTCAATTTTATAATGACATAAAAGTTACAGTCAATGACAAAGGGATTATCATATTAATATATTGTGCATATTATGATTTCTTATTAAAGCTTAAGAATAATATTATATGAGTCAAGTAGGAGAATGTAAGAATTAGTTTTTAATTTTACGGCTCATATAATAAAGTTTGAATAAGACAATGGTTTTGTCCTATTGGCTATTGCAAGGTTATGATTCTTAGTAAAGTTTTGAGATTGAGAGATTATGACTCTTAATTAAAAGTTGATATTGAAGGAATTGTAACATTTTGATGTTGAAGGGTTGTAGATTTTTGATATTATAACTTTTTGAAGAGTTGTTACTTTTAATAAAGTCTTGATGGAAGATTTATATTAAAGGCGAAACATCCAAAAAATTTACTAAAATATGAATTTGCAATCTAATTGTAACACTGATTTTAAAACAATAGAATAATTAATATGAAAGATAGTTAGAATGTCGAGAGATGTATATGTATAGTATATACTTAATATATATACAAGATATACATAAGATAAGCATTGGATATATATAGTATATATAAGGTATATACCTAATATATACTTACTATAAATATTAGTTACATATTATATACCCAAAATATATATGACATATACACATACATAAAGATATACATAATATATGTAAAATATATACTTGATATATAAATATATATAATTATGAGTGGAAGATAATAATATTAATATTAATATTAATAAAGAAAGAAAGAAAATAAAAGAAAAGGCAAAGGAAGAAATAAAACATATGGATGGAAATTTAAGAGAAAAATAATTAAATAATTAGCTAAATAATATATATGGATGGGAAAGGAAAAAGAAAATAAAAAGAGTCATTTCTTCTTTTTCCTCACACTACAACATAATTGACTTATAGCTACAAAGCTTAGCTATAAATATAATTTATCATAGCTAATACATGTTTATAGCTACAAAATTAATAGTCTCGTAGCAATTACAATTCTTTAGTAATAAAAGTTTTATTCTTGTGGCTAATACATTATTTTTTGTTTTAATCTTATAAGTTTCGTGGCAATAATTTAGTTATTAGCTATAAATTTTTACCTACAATTAAATATTATAACTAATGAGATATAATAACTATGCTAATAAAATTATTGTAGCAACAAATAGTAGTCAAGATTTACCGATTTCTATAAAATCAAAATTTATAAACGGTAATATTTTTTTTGGCACCTTTTATTAAAATTTTTGATATGTAACAACGATCATTCCTCACCCCTAAATAAAATTCATGATTTATTCATGATTTTATAAAAAGTATTTATATTTCTAATATTAATTTATTATTATTTTAAACAACATTCATAATTAAAATAATTAAATTTTTTTCAAGTATCTCTTTATTATTTTTCCATATAATTGCCTTTGAAATATATAATATTGATATCCATACTACTACTACTACTAATAATAATAGTAGTAGTAGTAATAATAATAATAATAATAATAATAATACAGAAAAGGGATATTTAATATTTTTTTCACAACTTCCCTCCTCGAAACGTTTTGCGGGAAACAAAAAATTAGAATCTATATTATTTTTATTTTCTAGCACCTCTGTTTCCCTCTACTAAATTCTTTTTTACTTTGTAGCGCCTCTCTTCCCTTCTATCATGTGTATACAGTATCAATACCCTAACTTCCATCTCCTTGCCGCCTCATCAAAGATCTATGAAAAAGATCAGTCTCTCAAAATGAAAACCTTCTTGGCTTCCTCTCCTCTACGGGCTCCTGTCGAATTTGACCAGTTGTGGCGGAGGTTGGGTGAATCAGCGGTCGCCTTCTCTCTGCGAGGAAGGAGGGTGACGAACCTGGACAACTCAGGTGAGGTAATTTTTCCTTCTGTTTTCTATTTTTAATTTTATTTTAATTATGTTATTTTAATTTTTATTCTTTCAAGAAAACATGAAAGAAGCATGAGACAGGGTAGGTGCCGGAGAAGTCATAATTTCACCGATAACCACCTACCATCAATGTCTTTCGCTTCGAAAATCGCTGGCTAATCTCTACTCTCTTTGCATCACCGGCGGATAACGCAACTTTTGCTGATTATTTTCTCTTCAATTGTTCGATTTTCCCCTAATTTTTCATTATAATTTTTTAGGGTTTCAATGAGCTTGCTTGTAACTTCATTTCTGGCTTTCCAAGGTTTTGTCTGCGTCACCCTCGACGACTTGCTTGTTTGTGCCATTAAAATGATATCAATCTTTTTCTGTTTAAACGTATTTACCTGGAAAAATTAACAAAATCTCTTCTCTGTCAACATTCATTTTCTTTCTCTCGTTCTCTGTTCTTGCATCGTAAAATCCAAGTGTGTTCTTGAAAGTCGTGTTCTTTAAGGTATTTTGCTTTAACAATGGCCAATAACTTGATCAGAAACCTAATTTCTCAGATACAAAGACGTTTGCTGAACACGTCTGCAACAATTACTCCCAATTCTCCATTGCCCACATCTCCTTCTACTCTCTCATCATCATATACAGTTCAGTTCCTTGTGAAATCTTGTGGGCTTCCATTAGAATCAGCTATTTCTACCTCACTAAACTTTCAGCTTGACGAGAAGAACTCACGGAGGCATCAATCTGTACTGGAGGTTTTGAAATCTTACAATTTCAGCAATGCCCAGATTGCCAAAGTGATTGTAAAGCAGCCTGCAATCCTTAAGTGCAAAGTGGAAAACAATATTCAGCCCAAATTTGAGTACCTCAAGGAAAATGGCTTTGCGGGCGAGCTTTTGCCTAAGCTTATTGTGGCAAATCCGGCAATTATAGAAAGAGCTTTAGATTCTCTTATCAAACCATCTTTTGATTTCTTGAGGTCGGTTATTAGTTGTAGAGATAAATTTTTTGCTGCTATTAAGCGTTTCTCTTGGTTGTTGTCCAATAATTTGAAGATTGCAATGCAACCAAATATTGATTTCTTGATTGAAGAGGGAATCCCTCCTGATAGAATAGAATATTTTATTTTGTTGCAACCAAGAACTATAATGCAAAAGCATGATAGTATGGTTTATGCAGTGAATACAGTTAAGAACATTGGCCTTGAACTAGCTTCTCGTATGTTTATCCATGCTCTTAGAGTGAAGTTATCAATGACTGAAGTAAATTGGAAGAAGAAAATTGAGCTAATGAAGAGTATGGGTTGGAGTGAAGGAGATGTTTTGTTAGCTTTTAAGAAAGAGCCATATTGTTTGAATTGTTCTGAGGAGAAATTCAAGAATTTAATGGATTTCTACTTGAATACTATGAAGTTGGAACTGCAGACTATTATTGCCTGTCCCAAGTTGCTTAGGTATGCAATTGATACAAGGCTTCGCCTTCGGTATAATGTTTTGAAAGTTTTGGAGTCAAAGGAACTTATTGGAAGGGGCAAGAAGATAGAGAGGTTGCTAACAATGCCTGAGATGCATTTCCAGAAGAATTTTGTTCTCAAGTATGCAGATGTGGTACCTGGTTTGTTGGAGATGTATCCTGCTACCAGAAAGACCAGTAATGATGGATACTTGAAAGCAAAGAAGTAGGTTTGTGTCTGCCCTTCTTTTGAGACATGATTGTCATTTCTTTCAGTATGTTTGCATATTGAAATGGCTACTTAACAATCTGAAATTCACAAGTTTTCAAATTTTAATATCAGAAAATCTTGTTCTTTTCTTAAAAAAAAAAATTATTCTTTCATTGTAAATTATGAATTGAAAGTTTAATTTGTTTATGTAGAAATAAAATATAGACACTCCTCAGGTGAGGTAACCTTTCTTCTTCTCATCAGCAGTCTCGATAAGTTTTTATGTGCTCCCCATAAATTTCAATAAGTCTTCTTAAATATTATGTATACATGTATAGTTTTTTTATTTTCCTGTTTTTCTGTTGCTAGTAAATCTCAACTATAAATTTTATCAATTTGTTTGAGTTGGTAGATGGTTATAAAGTTCTAGAAATCTGAAGCAATTTTATGTGCTGGTTTAGATAATATGAAAATGAGGCCGAACTAATTTTGCAAGCATCAAAGTGATGATCCTATTGGCTACTTTCATTTTAAATAAGCATAGAATCTCCTTTGATTGCTTGCTGTTGATAGTCTATTTGCTTTTGTTTAATTCAAGTTATAAATTGCAAATTGCTTTTTTTCATTTATGAGATATGAGCTGATGGAGAGGTTAAAAGAAACAATCAATTATGTTATTCATTAGTGTGAATCTTTAATTATTGGTATAAACTTTGTTTTTTGCTAAAATTTTCTGTTCATATTATTATACTGGCAGGGAAAAGGAAGCTAGTTACAAAATAAATCCAACATTTCAAAGTAATCTACAGAAATATTTAATTGACCGGTACATTTATAAATTCACACTTTTGGATTCTTGTATTTCTTAGCTTACTGGTCAAGTTAGTCTAACTCAGATTTTTTGAACTTCTTATATTTCAGTGAAGTTTTGCCCAGGGAACCAATGTGTCCAAATATTGTAAAAATTCTAAGCCTGAGAAGCTCAAGGAATCTGTTCTCGTACAATAGAAGGTGCGATAATATATTTTTATGATTGTGATATTATTTGTCATTTGCATATGCAACTTTTCTATATTAGAAATATTAAGCTAGTTCTTGTTCATGATAGTAATATATACTATATGAAATCATATAACTACTTTTCCTCTAATGAGAGTTCTCTTGTGGTTTTTTGTTGTGTTAAATATTTTTAACTTTCCATTATGCTCTTGTGGTAGCATAATTGGGAAGGGAGGATCTATCATAAAAAAGACATGCTCACTACTGTCTGGAAAAAGAATTCCAATGCCATGCCTTTTAATGGGTAACCTCCTCTTCTAACTTGTTCTCAAGGTGACTGCTTTAGTATGGTTTGCACTATTCTAATTGGTCTTGCATGAATTCTTCTTAGACTTAATTAGTGAGGTCATTTATTGAAGAGTCCTAATCTGGCATTAAGATATCCCCTCAAGATAATAATTTCTATGAATTGAATGATAGACTGGTGAAGTTGTCTAGAACTTTAGATAAGCAGATGCAGGCAAGTGAACTCATTTTATCTAAATTAGTTGAAGATCCTCATTACTCTCAGAATATGCATGCCACATTTTCATATGCAGGAAATTCATGGTAATATATTATGTTTATTTGGAACCAGATCTGGAACTGAGTATGCTTCTAAAAATATGTAGACATGCTGAAACATCTGCATCTTCAAGAACGATACACAGTGATTATGAAACTTTTAGTGATCCTATATGCTTCAACTTCATTTGCTTCCTTTAGCCAAAAGCTTAAAAATATAACTTGGCCACGACTGGTATGCTTAGAAACTTTATTGGTAAGGTTTAGTGAAGGTTCTACTTTTGTGTTTTGATTAAGCATTTAACCGATCATCTAATAAATATAATCATGTTTTTATATATTTATGTTATTCATCTTTGAAACTAACCATTCGAACTACTTTTAATTCAGGCTCTTTGCTACACCCATTATTGATGGCTTATTGCAATTGATTTCTCAAGAAAAGGAAAAGAGATATGAAGGTTGAAATATTAGATGTTAATTCGTCAGAAATGTCTATAAATACTATTTAGTTCAACTTTGAATTTTGTTTTTGCTACACTTCAAAAACTTTGTATACCATAGATAATTTCTTTTTTTACATAGTTTTGTATTCATTAAATATTTGAATATATTCATTTTTTTTATTAATTTTATGTTTTTTTATATATTTTCATTAAATAGTAGTAAATAAATCATAAATAATTATGATTTAAATTAATTTTAATAAATATTAAAATATTAATAATTTTTTAAAAATAATTTTTATAAAAAATATCATTACAAATTTATTATTTGTGGTATTAAATTTAACTTTCTGTTATGGATTGACTTAACCGTAGCTAAAAGATATTAATTTTTGCCATGTATATGTGTTTGTGGCAAGATATTTATTCATTTAGCTACAAAATTAAGTTTATAATGCTACTACCGAAAATATATAGCTAATATTTTGCTATAACATTTAATTTCATGGCAAAAAAATTTTTATTGGTATGTTTCTTCAAAAATCTGCTTGCTACATTTATTAACAAAATGTGGCTAAATATAATAATTACAGCTACATTTTAGCAAAATCTTGTAGCTAAGTTTTAGTTACGTCACTTCTAGCTACGGAATGCTACAGGAAAAACTATTTGTGGCAAAAATATCTAGCCACAAAATATTTATCTTTAGCTACAATATGTTTTGTAGCTGTAAATCCATTTTGTTGTAGTGTCACCTTGAGGCCGAATTTGAAAAGGGAGAGAGAGAGAGAGAGAGTTTTCTTTTTTAAATACTCAAAATTTACAAGAAACTCAAAGGATTCAAAGTAGTTTTGAAGATTTATCAAAGAATCAAGTAAGTTTTCTTTTATTTAAACTAATTTTCTTTAATTTTAAGATTATGTATAACTAGATTAGTGAGAGAAAGTTGATATAAATTGTTAGAATTGATAGTAACGAAGTTAATAAGGTGGATATATGATAATTTGATGATTAAATGGTTGGCCTAAGCTTGAATTATTAAATTAGGGTCTATGGGTTGTATATGTAAAATTTTAATTTTTGAAGGGGGGTCTCAGTAATTGTTAATATGGATTATTATAAAGTTAATTTTATGTATAAGTAATGATTTTAAGGTTGGTCAATGAAAATTATTGGGTTTTAATGAAGTTTGAAGGAAGTAATAGTGAATTTAGGGTTTTTATGGAAGTTAGGTTAGGGTTTGTGTAATTGATTTTGTTTTGAATAAAATGTGTAGAATTGTGATATTAATAATATATTTTTACTTAATATATGGTTTAGGATTGAGTAAGGTGGATTTTTCAAATCAAAGTAAGGAAGGCTAAAGAAGTAAAGGTTGGATAATGAGTTTGGACTTAAAATTGACATTTTTATAGGTTAGTACATACTTTGATAATTTATATTTTAATTACATTAGATTTGGCATAATGTGTTATGTCACTTTGATATTGATTTTTATATGATAGGAGCATTGTTTTAAGTAAATATGTGTGAATTGCATGAAATGTAAAACGTTAAGCTATTGTAGAATAGCTAATGATATTATTATGGATAATTTGGGAAAAAGTGTATATTATGCATGAGAAATGTGAAAGTAGGCCACATTGAGAATGTGGCTATGAAACATGTTTTAAAATGGAATATGAAAAATGTGGAAATTGAGAAAAGAATAGATAATGGAGATGAGAATATATAAATGTAATGTGTACTATTGTGCGGTAGCTATGCACAATTTCTTGTTCCAGAAAACTGATGTTGATATTGTATATATTGATAGACCTTAGTAGAGTTAGGTCTTGTAAATGGATTGAAAACCTGAGCAATGCTAGGTTTCGAGGTTGAGATTAAAAATTGACCTGAGCAGAGTTGGATCATAAAATTGATGTTGAGATAGACCAAATCAATTGTTCTGGAATTTAAATATTGTGTAGAGACTTGTTAGGCCTAATGTATGTGTTTGTAATAAGTATGTTGAATATGAGAGTTTAATGAACATTAAATAATCATTGTATCTTAAGAGTGGTATTGCGCATTTTTTATCGCATGAAGAAATGTGTTTATTTTAACTATTTTTTTTTATTATCAAAGTATGTATCACTAAGTTTTCGAAATTAGCGTAGTTTATTGTATGTTGTATGTGATAGAACTGCAGATTAGGATGGTTCGAATTGTGATTAAGACTTAAGATTGTACGCCATGAGACCAAGTTTAACGGTGTTGCGTATATATATAATTTATGCTACTATATAGTTTGGTTTTGCATTATTTAAATACATCATATGTATATTAAACATGTTTTGGGGATACGTTATGTATATGTGAGTACTTTTGATAAGTATTATTACTTAGGAATGTAAATTTGCTAATATGTTGTTAGTTTGTTTTGTAATTGCTATGTTTACTATTATGCTGCTAGTAAGTCATTTGCTTATGTGATTATTATTATACCTTTGGTTTGTCAGTACAGATGTTGTGATTGGTATTTTGAGGTTTTTTTTGCCATTTATTGATTCAAGTAATTTTTTATGATTGCATAATTTTATATAATTGGATAAAGTGAAATCTAAGTCATTTATGGCAACACACAAACATAAAAGGAACATCTTTCTGCTGCAGAGAAACCATACCATTTCATTGCCTAAGAAAGATAGTTGCATACATTATTGCAACTAAAGAAGCTCAAGTTGCCAAAAAATTAAAACATATATTTTCTCAAAATTAACTAAAAGTTACAACAAAAAGGGTTAACAAGCTAAACCGTACACTAAACAAGGGTTGTTTGTGCAATAACAAGTAAGGCAATAACAAGTTAAATACATTGTGTAAATATTTTGTAGAAATGTGTATATATTTTGTGTATATTATTTATATATCATTGTTTGTTGTGTGTAACTGTGTATATGTTGTATATATTATATATATGTTGACATTTTTGTGTATATATTAAAAATAAGACAATAAAAAATTACTTATGAATAAAAGGCATAAAAAAACCGTGAAATAATAGGTTAGAAATGTAAAAAAAAAAAGTTAGTTATATATTTGAAAAAAAATAAATGGGCGTAGTTTTGAAAATCGAAAAATAAAAAGCCATATTTGGTGTAAAATCCTTTGTATTCATACTCAATAAGATTACAATAACTTAAAATTGGAAAAAAAATTACGATAATCCATAATTTAAATAAAATATGAGGTTTGTCATTCCATACTTAAATAGATAAAAGTTAAACCTTGAATTTACTCTTGCATATTTAAATATCGTTTTTTCTCTTTGCTATTTTATATAAAGACAAAACAAAACTCAACCGTGCATAAGAAGAGAAAAGAATAGAATAAGAAAATCTCAAAAAGAATAGTTAGGTACGAACTTCCATTGGATTTTAAAATTTAATCAATCATTTAATAATTAATAAAAAAATTATTTTTAAAAATAGATAATTAGTCATTCGTTCAATTAGTTCAATCGATTTTTTATTAGATTCGATCTGTTTTTATAATAAGTGTATAAATCGAAAATCGATTAATTCAGTCTGTTTAAACTGATATAAGACTGAGTTAAACTGATATAGTTAGTCAAGTTAATCGGATTGATAGGATTTCGGGTTTTTTTCACGTATGTACGGTTAGTAAATTAAACTTCCTATTTGTTAAATTTTTTACTTTAATATAGTCATGATTTAAAGTGGACGAATATTTATTTATAATCAGTTCCTTATTTTATACATTATACCGAAAGAACCAACGAATCTTACAATTTATTTTTTTACTATCCAATAATTATATGAGAACAAGTGAAAACAATAATTATATGCCACTTAATTTATTGATTTCATATAATACATATATTAATCTTAAAGTTTTTTTTTGGATATAATTTAATTTATTATTTGAATTTTCTAAACTTAAAATTGATTTAATTAGAATTTTTATAATATTTATATATAATTTACAGACCTGAGTTATAATTTTATTTAATAATAAAATAATAAATAAAAAATTGAATTCAACTTTTAAAAAAAATAGTATTCTCTCTGCCCCAAGTTAATAAACTCACTTTTTATTCTACAAATATTAAAAAAAATAGTTAGAATTATTTGAAATATAAATTTATATATAGTTTATCTATTATAACATTACTTTAATATCATATATATATTTAATAAATAATATTAAATATGAATATTATAAAAATTTAATACGTTAATTAATTTATTAAAATAATAAAAAATTTAAAATTTAAAATAAATAAAAAAAGAAAAATAAATATATTAATTTTAAAATTGAAGGATTAAATTATTATAAATATTAATACCAATTTTTTTATCATTAAATATAAATATCAAATTGAGATGTATATCGTCAGCATCAAATTTAAATTGAATAATTGAAGTCAATTATTAGTTTGAATGGAAAGGCTTAATTTTTCTTTATATAAAAAAATGGTTAAACAAAAAATTTGTCAATTTTTTTTAAATGAAAATTTGTCACATTCAGCGATGTTTGAATTTTATCCATCCATGTGTCTTGTGTATCAACCTACCCTCATCAATCAATATTCCTTTTCCTCGACCTTCTACAAGTTTCATTAATGTCAGCTACGACATATTAAATTATTAATGAGATCCCAACCAAGCATGATCAAATATACACATCACTACAGTTAATTAAACGAGTAAATTACAAATACTGCATATATATATATAGTCTTTAAATTAAAAGAAATACGAAGTTAAAAACTTGAAAATACACAACAATTTTTTTCTTATTTTATTTAAATCAGCTTCTTATAATAAAAAAAAAAGCCAAACTGGACCTTAAAAATATCAACGACAGTAGCATTCTAATCAAAGGCCTTTATAACTGCATCATCCATTATTATTCTTATTTTTGGTACGAAGGCCTTTTATTCATTATTATTTTTTTATTAGATATTTGACTGCATTATACAAACCAACTACTTAAAATTATATTTATAGACCATTTTTTATATAAAATATCTAATGTAGATCCCATTTCATTTTCATATAAATATGGTCCATAACTATTTCCAATCATACGACATACAACATCAACGCGCCCACTCACAGGATAGCAGATTTAAGCCGATCAGGACGACGGCCGCCGTTAATGTCGGAAAGATAATATCGACAATTATTCCTGATGGCGGTTAATTCATACGGTGAAACTTTAACGGAAAGCCACTGCTCCACCGTGAATAGCTGTTGCGAGCAAGATGAGTGAACTCCGGTGGTGGTGACTTCGACATAGTTACAATACCAGCTGGCACCAGAGCCAGTTCCGTCGGAAGTCAAATTCAAGGCACAAACTGGAGATTTTAAGCAAGGTGCTCTGCCGCTGAAAATGTCGAGATCGCCCCTTTCGAAGTAATTGTGACCAGGAGACATGAGGCCGCCCCAGGTTTCTATATTCGGAATCTCGACGTAGGCGCCGTAGGCGTTGTAGAGTCTGACGCTGATTATGGAGTCGGTTCCTCCCTTAAAGATTGAGCCAGTCCTTATGTACATCGTATAAACGCAATCCTCATCGGCCTGCAATTCAAACGAAAATGTTGAGTGAAAAACAACAACAAGAAGTGCTATTATGAACCGGTGCCGGTGGTGATGGAACTTACAGAGACGGCAACGGTGGAGACAGCGAAGAGAAGAAAGAAAGAGAGAAGCGATTTAGTTAGCATTATTTTGAGTGTGGAAATGCGCACTGTTTCCATAGAGATTTACATCTGTATTGTTAAACTTTGGTAGGGGACCTGGACGTTGACATGCTGCTCTTTTTTTCTCTTTATTATTACGTTTATTTTAATTAAAATGAATTAATTAATTTTTATAATTAAAATATAAATTATTATAAATTATTTATTTCATAATATTTATTAGTTATAGCTAGGTGCAATATTTTAAAGAAAATTAAATTTTATGTAATTGTGCCCACCTCTATATATATAAATTAATAAATAAATAACGCAATTAAAGATGCTAAGAAAAAGATTTTTTTATATATTAAAAAAAGATTTTTTTTTAATTTGACTCCTTAGTTTTTTTTTTTTTTTACTTTTATACTCAAACAGAAGCGCTAAAACAAAATGACTATCAAAAAATAAAAATAGTGTGATCAATTGCTTTCAGTATTTAATATCATTATTCAACACTTAAAATTAAAAATTTTAATATTTAATTATTTTAAATTATTTATTAAATTTTATCTTAAATTATTAATTAAATTAAAAATTACTTAAATAATGTGTCAAAAGTTCTTAATTTTAAAATTTAATTAGATTTTCTAAATGTTTTTATAATTTAAAAAATATATCATTTATTTTTAAATACCTAAAATTTAAGACTTAAAACTTTTAATATTTAATTTTCAATTTTGTCAAACACCATCTAGAAATTTTTCAATACTTTTTTTTAAAGGCAGAAATTTTTCAATACTTAATACTCAATTTTACCAAATATCACCTAAATTTGGATCTAGCTTGTAACACTCCCATATCCAATGCATACACACTACAACCACAATAAGGTAGCATAAGTGCACCAAACATAGGGATGCTACGGTTTTCTTAACATTCAAACCCTTTAAAACTTGATACAATACCCTTATCATTTTACATTATAGAAAATTAGATCATTTACTTATAAAACAAAACATATTAGTTATATATATATATATATACATTTATATATTACACAGCGGAAGTTATAAAATATGTACATATTTACATATTAAACATTTCTTTACAAAATATAAAGAAGTGTACATGATTGGCAAGTTTGCTCTGATCTTTAATCTCCCAAAATGGATTCTTCAAGGTCTACTCTCACTTGGTCTTGATGAACTCTCGGGTTCAACTCTATCAACTCTAATACCTGCGCGATTAAACACTATCGCGCTAAGCCAAGGGCTTAGTAAGATAAAACATGCAATGGATATGCTTTAATGCAATACAATGTCCATTCTAATTCATCTCATATATGTAACAACATAGATGCAAAGCTAACAACATCTCTTTACATTTTATAATCAACATACATATATGCATATCACATTTCAACATCATTGCATATACTTCATTATTTAATTATTTAATCATCCATGAACAACAATAAACAAATCATGACTCTCATTAAACAAAGACAAGCATTGGGCCCAAGATACACTAATATGCCATTCAATTTTCAGAGTTAATGCTTTGGTTTGTTATCACATTTATCAATATCATATACCCAACTAGGCTTCAAGGATTAAGTTCAACCAAGCTTCAAGGGGAGCAAAGCATGCTAAGCTTCAACCCAACTTGGCTTCAAGAACTAACCCAACCTAGCTTTAAGGGTGGTAACATCTCAATTAGGCTTCAAGGATTCAATCCAACCTAACTTCAAGAGATTGTTACACTTATTAGGCATGCCACCAACAACAAACTCTGAAAATGGAATAACACATTAGCCACACAATTCATTTAGTTTTCATTCTCAATTCTCATTATCATTTAGGCAAACATGCCTCATTTATCTCCATTGAATCACCTTAGCCAATAACAATGGCTTCACATTTCATTTTACAATATAACACTTCATTATTCAAATGTATATTTATCTCATCCATGATCACATTATATCTCACATAGCATCATTCATAAATATCAACATTTCATTCCACATTACTCATGAAACACATTACCATTCACAATGCATAACATAACATTGTTCAATCTCAACAATGCAAGAACAATTTATATTATTCATAGCTTTAGGATCATCCACAAGTGTTTGATTAAGTCATTCCTTGGGTTAAGTATGTTTAAAATGTTTATGTTTAGGTTTAGAGATCAAACTACCTTTGAAGAATCCAAACCATGCAAAAAGAACAAAGAAATCAAACAATATCCAACTCATTTGAGGGACACGCCCAGCCCACTTGAGGAACACGGCCGTGTCTTTAAAAATAAAAGAGGCAGTAGCCAACACAAATAAATGACACGGGCGTGTCTCTTCATGGCTTCTGGCCGTGTCACCCATGCACATAACCTTAACTAAAACCAACACTTTCTCAATTGCACTCAAACACAATATTCATCATATAACAATTAAACACACATCATCTCAAAACACTAAAATCACCATCCTTCTCCACCTTCCAAAATCAACATTTACCACTTCCAACAACTACACCTATTCAAACTATTAACTTAAAACCAATTTAACACTTGAGAACAAATCATAAACACATCTCATCATCAAATCATCAAACCCTAATTAACTTCCCATACCACTTCAAAAGAATGAAGAAATCAAAGGGAAGATCTTACCTTAGTTAAAAACTTCTTGAATCAACACTTGAACACTTAATCTTCCTTCAATTTTGAACTCAACTCATCAAGAACCTCTCTTCACCTCTTGCTTCCCTTTGTCTATGGAGGAGCCGGCCACTTCATGAAAGAAAGAAGAAAATGATGAAGAAACAAAGTCAAATTTTGCTTTTAATCTCCACCAAGTGATCTTATCCAAGCAATTACCAAATTGCCCTTAACCATATAACTAACTTTTTGTCTCATATAAGCCCACATATGTAATTACACACTTAACACAAAAATATCTCTCTTCCTTTGACTCTTCCTTTGACCCATTTATATGTTATATATATCATCATATACACAACATATACCATTCTCTCTAAACCCTAATTCTTTCCCACTACACATATACACAAGCATTCTCCTCCCAATTTCTTTTCTTATCCCATCATATACATTCAATCCAATTTATAACAATAACAACAACAACAATATGCAAAACTTCTAGGGCATAAATGAGGATATTACAATTCTCCCCCTCTAAAAAGAAATTTCGTCCTCGAAATTACCTGATATCAAATCTGAAACAACTGAGGATATTGTTCTCGCATGGTTTGTTCATTTTCCCAAGTTGCTTCTTCTTTTCCATGATTCTTCCACAAAATCTTCACAAGTGGCACTCTCTTGTTTCTCAACTCTTTCACATCACGTGCCAAAATAGCAACTGGTTCCTCTTCAAATGTCAGATCAGGATTTACTTCAATTGACTCAATCGGCAACACATGAGATGGATCCGATCTGTACCTCCTCAACATAGAAACATGAAATACATTATGAATACGATCCAACTCAGGTGGTAAAGCAAGCCGATAAGCAACTGGCCCAACTCTTTCCAAAACTTCATACGGTCCAATGAAACGAGGACTCAATTTTCCTTTCCGACCAAACCTCAAGATCTTCTTCCAAGGAGATACTTTCAAAAATACCTTATCTCCCACATCAAACTCTATATCTCTCCTCTTTAGATCTGCATAAGATTTCTGTCGGTCTGAAGCTGCTTTTAACCTGCCTCGAATGAACTTGAAAATCCTTGTGTTGTGTGATGGTGTGTCATGTGGGGACGGATGTTATTGATTGAGATTGTTCATTGACTATTGCTATTGATTGTTCATTGAGGCTATAAGCCTGATTGCTCATTGATAAGTACACAATTAATGATATTTTATTCCCATTTCTTAATATGATTATTATCAAATTGAGTTTAATTTGTTTGTTCAAAGTGCAATTTAAGGATAATTTCAGGAATTCTCGATAATTTGAGGCATTTGGTTATTTCGGAGCAATTACGGATGAAAGTAGAAGAAAAGAGCAAAATCTGTCAATGGACACGCCCACGCACACGGGCGTGTCGTTAGACGTGCCCCTGTTTCTGCATTCAGTGGCTATGACACGCTCAGTGCATAGGCGTGTCACCAAACGTGCCATTTGTCCAGAGTCACAGTAGCTGCAACACGCCCAAGACCACGGGCGTGCTCATGATCGTGCCATTTACCCAAAGTCACAGTAGCTGCGACACGCCCAGGACCACGGGCGTGTCAATGAGCGTGTAATTCATCCAGACTCACAGTAGCTATCACACGTCCAGTACCACGGGCGTGCCAAGGAACGTGCCTTTTATTCAGACTTACAGTAGCTATGACACGCCCAGTAACACGGGCGTGTCAGTGGACGTGCCTTTGGTTCAAGATCACAAGTGCCTATGACACGCCCAGTGACATGGGCGTGTCAGTGGTCGTGTCACCTGCCGAAAAGTGAGATTCTTTGCACTGATTGGGGAATAAGTGAGGGACAACAGCTGGCCTTTGTCAAAAAGAAAGAACAAGAAAAGAAAAGCTTGCCTAAATCAGGGAAAAGGGTGATGAACCAAGGGAAAGTGGTAGACAATGGAGGGGATGAGTGAGCTGGAGGTATGGGCTGGAGATTTGGAAGGGATTAAAAAGAGAAGAGAGGGAGAAGAACAGCAGTTTTTGCTGGAGCATTTCTGGAAACAGAGAAGAAAGAAGAAAAGGAAGAGCCATCTGCTGGAGCAAGGAGAAGGGTCTTGAGCTGAGATTGAAGGAAGATCAACACCATACTCAAACCCTAAACCAAGAATCAAGAGCTTAAGTGAAGAAATACAGATTCACTGCCATGAATTGTTTGGTTTCTCTTACTCATTCATCTTACTCTGTTTTTCTAGCTGTTAATATGAACTAAATCTTTCTCTATCTAGATATTGATGAACCCTAGCCAATTTGTATGAATTGAACAATTGTATTCAGTTGAATCAATTAATTGAGTTGTTTTATTCTTATGATACTTGTTGTTATTTCCAATTGATAATAGCATGCTTATTGATTGGTTATTATTTTCATATTATTGACTTGAGAAAGCTTGATGTGAATTGAATACTCATAAGGATTGAGGATTGATTGGGGTACTAGAGATAGACCTTGGTTTATAGTTCCTTGTCATTAATGCATGATCTATTTAATTGTGTTTTGAGAAGAGATTCCAGCACCCTACTTAGTGATTATGGATTAATCCACTTGAGAGAGGGTTTAATCTAAGTTAGAGGAATGCCAATTCAATTTGATTAAACGATTTAGCTGAATGGATTGTTTATAAATATCATTGAGGCTAGGGGGATTCAATATCTGGATAGTTTTATCATTATTAATCTTTTTGTGCATAGCATTAAATTTCTTTTCATTCATTAATTAGTTGATTTTAGTTACAACACATCACACAATTATTAATTCACTAAACAACAATTAAGATTTGCACTAGTACTTGGCCTTGTCCCTAGAGGAACGACACTCACTCACTATTATATTACTTGAGCGACCCGTGCACTTGCGGTAATTGCATATAGCATACGGCACGCATCAAGTTTTTGGCGCCGATGCCGGGGACAACGGTTTCAATATTAGTAATATAATTAAGATTGTTGATTTAGTTTTCTTTTTAATCGTCTTTAATTTTAGTTCTTGCTGGTTTACTATCATTGTAGGTATTTCTTATTGTTTATGACCAGATCTAGCTCATCCCAACTACTGGAGTTAGACCCAGAACTAGAAAGAACCTTGAGGAGAAAGCAAAAGGAAGAAGAGGAGGCAGATCTGGAAGACGTAAGTTCAAGAGCAAACCTGGAAATTGAACAAGAAGAAATATTCGAAGTGATGGAAGGAGCTGGACCAAGAACAATGCAGGAGTTTGCTAAGCCCAATTTAAATGGGGCTGAATCGAGTATCCGGAGACCAACAGTTGCTGCAAATAACTTCGAAATAAAAGCGAATGTGATTCAAATGGTGTAGCAGACTTGTCAATTCGATGGGTTCCCTGATGAAGATCCTAATACACATCTTGAGAATTTTCTGGAGATTTGTGACACATTTAAGATAAACAATGTCTCAGAAGATGCAATTAGGCTGAGGTTGTTCCCATTTTCTCTTAGAGACAGACTAAAGAAGTGGCTGAAATCCTTTCCTCCAGGAACTTTCACCACCTGGGCCCAATTGGCAGAGAAGTTCTTAGAGAAATATTTCCCACCATCAAAAACTGCCAAGTTGAGGAATGACATCTCATCCTTTTTACAACAAGATGGTGAGACTCTTTATGATGCCTGGGAGAGATTCAAAGATTTGCTGAGAAGGTGTCCTCATCATGGGCTTCCACTATGGCTTCAAATTCAAACATTTTACAATGGGTTGAATTATGTAAGTAAACAATCCATTAATGCAGCAGTTGGTGGTACCATCAATAACAAGACACCTGAACAAGCAAGGGACTTAATTGAAGATATGGCCATCACCAATTATCAATGGCAAGCCCCAAGAGAGCAAGGAAAATTGAAGGCCGTGGGATCACACCAATTAGATCCGATGGTGGCATTGACAGCCCAATTAGAAGCATTGAATAAGAAATTTGATTCTTTGGCTTCTTCTTCAGGAAAGGTTATGCATGTGATATCTTGTGAATGGTGTGGAGGTGGACACCAAAGTCAAGATTGCCAAAGTGGCAACATGTTTGCCAAGCAAGAGCAGGTAGATTATGTTGGGAATATGCCAAGGCAACAACAAAATAATCCATACAGCAACACATATAATCCGGGGTGGAGGAATCATCCAAATTTCTCATGGACAAATCAAAATAATCCAAGACCTCCCCCTGGATTCCAGCAACCCCAACATCAACAAGCTGCCCCTCCAAGAAAGAGTAGTTTGGAGGACATGATGGAGAAATTTATAGCAGCTTCTGAAACAAGGTTTCAATCAACTGAAACCTCCCTTAGAAATCAACAAGCCTCCATTCACAATTTGGAGAATCAGGTGGGGCAAATTGCCAAATTGCTCAGTGAAAGACCACAAGGAAGTTTACCTAGCAACACTGAGGCAAACCCTAAGGAGCAACTTAAGGCAATTACACTGAGGGGTGGAAAAGAAATCAATAGAGATGTGGAAAAGAAGAGGGCTGAAGAGCAAGAAAAAGAAAAAGAAGAAGATCCTCCTACCACTTCGGGAGAGAAAGCTGCACTTGAAAATGAAAGAGAGAAGCAACCACAAGCAAGCAGCCCCAATTTGAAGGAATACCGACCTAGAGTACCCTATTCGGCAAGGTTGAACAAGGACAAGATTGATGCTCAGTTCGGTAAGTTCCTTGAACTCTTTAAACAATTGCATATTAACATTCCATTTGCTGAAGCTTTGTCACAAATGCCTAAGTATGCTAAATTTTTGAAAGATATCCTTTCTAACAAAAGGAAACTTGAGGAAGTATCTTTAGTGCATTTATCTGAAAAAAGTTCAGCAATTTTGCAAAGAAGATTACCTAAGAAATTAAAAGATCCAGGTAGTTTTACCATTCCATGTTTTATAGGTAATCTTGAGGTTAAAAGTGCTTTAGCTGATTTGGGGGCTAGCATAAGTGTTATGCCCTATAAAATGTTTAAAGAGCTAGGCATTGGTCAACCTAAACCAACACTCATGACCATCCAACTTGCCGATAAATCGGTAGTCCACCCTCATGGCATAATAGAAGATGTGTTGGTAAAAGTCGGGGATTTCATTTTCCCCAATGATATTGTTGTCATTGATATTGATGAGGATGTGGATGTTTTGCTTATTCTTGGTAGGCCATTTTTGAATACAGCCCGTGCCCTTATTGATGTTCATGACGGCACATTGACTTTGAGAGTGGGTAAGGAGAAAGTAATTTTTAGGATACATGATGCCATGAAACATTCACTTTCACTTGATGAGGCGGAATCATGCAATGATGTTGTTGAGCATGAGACCGTAAATTGTTTAACTAACATTGTTTCCAAGGATCTCCTTGAGTTGTGTTTATTGCAAGAAAATATCGAGGGTCAAGAAGCAATGGAGCAGCTTGCTTTTCTTGAAGCAAGCAAATCATTCAAATGCAGGGCATATGAGACCATTGAAATGCCAAAGGAAGAAAAGCCAAAACCATCGGTGATTGATCCACCCAACTTGGAACTGAAGCCTCTTCCGGATCACCTTGAGTATGGATTTTTGGCAGAGAAAAAGAGATTGCCCATCATTCTGAGTTCCCACCTATCTTCTAAGCAAAAAGAAAAACTCATCTAGTTGTTGCAGAAACACAAGCAAGTGATAGCTTGGAAGATAGCAAATATCAAGGGGATTAGTCCATCCTATTGCACTCACAAGATACTGATGGAGGATGAATTCAAGCCAGTAGTGCAACCACAGAGGAGACTGAACCCAAGGATGAAGGATGTTGTTAAGGCTGAAGTGATAAAACTACTTGATGCAGGGATTATATATCCGATCTCGGATAGCTCTTGGGTGAGCCCAGTTCAAGTAGTACCGAAGAAAGGAGGGATGACTGTGATCCCTAATGAAAATGATGAGCTGATTCCAACAAGAACAGTTACTGGTTGGAGGGTTTGCATTGACTACAGAAAATTAAATGATGCAACTAGAAAGGATCACTTTCCTTTACCCTTCATTGATCAGATGTTGGAGAGGTTATCCGGCCATGAATACTACTGCTTTTTGGATGGCCTTTCAGGCTATTTCCAAATTCCCATTACACCGGAAGACCAAGAGAAGACTACATTCACCTGCCCATATGGGACATTTGCATATCGAAGAATGCCATTTGGGTTGTGTAATGCACCTGCAACTTTCCAAAGGTGCATGATAGCAATCTTTGATGAGTTAATAGAGGATATTATGGAGGTGTTTATGGATGATTTCTCGGTCTATGGCAGCTCATTTGAAAAGTGTTTGGAAAACCTTGAGAGGGTTTTGATGAGATGTGAGGAAACAAATTTGGTGCTGAATTGGGAAAAGTGTCATTTCATGGTTCAAGAAGGAATCGTGTTGGGACACAAGATTTCGAGCAAGGGCATTGAGGTGGATCGGGCAAAGATAGACATTATTGAGAAGCTACCACCACCCACATCTGTGAAAGCCATCAGAAGTTTCCTAGGGCATGCAGGTTTTTATCGAAGGTTCATTCGAGATTTCTCTAAGATAGCCCGTCCATTGACAAGACTCCTTGAGAAGGATGTCGATTTTGTTTTTGATGAGGAATGTCTGAGAGCATTCACGACCCTGAAGGAGAAATTGACCCATGCTCCAATCATGGTAGCTCCTAATTGGAATCTACCTTTTGAACTGATGTGTGATGCAAGTGACTTTGCAGTAGGAGCAGTCTTGGGCCAACGCAAAGAGAAATACTTCCAGCCAATCTACTATGCGAGCAAAACCTTGAATGCAGCTCAAGCCAATTACACAACTACAGAGAAAGAGATGCTAGCTGTGGTTTTTGCCTTTGACAAGTTTAGATCATATCTAATCTTGTCAAGGGTGATTGTGTATACAGACCATTCAGCTTTAAGGTACTTATTCGCGAAAGTTGATGCTAAACCTAGACTAATCCGATGGGTTTTATTGTTGCAGGAATTCGACTTAACAATTCAAGATAAGAAGGGAGCCGAAAATCTTGCAGCCGATCATCTCTCTCGCTTGGAGAATCCAACCCTAGAGAGACTTGAAGAAGGGGACATTGATGATCACTTCCCCGATGAACAACTATACGCCATGGTAAGTGAGGTAAGTGGTTTAAATTTTGAAACACCATGGTTTGCAGACTTTGCAAATTACTTAGCTATTAGGGAACTCCCTAAGGACCTAACTTATCAAGCAAAGAAGAAATTCTTTTCTGATCTAAAGTATTATTTTTGGGAGGATCCCTTTTTGTTTAAGTTGTGTAAGGACCACGTGATCCGACGATGTGTGGCATGGCCCAAAACAATGAACATCCTTAGTCAATGCCATGCCGGACCCGCTGGTGGTCATATGGGGGCCAATAGAACTGCTCAAAAGGTGTTAGAATCAGGATTCTATTGGCCCACTTTGTTTAAAGATAGCTACGAATTTGTAGTTCGCTGTGATCAATGCCAAAGGGCTGGAAACATTTCATCTCGTGATGAGATGCCCCAAAATGGGATCCTAGTTTGTGAAATTTTTGATGTTTGGGGAATTGACTTTATGGGACCATTTCCCAACTCTTTTGGCAACAAATATATTTTGGTGGCTATTGATTATGTGTCTAAATGGCCTGAAGCCCAAGCTTTGGCAACCAATGATGCTAGAGTTGTAGTGCAATTTTTGAAGAAATTGTTTTCTAGATTTGGCACTCCAAAAGCAATTATCAGTGATAGGGGTACTCACTTCTGTAACACACAGCTTGAAAAGGTTTTAAAAAGATTAGGAGTTACACACAGGTTTGCTACTCCCTATCACCCCCAAACCAGTGGCCAAGTCGAGAACACAAATAGGGAGATCAAACGAATTCTGGAAAAATCTGTTGAGCGATCCCGAAAGGATTGGTCCAAGCAATTGGACAATGCCCTGTGGGCTTTTCGAACTGCTTTTAAAACTCCCTTAGGCACTACACCATTCAGATTGGTTTATGGAAAAGCTTGTCATTTACCTGTTGAGGTAGAACATCATGCATATTGGGCAATAAAACAGATGAACCTTGATCTAGCTTGTGCAGGTGAAAGGCGAAAATTACAGGTGAATGAACTAGACGAGTGGAGGTTGCAAGCGTATGACAATGCAAGGATGTACAAGGAACGTACCAAGAGATGGCATGATGCTCACATCAAGAAGCAGAAAGAGTTTCAAGCAGGAGATCAGGTATTGCTATATAATTCAAGGCTCCGACTCTTTCCAGGTAAGTTGAAATCTCGTTGGTCCGGTCCTTTTACTGTCAAGGAAGTTTTCCCTTACGGAGTGGTTGAAATAAGCCACCCGGAAAAAGGAGTTTTCAAAGTCAATGGGCACAGGCTCAAACCTTATTTTGGAGGGGAAATACAGGCCTTCAAGGAGGTTTTGCACCTCCAAGATTAGGGACATTCGTCCAACCGTCCAACTAATACGACGTTAAAGAAGTGCTGGGTGGGAGGCAACCCACCGTTTTTTATGTTTTTGATTTGTTTGTCATTTTGTTTTAACTTTCTTTTATTGAATGGGTGGTTGTTGTTTTACCTAATTTGAAGTTGCAGAGAGAATTCGATTTTTGGTGAATAAATTGAGCACACGCCCATGAACACGCCCGTGTCTGTGGGCGTGTCATTATGTTTTTCAGGCAGTAGCTATTACACGCCCATGAACACGCCCGTGTCAGTGGGCATGTAAATTATCTTTTCAGACAGTAGCTACTACACGCCCATGGACATGCCCGTGTCTATGAGCGTGTCGTTTTATTTTCAAACAGAAGCTATCACACGCCCATGGACACTACCGTGTTCATGAACGTGTCTCTATAAAAAAAATAAAAATAAAAATAAAAAAAATTATTTGAAAATTTGAAATTTGAAATTTGAAATGGGCACGCCCCAGGAACACGCCCAGATTAGTGGGCGTGTTGATTGCATAAGTGTCACAGTATGTATGACACGCCCATGAGCACGCCCGTGTTTATGGGCGTGTAAATTGAAATTTCATCCAGTAGCTGAGACACGCCCATGGACACGCCCATGTCTAAGAGCGTGTCCCGTAAACTGGCTTTTAAATCTTTGGACACGCCCAGTAACACGGGCGTGTCTCTGGGCGTGTTGACATTTTCTATATATAGCCCCACGCCCATTTTTCCGAAAAAAAACTCAAATCTTCTCTCATTTTCTCTCATTTTCTCTCAAATTTTTTGCGTTTTCACCGGCTAAATCACACACCCATTAGATTTTTGAACGAATTCTACCCCCGGGCTTGCATTATTTGCGTGTGACCTCTCGTTTTTCCATCGGATTTGCGATTTCAGGTACGAAATCTAATTTTTTTTTTATTTTTGTTTGTTTTTCTTCGTTTTTCTTGCGTTTTTCATATATAATCTTTGTATTTGCTTGTGTTTACCATGAAATTCAAAATGTCATGATTTGTTTGCTTTATTCCGGTGTGTTTTAATTTTTTGTGGCGTTTGATTTTGATTATCGTTTTGGACTCCGCTTGATTTGGAATTTGTTTGATTTTTTTTGAATTATTGATTAATCAAATAATCTGTTGTTAGGATTGTTTTATTAATTAATCATTTGCGTTATTCCGTTGTGTTATTATTGTGTTGATTTCTCAAATAATTGTGTTGATTCTAGTCACTTGTAATTTATGAATAATATGTTGATTAATCAAATGATCGAATAATCATTTGCGTCACTCTGTTGTGTTATTTGAAATTGCAAAAAATGTTGGTTTTGCAATTGTTTGATTAATCCTAGTTACTTGTGGTTTATGGTTAATTTGTTGTTTGGCTTTATTGTGTGTTTATCGTTCGGGTTGGTTTATTGCCTGCGATTAATTGAGTTGTATGGTTCTAGGTGGATTGCGTTGTTTTACCTGCATTTTGGTTCAACTTGTATTGTGCTATACTTTCGTTATTGACGAACAATTTAATTTATTCTTGCAGATTTATCGAAAATGGGCCCTCGCAAGCAATCATCGTCCCAGCTTCCAGCCAAACGGGCCCGAGGGGAGGGCAGTTCCAGCCAGCCTGCTACCCGCCCAACTTCTAAATTCATGGCGGGACATAAGTGCCTCAAATTCTCAAACGGTGAGGAACGACGACGGTTTGAGTTGTTTGGCAACAAAGAATGGTCGGCACCTCGGTATTTAGACTGGGAGGCTATGGAAATGGTTAATATTGCTGCAGAAGTGAAAGAGATGATTGATCAACCGGGGTGGGGTCAGCTCTTCTCTATCCATGAGCCTTCATACCGAGAGCTTACACTTGAGTTTTACTGCACCTTCCAGTACCAGAAGACCAAAATCTCCATCATTGAGCCTACAATTAAATTCCGACTGGGAGGGCAGAGGTTCCACATGAGCATCAACGACCTTGGGGTACATCTCGGGTTGTATACTGAAGAGGAAGTCTAGACCACCGATTATCTCAGTTCCGAGGTGGATTTTGCTGAGTATGATGTTGTTCCACCTCGGGTTTGGCATGACTTTGCCCCCACTGCCGATAGATATCAGCCAAAGGTCTCCAAAGCATCCAACTTCATTTCTTTCCCCTGCCGGGTGGTGCATAATTTGTTGGTTCACACACTTACAGCCAGACTGAGCAGTACAGGGGTGGTGACCTTGAGGGATCTGTTCTTTCTGCACTGCATGCAAAATAAGACCCGGTGCAATGTTGCCCATGCCATCACCCATTTCTTCCATGAGCAGTCTCGGAAGGGAGCTTCAGGTGCTTTACATGGTGGCATGTATGTCACGAGACTCGTTCAACGGCTGGGTGTGTTAGATGGTTGCCTCCCGATGACGGTGGACGGTATGCCCAAGATATTGGGTATGGACACACTGAAGAGGTTGAACAGGGAACAGGTAGCTGGGCTGCGGGTTGCTCCTATGGATTCAGATTTACCAGAGGCGGCTCCTTGTGCTCCTACTGCCGATATACCACCTCCACCGTCAGCTTCTGCTGCTGGACCATCTGCTGCTGCACCTTCTTCTTCTGCCGGGCCTTCCTTTGTCCAGCCTCCTGCATTCCGAGATTGGCGGCAGTCAATTAATGAGGAATGGGATGATGACAGGAAACCCACCGAGTTTGAGCGCCAGATGTGTCGGATGGAAGGTATGATAAACAATATCGCTCTAAACCAGAATATGATCCTAATCCAGCAGGAGGACTTCCAAGCCCAGTTAGATCACGAGATCTTGAGGCGACAGTGGCTAGAGCAATCCATGTTGGAGTTCTGGCAGTATCAGGGATTTCACCCTTCGCAGCCACCAACTCCACCCTATCGGCCACCTGCCCGTGCACCGACACCTGCTCCTGCACCTGCTCCTGCACCGGAACCCTCTCCACCAGTTGATGTCTCCGATGATGATGAGACCAGCAGTGATTAGCCACATTTTTATTTTATTTTGATGTCGTTCTTTATTTCTTTATTTTTTTTAATACGCTTTTTAGTTTTTCTTCTTTTACGTGCTTTTGGATTAGTATTATTGTTATTTTCTTTAGCATTGTCTCGTTTCTTTATTTATTTCTATATATTAACCTTGTTTTGAGTGCATTGTAGAATACTATTTTACTGCAATACCTCCTTCACCGCACTCTTGGCACCGTACTCATTTTCACCCACTCATGGACTTGAAAAAGGGCAGTAATTATCTCTCTTCATTGTTTCATGTTTTTCGCACACATTGAGGACAATGTGCATCTTAAGTAAGGGAGAGGTATACTTTATTGAATAAATTTCTACTTCATTTTTTTGATTCATTTGTCTCAATAAATGCCTGCTAAGTAAGCTAAATTGTTATGATAAGTATAATTTGATGTGATTTCCCTTTACATGTTAAACTAATTTGAAATTTCATAAATGACAATTTCTTGTTGAGGTTAATTTAGTGATTTCGATCAATTGTTGAGGATCGATTGTAATGGCTATAGTTAAGTTGTGGATCGATGGAAATTGGAACATTACTAGAGTTTAAAACCTTAGTTACATTTTTGAGCATAATACAATTCCGTAGATTCTTGAGTCAGACTTGGTACGACCCTTAAGTTTATAACCCTTGAATAAAAATAACTAAAACAAATAATTCTAAGGAGCTTTGAAAATTTTTCCCTGTTCCGCTGATTTTGACTACAAATAAGTTAGAATCATGAATAGTGCTAGTAGCCATTTGAACGGTGATTCTGGCTGAGTAACCGGGGGTCGGCATCACAAATGTTTACCTTCGTGTCAAAAGGCTAGTATCAGTTCAAACAAGTCGGGCTCCTTAAATCGTAAAATAAAAAAAAAATTCGAGGGTTAGAATGCTTAAGAGAAAACTCACGTTTTTCACACTTTGTTCATGGCATTTGAATTTGCTGGAATTTTATGCTCAATTTTTTTAACTCTGGATTTTTAGGTTTTAGGTATGTGAAATTTTTATTTTGAAACTTCTTGATTCAGCTGTTATGATTGTGAATCATTGTGATTGAGAAAGTGAGGTTATCCGATTCCAGCATTGTCAAAACTTTATTCTTCTTTTTGAATATAGAGGGAGTCCGTCATTTCTGCTTATTACAGTAATTTAGTTTGCTTGAGGACAAGCAAAAACTCAAGTGTAGGGGAATTTGATAAGTACACAATTAATGATATTTTATTCCCATTTCTTAATATGATTATTATCAAATTGAGTTTAATTTGTTTGTTCAAAGTGCAATTTAAGGATAATTTCAGGAATTCTCGATAATTTGAGGCATTTGGTTATTTCGGAGCAATTACGGATGAAAGTAGAAGAAAAGAGCAAAATCTGTCAATGGACACGCCCACGCACACGGGCGTGTCGTTAGACGTGCCCCTGTTTCTGCATTCAGTGGCTATGACACGCTCAGTGCATAGGCGTGTCACCAAACGTGCCATTTGTCCAGAGTCACAGTAGCTGCAACATGCCCAAGACCACGGGCGTGCTCATGATCGTGCCATTTACCCAAAGTCACAGTAGCTGCGACACGCCCAGGACCACGGGCGTGTCAATGAGCGTGTAATTCATCCAGACTCACAATAGCTATCACACGTCCAGTACCACGGGCGTGCCAAGGAACGTGCCTTTTATTCAGACTTACAGTAGCTATGACACGCCCAGTAACACGGGCGTGTCAGTGGACGTGCCTTTGGTTCAAGATCACAAGTGCCTATGACACGCCCAGTGACATGGGTGTGTCAGTGGTCGTGTCACCTGTCGAAAAGTGAGATTCTTTGCACTGATTGGGGAATAAGTGGGGGACAACTGCTGGCCTTTGTCAAAAAGAAAGAACAAGAAAAGAAAAGCTTGCCTAAATCAGGGAAAAGGGTGATGAACCAAGGGAAAGTGGTAGACAATGGAGGGGATGAGTGAGCTGGAGGTATGGGCTGGAGATTTGGAAGGGATTAAAAAGAGAAGAGAGGGAGAAGAACAGCAGTTTTTGCTGGAGCATTTCTGGAAACAGAGAAGAAAGAAGAAAAGGAAGAGCCATCTGCTGGAGCAAGGAGAAGGGTCTTGAGCTGAGATTGAAGGAAGATCAACACCATACTCAAACCCTAAACCAAGAATCAAGAGCTTAAGTGAAGAAATACAGATTCACTGCCATGAATTGTTTGGTTTCTCTTACTTATTCATCTTACTCTGTTTTTCTAGCTGTTAATATGAACTAAATCTTTCTCTATCTAGATATTGATGAACCCTAGCCAATTTGTATGAATTGAACAATTGTATTCAGTTGAATCAATTAATTGAGTTGTTTTATTCTTATGATACTTGTTGTTATTTCCAATTGATAATAGCATGCTTATTTATTGGTTATTATTTTCATATTATTGACTTGAGAAAGCTTGATGTGAATTGAATACTCATAAGGATTGAGGATTGATTGGGGAACTAGAGATAGACCTACAAGATCCTTTGGTTTATAGTTCATTGTCATTAATGCATGATCTATTTAATTGTGTTTTGAGAAGAGATTCCAGCACCCTACTTAGTGATTAGGGATTAATCCACTTGAGAGAGGGTTTAATCTAAGTTAGAGGAATGCCAATTCAATTTGATTAAACGATTTAGCTGAATGGATTGTTTATAAATATCATTGAGGCTAGGGGGATTCAATATCTGGATAGTTTTATCATTATTAATCTTTTTGTGCACAGCATTAAATTTCCTTTCATTCATTAATTAGTTGATTTTAGTTACAACACATCACACAACTATTAATTCACTAAACAACAATTAAGATTTGCACTAGTACTTGGCCTTGTCCCTAGAGGAACGACACTCACTCACTATTATATTACTTGAGCGACCCGTGCACTTGCGGTAATTGCATATAGCATACGGCACGCATCACTCATTGGGGCTATAAGCCCGATTGTACATTGATATTGATTGAAAGAGGAGGTATTATGATATTGGTAGACCCTGACACACCATCTTGTATGAATTGATTGTGATTGAAGTTCTTATTATATATATTGTTTATTGTTATAGAAAAGTTTCTCTGCCTCTCATGAGCTTACTGGGCATCTATATAACGCTCACACCCCTATAGACTGATTTTGCAGGTTCAGAGCGTTTGTTAGCATACGTCATAATTTCTCCGCAGTCGTTCTTTTGGATTTCTTGTCATCAATCTTGGTTAGACATTATTCTGTTCCTAAATAGAGATTTCTGGAATAAAATATGGGCAGACTGAGTCTGAACCCTTTGCTTGTAATAAGAGTGGAATATTTCCTCTCGTTTGTGATTGCATTTAAGAGTGGAACATTTAGATATCTTGCATTATAACTAGAACATTTGGAACATGAATTTGAGTGTATTGAACTTGGAAAAGGATTATGTACTGTGTTAATTAGTAAGTATTCAGGCTTGTATTGTTGTGCTTAGGTACAGCTATACGCCGGTCACGGTTTCCCTGTTGGGTCGTGACAAAAGTGGTATCAGAGCGCCTAGGTTTCGATTTTTTTTAAACATTATCCAGAAATCATTAGGATACTTCATTTCAAATTTTTTACTTCCTTTCTGGGTTAACCAACCTGTTTCTCTGCTAGCAGGTGCAATGTCTCAACAAACACACTCGTTTTTCTTTAATTGGTGGAACCAGTAATGCTGGGGTATCATTCGAAGCTGAGCATCAGCCAGCGATTCATATTGAGGAACCTACTCTACCACGTAGACGTGGAAGACCTCGGAGAGTAGTAAATAAAAATGTGCAAGGGATGGAAGATCAGAATTTTGTACCAGAGAATAAAGATTTAATTGATGTGCCACTCAGCGGAGAACAAGAGCCACCACCTCTAGCGCATGATAATGTGCCTATTTCAGAAGGGGCACCAGCCGCTGCAGTGGGTCGAGATGAATACTTGGCTACCTTTCAGACTGTTACGAGGTCCTTGGAAGCTCTTGCTGATGGATTTGTTTGACTTGCCCAGAATATAGGACAAAATAATGTACAGGCAAATGTTCAACCTCCAGTTAGAGGTGACGGGTTAACTGATGATGTGGACCTGCATAGATTCATCAGAGTTGATCCACCAACATTTTCTAACCTTGCTACAGAAGATCCATTGGCATTTCTTAGTTGGATCAAAAAGATTTGCGATGCTTTAAAATGTACTGAAAAGAGAGCTATAGAGTTAGCAGGGCATCAACTTCAAAAATCAGCTGAGGAGTGGTACAAAGTTTCTATCCAGGGAAAGATTGAAAAATGGGAGGAATTCACGAAAAAGTTTATGCAGAATTTTATGCCTCCAAATGTGATAAAGGCCAAGGAGAGGGAGTTTGAGACATTGACTCAGGGCAACAAGTCCATAGTTGAGTACTGGAAAAAATTTCAAGAATTGAAGAAGTTTGCTACCCGGGTGTCCCAAGACGATGAATCTATGACAGATAGGTTTGTGGATGGCCTGAATGATAGATATTATGAACTGATAGCCAGTCATAATTATAAGGAGCTTCACTTGGCAATTAATACGGCTTTGGGTTTGGAAAATAGAAAAAGGAAAGATGACACTGGTGAGTCAAGCAGGAAGAGGAGTAGACAAGACAATCAGCAAAATTATCAGGGACAATATAATGGCTAGAGAAATAATAATGGCAGTAGACATTATCAACAACAACAGGGTTTCACAAACCCTATTTGTGATTTTTGTGGTAATCGCCATGGAGGAGATTGCCGAAAAATGATAGGTGCTTGTTATAATTGTGGCCAAATGGGTCACCAAGTTAAGCACTGTCAGGTTCCAAGGCGCAATCAAACTCGAACAGGACAACAAACTCAGTTCAGATCAGCCGGTAACCAAGGGCATCATAGTAACTATCAAAATGGTAATGGTTATGGCAGAGGTAATGGAGGCCGTGGTCAGAATGGCAGTCAAGGATACCGAGGTAGAGGCTACCAGGGTAGACGAGGTTACAATGGAGGAAGAGGTTACCAAGGTTATCAGGGCCAACAATATCAACAGGGTCGTGAGGCAAACCAACATGGTAATCAAGGGCAGAATGATAGAGCTGCTCAAACAATTGGACAACGAAATGGTCAAAATCAAAATCACAATCACAATCAAGGCCAGAATCAGAATTATGCCCAAGTGTTCAACCTGAATAACCAGCAGGCGCAGGCTGACAACAATGTGGTGCAAGGTACTCTTTCTGTTTGTTCACTAGATGCATATATTTTAATGGATCCTGGAGCCACTCATTCATTCATATCACCTAGTTTTGCATCTAGATTGGGTAAAACATCTGAAATTATGGGTATGTCATTAATTGTTCACACGCCTTTAGGAGAAATGGTAGAGTCTGTAAAGGTGTATAAAGAATGTATAGTCAAACTCGAGAATGTTGAATTGCCTGTAAATTTAGTTGTGTTAGATGTGATAGAGTTTGATGTCATTTTGGGTATGGATTGGTTAGCTCGTCATCAAGCTAATGTGGACTGTAAAAATAAGACAGTTGTGTTCGCATATGTGAGTGACAAGACAGTGACATTTTATGGTTCCAAAATCAATGGCACTAGTCATTTAATCTCTGCTTTGGGAGCTAGAAGATTGCTAAGAAAGGGCTGTAATGCTTACCTTATTTCCATACAAGATGTGACCAAGGAAGAAGCAAAACTTGAAGATGTTCCTGTGGTGCGAGATTATGTAGATGTGTTTTCAGATGATCTACCCGGATTTCCTCCTGAAAGAGAGATTAAATTTTTCATTGATCTTGTACCTAGAACCAATCCTATTTCTATGCCACCATACAGAATGGTGCCAGCAGAGCTTAAGGAATTAAGAGAGCAGCTGAATGACCTATTACAGAAGGGGTATATCAGACCGAGTAGTTCACCCTGGGGTGCTCCGGTTCTCTTTGTGAAGAAGAAGGATGGATCAATGAGACTGTGTATTGACCATAGACAGCTGAACAAGGTGACGGTGAAGAATAGATATCCGCTACCCAGGATTGATGATTTGTTAGATCAATTGTAGGGGGGCAAAGTACTTCTCTAAAATTGATCTACGGTCGGGTTATCATCAATTGAGGGTGAAGAAGAGTGACATACCTAAGACTGCTTTCCGCACGAGGTATGGTCATTATGAATTTCTTGTAATGTCCTTTGGACTTACTAATGCTCATGCTGCTTTTATGGACATGATGAATAGGGTGTTTAGTCCTTATCTTGACCGGTTTGTTGTCGTGTTTATCGATGACATTCTAGTCTATTCAAAATCCAGAGAGGAGCATGAGCAACATTTGAAGATGGTTTTGCAGACCTTAAGAGAACATCAGTTGTATGCTAAGTTCTCCAAATGTGAATTTTGGCTGGATCGAGTTGTATTTCTGGGTCATGTTATATCAGCAGAAGGTGTTCAGGTTGATACAAAGAAGATTGAAGTAGTCATGGATTGGCCAAGACCGAAGACTGTAACTGAAATATGAAGTTTTCTGGGATTAGCATGATATTATAGAAGATTTGTCAAAGATTTTTCCAGATTGGCTGCTCCATTGACAAAGCTTACTCGTAAGGGTGTTAAGTTTGTTTGGGATGATGCTTGTGAGGAGAGTTTTACTACTCTTAAAGAGAGATTGACCACTGCACCAGTACTTATTTTGCCAGAGGGCACTGAAGGGTATTATGTTTATTGTGATGCATCCGGTGTTGGTTTCGGTTGTGTTCTAATGCAACATGGTAAGGTGGTTGCCTATGCCTCCAGACAACTGAAAAAGCATGAGGTAAACTACCCTACACATGATTTAGAAATGGCTGCAGTTGTGTTTGCACTCAAGATTTGGAGACACTATCTTTATGGTGTCACTTGCGAGATTTTTACCGACCATAAAAATCTCAAGTATGTGTATGCTCAGAAGGATCTAAACTTGAGACAGAGGAGATGGGAGGAGTTTCTTGAAGACTATGATTACAACATTCAATATCATCCTGGTAAGGCAAATGTTGTGGTAGATGCTTTAAGTCGTAAGTCTGTGGGAGGTCTATCGCACATATCAGTAGCTAGAAGACCTTTGATTTGGGAGGTACATCAATTGCTTGGTGATGGGTTGACTCTTCACATGTCTGAAAAGGAGATTGTCGGAAATAGAGGAGTAATTCTCGCTAATCTAACAGTCAAACCTGACTTTTTAGATGAGATTGTCTCAGCCCAGAGCAAAGATGAGGAATTGGAAGCGATCCGTCAAAAAGTCTTAACAGGCGAATCCAAGGGTTTCTTGATAGATGAAAAAGGAGTTTACGATTTGGTTCGAGAATGTGTGTTCCTACAGTAGATGATTTAAAGACTCGAATTTTAAAAGAAGCTCACTCTTCTAAATACACCATACATCCTGGTTCTACTAAGATGTATCGAGATTTAAAGCAGATGTACTGGTGGAAAGGGATGAAGAATGATGTTGCAGAGTTTGTGTCCCAATGCTTACCTTGTCAACAGGTTAAATATGAACACCACAAACCAGCAGGTTTGCTCAGGGAATTGCCACTACCTGAATGGAAATGGGAAAGACTCACCATGGATTTTGTTGTTGGGTTGCCTAAAACTCCTGGTGGCTATGATTCAATTTGGGTGATAGTTGATAGATTGACCAAGTCATCATACTTTCTCCCGGTTAATACTAAGTATACAGTCTCTCAGTATGCAAAGCTATATATTAATCGGATTGTGAGCTTACATGGAGTACCAGTCTCTATTGTGTCTGACAAGGGTGCCCAATTCACTTCGATATTTTGGCAGAAACTTCAGAAAGGATTAGGCATTGATCTTAATTACAACACAGTTTTTCATCCACAAACAGATGGTCAGTCAGAAAGAACTATTCAGACTTTAGAAGACATGTGTGCGGTTGTGTGTTTTGGATTTCAAAGGCAGTTGGGCATCTTCCATTAGTGGAGTTCGCCTACAATAACAGTTATCAAGCTAGCATTGGCATGGCTCCTTTTAAAGCATTATATGGTAGAAGGTGTAGAACTCCATTGTACTGGGAGGAGGTCGGTGAGCGCCGAATTGAGGGTCCTGAACTTTTACTATATAATGCTCAGGTTGTGCCAGTCATTCAGGATCAGATTTGGATTGTTTTTAGTAGACAAAAGAGTTATGCTGATCTTAAAAGAAGGCATTTAGAGTTTGCTGTTGGTGATAAAGTATTCTTGAAAGTGTCACCTTTTAAAGGAATTATGAGGTTTGGCAAGAAGGGTAAACTAGTTCCGAGGTACATTGGTCCGTGCGAGATCATTGAAAGGATTGGTGATGTGGCTTATAAGTTAAATCTCCCACCTGAATTGGCAGCTGTTCATCCGACATTTCATGTATCTATGCTTCGGCGGTATGTTGCGAATCTAGAACATGTGTTAGCACCAGAAACAGTGGAAATCAGTGATGACTGTTCATATGAGGAACAGCCAATGGCCATTCTCGATCGTCAGGTAAAGAGATTACGTGCAAAAGATGTCGCTTCAGTGAAAGTTCTTTGGCGTAATCACTCTATGGAGGAATGCACCTGGGAAGCAGAGGAACTCATGAAAGCAAAATATCCCCATTTGTTTGAGTCTTCAGGTACGTTATAGATTTCGTGGGCGAAATCATTTTAAGGGGGTTAGAGTGTAGTATTTTAGAATGGTGGAATACATACATTTTGGCATAACATCATATTCATGCATAACATTACATCTTTTATGCATCGTAAATGAATAATATGTGTTTTGTTTGATTGAAATTGTGATAATTTTGCTGATTGAGAGGATGGCATTGGATTAATTAATAGACATAGTTTCAAATTATGGATAGAATGACATTGGATAGATTGGTAAACATTGTATAATATTGGTATTGGTTAGATTGATTTTTGGATAAGTCACTTGAAGTATTAAAATTTTGTTATGATTGTTAAAATATGTTAGAATTTGAAATATTTTAAATTGTCTCATAATGAATATTAATAGGATCAAAACTGGAATAGTCATTAGTGCTTAGTATCATGCAGTTATGGCCTGATCAACCATAACAACACGTATTAAGTAAACTATGCTTTTCTGGATTTGTGTGTAACCAAAATAATAAAGGTATTTTGATAATAATTCTGTGATTGAGTAAATTTCGAGGGCGAAATTTGTTTAAGGGGGTTAGATTGTAAAACTTTTGGTTTTTAGGAAATTTAGAAACCATGGGTAAAATAGTAATTTTATACTCTTTATATATTCAAGGGAATTTTAAGTCTTTTGGTACTTATTTTTATATTGGGATTGACGAGATGGTCATTTTAAGTATAATATTGTATTTTTAGCTTTGGGGGTATTTTGGTCATTTCGAAGATCGAAAAATTTTCGAGATCGATTTTGAAATTTATATTGCCATTTCCATGACCACGACGTCATTACGGTCGTTTTGACTATAATATTGCTTGGGTTTTATTTTAAGTATTTTTTTCAAGTAATTAATAATTAATTAATAAATTAAATTTAATAGAATAAATTAATTTAAGGGTATATTGGTAATTTTACCACCTAAATTACTATAAATATGGGTGTTAGGGCACCCAATTAGAAGCCTAGAAATCTTGTGCCATCAGAGAGAGAAAAGAAGGAGAAAAAAAATTATTTTTGGGTCAAAAACAGAGCACTGCCGTTTCGGTCAGAGGGCGCGCGGGAGCTGGTGTCGTTCGGCGTGCGGAGCATGTCGTTCGGCGCGGAGTTGCGGGCTGGAGGGTGTTTCGTCAGGCGTGTCACGCGCGTCGTTCGGAGGGACAACGTGATCTGAGGCCTGTCGTTTTGGGCTTCTCAATTCTGGCAGTTTTGAGATTTTGAGGTTTTCTTTAATTTCTTTCAATTTCTTCCAACTTCATGGCATGATTTCTGTTATTTGGTGTCAGTATAACATATAGGATGTTTAAAAATAAAATTTTAAGGTTGATTTCGATTTTTAATGAATTTAAATAGATTAAATTGTTTAAGGGTGTTATTGGTGTTATTGAGTTTGGATTTAAGATTAATGAAAATAGGTTTATGATTTGTGACCAAATTTGATTTGGATCTGTTCTAGGGATGTTAAACTTGATCTAGAAATTTATTTTGAAATTTTCATGTTTGATTTATATTTTTAATTCATTAATAATATGAAAATTTATTACTGCTTGTGATTGCTGATTTTTCAGTAGCTTTGTCGAATTTTTAAAAATTATTGGTATATCTAGGTCTGAATTTTTGATATGTTTTAGGATATGATGTTAGGTGTTTATAAAAAATATTTTGAGGTCTGGTTCAAATGTTTGTGTTTTGAAATAAATTTATTTCTCAACTACTGCCAGTATGGTAACTGGTTGTATAATGTTGTCTATAAAATTAAATTGAGGGACCTATATGTTTACAAAAAATTCTGAAATTTTAATATGTTCTTTATGCTGGAGTTATTTGTATGGGAAAAATAATTGGGAATTTTTACTGTAACTGTAAGGGGACGGAATTGGTGTGTTTTTGGCAAACTGTCTGTTGGGTTCCAAGCTGGAATTAGAATATCACAAAGTATTTTTGAGGGACTAAACCAATTCTGATTGCTATAAAATTTTGCATGGCATGCATTTGTATATTGGATGACCTTCTGGAATTTTTCCAAAATTTTTAAGCATTAAAATTATTTTCTGTGAATTTTTGAAATCAATCACTATGTTAGTAAACTTTATTAGTTTTAGTTGAAAATGTGATTTTAAGATTTCGAGAGGAGTTTTATGCAAAAATGTTTAATGTTTGGATTAAATAAGTAAATTTTGATATTCTGAAAGTTAGAACCTTAGTTTATTTAATGGACTTTTGAAATTTAAGTTAGGATATGTTTAATTGCCAAGTTAAACCATGGTCTTGGTTTGAGCCGATTTGGCCCAATATAAAATTTAATTTTTTGTAAATTGATGGATTATAGGTCAGATTGTATCTTTAATTTAATTTAGATGCCCTAATGATCGCTGAGATGAAATTACTTAGAAATATGTACTAGAGGTATTTTTCATTATTTGACTACATGTTTGATGTTTCGTCATTTACGGCATGCATGGCATTTATCATGTTAGATATATTAGTGATATTGATTATTGGGCCATGTAAACATTTTCTTAGTCGATAACCAAACCGGTGCTCAAAATCAGTAGGTCGGTGAGGGTGTCTGGATTTCTCCGCAAACCAGGTAAGTTTCATGGGTGTATGTGATTACTTGTGATGTGCTACTTACTAACCAAATACTATATATATATTATAGCCCTTCTCAATATATATTTATTCCTTTCAATTTCGCTAGACTATTCTTTCTACCCAAGCTTGCATGTGAATAGAAGACAGAGAAACATATGTGTTTGATTTATTAATTGTATTAAATGAACTTGAAAATCCTTGTGTTGTGTGATGGTGTGTCATATGGGGACGGAGGTTATTGATTGAGATTGTTCATTGACTATTGCTATTGATTGTTCATTGAGGCTATAAGCCTGATTGCTCATTGGGGCTATAAGCCCGATTGTACATTGATATTGATTGAATGAGGCGGTATTATGATATTGGTAGACCCCGACACACCATCTTGTATGAATTGATTGTGATTGAAGTTCTTGTTATATATATTGTTTATTGTTATAGAAAAGTTTCTCTGTCTCTCATGAGCTTACTAGGCGTCTATATAACGCTCACACCCCTATAGACTGATTTTGCAGGTTCAGAGCGTTTGTTAGCATACGTCATAATTTCTCCGCAGTCGTTCTTTTGGATTTCTTGTCATCAATCTTGGTTAGACATTATTCTATTTCTAAATAGAGATTTCTGAAATAAAATATGGGCGGACTGAGTCCGAACCTTTTGCTTGTAATAAGAGTGGAATATTTCCTCTCGTTTGTGATTGCATTTAAGAGTGGAATATTTAGATATCTTGCATTATAACTAGAACATTTGGAACATGAATTTGAGTGTATTGAACTTGGAAAAGGATTATGTATTGTGTTAATTAGTAAGTATTCAGGCTTGTATTGTTGTGCTTAGGTACAACTATACGCCGGTCACGGTTTCCCTGTTGGGTCGTGACAAGTACATACTTTGATAGCCTTTGTATTGATTGCATTTGAATTTGCTTAGCACATTATGAATTGTAAAAATGTGTTAAATTACTTTGATATTGGAAGTCATGGTAAAAGTGCGTTGTGGTTTGTAAAATTGTATGAAATACTTGTATTATGAGATATTAAGTCATTGTAGAATAACTCATATATTTATTAAGTGTAATTAGTGAAACTGTATTTTATGCACTTGGAATGGAAAGTATGTCACATTGAGAACATGATAAGAAAATATACTTGAATAATTGAAATATGTGAAAAATATACAAATAGTATGTAGAATTTGAAAATGTGTGAAAATTGGTAAAGATATGAAAATATGATAAAAATGAAAATGATGAGATAAAGAATATGTGAATGTTGTGATATGTTGATAATGTGTAATTGAGAATGATGATAATGCAATAGATTGTGATGTGTTGAGACGTGAAATTAATTTGTAAATGTGATGATTTATGAGATATGTGATGGTGATCATAGAATGATATGATCACGATACATATAAAAATTCTTGAGAAGGAATGTGAGATGAGAAATATGCTAAATGATGAGAAATGACTTGTTGAAAGACTTGAGTAGAGCTAAGTCTTGATAATGCAAATGAGATTATAAAAATATGATTTGATGAGATGAATAATTATGCAATGTGTGTGTTGCCTTACATAATAACTTGTTCTAGAAAATTGATGTTGGAAATTATATGATGACAAGCCCGAGTAGAGCTGGGCCATGATCTGAGCAGAGCTAGGTCATGAGATTGAGGATCCGAGCAGAGCTGGGTCAAGAAATTAAAATAATTTTGCCTAGGGCTTGACACTGGGTGTCACAATGGGTCAAATCAATTATTTTGAAACTTGATTATTGTGTAGGGAGTAGTTGGGCCCAACGTGTGATGTGATATCTTGTCTTGAGAAATCTTGGTAATATTGCAATGAAATGATGAGATGAATTAAATGAGCTTAGTCGAGCATTGTGTTGTGTTGGTAGTGTAGCAACGAAATATTAGTTGATGAATATATGTGTATGTGGTTGTGATATATGTGTATATGAATTTTGTAATGATGATATTGTGTGAGTCATATATATATTTGAAGAATTAGAGGATGTATGATAAGCAGTTTGTGATGAATAAATGTGTGTATATGAATTATAAGATAAAGAAAATGCAAAAATAATAGTATATGTATTAATAGTATGATGATAAAATATAAGTTGAAAAGTATGCATGTGTGGTATTTAAATTGTCGTATGATTTTAGTATATACCACTAAGCTTTCGGGCTTAGCGCGGTTTGTGAATCACGCAAGTAGGAGAGTTGTTGTTCAGAGAGATCCAAACTGTGGATGACACTTGGTGACCTAGGGTGCTGCAAGACCAATTGTGCCATTAGCATTTATGTAAATATATAGTTTTAAGTATTTTAGTTTATGTACATTAATACATAGCACTTGTGTTAGTGTATAATGAATTATAATGATTGTGTATTTATATATTTATAAAAGAATTTAATTATGACAAATAACGTTTTGAGTTATGAATGTAAATGTGCATTTATAAACTGGTGATTTGGAGAATGGGTGAAAATTATATTTTGGGAGTGTTTAATTTTGTACAGGTTGTGAATGATTTGTATTTTAGAAATGTGTGAAATATAGACAAAACTCTAAATAAATTTTCTCTGAGATTTTCATTAATAAATGTTATTTTAATATATAATTATTAATAGATACATTAGTTTATCTAATAACATTATATTTTAAAAATTAAATTATTTTATTAAAATTTTGGTGGAACTTTCTAAAGACTGAGATGGTAGTACTCTTATATTTTGTATGTGTATTTTACATATATGAAAAATATATACTATATGCATATTAGATATAAGAGTGTTATAACATATATCTAGTTATATATAACATATACCCATATATAGTATTATTTCTTTTAACTTCAACACATATATATCTCGAGATATATAATATATACTTACGCATAACTAAACATGTACCGGCTATATACTATTCTCCTTTTTAAATTCAATTCATATATTTAGTTATATGTGTTAAGGTGACTTTAAATTATTTAAGAAGTTTTGTTACTCTCAATTACTCTTATTTTGGAAATTGAATTTTTATATTGGAAATTAGTTTTTATTGGAAGCTGATCTTCCTAATTTGATATCATTTAGGAAGATTTATTGCAGATCACTTTAATTCTTTTTAACCAAGTAATTAATAATTCTTCCTAAATAAAATTTGTATTCTTCCTATTCAAGTCAAGCGCTCCTATATATAATCTCAAGATGTAGCTTTTTTAGTGTAAGCAAAGATGTAGCCATTTTGTGATTTTTGTTTTAGGCTCATAGTGTGATTTATAATTATGTGAGATTGTGTAAATATTTTATGTGTAATTGGGTTAAGAATTTTAAGTGTTCTCTTTTGTTTTTGTATCTTTTAGTTTATTAGCGAATCTTGCTCTTTTTCGCCTGAGGACGTAGACCTACACTTAATCACGTTAATTTTGTACTTACTTTTCTCAATTTATATTTCGTTATTTATTTTGTTGTTCATGTTAAGCCAACCCATATAAATATTTTGAAGGTCTTTTATTTCTAACAATATGTAACATATATCCACATATACCAGTATTCTTTTCAAATTCAACACATATATTTAGTTATATGTAAAATATACCCACATATAACTAAATATATAACAGTTATATATTATTTATTTTTTTAAATTCAATACATATATATATATATCTAATTATATGTAATATATACTCACAAATAACTAAACATATAATAGTTATATATTATTTATTCTTTTTATATTCAACATATATATATAGTCATATGTAATATATACATATATATAATTAAATATATAACAATTATAAATTACATTCTTATGCAATTAAACAGATATTTCTACATATAAGTACATATATGTGTTAGAATATACTATTATAATATTCCATAACTATTATATGTTTAGTTATAACTATAACATATAAATACATATATTACAAAATAATAACAATAGCTAATTTTGTAAATATCCCTAAAATAAAAGAAAATAAGCATTTTTGTACATCACTAAGTCTGACAGCAAAACAATAAGTCATGTACTTGACTTAATAATAGAGAAAGAAATAAGAAGATGAGTAGAAAAAGGAAGAAGAAAAGATTCAGGTGAAGAAAAAGAAGTTAAAGCAGAAAGAAGAAGAAGAAGAAGAAGAAGGAAAGAAAGGAAGAGTATTTATTAAATATTATTATAATAAATACTCTATTTAATTGTAATAATATAAATTTTTTTAATATAAATATATTTATTAAAGAAAATATGGAAAGTATAATATATATTTATAAAACCTACAAATATATTATTTGCATTGCAAAAATATGCTAAAAGAGAAGTCTAAAATGTCCTTTGGATTATCATTGCTTAAGTCTAGGGTGTCTCTTGGAGAAGTCCCAACACTTAAGCACTCGAGCAAATACCATAACAAACACAGGGTCAAGACTTAAAAATTAAAAATACCATATTTTTTAAAAAATAAAAAATAGAAAAAAATGTAAAAAAGAAATGACAAAAGGTTAAAATTGAAAAAAAAAATTAACAACTGTAAAATAAAATTGAAAGTTAAAATATAATAAATGATGTAATTTTGTCTTTTAAAATAACAAACAGACCTGTATTTTAATTAAAAACTAGAACCTCAAATTGATGAGAAATTATATGCTAGCATCGCTATTCCAGCTAGGAATCCTACTTGGAATGGAAATCCAATGGCAAATCAACACATGAAAGTTTTTTTAATAATTAAAAAATTATTTTTTTTAATTTTCTTTATAAATGTCATCAATTATAATTTTTTAATAATTAAAAAAACTTTCCCTTTACCATCTTCACCCTTAAATCTTAATCTTTTAAAACATTTGGTTCAATAATTTTTCAAGGTTTCCATTGATCGATCGTAGAAGTTTCAATTACTGGTACAATTGTTAATTTTCTTAATTCGTGGCCTTGCAGTCGAAGCAATTAGCAACAACATTAACCAAAACCTCCATTAAAACCACAAATGGAAATAGCACAGAGCACAACTTCGATGTCTGGCACATTAAATAATAATAATAATAATAATAATAATAATAATAATAATAATAATAATAATAATAATAATAATAAATCACAAAAAAAGAAGAAAATGTAATATTATACACAAATGTAATTATTTATAAAAAAAATTGAAAATATATAATTCAACATTTGAATATATATTTCTTCAAAAAAAATATTATTTCTTTATTTTTACAAATTCAAAAAATTTTTAAAAAAAATTTGTGCCGTTAAATATATTAGATTTTCTCCTGCACGTTTTAAAAATTTAACGAATAAAAATAAGTAGAAAATTAAGGGAAACAAAAATCTAAAGAAAACAATAATATGATTGTAAAAACGAGTTTCGAAAGAAAGTAAATGGAGGAAAAGAAAAAGACCAAAAGAAGAGTAGAAAAAATAAAACCCACAAGAAGACCAATAGTTGAAATAAAAGAAAAAAATTGACAAAAAGAACGTGATGAAAATTGAAAATACAACCGATAATTTGGAAAAAATAAAAATGAATAAAAATAAAAACGTTAAAAATATATTTTATATTTTTCCTTTAAAAATATAAAGGGAAAACATTTCATTTTTTTAAGGGAAAACATTTCAATATAACATTTCACCTAACTTAAAATAAATGCATAGTTCTGTTGCTTCTAATACAATGTTTTCCCTTTAAAAATATATTTTATAACTTAAATATTATACATCAATTTTTTTGAAGGGAAAACACTTTTTTTAGAGTTTCTATCTCAACATGTTCATTAAAATTTTTAAGACGTGCAGGAGAAGATCTAACACATCTAACAGCACAACGAATAGAAGCAACAGAACTATGCATTTATTTTAATACATCCGTCACAACTAAATTCAATATATGAGCACAACATCACATATATAAAAAATTTTCATTACAAACAACTTTATTCCAACTAATCAATCTTCTTTTCATGTATGCAATAGTTGTGTCATTTAAACTTGCGTTATTAACAGTTATAGTGAATACTTTATCAATATCCCAATGAGACAAACATTTCTCAATTGCCTTCCCAAGAGTATCACCCTTATGATTTTTAACTGGAACAAAACTCAAATTTCTTTTTTGCAATTTTCAATTTTCATCAATAAAATGGGTAGTCAAACACATGTAATTGAAATTCTAAATTGATGTCCAAGTGTCTGTAGTGAGTCAAACACGAGCATATGAATTTTTAATAAAAGCCTTTAACTTTTTGAATTCAGAAAGATACAATTTATAATAATCTCTAGCAACCGTTATTCTTGATGGAACAGAAAATCTAGGCTCTAATTGGCTACTATACTTACAAAAATCGTACCCTTCAACAACCCTAAAAGGCAATTAATCATATATAATTAATTCAGCCAATGCATATCTATAATCCTCCAAGTTATATTTATGAGTCATCAATACCTTTTCACTAGTAACAGTACCTTCTACTTCATAATCTTTATTCATAAATGCTGAAATTGGTTGTTTCTTTTCATTATATGGATTTTTGGTGCATTTTGGAATATGTCTCTTTAAAATATTTATTTTATGTTTCACCGGATCAGCAGCATAAGTGATCCCACAATAGTTATATTTAGCTTTATGTTCCTCCTTTGTCTGTTCTAATGAAAATCTAGTAAAATAATCCCAAACATCAGATTTATCCTTAGAAAGAGCTTTTCTTTTATTAATAGAATTAGTTTGGGTTTGGGAAGTAATGCTATTAGGAGTAGGATTTGGATTACGAGTATCGGGTATTGATGTTAATGGTATTGGAGTCACTATCAATGGGTTATTAACACTGGGTTCGTAGATATCTATTTGTAATTCTACCAAATAGACAAAAAAAAATTAATTCAAACAACTAAACAATAATGATTAGTATTAACTTTGTAATTATTAGTATTAACTTTTAGTGATATATTAATATTGTTATTAATTTAGTAAAACATCTTAATTAAATTGCAATTATATCAATGCACTCCTCACCTAACTCTAGAGCAGAACAAATGCATCAACAAACAAAGCGTAATTTTGATAAGACAACAATTAGTGATTATAAAGGTTTTGTCATAGTTCTGATGTTTTTGGCAATGAGAAAAATATACATTTGATGTTTTAGTTATTAGGATTAGGAAATTGTGTTAATGGGAATTATCAATTCCAAAGTCAAAACTAGAAAAATGATTACCAAATTCAGAAAAAAAAAAAAAAGAGCTTAATCATTAATCAAGCTCATATAACAATATTTAAAAGAAATCAAAGCAATTAATGCAAAACAACAACAATTAAAGAATCAACAAAACCAAAACAAAAAAGATCAACACCAGTGTCCCACCATATACTACTTCAACCAATAAAAACACAAAATCAATTAAAGAATTAACAACAATATCCCACTATACCACTACAAACCAGAAAGCACAAAACCAGCAGCCCCATCATATTCCATTAACACTGCTATCAAAAATACACCCAGAGTCCCCATCATTTCATACCCCATTAATTAAACATTATCAACATATGAAAAATTATAAAATTTACCAATAGGTGAAAATTAAAGTATGAAATATATTACTTGAATAACTAATATCAACTGAAGAGGTAAAACTAAATATATAAAGTATATTTATCCATTCAATATTTCAATAGCTAAGTTCAAAAAAAAAAAATCTCATGTTATATGTTTATCATTGTTTTTTCCCCCTTTAAGCTTAATTTCATAAATAGTCGCTAAACTTACACCATTATAAAAATCTAGTTTTTAATGCAGAACATATAATGTCTTTTTGTAAAGTTATTGTATTATACATTTATTCACAGTTTTCATAGTGGTATTGTGGTTTAAATGACAAATGTATATTTATTGGTTAAGTTTATAAATTGCAAATGTTATAAGTGTTGGATGAGATTCTTATTTATTTTGAAAATTGTATTTGCATTATAAGGTTTTACTGTGGAGAATGTATAGTAATATATATATATATATATATATATATATGATATTGGACTTGAATTGTGATTGATTGTTGATTAATTGAAGAAATTGAAGTTGAGTTTGATTGAAAGATAGAAGTGTTTTTCTGTAAATTAAGTTAGGTTAAAATAAATTTAAACAATGAATATTACAGAGGAGATACTGTCAAAATTTTTAGTTAATTTGTTTACTTGAAACTGAATATTGAATTGTTATAGGATTATTTAGTGTTTTAAATAACATCTTCTGACAGTTGTATGAGAGGATTATCAGGGGGTGTTATATTTTTTCTCTCAAACTCTTTGTAACTGGCTTAGAATTGAAATTGAAAATCAGCCAAGAACCATAATTTCATATGTTTATTCTCAGTAAAAAATATTGATTGAAATTTCATTTGTTAATTCTCCCTCAAAATCCTAACATTAAATCTATCTTTGTCGAAATTGAAATTGAAATTGATTTCAAAAATTCATTTCAAAAAGAGCACAAACTTTAATTCTCTGTGATTCGAAATTGCTGAAATCCTAACCCTAATGCCTCTTGTATGAAATTGAGAAGAAATAGGTTTTAGAGAGAAAACAAAAATACGGATGATTGAAAAAGGGAAAGAAGAAAGAAAATAAGAGATGTTTAGAAAGATGAGATGAGGGTAGGAGTTTTTAGATAAAGAGAGATTATAAATTTGGTTAGAGAGAGAAATGATTCAGATTAAATTATAGATAGAGAAAATGTGTTTTTATACTAAGATGATAAAAAAAAATAAAATAGTCATTTTTTTTTCATATATGTGTTAGAAAATTAGAGTGTCAATATTTTATTTCACATTTGATATGTGAACTTTATGTGAAGTCTATATATATGATCTCTCGCTATGAAATAGATTGGAGAATTTTGATGCACATATTTATAAGTTTAAAAATTTTATTGAGATGATTTAAAATTGAAGGACTAAATCTTTATTAAGGTATAAGTTTAAAATCCATTTGTCAAATTAAGGCGCCATTTACACTTTGAACTTATCTTTAAAATTCCTTTCTCTTTTTTATTGATGTGTCGCTTTTCAAAATTCTATCAGGATGCAATCATTCGATGGAGACTTTTTAACTCATTGAGTCTATCGATTACAAGATAATTGACATTTGTCCTTTATTTTATTTAATTTAATTTCTATTAAACTTTATTAGAAATTTAATTTGTAATTTATTACTTAAATTATTATTTTGAAAATAGTAAAATTCATGTAGTATGGAATCGCATACTACGTAGCAGTACATCCACTTAAAATGTCATGCCACACACACACACATATATATATATATATGATCTTAGTTTGATTAACCAAATTTATTAATTTTGATTCATAATAATCATAAATTTTAATTTTAATGGATAAAAGTTAATTCAGTTGATGTTCACTTCTCAAATAATGAGTTGATTTCAATTTGAATTTGAACGGCAAGTTTAAACCATTTTTTTAAATTTATAATTTTAATAAAAATATTTATAATTGATTATATTTTTTTACCAGATTAATTACTTGATAATATTAATTAAATTAAATTAAATAATATTAATTATTAAAAAATAAAAATAAAATAATAATTAATAATAATAATAAATTTTTATAAATAATAATAATAATTTTTTATTATAAATATATATATTTAATTATATAATTTTAAATATTTAATATTATAATTCAATTCAATTCAACTCAATTTAATTAAATTTTAATTTTAAATTAATTAGAATTGATTATAAATTTTTTTTTATTCAAGAGTAATTATACGGTAAAAAAAATTTAAAAAATAATTCTAAGATTTTAATGTCGGTTCCACCAGACACAACATTTCAATGTATTACTGTCATAATTATATTTGCGAATCAAAAATGTATTTTTTTAATTATATAGTGAATATTTCATTCTATTCTAAAAAATTATAAACAGTTACCAATTAATTTAAAGATAAATTGATATATCTGAGCATATAAGATAAAATAAATATTGAATATATATAAACATATATGCAAATAAATCAAATTCAGGTTTGATTCAAATATGGGTTTGAACTTATCATATATTAACATCCTATTTCAAGGAATGAATATCATTGACTTCCTATCTTCCTTTTTTTTTTTTTAATTTTTATATTTCTTGATTTCTTCCAAGATATGTTCGTAAGCATATCAAGAGAGCGACAAAATAACTAAATCTCACTTTCCAACAAGTTTATGCATTAAAAATTTATTAATATTTATAAAATAATATTTTTCCATTGTTTATTTATTTAAATATAAATTTATATATATTTTCATAATATTGTTTATTTTATCCTGAGATACATTTATTAAATTTTTAATAAATAATATTAAATATGAATATAATAAAGATTAATATATTAATTAATTTATTAAAAATAAAAGTGAATTATAATTTAATATAAATAAAAAAGAAAATTTATGCTGATAAAACTGGAAGCAATAAAATTAGTCTGCAACTTTCTTTATAAACCGAGTCTCAAATTTTATCCTGATAATGGACCGAATTTTATTTTATTTTTTTGATAGGATAATGGACCGAATTAATTATTATATAATTAACGGAACGCCATAACAGAGTTAACTTACGAGAAATCACACACACAAGAAATAAATAAAAAATCCACTAACGGCACTCACAGCACGGCGGATGATTTAACCCGATCACGGCGACTCCTAAAATCAGTGACATGGCAATTATTCCTGATGACAGTTAACTCAAATGGTGAGATCTTAACGGAAAGCCATTGCTCCACCGTGAACAGCTGCTGAGAGCAAGGCGTGTGGACTCCAGTGGTGGTGACCTCAACATAATTACAATACCAGCTAGCACCGGGGCCACTTCCATCAGAAGTCAAGTTCATGGCGCAAATCGGAGCTTTCAAGCAGGCTCCTCTGCCGCTGAAAATATCAAGATTGCCTCTTTCGAAGTAGTTGTACTCAGGACCCATAAGACCGCCCCAAGCCTCTAGATTGGGGATCTCTAAGTACTCGCCGTGAGCGTCGTATAGTCTGACGCTGATTATGGAGTCTGTTCCTCCTTTTATGATCGATCCAGTCCTTACGTATACAGTATATACGCAATCATAATCATCAGATGCCTGCAAATTTATTCAGAAAAAGAAAACATCAGCGGAAGGCAATTATTGGAAATGTGCTGGTGGTAGCCGGCAGCGACAGTTAAGGAGGAACTTACAGAAACGGCGACGACGGAGACGGCGAGGAAAAGGAGAGAAGAAAGGAGGAAGGTGTTGCCTGCCATAATCGACTGTGAAGATGCGAAGCGAAGTGGGGTGGCTTTGATTGAGACTTCACATTTTATTTTTGTTAATTAATTAAAAAAGGATCCGAAGGGACGTGGTGTTTGTTGTCCTTTTCCATGTGGATGTTTGGCATAGTGAGGGCAAGGAAGTAAATGTATATGTAAATTCTATAAAAATACTTTTTTCTGAAGTTTTGGGTAAGATATTAATATATAAAATGATTCATCATTTAAAAATTAAATTAATAATATGATAATTAACCTTAATAATATAAATTCCTAATTTCATAGCAATTTCCAGAAGTAGTTGTATTAATATAAATACATATGATAATTTTTTTTATCATTATTTGTATTATTTTTCTATTTATCTTTTTTATTAAAAAAGAATAATTTTATTTCTTATGTTATAATTATTTTTATTTATCTTTTTTTATTCTTATTTAAAAAAATTATTTATTTATTTTTATTTTTTATATTTGAAGAAAAAAATATTTAAAATACTCAAATTTAAAATCTAAATGAAGCAATATATATTTGTGATCATCAAATTATATTTTACTAATTATAAAAATTAGTTATTTATTAAATAATTAATTAGTCTTCATCATTTTATTGATGCGTTTTTATTATCACTAATTATAAGGATTAATATATTTTTCTAAAATAAATTGGGTGACGAATATCTTATGAATTTTTTAAAGATAAGAAAGATTATTTACAAACTCTAAATTAGTTTCCCTTGCTGGATAACTTTTTTTTTCTTCTGGCATTTTGGAGACGGAGCACTCAACTTTAAACTTATTGCTTAAAAAAAAGGGACTATATTTAAAAAAAAAAAATTAATTCAATTTTATTAGTAGAAAGAAATTGAAGCATTATATAAGAATTGTGTTGAACATATATTTTAAATAAATATTAGATAATTTATTTATTTAAAAATAATTAATAGTATTAAAATCACAGTACTGGTAATTAAAATATAAAATATAAAAATATTATTTTGAATCAAATTTGATTTTATGAAATGGCAAGTAAATATAAGTAAATTTTATAAACACAGATTTTGAAAATAATTTATTAAAAAAATTTTATATTTTTACATTATAATTAAATGTGTTTGGTGATTGGCGAGTCATTAATAGGGAGTGGCTGTGTGGGCATCAATAAAATAATTTATTTGCCGGCGAGTGCCAATGGTAAAATACAAAAAGTCAATAATACACACAAATTTGTTGCAAGATTATAAGATTGGCCCTGATATCAAAAGGTCTTGATGAAAGGACGATTACTTTCCATTGCTATAATAATTTGTTTTGTCGGTTTCATCTTTATTTTGAAACAGTCACATCCCCACCCCACCCCACACCATATGGAGTTTTTTTTTTTTTTTAAGAAAACAGTGAAATTTTTTTTTTACATTAGTATTTGACAATGATTTTTTATATTTATTATTAATTACACGTCAATTTTTTCGCAGCAACTATTCCTATTAATTTTATGGGTTAGTTTTACTGCTAGTATTGTTTAGTGTTGTTTCATATGGGCATGGCCACGGTTATATTAAATCATTAAATTAGACTGACAGTTATAGTTTGGTTCAGAACTATAACTATAATTAAAGATATAGAATTGAAATCAGAATTTTCTTTTAAAATTTTGATTCAGATTTTAAAATATTTAAAACAAAATTGAATCAGAAATTTTGGTTTAAAATTAAAAAATTTAAAAAATAAAAACAAATTAAAAATATTTTATGAAAATAAAAATTTAAAAAATCTATAAATACACTATCTTTTTAATTTATTTTATAATTTTTACATAATTTCTCTCAATAATCAAATTTTAATTATCTAATTTAACTTTAAATTCTTCAACCATCAATTCTTTAATTTTTACTTTCTTAAATTCTTATTATTATTATTTGTTACTGTTATTTATTATTATTAGTAATATTTATTATTTATTATTATTATTTATTATTATTGTTAGTAATATTTATTGTTTATTGTTAATTATTATTATTTTATTATTATTAGTAGTATTTAGTAATGTTGCTAGTAATATTTATTGTTTATTAATTATTATTATTTTATTATTATTATTATTAGTAATTGTTATTATTATCATTGTTAAAAAATATTATTATTATTATTATTATTATCAATTTATATTAAAATGACAAGTACTTATCATTTTTAAAATATAAGTAATAATGAATAAATTTCACAACAATATATTAATATTTTGGATGATGAGTATAGAAGTAAATTGACAAGTGCAAGGCACATTATTTATATTTATTGAATATTTCAAATGTAATATTAAATATTTATAATTATGATTTATATAGTTAATTGATTTTTAGTAATTATGTTCAAATATTTTTTTTAATTTTTTCTTTATACTTTAATTGTAATATTAAATATTTATAAATAATATTATTTGATTTAACTTAAATAATATTATTAATTTTATAAATGGTGTTTAATCTCATAAAAAATATTATCATATATCAATAATAGTATTTTCTTTTAAATATAATTTTTTTAAAAAATTGATTTGAACTGGTAGTTCAAACCAAAATCAAAACCGGATCGATTTTTAAAGGCCTGAATCGTAACTGAACCGGTTCTTACCGGTTAAAGTTAAGATTCACAAAATTATGAATCGAAACTGACAATTCTAAACCGGCAATTTCAGTTAACTGAACTGTAACCATGGTTAATTTAATCCATCAATATATATACTTGATTTCTTAACTTTCGATATGTCGTGTTATTTGGTATTAACATAATTATAACTTGATATAGTTATATTACTAAGCAAAAAAAAAAAATAGTAAATATAACAGTTAATTTTAAATATTAAAAATAAAAATGACTTTTATATAAAAATTTAAACATCTTGTTTACATCATATTAAGAAAATCATACTAATATTTAAAATTTTAACGCTATAAGTTTATTTGCTGTATTCTTATTCATTCTTATTATATTATAAATCAACAAAATACAAATAAACTACCTAAAGGAGCATGAGCTTTTTAAAAAAAATTAAAAGAGGAGATTTGAACTTATTTTTTATTACTCAATTATATATATACTTATTATTAAATTATATTTTAGTGCACATCAACAATAGGTTCTTGGTCATTATAGAATTATAAAACGTTATATTTTAACGTGCTAGACATTAAAAAAATTAGATTTTCTTCTAATGTACACTTTAATTTTTGTTTATATTAGAATTAATACTTTTAGTTTTTTATAATACTATTTAAAAAGGAAAATGAAAGATTTTAAAGGATGAAAATGCAATTTACTCTAATGTGCACTTTAATTTTTGTTTATATTAGAATAAATACTTAAGTGAAAGATTTTAAAGGAATGAAAATGTAATTGGCAATTGAAGTTCTAACTGTTGTTGTAAAATATAATAAGAAAAAGGCCCGAAAACTTAGAGCTTTAAGAAAATTACAATTGTATCCAAAATATTTTAAATAAACTATTTAATCTTAATTTCGAAAGTTAATTTTTTTTATCTAGTTAGTTAAAATTGTAAATTTATGAAATTTTTTTAGATAAAATTAAAATTGATTGAGAAAGAGTTAAGAAACAACGGTAGCTATAATAGGTTATTTTTCATTACTAAATAAATATAATTACAACTAATTTTTAAGATTTGAATAAATTAATTAGTATATTTCTAAAAATATTAATTGAGTATAATTTTAAAAAATAGATATAAAAATTTTAAGTAAAAAAAGGTTTTAAAAAATTTAAGGGGCTAAAGTTATTATTTATAAAAAAATTACATAGTAACCGATAAGATGAATTTGGAAGGGGATAAATTAAGTGATTCCAAGAACAAAACGAATTTCCCCATTAATCACTATACCTTCTCATCTGGAACATAGAAGGGCTCAGTCATGCTAAATACTATTGAAGTCTTTGGGAACATGTAATTGATATTTTAACAAAAATTAGTCACAAGTCAATTTCTAATTATGAATTAAATATTTTTAAGGAGATAATGATAGTGTGAGAAGAATTTGAAAGGCTGAGATGTAGGCTCCACACTCCTATCCTTTTATATTTTCTCATATATATTGTATCGAACTTGAAGTTATATGTCAATGCAGTTTGATATATGTATGAATTTGAATTCAATTAATTTCTATGTATGATTTTGAATTCGATAAATTTTCTTGTTAATAAAGGGTCCAGCACATGTATAGAAGATATTAGAATTTTTTTAAAAAAATAATCTTGAAATACAATATTATTTGGGTTTCATTATTCAGTAATTTAGATTTTTAATGTTAATTCGAGGTTGCCATATATATGCCAGTAATTCAATTTCATTTGATTACTTTTTTAGAATAAATTTAATTCAAGTATTTTTTTAATGATTTTAATGAAGAAATTAATTTAGGAGAAAGAATTACAAGTAGATCACTATCTTGTCTATGACCAGGTTAAGGAAATGTTAAATTATCTAAAAAATAAATCTAAAAATCCTTAATTTTAATCACAGACATGTTTATACATAACCAAGTAAAAAGGTAATAAATATACAATATAATGAATTCTTGATTTTTTTATAAGGAGATTATTATTATTATTATTATTATTATTATAAAACGGAAAAACATATTTATAAGGCTCTAAACTACCTAAAAAAAATAATGGATGCTCACATAACTATCTTAAAAAAATAACTTTTATTATAAAAATACTAAAAAACTAAAAATATTTATTCACTTATAAAAAAATAGTGTAAAATTTTAGAAATATCTCATCCTCAATAAAATAATTTTTTTTTCAAAAATATTTATTTTCTCAATATAATCAATATTTTACTTCAATTTTTTATTTTATTTTTATCAGACTTTATTATTAAATAAAAAAACTATAATAAAATAATAAAAATTAATATTTTAAATTTTTTTTCATCATATAAAAACCATATTTTTTTATAAAAAAGAAAATATTTTAATTTTAATTATAAAAGATAAATAACACTAAAAAAATAAAGAATAAAATAAAATAGAAGAAAATACATTAATAAAAAATTATTAAATTTATTTTTAAATAAATTTTACATATTATACACATAAAAAATTAAAAAATATACACAATTTTATTATTTAGATGTTATGTAGATGTGTTGTAGATGTATTATAATTGTTATAGATGTGTTGTAGATATTGTGTGTATATTATATTTTTGTTATTAAAATTATATATATTTTATATAAAAATTATTGAATGTTGTGTGAATATTATATAAATATTGTGTGAATATTTTAAAAATAAAATATTAAAATAAATAAAATAAAAAAATATTAAAAATATTATGTAGATGTGTTATAGATTTATTATAGATGTATTGTTGATATATTGTATATGTGTTGTAGATGTAATTGATATTATTGAATGTGTATTTTGTATATATTGTATATATGTTACGTATATATTTATTTTTTTGTATATATTAAAAATACTACATAAAAAATTTTTTTAGATAAAAAAATATAAATAAAATAAAAAAATAAAAATTTTTACAAAAAAAAAAAAAGAAAAAGCAACGTCTAAAGAGTAAATTTGAAAAAAAAAAAAAGCCCGAAATTCGTATAATTGTAAATAAAACATGCTGGGCTGCGTATCTTTGCAAACTGGGTGAGGAAATTGCGTGGATAATGTAACTTTCTCAAAAAACAAAACAATCAGCCCAAATGTACTCGAACCTATTATGAGCCTCACAAATATAATGAATTATTGATATAAATAATAATCCGATTGTGTCTTTTCTCTGTCCATCTTAAATTTATAATGTTATTTTCTTCTTCTCCATTCTGCAATCTATATAATCAATCTCTTAAATTATATATATATATATATATATGTTGCAATGGAAGAGTAAGGAACTACTAGATGACTATACTTTTATACGAAACGCCTCTAGAATCATGCAAAAGCCAAGTATCCATCTCAGCAGTTAGAGCTTTGATTGTATGAAATCCAATTAGAAAAGATAAAGCCCATTTAGCAAGCGCATCTGCTATAAAATTGGATTCTCTGTATACATATAGTAGCTCAGCCTCTCACTTTCTGTCTAAAAGTTCTCTAACCGTAGAAATCAGTCAAGAGTAACCATTAAGATGATTGTTACTTTGGTGAATCAAATTATATGCACTCCCGTTATCAATTTAAAGAATAATCTTACGAATGCCCATGTTCCATGCAAGCTCCAAGCCATGACAAATTCTTCAAAGCTCTGCTGCCATTATTGTATCTTCTCTAATTTTTAATGCAAAACCCATTTGCCATTTTCCTTGAGCATCCCTAATGAGCCCGTCAGCAACCTTGAAAACTCCTAAATTATTTATTAATTAGTATTTTTTGGTATATGATGGCCCAAAGACAAAATTAGATTGCATTTGCCCCACAAGGCAACAACCCTTTTTTTTTTTTGATAAAACATGTTGTTATTATTATTATTATCTTTAAAATGGGAAAAAAATATTTATAGGATGTAAACTACGCAAAAGAAAACCAAGTGTCCATTACATTCCCATCCTAGTGCATCTCAAAATATGTAAGAAAATTTCATAACCTCATGCTACAACGCAAGGCCACAACCTTGGACATAATATAAACAAAATTTTCTCTGTTATGCATCCATTGTGTGCATTATTTGCCTATTAATTCCATTTCTGCATGCAAAATAACCAAATAACCTCAAAGGGTATTGATTTAATATTCCTTCTCAAATTAAATGTTTTTCTAAAAATAATTATTCTCAGTTATAATTTTGTTGAATTTTATTTATGATTTTGCGAGTTTGATTCAAACAAGCCTTAAAAAGGATAAACTACTAGCTGAACTATAGATTAATTAAAACATATTTTGATATTAAAATTGCACATGATAACATGTGCCTTGACCAACTAATTATCCAAAAACGGATTAAAAAATTGGTATACTCTTTCTTTTTTAACCAAATCATAATTAAACAATGAGTTGTCATTACAAAGCTTCACTCATTCTATTACGAATTAACTATCAAACTTAACATTAATTTCCTCCAAAAAAAACTACCGAACTTACATTTCCTCTAAAAAAGAAAAAAAATACCAAACTTACATACAGCTGGTTTTCAAAATCTCCAACAATTTTCATAAGCTGTAAATTAATTAACCTTCTCGTTTGTCACCTTTCAAAAAAAAACCTACCTTATTACCATGCAAACCCTAGCTTCTCTCTTTAACCTTTATTACTACTTACCTTTCTGCCACCTTAACTTATCCTCCATCTCCTTATGGAGGAGCAGCTCCCAACTATCCCTTTTCAGACCACCGATGACTCAAATCTCCAGCAAAAATCTTCATCAGATGACCCAACTCTCTGGCAAAGACCCTCATTAGATGTACCAAGTCTCCAGACAAAACCCTCATCAGATGACCCAACTCTCCCTACAAGATTCTCATCAGATGACCCAACTCTTTACACAAGACCCTCTTTACATGACCAAACTCTCCAGACAAAACCCTCATAAGATGACCCAATTTTCCGGCCAAGACCCTAACCAGCTGAAGACGATCCAATCCTCCAGTCAAAATCTTTTCCTCCCCGTAAGACATCAATTCAAGAAAGGTCAAGGTCTTCATTAGCCGAAAAAGCTACCTATGTTGTCCAAGTTCCTAAAGAACAAATATTCAGTGTCCCACCACCGGAGAATGCCATCATCGCTGAACGTTACCGGAACCCGGCGAACGAGGCAATCTCTCGCAGAAGATATTTGCTATATGTTATAATAGCATTGATAGTTCTTGCTTCTATAGTTGGTTTGATCACAGTTGTTCTCAGCGTTCTTTTTATTCCTGAAGTTCCTGATTTCTCTATCATGCAAGTTCAATTCAAGAATTCAACTGCTATTATTCATAAAAAGAACCATCCGGTCCAGGAAATCAAAATTACATTGATGGCTAAAAATAAAAATGAAAGAATTGATAATTTGTATAGAAGCAATGGGGAAGCAATGTTATCATACAATGGCAACAAAATTGGTAATGGAAAATTCCCTGAATATAATCAATCTGCGGATAGTTCAACGAATATTGAATTAGGCCTAATTAGTAGCATATCAGATGGAGCATTGGCTAATGACATAAAAAGAAATATTGGAAATGAAAAGGGAAAACACCATGTTTCTTTACTGTTAAAAATGAATATTCCAGTGAAGATGATGATATGGAAAAAGGTAACTGATGTTGTTTGTAAATTCAAAGTGAGCTCTTTAGGGGTTGCAGGTCCAAATGTTATATCACAACATTGTCAATCCAAGTTCAAATAATTTTCAGGTCTGTGTTTTCAACTTAAAAAAAAAACAGTAAAGATTGTCTTCGATCATTTGGTTTATTTATTTGTCGTTTAATCAAATTAATGTAGAGTATTTAATTATCTTAATCATTGATTCTAAGATATATTTAGAAAGTAAAATAATGTATAAATTTCAGCTGCAAAGGTCTAGAAATCCTGCCTATATGCATACATGTTTCAACGAACTATATGCTTAATTAATCTATAGTTTAACTAGTAGCAGTTTATCATTTTAATTTAGGTCTTGTTTGAATCAAACCCCGAAATCAAAAATAAAATTCAACGACATTAGAATGAGAATAATTATTTTTAAAAAACATTTAATTTAAGAAGGAATAGTAAATCAATCCTTTGAGGTTATTTGGTTATTTTTGCATGCAGAAATGGAAATTAATATTAATGGGCAAATAATGCAATCAATGGAAGCAGAGAATATTTGAGGAAAAAAAGAAGCAGAACAGAGAATTTTGTTTATATTATGTCTAATTAAGGTTGTGGGGCAAATGCAATCTAATATTGTACCAGCTGGATAATCACATACCAAAAAATATTAGGCTAAATAATTATAAAGTCCATGAGGTTTTGCATATTATACCAGTCAGTCCCTGTATTTTCAATACTTAATTTTTGCATTTTTCAGTTTTCAAAAATTAAACTGTTTAATCATTCTGTTAATATTTTTATCTTAAAAATATTAGTCAATTATTTTGATATTATAAAATAATTTATTTATTTTTTCTTTATATATATTTTTCTTTGTTATTTGTTAAGTCATGCTTATTTTTAATTTTATTTATATTTCTTATACATAATTTATTTTAATTTTATAAATATTATTAAAAAATAATTTTAAATAATGCGAATAATATCTTTTATTATTTTACAAACAATCTATATATATCATTTATTTTAATTTTATAAGTATTACTAAAAAATAATTTTAAATAATAAAAATAACATCTTTTATTATTTTGCAGATAATGTATATATAAAATAAAATTAAAAATAAAATAAACTTAATAAATAACAAAGATAAATATATATAAATGAAGAGAAAATAAATTATTTTATAATATATTTATCTTTGTAAGAATATATATAAATTAATAATATATTTATTTTTACAAAAATATATATAAATTAAAATAACTTATTAAAATATTTATAAAATTAAAATAAATTATATATAAGAAATATAAATAAAATTAAAAATAAGCATGACTTAATAAATAATATATATATATATATATATAAAGAAAAATAAATAAATTATTTTAGAATATCAAAGTAATTGACTAATATTTTTAGGATGAAAATATTAACAGAAGGATTAAACAGTTTAATTTTTAAAAACTGGAGGATGTAAAAATTAGATGTTGAAAATACAGAGACTGACTAGCATAATATGCAAAACCTCATAGACTTTATAATATTTAGCCAAAATATTATTTAATATGCAATTTATGAGATTGTTTATAGGATGCAAAATAGAGAAAAGACAACCGGATTATATTATTTATATCAATAATTCATTATATTATATATCATGATTTTATATATAACCTTTTACTGGGTGAGAGTCCCTTACTATATGCTTAGATACATTATTGTGAAAATAATTATGTTAATATATTTATTAACAAAAAAAACCATGATGAGTACTTTAATTACATTGTAACTTTCATATTTTTAAATTTTATAACTTGTACAATTTCAATTGAACAAAAACATGAATTTGCTAATTTTATGTTTAATTTATTTATTTTATTATAAATCATCTAGAAATTTAAAATAATAAAATATTTATGTTAACATCATACAGTGTTCGACTCAATAGCATAAATTTTAAAAAAAAGAAAAATAAAATTTAAACTTGTTGCATCAAGAAATTCATATATATTTTTCCCTACAATTAGATGGATGATAGAAAACTTCTGAATTATATGAAAATTTTAAATTAAAAAAACACTTGTAATAAATGGATTTTATATTTTTAAACAGTTTTATATTTGATATATTAAAAAAAAAGGTTCATTTTAATTCTACGAATTCAAGTTCATAAAATTAAATATAACTAAACCATGCATGAATTTTCAGATAAATTCTACAAAACTAATTAACATATATAATTATTACGGATAAAAATATCATCTCTCTACTATATTTTTTTTTGTCTTTCTAACATTTATTTTTGCCAACTAATTTTTTTTATTGTATTTTACAATTTAATATTTAATTATGAATATATAATATATTTATTTTTAGTTGTCTTATTTTTTCTATCTATCTATATAATATATATTATATTAAAGGTATTTTAGAAAATAAAAAAGAAACAATTTATTTTGTAGATTTATTCCAAATATAAAAATATAAAATTCAATTAAATTTCACATTTTAAATTATATTTTCTAAATATGAGAATTCATTTAAGTTGCGATTAATTCGTTTGTTTCAAACAGATTAAAAATTTGTGGTAGAAAGTTTAAATTATTTTTCAGAATTAGACCTATTGACATTTGTTATAAATATTTCTTTATTCATGTGCATCTCATAGGGCTTCGCGTTCCCCTTTAATTTTTGAGAATTTTGTAAAATTTACACTAAAAAAAGAATTTCAAAAATACAAACGTTAAAATAAATTTTCAAAAATAAAAAAATTGAAATTACAAAGATAAGGTACAACGTTATCCCATTAAAAGTTCCTTTATGTTTTGGAATTTCATAAATAATATATACGTCGCGTATAAATTATGTATATTATATTATAAATAAAGATATATGTACTATTTTTATATATTTATTAAATATGATATATATATAATATAAATATAGTCATATATTACATTTTAAGTAAAAATATATATACTACTATAATTAATATGACAATGAATATATCTTGTGACATATATTTCACATATATTATGCATATATATATTTATATTACTTTTATATCTGTATATACTATGTAATATTATTTATATATTAAATTTTAAGTGTGAATATATATATATATTATTAATAATAGCATAAATATGATATATATATTGTCATTATGTTATACATATATTTTGAATATAAAAATTTATATAACTAATTCTAATACAACTCAAAATATTATTAAATTGTAAATATCAATCCAGTAATAAAAATCATAATAAAAAATAAAAAAAAGAGAACTCAATAACCAAACTTATAAAATTAGTAGCAAATGAAAGAAACAAAAATAGAAAGCAAATAGAAAATAAATAAAAAATAAGAATCTTTGAAAAAAAAAAGAAAAGAAAAAAACACAGAGCAAAAAAAAATGAAAATATTAAAAGAAAACAAAAACCGTCAAATAAAGATATATTTAAAAAAATGAAAAAAATAAAAAAAATAAAGAAGTAAGTGCCGGAAAATCGAAAATGAAACTTCAAAACCCATAATCTGCATAATTTCTTCTTAAAATTTTCATTGGCTTAAATCTTAACCGATTTTCATCCCCTTTTTAATTGTTTTTAAAAATTTATCAGTAAAAACTTACAATATTATAAATTTATCAATCCAAAAAATATTATTAAATTTATCATAATTTTTAATCAATTTACAAATTTATCAATTCTAATAGTAAATACAAAATTTATTATGAATTTATTATACACACAATCATCTATGTAAATTTATTATTAGATAATTATAAATTTATTATATATTTTTATGAAATAATAAAAATTAAATTTTTTTTGAAAATTTTGGCAAGGTGTATTCTCTCTCTTTTTTTTATTTAAAAAAATTATATTGTATAACACTGCTTTTAAATTGTTTTTATTAAAAAATATCATACTTTTCTGGTATATTTTTAATATACTAAATATATATATAATATATAATCTAAAAATATAGTATAGTTTTAATATATTAAATATACGTATATTAAAAATATATCTTTAAAAAAAATATTTTTAAAATAAAAAATAGAAGATGAGTAAAACTGAGTATTTTGAAAGAGAAAATAAAAATGGATTTTTTTAAAATAATTTTATTTTAAGGGTATTTTTGAAAAAATTCCATTTTATTTATTACCATATTCAAATAAACAACTAAATACTTTGTAGCCCAAGAGTTTGGACCCAAAAAAATTGTATCGGGCTCAAGCCCAGAAAATGGGCCTCCTTTAAGATGTTCTTTTCTTCATTAAGCTACAAACGGTCTTATGAGAATATAGGCCAATAACAGTTCTATTTTACATCAACATTAGCCTGGTATTGTGCCCCCAATAAAAAAAAAAGACTTTTGATAAAAATAAAAAATAATTTTAAATTTATTATATTTATAAATTATTTATTAAAATATTAAATTTTATAAAATATTTATCAAAATACCATATTTTTATTAGTTTAAAATAAGTTTATAATAAATTTTATCGTGAGTTTATTATGAGTTTATAAATTTTATGTAGTTTATAATGAGTTTATTATGAGTTTATAATAAAATGACTAAAATATTTTTGATAAAAAAATTTTTAAAAAAATTGGTGGAGGGTATTATTTTTCAAAAAAAAAAAAAACTCAACTCACTTTTTAATTTTTTTTTTATAAATATCATATAATTTTTATATACCTTTAATATACTAGATATATACTTCTAGAAGTGAAATATATTTTTGATATATTGGATGTAGATTTATAAAAATTAGATAATTTTTGAAATAAAAGAAAAATTATGCTCCTCAATATATTTTATAAAATTTTTACACGTTTTATCAAGATATGTTAATTATTTTATAATAATGCATAATAAATTTATAATAAATTATATGAATTTGATTAATTTAAAGATTAGTCTAATAATTTTTAAAACCTAATAAATTCTAATTTTTTTTGATAATTTTATAAAAAAATTCAAATAAAAATTGAAAAGTGTGCAATTTGACACAAAAAGAAAAAAACACAGTTTTTTTAAATTGGCCCAGATTTTCAAATGTAAGGCTAGGAATGAGCAAATAAGCCAACTTGATTTGATTAAAGCAACCATATCTGTTTAAAATCCTGGCCATTTTTTATTGTAAAATTATGATAAATTAATATTATTTGTTTGATTTTAGTTTACATATTTACAAGTTAAAACCAATTGAATCCAATAAATAATGATCGATTTTATAAATTTTTCTTATGTTGAGTGTTAAATTTTAAAGAATAAAATTTTCAATTCGGCTAATGATGATCGATTTATCAAACTTCTAAAATTGAATCAAACTGACTGATATACATTTCTGAGGCCAATGGCTAACTGGGTAGCCTCACATTATCCTTCTCCAATTCTTGCAATTTCCTAATTATTTGTGATGCATGTACAACTTTTTGAAATTGATATTTTAAGTGAAATTATTATTATTAGATTTAAGTTCTACATATTACATTAAACCCATTGCTTTAGTTTAATTAAAGACAAATAATTAGTTGTGGAGATTTTGCTAAACAGGAAAAAAAATCCTATAAAATAATGTGAAGAGTTGTTAAGAGTGAATATATTTTAATATAGAAAACGATTATTTGTTAAATCAATCAATTATTGATGAATTTGGCATATTTCTCTTAGGCTTTAGATTTATTATAGTTAAGTGAGATCTATGCTTTCCAAGAACAAGTCATTATTAATTAAGGTTAAAGAACATATATATAACACAATGTATACCACAAAATCATACATAAGATCCCAAATCAAATCTTGGGTCATTTTCCCTGAGAAGATGTAAAGAAAGAAAGTAGATATATAGGTAGAACAATTATTGTATAAGATATATATTTTTAAAAAATATAAATTTGTAATTTAAAAAAGAAAGAAAGTAGGTTTAAATAAAAAAAGTGGTACTTTAAAAAACAAGTTTTGGATTAAAGGTAAGAAACTTAAAAAGATGGGAGCATTAGCCCATTATATAACAATAGACAATGAAAACTTTAGAAGAGGCCCGTTTGATCAGCATTTTCCCTTCACATTTTTGCTTTACAACTAGGTTATTATTTGAGTTCTTGGAATGAAGCTACTCTACTTTTTTTTTTTTTTTGCATGCATTTGGCATATGGTGTCTCTCTATTAATTAATTAATTAATTAATGTTGTTATTTCTGCTGGTGCTTTATGGGGTTTTAATGTTTATTAAAATTCTCATATGATGCTTTTCTTGTTTTATCATTAATTTGAATCATTAGTCTATAGTGAGCAAAACTGAATCTCCAATATGAAGACTTCAAATAATAGTAAGAGTTTTAATTAAAAGAGGAGGATAAGTGTAAGTTATATATTCTAGTATTTGTACATAAAATATATTGAATAATGGTATTTGTTATTAACTATAATATTATTTTATAGTGTATATACATATATATATATATAAGATATAATAGAGATATTATAGAGTATGCAGTGGCGGAATCTAAGTGGCGGAATCAAAATACGATTGAGAGAAGGCAAAATTTTGAAGAAAAAAAATTACATTAAATATATAAGTTTATTGAAAAATAAATTTAAGATAAAATTAGACTAAAGAAATTCTTTTGACATTAAATTAGTGCAATAACTCATTTTTGTTAAAGGTTTGATAATGATTGAAAAATATTCTATGAGAAAAATTAATTTTTTTTTATATCTTTTTATGGTTGAATAACTCTCATTCGTATTAAAATATACATTTTTAAGTATTATTTTTAATACAATCAATAAATTTATTTTAATTAATTATTTTAAAAAATAATGTGAAATTTTTTGTACCCAGACATCCAATTATATATATATTATTTCAATTTCAAGATAAATCAAGGTTTAAATAATATACCTCAAATTTTTTTTTCTTTGTTTTGAATAATTTAAAACTCTAGTTAGAGTATAAACAAAAATCAGGACTAGAAAAGATCAATTGTTCTTGTAATAAAAAGCTTTAGCAATTAAGGGTAAAATTACGGATAAAAAACTCAAATATTTCATAAAGAAAAAAAAAAAGAAAAAACTAAAAAGAGTTCTTTGAGAGAGATATAATAGCTCAAAACTATGCTGATATGATACTAGCCCAATTCCTAGCAGGTAATACACATAAGTAAACTTCAAAAGCCCTCCCATTTAGGTGGTTTTATCTGCATATTGCCAGGAACCAAGGAAGTCCATGGACCCCGTGCGCATGACTAAACATTAAGGCCCTTTCATTTAGCTGGTTTTATCTTTGCATATAGCCAAGGACCTCCCAGGACCCGCCTGGTTTCGCTTCTGAAAATATGGAGTTAATTGATCTAACTATATAAGATTGCATGTACGTCAAGGACGTCAATGCAGATTAAATTTTGTTGATATTGAGAAAAGATGTAGCCAAAATAAGGGAATTAATAAGTTGTTTTGAAGTGTGAATATGGGAAATTCGAAAGAGAGTTTTATTGGAAAATAAAAAAATTATTTTCTATTTTTATTAGGTAATGGTTGAGTTTTAAAAAAATTACTTTTTAATTGTTTTCTAAATGAAAAATACTGAGATTTAAAAAGCATTAATATTTATTTTCCACTTTGATTCAAACTTTTTTTTTTCATTTTTTATACTTCGATTGTTTATATAATTATATTTTTATATAAAAGTATCTAAAAAAATACGTTATTTTAAACATTAAATAAAAAAATGAAAAAACATAAATTGGAAAACTAAACACATTTTCCTATTTTCTGATTTTTCGTTTGGAAAATAGTTAGAAAATAAAAATCTAAAAAATTAGAAAATAGAAAAGAAAGTTTAAAAATAAAAATGAAAATTATTTCTCACAACTAAACAGCTCCTTAGTGAGCCAATTTATTTGAGTGGATGCAACAGTTTAATATTCAACTTCAATGGTGAAATAAGCTACTGTCTTTTGTGTCTTAGAGTAGGATTGGAGCCAAGAAAGACAACAACCATAGTTGTGGAGGTTAAGTAATTAGGATTACCAACTTAGTCTATGTTTTCAAATGCATGGAGATTGGAAGAGAAGTTCTTGCATACGACGATTGTAACACCTATAAATTTTAAATGTGGTTAAATAATTAATTTAGAGGGTAATTAATATGTTGGAAGAGAGAAATATAAGATGTACATATATATATAATATACTTTACATATATATTACATATACACTACATATAGGTTTGATTTTCACATGCATAAAATACACATAATATAGAAATGAAATATAAATGAAATAGAAATATAAATATATATACATATTTATATTTATGGATGAAAAGATGATAAATAAATAAATAAATAAATAAAAAAGAAGAAAAAAAAGTCAAAGGAAGAAGAAAATGTGCGTATAGGAAATTAAGAAAAATAATTATATTAATATTTATAGATGGGAAATTAGAAAGAAATAAAAAGAAAGTCTTCTTCTTCCTTCCTCCCATCTATAGCCAAATTTCATATGTAGCGAGAGAGAGAGAGAGAGAGTGATTTGTTCTTAGAGAGTGATTTGTTCTTCATTATACTTCAAATTATATAAGAATTCAAAGGTTTCAAGTGGATTTTTGAAGAAAAATCAAGAAAACAAGTAAGTTCTTTCTCTTTTAACCTTTATTTTCTTAGTTTTAAGGTTATATTTGAGATGGCTAGAGAGAGAAAATGGTTTTAAATTGCTAAAATTGATAGTAATTGAGTTAGAATAATAGATATGTGATGATTTGTTGATTAATTTATTGAGATGAGCATAAATTATGATTTTAGAATTATGAAATGATTATGTGAAAATTGAGTGTTGTCCCAAGATGACAACCAAGAGGGGGGGGGGGGGGGGGGGGGGGGGATGAATTGGTTAATTTGGAGAAGTGATGGTAAATTTAAAATTTAAAATCAAACAAAGCAAGAAAGGAGTAGAGTAGAGAAGAATAAACACAAAGAGTTTATAGTGGTTCAAATTACCTCAATTCTATATCTACTTCCTTAACAACTTGATAAGGTTTCACTAATCTTGAGTTTTTACAAGCTCAACTCTAACTTGGTATTTTCACAAGCTCACACCGAACTTTTACAAGGTTTGAGAATCTTTCTCACAACCCAAATAAGAGTTTTCCCAGGCTTACTCTATAACCTAAGTGTTTCAAAGCCCACACTCAAATTTACAATAATGTTTCAATGCTCACACCCAACACTTAAGGAATACAAGTAGAAATTTTGAAGAAAACAAATGAAAGTTGTTAATCTTAGCAATTACAACCACAATCTCACAAAAAAATGTGGTTTCTTGTGGTATTTATAGCCTTCAAGTTTTCAATTAACCGTTTGGGGTGGGAGCCAATATGTTTAATTCTTGTCTCCTACTTTAATCACTTTTCAAAGAAAGTTCATGGTTGGACTGCCTTTGGTTAGGTCGGCTTGGGCTCGACATGGTCGAATTGAGCTCGGTCCGATCGTGCTCTTTATTTTTCTGACAAAAGTTCTGCAACGGCTAGTATACGTGGCATCCAATAATTGAGTGAATAAGTAACAACTATATTTTTCAAACCCCATACCACTGGTATGGTCGGGACATGTTCGGTCTGGTAGGTCTCATTATAGTATGCCGAGATTTTGGGAGTATTGGTAACCGTGAACTCTGTTGAAACTTATTGGATTTTTAGCTCTGGCTCAGTTCGGTTGGACCGCATCATGTCCTATCATACCAGACGTGGTATGCTAAAGTTTTTAGAGTAATCAGTGACCATGAGCTCTACTATATATTCTCGAGAATTTAGCTCGAGCACAGTATGCTTGGACTTCACAATGGTCTGGTCGGGACATGTAGTTCATTCACAAAGTGGGAGTAACATTGAGCGTGAGCTCTACTGCATATTTTTCCTTGGGCTCGGTATGCTAAGCTCTTGCTTGGTCTTCTTAGCTCGTGCTTTGTCCGCTCAGCTCATGCTCTGTCTACTCAGCTCGTGCTCTGTCTGATCATATCATACTCCAGTCTGGTCAGTATGGTTTTGGAATGTTTGTACTTTTGTCACCTCGCTCATTAGCTATATATCGGTGCATTCGGACTGTCAAAAGGTCTAGTCAAGAATGGTAAGCTATGCTTGGTATGGTCATACTTTAGCTCGATATGACCAACTGCCCTTTAAATCTGGTCAGCTTGGCTGTTGGACCGGTCGGGCTCTTGAGAAATCTTCAACAAATTTAAGCCTTGCAAAATGTTGCTTGGTACAAATATTAGTCCTATTCAATTTAATTGCCTAAGATCAAAATAGAGGCCAATGGTTTAGCTAACATTGAGATTTTTATATTGGTAGTTTTAATTACTAAAATGAGATGATTTAATGTTGTTTTAATATATATATATATATATATATATACATATACACGGTGATTTTATGATTGAAAAATGAATATGGATAAGTTTGGATGAAGTTAGGGTTTATGGTCATGTTATGTGAAATTAGAATTTTTGAAAGAAGTTTTAATAATTGTGAAAATGAGTTGTTTTGTTGTAATTTTGGTATGTAAGTAATGATTTTATAGTCAAATGTTGAAAATGAGTTGAGTTGATTGGAAGCAAATTAATGGAAATTGTATAAATAATGCTAATTTGATATGCATTGAACATGAAAGTAATTTTAAATGAATAAAGTTATTGTTGGGTTATGTATGTGTAGGCCAAATTGGTGGAATTGGTGAAGTCTACGGTTTGGCTTGAAAATAGGAGTTGAGCTGTTTTGGAAGCAAATTAATGTTAGTACATATCTAAATGACTTGAGATTTTATTAAACTGATTTTGGCATAATGTATATAATTTCTTTGTAATTTGGATATTCAATAACCTATGCAAGTGGCATAGTTATGTGATAAGTGTCACATTGGGCATTTGTTTAATGTTAAATTAATTTGTATATATATAAAGTGTGTGAAGTATATTAATGTAAAGTGGTATGATGTATTATATGGGTATGTTGGTGAAATGTAACAAAATATGTGGAATGAGTCACATTGTGAATGTGACTCATGATTATGTAAATTATAATGTGGGAATGATCATGGAAAGTGTTGTTGGTATATTTGTGTTAAGAAGATGACCTTTGGGCGATGATAGACACTTTGCCTCCATTGTCGATAGAGGGAAGCCTTCGGGTAGTAAATGAAACTTTGCCCTCGATGTTGAGAGGAGGTGGCTTTTGGGTGATATCTGACACTTGCCTATGATGTCGATAGGGGATGACCTTTGGGTGATGTGTAACACTGTATCCTTAGTGTCAGACCTTTGAGTCACTGTAAATGGAGTGTTGGGCTCAATATATGTGTGATTGTGTTATGTTGGTGAGTGGCGTAAGTTAGTAAGGGTTTGGTTAAAATAATGCATACTACATTATGTTGGTGATTGTGTAAATGGAGCGTTGGGCCCAATGTATGTGTGTATATGTGTGATTGTGTTATGTTGGTGAGCGGCATAAGTTAGTAAGGGTTTGGTTAAAATAATGCATACTACATTATGTAATTGAGTACTTTAATTTAATTATTTATTATAATTAAAATATATACCACTATGCTCTATGCTTAGCATAGTTAGTTGTATCACACAAGTGAGAGAACTGCAAAGTAGATAGTCCAGAGTGAAGTAGAGATTGGAGTATTTATTTTGCTACAAGACCAACCATGCTAGGATTAGATTCATGTATAGTTTTCACTATAATATAATTTGGTTTTGTAAATCTTAGACAAATCATATGACTATTAAATTATTTTGGGAATGTTATATATGTATATATATAGAAATACACATGTTTGAGAAATGTTTTGGATATAAACTGGTTATGTAAATTAACGAAGTGGTGTTTAGAGAATTGTTGGAGATTAGTGTTATAAATATTTATGAGTGTAAATTTTATATAGGTTATGTTTATTATCCTAAGATGACAATAAAGAGGGAGGGGGGGGGGGGATGAATTGGTTGTTTTAAAGAAGTGATGATAAGTTAAAATTTAAAGGCAGATAAGAAGAAGATAAGTAGAGTAGAGAAGAATGAACATAAGAGATTTATAGTGGTTTGGATCAAATCAAACCTGCATCCACTCCCCAACCTTCAATTTGAGAATTTCACTAACTTTGGATTTTTACAAGTTCAATCCTAACTTAGTGTTTTAACAAGCTCACACCAAACTTTTACAATATTTGATTAACTTCCTCACAACCCAACAGTCAAAGATTACAAGTTGATTTTAGATGTAAGGAGTAGAAATTTTCTTTTCTTGGTTTTATCAAATGTCAATCATCTATAAAAATGATGTTTCTTGGGGGGGGGGGGTATTTATAGCCTTCAAGTTTTCATATAGCCATTTAAAGTGGGTGCCAACATGTTTGAATCTTGTTTCCCACTTAAGTCCTTGTTGAATCAAGTATAGCAATCGCCATACAGTTTGTGCATGCATGCGCTCTTCACCATGAGTGGTCACACAATTTAAATTTTCTCCAATGGCTATTTCTAACAGTAGACTCAAGTTGCCTAACAAAAGCATTGGTCCCCATATCTTACTAGCTTGTCAAGTCTAGAGGTTGCACAAACATATTGTGCGGTCTTAGAAATGCCAAATGACCATTTAAAAATAAACTTTTGTTCTACGTGTAATATCCCAAATGATATCCTAGAATTTTGAAATGTTTATTGTTGAAATGGAATTAAATGATATTAAGTGTATATATGATTAAGAGGAAAAGAGGAGTGTGTATATGTTGTATATATGAAGATATATACAACATATACAAGTCAACTTTATTGATGGTCAAATGGGATAATTAATTATTTTAAAATAGAAATTTATTATAAGTGGAAGATGATATTTACATTATTATAATACATTAATTGCTTGGTGGAGATTAATTGGAGATTTGAGTGGCTAAGAGTAGAGTAGTATTGAATTTTCATTATCTTCTTCTTCCTCTTTCTTTTTGATAGCCGGCCGCCACCATCTTCATCAAGGAAGAGAGGTTTTGTGATTCCTGACTCAAGGTTTAAGGGTGTTTCAAGAGATCAAGTTAGAATTTTAAGGATTTTCTTCACTTTTGGTAAGTTTCCAACTTGTTTCTTTGATTTCTTTTGGAGTTTGTGTATTTGAGTTTTGTGGATGGTTGGTGTAGTTGTGTGTATGATTGATTTTGGTATGTTTGAAGTGTTTTGTCTTGTTAACTTTGATTTTTGGGGTTGGATTGAAGAAAATGGTTAAGTTTGGCGAAGATAGCAAGAGTTGTGGATTGTGTATATGTTGAGTTGTAAGTATGGTTGTGTTTGTGTTTTGATGCATATAATTGAATTATTTTGATTTTATGCAAGTTTATTATGGGTTATTGATGGTTTTGATTAAGTTTGTTTGGAGTGGAAAAAGGGTTAAGAAAGATGTTTGCTGGATGTGGTGTTTTGGTATCGATTTCAGGTTTTTAGCCTGACACGCCCAGTAACACAGCCATATCTTTAGGCGTGTCATTGGTTCTATTTTCTGTAGGGGTGACACAAGTAGTGACACGCCCATGTCACTGAGCATGTTACAGCCTTTGTGTTGGAGTAGTATTGACACATCCAGTGACATGCCCATGTCACTGAGCGTGTCATAGCTACTGTGTTGTTGGTGGATTGACACGTCCAGTGACACGCCCATGTCACTGAGCGTGTCATAGCCACTGTGTTGAAGGAGAATTGACACGTGCAATGACACATCCATGTCACTGAGCGTGTCAAAGCTTCTGTGTTGTGGGTTTAGGGCACGATCAGGGACATGCCCGTGCTGTTGAGCGTGTCAAGTGTATAGTTTGCCCTAGTTAGCTCTTGTCCTTATTTTCTTATGTGTATCACTAAGTGAGTGTGTATAATTACATTTGGATTAGGTTTTGAAGAGAATTGAGTTGTACCAATCCAAGTGTTGAAGGATTCTTGGAAGAGGAGGTTGATAGATTGGTGTTAATTGCTCTTAGAGGTAAGTACAAACCTTACATGATTGCATACATTTACATGACTTTGGGACTTAACACATTTGGTTGGAAAATGTGTTAGGTTACCTATTATATTATTGATATATGAGAATGGTGCTATGATTTGCATTATATGAGCTATATGAAATATATGTTGAGGATTCAAAAGATATGAACAATGTATTTTGTTATGTATACCCTATTGATGATATGTGAAGCCATTGGTGTTGGCTATAATGATGTGAATGAAATAGATGGGGCATTGTGCCTAAATGATCATGAGAAAATGAAAATGGATTTGATAATGAAATAAAGAAAGAATTGTCTGCCTAGTATGTTATTTAATTTTTAGAGTTTTGTTATTGGTGGCATGCCTAAAAATAACAATCCCTTGAAGCTGGGTTGGGCTTGGTCCTTGAAGCCAGGTTGGGTTGATGCTATGCTCCCCTTAAAGCTTGGTTGGGCCTAGTCCTTGAAGCCTAGTTGGGATGTTACATATGAGATATTTCTCATTGTGATAATGATTCGCCTACGGGCTTGATAAATGTGATTATTGGACCAAAACAGTATCTCTGAAATTTGAATGGCATATTAGTTTCTTTTGGGCCCATGATTGTCTTTGTTTTGATGTGAATTATGAATAATGGAATAATTGAACAATGTAATGTTATGAAGTATGATATTTTTGTATATTGTTTCTAATTCTTGAAAGTTTGACATTGGCATTACATTTGAATTATATTGTTTTCATGGTTTATACCACTAAGCCGTTGCCTTAGTGCGATTGTGAATTATCAAGCAGGTGATAGGGTAGATCCGATTGAGCTGGAGAGTTCAGCTAGACCGAGTCGAGTCTAGGCTTGCGATTCCTTGTGAAGTGTTGATTATTGGACTTCAAGATTAGAGACGAACTGCCAAGCATGCATAAACTCTATATTTTTATAAATATTGATTTTGATGTACACATATGTATATTCCGCTACATTTTCCGCTGCTTAATAAACAAATGTTTTGAATAAGCTTTTAGGGTAATGAATAGATATGTAAATGTATTTTAACAAGGAATGTTTTATCTATTACTATTTATAATGATGATTTGATGTTAAAGTCTTAAAGAGTGGTTTGCTTCAAATAGACTGTGACATTCTTGTATCTGGTATACGTATATTACATATTGAGAATATATGTGGTGTACGTATATTGGGTATAGGGGTGTTACACTACGTGTTAAGACATTATTCATCCATGATGTTTGGCTCTAAAATTCAAATTTGTTGATATTATGTGGTCGAACAAATTATATTTCTCTGCACAACCCAATTGGTATATATTCTATGTCTTTGTGTAATTTTGCTTCAAGTTTTGTGCAATCTCTCAATGGTTTGAGCGGACACAAAAAACTTTAGGCTGCTAACATTGCACTGCACACTTTGGCCACTATCGCTTTTGTATGATTTGCAATTTTTCTCCATTCATTTGTGCAGTTACTCTGATATGTGGGGCAGTCACACAAATCATATCGGTCATCTTGTCACCGTGCCAGAGACCGTGATCTCTTTTGTACTTCGAGTGGTTTCCCTTCTCTTGCTAGTGTGCGGTTGCACAGTTATGTTGTGTGATTGCACTACTGTTGAAATAGCTTACCTATAAATGAAAACTTGTTGTACTCATTAATATCCATCAATTTGATTATCAATGATCAAAATAGAGTTTAATTATCCAATAATTTGGCTAACAATCTCTCCCTTTTTGACTTTAGCAATCAAATTGAATTAAACATTTTTAAATGCTTAAGAAATCAAGCTCAAGTATTCAACTTTAAGTTAATTTAAGTTCAAATGTAAATCTCTTCCTACAATTTAATGTTAAGTTCAAATGCAAATCTCTTCCTATAATTTAATGTTTTCTCCCCCTTACTTATTAGTTCATTGGCAATCCCTTTTCCTTTCCTAGATGGAGGTGAAATGACTTCTTGGAGTTCCTCCATATCACCTTCATCAATAGGTGGAGTAGGTGTAGGAGAGGTTCCATGGAATGATTCAGATGATTCTTCATATGAACTCTTAATATGTTCACTTACATCCCAATCCTTAAGATCACATTAAGGGAGGTCAAACTTCCCTTGCATTTCATAGATGTCATTATGGACATGTGATAAGAGATCAATCTTTTGGTTGAGTTTGGTGATCCTTTTGGTGACATCCTTCTTGAAATGGTTGAATTTTTTATAGAGAGAGTGAATTGCATTGAGAATTGGCTTCATGGTTTTGGAAGATTCACTTGTTTCTTTATTGGTTTTGGTTGGCTTAGGGGAGTGCTCAATTTAACTTCTATAGGTTCTCCACCTTCTTTTATAGGTTCTCCACCTTCACTAGGTCCCTTTAAATCACACCTTTACTGCCAAAAATGTATTCATAGTTATCATCAACCTTTTGGATGCATCTATCATGTTCAAGATAATCAAGGTTGATGGAATTTATGGCAGGGTCAAGAGGATCACTTAAGGTAGCAAGATTTTCAAGGCTAAGCAAGCCTTAATGTCTAGCTATTTGAGTGATTTGAGAGGATAGAAAGAATGTGCCAGCCCTATACTTTCTATGATGAAGGAATGTGTCAATTAAAAAGCGGGTGGTTTGAATGGGTTCATTGTGTTTTAGGGCATACAATAAAAACAAGTCACGTTGTGTGACTTTTTCATTTCCATCACTCCTTTAATGGATAGTATAGGTTATGATTATGTGGAGAAGCTAATAGATGAGGGATTTGAAATGAATAGCTTTAAAGGATCTATTGTTGTACTCAGTTTCTATAGAAATTTCACTCTAAAAGGTTGAGAAATTTTTCAAGGGGAAGTCTTTGTCAGTGGTTAAAAAAGTACCATGAGTTTGGAATCCCCAAACTTTAGCAAATTCATTTATGGATAGGGCAAATTTTTGGTTAAACAACCTAAAATAGACTTCATAATAGCCAATGAGAGCATTGTGGTTCTTTTTTAATCTTAAAGACATCAAGAATTCTCTAGTTAGGCTAGAGTATCCTAACTCATTTAGAAAGACAAAATGCCTCCACCCTAATGTATCAAGGAATCTATAGAGTTCTCCTTTTATGTTAAGGGTTAGGAGCATCCCCTTAGTAGGCATTTTGGTAGGTTCAAGATTCTTCTTCTTGAGCATGTGGTACTTTGTTTTCTCATCATCATTTTTGTATTTTGGTTTGTGAGGTTGGACATTACTCCAGATGAATGGCTTGGTTTGGGTTTGAGGATCACTAATCACTACCCCTTTTCCTTTTTTCTAAGGCTAATGGTTTCTTCTTGGAGTTCTTAAATTTAGGTGTCATTTTCAATAAAAAAAAGATAAAAAACAAAAAGGTAGAGAAGAGAATGTTAAAGAAGCATGAAATCTTCATAAATTCCTTCTTAAGATCCAAATCCTTGAGAAATTCTTTGGAAAGATGTTTAAGTGTTTGTCAAAGTGTATTCCACTGCAAATTAGAGGTATTTATAGACAAAATTTAAAAACTGGCCATTTTATGACCGTTAGGGACAAAATGGACAAAACTGTGCAAGTTCCAACATTCAGAAAAATTTGGCTGTTGGTCAACAAGTGCGATCGCACAGGTAGTTGCATGACGACTATATGTGTTTTGCGATCACCAAGTGCAGAAGGTGCTCGCACAAGCCAGTCGAATGAATAATGGTCAGAAATTTAAAAAAGTTTGAATTGAGCGACTGTATAAGAGTATGGAGCGATCGCACAAAATGACTTCTGATGAGAGAGACATGCAATTGTTTAGTGCGACTGCTCAAAGGCCTTGAGCAACCGCTATATTTGATAAAATTGGCTTTGAGTGACCGCTATATTTGATAAATTTTTTTTTATGATGTTTCTATTTTACAATGATCAAAATACATTTTGGGGGAATTTATCATTCCTAAATGAGTTAATAAGTGATTATTCAAGAGAATTTCTATCTATCATCCCTATGTGTTGTTTTATAAAGTTTAGCCTCTCTTCATTTAGTGGTTTTGTAAAAATATCATCAAGTTGATTTTGAGTATCTATAAATTCTAGAACATCGCTCTGATTTTGAACATTGTCTTTCAAGAAGTGATTCCTAATATCTGCGTGTTTTGACCTAGAATGTTGAATTAAATTTTTGGATAGACTAATGACACTTATGTTATCACACTTAATGGGAATATGATTAAGTACTTTACCATAATCTAGTAATTGTTGCTTCATCCAAAGTACTTATATACAACAAAAGCAAGCAACTATGTATTCAACTTCAGCGGTAGAAAGAGCAATTGACACTTATTTCTTGCTAGACCAAGAAACTAGGCAATTGCTAAGAAAATGGCATGCTCCAGTCGTGCTTTTTCTATCTAATAGGCTACTAGAAAATCCACATTCAAAAATCCTAAGATATCAAATGATGTTTTTCTAGGATACTAAAGTCCTAAATGCAATGTTCTACTTAAATATTTTAAAATTCTTTTCGTAGCATTCGATGTGACTCTTTAGGGCATGATTGAATTCTATTACACAAACACTATATATTATATCGGGTCTAGAAGCAATTAAGTAAAGTAGGGATCCGATAATACCTCGATACTTCTTTTCATCTACTTTCTTACAGCTTCATCTTTGTCCAACTTCAAGGACGTGCTCATTGGAGTTTTACTAGCCTTGCATCCATCCATCCCAAATTTTTTTAGAAGTTCCTTTATATATTTTGATTGATTGATGAAGATATCATCCTTGTGTTGCTTAATTTGTAGACCAAGGAAGAACTTAATTTTACCCATCATGCTCATTTCAAATTCTTTAGTCATGCAGGAAGCAAACTCTTAGCATAAAGATTTATTAGTAGTACTAAATATAACGTCATCAACATAAATTTGTACAATTAAAATGTCATGTAATTTCTTTTTGACAAATAATGTGGTATCAACGTTTCCTTTTGAAAAATCATTTTCTAATAAATATACACTAAGTCTATCGTACCAAGCTCTTGGAGCTTGTTTCAATCTATATAGTGCCTTGGTTAATTTAAAAATATGATTTGAAAGTATTTAATCTTCAAAACCTAGAGGTTGTTCAACATAGACTTCTTCATTATTGAATCCATTTAAAAATGCACTTTTAACATCCATTTGAAAAAGTTTGAAATTCATATGACATGCAAATGCAAGTAAAATTCTAATTGCTTCTAATCTAGCAACATGAGCAAATGTTTTATCATAGTCAATGCCTTCCTCTTGATTATAGCCTTTGGCTATCAATCTACCTTTATTCCTAGTGATGTGACCATTTTCATCAATTCTATTCCTATACACCCATTTACAACCAATAAGTGGATGATCCTTGGGTCTAGGTATAAACTTCCACACTTTGTTTCTTTCAAATTGGTTGAGTTCATCTTTCATTGCAATCACCCAACATTCATCACTGAGAGCCTCCTCAATAGTTCTTGGCTCAATTTGAGAAATAAATGCTATATTAGAATCTAAATAATTAAATTTTAATCTAGTGGTTTGTAATATCCCAAATGATACCCTAAAATTTTGGAATGCTTATTGTTGAATTGGAATTTAATGTTAAGTGTATATTTGATTAAGTGGAAAGATAAGATAGGGAAGTGTGTATATGTTGTATATATGAAGATATATACAACATATACAAGTTAACTTTTATTTAATGGTCAAATGATATTTTGATTATTAAATTAGAAATTAAGTGATGGTGGAGGTTGATATTTGGGATTATATTATTATAATAATATTTTTGCTTGGTGGAGATTTAAAGAGAAATTCATATGGCTATTAGTGAAGGGGAGTTGACCATTTCTATTTTCAACTTTTTCTTCTTTCTTTTTGATATCCGGCCACTACCATCTTCACCAAGGGAAAGAGAGGTTTTGTTGATTCCTAACTCAAGATTGAAGGGTGTTTCAAGAGATTAAGCTGGAGTTTTAAGGATTTTCTTCACTTTTGGTAAGTTTCCAGCTTGTTTCTTTATTTTCTTTTGAGTTTGTGATTATGAGTTTGGTGAATGGTTGTTGTAGATGTGTTTATGGTTGATTTGGTATGTTTGAGGTTGTTTGGTCTAATTGACTTTGATTTTTGGGGTTGGATTGAAGAGAAAGGGTTAAGTTTGGTGAAAGAGACAAGAGTTGTGGGTGATGTGACTTTGAGTTGTGAATATGGTTGTGTATGTGTGTTGACACATGTAATTGAGTTGTATTGATGTTATGCAAGTTTATTATGGTATATTGATGGTTTTGGTTAATTTTGTTTGGAGTGGAAAATGGTCAAAGAAAGATGTTTGTTGGATGTGGTGTTTTTGGTATCGATTTTAGGTTTTTGGCCTGACAAGCCCAGTAGCACGGCCATGTCTTTGGGCATGTCATTGTTTCTGTTTCCAGTATGGTTGACATGAGCAGTGACACGTCCATGTCACTGAGCGTGCCACAGCTTCTGTGTTGGAATAGTATTGACACGTCCAGCGACACGACCATGTCACTCAGTGTGTCATAGCTACTATGATGTTGGAGGATTGACAAGTCCAGTGACACGCCCATGTCACTAAGCGTGTTAGAGCTACTGTGTTGGAGGAGAATTGACAAGTGTATTGACACGCCCATGTCACTGAGCGTGTCAAAACTTCTGTGTTGTGGGTTTAGGGCATGATCAGGGACACACCCGTGTTGTTGAGCATGTCATGTGTAGAGTTTGTCCTAGATAGTTCTTATTCTTATTTCCTTATGTGTATCACCAAGTGAGTATGTGCTATCACTTTTGGATTAGGTTTTGAGGAGATTTGAGGTAACCAATCCAAGTGGTGAAGGATTCTTGGAAGAGGAGGTTGATAGATTGGTGTTTGTTGTTCTTAGAGGTAAGTACAAACCTTACATGATTGCATACATTTATATGACTTTGGGACTTAACACATTTGGTTGGAAAATGTGTTAGGTTACCTATTATATTATTGTTATATGAGAATGATGCTATGATTTGTATTATGTAAACTATGTGAAATATATGTTGAGTATTCAAAATTTATGATTAATGTAATTTGTTATGTATACTCTAATGATGGGATGTGAAGCCAATGATGATGGCTATATTGATATAAATGAAATATTTGGGGCATTGTGCCTAGATGATCATGAGAAAATGAGAATGGACATGATAATGAAATAATGAAAGAATTGTGTGCCTAGTATGTTATTCAATTTTCAAAGTTTTGTTGTTGGTGGCATGCCTAAAAGTAACAATCCCTTGAAGCTACGTTGGGCTTGGTCCTTGAAGCCAAGTTGGGTTGATGCTGAGCTCCCCTTGAAGCTTGGTTAGGCCTAGTCCTTGAAGCCTAGTTGGGATATTACATATGAGGTAATCCTCATTGTGATAATGATTCACTTACGGGCTTGATAAATGTGATTATTGGACCAAAATACTAACTCTGGAATTTGAATGGCATATTAGTTTCTTTTGGGCCCATGCTTGTCTTTGCTTAAATGTGAATCATGAATGATGAAACAGTTGAACAATATAATGAAATGTAATGTTATGAAATATGATATCCATGCATATTGTTTCTAATTCTTGAAAGTTTGACATTGGCATTACATTGAATCATATTATTATCGTGGTTTGTACCACTAAGTCATTGGCTTAGCGCGATTGTGATTTATCGTGCAGGTGACAGGGTAGATCCGGTTGAGCCGGAGAGTTCAGCTAGACCGGATTGAGTCTAAGTTTGTGATCCTTTGTGAAGAGTTGATTTTTGGACTTCAAGATAAGAGATGAACCGCCAAGCATGTATAAAATCTATATTTTTTGTAAATATTGAATTTTATGTATATATATGTATATTCTGCTACATTTTTCGCTGCTTATTAAACAAATATTTTGGATAAACTTTGGGTGTAATGAAGATATATGTATATGTATTTTAATAATGAATGTTTTATCTATTACTATTTATAATGATGATTTAATGTTAAAGTTTTTTAAAAAAATTGGTTTACTTCAAATAGACTGTGACATCCTTGTATCCGGTATACGTATATTACAGATGTGGGTATATGTAGTGTATGTATATGGGGTATAGGGGTGTTACATTTGTTTTGGTATTAGAGCCTAGGTTTGAGTTTCTCAACCTAGGTGAATTGTAAGAAAAAGAAAATTTTGGTTTTTAAATAAGATACATGCATTAGCACTGGCAGTTTTTGATATTTGATGAGGTAATTTCTGATGTGTTTGCAGATATAGGTAGTGATGACGTCTTAGTCACGTCAGTCCATAGAAGGTAGTGCTGAGAGTGTAGCTCCTGATGAGGGTAGAGATGGAGCTGGGGTTGAGAGAGTTGGTGAGGCACCTGCTCCTATACCAGAGATACCAGTTGCTGATGAGATTCTACCGGTTTGGTTATGGCATATGGTAGAATTATTGAGGCAGGCTGTAACACCCCTATACCTCATATACGCACACTACATACTACTACATCTGTAATATACATATATCGGATACAGGAGTGCCATGGTATTTATTAGACAACCCAATTTTTCTCTTCTGCATTAATATGAGAAAACTTAAAACATTTCAGATATATTATGGAACATAATAGATAAAACATTTGTTTATTTAGCAGCGGAAAATGTAGTGGTATTTACATATATATATATATATATCAAAATCAATATTTACAAAACATAAAGCTTATACACGTTTGGCAGCTCGTCTCTGATCTTTAAGTCCACAATCAATGCTTCACAAGCCTAGACTCGACTCGGTCTAGCTGAACTTTCTGGTTCTACCCTATCACCTGCGCGATGAACTACAATCTCGCTAAGCCATAGGCTTAGTGGTACAAACCACAATAACAATATGCTTTAATGTAATGCCAATGTCATTCAAATATTATAAACAATTCACATAAGGATATCATATTTCAAAACCTTACATTAAATTTTATTATTCATTTGTTTCACCATTCATGGTTTATATTTAAACAAAGACAAACATAGGCCCAAAAGGAACTAATATGCCATTCAACTTTCAGAGTTAATGTTTTGGTTCAATTATCACATTTATCATTATCCCAACTAGGCTTCAAGGATTAGGCCCAACCAAGCTTCAAGGGGAGCGAAGCATGCTAAGCATAAACCCAACTTGGCTTCAAGGACCAAACCCAACCCAGCTTCAAGGGTTTGTAACATCCCAACTAGGCTTCAAGGACTAGACCCAACCAAGCTTCAAGGGGAGTTAAGCATGCTAAACTTCAACCCAACTTGGCTTCAAGGATCAAGCCCAACCCAGCTTCAAGGGTATGTTACTAATAGGCATGCCACCAACAATAAAACTCTGAAAAGTGAATAACACATTAGGCACACAATTCTTTCATTATTTCATTATCAATTTCATTCTCATTTCTTCATAATCATCTAGGCAACCATGCCCCAATTATCTCATTTGCATCATTATAACCAACGACAATGACTTCACATCTCATCATTAGAGTATATATAACCAATTGCATTGAACATACATTTTGAATGATCATCATATCTTTCACATTATGCAAATCATAATATTAATCAAATGTATCAACAATGTAATAGATTACTTAACACATTTATAACCAAATGTGTTAAGTCCCAATGTCATGTAAATATATGCAATAATGTAGGGTTTGTACTTACCTCAAGAGCAACTCACACAACACAAAACTCCTTTTCCAAGAATCCTTCAACACTTGGATTAGCGCAACTCAATCTCTTCAAAACCTAATCCAAAAGGGATAATACACACTCACTTAGAGATACACATGAGATAATATGGATAAGAACCAATTAGGGCAAACTCTACACATGACACGCTCAACAACACGGGCGTGTACTCGACCATGCCCTAAACTCACAACACAGAAGCTTTGACATGCTCAGTGACATGGGCGTGTCACTGGCCACGTCAATCCTCCCTCAACACAGTAGCTATGACACGCTCAGTGACATGGGCATGTCACTGGACGTGTCAATCCTCCAACATCACAGTAGCTATGACACGCTCAGTGACATGGGCATGTCACTGATCGTGTCACCCATCTAGAAAATAGAACCATTGACACGCCTAAAGACCTGGCCATGGTGATGGGCGTGTCAGGCCAAAAATCCTGATTCCGGCAACAACATCACATCCAACAAACCTCTTTCTTTCACCATCTTTCACTCCAAAAAAACTTAACCAAACACATCAATAAACCATAATAACCTGAAAAAACACCAAAACAATTCAAAACATACATCAAACACCAATTCACAACTATCACATACACATAACTCAAACACAACACTTGCTCTTCCAACACCAACTTAACTCTATCTCTTCAATCAAATTCCAAAATCAACACCAAGAAGATCAAACACTCTCAATTACACCAAAATCAAATATACACATACCATCAACAATCAAACACCAAACTCAATACATAAATTTAGAAGAAAACCAAAGAAACAAGTTGGAAACTTACCAAAGGTGATGAAAATCTTTAGAATTCCAACTTGATCACTTGAAACACCCTTCAATCTTGAGTTTGGAAAGACAAAATCTCACTTTCCTCTCTTACTATAGAGATAGCTGGCCATGGAGAAAAGAAAAGAAGAAGAAGAATAGAGAAGAGCAAAGTCAACACTCAACTCTTCTCTCAACCACTAAAACTTCCTTTAATTCTCAACCAAGCAATTTAAATAATAAAATATTCATAAATATCCTCATCCAATCCCACTTAATTTCCATTTCAATTAATTTAAAAAAAATAAATAAATCTTCTTTTGACCATCCATTTCTTTGACTTGTATATGTTGTATATATCTCTATATATAAAACATATACACTCTTCTCCTTACCTCTTTTCTCTTTCCACTTAAATATATACACTTATAACACTTAATCCAAATACAACAATAAATATTCCAAAACTTTTAGGGTATACTTTGGGATATTACACAGGCTCCAGTGCAGCAGCCACCATCACAACCACAGCCGCAGGTACCGGTGAGGCAGTATGATAAATTGAGGAAGTTCGGAGTTGAAGTTTTCTTTAGTACTATAGATCCTGCAGTAGCTGAGCAGTGGTTAGACAGAATTCAGAGGCTATTTATCCAGTTGCAAGCTACTCTTAAAAAAAATTTGATTATGCTAGATCCCTTTTGCAGAGAGATGCGTATGATTGGTGGAAGACGGTTCCACATGCTATGGATGATCCATCGACTTTGACTTATGGTGATTTTCTATGGGAGTTTGAGTAGAAGTATACTCTAAGGGAGTATAAAGATGCCAAAAAGATGGAGTTTCTAAATCTGAGACAGGAAAACTGGAAAGTGACAGAGTATGAGTTAGAGTTCATCCGGTTGAGTCATTATGCTGGTGGATTATTTCAGATGAGATAGACCGGTGCAGGAGATTTGAGGAGGGGTTGAGACCCTCTATTATGTGTATTATTGCTGGTTCCTGGTACCAAGATTTTTCTCAGTTGGTTGCAGGTGCCAGAAGTGTTGAGAGAGCACAGGGTATTGCAGCAGCTGCTACTGAGGAGGAGACTAGAGTTAGGAGACCCCAGTTTGAGGCAGGGTCTTCATCTATGAAGAGAGGTAGAGGAAGCTATTTTTTGACGGTTAGTAGGAGCCAGAGGCAGTCTGATAGGTCAGTTCAGTATCAGAGGCAGGGACCGAGACCTACAGTTTTTGTAGCTAGTGCTCCGACTCCAGTGGTTCATAGGTCTACTCACCTACATGTGTCCATTGTGGTAGGGCACATGGGGGTGCTTGCTAGAAGGCGGGTGGACCAGGAATGTGTTTTAGATGTGGGTCACTAGATCATTTTTTCAAAGATTGCCCTGAGCTACCGGAAGATAGACAGACGAATACTACAGCTTCTCGACCCAGTGTTAGAGGAGGTCCAGGGGGCAGAGGTTTTAGTAGAGGTGGTTGACCCAGGATTAGTTAGAGAGGAGGCTCTACATCTGAAGGCAGTAGACCAGATGAGACTGGGCCATCTCAGTGAGTGTATGTGATGCAGAGACAGTCGGATGCTTCAGCCATTAGTGCGGGTACATTTTCTTTATTTGGAATTTCAGTTCTTGCTCTAATTGATCTAGGATCTACACATTCATATATAAGTGCATCTATTTTGCTTGAGAATGAATTGCATTTTGAGTCCCTATGATTTGATGTCTTGGTAACAAATCCTTTAGGGCATAGTGTGGTAGTTAGCAAGGTGCACTGAGATAGTTCAGTTGTAGTACAGAATAAAGAGTTTCTTGGTGATTTGATTGAAATGCCTTTTAAAGAGTATGATTTGATCTTAGGTATGGATTGGTTGTCAAAGCATGGGCTGTGGTAGACTGTCAGAATAAGTGTGTTACCCTGAGAACCGGTGATGGCAGGAGTGTGATGGTATCTAGTGAGCAAATACATCTTGCATCCATGTTTGTTTCAGCTGTTGCAGCTAGGAGGTTGATTCGAAAAGGGTGTGATGCTTATCTTGTTCATGTGGTAGATACTAGAGTAGTGGGTTCTCAGCTTTATAGCATACCCACAGTTGCTAAATTCCCAGATGTTTTTCCTAAGGAGTTGCTAGGGATACCCCTTGAGAGAGAGGTTGAGTTTGGTATCAATTTGTTACCTGGTATCACTCCTATCTCTATTACTCCCTATCGAATGGCACCTACTGAGTTGAGAGAATTGAAAGTACAGTTGCAGGAGTTGTTGGATAAAGGGTTTGTTCGCCCTAGCGTGTCTCCGTGGGGAGCACCTATTTTATTTGTAAGGAAGAAGGATGGTACTTTGAGATTGTGCATTGATTATATGTAGTTGAATAAGGTGACTATTAAGAATAAATATCCTTTGCCTAGGATAGATGATCTCTTTGATCAGTTGAAGGGAGCAACAGTTTTCTCCAAGATTGATTTGAGATCAGGGTACCATCAATTAAGAGTTAGAGCTGAAGATGTAACACCCCCATACTCTATATAAGTACTATACATATACCTGGTATACATATAATACGTATATAAGGTATAAGAATGTCACTTTTCTTTTTACTTTAAAAACCTTTATTCAGGTTCAAGCGATATTACATTAAATTAAAGAACATTTACGAAAATCATTATTCTTATAAAAATACAACATAATTAAAATCACATATGTATGCATCACCTTCTAGTTGGTCTCGAGACACTCTTACCCTTCTCGTGGCATCACAGCTAGACTTCCAGATCAACCGCATAAATACCTGCGCGATTAAACATCCGCGCTAAGCCCGAAAGCTTAGTAGTACAACTAAATAATAAAATACACTTTACCAAAATTATCATACCTCATATGTTTAGCATTATGTTTTATTGATCTCTTACCATGTTTTCCTTTCTCAAAGCATTTCTTCATATGTTCCCACTAAACTCATAAGTTAGATACATAATTACATAAAACATTCATAACACAATTCTTACTCCTTCTATTTCATATACATATACATATACATCATACTACACTTTCATAACCTCATATCTCAACGAAGTTCTTCAAGCCATATTCACTCTTAATATATCAATACACATATTATAAAATCATATCTCATAATATCATTTTATTCACAATGCATCATTCACGAATCACACTTCCAATAAAGGCAGCCATAATCTTATTACTCATTTATTTCAACATTAGAATATCATATTGACATCAAAGACAGACTCGGGCCCAAACAACACACTAATATGCCATTCAATTTTCAGAGTAAATGCTTTGGTTTTATCATCACATTTATCAATATCATAGACCCAACTAGGCTTCAAGGATTAGGTTCAACCAAGCTTCAAGGGGAGCAAAGCATGCTAAGCTTCAACCCAACTTGGCTTCAAGAACCAACCCAACCTAGCTTCAAGGGTGGTAACATCTCAATTAGGCTTCAAGGATTCAATCCAACCTAACTTCAAGAGATTGTTACACTTATTAGGCATGCCACCAACAACAAACTCTGAAAATGGAATAACATATTAGCTATACCATTCATTTATCAATTTTATTCTCAATTGAATTATCATAGCCAATAACAATGGCTTCACATTTCCTTTGAATCATCATAGCCAATCACAATGGCTTCACATCATATTTGAGTCATCATAGTCAATAACAATGACTTCACATTATATTTGAATCATCATAGTCAATAACAATGACTTCACATTATATGATATCTCAAATCATATCATAATATTTCATTATTCAATTATACATAAGCAATTACTTCATCATATCCTTCACAATATATATATAGCATCATTGCAATCCACAAGATTCACAATGCATAAAACATAACCTTGTTCATGTGATATCATATGCATTATCAACTCCATTATCACTTCTCATTATCATTTTGGCAATCATGCCTTGTTTCATTCAATTAAATCATCATAGTCAATAACAATGGCTTTAAATCACATTCCATATCATCTCACATTTTATGATTCAACAATGATGTTAGACAAATGTTCTCTATTTTGAACCTTGACAACTCAAATGAATGATCTATTTAACATGTATTTGAGAATCTTGTTGCAGGATTAGGTTACTTCCAATAAGGTGAACAGAACCTTTCTAGCGGTCGCGCCTCACCTGAATACGACCGCCCCATACAATTTCAAGATGAAACATTATTACAGTAGGTTTCGCGGTCAGAAGCCCGACCTAAGTCGCGACCGCACATGAATAATAGCGACCGCACATGAATAAAAGCGACCGCCCCAAATTACGTGTCACTCATGCATAAACCCTAAATGTAGCCAAATTTCTTTTGGTTAACTTAAAACACATTGTACACAACATAACCTCATTCAAATGGACATAATCAACATCATTAGCAATTATTTTACATGCTCATCACAATATTTTCATCACCAACATTCATTAACAATACATTTGATACCTTATCACATTTACAAACAAAAGTGTTTTAAGATTAAACAACATATGCATGTTTGTAACCATATAGTTTGTACTTACCTTTAGCACCAAATATACAACTCTAAACACTTTCTTTTCTCCAAGAATTCTTCACTTCTCAAATTAGAGCAAATCACTTTCTTCCAAAACCTAATCCAAAATAACACAATATAATTTATCACTTACCATTTCCAAAACCCTAAAACCAACATCACTCTTAACTTATCATCTTCAAATCCAAAATCAACACCACAACCAATTAATTCCAACATATAATAATCAACACAACCCCACTTTAAAATCCACAATCAACTCACAAACAACTTAAATAACTTAAAAGAATCAAAAGAAACTTACCAAATATAGTGAATCTTCTTGGATTTCCACTTAACCGCTTAGAACTTCTTCAATTTGAGCTCAAAATATCATCAAACCTTTGCTTTCTCTCTTGTTCTTTAGGTTGGCCGGCCACACGTGAAAGGAAGAAAGGAAATTGATCAAAATAAAAGTCAAACTCTCTATTAATCTCCACCACACAATTTCAAAAGAAGAATTACCAAAATGCCCTCTTTAACATAGTTAAACTTCTTTTTATTTAGCATGCCCTTTATAGTAATTTCAATAACAACAACTAAATATCTTCTTCCACTATATCCAACACCTTGACTCTCCCTTTGACCAACATATATGCTATATATATTGCCATATACACTACATATACATCTTCTCTACACATCACTTTTCTTTCAAATAACACATGAACATTCTCTCTTAAATTTTTTTATCACACAACACATACATTCAATCACATTTTAAACCAACAACAACAACAACAACAACAACAACATAATCAAAACTTCTAGGGCATACATGAGGATATTACAGAAGATGTATCTAAGACAGCTTTTCGTACAAGGTATGGGCATTATAAGTTCTTGGTGATGCCTTTTAGGTTGACGAATGCACCTGTAGCTTTTATGGATTTGATGAATAGGGTGTTTAGACCCTCTCTAGATCGGTTTGTGGTGGTCTTTATTGATGATATTTTGGTGTATTCATGCAATAAGGAAGATCATTATAAGCATTTACGGATTATATTGTAGACCTTGAGAGAGAAGCAGTTGTATGCTAAGCTGTCTAAATGTGAGTTTTGGCTTGATCAAGTAACTTTTCTCGGTCATGTAGTTTCAGCAGATGGTATTAGAGTTGATCCGAGTAAAGTTGAGGCCATTTTGAATTGGAGTCCACCGAAGACAGTGACAGAGGTTAGAAGTTTTCTGGGTTTAGCAGGCTATTATCAACGGTTTGTGAAAGGTTTTTCTTTGATAGCTACTCCACTCACCATATTACTTCGAAAGGGAGTTAGATTCATGTGGACAGATCGGTGTCAAGCAAGCTTTGAGCAGTTGAAGGAGATGTTGACTCAAGCTCCTGTTCTTACTTTGCCTGTGGAAGATAAACCATATGTGATTTTCAGTGATGCTTCACATAATGGTTTAGGTTGTATTTTGATGCAGGAGGGTAGAGTCATAGCTTATGCTTCTTGGCAGTTGAAGCCACATGAACTTAATTATCCAACGCATGATTTGGAATTGGCAGCCATAGCTTTTGCTTTGAAGATTTGGTGACATTATCTTTATGGGGAGAAGTGTTTTATTTATACGATCACAAGAGTTTGAAATACTGGGGAGTTTAGAGAGAGTTGAATCTTCTGCAGAGATGGTGGTTTGAGTTGATTAAAGACTATGATGTTTGATTGATTATCATCCTGGTAAGGCAAATGTTGTTGCTGATGCCTTGAGTCAGAAGTCTTTGGCAGGTTTGACTGCTTATTCGCTCTCGTCGCTTGTTGAGTTGAGAGTGCTGTATGCTAGTTTTGAATCATGTGATGATAGTGCTTTGTTAGCTCAGTTGCAATTGAGGCCAGTCTTGTTAGATCATATTAGAAAGGCTCAATTGGCAGATGAGAAAATTCAGAAAGTTTTTTTGGATTGCCAAAAGGGGGAGACTCGAGATTTTCTTATGAGAGATGATGGCAGCCTTTGGTATAAAGATAGATTGTGTATTCCTGATGATGCAAGATTGAAAAAGATAATTTTGGAGGAAGCACATCAGTTGGCTTTTGCTATGCACATGGGAGTACTAAGATGTATCATGATTTGAAGCAACATTATTGGTGGTTAGGTATGAAGAGGGACATAGCGGAGTTTGTATCTAAATGTCTCACTTGTCAGAGAGTGAAGGCCGAACACCAAGTTCCTTCGGGGTTGCTTCAACCTTTATCAGTGCAAGAATGGAAATGGGAGCAAATAACAAAGGATTTTGGTATTCATTTGACTCAAAAGAAGCATGATGCCATTTGGGTGATTATTGATCAGTTGATAAAGATAGCTCATTTTCTTCCAGTTCGGATGGACTATTCTCTTGAGAAGTTGGCTGAGCCATATATCAGTGAGATAGTAAAGTTGCATGGAGTCCCAATTTCATTAGTATCTGATCGAGATCCCCAGTTCACTTCGAGATTTTGGAAAAGTTTACATAATGCTTTGGGTTCTCGGTTGCATTTTAGCACTGATTTCCATCCGGAGACAGATGGACAGTTAGAGAGTGATACAAACTTTGGAGGATATGTTGAGGAGCCGTGTCATTGATTTCTCTAGAAGTTGGGATAGATTTTTACCACTGATAGAATTTGCTTATAACAACAGCCATCAGTCCAGTATTAGAATGGCACCTTTTGAGGCATTATATGGTAGAAGATGCAGGGCACCTCTATGTTGGGATGAGGTTAGAGAAGGTAAGTTGGTTGGTCCCGATTTGATTAAAGAAACAAAAGAGAAAATGAAGATAATTCGGGATCATTTGAAAGCAGCTTCGGATCGGCAGAAATCCTACTCAGATTTGAAAAGGAGAGACATAGAGTTTAGTGTTGGAGATAAAGTATTTTTGAAAGTGTCTCTTTGGAAGAGAATTTTGAGATTTGGCCGCAAAGGGAAGTTGAGTCCATGTTTCATTGGACCTTATGAAGTACTGGAAAGAGTTGGACTAGTTGCTTATCGACTCGCTTTGCTGCCTGAATTGGATAGAATTCATAATGTCTCTATGTTGCGGAGGTACAGGTCAGACCCATTTCATATTTTATCAGTGGAATCTATTGAGGTGAGTCTGGATCTTACTTTTGAAGAAGAACTAGTGGCTATTTTGGCACATGAAGTGAAAGAGTTGAGAAATAAGAAAGTGTCACTTGTCAAGGTTCTTTGGAAGAATCATGCTGAGGAAGAGGCAACTTGGGAGAGTGAGCAAGTGATGCGAGACCAGTATCCTCAATTATTATGGACTTGAGATCAGGTAATTTCGAGGACAAAATTTATTTATAGAGGGGAAGAATTGTAATATCCCAAATTATACCCTAAAATTTTGGAATGCTTATTGTTGAATTGGAATTTAATGTTAAGTGTATATTTGATTAAGTGGAAAGATAAGATAGGGAAGTGTGTATATGTTGTATATATGAAGATATATACAATATATACAAGTTAACTTTTATTTAATGGTCAAATGATATTTTGATTATTAAATTAGAAATTAAGTGATGGTGGAGGTTGATATTTTGGGATTATATTATTATAATAATGTTTTTGCTTGGTGGAGATTTAAAGAGAAATTCATATGGCTATTAGTGAAGGGGAGTTGGCCATTTCTATTTTCATCTTTTTCTTTTTTCTTTTTGATAGCTGGCCACCACCATCTTCATTAAGGGAAAGAGAGGTTTTGTTGATTCCTAACTCAAGATTGAAGGGTGTTTCAAGAGATCAAGTTGGAGTTTTAAGGATTTTCTTCACTTTTGGTAAGTTTCCAACTTGTTTCTTTGTTTTCTTTTGAGTTTGTGATTATGAGTTTGGTGAATGGTTATTGTAGATGTGTTTATGGTTGATTTGGTATGTTTGAGGTTGTTTGGTCTAATTGACTTTGATTTTTGGGGGTTGGATTGAAGAGAAAGGATTAAGTTTGGTGAAAGAGACAAGAGTTGTGGGTGTTGTGACTTTGAGTTGTGAATATGGTTGTGTATGTGTGTTGACGCATGTAATTGAGTTGTATTGATGTTATGCAAGTTTATTATAGTATATTGATGGTTTTGGTTAAGTTTGTTTGGAGTGGAAAATGGTAAATGTCGATTTCAGGTTTTTGGCCTAACACACCCAGTAGCACGGCCATGTCTTTGGGCATGTCGTTGGTTCTATTTTAAGTATGGTTGACACGAGCAGTGACACGCCCATGTCACTGAGCGTGCCACAACTTCTATATTGGAATAGTATTGACACGTCCAGTGACACGACCATGTCACTGAGCGTGTCATAGCTATTGTGATGTTGGAGGATTGACACGTCCAGTGATACGCCCATGTCACTGAGCGTGTCATAGCTACTGTGTTGGAGAAGAGTTGACACGTGCAGTGACATGCCCATGTCACTGAGCGTGTCAAAACTTCTTTGTTATGGGTTTAGGGCACGATCAGGGACACGCCCATGTAACTCCATTATACTCTATATACGTACAATACATATTTCCAGCATATGTAAAATAAGCATATATGGTACAAAAATATCACAGACCGATTTAATAAAAATTTTTCACATTTCCAATTTAAAATTTCAAACTCTAAATATATAAAAATTAAATAGAATATAAATATTCTTTACTTGTTATAAGAACCCAAAATAAATAATATATATAAAAATCTCTGAAAAAAATTCGCCAAAGTTTTGTTTGTATTTTGGACATCCCAAAATTTAGCAATTACTCAACCTCCAAAAAGAAAACATTCCCAAATAATTTTCAACCACCATCTCAATCATACTTCTCAATTTTACCAAGTTTCTCAAATATATATATATATATAGATAGATATATAATTTAAAACACACTTACTCTCCCATTTCAAATATATAGACCCAAACATTCTTTATAATATAATATGTAAAATTCAAAACATAATATATTATGCATAATACTCAAAATGTACAATAACATAAAAAAAATATATATACATGCTGCTAGTAGTGTTTCTGATCTCGATAGCAACTCAACAAGCTCACCTACAAGTCTAGACTCGACATGGTCTAGAAGAACTCTCTGGCTCAGCTGGGTCTACCCTATCACCTGCACAATCGTGCTAAGCCGTAGCCTAGTGGTACAAACTTTGATAATAACAATATAACCCAATGAAATACTAATGCACAATGCATTTAGATGTCACATCATTCCACTTTCTTATATTTTTCAAATATTTCATAATTCATAATTCATATTAAAACAAAAACAAGCATGGGCCTAAAAAGGATCTAATATGCTATTCAAATTTAAGAGTTACAGCTTTGGTCCATAATGACACCATGTGTCTAGCCCCGTAGGCAATATATATATCCATGGATAATATAACAGCCCCAGTCTTTTGGACCTCAACCCGGCTAGACCCTTAGGCCCCAGTATCTTAGTCCTCAACCCGGCTAGACTGCTACAGTTTTTGAGGCTTACGACCTAGTCTTTTCACCCCAAAAACATCATATTTATCAGCTGGCCTGGCTTACGACCCAGTCTTTTCACCATTCCAGCGTGTAGCCCATAGGCAATCATAGGCGTGCTGCCAAACCTAGAACTCTGAAAATTGAATAACATACTAGGCACACAATATATTCATATTTCTCATTATTAATCTCTTTCTCATTTTCACATATTCAATATAGGCACATTGCCTTATTTTCACATTTTTTTTCACACTTTTCTCATTTTTCACATCTTTCTCATTTTTCCCATTTTTCTCACTTTCTCATTTTTATCAATATCAATTCATTTCATTATTACACATATCTCATTTTTTTTTTGCATTCACAACACATTACCCAATTACTTTGGGTATTTTCACATAATATGCATATTTCACATGTTACATAAATTAGCCATTATCAATGGTTTTTCGCAATGCATTTAACACATATATGACATTATAAATGTCATAGCATATTATTCATACACAATCAATGAACCAAGTAGCTTAACACATTTTTCAACCAAAATGTGTTAAGTCCAAATGTTATGCAAATATAGACATTATATTCAAAGTCTGTACATACCTCCACTAGCATCCCAAAGCAAGCTAAAAACAACCTTCACTCCAATCTTTCTAACTTGCCCTTCACCACTTGGATGAAGCAAATCCACCTCCCTCAATCCCTAAACCAAATGTGATAACAAATAATCATTTAGTATCACATTTAATGGCATTTCCAACATTAAACCATAATTACACATCACTCCTACAAATTTTCAAAAATTTAGCCTTTAATTACTTCAACATTGGAATTCCATTATGTTACAATTAAATTAGAGTTTTACGTTTATTTATATTATTAAAAACATATTTTAATACATTTAAATCATTTATAATATAAAAATACACTCTTAAACACAAAATCTCAAAAATGGCATAACCTTCCCCCATTGAAGGTTTTCCATTTCAACACAATCCATTACTCATTCCAAGCTAATATTCATCACTTTTAACACTAAACAACATGCTTAAACAAATAAAATCACACAATTCAACCACTTTGGAAAATCACTTTTCCAAAACCCTAAATCTCCACTTCCATTCTCAAACTCCAACCCAACACCACCAAATCCAATATTTGACTTTAAAATACTTGTTTATGAATCAAAAAAACTCATTTGGAATCAATTTGTACGATTAAAGTTCATATTTTCAAAACCCCAAAATTCCATAACCCTAAATTTCTCTCTTCACCATTCATTAACCAAACTCCATCATCTCTTCAATCTAACCTTAGAATCATTGTTAACTACCCAAAATAACATCATACACACTAATTCCAACAATTATAACATACTACATAAAAATTCAAATTCTCACATAATCCAAATTTCCAAGGAATTCAAAGAAAAGAGATGGAAACTTACTAATTTTGGTGGAAATCACCAAAAATCCACTTGAAACTTGTTAATTCCTTCAATTTATGGAGTATGGAAGAAGAAAAATCCTTGGCCTTCAAGCTCCAAAGGAAAACGTCCTTGAAGAAGAAGAAGAAGAAGATGATGAAGGCTTTTAAATTTCTTTTCCTTTCATCTTTTTTTTTAAACCACACACATATATATATTAAAATAATTTAATATTTAATAATTTAATTATTTTTTTAATAAATTAAAAGTTATAATTTCCTTCTTCCATTCAAAAATAAATTTTTTGAATTTTTTTTATTAATTTTGAATTTATAAGATTTAATGACCAAAATACCATTTTCTTTTAAAAAGTGTTGACTTTTATATATGTTATGTATATTTTGTATATATATCACATATATATTCCACTTTTTCATTTAAAATCCCTTCATTTTTCATTTAAAACCATTAATTTAATTTATCCTTTTAAATTATAATTTATTTTATCCAATTTTCTAAAATTTAGAAATTTTCAAAAATTTTAGAATGTTATAGCCCGTGTTGTTGAGCGTGTCATGTGTAGAGTTTGCCCTAGATAATTCTTATTTTTATTTCCTTATGTGTATCACTAAGTGAGTATATGCTATCACTTTTGGATTAGGTTTTGAGGAGATTTGAAGTAACCAATCCAAGTGTTGAAGGATTCTTGGAAGAGGAGGTTGATAGATTGGTGTTTGTTGTTCTTAGAGGTAAGTACAAACCATACATGATTGCATACATTTAGATGACTTTGGGACTTAACACATTTGGTTGGAAAATGTGTTAGGTTACCTATTATATTATTGTTATATGAGAATGGTGCTATGATTTGTATTATGTAAACTTTGTGAAATATATGTTGAGTATTCAAAATGTATGATTAATGTAATTTGTTATGTATACCCTAATGATGGGATGTGAAGCCAATGATGATGGCTATATTGATATAAATGAAATATTTAGGGCATTGTGCCTAGATGTTCATGAGAAAATGAGAATGGACATGATAATGAAAGAATTGTGTGCCTAGTATGTTATTCAATTTTTAGAGTTTTGTTGTTGGTGGCATGTATGAAAGTAACAATCCCTCGAAGCTAGGTTGGGCTTGGTCCTTGAAGCCAAGTTGGATTGATGCTGAGCTCCTCTTGAAGCTTGGTTGGGCCTAGTCCTTGAAGCCTAGTTGGGATGTTACATATGAGGTAATCCTCATTGTGATAATGATTCACCTACGAGCTTGATAAATGTGATTATTGGGCCAAAATAGTAACTCTGGAATTTGAATGGCATATTAGTTTCTTTTGGGCCCATGCTTGTCTTTGCTTAAATGTGAATCATGAATGATGAAACAATATAATGAAATGTAATGTTATGAAATATGATATCCTTGCATATTGTTTCTAATTCTTGAAAGTTTGACATTGGCATTACATTGAATCATATTGTTATCGTGGTTTGTACCACTAAGCCTTTGGCTTAGCGCAATTGTGATTTATTGTGTAGGTGACAGGGTAGATCCGGTTGAGCCGGAGAGTTCAGCTAGACCGGGTCGAGTCTAGGTTTGTGATCCTTTTTGAAGAGTTGATTTTTGGACTTCAAGATCAGAGACGAATTGCCAAGCATGTATAAAATCTATATTTTTGTAAATATTGAATTTGATGTATATATATATGTATATTCTGCTACATTTTCCGTTGCTTATTAAACAAATATTTTGGATAAACTTTGGGTGTAATGAAGATATATGTATATGTATTTTAATAAGGAATGTTTTATCTATTACTATTTATAATGATGATTTGATGTTAAAGTTTTTTTAAAAAAATTGGTTTGCATCAAATAGACAGTGACATCCTTATATTCGGTATACATATATTACAGATGTGGGTGTATGTAGTGTATGTATATGGGGTATAGGGGTGTTACATGGTTACTCCCTTTGAAGTATCACCAATGATGAGTTCTTTTGGATGATCCTTTTGATAATATCAATCTTTAGGTAGTTCTTGAATATCTTCTATCTTGATTTCTTCTTGATCCACTATTTGTTCTAGCTCATCATTATTTTCCTTTGGAACATTGCTTATCGCAAGCTTTTAAAATATACCTACAAAATCATCAAGAACAATACCTTTCCCTTGATCAAGTTTAGATTCATCAATTCATCAAAGATAACATGCATTGATTCTTCAACTACTAGAGTTCTCTTATTAAATACTCTATATGCTTTACTAAAAGATGAATATCATAGGAATACACCTTTATTCGATTTGGAAGAGAATTTTTTTAAGGTATTTAATATAAAGCATTTGCATCCAAATACTCTAAGATATGATATTTTAGGTTTTCTTCCATTTCGTAGCTCATAAGAAGTTTTATTTATCAAAGGTCTTTTGAACATATGATTTGAGATATAACATACGGTATTAACTTCTTTCACCCAAAAGTATGAAGGTAAATTATATTCATTGAGCATTATTTTGGCCATTTCTACCAATATTCTATTTTTTCATTCAACCATACCATTTTGTTGTGGTGTTCTACAAGCTAAAAAATTATATAAAATCCCAAGTTCATTACAAAAATGTTTAAATTTCTCATTTTTATATTCTTTGCCATAATCACTTTTAATAGATGTGATCATATATTCTTTTTTCATTTTGAACTCTTTTTGCAAAAAATTTGAAATAGTTAAAAGCTTCATTCTTTTGAGCTAGCAAATTGACCCAAGTAAATCTAGAGTAGTCATCAACAAGTACAAATGCATATAATTTGCCTCCTAAACTAGCAACTCTATTTGGACCAAATAAATCTAAATGTATTAATTCTAAAGGCCTAGAGGTACTTACAATATTCTTTGTCTTGAAAATACTCTTGTGCTATTTTCTAAATTGATAAGGTTCACATATTTTATCTTTATTAAATTTCATTTTGGTGAGTCCATCTACAAGTTCTTCTTGCTTAGACATTGCAATCGATCCATACTAGTATGTTCTAATCTTCTATGCCAAAGCCAAGCATCATTACTAATAGTGACTGAACATTCAAAAGCATTGTTAGAGTGTAGGTCAATTTTGTAAGTGTTACCAATTCTACCTCTTTTGAATGCAAGCTCACCATTTGAAAAGGTAATTTTGCATCTCTTAGAGTTAAAATCGGCATTATATCCTTTGTCACATAATTAACTAACACTAAGCAAGTTATATTTAAATCCATCAGCTAGTCACACATCATCAATTAAATTCTTACCAAGCATATCAATAGAACCAATGACTATAATTTTTCCTTTAGCATTGTTTCCAAATGTCACATTACCTCCTTCCTTGTAAGTGAGAGTTATGAAAAATTTTAGATTACCAATCATATACCTTGAGCATCCACTATCTACAAGCTAAATGGTTTGTTGGATTATAGATTTTAGGCATACCTACAATACAATAATGTTTATTTTCTTTTAGGTACCCAAATGGACTTGGGTCCTTGGGGGTTAGTTGTTGAAGGATCATCTAGTTTAAGGTGACCCTTCCTAATATAGCAAAAAGTGCTTAAGTGACAAACTTTCATGCAATAATAACAATGATACAAGGATTTCTACCCTGGCATTATTCTTCTATTGAATTTTGATGGTGTAGACCCTTAATTTTTGACCCAGTCCGGTCCAATATATTTTAATTAGTCCAAAATATTTTTGTGTTGTCCAATATGTTTTAATTAGTCCAAAAATTTTTTTGTTATCTTAATTAAATAATATTTGCTTTAGTATTTAATTTTTATAATTAATAAAAAAATAATAATAAAAATATAAATAAAAATATAAAAAAAATCATTGACGAAAAATCGGCGATGAAAAATTTCGTCGCCGAAAAGGGTTGCGGCGAATGGCCCGCAGGCCAATTCTCGCCCACAGCCACCTGCGACAACGTTTTTTGCCTGTGCAATTTTTCCGCAGCAGTTTTTTTTCACCAGCGCAATTTTTTCGCAGCAGTTTTTCTTTCCAGCAAAATTTTTTCGATGCAAATTTTTTCGAAACAAAATACAATTAGGTTTCGATTTTCTTTTCTTAATCAATGTTAGATTTCATGAATAACTAAAATTAATCATAAAATTCTTCTATAAATAAGGACTAAAACAACACAAAGATCAGATTTTGGAGGAGAAATTGAGACCGAAATTGAGGAGGAAAACTTTGAATTTTAAGAATTCCTTCTGGCAGTAAGTTCGATCGGACTTTTGAGAGAGAGCAAACAAGCAATTCAATCCATCAAAGGCAGCAAAGCTTGTCTTTGTTCTTGTTCATCCAAGAAGTGATTTTTGGTGGAACCAACAAACGAAGATATGAATTTCTTTAATTTACAGTAGCTTCATCACTCAAGATTAAAAATTATTGTTTCTGTTTCTTCAAAATAAAAAAATACTAGAACCTTAATTTACCGTTTCTAAAGCTTAAAAACCTTAATTCGTCTCTTTGTTTTTCAAAAATCATAAAATTGTTGTTTTTATTGCTTCAAAATTTACCAAAACCCTAATTTGAATATGTTTCTTTTCAAAGCCCTAAATGGAATCTGTTTCTTTCCACAAACCCTAAAAAACATCTTTTTTGTTTCTATAAACCTTAAATCGTTCTGTTTATTTTCATAAAGTTTCATAAAATTATCAATTAATTTTCCAAATTCTAAAATCTAATGCATTCTCTGAAACCCTAATTTTAAAATTCTAAAACCCTAATTCAACTCCAAAATCCAAAACAGTAAACCCTAAACTAGCTAACCTAAACCCTAAAGTTTTCTTAAGCTCTAACTCCCTTAAAACCTTAAACCCTAATTTTTCTAAACCCTAATCCTTTAAACCTTAAAACCCTATAAATATAAATATTAAAATTCAAACACAGTAAGCTTAAAAACTATAATTCAGCAACCGTAAATCATAATTTTAAATGTTTTAAAGTGTCCAAAACCTAGCTTGATGATTTCACTTCTTAAACCCTAATTTTATCAATTAAAGAACCTTACTAATTTCTTAAATTATAAAACCCTAATCCTTTTCAATTCTCTTAAAACTTACAGTAGCCTAAACAAATAACAATAATAATATCTTAAGATTTCAAAACCCTAAATGTTAATTAAAGAAATTTAAATAGAAACAGTAACCCTAATTTGTACCTTGCTTTATTTTAATTATTGTGTGTAGTTCATTATATACTTTGATTTATTTTATATGCTTTGATTTATTTAAGTTCAACGAATGATTTATTTAATTTATCATGGATGGATGTATACTTTCTATTTTGATTGATATTTAATATCTTTGATGAATGATTTATTTATTATGAATGGTTATTTACTTTTATCGATTTATTTAGATTTTCAAATGTTGTAAGAGTTATGTTTCCACTTGGTGGGTACCTCATTAGTTAAATATTATGTAATTTAAATTGCTTTTCTATTTTAGAACCAATGTAAAGGATATGTTTCTACCTTTCGGTGGGTGTCCTATTTAGGCATGGATTATGTAAGGGCATGTTTCCATCTTCGGATGTGTGTCCATTTATTTGTTTTGCTTGGACATTATTTTGATTTTCAATATATCGATGCTTTATTTTAATTATTGTGTGTAATATGGATAATGTTGTTATATTTAAGAATTTTATAATATTAAGACCTGTAAAGGAGGCCGGTTCCAATGAACCGGGCATTGTGGGGGTGCTGGGCCATTTCTCACCTTCCCCATACGTACCCAACTTTCCGAACCCATTAAGGGGTTGGGGATTCCTTAGGAATCGAGTCATCCATCCCTTTCTTTTTCCCAGCTCGTCCAGGTGGTGACTCCATTTTCTTCAGACTTAGGTCCGTGTTCTCTAAGGCCTCGAGCCTAAACAGTGCCGAAGTCACAAGAACCATTCCACCGGGAGTGGGGGCGAAAATCCCCGCTCACAGTGACGACTCCACTAGGGATAAGAGAAGCTGATTCCGTTGGTCTTTATATTGTTTTATTCTTTCTTATAATGATATTATCCGTTGCATCATTTAGATTGCATCGTGTGTGTGAGTTAGGATGCCCGTGTTACCCGTGTTGTGTTATGTAAGGGATACCATACACTCATCTGTGATTTCAAAGACCTTATCCAAGCTGGTCTACAAATTGAAGAATGGGAAAGAGAGAAGAACCATTTTTCAACAAGAAGGAACGAGAAAGGGAACTATCAATTTGGTAGCCAAAGCATGCAAAAGGCAGTCGGTGTTAATGCTACTAACCAAGGAACAAGGAGACAATTTTCGAAATTGGGGAAACCGATATCTTGGGTTCTCAATAAGCTTCAAAGAAAGGGATTGCTACAACCCTTAAATCCTAATAACTGTCATTAGTGTAAACAATTTTAATTTAAGTGTTCAAATAATTTTCAAAGACTAAGGCTAATGACCTAATCACTGTTATTAGTGTAAACTATTTTAATTTTAGTGTTCAAATAATTTTCAACACAATTTTGAAAATTTACAAGCACAATAGGAACATTAGATTTCTATCAAAGAGGATACACCATATATATTTAGTAAAGTAATCGATAAAGATAATATAGTAGCAAAAAATATATTAAAAGAGGAGAAAGGGGCAGATCAACAAATATCAGTAAATAAAATTTGGAAGGTGCAAAAAAGTCCTCCATATTTTTTGCTTAGGTATGGACTTGTACTTAATGTTTATGTTGGTTCATTTATATACAAAATGTAATAAAAAGTTGACAAATGAACCTCTCATTAATAGAGATATAGTAACATTGTTACAAATAATAATTTTCATTAATAAAATTCAAAAAAAAAAAATTAAAAAATATATAAAAAAAAGAAAACAAAGAAAACAAAGAATAAAACCTAAAAGTTAATAGAAACCCATGAACAATAACCCAAAAAATCAATCAATGAACAATAACTCCTGAACAATAACCTAAAAATCAATAGAAATTTTCATTAATCAATAGAAACCCATGAATAATAACCCAAAACAACACATGTCATCCAATCCTTCCACTATAATCTAGCTAATATCTTCTTCATCTAGCTTGTAAATTACTTGTAACACCTTTATATCATATATATATAGTATATATACTCTGTATTTATAGAGTATATATGTAGAATATAAAAATGTCATAGTAAATAATTGTAGAAAACTCATATTCTTTATTATTGAAGTAATTACACCTTTAAAAGACCAATTTAATAAATAAATACATTTATATTTAGTAATTCGATAAATCTTTATAAGAAAATCTCTGAGAAAAATTCGTCATAGTTTTGTCTATAATTTTAATAAATCTCAAATTATAAAAAAACACTCCTGAAATCTTATCCCATTCTAACACCATCTCTTCCATAATTTACATTCAAAATTTAATTAATTAAAATTAATGTTCATCATAAGTTCATATTTATACACAAACCCTCAAATTATGTTTAACTTGCACATGTTCTTTCCATAATGATTGGTGACGACTTTGTGCTATTACAATGCTACCGCAAGTGCACGGGTCGCATAAGTAATAAATTAGTGAGTAAGATGTCATTTCACCGGGGACAAGGTCAATTACTAGTGCAATTTTCAACTATTATTTAACAATCCAATGATTCTTGTGATGATTAAAATAAAGAAAAATGAATTAGCTAATAAATTAAATTAATGAAAGATTGAGTATTATACAAAAAGAATTGATGATAAAGACACTATCCAGATATTGAATCCCTCTATCTATACAAAGTATTTATAAATATTAATTCAATTAAATCAAATAACAGAGCTAAATTGGTATTCCTCTGAATTAGATCAAAATCTCTCTCTAGTGAATTAATCCCTAATCACTAAGTAGAATGCTGGAATATCTTCTCAAGCATAATTAAATAGATTATGCAATAAGAACCATGAATTATAAACCAAAGGATCTTGCAAGTCTATCTCTAGCACTCCAATCAAGCCTCCACTCCAATGAGAATTCTGTTCTTATTAAGCTTTCTCAAGTCAATAATATGAAAATTGCAACCAATTAATAAGCATGCTATTATCAATTGGAAATAAACAATTAAGAATCATAAGAATAAGACAACTCAATTAAATGATTTAATTAAATAAAAACTACTCAATCCATACAATAAAGCTAGGGTTCATCAATATCTAGATAGAAATAATTTAGCACATGTTCATAACCAAAAAAAAAAATAAAAGAAATAAGTAAAAGAATTCAAACAATCTAAGATGAATGATTTGTGTTTCTTCACTTCAATCCTTCATTCTTGATTTAAATCTTGTCTAAATTGGATCTTCACCTCCAACCTCAGTTGCCAAACTCTCTCTTTTTACAGAAGCTACCTCTAAGTGATAAAAACTAGAGCCCTAATTCTCACTTCAGTTCAGATTTTATAACCCAGAGATTTAGCCTGACACGCCCAGTGACATGCCTGATGAATGGCCATGTCTTTAGGCGTGTCAATGATATTTTTTTTAGTGTTGATGACATGGGCAATAATATAGCCAAGCTGTTGGATGTTTCATAACTACTGTAATGCAGGATCAAAGACACAGGTAGTGACATGGGCATGTCACTGGGCGTGTCGAAGCTTCTATAAGGTGGGCGAACGACACGGTCATTGATAAACCCATATTGTTGGGTGTGTCACTTGAAAAATTTTCTCAAAGTAACTCTTTTCCTTGAATTTCATTCGTGATTCTGGCCTAAATGACTATAAGGCCTCAAAGTGTAAAAGATTCCAGAAATCAACCCTAGCAAAGACTTGAACAAATAAATTAAACTCAATTTGACAATAAATATACCAAGGAATATAGGCAAAAATATCAATTATATACTTATCAAATTCCCCCACACTTGAGTTTTTACTTGTCCTTAAGCAAACTAAATCACTAAAATAAGCAAGAATGAAAGACCCCTCTATATCCAAAAAGAAAAGAAAAGTTTCACAATAATCAAATCAGAAAACCTGACATTCCCTACCAAAAACTAATTCTCAAACATGATAGCTGAATTAAGAAGTTTTAAAATAAAAATTTTGAAGATCTAAATTTTAAAAATCCAGAGTTAAAAGATTGAGCATAAAATTCCAAGAACTCAAAAGTCATGAGCAAAGTAAGAAAGTGTAAGTTTTCTCTTAAGTTCTTTGACTTGATTGAACCATTCTTTCTAAGGAGCCCGACTTATTTGAACTGATGCTAGCTTTTTGATGCGAAGGTAAACATTTGTGATGCTAACCCCCGATTACTCAGTTAGAATCACTGTTCAAATGGCTACTAGCACTATTCATGATTCCAGCTCCTTCGTTTCAATTAAAGAGTTAAAATTAGCAAAATATGGACAAATTTTCAAAGCTCCTTATGTAATTTTTTTTATTATTATATATATATATCATTTTTTTAAGAATACTCAAGTGGTCAGAAACTTAAGATACTAAATATATCCTACTAAGTTCGACTAAAGTATTTAAAGAATTTTAGCATGCTAAAAAATATAACTAAGGTTTCAAACTTCAGGTGTGCAATTCTCATCAATTAACTACCTAATTATGACTATTACATTTGGTCCTTAGCAATTGATTAAGATAGCAGAGTCAACCTCAACAAGATATTGTCATTCAGTAAATTAACTATTAATTTAATATAAAGAGGAACCATTTCAATTCATACTATTATAGCAATCTAGTTTACTTGAACCTAGAAACAAGTTAAAGAAACTGGATGAGACTGATGATTTAAAAAATATTAATGAAATAGATATCAATATAACTCAATCTAGGAAGTGTACCTTTTCTCTCCCCCACACTTAAGATGCACATTGTCCCCAACGTGTATAAAACAAGAAAAATAATAAAAGAGAGAGAAAATTGCCCTGTCATGCCCATAAATTGGTATATATGAATATGGTTCCAAAAGCGTTGCAAAGTTGAATTAGCTACAGAAAAAAGACTAACATGAAAATTTGTGAAAATTCATGTATATATATAAAAAGATAGAAAGAAATAAATACAGAAGTAAAATAAAATAAAAAACGTGAATTAGTCATCCATGGACACAACATCTTCACTGCTAGCACTGGTATCATCATCTGAAACATCTACGCGTGGCACCGAGGACTGATATGGTGGAGGAAGTGGCTGCGAAGGGCTGAATCCTTGAGACTTTTAAAACTCAAACATGGGCTGCTCCAACCATTGCCTTTACAGTATCTCGTGAACTAATTGCGCTTGAATGGAAGAGTAGCGTTGCTCCATGGAACGCTGGATATGGTCTTGCTAAGACAATAACTTGTTCTGATTCAACTTTATGTTTCCTATTTTGCCTTCTATCCTGCATATCTGCTGCTCAAAATTGGTAGGTTTCCTCTCATCATCCCACTCAACATTAATAGAATGATGCTAGTCTCTAATGGTTGGGGCTGGAGTAAAGGGTGGGTCAGCTGAGGAAGAAGGTCCAACAATGGTGGATGGGCTAGGGAAGTCTGTTGGTGGAGGTGGAGGTATGTCAGAAGTGGGAGTAGAAGGAACTGGCTCAGAATCTGTAGGTGATGCCTGCAGCTCCACCACCTTCTCTCGGTTCAATCGCTTTAGAATGTCCATACCCAAAAGTTTGGGGAGCCCGTCTAGAGTCATCGGGAGGCATCCATCCAATACACCCAAACTGTGAGTTAGTCTTATGACATACATGCCACCATGTAAGTTACCCAATGCCCCTTTCTTGAATTTCTCATAGAAGAAATGCGTGATATCATGAGCTACATTGCATCAGATTTTCTGAACCATGCAATTCAAGAAGAATAACTCCCTTAAGCCAACAACTGCCGTACTACTAAGTCAAGCCGCAATAGTATGGACCAACATATTATGTACCAATCGACAGGGAAAGGATTCAAAATTTGATTCTTTGGATACCTTAGGCTGATACTTGGCTGCATTTGGTGCAAATGTGCTCCAAACCTTGGGAGGAATAACATCGTACTCCGCAAAGTCTACCTTAGAGTTAAGATACTCAACAGTCTCCACCTCTTCCATAGTAATAAACCTAAATGCATGCCAAGTTCACTGATACTCATATGAAATCGCTTCCCTCCCAACCGAAACTTCATCGTCGGCTCGCTAATTGAGATCTTATTTTTTTGAACTGGAAAGTGCAGTAGAATTCCAGTGTTAATTCTCTATATGAAGGCTCATTGATGGAAAAGAGTTGTTCCCATCCCAGTTGGTTTATGAAATCTTGGATCTCAGCTGTGATATTAGCTTGTTCCATAGGACCCCAATCCAAAACTCTAGGAGGAGACCAATCCTTGTTTCCTAATAATTCAAACAACTTCCTTTCTTCTGAATTCATGAATTGAATGCACTTGTGGCTGGCCATAAACTTAGAGATCAGATGTGTAGCGGGTTGGCTTGAGTTGCCTTCCCCTCTAGCACTTTTAATGGGTAACTTGGAAGCTAGTTTATGAGGACCCATGAATTGCATAATGAACAAGACCATTCTAAAAAATAGCAGCAATACAAAAAACATGGGATAGTGTTACTAAAATACTGACATTATAACAACATAGCATAAAACATACTCTAATGAAAAGAATGCCAATTATGCCAACACATGTAAACCAACAACAACAATAAAATCCACAAAAAGAAACTAAATCAATGCATCCAACAACCATGAAATACAAAATGCAGCACTCTAGTTCTATTTGTCTCTAAAGCCTAACAAGTTAAAATAAAGAAATTGCTAAATGGGTGCATGAATAACCAACAAATACTGTATAAACATGCTTAACATAGACCCGACCTATAAATTCCCAAAAATATAATAAATAAAACAAAATAAATCTTTAAGAACTGGGTTAAACCCCAAAACAAAATTGCAAGAGTTAGAGTACGTGCCTGATATGAGTGGAGACTATGATAAAATTAAAGGAAAAGCATGTAAATCTTCTCCAAACCTTGGAATGGGAGTCAAAATCCCCTCTAGGATGAGTGGATGTGTGATTTCGAGTGTGAGAGTATGAAAAATTTGAGAGAAAACTGACAAAGAGGGGGGAAAGAAGAGAGAAAATTATGTTTAATTCAAAATCGGGTATTTCTTAAAAATATGTTGACATGCCTACATACACGGCCGTGTCTATGGGCGTGTTGTAGCTACTAGGATTTAAATAAAATGACACGTCCAGTGACATGGGCGTGTCACTGAGCATGTTGATGCTACTGGGACTTCTTAAATTTTAGTCAAAATGACACGACTAGGGACACGGACGTGTCTATGGGCTTGTTGTAGCTACTAGAATATAATTAAATGACACATCCAGTGACATAGGTGTGTCACTCGCCATGTTGTAGCTACTGTGGTTCAATTTAAATGACACGTCCAGTGACACGTGTGCGTCACTGAGCATGTTATAGCTACTATTTCAAAAAATGAATGACACACCCAGGTTGATATGGGCATGTCCAAAAACAAGCTCAAGTTGCCCCTTACAATACTAAGCCAAATTTCTAAGAAAAGAAAAATTTCCTCGACATGTTCAAATGAAATTAGAATAACACACCTCCAATCAATGAGAGAAGAAATAAAAATCAAAGAAACAGACTAAAAACATGAAAATTAAAGAAACATATATTAAAAACAAATAAAATGTTGGGTTATCTCCCACCCAGCACTTCTTTAATGTCGTATTAGTTGGACGTTCATGAGTAATTTATCCCTAGTCTTAGAGGTATAAAACCTCCTTCAAGTCATTCTATTCTCCCCAAGTATAATTTGAGCCTGCCCTTTCACCTTAAAGTCCCCTTTTTCCAGATGAGTAAGTTCAATTGTTCCATAGGAAAAGACTTCCTTGATCGTGAAAGAGCCAAACCATCAAGAATTTAACTTACCTGGGAAAAGTCAAAGCCTCGAATTATACAATACTACCTGATCTCCAGCTTAAAACTCTTTCCATTCCTTAATGTGAGCATCATGCCACCTCTTAGTCCGCTCCTTATACATCCTTGCATTATCATAAGCTTGCAATCTCAATTCATCCACCTCATTGACCTACAATCTCCTCTTTTCACCTCACTTACCATGGCATACAACTGCTCATCGGGGGAAATGGTCATTAATACCTCCTTCTTCAAACCTCTCCAAGGTTGGGTTCTCTAAGTGAGAATGGTGATCTGATGCCAGATTTTTAGCTCCCTTTTTGTCTTGAATCTTCAAGTTAAATTCCTGTAATAACAAAACCCATCGAATTAGCCTAGACTTTGCATCAATTTTTGCAAATAAATACCTCAAAGCTGAATGGTCTGTATAAATGATCATTTTTGACAAGATCAGATATGATATGAACTTGTCAAAAGTAAAAACCACAGCTAGTAATTCTTTCTCTGTAGTTGTGTAATTAGCTTGAGCTGTATTTAGAGTCTTGCTTGCATAATAGATGGACTAAAAATACTTCTCCCTGTGTTGACCCAAGACTGTCCCCACTGTAAAATCACTCGCATCACACATCAATTCAAAAGGTAAATTCCAATTGGGAGCCACCATGATTGGAGCATAGATTATTTTTTTCTTAAGAGTCATGAAAGCTCTTAGACATTCTGCATTAAATACAAAATCGACATCCTTCTTAAGGAGTCTTGTTAGAGGGCAAGTTATCTTAGAAAAATCTTGTATGAACCTCTAATAGAAGCCCGCATGTCCTAAAAAACTTCTAATGGCCTTGACTGATGTGGGTGGTGGTAATTTCTCAATGGTTTCCACCTTAGCCCAGTCCACTTCAATACCCTTGCTTGAAATCTTGTGTCCCAACATGATTCCCTCTTGAACCATGAAATGACATTTTTTCCAATTAAACATAAGTTTCGTTTCCTCACACCTTACCAACACCCTCTCAAGGTTTTCCAAAGATTCTTCGAATGAGCTACCATAAACTAAGAAATCATCCATGAACACCTCGATAATATCCTCAACCAGCTCATCGATGATTGCCACCATGCACCATTGAAAAGTTACAGGTGCATTACATAGTCCGAATGGCATTCTTCGATACACGAATGTCCCATATGGACATGTGAATATAGTTTTCTCTTGGTCTTCTGGGGCAATAGGAATTTAGAAGTAGCACAAAAAACCATCCAAAAAATAGTAGAATTCATGCCCAGATAACCTCTCCAACATCTAATCAATGAAGGGCAATGGGAAATGGTCCTTCCTAGTTCCATCATTCAACTTTCGGTAGTCGATGCAAACCCTCCAGCCGATAACCATTCTTGTTGGAATCAACTCATTATTTTCATTGGAAACCACTGTCATCCCTCCTTTCTTTAGTACTACCTGAACTGGGCTTACCCAAGAGCTATCCAAAATCATATATATAATTCCCGCATCAAGTAGTTTTATCACTTCAAATTTTACTACATCTTTCATCTTAGGGTTTAGTCTTCGCTGTGGTTATACCATCGGCTTGATTTCATCCTCCATCAGTATCTTGTGAGTGCAATAGGATGGACTGATACCCTTGATGTCTTATATCTTCCAAGCTATGACTTTCTTATGCTTTTGTAATAACTTGATGAGCTTTACCTTTTGCTCAGAAGATAGGTGGAAACTCAGAATTATGGGCAATTTATTTTCCACTACCAAGAATCCATACTGAAGGTGATCCGAAAGGGTTTTGAGTTCCAAGTTGGGTGGATCAATCACAGACGGTTTTGACTTCTTTTCTTTTGGCATCTCAATGGTTTCACATGCTTGACACTTGAATGGCTTGCTTGCTTCAAGATAAGCAAGCTACTCCATTTCTTATTGATCCTCAATATTATCTTGCATTAAACACAACTCAAGGGGATCCTTGGAAACAATGTCAGTAACAAAATTTATGGTTTCATTCTCAATAATATCATTGCATGAATCTGCCTTATTGAGTGTAAGTGAGTGCTTTGTAGCATAATGTATAAGAAAAACAACTTTCTCACTTCCCACTCTCAAAGTCAACATGCCATCATGGACATCGATAAGGGCACGGGCTGTATTTAAAAATAGCTTACTAAGGATAAGAGAAACATCTGAGTCCTCATCTATACCATTGAAAACAAAATCATTGGGGAAGATGAAATCTCTGACTTTTACCAACACATCCTCTATAATACCATGAGGGTGGATTACTGACTTATCAGTAAGTTGAATGGTCATGAGTGTTGGTTTAGGTTCTTTGATACCTAACTCTTTAAACATCTTGTAGGGCATAACACTTATGCTAGCCCCCAAATCTGCCAATGCACTTTTAACTTCAAGATTACCTATCAAACATTGAATAGTAAAACTACCAGGATCTTTTAATTTCTTAGGTAACCTCTTTTGCAAAATTGTCAAACTCTATTCTGACAATTGTACCAAAAATACTTCCTCAAGTTTCCTTTTGTTAGAAAGAAGTTCTTTAAAAAATTTAGCATTTGGGCATTTGCGATAAAGCTTCAGCAAATGGAATAGTAATGTGAAATTGTTTAAAGAGTCCAAGAAACTTACCAAACTGAGCATCCATTTTGTCCTTGTTCAACCTTACTAGATATGATACTCAAGGTCGGTATTCCTTCCCTATTGGACTGGGCTCTTGTGGTTGGTTCCCTTTCTCATTTTTTACTAAAACCTTCTCTCTCGAAGTGACAGTAGAATCATCTTTTTTTTTTCTTGTTCCTCAACCTCTTCCTCAACCACTTCTTCTCTTTTCTCAACCACACCACCCTTAATTTCCTTTTCACTCTTTAGAGTGATTGCCTTTAGTTGCTCCTTCGGGTTTGCCTCAGTATTGCTATGTAAACTCCCTTGCGGTCTTTCACTGAGTAACTTGGCAATTTGCCCCACCTGATTTTTCAAATTGTGAATAAAGGCTTGCTGATTTCTAAGGGTGGTTTTAGTTGATTGAAATCTAATTTCTGAAGCTGCTATGAATTTCTCCATCATGTCTTCCAAATTACTCTTTCATGAAGGAGTAGCTTGTTGGGGTTGAGGCTGCTGAAATCCAGGGGGAGGTCTTAAATTGTTCTGATTATTATAGGAGAAATTAGGATGATTTCTTCACCTCGGATTATATGTGTTGTTGTCGGTATTGTTCTACTATTACCTTGGCATATTCCCAATAAAGTCCACATATTCCTGTCTAGCAAACATATTGTTGTTTTGGCAATCTTGACTTTGAAGTACACCCCACACCATTCATAAGACATCACCTACATTGATTTCCCTAAAGATGATGCTAATGAATCAATCTTTTTGTTCATTACTTCTAATTGTGCTGTCAAAGCCACCACAAGATCCAATTGATGTGAACCAGTGACTCTCAGTTTTCCTTATTCCCTTGGAGCATGCCACTGATAATTGGTAAGAGCCATATCTTTAATCAAATCATTTTCTTGTTTAGGTGTCTTGTTATTTATGGTACCCCTAGCTGCTGCATTAATGGATTGCTTGCTTGCATAGTATAATCCATTGTCAAAAGTTTTAATTTGAAGCCATAGTGGAAGCTCATGATGAGGACACCTTCTTAATACATCTTTAAACCTCTCCTAAGCATCATAAAGGGTCTCACCATCTTGCTGAAGGAAGGATGAGATATCATTCCTTAATTTGGCAGTCTTGGAAGGAGGAAAGTATTTTTCTAAACATTTCTCTACCAATTGACCCCATATGGTGAAAGTGCCTGGGGGAAAAGATTTAAGCCATTCCTTTGGTCAGTCTCTAAGTGAAAATGGGAACAACCTCAGCCTAATTGTTTCATCTGAGACATTATTTATCTTAAACATGTCAAATATCTCCAGAAAATTCTTAAGATGTGCATTAGGATCTTCATCTGTTGGCTTTATCTCAAAGTTGTTCGCAACAACTACCGACCTCCGTATGCTAGAATAAGCCCTATTAAGAGTGGGCTTAGCATAGTCCTGTGTTGTTCTAGGTTCAGCTCCTACCACTATTTCAAGTTCTTCTTTTGAGCTTGAGTCTTCCAGGTTTATTTCAATTTCTGCCAAAACTATTTCCCTTCCTTCCTATTGTTTTCTCCTCAATGTTCTCTCTAGTTCTTAATCTAATTCAAGTAAATAGGAAGAGCTATCTCAGGTCATAAATAGGAAAAAGTACCTAAGATGACAATCAACAAGCAGGAACCAATGTTAAAAATAAATAAAATAAAAGCTAAATCAACAGTCTTAATTATATTACTAATATTGAAAATCGTTGTCCCCGACAACGGGGCCAAAAACTTGGTGACGACTTTGTGCTATTACAATGCTATCGCAAGTCCATGGGTCGCACAAGTAATGAAGTAGTGAGTAAGATATTGTTCCACCGGGGACAAGGTCAATTACTAGTGCAAATTTCAACTGTTATTTAACAATCCAATGATTCTTATGATGATTAAAATAAAGAAAAATGAATTACCTAATAAATTAAATTAATAAAAAAATTGAGTATTATGCAAAAAGAATTGATGATCAAGACACTATCCAGATATTGAATCCCTCTAGCTATACAGAGTATTTATGAATATTAATTCAATTAAATTAAATAACATAGATGAATTGACATTCCTCTGAATTAGATCAAAACCTCTCTCGAGTAAATTAATCCCTAATCACTAAGTAGAATGCTAGGAATCTCTTCTCCAGCATAATTAAATATATCATGCAATAGGAACTAGGAATTATAAACTAAAGGATCTTGTAAGTCTATCTCTAGCACTCCAATCAACCCTTAACTCCAATAAGAATTTTGTTCATATGAAGCTTTCTCAAGTCAATAATATGAAAATTGCAACCAATTAATAAGCATGCTATTATTAATTGGAAATAAACAATTAAGAATCATAAGAATAAGACAACTCAATGAAATGATTTAATTAAATAAAAACTATTCAATCCATACAATAAAGATGGGGTTCATCAATATCTAGATAGAAATAATTTAGCTCATGTTCATAACTAGAAAACCATAACAAAAGAAATAAGTAAAAGAATTCAAACAATCAATGATAAATGATTTGCGCTTCTTCACTTCAATCCTTGATTCTTGATTTAAATCTTATCTAAATTGGATCTTCACCTCCAACCTCAGTTGCCAAACTCTCTCTTTTTGAAGAAGCTGCCTCTAAGTGATAAAAACTGGAGCCCTAATTCGCACTTCAGTTTAGATTTTATAACCCAGAGATTTAGCCTGACATGCCCAGTGACACGATCGTGTCTCTGGGCGCATCAATGATATTTTTTCAGTATTGATGACATGGGCAATGACACGACCAAGCTGCTGGACGTGTCGTAGCCACTGTAATGTAGGATTAAGGACACGGGTGTGAGCGGGAATTTTTGCCCCCACTCCCGGTGGAATGGTTCTTGCGACTTCGGCACTGTTTAGGCTCGGGGCCTTAGAGAATACGGACCTAAGTCAGGAGAAGATGGAGTCGCCACCCAGATGGGCCGGGAAAAAAGAAAGGGGTGGATGACTCAATTCCTAAGGAATCCCCAACCCCCTAATGGGTTCGGAAAGTTGGGTACGTGTGGGGAAGGTGAGAAATGGCCCAGCACTCCCACAATGCCCGACTCCTTTACAGGTCTTAATATTATAAAATTATTAAGTGTAATAACATTCTCCATATTACACACAATAATTAAAATAAAGCATCAATATATTAAAAACAAAGCAAGGTCCAAGCAAAACAAATAAATGGACACCCATCCGAGGATGAAAACATGTCCTTACATCTCATGCCTAAATAGGACACCCACCGAAATGTAGAAACATATCCTTTACATAGGTTCTAAAATAGAAAAGAAAATTAAATTACATGATATTTAACTAATGAGGTACCCACTAAGTGGAAACATACCTCTTACAACATTTGGAAATCTAAATAAATTGATAAAAGTAAATAACCAATCATAATAAATAAATCATTCATCAAAGGCATTAAATATCAATAGAAAGTAAACATCCATCCATGATAAATAAAATAAACTAAGCATTGAACTTAAATAAATTAAAGCATATAAAATAAATCAAAGCATAATCAAATATAGAATTGAACAAAGCAAATAAAAGTCTAAATTATGTCTACTGTGAGTTTTTTAAAGAAATTAAAATAGATTAAGATTTTATGTTTTAAAAGGTTGGTAAAGTTCTTTGATTAACCAAATTATGGTTTGTCATGTAAAATCATGAAATTAAGGTTTGAACACTTTAAAATACTTTTGATTTGTGGTTTACGGTTACTCTTCAAATTATGGTTTCAAGCTTACTGTGTAAAATTAAATATTTGTGTTTATATGGTTTTTTAAAGTTTTAAAGGATTAGGGTGTAGAAAAAAAATTAAGGTTTAAGGTTTTAAGGAGGTTAGGGTTCACTATTTTAGGTTTTGGAGTTGAATTAGGGTTTTAGGATTTTTGAATTTAGGGTTTCGGGTAATGAATTTGTTTTAGGATTTGGAAAGGCAATTGACAATTTCATGAAGTTTTATGAATTTAAACAAAGGATTTAAAGTTTATAAGAGCAAAAAGATATTTTTAAGTCTTTTGGAAGGAAACAGAACACAATTTTGGGTTTTGATAATTTGGGATGCAAATCTTGGTTTTGGGGTTTTGAAGAAATAAAACTAATATCTTTAAACTTTTGAAAAAATAAAGCAACGATTTAAGATTTTCATACTTTAGAAAAGGTGAATTGAAGTGATAAGGCTTTTAATTTAAAAGAAACAATTATGTGATCTAGCTACTGTGACAAAATAAAAGAAATTAAGAATTCAAACCTTATTTTGTAAGTTTCACCAAAAATTACTTCTTGGATGAACAAGGTCAAAGACAAGCCTTTTTACCTTTGAATTGTTTGAATTGTTCCCTCCAAAGTCCAATTCAATTTACTGCCAGAAGGAATTTTCAGATTTTCAAAGTTTTCCTTCTCACTCTCGGTCACAAATTTCAGTCCAATTTTCCTCCTTTTTTCCTCCCCTTTTTTTGTGTTGTTTTAGTCCTTATTTATAGAAGAATTATATGGGCAATTCTAATTATTCACGGCATACAATATTGAATAAGAAAAGGAAACCGAAACCTAATTGTATAAGGTTTCGAAAAATTTGAGTCGGAAAATTTCGTTGGCGAAAAAAAAATGCTGCGGAAAAATTGCACCGGCGAAAAAAATTACCACAGGAAAAATTACGCTGGCGAAAAAAAGCTGCCGCAGCGCGGGCAAAACGGGCTCTCTGGCCATTTCACCCGCAGGAAATTCCTGCTGGCGAAATGGCCTGGTCGCCTGCAGGAGTTTCCTTCGAGCGAAATGCCCACGGGCCCGCACTGACTTTATCATCGCCGATTTTTCCGTTGCTGATTTTTTTTTGTTATTATTTTTGAATTTTTATTCACTTCACCATTTTTTACTAAAATAAATATTAAAATTAATCAAGATATTATAAAAATTATTTTGGACTAATTAAAATATATTGGATCGGATTAGGTCAAAAATTAAGGGTCTACAATGGGTAGTGACACAGGCGTGTTACTGGGCATGACGAAGCTTCTGTAAGGTGGGCGAAAGACACAGTCATTGACACTCCCATGTCATTGGCCGTGTCACTTGAAACATTTGCCCAAAGTAACTTTTTTCCTCATATTTCTTCCATGATTCCGGCCTAAATGACCATAAGGCCTCAAAGTGTAAAAGATTCCAGAAATCAACCCTAACTAGCACTTGAACAAACAAATTAAATTCAATTTGGCAATAAATATACCAAGGAATAGGGGTAAAAATATCATCAATTATATACTTATCAATGATACATAACTTAATTATCTATAAAAAAAAATACTATTATACATGTATGTTGTATCAACTGAATTAGTCTCGTAGCAAAATCTCTACCTTCACAATCAATTTCAAAATAGGTTTAACAACACCTCGTTGCTCTGCATTTCCAATCACTTTCATGATATATACTACCACACTAAGCATATAACTTAGTGGTACATATATCAACACTCAATTACATATTCATTATTCATCTCTATACTCATCATATATATATAACACATAATCAACCACATACATTAGAACATAGCATCACTTTTGCTTCATAAAACCATCAACACATTAATACACATTGGGCCCAATAACTCTCTACACAATATCCAAGTTCCAAAACATATGATTTGGCTATCATAACATCAATTCCATGACCCCAGCTCTGCTCGGGTCAAGGCCTAGCTTTGCTTAAGCCTATATTTAAACTCAAACCCAAGACCAAGCTCTGCTCAGGTATACTCATTCTCAGGACCAACTCTGCTTAGGTCTAACAATATATGCAACACCAACATCAACTTTCTGAAACTAGTAATTGTGTAGAGCTAACACACAATTTCAAATCACATTTCCTTATTCTCATTTCCTTTCCATTATTTTTCCATATTTTTCAAGCAATCAACTCATTCATGATCACTTCCACTTTTCATCACATTCAATGTTCCTTTATCAAAGTTTCCACTTTTTTCACTTCTCATATCCATTTCCAATCATAGTACACAATGTAGTTCATTTTCATATTTTTAATCATATTTTATCATTTTTCATAATATTTATATAATGCACACAACATTGTCATTTCTCACATCAATTTCAACTAACCCATCACAATTACAATCACATACTCAATTATATATGAAGTCACTTTAAAGAATGCCTTTATTCTTTAAAGAATTCCCATATGTATAATTCCAAGCATAAATAATAAAATTAAATATTAACAAAGTATGTAATAACCTTTAAAATGCCAAAACCAAGGCCAAGTCACTCTCTAACTCCAATTTCAATGAATGCCATTCTTTTTTTTTTTGAAATTGGAAAATTTCACCTTCTCACACCTAAACCAAATAATGAGTCAAATTATTTCATTAAAAACATATTTGCATACATTCTATTTAAAATAAACACTAATGATAGCTAATTACCCATCAAAAACCTAGTTTCCCCATTTTCTACCTTTCTAAACCCCACACAACTATTGTCTTTTCCTCTAACAAATCATAAAATCATAACATATCCAATAAAAAAACATCAAAACAATCCATTTGAATAATTATAAAAACCTCCATCACAAACTCAAATTTCACATAATCACCTATAAACCCCAATCCTCCAAACTTCCTTCAAACTTTAGTAAAACTTAGTCATTTCCACTGTACAACCATATAATCTTAACATCCACATCAAAACAATTGAAAGACAGCCCATTTTATGAGTTATAAATATCTCCATCTCAAAATCGAAAATCACATATTCATAAAATCTAGCAATACAATCTTAAAGTTATAAAAACTTACTTGAATCCTTGTTTAATCTTCAAACCACCTTAAAACCCTTGGAAATCTTATGAAATTTGGTGTATTAGGTGATGGATAATCTCCCTTTTTCTCTCTAAAAATCGTCCATGGTGATGGTAAAGGAAGAAGAAGACTTTTAAATTTTAATTTTCCATCTTTATACTTTTTTAAATACTCATAATAATAAAAAAATATAATATTAAGATATTTTTTCTTCTTCCTATCCAAAAATCCAACTTGTAACCTCTTTCACTTTTTTTAATGTTATTATTTATAAATATATTTTTAACTTTTTGACTTTTTACTATTCTTTGTCTTTTAGTGAAAATGCATATGTTAGGTATATATCATGTATTTACTATATATATCCAATGTATATGTTATATATATATTAGGTATATACTATACATATACCTCTCCCAACACTCAAATTGGCCCTCCATATAAATATTTATTTATATTTAAAATTATGGATGCTACATTACCAATGGAACATGGTGCTTATCAGAAAAATTAGAAGAATAACCATCAAGTTTAAAATCATAAAAAATATACTGATCAATCTGAAACAAAATCCCAGATGACTTCACCAAAAACTTAAACTGGTCACAATATCCAAAACCTTACTAATCTCAGTAACTTTATAATTCAACAAGTTCAAAACTTCATGTAACTTATGCAGATTCTCAAATGGGAATCCAAACAAGGGGTATTTGAGAATGACCTTTCCTAATTTTGAGTCTTCAATGAAGATGATCCAGGTGGTAGTGTTCTAGGAGTTAGAAATTTTAGTAAGAGGTTGTAGTATGCAAAAAACGGCTTCTTTGTGCAAGAAGAGCCGCAACACATGGAATTGAGATATGGGTTTAGGCTGATAGGGAAAGGGAGTTTGAGGGACGAGTAAGGACATGGGATTTTAGGAGGAAGAGGAAACGACAACCACTATAAGTAGCAAATGGCACAAAAGGGAGGATGACGACACTAGCATCAAGGCACTTGGCGATCATGAACAGGACGCCGCTTGGAAGAATATCCCATTGTGGTGAGTTTAAAGAAGCCATGGATAGTGAATATTGAGTAGCAAGAAGGTGACAAACATTAGTGCATAAAGGAAACATGAGTTATTATTCAGGGTTATTGGTTTTTGGGTTTCTTTCTTAGTTTTTATTTATTTTTTGGGTTATTCTGTAACACCTCACAATTTAGAAGCTGCTGGGACAATGCTGGTCACTCGAATGGAACCCTAAACCTAAAATATTATAAATAAAAATACACCATAATTACTATATGTGTGAAATATAGGAAAAAATTTAGTTAGGCCAATCCTCCTAACAAATTAAAGCATAAAGTGTGTATAAACACACATATACATATTCAAGTGGGTTAAGGGCCCAAAAGAGTATTCTTATTCCTCTAAACTAAATAGCTACATATGAGGGACACGTGATGATGGGCCCAAGTGGATACATTTGACTATCCACACTATAAAGATATATGTACATATAAAAATGTATTCGGGTGGACCATGGATGCAAGAGGGGCTAACACTTAATATTTTAAAAAAACATGGGGATGTATTTCAAAAATAATTAATTTAGGGTAATGGCAAGTTTAGGGTTTGGAAGTGGATATGGAACTAATTAGTGAAGAAATTGATTAGAAATTCATAAATGAGTGGAATTAAGTGTATTTGTGTAGTTGTTAACCTAAAATTATGTTTAAAACAAATTTTGATCTATAAAAGAATTTATTTAGGGTTTTGGTGAATTTAGGGTTTAGAGATAGTTATGAAATAAATTCTTAAAGAAATTGATTTTGAGTTCATAATTGATTAAGAATAAGTATATTTATATAGTTTTTAAACAAAAACTAAGTTTAAAGAAATTTTTGAACTTTCAAAGTATTAAATTTAGAGTTATATATGTTTATGGTTTTGAGAAAGTTTAAAGTTTTTGAATTGAAGTGATTGTTTATAATATGTTTAGTAAACCTAAATAGAATGTGTTTGATTTTGATTTAAGAAGTATTTCTTTACATGTATGGTTAAAATAAAGACATTTGTATGATAAACAAGGAAAGTGTTTACTTTTTAAAGAATTGTTATTATTTTTATCAAAGTGATATTATAATTGTATGCTTGATTGAAAATGAGAAAGAATGGAATTACCCGAACCATACTAATATTAAATCTAGCTTTCAGATTGAATGGTTAACCAGAGGATAGACGTTCCTACTATTACCGGACACTTTGTATCACTACTATTTTTGGACACTTTATGTCACTACTATTACTGGGAAATTTTCCATTAATGAGCCATTGGCCATACTAACTGCTATATTATTGGGAATTTACTTACCACTTGTGAGCAGAGATTTTTGCCCCCATTCCCATGTGGAATGGTTTTTGCGACTTCGGCACTGTTAGGCTTAGGGCCTTAGAGAACACAGACTTAAACCTAGAGAAAATGGAATCGCCACTCGGATGGGTTGGGAAGATAGAAAATGGTGGATGACTTGATTCTTAAGGAATCCCTAACCCCTATTAGGTTTGGAAAGTTGGGTACACACGGGGAAGGTGAGAATGACCCAGCATCCCCATAGCGCCCGGTTCATTGGAACTAGCCCCCTTTTTGGGTTAAATATTATTAAATTCTTAACTTATTAAAATGTCATCTATACTACATGCAATAAATAAACATTAATTGTATTAAAATCAAAGAAGGTCCAAACAAATAAACAAATAAAAATGGGCATCCATATAAGATGGAAACATGCCCTTACAATAATGTTCAATGTCCAAAACTAAATAAAATAAGACGCCCACCATTTAGTGGAAATATGTCCTTTACATTGATCCCAAAACTTAAAATAAATTAAATTACATTGAACTTTAACAAATGAGGTACCCACTAAGTGGAAACATACCTCTTACATCTTTAAATCAAAATAAATTAATAAAAGCATTCATTCATCATAAATAAAATAAGAGTAAATCATTCATCACAAGCACATAACAATGAACCAAATAATTAAATCTAAGTTTTAATCTTAAATAAAGTATTAAATACACAAAATTAGGATTTACATCTTAAATTAGGGCTTGTAGGATTTTAAGCATGGTTTTAGGATTTTAAGTACAAAATTAGGATTTTGGATGGAAAACTAGGGTTTTGGTTTGAAAATTAGGGTTTTAGGGTTTTAATTTGGAAATTAGGATTTTGGTTTGAAAATTAGTATTTTAATTGTGAAATTAGGATTTTATGGCTTTAATTTTGAAATTAGGGTTTTGGTTTGAAAATTAGGGTTTTGGATGGAAGTCTAGGGTTTTAATGTTGAAATTAGGGTTTTGGTTTTAAAAATGTGCAAATAGGGTTTTAGATGAAGTAATAGGGGTTTTGGGTTTTAAAAACATACAAATAGGATTTGATTCCTAAAGTTTAGGTATTGTATGCCTAAACTTTTGGCCACTGTGTATTAATTTGGATAAAATACATGCACGAAATATATAAATTGCTACTAGATGAACAAACATACTGTAAATCTAAAACAAATAAACATTGGTTGAATAATCCACTCGATGAAACAGAATTCCCAATACTCAAACTATTTGTTTTAAAGGAAAATTGCAACTGTTGGATAAGTAAATTGAATTTAGAAAGCTAACCTACATTTGAAGACTCCACCAAAGTTGAATCTTTGAGCCAAGCTTCAGGTCTGCCTGAATCAATTATAGTATTGGTTGAGTCAAACAACTGTTAGGATAATTGCTGTGTATTGATTTCTACTTGCTTATTGCTAATAGCCGTATTTTATTGTTGCTTCATATCTTTTTTTTTCTTTTTGATAACTAATTGCCTTTTATAGTCAATATTAGGGCATCTTCAATAATCCTCCTTGACTTCGGAGAGGCTAGTCCTTCTTGACTTTGGAGAGGTCGAGTGATGAAACTGTGCACAACCAAGCTATGAGGGCCCACGTTGAGTTGGCTAATGCCAATTTGGCATGAGCAATTGCTCATGTCAAATTGGCGCGAGCCACAGTCAAATAGCCAATTGCTTATTCCGAAACCAAACTAATTGGATCAAATCATATTTTAATCACATCAGCCACAATAAAACTGAATCGACCCTATCCAAATATTAAATAATTAGAATTGATTTAGTTTGGGCCTTGTCGTTGGACTCAAACTTGATCCAGCCTTCAATTGAAAATTATATTTGGACCGATACGAAGATTAAGTGTCTACACTACTACTGTACCCGCTATCTGAACCTATGATTTAAAATTCAGTGTATAAGGGCAAAGTAAATGGAATTTACTAAGATAAGAAAATTGTATGAAGTGATTAATCATTATAAATTATATTGCTCATTGAATTCACTAATGCTATGATAAGTTAATTTGCATTTAAAATTATTTCCATGTATTATTAATATTTTAAAGTGGTGATCCTATTTCTTTATGTTTGTGGTAGTTCAATATTTATTTTTCATATGTTATAATTTTTGGTAAATTATGAATATACAAGCACCACTAAGCAATAGTTTAGTGTGTTAGATTTATTTCTGATGTACAGATCATACAGGCAGAATAGATCTAGCACAGTGAGATTTTAAAGCTTCAAGATCAATTGCATCTCAAAAGGTATAAAATGAAGACTTTAGTATTATTATAGACCCTTACTTTTGGCTCTGTTCAAATTTGGTCTTAAATTGAAAGAGGTCGCATTTAATTTGATTTTAATGAAAGGCCAAATTAAATTTAATATGCTTAAATTAGGTCCAATTGAAATTGAGCCAATTAAAAAATAGGCCAATTCGATTGTGTTGGGTAATCCAGGCTCAATATGAGCCAAATATGAGTTAAAATTTATATGAACCAAGCTCATAAGCTATTTGGCCAGCAAGCTCATGGTGAATTTGGAATGCAAATTCTCCATGAGCCTTGGTCATGATGAATTTGGCTCATGGTGAATTTGGCATGCAAATTTGCCATGAGCCTTGGTCATGGTGAATTTGGCATAGCCAATTCACCTTGAGCCAAGCTCTTGGCAAATTGGCCATGCCAATTCACCATGAGTCCTTAAAACGGGTTATGTTCAGTTTTAATTGGGTTTAAATTCTAATAAGACTCGGATAAGTAGCAAAACATGTTTGAATCGGATGAGGATTGCTTAGCTAGGTTGCCCTAATTGATGTTTATAAATCCGAAGCCAAGAGCCAGAAGAGGGGGGAGCCACAATTAAAAAATAAATACAATGTAATATCCCCCCTTTTTAATGTATAATGGAACAATTGATATGGATAATTAAGTAGGTAGAATGAGAAGAGAGAAATACAAGATGAGTATATTATAGATATGATATATATAATATAATTGAGATATACACGGGATTTATAAGAAATATACATATACATGGAATATAAAATACATATATGTGAGGTATAAATTGGTGTTGGAAAAGTTAATGGAAATAATAATAATAATAATAATAATAATAATAATAATAATAATAATAATAATAATAATAATAATAATAATAATAATAATAGTAATTATAATAACAATAAGAGAAGAAAGAAAGCCAAAGAAGGGAGAGAGATGATTGGTTAGAATTATTAATTAATTAATTCATAATTATAAGAGATAAGAATGAGAATTAAAGACTTCATTTCTTCTTCTTCTTCTTGATCGTGTGCTACTAGAGAGGGAGAGAGCTTGATTTTGGCTTGTGCTATATAACTAAATTTATAAGAGATTTAAAGAGGATTTAAGAAGGTTTTGAAGATTTAGTAAGGAAATCAAGTAAAATTTTTTTTTAAGTTAGTTCTGTTTGATTTTAAGATTATGTATGAAGTGGCTAGAGAGAAAAGTAAGTTTAAATTGTTAAAATAAATAGTAATAAAGTTAAAATTATGAGTATGTGATGAATTAAGGGTTGGTTATTTGAAATGAACTAAGTTGAGGAATTTAGGGTTATGGGATAAATATGTGTAAATTAGGATTTTAATTTAGATGTTTATAATTATGGTAATGGATTAATTTAGTATTTTTTAAATTTTCATTTGATGAATTTATGGTTGGAAATTTAATATGGGTAAGTTGGGATGAAGTTAGGGTTAAGGACATGTTATGTGAAATTAGAGTTTTTGTAGGAGATTTCAATAATTGCTCAAATGGTTTGTAATGATGTTATATTGATATATAAGTGGCGATACTATGGTAAAATGATGGAAATAAATTGGAAATGTTGAAGTTTAAATAAGGTAGTAAGTGAGGGAAATTAGAATTTTGGAGCAATTTTGGATGGAACGAATATAATTGATGTTTGGTTGATTAAAATAGCAAGGAACGTGTTGTTAATGGAACATTTTCACTTATAATGTGATTTAGGATTTAAGGAAGGTGAAATGGTAAAATCAAAGTGAAGGAGGGCATCGGTGAAATTGGTGTTGTAAGAGTGAATTGGGCTTTGAGTTAGCATTCTCAAGGTTAGTATATACTTTGATAGCCTTTGCATTGATTGCATTTAAATTTGCTTAGCACATTATGAATTGTGAAAATGTGCTAAGTTATTTTGATATTAGAAGTCATGGTAAAAGTGCATTGTTATTTGCAAAATTTGATGAAATGCTTGAATTGTGAGATATTAAGCCATTGTAGAATGGCCAATATCTCTATTAAGTGTAATTGGTAAAAGTACATTTTGTGCACTCGGAATGGAAAGTATGCCACATTAGGAACATGGCAAGAAAATATACTTGAATAATTGAAATATGTGAAAAAAATTATAAATAGTATGTAGAATTTGGAAATGTGTGAAAATTGGTAAATATATAGAAATATGATAAGAATAAATATGATGAGATAAAGAATATGTGCATTTTATGATGTGTTAATAATGTGTGATTGAGAATGCTGATAATGTGATAGATTGTGATGTGTTGAAAATGTGTGATTGAGAATGCTGATAGTGTGATAGATTGTGATGTGTTGAAAATGTGTGATTGAGAATGCTGATAATGTGATAAATTATGATGTGTTGAGACGTGAAATTAATATATAAATATAATGATTTATGAGATATGTAATGGTGATCATGGAATGATATCATCACGATACATATGAAAATTTTTGAGAAGGAATGTGAGATGAGAAATATGCTAAATGATGAGAAATGAGTTATTGAAAGACTTGAGCAGAGCTAAGTCTTGATAATGAAAATGAGATTATGGATATATGATTTGGTGAGATGAATAATTATGTGATGTGTGTGTTTCTTTGCATAATAACTTATTCCAGAAAATTGATGTTGGGTTGAGCTCGAGCAGAGTTGGGCCATGACCTAAGTAGAGCTTAGTCATGAGATTGAGGATTTGAGTAGAGCTAGGTCGAGAAATTGAAATGATTTTACCTACGGGCTAGACACTGGGTGTCACAATGGACCAAATTAATTATTCTGAAACTTGATTATTATGTAGGGAGTAGTTGAACCGACGTGGTATTGTGTCTTATAAAGTTTTGGTGATATTACAACAAAATTATGAGATGAATTAAATGAGTTTAGTTGAGCAATGTGCTATGCTGGTAATGTGGTAACGAAATGTTGAGTTGATGAATATATATGTGTATGGTTGTGATATATTTGTATATGAATTTTGTGATAATGATGTTGCATGACTCATATATATATAAATATATTTTAAGAATTAGAGGACAAATGAAGATTAATTTGTGATGAATAATTGTGTGTATATGAATTATAAGGTAAAAGAAATTTAAAAATAGTAGTGTATGTATTGAGAGTATGATGATAAAATATGAGTTGAAAAGTATGCATTTATGTTATTTAAATTGTTGTACAGTTTTAGTATGTACTACTAAGCTTTTGGACTTAGCCTGGTTGTGTGAATTACGCTGGTAAGGAAATTGTTGAGTAGAGAAATATGGAGTTTGGTTGATACTTGGTGATCTAGGGTGCTACAAAACCAGTTGTGCCAATTGTATACATGTATAGTTGGTTTTAAATATTTTGGTTTATATACATTAACGCATAACATTTGAGTTTTGTATTTATTTTAAAGATTGAGATGGTAGTTGTACATTTTTTTTGTAATTATTTAATTATGATATAAAAGGTTTTAAGTGGTGAGTTGAAAGATTGTTGATGAGTGGAAGATTTGTGAAATTATTTATATGAGGAGTGTATTTTTCTATTGCAGTTTAAGTGCTTGATTTTTTTGGAGATATTGAAATTACAGACAAAACTGTAGAACTTTGATTTTGGCCCTAGCTAATCTGATCCTAATTAAAGAAGGTCTAATCAAGGTCGGTCCAATTTTAATGGCTTAAACTTATTTTTAAAGCCTTCAATTAGATTGGTATAATTTAATGAGGCCTAAAATAAGATGGTTAAACCTTTAAAACCCTAAATAGGTTTTTTTTGAAGGTTTGGTCGGTTCTAATTTGATGTGGGGGATCAATTGCACTTCATGGGTGTACCCATGTCGAATTGGGCTTCCCAATTCAATATGGGACATATCATATCAAATTGAGATGCTCCAATTTGATATGGGACTTCCAAATCAAATTAGGACCATCCCAATTCAATATGGGACCCTAATTTGGCATGGAAACTGATTTGGTGGACTCCATATCGAATTAGGGCAATCATAATTCGATATAGAGATTATGGATTTTGATTCCTTGTCGAATTAGAAGAGTTTGAGTCTGACATGGTAACGGTTTGGGTCGAATTAAAATCAATCTAATTTGATATGCCTTAGGAATCCCTTTTTGTGGAATCATTATGCGATATGTCAACGTTTAACTTTTGGTGGAATCTACAAATAGAGGTGTGTTTTTCTAACTTAACTCGTTGAAATTTAATGTAAAGATAATTTATTATTACTTCATCTATTAAACTGCATGTGTTTGAATTTCATCCTTTTAATTTATATACAAGTACATAGTAGACATGGTTCGTTTCTTTTATTTTTTGTATGATTGGTAGTTAGTTACATACCACTAAATATTTCTCGTAAATTTTAGTTTAACACATCCAATAAGGCATATCCCATATAAATATATATCCACAATTTATTGTTTAAATAACTTAAAAGATTTACAGTAGCTTAAAACCCTAAACTGTTTCATAAAGTCCCAAAACCCTAAATTTTATTTCTCTAAAAATAAAACTCTAATCTATTTTCTAAGGTTTCAAAACCCTAATTCAATATCCAAAACCTTAAAATTATTTTCTAAAGCTTAAAAATCCTAATCTTGTTTTCAAAACCCTAAAAACCCTAAATATTGTATTTAAAACCCTAAGAACCCCATTTTTCATCCATAAAACATAAAATCCTAATTTTCATCCTAAAAATCCTAATTTAATCATAAAAGTTCTAAAACCTTAATTTGAAATGTAAACCATAAAAATTGTATATTTATTGCTTCATTCAAGTCTAAAACTTAGATGTGATCCTTTTATGCTTTGAATGGATGATTTATTAATGTTTTACTTTTATGAATTGTTTGTTTTTTTATTTTGCTCATGGTGAATGATTGAATGTTTTAGTTTGGTTAAATATTTAAGTCTTAAAGATGTAAGAGGTATGTTTCCACTTTATGGTTACCTCATTTGTTTAAGTTTAATGTAATTTTATTTACTTTAAGTTTTGGATTAATGTAAAGGGTATGTTTCCACCAAATGGTGGGTGCCCTATTTTATTTATTTTATTTTTGAACATCGGACATTGTAAAAGGCATGTTTCCATCTATGGATGGGTGCCTGTTTTGTTTGTTTCATTTTAATAAAGTGATGGATGTTTATTTCTTTTGAAAATTGTATGTATTATGGATAATATTATAATATTTAAGAATTTAATAATATTTAGACCTGAAAAGGAGATCGGTTCCAATGAACCAGGCGTTATAGGGGTGCTGGCTCATTCTCACCTTCCCCAAACGTACCCAACTTTTCAAACTCAATGGGGAATTGAAGATTCCTTAGGAATCGAATCATCCACCCCTTTCTTTCTTCCTGGTCCATTCGGCTGGCGACTCCATTTTCTCCGGGTTTAGGCCCGTATTCTCTAAGGCCTTGAGCCTAATAGTACCAATGTCACAAGAACCATTCCACATGGGAGTGGGGGTAAAATCTCTGCTCACAGTGGAGACTCCTCTAGGGATAAGATTGGTTGATTCCGTTAGTCTTTATATTATTTTATTCTTTCTTATTATGATATTATCCATTGCATCATTTAGATTGCATTGTGTATGTGAGTTAGGATGCCTGTGTTGCCCGTGTTGTGTTATGTAAGGGATATCATACTTTCACTCAAGGTATGAAGATTGAGCATGACCACTTATAGCCTTGTACCTTTTGGTATATACTTGCTATGAGAGCTTAAACATTTCAACCCAAAAGAATAAAGCTCATGTAATTTGCCTAGTTACTTAGGTTTTTCCCTCAATGCTTGTTATTTGACTACGATTGATATATCTTGGTTTGAACTGTGACTTATTTGGTTTGTTCTTTTTCTAATATGACCTAATTATATTGTATGCTTAAAATAGTTTTATTCTTTTAAACCCAAAAGACCAAAACTATTTTCAAAATTTTAAAGATGATCTTTGGACATAAAGTTTTCTAAAACAGGTCAAAGATTCTTTCTACCTCATACAAACCCCAAAATTCATTTTTAAATAAACCTTTTTACAAATGGGCTTTGAAACAAAACTATTTTTCACTTCATCCAAATTATAACTTTTTTTAAACTTTTTTTTTCTTAAATGAGCTTACAACTATTTAAGTCAATTATGGAATACCTAAAATCAATTGTGGGCCTAATTTATACTAAGATTTATTAATCATGGGCTTATTTGTGGTATGAATCATTGGTTATTTTTTCCAAATCGGAAATATATTTATGATAAATCCCTTAATTTAGTTTTAAATCCATAATATAGCATAAAAGCTATTTTTAGTTGATCCATTGGATTAAGGCTTGATTTATGAGAATTATCATGGACTAACTTCTATGTTTGAGAATACAACTACTGGTTAAATCATCCGAGTAAATTTTTCAATAATAAGATGTCCCATGTTGATATTTTGTTGACCATATACCTAGGAACAGAGATAGAAAAGCAAAACATAAAAGACTGTTTTGCTCAGCCAAAACCAATTGACCTAAGAAGTCAGTAGCATCATCAAGCTTTAACATCAGTGGATTGAGGTGATCAAATAGAGTTGGTTCAACAGAATTAATTTGGTAGAGTCAACAAATGAATGTTTGATTTTCTAATTTATTTTAATTGAATTCTGTTAATCTTGTTCGTTGTTTAATATGATAGAATCCTATGTTATTTGTTCGGTTTAGAAGTTTCATCCAATAACAACAATTTTAAAATTTCATACAATAGCCATAACCCACATTTTTAATAATTCATAAAATCCTAGTTTCCAAATCCCAAATTTCTAAAACCTTAATCCAAAACCCTAAATTTCATCCAGTAGCCATAACCCTAATTCCTAAAATCCTTAATTCCATAACCAAACCCTAATTCCACCACGAAACCTTACCTTGTAAACCATTTACCTTTCGGGGGTGCTACCCCCTATCTCTCACAAGGGGCATTGCCCTCTTGACCCCTACCGGCTAACCGGCTAGTGGAACTGCCGTAGGCACGAGACCTGTGTCATCGTGCCCTATATTTCATTAATAGGTTAATATTAAATCTATTAGTAAATTGCAATTTTTATGATTGACTATAACTTCATTAGTTTAGCCTTAATTTACAACTATTTGTGCAATAATTAGTTATTTATTTGATTACTTGCTTTACCATGAATGATTATTAAGTATTTATTGATTATATTTTTAAGAGACTTATAAAAAGCATGTTTTCACTTTGTGGGTGCCTTGATTATTTAACTTGTTTCTTTTATCTTATTTGTAGTTGGGGATTAATGTAAGGGACACATTTCCACCAATTGCTGGGTGTCCTATTTTTAGTTACTTGTGTTTTGGACACTGGATATTATAAGGGCATGTTTCCATCCTTGGATGGGTTCCCATTTTGTTTGTTTGACTTGATTTATAATATGATGGATGCTTATTCCTTTTAATTTCATGTAATATGGATAATATCATAACAATATAAGAATTTAATAATATTTAGATCTAAAAAGGAGGCCGATTCCAATGAACCGGGCGTTATAGGGGTGTTGGGTCATTCTCACCTTCCCCATACATACCCAACTTTCTAATCATAAGGAGGGAGATTGGGGGTTCCTTAGAAATTGAGTTATCCACCCATTTCTATTTCTTTCCCGGCCCGTCCAGGTGGCGACTCTATTTCTCCGGGTTTAGACCCATGTTCTCTAAAGCCTAGAGCCCAATAGTGCAAAAATCGCAAGAACTATTCTACCAAGAAGGGGGCAAAAATTTTTGCTCATAGTGGCGACTCCACCGGGGATAAGAAAATTTGATTCCGTTGGTCTTTATATTATTTTGTTCGTTATTACTATGTATTATTGATTGTATCATTTTAGATTTGCATTGTGTGGATGAGTTAGGATGCCCTTGGAACCCATGTTATATATGTGTAAGTGATACCTGTGAGCGGGGATTTTCGCCCCCACTCCCAGTGGAAAGGTTCTTGCGACTTCGGTACTGTTTAGGCTCGGGGCCTTAGAGAACACGGGCCTAAACCCAGAGAAAATGGAGTCGCCACCCGGATGGGCCAAGAAAAAGAAAGGGGTGGATGACTCGATTTCTAAGGAATCCCCAACTCCCTAATGGGTTCGAAAAGTTGGGTACATGTGGGGAAGGTGAGAAATGGCCCATCACCCCCACAACGCCTGATTCATTAAAATCGGCCTCCTTTGCAAGTCTTAATATTATAAAATTCTTAAATATAACAATATTGTCCATATTACATGCAATAATTAAAATAAAGCATTATTATATTAAAATCAAAGCAATGTCCAAACAAAGCAAATAAAAGGACACCCATCCGAGGATGGAAATATGTCCTTACATCATCCATGTCTAAACTAAATAGGACACCCACCGAAAGATGGAAACATGTCCTTTACATTGGTCAGGGAAAATAATTTGGGGTTTTAAAGTTTTTGGAAATAGAAGAAACAATTTAGGGTTTTTAAGGTTTTTGGAAGTAGAAGAGTAATTTAGGGTTTTTGAAGTTTTGGAAATGGGAGAGAAACAATTTAGGATTTTAAAGGTTTCTGGAAAGAGAAGAACATTTTTAGTGTTTTGAAATTTTAATCACTGATTAAGACTATTGGATGAATGTACGATTTAATGTAAAACATATTACTAAGTTTAATAATTTAGGGTACTGACTTAATATAAAAAATAAACGACAGAAACATCATAAACAACATCAAATCAAAGATTTATAATCAAACATCCGTTCGTTAGTTTCTCCACAATTTGCTTCTGGATGAATAATGACAAAGGCAATCCTGCTGCCTTTGATGGATTGATTGCTTCTTGTTGCTAATGTCTCTTGCTTGCTAGGGTTCTCATTTGGCCGATGGAATTTTTAACTCTCTGATCCAATAAATAATTTTTTCCTCCTTGTAAAATAATTTTTTTGAACCCCCTAATTCTTTATTTTAATGTGGTATTTATAGGAAAAATCATAAACCTACTTCTAATTGTCTAAGGAAACTAAAACTAATTAGTAAAAGAAACCAAAACCAAATAGAATTTGGTTTCAGAAAAAACTATGTTGAAAATTGCGCTGGCGGGGGCCAATTCGCCCATAAGAAATTCCTGTGGGAAATTGGCCCAGCCGATTTACTTTCGGCGATGAAATTTTTTGTCGCTGATCTTTTTATTCATTTATTTATTTATTATATTTATATTTTAAATTTACTAATATTATATTTTTTATTTTTATAAAAATTTATAAATAATAAATAATAAATACTAAAACAGATATTATTTAAAAAAAATACCACAAAAATTGTTTTGGACTATATAAAAATATCAGACCAAACTGGGTAAAAATTAAGGGTCTGCAGTTTGCCCCCCAGCTTGAATGATCTAAGACTACGGTAAAAGAGAGTGAAAAGCAATAAGACTTAGACTTAATTTTTTTGAGATGGTTTAGATTTTAGGTTCTAGGCCTGGTTTGAGTTCTGGACTCGGGATGGTTTGGATTCTGGACCTGGTTTGAGTTCTAAACTTGGAAAAGACTTGGGTTTTGGACCCAAGCTAAGTTTTAGACTTAAGGGTAATTTGGGTTCTTGACATGAAACTAAATTTGGATACTCAATCCTAAACTGGACTTGGATACTCGATCCTAAACTGGACTTGTATACTTGATCCTAAATTGGATTTGGATACTCGATCCTAAACTGGATTTAGATACTCGATCCTAAATTAGATTTGGATACTCGATCCTAACTGGATTTGGATAGTCAATCCTAACTGGATTAGATACTTGATCCTAAACTGGACTTGGATACTCGATCCTAAACTGATTTGGATACTCGATCCTAACTGGATTTGGATAGTCAATCCTAAACTGGATTTGGATACTCGATCCTAACTGGATTTGGATACTCGATCCTAAATTGGATTTGGATACTCGATCTTATCTGGATTTGAATACTCGATTCTAAACTAGATTTGGATACTCGATCCTAACTAGATTTGGATACTCGATTCTAAATTGGATTTGGATACTCATCCTAACTGGATTTGGATACTTGATCCTAAATTGGATTTGGATACTCGATCCTCACTGGATTTAGATACTCGATCCTAAACTGGATTTGGATACTCGATCCTAACTAGACTTGGATACCCTATCCTAAACTGATTTGGATACTCGATCCTAACTGGATTTGGATACTCAATCCTAAACTGAATTTGGATACTCGATCCTAACTGGAATTGGATACTGGATCCTAACTGGATTTGGATACTAACTGGATTTGGATACTGGAACCTAACTGGATTTGGATACTCGATCCTAACTGGATGTGGATACTCGATCCTAAATTAGATTTGGATACTCGATCCTAGTTGGATTTGGATACTCGATCCTAAACTGTATTTGGATTCTGGACCAAAATATTTGAAAGCAAGTTTAAAAATATTTTGTATACGCATAAACTCAAAAATTAAAATGGAGAAACTTTGCCCCCTGTGTAGGCTTAAACCAATAATTTTTCTCATGCAGGCTCTGATTGATGTTTATATTTTGTCTTGTTCTTTACATAAGCATGCATCTCTTCAAGCAATGGATCTTTCATGCCCCCCTGATTCAATATCTTCTTTTGATTCTTTACTTCACAGAGTGTTTGCTGTTCACTTTGACAAAGAATAGACAATACAATAAAAGAAAATGCAATGTGATATGCTCATGTATGCATTATATGCATGAATAACACTTACAATGGTTATATCGACTCACAGACCAAGATAATCAACTGAAGTGTTCTCATTTCCTCCTTCCAGATGCCCATTCAGGTCTTGCTTCAGAATGACAAAATGCTTCACATTTATGGCTTTTATCTTCAAGGTGTTGAAAACATGAGTGGTAGAGACTCCAAGCAGCAGAGTCAGGGATACATCTATTTCAAGCTATGTTTCAGCATGTCAGTTGGTAGCTTCTTCTTGACCTTGCCAATAATCATTTACTTTGCCCAATGTGTCCTTTGAGGTTTGATTGTTTAAGAAACTTCTCTTAACTTGAAGGCTTTGTATGACAAAAATATTTTTTATTTTTTGAATTTTGATTTTGAAATTAAAAGTTGGCTTTGCCAAATCAATGTCAATGTACCTCAGGACTTGATTTTTCCAAATTAACATATCTATAACATGACAACCCTAGTTACCATACTAAACTAGAGAATTATTTCTATTTAAGCAAGAACTGTTGCACTTCAGATAGGCACATACACATTACTTGTTCAAAAGTCTCATTTGAGTTTAAATATTGTCTATCTCATATGCATGCTTATCCAAACTATCTCCACTAATAGACTCTACCTACCAAGAGAGATCAACAGGTCTTTGATATGCTTGAAATGGGGTCTATAAGGGACACGGGTTAAATGAAGGCCATTTATAAGTTGGAGCCATTGTGATACTATGGGCAAACCTTCACACTACAAACTGCTTGTTGGAACTTTAGGTAGCTTGGAGGCAATCTTGTTAGACTTCAAATTCCTTCTATATCTTCTTGGCATTAATCTGGATCTTGATTAGGACAGTCTTTGCCCTTGCAAAAAGTTTGGGATCCAAATTCGTTTCTTTTCTTCTTCTCCCTTTTCTTTCTTTTTATTTTTCTTACTCTTCCCTTTCTTTGAGCATTTTGTTCTTTTTCCCTATAGGACTGTCAAGTATAGAACTTTTAAGAACTGGATGGTCTTTCTCCTTTTTCTCTGATTTTGATCGAATCTTTGGTTGGGTTTGACCAATTCAAGTCAAACTGTCCTTATAAATTAAAAGGAAGCCTTTTGCTGCTTTAGGTAAAAGAGAACTCAGTTGGTTTTCTTACCCATTTTGGGTTTTCTTTTCTTCTTTTTTTTCTCTTCTTTTTTATTTTTTCTTTTTTTTCCTTTTTTTTTCTCTCTCTTTTTTTTTGTTTTCTTTTCTTCTCTCTCTTTTTTTTTTTTAAATTCTAACTCTAAAAGAGTTGTCTTGTTTGTACCAACTTGAGTTTCTAATAATGGATGAGTGGAATGACATAAATCTTCTTTAACAAGGATACATCATTTGTTACTTTGATGATTTCTTGATAGATTGGAGATATTAGGTGAACTTCAACTACCCCTTTGGTCTTGAGAACATCAACTATCCTTACAGCCTTGGCTATACATTCCTTTCTTTGATCTTCTTACCTCTTCACCTTAGTGATCATAAGACTTGTCAAAAGTATCATAACAGCTCAGGGTAGGTTGTTGGGGTTATATGCCAATGAAAAGAAAGCTAAAATTTTATTAAGGCTCAAAGGGACAACTAGGGATTGATATTTAATTGGGTGGATACTAGTTGTTGGCTAACCAAATAATGCCTAGATCATCTCTCCCTTAAATAAGCAGAGTTCAATTTCGCCTCAAAAGTTTGTCAAAGCATGTTCTAAGACTAACTAGGACCTAGACAAAGATAATTATGCAGGAGCCCTCTCTAAGTAAGCATACACAACTCAATGCTATAGAGTAATTCCATCACCTAGTAAAGTATTCGAGTCATGATGCATAAATATATTAATCCATGAATATCAAGCTAGATTCCTCATTGGTTGAGCACCAAAATGAACAAAGACCAACAAATATTTTAATAAAAGTAATTTATTCAAACAACTTTAAATTTGAAAAACACGATTGTTCCAATTAAGTATTAAAGATAGTAAAATTGAAAAGCAACATTCAAGCTAAGGAAAGTTTGTTAAGTTAAGCTCCTTCTCATTTCACATCTTCAACATTCCCATCTTGAAAAGAGGATAAGACAAAATCTTCTTCTAATCCTTTTCCTACCATGAAGGTTGCTGGTGGTGGCACTCTTCCAAATTTTGGCAAAGGGTTGTTCTTGGTATTGGGCTTATCCGGCTCTAGTAGCTTACTACTATCAATCAAATCTTGGATCTCATGCCTTAGACGAGCACATTTATCTATTTCATGCCCTTGCATTTGATGAAATTAACAGAAGGCTTCGGCATTGAAGTTTGGTGGCAGTGGATTATGTAGCGGTTGAGGAGCTAACAATTGTAACAACCCTTTCTTTTGTAGCTTGCTAAAAACCCAAGATAGAGGTTTCCCCAATTCTGAGAATTGTCTTTTGTTTTCTAAACCAGTCACATTAACATCAACTTCTTTTTGCGTACTTTGATTGCTAGGCTGATAATTCCCTTTCTCATTCCTTCTTATTGAAAAGCAAATTTTCTCCCTTTCCCACTCTTCAATTTGTAGACCAGCTTGGAGAAGATCTTTGAAATCCCTTATAAGGGTGTGAGACATCCTTTCACGGAGATTGGGCAGGGTGCCTCTCACGATAGTCCTTATTTGATCATATTCATCGGGCCTTTTCTTGAGCAAAGCAACCTTATTTCTCCATCTTTTCACTTAGTCCACAAATTTCTCATTTGGCCTTTGTCTAATGGACTCAACTTCCAGCACGACATTATACCCATATTGCTGAATGAAAGCCTTGTATAACATGTCCCAATCTTTTTGAGTACTTTCCTCTAAGGAGTTAAACCAATTTTGGATATCAGGGTCCAATGAGAGAATGAAGTACCTTAGAGTTTGAGCCTTAGTAGATCAGGCAAATTGCATAGCTGTGATATATTGCTTCACATGGAGGTGAGGATTTCTGGTTCCATCAAACTTTGCAAAGGATGGCATCTTGAATTTGTATGGAACTTCTTTGTCTAGCTCAAATAATTTGTCGACTTCTAACTTTTCTTCGGTTTTCAGCTTCTTCTCAAATTTCTTTTCCAAATCCCCAATCATCTTTTCAACATCAGAAGTTTCATTTTTTTCCATAGCTGATCTTTCAACAATCTTTGGTTCTTTCTTCTTGTCTTGAGGTCTTGGAAGTATTGAGCCCAATCATCATCATCATCAATGATAACCTTATTATCATCAAAAGCCACTTCACCAACTTTAGCCTTCCCTTTGTCCTTTGGCTTCTTAGTGCTAGCGGATACTTTGACATTGTTCCCTAAAATTATAGCTAATTGATTGTTCATGGTCTCAGCTAGGGCCTCTTTTATTTCTTCCATCTTGGCATTGAGGGTGTCATCCACCATTCTTTGAATGTTCAGGCTCCATTGCTTTTGGTGAAAAAGAGATTGAGTCATAGCTACTAGATTCTTCGTCTCTGGCGTAGGTCAGATTGTCGTAAACTTTTAAACTGTTGTAATCCAGGGCTGTGAGCCAGAGAGGATCAATGATATGAGATGCAAATGTATGTATGCATGTATGCATAAATAATAGACAAAGAAAGATAATTACGATGTTCCTTCCAACCTTATAACATCTACACACGAATGACGAGTCTCTTTTCCTAGGTATATGGTTAATAAAATACCAACATGGGGTATCTTATTTTTGAATATTTCCCTCAGACGTTTCAACCAATAGTTATATTTTCAAAAATGGAAATCAGTTCATGATAATTCCCATTAATTAGGTTTTAATCCATTTAACCAATTAAAGTAGCTTTTATGTCATAATGGATTAAAACTAAATTAAGAGGTTTATTATAAATAGATTTCTCACTTGAAAAAGTAATTAATGATTCATGCCAAAAATAAGCCCATGGTTAATTATTCTTAGTATAAACTAGGCTCACAATTAATTTTTAGTATTTCATAATTGACCTAAATAATTTGCAAGCTCTTTGTAAGAAAATGTTGGATGAAAATAATTTTATTTCTAAGCCCATTGCAAAAAAGATTTTAGAAAAAATGGATTTTGGGCTTTGTATTTGGATTATGAGAAAAGTATTTTTGATTTGTTTTTGGAAAAGTTTTAAAGACCATTTTGAAAAGTTTTGAAAATAGCTTTGGTCTTTTGGATTCTAAAGAAAAATTTATTTTTGAGCTTACAATATACTTAGGTAATATTAGAAAAAAGAACAAACCAAATAAGCCATGATTTAAGCCAAGATAAATTAACCATAGTCAAACAACAAGCATTTGGGGGTAAAACCTAAGGAAAGTAACTAGGCCAATTACATGAGCTTTAGTCTTTACGTTAAAAGGCTTAGGTTCCCATAGCAAGTATATACCAAATGGTACAAGGCTATGAGTGCTTATGCCATGCTCGATTTCCATATCTTGAGTGAAAGTATGGTATATCTTACATAACACAACACGGGTAATACGGGCATCCTAACTCATGCACACGATGCAATCAATATGATGCAATGGATAATATCATTATAAGAAAGAATAGAATAATAAAAAGGCCAATGGAATCAACTTCTCTTATCCCCAGTGGAGTCGCTACTGTGAGCGGGGATTTTCGCCCCCACTCCCGGTGGAATGGTACTTGCGACTTTGGCACTGTTTAGGCTCGAAGCCTTAGAAAACACGGGCCTAAACCTAGAGAAAATGGAGTCTCCACCCGGACAGGTTTGAAAAAAGAAAGGGGCAGATGACTCAATTCTTAAGGAATCCCGAACTCCCTAATGGTTTCGGAAAGTTGGGTACGTGTGGGGAAGGTGAGAAATGGCCCAGCACCACCACAACGCTTAGTTCATTGGAACCGGCCTCCTTTGCAGGTCTTAATATTATAAAATTCTTAAATATAGCAATATTGTCCATATTACATGCAATAATTAAAATAAAGCATTATTATATTAAAATCAAAGCATTGTCCAAACAAAGCAAATAAATGGACACCCATCCGAGGATGGAAACATGTCCTTACATCGTCCATGTCTAAACTAAATAGGACACCCACCGAAAGATGAAAACATGTCCTTTACATTAGTCCAAAATATAAAAGTAATTCAAATTACATAATACTTAACTAATGAGGTACCCACAAAGTGGAAACATACCTCTTACAATTTTAATATTAAAATAAACAAATAATAATCATAATAATAAAGAAAATATCCATCCATGATAAATTAAATAAATCAAGCATTGAAATCAAATAAATCAACCATCAAAACATATAATAAACTACATAATCAAATCTAAAATTAAATAAATCAAATAAAGATACAAATTTAGGTTTATGTCTCAATTTAGAATTCTTTAATTAACATTTAGGGTTTTGGGGATTTTGAAATTGTTATTATTATTATTTAGGCTACTGTGAAGATTTTGAAAAAATGGAATAGATTAGGGTTTTATAAATTTAAGAAAGTAGTAAGGGTTTTGGTTAATCAAATTAAAGTTTAGGGCTAACATCATGAAATTAGGGTTTTGGACTCTTAAGGCATTAAGTTTATAATTCATGTTTACTGGATTGTGATTTTAGGTTTACTGGATTATGGCTTTAGGGTTTAGATTTATTTATCATAAAATTTTGAGGATTAAGAATTAGGGTCTAGGAAAGTTAGGGTTTACTGGATTAGGGTTTTTAAGAAGTAATAAGATAGTTTAGGGTTTTTGATATTTTGGGAAAACATGTTTGATCTTAGGATTTAAAAAAATAGTTTAGAATTTTATAAAAATAATTATGATTTTTAGAAGCTGTAAAGAAGATTAGGGTTTGGAGATTTAAGAAGACATTTGGAAACTTTGGACAAAAAGTTAGAGTTTAGATGAAAATAGTTCGGGGAAAATAATTTAGGTTTTTAAAGTTTTTGTAAACAGAAGAAACAATTTAGGGTTTTGAAATTTTGATCACTGATTAAGGCTACTGGATGAATGTATGATTTAATCTAAAACATATTACTAAGTTTAATAATTTAGGTTACTGACTTAATATCAAAAACAAATGACACAAACATCGTAAATAACATCAAATCAAAGATTTATAATCAAACCTCCGTTCGTTGGTTCCTCCACAATTTGCTTCTGGATGAACAATGACAAAGGCAATCCTGCTGCCTTTGATGGATTGATTGCTTCTTGTTGCTAATGTCTCTTGCTTGCTAGGGTTCTCATTTGGCCGATAGAATTTTTAAGTCTCCGATCTAGTAAACAATTTTTTCCTCCTTGTAAAATAATTTTTTTGAACCCCCTAATTCTGTGTTTTAATGTGGTATTTATAGGAAAAATCATAAACCTACTTCTAATTGTCTAAGGAAACTAAAACTAATTAGGAAAAGAAACCAAAACCAAATAGAATTTTTTTTTTAAAAAAAACTGCGTTGGAAAATTGCGCTGACAAAAAAACTACTGTGGGCTAGAAACTGCGAGAACTACCAGAGTTGCTGCGGGCGAGCTCCAATTCGTTTATTTATTTATTATATATATATATATTTTAACTTTAATAATATTATATTTTTTTATATTTATAATAAATTATAAATAATAAATAATAAATAATAAATACTAAAATAGATATTATTTAATTAAAATACCACAAAAATTATTTTAGACTATATAAAAATATCGGACCAAACTAGGTCAATAATTAAGGGTCTACAATACTGTGCTTGCATTCAAGGTATGAAGATCGAGTATTGCATAACCACGCATAGTCTTGTACATCTTTGCATGTATTTGTTATATGAACCTAAGCTTTTCAACCCAAAGACTAAAGCCCATATAGTTGGCCTAGTAATTTTCTTTAGGTTACCCTAATTGCTTGTTGTTTGACTATAATTAGTATGTCTTAGTTTGAATTATGACCCATTTAGTTTGTCCTTTCCTAATATGACCTAATTATGATATGAGTCCAAAAATATTTTTATGGTCCAAAAGTTCTTTTAAGCCCAAAGTCCAAAATCATTTTATAGTTCAAAAGTTCATTAAAGACTAAAATCAGTTTCAAAACATTTTTAAAATCTTTTCAACAAAGTGGTCAACAATTGCTTTCTTGTTGCCTAAGTATGAAGCCCAAAATTAATTTTTGAAATAAACTTTTTTATAATAGGCTTTAAAGTGTTTTCAAAATGGGCCTAAAATCATTTTTCACTTTTCAACAAGCTTTCAATTAGTTAAGTAAACTATGGAATATTAAAATCAATTACGGGACTTATTTATACCAATACATGGGTTTGTTCATGGTATAAACCATTAATTGCTCTTCTAAGTAAGAATTCTATTTATAATAAACCTATTAATTTTGCTTTAATCCAAGATATGGCAAAAATGTCGCTTGATTGTTTCAGTGGACCCAATGGATTAAGTCTTAATTAATGGGAAATATCATAAACTAACTTCTATTTTGAAAAGTCAATTATTGATTATTTTTTTTAGTGACTCGAAAACAAAGTATCCATTGTTGATATCTTTATTGACCATGACACCTAAGAAAAGAGGCTCGCCACTCGTATGTTGATGATATAAGGTTGGAAGGGACATCTTGACTTTACTTGTTTGTTTGTTTATTACTCATGCATACACGTATACATGCATTGCATTACATTCACATTAACCCTTTCTGGTTCACAGATAAGGAGTACGACAATTCAAGGGCTTATGACAACCCTACCCACGACTCAGAATCCAGTGAGAATTCAGTCAGTTTCATACCAAAGCTTGTAGATTGTGAGCAAATTCAGAACCTGGTGAATGAGGCCGTAGCCTAAAAAATGAAAGAACTAAAGGGGGCCTTGGTTGAGACCGTGAGGAGTCAATTACTTTCACTATTAGAGGATTATAATGCTGAAGTGTCTTCTAGTACTAAGAAACAAAAAGACAAATGGAAGGCTAAGGTAAGAGAGGTAGCCTTTGATGATGAGAACATGGTAATTGATGGTGATGACCAGGAGCAGTACTTTCAAGACTAACATGATAAGAAGAAAAAAAGAAAGGTGGAGAAGACTGAATCCACTAATGTTGAAAAGATGATTACTGGTCTAGAAAAGAAGTTTGAGAAGAAGCTTAAAGCTAAGGAAGTATCGAAAGTTGACAAGCTATTTGGGGATGATGAAGGAATCCCTTACAAATTTAAAATTCCTATTTTTGCTAAGTACGGTGGCAAAGAAAATCCTCACTTGCATGTTAAGTAGTACATCACTGCCATGCAGTCTAGTAGAGCTACTAACATAAACCCTAAGGTATTTCATGCTTTCTTTGGATCCTATTGTGTAAAATTGGTTCAATACCTTAGAGGAGAATACCTCAAAAGATTGGGATCTACTGTACAAAGCCTTTATTCAGTAGTATGGATACAATGTTGAGTTTGAAGTGACCTTAATGGAGGTGGAGACTATTAGGCAGAAACAAAATTAAAACTTTGTTGATTATGTGAAGAGATAGAGAAGTAAGGCTGCACTTCTTAAAAAAGGCTAGATGAATATGACCGAATTAGAATGTTAATAAGAGGTGTCTTGCCTATTTTTCATGAGAGATTTTCTTACACACTTATTGGAGATTTCAAAGATCTTTTCCAAGCTGGCTTGCAAATAAAAGAGTGGAAAAGGGAGAAGAATCATTTTTTTGAGAGAAGGAATGAGAAGGAAAATTACCAATCTGGTGGACAAAGTGCAAAGAAAGCGGTGGATGTCAATGAAACTACTGACCAGGGGAATAAGAGGCAATTTTCAAAGTTGGGGAGACCTTTATTTTGGGTTTTAATAAGTTGTAGAAGTAAGGGCTATTGCAACCATTGGATCCCCTACCGTTACCCAATCCTTTGCAACCAAACTTCGATAACAATGCATTCTATCAATTCCATTAAATATAGGGGCACAAAATAGACAAGTGTTTTAGGTTAAGACATGAGATTCAAGATCTGATTGATAGTAGTAAGCTACCTAAACCTAACAAACCTAGCACGAAGAGTAATCCTTTGTCTAAGTTTTGAAGAGTACCTCCACTGGCGACCTTCATAATGGGGGAATTGAGAGTATATGAGGGAAGAAGAAAATCCATTCAATAAACTTCCTTTTGCTTAGGAGTCGCTTCTCTTATTTTCTTTCTTTAGTATTTCATTGTAACAATTATGTTTTCTCAAATTAAGATGGTTTAAATAAATTATTGAATTTATAATTTTGTTGGTTTTGCCATTTTAATGCTCAACCAATGACGAATCTAGCTTGATATTTATAAATTAGTGTATCTATGCATCATGATTTAAATGACTTTACTAGGTGAAGAAATTTTTCTATGGCATTGAACTGTGTATGCTTACTCAAAGAGAGCTCCTGCATAATTACCTATGTCTAGGTCTTAATCAATCTTAGAATATGCTCTGATGAACCTTTAAGGTGAAATTTAATTCTGCTTATTTAAGAGAGAGAAAATCTAGGCATTATTTGGTGAGGCAACAACTAGTAATCCACCTTGTTAATATCAATCTCTAGTTTGGCCTTTTGAACCTTCATGAGATTTTAGCTTGCTTTTTATTGTCTTGTAAAGCCCAATAACCTATCTTAAGCTTTTGTGACACTTATGACAAGTCTGATGATCACTAAGTTACTAAAAAACAAGAAGATCGAAGAAAGGGATGTTCAGTCAAGACCATAAGGATAGTTGAAGTTTACATGAACTAGACCTAATATCTCATATACATATTTCACCATGGAGATGACATCAGGACAATAAAAAAAATCCATCTTCATTAAAGCAAACTCGTGTTGCTCCATATTTAGAAGAATGAGATGGTACAAACAAGACAACTCTCTTAGGGCTAGGACACAAAACAAAAAAAAAAGAGAAAAAACAAAACAAAAGAAAAGAAATAAAGGAAAAAAAGAAAAAAAAGAAAAAAAAAAAGGAAAAAAGGGAAAACAAAAAGCCAAAACAAAGAGAAAATAACAAAAGAGAAAAAAAAAAGAAGAAAAGGAAGGAAAAAAAGAAAATGGGTCCTGAGTTCGTGCAAAAGCAAAATGAAAAGATGAAGATCATCCCAATCAGATCTAGATTTCTCCCAAGGAGATGGAAGGAAATTGAAGTCTATCTTTTCATGAAGCAAGATAACAAGATGCCCAGAGTTTAATATTGCTTCTAGCTGCCTATAGTTCCAGCAGAAAGTTTAAAGTGTGAAGGTCTGGTAGCAGTGTCACATCAACTCTAATTTAGAAATGGCCTTTGCTTAACCCATATCCCTTGTAGACCCCATTTTAAGTGTATTAAAGATCTGTTGATCTCTCTTGGTAGGTGGAGTCTTTTAGTGGAGATTATTTGAAAAAGCATGCATATGAGGTAGGCAATACTTAAACTCAATGAGACCTTTGGCTAAGTAATGTGTAAGTGCCTATTTGAAGTGCAATAATTCGTACTTAAATGGAAATGATTCCCAAGTTTAGTACGATAACTAGGGTTATGATATTATAGATCTGTTAATTTGGAAAAGTCAAGTCCTAAAATATATTGACACTGATTTAGCAAAGCCGACATTTGACTTCAAAATTAAAAAAATTAAATTATTAATTAAAAAAATATTTTCTTGTGATATGAGCCTCCAGCCTTAGGGAAGTACGCTGTACTATTGAACCTTAAAGGACATTTTGGGTAAAAGTACGCTAATGAAAGAATCATTCACAAGGTTATGAACAAGCTATCGACTCATGTGCCGAATCATGGTTTGAAATAGATATCTCTTGTACCTCTAACTATCTTACTTGGGCCCCCCACTACTCATGTTTTCCACATCTTGAAGATGAAGCTGTGGATGTGATATTTCCTGATTATCCAAAGCAAGGCCTAAATGAATATCTCGAGAGTACCAGTAGGAGTCCTATAGCCTATCACCTCAGTTTATGAGTCAGTATAACTACTGTAAGTATCACTCATGCATGTCATGCATACTCGCATACATGAGTATATCACACTGCTCTTTTGTTGTCTATTCTTTAAGCAGCCAATACTCTTAAAGTAAATGATGAGAATTAAACATAGAATCAGGGGGAATGAAGGGCCTACTGAAAAAGATAAAAGAGATGCATGCTTTGAAGCCTACACATTGGCACAAAATCATTGGTTTGAGCCTAAGCTGGGGGAAAAGCTTCACCTTTCAATTTTTTATTTTATACATGTACAAAAAATTTTCAAACTCTCTTTCAATGTTTTTCCATGCAGGGGGCAAAGAGAGGATACAAGGGCTAAAAAATAGCTGAATTTTTGCAAAATGAAATCTATTAAAGAATGGAACAAGCTGCCAGAAGAAAGCCAAACTCTTAAATGATAGAAGGTCAATCAAGCTAGAAGAGCATAAGTTGATGCAATTCACGGGTTCAGAACCCAAATCATCTAGGAGTCCAGAATCCAAACCACTAACGGGTCCATAACCCAAATCATCCATGGGTCTAGAACTCAAATCATCCATGGGTCCATAACCTAAATCACTTATAGGTCCAGAACCCAAACCAATTCATGACTCCATAACCCAAATCACTCATGTGTCCAGAACCCAAACCAACTTAAGAGTTCAAAACTCAAACCTGGCCAGCTCCAAAGCCCCAATCCAGCCTCGGGTCTAGAACCCAAATCTAGTCTCAGGTCTAGAACCCAAATTTAGTCTTGGGTCTAGATTCCAAATCCAAACTCAGGTTAAGAACCAAAATCCAGTCTCATGTCCAGAACCCAAATACAGTCTCAGATCCAGAACCTAAATAATCTAGGGGTCCATAACCCAAACTACTTACAGGTTTAGAACCCAAATCATCCATGAAATCCAAATCATTCATGGGTCTAGAACCCAATTCACTCACGAGTCTAAAACCCAAATCAATTTATCGGTTCAGAACCCAAATCACTCGCAGGTCCAGAATCCAAACCAATTCACAAGTCCAGAACTCAAACCTATCCGGGTCCAGAGCCCAAATTCAGTCTCAACTCTAGAACCCAAATCTAGTCTCGGGTCTATAACCCTAATCCAGTCTCAAATCCAGTTTTGAGTCCAAAACCCAAACTCAATCCTGGTCCAAAACCCAAACCAATTCATGAGTTCAGAACTCAATCTGGGTCTAGAACCAAGCTAAAACACTCCGCGGGTCTAGAACCTAAATTAATTCATAGGTCCAGACCCAAAATCAGATTCCTGGGTTACCCAAATCAATCCTCTGGTCCAAAACCCAATCTATCATCTCAAAACCAATTGCTTTTCACTCTCATTTATCAAGGTCTCAGATCGTTCAAGTAGGGGGCAAAACTATAGACCCTTAATTTTGGCTCGATTTAAATTTTGTTTTAAATTAGAAGAGGCCGGATTAAGTTGTATTTTAATGAAAGGCATAAATTAAATTTAATTGGATTGAATTAGGTCCATTTGAAGTTAAGCCAATTAAAATATAGGCCAATCCAGTTTGGTTGGGTCAGCTAGGCGCAATAAGAGCCAAATATGAGCTAAATTTGTATGAACCAAGCTCATAAGCAAGTTGGCTAGCCAAATTAGCCATGAGCTTTGCTCATAGCAAATTTGGCATGCAAATTTGCCATGATCCTTAGTCAAGGTGAATTTGGCATAGCAAATTCGCCATGGGCCAAGCTCATGGTGAATTCGCCATGCCAATTCACCATGAGTCCTTAATATGGGCTTGGTTCAGTTTTAATTGGGTTTAAATTTTAATATGACTCTGACAAGTAGCAAAACATGTTTGAATTGAATGACGATTGCTTGGCTAGGTTGCCCTAATTGATGTTTATAAATATGAAGCCAAGAGCCAAAAGAGGGGGGAGCCACTATTAAAAATATGTACAGAGAGAGGAGCAACGATTAAGGAAGAAAAAGCAATTAAAACAAAAAAGCAAAACATAAACAGAGAACAAACAGAGATAAAAATTCAAAACACAAAAGATTATTTCGCTCAGTGAAAACCAATTTACTCAAGCAGACAATAACGTCATCAAGCTTTAACTTCGGTGGATTGAGGTGCTTAAATAGAGTTTGGTTCAATAGAATTAATTTGGTGGATTCAACAAATGAAGGTTTTATTTACTAACTTATTTTAATTGAATTGTGTTAATCTCATTCATTGTTTAATATGACAGAATCCCGTGTTATTTGTTCGATTTAGAAGTTGCATCCAGTAACAGCAATTTTAAAATTTCATATAGTAGCCATAACCCAAGTTTTTAATAATTCCTAAAATCCTAATTTCCAAATCCCAAATTCCTAAAACCCTAATCCGAAACCCTATATTTCATATAGAAGCCATAACCCTAATTCCTAAGACCCTAATCCAAAACCCTAAATTCCATAACCAAACCTTAATTTCGCAATAAAACCCTACCTTGTAAACCGTTTATCTTTCGAATGGCCATCCGCTAACTGGCTAGCGGGACCGCCATAGGCTCAAACCTCGTCGTCGTTCCCTATATTTCATTAATAGGTTAATATTAAGATCTATTTGTAAATTCCAAATTTTATGATTAACTATAACTTCATTAGTTTAGCCTTAATTTACAATTGTTTGTGCAATAGTGGGTTATTTGTTTGATTACTTGTTTTACCATGGATGATTATTAAGTATTTATTTATTTTATTTTTAAGAGACTTGTAAAAGGCATGTTTCCACTTTGTGGGTGCCTTGTTTATTTAATTTGTTTTTTTATCTTATTTGTATTTGTGGATTAATGTAAGGGACACTTTTTCACCAATTGGTTGGTGTCCTATTTTTATTTACTTATGTTTGGGACATTGGATATTGTAAGGGCATATTTTCATCCTTGGATGGGTGTCCATTTTGTTTGTTTGACTTGATTTATAATATGATGGATGCTTATTCCTTTTAATTACATGTAATATAGATAATATCATAACAATATAAAAATTTAATAATATTTATACCTGAAAAGGAGGCCGGTTCCAATAAACCGGCCATTATGGGGGTGTTGGGTCATTCTCACTTTCTCCATATGTATCCAACTTTTTGAACCTAAGTAGGATGTTGGATTTTCCTTAGGAATCTAGTTATCCACCCTTTCTATTTTTTCCTGGCCCATCCCAGTGGTGACTCCATTTCTTTAGGTTTAGGCTCGTTTTCTCTAAGGCTTAGAGCCTAACAGTGTCCAAGTCTCAAGAACCGTTCCACCGAGAGTAAAGGCAAAAATCCTCACTCACAATTATTTATTTTACTCAATTCACATAGTAATGTTTTGCATTTTAAATGATAGTTGTATAATTATGAGTAACCTAGAGATTTTTGTTTACTTTGTAGTTGTGAGTTATATTATGTAAATTTAGTTTAGGTTATAAATTTATAGTAAATCATGATAAAAATAAAGATATGCTTAATATGTAAACAAGTTGATAAAATTTTAGATATTTGATCTAAATTACAGGTAATGGTTAGTGTATTGATGAGATTGGAGTTGAGATTGAATGTGAGAATATTAGAAGTGCATTCTTCTGCAGGTTGTGTATTGATTGGAGAAGATGTTGGTAGTGTCAAATTTTAGGGGAGACTCTATAAAATTTTTTATTGATATTATCTTTAGTGTTCATTAAATATTGAATAAAAAGTGTATAGACATTGTATGATATCTCTTAATAGTTCTTTAATAGGATTGTAAGGAGGTGTTACACGGACCGCCCTTGGTCTGATCAAACTATGGCTTGGTTTGGTCATATTTGCCTTGATTTGGTTAGAGACTCTAATATTTATAGGACACTCCTCCAAAGGCCAATAGACGTGGAATCTACTAATCTAATGAACACATAACAACTATAATTTTTTGAACTTTGTTCCACTGGTCTGGCCAGTATAGTCTTAGTCTTGTCGGACCATGAGTGGTATGCTGAGAATTCAGAAGTACCACAGGGTGTGAACTTCACTAGTACTTTTGGATTTTTTATCTTAGGCGTTGTTCGGCCAAATAGATGTGGTCCGGTCAGGATATATTGGTATTATGATAATTTAGGAGTACCATCTGGCCATGAACTCTACTTGATGATTTGGAGTGAGTTTTCATCATTAGTTCGGTCACACTTCTTTTGGTCCGAGCAAACTAGTCATGGTACAGTGACATTTTGAGAGTATTGGTAATCGTGATCTTCACTCGATGAATTGCTTTAAAAGTTCAAGCTCGAGTCTGATCGGACAGCTCACTAGTTTGGTCGGGCCTAATGTGAATTCTTCAAAATCTTAATTTCCTGCAATATTTAACTTGATACAAATATTAGTACTATTTAATTTGATTTCCCAAAATATAAAAGAGCTTATTAAGCTAAGGATTTGGCTAACAATCTCCCTTTTTCTACTTTAACAATTAAATTGAATTATGATAAAAATGAATTAAAGTTCAAAAGTTCAAGTTTGCTTAAGTTATTTCTTCTTGTTGAGAGTAATTTGGTCATCCCCTTTTTGACAAAATATTTAAGTCTAAAAATTTTTTCTTAATTGTTTCTCCTTTTAAATTGTTTCTCCCCTTTAATTTGTCAATTTAATCTCATTCATATTTTATTTGTTTAAGGGTTTGGTTTAAACTATTACTCCCCCTTTGACTTAAACTAAACATTTACTTTATTCAATTTCATTATTATATTCTCCCCCTTTTGTATTTTAACTTTCTAATCAATTCAATTTTATTCTTTCTCTCCCCCTTTGGCAAAGGTAAAAACAAAAAAACACAATCAAGTACCACAAAGACAATGTAAAATAAAATAGAAAATTTTATTGACAAAAATAGATAGATGCAACATAAGCACAGATGTATGATCTTATACAATTAGTGTCACAATTATCAAGTTAATCATACACAAAAACAAAAAGAAAGTGAAAAACTAAAAACTTGGAGTTTCATTATCATCATTATCATCCTTTTCTTCTCCTTTTTCACCAATGGCTTCATCATTGCCCCCTTCATCACCTTCTTCTACTCCAACTTCTTTTTCAATATTGGCTATTTCATCCCCTTGTTCATCATCCTAAATCATGCACTGAGAGATTCCCATGCCACTTTGCGAAACCTTAATATCCATCCGGGGATGGGAAAGACTATTGGAAATGGTATCCACTTTAGAAGTCTGAGAATATATTTGTCCTTGAATTTCTTGGAGAATGGAGAGGATAGAGCCTTGTCCACCAGGAGTTTGAGGTTTAAAAATCTCCATTTGAAAAGTTTTAGGATTTTCATAAACAAACCTAGGCCTTTTTCTTTGTTGGGCCATTGCTTCTTAAGCTCCAAGTTGTAATGATATCTTCCTTCCACTTCTATAATACATTTAGAATGCTTGAGATACTTGATGTTAATGAGGACTTTTGATGGATCAAGAGGATTAGTGAAGGTTGCTCTATTTGTAGGATAAGGACACCTACATGTTTAACAAATTGGGTAATGAAGGAGATGATCATGATGGTTCCAGTTGATTAGTTAAGAATTGTAAGGAAGGAATCAATTAAGAATTTTGCAGTTTGGATTGTCTCTCCTTTCACAAGACAATAGAGAAACATAAGGTCTCTATGGGTAACCTTCTTATTACTATCACCCCTTGCATTTATAGTGTACGTTATAATCCTATGTAAAGCCAAAGAGTGAGGATCCTAAGATTCTTAACATTTGATTGTTTATGGAAATCAGCTTCAATGGAAACTTCTTTCTAAAAGTTAAGAAGGACTTCGGGTGCAACTACTGGATTCGAAGAGTGAATTATACCTTCCATGTTGAATCCCAAATTGAAGCAAATCCATCTAGTTTAGATTGGTACTCTTAGTTAAATAACCTAAGAGTAATGCAATATAATCCTAAAGGTTCAACATCTTTCTTCTCAATAACCATAGTTGTGAGAAATTCTTTAATGAGGGACTCCCATCCTAGGTCATCACTGTTTAAAAATATAAATTTATCCCACCTAAGGTTGAAAAGATAGGCTTTAATTTTGGCTTCTATGGAGAGAGAGTAAAGAGAAAAAGAAGAAGGTACTTTACTGGGATTGATCTTCTTATCAAGGATAAGAGCATACCTTTTATTTATTTTTTTTCTTTTTTATCAATAAGGTGTCTTAGCCTATGAGTCCTAGTTCTTGGAGGTTGTTCTATAGGAGTGGAAGAAGTGACAACTCCCTTGCCCTTTTCCCTTCTAGTGGCTTTCTTCTTGTATTCTTTTGGTTCCATCGAGTTTGAATTTGAAGAGAATTAGAGTAGAAAGAAGAATTTTAGGTTTGATTGAGTGTTTGGCTGATGAGAGTGTGATCAAAAGTTTACAAAAACTGATTTTTGGTGGGTATTTATTGTGTTTTTTTTCTTTGCCAAAAACTAGTCATTTATAGTTGTTGGAGGTTATTTTGGCATGTTTTCAAAAATCTCCAATGGTTATATTTTTTTGAAAAATTGAGAGGTTCCAATTAAACTAGGTTAAGTCCAATCAGTGAAGTCCAGACAGAACACCCATTTTTAACATAATAGTTAGAAAATTTGAATCTTTATAAAAGAATTGTGTTGTAGTCCGATAAGGCCAAGGGGAGTTTTTTTATTTTGGACAAACCCAAGGTACAATTCTACCAAGGAGTGGTTCGATCGGGACACTTGAAAATTTTCAAAAATTAAGGAAATTCTAAGGCAATTTTTGTATATCTCAATTTGTGGCCTAAATATATGATCAAAATAGATGTGATTAAAGAATTAGAGCATGTAAAATGAATACATTTATAAGCAATTCTAATTCATCATTCATATGCACATTCAAATCAATTAACAAATCATCAACAAATATAAAAACAATCCATCAACACAAAAACAACATACATTCAAATCAATCTAGAGTGCCTCTATCTATCATTCTTATATATTGTTTTATAATATCCATTCTTTCTTCATTTAAGGGTTTATTAAAAATATCCACAAGTTGGTTTTGAGTATCAATGAATTCTAAGATAACATTTTGGTTTTGAGCATTGTCTCTTAAAAAGTGATGTCTTATATCTATATGTTTTGATCTAGAATATTGGGTATGATTTTTAGATAGATTTAAGGCACTAGTATTGTCATATTGACAGGAATATGATCAAACATTTTACCCTAATCTAATAATTGATGATTCATCTATAATACTTACATGTAACAAAAGCAAACAGCAACATATTTAGCTTTCATGGAAGATAGAGTAATTGAAACTTGTTTCTTACTAAACCAAGAAACTATGCAATCACCAAGAAAGTAGCATGAAATGATTGTGCTATTCATATTCAGTGGGCTACCTGCAAAATCTGCCTCCGAAAAACCTAAAATGTCAAATGATATGTTTCTAGGAAACCAAAATCCTAAATGTAATGTTCAAATTAAATATTTCAAAATTTTTTTAGTGCCATTTAAATGTGATTCCTTAGGGTTTGATTAAAATCTAGCACATAAACAAACATTATACATTATTTTGGGCCTTAATACTGTAAGATAAAGCAATTACCTGATAATACCTCGCTATTTCTTCTCATATATTTTCTTACCAACTTCATCTTTGTCTAGCTAATCCGGAAACTAGATTTAACATCAGTATAATCGATCAATACATTTATTTCATTGTTGTAAATTATTATCAATTATAATATCTTTTGGAATATAACACTTTCTCTTTGAAGTGTTTGTTTATTACTTTGAATTTATAAGATATGAGCAATTATTTCAAACACATTTATCATATGAACATATATACACATTATATTTGTTTCCAATTAGTTTGACAAATTTTATTTATTCATCAATCTTTATCTTTCAAATCGTTTCCATGTTTCCACTGTAATAATAAAATCTAAATAGATTTTCACCCTTACTTGTTTAATTCTTTTCATAGCATTTTAAGAATTCACAACTATTCTTTCACTTTAAGAGTATATATACATATATAATGTATTCACTATATTTAATACACACACACACTCACACACAAACATATATATATATATTTATAACTCAATTTACAATACATTATTTCGCTAGAAGGGTTAAATTACCTACAAATCTCACTACATTCTTTCCTTTTCACATTATCAATTCCTTTCTTTCTATTGTAATCATTAATATCAGTTAACTCTTTAACACTTCTATATATAATCTATAACTTGTCTTTAATCACCAAATAATATTACTATTATATATTCCATAAGTACATAATATGTAAATCTCACATTCTTACTTTCATTACTCAATCAATTCAAATATACACCTCTTTGTTTTCTTTATCTCGCTCTTTAAACTATTTAAAATCTTCAATGATTCATCAATATATCATTCTTCTCACCTTGCTTTGTAAATTATCTTATTTCTTCAAGAATAATATGAAATCCACTAATCACTTCTAATCATCTTTTATCTCTTCTCTAATCTTACACTTATTTTAAATATCCAATTACATTTATCCATACTTTCCTCAAGTTTTCTTCCACCTAAGTTTCATCATTTAATGGACTGATTTCATTTCAATCTTATAAGCAATCTTTCGTTAATTATAACTATTTTCCAGGTGTATTCAATAATTCACTACTAATTCCACCCATAAACCCTACTTTGTGAAGGTATAAGAAGGTATAAGCAAATGCATGATTGTACAAGTGATCATGCGAATCATTGCTTGAATTATTTTTAAAGCTTTGAAGAATAGAAGTATGCATAATCAGATGCATGACCATGCGAATGGCCATACACATCTATACTGAAATCTCCTTTCAAAGTTTTAAGGACACAAGTATATACATGACCATATGAATGATCATATACCTCACTATTAGGAATTCTTCTTAAAGTTTGAAGAATAGAAATTTACACACGCATACGCATGACTTACAAATAATCATGCGTATCTCTGCTAGAATTTCTTTTCATGATTTAATCAATAAGTTATTAATAATGCAACTCAAACAAATTGAGGAAACATGATCCAACTCTTCAAAGCATAATCAAATTCAAATCCAAACTTCCATAACCCTAAAATCTTTCAAAACCTTGTTTTCTTCCACAATCTTATATCAAGTCATAAATGATTCAATGATGGATTTAATCACTGTTTCAGTTAATAATCTATAAATACACATTTATATATTATAAGAATAACTTTACTATCATAGAAGTAAAGTTTTATACTCATATTTTTCACAATTATTCGATACACCATATTTTTCACAAGTACTGATGTTTTATCAATTCACAAATCTCTTTTCATAATAAAAATCAAGATCAATTCAATAAATATCAAAATAAGTATTATACAAGCACTGACCTCTTTAAAAATAATCTTCCATCACTTTTGCTTTCAATCTTTTGTTTTGAAGATGTTTTAGAAGATAATAGAAGACACTAGAAATTTTTAAATAGGCTTTATGACTTTTATCCAATATACTCACTTATAAAATACTTTCGATGCATTCACTTTCTTTAATTAACTATCACTTCAATTTTTTGAACACTGAAACATTATAAAAATAATTACTTTAGACACTTTAAAACCTCGTTATCCATATTCTGCATCTAAATAATAGGTCAAATTCATTTTGAACTATAAGGGTATTTTCATAATTTCTTACCTCTTTGAAATCTTTTCCAAACACATGGATATTATCCATACTCAAATTTAATGTTACTCTTATTAAAGCTTATTTAACCTTATCACTATCAGTTCCAAATACTCAAGCTACACATAATATCATAATCAATCCAATTTACACTCATATATTCACTTAATGCAGAAAATCAATACTTAAAATTTTAGAGCATAACAATTTTCATTCTCGAAATTTATCTATCTATCATAATTCATTCCTCAGATTCCAATAAATTATTACATTTTCACTGTGTTATTTTGATATATCTCTTTAACTACTCATATCTTATTTTTTTTCATATCCTTCTTTTTCACAAATAGGTCTAGTGCATTCCAAACAATACACTATGAATTCTCAATCAATTCTTAGAAAATATTCTACTACCATAAACATATGAAATATCAATTGTATCAAAACACATATCCACTTATTTGATTCACATAACTTAGACAATTACATTTCACTTTTCCCATAACTCCACATGCCAGAAATGCCTAAACCAGGCTTTGATACCACTAAATATAACATCCCCTGACAATTCTCATTAGAACTATCAGAGAATGTTATTCGATATACTGTCAGTGCTCCAATCAATTCATTTATAAAGTTCTCTTCCAACTAACAAAATTTTTCAAATAATAATACAATCTATATAATACAACACTTATAAATCCAACATTTAAACTAATCTCCAATATCTCCAATAATCTAAATACTAATTATAAATCATATAACTATCATAAGTTTGTCAAATCAAATAAATATATAATACATTGCTTTATTTGATAATCATTCACTAGAATCTCAAACTTCATCCTCTAAATACATATATTCCTTTCATGTTCACAAAGTTGTATAATTTCTCAAATAGCCAAACTAAATTGTAAATATAAATTTCATAACTTATGAGTACAATATATAAAAGATCTCTATATATAGATAGTTTCCTGAGATCCTTAATTCCACTTCTTAACTTGCTCTGATAACCTGATACCTGCATGTCAGAAAATAATTCTAACATGCTAAGCAAAGCTTAGTGGTGCTTGTATAAACATATTTTGTCACTTAATATTAAATAAAAATACTTATGGAAATATAGTAATAATACTCAGTTTAGTAAACATTACAATATTTTAAATATTTTTAATAATAAACCAACATAATATTTTATTACACAAAATAATAACTTTAACTCTATAAAAGTCACCATGCTACACTACACTTTTGATATTTTAACTTTTCTCTTTTTGAATCATTTTATTTAAGACATAATTTATCATTTGTTAACATTGCTCATATTACACTTATTAATTTTCAGTAAGTCTTACTTTTTAGTTTAATATATAGGATAATTACATTCAATCTATAATTTGTAGCACTTAAAGTTAGTACTATACTTTAGAGCACTTTGTATCTTATATCATTATATACACTTTCAATCATTATGACACTCAGAAAGTTATTGATCATTTGATCAATTCAATAACTTGAGCATAACATTTCTATTCCTTGCATCAGAACTTTCACTTGTAAACCTTAATATATACATTACCAATCACTTTCATATTGTAACACTGTAAGTCAATTTCAAGTAATCGACTTATATTGTTATTTTGCATTTCTTCCATTATTCATTACATCATATGCACATATATTTTCAATTTAGATAACTTTATTAAATATGCCCATACATACTGAACTCAGATCATAGGTTTGAATAACATGTTAGTGTAGCAATTTTAATGCCAAATCACAAGAATGTATAATGGCAATTATGCCCACTGTCACTAATGACACAATTTGTCCATTAATGGCATAAGGTGCCCACTATCACTATGGCTCTAGTTAGCCATTCAATACAAAGCTAGATCTAAAATCAGTATGATTTGGGCAATTCATTTGTTTTAATTAACATTGAATTATGTATATCACTTCAATGGAACAATTCTTTGATCAACACTTGGTATGACACATATTTATCATATATTCAAAATTTATTACACTACTTGATAGGGTTGATTTCAAATATCCTTTACACTTTAAGGCCTTATAGTTATTTAGGCCAAAATTACGGACGAAACATAAGAAAAAGAGCTATTTTAGGCAAATTTCTTCAAGTGACACGCCCAATGACAAGAGCGTGTAACTGGGCGAGTCATTTGCCCATTTCACAGTAACTTTGACACACCCAACGACATGTGCGTGTCACTTATTTTGCAATACTGTAGTTACGACATGCCCAGTGATATGGGAGTGTCACTGCCCATGTCAGGCATTTCGCACACTTAACCATTTTAACTCAATGTATTCAAAACCTATGATAAAAATGAATCAAATCTAATTTTTTTGACATAAAAAGAGTCTACATCTAATACCTTTCTCAAACTTCAATTAATCAAGCCTTCAATCATCATTTATGGTTAAAATAATATCAAATTACCCAATTCTTACAAAGATTGAATTAAAAATCATACTCACCACATATAAGTTCTTTTGATCCTCTTTTCACTCATCAATCCATTTAATCAATATTTTTCAGAAATAATTCATTATAAATGACTTAATCAATCAATTCAAACATTCAAACTCATAGAATTTCAAATATTTGCAAATTAAAATACATAAGCACATACCTCTTTCAATTTCTCTCTTCTTCTCTCTTTTTCCTCTTTTTTTTTATCACTTGCTGATAATCTCACCTTTTCTAGCTTATTCTTTTAAAACTTTATAATTATATGTAATCTACTCTCAATTGTATTTGATTTAAAGAAAGGAAGATGAAGAAAATAAGAAAGATGGTGGAGGTGATGGTGTTTGGCGTGGAAGATGGGAGAAAGGAGAAGAAGACTCTACACACACATGTCCACACATATATATATATATAATATATTTAATCTATTGTGGCCCATCTCATTTTAACTATGGTGCACCCTCTTTCTTGTCCTTTGATTCTAATTTGATATTTAGTCTTGTAAAACTGTAAAAAATAATTTCTTCAGTAAATTTTGAGATATACTATTCACTATTATCTGCTTATAGTATTTATTCACATTACTTTTATCACTATACACTATCAATTTTTCAATATTAGTTAAAAAGTTTCCTATTTAAAATCTTGACCATTACATGATGAGTCTATCTTCATCAAACTTATTCCTAAATGCCTATTTGCAATCAATAATTGGATGATTTTTAGGTCTAGGAACAAGTTCCTACACTTTGTTTCTTGCAAACTGATTGTGTTCATCTTGCATGGTAATCACCCAACATTCATCAATAAAAGCATCCTAAATAGTCATTAGCTCAATTTGAGAAACAAAAGCTACATTAGAATCTAAATATCTTAGCTTAGATATAGCAGTTACTCCCTTTGAGGTATCACCAATGATAAGTTCTTTTGGATGATCCTTTCTATATTATCATTCTTTGGGTAGCTCTTGAGTTTATTCTATTTTGGCCTCCTCTTGAGATGCTTCCTCCATATCTTCCCTTGGGGTCTTATTGATCTTAAGCCTTTCAAATTTACCTACAAAATCATCAAGAATACTACCTTTCCCATGATCAACCTTAGAGGTTTCATTAAATATAACATGTATTGATTTTTCAACTACTCAAGATCTTCTATTAAAAACTTTCTAGACTTTGCTAGTAGAGGAATAACCTAAAAACACTCCTTCATCTGATTTGGATGAGAATTTCCCAAGATTATTCTTGGTGTTCAATACATAGCATTTGCATCAAAATACTCTAAGGTATGAAAGTTTGGGTTTTCTTCTGTAACACCCCCACATTCAATACACACACACTACAACACCACAATGTAGCATATGTGCACCGAACATAGGAGTGCTACAGCTTTTCATCAACATTCAAAAGATTTTTATATAATACCATCATCTTTCTCAATATACATTATAGATAGTAAATACTCAATTTGTAATATAACCTAATAATTATATAAATACATTTAAGTAGTACACAGCGGAAGTTATAAAATATTTACACATATGAAAACATTTGAGTACATATTTATTGTTACATATATATTTACAATATAAACAAAATCTTTACAAAATATAAAAGAGTTATACATGATTGGCAAATCTCCTCTGATCTTTAAGTTCCCCCAAAATCAACTCTTCAATGTCTACTCTCACTCGGTCTAGAAGAGCTCTCGGGTTCAACTCTATCAGTTCTATCACCTGCGCGATTAAACACTATCGCGCTAAGCCATGGGCTTAGTAAGATAAAACATGCAATGGATATGCTTTAATGCAATACAATGTCAATTCACAATCCATATTATACATGTAACATCATATATGCAAAGTTAACAACATACCTTTACATTTCATAACTCAACATAAATAGACATATCATATTTCAACATCTTATCATATACCTCATTAGTATTCATTTAATCATTCATAATCAACACAAGCAAAGACAAGCATTGGGCCCAAGACACACTAATATGCCATTCAATTTTCAGAGTTAATGCTTTGGTTTGTTATCACATTTATCAATATCATATACCCAACTAGGCTTCAAGGATTAGGTTCAACCAAGCTTCAAGGGGAGCAAAGCATGCTAAGCTTCAACCCAACTTGGCTTCAAGAACCACCCCAACTTAGCTTCAAGGGTTGTAACATCTCAATTAGGCTTCAAGGATTCAATCCAACCTAACTTCAAGAGATTGTTACTATCATTAGGCATGCCACCAATAACAAACTCTGAAAATGGAATAACACATTAGCCACACAATTCATTCATTAATCAATTATCATTATCATTTAGGCAAACATGCCTTCTTTCTTTCAATTGCATCATCATTGCCAATCACAATGGCCTTGCATCACATTTCCCATCTCAATTCATCTTATGCACATAGCATCATTGATATAGCATTTCATATCTCAATTCATATTGTGCATTTAACATTATTGGTATCACATTTCACAATACATTATTCATAACACACATTATCATTTACAAGATTCACATTACATATAACATACCATTGTTCAATCTCAACAATACAATTAAGCATTCTTTGTTTGAAGTATGTTTATGTTTAGGTTTAGGTACCAAAATACCTTTGAAGAATCATTACAATGCAATTAGAACAAAGAATAAAAACCCTAACCAACACATTTGAGGGACACGGGCAGCCCACTTGAGGGACACGGCCAAGCTTGTGGCCGTGTCACTCAAACCAATTGGACAGTAAGCAACACGGGCAAGGGACACGGCCAAGCTTGTGGCCGTGTCTCCCAACACCAACATCCAGTAGTGAACACAGGCAATAGACACGGCCGTGTCTCCCAAAAATCGTTCCAACACGCCCAAGTTTTCTTGGCTTGGCCGTGTCTCTCCTTGCTTTTGGCCGTGTCATTTAAAAACCAAACCCTAAATGTGTCCAACAATCTTCTAAATGCATTTTAACACATCATGCACAACACAAATTCATTCAAATGGGTACACTCAACAACATAAACACCTATCTTACACAATCATCACAATAATCACTTTAATAACACATTAATATCACAATTAAACACAACCACTTCAAAACCCTAAAATCACCATCCTTCTCCACCTTTCAAAATCAACATATACTACTTCCAACAACAACACCTATTAACTTAAAACCAATTTAACACTTGAAAACACAACACAAACACATCTCATCATCAAATCCTACCAACCCTAATTCACTTCAAACACCCCTTCAAAAGAAAAGAAGAAATCAAGGAAAAGATCTTACCTCAAATGAAGAAATTTCTTAAATCTTTAACCAAGTCCTTTGATTGCTTCTTCAATTTGCTTCAAGCATCAAGAACACCTCTCTTTCCTTTTGGTTTTTGGAGAGCCGGCCACTTCTTGAAAGAAAGAAGAAAATGATGAAGAAACAAAGTCAAACCTTCTTTAAATATCCACCATGTGATTCAATTCAAGCAATTACCAAAATGCCCTCAACCAAATAACTAACCTTTTGTCTCATATAAGCCCATTTAAGTAATTACACACTCAACACAAAAATATCTCTCTTCCTTTGACTCTTCCTTTGACCCATTTATATGTTATATATATCATCATATACACAACATATACCATTCTCTCTAAACCCTATTTCCTTTCCCAAAACACTTATACACAAGCATTCTCTTCTCAATTTCTTTTCTTATCACATAATATACATTCAATCCAATATATAACAACAACAACAACAACAACAATATCATCAAGACTTCTAGAGCATACATGAGGATATTACATCTTCCATTCCATATATCATAAGAGGTTTTGTTCATTAAAGGTCCTTCGAAAACTCTTTTTGAAATATAACATACAGTATTAACGGTTTCAGCCCAAAAGTATAAAGAAATATTATACTCATTGAGCATTGTTCTAGCTATTTCAACTTCTATTATATTTTTTCTTTCCATTACACTATTTTGTTATGATATCCGAGGAGTAGAAAAATTATGTGGAATACCAAGTTCATTAAAAAAAAATTCAAAATAATCATTTTTAAATTTTTTTCCATGATCACTTCTAATAAAAGTAATCACATAGCCTTTTCCATTTCAAACTCTCTTTGTAAAAAATTTGAAAAAGTTAAATGCTTCATTCTTATGAGATAAGAAATTAACCCGAGCAAACCTAGAGAGTTATCCATAAGTACAAATTCATATAGTTTACCACCTAAACTAGCAACTCTATTTATTCCAAACAAATCTAGATGAATCAATTCTAAACATCTAGAGGTACTTACTATAGTTTTAGACTTAAAAGAGCATTTTCATTGCTTGCCAAGTTGACATGATTCACATACCTTATCCTTATGAAATTTCATCTTAGGCAGTACATCCAAAAATTCTTCCTTGCTTAGGCATTAGAGTTGGTACATACTAGCTTGTTCCAATCTTCTATCCAAAGCCAAGCATCATTGCTAATTATAACTGAATGTTCAAAAGCATTATTAAGGTATAGGTCAAATTTGTAGGTATTACAAATTCTTCCTCCTTTGAATGTAAGTTCACCATTTGGTGAAGTGATCTTATATCCCTTTGAGTCAAAATTGACATTGTATCCTTTATCACATAATTGACTCACATTTAGTAAATTATGCTTTAAACCATCAACTGACTAAACACTATCAATTAAATTTTTACCATGTGTGTTGATGGAAATAATGCCTATAATCTTACCTTTCACATTGTTTCTAAAGGTTACATTACCACCTTGCTTATAGGTAAGGGTTGTGAGGAGTTTTGCATTCCCAGTCATATGCCTTGAGCATCCACTATTTACTATTCAAATACTTTTATTGGTTGTAGATTTTAGGCATACCAATAAAATAATAGATTTTATCTTCTCTTAGGTACCTAAACGAATTTGAGTCCTAGGGGGTTAGTCACTAAAGGGACATCTAAGTTGAGGTGAGCCTTCCTAATATAACAAAATGTATTTTTATGCTCATATTTCATACAATAATGTCATCTATATAGAATTTTAAGTTTCTCCATCCTTTTTTCCCCAAATTTTGATGGATGATGTTGTAAGACCTGGTAATCACTAATATGTTTGAAATGTGAGTGTGCTTATGCATTTTTTGAGTACAAGTATGCATGATTTGCTATAGGAGGCTTAGTTCTTGAGCCTTATGATTCTTGACTAGTCTTTTTGAGATTCTTAGGCTTGATGAGTGTACTATTGTTCTTCTTAATATCAATACTAGAAGTTTGAGGTGTAGTAGCCTTAATGAATCTAGGTGCATTATTTGTAGAAGTAGCAGAGCTATTGAACCTTACACCAAATTTGGAGGAAGGTGGCCTTTGAGCACTAATTAAAGTATCTAGGACCTAAATTTTGAATAGAATTTTCAATTCCCTTATTTCTTTGTTTAGAATTAGATTTTCCTTTGAAATTTTATCAAAGCTACAAGAATTCTTTGAAAGTTCATCCAATGAGCTTTTTAGTTATTCATTGGAGCTTTTTAGTTCCAAAATAGAATCTTTTAGTGTAACAAAATCCTTTTCTAGCTTAAAACATTTTTCTTTAAAAAAATTCATTTTGGAAAAATATTGTTGAACTCTTTGGTTTATTTTCTTAACTAAGTCATAATCATCCAAACCATCAACAACATCATCACACACTATATTAAAATTCAAGGATGAAGTACCAACTTCATTGGAGTAATTGTCATCTCCTATGGCTATGAGACAAAGATTTGAAATTCCTTGCTCTTCTTCCTCTTTTTCACTAGAGGAATCATCATCCCAAGTAGCTTTGAGAGCTTTCTTTTTTACCTTGTCCCATTTTTTTTGTTCTTGAGTTTGGGACATTCGATTTTGATGCAACCCGATTTGCCACATTTATAGCATTTAACCTCATTCTTTTTTTTTTTGAACGGGGATTTAGAGAATGTTCCCTTATTAGCTTGCATCATCCTCTTTCCATTTGCTTACTCTTTTTGAGAGCATGACCATTTCCTAGTCTTCATTACTATCACTTTCATTTGAGCTATCATCTTTCATAGCTTTGAGAGCTATTGCTTTTATTTTTTCCTTTTCACCTTTGTCATATTTTTTCTCAATATGAATTTAAAAGATGAGAAGCCTTTCAATTAGCTCATCAGTCCTAAGCTTTCTAAGGTCATGAGCTTCAATTAAAGAAACCTTTAACTTAAAGTTATTCTTTGGATGTTCTCTAAGTGCTCTCAAGATTTTTCTGTAACACCCCTTCCCGACCTACGTGTGTAAGCTGAGTAGAGGCGCCACACTAACCTAATGTTGCTACCAATTTTACTTAGTCAAATTTTAGTTCCAATTTTTATAAAAATTTTGCCATAGTTTCACTTAAAAATTGAGTCCCAAGTGTCGACAAAACTGGTTTTTTTCTGATTTTTGAAAATATTTTTACACAAACCAATGCAAACCAAATCATTCTCAGTACACTTCCAATAAATCCCCCTTATAACCTCAACTACAACCTGCAAAAAGGATTTACACTTCTAGTACAAAATAAAGTAAAGTTTTATTATGAAATACAGTAGATAAAATATTTGTTCACTATGCAGCGGAAAGTAACAATATTTACAATTTCATATACATCCAAACTCGAATTTTACAACACATAAAATTTATACATGTTTGGCAGTCAGTCTTCGATCTTAAAGCCCACTATTCATTCTTCAAAATCTAGGCTTGACTCGGCCTAGAGGAACTCTCTGGTTCTTCCCTGTCACCTGCGAGAAGAATCACATTCGCGCTAAGCCAACGGCTTAGTGGTACAAACTACAATGCTATGATGCTTTAATGCCATGCTAATGTCACACAATCAAGATTCAAGATCAATTCAAGAGAATAGTGTATTTCACAATTTTACATTAGTTAATAATTAATCAAAACATTCATGATTCACATTGAAAACAAAGACAAGCATGGGCCCAAAATACACTAATATGTTATTCAAAGTTCAGAGTTACTGCTTTGGTCCATAATCATAATCATCAAGCCCGTAGGCGATATACACATATATATATCTATCCATGGATAGGGTAACAGACCCAGTCTCTTGGACCTCTACTTGGCTAGACTCAAGGAGATCCTCAACCCGGCAAGACTGTTACCAAAACAAGTGTAACAGACCCAGTCTCTTGGACCTCAACCCGACTAATCTCGAGGAGATCCTCAACCCGGCAAGACTGTTACTATTATTCATATATTTCATAGGCATGCCGCCAAACCCAGAACTCTGAAATCTGAATAACATATTAAACACACAAACATTTCATTCATCTCTTCATAACCTCTTTCTCAATTCATTTTATATTTCATAAGCAAATTAGGCAACCATGTCTCAATCATCTCATTTGCATCATCATAATGAAACAACTCTTCATAACATCATATCTTTCACATTACATTTCATCATCACATCTTGCACATTTCACTTTTCATTATATTTCAAATCACATTAATCAATTCATTATTCAAATGGATATAATCAATGGCATTAACACATATTTTACATGCTCATCACAACATTCACATTATAACCAAATATGTCTCAAGTCTCAATATCATATGAATGTATGCAATAATGTAGTTTGTACTTACCTTAAAACCAACTTACACCACTCTATACACCTACTCTTCCAAGAATCCTCAACACTTAGGTTAGAGTAATTCAACCTCTCCACAACCTAATCCAAAAGGAATATTAGCAAAATGACCATATGAATAGTAAATTCTGGTTTTAGACTCAACTTTATCCTTATTTTGAAAAATTGTATAAAATAATCTACTTGACTAAAAACTCTAAAATTTTTACAGAACTTAATTTTACATCTTAAAATAATTCCTTTAAAATTTCAGATCAAACTGAACACAAAATCTTGGTCAAATAGTTCACCCAACCAGACTGCCCCAATTGCCCTGCATCCTGGCAGCAGTTCTGAACTTTGTGAATTCCATAAACTAAATTCAATCAACTTGGTTCCAAATTATTTTTCTCAAATACTAGACTCCCTAAGAAACAACATATCCAAAATTCAATTGGATATGATTTGTCTACATTTTATTAAAAATCCCGAAATATAGCTGTCTCAGTTAAGGTACCTGCTGGAACAGGTCTAAGAAAAATAATCTTTCCAAAATCATAACCATTCCAAAATCGAATCAAAATATTTTTCAGTCATTCTAGACTCATAGAGGCACAACATATCAAAAATTCACTTCAAAAACATTTTCCTATATTTAATTAAAAATCATAAAAGTCACAGCCTTTACTAATTGTAAAACAGAAAAATTTTCACTAACCACAACTCTTACTCTTCCATCACCAACACCAACCTAACTTCTTATCTTTAATTCCATTTCAACACATACAAACACACCACAAGCAATCCTAACCATATTATCAACACCACTTCATCAAACTCAAAAATAACTTCAAAAACAACAAGAGCAATCAAGAAAGAACTTACCAAAATAATGAAATTTCTTGATTTTCCAACTTGTTTATTTGAAATCTTCCTTCAATTTGATCTTATAAAATCAAAACTCTTCTTTGCTCTTTTGTCTTTGGAGTACACGGCCAAGGAAAGAAAAAGAAGAAAATGAAGAGGAATTTAGAGACAAAGTCAAATATATGGTCTTCAAACATTCTCCACCAAGCAATTTAAAAAGAAAATTACTTAAATACCCTCTACTATATATATTAACTCCCTTTCATTTACTTGCCCTTTAGTAATTTCACAAAGAACAAAATAAATATCCTCATCCCTTGACCAACACATTTGACTTGTATATATGTTGTATATATTTCCATATACACAACATATACACTTTCCTTTAAATTTCTTTTCTCTCCCAAATTAACATATACATTTTAATTCAAATAAAACAACCATTATACTAAAATTTCTAGGCACATTTTGGGATATTACAATTCTCCCCCTCTAAAAAGAAATTTCGTCCTCGAAATTACCTGATATCAAGTCTGAAACAGTTGAGGATATTGATCTCGCATCGCTTGCTCACTCTCCCAAGTTGCCTCTTCTCTACCATGATTCTTCCAAAGAACCTTTACAAGTGGCACTTTCTTATTTCTCAACTCTTTCACTTCATGTGCCAAAATAGCAATTGGTTCTTCTTCAAAAGTTAGATCCAGACTCACCTCAATAGATTCAACTGGTAAAACATGAGATGGGTCAGATCTATACCTTCGCAACATAGAAACATGGAAGACATTATGGATTCTATCCAACTCAGGCGGCAAAGCAAGACGATAAGCAACTGGTCCAACTCTTTCTAATATCTCATACGGTCCAATGAAACGAGGACTTAGTTTCCCTTTTTGACCAAATCTCAATATTTTTTTCCAAGGAGACACTTTCAAAAATACTTTATTTCCAACATCAAACTCTATGTCTCTCCTCTTCAAATCTGAATAAGACTTTTGTCGGTCTGAAGCTGCTTTCAATCTATCCCGAATCATCTTCAATTTTTCTTCAGTCTCTTTAATCAGATCAGGACCAACCAATTTGCCTTCCCCAATTTCATTCCAACATAGAGGCGTTCTACATTTTCTTCCATATAATGCCTCAAATGGTGCCATGTCAATACTGGTTTGATGACTGTTGTTGTAAGCAAATTCTACAAGTGGCAAAAATCTGTCCCAACTTCCAGAGAAATCAATGACACAGCTTCTCAACATATCCTCAATAATCTGTATCACTCTCTCTGACTGCCCATCTGTTTGCGGATGAAAAGCAGTGCTAAAATGCAATCGAGAACCCAAAGCACCATGTAAACTCTTCCAAAATCTTGAAGTAAATCTAGGATCTCGATCAGACACTAAAGAAATTGGGACTCCATGCAACTTCACTATCTCACTAATATACAGCTCAGCCAACTTCTCAAGTGAATAGTCTATCCGAACCGGAAGAAAATGAGCTGTCTTTGTCAATCTATCAACAATCACCCAAATAGCATCATGCTTCCTCTGTGTCAAAGGTAAACCAGACACAAAATCCATTGTCACTCTCTCCCATTTCCATTCAGGCACTGATAAAGGTTGAAGCAACCCCGTTGGAACTTGATGTTCAGCTTTCACCCTCTGACAAGTGAGACACTTGGATACAAACTCCGCTATGTCTCTCTTCATACCAGACCACCAATAATGCTGTCTCAATTCATGGTACATCTTTGTACTTCCCGGATGCATAGCAAAAATCGATTGGTGTGCTTCTTCCAAAATGATCCTTCTCAAACTATCATCATCAGGGACACACAATCTATCCTTAAACCAAAGGCTACCATCACTTCTCACAAAGAAATCTCGGCTCTCCCCGTTTTGGCAATTTGAAACAATCTTCTGAATTTTCTCATCTGTCAATTGAGCCTCCTTAATCTGATCCAACAATACTGGTCTCAATTGCAACTGAGCCAACAATGCACCATCATCACATGCTTCAAAACTAGCATGTAATGCTCTCAACTCAACAAGCAACGAGAGCGAATAAACAGCCAAACCTGCTAGAGACTTCCGACTCAAGGCATCAGCAACTACATTTGCCTTACCAGGATGATAATCAATCAAACAATCGTAGTCTTTAATCAGTTCTAACCATCGCCTTTACCGAAGATTCAGCTCCTTCTGAACACCCAAATATTTCAAACTTTTGTGATCCGTATAAATAAAACATTTCTCTCCATACAAGTAGTGTCGCCAAATCTTCAAAGCAAAAACTATAGCTGCTAACTCCAAATCATGAGTCGGATAATTGAGCTCATGCGGCTTTAGCTGTCGAGAAGCATAAGCTACAACTTTACCCTCTTGCATCAAGACACATCCTAAACCATTATGTGAAGCATCACTGTAAATCACGTATGGTTTATCTTCCACGGGTAAAGTAAGAACAGGAGCTTGAGTCAACATTTCTTTCAACTGATCAAAACTAGCTTGACACTGATCTGTCCACACAAATCTAACTCCCTTTCGAAGCAATCTGGTGAGTGGAGTAGCTATCAAAGAAAAACCTTTCACAAACCTTCGATAATAGCCTGCCAAACCCAGAAAACTTCTAACTTCAGTCACTGACTTTGGTGGACTCCAATTCAAAATGGCCTCAACTTTACTCGGATCAACTCTTTTACCATCTGCTGAAACTATATGACCGAGAAAAGTTACTTGGTCAAGCCAAAACTCACACTTTGACAGCTTAGCATACAACTGCTTCTCTCTCAAGATCTGTAACACAATTCGCAGATGCTTGTCATGTTCTTCCTCATTACGTGAATACACCAAAATATCATCGATGAAAACCACCACAAACTGATCCAGATAGGGCCTAAACACCCTATTCATCAAATCCATGAAAGCTGCAGGTGCATTCGTCAATCCAAAAGGCATTACCAAGAACTCATAATGCCCATATCTTGTGCGGAAAGCTGTCTTAGAAACATCTTCAGCTCTAACCCTCAATTGATGGTACCCTGATCTCAAATCAATTTTGGAAAACACCGCTGCTCCCTTCAACTGATCAAAGAGATCATCAATTCGAGGCAAAGGATACTTATTCTTGATAGTTACTTTGTTCAATTGCCTATAATCGATGCACAATCTTAAAGTACCATCCTTTTTCTTCACAAACAACACAGGAGCTCCCCACGGAGAAACACTAGGGCGAATAAACCCTTTATCCAACAACTCTTGCAACTGCACCTTCAACTCTCTCAATTTAGCAGGTGCCATTCGATAAGGAGTAATAGAGATGGGAGTGATACCAGGCAACAAATCGATACCAAACTCAACCTCTCTCTCAGGAGGCAACCCTGGCAACTCCTCTGGAAACACATATGGAAACTCTGCAACTGTGGTTATATTATCAAGTTGAGAACCCCCTACTCTAGTATCCACAACATGAGCAAGATAAGCATCACACCCTTTTCTAATCAACCTTCTAGCTGTTATAGCTGATACAAACAAGGATGCAAGCTGTCTCTGCTCACTAGACACCCTCACACTCCTACCATCACTAGTTCTTAAAGTGACACACTTCTGTTGACAATCTACCACAGCTCCATGCCTAGACAACCAGTCCATGCCTAAGATCAAATCATATTCTTTAAAAGGCATTTCAATTAAATCACCAAAAAACTCCTCACCTTGAACCACAACAGCACTCTCACGATGCACCCTACTCACCATAACACTATGTCCTAAAGGATTGGTCACTAAGACATCAAATCCTAAGGACTCTGAATGCAATTCAGACACAGGCAAGATAGATGCACTTATGTATGAATGAGTAGATCCTGGATCAATCAAAGCAAGTACTGAAATGCCAAATAAAGAAAATGTACCAGCTATAACTGCTAAAGCATCTGGCTACCTCTGCATCACATACACCCTCTGAGAAGATCCGGCTTCATCTGGCCTACTACCTCCGGTTGATGATCCTCCTCTCTGACTATACCCGGATCGACCACCCCTACTGAAACCTCTGCCTCCTCGACCACCTCTGTTGACACTGGGTCGAGAGGCTGCAGACTCAGCCTGTCTGTGCTCCTGTATCTCAGGACACTCTCTAATAAAATGATCAGGCGATCCACATCTGAAGCACACAGCTGGTCCACTATATTTCCAACAAACACCCCCATGTCTTCCACCACACTGAACACATATAGGAGGAATGGATCTCTGAACCACTGAAGCCGGAGCACTCGCTACTGAAACTGTAGGTCTCGATCTCTGTCTCTGAAACTGGACTGACCTACCAGCCTGCCTCTGACTCCTACTGAGCCTGGGAACAAAACTTCCTCTACCTCTCTTCACAGATGAAGACCCTGCCTCAAACTGGGGTCTCCTAACCCTGGTCTCCTCCTCGGCAGCAGCTGCTGCAATACCCTGGGCTCTCTCCACACTCCTAGCTGCTGCAACAAGCTGGGAAAAATCCTGGTATCTAGAACCAGCCACAAGACACATAATTGAGGGTCTCAATCCCTCCTCAAACCTTCTGCACCGGTCAATCTCATCAGAGATAATCCCCCCAGCATAGTGACTCAACCGGATGAACTCTAACTCATATTCTGTCACAGTCTGGTGATCTTGCCTCAAAGTCAGAAATTCCATCTTCTTCCCATCTTTATACTCCCTTGGAGTATATTTCAGCTCAAACTCCCGTAGAAAATCACTATAGGACAATGTAGGTGGATCGTCCATAGCATGAGGAACTGTCTTCCACCAATCATATGCATCCTTCTGCAACAGTGATCGAGCATAATCAAAATTTTCTTCTGGAGTGGCTTGCAACTGAATGAATATCCTCTGTACCCTATCCAACCACTGCTCAGCCACTGCAGGGTCGGTAGTGCCTAAGAAATCTTCAGCCCCATATTTCCTCAACTTGTCATAATGTCTTACCGGCATCTGAGGCTGTGGTGGTGGTGGTGGTGGTGGTGGTTGCACTGGAGCTCCCCTCAATAGTTCTACCATATGCCTTAACCAACCCGGCAGAGCCTCCTCAGCAGCTGATCTCTCTGGCACAGAAACAGGTGCCTCACTAACCCTCTCAATCCTAGCTCCATCTCTACTCTCTCCTGGAGCTATACTCTCAGCACTTCCTTCTACAGTCTGACGTGAATGGGACTCCATTACTACCTATATCTGCAAACACAGCAGAATATTCCTCATTAAAGATCAAAGACTGCCATACCAAAACATGTATTTTATTCAAAAACCAACTTGTAAAATCAAAATATTCTTTTTCTTACAATTCACCTAGGTTGAGAATCTTAAACCTAGGCTCTGATACCAAAAATTGTAACACCCCTTCCCGACCTACGTGTGTAAGCTGAGTAGAGGCGCCACACTAACCTAATGTTGCTACCAATTTTACTTAGTCAAATTTTAGTTCCAATTTTTATAAAAATTTTGCCATAGTTTCACTTAAAAATTGAGTCCCAAGTGTCGACAAAACTAGTTTTTTTCTGATTTTTGAAAATATTTTTACACAAACCAATGCAAACCAAATCATTCTCAGTACACTTCCAATAAATCCCCCTTATAACCTCAACTACAACCTGCAAAAAGGATTTACACTTCTAGTACAAAATAAAGTAAAGTTTTATTATGAAATACAGTAGATAAAATATTTGTTCACTATGCAGCGGAAAGTAACAATATTTACAATTTCATATACATCCAAACTCGAATTTTACAACACATAAAATTTATACATGTTTGGCAGTCAGTCTTCGATCTTAAAGCCCACTATTCATTCTTCAAAATCTAGGCTTGACTCGGCCTAGAGGAACTCTCTGGTTCTTCCCTGTCACCTGCGCGAAGAATCACATTCGCGCTAAGCCAACGGCTTAGTGGTACAAACTACAATGCTATGATGCTTTAATGCCATGCTAATGTCACACAATCAAGATTCAAGATCAATTCAAGAGAATAGTGTATTTCACAATTTTACATTAGTTAATAATTAATCAAAACATTCATGATTCACATTGAAAACAAAGACAAGCATGGGCCCAAAATACACTAATATGTTATTCAAAGTTCAGAGTTACTGCTTTGGTCCATAATCATAATCATCAAGCCCGTAGGCGATATACACATATATATATCCATGGATAGGGTAACAGACCCAGTCTCTTGGACCTCTACTTGGCTAGACTCAAGGAGATCCTCAACCCGGCAAGACTGTTACCAAAACAAGTGTAACAGACCCAGTCTCTTGGACCTCAACCCGACTAATCTCGAGGAGATCCTCAACCCGGCAAGACTGTTACTATTATTCATATATTTCATAGGCATGCCGCCAAACCCAGAACTCTGAAATCTGAATAACATATTAAACACACAAACATTTCATTCATCTCTTCATAACCTCTTTCTCAATTCATTTTATATTTCATAAGCAAATTAGGCAACCATGTCTCAATCATCTCATTTGCATCATCATAATGAAACAACTCTTCATAACATCATATCTTTCACATTACATTTCATCATCACATCTTGCACATTTCACTTTTCATTATATTTCAAATCACATTAATCAATTCATTATTCAAATGGATATAATCAATGGCATTAACACATATTTTACATGCTCATCACAACATTCACATTATAACCAAATATGTCTCAAGTCTCAATATCATATGAATGTATGCAATAATGTAGTTTGTACTTACCTTAAAACCAACTTACACCACTCTATACACCTACTCTTCCAAGAATCCTCAACACTTAGGTTAGAGCAATTCAACCTCTCCACAACCTAATCCAAAAGGAATATTAGCAAAATGACCATATGAATAGTAAATTCTGGTTTTAGACTCAACTTTATCCTTATTTTGAAAAATTGTATAAAATAATCTACTTGACTAAAAACTCTAAAATTTTTACAGAACTTAATTTTACATCTTAAAATAATTCCTTTAAAATTTCAGATCAAACTGAACACAAAATCTTGGTCAAATAGTTCACCCAACCAGACTGCCCCAATTGCCCTGCATCCTGGCAGCAGTTCTGAACTTTGTGAATTCCATAAACTAAATTCAATCAACTTGGTTCCAAATTATTTTTCTCAAATACTAGACTCCCTAAGAAACAACATATCCAAAATTCAATTGGATATGATTTGTCTACATTTTATTAAAAATCCCGAAATATAGCTGTCTCAGTTAAGGTACCTGCTGGAACAGGTCTAAGAAAAATAATCTTTCCAAAATCATAACCATTCCAAAATCGAATCAAAATATTTTTCAGTCATTCTAGACTCATAGAGGCACAACATATCAAAAATTCACTTCAAAAACATTTTCCTATATTTAATTAAAAATCATAAAAGTCACAGCCTTTACTAATTGTAAAACAGAAAAATTTTCACTAACCACAACTCTTACTCTTCCATCACCAACACCAACCTAACTTCTTATCTTTAATTCCATTTCAACACATACAAACACACCACAAGCAATCCTAACCATATTATCAACACCACTTCATCAAACTCAAAAATAACTTCAAAAACAACAAGAGCAATCAAGAAAGAACTTACCAAAATAATGAAATTTCTTGATTTTCCAACTTGTTTATTTGAAATCTTCCTTCAATTTGATCTTATAAAATCAAAACTCTTCTTTGCTCTTTTGTCTTTGGAGTACACGGCCAAGGAAAGAAAAAGAAGAAAATGAAGAGGAATTTAGAGACAAAGTCAAATATATGGTCTTCAAACATTCTCCACCAAGCAATTTAAAAAGAAAATTACTTAAATACCCTCTACTATATATATTAACTCCCTTTCATTTACTTGCCCTTTAGTAATTTCACAAAGAACAAAATAAATATCCTCATCCCTTGACCAACACATTTGACTTGTATATATGTTGTATATATTTCCATATACACAACATATACACTTTCCTTTAAATTTCTTTTCTCTCCCAAATTAACATATACATTTTAATTCAAATAAAACAACCATTATACTAAAATTTCTAGGCACATTTTGGGATATTACATTTTCTATTTACATCTTTTTCAGTATACACTTTGCCATATTTCTTTAAGTCATTTAACAATTGTAATTAACCAATTTGTCATCTCGGTGTTATTCTTGTCTGGCTTCATTTTGAAGAGTTCATATTTATGCATAAGTATTTGGATTTTGGTGAACCTCACTGTGTGGTTCCCTTATGATAGTTCTCAAGAGTTTTCTAAATACCATATGCATTTGTAATGTGTTGGACTCTTCCAACTTCTTCTCTAGACATAGAATTCACTAATATGGAGTAAGCTCAATTATTTTTGTAAAGAGCTCTCTCTTAAGCTTCGGTCCATTATGCTTTAGGGATAGGCACTTGGATTCCTTCTACTTTTTGTGTAGGAGGTTTCATTCATTGATCACACACTTCCATTGTAACACTCCTAGACAACTATGTTAAGAATTATCAAGGGATGTCATACAATACCTACTTACTTATACATTTAATTTTAAATAAAACTAAATCTAATCTTAATAAAAATTTCAGCAAGGTCTCTCCTAAAATTTGACATTTCCAACATCTTCTTCAATCAAAACATAACTTGCAGAAGAAAACACTCCCAATATTTCATTCATTCAACCTCAGCTCTAATTTCCATTATACATCATCTATCATCCACAATTTAAATCAAATAACTTTGTTGTTATCAATTTTTTTAGGTGATTAGATATTTACCACAACTAAAATGTCTTAATATAATGTTTACACAACAAAAAAAGCGCAATCAGCGACGCATTCTGCGACAACTCTTATTTCGTCGCTGATTAGCGACTTTATCAACGACAACTTTACGACAAAGAATCAAGATAAGCATCTTTCCAACATTCCGTCGCTGAATGGGTCGCTGAATGAGTCGCTGATTAACGACAAAAAAATGGTCATAGAATCTGTCGCTGAATAGCGATAAAAGGTCGTTTCTCGCAGAATGTGTCGCTGAATTTTCTGCCAAATTTTGCCGCCAATTATCAGCGACGACGGTATGACTAATTTACGACAAATTAGCAAAGAATGTGTTTATTTTTTATTGGAAAGTTTTTTGTCGCTAATTAGTCACTAAATTGCTCGCTGATTTGCGAGAAAAAATAGTTAGTCGCAGAATTATCGGTGATTTGCGAGAATATTGCGACGAATTACCGAGAAATTAACTTTATTTCTATTTAAAAGTAATTGCTCACTAATTAGTCGCTAAATTGCTCGCTGATTTGCGAGAAAAATAGTTAGTCGCAGAATTGTCGGTGATTTGCGAGAATATTGCGACGAATTACCGAGAAATTAACTTTATTTCTATTTTAAAGTAATTGCTCACTAATTAGTCGCTAAATTGCTCGCTGATTTGCGAGAAAAATAGTTAGTCGCAGAATTGTCGGTGATTTGCGAGAATATTGCGACGAATTACCGAGAAATTAACTTTATTTCTATTTTAAAGTAATTGCTCGCTAATTAGTCGCTAAATTGCTCGCTGATTTGCAAGAAAAATAGTTAGTCGCAGAATTATCGGTGATTTGCGAGAATATTGCGACGAATTACCGAGAAATTAACTTTATTTCTATTTTAAAGTAATTGCTCGCTAATTAGTCGCTAAATAGGTCGCTGATTTGCGAGAATTTTTATTTGTCGCTGTACTGGTCGCTGAATTTTTAAAATGCCATATTTTATGAATTTTTCTGGCGCCATTCAAAATTATATAATTATAAATTTCTTTGACCCTAATCCAAAATGAGCGGTGCGGGGGTAATGAGTTGTTTTCATTTTTAACCTTTTTTGAAAAAGAAAAACTAGAGAAAATCCATTTCATTTTTCTCTCTTTTGAATAGTCATAATACTGGATTAAATTATATGTTTTAATCAATAAAACAATTCTGAATTAATAGATTAAATTATTTAATTTTTAATTTTTTAAATTCAATTCATATTTAAGAATTTTTTTCCATATTCAAACAGTTTTTTGTAATTTAGATATAAAAGAGCTACCAGGCTATATTTTCTTTTTTTTTAATTACATATTCTTTTACTTGTATTCCTTTAATAATTTAAAAACTAATATACTATATTTTTCTTTTTTTTAATCATAAATTTTTTGTACTTATTTCGCGGGTTTTTTTGTACTTTTGTAAAATCGCACTTATACATATTGTAACAACTCGTAATTTACTCAATTGAAATACTATATATTAATTATTAATTTTATTGTTCCATTCAATTAGAATATTAAATTAATCACGTATTTAATTTCAGATTTGTTAAATTTAATTTTTCATTTATATAATTTATTTTTTTATTTTTTTATTGGATTTAAATTTAATTTATATTTTTAATATATTTTATAAATGTAATAATTAAATTATATATTATAAACAGTAGCAAATTAATTACTTAAAATGCTAATGTGCATATTAAAATTAAAATTCAATATATAGTAAATGCACTAAAATTTCTAGAGAAGCAAAGGCTTGCAAATAAAAACCTAAAACTAAAAAAAAAAAAAAAATTCTTTTGGTGCCTAAAAACCCGTCGTTTCAAAACCTTCGCCCCTCTATCTTAAGCACCCTTTTCCTTTAGGAGGCGAGAACTGATTTTAGCGACTCAGGGGAACAAAAAATTGATTGGCAGTCCGACGGAGTTTTAGAGCCACATACAGAATCTAAACCCTAATTTTGTTGATTGAGGTTTGTGTTTTTGTTTTCCTTTCTAAATTCTCTTCGCTTTATTTATATCGATGATTGTTTATGTATTTTTTATCTAAAGCTCATGGAATACACACGGCAGTGAGTGTTTATGTATGTATGGATTATAGATTTTGTTTTTTGTACTTATTTCTCGGGTTTTTTTTTAATATCCTATTTGGTTTTTGTTGGATTTGACACAACTGTTTAGTTCTGTTTTAATGTGTGATTTTATCGTGCAGATTTGTTAAGCTTTTCTTATCTTTTTATGTATTCAGAATGTGGAGGATAATTATGCAATATCTGTTAAGCTTTTCATATCAGAAAATTTTAGTTTTTTAGATTTTTATTAAGTAAATTACGTTACCATTCTCATGGATAAAGCTTTTGAACGAACTTTGATGGTAAAATGTGTTTTCACATAAAGACTTGGTAGTCACATTGGTCTAGTTTTGGCAGTGTGTTTTGAGGATCTGAAGAACTCTGGACATTTAAATTTTGTTACTGAAAGCATAACTTGAGCTACTGGATGAACACAGAAATGTGAGGTACTGGAACTTATAATGACTTTGATTATGCTGAATCAGAGCATATGGGAAAGATGGCTGTGAGGTAATAATAGTGGCTTTTAAGTGACGGTGAAGTTTTGATTATTGACTGTGGGCGGGAAGAATTATGAAGGAAGACATCATTCAAAGCTACCTGTGTTATTATCTTCTCCATTTACCATTTCTGCCTCCTTTCATAAGAATTTTTATTTGTCGTTGTACTGATTGCTATAAATTCTTGATTGTTTTTTGTTGATAATTTGTTATTTGTATGTTTTGGTAAGGTTTTGATAAATTTTAGTGCTCCTTTATCTTGGTTTTGATAAATTTCAGTACTCTGAAATTCTGCTCTGTCCGTTTGCTGTTCTACCATCAACAGTAGAGGAAGTTATTTTTTTACCATCCACCACCGTCAAGCTTCTCAAACGTCAGAGTTTCTGTTTGGCCGGTAAGTAAGCACAGGAGAATTTTCGGATCCCTCAGCATCATTGAAGAACATTCATTGTTGAATTTGAACTTTATCACATGGCAAGACTTAAATCCATTAAAATAATTCAAAGCAAATCTCACTGATACGTTCATCGAGTTGTTTTGATTATGTGATGAGATGTGTTTTTAAGTCAAGAAATTTCTTGATAGCGAATTGATAAAATGTTGGCAGAAGTTCTGCCTGCAGTTATGGTACAAGGAACACTTGTTTCCTCTATTGATTAAATATTTATAAACTGACTTAGGAGAAGTAATGAGATCTCTACAGTGTGAAGAGTGGGAAGAGAAGAATAACAAAAATGTATCAAAAATGAGAATTTAGAGGAGTTATTTGTCAAGTATTAATAACAACCTGACATAACTAAAAAGAATAGGGGAAAGCTTTAATTTTGCTAGAGTTTGTTAAGAGTAGCGTTTCCCCAGTAATTGATTACTAAATGGTTCAATTCACTACTTTGGAGTCTCATTTACCGAGATAAACATTGTTATGCAGATGTCTAATCTCAATTACGAGTTAAAAAGTGTTATACAGATGTCTCTCTGACTTCTTTTTTTGTATCATAAAAAATATATCAATCTTTAGGTTATACACCACTTATCTTTTCATTTCTTTTGCCTTGTGTCTTTATTAGATTCTTTCCATTCAATCTGAGACTCTGTTGCCCAGCTTTAGCAGTTTCTGTTGTTGCACCATGCCTGACTAGGTGCAAGAAGTGGAATATGTATCTAGAACAGTAAATTCTGGGGGGGTTGGGGGGAGAATGTGAGGTTCCAATTGGAGAGAGAATTTAACTTAGTTGAGTCTTGAGAGAAGTTGATGTTGGATGTTGATAGCATCTCCCTGCTTTTTTTGCTGATACACTCATCCGTGTCGCCCCAACATCAGTTGACACCACCTGCAGAAATAACATTAAAAGCAATAGGATTAGCTGTAGAGAGAGTAGATTATCTGCCTCTTTAATCAAACAGTGTGCTTGATAGATATTTACCAGTTCTTGCAGCTATGTTTTTGTTCTGTTCTTATCATTAACTCTTCTTCTTAGACGTCAGAGTTTCTGTTAATTTCACTTGCTGCTGAGAGTTTTAATAAAATTATGAACCTGATATTATTTCTGTTTGATTAAAGTCTTTTTGCTTTCTACTTTAAACTAATTTTTGTTTGAGTGAAGTCTAATGTAATAGGGCTTTAGATTGCTTATTTTTGCTACTGTTATCATGCCTATTATATCTTGATGCTACTGTAATTTGGTATGCATGAATAAAATGATATTTTCTTGCTTATTGCTTAGTTCTCAGTGGATACATTCTTTTAATGATTAAATTACAAGAAGCCATTGAAATAGTCACTTAATGGAAATGACAAACACGGAATTTGACGACTATCCTTATACTTCATTCATCAAATCATTAGCTTTGATACCAATTATTGAATTTGGAGAGCTAACTTACTTTGAGAGATTTTCTTTATGAGCCTAATAAAAAAAATATATTTATTGGTTTGTCCCCATATTTATAATCAGTTTTTGAGTTTTTTAATTTATATATTCTTCACTAAATTTATCTTTTTTATTTGAAATTCTTTTTACATTTTAATTTCTAATAGAAAGAATTTCCATGTAAGTTCAAATTAATTTGTAGTCTAAGAACTACCAAATACTAAAAATGAAGAGAATTCTCTTATCCTAATTATAGAGGGGCAGTTTAGACTTCAATGAATTTTTAATATAAATTAATTATTAAAAATTATATAATATCTTATGCCAACATCAAATATGATATTTTTAAATGGATTTTTCTAAACCATCTATTAATGTATTAGTGTTTAACATGTGCTCTGAAGGCACATATTAATAATAAAAATTTTAATATTTATTAAAATATATTTCATTCTCATATTAATAAATATTTAATTATTAATTCGTAGGAAAATGAATTTTGAATGAGAATGGATGTACAAGAGGACAATTGATGGTTGGTTGAATGTGGATTTTGTACATGGATTAGAAGAGTTCTTAAGATTTGCCGTATCGCAACCCAACTTTATGGACGGAGATAAAATAAGGTGTCCTTGTTCTCTATTTAGATGTCAAAATCTGTCCTTCTTTCCAATTGAAGATGTCCGTTACCATGTTCTTAAAAATGGTTTTGTTGAAAATTATATTGAATGGACATCTCATGGAGAACGTTGGGGTAATGATGGTTGTGCATTTATGGAGGAAGACGACTCAAATGCCACAATTAATTTAATTCATGGTGACAATGGTGGAAGGTACTATGAAATGGTGATTGATGGGTTTGGAGTTCAGGAGGAAGCTAATTACATAGAGGAGGAACCAAATCCCGAATCAAAGAAAATGTTTGACATGCTACGAGCTGCAAATCAAGAGTTATTTCCTGGATGTGAAAAACATTCTCAACTATCAGCCGTAGCACGCATGTTTAACATGAAGGCTGAGCATCACTTTTCAGAAAGATGCTTCGACCAATTGTCAGAGTTTATTAAAGAACTTTTGCCAAATAATAATGTGTTTCCTGATAACTTTTACCAAACAAAAAGGTTGATAGATGGTTTGGGGCTTCCTGTTCAGCAAATTGATTGTTGTGTACATAATTGCATGCTATTTTGGGATGTTGATGCAGAATTACAAGCTTGTAAGTTCTGCCAACATCCAAGATTTAAACTGATTCATAACAGTCGATCGAAGCATACTGTTCAGAAACCATATAGGAAAATGCATTACTTCAACGTCTTTATGCTTCTGAAGCAACAGCAAAACATATGAGGTGGCATGCAGAGCATAAGTATGAGGAAGGAGTCATGCACCATCCCTCTGATTCTCCGGCTTGGAAGCATTTCAATGATACCTATCCCTCATTCCAATCAGATACTCAAAATGTTATGGTTGGGCTATCTACAGATGGGTTTCAACCATTTACTGGTCACGTTAGCGAACCTTACTCATCTTGGCCAATCTTTATCACTCCATATAATATTCCTCCATGGATGTGCATGAAACAAGAGTATATGTTCCTCACTATTATTGTGCCCGGCCCAAGTAATCTGAAGTGGAAAATAGACATCTTCCTTCAACCTTTGATTAAAGAACTACACCAATTATGGGATGTTGGCGCACCGACTTATGATGTTAGTAGAAAACAGAATTTTGTAATGTGTGTTGCATTATTATGGACGGTTAGTGACTTTCCTACAAAGTCAATGCTTTCAGGTTGGAGCACCGGCGGAAGACTAGCTTGTCCCTATTGCATGGAATATACTGATGCCTTTTATCTAACTCATGGTGAAAAACATTGTTGGTTTGATAACCATCGTAAGTTTCTATCACCAGAACATCTATGGAGACGAAATAAGACACGATTCAGAAAGAACAAAATTGTGAATGATGTACCACCTCCTTTAAAAAGCGGTCAAGAGATTTTACATGAGATTGAAAGCTTAGGATTGATGAAGGTAACAGAGGTAGGTAGTGATGAAGTCAATAGTGCAATTGAAAAGAATGGTAACAAAGGTTGGAAAAAGCGAAGTATTTTCTGGGACTTACCATATTGGAGTTCTCTTTTAATAAGGCACAATCTCGATGTCATGCATATCGAAAAGAACATCTTTGACAATTTGTTTAACACAATAATGAACATTGATGGTAAAACTAAAGATAATGCCAAAGCGCAGAAAGATATGCAGGATATATGTCGCCGACCAGAGTTAATGAGAAATGATGAAACTGGTAAGTATCCAAAAGCTATTTATTGTTTGGAAAAAGATGAGAAACAAGCCATTTATGATTGGATGAGAAATTTGAGATTTCCTGATGGTTATGTTTCAAACATGGCGCGTTGTGTTAACATGCGCCAATTGAAACTTTTTGGATTGAAGAGTCATGATTGTCATGTATTCATGCAAAGGTTGTTGCCTATTGCATTTCGAGAGTTACTTCCAAGGCAAGTGTGGGAAGCATTAACTGAAATTAGTATCTTCTTCAAACAATTGACTAATACTGTTCTTCGAGAGCAAGATATACGTAGGCTTTCCTTTAATACTTTGCAAACTAGAGGGAATTTTTCCACCAGGTTTTTTTAACTCTCAAGAGCACCTTCCAATTCACCTTCCTTTTGAAGCTCGCATAGGCGGACCAGTTCAATATCGTTGGATGTATCCTTTTGAACGGTATGTATATGGTGTTTAATCAATTGGTGTTAACGCTTATAGTATTATATTGATCTTAAATTGCTCCTTTGACATTTGGCATAGGCGAAATGGTGATTTGAAAAAAAATGTGAAAAATAAAGCACATGTTGAAGGTTCAATTGCAAATGCCTATTTAGTGGAAGAAGCATCTTCATTTTGTTCACATTACTTTGAACCACATGTAGTGACAAGGCATGACCGTGTCCCACGTAATGATGATTGTGGTTTTGTTGAAGGAGAGGATAAAATTGATATGTTGTCAATATTTAATTTTTCTGGTCAACCGATGGGACAATGTAAGCGCAGAATGTTAACTAAAGAAGAAAGAGATGCAGCGCATTCATATGTATTACTCAATTGTGAAGAAGTATCTCCATTTGTTGAGTAAGTTATTTAGTAACTTTATCATTTAATTTTTTCACCAATAAATTTGTCTAATCAAAATTATCATTTTCTTCTATACAAGAATATTCACTAATGAGATAAGGGCGCAAAGGCCTACTGTGAGTAGTGAAGAGATTGATGCTCTATTGGAACATAAGTTTCCAGAATGGTTTTACTCGTTCGTAAGTTTCACAACACTTGTTATTGTTTTTTCTACTTAATAATAATAAGAATGTAACATGATTATATTTTTTAATACTCGCTTTGTAATAGGTGCATAACTCTGCCTGTAACACCCCTATATCCCGTATACGTACCAAGCATGCTTAAACGATCGTAAAATACGTATACCAAATATAGAAAATGCCACAGTTTAAAAAGACACAACAAATATCTTTGTAAATAAATGAAACCAATCTCAAACATTTATAAGAAATCCAAAAGACACCATATATAAAACTGTTTATTAATTCACAGTGGAAGTTATTACAAATATGTTTATAAATCAAAGTTTACAAAACATAAAATATATACATGATTGGCAGCTCTTCTCTGATCTTTAAGTTCCAAAAGAAAATCCTCAATGTCTAGTCTCACTTGGTCTCGAGGAGCTCTCAGGTTCAACTCTATCACCTGCGCGAATAAATACTATCGCGCTGAGCCACAGCTCAGTAGTACAAACCATAATGATATTATGCAATGTCAATATCAATGTCATATGTTCAACCAAGAGAGATCATACTTATAAATGTTACATTTCATTATTTCAATAATTATATCATTATCCATTATACTCATTCAAAGTTCATCATTATAGTCACAACCATGGCTTCTTATACATAACCTTCCCCCAACTAGGTCGGTAGTCCAAGTTCGGTTGCCCAAGCAATAGGGTCCGCATGGTTCCGCAGGAGGCAGATAGGCATGTATAAAACTATCAGTAACGAACCTTCCCCCAACCAGGTCGGTAGTCCAAGATCGGTTGCCCACTCATTGGGTCCGCATGGTTCCGCAGGAGGCAGATAGGTACGTAATACTGACTGTACTGAACCTTCCCCCAACCAGGTCGGTAGTCCAAGATCGGTTGCCCAACCCACAGGGTCCGCATGGTTCCGCAGGAGGCAGATAGGTCCGTTCATCAATCTTTAAACATTACTTTCTCAATTCATTTCATTCTCATAATCAAATTAGACAACCATGCCTCAATCAATTCATATGTTTTCAAATTACAATAAAGCAATTCTTCATAACATCATATCTTTCACATTTCACATTTCATCATCACAATATACAACATCAATTACATGAATTAAACACACATATCCTTATTCAATCATATCTTCTAGGCATGCTTCAATCATATCATTCCTATCTATATATGTGTCAATTTACATTTGTTTGGATCATTATTGTTTAAGTGTGTTTACAATGTTTATTTTTATGTTTAGGTGCAACAAGACCCTTGAAGAATTAAAATAATTCAAGAAGAGCAATCACATTAGCCAACACACTCAAGGGACACGGCCAAGCTTGTGGCCGTGTCTCTCAACACAAAAATCCAGTAGCTAACACACTCAAGGGACACGGCCAAGCTTGTGGCCGTGTCTCTCAACACCAAATCATCCGAGGCAGACACGGGCAATGAACACGGCCGTGTCTCTCAACCAAACTCAGGCAGTAGCAAACACAGTCAAGGGACACGGCCAAACCAGTGGCCGTGTCTCTCCAAAATTCAACCAACACGGCCAAATTTTCTTAGACTTGGCCATGTCTCCTAAAAATATTAAGTCTTGGCCGTGTTCCTTCTTTGATTTGGCCGTGTCTCACATGAATAAAACCCTAAATGTGGCCAAAACTCTTTTAATTGCATTTAAACTCATTGTGTACAACATAGCCTCATTCAAATGGATATAAACAATGTCATTAACACTTATTTTACATATTCATCACAATATTCTCATTAATAAATCATTAACAACACATTTAAACACATACCACTTCAAAACCCTAAACCAACATCATTCTTATTCTTTCAATTTCAATATCCACTCAACTTACCATTTTCAAACCAAAACCAACACCAACTTAACTTACAACCAATTTACACACTTATAATCACATCTCAACCCCACCAAATCAAAATCTCAACAAATCAAAACTCACTTCAAATACAACTTCAAAAATAACAAAGGAAAACAAGAGAGTACTTACTTAATTTGAAGAAATTCCACAAATCTCCAACTTAATCATTTGATTCTTCCTTCAACTTGAGCTTAGAATTTAGAAGACCTCTCTTGCTCTCTCTTTCCCTTTGGTAGCCGGCCAAGAAATGCAAAGAAAAGAAAATGAATACAAATCAACCTTTTCTTCCTCTTTAAATCTCCACCAAGCAATTCTACAAGCACAATTACTAATATACCCTCTTCTCATATGGTCTAGTTTTCTTCTTAATCAAGTGCCCTTTATAGTAATTTCACACATCCCAAACTAAAATATCTTCTTCCCTTGACTCTACATTTGACCAACATATATGTTATATATATTAACATATATACAACATATACATTCCACTAACACAATCATTTCCTTTACAAAAACATATATACATTTAATTCCAATCAAACAACAATTGTATTAAAACTTTTAGGGCACACTTTGGGATATTAAACTGCCAATCAAGTAAATAATGAAATTATCAAAGACTTTGCACGAGGTCCATATTATGAGATTAAAGCGTATTCTGGATACTATGTGAATGGATACAAATTTCACACAGAAGGAAGAAGTGCAAATAGAAAAACTATTAATAGTGGAGTTTGCATCAAAGGGTCTAATTATTCTGAATAATCTACTGATTATTATGGGAAGTTGCTAGAGGTTCTTGAATTAGAGTATCCAGCAATGCCTATTAAGTGTACAGTTGTTTTTTTGTGTCAATGGTTTGACCCTTCTCCAGATGTAGGAACGATTGTTCATCCTAAATACAACCTTGTCGATGTTAATAGAAGAAGAAAGTATGACAAGTATGAACCTTTTATTTTAGCTCATCAAGCTCAGCAAGTGTGCTACATCCCATATCCATCAAAAAGAAGAGCTATTGGTGACTGGTTAGCGGTACTAAAGGTCAAACCTAGACATGTGGTTGACTTACCAGATGGTCTATCAACAACGAGAGGAATAGAAAGGGCAACGGCGTTACAAGAAGAGGATGAAATCACAGCTGCATTTGTAATTGATGATGAAATTGATGAAGTTGATGAAATTGATGAACATGGATATTTATGTCATCCGGATGGCGGGGAAGTTGTAATTCCTGATGGGTCCGATGTTGATCTTGATGAAGAATATACTTATTCTAGTTCAGAGGACGGAATTGAAAAAGATAATGACAATGAAGAATAAACATATTAACTATATGTACTTATTTCAGTTTATTTTTGGTTGGAACAAATGAAAACATAATTTTCTAGTTGTATGTTTGATGAAAGTTAGTATAATGTGTTTGCATACTTTATAGTTTATAGCTCATAATGAAATTAAGTGCTTGTAATATATTTTCATACTTCATTTATTTATAGAACATGTTAAATTTTGTTTTGTAAATTGATATATTTCTAGATAATTTATAATTTGTTAATTTTAATTTATTTACCAATACATTTCAGATATGACAAGGGGAGGTGGTCGAGGTAATCGACAAAATTGGGGGCGAGGTCGAGGTACAACATCCAATGGTAGAGGCACAAATGAACCACCTACAAAGATGAAGAAAACTTCTTTTGTGGTCCCATCAAAAGCCATTGCAGGAGTTGCTACGACATCATTTCCAGCACAAACAGCCCTTACTCCAGCTCCGACGGCCCAAACAGCCCTTACTCCAACTCCGACGGCACCAGCAGCCCCTGCTGCAGCTCCGACCACACAAGCAGCCCATGCTACAGCTACGACATTACCAGCAGCCCCTACTGCAGCTCCAACAGCACCAGCAACACTTGCTTATGCAGTTCCGACATCACCTACAGCCCTTGATGCAGCTTCGACAGCACCAGCAGCCACTGCTGCAACTTCACCACACTCTGAATTACCTCCAACACCCCCTGTTTTAGCTCTATTTATGCCATCGTCATCTTCCACAGCCAATCTAAGTGGTGATGGGACTTTTGGAAATTCATCTCAAGCAGAAACAATGGTGAGATACAATGGGCAGGGAAAAAATATTATTAGATTCGATGCCCTTCAGTAAGTATTTACAAATCCATTATATTTTCTTATTGCTTTCCTTTTTTAGTCATAATTACTGAACATGTTTTCTTCTGTGGTTGCTGAAATTTCATGCGGAACAGTTTATTATTGGAGTTTTGATGATATATTACCAATACTATTTGAACATGTGATTGTGAGGTGTTGTATTCTAGAGACTTTCACTTGTGGTTGCTAAAATTGTGTTAGTCTCTTTGTTTTTCATTGAAGCTTTTTTTTTTTATCCTTGTGGTTTATTTGAAATTGTGTTGGCCTCTTTGTTGTTTCATTGAAGCTTTTTTTTTTTATCCTTGTGCTAGCTGAAATTGTATTGATCTCTTTGTTGTTTCATTTGAGGGTTCATTTGTATTAACCTCATCAATGGAAGATGATCCTTCTTCCTCTCCTATTTCTAATGCTATAGTATTGGTACTGGATGTTGTGAAAATGAATATTATTAGACTTCCTTCACGAAATCAATATTTAGCATCCAATTCATTGAATAAAATAATTTCTTAGCCTTTTCTGAGGCAGGGACCTCTACTTCACAAGAAAAACCCTTCAAAGGTTATTAATATTACTATTAATTTGAATTGCTATACTCAATTTCCCATGTTGCAGCACTTTTGGTAAAAAATTCAATTTGTAGTTCATTATTTATGGTGTCAGGTTTTATGTAGTCTTAAGAGAGAAATTCCCACTGTACAGACTAGGTATTTGATTTTTTAACAGCATTGATTCCCCCTCTATGCATTGATGTCAAATCTCAAGCAAGGTTTGAAAATCAGGAAAAAAAAAGGAGAAAAACTTAAAAGTGCATTTAACACACTACGTTTCTGTCAATATTGTTGTAGATTTAAGATGTGAGGCATCACTTTGGGTGGGGAGAGGCAACTGTCTTACCTTTTTACAGGATACTCTATGCCAAGCTTAGCTAAAATACATATAATAAATGACCAACTGAAAATCAGCTTATGACTATGAATTTGGTTGCGCTTATGAATTACCTAATTGTTCATCTACTCATACATGGTTTGTTCAGTTTAGTGGGTCATTGCTTAGTTGTGATTGCTTTCTCCTAATCAGTATCAATGTCTTTTGTGCATCTTAAATTCCTATTTGGACTGATTTTATTTATTTATTTTATTTTATTTCTGGGAATTTATATCAATTTAAACTACTTCTGATGATCAATTTAACAGTTTCGTACATGGTATTCGATCTCTGTATATCACCATTTCTTAACTTGGTGAACGATGTATATCACTAGGAGCTAAAGTTTGAAATGATGTTATACACTTTTCTTCATATTAGAAGTGAATACTACAATCAAATAAGATGTTAATTGGGAAAATTTCCAATGAATTTGAACAATTTATGTGATTGTAACTTGAAAATCTATTCATTGTTTGCTATACCAAGTTTTGTTTAGCTATGCAGCGTTATATTGTGCATATAGTCATCTGGATATTCACTGTCCTAGTAGAAGTTATGGTGTGTGTTTCCAATTATTAGTTCCATCTTGCCCATGGGAATCTTTGGATTTTTAACTAATGAACTTTTGCTAAAACTTAATAGTTTTGTCATTAGGGTTTTAACATTGCAAATTTGGAACCCAATCATTAATCTGATTAACAAAACAAAAATGTTTGGATTGAAAATTTTGCAAGCTTTATGTGACAGGAAACAAGAGGTCACCACTCTGTTATATGGAAATATAGGCATTTGGTTTAACGAAAAAGAAAGAAATGGTTCATTAATGGCTTCTGATATCATTGTGGTGCTTAGTCAAAGCTGCCTATAATTATAAGTTGAACCAACAAATTTTATTTGATGGTCTTATGGTTGTTTAGCAAGAAGTAAACCCATATGCTGATTTTAACTAATACATTAATCTTAAATCAAAAAATGCTATGTCAGGAGGACGACTGCTCTGCCCAAATTCACTTGCCACCAAAGTATTTTTGTGGTAGATTGAAGCTTTTTTTTTTTATCCTTGTGCTAGCTGAAATTGTATTGATCTCTTTGTTGTTTCATTTGAGGGTTCATTTGATTTTATTTCATTTGAGATGTCATTTGTTTATACCATTGTTAAAAGTAGATCCAAATTGTATGATTGGATGATTATACAAGTGCACCTTACTGAACTCATTTTTTATTTAGGTGCATGGATTCCAAATTAGTAGCTAATGCTGTGTGGAAGATTTTTCGGAGGTTGCCAAGTCTTGTGGGATCTTCATGGTCTAAAGTCACTAGAGAAACAAAAAATTTGTACTATAAAGAGTTTGAAGTACGTATTCTGGTTCTTTATGGTTCCTACTTAAATTGTTCATTTATTTTAAAGTAGAATGATATATTCAAGCATGTTTAATTTTTTTTGGTTTTTGTGGATGTAGAAATATTGTCGATGGGACTCTAGAAATGAGAGTTTGATGAGTAGCTACTTTGAGTCCAAATGTGGTGACATGTATTCAGATTTTATTTACAGTGTTAAAAAAGAAAGCATATTCGTACCTGAAAATATACTAACTCAATGGAAAGTTGATTGGAGTACCGATAAAGCAAAACATCGTTCTTTCGCTGCTTCAAAGAATAGGTTTGTTTTTATTTCATCATTCATATTTATGGTATAATCTTACTGCTTGATGACATAACATGTGGTATAATATTATGACAATGTAGGCTAATAGAAAAAGTAGGGCCTGGAACTAGCCCTTCTAAGCACACATTTGGATCCATTTCCCAAGAAGCACATAGACAAAGATTGGTAAATTATTAAATTAGCCATTATTATTAGAAAATGTATGTTTTATATATGTAAATTTAATTACCAAGATATAATTTGACAGAGTAAAGAATTGGGACATGAAGTTTTGCTTGGAGAGGTTTTCTTATTTGGTCACACAAGCAAAATCGATAGAAATAAAGTCTTCATTGATAAGCGCTCCGAGTTAGTTTATGTATGACTTTGTTTCTTCTCAAGTTAATTTAATTTTTTAATCCTATTTTAGATTAAATAGTTAAAAATGTAATTTGATTTGCATATATCTTTGGCAGGAGAAATACCAAGAACTTAAGAATGCCGAGCCTGAGTTGCAGACACTTGAGGCTGAGGAGGATGATATGCCTTCATTAACACCAGCCCAAATAGAGCTTGAGCGACGCGTGTTTGTGGAGGCTACTGGTGGCACCGGTAAGACATCTCGTATTTATGGGATGGGTTCTTCCTCATCCCATTATTCATGCTATGAACCATCTGGGTCATCATTTTCTGCAACGTCTGCTAATCGCAATGACTCTGAGGTATTGGAAACTATGAAAGTATTACAACAAAAGGTAGAAGAGCAAGCCAAGGTTATAGCATCAATGAATGAAGTTATAGCTAATGTGCGCTCGGTGAATGATGTTTTAGATGATATGCGCTTATTCTTATCTGAGCAACGAAGGAAAACAAATGCTCCTCCTGCTCCGGCAAATGACAATGTGGAGGAAGATGATGTTTGTATGTAGGATATACTTGATAGTTGGTGTTTTCTTTGTTTGTGTTTGGAGTGTCGGATTAATCAAGTTTGTGTTCTCTTTGTTTGTGTTTGGAGTGTCGGATTATTAAGACCTTATGTGTTCAATATACTTTCTTAAGGGGTAAACTTTACATTCGAATTGTTTATGTATACTTATTGCCACTAGTAACTTAATTATGAATGTTGTGTTATTTGATTATTATTGTAATGAATGACTATTTTATAAACAAGTTTGGTTATTATATTTGAAATTCAACAGGTTCTTGAAAATGAGTAGACAAAAAAAAATTTGGATTACTGGAAAATTATAGCCAAACAATTATAAAATTGCGACAAAATCAGCGACCAAAAGTGTGAAAAAAAAAATAATGAATTCTGCAATGAATCAACGACTGAAACAACGAGAAAAATATTGCGACATATTCTGCGACACATCAGCGACAACATTTAGCGAACAAAATAGCGACAAATTCAGCGACCCAAATAGCGATGAATTCAACGACCAAAGCTAAATCAACGACGAATTTCAGCGGGAATAAATAATTCCTGCCAAAATTGAAAATGTCGTTGAATTTGTCTCTGTTTTGTCGCTGATTTGTCACTAATCAACGACACGCACAATTGGTCGCTGATTTGTCGTTGATTTTTTAGCGACCTGGACATTACCGTCCGCTAGATTTTTCTCGCTGTTCGTCGCTGATATTGTCGCTATCGTATTTTGGTCGTTGATTTCGTCGTTAATGCTGTCGCAGATTGCGTCGCAGATTGCTGTTTTTTTTATAGTGTTAGCTTAAACCATAATATAAAAGTGCATAATACTTCAGGTTAAGCATAATTATACAACTATCATTATAGGTATAATATTGCTATGTGAACAAAGTTAAATACATAATACAAAATACTTCATTAATCACCTTCTGATCTGCAGTTGATCTTGAAATGTTAGAACTTACTCAGCTAGATCTACCTTTCCCATCTGATCTACGCTTCAGAAATAATTCTAACACGTTAAGCAATGCTTAGTAGTGCTTGCATACTCATAATTTGCCAAAATTATAACATAAAGAAAATATTTATAATAACAACTAAAAATAAAATATTCACTTTGATCATAAAAGTAAATTAATAATTAATTTTATCAACTATATTCAAATTACTTAATTCATAATAAGCTATAAAATTTAAATTAAATTTAAAAGAAAATAATTACTCTTTAGTTAGTTGTTAAAATATTATTAACTAAGATAAAAGAATATTCACTTTTATAGCTAGTGAATAAAATATTATTATTAAATTTCCCTCATATACTGATTTTAAAATCTCATATTCGGGTAACGAGTCAATAATGGCAAGTAAATGCCCATTGTAGAGAATATAGCCAATGGCCCACTGATGGCATCAAATTCCCACTATCACAAATGACACAAAGTGTCCATTAATGACACGAGTGTCCATTACTACTAGAAACACAAAGTATCCACTAATGACACAAAGTGCACGCCGACAACATTATGGACGTTTACCCTTTTTGGCTAGCCATTCAATCTGATAGCTAGGTTTTTCATCAGTACGATGAAGACTTTAATACTTATTAAATTAAACTTAAACACATTGTATTTCAAACATATAACATATTTTAAACAATCATTTTAATTTTAAAACCTTAAACTTTTTTTATTACTAAATCTCTATTAATATTTTACAAATTTAAATATAAGTCTTAGGCATATACATATATGTATATTTAAAGTTTCCTATTTTTTCTACGTTCCTTTACTATTTTAAAAATTTTGTTTCCCAAATTTACATATTCTGTTTTTACAAAAACTTTACTGGCAGTACCCATTTTCCAATTTTATTTAGATAACAAACCTTTATAAAAATTCATACAATTTTCACCATATAACATAAACATACATAGGAACATTTACCTAAAATTTCAGAATTTTATATACTAATTTACCTTATTTATAAATTATGTTTACTGAACTTTACATATTTTGGTTTTACAGTCACTATTCTGACAGTTTCATTTTTTGATTTTATTTTTATAATTAAAACTTTATTAAATTAATGAAATTTTAACGATATTTCTTAAACATGTATATGATCTTATAAGTAACATTTAAAACTTTTTTTGGGTTGTTTTACTATAGTTTCCAATTGAGTTTCTTAAACCTTAAAATTCTAGCTCTGTTGGCACAATCAGGACCAAATGTGTTCTTCTATTTTTTATATTAAATCATCTTGAAAAATTATGAAATTTTTTACACAATCTACTAAAACATAGATGAACTTTGAAATAAATTTCATAATTTTTAAACCTTTCCAGGTTAGTCTAAAAACTTAGATAAAAGACACTTCACAATTAATTCCATTAATATGGTTCATCTTGCTTCCATAAGCATTAAAAATCAAAAGAAAATTAAATAATAGCAAACTATTAATATACAAGCACAAAACTATTTCAAAGTAACTCTTTCTCTCTCTTCCTTAATTTTTCTTGAATTTGTGGTGAAGGTTTTAGTATTTTTCACTTATTCGAATGAATTCTACTAAAACTTTTATGTTAGATATGAATTTTCCTTAATTTTTCTCTTAGGTTTGATGGAAGAAAGAAGGATAAATAAAAATTTTGGTTATGGTGGATGGTTAGGTTGGTTTTGGCATGAGAAGAAGAAGAAAATTTTATTTTTATTTATTTATATATATTTTACTAGGGTTTTGGTTTATATAAGGTGTGCTCACCGTAACTTTGGTGCATCCAATTTCTTAATTTATGTCTAAATCCAATTTTTAATTCTATAAAATTCTAAAAATAATTTCTCTAACTAAATTTAAAGCTCTACTATCCATATTTAATATCTAATCTCAATTAAAATTCAATTCTAAGGTCAAAAGGGTATTTCTTTAAAGTTTTATCACTTAAGGATTCTTTTGCAGAAATACTGATTAAGTCCATATCCGAATTAAGTTTTTAACTTTTTAAGACTTAACTAAGTCTATTCCTTATCTATTACAAATATTCAAGTCACTCTCTACATTATACACAGCCCCATATTGGTATAATTCAAAAAGTCAATGGTTATAAATTTCAAACATTACAACTCTCTCCCTCTTAAGAAATTTCGTCATTGAAATTTAGTTGTTTAAGATGTTTGAAATAGCCAAGGGTATTGTTGCCTCATTGTCTCCACTTTTTCATGTGGCTTCCTTAGTCGAGTGGTTCCTCTATAATACTTTTACCAGAGGAATGTGTTTATTCTGTAATTCCTTAATTTCTTGAGCTAAAATTGCTAACGGTTCTTCTTCATAACCTATATTTGGCTGTATTTCAATAGATTCCACATGTATTACATATGAGGAGTCTGATTTGTATCTCATAAGCATCGATACATGGAATACATTATGTATCTTGGTTAGTTCTGGAGGTAAAGCTAGTCGATAGGCTATTGTATCTACATGCTCAAGGATCTCATATGGTCCAATAAACCTAGGACTTAGTTTTCCTTCTTGCCAAAGCGTAGAACTTTCTTCCATGGTGATACTTTCAAAAATACTTTATCCCCCATATTGTGTTTAATGTCACTTCTTTTCAAATCTGTATAGGACTTTTGTCTATCACTACAGCTTTTAGCAGATCCTTTATGAGCTTCACTTTATCTTCAGTTTGTCTGATGAGATTAGGTCCCACAAACTTACTTTCACTTAATTCTATCTAATAGAGTGGAGTTTTACTTTTTCTTCCATTCAATGCTTCATATGGTGCCACACCAATACTTGTATGGTAGCTATTATTATAAGCAAATTCTACCAATGGTAGATGTCTTTCCTAACTACCTTTAAATTCAATAACATAGGTTCTACGCATATCTTCAAGTATTTGTATCACCCTTTCTGATTGACCATCAGTCTGTGGATGGAATGCAATGCTGAAATGGAGTCAAGTGCCCAATGCTTTCTAAAAACTTTCCCAAAATCTTGAAATAAAGTGCGGGTCTCCATCTGAAATGATAGATATTGGCACTCTATGAATTCTTACTATCTCATATATATATATATAATTCTACAAGTCTATCTAGCAAATAATCAGTTCTAATAGGAAGAAAATGAGCTGACTTGGTTAACTTGTCAACAATCACCCAAATTGCATCATACTTCTTCTGGGTGTTCGGAAGTCCAGTCACAAAATCTATGGTGACTATATCCCATTTCCATTCTGGTGTTGTGATAGGTTGTAGAAGACCTGATGGTACTTGGTGTTCTATTTTGACATGATAACATACTAAGCATCTGGTTACATACTCAGTAATGTCTTTCTTCATTCTAGGCCACCAATAGAAAGGCTTTAGATCTTAATACATCTTGTTGCTTCCTGGATGCATAATATATTTGGTATTGTGAGCTTCTCTAAGGATGCTCTCCTTTAACCCATTTACATCAAGAACATAATGTTGTCCCAAGATGGCAACCAAGGGGGGGGGGAGTGAATTGGTTTCCTCAAGAAGTAATGACAATTGAAAAAACTCAACAAACAAGAAATGCGGAATAGAGAGTTGGTTGAGTAATGGAAGAAAGAGAGAACACACAAGATTTATAGTGGTTCAGATTTACTTCAATCCTACATCCACTTCCTTAACAACTTGTTAAGGTTCCACTAATCTTTGAAGTTTTTGCAAGCTCACTTCCAACTTTGGTGTTTTCACAAGTTCACACCTAACTTCACAAGTGTTTTTCTTAGGCTCACACTTACAACCCAAATAAGAGTTTTACAAGGCTTACTCTCACAACCCAAGTGTTTCCCAAGCTCACACTCAAACTTATACAATGGTGTTTTCAATGCTAACACCTAACATTCATTACAATTCAAATGCAAGTTTAAGTAAAAGAAAAATTGTTGCTTGGCTATGAAAATCCTTTCTCAATTTGTCTCTATTTTTATTTTCTCATAGAAACATTGTATTTATAGCCAATGTGGTCTTACTAGCCGTTATTGATGTTGAGAATAAAGTCTTGGCAGATTAGACCTTCTTTACTTAAACTGTCCGAAGCACTTCGCGGTCGCCCTTCATACAAGGATGGTCGCTCTCATGCTTCACGCGGTCGTCCTTTTAATTAGGGACGGTCGCTGCTTTTGAAAAATCTTCAACGGTCGAATTTTAGTGCTCTGCAGCTGGAATCTTGCCCATGATGTGTTTGTCGGACCAGTTCTTGCCCATGCTGTGTTTGTCGGGACGGTCGCGCCAAGCAAAGGTGCGGTCGCCCTTTTTGAATATTGAAGTGGGTTTACAACGGTCATGTCACGTGTCATTCTCTGACAGGGCAAAAGAGATGTCCGCCTTAATTTGAATCTCGCGGTCGCCCTTGGTGGCATCGAACGCCTGGACGCACCTGAGGACGCGAACACTACTGTCTCTTTAAGCAATTTCTTCTTGAATGGTGGGGCGGTCGCGACTTTGACTGGGTGGTCGCTAAAGTGGTAAGCGAGGTCGAGTCATTCACCGTTCTTGTTACCGCGAACCTTACTGTGATTGTAATGATTTAAGTTCCTTGAGTAGCGGTGGTGCACATTGTTGGACAGTCGCTATTCTATAGGAGCGGTCGCGACTCAGGTCAAACTTCTGGCCGCGAAACCTACTGTGACAAGGTTTCATTCTGTAATTGCATGGAGCGGTCATCTTTAGGTGAGGTGCGACCGCTAGAAATGTTCTGTTCACCTTTAATTGAAGCAACCTAATCCTGCAACAAGATTCTTCAAACACAAGTTAAATAGATCATCCATTTGAGTTGTCAAGGATCAAAATTAAGATCATTTGTCTAACACATAAAGTATGTTCTTGAAATATAAACCACCATCTTCAAAAATAACATAATATGATTTTTCACCTTTGTGCACTTGTTCCATCACTTATAGCAACTTTTTGTTCCTTTATTGGGCCTGTATAACTTTTTGCTTAAGGATTGGTTCAATTTTCAATTCTTTCTATATAATATATTATATTATTTTTAGTTATATAACATATATATTATGTTTTATTTATAATATATGAATTTATTATCTGCCAAAGTCTTTCAACTTAGAGTATTAGCCAACACATTAGCTTTTCCAGGATGGTAATCAATGATACAATAGTAATCTTTGATTAATTCCATCCACCTTCTTTGCCTTAAGTTAATCTTTTTCTGGGTAGGTAGATATTTCAAGCTTTTATGATCAGTGTAAATATAATATGTTTCACTATATAAGTAGTGCCGCAAAATGTTTAGAGCAAATACAATGGCTGCAAGCTCTAAATCATACGTGGGATAATTCATCTCACATGGTTTCAACTTCCTAGAAGCATAGGCAATCACTTTGTCTTCTTGCATCAATACACAAACAAGTCCCTGATGAGAAGCATCACTATAGATCACATAATCTTTACTGGAGTTGGTTGTGTCAAAATAGGCACTTCCATCAATATATCCTTTAAATGTCCAAAGCTAGTTTGACATTGATCATCCCACTTGAATTTAGCTACCTTTCTAAGTAATTTATTCAGAGGAAGTGCTATCTTAGAGAATCCTCACACAAATCTTCTATAGTATCCAACTAAGCCAAGAAAACTTTGAACTTCTATTACATTCTATTGTGGTTGCCAATTCAAAATAGTTTTAATTTTACTAGGATCCACATGAATACCATCAGCTGATACCACATGTCCTAGGAATGCAACCTCTTTTAACCAAAAGTTACATTTTGATAGCTTAGAAAATAATTGATTCTCTTAGTATCTGTAGCACAATCCTCAAATGTTTATCATGGTCCTCCCTATTCTTGGAATAGACCAATATATCATCTATGAAAATAATAATTAACTTGTCTGCATAAGGCTTGAAGACTCGATTTATCAAGTCCATGAAGGCTACTAGGGCATTGGTCAAACCAAATAGCATAACTAGAAATTCATAATACCCATATTAGGTTATGAAAGTTGTCTTTGAAACATTAGCTTCCTCAACTTTCAGCTGATAATAACCCAATTTAAGATCAATTTTAGAGAAAATACCTACTCCGTTAAATTGATCAAATAAGTCATTAATTTGAGGAAGCAAATATTCATTTTTTATGGTCACCTTGTTTAATTGTTAGTAGTCAATGCACAATAATAATGTACCATCTTTCTTTTTCACAAAAAGAACTGGTGTACCCAAAGGTGACATACTGGGTCTAATGAAACCTTTATCAAGTAATTCTTATAGCTGTACTTTTAACTCCTTTAATTCAGGAGGTGCCATCCTAGTGGTATGAAAATCGGTGTTGTACCTAGAACTACAAAAATGGAAAATTCCACTTTCATTTCTAGAGGTAGTCTAGGTAATTCTTCCAGAAAAACCTCTAGAAATTCACACGCAGTAGATATGTCTTCTAAAGCCTTGCTTGAATGTCGTGTGTCAAGCACATAAGCAAAGTAGGCTTCACATTTCTTTCTAGTTAACCTTTTAGCCTTGGTAATAAAAATTAAACTAGAAGAATAAAACTACCTTTCTCCCTGGACAACAACATTATTGTGTTTCAGATTCTTAAAAGTCACAATTTTCCTATAACAATCCATGACTGTTTGATGTCATGATAACTAATCCATTCCTAAGATCATATCAAAATCATGGAATGGAAGTTCAATCAAATTAGTTGGAAGTTCTATGTTATGGATTCTAATTTTACAATTCTGGTACACTTTGTTTACTCTTACACTATGACCTAAAGGATTAGTAACTTTTATATCATAGTCAAGTCTATCAGCATACAAATTCTTAACTGAAGCTATAGTTGGGCATATGTATGCATGCGTGAACCAGGACCTAGTAATGCATAAAAATCAAGGCCAAGTAAAGAGAATTTACCAACAACAACATCTAGAGCATCTTGATTGTCCAGTGCTTTCATGGCATATATCCTGGCTGGAAGACTACCCCGTGTCTAGGGTCTATCAATAGTCTCAAACCCTCTCTACTAACTAGCACTAGGTCAACTGCTTCTGCCTAATCTATGGCCTACCTGTGACCTCTGTACAGAACCTTATCCTTCAACAGTGTCAAATCCCTTTATTACAGGACAATCCTTAATCATGTGTTCATTGCATTGGAGCCACATTTCAGACAAGCTTTACTTTGAGACCAATAAACTTCACTAGCATGCCCTTTACCACAATGCTGACCAGGCATAGAAAATGCCAGTGAAGACGAGCCTGCAGAAGTACTAAATCTACCCTCTCTAGGTCTCTGAAAACTAGCACCACTTGTATGACCTCCCTTACTAGAACCCTGTTTCTTTGTTTAAACACTTCTCTATCTTTTCTAACCACCCTGCTGCTGTTCACTAGATGATCCTTTTCTCTATTACTGTCTTCTTTTATGCTCTTGTTTGGTTTCATTTTCTATAGTCATTGCTGCATTGATAATAGTAGAAAACTCCTTAATCCTGGTTGCCACTAAATAAACATGAATCTGGCTATTCAGACCATGTTCAAACCGCTTGTATTTTTCTATCTCAGAAGTAACCACCTCAAGGAAATACTTACTAAGACAAATAAATTGCCTCTCATATTTTGACACAGACAACTATCTCTGCTTCAAATATAAAAACTCTCTACGCTTTTCTTCTATATAAATTTCACTAATATACTTCTTTCTAAACTCGTCCTGGAAAATGCCTAGGTGAGTCTATCTATAGGAATAGTTTTTTGCTTAGTATCCCACCAACTATAACCTTGTTCTTGCAATAATGAGACTATGCACTCTAGTCTCTGCTCATCAGTATAGTGAAGAAGGTCAAAAATCCCCCATAATCATCTCCAACAAGCACTCAACTGTAGAAGATTCATCAATGTCAAGGGCTTTAAAATCTTTCACTCCTAACTTTCTAATTCTTTCTAATGGAGATCTCTGTGATATTTGTGATGGAGGTGGTGCTGGAGGAACTACCCCTGCAATCTCTTTAAGGACCTCTCCCATGTTTCTCACAAACTGGGGGTCCAATGGTATTTGCCCTACAAAGGGTTCTGTTGGTTGTTGGTTCCCTACACTTTCCTAATTGTGTGAGGACGCAACTTCTTCCTCTGTAGTTCGACAAGATCCAGAGGCCATCCTACAAGTATAATCATTTAAAGATAAACTGCATCAGAATACTTATTCACTTATACTGTTCACAAAGCAATGATAGTTGTATTTCAATTTGTTTTTTTTAACCACAGACTAGAATCACCCAAACAGGGCTTTAATACTACTAAATGTAACACCCCTAAACAATCCTATTAAGAATTATCAATAGATATCCTACAATGCCTATATATAAAAACATTTAATTTTAAATAAAACTAAATCTAATATCAATAAAAATTTTAACAGAGTCTCCCCTAAAATTTGATATTTCCAACATCTTCTCCAATTAAAACACAACCTACAGAAGAAAACACTCCCAATATTTCATTCATTCAACCTCAACTCTAATTTTCATAATACATCATCTATCATCCATAATTTAAATCAAACACCTTTATTTTTATCAAGATTTTAGGTCATTAGACATTTACCACAACTAATATGTCTTAATATAAATTTTAGCTCAAACCATGATATAAAAGTATATAATACTCTAGGTTAAGCATAATTATACAACTGTCATTGTAGGTATAATACTACTATGTGAACAAAGTTAAATATATAATACAAAATACTTCATTAACAACCTTCTGATATGCAGTTGATCTTGAATTTATGGTGATGGTTTTAGGGTTTTTCACTTATTCTAGCGAATTCCACTAAAAATTTTGTGTTAGATTTGAATTTCCCTTGAATTTTCTCTTAGGTTTGATGGAAGAAAGAAGGAGAAAAAAATATTTTGGGTATGGTGGATGGTTAGGTCGGTTTTGGCAAGAGAAGAAGAAAAATTGATTTTTATTTATTTATTTATATATTTTATTAGGTTTTTGTTCATATAAGGTGTGATCACTGTAACTTCGATGCGCCCACTTTCTTAATTTATTTCTAAATCCAACTTTTAATTTTTTAAAATTGTAAAAATAATTTCTCTAACTAAATTTAAAGTTCTACTATCCATATTTCACATCTTAATCTCAATTAAAATTCAATTCTAGAATCAAAAGGATATTTCTTTAAAGTTTTATCACTTAAGGATTCTTTTTGCAGAGACATCAATTAAGTCCATATCCAAATTAAAATTTTAAATTTTTAAGAATTAACAAATCCTATTTCTCATCTATTACAAATACTCGAGTCACTCTCTACATTATTCACAGCCTCTTATCAGTATGATTCAAAAAGTCAATGCTTAAAAATTTCAAACATTACATCCACAACTCAATTCCTTCACTATCTAGGAATAAATATATCTTGTATTTTGAACAAGAGTAATCAGTTCCATTGAAATAGGGTATAAGATAGGAATTTAGGTTTTTATGGGAAGATGTAGTAGCAGTGAAGGTTGAAGTAGAAATGGTTGGAGGAGGAATGATTGCCATTATGGATCTTAAATATCATGATTAAGCTTCACAAAATTTTATGGCTCTGATTCCAGTTGTTTTCCCTTTATGGCAACCGAGATAGGGGGTGAATTAGTTGTCTAGTGAAAATGAGGGCAAATTAAAAAAATTAAACACTAAACAAGAAGTTAGAGTAGAGAAGAAGAGATTGAACACAATCGATTTATAGTGGTTTAAATTCCTCAATCCTACACCCACTTTCCCAATAACTTGTGAAGGTTTCACTAGCTTTGAGTTTTTACAAGCTCAACTACAACTTGGTGTTATACAAGATCACATTGAACTTTTAGAATTGTTTGAGAATTCCTTACAAGTCTATAAGATTTTATCTAGGCTCACTCTAAAACCTAGTGTTTCAAAGCTCACACCAAACTTATACAATGGTGTTTGATGCTCACACCCAAAACTCAAATACAACAAATGTATTTAGATACTAAGTAATTAGAAGTGTTTATCTTGGTTATTTGATACTAAAAAATGTTATAAGAAATGAAGTTTCTTGAGCTATTTATAACCTTCAAGCCTTCAACTATTTGTTTGGAAAAAGAATTGGTGGGTGCCAATTGGTCAATGTCTCCCACTTCAATTATTGTTTAGGATAACTTTTTGTTCAAATTGCACTTGGTCCAATCGGACTAGGGCCTCTTGTGGTCAGACTTGTCTTTGTCCTATCAGAAACTCTCATTTTTGTGGGACACTCCTCCAATGGCTAGTACATGTGACATCTACTAATTGAATAAACACATAACGACTATAATTTTTTGAACTTCTTTCCATTAGTCTAGTTGGTATAGTCTTGGTCCGGTCGGACCACGAGTGGTATGCTGAAAATTTAGGAGTACCACGGGGCATGATCTTCATTTGTACTTTTGGAGTTTTTATCTTAGGCTTGGTCCAGTCAAACTAGATCCAATCTGGTCAGGCTATTTTTGTATTATGAGAATTTGGGAGTACCATATTGCCCTAAACTCTACTTGATGATTTGGAGTAAATTTCCATTGTTGGTGTGTTGGACTACTTTTAGTCGGTAGACCAGTCATGGTATGGTGACATTTTGAGAATACAGGTGACCATGATCTTAACTAGATGTATTGCTTTGGAAGTTCAAGCTTAGGTTTGGTCTCACAGCTCACTGGTCTGATCAGGGCTAATGTGAATTCTTCAAAATCTTAAGTTCATGCAAGATTTAACTTGATACAAATATTAGTACTATTCAATTTCAATACTTAAGATCAAAATAGAGTTTATTAAGTTAAGGCTTTGGCTAAAAACTTAGAAGGATTATATAAGTGACACATGAAATGCCACTAATCAACAAATAAAAACATTAACCCATATGTAAGCCAAGCCATGTACCAAATGGCACTCTCTCACAAGTCATTGATTACTTTTTGAATTTGATTTTGGGTCTCTCTTCCTTTATATGCTTTTAAATCATCAAGTTAGAAATAAAGCAAAATAAAGAAAAAGAAAAGAGAGAAGAGGGAAGAGTGAAGTTAAATTGGGTAAGAAGGGATGAGAATTACTAAACATTTGAGGTAATTTAGTCTATTTATTAATTATTATTAACAAAAACACACAAAAATGAATAATGGAATTCCAAGAAAAAAATTAGTTATGATAATTGTGTTTTTTTGGTTGGAAAAGAGTGTAAGTAGTGTTGTGGGCTTCATTCTCATTGTTTACATATATGAGAACTATATGGGTTTAAAATATGGTGTCAAGACAAACACCAAACTAGTGGAAATTATAATTTAGAAGGGTTTGATAGTTAATGAATGTATATACACATATTTGGCTAAGATGAAAAATAATTAACACATGAGTTATTGAATTACAAGAGAAATAACTTTATAAATCACATTGAAATTGAATTGATTTTTCTCTAGGATGAATTGATACACTAAAATACATAACATTTAAATTAAGTGGGAATATTTATTTAATTCGGATATATATGTATGTATACATATGTATAGTGTTTGAACCTAATATAAAAAGATTTTAATAATAATAGTGGGAAGAAATTACAAAGAATAAATATTATATCTACCTATACATACACATATAATAGCAAAGGTGAATGGGAATTGTCTAGAAATTAAGGTTGTTAGCAAAGCCAATAGAAAACATGCAAAGCATAAGCTATTTATGTGGGGTTTTTCATGGAAAACATGAAAAAAAATACATGCAAATGCATGGGAAATGGAAATTTGAATTCTAGAGAACTTATAGAGAAAATATGCATATATTATGATATTATAATTATGGATAAAAAAATTAAAATACTAGAGATAGCTTAATTAAAGATAGCAAAAAAAGAATCATAATGCACAAGTTGAAGATTTATAAATGAATATATGTATATTGTCGGTCCAATAAAGGAAGTAATCTAAATAGGCTTGGTAATCCTAGGAAATGGAAATTTAATTGAATGTTAAGGCCATTCATTATCTGAATAGTGTCAAGAGCATAAGGAAAAATATGTAGGCATTAACCACAATTTAGCCCATATAAAGGTTAAGAATAAATTTTAATGGTAAATGATGTAAGTTGGCCCCAAAAATTACCCAAATAAGATTTGAAAAAAGAAATTATAATATAACAATGATGTTGTTTAATTTATCAAAATTAAGAACTTAGTCTAATTAAATAGGTTAAACTTACATATGGGTGATAGGCAACGATAATGACACTTGTAGTATAATTTGGTAAAGGAGTAAGTGAGGTTATTAATTGAATTTAAGTAAATAAGTTCGAAATAATAAATTGAACCTTAGGGCAAATGAGATGACGACACTCAAATCAAGGATTGCTAAAAGTTAAGCAGAACATGTGAGAATTATAGTATATGCATATGAATGTGGTTATCCTAATTACTTACTATTGTATACCTATGTTTCATTTCCATATTGATTATTATTGATACCTTCCAATGATGTTGCATTGTTCTATCCATTAGTATTGCTTTATTATATTTTTCTTAAATTGAATTGTTAATATAATCCTTTGTATGAGGGCCAAGGGCCCATTTGTTATAATTATTCTACAAAGTCGATATCTTACTAGCCATAGACCTCATATGGTAGAAAAACTTATGTATGAATAGGAAATTAAAGTATCTAAAGGTAAGAAGTTACTGTCTCTATACGAATAATTGGAAAAAAATTATAATAGTATTATATTGTATTTTCTATCACTAAGAGTAAAACATTTCTTGCTTAATTGAATTGTATGGTGATGTTGAACCAATTGATGTCATATTATTGATTACCCCTATTAGCCAAAACCCTTAGCTTAATCGAACTATTTTAATCTTAGGCAATCAAATAAAATAGAATTAATATTTCTATCAAGATTTTTTTTATAGGCAGTTAATTTTTGGAGGAAATAACAAAGGTCCGACCGAACACTCATAAAGCCCGACCGAACCCTCATAAAGCCCGACCGGACTAATGTATAACTTAGAGCAAAAATCTCACAGAAGATTCACAGGGAGAAGTACTCTCAAAATCTCACCTGACCACTAAAAGTTCGCTCGGACCAGACCCTAGTCTGGCCGAACCATTGGCAGAAAAATTGGTAAAAACTTCCAATAAATTTCACATTCAACTGTACTCCCAAATTCTCAGAATACTAAAAAAAGTCTAACCAGACAACATTCAAGTCCGACCAAACTTTAACAAAGAAGAAAAACATAAAAACATCCAGAGAGTTTCATAGTCCAAAGTACTTTCAAGTTTTGGGCATACTTCATGAAGTTTGACATGACCATGCTGAAGTCTGACCAAACCTTTCATATTTCTGTTGAATTCATGATCATTAGTCATCCACCAAATAAGTAGAAGCCATATGAACTAGCTATTGAAGAATTATTGTCAGAAAAATAAAAAAACTCAAATCGAACCATAGGTGGTATGACAATACTTTCCATTGTATAATTGGGAAATTGATGGTCCGACCATGAAGTTGCTCTGAACAATAATTAAAGTGGGAGAAACAGTTCAAACATGTTGGCATCCACCTTAAACGGAAATGTCAAGGCTTGAAGGCTATAAATACTACAAGAAACCTCATTTTTCTATAGAATTGTGATTGTAGTAGCCAAAATTAACAACTTTCATTTCTTTCCATCAAAATTTATATTTGTATCTCTTTAATTGTTGGGTGTAAGCATTAAATACCATTGTAAGTTTGAGTGTGAGTTTTAAAACGCTTAGGATTTAGAGTGAGCTTGGGAAAACTTTTGTTGAGTTATGAGGAAGTTACTCAAATCTTGTAAAAGTTTAGTGTGAGCTTGTTAAAACACCAAATTAGGATTGAGCTTGTAAAAATCCAAGGTTAGTGAAATTCTCAACTTGAAGGGTGGAGAGTGGATGCATGATTGAATTGATACAGACCACTATAAATCTCGCGTGTTCATTCTTCTCCACCCTACTCATTTCTTTTAATTTTGCTTTCAAATTTCAAATTGCAATCACTTCTTCAAATCAACCAATTCACCACTCCTCTTAGTTGCCATCTTAGGACAACAACTCCCATGTTTGTGTCTATGTGTGCACCCCTAATTTTCACCTAATTCAAAAAATTAGGAAGATTAAAAGCAGAAGATTAGAAAATGCACATGCATATCTTTGCTTTTAAAAAAACAACCCATGTGATAGAAGTGGCCCCCAATCCTACAAGACATTATAATTGAAATCAAAATCTATAAAAATACACTTAAAAAAATGATGGAAACATTATAACTGAAAATTATTCCACTATAAATAGAGGAAGGAATACCATAAGAAAGGAGGGCAAGAAAAACATAAAAAATTGATAAAAAAAATAAAAAATAAAATAGAGATTAACAAGATGAGGAAATTTATTAAAAAAAGAGCAAGAGTAATTAAAATAAAAAGAAACTCAAAAGTTAGTGAAAAACAAATTCAACAAAACAATTATGTGGGAGAAGAAATTGTGAAAAAGCCTTAAGGCTTAACACTTGTTAAGTACATGAAGTGTACTTAATAGGTCCCTGAAATCCAAGCACAAGCAGCAAAATCATCCGCATACAACTTCCAATAATTAAGAAGCAAATTTGGTAAATACTCTACTGTATTTATTTATTTATATATTTTTTATTTTTTTAAATTTATTATTATTATTTGCTCAAAACAAATAGAGGGTGTAGTCGGATAGTGACTATGCACATTTATCTTGTTCAACAAAATGAAAAAAGTTAAAATAGTAAAAAATAATAGACAACGTACATAGTAAGCATAAATTTAAGCACACAGAAATCTTATATTATCTACAATAAAATGCAAAATCTCCAATTGATACTGGTCTATATGTAAGTATAAACACACAAATCAGATAAATATTTTATAAACCATAATTTCCAACTGCAAATTTAATGCTTGTATTCGTAAATTTAAAACATGTGATTCTTAGATAAAGTGTTGTCTGGAAGTGACTATGCAATTTTATGAAATATGAAACTGATAATTTGCAATGTACTTAACAACACACACATACACACAGAAGTCCTAGACTTACCTACAATATTGACAAGAACATAGACTATATTATCATGTAAAAGAATAATAAGATGATTAAGGAATAATATGCATAATAGGAGAAAAATGAACTTAGCTTTAACCCATTGCTATATTCGTCACAAATCTGAGAAAATGAATAAATAATAAAAAAAAAGAGTAAGATATGTATATTAAAAAAATATAGTAAATATAAACATAAAATTTTCAATGGATGCATGGCTTCAAATAGTTTAAATAAAAAAATAAAATAACATGAAAACTATCAAGACATACATGTATTAGGAATTTAGCAAGAAATGAAATAAAATTTCTATGGGTGTTTGATTTTCTTTAAAAAAAAATAAAACACAAAAATTAACATATACATATATATAAAAACTTACATTTGAAATTTTCCTTCATTTTCAGTAAATAAATTAAATAATAAATTAAAAGCCTAATAAAATATTAAAAAAGAAATTAAATAAGTACTCAAACTTTTTTTTATCTCCACTGACAGATTAGAAGGAAAAATATTTGTAGAAATTGCTTGCAAATAGAGAAATTAATGTGCATGAAATTACCTTTTGAAAGAAAAAAAATGGTTGAGAATGGACGGCAAGGCAAAGAGAAATAGGAATAGGCTAAAACAATAAATATATATATGAGAGGGTTTTAGGGTTAGACTAATTTGTGTATTTAAACGGTGAGTTTTTTTGGTAGATTTATTTTGGTAAATGTGGTAAAATTAGCTGACAAATAATTTTATTTATTTATTTACATATTAAAAAATAACAATAATAAAATTTTATAGGTACTTGATTCATTCAAGAGGATAAGCTATCTCATTTTTTTTAAAAAAATACTTATATATATATCAGGCCCGGCCCTGAGGGTAGGCACTAAGTGCGACCGCCTAGGGCCCATGCTAGAAAGTCCAGAATAGGGGCCCAAAATCCCCAAAAAAAAAATTCTGCATTAAATAGCACAACAGCAGCCAAAAAATAAAATAAAATCATGGGTTAATTTTATTTCTTTTTTCTTCTGCCAAAATATCGTTTCATATTCCTTAGAGCCTCTCCGACTTGTCTTCTACAAAAAATCCAAAAGACTTGTATTGTTCCTTGATGTTGGTCTCAATGTTAGGGCCCTTTTTCTCATTATTCGCCTAGGGCCCTAAAAATCTCAGAAACGGGGCTGATATATATATATATATATATATATATATATACACATTTAAAAGAGATGGTATGAATCCACTATGCCTCTAAGTTACATACACACTTGACCCATTCAAGTGAATATATATATATATAATTTTTTCCTCTTAAAAAATTAACCAAACAAATATAAAAAAATAAATTTTCAAATAAAAATCAAGACTCCGTTCAACTTTTTTTTTTTTAGGTGTTGTTTTTTTAGAGTTTAAAATATATTAATTCTACTATAACTATTTTTTCTATCAAGAAATAATATATCTTAATTTATATATTTTATTCAATGTTCATTACATTGAGGCAGTAGATATAATACGTATTAAATAAATTTAATAGTTATACCTTAAAATGTATAGGTGTACAAATCAAACAAATTCATGATTATATTTGGTGGAAAATGTATATAAAAAAATAAAAAAATAAAAAATATATATATAGAAAATAAATGACAAGTAAAAATAATCCACGTCGAATAAAAAGAAAAAAAGACAATAAAACAAACAAATATATTCATGTCCAAAAAGTGGATATAATAATAACAACAACAACAACAACAAAAAATAATTTAACTACGAAGATTTTAATTCCATTAAGATTTTAATTCCATCAAGCGAATATGTAGGCATTCGAAATTAAATTTTAAATTCAAAATTAAGTTTTGAGTTTAAATCCGCCTCAACAAAAAATAAATTTTCCTTAAAAAATAATAAACACATATTAATTAGCGAATAAAAAAAATAAAAGAAACAAAAACAACATTTAATAAAAAATTCAGAATTAGAATAGTTATATCCAATGAGTTGGCATAATAATAATAATAATAATAATAATAATAATAATAATAATAATAATAATAATAATAATAAGCCATAAAATTTTTATATTTAGGTAGTGAATATATGGACTAAATAATTAATTAATAAAAAAATATATGCCCATAAGGGTAATAAAATTATTAAAAATAATATAATAAAATAATGAGTTTAATAAGAAAATATTTATTTCCAGGCAATGAATACAATAATCAAAATAAAAATAAAAAATATAATGAAGATTTATATTTAGACAATGAATATAATTTCTCTTACAAATAAAGAAAAAAAATAGATAATAACACATCACAATAATTATAATACTAATTTTTAGGCGTTATAGGGTACTTTCCCTTCCCTACATGTAATCAACTCCCTGAACCTAGAAACACAGAAAATAACTAGATGTCCAATCAAACCTCAAAATTGATTGGTAACGACTTCTAATAAAAATAATAACAACTAAACATGAGCCGACTAAAACCAAAATTAAATTTTATATTCCGTTGACTCCCTATCGTCTTGTGTGTAACAACACTCACACTAAAAATTAATGAATTTAATTTTCTTCTATTAAACATTAATTTCATTTAATTTTCCTGCACAAGTGGAGTTAAAAAGCAGCAAAGCCCTCTAACTTTTTGTCAAGAAAAATTTACTACCAAAGGTATTGTGTTCTTTTTTCCATTCTATTTCCATTTGGTAATTAATTAACTAAAATTGATTTATTTAAGTCCTTTGCAACTAAAGACATGAACTACTTATGACTCTAATTATCATTCAAATGGGATAAGTAGGGACACTCAGAATATCACTCCGAGTAATGAGCGCTCACTCAAACAACCAACTGGTCCTTTTATTTTGATTTTCTTATCATTTATTATCTTCAATATCATTACTATTATTCTTCTTTCTCCCTTTTCTTGGTATTTTGGGACCCCATTGCAAAACTTGGTGAGCTTTTCAATGGTTTCCATTTTGGTTTTATTTATTTACCTTTGTCTTTAAATTAATTAATTAGGGATTTGTACTCAACCTAGAACCCATAAAGGCTAGAGTTGAAGCTCCCTTGAGAATATTATTTTGTTGAAGATGTAATATTTACTTTTTCTCTATTATATTTATGGATGACATTATTAATCGTCCATGCATCATAATAATATCATTCATAATTAATTGTGGCATAATCCACGGCAATTGTATATTTTCTCAAATCAAAAAGGTTAAAATCAATCAAAGCGAAAAAATCAAATTTTTTTTTTATTAAAACTAGTTTAGAAAATTTAGCGTGGGACCCATAGTGATTGGTTTCAGACTAGTGTCTTATTGGTATAAATTGATATGATTTAATGGAGCCTATCAAATGGGTTTTCCCAAACTAAATAAACTAAGGTGGTAACTCTCTAATCTTTGCTTTACAAAATAAAAACCACTATCCTTTTTTTTTAAAAAAAAAGAGATTTTCTTTTTAAAAATAAAAATAAATAAGTCTTTTCAAAATAAAAGATAAATATTAAACCCATACTTACCTAATCAACTAGAAACCATATGCTATGATGTCATGTGAGTCTAACCCCAAATGAGCATTTCAACTCTCGATTCCCAAGCAGGCCAAATCGGTGCATGAGAGAGGCATCAAAATATGCTATATTCTCACTGAGATGAAGGCTCACTCCATGTCAAAAGTTAGTTCAGGTGCCACACAGCTCGTGAAAGCTTCTTTGTTTTTCCTCTAAGAAGCTAGTGTGAACCCTCAAATTTTTCACACTTCAAAACTATATTTCCACATGCTTTGAATTTTATAGATTTTGGAGAAAAATACCAATATTTCTAACTCTCAACAAAGCATGGATGTAGCCTTTTCTGTTATGGTTCCAATACATCAAGAATCACATCAATCGAATATTGGAAGGTCTAGAAATTTTCCTAAAAGCAAAAGTATGCACGAGATAGGGTTTTAAAGGGTTACCAATGGCCATTCCTATCACTAGAGGTCAAACTGATGATTAGGAGGCTCACTAATGACTAGGGGGCCTGACTAGTGACCTCCCCATTGACCGATAACTACCCTTTTGACTTGTGATTGCCGTTACACCCTCTGATCGTTGTCATTTTGATTCGAATGCCTATAAATTCCAATCCCTTTTCACATGCTTTTTTCCATACCTTTTGACATCCTTTAGGAGCTTTAGAAGTTGCTTTGTGATCTTAAAATATATTTTTCTAATTTTTTTAGCCAAAAAAAATTATTATTTTAATTTATCAAATCAAGATTATTAAGTATTTCTCAAACATTTTCATCTTCTCAAGTGTTCTTCCATTCTTCAAGCTTCTTGACATCAAATCAAGATCATCAAGTGCTCAACAAGGTCTCCCTCAAGCTTCATATTGAGTCAAGATCATCAAGTGGTCACCAAGATCTTTTTGAGGCTTCATATTGAATCAAGGTCATCAAGTCTCCATCAAGATCTTTTTAAGCCTAAAAGGTGGAACTTCAATCAGATGAGAAGGCTTTGGAGGCTTCCCCATTGCCAAAAGCATGCTCTAAGAAGGTATAGTTCTTAAACTCATCTTTTTAGATGTCTTTGATATATGTTCAAATCATTTTCAAACCCTAAATTGTTTTTCGTACAGTTTTTTTCGAATTGAGTGTAGAATCAAGCTTAGGTTATCATCAATTCACACAATCAGTCTTTTCCAAACCTTAAACATTAATTGGTTTACATCGATCAATCTTTTTCAAATTTAAAACATTAATTAGTTTGCATCAATAAATCTCTTTCAAACCTAAAACATTAATTGGTTGGCATCAATCAATCTTTTTCAAAACCTAAAACATTAATTGGTTTGCATCAATCAAATCTTTTCCAAACCTAAAACATTAATTTGTTTTTATCAAACTTTATGTCACCCTAGATCCTACCCTTAGGTCAACAAAGACCTTAGTGTTAGGTCACCTACCCTTTTTTCATACACTCGTGAGTGGATAAAACTGCCTAAGGCTCTAATTCTTATATTAAAAGGACATTCTGGCTTGTTTGAAATTTTTGTCTAAATAATCGAGCCTACAACCCTAGAAACCCTAAGTCCACCCCATATATTGTGTTTCTTATTTCATTTTGTAAATTTTTTCTCTAAATATTTTGAGGAATGTGTGCCCATTCTAGTACTCATAAAGGCTAGAGTTAGGATCCTCTCACAATTGGTTTTGAAAGGTAACATTTACATTTATTCTTATGTAATTATTCATTCATAATATTAGCTATCATTCATATTATTAACTACATCATGAATCTATTTTGTAAATTTTAGTTTATGTAAAGGCTAGAACTATTTGATTAAAATGAAAATCTAGTATTGGATGCATCCTTTGGTTTTGACTAGTGACTTTTTCTTAAAATGGAGTCATAAGAGGTTTACTTTATATTTTCCCTTTAAATTAAAATTAAAGTTGTGACTCTTTTGATACCTATGCTTACCAATGAATGGGGATCAAATGTGGCTTTTTTTCGTGAACTAAATTCAAATGAGCATTTCGGGCCCACAATGGATCGTATAGGTGCTCGGGAGAGGTCTCATAGTTGGTGACTCCACTGGGGAGTACTATATATATATATATATATTCTAAAATGAGTTTTCTTTAAGCAAATTTTTTAGCCTTTGTCACCATTAGATAATACATCATGATTACATAAGGCTCTTTGTCTCAGCCTATATTTAGGATAACCCTTGGGCCAGCGAAGTATTATCCACCCTTCAACCTTCATTAGGTAGGAATGAGGCTAGATAAAAGCACCCAACCCGTGATAAATCCTCAATGCTTTTCAAGTGTAACAAGTATAGCCATACTGTTGGACCCACACTAGATTCTTTATTTGACATGTCATTTGGTATAATGCTGCTCTAGTGCGACATGATCCTTTTGAGACTAAGCCACCCTTTACTCTATTAATATAGTGACCATAGACCTTGGCCTTAGGTTTTATGAACGATAATAATAAGACCTTATGCATGATAATGAAACCATTTTCATACATGCATACATGTATATTGTTCATAAAACTTAAAGACCCTTAAAATATCAAACTTCAGGGCATTCTACCTTAAAACTTCAAACATAGTCACAAGGGCTTAAACTTCACTTAAATATCATATACAAATGAAATCTAACTTAAATGGCTTAAACTTTTGGAGACACATCCAACCTCATGAACCTTAAGCCATAGAAGCTTAACCATTAAAATATGCCCTTTAGCCATAAAGGCTCAACCAACCATAAAGCTATGGAACAACTCATGCGCCATGACCTCAAGTCATGTACCCACCTTTTACACTAACCTTCAGCCATAGACTTGAACCATGCATCCTTTACATAAGACATTCATTTGACCTACCCCGACCCATTCACCATTAGATATGAACCATAACCTACTTATACGATCTTGAATTGTAACCTATTTACATGAACCTACATCATGACCCACCTACATGACTCTAAACATTATTGAGCTTGGCTATTAACCTAGTATGTGACTCCCGACTTACCATTATAATCACCTAATCCATCTACCTTACCTATTTCTAGCTACTACCTATGAAACCAATATGTGAGTCATCTATGAAACAAAATCTAAAGCCCAAGAACACCTTGTCCTAACAATCTTCAATCCAAATCTCAAGAGCACCTTGGCCTAACAGTCTTCAACCTAAAGGCCAAGGACACCATGGCCAAACAATCTTCAACCTACCTAAAACCTAAGACTGACTTGGCCCAACTACCCTCAACTTTCGACCCTAGAAGCCACCTTTCACCAACCCATATCACTTTATACTTTTCATGGCATACAATTCGTAAGCTTGTGAAGTAAACCATGGAGTCAATCATGCATCTTTAAATTTAACCACATCATAACACTAGTCTATCCACTTTAACCAAAGCTCAAGTACATAATGTCCACTTGTGTAGACCTATATATGGCTTCCGCCAGTAAGCCATCTGTCTTGTAAACCCAACCTATAAACTCTCTACCATCATAAATCTAGCTTATGCTTATTCAATGTGGCTTATGCCCACCTAACCCTCAGGATGGATTGCTTACCTATATTAGTATGCTCCTTATGAGTCAACCTAGAGGCTTCATAAATATTATGAAACATCCAAATCTCACCCACATATGTCTAAACACTCATCCTTTGACTTCTTTTATTACAAGGTAGAAAAGTAGAAATGGCCCAATAGTTTGAAACACAAGCTTCTAATTCTACCTTTGAAAGACAAAGGGCTCAACATGCTAAGTTTGTCTAAGTGACAAATGAGGTTGATATGGCGACTACTATACCCAACATTGTAGACTAAGACACTACAACTGGGGAGGTCCCCTTACCCAACTCACCACTAGTAATCCTACTGGCTGAGATAAGAGAAGGCCCTGACTTACAAGCCTTCTTTGCTGCACTACTCAAAGAGACAACATCAAAGTTATCTAGCCTAGCTTGAAGTTTAATAAGAGGAATTCAATACCCATTGTGATACTCTCCTCAATAAGCAAGAGGAAACCTTTCAAAGACTACTTACTACCTAACAAGCCTATTTCACTAACCTGCTAAAAAAAGTTTTGATACCTTCATCACTACTGCTATAGATGCTCTACCTGACCATTTAGACACCTAATGACAACCAAGCCATGTTACTTCAAACCCCTTTTCTTCTTCAAATCCTTTTCAAGGTAAAGAGAATATTCCAGATCATTAAGCTATCAAAGTATCCAATGAGAAAACTACTACAATGAAGATATGCAATCTCTTACCACTAAAGAAGAGGGAATTCATTAGCTTACGGATGCCATTGAGAATGGTATATAAGAAAGAATTAAAAGCAAACATGATCAAGCCTCTAGGGCCTAAGGCCCCACTAAGCCTGCAACCTAAAAAATACTAGGTCCATGAACATTGCGAGTACCACCAAGGGGCTAGGCATACAATGAATATATATAAGGCGCTCAAGCACTAAGTTCAAGACCTCATTGACTAAGGGATGATACTGCTTCTCAAATCTTAGAACTTCTAATAATATCATGTCTACATTTCTCTCCTTGAGCATATCTTCATGATTGGAGACAAAAAAGAAAAATTGAACCTATCAAGTTTATCCAAGCATCCCTTAGTAGCTAGTACTATAAGAAGGCCACTGTTTAGCCAATGTCACAGCTCGATTTTAGGGGCATTGAAGTCCTAGGGTGCAAGTCTGCTTAAGGTCACTAGGTACCTCGTAGAACGCATAATAACTTAAATCTACATATTTCACTTTTAGATAGTGGGCCATTTTTTTTTTCTTTAGTTGATCTTATGCACTTTTATTCTCATTTTCATTAACCTTAATACTCTTATTACACACTATACAAGAACTATTCAAATACCATCACTTATATTTTTTTTTACATCTCACACTAATACCATGGAGCACTATAGAATACTTATACCATACTAGAAAGTATATATGAAATCATCTTCTTGGAGAAAAGAATTAAAGAAGTTGTCGCTAACCATACAGTACCTGCACTAAGCAGTTTATATGGAATGAGCTTTCATCTCATTGATAAAATAAATCATACCCGACATGAGGGTTTTTTAATCTAGAACTTAAAAACACGCAACTTGCATGATGATACTTGACTGAAAGTAATTCTCTTGAAATACATGTAAAAAAAAATAAAGAAAGATTGACATAAAAAACATAGAAAGTAACTTGTTTACTTGTAAAAATATTTTTCAAGTCATTTGAACTTGCTTATACTTGTAACTTGAACTTGTAACTTAAACTTGTAACATGAAAAAGGACTCACACTAGGCCTATATTGTGAACCCTAAATTTTGCACCTAGCCTAGATAATTGAGAAAAAAATGAAAAATAGAAAAATTAATTTTTCTTGCATAAAAAAAGGAGAGTAGTAGCCAGGCCGCATGGCTGGCTATGCACAGCACGACTAGTCCACATTATAGGCAGATAGCTGCACAACATAGGTGTTCGAGCACCCACTAATCATCAGCATCATGCTTGGCTCAGTCCCATTTTTTTACTCCTATAAATAGGAGTTTGTCCCTCTTGTTTAAGGATCTAAATTTCTGACCCTAAATAAAAAATTAATATTCTTAGACTATTATTGGACTTTTTAATTCATTATTAATTAATTCATCTAAATTTTTTGTACAAGTGGAGCTATGAAATGACAAGGCTCTTCAAACTCTTGTCAATAAAAAAGCGCTTACCCAAGGTACAATGCACTTTCCAATCTCATTTTCAATTTGGTAATCAACTATAAAATTGGTTAATTTAAGCCCTTTGTAATCAAAGGCATGAATTACTTATGGCTCTGATTCTTATTAAAATAGGATAAATATGCACAGTAGGAATATTACTCCTAGTGGCGAGCCCATACTTTAAAAAACAATTTGAAGTAACTTGAACTAGCTTAAATCACAAACATGAGAGTTGAATATACATAAAATTTCATGTACAAAATAGCACTGAATTTAACTTGTTCAATTTAAGCATGAGGCTCAAGGGTCAAGCTTATACTTTTAATAAAACCACACGAAACTAAAACACATTTAAAACATAACTTGAAACATGATTTAAATAAGAAGTTAGCTTAATTTATTTCCTTACCTTTTTTTTTCCCCAAAGGTAGCTCACAGCTTGTCACTTCCAAAGGTTCTATTCTCTAAAGGCTTGTAGTTTCCTTTCTTTGTTTTCTACTACACGCATATAAAATTCCAGATTTTATTATTATTTAAGTGTTAATTGTACTTATATCTAACTCTATTTTAATATTAACATGAATATAATTTCTTTTTTTAAAAAAAAAACTTACTCACATCTTCAATTTAAAAGCTTGACTTATTTAATTTAAATAAGTGTAGTATTTTTTCACTAAATCTCTTCTATTCCCCACTTTAATTAGTAGATTTTGGTATCTATTATAACTGAATTTAGATAGCATCATTTTTTACGTATCTTACTTGAGTTTCTAAGAAAAAATTCATAAGAAGTTGATTATAGAATCTCATTTCCTTAATTCTTTAACTATACTCGAAACTAATTAAACAAACTAGTAACAATGCATACCTTTTCTTTCATGCTTTTCCAAGCCCACCAATTTCTAATTTCCGATTGGCTAGTAATTTCTTTAAAATGTTGCATTTAAAGCTTTGGTTGAAATGTTGGGTTTAAGGAAACAACTAATGAGTGGAATATATATATAGATACTTTTGATTCCAGTTTTAGCAGATTAGAATAAAGACTTTAAGTTGTCAACTTTTAAACTTCTTTACATGATAGTAGTCTCAAATAATTCATGCATTGGATATGTGTTTTGATAAGTGCATAATTGATGATATTTTGCCCCTATTTCTTAATATGATTATTATCCAATTGAGTTTAATTTGTTTGTTCAAGTGCTTTTTAGGATTAATTTCAGGAATTTCTTGTATTTTGAGGCTTATGGTCATTTCGGAGGGAATTACTGATGAAAGTTGAGGAAAAGAGCAAAATTCTTCAAGTGACACGCCTATGGACATGGGCGTATCAATGGTCATGCCTTTGATACTGCCATTCAGAAGCAATGACACACCCGGTGACATGGGCGTGTCGCCGAGCGTGCCTATTACAATGCCTCACAGAAGCTGTGACATGCCCAGTGACATGGGTGTGTCACTGGGCGTGCCGTTTATCCAAAATCCCAGTACCAATGACACGCCCAATGACATGGGTATGTCAATGGGCGTGTCGGGCTAACATATCTGCACTATAAAAACTGAGCTGAAGCGCGAATTAGGGATCCGATTTTCATTCTTTACAACCTAGAGTCGATTTCTAGAGAGAAAAAGAGAGTTTTGAAGCTGAGATTGAAGGCAAAGACACATCCTACATAAGATCTAAACCAAGATTCAAGGATTCAAGTGAAGAAATACAAATCATTCGCCATGGATTGTTTGGACTCTTTTACTTATTTCTCTTGTTCTAGTTTTCTAGTTTTGACCATGAACTAATTTATTCTCTGTAACACCCCATCTTAGCCTACGTTTATAGACCAAGATGGACTGTTATCTCATGGTGACTGTGTCTTAATATTTTACTTAGCAAATTTTAAGTGCAGATTTTAAAAAAATTTTGCCATAACCTCCCCTAAAAATGGAGGTCCCAAGTGTCGACAAAACTGTTTTTTTCTTATTTTTGAAAACATTTTTACACAAACCAAGGTGAATACAAACAAATTCAATACACTCCCAATGATCCACCCTTATAACCTCAACTACAATCCTGCAAGAAGAATTCACACTTCTATATTCACAACCCAACTCAATTCAAAACCATACAGTTATTATACATTACTAGATTTACATGTTACATCAAGTTATCTCTTTGTATTGTTCAAATAAGTACATGCCAGTTTCTAATACCAAAATACAAAATAAAGAGCACCACTTAAGTTTGTTGATGACCAACAAATTGCAGGACTCCTCTGCTCGCTACTGGCTTCTTGCTAATAACCTACGAGTTTAGAAGAAACTAAACTCGCTAAGCATTGCTTAGTGGGTACTTTAACCATTGCCGAATATAAATAGTGCAAGGAAGGTTTGTTGAAAAACATGTAAAAGTAGAATACTGCATAATTAAACTATTTTCATACAATCATCATATTTATATTTTCTAATTAAGTTAAGATTCACATTCTGTATATAAACAACATGTAATATAACTTCATTATAATTAAGAGTTAATATGCTCCACTAGGTAATTATGAATACACCGATCTCGAAATGAGGCCTCATATAGAGTTACGCGTGGTCTTGACCTCACACGAATAATTGCCATGGTCTTGGTCTCACACGATATAGAATAACTGCGTGATCTTGGTCTCACACGACTAGTTGCCATGATCTTGACCTCACACGATATAACCGCGCGCGCGTAAGTAATATCCCGACCGAAGCCGTTAAGACAGTACTGCCGGTAGGATGGCATGCCAAACCCCCATTCCAGACCGGTTTTACCCATTTACCGAGTAGAGCATAAATAACATTTCATACATATACCTATTCACTTCGTGTATATATACCACATATTCTCCATGTATATACAATATATATTTACACAAATATCACATATACTCACATAGGTATCATATGTATTCACATATTTCCCATCTTAATTTATTCTTCATATCATAATTAAACTCAATACCAAAAATAAAATAATAAAACACCCACACCAAGTTTTTGACCAAGTTAATAATGAAAATTTTCCATATGAACAATAAACTCTGGTTCTTGACCCAACTTGATCCTTGTTTTAGAAAATTTGTATAAAATAATCCACTTGGCTAAAAACTCTAAAATTTTTACAGAATTTATTTTTGCATCTTAAAATCATTCCTTTAAAATTTTACATCAAACTGGACACAAAATCTTGGTCAACTAGTTCACCCAACCAGACTGCTCCAGTTGCCCTGCATCCTGGCAGCAGTTCTGAATTTTATAAATTCTGTAAATTAAATTCAATCAATGTGGTTCCAAATTATTTTTCTCAAATACTAGACTTATTAAAAAACAACATATCCAAAATTCAACTCAAGATAATTTTTCTATATTTAATTAAAAATCATACAAGTCACAGCATTTTACTAATTGTAAAACAGAAAAATTTCAAAAGGAGTTCAATGGTTAAAGTACCAAACCTTGCTCTTTAATTCCCTTTTTCTTTTCCTATTGTGGCCGAAATTTATAAGTGGAAAAGAGAGAAATTGGTTCTTCATATCATGATATATGTATATATAAGGGAAAAAATGATGATCACCTTATGTGTTGGATAAATCCTTAAAGACCACTTGTCCACCTTTCTCTTTCTTCATTTAATACTCATGCTAAATGGTTACTTTTGATTGGCCAACAAGAGATTTTTATAGTTTTCTTTCCCATTACTTCTTTCCACTTGTCCCTCTTTCCATTGGATACCCTAAAGTTGTCCCGTGTTACCCATACGGTCCCGACACGAAACCGGGCCCACTTTACGTTCCGGCGATTAATCGATTGTAACTTTTAAACCGTGCGTTTTCGGGAAAAATTGAAACCCATGGTTATGACCCGATTAATCTCAAGAATATTCTTCCGGGGTCGGATATGGGAACTATTAAGAACTTTCGACACTTAATTTTTAAATTTACATAGTTGCCCCTAACTTTTGAGAAATTCTCACTTAGGTCCTTTTGATATCCCTTCCAGACCTTGCTGTCTTTCTTTATTAATATCTTTTTACTCACGACTCCAAATTAAGTAATTATTATTCCCACTGAAACTAGACATCCGGGGCTACATTTTATCACAATTTCAGGTCGATCCGAGCTATATCTGATTTTTGACGGTCCTTTGAAGTCAAGCCTACTATGCTGTCCTGAGGCAGCTTGCACATTGTCTACTAAATCCATCATATCTTATTCTGTACAACTCCAAATTGGGTAATTTAAAGTTATACGTCTATCTAAAACACAAATAAACAATTAAGTCTTCTTTGAGACTCTCTAATTCTGTCATTAACTTGGATGAAATTAAGTCTTCTTTGAGACTCTCTAATTCTGTCATTAACTTGGATGAAATTCGAGCTCAAGTTATAGGTCATGTTCTAAGTTCCTTTGTTCTAAGCCTAAATCATATCCTCTATGTCTGTTTCTTACCAATCTGGAATTCGGGATGTTACATTCTCTATCTAGATATTGTTGAACCATAGCTTTATTGTATGGATTGAATAATTTTATTTAATTAAATCATTTGATTGAGTTGTTTTATTCTTATGATGCTTAATAATTTATTTCCAATTGATAATAGCATACTTATTGATTGGTTGCAATTTTCATATTATTGACTTGAGAAAGCTTGATATGAATAGAATACTCATAAGGATTGAGGATTTATTGGAGTACTAGAGATAGACTTACAAGATCCTTTGGTTTATGATTCCTTGTTCTTAATGCAAGATCTATTTAATTATGTTTGAGAATAGATTCCAGCATTCTACTTAGTGTTTAGGAATTAATTCACTTGAGAAATGTTTTAGTCTAAGTTAGAGGAATGCCAATTCAACTCTATTATTTGATTTAATTGAATTGATTTACATAAATATATTTATGGCTAGGGGGATTCAATATCTGGATAGTATTTTCATCATCAATCCTTTTTGCACAACACTTAATCTCTCTTTACTTTAAGTTATTAAGTTAATTGTCTTTAATTACAAACTTCACAAAACTATTAATTTGCTAAACAATAGTTAAAATTTGCACTAGTACTTGGCCTTGTCCCCAGTGGAATGACAACTCACTCACTACTTTATTGCTTGAGCGACCCGTGCACTTGCGGTATTGCAATAGCATAAGTTTGCACCACCATGTTTTAAGATTTATCCTCTCCGTATTACACATTAAAGATTACTAGGATTCCTTGAAGATAAGAGATTGAATTGTATTAGTAAAATTTAAGTAACACTTGTTACGATCCAATCCTAGTCTTGCCACCACCTCTTTCATTCTTCTTAAACGTGTTTGGTATTTGTTTCCCAACTCTAGACATATATTCTCCTTTAATCTTTGTAATCATGTCTTAGGTTACTCATCATGGATATCCATCATTATTATGATGATTTTGTTTCCTTAAATTCTTCTTTCTTTGATAGGTTTTTGGATGACTTAATTTAAAGAAGACATTTGTCAATATTCCTTTATTTTATTCATAACTTAAATTCTTTATCATTGCCATTGTCTTATTATTATCATCTTTTATTTGTTCTCTAACCCCTTCTTTCATTTACACATTTATAAGACTTATATATGGGTTTGACATTTGTTTTTCTTTACTTAGCATCTAACAAGTGGAAGAAGAGGTGTCCATCTTTTAACTTAAGTAACATATATATATGTATATATTTACATAATTATTGATATATTTTACCATGGCCCATACACATGTATTATTTTCATGATAATTGATCATGTATATGCATATATGCTACCAAGTTAACTCATGTAAACTAAACTAGCTTAACATGTGATTTTAATTTTTAGCTTAATTATTATTTATATTAACTTCACCATTGCTCATTACTAATTTCTTTAAGCTAATATTATTTTAATTATTAACTGGTTAATCTTATAATACTTTAATTAGTTTTGTAAGTAAACTTTGTTATATAACTTGTAGTACCGACCTACCTCGGGTTGTATATTCTTCCCCCCTTTTGGAATTCGTCCTCGAATTTTGTCATGTAGCATATGAGTTTCCATCATGTTTCTACTGCACTATTATGATATATATTCATATAAAACCATTCCAATTTATCTAACTGTGGCATATCCTTTTCTATATTTAGGTTTCCTTTCCTGTCCTTTCTTCTTCATACTCATACATAAATACATATATATTTGTTTAAATTCTTTATTCTTTCTATGTTTGAATTTCCACTTTACTTTGCCCTATTATTCTATTTTTGATATGGACAATATTCTACCTTGGCATTTCTAGCACTAGGGTACCTTGTATCATTCTACTTTTTCCTATATTTCTCAATATTTCAATTCCTAATGTATGGGAAAGCATATTCCCCTCCTTTTGGTTCACTCCGAAGAAGCATATACAAATCAATTTACATGGCAACCTCAGATGGTGGTAATTGTATGCTAGGTGGTAACTTGTCTAATTTAAGTAAAGGATGGCCTTAACATATGCACCAGCAAAAAGATAGCAAGGAAAACAAGACTCAATAGAAGAATTTCTAGCTCCATTCATACACATAACTCTATCACACTTACTAGAATATCAGGTTTTCCTATGACTGAGATTCTTAGGTTACCTATCTTTGAACCACCTCTATCACACCTTGATTTTAAGGGGATGATGGTTCTAGGGTCCAGGTTGACTTTAGGTCTTCGGGTACCTCATAGAACCCACAATCACTTAAATTCACATGTTTCACTTTTAGTTAGTAAGCCAATTTTTTTTCTTTAGTTGATCTTATACACTTTTATTATCATTTCCATTAATACTCTTGTTACATACCATGCATGAACTATTCAAATACCATCACTTATATTTTTTTTTACATCTCAAACTAATACCATGGAGACTATAGAATACTTATGTCATACCAGAAAATATACATGAAATTAGCTTCTTGAAGAAAAGTACCGAATAAGCTGTCGCTACCACGCAGTACCTGCACAAGGCAGTTTATATGGAATGAGCTTTTCATCTAAGTGAGAAAATAAATCATACCCTACGTGAGGGTATTTTAATCTAGAACTTAAAAACCTACAATTTGCACAATGATACTTGATTGAAAGTTATTCTTTTGAAACATGTAAAAAAATAAAGAGAGCTTGGCATAGAAAACATAGAAAGTAACTTTTTTTACTTGTAAAAATACTTGCCTTGTCACTTGCACTTACTTATGCTTGTAAATTGAACTTGTAACATGATAAAGGAATTACACTAGGTGCATACTTGCACTTGCATAGTCACACATTTAATTAGAATGCATGTCCAAAACCATGGCTTCCTTCTGGGTGAAGCACGGATATATGCCACTATTCGTTAGGTTTGATAGTGCACACTATCTAATGGCCTACCCTCTATTAACAGGGTTATTGCTTGCAAACATGACAACTTAAAAAACCTTTCTTGTGGAACATAATTTCGTGAAACATAATTTCATGAAACATGTAAATATAACTTATATTGAAAATATGAAATCATTTTAAAACCAGGTATCATAAGATAAACATAAAAGAAGCTTGCTTGAAACATGGCTTGAGATTGAAACATAAACATGATCATGAAACAACATGAAGTAAACTTGAGACATGGATTATAAATCATGAAATTGCACTTGAATATAAAAACATTAATATTTTAACTTGAAGTAACTTGAACTGGCTTAAATCACAAACATGAGACTTGAATATGCTTAAAATTTCATGTATAAAATAGCATAGAATTTAACTTGTTCAATTTAAACATGAGGCTCAAGGGTCAAGCTTATACTTGTAATAAAACCACATGGAATTAAAACACATTTAAAACATAACTTGAAACATGATTTAAATCAGATGTTGGCATGATTTATTTCCTTACCTTTTGTTTCCAAAGGTAGCTCACAGCTTATCACTTCTAAAGTTTCTTTTCTCTAAAGGCTTGCAGTTTCCTTTCTTTGTTTTCTACTACACATATATAAAATTCCAGCTTTTATTGTTATTTAAGTGTTAATCGTACTTATATCTAACCCTATTTTAATATTTTATCTTTTTTAAAAATAAACTTGAATTAACTCATATTTTCAAGTTAAAAGCCTAACTTATTTAATTTAAATAAGTGCAGTATTTTTGTACTAAATCTCTTCTAGTCCCCACTTTAATTAGTAGATTTTTGTATTTATTATAACTAAATTTAGATAGCATCATTTTTGACATATTTTACTTGATTTTGTAAGCAAAAATTCATAACAAATTGATTATAGAATCTCATTTCCTTAGTTCTTTAACTATACCCGAAACTAATTAAACAAACTAATTAAACTAATTTAACTATACATACCTTTAAGGTGATTTTTCCTTAGATTTTGCTGAATGTAGTCTTAAATTAAACCCTGCTAATGATGTTTTCAAAGCTTTCATCATGCTAACACCTAAAATCGAAAAAGGAGATTTGGAGTGGGTTGATGGAAAATTCGCGATGACATAATAATTAGACATGATGTCAATTCACTCAAGTAGCTCAAAATTTTTTCATTTCTTCAAATATTGAATGTGCTGCTCTAACTCCTGAATAATGGTCTGACGTAATAAGTTACAACTAGTGAACAAGTCCATAGACCTTTGCAACATTGGCATAAATGTCATTAGCAAAACCAGTCCAAAAGTTGTCTTCTGAATATCAACAATCAATTAGTTGAAGTAGCCTTATACCGAGATTTGATTTTGTGGAAAGTTGTTCGATTCATTCAAACCAACACCCTTTGTTAGTTTGCAATCTCTTTTTTATTATGAATCTTGCTTTCAAATTAATGGAACTATTCCGCTTAACAAAATGGAAGATTCAACACTATAATGTTAGTCACAAACGAATAAGGCAAGCCAATCTTACAGAAAGTGGTTGGCATGAATAACTACCATTTGCTTCATGTGGATGTGGAACCTCTATTTGCACTCCTACAGGGGAAAACTTCCTACACCTTGGCTTGCAGTGTGTAAGAAGTCTTACTAATCAGGGTAGAAGTTAGTTCATAAGAGATGTCATGATCAATTATATGTCCTTAACCAAAAATAGAAAACAAAAAAAATATAGAAAGAAAGAGATACATAGGAAGCCCATGTTGGTTTTGGTCTGAAGTATGAAGAAAATTTCATTCTCTTTTTGTCAAAGATAAAAACTTGAGAGGGCAGTTTAGGTAATAGTTACAGCAGTTTCATCGATTTAAAAACCTAAAAAGGTAACTCTTGCAAAACTTAGAGCTGATAAATAAAGGCATCTAACAATAAATTATCACCATTGAAAAAGCATGTCCGATAGTGTTAATTGACCACATACAAAAATAAGCCAAGTCCAAAGTTAGAGTTATGCTCCTCAAAGCAAAACCCTGATGTCAGGCCCTTAGAGGGCCACTCCCCAAGAGTCTCTTACCCCATTTACTTTAGTCAAAGAACTGTCACCCTTGTCACTTGTGTCACCTGTATCACCAGTCTCAACTTCTCATATTACCATGCTATGCCATCAAAACTATCTAATTCTGCCAAATGAAATTACTGAGTAGAAAGAGTCAATCCATCCATTGTGGCTCGCACCATAGCAAAATGAGTAAAACCATTAGTTGATATCACTTGTGCATAACCAATCACCCTAGTAAATATGGTCTTCAAGATCACCAGCAACCTTGTCTCTTGATATACGATCCTCATGAAAGTTCAAATTTGGTTCTATTTCCAGAATACATTTGTGGAAACACTAATCTATTTGATTGGATTATTCCAGTAAGTTGCCTGGAAAGGGAAAAATCAAAGTTAATAAAATCCACAAAATCCAGATAAACCCTCCTCAAGCCATTGAGTTATGCAAAACAAACCATATAAGTTAACTGATACTCCTACTGCTTGGTTAGTTTCCTCTCAAAGCCTCTTTGGCATGACTAAGCGAGTAAGCTATTTTTCAATTCTAAGAAACTAATTAGGTAGACCTATTGGCATATTATCTAACCATAGCCTTTCAGAAGTCTATTGACCTTATAATATATCAAACATTAGCCTCTCAATACAAAAGACCAAACCTGACTATAGCCTTCTGTAATGACTCTTTCTAACTCCATCCTAAAAATTGAGCAAAATCCTTTCTAGTATAAATTAACCATACCTCAGCCTTCCAATCGAGTTCAAAGCTTAACTTAAGCCTTTCCCAAAGTAAGCTTGATTGACCCACTTAAGCTTGCACTGGACAATTGCACCCTAAGACATGCTAGTCATTTGTAGCTTATCTCTCCATCGTAAGTCTTTCCAAAAAGGCAAGCAAACTCTACTGTAACTAACTAAGACCTATGAATCTAAGAACAAAGCCAAATTAGCCCCAATTTGACTAGATCATAACTTTCCTTAAGTCAACTAGATCATGCCCTTCCTTAAACTAACTATATTATGACCTATGCAAGCCACTCAAAGTTTCATACTTTTGAACCTAAAACTTATCATAGCTTCTTAAAATACCAAAAGTTAAGCCTAAAAGACCCGAATGACTCCTCATACACAAACTAATAATAGTTTCCAAAAATTTGCCAAAGTGAAGCCTATACTGGCCATAACAATTAGCCTTACAATAGCTTCTCAGCCTCACTACATCTTGTAGTAAGACTCCAACCATCAATTCAACCATGGCATTTCAATTTGATCCTACATTCAATCTAAGAATGGTAATACCCCAACCAACAGTGTTGCTAGCCTTGTTGCCACCAACTAGTGGACAGGCCAAGACCAAGTAAAAACTTGCACCTATCAAATTGCCATCCATCAGAACTAGGGGTATCTCCCTTAAATCCAATCATCTTTAAACCTACTATACTCGAAAACATGTGAGTGTCAAGTATTTTAGCATACATCCCATCTTGTATGCATAAGACCTATGACATAGTCCCATCATTAAAGCCCCACTTAGGAAAAATTTAGATCACAAAAGCTTGAGCACCAATATCATCAAAGACAAATTCAAGAGCAAGTGTCCTAACCAGACTTGAGCATCCTTCCTAAATAACCGAAAAAAAGATCACAGTTCACTAAACCAACTCATTCCAAAAACAACTAGGCAAAGCCCTCCAAAACAATGTTAAACTTGTGGACAAGCCCATAACCTCCAAGCAAGATCAGCTCAATCAATACCTCATACCTAGAACAAAATTTACAATAACTGTTAACCCAACCACAACTTCATCATAACATTCAAACTTGATCAAACTAGACCTACAATTAGTTTCATACTAAATCAAAGCCATGTACCACTCTACTATCCTCATTATCTTATCACCAACCAATGAATAGAGAAGTGAAAAACAAATCACTCATCCCTTAAAACTAGGGGCATGTACTTAGACTCTAAACTCAATATTTGTTAACCATAAGCTTAGTACTTAGTTCTCATTTTTTGCATGCCTAAATTAGACCAAAGATGAACCCCACTTGAATTCCAACCTCTAGATACATTCTAGGTAAGGGTCTTAGAACTCAATTATCTAGAACCTAACGTCATCCACGATTTAGCAAAAACTTAACATCTTTACAGAGCAACAACATAGTAAATCATTAGTTAGCTATTAAGGCTCCAAATTGATTTTCATATTAGTCATCGTTAGCCATTAAGTCTCAAAATCAATTTTTAGACTAGTCATCAGTCAACCATCAGGGTTTCTAATTAGTCTTTAGGCCAACCATCAGGGCTCTGAATCAATTTTTAGACCAATCATTAGTTAGCCATCAAGGCCTCGAATCGGTCTTTTCACCAATCATCATTTAGCCATCAAGGCTTCAAATCAGTTTTAAGATAAATCATTAGTGCTCTAATTCATCATAAGCCCAAAACCAATTAGCTTTATGAAAAACATTTGAAGGCCTTCCCAATCACTCTAGAATAAATGGTCAATTCATTCCAGAACATCAACATTACTAAAACTTGAGTTCATGACATCATGATTACTTTTCAAACAAAGTAACCATGATGGGGGTAGCAGTGAACCTTCAAATTTTACACCCATCAAAAACATTATTTGAAGATTATGGAAAAAATATCAATCTTTAATGACCCACAGAAACCTATGGGATGTAGCTCATTTTGTTACGATTCCAACACATCAAGAATCATGTCAATTAGACATCGAATGATCCCAAAACAAGCCTGAAAGTGAAAGGTACAAGTGAGACAAGAAAGGCTGACCAATATTATCTGGTCACTGGTGGCCAGTCCGGTCACCAAAGGTTATACTGGTCATTGGGGTGCTAACCAATGACCTCCCCCTTGATCAGTGATTGCCCCTTTGACTGGTGACTGTCGTTGCACCCTCCGATCACTAACATTTTTATCCAAATCCTATAAATACTAGCTGCTTTTCCATATTTTCACACACTTTTTTACTACCCTCTCCCATCCATTGGGTGCCTTGCAAGTTACTTTGTGATCTTAAAATATATAAATATATTTTTTAGCAAAAAATTATTATTTTTATTCATCAAATCAAGATTGTCAAGATTATTAGGAATTTCTCAAAGATCTTCATCTTCTCAAGAGTTCTTCCATTCTCCAAGCTTCTCGACTTCAAATCAAGATCATCAAGTGCTCACCATGGTCTCCCTCAAGCTTTATATTGAATAAAGATCATCAAGTGCTCACCAAGGACTTTCTTAAGCTTCATATTGAATCAAGGTCATCAAGTCTCCATCAAGATCTTTTGAAGCCAAAAAGGTGGAATTTCAATCCATTAAAAAGGCTTTGGAGTCTCCCCTACAGCAAAAAGGATGCTCTAAGAAGGTGTAATTCTTAAACTCATCTTTTTAGACGTCTTCGATATATGTTCAAATCATTTTCAATCCCTAAATTGCTTTAGGTAAATCAAATGGTTTTCAAACTCTAAATTGCTTCTGGTAAATTTTTGTCGAATTTAGCATAGATTCAAACATTATCAATCTTTTTCAAACCTAAAACATAAATTGGTTTGTATTAATCAATCTTTTCATATTGTTCATGGGTGTCTGTTGATTTTTAAGTTGTATTCTTTGTTTTCTTTTTTATTGAATTTTTAATTTTTTTTGAATTTTATTGATGAAAGTTATTATTTCTGATGGTGTTACTGTATCTCTATTAATAAAGGGCTCATTAATGAGCTTTTTACCCCCTTTTTGTGAATAAATAAGCCAAATCAACTTTAAGTGTCAATCCATACCTAAGTGAAAACATATAGGGCTTTTTTGCACCTTCTCCAACAAAACATCTAATAGTTTGGAACATCAAAAAGATGAAGTACCCAAAGTAATTTTTGGTTTTTATTGTATAAACATGTACTGTAATGAGAAAAGGATGAAAATGATTTAAATAACAAAATATATTCACAAGAAACAAAGCTTTGTAAAATTTTGAATGAAAGGATCCCATAATGACAGTGCCATGAATCTAGGTTGTAAATACTAAGATGGAAGAAGTTCAAGCAAATAGAAGAGTAAGTGGTGCCATTCATATACGTTTCCCTTATTTTGGCCAGATATGACCAATGTTTACCATGTGCTAACTCCTTCACAAGAAAATGATTAGAAATAATTAATTGAAGGTGTTATTGTGAGCACACATTTGAGTTAAGCCAGTTGGGAGTGATTTATAGGTTTTCCTATGAAGTGAAATTAGCTTGAGGCCAATTAGTCTTGAACTATGAAGGTGCAGGTCATGAGCGACATACTTTATCATTATGACCAAACTTATCACAAAGTTGACTAATAATACCAAGCTATCCTCTATTACAATTAGGAGGCCTTGTTAGGTCGCAAATGCTATCATCATGTTGTCCTCAATTATAGTTGGAAAACCAAAATTGAGGATTATGTTAACCATTTTAATAATGAAAATTGTATTTACTTTAATTTTGTCTGCTAGAATTATGTAAGGAACTACAGTTGCCTTGTATAAAGGATTTTCCATAGTAGTTCCTACCTTTGTCTTTTTTTGTTTGATCGTCTCTTATTGAAATGAGCTATCACAAGGGCATTTTCCTTTGTAGTTTCTTCATGCTTCATACTACTCTTTTGAGCTAGAAGCTTTTTTTTACCAATTCTTTAATTAAGATAGTTGTTTCACGGGCATGAATGGCATCCTTTATTTCGTTATAGTCTAATGTGAGATAACTAAAAGCATTGATAACAACATCGACATCTATTAATTCATAGCTAATCGTAATGAGATCATTAATTATCATTTTTCCACATTACATATATTTAGAAATTGATTTTCCTTAATGGCTCACCTGTACAAGTGAGCCAATGAGGCTAATCATTTATGCTTTCAACTTGTTGACATTAGTAGACTCGAGTTTACTAATTGCTTCTTGAGTAGTTTTACAACGTGAGACAAGAGAAGCAATATACCATGTTATTGCAATTTAAATAAAAAGAAGAATTAAATGATCTAGACAAATCCAAAACTAGGGATTAATTATAGTTCATGCAATCATTCTGCTTAGTGATTAGGGATTAATTCACTTGAGAGAGGTTTTAGTCTAAGTTAGAGGAATGCTAATTCAACTCTATTATGTGATTTAACTGAATTGATTTTCATAACTATAATTATGGCTGGGGGGGGATTCAATATTTGGATAGTATTTTGATCATCAAACCTTTTTACACAACACTCAATTTCTCTTTACTTGCATTCATTAAGTTAGTTGTCTTTAATTATAAAACATCACGAAAACTATTAATTTGCTAAACAACAGTTAAGATGTGCACTTGTACTTGACCTTGTCCTCAGTGGAATGATAACTCACTCACTACTTTATTACTTGGGTGACCCGTGCACTTGCAGTATTGCTCTAGCATTTAGGTGCGCATGCATCAAGTTTTTGGCGCCGTTGCTGGGGATAACAGTTTCAATATTAGTAATATAATCAAGACTGTTGATTTAGTTTTATTTTTATCAAGACTGTTTGTTTATTTTCTTTGAACTGTTTGTCTATTTTCCTTGAATTATTTATTTGTTTTCTTTGAATTGTTTGTTTGTTTTCTATAAATTTATTTGTTTGTTGTGTTTGAATTTATTTTTAATTTAATTGTTTATTTGTTTTCTTTAAATTGCTAAGTGCCTTTTGTAAAGATGCAATTTTCAAGGCACGGGAGAGTTTATGATAGGGATTATAATTCTGACATGGCATGGCAATTCGCGGAATTAACGAATCAACCTATAATGCTAAATGCTAGAGGAAGAGTACCTATGCCACGCTAAGAGATATGTGCAGCATATGGCAATACAGGACATAGTGCCAATATATGTTCATTTGGTTTCAAACGATACCAAGAATGGCAAGAGGAAGAATATGACTACCAAAGTTTCCAGCAAATGGGTAGAAATGACCCATATTCCAATTCTTATAATCCAAGCTGGGAAAGCCACCCAAATTTTTCTTGGAAAAATCAGCAGTACATTCCACCTCAACAATTTTTTCAGCCTTACCAAGGAAGTTCTTACTCTCAAGAATAATTTTCAAACCAAGACCACCTTAAGGAACCCACATTGGAGGATAAGTTAAATGCCTTTATTCAAAAACACGCACAAAATCAAGATCACCTTGAGGAACCCACTTTGGAAGATCGTTTGAATGCCTTAGCTCAAAATAGCCAACAAAATGAAGATCAACCTAAGGAATTCACATTGGAGGAAAGATTGAATGCCTTCATTCACAATAGCTAGCAGCATCTAGCTCAATGCAAGCAATCCATAGTGGAAGATGATTTGAATGCTTACCTTCAACTAGGCACACAAAATCAGGAAGGGAGCAATGAGAGGTTTGATTCTTTGGAAGAATCAGTGAAGAGGATGGAAACTCAAGTTGGGTAGCTGGCACATCAACTCCAAGCACACCAAAAGGAGGAGTCTCCTAGCCAATTGGAGCAAATCCAGGTAATCACAAATTTGAGGAGTGAACAGGTAATATATAATAATTTTTGTAATTCCTTTGATGCAGGGACTAATCAAGAAAGAAATGGTGAGGAGATACAATCCAAGATAGAGGAGCTGAGTCAAACAAAGGAGGAGGAGAATTTAGAAGCATCAACTTGGATAAAATTGCATGAACCTCCAAATCCTTTTATGCCACCAATTTCATTCCCATGTAAGCTGAAGGAAGAGAACCAAGGTATGCATATTCCTAAACTCTATGACATGTCCTGTAGCGAAGATAGTGTAGACAAGCTTGAGGTGGCAATAACTTTAGAAGTAGAGCCTAATATTTCCAATTTAAAAATTGAGGAGAGAAAATTAATATTAAATGATGAGGTTGTTGAGAGAGAACTTCAAATTGCTAAAGATGGTGAGAAAGAGATTCAAACAAACTTGGTTGAACTTAAAAAGACCCCAAAAATTTTGGAATTTGTTTTAGTTGGGGAGAACAATATGCAACCAATGATCATTCCTCCCACTTTCGGGAGCGAGAAAGAGTAAAAAATGAATATAACCATGTTGCATACTGAAAAATATTTTTACCACGTTCCTATAGCATTGGAGGATCACCCCAAGACAACCTTCACGTGTTCTCATTGGCCAATTGCTCATCCAAGGATGCTACCTAGGCTTTACCGTACATCGGGTACATTTCAAAGTTGCATGTTGTTCATCCTCTCACTCATGGGATACAATTGCATTATGGATGGAAGGAGCCCTACATATCGCATATGGGAACGATGGAAATCAGGTTTCATCTGAACTCTCTCTTAGTTTATGCATGCTCACATTGAGGACAATGTGAATTTTTAAGTGTGGGGTGCATTTTGTGTTTTTACTTTTAATTTATTTTTGTGTTAGTTTAGTTAATGTTTTTCATTTTTTTTCTTTGAATAAATAAATTTTTGAAAGTTCAATTGTTATAAACATTGTTGATAGATGACTTTTGAATTTTTGAAGCATGAATTTGAGAATTGAGTAGAATTGGTGCTTATTGTAAATTTTGTTGGTTTTTCCTTGCATTACCTTTAACCTAGTGAGAAATTGAGCCATCAACTTATTACTCTTTTTGTGTGTGAATATCTTTGATTGATGAATTGCTAGAACTTGCTTTTAAATGCATTTTGAGACTATATAAAAATTTCAATTAGGCATCAAGATGATTAAGGCAATTAGGTGAACCCACTTTAGCTTAAAAAGACCAACCCTATTTTTAACATCAGTTAGCCAATTTCGAGCCTATTTCATTTCTCCTGTTCTTTCTTTTTCATAACACTACTAACTTTGAATCATGCTATGTTGTCTCTTACCCTTTCATTAGGTCAAGAGTATTTTAAGAGCATTTATGACCGAGTGTTGTGTCGAATGAAGTGTTGGGTTAAATTTACTAGGTCCAAGACTGCAAACTATTATCTCCTTTAGTTGCAAAACCATATTCTAAATGTAAAAACAAAAAAAATAAAAATAAAAAATAATATATATATATATATGTAAATAATAATAATAATAATAATAATAATAATAATAATAATTGTTGTTCTTGTTGAAAGGGTTGGAATATGTTTGGAAATAATCATTGCAAGATGTAATAAGTGAGTTCCCTTGAAAAGCTCTTCAATGTCAAGGGGTAATTGAGAGGAAGGTACTTTGGGATTGTTGGGTTATACTTATGATTGGTTACTTCATTCTTGAAGTGCTCTTGAACTTACTAATTAAGATCACATTGCCTAAATGTCATACCTTTCCCTTAGCCCCATTACAACCAAAGAAAGACCTTTTGATTGATGCTTAAGTGTAATTATGTGGTGGAGATTTGATTGATAAGCAAGCCTATGGCGATAATCTTTCATTGATTGTTATGAGTGTAAACACCACCATGATCAAACACTTTTAAGAGTTGGTCAGGGAGTGACAACATAGGTTATGCATGGAAAGCCACTTAATTGCATTGGTATCGATTTTGTTCAATTTGATATTGAGTATGAATTTAGGGATAGGGAAGTCTTGATGCATTTTTACAACTCTTGAACTTGACAAATTTTTCTTATGTAGTTTGTTTTGATTTTAGCCTTGCTTGGGGACAAGCAAGGAATTAAGTGTGGGGTATTTGATGAGATCAATTTTATACTTGTTTTTAGTATGATTTTGATGTGTTTTTAGTTAATGTTTCATTTGATTTTTGTTTAAAGTTTGTTTTAAGTGTTTGTTTTAGGTTAAAGTGCAAAAACTCCCTTGGATGATCAAAACAATGAAGGAAGAGCATGAATCAAGCAATACATGACCAAGCCAAAGCAAGCTTGGCCGTGTCCCTCAAAAGAATTTCAAGGTAGTAGTTGACATGGCTAGGAGACACGGCCAAGCCATTGGTTGTGTCTCACTTAAAGGGCAAAACCAAAGAAACCAAGAAAGAAAGGAAAATTTGGCAGAAGCTGACACTAGCAGGTGACACGGCCAAGCCACTGGCCATGTCACATGACACAAGCCACAAGCTTGGCCGTGTCCCATCCTAAGCCAAGAAACAAAGGATCAAAAGAAATGAAGCAAAATGAAGAAGCAGTAGGTGACACACCCACATAACATAGCCAAGCCACTGGCTATGTCACATGACAAGGCCACAAGCTTGGCCGTGTCACTCCTTGAGAACAAAGAAAAGAAAGAAAGAAAGAAGCGGCAGCGATGGACACAGCCAACTAGCTTGGCCGTGTCCCAAAGAGAAATGAGAGACACGGCCAAGCCACTCATTGCTTGGCCGTGTCACCTATAAAAACCTTGAATTCTTTTGCACAGATTGAGGAACAAGTGGGGGACAAACACTTTGCATTTTCCAAAAGAAATATTAAATAAAAGAAAAGCTTGCCTAATTGATGGAAAGAATTATTAAACAAAGAGAATGTGGGAGACAAGGGAGAGTGGTGTGAGTTGGAAGGTATGGGTTTGAGCTTGGAATGATTTAAAAAGAGAAGAAGAGGAAAGAAAGGGTAGACTTGGAGAGGAGGAGGTTTTGGGCATACACGTTTTGGGTGAGGGAGAGAGTGACACTCTCTGTAGCTTTTCATCTTCATCCTCCATTTCTATCCTCTCCATCTTCTCCATCTTCCATTGGCAAGCTCTTGAAGGTTGAAGAAGTTTCATTGAAAGGTTTGGTGACTTGCGAAATCTCCATTCCATCTTCCAAAGGCATAATCAATTGAAGGGTTGGTGACTTGAGAAAGCTCCATTCCATATTGCAAAAGGGAATCAACAATTGAAGAGGGCTTGAGTTCTTCATCATACACCCAAGTGGAGCTAGGAGGAAGACTAGTAATCCTACTCTTGGCATCTTCACAAGGGGTTTTTCTATTTTCTCTTTTCATTCATTTTAATGTTGTTGTTATTGTTGTTGTATTAAGAGAATTGAACATGAACTAACTCATTCTCTATCTAGATATTGATGAACCCTAGCTTATTTGTATGGATTGAATAATTTTATTTGATGGAGTTGCTTTATTCTTATGATGCTTAATGATTTATTTCCAATTGATAATAGCATGTTTATTGATTGGTTGCAATTTTCATATTATTGATTTGAGAAAGCTTGATATGAATTGAATACTCATAAGGGTTGAGGATTGATTGGAGTGCTAGAGATAGACTTACAAGATTCTTTGGTTTATAATTCCTTGTTCTTAATGCAAGATCTATTTAATTATGTTTGAGAAGAGATTCCAGCATTTTACTTAGTGATTAGGGATTAATTCACTCGTGAGAGGTTTTAGTCTAAGTTAGAGGAATGCCAATTCAACTCTATTATGTGATTTAACTGAATTGATTTTCATAACTATAATTGTGGCTAGGGGGATTCAATATTTGGATATTATTTTGATCATCAAACCTTTTTACACAACACTCAATTTCTCTTTACTTGCATTCATTAAGTTAGTTGTCTTTAATTATAAAACATCACGAAAACTATTAATTTGCTAAACAACAGTTAAGATGTGCACTAGTACTTGACCTTGTCCTCAATGGAACGATAACTCACTCATTACTTTATTACTTGGGCGACCCGTGCACTTGCAGTATTGCTATAGCATTTACGTACGCACGCACCAGTCCACTATCATTTTGATTAGCCAAACTAGCAATAAAAATCAAAGAAGCTTTGTTACGCAGGCAAAAGTAACAACTCAAAAATATATATATCAACATTCATGTAATACCCCAAACAATAGGGTTGATTCCAATTAATAGAAGTAGAGTTTTCCATAGAGTTAAGGATTATAAGAAATAATTTACAAATTGAAATTTGAAAAAAAAAATCAAGCAAGAGCAATTAAAAGAAATAAAATTTACAAATGTTAATGAAGTATGAGAAAATTAAATTTACCATTTAGAACAAGAAAGAATTAGTTATAAAGTGTAAATCTAAAATTGCCAACTCTATAGGCTGAAATGTAGATAACAAAGTGTAATTAGTGGATAGATAAATATATAAACATAAGAAATGAAATGAAATCATTTAAAAAAAGAGAGAAGAAATTTGACTTCAAACTTGAATATCAAGAAGTAAAGGTTTTCTTTTCGCTTCATTAACATAAGTTGTGCAAGTATTAAAGAGAAGAAATTTGACTTCGATCTTGAGCATAGAGATAATCTGGAATTTGAGGTAAGAAAAAAAAAACAAATAAAGTTTCACTTGATTTATAATGTTTTTTTAAATTTTTTTAGAAAAGTAATCTATTATAGAATAGAAAAAAGAAAAAAAAATTGATTAAAAACATGAATTAGCATGCTGGATAAGTAATAAGCCTGAGTATGTGCATATAAGTATTTATTAAATCAAGTTTAATCAATTGTTATACCTAGTGTAATCTAAAATGGGTTTAAGACTTATGAATAATAGAACTAGTTCATTTAAGCTAGCAATACTCTCATTTAAATAATAGGAAATAGATTACTAAAAATGTATACATAGCATGTAGATGAAGCAATTAGAGTAAAATGAACCAATATATACATGTTAGCAACTAGACATATACATGCAATACATATTTTTCTGAATTTGTGATTTAGCTCAAACGAGAAGTATTGGAGCTAAGAAATATTACACAACTTATTTTTGAGATTAAACTTGAATTCCCATGCATTGGTTAATTGTCATGAACTTATTTTGAAGATTTTCTTTTACAAATTATGAAGTTGGTGAAATTTACAATAATCAATTAATATTCTTTTTACTATGAATTTCTAGGGTTGACATAATTAGTTTTTATAGAATAGTCCCTAATAATATAGAGAAAAAAAATATTATCAAGAAAGGATTTAAAAGCTAAAATAGTTGGTTTGAATTTAAAGATCATTAAGTATATATAAACAAGTATACATTGATGTACTTAAAGAAGTACATGGAACCATGTCTAGCCATGTAAAAAAAAAGGTATAAAATACTAAATATGTGAAATTGACTATTATATGAAACAAATTTTGTAAATGCTAGTAACTACATAAGGGAAAGAGAGAGTTATTAAGAGCATGGTATACACTAAATATACATATAATAAACTAATGGCCACACCTTATTTTGGATTGCAATGTTGCTCAAATCCATCTGAATAAATAAGGAATAAATTGAAAAATGTCCACTATATAGTAGTTTTAGCAAGAGTCGAGGATAAAAGACAATTGAGAACTTTTTGTAGTTTCCTTGAATGATTTGAAGATTTGATATCTATCATATCCATGATTTTGGAGGAATTAAATAAGTATTTGGAAGTAGATTAAAGTATTGAGAGATGTATTGTTATTATATATACCTAATGTATACCTAGTGTATACATAACATATACATATTGTATATTAAATGTATATGTTGGATATATATATTACATACTTGTCATATTAATACACATATAATGTATATTTGATGTGTATATAGGATACACATTATTTGTGCATATGTGTATTTATATTCATTAAATATACATTACATATACATAGTATATATATTACATAAATATGTATATAATTGTGTATGTAAAATATAAGTAACATATACAAGACATATCCATATACATAAAATATACATTACATATAATGTGAGGTATAATTTAGTGTTGGAAAAGTGGATAATAATAATAATAATAATAATAATAATAATAATAATAATAATAATAATAATAATAATAATAATAATAATAATAATAAGGAAATAAAAGTCAAAGAATGAAGAAAGGTGATTTGTGGGAATTATTTAATTAATTATTATATATGTATAATTATGGATGGGAAGTTGTTAAATAAATAAATAAAAGAGAAAAAAAAGTCAAAGGAAGAACAAATACTTGGTTGAAATTAAAAGGAAAAATAAATAGATAATTAAATAATTAATTTTATTAATATATATGGATGGGAAATGAAGAAAGAAGCAAAAATGGTCATCTTCTATCTTTTTTTTTATGGAGCCCATAACTTGAGTGAGAGGAAGAGAATAGTATAAGTTTCTTCTATACACTAAATACTACAAGAGATTCAAGAGGATTTAAGTGGATATTGAAGGCTTAGCAAGTAATAAGTACTCATCTTTAAGCTTTATTTTATGTGATTCTAAGATTATGTTTGGAATGTTTAGAGAGAGAATATAATTAATTGCTAAATTTGATTGAAATGATATTAAAATGATGATTAAATGGTGAGTATGTGATGAATTGATAGTTGGTTGGTTGAAATGGATAAAATCGGCAAATTTAGGGATATGTACGAACTAGGGTTTTGGTATGGATGGTTATAACTGTGAAAATGGATGAATTTAATGTTATTTTAATATGTATGTGATGATTCTATGGTTCGAAATTGGTTATAAGCAAGTTTGGATAAAGTTGAGATTTAGGATTTTTGGTGTGTTATGTAAAATTTGGATTTTGCAAGGAAGTTGAGATAATTATGGAAATGAGTTGATTTATTATTATTTTTGTATCTAAGTAATGATTTCTGGGTTAAATGTTGGGTATGAGTTGAGTTAGTTGAAGTTTGGACAAAGTAGTAAGTGGTGAATTTATGCTTTTAATGGAATTTAATGAAAATGGTTTGAATAATGATGATTTGACATACAATGGGTTGTAATGTGAATTTAAATGGGTAATACAATTAATGTTGGATTATATGTGTGTCGGTTATATTGAAAGAAGTGAAAGAGTATAGAGTTTTATCAAGTTAAGGCTTAAAAAGGGGAAACAAGGTTAGTACGTGTTATTATAATCATTTTTATAAGAACAATAATGTAGTTGGCATAACACATTGTGAATTGGAGAATGTGTTATGTTGCTTCAATTAATGGAGTTGATAAAGGGCATGTGTATTGTATAAGAAAAAGAGTGTTTAATGCATGTGATGCTAATAATGTGCCATTGTAGAACGATAATCAAGGTGTTATGAGTAAAATTGTATAAAATACTTGATTAGTATTGATTATGACATGATAAGCCATTAAAAATGTCTAAATGTGATGTTGTATAAAATGTGAAAAATGCAAGTTGTGCACTAAAATATGGAAGTGAGCCACATTTGCATTATATATGATGATGGTTTGTGGAAACCATGATTTGAGTTGAGATGTGAGAATATGTTGACAGATGAATGTGTATTATGTGTACCTTATACATGATGTGGAACAAAAAGCTTTGACTTTCATGGACAGTTTGATCGAAAACTGCCATAGTGGCAGTATGGTAATTATTGCCAAAAGCTGATGTTGCAAACTGGGCGTTCTAAGGGTCTAGCCCAATGAAAAATGGGCCAGCAAGTCAAAATCACTGCTTTGCAGTGTGATCCATCAGTTTTCAGCCAAATTCCATTGTTTAGGCCTCCGAAAATGCGTTTTACTTTTATGGCAGCTTAGGGCATGTTTTTATTTCCTTATTTAGAACCCTTGGATCGAGGCGCCTTTTGGGCATTTTGTCTACCTCGTTAAATAAAATCTTTATACACTTGTAATTCTTTTATTTTGGCAATTTGTTACATTTTGAAAACTTTCCTTATTTGGAATTAGGATTTTTTGTAACCCTAAAGCTTTATAATGTAATGTTTGAAGAAGTGGAAGACAGTTTTCAGAGTTGAATAATAATTCAGTTGAGAAGTTTTTCTCTCATTTTGTGTTTATTACCTGGGCATTCTTAGACTAAACAGGAATAGCACATTTGTTTATTACTTTCGCTACATCAATACATTATCTAGTTCTCAGAAGATTATGTTTGGATGTTGGCAATGAAATACACTACAGATGAGACACTGAGCGTCAGAGATGATAGCTACATCCGCTAGCAAGATGAGGCCAAGGCAGCGAGATGAAATAGGCCAAGGCAACGAGCCTGGGACTAAATAATTGTATAAGAAGGTTGGACCTAAAGTATGTGGTTTTTTATATTTGAAAGAAAGGTAAAATTAATTTGTGTATTGCTTAAATATGGCGCATATTATAATTATAAAGCTATTATGTCAATGCTGCATTATATGTACCAATAAGCCATATGGCTTAGCGCGATTGTGTGAATCTCACAGGTGATCGAAGTGCAAAGCAGAAAAGTATTATTAGTTTTGGGCAGGTCTAAGTGTTGGAACATAACTTGAAGATAGGATTTTTCCAAGAGACCAAGTCAGTTGTGCTATATACATGTATTATTTTAATAAGGCATTTTAGTGTTGTGTATCATGGAAATGCAAACATGTTTTAAACATATGATGTTCTGAATAATTTTTTATATGTATATAATGTATATTAGCCGTATTTGTAATATTTGAATATGAAATGAAGAGATGATGGTTTTGGAATGATATGTGATTTGAGGGTGCTAATTTTCTAGTAGGTTGAGTAAATTTGTTATTTGGGATTTTATGAAATTGCAGACAAAACTCTGGTGAAATATTTTCCAGAGATTTTCTTTATATATTTGTATTTCACAATTTACAACTTAAGTATATATCATTTATTAATAATTATTTTTGTTAATTAAAAAGAGAATCTTTAATATAAAATTTACTGTGGCACTTTTATATTTTGTATTCATATTTTACATATATGGGATATATGTACTATACGTAAATATAATATAATGGTATTATAATATCATTAAAGGCAATATATACACACAAAACAAAACAACATTTCCAAGTGATAGAATGCATCACAAAATTAGAAACAAACCCAATCAATTCATAACAATTAATAATCTATGTGCAACCCCTTACTCCACAATAAGCAATTATTACAAATCCAATATTGCAAGAAAGACACAACAAACTTCCCTGTACCCATCCACCTTCTTCACAACCCTAATTCAAAATAGTACAAAGACTTATAATACATACCAGATGCTCCCTATGGTGGCTCTGTGAAATAGAACCACTTATGTATTTGGATATCCTCGATCATGGACCACCCATCTCACACTGACAGTTAATGGAGAATTTCTTGCATAGTGCTTTGTACTCTGGCATCGATCACTCTCGTTACCATTGCTCCCATATGGAATCTGGTATATGTGCGGGCTTCTCGCTCCCTTTCCACATGCCTGTCATCAATGCCTAATACCGTGTGGCTACTTTCATCTCCCAAGCACTTTTGATTATTTCGCTAATGTCATCATCCCAAAAAAATATATTTCTACAATACACAAACCAAACATAAAAATGTGATGCCTAATTTATTTAATAATTTTTAACTAAATTTTTTATTACCTTGAACTCTTGCCAATAAAAATCCTTCATATCCTTGGTAACTTCTTTCCAACGATATCCTGATAGGTAAAACTTCTCACTGATAATGGTGATTCGGCGGGAATACTGCTCTGATTATTCAATCCTACAAATTAAAAACATTTTCAGTAGACATTTATATAAGGAAGAATTTAACCATTAGATGTAAATATAAACTATAAAAAACTTTAAAAAATTATTCATTTTTTATTAGAGTTAACTTTAATCTAGATAGGCTGCTAGTGCCCTGTGTAGTCTGTACAGAGGGTGTTTCTGAATGTGAAGGACTACGTGGTGTTAGGATATGATTTATACCATGCATAGCCATAATTTGCTTTACTGGTTTGGATGGAGTAGATGGAGTGCCTTGACCGGATAAACTCGGTAAACCCTGAATGGATAAGGGTGAGGATCCTTGAACTATTGAAATTGGCATACCTCAATTGCTCATAATAGTAGTGGCTCGATCTATTGTAGTAGTCATACCTCGACTTGATGTAGCAGTTGTATCTTGACTTGGTGTCGCAGTTGTACCTTGACATGTGTTCCCATCATGCATCATCCTCAGAACCTATAAGATAGTGATGATAAAGAAGAAATGGCATTGTTTTCAAAAACAATGAATGATTGGAAGAGAAAGAGAAGATTGCAAGCTAATAAAGGTATATTTTCCAATTCTTCCTTCAAAGAAAACGATAAAAAGAATGAGGTGAAATGTTATGAATGTGGCAAATTCGGTCACATCAAATCGGATTGCTTCAAGTTGAAAAACAAAAAGAAGTGGGATAAAGAGAAGAAAAAATCACTCAAAGCCACATGAGATTTCTCTTCCTCAAGTGAAGAAGAAGAAAAAGAGGAGGAAGAAATTGCCAATCTATGTCTCATGGCTATTGAAGATGAAAAATATTCCAATGAGGTAGGTAGAATTCAATTGGATATGATGACAATGATAATGATGCTTTAGATGATAGTGATATGATTGAACATATGAACCTTATACTAGAAAAGTATTTTTTTCTAAGATGAAATTTTATAAGGATAAATGCTCTAAGCTAGAGAAGGACTTTGTGAGCTTAAAACATTCTACCTATAGAATTAAAACCCACAAATGAACAATTGTTGAAATCCATTGATGCAATGAATAAACATTCACATAGCTTAGAAAATGTGATCAAGGAAAATGAAACATTGAAGCATGACCTAAAAGGACTTAAAGAATCAATTGCAAAATTTCATAAAGGAAAAGAAGCATTAGATACATTAATTGATAATCAAAAGTCAGCTTTCTTGAAACATGGTTTAGGATTCAATGGATCATCCAATACTACATCTAGTACACCTATATTTGTAAAATCATCTACAACTCAAACCTCTAGCGTTGAAGTTGTAAATAACACCAATGCACAAACTAAGCCTAAAAATCATAAAAGGATTACATTTGGTACACAAAGCTCTAGAACTAAAGTTTCAAGAGAAAATCATGCATTCATATATATTAGGCATGAACATAAACAAAAAAAAAAATGCACAAATCAAGCTCATTCAACACATACTTGTAATTATGTGCGTAGTTCATTGAATTTGAATAAGAAACTGCATAAGTTTAGAACATTGTATCAATGAACATATTGTATGAAATTTGGGCATAAAAGCACATTTTGTTATATTAGGAAGGCTCATCTCAAGTTAGAGGATCTTTCTACTACTAACCCCTAAGAACCCGACCTTATTTGGGTACCTAAAAGAAGATGAACATGATTGTTTGTGTAGGTATGCCTAAAATCTACTATCAATGAGAGTTCTTGGTTTGTGGATAGTGGATGTTCAAGGCATATGACAGGAAATGCAAAACTTTTTATAACTTTCACTTACAAGCATGGAGGTAATGTTACTTTTGGGAACAATGCTAAATGTAAAATAATTGGCATTGGCTCCATTGGCATGCTTGGTAAAAATTTGATTGAAAATGTTTGGCTTATTGATGGGTTGAAACACAACTTGCTTAGTGTAAGTCAATTGTGTGATAAAGGATATGATGTAAGTTTTGATTCCAAAGGATGCAAAGTTGCCAATTTAAATGGTGAAATTGCATTCAAATGAGCTAGAGTTAGCAACAAATATAAAATTGACATATATTCTAGCAATGCATTTGAATGTTTGATATCTATTTATAACGATGCTTGGTTATGGCATAGAAGACTAGGATATGCTAATATGGATCACTTACAATGCATTAGTAAAGAAGAACTTGTTGTTGGTCTTCCCAAAGTTAAATTTGATAAAGATAGAACATGTGAACCTTGTGAATTTAGTAAGCAACATAAAAGTTCTTTCAAATCTAAAAATGTTGTGAGCACATCTAGACCCTTAGAAATTATTCATTTGGATTTGTTTGGCCCAAATTGAGTTGCTAGCTTAGGTGGCAAAATATATTCATTTATACTTGTTAATGACTACTTAAGGTTTACATGGGTAAATTTCTTAGCTCAAAAGAATGAAGCTTTTAATCATTTTAAAATATTTACAAAAAGAGTTCAAAATGAAAAAGCCTATGTGTTCACATCTTTTAGAAGTGATCATGACAAAGAATTTAAAATGAGAATTTTAAAAACTTTTGCAATGAGTTTGGTATTTCACATAATGTTTTATCTCCTAGAACACCACAACAAAATGGTTTGGTTGAAAGAAAAAATGAAACTTTGATTGAAATGGCTAGGACAATGCTCAATTAGTATGAATTATCATCTTACTTTTTTGCAAAAGCCGTTCATACTGCATGCTATATTTCTAATCATGTTTACAAAAGGCCTTTAATAAACAAAACTTCTTATGAGCTATGGAATGGAAAAATTCCTACAATTTCATACCTTAGAGTATTTGGATGCAAATACTTTATATTGAACACCAAGGATAATCTTGAAAAATTCTCATCCAAATTGGATGAAGGCATATTATCAGCGGGGATTTTTGCCCCTACTCTAATGTGGAATGGTTCTTGGGACTCAGCACTGTTAGGCTCAAGGCCTTAGAGAACACGGGCTTAAAATTGAAGAAAATGGAGTCTCCACCCGAACGGATAGGGAAAATAGAAAGGGTTGAATGACTCGATTCCTAAGGAATCCCCAACTCTCTATTGGTTTCGAAAAATTGAGTACCTATGGGGAAAGTGAGAATGACCCAACACCCCTACAATGTCTGGTTCATTAGAACTGACCTCCTTTTCAGAACTAAATATTATTAAATTCTTAACTTATTATAGTATCATCCATACTACATGCGATGAAAATAAGCAATCACTTTATTAAAATCACAATAAGTTCAAACAAAATAAATGAATAAACACCCATCCATGGATGGAAACATGCCTTTATAATTGTTTAATGTCCAAAAGAAAACAAATAAAATAGGATACTCACCAATTGATGAAAACATATCCCTTACATTGATCCAAAACTTAAAATAAATTAAATTACATAAAGCTTAATAAATGAGGTACCTACAATATAGAAATATACCTCTTACAATTTCTTGAGTAATTAATTAAGTAAATCAAATCATTCAAGAAAGATAATTAACATAAAACATCCATCATAAAATATCATAAAACATCTATCAAGACATATCATAAGCATGCATCCAAACTTAAGTAAAGCAAGAGATATATAAATGTAGGGTTTAGATTTAGAAAATTAACATTTTAGATCTATTTTTGAAAATAGTTTAGCTATTGGAGAATTAAAAATAGAATTTTAGGATTTAGGGGTTTGTGAGAATTAGGGTTTAAGAAGAAATACTTAGGGTTTTGAAATTTATGAAAACTTTTTTTTTTTGCGGTTTTAGAAAAATTAAGAAAACATATTAGGGTTTAGATATTAAGGTTTTAGATATTAGGGTTTTATAGTTTTCAGGGTTTAAATAAATTAGGGTTTAGGTGAATTAATGATATTGTGAAGTTGAGATAAGTAAATATGGAGTAAGCTACTAGGTAAAACAAAATAGATTACATTTTGGTTTTAAAAAATATATAACTAAGACTTTGGTAATTAAGCTCCCGGATGAAATAAAATTTTGACAAATAAACTACTGTGATGATATCTTAAAAGGTAACTTGCAAATACTGAATAAATAATTTGGATTGAAAAGCTAACCTACGTTTGAAGGCTACTCCAAGATTGAATTTTTAACCGAACTTCGAGTCTGCTTAGATCAATTATAGTGTTGGTGGGATGGAACAATTGCCTGGGCAATTGTTGGAAGTTGATTTCTACTTGTTCTTGCTTTTGTGTTGATCGTGCTGCCTTTCTTAAATTCTGTGTTTTTCCTTGATAATTGTTGCTAGGGTTGCTAAAAAAAAAAAGAAGAAGTCCCCTTTTAGTATTAAAAGCTATTATTTATAGGCAATTAACTGAAAAACTGAGTCCCTCTTAATTAAGGAAACAATTAAAACTATCTGGAATAATTAAATTGAATTATATTAGGTTTTGACAAAATTTGCGAGGCTAATTGCCTGCTGGCACGGGCTACGAGGGCCAATGAAATGGCCCAAGGCAATTCGCCGCACGCCTGCCCATCAGTTTTAATATTTATTATCATTTTAGTTTTATATGAATATTATATTTTTATAAAATAAATATTTATATTTTTTTTCTTTTTTATTTATTATATTATTAAAATAAATAATAAATAGCATATTATTATGTGTTAAGATTTTAATATTTTGCCAGACCATATTTAAGTTTGTAAAATTATTCTGAAATGTTTAAAACCTTTAGACCTGACTTAATTATTTTTTAATTAGCGTCGGATTATACTTGGTCACAAAATAAGAGTCCACAGTTTGCCCCTGCTTGAATGATTTAGGACTAGAGTAAAAGAGAGTGGAAAGTAACATAATTTTTTATTGGATTTAGAACTAGACTGGACTCTGTATCCAAGGTTGAATTGAGTTTTGGACTCAAAAATTTGGATTCTGGACCTGAGGTGAGTTCTGGACTAAAAAATAAATTGAGTTTTGGACTCAAATATAATTTGGGTTCTGGACTCGGGGTAAGTTCTGGACTAAAAAATAATTTGGGTTCTAGACCCGGGATGAGTTCTGAACTCAAAAATAATTTGAGCTCTGGACCCGAGGTGAGTTCTAGACTAAAATATATTTAGATTCTGGACCCGGAATGAGTTCTGGACTAAAAAATAATTTGGATTCTGAATCTGAGGTGAGTTTTAGACTCAAAAATATTATAGACCCAGATTGAGTTGGTTGGATTCTTGATCCAAAACTAGATTGGTTGGGTTCTAGACCCAGATTAAGTTGGTTGGATTCTAGATCCAAAACTAGATTGGTTGGGTTCTGAACCCGAAATACCTAAAAAAAATAAATTTAGTTAGTAAAGCATTTTTCAAAAAATTCAGCTATTTTTTATCATGTGTGGATACCTATATATTCTTGCCCCCTGGTGCAAAAATATTTTTTAGATACGCAAAAAATTATATACCCATAATAAATATTTATTTACTATGCATACGTATGCTATGAAAAAAATAATAAAAAAGTATATTTGAATTATTGAAACAAATAAGACGGGACTTGAATAAGAGTTATTGAGATAAATAAGATAAAACACGTGAACTTTTTTTTTTGGAGAATTTTTGAATAAACTATTCATTCACTGTTTATTCACGAGAATTTTTTTTTTTGTCTTTTCCTTTCTTTTCCATCTATATAAATGATCAGTTTCTTTATATGATTTCATTTCATTTACACTTACACACATAGTTTAGTAGCAATTGGAGAGGATCCATGCTTTGAGATCGGGGCCTCGATCCAATACAACTTTGCTAGAATTTATTCGATAGCATGGAAATGGAAATGTAGATATTCTAGCTGGGATGCCGCTTTATCACAGTTTAGGTTAAAAAACTGAGGTAATGCTGTAATTTAATAATTTAGTAGCAAAAATATCTTTATTTATTTTTATTTTTTACATATGAGTAAAAAAATTATTATTGTTTAAAAGAAAATTTTTTTAGCTATAATTTAGTTAATAAAAGTATATTAGTGAATGAATTGTAACAAAGGTTAAGAAGTATCCTAGTGCTAAAAATAAATGACCTAATGGGTTGTAGAAAAAATTTAATAAGTAACTTTTTATTAATAAATTTGAACAGAGAGTAATGAGTAACTTATGACAATATTAGACTTTTAAATAGTAGCATTTGTGAGATGATATACTTACCTCATATTGGCTTACCTGGTTCGGTGTTAGCGTGATTGCTACATTGTCCGGGGTGGAGGATGTGTCTACAAAGCCTAGCAATGGTATGATGTAGCACCTTCTCGGGTAAAATTGATCATCCAAGAGTGTGATTTTGAAAACTTTATTTTGCAACTACCATTCAAAGAATGTCCGATAAATAAGAGTGTGGTTCAAGCATTATCAGAATGGTGGATGGACACGACTCATACTTTCCATTGGCCTAGTTGATTATGATAATGCTTTACTGCTAGGTTGAAGTTGGCCTTTCTTGTCTCTATCATTGTCTTGACAAGATTTGCAAGAACAAAAAGTCTTTCATTGGATTTATGGTTATTGTTGAGGTATTGTCTTCCATCATTGTCAATTCAATTTACATGCTTGAATGAACTTGATTTCCATTATTATTGTAGGTATGGGCTTATGAGCACAATCTCGTAAGGGTGCCTGGTATTTCTCGAGAGAGAGTCGGGTAACCAAAGTAGAATTTTTGGTTGTTCGACCGTATAGTGGTTTTCGGCTCTCATCATATGCACTCCCAGCGCTATCATTTGAGTCACTTATCCTGGGGCAAGGTAATATAGTGTTAGTTTGCCTTGAAATTTATGTAAAAGTCTACTTACCTTTTATAATCTCGTAGGTTGACTTGGCTTGGTGAAAAGCTGAGGAGAGGGCGAATTGGACTCCTCTTATGAATGCTGCGCTACCTTACCAGCACTCCCGTTGAGTCATTGTTGGTCTTCTGTTTAGTGGATGGTTTTTTAGGGAAAGGGTTCATGATTGGTTCCTTGGTCCGGAGCAGCAGAGGGTTTCGATGAACTGTCCAGCGTATACTTTGAATATTACATTAATGCTAGAGAATTCATGGCGAATGGCTCGAAATGACTATAATGATGAAACTTACTTTTGTCTACCGGGCGTGTCATATGCCCAATTTATTTGATTACATCTCTTGAACTTTGATGTGTCTCCTATCGGCGTTTGGGGAGTTTCCAAGGAGGAAGAAAGAAGCAATAAAGAAAACAGTGATGAAAAGGAATGTGAAGGAGAGGAGAGAGAAAGTCTATTTCTCATTTCGGAGCTGGCACCTCTCAGGTGAACATTTACCATTTTTTCATTACAACTGTTTGTTTTAACTATTTTTATTATTATTGCAGGCTGCTGGATCATTTGAGGATGAGGCTGGACTTTCATCCACTATTCCAGTTCAGCGACAGTTTTCACCAGTTCAATGGCAATTTTCTCTGTTTGCTCCTTCTTTTTCAGCCGAAGTGCAATCTCATCCGCAAGGCTTCAATATGAATTATCTGGTCTGTCATCATGTTATATGATGATTTATGCTACATGTATGTATGATTATGTATTTTCTTAGCCTTTTCCTTTTTTGACTCACAGCAAATGTTTGAGGAGCAAAATAATAAAATGCAAGAAGAATTAGCTGCCAGCCATTGGCGTGCTGCTTATTTTGAGTGAAGCTTTCAGGACTTCTAGTTCTAGGAAATTAGGGATCCTGGTGCTTCATCTTCTAGGAGGCCCTAAATTGATGACTATGAGATCCCTTCTCCTATTTTAGATGATGACTGTTATGGATCTAACTTTTAAGAAAATAGGGACATGGGTATTTTTCCTCCAAGCAGATTTCAAATGGATGACATACCTCCTCCTTCGCCATGCGATGTCTTTTTTATGACTTTATTTCATCTTTGTTCACCTCCTTCTTTGCAGTGAATAAAAATGTATTGACCAGTCATGTAAAACAAATAAAAAAGTATTTACTTTTACAACTTAGACTTTTTCCTTTTTTTGTGAACTTAATTTCAAAATCAAATGTTGGCTTCATCCAATTAGTGTCAATATATCTCAGGACTTGGTCTTTTAAATCAACATATATATAACATCATAAACCTAGTTACCATACTAAACTCGGGAATTAATTCTGTTTGAACAGAAACCATTGCACTTCAGATAGGTATATACATATTACTTGGCCAAAGGTCTCAATGAGTTTAAATATTGCCTATCTCATATGCATGCTTATTAAAACAATCTTTACTAATAGACTCTACCTACCAAGAGAGATCAACAGGTCTTTAATAGGCTTGAAATGGGGTCTATAAGGGACATGGGTTAAATGAAAGCCAACTTTTAGATGGAGCTGATGTGACACTATAGACAAACTTTCACACTATAATATTCTATTGGAGCCATAGGCAGCTGGAAGCAATCTTGCTAGACTTCAATTTTCTTCTATCTCCATGGAAGAAATATAGAACTCATTAGGATGATCTTCATCTTTTCCTTTTGCTTTTGCACAAACTCAGTACCCATTTGTGAGCGGGGATTTTTGCCCCCACTCCCGGTGGAATGGTTCTTGCGACTTCGGCACTATTTAGGCTCGGGGCCTTAGAGAATACGGACCTAAGTATGGAGAAAATGGAGTTACCACCCGGACGGACCGGAAAAAAGAAAGGGGTGGATGACTCGATTCCTAAGGAATCCCCAACCCCCTAATGGGTTCGGAAAGTTGGGTACATGTGGGGAAGGTGAGAAATGGCCCAGCACCCCCACAACGCCCGGTTCATTGGAACCAGCCTTCTTTACAGTTCTTAATATTATAAAATTCTTAAATATAACAATATTATCCATATTACACACAGCAATTGAAATAAAGCATCGTTATATTAAAAATCAAAGCAATGTCCAAGAAAAACAAATAAATGGACACCCATCTGAGGATGAAAACATGTCCTTACATCATCCATGTCTAAACTAATAGGACACCCACCAAAAGGTAGAAACATGTCCTTTACATTGGTCTAAAATATAAAAGCAATTTAAATTACATGATATTTAGCTAACAAGGTACCCACAAAGTGGAAACATACCTCTTACAACATTTGAAAATCAAAATAAATCGATAAAAGTAAATAACCATTCATAATAAATAAATCATTATCAAAGATATTAAACATCAATCAAAATATATAATAAGCATTCATCCATGACAAATTAAATAAATCAAGCATTAATGTAACACCCCATCTTAGCCTACGTTTATAGACCAAGATGGACTGTTATCTCATGGTGGTTGTGTCTTAATATTTTACTTAGCCAATTTTAAGTATAGATTTTAAAAAAATTTTGCCATAACCTCCCCTAAAAATGGAGGTCCCAAGTGTCGACAAAACTGATTTTTCTTATTTATGAAAAATATTTTATTTCACAATTCAATACAAGCACACTCCCAATAATCCACCCTTATAACCTCGACTACAAATCCTGCAAGAAGAATTCACACTTCTATATGCACAACCCAACTCAATTCAAAACCATACAATTATTATACATTACTAGATTTACATGCTACATCAAGTTATCTCTTTGTATTGTTCAAATAAGTACATGCCAGTTTCTAATGCCAAAATACAAAATAAAGAGCACCACTTAAGTTTGTTGATGACCGACAAATCGCAAGACTCCTCTGCTCGCTACTGGCTTCTTGCTAATAACCTACGAGTTTAGAAGAAACTAAACTCACTAAGCATTGCTTAGTGGGTAATTCAACTAATTACGGAAAATGAATAATAAAGGCATAATGCACTTTTAAAAGCAATGAATCATATTTAAAAATAATATCACAGTAAAAACAATCCATACATGTCATATATTTGGTTATTATCATTTTATCATTTCGCTCCACAAGGTAATTATGAATACACCGATCTCGGAATGAGGCCTCGTATAGAGTTACGCGTGGTCTTGACCTCACACGACTAATTGCCATGGTCTTTGTCTCACACGATATAGAATAACTGCGTGGTCTTGGTCTCACATGACTAGTTGCCATGATCTTGACCTCACACGATATAACCCCCATTCCAGACCAGTTTTACTCATTTACCGAGTAGAGCATATATAACATTTCATATATATACCCATTCACTTCATATATATACCACATATTCTCCATGTATATAGAATATATACTTACACAAATACCACATATACTCACATATGTATCATATATATTCACATATATACCATATACACGCATATATGTACCATATGAACAAAAGTTTGTAAGAAAAGAAAATTTCTTTTATGTTAAAATACCAAACCTTGCTTTTCCTTAGTCCTTATTCTATATCACTTCCTTTCCTTCCTTGTCTCCTTGATTTCCTTATAATCTTGTTTGTCACCAAACTCTTTAAATCAAAAGCCTTAAACTTAGGAAAAATACCTCCTTCTTCCTTCTCTTATGGTTTGGATGAATTCACCATGCAAGAAGGGCTTTTATACTTTCTTTCCTTAGCTTATTTTGATCCAAATGGAAGCCATAAGTGGTGAATAGATGTTGACTTCCAATTGGTACACCTTATAGCAAAAATGGCCACTTTTAATTGGTCCATTTGCCTTCTTCCAATTGGTACACGTTATAATAAAAATGGCCACTTTTAATTGGTCCATTTGCCTTCTTCTAATTGGTACACCTTATAACAAAACATGGCCACTTTTAATTGGTCCATTTGCCTTCTTCTAATTGGTACACCTTATAACGAAACATGGCCACTTTTAATTGGACCATTTGCCTTCTTCTAATTGGTACACCTTATAACAAAACATGGCCACTTTTAATTGGTCCATTTGCCTTCTTCTAATTGGTACACCTTATAGCAAAACATGGCCACTTTTAATTGGTCCATTTGCCTTCTTCTAATTGGTACACCTTATAGCAAAAATGGCCACTTTTAATTGGTCCACTTGCCTTCTTCTTTTAATAAATGCTATATGGCTAATTATGATCCACTTTTGGGGTGGATGAATGCCTTAGGGCCATTTGTCCATCTCTTTTTCTTTTCTTCATTTAATACTCATGCTAAATGGTTACTTTTGATTGGTCAACAAGAGATTTTTATAGTTTTCTTTCCCATTACTTCTTCCCACTTGTCCCTCTTTCCATTGGATGCCCTAAAGTTGTCCTGTGTTACCCATACGGTCCCGACATGAAACCGGGCCCACTTTACGTTCCGGCGATTAATCGATTGTAACTTTTAAACCGTGCGTTTTCGGGAAAAATTGAAACCCACGGTTATGACCCGATTAATCTCGAGAATATTCTTCCGGGGTCGGATATGGGCACTATTAAGAACTTCCGACACTTAATTTTTAAATTTACATAGTTGCTCCTAACTTTTGAGAAATTCTCACTTAGGTCCTTTTGATATCCCTTCCTGACCTTTCTGTCTTTCTTTATTAATATCTTTTTACTCACGACTCCAAATTAAGTAATTATTATTCCCACTGAAACTAGACATCCGGGGCTACATTTTTTCAAAATTTCAGGTTGATCAGAGCTATATCTGATTTTTTACGGTCCTTTGAAGTCAAGCCTACTATGCTGTCCTGAGGCAGCTTGCACATTGTCCACTGAATCCATCATATCTTATTATGACAACTCCAAATTGAGTAATTTTAAGTTATACATCTATCTAAGACACAAATAAACAATTAAGTCTTCTTTGAGACTCTCTAATTCTGTCATTAACTTGGATGAAATTCGAGCTCAAGTTATAGGTCATGTTCTAAGTTCCTTTGTTCTAAGCCTAAATCATATCCTCTATGTCTGTTTCTTACCAATCTGGAATTCGGGATGTTACAATTAAAATTAAATAAATCAAAGCATATAAACTACATAATCAAATCTAAAATTAAATAAAGCAATAAATATAATTTAGGGTTAGCATCTTAAAATAGGATTTTAGAATTTTAGTTACTAAATTAGGGCTTTGGAAAAAGGAAAGTTAAATACGCGGACTCATAATACACAAATAAATATTGACCCATTCGACGAGCCCATAAGGCAGTCCCGCTAGCCGGTTAACGGGCGGGGGTCAAGGGGGCAGCTCCCCTTGCAGGGTCGGGGCAGCGCCCCAGAAAATTTTAGAAATTCGCTTCTAGGCATGTAGATTTTGGTGTTAAAAATTATGATTTTAGGGTTTTGAATTTACAAAATAGGGTTTTGAAATTGGAAGAAACTAATGTTATTTTTAAAAGAATAATGCTTACTGTGTTATTTTGAAAAGAATAATTAATTAGGGTTAAAGCTTTTGATGCTTAAAAAATAAGGCTACTGACTTTTTGAATAGAGATTAGGGTTTAGGAAAACTAGGGTTTAAGGTTTTTAAGGGAATCAGGGTTTAAGAAAACTAGGTTTTAGATTTGCTAGTTTGGGGTTACTGTCTTGGTTTTGGAATTGAAGAAAATAATTTAGAGTTTATAAAGTTTTGGAAATAAGTAAGATGATTTAATGTTTTTGGAAACAGAAAGTATATTTTTTAGGGTTTTTGGAAATAAGAGGATCAATTTAGGGTTTTATAGTTTTGAAGAAATAGGTTGAACAATTTAAGATTTTTGGAAAACAAAGAAACGAATTAAGGTTTTTAAGGTATTTAGAAATAGAGGAAATCATTTAAGGTTTTTTGAAAATGAAGATCAAGTTATTACATCTTCAAAGATTGAAGTTTTGAGTGTATAATCTTATGAATCAAATAAAGAATGAAGCTACTATAAGAAATAAAAAGAAATTAAGGATTCAAACCTTCGTTCGTTGGTTCTACCAAAAATTGCTTTTTGGATGAACAAGGACAAAGGCAAGATGGCCGCCTTTGATGGATTGATTGCTTGCGTATTCTCTTCTAAAAAGTTCAATCGTTTTACTGCCAAGTCCCTTCAATTTTTAAAGTCCGATCTCTTCAAAGTTTTTCCCCCTCTTTTCTGTGTCTTTTTAGTTTTACTTATAGGAAATTTCGATGATTAATTTTTATTGTTTAAGGAAATTGTATTTAATTAGGAAAAGAAAATCGAAACCAAATAGAATTCGGTTTCGGAAAAAAATTGCATCGGAAAAGCGAAAAAAACTGCTCCGGGCCGCTGCGAGAAATTGCGTGGATACTTGCAAGGGCGTACGAGGGGCTACGAGTAAAATTGGCTGTGGGCCATTTTGCTAGCAAGAAACTCCTGCGTCGTCCAACGCTTTCGACGACAAATTTTTTTCATCGCCAATTTTATTTTTATTTTTATTTATTTGTTTATTATTATTATTTATTATTATTATTATGATTATTAAAACTTATACTAAAATGAATATTATTTAATTAAAATACCACAAAAACTATTTTGGACAATATAAAATATATTGGACCGGACTGGGTAAAAAATTAAGGGTCTACACCATTTTCTTTTTTGGCCGTCCTTTTCAAGTTTTCAACCTTGCGAGCTTTTATTTTCTCTTTTATCTTCTTCTTCTCTTCTTTTTCATTGGGTTATAGCTTTAAGAAAGTCACCTTGTTTGTGTTATCCTGTGCCTCTGAATATGAAGTAGCATGAACTTGCCTTAATGAGGATGGATCATTTTGTTGCCCTGATTCCACCTTAAAGATGAAATAGATCTAAGAAATTAGTTATAGTTTGGATAAAATTTTAATTGTCCTTATGCTCTTGATTAAGTATCCTTTTCCTTGATCTTCTTACCCCTTCACCTCAATGATCATTAGACTTGTCATAAGTGTTACATCAACATAGGGTAGTTTATCGGGCTTAAAAACCAATAAAAGAAAGCTAAAATCTTATGAAGGCTCAATAGGACAAACTATGGATTGATATTAATAAGGTGGATTTCAGTTGTTGGCTTATCAAATAATGCCTAGATAATTTCTCCTTTAAATAAATAGTGTTCAATTTCACCTCAAATGTTTGTCAAAGCATGTTCTAAGACTGACTAGAATCTAGACACGGGTAATTATGCAAGAGCCCTCTCTAAGTAAGCATTCATAGTTCCATTCTATAGAACAATTTCCTCACCTAGTAAAGTCATTCGTATCATGATGCATAGATACCCTAATTTATGAATATCAAGGTAGACTTGTCATCGGTTAAACACTATAATGGCAAAAGCCCATAAAATTATAAATTTAATAAAAGTAATTTATTTAAATATTTTTAATTTGAAAAAACATAATTGTTCCACTAAAATACCAAAGAAAACAAAATAAAATGAGCAACACTTTCAAGCTAATGGAGTTGTGTTGAATGAAATTTCTCCTTACTTCACATCTTCAATATTCCCACCTTGAAAGGAGGATAAGACAAAATCTTCCTCTAATCCTCTTCCTACTATGAAAGTTGCTGGTGGTGGCACCTTGCTGAACCTTGGCAAAGGATTGTCTTTTGTGCTGGGCTTATCAGGTTCAAGTAACTTTCCACTATCAATTAAATTCTAGATTTCATGCCTCAACCTCAAAAATTTATCTATCTCATGCCCTTGCATTTGATGGAATTGACAAAATGCCTTGGCATCAAATTTAGGTGGAAGAGGATTAGGTAAAGGGCGAGGAGTCAAGGGTTGTAATAGTTCCTTCTTTCATAGTTTATTGAGGACCTAAGATAGTGGTTTCCGAATTCTAAAAATCACTTCCTTCCTCCTTGACCAGTTGCATTAACATCAACTACCTTTTGCGTGCTTTGATTACTAGATTGGTAGTTCCCTTTCCCAATAAGAGCATGAAGTACCTTAGAGTTTAAGCCTTAGTAGCTCGGGCAGACTGCATAGCAGTGATGTATTCCTTCACATGGAGATGAGGATTCCCAGTTCCATCAAACTTGGCAAAGGAAGGCATCTTGAACTTGTACGAGACCTCTTCATCTAGCTCAAACAACTTGTTGACCTCTGACATTTCTTCAGTTTTCAGCTTCTTTTCAAATTTATTTTCCAAATTAGCTTCCCGACATCGGAAGTTTCATTCTTTTCCATGGCTAATCTTTCAACAACCTTCAGCTCCTTCTTTTTTCTCTTGAGCATCTTGAAAATATTGAGCCTAATCATCATCATCATCAATGACTACTTTGTCTTCATCAAAGACTACTTCGCCAACCTTAGTCTTCCCTTTGTCCTTCATTTTCTTTGTGCTAGCAGATGCCTTAGTAGTGTTCCCCAAAAGTGCATCTAGCTAGCTCCTCATAGTCTCAGCCAGGGCCTCCTTCAATTCTTCCATCTTGGCATTAAGGGTGTCATCCACCATCCTTTGAATCTGTTCGGGATCCATTTCTCTTGGTGAGAAGCTAATTGAGTTGTTGTTGGATTCTATGTCACTGGCATAGGTTGGGTTGTCATACCCTCTTGAACTACTGTACTACAGGTCTGTGAGCTAGAAAGGATTAATGACATGTTATGCAATGTGTTTATGCATGTATGCACAAACAAACAAACAAAAATAATCGTGATGTTCCTTCCAACCTTATAACTTTCACACACGAATGGTGAGTCTCTTTTTCTAGGTATAAGGTCAACAAAATACCAACATGAGATATTCTATTTTTGAGCAATTCCCTCGGACGAATTTAACCAATAGTTATATTTTCAAACATAGAAATTAGTTCATGATAATTCTCGTTAATTAGCTTTAATTCATCTAGTCAATTAAAACATATTTTATGCTATATTAGATTAAAACTAAATTAAGAGGTTTATTATAAATAGATTTCTCACTTGAAAAAGTAACTAATGATTCATGTCAGAAATAAGCCCATGATTAATAGTTCTTAGCATATGCTAGACTCACAATTGATTTTTGGTATTCCATAATTAACCTAAATATTTATAAGCTCAAAAAATAATTTTGTTTCAAAGCTCTTGGGCTTTTAAGTTTTGGCCATAGGGTTGAAAAAGATTTTTGACCCATCTTGAAAAGACTATCTTGAAGATTTTGAAAATTTGGAATTTGGTCTCTTGGATTTAAAGGAAAAAAAATTGCTTTGAGCTTACAATATAGGTAGGTCATATTAGAAAAAAGGGCAAACCAAATAAGCCATGGTTCAAACTAAGATATATTAATCATAGTCAAACAACAAGCATTTAGGATAAATGCCTAAAAAAAATAACTAAACCAATTACATGAGCTTTAGCATTTTGGTTGATAAGTTCAAGTTCCCATGGTGTAGACCCTTAATTTTTTACCCAATCCGGTCCAATATGTTTTATTTAGTCCAAAATGATTTTTGTTTTTTAATTGGTCCAAAATAATTTTTGTTAAATAATTGTTTGCTTTAGTATATAATTTTTATTAATAAAAAAATAAAAATAAACAAATAAAAGTCAAAAAATAAAAATAAAAATCGGAGTTGAAAAAATCGGCGACGAAAAAATCGTCGCGCGGGCCGGTGGGCATTCCGCCCGCAGGAATTTCCTGTGAGCGAAATGGCCCAAGCTATTTCGCCCGCAGAAAAAATCTACCGGCGAAATAACTTTTCCATTTCGCTCGCAGGATTTTCCTACATCCTGCCCACTACCACGAATTCCTGCGGCAGATTTTTTTCGCCAGCGCATTTTTTCCTGCCGTAATTTTTTTGGCAGCGCAATTTTTCCGACGTAAATTTTTTGAAACCTAATTCAATTAGGTTTCGGTTTCTTTTTTTTTATTAATATTACTTGCCGTGATTAATTAGGAATAAACCACTATAAATAAGGACCAAAGGCAATTAAATTTGGGAGGCCGAAAGCAATAGGAGCAATTCAATTTCTTTTTTTCTGGAATAGCAGGGACATGATTTAAGCAATTCAAAGGCAGCAATTGTCTTTGTTCTTGTTCATCCAAGAAGAATTATTTTTGGAGAATCAACAAAAGGACATATGCTAAATTCTTTTTATTTTATTTTTTCACAGTAGCCTAATCTATGAAATTTTATTTTTTAAATAAAAAACCTTAGAACTTTAATTTAGTTTTTCCAAAGTTAAAAGCACTAATACGTTACTTTATTTTCCAAAAAGACTTAAAATTGTTATTTTTACCTCTTCAAAATCTTAAAACCTTAATTAAACATATTTTCAACAAAAACAAAACTTGATTCTGTTTCTTTCAAAATTTTAAACTAGGTTCTATTTCATTCAAAAAACCTTAAAAAACATCTTTTCTATTTATAAAAACTTTAACCCATTTGTTTAAATTCATAAAACCTCTTGAAATCATCAAATTGTCTTTCTAAATCCTAATTCAAATTCATCACCCGAAACTCCAATTCAAAGTTCCTAAAACCCTAATTCAACTTCCAAACTTAAAATAATAAGCTCTAATTCCTTTAAAACCTTAAACCCTAACTTTTTCTAAGCCCTAATCCTTTAAAATATTAAAAACCATAAAAATACAAATACTTTAAATTTACACAGTAGCTTGAAATCACCATTTAAAACCATGAATAAAAATAATTTCAAAGTGTCTAAAACCCTAATTTCATGATTTCACCATTCAAATATTAATTTAGTTAATCAAAGAGTCTTACCAACCTTTTAAAACATAAAACCTCAATCTATTTTAATTCCATAAAAAAGTCATAGTAGCCTAATTTTATGAATTCCAAAACCTTAACACATGAGGTAAAGAACCCTAAATGGAAATAGTAGGTATAATTTGGATTTTTATTTACCTTATTCAATTCCATATTTGATTATGCTTTGTTTTATTTCTTATGCTTTAATTTATTTAAATTCAATGCTTGGTTTATTTTATTTATCATGGATGGATGTTTACTTTTTATTGATATTTGGTACATTTGATGAATGATTTATTTATTATGAATGGTTATTTACTTTTATCAATTTATTTAGATTTCCAAATGTTGTAAGAGGTATGTTTCCACTTGGTGGGTACATCATTAGTTAAATATCATGTAATTTAATTTGCTTTTCTATTTTAGAACCAATGTAAAGGGCATGTTTCTATCTTTCGGTGGGTGTCCTATTTAGGCATGGGATGTAAGGACATGTTTCCATCTTCGAATGGGTGTCCATTTATTTGTTTTGCATGGACCTTGCTTTGATTTTAATATATTGATGCTTTCTTTTAATAATTGTGTGTAATATGGATAATGTTGTTATATTTAAGAATTTTATAATATTAAGACCTGTAAAGGAGGCCGGTTCCAATGATCCGGGCGTTGTGGAGGTGCTGGGCCATTTCTCACCTTCCCCACACGTACCCAACTTTCTGAACCCATTAGGGGGTTGGGGATTCCTTAGTAATCGAGTCATCCACCCCTTTCTTTTTTCCAGGCCTGTCCGGGTGGCGACTCCATTTTCTCCGGACTTAGGTCCGTGTTCTCTAAGGCCCCGAGCCTAAACAGTGTCGAAGTCGCAAGAACCATTCCACCGAGAGTGGGGGTGAAAATCCCCGCTCACAGTGGCAACTCCACTGGGGATAAGAAAAGTTGATTCCGTTAGTCTTTATATTATTCTATTCTTTCTTATAAAGATATTATCCATTGCATCATCTTATATTGCATCGTGTGTGTGAGTTAGGACACCCGTGTTACTCGTGTTATGTTATGTAAGGGATACCATACTTTCACTCAAGGTATGGAGATCGAGCATGGCATAACCACTCATAGCCTCGTACCATTTGGTATATACTTGCTATGGGAACCTAAGCCTTTTTACCCAAAGAATAAAGTTCATGTAATTGGCCTACTTACTTTCCTTAGGTTTTACCCCCAAATGCATGTTGTTTGACTATGGTTGGTTTATCTTAGTCTAAATCATGGCTTATTTGGTTTGTTCTTTTTCTAATATGACCTTAGTTTATTGTAAACTCAAAAAAAATTTTCTTTAAATTTCAACAGATCAAAACTATTTTTAAAATTTTTCAAGATGGTCTTTGGACATAAGACTTTTCTAAAACAAATCAAAGATTCTTTGGCCCATGGCCCAAATACTAAGCCCAAAATCCATTTTTCTAAAATCTTTTACAATGGGCTTAGAAACAAAACTATTTTCACCCAACCTTTTCTTACAAAGAGCTTGCAAAAATATTTAGGTCAATTATGAAATACCAAAAATTAATTGTGGGCCTAGTTTACACTAAGAATAAATTGATCATGGACTGGTTTTTTGGCCTGAATCACTAGTTACTATTTTCAAGTGAGAAATCTATCTATAATAAACCTCTTAATTTAGTTTTAATCCAATATAGCATAAAAGCTACTATAGTTGGTTGAATGGATTAAAACCTAATTAATGGGAATTACTATGAATGGATTTCCATTTTTGAAAATATAACTATTGATTGAAACGTTCGAGGGAATTATTCGAAAACAAGATACCCCATGTTGGTATTTTGTTAACCATATACCTAGGAAAAGGGACTCACCATTCGTGTGTGGATGTTATAAGGTTGGAAGGAACGTCCTATTTTTTTGTTTGTTGATTGTTTGTGCATACATGCATATATTTGCATCTCATATCATTGATCCTCTCTGGCTCACAGCCCTGGATTACGATAGTTCTAAAACTTATGACAATCCGACCTACGCCGGAGACGAAGTATCTAGCAACGACTCAATCACTTGCTCACCTAAAACAATAGAGCCCGAACAAATTCAAAGAATGGTGGATGAGGCCCTCAATGCCAAGATGGAAGAAATCAAAGAGGCCCTAGCTGAGACCATGAAGAACCAGTTGACTGCGATCTTAGAAAACCATGCCGAGGCATCTGCTAGCACTAAGAAACCAAAGGACAAAGGGAAGACTAAAGTTAGTAAAGTGATTTTTGATGATGAAAAGGTGATCATTGATGATGATGATGATGATTGGGCTCAATACTACCAAGATGTCCAAGAGAAGAAGAAAGAACCGAAGGTTGCTGAGAAAGCAACTATTGAAAAGACCGAGACATCCGATGTTGAAAAGATGATTGCTAATTTAGAAAAGAAATTTGAGAAGAAGTTGAAAACCGAAGAGATGTCTGAGATCGACAAATTATTTGAACAAGATGAAGAGGTCCCTTATAAATTCAAGATGCCTTCCTTTGCTAGGTACAATGGCACCGGAAATCCTCATCTCCATGTGAAGCAGTATATCACTGCCATGCAGTCTACCCGAGCTACTAAGGCTCAAACCTAATGTACTTTATGCTCTCATTGGACCCTGTTGTCCAAAATTGGTTCAATACCTTAGATGATGGAACACAAAAGAGCTGGGATCTACTTTACAAAGCCTTCATCCAATAATATGGATATAATGTTGAGTTGGAAGTTACCTTGATGGAAGTGGAGTCCATTAGGCAAAGGCCAAATGAGAATTTGCAGATTATGTCAAGAGATGGAGAAACAAGGCTGCTTTACTCAAGAAGAGGCCCGATGAATCCGATCAAATAAGGATGATTGTGAGAGGGGTGTTGCCTAGTTTTCATGAGAGGATGTCTCATACACTCATCCGTGATTTCAAAGACCTTCTCCAAGTTGGTTTGCAAATTGAAGAATGGGAAAGGGAGAAGAGCTGATTGGCACCAAAAAGGAACGAGAAAGGGAGCTATCAACCTGGTAGCCAAAGCATGCAAAAGGCCGTCGGTGTTAATGCTACTAACCACAAGGAGACAATTTTTGAAATTGGGAAAACTGATGTCTTGGGTTCTCAACAAGCTTCAACGAAAAGGATTGTTACAACCCTTAAATCCTCATCCTTTGCCTAACCCTCTCCCACCTAATTTTGACACCAAAGCATTTTGTCAATTTCACCAAATGCAAGGGCACGACACTGATAGATGTGTGAGGTTGAGACATGAGATTCAAAATCTAATTGATAATGGGAAGCTACCCAAGCCCAATAAGCCAAACACCAAAGACAACCCATTACCAAAATTCAATAGGGTACCACCACCGGCAACCTTCATGATTGGAGGAGGTTTGCATGAGGTCTTTGTCATGTCTTCTTTTCAAGATGTGGATGAAAAAGCAACCAAAGAAGAAGAGGCATTTGTCAAAATTGAACAAGCTATGATGGGTGGAGAAGTAGCAATTTGTGTTGTCAACGGGTTTTGGGATTCAAGTGATAGTGATGATGATATTGTATCCAAGGAGGAGGAGTGGACTTGGTCCGAGCCTGAAGAAGATGAGGTGATAAATACTAGATCCGGTAAGCCTTATGCAAGGCAACCACCTAAGGAGATGGAAACTAATAAAGGGAAGGAAGTTGAAGTGGAAGAAGATGATGCTGTGCTCAAGCAATTGAAAAGAACCCAAACAAGTGTTAGCATTTGGGACCTGTTAGCTACTTCTAAAAAGCACTGAGAAACTATAGCCAAAGCCTTGGCTAGCATGCCAATCTCTACCTCTATGACACCGGAGGAGTTGATCAACTTCATAAAAATTGGGGAAGTAATGAAATGTGAAGAGGTTCAAGAAAAGAGTGAAGTTAATATGGGAGTAGTTTCTTTTTCAGATGCGGACTTATCGGAGGAGGGGAGAGACCACGTCCGCCCTCTCTTTATCAAAATAGAAGTCAGGGGGAAGAGGACTCCATGTGTAATGGTCGATGATGGGTCTGCCATAAATGTTTGTCCACTTAAGATACTGCCAAAGCTAGCCATGTCAATAAGAGATCTAAACCCGACCGAGGTAACAATTCGTGCTTATGACAACACTAAGAGGCATGCCAAAGGGACTTTCAAAGCAGCCGTCAAGGTTAGGCCAATTGAATCTATTATTGAATTTGTTGTTTTAGACATACCGATTACCTTTGCCTTACTCTTGGGATGACCATGGTTTCACCCTCTTGGTGGAGTTCCTTCCACCCTTCATCAAAAGATGAAATTCCCCAACGGAAATGAGACAGTGGTCATTGAAGCTGAAGATAATGAGATTGTTAACGCTCTAATGGTTGAGAGGCCTCTCAATGGTTTTCAAGTGGTCGTAATTTCTGATGATGAAGTAGTAGACTCCAAGGTCTTGAATATGATGAAGAACATGAACTACCTTCCCGGAGCTGTTCTTGGAAAGGGTAAGGCCGGTTTAACAAAGTTACCAGATTTTAGAACTCAAACTTCCAAGAAGGGGTTAGGATATGATGAAGACAACGATGTCCAGCCAAAGAAGAGTGAGAAGATGAGCTGCCCACCACTTGAAGAGATCTTTGTCAAAGCTCCAGATATGGGACTACTCCAAGGAAGGCTTGAGCCAATAATGTTCATGGGTAAGTTAATTCCAGGTTTTGAAATTTTTGCAGATGTTGCTGAGCTAGTGGAGCAAGTGAAGAAAGTGGAGCAAGTGAAGAAAGAGCTCACCTTGTCAACCAACAAAGAATCCAATCCAAAAGAGAAGAATGAAGTGTTTTATTAGTTTTTGTTATAGATTTCTGTCTTGTTTATTATGATAATTATTGTTTTATTTAGGTATTTTGTTAATTTTTATCGGTTTGTTTAGTGTTTTTATTAATTTTGGTAGTTTTAGTTATTTCAGTGTTTATGTTGTTTTTGATCTAGTTTTTAGTATGGTGTTTATGTTTTGTTGGTTATTGTTTATTTACTTTTTGTTTAAAGTTTGTTTGAAGTTTTGTTTTAGGTTAAAAAGCCAAGGAGCCAAGACTGAAGGAAAAATGGACAGTAGCTGACACATGCAGAGGACATGGCCAATTCACTGGCCGTGTCCCATACCAAGTTAAAGAGGAAGTTCAAGACACAGAGAGGGACACATGCAAGGGACACGGCTAAGTCAGTGGCCGTGTCCCTCCAAAAAGGCTCCAACACGGCCAAGTCACTCCAACTTGGCCGTGTCTCATTTAGTTCCAAAGGCAAAGAAGAAGCAATTCAGGACACGGCCAAGTCAGTGGCCGTGTCCCTCCAAAAATGCTCAAACACGGCCAAGTCACCATAAGCTTGGCCTTGTCTCACCTAAATCCAAAGCAAAGAAGAGCAATTCTCACAGTAGGTGACACATGCAAGGGACACGGCCAAGTCACTAGCCGTGTCCCTCCAAAATGGTCCAACTTGGCCGTGTCACCATCAACTTGGCCATGTCTCTCCCTCCAATTCACCTCCAACACGGCCAAGTTCACTCTAACTTGGCCGTGTCACTCATGGATCAATAAAGACGCGCGGAGGTTTCGTATAAATATTAAAGTTAGGGTTTTTCTTGAGGACTGTTGATTGTTGACGATTTTGAGAGCAGATTGGGCCGTCAAAGAGATTAGGGTTTTGATAACTTAGTTTTTCTTTGATTTTTTATTACACTTTGGATTAAACTAGCTTAGATTAGATTGTTCTAGCCATTGATACATCCTTCTTGCAAGATTCGAACAAGAGATTCTTCGGAAGCTTCAAGGAGTTTGTAATTTGGTTTTGTTCTCGAACTTATTCTCTTTATTTTCATTGAAATTGCATTAATGGATATTATCATGTCTAATTTGATTTCTTTGAACATTAATGAGATGAGTATGTTTGATAGCATGATGAACTAATTTGATCTAGTCTAGGGTTTGTATGGATCTGCTATGATTGTATGAATTGGTTATTCTCTTAGCTAATAATTTCTTTAGCCTTGATTGAATGAAATATTGTTAATATATAATTGATTGGCCACCAATTATGTGTTTTAGGTATTAGATGATGGATTGAGAGATGAAGTCTAATGCTGGAACGATTCTATTAAGGACTTAGGTGAATTAGAGATATAACCTATTAAAAAGATTATTTCAATTATAACAAGATTAGTTGAAAGAGGTTTGAATGCGAGAGCTTATTTCCTTGACTTGATTAATTGAGTTGTTTGAGATTTAATCTTTGCAATTAAATTAGTTAAGAGGAATAACCGTTCATACATATAAGTAGTGGAGAAGTGCAAACCCTAGACCTTTCTATCAAGTGAATCAAAACACCAGCTTAATTTACTTTTATTCGTTTTAAACTTCAATCAATCTTTTTCATTAATTGTTAGCAATTTAAATTTCTTCATTACATTTTATTTATAATCTGATAATCAATTAGTCATTTTAGCTTCCTTGAGAGATGACCTTTAGCTGATAATCAATTAATCAATCTAATTGGCGTAATTGGCGCAACAAGTTTATCAGAGCGCAACAAGTTTTTGAAATTTTTGTTATTAGTTTTAGAAATTTTAGATTATTTTTCAGTGTTTACTTTTGATTTTATTTTTCTTTTGCTTTTAATAATTTCTTTTTCTAGAAAAATTTTGTTTATGCAAGGCAGGAGATCACTCGAAGGAGAGCTATATCCATTCATTCCAAAAATTCAGAGAGTGAAAAGGATTAGAGAAGAGTTTGAGCTCTACACCGGATTTGATACAAAGGAGGACACTTCTGAATTTGAGTCAGATACTGCACAATCAGTTAACATGGGAGAAGAAAGACAAAGAACCATGAGAGACTTTACTAGACCTGTCATTGGAACTTCCACTTCTTGCATAAGATTGACAGATGCAGCTAGAAATTATGAGTTGAAGAACATTCACTACAATATGCTGCCATCATTCTATGGAGTTACAAATGAAGATCCTTTTAACTTTATTCAGGATTTCTACTCCACCCTCAACACTTTTCCATTGGGAGGATTAACAGAGGATCAGTTGAGGATGCGGTGTTTTCCATATACTTTGAAGGATAGAGCAAAGAGTTGGCTTATGATGTTGCCCGAAAACTTACTGACAACTTGGGAACAAGTGTATAATAAATTCATGGGTAAGTTTTATTCACATCAAAAGACAGCTGAATTGAGAGGGAAGATTGCTACATTCTCTCAATTTGAAGGAGAGCCATTTCATGAAGCTTGGGATAGATTTAAGATGCTATTGATCCAGTGTCCACACCATCATTACCCGCTTCAACTTCTTAACCAGTTCTTCTATGATGGTTTAACCCAGCAATTTCAGAACACTGTTGATAATGCAGCTGGGGGAGCCATGGGAGAAAAGACAGCAGCTGAAACTTATGATATTTTTGAGATGTTGGGAGCTAATTCTCAACAGAAGAGTGTAAGAGGAAGAAGCAAAGGGGTGAACCAATTGGAAGCCAATAGTGATATGGTAAATCAGATAGCTGAGTTGACAAGGCAAGTGCAGATGCTAAACATGAAGAACAATATTTCTTCATCTACTCAAGAAGCGTGTGGAATCTATGGGACTTTCGGGCATGGAACAAATATATGTCCCTCTGCATATGAGTCTTTTGGTAATGCTGAGCAAGTCAATGTTATGGGAGGATTCCAACCAAGGGCCAGAAATGATCCTTACTCCAACACTTACAACCCTGGTTGGAGGAATCACCCAAATTTTTCTTGGGCAACAAATAATTCTCAGCAGCCTTTCCATTTGCTTCAAAGACAGAACCAAGAGCAAGGCCAATCCTCAAATCAAGGGCAGTCCAAGATAGAGAGTTTGGAGGAAAGTTTACAAGCTTTCATCCAAGTCAGTGCGAAAAATCAAGAGATGACAAATAAGAGGCTGGATTCATTAGAAGCATCTTTTAAAAAAGTGGAGACTCAAGTAGGACAACTTGCACAACAGATGCAGACTCAACAGAAGGGGAAATTTCCAAGTCAACCTGAGCAGGCACATTCAGTGACTGTTCTTAGAAGTGGTAAGGTAATTAACACTAATGTTGAAAATAACTCTGTGAATGCAGGTGATCAAGGGAACAAGAAGGAAGGAGAACCAGAGAACAAAGGTGCTGGAGATATATCAATGGAGAAGTCCCCTTCAGCAGATTTACATAGGGCAAGCAATCCATACCGGCCTCCTATACCATTCCCTAGCAGGTTGAAAGATGATAAAAAAGATAAGCAATTTTCTAATATCTTCAACATGCTATCTAAGGTAAGTATTAACTTACCTTTACTAGAAGAAATAAAGAACATGCCGGCTTATGCAAAATTCTTCAAGGAACTGATCACTAAGAAAAAGAGGTATGAGCCGAATGAAAAGGTGATAGTTTCAGAGGTAGCTAGTGCTGTTCTGCAGCATAAACTACCTCCCAAGCTAAAGGATCCTGGTGTGTAGATTGATTAATTGATTATCAGATTATAAATAAAAAGTAATGAAGAAATTTAAATTGCTAACAATTAATGAAAAAGATTGATTGAAGTTTAAAACGAATAAAAGTAAATTAAGCTGGAATTTTGATTCACTTGATAGAAAGGTCTAGGGTTTGCACTTCTCCACTACTTATATGTATGAACGGTTATTCCTCTTAACTAATTTAATTTCAAAGATTAAATCTCAAACAACTCAATTAATCAAGTTAAGGAAATAAGCTCTCGCATTCAAACATCTTTCAACTAATCTTGTTATAATTGAAATAATCTTTTTAATAGGTTATATCTCTAATTCACCTAAGTCCTTAATAGAATTGTTCCAGCATTAGACTTCATCTCTCAATCCATCATATAATACCTAAAACACATAATTGGTGGCCAATCAATTATATATTAACAATATTTCATTCAATCAAGGCTAAAGAAATTATTAGCTAAGAGAATAACCAATTCATACAATCATAGCAGATCCATACAAACCCTAGACTAGATCAAATTAGTTCATCATGCTATCAAACATACTCATCTCATTAATGTTCAAATAAATCAAATTAGACATGATAATATCCATTAATACAATTTCAATGAAAATAAAGAGAATAAGTTCGAGAACAAAACCAAATTACAAACTCCTTGAGCTTCTGAAGAATCTCTTGTTCGAATCTTGCAAGAAGGATGTATCAATGGCTAGAACAATCTAATCTAAGCTAGTTTAATCCAAAGTGTAATAAAAAATCAAAGAAAAACTAAGTTATCAAAACCCTAATCTCTTTGACGGCCCAATCTGCTCTCAAAATCGTCAACAGTCAACAGTCCTCAAGAAAAACCCTAACTTTAATATTTATACGAAACCTCCGCGCGTCTTTATTGATCCATGAGTGACACGGCCAAGTTAGAGTGAACTTGGCCGTGTTGGAGGTGAATTGGCCGGCAACGGCGCCAAAAACTTGTTGCGCTCGAATTAACTCTACCACAAGCGTCACTCGCAAGTATACGAGGTAGCTGTAGCAAAGGTGATCGCCCCAAGGTCGTCTCTCAAGAAAGCTAAAATGACTAATTGATTATCATATTATAAATAAAAAGTAATGAAGAAATTTAAATTTCTAACAATTAATGAAAAAGATTGATTGAAGTTTAAAATGAATAAAAGTAAATTAAGCTGGTGTTTTGATTCACTTGATAGAAAGGTCTAGGGTTTGCACTTCTCCACTACTTATATGTATGAACGGTTATTCCTCTTAACTAATTTAATTTCAAAGATTAAATCTCAAACAACTCAATTAATCAAGTCAAGGAAATAAGCTCTCGCATTCAAACATCTTTCAACTAATCTTGTTATAATTGAAATAATCTTTTTAATAGGTTATATCTCTAATTCACCTAAGTCCTTAATAGAATTGTTCCAGCATTAGACTTCATCTCTCAATCCATTATCTAATACCTAAAACACATAATTGGTGGCCAATCAATTATATATTAACAATATTTCATTCAATCAAGGCTAAAGAAATTATTAGCTAAGAGAATAACCAATTCATACAATCATAACAGATCCATACAAACCCTAGACTAGGTCAAATTAGTTCATCATGCTATCAAACATACTCATCTCATTAATGTTCAAAGAAATCAAATTAGACATGATAATATCCATTAATACAATTTCAATGAAAATAAAGAGAATAAGTTCGAGAACAAAACCAAATTACAAACTCCTTGAAGCTTCTGAAGAATCTCTTGTTCGAATCTTGCAAGAAGGATGTATCAATGGCTAGAACAATCTAATCTAAGCTAGTTTAATCCAAAGTGTAATAAAAAATCAAAGAAAAACTAAGTTATCAAAACCCTAATCTCTTTGAATGCCTAATTTGCTCTCAAAATCGTCAACAGTCAACAGTCCTCAAGAAAAACCCTAACTTTAATATTTATACGAAACCTCCGCGCGTCTTTATTGATCCATGAGTGAAACGGCCAACTTAGAGTGAACTTGGCCGTGTTGGAGGTGAATTGGAGGGAGAGACACGGCCAAGTTGATGGTGACACAGCCAAGTTGGACCATTTTGGAGGGACACGGCCAGTGACTTGGCCGTGTCCCTTGCATGTGTCACCTACTGTGAGAATTACTCTTCTTTGCTTTGGATTTAGGTGAGACATGGCCAAGTTGATGGTGACTTGGCCGTGTTTGAGCATTTTTGGAGGGACACGGCCACAATGAAGCTGCCCTGAAAGCCGAGAAGACTCCTGAAGAGATTGCTGCCCTGGTTGAAGAAAAGTTTGAAGATATCCTGCTTTATGATTCTTAGAACAATGATTTTGATTTTGATTTAATTTGTCTGCTTTGTATGAGGATGATGATGTTTTCTTTTCCAAAATGAATGCAATAAAGCCTGATTTTGCTTACTTGTGTGATGTTTCTTCTGATGGTTGCATACATTCAAATAGCAGTTACATGAACATCTTTAATATTAATTCTGTTAACACACAATCATTAAATTTGGGAACAACTGAAAATCCTAAAAACATTAGCATAGCATCTGACCTTACTCCTGATGAGAGAGAGAGAGATTTGAAAAGATATTCAAAAAATATGAAGAAGTGTTTGCTTGGTCTTATGAAGATATGTCGGGGATAGATCGAGACATAGCCGAGCATCATATTCCTACTTACACTCACATTAAGCCTATCAAACAAAAGCTTAGGCGACTAAGACCTGAGTGGGCTGAATTGGTTAAAGAAGAGGTCACTAAGCAAATACAAGTGAAGTTCCTTGAAGTGATAGAATACCCAGATTGGCTAGCCAACATAGTACCTGTGCCAAAGAAAGATGGAAGGATAAGGGTCTGTGTGGACTATAGAGATCTAAACAAGGCTTCCCCTAAGGATGATTTTCCTTTGCCTCATATAGATGTTCTCATTGATAGTGCAGCCTCTAGCATGCTACACTTGTTTGTAGATGGATTTTTCGGATACAATCAAATGTTAATGGCCTAAGAGGATAAAGCCAAAATTGCCTTCATTACTATGTGGGGTATATTTTGTTATAGGGTGATGCCTTTTGGCTTAAAGAATGCTGGAGAAACCTACCAAAGGATGGCCACCACACTATTTCATGACATGATGCACAAAGAAGTTGAAGTATATGTTGATGATATGATGGTGAAGTCGGATACAAGGGAGCAACACTTCTAGAACTTGGAATTATTCTTCTATAGAGCTTTGAAATATAAGCTAAGATTAAAACCAAAGAAGTGTGTATTTGGTGTTACCTCAGGTAAACTGTTGGGACATGTAATTAGTCCGAATGGCATTGAGATAGATCCTGACAAAGTTAAAGCAATCTGGGATATGCCGTCCCCAAAGACGGAGAGAGAAGTTTGGGGATTTATTGGTAAACTGCAGTACATTAGCAGATTTATAGCAAAGCTCACAACAATCTGTGAGCCTATCTTCAAGTTGCTAAAGAAGCTAGTCGTATGGAATAAAGAATGTCAAAAGGCCTTTGATCGAATAAAAGAGTATTTTTTGAATCCACCTGTTTTGAAACCACCTAAACCTGGTAAACCTCTATTACTATACTTAGCAGTAGAAGAAGAGTCCATAGGAGCCATTCTAGCCCAAGCAGATGAGTCGAGGATTGAGCATGTTGTTTACTATTTGAATAGAAAGCTCCTACCTTATGAAATTAAGTATAGTATCATTGAAAAGACATGTATAGCCGTGGTTTGGTCTTCTAAGAAGTTGCAGCATTACTTTCAATCGTATAGTGTGCAAGCAATTTCCAGGTTGGATCCAATGAAGTACTTAAGGGAGACACCCTCTTTAATTGGGAAATATGGTCGATGGTTAATAATATTAGAGGAATTTGAGATCGAGTATGTAACCAGAAAAACAATCAAAGGTAGAGCGGTGGCAGAGTTCCTGGCTCAACAACCATTACCAGAAAGTGAAGAGGTAATTTTGGAATTTCCAGATGAACATTTAGAAGCAATTGAAGTACAAGGGTGGAAAATGTATTTTGATGGAGCAGTAAACAGGAAAGGAGTAGGTTTGGGAGTTATACTAGAATCGCCTGAAGGGGAACTTATCCCTTTAGCCAAAAAGTTGAAATTTAGGGCAACCAATAATATGGTGGAGTACGAAGCTTGTATTTTCGGTTTGGAAACCCTAATGATTATGAAGGTGGATAAGGTGGAAGTTTATGGTGATTCATTGCTAGTAGTATCCTAAGTAAATGGAGAATGGGAGTTGAAAGAAGAAAAATTAAAACCATACCACCATTACTTGACCATGATGAAGAAGAATTTTAAGGAGTGTAGGTTTATACACCTGTCAAGAGAAGAAAATCAGATGGCTAATGCCCTAGCCACATTGGGTTCGGTATGGGAAAATCTTGCCAGCCTATTCCATAAACCTCTATTCTTGACCAGTTCATCAACTCCTTGCTATGAATATGAGACAATCATGGAAGTTGATACAGACCACGATGCGTGGTATGATACTATAAGGCGATTTTTGGAGGAAAGAGAATACTCGTCGGGGGCAACAAAGAAAGAGAGAAGAGCCATAAGGAGGTGGTCATTGCAATACATCACCTTCCATGGAGAGTTATATCGAAGATGGTCTGATGGAGTGCATTTGAGATGTTTAAGAAAGCCTGAAGTGGAGCGCATCATGTCAGAAATACATACGGGGAGTTGCGGTCCACACATGAGTGGTTTGGCCCTAGTTAAGAAGATTATTCGACAAGGTTACTATTGGTTGACCATGGAGAAAGACTGTATTGAGTTTGTAAAGAAGTGCCAACAATGTCAGATGCATGGTAACTTGAATCACATGCCTCCTGAAGAACTGCATTCAATGTCTTCACCCTGGCCATTTGCCACCTGGGTTTCGACATTATAGGAGAGATACATCCGACAGCTTAAAACGGGCACCGTTTCATTGTGGTAGCAGTTGATTATTTTTCAAAATGGGTCAAAGCCAAATCCTTCAACAAGCTGGGTGCAAGTCAAATGGCTAGGTTTATTGAAAAGAACCTCATCTGTAGATATGGGGTCCCGCACAGTGTGATATCAGACAATGGGGTATAGCTTCAAGGAACAGTTAAGGATTTATTCTCGAAGTATCAAATCCATCATCATCGGTTCTCTCCTTATAGAGCAAAGGCTAATGGTGCCGTGGAAGCAACAAACAAGATAATTAAGCAAATCTTGTCCAAAATGACCAAGACTTACAAGGATTGGTTAGAGATGCTTCCCTTTGCTTTATGGGGATATAGGACAAGTGTGTGAACACCTACTGGGATGACACCGTTCACTTTGGTTTTTGGGATGGAAGCGGTATTGCCAATTGAAATTAAGATCAAGTCACTGAGAGTAGTCTTGGAAACTGAATTGCCTGAAATGGAATGGGTAGCAAGCAGATACACTCAATTAGCTCTATTAGAAGAGAGAAGATTAAAGGCATTGTATCATCACCAATTGTATCAAAAGAAGATAGCTCGAGCCTACAATAGAAGGGTCAATGTCAGAAAATTCAGAGTTGGAGATTAAGTGTTAAAGCAATGTAAGCCTAATGTATCTGATCCAAGAGGGAAGTTCAGACCTAGCTGGGAAGAGCCATATGTCGTGAAACAAGTCATGAGCAAAGGTGTGGTGAAGTTATCAGACATGGATGGGAATGAATTCAGGGAGCCAGTAAACACTGACAGGTTGAAGAGGTTTTATGTAGGAAATAAAAAGGGAATAAAGGAGCTCACTAGGTTAAAAACAAAAAAAGGGCAGTCTAGGCAAAAGTTAGAGCAGTCCGCTAATTTCGAAAACCCGAAAGGGTGGGCTAGGCAACAATTAGGGCTAAATGAGAGAAAATTGTCAATTAGAAAACCTGAAAGGGCAAATTGGCCACAGGAGTGATCTTATGTATGCTGACTCTATGTTTGGTTGTTCCCCAATTTAATAAAGCAGAATTAATGTTAAAATTGTTCTATTTGCACTGTTATAAGTATTTGACCAGACATTGATGAAATAAATAATCATAATTGCAAAAGGTGATGACTAATTATAAATGGAAAAGAAGCATCTTTTATTACTCTAATTATTTTTTCATCCTAACAATACACTTTCTGAATTGACAAATGCAAAATCTATGGCAGTCAATAAGTGTAACGTGCAGGCCAGCTTTGCCTCAGCCGATCCAAGTAGGCTTCAGTCAAGCAAGGCATGTCTAGGTCAGGAGCAAAGTCATAATCACAAGGCTTAGCTCCATACTGATGCCCAAGTCAGCGAGGATCATAGCATGTACCTTGACGAAGAGTAGCAAGGGGAACGTACATCAAGTATGTTCACATGGTGATATGAGAAATCTTCCACCAAGGTACCAACCAACGAATATTGACTTCAGAGCGTGAGTGGATCCAGTCAACCTAGTTAGCATATGAAGAAGCTGGACGGAGTAGCTTCCTAGCAAAATGATGATGTGGCAGGTATCTGGCAAAATCCATGGAGGGAGTATCAAGCAAACAAAGAGGCTCCTGAAGCCAAATCTGTGAAAAAAGAATTAAAATAAAAAAAGGGAAGTCCGCTAAGTTGAAAACCCGCAAGGGCAGCTTAGGCAAAAATTAGGACAGCTCGCTAGTTTCGAAAATCTGCATGGGCAGACTAGGTAAAAGTTAGAGCAATAAAAAGAAAAAAGAAAACCTAAATTGAAAACCCGAAAGGGCAGTTTAGGTAATTACCTGAAGCAGCAAAGGACTCCCAGTCAATCTCTTTGACAATCCCGATTTAAATCGTTCTAATCCAACTAAGGTCTCGGCTAAGATCACAGGTACTGGTGACAAAGCCTCCTTCCATTTGGTCCATAATATCCAATACTCGTGGATTAATATCGCCGTCAGAAGAAACAAGCAAGAATTGGCCGAGCAAGCAAAGACAAAGCATGCGTCCCCATGCCTTAGTAGGAGCCAAATGAGAGAAACAAAAGTCAATCAAATGAGCAAGTAGAATTTTTTCACCTCTCATCAACTGCAGAACTTCGGGTTTTGGAATTTGAAATAACATCTGCATCTTCTGTTGAGTCTTGGAAATCAATGTGGGTAACGCCATTTGTTGATTATTGGGATATCCAAGGATGGCCTCAAATTCTTCAATCAAGGGACATATTTCAAAGCCATTAATTCTAAATACCCTAGAATCCGTATTCCAAAAGGAAGCCACAGCATGTAAGAAGGAGTGGTCCAATTTGACATTTTGAAAATATTTTAAAACATAAAGTTTTGACCATGAAATTTGCTTCCAATGAATGGCATCCATATTCTTAAATAAAATTTTTACTCTCTTTAAATGATGCTCGGTCATGGTGAATGAATGAAGGAAAAATTAAAATTGCTAAAGGGAGTCTTCACGTTGAAAGAGAGATTTTTGGTTTATGAATTAAAATATGGCATGAAGGATGATTTATATAGAAGAAATAAACCTTTTCCAAAGGTGATAAGGAAAAGTGATGGGGAAGGATAAGACCATATGACATAAAGAAAGGAATTGGTGACAATTTCCTTTACCACATTAGATTTGGTTTAGCAAATAAGGTGGATATTAATTATGAAATTATGATATACTGTAAAAAAAAAATTGTGCAGTAACGAAAAAATAATGAAAAAAATGAAAAAAAATATTTTCAGTAACGAAAAAATAATGAAAAATAATGAAAAAAGAAAGGAAAAAAAAGAAAAAAGTTAAGAGGAAAATTGTATTCTTTCATTATTGTACAATATTTTACATATCACTGAGAGGGTGGTGGTAGGTCACCAAATAAAGACTTGAAAAAATCGTCGCCTGTTGGAGAAGGGGGAAAATCACTCGTCCCAAGTCCACTCGAAGCAGAAGCACTAAAATCCCTATTGCCTTGGAGTTCCAATTTGTCATGGTCTTCATCAGATGCTGATGAAAGGATCTCATGTTCATCAGTCTGGGGGCCTCTCGAAGAAGAAGCACCGGAATCCCTCATTCCTTGAAATCGGAAGTCTTAGAAATTTTGTTCGGATTGATGATATAAACTTTCAAAATGAGAAGCCTGCTGACTACTTGCATCCAACTCTTCTTGAAGTTTCTTATTTTGCTCTTCAAGCATCCGCTGTGAGCTAAGAAGGAAAAAGGTAAGAACATACATAATCATGCATACATATAGCATAAACTATTATGAAATAAGGGATGTACCAGGTAGTTCATATCAATACCCTGTTGATAAGATGGCATATCCGGCGGGCTAGAATGAGCAAACAAGGGGGCAGTAAAAGAAGGTCCAGCCTCATGATCAAACGAGCCAACAGCCTACAACAATCATTAAAGAATCAAAGAAAGGAAAAGCAGTTGCAATGGAAAAGTGCTAAAAGTTTTATCTGAGAAGTACTAGCCCCGATATGTGGAACAAACTCTCCTGCATCTCCGTGATGCTCCTCCTCATCTTTACCCTCATTTTCATCAAAAATCTCCCTCACACCGACAAGAGATACATCAAAGTGCAAGAGTCTCATCTGAATAAAACGGGCATAAAATGGACCCGGTAAATGGAGAAATGACTCGGCATTATAACCATACCGAGCTGACCACTATACATCCTCCGGCATCGACATAATATTTAAAGTATATTCTGGGATTTGCATCTGAAACCTCTACTGCTTTGGACCGAGAAACCATTTGTAAACTCTCTCCCCGAGAAACCAGCCACTGGACACTGGGCAAGCAATAATTCGGCGAGAATGTTGGAAGGATAATGTAGCCCTTATCAAAGGAGACCAATTTGCTGGCTCCTCTAGATTCCACCAGGCCAAATTCACCTGCAAAATAACATAAGGTAAGTAAAAATTTCACATAAAATTTAAAGCATACTAATGTTATTTTACCTGATCCCAGGTTAAGCGGCTCAACACAAAGCGATGAGTATGCACATGATGAGAGCTGGGAACATCCACACGATCGGACAACCAGTAATTTAATCTAGGATACCCGATTCTCTCTCGGGAAATGCCAGGTACCCTCACGAGGTTGTGTTCATATGCCCATATCTACAATAACAATAAAGATCACATTCATGCATGAAAAGAAGGGAAAAGACATTGGTGGGAGAAAGAATACCTCGACAACCGCCATCAAGCCGACAAAAGAATTCTTGTTTCGGCAAAGCTTATCAAGGCCATGGTAAAGACATGCGAGATCAGCTTCACCCCAGCCAAAAGATGGTACCATTATGAGATAAGAAAGGGCACTCAACACTGACAAGTGAATAGACGATTCAGTGCTGCCTAAAATAGTCGACCCGAGCAAATATAACAAAAATCCTCGAGCATACTGTTCGACCCTGTTTCTACTAATCTGACCTTCGTAGTTAATCCAATAACTACGAATTGGCTCGATTTTTATCTTAAAAGGCCCTTTATATGATGGTTCCATACCAATTAATTATTGAATTTCTTCAAATGTTAAGATTTCATTGGTCAGAGGAACCGGAACACCATCATATCGAAGGCCGGTTATGGCAGTAAAATCGACTGGACCAATTGTCATCTCCCCAATGGGCAAGTGAAAAGTGTGAGTTGTATCTAGCCATCACTCTACAAGCGCCTGGAATACGCTTCAGTCTATCTGATATTCTTCAGACGGCAATTGTAAGATGAACTGCTCAAAGCCGCAATCTCGGATAATCCACCTTACCCGAGAAGGCACTACATCATACCATTGTCGGGCTTTATAAATACACCCTCCGGCCCGAACGACACAACGATCATGCTAACATAGACCCAGGTAAGTTAATATCAGGTAAGTACGTGTTATTCTATCTACTTAAATTAAGTTATTTTTCACAATATATATATAAATCATCAATCAAATCAATCAAGAGGAAAAAAAAGAAAGAAAAGTAATTACCTCGCGCTTTTGGTTGGAACTGCGATGGAGCGGCATTCCGGCCAGTATATCTAGATTTTCGTCTTCATGATGCCGAATAAACTCCAATAACTCGGCATTAGAATGAGTCCACGACCTCGAAGCATGCATTATTTTTGAAAAAATATATTCTGAAATTGAAAAGAAATTTGAGAGAATTACAAAATTGAAATTGAAATTGTGAAATGAAATGAAGGATTGATGGCCTTTTATAGAGGAACGGCAATCAAAAGAAAACAAATTCAAAACTGTTCATGAATAGTAAATTTTACTATTCATAAATAGTAAATTATACTATTCATAAATAGTAAATAGTATATGAATAGTTACTACACAGTAAATAAATAGTAAATTCATTTATTCATTTTAATCATTCAAATAATTGCAGGTATATAAATATTTTTACACCCAGGGGACAATAAGAAGACATATGTCTAAAAATTTGCCAAACTTTTTTATTAGCTCAAGTTCAGAACCTAAATTTTTCTTTAGGTCCAGAACCTACAATTATCCTTGAGTTCAGAACTCGAACCGGGTCAAGAACCCAAGTTTACCATTAGGTTCAGAACCTAGAATTATTTTTAAGTCCAGAACTTAGCTCGGGTCCAGAACCCAAATTTTCTTTAGGTCCAGAGCCTAAAATTATTTCTACGTCCAGAACTTATCTCGGGTCCAGAACCCAAATTTTCCTTAGGTCCAGAACCTAGAACATCCTTGAGTCCAGAACTCGAATCGGGTCCAGAATCCAAATTTTTCTTAGGTCCAGAACCTAGAACATCCTTAAGTCCAGAACTCAAATCGGGTCCAGAACCCAAATTTTTCTTAGGTCTAGAACCTAGAATCGTCCATTGAGTCCAGAACTCGAACCGGGTCCAGAACCCAAATTTTCCTTAGGTCCAGAACCTAGAATCATCCATTGAGTCCAAAACTCGAACTGGGTCCAGAATCCAAATTTTTCTTAGGTCCAGAACCTAGAACATCCTTGAGTCCAGAACTCGAACTGGGTCCAGAACCCAAATTTTCCTTAGGTCTAGAACCTAGAATTTATCCTTGAGTCCAGAACTCAAACTGGGTCCAGAACCCAAAACCTCAACCATCTAAAAACTTAAGTCTTATTGCTTTTCACTCTTTTTCACTAAAGTTTCAGATTTTTCAAGCAGGGGACAAACTGTAGACCCTTAATTTTTGACCCAATCCGGTCCAATATGTTTTATTTAGTCCAAAATAATTTTTGTTGTCTAATTGGTCCCAAATAATTTTTGTTAAATAATTTTTGCTTTAGTATCTAATTTTTATTAATAAAAAATAAAAATAAACAAATAAAACTCAAAAAATAAAAACAAAAATAAAAATCGGAGTCGGAAAAATTGGCGACGAAAAAATCATTGCGCGGGCCCGTGGGCATTTCGCCTGCAGAAAAAATTTGAGGCTAAATAGCTTTTCCATTTCGCTCGCTGGATTTTCCTGCGAACAAAATGGCTCACGCCATTTCGCCCACAAGAAAATCCTGCGGGCGACGCCCGCAACCCGCCCACTGCCTCGATTTCCTGCGGCGGATTTTTTTTGCTAGCTCATTTTTTCCTGCGGTAATTTTTTTGGCAGCACAATTTTTTCGACGCAAAATTTTTTAAACCTAATTCAATTAGGTTTCGGTTTCTTTTTTTTATTAATATTACTTGCCGTGATTAATTAGGAATAAACCACATCAAACCACTATAAATAAGGACAAAGGCAATTAAATTTGGGAGGCCGAAAGCAACAGGAGCTTGAAAATTTGAAACCAAATCAGTGAAAGAAAAGGAGCAATTCAATTTCTTTTTTTCTGGAATAGCAGGGACACAATTTAAGCAATTTAAAGGCAGCAATTGTCTTTGTTCTTGTTCATCCAAGAAGAATTATTTTTGGAGAATCAACAAAAGGAGGTATGTTAAATTCTTTTTGTTTTATTTTTTCATAGTTGCATAATCTATGAAATTTTATTTTTTAAATCAAAAACCTTAGAACTTAAATTTAGTTTTTCCAAAGTTAAAAGCACTAATACGTTACTTTTTTTTTTCCAAAAAGACTTAAAATTGTTATTTTTACCTCTTCAAAATCTTAAAACCTTAATTAAACATATTTTCAACAAAAACAAAACTTGATTCTGTTTCTTTCAAAATTTTAAACTAGGTTCTATTTCATTCAAAAAATCTTAAAAAATATCTTTTCTATTTATAAAATCTTTAACTCATTTGTTTAAATTCATAAAACCTCTTGAAATCATCAAATTGTCTTTCTAAATCCTAATTCAAATTCATCACCCGAAACTCCAATTCAAAGTTCCTAAAACCCTAATTCAACTTCCAAACTTAAAATAATAAGCTCTAATTCCTTTAAAACCTTAAAACCTAACTTTTTCTAAGCCCTAATCCTTTAAAACATTAAAAACCATAAAAACACAAATATTTTAAATTTACACAGTAGCTTGAAATCACCATTTAAAACCATGAATCAAAATAATTTCAAAGTGTCTAAAATCCTAATTTCATGATTTCACCATTCAAATATTAATTTAGTTAATCAAAGATTCTTACCAACCTTTTAAAAGATAAAACCTCAATCTATTTTAATTCCATAAAAAAGTCACAGTAGCCCAATTTTATGAATTCCAAAACCTTAACACATGAGATAAAGAACCCTAAATGGAAATAGTAGCTATAATTTGGATTTTTATTTACCTTATTAAATTCCATATTTGATTATGCTTTGTTTTATTTCTTATGCTTTAATTTATTTAAATTCAATGCTTGGTTTATTTTATTTATCATGGATGGATGTTTACTTTTTATTGATATTTGGTACCTTTGATGAATGATTTATTTATTATGAATGGTTATTACTTTTATCAATTTATTTAGATTTCCAAATGTTGTAAGAGGTATGTTTCCACTTGGTGGGTACCTCATTAGTTAAATATCATGTAATTTAATTTGCTTTTCTATTTTAGAACCAATGTAAAGGGCATGTTTCTACTTTCGGTGGGTGTCCTATTTAGGCATGGGATGTAAGGACATGTTTCCATCTTCGGATGGGTGTCCATTTATTTGTTTTGCTTGGACCTTGCTTTGATTTTAATATATTGATGCTTTCTTTTTAATTATTGTGTGTAATCTGGATAATGTTGTTATATTTAAGAATTTTATAATATTAAGACCTGTAAAGGAGGCCGGTTCCAATGAACCAGGCGTTGTGTGGGTGCTGGGCCATTTCCCACCTTCCCAACATGTACCCAACTTTCCGAACCCATTAGGGGGTTGGGGATTCCTTAGGAATTGAGTCATCCACTCCTTTCTTTTTTCCCGGCCTATCCGGGTGGCGACTCCATTTTCTCCGGACTTAGGTCCGTGTTCTCTAAGGCCCCGAGCCTAAACAGTGCCAAAGTCGCAAGAACCATTCCACTGGGAGTGGGGGCAAAAATCCCCGCTCACACATAGCAAGTATATACCAAGAGGTACAAGGCTATGAGTGGTTATGCCATGCTCGATCTCCATACCTTGAGTGAAAGTATGATATCCCTTACATAACACAACACGAGTTACATTGGTGTCCTAACTCATGCACACAATGAAATCTAAATGACTTAATGAAAAATATTATAATAAGAAAGAATAAAATAATATAAAGACAAATGAAATCAACTTCTCTTATCCCCAGTGAAGTAGCCACTGTGAGCGGGGATTTTTGCCTCCACTCCCATGTCTAATGGTTCTTGCAACTTTAGTACTATTAGGCTCAGGGCCTTAGAGAACATAGGCCTAAACTCAGAGAAAATGGAGTTGCCACATGGACAGGCTAGGAAAATAGAAAGGGGTGGATAAATTGATTCCTAAGGAATCCCCAGCCCCCTATTGGGTTCGAAAAGTTAGGTACGAGGGGAGAAGATTAGAATGACCAGCACCCCCACATGCTCGGTTCATTAGAATCAACCTCCTTTTCATATCTAAGTATTATTAAATTTTTAACTTATTATAATATCATCCATCCTACATGCGATAAAAATAATTAATCATTTTATTAAAATCACAACAAGTTCAAACAAAATAAATGAATAGGCACCCATCCATGGATAAAAACATGCCTTTATAATCGTTTAATATCCAAAAGAAAATAAATAAAATAGGATACCCACCAACTGTTGGAAACATATCCCTTACATTGATCCAAAACTTAAAATAAATTAAATTAAATGAAGCTTAACAAGTGAGGTACCCATAATGTGAAAACATATCTCTTACAATTTCTTGAGTAATTAATTAAGTAAATCAAATCATTCAAGAAAGATAATTAACATAAAACATCCATCATAAAATATCATAAAACAACCATCAAGACATATCATAAGCATGCATCCAAACTTAAGTAAAGCAAGAGATATATAAATATAGGGTTTAGATTTAGAAAATTAACATTTTAGATATATTTTTGAAAAGGGTTTAGCTATTAGAGAATTAAAAATAGAATTTTAGGATTTAGGGGTTTGTGAGAATTAGGGTTTAGGAAGATATAATTACGGTTTTGAAATTTATGAAAACCTTTTTTTAGGGTTTTAGAAATATTGAGAAAATAGATTAGGGTTTGGATATTAAGGTTCTAGATATTAGGGTTTTATAGTTTTTATAGTTTAAATAAATTAGGGTTTAGGTAAATTAAGGATATTGTGAAGTTGAGATAATTAAATTTGGAGTAAGCTACTAGGTAAAACAAAATAGATTACATTTTGGTTTTATAAAATGTTCACTGGCACACTAAACTTGTTCCCATCCATGTCTGATAACTTTACTGCACCCTTGTTCATGACTTGTTTCACAACATATGGCCATTCCCAGCTAGGCCTAAATTTTCCTCTTGGATCAGATACATTAGGCTTATATTGTTTCAACACTAAATCCCCGACTATGAGTTTTCTGATCTTAACCCTTCTATTATAAGCCCGAGCTATCCTCCTTTGATACAATTGATGATGATACAGTGCTTTTAACCTTCTCTCTTCTAGTAAAGCCAATTGTGTATATCTACTCACTAACCATTCTATTTCAGGCAATTCGGCTTCCAAGACCACTCTTATCGACTTGATCTCAATTTCAATTGGCAACACTGCTTCCTTCCTATAAACCAAAGTGAACGATGTCATTCCAGTCGGGGTTTGCACACTTGTTCTATATCCCCACAAAGCAAAAGGAAGCATCTCCGACCAATCCCTGTATGTCTTAGTCATCTTGGACAGGATCTACTTAATTGTCTTGTTTTTTGCTTCTACTGCACCATTAGCCTTTGGTCTATAGGGAGAGGATCGGTGATGATGGATTTGGTACTTCGAGAATAAATCCTTAATTGCTCCTTGAAATTGTACCCCATTGTCTGATATCACACTGTGCAGGACCCCATACCTGCAGATGAGGTTCTTTTCAATAAATCTAGCCATTTGACTTGCCCCTAGTTTGTTGAAGGATTCAGCTTCAACCCATTTTGAAAAATAATCTACCGCTGCTACAATGAAACGGTGACCATTTGAGGCTGTCGGATGTATCTATCCTATAATGTCGATACCCCAAGTGGCAAAGGGCCAGGGTGAAGACATAGAATGCAATTCTTTAGGAGGCATATGATTTAAATTACCATACATCTGACATTGTTGGCACTTCTTTACAAACTCAATACAATCTCTCTCCATGGTTAACCACTAGTAACCTTGTCGAATTATCTTCTTAACTAGGGCCAAACCACTCATGTGTGGACCACAATTTCCCGCATGTATTTCTGACATGATATGCTCCACTTCAGGCTTCTTCAAGCTTCTCAAATGCAACCCATCAGGCCATCTTTGATATAACTCTACATGGAAGGTGATGTATTACAAAGACCAACGCCTTATGGCTCTTCTTTCTTTCTTTGTTGCCCTCGACGGGTATTCCCTTTCCCCTAAAAATCATCTTATAGTATCATACCACGTGTCATGGTCTATATCAGTTTCCATGATTGTCTCATATTCAAAGCAAGGAGTTGATGAACTAGTCAAAATTAGAGGCTTGAGGAATAAGTTGACAAGATTTTCCCATACCGAAGACAATGTAGCTAGGGCATCAGCCATCTAGTTTTCTTCTCTTGGTAGGTGTATAAACTTGCACTCCTTAAAGTTCTTCTTCATTATGGTCAAGTAATGGTGGTATGGTTTTAATTTTTCTTCTTTCAACTCCTACTCTCCATTTACTTGGGATACTACTAGCAATGAATCGCCAAAAACTTCCACCTTATCCACCTTCATAATCAGTAGGGTTTCCAAACCAAAGATACATGCTTCGTACTCGACCATATTATTGGTTGCCCTGAATTTCAATTTTTTGGCTAAAGGGATAAGTTTCCCTTCGGAGGATTCTAGTATGACTCCCAAACCTGCTCCTTGCCTATTTACTGCTCCTTCAAAATACATTTTCCATCCTTATACAATTGCCACTAAATGTTCATCCGGAAATTCCAAGACTACCTCTTCGCTATTCGGCAATGGCTATTGGGCCAAGAATTCTGCCACTGCTCTACCTTTGATTTTTTTCCTGGTTATATACTCAATCTCAAATTCTTCCAATATTATTAACCATCACCCATACTTCCTAATCGAAGAGGGTGTCTCCCTTAAGTACTTCATTGGATCCAACCTGGAAATTGCTTGCACACTATAAGATTGAAAGTAATGCTACAACTTTTTAGAAGACCAAACCACAGCTATACAAGTCTTTTCAATGATACTATACTTAATTTCATAAGGTAGGAGCTTTCTACTCAAATAGTAAACTGCATGCTCAATCCCTGACTCATCTGCTTGGGCTAGTATGGCTCCTATTGACTTTTCTTCTACTGCTAAGTGTAGTAATAAGGGTTTATCGTGTTTGGGTGGTTTTAAAATAGGTGGATTTAGTAGATACTCCTTTATTCGTTCAAAGGCCTTTTGACATTCTTCATTCCACAGGACCAGCTGATTCTTTTTAAGCAACTCGAAGATAGGCTCACAGATTATTGTGAGCTTTGCTATAAATCTGCTAATGTATTTTAATTTACCAATGAAACCCCGAACTTTTATCTCCATCTTAGGGGCTGGCATATCCCTGATTGCTTTAACATTGTCAAGATCAATCTCAATGCCATTTGGACCAATCACATGTCCCAAAAATTTGCCTGAGGTAACCCTGAACACACACTTCTTTGGGTTTAATCTTAGCTTATATTTCAATGCTCTATCGAAGAATAATTCTATGTTTTGCAAGTGTTGTTCCCTTGTATCTGATTTCACCATCATATCATCAACATATATTTCAACTTCTTTGTGCATCATGTCATGAAATAGTGTGGTGGCCATCCTTTGGTAGGTTGCTCCAGCATTCTTTAAGCCCAATGGCATCACCTTATAACAAAATATACCCCATGTAGTAATGAAAGCAGTTTTGGCTTTATCCTCTTGGGCCATTAATACTTGGTTGTATTTGGAAAATCCATCTACAAATGAATGTAGCACGCTAAAGGCTGCACCATCAATGAGGACATCTATATGAGGTAAAGGAAAATCATCTTTAGGGGAAGCCTTGTTTAAATATCTATAGGCCCTAATTCTTCCATCTTTCTTTAGCATGGGTACTATGTTGGCTAGCCAATCTGGATATTATATCACTTCAAGGAACTTTACTTGCATTTGTTTAGTGACCTCTTCTTTAACCAATTCAACCCACTCAGGTCTTAATCGCCTAAGCTTTTGTTTGATAGATTTCATGTGAGTGTAAGTAGGAATAAGATGTTTGGCTATGTCTCGATCTATTCCAGGCATATCCTCATAAGACCAAGCAAATACTTTTTTCTTATTTTTTAATATTTTTTCAAATCTCTCTCTCTTTAGGAGTAAGGTTGGATGCTATACTAATGTTTTTAGGATTTTTGGTTGTTCCCAAATTTTATGACTGTGTATCAACAGAATTAATATTAAAGATGCTCATGTAACCATTATTTGAATGTATGCAACCATAAGGAGAAACATCACACAAGTAAGCAAAATCAAACTTTATTGCATTCATTTTGGAAAAGAAAACATCACCATCCTCATACAAAGCAGACAAATTAAAATCAAAATCTTTGTTCTCAAAATCATAAAGCAAAATATCTTCAAACTTCTCTTCAACCAGGGCAGCAATCTCCTCCGGAGTCTTCTTGGCTTTCAGGACATCTTCCTTCTTTTCTTCTGGATAGGGCTCTGTAGACCCTTAATTTTTTACCCAATCCGATCTAATATGTTTTATTTAGCCCAAAATGATTTTTGTTGTCTAATTGGTCCAAAATAATTTTAATTAAATAATTTTTACCTTAGTATTTAATTTTTATTGACTGCCGGCTGGCACGCCCACATGCCCAGCCACGGGCCCCCTGCCACAGTTTTCGCCAGCGTAAAATTTTTCAACGCAATTTTTTTGAAACCTAATCCAATTAGGTTTTAATTTCTTTTTTTTATTAATATTACTTACCTTAATTAATTAGGAATAAATAACCTTAAACCACTATAAATAAGTACCAAAGGCATTGAAATTAAGGGTGGCCGAGAAAGAGGCAGTAGCTTGATTTTTTGAAACCAAATCAGTGAAGGAAAAGGGAAACTCAATTCAAGTGATTTTTAAAAGCAGCAGCAGCACAAATTAAGCAATTCAAAGGCAACAAAGGCTTGTCTTTGGAGCTAGTTCATCCAAGAAGAATTGTTTTTGGAGGAATCAACAAAAGAAGGTATGTTAAATTCTTTTTGATTTGTGTTTTCACAGTATCAAACCTATGAAATTATGGTTTTTTAAATCAAAAACTTTAGAACTTTAATTTAATTTTTCCAAGATTAAAACACTAATACATTACTTTATTTTCCAAAAAGATTTAAAATTATTATTTTTTGCTTCTTCAAAAGTCTCAAAACCTTAATTGAACAAATTCTTTAACAAAACCAAAACTTGATTCTGTTTCTTTCAAATTTTTAAATTAGATTTTATTTCATTCAAAAGCCTTCAAAAACATATTTTCTACTTTTAAAATCTTCAATCCATGTGTTTAAATTCATAAAACCTCATGAAATCATCAAATTGTCTTTTTAAACCCTAATTCAACAAATCACCCGAGAACCCTAATTTTAAAGCATAAAACCCTAATTCAACTTTTAAACCTAAAATAGTGAACCCTAAACCTTTTAAAACATTAAACCCTAACTTTTTCTAAACTTTAATCCTTTAAAACATAAAAAAACATAAAAACACAAATATGCTGAAATTACATAGTAGCTTAAAATCATCATTTAAAACTACAAATCAAAATACTTTAAAGTGTCTAAAACCCTAGTTTCATGATTTCACCATTCAAACCTTAATTTGGTTAATCAAAGTGTCTTACCAACCTTTTAAAACATAAAACCCAAATCTATTTTAATTCCATAAAAAGTCACAGTAGCTATAATTGAACTTTTATTTGCTTTATTCAATTCCATATTTATTTATACCTTGATTTATCTCTTATGCTTTAATCTATTTAATTTCAATACTTGATTTATTTAATTTATCATGGATGGATGTTTATTTTATTGATATTTAAATACTTTTAATGAATGATTTATTTATTATGGATGATTATTTACTTTTATCAATTAATTTAGACTTCCAAAAGTTGTAAGAGATATGTTTCCACTTGCTGGGTACCTCATTAGTTAAACATCATGTAATTTAATTATCTTTTTCTATTTTAGAACCTTTGTAAAGGGCATGTTTCTACCTTTTGGTGGGTGTCCTATCTAGGCATGTGATGTAAGGACATGTTTCCATCCTTGGATGGGTGTCCATTTATTTGTTTTGTTTTGTTTGGACATTGCTTTGATTTTAATATAATGATGCTTTCTTTTTATTGTGTGTAGTATGGATAATATTGTTATATTTAAGAATTTTATAATATTAAGACCTGTAAAGGAGGTCGGTTCCAATGAACCAGGCGTTGTGGGGGTGCTGGGCCATTTCTCACCTTCCCAACACGTACCCAACTTTCCGAACCCATTAAGGGGTTGGGGATTCCTTAGGAATCGAGTCATCCACCCCTTTCTTTTTCCCTGCCCGTCCGGGTGGCGACTCCATTTTCTCCATACTTAGGTCCGTGTTCTCTAAGGCCCCGAGCCTAAACAGTGCCGAAGTCGCAAGAACCATTTCACCGGGAGTGGGGGCGAAAATCCCCGCTCACAGGCTCCTTGTCGGCTGGCAGGGTGAGCTCTTTCTTCACTTGCTCCACTAGCTCGGCAACATCAGCAAAAATTTCAAAACCCGAGATCAACATTCCCATGAACATAATTGGCTCGAGCATTCCTTGGAGTGGTCCCATGTCTGGAGCTTTGACAAAGATTTTTTCAAGTGGCGGGAAGCTCATCTTCTCATTCTTCTTTGGCTGGACATCTTTGTTGGCTTCTTCATATCCTAACCCTTTCTTGGAAGTTTGAGTTTTGAAATCTGGAAGCTTTGTCAAACCGGCCTTTCCCTTTCCAAGACCAGTTCCGGGAAGGTAGCTCATGTTCTTCATCATGTTCAAGACCTTAGAATCCCCTACTTCATCATAAAAAATAATAGCTACATGGAAACCATTGAGGGGCCTCTCCACCATTAGAGCATTAACAACCTCATTATCTTCGGCCTCAATGACCACTGTCTCATCTTCGTTAGGGAACTTGATCTTTTGATGAAGGGTGGAAGGAACTCCACTAAGAGGATGACACCATGGTCATCCTAAGAGTAAGGCAAAGGTAACAGGTATGTCCAAAATAACAAATTCAACAATAGATTTCATTGGACCAACCTTGACAGCAACTTTGAAAGTTCCTTCGGCATGTCTTTTGGTGTTGTCATAAGCTCGAATGGTTACCTCAGTTGGGTTTAGATCCCTTATTGACATGGCTAGCTTTGGCAATATTTTAAGTAGACAAACATTTATGGTGGACCCATCATCAACCATTACACATGGAGTCCTTTTTCCTTTGATTTCCACTTTGATAAAAAGAGGACGGATGTGATCGCTCCCATATTAACTTCACTCTTCTCTTGAATATCTTCACATTTCATTACTCCTTCAATTTTTATGAAGTTGATGAGCTCCTCCGGCGTTATAAAGGTGGAAATTGGCATGTTGGCCAAGGCCTTGGCCATAGTTTCTCTGTGCTTTTTTGAAGTAGCCAATAAATCCCAAATGCTAACACTCGCTTGAGTTCTTTTCAATTGCTTGAGCACGATATCATCTTCCTCTTCTTTGCTCCCTACTTTAGCTTTCTTTCCTTTATTAACTTCTACCTCTATAGACCCTTAATTTTTTACCCAATCCGGTCCAATATGTTTTATTTAGTCTAAAATGATTTTTGTTGTCTAATTGGTCCAAAATAATTTTTATTAAATAATTTTTGCTTTAGTATCTAATTTTTATTAATAAAAAATAGAAATAAACAAATAAAAGTCAAAAAATAAAAATAAAAATAAAAATAAAAATAAAAATAAAAATAAAAATAAAAATCGGAGTCAAAAAAATCATCGCGTGGGCCCGTGGGCATTTCGCCCGCAGGAAATTCCTGCGGGCGAAATCACTGTGCTATTTCCCACGCAGAAATTTTCTGCCTGCGAAATAGCTTACGGGCCCGCTCCGCGCGCGCTGCCGCAGCCAGCTGCAGCAGATTTTTTCGCCAACGCAGTTTTTCCGCAGCAGTTTTTTTCGACAGCGCAAATTTTTCGACGCAAATTTTTTGAAACCTAATCCAATTAGGTTTTGGTTTCTTTTATTTATTAATATTACTTACCTTAACTAATTAGGAATAAACAACCTCAAACCATTATAAATAAGGACCAAAGACAATTAAAAAAAAAGGAGGCAAAAATCCAAGAGTAGTTTGGAAAATTTGAAACCAAATCAAGGAAGGAAAAGAAGAAATTCAATTCAACTCTTTTCTGGAATAAAAGCAGCACGATTTAGAGGATTCAAAGGCAAAAAAGGCTTGTCTTTGGAGCTAGTTCATCTAAGAAGAATTGTTTTTGGAGAAATCATCAAAAGAAGGTATGTGTTAATTAATTTTCTTTAATTGTTTTTTTTACACAGTAGCAAATTTATGAAATCAAAATTAAAAACCTTTGAACTTTAATTTAGTTTTTCTAAAGCCAAAAAAACCTTATTTCATTAGTTTATCTTCCAAAAGGCTTAAAATTGTTATTTTTTCTTCTTAAAAATATTAAAACTCTAATTGAACATACTTTTCAACAAAACTATGATGTAAATTCTGCTTCTTTTAAAATTTTAAAGTAGGTTCTATTTCATTCAAAAAGCCTTAAAAACATCTTTTCTACTTATAAAAACTTTAATTTATTTGTTTAAATTCATAAAACTTCATGAAATTATCAAATTGATTTCCAAATTCTTAAAAATTATTCACCACCCGTGACCCTACTTCCAAAATATCAAATCCAAATTCAACTTCCAAAATTCAAAATAATGAACACTAACACTTTTAAAACCTTAAACCCTAATTTTTATGAACCCTAATCCTTTTAAAACATTAAAAAACATAAAAACATAAAAACCTAAATTTTACACAGTAGCTTAGGAACCCAATAACCAAAAATCACAAATTAAAGTATTTTAAAGTATTTAAAATCCTAGTTTCATGATTTCACCATTCAAATATTAATTTAGTTAATAAAAGAGTCTTACCAACCCTTTAGAACATAAAATCCTAATTTATTTTAATTCCATAAAAAGACACAGTAGCCATAATTGGACTTTTATTTGCTTTATTCAATTCCATACTTGATTATGCTTTGATTTATTTCTTATGCTTTGATTTATTTCTTATGCTTTAATTTATTTAATTTCAATACTTGATTTATTTAATTTATCATGGATGGATGTTTAATTTCTATTTTGATTAATAGCTTTGATGAATGATTTATTTATGATGAATGATTATTTACTTTTATCAATTAATTTAGATTTCCAAAAGTTGTAAGAGATATGTTTCCACTTGGTGGGTACCTCATTAGTTAAACATCATGTAATTTAATTTGCTTTTCTATTTTAGAACCTATGTAAAGGGCATGTTTCTACCTTTTGGTGGGTGTCCTATTTAGGCATGTGATGTAAGGACATGTTTTCATCCTTGGATGGGTGTCCATTTATTTACATTGTTTGGACATTGCTTCAATTTTAATATATTGATGCTTTCTTTTAATTATTATGTGTAATATGGATAATATTGTTATATTTAAGAATTTTATAATATTAAGACCTGAAAAGGAGGCCGGTTCCAATGAACCGGGCGTTGTGGGGGTGCTGGGCCATTTCTCACCTTCCCCACACGTACCCAACTTTTCGAACCCATTAAGGGGTTGGGGATTCCTTAGGAATTGAGTCATCCACCCCTTTCTTTTTCTCTGCCCATCTAGGTGGCAACTCCATTTTCTCCGGACTTAGGTCCGTGTTCTCTAAGGCCCCGAGCCTAAACAGTGCTGAAGTCGTAAGAACCATTTTACCGGGAGTGGAGGCGAAAATCCCCGCTCACAACCTCCTTAGGCAGTGGCCTTACATAAGACATACCAAATCTAGTGTTCATTACTTCATCTTCTTCGGGCTCGGACCAGGTCCATTCCTCCTTCTTGGTTACAAGATCGTCATCACTATAGCTTGAATGCCAAAACCCATTCACAAACACAAATTGCTACTTCTTTACCCACCATAGCTTGTTCAATTTTGCTAAATACCTCTTCTTCTTTGGTTGCTTCTCCATCCACATCTTGGAAAGAAGACATGACAAAACTTTCATGCAAACCTCCTTCAATCATGAAGGTTGCCGGTGGTGGTACTCTATTGAACGTTGGTAATGGATTATCTTTGGTGTTCAGCTTGTTGAGCTTGGGCAGCTTTCCACTATCAATCAAATTTTAGATCTCATGCCTCAATCTCACACATCTATCTGTATCGTGTCCTTGCATTTGATGAAATTGACAAAATGCCTTAGTGTAGAAATTAGGTGGGAGAGGGTTAGGCAAAGGACGAGGATTTAAGGGTTATAACAATCCCTTCTTTTATAGCTTATTGAGAACCCAAGATAGCAGTTTCCCCAATTCTGAAAACTGCCTTCATGTTCCTTGGCTAGTAGCATTAACACCAACTGTCTTTTGCATGCCTTGGTTACTTGACTGATAGTTTCCTTTCTCATTCCTTCTTGTTGAAAAATGGTTCTTCTCTCTTTCCCATTCTTCAATTTGCAGTCTAGCTTGGAGGAGATCTTTGAAATCACGGATGAGTGTATGAGACATCCTTTCACGAAGGCTAGGCAACACCCCTCTCACAATCATTCTTATTTGATCAGATTCATTGAGTCTCTTCTTGAGCAAAGCAGTCTTATTTCTCCATCTTTTCACATAGTCCACAAAATTCTCATTTGGCCTTTGTCTAATGGACTCCACTTCTATTAAGGTGACTTCCATTTTGACATTGTATCCATATTGCTGGATGAAAGCCTTGTATAGCAGATCCCAACTCTTTTGCATTCCATCGTCTGATGTATTGAACCAATTTTGGATAACAGTATCCAATGAGAGCATGAAGTACCTTAGAGTTTGAGCCTTAGTAGCTCAGGCAGATTGCACAGCAGTGATATACTTCTTCACATGGAGGTGAGGATTTTCGGTTCCATCAAACTTTGTGAAAGATGACATCTTGAATTTGTACAGAACTTCTTCATCTAGCTAAAATAATTTTTCAACTTTGGACATTTCTTCGGTTTTCAACTTCTTCTCAAATTTCTTTTCCAAATCTGCAATCATCTTTTCAACATTAGAAGTTTCAGTTTTCTCCATAGCTGATCTTTCAATAATCTTCGGTTCTTTCTTCTTGTCTTGAGGATCTTGGAAGTATTGAGCCCAATCATCATCATCATCAATGATCACCTTATCATCATCAAAAACCACTTCACCAACTTTAGCCTTCCCCTTGTCCTTTGGTTTCTTAGTGCTAGCAGATGCTTCTGCATTATTTCCTAAAATTACAGCCAATTGGTTCTTCATGGTCTCAGCCAAGGCCTTTTTTATTTCTTCCATCTTGGCATTGAGGGTGTCATCCACAATTCTTTGAATTTGTTCGGGCTCCATTGCTTTTGGTGAGCAAGTGATTGCGTTGTTACTAGATTCTTCATCTTCGACGTAGGTCGAATTGTTGTAAGCTTTTGAACTGTCATAATCCAGAGCTGTGAGCTAAAGAGGATCAATGATATGAGATGTAAATGTATGTATGCATGTATGCACAAACAATAGACAAAGATAAATAGGATGTTCCTTCCAACCTTATAACATCCACACACAAATGGCAAGTCTCTTTTCCTAGGTAATATGGTTAACAAAAATACTAGCTTGGGATATTTTGTTTTCGAATAATTCCCTCGGATGTTTCAACCAATAGTTATATTTTCAAAAATGGAAATCAGTTCATGATAGTTCCCATTAATTAGGTTTTAATTCATTTAACCAACTAAAGTAGCTTTTATCCTATATTGGATTAAAACTAAATTAAAAGGTTTATTATAAATAGATTTCTCACTTGAAAAAGTAACTAATGATTCATGCCAAAAACAAGCCCATGATTAATTATTCTTAGTATAAACTAGGGTCACAATTGATTTTAGGTATCTTCATAATTGACCTAAATAATTTGCAAGCTCTTTTAAAGGTTAGATGAAAATAATTTTGTTTCTAAGCCCATTGTAAAAAGATTTTAGAAAAAATGGATTTTGGGCTTTGTATTTGAGTCTTGAGAAAAGAATTTTTGGATTTATTTTTAGAAAAAGTTTTATGTCCAAAGACCATCTTAAAAATTTTTGAAAATTCCTTTGGTATGTTGGACTTTAAAGAAAAATTTATTTGAGCTCACAATGTACTTAGGTCATATTAGAAAAAGAACAAACCAAATAAGCCATGATTTAAGCTAAGACAAAATAACCATAGTCAAATGATAAGCATTTGGTGCAAAACCTAAGGAAAGTAACTAGGCCAATTACATGAACATTAGTCTTTGGGTTAAAAGGCTTAGGTTCCCATAGCAAATATATAACAATTGGTATGAGGCTATGGGTGGTTATGCCATGCTCGATCTCCATACCTTGAGTGAAAGTATGGTATCCCTTACATAACATAACACGGGCATCCTAACTCACGCACATCATACAATCTAAATGTCATGATAAGAAAGAATAGAATAATAAAAAGACCAACGAAATCAACTTCTCTTATCCCCAGTGGAGTTGCCACTGTGAGCGGGGATTTTTGCCCCCACTCCCTGTGGAATGGTTCTTGTGACTTTGACACTGTTTAGGCTTGGGGCCTTAGAGAACACAGGCCTAAGCCCGGAGAAAATAGAGTCACCACGCAAACGGGCCGGAAAAAAGAAAGGGGTAGATGACTTGAATCCTAAGGAATCCCCAACACCCTAATGGGTTCGAAAAATTGGGTGCGTGTGGGGAAGGTGAGAAACGGCCCAGCACCCCCACAATGCTCGGTTCATTGGAACCAACCTCCTTTGCAGGTCTTAATATTATAAAATTCTTAAGTATAATAATATTATCCATATTATATGCAACAATTAAAATAAAGCATCATTATATTAAAATCAAAGCAATGTCCAAACAAAGCAAATAAATGGTCACCCATCCGAGGATGGAAACATGTCCTTACATCATTAATGTCTAAACTAAATAGAACACCCACCGAAAGGTGGAAACATGTCCTTTACATTGGTCCAAAATATAAAAGAAATTTAAATTATATGAAAATTAATTAATGAGGTACCCAATAATGGAAACATACCTCTTACACTTTTAATACCAAAATAAACAAATAATAATCATAATAATAAAGAAAATATCCATCCATGATAAATTAAATAAATCAAGCATTGAAATTAAATAAATCAACCATCAAAAAATATAATAAACTACATAATCAAATCTAAAATTAAATAAAGCAATAAATATATAAATTTAGGGGTCATGCATTAATTAGGGTTTCTAGGGTTTTATGTTCAATAACTGGGGTTTTGTATATACTAGTTTAATTAGTTGAGAAATATTTTAAGGTAATAACATAGCTACTGGATATTTTAAAGATTTAGAGTTTTGGATGTTTTTGGATTTGGGCGTAAGGGTTTGTAGGTTTATTGGATGAGGGTTTGAAAAATTAAGGTTTTCAATTTATCATTTTAGAAGAAATATTGATTCGGGAAATAAATTAAGATTTTGGAAAAAAAATTAGGGCTTTGAGACTTTAATGGAATAATTTAGGATTTAGAGTTTTGGGAAAAATAGTTTAGGGTTTTAAAGTTTAATCAATGAATTAGGCTACTGAATGTTTGGAAAATAAATTGGGATTTAATAAAGCAACTTTTAATTTTAGAATTTAAGAAAATAATTTAGGGTTTTGATAATTAAAAAGCTATTTTGGGGTTTTATTAGATCAATTTTAATAATTAAACTATTTGCAAACTCAAGTTTATGGTTCCTGGAATTGAGGCTTGGGAATTAGGGTTTTAGGAAGCTAGGTTTTGGATAGTTAGGGTTTTTAAAATTAGATTTGTGTTGACCGATTATATTATTTACTTTAATTAAGATCTTAAGTATTGTATGAATTAATTCATGCTACTTCCTAAATTAAATTGAAGGAAGAATTAAATAACTAGGCAGTGTGATGATGGTTTAAAAGATGAAGAAGATTGATGATTGAATAAACTAAAGTTATATCAATTTACCTACGTTTGAAGGCTCCACCAAATTTGAAGAAATTGAACCAAGTTGTTGCCTATTTCAATTTTAATTTTGGTTGAACAAAGCAATCTAAAGATGATTGCTTCCTTTGGTTGCTGTCCCTTGAACTTCTCATTGCTTGCTAGGGTTTTCTTTAGGGCAAAGGAATATTTGAGTCCCAAGTTTTTTTTTCCAAAGTCCATATCAAGTAAAATAATTTTCTGATCCCTAATTCTGTGTTTTAATGTAGTATTTATAAGAAAAATAAAAAACCTACTTCTAATTATCTAAGGAAATTAAAACCATTTAGGAAAAGAAATCAAAACCAATTAGAATTCAATTTCGAAAAAAACTGCGCTGAAAAATTACGCTGGCAACAAATTGCTGCGGGCGAAGAAATTGGGAGCGAGCACTAGGGCGGGCCAGCCAATTCACCGCAGGAATTTCCTGTGGTGAATTGGCCCAAGGCCATTTCGCCACAGGAACTTCCTGTGGCAAATTGGCTTGTAGCGAATTCGCCCGTTGGAAATTCCTGCAGTGAATATGCCTAATCCAATTCACTTTCGGCATCGAAATTTTCCGTCGCTGTTATTTATTTATTTATTTATATATATTTTTTAACTTTATTAATATTACCTTTTCATTTTTATTAAAAATTATAAATAATAAGTACTAAAATAAACATTATTTAATTAAAATACTACAAAAATTATTTTGGACTATATATAAAAAAATATTGGACCAGACTGGGTTAAAAATTAAGTGTCTACATCATGTTAGAGTTAAGATTGTAAAAACTCAAGATTAGTGGAACTTTAACAAGTTGTTAAGGTAGTGGATGTAGGATTGAGGTAATCCAAAATGCTATAACTTTTTAGTTCATTCTCCTTTATTCCTACTCTTGCTTTGATTTGATTTTAATTATCCAATTTATCATCAAATTCTTCAAATCAACCAATTCACCCCCTCTTGGTTGTTATCTTGGGACAACAGGAATTAAAATTTTAAGGATGTTCATAAATATGAATATAACATTCATTAATGAATAAGAACATTTATAGTTGTTTCTTATTATCATTATAGATTTACACATGTATATATATAAAACATGACTACCTCTATTCACTATCAATATAGATTTCATCACCCTCATCATCTCTGACATCATCTGTATATGATGCTAGCTCAAGCTCATCCTTTATATCAACATTAATATTTTCTATTTCTATAAATGTCTCAGTGATATCATTTAGATGCCTATGATGTTCATCTGGTATATCATTTATAGGCTTAGGTTCAGAGATCATGTCTTGGTAAGGTGCAACTTTGAGATTGGGTAATTTTTCAATGACAATTGGTTCATCCATGATTAATTTGGATTTTATTTTGCAAATAGCCCAACAATCATTCTTATCTCATTGTCTTCTTGGGTAGTTTGTATAAAAGACTTGTTCAACTTGCGATGCCAAAATAAATGGTTCATACCTATTGAAAGCATGCTTATGATTGACATCAACCAACTTATATTCTTTGTGAACCTTTGTCCCAATATTTGGTATGGGATCAAACCATCGCACTTGGACAAACTATTGTTTTGATTGGTAACCCATGATACTCCAATCGTAAGACCTCTATCAATTGACCATAGTAGTCACTTTCATATGTACTATAATTGAATCCTTTAATACATGCATACTCTGTTGTTCATTGTCACCCTAACAGATCCATGACCAATAGTATGGAATCTAAACCCATTAGCCACATTCCAAAGTAAGCTGTGATACTTCTCAGTGGGCTAGTGGCAAGTGCGACTAAATATCTGTTTGACACATTATTGACTGGATCGGTTGCATAATTTTTAAACCATATAGAAAATTCATGCTCAAGTGTAACATCAACATCCTTATTAGTGATTTCTGGGTGATTGTCCCTAATTTCATATGTGAAAATGTTGTAACAAAAAAAATGAAGTACAACCTTAATATGTCATTATTGTATATTCAAATGTATTTTACTTATTTTCACAATTTGGGATAATTACTTAATAAATGCTTGTACTTCTGGAGTATATAATAAAATATATAATTGTGCAGTACCATATTCAATTGTTGTAAGGTACTTTACTTTTCCTTGACCCTTTGGTTGACCAACGAGTTTAATATTACAAGGTTACCTTCCAATTCATCATCTTCCTACCCAGAATCAACATTGTAGGGTACTCTATGGTGCCTTGTGTTTAAATGTGATTCCAAGTAATGTTAACAAAAGGAGGAAGCTTCCACTAAATAGGCATTGCATATTGTACCTTTGACTTTAGCTTTATTTCTCATATTATTCTTCAACTTTTTAAGATACCTATAATAATGTATACATATAATTAAAGTATTCATATTGCATATGTATATTTACATATACAAAAATTTAATATGTTTATATTTATTTGTATAAATTTACTTTTACTTGTATTATAATGTATGTACCTTTCAAATTGTTACATCCATCTGTATTGGACCGGACTAGCAATCATTGCTTCATAAGGTAAATGTACAGGAAGATGTTTAATGCTATCAAAGCAACTAGGCAGGAAAAACATTCCAATTTACAGAGAATTATTGGAATATCTTGTTCCATTTGCTTCTTAACAAATTTTCGAATAACAGTGGATGTTAAAGCTTTAAAGAACTAACTCAACTCAGTTATTGGCTGCCATACATGTAAAGTTAACAGTTCATGGAATGTAATTAGAATCAACCTTTGCATGAACACATGACAATCATGACTCTACATACCAAACAACTTAAAGTTTTTTTCAAATAAACACATCCCATGTTTGAAGCTTACCCATTTGGAAATCTAAGACCTTTTACCCATAGACATAGAATTTCCCTTGCATTTCTATCCAAAGTGTAGCATGCTTTTTGATATTTTCTTGATGAATTGTCATTTTGCAATTCAACCCAACCACACAGCTCCGTTAAATCCTCTCTTGATTTTGTACTATCTTTGGTTTTCACTTCAATATTCAAGATTGTATTGAAAAACTTTTTGAATACATAATTTTTTTCTATATGCATTACATCAAGGTTCCATCTGATTAAATTTGTACTCCAATATGGAAAATCCAAAAATATGTTACATTTCTTCCAATTGCACTTCTTGTAATACTGATTGTTATATTCATCAACCCAAACCTCTGTTACTTTTTTTTAACCCCCCATGTTCTATCTCATTCAATAATTTAGCACATGTTTTAACAGGTGAAGCCTTTTTAATCACACTTTTTTTTTAAAAAAAGGTTGTTTTGTTCCTTCGAAATGCATGATTATGAGGTAAGTATTTGCAATGACTATCAAATCAGGACTGCTTACCCCCTTTATTAAGAGTGAAAGCATTAGAGTCCATCATGCAATGTGGACAAGCTAACCTACCTACTGTACTCCAATTAGAAAACATTGAGTAAGCAGGAAAGTCACTTATTGTCCACATAATGCTATGCGCATTGTGAAATTATGACACTTTGAAGTGTCATATGTTACTGCCCCAACATCCAACAACTTTTGCGACTCTAATATCAAAGGTTGTAATATACATCTAGCTTATCTTTAGCATTTTTTTGCTTGAGAATTATTATTCTTAAGAACATAAATTCATCGTTCACGCACAACCAAGGTGGCAAATTATACTGTGTCAAAATTACTTGCCATGATGAGTATTGTTTTCTAGATTAACCAAATGGTTGGAATCCATCAGTGCATGAACCCAACCTCACATTTTGTGGTTCTACATCAAAATCGGGATGTGTCATATTAAAATGCTTCTAAGCAGGAGCATCAGATGGATGACGCAGTACCCCTTCTTCCACATTATGTTTTGCATGCTATGTCATATGCGAAGATGTCATTTTTGAAGCAGACAAGCATTGCAATCTCAGAGTGAGAGGAAAGTGATACATCTTCTTATATGGAATATTACTTTTATGTTGATCAAACCCTTTTTGCTTCCTCATATATCAAGTTTATGCACAAAACTTGTAACTTTTAAATTCTGAATCAACATTGCTCTAAAGCATACAACAATTTAGACAATAATGTATCTTCTCTATGGGCAACTCCAAAATTTTGACAATCTTTTTTGTCATAAAATCTATCAGTGATCACATTATCTGCTAGCAGACATTCCTTGATAAATTGACATATTTCATCATAACAAAGTTCAAGAATGCGAAATTCAAACTTGAAGTACAACATTTAAGCCATGGCTGACAGTTGTATGTGATTTTCGTAACCAGGCCATAACTCTTGATTTGTTGCTTCAAAAGAATCATACAAGCATTGTGCTGTAGCGTCAGGTGATTCCTCTATGGGATTGAAGTCTTGACCAACTGCATCATAAACCATTTGCTGGTAATCATAAGGGGATGTTGCTTCATCTATGATAATATTTTTACTATCAAATTTGATACCAAATTCTTCTTCCTGGATATTCCCTATAGAGAAAAATTCTCCATTTAAAATCCATTCATAATAATCTGGGTCGAATCCATACTTTTGAAGATGATAACAAACAATATTATCTTTAAAATAACTTTGATTTCAACATTTGTGCAAATTGCATGGATACTTTATTTCATCACCATCCATACATTCTCGATGTGCACATGCAAAGGCAATAAAATATTTAACCCCAGCTAAATATTTGTCATCTAAGAGGTCATCTTTCAGACGATAATACATCCACATGTGATCAAAATGCATTTTAACACTCGAGAAAAGAGTTTGCATTAAAAATTTGAATACTTATGTGCTTCATAATTCAATTTCAATTTCCTATCCACATTACATCTCTATATTTATAATTTAAGGGTAAGCACCTATCCCATTTAGAAATTCATTGAATATATAACTATGCATAGATGGTATTCATAAATTTATAGAAAATTCATATATTTGTAGAAATTTCAGCAACATTTGGCCATAGTTCTCCAAATGCACAATTATAAATGTGTTAGAAATCATAAGATACTACCAAATAATTGGTAATCCAATGATTGCCAACATATTCAAACTTACAATCGGAGAACATTTATGAATATTTCCAACTCTACAAATTTATGAATATCCTAAACTATCTTTGTTGTGTAATTTTGCATTTTTTCTGAAATAATTAACAATTAAACAATTTTTTTTATTTATGTAGAAGTTTCAATGGAGTTTATCCTAGGGATGTAACTAAGAGTACTGTATAGTTTATAGCGTCCCTGCAATTGACAAGCACTTTCAACATCTCACCCTTATATCACCCATACTACATCAACAAGTGATAATCACAAGCACTTCATAGAAAATATATCAAGAATATTCATCCCTAATAAACTACATATCCTAGATAGAATATGCATATATCAAAAACAATTAACATCAAAGTATCTCATAATTATCACAATTAACAATATTTCATCTAATATTTTACAAAGGTAATATAATACTTATACAATATATTTAAGAAAAATTAGGACAATATTATAAAAACTTATTGTAATGTTTGAAATTTTAAACAATGATTTTCTGATGTAAATTGATAATGGATCGTTTATAGTAATAAAAGTGACTTGGATATTTAAAATAAGTGGGAAAGTAGGATGAGTTAAGTTTAAAAATTGAAATTTTGAGTTAGGTTTGGATGAAATCGATGTTTTCGAAATAGAACCCTAAAGTGATAAAAAAAAACATACAAAAATGCCCTTATGATTCTAGAGTTAAAATTTATTGAATTAGTGTGTGAAATATAGATAGTAGGACTTTAAATTAATTAAAGGAATTTCTTTTTTATGATTTTATGAAACTAAAAATCATATTAGAATCAAAATTTAGAGAGAGGGTGCACCATGAGTATAGTGAGCATGCCCTTACCCAATCAAGACCCAAGATATTATCTAAAGAGAACATAGAATCTTCTTTCCTCTTCCATCATCTTCATTCACGTCACTCATTACCACCACTACTAAACTTCATTTTTCTTCTTCCTTATTTCAACTATTCAAGCAAGAATCATGATGAGATTACATCTATTTTCAAATCTCTAAGAGAAATAGCTAGAGCAGACAAGATTATTAATAAATAATCAAAGGAAAAGAGAGAAAAGAGAAAGAGAGGAATTCTTTGAGGAGGTATGTGCTTGTGTATTATAATTTGCAAATATTTGGTTTTCATTAAATTTTAATGGTTGAATAAGTTTAATTGAGTCATCTTAATTGAGTTATTTCCTATAGAATTGAATAAGTCAGCTTTTGTGTAAGAAGTTGATTGAAGAATTTTTATATGAAAAGTTTGGTTTTAGTTCATTCTTATAAGAATTAAATGTATTGATATTTAGCTAAAAGTGATGGTTGTGGAGTATATTAACTAAGTTAATTGTTAAAGATTTTGTTGAGTGAATGTTTGAATATAGTGTTTGAAAAGGATTCTTTTTCTATGAAAAGTTTGGTGTTTGGTTCATTTTTACCATAGTTATTAAATGTGTTTATATTGTTTTAGCTTAAAATATAAGTTGGAACAACTTTGGCTCACTTGAAAGTGAATTTTAAAGTTTTGCAGACGTTAGAAAAAAAACATGTGCATGTGTTTTTCATCAGCGACTATAATTTTGCTTCCAATAATTTTTTGAAATACACAGGCATGTGGATTTCTTAGGCATGCCCATGTCCACTCTGTAACCCTATTTTCCTTCTAAAACACTTAATTCATTTTCCAAATGCAATTTTCCTTTCAATTAATCTTTATAATGCAATTTTTTCTCAAAAATGTGCAAAATCATTCAATGTGAAAAGTTGGTGCTTGTATTTTATTTACTTCGCTATTAAACAAATTTATTTTGGTCTTAACTACTTAAAGAAACCTATGTTTTGATTAAATAATCCATTTGTGAAGCAATTGTTTTATAAAGTGATTTTGTGGAGAGAATGATAGGAAAACCGTGATTCTTTGAAAGTAAATTATTTTTGTAAAATATAAAGAGTGATTATGTTATTCTTTAACTTGAATTATGTTTAATTGACTATTGATTTATCTAAATGATATTTTAGGATTATGGATCTTACTCTTGATCAAAAGGGTTTAAATGTCTACTTAAGATTATTAGAATATTAAGCAACTCCTTGTAAAGTAAATTATGCAATTACTACTTAATGGTTAATTGATGTGCATATTAGTTAGGATTGGCATATGTACTTGTTGGTCATTGATCATAAGTATAAATGAGGGTAAACGATTGTGGATATCTTGATGTGAGCAAACAGTGTATAAATAAGTTGAAGTGAGAAGGAAAGAAATAAAGGTGTCATTGTATGGAAATTGAAGCAAGCATTGTTTGTATTCCTATAGAGTTTTATATTATTCATGTATTTGAGATAATATGTGAACTTAGTAGTGAATTGCTAGTTTAAGCTTGACAGTTTATGTGCTGATATCAAATTGTTAAAAATAAGAGTGAGCTTAACTTATGAGATGACTGGGACAGGTGAAGGCTATATGAAGAGTTTTTGTTATATGTTTATTGATGATTAAAATGAGTATAAAGTTTGTAACACGATAACGAATAAAAGAATGATGAGTTACTTGTTGGTGGATAAGAAATGAAAGAAAGCTAGTGACCGTTGTTAGGTAAGTAAATTGTAGTTTATTATGCTAAGTGTAATATGTGAAATAATAGCATTCATAAAGTTATGCATAAGCCAAAGAATGTAAGAGAAAAGAAAGAACAAAAGTGCCACAAAGGGAAGTGAGATAACAAATGTCATCTTGGAGAGAGAAAATATAGTGTTTATTATATAAATATCACATTTGGCATAATTGATTGGCTTATGATAATCTAGACTTATATTTGATTGTGTTTTTGGAGAATTTAATACTATATACTTGGTTTTAGTGAGTGAAGTTAATATAGAATTGATGATTGTATGGTATGATTGAATATGAGAATGTTAGAGAATATTTTCATGAAGATTGTATAAATGGACAACAACAGTTTGAAATACACGGGCATGCTAATGCATTAACACAGTTGTGTCTTTTAATTTTATTTAAAAATGGCATTAACAAAATAAATCAGACGGGCATGTGTAACTTGAGACACGGTCGTGTTGAATAAATTCTCTTGCGAGTGACAATAGTGAATTGAAATGCATTGGCATGGCACCAAGGTACCACATGCCCATGTTCTAAAACATAAAAAGAATTATAATTTTAAAATGATATAGTATTTAAACCTTAGTGACAATTAAGAAGATAAAATGCATATCAAAGGAGAAGTATAACGTTTATCATAGAAAATTTTACCGATTCTCAAATACATTGATAATAACATATACATATACAAGGTATAAGTAGTGTATGAATTATATTTATACATATATAATATAATGAAAAGAAATTGATAGCTTATGAAGTGTATGGTATTAGAAAGAATAAGCTAATCAAAGTGAAGATAAGTGCATGGTATTGTGAAAGTGTAAATCTCAAGGAAAGAGTAAAATAAGTGTTTCATGTTAATTAATATGATAATTACAAAATGTTTTTCAAACAGTAAAGTAAGTGTATTTCCCAGTGATATAGTTCATAAACCTAGTGTTCGGATTGAATGGCTAGCCAGAGGATGGATGTCCATAATGATAGTGGACACTCTGTGGCATCAGTGGACACTTTATGTGACTATATTTAGTGGGCATTCGTGCCATGGTGAGCCATTGGCCTAATTATATACAATTGGCATTTATTTTCCATCAATGGCCCATTATCTATATCTAGGATTTGGAACTTAGTATATGGTGGCAAATGTGTAAAGACAATTGAGTTTATTGAAAATATAAATATGTTTACATATAAACTGAGTGTATATATATGACAACTATTATAACAAGCAAGATCTTATAAGGTTTTATAGAATTGAATATTATTGAATTGAAATAATGAAATTATTTCAAGTATAATTTTTATATATTGACTAAAAATGTCCAGAAAAGTTATTATAGACCATGGTATACAAGTGACAAATAGAACATACATGTTGAGAGTACTAAGTGAATGAAAATAATCATTATTAAAAAGAAATAAGTGAACCTTATTAAAAATACACCTCATGAATTGTATTAAAAGAATGTTATTAGATATAATGGAGTTATATTATATTTATCAAAAATGAATCATGTATGTATCTTGTAACAAATGAATCTAATGGAAATATTTGTCATATTGACTCGTTGTTAGAAAATGTATCTGTTATTTTATTGTTACAAATATTTTCATTGTGATTACTAGTAAGTATGTATATATATAAGCACCACTAAGCAATAAGTTTAGCGTGTTAGAAATTTTCTAACATGCAGGTTCAGTAGACCAAATTGAAATTAAAGATTGATGATCAAAAGTTTCAAAGATGAGCTGTAAAGTGATCGAAGTTTTATATAAGTATGGTAAATGCAGATTTTATATGTATTGTATAATTGAATTGGATTATTTAGAAATGATATAAAGTTTCTAAGAGCAGATAGATTATTTGTAAATGTATAAACATTTGTAATTGTAGATTGATAAGTTTATAATAATTAATTTGAATTATGGTTGGTAATAATGTTATTGGAGATGTTGTAATTTAGACAGGTGTTGGAGGTTAGACTTGTTTCTCTATAAATGGTATTAATGAATGAGATATTGAATAGAGAAGAGTGTTGAAGAAAAAAAACTTAGATAGAATTGTAAATGAAATGTATTAACAATTTATAGTATGTGAATATTAATTGAGGTATATTAGCCATTTTATCTTGAGTAACATTTTCTAATACTTAGGTTGGAAGATTTGTCAGAGGATGTTACACTTATTATTTAATTTAATTATAAAACTTATTTAGTTCATCAATTATTTTTAGCAAGCTAATAACTTCATCCATATCATAAGAACAACTAAACAACAACTCAAAAATGTGAACTATAATAAACTCAAAACATATAACCTAGTGTTATGAGGAAATGGGTACCTGATATGCGGAAGTAGCCAGCAACTCCAAATAGAGATGAGTCTAAAAAAAGCAAAATATGTGAGAGTAGTAAGATACATAATTAAAATAAAATATCTTAACTATAGGTAAAGTCTATACAAAATAATCAAACACAAAAAAGCCATCCATTTTAGTCTTCAGAATTTTATAGTGATACAAAAGAATGCAACACAATAAATATAATAACTATAGCAATTAGACATAATTATATTGATTAGGTATATTTAATATAGAGGGAGACTAAAGCATGAGAGCCTTTAATAGTTTAATCTTGTCTTCCATCTTCCCCTTTCTAGCTACTAACTCAATTGACATAAATTGTTTGTCAAAAATGAAAATAATTATAACAATATTTAATAATACCAACAACCCTTTTTCCAAATGTATTCTTGGCTATAATAATCTCCACCATCTCCTTTTGATAAAATATAAAGTATTTTTTTATTTATAATCCCCCTTCCATTCCCCAATTAATATATTATTACTAGTATCATGTCTCAAAAGGAGTCATGTATGGTCCTTCTGTCTACCTGAATTATTTTGATTCTTTGAAAAAAGAAAGAAAAGAAAAGAAAGTTAAATTTCATTAGTTAAGCAAGAAAAAAATTTTAACTAGAAAGGTTGATTAGGTAAGAGTAGGACCCATGACTAGAAAGGGGCATATATAAAAATCATAAGCATACATAAAGTTAAATATTCATGTCTACCAAGCCTAACACAAATAAATGAGCTAGCCACACCATTGTTCACTAAAAACTTAATGACATTTCCATGCTTAAAAAAATTCAAAATTTTTAATTTATCAATATCCAAATGCTGATTCAGTTTCTACAATCAATAATAGTTTAATGCTTCAAAAGAGGTAAAAAAAAAGAGTGCATAAGTCTAAAGAGAGATATTGACCAGTCTTAAGAAATTTTTATTAATTCTGATCTTATATGATAATTTTCATCATCAACACAAATTAACTCATCTCTTATTAACTAGCAACCCAGTCCAGTATGGACACTAATCCAAATGCAACATACATTAGTAAAAATAAATAACAACCTAGCTGGTAACACACAAGCTGTAAACAAAATTTATAGCTCATATTATGTCCTATAGCTCCAAATTCAGCAATACTTCTAACCAAACACACACGCATACTTGCCTCAACACTACACATCCAACTCCAACTTTAGCCATATAGTATCAAAACCCAAGCATAAAGACCTATATTGCTGGACACTACTACTTTCCTACAAATCCAAGTTCAAATCACTACAGTAGGATCCATGGATCAACAATAGCAGTACTAACAAAAAATCCAGCAGTTAAAACTTTACAACCCAACTATTAAGTTCATTCTAAACTAGAATAACTTTCTATATCTAGAGATAGTAAGAACAACATTACACAAGGCAAACAATTTTTCTTAAATTATTGGTCAATTATATGTATAAGAAAAGTGATATTACTATTAATCCTTTTTTAATACTCACCTTTTGATTTTGAGCAATAAGTTTCTTATTTAGTGCACTAAGTACAATTATTTAAAACAAATTTTGCTTGCCTTCAGCAATTGAGAGTTACTTCAATTGTGAATTAACTTATTTACCATTTGAAATTACAAATTAAGGATTGATTAAACCCTTAATTTGCAATTACAAAGTAATAAACAAAATATCTAATTGAGAGAACAATAAATTAATTGTTGAATCGACAATGCTATAGAATAACTATAACCAAGAAATGCTATAAAATATTTTGATGTTCTGTCAGTTTGTTTAATTAGTTGTTTTGTTGATTATTCTATGGCAAATGTATTTTATAGCATTTAGGTACTAAAGTTGCCAAGACTTTAAGCAATTTGACACCCTATTCTATTTATTATATTCAGCCCTATATATTACCTAACGATTGCAACTGGAGTTGAAATTGTATCCATTTCAATAATCATTCAACAATAATTCATATAATATGCAAGTTGTATCAATTATATAAATTATAACAAATTGATTATGATAGAAGTGTCAATTTTATATCAAGACAAAGCATATTCAATAAAAATTTTAACAATTTTTAGAATTTTCATAAATGATGGCATTCAAGGCTGTCATTTTCAATTTCATTTTTATTTAATAATAAAGACGTTTTCATTAAGTATCCTTTCATTGGCCACTTTCCTATCTAGCCAATATGGTAGAATTATGAAATTGGACTATAGGAGAGGGACAATGCTACTCAGGCATTTTATAAAATTTTCTAGTTTAAAAATTTATTAATTAATGGTGAAATATTTGGTGATAATATTCATTAAACTTATTTAAAGAGAAAAGATATAATTTGAATTGACATATACAATGATTTAGATATTCCTAATTGACTAAAAAAAGACAAATGCAATAAAATTCTAAATCCAAGAAGTCAAACTATATCAAAATATATGAAACCCATAAGATTCAAAGCAATAACAACAATTAAACAGAAAAATTAATAATATAAACAACAAGTAGATTTCGACAAACAAAACCAACCAATAGATCTCGCAAGCAAAACCAACAATTATTTTAAAAGGGAATTTGAAGAATCAAAGAAAAATAAAACAAAAAATATGAGATATTTGAATGTGAGGCAAAATCTCTAGATCTAGTATGGTTTACAAAGAACACAACTTGTAAAGATGAGTAAAATCCTCAAAAGAAAATAGACAAAAAAAATTACAGTGTGTTTTTAATTGAATAAGTAGGTAAGAGGGAGTTTGTTGGAGTACGAAATGGAATAGAAGTGTGAGCCTTGTGATGTTTCCCCATTTTTAAGGGTTTTGGAGGATGCCCCTTAATTTTTCCTTAAAACAACAATGAATAAGTTTAACACAGCAATAGGGCAAATTTGCCTTCATAATTTTCTTAAAACCAATAGAATTTCTTTTAAAATTTTCTTTTTTATGAAAATAATTTACACAAGAAAGCAACCAATTAATATTCATTAATTAGAAGAAAGTAATCGGTTCCTTTCAAAATTTTAATTTTACCATAAGAAAACACCTAAATCGGCTGAAAAAGAAACAAAAAGAAAAAATCATTAGTTGGTATCTTACCTTTGTAAATGAGACAAAAAGTGTTTGGAAAACCCTTCAGGAAAAACCTCCAAACATTCTTCATGGTCCAAAGAGACACATCAAGAGCTAGCAAAAATTTATGAGGATGTGTAAATTTTTGAGCTAGCAAAAATTCATGGTCCAAAACTGTGAGTAGAGATTTTCAACCCCACTCTCAATGGAATGGTTTTTGCGACTTTGGTACTGTTAGGCTCGGGGCATTAGAGAGCACAGGCCTAAACATGAAGAAATAGAGTTGCCACCCGGATGGGCCGGGAAAGAAAATAAAAAGGTGAATGACTCAATTCCTAAGGAATCCCCAACCTCCTATTGGGTTCAAAAAGTTGGGTATGCATGGCAAAGGTGAGAATGACCCAACATTCCTATAGCACCCAGTTTATTAGAATCAACCTCTTTTTCATGTCTAAATATTATAAAATTCTTAAAATATTATAATACTATCTATATTACATGCAATCAGAAAAAATAAATAATCATATTATAAAACAAAGAATAACAAACATAAAAAATGGGCACTTATCTAGGGAGGGAAACATGCCCTTACAATGTCCCAATTTTTATATAAGTAAATAAAATAGGACACCCACCATTTTGGTGGAAACATGTCCTTTACAATGGTCCAAAGTTCATAAAATAGATTACATAATTTAAAAATAACTAAGGCACTCACAAAGTGGAAATATGCCTTTTACAACTCCTTTTAAAACTCAAATAAATAAACATAATTTAATTAACCAAAACAAGCATTAAAAAAACTAAAATGCATTATTCAGCATAGCCAATCAATGTAGGGTTTCAATTATAAAATTATGGTTGGACATGCAATTCTTAGGGTTTAATATACACACTAAGACTACAAAATGCAAATTAGGATTTTAAAATGTGAATTAGGATTTTTGAATACAAATTAGGGGTTGGTCTTAAAACTAGGAATCTAGATTTATATCTAAAACTTAATATATGTAGAATCATGGGTTCTAACATGCAACTTGATTTCTATAACTTATTGTACAAAATCAAAATTTTAAATTAAGCACTCAGTATGCTAAATATTGAGACAATTGAGCTGAAAACATTAATATGAGGTGACAATTTAAGATGAATCAAAATAGGAAAATACAAAAACAAACAAATGAAGATGATTAACTAAAATTGGCTAAAAAAATCAAATCTGTATTGTTGGCTTCACCAAGATTGATGCATTGAACCAAGCCTTCTTATGCCACTGCCTGAGTCCACTCTAATTTTTTGGTTGAGCAAAGCAATATAAAGGCAATTCTACTGCCTTCCTTGGTTTCCATGTTGATCTTGTATTTTTTGTTCTATCTGAATTGCTATGTTAATTATGGTTCATATTTCTTAATCACAGCTGCTGCCCCCTGGCTTTCTCTCTTCCTTTGTGTTTATAATGTATCAATTAGGGTTAACTCTCATTATTAATCCTAATCCAATTCTGAGATTTGCAAGTTAAACACAATTAGGATTTCTAAATAAAAAAAAACCCATGTCAAATTAGAATCATCTAATTCAATATGAGCATAGGGCTCATATCGATTTGGACACTGCCCAAATCGATTTGAGTCATGATCAAGTTGATATGGACTTAGTCCAACTCAAACTGAAACCAAAATTTTTTAATTCTCAGACCAAACCTATTTTATAAATTGGAACAATTTAATTTGGACATTTATAAATTAGACCAGTTTAATTTAGGCCTTTATAAATTAGACTGATCTGATTTAAAATTTTAAACTAGGTTTAAGCTCTTTAAAATCGGACCATGTCTTGCTTTGGCCTCATTTAATCGAAATCTTTTAGGGGTCAAAATTAAAGGTCTATAGTTTTGCCCCCTGCTTGAATGATCTTAAATTTATTCAGAGAGTGAAAAGCAATTTATTTTGGTAGGCTTCGAGCTAATCTTAGACATTCTGATTTGAACTAAAAGAATAAAATCAGATTGCCATGGCACATTGGGTTCTGGACCCAAAAATTTTATTTTACAAAAAATTTGGCTATTTTTTAACTATATATGGGGCTTGTTTTAATCCCTATATACATTTGGTCCCTATGTGGAAAAATATTTTTATGCATAAAAAATATTTTTAGACACGCAAAACATTGTTTCATAAAAAATATTTTTAGACATGAAAAACATTGCTTCGTCATGATGCAAGAAAATTATTTGTGCAACCAACATACTTATCCATTTCATCTTTTGATCAGATACCTATATACTTTTCTTTTACGTTTCTGTACTTTTCTTGTTTTTTTCTTTTACTTTACTTTATTCCTTTTTTTCTCTTTTTTTTTTCTTTCAATTGTATTTTGGATTTGTTCTTATCTCTTCAGCATGCCAATCCTCTATATAAACAAACACAGTTAGTTGCATTCATTGTTCATTATTTCTTTTACCTTTAAAAAATATGTTGCTTCTTTTCTCATTTCAAAAAATGCCTTAGAAAACTAATGCAAATGCATGAAAACAAATTTATAAAAAAAAATATCTATGAATACAATAATAATTATGATTATTATAAAAGTGCAGAAAAGGAAGTTGTAGGATTTATTTACTTACCTTGCCTGACTTACCTATTGTTGGTAGTATGACGATTGTGAGATTCATGGCAAAGGAAACATTCACAAAGCCAACTAATGATATGATCAAGTGCCACCTCTAGTAAAAAGAATGATCCAAGAATGCGTCTTTGAAAATTTTATTTTGCAATTTCATCCTAAGAATTTCAAATTGATAAGAGTGTGATTAAAGCACTCGCAGAGTGATGGATATATCCTAGCGATGAAGAAATGACCACTACCCCGATTGATTTTACTACCATAGTAGGTCTCTAATGCCATGGGATCCGGTCCTTTTAACGAGCAATATTTCAACCAATGATGAAATTCAATAGTTGATTAGTATTAGGCCCTGTTTCAGAGGACCTTACAAAATCAAATATGAGTCCATCTGAGAGTACTGGATAAATTATACTCTACCCGTGTGTAATGAGAGGGCAAAATAAGATGCCTAGGGGTTCTTATTATATCTACTAGGGTTGATCATATTATATAGCACTGAGTCTGCCATCCACTTGTCGGTGTTATGGGCCCTTGCCAATTTGACCTTATGCCACTTTACACGTGGGGAGAGGCTCGCCTTGCATGCCTTTATCATGGTTTTGATGTAATTTGCAGGAATAAGGACCCTTCATTAGTTTTATGGCTATCGTCAAGGTATCACTTCCTTATAAGTGTTGATTCAAATAATGTGTGAGTATGGATTTTAACCCTCCTCTTCTATATATATGTTTGGGCATATGAGCACAACTTGATGAGGGTTCCCAACAATACTATAGACCCTTAATTTTGGATCTAATCCGATCCGGCCCTAGTTAAAAGGGAATTAGATCAAGTTTAAAGGTTTAAACAAGTCTGGAACAATTTTAAAAGCCTAAAATGGTCTGGATCCTAAGACAAGTCAGCCTAGGCCCAAATTTTATCGAATCGGTATGAGGGTCAGATTAGTGGCCAGTGGTAAATTGGCCAAATTAATTCACCCCAGCCATGGCTTTGTGGTTAATTGGCCATAGCAATTTACCCCAGCAATGGCCCTGTGGTGAATTGGCATGTGCCTGTAGCGAATTGGCATGTCTTAATTGAGATTGGATTTTGTCTTAACTGTCGGATGAAATGTATTATGGTTTTGTTTTAAACCTGATTTACCTATAAATAACAAGATTTTAATGTCGAACAGGGAATCAACAATTATTAAGAGAGCAGCAAGGATTAGTAACATCTCAATTAACACAGAGTAGATGAACGTTTTATCAACAATCAAAGATTATCAAAGCAACTAGAACATATTAACAAAGGATCAACACAACAAAGGCAGTAATCACTGTCTTTATCTTTGCTCGACCAAAATTAACAATTGGTGTAGGCAGCAACTTAGATCAACCTATTTAATTTGGTGGAGCCTTCAATGCAGGTTTGGTTTTCAAAACATAAAACATACAGTAGCTATATTTTCTTTTTTTTCAAATATTTTGATTGTTTGTTTTGATTGTCACTTTAATCCAGTAGCTTAATTGGTAAAAGCTCAATTACAAATTTTATAAAACCAAAACTCAATCCATATTTGTTCATCTAGTAGCTCAAGGTTTAAATCAATGGTATAATCATCAAAACCCCAATCTATTTTCAAAACCCTAAATAGTTTTCCAATTTCCAAAACCTTAATATGTTCTCCCAATTTCTAAAAATCCTAATTTGTTTTCTAATTTCTAAATCCAAAATTTTTTTCCCAAAATCTAAACCTTAATCCAAAATATGTTTCTTAAAGCCTAAACACTAATATCCAAAGTCCTTAAAACCTAAACACTAAATTCTAAAACCTTAATTTTATCCTAAAAATCCTAATTTAAGATGTAAACCCTAAATTTGTATATTTAAAGCTTCATTTAAATATTTAAAACTAGATTCAATTATTTCATGTTTATAATGAATCATTTAATAATGTTTTCATTGTTATGGATGATTTATTCTTTTTTTGCTTATGGAGAGTGTTTGAATGATTTAATTTCATTTAGTTAATTATTTAGTGCTTCAAAAATGTAAGAGGTATGTTCCACTTTGTTGTTACCTCATTAGTTAAGTTTACTGTAATTTAATTTATTTTAATTTTTGGATTAATGTAAAGGTCATGTTTTCACTTATGGTGGGTGTCCTATTTTATTCAGTTTTTAGACATTAGACCATCGTTGTAAAGGCATGTTTTCATCCTTGGATGTGTGCCTATTTTTATTAATTTTTAAAAAAAGATGATGGGTGTTATTTCTTTCAAGTTGTGTGTAATATGGATAATATCATAATAATCAAGAATTTAATAATGTTTAGACCTGAAAAGAAGATCGGTTCCAATTAACTGGTCATTTTGGGAGTGTTGGGTCATCCTCACCTTCCTCATATATACCCAACTTTCCAAACCCATTAAGGGGGTTGTGAATTTCTTAGGAATTGAGTCATCCATCTCTTTCTTCTTTCTGGCCCATTCGGGTGGCGACTCCATTTTCTTCGGGTTTAAGTCTGTGTTCTCTAGGGCCTTGAGCCTAATAGTGTCAAAGTCGCAAGAACCATTTCATATGGGAATGGTAGCAAAAATCCCCGCTCACCGTGGCGACTCAACTGGGGATAAGAGAAGTTGATTCCGTTATTCTTTATATTATTTTATTATTTCTTATTATGATATTGTCTATTGCATTATTTAGATTACATTGTGTGTGTGTGAGTTAGGATGCCCATGTAACCCATATTGTGTTATGTAAGGGATACCATATATTCATTCTATGTATGAAGATCGAGCATGGCATAACCACTCATAGCATTGGACCTTATTGTATATACATGCTATGGGAGCCTAAACATTTCAACCCAAAGGCTAAAGCTCATGTAATTGGCCTAGTTAATTTCCTTAGATGTTTGCCTCAAATGCTTATTGTTTGACTATGATTGATGTATATTGGTTTGAACCATGACCTATTTGGTTTATTATTTTTGTAATATGACCTAATTATATTGTAAGCTCAAAATAATTTTTTATTCCTTAAACCCAAAAGACCAAAACTATTTTCAAAATTTTCAAGATGGTATTTTTGGACATAAAACCTTTTCAAGATCGGTCAAAAATTCTTTTCTACCTCATGGCACAAATACAAAAGCCCAAAATTCATTTTTAAACAAACCTTTTTTACAATGGGATTTGAAATTAAATTATTTTCCCTAATGTGAATAGGGATTTTTGCCCCCACTACCATATGAAATGGATCTTACGACTTCAACACTGTTAGGCTCAGAGCCTTAGAGAACATGGGCCTAAACCAGGAGAAAATGGAGTTGCCACCCGGACGGGTCGAGAAAATAGAAAGGGGTGAATGACTAGATTCCTAAGAAATTCCTAACCTCCTATTGGGTTTGAAAAGTTGGGTACATATGGGGAAGGTGAGAAATGACCCAGCACCCTCATAATGCCCGGTTCATTGGAATAGGCCTCCTTTTTATGTCTAAATATTATTAAATTCTTAACTTATTAAAATAGCATCCATACTATATAAAATCATAAAAATAAGTAATCACATTAATAAAATCACAACAAGTTTAAATAAAATAAATGGGCACCCATACTGGATGGAGACATGCCCTTATAATGTCTAATGTCCAAAACTAAATAAAATAGGACACCCACCATTTGATGGAAACGTGCCCTTTATATTAATCTCAAAATCCAAAATAAATTAAATTACATTTAACCTAACTAATGAGGTACCCGCAAAGTGGAAACATACCTCTTACATCATTGAAACTAAAATAAACCAATAAAAGATATTCAACCATTCATCATAAAAGTAAACCATCCATTATAAATTAAATAAAATAAATCATCCATGCATTAATAATCAAGTCTGCATTTAAATATCATGTTAAATAATAGATATACAAATTATGGTTCCTTAGGTTTTTGAATTAGGGTTTTAGGTTAGGGTTTTTGAATTAGGGTTTTTCAAGACATATAAACCTGTATGTAAAATAAAAGTTTCAAGTTAAATCTTAAGTCATTATGAATCTTAAACAAATAAAAGATGACTAAGTGAGTTACTGGATGAAGCAAGAATTAAGTATGAACCTATAGTGAGTTTAAAATCAATCAACACAAGCTACTGGATACGTTTTAATAAATACATATGAATTGAAATCAATGAATATAAACTTGAATTATTTTGACAAAAGGATAAATATAATTAGTTTTTGAAATCATCATCAAAACATCATATATTTAGTTTAAATGGATTAAACTTAGAGAACTTAACTTGGTTATTGGCTCCACCAAAATTATTCGTTGATCCAACTTTTCTTGTACCAAATTGGAACTCTGGCTGAACAAAATACAAGACAGTAGTCACTGCCTTACTTTATAAATTAAAAAGTCTCTTGTGTTTTCTGGTTGCTTGCTGTCCTCTCTTCAACTATTGCTTATTTATGTTTCTGCTTTTAATATTCTGTGTGTTTTTATGAATTGCAACTTGTTTGCTTCCTCCCCTCCCGTGTGTTAATTTGGCTCATTATTTATAGGAAATTGTAAACCCTAATGGTTACAGTAAAAACTGAGTCCATCTTAATTAAAGAAAGCTAAAAAAACTGAATAAAGGCTGGATTATGAAAGTGTGGCGGATTGGCCATGCCAATTTGCCCTAGCCGTGGGCCTGTGGTGAATTGGCATAGCCTGTGGCAAAACGGGCATGCCGATTCGACAAACTTTAGGCCGGGCATACTTTTCTTGGGATCTTGATGATTTTTGCTTGATCTAACTTAAAATGGATATTCAAGCGATCTAGAATTTGTGTCTTAAAATTGTTCTAGACTTGTTTAAACTTTCAGGATTGATCTAACTTCCTTTTAATTAGGGTCGGACTGGACTAGGTCCAAAATTTACGGTCTACAGTTTGTCTCCTACTTGAGCGATCTAGAATTTATTCAGAGTGAAAAGCCATATGATTTTGAACTGATCTTGGGTAAGAATGGGTTCTCAACCCGAGGTTGATTGGGTTCTAAACCCGAGACTGGATTGGGTTTTGGACCTGAGACATGATTTAATTTAGGTTCTCAACCCAAGCTGGTTTGGTTTTTGAACTCGAGACTGTATTTTGGATTCTTGACCCAAGACTGGATTTTGGGTTCTCAATCCAAGACTAGATTATGGTCCTCGATCCAAGACTAATTTGGGTTCTTGACCTGAGAATGGATCTAGGTTTTGGACTTGAGCTAAGACTTGGATTCTTGACTCAAGATTAGATTTGGATTCTCGACCCAAAACTGGATTTGAATTGGATACTCGGCCCGAGATTGGATTTGATTTGGGTACTTGACCCGAGACTAGATTTAGGTTCTTGATCTAAAACTGGATTTGAATTGGGTACTCGACCCAAGATTGGACTTAGATTCTCAACTTGATACTAGATTTGGGTTCTCGACCCGATACTTGATTTAGTTTCTCGACCAAAGACTGGATTTTGGGTTCTTGACCTGAGTTGGTTTTGGTTCTGGACCGGAGACTAGATTTTAGGTTCTCGACCCAAGATTGGATTTTTAGTTTCTGACCTAAGACTGGATTTGGGTTCTAAACCAGTGACTGAATTTGGGTTCTCGATATGAGCTAGAACTTGGATTCTCAACCCGAGACTGAATTTGGGTTCTCGACCCAATACTGGATTTGAGTTCACGACCCTAGAAAGGATTTTGGGTTCTCGACCCATGACTAGATTTTGAGTTCTCTACCCAAGACTGGATTTGGGTTCTTAACCCAAAATTGAATTTGGATTCTCGACTCGAGCTAGGACTTAGTTTCTCGACCTGAGCCTAAATTTGGATTCTCAACCAGATACTGGATTTGGTTCTCGACTCGAGACTGGATCTAGGTTCTTGACCTGAGCTAGGACTTGGGTTCTCAACCCAAGACAAAATTTGGGTTCTCAAACGGATTTGGTTTGGTTAGATTTTAGACCCGAGACTGAATTTGTGTTCTCAACCTGAGGTTGTATTTCGACCTGAGACTGGATTTTAGATTCTAGACCTAAGGCTAGATTTTGGGTTCTAGACCCATGACTGGATTTTTGAGTTCTCGATCCAAGACTGAATTTGGATTCTTGACCCTAAACAAGATTTGATTTGGGTACTTGACCCAAAATTTAATTTTGATTTGGGTACTCGACCATAGATTGAATTTGGATTCTCAGCCCAAAGCTGGATTTGGGTTCTCGACCCAAAACTGGACTTGGGTTCTCAAACCAAAGCCAGATTTGGGTTTTCGACCTGAAATTGAATTCAACTGACCTTCTATCAGTTGAGAGTTTTGGCTTTATTCTAGCCAAATAATTTTAGCTCTTCTAGCTGGACTGACCTTCTATAAGTTAAGGGTTCTGGCTTTTTTCTAGCCACTTGATCCATTCTTCAATGGATTATGCTGACCTTCTGTCATATAATAATTTTGACTTTCTTCTAGCCAGTTGTTCCATTCATCAATGGATTGTGGGTATTCACCCTTCAAAATGGATCTTCATCCTTGGATATCGGGTCTTCACCATTCGAAATGGATCTTTATCCTTGGACTTTCGGGTCTTTAACCTTCAATCTTTCCCCTTTAAAATGGATCTTCATCCTTTGGACATCGGGTCTTCACCCTTCAAAATGGATCTTTATCCTTGGACTTCGGGTCTTCACCCTTCAAAATTGATCTTCATCCTTAGACTTTTGGTCTTCACCATTCAAAATGGATCTTCATCAGGTCTTCACCATAAAAAATTGATCTTCATCCTTTGGACATCGGGTCTTCACCCTTCAAAATGGATCTTCATCCTTGGACATCGGGTCTTTACCCTTTAAAATGTATCTTCATCCTTTGGAGATTTGTCCTATATTGGCTTCAACTCTTCTAGCTAGACTGATCTTTTATCTTTTTCATCTTCATTCTTTTGGGAGTTCTAATTTTCTTCTTGTTCCTTTCTTTTTGTTCTTCTTTTTAAAAAAATACAAAAAATTCAGCTATTTTTTAGTTAGTCCTCATATCCTCTCTTTGCCCCCTACGTGGCAAAATATTGAAAGTAAGTCTAAAAAATGCTTTGTTCACGCATAAACTTAAAAATTGAAAAGAGGAAGTTTTTTCCCCTTTGTAGGTTTAAACCAATGATTTTTTTCATGCAGGCTCTGATTGATGTTTGTGTATTGTTTGGTTCCTTGCATAAGCATGCATCTCCAATTTTGTAAGGTGACTGGATCTTTCTCAAGCAATGGGTCTTCCATGCCCCCTGATTCCATATCTGCTTCATATTTTCTTTATAGAGTATTGTTGTTTGCCTTGACAAAAAATAGGTAATACAAGATAACAAAATACAATATGATATGCTCTTGTATGCATGATATGGGTGGATTATACTTACAGTTGTTCAATTGATTAACAGACTGAGATGGTAAACCAAAGCATTTTCATTTGTTTTTTCTAGATGCTCGTTCAGATCTTGCATTAGAATGGTAAAATCCTTCACATCTATGGCTTTTATCTTTAAGATGTTGAAAACATGAGTAGTGGAGGCCCCAATCATGATAGCCACAGACATGGGAGATATCCGTTCAATTGATAACTGCTTCTTGATATGACCATGCAAGTGATTCTTTCATTAGCCCTCTTGTGCCCATTATTTTCTTCGAGATTTGATAATGCAACATACTTCCCTTAACTTGAAGACTTTATATGACAAAATATTTTTTTCTTCTTTTTTATTTTTATTTTTATTTTTTTTAAATCTTAAAATCATATTTGGCTTGGTCAAATCAGTGTCATTGTACCTTAAGACTCAATTTTTCAAATTAACATATCTATGATATGACAACCCTAGTTACCGTACTAAACTCGAGAATCATTTATATTTAAGCAAGAACTGTTGTACTTCAGATAGGCACATACATATTACTTTTTCAAGGTCTTATTGAGTATAAATACTGTCTATCTCATATGCATGTTTCTCCGAACTATCTCCACTAATAGACTCTACCTACCAAGAGAGATCAACAAGTCTTTACTAGGCTTGAAATGGGGTCTATAAGGGATATGAGTTAAATGAAGGCCATCTTTGAGCTGGAGCTGATGTTACACTGCTGACAAACCTTCATAATACAATTTTCTTATTGGAGCTATAGGCAGCTGGGAGCAATCTTGCTATACTTCAATTCCTTCTATCTCCTTGGAAGAAATGTAGAACTGATTAATATGATCTTCATCTTTTCCTTCTGCTTTTGCACAAACTCAGGATCCATTTTTTGTTTTTTTTTGTATTTTTTTCTTTTTTTTTTGTTGTTGTTGTTGGATCCTAGCTCCAAAAGAATTGTCTTGCTCACACCATTCTATACTTCTGACTATGGATGCGTGGAGTAGAGTGAGTCTACTTCAACAAGGATAAATCATTTATTGCCCTAATGTCATCTTAATGAATTGGAGATATTAGGTCTAGTATCAAGTGAACTTCAACTACCCTATGTTCTTGAGAACTTCAACCATCCATATGGTCTTGACAACGCATTCTTTCTTTTGATTTTCTTTCCTTTTTTTACCTTAGTGATCATTAGATTTGTCATAAGAGTCATAACAGCCTAGGGTAGGTTATCAAGCTTACAAGCTAAAAATCTAATGAAGGCTCAAAGGAACAACTAGGGATTGAAATTTAATAGGATGGATAATAGTTGTTGGCTAACCAAGCAATGCCTAGATCATCTCTCCCTTAAATAAGCAAAGTTCAATTTTGCCTCGAAAGTTTGTCAAAGCATGTTCTAAGATTGATTAGAACCTAGATAAAGGTAATTATGCAGGAGCCCCTCTCTAAGTAAGCATACACAACTCAATGCTATAGAATAATTCCCTCAGTAAAGTCATTCAAATCATGATTCATAGATACACTAATTTATGAACATCAGGCTAGATTCGTCATTGGTTGAGCCCCAAAATGAATAAATACCATAAAAAATTAATGAAAATAATTTATTCAAACTAACATAATTTGAAAAAAATAATTGTTCCAATTAAATATTAAAGAAAGCAAAATGGGAGAGTAATATTCAATTTAAGGGAGGCTCGTTGAGTTGAGCTTCTTCTCTCTTCACATCTTGAATACTCTCATCTTGAAAAGAGGATAAGACAAAATCTTTCTCCAATCCTCTTCCTACCATGAAGGTTGCTGGTGGAGGTACTCTTCTAAATTTAAGCAAAGGATTGCTCTTAGTATTGGGCTTATCAGGCTCAGGCTACTTTTGAATGTCAATCAAATCTTGGATCTCGTGCCTTAAACTAGCACATTTATCTGTCTCATGCCTTTGCATTTGATGAAATTGATAGAAGGCCTTGGCATTGAAGTTTTACTGCAGAGGATGATGTAGCGGCCGAGGAACCAATGGTTGCAATAAATGTCACATCCGCCCACCGCATTTATGCATAGTAGTCATGTGCACAGTGAGAGAAGGGGAAAGGAGAAGATACTTCCTGACAACGGCCCCAGATAAGGCTATAGGACCAATGGGACCTAATTGAAAAAAATGCAAAGTTTTGAGGAGGTGACTGTAATTTTCAAAAAGTTTTGGGGAGGTGACTGTAATTTCCAAAAAGTTTTGGGGAGGTGACTGTAATTTTTAAAAGTTGTACTGGAGGTTCTTAATAGTGCACATAACAGACTCCAAAAATGGAAAGTAGAGAAATATCGGGTCGCAATGACGTGTAACGGTTTTTCCAGGAAATGCCCCGTTAAAGAGAAAAGAAGACATGTAAACTAGGGCCATTTTGGTCATTATTAATTAAAATTTATACATGAATCCAAAGTAGGAAGTAAACACACGAGTGCGTAGAGGACATCGAGGGGTTGAATATGAAATGATCGTCAGTAGAAACGGAGCCCGGGCAAAACCCGAGCAAAGAAAGGACCTAAAGGTAATTTTATAAAAAGTTGAGGGCTTATTGTTAATTTTTCAAACTGACTTGGAAACCTAAAATAGACCTTAAAAATAGAAAGTAGATATTGAGAGGATCAAAACCATATGTAGTTTGCCTCGTGGAACTGTACGGTTTAAAAGTTACGATCAATTGATCACCGGAGCGTAAAATGGGCCCGGTTCCATGTAGGTACCATATGGGTGATATGGAACAAGTTAGGGTACCAAATGAGAAGATGGACAAGTTGGAGGACTTAATTGGAAAGAAAAATATAAAATCTTTTGATGGCCAATCATAATTAGCCATTTAAAAGTTATAAAAAGAAGAAAAGAAAATGGTGTGGACAAATGGTCATAAACCATTCATCCAACCCAAAAGTGGACATCATTTCCACTATATATATCATGGCATGAAGAGCAAAATATCTCTCTCTCAACTCTTCCAAACCTAAGGCCTCCATAGGAAGAACACCAAAGGATTTCCAAATTTTGTCAAGTTTGATTCAAGTTCAAGGTGAGTTTTAAGGTTTTCAAGTATGTAGAATTCAATTATAGTATCAATTTTAAGTATTTATATATCTATTGGAAGATTGGAAATTAGGGTTCTTATGGTGGAATTGGGGAAAATTTAAGTAGTGATGATATTGATTAATTAAATAGAAGAATCAAGGTTTCTAAGGTTTAATAAGGTTAGATTAGGATTTAGTTTGAAAAGAAATGGAGGATAGCATATTGTCCTAAATTGCTAAGGTTTATGTTTAAGGTTGTGTTCTTGAATTTCTTGAAGGAGAAACAAAGATTAAGGAAGGAGAAGAAGGAAAAGCAAAAGGGAATTAAAAGAATAAGGTTTGGTACTTTACCATAAAAGAAATTTTATTCTTCTTACAAACTTTGGTTTATGGAATTTTTTATGTTGATGCTTAAATGTATTGATTGAGTTTAAATTAAATGTTTGAGTTATGTTCTTGGTTTCTTATGGTAATTGAGTTGTTTAAATTTAATTTAAACCAAATGTTTTGAGAAAAATTTGGCAAGTTGATTTGATGAACATTAATTAGTTTGATTTAAGTTAAACATGCAAAACTTGTCAAAGGGAAGTGTTTGAATCTTCACTTTATCATTAAAGAAGCCTTCATATTGATTTGAAAAAGAAAGAAAAACTATCCCATGTATTTCATATGTTTGGGCCGAAATGGTCCCAAAATGGCAGCTTTCTGGACTCTTTGTGGCAGTTGTTTGAGGTAGCAAATGAATGAATTTTTCAATGAAATTTTACGTGTAATTAGTCAACATATGAAATAAGTTTTCTGTAAAATTTCGGCCAAAAATAAGATCATTTACTTGGTCAAATGGAAGACTGAAGTGGACTGAAATTTTGACGAAAACCCAGATTTTACTATTCATTTGGCACTTGCATTTTGCGTTGCCGATTTTACGTGCCGTGACACTATTCATTTGGTCAATTTGTGACTCTTTGAGGAATGCTTTAAAATGTTTGATATGTTTATTGTTGATGTTAAATATGTGAAAAAGGGTAATGGTTTGACTAAAGAATGTGGTGCGCGGCGTAAATGGCAAAGTGCAACAGAAATTAAAATAATTTCTCGAGTCATTCTAAAATGAAGTTTGAGACTTAAATTGAATCATTTTAATCTTTATGCTCTATTGGGTAGTTGGGAGTGGTAGATAAGGGTATGGTGCACTATACTAACTTATGCAGTACTGCTTGATATTGTGATTGAATTGTTATGATCCGAACTCAATGGTGAGGGCCATTGGGGGCCAATGGTGAGGGCCATTGGTTATAACCAGGATGGTGAGGGCCATTCCTGTGATTTGATATAGGTGGTGAGGGCCACCTATGTTACAGTGGTGAGGGCCACTGCCTTATCGCTATGGTTTCCTATATACCAGTAGAGCCAAAGTCTTGTTTCTTTTAAACTACGTAATGCAAAATGAGTTCAGATTATGGTTATTACATTTGTTGAAAGCATATTTACACTGAATGTACAATGACTTTCATTGGATTAATGTGGTTGATATTTGAATTAATTATTTCCTTTTATTTCAAATGCTTTCATGTTTTAACTATATTTTCATCGATAAAGTACCCACTGAGGGACATTGCTCAGCGAGTTAAGTTTTCCTTGACTCGTAGGTTCGGAGCAGTAGCTAAATCTTAAAAAGCGATGACCAAACCCACAGTATCTCAGGGTAGATCTATTAGTTTCCATTATGAGTTAGCTAGTTGTGGCATGTATATATATATATATAAGTTTGAGAATTACTATGTTATACTGTACGTTAGTAGTATGTAATAATAATAAACCTCTACTTTATTTTGTATTAGAAGTGTGAACTTTTCTTGCAAGTTTGTAGTTAAGGGTATAAGGTGGATTCATTAGGAGTGTATTGAAACTGATTGTGTTCGCATTGGTTTGTGTAAAAATGTTTTCAAAAATCAGAAAAAAAAATCTGTTTTGTCGACACTTGGGACCCAAATTTCTAGGCGAACCTCTGGCAAAATTTCTGTAAAATCGGAACTAAAATTTGACTAAGTAAAATTAGTAGCAACATTAGGTTAGTGTGGTGCCTCTACTTGGCTTACACACGTAGGCCGGGATGGGGTGTTACAATAAACCCTTCTTTTATAGCTTGTTGAAAACCCAAGATAGAGGTTTTCCCAACTCTGAAAACTGTCTTCTACTTCCTTTACCAGTTGCATTAATATCGATTTTCTTTTAGTTGGCAGACTGATAATTCCATGTTGTTGAAAAATGGTTCTTCTCTCTTTCCCACTCTTCTATTTGCAAGCCAGCTTGAAGAAGATCTTTGAAATCCCTTAGAAGAGTGTGAGATAGTCTTTCACGGAGGTTGGACAGGACGCCTATAACTATCATTCTGATCTAGTCTGACTCATTAGGCTCCTTTTGAGAAGTGCAACCTTATTTCTCCATCTCTTTACATAATCAATAAAACTTTCATTTTGTTTTTGCCTAATAGTCTCCACCTCCATCGAGGTAACTTTCAGGTCAACATTGTACCCATACTGTTGGATGAAGGCCTTATACAACATATCCCAATCTTTTTGGATACTTTCTTCCAAGGTATTGAACCAATTCTACACAATAGGATCTAATGAGAGAATGAAATACCTTAGAGTTTGAGCCCTAGTAGCTGTAGAAGACTGCAAGGCAATGATGTATTACTTAACATGCAAGTGAGGATTTCCTATACTGTTGTACCTAGCGAAAGAAGGCATCCTGAACTTATAATGGACCTCCTCATCTTGTTTGAATAACTTGTCTATTTTTGACATCTCATCAGCTTTCAGCTTTTCCACGGCTGATCTTTCCACAACCTTTGGCTCTATCTTCTTATCTTGCGGATCATGGAAGTATTGAGCCCAATCATCATCATCATCAACAACAACCTTGTCATCATCGAAGGGTATTTTGCCAAGCTTAGCCTTTCCCTTATCCTTTAGCTTCTTAGCAATGGCAGATGCCTCAGGAGTATCCCCCAAAAGTGTAGCCAATTGGCTTTTCATAGTCTCAATCAAGGCCTCCTTCAATTCTTCCATCTTGGAATTGAGGGCCTCATCCACCATTCTTTGAATCAGTTTGGCCTCCATTGCATTTGGTGAGAAGCTAATTGAGTTACTACTAGAGTCTATGTCACTAGCTTAGGTTGGGTTGTCGTATGCTCTCAAACTGCTGTACTCCAGGTCTGTGAGCCAAAAAGGATCAATGACATGTTATGCAATGTGTGTATGCATGTATGCACAAACAATAAGCTAGCAAAGATAATTATGACATTCCTTCCAACCTTATAACTTCTACACATGAATGGCGAGTCTCTTTTTCTAGGTATATGGTCAACAAAATATCAACATGGGATATTTTATTTTCGAAAAATTCCCTTGGACGATTTTAACCTATAGTTATATTCTCAAACATAGAAGTCAGTCCATGATAATTCTCATTAATTAGGCCTTAATCCATTGAATCTCAATTAAAATAGTTTTTATGCAATATTGGATTAAAACTAAATTAAGAGGTTTATCATAAATAGATTTCTCATTTAAAAAAGTAACTAATGATTCATGCCAAAAACAAGCCCATGATTAATGATTCTTGGTATAAATTAGGCCCACAATTGATTTTTATTTTTTCATAATTGACCTAAATAATTTGTAATCTCATTTAAGAAAAGGTTTAACAGATTTTTAAATGCCCACTCAAAAAGTTTGTTAAAAATAATTTTTGGGCTTTGGCCCATCTTAAAAGGTTTTAATGTCTAAAGACTTTCATGAAAATTCTAAAAATTAAAATTTAGTCTTTTGGATTTAAAGGAAAAATTATTTGAAGCTTACAATATAATTAGATCATATTAGAAAAGGAACAAACCAAATAAGTCATAGTTCATACCAAGATAAATTAATCATAGTCAAACAACAAGCATTTGGGGTAAAAACCTAAGGAAAATAACTAGGCCAATTACATGAGCTTTAGTCTTTAGGTTGAAATGTTTAGGCTTCCATAGCAACCATATATCAAAAGGTACAAGGCTATGAGTGGTTATGTCATGCTCGATCTCCAAAACTTGAATGAAAGTATGGTATCCCTTAAATAACATAACATGGGTTACACGGACGTCCTAACTCACGCACACAATGCAATTTAAATGATGCAATGGGAAACATCACAATAAGAAATAATATAAAGACCAACGGAATCAACTTCTCTTATCCCCAGTGGAGTCGCCATGGTGAGCGGAGATTTTTGCCCCCACTCTTATGTGAAATGGTTCTTATTACTTCGACACTGTTAGGCTTAGGACCTTAGAGAACATGGGCCTAAACCAAAAGAAAATGGAGTCGCCACTTGAAAGGGCTGGGAAAATAGAAAGGAGTGGATGACTCAATTCTTAAGAAATCCCCAACCCCCTATAGGGATTAGGTATGTATGGGAAAGGTGAAAATGACCCAGCACCCCCAAAATGCCCAGTTAATTGGAATCGGCCTCCTTTTTAGATCTAAACATTATTGAATTCTTAACTTGCTAAAATATCTTCAACACTACATACAATCATAAAAATAAGTAATCACTTTATTAAAATCACAACAACTTCAAACAAATTAAATGGGCACTCATACAGGATGGAGACATGCCCTTACAATGTCCAATATCCAAAACTAAATAAAATAGGACACCCACCATTTGATGGAAATGTGCCCTTTACATTAATCCCAAAATCTAAAATAAATTAAATTATATTAAACCTAACTAATGAGGTACCCACAAAGTGAAAACATATCTCTTGCATCATTAAAGCTAAAATAAATCAATAAAAGACATTCAATCATTCATCATAAAAGCAAACCATTCATTATAAATCAAATAAAATAAATCATCCATGCATTAATAATCAAGTATGCATTTAAATATCATGTTAAACAATAGATATATAAACTAAGGTTCTTTAGGTTTTTGAATTACGGTTTTAGGTTAGGGTTTTGGAATTAGGGTTTTTCAAGACATATAAACTAGTATGTAAATAAAAATTTCAAGTTAAATCTTAAGTCATTATAAATCTTAAACAAATAAAAGATGACTAAGTGAGTTACAGGATGAAGCAAGAATTAAATATGAACATATAGTGAGTTTAAAATCAATCAACACAAGCTACTGGATACATTTGAATAAATACATATGAATTGAAATCAAAGAATATAAACTTATTGGAATTATTTTGATAAAAGGATAAATATAATCAGTTTTTGAAATCATCATCAAAACATCATGTATTCAGTTTAAGTGGATTAAACTTAGAGAACGTACCTTGGTTGTTGGATCCACCAAAATTATACGTTGATCCAAACTTTTCTTGCACCAACTTGGAACTCTGGCTAAACAAATTCCAAAACAGTAGTCACTGCCTTGCTTTGTAAATTAGATAGTCTCTTGTGTTTTCTTATTGCTTGCTATCCTCTCTTTAACTATTGCTTATTCGTATTTCTACTTTTAATATTCTATGTGTTTTTATGAATTGCAACACATCTGCTTCCTCCCCTCCTGTGTGTTAATTTGGCTCGTTATTTATAGGCAATTGTAAACCCTAATGCTTGCGGTGAAAACTGAGCCCATCTTAATTAAGGAAAGATGAAAAAAAAAGAATAAAGCCTGGACTACAAGTGTGTGGCGAATTCACCCCAACCGCAGGCTTGTGGTGAATTGGCATGGCTAAATTCACCACAGGCAGGCCCTGTGGCGAATTGGCCATGCTAATTTGCCATAGACATAGGCCCATAGGCCATGCATGCCGATTCGACAAACTTTGGGTCAGGCCTACTTGTCTTGGGATCCAGACCATTTTTAGCTCTTAAAATCATTCTAGATAGGTTTAAACCTTCAACCTTGATCTAACTTCCTTTTAATTAGGGCTAGACTGGATTAGGTCCAAAATTTAGGGTCTACACCTAACCATCTTTTTGAATGAGTTTACAAACTATTTAGGCCAATTATGGAATACAAAAAATCAATTGTAGGCCTAATTTATACCAAGAATTGTTAATTATGGGCTTGTTTGTGGCATGAATTATTGGTTATTTTTCCAAATGGGAAATCTATTTATGATTAACCCTTTAATTTAGTTTTAATATATAATATAGCATAAAAGCTATCTTTTGTTGATAAGGTTAAACCATTCGAGTGAAATTTTTTTTTAAAAAAAAGTATCCCATGGTGGTATTTTGTTAACCATATACCTAGGAAAAGATGCTCGACATTTGTGTATGGGTGTTATAAGGTTGGAAGGAACGTCCTAATTATCTTTGTTTGTTTGTTACTTGTGCATCCATGCATACATGCATTGCATTATATGGCATTGATCCTTTCTGGCTCACAGACTTGGAGTATGACAGTTCAAGAGCCTATGACAATCTGACCTACACCAGTGGCATAGACTCTAGTACCGATTCAGTTAGCTTCTCACCAAAAGAAATGGAACCTGAATAGATTCACAAGATGGTAGATGATGCAATCAGTTCCAAGATTGAAGAACTAAAGGTGGTCCTGGCTGAGACCATGAAAAGCCTACTAGTTACACTATTGGGAAACACTGTTGAAGCATCTGCTAGTACTAAGAAGTAGAAAGACAACAGAAATGCTAAGGTTGGTGAAGCAACCTTTGATGACGACAAAGTAATGATTGATGATGATGATTGGGCTCAGTATTTCCAAGATTCTCAAGATAATAAGAAAGAGCCAAAGGCTGTGGAAAAATTAATAGTTGAAAAGACTGAGACTAGTGATGCAGGAAAGTTAATTACTAACTTAGAGAAGAAGTTTGATAAGAGGCTTAAAACTGAAGAGGTGTTAGAAGTGGACAAGATATTTGAGAAAGATGAAGAAGTTTCATTCAAGTTCAAGATGCCTTTTTTCACTAGATACAATGGTACAGGAAATCCTAACTTGCATGTTAAGTAATACATCATTGCTATGCAGTCTGCTAGAGCTACCAAGGCTCAAACTCTAAGGTATTTCATGCTCTCATTGGATCCTATTGTGCAAAATTGATCCGTGATTTTGGAGAAATTGAATAAGTATTTGGAGATATAAATTGTATATACTCAATATATATATCTAGAATATATATAATATATACATATGGTATATTAATTGTATATGTTGGATTAATAAATTACATACTTAATATTTAATACACATATAAGGTACATTTGATGTGTATATAAGATAAACATTACTTGTGCATATGTGTAATATCTAAATTTTTTAAAAGTTCTAATTTTTGGAAATTTTATAAAATAAATTATAATTTAAATGGATAAATTAAATTAATGGTTTTAAATATAAAATGAAGGGGTTTTAACTGAAAAAGTGGAACATATATGTGATATATATGAAAAATATAAATAACATATAAAAGTCAACACTTTTTAAAAGAAAATGGTATTTTGATAATTAAATCTTATAAATTTAAAATTATTAAAATAATTCAAAAAAAAATTATTTTTGAATGAAAGAGGAAAATTAGGACTTTTAATTTATTAAATAAATAATTAAATAATTAATTATTAAATTATTTTAATATATATATATATATATATATGGTTTAAAAAAAAGATGAAAAGAAAAAGAAATATTAAAAAGTCTTCATCTTCTTCTTCCTTTTGGCCAAATTTTCCATAGGAACTAGACTAAGATTTTAATTCTTCCATACTCCACAAATTGAAGGATTTAACAAGTTTCAAGTGGATTTTTGGTGATTTCCACTAAAATTAGTAAGTTTCCACCTCTTTTCTTTGAATTCCATGGAAGATTGTATTATGTGAGTTTTGAAATTTTGAAGTAGTATGTTATAATTGTTGGAATTGGTGTGTATGATGTTATTTTGGGTAGTTAACAATGATTCTAAGGTTAGATTGAAGAAATGATGGAGTTTGGATAAAGAATGGTGAAGAGAGACAATTTAGGGTTATGGATTTTTGGAATTTTGAAAACATGAACTTTAATTGTGCAAATTGATTCCAAATGAGTTGTTTTGATTCATAAACAAGTATTTTAAAGTCAAATATTAGATTTGGTAGTGTTAGGTTGGAGTTTGAGAATGGAAGTGGAGATTTAGGGTTTTGGAAAAGTGATTTTCCAAAGTGGTTGAATTGTGTGATTTTATTTGTTTAAGCATGTTGTTTAGTGTTAAAAGTGATGATTATAAGCTTGGAATGAGTAATGGATTGTGTTGGAATGGAAAACCTTCAATGGGGGAAGGTTATGCCATTTTTTAGATTTTGTATATAAGAGTGTATTTTTATAATGTAAATAATTTAAATGTATTAAAATATGTTTTTAATGATATTAATAAACTTAAAACACTAATTTAAATGGCTTGATATAATTTTTCAAAGTTAAAGTGAGGTGAAGCTTAATTTTGGGATTTGGCTTAGAGTGATGTTTAATTATGGTTTGATGTTGTGAATACCTTAGAATGTGATATTAAATGATTATGTATGATCACATTTGGTATAGGCATTGAGGGAGGTTGATTTGCTTCATCCAAGTGGTGAAGGGCAAGTTGGAAGGATAGGATTGAAGGTTGTGTTATGCTTGATTTGGGTTGCTAGTAGAGGTATGTACAAACTTTGAATATAATGTTTATATTTGCATAACATTTGGACTTAAGACATTTTTGTTGGAAAATGTGTTAAGCTACTTGGTTCATTGATTGTGTATGAATAATATGCTATGACATTTGTAATGTCATATATGTGTTAAATGCATTGTGAAAAGCCATTGATAATGGGTAATTTGTGTAAAATATAAAATATGCATATTATATGAAAATACCCAAAGTAATTGGGTAATGTGCTGTGAATGCAAAAATGAGATATGTGGAATAATGAAATGAATTGATATTGATAAAAATGAGAAAAATGAGAAAGATGTGAAAATTGAGAAAATTGAGAAAAAAATGTGAAAATAAGGCAATGCATCTAGATTGAATATTTGACAATGAGAAAGAGATTAATAATGAGAAAAATGAATAAATTGTGTGCCTAGTATGTTATTCAATTTTCAGAGTTCTGGGTTTGGCGGCATATCTATGATTACCTACGGGCTAAATGCTGGAATGGTGAAAAGACTGGGTCGTAAGCCAGGCCAGCTGATAAATATGATTTTTTTGGTGTGAAAAGATTGGGTCGTACGCCTTAAAAAACTGTAGCAGTCTAGCCGGGTTGAGGTCCAAGAGATTGGGTCTGGTACATTATCCATGGATATATTGCCTACGGGGCTAGACACATGGTGTCATTATGGACCAAAGCAGTAACTCTAAAATTTGAATAGCATATTAGATCCTTTTTGGGCCCATGCTTGTCTTTGCTTTATATGAATTATGAATTGTGATACAATTGAGCAATATAATGCTATGAGTTGTGATTATGAAATATTTGAAAAATATAATAAAGTAGAATGATGTGACTTCTATATGCATTGTGCATTGGCATTGCATTGAGTTTTATTGTTCTTATCAAAGTTTGTACCATTAGGCTTCGACTTAGTGCGATTGTAATTCGTCGCGCAGGTGTCATGGATTATTTGGTAGAGCCAGAGAGTTCTACTAGACCTGGTCAGATCTAGGTTTGTATTTATTGAGCTTGAAGAGTTATTTTTAGCTACATCAAGATCAGAGCCAATTGCCAACATGTAGATATTTGGTATTATAATGTATTTTGATATTATATATGTTATGATATATTTTTGAAAGTATATAATGTAAATTGTAAAGAATGTTTTAAATAATTTGTTCAGATGAAATTTTATATGTGTTGTTAATTTATATATCTATATATAAGTATTTTGAGAAAATATGGAGAAATTGAGAAGTATTGGTGGAATGGTCAATTGATTTTTATTGGGAGTGTTTACTTTATGCAGGTTTTGTTTTGCTGAATTTTGGGAACGTCCAAATTACAAACAAAACTCTAGCGAAATTTTTCCAGAGATTTTCATATAAAATATTTATTTTGGATTCCTATAACAAGCAAAGAATATTTATATACTATTTATTTTTATATTAGTATTTGAAATCTTAAAACAGAAATGTGAAAATATTTATTAAATCGGTCTAAGACATTTTTATACCTTATATGCGTATTTTGCATATGCTGAAAATATGTATTATACGTATATAGGGTATAAGGGTGTTGTCACATCTGCCCACCGCATTTATGCATAGCAGTCACGTGCACAGTGAGAGAAGGGGAAAGGAGAAGTCAATTCCTGACAACGGCCCCAGATAAGGCTATAGGACCAATGGGACCTAATTGAAGAAATGCAAAGTTTTGGGGAGGTGACTGTAATTACCAAAAGTTGTTATGGAGGTCCTTAATAGTGCATATAACAGACTCCAAAAATGGAAAGTAGAGAACAATCGGGTAGCAACTGCGAGACACGGTTTTTCCCAAAAACGCACGATTTGGAAGATATAGGGGATTTTCACCAGGGGCATTATGGTTATTTTAAAAAGTGTCTCAAAAGTAATAATGAATCTCAAAAATGAAAAGTAGAGGAAAAACTGAGTCAAAAAGTTTACCACAGCATTCGGCGAAAGTGCGCGGTTTAAAAGTTACGAACGAGTAATCGCCGGAGGGTATTTTGGTCTTTTCACACCTTATACAATAAAATAACAGCACAAGGAGGTTGTGGGGCCAAAATATAATTAAAAGAAAGTCCAAGGGCTTGGGTTTTAAATAAATAAAAGAAAGAGACATTTAGACCAATGAAAATTAGCCATTTTCCCACTTAAGTGTACCAATGGGAAACCAACACTTACACCAAAAAATCTTAACCTCTCTTAGCTGCCATTTGGAGGAGAGAACAACAAAAAAATAAAAGCCAAGAGCTCTTCTTTGCTCTTGCTTTGGCCGAATAGAAGAGAAAGGGAAGAGAGAGTGATTTTTTTTCAAGTAGCTATTTTTGGTTACAAACTTTGGTGGAGAATAAGACTTTAAGGTAAGGGGTTTTATTTGTAACTTTAATTTTATAAATTGTTGACTATTTTAAGAGATCTAAGTTAAGGTTCATAAAGGTTGAATTTGGGGAAAGTTTGTAGGATGGTTAGAAAATGAATTTAATGGAAAAATTTGTTGATTAATGATGAGAGATGGTTAATTTAGGTAGAAATTCATATGAACTTGGAGGGTAGCTTATTGTTCTAAATTTCTAAGGTTTATGTTTAAGGTTGTATTCTTGAATTTCTTGAAGGAGAAACAAAGATTAAGGAAGGAGAAGAAGGAAAAGCAAAGGGGAATTAAAAGAACAAGGTTTGGTACTTTACCTTGGAAGAATTAATTTTCCTTTCATTTTCTTACCAAAACTTTATCTATGGAACTTTTGCTATGGATGCATAAATGTGTTGTTTGAGTTTGAATTCAATTGTTGAGTGGTATTTTTAAATCCATGTGGTGATTGGGTTGTTTAAATTCAAATGAAATCTAATATTTCCAATGATTTTGGTAAAAGAGTTTATGAACTCCATTTAGTCCAAATTGATTTAAACAATCAAGTTATTTTAAAAGGGAAGTGTCTAAGTCTTCATCACATTATTAGGGAAGTTTTGAAATGGTTTTAAAACAGAAAAATAAACAATTTTGCACCAAATGCAAGTGTTGGCCGAATTGGTGCCCTTTGGGATCCAATTCTGGACCTAACTTTGGGCAGCCAGTTGAGGCAGCAAACGATAGAATTTTTCGACGAAATTTACATGCAATTAGTCAACATATGAAATAAGTTTCCTGTAAAATTTCAACCAAAAATAAAATCATTTACCTGGTCAAATGCATGACTGAAGTGGACTGAAATTTTGACGAAAACCCAGATTTTACTATTCATTTGGCGCTTGTCTTTTGCGTTGCCGATTTTTCGCGCCGCGACACTATTCATTTGGTCAATTTGTGATCTTTTGAGGAATGCTTTGAAATGTTTGATATGTTTCTTATGGATGCTAAATATGTGAAAAAGGGTAATGGTTTGACTAAAGAATGTGGTGCGCGGCGTAAATGGCAAAGCGCGACCGGAATTAAAATGATTTCTCGAGTCATTCTAAAATGAAGTTTGAGACTTAAATTGAATCATTTTAACCTTTATGCTCTGCTGGGTAGTTGGGGGTGGTAGATAAGGGTATGGTGCACTATACTAACTTATGCAGTACTGCTTGATATTGTGATTGAATTGTTATGATCTTAACTCAATGGTGAGGGCCATTGAAGCCAGTGGTGAGGGCCATTGGTTATAACCAGGATGGTGAGAGCCATTCCTGTGATATGATAATGGTGGTGAGGGTCACCTATGTTACAGTGGTGAGGGCCACTGCCTTATCGCTATGGTTCCCCATATACCATTAGAGCCAAAGTCCTGTTTTTTTTTAAACTACGTAATGCAAAATGAGTTTGAATTATGGTTTTTACATTTGTTGAAAGCATATTTACACTGAATGTGCAATAACTTCCATTGGTTTAATGTTGGTTGATTTTTGATTTAATTATTTCCTTTTATTTCAACTGCTTTCATGTTTTACTTTTATTTCCATTTGTAAAGTACCCACTGAGCGACATTGCTCAGCAAGTTAAGTTTTCCTTGACTCGTAGGTTCGGAGCAATAGCTAACTCTTGTGAAGCGATGACCAGACCCACAGCATCTCAGGGTAGATCTCCTAGTTTCCATTATGAGTTAACTAGTTGTGGCATGTATATATATATATATATAAGATTGAGAATTACTATGTTATACTGTACGTTAGTAGTATGTAATAATAATAAACCTCTACTATATTTTGTACTAGAAGTGTGAATTCTTCTTGCAGGTTTGTAGTTGAGGTTATAAGGGGGATTCATTGGGAGTGTATTGATATTGATTGTGTTCGCATTGGTTTGTGTAAAAATGTTTTCAAATATCAGAAAAACCAGTTTTGTCGACACTTGGGACCCAATTTCTAGGCGAACCTCTGGTAAAATTTCTGTAAAAATCAGAACTAAAATTTGACTAAGTAAAATTGGTAGCAACATTAGGTTAGTGTGGGGCCTCTACTCGGCTTATACACGTAGGCCGGGAAGGGGTGTTACAATTTTTGGTATTAGAGCTCCGGTTTAGCCGATTTTGGGTAGTTAGTTGAATTGAACCTTAAATGTATGACACATAGGGTTAGGTTAGGGGTTCTAATTATGTAACTATACATGTGTGTAGTAGTGTTAGTTATATTATTCTAATTATAACAGGAGTAATTATGGGTGATCGAACCGATGAGATGAGGGAGCTGAGGATGGAAGTAGAGAGGCTAAAGCAGATAATACAGGAGCAAGATGATACCATAGAAATTCTGGCAGATCGAAGTATACAGGATCGTGAAGACCTGAGATTAAAACATGAGATGATTACCTCCTTGATAAGAGACGTGCAGATGTTAAAGGAGGACAGGCTTAGTCATAGAGTGGAGTTTGATAGTGCCTGTAGGAGCCTCAGGGTAGCACATAGAGAAATCCGTGCTTTGCAGGAGAGGGTCCAGGAGCTAGGCCAACACTTACCTGGTGAAGCATCGCATGACCCAGAGTTTGATCCTGAGATAGAAGAGTATTTGTCTGACAGTGCTACCTCACCTAGGCACCTACGCACTGAACTTCGAGATGTGTTGCTTTTTAGAGGTTCTTTTAGCTATGTACATATGTGACATCGGGGTATCGTGTAAATATTGTATGGTAGTATGACATGATGATAAAGTAGTAAGGAGTCCTAAATTTTGGAATGTACATAAGGGCTTCCTAGTAATGTAAATACTTTTGCTTGGAAATAAATAAAAGTTGTGTTGTATATGTGTTATTTAAGAATTTTATATTTATATACATCCCACCTAGGGTAATATAATGTTGTTGGGCTGGGTCATTACTGATGATGGGATTGTATACGTTTTGCTCTATTCTTTAGATGTCGCGAGTAGCGCAGCGTGATATAGAGGAGGAGGTCGAGTCTCAGGCCTCCCGAACTGTAGAAATGCATGTATCAGAGATACCTGCATCTGAGCAGCCACCAGCTGATGCTCCTATCCCCAACAAAATGTTGCAATAAATGGCCGTCGTATTACGGCAGATAGCCGGCGCCGCCCCTGCACCACCACCAGTGCCAGCACCCATACCAGTACCTGCTGTAGGAGGGGAAAGGAAACCCTCGATTGAAAAGATAAGAAAGTACAGGGCGAAGGAGTTTAGGGTCCGAAGGGACGATGATTCTTCTACAGCCGAGTATTGTCTGGAAGGAATGGTACGAGCCTTAGATCAATTACAGTGTACTACAGAGGAGCGAGTTGTGTGCGCTACTTCCTTGTTAGTAGAAGAAGCGTATGTCTGGTGGGACACAGTCCAACAACGAGTTCCACCAGAGCAGAGGACATGGGACTTCTTTGTGAGAGAATTTAAGAGAAAGTTTATTTCTGAAGCATATCTCGACACCAGGAGGAAAGAGTTTCTACACTTGAAGCAGGGGTGAATGACAGTGACAGAGTACGAAAGAGAGTTCACCAGATTAAGCAGGTATGCTAAGAAAGCGATAGAAGACGAGGAAGATCGATGTAAACAATTCTTAGATGGATTGAATAATGAGATTAAGGTGCAGCTGATTGCTGCTCATATTAAGGAATTTTCTATGTTAGTCACCCGAGCTATTAAAGTGGAGCAGTGTCAGTCTGATGAGTAGAATAGAAGACAGAAGATGAAACAGAAGAGAGATACCCAAAACTATTCGAGAAACTACCAATCATCAAGGAAACGATTCCGAGGCAGTGGTTCCACAGGAGGCGGTCAACGCCAGGGTTAGAGTCAGGGATCGAATCGCAGTGGCCCAAGTCAAGCCACCATAGTCGCTAGTACCGGACAATCCGGAAGAGGGCAAGGAAGAGGATTTAACCGAAGCGGAGGTAACTTTTCTACCGGTCCGAGAGGTAATGAAGGCGAAAATACTAATCCACGCTGTGATCAATGCGGACGCTGCCACATGGGAGAATGTTGGGGTCGGACATTTGCATGCTGCATATGTGGATCTTTAGACCACCTTATGCCAGAGTGTCCCCAGCGAATGCAGAATCTACCTAGGGAGACTGAGGGATCGCAAACGGTAGCAGGGCGAGGCCGGGCAGAGGTAGGGGCAAAAATCCGTCACGTGTGCAGTTTGAGACCGTGGATCGATCAGAAGCGAGGGCTCCTGCTAGAATGTATGCCATGAGGGGGCGAGAAGATGAAGAAGTGCTAGACGTGATTGCAGGTCAGTTATCTATGTTTGGAGTTTCGCTTTACGTTTTAATAGATCCGGGTTCTTCACACTCATATATATGCAAGAAAAATGAAAAACTTGGGAACCTAAAGGTAGAACTAGAGGAAGAGGGAATTTTAGTTACTAGCCCATTAGGAAGTGAGGTGATTACGAGGAAGGTAGTGAAAGATTGCCCCGTGGTGATACACAGACGTATCTTTTAGGGAGATTTATTTGAACTACCATTTCAAGAATTCGATGCTATCCTTGGGATGGATTGGTTGGCCAAACACGATGCACTGGTTGACTGTAAATAGAAGAGAGTTACTCTGCATACATCAGACGGCGACGAAGTGACCTTAGTGGGAAAGAGGAAGGACTATCTAACTAACATCATTTCCGCTATGACGGCTAAGAGGTTAGTGCAAAAAGGTTGCGAGGCATACCTGTTATGCGTGTTAGAAGCGAAAGAAGAGGCACCGAAGCTACAAGATATACCTACTGTTTGTGATTTCCCCGACGTATTTCCTGACGATTTACCCGGATTACCACCTAAACGAGAGGTGAAATTCACCATAGACGTGTACCCAGGAGCTGCACCAGTATCCATCGCACCTTACCAAATGGCGCCAGTGGAGCTAAAAGAACTAAAGGTACAGCTACAGGAACTTTTAGACAAAGGGTTCATTAGGCCAAGCGTGTCACCATGGGGAGCGCCAGTATTATTCGTGAAAAAGAAAGACAGATCCCTAAGGTTGTGTGTGGATTACCGTCAACTCAATAAGCTAACCATCAAGAACAAGTATCCGCTACCTCGCATAGATGATTTGTTTGATCAACTCAAAGGTGCTGGAGTCTTTTCAAAAATCGATCTACGATCGAGTTATCATCAATTGGGGATCAAAGACAAAGACATACCAAAAACTGCATTCAGAACTCGCTATGGACATTACGAATTCATTGTTATGCCTTTCGGATTAACGAACACACCTGCAGTATTCATGGATCTGATGAACAGAATCTTCCACCCGTATTTGGATCAGTTCGTGGTTGTATTCATTGATGACATATTGGTGTATTCAAAGAATTGAGAGGACCATGATCGTCACCTTAGGATCGTATTGCAAAACCTACGAGAGAAGCAGTTATACGCTAAATTCAGCAAATGCGAATTTTGGTTGGAAGAAGTAGCCTTCTTGGGACATATTGTATCGGCAGAAGGAATAATGGTCGATCCCAAGAAAATAGAAGCAGTATTGGAATGGAAGCCACCTAAGACAGTAACGGAAGTCCGTAGTTTCTTGGAGTTAGCAGGATATTATCGGAGATTCGTCAAAGGGTTTTCCATGATCGCCGCACCTATGACCAAGCTACTTCAGAAGAATGCCAAATTCTAGTGGACCGACGCTTGCCAACAGAGCTTTGAAAGGCTGAAGCAAAAACTTACTGAAGCGCCCATTCTTATACAACCCGAATCAGGAAAAGATTTTGTGATCTATAGAGATGCATCCCACATCGGGTTAGGTTGTGTATTGATGCAGGAGGGCAAAGTCATTGCGTATGTCTCTCGACAGCTCAAGCCACATGAAAAGAATTATCCCACGCATGACTTAGAACTAGCAGCGATTATTTTGGCTTTCAAGACGTGGAGGCACTACCTATACAGGGAAAAGTGTTACATTTATACAGATCATCAAAGCCTGAAGTACTTGCCCACGCAAAAAGATTTAAACCTGCGACAGCGAAAATGGATGCAATTGTTAGCCAACTACGATTATACGATTAACTATCACCCGGGCAAAGCGAATGTCGTAGCAGATGCACTTAGTAGGAAGTCAATGCAAGCATTACGTGCTATGAGGGTAGAATTAGAGCCCACAGAAGATGGAGCTATCTTTGTAGAAATGCACGTGCGACCTACCTTACATCAACAAATATGTGAGGCTCAGAAGGAAGATGAACAAGTGAAGAAGTGGAGTCAACAGGCGCAGGAGAATTCATTAGGAGATTATCAAATTCGTCCAGATGGTATCCTATACTACAAGAAGAGAATGGTGGTACCTAAGTCTGAGGAACTGAAGAAATAGATTTTGCAAGAAGCTCATAACAGTCCTTACACAATGCATCCGGGAGCAACAAAAATGTACCGGGACTTGAAGGAGTATTACTGGTGGCCAAGAATGAAAAGAGACATCATGGATCACATGACGAAGTGTCTAACCTGTCAGCAAGTGAAAGCGGAACATCAACTACCCTTAGGACTACTACAACCTATCATGATTCCAACCTGGAAATGGGACCGTATTACTATGGATTTTATCACAGGATTGCCTATGACTAGGGACAAACATGACGTGATCTGGGTAATCGTGGATCGGCTTACTAAGTCCCCTCATTTCTTACCAATACGTGTGGATTACTTGCTAGACAAGTTGGCAGACTTGTACATCAAAGAGATCGTACGTCTCCACGGAGTTCCAACTTCCATCATATCAGATCGAGATCCACGCTTTACGTCAAATTTTTGGCAGAAGTTCCAAACAGCCCTTGGGACTCGAATGTACCATAGTACAACATTCCATCCCCAGAAAAACGGACAGTTGGAAAGAGTGATTCAAGTTTTGAAAGATATGCTAAGGGCATGCGTTTTAGAATTTAAAGGCAGCTGGGACAAACACCTTAGCTTAATGGAATTCGTGTACAACAACAGCTATCAATCCAGCATACAAATGGCTCCTTACGAAGCACTGTACGGTCGAAAATGCAGAACTCCAGTTTGCTGGATAGAATTGAGTGAGGAAAAGATGTTGGGGCCAGACATAGTTAAGGAAACTGAAGAAAAGGTAGAGATCATTCGAGACCGATTAAAAGCAGCGGCGGACAGGCAAAAATCATACGTGGACCTAAAGAGGAAAGACATACAGTTCGAGGTTAGCGACAGAGTATTCCTCAAAGTCTCTCCTTGGAAGAAATTGTTACGATTTAAACAGAAAGGCAAGCTAAGCCCTAGATTCATCGGACCATATGAGATCATCAAAAGGGTAGGTCCGATAGCTTACCAGTTGGCGTTACCACCCGAATTAAGTAAAATACATGATGTTTTCCATGTTTCAATGCTAAGGAGGTATCGTTCAGACCCAACCCATGTCATACAAGCTCAAAACATCGAGATTCAGCCCGACCTGACATACGAGGAAGAGCCGGTAGAAATTTTAGCACGGGAAATCAAAGAGTTGCGAAATAAGAAGATCCCATTGGTCAAAGTGCTTTGGAGGAATCACAAAGTAGAAGAAGCTACATGGGAACGCGAAGAAACTATGAGGAGTACCCATATTTATTTCCACCTAATGAGCTTCGGGATGAAGCCTAAATTAACGAGGGAAGAACTGTCACTTCCGCCCACCGCATTTATGCATAGCAGTCACGTGCACAGTGAGAGAAGGGGAAAGGAGAAGTCAATTCCTGACAAGGGCCCCAGATAAGGCTATAGGACCAATGAGACCTAATTGAAGAAATGCAAAGTTTTGGGTAGGTGACTGTAATTATCAAAAGTTGTTCCGGAGGTCCTTAATAGTACATATAACAGACTCTAGAAATGGAAAGTAGAGAAAAATCGGGTAGCAACGGCGCGCACAGTTTTTCCCGAAAACGCACGGTTTGAAAGATATAGGGGATTTTGACCAGGGGCATTATGGTCATTTTCAAAAGTATCTCGAAAGTAATAATGAATCTCAAAAATAAAAAGTAGAGGAAAAACTGAGTCAAAAAGTGTACCACAGCATTCGGCGGAAGTGCGCGGTTTAAAAGTTATGAACGAGTAATCGCCGGAGGGTATTTTGGTCTTTTCACACCTTAGACCATAAAATTACAGCACAAGGATGTTGAGGGGCCAAAATAGAATTAAAAGAAAGTACAAGGGATTGGGTTTTAAATAAATAAAAGAAAGAGACATTTGGACCAATGAAAATTAGCCATTTTCCCACTTAAGTGTACCAATGGGAAACCAACACTTACACCAACACATCTTAACCTCTCTTAGCTGCCATTTGGAGGAGAGAACAGCAAAAAAATAAAATCCAAGAGCTCTCCTTTGTTCTTGCTTTGGCCGAATAGAAGAGAAAGAGAAAAGAGAGATTGATTTTTTTTTTCAAGTAGCTATTTTTGGTTGCAAACTTTGGTGTAGAATAAGACTTTAAGGTAAGGGGTTTTATTTGTAGCTTTAATTTCATAAATTGTTGACTATTTTAAGAGATCTAAGTTAAGGTTCATAAAGGTTGAATTTGGGGAAAGTTTGTAGGATGGTTAGAAAATGAATTTAATGGAAAAATATGTTGATTAATGATGAGAGATGGTTAATTTAGGTAGAAATTCATATGAACTTGGAGGGTAGCTTATTGTTCTAAATTTCTAAGGTTTATGTTTAAGGTTGTATTCTTGAATTTCTTGAAGGAGAAAAAAAGATTAAGGAAGGAGAAGAAGGAAAAGCAAAGGGGAATTAAAAGAACGAGGTTTGGTACTTTACCTTGGAAGAATTAATTTTCCTTTCATTTTCTTACAAAAACTTTATCTGTGGAACTTTTGCTATGGATGCATAAATGTGTTGTTTGAGTTTGAATTCAATTGTTGAGTGGTATTTTTAAATCCATGTGGTGATTGGGTTGTTTAAATTCAAATGAAATCTAATGTTTCCAATGATTTTGGTAAAAGAGTTTATGAACTCCATTTAGTCCAAATTGATTTAAACAATCAAGTTATTTTAAAAGGGAAGTGTCTATGTCTTCATCACATTATTAGGGAAGTTTTGAAATGGTTTTAAAACAGAAAAATAAACAATTTTGCACCAAATGCAAGTGTGGGCCGAATTGGTGCCCTTTGGGATCCAATTCTGGACCTAACTTTGGGCAGCCAGTTGAGGCAGCAAACGATGGAATTTTTCGACGAAATTTTACATGCAATTAGTCAACATATGAAATACGTTTCCTGTAAAATTTAAAACAAAAATAAGATCATTTACTAGGTCAAATGCATGACTGAAATGGACTAAAATTTTGACAAAAACCCAGATTTTACTATTCATTTGGCCCTTGCCTTTTGCGTTGCCGATTTTTCGCGCCGTGACACTATTCATTTGGTCAATTTGTGATCTTTTGAGGAATGCTTTGAAATGTTTGATATGTTTATTGTGGATGTTAAATATTTGAAAAAGGGTAATGGTTTGACTAAAGAATGTGGTGCGCGGTGTAAATGGCAAAGCGCGACGGGAATTAAAATGATTTCTCGAGTCATTCTAAAATGAAGTTTAAGACTTAAATTGAATCATTGTAACCTTTATGCTCTACTGGGTAGTTGGGGGTGGTAGATAAGGGTATGGTGCACTATACTAACTTATGCAGTACTGCTTGATATTGTGATTGAATTGTTATGATCTGAACTCAATGGTGAGGGCCATTGAAGCCAGTGGTGAGGGCCATTGGTTATAACCAGGATGGTGAGGGCCATTCCTGTGATATGATAATGGTGGTGAGGGTCACCTATGTTACAGTGGTGAGGGCCACTGCCTTATCGCTATGGTTCCCCATATACCAGTAGAGCCAAAGTCTTGTTTTTTTTTTAAACTACGTAATGCAAAATGAGTTTGAATTATGGTTTTTACATTTGTTGAAAGCATATTTACACTGAATGTATAATAACTTCCATTGGTTTAATGTTGGTTGATTTTTGATTTAATTATTTCCTTTTATTTCAACTGCTTTCATGTTTTACTTTTATTTCCATTGGTAAAGTACCCACTGAGCGACATTGCTCAGTGAGTTAAGTTTTCCTTGACTCATAGGTTCGGAGCAATAGCTAACTCTTGTGAAGCGATGACCAGACCCACAGCATCTCAGGGTAGATCTCCTAGTTTCCATTATGAGTTAACTAGTTGTGGCATGTATATATATATATATATAAGATTGAGAATTACTATGTTATACTGTACGTTAGTAGTATGTAATAATAATAAACATCTACTATATTTTATACTAGAAGTGTGAATTCTTCTTGCAGGTTTGTAGTTGAGGTTATAAGGGGGATTCATTGGGAGTGTAATTATACTGATTGTGTTTGCATTGGTTTATGTAAAAATGTTTTCAAAAATCAGAAAAACCAGTTTTGTCGACACTTGGGACCCAATTTCTAGGCGAACCTCTGGCAAAATTTCTGTAAAAACCGGAACTAAAATTTGACTAAGTAAAATTGGTAGCAACATTAGGTTAGTATGGCGTCTCTACTCGGCTTATACACGTAGGCTGGGAAGGGGTGTTACAGGTGTTACATCTTAAGGATCCAAAATTCTAAATTCATGATATTAGCCCTAAACCCTAATTTGATTAACTAAAAACCTTACTACTTTCTTAAATTTATAAAACCCGAATAAATTCCATTCTTTCAAAAGCCCTAAATTCTTTAAAAACCTAAATTTATATATTTATTGCTTTATTTAATTTTAGATTTGATTATGTAGTTTATTATATATTCTGATGGTTGATTTATTTAATTTCAATGCTTGATTTATTTAATTTATCATGGATGGATATTTTCTTTATTATTATGATTATTATTTGTTTATTTTGGTATTAAAATTGTAAGAGGTATGCTTCCATTATTGGGTACCTTATTAATTAATTTTCATGTAATTTAAATTTCTTTTATATTTTGGACCAATGTAAAGGATATGTTTCCACCTTTCGGTGGGTGTCCTATTTAGTTTTAGACATGGAGGATGTAAGGACATGTTTCCATCCTCGATGGGTGTCCATTTATTTGCTTTGTTTGGACATTGCTTTGATTTTAATATAATGATGCTTTATTTTAATTGTTGAATATAGTATGAATAATATCATTATATCTAAGAATTTTTTAATATTGAGACCTGAAAAGGAGGCCGGTTCTAATGAACTGGGCATTGTGGGGGTGCTGGGTCATTTCTCACCGTCCCCACATGTACACAACTTTTTGAACCCATTAGGGGGTTAGGAATTCCTTAGGAATTGAGTCATCCACCCCTTTCTTTTTCCAGGCCCGTCTGGGTGGCGACTCCATTTTCTCCGGGTTTAGGCCCGTATTCTCTAAGGCCCCAAGCCTAAACAGTGCAGAAGTCTCAAGAACCATTCCACCGGGAGTAGGGGCGAAAATCCCCACTCACAGTGGTGACTCCACTGGGGATAAGAGAAGTTGATTCCGTTGGTTTTTATATTATTCTATTCTTTCTTATCATGATATTATCTATTGCATCATATTAGATTGCATCGTGCATGAGTTAGGATGCCCGTGTTACCCGTGTTGTGTTAAGTAAGGGATACCATACTTTCACTCAAGGTATGGAGATCGAGCATGGCATAACCACTCATAGTCTTGTACCATTTGGTATATACTTGCTATGGGAACCTAAGCCTTTTAACCCAAAGACTAAAGCTCATGTAATTGGCCTAGTTACTTTCCTTAGGTTTTTACCTCAAATGCATGTTGTTTAACTATGGTTAGTTTATCTTTATTTAAATCATGGCTTATTTGGTTTGTTCTTTTTCTAATATGACCTAAGTACATTGTAAGCTCAAAATGAATTTTTTCTTTAAAGTCCAAAAGACCAAAGCTATTTTCAAAACTTTTCAAGATGGTCTTTGGACATAAAACTTTTCTAAAAACAAATCAAAAATTCTTTTCTCAAAGCCCAAAATCCATACAATGGGCTTAGAAACAAAACTATTTTCATCCAACCTTTAAAAGAGCTTACAAGCTATTTAGGTCAATTACGAAATACCAAAAATAATTGTGAGCCTAATTTATACTAAGAGTTATTAACCATGGGCTTGTTTTTGGCATGAATCATTAGTTACTTTTTCCAAGTGAGAAATTTATTTATAATAAACCTCTTAATTTAGTTTTAATCCAATATAGCATAAAAGCTACTTTAGTTGGTTGAATGGATTAAAATCTAATTAATGGGAATTATCATGAACTTATTTCCATTTTTAAAAATATAACTATTGGTTGAAACATCCGAGAGAAATTTTAGAAAACAAGATACCCCATGTTGGTATTTTGTTAACCATATTACCTAGGAAAAGAGACTCGCTATTTGTGTGTGGGTATTATAAGGTTGGAAGAAACGTCCTAATTATCTTTCTTTGTCTATTGTTTGTGCATACATGCATACATACAAACATACATGCATCACATGACATATCATTAATCCCTTCTGGCTCACAGCCCTGGATTATGGAGTTCAAAAGCTTACGACAATCCAACCTACGCCATAAATAAATAATCTAGCAACGACTCAATCACTTGCTTACCAAAAGCAATGGAGCCCGAACAAATTCAAAGAATGGTGGATGGTGCCCTCATTGCCAAGATGGAAGAAATAAAAGAGGCCCTGGCTGAGACTATGAAGAACCAATTGGCTGCCATTTTAGGAAATAATGCCGAAGCATCTGCTAGCACTAAGAAGCCAAAGGACAAGGGGAAGGCTAAAGTTGGTGAAGTGGTTTTTGATGACGATAAGGTGATCATTGATGATGATGATGATTGGGCTCAATACTTCCAAGATCCTCAAGATAAGAAGAAAGAACCAAAGATTGTTGAAAGATCAATTATAGAGAAAACCGAGACGTCTGATGTTGAGAAGATGATTGCGAACTTGGAAAAGAAATTTGAGAAGAAGCTAAAAACCGAAGAAATGTCCATGATCGATAAGCTATTTGAACAAGATGAGGAGGTTTCTTATAAGTTCAAGATGCCTTCCTTCGCTAGGTACAATGGTACTGGAAATCCTCATCTCCATGTGAAGTAGTACATCACTGCTATGCAGTCCGCTAAAGCTACTAAGGCTCAAACTCTAAGATATTTCATGCTCTCATTTGATCCTGTTATCCAAATTTGGTTTAACACCTTAGAGGAAAGTACTCAAAAAGATTGGAACATGTTGTATAAGGCTTTCATTCGCCAATATGGGTACAATGTCAAGTTAGAAGTTACCTTAATGAAAGTTGAGTCCATTAGACAAAGGCCAAATGAGAATTTTGTGGACTATGTGAAAAGGTGGAGGAACAAGGCTGCTTTGCTCAAGAAGAGGCCCGATGAATCTGATCAAATAAGGATGATTGTGAGAGGGGTGTTGCCTATTCTTCGTGAAAGGATGTCTCATACACTCATCCATGATTTCAAAGATCTTCTCCAAGCTAGTCTGCAAATTGAAGAATGGAAAAGGGAAAAGAACCGCTTTTCAGCAAGAAGAAATGAGAAAGGAAATTATCAGCCTAGCAATCAAAGCACGCAAAAAGAAGTTGATGTTAATGTGACTAGTCATGGTAATAAAAGACAATTTTCAAAATTGGGGAAACCTCTATCTTGGGTTTTCAACAAGCTACAGAAGAAGGGGTTGTTACAACCGTTGGCTCCTCGACTGCTACATAATCCTATACCACCAAAATTCAATGCCGAGGCCTTCTGTCAATTTCATCAATTGCAAGGGCATGAGATGGATAAATGTGCTCATTTAAGACACAAGATCCAAGATTTGATTGATAGTGGTAAGCTACCCGAGCCGAATAAGCCCAATACCAAAAGCAATCCTCTGCCTAAGTTTAATAGAGTTCCACCACCAGCAACTTTCATGGTAGGAGGAGGATTGGAGGAAGATCTTATCTTATCCTCCTTTCAAGATGGGAATATTGAAGATGTGAAAGGAGAATAAGCTTAACTCAATAAACTTCCCTTGGCTTGTTTATTTTTCTTGTTCAATTTTACTTTCTTTAATATTTAATTGGAACAATCATGTTTTTCAAATTTAAATTTGTTTGAATAAGTTACTTTCATCAAAATTTTTGTTGGTCTTTGTTCATTTTGGTGCTCAACCAATGAGGAATTTAACTTGATATGTATAAATTAGCGTATCTAGGCATCATGATTCAAATGACTTTACTAGGTGAGGGAATTGCTCTATAGCATTGAGTTGTGTATGCTTACTTAGAGAGGGCTCCTGCATAATTACCTTTGTCTAGGTCCTACTCAGTCTTAGAACATGCTTTGACAAACTTTTGAGGTGAAATTGAACTCTACTTATTTTGAGAGAGAAATGATATAGGCATTGTTTAGTTAGCCAACAACTAGTATCCACCCAATTAAATTTCAATCCCTAGTTGTCCCTTTGAGCCTTCATAAAATTTTAGCTTTCTTTTCATTTGCTTACAAACCCTAACAACCTACCCTAAGTTGTTGTTATACTTTTGACAAGTCTTATGATCACTAAGATTGAAGAGGCAAGAAGATCAAAGAAAGGAATAAATAGTCAAGATCATGAGGATAGTTGAAGTTTTCATGACCATAAGGGTAGTTGAAGTTCACCTAATATCTCCAATCTATCAAGATGACATCAGAGTAGCAAATGATTTATCCCTATTAAAGAAGATTTATGTCACTCCACTCATCCATTATTGGAAACCCAAGTTGGTACAAACAAGACAACTCTCTTAGAGCTAGAACCTAAAAAAAAAAGAGAAAGAAGAAAAAAAAAGAAGAAGAAAAAAAAAGAGAAGAAGAAAAAAAAAAAGAAAAAAAGAAGACAAAACAAAAAAAGGGGAAAAAATAAAAGAAAAAAAATAAAAAAATAAAAGCTAAAAAGGCAGTTCAGAAAGCCAATTGAGTTCTCTTTTACCTAAAGCAACAAAAGGCTTCCATTTGGTTTATAAGGATAATTTGACTTGAATTGATCCAACCCAACCAAAGATTCAAACAAAATTAGTGAAAAAGGGCCATCTAGTTTTTGAAAGTCCTTAACAATCCTACAGAGAAGAAGGACAAAATGATAAAATGCTATAAGAAAGGGAAGAGTAAGAAAGATAAAGAGAAATAAAAGGGAAGAGTAAGAAAAATAAAGAGAAAGAAAAGGGAAAAGAAGAAAAGAAATGAAGACTGTCCCAATCATGATCTAGATTAATGCCAAGAAGATGGGAGGATATTCAAAGCTCTATCTTTTCATGCTCCCAACTGTCTAAAGTTTGAATAAGAAGTTTGTAGTGTGAAGGTTTGTCCATTGTATCACATTAGCTCCTGCTCAAAATGGCCTTCATTTAAACCCATGTCCCTTATAGACCCCATTTCAAGCCTATCAAAGACCTGTTGATCTCTCTTGGTAGGTAGAGTCTATTAGTAGAGATAGTTTGGATAAGCATGCATATGAGATAGATAATATTCAAACTAAAATGAGACTTTTGACTAAGTAATGTGTATGTGCCTATCTGAAGTGCAAAAATTCTTGCTTAAATAGAAATGATTCCCAAGTTTAGTACGGTAACTAGGGTTGTCATGTTATAGATATGTTAATTTGAAAAATCAAGTACTGAGGTAAATTGACACTAATTTGGCAAAGCCAACATTTGATTTCAAAATCAAAATTCAAAAAATAAAAAAATATTTTTGTCATACAAAGCCTTCAAGTTAAGGGGAGTATGTTGAACTGTCGAATCTCGAAAGACACATTAGGCAAAGTAAATGATTACTGGCAAGGTCATGAAGAAGCTACCAATTGACATGCTGAAACATAGTTTGAAATGGATGTATCCCAGACTCTGCTGCTTGAGGTCTCTACCATTTATGTTCTCAACTTCTTGAAGACAAAAGTCATAAATGAAAGCTTTCTATCATTCCAATGCAATACTTGAACGAGCGTCAAAAAGGAACCAATGAGAACACTTCAGCTGATCACCTCAGTCTGTGAGTTGATGGAACCACTGTAAGTATTACTCATAAATATCATGCATACATCAGCATATCACATTGCATTTTCTTGTATTGTATTATATTGTCTGTTCTTTGTCAAAGTGAACAACAGACACTCTATGAAGCAATCATAAAGAAGATATTGAATAAGAGGGGACGGAAGGATCATTGCTTGAGGGAGCTCTAGTCATTTTGCAAAAGAAAGAAGAGATGCATGCTTATACAAAGAACAAGACAAAATACAAATATCAATCAGAGCCTGCATGAGAAAAATTATTGGTTTGAGCCTACACAGGGGGCAAAGTTTCTCCATGTTAATTTGTGAGTTTATGCGTATACAAAATATTTTCAAACTCACTTTCAAATATTTTGGTCAAGAATTCAAATCTAGTTTAGGATCGAATATCCAAATCCAATTAGATCGAGTATCCAAATCCAGTTTAGGATCGAGAATCCAAGTTCAGTTTAGGATCGAGTATCCAGATCCAGTTTAGGATCGAGTATCCAAATCCAGTTAGGATCGAGTATCCAAATCCAGTTAGAATCGAGTATCCAAATCCAGTTTAGGATCGAGTATCAAAATCCAGTTAGGATCGAGTATCTAAATCCAGTTAGGATCGAGTATCCAAGTCCAGTTTAGGATCGAGTATCCAAATCTAGTTTAAGATCCAGTATCAAAATCCAGTTTAGGATCGACCATCCAAATCTAGTTTAGGATTGAGTATCCCAATTCAGTTTAGGATCAAGTATCCAAATCCAGTTAGGATCGAGTATCCAAATCCAATTAGGATTGAGTATCTAAATCCATTTAGGATCAAGTATCCAAATCCAGTTTATGATCGAGAATCCAAGTTCAATTTATGATCGATTATCCAAATCTAGTTTAGGATCGAGTATCCAAATCCAGCTTAAGATCGATTACTCAAATCCAGTTAGGATTGAGTATCCAAATCCAGTTTAGGATTGAGTATCCAAATCCAGTTAGGATTGATTATCCAAATCCAGTTTAGGATCGAGTATCCAAATCCACTTAGGATCGAGTATCCAAATCCAGAGTGGATCGGGTATCCAAGTCTAATTTAGGATCGAGTATCCAAATCTAGTTTAGGATCGAGTATCCAAATCTAGTTTAGGATCGAGTATCCAAATCCAGAGTGGATCGGGTATCCAAATCTAGTTTAGGATCGAGTATCCAAATCCAGTTACGGATCGAGTATCCAAATCTAGTTTAGGATCGAGTATCCAATTCAGTTTAGGTTCGAGTATCCAAATCCAGTTAGGATCGAATATCCAAATCCAGTTTGGATTGAGTTTCCAAATCCAGTTTAGCATTGAGCATCCAAATCTAATTTAGGATCGAGTATCCAAATCTAGTTTAGGATCGAGTATCCAAATCTAGTTTAGGATCGAGTATCTAAATCCAGTTTAGGATCAAGCATCCAAATCTAGTTTAGGATCGAGCATCCAAATCTAGTTTAGGATCGAATATCCAAATTCAGTTTAGGATCGAGTATTCAAATCCAGTTAGGATCGAGTATCCAAATCGAGTTTAGGATTGAGTATCCGAATCCAGTTTAGGATCGAGTATCCGAATCCAGTTTAGGATCGAGTATCCAAAATCCAGTTTATGATCGAGTATCCAAGTCCAGTTTATGATCGAATATCCAAATCCAGTTAGTATCGAGTATCCAAATCTAGTTTCATGTCAAGAACCCAAATTACCCTTAAGTCCAGAATTTTGCTTGGCTTCAGGACCTAAGTCTTTTTTGAGTCTAAAACTCGAATCGATTTCAGAACCCAAACCATCCCAGTTCTAGAACCCAAGTCTTTTCCGAGTCCAGTACCCAAACCATTTTGGGTCCAGAACCCAAGTCTTTTTCAAGTCCAGAACTCGAACCGGTCCAGAACCCAAACCATCTCAGGTTCAGAACCCAAGTCTTTTTTTAGTCTAGAACTCAAACCGGGTCCAGAACCCAAGTTTTTTTTAGTCCAAAACTCGAATCGGGTCTATAACCCAATCCATCTCGGTTCCAAAACCCAAGTCTTTTTTAGTCTAGAATTCGAACCGGGTCCAGAACCTAAAACTTAAACCATCTCAAGAAAATTAAGTCTATTTTGTCAAAATTAAGTCTTGTTACTTTTCACTCTCTTCTACCAAGTTTTAGATCGTTCAAGCTGTGGACAAACTGTAGACCCTTAATTTTTGACACAGTCAAATTCGATAGTCTAAAATAATTTTTGTGATATTTTATTTATTTTAGTAATATTTTAATTACTAATAATATTTAATAGTTATCTTTAATAAAAATAAAAAATATAAAAAATAATAAAAAAATAAAAAAAATCATACGGATCGGAAAGCGGCGCGTTCGCCGCAGAAATTATCTGTGGCGAATTGGGCAGTGCCCAATTCGCCGCAAATAACAATCTAGGGTGAATTGGGCACTGGACAATTCACCACAGCTGGGCTTGCCTAGTTTTGCGATGAACTGGCTTGCCCAGCTAGCCCACCATGCCCGTTTTTGCCAAAGCAATTTTTCCCAGCGCAACCCTTGGGCCCGACAGCCAGCGCGCGGTTGATTTTTTGACCAAATCTTATTTTACCCGATTTTATAGTTTTTCTTAAATAGATAGTATTTTCTTATTAAAATAGGATTAGGACTTTATTTTTCCTATAAATACCACATTAAAACAAGAAAAAGGAGAGGACAAAAAAAAAGACAGAAAACCCAAGAAAGAGAGAAAAATGGAGAAAACCCCTAGAGGGTGGCAATTAACATTAACAAGGGTGGGCAATTGAGATTAAGAGAGATTAAACCAGAAAGGCAGAAGACGGTAAAAGAAATTAACAATCACCAATCCATCAAAGGTAGTAACACTACCTTTGTTCTTATTCAACCAGAGACAATTGTGGAGGACCCAATGAATGGAGGTTTGATTATAAATCTTTTATTTGATTATATTTACAACATTCTTACATTTTGATTCATGAATTGTTAAACATATGATGTTATTGTTAGGAAATCAAGGAGATCACTGCAAACAAAACATGCAGCGGAAAAAAAAATTTTGATCTTTGATTTCCCATCAGGATCCATGCTGTTCATTTAATTTGACAAAAGTGTTCAAAGAACTAACCTGTTGATGATTCAAAATCACAGTTTGGAAGAGATGCCTCGATCGTCAAACACCCTCTATCGCGTATCCACACGAATGCTACCGTCTGGAGTGCTAGCTCTCTGCAACGGCGAAGGCTGAAAAACATTTTCTCTAAAACGTATTAGGGTTTCTTTTTTCGTTCTCTTTTTATTTTCTAAAGTTACCTATATAAAGACTTAACGTCTGGAGTGAATATAATCACTCCAGAATCCAATTCGAAATTGGATAAGGTAAGTCAAATTCAAAATCCAAATCTAATTAGGATTCTGAATATATTATCTAATAATATATATATATAAATGAAAACAATAATAATAATAAATATCTAATATCTAATATTAATATTATTAATATTATATCCAGCCTAAAGCGCATTCTTGTGTGTGACCCGATAGGCCCACATTAATTGGCAGTCAATTTAATCTCTATTAAACCAACAAGTCATAATTGGCCTCTAGCAAGGCGTTACAACTACCCAATTAATATAAGGAATGTCCAATTTGCCTAATAATAGTACATGCATTAATCCCTTTGTCACACGATATCTAGCTTGAACATAAGTCATGGTCAACGTCATACTTATACTGTCCAAACTTATGATTACTCGATCTCCAAGTAGACTGATAAAAACAAATGAAAATGATCACACTATCAATTCATTTGAGCACGGCCATGCATTTCACAGTCTCACTTATCGAGGGGCCCAAAAGATATCTCTCTCAAAGAGAGGGACAAATTCTATCTTGATTGTTCATTATCCTCTACATAATTTCTATCATATATGATCATAACCTTTATTACTATCCAGTTATGGATAATGTTTGATCATGTCAAAATATAATAGTCCTTATATTGGAAACTATGACAATCTCAAGTCAAAGAATTAATACATAACTATCATGAGATTTACTTATGACACTAACCCATGTAGTAATCTCATGACGGGTCTATCCAATACATTATTCTCTAACAAGTATCTATGAAACTGATTTGTATCACTATACACATAACCATCTGATGATTATCAAATCAATGTTCATACTGGTTAAGAATTATTTTTTATCTCTATAACAATAATAAACCAGGGACAAATATCAAAATTGTGTAACATGCAAACAAACAATAATGATAATAAAACCTCATTTATTAATAATGAATATATAACATAAAGATCCAAATAAATGGCCTAGGGCACATACACTAACAGTTATTGCCATATTTTCTTTTAAATGTTTCAATTATTTGTTTTGATATTGAGTCTTTCAGTAACCTAAATTATTAAACTTAATAGTATGTTTTATAGATCAAATTGTCCATTCATCCAGTAGCCTAAATTGTTGATTAAATTATCAAAACCCTAAACTATTATTTTATTTCCAAAACTTTTAAACCCTAAATTATTCTATTAAGGTCTCACAAACCTAATTGTTTTCCAAAATCTCAATTTATCTCAAGAATCAATGTTTCTTCTAAAAAGATAAATCAAAACCTTAATTTATTTTAAAGCTTGTCACCTTGTAACCCTTTGCCTAAACTATTCTACCTAAAGCCACTAAAAGCCCTAACTATCCAAAACCCAAGCTTCCTAAAACCCTAATTCCTAAACCTCCCATAAACTTGAGTTTGTAGATAGTTTAATTATTAAAATTGATCCAATAAGCCGAATTTCTAAACTCTAACTCTAGTAAACTCTAAGAACCAAACCTTTATTTGCCTTATATTTCCTAGAACTCCAAAATAGCTTTTCAATTATCAAAACCCTGAATTATTTTCTTAAATTCTAAAATTCAAAGTTGCTTTATTGAATCCTAATTTGTTTTCCAAATATCCAGTAACCCTAAAAATTAACTTTCAAACCTTAGATCCCAAATTCTTAAGTTCTTCTTCCAAAACCATAAATTATTCTTCAAACAAACCCTAAAGTGCTTTATTTTTCAAAAACCCCTAAAACCTTATATCCTCAAACCTTAAATCCTAGAACCCTAATATCTTAAGGACCCAAAATCCTAAATTTATGATGTTATCCCTAAACCCTAATTTGATTAACCAAAAAACTTACTACTTTCTTAAATTTATAAAATCCTAATCAATTCCATTCTTTAAAAAGCCCTAAATTCTTGAAAACCCTAAATTTATATATTTGTTGCTTTATTTAATTTTAGATTTGATTATGTAGCTTATTATATGTTTTGATGGTTGATTTATTTAATTTCAATGCTTGATTTATTTAATTTATCTTGGATGGATATTTTCTTTATTATTATGATTATTATTTGTTTATTTTGGTATTAAAATTGTAAGAGGTATGTTTCCATTATCGGGTACCTCATTAATTAATTTTCATGTAATTTAAATTGCTTTCATATTTTGGACCAATGTAAAGGACATGTTTCCACCTTTCGGTGGGTGTCCTATTTAGTTTTAGACATGGAGGATGTAAGGACATGTTTCCATCCTCGGATGGGTATCCATTTATTTGCTTTGTTTGGACATTGCTTTGATTTTAATATAATGATGCTTTATTTCAAATGTTGCATGTAGTATGGATAATATCATTATATCTAAGAATTTTATAATATTAAAACCTGAAACGGAGGCCGATTCTAATGAACCGAGCATTGTGGGGGGTGCTGGGCCATTTCTCACCTTCCCCACACGTACCCAACTTTCCAAACCCATTAGGGGGTTGGGGATTCCTTACGAATCGAGTCATCCACCCCCCTTTCTTTTTTTTTTTTTTTTGCTCCTCTGGGTGGTGACTCCATTTTCTCCGGGTTTAGGCTAGTGTTTGGTAAGCCAAGAACTAGTATATGCCCTATTAACATCAATATCTAGTTTGACCCTTTGAGCCTTCATAAAATTTTAGCTTGCTTTTCTTTAGCTTATAAACCCCAATGACCTACCCCTGAGCTATTGTGATACTTATGGCAAGTCTTATGATCACTAAGGAATAAAAGGGAAAGAAGATCAAAGATAAAGATATAAAGTCAAGACTATAGAGATAGTTGAAGGACACTTGAATTAGACCTGATGTCACGGACTTATTGAGATAAAGTGAGGGCAACAAAAGATTCATCTTCATTGAAGTAGATTTATACCATTCCACTCACCCATTATAAAAAAACATAAGTTGGTACAAACAAGACAAATCTTTTAAAGCTAAGACCTAAAAAGAGAAAAAAAAAGCAAAAAAAAGGAAAAATGAAAAATGAAAAAGGGAAAAGAAAATAAAACCTAAAAAAGGTGGTCCATAAAGCCAACCAAGTTCTTTTTTACCTAAAGCAAGCAGAAGACATTGACTTAGTTTACGAGGATAGATTGACTTTAGTTGGTCTAGTCTAGCCAAAAATTTAAATAAAAATAAGAGAATTAGGGGAAAGACCATCTTTCATTTTATCCAACATGGCTCCAAGTCAGCCATATTAAGAGTCTTAGACTTGATATTCCAAAAGGGAAAAGGACAAAAAGAAAGAGAAAAAAAGGTGGTCTGAAGATTAAGATAGTACTGATTCGATCTAGATTTCTGCCAAGGAAATAGAAGAATGTTCAAAGCTCTATCTTTTCATGCTCTCAACTATCTAAGGTTCCAATAAGAAGTTTGTACTGTGAAGGTTTGTCCATAGTGTCACATAGGCTCCAATTGACAAATGGCCTCCACTTAAACCATATCCCTTAAAAACCCCATTTCAAGCCTATTAAAGACCTATTGATCTCTCTTGGTAGGTAGAGTCTACTAATGGTGATAGTTTGAATAAGCAAGCGTATGAGATAGACAATATTTAAACTTAATGAGACCTTTGGCCAAGTAATGTGTTTGTGCCAATTTGAAGTGCAACATTTTTTTCTCAAATGGAAATGATTCCCAAGTTTTGTACGGAAACTAAGGTTGTTATATTATAGATATATTAATTTAGAAAATCGAGTCCTCAAGTACAATGATACTGATTTGACAAAGTCAACATTTGACTAATAAAGAAAAATTGTTTTCTTGTTGCATAAACCTTCAAGTTAAGGGAAGTATGTTGTACCATCAAACCTCGAAGGATACATTAGGCAAAATAAATGATTATTTGCAAGGTTATGAAGAAGCTATAAATTGACGTGCTAAATCATAGTTTGAAATGGATGTATCTCTGGCTATGCTGCTTGGGCCCTGCCACTCATGTTTTCAGCATATTGAAGATAAAATCCATAAAATGTGAAGCCTTTTGTAGTTCCAATGCAAGATCTGAATGAGTATCTGGAAGGAATCCATGGGAGCATTTCAGCTGATCACCTCAGTTTGTGAGTTGATGGAACCACTGTGAGTATTATTCATGCATATCATGCATACATGAGCATATCACACTGTATTTTTGTCTTGCATTGCCTATTGTTTGTCAAAGTAAACAACAATACTCTATGAAGCAGATATGGAATCAGGAGGTATGAAAGGCCTATTGCTTGATAAAGGTCGAGTCACTTTATGTAAATGGAGATGCATGCATATGCAAGGATTCAGACAAAATACAAACATCAATATGAGCATGCATGAGAAAAATCATTGGTTTGTGCCTGATCCGTGCCGTATGCTATATGCAATTACCGCAAGTGCACGGGTCGCCCAAGTAATAAAGTAGTGAGTGAGTTATCGTTCCACTGAGGACAAGGCCAAGCACTAGTGCAAACCTCAACCGTTGTTTAGCAAATTAATATTTTTTTGTGGTGTTTTGTAATTAAAGACAATTAACTTAAATGGATGCAAGTAATGAAATACAACAAACCTAATGAATGCAAGTAAAGATAAATTGAATGTTGTGTGTAAAAAGGATTGATATAAATGATACTATCCAGATATTGAATCCCCCCTAGCCACAATTACATCACACATGATGGAGTTGAATTGGCATTCCTCTAACTTAGACTAAAACCTCTCTCGAGTGAATTAATCCCTAATCGCTAAGTAGAGTGCCGGAATCTCTTCTCAAAACACAATTAAATAGGTCATGCATTAAGAACAAGGAACTATACACCAAAGGATCTTGTAGGTCTATCTCTAGCACCCCAATCAATCCTCAACCCTTATGAGTAATCAATTCATGCCAAGCTTTCTCAAGTCAAAAACATGGAAATGGCAACCAATCAATAAGCATGCTATCATCAATTGGCAATAATCATTAAGCATCACAAGAATAAAACAACTCAATCAATTAAAAGTATCTAGTTATACAAATAGGCTAGGGTTCTTCAATATCTAGATAGATAACGAATTAGTTCATGTTCAATACAATTAATACAACAACAACAACAACAATAACAAAATACATAAAAGGAGAAAATAGAAAAACCCCTTTCAATGTGTGCTTCTTGAATTTGCAGGAGCTGTCAATGGAAGATGAAGATGATGGAGATGGAGGATGAAGATGAAGAGTCAAGGAAAGTGTCACTCCCTCCTTGCCCAAAACGTGTATGCCCAAGTCTCCTCCTCTCAAATCTTTCTTCTCTGTTTCTGTCTCTGTTTTCTGCAAAAACCCTCAACTCTCCCTCTCTGCAGAAGCTCCCTCTTCTTCCTCTTCCTCCTCTTTTTATTTTCCTCCAAGCTCAAGTCAAACTTTCCAACTCACTTCCAGCTCACACCCCATACCTTGTTCCCCATATTCTATTTGTTTTGTATTTCTTTTGGCCAAAAGTAATTGGTTGTCCCCCACTTTTTCCTCAAACTCGGGCAGAAAATCATCTTTTTCATAGGTGACACGCCCAGTGACACGCCCATGTCACTGGGTGTGTCACAGCTACTGTGATTTTGAATAAATGGCACGCCCAGTGACACGCCCATGTCACTGGGCGTGTCACAGCTACTGGAAACATTATAAAAGGCACGTTTGGTGACACGGGCGTGTCCATGAGCGTGTCCATTGATGAATTTTGCTCTTTCTTCATTGTTTTGACCATCCAAGTGAGTTTTTCCACTTTAACCTAAAACAAACACTTAAAACCAACTTTAAACAAAAATCAAATGAAACATTAACTAAAAACACATTAAAATCATACTAAAAACAAGTATAAAATCACTCTCATCAAATACCCCACACTTAAATCCTTGCTTGTCCCCAAGCAAGACTAAACTCAAAACAAACTAAACACATTAATTTTGTCAAGTTCAAGAGTTATAAAAATTGTATTAAGACTTCCCTATCCTTAAATCCGCAATCAATATCAAATAGAACAAAATCGATACCAAAGCAATTAAGTGGCTTTCCATGCACAACCTACATTGTCACTCTCTCACCAACTCTTAAAAAGTGTTTGATCAAGGTGGTATTTACACTCATAACAATCAATGAAAGATTATTGCCATAAGCTTGCTTATTTATCAAATCTCCACCACTTAATTACAATCAAGCATCAATCAAAAGGTCTTTTATTGGGTTGTAATGGGGTTAAGGTAGAGGCATGATATTTAGGAAATGTGAGCTTAATCATTAAGTTCAAGAGCACTTCAAGAATGAAGTAACCAATCATATGTATCACCTAACTATCTCAAAACACCTTGCTCTTATTTACCCCTTGACATTAAAGAACTTTTCAAGTGAACTCACATATTACATCTTGCAAGGATTATTTCTAAAACATATCCAACCCTTTCAACAATAACAACAATTTTTCTTATTTTTCTTCTTTTTACTTGATTTTTATTTTTTATTTTTTTTATTTGCAATCTTAAACCTACTAAATTTAACCCCACACTTAATTTAACACAACACTTGGTCATAAACGCTCTTAAAATGCTCTTGACCTAATGAAAGGGTAAGAGTTAAAAACAAGGTTCAAGCTAATGGTGTTGTGAAAAAGAAAGAAAAGGAGAAATGAAATAGGCTCAAAATTGGCTAACTAAGGTTAAAATTTGGGTAGGTCTTTTTAAGCCAAAGTGGGTTCACCTAATTGCCTTAATCATCTTGATACCAAATTGCAATTTTTATATAGTCTTAAAATGTATGTCAAAGCAAGTTCTAGCAAGTCATCAATCAAAGATGTCCACACACAACAAAAATAATCAGTTGATGGCTCAATTCCTCACTAGGTTGATGGTAATGCAAAGAAAAACCAACATAATTGACAATAAGCATCAATTCTACTCAATTCTCAAATTCATGCTTCAAAAATTAAAAGGGTCATCAATCAACAATGTTTATAACAATTGAACTTTTCAAAATTAATTTATTTAAAGAAAAACATTAACTAAACTAACACAAAAATAAACTAAAATTAAAAACACAAAACATAAAATTAACAACACAAAACACAACATGCACCCCACACTTAAAATTTCACATTGTCCTCAATGTGAGCATGCATAAACTAAAGAGAGTTTAGATAAAACCTGATTTCCACCGCTCCCATATGCGATGTGTAGGGCTCCTTCCACCCGTAATGCAATTGGAGTTCATGATTGAGAGGATAGACAGCATGCAACTTCGAAATGTGCCCAATGCATTGCAAAGCTTAGGTAGTATCTTTGGTTGAGCAAATGGCCAATGAGAACTCATGAAGGCTGTCTTGGGGAGATTTTCCAATGCTATAGGAACTTGGTAAAAATATTCTTCAGTATGCAACATGGTTATATTCATTTTTTGTTCTTTCTCGCTCCCGAAATTGGGAGGGATAATCATTGATTGCATATTGTTTTCCCCAACTAAAACAAATTTTAAAATTTTTGTTGTCTTTTGGAGTTCAACCAAGTTTGGTTGAATCTCTTCCTCATCCTCTTTAGCAATTTGAAGTTTCATCTCAACAACCTCATCGTTTAACAGTAATTTGCTCTCCTTAATTTTTAGATTGGAAATATTAGGCTCCACTTCTAAAGTCATGGCTACCTCAAGCTTATCTATATTATCTTGGCTATAAGACATGTCATAGAGTTCAGGAATATGCATACCTTGGTTTTCTTCCTCCAGCCTATATGGGGAATAAATTGGTGGCATAAAAGGATTTGGAGTCTCATGTAATTCTATCCAAGTTGATGCTTCCAGATTCTTCTCCTCCTTTGATTGACTCATCTCCTCCATGTTGGATTGGATCTCTTCGCCATTTTCTTCTTGATTGGTCCCTGCATCAAAGAAATCACAAAAATTGTTATAAATTACTTGTTCACTCCTTAAATTTGTGATTACCTGAGTTTGCTTCAATTGGCTAGGAGACTCCTCTTGTTGGTATGCTTGGGGTTGATGTGCCAGCTGCCCAACTAGAGCATTCAACCTCCTCTGTGTTTCTTGCAAAAATTCAGACCTTAACTCATCTTCCACTATGTATTGAGTTTGAAACTTCTCTGTGTCTTGAATGAAAGCATTCATTCTCTCCTCCAAAGTGGGTTTCTCAAGGTGGTCTTGGTGTGAAAATTCTTCTTGAAAGTAAGGACCTCCTTGGTAAGGCTGAAAACAATTTTGAGGTGGAGTGTACTGCTGATCTTCCCAATAAAAATTTTGGTGGCTTTCCCAACTAGGATTGTAAGAATTGAAATATGGGTCATTACCACCAATCTGCTCAAAATTTTGGTATTGCTGGAAATTTTGGTAGTCATATTCTTCTTCGTGCCATTCTTGGTATCGTTCAAAACCAAATGAACATGTATTGGCACTATGTCCTGCATTGCCACATGCTGCACAAATCGTGTTAGAATTATAGTCCCTATCATAAACTTCTCCGTGCCTTGAAAACTGCATCTTTACAAAAGGCACTCAGCAATTTAAAGAAAAACAAACGAACAAACAAACAAACAAACAAATTCAAACTCAATAAACAAACAAATTTACAGAACACAAACAAACGATTCAAAGAAAAACACAAAAAAAAATTCAAAGAAAACAAACGAACATACTAAATCAACAGTCTTAATTATATTACTAGTATTGAAACCATTGTCCCCGGCAGCGGCGCCAAAAACTTGATGCGTGCCGTATGCTATATGCAATTACCGCAAGTGCACGGGTCGCCCAAGTAATAAAGTAGTGAGTGAGTTATCGTTCCACTGAGGACAAGGCCAAGCACTAGTGCAAACCTCAACCGTTGTTTAGCAAATTAATATTTTTTTGTGGTGTTTTGTAATTAAAGACAATTAACTTAAATGGATGCAAGTAATGAAATACAACAAACCTAATGAATGCAAGTAAAGATAAATTGAATGTTGTGTGTAAAAAGGATTGATATAAATGATACTATCCAGATATTGAATCCCCCCTAGCCACAATTACATCACACATGATGGAGTTGAATTGGCATTCCTCTAACTTAGACTAAAACCTCTCTCGAGTGAATTAATCCCTAATCGCTAAGTAGAGTGCCGGAATCTCTTCTCAAAACACAATTAAATAGGTCATGCATTAAGAACAAGGAACTATACACCAAAGGATCTTGTAGGTCTATCTCTAGCACCCCAATCAATCCTCAACCCTTATGAGTAATCAATTCATGCCAAGCTTTCTCAAGTCAATAACATGGAAATGGCAACCAATCAATAAGCATGCTATCATCAATTGGCAATAATCATTAAGCATCACAAGAATAAAACAACTCAATCAATTAAAAGTATCTAGTTATACAAATAGGCTAGGGTTCTTCAATATCTAGATAGATAATGAATTAGTTCATGTTCAATACAATTAATACAACAACAACAACAACAATAACAAAATACATAAAAGGAGAAAATAGAAAAACCCCTTTCAATGTGTGCTTCTTGAATTTGCAGGAGCTGTCAATGGAAGATGAAGATGATGGAGATGGAGGATGAAGATGAAGAGTCAAGGAAAGTGTCACTCCCTCCTTGCCCAAAACTTGTATGCCCAAGTCTCCTCCTCTCAAATCTTTCTTCTCTGTTTCTGTCTCTGTTTTCTGCAAAAACCCTCAACTCTCCCTCTCTGCAGAAGCTCCCTCTTCTTCCTCTTCCTCCTCTTTTTATTTTCCTCCAAGCTCAAGTCAAACTTTCCAACTCACTTCCAGCTCACACCCCATACCTTGTTCCCCATATTCTATTTGTTTTGTATTTCTTTTGGCCAAAAGTAATTGGTTGTCCCCCACTTTTTCCTCAAACTCGGGCAGAAAATCATCTTTTTCATAGGTGACACGCCCAGTGACACGCCCATGTCACTGGGTGTGTCACAGCTACTGTGATTTTGAATAAATGGCACGCCCAGTGACACGCCCATGTCACTGGGCGTGTCACAGCTACTGGAAACATTATAAAAGGCACGTTTGGTGACACGGGCGTGTCCATGAGCGTGTCCATTGATGAATTTTGCTCTTTCTTCATTGTTTTGACCATCCAAGTGAGTTTTTCCACTTTAACCTAAAACAAACACTTAAAACCAACTTTAAACAAAAATCAAATGAAACATTAACTAAAAACACATTAAAATCATACTAAAAACAAGTATAAAATCACTCTCATCAAATACCCCACACTTAAATCCTTGCTTGTCCCCAAGCAAGACTAAACTCAAAACAAACTAAACACATTAATTTTGTCAAGTTCAAGAGTTATAAAAATTGTATTAAGACTTCCCTATCCTTAAATCCGCAATCAATATCAAATAGAACAAAATCGATACCAAAGCAATTAAGTGGCTTTCCATGCACAACCTACATTGTCACTCTCTCACCAACTTTTAAAAAGTGTTTGATCAAGGTGGTATTTACACTCATAACAATCAATGAAAGATTATTGCCATAAGCTTGCTTATTTATCAAATCTCCACCACTTAATTACAATCAAGCATCAATCAAAAGGTCTTTTATTGGGTTGTAATGGGGTTAAGGTAGAGGCATGATATTTAGGAAATGTGAGCTTAATCATTAAGTTCAAGAGCACTTCAAGAATGAAGTAACCAATCATATGTATCACCTAACTATCTCAAAACACCTTGCTCTTATTTACCCCTTGACATTAAAGAACTTTTCAAGTGAACTCACATATTACATCTTGCAAGGATTATTTCTAAAACATATCCAACCCTTTCAACAATAACAACAATTTTTCTTATTTTTCTTCTTTTTACTTGATTTTTATTTTTTATTTTTTTTATTTGCAATCTTAAACCTACTAAATTTAACCCCACACTTAATTTAACACAACACTTGGTCATAAACGCTCTTAAAATGCTCTTGACCTAATGAAAGGGTAAGAGTTAAAAACAAGGTTCAAGCTAATGGTGTTGTGAAAAAGAAAGAAAAGGAGAAATGAAATAGGCTCAAAATTGGCTAACTAAGGTTAAAATTTGGGTAGGTCTTTTTAAGCCAAAGTGGGTTCACCTAATTGCCTTAATCATCTTGATACCAAATTGCAATTTTTATATAGTCTTAAAATGTATGTCAAAGCAAGTTCTAGCAAGTCATCAATCAAAGATGTCCACACACAACAAAAATAATCAGTTGATGGCTCAATTCCTCACTAGGTTGATGGTAATGCAAAGAAAAACCAACATAATTGACAATAAGCATCAATTCTACTCAATTCTCAAATTCATGCTTCAAAAATTAAAAGGGTCATCAATCAACAATGTTTATAACAATTGAACTTTTCAAAATTAATTTATTTAAAGAAAAACATTAACTAAACTAACACAAAAATAAACTAAAATTAAAAACACAAAACATAAAATTAACAACACAAAACACAACATGCACCCCACACTTAAAATTTCACATTGTCCTCAATGTGAGCATGCATAAACTAAAGAGAGTTTAGATAAAACCTGATTTCCACCGCTCCCATATGCGATGTGTAGGGCTCCTTCCACCCGTAATGCAATTGGAGTTCATGATTGAGAGGATAGACAGCATGCAACTTCGAAATGTGCCCAATGCATTGCAAAGCTTAGGTAGTATCTTTGGTTGAGCAAATGGCCAATGAGAACTCATGAAGGCTGTTTTGGGGAGATTTTCCAATGCTATAGGAACTTGGTAAAAATATTCTTCAGTATGCAACATGGTTATATTCATTTTTTGTTCTTTCTCGCTCCCGAAATTGGGAGGGATAATCATTGATTGCATATTGTTTTCCCCAACTAAAACAAATTTTAAAATTTTTGTTGTCTTTTGGAGTTCAACCAAGTTTGGTTGAATCTCTTCCTCATCCTCTTTAGCAATTTGAAGTTTCATCTCAACAACCTCATCGTTTAACAGTAATTTGCTCTCCTTAATTTTTAGATTGGAAATATTAGGCTCCACTTCTAAAGTCATGGCTACCTCAAGCTTATCTATATTATCTTGGCTATAAGACATGTCATAGAGTTCAGGAATATGCATACCTTGGTTTTCTTCCTCCAGCCTATATGGGGAATAAATTGGTGGCATAAAAGGATTTGGAGTCTCATGTAATTCTATCCAAGTTGATGCTTCCAGATTCTTCTCCTCCTTTGATTGACTCATCTCCTCCATGTTGGATTGGATCTCTTCGCCATTTTCTTCTTGATTGGTCCCTGCATCAAAGAAATCACAAAAATTGTTATAAATTACTTGTTCACTCCTTAAATTTGTGATTACCTGAGTTTGCTTCAATTGGCTAGGAGACTCCTCTTGTTGGTATGCTTGGGGTTGATGTGCCAGCTGCCCAACTAGAGCATTCAACCTCCTCTGTGTTTCTTGCAAAAATTCAGACCTTAACTCATCTTCCACTATGTATTGAGTTTGAAACTTCTCTGTGTCTTGAATGAAAGCATTCATTCTCTCCTCCAAAGTGGGTTTCTCAAGGTGGTCTTGGTGTGAAAATTCTTCTTGAAAGTAAGGACCTCCTTGGTAAGGCTGAAAACAATTTTGAGGTGGAGTGTACTGCTGATCTTCCCAATAAAAATTTTGGTGGCTTTCCCAACTAGGATTGTAAGAATTGAAATATGGGTCATTACCACCAATCTGCTCAAAATTTTGGTATTGCTGGAAATTTTGGTAGTCATATTCTTCTTCGTGCCATTCTTGGTATCGTTCGAAACCAAATGAACATGTATTGGCACTATGTCCTGCATTGCCACATGCTGCACAAATCGTGTTAGAATTATAGTCCCTATCATAAACTTCTCCGTGCCTTGAAAACTGCATCTTTACAAAAGGCACTCAGCAATTTAAAGAAAAACAAACGAACAAACAAACAAACAAACAAATTCAAACTCAATAAACAAACAAATTTACAGAACACAAACAAACGATTCAAAAAAAAACACAAAAAAAAATTCAAAGAAAACAAACGAACATACTAAATCAACAGTCTTAATTATATTACTAGTATTGAAACCATTGTCCCCGGCAGCGGTGCCAAAAACTTGATGCGTGCCGTATGCTATATGCAATTACCGCAAGTGCACGGGTCGCCCGAGTAATAAAGTAGTGAGTGAGTTATCGTTCCACTGAGGACAAGGCCAAGCACTAGTGCAAACCTCAACCGTTGTTTAGCAAATTAATATTTTTTTGTGGTGTTTTGTAATTAAAGACAATTAACTTAAATGGATGCAAGTAATGAAATACAACAAACCTAATGAATGCAAGTAAAGATAAATTGAATGTTGTGTGTAAAAAGGATTGATATAAATGATACTATCCAGATATTGAATCCCCCCTAGCCACAATTACATCACACATGATGGAGTTGAATTGGCATTCCTCTAACTTAGACTAAAACCTCTCTCGAGTGAATTAATCCCTAATCGCTAAGTAGAGTGCCAGAATCTCTTCTCAAAACACAATTAAATAGGTCATGCATTAAGAACAAGGAACTATACACCAAAGGATCTTGTAGGTCTATCTCTAGCACCCCAATCAATCCTCAACCCTTATGAGTAATCAATTCATGCCAAGCTTTCTCAAGTCAATAACATGGAAATGGCAACCAATCAATAAGCATGCTATCATCAATTGGCAATAATCATTAAGCATCACAAGAATAAAACAACTCAATCAATTAAAAGTATCTAGTTATACAAATAGGCTAGGGTTCTTCAATATCTAGATAGATAATGAATTAGTTCATGTTCAATACAATTAATACAACAACAACAACAACAATAACAAAATACATAAAAGGAGAAAATAGAAAAACCCCTTTCAATGTGTGCTTCTTGAATTTGCAGGAGCTGTCAATGGAAGATGAAGATGATGGAGATGGAGGATGAAGATGAAGAGTCAAGGAAAGTGTCACTCCCTCCTTGCCCAAAACGTGTATGCCCAAGTCTCCTCCTCTCAAATCTTTCTTCTCTGTTTCTGTCTCTGTTTTCTGCAAAAACCCTCAACTCTCCCTCTCTGCAGAAGCTCCCTCTTCTTCCTCTTCCTCCTCTTTTTATTTTCCTCCAAGCTCAAGTCAAACTTTCCAACTCACTTCCAGCTCACACCCCATACCTTGTTCCCCATATTCTATTTGTTTTGTATTTCTTTTGGCCAAAAGTAATTGGTTGTCCCCCACTTTTTCCTCAAACTCGGGCAGAAAATCATCTTTTTCATAGGTGACACGCCCAGTGACACGCCCATGTCACTGGGTGTGTCACAGCTACTGTGATTTTGAATAAATGGCACGCCCAGTGACACGCCCATGTCACTGGGCGTGTCACAGCTACTGGAAACATTATAAAAGGCACGTTTGGTGACACGGGCGTGTCCATGAGCGTGTCCATTGATGAATTTTGCTCTTTCTTCATTGTTTTGACCATCCAAGTGAGTTTTTCCACTTTAACCTAAAACAAACACTTAAAACCAACTTTAAACAAAAATCAAATGAAACATTAACTAAAAACACATTAAAATCATACTAAAAACAAGTATAAAATCACTCTCATCAGTGCCTACATAGCGGGCAAAGTTTCTCCTTTCAATTTTTTGAGTTTATGTGTGTACAAAATATTTTCAGACTCACTTTTAATATTTTGCCATGCAGGGGGCAAATAGAGAATATAAGGGCTAGATAAAAAAATACCTGATTTTTTTGCAAAAGGAAGAACAAAAGAACAAAACAAGAAGAAAGAAAGAACCCCAAAAGATTGAAGATGCAAAAAAAAATAAAAGATCGATGCAGTTAAAAGAGTTAAAGTCAATGCAGGATAATATCCAAAGGATAAAGATCCATTTTAGAAGGGTAAAGCCCCAATCTCCAAAGGATAAAGATCCATTTTTGAAGGATAAAGACCCAATCTCCAAACGATGAAGATCAATTTTGAAGGGTGAAGACCCGATTCCAAGGATGAAGATCCATTTTGAAAGGTGAAGACCTGACGTCCAAAGAATGAAGATCCATTTTAAATGGTGAAGACCTGATGTCCAAGGATGAAGATCCATTTTTAAGGATGAAGACCCAATCTCTAAAGGATGAAGATCCATTTTGAAGAGTGAAGACTCGATGTCTAAGTATGAAGATCCATTTTTAAGGGTGAAGATGCACAATCCATTAAAGAATGGAACAATTGGCAAGAAGAAAGCCAAAACTCTCAAATGATAGAAGGCCAGTAGAATCCATTAAAAAATAGAATAATCGGCTAGAAGAAAGCCAAAATTCTTAGATAACATAAGGTCAGCATAATCCATTAAAGAATGGAACAAGTGGCTAGAAGAAATCCTGCACTCTTAAATGATAGAAGGTCAGTCCAGCTAGAGGAGCTGAAGTTGATCCATTTATGGATGGATCAAGTGGCTAGAAGGAAGCCATGACAGAAGATCAATTAGCTAGAAGAGCTAAGATTGATTGGCTAGAAGAAAGCCAAAATGCTCAACTGACAGAACATCACCCAAATTCAGTCTTGGGTCCAGAACCCAACCAATCTAATCTTGGGTCAAGAACCCAAACTAACTCGGCTCTAGAACTCAAATTATTTTTTGAATCTAGAAATGAATTAGGGTCCAGAACCCAAACCAACGCATATCCAGAACCCAAATTATTTTTTGAGTCTAGAACTCAATCCGGGTCCAGAACCCAAACCAAATCGGGTCCAGAAACTAAAATTATTTTTGAGTCCAGAACTCAATTCAAGTTCAGAACCAAAACCAACTCAGGTCCAAAGCCCAAATTATTTTAGAGTTAAGAACTTGATTCGGGTCTAGAATCCAAGCCAACTCGAGTCTAGAACCCATTAAAAAATCATGTTGCTTTTTGATCTCTTTTGTTGAAATCCTAGATCACTCAAGCAGGGGACAAATTCTAGACCCTTAATTTTGGATCTAATCCAGTCTGGCCCTAGTTAAAAGGGAATTAGACAAGTCTAAGGGTTTAAACTAGTCTTAAATAATTTTAAAAGCCTAAAATGGTTTGGATCCCAAGACAAGTAGGCCTAGGCCCAAATTTTGTCAAATCGACATGCTCAATTCTCCTGTAGTGAATTAGCATGCCAATTTTATCACAGGCCCATGGTTGGGGCAATGGGCCAATTTTGCTACCAATACGACCCTCGGTTGATTAATTTCCTAATTTAAATTGGATGTTGTCTTAGCCTTAGGATAAAGTGTATTAGGGTTTTGTTTTAAACCTGATTTGCCTATAAATAATGGGATTTTAATGTTGAACAGGGAATTAACAATTATTAAGAGAGCAGCACAGATTAGCAACATTTGAATTAACATAGAGTAGAGGAACGTTTTATTAACAATCAAAGACTATCAAATCAACTAGCACATATTAACAAAGGATCAACACATCAAAGGCGGTAATCACTGTCTTTATCTTTGCTCTGCCAGAATTAGCAATTGGTCTAGGCAACAACTTGGATCAACCTATTTAATTTGATGGAGCCTTCAATGCAGGTTTGGTTTTCAAAACTTAAAACATATAGTAGCTATATTTTCTTTTCTTTTAAACATTTTGATTTTTTGTTTTGATTATCACTTTAATCCAACAGCTTAATTGGTAAAATCTCAATTAAATATTTTATAAAACCAAAATTTAATCCATATTATTTCATCTAGTATCTCAATGTTTAAATTAATGGAATATTTATCAAAACCCTAATTTATTTCCAAAACCCTAAATTTTTTTCCAATTTCCAAAACCTTAATTTGTTCTCACAATTTCTAAAAATCCTAATTTGTTTTCTAATTTCTAAATCAAAAATCCCTATTCCAAAATATGTTTCCTAAAGCCTAAACACTAATATCCAGAGTCCTTAAAACCTAAACCCTAAATTCTAAAACCCTAATTTAAGATGTAAACCCTAAATTTGTATATTTGATGCTTAATTTAAATATTAAAACCTAGATTCAATTATTTCATGTTTATGATGAATGATTTATTAATGTTTTATTTGTTATGGGTGATTTATTCTATTTTTGCTTATGGAGAGTGTTTGAATGATTTAATTTCATTTGGTTAATTATTTAGTGCTTCAAAAATGTAAGAGGTATGTTTCCACTTTCTGGGTACCTCATTAGTTAAGTTTAATGTAATTTAATTTTTTTTCAAGTTTTGGATTAATGTAAAGGGCATGTTTTCACTTATGGTGGTTGTCCTATTTTATTTAGTTTTTTGACATTAAACCATCATTGTAAAGGCATGTTTCCATCCTTAGATAAGTGCCTATTTTGATTAATTTATTTTAATAAATGTGATGGATGTTTATTTCTTTTAAGTTGTGTATAATATGGATAATATCATAATAATCAATAATTTAAAAATGTTTAGACCTGAAAAGGAGGCCGATTCCAATGAATATGACGTTATGTGGGTGTTGGGTCATCCTCACCTTCCACATACTTACCCAAATTTTTTAACCCATTAAGGAGGCTGGCAATTCCTTAGGAATTGAGTCATCTACCCCTTTCTTTTTCTTAGCCCGTCCGGATAACGACTCCATTTTCTCCGGGTTTAGGCTCCTGTTCTCTAAGGTCCTGAGCCAAACAATACCAAAGTCACAACAACCATTCCACATGGGAGTGGGAATGAAAATCCTCGCTCACAATTACTAGATGGCGAGTAGGATATCCAAAGCAGCCATCATGTGCACACTCATCACCACTACATAAGTCATTTAACCTAGGATCAAGTAAGAGAAATGTTAGTATTAATATGAAAACTTTTGAGCAAAATAACTTGCTTGTTTTCTTTTCTGCAGATGGATGTGGCTTGGTGGGGAACTGACGAGAGGCACAACTAGACTCCATCCATGAATGGTGCCCTGCCCTTATAAAATTCTTATCGGATCATTGCTAGTCCAGTTTCTAATGGCTAGTTCCTTGGTGAGCAAGTGTATAATTGGTTCCTTAGTCCTGACCAACAGAGAGTATTAGCAGACATCCCATCATATACAGTGAATAGCATGGTCATACCAGAACATTCTTGGAGACGTGCTCAAAATGACTTTGATATTCGGGACTTTATGCTCTTACAGGATGTGTCACATGTCCAGTTTATTTTAGATCAGCTCTGTGAGTGGGGATTTTCACCCCCACTCCCATGTTGAATGGTTCTTATGACTTTGGCACTGTTAGGCTCATGGTCTTAGAGAATACGGGCCTAAACCAGAAGAAAATGGAGTTGCCATTCGGACAGGCTAGGAAAATAGAAAGGGGTGGATGACTTGATTCCTAAGGAATCTCCAACCCCCTGTTGGGTTCAAAAATTTGAGTACGTATGGGGAAGGTGAGAATGACCCAGCACCCCCATAATGCCCGATTTATTAGAACTAGCCTCCTTTTAGGTCTTAATATAATTAAATTCTTAACTTATTGAAATATCATCCATACTACATGCAATTTAAAACAAATAAATACTCATTGTATTAAAATTAAAGCAACCAAATAAAATGGTCACCCATCCAACGATGAAAACTTGCCAAAGTAAATAAAAATAGGACACCCATCAATCGGTGGAAACATGTTCCTTACATTAATCCCAAAACTTTAAATAAGATAAAAGAATAAATTAAATAAAACTAGGCACCCACATACTGGAAACATGCCTTTTACATCTTTGAAATCCAAGTAATTAAATTAAAACATTCTACCATTTATCATAAATAAAATAAAAGCTAATCATCCATCACAAACATACATCAACAAATTAAAAAATCAAATATATGTTTTAATATTACATGGAACAATAAATAATGAAAACCAGGGTTTTAAATGAAAACTAGGGTTTTTAGTACTAACTTAGGGTTTTAAATGGAAAACTAGGTTTTTTAGGATTTAATATTGTAAAACATACAACTAAGATTTGATCTTATAAAATAATGCAATTAGGATTTGATATGGAGTTGTAATATTTAATCCTAAAGCTAAAGTACCATGTTATAAGATTAGGGCTTTTAATTTACAAAAGCACTGCTAAAACATAATCAATATTTTTTTTTGGTCTTCTGTGAAAAAATTTGGCTAATTGATTTTTAAATTCACAATAAGATGAGTTAAGTAATAAAGTAAAATAATAACACTAAATTGAAATGGCTAAAAGAATTACCAACTTTGTCGGCTCAGCAAAATTTTATTTGTTGAACCACACATACTGCTTGATGAATGGCCTAGCTCAATTTAGGCTTTGGTTGGAGTTTTTGTTCATTGCCTCTCTTTGCTTTTTCTTTTATTTTTGTTCTCTGTGTTTAATTGATATTCCTCCCCTTTTTTTTCTCATTACTGCAACTTTTAATTATTGCTTTTCTTACTCTTTATTTTTGGCTGCTAACTGCTCTCTATCTAAATTGTCTCTCTTGTTCCTTCTCTATTTTTATTTTTAGTTGTCGTCCCTCTGTGGCTCTTAATCCTCTTCCCTTTATAAGGCAATCTTATGGTTCAAATATATTTTTCAAACTCTAAACCTAGTGTGAGCAGGGATTTTTGCCCCCTACTCCCATGTGAAATGGTTCTTATGACTTCGACACTATTAGGCTAAAGACCTTAGAGAACACAGGCCTTAACCCAAAGCAAATAGAGTCATCACCCGAACAGGCCGGTAATCGAAAGGGGTGGTTGACTCGATTTATAAGGAATCTCTAACCCCCTATTGGGTTCAAAAAATTGGGTATGCGTGGGGGAAGGTGAGAATGATCCAGCACCCCCACAACACCCTGTTCATTGGAAATAGCCTCCTTCTCAGGTCTAAATATTATTAAATTCTTGGTTATTACAACATTGTCCGTATTACATGTAAATATGAAAATAAATAAACATCAATTGCATTAAATTGAACCATCCAATCAAAATGGGCTCCCGTCCAAGGATGGAAACTATTCCTTATAATCATCCAAGTCCATAAGAATAAATAAAATCGAACACCCACCAAAAGGTAAAAATATGTTCTTTCCAAAGTTTCAAAGTCCACAAAAATAAATTACATAATTTAGAAAATAACTAAGGCACCCACATAGTGGAAACATGCCTTTTACATATCCATTCAAGTAATAATTCAATATAAATAAATTATTCATAATAAACAATTAATCAACAAATAATCTAAATAAATCATCCATCCATCATAAGATAAAATAATTAAGATCAAGATATGAAGATATAAACTAAGGTTAAAATATGTAAAGTTGAATTCAAATTGCAATTAAAGGCTAAATATACAAACTAGGGTTTAAACCTAAAGGATTGAAGTCTTGGGCTAGTGTTTTTGAAATTATAAAATTTGGATCTTGGATTAGGATTTTTGGGATTTTGGATTTAGGGTTTTGGATTATGGTTAGGTATTTGAGATTAGGGTTTTAAATATTAGGGTTTTATATTAGGGTTTTGGCTTTTTACAGATTCGGGGTTAAGTATTGGATTTTAAAGTTTAATATGCAAACTAGCTAAAACATGTAAAATTAGGATATTGGAAGATGAACTACAGCTAAATGTATAAAATATATTTTAGACAATGCAAGATTAGTGTTTAATGTTTCAAATCAAATTAAAATCTAAGGTTACATTGTATTGAATGAAATTTATTAATTTGGTGAAACATCACAATATGTCTAATTCATGAATCACTAGAAGTTTAAACAAAATAATAAAATCATACATGTGTTTTGGCTCCACCAATATTAGTATGTTGAATCAAGCTTGTTGTTCGTGCTACAACTTGCCTGGATCAACTATAGTCTTGGTCGAGTGAAACAATCAGAAGACCAATGCTTTGTTCAGGTACCGCTGTCCTTGATTGTTATGTTTTGCTTCTCTGTCTCTATGTTTTGTTTTGGTTTCTATAAACCTTCTAAATTGTGTTATTGTTTTTATTGCTTAATTATTAACTCTTGTTGCTTATAGCCGCCCCTTGTTCACTTAATTACTTTATATTTATAATGTTATATTAGGGAAAACTTTTACCCATAGTCCTAATGCTACTCAAATACTTACTTTTTATCCAAGAGTCCCCACAATTTTAACACAATCAGGAACCTTAAATTCGGCTGGAGACCCCAATTTGATATGAGACAAGGCTCATATTGAATTTGGTATTCCAGATTCGATATGAGGTGCCTCATGTCAAATTTTGGCCACCAAATTCGACATGAGGCTTCCTCATACCGAATTTAATTTGGGGCACCAAATTGGACATGAGGCTTCCTCATATAGAGTTTAACGTACAACCAACCCAAATTGACTGTATCGGTTCAAATCAGCTCAACTGGACCAATTTTAATTAAATTGGATCTAATTAAACCATAATAAATTTAATTTTGGACTCTAATTAGAATTAAGTATAATTTGGCTCCTTTTAATTGGAGATGAGTTCAAGTTGGGCAAAAATTAAGGTTCTACAATTTTGCCTCCTACTTGAATGATCTGAGACTTCAGTAGAAGAGAGTGAAAAACAACATGACTTAGAGCTTATCTTGGGTAAGGTTGGGTTCTAGACCCAGGGGATTGATTTGTTGGGTTCTGAACCAGAAGTTGGATAGATTCTGGACCTGAGAATAATTGTCGCCTCCGTCCGTATGTTTAATACTCTAATTTATAGGAAAAAAAAAAGACCTAATCCAATTTTAATAATAAAATACCAATTGTTTAGGAAAAAAATCATAAAACCATGTGAAATAAGGTTTGGTCAAAAATCGACAGCACGAGGGCTGCTGGGCCTGCGGGCTGGGCAAACTGGGCAGTGCCCAGTTTGTTACTGCGGCTAATTAGGTAGTTCCCAGTTTGTTACTGCGGCTAATTAGGTAGTTCCCAATTCTCCATAGATAATTATTGCGGCGAATCCCCTTGCTATGGCATACTGCCGCTCGTCACTTACCAATCTGTCGAATTTTTTATTTTTTTATTTTTTTTATTTTTATTATTAAAAATAACTATTAAATATTATAAATATAAATATTATAAATAGTAAATAAAATAAATGCCACAAAAATTATTTTGGACTGTTTAAAAATATCAAGCTGGATTGGGTCAAAAATTAAGGGTCTACAGTTTACCCCCTGTTTAAACGATCTGAGACTTTGAGTAGAAGATAGTGAAAAGTAATATGACTTTGAGATGATTTTGGATGAGGATGGGTACTTGGATTTGATTTGGGTACTTAGACCCAAGACTGAATTAGATTTGGGTACTTGGACCCGAGATTGGGTACTTAGACCCGTGACTAAATTGGATTTGGATGCTTGGACTCGAGATTCAGTACTTGGACTCAAGATTGGGTACTAGGATTCAAGATTGGACACTTGGACTCGAGATTGGATACTTGAACCTATGATTGGATAATTGGACCCGAGATTGGGTACTTGGACCCGTGGCTGAGTTGGATTTAGGTGCTTGGACTTGACATTGGATACTTGGACTCGAGATTGGGTACTTGGACCTGAGATTGGATACTTGAACTCGAGAATGGGTACTTGGACCCGAGATTGAATTTGACTAACCTTTTATCAATTGAGAATTCTGGCTTAACTGGTTGTTTCATTCTTTAATGGATTGTGGGTCTTTACCCATCAAAAATGGATCTTTATCCATAGAAGATCGGGTCTTTACCCTTGAAACATGGATCTTTATCCATAGGAGATCGGGTCTTTACCCTTGAAACATTTATCTTCATCCATTGGAGATTGGGTCTTTACCCTTGAAACATGGATCTTTATCCATTGGAGATCGGATCTTTACCTTGAAACATGGATCTTTATACATTACAGATCTGGTCTTTACCCTTGAAACATGGATCTTTATCCATTGAAAATCGAGTCTTTACCCTTGAAACATAGATCTTTATCCATTGGAGATCGGGTCTTTACCCTTGAAACATGGGTCTTTATCCATTGGAGATCGGGTCTTTACCCTTGAAAAATTGGTCTTTATCCATTGGAGATCGGGTCTTTACCCTTGAAACATGGATCTTTACCCTTGAAATATGGATCTTTATTCATTGGAGATCAGGTCTTTACCCTTGAAACATGGATCTTCATCCATTGGAGATTGGGCCTTTGCCCTTGAAACATGGATCTTTATCCATTGAAGATCGGGTCTTTACCCTTGAAATATGGATCTTCATCCTTTTAAAAGTTCTAATTTTCTTCTTTTTTTCATTCTCTTTGTTCTTCCTTTGCACTTTTGCAAAAAATTTAGCCTTTTTTTTTAGCTAGCCTTCATATCTTCTCCTTGCCCCCTGCATGGCAAAATATTGGAAGTGAGTCTCAAAATGTTTTGTACATGTTTAAACTCAAAAGATTGAAAGGAGAAACTTTCCCACTGTGTAGGCTTAAACCCATGATTTTTCTATGCAAGCTTTGGTTAATGTTTGTAGATTATCTAATTCTTTAAACAAGCATGCATTTCTTCTTTCTTTTGCAAAATTACTGAAGCTTCCTTATGCAATGGGTTTTCCATGCCCCCTGATTCCATATTCTCTTTATGGTTGCTTCATAGAATATTACTGTTTACTTTTGACAAAGAAAAATGGAGTGTGATATGCTCATGTATGTATGATATACATGAGTAATACTTCTAGTGGTTCCATCAACTCACAGACTAAGATGATCAGCTGAAATGCATTGACTCACAGACCAAGATGATCAGCTGAAATGTTCTCATGGATTCCTTCTAGATGCCCATTCAGGTCTTGCACTGGAATGGTAGAAGGCTTCGTTTCTATGGCTTTTATCTTAAAGATGTTGAAAACATGAATAATGGAGGCCCTAAACAATAAAGATACATCAATTTCAAATTATGATTCAGTATGTCAATTGGTAGCTTCTTTATAACCTCGCCAATAATCATTTCCTTTGCCCAATGTGTCCTTCGAGATTTGGCGATTCAACATATTTTCCTTAACTTGAAGGCTTTGTATTTTTTTTTATTTTGATATCAAATGTTGGCTTTGACAAATCAATGTTAGTTTACCTCAGGACTTTCAAATTTAACATATCTATAACATGACAACCCTAGTTACCGTACTAAACTTAGTAGGCATTTCTATTTAAGCGAGAACTATTGCACTTCAGATAGACACATACACATTACTTGGTCAAAGATCTCATTTGAGTTTGAATATTGTCTATCTCATATGCATGCTTATCCAAACTATCTCCACTAATAGACTCTACCTACCAGGAGAGATCAGAAGGTCTTTAATAGGCTTGAAATGGAGTCTATAAGGGACATGGGTTAAATGAAAGCCATTTTGAGATTGGAGCTGATGTGACAATATGGACAAACCTTCACGCTACAAACTGCTTGTTGGAACTTTAGACAGTTGGGAGCATGAAAAGATAGAGCTTTTGAATATTCTCCCATCTTCTTAGCGTTAATCTGGATCTTGATTAGGATAGTCTTTGCTTTTGCAAAAAATTTGATACCCATATTCATTTCTTTTCTTCTTTTCTCTTTCCTTTTTCTTTCTTTTTTCTCATTCCTTCTTTCTTTGAGAATTTTATCATTTTGTCCTTCTTTCCTGTAGGACTGTCAAGTACAGGACTTTCAAGAACTGGATGAATTTTCTCCAATTTTGATTGAATCTTTGGTTAGGTTGGACCAATTCAAGTCAAACTGTCTTTATAAACCAAATGAAAGTCTTTTAATACTTTAGGTAAAAGAGAACTCGGTTGGCTTTCTAAATTGTTTTGGGTTTTTTTTTTTCTTTTTTCTTTTTTTTCTTTTCTCCTTTTTTTCTTTTCTTTCTTTTTTTCTTTCCTTCTTTTTTTTGTTCTAGCTCTAAAAGAGTTGTCTTGTTTGTACCAACTTGTGTTTCTAATAATGGATGAGTGGAGTGAGTAAATCTTCTTTAACAAGAATAAATCATTTGTTACTTTGATGTTATCTTGATATCTTGGAGATATTAGGTAAACTTCAGCTACCCTTATGGTCTTAAGAACATCAACTATCCTTACAGTTTTGGCTATGCATTCCATTCTTTGTCCTTCTTGCCTCTTCACCTTAGTGATCATAAGACTTGTCAAAAGTATCACAACATCTTAGTGTAGGTTATCGAGGTTTGTAATCCAATGAAAAGAAAGTTGAAATTTCATGAAGGCTCAAAGGGAAAACTAGGGATTGATATTTAATTGGGTGCATACTAGTTATTGGCTAACCAAATAATGCCTAAATCATCTCTCCCTTAAATAAGCATAGTTCAATTTCGCCTTGAAAGTCCGTCAAAGCATGTTCTAAGACTGACTAGAACCTAGACAAAGGTCATTATGCAGGAGCCCTCTCTAAGTAAGCATACACAACTCAATGCTATAGAAAAATTTCCTCACCCAGTAAAGTTATTCAAATCATGATGCATAAATATATTAATTCATGAATTATCAAGCTAGATTCCTCATTGGTTGAGCACCAAAATGAACAAAGACCATGAAAAATTTGATGAAAATAATTTATTCAAACAAACATAATTTGGAAAACATAATTGTTCCAAATAAGTACTAAAGAAAGCGAAAAAAAAAAAAGAGCAACACTTCAAGTTAAGGAAGGTTCTTTGTGTTGGAGTAAAAAATATTTCATTTATTTAGACATATCAAGGTCAATGATTTTTTCCATCATCAAGGATCATCGCTTCATCATCCACAGTTAGCCCAAGCTTGCTTAGTAGCACATCATCTTTAGCAGCTTCTCTATCCATATCATCACAGGAGGAAAAGATAAAACTTTTCATGAAGATTGTAAGTGGTGGTGCCCTTCCAAATTTAGGCAGAGGATTATTTTTAGTGTTGTGCTTATCAGGCTCAGGCAGCTTACCACCATCGATTAGATCTTGGATCTCATACTTCAATTGGGTACATCTATTAGTCTCATGTCCTTGAGTTTGATGAAATTGACAAAAAGCCTTAGTATCAAATTTTGGGGGTAAAGAATTTGGCAAAGGTTGAGGAGTCAAGGGTTGTAATAATCCCTTCTTTTGTAGCTTATTGAGAACCTAAGATCCAATTCCAAAAACTGCCTCATTCTTCCTTGACTAGTGGCATTAACATCAGCTTCCTTTTGTGTATTTTCATTGCTAGGCTGATAATTTCATTTTGTAAAAAAATGGTTCTTCTCTCTTTCCCTTTGACTTTTCCCACTAGGGTGGTAGCCGCCCTTATTGCTCCACTTAGACAACACATGGTTCGGCTGGTCTCGTAGAATAGGGATTGATCCCTCATTTTTCATTTGATCTCTAATAGTGAACATGTTCCACATTGATGCTACCTTTCCCTTCTTTCTTATGTCAATGTGAGATGCCTCATTAGCATTGTTGATGAGCTCCAGAATTTCAGTCAATTAGGCCTTCCTAGCTTTGACAACTTCATTGACTATGTCCCTTAATTGGTTTGTATACATCCTTACAATTAAGCACTTGAATCAAAAATTAATGTTGTAAGCGGTGTCGTTGTATGCTCTTGAATTGCCATACTCTAAGTCTATGAGCCAGAAAGGATTAATGATATGTCATGTAATGCATGTATGCATGTATGCATAAATAATAAACAAACAAGGATAAATAGGACATTCCTTCCAACATTATAACATTCACACACGAATGACGAGTCTCTTTTCCTAGGTATATGGTTAACAAAAATATCAACGTGGGGCATTTTGTTTTCAAAAACTTCTCTCGGACGTTTCAACCAATAGTTATAATTTAAAAAATGAAAATCAGTTCATGATAATTTCCATTAATTAAGCTCTAATCCATCCAATCAACTAGAGCAAATTTTATGCTATATTGGATTAAAACTAAATTAAGAGGTTTATTATAATTAGATTTCTCACTTGAAAAAGTAACTAATGATTCATGCCAAAAATAAGCCCATGGTTAATAATTCTTAGCATAAACTAGGCTCACAATTGATTTTTGGTATTTTCATAATTGACCTAAATATTCATAAGCTCTTTTAAAAGATTATAAAAATAATTTTGTTTTTAAGCCCATTTGCAAAAAGATTTCAGAAAAAATGGATGTTGGGCTTTGTATTTGGATCATGAGAAAAGAATTTTTGATTTGTTTTTTAAAGTAAAGTTTTATGTCCAAATACAATCCTGAAAAGTTTTGAAAATTGCTTTTGTAATATCCTAAAGTATACCCTAAAAGTGTTGGGGTTACTGTTGTATTTGGATTCAATGTGTGTATTGAAGGAAAGAGAAAAGAAGAAGAAAGTCAAAAGGAATTGTGTGTGGTGGAGATTTAATGGTATGATTGTTATTATTGTTATTATTATTGTTATTATTATTATTATTATTATTATTATTATTATTATTATTATTATTATTATTATTATTATTGTTATTATTATTATTATTATTATTATATATATATATATAAGATAAGAACGAAGGAAGGATGGAGAACCTTCCTTCTTCCTCTTCTTCTGTTTCTTCTTCGTGGACAAGAGAGCACGAGAGAGAGAGAGAGAGAGAGATTGATCTTCATCAAATTTCTTAAGGATTTTAAGAGTATTGAAGATGGAGATGAAGATTTGGCAAGCTATACAGGTAAGTACACATTTCTTGAATGAATTTTATTGATTATACATATATATAAGTATATACCTTCTTGTGTGATTTTCTTTTGGATTGAGGTTATGTTGGGTATGATTGGTGTGTAAAATGATGATAACAAGAGATTGAAGTATGTAAATGTGTGGAATTGATATCTAAGTGATGATGAGTTGAGAAAATTGTGAGGAAAATGATGAAATGTTGATTTGGGGTTTGGTTTGGATGAATTTCGAGTGTTTGGTCTTTAAATTATTGTAGGACACGGCCAAGTTATGAGAGACACGGCCAAGTTAGGGTAAATTTGGCCGTGTTGGATGAGTTTTGGAGAGACACGGCCACTGGCTTGGCCGTGTCCCTTGCCTGTGTTTGCTACTGTCTAATTTATGTTGAGAGACACGGCCGTGTCCCTTGCCCGTGTTTGGTACTGGATTGTTGTGTTGAGAGACACGGCCACTGGCTTGGCCGTGTCCATTGCCCGTGTTTGCTACTGCTTGAATTGGTGTTGAGTGACACGGCCACAAGCTTGGCCGTGTCCCTTGGGCGTGTTGGCTACTGGATGTTTATATTGGGAGACACGACCACAAGCTTGGCCGTGTCCCTTGAGGGTGTTTGCAATTGTGTTTGTTATTTGGTCTTCAAACATTGTTGGATCTTCAAATGTCTTTTGTACCTAAACACACTTAAAACAATAATGATTCAACCAAATGTATATGGAAGATTCTAAGTCCTTGAATAAGGTAAATGGTTATGTATGAATATATATCAATGATAATATAGGAAATGTGGAAGATATATTGATCAATATGATTTGATGATAGTGTTAATACTATATGAACCATGTGATGTCTTATGCATTGTGAACCTTGTGAATTGTAATGTGGTATGTGAATAATGTAAATTGTGATGTTATATCAATGATGCTATATATATATATAATGTGAAGGATATGATGAAGTAATTGATTATGTATAATTGAATAATGAAATCATACAACATGATTTGAGACATGATATGATGATTTAAATGAGACATGAAGCCATTGTGATTGGCTATAATGATACTAATGAGATGATTGAGGCATGGTTGCCTATTATGATTGTGAAATATGAAGCCATGAGTGTTGGCTATAATGATGAGAATGAAATGAATTGAGAAAGAAATGTATAAAGTTATAAATGGAATGATGTTGTGTCTAATATGTTGATTCAAGTTTCAGAGTTCTGCATTTGGTGACATGCCTATGAATTATAGTAACAGTCTTGCCGGGTTGAGGATCTCTTCAATTTGAATTGAATTGAGGTCCAAGAGACTGGGTCTGTTACGTTATGGAAATTGTGAATATGAGATATATGAATGGTAACAGTCTTGCCGGGTTGAGGATCTCCTCAAGCATGTTGAGTTGATGGTCCAAGAGACTGGGTCTGTTACACTATCCATGGATAGAGATATATATATGATGCCTAAGGGCTTGATGATTATGATTAGAGACCAAAGCAGTAACTCTGAACTTTGAATAACATATTAATGTCTTTTGGGCCCGAGTCTGTCTTTGTTTTCAATGTGATATGCAAATGATGAAATATATGAGCAATGAGATCTATGCTTGTCTTTGTGTAATGTGAGTCATGAATTGTAACATGATTGATAAATGAGATCTATGAATGCTTTTGATGGAAATGTATTTCATGATTAATGAATTGTGAATAAAATGATGTTATGATGTAATAGGTGTATTGATATATTGAAAGTGAATATGGCTTGAGGAGTTTTGTTGAGATATGAGTTTATGAAAATATTGTGTGATATGTAAAGTGTATGTGAATGTGGAATTTGTGATAATTGTTTCCATGGAAGTTTGGATATGCCAAATAAGGGTGATTTGTTGAAATGATGTTTATGCATATGTATATGAGATAAAAATGGTAGATATTATGTTGTGAATGTTTTATATAAATATGTGTATAATTTCTGAGATTAGTAGGAATATATGAAGAATGTTTTGAGAAAGGAAAAATGGGATAAGCGAATAATAGAACATAATGCTAAAAACATGAGGTATGAATATTTTGTAAAGTATATTTTAATGTTTATTTGTCTTACTAAGCTTTCAAGCTTAGTGCGGTTATGTAATCGTGCAGGTATTTATGTGGATGATCTGGATGCCTAGTTGCTATGCCACGAGAAGGGTAAGAGTGTCTCGAGACCAACTAGAAGGTGATGCATACATGTATGATTTTAATTATGTTTTATTTTTGATAACAATAATGATTCTTATAAATGTTTCTTAAATTAATATAATATTGCTTGACCTTGGATAAAGATTTTTAAATAGAAACTAAAAGTGACATTCTTATACTTTATATACGCATTGTATGTATACTAAGTATATGTATAGTGCTTATATAGAGTATGGGGTGTTACAGTTATTTTGGTATCAGAGCTTAGGTTCGAGTTTCTCGGCCTAAGTGAAATTTAAAAGAAAATTTTTTGAAGAGTTTAAATAAGAAGTGAAAAGAAGATTTTTGAAATGCAATTGGTAAGACATGCATATGCATTCACATCTAGGTTGGTCTCGAACGTGGCATTATGTGAATTGTGATGTATTTGAATTACATGAAATAAATGATAGTGTATAAATGAGGTTTCATATAAAAGCAAATTTTGAAATGTTGATAATTAAGAGATGAGTGTGATACAAAGAAATGATATGGAAAGTATAAGTAAAAAGTTTGATTATTGACATGTGTATGATATTTTAAGAAATGGCTAGAAGAATAAAGTTGGAAATGAGTTAGAAACAAATTAAGATTAAAGTGTGAATCTTTCCTCTAATATTTGAATCTAATTCCAATAAACTTTATGTTTAGATTTATAGAAAGAGAAAATATTGTTTGATGGGTAATATGAAAAGATATGTTATGTAAATGCAAAGAGTACAGTGAACTATTGAATGAGTTGATTGATATAGATTAGGTGTGATAATTTAAAGGGTGGGTCGGTAAAGTTAAGGTTGATTAAAAAAAGAAAAAGAGATGATGTTAGTTAAGTACGAGGTGATATGGGTGTTGTTTGTATTGTTATTTTAATGCAAACATGGTGATTTTAATGTTAGAAATATGATATGTTTGAATATTGTGAAAGCTTATGTTAATGGTGGAGATATGAGATATTTAGATTTTCTTTGGAATGAGTTTAATAATTGTGAAACTTATATGTTTTGATGTTACTTTGTGGTATATACATATAAGATGTTTTAAAGTTAATATGAAGAGTATGAGATGAATAAATTGAAGTTTGAGTAAATTAGTAAGTTGGAAATTTATAGTTTTCATGGAATGTGGATGAAGATCAATGAAATATTGATAGTTTAATGTATTTAATACATGAGATATATGAAATGAATATTAGTGCTCATGAAAGTATTATGAATTGGGAGATGTGATTGATAGTAGGAAAATTTGGTGTGAAATGAAAGAAAAGGAATTGAGCAAATGAAAATGAGTTATTTTAAGTAATTTGATTGGAAAGGATGAAAATGACTAGGAAGAATATGTTAAAGATATTTAAAATAAAAATAAAAAAAAACATATATGAGAGAGATATCACATTGGAAATGTGATTAAGCTCCTTGTGAAATAAGGTCATAAGTAGAGTGTATATATTTATTGAAGTTAATGAATAACTTAAGTTATGATAAACAAATGAGACTGATAATAGTTAAAGGAAAGTGATAAATATTAAATTCGTATAAATATATAGAGTATGGGGTGTCATTGGTATTAGGAAAGTGCTTATATAGAGTATGGGGTGTTACAGCTTTGATCTTTTGGATTTTAAAGAAAATTTTATTTTGATCTTACAATGTACTTAGGTCATATTAGAAAAAGAACAAACCAAATAAGCCATGATTTAAACTAAGATAAATTAACTATAGTCACACAACAAGCATTTGGAGTAAAAAAAAACCTAAGGAAAGTAACTAGGCCAATTACATGAGCTTTAGTCTTTGAGTTGAAAAGGCTTACGTTCCCATAGCAAGTATATACCAAAAGGTACTAGGCTATGAGTGGTTATGCTATGCTCGATCTCAATACCTTGAGTGAAAGTATGGTATCCCTTACATAACACAACACGGGTAACACGGGCATCCTAACTCATGCACATGATGCAATCTAATATGATGCAATGGATAATATCATGATAAGAAAGAATAGAATAATATAAAGACCATTGGAATCAACTTCTCTTATCCCCAGTGGAGTCGCAAATGTGAGTGGGGATTTTTGCCCCCACTCTCGGTGAAATAGTTCTTGCGACTTTGGCACTATTTAGGCTCAAGGCCTTAGAGAACACGGGCCTAAGCTCAGAGAAAATGGAGTTGCCACCCGGATGGGCTGAAAAAAAAAAGAAAGGGGTGGATGACTCAATTCCTAAGGAATCCCCAACTCCTTAATGGGTTCGAAAAGTTGGGTACGTGTGGGGAATGTGAGAAATAGCCCAGCACCCCCCACAACGCCCGGTTCATTGGAACCAACCTCCTTTTCAAGTCTTAATATTATAAAATTCTTAATTATAATGATATTATCCATACTACATGCAATCATAAGAATAAATAAATACTTTATTAAAATTACAACAGTGTCCAAAAAAACAAATAAATGGACACCCATCCAAGGATGGAAACATGTCCTTACATCATTCATATCTAAAACAAAATAGGACACCCACTAAAAGTTGAAAACGTGCCCTTTACATTAATTCCAAAATATGAAAATAAATTAAATTACATAAAGATTAATTAATGAGGTACCAAATCATGGAAACATACCTCTTACAATTTTAAAAATTAATAATAATAAAGAAATCATCCATCCATGATAAACAAATCAAATATCAAAATTAAATAAATCAATCATCAAAACATATAATAAACTACATAATTAAATCTAAAACTTAAATAAAGTAAATATAGATACAAATTTAGGTTTGCATCTTTAATTAGGGATTCTAGGGTTTTTTAGGGTTTTTAGATAGGAAATTAGGGTTTCAAACATGAAATATGATTTTATGGGTATTTGGAATAAAACTAGGGTTTTGACTTGCAAAATAAATATTATTATCATTATTTTAAAAATATTAAACTGCTGTGAAGGTATTGAGGATAGAATTAATTATGATTTTAGGTTTTAAGAAAACAAAATTTAGGATTGGAAGTTTTAAGAAGTGTTTAGGGTTTGAGAAAACAGATTATGATCTTGAGGTATTAAATTAGGGTTTGAGATAAAGGCTAGGGTTTTGATTAATTAAATTAGGATTTGGATTATTTGGAAAATAAGTTTAGGGTTTTGGAAGAGATTAGGTTACTATAAAAAAGGATTAGGGTTTATGAAAATAGGGTTAAAGCTCTTGATGCTTGAGGAATAAACTACTGTGATAATATTTATAAAATTAAGGCTACTAGAAAGGTTTTGGAAAAATATAATTAATTAGGGTTTTGTAGTTAAAAGAGAATAATAGGGTTTAGGTTAATTAAATTAGGGTTTCAGATTATTGGATGATGAGTCTGTAAGTAATTATAAAATTTGTTGCAAAATCCTATCCATGAATTATTAACACAGTAAGTTAAATGAATTAAGTGTTGAAATTAATCAATGTATTTAACTGGATGGGTTAATAAGAACGTTACTTGTGTTGTATGCTCTACCAAATTGATGTGTTGATCCAATCTATCTTTTTTCTGCCAAGAACAATTGATTCTTGGTTGAAGACTTTGTGATCCAAAGATCGGTGATAAGTGCATAATTGATGATATTTTGCCCTTATTTTTTAATATGATTATTATCCAATTGAGTTTAATTTGTTTGTTCAAGTGCTTTTTAGGATTAATTTCAGGAATTTCTTGTATTTTGAGGCTTATGATCATTTCGGAGGGAATTATGGATGAAAGATGAGGAAAATAGCAAAATTCTTCAAGTGACACGGCCATGCGGTCGTGCCATTGATACTGCCATACAAAAGCAATGACATGCCTAGTGACATGGGCATGTCACCGAGCATTCCTATTACAATGCCTCACAGAAGCTGTGACACACCCAGTGACATGGGGGCGTCACTGGGCATGCTGTTTATCCAGAATCCCAATACCAATGACACGCCTAGTGACATGGGTCTGTCGATGGGCGTGTCAGGCTAACGTATCTGCACTATAAAACTGAGCTGAAGCACGAATCAAGGATCCGATTTTCATTCTTTACAACCTAGAGCTGACTTCTAGAGAGAAAAAGAGAGTTTTGAAGCTGAGATTGAAGGTGAAGACACACTTACACAAGATCTAAACCAAGATTCAAGGATTCAAGTGAAGAAATACAAATCATTCGCCATTCATTTTTTGGATTCTTTTACTTATTTCTCTTGTTCTGGTTTTCTGGTTTTGAACATGAACTAATTCATTCTCTATCTAGATATTGATGAACCCTAGCTTTATTGTATGGATTGAATAATTTTATTTAATTGAATCATTTGATTGAGTTATTTTATTCTTATGATGCTTAATAATTTATTTTCAATTGATAATAGCGTACTTATTGATTGGTTGCAATTTTCATATTATTGACTTGAGAAAGCTTGGTATGAATAGAATACTCATAAGGATTGAGGATTGATTGGAGTGCTAGAGATAGACTTATAAGATCCTTTGGTTTATGATTCCTTGTTCTTAATGCAAGATCTATTTAATTATGTTTGATAAGAGATTCCAGCATTCTACTTAGTGATTAGGGATTAATTCACTTGAGAAAGGTTTTAGTCTAATTTAGAGGAATGCCAATTCAACTCTATTATTTGATTTAATTGAATTAATTTTCATAAATATATTTATGGCTAGGGGATTCAATATCTGCATAGTATTTTCATCATCAATCATTTTTGCACAACACTTAATCTCTTTTTACTTTAAGTTATTAAGTTAATTGTCTTTAATTACAAACTTCACAAAACTATTAATTTACTAAACAACAGTTAAAATTTGCACTAGTACTTGGCCTTGTCACCAGTGAAACGATAACTCACTCACTACTTTATTACTTGAGTGACCCATGCACTTGCAGTATTGCAATAGCATAAGTTCTCACCATCAAGTTTTTGGCGTTGTTGCTGGGGACAACGGTTTTCAATATTAGTAATATAATCAAGACTGTTGATTTAGTTTTTATTTTCATTTGTTTTTAACATTGGTTCTTACATGTTGACTGTTATTTTAGGTATTTCTTCCCATTTATGACCCGAGCAAGCTCCTCCCAACTGCTTGAGTTAGACCCAGAGCTAGAGAGAACATTGAGGAGAAAGCGAAAGGAAGAAGGGGAGGTAGTTCTAGAAGATGCAGAAACAGAAATAAATCTAGAAATAAAACAAGAAGAAGTGTTTGAAGTGATGGACGGAGCTGGACCAAGAACAATGCAGGAGTTTGCTAAGCCCAATCTCAATGACGCTGATTCTAGTATCTGAAGGCCGACAGTTGCTGCGAACAACTTTGAAATAAAGGCAAATGTAATTCAAATGGTACAGCAGACTTGTCAGTTCAATGGGTTTCCTGATGAAGATCCTGATGCACATATTGAGAATCTTCTGGAGATATGTGACACATTCAAGATAAATAATGTCTCAGATGATGCAATTAGGCTGAGATCGACCAAAGAAGTGGCCAAAATCTTTTCCTCCAGGAACTTTCACCATATGGGGTCAGTTGGCAGAGAAATTCCTGGAGAAATACTTCCCGTCGTCCAAGACTGCTAAGTTGAGGAATGATATCTCATCTTTTCTGCAGCAAGATGGTGAGACCCTTTATGATGCATGGGAAAGATTTAAAGATTTATTAAGAAGGTTTCCTCATCATGGGCTTCCACTATGGCTTTAGATTCAAACATTTTACAATGGATTGAATTATGGAAGTAAGCAATCCATTAATGCAGCAGCTGGGGGTACCATAAACAACAAGACACCTGAACAAGCAAGGGATTTGATTAAGGACATGGCTATCACCAATTATCAGTGGCAAGCCCCAAGGGAGCAAGGAAAGCTGAGAGCCATGGATTCACACCAATTAGATCCTATGGTGGCTTTGACAACCCAAATGGAAGCATTTGATAAAAAAGATTGATTCCTTGGCCTCTTCTTCTGGGAAAGTAATGCAGGTGATATCTTGTGAATGGTGTGGGGGTGGACATCAAAGTCAAGATTGCTAAAGTGGCAACATGTTTCCTAAGCAAGAGCAAGTAGATTATGTTGGAAATATGCCAAGGCAACAGCAGAATAACATCTACAGTAACATGTACAATCCGGGGTGGAGAAATAATCCTAATTTCTCGTGGAATAATCAGAATAATCCATGACCTCCCCCTGGATTCCAGCAGCCTCAACATCAACAAACTGTCCCTCCAAGAAAAGAGTAATTTAGAGGACATGATGGAGAAGTTTATAGCAGCTTCAGAAACTAGGTTTCAATCAACTAAAACCACCCTTAGAAATTAGCAAGCCTCTATTCATAATTTGGAGAATCAGGTGGGGCAAATTGCCAAGCTACTCAGTGAGAGACCACAAGGGAGTTTACCTAGCAACACTAAGACAAATCCTAAAGAGCAGCTTATGGAAATTACACTAAGGAGTGAAAAAGAAATCAAGGGCAATGTGGTTGAGAAAAGAGAAGAAGTGGCAGAGAAAGGGGTTGAAGCACAAGAAAAAGAAAAAGAAGATGATCCTACTATCACTTCGGGAGAGAAAGCTGCAGTAGAAAGTGAGAAAGAGAACCAGCCACAAGAACCCAGCCCAATAGTGAAGGAATACCGACCTTGAGTACCATATCCAGCAAGGTTGAATAAGGACAAGATTGATGCTCAGTTTGGTAAGTTCCTTGAACTTTTTAAATAATTGCACATTAATATTCCATTTGCTGAAGCTTTGTCGCAGATGCCCAAATATGCTAAATTTTTTAAAGATCTCCTTTCTAATAAAAGGAAACTTAAGGAAGTATCTTTGGTGCATTTGTCAGAAAAGAGTTTGGAAATTTTGCAAAAGAGGTTACCTAAGAAGTTAAAAGATCCTAGTAGTTTTACCGTTCCATGTTTGATAGGTAACCTTGAGGTTAAAAGTGCATTGGCTGATTTGAGAGCTAGCATAATTGTTATGCCCTACAAGATGTTTAAAGAGTTAGGCATTGTAGAACCTAAACCAACACTCATGACCATCCAACTTGCTGATAAATCAGTAGTCCACCATCGTGGCATTATAGAGGATGTGTTGGTAAAAGTCAAGGATTTCATTTTCCCCAATGATTTTATTGTCATCGATATCGATAAGGATGCAGATGATTCACTTATTCTTGTTAGGCCATTTTTAAATGCAGCTCGTGCCCTTATCGATGTTCATGATGGCACATTAACTTTGAGAGTGGGTAGTGAAAAAGTTATTTTTAAAATACATGATGCTATGAAAGACTCACTTACACTTGATGAGGCAGATTCATGCAATGATATTATTGAGCATGAAACCATCAATTGTGTTACTAACATTGTTTCCAAGGATCCCCTTGAGATGTGTTTATTGCAGGAAAATTTTAAGGATTGAGAAGCAATGGAGCAGCTTGCTTTTCTTAAAGGAAACAAATCATTCAAATATCGGGCATATGAAACTATTGAGATGCCAAAGGAAGAAAAGCCAAAACCATCGGTGATTGATCCACCTGACTTGGAACTTAAGACCCTTCCAGATCACCTTGAGTATGGATTTCTAGCGGAGAAAAAAAATTGCCAAAAATTTTAAGTTCCCACCTATCTTCTGAGCAGAAGGTAAAGCTCATCCAGTTGTTGCAGAATCCTAAGAAAGTGATGGCTTGGAAGATAGCATACATCAAGGGTATCAGTCCATCCTATTGCACTCACAAGATATTGATGGAGGATTAATTCAAGCCAGTAGTGCAACTGCAATGAAGACTAAACCCAAAGATGAAAGATGTAGTGAAGGCTAAAGTGATAAAACTACTTAATGCAGGGATTATATATCCGATTTTGGATAGCTCTTTGGTGAGCCCAGTTCAGGTAGTACCAAAGAAAGGAGGGATGACGGTGGTCCCTAATGAAAATGATGAGCTAATTCCAACAAGAACAGTTATCGGTTGGAGGGTTTGCATCGACTACAAAAAAATTGAATGATGCAACTAGGAAGGACCATTTTCCTTTGTCCTTAATTGATCAGATGTTGGAGAGGTTATCCAGGCATGAGTATTACTGCTTTTTGGATGGTCTTTCAGGCTATTTCCAAATTCCTATTGCCCCGGAAGACCAAGAGAAAACTGCATTCACCTACCCATATGGGACATTTGCATATCAAAGGATGCCATTCGAATTATGCAATGCACCTGTGACTTTTCAGAGGTGCATGGTGGAAATCTTTGATGAGCTTAGTGAGGATATTATGAAGGTGTTTATGGATGATTTCTCGGTTTATGGTAGCTCATTTGAAAGATGTTTGGAAAACCTTGAATGAGTCTTGATTAGATGTGAGGAAACAAACCTAGTGCTTAATTGGGAAAAGTGTCATTTCATGGTTTAAGAGGGAATCGTGTTGGGACACAAAATTTCAAGCAAGGGTATTGAGCTGGATCTAGCTAAGGTAGATACCATCGAGAAGCTACCACCACCCACATCTATAAAGGCCATCATAAGTTTTTTAAGACATGCGAGCTTTTACATAGGTTTATTCGAGATTTTTCTAAGATAGCCTGCCCACTAACAAGACTCTTTGAGAAGGATGTGGATTTTGTTTTTGATGAGGAATGTTTAAGAGTTTTCACAACTCTTAAGGAGAAACTGACCAATGCTCCAATCATGGTAGCTCCCAATTGGAATCTACCATTTGAACTAATGTGTGATGCGAGTGATTTTGCAGTGGGAGCAGTCTTGGGTCAATGCAAAGAGAAGTACTTCCAGCCTATCTACTATGCAAGCAAGACTTTGAACACAACTCAAGCTAATTACACAACTACAGAGAAAGAGCTTCTAGTTGTAGTTTTTGCTTTTGACAAGTTTAGATCATATTTGATCTTGTCAAAAGTGATTGTTTATACAGACCATTCGACTTTGAGGTATTGCAAAAATTGATGCAAAGCCTAGGCTAATTCGTTGGGTCTTGTTATTGCAGGAATTTGACTTGACGATTCAAGACAAGAAGGGAGCTGAAAATCTGGCAGCAGATCTCCTTTCTCGCTTCGAGAATCCAATCTTGGAGGGGTTTAAAGAGGGGAAATTGATGATCATTTTTCTGATGAATAGCTTTACGCCATGGTAAGTGAGGTAAGTAGTTTAAATTTTGAAACACCTTGGTTTGCAGATTTCGCTAATTACTTAACTGTTAGGAAGCTCCTTAAGGACTTAACTTATCAATAAAAGAAGAAATTCTTTTTCGATTTAATATTGTTTTTGGAAGGATCCTTTTTTGTTTAGATTATGTAAGGATCATATGATCCGACGGTGTGTGGCATGGCCCAAAAGGATGAACATTCTTAGTCAATGCCACACTAGACCAGCTGGTGGTCATATGGGAGCCAATAGGACTGCTTCAAAAGGTACTAGAATCAGGATTTTATTGGCCCACTTTGTTTAGGGATAGCTATAAATTTGTGAACCATTGTGATCATTGCCAAAGGACTGGAAACATTTCATCTCGTGATGAGATGCCCCAAAATGGAATTCTAGTGTGTGAAGTCTTTGATGTATGGGGGATCGATTTTATGGGACCGTTTCCAAATTCCTTTGGTAATAAATATATTCTTGTAGCTATAGACTATGTCTCTAAATGGCCTGAAGTCCAAGCCTTAGCAACCAATGATGCGAGGGTAGTGATGAAGTTTTTGAAAAAGTTGTTATCTCGATTTGGTACACTGAAAGCAATCATAAGTGATAGGGGTGCTCACTTTTGTAACGTTCAGCTCGAGAAAGTTTTCAAAAGATTAGGTGTTACACAAAGGTTTTCTACTCCTTACCATCCCCAAACTAGTGGCCAAGTTGAGAACATGAATAGGGAGATAAAAAGAATTTTAGAAAAAATTATAGAGCGATCCCGAAAGGATTGATCCGAGAAATTGGACAATGCTCTATGGACTTTTAGGACTGCATTCAAAACTCATTTGGGCACTACGCCATTTAGGCTGGTATATGGAAAAGCTTGTCATTTGCCTGTAGAAATTGAACATAATGCTTATTGGGATATAAAACAGATTAACCTTGATCTAGCTAGTGCAAGTGAAAGGAGAAAATTGCAGGTAAACGAGCTGGATGAGTGGAGCTTGCAAGCCTATGACAATGCAAGAATGTATAAGGAGCGTACTAAGAAATGGCATGATGCTCGCATTAAGGAGCGAAAAGAGTTTCAAGCAGGAGATTAGGTATTGTTGTATAATTCAAGGCTTCAACTCTTTCCAGGTAAGTTAAAATCTCGATGGACTAGTCCTTTTACAGTTAAGGAAGTTTTCCCCTATGGAGTGGTTGAAATAACTCATCCAAAAAAAGGAGATTTTAAGGTAAATGGGCACAAGCTCAAATTATACTTGGGAGGAGAAATACATGATTTGAAGGAGGTTTTACACCTCCAAGACTAGACAAAATTGCCCTTGAACGTCCAACTAATGCGATGTTAAAGAAGTGTTGGGTGGGAGACAACCCACCATTTTATTCGGTCCTTAATTTTTGTTTCTTTAATTTCTATGTTTTTAGTTTGTGTCTTCAATTTTTATTTTTATTCTTCTATCATTGGTTGGTGGTGTGTTTGCTTTAAATCCATTTGAATTTATAGAGGAAATTTTCTTTTGAGGGGTGACTTGAGCCTATTTGAGCCTTTTGGGGACACGCCCGTGACATTCCATTGGATTTAAAGTTATTAAGTTAATTGTCTTTAATTACAAACTTCACAAAACTATTAATTTGCTAAACAACAGTTAAAATTTGCACTAGTACTTGGCCTTGTCCCCAGTGGAATGACAACTCACTCACTACTTTATTACTTAAGCAACCCATGCACTTACGATATTGCAATAGCATAAGTTCGCACCATCAATCAGCCACTGCCACTTTGCTTTGCTTTCTTCTTTGTTTTCAGATTGTTTTCTTCCTTGCTTGATGTTGTTCAATTGCTTTTTTTATGATTCATCTTTTACCAAACTACTCCAGTCCCAATTTCTTAATAATTGTCGCTCCCGTCCGTATGTTTAATACTCTTATTTATAGAAAAACAAAAAGACCTAATCCTATTTTAATAAGGAAATACTAACTATTTAGGAAAAAATCATAAAATCATGTGAAAAAAGATTTGGTCAAAAACGGAAAGATCGGCGAGCGACGCACTGCAGCGCGCAAGGGGATTCGCCGTAATAAATATTATAAATATAAATAGTATAAATAGTAAATAAAATAAATACAACAAAAATTATTTTGGACTATTTAAAAATATCAAACTGGATTGGGTCAAAAATTAAGGGTCTACATAAAGGCATTTTGGAAAGCTATCCTAGCTATAGGCATTCCAAACACCTCCAGATACATGAATCCTCCGAAATGAAAAGGTATTTTTTACTTCTAAGGGATCTGGCTGTCAGATTTGCACCCCCCCCCCCTAAGATTTTTTTTGCTTTTAAATCTCCAGAAATGCTCAAAAAAGTAATTTACAAAATTTTTCAATGAGTTCTAGAAAAAATTTTGATTAAACTAAAATGGTTCGATTTTCTTATTAGTGGGCCCCAATTTAGGTTTACTAACTTCCTAAGATTTTTTATATTATGAACCTCCTATGATTGGTTTTTTCACATTCCTAACCTCCTAATATTCTCAAAAATGTTATTTGAAAATGTTTTCAATGAATTCTAGAAAATTTTGACAAAACCCTAAAATGCCCCATTTTCTAGCTATCTGACCCCAATTTAAGATTTCCAACTTCTTAAGATTTTTTTTATATTCCAATCCTCCAAGGATAGGCTTTTTCATGTTTCAAACCTGCCAAAATACTCAAAAAAGTGATTCAAAAATGTTTTCAATGAGTTCTAAAAATTTTTGACAAAATCCTAAAATGACACGATTTTCAGGCTGTTGGGCCTAATTTAGGGTTCCTAATTTTCATTGGCTTTTTATGTTAAAAATACATGTAAAATGTTCCAAACACATGTATATATTTATGTCTTTTAGAAATTATTCAACTCTTAGGCCTTTTAGGTCTGGTGTAAAAACATAGGGTATATAGTTTGCCCCCTACTTCACATATATATTTTTACGATGAATTTCACTTGTGCTAATAATTCTCTTCCTTTGATCATTGGTCAGTTGATTGAAACTTGGGACATGTACTATACCAAGTTGTAGTCTAATAATGCTAGTATGATCAACTGACATTTTGCCAATTACCTTTAAACCCTATTAACTTTTGATCAGTTAACTTTCAACTCTATAGGCTTTTGGTCAGTTGACTTTCAACTTTATAGGCTTTTGGTCACTTGCCTTTCAACTTTATAGACTTTTGGTTAGTTGACTTTCAACTATATAGATTTTTGGTTAATCAACTTTAAACTATATAAACTTTTGGTTAGTCGACTTTGAATAGACCTCCTAAGCTCCTAGGCCACCCTTCCCTTTCCTATATATAGGTGGTGTGATTCATTTGCATCCTATCTTGCCTAAGTTTTCTTTATATCTTTTTCTACTCTTTAATTTCATTTTTTTAGATATCCATATAGTATCTGAACATCATGCCTCCTACCAAAGCACAAGCATGAGATCTTATTAACCTAAATAATCAAGAATCAAAATCTGAGCCTGTGCTAGTGCCCAAAAACTATCCAAGAAACAAGACCCATTTCAGAGTTCTCTTACTCAGAGCGATGCACAACGCTAGCCTTGGATGATGAGAAGCATGGGATATCTTAGGATCAAGATATCCAATAATATGTGATTTGACAAACCATCGGTGTAGGAAGTTTAACACAGTAAGAGTTTAATACTAATATCTTTTCTTTTGCCTTCCTTTTGACTGTCTTAGGGGGGTTCCTCATATAGAGTTGCCTTTCTTTTCAAAAAATGGGTAGCGAGATTAGGAGAGTGTGCTCTTTATACTATGCCAGTGTCTAGTGTGAACAATTACCACCCATAGTCAAAAGTATCATTCATGATGCAGGCTTTGAAGATTTCATAACATGGTTCTATAATAAGAGATATAAGTGTGATTTCGAACTCATTCGCATCCTAAGTGAAAGGTGGATGGATACCACCTACACATTCCACTTCTCAGTTGGAGAATTGACATTTGGTCTTGTTGATTTTGCTACCATAATCAGACTACCTTGTAGTGGGGAACCAGTTCCTTTTGATGGTAATCTTCCCACCGATGTTGAAATGACAACACTTTTTTGGGTGCTTGTTGGATCATTGATAGACTTTCCATGTCCACAATGAGGACCTTCGTAAGAACTAGTTACAATGAAAGGATAATATTAATAATACCATTAACATTAAGCAATGTGCCAAGAGCTTCTTATATTATCTCTTGGGAACCATTATATTTGGTGACACTGAAGCTACTACTCTTATAACTATCATGACACCTCTACAAGACTTGACCCGAGTGTCATCTTATAATTGGAAGGAGGTCAGGCTTGCTAGCTTGTATCACGGTTTAGACTGTCTTTGTTGGATCAAATATTATTATGGTGGCTTCATGCCCTTAGTGGAAGTAAGTATCTTTCCTTCCTTATTCTAGTCTAATTTTTTATTTATTTATGTTGTCCCAAACTAGCAAACAAGAGAGGAGTGAATTGGTTGATATGAAGAATGATGGTAAATTTAAAAATTAAAAAGTAAGAGATGAAGGAGATGGAGATGGAGATGGAATAGAGTTGAGAAGGAAAGAACACAAAGAGTTATAGAAGTTTGGATTTACCTCAAACCTACATCCACTTCCTTAATAACTTCTTAAGGTTCCACTAGTCTTAAGTTTTCATAAGCTTAACTCTAAATAATTACAATTGTTTGAGATCAATCCCTAGCTCACACCAAATAATTACAATTTTTTGAGATCAATCCTCACAACCCTGACAAGAGTTTTTCCAGGCTCACTCTAACAACCTAAGTATTTCTAAGCTCACACTCAAACTTGTATGGTGTTTAATGCCCACATCCAACACTCTAAGATTTTTTATGTTGATCTTTAGACAAGATAATGAAAAATTTTATACAATAAAATTACAATAACAATCAAAGTATTCTCTAACCATAAAAATGAAGTTCAATGTGGTATTTATAGCCATTTGGCTTAAAGTAGACGTTTGAAGTGGCTTCCTACATGTTTAGTGCTTGTCTTCCATTAATTCTATGTCTAGAGCTCGGTGTGCGGTCGCTCGGCTCAGTGGGCGGTTGCACGATTTGAAAGTTCTATGTAATGGCTAGTTCCAATTGTCAGATCTCAGTCTCTAACAGAATCTACCTACCTATACTTTTATGTTGTGCGGTCATCCAGGCACAGAGTGTGGTTGCTCAGCACAAAGTTACTGTTGAGTTTAAATTTCTTCATCCACGTGTCTGGTTATCATTGGTCCGAGATATTTGGAGCTAAGATTCAAAATTATTGGTCCATGTGCAGTTGGTCGGTCCTTCAATGAGGTAGCACAAGGTTTTAAGCGTCGAGGAAGCACCGCGAGAGATAACCGCTATCTCTTCTATTCTTTTTAGTATTTTAGCTCCTTGTTTCGTGCAGTTGCTCATGCTTCTTAGGTGGTCGCCTAAAGATCTGGCATCCTGACTTTCCCACTCACTAAGACCGCTACCTTTTCTATAAGATTATGAATTTTACCTTAACCTGGTGAGGTCGCTTAGTGTACGTGTATGATCACATGCTTACCGGGCGTCCTTATTTCACCACTTACTAATAACGCAAACTCTTCTATGGAAATAATGGACTTAGCTCAGTTGCAGTAGTTGGCTTGTCCAGATCAGTGTAGAGCTACACCGCTTTACTTAGCTCAGTTGTTCCACCGGACTACTTTTAGCTCATCAATTTAGTTCTCTTTGCTCGGCAATTCTATATTCATCTTGGTACTCTATATGTCCATTCGATTCTCTACTCAATACATAAGTATGTCTATTCAGTTCTTCTTAGCTCAGAGATCTATGTGACAGTTTCATTATATGCTTGTGGTGCATTTATATGGTTGCTTGGTCGGCAGTTCGGGCAGTCACACAAAACCGGTCGGATCATAACTCTGCAAAGTAAACTTGTTTGAAATCATTGGTTCTTTATCAATTTGATTGTCAATGATCAAAATAGAGTTTGATTGCCCATCAATCTCAACAATCTCTCCTTTTTTTACTTTGGCAATCAAATTGAATTTAAGTTAAACATAATCAAGTACATGAAGCAATTAATGTAATGACAATAAATTTTCTCTCCCTATGTTAGATAATTTCACAAATGATGCATGCAATATTTGATACTAATTGATGTATACTTTTCTTGATACCAATTTGTTTTCATTTCTTATTTATCTCTCCAAATTTGACAATTAAAGCATTTAAATTCAATTACATATATGTTTCTCCCCCATTGACAAAGGCAAAAAGAAAATTAAAGCAAAAGAGAAATGAAATTCAATGATACTAATAAATGAGAATACAAAAGACAAATAAATTTGATACCAATTGAAAGAAAATACAAGAAAATGAAAAATCTAGAACTTTTCCTTTTCCTTTTCTTGATGGTGGAGAAGGAGTTAGAGTTATTTCATCATCATCACCAAGAGAAGGGGTTGGAGAGGAGTTATGTGAGGATGGTGAGGATTCATAAGGACTTTCGATATGATCATTCACATCCCATTCAATTAACTCTCATTGAGGAAGATTAAATTTTCCTTGGAAGTCATATATGTTATGATGAATATGGGAAAGGAGATCAACCTTTTTGTTGAGTTTTGTGATTCTCTTTGTGACATCCTTCTTAAAAATTTTAAATTATTTTTGGAGAGAAGATATGGCCTTGAGGATAGTTTAAGAGTTTTGAATGATTCACCTTTTTCTTTGGTGGAAGGTTTAGGGGGATGCTCAACTTGAACATGGATAGATTCACCTTCTTCTTCTATAATGTGGTACCTAGGCCTCTTCCATTGCCTTTGGATAATAGCCTTGCTACTAAATTTATTCTTATAGTGATTATCAGCCTTTTGGATACATCTAGCATGTTTAAGGTAGTCTGGGTTGATGGAGTTTGTAGCCAGATCAAGGGGGTCACTTAGAGTTGCAAGATTTTCAGGGGTTAGAAGTCCTAAGTGTCTAGTAAGTTTATTAATTTGGGAGGATAGAAAGAAGGTTCTTGCATTAAATTTCCTATGATGTATAAAGGTGTCAATGAGAAACCTAGCACTTTGGATTGGCTCATTATGCACATTAGCATACAAGAAAAATAAGTCACGTTGAGTAACTTTTCATTTCCATCACTTCCCTAGTGAATGGTGTAAGTGATGATTCTATGCAAGAGCCAAAAGGGAAGGGTCCTAAAATGGATGGCTTTGGATGACCTATTGTTGTATTGGGTTTCAAAGGATAGTTCACTTCAAAAAGATGAATAATTATTTAAAGGAGAATCCACATCATTGTAGGAGAAAGCTCCATGAGTTTGGAATCCCCAAACTTCACCAAATTCTTCTAAGGAAAGAGCAAAATCTTGGTCAAAAAGCCTAAAGTAAGCTCCGTAGAATCCTATAGGTGCATTATGGTTTTTCTCTACCCTTAGAGACATTAAGAATTTACTTGGGAGGCTAAAGTAACCTAGCTCATTAGGAAATGCAAATTGTCTCCACCCAATCCTATCTAGATAGTTATAGATTTCACCTTGGATGTTTAAGGTTAGGAACATCCCTTTCGCAAGCATTTTGGTTGGTTCAAGGGTCTTTTTCTTAAGTATATAGTACTTGGCTTTCTCATCCTCATTTTTGTACTTGGGTTTGTGAAGTTGGACACTTTTTCTAGTGAAATATTTAGGTTTGGGTTGAGGTTAAGGTTGTGGTTCACTAATGACAATACCTTTTCCTTTAGTTGTGGTTTTCTTTTTGCGATTTTGGTTTTAGGTGCCATATCCTCAATCAAAAACAAGGTAAAAGAAAATACAAACATGGAAGATTGAAAGAAATGTATAAAGAAATAGATTGTTGGTGATGCTTTGAACAAACTACTTCAAATTTGATGAAAAAGAGAAAATCTTCAAAATCTTCTTCTTGATGATTAAATTATTGGCAGATGGTTTGAATATGTGTTTTTGAGTTTGTAAAGATGTATTTTTTTTATGAAAAATAGGGGTATTTATAGATAAAAATTAAAAAACTAGCCATTTTTACTATTTGAGGGAAAAAATCTAAATTTTTGAAAGTTCTAATAAAACACTTTATGTGGTCACTCTAGTTGTTGGGTGATAGCCAGCTCTGTCTAGCAAGCTCTCTTGGCAGTACGTGTTTGCATAGCTTTGAGAGGAATGTAACGATAGAAAATTTTTGAAATTTTGAGTTTGACCTACCGCACAAGCTATTGTGCACTAACTGAAGAGAGAAGCTTTAAAGCTCGGGCTCAGTAGAAATGCAAGTCAAAGATCTCGAGATTCATGTTAAGGCTCGAGAGAAGATCAATTATATGGCTCGAGCTCAGGAAGAGCCAACTATGTGCGGTCACTCCAGTATACTGAGCGATTGCATAAAGGGTGCCGATTTTGAGTGAAAAACAAATTTAAGTGCATAAGATCAAAATATATTTTGAGATAAATAAAGAATGATCATGCAAGAAATTTTCCATCAATCATGCCAATATTTTATTTTATAAAATTCTTTCTTTCTTCATTTAAGGGTTTTGTAAAAATATCCGCAAGTTGATTTTGAGTTTCAACATATTCTAAAACTATGTTGTGATTTGGAACATTATCCCTTAAGAAATGATGTTTGATGTCTATATGCTAAGACCTAAAATGTTGAATGGGGTTCTTAGATAAATTGATTGAACTAGTGTTATCACATTTAATAGAAATGTGATCAAATATTTTTCTATAGTCAAGCAATTATTTTTTCATCCAAAGAACTTGTGTGCAACAAAAATATGCAGCAACATAATCAGCTTCCATGGTAGATAAAGCAACTGACACTTTTTCTTGCTAAATCAAGAAACTAAGCATTCACTAAGAAAATGGCATGCTACAGTGGTGCCTTTCCTATCTAATAGGCTATTGGAAAAATTTGCATCGAAAAAGCCTAATATGTCAAATGATGTGTTTCTAGGATACCATAGACCAAAATCTAATGTTAAACTCAAGTATTTTTAAAATTCTTTAAGTTGCATTCAAATGTGATTCCCTAGGACAAGATTGAAATCTAGCATATAAACATATACTATACATTATATCCGGTCTAGATGTGGTTAAGTAAACTAGTGATCCGATAATACCTTAATATTTCTTCTTATCTACCACCTTATCAATTTCATCTTTGTCAAGTTTCATGGATGTGCTCATCGGAGTCTTACTTGATTTGCAGCCATCCATTCCAAAATTCTTTAGGAGTTCATTTGTGTACTTGGATTGGTTGATGAAGATCTCATCCCTGCATTGCTTGATTTATAGCCCAAGGAAAAATTTGAGTTCACCCATCATGCTGTGAGTGGGGATTTTCACCCCCACTCATATGTGGAATGGTACTTGCTACTTCGGTACTATTAGGCTTAGGGCCTTAGAGAACACGGGCCTAAATCCAGAGAAAATGGGGTCAACACCCGAACAGGCCGGGAAAAGAAAGGGGTGGATGACTCAATTCCTAAGAAATTCCCAACCCCTAATGGGTTCAAAAAGTTGGGTACGAGTGGCGAAGGTGAGAATGACCCAGCACCCCCACAGCGTCTGGTTCATTAAAACCGGCCTCTTTTTCAGGTCTAAATATTATTAAATCCTTAAATATTATAAAATCATCCATAATACATGCAATTATCAAAATAAATAACAATTCATTGTATTAAAATAAAAAGTCCAAACAAGCAAATAAATGGGCACCCATACAAGATGGGAACATGCCCTTACAACCATGTCCAATGTCTAAAACTAAATAAAATAGCGCACCCACCATTTGGTGGAAACATGAACCTTACATTGATCCAAAACTCAAAATAAATTAAATTACATTAATCTTAATTAATGAGATATCCACGAAGTAGAAACATACCTCTTACATTATGGAAACTAAAATAATCAACATTAAAATAATGAACAAAAATGAATTAAACCATTCATATCATTCATAATAATTAAAAGTAAATCACCAAAAATAGAATATTGATAAATCACTCATCATAAGCATATTATAAATTAAATAATAAAATTTTAAGGTTCAATCTTAAATAAATTATTAAATGTATAAAATTAGGGTTTTTAAAGTTGGTGTTTGGGAAATTAGGTTTTTGGTATTTGGAATTAGGGTTTTGGTATTTGGATTAAGCTTTAAACAAATTGGCTTTAAATTATGTCTACTAGATTAGGGTTAGGAAATTTGGTAGTAAGGTTTTTATGGATTAAAGGTTCTGGACATTAAGGATTTGAGGTTTTGGATTAGATATGGAAATTAGATTACTGGATTAGGGCTTTAGGTTTAGGGCTAAGTATTTAAGATTTGGGGTTTTTATGGACTGAGGTTTAGTGTTTAGGGTTTTTATAGATTAGGGTTATATGGATTAGGGTTTAGGTAGATTAGGGCTTAGGTAAATTAGGGTTTAGGTGAATTGGTGTTGAGGTAAATTAGGGTTAAGGTTTAATATTGGCTACTATGATGAACAAAATTATTTTGAAAACATGAACATTACTACTGAATTGTTTGAATATTTTGTAAACTACTGCATGAGATAATAATAATGTAACTAGTATGATTTGAACGAATTAAACATAATAAACAAACCTTCGCTTGATGGCTCCACCAGATTGAAAGAGTTTGAACAAAGCTTTGTTTCATATTTGCTACAGCCTGAATCAATCTAGTTCTTTGATTGAGCTTTGGCAATTTGGCAATTGCTAGACACAACCTTGATTGTGGTTACTGACTCCTTTTTTTGTTTTTTTATCTTTCTTATTGCCTCCTTTCTTCTTATTGCTAATTGTCGATCCTTTAAATTGACAATTAATTGCCTTTTTATATATTATATTAAAGCATCCCTTGAGTCCTTTTCAACTTCAGATAAATAAAGCCTAAACAGCCTTGGAGAATTCCAGTGTGAAGACCATGTACAATTAGGTATTAATCAAGCACGTTGAATTGGCTCCTACCAATTTTGACTTGAGCTGTGTTACTCATGCCAATTCGATAAGAGGCTCATATCGAAATTGCATGGCTTGGGCCAACCATCTGACCAAGTTACCTTTTAATCAAATAAATCGAACTGACACAATCCAAATATTAAATAATTGGCCATCCAAAATCCAAACATTAAATAATTATAATTTGCAATCCAAATATTAAATAATTATCAATACAAATATTAAATAATAATAATTTGTAATCCAAATATTAACTATTTATGATTGATTTATTTTGTGACCTATAATTAGATTTAGACTTGATCTGGCCTTCAAATGAAAAATATATATTTGGATCGGTACCAAAAATTAAGGGTCAACAGTCTTACCCCTTAATTGAATGATCTTGAATTTTTTTAGAGAATGAAAAGCAATTTATTTTCGAAAAGAACGGATCGATTTGGGTTCTGGACATAGACTTAGTTCTGTACTCAAAAAATAATTTGGGTTCTGGACCCGAGATTGGTTTGGGTTCTGGACCCGGAATGAGTTCTGAACTCAAAAAATACTTTAGGTTATGGACCCGAGATTGGTTTGGGTTCTGGACCCGGATTGAATTCTAGACTCAAAAAATAATTTAGGCTCTGGACACGAGATTGGTTTGTGTTCTGGACTCAAAAAATAATTTGGATTTCGAACCCAAGATTGGTTTGGGTTCTAAACCAGAATTGAATTCTGGACTCGAAAAATAGTTTGGGTTTTAGACCAAGATTTGTTTGGGTTCTGGACCCTGGACTGAGATCTGGACTCAAAAAATAATTTAGGTTCTGGACCCAAGATTAGTTTGGGTTCTTGGCCCTGATCGAGTTTTGGACTCAAAAAATAATTTGGGTTTTGGACCCGAGATATCTGCAAAAAAATTAATTTAAATAATTAGTTTTTCAAAAATTTGGCTATGCAAAAAATTTAGCTATTTTTCTTCCTTGCCCCCTGCATGGAAGAAATATTTGAATATTTTTTAGACACGTAAAAAAGTATAGACGCACAATAAATATCAATTTACTGTGTGATCATATGTTATATATCAATTATTCAAAGTAGTTTATTGTGTGCTTATGTGCGGTGTCTAAATTTTTGAAAAGAGATAAGAGAGATAAAGAAAGGAAACATTAATTATTGAATTTTACTTTAAGCACGTCAATATGTTTTTTTTTTATAAAAAATTGATACTTATCCTTCAGACTTCATTTGTCTATCAATTGGAGTGATGCATTTTCATTTAGTTTAGTGAGAGAATAACATTCAAAACTTCAAGCATAATTTCAAGCAAACAATTCCAGTTTCTTTGATTGTTTTAAAAATTTCCAACTTACAGCATATATAAATGGTGAAAAATCAGCATTCGTCCCGGGCAAGACCTCGTTTAGATGGTGAGCTACTTAATCATATTCAAGCACATGAGCATGGGAGAATAACATTATTGGCTGGTATGTAGCTACACTGTAGCTCAAAAGAAAAAACTGAGGTAAATATAATTTTTTATTAACAAACTAATTATTTTGATTGCATAAAAAATTAAAATATGATAAGTGATGTGCTGTCAATTTTCATTTATTATAATATATATTTATAAAATTTATTTTGTCTCTTATTATTTTTATTCATTTATTAAATGTACTTATTTACATTTTTATGTATTATTTTACCTATATATATTATTTTTGTAAAAATTAATTTAATTATAGTACAAAAAATATGAGTATCATTGTTATATTTAATTTTTATTCAGAAAATATGAGTAGCATTATTATTTAATTTTTGTAGAAAATATGAGTATTATAATTACATTATGAGAATTATTATTATTTTAATTATTGCATAAAAAATATGAGTATTATTATTTAATTTTTATACAAAAATATTGGTAGTATTATTATTTTTTAATTATTGCACAAAAATATGGGTAGTTTTATAATTGTTGAATTATTGTACAACAAATATTTTTATAGTTAGTCATATTTTATTTGTTATATACGAGCAAAGTGAAAAAATATTTTAAAATTTTAGAGTTTGCACACCTTGTGATGTCTTACCTGTGTTATGGCAGTATGACGGATGTGTTGTTCATGGTGGTGGAAACATCTACAAAGCCTGTCAATGGTATAATCATGCTCCATCTTGAGTGAAGCGAATAATCCAACGGTGCGTCTTCAGGGACTTTTATCATGCAGTTGCCATCAAAAGGATACCAAATAGATAGGAGGGTAGTACAAGCCCTTGTAGAAAGGTGGATGGATACTACCCATACCTTTCACTTACCACTGGGAGAAATGACTATCGGGCCGTTCGATTTTACTGCCATATTCAGTGTCCCATGCCATGGAACTCACATCTTGACATGCAATTAAATCCAACAGCTAATAGATATGGAGCCTTCCCTAAAAGAGCCAGTTAAGATCAAGTATGAACCAATTATGTTAAGATTAAGTATGAACCAATTATGGAGTATTGGATGAATTATACCCGACCAGTTCGCGGAGAAACTGTTGAGCAATACGCTTAAGGGTTATTGCTCTATTTGCTGGGGGTGACTATTTTGTGCAACACCGAATCCATCCTACATTTATTAGTATTATAGGCTCTTACTGATATTAATCTTGTGTCATTGTACAACTGGGAGAGGCTAACCTGGCTTGCTTTGTATCAGGGTTTTGATAAACTTTGACGGAGGAAAAAATCATTTTCTAGCTTTATGGTGGTTGCCGAGGTATTAATCCTGACCTTTTTTTACCTTTATTATTCCTATAGGTTTGGGCATATGAGTATAATCTCGTGCAGGTACCAGGCATTTCCCGATAAAGAGTCGGCTACCCAAGACTGAGCCTTTGGTTAGCGGGCCACACAATGACATCAGGTTCTCATCACGTGCAATCTCGGCGTTATCACTTAAGTCATTTAACATGTGATCAGGTAAAAAGAATTAGTAACTGTTAAAATTGGTGAATAAATTAACTTACCTTTTCTTCATGACTCTGCAGGTAGATATTGATTAGTGGAGTGACGGTGAGCGGGCCAATGGGACTCCTTTCATGAATACCTCCTTGCCTCTTCAAACTTCTCACCGAGTCGTTGTTGGTCCAATATCAAGCTGGTGGTTCCTCAATGAAAGAGTGCTCAATTGGTTTCTTGGTCCTAAGGAACAGAGTGTTCCTAATGATATCCCAGCTTACACATTAGATATTACATCAATGCCGTAAAACTTCTGGATGAATGTCCGCGATGGATATGACATTGAATAGTATCTCCTCTCACACACTGAGTCATACACCTAATTTATCCAAGAGCGACTTTTGAATTTTAAAGTTTCCACTATTGGTGTCTGGGGACTTCCTAAAAGAGAAGAAAAAAATGATGATGACGAAGACAGGGATGATAATGTCATGGTCATCTCTTCCTAGGTCAATCAAATATGTAATGCTGCTCGTCCAAGATTACTTTTCATGGCACTTGTCTAGTCTTGAATTTTTATAGGTGATCGAGCAATCAAGTGGTCCTCATCACAATGGGGCCGTTCTATCTCATGCTGCTCCATCTCAGTCATATGTTTCGTCTGCAGCGCCCTATACTGATCCATCCTTCAGGCTTCAGGGCTTTGAACTGAATTACGTGGTTTGGATTTTTTTTACTATATATATATGTATGTGTATGGTGTATGTATGCATGAAAATGAATGAACTTACTCTTCCTTATCTGGCTCACAGCAAATGCTTAAAGAATAGAATAGGAAATTGCAAGAAGAATTGGTTGCTAGTCATTGGTATGTTGCTTATCTTTAGCAAAACTTTCGCGACTTTCGATTTCAGAGCTACAAGGAACCTACTGCCTCATCATTAAGGGGGCCTCAAACCGATGACCATGAGATTCCTTTTCCTATTCAAATGATGACTATTACAGACCTAACTTTCAAGATAATAAGGACTTAGGTAATTTTACCCCGAGTAGATTCTAAGTGGATGATATACCTCCTCCTCTATCAGGAGATGACTTTTTTAGGGCTTTATTTGATCATGGACTACCTTTCCCTTCTCAGTAATCAACTTGTGTCAAACTATAATGAAGAGCTTGTATTTTGATGTAATGTATCACATAACAATATAATAATAATAATGGTTTCACTTTCTTGCAACTCTAACCCCTTTTTATTCTTTTTTTTTCTTTTTTCTTTTGACTTTTCTATTCTTTTTTTTATATGTATATATATACAGCAAAGTGTCCATGATGAATTTATAATTCTAAATTTGTCATGGAGTAGGATTCAAATTTATACAAACCAAAATGGATTTAGTATGCGTTCCACATGCAAATTCTTCTCCTTGTGCACTTTGGTTCCCAACTTTGCCTATTTAAATCAGTTTTGATTCCTTGACCACAACAAATTTATCGACCTTCTTCACTCAATTATCATCTTATGAATTTTATCATAGTGATAGAAATAACTCCAAATCTTCATCAATCCTTCCTTATAATCTTGAATCAAGCACAATTCTTACTTTCCTACAATGACAGAAGCAAATTTGAAAAAGATAAAGAATTTATTCAAGAACCTCAAAGATACACATTGGGAACAAATATCATGGTCTCAACTCAATGTCTTAAAATGCTTTCAAAATGCCAAGTCGGACCATTCTTTTTTACATGCCATGGCTTCTTTCTGGAATGTAAAAACTAGGACTTTTAAGATAAACAACTTTGAAATTTATCCTATGATAGGCCATTCTCAGATACCTAAGCAATCAATCAATGGCATTACCCATATTGACTTCAAAGACTCATTAAAAGATGCAGATGTTGTTTTAACTTTCAAAAAATGAGGTCTTGATGTTGACTAGAGGTGAGAAAATCATGTTCGGTCCTTTGATTGATTTTTGTACTTCCCATTTGGCTCCCACCAAAACTTGGAGAAAAATGTTCTATCTTTGTTTTCTTGATCAATTCTTGTTTATTTCTCATGACGACGATATTGATCCGTGAGTACTGCATATTGTGGACTAAATTGAAGGAGGATTTTTAACAGTACCCATGATTTTGGCCGAAACCCTAGTTGGGTTGGACTAATTCAAGGAAAATTCATCAAGGAGGATGGCTGGAAGTCCTTTGTTGCTTCAAGTAATTACATAACTGCCTTTTTGAGTTTTCAATTTAGGTTTTATATTTTATTGCTCTAATTTTTTTCTAGTAGGACCTTGCGGATTTTCAAACTAGTGAACTATCCTAATTTTGCCTAAGCCGCTCTTGTGGGTTTTCAACTTAGCGAACTCTTTTTTTTTAATTATTGCTTGTGTTTATGGATCAGGCTATAGGAGCACCTTTGCTTACTCGACACCCCATCAATGGACTTTACCAAATATCTGCCACGAAATAATTCTACCAGAAAACTACTCCATCCTACTTCTTCATATGATGACTGGATTGACTGGATCCACTCACGAGCTATGATTAACATCCGTTGGTTGGTACCTTGGTAGAAGATTATGCATGTCACCATTCAGACGTATCTGATGTATGTTCTTCTTGCTGCTCTTCATCGAGATACTTGCTATGATCCTCATCTACTTGACCGCCAGTATAGAGTAGAGCCTCAAATTTCTGAGTTCGCTTCTAATTTAAACATGCCCCGTCTGACTTGCTTCTTGGATTGACAGAAGAAAAGCTGGCCTACACGCTATACTTATCGTCAGCCATAGATTTCACACTTGCCAATTCTTTAGAAAAAATATTGTTAGCATGGACAATAATAATAATAAAAGATGTTTTCTTTCCTTTTATAATTTTTCATCACCTTTTGCTATTGCTTTATTTATTTTACCGTAATGGCCAAATTATTTTGAAATAGTGAACATAGAACAATTTTAATATTAACTCCATTTTATTGAATTGGGGAATAACCAAACATAAAGCCAGCATACACAAAATGACTCTTGTTACTAACTAGCCCTTTCGGATTTTCTAATTGACAATTTTCTCTCATTTAGCCCTAATTGTTGCCTAGCCTGCCCTTTTGGGATTTTGGAACTAGCAGACTACTCTAACTTTTGCTTAGGCTATCATTTTGGGATTTCAACAAGCTTCTTTTTCTTTTTTCATGCATAAAATCTCTTCAACCTGTCAATGTTCACTAGCTCACTAAACTCGTTCCCATCCATGTATGATAGCTTGACTGCACCCTTGTTCATTACTTGCTTCACAACATACTAACCTTCCCAACTAGGTCTACACTTCCCTCTTAGATCAGGGACATTAGGCTTACATTACTTCAATACTAAGTCATCGACATTAAACTTCCTGATCTTAACCCTTCTATTTTAGGCCCGAGCTATCTTTCTTTGATACAACCAATGATGATATAGAGCTTTTAACCTTCTCTCTTCTAACAAGGCCAACTGTGTGTATCTACTCACTACCCATTCGATCATAGGAAATTTGGCTTCTAGGACCACCCTCAATGATTTAATCTCAATCTCAATTGGAAATACTACTTCCATCCTATAAACTAAGAAAATGGTGTCATTCCCGAACACCAGTCCTGTACCCCCATAAAGCAAAAGGAAGCATCTCCAACCAATCCTTGTATGTCTTAGTCATCTTGGACAGAATCTGCTTAATTTTTTTATTTGTTGCTTCCACTGAACTATTAGCCTTTGATCTATAAGGGGAGGATCGATGATGATGGATTTGGTACTTCGAGAATAAGTCCTTAACTACTTTGAGACCACATTGTCTGATATCACACTTGCCCCCAGCTTGTTGAAAGATTCGGATTCAACCCATTTTAAAAAATAATCCACTGCCACGACAATGAATCGGTGACCATTCAAAGTTGTCTGGTGAATCTCTCCAATAATGACAATCCCCCAAGTTGCAAAAGGCCAGGGTGAAGACATAAAATATAATTCTTCAGGAGGCATGTGATTTAGATTACCATACATCTGGCACTGCTGGCACTTCTTCACAATCTTAATACAATCTCTCTCTCCATGTTCAACCAGTAGTAACCTTGTCGGATTATCTTCTTTACTAGGGTTAGCCAATTCAAGTGGGGTCCACACTTCCTGCATGTATTTTTGATATGATCTACTTAACTTCAGACTTCCTCAAGTATCTCAAGTGCACCCCATTGAGCCACCTTCAATACAGCTCTCTGAAAAAGGTGATGTATTATAAGGACCATCACCTTATGGCTCTGCTCTCTTCCCTTTTTTCCCCCCAATGGGTATTCTTTATTCCCCAAGAATCATCTTATGGTGTCATACCATGCATCATAGTCTGTATCAATTTCAATGATTATTTCATATTCATATCAAGGAGTTGATGAACTGGTCAAAACCAAAGGCTTAAGAAATAAGTTGACAGGATTTTCCCACACCAAAGCCAATGTGGCTAGAGCATCGACCATCTGGTTTCCTTCTCTTGGTAAGTGTATAAATCTGCGCTCCTTAAAATTCTTCTTCATCATGGTCTAATAATCATGGTATGGTTTTAACTTCTCTTCTTTCAACTCGCACTCTCCATTCACTTGGGATACCACTAACAACGAATTACCAAAGACTTCTACCTTATCCATCTTCATTATCTTCAAGGTTTCCAAACTAAAGATACATGATTCATACTATACCATGTTATTGGTTGCCCTAAAGTTCAACTTCTTAGCTAGAGAAATGAGCTTCCCTTCAGGTGATTCTAGTATTACTTCCAAACCTACTCCCTTTCTAATTACTGCTCCATCAAAGTACATCTTCCATCCTTGTACTTCTATGGCCTCTAAATGTTCATTAAGAAATTCCAAAACTAGTTCCTCACTATCTGGCAATGGTTGTTGAGCCAGAAATTTTGCTACTGCTCTACCTTTGATGGTTTTCCTGGTTACAGATTCAATCTCTAATTCTTCTAAAATTATCAACCATCAACCATTTTTCCTAATAAATGAGAGCATTTCCCTTAAATACTTCACTGGATCCAACCTAAAAATTACTTGCACACTATATGATTGAAAGTAATGCCGCAATTTCTTAGACGACCAAACCATAGCTTTACAGGACTTTTCAATGATACTATACTTAATCTCGTAACTCAAATAATAGATTGCATGCTTAGCCCTCGATTCATCTACTTAGGCTAGCATTGCTCCTATTGACTCTTCTTCTACTGCTAAGTATAGTAACAAAGGTTTACCAGGTTTAAGTGGTTTCAAAATAGGTGCATTCAGTAAATATTCTTTTATACGCTCAAAGGCCTTTTGACATTCTTCATTCCACTTGACTAGCTGGTTCTTTTTAAGTAATTTAAAGATAGATTCACATATTATGGTAAGCTTTGCTATGAACCGACTAATGTACTGCAACCTTCCAATGAACCCCCAAACTTCTTTCTCCATCTTAAGGGTTAGCATATCCCTGATTGCCTTAACCTTGTCAAGGTCAATCTCCATGCCATTTGGGCCAATCACGTGCCCCGGTATTTTGCCTAAAGTAACTCCAAATGCACACTTTTTTGGGTTCAACCTTATATTATACTTCACTACTCTCTCAAAGAATATCTCTAGGTTTTAGAAATGCTACTCCCTTGTATCTGACTTCACCATCATATCATCAACATAGACCTTAACTTCCTTATGCATCATGTCATGAAATAATGTGGTAGCCATCCTATGGTAGGTTGCTCCAGCATTCTTTAACACAAATGGCATCATCCTATAACAAAATATACCCCCATGTAGTAATAAAAGATAGTTTTAGCTTTATCCTCTTAGGCTATTAACACTTGATTGTATCCGAAAAATCTATCTATGAATGAGTATAGTGCACTAGAGGTTGCACTATCAATAAGGACATCTATATGGGGTAAAGGAAAGTCATCTTTAAGTAAAGCCTTATTCAAGTCTCTATAGTGCACACAAACCCTAATTTTCCCATCTTTTTTTGGTATAGGAACTATATTAGCTAGCCAATCTGGATAATCTATCACTTTAAGGAACTTTACTTATATTTACTTCGTGACTTATTCTTTGATCAATTATGCCCATTCCAGTCTTAACCGTCTAAACTTTTATTTGACAGGTTTCAAGTGAGTGTAAGTGGGAATCATGTGCTCTGCTATATCTCGATCAATTCCAGGCATATCCTCATAAGACCAAGCAAAGAATTCTTCATATTTTTTAAATGTTTTTTCTAATCTCTCTCTCTTTAGCAGTAAGGTCAGATGCTAAGCTAATGTTTTTAGGATTATTGGTTGTTCCCAAATTTAATGATTCTATATCAACAGAATTAATATTAAAAATGCTTATATAACCACTATTTGAATGTATACAACCATCAGGAAAAACATCACACAAGTAAGAAAAATCAGACTTTATTGTATTCATTTTGGAAAAGAAAACATCATCATCCTGATACAAAGTAGACAAATTAAAATCAAAATCAGAATTAGCATTAATGTTCTCATACTCGAAAACTGTAAGATTCTCAAACTGTTATTCGATGAGAGTAGCAATTTGCTTTGGAGTCTTTTGGATCTTCAAGGTAACTTCCTTCTTATTTTTTGGGCTAGGCTATTTGTTGGTTGGCAAGTCAAGATTTTTTTCTTCATGTTCTACCAATTCAGCAACATCAGCAAAGATCTTAAACCCAGGGATCATTTTTCCCATGACCATGATTGGCTCTGGCTTTCCTTGGAGCTATCCCAGTTCTGGTGCTTTGACAAATATTTCTTCATTTAGAGGAAAATGCATCTTCTCCTTCTTTTTCAATATAACACCTCCATTTGCTTCATCATAACCTAACCTTTTCTTAGAAGTTTGAGTCTTGAAATCTGGGAGCTCTGTTACACTTGCTTTCCCTTTCCTAAGGCCAACACCTGATAGATAATTCATTTTCTTCATCAATGCAAGAATTCTCAAACCCATTATCTTATTATCAGAAACAACATTTACTTGAAAACCATTGAACAGCCTCTCAATCATCAAAGCATTTACCACTTCATTATCTTCAGCCTCGATAACCATTGTCTCATCGCCATTTGGGAACTTGATTTTCCAATGGAGTGTAGAAGGAACTCCACCAAGAGGATGGAACCAAGGTCATCCTAATAGTAGTGCAAAGGTGACAGGTATATCTAGGACTACAAACTCCACCATGGATTCAATTGGGCCCACCTTCACAACAGCTTTGAAAGTTCCTTCAGCATGCCTTTTACTATTATCAAAAGCCCTAATCGTGACCTCGATTGGGTTTAGATCCCTTATTGACAAAGCTTGATTCAGTAAGATCTTAAGTGGATAGACATTTATGGCAGATCCATCATTAACCATCACACATGGAGTCCTTTTCCCTTTGACCTCTACCTTGATAAAAAGTGGACGGATGTGATCTCTTCCCTCTTCCAGTAAATCTGCATCTAAAAATGACATCATTCCCACATCTACTTTGTCTTCTTCTGGACATCTGCATACTTTATCACTTTTTCAATTTTTACAAAATTAACTAACTCATCTGGTATTATAGAAGTGGAAATTGGCATGTTAGCTAAAGTTTTGGCCATAGTTTCATGGTGTTTCTTGGATGTAGCCAATAGATCCCGGATGCTAGCGCTTGCTTGGGTCTTTTTTAATTGCTTAAGGATTGTGTAATCTTCATTTTCATTCACTTCTTTTTCAACATCCTTCCCTTTGTCAGCCTTCATTTCTTTTGGTGGTGGCCTTGCATAAGGCTTACCAGAGCGGGTGTTCCATCCCCTTTGGGCTCGAACCAAGTCCAGTCCTCTTTCTTTGGTTCAAAATCATCATCACTATTGGTTAAATCCCAAAACTTGCTCACAACACAGATGGCTACCTCCTTCTCAACCACAACTCCCTCCATTTTACTAAGTACCTCTTCTCCTTTAGTTGCTTCATCACCTACATCTTGGAAAGAAGACAGAACAAACTTCTCATTCAAGCCTCCTCTAATCATGAAAATTGCCGATGGTGGTACTCTGTTGAATCTTGGCAACAGATTATCTTTTGTGTTAGGCTTGTTAAGTTCGGGCAACTTCCCACTATCAATCAAATTCTGGATCTCATGCCTCAACCTCAAACATTTGTCCGTCTCATGCCTTTGGCATTTGATGGAATTGAATGAAAGCTTTAGCATCAAAGTTAGGTGGTAAAGAATTTGGCAATGGTCGAGGAGTTAAAGGTTATAATAGTCCCTTCTTTTGTAACTTATTGAGGACCCAGGATGCTGGCTTTCCTAACTCTAAAAATTGCCTCCTTAATTCTTGACCGGTTGCATTTACATCAACTGCCTTTTGTGTGCTTTGATTACCATATTGATAATTCCCTTTTTCCATTCCTTCTTGCAGAAAAATGGTTCTTCTCTCTTTCTCATTCTTCTATTTGCAAGCCAGCTTGAAGGAGATCCTTAAAATCTCTAATAAGGGTATGGGACATCCTTTCACGAAGATTATGTAGCACCCCTCTCACAATGATCCTAATCGAAACTGATTCATTGGGCTTTATCTTGAGCAATGAAGCTTTGTTTCACCACCATTTCACGTAGTCAACAAAATTCTCATTTTATTTCTATCTGATTGACTCAACTTCCATCAAATTAACTTCTAACATAGCATTATATCCATACTGTATAGTAAATCCCAATTCTTCTGAGTACCATCCTCTAAGGTGATGAACCAATTCTAGATAACAAGATCCAACGAAAGCATGAAGTACCTTAGAGTTTGAGCTTTAATAGCTCGAGCTGACTGAATAGCAGTGATGTATTACTTCACATGGAGATGAGGATTCCCAATTCCATCTAACTTGGCAAAGGAAGGCATCTTGAATTTGCAAGAGCTTCCTCATTTTGTTCAAACAACTTGTCCACCTCTGACATCTCTTAAGTTTTTAGTTCCTTTTCAAACTTCTTTTCCAAATAATCAATCATCTTCTCTACATCTAAAGTTTTGGTCTTCTCCACAATTGATCTTTCCACAACCTTTGGCTCTTTCCTCATATCTTGAGGATCTTGGAAGCATTAAGCCCAATCACCATCGTCATCAACAACTACTTTGTTATCATCAAAGGCTACTTTGCCAACCTTAGCCTTTCCTTTGCCCTTCTGCTTCTTAGTACTAATAGATGCCTCAGTAGTGTTCCCCAAAAGTGCAACCAGTTGGCTCTTCATAGTCTCAACCAAGGCCTTATTCAATTCTTCCATCTTGGCATTGAGGGTGTCATCCACCATCCTTTGAATATGTTCAGGTTCCATTGCTTTCGGTGGGAAGCTAATTGAGTTGCAACTAGATTCTACATCATTGGCATAGGTTGGGTTGTCGTACGCTCTTGAACTGCTGTACTCCAGGTCTATGAGCCAGAAAGAATCAATGCCATATAATGCAATGCGGGTTTGCATGTATGGACAAGTAACAAATAATTAAAGATAATTAGGACATTTCTTCCAACCTTATAACTTTCACACATGAATGGCGAGTCTATTTTTTTAGGTATATGGTTAAAAAAAATATCAACATGGGATATTCTGTTTTCAAAAAATTCCCTCGGACGATTTTAACCAATAGTTATATTTTCAATCATAGAAGGTAGTTCATGATAATTCCCATTAATTAGGCTTTAATCCATTGAATCAACTAAAAATAGATTTTATGTTATATTGGATTAAAACAAAATTAAAAGTTTATCATAAATAGATTTCCCATTTGAAAAAATAACTAATGATTCATACCTAAACAAGCTCATGATTAATTATTCTTGGTATAAATTAGGCCCACAATTGATTTTTGATATTCCATAATTAACCTAAATAGTTTGTAACCTCATTCAAAAAGATGGTTAGGAAAAATAATTTTGTTTCAAAGCCCATTGTAAAAAAAATATTTGTTTAAAAATGAATTTTGGGCTTCGTATTTGGATCCTGAGTTAGAAAAGAATTTTTGCCCCGTTTTAGAAAATTTTTATGTTCAAAGAACATATTAAAAATTTTAAAAATAGTTTTGGTCTTTTGGATTTGAAGAAAAAATTTATTTTGAGCTTACAATATAATTAGGTCATTTTATAAAAAGAACAAACTAAATAGGTCATAGGTCATTTTACCCAATGGAATCAACATCTCTTATCCTTAGTGGAGTCACCACTATGAGCAAGATTTTTGCCCCCACTCCCATGTGGAATAGTTCTTGCGACTTCGGTACTGTTAGGCTCAAGGCCTTAGAGAATAAGGGCCTAAACCCGAAGAAAATAGAGTCGCCACCTGAAAGAACTAGGAAATGAAAGGGGTGGATGACTCAATTCCTAAAGAATCCCTAACCCCATAAAGGGTTTGAAAAGTTGGGTACGCATGGGGAAGGCTAGAATGACCTAGCACCCCCACAGCGCCCAGATCATTGGAACCGGCCTCTTTTTCAGGACTAAATATTATAAAATTATTAAATATTATAAAATCATCCATAATACATGAAATTAACAAAATAAATAATCATTCATTGTATTAAAATCAAGGAAAGTCCAAACAAGCAAATAAATGGGCACCCATACAAGATGAAAACATGCCCTTACAACCATGTCCATTGTCTAAAACTAAATAATATAGGACACCCACCATTTTATGGAAACATGAACCTTACATTGATCCAAAACTCAAAATAAATTAAATTACATTAATCTTAATTAATGAGGTACCCACGAAGTGGAAACATACCTCTTACATTATGGAAACTAAAATAATCAACATTAAAATTATGAACAAAAATGAATTAAACCATTCATAACATTCATAATAATTAAAAAGTAAATCACCAAAATTAGAATATTGATAAATTACTCATCATAACCATATTATAAATTAAATAATAAAAATTTTAGGGTTCAATCTTAAATAAATTATTAAATGTATAAAATTAGGGTTTTAAAGTTGGTGTTTGGGAAATTAGGTTTTTGGTATTTGGAATTAGGGTTTTGGTATTTGGATTAAGCTTTAAACAAATTGGTTTTAAATTATGTCTACTAGATTAGGGTTAGAAAAATTGGGAATAAGGTTTTTATGGATTAAAGATTCTGGACATTAAGGATTTGAGGTTTTGGATTAGATATGGAAATTAGATTACTGAATTAGGGCTTTAGGTTTAGGGCTAAGTATTTAAGATTTGGGGTTTTTATGGATAGAGGTTTAGTGTTTAGGATTTTTATGGATTAGGGTTATATGGATTAGGGTTTAGGTAGATTAAGGCTTAGGTAAATTAGGGTTTAGGTGAATTGGTGTTGAGGTAAATTAGGGTTAACGTTTAATATTGGCTACTATGATGAACAAAATTATTTTGAAAACATGAACATTACTACTGAATTGTTTGAATATTTTGTAAACTACTGCATGAGATAATAATAATGTAACTATTGTGATTTGAATGAATTAAACATAAAACAAACCTTTGTTTGTTGGCTCCACCAAATTGAAAGAGTTTGAACCAAGCTTTGTTTGATATTTGCTACTGCTGAATCAATCTAGTTCTTTGATCGAGCTTTGGCAATTTGGTAATTGCCTAGACACTGCCTTGATTGTGGTTACTGACTCCTTTTTTATTTTCTTTGATCTTTCTTATTGCCTCCTTTCTTCTTACTGCTAATTGTTGATCCTTTAAAATGACAATTAATTGCCTTTCTATATCTGATATTAGGGCATCCCTTGAGTCCTTTTAAACTTTGAATAAATAAAGCCTAAACAGCCTCGAAAAATTCCAGTGTGAAGACCGTGCACAATTAGGTATTAATCAAGCCTGTTGAATTGGCTCCTACCAATTTTGGCTTGAGCAATTGTTCATGTCAAATTGGCATGGTTTGGGCCAACCATCTGACCAAATCGCCTTTTAATCAAATAAATAGAACCGACACAATCCAAATATTAAATAATTGGCCATCCAAAATCCAAACATTAAATAATTATATTTTGCAATCCAAATATCAAATAATTATCAATCCAAATATTAAATAGTTATAATTTATAATCAAAATATTAAATAATTATAATTGGCTTATTTTGTGACCTATTATTAGATTTAGACTTGATCTAGCCTTCAAATGAAAAATATATATTTGGATCAATACCAAAATTAAGGTTCTATACATGCTCATCTCAAATTCCCTAGTCTTATAAGAAGCAAATTCCTTGCACAAAGATTCATTAGTAGCACCAAATATAATTTCATCAACATAAATTTGAACAATCAAAATGTTATGCATTTTCTTATTAACAAAAAGACTTGTGTCAACCTTGCCTTATAAAAAACCATTTTCAAGCAAATATGCACTAAGTCTATCATACCAAACACTTGGAGCTTGTTTCAATCCATATAGTACTTTGGTAAGTTTAAAAACATGATTTGGAAGTTTATAATCTTTAAAACCAGGAGGTTGTTCAACATAAACTTCCTCATTTATAAACCATTTAGAAATGCACTTTTAACATCAATTTGAAGAAGTTTAAAATTCGTGTGACATGAAAATGTAAGTAATATTTTAATGGCTTCTAATATAGAAATGGGGAAAAATGTCTCATCATAGTCAATGCCTTCCTCTTGGTTATGGCCTTTGGCTATCAATCTAGATTTTTTTCTAGTAATGAGACTATTTTTCTCAAGCTTATTCCTATATACCCATTTACATCCTATAATTTGATGATCTTTAGGTTTAGGAACAAGTTCCCATACTTTGCTCCTCTCAAATTGGTTGATCCATAGCAATCACCCAACATTCAACAATGAGTCTCCTTAATGGTCATTGGCTCAATTTGAAAAACAAAAGCAACATTAGAATCTAAGTATTTAAATTGAGATATAGTAGTTACTCCCTTTGAGGTGTCACCAATGATTTGTTCTTTTAGATGATCCTTCTTGTAATGCTAATCTTTGTTTAGCTTTTGAGATTCTACTTCTTGTCCATCAAGATTGTTCTTTGGAGCATTGATAGTTTCTTTTTGTTTAAATGTTTTGACAAAATCATCAAGAGCACTACCTTTCCTTTGATCAAGTTTAGAGGATTCATCAAAAACAACATGCATTGATTCTTCAACTACTAGTATTCTTTATTAAATACTTTATATGCTTTGCTAGATGATGAATATCCTAAAAATATGCCTTCATCCGATTTGGATGAGAATTTTCCAAGATTACCCTTTGTATTTAATATAAAATATTTGCATCAAAACACTCTAAGGTATGAAATTTTAGGTATTCTTCCATTCTATAGCTCATAATAAGTTTTGTTTATCATGGGCCTTTTGTAAACACAATTTTAAATTTAACAAGTGCTATTAACGGCTTTTGCCTAAAAGTAAGATGATAATTCATATTCATTGAGCATTGTCCTAGCCATTTCAAATAATATTTTTTTTTTCTTTTCAACCATACTTTGATTAATGACAGACTTGAATGGAGACGTAAAATCCGTGTCTTGGAAGGGGTCTAAGGCTGGAGTATCTTTTTTGGTGTCTTTTGAGCTTATTTTGTTGAGGATCCATACAGCCGACCCCAACTTGTTTGGGACTAAGGCTTAGTTGTTGTTGTTGTTGTTGTTCAACCATACAATTTTGTTGTTGTATTCGAGGAGCCAAAAAGTTATGTGAGATACCAAACTCATTGCAAAAATTTTCAAAGTAATTATTTTCATATTCTTTGCCATGATCTCTTTTAATAGATGTGATTACATAGCCTTTTTTCATTTTGAACTCCTTTTCCAAATATTTTAAAATAATTGAAAGCTTCATTCTTTTGAGCCAAGAAATTAACCCATGTAAACCTTGAGTAATTATCCATAAGTACAAATGCATATAACTTTCCATGTAAGCTAGTAACTCTATTTGGTCCAAACAAGTCTAAGTGAATGAGTTCTAATTGTCTAGAAGTGCTTACAATGTTCTTGGATTTGACTGAACTTTTATGTTGCTTACCAAATTGACAAGGTTTACAAGTCCTATCTTTATCAAATTTTACTTTAGGGAGACCATCAACTAGTTCTTCTTTACTAATATTTTGTAAGTGATCCATACTAGCATGTCCTAGTCTTTTATGCTATAGCCAAGCATCATTATTAATGGTAATCAAGCATTCAAATGCATTATTGGAACATAAGTCAATTTTATATGTATTGCCAATTCTAACTCCTTTGGATACAATCTCACCGTCTACATTGGTAACTTTACATCCTTTAGAGTTAAAACATACATCATAACCTTTATCATATAATTGACTTACACTAAGTAAATTATGCTCCAATCCATCAATAAGCCAAACATTATTAATCATATTTATACCAAGCATGCCAATTGAACCAATACTAATGATTTTACCTTTAGCATTATTACCAAAAGTTACATTACCTCCATGCTTGTAAGTGAGTGTTGTAAAGAGCTTTGCAATACCAGTCATATGCCTTGAGCATCCACTATCCACAACCCAAACATTTTCATTTATAGTGAATTTTAGGCATACCTATAAGTTCATCTTCTTTTAGGTACCCAAATGAAGTTGGGTCCTTGGGGGTTAGTAATAGAAGGATCCTCTTGTAATACCCCCATACCCCATATACGCACACTGCATACAATCACATTTGTAATATATGTATATTGGATACAGGAATGTTACGGTCTATTTTAAAGCAAACCAATCTTTCAATTTAACAATATTAGAAAAATTAAAACATTTAAGTTATATTATAGAACATAATATATAAAATATTTATTTATTAAGCAGCGAAAAATGTAGCGGTATATACATATATACACATAAATATCAACATTTACAAAATATAAAGTTTATACATGTTTGGCATTTCATCTCTGATCTTGAAGTCTACAATTAACACTTCACAAGCCTAGACTTGACTCGGTCTAACTGAACTCTCCAGTTCAACCAGATCTACCATGTCACCTGTGTAATGAACCACAACCACACTAAGCCATAGGCTTAGTGGTACAAACCACAATAAAAAATATGCTTCAATGCAATGTCAATGTCATACTTTCAAGAATTAGAAACAATACACAAGAATATCATATTTCATAACATTACATTTCATTATGTTATTCAATTGTTTCATCATTCATGATTTACATTTAAGCAAAGACAAGTATGGGCCCAAAAGAAACTAATAAGCCATTCAAATTCCAACATTAATGTTTTGGTCCAATAATCACATTTATCAAGCCCATAGACGATTCATTATCACAATGAGAAACATCTCATATGTAACATCCTAACTAGACTTCAAGGACTAGGCCCAACCAAGCTTCAAGGGGAGCTAAGCATCAACCCAACTTGGCTTCAAGGACCAAGCCCAACCTAACTTCAAGGGATTGTTACTTTTAGGCATGCCACCAACAACAAAACTTTGAAAATTGAATAACATATTAAGCATACAATTCTTTTATTATTTCATTATCAATTCCATTCTCATTTTCTCATCATCATCTAGGCAACCATGCCCCCAATTATTTCATTTGCATCATTATAGCCAACAATAATGGCTTCACATTTCATCATTAGGATATACATAACAAATTATATATTCATACATTTTGAATCCTCAACATATATTTCACATAGTTTAAATAATGCAAATCATAGTACCATTCTCATATATCAACAATATAATAGGTTACCTAACACATTTTTCAACCAAATGTGTTAAGTTCCAAAGTCATGTAAATGTATGCAATCATGTAAGGTTTGTAGTTACCTCATGAGCAACTCACGCCAATCTAACCACTTCCTCTTCCAAGAATCCTTCAACACTTGGATTAGGGCAACTCAATCTCTTCAAAACCTAATCCAAAAGTGATTATACACACTCACTTAGAGATACATATAAGATAATAAGGATAAGAACCAACTAAGAAAAACTCTACACATGACACACTCAACAACACGGACGTGTCCCTGATCATGACCTAAAATCAGAACACAGAAGTTTTGACACGCTCAGTGACATGGGTGTGTCACTGGCCATGTCAATCTTCCCCCAACACAGTGGCTATGACACGTTCAGTGACATGGGCATGTCACTGGACGTGTCAATACTACTCTAACACAGAAGTTGTGACACACTCAGTGACATGGGAGTGTCACTGGTCGTGTCACCCATCCAGAAAATATAACCATTGACACGCCCAAAGACTTGGTCGTGCTGCCGGGCACGTCAGGCCAAAAATCCTGATTCCGACACCAACAATACCACATCCAACAAACAACATACTTTACCCTTTTCCACTCCAAACAAACTTACCCAAAACCATCAATAAACCATACTAAATTGCATAAACACCAAAACAACTCAATACATACATCAAAACACAAATCACAACTCAACACATACACAATCCACAACACTTGCTTTCCTTCTCCAAAATTAACTTTTCCTCCAAACCAACCAAAAAAATCAAAGTCAATAAACAACACAATCTCAAACACATCAAAATTAATCATACACACATCAACAACAACCATTCACCAAGCTCAATTCACAAACTCAAAAGAAAACCAAAGAATCAAGTTGGAAACTTACCAAAAGTGATGAAAACCCTTCAAACTCCAACTTGATCTCTTGAAACACCCTTCAATCTTGAGTTGGGAAGAACAAAATCTCTCTTTCCTTCTTGCTATGGAGATGGCCGGCTAAGCACAAGGAAGAGGAAGAAGATGATAGTAAAGTCAACCCATTCAACTCTTCTAACCACACAAATCTCTCTTTTAATATCCACCAAGCAATTACAATAACAAAATAATCATAAATATCGTCATCCACCTAATAATTCAATTTAAATTAATCCAAATATAATTAAATATCTCTTTTGACCGACTAATTTTTTGACTTGTATATGTTGTATTTATCTCTATATATACAACATATACACACTTCTCTTTTCCTCTCTTACCACTTAAACATAAATATACTTTATATCATCTAATCCAATTTCAACAATAATCATTCCAAAAATTTTAGGGTATAGTTTGGGATATTACACCTCTAACTTGACATGAGCCTTCCTAATATAGTAAAATGTGTTCTTATGTCCAAATTTCATACAATAACTGTATTGATACAAGGTTCTATACTTATGCACTTTCCCATTAGAATTCAATGAACCATGCACACAATTTCAAGTGTATGTTGAATGAGATTATTTTTGTGCATTTTTATGTTTATATACAAGCATTTGATACAGGAATGCATTATTTGCTCTTGGAACTTTAGTTCTAGAGCCTTGTGAACCCAAAGTAATCCTTTTAGGATATTAAGGCTTGGTTTGTGCATTAGTATACAACATCAGCACTAGATGTTTGTGTTGTAGAAGCTCTAACAAATATTGGTGCATTAGATGAAGTGTTAGATGAATCAATGAACCCTAAACCATGTTTCAAGAAGGGTGGTCTTTGATTTTTTTTTCAATGTATCTAAGCCCTCTTTTCCCTTGTGAAATTTTGAAATAGACTCTTTTAGCTCATTTATTTCATCCTTCAATGTTTTATTTTCCTTAATCACATTTTCTAAGCCATTTGAGTTTTTATTAATTTCATCAATTGATTTTAACAAGTTTTCATTTGAGGTCTTCAATTCTAATGTAGAGTTTTTCAAAGACACAAAATTCTTTTCTAATTTGGAACATTTATCATTATAAAATTTCATCTTAGAGAAATACTTTTCTATTCTAAAGTTCATATGCTCAATCAAGCCATTCTCATCTAAAGCATCATCAACATCATTATCATATTCAATTAAGTTTAAAGATGAAGTACTTACCTCTTTGGTGTTATTGTCATCTTCAATAGCCATGAGACATAGATTTGCAATTTCCTCTTCTTCTTCCTCTTCCTCTTCACTTGAGGAGTAATCATCCCATGTGGCTTTGAGTGATCTCTTCTTTTCCTTGTCCCACTTCTTCTTGCTTTTCCATTTGAAGCAATCTGACTAGATGTGACCGGACTTGCCACATTCAAAGCATTCCACTTCATTCTTTTTATCTTTTTCTTTGAAAGAGGATTTAGGAAATGTACCTTTATTAGCTTGTAATCTTCTCTTTCTCTTCCAATCACTTATCCTTTTATATAGCATAGCCAATTCTTCTTTATAGTCACTCTCTTCATCATTTGAGCTCTCAACTTCTTTGATGGCTTTGAGAGCTATTGCTTTCCTCTTATCCTTTTCACCTTGCTCTTCTTCTCTTTCGGTGTGCAATTCAAAGGTGAGTAGCTTTCTGACAAGTTCATCGGTTCTCAAAGAGCTAAGGTTATGAGCTTCTCAATTGAAGAAACGTTAGACTCAAAGTTCTTCTTTGCTCTAAGTGCTCTCAAGATCTTTCTATTAACATCATCTTGATCATATATCTTGCCATATTTCTTTAATTTATTGAAAATGGCAAGCAACCGATTTGTCATGTCAGTGACATTTTCATTGTGCTTCATCTTGAATAACTCACACTCATGTACATACATTTATTTCTTGGTGAGCCTCACTTGGGTAGCACTCTCATGACATTTCTCATGAGTTTTCAAAATGCAATGTGCACAAGTGAGATGTTGAACTCTCCCACCTTCATCTCTTTATATTAAATTCATCATGATGGAGGTTGCCCTATGGTTCTTGAACCAATCTCTCACATTGGCACTTGACCATTCTAATTTAGGAAGAGGAACTTTAACACCATCAACTTCATGAGTAGGAGGTTTCTACCCATTTTCAACAAAATTCCAAAGCTCAATTCCTTTCGCAATCTAGGAACAAGAACATCTTGTGTTTACAATAGGAGTAATCCCTTCCATCGAAGTAAGGTCTAAGGGATGAATTTCGATTTCAAGTGTGAAGTTGTTTGTTGATGAAATGGTTGCCATTTTGGATCAAAATTTCACAATGAAGTTTGGAGAAATTCACTAGCTCTGATACTAAATATTGTCCCAAACTAGCAACCAAGGGGGGTGAATTGGTTGTTTGAAGAATGATGGTAAATTTGAGATGAAGAAGATGTAGATGGAGATGGAGTAGAGTTTGAGAAGAAAGTACACAAAGAATTATAGTATTTTGGATTTAACTCAATCCTACATCTACTTCCTTAACAGCTTGTTAATGTTCCACTAATCTTAAGTTTTTACAAGCTTAACTTTAACTTGGTGTTTTCTCTAACTGACACCAAACTATAACAATTGTTTGAGATCAATCATCACAACCCTTACAAGAGTTTTTACAGGCTCACTCTCATAGCCTAATTGTTTTTAAGCTCACACTCAAACTTATATGGTGTTTAATGCCAACGGTCTAAGATTTTTGATGTTTGATCATTTGATCTTTTGATAAGATAATGAAAAATGTTGTTCAATGAAATTAAAATAACAATTAAAGTATTTTCTAACCAAAAATAAATTTTAATGTGGTATTTATAGCAATTTGGCTTAAACAAGCCATTTGAAGTGGTTCCCACAAGTTTAGTGATTGTCTTCCACTAATTTTGTTCCATGTGGTCGCTCATGCTACTTGGACGATCGTCAGAAGTTCTGGCATCCTTGCTTTACCGCTCAATGAGACCACTATCTTTTCTATAAGATTATGAATTTTTACCTTGATATGGTGCAGTCGCTCGGTGTGTGTATACTATCGTTTGCCTACCGGGCATCTTTACTTCACCACTCACTGAAAATGCGAACTCTTCTATGGAAATAATGGACTTAGCTCAGTTGTCATAATTGGCTTGTCTAGATCAGTGTAGAGCTGCAATGCTTTACTTTGCTCGGTTGTTCCACCGGATTGCTTTTAGCTCATGCTCAGCCATTCTATATTCATCTCGATACTCTTTGCTCAGCCATTCTATATTCATCTCAGTACTCTTTGTGTCCGTTCAATTCTCTTCTCTACACGTGAATATTTATGTTCAGTTCTTCTTGGCTCAGCAGATCTATGTGACAATTTGGTTCTATGCTCGTGCTACATTTGTGCAGTCACTTGATCGGTAGTTTGGGTGGTCACACAAAGCTGCTCAGTTCCTAACTCTGCAAAGTAGACTTGTTTGAAATCATTAGTTCTTTTTCAATTTGATTGTCAATGATCAAAATAGAGTTTGATTTCCCATCAATCTCAACAATTTGTCATTTTGAGAATTTCATTCTAGTGAGCATTATTCGACCTGTTTCTATGAGTCAAGAGCAAACACATTAAACTTATCTATCACATTTGTCATAAAATAAGATCATATGGTGTGTGTCATATTATGATATTAACGTTACTTAAGATGTAATGATAGATTAATTATCGTGAAATACGTGTGAAAATTTTGCTAGACATATGATGTGGTGATAGATTATTGTAAAATACTTTGTTGCTAGAAATTTGACACGGTGATAGATTTATTATGAAATACATTGGAAAATTTTTGCAAGAAATATAATGTGGTGATGGATTATTGTAAAATATGATAGGAAATTTTATTGACAATGATGACATATTATTATAAAGAATGATGGGGAATTTTTGAGAATGATGAGATGATGGTAAATATGATAATAAGTTATTTATTATGAAACATGTATTATAAATTCCTATCATGAAACTCGTGACCTGATGAATATCTCTATGTGATATGATTTGTGCCATGCATCAGGCTTAGGCATATGAGTTGGGGTTGGTAGAAACCCCTACAACCAAGATAGGTCCCGATTGTTACTACTACCCTTGTTTAGGCATTTGGCTAGCCCTACGCTTCTTATCATCTGAAACCCATGATGCAAATGTGCACAGGAAGAATATGGTTATGGTAACCTGGAACCATGTAATGAAATGAAATAAATTAGTAATAAAATAGGTAGTGAATCAATAAATGGCAAAAAAAAAACAAATAGCACTAACAATATTATAATGATTGGCATAATAGTGGAGTGAAGATTGCAGCTATACTAATGGTGATTGGTCTACTGCTATGATTGCTTCGTTGCCCTATCATGAGAAGAGGTTACTTTTGGTCTGCCCCAAGTGTCAAGGCTGGTATCTTGGGGAGAGGATTCATGAGTTGGAAACTACACGTTGTTATGCCCTAAAATCAATTCCTCGATCTATGTTCAGCTCCCATCAGCTCTCCTATGAGGGTTAAGAGCAAAGTCGATAGGGTAAACCTTATATTCAATTTCTATATACTCTTAGGAAACTTTCATATATATAGTTTGCCTGGTGCCCATTACTCCCATCAGTAGCTTCATATTGCAGCCCTTCTATGTCCACCCTTAATAAAAAAAATAAAAAAAAAAGAGGAAGGCAATCATTACATCATCTAAGGATTCTGATGAATATATTGGTGGTGCTCCATCTAACAATCATGAATCTATTTTTGAACCACAAACAGATGACCAGGAGAATGCTTCTAAGGATGACCAACAAATAGAGGTCTATGATCATCAAGTTGGGCCTTTAAGATTTGAGACATGAGGCCAAACCTTGTATAGAGGAGGTAGGACCATTGGGCCCCTCGAAATTTGGGGTAGAACTCTTAGGGGAGGATTTCTTTACAAGTTTGTAGGATTATTATGGAGCAATGTGTTTTATTAGTTTTTGTTATAGTTTGTGTCTTGTTTATTGTGTTAATTATTGTTTTATTTAGGTCTTTTGTTAGTTTTTATTGATTTGTTTAGTGTTTTCTTTAATTATGTAATTTTAGTTTGTTTTAGTATTTAGGTCGTGTTTGATCTAATTTTAGGTAAGTTTTATGTTTTGATTATTGATGTTTATTTATGTCTTGTTTAAGTTTTTGTTTGTAAGTTGTGTGTCAGGTAGAACAGGCAAGGAAATGAATTGAAGATAAAAAGGGACAGTAGCTGACACGGGCATAGGACACGGCCAAGTCACTGGCCGTGTCCCATATCAAGTTAAAAGGAAGTTCAAGACACAGAAGCAAACACTGGCAAGGGACACGGCCGTGTCTTGTGGCCGTGTCCCTCCTAATTCATTCACACGGCCAAGTCAAGCTCCACTTGGCCGTGTCACTCAGCAAAGAAGAAAAGAAGACCAAAAGAAGCAGTAGAAGACACTGGCAAGGGACACGGCCGTGTCAACTGGCCGTGTCCCTCCAACAAGCTCAAACACGGCCAAGTCAAGCTTGACTTGGCCGTGTCACTCAACAAAGAACAGAAAGAAGAAAGGCAAGCAGAGGCAGACACTAGCAAAGGACACGGCCGTGTCCACTGGCCGTGTCCCTCTTAGAGACACTCACACGGCCAAGTCACTTCTGACTTGGCCGTGTCCCTCATGTATCAAACACGGAGCGGATTATTAACGCGTACGATTGATATAAAAGGAAAAGAAAGTGAGGGTTTCAGGGTTGGACGATTTAGAATAGATTTTGGAGCCGTCAGAGATTAGAGCTAGGGTTTTAACTTTGTTTTCTTTGATTTTAATTTCATTTTGGATTAAACTAGATTAGATTAAATTGTTCTAGCCATCAAGACATCCTTCTTGCAAGATTGAACAAGAGATTCTTCAAAAGCTTCAAGGAGTTTGTAACTTGGTTTTGTTCTTGAACTTATTCTCTTTATTTTTATTGAATGGATATTATCATGTCTATTTTGATTTCTTTGAACATTAATAAGATGAATATGTTTAATTGCATTATGAACTAATTTGATCTAGTCTAGGGTTTGTATGGATCTGCTTTGATTGTATGAATTGGTTTTTCTCTTAGCTAATAATTTCTTTAGCCTTGATTGAATGAAACATTGTTAATATATAATTGATTGATCACCAATTATGTGTTTTAAGGTATTAGATGATGGATCGAGAGATGAAGTTTAATACTTGAACAATTCAATTAGGGACTTAAGTGAATTAGAGATATAACCTATTAAAAAGATTATTTCACTTGTAACAAGATTAGTTGAAAGAGGTTTGAATGCGAGAGCTTATTTCCTTGACTTGATTAGTTGAGTTGTTTGAGATTTAATCTTTGAAATTGAATTAGTTAAGAGGAATAACCGTTCATACATATAAGTAGTAGAGAAGTGCAAACCCTAGACCATTCTATCAAGTGAATCAAAACACAGCTCAATTTACTTTTATTGTTTTAAACTTTAATCAATCTTCTTCATTATTTAGCAATTTATAAATCTCTTTATTACTTGTTAAACATAATTTGATAAGCAATTAACCACTTTAGCTTCCTTGAGAGAACGACCTTGGGGCGATCACCTTTGCTACAGCTACCTCGTATACTTGCGAGTGACGCTTTGTGGTAGAGTTAATTTGAGCGTAACAAGTTTTTGGCGCCGCTGCCGGGGAGTCTAATTGGCGTAATTGTTTATAAAAAAATAATAATAATAAAAACAAAATTTCTTTAGATTATTTTTCATTGTTTTCATTTTATTTTATTTGTCTTTTGCTTTTAATTGTTTCTTTTTCTAGATATTTTTGTTTATGCAAGGCAGGAGATCACTCGAAGGAGAGCTGCACCCATTCATTCCAGAAATTCAGAGAGTAAAAAGGAGCAGAGAGGAGTTTGAGCTCTACACCGGATTTGATACTTCGGAGGAAGACACTTCAGATTTTGAGTCAGAATCTACACCATCAGTTAAAATGGCTGAAGAAAGACAAAGAACCATGAGAGATTTTGCTAGACCTGTCATTGGGACTTCCACTTCTTGCATAAGACTGACAGATGCAGCAAGAAACTATGAATTGAAGAACATCCATTACAATATGCTGCCATCATTCTATGGAGTTCCAAATGAAGATCCTTTGAATTTTATTCGGGATTTCTACTCCACCCTCAACACTTTTCCTTTGGGAGGACTTACAGAAGATCAGTTGAGGATGCGATGTTTCCCTTATACTTTGAAGGACAGGGCAAAGAGCTGGCTCATGATGTTGCCTGAGAATTCACTGACAACTTGGGAGCAAGTTTACAATAAATTCATGGGCAAGTTCTATTCACACCAGAAGACAGCTGAGTTGAGAGGAAAGATTGCTACATTCTCTCAATTTGAAGGAGAGCCATTTCATGAGGCTTGGGACAGATTCAAGATGCTATTGATCCAGTGCCCGCATCATCACTACCCACTTCAACTCCTTAATCAGTTTTTCTATGATGGTCTCACCCAGCAATTTCAGAACACTGTTGATAATGCAGCTGGGGGAGCCATGGGAGAAAAGACAGCTGATGAGACTTATGAGATTTTTGAGATGTTGGGAGCTAATTCTCAACAGAAGAATGTAAGGGGAAGAAGCAAGGGAGTGAATCAACTGGAAGCCAATACTGAAATGGTTAGTCAAATGGCTGAGTTGACAAGGCAGGTTCAGATGCTAAACATGAAGAACAACGTTTCTTCATCCACTCAAGAGGTGTGTGGAATCTGTGGGACATTTGGGCATGGAGCAAATATATGTCCCTCTGCATATGAGACTTTTGGGAATGAAGCTGAGCAAGTTAATGCTATGGGGGGATTTCAACCACGAGCTAGGAATGATCCTTACTCTAACACTTACAATCCTGGTTGGAGGAGTCACCCCAATTTTTCCTGGACAACAAATAATGCTCAACAGCCATTCCATTTACTCCAGAGACAGAACCAACAGCAGGGCCAATCCTCAAATCAAAATCAAGGACAGCCTAAAAGAGAGAGTTTGGAAGACAGTTTACAAGCTTTCATCAAAGTCAGTGCTCAAAACCAAGAGATGAACAACAAGAGACCGGATTCCTTGGAAGCATCCTTTAAGAAGGTGGAGACCCAAGTGGGGCAACTTGCACAACAGATGCAGATTCAACAAAAGGGGAAGTTCCCAAGTCAACCTGAGCAGGCACAAGCAGTAACTGTTCTTAGGAGTGGCAAGGTAATTAATAATAATGTTGAAAATAACTCTGTGAATGCAGGTGAGCAAGAAAAGAACAAGGAAGGAGAATTAGAGAACAAAGGTGCTGAAGAAGGATCAATGGAGAAGTCCCCTACACCAGATTTGCACAAGGCAAGTAATCCATACCGGCCACCTATACCATTTCCTAGCAGGTTGAAGGATGATAAAAAAGATAAGCAGTTTTCAGATATCTTCAATATGCTATCTAAGGTAAGTATCAACTTACCCTTACTTGAAGCAATTAAGAATATGCCGGCTTATGCTAAATTCTTCAAAGAACTGAATACCAAGAAAAAAAGGTATGAGCCAAATGAAAAGGTGATAGTTTCTGAGGTAGCTAGTGCTGTTTTGCAGCATAAACTGCCTCCTAAGCTAAAGGATCCTGGAAGTTTTATTATTCAAATTGCTATGGGGAATGGGAAATGTACTGATGGCATGTGTGATTTGGGGGCTAGTGTGAATTTAATGCCTTACTCTGTTTATCTTGATTTAGAACTAGGGGAACTTAAACCAACAAAAATGGTATTGCAATTAGCTGATAGATCTCTTAGATTCCCGAAAGGGGTCATAGAAGATGTGTTAGTTAAAGTTGGTGGTTTGATAGTACCTGTGGATTTCATTGTTCTTGACATGGAGGTAGGTAATTCTTCACCATCTGCACACACCATTTTGCTGGGTAGGCCTTTTATGGCGACTACTAATACTTTGATAGATGTTAAGAATGGAAAATTATCAATGACTGTTTTGGGACAAACTGTGGAATTTTCTATTTTTAACACTTCTCCTATTCCTACAACTGCCTTATATGAGGATTGTTCTTTCATTGATTGTATTGATGCAGTTGTTTCAGATGCTTTCTTGCAGACAGGTTCTGCTGATAAATTGGAGCTGGCTTTGACCTTGGATAGTGATTTGGAAATTTTTGATGCAGAAATAGCCAGTTGTCTTGAGACCTTAGAAAGTGCTGAAATAGAGGAGTTTAAGGATGCTCCAGTTTGTGAGTTTTCCCCCATTGAAAAAGAAGAGGAGAACCCCTCACTAGAGTTAGAGCTGAAAGAGTTACCTAAGAATCTGAAATATGTGTTTTTAGGAGATCACAACACTTTACCTGTGATAATATCTAGTGAACTTAGTGAAGGGGAGGAGATGAGGTTAGTGAGTGAGCTTAAAAGATTGAAGAGAGCAATAGGATGGGGATTGAGTGACATCAAGGGTATTAGCCCTTCCATGTGCATGCATAGAATCACTTTAGAAGAGGGAGCTAAACCTGTGAGGGAAACCCAAAGGAGACTTAACCCAAATATGAGTGAAGTGGTTAAGAAGGAAGTGCTCAAATTGCTGGATGAAGGAGTAATTTATCCAATTGCCAATAGTGAGTGGGTGAGCCCAGTACATGTAGTTCCTAAGAAATCTGGAATCACTGTGGTGAAAAATGAGAAGAATGAGTTGGTTCCTACTAGGACTACTACTGGATGGAGAATGTGCATCGATTATAGGAAGTTGAATAATGCTACAAAGAAAGATCATTTCCCTCTTCCTTTTATTGATCAGATGTTAGATAAACTTTCTGGACACTCACATTATTGTTTTCTGGATGGCCTTTCAGGTTATTATCAGGTGCCAATAGCTCCAGAGGATCAGTCCAAGACAACCTTTACTTGCCCTTTTGGGACTTATGCATTTCGACGTATGCCCTTTGGCTTGTGCAATGCACCTGCAACTTTTCAGAGATGCATGATGTCTGTCTTCTCAGATATGATCGATGATTTTATTGAGGTATTTATGGATGATTTTTCTGTTTTTGGTAATTCTTTTGATAATTGCCTCAATAAACTTGTTCGTGTGCTTGAGAGATGCATTGAATGTAACCTCACTTTAAGTTGGGAAAAGAGTCATTTTATGGTTACTCAGGGCATTGTTTTAGGTCATGTGGTGTCAAGTAAAGGAATTGAGGTAGATAAGGCTAAAATTGAACTGATTGCTAAGTTACCCCCACCTACCTCAGTTAAGGGAATAAGAAGTTTTCTAGGGCATGCAGGATTTTACAGGAGGTTTATTAAAGATTTTTCCAAAATAAGCCAACCATTGTGCCATTTATTGGGGAAAGATGTTCCATTTGATTTTACAGCACAATGCATGCAAGCTTTTAATTCCCTTAAGGAAAAGTTGACTAGTGCACCTGTGATTGTAGCTCCTGTCTGGTCTTTACCTTTTGAAATCATGTGTGATGCTTCTAACCATGCAGTAGGAGCTGTTCTTGGGCAAAGAGTTGACAAATACTTGAGAGTAATTTATTATGCCAGTTTAACTCTGAATAGTGCACAAATGAACTACACCACAACTGAGAAAGAAATGTTAGCTGTTGTTTTTGCTTTAGACAAATTTAGAGCTTATTTAATTGGGTCAAAAATTATTGTGCATTCTGACCATGCAGCTCTTAAATATCTTTTAACAAAACAGCATGCTAAACCACGATTAATTAGATGGGTGTTGTTGTTGCAAGAGTTTGATTTCCAGATCAGGGATACTAAGGGTAGTGAGAATGTTGTTGCTGATCATTTATCCAGATTACCTTACTTTAATGAAAATCTTGCATCTGATAGCATTCATAAAAATTTAGAAGAATTTCCTGATGAGCATCTGTTTGTGGTAATTCATGCCCCTTGGTTTGCAGATATTGCTAACTATCTTGCTTGTGGCATTTTGAGATCTAACATGTCCTTTCAGGAAAAGAAAAGGTTTCTACACTTGAGTAAGTTTTATTTTTGGGATGAGCCTTATTTATTCCAGATATGCAAAGATGAGATAATTCGCAGGTGTGTAGCTGAGGAAGAACAACTGAGTGTTCTTCAATTTTGTCATGACTTTCACTGTGGGGGTCATTTTGGAGGAAGAAAGACTGCAGAAAAGGTGCTTCAAAGTGGTTTTTACTGGCCTACTTTATTTAAAGATGCTCAAGACTATTGTAAGAGCTGTGATCGTTGCCAAAGAGTAGGTAACATTGGGAGGAGAAATGAAATGCCCCTTCAGTCATTTATTGTTGTTGAACTGTTTGATGTGTGGGGAATAGACTTCATGGGTCCTTTCCCCAAATCCTTTGGTTATGAATACATTTTAGTTGCTGTAGATTATGTTTCAAAATGGGTGGAGGCAATCCCCACCCGTACTAATGATGCTAATATTGTTGTTAAATTTGTGAAGGAAAACATTCTTAGCAGGTTTGGCACACCAAGGGTGATAGTCAGTGATGGGGGAAGCCATTTTTGCAACAGGCTTTTTGAGAAGTTAATGCACAAATCTGGTGTGAAGCACAAGGTGGCAACCCCATACCATCCACAGACTTCTGGGCAAGTGGAAACATCAAACAAGCAGCTAAAAGGAATTTTGGAGAAAACAGTCAACACATCCAGGAAGGATTGGGCAAGCAGACTGCACGATGCACTATGGGCGTATCGGACTGCTTTCAAAACCCCTCTTGGTATGAGTCCATATCGATTGGTGTTTGGAAAAGCTTGTCACTTACCAGTAGAGTTGGAGCACAGAGCATATTGGGCAATCAAGACTCTGAATTTGGACTTGGACAAAGCAAAGAGAGAAAGATTTCTGCAAATTTCAGAGTTAGATGAGCTGAGGAATGAGGCTTATGAGAGCTCGAGAATTTACAAGGATCGCACTAAAGCACTTCATGACAGAATTATAGTGCGAAAGACATTGAGTCCAGGTATGAAGGTTTTACTTTTTAACTCACGACTCCATCTTTTTCCAGGTAAACTCAAGTCTCGATGGAGTGGTCCTTTCGAGATAACACAGGTATATCCTTCTGGTGCAATTGAATTACTTAACTCTAGAACAGGTGAGACTTTCAAAGTGAATGGACAAAGAGTTAAGCCATACAATGAAGGACTTCAGGAATTAAGGGTCATTGACAGTACTTTGATTCATGATCCCTAAGCCTTGCATGATGTCCAGCTATATGACATTAAAGAAGCGCTAAATGGGAGGCAACCCATCGGTTTGCATTTATTTTTCGTAGTTGTAATTTTCAGTTTAGCGAGTTTTGATTTATGTTCGGTTTCAATAAATGGATTGTGCTTTAATCGGTTTTTCTTTACTTTGTGTTTCAGGGTGTTTATAAAAGAGGATTTGCAAAAATCGTTTAAAAAAAAAATTTGTAAAAAGTAAATAAAAAGGCAGTAGGTGACACGGCCAAAGGACTTGGCCGTGTCCCTGGGCCGTGTCACATACTGGACACGGCCAAAATTTTTCAAATATATATAAAAAAAAAAAAAATTTGAACGATTTTGCCAATTTGCACAGAATGGGACACACCCATGGGACACGGCCGTGTCACCTGGCCGTGTCCCCCATTTTGCTTCAGGCACGGCCGTGTTAGCTTGACTTGGCCGTGTCTCTCCAATTTCACACACCAGACACGGCTAAGTTCCCATAAACACGGCCGTGTCCATCATTTTTTTAACTTTAAAAGTCACGATTTTTGCACAGATTTCATTTTTAATCCCTAATCTCTTTTCTTCGTCCCTCTCTCGTTCTCTCTCTCTCTCGCTCTCTCTTATCGCCATAGCCATTGTTTTGATTGCAATTTTCCAATTCTTTCCTTACCGCATCAAATTTCTTCAACAAATCTTGACATATTCATTTAAAACTCCATCTTTACTCATATACTTGTGCTTTAATTCAGTTTTGGGTTGAATTTTCAGATTCCTAAGGATGCCAAGAACAAAGACTATTTCACACCACAAGGCGAAGAGGCCTAGCACCGGAGGAGCTTCTTCTTTTTCATCCGCTGTACCTTCGAAACGAGCAAGTCTTTTGGCTAGGGGTTTTTACCCAACAAGGTATGTAAATGATGAATCGCTTGATGCCTTGAAAATTAGGACTGATTTCTATAAATATGTACAATACCTTGGGTGGGAGACTTTTGTCACCTTAAGACCGTTGCAGTTTGAGGAGCTTACTTTGGAATTTTTGACATCCCTTAAGGTGGAAAGGGATGATAAGAAAATTTGCAGGAAATTGATGTTTAAGTTGTTGGGAAAACCATTTGTGCTTAATATTGATGAGTTAAATGCTATTTATGGTTTTCATCAGCATGGGGAACGGTCATTACCCAAAGAATTTAGGCAACAGTTTGCTTGGGGAGCCTTGGGCTCTGGTACCTATGTTGCCAAATCGGATAAAGCATCTAGATTGAGAAAGCCTGCTATAAGATATTTGCATAGGTTTATGGCCTGCGGATTCTTTGCCCGGAAGGAAAGCCCGGGTGTGGTTGCGCTGAATGAATTATTTTTCCTTGATAGTGTTTTGAATGAGATGAATGTCAGTGCTGGCTATTGGTTAGCCGATATTTTTGATTCTGTGGCTAACGGAAGAAAGGGGGCAATTTGTGTTGGAGGGTTGGTTACCACACTAGCAGTAGCCCTGGTTGAGGATTTTGATCCGAGTGCTACTCGTATGACTAGGATATTGGGTAATGACTCTCTTGATTTAGCTACATTGGCAAAGATGAACATGGTGGTGTGTAGGAGGGGAACTTTTGTGATGCCTTCAGCTGAGCCTGAAGCACAGGGAGACAGGCAAAAGAGAGCCCGGGTTGAAGGGGAGTCCGACTCGGATTCTCTTGATTTAGATGAGGATGCTCCGGTCTCGGAACATCAAAACGTACTTTTGAGGATTGAGGCCCTGGAGGGCAAGGTAGATCGATTGGAGGGAAAGATAGATGGACTGACAGGCACGGTGAACCGAAACCATATTGAGATGTTGCAACAGATGGATCAGATTAACAGCAACCTTGCCAAAATTCTGAGTCTTCATCCCTCGGCTGCATCATCTTCTCGCCCGCCTTTTCCTTAGACTTTGTGTTCCTTGTTTTATTTTATTTTATTTAGTGTACTTTTGTTTTATTTTTCCTTTTTGTTTTTCCTGTTAAAACTTTTGTGTTTGGATATTTTATTGTATTTTTGTTATCAAACTTTTGTGTTTGTGATGGAAAGCTAGGATTTTGCCTCACCAAGTACGATGGAAGACAGGTTGTCCTTTAACTCTTTTTATTTATTATTCTTGTTTTCCATTGAGGACAATGTCAATTTTAAGTGTGGGGTACTCTTTAAGCTTTCCTTTAATTCTTGTTGTGCTTATCGTGTTGTTTTGTTTATTGTGTTTGTTATGCATGGTATAATTGTTGAAAATTTATTGATCTTTGCTGTGATTCTAGCATTATAGTTGAGACTTTGGTATCAGCATAGTAATGTGCATTTGAATTCATTCGGGATTAATTTTCGCATTCTGCAATTCATGACATGTAAATCTTTGTGAAACCACCTGTGTGAGCTTTGAGCTTCATAAAATTTGATATTATTGTCAATTAATTTTCCTTTCTTAAGTGTGCACCTTCATGATGTTGCATCTCTAGAGTTTGCTTTTGCATACTTATTGAACTCACATTATGATTTATTCTCAAGTTTTTAAAATGATGAAGGCAATTAGGTTAGCCCCTTTAGCTTAAAGAGACTTCCCTTTATATTGATTTCCTTAGTAAGCCAAGTTGAGCCATTGACCGTTTCTTGTTTGATTAACATAATTCTCAACTTAACATGTTCTTATTATCATCATACCTATGCATTAAGGAATGGAGTTGTATGATTAGACAATAGGGTAGTTTATTTCAAAGTGTGGGGTAAGCAAGTAAAAAATTAATGGAATTGCTAATTGGGGGTTGAAATGCATACTTTGCAAATTATATTTGATTAAGAGTCATTATTCTTTTCCTCTTCATTTTAAGCTAGATGTTCCATTAAATTCTTAATTTTGTATATATATATATTTAAAAAAAATAAAAAAAAAATGAATGATAAAAAAAAAAGAGTAAATAAAAGAAAAGTTATATATATATATACAAAATTCATATATGTTCTAGCATTGGTTATCAAAAGAGGAATGTTGACTCATGTATTTATGCAAATATGTAAGATTATCAAGGGTTGGTGAGTATGCCGTTTGAGGGAGTTATGAGTTTCTTAGTAAGAGTAGTGTCTAATTTAGATACTCCATTTCTTTATGCTCCAGCTTAAATTCCTTTTCTCACACCTTTACCTTAGCCCCATTACATCCAAATGAAAGACCTTCGGATTATTTCTTGAGAAAATCAGTGAGGGAGATTGGATAATTAAGCAAGTTTATGGTAGCATGCAGTCATGAGTGGTTTGAGTGAATTAACCTATGAAATCGAGTGAAACACTTAGATGAGAGGTGAGATTTGTATGTCTGGATTAATGAATGAGTTAAGAAAATCCTTGATTGAAGTAAGATGCAATTATTTATGTCTGAGTCTTAAAGTATTTCATCTATGTACTGGAATTATAGTTAAGGTTGTTTGAGTTTTTAATTTATGCCATGTGAATTTGCTTGAGGACAAGCAAAGTTTTAAGTGTGGGGTAGTTGTTTTATTAGTTTTTGTTATAGTTTGTGTCTTGTTTATTGTGTTAATTATTGTTTTATTTAGGTCTTTTGTTAGTTTTTATTGATTTGTTTAGTGTTTTCTTTAATTATGTAATTTTAGTTTGTTTTAGTATTTAGGTCGTGTTTGATCTAATTTTAGGTAAGTTTTATGTTTTGATTATTGATGTTTATTTATGTCTTGTTTAAGTTTTTGTTTGTAAGTTGTGTGTCAGGTAGAACAGGCAAGGAAATGAATTGAAGATAAAAAGGGACAGTAGCTGACACGGGCATAGGACACGGCCAAGTCACTGGCCGTGTCCCATATCAAGTTAAAAGGAAGTTCAAGACACAGAAGCAAACACTGGCAAGGGACACGGCCGTGTCTTGTGGCCGTGTCCCTCCTAATTCATTCACACGGCCAAGTCAAGCTCCACTTGGCCGTGTCACTCAGCAAAGAAGAAAAGAAGACCAAAAGAAGCAGTAGAAGACACTGGCAAGGGACACGGCCGTGTCAACTGGCCGTGTCCCTCCAACAAGCTCAAACACGGCCAAGTCAAGCTTGACTTGGCCGTGTCACTCAACAAAGAACAGAAAGAAGAAAGGCAAGCAGAGGCAGACACTAGCAAAGGACACGGCCGTGTCCACTGGCCTTGTCCCTCTTAGAGACACTCACACGGCCAAGTCACTTCTGACTTGGCCGTGTCCCTCATGTATCAAACACGGAGCGGATTATTAACGCGTACGATTGATATAAAAGGAAAAGAAAGTGAGGGTTTCGGGGTTGGACGATTTAGAATAGATTTTGGAGCCGTCAGAGATTAGAGCTAGGGTTTTAACTTTGTTTTCTTTGATTTTAATTTCATTTTGGATTAAACTAGATTAGATTAAATTGTTCTAGCCATCAAGACATCCTTCTTGCAAGATTGAACAAGAGATTCTTCAAAAGCTTCAAGGAGTTTGTAACTTGGTTTTGTTCTTGAACTTATTCTCTTTATTTTTATTGAATGGATATTATCATGTCTATTTTGATTTCTTTGAACATTAATAAGATGAATATGTTTAATTGCATTATGAACTAATTTGATCTAGTCTAGGGTTTGTATGGATCTGCTTTGATTGTATGAATTGGTTTTTCTCTTAGCTAATAATTTCTTTAGCCTTGATTGAATGAAACATTGTTAATATATAATTGATTGATCACCAATTATGTGTTTTAAGGTATTAGATGATGGATCGAGAGATGAAGTTTAATACTTGAACAATTCAATTAGGGACTTAGGTGAATTAGAGATATAACCTATTAAAAAGATTATTTCACTTGTAACAAGATTAGTTGAAAGAGGTTTGAATGCGAGAGCTTATTTCCTTGACTTGATTAGTTGAGTTGTTTGAGATTTAATCTTTGAAATTGAATTAGTTAAGAGGAATAACCGTTCATACATATAAGTAGTAGAGAAGTGCAAACCCTAGACCATTCTATCAAGTGAATCAAAACACAGCTCAATTTACTTTTATTGTTTTAAACTTTAATCAATCTTCTTCATTATTTAGCAATTTATAAATCTCTTTATTACTTGTTAAACATAATTTGATAAGCAATTAACCACTTTAGCTTCCTTGAGAGAACGACCTTGGGGCGATCACCTTTGCTACAGCTACCTCGTATACTTGCGAGTGACGCTTTGTGGTAGAGTTAATTTGAGCGTAACACAATGCCGGATTTTAGTGCTTTTAACAATATTCCTACATAGGTACTACAATGTTTTTCTCTTCTCTTAATTTATTTCTTTTTAGTTGATGGCTTTAAAAAGTTGTTTATTTTTAAGAACATTTCACTTTTGCTCCCCCCACCTATACAATTTTGTATATTACTCCTCTATTGGCTGTTCAGATACTGTCATTTTTATCTTTCACCTTTTCTTTTGCTTGACATTTCTAATAATGTTTATCGTCTACAAAGAGATCACTTTTCAATAAGTGTAGCCCCAAGAGTCTCTTCTCCTTGCAAGCTCAAGTATTGTGACTTTCACACTTCTTTATTGTGACTTTCACACTTCTTTCTTTTCTCTTGCTAGCTCTGACTAAATTTTCCATGTTTAGGTGGATTATCCTCCCATGCTTCCTGTTAATGTTGTGCCAAGAGTGGCTTTTCTTGACCACATTCAGAGAGAAATTTAGGTGAGACCTCAAGCTACTCTCAATCTTAATTATGTCTTTTATCATGCTAATGCACTACCTAGTTAGGGAAAATTGACTCCTTCTGAGTGCCAAATTGAATGTGATCCTCTTTACACTACTTGTGTAAACATCTTTTGTCTTGTATGAATACTTAACTTTCTTTTAATATTTCCTTTCTTGCTTATTTTCCATTTTCACTATTTACTTTTTATAGGTTAGTTGGATCTGTTCGAGGAGGCCCATCAGTTGTATTATTCTGCGACTGTAAAAATTCCTGAAGTGTCTATTGAGCATGCAGTTAGTATGATTCATTATGCATGTATGAAACTTTCAACCTTCTTTATTGATTTTCAGGGTGAATCTGAAGGAACAAATTTAGTAGAAGGAAGCAATGTTCTGGCAAGGAACCATAGCATAAGAAGAAGTAGAGGGCCATGTTCACCAAAGAGATGTAGCCCTTCATGCATCTAAGGCCAAAGTACATGATGGAAAGGCTGCCTTACATGCATCAGAAGTCAAGATGCAAGAAAGAGAGACTATAATGAAGGATATGGCAGCACAAATTCGTCAAAGAGAAGCAGCCTTAAATGAGATGGAGGGGAATATGCAACATATACGGCTTAGGTTCGAGACGGAGAGCTCTCAATCTCCATGGTTCTTTGACTTTGCTCAATATGGGGGTCTATTTGTTCTTACTCTACTAGATTCTTAGTGTCTTAAGCAACAACTTCAACTGTCAATTGACTTGCATTAGCATGATGGTTCCATATCATAGTCAAATTGTGAGACAATGAGTATGTCCATTCCAGCTATTTCAGTTGCCATGCGTGATGAGCTGAGTTTCGTTGATTTTATATTTCAGTCTTAATGTGTTTATTTCTAGTAAAACTCTTTCATAATTATTATTATTATTATTATCATTATTATTATTATTATTATTATTATTATTATTATTATTATTATTATTATTATTATTATTATTATTATTATTATTATTATTATTATTATTACTACTACTACTACTACTACTTTAACTTTAATGAGTTTTATTATTATTTCTTTTCTTGCTCTAACTTTTTTCTATACCTTCCTTTTGGATTTTTAGCCTAGCGAGCTCTCTTTTTTTATGTTTGAATATTAAACTAAACTACCCATATCATTGGCCCTTTAGGATTTTAATTGAATTCGATCATTTAACTATAACATTTGACTGACTTTAAAAATCATCAAGGTACTACTGAGTGTTTCAGGGATGAATTTCATTATCATCATTTTTCACTATACTGCAATCTGCCCTACCGATTAAGATGCAAAACTTCATACAAATGATAATAAAAAAGAATTTTAATATAAATTTTATCTTCAGGACATTCCATTAATCATGAGGAACAACCATTGAATATAAAACATTTTAAAAAATAGTTTGAGAACATTTTTGAAGAACATAAATTTTTGCAACTGAATCTGCTATCTGACACAATGGGATGCAGCATTCCATACCTATATAACAAGTTTCTCTTGATGGGTGGGGCCATTTATTTTGACCTTAATTTATTAAAGGACTCCGCTTCAACCCCCTTTGAGAAATAATCCACTGTGACTATGATAAATTAATGTCCATTAGATGCTGCTGGATGAATTTCCTCAATGATGTCAATACCCCAAGCTGCAAATGGCCATGATGAAAACATGAAGGGAAGTTCCCTTAGGGGTAAATGATTTAGATTCCCATAGTTGGCATTGTGGATATTTTTTTACAAACTCAATACAATCCTTCTCCATAGTGAGCCAATAATACGCTTGTCGAATTATCTTTTTCATTAACATTTCACCATTCATATGACAACCACACACCCCTGCATAGATTTTTGCCATCAACTGGTCTACTTCACCCTTCCTTGGAAATCTTAAATGAACTTCATCTAGCCATCTCCTATATAATTCCCCTCTAAAGGCCAAATATTATAAGGCCCTTCTCTTAATTACACTCCTCTCGCCTTTATCCGCCCCTTGTGGATATTCTTTCTTTTCTAAATATGATCTCGCTGTATCATGCTATGTTTCATGATTGATGTGAGTTTCCATCACATATTCGTATACATGACATGGAGTAAATAAGGCTACTAAAATCAAGGGCTTTATGAATAGACAGGCCATATCGTCCCATGCTGAGGTAAGTGTAGCCAATGCATTAGCCATCTAATTATCTTCTTTGGAACATGGTTGAACTTGCATTCCTTCAAACTATGAAAGGTTACATTTAGATAGTCCAGGCAAGGTCTAAATTTTTCCTCTTTCAATTCCTACTCTTTATTAACTTGCTGGATTACCAATGAGGAATCACCCACCACTTGTACTTGATCGATTCCCATTGTAACGAATGTTTCTAGCCCAAAAGCACAGGCTTCATGATCATCCATGTTATTGGTCACCCTAAATTTTAGGTTCTTGGCTAATAGGATTAATTCCCCTTCTGGGGATTCTAAGATAACTCCTAAACCAACACTTTCCTTGTTTACAGCTTCATCGAAACACATCCTCCAACCTTGCACCTCGATTGGCTGTAGATCTTCATTTAGAAATTCAAAACTAACCTCTTCCCCCTTTGAGCCAGAAACTTTGCACTACCCTCCCTTTAATGGTTTTCTTTGTTAGATACTCTATCTCAAATTCATTGAGTAATATTAGCCATCGCCTATATTTTCCAATAAGGGAAGGTGCCTCATAAGGTGCCTCATAAGAGACTGTCTGCACACTGCAGGATTGAAAATAGTGGCATAATTTTTTAGTGGACTAAACTACATCCAAGCATATCTTCTCCACAAGGTTGTATTTTATTTCGTAAGGCAAGAGTTTTCAACTTAGGTAATAAACAATAAATTATATTCCTTCATTATTGGCTTGAGCTAACATCACACCCACCGACTCTCTCTACACTGCAATATATAGAAACAGGACTCTACCTAGCTTTGGAGATTTCAACATAGGTGGGTTCAATAAGTACCCCTTTATTTGATCAAAAGCCTTCTGACATTCCTCAGTCCACTTAATAGGTTGGTTTTTCCTCAACAGTCGAAAGATAGTTGCATAGATTGTTATTAACTTTTCTATGAATTGACTAACATTCTGGAGTTTTCTTATGAAACCCCTCTCCTTCTCTTTATTAGGGGTTGGCATATCATGGATAACCTTTACTTTATCTGGATCTATCTCAATGCCAATCAGACTGATTATGTGCCCCTAACAACTTACCAGATGTAATTCTAAAGGTACACTTATTCGGATTCAGCCTTAAATTACATTTAAATGTCTGCTCAAAGAACTTTTGATAATCAAAAAGTGATGCTTCCTTGAATCATACTTGACCGTGATATTATCCATATAAACTTTAACTTCCTTGTGGATAATGTCGTGAAACATAATTATAGCCATTCTTTAATATATTGCTCCCGCGTTCTTGAGCCAAAATGCATAACCAAGTAACAAAAGGTAGCTCACTCTGCCATGAAGGATGTCTTACAAACAAGAGAGAAAATAGTCATCATGTGCTTTACAAACATCATCAAAAAACATTACAAACATCATCAAGAATAACTAGATAATCAGAAACATTAAGATCATCAAATTGCTCCACAATTAGAGTAGTCAACTCTTTAAGTGACCTTTCAAGCAATGTATGCTTGATCTCTTAATCTTTCACTGTCTCTTTGGCTTCCATCTTCTCTTTCCCTTTGCTTGATATCTTCACTTGTGGCTCTTCTTTTCCTTTCGTCTTACCCATTTTCATAGCCTTAATCTCTTCTACAATATGGGCAACATCAGTAAATGTCTCAAATCCAAGAATTTCTTTCCCCAAATAGAAAACTAGCTCAAGTTTCCGATCTAAAGGGCCCATCTCTAGTGCCTTCAGGAAAATCTTCTTCAAAGGATTCTCATCCTTCTCAAATACCCACTTCTTTCTGACTAATGCATGTTTCACAAATCCTAGTCCCTTCTTTATAGTCTAGATTTTAAAATCAGAAAATTCAGTAACCCCTTTTCCATATTTTCCCAATCTCATAAATAGCAGATAACTCTTCTACTTCATCATTGTTAGCATGGTAGGGCTATACAAGATGCTATCATTAGAAATTTTGATCATTTGAAACCCCATTAACTATTAACAAGTGAAAAGGGCATTAATTATCTCAAATTGTTCAGCTTCAATAGTCACAATTGAATTACCAACCAAGAACCTTATCTTTTGATGAAGTGTAGAAGGAACCCCTCCTAAGGGATGAAACCATGGCCTTCCAAGTAATAGGGAAAGGTAACAGGAATGTCTAACATAATGAATTCCATAATGGACTGTATCTCCCCAACCTTCACTAGTGCTTTGAAAGTACCCAAAGCGAGACACTTCAAGTTGTCATAAAGTCTTATAGTTAACATTGACGGGCTCAAATCTCCCACTGGCAAAGCTAATCTCGGTAGCACCTTCTCAGGACACACATTGATAGCTAAACCATTAAATACCATTACCCAAGAAATTCTCTTACCTTTAATCTTATCCTAACAGAGGCTTGGTATGATCTCTACCTCCATCCGAAAGGTCTTTATGATAATGAAAACCATGCACATCCTTTTCCTTAGACCCTTCTTTAGCTCTCTTCATCGACCTAATCATCACTTCAAGAGAGGCAGTAGATGAAATAGTAATATCAGAAAGTGCTTTCACAATATCCTCACGATAATTCTTAGAGGATTCTAGCAAATACTAGATACTAACACTTGCTTGCATTCTCTTCAATTATTTCATAACAAAGTCTTCCTCTTTTTCCTTTTTCTCAGTAGGTTACTCTTTCCCATCATTAGATTATTTTCCTATTAGCAGATCATGGGCAAAAGGCTTCTCGGATCCAATCACCTCTTGGATCTAATCACCTCTACTACCCTTCCTTCCTCTCCATCAAAACTCCAAACAAAATCATTGGCAATTTATGCTACTCCTCTACATCTCTCCTCTCCTTCCTCTTCAAAGGACCAACCAAAGACTTGTGTTGCCAATATAGATAGAGCATATTTTATTTACCTTTTGTTACCCCTTTCTTCTTCTCTAGTAAATATTCATCCCTTGACTTCCGCAACAATCTTAGGCTCACTTCTCTTCCCCATCTCACTTTTATCTCCCTCACTTACCTCACCTTCATTTACACCCTTATTTTCAAGCCCCTCAATCCCAACTTTGATATCTACATTATCATCTCTCTCTATAGATGCTCCCTCTATCCCTTCTATCTTTTATAAACCCTCTCTATGTTCCCACATCTCTACGTCTTGTATAGAATCAAAAACATATGCCTCATCCAAGCCAAAAAGAATTATAAAGGTGGTAAGAGGTGGTGTATTATTATACTTAGGCAACTAATTTTTCTTTGTACTGGGCTTGCTAAGGTCAAGAGTTTTGCCACTGTCTATCAAATCCTGAATCTCATACTTCAACCTCACACACTTTTCAGTTTCATGTCCCAAAGTCTGATGAAACTGGCAATACACCTTTGTGATAAAAGTAGCAGTCAATGGGTTAAGGAGTGGTCTAGGCAAAAAGGGTTACACCATACACTTGTCTCTTAACTTCTCAAATGCCTTAGACAATGGTCTCCCTAAATCAGAGAACTGGCAATTGTAAAGTGAATTAACTTCCAATGTTTTGCTACCAGACTGATTGGATTGTTTCCCTTATTTCCTTAATCTCTTACCATAAGCTCTCCCCTCTTCTTTATCAAACTCTTATGCTAATATTCTCGCTTTATACAAATCTTTAAAGTTATGAATTGGCATGAAACCTATCTTCTTCCTTATATTAGTATAACACACCTTTACTACCATCCAAATATGATTCCTTTCAATAGGATGATTTCTAAACAGTATTGCTTGTCCCCTACATCTCTTGAAAAATTTCGTAAAGGTTTCACTTAGCTTTTGGAGCAAGGCCTCCAATTCCAATAGAGAAATCTCTAACTCTTTGTTATTCCTATATTACTTCATAAATGCATCATACAGCAGTGTCCAATTTTTCTTGACATGAGACTCAAGGGATTTGTGCCAATGGGTAACGGTGGAATCTAATGATAAAAGGAACATGTCAAGTGACTACTCTTTAATGGCATGAGTAGCTTTCATCATAGTAATATATTGTTGCATGTGTATTTCAATGTCCCCAAACCCATCAAACTTGACCAAATCAGGTATCCTAAACTTCTATGGTATGCTCTCCTCTTGTGAAAATAATTTCTCCACCTTAGAGATTTCCTCTACTTTAGACTATTGAAGCCTCTTTTCAATATTCTTCTCAATATTTTCAAATTTGCTCTCCATCATCTTCTCAAAATCTGACTATTCAGACTTTTGCATATTTCTCAGCCCTTTATGCTTTAGATTTAGCCTGAGCTTTCCTAATGGCCATATACTCCATCATATCATTGAAGGCTCCCTCTCCAGCTTCAAGTGTTGTTGGGTCTTTTATCGGCTCTTTCCCTTTCATCTTAACATTGCTACATGATGCATCCAACTTGGATCCAGAATTCATGTTTAACATTTCAACCATCACCTCTTCCAACTGTTGTCTTATAAGGCTAGCCATCTTCTCCTTGAAATCAGCCATCTCGGTGGCAAGCACTTCCTTAATTATAGTCTTGGTTTGATTAGAGTTCATTGGTTGTGGTGCAAAATTAATAGATCCAATTGAGGAATCTCCTTCTCCCTTTTGGAAATCTATGAGTATAGAATTGAAAACTAGTGTCTGTAAGTCAGCATATGCATGAGATGTATGCATGAATACATGGATGAAAAACCACAAAAAAGATAAACAACAGGAGTTATATCGGTATAATGCATCGAAATAATGTAAAAAATATTTTCAGGCCCATATTCATGATTGGATCAAAATGAGAAAGGGTCGAATCAAATAATTAATTAAAACCAACAAGTTTCAAATACGAAGTATAGAACATGCAAAAATATTAGGGTAATCTTAAAGGGAAGTAACTAGGCCACCTATATGTGGGCTTCAGCCTCAAGCTGTATAGACCCTTAATTTTTGACCCAATCTAGTTCGATATTTTTTTATAGTCCAAAATAATTTTTGTGGTATTTTAATTGAATAATATCTATTTTAGTATTTATTATTTATTATTCATAATTTTTAATAAAAATAAAAAATGTTATATTAGTAAAGTTAAAAAAATAATATATAATAAATAAATAAATAAAAATCGGCTACAGAAAAATCGACGACGAAAAATTTCATCGCCGAAATTCCTGTGGGCAAATTGGCCTAAGCCAATTCGCCGCAAGAAGTTTTTGTGACGAATTGGCTGGCTCGCCAACACTCGCTCACAATTTTCGCCTGCAGTAATTCTTTGAAAGCATAATTTTTTAGCGTAGTGTTTTCAAAATCAAATTCTATTGGGTTTTCATTTCTTTTCCTAAATAGTTTAAATTTCCTTATACAATTAGAAGTAGGTTTTTTATTTTTCCTATAAATACCACATTAAAACACAGAATTAGGGGAGGAAAATTATTTTACTTGATGGAGACTTTGGACTTCTAACTTGGGAGGAAAAAGGAAACAGAAAACCCTAGGAGCAAAAGACGGCAAAAAGAAATTAGCAACAAGAAGCATTTATCAATCATTAATCCATCAAAGGCAGTAGCATTGCCTTTGTTATTGCTCATCCAGAAATCAATTTTTTGGTGGAGCCTTCAAACGTAGGTAAATTGTTCTAACTTTAGTTTATTAAAACATCAATCATCTTCATCTTTCAAACCATCATTACACTACCTAGTTATTTAATTCTTTCTTCAATTTAATTTAGGCAGTAGCGTGAATTAATTCATATAATACTTAAGATCTTAATTAAAGTAAACAATAAAATCGTTCAACACAAATCAAATTTTAAAAACCCTAACTATGCAAAACCCTAGCTTCCTAAAACCATAATTCCCAAGCCTCTGCCAGAAACCCTAAACCTGAGTTTGCAAATAGTTTAATTATTAAAATTGATCCAATAAGCCAAATTTCTAAACTCTAACTCTAGTAATCTCTAAGAACCAAACCCTAATTTGACTTATATTTCCTAAAACCCCAAAATAGCTTTTCAATTATCGAAACCCTAAATTATTTTCTTAAATTCTAAAATTCAAAGTTGCTTTATTAAATCCCAATTTATTTTCCAAACATCCAGTAGCCTAATTCATTGATTAAACTTTAAAACCCTAAACTATTTTTCGCAAAACTCTAAACACTAAATTATTCCATTAAAGTCTCGAAGCCCTAATTGTTTTCCAAAATCTTAGTTTATTTCCCGAATCAATATTTCTTCTAAAATGATAAATCAAAAACCTTAATTTTTCAAACCCTCATCCAATAAACCTACAAACCCTTAAGCCCAAATCCAAAAAATCCAAAACCCTAAATCTTTAAAACATCCAGTAGCTATGTTATTGCCTTAAAATATTTCTCGACTAATTAAACTAGGATATGCAAAACCCTAATTATTGAACATAAAACCCTAGAAACCCTAATTAATGCATAAATCCCTAAAGTTAATATATTTACTATTTTATTTAAATTGGATGAATGTTTATTATATATTTTGATTGATGTTTGGTATCTTTGATGAATGATTTATTTATGATGAATGGTTATTTACTTTTATTGATTTATTTTGATTTCCAAATATTGTAAGAGGTATGTTTTCATGTTTTTGGGTACCTCATGTCATGAGCATCATGTAATCTATTTTATTTTAAATTTTTTTTACTAATGTAAAGGGCATGTTTTCACCTTTCGGTGAGTGTGCTATTTAGTTTAGACATGAACGTTGTAAGGACATATTTCCATCCTCAGATGGGTGTCCATTTATTTGCTTTGTTTGAACATTGCTTTGATTTTAATATAATGATGATTTATTTTAGTTATTGCATGTAATATGGATAATATCATTATTTTTAAGAATTTTATAATATTAAGACCTGAAAAGGAGGCCGGTTCCAATGAATCAGGCGTTGTGGGGGTGTTGGGCTGTTTCTCACCTTCACCACACGTACCCAACTTTCTGAACCCATTAGGGGGTTGAGGATTCCTTAGGAATCAAGTCATCCACCCTTTATTTTTCCCTGCCCATCCGGGTGGAAACTCCATTTTCTCCGGGCTTAGGCCCGTGTTCTCTAAAGCCCCGAGCCTAAACAGCGCCGAAGTCGCAAGAACCATTCCACCGAGAGTGGGGGCGAAAATCCCCGCTCACATTGGCAATTCCACTGGGGATAAGAGAAGTTGATTCCGTTGATCTTTTTATTATTCTATTCTTTCTTATCATGATATTATCCATTGCATCATTTAGATTGCATCGTGTGCATGAGTTAGGACTCCCGTGTTACCCGTATTGTGTTATGTAAGGGATAACGTACTTTCACTCAAGGTATGAAGATCGAGCATGGCATAACCACTCATAGCCTCGTACCATTTGGTATATATTTGCTATGGGAACCTAAGCCTTTTAATCCAAAGACTAAAGCTCATGTAATTGGCCTAGTTACTTTCCTTAGGTTTTGCCCCAAATGCATGTTGTTTGACTATGGTTAATTTGTCTTGGCTTAAATCATGGCTTATTTGGTTTGTTCTTTTTCTAATATGACCTAAGAACATTGTGATCTCAAATAAAATTTTCTTTAAAGTCCAAAAGACCAAAGTAATTTTCAAAACTTTTTAAGATGGTCTTTGGACATAAAACTTTTTTTTAAAAATAAATCAAAAAATTCTTTTCTCAAGAATCAAATACAAAGCCAAAACTCCATTTTTTCTAAAATATTTTTACAATGGGCTTAGAAACAAAATTATTGTCATCCGACCTTTAAAAGAGCTTACAAATATTTAGGTGAATTATGAAATACTAAAAATCAATTGTGAGCCTAGTTTATACTAAGAGTTAGTAATCATGGGCTTGTTTTTGGCATGAATCATTAGTTACTTTTTCAAGTGAGAAATCTATTTATAATAAACCTCTTAATTTAGTCTTAATCTAATATAGCATAAAAGTTGCTTTAGTTGGTTGAATGGATTAAAACCTAATTAATGGGAATTATCATAAACTGATTTCCATTTTTGAAAATATAACTATTGGCTAAAATGTCCGAGGGAATTATTCGAAAACAAGATACCCCATGTTGGTATTTTGTTAACCATATACCTAGAAAAAGAGACTCGCCATTCGTATGTGGATGTTATAAGGTTGGAAGGAACGTCCTTTTTATCCTTGTTTGTTTATTGTGCATATATGCATACATTTGCATCTCATATCATTAATCCCTTCTGGTTCACAGCCCTAGATTACGATAGTTCAAAAGATTATGAAAATTTGACCTACATCGAAGACGAAGAATCTAGCAGCAACTCAATCACTTGCTCACCAAAAGTAATGGAGCCCGAACAAATTCAAAGAATGGTGGACGACGCCCTCAATGCCAAGATGGAAGAAATAAAAGAGACCCTGGTTGAGACCATGAAGAACCAATTGGCTACAATTTTAGGAAATAATGTCGAAGCATTTGCCAGCACTAAGAAGCCAAAGGACAAGGGGAAGGCTAAAGTTGGTGAAGTGGTTTTTGATGATGCTAAGGTGATCATTGATGAGGATAATGATTGGTCTCAATACCTCCAAGATCCTCAAGACAAGAAGAAAGAACCAAAGATTTTTGAAAGATCAACTGTGGAGAAAAATGAAACTTCTAATGTTGAAAAGATGATTGCAGATTTGGAAAAGAAATTTGAGAAGAAGCTGAAAACCGAAGAGATGTCCGAAATCGACAAACTATTTAAACAAGATGAGGAGATGTCCCGAATCAATATTTCTTCTAAAATGATAAATCAAAAACCTTAATTTTTCAAACCCTCAACCAGTAAACCTACAAACCCTTAAGCCCAAATCCAAAAACATCCAAAACCCTAAATCTTTAAAACATCCAGTAGCTATGTTATTGCCTTAAAATATTTCTCGACTAATTAAACTAGGATATGCAAAACCCTAGTTATTGAACATAAAACCCTAGAAGCCCTAATTAATGCATAAATCCCTAAAGTTAATATATTTACTGTTTTATTTAAATTGGATGAATGTTTATTATATATTTTGATTGATGTTTGGTATCTTTGATGAATGATTTATTTATGATGAATAATTATTTACTTTTATTGATTTATTTTGATTTCCAAATATTGTAAGAGGTATGTTTCCATATTTTTGGGTACCTCATGTCATGAGCATCATGTAATCTATTTTATTTTAAAGTTTTTTTTACTAATGTAAAGAGCATGTTTTCACCTTTCGGTGGGTGTGCTATTTAGTTTAGACATGAACGATGTAAGGACATGTTTCCATCCTCGGATGGGTGTCCATTTACTTGCTTTGTTTGAACATTGCTTTGATTTTAATATAATGATGATTTATTTTAGTTGTTGCATGTAATATGAATAATATCAATATATTTAAGAATTTTATAATATTAAGACCTGAAAAGGAGGCCGGTTCCAATGAATCGGGCGTTGTGGGGGTGTTGGGCCATTTCTCACCTTCGCCACACGTACCAACTTTTTGAACCCATTAGGGGGTTGAGGATTCCTTAGGAATCAAGTCATCCACCCTTTCTTTTTCCCGGCCCATCCGGGTGGCGACTCCATTTTCTATGGGCTTAGGCCCGTGTTCTCTAAAGCCCCAAGCCTAAATAGTGCCGAAGTCATAATAACCATTCCACCGGGAGTGGGGGCGAAAATCCCCGCTCACAAGCTATTAAAGGCTAAAGGTCTACACAATAAGATATACCTGTAAACCTTATATTTTGGCCCTAGCTAGTCCTATCCTAAGTAAAGAAGGCCTAAGTCGTGTTCGGTCCATTCTTAATAAGCTTAAACCTAATCTAGGCTTTTAATTGGATTGGTCTAGATTTAAAAATAAGTCTGGTTCAATTTTTAAAGCCTTGAAATGATCCGATTTGAGTTTGTAGCAGGTTTGGTTCAATATGGATCATGCCATATTGAATTAGGCTTGTCTAATTCGATATGGATGGTCCATATCAAATTAGAGCATGCCTAATTCGATTTGGACCATGTCAATATCGAACTAGGGTGATCCTAATTAGATATGGCGGTCCATATCGAATTAGAATCACTCTAATTCGATGTGGACCTTGCTCCATAGGTCCACATCAAATTAGTTGATTTCTAATTTGATATGGTGGTCCATATCGAATTAGAATCATTTTAATTCGATATGGACCTTGCTTCATATTGACTTAGTTAAATTCTAATTTGATATGGGGCTTGTCCATATTGAATTGGACTTTCTAATTTGATGTGGACTTTGTTCTATATCGGATTAAACTTGTTTTGATCCAACATGGTCACAGTTTTCCTCAAATTCAAAATGATTTAATTCAATATGCTTCAGAGAAACCGAGTTTAAAGAGAAAATTAAGGCTCGGTCTTAAGGTTTTAAACTAATGTATTTATTATAAATACAAGAGGAAAATAACAGAGAAGGGAGGAGCAACATATCAATTAACAAGAAGCAACGAAGCAATTAGCAAGGATTATCAAAACAAAAAAAAAAACAGCCATCAAACACAGAATACTATCAAACAAGGCAGTAGCTACTATCTTCATTTTTTTCAACCAAGAGTTCTAGATTGGTGCAAGCAAAAGTTTGGATCAATATTTAATTTTTATGGAATCAACAAACGAAGGTACATTCTCTAAATTTAATTCATTTAAACTCAATACAAGAAGCTTTGGTGATGTTTCTTTTAAACATTGATCATAGTTATTCTTCATCCAAAATAATTCCAGTAGCTTAGACATATCCAATATATATTCATCAGTATATAATCATTAGTTTAAACACGTCAAGTAGTCATATCCCATGCAAATATTTATCAAAGATCAATTGTTAAAGTGGCTTTAAAGTTTTTACAGTAACTAAACTTTTGCCAAAACCCTAATCTATTTTTCAAATACCAAAACCCCAAATTTATTTTTTAAATACCAAAATCTTAATTTAGCTTTCTAAAACCCAAAACCCTATTCTATTTTCTGAATACCAAAATCCTAGTCATGTTTTATAAAACTAAAACCTAAATCCCAAATCTCAAAAACCTAATCCTAAACTTGTAAAATCCTAAAACCCTAATATCTAAATTAAAATCCTAATTTTCAAATCAAAACTCTAATTTCCAAATTAAAACTCTAAAACCTTAATTTCTAAATCAAAACCTTAATTCCCAAATTAAAATCCTAAAAACCCTAATCTTGTTTTCAAAACCCTAAAACCCCAATTTTCATCCATAAAGCCTAAAATCCTAATCCTTGCACTAAAACCCTAATTTAACCATAAAAATCTTAAAACCATCTATAAACTCTAATTTAAGATATAAACCCTAAATTCGTATATTTAATACTTAATTTAAATATTAAAACCTAGATTCAATTATTTAATGTTTTTGATGAGTGGTTTATTTATGTTCTATTTATCATGGAATGATTTGCTTTTAATTAGTGTGAATTTCTAAATGGTTTAATTCATTTGGTTAATTATTTTAATATTGATTATTTCAGTTTCAATGATGTAAGAGGTATATTTTCACTTTGTGGGTATCTCATTAGTTAAGTTCAATGTAATTTGATTTATTTTGAGTTTTGGATTAATGTAAAGAGCATGTTTCCACCAAATGGTTGGTGTCTTATTTTATTTATTTTTGGACATTGAATATTATTGTAAGGACATGTTTTCATCCTTGGATGGGTGCCCATTTATTGTTTTGTATGAATTTATTTTGATCTTAATACAATGTGTGGTTATTTATTTTGATTATCGCATGTATTGTGGATTATTTTATAATATTTAAGAATTTAATAATATTTAGACCTCAAAAGGAGGCTGATTCCAATAAATCGGGCGTTATAGGGGTGTTGGGGTCATTCTCACCTTCTACTTTGAGCCCAATGGGGGTGACTTGGTATTAAAACAATGCAAGCCCAATGTTCCCGATCTGAGAGGGAAGTTTAGACCTAGTTGGGAAGGGCCATATGTTGTGAAATAAGTCATGAACAAGGGTGCAGTCAAGCTATCAAACATGGATGGGAATGAGTTTAGTGAGCTAGTGAACATTGACAGGTTGAAGAGATTTTATGTTTAAAATAAAAAGAAGCTCGCTAGGTTGAAAACCCAAAAAGGGCGGCCTAGGCAAAAGTTAGAGCAATCCGCTAGTTCTGAAAGCCCAAGAGGGTGAGCTAGGCAACAATTAGAGCTAAATGAGAGAAAAATTATCAATTGAAAAATCCAAAATGGCTGGTTGGTGACAGGAGTGATCTTGTGTATATTGGCTTTATATTTGGTTGTTCCCCAATTTAATAAAATAGAGTTAATAATAAAATTGTTCTATATGCACTATTTCAAAATAATCTGACCATTGTGTAATATCCCAAAATGTGCCCTAGAAGTATTGATGTAATTGTTGTTTGATTTGAATTAAATGTTTATGTGTTATTGGAAAGGAAAAATGTATTTTGAGATAATGTATATGTTGGGTGTATGGTAATATATATAACATATATATTGGTCAAAAGGGATGGTCAACGGAAGAGGATATTTATTTGTGATATGTGAAATTACTTAAATGGGCATATAAGTGACAAGAGTTAAGTTAAATGGATGAGGACAATTTGGTAATTGCTTTGTTAGGATTGCTTGGTGGAGATTTAAAGAAGAAGAGAAGTTTGACTTGTCTTCATTTTCTCTTCTTTGCTTGGTGTGGTCGGCTACCAAAGGGAAAGAGAGAGCAAGTGAGGTGTTTTGATTTCTAACATCAAATTGAAGGAAGAATCAAAGGATTAAGTTGGAGATTTGTGAAATTTCTTCATTTAAGGTAAGTACTTTCTTGTTTTCCTTTGTTATTGTTGAAGTTGTGTTTGAGATGTGTTTATAAGTGTTGAAATGGATTGTAGTTAAAAAGGTTAAATTGGTGTTGGTTTTGTTTAAAGATTGATGTTGGTTTAGGGTTTGATGTGGTAAGTGATTGATTGTAAGGTTGATATAGTGTTAATGTGAATACTGTGATGAATATGTGTTAATAACATTGATTACATCCATTTGAATGAAGTTGTATTGTGCATAATGTGTTTTTATTCAATCAAAAGAGAGTTGGCCATATTTAGGGTTTGTATACATGAGAGACACGGCCAAACCAAGGAAGAGACACGGCCAAACTAAAGGATTTTTGAGAGACACGGCCAAGTCTATGGAAATTTGGCCGTGTTGGATGATTTTTGGAGAAGACACGGCCGTGTCCCTTGCCCATGTTTGATTCTGTTGCTTTTGGTTGAGAGACACGGCCACAAGCTTGGCCGTGTCCCTTGAGTGTGTTGGCTACTGTGAGTGTCCTTTGCTCTTCTTGCTTTGTTGAGATTGAACATACATATGATGATGCATATGGCACTATATGAACAATGTTATGTGTTATGCATTGTGAATCTTGTGAATGGTAATGTGTTGTATGAATAATGTACTTTGTAATGTTACATCAATGATGCTATATGTAAAATGTGAAGGATATGATGAGGTAATTGATTATGTATAGCTTGATGGGAGTAGTTCTTGAGGTAAGGGCAAACTTACCTAGATGCATTCTTTTATATGATTTTGAAACTTAAAACAATGTTAAGTAAATTACTAAATTGTTAATACAATGTGACTAATGTTGTTATTTGTATAGTGTGAAAGCTATAAGGATCATCCTAAAAGGTATGTGCAATGCAATTTGTTATGATAAATGTTTTAATAATGATTGAAATGAAATAAATGGATATGTTGTTTATATGACAATGAATTTGAGATACATGTGCAATGAAATTGACTATGTATGCTTGAATGATGAAGTGTGTAATGTGAATTGAGACATCAAGAGATGTGGAACTAATGTTCTGAGATATAATGTGAGGTGAAGCCATTGTGATTGGCTATGATAACTCAAAGGTGATGTGAAGCATTGTGATTGGCTATGATGATTCAATTGAGAATGGAAATGATAATGAAATAATAAATGAATTGCGTGGCTAATGTGTTATTCCATTTTCAGAGTTTGTTGTTGGTGGTATGCCTAATGATAGTAACAATCTCTTGAAGTTAGGTTGGGCTTGATCCTTGAAGCCAAGTTGGGTAGAAGTTTAACATGTTTTACTCCCCTTGAAGCTTGGTTGGGTCTAGTCCTTGAAGCCTAATTGAGATGTTACAACCCTTGAAGCTAGGTTGGGTTGGTTCTTAAAGCCAAGTTAGGTTGATACTTAGCATGCTTTGTTCCCCTTGAAGCTTGGTTGAACCTAAATCCTTGAAGCCTAGTTGGGTCTATGATAATGATAAATGTGATAACAAAACCAAAGCATTAACTCTGAAAATTGAATGGCATATTAGTGTCTTTTTTGGGCCCGAGTCTGTCTTTGTTGTCAATGTGATATACAAATGTTGAAATAAATGAGTAATGAGATCTATGGTTGCTTTGTTGGAAATGTGACTCATAAATGATGATAATGATTGCCTTTGTTGGAAATGTGATTCATGAATGGTGATAATGATTGCCTTCATGGGAAATGTGATTCATGATTGCTGACTTGTGAATAAAATAATGATATGAAGTATGATATGTAATATGTATATTGATATAATGATTGTGAGTATTAGTGATGGATTGTGGTTGGTGTTAATGGTATGTACATATGTATATATAATATATGAGATTAGTAGAGATATATGAGAGGTGCAGCTCAAAAAGGAAAAACATGATAAGAAACAAAAGTGTACATGGAAGTGATATTTCATTATATGTTAGAATTTCTATAATGTATGTTTATATGTTATATTTGTACTACTAAGCTCTCGGGCTTAGCGCGGATGTGTAATCGCGCAGGTGACTAGGTGGAAGATATGAAGTCTTTCGTTATGCCACGAGAAGAATAAGAGTTTATCGAGACCAACTAGAGGGTGATGCATACATGTATAATTTTTAATTATGATGTATTTCTAACAAGAGTATATTTATAAGTATAAATGAAGTTTTGATAAAGATAAGATGATGATATATATGTAAGATCATTAAAAGTATAATGATTCTGTAAATGTTCTTCAAATTTATGTATTGTGGCTTGAACTCTGTTAAAGGTTTTAAAAATGTAACGATAAGTGGCATCCTTATACTTTATATACTTACTGTATGTATACTAGGTGTATGTATAGTACTTATATGGAGTATCGGGGTATTACACATTGGGTTAAAATAAATAACACAATAGCAAAAGGTAATGACAAATTATAAAAGGAAAGAAAATATCTTTTATTATTATTATTTCATCCGAACATCATTTTATCTAAAGAATTAACAAATGATCATTTATGGCAGACGATAAGTGTAATGTGCAGCCCAACTTTGCTTCAGTCAATTCAAGCAGGCTTCTGTCAAACGAGACATGTCTAAATTAGGAGTGAACTCGAAACCTCAAGGCTCGATGTCATATTGGCGGTCAAGTCGGTAAGGATCATAATAAGTGCCTCAACAAAGAGCAGCAAGAGTAATATACATCAAATACGTCCAAATGGTGACATGGAAAATCTTCCACCAAGATACCAACCAATGGATGTTAACTATAGCTTGTGAGCGGATCCACTTAACCCATTCAACATATGAGGTAGCAGGATGAAGCAATTTTCTTGTGAAATGATGTCGTGGTAAATATTTGGCAAAGTTCATAAATGGGGTGTCGAGCAAGCAAAGGCACTTCTGTAGCCAGATCTATGTAGGCAAGCAATAATTCAATATATATATATATATAAGAGAAAGCATATTGGTTGAAAACCTGCAAGGATGGCCTAAGCAAAAATTAGGGCGGTTCGCTAGCTTCAAAAACAAGCAAGAGCAGTCTAAGAAAAAATTAGAACCAACATAAAAAAAAGAGAGTCCGGTAGGTTGAAAACCCATGAGGGTGGCCTAGGCAAAAATTAGAACAACTCACTAGTTTTGAAAAGCTGCAAGGGCAGACTAGGCAAAAATTTAGAGCAATAAAAAAAAAGCTTAAATTGAAAATCCAAAAGGGTGGTTTAGGTAATTACCTGAAGAAGCAAGGGACTTCCTGCTTGTGGATCGATATCGCCATTAGGAGAAATAAGTAGGAATTGACCAACAAGCACAAACAAATCATGTGTCCTCAGTCTTTAGTGGGAGCCAAATGAGAAGTGCAAAAATCGATCAATGGACCAAGCAAGATTTTGTCACCTTTGGTCAGTTGCAAAACTTTGAGTTTCAAGAGTTAAAACAACATCTACATCTTTTGATGAGTCATGGAAGTCAGTATGGGTAATTCCATTAGTTGATTGCTTGGATATCCGAGAATAGCTTTAAATTCTTTAATCATAGGACAAATTTGAAAGTTGTTTATCTTGAAAGTCCTAGTTTTTACATCCCAAAAGGAAGCCATGGCATGTAAAAAGGAATGGTCTAACTTGACATAATGAAAGCACTTTAGAGCATTGATTTCAGCCCAAGATGTTTGTTCCCAATGTATAGCTTTCATTGCCTTAAATAAACTTTTGGTTTTCTTTAAATCGAGCTCAGACATTATTAGGGTTTGAAAAGAATTGAAGCTGTTTGAATTGATTGTGCAAGATTTATTTCTATTACAGTAGCTAAAATTGTAAGGAAAATTGGCTATTGGAATGAGTAGAGGGATTAACTAATCTTAAATGAAGGATTGCGACTAATTTAAATAGAAAATGGATTGTAAACCGAAGTGCACAAGGAATAGGAAGTGAATTGAAACCAAGACATGCAAGGAAAGGCATTTATATTGAGTGGTAGTTGGAATATCGAGTTTATCATGGTTTTACAAACCTTTATCCATGATGAATCCAAATTTGAATTCATCAAGGACTTTCTGTATACATATATATATTATTAAAAAATATTAAAAAGTAAAAAAATGATGAAAAGTCAAAGTTATAGTAAAAGTAAATATTATTATTATATTACAAGTTGTTTATTTAATATAATACAAGTTTACCACTGAGAAGGGGGAGGTGGTCTATAATTAAATAAAGCTCTCAGAAATTCATTGCCTGATGGAGGTGGAGGCACATCATCTGCCCAATTTCCTCTCGAGGAAGAAGCGCCTGGATCACGATTATTCTAAAAATCAGTCCTATCATAGTCAATACCTGAGAAGGGAGGTAGCACATCATGGTTATCCGTTCAGGGCCTCCTTGATGAAGACGCGCAAAGATCCCTGTAGCCTTGAAGTCTGAAGTCCCAAAAGTTTCGTTCAAGATAATCTGCACGCCAATAACTAGCGGCCAATTCCTCCTGCAGCTTCTGGTTCTGTTCTTCAAACATTCGTTTTGAGCTAGAAAAGGAAAAGTTAAGTTCATTCATTTTTCATGCATACATTCAGCATATATAAATAAGAAACAGGAATTATAAATTAGATAACTCAAATCGAAGCCCTGAAATCCAGAAGATGGATCAACATAGGGCGCTACAAGCGGCACATCTGGCTGCAGTGCAGCTACATGAGATGGACTAACTCCATCATTACTAGGGCCACCTGATTGTTCCATTGCCTATAAAAATTCAAGTTAAATGAGCACAATGACAAGGTAAGTCCAGAATTCACAAAAGATTATGTCTGATTAGCCTAGGAGGAGACAACCATAGCATCATCATGGGCAGCATTACCTATACCATCTTCCTCCTCATCCCCCTCTTCTTCTTCTTCATCCTTATTATTTTCACCACCATCACCATCATCTTCTTTCTCATCTTCTTCCCCCATGTTATCATCATCCTCTTCCTCTTCTTATTCTTCATCCCTTTTTCCTCCATATCTTCAACACCATTAGGAGAGACCCCAAAGTGAAATAGACGATCGCATATAAACTCATTAAATGACAAGTTTGGTTGAAGCAAGAATGCATTAACATCATATCCATTTCGGGCATGTCTTCAAGAATTCTCCAGCATATATATGCAGGTCAGTACAAATGTTGGAATACTGGTTGGTACCCACCTCTGCTTAGCGCCAAGGAACTAGTTATATACCCTCTCACTAAGAAACCAGCCACTAGAAATAGGCCCGGTAATGATTTGACGAGAGTTCTGTAGGGGTAATGCATTATTCATGTTGGTGGTCCAACTCACCCTCTCATCGGCTCTCCACCAAGAAGCAATGTTCACTTGAAAGACAACAACATAGGTAAATCATTTTTCTTATAATATTCAATAATAATACTAATTTTGTCTTTTACCTTATCCCAGGTCAGGCGACTTAGCTAGTAATGCTGGGAGTGCACATGATGAATGCCGAGCACCTCTCTGTGACTCGACAACCAAAGGCTTAATCTCAGGTACCCCATCCATCTTTCAGGAATATCAGGCACCCTCACCAGGTTATGTTCGTACACCCACACCTATCATGGTCAAAAAATGGTCAAGCTTGCTCATATGCATCATTTGAATAAACAAAGAGAAGAACTCATACTTCGGCAATGACCATAAAGCCTATAAACCTGCTAATTTTATCAAATTCGTGATAGAGATAGGCAAGACCCACCTCTTCCTAAGAATAAAATGGCAAGAGATCAAAATCAGATAGAACACGCAAAACAAACAGGTGGATTGTCGCCTTAGTGCTACATAAAATCGCCGTGGCTAACAAATACAACAAGAATCCATGGGTGTATCTTTTTGCCCATGCACCATGTACAGGTCGGGTCTGCCTCATCCAATATTGTCGAATATATTCATATTTTATCTTGCATGCTCCCTTATACCTGGGCCTTAGACTGATTAAATGATGAATCTCATCCTCAGTCAATATGTCATTGGTTAAAGGAACGGGCATTCCGTCACATTTTATGCCCGTTATTGTAGCAAAGTCCACTAAACTGATGGTCATCTCCCCAATGGGCAAGTGAAAAGTGTGTATAGTGTCCATCCATCATTCAGCAAGAGCCTGAATTACTCTTCTGTCAATTTGGAATCCTTTAATTGGTAGCTGCAACACAAATATTTTAATGCCACACTATCGGATCATTTTTCGGACAATCGGTGGCACTCGCTCATACCACTAGCAAGCCTTATAGATGTTCCCGCCACTGTGGATCTTACAGCTATCATACTATCATAATAAAGATAAGTCTGGCCATGTAAGTATATTAGTCCTACTAATTACTCCAAAATATATATAATATACCAATAAAATTATTTTCAGCACCCCAATAATTTTATTATTTTACTGCATTTATTTTCTCTTTATTTTTATCATTTTTTGCATCGTGATTAGTATTTTGTTTAATGTATTCATGCATGAAATCCTTTATTTTATATATTAATTTATCTACAGCTATTATTATTATTTTTTCTAAAAAAAATAAAAAAAATCGAACATATAAAATAAAAAAAAATTGGCCTTCATATATATAGATTAATTTGTTTGTCTTAAAACTAGTATTATTTGTTTTTCCATACATTTTTACTAAATAAGTCCCAAAATTAATTTTTATTTCATGATTTTCATACTTTCATGTTACCTTTTTGTATATAAATTTATTTTTTAGATTAAAATGCCTATTTTTACTACTATAAATAATAAAATTATAGCAAATATATATATATATATATATATTCTGTAGAAAAATAACAAAAAAAAATATACTTGTGTTTTTTCTCACGAACTTCAGCGGAGGTCCATTCCTGCTAAGATGAAAATTCGATCCAACCCGCTATTTCTGAGGTAAGCGTGCAATTCAGGATCCATACGAGGCCCAATCCTAGATGCATGTTGGTTTACCGCCATTTATATATATGTTGAAAGTTGAAATTTATCAAATGAAGAAAGAAACTATAAATTATTTGCTTAAAAGATTATAATTTTGTCTAAAGTTTCGAGTGAATTTCTGAGGATCAATTGCTACATATTTATGACAAATGAGTTTGCAAGATAAGATCAAAGAGATAGTAGATTCACATGCTTTACTTCAAAGTCAGATAAGGTACTTGTACATGCTAAAGCAACTTTGAAAAAGAATAAAGCAACAAAAGCAGTTGCATCATATCAATTAGTAAACTCAATAATTCCTGTCTCGTTCATAATTCATGTCTCTTGTCAATAATTCATATTGTTCATATTTCAGCTCACATACAACACGTAAGCACACAGTAAATTGATATTTATTATTAGTTTATAATTTTATGTGTCTAAAAAATATTATTTATACTTATAAATATTTTTTCACCCAGGGGGCAAGAGTATATAGGTATCCATATACAGTAAAAAAATATCCAAATTTTTTGCAAATCCTCTACTAACTACTGAGATTAATTTTTGTAGGTTTCTCGGGCCCAGACCCCAAACAAATCTCGGTCTAGTACCTAAACTCATCTTGGGTCAAGACCCAATCAATCCAGTCTCGGGTCTAGAACCCAACCAATCCAATCTCGTATTCAAAATCCAATCCAATCTCCGGTCCAAAACCCAACCAATCCAGTCTTGGGTCCAGAATTCAAATCAATCTCAGGATTAGAATCCAAACTTGTCTCAGGTCCAAAACCCAACCAATCCATTCTCGAGTCCAGAAGCCAAACCAATTTTGGGTCCAGAACCCAAATTAATTCCTGGGTCCAGAACTCGATCCTTATCTAAAATCATCTCAAAGTCATGTTTCTTTTCACCCTCTAAATAAATTCAAGATCGTTCAAGCAGGGGACAACTGTAGACCCTTAATTTTGGGCCTAGCTAGTTCGATCCTAAGTAAAGAAGGTCTAAGTCATGTTCGGTCCATTCTTAATAAGCATAAACCTATTCTAAGCTTAATAAGGTTTTAACCTAATGTATTTACCATAAATATAGGAGGAAAAGAACAGAGAAGGGAGGAGCAACACATCAATTCACACGAAGCAACAATGCAAATAGCAAGGATTATCAAAACAAAAAAAAATAGCCATCAAACACAGAATACTATCAAACAAGGCAGTAGCTACTGTCTTGATTTTGTTCAATCAAGAGTTCCAGATTGGTGCAACCAAAAGTTTAGGTCAACATTTAATTTTGATGGAATCAACAAACGAAGGTACGTTCTCTAAATTTAATTCATTTAAACTCAATACAAGAAGCTTTGGTGATGTTTATTTTTAACATTGATCATATTTATTCTTCATCCAAAATAATTCCAGTAGATTTGACATATCTAATATGTATATATTCATCAGTATATAATCATTAGTTTAAACGCATCCAGTAGCCATATCCCATGTAAATATTTATCAAAGATCAATTGTTAAAGTGGCTTTAAAGTTTTTACAGTAACTAAACTTTTGCCAAAACCCTAATCTATTTTTCAAATACCAAAACCCTAAATTTGTTTTTCAAATACCGAAATCTTAATACAGCTCTCTAAAACCCAAAACCCTATTCTATTTTCTAAATACCAAAACCCTAATCATGTTTTATAAAACTAAAACCTAAATCCCAAATCTAAAACACCTAATCATAAACCTGTAAAATTCTAAAACCCTAATTTCCAAAATCAAAATCCTAATTTCTAAATTAAAATCCTAAAACCCTAATTTTCAAATCAAAATCCTAATTTCCAAATTAAAACTCTAAAACCCTAATTTCTAAATCAAAACCCTAATTCCCAAATTAAAACCCTAAAAATTCTAATCTTATTTTCAAAACCCTAAAACTCCAATTTTCATCCATAAACCCTAAAATCCTAATCCTTATACTAAAACCCTAATTTATTCATAAAAATCTTAAAATCATCTATAAATTCTAATTTAAGATGTAAACCCTAAATTCGTATATTTAATGCTTAATTTAAATATTAAAACCTAGATTCAATTATTTCATATTTGTGATGAGTGATTTATTTATGTTCTATTTATCATGAAATGATTTATTTTTAATTATTGTGAATGTCTGAATGGTTTAATTTATTTGGTTAATTATTTTATTGTTGATTATTTTAGTTTCAATGATGTAAGAGGTATGTTTTCACTTTGTGGGTACTTCATTAGTTAAGCTCAATATAATTTAATTTATTTTGAGTTTTGGATTAATGTAAAGGGCATGTTTTCACCAAATTGTGGGTGTCCTATTTTATTTAGCTTTGAACATTGAACATTATTGTAAGGGCGTATTTTCATCCTCGGATGGGTGTCCATTTATTATTTTATTTGAACTTGTTTTGATCTTAATACAATGAATGGTTATTTATTTTGATAATCACATGTATTGTGGATGATTTTATAATATTTAAGAATTTAATAATATTTAGACCTAAAAAGGTGGTCGGTTTCAATGAACTGGGCGTTATGGTAGTGTTGGATCATTCTCACCTTCATCATACATACCCAACTTTCTGAACCCAATAAGGGGGTTGGAAATTCCTTAGAAATCTAGTCATCCACCCCTTTCTATTTTTTCTGTCTGTCAGATGGCGACTCCATTTTCTTCGAGTTTAGGTTCGTATCCTCTAAGGCCCTAAGCCTAACATTGTCAAAGTCGCAAGAACCATTCCACATGGGAGTGGGGGCAAAAATTCCTACTCATAATACCCTGAAGGTATGAGGTTTATGCAATGATCGTTCTCTGTATCTCAAGTGGAAGCACGATAGCCCTCTCACACATATAACACGACTAATCACATGTGTCCTAACACACACACCCAATGCAACTACTAATGCAAGAACAATACTAATGATATTTAAAAGTAAAATAATACTAGCACCAATGGAATCAACTTCTCTTATCACATTACATCGCCACTATGAGCCAAGGAATTCAGACTTGACTCCTGGTAGAATGGATCTTATGACTTCGGCATTATTTAAGCTTGCAATCTTAGAGAACACGGGCCTAAGCCTGAAAATATGAAGTCACCACCTGGATAGACCGAGAAAAGAAGGTGACAATGACTCGATTCCTATGAAATTTTTAACCCCCTACTGGATTTAAAAAGTTGGGCACACATAGCCATAATAGGATCTATCATACTATCTCTATATGCCTGATTCATTGGAACAGATATCCTTTTCAGATCCTAGTATTAAATTATTTTAAAATATCAAAAGCATTATCCACTACACAGGCAATAAGAGTATGCAAAGGGCAACAGAGAAACATTCTATTGTATCAAATAAAATATATATACATGAGATGGAAATGCTCAAACTAATAATTAAAATAAAGTAAAATAAAATGAGCACCCGTTAATGATGGAAACATACTCTTACATCCGATAGTAAATTATATACACCAATCTAAAAACTAAAAATAAAAAGCAAAAGTGCATTAAAATAGCATTGAAACCAAGACAATCATCCATTAAGAAATTAAAATATGCATCAACATTCATATGACATTACATATCACATCCAAGCCACAGATAATTATAAAATATCATTATAAGGCAATCAAATCATGTTTGGGTAAAAATTCAGGCTCAAACCAACATCGCATGCAAATTAAGGAAAATGCCAATGAGGATTCGATGTTGTAATCAGTTAATGCCCAAAATCCAGCAAGTTCTTGATGTTACAATATGTTCATTGTTGTCTTAGAAGATTAGGTTCAAATTTTTCTAGAGACATGCCCAAAAGCCCTTATTTTGAATCAAAAATTAGTCCAAATTAATCACAAGTTAAGGTTTATTCAATATGGTACCAAGGTCCAAGTTTCGTTCAATTTTTCAAAGGGAAATGGGATCTAAAATGTGTCCAAAAGTTATTCCCTCACTCATTTTCACCAATTCAAAATTCGGCCAAAGGGAGGTTCAAGAGTCAAAATCATCAAATCAACATCTTAATGAATTTTCAAGTTCATTTTAAGACATTAGCATATTTCATATTTCATGTCCATTTTAATAATTAAATTTTTAAGAAACCCAAAATGAGGAGAAGAATAATATATAGAAATAGTGATAAAATTAAGTTTGAAAGGAAACAAACCGACGAGTAGGATCCTTTGTTCTTTAATCTTCGAAAAGGTGCAAAAACTTTTCTAAATCCACAAAAATAATTATTTTTGGTTGTTAGAGTTGAGATTTTGGTGGGATTTTTTCTCAAGTTCAACAGTTTGAACGTGTTTAAAGGTCAATTTTGCAATGTTTTGACGAGTTGAGGTGGAAATTTAGCAAAGTCTGCCTAAAAAATGGCCAAAAGTCCCCATAGGCGTTTACAAGGCCTATAGCTTGGCTATAGGCTTGCGTTTTAGACCCAATTATTTATTTAATTATTAAAATAATACCATATTTATATGTTTAAATAATAAAACTAAATCTTTCTCCACTTTTTAATTTTTTTTTTAAAGCAAAACAAAAATCATTACTTTTCAACTAATACAAACTAAAGCATTAAAACCTTGAAGTTTCTCTAACCTCTAATACAACATCTATTACAATAACAGTCTCTGTTTTTCAGTTTTAATCTCTCTTTCTTGTTTCGATTCGGGAAGAACAAGCTTTTTAATTTAATTAGTTTGTCTCTATTTTTTAAAAACTAACTCGCCACTGCCACTCTCCCTTCTTTGACATTGTGGTTTAAAACATTTAGGAAGAGAAATTGAAAAACTAGCAAACCTCGTTGTAAGTGAAGATTGAAGAGCCAAGAAACTCATGTAATTAGGTATTATAGCAAAGCCAATACTAACAATATCAGTTAATACTACAATTTTCAATTGGGTCTTCTCTTTATAAAATGAAGATGAAAAGAAAAATTGTTTAGTTTGATCTTAAAGAGATGGAAAACAACAATTCCATATTAAAAAAAGGAAAAATAAATTAAATAAGCAATCAAATTAACAGATCTATATAATTACAGTTCAGCCCATGATAATCGAAAAAATCAGAGAAGAGATGGAGAATCGAATAATAGTGACCAGTTGGAGATGGACTTGGTATAGTAGCCGGAGAAGGAAACAGTGCGCTCACTGATTTTGGAGTTGGAGCAGCAGATGGAGATTTTCCAAACCATGAAAGGGAACCATACAACAGTGAGAAAATTTTGGGTTCTCTCATTAAATTAAATGAAAATATACAAATAATAAAACTGACTTTCACGAAAACTTCTATTTCTCTCTCAAAAAATTGAACCACGCAGTAGTGAGAGAAAGTTTTGGAACTTCAGTCCAGAGAGCCAAAGAGAGAAGAGTAAAGCAATAGATAAATATAGTGGTTATCCAAAAATTATATAATTTCAACCAAACAAAAGAAAATCCTGATAAAAAAAAAAGGAGAAAAATTATTCTCTGAATGTTGAGTTGATGAATAAGGGGCAACTTTTGATAATGATTTTTAGAGGAGATGATTTAGTTTTATTATTTAAAAATATAAATTTTATATTTTTTAATTATTTTAATAATTAAATAAATAACTGGATTCCCTCATTCTCCAAATCTAACGGAGTTTGTTTTTGTCGTATAAGAGCTTAAATGATAGCTTTTTATAAGTTTTGAGTCTATTTGTGCCAAAACTAATATTAAGCCCGTATTTGTATCTACGCGAAAATACGAGGGTCTTACATGTAACTTCTCCCTAATTATCAATGTGTTAGCCTACTTCACTAATAATGATTAATGATCCTATTATAACTCTTTTGAACTATGATTTGATGCAAGGCATCGTATCCTATTTAATAGCCACTTGTTGACTTGCTCATGCTATATTCCTATGTTTTACATACTACTGTCTCATTGAATTGATAGCCCATTGGTGCTTGCGATATAGTTTTATAGGCAACAGATTCGTCTATAGAGGCTCCATAGCATAACGAGATAAAGTAGTGGCATGATACTATAAACAAAAGAAGATAGCTTAATTAAGAAAGGGTGCAGCAGTTGAGAGGGTATACTTGTATAGAACATTTATGCATATTAGTTGTATATAAACCGTGTGTAAATATAAGAATATGCTAGCATTTTAAGAAGATATATACTAGTGTTTCACATGGAAGTCAGTTATCATTTGAGTACGCTCACAAGGATATTTAGCTTGCCGGTTACAATAGATTATATATTTTATACATAATACTAATATAGAAAGATATGAGATATAACAAGTAGAGGGTTCTAGGTAGTGCCCATTAGCCTTAAGCTTACTTAGATCCTAAGACCATAACACTTTTTACAGGTAGGGTGTGACAGCCACCATCATTGTCGGCATCATTTGCCATTTAATTCATTAAGTTTTTTTTTTTAATTTTGATTTTTTTTTTGCTTATTTTTTCTAGTTTACTGTTTATTTTTCTAATTTGGATGTTTGGGTTTTTGGTGATTTGTTGATTTGGTGAAGGTTTTTGGGATTATTTGAAAGAGATTTTGGTATTTTTCGACACTTTTTATTTAAGAGAGTGTTTCACTTAACTTATAAACTAGTCAAATTAACTTATAAACTTTAAATTAAGTTGAGATGTTTATTTAGATAATTTTATAAGCTTATATGCTCAAGTTATAAGCTAAAAAAGTAAACTAAGGGACTAACTAATTATTTTAGTACTTATAAGTAATTTGCTTATAAGCTAGTTTAACTAAATAATTTACTATATTGTCCTTATTTATTTTAATCAGTATTCTTGATAATATAACTTTATATTTTTTTTATATATTGTTTAGTCATTTTAATAATAAATGTGCTTATAAATTATTTTTTTAACAAACAAATTAAGTTCTTATCACCAAGAGCTTGATATGGTAAAATTATTGATTTCTTACTCATAGTGGTTATTCACGGACACCTGTAGATTCTAACTTATTACTAAAGCTAATGAAGTGAAGCTAGCTATCATTCTAGTATATGTAGATGATATAATCATAATAAGAGACTTTGAAGAAGAAATTCTCAAAAAAAAAAGAAGAAGAAGAATTTGTCCATTCATTTTCAAATGAAAGAACTTGGGCAGCTTCAGCACTTTCCTGGTCTAAAGATTGATCGTACCCAAGAGGAAATATTTTTTTAACAAAAATATTTCAAAGATTTGTTAGAGAAATCTAGAATGTTTATGTGAAAACCAACTTCAACTGTAATGGAGACAAATGCCAAGATATGTGCCCTTGAAGGGAGAGATCTAAAAGATGCAACAATTTATCGACAATTGATAGGTAGTTTGATCTACCTAACTTTAACCATACCTGACATTTCTTATACAGTTGGTGTAATGAGTCGAGACATGCAAAATCCAAATAAGCCTTACTTAGAAGCAGTTTAAAAAAATTCTAAGATTTATGAAGAGCATGTTTTGCTATGGTATCTCATATGAGAAATGTGAATATTGTAAGCTAGTTGGTTATTATGATGCTGACTATGCAAGTGATAATGATACCCAACATTCGACTACCAGGTATATTTTTATGCTTGGGTCCAGAGCAATTTCTTGGTTACAAAAACAACCAACTATGTCTTTGCAACCAACAAAAATAGAGTATTAAGCTACAACAATAGCAACTCAAGAGAGCAATTGGCGTATATAGTTATTGAAGAACTTGCATCAACAAACGAATTATGTAATTCCCTTATATTGTGATAACCAGCCAGTAACACATTTGACAGAAAATCCATTTTTTTTCATGCAGGAACTAAACATGCATATGGAGGTGCATTATCATTTTATCAAAGAAAAGGTTTTGAAAGAAGAAATTAATCTGAAGCAAGTTAAGATCGAAGACCCAGTTGTAGATCTATTCACAAAAAGTGTGAACATCAATAAGTTTGAACATTTTCAGTAGTTTAGAATGGTTAAGAAAATAGAAGTCGGTGCTAAGGGAGAGTGTTAAAATCAACACCATCTATTTTTACCTAGGGTTATTATAATTTTTTTAAATAAATTAATAGTTTTAATTTACTTACTAAAGATGAGAGGATATTAACTTATGTACTACTTTTATATTTACGTATTTTAGTTTATTTATTAATTTTGTAAATTCCTAACTATATAAAAGAAATTCGATGTAAGAATCATACAGAGAATAATGAAGGTTATCTTATCTTCTTCAAATATAAACCTTCTTTTATTTTCTAAATAATCTTTCGTAGCTTTATTTTGTGAGATTATTATCATCACAACACATTCAGGTCGATATACACTTTATCAAAGAGAAACTGGAAGCAAAGCTAATTGAAGTTCCTTAAGTTCACTTTAAAGATCAACTTGCAAATGTGTCAAGTTAAGCATTTAATCACTATGTGGACCATATAGACATGGGTGAAATCTATACGCCAAATTAAGGGGTATTGATAATTGACATAATTATTTCCAAGCTAATGCACTAATTTCTTAGAATCCATGTTGTATATATTTGTAATTATGGTTAATGTATATGGTAGTTATTTTCTTTCTTATAATAGTCCACAATTTATGTTCTTCCATATATAATTTTTTGTTGTGTATATTACATAAAACCTTTTGTTAGCACTGGGAAGCTCAATTACTTGGAAGATTTTCTTGATGGGTCTTAACGAGAGAATACACTCTTAGATTTCGCACCACACTTCAACCTAAAATCTTAAGGCATTGAGTTTATAGGTCTTTTCCATATATATACATACTCTCATTAATCTCATCTCTTTCCAATATGGGATTCTTTCACACTTGATAAATTTCAACAATCTCTGCCTTAAGTGTAAATTCTCACATTAGGCTTGGGCTTCCCGTCAAGCGAAATTCTTTATGGATCTAAACCTGAGTATACAACGTCACCTAAGAGTTCTTTATACTTCCACCAGCCTATTCATCCCCCAGAACTAAGCTTTATTCTTCCACGTGACTAAATATGGACAACCACAGGATATGACCACTATCTCCATACATGTCTTGTGAAACCATCGGCTCTGATACCATGTGTTGATATTGAGAAATCCAATTATTCGAAAGATTTACTTGATGGGCCTTAATGAAAAAAAACACTCGTGAACTTGACACTATACTTCAACCTAAAATATTAAGACATTGAATTTATGAGTCTTTTCTACTTATATATCCCTCATTATTTTTATCTATTTTTAATATGAGATGACTAACACTTGATAAATTTCAATACCTTTCTCAAAGGATACATTAACTTCTAATGATATTTTGATTGTATCATGGAGCTAATTCATCTAATTTGTGGTTTATTATTTTGATGAGTCAACTTCAATAACTAGATTAGATAATGTTAAAATTTTAAGTTTTAAAAATAATAAATAATCGAATGTGAATGTGAATGTAATTATTTTATCTTTATAATGCGGAGTTAATTTTATCTTTATAATGCAAAGTTAACTTATCTAGCATTCATTTTTATTTTTTTAAAAAACAAATAATTAAATTGTGCTATCGATTTCATTGCCTTAATCACCTATGCCCCTTATTTCTTGTTTGATCTTCTCACTTATCATATAAACATATGTAAAGTAGGCTTGATTAGTGAGAAGTTTCGTTAGCACTAGCACATATATTTATTTATGTATAATGAGATGGAGATTGGAGAAGTTGGGAGGAATTAACAAAGCCTTTTCGACAAATGCATCTTTACTTTTGATTTCTTTCTTTTTTTTTAACAAGAGAAAAGACAATTAGGAAAGACAAGAAAATTATATATACAAATATAATAAAGACTAAAGAAGACCACATACATTTTATCATATGCATCAAATGTAATTAGGATGGGGATATGACAATTGCCAATATTGCTTTCTATTATTTTTGAAAAGTCTGTATTTCTTGTAATATTGATTGCAGAGAAATGGGCAGAAGCTAGAGGTAATAAAATTTCCATCAGGGAAAAAAATATTATTATATATATATACATAGCTATGCCTACTCGTTTCAGAATCACATTATTGTTCTAATGCTATAATATATTATTTAATTGTACAATGGGATTGATGTAGCCGAAAATTTTATATAATTTATGTTTGGATTTTAAAATTTTATTATTTTAATGTTTAACCAATTTTTCTATCTCGATAAATTTTCTAACTTCTATAAATAATTTTATATAAACCTTTTAAACGTTAACCCGAGTACTGAAAATAATATCATTTAAGTGCTTTAACTTTTTACCTTTTTCAGCCACCATTGTACTGATTTGCAACTTTCCTTTTCCAGATTTCCATTTAAAATTTTATTTTAATATTTAATATTTCAAAAATTATTTTCATCTCAATCTCTAGCATTAGAGATTTTAGAATTACAAATCAATGTTATGATAATTAAAAATATTAAAATATTATTTTTTTTATTTTGAGAAATTCATCGAACAAAAAGATTATTAAAAAATTAACATAATAAATTTTAAAAAAATTCAAATACCGATAATATAACTATTTTTTATATGCGTAAAGGATGGACTAAGAGGTTATTAATCTATAGATTTATTTGAGAAATGAAAATTCTCCATATCTCTATATACGAGTTTATATTCTCAACTGAGTTACAAGAGTTTATGACTCTTGTGATATACAATTTTAATCAATTAGATTGATGGAAATTTAATTTATAATCTTATGATGGAAACAATTTTAATACATAATATTGAATATTTAAATAAAAATTATGAGTTATATATCCAAACATAATTTAATAATAAATATTTTTTAAAAATATATAATTAAGATCGACTTTTTCTTTTCATAATATATTAAATATCAAAAAAATTAAGTTTACGAGTTATTGATTAATAATTAGTCTTATGGGAATGTGAATTGAAATTTTATTAAGAATTAAATATAATTATGGGTTGGACTTCCACACACTTTTGCATGCATCAATTAATAAATATAAATATTAAGTATACTAATTTATGTAAGTTGGAGCAATAATTAAGTTGGGATTCATGCATAGAATAAGAAAGACGTACTCTGGCCAAAAAAAGAAATACGTAAAAACATATTTCAATTATTAAGAAAGACGTAAAAAGATATTTCAATTATTTCATCAAATTTCTGATATAAATCCCTTTTGTAGATGTCAGGAAAAAATATTGAAGAAAGGGAATTAGGCAATGACTCAATTAACGCACACAACACTAACTATTCATATGGTCCCCATAACAATGGCACCCGGGGCACATGCCCAGTCCATGTGACCATCACTTGCCCAATCTGTACTATATTTATATAAATATATATATATATATATATATCACCTCCACCACCCTCCACTCTAACTAGCTTCTCCTCTTTTAATTCCCTATTGGCGGTAGTGGTGATGGCACACCCTCAAAGCAGGGACCAGTTCCCTAGATCCATATACGTGTTCAAAATCTATTGTTCTTTGAATAACAAGTGACACATATGTGTTCTAAGACCATCCCCAGCCTGCTTAATTTCTGACAACCACTTGTATAAGAAGGGTGCAGCTGCCCCCTTCTGTTTTAGAATTTATATATTTAGAATTTATATATATATATATTATTAAAATTTTTAAAATACTTAATTGTCCCTTTCAAATTTTTAAAATATCCCTCTATCCTTCAACTTCTATAAGAAGTTAAAACAACAAACTCAATATAAATTATTCTTCTTTAAATCAATAAATATATTTTTTAAAAAATTAATTAAAAAGTAATTGGCATTCTCTAAAAACAAAGAAGAAGAAGAAAAAGAAGAAGAAAGAAGAAGACAATGTTAGAATTTTTTTTTTAATATGTTTTAATTAGGTTATTAATTATGTCATTTATAATTGATTGAGTGTACAACTTCACATAGATGATATTAATAGATGAAAAATTCTCACCATAAAAAAAAAGAAGGAAAAACACCCAAAAATCTATTTAACAAGAAAGCTCAAAATAGTAGCTTGATATGAATTTTATCCACTTGACTTTTCTTCAATCCAACTTGGCTGAATTTTATTCACTTGACTTTTCTTCAATCCAACTTATGGTTTTAGACAATCAGTTAGAGACATATATCCTTGATATGAAGTCCAATTGTGAGTTTTTGAATTTAACAGGAATTTTCAATCTTGCTGAAAAAATGGTGAAGACAAAGAAAGATATTTTGTATCCGTTGGTCTATAAACTTATAACTTTAGCTTTAATTTTACCTGTTACAACTGCTACAGTTGAAAAGGCAGTTTCTGCTATGAAAGTTATCAAGAATCGATTACGCAATAGGATAGGAGATCAATGGATGACTGATTGTTTGATTACATATATTGAGAGATTTATTTAATATCATCGACAATGAGACTATCATGTGTTATTATTAAGGAATGAAAACACGTAGAGAGCAATTGTAATTTTTTTTTGTTCTTTATATATAAAAGATATTTACGCATTAGTTTATGAATATATAAAAATATTATTATTTATATTATTTTTAAAACATATATAATATTTTTATTTTGCCCCCCTTCACTAACAAGTTTAGCTTCGCCCCGGACAACTATATACAAAAATTGCCCTAATGTCTGCCTCTCTGTAAATGACATCCAAAACGTATATATTTATGTTATTATTTATAATTTTTGATGGGTATGGCATAGCCAACCACATGGATTAATTTTCAGACCTTTGTTAATTTGTAATATTAATTCTAAGGTTTGCGTTGGTGGGAACACGAGGGAACTGTATGTATAAGCTCATGACTTAGTTTCTACCAATAATTGAATGGAAGTTTTCTGTTCTTTTTCTTTCTAAAAGGAAAGGGGGCTTAATTAAATAGTTTATTTCAGTTAAGAGCAGCAATGATGAGTACATATTGAAAATTAGCTAAGGTAGGTAGTGGACTTCATCTTTCCACGTCCAAAAGAAAATTAAAAAAAACGAAGGTAATTGGAGACGTGTTATAGTGTGTCACAGTTCAATAAAAAAGATAAAATGAAAATCCAAGTCTAATGTGTTTGTGTAATCTTCATATCAAACAAGAAAACTTATAATTAATAAGTGGATTCCAACTCCTCATTCAACCATACAAATTAGATTCCTTTACCTTAGCTACACAGGTGGGTTTCCCTTTCAATAACCTAACCATTTTAAAGAACATAACTTTTTATCTATCCCTCTCCTCCTTAATTAATTATATATACATAAGAAAAATTAACTCTAAACACCTTCTTAACTAGTGCAAAATGTTAGACTTTATTCTATTTTCAAAAGTTTTTGATGTACATAAAATGAAAAATAAAGTCATTATAAACTATAATTGTCTAATATAATCATGAATATTTGCCTGCGTGCAAGAGAAAAAAAAAATCAAATTCTGGCATTATTATTTCTTTTATATTTAAATAACTAATCATTTACAATAATTAAACATTTAAAATTTATCATCACCATACCTATTCTTTTATTTTTAAAACAGTTATTTATCCGAACCGCCATAATAAAATCTCTGATGTAAAAAATTAAAATCATTACCGTCTCCTTCTGTCTATGTGTGGGGTTCTTACGTATCTAAATACCCAATAGTGTTGGCCTTTCTTTGTTCTTATGTCTCTCAAACATCTCACAACTAATACCATAAACTATAATGTTAGGGCTTTCATGTTCTTGTGGGGTTTTGAAAATATAGATATAACAATCTTTGCTTCCTCCAATGAAGTTGTTGTGCCTGTTTTTTACATCAAGAACTCAGAGCTTTCACTTCGAAACATAAACAATATCTAGTCAAATATATATGGCTATTGTTGTGACTCGTTGATTATTAAATTGCTTCACCAAAAATAAAAAATAGTGGTATATATCTTATTATAGTGTCATCTTATTTTTCTATTTGCATAAGGGTATCTCTAAAGCATATTAAAATTGCTTCGAAGCTTGTATGGAGAAAAGGGCGCATGCCCTATCTTTGGTATTCATAAAAGGAGGCAGATATACCAAATGAGACAAGAAAAAATAGATTAATCTCAAGTCCTTAATTGACTATATAAGTCAATTATATCACACTCATCATATATAATATTCTTAAATAATTAAATATTGATTAAAACACCATGTTTTTCGAATAATTGTGCATAGCCGGCCTAGTTGCATGCTTCGTTTAAGACCTGTCAAATGCAACAATAAATTAGTTTTGATTTTTTTTTAAATATTGTTTTGATTTAATTATTAAATAAGGGATTCATAATTGACTAATAGAACATAGCACCTATAAATATATAGTTTCTCAATTGGTGGAACTCATCATTTCAGTGTACAAGCAAGCAATCTTTGAGCAGTTATTAATTCAGCACAGAAGGGGAAAAAAAGAAGAAAAAGAAGCACAGTTAATTTTTCTACTAGAATCTAGAATATATAATTGCCTATGTTGCAACAATTATTGTTCTATAATCTCAATTGGGGAAGATTATAGAAACGACCTTGATATGACAAAAAGGAAATTTTATTACCATCAATTTCACACTGTAAATATACATACACAAAATTTATTATATGCAGCTTTGAATAGAGAACCTCTTTAGGGTTAAATTAATAAGTAATAAATTATCCTCCACCATGAATAATAATAATAATAATAATAGTCCAAGGTTCAAGGAAAGAGGGAATAAAGAAGAGGATCCAATGGGGATGAGCAGTGATATCTGTCTTGATTTAGTTTAAAAATAGAGATGAAATTGAAGTTGGAGCATCTGAAAAAGGAAAACTTAAAATGGGAAGGCAATGGTACTACATGCATCTTCTTTTTTATATGATCCACCTCATGAATTTGTCCTTTTGACTCAGCATTTGAGGTTTAAAAAAAAATTAAAGTAAAATTTTAACAAAGAAAGTATGTTTAGTTTCATCTTCAACAAATGGGGGCTCCACATTACCAAAATCTCCTTTGATCCATCATAAATGGTTAAGATAATCTTATCTCTAAAAATTAAGTATTTGTCAGAGACCTTTGACAATGCCTGTCAAACCCCTTTTTTTCCATTCTTTCCTTTGTTTTTTCTCAGCAATTTCTGTGTATAACAAACTTTTTACAGTGTCAAAACAGACATTGAATTACTCCACCACTTTCTCAATGATTATATATATATATTTATATATTGCATGGTATACATATATTTTTATTTATTATGATGTCTAAATCACTAAAATTAAATATCTATTTCTAAATTAATATAAATATGATGGAATTCACATAGAATTATTTACTTATTAATTTTTTTTTAAAACCAAAGAGAAAATTAAAATAAAATTAAGCTAAGTGGGTTTTGTAATTAAAAATTAAATTTAAATTAAAACTAAAAATTAAGCTAATAAATTAAATAATAATAAAACTAAATTGAAAAATTCAATGAAAAAAAAAGACTTAATTAAAGAAATAATTTTAGTTTAATTCTTAAATTGATCATGGATTCAAAGATCACTCCTTTTTAATGCTTCAATAAATCAATTATAATATTAGACAAGCTCTTAATACTAATCATTCATTATATTTTAAATTAATTAGGAAACATTATATAATCAACTCTTGTCAATAATCTACCCTATCGGAACGTCGTTAGAATCTAATAATTGACATTCTTAAGAATTAGAAGGATTAATAAGCATAACTTCGAGATTTATTTAATTAAATTATATAATTTTTTAGGATACTCCTAATCGCTACCTAAATCAAAGTGTCAAGAACAATTATAGATTCAAGCACTTTTAATAAAATTATGTTATTTAACCAATTAAATAATGGAGTCTATTGATTAATTAGCAAAATAATAATTAGATTAAGTCATTTATAATTATATAAATACTTAATATTAAAGAAGAGAAAAATATAATTGTTTAGATCTCATAATACACGAATATAAACTTTAATTATCCTTCAACTAAGTAAAAATTTAGTTATTCATTGTTTGAATGAAACAAAAACTCTGTAAAATAAAAAATATCCCGCAGCCAAAATATAGACCAACTAATTGCTAGGTTTGCTGAAACATCTAGCTTAAATACCCTAGGTTTAGATATTTCCTAAACTAAAACTAACTAGAAAACTAAAAACAATAATAATAATAATAATAATAAAAGAAAATAACAATAATACCCCAAATTAAATTCTTAACTTATAGGAGATTACAAAATCAGATATATTCATTAAAATTCCTCCAAAATTATATCTTCAAAGCATCAAAATAAATTAACATCACCTATCAAGTTTTTCTTCAAAACTGTCAGGCCAAGTTCTAATGCTATCATTGCCCAAAGATATGCACATTCTTATAAATTTTCAGCTTTTAGCTCAATTTTCTCATTTGACTTTAGTTATTCCTTAAGCTTTTTTTTTTTTTTGTAAAAATAACAAAAAATTAGTAGGAAAATTTAATAGTGAGTCCAAATTAATCCTAAAATATAGAATATATCCGCATGCTATCTGTGTATTATATATGCATTTGTATATATTGTTTGTGTCCTTAAAACGAGATTGCCTATCCATCTATCTTTTTTTTTTAACTTTATTAATACAAATCATATATAAAGGATGTATAGTTATATATAGGACTGATCTTGTACTAATATGATTAAAGTAGCCTATATGATGCATAGAATCAATGATACACACTTGTAATTTTAAATATTTATAGCTTTGCATAGCTATCCATCCTATTTTCTTCGAAAAGTGAAATCCTTTTCAATTGGGTGTAAAACAACTAATTAAAATGTGGTAGAAAAAGGGTTTAAAGATGATTTTCTTTTATTTTTTATTTTTTCAAATAAATTCTTCATAGTGTAATTGATAATTAATTAGCATTAAGTACTTTTCTTCTCCCTCATGGATGCCTTAGAGCTATAGGAATTGAAGGAACTTTGATACTTAATTATTAGTTATAATTAATGTCCTTTGCATTTTCAGAATTCTGGTAATAGAGCATCTGTTCTTTTTAAGAGTACCAGATATATTAAAAAAAGAAAAAGAAAAGGAGGGGCATGTGAGAGAATTCCAGAGACACTCATGTGAACTTCCATCTACCAAAAAAAAATCTTTTTAAAAAGTATTCTTACCTTTCTGTAGAATACTAAGGCTACCTAAATGTAGTAACTTTGGAAATCAAGGGGCACTGAACTTGGAAGGTGGAAACCTAAAGGTCAAACCCCCTTCCTCTTTATAATATAACATTATTGTTTCTATATATATATATATATATATATCCATCTTTGTATTAAATAGAACAAAAAAAATTAAATTTTGATTTTTTCATCATATATCTGATTATCGATAATCCATATCTTCAATATTGATGGTTATAATGCACATTTCATAGGTTGCATTAATGTGTATTCGAAAGTTCCATTTGACCTAAAGACATCATAACTCATAAGCTACTTGATTCACCTTATTGGTTCATTAGGTACATTATTTTTATGGTATTCTTTAAGTTTTTCAAATGTGTCAGTTATTCCACTCTTTTCTATTGATAATTAAACTATTAATTATCTCAAAAAAAAAACTATTAATTATCTCAAAAAGAAAAAACTAAAAGATTTTAAGGATTAAAATAAATTTTCGAACATGGGATTGATAATCGCCTTAATTTTAAAAGACGTTTGATATATATTGAAAAATAACTTAAATATCTTAAAATAATAATTTTCACCTCCCTGAAATTTTCAAATTTTTGAGACTTAGATGATCGGTCATTATTAATTTATATGCTCACAGTTTTAATGTGGATATATTTCAATATAAGTAAAAATTTTAAATTTAGATCTCTTCTTCTTCTTATGCATAAAAGTATATAAATAAATAGTTAGAGATGTCTATTTATGTTTTTTAGCAGGCTAAATTTACTCCTTTTTTTATTCTAAGCAAATAATTCATTCTAGATGAGTTACAATGAAAGCTAAATATTTGTTTTGTGGTTTTATCCTAGGGCAAGATAGATCTAAAATCTAATGATATTGAAAAAATATTTTATCAATTTCTGTGCATTTAAGTTTATGACATAAAAAAATTATAAAACAAAATGTATGTAGTATAACAATAACAATATATCATTGTCAAATTCATATATATGTTATCTTAAAATTTTCACTGAATTATATAGAATTTGAGCATTCTAAATAGAAAAATAAAAAATTTATAGTTATTGATTATTTGTTAAAAAAATGAAATATAATCTTCTTAAATTCAATGTGAATTAATGAATAAATAACTAGTGTATATAGAAATAGAAATTTAAAAAAGAAAAAGAAAAGGAAAAGGAAACAAAACAAATGGTTAATAAAGAATAAAATGTATTTTTATTCGTAGGTAAATCAGACCTTGTACATAAAACACAACAGATTCAATTTTAACCAAAAATTAATTTATACCAAAAATTAATTTATATATCTTAATTATTCTGAATTTCTAACAAAGCATATAAGGAGTCAAATATTTGCAAAATACTAACAAAAATTGGTGTTGTTGCAAGGCGGATGTGATTATAAATCCTTAATTAAGTAAATAAGTCATCAAGGTTATTAAATGAAATTTGTAAATCTTTAATGTGTTTCAAGAAATTTTGGGCTTAAGAAGAGAAGCCAAGGCCGATTATGATATATTTGCACAGACACAACATCATAACTGCAAGATATGACTCCCAACACTATCTTTCTATTTGCACAATTTTTATTTTATTTTTAGGTTAATAATTAAATTCATCAATTAAAATTTAAAATCGAGACCTCCAATTGATCTACATGCTCAGTTTGGTGGTAATTTAGAAATTTTAAAAATGAATATTTAAGAGAGAGAGAGAGAGAGAGAGAGAGAGAGAGAGACTAATTAGACTATTTAAAGAAAATACTCCTCATTGCATTTAGCCAACTATAGCAAATTACAAGTCTTTATGTGACATTCTTGTACTAGAGTTGTTACAATGATGTGCAAGACCAAGCCAAGAAATAGTTAAAAAAAACTCTCTTTTCTAGGCTCTAATTATCTTGTCCTGTCCAATTATAAACCTTGAACAATAAATAATTATATATATAGTTTCTAATTAATCCCGACCCTTAATTACATTTCTTGAAGAGGGGGCGTGGGGTTACATATACATATAATTAAGAATATAAAAATTTATCATATCATCATCTTCTACTTCTCCATCTTAATTAATTCATTTGCACCTTTATCGCCTGATCTTGCAATGCTACCTTTTTCCACTTTACCAAACGCTGCAAAAAATCCATCACCTGAAAAAGAATCCAAAAGTTAATATAATTATATGAAAAAAGTGCAATTAACTAATTACCAAAAGCTTTATATTATAAATTTATTATTATTGTAAAGCAAAAATAATAATAATTAAGAACTTGCCTGGGTTGGTTCCTGCAGAGAATAAGAGGCACTTGTTTCCTTAGGAAATTTAGACACTAAAATACCAAATCCTTGTCCTCTTTCTCTTAATACCTACTCACCAAAAAAAATTAAAATTAAACAAAGAATAATTAATGAATTGATTTCATTTATTATTATTATTATTATTATTATTACTATTATTACTACTACTACTACTGGATACCTTGAATGCATCTTCATCCGTTCGATCATCTCCTATATAAACAGGAAAAACATCGGTACAATTGGCAAATCCTGAAAAATTCAATTTAAGATTAATTGAATTGAATAATTAAGGATTAATATTATATAGCAATTAGAATTACTTAGCTTTAATTAATTTATCTAGTGATAATATTTGTTTTAATGTATCCACTAGCAATCAAATCAAACGAATAAAGTTCTAATAATTAGTACTGTATTTTTTTTTATTTAGAGAAAGTTAGCACTGTACTTAAATAACAACTAAGTTATATTATACAGTAATACTTACCAAGTGCTTCCAACAAAAATTCAAGAGCCTTCCCTTTGTCCCATTTGATAGTAGGACGGATTTCCAGGACCTGTATGTTTAACAAAATCATAATATTAAATAAATATTGATTATTATTGTTATTAAAAATAATTAATAATTTTAATAAATTAGTAAATGCCATGTCATACCTTCCTTCCTGGAGTAAGTCGAAGCTTTGGATAGTCTTTCAATACTGACCTAACCACTTGGGCCAGTTCACCATATTTCTGTATATATAAAAAATATATATTTTCATGCACAAGTTAGTTAAAATAACACATTAAAAAGCATATATTATAAAGTATGTAATAATAATTGGTATAATAATTATTGTTATAAAGAATATTAATCATTATAATAAATATATAACTAGGATTGATTCTTCACCTTGTCATCAACACATCGAAAATGAACAGAAACACAGAATTTGTTATTCTCCACTATAGCTCCTGGAGTTGATTTTGTTTTCTCTACCAATTCATTGTAAACCTGAATTTAAATTAACTAAGGTCAATTTAATATTTTTTTTAATTAAATGATAAATGTATTTTGTTTTTTTTTAATTAAAGATTAGAAGAATACAAACCTCATCAATCATGGGTAGAAATTCACTTGCTGGTTGAAAAATAAGAGCTTCACTGCCCTGAAGAAGAGTTAAGATAATAAAATTAAAATGAGTAAAATAGAAGATAAAACTGAAATTAGTGTTAAAAGCTGACTTACTTTCTTGTATTTGGAGCCTTTTGCTGGTCCCTTAATGTCCATGCCATGGCTTCCAGCATAGTACAGTTCTGCTAACCGTACAAAGTTATACACCTACAATAAACGCAAGAATACAAAAATAAATCAAAACCCAAAAACTATGAAAAGAAAAAAATCAAATCAAATCAATTTTAATCAATTAAAAAATTGGCATTCAAAGCAGTGAACAAACCAAAACAGCTTTTGAATGTACCTTGTCTCTGCATCTCCCACTCACTATAGCAGTTGGGAAATTCCTTGCAAGCTTTCTTACTGTGGCTCTCATCTAATTTGAAGATTAGAGTTATTTACTATATTCAGTAACATTAAAACTCAAAACAAATATTAAAAATAAATTAAAATTTTAAGAACAGGGGAAAAAAGAATAAGAAGAAGAAGAAGAAGAAGAAGAAGAAACAGGGCATACCTTCTTGGACATGAAAGCTCGATCTGGATCATCAACAATGGGAGAAAGGGTACCATCATAGTCTAAAAACATTACTATTTGTTTCCCTTTTGAAGCCTCAATTATCTGTTCAAACATGTCCAAAGCTGATGGGTGAAGCTGCAAATGTCAGAAAACAAAAGGTCAGTTAAAGAGTATAGTTTTTGTCCTGTTCTGTTTTGCTTTACTTTGTTTTGTTCTTTTTTATCATGTACTCACGATGGATGAGTCTTCAGTACTGAGAGAAGGTGTGGATTTGAGATGGGTAGGAGATGAGGCTCTCATTGAATCAACCCAAGCATTAATCCTTCCATTGATTTCAAGATTCTTTAAAAGTTTATTTCTTGAAATGGAGATGTATCCAGAAGGCGCCGCCGGTGGCTTTTGAGCCGCCGTGGTGAAGATTGAGGAGCTAGATACATGAACTGTGATTGCCAAATTGATAGTGGATTTTGTATCAGACACTACCACATTTTGGTTTGTCATCTTGGCCCTAATCAATTAATGTCTCTACAAAAACAATCCAAGAAAAACTCAGTTTCTTTAATATAAAGAAAGTGGAAAAGAAATTCACAATTTCTTGAAACCCAATAATAAATCAAGAATCAGAATAGACTCATTTGAGCCTTGAAATGATACCTTGAAAAATATAAAGTTGAAGAAACAGAGGAGTTAGAACAGAGAGATCTGTTTTTATGAATCTTTAAGCTAAAAAAGGAAATAGAAACAGAACAAAGATTTGTAGTTTGGAGAGAGAGTGCTTGTGAGAGAGACAGAGCCGAATGGTGGATTTTATAGTTGGAACTAGACACTAACGGACGAGCAAAGCTTCATGTACCCACCACTCCTAAACTCCAAATAGTGGGCCCCACGTAAGTGGGGTATTAAGGGAGAAAGATAGAAAAGGACCCACTTACCCTGTCCCACTTCCCTCCCTTGCAAATCCATTACCTGGCCCCTACCTTTTTTCTTTCAATGTAGCCGTCTTCCATCTGCCAGCCGACGATTATCCACGTGGCCTACATTCTTTGGCTTATCTATGCTTACGTGGATTTATGGACTGGGGCTGCCTGTGCTTGGTGTTTTCCTCAAATGGGCGAGTCTTGAACCGGACCTACATGGGGATATTTAACAACTTGATTAGTGTGCTTAACTTTTCTTTTGTGTTTAGCATTTAATTTAAAAATAAAAATTACACTTTCTATTTTATAAATCTTTTTTATTTTTGTTAAAAATATTTTAATTATTTTATAATAAATTCATAATACCTTATATAAATTCATAAATTTATAAAGATAAACTCATAATAAACATAAAATAAACTCATAATAAATTATCTATACCTGATATTTTTATAAAAAAATTATAAATTATGATAAATATGAAAATATTTTTTAAAATATAATAAATTTAAATTTTTTTTTATTTTTTTATTTTTGATATTTTTGTAAAGATCTCAATTTAAAATATTTTTTACTAAATTATATTTAAAAAGAATTAAATTTTTTAAAAATATAAAAATAACTCAAAACTCAAATTTTAAAAATATATCAGAACTCAATTTTGAACAAATATTTTTTTAAAAAAATGGTAATTTTATAAATCATCAATTAAATATGACCAAATATTTAAATACTTGAAAGGTATTGAAAAAAATAAGTCATGTAAGTTTGCATCAAAAGGAATTAATGGTGTCAATAAAGAGAAATTTACGAATAATAATTCTGTAACAAAACGCCCCTTGTAATGTGAAATAAAACCAACAGCTGAAAATATCTAGGAGTTTTGTATTATAATTGCAAAATATGCAAAGCCAACTGCTTATTATTATAATTATTATTATTTTCTGTCTGTGCCCTCCAAATTTTCCAATTTAAATGCAACCAAACCCTTTTGTCCTATTCATCTACTCTACTACAACTACATTTTCATAGAGCCACTGCCCTGCTATAATATTTTCGAATCCATATATAAACAATTTTTGAAAGAAAATTTAGATAGAATTTTTAGAATATTGTTATTTTTTCTATATATTTAAGTTTGCTCAAAAAAATATATCTATGTAGTAACTAGGGGTGTATTCGAACTGAATTGAATATAATTTATCCTTAGCTCACAACTTGACTTAAATGTAGATCGAGTTTGGCTACTTAACCCATAGCCCAATCATAAATCCAGACAAGACGGATTACCTTAGGTTGGCCGAGCCAAGATTGAGCCTATGATTTTTTTTTTAAATTTGTAATATAAACAACAAATGTAGGGTCTTCTAGTCTTTTGCTTAGGTAAAAAAACACTTATGTAAATCCTAACAAGAGCTATTTTTTTCATTATTATTCTCTCTCTCTCTCTCTCTCCATACTAATTTCTCTCTTTATCAATTGCTATTTTTCTAAGTTGTAAAATCATATCACAAAATCAATTGCTTTTTTTATTATTTTTATTTCTCTTATAGATCTTTGGTTCTCTATCATTTGTGCTTTTAGATTCTATTTTTTGTTTACATATTAGAAATTTGGAAATATATAAATAATATGCTCAAGAAGAAGGCTCCTAAGGCCATGGCTAGACATAGTGGTATTAAGCGTGTCTCCGGTCTAATCTATGAGAAAACCAAAGGTGTTCTTAAGATTTTTCTCGAGAATGTTATCGGCGGTGATATATATTTAGCACACTTATCGAAAGAAAGTCATTGTTGTTAATGTTGTTTATGCTTCAAAGAGGCAGGGCCGTACTCTTATGGATTTAGTGGTTAGAGATTTTAATTTTAGGGATTGGTGGACATAAGAAAGTTAGAGATTTTTTTTTTTCGAAGTTTTAGTGGGATTGTATTTTGAATATGTCCAAATTAGTGATGTAATGAATTACATTTTGTCAATTTCATTGCTATAATGAAATTTGATATTTAAATTGAGAGTTTTCGTATCTCCAATTTTTAATTTTTTAAACCTTATGCATGTCATTATGATTTGAGAATTTGTTTATTTGTTTTTCACTTTTAAATCGCACATTTTATACATATTAGTGCTAATTATATATATACATATACAGAATTTCAAGTCATGTCAGATTAGCCATAGAGTTTTTTAACAAGGTTCGAAAGTCCAATCCGAGTATTATTCGGACATGACTTTTGAACCTTAAGCTTGACCCGTATGCTGAGTCGGACTAGTCCAATTCAGTCCGATTTATTCAGATTGTTCAATTTTTTAGGGTTCATGGACCTCTTGAACAGTCCAAATGTCAACAATTCCTTACTAAAAAAAATAGTATTACTATAATTTTTATTTTTAAAGTGAATTTTATACTTTTTTTAGTTATAAAAAAAATTCAAATTTTCTTTAAATCAAATAGCTAGTAATTTTACCTCCTTTTCTTTTTCATTATCTATTATGTTTCTAGAATTTTTTTCCCCTAGAAAATTGACTTTTTGAGGGGTACCCCAAATCAAAGTATAATTTAGTAATATAGAATCTATTGACATTAATTGTCCTCTGTTTTGATAGTTTTTTTATTTAATAAAATATCCATTGAAATACTGTGAGGTATATTAACTAGCAAATTTAAGGTATTTTTACGTAGTATGTTCACAAGTTAATTATTTTTTATCTATATTTTTATTTTATCAAACTTTTTTATTTTATTATACCTTGATTAATAATGAAAAAAGTAAATGGTTTTAAAAAATTTTCCACATATCTATGGTGTGATTTTACATTCATAAATCTCCAATTTGTTTAATATTTAGGGCAGGTTAAATAATTATTTGCTAGAATCATTTAGGAACATAATAAGGTAAAATGTATAATGATTTTAGTTTTTTTTTAACTCGTATAATGATTTTAGCATTTAGTTTTGTATACAAGTATTGTCTGTCTACAGAAGTTTTTTTTTCTTTGATTCCCTATGTATCAAAAGGTATTTTCAGTACTTTATTCTTAAATTATGAATATTTGATATTTTTTATTTTTAAATCATAATTTTTTCTTAAAATAATAAAAAACAAAACATTAATTGCTATATATCCATTTTGCCTATGTTGCCATCACCCCCATATAAATATTATTTTTTTTATTAATTAGGGCAATAGTAATAACACTTTTAGTCACCAAGTCAAAACTTGATAATTCCCTTATAAATGTTATTTAGATAAATATTTTATATATAAAAAGACAATTAAATTATAAACACTATAATTTAGTTAAATTAAATTAAATATAAATGAAAAACTACCAGCTCGACCTGAGCTTTGAGTCATATAACTCATTGTATTTCATAATAATACTTTTTATCGTGAAAGTGTAATTATTAGTTGTTAATTAATTATTGTTGAAGAACAGGAAAAGGGATCTGTCTGTTCCCTCATACAGTAGCAATAAGCCAATAATATATATATTTTTTATTTTTTATTTTGAAATGAATTAAATTTATTTTTGGTAAACAAGTATAATCCTATTTTTGTATTTATATGCTGTTAGTCAATTTTTTTAGGAGACAAAACAAAATTGAACAACTGTCAAACGGGTCCACTGACCCAGAATTCGCTGTCCAACCTTATAAATACACTCTCTTCGTACCCCAAGCTCTTCTCGTACCGACATTTGGCCTATTGCATTCAATCTTCATCATTATTTAGTGCTCTAATCCTTATGAATCAACAAATTCTTTTTTTTTTCCAGAGTTAAATATTATTAATAAATAATATTAAATACAAATATAATAAACATTTAACATAATAATTTATTAAATCTTCACATTAAAATATTTTTTGTTAATATAAATTTAGAAGAATTAACCATAAAAAATAATCTTAAAAATTAATTGTTAAAATTAAAAAAATTATTTTTATATTAATTTGATCTTTTTTTATATGTCTCAAATATAAAATTATCTACACTTCAGTATATTATTGGATAACTCAATATAATTAGTTTATTTTATTGGTACATAATATATATATATATATATATATTAATCATAAGTTAATAATGACATAACCATTTATTATGGACTTTTACTAAAATATGGTAACATTGCCATATATTTATCATATATTTACCAAAATATGAGATTTGTTCTTATATTTATAAAAATATGGAAATAAAAAGTTAAATCCACATTTAAAGTTAAAGTTTTAGTGTGAACTTTCTATATATATGTATATATATATATATATATATATATTAAACTGAAATATATAGTTTGGTAAAAGTCCCAAATTATTATGAACCAGAATGAAATGGAGCCATATAAATTGATCAAGAAATAAGCAAAGTTAAAAGCTGTAGAGATAGAAGAAATAAATCTCATGGTTCAAAGAGCCACGCTCGCATAGAGTTAACTTCCTCTATATTGTTGGTATCTGGCTTCTTGCAAATACATTAATTTGTGTTTATTTTCATAGGGTTATTATTCTTATTTGTTTTCGGTATTTTTCCATTTTTTTTATTTTTGTGAGATTTATTTGCTTTTTTAATAAAAACAGTTTGTTGTACTATTTTTTTTAAAGGCCGGTTCGTTGTACTATTGTTTAAAGTATTTTGTTTTATTAAATTATTACAAGATTTAATTTTAAAAAAAAGCTTGATATAAATAGAGATTTTTAAAGTTTTTACCCTCTCGATTAAGGTCCATTTTGAACCCGGAATTATAACGAGATGTCGAGATTAGATTTTACAATTTTTCAAAGAAATTAGAATTTTTAATATTATAAATTGTTAAATTATTAATTATTTGTTAAAAATTATAAATTATTAAAATTATCATAAATAATAACACTATAAAAACAATTTATTAATATTATGATTAATAATGTTAAATTTTTAAAAATTATTTATCAATGAATAATTTTTAAAATATAATATTATATTAATAAATTATATTTCTTAAGTTAAATTTAGCCTTTAATATTTGACTAAAATTTAATTTGGATCATATCATTAGCTCAGTTTAATTATTTCATCAAAAAAATTTCAATTTGGCCTAAATACTTGCGTTAAAAGAAAGTTCAATTTGGTTAATATACATATATATATATATATATATATATATAAAGGACAATATTGTTCAAACAAAATCTATAATTCATTAATATTATAAATTATAATATCTTAAAAATTATTGATTAATAAATAATTTTTAAAAAATAAAAATTTTAATATCAATAATTTATAATATTAATAAATAATACTTATAATTTATGATTTTATAATTTTAAATAATTTAATAATCTATTATTAGCAAATAATTAATAATTCTTCATTCATATTAATATACCTGTAATGTATTTACCAGTCTTTGTTCTACTTAATTTAAAACTTTTATATTTCAAAGTGTTTCTCCACAACTCTAGCTTTCTGCCTACTTTTACTCAAGTATCATTTATTAATACAATGTTATATGTGAAAACATCATACACTATAGAATATCATCTTATATATATTTTATAAGTTATCCATTACCAAAGTAAAAAGATAGGTATTGTAAAAATTAGATTAATTTTTCACTAATAATATGTATAGTATGTGAATAATTACACTAATTAATTATATTAGAAATATTTTTAGAAAAAAAGGTGAATCACAATAGACACATTTAAAAGCAAAATCTTTCTGATGTGGAAGATCAGACTAGACTGCAACCACAGAGTATACTCAGAAAACTTTGATTCTGATACCAATTATTGTGAAAATTTGATTAATTTTTCATTAATAATATATATAGTGTGTGAATAATTATATAAATTAATTATACCAGAAATATTTTTAGAAAAGAGAAGTGGGTCATAATGTACATATTTATCTTTTCTTAGATAGAATTTTTCTAGATATATAATTAATAGTATAAAATACTATCATAACTATACCTAAAAATAACTATTAAATAAATAATAAAGAGAGCATCAAAATATAATGAGGTTCGGCTAATTTTGTCTACATCCTTGGACACCATCAAAATACTTTTATTAATATTAAAGAAGAAATACAAAAAAAGAGAAGAATAAAATTAAGTTTTATAGAATTAAAGACTTTAATTTTGGGATGGATAGCTAAAGAGGAAGAAGTCTCCTTTTATAGGATAAAACTCCCTCATCAATACCCACATCTTTTGATGTGGGATTGAAGAAATAGCCATACCCAATAATAGGAGTATAAGACTGAATCTTAGCTTAACTCAATATAAATATTAAATTTCTTAGTATCCCTTTCAACTTAGCGGACGCTAGTAGTAGCTCCATCATACATATCCATTAAGATTTATATAATTGATAATGTCTCGTATTTCAGGACCTAACATAATACTTCTCTAAAAACTCTATCATAAGTTTTTATTAAGTCAAAAATAAAAAATTCTAATAAAAAAATGTTAGTTTTATAGTTGATTGACTTGACATAAATCTACATTAGTTTAAAAAGATACAAGTATTCAAATATAAGTTGTATTACAACTTAATAATTCATAATATTAAAATTAAATAATCATTAAATAATAAGAAATATATGAAAAAATTAAAATTAAAATTATTGATATTTATCAATATTTAATTTTAATAATTAATTATCAAGCCTAAACTACTATCGACTCTCTCTCTCTCTCTCTCTGTCACCAACACTACCATCACCATTGGAAATGGCAGCTCACGAAAACACTGCAATTTCCTTTCATTAAAAAATTCCTCCATCTGCAAAACTTTTAAGAACACTTTCCCCTTGAAAACCCTTAGTCTTTCCTTCTCAGCAACTTTTCTTTCTCTCAACCTCTCTTCCACCACCAACACCACTTTCCATCAATCCTGTGGTGGATCCGCAGGAGCCCAAATGTCAGCTATTGCCGTTGGTAGTTGCATTGTTGTCTTAGTTGCCAATCAAATAACACGTTGGACCAAACGTCCATCGACATGATAAATATCAACAAGTTTTTTAGTGTAGAAGCCAGCATCCACTACAACAATTAGTATATATAGCTACAAATATTTGTTATAAATTTTTTGATAATAGTTAATATATAATATTAATTATCGAATATGTTATTCATAACTAACTGTAATTTTATTAACTATGAAAATAATCTTTCAAAATAAATTTTTAACTTTTATTTATTCTATAAATAATTAAATTTTAGCTATAATATTATAGAAGCTAATAGTATATTAAATATTTTAACTATAAATATAAAAATTTTATAACAATTGGTTTCATTTTTAGTCATAAAAATTAACTTGTAAGTGAAAATATACGACAATAGCTTTAATATTTTTATATTCATCGTTAATTAATAGTATTTAAATATTATAAAAGAAATTTCACATCAAAAAGATGAATTTAGTGAAAGGCATATAAGTGAAAATGATTTATAAATTTATTACTTTAAATTTTTTGTTCAAATTATCATATCAAATCAATAAATATATTCCATCACAAGGTTGATAAAAAAAACCTCTAAGTGGGTTTTCTAGTACCAACAAGTGACAACATAATTGATCGTTCTATTAGAACAAGTATAGAGATTATGACCTTGTTTCGTAATAGTTTAAAAAGTTGATATATTTACTATAGAATTTGACTTTTACAGCAAAGATTTGTGTTTTTATTATAATTAATATTTTAATAACAAAATGTCTAATTCTTTTTAGCCACATTATCCCTCAATGTGTAGTTAAAACGAAAAATTAAGAGCTATCAAATCTATAAATTTCATAATTAAATTTTAGCCGCAACACTTATACTACAAATTAAAATTTTGTGGTAAATTTATCCAGCTATTTTAGCCGCAATATCTTTTAGCTGTATATCAGAAACGCGCTATAGTAACTGATCCACGAAATATCTGCAAATTTTTTCGCCAATCCAACAATCGATGTAGAGAAGAAATGACAACTGGTCCATTATCAAATCTAGGTTTTCTTTTTCTTTTTCTTTTTGTTCTTTCAAAAAATATTGTGATGATGCCAGTGATGGTTGTGATTGTTGGTGGCAATGGTGCGATGGTTAATTTGCGATGGTGAAGTGCCAGGTTGGAGCAAACTAGAGGAAAATAAAATTATAAATAAATAAAAATAAAAATATATACTAAATTATAATATTATAAAATCAACATGGGTTGACATAAATAGTAAGAAACTCGTTATTTTATAAGTAAAAATTTTCACTCAGAGAGTCTCTCTTTCAAAACCCATACATGAATCTGCATTAATCGGATAATGTCTTAAATACTGAATGGGCAACAAAAAAAATTATATTAATATTAATAAATTGTAATTATTTTTTTAAATTCAATTTGAAAATTTTGATATTTAATTAAAGTTTAAATTGGACTATATTGATGTTTAATAATTTCTTTATATATATATATATATATATAAAATCATGATGTCTTGCTATAATTGGGGGTTCAAATTAGACTTTAGTCCATATAGTTAGAAAACACAAAAAAAAATTAACTTCTTAATTATAAATATGATAATATTATTTCTTAAGTTATTTCTTTGATTTTCAAATCATGATAATATTATTTTTTAATTATAAATAAAAATTTATAATATTTTTAAAATTAATTAATAAATTGTATTTAACTAATTTTACATGAAATTGATTAATTTCTGTTAGAATCAATTAAAAACCGACTAAAATCGGTACACAGAATTTGAGAAAAATTAATTGTGGATTTAGATCCGATTCTACCAGTTTCTGGAACCTTAGACGGATGAACTCAATGGAGATATAAGAAAAACTTATCAGACAATTTAAAATCTTTATTACAAATTGACTATAATATTTTATATATGATTATTATATTTCAACTTTGAAAATTGTAATTGAAATTTGAGTTTAAAGAAAAAGAAAAATAGACAGAAGATGATGGTGGTCTTTTGATTCTGTCATCTACATGTAGTCTTGAAACTAGAGGAAGAAGACCCCCATATATTTACCATTATACATATAAAAATAGAATAGTCTTATACATACATATATATATATATATATATATATATATTATATTCTCACTTTCCACATCTCTCTTTATTATTGTCTTGATAAGGAGATACTCTATAATCTATTGTATAATATATATGACAACATAATCTAATAATAAATTATTCCACTTTATATTTACACATAATATTGCTAAAAGAGACCAACAAAATTAACCAACTAACATGACTTGCACACCAAGAATATTAATAAAAATAAAATAAATTATTCTCATTTGACTATATAAATCAAGAGAAAGGAACATTTTCAAGATTTCTCAATATGCTTATTATTATTATTATTATTATTATTATTATTATTATTATTATTATTATTATTAATTCTTGTTAATTAATTTTATAATATATAGCCATCATGCAGCTCAGAATTTGTCACGTGGGTTGTGGTAATATATATATATATATATATACATATATAAATCTATTAGTTAATTCATTTAAAAATTTTATAATTTGTAACCAAAGTTTTTGGTGGTATCTATAAGTTCACATTAATTTTATATGTATTTTTATATATAAGTTCACATTACATTATCAGGAGAAGGAAGATCTTTTGGTTTATTGATATTCTTTGATTTAATTATCTTTTATTATTTATTATTAATTAATTAGTCAAAACAGTAGGCCGTGGGAGATGCTTATGCTTATGCACAAACTAAACTACCGGTTTCCAAGTTAATTTAAATTAATTATCGTATTATTGATTAGTTAATTAAGAGTTAAAAAAAATTAAATGATTAAAATTAGAAAAAAGTGAACTAATAAAGTACAAAGAAATACTGTCCAAAAGACGTACAAAGAAATATTTTCATAATCTAAAAATTAACCCCGCGTTCTTCGCCTAAATCATTGCTTTCTTTTTGGTTATTTTATTATTATTATTTATAATTGGTTCACTCGTGTGACTTATATTTTACTATTTTAAATTCCACTAGTAAAATAATTATAAATTACTGTTTAATTATTTTGAATTTCTACATAAATTAATTAATAATATTTTGTATTTTTTTTACAGTAACACAACAATAAATTCAATTATAATCAATCTGCTCTATTTCCAAGATGAAATCATCAACTAAAGTTAATAATCCACACACACACACGCTTATTTACGAAGGGCTCCTCCACATAAATATTATTCCTAGCTAAAAAAAAAATTCCAAAAGGATGTTTGTGATTTAATTTATTCGAAATGAACTTACTTTAAATTTAAACTAAAAGAATGATGAAATCTCAACAATCAACTTTAATTAATAAAATCAATAAATTGAAATTGCAGAAAGATGATAAGGTGAAGTATAATTTATATTTTGTTTTGAACCTTCACTATAAGATTTTTTTAAAAATTTTATTTCTACGTCGCTAATTATGAATTTTTTTGTTATTAATTAATAGTATTTGATGACTTATTATTATTGGTAAATTAGAATATTTTTATAATATTTTCTAATTTTTTTAATAATAAACTCCAATGCAACATTATACTTGAGCAGAAAATGACAATTTTTTTAAATGCAAAGAAATAAAATTTTTTAAAATTAAATTTCAACTTTAACTTAAGTCCTAATCAAGATAAATAAATAACATAAAAATTTATTTAATATTTGTAAAGAGCAGAAGTGTTGGCCGCTGTGCTAAAAAAAAAGAGAAAGTGTTGGCCGTCTAGCCAACAAGAAACATCCAACACATCCCCATGCAATAATATTAATTACTATTATTATTAATTACTAATAATTAATAATTAGTATATCGTTTATTATTATTATTATAAAAATTATGTTGGTGTCATTTGGTTTACAAGCATACATACACTTGTAACTAGGTTTAATGAGCCATACAGGTAAGGTGCTTTTTTACGTACTTGAAAGGGTTTTGACACGAGCAATTGTTGATGGTCATTGGAGACACCACACGTGCGGTGAAGCATCTTTGTTATAGTACAATTGGTCCACGTGGAAATAGACAAAACTGGTGATTTTACACCCGGCAAAAAATCATTGAATGTACGGTCCAAATAATCAGTAACAGTGCAACTCCCACGTGGCCGTAGGAAGCAAAACCCTAAATTAATTCCGATGGAGGGCCGGTCGGTGGATTCCAAGAATCAAACATTCAAAATATGTAAATGTTTTCTAGTTCCTATTTATATTTGGTTAACAAAATTATTGATGTTCCTTATAAAAAGAATGTCATATTTTTTTTTTTTTATAAATTTTTAAAAAATATTATTAATATATTAATAATTTATGTGTCTATTTTTTATTCTCATTTATATATTTATTTTATTTTAAAAATATTTTAAGCTATTATAAATTTTTTATTTAAAATGTTAATTTATTAGTGGATAAAATAGAAAAAATATTAATTATATTTTATAAATAAAAGTAAATAATTATTTTAAAATATTTTAAAATAAAATAATGAATAATTTTTATAGGACGAATAGAATATTATTTATCTATATGTAACATTTTTACACATTTATTATTATCGAATTTGTCTAGACCAACGCTTCAAAATCTACGGATATTAAGATTGAATATATCTTAAATAGATATTTATGGAATGATCAAACTTCCATTTTGGAGTTGAATATTTGCCTACCTCTTATTAGTCATTGCCAGAAGCAGAATTTTCATGCTAATAAATAATTTTGATTCGTTTATCACATGGAATGTTTTTAGTCAATTTCTTTTAATAAATCTTATTCAAACAATTAGTTAAAAAATTAAATATCTAGTCTTTTTCATATCCAATCGATTAAAATATGGTTCTTTTATATTCATTTGATGAAAATAGATTTATGAAAAATTACATTATATGTATCTTTTATTATTATTATTTTTTAAAAATATTCTATAGATTTTTTGTATTTTTATATATTAAATAAATACCAGATCTATACTTTTTTTTAAAAAATATCTTTGATATAATATATATATATATAAAAGAAAAAATGAGTTTTTTTAAAAAATATTTTTATTTTTTAGATTTTTTTTTATAGAAATCCCAAATATTTATAATATCTACCATTAAAATAATTGAAGTGCTGATCAATGATAATGATAGATTACGGAATTATGGTATATTAATGAGTTAAAAACATGAAATGGTCTTTTTAAAAAAGACTATAGTGATAAAAAGTTTTAAGTGTTGCTTTTAGGAGAATACTAGTAGAGGATGGTTTAAAGTAACATTTGAAAAAAGATATATAATAGTAATTTCCTCAAGTTGTTAGTCAATTTTTTCTTGGCACATAATTATAATAATAAAAAAAGACTATTATTAATTTATATTGAAAGACTCATGAACGCCTAAAGACTCATGAACACGTAAGTTAGGCCTCTACTAAAGGTAGTATGGAATTATTAATTAAAAAAATGTATTATTCTTATTATTTATTAATTTTTTTATGAAATGGAATTTTTTTATGAAATGGGGAGGAAGGCAAATATAAGATAATATTAAAATCATAAATATACATAAGACATAAATTTATTGAATATAATCACAATTGAAATGGTTAATATTAGTCATTTAGGTGATAAATCTTTATCATATATTAGCACTTATATTATTTCTTTCTTGATGAATACTGACACCATATCAATTTTTTTAAATGGAGGAGTGAGACAAATATATGAAAATATTAAAATCACAAATACACACATAATGCATAACTAAAATGATTAATACTATCCATGCGCTCAAATTATAAAAATATTTCACCATACATTGACATTTATATTACTTTTTCCCCATTCAATATGAAATTATTCTTAACTACTCTTATGATGATGATGATGATAGTTTTGAAATTTAAGTATACATGAGTTTCTTAACCACATATAAAAAGAAAGAGAAGTAGAGAAAGTGAGGTTGGTGTGCATGAAAAGACTTGGAACAAAGTTTGGGCAAATTAGAACTTCTCTGCCATTGTGGGGTGCACTGCAATTAACCACTAACATCTCTCTCTCTCTCTCTCTCTCTCTCTGCGCATGCAATCCACACAATTTTTATTTATTTATTAAGTCGGCCCACACTTTTGACACGTGGGATTTGACCCTGTGGGCCATATATATCAGGTGGTGGGAGGTCTAGTGGGCTTTAATTATTAGACAGATTTATTTTGTTTTACATGTACAAAAGAAAAAAAAAAAATCCAATTCAATGACTTTGAACCCAAATTGAAATTTTTGATGTCTCCTCGCGTGTGAGTAGAATCATATTTTCCATGGGTGACAGCCAATTGCCAGAGAGAATTAATTAATAGTTAGCTACTTTGTTTTTTTTTTTTTTAATTTTTATTTTAAGACTTTTTACATATATTTTTTAATTAATAAGGGACCCCTTTTTTTTGTTTCATTTCTCCACATTTCCATGGACCACTCTCTCTCTCTATATGGCCTTTTAAATATTTTATAATTAATTTAATCCAAAAAATATAAAAGAACAGTGTTGAGAAATCCTTGGAAATGATTATTAAAATTTTTTACTATACTTTGATGATATGAAATTATTTTTTTCTCAAATTGGATTTGTGTTGGATAGATATATTAAGGGATAAAGTGTTCTATTTCAACTTTTAAATGTGTTCTATAATCATTATTTGAATATAAAATTTCTAATTAAAATCATCTCATCTCACTCATTGAGGGTACTATAAAACTCATTGTAATAGTAAAACTTAGGTGACTACTACAATTATATATTAAATGTTATTAAACTGCACTGTTAATTATTTCCTTCTGCTCCAATTATATATTATCCACTTCATATGTTTTTATTTTTTTATTATATATATAAATTAAAGGCATTTCCTCTTCTTTAAAAACGTATTATTTACTACAAAATGTTAAAGATTTCTCCTTAGATATTGATCATAATATAGAAAATTTAGGTATTAATTTATTAGGACCTTGATTACGTATTAATCTTATAAACTTTTTCAATTGCATATAATCCTCTGATGTCTGACAAGTTACAATTAAGAATTTCAGATATATTAATTAATTAACAAAAAAAAATCTACAAACTAATTGTTTAGCCAAAAAAAAAAGCTACAAACTAATTGTTTAGAAAAAAAAAGTCTCAGTTCATAGCATATGTTGTGTGGTCACTGGTCAGACATCAAGTATAAGTACTGTAATTATATGCCCAAATGAGAAAATTCTCTGCATCTGATCTAATAAGGTCTCATTCATGGATGATTATTTGCATAAAAGCTGAAATTCAATTTTTTTCTTGGGATTTTATAATTTTGACAGAAATATTGGAAGTAAAAACCACGAGGCAGAAACTCTATTTTTTGGGAAAAAAATTATTAATAATGTGATAACAACTTTGTGTTGGACAACATGTGGAATGTTCGGAGTGAAGTGTAATGAAATGATTTAATTGGACATTATGATTCAAACTATATAAAATGACTTGATGTTATATATTGGTCAAGAAAACAATAAATGACATTTTGAATACTACAATCCAAAAATTATTTGGACAGCATGCGACTTGAAAATGATTATTCATTGAAATAATTGGAATGATTATTAATTAATAATCTTAATTAATTTACTTTACTAAAAAATATTTCTGCTATGACACACACTTAAAATCAAAACTAATATTGCTAGGCATATAACTAATTAATTTAGCAAAGTGTGAAACTGGTTGATTTGGGAATATTAAATTCATTTTTATAAATCATTTGATAAGACAAATCGATCGGTTTCACATCTAAATTGATATATAGTTCATGCATCTAATCCTTGACCACAAAACTATAACAACTTCTTCAAAAGTGGGTTTTTTTTTTTTTATGCTTATGAGGTTTTTTAAGTTTCAAGTCCAATGATAGCCCCAGTTGTTTGGTCCCATTTTATGTAATTAGGAGAAGGAAAGAAACAAAACATTCACATGTTTTCTTTTTCTTTTTTCTTTTTTCTTTTTCGTGTATTATCATATCACATTAAATTTTAATATGCATTGTATAAAAATTATTATATATCTATAGTAGTAATAATGTTAAACTCAAATTAATTATAATAAGATTGACAATATAGGTCAAATTAGGAGGACTTCTCAATATTTCGCGGACCCAAATTAATAAAATTCATTTTCTATGCGGATTAAGCTGCAGCAATATCGCCTAATGATTAATAAATTTTAATATTAATCATACATTAAAAAATAACATTATATGTTAAACTTTTTCATATACTAAATGTATATATCTCTAGAAGTGAAATATACCATATACGAGAAATATACACATGAAATGGCATTTTTAAAATTAAAAGTTGAAAATGATATTTTAATATATTTTTTTTAAAAATAACTTTAATTTTTTTAGATATTTTAAAGAAGTACCCTATTTATAAGCGCAAATAGAAAAGTAATAAAAAAATTATACAAATTTGCTCTTAAATCAAATAAGAATATTACATATAAATAGAGAAATAACAATAATGTCTATATATGGAAAAATTTGAGCAATATTGTGACCGGTCATCCAAAATTTTTGGTTGACCGGTCATCCTCAACCAGCGACTGCGATGAACCCTTGCAAAGACTCTTTCTTTTGTTTTACTACATCGCTTTGCGATTAAATTATTGACCTCTTAACGGAATAATAACGATAATGTTTGGGCCAAGATCAATCATTTCCACAAGATCAATCGCATTCCGACCAAGATCTGAGCATCTGAGCACAGTCAAACCAAAAACAAAAGAACACTTGCATTGATGGATTTGCTTTAGTACCTTTGGTTTGTGTTTTCATATGTTTTGTATAAGCTCTTTTGCTTTGGATTATTGTGGGATAGACTTGCAGACAAGGTGTTTGTGGAAATGCCCAAGTTATATTCTTGCATTTTTCGTGAATCATTGTACTCGATCTCTTGAAATTCACAACATCTTTCTCTTTTCGTCAAAACTAAATCTGCAAGAAAGCTACAATTCCATATATTAGCAGTCTAACGCATTTTGACGCCATGGCTTCTTCATCAGCGCCGGCGCCGGCTCCTCCTAAGCCGGTGGCCAAGTCTTTTGTGGAGGCTCTACGTCAGGATAGTGCTTTGGCTGTTGATCGTTCCTTTTCCAGTCAGATTTCTGATTCCTTGGTGCCTAAGCCAGTGTACAAATACAAAGGTTTCCCTGCTGTTAATTTTTCGAAAGATGAAATTCAGGCCTTCTCAAGACCATTCCGTTTTGCTTTGATTGGGCGGTTTAACTCTTTGCGTCCTTCCATGAAATCCTTGAAGAAAAGCTTTGATTCTATTGGTTTTATTGGATCTTTTACATTGGGATTATTGGATGAACACAATATTTTAATTAATTTTCAGATGGAGGATGATTATCTTAGATGTTGGTTGCGTCAATTGTGGTTTTTCAATGGTTGTGGTATGCGGGTGTTTAAGTGGTCTCCAGATTATTGTGCTTCGGTGGATAGTTCTTTTTATCCTGCTTGGGTTACTCTCCATGGACTTTCGGTTCATCTTTTTAAAAAGGAACCTTTATTTTCTATTGCTAGCCTCATTGGTAATCCATTGAAGGTTGATTCATCGACGGCTACTTTGTCTCGTCCATCAGCTGCCCGTTTTTGTGTTGAAGTTGATCTTTCTGATGAATTACCGGAAAAGCTGTGGATTGGCAATGGGGATAAAGGGTTTTTCCAACCGGTAACTTATGAGAACCTTCCTGATTATTGTGTGTTGTGCTGCAAATTGGGGCACTCTTCCTTGTCATGTCCGTCTCATAAGATTTCTGATCCAGTGGTCCATAAGACATTTGAGGAAAAGATGTGGGTTCCTAAAGCTAACGGGGAATTGCGTGAAACAATAACCCATGCTTCTCGAGCTGCGATGGTTATCTCTGCTTTGAAAGAATCACGGGTTTCTCAAGCTCCAGACTCGTTAAATAAAAATGTGACCAGTACAGTGTTGTTAGTTAATGATCCTGTTTCGACTGCTTCTTCTTTGCCTGTTTCTGATAAGGTTGTTAATTCTGATCCGGTAATCATTGGTGCTGGGAATTCATCATCTGCTGAACTTGTTATTAATAATGTTACTCTTCCTTCTTCCTCTGCTATTCATGTGCTTAATAACTATTCTGATCCAGGCTTTATGGTTTCGGAAACTATACCCGTTAAAAATAGAAATGCTGTTTCAGACCTGCCTACTGAGAATTCAATTGGGAAAGCTACTATATCTGGATCATCTCATTTTGATTCGGAGCCACTTGCTTCAGGAAGGACTGAAACAGAGTCACTTGGCCATGTTTCTGACAGTGATGTTGATTTCTTTTCTAAAGATTGTGATCTGCAGCAGCTAAAAGAGGATGGTTTAACTATAGGGAATAAGCTTCAGGCTGCAACAACTAAAGATGATTTTGTACAAGTTACGAGAAAACGTTCAGCTCGCCTTAAAGCGAAATCCAATGGTGTTCCAGCAAATTCTAGTAAGTCCAATAAATCGGTTACTTTCTCTATTACCTCCCAATGAATATTTTATGTTGGAATGTTCGGGGAGTGGCCTCCTCATTTACTCGGTTACATAAACTGTGCTTTGATCACAAGATTGGTCTGTTGGTTATTATTGAGCCAATGTCTTCGAGTGAATTAATTATTTCTATGACTAGAAGGTTGGGTTTTGATTCTTGTTTTGCTGGTTCAACTAATAAGATTTGGTTTATGTGGAAGGATAATTTGTTTGATCTCTCTAACTTTCGAGATGATAGGCAGCTAATCACTGTTTCTACTCGAGCTATCTCTTTGGATTTGGATTTTTCCTTATCTGCGGTCTATGGACTGCATTCTCGAGCTTCGAGGACTCACCTTTGGGACAGTTTGTGTACTATGTCTGATTTGGTTTCGGGACCTTGGCTAGTTGGGGGGGATTTTAATGCCATCAAATGTCCCTCGGAGTATAAAGGTGTTTCTTCCCCTAATCTTCTTAGTATGCAGGATTTCATAAACTGTTATGATTCTTGTGGTTTGGTTGATATTCCTTATAATGGCAATGCTTTCACTTGGACTGGTATTTGTTCTTCAGGTAGAGTATGGGAGCGTTTGGATCGATTTAGTGCTAATCCTCGGTTTCTTGATTTTTTTGATGATGTTCATGTCTCTCACTTGGGTAAAACTTCATCTGATCATTAGCCATTATTACTCACTTGTACTCGAAGTATTTTTAATCATCCAAAGCCTTTCAAATACCAACACATGTGGAGTACCCATTCCTCTTTCTTGGCGACTGTTAGATATTCATGGACCGAGAATTTTTATGGAGGAGGAATAAAAGGTTTGTATATAAAACTTAAAAAGCTTCGACTGCACTCAGGTCTTGGAATAAGCTTACCTTCGGAAACATTTTTTCAGCTGTCAAGCAAGCTGAAATTGCAGCTGATACAGCTGAAACTGATTATGTTAATGATTCTTCATCTGATGCTCGGAGCAAGTGGCAGGCTGCCCAGGCTGATCTTATTCTTAAACTTCGTATTGAGGAGATGTTTTGGAAGCAGAAATCACATGTTAAATGGCTGAAAAATGGTGACTTGAACACTTCTTTTTTTCATAATTATGTTAAGACTTTAAGGAAGGTTCAACGTATCTCTTCTATTCGATCCGAAGTGGAAGATTGGTTGACTTCTCAGGATGAGATTGGCAATACTGCTGTGACTTATTTTTCTTCTCTTTTTAAAGAGGATGCTGTGACTACTGATACTTCTTCCATGTTGCAATTTATTCCTTCCTTAATATCTGATAATGATAATGCTCTTATGGGTGCCATTCCTGATGATACTGAAATTAAAAAAGCTGTTTGGCAGCTCAATCCAACTAGTGCTCCCGGTCCAGATGGCTTCGATGGACAGTTTTATCGTGACTGTTGGGAGATTATCCATTGGGATGTCTACATGAAAGAGTTTTATCTTGGCTTGCCGATTCCTCAGTCATTTAGCTCTACTCAAATCATCCTCGTTCCAAAAGTTGACAGGCCATCAAGCTTTGCTCAATATAGGCCAATTTGTCTTGCTAATTTTATCAATAAAGTCTGCACCAGAATCTTGGCTAATCGGATGACACCTTTTCTTGTCTCTCTTATTTCTTCTGATTAAGCAGGTTTTATGAAAGGTCGGTCTATCCATTTTCATATTTTGTTAGCTAATGAGTTAATTCACGAGATTGACAGGAAAGCTCGAGGTGGTAATATGGCGATTAAGCTTGATATGGCCAAGGCATTTGATCGTGTTTCGTGGTCCTTCCTTCGGGCTGTTTTATTGAAGTTCGGTTTCTCTCTTTCCATTGTGAATCTTATCATGGCTAATCTAGCTTCTACAAGGATGTCAGTGTGTGTTAATGGAATTAACTATGGATTTTTTGCTCCTACTAGGGGGGTTAAACAAGGAGATCCCCTTTCACCTTATCTTTTTATTCTTGCCTCAGAGTGTTTTTCACGGGGTCTTTCTGCTATGGTTGCTTCCGGGAGAATTCAGCACTATAAATTGACCAGGAATGCTTCTATTATTACCCATCTTGCCTTTGCAGATGATTTGCTTATTTTCATACGTGGTAATATGCGTAGCATTCAAAATTTCAAGAAATTTTTGCAAAGCTATCAATGTGCTTCAGGGCATCTTATAAATTTTGACAAAAGTTCTTTTTATGTCTCCAAGAAGACGAGAGCTTCCTCAATTTCTAGGCTTGAGAACACCTTAGCAATTAAGAGGAAGTATTTGCCTTTCACTTATTTAGGAGCGCCTATTTATCAGGGAATAAATAGAATGCAATATTGTCATGATCTGATTAAAAAGATAGACTCCAAGCTTATGGGTTGGACTAAACGTCTATTATCTCAGGGAGGCAAACTTATGCTCATTAAGCATGTTCTTTCTTCTATTCCCATTCATATAATGGGAGCGATGAAACTTCCAGCAAAAGTCATTCACACTTTGGAAACACGAATGGAAAACTTTCTCTGGAGTGGTTCTGGGCAGCATGAACGAAGGCCTTGGGTAAGATTTCATAATTTATGTTTTCCGAAAGAAGAAGGTGGGCTTGGAATTCGTGCTCTTGTTGACATTCAAGACACTTATTAGGTGAAGCTTTGGCGGTCATTTCAATTTGATTCCTCTTTGTGGGCCAAATATATACGGCAAAAATATTATAGGAATGGTAATATGTCTCCTCAAATTATTGACTCTTGCACTTGGAAAAGGATTTGCCGTGTTCATGATTTTGCTATAAACTTGTGGAATAATAATGAATCTCTACCTTCTCTTCTTACTCATCAAAATGCAAGTCTCTCTTTTTCAGAGGTTTTTAAGGTTGTCCGACGGCGTAAAAGCCAATCTCTTTCATTTCAGATGTTGTGGGACAGCTCCTTCCCTACGAAGATATTTTTCTTATCCTGGAGAATATGTATGGATGCCCTCCCTCTTCCCCATCATCTTGAGCTACTGGGAATTCACGGGCCTTATGTTTGCCCTTTCTGCATGGCTGCTGGTGGTTCTTTGGACCACATGTTTTATTTATGTCCGAAAGTTTATCCCATTTGGCAGTACTTTGGTGCTTATTCTCTGCAGAATTTTCGTATTCTCTCTTCCCTGCGGCAAGAACTTATGGCTTGGTGGTTGGTGGCTAAGCCAAATTCAACCTTGGGATTGCTACGCCGTCTTGTCCCTCAAATTATTATCTGGCAGGTATGGAAAGCATATTGTTCATTTACAAGGGGTAAAGGTGATTTTTTTGTTGCTGGTATTATTATGCAAATTCAGAGCTATATTTATAAATGGGGAGTTATAAATTCTACAAAGAAATTTGCTAGCTGAAGCGCTCATTGCTTAAATGATCTTCTCCCGGAAAATTTTGGCCGACTAAACCAGAAATTGATGATTGTTCGGTGGTTGAAACCTACCTCTGCAGCTTTCAAAATCAACGTTGATGCTTCCTTTACTCCATCTTTATCAGCAGGTGGAGTGGTTATTCGAGATATTTTTGGGCAATTTGTTGCTAGCTGTTTTTTTCCGTTCATTGCTTGTTCACCATGGCAGGCCGAAGCTTTAGCACTTCTTCGAGGCATTAAATGGAGCAGGTTATATGTGTCGGGATCTCTCCAATTTGAAATAGATTCGTCACAATTGGTTTCTTGCTTACATACTGACGTCTCATTGCAGGTTGATGAAACAATTTTGGAGATTTCTTCTCTCCTTGTCTCTCTCAATTGTTTCATTTCTCATACGTACAGGGAAAGCAATCAAGTTGCTCATTCTTTGGCTCACTTTAGTAGAATGAATAATGCTTCTTTTGTCTACCATAGTTTTTCATCTTTGCCCAAATTTATTAAGGGCTTAATTATTTCTGAATGTATGAACTTGCCCTATTTGAGATATAAATAAAATATTCGGTGGTGCCGTCCACCTTTATAAAAAAAAAAATATATTCAAGTATAGCAAAAATGAAACCTAAAAAACGCAACAACTATTTGTTAATTCACATAAATCAAGTGAATGACCGTTAACCTATCCACTTATAATAGTTATGGCTAACTAAACTATACATTAAATTATATATAACAATTATTAAGGTAAGATAATGCTTTAATTGGGTGGATAATTTTTTTAAAATAATAGATAATAATTAATATGTTCAATTTTTGTTGAATAATTTCTAGTCCTCTTCTCACAGAAAACATCTTTTGACAATAGTGAAAATCTCATTAATTAAAGTTCTTAAAATTTCTGTGTATAATAGGTAGATAGAGAGAAGAAGAATATTTAGAATTAAAAATTTAAATTAAAGAGGCTCTTCAATTCAACAATAGTTACTTCATTTTTGAACGGCATGTTAATTAATTCATTATTTTCTTTAGATATTTTGAGTTCAATTAAATAGGCATTACTTTAGCTTCCACATTAAAATTCTTATAGTTAGTACCAAATCCAATTGAATTCAATTATCTTAGAATATTATAGTGTTATGATTGTCATAATATTTGTTATTGTGTTGGATTTAATTGATTACACTTGTGATTAATATTTATAAACGAATAAAAAATTTTATGACTTCGTTTTGCCTGGATCCATAATAGAATAGACTATTATTAGTTTTGCTTCCGTTTTACGAATTTACAATGTTTAGAGATGAATCCATCTTTTCTATTAAAACGTAATAATAATTATTGGTTTTGCTCCTGTAACTTAATGTATACAATATAATATTATAATTATATTATGAAGGGCCATGATGTTATGACTTCTAGATTTGTTGTTTTGCCAATTGATAATGTTTTATAATTGAATTGTTTTTCATTGTTAAAAATGGTTGCTTTGTTTCTGTAACCATAATGTAAAACATAATGATTACAAAAATTAAAGGACAAAACTAAAATTATATATATTACATACTCTCTCATGGTTACATATTCTAGTATTTACAGTTCGGTATATATAATTTCCATTATTATATATTATTATTTATATAATGGTGCATGCCTTATTTTGATTTTGGATATATGAATATAATAATCCAAAAGGTAATGACATGTTTTATGTTTAATTAGTGTATTACATGCTTAAACAATATATTATATAGTTTGACAGTTTCCATTGCTTTTTGTTTACTAATATGCCATATGTTTTTAAAAGCATTGTAGATATGAGATGAAAGTATGCATAATTTGTATGTGAATTTTTGATGCAAATTATGTTGAGCATTTTTATGATTTAGGATTCATTAACCTAGATTGTGACCAAATAACCTAAATTGATGAGCATTGTAATAGTTAAACTACATAAAAGAATTATAATAGTTAAAATACTTATTTGAAATATTAAATTGATGACAGAAATTTTTTAAATATATAACTATGTTGGAATAATTTGAGTATATATGCATGGCTCAAATAAAATAATAAAATAGTGCTAGACAATTTATGGATATAAATTTTACTAATTTAGATAGTTGCCAAAATGATCTAAGCCAGTTAATAATCATATATCTATTAAATTGCATGAAAAAAATAAGGGAGACTTAGTAATGTAATTTAAAGCTCCCTTCAAGTGGACAGTAAATATGCTAAAGTTTATCCAAAGGAAAACTTTAGTGATATCAATAGTTCATCATTATATGTTTTAAGTTTGTATTTGAAACTTTATTGCGAGCATTATTTTTATTTTGTATAATTCCTACTTCTTTATACTTCCTTGCATCTGGAATGATAACATTTGATGGGTCAAATTTTTTTGAATGGTATGAAAGGGTTCAATTCTCATTAGGTGTATTAGATCTTGACCTAGCTTTGATAATTGAAAAGCCACCTGAAGCTACTAATGATAGTACTTCATAGCAGGTGGAATAACTAAAAGCCTGGAAAAGGTCAAACAGACTCAATCTTATATTCATGAGAATGACCATTGTCAATAATATCAAGACCTCCCTCCTTCAAACCAAGATTGCCTCAGAATTTTTGAAATATATTAAGGAGTGGTTTAAACACGCTGATAAATCCCTCGCGAGCACACTGATGGTTGAGTTTACCACCATGAAATATGATGATCATAAAGGTATTCAACAGCATATTCTGAACATGACTGAAAAGGCTGCAAAACTAAAAGCACTAGGCATGAATATGGATGAGTCCTTCTTGGTGCATTTTGTTCTTAACTCACTTTCATCACAGTTTGCTCCATTCAAGATTCACTATAATACTAACACTAAGCAATGGAACTTGAATGAATTTACTAGCAAGTGTATTCAGGAGGAAGTGCGATTAAGGCAAGATGGATAAAATCTTAGCCTTGCTGTAGCTCACGGAGTTATGAAGAATAAAGGTAAATTTAGAAGAAAAAAAAAGCACATTCCACCAAAGAAAAGTGGAAATGGGAAAAGTAGCCACAGTCATGATGGAAAACTCACTGTGAAATGCCACTTTTGTGACAAAAAGGGACACATGATAAATGAATGTAACAAGCGTAAGACTTGGTTCGAAAAGAGAGGGATTCCTTACAACCCAAAAACTGAAGGAAAGTGAAAAGTTCCTCTATATGGGAAACTATCTCAAAGTAGAAGTGGTAGTTGTTGGTACTTATTGCTTACTTTTAGAGAATGGTTATGAGATGGATCTTTTAAACATTTTTTTATGTATCTTCAATTTCTAGGAATCTAATTTCTTTATCCAAATTAGATGCTGATGGATATTCAATTTATTTTGGTTATGAAAAACTAAGTTTGATATTTAATTCAATGACAGTTGATTATGATATTCTATATGATGGTTTATAAAAAAATATTTTAAATCATGAATTTGCACAATCTTTAGTTACCTTGTATTCAAATATTAGTTCAAAACGTAGCTTAATTAATGAAAATTCTTCATTCTTATGGCACAGAAGACGAGGGCATATCTCTAGGAAAATAATAGAGAGATTAGTGAAGGATGAAATTTTACAAAATCTTGACTTCACTAATTTCCAAGTATGTGTGGATTGTATAAAAGGAAAGCAAGCCAAGCATACAATGAAAAGTGCCACAAGAAGTAATGAGCTTCGTGAGATAATTCATACAGATATTTGCCAACCATTCTCCATTCCTAGTTCTACAAGAGAGAGATATTTTTGTCACCTTTATAGATGATCTGTTTCGATATGGTTATGTATATCTAATACATGAAAAGTCTCAATCCATTAATATCTTTGAGATGTATATTACAGATGTTGAGAGACAATTAGATAGAAAGATTAAAATTGTGAGATCGGATCGATGTGGTGAATACTATAGTAGATATGATGAATCATGATAAAATCTTGGTCCTTATGCCAAATTCCTAGAAAAGCGTGGCATTCATGCTTAATACATAATACTGGGTATGCCACAGGAGAATGGTGTTGATGAAAGGCATAATCGCACATTAATGAAAATGATTAGGAGTATGATGAGTTACCTACTGCACTTATTTCCTTGTGGGATGAAGCTTTAAAGATGGCAATGTATATTCTGAATAGAGTTCCTAGTAAAGCGGTTTCAAAAACTTCTTTCGAGTTATGGACTGGTAGGAAATCTAGTTTGAAACATAAACATATATGGGGTTATCCAGTGTGAAGGCAAAAATCTTCAACTCACATGAGAAAAGTTAGATTCAAGAACTGTTTCTTAATATTTTATTGGTCATCTAGATAAATAATTTTACTATCCTAACCATAATATGAGAATAGTTAAAACTAGTAATGCCATATTCTTAGAGAATGACAAAATTAGTAGGAGTAATGAACCAAGAAAGGTAGACATTGAGAAAAAAAAAAGAGTGGATATCCCACCACTCTTTTTATCTCAAGAAATGTTTCTTCTCAACTTATTCATCAAGTTAAGGACAATCAGCAAAATAATAGAGATAGTTCATTACCTCAAGAAACTGTTGCCATTGAAAATATTATGGAACCACCACAACTGGTGTAACATCCGCTAATTTTCAAAAACTAAATTAAATAAATTAAATAAATAATTTAAATGGAAAAAATTATAGGATTAGAAGAGAAAATGTAAAGTTTATATGTGAAATATATATGATATATATATATAATATATACAAAAGTCAACATTTAAAGAAGAAAGTCAAATAGTCAAATGACAAAATTATAAATATAATTTTTCAAATTAAATTAAAATAAATAATTTTAAAATAAATTATTTATGGATGAAAGAGGTTAATTATCATTTAAAAGTTAAATAAATAAAATATTAAAATAATATAAATATATGGTCTTGAATTTAAAATGAAAAGAAAGTCAAAAATATTGAAAATTCATTTTTTTTTCTTCTTCTTCTTCTCCAATCCGAGACACCATTAGAGAGAAAGGGAAATATTTTCTTCATCCATACACCAAGATTTGAAGGGTTTTACAAGATTTGACAGGAGAATTGGAAGTTTCTTCATCAATTGGTAAGCTTCCTTACCAATTTTTCAAGTTCTATGGAAAGTATGAATATGTTGATTTTGAGTTTTTGTATTAGCATGATTTAATTGTTTGATTGTGTATGAAATATGCTATTTTGATTAGTTATTAATGATTCTTAAGTTAGATAGGAGAAATGATTAAGTTTGGGTCGAGTTTGGTTGAAGGAGATGATTTTAGGGTTATGTGTAAATTGAAAATTTTTAATTATGTGTTTTAATTGTTAGAATTGGTATGTATGATGTTGTTTTGATGCCAAAACAAGGATTTTAAAGTCAAATAATGAGTTTAATCAAGTTTGGTTAGAGATTGAGAGAGGTAGTGTTGAATTTAGGGTTTTGTAAGAGAATTTTTAAAATTTTTAAAATTTTTATTTGATTTTAATGTATAAATCATATTATTAAATGATGTAAATGATGAAAAAAGCTTGTATTAACATTTGGAATGGTTGGATTATAGAATTGAAAATGAAGAGGCTTAGGGCATATTTTAGGGTTTTATTAAAGAATATGTGTTTGTTTGATTTAATTGGTTAAAACATGTTATAATATGTTTTTTATGATAAAAATAAACTTAAAATACCAATTAAAATGGATTAAAAAGAAATTCTAATCTTAAAATAAGAAAAGACAAAATTTTGAGATATTAGTTGTAGTGATGTTTAATTAGGATTTTATATTTGAAATATCTTGAAACGTGATTCTAGATGATTGTGTTTTCTCACAATTTTAATAGGCATTAAGAGGAAGTGATTTCCCTAACCTTAGTGTTGAAGGACAATTTGAAAGTGAAGGTTAGAGAGTGATTTTTAGCTTGGGTTTGAGTGATAATTAAGGTATGTACATGCTTTTGATAATCTAAATATAATTGCATTAAATTTGGCCTAACACATTTTGGATAGAAAATGTGTTAAGCTACTTGGCAACTTGAACACTCTTGTACAGTGTGTTATGACATGTGAATTGATGAGTATGCATTATGTACATTATGAAAAGTCATTTTTAATAGCTAAAAGGAATGAAATGTTGTTTATGTGAGAATGACTCAAAGATATTTGGGTAATATGATTGCAATGTTAAATGATATACATTGTGATAAAGTAATGAGATATGATGAATTAAAGTGATTTGGGATTGCTGTGACTAAGAAAAATGAGAAAATGAGGCAATGTGATGAGAAACATTGATTACGGAAAATATGTACTATTTTTGTGTGCCTAGTATATTATTCAATTTTCAGAGTTCTGTGTTTGGCGGAATGCTTATGAGATTATTTTCATTATTTGCCTTTGGGGCTAGACGCTAGGCATCACTGATATATGATTTGCCTTCGGGCTAGATGTTGGACGTCATTATGATTTATCTCTAAGCTAGAAGCCGGGCATTATTTATATTGCCTTCGGGCTAGACACTGGGTGTCAAAATAGACCAAAATGGTAACTCTAAAATTTTAATAGTATATTAGATTTTTTGGACCCAATGCTTGTGTATGTGTTAATGTGATGTATAAAAAGAATAAAAATTATGTTTTGTAGTAGAATTGCATAGTACATTGTGAAATACCATGCCCCAGCATTAAGCATTGTCATTATTTTAAAGTTTTATTATTATCAAGTATGTACCCCTAGGCTTTTAGCTTAGCGCAGTTAAATTAATCGCGCAGGTGACAGGATTGATCCGGTGGATTCGAAGAGTTTATCTAGATTTAGTCAGGTCTAGACTTGAGTTTGTTTGTGCTCGAGGTGATTTTGCTGCCGCAGGTACAGAGCTAGTTGCCACTATGTATACATTCCATACTATAATACATTTCATCATTTCGTATGTTATGTTTATGTTTTCAAGAGTATTGTAGACTATAAAGAACATTTTAGATAATTTGTATAATGTGGAAATATTATATATGTTTTGATATATATATATATATCTATATGTATATATATAAATGTTTTGAGGAAATGGGAGGAGTTTGAGAAGTTGGGGTGAAATGTTGGATGTATTGTTATTGGGAGTGTGTTTTTATACAGTTTGAGTATTGTTGAAATTTTTGGAATGTCCAATTTATAGATAAAACTCCAACGAAATTTTTTTAGAGAATTTTTATATAAAATACTTATTTTTGGAACCTAAAGCTAATAACAAATATTTTATTTGTTTATTAAAAATGCATTTAAAGGTGTTTGGGATTTTAAATTAGGAATATGAAAATTTTTATTAAACTGGGTTGTGGCATTCTTATACATTAGACTCATATTTTACATATACTGGGTATATGTATTATACGTATATAGGGTATAAGGGTGTTATATTTATTTTGATATCAGAGCCTAGATTTGAGATTCTCAACCTAAGTGGGTTTTTAAAGAGAGAAAATGAGGATTTTAAATATGGTTTTAAATTTTGATATACGCATTGGCACTGACATTTTATTTGATCCTTGATGTGGCAATCCCTATTGTATTTGTAGATAAAGATAGTCAAGGCATCTAGGATGCACCAGTCTGTCGAGGGTAGTACAAAGAGTGTAGCTCTAGATGAGAGTAGAGTTGGAGTTAGTGCTGAGACTGCTAAAGAGGCATCTACATCTGTGCCAGTTAGACCAACCGCTGAGGAGGTTCTGTCGGGCTGGGTGCAGCATATAGTGGAGTTGTTACGACAGGCTCCAGTTCAACAACCACAACCACCACCAACGCCGCAGCCATAGCAGCAGTTGTCGACTCAGAAATATGACAAGTTGAGAAAGTTTGGAGCCATAGATTTTGTCGGCACTACAGACCCAACTATAGTAGAGAAGTGGCTGGACAAGGTCCAGAGAGTGTTCATATAGTTGCAGGCTAGCGCGGAGGAAAAGTTTGATTATGCTAGATTTATTCTATAAGGGGATGCTTATGAGTGGTGGAAGACGGTTCCCCATAGTACAGCTGATCTTCCGGTGCTGACATATGATGATTTCCTACTAGAATTCGAGAAGAAGTATACCCCTAGAGAGTACAAAGATGCTAAGAAGATAGAGTTCCTGAGTTTGAGGCAAGAGATGAGGACACTGATTGAGTATGAGATAAAGTTTATCCAGTTGAGCCAGTATGCAGAGGGGATTATATCAGATTAGGTTGATAGATACCAGAGATTTGAGGAGGGCCTAAGACCATCTATCATGTGCCTAGTGGTAGGCTCTCAGTATGAGAATTTCTCTCGGTTGGTTGCAACTGCCAGAAGTGTAGAGAAGGTATAGGGACTTGCAGTAGCTATTAGATCAGAGGAAAGTAAAGTTAGGAGATCCCAGGGTGAGACAGTGTCTTCATCATCAAAGAGAGGCCGAGAGGGATATCCTCATAGGTTTTGTAGGAGTCAAGGGTAGCTTGACAGGTCATCACAGCAGCAGAGGCAGAGACAGAGGCCAGTAGCCTCAGTGGCTAGTGCCCTGACCCCAGTGTCCTAGAGGCCTACTCTTCATACCTGTTCTAAGTGTGGTAAGACACATGGAGATGTTTACTGGAGGACTAGTGCATTAGCAGTTTGTTTTAGATGTGGATCACTAGACTATTTTATCAGAGACTGTCCAGAGCCACCAGATGATAGACAGATAGATACAATAGTATCTAGACCCAGTGTCAGAGGGGGTCATGGTGGTAGAGGTTTTAGTAGAGGTTATAGATCAGAGACTGGTCAGAGAAGAGGTTCTACAACAGGGAGTAGACTAGATGATGCAGGGCCATCACAATGGGTTTATGTGATGCAGAGGCAGCCGAATACTTCAATTGTCATAAATGGTATTTTTACTTTGTTTGGCACTTCATTTCATGTATGGATAGACCCTGAATTGACATATTCACACATCAATGCATCCATCCTGCCTGTGAGTAATTTGCATTAGAAGTCCCTAGGATTTGATGTGTTGGTTACCAATACTTTAGGGCATAATGTTGTAGTTAGTGGGATGCGAATTGTTCCTCATGATGAGGAGTTTCTCAGTGATCTAATTAAGATGCCTTTTAGAAGTATGATTTGATTTTGGGTATGGATTGGTTATCCAAGCATGGGGCTATGGTAGACTGTCAGCAGAAATGTGTTACTTTGAGAATACGTGATGATAGAGATGTGGTGGTATCTAGTGAGCAGAGACTCCTTTCATCCATATTTATCTTAGCTATATCATCCAGTAGGATGATCCAGAAGGGATGTGAGGCATATCTGGCACATTTTGTAGATATCAGAATAGTAGGGTTCCAGCTTGACAGTATACCTACTGTTGCCGAGTTTTCAAATATTTTCTCTGATGAGTTGCTAGGGGTACCTCCTGAGAGAGAGGTAGAGTTTGTTATTGATATGATGCTTGGTACCAATCCTATCTCTATTACCCCTTATTAGATGGCACCTGTAGAATTAAAAAAGTTGAAGGTGCAGTTGCAAAGTTGCTTGATACCCTAGTATGTCACTATAGGGAGCACCTGTCTTGCTTGTGAAGAAGAAGGATGACACCTTGAGATTATGTATTGATTACCAGCAGTTGAATAAGGTGACCATCAAGATCAAGTATTCATTACCTCGTATAGATGATCTCTTTGATCAGTTGAAGGGAGCATCAATATTCTCTAAGATTGATCTAAGATTGAGATACCATCAGTTAAGAGTTAGAGATGCAAATGTACCCAAGACAGCTTTCCACATGAGGTTTGAGCATTATGAGTTTCTGGTGATGCCCTTTGGACTGACGAATACACCGGCAACATTCATGAATTTGATGAACAAGGTGTTTAGACCATATCTAGATCAGTTTGTAGTGGTCTTTATTGATGATATATTGGTGTATTCGCATAATGAGGAAGATCATGACAGACATCTGCGAATTGTACTACAGACTTTGAGAGAGAAGCAATTATATACTAAGATGTCTAAGTGTGAGTTCTAGCTAAATCAGGTGACTTTCCTAGGCCATGTGGTATCAATAGAGGGTATTAAAGTTGATCTAAGTAAAGTCGAGGCTATCCTAAATTGGAGTACACTAAAGAACATTACAGAGGTTAGAAGTTTTCTGGGATTAGCATGTTATTATCATCGGTTTGTGAAGGGTTTTTCTATGATAGCTACACCACTCACTAGATTACTTCAAAAAGGGATTAGATTTGGATGGACAGATCGGTGTCAGGCTATTTTTAAACAATTGAGAGACATGTTGATTCAGGCTCCTATCCTTACCTTGTCTGTGGAAGGTAAACCCTATGTGATATATAGTGATGCTTCGCATGGTGGTTTAGGTTATGTTTTAATGCAGGAGGGTAGAGTCATTACTTATGCATCTTGATAGTTGAAGCCTCGTGAGTTGAATTACCCACCTCATGATTTGGAGCTAGCAGCCATAGTTTTTACATTGAAGATTTGACAACATTACTTGTATGGGGGAAAATATTTTATTTACATGGATCATAAGAGTTTGAAGTATCTGGGTGTTCAGAGAGAACTGAATCTTAGGCAAAGACAGTGGTTAGAGTTGATTAAAGACTATGACTTCTTGATCAATTATCATCCTGGCAAAGCAAATGTAGTTGAGGATGCCTTAAGTCGGAGGTCCATGGTAAGTTTGACTGCTTATTCACTCTCGTTGCTTGTTGAGTTGGGAGTGTTGAATGCTAGATTTATGCTTTGTGATGATGGTGCATTGATGGCTCAGTTGCAGTTGAGGCCAGTGTTATTAGATCATATTAAGGAGGCCCAACTGGCAAATGAGAAAATTCAGAAGATGGTGAAGGATTGCCAAAAGAGGGAGAGTATAGACTTTTATATGAAAGATGATGATAATTTATTATACAAAGATAGGTTGTGCATTCTTGATGATGTAGAATTGAAGAGGAAGATTTTAGAGGAAGCACATCAGTTATTTTATGCTATGCACCTTGGAAGTACCAAGATGTATCAAGATTTGAAGCATCATTACTGGTGGTCAGGTATGAAGAGGGACATAGCAGAATTTGTATCCAGATGTCTCACTTGCCAGAGAGTGAAGGCTAAGCACTAAGTTCCTTTAGGGTTGCTTCAGCCATTGTCAGTACCTGAGTGGAAATAGGAGCGAGTGACCATGGATTTTGTGACTGAATCGCCTTTGACCCAAAAGAAGCATGATGCAATTTGGGTGACAAAGACAACTCATTTTATTCCCCGTTCGGATGGACTACTCACTTGATAGGTTGGTTGAGCTTTATATGAGTAAAATAGTGAGATTGTAACATCCTAAAATATTTGAAAATTTTTAATTTTTGAAAAATTGGATAAAATAAATTATAATTTAAAAGGATAAATTAAATTAATGGTTTTAAATGAAAAATGAAGGGATTTTAAATGAAAAGTGAAATATATATGTGATATATATGTAAAATATATATAACATATATAAAAGTCAACACTTTTTAAAAGAAAAGGGCATTTTGGTAATTAAATCTTATAAATTAAAAATTAATAAAATAATTCAAAAACAAATTATTTTTGAATGAAAGAGGGAAATTAGAACTTTTAATTTATTAAAAAAATAATTAAATAATTAAATATTAAATTATTTTAATATATATGTGTGTGTGTGTGTGTGTGTGTGTGGTTAAAAGAAAAGATGAAAGGAAAAGAAAGGTAAAAGTCTTCTTCTTCTTCTTCTTCAAAGACGTGGCTTCCATGGGAGATTGAAGACCAAGGATTTTGCTTCTTCCATACTCCATAAATTGAAGGAATTAACAAGTTTCAAGTGGATTTTTGGTGATTTCCACCAAAATTAGTAAGTTTTCATCTCTTTTCTTTGAATTCCATGGAAGATGAGATTATGTGAGAATTTAAATTTTTATGTAGTGTGTTATAATTGTTGGAGTTGATGTGTATAATATTATTTTGGGTAGTTAACAATGATTCTAAGGTTAGATTGAAGAGATGATGGAGTTTGGTTAAAGAATGGTGAAGAGAGAGAATTTAGGGTTATGGATTTTTGGGGTTTTGAAAACATGAACTTTAATTGTGCAAATTGATTCCAAATGAGTTTTTTTGATTCATAAACAAGTATTTTAAAGTCAAATATTGGATTTGGTGGTGTTGGGTTGGAGTTTGAGAATGGAAGTGGAGATTTAGGGTTTTGGAAAAGTGATTTTCTAAACTGGTTGAATTGTGTGATTTTATTTGTTTAAGCATGTTGTTTAGTGTTAAAAGTGATGAATATAAGCTTAGAATGAGTAATGGATTGTGTTGGAATGGAAAACCTTCAATGGGGGAAGGTTATGCCATTTTTGAGATTTTATGTATAATAGTGTATTTTTATAATGTAAATGATTTTAATGTATTAAAATATGTTTTTAATAATATAAATAAACTTAAAAAACTAATTTAATTGTAGTAGAATGGAATTCTAATGTTGAAGTAAGGAAAGGCTAAATTTTTGGAAATTTGTAGGAGTGATGTGTAATTATGGTTTAATGTTGAAAATGTCATTAAATGTGATACTAAATGATTATTTGCTATCACATTTGGTTTAGGCATTGAGGGAGGTTGATTTGCTTCATCCAAGTGGTGAAGGGCAAGTTAGAAAGTTTGGATTGAAGGTTGTTTTTAGCTTGCTTTGGGTTGCTAGTGGATGTATGTACAAACTTTGAATATATTATTTATATTTGCATGACATTTGGGCTTAACACATTTTGGTTGGAAAATGTGTTAAGTTACTTGGTTTATTGATTGTGTATGAATAATATGCTATGACATTTGTAATGTCATATATGTGTTAAATGCATTGTGAAAAGCCATTAATAATGGCTAATTTGTGTAACATGTGAAATATGCATATTATGTGAAAATACCCAAAGTAATTGGGTAATGTGTTGTGAATGCAAAAATGAGATTTGTGTAATAATGAAATGAATTGATATTGATAAAAATGAGAAAAGTGAGAAAAATGAGAAATATGTGAAAAATGAGAAAAGTGAGAAAAAAATGTGAAAATAAGGCAATGTGCCTAGATTGAATATGTGAAAATGAGAAAGAGATTAATAATGAGAAATATGAATAAATTGTGTGCCTAGTATGTTATTCAATTTTCAGAGTTCTAGATTTGGCGACATGCCTATGATTGCCTACGGGCTATACGCTGGAATGGTGAAAAGACTGGGTCGTAAGCCTCAAAAACTATAGCAGTTTAGCCGGGTTGAGGATCAAGATACTGGGGCCTAAGGGTCTAGCCGGGTTGAGGTCCAAGAGACTGGGGTTGTTACATTATCCATGGATATATTGCCTACGGGGCTAGACACATGGTATCATTATGGACCAAAGCAGTAACTCTAAAATTTGAATAGCATATTAGATCCTTTTTAGGCCCATGTTTGTCTTTGTTTTACTGTGAATTATGAGTTATGATACAATTGAATAAAATAATGTTATGAGTTGTGCTTATGAAATATTTGAAAAATATAAGAAAGTGGATTGATGTGACATCTATATGCATTGTGCATTTGGTATTGCATTGAGTTATATTGTTATTATCAAAGTTTGTACCACTAGGCTTCGGCTTAGCACGATTGTTTCCATCGCACAGGTGACAGGGTAGACCCAGTTGAGCCAAAAAGTTCTTCTAGACCAGGTCGGGTCTAGATTTATAGTTGAGCTTGGTGAGTTGCTATCGAGATCAGAAACACTGCCAGCAGGATGTATATATTTTTATGTTATTGTACATTTTGAGTTTTATGCATAATATATTATGTTTTGAATTTTACGAATTGTATATTATAAAGAATGTTTGAGTGAATATATTTGAAATGGGAGAATAAGTGTATTTTAAATTATATATATCTATATGTATAAATGTTTGAGAAACTTGGTGAAATTGAGAAGTATGGTTGAGATGGTGGTTGAAATTATTTGGGAGTGTTTTCTTTTTGCAGGTTGAGTAATTGCTAAATTTTGGGATGTCCAAAATACAGACAAAACTCTGACAAATTTTTATATATTTAGAATTTGAAATTTTAAATTGGAAATGTGAAAAATTTTTACTAAACCGGTCTGTGACATTTTTGTACCGTATATGCGTATTTTATATATGCTGAAAATATATATTGTACATATATATGGTATAAGGGTATTACATTTGTTTTGGTATCAGAGCCTAGGCTTGAGGTTCTCGACCTAGGTGGGATGATAGAGAGAGAAAATGAGGGATTTGAAAAATAGTTTTTAATTGTAATACATGCATTGGCATTGGCAGTTTCTGATCTCTGATATAGTATTTTTTGCTTTGTTTGTAAATATAGGTAGTTATGACGTCTCGGCCGCATCAGGCTACTGAGGGTAGTGCAGAGAGTGTGACTCCAAATGAGGGTAGAGATGGAGCTAGAGTTGTATCTACTGGTGAGACATCTGTTTTTGTGCCTGTGAGACCAGCAGCTGATGAGGTTCCACCTGGCTGGGTATGTCATATGGTAGAGTTATTGAGGCAGGCTCCAGTTCCGCAGCCGCCACAGCCACAGCCGCAACCGCAGTTACCAATGAGGCAGTATGATAAATTGAGAAAGTATAGGGCTGAGAACTTTGTTGGTACTACAGATCCTGCTGTAGCAGAGCAGTGGCTAGACCGGGTTCAGAGGATATTTATTCAGTTACAGGCCAGTCCAAAAGAGAAGTTTGATTATGCCAGATCTCTTCTACAGAGAGATGCATATGATTGGTGGAAGACGGTTTCACATGCTTTGGATGATCCACCAGTCCTGATCTATGATGATTTCCTGCAAGAATTTGAGCAGAAGTATACTCCGAGAGAGTATAAAGATGCAAAGAAGATGGAGTTCCTGAGTCTGAGACAGGATACCAGGATAGTGACCGAGTATGAGATCAAGTTTATCCGATTGAGTCACTATGCTTGTGGGATCATTTCTGACGAGTTTGATAGGTGCAAGAGGTTTGAGGAGGGACTGAGACCCTCTATCATGTGCATCATTGTAGGTTCTCGGTATCAGGATTTTTTCTAGTTAGTTGCAGCTACCAGAAGTTTTGAGAGGGCACAGAGTCTTGCAGTAGCTATAGGGTTGAGGAGACCAGAGTTAGGAGACCCCAGAGTGAGGCAGGGTCTTTATCAGTGAAGAGAGGCAGAGAGGGACATTTTCAGAGGTTTAGTAGGAGTCAGGGACAGTTTGGCAGGTCAGTACAACAACAAAGATAAAGGCAGAGACCTGCAGTTTCAGTGGCTAGTGCTCCGACTCCAGTGGCTCAGAGACCTACTCCACCTACTTGCGTTCATTGTGGTAGAGTACACGGAGGTGTCTACTGGTGGAGAGGTGCTTCAGGAGTGTGTTTTAGATGTGGGTCGTCAGACCATTTTATCAGAGATTATCCCGAGCCACCTGAGGTTAGGCAGGCAGATACTGCATCTTCTCGACCTTGTGTCAGAGGGGGTTGTAGTGGCTGAGGTTTTAGTAGAGGTGGTCACCCTGGGTTTAGTCAGAGAGGAGGCTCTAGATCCGAAGATAATAGGCCAGATGAGGCTGGGCCATCTCAGCGGGTTTATGTGATGCAGAGGCAGCTGGATGCTTCAGCCGTCATTGCGGGTATATTTTTTTATTTGGTATTTCAGTCCTTGCTCTATTAGATCCTGGATCTACGCATTCATGCATAAGTGCATCTATCTTGCCTGTAAATGAATTGCATTCTAAGTCTTTAGGATTTGATGTCTTGGTGACAAATCCTTTAGGGCATAGTATTGTGGTGAGCATGGTGCACCGAGATAGTCCAGTTGTTGTTCAGGATGAGGAGTTTCTCGGTGACCTGATTGAGATGCCTTTCAGGGAATATGATATGATTTTGGGTATGGATTGGTTATCCAAGTATGGGGCTGTGGTAGACTGTCAGAAGAAATGTGTTACTTTGAGAACACGGGATGGTAGGGATGTTATAGTATCTAGTGAGCAGAGGTATCTTTCATCTATGTTTGTTTCAGCTGTTTCAGCTGGGAGGATGATTCGGAAGGGATGTGAGGCTTATCTTGCTCATCTTGTAGATACTAGAGTAGTGGGATCCCTGCTTGAAAGTATACACACAGTTGCCGAGTTTTCAGATATTTTCCCTGATGAGTTGCCAGGGGTACCTCCTGAGAGAGAAGTGGAGTTTGGTATCGATTTGTTGCCTAGTACCACTCCTATCTCTATTACCCCTTATCGGATGGCACCTACTGAGTTGAGAGAGTTGAAGGTGCAGTTGCAGGAGTTATTAGATAAAGGGTTTATCCGCCCTAGTGTGTCCCCATGGGGAGCGCCTATGTTGTTTGTGAAGAAGAAGGATGTGTCCCCATGGGCTAGACACATGGTGTCATTATGGACCAAAGCAGTAACTCTGAAATTTGAATAGCATATTAGATCCTTTTTGGGCCCATGCTTGTCTTTGTTTTACTATGAATTATGAGTTATGATACAATTGAGTAATATAATGTTATGAGTTGTGCTTATGAAATATTTGAAAAATATAAGAAAGTGGATCGATGTGACATCTATATGCATTGTGCATTTGGTATTGCATTGAGTTATATTGTTATTATCAAAGTTTGTACCATTAGGCTTCGACTTAGCGCGATTGTTTCCATCGCGCAGGTGACAAGGTAGACCCAGTTGAGCCAGAGAGTTCTTCTAGACCAGGTCGGGTCTAGATTTATAGTTGAGCTTGTTGAGTTGCTATTGAGATCAGAAACACTGCCAACAGTATGTATATATTTTTATGTTATTGTACATTTTGAGTTTTATGCACAATATATTATATTTTGAATTTTACGTATTGTATATTATAAAGAATGTTTGGGTCAATGTATTTGAAATGGGAGAGTAAGTGTGTTTTAAATTATATATATCTATATGTATAAATGTTTGAGAAACTTGGTGAAATTGAGAAATATGGTTGAGATGGTGGTTGGAAATTATTTAGGAGTGTTTTCTTTTTGCAGGTTGAGTAATTGCTAAATTTTGAAATGTCCAAAATACAAACAAAACTCTGGCGAATTTTTATATATTTAGAATTTGAAATCTTAAATTAGAAATGTGAAAATTTTTTATTAAACCAGTCTGTGACATTTTTATATCGTATATGCGTATTTTACATATGCTGAAAATATGTATTATACGTATATATGGTATAAGGATGTTACATTTGTTTTGGGTTCTTATAACAAGTAAAGAATATTTGTATTCTATTTAATTTTTATTTATTTAGAATTTGAAATTTTAAATTGGAAATGTGAAAAATTTTTGTATTCTATTTACAAATATATATATATTATTTATTTTGGGTTCTTATAACAAGTAAAGAATATTTGTATTCTATTTAATTTTTATATATTTAGACTTTGAAATTTTAAATTGGAAATGTGAAATTTTTTTATTAAACCGGTCTGTGACATTTTTGTACCTTATATGCGTATTTTACATATGCTGAAAATATGTATTGTACGTATATAGGGTATAAGGGTGTTACAGATATGGAGTCCCAATTTCATTGGTGTCAGATCGAGATCTCCATTTTACATCGAGATTTTAGAGAAGTTTGCAAGATGCATTGGATTCTCGATTGCATTTTAGTATTACTTTCCATTCATAGACAGATGGATAGTAAGAGAATGATACAAGTTCTAAAGGATATGTTGAGGAGCTGTATCATTGATTTTACTGGGAGCTAGGATAGATTTTTGCTATTAGTTGAGTTCGCCTACAACAATAGTTATCAGTCCAGTATTTGGATGGCACCTTATGAGGCCTTATTTAGCAGGAAGTGCAGAACACTATTATATTGGGATGAGGTTAGAGAAGGAAAGCTAGTAGGTCTCGATTTGATTAAAGAAATAGAAGAGAAAGTGAAGGTAACTCGGGATCGTCTGAAAGCAACCTTAGACTGACAGAAATCCTATACAGATTTGAAGAGGAAAGATATAGAGTTCAATGTGAGAGATAAAGTGTTCCCGAAGGTGTCTCCATGGAAGAAGATTCTAAGGTTTGATAGGAAAGGGAAGTTGAGCCCTCGCTTTATAGGACCTTATGAGGTACTAGAGAGAGTTAGTCCAATGGCTTACAGATTGGCTCTTCTGCCCAAGCTAGATTGGATACATAATATCTTCTATGTCTTTATGCTTCAGCGGTACAGGTCAGACCCATCCCATGTCTTATCAGTAGAGTCTGTTGAAGTGAGTCCGGATTTGACTTATGAAGAAGAACATGTGGCGATTTTGGTACGAGAGATGAAAAAGTTGAGGAATAAGAAGGTGCTACATGTAAAAGTTCTTTGAAGGAATCATGCCACTGAGGAGGTGACATGACCGAGTGAGCAGACCGTGCGGAGCCAGTATCCTAAGTTATTCTAGAGTTGATATCATGTAATTTTGAAGACGAATTTTTTTTAGGGGAGAAAATTGTAACATTCGTAAATTTTTAAAAATTAAATTAAATAAATAATTTAAATAAAAAATTAAAGGATTAAAAGTGAAAAAGTAAAGTGTATATGTGAAATATATATGATATATATATATATAACATATACAAAAGTCAACATTTAAAAAAGAAAGTCAAATAGTCAAATGGCAAAATTATAAATATGCTTTTTAAAATTAAAGTTAAATAAATTATTTTAAATAAATTATTTATGGATGGAAGAGGTCAATTATCAAGTTTAAGTTAAATAAATAAATAATTAAATAAAATATTAAAATAATATAAATATATGGTCTTGAATTTAAAATGAAAAGAAAGTCAAAAATATTGAAAATTTATTTACTTTTTCTTCTTTTTCTTCTCCAAACTGAGACACCATTATAGAGAAAGGGAAATCTTCTATTCTTCCATACACTAAGATTTGAAGGGTTTTGCAAGATTTGACAAGAGAATTGGAAGTTTCTTCATCAATTAGTAAGTTTCTTACCAAATTTTCAAGTTCTATGGAAAGTATGAATATGTTGATTTTGGGTTTTTATATTAGCATGATTTAATTATTTGATTGGGTATGAAATATGCTATTTTGATTAGTTATTAAAGATTATTAAGTTAGATAGGAGATAGGATTAAGTTTGGGTTGAGTTTGGTTAAAGAAGATAATTTTAGGGTTATGTGTAAATTAAAAAATTTTAATTATGTGTTTCAATTGTTAGAATTGGTGTGTATGATGCTGTTTTGATGATGAAGCAAGGATTTTAAAGTCAAATGATGGATTTAATCAAGTTTGGTTAGAGATTGAGAGAGGTAATGCTGAATTTTGAGTTTTATAAGAGAATTTTTAAAGTATTAATTTTTATTTGATTTTAATGTATAAATCATGTTATTAAATGATGTAAATGATGAAAATAAGCTTGGATTAACATTTGGAATAGGTTGGATTCTAGAATCGAAAATGAAGAGGCTTAAGGCATATTTTAGGATTTTATTAAAAAATGTGTTTGTTTGATTTAATTGACTAAAATATGTTCTAATATGTGTGAGCGGGGATTTTTGCCCCCACTCCCACATGGAATGGCCACTGTGTAACTAGAAATAATTATAATTTAACTAGAAATTTAGGGTTTGAGTGAATTATTTATAAAATTCTTTGAATTAAGCTACTGTAATAATTTAAGGTCCTTTGAAAATTTATTTGTTTGAATTAGGGTTTGAAATTTATGAAAATAGGATCAAAGTTTTGAAGTGGGAAAGAAATAAGCTACTGTGAATTCAAAAATTAAAAACCACTATCTATTGATTTTATTGAATTATTACACAGGTTTTTAGAGTTACAATTATCAATTTTAATGGATTAATTGCTAATGGATGAAGATGATTTTTGATAAATAAAATTAGATAAACATACCTACATTTGAAGGCTCCACTAAAATTGTTGGATGAAAATTTTGGATGAGCTATACCACAACAACACTGGTTGCTGCCTTGATTGTGGATTGTTTCTTGTTGCTAATCATTCTTTGCCGTTCCAAAGAATTTTCTCAAAATTGGCCAAAAAGTCCTCCGAAAATCAAAAGTCTCTAAATAATTTACCAAAGTCCCCCTTGAATCTTATAACTGTGTTATTTATAGGAAAACCCAAAAAATCTAATATTGTTTTGATAAGAAATTATAAACTATTTTAGAAAAATAAAAAAATTGAGTAAAATAAGGTTTAGGAAAAAATTACCCGAAGGTGCGGGCTGCGAGGAATTGGGCCTGCTGCACGCGGGCATTGGGGTGAGCTGTGAGGATTGGCGTATGAGTTGCAGGCCATTCCTACGAGGATTGGCGAGGCTGCTGCGAGCGTCTGCGAGGATTGGTGATAGGCTGCGGGCCGTTGCTGCGTGTGAGTGGCAAGGCCTTTGGCGAACTGGCTTGCCGAGTGCCGCTCACCGATTCGTCCGTCCAATTTTTTATTTTTTATTTTTTATATATATTATATATATATATTTTTATTATTAAAAATAAATATTATATTAAAAATAAATATTTATAATTTTCTTTTTTCTTTTAATATATTAAATAATACAACAACAACAACAACAACAATAACAAAGCCTTAATCCCAAGTCAATTGGGGTCGGCTATATGGATTCTTCTTTTTCACTCAATACGATTTAAGGTTATCTCTTCTGATAGATGTAACATCATAAGATCATTTTGGACCACCTTTAACCAAGTCAGTTTAGGCCTACCTCTGTCTCTCTTAGTTATATCTACTCTAACTTGTTCAATTTTTCTAACTAGAGCATCGCTAGGTCTTCGTTTCACATGGCCAAACCACCTCAATCTATGCTCTCTTATCTTATCCTCAATATGTGCTACCTTACTTTTTCTCTAATGGACTCATTGCGGATTCTATCCATCCTAGTATGACCACACATCCATCTTATCATTCTCATTTTCGCAACATGCATTTTACTCATGTGTTGTCTTTTTACTGCCCAACACTCACTACCATACATGAGTTTTTTGTGTATAGCCGGTTCCAAGCCCGGGTAAAGGAGGAAGGTTGCGGTAGGTGACAACCAGCGTAAAACTTTTGTCACATCTCAGGATTTGGATTCTAATAATATATTAAATAATAAATATTATAAATAAATAATAAATATTATAAAAATTATTTCGTACTTTTTTTAAAATATTGGACTAGACTTGATAAAAAAATAAGGGTCTACAGTTTGCCCCTTGCTTGAACGATCTGAGACTTTAGTAGAAAAGAATGAAAAGCAACATGATTTTGAGCAGATTTTATGTGAGGATGGGTTCTCGACCCGAGATTGGTAATGGTTGGGTTGATTTGGGTTCTGGATTGGATTTGGGTACTTGAACCCGAGACTGGGTACTTGGACCCGAGAATGAATTTGATTTGGACACTTGGACCCAAGACTGAATTGGATTTGGGTACTTAGACCCGAGACTGACCTTTTATTTATTGAGAATTCTAGCTTAACCGACTATTCCATTCTTTAATGGATTGTGGGTTTTTACCACCAAAAATGGATATTTATCCATTGGAGATCAGATATTTACCCTTAAAACATGGATCTTTATCCATTGGAGATCGGGTCTTTACCCTTGAAACATGGATCTTTATCCATTGGAGATCGGGTCCTTACCCTTAAAACATGGATCTTTATCCATTGGAGATCGAGTCTTTATCATTGAAATATGAATCTTTATCCATTGGAGATCGGGTCTTTACCCTTGAAATATGGATCTTTATCCATTGGAGATTGGGTCTTTACCCTTGAAACATAGATCTTTATCTATTAGAGATTGGGTCTTTACCCTTGAAATATGGATCTTTATCCATTAGAGATCGGGTCTTTACCCTTGACATATGGATCTTTATCCATTGGAGATCGGGTCTTTACCCTTAAAATATGGATTTTTATCTATTGGAGATCAGGTCTTTACCATTAAAATATGGATCTTTATCCATTGAAAATTGGGTCTTTACCCTGGCTTCAGCTCTTTTAGCTGGACTGATCTTTTGTCTTTTGTATCATTATTTCTTTTGGGATTCTTACTTTCTTCTTGTTTTGTTCTTTTCTTCTTCTTTTTTTTGTTCTTTTTTTGTTTGTTTGTCTGTTTTTTTAGCTTGCAAAAAATTCAGTTATTTTTTAGCTGGCTATTATATCATCTCCTATTTTTTAGCTGGCTATTATATCATCTCCTTCCATCTCCTTGCCCCCTACATGGCAAAATATTGAAAGTAAGTCTAAAAATATTTTGTACACGCATAAGCTAAAAAAAAATTGAAAGGAGAAACTTTGCCCCAAGTATAGGCTCAAACCCATGATTTTTTCTATGTGGGCTTTGGTTGATGTTTGTATATTGTCTAGTTCTTTGAAAAAGTATGCATTTCTTCTTTTGCAAAATGACTGGAGCTTCCTCAAGCAATGGGCCTTCCATGCCTTCTTATTCCATATCCACTTCATGATTGCTTCATAGAATATTATTGTTTACTTTTGACAAAGAAAAATACAGTGTGATATGCTCATGTATGCATGATATGCATGAGTAATACTTACAGTGGTTCCATCGACTCATAGACCGAGGTCATCAGCTGAAGTGTTCTCATCGACTCCTTCCGGATGCCCGTTCAGGTCTTGCATTGGAATGACAGAAGGCTTCACATTTATGGTTTTATATTCAAGATGTTGAGGACACGAGTGGTGGAGACCCCAAGCAGCAGAGTCAGAGATACATCCATTTCAAACTATGATTTAGCATGTCTATTGGTAGCTTCTTCATGACCTTGCCAATAATCATTTACTTTGCCCAATGTATCATTCGAGGTTCAATGGTTCGACATACTTCCCTTAACTTGAAGGCTTTATATGGATTTTTTTTATTTTTTTCTCTCTCTTCTGTTTTTTGAATTTTTATTTTGAAATCAAATGTTGGCTTTGCCAAATCAATGTCAATTTACCTCAGGACTCGATTTTTTAAATTAACATATTTATAACATGAAAACCTAGTTACCGTACTAAACTCGGGGATCATTTCTATTTGAGCAAGAACCGTTGCACTTCAAATAGACAAATATATATTACTTAGCCAAAGGTCTCATTGAGTTTAAATATTTTCTATCCCATATGCATGCTGGTTGAAACTATCTCCACTAATAGACTCTACCTACCAAGAGAGATCAACAGGTCTCTAATAGGCTTGAAATGAGATATATAAGGGACATGGGTTAAATAAAGGCCATTTGTAAGTTGGAGCCATTGTGACACTATGGGCAAACCCTCACACTACAAATTTCTTATTTAGACAATTGGAAGCATAAAAAGATAGAGCTTTGAACATTCTTCTTTCTTCTTGACATGAATTTGAATCTTGATTAGGACAGTTTGGTACCCATATTCCTTTTCTTTTCTTCTTTCCTTTTCTCTCTCTCTCTCACTTTCTATTTTTTTAGCATTTTATCATTTTGTCCTTTTTTCCTATAGGACTGTCAAGTACAGGACTTTCAAGAACTAGATGACCTTTCTTTTATCTCTCTAATTTTGGTTGAATTTTTAGTTAGATTGGACCAATTTAAATCAAAATGTCTTTGCCTTCTACTGCTTTAGGTAAAGGAAAACTCGTTTGGCTTTCTAAACTGCCTTTTATCTTTTATTTTATTTTCCTTTTCTTTTTTCCTTTTTCTCTTCTTCTTTTTTCTTTTTTCTTTCTTCTTCTTTTCTTTTTTTTTCCTTTTCTTTTTGTTCCTTAGTGATCATAAGACTTGCCAAAGGTGTAACAACAACTCAGGGTAGGTCATTGGGCTTATAAGTCAATAAAGAGAAAGTTAGAATCTTATGAAGGCTCAAATGAACAACTAGAATTGATATTTAATTGGGTAGATACTAGTCGTTGGCTTGTCAAATAATGCCTAGATCACCTCTCCCTTAAATAAGCAGAATTCAATTTCGCCTCGAAGGTTCATCAAAGTATGTTCTAAGATTGACTAGGACCTAGACAAAGATAATTATGCAGGAGCTCTCTCTAAGTAAGCATTCACAACTCAATACTATAGAATAATTTTCTCACCTAGTAAAGTCATTCGAATCACGATGCATAGACTAATATATAAATATCAAGCTAGATTCATCATCGGTTGGGCACCGAAATGAACAAAGATCATGAAAATTTTGATGAAAATAATTTATTCAAACAAACATAATTCAAAAAACATAATTGTTCCAATTAAATATTAAAGAAATCAAAATAAAAAGAGCAATACTTCAAGCCAAGGGAAGTTCGTTGAGTTGGAGTCTAAGATACTTCATTTATTTAGACATATCAAGGGCAAGAATTTTTTCATCATCAAGGATCATTGCTTCATCATCCACAGTTAGTCTAAGTTTGTTGAGTAGCACATCCTTTTTAGCAGCTTCTCCATCCATATCATGATAAGATCATAAGATAAAACTCTTTATGAAGGTTGCAAGCGATGATGCCCTTCCAAATTTAGGCAGAGGATTGTTCTTAGTGTTGGGCTTATCAGGCTCAGGCAGCTTTTCACTTTCAATCAAATATTAGATCTCATGCCTTAATCGAACACATTTATCTATCTCGTGCCCTTGAGTCTGATGAAATTGACAAAAAGCTTTGGTATCAAAGTTTGAAGGTAAAGGATTCAGCAAGGGTCGAGGAGCTAATAGTTATAGCAAATCTATCTTCATTAGATTCTCTAACACCTTTGACAAAGGTTCCCCCAAGTCTAAAAATTTACGCTTCTTTACTGATTCAGTTGTTGCATTTTTCTCAACACCTCTTCTTTTCCTTTGACTTTGCCCACTGGGGTGGTATCCACCCTTGTTGTTCCACTTAGACAGCATATGGTTCGACTGGTCTTGTAGAATAGGGATTGGTCCCTCATTTTTCAATTGATCTCTATTAGTAGACTTGTTCCTTGTTAATATTGCCTTTCCCTTTTTTCTTTACATCAATAGGAGATGCCTCATTAGCATTGTTGATAATCTTCATAATTTTAATTAACTGGATCCTCATAAACTCAACCATGATCTCGTAGCTCAGCCATCCTAGCTTTGAAAACTTTATCGACTATGTCCCTTAGCTTGTTTGCATCCATCCTCCCAATGAAGTACTTAAATCAAAATCAATGTTGTAGATGGTGTCGTTGTATACTCTTGAATTTATGTGCTCCAAGTCTGTGAGCCAGAAAGGATCAATGATATGTTATGCAATGCATGTATGCATGTATGCACAAATAACAAACAAACACAGATAATTAGAAAGTTCCTTCCAACCTTATAACTTTCATATACGAATGACAAGTCTCTTTTCCTAAGTATATGATTAACAAAATACCAACATGAGATATTTTTCTCTTAAAAAATTTCCTCGGATGATTTAACAAATAGTTATATTTTTGAACATGAAAATCAGTTCATGATAATTCCCGTTAATTAGGCTTTAATCCATCCAATCAACTAAAGATAGCTTTTATGCTATGTGGTGGATTAAAACTAAATTAAAAGGTTTATTATAAATAGATTTTCTATTTTAAAAAAGTAACTAATGATGCATGCCAAAAATAAGCCCATGATTAATAGTTCTTAGCATAAGCTAGACTCACAATTGATTTTTAGTATTTCATAATTGACCTAAATATTTGTAAGCTCTTTCAAAAGATGAAAATAATTTTATTTCTAAAACCATTGTAAAAAGATTTTACAAAAAATAAATTTTGGGCTTTGTATTCGGGTCATGAGAAACAATTTTTTTTTTACTTGTTTTGGAAAAGTTTTATGTCTAAAGACCATTTTGAAAATTTTAAAAATAGTTTTGGTCTTTTGGATTTAGAGGAAAAAAAAGTTTGAGCTCACAATATAATTAGGTCATATTAGAAAAAGAACAAACCAAATAAATCATGATTTAAACCAAGATAAATTAACCATAGTCAAACAACAAGCATTTTGGGTAAAAAACCTAAGAAAAATAACTAGGCCAATTACATGAGCTTAAGTTTTTGGGTTGAAAGATTTTAGGCTCCCATAGCAAGTATATACCAAAAGGTACAAGACTATGAGTGGTTATGCCATACTCGATCTCCATACCTTGAGTGAAAGTATGGTATCCCTTACATAACACAATATGGGTAACACATGCGTCCTAACTCACGCATATGATGCAATCTAAATGATGCAATGGATAATATCATAATAAGAAAGAATAAAATAATATAAAGACCAACGGAATCAACTTCTCTTATCCCTAGTGGAGTTGTCACTGTAAGTGGAGATTTTTGCCTCCACTCTCAAGTGGAATGGTTTTTGCTACTTCGGCACTATTAGGCTCGGGGCCTTAGAGAACACAAACCTAAGCCCAGAGAAAATGAAGTCGCCACCCGAACGGGCCGGAAAAAAAAAAGGGTGGATGACTCGATTCCTAAGGGATCCCCAACCCCCTTATTGGGTTAGAAAAGTTGGGTACGCATGGGGAAGGTGAGAATGACTCAACACTCCCACAGCGTCCGGTTCATTGGAACCGACCTCCTTTTCCAGGTCTCAATATTATAGTATTCTTAAATATAACAATATTATCCATAATACTTGCATTCACAAGAATAATTAAATACTTTATAAAAAATTATTGCAATGTTCAAACAAAATAAATAAATGGACACCCATCTGAGGATGGAAACATTTCCTTTCATCGTCCAATGTCTAAAACTAAATAGGACACCCACCAAAAGGTGGAAACATGTCCTTTACATTAGTTCCAAAATATTAAAATAATTTAAATTACATGAAAATTAATTAATGAGGTATCAAATCATAAAAACACTCTTACATTTTAATAAACAAATAATAATCTAGAAAATAATCATCCATGATAAATTAAACAAATCAAATATTAAAATCAAATAAATCAATCATCAAAATATATAATAAACTATATAATCAAATCTAAGACTAAATAAAGCATTTATATAAGTTTAGGGTTTACATCTTAAATTAGGGTTTTTTTGAATGAAATTAGAATTTAGAGGGTTTATGTTTAACAATTAGGGTTTTGGGATTTAAGCTTAGAAAATAAGGTTTTGATTTTAAAAAACTAACATTATTATTATTCTTTTAAAAAGATTATGGCCACTGTGTAACTAGAAATAAATAGAATTTAACTAGGAATTTAGGGTTTGAGTGAATTATTTGTAAAATTCTTTGAATTAAGCTACTGTAATAATTCAAGGTCCTCTCAAAAATTATTTGTTTGAATTAGGGTTTGAAATTTATAAAAATAGGATCAAAGTTTTGAAGTGGGAAAGAAATAAGCTACTGTAAATTCAAAAATTTAAAACCACTGTCTATTGATTTTATTGGATTATTACACAAGTTTTTAGAGTTATAATTATCAATTTTAATGGATTAATTGCTAATGGATGAAGATGATTTTTGATAAACAAAATTAGATAGACATACCTACGTTTGAAGGCTCCACCAAAATTGTTGGATGAAATTCTGGATGAGCTATACCAAGACAACACTGGTTGCTGCCTTGATTGTGGATTATTTCTTTTTGCTAATCGTTCTCTGTCGTTCCAAAAGAATTGTCTCAAAATCGGCCAAAAATTCCTTCGAAAATCAAAAGTCTCTAAATAATTTGCCAAAGTCCTCCCCCCCCCCCCCCCCCCCCCCCAAAACCCAAAAAACCTAATACTGTATTGATAAGAAATTATAAATTGTTTTGGAAAAATAAAAAAAAACTGAGTAAAATAAGGTTTAGGCGAAAATTGCCCGAAGGTACGGGTTGCGAGAAATTAGGCCTGCTGCGCGAGGGCGCTGCGGGCCGTTGCTGCGAGGATTGGCGAGGCTGCTGCGAGCGTCTGTGAAGAATGGTGCTGGGCTACGAGCCGTTGCTGCGTGCGAGTGGCAAGATTCTGCGGCAAATTGGCTTGCCACGTGCCGCTCACCGATTCGTCCGTTCGATTTTTTATTTTATAGATATATTTTTGTTATTAAAAATAAATATTATATTAAAAATAAATATTTATAATTTTTTTATTTCAATATATTAAATAATTATTATTATAAATAAATAATAAATATTATAAAAATTATTTCATACTGTTTTAAAATATTGGACTGGACTTGGTTAAAAAATAAGGGTCTATAATATATTTTTAATGATAAAAATAAAATTAAAATACCAATTAAAATGGATTAAAAAGAAATTCTAATCTTAAAGTAAGGAAAGGAAAAATTTTAGGATATTGGTTGGAGTGATATTTAATTAGGATTTTATATTTGAAATGTCTTGAAATGTGATTCTAAATGATTGTGTTTGCTCACATTTTGAATAGGCATTAAGAGGAAGTGATTTGACCAACCTTAGTGTGGAAGGACAATTTGGAAGTGAAGGTTAGAGTGATTTTTAACCTGGGTTTGAGTGATAATTAAGGTATGTACATACTTTTGATAATCTAAATATATTTGCATTAAATTTGGCCTAACATATTTTGGATAGAAAATGTTTTAAGCTACTTGGCAACTTAAACACTCATGTACATTGTGTTATGATATGTGAATTGATGGGTATGCATTATGTACATTATGAAAAGCCATTCTTAATAGCTAAAAGGAATGAAATATTGTTTATGTGAGAATGACCCAAAGATATTTGGGTAATATGATTGCAATGTTAAATGATATACATTATGATAAAGTAATGAGATATGATGAATTAAAGTGATTTGGGATTGCTATGACTAAGAAAAATGAGAAAATGGGGCAATGTGATGAGAAAAATTGATTACGAAAAATATGTACTATTTTTGTGTGCCTAGTATATTATTCAATTTCTAGAGTTTTATGTTTGGCGGTATGCCTATGAGATTATTTTTATTATTTGCCTTTGGGGCTTTACACTGGGTGTCATTGATATATGATTTATCTTCTGGCCAGACGTTGGAGATCAATATGATTTATCTCTGGGTTAGACGTCGAGCATTATTTATAATTCTTTCGGGCTAGACACTGGGTTTCAAAATAAATCAAAACAGTAACTTGTTTAGATCATATTTGTACTAGTTTTCAGTATGATTTTTATGTGTTTTTTGTTAATATTTTGATTGATTTTTGTTTTAAGTTTGTTTAAAGTGTTTGTTTTAGGTTTAAGTGTAGAAACTTCCTTGGATGATCAAAACAACCAAGAAAAATGAAGAAAGAGCATGAATCAAGCAAGACATGGCCAAGCCAAATCAAGCTTGGCCATGTCCCTCAAAAGAATTCCAAGACAGTAGCTTACACACTCAAGAGACACGGCCAAGCCCCTGGCCGTGTCTCACCCAAGGAAAAGAAACCAAGAAAGAAAAAAAATAGAGGCAGTACTTGATACACTCACAGACATGGCCATGTCTGTGAGTGTGTCTGATCGACATGGCCATGTCACTTGAAGCTTGGTCATGTCTCATTGTCTTGGCCGTGTTTCATCCTAAAATAGAGGCAGTACTTGAAACACTCACAGACATGGCCATGTCTGTGAGTGTGTCTGATCGACATGGCCATGACACTTGAAGCTTGGCCATGTCTCATTGTCTTGGCCATGTTTCATCCTAAAATAGAGGCAATACTTGACACACTCACAGACATGGCCATGTCTGTGAGTGTGTCTGATCGACATGGCCATGTCGCTTAAAGCTTGGCCATGTCTCTCAAAGAAAGTGAAGCAGTGACTGACACTGGCAAGAGACACGGCCAAGCTACTGGCCGTGTCTCACCTAAGGAGAAAAAAATCCAAAGAACAAAGAAAAAAGAAGGCAGTGAAGGACACGGCCAACAAGCTTGGCCGTGTCCCAAAGAAAAATGAGAGACACGGCCAAGACAAATCAAGCTTGGCTGTGTCACCCTTAATTTATATAAATTCTTTTGCACGAAAGAAAAGAGAAGGGGGAGACGGCTAGGGTTTGAGGAGAGAGAGAAAAGAAAAGAGAAGGAGGGGGCAAACACGATTTGGGATGAGAAGAGAGTGACACTCTCCCTGTCCCTTCATCTTCATCCTCCATCTTCATCTTCTCCATCTTCCATTTACAAGATCTTTGAGGGTCTTTGGGATAAATTGGGTTAAAAAAGCTCTTAAAGGTTGAAGAAGCTTCATTCTAAGGTTTGGTGACTTGAGAAAGCTCCATTCCATCTACCAAAGGCAAGCTCCATTCTAAGATTTGGTGACTTGAGAAAGCTCCATTCCATATTGCAAAGGGGAATCAACCATTGAAGAGCGCTTGAGTTCTTCATCAAATATCAAAGTGGAGCTAGGAGGAAGACTAGTAATCCTACTCTTGGCATCTTCACAAGGGGTTTTCTATTCTCTCTTTTAATTCATTCCAATATTGTTTTTGTTGTATTAAGAGAATTGATGGTGGAATGAATAATTTGTATTTGATTTATGTTGAGTTGAATGAATGTTTTAAATTGATGATGTTGAGCTAAATACCCATGCCTAGGGTTTGTAGTATATTTGATTGAATGCTTTGATTTGATATTTCCATTGATGTACCTTGTGTTGGTTGATTGCATTGGATTGTATGCTAGGTTGATAGATTAGCTATCTATTGATCTTTAAATATTGAATGAAGGACCGAGAAGTAAAATTTGATATCGGAATTATGCAATCGACTATCCTATGAATGAATTAAAAATATAAGTTCTAGGGTTTCATTAATTTGCAAATGTAAAATAATTGGTTATTGCTATTTCATGAATGTGAGAACTAATGAATTGGTAATTGACTAATTAACCTTAAGGAACAAATTAATTTACAAGGTTATATTAATGGATAATTGAGAATTGAGCTTTGATTGAATGGACCTATAACCCTAGGCATATTCCCAAGAATCGATTTGATCTTGTACAACCTTCACACACATCAACCCTACGCACGTTAATTTTAGGTTTAAATTATTCTCGCACCATTCCAACACAACAAACTTCCGTATTTAAATAATTTGTCAATCAAGCTATTACGAACCACACCTTCTTGGGGAAATGACCTTGGGGCGATCACCTTTGCTACAGCTACCTCGTATACTTGCGAGTGACGCTTGTAGTAGTACTTAATTCGAGCGCAACAAGTTTCTGGCTCCGCTGCCGGGGAAGGCTGTTTAAGTAGTAATAGTTTAATTTTTCTTTACAATTTAATTGATTGTTTGTTTTCTTTGAATTGTTTGTTTGTTTTGTTTAATTTTCTTTCAATTTAATTATTTGTTTGTTTTCTTTAAGTTGCTAAGTGCCTTTTGTAAATATGCAGTTTTCAAGGTACGTAGGGGTTTATGATGATAACCCTAACTGTAACATGGCATGGCAATTAGCAGAATTAACGAACCAACTTAAGATGCTAAATGCAAGAGGAAGAACACCTATGCCTACTCGTGAAGTATGTTCAGCATGTGGCATTGCAGGACATAGTGCAAACATGTGTTCATTTGGTTATGGACAATACCAAGAGAGGCAAGAGGAAGAATATGCCTATGAAAGTTTCCAGCAAATGAGTGGAAATGACCTATATCCCAGACCTTATAATTCAAGCTGGGAAAGCCACCCAAATTTTTCTTGGGAGAATCAACAGCAAATTCCACCTCAAAATTGTTTTCAACCTTACCAAAGAAATCCTTACTCTCAAGAACTATATTCAAATCAAGATCACCTTAAGAAACCCACATTGGAGGATAGTTTGAATGCCTTCATTCAAACTAGCGCACAAAATCAAGATCACCTTAAGATACCCACATTGGAGGATAGTTTGAATGCATTCATTCAAACTAGCGCACAAAATCAAGATCGTCTTAAGGAACCCCACTTTGGAAGATAGTTTGAATGCCTTCATTCAAATTAGTGCACAAAATCAGGATCAATGTAAGAAATCCACAGTGGAAGATGATTTGAATGCTTACCTTCAAATTAGCACACAAAATCAGGAAGGGAGCAATGAGATGTTTGATTCTTTGGAGGAATCATTGAAGAGGGTGGAAGCTCAAGTTGGGCAATTGGCACATCAACTCCAAGCACACCAAAAAGTGGAATTTCCTAGACAACTGGAGCAAGTCAAGGTAATCACAAATTTAAGGAGTGAACAGGTGATATATAACAATTTTTATGATTCCTTTGATGCAGGAACTAATCAAGAAAAAGATGGTGAGGAAATACAACCATACATAGAGGAGTTAATTCAATCAAAGGAGGAGGAGAATTTGGAAGCATCAACTTCCACAAAATTGCATGAACCTCCAAATCCTTGTATGCCACCAATCCCATTCCCAAGCAGGCTGAATGAAGAGAAACAAGGTATGCAACTTTCTAAACTTTATGACATGCCCTATAGTGAAGATAAGCTTGAGGTAGCCATGACCTTAGGAGTAGAGCCTAATTTTTCCAATTTAGAAATTGAGGAGAGCAATTTACTATTAAATAATGAGATTGTTGAGGGGGAGATTCAAATTGCTAAAGAGGATGAAGAAGTGGTTCAACCAAACTTGGTTGAACTTAAAAAAACCCCAAGAATTTTGAAAGATGTTTTGGTTGGGGAGTACAGTATGCAATAAATTATCATCTCTCCCACCCTTGGTGGTGAGAACGAGCAAAAACCATATATAACCATGTTGCAAACTGAAAAAGGTTCTTACCGCGTCCCTATAGCATTAGAGGATCAAGTTAAGACAACCCTCACATGTTCTTTTTGGACAATTACTCTTCCAAGGATGCTACCTAGGCTTTTCAATACATTGGGCACATTTCAAAGTTGCATGTTGTTCATCCTCTCACACATGGGCTCCAATTGCATTATGGGTGAAAGGAGCCCTACACATCATATATGGGAACGATGAAAATCAGGTATCATCTAAACTCTCTTTTAGTTTATGCATACTCACATTGAGGACAATGTGAATCTTTAAGTGTGGGGTAGTGCATTTTGTGTTTTTACTTTTTAAGTTTAATAATGTTTTACCTTGAATAAATGAGTTTTAGAAAGTTCAATTGTTATAAAAATTATTGATAGATGACCTTTGAATTTGAGAATTGAGTAGAATTGGTGCTTATTGTCAATTTTGTTGGTTTTTCCTTGCATTGCCATTAACCTAGTGAGGAATTGAGCCATCAACTTATCATTATTGTTGTGGGTGAACATCTTTGATTGATGAATTGCTAGAACTTGCTGTGACATGCATTTTAAGATTACATAAAAATTTCAATTAGGCATCAAGATGATTAAGGCAATTAGGTGAACCCACTTTGGCTTAAAAAGACCAACCCTATTTTTAACCTTAGTTAGCCAATTTTGAGCTTATTTTATTTTTCCTTTTCTTTCTTTTTCACAACACCATTAGCTTGGACCTTGTTGTTTAACTCTTATCCTTTCATTAGGTTAAGAGCATTTTAAGAGCGTTTATAACCGAGTGTTGTGTTGAATTAAGTGTGGAGTTAAATTTAGTAAGTTTAAGATTGCAAATCAAAATAAAAAAAATAAAAAAAAGAAAAAGAGAAAAATAAAATATATATATAGTAATAAGAATAATTGTTGTTCTTGTTGAAAGGGTTGGAATGTATCATTGCAATATTTAATAAGTAAGTTCCCTTGAAAAGCTCTTTAATGTCAAGGGGTAGATGAGAGGAAGGTGTTTTGGGATTGCTGGGTTATATATATGATTGGGTACTTCATTCTTAAAGTGCTCTTGAACTTAATGATCAAGCTCACATTTTCTAAATATCATGCCTTTACCTTAGCCCCATTACAACCCAATAAAGACCTTTTGATTGATGCTTGATTGTTATTTTGTGGTGGAGATTTGATTGATAAGCAAGCCTATGGCAATAATCTTTCATTGATTGTTATGAGTGTAAACACCACCATGATCAAACACTTGTAAGAGTTGGTGAGGGAGTGACAATATTGGTTATGCATGGAAAGCCACTTAATTGCATTGGTGTTGATTTTGTTTGATTCGATATTGATTGCGGATTTAGGGATAAGGAAGTCTTGATGCATCTTTATAACTCTTGAACTTAACAAAATTCATCTTGTTTAGTGTGTTTTGATTTTAGCCTTGCTTGGGGACAAGCAAGAAATTAGGTGTGGGGTATTTGTTTAGATCATATTTGTACTAGTTTTCAGTATGATTTTTATGTGTTTTTAGTTAATGTTTTGATTGATTTTTGTTTTAAGTTTGTTTAAAGTGTTTGTTTTAGGTTTAAGTGCAAAAACTCCCTTGGATGATCAAAACAATCAAGAAAAATGAAGAAAGAGCATGAATCAAGCAAGACATGGCCAAGCCAAAGCAAGCTTGGCCATGTCCCTCAAAAGAATTCCAAGACAGTAGCTGATACACCCAAGAGACACGGCCAAGCCACTGGCAGTGTCTCACCCAAGGAAAAGAAACCAAGAAAGAAAAAAAATAGAGGCAGTACTTGACACACTCACAGACATGGCCATGTCTGTGAGTGTATCTGATCGACATGGCCATGTCACTTGAAGCTTGGCCATGTCTCATTGTCTTGGCCGTGTTTCATCCTAAAATAGAGTTAGTACTTGACACACTCACAGACATGGCCATGTCTGTGACTGTGTTTGATCGATATGGCCATGTCACTTGAAGCTTGGCCATGTCTCATTGTCATGGCCGTGTTTCATCCTAAAATAGAGGCAGTACTTAATTTATATAAATTCTTTTGCACGAAGGAAAAGAGAAGGGGGAGACGGCTAGGGTTTGAGGAGAGAGAGAAAAGAAAAGAGAAGGAGGGGGTAAACACGATTTGGGATGAGGAGAGAGTGACACTCTCCTTGTCCCTTCATCTTCATCCTCCATCTTCATCTTCTCCATCTTCCATTGACAAGATCTTTGAGGTTCTTTGGGATAAATTGGGTTAAACAAGCTCTTAAAGGTTGAAGAAGCTTCATTCTAAGGTTTGGTGACTTGAGAAAGCTCCATTCCATATTGCAAAGGGGAATCAACCATTGAAGAGGGCTTGAGTTCTTCATCAAATATCAAAGTGGAGCTAGGGGGAAGACTAGTAATCCTACTCTTGGCATCTTCACAAGGGGTTTTTCTACTCTCTCTTTTAATTCATTCCAATATTGTTTTTGTTGTATTAAGAGAATTGATGTTGCAATGAACAATTTGTATTTGATTTATGTTAAGTTGAATGAATTTTTTAAATAGATGATGTTGAGCTAAATACCCATGCCTAGGGTTTGTAGTATATTTGATTGAATGCTTTGATTTGATATTTCCATTGATGTACCTTGTGTTGGTTGATTCCATTGGATTGTATGCTAGGTTGATAGATTAGCTACCTATTGATCTTTGAATATTGAATGAAGGACCGAGAGGTGAAATTTGATATCGGAATTATGCAATCGACTACCCTATGAATGAATTAGAAATATAAGTTCTAGGGTTTCATTAATTTGCAAATGTAAAATAATTGGTTATTGCTATTTCATGAATGTGAGAACTAATGAATTGGTAATTGACTAATTAACCTTAAGGAAAAAATTAATTTACAAGGTTATATTAATGGATAATTGAGAATCGAGCTTTGATTGAATGAACCTATAACCCTAGGCATATTCCCAAGAATCGATTTGATCTTGTACAACCTTCACACACATCAACCCTACGCACGTTAATTTTAGGTTTAAATTATTCTCGCACCATTCCAACACAATAAACTTCCGCATTTAAATAATTTTTAAATCAAGCTATTACGAACCACACCTTCTTGGGGAAACGACCTTGGGGCGATCACCTTTGCTACAGCTACCTCGTATACTTGCGAGTGACGCTTGTAGTAGTACTTAATTCGAGCGCAACATAACTCTAAGATTTTAATAGTATATTAGATTATTTGAGCCCAATGCTTGTGTATGTGTTAATATGATGTATAAAAAGAATAAAAATTATGTTTTGTAGTGGAATTGTATACCACATTGTGAAATACTATGCACCAACATTAAGTATAGTCATTATTTTAAAGTTTTATCATTATCAAGTATGTACCGCTACACTTTTAGCTTCGCGCAGTTGAAATTAATCGCGCAGGTGATAGAGTTGACCCGACATATCCAGAGAGTTCATCTAGACCTAGTCAGGTCTAGGCTTGAGTTATTTAAGCTCGAGGTGATTTTGCTACCACAGTGACAGAGCCAGTTGCCACTATGTTTACATTCCAAACTATAGAATATTTAGAGTATTGTAGACTATAAAGAATATTTTTGATAAATTGTATAATGTGGAAATATGTATATATGTTTTGATATATATATATATCTATATGTATATATATAAATATTTTGAGGAAATGGGAGGAGTTTGAGAAGTTGGGGTGAAATATTTGATTTATTGTTATTGGGAGTGTGATTTTATACAGGTTGAGTATTGTTGGAAATTTTGGAATGTTCAATTTATAGATAAAACTCTGATAAATTTTTTCTAGAGAATTCTTATATAAAATACTTATTTTTGGGACCTAAAGATAATAACAAATATTTTATTTGTTTATTAAAATACATTTAAAGGTGTTTGAGATTTTAAATTAGGAATATGAAAATTTTTATTAAACTGGGTTGTGACATTCTTATACATTAGATGCGTATTTTACATATACTAGGTGTATGTATTATACGTATATAGGGTATAAGGGTGTTACAACCGGCTCCTTTGAGAAGATCTAAAAGGGAATGAAAATATGTTATTTCTGATGATTATGTAGTGTATCTACAAGAATCTGATTTTGATATTGGGATAAGGAAAAATTCAATTTTATTTTCATAGGCCGTGGAAAGTGATGATTCTAATTAATGGATAGAAGCCATGAAGGAATAGTTGAAATATATGAACCATAATAGTGTATGGGATCTTGTTGATTTGCCTAATAATTGTAAACCCGTCGATTATAAATAGGTCTTTAAGACCAAGCGTGACGCCAAAGGCAATATCAAACAATTTAAAGCTAGACTAGTGGCCAAAGATTTCATTCAAAAGGAGGAGATAGATTACAGAGATACTTTCTCTCTAGTTTCTAAAAAAGATTCGCCTAGAATCATCATGATACTTATAGCTTATTTTGATCTAGAGTTACGTCAAATGGATATGAAAATTGCATTTTTAAATGGGAATTTGGAAGAATATATTTATATGGAATAACCTGAAGGGTTCGCAAAGAAAGAAAATGATCACCTAGTTTGCAAATTAATGAAATCAATTTATGGCCTTAAACAAGCTTCCAAACAATTAGTGGGAGCAGGTTTATACCATCACATATTTTCAGATTTAAAGAATCCATTGTTGATCTGTGTATTTATCTGAAAATTAGTGGGAGTAAGTTTATATTTCTGATACTGTATGTGGATGATATTTTACCAGCTAGTAGTGATCTTGGTTTATTACGTGAAACCAAGGAATATCTTTCTAAAAACTTTTAGATGGCTGATATGGGTGAGGTAAACTAAGTTATTGGCTTAGAGATCTTCAGGGATCGATCTCGAAGATTGCTAGGTTTGTCTCAGGAAGGGTATATTAATCGAGTATTTAAGGGATTTAATATGCAGTCATATTCAATGGGTGTTGCACATATTTTAAAAGATGACAAAGTAAGTAAACGACAGTGTCCATAGAATAACTTTGAAAGAGAGCAAATGAAGAAAATTACTTATGCATCAACTGTAGGGAGTTTGATGTACGCTCAAACTTGTACTAGACTAGATATCAACTATGTTGTTAGTATGTTAAGAAGATACTAAAGTGATCCAGGATTCGAATACTAAAAGACTATAAAGAAGGTTATGAGATACTTATAAGGGACAAAAGATTATATGCTCACATATAAAAGATAAGAATAATTGGAAGTGATTGGATACTCAGATTTGGATTATGGTGGTTGCCTGGATAGTTTAAAGTCAATTTTACGTTTTGTTTTTATGCTAGCTAATGGAGCAATCTCGTGGAAGAGTGTAAAACAGTCAATTACTACCTAATCCACGATGAAAGTTGAATTTATTGCTTGTTTTGAAGCCTCAAATCATGCTTTGTGATTGCGAAATTTCATCTCAGGGCTTGGTGTTGTTGACTCTATTGCCAAGCCATTGACAATATATTGTGATAAAACAACAACTATTTTCTTTTCTAAGAATGACAAATACTCCAGTTGATCAAAATACATGGGCTGAAAGTATTTTGTTGTTAGAGAAAGAGTCTAGAAACATTATGTGTCAATTGAAAATATTACTACAACACTTATGATTGTTGATCTATTGGCTAAGAGATTACCTCCAAAGACTTATGTGGAACATGTTATAATGATGATTCTTTTGAGTAATCCATAATATGTATGATGGATATTTTAGTGGTTGTGTATTTGATATTTTTTTGTGCATCAAAGTATGATTTTGTTCTTTCTTGTTTTTACATTATGGGTACACATTTTGTTGTTTGATAAGCATAATATGTCTTGACAAGATAAATTATAGGAGCTATTTTGGCTTGATGGACTGAATTTGCATGAGTTATAAATTTATAATATATAGAAAAAAATATGATATTGAAATCACGTAACTGCTATGACTTGCATTTATAATCTAAGCTTATTTCAGCATTATAATATAGCTAGTCAAAAATATATTTTGATATAAAAAATATTTATTATATTATAGTTTTTATAATCGGTTAGTGAACCAAGTGGGAGAATATTAATTTCACATAAATTAAGTGGATGACCCACTAATATAGTATTTTAATTTTTGTAAACTTATCTACTTATAATAGTTATAGCCAATTAAACTATCCATTAAGTTACATATAACTATTATTAAGGTAAAATAATACCTTGATAGAGTGAGTAGTCTTTTAAAATAATAAATAATAATTATCACGTTCAGTTTTTGCTGAACAGTTTCTAACCTTCTTTTCTCATCTATAAAAGAGCATAGAAAACTCCTTTTTACAGTAGTGAAAATTTCATCAATTAAAGTTTTAAAATTTCCATGCATAATAGGTAAATAGAGAGAAGAAAAGTGTTTAAAATTAAATGTTTAAATTAAAAGGACTCTTCAATTAAATAATGACTGCTTTATTTTTAAACAGTATATTAATTAATTTATTTTTTTTCTTAAAATATTTTAAGTATAATTAAATAGACATTATGTTAATTTTCGATTTAAAATTCTTACACTGTTAAGAATAGAAAATTATTTAGAGTAATGTTTTTCTAATCAATATAATAATCTTCACTGTATGAAGAACTTGAAAAAAAATTGGTCAGAATCCACTCTTATATATATATATATATACATATATTCAATTATTCCTGCCATCAAGATGCTGCGAAGGAAAACTTATATAATTTGCCCCTCAATATAACTACTAATTAATAAGAATAAATCTGTAAAATTCATATCATATAAAGATAAGAGTAATTTAATTAAAATTAAATATCTAAAAGTAAATAAAGTTATCCATCATAATTATCTAACACTATTTTGAATAATATATTTTTTGAGTCCCGTCATATTATTTTTAACTTCGTTACATTACTTCTTAAAAAAAAAACATCTTTACATAGTTGGCTCAAAAGAATAGAAAATATAAAACAAAATATTTCAAATCATATCAATATACGTACACAAACACATACAAGTGTCTAAGCTCCTAAATTTCCTTTAGAAGTGATAAAAACCCTTATAAATGAAGATTGGACACTTGTTACTTTGCTAAACTTTATGAGAAGAACAAATTTCAAGATTCCACCAAATGTATCAATTGAGGAAACTAATAAAGTCTTTTTGATGATCAGAATCCAACGAACAAAACGAACACTAACCGAAATAACTGCCACGCCGACATGCCCCCAATACTTTCGGTTATATTATGGGGCCCTAGAAAAAGAAAAAAACTTTAGCTACCACGTATGACATCCGTGGACCCCTTCCTTTTGTTTTATGTGGGGGCGGTGCCACGTCAATTTGACAAATCAAATAATTAATACTTTATGGGTCCCTTCGTAGATCAATCCTCCAAAGAATGAAAAAGAAAAGAAAAAGTAGATTAAAAGCTCATCTCATCTCTTAATCTGTTTATCCCCTTGCCTTTCTATCTTCTTTCTCTTTTTAAACATTTTTATTTTTATTTGGGTGGATCAATAATTTATTCCACGTCTATCGATAAATCTAGTTGCCTGGTACTTCCATGCCCTTATTATTTATTCCTCATTTATATATATTTATATAATATAATGATTTTCAATTTAAAATTTTATGCATGAAGTAACAATCTCTAATTTCATATATTAAACTAATCACGTGTTGATATTTTAAAAAATTATCATAAATATATCTATTTTTGCTCTACATGAAGATATTATTATCTTATTTATCTTTTTTTTTTCTCTAATTGTTACATTGAAAATAAATATATACATATAAATGCCTAGTGTAATTAAGTCTAATCTGAACTGGGAAAATGAAATTAAGAAATGAGTTTAAGCAATATTCACCTATTAAAAAAAATACTTGTAAATGGGCATTAAGTAATTAAGCTAATTCATCACTATTATTGACAAAGCAGAATGAAGATGAAAATGCAAATTGCAAATTAAGAAGTCAATTTCATCAGTTAATTTAAGCGACTACCGATAACTACTTGATAATAAAAAGAACAAGAATAGAATCCTTTCGTCATTCTTAATTTGGCTCATATCCTTTATGATATGTAAAGCTGATTATTAGATATCAATAAATATAGAATGCTATTGTTGTTACCAAAATCGTTTCTTTTGTATTAAATTAATTATTAACAATATCAATATCATTCTTTATTCTTTATAATTAATTTCGTTAAATCACAGTTTATTTACTAAATTAAGCATACCTATTAGTACTTTTTCTATTAAGTATATTAATTAAATTATTAATTAATTAGTAGCATAAAATTTGAATCTAGAGCCAACCATAATGTAATATTTTTTAGGTGATGGTAAAGATTGTTTTCTAACGTTGAATTTTTGGTATATAAAGCACAGAATAAAGGGAAAAATTAATGATAAATAAAAGGAAGCCGACCTTTTAAAGATTTAGGTTTCCTTTCAACATTTCATGGTCTACTGTCAAAGTATGAACATAGTTTATTTATACCTTCTTTAATGTTTTGACACATACTTGCCCACTATATATCTGCATCTTTTTATTATTATCTTCTCTATTATTGGCCTAGTGAAAAAAAAATATTTTTTTAACTTTCAAACTTTAAAAAATAATTTAATGTTTTGACCAATACAGGTTGCACTCAAATTTAATTTGTAAATAATAATAATAATAATAATAATAATAATAATAATAATAATAATAATAAAGTTAACAGTATATTAATAGTGCTATCAAAAGTCTATAATAGCAATATACAAAATTTTATGTAAATTTTATATTGAGTGTTAATTATATTAATTCTTATTGAAATTAGATTCTTTATTTTTAAAAATATAATTCATATGCTGTTAAAAGGTATTCTTTGTAATAGTAACATTACAAATATATTATGGAATATATGAGTTATTAAAAAAATATAAATATAATAATATATTTATTTATATAAAATTTAATTAAAATTATAAATGAAAATGTAATATTATAAATTTAAATTTTAAAGTAGTTATACTTGATATTACAAAATTTCAGCTATTATTATTATATATGTATATTCTTTTAATTTGCACCATTGAGATATATGAGAAAGGTATATACTAATAAATATAATACATGTTACTTATATAAAAAAAATATAATATGATAATAAAAATAAGGAAATTCATATCACTATTTCAGTTGGGCCACTGGCCACAGGTTATCAAGAGCTGTTTATTAGACTAATGATCACTATTATATATTTTGTCATTTTCTTCAGTTGAATATTTAAATTAAAAATTTGTTTAAAATTTCCTTGAAAATTATTACTATTAAAACATACAAAAATTAGCTTAGATTGATGAAATGTGATTATTATATAAAGAAAAAGTAAATAAAGCATTTACGTTTAGGAAAAAATAAGTATATAAAATTATATAATGGAGAAAAAAGAACAATATAAATAGTAATGAAAAGGCATATTTACAAATTTTTAACTAAAAAAAAGCATTAAATGTTTTGATTACTATTTATCTAATTTAGATCTTTGATTAGCTATTACAATTTAGGTATCAATGACTATTTGAATATTATTGTGGGGCACAAATTTCTCTTTATAAAATCAAAGTGACTGCTAATTCATAATGCTAAATCTAATCTATAGAGCTTGATTGAAATAATAAAATTAATATCAAACATCATGTATAGTTACATAGCGGAAGCTTTATAAGATCTTTGCTAATTTGCAAATAGGAAATAGTAAATAAATTAGGCATTAAAGGTGTTTTTTTTTTTTTTTTTTTATAAATTTCCCTGAAAAATCTCTTGATGGCTGATGCTACAAAAATACCAACCTCAAAAAGTTTTATTAAAATACCAAAATTTTATCAAATAATATTAAATACTAAAGAATATATTAAGTTTATTCATAATATACATTGAATTTATTATACATAAACTGCAAAATTAGTATTTTTTCATATAATATAAATATACTAATAATAAACATATCACAAAAAATAAAAATACATATCAATGCGTTGTACAAATATATAGATAATATATTTAATGTATATAGAATTTGCAGTTAGTATATATAGAGTTTACAATCAATATATAAAGAGCTTATTAACTAAAGACACTTATCTCAATATTTTCTATTATATCATAATTTATTAATTCAACAATATAGTTATGATTAAAAATGAAAACACATATCAATGTGTTGTACAAATATAGAGTTTACACTCAATATATATAGAGCTTATTAAACAAAAATACTTACCTAAACAATTATATCAAAATTACAAACGGTATAAATAATTAATATATCACAATTCAATTAACATCTAATAACAAAAAGCTACAATGAGTGTACACTTAGTATATATTGGTTTATTATAGAAACTGTAAAATATATTATCAAATATAGTAATAATAAACAAATAATATACTATAAACAAGACTTCAACCAAAAATATAAATCTAAAAAATAAGAGCAAAACTTATATGTGTTTATTAAAATGAAAAAAAAAATTGTATTGTTGGATACAAGAAAATGCAATTAAGTGCAACGACAATCTAACTTCAGAATGTAAATTCTTGGAGGATCAACAAATAATTAATTGCTTAATTGAAATTAGTACAAAAGTACTAGTATAACATCCACACAACAAAACACCTCTCACTAACACAAACGTTTCACACTATCTCACATACACTTAATAAACTCCCTTATATCACTTCACTTTGAAGCATACATGGAAAATTGGGGCTAGCAACAATAAGCCAAAGCCAATGAAAAAAAACTCAAAACTTGTGAAACTAGATTTGAAGCCCGAAAGAAAGAAAGGCTCATTAAGGAAGACCCGTGCAATAACTTGTGGCCTCTGGAGTTCCATCTAAAGAGTACAAGTCTAGGCAAAGAACTGAGGAAGAGACCTGAGACTTCTAAGTCAAAAGAAATGCAAGCTCAGGATAATAATTAAAAGCAAGTCAAAATTAAGCCAAACCAATTAGACTTGAAGGGGTGTGTTGGAAATAATGAATAAAAGAAAAAAAAGAAGAAAGCCAAAAAAGATGGAGATGGACTTAAAAATTCCACATCGGGAAAAACAAGAAAAGAAATAGGGTATATTAATTGTGTGGCTTGAATGACAAAATAGGTCTATTTTGTCAACAAGCCCAATTTAAAGATACCCAAATAATAAATAAGTCCATCAAATACAAGCCCAATTTAAAAACCTAATAGTTCCATATGTTTCAAGACTTGGATCAGGCCCAACTAAAATTTCAACTTAATATTAGAGCCAATATGGCCTCATGGCCTGACGATACAAGGTCTAAGATGATGAAGTACACCTAGCAAATTCGGGCCAGCAACAACAAGCCAAGGCCTATGAAAAAAACTCAAGACTTGTGGCCCAAGACCTGAATTCTGAAAGAAAGAAAGGCCAAGTGAGAAAGACTCGGACAATAAATTTTAGCCTCTAAAGTTCCACTTGAAAAGAAATGAGGAAGAGACTTGAGATCTCTAACACTTAAGGAACACAAGCCCAGGATGATAATTAAAAGAAAGTCACAACTAAGCCAGGCCAGTTGACTTGAGAGGGAGTGTTGAAAATAATAAATAAAATAAAAGAAAAGAAAGCCAAAGAAGATGGAGATGGGCTTTAAATATCCCACATTGGGCAAAACAAGAAAAGAAATGAGGTATATTAATTATGTGGTTTGAAGGACAATATGGCCTAAGCCAATTTTTCAACAAGCCCAATTTAAAGATGCCTAAATCAACATAAAGAAGTCCATCAAATACAAGCTCAATTTAAATACCCAACACTTCCATATGTTTCTAGACTAGGACCAGGCCCAACTAAATTTGTAATACACTTCACGTCGCAAACACAAGCGATTAAATAAAAAATTGACTAAAACCCACAAAATAAAAATTAGATACCAGTGATTAGTAGGAGAGCCATAGTCTTTCTAACTGTGGACTTGGCCTGATAACCTGGTAATGGGAAATGTGAATGTGAATTTGGTGCAATTTCACTTCTCTAAAATCTTCGAGAGATGATTATGGCCACAAAATTCACACCCAACGGCTGGATTGGTGGTGGAAGGGAATCAAAAGTGAAAATTGATTAAGGTGGAAGGAAGAAAAAAGATTGAAGAATGAGTAAATAGAATAAATATATAGAGAAGAAAGGAAAAAAAAAAAGACCACTGCAATTAGAAAAAGAAGAAACATTATGGAAAAACTAGTAATTGTATAAGAATTTTAAAATCTAATAAAAAAGTAAAAAAAAACTATTACTTCTATAAATAACAAAAATGTGCTTGGTAGGAAAGAAATTTTTTTTTGATAAAAATTGATTTTTTTTTTTTGGGGGGGGGGGGGTTTATATCTTAGTGACTTAAAATGAAAATATGGAAAATTGAGAAGATGAATTCTTTCAAAGAGAAAAAGATATTATTAATTATTAATTTGTTTTCAAATCCCAAGACAAAGAAAATTTATAAAAAAAAATCCAAAAAAACCTAGAATTCAAAATATAGACTTGTTTCTTGAGAAGGAAAGAAATAAAAAAATTACATAATTTTGAAAGCAAAATCATAATTAGAATCATGCACTAAACAATGCTTTAATGAGAACTTCCTACCAAATGTAATTCAGAAAATAGAAACTATAAAAAAGTAAATAGAAAAAAAAAATACAAAAACATAAGTCTAAATGAATGAATTTGACTACCATCAAGTCTTGACTTGATAACTAGGAGTATTATTGCTCTTGCTAAAGTATTAAGTTCGAGTTCTAAGTGTTCTCATCCTCCATATGTAATTAAAAAAATATAAATGAATTTGACTAAAAAACAACATATATTACCTAATGAGCTATAAGTTTGAATCGTCGACTTAATTTTCATCGAATTGGGCCTTAGTCAAGCTCAATTTCCAACATTACCAATGAACAACCTTTTTTATATCTTTGTCTTGTAACTTGATATGAAAATTCCAATAACTTGCAAGTCAACTTCACATAATATGTTACTTTTTGAAAAGATCAAATCTAAATCATATAAGAGGTAAACATATTTTTACCACCAATCTTGCATCTCAAGTAGCACATTTAAATTACTAAAAGAATGATTTTCTATATAAAAAAGTATGATTTTCCATTAAATATAAAACTAACCAAAGAGCATATAGAACTCTTAAAACTATATTAGGGTTGGGCAAGGTACTAGAAATACCAGACTGAATCAAAATATTAATTCCATTTAGTATTGTATTATAAATTTTTGGGACTAAGGTGAGAACTGCACCATAAATTTTGGTATGGTATATTACTTGTTTTTACCCTATGTCCAAACCGACAATTGTACCAAACTAAATGATATTGGAACTAAGAATATAGATCTAATAAATATATTGTACATCATTTAATACAATTAATACAATATATATGTCTATTATAATACGTACATGTTATATACAATTATATTACATAGTTTACATGAATAATATTTATAGTAATTAAGAAATCCTACTATGAATGGGAAATTGCCATTTGATGCTTACTGTGAATCATTTATAAGTGTTAACACAAATGTTTTAACCTCAGATTGAGAACCAACCCAATATTCTTTAGAGCCTGGGTTTGATGATGACAAAATACTAATATTATAGTCAATTAATTTAAACACAATGTCCTTTGAATTTGTAAAAAAGCTAAAAATATATGCAAGCTAATATAATATTTTAAGTAGAATAAAGAATGTATAAACAACATATATATCAAGCACATATGAATATAAACAATGCATAAATAAGATATCAAACATAAACTATGTAACACCTTTATACTCTATATGCATAATATATATATATATATATATATATATAATACAAGAGTGCTACAGAAACCAAACTGTAGATGTAATACCCTTATATCTTACATACGCACAATACATACACTTCGTATATGTAAACACATATATAAAATACAATTGTCACCATCCTTATTATTAGAATATTCACCATAATTTTAAACAAAATAAATTATCCTTTATAAATAAATTTATTAGGTAAATAAATATATATACCAATAATTAAATGTTAAAATACAAATTTTAAAGAAAATATTTTTAAAAAAAATTGCTAGAGTTTGGTTTATAAATTGGACATTTTCCAAAAGCAACCAAAGACACAACCTGCATAAAAAAAGTACTCTCCAAATATGTTTACATTTAACCAAATCACCAAAAACAATTAATATCTCAAAATTACACATGCATATATATATATATATATCTATATGAAGTATTTCAAATATTTACAGTACTTAACCAAACTTTATATATATATATATTGTGTACCACATATTCAAAATTTAATATGTATTAAAAGTGAACAATACATGTAATGTTGCACCCAAGGCTTGGTCCCGTGGCAAAACTAACAAATTTTAAGTGCACATCCACTAACCTAGACCTGATCGGGTCTACTAGGGCTCTTTGCCTCTACCTTGTCACTTGTGCTATAAACAAATCACACTAAGCTACTAGCTTAGCGGTATATACTTTGGTAATAAAAGAAACTTTAAAACAATGCATCATGAATTTCTTTATAACATGAAATGCTTTATGCTTTAAAACACACTTTATTTACAATGATCACCAAGGTTACACAGTCACATACATTGAGCCCAAATGACCATATATAATATTCAAGTTATAGAGATATTCACTTGGTCTATCCTGACACCGGGAATCTAAGTATCCAATAATACCGCCCAAAGGCGCATCCCCAATTGACAACAGTGTGTCTAGCCTCGAAGGCAAATAATTATTACATCATAAGTGACACCAGTGTGTCTAGCTTAGAAGACAAATAATTTATCATCACATAACAATGGCATGCCAATTCAATAGCATCAAATACAATTTTTTAGAACATGATAATATATAAGGTAAACACACATTTTATTTATATTATCATTTCTTATTCATTTTTCATCAAATTTTCCATACTCCATATGCAAATTCCATATTTTTCACATATTTCAATCACATTGATACTTTCTCCTCATTTTTCACATTCCATACTCATTTCTCATATTTTCCAATCATAAAAGCATATTACCCTTGCCACATTCACAATATGGCTTATTTCCCATTTCAAGTGCCCAAAACAACAGTTTTTTTTTACAAATAATGCATAACAAATATATTAACCATTTTACAATGGCTTAATATCTAACATTTCATACATTTCAAACTCTTTCATATATGACAATGCACTTACACCATGAATTCCAATGGCAAAGTAGCTTAGCACATTTTCAAAAATCACAATGTGCTAGGAAAAATCAAATGCAATTAATGCATATGCTATCAAAGTATATACTAACCTTAGAAATGCCACAATCAAGGCTAATTCCACTTCCAACCTTTTCTTTACCAGTTACCCTTCTTCACTTTGATTTCACAAATTCACTTTAGTCAATCCTAAACCAAATTACAAGTGCAAAAAAAGTGTTAGAAACTCATTCTAGAACCTCTTAACCATTCAAACATATCAACTATCTTAAAATCTGTTAACCTCATCCTAAATCATTCAAAACTCTTAACCTCTTAACCTTTTAACCTATCTTCAAATTCCAATTTTCACATATCAACCATAAAACCCTAATTTCATCAAAGTTCCATCATATCCAACTTCCAATCACAAAATCAATATACACATGTCAAGATAACTTCAAAATAACTCATTACAACAATTATAGCCTTCTCCATCTCATGCCTATAAATCACATATTCATAAAACTCAAAGAAAACTTCTTAAACTTAGAAAATACTTACCTAATACTTGATTAAACTTCAAAATTTTCTTAAATCCTTTGAAATCTTTATAAAATTTGATGTGGATATTGAAGGAAATTTGCCTCTCCTCTTATTCCAAAAATTCGGCCAACATATGTAAAGAAGAAGAAGATGAATAATTTTGTATTACCAAAATTTCAACTTTGCCCCTCACCTTTTTACATAGTTAAAAAATTATTAATTAATAAAATATTTAGATATTTTACCTTCTTCCTATCCGTAAATGTATTATTTTAATTATATTATATTTATTTTATTTTATTATTTATTATGCATAATTTAATTTTTTTAAACTTTTCTACTTTTTGAGTTTTTAACATTCTTTGTCTTTTTTTGAAAATGTATGTGTTAGGTATATACTATGTATACATTTGGTATCCAATATATATTTTATATATATCTTGTGTATACTTTAGGTATATACTATATATATACCTCTCACAACACTCTAATTACCCTCTCTACACCTTATTTAATTATTCTTAATGAGACTACGGGTGTTATAGTAGAAATACTCATTTAAAACCTTAGCATAAAATTCAAGCTTATTCAAAAATTAAAATAATATATATGCAAATATATAGTATTAATTAAATTGCAATTTTGATTAAATTACATGAAAATTTCTAAGAAAAATTTTTCATAGTTTTATTTATATAATCATTATTGCTAAATCTTCAAAATTGAAAATCATGTTAGAGGATACACTTCTAAAATTCAATTTTGACAAACTCCACTACTCCAATTTAACCAATCCAACGCATCACAATATCTACTAAATAGCAATAGAAAAAATAAAATATATAACATTTGTATAAACATAATATTTACAAATCCTTAATTAGTTTATCAAATATTAAATAGTTATAATTACAAAACCAAAATGTATAAAATACAAAAATTACACATGATATGCAGCGCCAGCTAGAAATAGTCTAGTGGCAAGAACTTTAAGTTTTTTTGATCACCTTCAAACCTAAGCCTTCTTTGACCTATCAGGGCTTTTTCTATCCATAAACTTGTCACCTGCGTGATAAAATTTAATTGCACTAAGCTATATAGCTTATAGGTACTTACTTTGAAAATAAATAAGTAAATAAATAAAATAAAAACTTGAAATTGTAACAAATTTCACATAGATCCTTCAATTAATGGAATAATCATAGTTAAAAGAATTTCATAAACTGCAACTATAATTTAAACAAATGCATATATTTAACATTTCCAATCATAACATACTTAAATTACACATATGTACAAATGTCTAAGTTTCAGTAATATTTAATAGGCATATCATGACCAATAGGTCTTGACACCGGAGACAAGTGTCGCGATATCAAAGTATCTCACTCAAAAACATATAAATATCACATCACAAGTCTCCTCGACACTATCGTGTCTTAACACCGAAGCATCGTGATACTCTAATATCTTGCCTGTGGGCTTAAATATAATAATTATATCATGACGCATCTATAATCATCGACATGCCAACTTGATAGTATCAAACTCAATATTACAAATCAAGAATATGTATAAGGCGTTTAAAATACAATAACATTTTCAATAATAATTTTCAATAATAATTTTCAATCTATCTCAACAAATCATCTCCATAATTTCTTCATAATTTCTCAAAACTCACATAATCAACATATAAAATTTCCATAATTCAAAAGATAATTAATTCAATATGAAAGTTCAAACTTAACATTCATATAAATAAATCAAACTAAAAATAAAATGACTTTTTGAAATACTTTAATCCCTCATAAACTCTAAGTTCCATTAAGTAATAAATTTCTTTTAAAAATAACCAAAACAAGTTTTCATCAAAATACAACAACTTTATATAAATATTTTCAAAGTAAGTATAAACCTCAAGTAGCTCCAAAAATCAACTCAAATCCTTCCAAAGTCCAGATATAATGAAAGTACTTCTCCTCCACCATGAACCATGTTGGCCAAAGAATACCCCTAGATCAACAAGGGTTTAATTCTTCAATTGAACACATATTCCTATTTAAAATACTCAAATTATCTCTTAGTTACACTAATCCTAACTAAACCCATCAAAAACCCTAAATCCAAAAGTTCCATAAATCTTAACTTCTTGATTCAAACTCAAATCAATCTGTTAATCACAAATTTAAGATATAAATGTTATATTCTCTTCATTACCCAAGCTATTTTCCATCTACATGATCTTTCTCTATGTAATTCTAACTTACATAACCAAAACTCATAAAAACAAGTTTAAAAGAACATATCTTACTTGAATTCTTCAATATCACTTCAAAAACAACTTGAATCCTTTTGATTTAAGGTGAAAAATTGAGTAGAAAAATGAAGAAAAATCCTTTCCTTATCTTCCTTAGGAAAATTTGCCAAATGAAGGAAAAAAGAAGAAGAAAACTTTTTTTCCCTCTTTTTCTTCCATTCTTATTGCTTATATACCTTTATTATTATTATTATTACTACTACTACTACTACTACTACTACTACTACTACTACTACTATATACATATATAAATCTCCATCATCCAACTACTTTCTTCTTTTTTTTTCTTTTCTCATCCTATATATGCGTATGTATATACATATCTTTTTTCTTCTTTTTAACTATATATACATGTATATCTTATTGTAAACCCCAAAATTTTCACCTAATTGAAACACTCAACTTTTCATTTTACATGAAAGCCTATGTGATTATGAATCCAATGCAATTGCATTCATGTGAATCAGATGTCAAATAGGCCCAAACGGGCCATTTGAAGTTTTATGCACAAATTGGGCATCTTGCACAGTGAAACCTTAATTTTTTTTATTTAATTAGAATTCAGTCTATAATGGTCACTATACAACTTGAATCATCCAAAATTAATGTCGGATGGAGGAGAACAGGCCTTTAGAAATTTGTTGTGCAGTGATGGGCCCATTGCATCAGTATTATGGGTGCGATCGAGGGTGCCGCGCGACAACACTATGGCTACCGCGTGGCAGCAGTAAGGAACCCAAAATGTGCCGTGAGGCATTGATTTCATGCTATGAAAATCTAATCCAACTTTTTTCAATTTTTGTTTGATTTTAACCTTCTAAAGCTCTATAAATTGGCCCTTCCCACTTCATTTTTCTTCATCCCATTCAACTTAGCAAGACCTATTTGTAATTTGTTTAATTTCTCTTCTTCTCTTTCTCTTTCTTTAAGAAAAAAGGTTTATTCTTTTTTAATTTGAACCGCCTAAAATTTTGATTCCTTAGCGAATTTGGGTGCTTGCCCTCTTTGTTATGGTTCTCCTTAAGACAAATCAAATCTACTTGCTTCTTTAGCAAACCCCAACCCTAATCAAGATGGAATTAATGTCCAACCACACTCTTAAACCACCATCAATCAAAGCATCAAGGAAGAAGATAAGGAAACCCTAATTTTATTTTATTCTTTGTCTTATTTTGTTGATGTTAGACCATTTGGCCTAATTTTGAAGACCATACATTATTTTTTAAAATTAAAATTAAATTAAACCTTTTGTTATAATCTTTAAGGACTATCATTTGGTCTTCAAAATCAAACTAAAATTAAAATTTAACCTAGAATTAATTAATTAATCAATTAATTAATTTAGGTGGGAACATAAAACCCAAATATAGTTTTAGACTTAGGTTTATCAAGTTAAACTTAATTTTCACATTTAAACTTAGGTTTTATTCAGGTAAAACCTAAAATCAATTTTAGACTTAGGCTCACCTAGTTGAGGTTTAAACCCCCACTTTTAGTTCAAAACCAACCATTGCGAAATTGTTAGAACTGTATGGGCTTTGATTCCTATTTAAATGGGATATACATGCCTACTTGGAATTTAACTCCAAGTATCAAGTCCACTTTGTAAAATAAACTTTTTCTCTTAAATATTTAACCTTTTGTTACAAGCTTTACTGTCAATTAAAAACTTCTTTTGGGAAAACCCAAGTCACTTGAAGTTTCACATGGCTAACATTTTTCTGTTAAATCTTTAACCTTTTGTTATAAGCCTTACTATCAATTAAAAACTGTCCTTTTAGGAAAACACAAGTCATCTGAAGTTTCACATGGCTAGAATATACCTAAAGAGCCAATTAAAGCATGTAATTCTCAATGTCAAGTCAGTAAGAATAGTTGGGGAATGTGTACTGAACCTAGAATCCATAATGCTAGAGTTAAGATCCCTTATTCTTGGTTTTGAAATGTAAAATTTAATTTAGTTTCTGTACTTTATTTTATTCTTTTGCTATGCATGAATGTATAAGTCTTGTTTAATTTGTTGCTCCATATTATAACTATCATATCAAGAAATTTATTTTGTAAGTTCTTATTTATTCTAAGACCAAATTCTTTTTACTTAAAATAAGCCAAAACCTAGCCCCCTAATTCATCTTTTAGTTTGAGGCTAGTGATTTTTATCCTTGGGGTAATGTTAGAGTCAACTTTAGGGTTTTCCTTGAATTTTCCCTTTCCAAAATAAATTTGACTTCTAACTCTTCAAAATCAGCTTTTACTTGAACCGAGAGTAGCCAACAAAGGTAGAGTGATTTATGCACTTTTTGTGAGACTTTGCCTAGCTAATTTTTAGTGTTCCGACTTGCATCCTTTGCGGGTCGAGCAAGGCATATGGGCTTGGGCCTTACACTTATGTATATATTATGTATATCTTTCTTTCTCACATTGTTCTTAACTTTCCTTTTCCCTCTTTTATTTTACTTATTTTTAATATTGTTATTATTAATATTATTTATCTTCATATCTCTTTTAACATATTTAATTATCCCTTTGTATTTTTCAATTTTAGGATATATTAAAATTAGGGATATTACAAATCTCTCCCCTTTAAGGAACTTTGTCCTCAAAATTACTTGTTGTTTAACTCTTAAAATGCTATGGATTTTGGCTTTGCATCACATCCTCACTTTCCCAAGTTACTTCTTTGGTCGAGTGATTCTTCCATAACACTTTCACTTAAGGAAACCTCTTATTTCTTAATTCTTTCACTTTACGCATAAAAAAAAGTCAATGGTTCCTCTTCATGAGTTAGATCCGGATTCACCTCAACTGATTCATCCGACACTACATGAGATGGATTTGATCTATACCTTTAAAGCATGAAAACATGAAAAACATTATAAATTTTCTCTAACTCGAGTGGCAAAGCCAATCTATAGGCAATAGGCTTAAGTCTTTCAAGTATCTCATAAGGCCCAATTAAAAGAGGACTAAGCTTGCCTTTCTGACCAAACCTCAAGTTCTTCTTCAATGATGACACCATTAAAAACACCTTATAACCTATATTATATTCTATATCCTTCCGCTTCAAATCAGAATAAGACTTTTATCTATTTGATGCCACTTGTAACTGGTCTCAAATATCTTTAATTTTTCTTTTGTTTCCTTAATTAATGTAGGACCCATTAACTTCCTCTCTCCAACTCCATTCCAACACAAGGGTGTTCTACACCTTTTACCATATAATACTTCATATGGTGGCATCCCTATGCTGGATTGGAAACTATTATTATAAGCAAACTAAATCAAAGGTGTTGAGATTGATGGACAATCAAACTCTATTTTGATTATTGACAATCAAATTGATAAAGAACTAATGATTTCAAGCAAGTTTGCTTTTGCAGAGTTAGAAACTGAACAGCTTTGTGCAATCACCCAAAATACCGAGCGACTGCACAAATGTAGCAAAAACACAGAATCTAATGGACATATGAAACCCAGATATACCAAGCAGAAAAAGGGAAAACTAAGCTGGCATATGACATACATACTTGCCGAGCAGAGAGCGCAAAACAAAATGGACATATAGAATGCCAAGCTAGATATAGAATTGCCGTGCTAAAAGTAGCCCGAGCAGCTAAAGAGGAAAGCATGGAACTGCCAGGCTAAGCAAGTATCGTAGGTCTATACTGAGCTAGAAGAGCCAACTACGATCAACTGAACCAAGTCCTCAATTTCCATATAAAGATAGCGGTCTTAGTGAGCGGTGAAGTTAGGATGCCCGGTAGGCGTGTGACCATACGCGAACACCGAGTGACCACACTAAATCAAGGTAAAAATTCATAAACTCACAGAAACGATAGCGGTCCCAGTGAATGGTGAAGTCAGGATGCCAAAAATTTGGGTGACCGCACATAACAAAGAGCTAAAATACTAAAAAGAATAGAAGAGATAGCAGTAAGCTCTTGCGGTGCTTCTTTGACGCTCAAAAGCTTGTACAACCGCCTAGAAGAACCGAGTAAGCACACAAGACCATCAAATTTGAATCTTAGCACCAAATACCTAGGACTAAAAATACGTGGATGAAGAAATTTGAATTCAACAGTAACTTTATGTCGAGTGACCGCACGTCGAGCCGGGCGACCGTACGACACAAAAGTATAGGCAAGCTAGATTCTATCAGACAACAAAATCTGACCGTTGAAACTAGCTGTTACACAGAGCTTTTAAACCATGCGACTGCACTCCTAGCAGAACAACCACACACTGAGCTCCGGCTATAGAATTAGTGGAACACAAGCACTAAATATGTAGGAACCACTTCAAACTGCTAGTTTAAGACAAATGGCTATAAATACCACATTAAACTTCATTTTTTTGTTAGACAATACTTTGATTGTTATTGTAATTTCATTGAACAACCTTTTTGATTATCTTGTCTAAAGATCGAAAGATCAAACATAAAAAATCTTAGAATGTTGGGTGTGAGCATTAAACACCATCAAAAGTTTGAGTGTGAGCTTAGAAACACTTAGGTTGTGAGAGTGAGCCTGGAAAAACTCTTGTAAGGGTTGTGAGGATTGATCTCAAACTATTGTATTGGTTTGGTGTAACTAGGAAAAACACCAAGTTAGAGTTCAACTTGTAAAAACTCAAGACTAGTGGAACCTTAACAAGTTGTTAAGGAAGTGGATGTAGGATTGAAGTAAATATGAACCACTATAACTTCTTGTATTCTTTTTTCTCTACTCTACTCAACCTTCATCTACATCTTCTTCATCTGTTGCTTTTGAATTTCAAATTTACCATCATTCTTTGTATTAACCAATTCACCCGCCTCTTGGTTTTTAGTTTGGGACAACAATTGGTATCAGAGCTAGTACATTTCTTCAAACTTAATTGTGAAATTCAATCCAAAATGGCAGCCATTCCACCAATAAATAACTTCAGACATGGAAACCTAAATTCATTCTTTAGACCATATTTCAATAGAATAAATTACTCTTATTGGAAACGCAAGATGTTCTTATTCCTAAATAGTGAAGGAATTGAGCTTTGGGATTTTGTTGAAAATGTTGGGAAATGAATATTATCACTCTATTTCCCTTAAACCACATTAGTAGGAAAGCGAAAAATAAATACGAAATAGTAACATGCAATTTGATAACGGAGTTCGGCCAATTATGCCTACGTCTCCGGAGCTGCTGCAGACTTCTATTAAGGAGAAAAATACACATTGTTTACAAACACTCACACCTCACACCCAATTATCCCCAAGAATTTTAACATAAATTCTTTTAAAGAAATTCCCTAATAGACGTGATTAAGAGCAAAAAAATTACTTGACTTAATTTTTGCTTGACCTGCTCTGATCTTCCTCTCTATTAATTTTCTTTCTATTCTCTCTAATTTTCTCTCATACATAACAATGGCCAAAGGGCCATTTATATAGGAAAATTATAACATGTGAACATAATGGTTGGTGAGATTTGTCAAAGGTTAGGTATCTCTTTTACCTAAGTTAGGCACTTCCATTTTTTACCACCATCACTTAAGTTAGGCACCTCCATTTTTTACCACCATTACTTAAGTTAGGCACCTCCATTTTTGACTAAAAAAAGTTACAACTCCATTTTATGGTTAGTAACATTTTATTAACAATCTCCCACTTGAAGACTAATTTCAATCTATCTTCACACCTCGATCTATGCAACATCTCTTCTACGATCTACTTCTAATGCAGGCCAACAGAAGCTGAACACAGCTTCAGTTTGTTAATCGACACCGTCTTCGTTAACATGTCTGCTGGATTTTGAGTTCCACTAATCTTCTCAAGTTTCAAAATTCCATCTTCCAGAAATGACCGAATAAAGTGATATCGCAAATGTATGTGCTTCGTTCAGGTATGAAAAGATGGATTCTTCACTAGATGTATGGCACTTTGACTGTCGCGATGCAAAACATTATTTTCTTGTTTCTTGCCTAGTTCTTCCAAGAAACTTTGGAGCCAGATCATCTCCTTGCTGGCTTCCGTGACAGCGACATATTCTGCTTCAGTTGTGGAGAGAGCAACTATCTTCTGTAGTTGAGAGACCCAGCTCACTGCGGTACCTCCTAGAGTATACACATACCCTGTAGTGCTCTTTCTGACATCAACATTTTCAGCTAAATCAGCTTCCACATAGCCTGCTAGTGTCGTATCTCCACCTTGAAAATAAAGTGCCTTATCTGTGGTACCCCAAAGATATCTGAGGATCCACTTGAATGCTTCCCAGTGTACCTTGCCTGGATTATTCATGTACCTGCTAACAGCTCCCACTGCTTGAGCAATATCTGGCCTGGTACAAACCATGGCATACATCAAACTCCCAATTGCCGAGGCATACGACACCTTTGCCATGTGTGCACATTCCTCCTCCATCTTCGGTGACTGTTCTTTAGAGAGTCTGAAATGAACACCTAAAGGTGTGCTCACTAGTTTAGCATGGTGATGTACTCAGCCTGTGATAACATCAAAGTCCTGAAATTCGTGTCTCTCTTGATCCTTATTCCAAGAATCTGCTTTGTAGCACCCAGATCTTTCATTGCAAACTGCTTTGACAATTTCTGCTTTAAATTTTTAATCTCTTGCATGTCTGAACCTGCAACGAGCATGTCATCAACGTATAACAATAAAATAATAAAGCTACTGTCAAACTTCTTAATGTAGCAATAATGATCTGCTTGGCATCTCGTGAAACCGTTGCTGCCCATAAAGCTGTCAAACTTTTTGTACCACTGTCTAGGAGCTTGTTTCAAACCATACAAACTCTTCTTCAACCTGCACACTAGGTTTTTCTTGCCTGCCTTAATGAAGCCTTCTGGCTGCTTCATATAGATCTCTTCCTCCAAATCTCTATGAAGGAATGCTGTCTTTACATCTAACTGTTCAAGATGTAAATTCTCTGTAGCTACTATTTTCAACACCAGTCTGATTGTCGTAAGCTTTACGACAATCGAAAAAAATTTCAGTATAGTCAACACCTTCCTTTTGCTGAAAACCTTTTACAACCAATCTTGCTTTATAGCGTCTACTCCCATCATGCTCTTCTTTGATCCTGTAAATCCACTTGTTGTGGAGTGCTTTCTTGCCTTGTGGTAGTTCAGCTAATTCCCATGTCTGATTTGACATGAGTGAGTCCATCTCATCTTTCATGGCATACTCCCACTTGATTGAATCCTCCACTTGCATTGCTTCATCTTAGCACTCTGGTTCACCATTGTCTGTCAGCAACAAGTAATGCAAAGAAAGAGAGTAACATTGGGTTTGTCTAGGAATTCTGGAGGAGCATCTCAATTCCGGCATGCTTGGCTCCTCTGCTTCAGGACTATTCTCAACATCATTTCTAGAAATCTCCTCGAACTCAGCAAATTCCTTATTTTCAGCATCTGTCTTGGAGCTGCTTGATTATGCTATTAGCCTATCTTTGTACATCACATTCTCGTTGAATATGACATCTCGGCTTCTTACGATCATCCAATTTTTATAATCCTAAAATCGGTAATTGAACTCATCACCACCATATCCAATAAAGACACATTTTTTAGACTTGGCATCAAGTTTACTTCTTCCAGCAGAATCTATATGTATGTAAGAGATACAACCAAACACTCGTAAGTGTGAAAGGTTTATCTCTTTTTTGCTCCATGCTTCCTCTGGTATTTCACCATCCAGAGGTATTGAAGGTCCACGGTTGATCAGGTAGGCCGCGGTGTTGACAGATTCAGCCCATAAATTCTTGGGCAAGTCAGCGTGTATCCTCATGCTTCTGGCACGTTCATTCAGAGTTCTGTTCATGCGCTCAGCTACGCCGTTTTGCTGCAGTGTCATAGGAACTATTTTTTCCATCTTGATTCCGCTGCTTGCACAAAATTCTCTAAACCTTATATCTCTGTACTCCCCTCCATTGTCAGACCTCAATAGCTTGACTTTCAAGTCAGTTTCATTTTCCACCATGGCCTTCCATTTTCTGAATGTATCAAAGACTTCTGATTTCTTCTTTAGAAAATACACCCATACCTTTCTCGTTGAATCATTAATGAAGGTGATGTAATACAATGACCCTGTAAGAGATGGAACTGGAGATGGTCCCCATACATCGGTATGTACCAACTCGAGCTTTTCTACTTGGGGTGTCTTGCCAGTTTTCGTGAAACTGACCTTCTTTTGTTTTCCAAAGATGCAATCTTCACATAGACCGACATCTACACTTTTAAGTTTTGGCAACTTTCCCTTTGATAGAAGTGCCTTCATCCCTTTCTCGCTCATATGGCCAAGCCTCTGGTGCCATAGATTTGAATCAGCATCCACTACTGCGATGATGTTCTCTATGTTTGAGGTTACATAGAGAGTACTGGTCTTCTTATCACGAGCAATGACAAGTGCTCCTTTGGTAATTTTCCATTCACAATCTGTGAAGGTCGTACAATAACCTTCTTCATCAAGTTGTCCCACAGAGATCAAATTCCTTTTGAGACCAGGAATATGTCTCACTCCTTACAGCTTCCAGGCAGTCCCATTTGGCAACTTTAATTTGACATCTCCTTTTCCTATGATCTTTAAGGTTTCATCATCGGCTAGATGAACCTTTCCGAAATCACCACTGACATAGTTCTCCATGATTTCTCGGCATGGAGTGGAGTGAAAAGATGCCCCTGAATCCAAGATCCATGATTCAATTGGACTGTTAATGCTTAGAATCATAGCATTGCCTGCATCCTTGGTCACGTTTACAGATTCCTGTGCGTCGATATCTTTCTTTGGAGCTCGGCAATCCTTCTTAAAGTGACCCTTCTTGCCACAATTATAACACTTGAAATCTTTCTTCCCTGATCTAGATTTGCCCCTTCTAGATCTTGATCTATCGGAATCTGAGTTTCTGTCTAAAGTTCTCCCTCTAGACTCTGTGTGTAGAGCTGAAGAGGTTGATGCTTCTCCCGATTCTCTTCGCCGAATTTCTTCACTCAATACCAGATCTCGTACATCGTCGAATTTTAATTTGGTATTTCCCGACGAACTGCTGACCGCTGTAACGGTAGCACTCCAACTGTCTGGTAGAGATGATAAGAGAATTAAAGCGCGAACTTCATCATCAAACTCAATTTCCACTGAACTCAACTGGGTTGTAACTGTGTTGAGTTTATTCAGATGTTGGGCCACTAATGCCCCTTCTGCCATTCGTAAATTAAATAACCGCCTCATCAAGTGAACTTTATTTGCGGCTGATGGCTTTTCATACATGCTAGAGAGAGCCGCCATACGACCTGCCATGGTCTTTTCCTTGGCTATGTTGAAAGCAACATTACGGGATAATGTTAATCTAATAACTCCAAGGGCCTGTTTGTCGAGAAGGTTCCAATCTTCTTTTTTCATGCCTTCTAGTTTTGTTTGTGAAAGAGGTTGATACAACTTTTTCTGATACAAATAATCTTCAATTTGCATCTTCCAAAAGCCAAAGTCCGCACCATCAAACTTTTCAATTCTCACTTTTTCTTCATCTGCGGCCATCGCTCCCACTCGAATCTGGATTCCCAAAAAAATTTCGATTGTGAATAGTACCCCGTACAGATGAATAGTACTTTTGCCGGATTCGGAACCTTGGCTCTGATACCAGTTGTTGGGAAATGAATATTATCACTCTATTTCCCTTAAACCAGATTAGTAGGAAAGCAAAAAATAAATACGAAATAGTAACACGCAATTTGATAACGGAGTTCGGCCAATTATGCCTACGTCTCCGGAGCTGCTGCAGACTTCTATTAAGGAGAAAAATACACTATGTTTACAAACACTCACACCTCACACCCAATTATCCCCAAGAATTTTAACAGAAATTCTTTTAAAGAAATTCCCTAATAGACGTGATCAAGAGCACAAAAATTACTTGACTTAATTTTTGCTTGACCCGCTCTGATCTTCCTCTCTATTAATTTTCTTTCTATTCTTTCTAATTTTCTCTCATACATAACAATGGCCAAAGGGCCATTTATATAGGAAAATTATAACATGTGAACATAATGGTTGGTGAGATTTGTCAAAGGTTAGGTATCTCTTTTACCTAAGTTAGGCACTTCCATTTTTGACCACCATCACTTAAGTTAGGCACCTCCATTTTTGACCACCATTACTTAAGTTAGGCACCTCTATTTTTGACTAAAAAAAGTTACAACTCCATTTTATGGTTAGTAACATTTTATTAACAGAAAAATGAGTGGAAACCTCTTACTCATGAAGTTGATGGTATCTAAGTTTCTCTTATTAAATCACAATGGTCAAGTGCCAATGTGAGAGATCGGTTCAAGAACAATAGGGCAACCTCCATCTTGATGAAGTCAATATCAAGAGAAGAAGGTGGGAGAGTCCAACATCTCACTTGTATACATTTTATTTAGAAAACTTTGAGAACTATCATGGGGTACTACCCAAGTGAGTCTCACCAAGAGGCAAATGTATGTACATGAGTATGAGCTATTCAACATAAAGCCCAACAAAAATGTCATAGACATGACTAACCGCTTGCTTGCCTTTGTCAATGAATTAAAGAAATATGTCAAGATATGTGATCAAGATGATGCCAATAGAAAAATCTTGAGAGCACTTAGAGCAAAGAAGAACTTTGAGTCTAAAGTTTCTTGAATTGAAGAAGCTCACGACCTTAGCTCTTTGAGAATAGATGAACTAATAAAAAAAACCACTCACCTTCGAATTGTATGCCAAAGGAGAAGGAGAACAAGGTGAAAAAGAGAAAATGAAAGCAATAGCTCTCAAAGCCATCAAAGAAGTTGAGAGCTCAAGCGATGAAGATAGTAATGATGAAGAAGAATTGGCTATGCTATCTAAAAGGATAAGTGATTGGAATAGAAAGAGAAGACTATAAGCTAACAAAGGTAAATTTCCTAAATCTTCCTTCAAAGATATAGATAAAAAGAATAAAGTGGAATGTTATGAATGTGGCAAATTCGGTCACATCAAGTCAAATTGCTTCAAATTGAAAAACAAAAAGAAGTGGGATAAGGAAAAGAAGAGATCACTCAAAGCTACATGGGATGATGATTCCTTTAGCGAAGAAGAAGAGGAAGAAATTACAAATCTATGTCTCATGGCTATTAAAGATGAGAATAAATTTAATGAGGTAAGTACTTCATCTTTAAACTTGATTACATATGATGATGATGTTTATGATGCTTTGGATGAAAATATTTTGATTGAACATATGAAACTTAGAGTAGAAAAGTATTTCTCTAAGATGAAATTTTATAAAGATAAATGTTCCATGTTAGAAAAGGATTTTATGTCTTTGAAAAACTCTACATTAAAATTGAAGACCTTAAATGAAAATTTATTAAAATCTATTGATGAAATGACTAAAAAGTCACATAGTTTAGAAAATGTGATTAAGGAAAGCAAAATATTGAAGGATGAAATAAATGAGTTAAAAGAGTCAATTTCACAATTTCACAAGGGAAATGAGGCTTTAGATACATTAATCAATAATCAAAGACCACCCTCCTTGAAACATGGTTTAGGGTTCATTGGTTCATCTAACACTTCACCTAATGCACCAACATTTGTTAGAGCCTCTACAACACCAACATCTAGTGTTGATGTTGTAAAGAGCACTAATGCGCAAACCAAACCTAAAAATCCTAAAAGGATTACATTGGGTTCACAAGGCTTTGGAACTAAAGCTCTAAGAGCAAATCATGCATTTATATATACAAGGCATGTAAACAAAAATGTACAAAAATAATCCTATTCAACACATACTTGCAATTGTGTGCATGGTTCATTGAATTTTAATAGGAAAGTGCATAAGTATAGAACCTTGTTTCAATGCACTTATTGTATGAAATTTGGACATAAAAGCATATTTTGCTATATTAGGAAGACTCATCTCAAGTTAAAGGACCCTTCTATTACTAACCGCTAAGGACCCAACTTCATTTGGGTATCTAAAAGAAGATGAACATTGTCATTTTGTAGGTATGCCTAAAATCTACTATCAATGAAAATGTTTGGCTTGTGGATAGTGGATGCTCAAGGCATATGACAGGTAATGCAAAGCTTTTTACAACACTCACTTAAAAGCATGGAGGTAATGTAACTTTTGGAAATACTGCTTAAGGTAAAATCATTGGTATTGGTTCCATTGGCATACTTGGTAAGAATTGATAAAGGATATGATGTAAGTTTTGACTATAAAAGATGCAAAGCTACCAATTCAAATGGTGAACTTGTATTCAAAGGAGTTAGAATTGGCAATACATATAAAATTGACTTACATTCCAATAATGCATTTGATTGTTTGATTATCATTAGTAATGATAATTGGTTATGGCATAGAAGACTAGGACATGCTATTATTGATCACTTACAATACATTAGAAAAGAAAAACTAGTTGATGGTCTCCCTAAAGTAAAATTTGATAAAGACAGGACTTGTGAACCTTGTCAATTTTATAAGCAAAATAAAAGTTCATTGAAATCTAAAAAGATTGTAAACACTTCTAGACCTTTAGAACTCATTCACTTGGATTTGTTTGGACCAACTAGAGTTGCTAGCTTAGGTGGCAAGTTATATGTATTTATACTTGTTCATGATTACTCAAGGTTTAAATGGGTTAATTTCTTAGCTCAAAAGAATGAAGCTTTTAATCATTTTAAAATATTTACAAAAAGACTCCAAAATAAAAAGGCCTATGTAATCACATCTATTAGAAGTGATCATGAAAAAGAATTTAAAAATGAGAACTTTGAAAATTTTTGCGTTGAGTTTGGTATTTCACACAACTTTTTAGCTCCTAGAATACCACAATAAAATGGTGTTTGAAAGAAAAAAAAATAGAACATTGATTGAAATGGCTAGGACAATGCTTAATGAGTATAATTTACTATCATACTTTTGGGCAGAACCGAATGTTATATTTCAAATCGTGTTTACAAAAGGCCTTTGATAAACAAAGCTTCTTATGAACTATGGAATGGAAGAATACCCAAAATTTCATATCTTATAGTGTTTGGATGCAAATGCTTTATATTGAATACCAAGGACAATCTTGGAAAAATATCATCCAAATAGGATGAAGGCATATTTTTAAGATATTCATCATCTAGCAAAACATATAAAGTATTTAATAAGAGGACACTGGTAGTTGAAGAATCAATGTATATTGTTTTTGATGAATCCTCTAAACTTGGTCAAAGGAAAGGTAGTGTTTTGATGATTTTGTAAGTACTGTGAGAGTGAATTTTCGCCCCCACTCCCATGTGGAATGGTTCTTGTGACTTCGGCACTGTTATGCTAGGAGTCTTAAAGAACACGGGCCTAAACCCAAAAAAATGGAGTCGCCACCTGGACAGGCCGGGAAAAAGAAAGAGGAGGATGACTCAATTCCTAAGGAATCCCCAACCGCCTATTGGGTTCGAAAAGTTTGGTACGCATGGGGAAGGTGAGAATGACCCAATACCCCCACAGCGCTCGGTTTATTGGAACTGGCCTCCTTTTCAGGTCTTAATATTTTAAAATTCTTAGTTAATATGATATTGTCCATAATACATGCAACCATAAAAATAAATAATCACTTTATCAAAATCACAACACGTTCAAACAAAAAATAATAATAGGCACCCATCCACGGATGAAAACATGCCTTTACAATCGTCCAATGTCCAAAAGAAAATAAGTAAAATAGGATACTCACAAATTGGTGAAAATATATCCTTTACATTAATCCAAAACTTAAAATAAATTGAATTACATGAAACTTAACAACAGAGATACCCATAACATGGAAACATACCTCTTACAATTTCTTGAAACTAAAAATAAATCAAATAGCAAACATTCAAACATTCATCATAAAAGCAAATAAAAATAAATCATCCATTAAGACATATAATAAATCATGCATCTAAACTTAAGTAAAGCAATAGATATATAAATGTAGATTTTACACTTCAATTAGGGTTTATGAAAATAGAATTACAATTTTTGATGTTGGAAAAACAAGGCTATTGTAATTATATTTATAAACTTTGGGCTTATTGGAATATGTTTAAACTAAATGATCATGCACTGAAAAACATCAATTTAACATGTCTAAGTTACTAGAACTTAAGCTAATAGGTTACTGGATTTATTTTGTATGAATAACAAACAACATCATCAAGTCATGCTTCGCATAAAATGATATGACTCAAAACTAAAGGGTATAACTTATTGGAACTAATCTAGACAAATAACAAACATATTCAATATTTAAAACCATCAAAGCATGTTATATTGAATTAATTTAGAGTGTACTATCGGTTGTTGGCTGCACCATAATTGCACGTTGAAATTCTGGTTGAGTAAGACCAAGGCAATAGGTCACTGCCTTTGTATGGTTCTTCTATTTTCTCCTTCTCCTTTTGCTTGCTAGGGTTTTTATATTATTCTTGCTAATCCGTTCCTTAAGCTCAAAAAGTCTCAGCCTCCAAAAGTCCCCTCTTTCATCTTTAAGTCTTTATTTATAGGCAATTAATAAAAAAAAACCTAGTCTTTATTGGTTAAGGAAATATTTAAAACGGTCTAAATTAAATTAGGTTTTGGTAAAATTGGCAAGGCTAATTGCACCCGGGCGCAGGCTGCAAGGACTATAAGCACAAGCTACAAAGATTGTAGGCGTGGGTACGAGGACCATGGATGAGGGCTACTGCGGGCGTGGGCTGCTGCGTGCATGGGGCGCTGACACAAGCCAAATTGCCAAATCGCGCAGGCAGGCATGCCGCGTGTTGCTCGCCAATTCTTCCATTATTTTATAATTATTATTATTATTATTAAAAATTATATTTTTATAAAGTAAACATTTATATTTTCTTTTTCCCTTTTTTCTTTTTTATATTATTAAAATAAATATTATATTATTATGTATTGAGATTTTAATATTTTGCCAGACCACATTTTTAGTTTGTAAAATTATTCCAGACTGTTTTACATCTTTAGACTTGACTTAATCACCTTTTAAATAGTATCGAACTGGACTTGGTAAAAAAAATAAGGGTCTACAAGCACATTTGAACAACAAGAAACAATCAATCCTCCAAAGAATAATCTTAATGAACAAGAAGAAGAGTCTCAATAGCTACCCAAAGATTGGCATTACAAGAAGGATCATCCAAAAGAACTAATCATTGGTGACACTTCAAAGGGAGTAACTACTTGATCTCAATTTAAATACTTAGATTCTAATGTTGCTTTTGCTTCTCAAATTGAGCCAAGGACCATTAAGGAGGCTCTTAGCGATGAGTATTGGGTGATTGCTAAGGAAGATGAACTCAACCAATTTGAGAAAAATAAAGTATGGGAACTTGTTCCTAAACCTAAAAATCATCCAATTATAGGATGTAAATATATATATAGGAATAAGCTTGACGAAAATGGTCTCATTACTAGAAACAAGGCTAGATTAGTAGCCAAAGGCTATAACCAAGAGGAAGGCATTGACTACGATGAGACATTTGCTCCCGTTGATAGATTAGAAGCCATTAGAATATTGCTTGCATTTGCGTGCCACATGAATTTTAAATTTTTTCAAATGAATGTTAAAAGTGCATGTAACACCCCTATACCCAATATACATACACCACATATACTGTCAATATATATAATATATGTATATCGGGTACAAGAATGTCACAATCTATTTGAATCAAACCAATCTTTCTATTTGGCAATATAAAAAGAAAACTTAAAACATTTAAGTTATATTATAGAACATAATAGATAAAACATTTGCTTATTAAGCAGCGGAAAATGTAGCGATATATATATGTATATACATCAAAATCAATATTTATAAAATATATAGAATTTATACATGCTTGGCAGTTCGTCTCTGATCTTGAAGTCCAATAATCAACACTTCACAAGGATCATAAGCCTAGACTCGACTCGGTCTAGCTGAACACTCCGGTTCAACCAGATCTACCCTGTCACCTGCATGATGAACCACAATCGTGCTAAGCCATAGGCTTAGTGGTACAAACCACAATAACAATATGCTTCAATGTAATGCCAATGTCATACTTTCAAGAATTAGAAACAATACACAATAATATCATATTTCATAACATTAAATTTCATTATATTATTCAATTGTTTCATCATTCATGATTCACATTTAAGCAAAGACAAGCATGGGTCCAAAAGAAACTAATATGTCATTCAAATTCCAGAGTTAATATTTTGGTCCAATAATCACATTTATCAAGCCCTTAGGCGAATCATTATCACAATGAGAAACATCTCATATGTAACATCCCAACTAGGCTTCAAGGACTAGGCCCAACCAAGCTTCAAGGGGAGCTAAGCATCAACCCAACTTGGCTTTAAGGACCAAGCCCAACCCAGCTTCAAGGGAGTGTTACTTTTAGGCATGCCACTAATAACAAAACTCTGAAAAATAGAATAACATACTAGGCACACACGTCTTTCATTATTTCATTATCAATTCCATTCTCATTTTCTCATAATCATCTAGGCACAATGCCTCAATATTTCATTTACATCATTATAGTCAACAACAATGGCTTCACATGTCATCATTAGGGTATACATAACCAATTGCATTGTACATACATTTTGAATGATCATTTTATCTTTCACATTATGCAAATCATAGCATTAATCAATTGTATCAACAATGTAATAGATTGCTTAACACATTTACAATCAAATGTGTTAAGTCCCAAAGTCATGTAAATGTATGCAACCATGTAAGGTTTGTACTTACCTTAAGAGCAACTCACACCAATCTAACCACTTCATCTTCCAAGAATCCTTCAACACTTGGATTAGGGCAACTCACTCTCTTCAAAACCTAATCCAAAGGTGATGATACACACTCACTTAGTGATACACATAAGAAAATAAGGAAAAAATTTAACTAGGGCAAACTCTACACATGACATGCTTAGCAACACAGGCGTGCCCCTGACCGTGCCCTAAACTCACAAAACAGAAGCTTTGACACGCTCAGTGACATGGGCGTGTCACTGGCCGTGTAAATCCTCCCTCAACACAGTAGCTATGACATGCTCAGTGACATGGGCGTGTCACTGGTCGTGTCACCCATCCAGAAAATAGAACCTTTGACACGCCTAAAGACTTGGCCATGCTCATGGGCGTGTCAGGCCAAAAATCTGATTCTGACACCAACAACACCACATCCAACAAATATTATACTTAACCCTTTTCCACTCCAAACAATCTTACCCAAAACCATCAATAAACCATACTAAACTTTCATAACAACAAAACAACTCAAAACAAGCATCAAATACAATCACAACCACAATCACAACTCAACCCATACATAATCCACAACTCTTGCTTTCTTTTCACCAAACTTTACCTTTCCTCCAAACCAACCCCAAAATCAAAGTCAGATAGACAACACACTCTCAAACACATCAAAGTTAACCATACACATATAAACAACAACCATTCACCAAACTCAATTCACAAACTCAAAAGAAAACCAAAGAAACAAGTTAGAAACTTACCAAAAGTAAAGAAAATCCTTCAAACTCCAACTTGATCTCTTAAAACACCTTCAAATCTTGAGTGAGGAATCACAAAACCTCTCTTTCCCTTTAGCTATGGTGATAGCCGGCCAAAAAAAAGAAAGAAGAAGAAGAAAATGAAAGTCAAACCACACACTTGTCTCTTAACCACAAGATTTCCACCTTTATTTTCCACCAAGTAATTATAATAATAAAATATTATAAATATCATCTTTCACTTAATAAATTTCCATTTTAAAATATCCAAAATATCTCAAATGACCATTAAATAAAAGTTGACTTGTATATGTTGTATATATCTCTATATATACAACATATACACACTTCTCTTTTCCTTTCTTACCACTTAATAAAAAATACAATTTGCATTTAATTCCATTTTCAACACTTAACATTTCCAAAATTTTAGGGTATAGTTTGGGATATCACAGTGCATTTCTAAATGGTTTTATAAATGCAGAAGTTTATGTTGAACAACCTCCTGGTTTTAAAGATTATAAATTTCCAAATCACATTTTTAAACTAACCAAAGGACTATATGGATTGAAACAAGCTCCAAGAGCTTGGTATGATAGACTTAGTGTATATTTACTTGAAAATGGATTTACAAAAGGCAAAGTTGACACAACTCTTTTTGTTAAAAAGAAAATGCGTAACATTTTGATTGTGCAAATTTATATTGATGATATTATATTTGGTGCTACTAATGAATCTTTGTGCAAGAATTTGCTTCATGTATGACTAGGGAATTTGAAATGATCATGATGGGAGAACTCAAATTCTTTCTTGGACTACAAATCAAGCAATGCAAGGATGAGATCTTCATCAACTAATCCAGGTACACAAAGGAACTCCTAAAGAAGTTTGGAATGGATGTTACAAATAAAGTAAAACTCCTATGAGCACATCCTAAAACTTGACAAAGATAAAAGTGGTAAGGCAATAGATGAGAAGAAATATCGAGGTATTATTGGATCACTACTTTACTTAACCATCTTTAGACCGGATATAATGTATAGTATATGTTTGTGTGCTAAATTTCAATCTTACCATAGAGAATAATATTTAAATGCAACTAAAAAATTTTTAAAATACTTGAGTGGCACATTGCATTTAGGTCTATGGTATCACAGAAGCACATCATTTGATTTATTAGGTGAATGCTTAGTTTCTTAGTTTAGCAAGAAACAAGTGTCGATTGCTTTATCTACCACGAAAACTGAATATGTTGTTGCATGTTTTGTTGTATAGAATCATCACTTACACCATTCACCAAAGAAGTGATGGAAATGAAAAGGTTACTCAACGTGACTTAATTTTCTTATATGCTCCTATGCACAATAAGCCAATCCAAAGTGCTAGGTTTGTCATAGTCACCTTTATTTATCATGGGAAGTTTAAGGCATGAACCTTCTTTCTATCCTCCCTAATTACTTAACTTTCTACACACTAAGGACTTCTAACCCCTGAAAATTTGGTAACCCTAAGTGATCCCCTTGATTCGGCTACAAACTCCATCAACCTAGATTACCTTGAACATGCTAGATGTATCTAAAAGGTTTATAATCACTATAAGTATACATTTAGTAGCAAGGGATTTATCCAAAGGGAAAGGAAGAGACCTAGGTATCATATTATGGAAGAAGAAGGAGAACCAATCCATGTTGAAGTTGAGCACCCCCTTAGACCTTCAAAATCCACCAAAGAAAAAGGTGACTCATCCAAAACTCTCAAACTTATCCTCAAGGCTATATCTTCTCTCCAAAAACAATTTAATCATTTTAAGAAGGATATCACAAAGAGAATCACAAAACTCAACAAAAAGGTTGATCTCATTTCCCACATTTATCATAACATATATGACTTACAAGAGAAATTTGATCTTCCTCAATGTGAGTTAAGTGAATGGGATGTGAATGAGCATATTGAAAGTCCTTATGAAGGATCCTCACCATCCTCACATAACTCTTCTCCAACTCCTTCTCTTGGTGATGATGATGAAAGAACTCCAACTCCTCCTCCACCATCAAGAAAAGGAAAAGAAAAAGTTTTAGATTAATCATTTTCTTATATTTTTCTTTCAATTGGAATTAAATTTATTTTTTTTTATCTTGTATTCACTTTTATTGCTATCAATGAACTTTATCTTTCTTTTACTTTAACTACCTTTTTGCCTTTTTCAAAGAGGGAGAAACATATATGTGAATGAATTTAAATGATTTAATTGTCAAAGGGGGAGATAAACTTAATTGTAATAAGAAACGAAAACAAATTGGTATCAAGAAAAGAAAATAAATAACATGCATCAATGGTCAAATTATCTAACATAGGGAGAGAAAATTTATTGTCATTGCATTAATTGCTTTATGCATTTGATTATGTTTAACTTAAATTCAATTTGATTGCCAAAGTTAAAAAGGGGGAGATTGTTGAGATTGATGGACAATCAAACTTTATTTTGATTATTGACAATCAAATTGATAAAGAACTAATGATTTCAAACAAGTTTACTTTTACAGAGTTAGAAATCGAGCAACTTTGTGCGATCGCCTAAAATACCGAGCGATCGCACAAAGCAAAAAGGGAAAAACCGAATGAACATATGAAACACTGATATACCGAGTTCAAAGGGCAAAAATGAATGGGCATATGACGTACAAACTTACAGAGCAGAAAGCGCAGAACAAAATGGACATATAGAATGCCAAGCTAGATATAGAACCGCCGAGCTAAAAGCAGCCCGAGCAGCCAAAGAGGAGAGCATGGAACTGCCAAGCTAAGCAAGTATTGCAGCTCTATACCGAGCTAGACGAGCCAACTATTGTCAACCGAACCAAGTCCTCAATTTCCACATGAAAGGTAGCGATCTTAGTGAGCAGTGAAGTTAGGATGCCCGATAGGCATGTGATCATACCCGAGCACCGTACGACTGCACCAAATCAAGGTAAAAATTTATAAACTCACAGAAAGGATAGAGGTCTCAGTGTCCGGCGAAGTTAGGATGCCAAAACTTTGGGCGACCTCTCAAGAAGTCCAAGCGACCGTATGTAATAAAGAGCTAAAATACTAAATAGAACAAAAGAGATAGCAGTGCACACTCGTGGTTCTTCCTCTATGCTTAAAACCTTGTGCAACCGCCTAGAAGAACTGAGTGATCGCATAAGACTAGCAGATTTGAATCTTAGAACCAAATACCTTAGAACAATGATAACTGAACACGTGGATGAAGAAATTTAAATTCAATAGTAACTTTGTGCTGAGCGACCATACGCTGAGCCGGGCGACTGCATGACAGAAAAGTATAGGCAAGCTAGATTCTGTCAGACAATAAAATCTAACAGTTAGAACTAGTCGTTACACAGAGCTTTTAATTTGTGCGATCGTACACTGAGCTGATTGACTACACGCCAAGCTCGGGCCACAGAATTAGTAGAAGACAAACACTAAATATGTGGGAACCACTTTAAACGGCTAGTTTAAGCCAAATAGCAATAAAAATCGTATTAAACTTAATATTTATATTTAGAGAATACTTTGATTGTTATTGTAATTTTGTTGAACAATATTTTTCATTATCTTGTCTAAATATCAAAAGATCAAACATCAAAAATCTTAGAGTGTTGGGTGTGGGCATCAAACACCATCAAAAGTTTGAGTGTGAGCTTAAAAACACTTAGGTTGTGAGAGTGAGCCTGGAAAAATGCTTGTAGGGGTTGTGGGGATTGATCTCAAACCATTGTTATAGTTTGGTGTGAGCTAAGGAAAACACTAAGTTAGAGTTAAGCTTGTAAAAACTCAAGACTAGTAGAACCTTAACAAGTTGTTGAGGAAGTGGATGTAGGATTGAGGTAAATCCGAACCGCTATAACTCCTTGCGTTCTTTCTTCTCTATTCTACTCAATCTTCATCTACATCATCTTCATCTCTTGCTTTTGAATTTCAAATTTACCATCATTCTTCTTATCAACCCCTCTTAGTTGCTAGTTTAGGACAACAAAAGGTAAATATTGATCTCAATTCCATATAAAATCAAGCACATAACTTTTTAGCATATCGTTCAACACATGTATCACCTTTTCTAACTGCCCTTCATTCTGAGGATGAAAAATAGTGCTAAAATGTAACCAAGTACCCAAGTCACCTTGCAAACTCTTTTAAAACCTCGATGTAAATTGTGGATCTCGATTTGATACCATGGAAATTGGAACACCATGCAATCACATTATCTCATTAATATATAACTCTGCCAATCTATCAATGGAATAATTTTTTCTAACTGGAAGAAATTGTGTTAATTTTGTCATCCCATCTGCTACTACCCAAATTGCATCATTTTTTCTCTAGGTGATAGGAAGTCTAGTCATAAAGTCCATTTTCACTTACTCCCACTTCCACTCAGGAATTGATAAAAGCTATAATAAACCCGAAGGAACCTGGTGCTCAGCTTTAACCTACTGATAAGTAAGGCATATGGTTACAAACTTTGAAATATCTTTCTTCATCCCCGGCTATCGATAATACTCTTTTAAATCTTGAAACATTTTAGTACTCCTAGGATGCATAACATAGGAGGATTGATATGCTTCATCCAGAATTATTCTCTTTAAATTTTTATCATCAAGAGCACATAATCGACTTAGATACCATAAACTGTCATCATCTCTAATCATGAAATGCCTGCTCTCTCCCTCATGTATCTGCTCAATTATCTTTTGTAATTTCTAATCCTTCTTCTAAGCTTCACTAATCTTATTGAGTAAAACTAACTTAACTTACAATTGAGCCATAATAGCACCATCATTAGCAAATCTCCAAGTGGGCATTCAAACTCTCAACTCCAATAACAACGACAAAGAATTAATAGCCATTCTTGCCAAAGATTTCTGACTTAGTAAATCAGTAACTATATTTGCCTTGCCCAGATGGTAATCAATCATGCAGTCATAATCTTTAATCAGCTCTAACCATCATCTTTGTCTAAGATTTAGCTCCTTCTAGATGTCCAAATACTTCAAACCCTTGTGATATGTATAAATGAAACATTTCTCACCATACAAATGTTGTCACCAAAATTTCAATGCAAGCACTGTAGTCGCTAGTTCCAAATCATGTGTCAGATAATTCAACTGTCTGGAGGCATAAGCAATGACTCTACCCTCCTGTATCAAGACACACCCTAAACCATTATGCGAAGCATAACTGTAAATAACAAATGGCTCACCTTCTATGGGTAAACTAAGAATGGGAGCTTGTGTCAACATCTCCTTTAATCAATTAAAACTTGCTTGATAGGATTTCGTCTATACAAACCTCACATCTTTTTAAAGTAACTTGGCGAGTGACAAAGCTATCATAGAAAACCCTTTCACAAATAGATGATAATAACTAGCCAAACCCAAGAAAATCCTAACCTCTATCACATTGTTCGATGGATTACAATTTAAAATCACCTTTACTTTATTGGGATCAACCCTGATACCATCCGCTGATGCCACATGGCCAAGGAAAGTAACTTCATTAAGCCAAAACTCACACTTTGACAATTTAACATATAATTGCTTTTCCCTCAAAGTCTATAGTATAATTAGTTGGTGCCTATCATGATCATCCTTATTATATGAGAGAAATAGGATATCATTAATAAATACCACTATAAACCGATCCAAGTATGGCATGAAGATCCAGTTTATCAAATTCATAAAAGTAGCTGGTGCATTTGTTAACCCAAAAGGCATCACAAGGAATTCATAATGACTATACCTTGTGCGAAAAGCAGTCTTAAGCGCATCCTCCTATTTTACTTCCAACTGATAGTACCCTAATTTCAAATAAATCTTAGAAAACATAGTTGCACCCTTTAATTGATCGAAGAGGTCATCAATGCAAGGCAATACATACTTATTCTTGATAGTCACTTTATTCAACTATCGATAATCAATACATAACTACAAGGTTCCATCCTTCTTCTTTACAAATAAAATAAGTGCTCCCATGGTGATACATTAGGGCAAATAAACCCTTTATCAAACAACTCCTAAAACTATACCTTCAACTCTTTCAATCCTATAGGTGCCATCTGATAAGGAGAAATAGAAATAGGTGTGGTGCCCAGAATCACCTCAGTAGTAAACTTTACTTCTCTCTCCGAAGGTAACCCTGGAAACTCATTTGAAAACACATTAGGAATTCAAAAACTATAGGAATGTTATTAAGGTTAGGCTTTTTAGCCTTAGCATCAACTGCATAAGCCAAATAAGCTTCATAGCCCTTCTTAATTATTCTCCTAACATAGTTGAACTAAAATTAGATTGGAGGTGTCGATGCTTACTAAAAACCACAACATCCTCACCATTCATGTTCTCAAAGTAACATGCTTCAGTTGACAATCTACTATAGCATGATTTCTTGATATCCTATTCATCCCTAAAATAAGATCATAATCTCAAAAAGGAATCTCTATCATATCACTTAAAAACTCAACATCATGCACCAATGTAGGACACTCCCAGTACAACTTACTGAAAAATACACTATAACTCAAAGGATTAGTAACAACACATCATACTCTATGGACTCAACATGTATGCCATCAATAGGCATAACAAAAGCATTAATATAAGAATGCATTAATTCACGACCATTTAATGCCTGAACAATGATGCTAAATAAAGGAAACTTATCAACAACCATATCTATGGCATTTTTCTCCAGCCTCCTCTAATTTGCTCATTAACATTGACTCCTCTCTTTGACTAGCATCTGCTCGGCCCTCTGCCAGCTCTGCCTCCTCTAATGTTGGGCCTAGACAATGCAGTCTCTATCTGCCTAGCCACTGGCATCTATGGACAGTGTCACATATAGTGGTCTCTAGATCCACATCTAAAGCAACTCCCTGAACTCATCCTTCAATAAGTACCCTTGTGCATTTTTCCATACTGAGTGCACATAGGGGGAGCAAATCTCTGAAAAAAGGGTACTGGCCACTGGTAACTGATGATGTAGACCTCTGTTTCGATTGAAATGACATACTAGGCCACCTCTGCCTCTTACTAAATCTTTGTGGTAGACTCCCATGCCCTCTATTATTGGCTGATGATCCTGCCTGAAATTGGGGTCTTCTACTTTTACTCTTCTCTAAAGTAGCAGTAGTTGCAACCTCCTGAGCCTTCTACACATTCCTAGAAACTGATACAAGCTTAGAAAATACCTTATACTGAACTGGTACTACTTTACAATGACTAGCAAGCTTTAACCCCTCCTTAAAATGCTTGCATCTGTCTCTCTCATCTATAATAATCCCTCCAACATACTTGCTTAATCATAAAAAACCCTTCTCATACTCTAAAACCAACATCGAGCCCTACTTAAGAGTCAAAATCTCCTGCTTCTTCTCATCTCTATAATCTCTGGGCATGTACTTCTCCTCAAACTCTGCTAAAAATTCATTGTATATCAACATTGGTTGTCTATCTAAATCATGAGGGATAGTCTTCCACAAATCATATGCATAAGCGTGAAGCAATGAAACTGCATAATCAAACTTCTCCTTTGGAGTAGACTCTAACTGCACAAAGACCCACTTAACTTTGTTTAACCATTGCTTTGCTTTTACTAGGTTTGTAGTACCAATGAAATCTATCGCTCCAAACTTCCTAAACTTATCATACTTTTTGCCTTGCTGAAGGGAAGAGACATGACAAAAATACTCTGCCATCTCTTGAACCCAATATGGAGGACTAGCATTTGCTACCGGTCTAATAGGCTATGAAGTCTCTCTGGCATCATCTGTACTCATTCTTAGTTTATCACCAACCCCTGTAACGTCTAGAGTATTACTCTCTACAATCTCCTCCTCTGATCCTTAGGTTTTAGAAGCTATCATAAACCAAATTAAAATAATAAATATATTGCCGCATTGGATACCAATATAGGTGCTAATGTATATACATGTATCTTAATTCAAATCACAATTTAAACATTTTTTTAAAACCCATCTAGGTTGTGAAGCACAAACCTAGGCTTAGATACCAAAATAAATGTAACACCTATATAATACATACATAGAATACAAGAGTGCTACAAAAGACAAACTATAGAAATATTCACTTAAAATCTTAGTATAAAATTCAAGCTTATTTAAAAATTAAAATAATATAAATGCAAATATATAAAAAAATAAACAATATTAATTAAATTGCAGTTTTGATTAAGTTATATAAAAATTTCTAAGAAAAATTTGCTAGAGTTTTATTTATAAAATCATTATTGCCAAATCTTCGTCATTGAAAATCTTATAGGAAAAATGCACTTTTAAAATTCAATTTTCATAAACTCCATAATTACTCCAATTTAACCAACCAAAAGCATTATAATATCAATCAAATAATAATAGACAAAATAATATATATAACATTTGTATACACATAATTATAAAACCTTAATTGTTTTATCAAATATGAAACAATTATAATTACAAAACCAAAATGTATAGGATGCAAAAACTATACATGATATGTAGCACTGGTTGGAAATGGTCTTATGGTAAGAGCTTTAAGTTTTTATGATCACCTTCAAATCTATGTCTTCTCAAACCTACCAGGGCTTCTTCTATTTTTAACCATGTCACCTGCGTGACCAAATTTAAAAATGCTAAGTATATAGCTTAGAGGTACTTACTTTGAAAATAAATAAATAAAATGAAAACCTCAAATTGTAACAAATTTCACATTGATCCATTCATTAACGAAATAACCATAAGTTAAAAGGATTTCATAAACTACAACTATAATTTAAACAAATGCATATATTTAGTATTTCAAATAACAACATACTTAAATACCCATACACAAATGTCCAAGTTTCAGTAACATTGAATAAGCCCATCACAAACCACAGGTCTCAACACCGGAGACAAAGTGTCATGATATCAAAGTGTCTCACCCAAAGGCATATAAATATCATATCACAAGTCTCTATGATACTGTAGTGTCTCGACATCGAAGCATCGCGATACTATAGTATCTTTCCCATAGGCGTAAATATAATAATCACATCATGACCATCTATAATTGTCGATATAACAACTCGATAGCACAAAACTCAACAATACAAATCAAGAACATATATAGGGCATTTAAAATACAATAACATTTTCATAAATTTTTCTCAATCCATCTCAAGTCGTCATCTCCACAAGTTAGTCATAATTTCTTAAAACTCACATAATCAACATATAAAATTTCCATAATTCAAAAGATAAGTAATTCAATATTAAGTTCAAACTTAACATTCATATAAATAAATCAAACTTAAAATGAAATGACTTTTTGAAATACTTTAATCCATCATAAACTATAAGTTCCATTAAGTAACAATTTTCTCCTAAAAATAACCAAAGCAAGTTTATGTCAAAATATAAAAACTTTAATTAAATGTTTTCAAAATAAGTACAAACCTCAATTAGCTTCCAAAGTCTAAAAGTAAAGAGAGTACTTCTTTACCACCTTGAACCAAGTTGGATGAATAATACCCCTAGGTCAATAGGGGTTCAATTCTTCAATTAAACATATATTCATGCTTAAGATACTCAAATTAACTCTTAATTACAATAATCCTAACTAAACCCCATAAAAAACCCTAAATCCAAAAGTTCCATAAACCCTAACTTCTTGATTCAAACTCAAATTAATTATTAATCACAAATTCAACATATAAACATCATTTTCTCTTCATTACCCAAGGTATTTTCTATCCACCTCGTCTTCCTATCTTTACTTCTAACTTACATAACTGAAACTCATAAAAACAAGTTTAAAAGAACATATCTTACTTGAATTCTTTAATATCCCTTCAAAATCAACTTCAATCCTTTTGATTTTAGGTGATAATTTGAGTAGAAAAATAAAGAAAAATCCTTTCCTTATCTTCCTTAGGAAAATTAGCTAAATGAAGGGAAGAAGAAGAAGAAGAAATTTTCTCTTTTCCTTTCATCCTTATCCTTTATATATGTTTATTATTATTATTATTATTATTATTATTATTATTATTATTATTATTATTATTATTATTATTATTATTATTATATATATATATATATCTTTAAATCTCCACCATCCAATTTCTTTCTTTTTTCTTTTTCATTCATTTCTCATGTTATATATACATATGTGTGTATATATCTTCTTTCTTCTTTTTAGCTTAAGTATATATATGTGTGTGTGTGTATTGTGTGTATATCTTATATATATTATGTACCTCTTTCTTTCTCACATTTTGCTTAACTTTCTTTCTTTTCTCTTTTCTTTTACTTATGTTTAACATTGTTATTACTAATATTATTTATCTCATATCTCTTTTAACATATTTAATTATCCCTTTTTATTATTCAATTTTAGAGTATATTAAAATTTGGGATACTACATCTCTCTCACCCTTAAGGAATTTCATTCTCGAAATTACCTATTTGTTTAACTTTTAAAAAGATGTGGATATTGGCTTCACTTCACCTCCTTGCTATCCCAAGTTGCTTCTTCAGTTGAGTGATTCTTCCATAGCACTTTCACCAAAGGAAACCTCTTATTAGTTAATTCTTTCTTTTCACGTGTCAGAATTGTCACTGGTTTCTCTTCACAAGCTAGATCTAGATTCACGTCAATTATTCAACTGAGAATACATAAGATTGATCCAATATATACCTCTGAAGCATAAAAACATGAAAAACATTATGAATTTTCTCTAATTTGATTGGCAATGTAATGATGTGGGTGATCATGTTTTTACGCCTCTTGTCGAATGGATCTGGGTTGATAAGAGAGATGATGTTAACTTGCATCGCTTGATGAACATTTGAGGACGCCAATGTAATGATGTGGTTGATCTTATTTGATAGACTTGGATAAACATTTGATGAGTTTGACCTAGTTAGGCCTTCCATATGTTGACTTAGCAAGGTCTTCAATTTCTCTGATCTAGTTGAGCTTTCTATTAACCTTATTGGCCGTTCATTGATCCTATTTAGCTTTCTATTAACCATATTGGGCCTTTCATTGATCTACTTGGGCCTTTCATTACTTTGATATAGTTAGGCCTTTTCATTTACCTTGTTGGGACTTCCATAGATTTAATGGGGCTTTGATGCTTTGATTTGGATGGGCTTTTGATGAGTTGACCTTGATAGGCCTCACATCATTTTGGATCAATATTTGATTTCTTTTTTGCCTTTTAATGATTGATGGTTGATTATCCTTGCACTTACTTCTTTCATGTTGCTTTTAGGCTCTACCAGGGATCACTTTCCTTGCTTCATTATTCTTCATTTTTTCCTTATTTTAGTTTTTTCTTCTATTGCTTTCTCTTTATAGATTGCAGTACCCCAAGGATCCCTTGGCATGTCCTTACCTACCGATTTAGTCATGTACATGTATGTTTTATGTTCATGTACGCATATATACATGTTCCTGTTTGCTACATGGTATATGATGCCACCATAAACCATTTTTGCTTCCTTGAAAAACATTCATTAACTTTAATATGCTTTAAATAGATTTAGGTCCCTTGTGGTGTGTATAAAGTTAAGCGTTCTTTCTTTTCATTTCTTCTTTATATTTTCTTCCCTTCTTTATCTTTTATGATTTCCTTATTAATTGATCTTTAATTGAATTCCTCTCTTATTTTTACTTCCCTTGGCCTCAAGGGTAACACAAACAATTGTGCTTCTTATATGACCATGTTGCTTGTAGTTTTCCAGGATTACATAGTCCTTATACCATCTTTAGCTTGCAGCTTTGTTCCATGTTTTATTTCAAATTAAATCACGAAACATCCTTAGGAATCATAGTCGAGTGTTCAAGAGTCATTGATGAATACTCTTCTCATGGGTTCTTGACTTTAAAATCTATCTTCAATCTTAAATGCTTGCTCATTTCTTGAGAGGAATAAACACCCATTTATAAGACTCAAACTCAAACCCAAATTCAAATTATTTTAACTATTTTCAAAATAAACAAGTGCAAAGTGAAGCATCTATATCAATTCATTTCAAAGACAAAAAAATTTTATATCTAAGATCTTTAGAGAGTGTATATGCAAGGCCAAAATAATTCTCAAGCCGTCAGTCATAACCTCAAGGACTAACATAAATTTTGTAATAGACTCATAAATCACCATAGGCCTCCTCTTCCTGTATAGAAATAGAATAGAAAATCAAGCCATCAGTCATCTCCATTGATATATGACAAAATAAAATAGAAAATCATCATGTCTTATGGTGGGTTGTGGTGTGGTTTTGGGTTTTTGGGTACAATGAAATGGAGTAGGTCTAAATAAGATGAGATACCAACCACTTAATGCATTTAGAGAATAAACTTCTTTGTTTGATTGCAATCTTATATCTTTAAACAATCATGAGAACTAGGTCCTTTTGTTGTGAGTAATCATGAGGTATGCACGTAGGATTTAAGAACTTTTTGAGCTACAAGCTTAGTTTTTTCAAAGCTGAAACCTTATCTTTCCCATCTTGTCTTATAACTGTGTTTTTAGTTCTCTATATTCTTCATTTGCATTTTTCTTTTCTTTTCTTTTTCTTTTTTCCTTTTCCTTTTCCATTTCTTTTGTCTATGCCAAAACCTATGCACTCTTGAATTGGTTGTATCTCATTCGTAATGATCCTATGATTGAATTTATAATATTTCTCTTGCAATCTTCTAATTTCTTCATAATATATTTATCAATTTGGATGGCTAACTCTCTTTTAAGGAGAGTTCAAACATTTAGGCCTAATTTTCATGTCAAAAAAAATTTACATTATGCCTTTAGTATGTTTTAGTAAAGACTAGCAAATGGCAATGGAAAATAAAGTGGGTGTGGGCGGAGATTTTTGCCTCTACTCTTGATGGAATGGTTCTTATGACTGCAGCACTGTTAGGCTTTGGGCCTTAGATAGCACAAGCCTAAACCAAGAGAAATGGAGTTGTCACCCAGACAAGCCAAAAAATAAAAGAAATGGGTGGATAACTCGATTTCTAAGGAATCCCCAACCCCCTATTGGGTTCAAAAAGTTGGGTATATATGGGGAAGGTGAGAATGATCAAACACCCCATAGCACCTAATTTATTTGAATTGACCTACATTTTAGGTCTAAATACTATAGAATTCTTAAATATCATGCCATCATCCATATTACATACAATTAAAAGAAATAAGCATCCATCATATTATTGAAATAAAACAAATAAAATATGCACTCATCCAAGGATGAAAACATACGCTTACAATGTCCAATATCCAAAATATAAGTAAATAAATTAGGGCAGCGGCCAATTGGTGGAAACTTATCCCTTACATCAATCCCTAAACACAAAAAAGATAAAAGAAACAAATTAAATAAACAAGGCACTCAAAAAGTGGAAACATGTCTTTTACAACTACAAAATCCAAATAAAAAAGAAGCATAATTCAACTAAACAAGTGAATCATATCATCCATCACTAATCATCCATCGTAAACAAGTAATAATAGATTAATAATTAAAATTAGAGTTCCACCATTATACTAGGGTTAAATTGCAAGATTAGGGTTTTAATTGTGAAATTAGGATTTTAGGGCTTTCCATTATCAAATTAGGGTTTCTTAGCAAAATTAGGGATTTTAAGCTAAATAAAGATTAGAAATATAAAATTAGGATTTTTTAATCAAAACTAGGGTTTTATCTTTGAAAATTAGGGTTTTAGATATCAAATTAGGGTTTGTATGGATAATTAGGGTTCGAAACTAGGACTAGGGTTTGGTTATTAATAGTAAGACTAATCCTAAACAAATATACAATTTGGTAAGGTTTAGGGTTTATGAAAATAATGGCAGGACATATGTTGATACTACTATCTATTTTAATTCAAATCTATGGCTTATAATGGATGATTTGCAACTCAGCTTATTAATAGGATAATTCATTAGATTAATTATTAAGAGTAAACTATTGAGTTGGTTTAAAGAAGGAATAAAAACTGCATTGGTCGACACCACCAGTAATAATCTGTTGAACCAAACTTAATAATCCACTACCTGAGTCAATTTTGATATTAGTCGAGCAAAGCAATCTAAAGACAATTGCTACTACCTCTTTGAGTGTTGATTGTATGTTTTGGTTTCTATGTATTGATTGCTTTTTTAATAATTCTTATTGTAGATAATTGTGGCTCTAAGTTTATTTTCATGGCTGTTGTGTGAGCTAGAATTTTTGCTCCCACTCCCATGTGGAATGGTTTTTGAGACTTCGACACTTTAGGCTCAGGGCCTTAGAGAACACGAGCCTAAACCAGGAGAAAATAGAGTCACCACCCGAACGGGCTAGGATAAAGAAAGAGGTGGATGACTCAATTCCTAAGGAATCCCCAACCTCCTAATGGGTTCAAAAATTTTGGTACATATGGGGAAGGTGAGAATGACCTAATACCCCCCATAACGCCTGGTTCATTAGAATTGACCTCCTTTTCAAATCTAAATATTATTAAATTATTAAGTATTATAATATCATCCATACTACATACACATTAAAATAAATAAGTATTCATTGTATTAAAATCAAAATAAGTTCAAACAAAACAATAAGATGGGCGGGTATACAAGATGGAAACATGTCTTTATAACAATTTTTCAATCTCCAAACTAGGGTTTTTTATGGTTTAAAAAATAATTTAGGATTTTAAAGTTTTAGAAAATATGATTAAGGTTTCTTAAATAAAATCAGGGTTTTAAGCTTGTAAATTGAGGTTTGATATATGATATCAAGGTTAAAAATACTATAGATGCTTCGGTTAGCCTTAATCCCAAATTAATAACTTATCAAAATGAATCTACGAAATTACATTTAGAATTGACAATATAGTAATTTAAGTATTGAAGGTAATCAACAAAATTTGATTGAATTGGTTAATAGAAATCTCACCTGCGTTGTTGGCTCCACCAAAAGAAATTTGTTCAAACAAGCTTTGTTTGTCACCTCCACCTTATAGCAGTTGGACTTGGTGATGCTACTGCCTGGATCTTGTTAAATCTGGGTTGGTGTTTCGATGATCCAAGGATTACTCGATATTTTAGCTGCTGTCTCCTCTCTTTTCTTTTTTGTCTTTGTGTTTTTGTGTTTATAAAATTTTCTCTTAATTACTAATCAATGTTTGATAAATGTTGATGGTTGCTGATTCCTCCTTTCTCCGTTCTTTTAATCATCTATTTATAGGCAAAACCTTCACTTAAGCCTAAGCCTAAACTTCCTAATCCGAGTCTTTAACGAATTCTATCTTGTTTAGGAAATTAAATTGCCCGGCCATAATTTGGATTTGGAGGGGCTCATATCGATTTAGAGGTTCATATTGATTTTGACCTTTCCCGACTAAAACCAAACTTGAAATTTTAAATTTTTTTGGATAAAAAATGTTTTACAATTTAATTTAGGCTTTAAAATTAGGTTTAGGTTCTTTAAAATTGTAACGTAACAAGGTAAGCTTTCTAAACCTAATCCGTGCTAAAACTAAGAGTAAACAGTCTTAAAGGATCTGAGACTTTAGTAGAAGAGGGTAAAAAGCAATATGACTTTGAGCTAATTTTAGATAATGATGAGTTTTGGACCCGAGGTTGGATTGAGTTTTTGACTTGAAAATGATTTTTGGGTTTTGGACCCGAGACTCAATTTGGGTTCTGGACCCGGATTGAGTCTGGACCTGAAAATGATTTAGGTTCTGAACCCGAGTGTGTTTGGGTTCTAGACTCGGATTGAGTTTTGGACTCAAAGTAATTTGGGTTCTAGACTTGAGTTAGTTTGGATTTTGAACCAGAGAATAAATTTGGATTCTCGACCCGATATTGGATTTTTGGGTTCTTGACCCTAGACTGGATTTGAGTTCTTGACCCGAATTTGAATTTAAGTTTTCGACCCGAATCTGAATTTGGATTCTCAACCCGAATTTGATTTTGGGTGCTCGACCCGAGGCTGGATTTGATTTGGATACTAGACTCGAGATTTGATTTTAGATTCTCGACATAAGACTGGATTTTGAGTTCTCGACCCAAGACTGAATTTTGGTTCTCGACGCAAGACTGGATTTTTGTTCTGGACCCAGATTGAGTTTTGGACTCGAAAATAATTTTGATGACCTTCTGTTAGTTGAGGGTTTTGACTTTCTTCTAGCCAATCAATTTTAGCTCTTCTAGCTGATTGATCTTTTGTCATGGCTTTCTTCTAGCCACTTGCTCTATTCTTCAATGTATCGACTCTAGCTCTTCTAGCTAGATTGACCTTCTATCATCTGGGAATTTTGGCTTTCTTCTAGCCGGCTATTCCATTCTTTAATGGATTTTGCTTACCTTCTATCATTTTAGAATTTTGGCTTTCTTCTAGCCATTTGTTTCATTCTTCAATGGATTGTGGGTCTTCACCCTCAAAATGGATCTTCATCCTTGGACATCGGGTCTTCACCCTTTAAAATTGATCTTCATCCTTGGACATCGGGTCTTCACTATTCAAAATAGATCTTCATCCTTTGGACATTGGGTCTTCACCTTTCGAAATTGGATTTTCATCCTTGGACATCAGATCTTCACCTTCAAAATGGATCTTCATCCTTGGACATTGGGTCTTCACCCTTTAAAATGGATCTTTATCCTTAGACATTCTTGGACATCGGGTCTTCACCCTTCAAAATGGATCTTCATCCTTGGACATCTGTCTTGCATTGACTTCAACTCTTCAAGCTGGATTGATCTTTCTTTTGCATCTTCATTCATTAGAGAGTTCTAATTTTCTTCTTGTTCCATTCTTAAATGGATTCTCCACTTTGCACTTTTGCTGTAACATCCCGAATTCCAGATTGGTAAGAAATAGACATAGAGGATATGATTTAGGCTTAAAACAAAGGAGTTTAGAACATGACCTATAACTTGAGCTCGAATTTCATCCAAGTTAATGACAGAATTAGAGAGTCTCAAAGACTAATTAATTGTTTATTTGTGTCTTAGCTAGATTTATAACTTAAAATTACTCAATTTGGAGTTGTACATAAAAAGATATGATGGATTTAGTAGACAATGTGCAAGCTGCCTCAGGACAGCATAGTAGGCTTGACTTCGAAGGACCGTCAAAAATCAGATATAGCTTGGATCGACCTGAAATTTGACAAAATATAGCCCCGGATGTCTAGTTTCAGTGGGAAGAAGAATTACTTAATTTGGAGTTGTGAGTAAAAAGATATTAATAAAGAAAGACAGCAAGGTCAGGAAGGGATATCAAAAGGACCTAAGTGAGAATTTCTCAAAAGTTAGGGGCAACTGTGTAAACTTAAAAATTAAGTGTCAAAAGTTCTTAATAGTGCCCATATCCGACTCCGGAATAATATTCTCGAGATTAATCGGGTCATAACCGTGGGTTTCAATTTTTCTCGAAAACGCACGGTTTAAAAGTTACAATCGATTAATCGTTGGAGGATATTTTGATATTTTCACACCCTAGACTATAAAATTATAGCACAAGAAAGTTGAGGGGGTCAAAATATGAATAAAAGGAAGCCTAATGGCTTGCCAAATAAATAGATAAAAGAAGGAGGCAAGTGGGCCAATTAAAAGTGGCCATTTTGCTATAAGGTGTACCAATTGGAAGAAGACAAATGGACCAATTAAAAGTGGCCATTTTTGCTATAAGGTGTACTAATTGGAAGAAGGAAAATGAACCAATTAAAAGTGGCCATTTTTACTATAAGGTGTACCAATTGGAAGAAGACAAATGGATCAATTAAAAGTAGCCATTTTTGCTATAAGGTGTACCAATTGGAAGAAGGCAAATGGACCAATTAAAAGTGGCCATTTTTGCTATAAGGTGTACCAATTGGAAGTCAACATCTATTCACCACTTATGGCTGCCATTTGGATCAAAATAAGCCAAGGAAAGAAAGTATAAAAGCCCTCTCTTGCATGGTGAATTCGTCCAAACCATAAGAGAAGGAAGAAGGAGGTGATTTTTTCCAAAGTTTAAGGCTTTTGGTTTAAAGAGTTTGGTGACAAACAAGATTATAAGGTAAGAGAAACCTATCTCTAGTTTTAATTTCATGGATTAATGGTTAATTTAAGAGATTGAAATTAGGGTTCATGTAGTTAGATTTGGAGAAAATTCAAGAAATAATTAATTGAAGGATTTGATGAAGGAAATAATGGTGTTTAATGGTGAAAATAAGCTAGCAACCATTAGACAAATCATAAGATAAGACTATGTCTATACCTAGGGTTCTTACCTTTGTATATGTGATGTTAAATTTCATAGGAAATCAAGGAGACAAGGAAGGAAAGGAAGTGATATAGAATAAGGACTAAGGAAAAGCAAGGTTTGGTACTTTAACCATTGAACTCCTTTTGAAATTTTTCTGTTTTACAATTAGTAAAATGCTGTGACTTGTATGATTTTTAATTAAATATAGAAATATTATTTTGAGTTAAATTTTTGATATGTTGTGTTTCAATGAGTCTAGAATGACTAAAAAATATGTTAAGCTGAATTTGGAATGGGTATTTATGAAATGTTCTATATGTTTTACTCGATAAATGGGTAAAATCGGACTGGAATGGGGGTTATATCGTGTGAGGTCAAGATCATGACAACTAGTCGTGTGAGACCAAGACCATGACAATTAGTCGTGTGAGGTCAAGACCAGGCGTAACTCTATACGAGGCCTCGTTCCGAGATCAGTGTATTCATAATTATCTTGTGGAGCAAACTGATAAAATGATAATAAATGAATATATGACATGTATGGATTGCTTTTACTGTGATATTATTTTTCAATACGACTCATTGCTTTTAAAAGTGCATTATGCTTTTATTATTTATTTTTCGTAATTAGTTAAAGTACCCACTAAGCAATGCTTAGCGAGTTTAGTTTTTTCTAAACTCGTAGGTTATTAGCAAGGAGCCAGTAGCGAGCAGAAGAGTCTTGCGATATGCCGGTCATCAACAAATTTAAGTGGTGCTCTTCATTTTGTATTTTGGTATTAGAAATTGGCATGTACTTATTTGAACAATACAAAGAGATAATTTGATGTAGCATGTAAATCTAGTAATGTATAATATTTGTATGGTTTTGAATTGAGTTGGGCTGTGAATATAGAAGTGCGAATTCTTCTTGCAGGATTGTAGTTGAGGTTATAAGGGTGAATTATTGGGAGTGTGCTTGAGTTGAATCAAAATGTTTTTCATAAATAAGAAAAATCAGTTTTGTCGACACTTGCGACCTCCATTTTTAGGGGAGGTTATGGAAATTTTTTTTTAAATCTGCACTTAAAATTGGCTAAGTAAAATATTAAGACACAACCACCATGAGATAACAGTCCATCTTGGTCTATAAACGTAGGCTAAGATGGGGTGTTACATTTGCAAAAAAATACAACTATTTTTTAGCTAGTCCTTATATCCTCTCTTTGCCCCCTGCGTGGCAAAATATTGAAGGTGAGTCTAAAAATATTTTGTACATGCATAAACTCAAAAATTAAAAGGAGAAATATTGCCCCCCCTGTATAGGTTCAAATAAATAATTTTTTCCATGCTGGCTCTGATTGATGTCTGGTTCCTTGTACAAGCATGCATCTCCATTTTGTAAAGTGACTGGATCTTCCTCAAGCAATAGGCCTTCCGTGCCTCCTAATTCCATATATGCTTCATGTTTCCTTCATATAGTATTTATTGTTCACTTTTACAAAGAATAGACAGCGCAAGACAAAAAATGAAGTGTGATATGCTTATGTATGCATGATATGCATGAATAATACTTATAGTGGTTCCATTGACTCAAAGACTGAGGCGATCAGCTGAAGTTCACCTATTGATTTATTCTAGATGCTCATTCAAATCTTGATTTAGAACTTCAGAAGACTTTACATCTATATCTCTTATCTTCCAAGATGAAATCATGAGTAGTTGAGGCCCGAGCAGGGTAGAGACACAAGAGACATCCATTTGGGTGGTAACTTCTCCATGACATGACCTTGCAAGTGATCCTTTCATTATCCCTCTTTTTCCCATTATGTCCTTTGAGGTTTGTTAATGCTGTTTACTTCCCTTAACTTGAAGGCTTTGTATGATAAAAATATTTTTTTTAGTTTTAAAAATCATATTTTGCCTTTGTCCAATCAGTGTACTTCAGGACTCAATTTTCCAAATTAACATATTTATAACATGATAACCCTAGTTACCGTACTAAACTCAAGAATAATTTCCAATTAAGCAAGAGCTGTTGCACTTTAGATAGACACATACACATTACTTGGACAAAGGTCTCATTGAGTTTAAATATTATCTATTTTATATGCATGCTTATTTAAACAATCTCCACTAATAGACTCTACCTACCAAGAGAGATCAACAGGTCTTTGATAGGCTTGAAATAGGATCTGTAAGGGATACGAGTTAAATGTTTAGATTGGAGCTATTGTGACACTGCTGACAAACCTTCATACTATAATCTTCTTGTTGGAACCAGTTTTACCTTTTGAGCATCACTTTTATCTTCTGACTTCATGAAAACACAAAGCTTGAATGTCCTTCCTTCCTCTTTGTATAAATCAAGATCGAATCAGTACTATCTTGATCTTTTAGACTACCCTTTTCTTCCTCTTTCTTTTTCATCCTTTTTCCCTTTTTTGAATACCAATTCTAAGACTTTCAAGATTGTGAACCTGGAGCTATATTGAAGAAAATGAAAGATGGTCTTTTCCCTTACGTATTTGAGTATTTGGCTAGCCTGGACCAATTCAAGTCAATCTATCTGCGCAAACTAAATGGAATTCTTTTGCTACTTTAGGTAAAAAGAACCCTTTGTTGGCTTTCTGAACCACTCTTGTTGGGTTTTATTTTCTTTCTCTTTTTTTCCTCCTTTCTTTTTTTCCCTCTCTTTTCTTTTTCTTTTTACTTTCTTTTCTTTCTTCTCCCTTTTTTTTGTTTTCTCTTTTTTTTTTGTTTTTCGCCCTAGCTCCAAGAAAGTTGTCTTGTCTATACCATTCTATGCTTTTGACTATAGATGAGTGGATGAGAGTGAGTTTGCTTCAACAAAGATAAATCATCTGTTGCCCTGATGTCATCTTAATAGATCAGAGATATTAGGTCTAGTATCGGGTTAGCTTTAACTATCATTATGGTCTTGACTATGTATTCTTTTCTTTGATCTTCTTGCCCCTTTATCTTAGTGATCATTAGACTAGTCATAAGAGTCACAACAATATAGGGTAGGTTATTGGGCTTATACTCCAATAAGGAGCAAGCTAAAATCTCATGAAGGCTCAAAAGGATAACTATGGATTGATGTTTAATTGGGTAGATTCTAGTTTTTGGCTTACCAAACAATGCCTAGTTTATTTCTTCCTTAAATAAGCAGAGTTCAATTTCATCTCAAAAGTTTATCAAAATATTTTCTAAGACTGACTAGGACCTAGACACTTATAATTATGCAGGAGCCCTCTCTAAGTAAGCATATGTAGCTTAATTCTTAATGCTATAGAATAACTCCCTCACCTAGCAATGTCTTTCGGATCATGATGCATAGATACACTAATTTATAAGTATCAAGGTAGACTCATCATCAGTTGAGTACCAAAATGAACAAAGACCATCAAAAATTTAATAATTTATTCGATCAAACCTAATTTGAAAAACATAATTGTTCCAATTAAATATTAAAGAAAGCAAAATAAAAGAGCAACATTCAAGCTAAGGGAGGTTTGTTGAATGGAATTTCTCCTTACTTCACATCTTCAATGCTCCTATCTTGAAATAAGGATAAGAAAAAAATTTCCTTCAATTCTCCTCCTATCATGAAGGTTGCTAGTGGTAGCACTCTTCCAAATTTAGGCAAAGGATTGCTCTTGGTATTGGGCTTATCCAGCTCAGGTAGCTTACCACTGTTAATAAGATCTTTAATTTCATGTCTTAATCGAGCACATTTATCTGTCTCATGCCCTTGCATTTGATTGATAGAAGGCCTTGGCATCAAAGTTTGATGGCAGAGGATCATGTAGCGGTCGAGGAGCCAACAATTGTAATAACTCCTTTTTTTGTAACTTGTTGAAAACCCAAGATAGAGGTTTTTCTAACTTTAAAAATTGTCTTATATTTTCTTGACCTGTTGCCACATTGAAATCCACTGCATTCTGTGTACTCTAACTGCCAGACTGATAATTCCCCCTCTTATTCTTTCTTCTAGAAAAATGACACTTCTCCCATTCACATTCTTCTATCTGTAAACTAGCTTAGAGAATATATTTGAAATCTCTAATAAGAGTTTGGGATAGCCTCTCACGAAGGTTGGGCATGACACCTCTCATTATCATTCTGATCTAATCAGATTCATCGGGCCTCTTCTTAAGCAGTGCAACCTTATTCCTTCATCTCTTCACATAATCAACAAAATTTTCATTCTGCTTTTGCCTTATTGATTCTACCTCCATAAGAGTCACTTCCAATTCAACATTGCACCCATACTGCTAGATGAAGGCTTTATACATCATATTCCAATTTTTTGGGTACTTTCCTCTAAAGTGTTGAATCAATTATGCACGACAGGATCTAACGAAAGCATGAAGTACCTTAGAGTTTGAGCTTTGGTAGCTTAGGCAGGCTGCATAGCAGTGATGTATTACTCCACATGGAGATGAGGATTCCCAGTTCCATCAAACGTGGCAAGAGAAGGCATCTTGAATTTGTATAGAACTTCCTCATCTTGTTCAGATAACTTGTCCACCTCTGACATCTCTTCATTTTTCAGCTTCTTTTAATACTTCTTTTCTAAATCAGCAATCATCTTCTCTACATCTGAAGTCTTAGTCTTTTCCATAGTTGATCTTTCCACAACCTTTGGATCTTTCTTCTTATCATGAGAATCTTGAAAATATTGAGCCAGTCATCATCATCAATAACTACTTTGTCATCATCAAAGCCTACTTAGCCGACCTTGGCCTTTCCTTTGTCCTTTGCTTCTTATTACTAGCAGATCCCTCAGCAGTGTTCCCCAAAAGTGTGGCCAGTTGGCTCTTCATAGTCTCAGCCATGGCCTCCTTTAATTCTTCCATCTTGGCATTGAGGGCATCGTTCACCATCCTTTGAATCTATTCAAATTCCATTGCTTTCGGTGAGAAGCTAACTAAGTTGCTACTAGATTCTACATCACTGGCGTAGGTTGGGTTGTCATATGCTCTTGAACTAATGTACTCCAAGTCTGTGAGCTAGAAAGGATCAATGCCATGTAATGCAATGCGTGTATACAAATATGCACAAGTAACAAGCAAACATAGATAATTAGAACATTCCTTCAAACTTTATAAATTCCACACACGAATGGCGAGTTTCTTTTCCTAGGTATATGGTCAACGAAATACCAACATGGGATATTCTATTTTCAAAAAAATTCCCTCGGATAATTTTAACCAATAGTTATATTTTCAAACATAGAAGCTAGTCCATGATAATTCCCTTTAATTAGGCTTTAATCCATTGAATTAACTAAATATAGTTTTTATGCTATATTGGATTAAAATAAAATTAAGAGGCTAATCATAAATAGATTTCTCATTTGAAAAAAATAACTAATGATTCATGCCAAAAATAAGCCCATGATTAATGATTTTTGGTATAAATTAGGCCCCACAATTGATTTTTGGTATTCCATAATTGGCCTAAATAGTTTATAAACTCAAAAAGACTATTCGAAAAAATAATTTTATTTCAAAGCCCATGGTAAAAAATGAATATTTGTTTAAAAATGGATTTTGGGCTTTGTATTTGGGTCATGAGGTAGAAAATAAATTTTGACCCATTTTAGAAAAGTTTTATGTTCAAAGACCATCTTGAAAATTTTAAAAATAGTTTTGGTCTTTTGGATTTAAAGGAAAATTTTTTTTAAGATTACAATATAATTTGGTCATATTATGAAAAGAATAATCCAAATATGCCATGGTTCAAACCAATATATATCCATCATAGTCAAACAATAAGCATTTGGGTAAAAACCTAAGGAAAGTAGCTAAGCTAATTACATAAACTTTAGTCTTTTGGGTTGAAAGTTTTAGGCTCTCATAGCAAGTATATACCAAAAGGTACAAGGTTATGAGTTGTTATGTCATGCTCGACTCCATACCTTGAGTGAAAGTATGGTATCCCTTACATAACATAGCACGGGTTAAACGTATGTCCTAATTCACGCACATAATACAAACTAAATGATGCAATGGACAATATCATAATAAGAAAGAATAAAATAATATCAAGACCAACGTAATCAACTTCTCTTATCCCCAATGGAGTCACCACTGTGAGAGGGGATTTTTGGCCCCACTCCCATATGGAATGGTTCTTGTGATTTCGGCACTGTTTGGCTAAGGGCCCTAGAGAATACAGGCCTAAACCGGAAGAATCTGGAGTCGCCACTCGGATAGGCCGGGAAAAAAAAAGGTGGATGACTCAATTCTTAAGTAATCCCTAACCCCCTAATGGGTTCGAAAAGTTGAGTATGTATGGGGAAGGTGAGAATGACCCATCACCCCATAATGCCCAATTTATTGGAACCGACCTCTTTTTCAGGTCTAAATATTATTATATTCTTAAGTATTATAATATCATCCATACTACAAACACATTAAAGTAAATAAGTATTCATTGTATTAAAATTAAAATAAGTTCAAACAAAACAATAAGATGGGCACCCATACAACATGAAATATGCCCTTACAATAATTATCCAATGTCCAAAACTAAATAAAATAGGACACTCACCATTTGGTGGGAAAATATCCTTTACATTAATCCACAACTCAATTTAATTTAAATCACATTCAACTAATGGTGTAACCACAAAGTGAAAACATACCTCTTACATCCTTGAAATCAAAATAATCTAATATTAAATCAAATAACTAAATAAATTAAACCATTCAAACATTCACAATAATTAAAAAAAAATATCCATTTATAAACCAAATAAAATAAGTCATCCATCGTAAGCAAATAATAAAATAACCAATCAAAACAAAACTTGGGTTTAAAGCATTAAATATACAAAATTAGAGTTCACATATTAATTTTGAGTTTACATAGGTTAAAAACATGGTTTTAGGTTTTTAATTTGGAATTAGGGTTTTGGTTTAGAAATTAGGGTTTTAAGGCTTAGAAAACAAAATTAAGGTTTTGAGCTTAAAAACTAGGGGTTCTTATGGTTCAGAAAATAATTTAGGGTTTTAAAGTTTTAGAAAATATGATTAAGGTTTCTTAAATAAAATCAGGGTTTTAGGCTTGTAAATTAAGGTTTGATATACAATATCAAGGCTAAAACATACTATAGATGCTTTGGTTGTCCTTAATCCAAAATCCATAACTTACTGAAACGAATATATGAAATTACATTTAGAATTTGACAACACAGTAATTTAAGTATTGAAGGTAATTAACAAAATTAATTGAATTGGTCAATAGCAATCTCACCTACATTATTGGCTCCACTAAAATAAATTTGTTGAAATAAGCTTTGTTTGTCACCTTCACATTACCGCAATTGAACTCAGTAATGCTTCTGCCTAGATCGACTTAAATCTTTGTTGGTGCTTTGATGATATGAGGATTACTCTATATTTTGGCTACTATCTCCTCTCTTTTCTTTTTTGTCTTTATGTTTTGGTGTTTATAAAATCAGCTCGTAATTACTAATCACTGCTTGATAATTGTTAATGGCTGCTGATTCCTCCTTTAACCAAATTGTTGATGGTTGATAATTATAGCTCTGTCAGAATTTGGATTTAGAGGGGCTCATATCGATTTAGAGGTTCCAAATCAATATGGAGCCAACCTATATCAATTTGGAAGGTCCAAATCAATATGAGCTTGGCTCATTTCGATTTGGATATCCTGAATTGATATGAGCCATGGCTCAGGTCAATTTTGGCATCAAAATTGACATGAACCATGCTTATGTTGATTTTGACCTTTCCTGACTCAAATGAAACCCTAATTTTTAATTTCTTTAGGACTGAACCTATTTTATAATTTAATTTGGGATTTTAATAATTGGACCCTCTAATAAGCTTTAAAATTAGGTTTAGATTCTTTAAAATTATAACGGAACAAGGTAAGCTTCTTAAACCTAATTCGTGCCAAAACTAAGGGTATACATATTGATCACTAAAGATCTCCTCTTCTCTTTGATTGCTCTCTGTCTCTATTTATCCCTCTGGCTTTTTCTATTGATTTGTATTTATAATGTTTAAATTAGAATTAAGTTTGATCATCCTCCTAATCCGGTTCCAACACTTCAATGTTTTTTGAGATTTCCATAATTTAAACGCAATTAGGAATTTTGAAAAAAAAAATTGAACTCGTGTCGAATTAGACTAGCCTAATTTGATATGAGTAATGCTCACATCAATTAGACCATGTCAAAATTGACACAAGCAAATGCTCATGTCGATTTGGATAGTCTTAATCGACATGAGCATGTCATTTTGGACAAGTCATGTTAATTGGGTCTAAATTTAATCCGGGATAAAAATGAGGGTCTATAGTGGATAAAGGTTGATAATTAACTCTGAGACCCCCAATTTAAAAAGGTACAATGTTTCTAGGGCTCAAGTAATCTAAAGCTACCAAAAACCATAAATAACCATCCCAGGATCTTATTCATATTTTTTTGTTTAATACCATAATTATTATCTTATAGTAACGACTTTAATATACATATCAGTTCTAAAATTACTTACAACATATGTCATACATAGATTTTTATCTTTATTTTTTATTGTACTTAATGGAGCACTATAAAATAAAAATATAGTACATACTTAATTTGTTTATATACATAAGTCAAATTAGTATCTACTAATTAGAAGTGAGCAGCAGGGAAGTAGAAGTCGATAAGCTCTAATTATGTAGTGTAACTAATTTTAAAAACATGGTGATGAAGATTTGAAGAGTTGAAGTCAATGCAGGGTAGATGTCCAAGGATGAAGATCCATTTTGAAGGGTGAAGACCCAATGTCTAAGGATGAAGATCCATTTTGAAGGGTGAAGACCCGATGTTTAAAGGATGAAGATCAAGTTTGAAGGGTGAAGACCTGATGTCCAAGGTTGAAGATCCATTTTGAAGGGTGAAGACCCATAATCCATTGAAGAATGGAACAACTAGCTTGAAGAAAGCTAGAACTCTCAACTAATAAGAGGTGAAATTGATTGGCCAGCTAGAAGAGGTGAAATTGATTAGCTAGCATAAAGCCAGGACTCTCAACTGACAGAAGGTCAATCAGCTAGAAGAGCTAAAATTATTTGGCTAGAAGAAAGCCAAAACTCCTAACTGACAGAAGTCAATCAGAGAGAAGAGCTGAAATTGATTAGCTAGAAGAGAGCCAAAACCCTTAACTGATAGAAAGTCAGTTGAACCAATTCTTGGGTCCTGAACCCAAATTCAGTCTCGGGTCCAGAACCTAAATCTTTTTTGAGCCTAGAACTTAATTCAGGTCTAAAACCCAAACCATCTCAAGTCTAGAACCCAAATCTTTTTTTAGTCCAGAACTCAATTCGGATCTAGAACCTAAATCTTTTTTTAGTCTAGAACTCAATGTTGGTCTAGAACCCAAATCGTTTTTAAGTCCATAACTCAATCCAGGTCTAGAACCAAAATCTTTTTCCAATTCAGAACTTAATCTAGGTCTAGAATGAAAAATCATCTCAGGTTCAGAACCCAAATCTTTTTCAAGTCTAGAACTCAATCATCTCGAGTCTAGAACCCAAATCATTTCGAGTCCAGAACTCAATTCGGGTCTAGAACTAAAACCATCTCAGGCTAGAACCCTAATCCAGTCTCGTGTCTAGAACCCAAACCATATTGGGTCGAGAACCCAAATATAGTCTCGAGTTCAAAATCCAACTAATCCAGTCTCGTGTCCAGAACCTAAATCAATCTCAGTTTGCTCTCTTCTACTAAAGTCTTATATCGCTCAAGTAGGGGGCAAAACTATAGATCCTTAATTTTGGCCTTGAATGAGCTTAGTTCTAATTAAGAAGCCCAAATTGAGTTCAATCTAATTTTAGAAAGCTTACACCTAATTCAGTCAAATTTTAAAAGCCCAGACTAACTCTGGTCCAATTTAGGGAGGCACTATACTAAGCAGACATGAACCATACATTATGCCAAGCAAACATGAGCAATGATTCATGTCAATTTGGACACTCTAAATCTACATGAGCCAGATCCATGTCGATTTGGACCCTCCAAATTGACATGAATCCTAATTTGAAAAGAATTTAGCCAGCCATTTTAATTCTAATCAAGTTGAACTATGGAATAACCCTCGAATTAACAAGATTAGGGTTGGTAGTTAAGCGGTTTTGCCTATAAATAGACAATTAAAACATAGAAAGAAGGGGGATCAGAAATTAGCAACCATTAAAATAGCTGCTGGACAAGAATTAACACAGAGCAACATTGATCAAGCAGACAAGTAACAATTTAGAAAAATGCAGAATATTAAAATACAACAAACAAGGAGACATGAACGATTATCTTAAAATTTACTTTGTTCTTCCAAGATATAAGTTGGTCAAACAATAAGCATGAGTTTTATTCAACATATTTATATTGGAGGAGACAACATACAAGTTTAGTTTCCACAAACCTAATTTATTTAAAATACTTAGTAGATTCATTCATCTATTATGATAAACGATTAGCATATTTAGTTTTCCAAGCTTAATTTATTTGAAATATTCATTGATTTATTTGTCCATTATAACATCATTGAATAGTTTGCATATTAGGAAGTTGTTTTAATACAATAAGAATAAAAAATGTTAATTTAACATGGCAGTAAGCATTTGAAGATTGTTTAATCAAATAGCTAAGTGATATTGGTTAGGATTTCATGTAAGTACCAGCAACGTAACTTTAACTTATTTTGTATAAATTGTTTAAACCTTGCTTCAAAACCCTAATACCCTAAAATCCAATACTTAACCCTAAATCTATAAAGAAAAAAATAAAACCCTAATACAAAATCCTAATCTATAAAACCCTAACCTTAAATATTTAGCCCTAATACCTAAACCTAATCTTTGAAACCCTAATCTCAAATACCTAACCCTAGTCCTAAAACCTTAATTTCTAAAACCATAATCCAAAACCCTAAATCTAGATTGCCAAAAACCCTAATCCAAGATCCAAATTTAATAATTTCAAAACCCTAGCCTAAGACTTCAAACCTTTAGGTATAAACCCTAGTTTGTATATTTAGCCTTTAATTGCAATTTGAATCCAAATTTACATATTTTAATCTTAGTTTATATCTTCATATCATGATCTCAATTATTTAATCTTATAATGATTGGATGATTTATTTAGATTATTTGTTGATTAATTATTTGTTATGAAAGATTGATTTACATCGAATTATTATTTGAATGGATATGTAAAAGGCATGTTTCGACTTTGTGGATGCCTTATTTATTTTCTTAATTATGTAATTTATTTTGTGGACTTTGAAACTTTGTAAAGGACATGTTTCTATCTTTTGATGTGTGTCCTATTTTATTTATTCTTATGGACTTAGATGATTGTAAAGGCATGTTTCCATCCCTGGATGGGTACCCATTTTGATGGGTTAGTTCAATTTAATGTAATGGGTGTTTATTTATTTTTATAATTACGTGTAATATAGATAATGTTGTAATAACCAAGAATTTAATAATATTTAGACCTTAAAAGGAGGCCGGTTCCAATGAACCGGACGTTGTTAGGGTGCTGGCTTATTCTCACCTTCCCTGCGCATACTTAACTTAACATAATATTTAGACCTTAAAAGGAGGCCGGTTCCCATGTCACTGGGCGTGTCAATGCTTTTGTATGCAGCATCAAGGGCACGTCTATTGACACGCCCATGTCCATGGGTGTGTCCATTGATGAATTTTGCTCTTTTCTTCTACTTTCATCCGTAATTTCTCCGAAATGACCATAAGCCTCAAAATACAGAGAATTCCTGAAATTAACCCTAAAATACACTTTGAACAAACAAATTAAACTCAATTAGATAATAATCATATTAAGAAACAGGAATAAAATATCATCAATTGTGCGCTTATCAAATTCTCCCACACTTGAGTTTTTGCTTATCCTCAAGCACACTAAATCACTGTAATAAGCAAAAATGATGGAACCCCTCTATATTCAAAAAGAAAAGTAAAGTTTTGACAATACTCGAATCAGAAAACCTCGCTTTCTCAACCAAAAACTGATTCACAATCATAACAGCTGAATCAAGAAGTTTCAAAAAAAAAATATCACAGACCTAAAGCCTAAAAATCCAGAGTAAAAAGATTGAGTATAAAATTCCTGAAAAAACAGAAAGCCATGAGCAAAGTACGAAAAATGTAAATTTTCTCTTAAGTTCTCTAACCCTCAAAAAAATTTTTTTTTTCAAATGTATATACATTTTAAGGAGCCTGACTTGTTTGAACTGATACTAACCTTTTGACGCGAAGGTAAACATTTGTGATGCCGACCCCCGGTTACTCAGCCAGAATCACCATTCAAATGGCTACTAGCACTATTCATGATTCCAACTCATTTGTTTTAATTCAAGAGTAAAAATCAGCGGAACATGGATAAATTTTCAAAGCTCCTTTAATTAGAATTATTTATTTATTATTATTTTATTTATTTTATTTATTTTTTATTTTTTTAAGCAACTCAAGGGTCAGAAACTTAAGGGTCATACTAAGTCCGACTCAAGAATCTAAGGAATTATAACATGCTAAAAAATGTAACTAAGGTTTTAAACTTTAGATGTGACCAATTTCCATCAATTCATAACCCAACTATAGCTATTACAATCGATCCTCAGCAATTGATCAAGATCACTAAGTTAACCTCAACAAGAAATTGTCATTTAGGAAATTTCAAATTAGTTCAACATATAAAGAGAAAACACATCACTTCACACTTATTACAACAATCTAGCTTACTTAAATCCAAAAAGAAAAACAATTTGCAGAAATTAATTGAGACAAATGAATCAAATAGAAAGAATGAAATAATAAAAATTCAATCAAGAAAGTATACCTCTCCCCCACACTTAAGACGCACATTGTCCCCAACGTGTGTGCAAAACAAGAAATAATGAAGAGAGAGAAAAACTGCCCTTTTCATGTCCATGAATGGATAAATATGAGTACGGTGCCAAGAGTATGGTGAAGGAGGATTTGCATCAAAACAAAAATCTAAAATGCAAAAAGAAGAAAAAAAAAACAAGGTTAAGACATAAATAAATAAAATAAACAAACAAACAAAAGAAACAATTCTTAAAGAAAATAGCAATTGTCCAAAAACAAAGAAAAAGAAAGAAAACTAAAAAGAATATTAAATAAGCAAAGAAATGAAAATAAAATAAAATAAAAATAAAATAAAAATGTGGGCTAGTAAAAAATCGGAGCATCACCAGAATCATCACTACCAGTCTCATCATTAGAAGCATCAACTGGAGGTGCAGGTGCAGGTGCAGGGGCAGGTGGCTGGTATGGTGGAGGTGGTGGTTGTGAAGGGTGAAACCCTTGACACCGGCAGAACTCCAACATGGATTGCTCCAGCCATTGCTGTCTCAAGATCTCGTGATCTAGTTGGGCTTGGAAAGAAGTAGTCTGGTCAAGTATAAACTACTTCAGTTGGTCCTGCTGGGTTAAGATCTTATTCTGATTCAGCTCAATATTCCCTATCTTCCCTTCAATCCTACAAATCTGACGCTCTAAATCTGTGGGCTTCCTGTCATCATCCCACTCAACATTAACTGGCTAACGCCAATCCCGGAATGCAGGAGTCTGGACAAAAGAAGGTCCAACAGAAGAAGAAGGTGCAGCAGCAGCGGTTGAAGGCCCAGCGGCGGTGGATGAACCCGAAAAATCTGATGGTGGAGGTGGTGGTATATACGAAGGAGGAGCAGAAGGAGCTGCCTCTGGTATATATGAATCCATAGGAGTTGCCTGCAGCCCAGATACCTTCTCTTGGTTCAGTCTCTTCAATGTGTCCATACCCAACAACTTGGGCATACCATCCACCGTCATAGGTAGGCAGCCATCTAACACACCCAGACGACGAGCGAGTCTTGTGACATATATGCCACTATGTAAAGTACCTGATGCTCCTTTTTTAGACTGCTCATAGAAAAAATATGTGATGGCATGTGCGACATTGCACCGGGTCTTCTGTACCATGCAGTGCAGGAACAACAGATGTCGCAAGCTTACCACCCCTGTGCTACTCAGCCGAGCTGTAAGAGTGTGAACTAATTGGTTGTGCACCTCTCGGCAGGGGAAAGACTCGAAGTTGGATGCCTTAGAAACCTTGGGTTGATTTTTATCAGCAGTGGGTGCAAAGGTCCGCCAAACCCTAGGAGGAGCAACCTCATACTCAACAAAATCCACCTCGAAGTTTAGATAATCAAAGGTATGTACTTCCTCTTCAGTATATAACCCGAGATGCACCCCAAGGTCATTAATGCTCATGTTGAATCTCTGCCCTCCCAGTCTGAATTCTATCGTTGGCTCAGTGATTGAAACCTTGGTCTTCTGGAACTGGAAGGTGCAGTAAATTTCCAGTGTCAACTCTCGATAGGAAGGCTCATTGATGGAGAATAGTTGGTCCCACCTTGGTTGATTAATTAATTCCCAAATATCTGCTGCAATATTAGCCAGTTCCATAGCATCCCAATCTAAAACACGAGGTGGGGACCATTCTTTGTTGTCGAAAAGTTTGAATCGCCTTCTTTCCTCGGCATTCTAAAATCTAAGGCATTTATGGGTGGCCATGAATTTAGAAGTTGGACGGGTAGCAGGTTGGCTGGAACTGCCTTCCCCTCATGCACGCTTGGTGGGAAGCTGGGAAGATGATTGTTTGCGAGGCCCCATTGTTGATTAGTCTGCAAAACAAACCAAAGAGATTCCTCAATAACAACACAAGTATAGCATGATACAAGGTTATCGAATTGCCAAAATTATAACGATAAAGCATGACCAAACGTAATCCACCTATAGCAATACACGCTTAATCAACCAAAAGCAACAAACCAATTCGAACATCAATAAACATAATCAACCAAAAGCAACAAACCAATCCGAACGACAGCAATAAACATACCACAATAAAGACAATTCCCACAATAATAAGACATTTTCCAAAAATAACGAGTAATTAAAATCCAACAAATGAAACAATCAATATACAACTCAAACTACAAACCAATTCAAAAATAAACAGACGCTAAATCAAAACGGAATTCATAACAAACAAAATCAAAATTAATCAAATGCCGCAAAAATAACGAGAAATAAAAACACATCAGAATAAAGCAAACACATCATGAAACTTCCAACTTCAAGGCAAAGACAAGAAGATACAAGGAATGTATACGAAAAATGAAAGAAAAATGAAAGAAAACAAACAAAAATAGCAAAAAATTGAGATTTCGTACCTGAAAAGCAAAAATCGCGTGGAACGAGTGAATTCAATGGAAAACGAGCAAATGCACGCAAATAATGCAAGCCGAGAGTGAGAATCTCTCCTAAAGTGAGTGGGTGTGTGAATGCGCCGGTGGGAGTGCAAGAAAGTTGAGAGAAAATGAGAAAGAAAACTGAAATTTGAGTGAAAAATGGCATCGGTTCTATATATAAAGACGTCGGCACGCCCATTGACATTCCCGTGTCACTGGGCGTGCCCTATAGTATAAAAGACAGTGTACACGACACGCTCGCAGACACGACCCTGTCAATGGGCTTGTCACAGGTACTGGATGAAATGATAATCGACAAGCCCACAGACACAGGCGTGCTTGATAATTTTTTCGTCATTTTTCATTTTTTTAGAGACACGTCTAAGGACACGGGTGTGTCACTGGGCGTGTTATAGCTACTATTTCTCATGCAAAACAACACGCTCATAGACACATCCATGTCACTGGACGTGTTGCAGCTACTGCCTGAAAAAAATAATGACACGCCCAATGACATAGGCGTGTCCTTTAATATGCTCAATTTACTCCTCAAAATCAAATTTCCTCTACAAATTCCAATGAATGCAAAACAAACAAACAACCACCCAATAAAAGAAAGATAAAACTAAAACAAAATGATGACACAAACCAAAAACATAAAATGGTAGGTTGTCTCCCACCCAGCACTTCTTTAACGTCGTATTAGTTGGACGGTAGGGTAAACTTCCCTAGTCTTGGAGGTGTAAAACCTCCTTCAAGTCTTGTATTTCCCCTCCGAGGTATAATTTGAGCCTGTGCCCATTAACTTTTAAATCTCCTTTTTCCGGGTGAGTTATTTCAACCACTCCGTAGGGAAAAACTTCCTTAACAGTAAAAGGACCAGACCATCGAGACTTTAACTTACTTGGGAAGAGTCGAAGCCTTGAATTGTACAATAATACCTTATCTCCCGCTTGAAACTCTTTTTTGTCCTTAATGCGAGCATCATGCCATTTCTTGGTACGCTCCTTATACATTCTGGCATTGTCATAAGCTTGCAACCTCCACTCATCCAACTCGTTTACCTGTAATTTTCTCTTTTCACCTGCACGAGCTAGATCAAGGTTAATCTGTTTAATAGCCCAATATGCATTATGTTAAATTTTGACCAGTAAATGACAAGCTTTTCCATATACTAGTCTAAATGGCGTAGTGCCCAAAGGAGTTTTAAATGCAGTCCTAAAAGCCCATAGAGCATTATCCAATTTCTCGGACCAATCCTTTTGGGATCGCTCTACAATTTTTTCCAGAATTTGTGTAATCTCCCTATTCATGTTCTCAACTTGGCCACTAGTTTGAGGATGATAGGGAGTAGCAAACCTATGTGTAACTCCTAGTCTTTTGAAAACTTTCTCAAGCTAATAATTACAAAAGTGAGTACCCCTATCACTTATAATTGCTTTTGGTGTACCAAATCGAGAAAACAACTACTTCAAAAACTTCATCACAACCCTAGCATCATTGGTTGCCAAGGCTTGGGCTTTCGGCCATTTAAAGACATAATCTATAGCTACAAGAATATATTTGTTACTAAAAGAATTTGGAAACGGTCCCATAAAATTGATCCCCCATACATCAAAGACTTCACACACTAAAATTCCATTTTGGGGCATCTCATCACGAGATCAAATGTTTCCAGTCCTTTGGCAACTATCACATCTGTTCACAAATTTGTAGCTATCCCTAAACAAAGTGGGCCAATAAAAATCCTGATTCTAGTACCTTTTGAGCGGTCCTATTGGCTCCCATATGACCACCGGCTGGTCCAGCATGGCATTGATTAAGAATGTTCATTGTTTCGGGCCATGCCACACATCGTCGGATCATGTGATCCTTACATAATCTAAACAAAAAAGGATCCTCCCAAAAATAATACTTTAAGTTAGAAAAGAATTTCTTCTTTGCTTGATAAGTTAAGTCCTTAAGAAGTTCCCTAACAGCTAAATAGTTAGCAAAATATGCAAACCAAGGTGTTTCAAAATTTAGATTACTTACCTCACTTACCATGGCATACAGCTGCTCATCGGGGAAGTGATCATCAATGTCCCCTTCTTCAAACCTCTCTAAGGTTGGATTTTCCAAGCGAGAAAGATGATCTGCTGCAAGATTTTCAGCTCCCTTTTTATCTCGAATCGTCAAGTCAAATTCTTGCAACAACAAAACCCAATGGATTAGCCTAGGCTTAGCATCAATCTTCGCAAATAAGTACCTCAAAGCCGAATGATCTGTATAAACAATCACTTTTGACAAGATTAGATATGATCTAAACTTGTCAAAAGCAAAAACCACAGCTAGCAGCTCTTTCTTCGTAGTTGTGTAATTAGCTTGAGCTGTGTTCAGAGTCTTGCTTGCATAGTAGATAGGCTGGAAGTATTTCTCCTTGTGTTGACCCAAGACTGCTCCCACTGCAAAGTCACTTGCATCGCACATTAATTCAAATGGTAGATTCCAATTAGGAGCTACCATGATTGGAGCATGGGTTAATTTCTCCTTAAGGGTTGTGAATGCTCTCAAACATTCATCATCAAAAACAAAATCCACATCTTTCTCAAGGAGTCTTGTCAATGGACGGGCTATCTTAGAAAAATATCGAATGAACCTCCGATAAAAACCTGCATGTCCTCTAAAACTTCTGATGGCCTTCACAGATGTGGGTGGTGGTAGCTTCTCAATGGTGTCTACCTTAGCCCGATCCACCTCAATGCCCTTGTTTGAAATTTTGTGTCCCAACACAATTCCCTCTTGAACCATGAAATGACACTTTTCCCAATTAAGCACTAAATTAGTTTCCTCACATCTCATCAAGACTCTTTCAAGGTTTTCCAAACATCTTTCAAATGAGTTGCCATAGACCGAGAAATCATCCATAAACACCTCCATAATATCCTCAACAAGTTCATCAAAGATTGCCACCATGCACCTTTGAAAAGTCGCAGGTGCATTGCACAACCAGAATGGCATTCTTCGATATGCGAATGTCCCATATGGGCAGGTGAATGTAGTCTTCTCTTGGTCTTCTGGGGTGATAGAAATTTGGAAATAGCCTGAAAGACCATCCAAAAAACAGTAATACTCATGCCTGGATAACCTCTCCAACATCTGATCAATGAAGGGTAAAGGAAAATGGTCCTTCCTAGTTGCATCATTCAATTTCCTGTAATCTATGCAAACCCTCCAATCGATAACTGTTCCTTTTGGAATCAGCTCATCATTTTCATTAGGAACCACCGTCATCCCTCCTTTCTTTGGTACTACCTGGACTGGGCTCACCCAAGAACTGTCCGAGATCGGATATATAATCCCTGCGTCAAGTAGTTTTATCACTTCAGCCTTCACTACATCTTTCATCTTCGGGTTTAGTCTCCATTGTGGTTGCACTACCGGCTTAAATTCGTCCTCCATCAGTATCTTGTGAGTGCAATAGGATGGACTAATACCCTTGATGTCTGCTATCTTCCAAGCTATTACTTTCTTATGTTTTTGCAACAACTGAATAAGCTTTTCTTTCTGCTCAGAAGATAGGTGGGAACTCAGAATTATTGGTAATTTCTTCTTTTTTGACAGAAATCCATACTCAAGGTGATCTGGAAGGGGCTTTAGTTCCAAGTTGGGTGGATCAATCACCGATGGTTTTGGCTTCTCTTCATTTGGCATCTCAAAAGTCTCATATGCCCTGCATTTGAACGAATTACTTGCTTCAAGAAAAGCAAGTTGCTCCATTGCTTCTTGATCCTCAACATTTTCCTGCAATAAATACAACTCAAGGGGATCCTTGGAAACAATGTTAGTAACACAATTTATGGTCTCATGCTCAACATCATCATTGCATGATTCCGCCTCATTAAGTGAAAGTGAATGTTTCATAGCATCATGTATCCTAAATATAACTTTCTCATCACCCACTCTCAAAGTTAATGTGCCATCATGAACATCGATAAGGGCACGGGCTGTATTTAAAAATGGCCTACCAAGAATAAGTGAAACATCCGCATCCTCATCAATATCAATGACAACAAAATCATTGGGGAAAATGAAATTCCCGACTTTTACCAACACATCTTCTATAATGCCACGAGGGTGGACTACTGACTTATCAGCAAGTTGGATGGTCATAAGTGTTGGTTTAGGTTTACCAATGCCTAACTCTTTAAATATTTTATAGGGCATAACACTTATGCTATCCCCCAAATCAACTAATACACTCTTGACCTCAAAGTTACCTAGTAAACATGGAATGGTAAAACTACCTGGATCTTTTAACTTCTTAGGTAACCTCCTTTGTAAAATTGCCGAACTCTTTTTAGATAAATGCACTAAAGACACTTCCTCAAGTTTCCTTTTGTTAGAAAGGATATCTTTCAAAATTTTAGCATATTTAGGCATCTGTGACAAAGCTTCAGCAAATGGAATATTAATGTGCAATTGTTTAAAAAGTTCAAGAAACTTACCGAACTGAGCATCAATCTTGTCCTTGTTCAACCTTGCCGCATAGGGTACTCTAGGTCGGTATTCCTTCAATATGGGGTTACTTTCTTGCGGCTGCTTCTCTTTCTCACTTTCCAATGCAATTTTCTCTTCCGAAGTGACAGGAGGATTATCTTCTTTTTCTTTTTCTTATACTTCAGCCCTTTTCTCTGCCACTTCTCCTCTTTTCTCATCCCCATTACCTTTGATCTCTTTTCCACTCCTTAGTGTAATTGCCTTGAGCTGCTCTTTAGGATTTGCCTCAGTGTTGCTAGGCAGACTTCCTTGTGGTCTCTCACTGAGCAACTTGGCAATTTGCCCCACCTGATTCTCCAAATTATGAATGGAGGCTTGTTGATTTCTTAGGGTGGTTTCAGTTGATTGGAGCCTAGTTTCAGAAGCTGCTATAAATTTCTCCATCATGTCCTCCAAATTACTCTTTCTTGGAGGGGCATTTTGCTGATGTTGGGGCTGCTGGAATCCAGGGGGAGGTCTTGGATTATTTTGATTATTCCATGAGAAATTTGGATGATTTCTCCACCCCGGATTGTATGTGTTGCTGTAGGGATTATTCTGTTGTTGCCTTGGCATATTTCCCATATAATCTACTTGCTCTTGCCTAGCAAACATGTTACCACTTTGGCAATCTTGACTTTGATGTCCACCCCCACACCATTCACAAGACATCGCCTGCATTACTTTCCCATAAGAAGAGGCCAAAGAATCAAATTTTTTATTCAATGCTTCCAATTAGGCTGTTAAAGCCACCACAGGATCTAATTGGTATGAACTCATGGCCTTCAGCTTTCCTTGCTCCCTTGGGGCTTGCCACTGATAATTGGTTATAGCCATGTCTTCAATTAAATCCCTTGCTTGTTCAGGTGTCTTGTTGTTTATGGTACCACCAGCTGCTGCATTAATGGATTGCTTACTTACATAATTCAACCCATTGTAAAATGTTTGAATTTGAAGCCATAGTGGAAGTCCATGATGAGGACACCTTCTCAACAAATCTTTACATCTTTCCCAGGCATCATAAAGGGTCTCATCACCTTGCTACAGAAAGGATGAGATATCATTCCTCAACTTAGCAGTTTTGGATGGTGGAAAGTATTTTTCTAGGAATTTCTCTGCCAACTGACCCCATGTGGTGAAGGTTCCTGGAGGAAAAGATTTCAGCCACTTCTTTGGTCTATCTCTGAGGGAAAATGGGAACAACCTTAGCCTAATTGCATCATCTGAGACATATTTATCTTGAATGTGTCACATATCTCCAAAAAATTCTCAATATGTGTATTAGGATCTTCATTAGAAAACCCAACGAACTGACAAGTCTGCTGCACCATTTAAATTACATTTGCCTTTATTTTGAAGTTGTTCGCAGCAACTGTCGGCCTCCGGATACTAAATTCAGCTCCATTGAGATTGGGCTTAGCAAACTCCTGCATTGTTCTTAGCTCAGCTCCTTCCATCACTTCAAACTCTTCTTCTTCTTCTTCTGCTATTTCCAGATTTATTTCTGTTTTTGCGTCTTCCAAAACTGCCTCCCCTTCTTCCTTTCGCTTTCTCCTTAATGTTCTTTCTAGCTCTGGATCTAATTCAAACATTTGGGATGAGTTACCTTTGGTCATAAACAGGAGAAAATACCTACGAATAAGCAAGAACCAATGTTAAAAACAAATAAAAATAAAACTAAATCAACAGTCTTAATTACATTACTAATATTGAAACCGTTGTCCCCAGCAGTGGCGCGAAAAACTTGGTGCGTGCGAACTACGCTATAGCAATACCGTAAGTGCACGGGTCGACCAAGTAATAAAGTAGTTAGTGAGTTATCATTCCATTGAGGACATGGTCAAGTACTAGTGCAAATCTTAACCGTTGTTTGGCAAATCAATAGGTTTATGATGTGGTGTAATTAAAAACAATTAATTTAATGACTGAAAGTAAAGGGAAATTAAATGTTTTGCAAAAAAGATTGATGGTAATAAAACTATCCAGATATTGAATCCCCCTAGCCTCAATGATATTTATGAACATCAATTCAGTTAAATCATTTAATAGAGTTGAGTTGGCATTCCTCTAACTTAGACTAAAACCTCTCTCGAGTGAATTAATCCCTAATCACTAAGTAGAGTGCCGGAATCTCTTCTTAAACATAGTTAATTAGATCTTGCATTAAGAACAAGGAATTATAAACCAAAGGATCTTGTCAGTCTATCTCTAGTACTCCAATCAATCCTCAACCCTTATGAGTATTCAATTCATATCAAGCTTTCTCAAGTCAATAATATGAAAATTGCAACCAATCAATAAGCATGCTATTATCAATTGGAAATAGATCATTAAGTATCATAAGAATAAAATAACTCAATCAAATGATTCGACTAAATATAATTATTCAATTCATACAAATAAACTAGGGTTCATCAATATCTAGATAGAGAATGAATTAGTTCATATTCAAAACCAGAAAGACAGAACAAGAGAAATGAATAAAAGAAACCAAACAATCCATGGCGAATAATTTGTATTTCTTCACTTCAATCCTTGATTCTTGATTTAGATCTTATTTAGAGTATGTCTTCACCCTCAATCTCAGCTCCAAAACTCTCCTCTTTGCTTTAGAAGTCGGCTCTAGGTTATATAATATGAAATTCGAATCCATAATTCGTGCTTCAGTGCAGCTTTTATAGTGTAGATAATTTCGCCTGACATGCCCATTGACACGCCCATGTCCATGGGCATGTCATTGCCACTGAGATTTTGAACATAAGGCACGTCCAGTGACACGCCCATGTCACTGGGCGTGTCACAGCTATTGTGAAACACTGCAAAAGGCATGCTTGGTGACACGCCCATGTCACTGGGCGTGTCAATGCTTCTGTATGCAGCATCAAGGGCATGTCCATTGACAAGCCCATGTCCATGGGCGTGTCCATTGATGAATTTTGCTCTTTTCTTCTACTTTCATCCGTAATTCCTCCGAAATGACCATAAGCCTCAAAATACAGAGAATTCCTAAAATTAACCCTAAAATACACTTTGAACAAACAAATTAAACTCAATTGGATAATAATCATATTAAGAAATAGAAATAAAATATCATCAATTGTGCGCTTATCAATACCTCATACATCATTGAAACCAAAATAATCAAAATAATTAACCAAATAAATTAAAACATTCAAACATTCATAATAAGAAAAATTAGAAAAAATCATTCATAAGAAATAAAATATTAATAAATCATTCATCAAAATAAAAAATAATCAAACCTAAATTTTAATCTTAAATAAAACATCAAGTATACAAACTTACAGTTTACATATTAAATTAGGGCATATAGATGATTTTAGGATTTTTATGATTAAATTAGTGTTTTTAGAGTAAAATTAGGGCCTTTTGGATAAAATTAGGGTTTTGGTATAAGAATTAGGATTTTAGGGTTTATGGATAAAATTGGGTTTTTGGGTTTTTATGGATTTGAGGATTAGGGTTTTTAATTTGAAATTAGGGTTTTTACGATTTTAGTGGTGAAATTGTGGCTACTGGATGAAGTTTAGGGTTTTTAGAATTTAATGTTTTGGATTAGTGTTTTAAGAATTAGGAATTAAGGAATTAGAGTTTTTTCAAAATAAACAAAGAGGGAGTTAGGGTTTTGGATTTTGGGATTAGATTTTGCAAAATATGGTTTACAAAAAATAAATTATCTATAGTTAATTTTAAAATGTTGGAATAATTTGCAAAATAATAGATGTAATGAAATTAGGGCTTTAGATTATTTACTAGAACAATTTTAAAGCACTTGATCATGTAAAAATATCAAACATGGCTACTAGATGAAAGAGTATATCAATTTGGTTATTGTTATTAATGTCTAGGCAAAAGCACAACTGAAATTAATTAGCTACTGGATCAATCAACAATCAACCTTCAATGTTTAAAGGAAAAGCATAACCACTGGACATTAAAATAAATAGAGTTTTAAAAAAACAAAATAGGCGTTGGTTGGTTCCTCCATTATCAATATGTTGAATCCAATATGTGTTACTGCCTGATCAACCCGGATCTTGGTTGAATCGAAGCAAGCTTGAGATAATTATTACTGCCTCTTTGTTTGCTATCTTTAATTGTGTTTTTATTTCTTTTTCTCTGAACTCTTAAGTGCTAATTACTAATGCTTGGTTGCTCTGTGTTAATTCTTGCTGCCTCTACCCTTTTTTTGCTTCATGTCGCTAATCCCTTATCTCTGCCTTTAATCATATATTTATAGGCAAACAATGACTTAACCCTAAACCTAATATACTTAATTTGAGATTTAAATGAATTCTATCTTCATTAGGAAATTGAATTACTTAGCTAAATTCTTTTAGAACTCGGATTCATGTCGATTTGGAGGGTCAAAATCGATATGAGTTAGCCTCATATCGATTTGGTAATCCCAAATCGATAGGAGCACACCCAAATCAATATGATCTCATAGCTCATATGGATTTAGGTGTCCAAACTGGATATGAGGCTAGCTCATATCAAATCGATATGAGCCATAGCTCATGTCGATTTGGGACCATGCCAACTCAAACCAATCCAAAATTATCAATTTTTTGGCCGAACTTTTTCTGCAATTAATATGGGCTTTTTAAAATTGCACCAGTTCAATTTTAAGTTTTAAAATTAGGTTTAGGCTCTTTAAAATTATAATGGACCAAGTTAAGCTTCTTGATTTTAAAGCGGCCCAATTTTAAGGGTTTATATCACCTTTAAACTTAGGTTTTATTAAGTTAAAACCTAAAAACAATCATAGACTTATGTTTATCAAGTTAAACCCAATTTTCACTCTTATACTTAGGTTTTATCAAGTTAAAATCTAAATCAATCTTAGACTTAGGTTTATCAAGTTAAACCTAAAAAATGGTCTTAGACTTAGGTTTTATCAAGTTAAAACCCAAAATCAACCTAGACTTAGGCTCACATATTTTAGATGTAAACCCCATTTTGAGTTCAAAACCAACCACTGCAAGATGATTAGAATTGCATGGGCTTTGATTTCCATACAAATGTGCATGCCTACTTAGAATTTCACTTCTAGTATCAAGACCACCTTTGTAGGAAACTTGTTCCCTTCTTCTTTATGAACTTTATTTGCAATTTGTATTTGTAAACATTTCTTTTTTAGGGATTGTGTGCTCACCTAGAATCCATAAGGCTAGCATTGAAATCCTTTATTTTGGATTTTGAACTTTAAGATTAAATTTAATTTTTGTACTTTACTTTCTTGTTATGGTTGAATGAATGGATGAATGGATATAACTTGCTTTATTATTTCATGTACATCATATTTATAACTACATTTCATGAAATTAATTTTAAAAGTTTTGCTTAAAATAAGCCTAAACCTAGCCTTAAATCCATCCTTAGTTTGAGGCTAGTATTTTTATCTTTGTGATATGATTGGAGTCAATTTCTTGGGTTTGTTTTTCCTAAATTTTCCCTTTTCAAAATAAATTTAAGTGGTAACTCAAAACCATTTTCAAAATTGAACCATTGTTACTTGAACCGAGAATAGCCTATAACGGCAGAGTGATCTTGGCACTTTCGTGTGACTTAGCCCAATTTTTCAACATTCCAGCTAGGGCCTCATATATTTATCAATTTATTTACCATTATATCATAAAATGTAACCCCACCCATATATATTTTAATTTTAGGGTTACTGTTAATCCTCACTTCATTTATTTTATTACAAGTATTAATTTGTTATTTCATAATTCCTTCATATAACAATTAAACATCTACTTTTAAACTTCATGTTATTTGTCTTTTATATGCCTACTTTTCTTTTTGGTTGCCATTTAATCCAAATTCAAGTGGAAAACCGTATTACAGGATCAATCATTTTAGCAAAATATTTTATTCATTTGCTTATTTAGGGTTTACATTTTCTTTACTTATATTACATATTCATGCAGTAAAATTCTAGCTTTGCTGTCCCAAATTAGTAACCAAAAGGGGGGGGTGAATTGGGTGATGTGAAGACTGATGGTAAATTTAAAATTCAAAAGCAAGTGATGAAGAAGATGTAGATAAAGATTGAGTAGAGTAGAGAAGAAAGAACACAAAGAGTTATAGTGGTTTGGATTTACCTGAATCCTACGTCCACTTACTTAACAACTTGTTAAGGTTTCAGTAGTCTTGAGTTTTTACAAGCTTAGTTCTAACTTGTTGTTTCACTAGCTCATACCGAACTATTACAATGGTTTGAGATCAATCCTCACAACCCTTATAAGATTTTTTTCAGGCTCACTCTCATAACCTAAGTGTTTCTAAGCTCACACTCAAAATTTTAATGGTATTTAATGCTTACACCCAACACTTCAAGATTTTAGATTTGTGGTCTTTAGACAAGATAATTAAAAAGGTTGTTTAATGAAATTACAATTACAATTAAAGTATTCTCAAACCACAAAAATGATGTTTAATGTGGTATTTATAGTCATTTGGCTTAAACTAGCCATTTGAGGTGGTTTCCACATGTTTAGTACTTGTCTTCCACTAATTTGGTAGCTGGAGCTTGGTGTACGGTCGTTCAGCTCGGTGTAAGGTTGCACGATTTAAAAGCTCTATGTAACGGCTAGTTCCAATGATCAGATTTTGTTGTTTGATAGAATTCAGCTTGTCCATACTTTTGTGTCATGCGGTCGCCCCTCTCGATGTGCGGACGCTCGGCATAAAGTTACCGTTAAATTTAAATTTTTTTAATCCACATGTTCAGACATCATTGGTTTGAGGTATTTGGTGCTAAGATTCAAATTTGTCAGACTTGTGTGGTTGATCAGTTATTCTAGGCGGTTACACGAGGTTTTAAGTGTTGAGGAAGCACCATGAGAGCTGACAGCTGTCTTGTAGATCCTTGATTTTGACCTTGACTAGTCCATTGATAATTAATGAGGCCTGAGTCATAAACCTTTTGATTAGATGATATAATTTAATAGGATTGTTGAACCTTTAAAACCCTAAAGAGTTTTGTTTTGAAGGTTCAATTAGGTCTAATTTGATGTTAGGGCATTCAAAGGTGTATCCAAGTCAAGCTGGGTCTCCTAATTCAATATGGGATAGTCCATATCGAATTGGGGTGGGACAATCCCATATCGAATTAGTACCATGCCAATTTGATATGGGACCTTAGTTTGGCTCCCATATCAAACTGGGACCTTCCCAATCGCATTGGGACTACCCAATTAGATATGGGGAGGTCACATATCGAATTGGGCCTTCAGTAATTTGATTTGGAGATTATTAATTTTGATTCCATGTTAGATTAGGAGACGGGGGAGTCTGACTTGGTCTCGGTTTGCCATAAATTCAAATTATTTTAATTTGATATGCGTCAAGAATCCATTTTTGAAAATAGAAAGCTTTCACGATGTTTAACCTAATACACACTTATATAAATGTAGGTTTTAATACCTTCGTGGAGGACTGGGAACTTCAGCAACAAAAAGAAACAAAAAATAAAAAAATAAAAAACCTAGCAACGAGAAGTAAATGAAGGAGAGACAAAAACAAAGAAACTTTGGAAAAACATACACAACAATCTAAGAAGAAGAAATAAAAACTGTCTCGATGCATTGAACCTCCAACCAAAACCTAAAGTTGATTCAGGCAGTAAGCTTGGTTTGTCTCTTTCAATTTGGTGGAGTCAACAAACGAAAGTATGTTTTAATGTATAATTTTATTAAGCTTGATAGAGTTTTTCTTAATCATTGACTTTAAATGTTCGCTGTCTTCAAATAATGTCCAGTTGCTAATTTTGAGTATCATCATGCAAGATTAATATTAGTTTAGCTTACAGTAATTGTTTAAATCCTTTATAACATTGTTATCTTGTCACAATAATCTATCATGACATACACCATGGAATCCTTATATGCATAATTACAAATATCAAACCCTAATATTGGTTTACTTAAAACCCTAATTTACCTAAACCTTAAACTCAAGATCCGCTTCTTAAAACCTTAACTTAAAAATTTAAAACCCTAGTTTGTACTTCTATTGTTTAATGTAGAATTGATTATTAATACATGTTATATTTTGATGGATGTTTTATGATATTTTATGATGTATGTTTTATGTTAATTATCTTACTTGAATGATTTAAATTATTTGATTAATTACTCAAGAAATTGTAAGAGGTATATTTCCACATTGTGGATACCTCATTTGTTAAGCTTCATGTAATTTAATGTATTTAAGTTTTAGATTAATGTAAAGGATACGTTTCCACCAATTGGTGGATATCCTATTTTATTTGTTTTCTTTTGGACATTGGACGATTGTAAAGGCATGTTTCCATCCATGGTTGGGTGCCTATTTATTTATTTTATTTTAAACTTCTTGTGATTTTACTAAAGTGATTATTTATTGCATGTATTATGGATAATATCGTGTTAACTAAGAATTTTATAATATTAAGACCTATAATGGAGGCCGGTTCCAATGAACCGGGCACTGTGGGAGTGTTGGGTCATTCTCACCTTCCCCATGCATACTTAACTTTTCAAACCCAATAGGAGGTTACGGATTCCTTAGCAATCGAGTCATCCATCCCTTTCTTTTTTTTTGCCCTGTCTGGGTGGAAAATTATTTTTCTCTGAGTTTAGGCCTGTGTTCTCTAAGGTCATGATCCTAATAGTGCCAAAATTGCAAGAATCATTTCATATGGGAGTGAGGACAAAAATTCTCGCTCACAGTGGCGACTCCACTAGAGATAAGAAAAGTTGATTTCGTTGGTCTTTATATTATTTTATTTTTTCTTATTATGATATTATCCATTGCATCATTTAGATTGCATTGTGTGTGTGAGTTAGGATGCCCGTATTACCAATATTGTGTTATGTAAGGGATACCATACTTTCACTCAAGGAATGGAGATCGAGCATGGCATAACCACTTATAGACTTGTACCTTTTGGTATATACTTGCTGTGGAAACCTGAACTTTTCAACCCAATTACTAAAACTCATGTAATTGGCCTAGTTATTTTCCTTAAGTTTTTACCCTAAATGCTTGTTGTTTGACTATGATTAATTTATCATGGTTTAAGACATGACTAATTTGGTTTGCTCTTTTTCTAATATGACCTACTAATATTGTAAGTTCAAAACAATTTTTTCCTTTAAATCCAAAGGACCAAATTCCAAAATTTTAAAATCTTTAAGATAGTCTTTTCAAGATGGGTCAAAAATCTTTTTCAACCCTATGGCCCAAACTTAAAAGCCCAAGGACTTTGAAACAAAATTATTTTTGGCTTCATCTAAAGATTACAAAAAGAGCATACAAATATTTAGGTCAATTATGGAATACCAAAGATTAATTGTGAGCCTAACTTATACTAAGAACTATTAATCATGGGCTTGTTTTTGGCACGAATCATTAATGACTTTTTCAAATGAGAAATCTATTAATGATAAACCTCGTAATTTAGTTTTAATCCAATATAGCATAACAACTATTTTAATTGATTTGATGGATTAAAGCCTAATTAATGGAAATTATCATGGATTGACTTCTATGTATTAAAATATAACTATTGGTTAAAATCGTCCGAGGGAATTTCTCGAAAATAGAATATCCCATGTTAATATTTTGCTGACCATATACCTAATAAAAGAGATTCCCCATTCATGTGTGAAAGTTATGAGGTTGTAAAGAACGTCCTAATTATTTTTGTTTACTTGTTGTGGAGAAGATGATTGCTGATTTAGAGAAGAATTTGAAAAGAAGCTGAAAGCTGACGCGTTATCAGAAATAGACAAGTCGTTCGAACGAGATGAGAAGGTCCCTTATAAGTTCAAGATGCCTTCTTTCGCTAGATACAATGGTATAGGAAATCCTCGGTTGCATGTTAAGTAATACATCACTGCCATATAGTCTGCCAGAGCTATTAAGGCTCAAACGCTAACGTATTTCATGCTCTCATTGGATCCTGTTGTGCAGAATTAGTTCAATACCTTGGAGAAAAGTATCCAAAAAGATTGGGATATACTGTACAAAGCTTTCATTCAGCAGTATGGGTATAATGTCGAGCTGGAAGGTACCTTGATGGAGGTGGAGAATATATGGCAAAAACAAAATGAAAGTTTTGTTGATTATGTAAAAAGATGGAAAAATAAGGCCTCACTTCTCAAAAGGAGGCCTAATAAGTTGGACCAGATCAGGATGATAGTCAAAGACGTCCTGCTTAATCTTCGTGAAAGGCTATCTCACACCCTTATAAGAGATTTCAAAGATCTTCTTCAGGCTAGCTTGCAAATAAAAGAGTGGGAAAGAGAGAAGAACTATTTTTCTACAAAATGGAATTATCAGTCTAGCAATGGAAGTATACATATGGAAGTCAATGTTAATGCAACTTGTCAAGCAAGTAGAAGACAATTTTCAAAGTTGGGGAAACCTCTATCTTGGGCTTACAACAAGCTACAAAAGAAGGGGTTATTACAACCGTTGGCTCCTCAACTGCTACACGATCCTCTGCCATTAAACTTCGATGTCGAGGCCTTCTGCTAATTTCATCAAATGCAAGGGCATGAGACAGATAAATGTGCTCGATTAAGACATGAAATTCAAGATCTTATTGACAGTGGTAAGCTACCTGAGTTGGATAAGCCTAATACCAAAAGCAATCCTTTGCCTAAATTTGGAAGAGTACCTCCATAGGCAACCTTCATGGTAGGAAGAGGATTGGAGGAAAATTTTTTCTTATCCTCCTTTCAATATGAGAGTATTCAAGATGTGAAGAGAGAAGTAGCTCAACTCAATGAACTTCCCTTAGCTTGGATGTTGCTCATCTATTTTACTTTCTTTAATATTTAATTGGAACAATTATATTTTTCAAATTAAGATTGTTTGAATAAATTACTTTCATCAAAATTTTTGTTGGTATTTGTTCATTTTGGTGCTCAACCAATGACGAGTCTAGCTTGATAATCATAAATTAGTATATTTATGCATCATTATTTGAATGACTTTACTAGGTGAGAGAATTGTTCTAAAACAGTGAGTTGTGAATGCTTACTTAGAGAGGGCTCCTGCATAATTATGAGTGTCTAGATCCTAGTTCATCTTAGAACATGTTTTGACAAACTTTTGAGGTGAAATTGAACTCTTCTTGTTTAAGAGAGAGATGATCTAGGCATTGTTTGATAAGCCAACAACAAGTATCCACCAATTTAAATATCCCTAGTTGTCCCTTTAGGCCTTTATAAATGTTAGCTTACTATTCATTAGCTAGTAAATCCAATAGCATACCTTGAGCTATTGTAACTTCTATGAAAAATCTAATGATCACTAAAGTGAAGAGGCTAAAAGATCAAAGAAAAGAATGCATATTCAAGACCATAAGGATAGTTGATGTTCTCAGGACTATAGTGGTAGTTAAAGTTCACCTGATGCTAGACCTAATATCTCCAATTTATTAAGATGACATCAGGGCAACAAATGATTTATTCTTATTGAAGCAAACTCACTCTACTCCACTTATCCATAGTCAAAAGCATAGAATGGTACAAACAAAATAATCTTCTTAGAGTTGGACCCAAAACAAAGAAAAAAAAAACAAACAAACAAAAAACACAAACAAAAAAGACAAACAAAGAAAATTAAAAAACACAAAAAAAAGAGGAAAAAAAGAGAGAAAAAGTAAAGAAAGAAAAAAAAGAAAAAAAAACAAAAAAAAAATGGGTCTTGAGTTTGTGTAAATATAAAGATCGTCTTAATCAGTTCCATATTTCTTCCAAGGAGATAAACGAAAATTGAAGTCTAGCAAGATTGCTCCTAGTTGCTTATAGCCCTAACAGAAGAATATAGTGTGATAATTTGTCAATAGTGTCACATTAGTCCTGGCTCAAATATAACTTTCATTTAACTTGTGTCCTTTATAGACCCTGTTTCAATCCCATTAAAGACCTGTTGATCTCTCTTGGCAGGTAGAGTCTATTAGTTTGGATAAGCATGCATATGAGATAGACAATATTCAAACTCAATGAGACCTTTGGCCAAGTAATGTGTATGTGCCTATTTGAAGTGCAACAATTCTTGCTCAAATAGAAATGATTCCAGAGTTTTGTATGCTAACTAGGGTTGTCATGTTATGGATATGTTAATTTGAAAAGTTGAGTCCTGAGGTACAATGACTGATTTGACAAAGTCAACATTTAGTTTAAAAAATAAAATAAAAAAAATATTTTCTTATTGCATAAACCTTTGAGTTAAGGGAAGTATGTTGCACCACCGAAACTCAAAGGAAACAATGGGCAAAAGAGGGCTAATGAAAGAATCACTTGCAAGGTCATGTCATGAAGCAATTATCAACCAAACAGATATCTCCCATGTCTTTGGCTACCTAGTTTGGGGCCTCCGCTACTAATGTTTTCAACATCATGGAAATAAAAGCCATAATTGTGAATTTTTCTGCCATTCCAATGCAAGATCTGAATGAGCATCTGGAAGGAATCCACGGGAGCACTTTAGTTGATCACCTTAGTCTGTGAGTCAATGAAACCACTGTAAGTATTATTCATGCATATCATGCGTACATAAGTATATCACACTGCATTTTTTGTCTTGTGTTGTCTATTCTTTGTCAAAGTGAACAACAGCTACTTTATGAAATAAACATGAAACAAATATGGAATCAAGGGGGGCATGGAAGGCCCATTACTCGAGGAAGATTCAGTCACTTTATAAAAATAGAGATGCATACTCATGTAAGGAACCAGACAATACGCAAACATAAATCAGACCCTGCATGGAAAGAAAAAAATCATTGGTTTGAGCCTACACAGGGGGCAAAACTTTCTATTTTCAATTTTTGAATTTATGTGTGCATAAAATATTTTTAGACTTACTTTCAATATTTTACCATGCAGGGGGTAAAGAGAGGATACAAGGACTAGCTAAAAAAAAGCTGATTTTTTTGCAAAAGTGCAAAGGAAGAACAAAAAGAATGGAACAAGAAGAAATTAGATTTCTCAAAAGAATTAAGATGCAAAAGACAAAAGATCAGTCCAGCTAAAAGAGCTGAAGCCAATATGGGACAAATCTCTAAAGGATGAGGATCTATTTTAAAGGGTGAAGACCCAATGTCCAAGGATAAAGATCCATTTTGAAGGGTGAATACCCGATCTCCAAAGGATGAAGATCCATTTTGAAGGGTGAAGACCCGATGTCTAAAGGATGAATATCCATTTTGAAGAATGAAGAGCAGTGTCCAAGGATGAAGATCTAAGGTCCAAGGATGAAGATCCTTTTTGAGGGTGAAGACCCACAATCCATTGAAGAATGGAATAACTGGCTAGAAGAAAGCCAAAATTCCTAGATGATAGAAGGTCAGTCCAACTAGAAGAGCTGGAGTCGATCCATTGAAGAATGGAGCAAGTGGCTAGAAGAAGGCCCTGACAGAAGATCAATAAGCTAAGAGAGCTAAAATTTATTGGCTAGAAGAAAGGCAGAACTCTCAAACTGACAGAAGGCCAATCAAATCTAATGTCGGGTCCAAGTACACAAATTAAATTCAATCTCAGGTCCAAGTATCCAAATCAAATTCAGTCTCGAATCCAAGTACCCAGTCTTAGTTCCAAGTGCCCAAATCAAATTTAGTCACAACTCGAGAACCCAAAATTCATTTTCGAGTCTAGAATCCAATCTAGTCTTGGGTCGAGAACCCAAATATAGTCTTGGGTAAAGAACCCAAATTCAGTCTCGGGTCTAGAACCCAAATTACTTTTGAGTCTAGAACTCACTTCAGGTCCAGAACCCAAATCATTTTCGAGTTCAGAACTCACCTTGGGTCCAGAACCAAAATCATTTTTTAGCCCAGAAGTCAGCTTGGGTCCAAAACCCAAAGCAATCTGGGTCCAGAACCTAAACTAACTCCACTCTCAAGTCCAGAATCATCCTTATCCAAAATCAATTCAAAGTCATATTGCTTTTCACTCTCTGAATAAATTCAAGATCATTCAAGCAGAGGGTAAACTATAGACCCTTGATTTTTGCCCTGACTAGTCCATTGCTAATTAATGAGGCCTGAGTCATAAATCTTTTGATTAGATGGTATAATCCCAATTCAATATGGGATAGCCTATATCGAATTGGGATGCCCCAATTCAATATGGGACAATCCCATATCGAATTGGGACCATCCCAATTTGATATGGGACCTTAGTTTTGCTCCCATATCGAACTAGGACCTTCCCCATTCAATATGGGATCTTATCGAATTAGGATGCCCCAATTCAATATAGTGAGGTCCCATATCTAATTGGATAGCCTGAATTTGGTATAGGGAGGTCCCATATCAATTGGGCCTTCCCTAATTCGATATGGAGCTTATTAATTTTGATTCCATGTCAGATTAAAAGATGGGGGAGTCCGACATGGTCTCGATTTTAATAAGATATGCATCAAGAATCTATTTTTTTAAAATGGGAAGCTTTCACGATGTTTAACCTAATACACTCTTATATAAATGCAAGTTTTAAAACCTTCATGGAGGACTGGGAACTTCAGCAACAAAAAAATAAAAACCCTAGCAACGAGCAATAAAGGAAGGAGAGATAGAAACAAAGCAACTTTGAAAAAACATACATAACAATCTAAGAGGTAGAAATCAAAATTGTCTCGATTGCATTGAACCTCCAACCAAAACCTAAAGTTGATTCAGGCAGTAAGCTTGGTTCGTCTCTTTCAATTTAGTGGGGTCAACAAATGAAGGTATATTTTAATGTTTAATTTATTTAAGCTTAGTAGAGTTTTTCTTAATCATTCTCTTCAAATGTTCACTGTCTTGAAAATAATGTTCAGTAGCTAATTTTGAGTATCATCATGCAAGATTATTATTAGTTTAGCTTACAGTAATTGTTTAAATCAATTATAACATTGTTATCTTTTCACAATAATCTATCATGACATACAACATGGAATCCTTATATGCATAATTTGAAATATCAAACCCTAATATTGTTTTTCTTAAAACCCTAATTGACCTAAACCCTAAACTCAAGTTTCATTTCTTAAAACCTTAACTTAAAAATTTAAAACCCTAGTTTGTACTTCTATTGTTTAATATAGAATTGATTATTAATACATGTGATATTTTGATGGATGTTTTATGATATTTTATGATGTATATTTTATGTTAATTATCTTACTTGAATGATTTAAATTATTTGATTAATTACTCAAAAAATTATAAGAGGTATGTTTCCACATTGTGGGTACCTCATTTGTTAAGCTTTATGTAATTTAATGTATTTACGTTTAAGATTAATGTAAAGGATACGTTTCCACCAATTGGTGGGTATCCTATTTTATTTGTTTTTCTTTTGGACATTGGACGATTGTAAAGGCATAATTTCATATATGGATGGGCACCTATTTATTTATTTTATTTCGAACTTGTTGTGATTTTAATAATGTGATTATTTATTACATATATTATGGATAATATCATGTTAAATAAGAATTTTATAATATGAAGGCCTGAAAAGGAGGTTGGTTCCAATGAATCAGATGCTGTGGAGGTGTTGGTGTGAGCGAGGATTTTGGCCTCCACTCCTGGTGGAATGGTTCTTGCGACTTCGGTACTGTTTAGGCTCGAGGTCTTAGAGAACACGGACCTAAGCCCGGAGAAAATGGAGTCGCCACCTGGACATGCCGGGAAAGAGAAAGGGGTGGATGACTCAATTTCTAAGGAATCCCCAACCCCCTAATGGGTTCGAAAAGTTGGGTACGGTGGGGAAGGTGGTAAATGGCCCAGCACCCCCACAATGCCCGGTTCATTCGAACCGGCCTCCTTTGCAGGTCTTAATATTATAAAATTCTTCAGTATAACAATATTATCTATATTACACACAACAATTGAAATAAAGCATCATTATATTAAAATTAAAGCAATGTCCAAAAAAATGCAAATAAATGGACCCCCATCCGAGGATGGAAACATGTCCTTATATCGTTCATGTCTAAACTAAATAAGACACCCACCAAAAGGTGGAAACATGTCCTTTACATTGGTCTAAAATATAAAAGCAATTTAAATTACATAAAATTTAACTAATGAGGTACCCACAATGTGGAAACATACCTCTTACAACATTTGGAAATCAAAATAAATCGATAAAAGTAAATAACCATTCATCATAAATAAATCATTCATCAAAAGTATTAAACTTCAATCAAAATATATAATAAACATTCATCCATGATAAATTAAATAAATTAAGCATTGAAATTAAATAAAGCAACCATCAAAGCATATAATAAACTACATAATCAAATATAAAATTAAAAAAAGCATGTAAAGATACAAATTAGGGTTTACTGTTTCTATTTAAAGTTCTTTAATTAACATTTAGGGTTTTGGAATTTTAGTATTATTATTGTTTTTTGCTTAGCCTACTGTAAAGGCTATGAAAAATTGGAATGGATTAGGGTTTCATGACTCAAATTAGGGTTTAGGGGTAAAATTATGAAATTAGGATTTTGGAATCTTATGATATTAGGTTTATAATTCATGTTTATTGGATTGTGATTTTAGGCTTACTATATTGAGTTTTAAGGTTTGAATTTATAAGATTTTAAGGTTTTAAGAATTAGGGTTTAGGAAAGTTAGGGGTTTACCGCATTCGTTTGGAGAGAATTAGGGTTTTTGATATTTTAGAAGACATATTTGGTTTTAGGATTTGAGAAAACAGTTTAGAGTTTCATAAAAGTAATTATGATTTTTAGAAACTGTAAAATAAGTTAGAGTTTGGAAATTTAACAAAACATTTTGAATTTTTGAAAAAAAAAAGTTAGATGAAAACAATTTAGGGTTTTTAAAAGTTTTTGGAAATAGGATAAACAATTTAAGGTTTTTGGAAACAAAAAGAAACGAATTAGGGTTTTTTGGAGATAGAAGAAATAAATTAGGGTTCTTAAGATTTTTGGAAACAAAAAAGTATTTTTTTTATGGTTTTTGGAAGTAGAAGGAGCAATTTAGGGTTTAATGTTTCAGGAGAAACAGAAGAAACAATTTATTCAATTTGATGTGATGAAGCTACTATAAAGAAATAAATAAAGAAAATAGAGATTCAAACCTTCATTCGTTGATTCCACCAAAAATTGCTTTCTGGATGAACAAGGACAAAGGCAGTGTGGCTACCTTCTCTGGCTAGGGTTTGCTGTAATCCAAGTTTCTATCACCTAATCAAAGTTCCACTCTCCGATCTCCAAGTTCTAGTCCAAAGTTCAAGTCCCTTCTTTCTGTCTTTTAAAGTGTTATTTATAGGAAAATTTATAAGATTAATTCTAATTGTTTAAGGAAACTAAAATTAATTAGAAAAAAAAACCGAAACCAAATAGAATTTGGTTTTGAAAAAAATTGCGTTGGAAAAATTTTGCTGGCGAAAACTGCGAGCGCTGGACAAAACTGTGAGGATTGTTACGAAATTGCGAGAGCTGGGCGTGCTTGGCTGGGTGGCCAGCCAATCTCGCCGCAGGAATTTCTTGTGACGAAATTGGCCTTGCCAATTAGACCTTTGGCGACGAAATTTTTTTGTCGCCGATTTTTTCGTGACCAATTTTTATTTTTATTTATTTTTATATTTTTTATTATTATATTTTTATTAACTTCACCATTTTTATTTTTATTAAAAATTAAAAATAATAAATAATTAAAATAAATATTATTTAATTAAAATAGCACAAAAATTATTTTGGACTATATAAAATATATTGGACCAGACTGGGTCAAAAATTAAGGGTCTACAGCTGGGTCATTCTCACATTCCCCACGCGTACTCAACTTTTTGAACCCAATAAGGGGTTAGGGATTTCTTAGGAATCGGGTCATCCACCCCTCTCTTCTTCCCGACACTTTCTTGTGGTGACTCCATTTTCTCTAGATTTAGTCTCATGTTCTATAAGGCCATGAGCCTAACAGTGCCAGGGTCTTAGGAATGGTGAAAAAAAATCCCCGCTCACATATCTCTTCTATTTTTTTTTAGATTTTTAGGTCTTTGTTATGTGCGGTCGCTCAAGAGTCTTGGGTGGTCGCACAAAGTTCTGGCATCCTGACTTCACCGCACATTGACAACATGAACACTTCTATAAAAATTGTGGATTTAGCTCATTTGGTCATGGTTGACTTGTCTAGCTTGGTATACAGCTACACACTCGCTTAGCTCAACAATTCCATATGTGCTGCCCTCTTTAGCTGCTTCGGCTGCTTTCAGCTGGACAGGTCGGTTCTCTACAACTTTAACATTTACTTTGCTCGATAGTTCTATATCTAGCTTGTCACTCTATATGTCCATTTGATTTTCTTCTCGACAAATCTATATGTCAGTTCAATTTTGTGCTCGTGTTGCATTTCTACAGTCACTGGGTAGTTCAGGCAGTCACACAAAGGCGCTCAGTTTCTGACTCTACAAAACAAACTTGTTTGACATCATTAATTCTTTATCAATTTGATTGTCAATGATCAAAATAGAGTTTGATTGTCCATCAATCTCAACAATCTTCCCTTTTTGACTTTGGCAATCAAATTGAAATTAAGTTAAAAATAATCAAGTTCATAAAGCAATTAATAGAATAACAATAACTTTTCTCCCTTTATGTTAGATAATTTCACAATTGATGCATGCAATTTGTTTTCTTTTCTAGATACCATTTTGTTTTCATTTCATTTTAGAATCAAGTTCTCTTCTCTTCTTTGATAATTAAATTTATCTCCCCTTTTGACAATTAAATCTTTTAAATTCAATCACATACATCTTTCTCCCCCTTTGACAAAGGCAAAAAGAAAATTAAAGGTCAAAGAATGATAAAGTTCATTGATACCAATAAATGTGAATACAAGATAAAAATATTTTTAATGCCAATTGGAAGAAAATACAAGAAAATGATTAATCTAAAACTGTTTCTTTTCCTTTTCTTGATGGTGAAGGAGGAGTTAGAGTTTTTTATTATCATCACTAAGAGAAGGAGTTGGAGAGGAGTCATGTGAGGATGGTGAGGATCCTTCATAAGGACTTTCAATATGCTCACTCACATCCCATTCACTTAACTCACATTGTGGAAGATCAAATTTCCCTTGTAAGTCATATATGTCATGATGAATGTGGAAAATGAGATCAACCTTTTTGTTGAGTTTTATGGTTCTCTTTGTGACATCCTTCTTAAAATGATTAAATTGCTTTTGGAGAGAAGACATGGCTTTGATTATAAGTTTCAGAGTTTTGGATTATTCACCTTTTTATATGGTGGATTTGGAAGGTCTAGGGGGGGTGCTCAACTTCAACATGGATAGGTTCACCTTCTTTTTTTTTTTCCATAATATGGTACCTAGGTCTCTTCCTTTCCCTATGGATAACACCCTTGCTACCAAATGTATACTTATAATGATCATCAACATTTTGGATACATCTAACATGTTCAAGGTAGTCTAGGTTGATGCAGTTTGTGGCTGGATAAAGGGGATCACTTAGGCTTGCAAGATTTTCAGGGGTTAGGAGTCCAAACTATTTAGCAAGTTAGGTAATTTGGGAGGATAGAAAGAAAGTTCCTGCCTTATACTTCCCATGATGTATAAAGGTGTCTATGAGAAACCAAACACTTTGTATTGGCTCATTATGCACAATAGCATACAAGAAAAATAAGTCACGTTGAGTAACCTTTTTAAAATCATCACTTCTTTGGTGAATTGTGTAAGTGATGATTCTATGCAAGAGCCAAAGGAGAAGGGTCCTAAAATGGATGGCTTTGGATGACCTATTATTGTATTAGGTTTCAATGGATAGTTCACACCAAAAATATGAATAGATTCTTAAAGGAAAATCCATATCATTGTAGGAGAAAGCTCCATGAGTTTGGAATCCTAAAGCATCACCAATTTCTTCTAAGAAAAGAGCAAAATTTTAGTCAAAAAGCCTAAAATAAACTTCATAAAATCCTACAGGTGCGTTGTGATTTTTCTCTACCCTTAGAGACATTAGAAATTCCTTTGAGAGGCTAGAGTAACCTAGCTCATTAGGAAATGCAAAATGCCTTCACCCAATTCTATCAAGGTAGCTATAGATTTCACCTAAGTTTTTTAAAGCTAGGAGCATCCCTTCTGCAAGATTTTTTATTGGTTCAAGGGTATTTTTCTTGAGCATATAGTACTTAGTTTTCTCATCCTCATTTTTGTACTTGGGTTTGTGTGGTTGGACACTTTTTCTAGTGAAATGTTTAGTTTGGGTTGAGGTTGAGGTTAGGGTTCTCTAACTACAATCCCTTTACCCTTGGTTGTGTCTTTCATTTTGGTGGTTCTAGTTTTGGGTGCCATATCCTCAATTAAGAACAAAAGCAAAAGAAAATAGAAATGTATAGGATTGTAAGAAATGTAGAAAGAAATAGATTGTTGATGATGCTTTGGACAAACAACTTCAAATTGATTAAAAACCTTCAAAATCTTCTTCTTGATGAGTAAATTCTTGGTAGATTGTTTGAATATGAGTTTTTGAGTTTGTAAAGATGTATTTTCATGGAAAATATGGGTATTTATAAACAAAATTTAGAAAAATAGTCATTTTTTGACCGTTTAGTGGTAGAAATTTTGAATTTTAAAAGCTCCAACATTCAAAAGAAAATGTTAGTTACACATGTTGTGCGGTTGCTTAACCTATTGTGCGACTACCAGCTTGGTCTGGCGAGCTCTCTTGGCAGTGCATTCTCGCACAAGCTTGAGAAGAATGTAATGGTTGAGAAAATTTTGAAATTTCTAAATTTGACTGACTACATGAGCTATTGTGCGATCACTAAAGAGAAACACTTTGAAGTTCGGGCTCAGTAGAGATACATGTTAAAGCTCGGGAGATGATTATTTTTAAGGCTCAGGCTCGGGAAAGAGCAATGATGTGCTATTGCTCGGTATGCTGGGGCAACCACAGAAAGTGAGCCATTTTAGATTTTGAAAATTTTTAAGTGCATATGATCAAAATAGATTTTTGGAGAAATAAAGAATGTTTATGCAAGTGATTTTCCATCGATCATTCCAATATTTTGTTTTATAAAATTCGATCTTTCTTCATTTAAGGGTTTCGAAAAAATATCCACAAGTTGATTTTGTGTTTCAACAAATTCTAAAATTATATTATGATTTTTAACATTATCCCTTAAGAAATGATGTTTGATGTCTATATGCTTAGACCTAGAATGCTGAATGGGGTTCTTGGACAAATTAATTGCACTTGTGTTATCACATTTGATAGGAATGTGATCAAATATTTTTTCATAATCAAGCAATTGTTTTTTCATCTAAAGAACTTATGTGCAGCAAAAACATGCAACATCATATTCGGCTCCGCGGTAGATAAAGTAACCGACACCTGTTTCTTCCTAAACCAAGAAACTAAGAGTTCACCAAGAAAATGACATACTCCAGTGGTGTTTTTCCTATCTAGTAGGCTACATGCAAAATCCGCATCGAAAAAGCATAATATATCAAATGATGTGTTTCTAGGATACCATAGACCTAAATGCAGTGTACTACTCAAGTATTTTAGAATTCTTTTAGTTGCGTTTAAATGTGATTCCATAGGACAAGATTGAAATCTAACACACAAACATACACTATACATTATATCGGGTCTATAAGTAATTAAATAAAGTAGTGATCCAATGATATCTCGATATTTTTTCTCATCTACTGCCTTACCACTTACATCTTTGTCAAGTTTCAAGGATGTGCTTATTGGAGTTTTACTTGATTTGTGATCATCCATTCCAAACTTATTTAGGAGTTCCTTTGTGTACTTGGATTGGTTAATGAAGATTTTAACCTTGCATTGCTTGATTTGTAGTCCAAGAAAGAATTTTAGTTCACCCATCAAGCTCATTTCAAATTCTCTAGTCATACAACAAGCAAAATCCTTACACAAAAATCCATTAGTTGCACCAAATAAAATTTTATCAATATAAATTTGCACGATCAAAATGTTATGCATTTTCTTTTTAACAAAAAGAGTTGTATCAACTTTGCCTTTTGAAAATCCATTTTCAAGCAAATCTGCACTAAGTCTATCATACCAAGCTCTTGAAGCTTGTTTCAATTCAAATAGTAGTTTGGTAAGTTTAAAAACATGATTTGAAAATAGTCAACTATGTGACATAGGATATAATATCAATTTTAATTCTAAAGGATGTAAAATTACCTCTTCTAGTGGTGATCTTGAATTAAATGGAAGTAGAATTGGTAACACATAAAATTGACCTATACTTTAATGATGCTCATGAATGTTTAGTCTCTATTAGCAATGATGCTTGGATTTGGCATACAAGATTAGGACATGCAAATATGGACCAACTTCAATGTCTGTGCAAAGAAGAACTTGTGGATGGTCTTCTTAAGATAATGTTTCATAAAGATAAGGTATGTGAACCACGCCAACTTGGGAAATAACACAAGGGCTCTGTCAAATAAAAAAATGTGGTAAGTACCTCTAAACCTTTAAAATTGATTCATTTAGATTTGTTTAATACTAATAGAGTTGCTATTCTAGGAGGCAAGTTGTATGCATTTGTACTTATTGATGATTACTCAAGGTTTGTATGGGTTAATTTCTTAACTCAAAAGAATGAAGCTTTTAATCATTTTAAAATCCTGCAAAGATAATTGAAAATGAAAAAGGCTATATGATTATATCTGTTAGAAGCAATCATGGCAAGGAATTTGAAAGGAGAACTTTGAAAATTTTGCAATGAACTTGGTATCTCACATAAATTTTTAACTCCTAGAACATCACAACAAAATGGTGTAGTTGAAAGGAAAAATAGAACATTGGTAGATATGACTAGAACAATGCTCAATAAGTATAAGTTATCATCTTACCTTTAGACAGAAGCAATTAATACTGTATGTTATATTTCAAATCGAGTTTTCAAAAGGCCCTTGATAAATATAACTTGTTATGAGCTTTGGAATGGAAGAAAACCTAAATATCATACCTTAGAGTATTTGGATGTAAATGCTTTATATTAAATATCGAGGACAACCTTGAAAAGTTTTCATCCAAATCGGATAAAGGAATCTTTTTAGGATACTCATCTTCTAGCAAAGCATATAGAGTATTCAATAAAAGAACTCTAGTAGTTGAAGAATCAATGCATGTTACATTTGATGAATCATCCAAGTTTGATCATGGGCAAGGTAGTGCTCTTGATAATATTTATGTACGTTTGAGGAACTTGACCTAAAAGATGCTCCAAAGGGAAACATCGATGAATTGGATCACACAATGGAACAAGAACCTAAAATAGAAGAAACATAAGAACTACCTAAAGATTGGCATTATCAAAAGTATCATCCAAAGGAACTCATCATTGTGACATATCAAAGGGAGTAACTACTAGATCAAAATTTAAACATCTAGATTCCAATGTTGCCGTTGTTTCTCAATTTGAGCCAAGGACCATTAAGGAGGCTCTTAGTGATGAATGTTGGGTGATTACCATGCAAGATGAACTCAACCAATTTGAGAAAAACAAAGCGTGGAAACTTGTTCCTAGACACAAAGATCATCCAATTATTTGCTGCAAATGGGTATATAGGAATGAACTTGATGAAGATAGTCTCATTACTAGAAACAAAGCTAGACTGATCGCCAAAAGCTTTAATCAAGAGGAAGGCATTGACTATGATGACATCTTTACCCCCGTTGCAAGATTAGAAGCAATTAGAATTTTACTTGTATTTGTATGTCATGAATTTTAGACTTTTTCAAATGGATGTCAAAAGTGCATTTTTGAATGGATTTATTAATAAAGAAGTTTATGTTGAACAACTTCCCAGTTTTAGAGATTATCAATTTCCAAGGAATGTTTTTAAGTTAACCAAGGCATTGTATGGTCTAAAATAAGCTCCAGGAGTATGGTTTGATAGACTTAGTACATATTTGTTGGAAAATGATTTTACAAAAGGAAATGTAGACACTACATTATTTGTCAAATGAAAATTACATAATATTTTAATTGTACAAATTTATATTGATCACATTAGATTTGGTGCTACTAATGAATCTTTGTGCAAAGAATTTGCTTCTTGTATGACTAGGGAATTTGAAATGAGTATGATGGGTGAGATTAAATTTTTCCTTGGTCTACAAATTAAGCTATGCAAGAATTGTATTTTCATCAACCAATCCAAATATACAAAGGAACTCTTTAAGAATTTTGGTATGGATGGTTGCAAAGTAAGCAAGGCTCTTTTGAGTGCATCCTTAAAACTTAGCAAAGATGAAAGTGGTAAGATGGTGGATGAGAAGAAATATCGAGGTATTATTGGATCACTACTTTAATCAATCTTAACTCGATACAATGTTTAGTGTTTGCTTATGTGCTAGATTTCAATCATGCCCTAGAGAATCACATTTAAATGCTACTAAGAGAATTCTAAAATATTTGAGTGAAACATTGCATTTAGGTCTATGGTATCCTAAAAATACATAATTTGACATTTTAAGTTTATCAGATGGGGATTTTACCGATAGCCTATTAGATAGGAAACACCACCAGAGCATGCCACTTTCTTGGCAAATGCCTAGTTTCATGGTTTAGCAAGAAATAAGTGTTGGTTGCTTTATCTACCGTGTAAGCTGAATATGTTGCTGCATGTTTTTGTTGCACGTGAGTTCTTTGGATAAAACAACAATTACTTGATTATGGAAAGGTGTTTGATTATATTCCTATTAAGTGTGAAAACACAAGTGCAATTAACTTATCCAAGAATCCCATTCAACATTCTAGGTTAAAACATATAGACATTAATCATCACTTTTTAAGAGATAATATTCAAAATAATAATGTAGTTCTAGAGTTTATTAATGCCCAAACTCAAGTTGCCAATATCTTTACAAAACCTCTAAATGAAGAAAAATTAAACTTCATAAAATAACATATTGATATGATTGATGGAAAATCTATTGAATGATGACTGCTTAACTTCTCCACATCAATTTTTGATCATTTGAATTCAAAAAATCAACACTTTTTTTCAGTGTGCAGTCGCTCAATAAAGTTGCACGGTTGCACATGAGTTTGTGTCACTTGAGTCCCAAACTTTACTCTTGTGTGAACTAATAACTTGTGTAGTCGCTACATTTCAAACTTTTTCAAAATTTTCAATTGTTATACACTTAGATGGATTGTGCGGGGGTTCTTTGCATATAATGATCATAATATGTATATGGCGGTCACGCAAAAGGTTGTGTGATCGCGCTCGAGGTGTAACTGCCACTATTTAAAATGTTGGAATTTGCACAAAAGGCAGTTGATGTTAATACAACTGGTCAAGGAGGAAGGAGGCAGTTTTTAGAATTGGGGAAGACATTGTCTTAGGTACTCAATAACCTACAAAAGAAGAGATTGTTACAACCCTTAGCTCCTCGACCATTGCTAAATCCTCTACCACCCAATTTTGATGCAAAGGCTTTCTGTCAATTCCATCAAATACAAGGGAATGAGAGAGCAAATGTATGAGGTTGAGGCATGAGATTCAAAATTTAATTGATAATAGAAAATTACCTGATCTTGATAAGCCCATTGCAAAGGACAATCCTTTGCCTAGATTAAATAGAGTGCCACCACCAGCAATCTTCATGGTAGGAGGAGGATTGGAGGATGATTTTTTCTTATCCTCCTTTCAGGATGGGAGTATTAAAGATGTAAAGTAAGGAGAAATTTCATTCAACAAACCCCCCTTAGCTTAAAGTGTTGCTCATTTTATTTTGCTTTCTTTAGTACTTTATTGGAACAATTATATTTTTTTAAATTAAGATTATTTAAATAAATTACTTTTCATTAAATTTTTATGGGTCTTTATTCATTTTGGTGATCAATTGATGATGAGTCTACCTTAATATTTATAAATTTGTGTATCTATACATCATGATTTGAATGACTTTACTAGGTGAGAGAATTGTTCTACGACATTGAGCTGTGTATGCTTACTTAGAGAGGGCTCCTATATAATTACCTTTTTCTAGGTCCTAATCGATCTAAGAATATATTTTGGCAAACTTTTGAGGCAAAATTGAACTCTTCTTATTTTTGGGAGAGATGATTTAGGCATTGTTTGGTAAACCAACAACTAGAATCCACCCAATTAAATGTTAATCTTTAGTTGTCCCTTTGAGCCTTCATGAGATTTTAGCTTGCTCTTTATTGGTTTGTAATCCTGATAATCTATTCTATGTTGTTGTGACTCATATCAAGAAGAAAAAATCTCTATCTTTTCATGCTTCCAACTGTCTAAGGTTCAAACAAGAAATTTATAGTGCAAAAGTTTGTCAACAGTGTCACATCAGCTCCAATCTAAAAATGGCCTTCATTTAATCTGTGTTTCTTATAGACCCCATTTGAAGCCTATTAAAGACCTATTAATCTCTCTTGGTAGGTAGAGTCTATTATTGGAGATAGTTTGGATAAGCATGCATATGAGATAGACAATATTCAAACTCAATGATACATTTTGGCCCAAGTAATATATATGTGCCTATCTGAAGTGTAATGGTTCTTATTCAAACAGAATTAATTCCCAAGTTTAGTACAGTAACTAGGGTTATGATGCTATAGATATGTTAATTTAAAAAACCAAGCCCCGAGGTATATCGTCACTAATTTGATGAAGCCAACATTTAATTTCAAATTTAAATTTTAAAAAAAGAGCTAAAAGTTGCAGGAAAGTTAAATTTTACTATTAATTATTGAAAATACAAGCTTTTATTATATATACACTATGATAATATAAAACAAGACCATCAGGGTGAAGGAGGGAAGCGGTCCATGATAAAATAAAGTACTAAAAAGTCATTGTTTGATGGAGCAGGAGGTATATCACCCATTTGGAATCCACTCAGAGGAAAAGTACTTAAATCCTTATTTTCTTGAAAGTCAGGTCTGTAACAGTCATCATTTGAAACAAGAGAAGGAATCACATGGTCATTAGTTTGAGGTCCTCCTTGACGATGAAGCATGAGGATCCCTGTAGCTCTGAAATTGAAAGTCCCAAAAATTTTGCTCAAGATAAGCAGCATGCCAATGGCTGGCAGCCAATTCTTCCTGCAATTTACCATTATGTTCTTCAAGCATTTGTTGTGAGACATATAAGGAAGAGTTAGTTCATGCATTTTCATGCATTCATATAGCATATATCACCATAGATACACACACACACATATATATATATATAACAATTTCAAACCACGTAGTTCAGATCAAAGCCCTGAAGCCCGAAGGACGGATCAACATAAGGTGCTGCAGATGAAACATATGGTTGAGATAGAGCACCATGAGATGGACTGGCCCCGTCATAATAAGGATCACTTGATTGCTCGGCTGCTAGCAAAAATTCAAGATTAGACAAGTGACATACAAAGTGATCCTGGATGAGCAATAGAACATATTTGAATGACCTGGGAAAGATGGCCATAAAGTTATCATCCCGTCTCCATCGTCATTATTTTCTTCTTCCTCTCCTTCAGGAAGTCCCCAAACACCAATAGGGGAAACTTCAAAATTCAAAAGCTATTCTTGGATAAATTGGGTGTACGACTCAATGGGTGAGAGAAGATACCGTTCGACATCATATCCATCCCTAGCATGCATCCAGAAGTTGTTCGGCATGGATGTTGTGTTTAATGTATACACTGGGATATCATGAGGAACTCTACATTCCTTGGGATCAAGAAACCAATTGTGCACTCTTTCCTCGAGGAACCATCCGCTCAATACTAGATCAAAAATGACTCGGCGAGAATTTTGAAGACGCAAGGCCGCATTCATGGAAGGAGTCCAATTGGCCTGCTTGCCATCGCCCCACCAAGTAATATCTACCTGTAGAGTCAAGAAGAGAAGGTAAGTTAATTTATTCACAAAATTTTACAAGTTACTAATTCTTTTTACCTAATCCTAGGTGAACTGACTCAAGTGATGACTTCGTGAATACACATGATGAGAACCAAATGTCAGTGTGTGACCCACTAACCAAAGGCTCAGTCTCGGATAGTCGACTCTTTCTCGGGAAATGCTTGGTACTCGCAAGAGATTATGCTCATATGCCTAATCCTGCAGGAATAATAAAGGTCAAATTCATGTACATGCTTTAATTGATTAAAAAAAGAGAGGGGTAAGGATTAATACCTTGGTGACCACCATGAAACCACAAAATGATCTTTTCCTCCAGCAAAGCTTATCAAAACCCTGATACAAGCAAACCAGACCGGCCTCTCCCCGGTTGTACAATGACACAAGATTAATATCAGCAAGAGCCCGTAATACTAATAAATAGTTGGTATATTCGATACGACATAAAATGGTCGATCCAAGCAAGTATAACAAAAATCCTCAGGCATATTGCTCGACCATTTCTCCAAGAACTAGTCGAGCATAATTCATCCAATAATCTAAATCGGTTCTATTTTTATCTTGAATGTCTCTTTTAATGAAGGTTCCATAGCTATTAACTATTGAATCTCGTCATGTGTCAGGTTATCATTAGAAAAAGGGACCGAAATTCCATAGTACTAAAGATTAGTTATGGCTAAAAAATCAATAGGGCCAATGGTCATTTCTCCCACAGGGAGGTGGAAAGTATTGGTCATGCCCATCCATCGTTCTGGCTATCGAGCATTCTTTGGATGGTAGTTGCAGAATAAAGTTTTCAAAGCTACACTCTCAGATGATCCGTTTTATCCGAGAAGGTGCTACCTTATACCATTATCAGGCTTTGTAAACATACCCTCCACCCCAGACAACGCAGCGATTGCGCTAACATCAAACAAGGTAAGTCAATACCAGGTAAATAAATTGTCTTACAAATGGTTAAAAGTTTCCTTTCTTCTTTCTTTACTCAAAATCTACTATTATCATAAGCTAGTTTCTGCTACGATTTATTGATACTACGTTACTTACTAAACTTTTGCCTCAATCCATTCATTTATATACTTTTAATACTAAGTTGCTTCTTAAATTTTACTACAATGCTTATCTACTTTTAATAATCAAATCGTAGCTTAAAAATGGCTTCAAAATTACTCTTCTAAATGATAATTATCTTTTCATACATTCTTTCTTTTCTTTATAATTTTTGCTCATATATATAGAAAACCTTGTGCTACTAAAAAATTAAATTGTAGTATAGTCAATCCTTACCTTAGTTATTTCACTCGAACTGGGATAAAGCTGCATCCTAGCTAGAAGATTAATATTTCCATGTTCATGCTCTCGGATGTATTCTAGCAATCCAGTGTTGGATCGAGGCCCCTATCTTAAAGCATATTGTATCCTCTCCATTTGCAAATATAAATGGTGTCTCAATGTTTAAATGAATAAGAAATGGCTACTCTGATTGTTTAAATAGACAAAAAAGAAAAGAAAAGACAAAAGAAAATAAAAAATCAAAGCAAAGTAAAGTGCATCAATAGTTCATGTCAATTATTATCACTTCTGCAAAGCAACTGACATCAATAGTTAATTTCAATTATTATGACTTTGTCACATGCATACAGTAAATATTTGTGTGTCTAAAAATATTTTTTGTACTTCTAAATTATTATTTTTTTCATGCAAGGGAAAGAGTATATAGGTACAGTAAAAAATAGCCAAGTAAAAAATAGCCAAATTTTTTGCTTTCTGCAAAACTAACTATTAAAATTAATTCTTTTGCAGATATCTTGAGTTCAGAATCCAATTTATTTTTTGAGTCCAGAACTCAATCCGGGTCTAGAACCTAAACTAAATTATTTTTTTGAGTCCAAAACTTAATTCTGGTCTAGAACCCAAGCCAACTTAGGTCCAAAACCAAAATTATTTTTCAAGTTCAGAACTCGTCTTGGGTCCAGAATCCAAATTATTTTTCTAATCTAGAACCCAAATTATTTTTCAAGTCCAAAACTCAATCAGGGTCATAACCCAAATTATTTTTCGAGTCTAGAACTTATCTCGGGTCCAGAATCCAAACCTACTTGGGTCCAGAAACTAAATTATTTTTCGAGTCCAGAACTCAACTCAGGTCCAAAACCCAAGCCAACTCAGGCCCAAAACCCAAACCAACTCTGGTCCAGAGCCCAAATTATTTTTCGTGTCCAAAACTCATCTCGAATCCAGAATCCAAACCAACTCGTGTCTAGAATCAAAATTATTTTTCAAGTCCAAAACTCATCTTGGATCCAAAATCTAAACCAAAACCAACTCAGGTCCAGAACCCAAATTATTTTTCAATCCCAAACTAGCTCGGGTCTAGAACCCAAATTATTTTCGTATCCAGAACTCAACCCTGGTCCAGAACCTAAACCAACTCAGGTCTAAAACCTAAACTATTTTTGAGTCCAGAACTCAATCTAACCTCAGGTCCAAAATCCATTTTTGTTCTAAACCCAGTAAAATATTATGTTGCTTTTTGCTCTATTTTTGTTGTAGTCCCAAATCGCTCAAGCAAGGAGCAAAATACAGACCCTTAATTTTGGACCAAATCCAGCCTGACCATAATTAAAAGGGGATTCGGTCTTTTGAAGGAGGCGACAACAATAATCAATCAGTATGCATCAACAATCAACAAGAGTCAATTAACATTAGGCAACATTCATCAACAATCAACAAACCAAAGGCAATAACCACTGCCTTTAATCTTGGCTCAGCCAGAATTAGCAATTGGTACAGGCAGTAGCTTAGAATCAACAATTAATTTGATGGAGCCTTCAACACAGATTTCATTTCCTAAACTTAATTTTCTTAAACATACAATGGCCGTATCTTCTTTTCTTTTAAACATTTTGATTGTTTGTTTTGATTATAATTTAATAGTTTACAATGTTAAATCCTAATTATATATTTTACAAAACCAAAACTAGATCTACTTGTTCATCTAGTAGTTTAAAATTTGATTTAAATCATGGACGTAATTATCAAAACACTAATCTATTTCCCAAACTTTAATCTATTCCTAATTTCTAAAACCCTAATATGTGTTTCAAAAACCAAGAACCCTAAACCTGTTTTCTCCAATTTGCAAAACCATAATCTGTTTCTTAATTTCCAAAACCCTAAATCAATTTTTTTTAAATAACCAAAACCCTAATCCTAAGCACCTAACACCAATTCTCAAAAATCCTAAACACAAAATACTAAATCCTAAAACCCTAAACTTCATCTAGTAGATAAAAGGTTTGAATCAATGGTATAATCATTTATAAAAAATCCCTAATCTGTCTTTCCCAAAATTTACAAAATCCTAATCTATTCTCCCAACTTTCTAAAACCCTAAATAATTTTCTAATTTTCAAAACCCTAATTGTATTTTCCTAAACACTAATTTATAAAACCCTAGTTTGTACATTTATTTATTTAACATGATATTTAAATGCAGACTTGATTATTAATGCATGTTCGCTTATTACATGTCTTGATGTATAATTTATTTTATTTAATTTATGATAAATGGTTTACTTTTATGATGAATAGTTGGATTTCTTTTGTTAGTTTATTTTAATTTTAAAATGTAAGAGGTGTGTTTCCACTTCGTGGGTACCTCGTTAGTTAATTTCAATGTAATCTAATTTATTTTAATTGATGTGAAGGGCATGTTTCCACCACATGGTGGGTGTCCTATTTTATTTATTTTTTGAAATTGGACATGATTGTAAAGGCATATTTTCAACTTGTATAGGTGCCCATTTATTTGCTTATTTGGACCTTCCTTGATTTTAATACAATGAATGATTATTTATTTTGATAATTGCATGTGCTATGGATGATTTTATAATATTTGAGGATTATTTATACCTGAAAAGTAGGCCGGTTCAAATAAACTGGGCACTGTGGGGGTGCTAGGTCATTTTCACCTTCCCTATGCTTATCCAACTTTCTGAACCCATTAAGGGATTGCAGATTTCTTATGAATCGAGTTATCCACCCCTTTCTTTTTCTGGCTTGTCCTGGTGGCAACTCCATTTTCTCTGAATTTAGGCCCATGTTCTCTAAAACCCTGAGCCAAATAGTGCCATAGTCACAAGAACCATTCCACATGGCAGCGGGGACCAAAAATCCCGCTCACACTACTCCTTCATCTCAAAAAGGTAAAGAGAAGATGCAAGATTAGACTCTTAGATAATTTATGTTTTCTTTTGTATTATGTTTCATTTCGTATTTATGTTTTCTTTGCAACCTTATGTTCAATGTGCTTTGATTAATGAAATTATCATCTATGATTCATTATCTTTATGCATACACTCTTTTTGTCTTTTCAAAGGGGGAGAAGAAAACATTAATTGAATTTAAATAGAAAGAACAATCATATGGTCAGGGGGGAAACTAAGAAGATCTCAAAATAAGAAGTTAAACTTAAATAATTGTTAAAACTTGGCATTAAACTAATTGACTTGCAATTTATTATTGTTTAAATTCAATTTGATTGCCAAAGTCAAAAAGGGGGAGATTGTTGGACAATTAACTCTATTTTGATCATCGACAATCAAATTGATGTATGCTAATTATTTTAAACAAGTCTGTTTTATTGGTACTAAACTTTCAAGTCTCGTGCGATTGCCCTACAGACAACGCAACCGTATAAAAGCTAAGGGAAGAAACACCTTGAAAGCTTAGAAGGAATCATGGTCTCTGGTATGGGAAAAATAGATCGCAAGCATATTATGCAACGGCTGTAGGTTCTCGAGCGACCACACAAACCTATGGATAAAAACTCAAAATCTCTTTAAAGCGATAGTGGCCAGCATGCGATTGAGCATCAATGCACAAACCTTTGTGTGACCACTCTATACTTTAGACGACCACACCATCAAGAACTAAACCTTCCACCAAGTCACAATACAGATAGCGATGATGTTGTGAGGGTGAGAAAATCAATTTGTACAACGGTACAAAATCAAAAGATTTGAATTTTAGCGCCAAAAATACTGGAGCAATGACAATTGGACATATGGAAGAAGAATTTCAAATTCGACGGTAACATTGAATTGTGCGACCGCACAAAGCCTTTATGCGACCACAAGACATGGCAGGATGGGAAATATGATTTTATCATGTACTCAAATTTTACAGTTGGAAATAGTCGTTGGAGAAAAATTGAGTTGTACGGCCACACAAGGTGTATGGTGACCACATAAAGTGTCTCAAACACAATTTAAGTGGAAACAAAAATCAAACATGTGAGAACCACTTCAAATGGCTAGTGAGAGTGCTAATGGCTATAAATACCCTAAGAAACCTCTTATTTGAGGCTAATTGTGATTGTAATAGCCAAGCATAACTAATTTCATTTCATTGCATCAAAATTTGTAATTGTATTGCCTTGATTGTTGGGTTTGAGCATTAAACACCATTGTAAGTTTGAGTGTGAGCTTGGAAAAACTTTGGTTTTAGAGTGAGCCTAGGAAAACTCTTGTTTGGATTGTGAGGAAAATTCTCAAACCTTGTAAAAGTTCAATGTAAGCTTGTAAAAACACCAAGTTAGATTTAAGCTTGTAAAAACTTAAGATTAGTGGAACCTTAACAAGTTGTGAAGGAAGTGGATGTAGGATTGAAGTAATTCTTATCACTATAAACTTCCTACGCTCATTCATCCCTACTCTATTCTTCTCTTGACTTACTTTGCTTTTGATTTTTCAGTTTGCCATCATTTCTTCAAAAAATGAATTCACCTCCTGCTCTTGGTTGTCATCTTGGGACAACATATAGTTAAACAATAAGCAATTATGGTAAACCTAAGGAAAATAACTAGGCAAACTATATGGGCTTTAGTCTTTGGGTTAAAAAACTTAGGCTCCCACAGTAAGTAAATACCAAAAGGTACAAGGCTATGAGCAGTTATGCAATACTCGAGCTCCATAACTTGGATGACAGTATGGTATCACTCACATACACATAACATGGGATCCACAGGGCATCTTAACTAATACACACAATTCAATCTAAGTGATGCAATAAATAATACTATAATAATAAAGAATAGAATATTACAAAGACTAATGAAATTAACTTCTCTTATCCCCAGTGGAGTAGTCACTATAAGCGGAGATTTTTGCCCCCACTTCCGGTGGAATGACTCTTGTTTCTTTAGCACTATTAGGCTCAGGACCTTAGAGAACATGAGCCTAAATTTGGATAAATGGAGTCACCACTCGGATGGGCTGGGAAAGAAAAGAAAGGGGTGGATGACTCGATTCCTATGGAATCCCCAACCCCTATTTATTAGGTTTAGAAAGTTGAGTACACATGGGAAAGGTGAGAATGACCCAGAACATCATAGTGACCGATTCATTGGAAATGGCTTCCTTTTCATGTCAAAATATTATTAAATTCTTATATTATTATAAAAATATTCATATTACATGCAATTAAAAATAAACATTCATCATATTATTAATTTAAACAAATAAATTAAAATGGGCACTCATCTGAGGATGGAAACATGCCTTTATAACTATCTGAAATCCACAAGAATAAATGAAATAAGACACCCATCACAAGGTAGAAGCATGTCCTTTACAAAGTCCTAAAGTCCATAAAATAAATTAAATTACATAAATAAAATAAAGAAGACATCCACGAAGTAGAAACATGCCTTTTACATCTTCTAAAAAAATCAAACAACAAATAAACATAATTTGATTTGTTGTCCCAAGATGGCAACCAAGAGGGGGGGGGTGAATTGGTTTCCACAAGAAGTAATGACAATTTAAAAAACTCAACAAACAAGAAGTGCGGAATATGAAGATTGTTGAGTGATGAAGGAAGAAAGAACACACAAGATTTATAGTGGTTCGGATTTACTTCAATCCTACATCCACTTCCTTAACAACTTGTTAAGGTTCCACTAGACTTTGAAGTTTTTACAAGCTCACTTCCAACTTTGGTGTTTTTACAAGTTCACACCTAACTTTACAAGTGTTTTTCTAAGGCTCACACTTACAACCCAAACAAGAGTTTTACAAGGCTCACTCTCTCAACCTAAGTGTTTCCCAAGCTTACACTCAAACTTATACAATGGTGTTTTCAATGCTAACACCTAACATTCATAACAATTCAAATACAAGTTTAAGCAAAAGGAAATTTGTTGCTTGGCTATGAAAATCTTTTCTTAATAATGTTCTCTCTTTGTTTTCTCATGGAAACATTGTATTTATAGCCAATGTGGTCTTACTAGCCGTTATTGATGTTTTAATAATGTCTTGGCAGATTAGACCTTCTTTACTTAAACTGTCCGAAGCACTTCGCGGTCGCCCTTCATTCAAGGATGGTCGCGCTCATGCTTCTCGCTGTCGTCCTTTTAACCTGGGACGGTCGCTACTTTTGAAAAAGCTACAACGGTCGAATTTTAGTGCTCTGCAGCTGGAATCTTGTCCATGCTGTGTTTGTCGGACCGTTTCTTGCCCATGCTTTGTTTGTCGGGATGGTCGCGCCAAGCATAGGTGCGGTCGCCCTTTTTGAATATTGAAGTGGGTTTACAACGGTCATGTCACGTGTCACTTTCTGACAGAGCAAAAGAGATGTCCGCCATAATTTGAATCTTCGCGGTCGCCCTTGGTAGGTTTTCGCGGTCGAACTCACATTCTCGCGTCGAACTTCTGGACGCACCTGAGGACGCGAACACTACTGTCTCTTTGAGCAATTTCTTCTTGAATTGTTGGGCGGTCGCGACTCTGAATGGGGCGGTCGCTAAAGTGGTAAGCGAGGTCGAATCATTCACCGTTCTTGTCACCGCGAACCTTACTGTGATTATAATGATTTAAGTTCCTTGAGTAGCGGTCGGGCAAATATTAGGACGGTCGCTATTATGTATGAGCGGTCGCGACTGAGGTCGAACTTCTGACCGCGAAACCTACTGTGATAAGGTTTCATTCTGTAATTGCTTGGAGCGGTCGTATTCAGGTGAGGTGCGACCGCTATAATTGTTCTGTTTACTTTTAATTGAAGCAATCTAATCCTGCAACAAGATTTCTCAAACACAAGTTAAATAGATCATCCATTTGAGTTGTCAAGGATCAAAATTAAGATCATTTGTCTAACAATCTCCCCCATTTTGACTTTGACAATTCAAATGGAATGATGAGAAAAATAATAAGTCTAAAATACTCCCCCTTAACATATGCAACAATCATCGTTAAGAGCATTGTGATTAATAGTTTATCTTGGTGCAAAGGTTATTGTTTGATGCAAACATTTCTCCCCCATAAACATTTCTCCCCTATTGCAAATATTCAACATTATTGTTCTTATTCTTGTTTTCCCATTTTTGTATACTGTTACTTGGTTCATTCCACTTGGTTCATTCCATTTTGGTATTGTTCTCCCCCATTGGCATAGGCAAAATGAAACAAATGTTAAGCAAAACAAGCATATAAAAGTGCAAACAATGAAAGGGAATATAAACATTATATATATGAAAGTGGAGGAAAGTACAAAGAAGGATTAAAACAAGCATTTTAAAATGCAAACAATAAGAAAAATCTAAGCTATTCTGAGTCATCCTCTAACTCTAACTCTTCTTCAACTAAAGGTGCTTTCCCTTTATCTTGAGGTGCAACAGAGGCAGAGCTAGTACTAATGGACTCTTCTTCTTCAGCAACGCTTTGGGTGTGATCACTTATATCCCAATCTTCAAGATTGCATTGAGGCAAGTCCAATTTGCCTTGCATGTCATAAAGATCATGGTGCATGTGGGATATAAGGTCTATCCTCTTGTTTAAGTGCTGGAATCTCTTGGAAACACTTTTCTTGAACTTAGAGAGTTTCCTTGAGAGAGTCTTGATTGCTTGGAGGATGAGTTGTGTGGAGGATGAAGCAGTTTCTTGAGCAGCTTTTGATGAAGCAGCTTTTGAAGGTAGTTCTACTGCAACTTCTACAGAATCTCCCTCTTCCTCAATTGTATACCTTGGCCTTTTCTTTTGTTTATCCATAACTCCTTTCTTGCCATAGCAGTATACATATGACCCTTCTATCTTCCTTACACAACCAGCATGCTCTAAGTAATCCATTGTGATAGCATTGGAGGCTAGAGTGAAAGGGTTCCTCAAAGTGGCTAAGTTCAAATCATTCAGAAGGTTTAGGTGCCTAGCTATTTGAGTAACTTGAGAGGATAGGAAGAAGGTACCAGTTCTTGTAACAGCATGATGATAAAAGGTATCAATCAAGAACTTGGTTGTGTTCATTTTGATGTTGTGGGTGAAAGCATAGAGAAAGATAAGGTCTCTCTTGGTTACTTTCTCATTCCCATCTGCTCTTTGGTGAATGGTATAGGTGATAATCCTATGGAGCATCCAGTGGGTGAGAGATTTGATGTGCCTGGCTTTAGATTCCTTTTCAAAGGAAGTTTCAATGGAAATTTCTCGCCAGAAATCAGAAAGGGTTGGGTTTGAGAAGATTTGGTCATTGTAGGAGGTTATACCTTCAGAAGGGAAGTTCCAAATTCTGCCAAAATCTTCAAGGGTTAAGAATTGATACTGATCAAAGAGTTTGAACCTAACCCCATACCACCCTAGTGCAGAGTTTGCACTCTTCTCTATCTGGAATGACATTAGAAACTCCTTACTTAGACTAGAGTAACCTACTTCTTCTGGAAAGACAAAATTTCTCCATCCAAGGACATCCAACAATCCTTCAATTTCGTCCTTGATGCCCAAGGCAGACAGCATCCCACCAAAAGGTGATTTGGTGCCTTCAACCTTCTTCTTCTTTAGCATGGCATACCTAATGTCTTCCTCAGTGGTTTGGTGATGAGGTTTGTGAATTTTCTCACCCCTTTTTGATTGTGGAGGAGATGGAGGTTCAACAACAGGTTCTCTAATGGTGATCCCTGGAACTCTCTTAGCTTGACCCTTAATTTTGGAAGTGGTTTTTCTTTTGGGAGCCATTAGATTAGAAAGAGTAGAAGTAAACTGGAAAACAGAGGGTGATTGAGATGTAGAAGTTTTTTAGGGTTTCAGAAGTAAGTTTGTGTGCTTTGATAGGCAAAATATCAGATAAACTGTTGCAAAACACTTTTAAATAGATGAAGTAAAGAAAATAGCCGTTTATGACTGTTGAGAGTTAAGAGTTGCGACCTGTCACACAGCCAACGGTTATAAATTTTCGAGCAGAGTGTACAGGGTGCGGTCGCAGATTTAACAAGGTGCGATCGCGAAATGGTGTACAGCGACCATTATTATGATCAGTACGCTCGCGAGTGAAGAAAACATCTGTAACGGTCGAAACTATTCAAATTGGTGTGATCGCGCACAAATTTTCTCGACCGCGCTCAGAGAATTTTATTGAATGAAACTAGCAGACGAAGTAGCGAGCGCGAAAGAACACTGGAGCGACCGCTACATACTCAAAAATAAAAGATTCAAGGAAAGATGGAAGATATTCTAAGTGTGTTAAGAAAAATTAATTTCATGCACATAGAAACTTTATTTTAAGGCAAAAAATTCTAATTAACTCAAAGTGATTCCATCAATCATTCCTAAATTGAGTTTGATGAAGTTAAGTCTATCTTCATTCAAGGGTTTTGTAAAGACATCAGCAAGTTGATTTTCTGTATCTATGAATTCTAAGGTTATATTCTGATTTTGTACATTTTCTCTTAAGAAATGATGTCTAATATCTATGTGTTTGGATCTAGAATGTTGGATAGGATTCTTAGACAAATTGATAGCACTAGTGTTGTCACATTTAATGGAGATATTGTTAAACATTTTACCATAGTCAAGCAATTGTTGTTTCATCCATAATACTTGTGTGCAATAAAAACATGCTGCAACATATTCAGCTTCCGTTGTGGATAAAGCAACTGATGCTTGTTTCTTACTATGCCAAGAAACTAGACAATTACCAAGAAAGTGACATGCTCCTGTTGTGCTTTTCCTATCTAATATACTACCAGCATAATCTGCATCTGAAAATCCTATAATATGAAATGATGTGTTTTTAGGATACCAAAGTCCTAAATGTATTGTACCGCTCAAATATTTCAAGATTCTCTTAGTGGCATTCAAGTGTGATTCTTTAGGACTAGTTTGAAATCTAGCACAAAGACATACACTATACATTATATCAGGCCTAGAAGCAGTTAAGTAAAGTAGTGATCCGATGATACCTCGATATTTCTTCTCATCTACTGCTTTACCATTATCATCTTTACCTAATTTCAATGATGTGCTCATAGGAGTTTTGCTAGTTTTGCAGCCATCCATTCCAAATTTCTTGATGAGTTCTTTTGTATATTTGGATTGGTTGATGAAGATCCCATCTTTACATTGCTTGACTTGCAGTCCAAGGAAAAACTTGAGTTCACCCATCATGCTCATTTCAAATTCCCTAGTCATACAAGAAGCAAATTCTTTGCACAGGGCTTCATTAGTAGCTCCAAATATTATGTCATCCACATAAATTTGTACAATCAAAATGTTGTGCTTATTCTTTTTAACAAAAAGAGTTGTGTCTACTTTTCCTTTTGAAAAACCATTTTCAAGCAAATATGCACTAAGTTTATCATACCAAGCTCTAGGTGCTTGCTTTAATCCATATAAAGCTTTGGTAAGTTTGAAAACATGATCAGGAAATTTGTAGTTTTCAAAACCAGGAGGTTGTTCAACATAAACTTCTTCATTTATGAGTCCATTTAGAAATGCACTTTTAACATCCATTTGATAAAGCTTAAAATTCATATGACATGCAAAAGCAAGTAATATTCTAATAGCTTCCAATCTAGCTATGGGGGCAAAGGTTTCATCATAGTCAATACCTTCTTCTTGATTATAACCTTTGGCTACCAATCTTGCTTTATTTCTAATGATGTGACCATTTTCATCAAGCTTATTCCTATAAACCCATTTGCATCCTATTATAGAATGATCTATAGGTCTAGGAGTAAGTTGCCAAACATTATTTCTTTCAAATTGATTAAGTTCATCTTGCATTGCAATTATCCAATTTTCATCATTTAAAGCTTCCTCAATAGTTTTTGGTTCAATTTGAGAAACAAAAGCAACATTAACATCAACATGATTAATTTTAGATCTAGTAGTTACTCCCTTTGATGTTTCTCCAATGATGAGTTCCTTTGGATGATCTTTCTTGTATTGCCAATCCTTAGGTAGATCTTGAGCCTTTTCTTCAAGTTGATTGATCTTTGGAGCATCAATAGATTCAAGAGGTTCAAGAGTGCCTGCAGGGTCATTGAAAGTAATACCTTTCTTTTGATCAAGTTTAGATGATTCATCAAATACAACATGCATTGATTCTTCTATAACTAGAGTTTTCATATTAAATACTCTATATGCTTTGCTATATGATGAATATCCTAAGAATATGCCTTCATCTGATTTGGATGAGAATTTTCCAAGATTATCCTTGGTATTCAATATGAAGCATTTGCATCCAAATACTCTAAAATATCCAATTCTGGGTATTCTTCCATTCCATAGCTCATAAGAAGTTTTATTAGTTAAATGCCTTTTATAAACACGATTTGCAATGTAACAAGCTGTATTAACGGCTTCCGCCCAAAAATAAGATGGTAAATCATATTCATTGAGCATTGTTCTAGCCATTTCAATTAAAGTTCTATTTTTCCTTTCAACTACACCATTTTGCTGCTCTAGGAGCAGAAAAATTGTGTGAAATGCCAATTTCATTGCAAAAGTTTTCAAAGTTTTCATTTTCAAATTCTTTGCCATGATCACTTCTAATAGATGTGATCACATATTCTTTTTCATTTTGAACTCTTTTTGCAAAGGTTTTGAAGTAATTAAAGGCTTCATTCTTTTGAGCTAAGAAATTAACCCATGTGAATCTAGAGTAGTCATCAACAAGAACAAATGCATATGATTTGCCTCCTAAGCTTGTAACTCTATTTGGTCCAAACAAGTCTAAATGAATGAGCTCTAAAGGTCTAGAGGTGCTTATAACATTCTTTGTTTTAAATGAGCTTTTATGTTGCTTACCATGTTGACAAGGTTCACAAATCCTATCTTTATCATATTTTATCTTAGGTAAGCCATCAACTAAATTCTCATTACAAATATATTTCAATTGATCCATACCAGCATGTCCTAGTCTTCTATGCCATAACCATGCATCATTATTAGTGGACATTAAACATGTATGATCAGAATGTGTGCTTACATTGTAAGTGTTGTTTGTTCTAGTACCCTTAAATATGATAACATCATTTGAATTTGTGATTTTGCATTCCTTGGAATCAAACTTAACACAGTATGCTTTATCACAAAGTTGACTAACACTTAGCAAGTTATGTTTCAAACCATCAACAAGCCATACATCTTCAATTAAATCCTTACCAATAGAACCAATGGAGCCAACACCAAGAATTTTACCTTTAGCATTGTTTCCAAAAGTTACGTTGCCTCCATGTTTATAGGTAATACTTGTAAAGAGCTTTGCATTTCCAGTCATATGCCTTGAGCATCCACTATCCACAAGCCATGTGCTTTCATTGGTAGTAGATTTTAGGCATACCTGCAAGCCAATTGTGATCATCCTTTTTTAGGTACCCACATATAGTTGGGTCCTTGATGGTTAGTAGAAAGAGTGCCTTCTAAATTTAGATGAGCTTTTCTTATATAGCAATAGAAATTTTTGTGACCAAATTTCATGCAATATGTGCATTGCCATGGTATCCTATGCTTCTGCATTTTTCTTTTTGCATTATACATACAACTACAAGTATGTGATTTCTTTTGTACAAGTTTAGTAAACAACAATGCATAATTGTTTTTGGCTTTATCTCCTAGTGAACCGTAAGAAGTTCTTTTAGACTTGGTGCAAGCATCTTTGATATGAACATCAGAAATTTTAGTTGTAGATGCTTTCACAAAAGTTGGTTTACTAGGTGCAATGTTGGTTGAGCCATTGAATCCTAATCCATATTTCAAGGAAGGTGATCTTTGATTATTAATTAATGTGTTCAATGCTTCCTTTCCTTTATGAAATCTGGAAATTGATTCTTTTAGTTCTTTTAGTTCATGCTTCAATGCCTCATTCTCTTTAATCACTTTTTCTAAGTCATGTGAGCTTTTATTTAATTCTCCTATTGTATTCATCAAATGTTCATTTGAGGTTTTCAATCCTAAGGTAAAGTTCTTTAAGCATATAAAATCCTTTTCTAACTTAAAGTTTTTCTCTTTATAGAGCATCATTTTGGAGAAATATTTTTCTATTTTAGAATTCATGTGCTCAATCAAATCACTATCATCTATATCACTTATATCATCATGTGCTACAAGATCAAAGGATTGAGTACTTACCTCATTGGAGTCATCTTCAATAGCCATGAGACAAAGATTTGCAATTCCTTCCTCTTCTTCTTCTTCACTTGAGGAAGAGTCATCCCATGTGGCTTTGAGAGACTTTTTCTTTTCTTTATCCCATTTCCTTTTGTTCTTTAATTTGTAGCAATCCGACTTGATGTGACCGGTTTTTCCACATTCATAGCATTTTACCTCATTTTTCTTTTCTCTATCTTTGAAGGAGAATTTAGGAGGTGTACCTTTGTTTGCTTGTAATCTTTTCTTCCTTTTCCATTCATTGATTCTTTTAGAGAACATTGCCATTTCATCTTCATCATCAGTACCTTCATTGCTTGAGCTCTCAGCTTCTTTGATTGCTTTGAGTGCAATTGGTTTTCTCTTTTCTTTCTCACCTTGATCTTCTTCTTTTTCACTGTGCAGCTCAAAAGTGAGTAATTTACCAACTAGCTCGTCGGTTCTTAATGTGCTGAGATCATGAGCTTCTTCTATGGATGATACTTTGGATTCAAAGTTCTTTCTAGCTCTTAGGGCTCTCAAGATTTTACTGTTTACATCACCTTGATCATATACCTTGCCATACTTCTTCAGTTCATTGACAATAGCAAGCAAGCGATTTGTCATGTCGGTGACATTTTCATTTGGTTTCATCTTGAATAGCTCATACTCATGAACATGCATTTGTTTCTTGGTAAATCTTACTTGAGTTGTACCTTCATGGTAGTTTTCAAGTGTTTTCCAAATACAATGTGCACAAGTTAAATGTTGAACTCTTCCACCTTCTTCTCTTGAAATGGAGTTCATCAAGATGGAAGCAGCTCTATTGTTCTTGAATCGATCTCTGATATTGCTAGTTGACCATTGAGCTTTGGGAAGTGGAACTTGAATACCGTCAACCTCATGAGTAGGAGATTTCCACTCATTTTCCACGAAATCCCATAGTTCAATCCCTTCACTGTCTAGAAACAAATACATTTTGTGTTTCCAGTATGAGTAATCCGTTCCATCAAAGTAGGGTCTAAGAATAGAGTTAAGATTTCCATGAGAGCTTGATGAAGAAGAAGTTGCCATTGTGGATCAGATTTCACAATTAAGTTTAAGAAATCTCAGGGCTCTGATACCAATTGTTGTCCCAAGATGGCAACCAAGAGGGGGGGGGGGTGAATTGGTTTCCACAAGAAGTAATGACAATTTAAAAAACTCAACAAACAAGAAGTGCGGAATATGAAGATTGTTGAGTGATGAAGGAAGAAAGAACACACAAGATTTATAGTGGTTCGGATTTACTTCAATCCTACATCCACTTCCTTAACAACTTGTTAAGGTTCCACTAGACTTTGAAGTTTTTACAAGCTCACTTCCAACTTTGGTGTTTTTACAAGTTCACACCTAACTTTACAAGTGTTTTTCTAAGGCTCACACTTACAACCCAAACAAGAGTTTTACAAGGCTCACTCTCTCAACCTAAGTGTTTCCCAAGCTTACACTCAAACTTATACAATGGTGTTTTCAATGCTAACACCTAACATTCATAACAATTCAAATACAAGTTTAAGCAAAAGGAAATTTGTTGCTTGGCTATGAAAATCTTTTCTTAATAATGTTCTCTCTTTGTTTTCTCATGGAAACATTGTATTTATAGCCAATGTGGTCTTACTAGCCGTTATTGATGTTTTAATAATGTCTTGGCAGATTAGACCTTCTTTACTTAAACTGTCCGAAGCACTTCGCGGTCGCCCTTCATTCAAGGATGGTCGCGCTCATGCTTCTCGCTGTCGTCCTTTTAACCTGGGACGGTCGCTACTTTTGAAAAAGCTACAACGGTCGAATTTTAGTGCTCTGCAGCTGGAATCTTGTCCATGCTGTGTTTGTCGGACCGTTTCTTGCCCATGCTTTGTTTGTCGGGACGGTCGCGCCAAGCATAGGTGCGGTCGCCCTTTTTGAATATTGAAGTGGGTTTACAACGGTCATGTCACGTGTCACTTTCTGACAGAGCAAAAGAGATGTCCGCCATAATTTGAATCTTCGCGGTCGCCCTTGGTAGGTTTTCGCGGTCGAACTCACATTCTCGCGTCGAACTTCTGGACGCACCTGAGGACGCGAACACTACTGTCTCTTTGAGCAATTTCTTCTTGAATTGTTGGGCGGTCGCGACTCTGAATGGGGCGGTCGCTAAAGTGGTAAGCGAGGTCGAATCATTCACCGTTCTTGTCACCGCGAACCTTACTGTGATTGTAATGATTTAAGTTCCTTGAGTAGCGGTCGGGCAAATATTAGGACGGTCGCTATTATGTATGAGCGGTCGCGACTGAGGTCGAACTTCTGACCGCGAAACCTACTGTGACAAGGTTTCATTCTGTAATTGCTTGGAGCGGTCGTATTCAGGTGAGGTGCGACCGCTATAATTGTTCTGTTTACTTTTAATTGAAGCAATCTAATCCTGCAACAAGATTTCTCAAACACAAGTTAAATAGATCATCCATTTGAGTTGTCAAGGATCAAAATTAAGATCATTTGTCTAACATGATTAAATAAGTAAGCGATAAAATAATCAAAGTGCATCATCCATCATAAAATAAATCAAATAATCAAGATCAAGGTGTAAAGATACAAATTAAGATTAAAACATACAAAGTTGGGTTAAAAGTGCAGTTAAGGGCTAAAACATGCAAGCTAGGGTTAAACCTAAAGAATTGATTTCTTGGATTAGGGTTTTGGAATCTATGGAATTAGGGTTTTAGATAAAAGAATGCACAATTATGTTATTAAAATATGCAGTCTATGATTTTAACATGCAATTTAAAGCTAAAGACATGAAAAGTTAGCATTTAAAATAAAGTTCAATTCTAGGTTAGAGATGCAAAGCTAGAGTTTAAAATATGTAATTGATATTTTGTAATATAATCCTCAGTTACAAAGTGAAATTAGAGTATCAGATCCAAAATTAAGTTTATTGACCTTCGATTAATTTCTAATTGCTTACTGTGAAAGATTTAACAGAACTTCATTTTCAAATTAACAACACCACAGTAATTAACATATTGAAGGTTAATCCATGAATTCAACACAGTAATTGAAATATTAAAAATTGGTGAATGAGTTCAACACAGTATTTGAAATATTAAAAATCAATTAATGTATTTAATTAGATTAGTTAATAAAAGTTGTACCTCTATTTGTTGGGTCCACCAATATTAATATGTTGAAACAAACTCCTTCGTGCTACTGCTTGGATCAACTGTGATCTTGGCCGAGTGAATACAATATGAAGAGAATTACTCTTTTCAGCTACTGCCTATTTTTAATTATCGTCTGCTCTTTATTTTTTAATTGTTGTTCGTTTATCAATGGTGCCTCCCCCTTAATTATTGGCTGCCACCTTATACTTATAGGCAATCCTCAGGTTAATTATGTTTACTAATCCTAAACCCATTAGAAGACCTCTTATTTATCCGAGTCCGTCCTTTACTTAAAATTCAATTAAAATCAATTTCGGCCAATATTTAATGGCTCATGGCGAATTTGGTATGGCCAATTAGCTCATGGGAAAATAGGCGAGTTAGCTAGCCAAATTCCTTGTGAGCTTGGCTCATATTAAATTTGGCTTATATTGAGCTTAGGTAAGCCAACCGAACCAAATTGGTCTATATTTTAATTGGCTCAACTTCAACTGGACCTAATTCAATCAGATTAAATTTAATTTGGGTCTTTCATTAAAATTAAGCTTAATCCGGCCTATTTTAATTAAAATAAAATTTGAACCGAGCAAAAATTAAAGGTATGCATGTAGCTTTAAGATCTAGAAGAAAAAAGAAAACGAAAAGAATAATATTAACATATTTATGGAAAAAAATAGATATAAAGTGAGAAATCATGTTAAAAATTTCAGCGAATTCAAAATCCGCATGCACTTGAAGAAGTTGTAACTTTAAGTTCTAAGGAAAAGAAAAAAAAACAATATTTAAAAAGAAAAAAACCCATTTTCAAAGAAAAAACCTAGATTTGAAACAAGAAATCTTGAACAAAAATTCAACAAATTTAAAATTCGATTGCATTTGAAAAAGATGCAACTTTCAAATCTAAAACAAATGAGGAAAGAAGAATATTTTAAAAAATCCCATATTTAAAGAAAAACTACATATCTAAAGTAAGAAGTCATGGACAAAAACTCAACAAATGAAAAACTATTTCAACAAATTCAAAATTCACAAGTATTTGAAGAAGGTGCACCTTTAAGATCTAAAATAAAAGTGAAAAGTAGAAGATTTGAAAAAGAAAAGAAAACATATATTTAAAGAAAAACCCCATATATAAAGTAAAAAAATAACAGATTAAAAAACTTAATGTATTCAAAATCCACATACATTTAAAAGAGAAAAAAAATGAGAGAAAGAAAATGGGTTGTCGTGTTGCCTTTTATAATCTTGTACTCAGCTAAAGATGCATAAGAAATAATAATCAATACAAGAAGTTATTTCTTCTTCTTCTTCTTCTTCTTACTTTTTTATCTTTTAAACTTTTTTATTGAGTAATGATTGATTATTATAAACCACCAATGCAAGTGCATAACAATTTCAAGGTTTTTCTTTTTTCTTTTTTTTTTCTCATATTCATATTTAACTTTCAAATTTTGAAAAGTTTAATACAGTAAAAATAGTTTTAGAATAAAAATAATAAAAAATATATTATTTGAATAATATTTAGTTATTTGAATAAAAATTAAAAAAAAAACATGTGAATTTGACATGGTGCCATATGAGGCGCCATGTCATCTTTCCTTTACAAGTACTTATAGAAATTGAGTTGAGGGATTTTTATGTAATATAAATGGATTTTTGCTAATGCACAACAATGTACATTTATATATTTTTAAGGGACACCGAGAGCAGATAGCTTGTAAAAATAAAATCAGGCAATTTTGCCTCATCAGGCTACAACAATAAGGGTATTTTTTGTATTTTACCCAAAATAAACAAAATAATAATTGAAAAGAATGAAAAATAAAATTTTAAAAAAGAAGAAGAAAAAAATTATTATGAGCCTAAATAATTAAAAGTGGCAATAAGTCATCTTGTCTAGACTTGAGTATGTATCGATCCAACACAATTCTAAAAAAAAGAATTAGATCGAATAACTAAAATTTTCAATTCCTAAAAATTTAAAAATCAAAATCAAACATAAAGACTTGAAGATATCAAATCAAATTAAAATTTTGTTATTTGCAAGTGTAGGTGTTGGCACGAGATTATTTTCATACTTGCATTGGTTTTATAATACTTAATGATGAAAATCAAATTTGATTTGAGTGGATTGATTTTCCTTAAGAAAAACTAACGATTGAGAAAATAGACTTAGAAAGGATGAACAGGCTGAATAATGATGAATTGCGCCCAAAACCATAAAAGTTCATTCAAAATTGGCCTAAAATAATTAGAACGACTTAAAAGCTTGAACGCACAGCATGGTACTCGTGAAATTGTACAGTTAAGCCTATTTCGCCCCAACCACCACTTGAAACCTACCCAAAATATGTTTGGCCCATCTAGAAGGACTGTGCGTGCCAGTCCACTACCTTAGCACAATGGTTTCAACCATCTGTATTGTGGTCATCTCTAGATGAATGGCAAGGACAAATTTTTGAAATTTAAAAGATTTGCCTTATTCCAAAAGTCCATCTCTTTATCTCATGTAGCTTATAAATACCACCCTCTGCTCATTCACTCAACATAGATGACACACTAAAGCAATTCCTCTCTAAATACTAAAGCTCTGTCCTTTTTTCCTTTGTTTCTAGCCTCTTAAATAAGCATTGTAGTCTCTGAATTCATTTAAGAAATTTACCTTCTACATTTCCAAGTGTCCAAACATCAATTCTCTTTCATTTTCCATCCATCTTGAAGAAAATCAAGTGAAAAACACCTTACTAATAGCTCAATTCGAATTTGAAGACTAAAAACCTACTATCCCGCCTTATTCATTAACAAGAGGTCAGTTCCAATCTATTCCAATACTTTATTTGATCAATTTAAGTGTTCTTAAGGGTAAACTCTGCTTAAACTTTTATTTAACAGCATAATTTGTTGAAACCTGACTCTAAAACTTAAATCAAAGCTTTTTTTTTATATATATATCATTTGATTTTCATTTTTACTCTATTTTGATTTGTATTTTTACTGCATTTGTGCCTTCATTAGGTTTTAGATTTGGGATAATTCTATTACAGAGTTGAACTAAATAGATTTTTAATAATGAAAGAAAAGACACTATCCCATCAATAGTTGTTTTCTAATTACTTTTTATTATTAGTATAGATTTAATATATATCTTGCTTATGCCTTGTTTATATTAGTATATATTTGATATAAATCATGTTTATGCATTCTTTTATTTTCATATGTGTTTGACATATATTTTATTTATACATTGTTTATTCAATTTAAAGTACTGCATTAGCTTGCATATATTTTTGGCTTTTTGACAACGCAAAGAACACTATGTATAGATTACTTGACAACCATGATAGTAGTCTGCTATCATCAAACCCAGACTCTAGAGAACATTAGGTTAGTCCTTAATATGAGGTTAAAACATATATGCCAACCCTTATGAATGATTCTCAATCAGCACCAAGTGATGACTCCATTCGAGGCACTCACAGTGGCAACCCTAATAAGGAGAAGTATGCATTTCTCAAAAAATTTATGGCTTTCAAAAGCATTATTTATCAGTCTAAATGTGGGATTTTATATTTTTCATGAAGCTTGACATGCTTTCAAACCCCTTAAGGGTGTCAGGCGAACCGCCATCAGTGACCCCTATAGTTGTTTGTGTTGTATTGGCTAGTGGTTATGACCCTTATATTTAAGTTCTTAGAGCTAATGTGGCATGTAGGAAAAGCCTTATAATTTCTTCCCCTAGGACTTGAGTCTTGTTTTATGAATTTTGTTAACTAACCCAAGTTTTAGTCGACCTATGATAAGCCAAAAAGCCTAATAAGGATCACTCCTATATTTTAGAGCTATGGATTGCTATGTTTTTTTCTCTCAAACTTGTTTATCATCAAATTCAAATCCATATTTATGAATAGATCTTATTTATCACCCTCTTTAATATTCAAACTAAGACCTTTAGCCTAAGGTAGATGAATTTTAATCTTGAGTTGGGGCCATAAGGTTGGGAGGAATAAGATTATGAGAAGCATGCTAGCCTCATGACATTCGTGCCTACATATGTTCATCTATCATGTTGAACATGATCAACCTTGCAGCCACCATAGATCCTTACTACCCATTGGGAAGAACTTTATATTAGACTAAAGCTTCAAGTATGTCTCACCACAGTGATGCCCACAATTCCAAAACCAACTATGAAGATCTTAAGAAGTTCTTGAATGAGATGTTTGATATCAACAACAAAAAGCTTATGATGGAAAAGGATGGAAAATTATCTCACTTAAAAAAATGGTAAAGGAGGAACCTATAAGACCCAAGATAGAGAAGAAGTGGCAAGTAATAAAGATGTTTTAAAGACATAGAAGAGTATCTTCTTACTAGGAGGGGAAAAAAAGAAAACTAAAAATCCCAGGAGAAAATAGAATAGAAAATTAGAACGGAGATTAAATAAATAAGAATGTTTGTAAGGGGAAAAGTAGAAGATGAATCTCAAGATTTTTCATTCCTTGACTTGATGGGATAAGCCCTTGCCTCCAAAGTTTATGATGCCTAAAGTGACCAAATTTAATAGCAATGGGAATCCAAAATTGCATATAGGGTAATGCATGGCCATAATGACTATTACATGCTTCCAAAAAAGTGACTCTCCTTTTCCCTCTCTTATTGGAAGGGCCTACAACCAGTGGCTATCATGGGCTTAACAAGTCCATTATTCAAGATTGAACTTAAATGGTTAAGGCCTTTCTTAAGAAAGATGGAACCCTCAGGATAAGTATTGACTACTGACAGCTAAATAAGGTGATAATTTAGAATAATAATCCTCTTATGAGGATAGATGGTCTATTTGATTAGCTGCAAGGAACGAGGTATTTTTCTAAGATCGATATGTGATCTAGATATCACTAACTAAGAATTAAGGAGGAAGATATTTTAAAGACTACTTTTCGCAATATATATGGTCATTATGGGTTTTGAATTGTACCTTTAGAACTGACCAATGTCCAACAACTTTTATGTATATGATAAATTGGATCTTTAAACCTTTTTTGTATCGGTTTGTTGTTGTATTTATAAATGTCATGATGATCTACTATAAAAGTCAGGAAGAATATGAAGCTCATTTTTTATGGAGAATGATGTGAGATTTGTACTTACCATAAGAGTTTGAAGTATATCCTAGAATAAAGAGACTTGAACCTTTGACAACAGAGATGGGTAGAATTATTAAAAGATTATGACAACGAAATAATGTATCACCCTGAGAAGGCTCATGTACTAGCTGATGCACTGAGCAGGAAATCAATTGGAAATTTAATGGATATTTGAACATTCTAAAGGCATCTAATAAGTGAAATTCATGATCTATGTAATTTTGGAGTGCGATTTGAAATCTATGAGTAAGGGATTCTCTGCACTTACCTGTATGTGAGTCCCTTTTTAATAAATTGAATACGGAAGAAACATGATAATGATCCTATTCTAAACAAGATTTACCTTAGGAAATAGGTACTAAAGGAAGCTCACTATGCCAAATACAACATGCGTCTAGGCTACCAAAATGTATCATGATCTTAAGATACATTATTGGTGGCCGAACATGAAGAGGGACATCGCTAAATTTGTGGCTAAATGCTTAACTTGTCAACAAGTTAAAACTGAACTCCAGTGGCATTCGGGGTTGTAATAATAATTACCATTACTAAAGTGGAAGTGAAAGAGAGCGATGATGTTTTAATTAGGTTACCTCTCACAACCACTAGATATTATTCTATATGGGAGATGGGTTATCAGCTCACCTTGAAAGCACATTTTTTTTTCCATTCAAGATGACATATACTACTTCTCAATATCCTTAGCTATATCTAGACAAAATAGTTAATCTACATGGAGTGCCTATTTCCATAATTTTTTATGGAGGTACACAATTCACCTCTAGATTCTGCCAGAAGTTCCAAGAAGCATTAGGTACCCGATTGAATTTCAACGCTGCCTTTCATTAAAATTGGAGCACACTATCCAAACACTGGAAGATATGCTAAGGATGTGCATTTTGGATTTTAGAGGTAGGTAAGACCGATACCTACCATTGATAGAGTTTGCTTATAACAATAGTTACCATTCTACCATATAGATGGCCTCGTATAAAGCTCTTTATGGAAGGAAATGTTGGAGTGTAAAAAGAGAAACGAATGTAGCAGGAGGAGAAGTAGTCTAGTACATAGTAGAGAAGTTATTATTGATCCAATAAAGGATAAAAAAAACCTTCAGTTGATAATGGAGTTATGCATATCCTAAGTAGAAATATGTCCAATTTTTTGTAGGGGATCACATGTTTTTGAGAATCTCACTAATAAAAGGGGTGATGAGGTTCAGTAAATGAGGTAAATTATCACCTCGATATATTGGGCCCTTTAAGATAGTAGAAAGAGTTGGAGGAGTTTCCTATTGATTGGCTCTTCCAAAAATGGAGCATATATACCAATATTTCATATATTGATGTTGTGAAAATATATACTCGATCTAAGTCATGTTTTGTAAGAGCCTATTATAGAATTACAATCTTGGTCTCACGTATAAAGAAAGCTCTATTGTTAGGCAATCAAGTTGAATAGAACTAATATTAGTATCAAGTTATATTTTGCAGGAAGATAATTCTTGAAGAATTCTTGTAAAGTTCGATCAGACCACTATAAATCCTGACCGGACCATTGATGTAAATTTAAGAGAAAATCACATAGAAAGGTTCTTAGTGAAGAGTACTCTCAGAATATCACTGGACCAGGTTTAGTCCACTCGGACCATATCATAGACTGACCATACCGTTGAGTGAAAATTTGGCAAATCCCTCAAGTAAGGTTCACAACCAAAAGTCCTCTCATCATCTCATAGTACCATGAAAGTCCGAGCCGACTCCATCAAATCCTGACTGAACCTTTATAGCAAAATTGTCCAAATTCATATAGTAAGATTCATGGCCAAGGGTACTCCAATAGTTGAGCATACCATCAGAAGTCTGATCGAACCATATTAATTTCCTACCAGATCTTTACAAATCTTTCAAAATCTAGAGCCGTTATTCCTCCACTCAATTAGTGGACACCACGTAAACTAACCTTTAAACAATTATTGTCAAAAAATCAAAAAGGCTGGCCGAACCATAGGTGGTATGACCATACATTGCATTATATAACTAGGAAATTTATGGTCCGACCATGACGTTACTCTGCATAATAATTTTACTGGGAGACATGTTTCAAACATATTGGCACCCACCTCAAACAGTAAATTGAAGGCTTGAAGGTTATAAATATCACAAGAAACCTCAATTTTCAAGAGGATTGTGATTGTAATTGCTAAAATTAACAACTTTCATTTATTTGCATCAAAATATCTACTTGTATTCTTTGAGTATTGGGTATGAGCATTAAATACCATTGTAATTTGAGTGTGAGATTTGAAATGCTTAGGTTTTAAAGTGAGCCTAGGAAAACTTTTATTAGGTTTTGAGGAAAAGACTCAAACATTATAAAAGTTTGGTGTGAGCTTGTTAAAACACCAAGTTAGAGTTGAGCTTGTATAAACTCAAGATTAGTGGAACTTTAACAAGTTGTTAAGGAAGTGGATGTAGGATTAAGGTAATTTGCACAACTATAAATTCTCTATGTGTGTTTTTCTTTGCTCTATTCCTCTCTATTTAATCTTAAATTTTTAATTTACCACCACTTCTTCAAAATAACCAATTAATCCCCCCCCCCTCTTGGTTGCCATCTTTAGACAACAATTGGTATCAGAGCCTCAAAACTTCAAGAAGCTTAATGGTGAAATTTGATCCATAATGGCAACCACTTCTTCATCCACCTCCATTGTTCAATCTCATGGAAATGTCAATTCTTATCTAAGACCCTACTTCAATGGAATGGATTATTCTTATTGGAAATACAAGATGTATTTGTTTCTTTATAGTGATGGAATTGAGCTTTAGAAATGTGTGCAAAATGCATGGAAACCTCACTCATGAGGTTGATGGTATCAAAGTGCCTCTTCCTAGAGACAAATGGACTGATACTCAAGAAAAGCTCACTATAAGAATATTAGAGCAGCCTCCATCTTAACGAATTTCTTATCTAGAAAAGAAGTTAGAAGAATCAAGCATCTTACTTATGCACACAACATTTGAAAAACTTTTGAGAATTATCATGAGAGTACTACCCAAGTGAGATTCACCAAAACTCAAATGCTTGTACATGAGTATGAACTCCAATGAAAATGCTATTGAAATGTTCAATCAATTACTTGTTATTGTCAATTAATTGAAGAAATATGGGAAAAATATGTGATCAAGGTAATGTCAATAGCAAAATATTGAGAGCACTAAGAGCCAAGAAGAACTTTGAATCAAAAGTCTCTTCAATTAAAGAAGCTCATGATCTTAGCACACTAAAAACTTATTAGCTAGTTGGCAATCCCCTTACCTTTGAATTGCATACCGAGAAAACAGACGATAAGGGTGAGAACAATAAGAAGAAAGCCATAGCTATCAAAGTCACCAAAGAAGTTGAGAGCTTAAGTGAAGAAGATAGTGATGATGAAGAAGAAATGGCCATGCTATCTAAGAGAGTAAGTGAATGGAAAAGAAAGAGGAGATTGGAAGCAAAAGGTAATCCCTCCAAATTCTTTTTCAAAGATAAGGAGAAGAAAAATAAAATAAAATGTTATGAATGTGCCAAGCTGGGTCACATAAAAAAGGATTGCTTCAAAATCAAGAACAAAAAGAAATAGGACAAGGAGAAGAAGAAATCTCTCAAAGCCACATGGGATGATGACTCTTCAAGTGAAGAAGAACAGGAAGAAGAGTAAGGAATTATAAATCTATGTCTCGTGGCTATTGGAGATGATGATGATCATACAATGAGGCAAGTACTCAATCCTTGAACTTGAATGCATATAGTAATAATGTTTATGATACTTTAGATGATAGTGATTTAGTAGAGCATATGAACCTAAGAGTCCAAAAATATTTTTCTAAAATGAAGTCTTATAAAGAAAAATACTCTATGCTAGAAAAAAAAATTTTTATTTCCTTAAAAAATTCTACTTCAGAATTAAAGAACTCAAATGAATAATTGATAAAATCCATTGATGAAATATCTAGAAATTCACATAGCTTAGAAAAGTTAATCAAGGAAAATAACACTTTGAAGGAGGAATTAAATGAACTAAAAAATTATATTTAAAATTTTTATAAAGGTAAGGAAGCCTTGGATATATTAATTAGTGTCCAAAGGCCACCTTTCTCTAAATATGGCTTAGGGTTCAATGGCTCTTCTACTACTTCATCTAATGCACCAACATTTGTTAAAGCATCTACAACTTAAACCTTTGGTGTTGAAGTTGTAAAGAATATACATGCACACACTAATCCAAAAAAATACTAAAAAGACAACACTAGGCTCTAGAACTAAGGTTCCAAGAGAAAATTATGTATACATGTACACAAGGCATGAACATAACTGCAAGTATGCACATAAAAAATCCTATCCCACATACCCTTAAGATTGTCAATTTAACTCTTCAAGGTTTAATAGAAAAAGAATGAAAAAGCATAAAATTCCATATCAATGCCAATATTGCATGAAATTTGGTCATAAAAGTATATTTTGTTACATTAGGAATGCTCACCTCAAATTAGAGGATCCTTCTACAATTAACCTCCAAGGACCTAAGTTCGTTTGCGTACCTAAAAGAAGATAAAGCTTATTATCTTGTAGGTATGCCTAAAGTCTACTATCAATGAAAGTGCTTGGCTTATAGATAGTGGATGTTCAAGGCACATGATTCGTAATGCAAAAATTTTTACAACTTACTTACAAGCAAGGAGGTAATGTGACATTTGGAAATAATTGTTAAGGAAAAATTATTGGCATTGGTTCTATTGGTATGCTTGGTAAAAATTTGATTGATGATATGTAGCTAGTTAATAGATTGAAACATAATTTGCTTAGGGTTAGTCAATTGTGTGACAAAGGATATAATGTCAATTTTAACTCTAAAGCATGCAAAATTACCTATTCTAGTGGTGAACTTGTATTCAATGGAAGTAGAATTGGTGAAACATATAAAATTGACGTATGCTCTAATAATGCTTTTGAATGGTTAGTCACTATTAGCAATGATGCTTGGCTTTGGCATAAAAGATTAAGACATGCTAATATGGACCAATTTCAATGCCTAAGAAAAGAAGGACTTGTAGATGGTCTACCTAAAATGAAATTTAATAAAGATAAAATTTGTAAATCTTGTCAGTTTGGAAAACAACATAAAAGTTCTTTCAAAGAAAAGAATGTTGTAAGCACATCTAGACCATTAGAATTAATTCATTTAGATTTGTTTGTAAGTACATTTGAAGAACTTGAGACAAAAGATGCTCCAAAGAAAACAATGACGAACTAGAACACATAGTGGAACAAGAAGAACCTAATATTGGAGAAACTCAAGAACTACTCAAAGATTGGCATTATGAAAAGGATCATCCAAGGGATCTCATCATTGGTGATACTTCAAACGGAGTAACTACTATATTAAAATTTAAGTATTTGGATTCTAATGTTACTTTTGTTTCTCAAATAGAGATAACGACCATTGAGGAAGCTCTTAGTGATGAATGTTGGGTGATTGCCATGCAAGATGAACTCAACTAATTTGAGAGAAACAAAGTGTAATATCCCAAAATGTGCCCTAGAAGTTTTGGGTATAATTATTTTTATAGTTGGATTTAATGTATATGTGTATTGGAAAGAAAAAAGGGAAAAGAAGAGAGAGTGTATATGTTGTATATATAGCAATATATACAACATATACAAGTCAAGTTGGTGGAAGTCAAGATGATTAATTAATTATTTTAATTAATTAAGTTAATTAAAGAAAATGAAGATTAAGTGAGTGGAATGAGATATTTGGATTTTTTTTTTAATATAAAAGCTTGGAGGAGAGGATTTTGAGGAAAGTGGTTGAGATTTGACTTTTGCTTTCCCTCTTTTCTTCTTTCTTTCTTCCTTTTTGTCGTGGCTCTCATTCTTCTCTTTCCTTTTCTTTCTTTTGGCCGGCTATCAAAGGAACAGGAGAGCAAGTGAGAGATTTGAACATTCAAATTCAAGATTGAAAGAAGATTCAAGTGTTCAAGTAGGAAAGTTAAGAGCTTCTTCATCCTTGGTAAGTTCTTCACTTTCTTCTTTGATTCTTTGAGTTTATGAGTTGAGTTTGCGGATGGTATGTGAATATGTTTGATTAAGATGTGTTTAAGAGTGTTTGGGTAAACTGATTTCTGGTTTTGGGGTTGGATTGAAGAAAGAGTAAGTTGGTTGGTATAGATTGAGTTGTGGTTGTGTTTAGAGTTTTTGATGATGTTTGTGATTTGTGTTTGATGTGTGTGTTGGCTTGTTTTTTGTATGGTTGCAAGTTTGAGATGGTTTTTGGGTATGTGTAGTGAAGTTGTTTAAAGTGGATGTTGGTGGATAGAAGTGATTTGTTGGTTATGGTGTTGTTGTGGCCGGAATCTGGGTTTTTGGCCTGACACGCCCATGAGCACGGCAAGGGTTGTGGACGTGTCGATGGTTCTGTGTGGCAGTATGATTGACACGGTCAGTAACACGCCCGTGTTATTGAGCGTGTCATAGCTACTGTGACTTTTGGGAATTGACACGGCCATGAGCACGCTCATGATTTTGGACGTGTCAATATTTCTGTGAGACAGAATTTATTACACGCCCAGTGACACGCCCGTGGTTCTGAGCGTGTCAATGTTTCTGTGTTGTGGAGTTAGGGCAAGGTCAGGGACATGCCCGTGTGGGTGAGCGTGTCAAGTTTAGAGTTTGCCCTAGTTGATTCTTAACCTTATGATCTCATGTGGGTCTCAACATTCTTTTGGAATAGGTTGTGAAGAAGGTGATTTGCCATAATTTAAGAAGTGAAGGATTTTTGGAAGAGGAAGTCAATAGAGTGGTGTGAGTTGTTTTGAGGTAAGTACAAACCTTGCATTGTTGCATTCATTCATATGATGTTGAGATTGAACATACATTTGATGATATTAATGATGCATATAAATAGTGTTATGTTGTGTACAATGTGGGACATAATGTGAACATGGATGATGCATATGATATATGTATGTGTTATGATGGTAAAAGATGTGATGATATGATGAATATGTGAAATATATGATAATGCAATTGATTATGAGCATTTAAATGGTGAATGGTTTTGCATACATATCAATGATGATATATGAAATATGAATTGAGAAAGTAATGTTTAAAGACGTAAATGAACAGACCTATCTGCCTCCTGCGGAACCATGCGGACCCATTGTGTTGGGCAACCGAGCTTGGACTACCGACCTGGTTGGGGGAAGGTTCGATATAATCAGTATTACGTACCTATCTGCCTCCTGCGGAACCATGCGGACCCAATGAGTGGGCAACCGAACTTGGACTACCGACCTGGTTGGGGGAAGGTTCGTTACTGATAGTCTTATACGTGCCTATCTGCCTCCTGCGGAACCATGCGGACCCAATGAGTGGGCAACCGAACTTGGACTACCGACCTGGTTGGGGGAAGGTTTCGTATATGAAGCCATGGTTGTTGGCTATAATGATGAACTTTGAATATCATATTAAATATTTGTTGGGCCCATGTGTGTTTATGTTAGTATTATTGAATGTATGACATTGATATTGACATTGCATATTATCATTATGGTTTGTACCACTAAGCCGTGAGCTTAGCGCGATTGTGATTTATCGCGCAGGTGATAGGGTTGAGCCGGAGGATTCTTCTAGACCTAGTTGAACGAGGTTCTTATCTGTTGGTTAAAGCTTAAAGATCAGAGAGTCAAGCTGCCAATCATGTATATATTTCATGTTTTGTAAATTTTGGTTTTAATGTATTTGTACTTATAAACATTTGTATTGACTTTTAATGTGTATTAAGAAACGTTTTTATCTGTTATATTTCATGAATTTCTTTTAAACGGTTGGTATTTGTTTTATTTATTTTTGAGATATGATTTGTGTCTTTTGTAAACTGTGGCATTATCTATATTCAGTATACGTATATTACGATCGTATAAGCATGCTGTGTATGTATACGGGTATAGGGGTGTTACAATTATTTTGGTATCAGAGCCTAGGTTTGAGATTCTCAACCTAGGTCAATAGTAAGAAAAAGAATATTTTGAGTCTAAAAATGATTTTTGAAATAAAATACATGTTTGGTATTGGCAGTCTCTGATCTTTAATAAGGTGTATTATGCTGTGTTTGCAGACATAGGTTGTGATGGATTCTCACTTACGTCAGTCAGTTGAGGGTAGTGCAGAGAGTGTAGCTCCAGATGAGGTTAGAGAGGGAGCTAGAGTGGATAGTGCTGGAATTGGTGAGACACCTGCTTCTGTGTCAGGGAGACCAGCTGGTGATGATGTTCCACCAGTTTGGCTTAGGCATATGGTAGAATTGATGAGACAAACACCAGTGCAACCACCGCCACCACCCCCACACCATTGGTATCAGTGAGACATTACGATAAATTAAGGAAGTATGGAGCAGAAGATTTTCTGGGTACTATTGATCCAGCTGTAGCTGAGCAGTGGCTAGATAAAGTACAAAGAATATTCGTTCAGTTACAAGCCACTCCAGAAGAAAAATTTGACTATGCAAGATCATTGTTGCAGAAGGATGCATATGACTGGTGGAAGACAGTGCCTCATGCTATGGATGATCCACCTACCTTGTCCTATGCTGATTTTCTAAGAGAGTTTGAATTGAAGTATACTCCGAGGGAGTATAAAGATGTGAAGAAGATGGAATTTCTGACTTTGAGGCAAGATCATCGGACTGTGACCGAATATGAAGTTGAGTTCACCCTGTTGAGCCATTATGCTGGGGGTATTATCTCTGATGAGATTGATAGATGCAGAAGATTTGAGGAGGGATTGAGGCCCTCTCTTATGTGTCATGTGGCTGGATCTAGGTATCATGATTTTTCTCAGCTTGTGGCAGCAGCTAGGAGTGTAGAGAGAGCTCAGGGTATTGCAGCAGCTGCTACAGAGGAAGAGACCAGGGTTAGGAGACCCCAGTTTGAGGCAGGGTCTTCATCGGTAAAGAGAGGCAGGGGAAGCTTTGTTCCCAGGATTAGTAGGAGTCAGAGGCCAGCTGGTAGGTCAGTACAGTTGCAGAGGCATAGATCGAGACCTACAGTTTCAGTGGCGAGTGCTCCGACTTCAGTAGTCCAGAGATCCACTCCACCTTTGTGTGCTCAGTGTGGGGGGTATCATAGAGGTGCCTGTTGGAAGAATAGTGGACCAGCTGTATGCTTCAGATGTGGATCTCCTGATCATTTTATTAGAGAGTGTTTGGAGATGCAGGAGCAGAGGTCGGTAGATTCTGCAGCTTCTCGACCTAGTGCGAGGGGAGGTCGAGGGGGCAGAAGTTTCAGCAGAGGAGGTAGATCTGGGTATGTTCAGAGAGGAGGTTCTTCATCCAGGGATACTAGGCCAGATGAGGCTAGGCCTTCTCAATGAGTATATGTGATGCAAAGACAACCAGATGCTTCAGCAGTCATTGCTGGTACTTTCTCTTTATTTGGCATTTCAGTTCTTGCTTTGAGTGATCCAGGATCTACTCATTCATATATTAGTGCATCTATATTGTATATGTCTGAATTGCATTCAGAATCCTTAGGATTTGATGTCTTAGTGACAAATCCTTTAGGACATAGTGTGGTTGTTAGCAAGGTGCACCGAGATAGTGCAGTTGTGGTACAAGGTGAGGAGTTTCCTGGTGATCTGATTGTAATGCCTTTTAAAGAATATGATTTGATTTTAGGCATGGACTGGTTGTCTAAACATGGAGCTGTAGTAGACTGTCAAAAGAAATCTGTTACTTTGAGAACTAATGATGGAAAAATTGTGATGGTGTCTGGTGAGCAGAGACAGCTTGCATCCTTGTTTATTTCAGCGGTTTCAGCTAGGAGGTTGATTAGAAAAGGGTGTGATGCTTATCTTGCTCATGTTGTAGATACTAGAGTAGCAGGTTCTCAACTTGATAGTATACCCACAGTTGCAGATTTTTCATATGTGTTTCCAGTGGAGTTGCCAGGGTTGCCTCCTGAGAGAGAGGTGGAGTTTGGTATTGAATTGTTGCCTGGTATCACTCCTATCTCTATTACTCCTTATAGAATGGCACCTGTTGAATTGAGAGAGTTGAAGGTGCAGTTACAGGAGTTGCTAGATAAAGGGTTTGTTCGCCCTAGTGTTTCACCGTGGGGAGCTCCTGTTTTGTTTGTGAAAAAGAAGGATGGTACTATGAGATTGTGTATTGATTATAGGCAATTGAACAAGGTGACTATCAAGAATAAATATCCTTTGCCTAGAATTGATGACCTCTTTGATCAATTAAAGGGAGCAGCAGTGTTTTCTAAGATTGATTTGAGATCAGGGTACCATCAGTTGAGGGTCAGGGCTGAAGATGTTCCTAAGACAGCTTTTCGCACAAGGTATGGGCATTATGAGTTTCTAGTGATGCCTTTTGGGTTGACGAATGCACCTGCAGCTTTCATGGATTTGATGAATAGGGTGTTTAGGCCCTATCTGGATCAGTTTGTAGTGGTTTTTATCGATGATATTTTGGTGTATTCGCGTAATGAAGAGGAGTATGACAAGCATCTGCGGATTGTGCTTCAGATTTTGAGAGAGAAGCAATTGTATGCTAAGCTGTCAAAGTGTGAGTTTTGGCTTGATCATGTGACTTTTCTCGGTCATATAGTTTCATCAGATGGCATTAGAGTTGATCCGAGTAAAGTTGAAGCTGTTATGAATTGGAGTCCACCAAAGTTTGTGACAGAAGTTAGAAGTTTTCTGGGTTTGGCAGGCTATTATCGACGCTTTGTGAAGGGATTTTCTTTGATAGCTACTCCACTTACCAGATTACTTCGAAAGGGAGTTAGATTTATGTGGATGGATCAGTGTCAGGCTAGCTTTGAACAGTTGAAAGAAATGTTGACTCAAGCACCTGTTCTCACTTTACCTGTGGAAGATAAACCATATGTGATTTACAGTGATGCTTCACATAGTGGTTTAGGTTGTGTCTTGATGCAAGAAGGTAAAGTGATAGCTTATGCTTCTCGACAGTTGAAGCCGCATGAGCTTAACTATCCGACCCATGATTTGGAGTTGGCAGCCATAGTGTTTGCTTTGAAGATTTGGCGACACTATTTGTATGGAGAAAAGTGTTTTATCTATACTGATCATAAAAGTTTGAAATATTTGGGAGTTCAGAGAGAGCTTAATCTTCGGCAGAGATGATGGTTGGAATTGATTAAAGACTAAGATTGTTTGATTGATTATCATCCTGGTAAGGCAAATGTTGTTGCTGATGCCTTGAGTCGGAAGTCTTTAGCAGGTTTGACTGCTTATTCGCTCTCGTTGCTTGTTGAGTTGAGAGCATTGCATGCTAGCTTTGTATCTTGTGATGATGGTGCATTGTTGGCACAATTGCAGTTGAGGCCGGTATTGTTGGATCAGATTAAAGAGGCCCAGTTGGTTGATGAGAAAGTCCAGAAAATTATTTCAGATTGCCAAAATAGAGAGAGCCGAGATTTTCTGGTAAAAAGTGATGGGAGTCTTTGATTTAAGAACAGATTGTGTGTACCTGATGATGCTAAATTGAGAAGAATTATTTTGGAGGAAGCACATCAGTCAGTATTTGCTATGCATCCGGGCAATACGAATATGTATCATGATTTGAGACAGCATTACTGGTGGTCAGGTATGAAAAGAGACATAGCGGGATTTGTGTCCAAATGTCTCACCTGTCAGAGAGTTAAAGCTGAACATCAAGTTCCAACAGGGTTACTTCAACCATTATCAGTGCCTGAATGGAAATGGGAAAGAGTAACAATGGATTTTGTGTCTGGTTTACCTTTGACACAAAGGAAGCATGATGCTATTTGGGTGATTGTTGACAGGTTGACTAAGACAGCTCATTTTCTTCCAGTTCGGATGGATTATTCTCTTGAGAAGTTGGCTGAGCTGTATATCCATGAGATTGTGAAGTTGCATGGAGTCCCAATTTCTTTAGTGTCTGATCAAGATCCCAGATTTACTTCAAGATTTTGGAAGAGTTTGCATGGTGCTTTGGGTTCTCGGTTACACTTTAGCACTGCTTTTCATCCACAGACAGATGGACAGTCAGAGAGAGTGATACAGATTGTCGAGGATATGTTGAGAAGCTGTGTCATTGATTTCTCTGGAAGTTGGGACAGATTTTTGCCACTTGTGGAATTTGCCTACAATAACAGTCATCAGTCCAGCATTGGTATGGCACCATTTGAGGCATTGTATGGTAGACGGTGTAGGACGCCTCTATGTTGGAACGAAACTGGAGAAAGTAAGTTAATTGGTCCTGATTTGGTTAAAGAAATAGAAGAGAAAGTAAAGATGATCCGGGATAGGTTAAAAGCAGCTTCAGATCGGCAGAAATCTTATTCAGATTTAAAGAGGAGAGACATTGAGTATAATGTGGGAGATAAAGTATTTTTGAAAGTGTCTCCTTGGAAAAAGATATTGAGATTTGGTCGAAAAGGGAAACTGAGTCCTCGTTTCATTGGACCTTACGAGATATTGGAAAGAATTGGGCCAATTGCTTATCGACTTGCTTTGCCGCCTGAGTTGGATAGAATCCATAATGTCTTCCATGTTTCTATGTTGCGGAGGTACAGATCAGATCCATCCCATGTCTTGTCTATTGAATCTATTGAGGTGCGTTCAGATCTAACTTTTGAAGAAGAACCAGTTGCTATTTTGGCATATGGAATGAAAGAGTTGAGACATAAGAAAGTGCCAATTGTGAAGATTCTTTGGAAGAATCATGGTAGAGAAGAGTCAACTTGGGAGAATGAGCAAGCGATGCAAGATCAATATCCTCAGTTGTTTCAAACTTGATATCAGGTAATTTCGAGGACGAAATTTCTTTTTAGAGGGGGAGAATTGTAATATCCCAAAATGTGCCCTAGAAGTTTTGGGTATAATTATTTTTATAGTTGGATTTAATGTATATGTGTATTGGAAAGAAAAAAGGGAAAAGAAGAGAGAGTGTATATGTTGTATATATAGCAATATATACAACATATACAAGTCAAGTTGGTGGAAGTCAAGATGATTAATTAATTATTTTAATTAATTAAGTTAATTAAAGAAAATGAAGATTAAGTGAGTGGAATGAGATATTAGGATTTTTTTTAATATAAAAGCTTGGAGGAGAGGATTTTGAGGAAAGTGGTTGAGATTTGACTTTTGCTTTCCCTCTTTTCTTCTTTCTTTCTTCCTTTTTGCCGTGGCTCTCATTCTTCTCTTTCCTTTTCTTTCTTTTGGCCAGCTATCAAAGGAACAAGAGAGCAAGTGAGAGATTTGAACATTCAAATTCAAGATTGAAAGAAGATTCAAGTGTTCAAGTTGGAAAGTTAAGAGCTTCTTCATCCTTGGTAAGTTCTTCACTTTCTTCTTTGATTCTTTGAGTTTATGAGTTGAGTTTGTGGATGGTATGTGAATATGTTTGATTAAGATGTGTTTAAGAGTGTTTGGGTAAACTGATTTCTGGTTTTGGGGTTGGATTGAAGAAAGAGTAAGTTGGTTGGTATAGATTGAGTTGTGGTTGTGTTTAGAGTTTTTGATGATGTTTGTGATTTGTGTTTGATGTGTGTGTTGGCTTGTTTTTGGTATGGTTGCAAGTTTGAGATGGTTTTTGGGTATGTGTAGTGAAGTTGTTTGAAGTGGATGTTGGTGGATAGAAGTGATTTGTTGGTTATGGTGTTGTTGTGGCCGGAATCTGGGTTTTTGGCCTGACACGCCCATGAGCATGGCAGGGTTGTGGACGTGTCGATGGTTCTGTGTGGCAGTATGATTGACACGGTCAGTAACACGCCCGTGTTATTGAGCGTGTCATAGCTACTATGACTTTTGGGAATTGACACGGCCATGAGCACGCTCATGATTTTGGACGTGTCAATATTTCTGTGAGATAGAATGTATTACACGCCCAGTGACACGCCCGTGGTTCTGAGCGTGTCAATGTTTCTGTGTTGTGGAGTTAGGGCACGGTCAGGGACACGCCCGTGTGGGTGAGCGTGTCAAGTTTAGAGTTTGCCCTAGTTGATTCTTAACCTTATGATCTCATGTGGGTCTCAACATTCTTTTGGAATAGGTTGTGAAGAAGGTGATTTGCCATAATTTAAGAAGTGAAGGATTTTTGGAAGAGGAAGTCAATAGAGTGGTGTGAGTTGTTTTGAGGTAAGTACAAACCTTGCGTTGTTGCATTCATTCATATGATGTTGAGATTGAACATACATTTGATGATATTAATGATGCATATAAATAGTGTTATGTTGTGTACAATGTGGGACATAATGTGAACATGGATGATGCATATGATATATGTATGTGTTATGATGGTAAAAGATGTGATGATATGATGAATATGTGAAATATATGATAATGAAATTGATTATGAGCATTTAAATGGTGAATGGTTTTGCATACATATCAATGATGATATATGAAATATGAATTGAGAAAGTAATGTTTAAAGATGTAAATGAACGGACCTATCTGCCTCCTGCGGAACCATACGGACCCATTGTGTTGGGCAACCGAGCTTGGACTACCGACCTGGTTGGGGGAAGGTTCGATATAATCAGTATTACGTACCTATCTGCCTCCTGCGGAACCATGCAGACCCAATGAGTGGGCAACCGAACTTGGACTACCGACCTGGTTGGGGGAAGGTTCGTTACTGATAGTCTTATACGTGCCTATCTGCCTCCTGCGGAACCATGCGGACCCAATGAGTGGGCAACCGAACTTGGACTACCGACCTGGTTGGGGGAAGGTTTCGTATATGAAGCCATGGTTGTTGGCTATAATGATGAACTTTGAATATCATATTAAATATTTGTTGGGCCCATGTGTGTTTATGTTAGTATTATTGAATGTATGACATTGATATTGACATTGCATATTATCATTATGGTTTGTACCACTAAGCCGTGGGCTTAGCGCGATTGTGATTTATCGCGCAGGTGATAGGGTTGAGCCGGAGGATTCTTCTAGACCTAGTTGAGCGAGGTTCTTATCTGTTGGTTAAAGCTTAAAGATCAGAGAGTCAAGCTGCCAATCATGTATATATTTCATGTTTTGTAAATTTTGGTTTTAATGTATTTGTACTTATAAACATTTGTATTGACTTTCGCTGTGTATTAAGAAACGTTTTTATCTGTTATGTTTCATGAATTTCTTTTAAACGGTTGGTATTTGTTTTATTTATTTTTGAGATATGATTTGTGTCTTTTGTAAACTGTGGCATTATCTATATTCAGTATACGTATATTACGATCGTATAAGCATGCTGTGTACGTATACGGGTATAGGGGTGTTACACAAAGTGTGGGAGCTTGTTCCTAGACACAAGGATCATTAAATGGATGTCAAAAGTGCTTTTTTGAATGCCTTTATTAATGAAGAAGTCTATGTTGAACAACTCCCATGGTTTTAAAGATTATAAACTTTCAAATCATGTTTTTAAATTAACCAAAGCAATATATGGATTGAAGTAAGCTTCAAGAGCTTGGTATGATAAAATTAATGCCTATTTATTAGAAAATGGTTTTACAAAAGGAAAAGTTAATACTACACTTTTTGTTAAAAAGATGTTGTATAATATTTTAATTGTACAAATCTATGTTGATAACATTATATTTTGTGCTACTAATGAATCTTTGTGCCAAGAGTTTGCTTCTTGTATGACCAAGAAATTTGAAATAAGCATGATGGGTAAACTTAAATTCTTTCTTGGTCTATAAGTTAAGCAATGCAAGGATGGTATATTCATTAATCAATCAAAATATACAAAGGAACATCTTATGAAGTTTGGCATGGATGGTTGCAAAGCAAGAAAGACTCTGATGAGTACATCCTTGACATTGGACAAAGATGAAAGTAGTAAGAAAATTGACAAGAAGAAATATCAAGATATTATCATATCACTTCTTTACTTAACTGCTTTTAGACCCGGTATAATGTATAGTGTTTGCTTGTGTGCTAGATTTATTTCATGCCCTAAAGAATCACATTTGAATGCACTACAATATTTTAAAATATTTGAGTGGAACATTGCATTTAGGACTTTGGTATTCTAGAAACACATCATTTGACATTTTAGGATTTTTGAATATGGATTATGTCGGTAGCCTATTGGATAGGAAAAGTACAATAGGTGTATGCCATTTTCTTAGTGATTACTTAGTTTCTTATTTAGCAAGAAACAATCATCAATTGCCCTATCCACTGTGGAAGCCGAATATGTTGCTACATGTTTAGTTGTACATAAGTCTTATGGATGAAGCAAAAATTGATAGATTATGGTAAAAATATTAATCACATTCCCATTAAATTGACAATACAAGTTCCATTAATTTATCAAAAAATCCAATTCAACCTTCTAGGTCCAAACATATAGATATTAGGCTTCATTTTTTTAAGAGACAATATTCAAAATCAAAATGTTGTCCTAGAATTTATAGATACTCAAAATCAACTTAAAGAGATCTTTATTAAACCATTAAATGAAGAAATATTGAATTTCATAAAACAACATATTGACATGATAGATGGGAGCACTCTAGATTAAATACATTCTGTTGATTGGTTTGAATGTGCATATTTATGACGAAATATGAATTGCCTACAATGTAAATATTTTACTTAACCTAATTCCTCATTCACATCTATTTTGATCATATATTAGAATCACAAATTGAGATACATATAATTTCCCCAAAATTTCTTAATTTTTAGAGTTTCACTATCGGAACATCAAATGGTCCGACAATACTATCCTTAAAAATCCTTGACTTAAAATTTTTCATGAAAGTATGACCGTACCTTATGTGGTCAGACCGGTATAATTCTGACTGTTGTGTTCAAAATCAATATTGCATTTGGTCTTACCATGTTCTGACAAGACTTTTTGTATTTTTTAAATTTCCCCAAAGACCAAGGTAGGTTCAATCGGACATTTGCTTTGTATTCAAAATTTTCTAGTCATTGGGAACCTTAGGAAACGTGCAAAAATGTCATCTAATAGCTAGAAACTACTAGTTTTAGCCAAACACTCTATAAATACACTCAAATATTAGGCTTCGTAAACTTTTATCTAATTCTAAACAAATAAACACTTAAAACATACATCTATTCTACTCTTCCTCTCTTTCTTCATTAAGATATCAAATGGCCCCTAAAGATCATTCAAAGAAGAAGTCCTCTGGGAAGGAGAAAGGCAAGGGAATTGCCACATTTTCTTACATAGAAGACATCCCACCAAGAGCTCACAAGATTAAATTAAAAAATGATGAAGAAAGAAAAGGTATGTTATCCTCAAAGACAAACTAGTAAAACCCAACCATCTCTTCTCTACCTTGACTCTAGAAAGCCTTAGAATTGAAAATGAAATTAGAGCCTATCTTAGCAACTTAGGATGGGGAAATTTTGTCTTTCTAGAACATGATGACATTGGTTGCGAATCCTTGACAAAGGAACTCCTCACAACTCTAATTATTAGGAAAAAGAGTAGTGATCCTCTAAGTTATTATTGAAATTACTTTAGATTCTTTTAACCAAGAATATTGCCTTTCTTTGAAAGAATTTTCATCCATTTGAGGTTTTCAATTAGAAAGAATTTCTCACATCTCTAACATTGTTCTCACTTTTGAAGTTCAATTGAACTTTTGGAAAGATATTTCCATTGAAACCTCACTCCATAAATAATCAAATGCGAAGAACCTTAACTCTTTGGATGCTACATAGGATAGTGACCTACACTATTAGTGTTAGACGTGAAAGTAATGTGAAAGTCACTCAAAAAGACCTTCTCTTTCTCTTTTTCCTAATTTGAGGCCATGTCATCCAAACCGAAAAAATCCTTATTGATACCTTTCTTTACAGTAGGAAAACCAAAGCCGGACTCATTCTACTTTCTTCTCAAATTACTCAAATTACAAAATATGTTGGTGCTCTTACCCAAACAAATAAAGCTACACTCTCAAACCCTCTTGGTCCAACCATAAAGTCCATCAACATTAGGTATCTCAAACATGCTAAATATATTAGAGATGATGATGGGACTGTACCTTTTGGGTACATAAGGGGCTAGGGCACAATAAAGATAATGGCCTTGGATTGTATAAGAATCTGAGGAAACATTTCAAATGAACATTCCTAGACCTCAAACTCCTAGGGCACAAGGATTTGTTTTCTCCATTCTCCAAGACATCCAAAGCCAATTTGTCACGACCCAACTAGAGAGCACATGACTGACACTAGGGAATAGAAAAAGCACGTGGCTTTTAGAACCAGTAGTAAGCATGTCAACTCATTTTTCGATAAATATAGATGGTGATAGTAGTCACTATCTCAAACCGGTCCCACTAACCTACTAATATTATACTTTAATATAATATCACATCATCATCATCAGATATTTATTAACAAATATATTTAACTAAACTGCGGAACTAAATGAATAAGAATATAGACAAGAAAAGAAATACCATGTGGAGTTTTAAAAAATAATTATGTTAATTATACAATAAAATATATACAATTAACACTCTTCCTGAGAAATAAAAAGGAAGGATAACCTGAATAAGCAGTACTTCTGTGCTCAACCTGCAACCTGAAAAAAAATGGTGAATAAGAATGAGCGTTCGACTCAATGATACAATACAACTATCCGACATAACGTTCTCATACAAATGCCAATCAACCAACAAATCACATAAGCAAACAAGGATAGGAGTAAGTCAATGGGGCCACACTAAACCTCAAATGGAGGAGCTCATCCCCCTATCTGGCTCTCTAAGTCCATACATTTCTCTTAGAATACAATATATAGAGTCCGCCATCATAGCTGTAGCTAAGCAGCACTATCCAACTGACAAGCAGTGCTACCCAACTGACAAGCAGTGCTAAGCATGAAAATACCTTCGTCGTCACGCCAGTCCTAATCTCATCATATAATATCCTCATATCATAACTTGTATCACCGATCATGTGTGGTTCCACATTATTCTAACTCTATCCGACATCACATATTACATGCATTAAGCACAACCAACTCATACTCAATACACATTATGCATATAACAATAATAATTATGCATATATTTCACAAACAGTTGATGCATTATGCAAATGCAATTATAAGCATAAACTAGGGGAGCGGAGTATTATTTTATTATATATAATTCATAAATTTATGGAAACCCAATGATTCTCCTAGGAACATTTGATTGGAAATAGAAGACACCTGAAAATATTTTCAATCTATAATAAAAACTATTAAAGTATAGACAAATATGACTCTAGAGAGTCTGTCAAAATTTCAACAGAATGTCTTCTATAACTATGACATTTTCCCTTGAAAACAAAATGTGAATATACTTTTAAAAAAAATTCACAATAGTCAACGTCAACCCAATTGCCCATCTGGGCCACTATTATAATTCTTAACAACTCAAATATAAGCCCAACATACATTTCACAAATACAATAGTAATAGTTTATTATATCAACGTTAATCTTATTTATTTAATTTACTAACAAAATATTCACTTAAAATTTTAAGATATATGCTAATTTAATTTTAAATAATTCTTAGAAAACTATTTTATAACTGTTCCTCAATTATAATTAATTACTATATAATTTTTTTACCTTACTTTATAAAAATAACTTGGTTAATTTAATTATAAAAATACTAATTTTAATCAAGTAATTAGTTTTTATTTTTTTCAAACATAATACTTTAACCATTTAATTTAATTACTTAGTATTCTATTTATTTATTTAATATTTAATAATTAACTCAATTAAATTATAATATTTAAATTACAAATCTTTACATTTAGTTAGTTTTAAATTAACACCTTCAAAATATCCAAATTTCAATCTATTTACTATCAATCGTTAATTATGCATATTTATTATTATTATTTTATTTATTCATTTAATTATATCTAAAATTACTATCATAACTCATAATTCATTTTATTATCTAATTATAAATTTCTACCAATTAAATACTAAAAATTTATAATAATTAACCTTCAATTATTCATTATTTATTATATGTTTTTATTTTTTTATAATCACCGGAATAGTAGCTCTATCACTGGAATAGTGTTATCGTAGCCGAAAAACGGTAATCGAAATAGTATTATCATTGTCAAAAAATGGCAGCCGAATTAGTGTACCATCGTCGAAAAATGGTAACCGAACTAATGTTACCGTTGCCGAAAAATAGTAGCCAAATTTCTACTAAACTCAAAAGTGATCTAAAATTTATAAATGATATACCAAAATAAAGCTTATGAAGAGAGAGTTCCAAAAATACCAGCCTTGTAGGGAAGGAATGTCGAAATCGCCCGAAATCTTCGTAGTAAGCTCTCGGGAGGAAATAATTTCATATGGCAAGTGTGAGTTGCTTCTGCGTTGGACAGCGGCGATCTTGTTGGCGTTGGACTCGTCAGATGATGGGCTTTCTAATGGTGTGGGAGGTGTCAAAAAAAGTGCACCGGATGGAGTAGATCTGAGAAAAATCAATCCACCCCTCTCTCCCTCCACTTTCTCTCTCCTCATTTTTGCTCTTTCTCTCACTTCCTCTTTTCTTCTTTTTCTATTTCCTTCTTTTTATTTCGCTTATAAATACATATATATACATATTTTTATTTTTATTTTTATTTTCTTTTTTTATATTTTTTAATTTTAAAATAATTTAAAATTTGGGCTATTACAATCTTCTCTCCTTTTAAAAATTCATCCTCGAATTTTCAAATTAAGAAAAATGCTCGAGTGAAAAGTCAAACTATTTACGCTTCTTTTCACACTCTGATATATTACTCTTAAGAATCACATTTAACATTCTTAATTCAACTAATTTTCTACCTCAAAAATCTTACTTATCTATATCCACAATTGACCTCAAAATATTCAATTAGCCATTTTAAATCTAACTCTCAATTTACTGATTGATCATGTCACTACTTCACAATCTAAATGAGTTATATTTAATGATAACACAAATATACTAATGTCATTATTTATCCCTATACTTCCAATTCTGGTAACTTAATCTAAATACCTCTTTTAACAGATTCCTTTCAAATAATGCTTTATACCTATCACCTTTAAATTTTTACATTTTAAAACATATCAATTTAGTTACACTTCGCTTAATAATTTCAAAATCACATACTTTAATTATTCTAAAAACTCCAATAATTCATATAGCCTATAAATTACAATTTTACTTAACAAATTTCGCTTTAAACCTAAAATTATCACGATATGTATAAATTTGCTTACAAAATCTGAACAAATTTCTAAAATCTATAGCCACCTTGACTATTTATATTTTATAAACTCTAAAATTTTGTCTTATTTTAATATCAACTGAACATCTTACCTTCTTTTCTTTTCTACCTTAGAAAATCCAATCAATTCAATCCAAAATAGAATTTTCTTTTTCAATCAATTTAAATATCAAATCCAATTTATTATCATCAAATCATCAAAGTCCAAACTCCAATTTAATTTATTAATTTATTCAATTGAATCTTAGAATAGAAATTACTCATTTCTACTAAAGATATTCATATACCATATTTATCCCAGTTGAATTGATAACATTATTATATATATATATATATATTCATCTAGCTCAACCCAAAAGCTTACAGTATTCAATCATTCTCTATCACTTCAACTCATCAGTATACTATATGTCATTTCCAAATACATGAATATAGCTTTAATAATATTATAGCTTACCTTTACTATTCATCCAAAATATTTATTTTCCTAATATGTTTATATTCCTATATCACAAAAATAATTACATTCAAACTCATCGTACAATATCCATTATCAAAATTTAAGTTTACTTTGTCATTGTAATTCATAATTATTACATCTCATTTTATTCAATGTCAAGTCCAAATGCTATCATATATATATAGATCTAAAATTACTATCCATCATATCCTCAACCCCTTAGGCTTCGCACGTCATTCATACTCTAATTATCTCATGTGTATTTGGTTTTCCTTTACTTAGATTCTATTTTCTCATCCAATCATCATTCAAGTAAGAATTTAAATTTATCCTAAATCAATTATCTTATTTCTTAACTAACTACATTTGCTTAAAGAACTATAGAGAGTATAGTATTTTACACATTTAAGGGAAAATATATAATGTTATGATATACAATATTTAATACAATCCACACTTTGAAGCCACAAAAGAAACATAACTCATACCTCGCATTAATAAATGCATATAACATTCACACACATATATAAAAATAATTAAATTACCACCCATAGGTAACACTGAATTTGAGGCAACTGAAACTCAATCAATATGAAAATGAAATCTACAATCCGCCTGAAATAAGAGCTTAGACCAACTAGAACTCTTCCAACTATCAACATGGTATAGGTCTCAAAATCATTGCTCTGATACCAACTTTGTCACGACCCAACTGAGGGCACATGGCCGGCACTAGGGAATAAAAAATGCACTTGGCTTTCAGAATCCATAATAAGTCTGACAACTCATTTTTCGATAAATATAGATGGTGACAGCAATCACTATCTCGAATTGGACCCACTAGCCTACTAATATTACACTTTAATATAATATCACATCATTATCATCAGACATTTATTAACAAATATATTTAACTACACTGCGGAACTAATGAATAAGAAGATAGACAATAAAAGAAGTACCATGTGGAGTTCTAGAAAATAATTATAGTATAACTATACAATAAAACATATATAATTAACACTCATGCCGAGAAATAAAAAGGCATGATGACTTAAATAAGCAGTACTCATGTGCTCAACCTGCAATCTAAAAAAAATTGGTAAACAGAAATGAGTGTTCGATTCAATGAGCTATATATTAATTAATATAATACAACTATACCATGCATAACGCGCTCATACAAATGTCAATCAACCAACAAATCACATAAACAAACAAGGATATGAGTAAGTCAATGGGGCATCACTAAATCTCAAATTGGGGAGCCTATCTCCCTATCTGGCTCCATTAGTCTATACATTTCTCTTAGAATCCAATACATAGAGTCCACCGCCACAGCCACAGCTAAGAATGCTACCCAATTGACAAGCAGTGCTGAGCATTAAAATGTCCCTGCCTTCATGCCAGTCCTAATCTCAACATATAATATCCTGATATCATAACTCGTATCCCCGATCATATATGGTCCCACATCATTCTAACTCCATCCGACATCACATATTATATGTATTAAGCACAACCAACTCATACTCAACACACATTATACTTATAATAATAATAACTATATATATTGCACAAACAATTGATGCATTATGCAAATATAATTATAAACATAAATTAATGGAGCGGGATATTATATTCTTCTATATAACTTACAGATTTATGGAAACCCAATGATTCTCCATGAACATTTGATTGAAAATGGAAGACGCCAAAAAGTATTTTCAATTGACAATAAAAACTATTAAAATATAGACAAATATAACTCTAGAGATTTTACCAAAATTTTGACAGAGTCTCCTCTATAACTATTATATTTCCCCCTGAAACAAAATGAGAACACATGTTAAAAAAATTCGTAATACAATGTCAACCCAATTATTCCATCTAGCCACCATTATAATTCTCAAAAATTCAAATATAAACCCAACATACATCTCTTAAATACAATAGTAATAGTTTATTATATCAACATTAATTTTATTTATTTAATTTACTAACAAAATATTCACTTAGAAAATTATTTTTTAACCATCCCTCAATTATAATTAATTACCATATAATTTATTTACCTCACTTTATAAAAATAACTTGATTAATTTAATTATAAAAATACTAATTTTAATCAATTAATTAGTTTTAAAATTTTTTTTAAACATAATACTTTAACCATTTAATTTAATTACTTAGTACTCTATTTACTTATTTAATATTTAATAACTCAATTAAAATTATAATATTTAAATTATAAATCTTTATGTTTAATTACTTTTAAATTAACACTTTCAAAATATCTAAATTTCAATCTATTTACTATCAATCATTAATTATGTATATTTATTATTATTATTTTATTTATTCCTTTAATTATATTTAAAATTACTATCATTACTCATAATTCATTTTATTATCTAATTACAAATTTCTACTAATTAAATACTAAAAATTTATAATAATTAACCTTCAATTATTCATTATTTATTATATATTTATACTTTTTTATAATTGCTAGAATAATAACTCCGTCACTGGAATAGTGTTGACAACGCCAGAAAATAGTAATTAAAATAGTGTCATCATCGTAGAAAAATGGCTGCTGGATTAGTTTACTGTCGCCAAAAATGGTAACCGGAATAGTGCCACCATCGCCGGAAAAATGGTAGCTGGATTTCGGTCAAACTCAAAAGTAGTCTAAAATTTACAAATGATATACCAAAATGAAACTTATAAAGAGAGGGTTCCAAAAATACCAATCTTGCAGGGAAATGATGTCGAAATCAGTTAAAATCTTCGTCGGAATCTCTCAAGAGGCACCAACTTCATCTGACGAGTGTGGGCTGCTCCGACGTCAGAAAGCGGCGATCTTGGTAGCGTTGGACTCGTCGTATTATGGGTTTTCTAATGGTGTGTGAAGTGTTAAAAAATGTTCACTAGACAGTGGTAGATCTTAGAAAAAATAATCCACCCCTCTCTCCCTTCTCTTTCTCTCTCCTCATTTCTGCTCTTTCTCTCTCTTCCTCTTTTCTTCTTTTTATGTTTCCTTCTTTTTTTTCTCTTATCAATACATATATATACATATTTTATTTTTATTTTTATTTTCTTTTTTTATATTTTTTTAATTTTAAATAATTTAAAATTTGGGTTATTACACAAATGATCTCCTAAGAGACAAAGATAGATAGCCTCGCCACTCAAGTCTCTCATCTTTATCTTGATATCCAACAAATTCAAAAAGCTTTGGGACTCTCTCAATGCTTTGAGGATGAACCTACCTTGTCTCCTTCTATTCATGGTTCTTACCCTTATGAGAAGAAGGTGAAGCTGCTGTATCCTAAATACGAGAAGAAGAAGAGGAAGGGAATGCAGAAGAAGGGAATGAAGAAGGAGATGAAGAGGATATAGGAGATTATGAAGATTATTTTTTATTTATTTTTTGTAATCTCTTGTATATGATCTCAAACCATTTTGTGTCATTCTATGTAACCAAGATCATACATTATCATATGTTTTATGTTTAAATAATTATATGTCTATTTCATTTTTTATTTTTGCATTATTTCTTTTTCCTTTGTCAATGGGGGAGAATTAAAAATTGAAATTGAATTGAAATGAACTACTTTAAACATAAGTTAAAATACTATAGCATATGTTAAGGGGGAGTAATTGATAAACTATAAAAAACAAATAGCTATCATTTAAACATAAAAAACATTTTGCAATTTATCAAATTTAATTTAATTGTCAAAGTCAAAAAGGGGGAGATTGTTAGCCAAAATCTTGGCTTAATGAACTCTATTTTTGATTTTAGACAATGAAATTGAATAGAACTAACATTTGTATCATGTTACATTTTGCAGAAAGATAATTCTTGAAGAATTCATGTAAAGTCCAATCTAACCACCATAAAGCCTGACCGGACCATTCATGTAAATTTAAGAGAAATTACACAGAAAGGTTCATGGAGAAGAGTACTCCCAGAATCTCACCGGAACAAGTTTAGTCCTTTTGGACCATTTCATAGTCTGACCATAACATTGAGTACAAATTTGGGATATTCATCTAGTATGGTTCATGGCCAAAAGTCCTCTCAATATCTCAAAATACCAATAAAGTTCAAACGGAATCCATAAAATCCTGATTGGACCTTTGTAGTAAAATTGTCCTAATTCATCCAATAAGGTTTATAGCCAAGGGTACTCCTAGAATTTGAGCATACCATTAGAAGTTTGATTGGACCACATTAATTTCTAACCAGACCTTTACAAATCTTTCAACATCTAGAGTCGTTATTCCTCCACTCAATTAGTGGATGCTACGTGTACTAACTGTTAAAGAATTATTGTCAAAAAATCAAAAAGGTCGATTAGACCATAGGTGGTATGACCGAGAAATTTATGATCAAACTATAAAGTTGCTTTGCACAATAATTTTAGTGGGAGACATGTTTCAAGCATGTTGGCACCCACCTCAAATGGCTAATTGAAGGCTATAAATAGCATAAGAAATCTCATTTTTCAATGGGATTGTGATTGTAATTACTAAGATTAACAACATTCATTTATTTGCATCAAAATCTCTACTTGTATTCTTTGAGTGTTGGGTGTGATCATTAAACACCATTGTAAGCTTGAGTGTGAGCTTTGAAATACTTAGGCTTTAGAGTGAGCCTGAGAAAACTCTTATTGGGTTGTGAGGAAAATACTCAAACATTGTAAAAGTTTGGTGTGAGATTGTGAAAACACCAAGTCAGAGTTGAGCTTGTATAAACTCAACATTAGTGAAATCCTAAGAAGCTGTTAAGGAAGTGGATATAGTATTGAGGTAATTCGAACTACTATAAATTCTTTTTGTGTGTTATTCTCTACTCTACTCCTCTCTTACTTTGTTTGATCTTAAAATTTTAATTTACGACCACTTCTTCAAAACAACCAATTCACCCCCTCCCCCCACCTCTTGGATTCATATCGGGAGAACATTTATAATAATTTATACTCTTGGACTAAATGATAGACTAATTTTTACTCATAAGCTAAAGTAACTCAAACCATTAAGATCATAAAAGTTTAGTGTAAGTATATATATTTATATACATTATTGCCAATTGTTAGGATAAATGTATGACTCATGTTTAGGAATTATCCAATGAGATATGAATATGTAAATACATGTATGTATAAAATATATATAAAAGCTACTACCTAAGTTAAGGAGGGACAAATTTCATTGCATTTGAAAAGGAAATAAGTTCATAAAAATATAATTTGCAAGTTAAATAACATATATACTTACTAAAATGTAAAGAGGAAGTGAACTTAGAGAGTATAATCATCATGTTAGGTAGGTAGACATAATGGGGGAATGGACAAGTGTATGCGTTTATACATATCTCAATATTTCTCAAAACTAAAAGATGGACATGTTATAGAGCACTTGCCAAGTTATAAAACTAACAAAATCCAAATGTTGAGCCCTTGTTTTGACTTTGTAACGTGTAAATGGAAGAAAGCAAGTACAAAGCAAAGTGAATGATGATGTTGAAACATTAGCAATAATGAAGAATCTATGATATCATTATTAAGAATTAAAAATGATAATAGAATCAACAAGTGTCATCAAGCCACCTTATCAACAATACTTGTCATCCTTAATGTGTGTAAGAAAAGAGGGAGATAGATGAAACAAATGGCAAGCTTGAGTTAAGGTGGTGACAAATGGTAAGCAAATGTGTTTGGAGAGTTGACAAATGTTACCTCAATTCTCCAAGTTCTCAAACCGAGAACAAGTTCATGCAAATAGGAAAATTTTTTACTCCATGTCTCCCTAAATTCGACTCCATTTTTAAAAAAATTATTGATAGCCAATTAGAAGCTCCAACCTAGTGAATTGAAGTAGACAAGAAGAGAGGTAAGTATTATTTTTAATAAGTTGAAATTAAGATTAATTTGAATAATTAGGAATATGGAACTTTACAGTTAATTTATTATGTGTATTGCTCAAAAACTTAAGTAAAATATGTTAAAAATGATGCTATTTAAATTTAATTAACATACATAAAGAAATTTGCTAATTAATGTGAAGAATATTAAGGAATTTACTGTAAAAATGCTGCACATATTTAATTTAATCATGATATAATTTTTAAGTTAAAAATCAACATTAATTTAATTCTCAATTTAGAAAGTATGATGGATTATAATTATACTCATGCTAATATCAAAATGGAGCTAAATACTTGCGCACTTAACACTTAAATAATATAGGAATAAAGATTGTTGAGGTTAATGGACAATCAAACTTTTTTTTTATCATTGACAATTAAATTGATAAAGAACTAATGATATAAAATAGGACTATTTTGCAGAGTTAGAAATCGAGCTCCTCTATGTGACCGCCCGAACTACCAAGTGACTGCACAAATGCAGTACGAGCACAAAATCAAACTGACATATAGATTTTTCGAGTAGAAAATTGAACGAAATATTGAATGATGAGCTAGAAATAGAACTGCCGAACTAAGCAAATGCTAAAGCTGCAGAGAACCGAACTGTAGAGCTAAAAGATGCCCAAGCAGCTAAAGAGGCCAGCATATATGGGACTGTCAAGCTAAGCAAGTAGTGCTGCTGTATACCAAGCTAGACAAGTCAACCACGGCCAAATGAGCTAAATCCACAATTTTCACAAAAGAGTTTGTGTTGTCAATGTGCGATGAAACAAGATGCCAGAACTTCATGCGACCGCCTAAGACACCCGAGCTACTGCACATAATAAAGACCTAAAAATGTAAAAAGAACAAAAGAAATAGCGTTTAGCTCTCACGGTGCTTCCTCAATGCTTAAAACCTTGTGCAACTGCCTAGAAGAACTGAACGACTGCACAAGTTGAGCATATTTGAATCTTAGTGCCAAATATCTCAGACCAATTATGATTAAGCACATGGATGAAGAAAATTTAAATTCAACGGTAACTTTATGCCTAGTGACAGCTTACCGAGTTAGGTAACCGCAAATCATAAAAGTATGGGCAAGCTAGATTCTATTAGACAACAAAATTTGATCGTTGGAACTAGCCGTCACACAAAGCTTTTAAACCTTACACCGAGCTGAATGATTGCACACCAATCTCCAGCCACCAAATTAGTGGAAGAAAAGCATTGAACATGTGGGAACCACCTCAAAAGGCTAGTTGAAGCCAATTGGCTCTAAATACCACATTAAACTTCATTTTTGTGGTTAGAGAATACTTTGATTGTAATTGTAATTTCAATGAACAACCTTTTTCATTATCTTGTCTAAAGATAAAAAAATCTAAAATCTTGGAGTGTTGGGTGTAAGCATTAAATATCATAAAAAGTTTGAGTGTGAGATTAGAAATACTTAGGTTGCGATAGTGAGCTTGGAAAAACTCTTGTAAGGGTTGTGAGGATTGATCTCAAACCATTGTAATAGTTCGGTGTGAGCTAGTGAAAACACCAAGTTAGAGTTAAGCTTGTAAAAACTCAAGACTATTGTAACCTTAACAATTTGTTAAGGAAGTGGACGTAGGATTAAGGTAAATCTGAACCACTATAACTCTTTATGTTCTTTCTTCTCTACTCTACTCAATTTTCATCTAGATCTTCATCTTTTGATTTTGAATTTTAAATTTACCATCACTCTTCACATCAACCAATTCAACCCCCCTCTTGGTTGCTAATTTAGGACAACAATTGGTATCAGAGCTAGTAAATTTCTTTAAAATTAATTGTAAAATTTGATCCAAAATGGCAGCCATTCCTCTAACAAATACCTCTACACATGGAAACCTAAATTCATCCCTTATATCCTATTTTGATGGAATGGATTATTCTTATTGGAAACACAAGATGTGCTTATTCCTAGATAGTAAAGGAATTGAGCTTTGGGAATTTGTTGAAAATGAGTGGAATCCTACTCATGAAGTTGATGGTGTCCAAGTTTCTCTTCTTAAATCACAATGGTCAATTGCCAATGTGAGAGATTGGTTTAAGAATAATAGGGCAACCTCCATCTTGATAAATTTAATATTAAGAGAATAAGGTGGGAGAGTCCAATAGCACACTTGTGCACATTGAATTTGGAAAAATCTTGAGAACTATCATGAGGGTACTACTCAAGTGAGGCTCACCAAGAAGAAAATGCATGTACATGATGCATGTACATGAGTATGAGCTACTCAAGATGAAGCCCAACGAAAATGTCACCGACATGACAAATCGCTTGCTTGCCATTGTCGACAAATTAAAGAAGTATGGCAAGATACATGATCAAGGTGATGTCAATAGCAAAATCTTGAGAGCACTTAGAGCAAAGAAGAACTTTGAGTCTAAAGTTTCTTCAATTGAAGAAGCTCATAACCTTAGCTCTTTGATAACTGATGAACTAGTCGAGAAACTACTCACCTTCAAAATTGCACACCAAAAGAGAAGAAGAAAAAGGTGAAAAAGACAAGAGTAAGCCATCAAAAAAGTTGAGAGCTTAAGTGATGAAGATAATGACGATGAAGAAGAATTGGCTATGCTATCCAAAAGGATAAGTGATTGGAAGAGAAAGAGAAGTCTATAAGCTAACAAAGGTACATTTCCTGAATTCTCCATCAAAGGTAAAGATAAAAAGAATGAAGTGAAATGTTATGAATGTGGCAAATCTAGTCACATCAAGTCAGATTACTTCAAATTGAAAAGCAAAAAGAAGTGGGATAAGGAAAGGAAGAGATCACTCAAGGCTACATGGGATGATGATTCCTCAAGTGAAAAAGAAGAGGAAGAAATTACAAATCTATGTCTCATGGCTATTGAAGATAATAATAACTCCAATGGAGTAAGTACTCCATTTTTAAACTTAATTGCATATGATGATGATGTTGATGATGCTATAGATGAAAATGATTTGGTTGAACATATGAACCTTAGAGTAGAAAAGTATTTCTCTAAGATGAAATTTTATAAAGATAAATTTTCCAAGTAAGAAAAGGATTTTGTGTCTTTGAAAAACTCTACATTAGAATTGAACACCTCAAATGAAAATTTGTTAAAATCAATTGATGAAATGACTAAAAATTCACATAGCTTAGAAAATGTGATCAAGAAAAATAAAATATTAAAAGATGAAACAAATGAGTTAAAAGAGTCAATTTCAAAATTTCACAAGGAAAAAGAGGCCTTGATACATTGATCAATAATCAAAGGCCACCCTTCTTAAAACATGGTTTAGGGTTCATTGGCTCATTGAACACTTAATGCACCAACATTTGTTAGAGCTTTTACAATACAAACATCTAGTGTTGATGTTGTGAAGAAGACTAATGTACAAACCAAACTAAAAATCCTAAAAGGATTACAATGGGTTCACAAGGCTCTAAAACTAAAGTTCCAAGAGCAAACCATGCATTCATGTATACAAGGCATTTACATAAACACAAAAATGCACAAAAAAAATCTCATTCAACATACACTTGCAATTGTGTGCATGGTTCATTGAATTTTAATAGGGAAGTGCATAATTATAGAACCATGTATCAATGCACTTATAGTATGAAATTTTGAAACGAGAGCACATTTTGCTATATTTTGAAGGCTCATCTCAAGTTAGAGGATCCTTCTATTACTAACCCCTAAGGAACTAACTTCATTTGGGTACCTAAATGAAGATGAACATTGTTATTTTATAGGTATGCCTAAAATCCACTATTAATAAAAAGGTTTGGCTTTGTGGATAGTGGATGCTCAAGGCATATGATGGGTAATGCAAAGCTTTTTACAACACACTTAAAAGCATGAAGGTAAAGTTACTTTTGGCAATAATGCTAAAGGTAAAATTATTGGCATTGGTTCCATTAGCATGCTTGGTAGGAATATGATTGAAAATGTATGGCTTGTTAATGGATTGAAACATAACTTGCTTAGTGTGAGTCAATTGTGTAAGAAAGGGTATGATGTAACTTTTGACTCTAAAGGATGCAAAAGTTACCAATTCAAATGGTGAAATTGTATTCAAAGGAGTTAGAATTGGCAATACATATAAAATTGACTTACATTCCAATATTGCTTTTGAAAGCTTAATTACCATAAATAATGATGTTTGGCTATGGCATAGAAGACTAGAACATGCTAGTATGGATAACTTACAATGCATTAGCAAAGAAGAACTAGTTGATGGTCTTCCTAAAGTAAAAATTAATAAAGATAAGACTTGTAAACCTTGTCAATTTGGTAAGCAGCAAAAAAATTCATTCAAATCTAAAATATTATAAGCACTTCTAGACCATTAGAACTCATTCACTTAGATTTGTTTGGACCAAATAGAGTTGCTAGCTTATGTGGCAATTTATATGCATTTGTGCTTGGTGATGATTGCTCAAGGTTTACATGGGTTAATTTCTTAGCTCAAAAGAATGAACCCTTCAATCATTTTAAAATATTTGCAAAAAAAAGTTCAAAATAAAAAAGGCTATGTAATCACATCTATTAGAAGTGATCATGGCAAAGAATTTGAAAATGAGAACTTTGAAAATTTTTACAATGAGTTTAGTATTTCACATAACTTTTTGGCTCTTAGAACACCACAACAAAATGCGGTGGTTGAAAGGAAAAATAGAACATTGGTTGAAATAGCTAAGACAATGCTCAATGAGTATAATTTACTAGCTTACTTTTGGTCGAAAGCCGTTAATACTGCATGTTATATTTCAAATCGTGTTTACAAAAGGCCTTTGATAAACAAAACTTCTTATGAGCCATGGAATGGAAGAATACCTAAAATTTCATACATTCGAGTGTTTGGATGCGAATGCTTTATATTGAATTCCAAGGACAATCTTGGAAAATTCTCATCCAAATCGGATGAAGGCATATTTTTAGGATATTCATCATCTAGCAAAGCATATAGAGTATTTAATAAGAGAACACTAGTAGTTGAAGAATCAATGCATGTTGTTTTTAATGAATCCTCTAAACTTGATCAAAGGAAAGGCAGTGTCCTTAATGATTTTGTAGGTACATTTGAACACTAAGAAACAATTAATGTTCCAAAGAATAATCATGATGAACAAGAAGAAGAGTCTCAAGAGCTACCCAAAGAATGGCAATAGGATCATCCAAAAGAACTAATTATTGGTGACACCTCAAATGGAGTAACTACTAGATCTCAATATGAATAATTGAATGCTAAAATTACTTTTGTTTCTTAAATTAAGCTAAGGACCATTGAGGAGGCTCTATGTAATGAGTGTTGGGTGATTGTTATTTAAGATGAACTCAACCAATTTGAGACAAATAAAGTATGAGAACTTGTTTCTAAACTTAGTGATCATCCAATTATATGATGTAAATGGGTATATAGGAATAAGCTTGATGACTAGAAACAAGGCTAGATTGGTAGCCAAAGGCTATAACCGATAGGAAGGCATTGACTATGATGAGACATTTTCACCTATTGCTATATTAGAAGCCATTAGAATATTACTTGCATTTGCATGTCCCATGAATTTTAAAATTTTCAAATGGATGTTAAAAGTGCATTTCTAAACGGGTTTATAAATTAGGAAGTTTATGTTGAACAACCTCCCAGTTTTGAAGATTATAAAACACTTAGCAAGTTATGTTTCAAACCATCAACCAACCAAACATTATTAATCATGTTTTTGCCAAGCATTCCAATAGATCCAATACCTATAATTTTTCCTTTATCATTATTTCAAAATGTTAAATTACCTCCTTGCTTATAGATAAGATTTGCAAAGAGTTTTGTATTACCGGTCATGTGCCTTGCACATCTATTATCTATAAACCAAATACTTTCATTGATAGTAAACTTTAGGCATACCTACAAAATAATAAAATTTACTTTCTTTTAGGTACCCAAATGAGCTTGGATCCTTGGGGATTAGTAGTAGAAGGATCCTCTAATTTGAGATGAGCTTTTCTAATGTAGCAAAATGTACTTTTTATGTCCAAATTTCATGCAATATTGACATTGATACAAGGTTTTATATTTTTGTATTCTTCTTTAATTGAACCTTGAAGAATTGGATTGACAATTACATGTATGTGTGTGATAGGTTTGTTTATGTTCATACTTGTGGTTGTGTTCATTCTTTGTGTACATGTATGCATAATTTACTCTTATAACCTTAGAATTAGACCCTAGAGTTTTCTTTTTAGTAGCCCTTGGCTTAGTGTGTGCTTTGCAATTTCAACACTAGAGGTTCGAGTTTTATAAGCTTTAACAAATGTAGGTGCATTAGATGAAGTTGTAGAAGAGTCATTGAACCCTAACCCAATCTTGGAGGAGGGTGGCCTTTGGACACTAATTAGTGTATCCAATGCTTTCTTACCTTTATGAAAATTTGAAATGGAATTTTTTAGTTCATATATTTCTTCTTTCAAAATGTGATTTTCCTTAGAAATCTCTTCTAAGCTAGATGAATTTTTTTAACATTCCATCCAAGGATTTCATTAATTGTTCATTTGAAGATTTTAATTCTAAAGTAGAAGTCTTCAAAGAAATAAAGTCCTTTTCTAGCTTAGAGCATTTTTTCTTATAAAATTTCATTTTAGCAAAATATTTTTGGACCCTAAAGTTCATTTGCTCAATTAAATCATCATCTTAAGCATCATCAACATTGTCATTATAGGCATTAGAGTTTAAGGATTGAGCACTTACCTCATTGGTGTGATCATCATCTTCAATAGCCATGAGACAAAGATTTGCAATTCTTGGCTCTTTCTCCTCTTCTTCTTCACTTGAGGAGTCATCATCACATGTTGCTTTAAGAGACTTTTTCTTCTCCTTGTCCCATTTCTTTTTGTTCTTGATTTTGAAGCAATCCATTTTGATGTGACCTGGTTTGCCACATTCATAACATTTTACTTCATTTTTCTTTTCTTTATCTTTGAAAGAGGACTTGGAGGAATTACTTTTATTGGCTTGCCATCTCCTCTTTCTTTTCCATTCATTTAATCTTCTAAATAGCATGGCTAATTCTTTATCATCATGATCACTATATTCACTTGAGATCTCAACATCTTTGGCGACTTTGAGAGATATTGCTTTCTTCTTGTCCTTCTCACCCTTATCTTCCCCTTTCTCAGTATGTAATTCAAAGGTGATGAGCTTTCCAACTAGCTCATCGATTCTTAGTGTGCTAGGATCATGATCTTCTTCAATTGAAGATACTTTTGACTTAAAGTTCTTCTTAGCGCTAAGTGCTTTCTATATTGTGATATTGACATCACATTGATCATAGATTTTTTTCTATTTCTTTAAGTCATTGACAATTGCAAGTAGCTGATTTGTCATTTTAGTGACATTTTTGTTGGGCATCATTTGAAGAGTTCATACTCAAGTACAAGAATTTAGATTTTGGCAAACCTCACTTAGGTAGTACCCTCATAATAATTCTCAATAGTTTTCCAAATGCTATGTGCACAAGTAAGATGTTGAACTCTTCCAACTTCTTCTCTAGATATGGAATTCACCAAGATGGAGGATGCTCTATTATTCTTGAAGCAGGCTCTTTCTTAGACATTCATCCATTTATCTCTTGGAAGAGGCACTTTAATACCATCAACTTCATGAGTGGGAGGTTTCCACTCATTTTGTATGAATTTCCAAAGCTTAATTCTCTCACTATCAAGAAATAAATTTATCTTATATTTCCAATAAGAGAAATTCATTCCATCAAAGTATGGTCTAAGAAAAGAGTTGAGATTTCCATGAGAGGTTGAGTTAATTGAAGAGGTGGTTGATTGTGGATCAAATTTGACAATTAAGCTTCTTCAAATTTTAAGGCTCTAATACGAATTGTTGTCCTAAGATGACAACCAAGATGGGGGTGTGAATTGGTTGTTTGAAGAGATGATGGCAAATTGAAAAATCAAAAGTAAAGTAAATCAATAGAAGAATAGGGTAGGGAGGAATGAGCGCAAGAAGTTTATAGTGGTTCGGATTACCTTAGTCCTATGTCCACTTCCTTAGAAACTTGTTAAGGTTCCACTAATCTTGAGTTTTTACAAGATTAACTCTAACTTGGTGTTTTCAAAAGCTCACACTAAACTTTTACAAGGTTTGAGAATTTTTCTCACATTCCAAAAAAGAGTTTTCCCAGGTTCACTCTAAAATCTAAGTGTTTCCAAGCTCATACTCAAACTTATAATGGTGTTTAATGCTTACAACCAACACTCAAAGCAATACAATTAAAAATTTTGATGCAATGAAATGAAAGTAGTTATGCTTGGCTACTACAATCACAATTATCCTCAAAAAAGAGGTTTCTTAGGGTATTTATAGTAATTAGCACTCTCACTAGCCGTTTGAAGTGGTTCCCACATGTTTGATTCTTATTTCCACTTAAATTTTGTTTGAGACACTTTGTGTAGTCTCCATGCACCTTGTGTGGTCACACAATTCAAATTTTCTCCAATGGCTATCTCCAATGGTAAATTTTGAGTGCTCGAAAAAATCATATTTCCCATCTTGCCATGTCTTGTAGTTGCATAAAGGCTTTGTACGGTCACACAATTCAATGTTACCGTTGATTTGAAATTCTTTTTCCATGTGTCTAATTGTCATTGCTCCAGTATGTTTAGTGCTAAAATTCAAATCTGTAGGTTTTGTGTGGTTGCAAAAATTGATTTTCTCACCGTACAACATCACCGCTATCCCAACCGCACACACTAGCCGCTATCTCTTCTGAGAGATTTTGAGTTTTTGTCCATAGGTTTGTGCGGTCGCTCGAGAACTTGGAGTTGTTGCACAATATGGTTGCGATCTATTTTGGCTACATCAGATACCATGATTCCTTCTATGCTTTTAAGGTGTTTCTTTCCTCAACCTTTGTACGGTTGCGCTGTCTGTGGGGCAGTCGCATGGGGCCTGAAAGTTTAGTGCCTATAAAACAAACTTGTTTAAAATAATTAGTATGCATCAATTTTATTGTCAATGATCAAAATAGAGTTAATTGTCCAACACTATGATTAACATGTCTTGGCCCAAGTTATGGACCATTTGGTTTGTCTTTTCCTAATATGATTTAATTATTCTTTTAAAAGCCTAAAAGACCCAATTATTTTCAAACTCTTTTTAAGATAGACTTTGGGCATGGAAACCTTTTTAGATGGGTCAAAAACCTTTTTCACATCGTGGTCCTAACGCAAAGCCCAAGATTCATTCTATAATAAACCTTTTGAAATAATTTTTAAGATAGGTTCAAAATTGTTTAAATGGGCTTGCAACTAGTTAGGTCTATTATGGAATGTTTAAATCAATTGTGGACCTAATTTATTCCAAGGTTTGTTAATCATGGGCTTGTTTGTGGCATGAACCATTAATTACTTTTCTAACAAAGAAATCTATTTATGATAAACCCTTCAATTTAGTTTTAATCCATAATATAGCATAAAAGCTATTTCCCAGTTGACCCAATAGATTAAGGCTCAGTTAGTGGGAGTTATCATGGAAGTTTAGTAGTTCAAAGTTTTATGACAACCCTACTTACGATGATAACTCATAATCCAATAAAGGATCAGTCAATTTTACATCAAAACCAATGGATCATGATCAAGTTCAGAACTTGGTGAATGACCCCATTGCATCAAAGATGGAAGAACTGATGAGGACCCTAGCCAAGGCCGTAAGAATTTACTTAGCTACATTATTGGAAATGAATGCTTAAACATCTGCTAGTACTAAGAAGTAGAAGGACAAAGGGAAGGCTAAGGAAGGAGAGGTAATATTTGATGATGAGAAAATGGTAAATGGTGATTATGAATGGGACCAATACTTTCATGACCAAAAAGAAATAAAAGAGAGAAAGGAAGGTGGAGAAGACTGAATCTACTGATATTATGAAGATGATTCCTGACTTAATAGACAAGCTATTTAAGGATGGTGAAGCAGTTCCTTACAAGTTTAAGATGTCTCCTTTTGCAAAGTTTGATGGAACAGGAAATTTGCACTTGCATGTCAAGTAGTAGATCACTTTCATGCAGTCTGCTAGATCTACTAAGGCTCAAACCCTAAGGTATTTCATGGTTTCTTTGGATCCCATTGTATAAAATTTGTTCAATACCTTTGAGGAAAACACCCAAAAAAACTGTGATTTGTTGTACAATGCCTTCATCTAACAATATGGGTACAATGCTGAGCTGGAAGTGACCTTGATGGAGGTAGAAACTATCAAGCAAAAGCAGAATGAGAATTTTGTCAATTATATGAAAAGGTGGAGAAACAAGGCTAATCTTCTCAAAAAGAGATATGATGTTTTGACCAGATTAGAATAATAGTGAGAAGTGTCATGCCTAACCTCCGTGAACAGTTGTTTCATACTGTTATTAAAGATTTTAAAGGTCTTCTCTAAGATGGCTTACAGATAGAAGAGTGGAAAAGAGAGAAGAATCATTTTTCTAAAAGAAGGAATGAGAAGAGAAATTACTAATTGTGAGCAGGGATTTTTGCCCTCACTCCTATGTGCAATGGTTATTGAAAATTCGGCATTTTTAGGCTCAGGGACTTAGAGAGCATGGGCCTAAACCCGGAGAAAATGGATTCACCACCCGGACGAGCCAAAAAAAAGAAAAGGGTGGATGACTCGATCCTTAAGGAATCCCTAACCCCATATTGGGTTCAAAAAGTTAGGTACGTGTGAGGAAGGTGAGAATAGTCCAGCACCCCCACAGCACCCAGTTAATTGGAATCGGCAATCTTTTTAGGTCTAAATATTATTAAATTCTTAACTTATTATAGAATCATCCATACTACCTGCAATAAAAATAAGTAATCACTTTATTAAAATCATAGCAAGTTCAAACAAAATAAATGGGCACCCATACTGGATGGAAACATGCCCTTACATTGTCCAATGTCCAAAACTAAATATCACACCCACCATTTGGTGGAAAACATGCCCTTTACAATAATCCTAAAATCCAAAATAAATTAAATTACATTAAACCTAACTAATGAGGTACCCACAAAGTGGAAACATATCTCTTACATCTTGGAAAAATAATTAAAATAGGAAATCTAACCATTTATCACAAATCAAAATAAAATAAAGTCATACATTAAAATATATTAATAATCGAGACCGTACTCAAATATCATGTTAAATAATTGTTAAATTAGGGTTTAGGATTTATATCATGCAATTAGGGTTTCCTACATGCAAACTAAGGTTTTTAAGAAACAATAAAGGTTTTAAGGTTTACAAAATAAAGTTAGGATTTTGATTTTACTAACTGGGGTTTTTTTATATATGCATTTTGGTGGTTTTTGAGAGAGATAATCTAGGCATTGTTTGGTGAGCTAAGAACTAGTATCCACCCTATTAATATCAATCATTAGTTTGTCCTTTTGAGCCTTCATAAGATTTTAGCTTTGCTTTTATTGGCATGTAAACCCTGATAACCCACCCTGAGCTGGTGCGACACTTATAACAAGTCTGATGATCACTGAGCTATCAAAAAGTAAGAAGATTGAAGAAAGGGATGCTTAGTCAAGACCATGAGGATAGTTGAAATTTACCCAAACAATACCTAATATCTCAGACTATTTCATTATTAAGATGACATCAAGACAACAAAAGGATCCATCCTTATTGAAACAGACTCGTGCTACTCCATAGTCAAAAGTGTAGGGTAGTACAAATAAGATGACTTTATTGAAATTAGGACCCAAAAAATAAAAAGGAAAAAAGGAAAAGAAAGGCCAAATATCAAAACAAAGAAGGGGGAAAAGAGAAAAATAAAAAAAATAAAAAGAAGTTTGGATAAGAAGGAGGGAGTGGGAACAGATTTGTGGAGTATCTGAGCGGCATAAGAACAACTGGAAGAGTCATCCCTAATAGAGCATTATAAATAAAGTAACAAGAAAATTGAAAAGGGGAGAGCAAAAGTAAGAAAGAGAGGCAGCACTAAATATGAAAAACCCTAGCAATAATTAAACGAGAGAAAGCAACACATGGGAACAACCATCAACAATTATCAAGCAACAATTAAAGATTATCAAGGCTACAACTTAACAAAAAGGCACTAGCCAAAAATTTTATTAATCCAGGCTTTCAAAGATAGGAGTTTGGTTTAACACATTATATTGTGTGGAACCAACAGACGCAGGCTCTGTTTTCTAATTTCTATTTGCTCAAATATCCAGTAAACTATATTTTTCTTTTGAATATTGAATATTGATAGTCATTTGATCCAGTAGATAATTAGTTTGGGTTACAATCTTGTACAAACCTTAACAACAATCATCAAATTAATACATTATATCATAGTAGCTTAGAATTATCAAAACCCTACTTGTTCCATAAAACTAAAGCTTAATCTATTTGTTTCATCCAATAGCTCACTTCATGTTTATTTGTTTCATCCAATAGCTCATTTCATGTTTATTTGTTTCAACTTCATAGTAAGCTAAGAATTAATTTAAAACCTCTAACTCAACTATTAAAACCTTAATATGTAAAAATTAATACCTAAGCCTAAATCCCAAACTTTTTTTCTTCATCCTTAAAACCCTAATCATGCCCCATAAAACCAAGACTCCAAAACATAAAACCCTAATTTCCATACCTAATCCAAAACCCCAAAATCCTTAATATCTAGTAACCTTAAAGCAATAAACCTTAAATGCTAAAACCTTAATCCCGAAGCCTAATTTCTTTAAACCTTAATTCCTAAAATCCTAATCCAAAAGACTAAATTCTAAAAAAATCAGAAATTTCACCCAGTAGCCTTAAAACCTAACCCTAAGCCTTGCTTCTGAAACCTAAATCCCAAAACCTTGAAAACCCTAGTTCATATCTGATACCAACCTCAAAATCCTAATTCCATCCAAAATCCTAATTCCAAATACCAAAAACCTAATTTCCCAAACACCAACCTCAAAACCCTAATTTCAAAACTAAAACCCTAATTTTCCAATTAAAACCCTAATTGAATAATTAAAACATTAGTTTTTTTAGAATCCCTATTTTGTATTAATAAAACCCTAGTTTTATACATTTATTATTCAATATAATGTATAACATTTAAATGTAGGTTTTAATTATTTAACTTATTAATGTATGTTTGTGATTGATGATTTATTTTTGGTGGTTTAATTTTAATTATTATAAATGTTTGAATGATTTGAATTATTTGGTTAAATGTCTTTATTGGTTTATTTTGGTTTTAAGATGTATGAGGTACATGTTCACTTTGTGGATACCTCGGTTTTTATTATGTAATTTAATTTATCTTTTAAAGAATTTAGACTATTGTAAAGGATACATTTCCACCTATGGTGGGTGTTCCATTTATTTATTTTTGTTTTCTTTTTGTTTTGGACATTGTAAAGGCATATATTTCATCCATGGATGGGTGCCTATTTTGATTGCTTTACATTACTAAAGGTGATGGATGTTTATATTTTTTAAATTGTGTGTAGTATGGATAATATCATAAAAATCAAGAATATAATAATGTTTAGACCAGAAAAGCAGGTCGATTCCAATGAACTGGGCACTGTGGGGGTGTTAGGTCATTCTCAACTTTCGCATGTGTACCTAACTTTTCGAACCTAATAGAGGGTTGGGGACTCCTTAGGAATTGAGTCATCCACCTTTTTCTTTTTCCAGGAATCCGGGTGGCAAGTCCATTTTCTTCATATTTAGGCCCGTTTTCTCTAAAGCCCTGAGCCTAATAGTGTCGAAGTCACAAGAACCATTTCATATAGGAGTGGGGGCGAAACTCCCCGCTCACAGTGGAGACTCCACTGGAAAATTTTTTTGAGGGCTAGCTAAAAAATAGCTAATTTTTTTGCAAAAGAAAGAACAAAAAGAACAAAACAATAAGAAAGTAAGAACCTCAAAAGAATGAAGATCCAAAAGATAAAAGATCAGTCCAGCTAGAAGAGCTGAAGCCAATATATGTCAAATGTCCAAGAATGAAGATCCATTTTGAAGGGTGAAGACCCGATGTCCAATGGATGAAGATCCATTTTGAAGGATGAAGACCCAATGTCCAAAGGATGAAGATCCAATTTGAAGGGTGAAGACTCAATGTACAAAGGATGAAGATCCAATTTAAAGGGCGAAGACCCGAATTCAAGGGATGAAGATCCAGTATGAATGGTTAAAACCCAAAATCCATTGAAGAATGGAACAACTGACTAGAAGAAAGCCAAAACTGTCAAATTATAGAAGGTCAATCAGCTAGAAGAGCTAAAATTGATGGCTAGAAGAAAGCCAAAACTCTCAACTGATAGAAGTCAGTCAAAATTAGTCTGGGGTCCAAGTACCTAAATAAAATTAAATTTTAGGTCCAAGTAACCAAATAAAATCCTATCTCGGGTCCAAGTAACCAAATAAAATCCTATCTCGGGTCCAAGTACCCAAATCAAATTCAGTCTCGGGTCTAAGTACCAAAATTAAATTCAGTCTCTAGTCCAAGTACCCAAATTAAATTCATTTTTGGACCCAAGTACCCAAATCAAATTTAGTCTCCGGTCTAAGTATCCAAATCAAATCCAGCCTCGGGTTTAAGTACCAAAATCAAATCTAGTCTCGAGTCGAGAACCCAAATCTAGCCTTGGGTCGAGAACCCAACCAATCCAGTCTCAGGTCCAGAACCTAACTAAATTCCGGTAGTCTCGGGTCCAAAAACCATTTAATCTCGGGTCCAGAACCTATTTTCATCCTAAACCAGCTCAAAGTCATGTTTCTTTTCTCTCTCTTCTACTGAAGTCTTAGATGACTCAAGCAGTGAGCAAAACTGTAGACCCTTAATTTTAGTACCAGTTCAAATGTGGTTTTCATTTTAAGGCTAGATTAGAGTTTGGTTATAATAACAAGTATCAAACTAAATTGAGTCTAATTTTATAAACTTTGAATATAAATCGGGATTATGCGGATAAATTTTATTTGTGGCCAAGCCAGCTTAATAAGAACACCCTCCACTAGACCTTTAATTTTTTGCTCAGTATGAATTTTATTCTAATTAAAAATGTTGAATCAAGATTCGTCTCAATCTTAAAGTCCCAAGTTAAATTTAATTCAATTTTGGAGTCCCAAATAAGGTTTGGAACCAATTTTTAAGTCCAAATCAATCCAATTTGATCTAAATAGGTGTGGGCCATCTTAATTCGACATGAGCCTTGCTCATGTCAAATTAAACTTGTCCAAATTCAACATGCGCATGCTCATGTCGAATTTAATCAAAAGTTTAATTCGACATGAGCATGCCCATATCGAATTTGGGCATGTCCAATTGGACATGGGCACTTCCTCATATCTAATTGGACCCAATTTGATATGGTTTAGTAAGATTAAGCAGTGATTATTTAAAGTTTTTATTTTAGTTGATTAGAAACTCTATCCAATGAAGAACAATATTTAATCTGAATTATTTTGACCCAAAACCCTAGTTTATTAGGTTTAACCCTAGCTTGTATGTCTTAATCTAATTTTAATATTTTAAAATCCTAATCTTATATTAAAATCCTAATTTAGTATTTTAAACCCTAAAATCCTAATTTGATTACCAAAACCCTAATTTACATTAGCAAACCCTAGTCTCATAGGTAAACCCTAATCCCATATGTAAATGCGTAATTTAAGATAAAATCCTAGTTTTGTATATCTATTATTTAATGTAATATTAAAACTTAGGTTTGACTATTTTATTTATTAATGTAGTTTGTGATGGATGATTTATTTTCTTTTATAATGGATGACTTGCTTTTAATTATTATAAATGTTTTAATGGTTTAATTCATTTGGTTAATTATTTTAATGATTATTTTGGTTTCAACAATGTAAAGGGCATGTTTCCATCAAATGGTGGTTTTCCTATTTTATTTAATTTTAGACAACAAACACTATTATTAGGGCATGTTTTCATCTTGTATGGACGTCCATTTTTATTTGTTTATTTGTTTGGACCTTCTTTGATTTTAATATAATAAATGTTTAGTTATTTTAAATTGCATGTAGTATGGATGATATCATAATGCTGAAGAACTTAATAACACTTAGACCTGAAAAGGAGGTCGGTTCTAATGAATCAGGTGTTATGAGTGTGGTGGGTCATTCTTACCTTCCCTATATGTACCCAACATTTTGAACCTAATAAGGGGTTGGGGATTCCTTAGGAATCGAGTCATCCACCGCTTTCTATTTTTTCAGCCCGTCCAGGTGGCGACTCCATTTTCTCTGGGTTTAGGCCCATGTTTTCTAAGGCCATAAGTCTAAGAGTGTCGAAGTCACAAGAACCATTACATATGAGAGTGGGGGCAAAACTTTTCGCTCACAGTGGCGATTCCACTGGGACAATAGATGTTGATTCTGTTGATCTTTATATTATTTTATTCTTTCTTATTGTGATATTGTATATTGCATCATGTATATTGCATTATGTGCAACTAAAGACTAAAGCTCATGTAATTGGTCTATTTAATTTGCTTAGGTTTTTACCAAAGTGCTTATTATTTGACTATGATTGATATATCTTGGTTTGAACCATGGTTTATTTGGTTTCTTCTTTTTCTAATATGATCTCATTATATTGTAAGCTCAAAATAATTTTTATTCCTTTAAGACCAAAAGACCAAAACTATTTTCAAAATTTTCAAGATGGTCTTTGGCATAAAACTTTTAACAAAAATTTTTTTTTTTTGCCTCATAGCCCAAGCTCAAAGCCCAAAGTCCATTTTTTTTCTAAAATCTTTTTACTATGGGCTTTGAAATAAAACTATTTTTGCACTTCATCCAAATTAAAACCTTTTTCTTCAATGGGCTTACAACTAGTTAGGTCAATTATAGAATACCAAAAATTAATTGTGGGCCTAGTTTATACCAAGACTTATTAATCATAGGCTTGTTTATGGCATGAATCATTAGTTGCTTTTCCAATTATAATAAACTTTTTAATTTAGTTTTAATCCTCAATATAGCATAAAAGCTATTTTTAGTTGATCTAATGGATTAAGGCTTAATTAATGAGAATTATCATGGATTGACTTCTATGTTTAAAAATACAACTATTGGTTAAAACCGTCCGAGGAAATTTTTCAAAAACAAGATAACCCATATTGGTATTTTGTTGACCATGTACCTTGAAAAAGAGACTCACCATTCATGTGTGGAAGTTATAAGGTTGAAATGAACTTCCTAATTATTTTTATTTATCTGTTACTTATACACACATGCATGCATGCATACACGCATTGCATTACATAGCCTTAATCCTTTTTGGCTCTCAAACTTGGAGTACAGTAGTTCAAGTGCATACGACAACCCAACCTATGCCAGTGATATAGAATCCAGTAGTGACTCAGTCAGCTTCTCACTAAAAAGCAATGGAACCTGAACAGATTTAGAAGATGGTGGACGACACCCTCAATGCCATGATGGAAGAATTGAAGGAGGCTCTGGCTGAGACTATAATGAGCCAATTGGTCGCACTTTTGGGGAAACTACTAAGGCATCTGCTAGTACTAAGAAGCATAAGGACAAAGGAAAGGCTAAGGTTGGCGAGGTAGCCTTTTGTTATAACAAAGTAGTTATTGATGATGATGGTGGTTGGGCTCAATACTTCCAAGATCCTCAAGATAAGAAGAAAAAGATGAAGGTTGTGGAAAGATCAACTGTTGAAAAGACTAAAACTTCAGATGTAGAGAAGCTAATTGCAGATTTAGAGAAGAAGTTTGAAAAGAAGCTAAAAACTGAAGAGATGTCGAAGGTGAATAAGTTGTTTGAACAAGATGAGGAAGTCTCGTACAAATTCAAGATGCCTTCTTTTGCTAAGTTTGATGGAACTGGCAACCCTCATCTTCATGTCAAGAAATACATCACTGTAATGCAAACTACCCGAGTAACTAAGGCTCAAACTCTAAAGTATTTTATGCTCTTATTGGGCCCTATTGTACAAAATTGGTTCAACACCTTAGAGGAGAACACCCAAAAAGATTGGAATCTACTATACAAAACCTTTTTTCAGCCATATGGGTATAATAAGGAGTTGGAAGTTACTTTGATGAAGGTAGAGACAATCAGGCAGCAATAGAATGAGAACTTTGTTGATTACGTAACGAGGTTAGAAACAAGGATGCACTGATTAAGAAAAGACCAGATAAATCTGACCCTATTCAAATGATAGTAAGGGGCTTCTCGCCTAGTCTATGTGAACGAATGTCTCGCACTCTCTTAAGGGATTTCAAAGATCTTCTCCAAGCTAGCTTACAAATAGAATAATGGGAATGAGAGAATAATTATTTTTTTGAAAGAAGAAGTGATAGGGAAAGTTATCAGTCTAGGAATCAAAGTACACAGAAGTCAGTAGATGTTAATGCAACAACTGGTCAAGTAAATAGAAGATAGTTTTCAGAGTTAGGAAAACCTCTGTCTTAGGTTTTCAATAAGTTGCAGAAGAATGGGCTATTATAGCCATTGGCTCCCCGACCTTTGTCGAATCGTCTGCCATCAAGCTTTAATGCTAAGGCCTTTTTTTCAATTACATCAAGTGCAAGAGAATGAGACAGATAGATGTGTTCTCTTAAGGCATGAGATTCAAGATTTAATTGATAGTGGAAAGCTGTCTGAGCCTGATAAGACCAACACAAAGAATAATCCTCTGCCCAAATTTGGAAGAGTACCTCTACCAGCAACCTTCATGGCATGGGAAGGATTGGAGGAAGATTTTGTCTTATCCTCCTTTCAAAATGAAAGTGTAGAAGACATGAAGAGAGAAGAGGCTTGACTTAATAGACTTCACTTTGCTTGAATGTTGCTCATTTTATTTTGCTTTCTTTGGTATTTTATTGGAGCAATTATGTTTTTCAAATTAAAATTGCTTGAATAAATTACTTTTATTGAATTTATAATTTTGTTGGCTTTTGGTATTATAGTGTTCAACTGATGACGAGTTTACCTTGATATTCATAAATTAGTGTATCTATGCATCATGATCCAAATGACTTTACTAGGTAAGGGAGTTGTTCTATAGCATTGAGTTGTGTATGCTTACTTAGAGAGGGCTTATGCATAATTATGAGTGTCTAATTCCTAGTCAATCTTAAAACATGCTTTGACGAACTTTTTAGACGAAATTGAACTTTGCTTTTTTTAGGGAGAGATGATCTAGGCATTGTTAAGTAAGCCAAGAACTAGTATCCGCCCTATTAACATCAATCCATAGTTGTCCCTTTGAGCCTTCATGAGATCTTAGCTTGTTTTTTATTGGCTTGTATGCCTAATAACCTACCCTATGCTATTGTGACTATTTATGATAAGTATGATGATCACTAAGGTGAAGAGGCAAGAAGAGCAAAGAAAGGAATGCATAGTCAAGACCATAAGGAAAGTTGAAGTTCTCAAGACCATCAGGATAGTTGAAGTTCACCTGATACTAGACCTAATATCTCTTATCTATTAGGATGACATCAGGAAAATAAATGATTTATCCTTGTTGAAGCAAACTTACTCATCCATAGTTAGAAGCATAGAATGGTGCATACATGACAACTCTATTAGAGTTACGACTTTAAAAAAAAGGAAAAAAGGAAAATGAATGAAAAAAGGGAAAAGGAAGGAAAATAAAAAGAAAATAAAAGAAAATAAAATCCAAAAAGGCAGTTTAGAAAGCCAATCGAGTTTTTTTTTTTTTACCTATAGCAAGCAGAAGACTTTCACTTAGTTTATAAGGATGGATTGACTTGAATTGGTTCAGCCCAACCAATGACTCAAATATATAAATGAAAAACCATCTTATCCAACATAGCTCCAGCTCCGCCATCTTGAAAGTCTTAGACTTGATAGTCAAAAGAGAAAAGGATAGAAAGAAAGAGGAAGAAAAAAGGGTGGTCCAAAGATCAAGATAGTACTGATTGGATCTAGATTTCTGCCAAGAAAATGGAAAGACATTCAAGCTTTGTATTTTCATAAAGTCATAAGGAAATTATACCCAGAAGGTGAAAATGGAACCTCTGACGGTATATAGTTCCAACAAGAAGATTGTAGTATGAAGGTTTGCCGGTAGTTTCACATTGGCTTCAATCTACAAATGTCCTTCACTTAACCCTTATCCCTTATAGACCCCATTTCAAGTCTATTAAAGACCTGTTGATCTCTTTCTAGGTAGGTAGAGTCTATCAGTGGAGATAGTTTAAATAAGCATGCATGTGAGATAGACAATATTTAAACTCATAAATATGTATGTGCCCATCTGAAATGCAATAGTTTGTCTTAAATAGAAAAAATTCCCAAGTTTAGTATGGTAACTAGGGTTGTTATGTTATGTTATAGCTATATTAATTTGGAAAATTGATTCTTGAGGTATAATAAAACTGATTTTACATAGCCAATATGATTTTAAGATTTTTAAAAAAATGTGTTTTTGTCATATAAAGCCTTCAAGTGAAGGGAAGTATGTTGCATTTACCTCAGAGGATATATTGGGCAAAAGTTGAATCACTTGCAAGGTCATGACATGAAGAATTTGGCAACAAAATATGCTAAAATGGATGTCTCTCGTGTCTCTAACAATGTTGTTTGGCCCCTGCTACTCATGTTTTCATCTAAAAAATGAAGCCATAGATGTGCAGTCTTTTACTGACCTAATGCGAGACCTGAACAAGCATGTGGAAAGAATCCATGGGAGTCCTTATGATTCTGTGAGTCAATGGAACTACTGTAAGTATCATCCATGCATATGATGCATACATAAGCATATCACACTGCATTTTTTTTGTCTTGCATTGTCTATTCTTTGTCAAAGTGAACAACAAATACTCTATAAAGCAAACATGAAGCAGATATGGAATAAGGGGGGATGGAAAGCTCATTGCTTGAGGAAGATCCAGTCACTTTTCAAAAATGGAGATGTATACTTGTAAAAGGAACCAAACAAGACGCAAACATCAATCGAAGCCTGCACAGGAACATAATCATTGGATCAAGCTTGCACAGGGGGTAAAACTTCTCCTTTTCAATATTTGAGTTTATGCATGTACAAAATATTTTCATAATCACTTTCAATATTTTTTCACGCAAAGGGTAAAGAGAGGATATGATGGCTAGCTAAAAATAGCTAAATATTTTTGCAAAATGGAACACTGACTAGAAGAATGGCAGAACTCTCGAATGATAGAAGATCGGTACAAAGGTCCAAGACAAAGATCATATCAATCCAGCTGGAAGAGCTGAAGGTAAGGCAAGACAAAGACCTATCCTGAAGAATAGAGAATCAAGATAAAGATTCATTTCTGTCACGGTAGACATAATCTGCTGAAGCATTCGCTATCCAGCCTATATTAGATTTGTTGAAGTACCCCAACGACACAATCTCTAGCCTATATTGGATTTGTTACAGTATCATGATGGCATAGCTTTCCTTGATATGTTGAAATATCCAAGTTTGTTTCTAGTGAGATATTAGAGTCGCTCACTTCCTACCAAGATATTAGAGTCACTTGGTGGATTTCATCAGGATATTAGAATCGCTCGATGGCTATTTTCACTCACTAAGATATTAGAATCGCTTGGTGATTTTATCGAGATATTAGATTTGCTCGATAGACCCATTCCATTGGGATATTAGAGTTGCCCAATGACCTGTCGAGATATGAGAGTCACTCAACAATTTTGTTACTTGGTCATCAAGATATTAGAGTAGCTTGATGAGCCCACTGGGATATTAGAGTTACCCATTGACCCATTGAGATATTAGAGATGCTCAATGGTTTTGTCACTTTGTCATTTCATCAGGATATTAGAGTAGCCTAATGAACTTATTAGGATATTAGAGTTGCCCAAATCCAGTCTCGGGTTCAGAACCCAACAAATCTAGTCTTAGGTTTAAAACCGAACCTATCCAGTCTCGGGTCCAAAATCCAACAAATCCAATCTCAAATCCAGAACCCAAATCCAACATTGGGCCCAAAATCCAAACCAATTCATATTCATCAAAGCTAAGATATTATAGTTGCTTGGTGGTTTTCATTGGTCGGATGTCAGTATTCAATGGTTCCTCACCATATGTTATCCATCCTTCGGATTTCTATTAATTTGCCTCTGTGTCTTGTTTTGTTGATGCTTGGTATAAAATTTAGAAGTTGTATCATTGATTTTCACTCTCTTCTACTAAAGTCTTAGATCATTGCTCATTATGAATTTGTTCTAATTAAAAATGTTGAATTAAGTTTGGTCTCAATCTTAAAGTCCCAAGTTAAATTTAATTCAATTTTGGAGGCTCAAATCAGGTCTGGACCCAATTTTTAAGTCCAAATCAATCCGATTTGATCTAAATTGGTATGGACCATCTTAATTCGACATGAGCCTTGCTCATGTCGAATTAAACTTGTCCAATTTGACATGAGCATGATCATGTTGAATTTAATCAAGTTTAATTATACATGCTCATATCAAATTTAAGCATGCCCAATTCGACATGGGCACTTCCTCATGTCGAATTGGACCCAATTAGATATTTTCTCTTAATATCAGCTTGTTTAAGTGTCCTAATTAGGATTAAATTCAAAAGAATGAGGTTAATTAAATTGAAAATAATGAGGTTTTCTAGCAGGTTTAGGTTTTAAAAAATAGAATAAAGCCCTAGGATTATCTTATAAATACAAAAATTAAGAGATACATAAGGGGCTCGCAACAATTAAGCAACAGGTAAAATCCGAGAGCAACAATTAAACAAAAACAACAACAGAGACAATTGATACAAAAGCAAAAAAAAAGGAATTAGTAGCTTGATATTTTTGGTCATCGAAAGACCAAGAATTACTTTGATCCAGACTTATCAATCAAATAATAAGCTTGGCTCAACAGACTTGATTTGACCACGTCAACAATATAGGTTTTTGTAATTTAATTTACTTAGACTTACAGTATTGCTTCCATTATTTAACATTAAGCAGTGATAGTTTAAAGTTATTATTTTAGTTGATTAGAAACTCCATCCAATGAAGAACAACACTTATTTTAATTTGGTACAAAACTTTAACATGATTTAATCCAAATTATTTTGACCAAAACCCTAGTTTATTAGGTTTAACCCTAGCTTGTATGTCTTAATCTAGTTTCAATATTTTAAATCCCTAATCTTATATTAAAATCCTAATTTAGTATTTTAAACCACCCTAATTTGATTTCCAAAACTCTAATTTACATTAGTAAACCCTAATCTCATAGGTAACCCCTAATCCCATATGTAAATGCGTAATTTAAGATAAAATCCTAGTTTTGCATATTTATTATTTAATGTAATATTAAAACTTAGGTTTGACTATTTTATTCATTAATGTAGTTTGTGATGGATGATACCATCTGGGGGTGTCCATGCTCACAGAGGGTTCTGATGATCAATTCTCTGCAAGTATAGGGTATAAAGTATACCATATACAGGATCAGAGTCAAGACCAGAGCATACTGACTCTATGAACACAGATGAAGGTTCTGCATAAACTCATTAACACAGACACAGATGAATCTCATGCATAGTCTACACACAGCCTCTCCTTAGGCATTCAATAGGATAGCACCCTTTTGATTCTCTATGTTGGTTTTAACAACTCTCATAAGTGTTTCTTCATATCAATGGATCGTACTCATCAAATAATAGGCAAGAAAGTATAGAGGAAAGAGAGAATTTAGTTTAGAAACTCATAAGTTTATTTTCTTTTATAATGGATGACTTGCTTTTAATTATTATAAATGTTTTAATGGTTTAATTCATTTGGTTATTTATTTTAATGATTATTTTGGTTTCAATAATGTAAAGGGCATGTTTCCATCAAATGGTGGTTGTCCTATTTTATTTAATTTTAGACAATAAACACTATTGTCAGGGCATGTTTTCATCTTGTATGGATGTCCATTTTTATTTGTTTGTTTGTTTGGACCTTCTTTGATTTTAATATAATAAATGTTTAGCTATTTTAAATTGCATGTAGTATGGATGATATCATAATGCTTGAGAACTTAATAATATTTATGTAATATCCCATTGTATGCCCTAGAAGTTTTGCATATTGTTGTTGTTGTTGTTGTTATAAATTGGATTGAATGTATATATTATGTGATAAGAAAAGAAATTGGAAAGAGAATGCTTATGTAAATGTGTTTTGGGAAAGAAAGAGGGTTTAGAGAGAAGTGTATATGTTGTTTATATGGTTGTATAATTAACATATACATAAGTCAAAGGGAGAGTCAATGGAAGAGGATATTTATTTTGTTGAGTGTGAAATTACATAAATGGGCATATAAGAGACAAGAGGCTAGTTAAATGGTTAAGGGTGTTTTAGTAATTTTCCTTGTAAGATTGCATGGTGGAGATTAAAAGAAGGAAAGAAAGGTTGACTTGTTCATTTTCTTGTCTTTTCTCATGTGTGTGGCCGGCTATCCAAAGGGAGGAAGAGAGCAAAGTGTTGTTTTGATTTCTAAACTCAAATTGAAAGGAGATTCAAGGAATTAAGTGGAAGATTTGTGAAATTCAACAATTTTGGTAAGCTCTTTTTTTCTTGATTTCCTTTATTCTTTTGAAGTGGAGTTTGAAATGAATTTTGGTTTGTTGAGATAATGATTAAATGTGTTTGTGATGTGTTTTCAAATGTTATTTTTGATTTTAAGTGAAGAGGTTTAAGAGGTGTTGTTGTTGGAAGTGTTGGAGTTGAAATTGTTTTAGGATTTTGAAGTGTTACATGATGTTTTCCTTGTGTTTGCTTCATTATTTTCAAAGGTCTTCTTGTTGTTGGTGTTTGTTGGAATTTTAGGCTTGGAAATGGGAGGTTGGTCTAAGGCAGTAGCCTTTTTGATGCCACGCCCGTGGCCTTGATTGGCCATGGCCATGGCCATTGGTAGGCTTTTGGTGCCATGGCCGTGGAGGATGGAAGCTTGGGTGGCAGAACTGTTTTGTACCCCACGCCAGTGGGGGTTATGGTGGCCACGACCGTGGCCTATAATGAATGATGCTGAAGTGTAATTTTGTGATTTAAGGTTTAAGATGAAGTTATTAAGTGATTAAATGGTATTGGAATTGATGGATTGTATTATGTTTGGATTAGGGTTTGAAAGAAGGTAATTTGCCCTAAGTTTGGGAAGTGAAGAATCTTGGATAAAGGAAAGTGTTTAAAGTTGTGTGATTTGTTATTGAGGTAAGTACAAATCTTGCACTAATGCATTGTTGCATATAATGCATATGATGTGATGATAATGATAATGAAAATACTATGTGAACAATGTTATACTTTATGCATTGTAACTTTTGTGATGGGTAATGTACTTTGTTAGATTGATATCAATAATGCTATGTGTATAATGTGGAGTATATGATTGTGTATTTAAAAGATGAAGTATTGTAATGTGGTTTGAAATGTGATGGAATATAAGGCCATTGTTATTGGCTATGATGAGAATTGAGAATGGAAATGATAATTGAATAATAAATGACTTGTGTGGCTAATGTGTTATTCCATTTTCAGAGTTTGTTGTTGGTGGCATGCCTAATATTGGTAACAATCTCTTGAAGTTAGGTTGGATTTGATCCTTGAAGCCTAATTGAGATGTTACAACCCTTGAAGCTAGGTTGGGTTGGTTCTTGAAGCCAAGTTGGGTTGAAGCTTAGCATGCTTTGCTCCCCTTGAAGCTTGGTTGAACCTAATCCTTGAAGCCTAGTTGGGATTATGATATTGATAAATGTGATAACAAAACCAAGGCATTAACTCTGAAAATTGAATGGCATATTAGTGTGTTTTGGACCCATGCTTGTCTTTGTTTAGTGTTGTTCATGAATGGTTAAATGAATAACTAATGAGGTATATGAAAAGATGTTGAAATGTGATATGTCTATATATGTTGGGTTATGAAGTGTAAAGATATATTGTTAGCTTTGCATCTATGATGTTACATGTATAATATGGATTGAGAATTGACATTGCATTGCACTAAAGCATAATATTAGCATGATTTGTCTTACTAAGCCCTTGGCTTAGCGCGATAGTGTTGATCGCGCAGGTGATAGAGTTGATAGAGTTGAACCCGAGAGCTCTTCGAGACCGAGTGAGAGTAGACATTGAAGAGTTGATTTTGGGACTTAAAGATCAGAGAAGATTTGCCAATCATGTATAACTCTTTTAATATTTTGTAAAGTATTGTTTATAATGTGAATATATGTATATTGGTAAATATAAATATTTAAATGTTTTCCTATATGTAAATAGTTTCTAAATTCCGCAGCGTATTAAGTATATGTATATATATATATATATATCTATTTTGTTTTGTATTACAAGTTCGTTACTTATTTTCTAAAATGCATAATGAGAAAGGTTATGGTATCTTTTAAAATGTTTTGAATGGTGATGAAAAACCGTGGCATTCCTATGTGCGGTGCACGTATGCTACATTGTGGTGTTGTAGTGTGCGTGTATTGGATGTGGGGGTGTTACAATTGTTTTGGTATTAGAGCCTAGGTTTGAGATTCTCAACCTAGGAAAAATGTAAGAAAAGAATGTTTTGATTTTAAAAAGTGGATTTTTGAATAAAATATATGTTTGGGATTGGCAATCTCTTATCTTTAATAAGATGTAATCTGCTGTGTTTGCAGATATAGGTTGTGATGGACTCTCACTTACGTCAGTCTGTTGAGGGTAGTGCCGAGAGTGTGGCTCCGGATGAGGATAGGGTTGGAATTAGAGTGGATAGTGCTGGAGAGGTACCTGCTTCTGTGTCGGGGAGACCAGCTGGTGAGGAGGTTCCACCAGTTTGGCTTAGGCATGTGGTAGAGGCTTTGAGGCAAGCACCAGTGCAACCACCGTCACCACCTCCACAGCCTGTGGTATCCGTGAGGCACTATAATAAACTAATGAAGTATGGAGCAGAGGATTTCTTTGGTACGGTTGATCCAGCTGTAGCTGAACAGTGGCTAGATAGAGTACAGAGAGTATTTGTTCAGTTGCAAGCCACTTCAGAGGAAAAGTTTGACTATGCAAGATCATTGCTGCAGAAGGACGCATATGACTGGTGGAAGACAGTGCCTCATTCTATGGATGATCCACCAACACTGTCTTACACTGATTTTCTGAGAGAGTTTGAATTGAAGTATACTCTGAGGGAGTATAAAGATATGAAGAAGTTGGAGTTTCTAAGATTGAAGCAAGACACCCGATCAGTAACTGAATATGAGGTTGAGTTTATACGGTTGAGCCATTATGCTGGGGGTATCATATCAGATGAGATAGATAGATGCAGAAGATTTGAGGAGGGATTGAGGCCCTCTATCATGTGTCTAGTGGCTGGATCTAGATATCATGATTTTTCCCAGCTTGTGGCAGCAGCTCAGAGTGTGGAGCGAGCTCAGGGTATTGCAGCTGCTTCAGAGGAAGAGATTAGGGTTAGAAGGCCCCAGTTTGAGGTAGAGTCTTCATCTGTGAAAAGAGGTAAAGGAAGTTTTGTTCCTCGGGTTAGTAGGAGTCAGAGGCCAGCGGGTAGGTCAGTACAGTTTCAGAGGCGGAGATCTAGACCTACAGTTTCATTGGCGAGTGCTCCGACCCCAGTGACCCAGAGATCCACCCTACCCATCTGCATTCGTTGTGGTAGGCCACATGGAAGTCCTTGTTGGAAGACTGGAGTAGCAGGGGTTTGTTTTAGATGTGGATCACCTGATCACTTTGTGAGAGATTGTCCTGAGAGGCAAGAGCAGATGTCAGTTGATACTGCAGCTTCCCGACCTAGTGTGAGGGGAGGTCGGGGAGGCAGGGGTTTCAGCAGAGGAGGCAGATCTGGGTTCAGTTCTAGAGGAGGTTCTACATCCAGGGAGAGTAGACCAGAGGGGGATGGATCTTCTCAGAGGATTTATGTGATGCAGAGGCAGCCAGATGCTTCGGCAGTCATAGCTGGTACTTTTTCTTTATTTGGTATTTCAGTACTTGCTTTGATTGATCCGGGTTCCACTCATTCATATATTAGTGCATCTGTTTTGCCTGTGTCTGATTTGCATGCTGAGTTCCTAGGATTTGATGTGTTGGTGACAAACCCGTTAGGGCATAGTGTGATTGTTAGTAAAGTGCACCGAGATAGTACAGTAATGGTGCAAGGTGAGGAGTTCCTTGGAGACTTGATTGAGATGCCTTTTAAGGAATATGATGTGATCCTAGGCATGGATTGGTTATCCAGACATGGAGCTGTGGTGGATTGTAAAAAGAAAGTTGTGACTTTGAGAACTGTTGATGGTAGAGATGTGATAGTATCTAATGACCAGGAACAGTTAGCATCCTTATTTGTTTCAGTGGTTGCAACTAGGAGATTGATTAGAAAGGGGTGTGACGCCTACCTTGCTCATGTGGTAGATACTAGAGTGAAGGGTTCTCCAATTGATAGCATTGCCACAGTTGCGGAGTTTCCAGATGTGTTTCCAGAAGAGTTGCCAGGATTGCCTCCTGAGAGAGAGGTGGAGTTTGGTATTGAATTGTTGCCTGGTACCACTCCTATCTCTATTACTCCTTATAGAATGGCACCGGCTGAACTGAGAGAATTGAAGGTGCAGTTACAGGAGTTGCTGGATAAAGGATTTATTCTCCCCAGTGTTTCTCCTTGGGGAGCTCCTGTGTTATTTGTGAAGAAAAAGGATGGTACTATGAGATTATGTATCGATTATAGGCAATTGAATAAGGTGACTATTAAAAATAAATATCCGTTGCCTAGAATTTATGATCTCTTTGATCAATTGAAGGGAGCAGCAGTGTTCTCCAAAATTGATTTGAGATCTGGACACCATCAATTGAGAGTTAAAGCTGAAGACATTTCCAAGACAGCTTTTCGGACCAGGTATGGGCATTACGAGTTTCTAGTTATGCCTTTTGGTTTGACGAATGCACCTGTAGCTTTTATGGATTTGATGAATAGGGTGTTCAGGCCCTATTTGGATCAGTTTGTAGTGGTTTTCATCGATGATATTCTGGTGTATTCGCGTAATGAGGAGGAACATGATAAGCATCTACGGATTGTGCTGCAAATCTTGAGAGAGAAGCAATTGTTTGCTAAACTGTCGAAGTGTGAGTTTTGGCTTGATCAAGTAACTTTTCTCGGTCATATAGTTTCAGCAGAGGGTATTAGAGTTGATCCGAGTAAAGTTGAAGCTATTTTGAATTGGAGTCCACCAAAGTCTGTGACTGAAGTTAGAAGTTTTCTGGGTTTGGCAGGCTATTACAGACGGTTTGTGAAAGGATTTTCTTTGATAGCTACTCCCCTCACCAGATTGCTTCGAAAGGGGGTTAGATTTGTGTGGACAGATCAGTGTCAGGCTAGCTTTGATCAGTTGAAAGAAATGTTGACTCAAGCGCCTGTTCTTACTTTACCTGTGGAAGGCAAACCATATGTGATTTTCAGTGATGCTTCACATAGTGGTTTGGGTTGTGTGTTGATGCAAGAAGGTAAAGTAATAGCTTATGCTTCTCGACAGTTGAAACCGCATGAGCTCAATTATCCTACCCATGATTTGGAGCTAGCAGCCATTGTGTTTGCATTGAAGATTTGGCGACATTATTTGTTTGGGGAGAAGTGTTTCATCTATACTGACCATAAAAGTTTGAAATATTTGGGGGTGCAGAAAGAGCTTAATCTTCGATAGAGGAGATGGTTAGAATTGATTAAAGATTTCAACTGTTTGATTGATTATCATCCAGGTAAAGCAAATGTTGTTGCTGATGCCTTGAGTCGGAAGTCTTTAGCAGGATTGACTGTTTATTCGCTCTCGTTGCTTGTTGAGTTGAGAGCATTGTGTGCTAGTTTTATAGCTTGTGACGATGGTGCATTGTTGGCACAGTTGCAGTTGAAACCAGTTTTGTTGGATCAGATTAAAGAGGCTCAGTCGACTGATAAGAAGTTTCGGAAGATTGTTTCAGATTGCCAGAATGGAAAGAATAGAGATTTTGTTGTGAGAGATGATGGGAGTCTTTGGTTTAAGAACATATTATGTGTACCGGATGATGTTAATTTGAAAAGGATCATTTTGGAAGAAGCACATCAGTCAGTATTTGCTATGCATCCGGGCAATACAAAGATGTATCATGATTTGAGGCAATTTTACTGGTGGTCTGGTATGAAGAGAGACATTGCAGATTTTGTATCCAAATGTCTCACATGTCAGAGGGTAAAAGCTGAGCATCAAGTTCCAACAGGGTTACTTCAGCCTTTGTCAGTGCCTGAATGGAAGTGGGATAGAGTAACCATGGATTTTGTGTCTGGTTTACCATTGACACAAAGGAAATATGATGCTATCTGGGTGATTGTGGATAGATTGACTAAGACAGCTCATTTTCTTCCGGTTCGGATGGATTACTCTTTGGAGACGTTAGCTGAGCTGTATATCCATGAGATTGTGAAGTTGCATGGTGTTCCAACTTCTATAGTGTCTGATCGAGATCCCCGGTTTACTTCCAGGTTTTGGAAGAGTTTACATGGTGCTTTGGGTTCTCGATTACACTTCAGTACTGTATTCCATCCTTAGACAGATGGGCAATCAGAGAGAGTGATACAGATTATTGAGGACATGTTGAGAAGCTGTGTCATTGATTTCTCTGGAAGTTGGGACAGATTTCTACCGCTTGTGGAGTTTGCTTACAACAACAGTCATCAATCCAGCATTGGTATGGCACCGTTTGAAGCACTGTATGGTAGATGGTGTAGGACACCTCTATGTTGGAATGAACTTGGTGAAGGTAAGTTAATTGGCCCTGATTTGGTTAAAGAAACTGAAGAGAAAGTGAAGATGATTCGAGATAGATTGAAAATAGCTTCAGACCGACAGAAATCTTATTCAGACTTGAAACAGAGAGACATAGAGTTTGATGTTGGAGATAAGGTATTTTTGAAGGTGTCTCATTGGAAGAAGATCTTGAGGTTCGGTCGGAAAGGGAAATTGAGTCCTCGTTTCATTGGACCGTATGAAGTTTTAGAAAGGATTGGGCCTGTTGCTTATCGGCTTGCTTTGCCACCTGAGTTGGATCGGATCCATAATGTATTCCATGTTTCTATGTTGAGGAGATACAGGTCGGATCCATCTCATATTGTGCCAATTGAGTCAATCGAGGTGAGTCCCGATTTGACGTTTGAAGAGGAACCAGTTGCTATCTTGGCACATGATGTGAAAGAGTTGAGAAAAAAGAGAGTGCCATTGGTGAAGGTTCTATGGAAGAATCATGCAAAAGAAGAAGCAACTTGGGAAAGTGAGCATACAATGCGAGATCAGTATCCTCAACTATTTCAGACTTGATATCAGGTAATTTCGAGGACGAAATTTCTTTTTAGAGGGGGAGAATTGTAATATCCCATTGTATGCCCTAGAAGTTTTGCATATTGTTGTTGATGTTGTTGTTGTTGTTATAAATTGGATTGAATGTATATATTATGTGATAAGAAAAGAAATTGGAAAGAGAATGCTTATGTAAATGTGTTTTGGGAAAGAAAGAGGGTTTAGAGAGAAGTGTATATGTTGTTTATATGGTTGTATAATTAACATATACATAAGTCAAAGGGAGAGTCAATGGAAGAGGATATTTATTTTGTTGAGTGTGAAATTACATAAATGGGCATATAAGAGACAAGAGGCTAGTTAAATGGTTAAGGGTGCTTTAGTAATTTTCCTTGTAAGATTGCATGGTGGAGATTAAAAGAAGGAAAGAAAGGTTGACTTGTTCATTTTCTTGTCTTTTCTCATGTGTGTGGCCGGCTATCCAAAGGGAGGAAGAGAGCAAAGTGTTGTTTTGATTTCTAAACTCAAATTGAAAGGAGATTCAAGGAATTAAGTGGAAGATTTGTGAAATTCAACAATTTTGGTAAGCTCTTTTTCTCTTGATTTCCTTTATTCTTTTGAAGTGGAGTTTGAAATGAATTTTGGTTTGTTGAGATAATGATTAAATGTGTTTGTGATGTGTTTTCAAATGTTATTTTTGATTTTAAGTGAAGAGGTTTAAGAGGTGTTGTTGTTGGAAGTGTTGGAGTTGAAATTGTTTTAGGATTTTGAAGTGTTACATGATGTTTTCCTTGTGTTTGCTTCATTATTTTCAAAGGTCTTCTTGTTATTGGTGTTTGTTGGAATTTTAGGCTTGGAAATGAGAGGTTGGTCTAAGGCAGTAGCCTTTTTTATGCCACGCCCGTGGCCTTGATTGGCCATGGCCGTGGCCATTGGTAGGCTTTTGGTGCCATGGCCGTGGAGGATGGAAGCTTGGGTGGCAGAACTGTTTTGTACCCCACACCCGTGGGGGTTATGGTGGCCACGACCGTGGCCTATAATGAATGATGTTGAAGTGTAATTTTGTGATTTAAGGTTTAAGATGAAGTTATTAAGTGATTAAATGGTATTGGAATTGATGGATTGTATTATGTTTGGATTAGGGTTTGAAAGAAGGTAATTTGCCCTAAGTTTGGGAAGTGAAGAATCTTGGATAAAGGAAAGTGTTTAAAGTTGTGTGATTTGTTATTGAGGTAAGTACAAATCTTGCACTAATGCATTGTTGCATATAATGCATATGATGTGATGATAATGATAATGAAAATACTATGTGAACAATGTTATACTTTATGCATTGTAACTTTTGTGATGGGTAATGTACTTTGTTAGATTGATATCAATAATGCTATGTGTATAATGTGGAGTATATGATTGTGTATTTAAAAGATGAAGTATTGTAATGTGGTTTGAAATGTGATGGAATATAAGGCCATTGTTATTGGCTATGATGAGAATTGAGAATGGAAATGATAATTGAATAATAAATGACTTGTGTGGCTAATGTGTTATTCCATTTTCAGAGTTTGTTGTTGGTGGCATGCCTAATATTGGTAACAATCTCTTGAAGTTAGGTTGGATTTGATCCTTGAAGCCTAATTGAGATGTTACAACCCTTGAAGCTAGGTTGGGTTGGTTCTTGAAGCCAAGTTGGGTTGAAGCTTAGCATGCTTTGCTCCCCTTGAAGCTTGGTTGAACCTAATCCTTGAAGCCTAGTTGGGATTATGATATTGATAAATGTGATTACAAAACCAAGGCATTAACTCTGAAAATTGAATGGCATATTAGTGTGTTTTGGACCCATGCTTGTCTTTGTTTAGTGTTGTTCATGAATGGTTAAATGAATAACTAATGAGGTATATGAAAAGATGTTGAAATGTGATATGTCTATATATGTTGGGTTATGAAGTGTAAAGATATATTGTTAGCTTTGCATCTATGATGTTACATGTATAATATGGATTGAGAATTGACATTGCATTGCACTAAAGCATAATATTAGCATGATTTGTCTTACTAAGCCCTTGGCTCAGCGCGATAGTGTTGATCGCGCAGGTGATAGAGTTGATAGAGTTGAACCCGAGAGCTCTTCGAGACCGAGTGAGAGTAGACATTGAAGAGTTGATTTTGGGACTTAAAGATCAGAGAAGATTTGCCAATCATGTATAACTCTTTTAATATTTTGTAAAGTATTGTTTATAATGTGAATATATGTATATTGGTAAATATAAATATTTAAATGTTTTCCTATATGTAAATAGTTTCTAAATTCCGCAGCGTATTAAGTATATGTATATATATATATCTATTTTGTTTTGTATTACAAGTTCGTTACTTATTTTCTAAAATGCATAATGAGAAAGGTTATGGTATCTTTTAAAATGTTTTGAATGGTGATGAAAAACCGTGCATTCCTATGTGCGGTGCACGTATGCTACATTGTGGTGTTGTAGTGTGCGTGTATTGGATGTGGGGGTGTTACAATTTAGACCTGAAAAGGAGGGTGGTTCTAATGAATCGGGCTTTATGGGTGTGGTGGGTCATTCTCACCTTCCCTATATATACCCAACATTTTAAACCTAATAAGGGATTGGGGATTTCTTAGGAATCGAGTCATCCACCCTTTCTATTTTCTCAGTCCGTCCGGGTGGCAACTCTATTTTATTTGGGTTTAAGCTCATGTTCTCCAAGGCTGTAAGCCTAACAGTGCCAAAGTCTCAAGAACCATTCCATATGGGAGTGGGGATGAAAATCCTCCCTCTCACCTCCATATCAAAATGGCCAAGCCAATTCGATATGGAGGAGCTTCATATCAAATTGGCCCTTGCCAATTCGATATGGAAGAGCCTCATATCGAATTGGTCATGGCCAATTAGATATGAGGTCTCATTTTGCCTCAATTAAGTCCCCTACGCCCGGTTTAAATCAGTCCAACTTGTATAAGACCTCCTTTTGGGTTTCAGATAAGCAGGGGGAGTGGGAACATATTTGTGGAGTATCTGAGTGGCATAAGGACAACTGTTTGAGTTTAACCTAATAGAGCATTATAAATAAAGTTACAAGAAAAATTGAAAAAGGGAGAGCAACAGTAAGACAGAGAGGCAGCACTGATTATGAAAAACCCTAGTAATAATTAAACGAGAGAAAGCAACACAGGGAAGCAACCATCAACAATTATCAAGTAACAGTTGAAGATTATCAAGGCAGCAACTTAACAAAAAGTCACTAGCCAATACTTAAATTGATCCATGCTTTCAAAGATAGGAGTTTGGTTCAACACATTATATTGGGTGGAACCAACAGGCGCAGGCTCTGTTTTCTAATTTCTATTTGCTCAAATATCCAGAAAACTATATTTTTCTTTTGAATATTGAATATTGATAGTCGTTTGATCCAGTAGTTAATTAGTTTGTGTTCCAATCTTGTTACAATCTTGTACAAATCTTAAGAACAATCATCAAATTAATATTTTCTTTCTTAGTAGCTTAGAATTATCAAAACCCTAGTTACATGTTCCATAAAACTAAAGCTTAATCTATTTGTTTCATCCAATAGCTCACTTCATGTTTATTTGTTTCAACTTCACAGTAAGCTAAGAATTAATTTAAAACCTCTAACTCAACTATTAAAAACCTAATCTGTAAAAATTAATAAATAAGCTTAAATCCTGGACTTTGTTTCTTAATCCTTAAAACCCTAATCATACCATATAAATCTAAGACTCCAAAACCTAAAACCTTAATTTCAATATCTAATCGAAAACCCCAAATCCTTAATATCCAGTAACCTTAAAACCCTAAACCTTAAATGCTAAAACCTTAATCCCGAACCCTAATTTCCTTAAACCTTAATTCCTCAAAGCCAATCCAAAACACTAAATTCCAAAAAAACCTAAATTTCACCCGGTAGCCTTAAAACCTAACCCTAAAACTTGCTTCTTAAACCTAAGTCCCAAAACCTTAAAACCCTAGTTCATATCTAATACCAACCTCAAAACCCTAATTCTAAATTCCAAATCTCTAATTTCCCAAACACCAACCTTAAAACCCTAATTTCAAAATTAAAATCCTAATTGAAAAACTTAAAAATCTAAAACCCTACTTTCCAAATTAAAACCCTAATTGAATAATTAAAACCCTAGTTTTTTTAGAAACCATAATTCATATTAATAAAACCCTATTTTTGTATATTTATTGTTTAATATAATGTATAATATTTAAATATAGGTTTTGATTATTTAGCTTATTAATATATGTTTGTGATGGATGATTTATTTTTGGTGATTTACTTTTAATTATTATGAATGTTTGAATGATTTGATTTATTTGATTAAATATCTTTATTGGTTTATTTTGGTTTTAAGATGTATGAGGTACATTTTCACTTTGTGGTTACCTCGGTTTTTATTATGTAATTTAATTTATCTTTTAAAAAATTTTGACTATTGTAAGGAATATATTTCTACATATGGGTGGGTGTTCTATTTTATTTATTTTATTTTTTTACCTTGGACATTTTTAAAGGCATGTTTCCATCCATGATGGGTTCCTGTTTTGATTGCTTTACATTAATAAAGGTGATGGATATTTATTTCTTTTAAATTATGTGTGGTACGGATAATATCATAATAACCAAGAATTTAATAATGTTTAGATCTGAAAAGGAGGCCGGTTTCAATAAATCGGGCACCGTGGGGGTGCTGGGTCATTCTCACCTTCCCTAAACGTACCCAACTTTCCGAACCCAATAGGGGCTTGGGGATTCTTTAGGAATCTATTCATCCACCCCTTTCTTTTTCTTGGCCCATCTGTTAGTGTATGTGCCCTAGGCCATTTATTTAGATCTTTATGTTATACATTCATTATTAATAAATGAGGTTTTATTATCATTATTGTTTGTTTACATGTTACACAATTTTGATATTTTTCCCTGGTTTATTATTGTTATAGAGATAAAAAAAATTCTAAACTAGTATGAACATTGATTTGATAATCATCAGATGGTTATGTGTATAGTGATACAAATCAATTTCATAGATACTTGTTAGAGAACAATGTATTGGATAGACCCATCATGAGATTACTACATGGGTTAGTGTCATAAGTAAATCTCATGATAGTTATGTATTAATTCTTTAACTTGAGATTGTCATAGTTTCCAATATAAGGACTATTATATTTTGACATGATCAAACTTTATCCGTAACTGGATAGTAATAAAGGTTATGATCATATATGATAGAAATTATGTAAAGGATAATGAACAATCAAGATAGAATTTGTCCCTCTCTTTGAGAGAGATATCTTTTGGGCCCCTCGATAAGTGAGACTGTGAAATGCATGGCCGTGCTCAAATGAATTGATAGTGTGATCAATTTCATTTGTTTTTATCAGTCTACTTGGAGATCGAGTAATCATAAGTTTGGACAATATAAGTATGACGTTGACTATGACTTATGTTCAAGCTAGATATCGTGTGACAAAGGGATTAATGCATGTACTATTATTAGGCAAATTGGACATTCCTTATATTAATTGGGTAGTTGTAACGCCTTGCTAGAGGCCAATTATGACTTGTTGGTTTAATAGAGATTAAATTGACTGCCAATTAATATGGGCCTATCGGGTCACACACAAGAATGCGCTTTGGGCTGGATATAATATTAATAATATTAATATTAGATATTAATATTTATTATTATTATTATTTTTGTTTTATATATATATATTATTAGATAATATATTCAGAATCCTAATTAGATTTGGATTCTGAATTTGACTTACCTTATCCAATTTCGAATTGGATTCTGGAGTGATTATATTCTCTCTAGAAGTTAAGTCTTCTTATAGGTAACATTAGAAAATTAAAAGAGAACGAAAAAAGAAACCCTAATATGTTTTAGAGAAAACGTTTTTCAGCCTTTGCCGTTGCAGAGAGCTAGCACTCCAGACGGTAGCATTCGTGTGGATACGCGATAGAGGGTGTTTTGCGATCGAGGCATCTATTCCAAACTGTGATTTTGAATCATCAACAGGTTAGTTCTTTGTACACTTTCATCGAATTAAATGAACAGCATGGATCCTGGTGGGAAATCAGAGATCAAAAATTTTTTTTCCGCTGCGTGTTTTGTTTGCAGTGATCTCCTTCATTTCCTAACACCATCCGGGTGGTGACTCCATTTTTTTCGAGTTTAGGCTCGTGTTCTCTAAGGCCTTGAGACTAAAAGTGCCGAAGTTTCAAGAACCATTCCGTATGGAGTGGGGGCAAAAATCTCCTCTCATAGTGGTGACTCCACTGGGGATAAGAGAAGTTGATTCTGTTGGTCTTCATATTATTTTATTCTTGCTTATTATGATATTATCCATTGCATCATTTATATTGCATTGTATGTGTGAGTTAGGATGCCTGTGTAACCTGTGTTATGTTATGTAAGGGATACCATACTTTCACTCAAGGTATGGAGATCGAGCATGACATAACCACTCATAGCCTTGTACCTTTTGGTATATACTTTCTATGGGAGGCTAAACTTTTCAGCCTAATGACTAAAGCTCATGTAATTGCCTAGTTGCTTTCCTTAGATTTTTACCAAAATGCTTATTGTTTGACTATGATTGATATCTCTTGGTTTGAATCATGGCTTATTTGGTTTTTTTTCTTTCTAATATGACCTAATTATATTATAAGGTCAAAATATTTTTTTCCTTTAAATCCAAAAGACCAAAACTATTTTCAAAATTTTCAAGATGATCTTTGGACATAAACTTGTCTAAATGAGTCAAAGATTCTTTTTCTATCTCATAGCCCAAATAAAAAGCATAAAATTCAATTTTAAACAAACATTTTTACGAGGGGCTTTGAAACAAAATTATGTTTTACCTCATCTAAAATACAAAATGAGCTTACAACTATTTAGGTTAATTATGGAATGCTAAAAATTAATTCTGGGCCTAATTTATACCAAGAATTATTAATCATTAGCTTATTTTTGGCATGAATAATTAGTTGTTTTTCTAAATAGGAAATCTAATTATGATAAACCCTTTAATTTAGTTTTAAACCATAATATAGCATAAAAGCTATTTTTAATTGATTCAATGGATTAAAGACTTATTAATGGGAATTATCATGGACTGACTTCTATGTTTAAAAATACAACTATTGGTTAAAATCATTCGAGAGAATCTTTTGAAAATAAGATATCTCATTTTGGTATTTTGTTAACAATATACCTAGGAAAAGAGACTCGTCATTCATGTGTGGAAGATATAAGGTTGGAAGGAATGTCCTAATTATCTTTTTTTTTTGTCTGCTACTTATACATCCATGCATGCATGCATTGCATTACATGGTATTGATCCTTTCTGGCTCACAGACCTAGAGTATAGTAGTTCAAGAGCAATATAATGACACCACCTGCAATAGTGATTTTGATTCATGTGCTTCAATGGGAGGATGGATGCAAACCAGCTAAGGGATATAGTCGATGAAGTGGTCAAAGCTAGGATGGACGAGCTACGGGATCAATTGGCTAAAATTTTGAAGATCTAGTTGATTGAAATTCTAGAGATCATCAACAATGCTAATGAGGAATCTCCCATTGAGATTAAGAAGAAGGGAAAGGAAACATTAACAAGGAACAAGTCCATTAATAGAGATCAAATGGAAAATGAGACAAGACTAGTCGAACCATGTGCTGTCTAAGTGGAGCAATAAAGGAGGCTACCACCCTAGTGGGCAAAGTCAAAGGGAAAAAAGAGGTTTTGAGAAAAAATGCAACAACTAAAATAGCAAAGAAGCATAAATTTTTAGACTTAAGGGAACCTTTTTCAAAGATGTTTGAAAATCTAATGAAGATGGATTTGCTACAACCATTGGCGCCTCGACCTCTACACAATCCTCTGCCATCAAATTTTAATGCCAAGATCTTTTGTCAATTCCATCAAGTGCAAGGGCATGACACAGATAAATGTGTTTGATTATGGCACGAGATCCAAGATTTGATTTATAGTTGAAAACTATCTGAACCTGATAAGCTCAACACTAAGGATAAGCCTCTGCCTAAATTTAGAAGGGCACCGCCGCTTGCAACCTTCATGATGGAGGGAGGATTGAAGGAGAGTTTTATCTTGTCATCTTGTCATGATATGGATGGAGAAGCTGCCAAAGAGGGGTGGTACTAAGCAAGCTTGGACTAACTATGGATGATGAAGCAATGATCCTTGATGATGGAAAACTCCTTGCCCTTGATATGGCAAAATAAATGAAGCATCTTTGACTCCAACTCAATAAAAATTCTCTTGGCTTATTTATTTTATTTTCTATTTTTGATATTTTCTAGAACAATTATGTTTTTCAAATTAAGATTGTTTGAATAAATTAATTTCATCAAATTTTTATTTATGTTGGTATTTGTTCATTTTAGTGCCTAACCAATGATGACTCTAGCTTGATATTCATGAATTAGTACATCTATGCATCGTGATTTGAATGACTTTACTAGGTGAGGGAATTGTTCTATAGCATTGAGTTGTGTATGTTTACTTAGAGAGGGCTCCTACATAATTACCTCTTTCTAGGTCATAGTCAATCTTGGAACATGCTTTCATGAACTTTCGAGGCAAAATTGAACTCTGCTTGTTTAAGGGAGAGATGATCTAGGCATTGTTTGGTAAGCCAACAACTAGAATCCACCTAATTAAATATCAATCCCTAGTTGTCCCTTTGAGCCTTCATGAGATTTTAGCTTACTCTTTATTGGCTTGTAAACCCGATAACCTACCCTATGTTGTTGTGACTCTTGTGACAAATCTGATGATCACTAAGGTGAAGGGGCAAGAAGATCAAAGAAAGGAATGGATAGTCAAGACTATAAAGATAGTTGAAGTTCTCATGACTATAAGGATAGTTGAAGTTCACCTGATACTAGACCTAATATCTTCAATCTATTAAGATGACATCAAGGCAATAAATGATTTATCTTTGCTGAAGCAAACTTATTCTACTCCACTCATCCATAGTCAAAAGCATAGAATGGTGCAGATAAGACAACTTTCTTGGAGCTATGGAAAAAAAACACAAAAAATAACACAAAAAATAACACAAGAAAAAGAAAAAGGAAAAGAAGAAAAGGAAAAGGAAAAGAAAAGAAAACCCAAAAAGGTGGTTTAGAAAGCCAACCGAGTTCTTTTTTACCTAAAGCAAATAGAAGACTTCCACTTAGTTTATGAGGATGTATTGACTTGAATTAGTCCAGCCTAGCCAAAGACTCAAATCTATATAGGAAAGACCATCTTTCATTTTATCCAACACAGCTCTAGGTCCACAATCTTAAAAGTCTTAGACTTAATATACCAAAAAGGAAAAGGACAAAAAGAAAGAGAAAGAAAAAGAGTCGTCTAAAGATCAAAATATTATTGATTGGATCTAGATTTTTGCTAGGAAAATGGAAGGACATTCAAGCTTTGTATTTTCATTAAGTTAGAAGGAAATGTTGGCCATAAGATGAAAATGGAACCTCTAACAACATATGGTTCCATAAGAAAGTTTGTAGTGTCAAATTTTGTCCATAGTGTCACATCAACACCAATTTACAAATGGGCTCCGCATAACCCATGTCCCTTATAGACCTTGTTTCAAGCCTATTAAATACCTATTGATCTCTCTTGGTAGGTAGAGTCTATTAGTGGAGATAGTTTGAATAAGCATGCATATGAGATAGACAATATTTAAACTCGATGATACCTTTGGCCAAGTAATGTGTATGTGCATATCTAAAGTGCAACAGTTCTTGCTTAAAAAGAAATGATTCCCGAGTTTAATATGATAACTAGGGTTGTCATGTTATAAATATGTTAATTTGGAAAATCGAGTCCTGAGGTACAATGACATTGATTTAACAAAGCCAAAATATGATTTTAAGAATTAAAAAAAAATATTTTTGTCATACAAAATCTTCAAGTTAAGTGAAGTATGTTGCATTGTCAAACCTCAAAGGACATTATGGGTAAAAGAGGGTTAATAAAAGGATCACTTGCAAGGTCATTTCTTCAAGAAGCTACCAACTAAATGGATGTTTCTTGTGTCTCTACCCTGTAAGGGCCTCCGTTACTTGTACTTTATACATCTAAAAGATAAAGACCATAGATGTAAAGTCTTCTGATGTTCTAATGCAAGATATAAACGAGAATCTAGATGGAATCCATGGAGCACTTCAATTGAACACTTCAGTCTATGAGTCAGTTGAACCACTGTAAGTATTATTCCTGCATATCATGAATACATGAGCATATCATAATGCATTTTTTGTCTTACATTGTCTATTCTTTGTCAAAATAAATAATAGATACTCTATAAAGCAAATATGAAGTAGATATGGAATCAGGGAGAATGGAAGGCCCATTGCTTGAGGAAGATCCAGTCACTTTATAAAAATGGAGATGCATGCTTGTACAAGGAACCATACAACACACAAAAATCAATCAGAGCCTGGAAAAAAATCATTGGTTTGAGCCTATACAGGGGACAAAGTTTCTCCTTTCAATTTTTGAGTTTATGCATGAATAAAATATTTTTAGACTCACTTTCAATATTTTATAACGCAGGGGGCATAGAGAGGATATGAGGGTTAGCTAAAAAATAGCTGAATTTTTTGCAAAAGGAAGAACAAAAAGAACAAAATAAGAAGAAAATAATAACCCCGAAAGAATGAAGATTCAAAAGATAAAAGATAAGTCCAGCTAGAAGAGCTGAAGCCAATATATGTCAAATGTCCAAGGATGAAGATCCATTTCAAAAGGTGAAGACCTGATGTCCAAAGGATAAAGATCCAATTTGAAGGGTGAAGACCTGATGTCCAAATGATGAAGATCTAATTTGAAGGGTGAAGACCTGAGGTCCAGGGATAAAGATCCAGTTTGAATGGTGAAAACCCATAATCCATTGAAGAATAGAACAACTGGCTAGAAAAAAAATAGAACTCTCAACTGATAGAAGGTCAGTCAGCTAGAAGAGCTAAAATTGATGGCTAGAAGAAAGCCAAAACTCTCAACTGATAGAAGGAAAGTCAAATCGAGTCTCAGGTCCAAATACCCATTCAAATTCAATTTCGGGTCCATGTACCCAAATCAAATCCAGTCTTGGGTCCAAATACCCAAAAAAAATTTAGTCTCGAGTCTAAGAATCAAATCAAATTCAGTCTCGGTTCCAAGTACCCAAATAAAATTTAGTCTTAGGTCCAAGTACCCAAATCAAATTAAGTCTCAGGTCCAAGTACCCAAATCAAATTCAGTTTTAGGTCCAAGTACACAATTCAAATCCAGCATCGGGTCCAAGTAACCAAATCAAATCTAGTCTAAGGTCAAGAATCCAAATCTAGCCTTGGGACGAGAACCCAACCAATCCAGTCTCGGGTCATGAACCAACTAGCTTCGGGTTCAAAACCCAACCAATCCAGTCTCAGATCTAGAACCTAACCAACTTCGGGCCCTTACGCCCGGTTTAAATCAATCCTACTTGCATAAGACTTCCTTTTAGGTTTTAGATAAGCAGGAGGGAGTAGGAACAGATTTATGGAGTATCTAAGCGGAATAAGGACAAATACTTGAGTTAGCCCTAATAGAGCATTATAAATAAAATAATAAGAAAATTGAAAAAGGGAGAGTCACCGTAAGACAGAGAGCCAACATTGATTATGAAAAACCCTGGCAACAATTTAACGAGAGAAAGCAACACAGGGGAACAACAATCAACAATTATTAAGCAATAATTAAAGATTATCAAGGCAGCAACTTGACAAAGAGGCACCAACCAATACTTTCATTGATCCAGGCTTTCAAAGACAGGAGTTTGGTTCAACACATCACAGTGGGTGGAACCAACGAACGCAAGTTCCATTTTCTAATTTCTATTTGCTCAAATATCTAGTAAACAATATTTTTCTTTTGAATATTGAATATTGATATTCATTTAATCCAGTAGTTAATTCATTTGGGTTACAATCTTGTACAAACCTTAACAACAATCATCAAATTAAAACAATTTTTTCACAGTAGCTTAGAATTACCAAAACCCTAGTTACATGTTCCATAAAACAGAAGCTTAATCTATTTGTTTCATCCAATAACTCACTTTATGTTTATTTGTTTTAACTTCACAGTAAGCTGAGAATTAATTTAAAATCTCTAACTCAACTATTAAAACCCTAATTTGTAAAAATTAATACCTAAGCCTAAATCCCAGACTTTGTTTCCTAATCCTTAAAACCCTAATCATACCCAATAAACTAAGACTCCAAAACTTAAAACACGAATTTTCATACCTAATCCAAAACCCTAAATCCTTAATATCCAGTAACCTTAAAACCCTAAAAATTAAATGCTAAAACCTTAATCCCAAACCCTAATTTCCTTAAACCTTAATTCCTAAAACCTTAATCCCTAAAACCTTAATCCAAAACTCCAAATTCCAAAAAAACCTAAATTTCACCCAGTAGCCTTAAAACCTAACCCTAAACCTTGCTTCTTAAACCTAACTCCCAAAACCTTGAAAACCCCAGTTCATATCTAATACCAATCCTAAAACCCTAATTCTATCCAAAACCCTAATTCCAAATACCAAAAACCTAATTTTCAAAACTAACACCCTAGTTTATAATTTAAAACCTTACTTTCCAAATTTTAACCCTAATTGAATAATTAAAACCTTAGCTTTTTTTACAAACCCTAATTCATATTAATAAAACCCTAGCTTTGTATTTTTATTGTTTAATATAATGCATAATATTTAAATGTAGATTTTGATTATTTAACTTATTAATATATGTTTGCGATGGATGATTTATTTTTTGTGATTTACTTTTAGTTATTATGAATTTTGAATGATTTGATTTTTTTTGGTTAAATGTCTTTATTGGTTTATTTTGATTTTAAGATGTATGAGGTACGTTTTCACTTTGTGGGTACCTCAGTTTTTATTATGTAATTTGATTTATCTTTTAAAAAATTTTGACTATTGTAAGGGATACATTTCCACCTATGGTGGATGTCCTATTTTATTTATTTTATTTTCTTTTTGTTTTGGATATTGGACATTTGTAAAGGCATATTTCCATCCATGGATGGGTGCTTGTTTTGATTGCCTTACATTAATAAAGGTGATGGATGTTTATTTCTTTTAAATTGTGTGTAGTATAGATAATATCATAATAACTAAGAAGTTAATAATGTCTAGACCTGAAAAGAAGGTCGGTTCTAATAAACCGGGCACTATGGGGGTGCTAGGTCATTCTCACTTCCCCGCGCATATTCAACTTTCTGAACCTAATAGGAAGTTCAGGATTCCTTAGGAATCGAATCTTCCACCCCTTTCTTTTTCTCGATCGGTCCGGGTGGCAACTCTATTTTTTTTTGGATTTAGGCTCGTGTTCTCTAAGGTCTTGAGCCTAACAGTGCCAAAGTCGTAAGAACCATTCCACATAGGAGTGGGGCTGAAAATCTTCTCTCACAAAATAACCAAATTTTTTGCAAAGCAGAATCCATTAAAAAAATGGAAAAATGAATGAAGATACAAATGATAGAAGGTTAGTCTAGCTGAAAGAGCTGAAGTTAATCTATTAAAGAATGGAACAAGTGGCTAGAAGAAAGCTTACACTCTCAAAGCTAAAAGAATTAAAGTCAATCCAGTAAAGAATAGAACAAGTGCCTAGAAGAACGCCAACACCCTCAAATGACAAAAGGTTAGTCAATTAGAAGAGCTGAAGTCGATACAAGATGAAGGTCCATCCTCAAGCAAAATCCATTGAAGAATGGAGAAAGTGGCTAGAAGAAAGCCATGATAAAAGGTCAATCAGCTAGAAGAGCTAAAGTCAATACAAGATGAAGGTCCATCCTTAAGTAGAATCTATTGAAGAATGGAGCAAGTGGCTAGGAGAAAGCCACGATGGAAGGTCAGTCAAGCTAGAAGAGCTAAAGTTGATGGCTAAAAAAAAAGCCAAAAATCTCAACTGACAAAAGGTCAGTCAGCTAGAAGAGCTGAAATTGATTGGCTAAAAGAAAGATAGAACGCTCAACTAATAAAAGATTAGTCAACTAGAAGAGCTGAAACTAATTGGCTAGAACCCTCAACTGACATAAGTTCAATCAGCTAGAAGAGCTAAAATTGATGGCTACAAGAAAGCCAGAACTCTCAATTGACAAAAGGTCAGTCGAACCGAGTCACGGGTCCAAAACCTAAATCTAATTCATGAGTCCAGATTCCAAATCACTCCATGGGTCCAAAACCCAAAATAAAATTCTTGGGTTCAGAACCCAAACTAGATTTCTAGGACTAAAACACAAATCAATCCCCAGGTCCAAAACCCAACCTATCAATTCAAAAGATAAATTTTCTTTTCACTCTCTTCTACTGAAGTCTTAGATCATTCAAGCAGGGGGAAAAACTATAGATCCTAAATTTTTGCTCAGTTTAAATTTTGTTTTAATTAAGAGAGGCCAAATTAATTTAATTTTAATGAAAGTCCCAAATTAAGTTTAATATGATTAAATTAGGACTAGTTGAAGTTGAACAAATTAAAATTTAGACCAATTAGGTTCGGATGGGTTAGCCAAGCTCAATATGAGCAAAATATGAGCCTAATTTATTATGATCCAAGCTTATAAGGAATTTGGCTAATTCGCCATGAGCCATTAAATATTGGCCGAAATTTATTTTAATTGAATTTTAAGTGAAGGATGGACTCAAATAAACAACAGGTCTTCTGGTGGGCTTAGAATTAGTAAACCTAATTAACCTAAGGATTGCCTATAAGTATAAGGAGACAGCCAGTAATTAAGGGGGAGCCAAGGTTGATCAACGAACAATAATTAAAAAATACAGAGAGGATAACAATTAAAAAATAAATGTAGATAGAGAGCAATCAAAGAGAAGAAGAGAGACGTAGCTGAAAAGAACAATTCTCTTCATATTGCATTCACTATGCTAAGATCACAGTTGATCCAAGCAGTATCACGATGGAGTTTTTTTCAATAGATTAATATTCGTGGAGCCAACAAACGAATATACAACTTTTATTAACAAATCCAATTAAATCCATTAATTGATTTTTAATATTTCAATTACTGCATTGAACTCACTCACTGATTTTTAATATTTCAATTACTGTGATGAATTCATGGATTAACCTTCAATATTTCAATTACTATGGTGTTGTTAATTTGAAAATGAAGTTATGTTAAATCTTTCACAGTGAGCAATTAGAAATTAATCGAAGGTCTATAAACTTAATTTTGGATCCAAAACTCGTATTTCACTTTGTAAATTAGGATTATATTACAAAATCTCAATTACATGTTTCAAACTCTAGCTTTACATCTCTAACCTAGATTTGAACTTCATTTTAAATCCTAATTTTTAATGTCTTTAGCTTTAAGTTGCATGTTAAAATCATAGTTTGCATATTTCAAAACCCTAATTATGCATTCTTTTGTCTAAAACCCTAATCTATAAATCCTAATCCAAAACCCTAATTCCATAGATTCAAAAACCCTAATCTAAGACCTCAATCCTTTACGTTTAACCCTAGCTTACATGCTTTAGCCCTTAACTGTAGTTTTAACCCAACTTTGCATGTTTTAATCTTAATTTGTATCTTTACACCTTGATCTTGATTACTTGATATATTTTATGATGGATGATGCACTTTGATTATTTTATCACTTACTTTCTTTAATCAAATTATTTTTATTGGTTGTTTGATTTTTTTAGAAGATGTAAAAGGCATGTTTCAACTTTGTGGGTGTCTTATTTATTTTATTTATGTAATTTAATTTATTTTATGGACTTTGAAAATTTGTAAATTACACATTTTCACCTTATGGTGGGTGTCCTATTTCATTTATTCTTATGGATTTGGGATAGTTATAAGGGTAAGTTTCCATCCTCAAATGGGTGCCCGTTTTGATTTATTTGTTTAAACTAATAATATGATGAATGATTATTTTTAATTGCATGTAATATGAATATTTTTATAATAATGTAAGAATTTAATAATATTTAGACCTGAAAAGGAGGCCGGTTTCAATAAACTGGGCGCTATAGGGTGATGGGTCATTCACACCTTCCTCATGCATACCTAACTTTCTCACCCTAATATGGGGTTGAAGATTCCTTAGAAATCGAGTCATCTATCCCTTTATTTTCTTTCTTAGCCCATCCTGGTGGCAACTTCATTTCTCTGGGTTTAGGCATATGTTCTCTAAGGCCCTGAGCCTAACAATGCTGAAGTCGCAAGAACCATTCCACCGAGAGTGGAGGCGAAAATCTCTGCTCACCACACTACATATTCTTCATCTCTCTATAATTGTCTTTTCTTTTTATATTCTCCTTTTCAACTTTTTTCTTTTTTTATTGTTTTATTCCAAAGTTATAAAAAAAATACTTAATATTAGTAATTTTTCCCATTGTTCACATAGTAACAAATTTGGGTTTTCTATTTTTATTATAGTTTAGATCTTTTTTTTTTAGAAATTTATTGTTTTTTTCATTCATGTCCATTAAAGCAATGATGACATAAACCTTAAATCTTTCATCTTTCAAAGTATTGAATTTTGATATATTCGAAAACTACCTCATCTAAAAAGCCTGCAATGTGGTTCGAAATGGGAGAAACATGAAGATTAGTGTTGGTTTGAAATGAAAAGGAAGATGAGTCTAAACCAAGTGAATATGTGTGCAACTATAAGCAAGTATAATTGGAACTGCTATAAGTCAAGATATGTGATTGACATCACTTCAAGTGGCAAAATGGTGGAGATGCTAGTTAAGCTAGTGGGATTGCCAATCTCAGAGATTTGGTCACCAAAACTTATGATAGCTTATAGAATTGCCTATTAGATTGGCATGATCACCAGTTGGATTGGTATGATTGTTACTTGAATTAACATGGCGATACCGTGTAACATCCGTGATTTTGGAGAAATTAAATAAGTATTTGGAGATATAAAGTGTATATACTCAATATATATATCTAGAGTATATAACATATACATGATAGGTTGCAAATCCAACATGTTTATTACTTTATTTTTGTGCTTAATTGATGTTATTCACATTGAAAAGAAGAGCTTTTACTTGGTTTTTATTATTCTGGACAGGAACGGTGGATTTGCAATAAAGAGGCTTATTTGGAGCTGGATTGGAAGTATTGGAGCAAAGGACATGAAGATGAATTTTCTTTATGACAGATTGTCAGATTGGCAGCAGAGGCCTTAGCCTTGCCCAAGGCTAATGGCCAGGCGGATCTGAGCGAGCTGATTTAATTAAGTGACGGGCCCACGCATTTTAGTGGTATTTGAGGAATTCTAAACCGACTTGTAATAGGATTTAAGTAGTTTTTAGTGGGCCTTTTTGTTATATTATGTTTTGGCCCCACTTTTAGGAGTATATAAGTTAAAATTAGGTTTTTAAATAGACACTTTTTTATTACGTAAGGGGAGATACGAATTTCAGTTTTCTTTGACAGATTTTACAATGTTTTCTTCCATAGCCATGTGTGGCTAAACTCTTTATTTCAGTCAAGGATTAATTCAAGGTTGAAGTTCTTAAGATTGTGAGGTTTGATTGTGCCTAATTATTCTTTTTAATTCTTTTGCATTCATACTTTTACTGTGGCTTATTGGGAAAATCCATCCTTAGTGTATTTTTATTAGTTGATTGATCTGGCCAATTGATTAATTGATAGGATACATATAGCTAATCAATGAGATTAAATCCGTAATTGTTTATTCGAGTTGATACAAGTGGCAATTGGTATAATTTGATTGGGTAGAATCTTTTGGGTTATATTAAGTAATTGTATGATATAATCTAAACGAATCTCGCTAGTAGGTTTGTTGGTTAGGGCAAGGTCTTTCTAGTGTTCATTGCAATCAATAAATTAGATCTTGTCGCTAGTATTAGGGTTGTTTATTGGTTAGGGGTTATTCATAGCGCTATGTCTTGCTTAACCTATTCAGAACAGAAAGATTGGTCGGAGACGCTAGCTTGAAGGCTATAACTTGTCTGTGAATATGAATTAAAAAGATTATTTTTTAGCCCGTGATCAATCCGTGAGAACTTCATACCGCGAATCGTCCTTGACTGAGTTCACTTCCATTGATTTTAAGTTTTAATTATTTTCTGCTGTTTTAATTTATTTCTTAATTAATTTTGCTATTTAATTTCGTCCCTTTTTACCTAAGTTATTTCCCCCATTTTATTTTTTAATTTTCACTCACAGCAGGTGTCAGTTCTGGTTAGCTTTGGGCAAGGCTAGTCCCTTGGGTTTGACCCTTCTCACCCTATTTACAAGTTTTCTTTTGTAGGAAGAGCAGGTTTATTATTTTTGGTGGATTCGACACCCATCAAATTTTTGGCGCCGCTGCCAGGGACTAGTTTACATTACTGTTATTGCTTCTTTGAATGACCAGATTTGAAAATTTGCAATTGGAATTTGATCCTGAGATAGAAAAGACAGCACGTATATTGACGAAGGAAACCAGGCTACGAAAAAGGGCTGCAACTGCTTCTACAGCTGATCCAGAAATTATAATTACTGATTTAGTTGAATCTTCAACTGAATTTGATCCTGAATTAGAAGAAACCTCAACAGAATCTGAAAGAGAGGAACATATGGCTGATAATCGGACTGTTAGAGAGCTACAGGCAGCCCCTGTGGACCAGCAGCCCCTGTGTATTGCTTTTCCAAACTTGGATGCACCATTTGAGTTGAAATCTGGTTTGATTCACCAGCTCCCTACTTTCCATGGAATGAAGAACGAGAACCCACATAACCACTTGAAAGAATTCCATGGAGTGTGATCAAGCATGAAGCCGCATGGTGTATCGGAAGAGCAAATCAAGTTAAGAGCATTCCCGTTTTCATTAAAAGATACTGCCAAAGAATGGTTACTTAACTTACCACCGGGTTCTATAACCACATGGCCCGAGATGGCTCATGCATTCTTGGATAAGTATTTTCCCGCCTCTAGAGCAGCCACCATTCGTAGGGAGATAAGTGGGATCAAATAAAAAGATGTAGAAAGTCTTCATGATTACTGGGAGAGATTCAAGAGGTTGTGTGCAAACTGCCCACAACATGGGATGTCCGAACAATCACTTCTCCAGTATTTTTATAAAGGGATGCTGGATATAGAAAGGAAAATGGTCGATGCTGCAAGTGGGGGAGCTCTTATTAACAAAACTCCAGCCCAAGCAAGAGAGATCATATCAACCATGGCTGCAAACACACAACAATTTGGAGAAGTTGAAGAGCCATCACGCAAGCTCTATCAGGTAAGTAATTCTTCCGTTGAAGCTAAACTTAATGAGCTAACTTCTGTGATTAAAAATTTTGCTGCAGGACTTAATAGTCATAAAAGAGCATGTGAAGCATGCACTTCTTATGAACACCCAACCGATGCATGTCCATCTTGACAAGAGGGTCAAGAGCAAGTCAACGCTATTGGAGGTTTTTCCGGGCAGCCTCAAAGATCCAACTTTCCCATCTCCAACACTTTTGATGATAGTTGGAGGAGGCACCCGAATCTTAACTATGGGAATAGGCAGCAAAATTTTCAGCAAGCTAGGCCACCTCCTCAACAATCTTCCAACTCAAACATGTCTTTGGAAGACATAGTTAGATCCCTTGCCACAAGCACATCTGCATTCCAGCAAGAATCCAGGAGGGAGATGAATGAGCTTGCCACCAATGTAGGCGCACTCCAACAAGAAACTAGGAGGAGCATCCAAAATATGGAGAGCCAAATCAGCCAGCTAGCCTCCTCCGTGAGCAGATTGGAAATGCAAGGGAAGCTTTCCTCTCAAACTATTGTCAATCCGAGGGAGAACGTGAGTGCCATTACTCTTTGTAGTGGAAAGGAGCTACAAACAGCAGCTACAAAGAAAAACAGCAGCAGGCCCAAGGAAGAAGATGAAAAAGAGGTTGAGATTTTGAAGGATGAGCCTACCAAGCAAGTGCAAGGATGGATGTCCGAACCAATTGTCATTCCACCTCCTTTTCCCGAGCGATTGAAGCAATGCAAGAAGGAACAAGAAGAGAAAGATATCTTTGAAGTCTTTCGCAAGGTCGAGGTAAATATTCCCTTACTTGACTTAATTAAGCAAATACCTCGTTATGCAAAATTTTTGAAGGAATTCTGCACAAGTAGGCGAAAGCAAGCTAGTGATGAGAAGGTAAGTGTGGGGGAGAATATCTCTGCTATTTTACAAAGAAAACTTCCCCCGAAGTGCAAGGACGAGGGTATGTTTTCTATCCCATGTAGAATAGGCAATGTGCAATTTAAGAAAGCTATGTGTGATTTAGGTGCTTCAATTAATGTTATTCCATTGTCTACTTTTTCTTCTTTAAATGTGGGTGAGTTAAAGAAAACTAGCATTTGTATTGAATTGGAAGACAAGTCCGTTATCTACCCGGAAGGGGTGCTAGAAGATGTGTTAGTTAAAGTAAATGGTCTTATCTTTCCTGCTGATTTCTATGTTATTGATATGAAGGATCCTAAATCCTCAAATTCTTCTGAAATCATTTTAGGGAGACCATTTCTTAGGACAGCTAGGACTAAAATTGATGTTTTTGATGGTATTCTTACCATGGAGCTGGATGGTGAAGTTGTCAAATTTAATATGTATAGTGAAGTTAAGGATGTTAGTGTTGTGTCAAATGTGAATGCTATATCTAATGTTGAGTCTGGTATTGAAAACTCTTCTCAATTGAATGATAAAAGTGAGTTAAATGTGGTTTCTTGCAATAATTCTGATATTGATTGTACTAATATGTTCAAAGAAAAAGTTTTGTTTGATGAGAAGTTGCAGGTTGAGAATGAGAAGAAGGCAATTAAATTGGGTTTGAGGCGATTGCCGAATCGCTTAAAATATTTGTTTATTGATGATGAAGACCCAATTGCTTTGATAGTGCCCAAAGGATTAAGTAGTGGGCAAGGAAAGAGGTTAATTCAGGTGTGCAATGAGTACAAAGATGGGTGTAGAAGGGCAGGACATGCTGCCTATGGAACCTGGATGGAGTTCGGTTGAAGAATTCGGGAACGTCTAGCCTAAGACGTTAAATGAGGGCGCTTTCTAGGAGGCAATCCAAGCCTAATAAATTTTATGTTTTTTTCTTTTTATTTGAATTTCCTGCACTTGTTTTTATTTTTCAAAAAAAAAATTTTGCCATGAACAGTGTCGTCTTCTTCCTTGGCATTCATTTTTCTATCTAATGTCTGCATAAGGTTCAGTTAAAATGGTCTTTCATGGTGAATATATTGTTGTAGGCAGTTAAAATAAATAGACCTTGCCTTTTTATGAAGTTTTTTTAATTTTATTACAATTATTTCCTTGGTTTACCATGTTACTTATTTATTTTTATTTTTATTTTTATTTTTATCTTTTAACAGCAGGTATTTAATTCATCTCTCTCTCCCGTTCAAAGGTCTCTAGCAGCCCCTCAATCGAAAATCCAGCAGCCCCTCAATCGAAAACCCAGCAGTCACCATCTTCTCTTCCCCATCCAGCAGCCCCAACAAACCCGAAAACCCAGCATCTCTCTATCTCTCTCTCTACCCGAAAATCCAGCATCCCCTTCTTCAAACCAATCGCTCCTCCCACATCCCTATTTCGATTTTCACCCATAACCCCACACCAACTCGATCTCCATTAAACCCTCTTCCCTTCCCGCCCACCGTCCAGCCGGTCCAGCATAGCCACTTGCCACCGATCTGGATTCAGATCATGGCTGCACCCGCCACACCACCACCTGCACCAGTTCCGCTGTCTAGGCTTACCTCGCAACATCAAACTTGTGATTTCTCTTCTGCCGTTCAAACAAGTGGCCACTTTCCATTCACTGCACTTCCAATTCTGGTTTCACAACAGAAAAGAACTTCCACAGTGAGGTATTTTTGAACTCAATTTCAATTTCGCAGTTCAGATCAGGTAAGTACCTTTCTATGAATTTTTCATTGCATTTTAAAAAAAAATTTGATATGCCATGAAATTGCGAATTGATTGAATGTTCTGTGAATTGGTGGTAAACTTTGAATGGTATTGTGATAGCATAACTTTGGTGATGAAAGATTGGACTTTAAATTGAATTGAGAAGAATGTGTTTTAAATTGAATTGATGAGCTTGCAATTTTGATTCTGTTACCTTGACTCATTTTGGTAAAGGCTGGATAAGTGTTGTGAGAGATAGTTTGGAATTGAGTTTTTGTTGTGCTAATTAGTAGCAGTGAACACGGATGTGCCAACTTGGGTTCGTAAATTGAGATATTGTCTTCATATATACTGCTGGAATTTGGTTTTCAACTTGTCAAATTGGGTGTTTTGATTTTCTCTGGGATTGTACGACAAAAGATTAAAAAAGTTTTAATTGTTTCCATAGATTAGTTGCATTTCTAATTTTGATTGATTATGTCGCTCGATGCGCTTTTGAACTGTAACTATTTGCAATTGAAGGAGCTTCAAATTCTGTTCTAATATTCACTCTTCCGTGATTATATTGCAAATTGGTTGATTGATTGAGTGTTGTTGGTATGCCTTAAATTTGATTTTGAATTGAATGTTGAGTGTTGAGCAGAAAATTCAGATTGAGTTTTAGTAAGAATGATGAGATGTTAAGTCCAAGGTGCTGATGATTTATAGCTTTGAGATGCCAAATAAGTAATTTTAATTCTATTTAGGTTAGTACTGAACTAAATTTTTGTTTTAAAATTAAAATTACTTTTGTGATTGCTGAATATTTTTGCCATAATTTGTTGTCAATTGCTCGTTTGCTTGTATTGTTGCCTTGGGTTGCGTTATTGGATTCTTTTGCAGGTAATGATTTTGGTAAATGGATTGGTTCAAAACCAACTCCTCACCATGCTTAAACAAGCAGGGAAAGTTTATGAGCACATTTCTCCGAACAGGGCAGTCTTCTTATACTCACTCTCTTTAATTTTATTTGCTTGTGACCCTTTCTTTATGTTTGATTATGATTTGTCCACATTGAGGACAATGTGTGAAATAAGTGTGGGGAGGGAATTTGATATGAGAATGTTTTTGCTGCAATTTTTGGGACTGATTTATGTGATTGAGCAGAGTAAATTTTGATGTTATATTGCTGAAATTTTGAGCTTTCTATTGATTAATAGCTGCTGCCATATGCTTAATTTCTGGTATGAGACTTGACTTTTGAAAATGTGACTTTTGAGTTAGGAAGATTAGACACTTATCCCATGACATTTCGAGTAAATTTTTTGCAATTTTGATGTGTTAAACTGATTTTGGGATTACTCATTGGGCTGTTTATGTTTTTAAACATGACTTGAAACTCCTAGGAAGCCTAGAGAGGAGAACTTTGCTTTTGTGACTTGGTTTGACCGTTGTGAGAACCTTAGATGATAAGGCTTAGCGAGCAGAAACCATAACTTGAAATTGACCGTCATTGCACTCATGAGTCTTAATTTAAATTGTTTACACTTTGAATTCTCAAAATGGTTTTCAAAACTTAGTTTCTTTGGGTAGGTGTTTTTGAGAGCAATTTCCGAAGCTAAAAATTTAGAATAGCTTCTGAACACTAGAACTTTCTTTTACGTTCCCTTGAGGCAAAATCCTAGGCGAGTCTCAACTTTGGAAATGATTTGGGCATTCTCTTGGCTGATTCATTAATCCTTTTATGTTTTTCCCACCTTTACGTTACCATTCTCTCACCCCCTTCTAGCCTACGAAGTATGCTAAACGCGTACTCTAATTTCTTTTCTTAACCCACGATATAACCATATAACCGAAAAAGCCTTCGCTTACCACCCTTTTTGCGAGAAAATAGTCTTTTCAATTATTTGTTGAGCAAGTGCATATGTTAATAATTTGGGATTGACACAATTGCATTTTGTTTAGTTTTTAGAATTTGAAATCTAGATACCCATGCTTATTAGATGTAAATTTTTCTTGGGTTCAATTATTGTTGTAAATAGATTTTAGGGTGTTCTTTAAGAAAAAAAAAAAGAAGAAAAATTCAGAAAAAAAAATAGAAAAAAAAAACAGCAAAACAGAAAAAGAAAAATGAAAAAGAAAAAAAAAGAAAAAAAAAGTTGAGTTTGTATATAGAATTTTGTAAGTCTTGTTGTTGTAGTTGTATTCGTATAGAATTTTTATTTTGAGTCGCATTTGTAGTCATTTGAGCATTAATTAAGGGTAAATACATTGTGCATTGCTCGTTTGAGATTTAATATTGGAGACTTATTTTCTTGTTATTCTTTATCCTTACATTATCCTTTCTTTGTAACTGTCACCCTAGCCTAACCTGAGTAAAGACCTATTGATCTTTTGTTGAGACTTGATCTACATTAGTGGAGAGGGAATTTGGAGGAGAGCCTATGGTTGTTTATTGTTAGGTTTTTTTGAAGCTATGAAAATGTGTTTTATATGCTTTGTTAATTGCTCAATAAAATGCCTATCGATTCAAACTTCGTATGTGTGCGTGTGTGTTTTAAGAATTCTTAGTGTAACCTTTTTTGATTGAGTTCATGATGATGGAATGATATTGACAGTTTGGTATCCAATTGCGAGGTTGAGTTGTTTGCGGTTTTTGTATATGTTGGATTGGGTTTCAGGGTGAAGTATGTGGTCTCCTTATAGATCTAATTTTGAGTTTTGAGTCATGCTTGAGGACAAGCATGAGATAAGTGTGGGTATATTTGATAGGTTGCAAATCCAACATGTTTATTACTTTGTTTTTGTGCTTAATTGATGTTATTCACATTGAAAAGAAGAGCTTTTACTTGGTTTTTATTATTCTGGACAGGAACGGTGGATTTGCAATAAAGAGGCTTATTTGGAGCTGGATTGGAAGTATTGGAGCAAAGGACATGAAGCTGAATTTTCTTTATGACAGATTGTCAGATTGGCAGCAGAGGCCTTAGCCTTGCCCAAGGCTAATGGCCAGGCAGACCTGAACGGACTGATTTAATTAAGTGACGGGCCCACGCGTTTTAGTGGTATTTGAGGAATTCTAAACCGACTTGTAATAGGATTTAAGTAGTTTTTAGTGGGCCTTTTTGTTATATTATGTTTTGGCCCCACTTTTAGGAGTATATAAGTTAAAATTAGGTTTTTAAATAGACACTTTTTTATTACGTAAGGGGAGATACGAATTTCAGTTTTCTTTGACAGATTTTACAATGTTTTCTTCCATAGCCATGTGTGGCTAAACTCTTTATTTCAGTCAAGGATTAATTCAAGGTTGAAGTTCTTAAGATTGTGAGGTTTGATTGTGCCTAATTATTCTTTTTGATTCTTTTGCATTCATAATTTTACTGTGGCTTATTGGGAAAATCCATCCTTAGTGTATTTTTATTAGTTGATTGATCTGGCCAATTGATTAATTGATAGGATACATATAGCTAATCAATGAGATTAAATCCGTAATTGTTTATTCGAGTTGATACAAGTGGCAATTGGTATAATTTGATTGGGTAGAATCTTTTGGGTTATATTAAGTAATTGTATGATATAATCTAAACGAATCCCGCTAGTAGGTTTGTTGGTTAGGGCAAGGTCTTTCTAGTGTTCATTGCAATCAATAAATTAGATCTTGTCGCTAGTATTAGGGTTGTTTATTGGTTAGGGGTTATTCATAGCGCTATGTCTTGCTTAACCTATTCAGAACGGAAAGATTGGTCGGAGACGCTAGCTTGAAGGCTATAACTTGTCTTTGAATATGAATTAAAAAGATTATTTTTTAGCCCGTGATCAATCCGTGAGAACTTCATACCGCGAATCGTCCTTGACTGAGTTCACTTCCATTGATTTTAAGTTTTAATTATTTTCTGCTGTTTTAATTTATTTCTTAATTAATTTTGCTATTTAATTTCGTCCCTTTTTACCTAAGTTATTTCCCCCATTTTATTTTTTAATTTTCACTCACAGCAGGTGTCAGTTCTGGTTAGCTTTGGGCAAGACTAGTCCCTTGGGTTCGACTCTTCTCACCCTATTTACAAGTTTTCTTTTGTAGGAAGAGCAGGTTTATTATTTTTGGTGGATTCGACACCCATCAATATATATGGTATATTAATTGTATATGTTGGATTAATACATTACATACATAATATTTAATACACAATAAGGTATATTTGATGTATATATAAGATACGCATTACTTGTGCATATGTGTAATATCCTAAATTTTTTAAAAGTTCTAATTTTTGGAAATTTGATAAAATAAATTATAATTTAAATGGATAAATTAAATTAATGGTTTTAAATGAAAACTGAAAAGGTTTTAAATGAAAAAGTGGATAATATATGTGATATATATATATAATATACATAACATATAAAAGTCAACACTTTTTAAAAGAAAAGTCAAAGTAAAAGGGTATTTTGGTAATTAAATCTTAGAAATTTAAAATTAATAAAATAATTCAAAAATAAATTATTTTTAATGGAAGAGGGAATTTAGGACTTTTAATTTATTAAATAATTAATTATTAAATTATTTTAATATATATATATATATGGTTTAAAATTAAAGGGTGAAAGGAAAGAGAAATAAAAAAATAAAGTCTTTTTCTTCTTCTTTCCTTCAAGGCCGAATTTCATGGCTTCAAGAGAGGGATTTGCTTCTTCCATACTCCAAAAATTGAACGAGATTTTAAGAATTCAAGTGGAGTTTTAGAAGTTTCTTCATCAATTAGTAAGCTTTCCTACCAAATTTTCAAATTCTATGGAAAAGTGTGTTATGTAAATTTTGGAATTCTATAGTAGCATGATTTAATTGCTTAATTGGATATGAATGAAGTTGTTTTGATTGGTTATTAATGATTTTAAGGTTGGATTAAAGAAACGGTTGAGTTTGGGTAAGATTGGTGAAGAGAGAGAATTTAGGGTTATGTAATTTTTGGGGTTTTGAAATCATGGTTTTTAATTGTGTAAATTGATTCCAAATGAGTTGTTTTGATACATAAACAAGTATTTTAAAGTCAAATATTGGATTTGGTTGTGTTTGGTTGGAGTTTGAGAATGGAAGTGGAGATTTAGGGTTTTGAAAAAGTGATTTTCCAAATTAGTTGAATTGTGTGATTTTATTTGTTTAAGCATATTGTTTAGTGTTAAAAGTGATGAATATAAGCTTGAAAGGAGTAATGGATTGTGTTGGAATGGAAAACCTTCAATGGGGGAAGGTTATTCCATTTTTTAGATTTTGTGTATAAGAGTGTATTGTTATAATGTAAATGATTTAAATGTATTAAAATATGTTTTTAATAAAATTTATAAACTTAAAACACTAATTTAAATGGCTTAATATGGTTTTTCAAAATTAAAGTGAGGTGAAGCTTAATTTTGGGATTTGGTTTAGAGTGATATTTAATTATGGTTTGATGTTGAGAATACCTTAGAATATGATATTAAATGATTATGTATGATCACATTTGGTATAGGCATTGAGGGAGGTTGATTTGCTTCATCCAAGTGGTGAAGGGCAAGTTGGAAGGATAGGATTGGAGGTTGTATTAAGCTTGCTTTGGGTTGCTAGTAGAGGTATGTACAAACTTTGAGTATAATGTTTATATTTGCATGACATTTGGACTTAACACATTTTGGTTGAAAAATGTGTTTAGCTACTTGGTTCATTGATTGAGTATGAATAATGTGCTATGACATTTGTAATGTCATATATGTGTTAAATGCATTGTGAAAAGCCATTGGTAATGGCTAAATTGTGTAAAGTGTGAAATATACATATTATGTGAAAATACCCAAAGTAATTGGGTAATGTGTTGTGAATGCAAAAATGAGATAAGTGGAATAATCAAATGAATTGATATTGATAAAAAATAAGAAAAAAATGAGAAAAGTGAGAAAAATAAGAAAGATGTGAAAAATGAGAAAAATGAGAAAAAAAAAGTAAAAATAAGGCAATGAGCCTAGTTTGATTATGAGAAATAAAATGAGAAATGAATTGTGAAAGTATTTGATAATGAGATAATGAATTAATTGTGTGCCTAATATGTTATTCAATTTTCAGAGTTCTGGATTTGGCGGCATGCCTATGAATTGCTGGGCAAGTGAAAAGACCGGGACGTAAGCTGAGCCCAGCTGATAAATCATAAATATGATGTTTTTAGGGTGAAAAGATTGGGCCGTAAGCCTCAAAAACCGTAGCAGTCTAGCCGGGTTGAGGACCAAGATATTAGGGCCTAAGGGTCTAGCCGGGTTGAGGTCCAAGAGACTGGGGCTGTTACATTATCCATGGATATATATATTGCCTACGGGCTAGACACATGGTCTCATTATGGACCAAAGCAGTAACTCTGAAATTTGAATAGTATATTAGATCCTTTTTGGGCCCATGCTTGTCTTTGCTTTAATGTGAATTATGAATTGTGATACAATTGAGCAATATAATGTTATGAGTTATGAGTATGAAATATTTGAAAAATATAAGAAAGTGAAATGATGTGACCTCTATATGCATTGTGCATTGGCATTACTTTACATTTTTATTATTATCAAAGTTTGTACCACTAGGCTTCGACTTAGCGCGATTGTAATTCATCGCGCAGGTGTCATGGACGTTTTGGTAGAGCCAGAAAGTTTTACTAGACCTGGTCGGATCTAGATTTGTATTTATTGAGCTTGAAGAGTTGTTTTGGGTACATCAAGATCAGAACCAGTTGCCAGCATGTACATTTTTTATATTATGTATGTTATGATATGTTTTTGAAGCATATATTGTAAATTGTAAATAATGATTTGAATAATTTTGTTTAAGATGGGATTTTATATATAATGTTGATATAGATATACCTATATATAAGTATTTTGAGAAAATATGGAGAAATTGAGAAGTATTGGTGAATTGGTGAATTGATTTTATTTGGAGTGTTTGTTTTATGCAGGTTATGTTTTGTTGAATTTTGGAAATGTTCAAATTACAAATAAAACTTTGGTGAATTTTTTCCAGAGATTTTCATATAAAATATTTATTTTGGATTCCTATAACAAGCAAAGAATATTTATATACTATTTATTTTATATATTAGTATTTGAAATCTTAAAACAGAAATGTGAAAATTTTTATTAAATCGGTCTGTGACATTTTTATACCGTATATGCATATTTTACATATGCTAAAAATATGTATTGTACGTATATAGGGTAAGGGTGTTACATTTATTTTGGTATCAGAGCCTAGGTTTGAGGTTCTCGACCTAGGTGGGATGATAGAGAGAGAAAATTGGAATAAAAAAATGATTTTCAATTGTAATGCATGCATTAGCACTGGCAATTTATCTAATCCCTGATATGGCAATATCCATTTGATATAATAGATATGAGTTGAGATGGTGTCTGGGTTGCACAGATCAGAGTGGCGCAGTGGAAACGTCATTCTAAAGATTATGGATTAAGAATTTTTGGAATTTTTATTTGAAATTTAAAATTTATAGCTGATTCAATTGATGAATAAGTGAAATTAAAAAAACAATCTAGGAAAAAATTTAAGATATAAAAATAAAAAGTTTAAGAAATGAGCATGATAGTTACAGAAAATTTTATAGATGTACTACAAAGTGATATTGTCTGAATTGTTGGACAAATCTAGAAATGTCGGATGAGTTTGAACATTTAATAGAAAGTTTTTCTATATATTAGAATCCAAATGTATAAAATTTTATAAATTTTAAAGATGGATCTCGAATTAAGAAAAATAGAAGAACACAGATTGTTGGAGAAATTTCAGCAACTTAGAATCTGTAGAAATTGAAAACAAAATAAATCTAGAAACTATGGTAAACCAACCCAGAAAAATATAAACATTTACACACAATATCATATGCATTCCTATAACATATTGTTAAAATTTCATGAATTTTTATTAAGGTTTGATGCCTGAAAAAATTGGACAACCGGGTGCTGCCAAAGAAATTATTAAAGAGACAGATTCTCTAATTTTGGAAGATTTAATTTTTAAATATATTAAATCAACTTGGAAAAATCTAAAACTTTAAATATAAGTCCATATATGTGTCAAGTGCACATGGATAAAATTTTACAAGCTTTTATAAAGAATTGGTAAGGAATATAAAAATTAAAAGTGAGATTGACATGAAACTGAGGAAGTCATGCAGTTTTGTGTAAGTAAGTAATAAATTAATTTTATGAGACAAATGAATGAAGAAAATTATAAAACTTTATATGCATATGGGTATGGGTATAAGTATAGAAGGAATATGGAGTTTTTAATAATTTTCAACAAAGAGTTCATAATTAAAATCAATGAGTGAAATCATATATGATAGCGAATTATTTATTATGGAACAATGATGCATAATTTAGGGTTGAGTGTGTAAAATTAAAGTATCTAAATAGATGATGTTAATTAGTGTAAGGAAATGAATTAGTGTTGTTTAAAAGTAAATGTTATGATCTTAAGATTGAGAATGTGATATGGGTGAGATTTGGTGAGGTTCATGTTGTTGGTTGCATTAAATGAAATTTGAAGTTTTGAAATGGGTTTCCATAATTGTGAAAGTGATGTGTTTTGATGTTAAATTAATATAAAAATAATATTTATAAAGTTAGCTTTTGAAAGTGAGATTAATAGAATGAGGTTTAAGTAAAATAGTAAATTAGAAATTTAGAGTTGTAAAGGAATTTCGATGAGGATTATTTAGATATTGATAGCTTAATGTTTAATAAGCATGGGAGTAATTTTGAATGAGTAATGTCACTTATAAAAGTACTAACTAAGGTGTAATGTGGTTGATAATATAGAAATTTATTATGAAATAAAGGGAAATGATTAAGCAAGTGAAAATGAGTTACTTTAGTTAATTGAATTGGAAATGATGAAAATGGATATGAAAGGTGTGATCAATGCAAAAAAAAAAAAAGTGAGAGAGATGTCACATTGGAAACGTGACTAAGATTTATGTGAAGTGTTAGAAAATATATATATATATATAATAAGAAACTTATTAAAAAGATGGGAGATTGAATAAGGAAGATGTTAATTATGTTATGGTCGGAGTGTGTATATATGTTGAATTGATGAATAACCTAAGTAATGTCAAAAGAATGATAAATGATAATGTTCTCTAAAAGGTGATAAATGTTAACTTTGTATAGGTTGTATGTAAAATAAGAATTGAGTATAATTGTATGATTTGTGTGATGAGATTTTTTTTTCTATATGAACACAAATATGATATGTAAGAAAATTTGGAAAGTAAGTCACATTGTGATTATGACTTACGAAGGTGTATGTGAATGATTAAAAAAATTGAATGAAAATTTTTATAAGAGATAGATTAGAAATGGAGTAATAAATGGAAATTATGTAAATTAGCATATGAACGAATGTGTATATGTAAGAGATGTTAATGATAATATTGTTGAAACATGAGTTAGGCTAATGATGATCAAGTGATCAAGAGTAAATTGCTTTGAAACAAAGCTGAAACGTGTTAACTTTTTGTGTATCAAAAGATTAGAAAATGAATATGTGATTTTTGCGATACGAACTTAATATTATGATTGAAAATGTTTGAAGAAGAATGATAGAAGGGCAGTATTTATTTATAAGCCACGGATGTGACCATTATTATGGCATGACCATTGGATAGTTTTGGTGAGATTGATAGTTATGCTTCAAGAAACATGATCAAGACTTATGGTTTCCATAGTTGTATCTTATAATTTTATACTAAAAATTTATTTATAATTATAGAAAGTGTGGAAACAGAAGAGAATTGTAAAAATATGATGAGCTTTAAATGATGTATAAGAAAAGTGATTTGTGTAAATAGGGTAACTATAAGAAATGTGAGAAAGTGGTAAATGAAAGGAATTATGAAATGTGAGTAAGAATTATAATAAATGTGTTTGAAAGTGTTATAAAATGAATAAGTTGATGAAAATAATGTGTAAAGTAAACGAGACTAGGGGAATTGAATATTATCTGTAATGATGAATTCGAAGAGAATTAAAACTTGAGAATAAATTTGACCTAATAGAATTAGGTCATGAATTGAAAACAAATTGATGAATTTAAAATAGACAAAAGGCTGGTAAGAATAGAATAAGGTTGTGATGGTCATATTATGATAGTTAGATCAATTTATCCGAAATGTAATAAGTTTACAAGTATTTATTGAAATTCAATGTGTGTAGTTGTATTAAGAATATGCAAGCTATATGATAATGTGCATAATACAACATTTTGATATGTATATGCATATGAAAGGAGCTAAGTTATATTAGTTTCAAATAATTATAAGAGAAAAGTGTTAGTTATAGTATAATTGGAATGAATTTTAATAAGGAAATAAGATTTTATTGTTGTATAATGGTGATATTAAATTAATATATGGTAATTGTATAAAGAGTAGAATCAAAGTGAAGATGTGTAAAATTATTGTGTTAAGATAAAAGTTATTAACATTTGAATTTAAGGTGATGAGAGTATATTTTTATGATAATGAAGTGATCAAATATCTTGATTGCAATAGGTGTGCGGTGTATATATATTAAGCAGATGAACTAATTTTGTCTAATGACAATTCGATTAAAGATATAATAATCTACTGTGACTGTTTGAGTAAATAGACAGTATAATGATGTGTTAGGGAATGGAAAAAAAGAAATTAAGAATGAACCAAAGGGAGAGAATAGAAATTATGTAATTTGGTAAAATAATGATTTGGATGAATTATTACTATACTGGATAATTTCAAGGACGAAATTATTTAAGGGGGAGAAAATTGTAACATCCGTGATTTTGGAGAAATTAAATAAGTATTTGGAGATATAAAGTATATATACTCAATATATATATCTAGAGTATATAACATATACATATGGTATATTAATTGTATATGTTGGATTAATACATTACATACATAATATTTAATACACATATAAGGTACATTTGTGATGGGTGTCGAAGCCACCAAAAATAAAAACCTGCTCTCCAAAATAAAACAACACGAAAATATTGTAAATAGGATGAGAAGGGTCAAACCCTAGGGACTAGCCTTGCCCAAGGCTAACTAAAACCTGACCTGCTGTAATTTAAGAAAAATAAAATAAAAACAGGGGAATTATATTTATGAAAAATAAAACGAAATTAAGTTAAAGAAGTGATCAAGAGCGAAATTAGGACAGCAAAAATAATTAAAAACTTGAAACAATGGAAGACAAACTCAGTCAAAGGTAATTCGCGGTATGATATTCATTTGGATTGATCATCGATTTCAAGATAGCTTTTCAACTCATTATTGTAGACAAGTTATAGTAAAAAAGGAACGTCCTCCCAACCAATTCTATCTTAGTATTAGATTATTAAGGTATGACCTAATAATAATCACTAATTAACTAGCAACCCTAAGTACGACAAAGGATTTAGCCGTTAACATCGTTAAAAATTAATAGAACCCAGCCCTGACCAACAAAAACTATGAGAATCCATTTAGATCAGACTATGCTTTCCCACAATATAACCCTAAGGCTTTGACGCAATTGAATTATATTGACTACCACTTTTATCAACTCGGATTAACAATTACAGATTAAACCTAATTGATTGGTTGTGTAGAAACCTATTAGATGAATAACGGGCCCTGTTAAAACAAATAATAGATATCCACTATGGATGATTCTCACCCCAATAATCAAAGAGAAAACACAAATACAATATGAATCAAAAAGCAAAGATAAAGCACATTAAATCTCACAATCCATTAGAAAATCAACGTTGAATTAACCTTCGACTGAAAGAAAGAGTTTAGCCACGCATGGCCATGGAAGAACAACAAAAATTCTATAAAAGATAATGAAAATTTTGAATAATCAAAGAGGAGCTAAAAAGTATCCTCCAAAAACCCTAAAAATAACTTAAATACTTAATAAAGAGTGGGGCCATCCTAATATAACAAAAAGGCCCACTAAAAACTACTTAAATCCTATTACAAGTCGGTTTAGAAGTCCTCAAATACCACTAAAATGCGTGGGCTGATCACTTTAATTAAATCAGCCCGTTCAGGTATGCCTGGCTGTTAGCCTTGGGCAAGGCTAAGGCCTCTGCTGCCAATCTGACAATCTGTCATAAAGGAAATTCAACTTCATGTCCTTTGCTCCAATACTTCCAATCCAGCTCCAAATAAGCCTCTTTATTGCAAATCCACCGTTCCTATCCAGAATAATAAAAACCAAGTAAAAGCTCTTCTTTTCAATGTGAATAACATCAATTAAGCACAAAAACAAAGTAATAAACATGTTGGATTTGCAGCCTATCAAATATCCCCACACTTATCCCATGCTTGTCCTCAAGCATGACTCAAAACTCAAAATCAAATCTATAAGGAGACCACATACTTCACCCAAGAACCCAATCAAACACACACACATGTTCCCCAAACAACTCAACATCGCAATTAAGAATCCAACCATCAACATCATTCCATCATTATGAACTCAATTGAAAAAGGTTACACTAAGAATTCTTAAAACACGCACACACACATTCGAAGTTTGAATCAACAAGTGTTTTATCGAGCAAGTAACAAAACATATAAAAACACATTCATAGATTCATTAAAATAGAATTAAAGAACAACCATAGGCTCCCCTCTAAACTCCCTCTCCACTAATGTAGGTCAAGTCTCAACCAAAGATCATTAGGTCTTTACATGGGTTAGGCTAGGTGATGGTTACAAAAGATAGGATAATTTAAGGCTAAGAATAACAAGAAAATAAGTCTTTTACAATTAATTTCAAAAGAACAATGCACGAACTAACTAATGGCGACAAATGAGACTTAAACCAGAGAAAAGCTTAAACTAGAGAAAAACTAAAACTGAAATTGAATACACTTTTTTTCTTTTTCTTTCTTTTCTGATTTTTTTATTTCATTTTTCTCTTTTTTTTCACATTCTTTTTTTTTAAGAAATTTTAAAACATAACTAAAGTACTTACAACCAACTTAAACCCAACAAACTTTAAACACATAAGCCACAAGGACCATTTATTTCCACAAACTAAACAAAGTCAATGACATTAAGCAAAAATGCAATTGCGCCAATTCTTAATAACTTACACATGTGCATGCTTAACAATGACTAAGAAGACTATTTTCTTGTTCAAGGGTGGTAGGCAAAGGGCTTTTGGTGTATATGGCTATATTGTAGGCTAAGAAAAGAAATTAGAGTACGCATTTAGCATACTTCGTAGGCTAGAAGGGGTGAAAAGAACGGTAACGAAAAGGTGGGAAAATGTAAAAGGAATTATGAATCGACCAAAAGAACGCCTAAATCATCTCAAAAGTCGAGACTCGCCTAGGATTTCGCCTCAAGGGAGCGTAGAAAAGAGTTCTAGTGTTCGGAAGCTATCCTAAATTTTGGCTTTGGAAATTGCTCTCAAAAACACTTATCGAAAGAAACTAAGTTTTGCAATATGAAACTTTTAGAATTCAAAGTGTAACAGATTGCAATCAAGATTCACAAGTGCAGTGATAGTCAATCTCAAGCTAAAGTTCTCGCTTACTAGTCTTGTCATTCAAGGTTCCCATATGTGTTCAACTAGATTACAAAGGCAAATTACTCCTCTTTAGAATTTCCTAAAAGATCTAAGTCATGTTCAAGAACACAATGATCCAATAAGTAATCCCAAAATCAATTTAACACATCAAAATTGCAAAAATTTACTCGAAATGTCATGGGATAAGTGTCTAATCTTCCTAACTCAAAAGTCACATTTTCAAAAGTCAAGTCTCATACCAGAAATTAAGCATATGGCAGCAGCAGAATCACACAAAAATATCATCAAATGCCATCATTAAAAAGGGTAAAACTTGACAATAAGGAACTATAAAGCATAACAATCAAACAAGCAACATGGCAGCAGCTATTAATCAACAGAAAGCTCAAAATTTCAGCACTATAACATCAAAATTCCAGCTGTCTCAATCACATAAATCAGTCCCAAAAATTGCAGAAATTTCAGTTGTCTCAATAACATAAATCAGTCCCAAAAATTGCAGTAAAAACATTCTCATATCAAATCCCCTCCCCACACTTATTTCACACATTGTCCTCAATGTGGACAATTCACAATCAAGCTCAAGATGGGAAATAACAAATAAAATTAAAATAGGATGAGAGTTTAGAGATACTGCCCCATTATTGCCGAACAATTACTTGTCAAACCTCAGCGATAAGTTAGTTTTGAACCAAGCGATTTACCAAAGTCACAACTTACCTCCAAGAAACTCAAGCACCAAACGCAAACCAAAACGAACAAGCAAACAAGCGATTGACTAAACAGGTAAGCTCAAAATTATTATCAAAATTTGGTCAACACTTGTTACTTGACTAAGCCTAAACTGAATCTTGAAGCATTTAGGTAAACAACCAATTAATGCTCACAATAGCATGACTTCCAAAGAGATTCAGCCAATTAAATTCCAGCAATTAACTCTCCAACAACAGTAATGCATTATGGAAAAAGTGCATATTAGAGCAGAATTTAGGTCCTCTTCTAATGTAGATAATCACAGTAAAAAAAAACACACAGCACTGCAATAAATTAGAAGCAAAAATGCAACTGAATTTCTCACAAAAGTAATTTTAATTTTAGTTCAGAAATTCTGGTCAGTACCTACCTCAAGAGAATGAAACTTACAAACTTAGGCATCCAAAACTATGAACCCAACAACCCATCACACACCCTTCAGTTGTTTAAGCATATACTCAACATTCAATCAAAACTCAAATTCATTATCTACATCAGTATCAAAGAGTAATTAACTCTGCCAATAATTACTCATTTTCGCAAAACACAAACACAAGAAATAAGTCAATTTGAGAGAAATTCGAAAACTAACCTGGAATTGCTGTTTCGATATCAGAAAAGGAAAGTTAACGTGTGAATCTTACGGAACTCAAATTGTTAAAGGGATTGCTCACCCAATTGAAAATCCCCACACTTAGAAGAAAACCCCAAAATGAAAAATTGAAAAAATTGAAAACCCCCAAGATTAAGATTTGGTGGCTGCCGAAAGTGAGGGCTTGAGATGCTGGAGTTTCAAAAATTGAAAGGGAAAAGGGCTGCTGGGTTTTCGAATTTTGTTGGGGCTGCTGGGTTTTCGATTGAGGGGCTGCTGGATTTTCGATTGAGGGAGAGAGAGAGAGAGATGCTGGGTTTTCGATCGAGGGGCTGCTGGATGGGGAAGAGAAGATGGTGGCTAGTCGTGGTCTTGAGAGAAAAGGGTGGAGTAATTTGGCCTTTATTTGTTTTACTCTATTTGTAAAATAATAAAAACTTAAGTTAGTTAAAATATTAGAGTAAATAAATATATGGTGGTAAAAGTAAATAGTGCAGAAGCTCTTATTTAACCCATTAACACTCAACAAATATAATGAATAGAACTTTTACAGCATCATTAGAAATCCGTTCACCATTAAAGTTCAACTTTTAACTTCTTTTAGACACAGCATTTCCAGAAACTAATAGAGGAAGAAGATGATACTATTCACTTATTATATTTTTTTTTTGAAAAATAAAAACAAGTGCAGAAAATTCAAATAAAAAGAAAAAAAACATAAAATTTATTAGGCTTGGACAAGCCTAGCTGGGTTGCCTCCCAAAAGCGCCCTTGTTTAATGTCTTAGGCTCGACATTTCCCGAAATTTTAACCGAACTCCATCGGGCTTCCAAAAGCTACGTTCCCCGCCCTTCCAAATGTATCTTTGTATTGGTTTAGCACTCGAATCAACTCACTTTCTCGCTCATTCCTTAACTCTTTGGAGACAATTAACGCAATTGGATCTCCATTGTCCAAGAACACATACTTCAAATGGCTCGGCAATGGTTTTAGTCCCAACTTTAGCGCCTTTTCCAGCTCAATATCCTGCAACTTTTCATCAAACAAAACCTTCTCTTTAAACTTGTTAGTGCATTCATTATCAAAATTCCTAGAATGAACTACAGTAAGCTCACCATCATCATTAAATTGAGAAGACTTTTGACTTTTAGGATCAAAATTAGTCACGCCACTAACATTATAAACAATATTGGCATCTTTGACTTCACTATACATGCTAAATTTGACAACTTCTCCATCCAGCTCCATGGTAAGAATACCATCAAAAACATCAATTTTAGTCCTAGCTGTCCTAAGAAAAGGTCTTCCTAAAATGATTTCACTAGAATTTGGGGATTTAGAATCCTCCATATCAACCACATAGAAACCAGCAGGGAAAATTAAATTATTAACTTTCACTAACACATCCTCTAGCGCCCCTTCTGGATAGATTACAGACTTATCTGCCAATTCAATGCAAATACTAGTTTTCTTTAAAGCACCTATATTCAAAGAAGAGAAAATAGACAATGGCATAACATTAATTGAAGCGCCTAAATCACACATAACCTTTTTAATTTGTACATTGCCTATTCTACAGGGATAGAAAACATACCTTCATCCTTGCATTTTGGGGGAAGTTTTCTTTGCAAAATAGCGGAGACATTCTCCCCTACACTTACCTTCTCAACCTCAGCTTGCCTCTTCTTACTTACACAAAATTCCTTCAAAATCTTTGCATATCGAGGTATTTGCTTAATTAAATCGAGAAAAGGAATATTTACCTCAACCTTGTGAAAGATGTCAAGGATATCTTTCTCTTCTTTCTCCCTCTTGCATTGCCTCAACCTTTCAGGAAAGGGAGGTTGTATAACAAACGTCTAGGGCTGCCGCTTTTCAACTTGCTTGGGAACCTCCTTTTGCTGAATTTCTACCTCTTTTTCAGCTTCTTTCTTCAACCTACTGCTGTCTTTCTTCGGGGCTGTTGTATTTAGCTCTTTTTCCACTATGTAAAGTGATGGCACTTACGTTCTCTCTTGGGTTGACAACAGTTTGAGATGGTAGCTTCCCTTGTGTCTCCAATCTACTCAAAGAAGAGGCTAGTTGGCTGATTTGATTTTCCATATTCTACATATTTTTCTTTGTTTCTTACTGAAATTCTTGTTGGGAAGTGGCAAGTGACCTAACTATATCTTCCAATGGTATTTTTGAAGATGAAACATGTTGTTGAGGCGGTTGAGCTTATGGGAACCCTCTGTATTGTTGGAAATTCTGGTTTTTGGGTCCATAGCTGAGATTGGGATGATTTCTCCAAGCATCATTGTAGGTGTTACCCATCGGTCTCTGGGGCTGTCCGGAATAACCTCCCATAGCATTCACTTGCTCTTGATCATCTTGCCATGACAAACACACCTCATTCGGATGGTCGTAAGCCATACATACTTAACAAGGGGCTGTTCTCTTTCCTTGACCTGGAGCCATAGATTTAACCAAAGAAGTTAGTTCATTTATTTTAGACTCAAGTGAAAGATCACTTACCTGACATATCTTCCTTGAAGGCTCTTCAATTTGGCTAAATTGTTGTGAGTTGGCTGCCATGGTTGATATAATCTCTCTTGCTTCTGCTGGGGTTTTATTAACAAGTGCCCCTCCACTAGCCGCATCAACCATTTTTCTCTCCATGTCTAGCATCCCTTCATAGAAATATTGGAGTAGGGATTGCTCGGACATCCCATGTTGTGGGAAAGCTGCACATAATCTCTTAAATCTCTCCTAGTAATCATAAAGGCTCTCTCCAACTCGTTGCTTAATCCCACATATTTCCCTACGAATAACGGCTGCCCTGGAAGCGGGAAAATACTTGTCAAGGAAGGCTCGGGCCATAGCTTGCCATGTGGTGATGGAACCGAGTGGCAAATTAAGCAACCATTATTTAGCGGCATCCTTCATAGTGAATGGGAATGCTCTCAACTTCATGTGCTCCTCCGCTACACCATGCGGTTTCATGCTCGAACATACTCTATGGAATTCTTTCAAGTGGTGATGCGGATTCTCATTCTTCATCCCATTGAAGGTAGGGAGTTGATGAATCAAACCCGATTTTAGCTCAAAAGGTACCTCCAAATTTGGATAAGTGATGCACATAGGCTGCTGCTCTATAGGGTCAGCTTGCAACTCTCGAATAGTGCAGTTATCAGCCATCTCTTCTTCTTTATCAGAATCTAGTAAAACTTTTTCTTGCTCGGAACTTTCTTCTTCAGATTTGGTTGAAGAACCAAACAAACCAACAGCAGGACTTTCTTGATCAGAAACGGAGGTAGATTCTGCCCACTTACGTTCCTTTGCTTGTCTCCTCGACGAACGGGCTGTCTTCTCTATCTCAGGATCAAATGCTAATGGCAAATTTTCAGATCTGGTCATCCAAAAAGACAATAAACAGTAAAGTGAACTAGTCCCCGACAACGGCGCCAAAATTTGATGGGTGTCGAAGCCACCAAAAATAAAAACCTGCTCTCCAAAACAAAACAACACGAAAATATTGTAAATAGGATGAGAAGGGTCAAACCCTAGGGACTAGCCTTGCCAAAGGCTAACCAAAACCTGACCTGCTGTAATTTAAGAAAAATAAAATAAAAACAGGGGAATTATATTTATGAAAAATAAAATGAAATTAAGTTAAAGAAGTGATCAAGAATGAAATTAGGACAGTAAAAATAATTAAAAACTTGAAACAATGGAAGACAAACTCAGTCAAAGGTAATTCGTGGTATGATATTCATTTGGATTGATCATCGATTTCAAGATAGCTTTTCAACTCATTATTGTAGACAAGTTATAGTCAAAAAGGAATGTCCTCCCAACCAATTCTATCTTAGTATTAGATTATTAAGGTACGACCTAATAATAATCCCTAATTAACTAGCAACCCTAAGTACGATAAAGGATTTAGCCGTTAACAGCGTTAAAAATTAATAGAACCCTGCCCTGACCAACAAAAACTACGAGAATCCATTTAGATCAGATTATGTTTTCCCAAAATATAACACTAAGGCTTTGACGCAATTGAATTATATTGACTACCACTTTTATGAACTCGGACTAACAATTACGGATTAAACCTAATTGATTGGTTGTGCAGAAACCTATTAGATGAATAACGAGCCCTGTTAAAACAAATAATAGATATCCACTATGGATGATTCTCACCCCAATAATCAAAGAGAAAACACAAATACAATATGAATCAAAAAGCAAAGATAAAGCACATTAAATCTCACAATCCATTAGAAAATCAACGTTGAATTAACCTTCGACTGAAAGAAAGAGTTTAGCCACGCATGGCCATGGAAGAACAACAAAAATTCTGTAAAAGTAATGTAAATTCGGAATAATCAAAGAGGAGCTAAAAAGTATCCTCCAAAAACCCTAAAAATAACTTAAATACTTAATAAAGAGTGGGGCCATCCTAATATAACAAAAAGGCCCACTAAAAACTACTTAAATCCTATTACAAGTCGGTTTAGAAGTCCTCAAATACCACTAAAACGCGTGGGCTCGTCACTTTAATTAAATCAGCCCGTTCAGGTCTTCCTGGCCATTAGCCTTGGGCAAGGCTAAGGCCTCTGCTGCCAATATGACAATCTATCATAAAGGACATTCAGCTTCATGTCCTTTGCTCCAATACTTCCAATCCAGCTCCAAATAAGCCTCTTTATTGCAAATCCACCGTTCCTGTCCAGAATAATAAAAACCAAGTAAAAGCTCTTCTTTTCAATGTGAATAACATCAATTAAGCACAAAAACAAAGTAATAAACATGTTGGATTTGCAGCCTATCAATTTGATGTGTATATAAGATACACATTACTTGTGCATATGTGTAATATCCTAAATTTTTGAAAAGTTCTAATTTTTAAAAATTTGATAAAATATATTATAATTTAAATGGATAAATTAAATTAATGGTTTTAAATGAAAAATAAAGGGGTTTTAAATGAAAAAGTGGATAATATATGTGATATATATGTAAAATATACATAACATATAAAAGTCAACACTTTTTAAAATAAAAGTCAAAGTAAAAGGGTATTTTGGTAATTAAATCTTAGAAATTTAAAATTAATAAAATAATTCAAAAATAAATTATTTTGAATGGAAGAGAGAATTTAGGACTTTTAATTTATTAGATAAATAAATAAATAATTAATTATTAAATTATTTTAATATATATATGTATGGTTTAAAATGAAAGGGTGAAAGGAAAGAGAAATAAAAAAAAAAATAAAGTCTTCTTCTTCTTCTTTCCTTCAAGGCCGAATTTCATGGCTTCAAGAGAGGGATTTGCTTCTTCCATACTCCAAGAATTGAACTAGATTTTAAGGATTCAAGTGGAGTTTTAGAAGTTTCTTCATCAATTGGTAAGCTTTCTTACCAAATTTTCAAATTTTACGGAAAAGTGTGTTATGTAAATTTTGAAATTTTATAGTAGCAAGATTTAATTGCTTAATTGGATATGAATGAAGTTGTTTTGATTGGTTATTAATGATTTTAAGGTTGGATTAAAGAAATGGTTGAGTTTGGATAAGATTGGTGAAGAGAGAGAATTTAGGGTTATGTAATTTTTGGGGTTTTGAAATCATGGTTTTTAATTGTGTAAATTGATTCCAAATGAGTTGTTTTGATACATAAACAAGTATTTTAAAGTCAAATATTGGATTTGGTTGTGTTTGGTTGGAGTTTGAGAATGGAAGTGGAGATTTAGGGTTTTGGAAAAGTGATTTTCCAAATTAGTTGAATTGTGTGATTTTATTTGTTTAAGCATGTTGTTTGGTGTTAAAAGTGATGAATATAAGCTTGAAATGAGTAATGGATTGTGTTGGAATGGAAAACCTTCAATGGGGGAAGGTTATGCCATTTTTGAGATTTTGTATATAAGAGTGTATTGTTATAATGTAAATGATTTAAATGTATTAAAATATATTTTTAATAATATTAATAAACTTAAAACACTAATTAAATGGCTTGATATGGTTTTTCAAAGTTAAAGTGAGGTGAAGCTTAATTTTGGGATTTGATTTAGAGTGATGTTTAATTATGGTTTGATGTTGAGAATACCTTAGAATATGATATTAAATGATTATGTATGATCACATTTGGTATGAGCATTGAGGGAGGTTGATTTGATTCATCCAAGTGGTGAAGGGCAAGTTGGAAGGATAGGATTGGAGGTTGTATTAAGCTTGCTTTGGGTTGCTAGTAGAGGTATGTACAAACTTTGAGTATAATGTTTATATTTGCATGACATTTGGACTTAACACATTTTGGTTGAAAAATGTGTTAAGCTACTTGGTTCATTGATTGAGCATGAATAATGTGCTATAACATTTGTAATGTCATATATGTGTTAAATGCATTGTGAAAAGCCATTGATAATGGCTAAATTGTGTAAAGTGTGAAATATGCATATTATGTGAAAATACCAAAAGTAATTGGGTAATGTGTTGTGAATGCAAAAATGAGATATTTGGAATAATGAAATGAATTGATATTGATAAAAATGAGAAAAAAAATGAGAAAAATGAGAAAAAAAAATGTAAAAATAAGGCAATGAGCCTAGTTTGATTATGAGAAATAAAATGAGAAATGAATTGTGAAAGTATTTGATAATGAGATAAATGAATTAATTGTGTGCCTAGTATGTTATTCAATTTTCAGAGTTCTGGGTTTGACGGCATGCCTATGAATTGCTGGGCAGGTGAAAAGACCGGATCGTAAGCCGAGCCCAGCTGATAAATGATAAATATGATGTTTTTGGGGTGAAAAGACTGGGTCGTAAGCCTCAAAAACCGTAGCAGTCTAGCCGAGTTGAGGACCAAGATACTGGGGCCTAAGGGTCTAGCCGGGTTGAGGTCCAAGAGACTGGGGCTGTTACATTATCCATGGATATATATATATATATTGCCTACGGGCTAGACACATGGTGTCATTATGGACCAAAGCAATAACTCTGATATTTAAATAGTATATTAGATCCTTTTTGGGCCCATGCATGTCTTTGCTTTAATGTGAATTATGAATTGTGATACAATTGAGCAATATATTGTTATGAGTTGTGAGTATGAAATATTTGAAAAATATAAGAAAGTGAAATGATGTGACCTCTATATGCATTGTGCATTGACATTACTTTACATTTTTATTGTTATCAAAGTTTGTACCACTAGGCTTCGACTTAGCGAGATTGTAATTCGTCACGCAGGTGTCATAGACGTTTTGGTAGAGCCAAAAAGTTTTGCTAGACCTGGTCGAATCTAGGTTTGTATTTATTGAGCTTGAAGAGTTGTTTTGGGTACATCAAGATTAGAGCCAGTTGCCAGCATGTACATTGTTGATATTATGTATGTTATGATATGTTTTTGAAGCATATATTGTAAATTGTAAAGAATGATTTGAATAATTTTGTTTAAGATGGGATTTTATATATAATGTTGATATATATATATACCTATATATAAGTATTTTGAGAAAATATGGAGAAATTGAGAAGTATTGGTGAATTGGTGAATTGATTTTATTTGGAGTGTTTGTTTTATGCAAGTTGTGTTTTGTTGAATTTTGGAAACGTTCAAATTACAAACAAAACTCTGGCAAAATTTTCCCAGAGATTTTCATATAAAATATTTATTTTGGATTCCTATAATAAGCAAAGAATATTTATATACTATTTATTTTATATATTAGTATTTAAAATCTTAAAACAGAAATGTGAAAATTTTATTAAATTGGTCTGTGACATTTTTATACCGTATATGCGTATTTTATATATGCTGAAAATATGTATTGTACGTATATAGAGTATAAGGGTGTTACATACCGATTCCTTAGCCTAAGTACATTAAGAGAAAATCAATAAGGAAAAAGAGAAAGACAAAGAAATGTTAACCATTAAGAAAGCAAAAAAAGGAAAACTGCAAGGATTTAGAATCAATAGAGGCAAGCAAAAACATGCTTAGAAGGACAAAGGGGAGAATAAGGCTAAAAATAAAGATGCGCCAAAAGAAAGCAAGATGTTTATAATTAATTCAAATTTTCAATGAAAGAAATGTTAAAGACGAAGGAGCCTAATTGCAAATATTATTGATTAAACCCAAATTTAGATTATTTATTGTTCTTTAGCTATAAAAGGGCTATTAGGGTTTAGGAATCTTATGTGGAATCATTAAAACAAATTATTTTCATTAAGTTGTCATTTACTAATTTCCAATCATTAGTTATTTTTATCTAATTGCTATTTTCTTCATATTATTGGTAGTTTAATTTGATGTTTAATTCACTAGTTGATTGATTAATCACAATCAACTAGTTAAGCCAGATTAGGCATTAATTATTATACCTTAAGATTAGGATCGTATCACCAGGATTGAATTAATCAAAATTGTAAAACATATAATAGGTGATTACTGGGATTGGAATGAGGCTGGTATCTTGCTAGTGCAATTAGCAACCTACTAGTCCATAACTGCCAAAGATGCCAATTTAACTGGCATTACCACTAGTTTAACTGTCGAAGATGCTAGTTTGACTAAATGGAGAGTGTTTTAGTGATTTTCAATTGCTTCATTCATGATTATGATATTTTAATTATTTATGTGTTTATTTATTGTATGGATGGGAATAAGTGTTTATTTCATTTCATTCAATTTCATCTCAATTGTAAGATTTAAATTTTACATATTAGGTAGTTTTATTGTAATTCTCTTAAGTATAGTAAGTTTTTTATGCAATTAATTTATTTTTCTTTGGTTTTTAAGGGTTGTAAAAGGCTTTTTTCCACATAATGTAGGTTCCTATTTCATTTTTTTTTCATTTTGGATTTTAAGGGTTGTAAGGACATATTTTTACTTAATATGAGTGTCCATTTTATTTATTTTATGTTTGCATTAGGGATGTCTTATATCTATCATGGATTACATTTTTATATTTAATTACAGGAATAACATATTCTATTGTTTACTCTTAGTATGCTTTAAAATATTTTATTAGGATCTAATATAATAAAAATTAAAAATAAAATAATGCTTAGACCTTAAATGAGGACAGTTCCAATGAATCGAGTGTATAAGGGTGCTAAGTTATTTCCTACCTTCCTCATATATACCCAACTTTTTAAATCCAAAAATGAGGGCTTGGATTCTTTAGAAATTGAGTATCCACCCTATTCTTGGTCTTACTGGGTGGAAATTCTCTATCTTTGGGTATAGGCTTATGTTTCTTAAGATTTTGACTATAAACAATATCAAAGTCATAAGAACCATTACATTCGGAGTCAAGAGAGAAAATCCTTAATCATAGATGAATTTTTGGATATTTCACTACAAAAAAAATACGCTATCTGCAACGGACATAATCCATCGCAGATCCGTCGCAAATCAAGATTTGCGACCGATATGCGACAGATACGATTCGTTAATAAAAAAGGCGTCGCAGTTTTCAATTTTGCGACAGGCCGTCGCAGATTGCGACGGATTTGCTACCACTAGGCGGTTGCAAATTTGCCACTCAAATTTTCGCGGGCAAACAGTAACCGTCGCAGAAACCGTCGCTAATTGGTAGCAAATTTATCTTCCCGCCTTTTTCAAGGTCATAGTATTCCGTCGCAGATTGTACAGATTTTTCAGTACAGATTTTATCGCAAAAGTCGTCGCAAATCCGTCACAAAGGCCATCGCAGATGTTCTGGAGTATATATATGCCGTGGTGTTTTACGTCGCAAATTCTATCGCAGACTATTTTGTGTCATTATATGGATTTTATATATATAATACACACCTGTAGTAATAATATTTACAATTTAATTACATAAATCTAAATTTACACCAATTTTCAAAATAATTTTTCATTGATATAAAATGCAATAGTTAGTTAAACTAACATAACTCAAAAGTCATTACAATATATAAGTTTTAAACATTTCAAAGTATTAAAGTATGAACACTTTCAAAAGTAAAAACTAAGCTGAAGGCATACACTAGTCATCATCTGGATGTTCTTCTGTTACTTGATCTTCTGCTGGTGGAGTTGGTTCTGTTGGAGCCCATCTAGGAGGTTCAGTTGGCAGTCCTAGTAACATATTCTGAATCCAAGTTTGGTTCTCAACCAAAAATCGAGCCATATCTGTAATCTTGGTCTCTAATTTGCTCTCTATATGACTGACTTTATTGCTTATCTCATCACGTATCTCAGTTAACATATTCTCATTCACTTGTTGAGATGTACTTCCACTGCCCTTAAAGATGTGAGAACTCGCTAAATTTCCCAACCCATATATTCTGGCCTTCTTTGTTCCTCCTGCCGCTTCAACAAATAAATCATCATCATCCTTAGTACAAGATTGAACTTCCTCTCCATTTGCCTCTTTTGTAGATTGGGATGCTTTCAATTTCTGAAAGCCTTCCTAAAAATGAAAATCAAAACAACGTTAGAGTCAAAAGAATCCTCTCATCGCTGCTAAACCCATCAAGCTGATTAAGCAATTCCAGCATGGTCCTCTGCACTTCCCTATCTCCACTCACTTCACTGCAATCAATGACAAATATTATAAAATCAGTTATAATATATCAATTTAGCACTCACAAAGTCATATCATAAAAAAACTATGCAACTATTGATTAAGATTATGCTCAAGAAGTGGAGATGTGCTATACCTGTCAAACCGCTTGGTTCCAATTGCATCAATTTCATCTATAAATATAATGCAAGGTGATTTCTCTTTTGCAAGCTGAAAGGCATCACGAACAAGTTTGGCACCATCACCAATGAACATCTGTACATAATAGAATTTTAATTACTAATTTATAGGGACTAATTAAGTAGAATATTGTTGAACAGAATAATAGCTATAAGGCATAAGAAATCCAAAAAAAATTCTTCTTTTAGAGAGTCTTAACTTCAAAAGAAACAGACCCTGATCTAACTCACAGGCTAAATATCCCTAGACAAATCTAAGCTGATTGTAAGGGAAAAACATATTAAACCAAATGTGGTACCTGAACAAGTTGTGGGCCTGCCAACTTTAGAAATGTAGCATTTTTCTGTGCAGCACAAGCTCAGGCCATCAGTGTCTTCCCTGTCCCAGGGGGTCAATACAAGAGTACACCTTTGGGAGGTCGAATACCCAACTTCTGAAATCGCTCCTTGTGAGTCATGGGCAATACAATTGCCTCAACTAGTTCTTGGATCTGTTGCATTAATATAACATCAACTTTGACATCTAACAAGAAATAAAAGCTATTGCAGCTATTAAATGTACTCTTAATAGCCAAAAGCTACCTGTTTCTCCAAGCCCCCAATATCGTTATAATCTTCGGTTGGTTTTTCATCAACCTCCATGGCCTTCACTCTTGAATCATACTCAGACGGAAGAGTGTCCAAGATCAAGTAGCTATCTTTATTAACCCCAGCCAAATCACCAGGCTTCAACTTATCAGGGTCAACAAGGCCAACTACTGGAAGAAAAATAGTCTGCAACAGAGGTTACTTATATAAGTTTCTAAATTTAAGGTATTCACTTCAGTACTCTGCCTCCGACATTTCCAAGGTCCACAAATTTTGAATCCCAATGAAAAGTATGACAAAAAGAAAAGAAAGAAATTGAAAAGAAACCACCAAGGTGAAAATCCTTGATAATCTAGTGACATTTACAGAAGGGTAGCATCAGGAATATGATCATGTTGCAGCCATGAGCTCAATCGATTAATCCATAATCAGTATAATGACTTAAACTATCATATAACTTCATACAGACGAAGGAATATCACATATTTCTGGAAAAATCTATGGGAATGGTCAGAGTATCACAGTTCCAATAACTCGTCCCCTTTTCCGCTGTAGAAATAAAATAGAACAAAATCCAATATGACTCACCTGACGAGTAGATGTTTTCAGCACAACACATTTACCCTTCCTTTGAGAGTCAAGGTCAACATTTGCGCCATCTTCCTCAGCCTCATCTTCTGGGTTCATTTCCAAAATCTACACACATACAGAAGGAAAGACAAGGAATTACAACATCTCCATCCACCATTCATCAGCCATTAACATTATAAATAAATTTACAAAATTTACCTCAACAATGTTGCCAACTAAGTAAGGCAACTGCTTGTTGAGCTTAATCTTCTCCTGATTCTCTTTTATCTTCTCTTTAAATTAATCCAGCTCTAAATTCGTTCTCTGCAACTCTTCCTTTATTTCCCAAATGCACCAGTCAAAATCCAAAAAATCAAATTCCAACAATCAAAGCATAATAATTACATTATCATACATATAATAAGATCAGCAACCCTCACCATCAAAAAATATATACGTATATACCAAAAAAAAAAACCCTAACCACAACACATATAAAAAAATTCGAGAAGATAACGAACAAAAATTGGAAAAGATCGAACCTTGAGGATGCGAATCTCATTATCAAGTAGACGAGAGGCTCTAAGAATGTCGTCGGTGTGCATAGACGCAAGCTGGTCGTCTTCGAGGTTTGAATCCTCAACCATCGCAGCAGCCATCGTTGGATTTAATTGTTACCCTAAATCACGATTACAGGAGCGATGCCGATAAAGCTAAAAGAGAATATCGATCGGAAAATCTAATGAGCCCGCCGTTGACATTTCGTTTCACAGGCTGAAATTGAATCTGCAACTTCTTTTTATAAAAAGGGCTTTTTTCTGCTAGACTTGTTGCCGAAGACAGTGTGTGCCCCTAAACAAATAAAATAATTTTTTTAGTTTAATTTGAAAAAAAAAAAGAGAAAAATCCCCAATTATAATTGGAATTCTAGTTTAATTTTAAAAAGTAAAGTATATATTTTCAATCAGTTTTGCATTATTTTATTTGTTAATTCTATTAATAATTTTTTTAAAAATTTATAATATAATTTACGCACATTTTGATCCAAAACTCTTTAGCAAAAAAAAATTAATATAAATTAATTTAAATTGAATTTTAAGAATTAACTTGATGATAAAATAAAATAAAATTTAAAAGTGAATTGGATTTTATTAATTAATGAGAAAGTAATAATACACTTATATGGTTGTGGAAAATAAGATAAATGTTTTTCCTTCTATCTTAATAAAATTATTTATTATAGCTTTGAAAATGGGGTGTATTTTTAATATATAAAATATATACAAAACTTATCCTTCAAAGTTGAATATTTTTGAAATCAAAGTTGAAGATGAAAAATAAATATTTTTGAAAAAAAATTAAAATATTTTTTTTTGTTTAGATGTTCTTGAAGAAATTCCTAACTTTAACCTTTTACCATTTGCCAATTGAATTTAAGTCCATTGGTTTTAATTAATAGATTTACAAAAACATTACCAGTGTCATTATTCGATTGATTTATAATTCTAATTCGGATACTTAATTGAATTATATAATTTCTACAGGTTGGATTCTAGAGAGTTTTTTCAATTTGCTTAAAAAATTATATGCTATATTATATAATTAGTTTAATTTTATTTAATTAATCTTTCAAAATTTCTAACTGATTTTTCTTGATTTAATTTAATTAATTCTCATTTCCTTTCAAAAAAAAATTCTCATTTTATAAAATATTATATATATATATAGATATAAAAGAAAGCTTAGAATTTTTTTTCACTTTTTTTTGTTATCTTATTTATTTTGATTCCCAAATAAAATTTAGAGTTCTGGCCCTGTGAAAAATTCCTTGGAAAGATGAATAGATTACAATCTAAACAGAAAATTTGAATTTGTAGAAGGAAACAGAATACACATAAACTATATTAAGATATCATATCACAGGAAAAGATACATATCAAATAATTAATTAAGTACATAATGTTACGTCAGCCAATAGCACTAATATTACAATGTGCTGCGCATGTTAGCAAGTGAAAAGTCTAAACTTAATTTGCAAAGAGATAGCAGAAGAGTGTTTCACGTGCTTGGCACATGCAATATCTTTAAACTTAATTTGCGACTTATCTGCGACTGTGCTGCATATTTGCGACGCAAAGTAAGTCTGTCGCAAATATCCATTGCAAAATGAATTTTTTCTTACCGTTTTTGCAACCAATCTGCGACGGATTGAATTTCAGCGAAAATTCCCCACGCTATCTTCTCCCGCCAAGCAGTCGCGCCAAATTTTGCGATGAAAATTTGCGTCGACCAGACAACCGTCACAGATTTACTACGGATTTGCAACCGATTTGCGACGGCTTCCTCAAAATTCTTTCACTGTGTTTATCCATCGCAAAACCGTTGCAGATTGCGACGAAAAATTTTCGTTGCAGATTTTCATCGCAAATGCCGAATATTTTTGTAGTGTTTTATCTTTTTTGGTTTCTATTTTAGTCATATAATTAATTTTTAAACAATAAAATATCAATCTCAAAATATAATTCATCAATCAAAGAACATTATGCATAAGCTATTCTCTTAACCCAATAACTTCATGTATTGTAAAAGGAACATTTTTATATTATATTATATTATTTTATATTTTTAGAATAAAATAATAAAAATATTATTCTAATCTTTTTAATTATTTTAATGGTAATTAGAACATACATGTGGAGCTCACATGGTGCCATGTTAGCTTTCCATTATTGGTATGGAAAAAAATTGGAGTAAGGGATTTTTATGCAATGTTAATAATGTTCATTACAAAATACACTTAAGGGATGACAACTTGCATTAGTATATTCTTGATAGATGTCAGGAGTAATTAACTCTATTTTCATAGAATCCCTAATTCAAGGGTAATTAATGTGATCATAGGATCGGATTAGAGCTATTATTCTAAAGCAAAGAGGAAAGCCAATATCTGAAAGAATAACAATTTGCTAAATCTTAGAGATTTGATGTAATGTTCAAAATTTTAAATAGAGAACTTTTTAACTAATATTGATAATTGATAATATATAGTGATAAAAGTAACGTGGATAAAAGCTAAGTAGAGAATAGTGAATAGTATATCTCAAAATTTACTGAAGAAATTATTTTTACGGTTTTGCAGAACTAAAAATCAAATTAGAATCAAAGATTAAGAGTGAGGGTGCACCATAGTTAAAATAAGATTGCCTCACTTGATTAAACTATATATATATGGACATGTGTGTGTGTGTAGAATTTTCTTCTCTCTTTTCCCATCTTCCACACCTATCATCACCATCACCACCAAAACTTCTCCTTTCTTCTTCTTTTTAAAAATTCAGCCAAAATTTAAAAGAAAATCACATCTAGTTATAGGTTTTTAAAAGAATAAGCTAGAAAAGACAAGATTATCAACAAAGTGATTAAAGAAAAAGAGAGAAAAGAGAGAAGAAGAGGGATTTTGAAAGAGGTATGTGCTTATGTATTTTAATTTGTAAATATTTGAATTTTTATGAATTTTAATGTTTGAATTGGTTGATTGAGTTATCTATAATGAATTATTACTCAAAAGTGTTGGTTAAATGGATTGATGAGTGAAACTTATAAGTGATGAGTATGATTCTTAATTCAATTATTATAAGAATTGAGTGGTTTGATATTATTTTTAGCCAAGAGTGATGGCTAAAGATTGATTAATTAATTTTTGAGCAAAGTATTTGATATACACTCTTTCTATGTTAAAAAAAAAACTAGTTTTTGATTCATTTTTATCAAAGATTGTGAATATATTGTATTTAAGTGGCTGAGTGTGCGAAATACAGAATTTTTGACTAACAGTGACATAGCCATGTCACTAGGCATGTCAATGATGCTATGTTTCAAACATTGATGACACGGCCAGTGATATGACCATGTCTCCGGGCGTGTTGTAGCTACTGTAATGCAGGATTAATGATAGGGCCAATGACACACCTATGTCGTTGGGCATGTCAAAGCTTTTTTAATGTAGGAGTAATGACATGGGCAGTGATATGCCCATGTCGTTAGGCGTGCAAAACTTCTGTATGATGAGTAAATGATGCAGTCATTTACATGACCATGTCGTTGGGCATGTCACTTAAAGAATTTGCCCAAAATAGCTCTTTTCCTTATCTTTCATCTGTGATTCCGGCCTAAATGACTATAAGACCTCAAATTGTAAAAGATTTTTGAAATCAACCCTAACAAGTAGTGCAATAAATTTTGAATATATGATAAATATGTGTAATACCAAGTGTTGATCAAAGAATTATTCCATTAAAGTGATATACATAATTCAATGTTAATTAAAATAAATGAATTGCCCAAAGCATACCGATAGCTTGGAATTAAATGGTTAGCCAAAAGGAGGATATCCATGGTGACAGTGAGCACATCATGCCTTTAATGGACACATTGTGTCATCAGTGACATTAGGCATATTTGAAATTATGCATTCTTGAGATTTGGCATTAAAATTGCTACAGTAACCTATTATCCAAACCTATGATCTGAGTTCAGTGTGTATGAGCATATTTAATGAAGTTATCTATATTGAAAATATATGTGAATATTTTGTTATGAATAATGGAAAAAATGCAAAACAATAATATGATTCAATTATTTAAAATCGACTTACTGTGTTACAATGTGAAAGTGATTGATAATGTATATAATAATATTTCAAGGAAAAGTTCCAATGCAAGGAATTGAAATATTATGTTCAAATTGTTGAATTGATCAATAACTTTCTAAGTGTTATAATGATTGAAAGTGTATATAATGATATAATATACAAAGTGCTCTAAAGTATAGTACTAAATTAAAGTGCCAAAATTATAAATTGAATGAAATTATCCTATATGTGAAACTGAAAAGTAATACTTACTGAAAAACAAAATAATTGTAATATGAGCAATGTTAATAAATAAGAAAGTAAGTCTCAAATGAAATGATTCAAAAAAAGAAAAGTTGCGATACCGAAAGTGTAGTATAGCATGATGATTTTATAAATTTAAAATTATTATTTTGTATAATCAAAATATTGTATTGGTTTGTTATTGAGAATATTTAATATATTGAAATGTTTATTAAAATGGAGTGTTATTACTGTATTTCCATAAATATTTTCTTTAATATTAAGTGATAAATTATGTTTATACAAGTACCACTAAGCTTTGCTTAGCGTAGAATTATTTTCTTTTACGTAGGTATCATGTCATCGGAGCAAGTTAAGATGTAAAATTAAAAATCTCAGAAATTATCTATAGTACATATAGAGATCTTGTACTTGTAAGTTATGAAATATATATATGCAATTTATTTTGGCTATTTGAGAGATTGTACAAATTTGTAAACGTGAAAGGAATATATGTATTTAGATAATGAAGTTTTAGATTTTAGTGAATGATTATCAAATCTAATAATGTATTATATATTTATTTTGGATTGAAAAACTTATGATAGTTATCTGATTTATATTTAGTATTTTGTTTATTGGAGATTAGTTTAAATGTTGGATTTATAAGTGTTGTATTATACAGATTGTATTATTATTTGAAAATTTTTGTTAGTAACAATCTGAAAGGAAACTTTGTCCATGAATTGATTAGATTACTGACAGTATATTGAGTAACATTCTCTGATAGTCTTATGTGAGAATTGTCAATGTATGTTACATTTGAAGATTGTTTTGATTCAAACAAATATTTCATGTTCATACAACTTCTATAGAATGACCTAGGTATAAGGAATTGACCAAGCCACCATTAAAGAACATGATGAGGACTCTAATTCTTTTACAATCAAATTCAGGACTCCTAGATCATCTTTTGTTTAGTTTAGAGGATCTAGCGGTTTCTCTTCTTACATTGCGATTGCTACCCTTGTATTATCCCCAACATCGTAGTCTTAAGCCTCGCCACAAACTCTATAATGTTCCAACAGACTAGTTGTTATATTTTAGTTAATTCATATGTTTTTAATTATTATTTATAATATTTTACTGGGATAATCTTATTTAGACAAGATATCAGATGTATTATTAGCATATATTTGTAAGGGCAAGATTTACAAAGATTTATTAGTTTTTCTAATAGTGTAAGGAAAGGTTGATTTTGTTTCCTAAACAACTTGATTTCCTTCTAGCAGATGGTTTTCTTTGTAAACTCTCTATTTAGGAGCTTTTTATATTAGAAGACAGAAAGTTGATTGATTAATAAGTTTAAGAACTTTTGTTATTGAGATATTTCCATTATGTCTTCTTTCCATGATTCTTGTTTGAATCAAATTCCGAACATAGATTTGACCAAGGTTCTCTCCTATATGGTTTGTTTAGGTCAAGGTCTTAGAGAAAGGATCTGTAGCTTTCCAGGGAGTTGCTTCTAAGTGTAAAGGTGTCGGCTCTCAAGTCGCTAGTCATGGTTCGCATTAGTTTGTATCAAAGCCTAGGCTCTACATCAGGTTCCCTAGACTAACCTATCTATTTATCCTATTTAATTTCTTCTTGTCCTTATTTCATCCTTATTTACAGAAAGAGAAAATATATTTTAAAAAAAGAAATTTGTTGTTTGATCTCAAATCATCATAAAAACTATTTTCGATTGTGTTTGTGGCCATCAAGATTTAGAAAACCTTAAAATTTTTCATAACTAGCTCACTTCATACCTAGCAGTCAAAATACCTATATCGTAGCCGTCCCATCATTCTCGTGGTAATTATACCAGCCGTAAACCTTACTGACACATCAACTATTATGAGAAAGTTTTCCACGGTTTAAAGATTGGATGCCCTTTAAATCACGGACATATTATCCTTATGATCACTACGGAAGACACGAACCTCACCGCAAACCTTATTGTCTGAATTTGAGTTCCATCTTGAGCACCTTGCTGTCGCAATATTCACCGTGCCCTAAACTATAGACCCTACCACTAGAATTACAAGATTGTTTGAATTTTTTAGTGGTCGCACCAATGACATCAAGGTCTCACCCTAGCATACATAGTCATGCCCCTAACCACAAACTCCATTGTAAGTTAACTTAAATTCTTAAAGATTGAAGACTTATTGACCCCTCACTTTTAATACCTTGGTTATTCCTTTTAGCTTTTATGGACTGTCAAACTGTGTTGATTTTGATTTTGTACAACAAATCTTGGCTAGAGAACCTGAGTGGTAAAAGGAAAAAGTGTGAGCTCATCAAAAGAAAAGCGAAAATATTGAGTGTAAACACAAGTGAACTTGAGTGATCTTAATCACTTGAGAGAAACACGAGAGGGATTAAATTAAGGTTCATATATATCTCTATATTCTTGTTTTACTAACCCATTTTACAACTTAAATATTCTTAAAAAGATGAGTGGGCAACCTAGGATCGCCCAAAGAGAGATTACAACTTACAAGGTATGGATTGAAGATATAATGAGATGATAGATCGAATGGAGAGGTTAGAAGTTTCAACTACAAAGGAACATCTAAATAATTCCCCTAATGCTCAAAGAAGAAGAGCTAATAGAAGAGAGGAGGCTGATGAATAATCCAAAGGAGAAGAATCATGTGGTGACAATGGAGAAGAAGAGGAAGTAAGACCTAGAGGAAGTTATAACAAGTATGGTAGAGGAGGTATGAAGCTGAAAATTCCATCTTTCCATCATTGAATGGATTTGGAAGTGTACCTCAATTAGGAAAAGAAGATTAAGCTTGTGTTTTGATTGTCATGAGTACACTGAGTCCAAAAAGGTCAAGCTTATTATAACTACCTTTGAAGATTAAGCCATTGCATAGTGGGATGAAACGAAGCAAAGGATGAGAAGGTATAGAGAAAGACATATTGAAGAATGGAGAGATTTGAAGTCCATCATGAGGAGATTGTTTGTTCCAATCCACTACTATAGAGAATTGTATAACCACTTTCAAAATCAAACTCAAGGGTCAAGATGCTTGGAAGAATCCTATAAGGAAATGGAAATAGCCATGATCCAAACCAATGTTAATGAGGATTTAGATTTCCAACACTGTAGAATTGCAACCATACATTCTTGCATTGATAAGTGAAGAGACAATTGAAAAGGAAAAGTGGAATAAATAGATTTTCATCTTCAACAACATACAAGCCCGCTTGGAAGAAGGATGATAAGGCTACTTCATCAAAGTCTATGGTAGATTCTAAGGAAGCACCTAAAGCATCTACAACCAATAAAGAGAAAGGTAAATATGAGCCATCTTCTTGCTTAAAAATTAAATGCTTCAAGTGTGGTGGAGTTGGACATTACAAGAGAGATTTCCCCAATGTTAGGATTATGTATATGATTGACAGGGTATACTATTTAACTAGTGATGATGCTGATAGTGAAAAGCGGACACCTACCAATAAGGAAAGTGAAGAAAGTGATGAAGAATATTTGACTATTGCTGAAAGTGGAAGAGCTCTAGTGACTATGAAAACATTAAGTTTGCAAGTCCAACAAGAAGAGTGTAATCAAAGAGAAATTTTATTTCACACTATATGCCTAGTCCAAGATCGAGTTTGTGATGTGATTATAGATGGAGGAAGTGTAACCAACCATGCTAGCATAACCTTAGTGGAGAAGTTAGGATTGTCTACCTTTAAACAACCTCAACCCTATAAGCTGAGATGGTTGAATGATTGTGGGAAAATTAGAGTTACTAAGTAAGTTCTAGTGGCCTTTAAGATTGGCAACTATAAGGATGATATAATTTTTAATTTAGTGCCAATGCAAGCTTGTCATCTTTTGCTAGTTAGGCCTTGGAAATTTGATAGGAGGGTTATGCACAGTGGCTACACCAACTAATACATATTTGAAAAAAATAGGAAGAAAATCACCCTTGTACCTCTTTCACCAAAAGAAGTTTATGAAAGTGAAATAAAAAGGATGCAAAATGAGAGAGAAAATAAAAATAAGGGTAAAAAAAAGTGGAAAAGAAAAAAAGATAGAGGTTCAAAAGAAAGATAACAACTAGAAAAAAGAGAAAGATCAAAATAAATAAATGAAGATAAAAATAGAGAGCTAGTTGTGAACAAAAAGAAAAAAGTGAGCTTTTTATGCTAAATGAAAGGATATTGGAGAGACTTTTTATTCTCAAAGAAGCATACTTGTATTCATATACAAGGAACATTATTTTACTAAAGTTGGCTTTAACACTTTTGCTTAGTATTTTTGTGTTTGTTTTGTAGGAATTTGAATATTTGATCAAAAGAAAATCAGCTTTTACCACAATAATCACCAAAAATATTGAATTGTTCTCATTGGAGGTTTTTAGTGGAGATTCTTTACCACCTCTAGAGGTAGAAAAGAATGATGAACCTAAACATGCTTCATCGCTAGAAATTCACATGGAAGTCCTTGAAGATGGAAAAGATGTAAATAAAGTAGAATTATAAGAAGATGGATATTTGAGTCAACTCAAAGCACACTAAGTTGGAGATGTTTAGAAGTTTGCTTTTGATGTTCTTCATAAAAATGTTGATTCTTTGCTATCTTGGGAGATTGAAGGAGATTTTAATGTTAAAGTTATCTCATAACTTGAAATTCACATGGGAATATTTTGAGAAGCAAAATATGTTGTTCAAGAAGAGGTGGAAGAAGTTGAAAAGAAAATTTTAGACCAACGCAATGTGCACGAAGTTAAAATTTCTATTGACATCTTCTATAATAAATTTGTGTTACCTCATGATTTCTTTGATGTTGTTACAACAAATTTTCATATTTTCCATGTACCTCACATCCTTGTTGTCCATAAAGAAGAAAGACAACAACCTTGTCTTAAATCGATATTCTTTCTTTTGAACCAGAAAGTCCGAGGACAAGTTTACATGAACAATGGAGTGATGGTTCTGATATTGGATTTTTTAAACTTTTTCATCACCTTCGAACATGATTCGAGAATGCTATGCCAATGCAAAGAGGAAAGCCAATATATTAAAGAAGAAAAATTTGCTAAACCTTGGAGATTTAAAGAATGGTTTGATTCAAGTAAATATTTCATGTCCATACAACACCAAAGGAATGACCCAGCTATAAGGAATAGACCAAGCTACCATTAAAGAACATGAGAAGGACTCCAATTACAAGCTTGGGATTTTTTAATCAAATCTAGGAGGCCTAGTTCATCTTTTGTTCAGTTTAGAGGATCTAGCAATTGCTCTTTTGACCTTGAGGTAGCTACCCTTGTTCCGCGCCCAACATCGCAGTCGCGAGCCTCATCGCACACTCCATTGTGTTTCCACAGGCTAGTTTTTGTATTTTAGTTAATTCATATGTTTTTATTTATTATTTATGATATTTTACTAGGATAATCTTATTTGGTCAATATATCAATTATATTATTAGCATATATTTGCATGGAGCACAAAGATATGCCTAGATTTATTAGTTTTGCTAATAGTATAAGACAAAGGTTGATTTTATTTTCTAAACAACCTAATTTCCTTATAGCATAGGATTTTTTTTTTGTGAACTCTATATATAGGAGCTTCATTACATTGTAAGACACAAAGATGATTAATTAATAAACCTAAGAACTTTTATTATTGAGAGATTTCCATTATCTCTTGTTTCCTCGATTCTTGTTTGAATCAAATTGTACACATAGATTTAACCACTTGATTATTGTTAATATTAAGGTTCTCTCACTCATTATTAAATTCGGGTCAATGTCTTAGTGAAAGGATCTAATTTATCTTTCCAAGGAGTTGCTTCCAAGCGTAAAGATGTTGGTTTCAAGTTGCTACTTGTGGTTTGCATCAGTAATGAAATAGAGTTTATATATATAAAAAAAAATAATAAAGGATTAGAAGCTCCCTATTGTGGATAATATGAGGGAGGCTCTGATTGTTTGGTTGGTTGAGGAGAAGATAGAAGAAATATAAAGAGAAAGAGGGTTGAGGATGAGATATGGATTGCTTTCCCTTAGCTTATATGAGTCCTTAAGGGCACATGTCTTCATGCTATTAGAGAATATTGGAGACATTTTTAGCCCTTATCATAGGCCCCTCACTCTCTAGTGTGTTTTTGGCATATTAAGGAGCAGGTTAATAGAGTATACATATGACCTCTTTGTAGTAATATTCATCCATGTTATATACAAAGGAGCCAAACTACAGGTAGTTGGTGAGCTTAATATAAAGGTATTTAGATGCCTATATAGAAAGTGGAGCCACTGGGCTAGATACAAATGACAGATGTTTGAATAAAGAGGTGAGTTGAGGAGCTTAGATAGAGAGGTCAATCAAAGAGATCAAATAAAAAGGTAGCTAGGTGTCTAAAGAGAAACAAACTGACGACCTCGATACAAAAGTAATTGGACTAAATAGAGGGTGACCGAAAAAGTTTGATGTGGAAGTGGCTTATTGCTTGATAGAAAAGTGAGCTAAGGATAGAGGCAACTAAATGCTTGAATGAAGGTATGAGCTAAGGAGCTTGTTTTAGAGGTGATTTAGTGCCTGGATAGAAATAACCAATTTTGCAAGAAATTTCAAGAATCAAGAGTAGTTTTGGTGATTTTCTAACAAGTAAGCTTTCTTACTAAATTTTCAATTTCTATGGAAGATATAGATATGTGAATTTTTTGGATTTTATAGTAGAATGATTTAATTGCTTAATTGGATATGAATGAAGTTGTTTTGATTGGTTAATAATGATTTTAAAGTTAGATTGAAGAAATGGTTGAATTTAAGTTGAGTTTGGTGAAGAGAGAGAATTTAGGGTTATGGAACTTTTGGGATTTTGAAAACATGAGATTTAATTATGCAAATTGATTCCAAATGTGTTGTTTTGACGCATAAACAATGAATTTAAAATCAAATTATGAATTTGGTTAAGTTTGGATAGAGTTTGAGAATGGTAGTATTGGTTTAGGATTTTTGGAAAAAGTATTTTCAAATTTTGGTGAATTGTATGGTTTTATTATTTTACTCATGTTCTTTAAGGATATAAGTGATGGAAATAAGATTAGATTGATAATTGGAATGCGTTTGAGTGGAGAACCTTTAATGGGAGAAGGTTATGCCATTATAGGGTTTGGAAGATAAGTATGTGTTTATGTAATGTAACTGGTTTAAACATATTAAAATATATTTTTAATGATATTAATAAACTTAAAACACTAATTTAAATAGATTAAAATGGAAGTTCAATGTTAAATTAAGGAAAGGCTTAATTTTGGGATATTCTTTAGAGTGATGTTTAATTATGGTTTTAATGTTAAGAATGCCTTAGAATGAGATATTAAATGATTATTTATGATAACATTTGGTATAGGCATTGAGAGGAAGGAGTTTTTCCAACCATAGTGTTAAAGGGCAACTTGAAAGAGAAGGTTGGAGGGAGTTTTGAAGCTTGTTTTGGAGTGCTTTCTAAGGTAAGTACAAACTTGTGATAAATTAGATAAATTGACATTAAATTGGGCTTAACACATTTTGGATGGAAAATGTGTTATGCTACTTGATATATTGAACATTCATGAACATTGTGCTATGACTTGTAAATTGTTGTATATGCATTATATGCATTATGAAAAGCCATTATTAATGGCTAAATTGAATAAAATGTGATTTATTTGCATTGTGTGAGAATTACCCAAAATATTTGGGTAATGTGATTTTAATGAGGAAAATGAGAAAATGAGAAAATGTACCTAAATGATAATGGGAAAATGAGAAAGAAATTGATGATGGAAAATATGAAATAATTGTGTGCCTAGTATGTTATTCAATTTTTAGAGTTCTATGTTTGGCGGCATGCCAATGAGATTATCCTCATTATTTGCCTTCGGGACCAGACGCTTGGCATCACTATGATATGATTTGCCTTTGGGGCTAGCTTTTGAGCATTACTGGATTTGCCTTCGGGACTAGATACTTAGTGCTATTATGGACCAAAAAATAGTAATTCTGGGATTTTAATAATGTATTAGTTATTTGGACCCATGCTTGTGTATGTATTTGTGTGAATTATTAAATGATGAAAGAATATGTTTAAAAGTGTGCTTGGATACCACATTGTGACATGGCATAAGAGCATTTTTGCATTGGCATTATTTTAAAGTTTGTATTACTAGGTTTTTAGCTTAGCGCGATTGCATTTCATCGCCCAGGTGACAGGGGAGATCCGATTGAGCCGGAGAGTTCTTCTAGACCGGGTCAAATCTAGATTAGAGACTGCTCGTTGAGCTGATTTTGGATACATCAAGATCAGAGCCACTTTGTCAGCATGTATAAATTTTATAATATAGTATATTTTGATATTCTGTATATTATATTATATTTTTGGAGTATATATTATAAAATATAAAGAATGTTTTGAGTAATTGTATAATGTGGGTTATGTATAAGTGTTTTGATATATATATATATATATGTTTATATGTATATAGATGTAAATGTTTTGAGAAATATGGAGGATTTGAGGAGTTGAGGTGGAAATGTGTAAATTGTTTTATTGGGAGTGTTTTTATGCAGGTTTTGGAAATTTTTGAATTTTCAGAATGTCTAAATTACAGAAAACTCTGGCAAATTTTTTCCAGAGATTTTTATATGAAATAATTATTTTGGGTTCCTATAATTAATAAAAAATATTTTGTTTACTATTTAATTATACATTTTAAGGTGTTTGGAATTTTAAATCAGAAATATGAAATTTTTTATTAAACAGGGTCATGACATTTTTATACCGTATATGTATATTTTACATATACTGGGTGTATGTATTATACGTATATAGGGTGTAAGGTTGTTATATTTATTTTAGTATTAGAGCCTAGATTTGAGGTTCTCGACCTAGGTGGGTTGTTAGAGAGAGAAAATGGGGATTTTAAATATGATTTCAATTGTGATACATGCATTGGCACTGGCATTTTTTTATTTTTAATGTAGCAATGTCTGTTATATTTCCAGATTTAGGTAGTTATAGCGTCTTGGATGCACCAATCTTCAGAAGGTAGTGCAGAGAGTGTAGCTCCTGATGAGGATAGAGTTGGAGCTAGTGCTGAGTCTGCTGGTGAGGCATCTGCTTCTGTGCCTATTAGACTAGCAGCTGAGGAGATTTCATCGGGCTGGGTATAGCATATGGTGGAGCTATTGAGGCAGGCTCTAGTTCAGGAGCCGCAACAGCAGCAGCTATTGCCAATGCAGAAGTTCGATAAGCTGAGAAAATTTGGAGCCACATACTTTATTAGCACTACAGACCCTGCTATTGGAGAGTAGTGGCTGGACAGGGTCCAGAGGGTATTCATTCAGTTACAGGCTAGTCCAGAGGAGAAGTTTGATTATGCTAGATCACTTCTGCAAGGGGATGCCTATGAGTGGTGCAAGATGGTTCCCCATGGTACAGCTGATCCACCAGTTCTGACTTATGTCAATTTCCTACAAAAATTAGAGAAGAAGTATACTCCGAGGGAGTATAAGGATACAAAAAAGGTGGAGTTCCTAAGTTTGAGGTAGGACACTAGGACAGTGACAGAGTATGAGATTGTATTCATCCAGCTGAGTCAGTATGCTGGGGGGATTATTTCTGATAAGGTAGACAAATGCTGGAGGTTTGAGGAGGGGCTGAGACCCTCTATCATGTGTTTGGTGGCAGGTTCCCGGTGTTAAGATTTCTCTCAATTGTTTGTAGCTGTCAGGAGTGTAGAGAGGGCACAGGGTCTTGCAGTAGCAGCCAGAGTAGAGGAGAGTAGAGCTAGGAGACCCATGGTGAGGCAAGATCTTCATCAGTAAAGAGAGGCTGAGGGGGATAACCTCTGAGGTTTTGTAGGAGCCAGGGGCAGTCTGGCAGGTCATCATAGCAGCAAAGACAGAGACAGAGACCTACAGCCTCAGTGACTAGTGCTCTGACTCTAATGGCTCAGAGTCCTGCTTCACTTATCTGTGTTCATTGTGGGAGGGCACATGGGGGTGTTTGCTAGAGGACAGGTGTACTAGCAATGTGCTATAGATGTGGATCACCAGACCATTTTTTTCAGAGATTGTCTAGAGCCACCAGATGACAGATAGACAGATATAGCAGCTTCTAGACCCAGTATCAGAGAGGGTTATGGTGGCAGAGATTTTGGTAGAGTTGGTCGATCAGGGTATGGTCAGAGAGGAGGTTCTACAATAAGGAGTAGACCAAAGGATGCAGGGCCATCACAGTGGGTTTATGTGATCCAAGGGCAATCGGATACTTTAGCTGTTATAGTCGATACTTTTACTTTATTTGGTACTTCAGTTATTGCATTGATAGACCAACTCATTCATACATCAGTGCATCCATACTGCCTGTGAGTGATTTGTATCTTGAGTCCCTAGGATTTGATGTTTTGGTTACAAATCCTTTAGGGTATAGTGTTGTGGTTAGCATGGTGCACCCAAATAGTCCAGTCATTGTTCAGGATGAAGAGTTTCTCGATGAGCTAATTGAGATGCCTTTTAGGGAGTATGAACTAATTTTGGGCAGGGATTGGTTATCCAGGGATAGGGCTGTGGTAGACTGTCAACGGAAACATGTTACCATGAGAACACATGATGGTAGTTATGTGGTGGTATCTAGTGAGAAGAGACATTTTTTATCCATATTTATTTCAGCTGTTTCAACTAGGAGGATCATTCAGAAGGCATATGAGGCATATCTTGCTCATGTGGTAGATACCAGAGTAGTGGATAAAAATGAGCTCTTTGATTATTTGAAGGAAGCAGCAGTATTCTTTAAGCTTGATTTGAGATCAAGGTACCATCAGTTGAGAGTTAGATATGTGGATATACCCAAGATAGCCTTTCACGTGAGGTATGGGCATTATGAGTTTCCGGTGATGTCTTTTATATTAACAAATGTACCAACGACATTTATTTGATGAACAGGGTGTTTAGACCATACTTAGATCGGTTCGTGGTGGTCTTCATTGATGATATTCTAGTGTATTCGCATAATGAGATAGATTATGGTAGGCATTTGCAGATTTTACTGCAAACTTTGAGAGAGAAATAGTTGTATGCCAAGCTATCTAAGTGTGAGTTATGGCTTAATCAGGTGACTTTTCTCGGTCATGTGGTATCAGCAGAGGGCATTAGAGTTTATCTAAGTAAAGTTGTGGCTATCTTGAATTGGAGTCCACCAAAGACTATGACAGAGGTTAGAAGTTTTCTGGGTTTGGCATGCTATTATCGTCGATTTGTGAAGGGTTTTTCTATAATAACTACACCACTCACCAAATTACTTCAAAAAGGAGTTAGATTTGTGAGGACTGATCAGTATCAGGCAAGTTTTGAGTAGCTGAGGGAGTTGTTGACTCAGGCTCCTATTCTTACCATGCATGTGGAAGGTAAATCATATGTGATATACAGTGATGCTTCACATAGTTGTTTAGGCTGTGTTCTAATGTAGGAGGGTAGACAGTTGAAGCCACATGAGCTAAATTACCCAACTCATGATTTGGAGTTAGAACCTATAGTTTTTGCATTGAAGATTTAACGACATTACTTGTATGGGGAGAAATACTTCATTTATACTGATCATAAGAGTTTGAAGTATCTGAGTGTCCAGAGAGAGCTGAATCTTCAGTAGAGATGATGGTTAGAGTCGATTAAAGACTACGACTATTTGATTTATTATCATCATGGAAAGGCAAATGTTATTGCTGATGCCTTGAGTCAGAAGTCTTTGGCAGGTTTGATTGCTTATTCGCTCTCGTTGCTTGTTGTGGTGAGAGCATTGCATGCCAAATTTGAGTCTTGTGATGATAGTTCATTGATGGGTCAGTTGCAGTTGAGACCAGTGTTGTTGGATCAAGTTAGGGAAGTCCAATTAGTAGATGAGAAGATCCAGAAAATTATGCTAGATTGCCAAAAGGAGGAGAGTCAAGACTTTTATGTGAGAGGTGATGGCAGTCTATGGTACAGAGATAGGTTGTGCATTCTTGATGATGCAGGATTGAAGAGGATGTTATTAGAGGAAGTACATCAGTCAGTTTATGCTATGCATCTAGTGGTACCAAGATGTATCAAGATTTGAAACAACATTATTGGTGGTCAGGTATGAAGAGAGACATAGCAGAGTTTGTATCCAGATGTCTCACTTGCCAGAAAGTGAAGGCTGAGCACCAAGTTCCTTCAGGGTTGCTTCAGCCATTATCAGTACTATAGTGGAAATGGGAGCAAGTGATGATGGATTTTGTGACTGGATTGCCTTTGACCCAGAAGCAGTATGATGCAATCTAGGTGATAGTTGATCGTATGATGAAGACAACTCATTTTCTTCCAGTTTGGATGGATTAATCATTTGAGAGGTTGGCTGAGCAGTATATTAGTGAGATAGTGAGGATGCATAGAGTTCCAGTTTCTTTGGTGTTAGATCGAGATCCCCAATTTACATTGAGATTTTGGGGTAGTTTTCAAGATGCATTGGGTTCTAGATTGTATTTTAATACTGTTTTCCATCCTCAAACAGATGCGCAGTCAGAGAGGGTGATACAGATTCTAGAATTATGTTGAGGAGTTGTATCATTGATTTCACTGGGAGATGGGACAGATTCTTACCACTGATTGAGTTTGCATATAACAATAGTCATCAGTCCAGTATTGGGATGGCACCTTTTGAGGACTTCTATGGCAGGAGATGTAGGACATCTTTGTGTTGGGATGAGGTTGTAGAAGGTAAACTGGTTGGTCTTGATTTGATTAAGGAAATAGAAGAGAAAGTAAAATTGATTCGGGGTCATCTGAAAGCAGCTTCAAATCGACAGAAATCCTATACAGATTTAAAGAGGAAGCACATAGAGTTCAATTTGGGAGATAAAGTAGTCCTGAAGGTGTCTCCATAGAAGAAGATTTTGAGATTTGGTCGTAAAGGGAAGTTGAGTCCTCATTTCATAAGACCATATGAGATTCTGGAAAGAGTTGGCCTAGTGGCTTACAGATTGGCTCTGCTGCCTGAGTTAGACCGAATACATAATGTCTTACATATCTCTATGCTTTGAAAGTATAGGTTAGACCCATCTCATATCTTATCAGTGGAGTCTATTGAGGTAAGCCCAGATCTGACTTACAAAGAAGAACCAATGGCGATTTTGGAACGAGAGGCAAAAGAGTTGAGGAATAAGAAGGTGCCACTTGTGAAAGTCCTTTGGAGGAATGATGCCACTAAGGAGGCGACGTGGGAGAGTGAGCAGACGATGTGGAGTCAGTATCCCCTGTTGTTCTAGAGTTGATAGTAGGTAATTTCGCGGATGAAATTTTTTCTTAGAGGGAGAGAATTGTAACATCCCCAATATTTTTGAAATTAAATAAAATAAAATAAATTTAAATTTAAATAAGTTAAATAAATGATTTAAATGGAAAATGAAATGATTTTAAGCGAAAAAGTAGAATGTATATGTGAAATATACCTAACATATACTTAACATATACATTAGTCAACTCTTTTAAAAGAAAAGTTAAAGGGTAAAGGGTAAAATGATAATTATACTTTGTAAAATTAAAATTATTTAAATAAATTAAAAATAAAATATTTTTGGTTGGAAGAGGTAATTTGGGGTTTTTAAATAATTAAAAAATTAATTACTTATTAAAAATAAAATAATATATATGGTTATATTTTAAGTGGAAAGAAAGAGAGATAATAAAGTTGGTCTTCTTCTTCTTCTTCTTCTAAAAAATGAAAATTCCATGGATGATAGGGGTGATTTTTTTCTCCATTTAAACAACCAATTTTGCAAGAAATTTCAAGAATCAAGAGTAGTTTTTGTGATTTTCTTACAAGTAAGCTTTCTTACTAAATTTTTAATATCTGTGGAAGATATGGATATGTGAATTTTTGGATTTTATAGTAGAATGATTTAATTAGTTAATTGGATATGAATGAAGTTGTTTTGATTGGTTATTAATGATTTTAAGGTTATTGAAGAAATGGTTGAATTTAAGTTGAGTTTGGTGAAGAGGGGGAATTTAGGTTTATGAAACTTTTGAGTTTTTAAAAACATGAGCTTTAATTGTGCAAATTTATTCCAAATGTGTTGTTTTGAGGCATAAACAATGAATTTAAAGTCAAATTATGGATTTCGTTAAGCTTGCAAAGAGTTTGAGAATAGTAGTATTGGCTTAGGGTTTTGGAAAAAACATTTTTCAAAGTATGGTGAATTATTTGGTTTTATTATTTTAATCATGTCCTTTAAGGATATAAGTGATGGAAATACGATTAGATTGATAATTGGAATGAGTTTGAATGTAGAACCTTCAATGGGAGAAGGTTATGCCATTATAGGGTTTGAAAGATAAGTATGTGTTTATGTAATGTAATTGGTTTAAACATATTAAAATATGATTTTAATGATATTAATAAACTTAAAACACTAATTTAAATGGATTAAAATGGAAGTTCAATGTTAAAGTAAGAAAAGGCTTAATTTTGAAATTTTCTTTAGAGTGAAGTTTAATTATGGTTTAATGTTGAGAATGCCTTAGAATGTGATATTAAATGATTATTTATGATCACATTTGGTATATGCATTCAGAGGAAGGAGTTTGCCCAACCCTAGTGTTGAAGGGCAACTTGAAAGAGAAGGTTGGAGGGAGTTTTGAAGCTTGTTTTGGAGTGCTTTCTAAGGTAAGTACAAACTTTTGATAAATTAGATAAATTAGCATTAAATTGGGCTTAACACATTTTAGATGGAAAATGTGTTAAGCTACTTAATACATTGAACATTCATGAACATTGTGCTATGACTTATAAATTATTGTATATGCATTATATGCATTATTAAAAGCCATTATTAATGGCTAAATTGGATAAAATGTGATTTATTTGCATTATGTGAGAATTACCCAAAATATTTGGGTAATGTGATTTTAATGAGAAAATGAGGCAATGTGCCTAAATGATAATGGAAAAAAAGAGAAAGAAATTGATGATGAAAAATATGAAATAATTATATGCCTAGTATGTTATTCAATTTCCAGAATTCTGTATTTAGCGGCATACCTATGAGGTTATCCACATTATTTACCTTCAAGGCTAGACGTGTGGCATCACTATGATATGATTTGCCTTCAGGGCCAGCTTTTGAGCATTACTTGATTGCCTTCTAGGTTAGACAATTGGTGTCATTATGGACCAAAAACAGTAACTCTGAGATTTGAATAATGTATTGGTTATTTGGGCCCATGGTCGTGTATGTATTTATGTGAATTGTTAAATGATAAAAGAATATGTATAAAAGTGTGCTTGGATGCCACATTGTGACATGGCATAAGAGCATTTTTGCATTGGCATTATTTTAAAGTTTGTATTACTAGACTTTTAGCTTAGCGCGATTATATTTCATCGCACAAGTGACGGGGAGATTTAATTGAATCGGAGAGTTCTTCTAGACTAGGTTAAGTCTATATTAGAGACTTCTTGTTGTGCTAATTTTGGATACATCAAGATCAGAGCCACTTTGCCAGCATGTATAAATTTTATAATATAGTATATTTTGATATTATGTATATTATATTATGTTTTTGGAGTATATATTGTAAAGTATAAAGAATGTTTTGAGTAGTTGTATAATGTGGATTATGTATATGTATTTTGATGTATATATATTTATAATATGTATATAGATGTAAATGTTTTGATAAATATGGAGGATTTGAGAAGTTGAAGTAGAAATGTGTAAATTGTTTTATTAGGAGTGTTTTTATGCAGGTTGTGGAAATTGTTAAATTTTTGGGATGTCTAAATTACAGATAAAATTCTGGTAAATTTTTTCCAGAGATTTTTTTATGAAATATTTATTTTGGGTTTCTATAATTAATAAAAAAAATATTTTGTTTACTATTTAATTATACATTTTAAGGTGTTTGGAATTTTAAATCAGAAATATAAAATTTTTTATTAAACCGAGTCATGATATTTTTATACCGTATATGCATAATTTACATATACTGGGTGTGTGTATTATACATATATATGGTATAAGGGTGTTACACACTCACATTGACATCTTCATATAATATGTTTCACTAATAGATGATAAATACCAAAATGCCTCTCTGAAAAAGAAGTTAGATAATAATATTCCTTGTTAATATAAGATTTAAGAAATCAAGCTGTGCATATACCTTTCCAATAGAGGTTTTATATGATGACATGCCTTGATGATACCTCATATAGAGGACTTATTTAATAATAACTATGTCAATGAGGCACCACAATGTTAAAGGAATAAAGGTCTTTCAATAATAATATGCATAGCTAATAAAGAATATACAAATCCACCTTACCTAAAGATCTTCGAATAATGTGCCCTACCAAAGAAGGTCTTTAATAATAATGTCTCATTGATAAATGACTTTAAAATCCAACTAATTTGGGGATCTCAAATAACAAGCTTTGTTAATGGAGGACTTTAGATATTCAAATAATGTAACTTGTTGAAAGAGATTTTATATAATATGTCTTGTCGATAAAGAATAGTAGAAATCCACTTCACTTAGAGGTCTTAAGTACATCGTAACATTTCCCCTATCTAAACTAGGTCTTTAGTGCTTTGATGCCTTTAATAGGCAAACTAGGTTTTTCTTCCTCTAGATAAAAACTTGCCTCACGAACTTATGCCTAGCATTACTAGGTCTTTCTCCTTCTAGATAGAGAGTTGCTTCTCAATCTTTTACATAGCCATACTAGGTCTTTCTCTTTTGCAAAGATACTTGTTATATGGACTTTTGCCTAGCCATACTTGGTATTTGGTTGCATGCAACTCACAAACTAATTTCAATAACTTGTTGCTTTTTGCCAAGTTGAGCACTTTTATTTTCATCAAATTGAAAATTCTATAATTTTATAGAAAATTGTTGCTTTATTGAAGAGAATTCAAGCATAAAGTAAAAAAAGATTCCCCCAACTGTAGGAAGTAGTAGGCAACAACACTAGGAAGAAGACAATCAGGATCTCACATTCTTTCAATGTGGAATTCACTTGATCAATTGCATTTGGGAATTTCTCTTAATTTTTATAGGTAATAAATTAATATCCAAGTTTTGTTTTTTTTATAAATTTATCAATAGCAATTGCAATATAAAAAATATTTGAAAATATACTATAGTAATAAATAAGAATGTAAATTTCATGCTTAACAAATGTATCACATTAACCATCTCACTGTAAAAAGTCTAATCAACATTAATAAAAGGTGTACAATATCTTGTCTTTTGAAAGCAACACTTAATTATCAATTGCAATCCATTAGGTGATAATTTTTACTAATCTCATTTTTTGAATTTGAGTGATATAATTAATATATCAATAATATAAACGGGGGCTTCACTAATAAAAAAAATAACACTTCTCAATAAATGCTCATGACATATAAACTAAAAATAGACATGGTGTCACACCCTGCCTTTTAAGGCATGATGGTACTAGGGTATATGTCAATTTAAGGTTGTCGGATACCTTATAGAATCCGAAATTGTTATTTAACCTTGGATATCATCCTACATATCATGTTTACACTTGGTATGTTTTTTTCTACAAGTCACAACACATAAAACTCATAGCTCACTCTTGAATCCAATGTTATCATAAGTATATACATGGTTGCATGCTCTTAATATATATCATATATCATGCTAACAAATCTAATCTCAAACTCATGATGACATTAATGAAAAGGCATATTACATATGAGTATATAAACTTAAAAACATAAGAATTCTTAACAAACTACACAACATAAAGACCTTCAAGCCCTTTGGAACAATTGAATAAGAAGCTTGATCATCCTAACTCTGTAAAATTGCTTTATAAATGATGTTGTGAGCCATCCACTTAACGAGACAATAACCATAGTAAAGTTAAGGTTTGACATGGATAAGAGTTTAGACTCCAATCAAACTTGAAAGAACAAATGAAAGTAAGCATAACATTTATAAGTAATATATGCAATGCCTGGAGATACACTTGGAATAAATACAACACTTAAACATGAATAAGACTGTAGGTAAGTGTCAAATATTACATCACGATAGTAATGAATAAACATTTGTTTGTCTCGAATAAAACTTGCATGAATAATAAGGAGAAAAGCTTAAAATGAAAATAAATATGATAAGTAAAATTTGAGTAAGATAAATGATTAAAAAACACATGAAAACTTGTGTAAGAACTTGCTTATCTTGAAATAGGCATATGTTATGTTACTCGCAATTGAAACTTCATTATTGTACTTATAACTTGTAATATGACTCTTGTTGGGTCCATAACTTGTCATGAATAGTCATACATTTGATCTATACACATACTTGAAACCATGGCTCTCTTCTGTGTAGATCACAAACACGTGACCCAATCTGTCAGGTTAATAGTATACACTATCTAATGGCTTGTCCTCAATTAGTAGGATGATAGCTTGTAACATGACATCTTATATATGAAAACCTTGAAAACATTTCATGTAAAACAAAATTGTCTTAAAACATGAAACATAACAACATGTGTTTGAAAGCTTAAAACTTGAAATCATTCTAAACATGAACTTGTATATAGAAAACTTGAACATAAGAACATACTTGAAATACCATGAATTAAAAAACATTGAAAACATTTTGGAATATAGGTATTATAGACACTAAAAATAGACACCCCTAAAGTAATTTTTTAGATTATCAAACTCGACATTTTTACTATCGAGTTTGGTGTTCTTGAAAGAATATCAAAGAAGAGATTGTAAGGACCAGATTCAATGAACCCACAAGAATTCTTATTATCAAGATCGACAATAATTTTCTATCGAGCTCGATATTATTGAATTTTAGACAGTAGCTTCTGTCCATAAAAGGTAAGTTGTTGCATCATTTAAAGGATCCTTCTTTTCAACCAATAGAAATGGATATTTCCTGCAGTAAGCACACCAACAGCTAGCTTGATAGGCGAACTACTCCAACCAATCATCAAAAGCCAAAGGAGATCATTAAAAATAGTGAGACACTATAGATCAACCACCCTTTGCAGCAGGCTTTTCTACTCTTAATAGATATTCCTTTAAACTCTCCATACAAGTTGATTACATATCATTAAATGGAAAATACACTTACATTATTAAATCACATATGGTTCAAAGGAATAAATTTCAAACTAATCATCAATGAGTCATTTTATGGAATAAAAAGCAATATTTAAATCAATCTTAAAAGGTTTTCCAAAGAATTCATGAACATTTTAAGACTCCATTCACATCTTCATGAAATGAAAGGATTCAAAGCAAAACAAAAGATGACTAAAACAAATTTCTAGATAAAATTTTGTAAAAATCGATTAAAAAGATCACTTTGTTCCAAGTTCATAAAATACTACCAAGTTCAATAGTTTTTACTATCGAACTCGACAATTATTATCTTAAAGATTAAGAAATATTTCTTTATCATGTTCAATTTAATCTCATTTTCTAGTGTTCTACCAAATTCGATAATCTTAGGAATATCGAGTTTGATATTATTTACAATATTCCTTTCAATTGTTTTATCTTGATGGTTACACGTTATTTTATGTTCAATATTGTTACATTTCATATACATCATCATTATAACCTTGCATATTTTTAGATTCGATGTATATGGGGTTTGATGTAATTTTTCCTTTTTTTTAGAATAACGTATAGGATTTGTCTAAAGTTATATAAATAATTAATTTTCTTTCTTTTTCTTTAGTAAATTATAAGAGAATGTTTTCCATTTTAATGGGTGCTCATATGATATTTTTCTTCACATAGTAATCATATGCATCATTTTCATGATATTATGTTATTTATGTTGAATAATTTAATTTAAATTGATAGTTATCTGGAATTCTGAATTGTTCCAATTTACTAATATTTGAGTCATAGAGGAGGTTGATCCTTTTAGATCGTGCATATATTGATAATAAGAAAGAGAATAAGAAAGATTTGTTCTTTCTCATATTCCCGTATGTACCTAACTTCTCTAACCTAAGAATGAGGGGTTAGGGATTCCTTGTGGAATCACGAGTATGCTACCCTCTAGTATCTTTTCCCAGTCCAAAGTTGGGTGGTGACTCTATTCTTACAAGCCTTTGCATGTTAAATCCCTATGGTTTAGAACATAATAGTATTGAGGCCATAAAAATCATTCTTTAAAAAAACACACAAAAGATGAGCATGGATGGACTCACAAGTATCAAAGTATGTCTAATGAAGATAGTTTGGAAAACATTAAAACAAAACATGTAAAGTAATTTTTTTAAATACTAAAAGTTAGCTTAAAATGTGGAACTTGCTTGAATACTTGGCTTATCTTGCTTGAAAACATGACTTGACTTGTTTGAACATGATACTTGAGCATACATGAACTTGAAACTTGAAAAATATAAACTTGAACAAATTTTAAACATAAGCTTAAAAGAAAAATCATATACTTGGCATAAAATTGAACTTGTGAACTTGAACATGAACATGGAGTACTATAACTTGAAATTGAGTTGAGTTTAAAACATGAAACACAAACATGTAACTTGAAACACAACATGAAGCATAGCATGAACTTTAAAAACATGAACTTAAGTTTTAAGAAAATAAACATGGTCTTGACATGAACTTGAAGAACATAAACATGGACTTGAATATAAACATGAAACTTAAGTAACTTGAGCATAGGTCTTAAGCTATAGCTTTTACTTGTATGAAATATATACATGAAAAAATGGCACAAATTGAAACATGACATTAAATTGAGTGAAAAGCAAGAGTTAAATAAAAAACAATTTGACACAAGGAATTAGTATGTTTATTTTTTACCCTTACTTCCCAAGATGCTAGCTTCAAATATACTATCTCACTTTGGATACCAAACCCCCAAGGCTCACCTTAGTTTTAAGTGTTTCTAACCTTAAGTGTCTTGGAAGTGTATGGGCATGGAGAATGGTTTGGCATGCTTGTGCCTATGAATTCTAAGCTGTCCAGAGTTGTTTTGATGTGCATAGGTGTTCAAAATTATTCTACACAGTCTTGCATCCAAATTTGTTTTTGTTTCTCATGTTTAATAACTCCTCAACAACAACTCATCCTAGCCCTTCCCCTTTATTATAACTTTATTTTTCCTTGCAAATGCACTCTCAAAACCTCTATTATTAGCATGCATTCATCCATAGCATCCATTTTAACCATATTACTTTAAACCGAAATTCTGATTTCATGAAACATGGTAAATGTTTTCTAGTCTTTTTTTCTCTAGTAATTGTATCTTTTAAAAAATATTATAAGCTTATAAAGGTTCCATTTTGTTTAGTTCCATATAATGTCTAATTAATTTATAGCGAAGTCCAAGTGCTACTTTCAATTTCTAGCAAGGTTCCAATGATCATCCATGTTTAAGTGTATATATTCTAATCTTTCCCATGTTCATTTCTTATATAGAATTTAACTCATCAATCCAACATTTACCAAGTATATACATAACTCAATAGAGTTTAGATACACATTGAGATCTTGGCCTCATCTTGAGTGCTCTTTACCATAACATATTAGGAATCCTTCCTACTTTAACATATACTCCCCTTTTGCACTTGATTTTGGCTAGTTTTGTTTATGTATGTAAATAAAGAAATGAAAGGAGGAAGAAGAAAAGCTATAATGGACGGCTCTTTCCTTCTCTTTGCCTTGAAAGATACTAAACTTGCTCCTCTCTTTTGCTCTTGATTTAGATAGCTTTGTTGGAGAATAATATAAGTGGAAGAAGAAGAACTATTACTAAATAACCATCTTCTTTCATATGGTTAGCGAGGTTTAACCTTAAGTGATATTCTTCATACACTTGTCTTTGTTAAGTTAATGATCTCTAATTAATTTCTCACTTGGCTAAATAAGCTTTAAGCACTTAACTTACCCTTTATTTCTACTTTCACCCATCCTTTTCCATTGTTCCCTTCAAGTTTAATTAATTGTATCCTAAACCACTCTCCTCTATTTGGTTTTTCAATTACACCTTTAATATGTATTTTAACCTTTTCAATTACGTTCCAATTTTAATTCTCAACTCTCTTTTAGGGTTTCTTGTGCTAGAGTTTCCCTCGACTGGATCCCAATTTATTCTAACATTCTCCTGACTCTTCTTGAAAGTACCACATATGTGTGGGGTGTTACACATGGCCTCTTACTCTCTTTAAAAAATAGATTAATATTATTGCAAAGTGACACAATATTCCACTCAAAAATTATTTCTAATGAAATTACAACTCTTTTAACATAAGGACTATATAACTAAAGTAACGTAAAATAATTAATGATAATTTTTAATATAAATTGTGAATTTGACCCACCAAAAACATGAAATTGATTAGATAAAGTAAAAAAAAATGAACTTTAGGGAGAAATTTAAAGCTTGTTATCATGATGCCAACCGTTATCTCGTATTGAGACTTCAACTTGAGAAATAAATTAGTCAATAATTTACCTATTATGACACCTTAGTACCATAATCCTTGAAAATGGAGGACAAGAAAAAATATTCTAATATTGATTATAAAAATATATTTTTTCTAGTTATAAAGAAACTTAAATCTAATCCAAGATAAATATATAACACAATAATGAAATTAATATTAGTTTAATACAATACAAACAAAAATCTCCTTATAACACAAATGTTTAAGGGAACATGACTATGTGATTTAAACATAAGACCTCATAAATTATTGAATCATTCACAATTGATCATTGACTTACTAATTTATTTGCATAAATAAAGCAATTATTTATTATCATTTATGGCCTTTACTTCTTACCAATAGGAGAGTAACTAAATGGATAATTCAAGCCCTAAAAGTCCAAAAAATGCTTTGACTAATTTATTTTTTAAAAAAAAAGAGAAAAAAAAAAAGCAAGAAAGAAAAGAAAAGGAAGGAAGCTAGAGCTAATTGAAATTGTACTTTTCCCTAACAAATTGTGTTATATGCCTCACATACTCAAATTGCTTAATTTTAAATATGATCATTAGTAAAATATAATAAAGCATCTTACATAAGAGATTTAGAAACTTCAAGTCTGTTTCATATTCCTAATGTGCGTCTACTAAATTACACTCATTGTCCTTAAATTTGTCCCTTAAATGCATTTTTGTCTAAGGTTGTGTAGGGCCGAGTTAGCTTGCATTTCTAACTCACCTACAACTTGGCCCTAAATAGATTCTCGCCACATTACCACATCCACAGCATGGCTCATGGTTTGAGTCCCAATTTCAATTGGGTTAGTTGAATTGGCCAACTTTTTTCACTTTTCTAGATCTATCATAATCTATGCCATTTATGGATTCTACAATTTACCTTGTACATGCAATGCATAAAAATTGATGCAATTATTGATAACGAGCATATTAATCATTTTAATTACATATCTTGAGTTTATATTTGAACTCGTTATTATGGATTTCTACTTATTTTGATGAAATTGTACAGGTTATAATTGAAGTAAAGGAAAGGAACCCAATCTAGGCTGGTGTTGCACTTAAAGAAGCTATTAGATGTTGGAGACGCAAATAAGCCTTGGGCAAGGCTTATTGAGGTTCATTAGAGAGTTGAAGGTTCAAATGAATAAGATCTGAGTACGATTTAACATTTTTGAACTTGCTGGAAAAGAGACAACTATTTATAGCTAGAAATATTTGTTTATTAGGAGATAACTATGCTACAATTTTGAAACATTATTAAATTTCTCACTAAGATTATTATTCCTATTTAGAGATGAGGAAAATTCTTATTTTGGATATTTATTCACTTTATTTTTTCCTAAAAAGAATTTTGATAAGAAAATATTTCTTACATTGGAAATTATATAAGGAACAAAAGAACCACAATATAGGGGACTTTTTTTTTTTGGTTTCTAGCTTTTTCTGCAACTTTATATTTTTTTGAAGTATTCATTATTAGACATGATTAACGAAATTTTATTTTCAAATGTTCAGATGAAGTTTTGGTTTATCAAGGAATGAGATCTAATTGATTTACTCCTCTCTCTTTATTTTCAAAATTCATATATATATATTTTTTTGCATATATGAAATCTATTGTTTTGCTAGTTTTTACAATAAGGCCATTATACAATTAACATGATAATCCACTGCCAATTAGAATAATTGAATCCCTAATTGTTCAAGTTGTTTTAATAACTATTGGTAATTAGTGTGTTCACTAAGGAAATATATGATCTAATCTACATGAACTATGCAGTTTAGTTTGTTTTTTAGAATCAGGTCTTTCTAATTCCTAATGTTGTTGATGAACTAAATTCTAAGAAGCATTCTTAGGATTGTTCATTAGCAGGGATTTATTAATGAGCATCTCTTAATTAATCTAAAATAAAGGAAATATAGGTTGTTAGAAGCGTCTTCAACAACTATAACTGGTTTATTGAAGTTTAGAGGGAATTATTTCATCATCAAAGATCAATCCCTAGAATCGAAATTGATATTATCAATCCTCAGAATTGAAATCAATATTATTCTTTTAACTAGAGTTTACTCTCATTGATATTCATTCAATTTAATTTTTTGCACTTGTTATTTACTTTCTTTTATTTTATTTAACAACCCTCATTTTTTTTAGTTGTTAGTTTTAGAGAATTAAATTACAAATTTATTCTTTATGGATTTGATCATATTCACAACTTATACAATTTAAATAATTTAGAAAATATAAATTATATTTTATGGCTTCGACAACCATTAAATTTTGGCATTTTTGTGAGAGATTTAATGTTAATTAATTTAATTGTTTTGATGTCCATGTTTGATCATGGAGGAACACTTCTATATGATCCTGAAATTGAAAAGACCACTAAAAGCTTGAGAAAAGAAACAAAATTTAAAAAAAAAAAAAAGCAAGCTTCAGAGGCTACACCTTAAGCAAGCAATCAAGAAACAAATTTTGAATCTACTTGTTCTTCTACTGACTCTAGGAAGGAAAAAGGGATGGTTAAAGAAGAATACACTTTGAGAGAGTTGGTTGCCCCACCTAACAACCAACAGCCCTTTTGCATCGCCTATCCAGTCTTGGATATAGCGTTTAAACTGAAATCTAGACTGATATATTTGTTACCAAAGTTTCATGGATTGGAGAATACATATCATCATAAGCACCTTAAAGAACTCAATATAATGTGGTCAAGTATGAAACATAAGGAGTTCTTAAGGAACGAACTAAGTTACATGCCTTTCCTTTTTCTTTGGTTGGTCCAACTAAAGATTGGTTGTTTGATTTACCTCCTGATTCAATAACCACATGGATAAATATGGTATCTCATGGTCACACCTAAGAAAATTCTAGAGAAGATGCAAGGTTCAACGCTTCCTAAGACAACAGACCCATTATTATAGGGAGGGTAAAGAGCATCTAATATAAAGCAACCTTTCATTCCCTTGTTTTGTCATGGCACCCCCCCCCCCCCCCCTCCCTCAGGCCTAGTTTAATTCACAGTGACATGTTGATTTTCACTTCGACATACCAGGTCACGCAAATGACCATGTATGCTATTGCTAATTTTGCACAAAAAGTGTCCAGGTGTCTCACGATAGCACACTGGCTAATATGGTCGGGATAGCTAAATCATGATGGGAAGAAAACTCACGAGGCTGACCCCGATCTCTTCTATGTCTTGGTGACTTTCCTCAAGCTTTAAATTGGTCCCACAATTGGCTGCATAACAGGCTGCACAATCATGAGACTGTCCGCAATGGCTAGCACATTGTCGCAATAATGACAATTTATTCACGATCTTAAGGTATGAAAGAGAAGTTGTACAATTCTAAGTTCTGAGGAAAAATCACTTAATGAAAATATTGGTGCAATTTAATTTTATTTCTAAAGATCAAAATAGAGTATTATCATCCAAAAAAAATAGTTAAGAATCTTCTATTTTTTTTACTATGGCAATCAAATTGAATTTTTAGAGGAAAGTAAACTTTTACAAGTAAATAGTAATATACGTAGATAAATTTAATCTATTTAATAAAAGTTATGTTTAATCAAGTTATGTTTTTTTAGGCTCCCCCTCAATTGATATTTTACATTTTAATATTAATTCAATTTTCAATTATTACTCCCACTTTATCAAAGGTAAAAATAACAATTGCATACTCTTAAACAAAGAGAGAATTATCAAATAAAATATCATCAAACATCAATTAGGACAAACAAAAAATAAAACTTCCGTTAATATGAAGAAAAATTGCACCAATGTGTGATCCAACATGGCAAGTTTACAAAATTCTTTTTGAGAGTCAAAGCAAAATCACACAAAAACAAAATAATAGAAAAAAAAAAAAAGCAAAGAAAACATAAGAAAGAAGTGGTCAAAATTCAAGAGAATTAGAGTCTTTCCTCAATCACTTCTCTAACTTTTTCTTTGCCTTTAGATTGAGTTACATCAACTCCACCATCATCACTCTCATCCATATCACCATCACAATATCTTCAATGGAAGGAGTGGTTTGGGGCTCTTCCTTATTATCCACATCTCATTCTCCTAACTCACATTGGGTTTTACTGAGCTTCCTTTGGAACTCAAAAATATAATGATGGATACAAGAACCAACATCCATCTACTTGCTAGGCCTGTTTATTTTATTAGTGAATTTGGCAATTTGCTTTTGAATGGATTTAAGGACGCTTATAATCCTATGGAGGGGGGGTGGGGAGGCAACAACTTTTGGGCTCTAAGAGCTGCTCTTCTATGAATTTCAACTTGAACTTACCCTCCCCCCCCTATTCAACCACTCTTTGCCTCTTTTTAGCTTGCTCTACCACACCCTCACTACCCAACTTATACACATAGTTATCTCCCACTTTCATAATACATTTGGAACATTTCAAATATCCAATTATGAAAGCATTGGTGCTTGGATCTAGTGAGTCTTTCATAGTTGCTAGGTTTTTTAGTGTAAGAAGCTTGAAGTCCATAACAATTTAGGTTGTTTATGAAGAGAGTTAGATGGTGCCTCTTTCATCTTTGGCAAGATGAACAAAGGTGTCTATTAAAAACTTGGTGGTTTGAATTTTGTCCCCTTTAATGAGGGCATATAGGAAGAAAAGGTCTCTTTGGGTGACCTTGTCATTTCCTTCACCCTTTGCATGAGTGACATAGGTATATGGAATGATTTTTATGTGTTTGGAGGAAGAGTATTTGGTTTCATAGTTGTCCTGTATAGAAATTTCAATCCAAAAGTCTTTTTGGCTCTTCATTGGGAAGCTATTGTCACTATTAAAGAATGCTCCCTAGGTTTGGAAGCCCCACACCTGTGCAAATTTGTCCAAAATTACAACTTTAAGTGTATCAAAACATTTTAAAAGCTACTCCATAATAGCCAAGACACTATTATGATTCTTATTAACCTGAAGGCTAGGATATCACAATTTGTTATCGAAAATGAATTTCCTCCAACCTAATTTATCTAGATACCCCTCAATCTCTTTTTTTATCCTTAACTTTTCTAGCATATAGTCATTTGGAATATGGTTAGGAAGGATGGTCTTTTTCTTGAGGCAATAGTATTTGGCTTTTTTGGGTGAGTCAATGCTATGGGGTTTATGTATTTTCTCACCCCTTCAATTTAGAGGAGATGGAGGTTGTTCTTCAATTACTAAGCCTTTCCCTTTTCTTTTCTAGTTAGCGTCTTTTTGGAAGAAGATGGTTTAGGTTTTGGAGCCATGGTGAGTCACAACCAACAAATTGACCACACACAAAAGAAAAATAGAAAGACAAAAGAGAGAGAATCTTCAAAAAAAATGTCATCAAACTTGAAAGAAAAGAAATTCTTCAAAAGACTTCTTAGGATCTTTAAATTTCTTTAAATCTTAGGAAGAGAGTTTTAAAGAAATAAAGTGTTTTAGAGTGTTTAAAGTGTTTGATAGCTGGAAATTTTGGTTTTAAATTAGTTTATATAGAGAGAAACTCAAAACAAGCCATTTTATAATTTTAGGGGTATTTTTTGGCAAAATAGTGTAATTCCAATTGCTATATTTCTTTTAGTAGAAAAGTCAACTCGTGATCGCGTGGAGTTAAATTTGATTGAAAGGTTAAAAATTCATCCTACTACCCTCTCAAGCTAGATGCAATTGCTTTAACCATTGCTATAAAACAATGCTAAAAAAATTTCAAATTCTTGCAAGGACATGCATTTCCAAGTGATCACACATTCAATGTTTAGGATTATTTTCCAAGACACGAACCTCGCAACTGCATGTTAGCCAAGTTGACAGCAAGTTGGAGGTTAAAAACTAAAAAATAGCAAAAAACTTATGAAAGTGGCTTTTTATTGTGGACTTTACATGCAAGATCAAAATAGATTTGGTTGATAAATTTGCACATAAAAAACATTTCTCTTACATGTTTATCAAATTTGATCAACAAAGCACACAATTCAAACAAAGATCACACATATTCATATATAATCACTCAAATCGGTCATTCAATTATCAAACATTAATTCAAAGTATACGAACACATCAAATATGTCATAAAACATATAAAAATACACGCATATGATGTAAGTGTCATACAAATACAATTTTGTAAACAAGTCCCATCAAGAATCCCAAAGTTTTTTTTTTATAAAATTCAACCTTTCTTTATTTAGTGGTTTTGTAAAAATATTCGCAAGTTGGTTATGAGTGTCAATAAACTGTAAAACCACTGTATGATTTTGAACATTATCCCACAGAAAATGATACCTAATATATATGCTTTGATCTAGAATATTGGATGAGATTCTTAGATAGGCTTATAGCATTAGTATTGTTATATTTGATGCAAATGTGATCAATAATTTGTCCATAATCTAGCAATTTTTGCTTCATCCAAAGAACTTGGGTGCAACAAAGCCAAGCCACTACATATTCAGCTTTCATGTAAATAGACAAACTGACACTTATTTTTTGCTAAACCAACAAACTAGGCAACCAACAAGAAAATGGCATGCCCAGGTAGTAATTTTCCTATCTAAGAGACTACCTACAAAAGATGCATTTAAAAAACCTAAAATGTTAAATTATGCATTCCTAGGATACTATAGTCCTAAATGTAATGACGTTCTTCAATATTTTAAAATATTTGTGGCATTTAAATGAGATTCTTCAAAATTAGATTGAAACCTAGCACACAAACATAAAACTAAGCATAATATTGAGCCTAGAAGCAGTGAGGTAAAGTAATGAGCCAATTATACCTTTATACTTCTTTTTCATCTACCATTTTATCACTCTCATGTTTTTCTGACTTTAAGGATGTGCTAATAGTGGTCTTACTTGACTTGCAACCCTCCATACCAAACTTCTTGAGAAGCTACTTGGTGTACTTGGATTGGTTGATGAAAATGTCATCTTGTATTACTTGATTTGTAGGCTTAGGAAGAATTTGAGCTCCCCCATTATGCTAATCTCAAACTCCCTAGTCATACACTTAGCAAACTCTTGGAACAAAGACTTGTTACTAGCACCGAAAATTATGTCATTAACATAAATTTGCACAATCAAAATGTCATACTTATGCTTTTTGACAAAAGGTGTTATATCTACTTTGCCTTTAAAAAACTATTTTCTAGCAAATACAAACTAAACCTATCATACCAAGCTCTTGGAGCTTATTTTAAATGATATAAGACTTTAGAAAGTTTAAAAACATGGTTAGGAGGTTTGTAATCTTAAAAAGCCAGAGGTTATTCAATACATACTTTTTCATTAATAAAACCATTTAGAAAAGCAGTTTTCACATCAATTTGAAAAGGTATAAAATTCATATGACAAGCAAAATGAAAAAAGAATTCTAATAGCCTCTAATCTAGCTACAGGAGAAAAGGTCTCATACTAGTCATTGCCTTCCTCTTAGTTGTACCCATTGACAACCAATCTAGTCTTGTTTCTAGTGATAAGACCACTTTGGTCAAGTTTATTCCTATACACCCATTTGCATCCAATAATTGGATGATCCTTGGGCCTAAAAACTAGCTCTCATACTCTATTTCTCTCAAACTAGTTAAGTTCATCTTGTATAATAGTCACCCAACAATCATCATCTAGAGCATCCTTTATAATCCATGGCTCTATTTAAGAAACAAAAGCTACACTAGAGTATTAGTATCTAAGCTTGGAACAAGTACTTACACACTTGGAAGTATCTCTAATTATGAGCTCCTTTGGATGGTCCTTGTAATATTGCCACCCCTTTGGAAGCTCTTGGGTTGGCTCCACTAAAGGTTGATCTAATTATTCCATTACTTATTTAGATGACTCTCCTTCATCCACCTTTGGAGGGTCTACTAACTCAAGATTTCTTAATGTTACCTACAAGATCATCAAGAGAGCTACCTTCCTTAAGATCAATCTTAAAGGATTCATCAAAAATACTTTCCTCAACTACTAGTGACCTTTTTTTGAAGAGTGGAATAACCTAAAAAGATACCTTCATCCGATTGGGATGAAAATTTTTTAAGGTTTCCATGGTGTTTAATATGTAGCATTCACATCCAAACACTTTAAGGTATGATATCTTGGGTTTTTTTATCATTCCAAAACTCATAATAAGTTTTATTTAAAGGAGGTCTATTAAAAACCCTATTGGAAATATAATATGCGGTATTAATGACATTGGTCCAAAAATATAAGAGAAGTTCATACTTATTGAGCATGGTTCTAGCCATATAAACTAACATCTTATTTTTCCTCTCCACAATACCATTACTCGAGGTTTGAAGTGATAAAGCTTTTATGAATATGGGTTCCCTTGATGTAGATGGTGATGAGCCATTAAACCCTAATTCATTTTTTATAGAGGGGGACCTTTGGGACTCTATAAGAGTGTCCAAGGCCTCCTTATCTTTATGAAATTTCAAAATTATATTTTTCAGTTCATTTATTTCTTTTCTAAAATTTTGATTTATTTAGAAATTGTTTCCAAACTTGATGTGTTTTTGGAAGTTTCTTCCAATGAGATCGTTGAGTTCTCACTAGAGGTTTTAGTTCCAAAGAGGCGTTTTTCAAAACTATGAAATCCTTTTCAAGCTTAGAGTATTTAGCTTTATAAAATTTTCTTTTTGAAAAATATTTCTTTACCATTTCGGATAAGTGTTCGAGAAGCTTATCATCATCCATATCACTAACATTGTCATCTAAGTTATCATCTAAGTTCATGTACAAGCATATGGATCTTCTTAGACACAACTTAGTACTTTCATGGTAGTTTTCAAGAGTCTTTTAATTTCCATATGCACTCGTGTGGTATTGGACTCTTCTAACTTCATCTCTCGGCATGGAATTTTTTAGGATGGAAGTTGCTCGGTTGTTCTTGTAGTTGCTTCTAATTTCAGTCTCATTCCATTATTCTCTTGGAATTGAGACTTTTTTTTCCTTTAACCATTTGAATTGGTGGCTTCCATTCACTAAACACAAAGTCTCACAACTCATTCCCTTCACTATGTAAGAACATTTGCTTCTCGTACTTCCACATTGAGTAATCGATTTCATCAAAGAAAGGTTTAAGATGAGAATTTAGTTTTCCATGAGTTAAAACACTAAGGGTAGAGATACAGATAGATGTTGTGGCAGTTTTGGGGTTGGTACTATTGGTAGCCATGTTCAACAATCACACAATTAATTTTTGGATGTGATTAACTAGCTCTAATACCACTTATTGCCCCTTTGGTCACTATGAGGAGAGGTGAATTGGTGTTTTAGTGAGTAAGTAGGAAATTAAAATTTTCTCGGTAATTTAAAATAGTTAAAGGATGAAGAAAGAACACACATGATTTATAGTGATTCATTCTACATCAACTCTTCAACTCTAAAGTCGAGTATTCCACTATAATTTTTTTCAAGTTAAACCCTACCTTAGTATTTTTACAAGCTCACATCAAACTTCTTACAATGAGTTTTAATGGCTTACTCACAACCCTTAAGAGTGTTTTCCTAGGTTCATACTCAACCTAGTGTTTATAGCTTTCACTAAACTCTAGCTTAGATGTTTTAAATATGTTCACACCCATCACTCAAGGTTTACAAAGAAAATTTGGAAAAATCAAAGTGTAAGAGTTTCCCTTAGTTAATGCTCAAAAGTTATGATAAATGATGCTTGATTAGGTACTTATAACCTTCTCAAGTCCCCTTGACCATTGAATTATAGTAGAGGAAGATATGGCCTTCATCAAACTCAATCTCTTTAATTAAATGTTATCGAAGGGCTATCACAGTCGCAATATCTCTATCACGGTGAAAATTGGTTTAACATGTTCACTTGGTTCGGATTGTGCCTGCCAGCTTGTAAACAACTAGCACATGTGGTGCCTTATGAAAAATTAACATGTTAGTAGTTCCTATTCTGACACTCCATATGAATCTCATAGTCACTTTCTTTTATGATGCGGTTGCGAGGTTACAAGCTTGAAAGAATCTATGATAATTTGCTTGCCATGTAACTTTTGATTTTTTGGTCAACTTGCTGTCAAGGAGATTCTGACTTTTGATTCTCACTGTCGCACCTGGTATAGTTCGTGCTAGGGGTGGACAAAAAAACTGTAAAAATCGAACCGACTGAGAAACCGACCGAAAAATTGGTTAATCAACTGGTCGGTTCGGTTTTCGGTTCTAAATTACATCAAACCGAAAATATTCGGTCGGCCAGCGGTTTCATTGCTCAGAAAACCGAACCGATCGAAAACCGACCGAATATTTTTGGTCTAAACCAAAACCGCTGGTTTATAATGAAACCGACCTAATTTTTTTGGTCTAAACCAACTTTTTAGTCTAAACCGAAACCGACATAATTTTTTTGGTCTAAATCAATTTTTTCAGTCTGAACCGAAACCGACCAAAAATTTTCGGTTCAGTTTTTCTCGGTTTCTACTTCTGTCGGTTTCAGTTTCGGTTACTAATATATTTGATCGTTTTTGTTCGGTTTTTGCAAATCGATTTGGTTTGGCCAACCGAACCGAAAATGTCCACCCCTAGTTCGTGCTGACATGTTGATTTTGCTTCGAGAAACAATTTGCACCACTGATCGCGTATGCTACTGCCAATTTTGCACAAAAAGTGTCCAGGTATCTCGTGCAAGAGATGGGTCATAGTAGGAAGTAGACTCATAAGGCTAGTCGCGATCTCTTCTATGACTTTGTGACTTTCCTCATTCTTCAAACTGGTTATGGAACTGGTCACGTTGTGGACTGCGCAGTCATGAGACTAATTTTCTACTAATTTTTTACTCTTTATCTTATTCTCTAAAATATAATTGTTTCTCTTTCCTAAATCTCATTTTTCAATTTTTAAAACATGTTGATGGACATATCCTATAAAAGAAACAATTTACACTCTAATACAAATGCGTGCACCCAAGGAAACAATATACAAGTTTAAGATCTCTATTAGTTAGTATTAAATTTTTAAATTTTAATGGAAGTGAAATTCTAAAATGTGGGAGAAGGTGCAGATAAAGCAGGTGTAAATTGGCACTTAAACTTTTTTAGACTCAATTATGCCTTCTTCTTTTTTTTTGCAAATCAAACTATTTAAATTTTTGGTTGGATGAAGATTTTAACGGGACATTTTTTTTTCTTAATAGTTTATTTATTTAGAGAAAATATGTAAATAAATTTCTCAAATTTTCACAAAGGTATATATTAGCTCTTGATAAACAAGTCCTGTTAGATTCATCCTCCAACGATTTAAATACTTTATTTTGTAAAAAACTGTGCATAATTAAATCTGAAAAAATTTAAATGTATCCGCACTATATGAGTCTATCTGCACTTTTTCCCTTTAATGTATACAGCTATGTATCAGCAGCCGTTGTGTAGCCCGTGAAAAGGAATAATTATATGCTACAACCGTTATAGCAATAAATGCCTACAACGGACCAATGAGATTCTTACACGTAGATTAAATGTCTACAACGGACTAATGAAATGAATCATTTAATCTACGTGTAAGAATCTCATTAGTCCGTTGTAGGCATTTATTACTACAACAGTTGTAGCATATAATTATTCCGTGAAAAGGTGTTGTTTTGATAGCTAGCTAAAGAAGTGATGTCAAGATCATAGAGTCGGGAGGAAAGAAATTATTTGGGATTCCAAACATTAGGGGCATTAATTAATTAATCATTTCCTGTTAGAACATTTAAAGCCCAATTCCGATTTGAACTCTTATTATGCATATATTAATTGCATTTGCATACTTAATTACAGACTTCATATGAACAGAAAAGCAATAAACAATAATTAATCTCTTTTTTGGAATATGATATGATGATGATGATGATGATTATCATCTAAAATTAATCTCTTTTTTTGGAATATGATATGATGATGGTGATGGTGATTATCATCTAAATTTGCAACCTCTTTACTTCAAAAAAATTTTGATCCTTATCCTCCACTAATTTGTCCCTTGTGATTCATATCATATGATCATCCCAAAATGACATCATTGCTCTTGTCAAATTTCAACCGTTTTTATCCTAAGTCAAATCCTTTTTGTTTTTTTTAATAGTCGGCAATTCTCTCCCGCCATGCGCATCTATCTTCATATTTGATTTTATGAAGGAATGTTGTTTTTAATTATGTTCAAGTAAATAGTCACATAATTAAATAATTTCTTTTTATTGAAAAGCAAGCTTTATCAATAACAAAGTAATGCTACAGCTGTTAGGAAAAGAAAAATAACAAATAGGGCTTTCTGTACTTTCTATCTATTAGCTAAATAATATGTTTATCTACACTTCCAATATTTCATTAATATTTTGAATTGTTAATTCTAATATTTATTTATTTTTTGAGGAAAAAATATGTTATTATTTTGACACTAATTGAAGTAATAGTTTTCATATTTTTATTTTTAATTAAATATTAAATATATTAGCTTAATATATGAATAAAAAATTATATTAAAATTTGATACTTTAAATTTTATAAAAAAAATTTAATTTATTCGAAAAAAAAATTGATGTATCCACGCAAAGAAGTACAGAGCTTTGCCATGTGTTCGTTCTATTTTGATTCTTTGTACTTTATTATTACTACTATTTTTAATTTTTTTTCTAAGAGAGGTGTCTTTATCATCATTGATAGTATCTTTGATAGATAATGATTTTAGTGCTTTTACATTGCAGCTTCCTTATCACAAATTTGAAAAATTTTAAGAAAATAATTAATTAATTAAAAAATTAAAATTAAAATTCAGTTTGGTTAGCCATTTCTAACTGAAAACAGAAGGTGATTTGATGCAATTGGGACCCTTCCTAGTAAGGTCCAGATCGACATTATGGAATTCCACGCCCACCACATCAATTCTTCATTTTCTTTTTAAATTATATATATATATAAAACTATGAAAGATCATTTCCAAAAAAAAAATTAATCATTTACATCAATTTGTATAGACCTTTTACTTTTTCCATGACCAGCGATACCAAGGTATCTAATCCGGATGTCAAAATAAGACATGGTAAGCAAACACGATATATATACTGTAAGTTAAAATTGACACGACTTAAAACATATTTAGTGTAACAATCAACACGTTTATAACATATTTTAAAACCAATTAACACGTTTATGACATAAAACATAACAACTTAATATATGAAATCAGTACAACCTATTTAATTAAAATGACATAATTTTAATAAAATTCAAAATTATTATATTTTATTATTATTTGGTCTAAAATAATAAAAATAAGTTTTGTACCTCTTTTCAAAAACAATTCTGGTAAATTTTGTTTTAGCAATCCCATATTATCTCATATAATATTTCTTTTTATTACTAAATTTTAATGCTAAAATTCAAAATATACTCATCATCTTCTACATAATGGCTTATGTCTTTTATTTTTTATATATTTTAAAAATATTTCTTTAATATATTTATGCTTTAATATAACTTTTATCAAAATTTTATTTATAAACAATGTTTCGCTTGATTATGTAAAAAGATAGTATTATCTTTTATGAAGTTTATTGTATCAATCAAAAACGAAAATGGAAAGGAAAATTGGGTAGAACAGAAGATATCTCTATTGCTTGATTTCTTTGTGTTTTTAAGTTACAGTGCAAAGAATTTTTTTTTATCAAAAATTAGCAATAAAATTAATAAAACCCACAGTACAAGCTAGGTTCATCTGGTTGTAGGGGGGCAGATGAAACAAGGGACACCGGCCTAAAAACCGCAAAAAAACATTCATCTTCCCCAAGTTTAGAAGACCCTGAAGCTTTGGAAGAGCACACCTAGTAGACTTGGCCATACAGAAATAAGAACAAGGACAAAAAACTAAAAAATGAGCAGATAAAGAATCTGCAACCATAACAAACCATAATAAAAAAAATACACAAATGAATATGAACAACAGTTTGTTACACCAGGCATCCGGGTTTAGAAGCATATGGGGGAAAAGTAGGAGTAAGCATCCTCAACAAAGGCCGAAAAGGAGACCAAATGAGATCTGTAACACCCCTTCCCAGCCTACATGTGTAAGCCGAGTAGATGCGCCACACTATCCAAATGTTGCTATCAATTTTACTTAATTCGAATTTTAGTTCTGGTTTTACAGAAATTTTGCCAGAGGTTCGCCTAGAAATTTGATCCCAAGTGTCGACAAAACTGATTTTTTTTTTAATTTTTGAAAACATTTTTACACAGACCAATGCAAATGCAACCAGTTTCAATACACTCCCAATGAATCCACCTTATACCCTCAACTACAAACCTGCAAGAAGAGTTCACACTTCTAATACAAAATAAGTAGATGTTTATTATTATCACATACTTTTAATAATCTTATATATATATGATAATCTTGTCTTTACCAAAATTTCATTTATACATATGAATACATTCTTGTCAGAAATACAACATAACGAAATTATACATGTATGCATCACCTTCTAGTTGGTCTCGAAATACTCTTACCCTACTCGTGGCATAACAATTTGACTTCCAGATCAACCACCTACTCACCTGCGCGATATATACAACCGCGCTAAGCCCGAAAGCTTAGTAGTACAAATAAATATTATAAACATACATAACAGACAATCATACTTATATGTTAACTTCATATATTATTATTTTCTTATCATATTTTCCCATTTCAATTACACCTTATTTATATTTCTACTAATCTCATAATTATATACATATGCACGTATTTCATTAATACAACCCACAATTCCATGACTTATTAAAACATTCATAAAATAATACTCACAATGTCCACAACCACCTCCATATTATTCATCATATTATATTTTCATGTAGTACCTTCAGATCTCATCATTCAACATAGTTTTTCAATCTACATTCACCTTCAATAATTTATTTATACATTGTAATCATCTCATTTCATAATTATCATCATATATCTCATATCATTACATCTTATTCCATAATTCACATTTAAACAAAAACAATCATTGGTCTCATTATTCATTCATTTCACATTTCATGAATCACATTTAAACAAAGACAAGCATGGGCCCAAAAGACACTAATATGTTATTCAAAGTTCAGAGTTACTGCTTTGGTCCATAATCATAATCATCAAGCCCATAGGCGATATACACATATATATATATATATCTATCCATGGATAGGGTAACAGACCCAGTCTCTTGGACCTCTACTTGGCTAGACTCAAGGAGATCCTCAACCCGGCAAGACTGTTACCAAAACAAGTATAACAGACCCAGTCTCTTGGACCTCAACCCGACTAATCTCGAGGAGATCCTCAACCCGGCAAGACTGTTACTATTATTCATATATTTCATAGGCATGCCGCCAAACCCAGAACTCTGAAATCTGAATAACATATTAAACACACAAACATTTCATTCATCTCTTCATAATCTCTTTCTCAATTCATTTTATATTTCATAAGCAAATTAGGCAACCATGTCTCAATCATCTCATTTGCATCATCATAGCCAACAATCATGGCCTCATATCTCATATGATCTCAAATCGCAATGAAGCAACTCTTCATAACATCATATCTTTCACATTACATTTCATCATCACATCTTGCACATTTCACATTTCATTATATTTCAAATCACATTAATCAATTCATTATTCAAATGGATATAATCAATGGCATTAACACATATTTTACATGCTCATCACAACATTCACATTATAACTAAATATGTCACAAGTCTCAATATCATATGAATGTATGCAATAATGTAGTTTGTACTTACCTTAAAACCAACTCACACCAATCTATACACTTACTTTTCCAAGAATCCTCAACACTTAGATTAGGGCAATTCAACCTCTTCACAACCTAATCCAAAAGGAATATTAGCAAAATGACCATATGAATAGTAAATTCTGGTTTTAGACTCCACTTTATCCTTATTTTGAAAAATTGTATAAAATAATCTACTTGACTAAAAATTCTACAATTTTTACAGAATTTAGTTTTACATCTTAAAATCATTCCTTTAAAATTTCAGATCAAACTGAACACAAAATCTTGGTCAAATAGTTCACCTAACCAGACTGCCCCAATTGCCCTGCATCCTGGCAGCAGTTCTGAACTTTGTGAATTCTGTAAATTAAATTCAATCAACGTGGTTCCAAATTATTTTTCTCAAATACTAGACTCACTAAGAACCAACATATCCAAAATTCAATTGAATATGATTTTTCTACATTTTATTAAAAATCCCGAAAGATAGTTGTCTCAGTTAAGGTACCTGCTGGAACAGGTCTAATAAAAATAATCTTTCCAAAATCATAACCATTCCAAAATCGAATCCACATATTTTTCAGTCATTCTAGACTCATAGAGGCACAACATATCAAAAATTCACTTCAAGAACATTTTTCTATATTTAATTAAAAATCATACAAGTCACAGCCTTTACTAATTGTAAAACAGAAAAAATTTCACTAAACACAACTCTTACTCTTCCATCACCCACACCAACCTAACTTTTTATCTTTAATTCCATTTCAACACTTTTACACACACCATACACAAACACACTCCAACCATCAACAACACTCCATCAAACTCAAACAAAATTCCAAATAGAATAAGAGAAATCAAGAGAAAACTTACTTGAATATTATGCCAAATCTTCAACATCCCTCTTCAATTCTCTCAAAATCCCTATGGATTTGATGTGTATAAGCAAAATCACAACTCTCTCTCTCTCTCTCTCGTGTAAGAAGAAGAAGAAGAAGAAGAAATATCTTTTTCCTTCTTCTTTTCATGTTTATCATATATATATATATAATAATAATAATAATAATAATATAATATAATAAATTATTTCAACCTCCACCACACACTTTCTCCCTTTGACTTTTCTTTCTTCTTTTTCTTTTATTATTATTATTATTATTATTATTATTATTATTATTGATTAATTAATTATATAAACTTACTTTTCCTACACCACTTTATACATTATGTATATGTAATATATATGTTGGTATATGTATATCTCTTTTATATTTCCTTTATATTTTCCATATTTTTCAAATACCACATAAATATATCATCCCTCATATACACCTATTTCTTATAATATTTTCCTTACATATTTTACCAACATATCTTCTCACAACTACCATTCCAATGTACACCAAAATAGGGTATTAAATTAATTCATTTATCTTCTTTTGACTTTCATTAGTTTAACTTATATATGTTATATATATACCTTCACTTCTTTTCTCCTTCCATTAAACATACTCCTTAAATCCAAATACCACAATAATTATTCCAAAACTTTTAGGGTGTACCTTGGGATATTACAAGATCAATACAATCGCAGGCTACATCCTCTTCAAAGAGCAGCAAATTTGGGCAGGGAAGGCTACTCTGTAACCAAACTCCAATGATTCTCCTCTATGATTTTAGTATAGAGCCCTAAAACAACATGGAGAACAATCTTCTTCCAAACTCTATAAACTAACAGATCTGGAAACCAAAACACCAAGCTTCCCAGTGAAGGAAGATACCAAATACAGAGGACAAATTTCACACTGAGTCGATTTATACCAAAATACAACTGAAAAACACTTAAACAAAGAAAAAACTAATGAAAATAGTAAAGTTAGGGTTGACGTCGACCTTTATAGATATAGCTACAAAATTGTAGACCTTTAATTTTGACCCTAACTAATCTGATCCTAATTAAAGAATGCCTAGTCAAGTTTGGTCCACTTTTAATATTTTAAACCTGTTTTAAAGCCTTCAATTTGATTGGTATAATTTTATTTGGAATAAAAAAGCTAGTTAAAACTTCTAAAATCCTAATTAGGTAATATTTGAAGGTTTGGGTAGATTTAATTCGATATTGGCCTTGTATTAGACTCAAATTTCAGTTCTCTATGTCGAATTGGGACACCCAATTCGATTGGACTCAAATTTCGATATGGGTGTCTCTATGTCAAATTGGGACAGCCAATTCGACATAGGACAACCCTATATATGGGGCTGCTCCCCAGTTCGATATGGGGCTAACCAGAGGACTCCATATCGAATTATGGCAATCCTAATTCGATATGGAGATGTCCATATTGAGTTAGGATTGCCAATTCGATATGAAATTTATTCCATGTCAGATTAGGATTATTTTAATTCAACATGGTATTGGTTTCCCTCGAATAAAAGGAGTTTTAGTCCGACATGCTTATGGTTTTTTGAAAATTAATTTGATATGCCTCAATAAACTTGTCTAAATAGGAAGTTAAATGCATATTCAACCTAATACATTCTTCTATAAATAGGTTTAAAAATAACAAGGAACGGGATTAACAACACAAGAATTTAAAGAGAGAAAGAAAGGAACCTCAAAATATTATCAAACAGCCAAGGAAAAGATCAAAAACTATCAAGGCAGTAGCTCACTGTCTTGATTTCATTCCAACTAAGAAGAGCACGTTTGGTGCAAGTAAAAATATTAATATTTAATTTTGGTGGAATCTACAAACGGAGGTATTATTTTCTAATTTAATTTGTTTAAATTTACAGTAAGATAATTTATTACTACTTCATCTATTAAATTGTCTGTGTTTGATTTCATCCTTTTGACTTATATACAAATACACAGTAAGCATGATTGTTTCCTTTTATTTTTTGTATGATCAGTAGTTAGTTACATACCAATAAATTATTCTCACATCTATTAGTTTAACACATCCGGTAAGTCATATCCTATATAAATATCTATCCACAATTATTTGTTTAAATAACTTAAAAGTTTTACAGTAGCTTAATACTAAGTTTGTTTTTCAAAGTTCCAAAACCCTAATTCAATATCCAAACCCTAAATTATTTTTCAAAATTTCAAAACCCTAATTCAATATCCAAAACCCTAATTTATTATTTTTCCAACTTAATTTTAAAAAACTCCAGTATTATTTTCTAAACCCTAATCCTATTTTCCCCAAAACCCTAGCTTTATTTGCTAAAAATCTTAAAATCCCAACTTTGTTTTTTAAAACCCTAAAAAATCTTGATTCATGTCATTAGAACCCTAGTTTGTATATCTATTGTTTAATATAATATTTAAGTGTATATTTAACTATTTAACTTGTTAACACATATTTATAATGAGTGATTTATTGATGTTTTATGATGGATGATTTGCTTTTATTATCATAAAATGTTTGAATGGTTTAATTCATTTCATTAATTACTTTAATGTTGATTATTTTAGTTTCAATATGTAAGAGGTATGTTTCCACTTTGTGTGGACCTCATTAATTATGTTCCAATGTAATTTAATTTATTTTGAATTTTGGAGTAATGTAAAGGGCATGTTTCCACTAAATAGTAGGTGTCCTATTTTATTTAGTTTTAGACATTGGACATTGTAAAAGGCATGTTTCCATCTATGGATGGGTGCCCATTTTGTTTGATTTATTTTGATAAAGTGATGAATTTTTATTTATTTTGATAATTATATGTATTATGGATGATATTATAATATTTAAGAATTTAATAATATTTAGACTTGAAAAGGAAGTCAGTTCCAATGAACCGGACGTTATGAGAGTGCTAGGTCATTCTCACATTCTCCATATGTACCCAACTTTTAGAACCCATTAGGGGATCGGAGATTCCTTAGGAATCGAGTCATCCACCTCTTTTCTTTTTTCGGTCCATCCAGGTGGCAACTCCATTTTTCTCAAAGTTTAGGGCCGTGTTCTCTAAGGCCCTGGGTCTAACAGTGCCTAAGTCGCAAGAACCATTTCATATGGGAGTGGGGGTAAAAATCTCTACTCACAGTGGCGACTCCACTGGGGATAGGAAAAGTTGATTTCATTGGTCTTTATATTATTTTATTCTTTCTTATTATGATATTATCTATTGCATCATTTAGATTGCATTGTGTAAGTGAGTTAGGATGCCCGTGTAACCCGTGTTGTGTTATGTGAGAGATACCCTACATTCACTCAAGGCATGGAGATCGAGCATGGCATAACCACTCATAGCCTTATACCTTTTGGTATATACTAGCTATGGGAGCCTAAAACCTTTCAACCTAAAGAATTAAGCTCATGTAATTGATCTAGTTATTTTTCTTAGGTTTTTACCTCAAATGCTTGTTGTTTGACTATGATTAATTCATCTTAGTTTGAGCCATGGCTTATTATGACCTACATATATTGTAGGCTCAAAAATATTTTTTTCCTTTAAATCAAGAGACCAAAATAATTTTTAAAATCTTCAAGATGGTCTTTGGACATAAAACCTTTAAAGATGGATCAAAAATCTTCTTCCACCTTATGGCCCGAATTTAAAAGCCCAAGAGCTTTGAAACAAAATTATTTTTCATCTAAGATTACAAACATTTTTTTTAAAAAAGAGCTTAAAAATATTTAGGTCTATTATGGAAAACAAAAAATCAATTATGGACCTAATTTATACTAATAATCATTAGTAATCGGCTTATTTTTGGCATGAATTATTAGTTTTTTTTTCATATGGGAAGTCTATTTATGATAAACTTCTTAATTTAGTTTTAATCCAATTTAGTATAAAAGCTATTTTAGTTTAGATTCAACGAATTAAAGCCTAATTAATGAGAATTATCATGGACTGACTTCTAAATTTAAAAATATAACTATTGGTTAAAATTGTCCGAGGGAATTTTTTGCTAAAAGAAGATATCCCATGTTGGTATTTTGTTAACCATATACCTAGGAAAAGAGACTCACCATTCGTGTGTGGAAGTTATAAGGTTGGAAAGAAAATCCTAATTATCTTTGTTTGCTTTGCTGCTTGTGCATACATGCATACACGCATTGCATTACATGTCATTAATCTTTTCTGGCTCACAGACCTAAAGTATAGCAGTTCAAGGACGTACGATAACCCAACCTACGCTAATGATATAGAATCCAGTAGCAACTTAGTTAGCTTCTCAGCAAAAGCAATGGAGCCCAAACAGATTCAAAGGATGGTAGACGATGCCCTTAATGTCAAGATGGAAGAATTGAAGGAGGCTCTGGCTGAGACTGTGAAGAGCCAACTGGCTGTACTTTTGGAAACACTGTTGAGGCATCTGCCAGCACTAAGAAGTTAAAGAACAAAGAAAAGGCTAAGGTTGGAAAAGGAGCCTTCGATGATAACAAAGTAGTTGTTGATGATGATGATGACTAGGCTCAATACTTCCAAGATCCTCAAGATAAGAAAAAAGAGCAGATGGTTGTGGAAAGATCAGCGGTGGAAAAGACTGAAACTTTAGATGTTGAGAAGTTGATTGCAGATTTGGAAAATAAATTTGAAAAGAAGTTAAAAACTGTAGAGATGTCGAAGATAGACAAGTTGTTTGAACAAGATGAGGAAGTCCCGTACAAATTCAATATGCCTTCCTTTGCTAAGTTCGATGGAACTGGGAATCCTCATCTCTATATAAAGTAATACATCACTGCTATGCAGTCTACTTAAGAAGGCTCAAACTCTAAGATAATTCATGCTTTCGTTGGATCCTATTATCCAGAATTAGTTCAACACCTTTGAGGATAGTACTCAAAAGCGCTGGGATTTACTATACAAAGCATTCATCAATAGTATGGGTATAATGTTGAGTTAGAGGTTACTTTGATGAAAGTTGAATCAATTAGGCAAAGACCAAATATGAACTTTGTGGATTACGTGAAAAGGTAGAGAAATAAAGCTACATTGCTAAAAAAAAGGTCCGATGAATCGGATAAGATTAGGATGATTGTTAGAGGGTGCTACCTAATCTTTATGAAAGGATGTCCCATACCCTTATTAGAGATTTTAAAGATCTCCTTCAAGCTGGCTTGCAAATATAAGAATGGGAAAGAGAGAAGAACCATTTTTCTATAAGAAGAAATGAGAAAGGTAACTACCAGTCCTGCAATCAGAGCACATAAAAAGCAGTCAATGTTAAGGCAACTAGTCAAGAAGGAAGGAGGCAATTTTCAAAGTTGGGAAAGTCGATGTCTTGGGTTCTCAATAAACTATAAAAGAAGGGATTATTAAAACCCTTGATTCCTCACCCTTTGCCAAATCCTCTCTTACCTAACTTTGATGGTAAGGCATTCTGCCAATTTTATCAAATTCAAGGGCACGAGATGGATAAATGTTTGAGGTTGAGGCATGAAATCTAGAATTTGATTGGTAATGGAAACCTGCCTAAACCTAACAAGCATAGCACAAAGGACAATCCGGTGCCAAGGTTCAACAGAGTACCACCACTAGCAACTTTCATGATTGGAGGAGGTTTGCATGAAAATTTTGTCATGTTTTCTTTCCAAGATGTAGATAGAGAGGCAACTAAAGAAGAAGTGGTGTTGAGCAAAATGGAGCAATTTGAGGTAAAATGGGTTTTGGGACTCAATCGATAATAATGATGATTCTGAGTCAAAGAAGGAGGAGTGGACATGGTCTAAGCTCGAAGAGGATGAGGTAATGAACACAAGCTCCGGTAAGCCTTATACAAGGCCACCACCAAAGGAAGTAGAAGTTGACAAGGAAAAGGATGCTGAAAAAGAAATAAAAGAAGATGAAAATGACACGGTCCTTAAGCAATTGAAAAGGACCCAAGCAAGTGTCAGCATTTAGGATCTATTGGCCACATCCAAGAAACACCGTGAAACTATGGCCAAGGCTTTGGCTAGCATGCCAATTTCTACTTCTATAACACCAGATGAGCTAGTTAATTTAATGAAAGTTGAAGGAGTGATGAAGTGCAAATATATTCAAAAGAAGAGCGAAGTTAATGTGGGAATGGTATTATTTTCGGATGTGAATTTTCCAAAAGAGAGAAGAGATCATATCCGTCCTCTCTTTATAAAGGTAGAGGTCAAGGGATCTGAGCCCAACTGAGATAACCATTAGGGCTTATGATAATATCAAGAGACATGTTGAAGGGACTTTTAAAGCTATTGTGAAGGCTGGTCTAATTGAATCTATGGTAGAATTTTTGGTCTTGGATACACCCGTCACCTTTGCATTGCTATTGGGATGAATCCGGTTTCATCCTCTCAATGGAGTTCCTTCTAAGCTCCATCAGAAGGTCAAGTTCCTAAATGGAGATGAAATAATGATTATCAAGGCTGAGAATAATGAAGTAGTAAATGATTTGATGGTTGAGAGGCCTCTCAATAGTTTTCAAGTAGATGTTGTTTCTGATAATGAGATAATGGGTTCAAGAATTCTGGCGATGATGAAGAAAATGAACTATCTACCTGACATTGGCCTTGGGAAGGGCAAGGTAGGTGTAACAAAGCTCCCAAATTTCAAGACCCAACCTTCCAAGAAAGGGTTGGGATATGATGAATCAAATGGAGGTGTTCTGCTGAAAAAGAATGAGAAGATAAATTTTCCTCCACTTGAAGAAATATTTGTCAAAGCACCAGAATTGGGACCACTCTAAGGAAAGCCAGAATTAGGGTCTGTGTGGACTATAGAGACTTGAATAAGGCTTCCCCTAAGGATGACTTTCCTTTACCCCATATAGATATCCTTATTGATAGTGCAGCCTCTAGTGTGCTACACTCATTTGTAGATGGATTTTTCGGATACAATCAAGTGTTAATGGCCCAAGAGGATAAAGCTAAAACTGTCTTTATTACTACATGGGGTATATTTTGTTATAAAGTGATGCCTTTTGGATTAAAGAATGTTGGAGCAACCTACAAAAGGATGGCCACCACCTTATTTCATGATATGATGCATACGAATGTTGAGGTTTATGTTGATGATATGATGGTAAAATTTGATACAAGAGAACAGCATATCCAAAACCTAGAGATATTCTTTGAGAGAGCAATGAAGTATAATCTAAGGTTGAATCCAAAGAAGTGTGTATTTAGAGTTACTTCAGGAAAAATGTTGGGGCATGTGATTAGCCTAAATGGTATTGAGATTGACCTTAACAAGATTAAGGCAATCAGGGATATGTAAGCCCCTAAGATGAAGAAGAAAGTTTAGGGGTTCATCGGACTATTGTAGTACATTAGAAGGTTCATAGCAAAGCTTACCACAATCTATGAACCTATCTTTAAATTGCTTAAAAAGAACCAGCCAGTCAAGTGGAATGAAGAGTGTCAAAAGGCCTTTGAGTGTATAAAAGTATATCTGCTGAATCCACTTGTCTTGAAGCCACCTAAACTCGATAAACCTTTATTACTATACTTAGCAGTAGAGGAAGAGTTAATAGGAGCTATGCTAGCCCAAGCAGATGAATCAGGGATTGACCATGCAGCCTACTATTTAAGTAGAAAGATCCTACCTTATGAGATTAAGTATAGTATCATTAAAAAGACCTGTATAGTTATGGTTTGGTCATCTAAGAAGTTGCAGCAGTACTTTCAATCATATAGTGTGCAAGTAATTTTAAGGTTGGATCCAGTGAAATATTTAAGGGAGATACCCTTGTTGATTGTGAAATATGGTCAATGGTTGATAATTTTGGAATAATTTAAGATTGAATATGCAACCAGGAAAACCATAAAAGGCAAACTGGTAGCAAAATTTCTGGCTTAGCAACAATTGTCAGATAGTGAGAAAGTAGTCTTGGAATTTCCCAATGAACATTTAGAGGCCATAGAAGTACAAGGATGAAAGATGTACTTTGATGGATCAGTAAATAGAAAGGGAGCAAGTTTAGGAGTAATACTAGAATCACCTGAAGGGGAGCTCATTCCTCTAGCTAAGAAGTTAAAGTTTAGAGCAACCAATAATATGGTGGAGTATGAAGTGTGTATATTTGGTTTGGAAACCCTGATGATTATGAAGGTGGATAAGGTGCAAGTCTTTGGTGATTTGTTGTTAGTGGTATCCCAAGTGAATAGGGAATGGGAGTTAAAAGAAGAGAAGTTAAAACCATACCATGATTATTTGATATTGATGAAGAAGAATTTTAAGGAGTGTAGATTTATACACTTACCAAGAGAAGAAAACTAGATGGTCGATGCCTTAGCCACATTGGCTTCGGTTTGGAAAAATCCTATCAAATTATTTTTTAAGCCTCTGGTTTTGACCAGTTCATCAACTCCTTACTATGAGTATGAAATAATCATGAAAACTGATACAGACCATCATACATGGTATGACACCATAAGATGGTTATTGGAGAATAAGGAATATCCGTTGGGGACAAAAAGGAAGAAAGAAGAGTCATAAGGCGGTGGTCCTTATTATACATCACCTTTCATGGAGAGTTGTATCGAAGATGGCCTGATGGGGTGCACTTGAGAAGCTTGAAGAAGTCTGAAGTTGAGCATATCATGTCAGAAATACATGGGGAAAGTTGTGGACCACACATGAACGGATTATCCTTAGTTAAGAAAATATTTTGACAAGGTTTCTACTGGTTGACCATGAAGAGAGATTGTATTAAGTTTGTGAAGAGGTGCCTGCAGTGCCAGATGTATGGAAACCTAAATCACTTGCCTCCCAATGAATTGCATTCTATGTCTTCACCCTGGTTGTAACACCATTATACTCTATATACGTACAATACATATTTTCAGCATATGTAAAATATGCATATACGATACAAAAATGTCACAGACTGATTTAATAAAAAAATTTCACATTTCCAATTTAAAATTTCAAATTCTAAATATATAAAAATTAAATATATTATAAATATTCTTTACTTGTTATAAGAATCCAATATATATATATATAAATCTCTAGGAAAAATTCGCCAGAGTTTTGTCTGTATTTTGGACATCCCAAAATTTATCAAAACACAACTTGCAAAAAGAAAACACTCCCAAATAATTTCAAATCACCATCTCAACCATACTTCTCAATTTCACCAAGTTTCTCAAACATTCATACATATAGATATATATAATTTAAAACACACTTACTCTCCCATTTCAAATATATTGACCCAAACATTCTTTATAATATACAATATGTAAAATCCAAAACATAATATATTATGCATAAAACTCAAAATGTACAATAACATAAAAATATATACATGCTGCTCGCAGTGTTTTTGATCTTGATAGCAACTCAACAAGCTCAACTACAAGTCTAGACCTGACCTGGTCTGGAAGAACTCTCTGGCTCAACTGGGTCTACCCTGTCACCTGCGCGATGCAAACAATAGCGCTAAGCCGAAGCCTAGTGGTACAAACTTTGATAAAAATAATATAACTCAATGCAATACCAAATGCACAATGCATATAGATCTCACATCAATCCACTTTCTTATATTTTTTAAATATTTCATAAGCACAACTCATAACATTATATTACTCAATTTTATCATAATAAATAATTCACATTAAAACAAAGACAAGCATGGGCCCAAAAAGGATCTAATATGCTATTCAAATTTCAAAGTTACTGCTTTGGTCCATAATGACACCATGTGTCTAGCCCCGTAGGCAATATACATATCCATGGATAATGTAACAGCCCCAGTCTTTTGGATCTCAATCCAGCTAGACCCTTAGGCCCCAGTATCTTGGTCCTCAACCCGGCTAGACTGCTATAGTTTTGAGGCTTACGGCCCAGTCTTTTCACCCCAAAAAATATCACATTTATCAGCTGGCCTGGCTTACTACATAGTCTTTTCACTATTCCAGCGTATAGCCCGTAGGCAATCATAGGCATGCCGCCAAACCTAGAACTCTGAAAATTGAATAACATACTAGGCACACAATTTTTTCATATTTCTCATTATTAATCTCTTTCTCATTTTCACATATTCAATCTAGGCACATTGCCTTATTTTCACATTTTTTTCTCACTTTTCTCATTTTTTCCATCTTTCTCACTTTTCTCATTTTTATCAGTATCAATTCATTTCATTATTACACATATCTCATTTTTGCATTCACAACACATTACCCAATTACTTTGGGTATTTTCACATAATATGCATATTTCACATGTTACACAAATTAGCCATTATCAATGGTTTTTCACAATGCATTTAACACATTTATGACATTACAAATGTCATAGCATATTATTCATACACAATCAATGAACCAAGTAACTTAACACATTTTCCAACCAAAATGTGTTAAGTTCAAATGTTATGCAAATATAAACATTATATTCAAAGTTTGCACATACCTCCACTAGAAACCCAAAACAAGCTAAAAATAACCTTCAATCCAATCTTTCTAACTTGCCCTTCACCACTTGGATGAAGCAAATCAACCTCCCTCAATGCCTAAACAAAATGTGATAACAAATAATCATTTATTATCACATTTAATGGCATTTCCAACATTAAATCATAATTACTCATCACTCCTACAAATTTTCAAAAATTAGCCTTTCCTTACTTCAACATTGGAATTCCATTCTACTATAATTAAATTAGTGTTTTAAGTTTATTTATATTATTAAAAACATATTTTAATACATTTAAATCATTTACATTATAAAAATACACTCTTATACACAAAATCTGAAAAATCGCATAACCTTACCCCATTGAAGGTTTTCCATTCCAACATAATCCATTACTCATTCCAAGCTTATATTCATCACTTTTAACACTAAACAACATGTTTAAACAAATAAAATCACACAATTCAACCACTTTGGAAAATCACTTTTCCAAAACCCTAAATCTCCACTTCCATTCTCAAACTTCCAACCCAACACCAGCAAATCCAATATTTGACTTTAAAATACTTGTTTATGAATCAAAATAACTCATTTGGAATCAATTTGCACAATTAAAGTTCATGTTTTCAAAACCTCAAAAATCCATAACCTTAATTCTCTCTCTTCACCATTCTTTAACCAAACTCCATCATCTCTTCAATATAACCTTAGAATCATTGTTAACTACCCAAAATAACATCATACACACCAATTCCAACAATTATTACATACTACATCAAAATCTCAAAACTCACATAATCCAAATTTCCAAGGAATTTAAAGAAAAGAGATGGAAACTTACTAATTTTGGTGGAAATCACCAAAAATCCACATGAAACTTGTTAATTCCTTCAATTTATGGAGTATGGAAGAATCAAATTCTTGGTCTAACTCCCATGGAAAATTCGGCCAAAGGAAAGAGAAGAATAAGAAGAAGAAGAAGACTTTTAATATTTCTTTTCCTTTCATCTTTTTTTTAAGCCACATATATATATTAAAATAATTTAATATTTAATTATTTAATTATTTTTTTAATAAATTAAAAGTTCTAATTTTCCTCTTCCATTCAAAAATAATTTATTTTTGAATTATTTTCTTAATTTTGAATTTATAAGATTTAATTACCAAAATACCCTTTTATTTTAAAAGGTGTTGACTTTTATATGTTATGTATATTTTGCATATATATCACATATATATTCCACTTTTTCATTTAAAATCCCTTCATTTTTCATTTAAAACCATTAATTTAATTTATCCTTTTAAATTATAATTTATTTTATCAAAATTTTCAAAAATTAGAAATTTTCAAAAATTTTAGGATGTTACAATTCTCTCCCCCTAAAACAAATTTCGTCCTCGAAATTACCTGTCCTCAAGTCTAGAACAAATGTGGAAACTGACACTGCATCGCCTGCTCACTTTCCCATGTTGCCTCCTCAGTGGCATGATTCCTCCAAAGGACTTTCACAAGTGGCACTCTCTTATTCCTCAATTTTTTAATCTCTCGTGCCAAAATCTCCATTGGTTGTTACTTGTAAGTCAGATCTGTACTCACCTCAATGGACTCCACTGACAAGATATGAGATGGGTCAGACCTGTATCTCTGAAGCATCGAGACATGGAAAATATTATGTATTCGATCCAACTCAGGTGGCAAAGCTAGTCTATAAGCAGCTGGACCAACTCTCTCCAACACCTCATAAGGTCCTAAGAAACGAGGACTCAACTTCCCTTTGCGGCCAAATCTCAAAATCTTCTTCCATGGAGACACCTTCAGAAACATTTTATCTCCCACACTGAACTCTATGTCTCTTCTCTTTAAATCTGAATAAGATTTCGGTCGGCCTGAAGCTGCTTTCAAACGACCTCGAATCATCTTCACTTTTTCCTCTGTTTCCTTAATCAAATCGGGACCAACCAGTTTACCTTCTCCAACTTCATCCCAACACAAAGGTGTCCTGCATCTCCTTCCATATAAAGCCTCATAAGGAGTCATCTCAATACTCGACTGATGACTGTTGTTATAAGCAAATTCAATTAATGGCAAAAATCTATCCTAATCCCCGGTAAAATCAATGATACGGCTCCTCAACATATCCTCCAGAATCTGTATCACTCCCTCTGACTGTCCATCTATCTGAGGATGGAAACTAGTACTAAAATGCAATCGAGAACCCAAAAGCATTATGCAAACTCTTCTAAAACCTCGAAGTAAACCGGGGATCTCTATCCGACACCAAAGAAACTGGGACTCATGCAACTTGACTATCTCGTTGATATACAGCTCAGCCAACCTCTCAAGAGAAAAATCCATTCGAACTGGAAGAAAATGAGCTGTCTTCGTCATCTGATCAACTATCACCCAGATTGCATCATGCTTCTTCTGGGTCAAAGGTAGTCCAGTCACAAAATCCATTGTCAATCGCTCCCATTTCCACTCTGGCACTGACAAAGGTTAGAGCAACCCTGAAGGAACTTGGTGCTCAACCTTCACTTTCTGGCAAGTGAGACATCTAGATACAAACTCTGCTATATCCCTCTTCATACCTTACCACCAATAATGTCGCTTTAAGTCCTGATACATCTTGGTACTCCCAGGGTGCATAGCAAAAAGTGACTGATGTGCTTCCTCTAATATCATTATTTTCAATTCTGCATCATCAGGAATACACAATCTATCTATGTACCATAGACTGTCATCATCCCTCATATAAAAGTCTCGACTTTCCCCCTTCTGACAAACCAACACAATTTTCTGAATTCTTTCATCTACTAACTGAGCCAACCTAATATGATCCAACAAGACTGGCCTCAACTGCAACTGAGCCATCAAAGTACAATCATCAAAAGACTCAAATCTAGCATGCAATGCTCTCAACTCAACAAGCAACGAGAGCCAATAAGCAGTCCAACCTGCCAAAGACTTTCGACTCAAGGCATCAGCAACAACATTTGCCTTACTAGGATGATAATCAATCAAATAGTCAGAGTCTTTAATCAATTCTAACCACCGTCTCTATCGAATATTTAGCTCTTTCTGAACACCCAGGTATTTCAAACTCTTGTGATCTGTATAAATGAAACACTTCTCCCCAAAAAGATATTGTCGCCAAATCTTCAAAGCAAAAACTATGGCTGCCAACTCCAAATCATGCGTCGGATAATTCAGCTCATGCGGTTTCAACTGTCGAGAGGCATAAGCAATGACTCTACCCTCCTACATCAAAACACAACCTAAACCACTGTGTGAAGCATCACTATATATCACATATGGTTTACCTTCCACAGGCAGGGTAAGGACAAGAGCCTGAGTCAACATCTCCCTCAGCTGCTCAAAACTTCCCTGACACCAATCAGTCCACACAAATTTAACTCCTTTTCGAAGTAATCTGGTGAGTGGTGTAGTTATTATAGAAAAACCCTTCACAAATCGATGATAATAGCCTGCCAATCCCAGAAAACTTCTAACCTCTGTCACAGTCTTTGGTGGACTCCAATTCAAGATATCCTCAATTTTACTCGGATCAACTCTAATACCCTCTGCTGAAACCACATGACCAAGAAAAGCTACCTGATCGAGCCAGAACTCACACTTAGATAGCTTAGCATACAACTGCTTCTCCATCAGAGTATGCAACACGATCCACAAATGCCTATCATGATCCTCCTCATTACGCGAATACACCAAGATGCCATCAATGAAGACCACCACAAACTGATCTAAATATGGTCTAAATACCCTGTTCATCAAATCCATAAAAGCTGCTGGTGCATTCGTCAATCCAAAGGGCGTCACCAGAAACTCATAATGCCCATACCTCGTATGAAAAGTTGCCTTGGGTACATCCACATCTCTGACTCTCAACTGAGTACCCTGATCTCAGATCAATCTTGGAGAATATTGCTGCTACCTTCAACTGATCAAAGAGATCATCTATCCAAGGCAAAGGATACTTGTTCTTGATGGTCACCTTATTCAACTGCCTATAATCAATACACAATCTCATTGTGCCATCCTTCTTCTTCACAAACAATACAGGCACTCCCCACGAGGACACACTAGGGCGAATAAACCCTTTATCCAATAACTCCTGCAACTACACCTTCAACTCTCTCAACTCAGCAGGTGCCATCAGATAAGGGGTAATAGAGATAGGAGTGGTACCAGGCAACAAATAGATACCAAACTCCACTTCTCTCCCAGGAGGTACCCCTGGCAACTCATCAGGAAAAATATTTGGAAACTAGGCAGTTGTGGGTATACTTCCAAGCAGAGATCCCACTACTCTAGTATCTATAACATGAGCAAGATAAGCCTCACATCCCTTCTGAATCATCCTCCCAGCTGAAATAGCTGAAATAAACATGGATGAAATATACCTTTGCTCGCTAGATACTATAACATCCCTACCATCCCGTGCTCTCAAAGTAACACATTTCTTCTAACAGTCTACCACAACCTCATGCTTGGATAACCAATCCATGTCCAAAATCAGATCATATTCCCTGAAAGGCATCTCAATCAGGTCACCGAGAAACTCCTCATCCTGAACAACAACTGGACTATCTCGGTGCACCCTGCTCACCACAACACTATGCCCTAAAGGATTTTTCACCAAGACATCAAATCCTAGGGACTCAGAATGTAATTCAGTCACAGGCAAGATAGAGGCACTTATGTATGAATGCGTATATCCAGGATCTAATAGAGCAAGGACTGAAATACCAAATAAAGAAAATGCACCCGCAATGACGGCTGAAGCATCCGGCTGCCTCTGCATCACATAAACCCGCCGAGATGGCCCAGCCTCATCTGGCCTACTGCCTTCAGATGTAGAGCCTCCTCTCTGACTAAACCCAGGTCGACCACCTCTACTAAAACCTCTGCCACCATGACCCCCTCTGACACTGGGTCGAGAAGCTGTAGTATATGCCTGCCTAACCTCTGGTGGATCGGGATAATCTCTGATAAAATGGTCTGATGACTCACATCTAAAATACACTCCCAAAGCACCTCTCCACCAGCAGACACCCCCGTGTACTCTACCACAATGAATGCAAGTAGGTGGAGTAGGTCTCTGAGCCATTGGAGTCGGAGCACTAACCACTGAAATTGCAGGTCTCTGTCTCTATCTCTGCTACTGTACTAACCTGCCAAACTGCCCCTGACTCCTACTAAACCTCTGAAAATGTCCCCCTCGGCCTCTCTTCACTGATGAAGACCCTGCCTCACTCTGGGGTCTCCTAACTCTGGTCTCCTTAACCCTTGCAGCTGCTGCAAGACTCTATGCCCTCTCAACACTCCTGACAGCTGCAACTAACTGGGAGAAATCCTGATACAGAGAGCCTGCGATGATGCACATGATAGAGGGTCTCAGTCCCTCCTCAAACCTCCTACACCTGTCAAACTCGTCAGAAATGATCCCACCAGCATAATGACTCAACCGGATAAACTCGATCTCTCTGTCACTGTCCTGGTATCATGTCTCAGACTCATGAACTCCATCTTCTTTGCATCTTTATACTCTCTCGGAGTATACTTCTGCTCAAATTCCTGCAGGAAATCATCATAGGTCAGGACTAGTGGATCATCCAGAGCATGTGGAACCGTCTTCCACCAATCATATGTATTTCTCTGCAGAAGAGATTTGGCATAATCAAACTTCTCTTCTAGACTAGCCTATAACTGAATAAATATCCTCTAAACCCGGTCTAGCCACTGCTCTGCTACAGCAGGGTCTATAGTACCAACAAAGTCCTCAGCCCCATACTTTCTCAGTTTATCATACTGCCTCACCAGCAATTGTGGCTAACGCTGTGACTATGGCGACTGCGGAACAGGAGCCTGCCTCAACAACTCTACCAAATGCCATACCCAGCCAGGCAGAACCTCATCAGCTGCTGGTCTCACAAGCACAGAAACAGACGCCTCACCAGCAGATACAACTCTAGCTCCATCTCTACCCTCATCTGGAGACACACTCTCTGCACTACCCTCAGCAGCTTGATGCGGCCAAGACACCATAACTACCTATATCTGCAAACAAAGCAAAAAATACTATATCAGAGATCAGAAACTGCCAGTGCTAATGCATGTATTACAATTAAAAACTCTTTTCAAATTCCCCATTTTCTCTCTCTATAATACCACCTAGGTCGAGAACCTCAAACCAAGGCTCTGATACCAAAACAAATGTAATACCCTTATACCCTATATACGTACAATACATATTTTCAGCATATGTAAAATATGCATATACGGTACAAAAATGTCACTGATTGATTTAATAAAAAAATTTCACATTTCCAATTTAAAATTTTAAATTCTAAATATATAAAAATTAAATATAATATAAATATTCTTTACCTGTTATAAGAACCCAAAATAAATGTATATATAAAAATCTCTAGGACCAATTCGCCAGAGTTTTGTCTGTATTTTGAACATTCCAAAATTTATCAAAACACAACCTGCAAAAAGAAAACACTCCCAAATAATTTCAAATCACCATCTCAACCATACTTCAAAATTTCACCAAGTTTCTCAAACATTTATACATATAGATATATATAATTTAAAACACACTTACTCTCCCATTTCAAATATATTGACCCAAACATTCTTTATAATAGGCAATATGTAAAATCCAAAACATAATATATTATGCATAAAACTCAAAATGTACAATAACATAAAAATATATACATGCTGCTGGCAGTGTTTCTGATCTTGATAACAACTCAACAAGCTCAACTACAAGTCTAGACCCAACCTGGTCTGGAAGAACTCTCTGGCTCAACTGGGTCTACCCTATCACCTGTGCGATGGAAACAATCGCGCTAAGCTGAAGCCTAGTAGTACAAACTTTGATAATAACAATATAACTCAATGCAATACCAAATGCACAATGCATATAGATGTCACATCAATCCGCTTTCTTATATTTTTCAAATATTTCATAAGAACAACTCATAATATTATATTACTAAATTGTATCATAATTCATAATTCACATTAAAACAAAGACAAGCATGGGCCCAAAAAGGATCTAATATGCTATTCAAATTTCAAAGTTACTGCTTTGGTCCATAATGGCACCATGTGTCTAGCCCCGTAGGCAATATATATATCCATGGATAATGTAACAGCCCCAGTCTCTTAGACCTCAACCCAGCTAGACCCTTAGGCACCAGTATCTTGGTCCTCAACCCGGCTAGACTGCTACAGTTTTTAAGGCTTACAACCTAGTCTTTTCACCCCAAAAACATCATATTTATCAGCTGGCGTGGCTTACAACCCAGTCTTTTCACCATTCCAGCATATAGCCCGTAAGCAATCATAGGCATGCACACAAACCAGAACTCTAAAAATTGAATAACATACTAGGCACACAATTTATTCATATTTCTCATTATTAATCTCTTTCTCATTTTCACATATTCAATCTAGGCACATTGCCTTATTTTCATACATTTTTCTCACTTTTCTCACTTTTCTCATTTTTATCAGTATCAATTCATTTCATTATTACACATATCTCATTTTTGCATTCACAACACATTACCCAATTACTTTGGGTATTTTCACATAATATGCATATTTCACATGTTACACAAATTAGCCATTATCAATGGCTTTTCACAATGCATTTAACACATTTATGACATTACAAATGTCATAGCATATTATTCATACACAATCAATGAACCAAGTAACTTAACACATTTTCCAACCAAAATGTGTTAAGTCCAAATGTTATGCAAATATAAATATTATATTCAAAGTTTGTACATACCTCCACTAGAAACCCAAAGCAAGCTAAAAACAACATTCAACCCAATCTTTCTAACTTGCCCTTCACCACTTGGATGAAGCAAATCAACCTCCCTCAATGCCTAAACCAAATGTGATAACAAATAATCATTTAGTATCACATTTAATGGCATTTCCAACATTAAATCATAATTACATATCACTCCTACAAATTTTCAAAAATTAGCCTTTCCTTACTTCAACATTGGAATTCCATTCTACTACAATTAAATTAGTGTTTTAAGTTTATTTATATTATTAAAAACATATTTTAATACATTTAAATCATTTACATTATAAAAATACACTCTTATACACAAAATCTCAAAAATCGCATAACCTTACCCCATTGAAGGTTTTCCATTCCAACATAATCCATTACTCATTCCAAGCTTATATTCATCACTTTTAACACTAAACAACATGCTTAAACAAATAAAATCACACAATTCAACCACTTTGGAAAATCACTTTTCCAAAACCCTAAATCTCCACTTCCATTCTCAAACTTCCAACCCAACACCACCAAATCCAATATTTGACTTTAAAATACTTGTTTATGAATCAAAACAACTCATTTGGAATCAATTTGCACAATTAAAGTTCATGTTTTCAAAACCCCAAAAATCCATAACCTTAAATTCTCTCTCTTCACCATTCTTTAACCAAACTCCATCATCTCTTCAATATAACCTTAGAATCATTGTTAACTACCCAAAATAACATCATACACACCAATTCCAACAATTATTACATACTACCTCAAAATCTCAAAACTCACTTAATATTTAATTATTTAATTATTTTTTTAATAAATTAAAAGTTCTAATTTCCCTCTTCCATTCAAAAATAATTTATTTTTGAATTATTTTATTAATTTTGAATTTATAAGATTTAATTACCAAAATACCCTTTTATTTTAAAAGGTGTTGACTTTTATATGTTATGTATATTTTGCATATATATCACATATATATTCCACTTTTTCATTTAAAATCCCTTCATTTTTCATTTAATAAAACCATTAATTTAATTTATCCTTTTAAATTATAATTTATTTTATCAAATTTTTCAAAAATTAGAAATTTTTAAAAATTTTAGGATGTTACACTGGTCTTTTGCAACTTGGGGGATTGACATTACAGGAGAGATACATCCAACGGCTTTAAATGGTCACCTTTTTATCGTAGTAGCAGTGAATTATTTTTCAAAATGGGTTGAGGCCAAATCTTTCAACAAGCTGGGGGCAAGGCAAATGGCTAGGATTATTGAAAAGAATCTCATCTGCAGATATGGGGTCCCATACAATGAGATATCGGACAATAGGATATAGTTTCAATGAGAAGTTAAGGACTTATTCTCAAAGTACCAAATCCATCATCACCGATCCTCTTCTTATAAACTGAAGACTAATGGTGCAGTGAAAGCAACAAATAAGACAATTAAGCAGATTTTGTCTAAGATGACTGTAACATACAGGAATTGGTCGGAGATGCTTCCTTTTGCTTTGAGGGATACAGAACAAGTGTACGAATTCTGACTAGAATGACATCATTTTCCTTGGTTTATGGTATGGAAGCAGTGTTGCCAATTGAGATTGAGATCAAATCGTTAAGGGTGGTCCTGGAAGCCTAATTGCTTGAGATGGAATGGGTAGTGAGTAGATACACGTATTTAGCTTTGTTAGAAGAGAGAAGGTTAAAAGCTTTATATCATCATCAGCTGTATCAAAGAAAGATAGCTCGGTCCTACAATAGAAAGGTTAAGATCAGGAAGTTTAAAGTCGGCAACTTAGTGTTGAAGCAGTGTAAGCCTAATGTCCCTTATCCAAGAGGAAAGTTTAGACCTAGCTGGGAAGGGCCATATGTTGTAAAGCAAGTCATGAATAATAGTGCAGTCAAGCTATCAGACATGGATGGGAATGAGTTTAGTGCAGTAAACATTGACAGGGTAAAGAGGTTTTATGTATAAAAAAAATCTCGCTAGGTTGAAAATCCAAAAAAGGGCAGCCTAGGCAAAAGTTAAAGCAGTCTGCTAGTTTTGAAAACCCGAAAGGGTGGGCTAGGTAATAATTAGGGCTAAATGAGAGAAAATTGTCAATTAAAAAACATGAAAGGGCTGGTTGGCTACAGGAGTAATCTTGTGTTTGCTGGCTTTATGTTTGGTTGTTTTCCAATTTAAAAAATAGAGTTAATATTAAAATTGTTCTATGTGCACTATTTCAAAATAATTTGACCATTAGGATAAAAAATATTTTAAAAATAAAGGTGAAGACAAATCATAAAATGAAAGAAAACATCTTTTATTATTATTATTATTATTATTATTATTATTATTATTATTATTATTATTATTATTATTATTATTATTATTATTATTATTATTCATCCTAACATCATTTTTCTAAAAAGAGTTGACAAGTGTGAAATCTATGATAGACGATAAGTATAGCATGCAGGCCAACTTTACTTCAGTCAATCTAAGAAAGCTTTCGTCAGATGGGGCATGTCCAAATTAGGAGTGAACTCAAAACCTCGAGGCTCAACTCCATACCGGCGGTCAAGATGATGAGGATCATAGCAAGTACCTCGACGAAGAGCAGTAACGACGGATCTATGCTATCGCAGTATTACTGCAAGTGCACATGTCGCTCAAGTAATAAAACAATGAGTAAGATATCATTCCACTGGGGACAATGTCAAATATTAGTGAAAATTTTAACTGTTATTTAGTGAATCAATAGTTTGTGTGATGATTAAAATAACAAACAAATTACTCAATAAGCTAAAGTGAAGAAAAATTGAATATTGTGCAACAAAAGTTGGTGATAAAAATACTATCCAGATATTGAATCCCTCTAGCCATAAGAAGTATTTATGAATATCAATTCAATTAAATCAAATAATAGAGTTGAATTTGCATTCCCCTAAATTAGATTAAAACCTCTCTCAAGTGGATTAATCTCTAATCACTAAGTAGAATACTAGGAATCTCTTCTCAAGCATAATTAAATAGTTCTTGTAATAAGAACAAGGAACTTTAAACCAAAGGGTCTTGTAAGTCTATCTCTAGCACTCCAATCAACCCTCAATCCTAATGAGCATTTTATTCATATCAAGCTTTCTCAAGTCAATAATATAAAAATTGCAACCAATCAATAAGGATGCTATTATCAATTGGAAATAAGAAATTAAGAATCAAAAGGATAAAACAACTCAATCAAATGATTTAATTTAATAAGAAATATTTAATCCATACAATAAAGCTAGGGTTCATCAATATCTAGATAGATAAAATATTTAGCTCATGTTCATAACCATAAAACCAAAATAGAGGAAATAAAAAAAAGAATTCAAACAATCCATAATGAATGATTTGTGTTTCTTCACTTCAATCCTCAGATCTTGGATTAAATCTCGCAGGAATTGGGTCTTCACCTTCACTCTTGGCTGCCAAAAACTCTCTTTTTTCTTGGGAGGTCGGCTCTGAAAAATAAACTCTATCCCTAATTCACTCTTTAGCTCAGATTTTATAGCCAAGATATTTTTGCCTAACATGCCCATGGACACGCCCGTGTCTGTGGGCGTGTCAACAGTGCTATTTTAAACTTTAATGACATGGGCAATGACACGCCCATGTCCTTGGGCATGTTGTTGCTACTGCAATGTTGAGTTAGGAACACGATCATAGACACGCCTGTATCATTGGGCGTGTCACAGCTTCTGTAAGTCAGGAGTAATGGCACGTTTAGTGACACACCCATGTCTCTGGGCGTGTCGAAGCTTCTGTAAAGTAGTTGAATGACACGGACACAGACACGCCCATGTCACTGGGCGTGTCACTTGAAGAATCTGCCCAAAATAGCTTCTTCCCTTGTCTTTCATCCATGATTCCGGCCTAAATAACCTTAAGGTCCCAATGTGTCAAAAGTTTCTAGAATCAGCCCTAATAAACACTTAAACAAACAAATTAAACTCAATTTGACAATAAATATATTAAGAAATAGGGACAAAAATATCATCAATTATACACTTATCAAGCAGTAAGAGGAACATACATCAGATACGTCTGAATGGTGACATGGGTGATCTTCCATCAAGGTTCCAACCAAAGGATGTTAATCACAGCTCGTGAGTCAATCCAGTCAATCCAGTTGGATGGAGTAGTTTTCTGGCAGAATGGAGTAGTTTTCTGGCAGAATGATATTGTGGCAAATTTCTAGTAAAATCCATATATGAGGTGTCAAGTAAGAAGAGGCGCTCCTATAGTCAGATCTGTAGACACAAGCCATAATTAAAAAAAGAGTCCTCTAAGTTGAAAACCCGCAAGGGTGGCTTAGGCAAAAATTAGGACAGCTCGCTAGTTTCGAAAATCCGCAAGGGCAGACTAGGCAAAAATTAGAGTAATAAAATAAAAGACCTAAATTGAAAACCCAAAAGGGCAATTTAGATAATTACCTATAGCAACAACGGACTCCCAACCAATCTTCTTGAAGATTCTATCTTGAATTGATCCAATCCAACTAAGGTCTTAGCCAAGATGACGGGTACTGGTGACAATACTCCTTCCATTTGGTCCACAATATCTAGTACTTGTGATAGATGTCGCCATCAGGAGAAACAAGCAAATTTTAACCAAGCAAGCAAAGATAAAACATGCACCCCCAAGTTTTGGTGGAAGCCAAATGGGAAGTGCAAAAGTCAGTCAAGGGACCAAGCAAAATTTTCTCACCTCTCATCAACTGCAAAACTTCGGGCTTTGAAAGTTGAAACAGCATCTGTATCTTTTGATGAGTTTTGAAAGTCAGTATGGGCAATGCCATTATCTGATTACTTGGATATCCGAGAATAGCTTCAAATTCTTTGATCATGGGATAAATTTCAAAATTATTTATCTTGAAAGTCCTAGTTTTCACATTCCAAAAGGAAGCCATGGCATGTAAAAAGGAATGGTCTAACTTGACATTTTGGAAGCACTTTAATATATGGACTTGAGACCATGATGTTTGTTCCTAATGTATAGGCTTGATAGTCTTGAATAAATTCTTTATCTTTTTTAAATTGGACTTGGTCATTATACGCGTCACAATTGCAATTGATTTAAATTGTTAAAGACTGAAGCTTAAGTTAGAATTTGAGGTTGTATGGAATGCAGTTACCATGTATTTATTGGAGCATTACTGCTTTGAATGTTGAAGAAAAGTAGGTGGCTAATTGATTTTTATAACCACTGGCCGAAGTCCAAGTTGTCTAAGGCAAGGAAAATCCATGTTGAATTAGGTTAAAATTTTTCGAAGTAAGTTTAGTTCGCTGAAAAGTGGGAAATCGTTAAACCTAATCCATGTAGGTATTGGTTTCATTGATTTAATTAATCCATGTCGAATCATTTTAAATAAACTTTGACATGGTGTGAATTTGTACATATATATGTAATACAGGAAAGTCAAACTGATTTAAAAAATACAAACATTAAAAAAAAGGGTCATTTGAAAATTCAAAAAAAAAATTATCGTAGTACATTATTTGTATTTACAATAAGCTTCTCAATGTATTGCAAGCAAAATCATTGTGAAGAAGGTGGCGGCCTGTAGTTAAATAAAGCACTCAAAAATTCATTTCCTGTTGGAGGTGAAGGCACATCATCTATTCAGTTTCCTCCCGAGAAAGAAGTGTATGGATCATGGTTATCCTGGGAATCGATCCTATCATAATCAAAGCCTGAGAAGGGAGGTGGCACGTCATGGTCATCCGTCCAGGGCCTCCTTGATGAAGATGCACCAGGATCTCTATAGCCTTGAAATCTAAAGTCCTAGAAGTTTCGTTCAAGATAATCCGTACGCCAACGACTAGCGGCCAATTCCTCCCACAACTTCTGGTTCTACTCTTCAAGCATTCATTGTGAGCCAAAAAAGAAAAAGTTAGGTTCATACATTTTTCATGCATACATTCGGTATATGTAAATATGAAATAGGAAATACAAACCAGATAGCTTAGATCGAAGCCCTGAAACCCGAAACATGGATCAACATAGGGTGCTACGAGCGATATATCCGGTCGCAGTACAGCTACATGAGATGGACCATCTACATTATGACTGGGACCACCAGATTACTCCATCGCCTACAAAATTTCAAGTTAAATGAGTACAATGACAAGGCAAGTCCAAAAAAAATCTAAATCAACCTTGGAGGAAATAACCATGACATCATCATGGGCAGCATTCCTTGTACTATCTTCCTCCTAATCCTCTTCTTCCTCTTCATCCCCACTGCCTTCCTCACCATCATCCTCCTCCTCCTCATTTTCCCCATTACCTTCTTCCTTCATGTTATCATCATTTTATTTTTCTTCTTCTTTTTCTTCTCCATCCCCTTCTTCCTTAAAATCTTCAAACCCATCAAGAGCAACCTCAAAGTGCAACAGCTGTTCTCATATGAACTCATTATATGATAAGTCTGGTCGAAGCAAGAATGCATCAACCTCATATCCATTTTGGGCATATCTCCAAATATTCTTCGGCATAGATATGCAAGTCAGCACAGATGTTGGGATATTGGCTGGTACCCACCTCTGCTCAGGGACAAAAAACCAATTATGTACCCTCTCGCCAGGAAACCAACCACTGAAAATAGGCCTGGCAATGATTCGATGAGAGTTCTAAAGGGGTAACATGTTATTCATATCGGCGGCCCAACTCGCCCTTTCCTTGGCTCTCCACTAAGCAATGTTCACCTGAAAGACAATGACATAGTAAGTTATTTTCCCTATAAAATTCAATAATAATACTAATTTTTTCTTTTACCTAATCCCAAGTCGGGCGGCTCAGCATGTAACATTGAGAATGCACATTATGACTCCCGGCACCTCTCTGCAACTCGACAACCAAAGGCTTAATCTTGGATATCCCATCCGTCTTCTAGCAATACTAGGCACCCTCACCAGGTTATGTTCGTACACCCATACCTGTAATGGTAAAAAAAAAAAAGGATCAATTTTGCTCATATGCATCACTTAAATAAACAAAAGAGAAAGATTAATACCTCGGCGATGACCATAAAGCCTATAAATGATCTTTTATTCGTGATAGAGACAAGCAAAGGCCCACCTCTCCCCAAGCGTAAAATTGCAAGTGATCAAAATCAGACAAAGCTTGCAGGACTAATAGATAGATCGATGCCTCAGTGCTGCATAAAATTGCCATGGCTAACAGATACAACAAAAATCCATGGGTGTACCTTTCTGTCCTCGGGTCTGTCTCATCCAGTACTCTCAATTGTATTCATATTTCATCTTGCACACTCCCTTATACTTGGGCCTTAAATTGATTAATTGATGAATCTCATCCGCAATCAGTACATCGTTAGTAAAAGGGACAGGGATTCCATCGCATTTTAAACCCGTTATTCCAGTAAAGTCCACCAGACCGATGGTCATCTCTCCAATGGGCAAATGAAAGGTGTGGGTGGTGTCCATCCACTGCTCGGCAAGCGCTTGAATCACACTTCTATCAATTTGGAATCCTTTAGTCGGCAGTTGCAGTATAAATTCTTTAAAGCCGCACTCTCGGATCATTTTCTGAACTGTCGGTGGTACTCGCTCATACCATTGGTGTGCCTTATGGACATTTCCACCACTGTGGATCACAAAGCTACCACACTTTCACAATAAAGGTAAGTCAAGTTAGGTAAGTATATCTGCCTACTATTAATTCTAAAGTACTATAAATTAAGAAAATGTAAAATATAATGTATAATTATTTTTAACACCCTGTTAATTTTTGTTTATTTATATATATACTTTTAAATTTTCTTTTTAAATATATTTTGCATTCATCTCTTTCATTTATATGTAATAGGCTTTTTAGCAAATATACATTTTCTTTATCTTATTTTTTCTAAGTAACAATATATATAATAACTTTTATACATATAGCCATTTTCTACAGTAATTTTTCCATTTTAACACTAGTATTATTTGTTTTTTCTACAAATTTTTTACTAAATATTGTTTTAAAATTTATTTTTATATTTCTATTTTCATGCTATCCTTTTGTACATAAATTTATTCTTTGCATTAATTTACCTATTTTTACTACGATAATAATAAAACTACAAAAAAGTATATATGATAAAATTTTGCAATACAAAATATATATGACAAAAGAAAAAAAATAAAAATAATAAATACCTGTGTTTTTTCTTGATAACTTCGGTGGAGGTCCATTCCTGCTAAGGTAAGAATTCGATCCAGCCCGTTATTTCTAAGGTAAGTGTGTAATTCTAAATCCATACGAGGTCTATTTCTAGACACATGTTGATTTACTGCCATTTATATATATATATTGCAAGTTGAAAATCTTCAAATAAGAAAGAGATTGATATTAAAATTGCAAATTCTGTTTGAAGATCGAAGTTTGAGTGTATGTAGTTTGCTTGCAGTTTGAAATGCATATCTGATGATGAATTGTTCAATATTTCTAAACAAGTAAAAGCTTACAAGATAAGTTTCAATAATTCATCATTCACATGGCTAAGTTAGAGAAGGTACATGCAGATTTGAAAATTGCATAAAACAACAAAATGAAAAAGCTGCATCATTAAATCAATATTCACATTTCATGTCTCTTGTCAATAATTCATTTCCAGTTACACACAACACACGAGCATATAGTAAATAGATATTTATTATGGGTATATAATTTTTGTGTCTAAAAAATATTTTTTACACTCATTAAATATTTTTTCACATAGGGGGCAAGAGTATATAGGTACCCACATATAGTAAAAAATAGCTAAATTTTTTGCAAAATCCACATATAGTAAAAAATAGCAAATTTTTTACAAAATGCTTTACTAAATACAATTAATTTTTTGCTAGTGTTTTGGGTCCAAAGCCTAACCAATTCAGTTTCGGGTTTAGAACTCAATTGGTTTCGGGTCCAGAACCTAAACCCCGGGTCCAGAACCCAACTAATCTAGTCTCGGATCCAGAACTTAACCAACCCTGAGTCCAAAATCCAACCAATCCCGTCTCTAGCCCAGAACCCAACCAATCCGATTTTGGATCCAAAACCCAACCAACCCCTAGTTCAAAACCCAACCAATCCAGTCTCGGGTCCAGAACTCAACCTAACCAGTCTCGAGTCCAGAACCCAACCAATCTAATCTTGGGTCCAGAACCCAACCAATCCCTGGTCCAAAACCTAACCAATCTAGTCCAAAGTCCAAAATCCAAACCAGTCTTGGGTCTAAAACCCAAAATAGATCCCTGGGTCTAGAATCTGATCCTTATCCAAAATTAGCTCAAAGTCATATTGCTTTTCACTCTCTAAATAAATTCTAGATTGTTCAAGTAGAGGGCAAACTATAGACCTTTGATTTTGGCCCTAGTTAATATGATCCTAATTAAAGAAGGCCTAGTCAAGTTCAGTCCACTTTTAATGGCTTAAACCTATTTTAAAGCTTTAAATTTGATTGGTATAATTTTATGAGGCATAAAATAAGCTAGTTAAAACTTCTAAAACCCTAAATTGGTAATATTTGAAGCTTCGATTAGATTTAATTCGATATTGGCCTTGTATTAGACTCAAATTTTGGTGTGGGTGTCTCCATGTCTAATTGAGACACCCCATATCAATTTAGGGCATCCCCATTTTGATATAGGGCCTCCCAATATTGAATTGGGTGCCCCAATTTGATATGGGACAACCACATATCGAAATGGGGCTTTCCCATATCGAATTGGGACCCCAGTTCGATATGGGGCCAACAAGAGGACTCCATATCGGATATGGGCAATTCTAATTCGAAATGGAGTTGTCCATGACGATTTAGGAATGCCAATTCGATATGGAATTTATTCCACATCAGATTAGGATTGTTTTAATTGGACATGGTATTGGTTTCCCTCAAATAAAAGGAGTTTTAATCCGACATGCTTAGGGTTTTTTGAAAATTAATTCGATATGCCTCAGTAAACTTATCTAAATAGGAAGTTAAATACAGATTTAACCTAATATATTCTTCTATAAATAGGTTTAAAAATAACAAGGAACGAGATTAACAACACGGGAATTTGAAGTGAGCAAGAAAGCAATCTCAAAATATTATTAAACAGCCAAGGAAAAGATCAAACACTATCAAGGCAGTAGCTCACTGTCTTCATTTCATTCCAACCAAGAAGAATAAGTTCGGTGAAAGCAAAAGTATCAACATTTAATTTTGGTGGAATCTACAAATGGAGGTGTGTTTTTCTAACTTAATTTATTTAAATTTATAGTAAGATAATTTATTACTACTTCATCTATTAAATTGTTTGTGTTTGAATTTCATCCTTTTGATATATATACAAATACATAGTAAGCATGATTGTTTCTTCTTCTTTTTTTGCATGATCAGTAGTTAGTTACATACCACAAAATTATTCTCACGTCTATTAGTTTAATACATCCAGTAAGTCATATCCTATATAAATATCTATCCACAATTAATTGTTTAAATAACTTAAAAGTTTTACAATAGCTTAATACTAAATCTATTTTCCAAAGTTCCAAAACCCTAAATTATTTTCCAAAATTCCAAAACCCTAATTCAATATCCAAAACCCTAATTTATTATTTTCCAAACCTTAATTTTAAAAAACCCTAGTATTATTATCTAAACCCTAATTCTATTTTTTCCAAAACCCTAGCTTTATTTTCTAAAAATCTTAAAACCCCAACTTTATTTTCTAAAACCCTAAAAAATCTTAATTCATGTCATTAGAACCCTAGTTTGTATATCTATTATTTAATATAATATTTAAGTGTATATTTAATTATTTAACTTGTTAATACATATTTATAATGAGTGATTTATTGATTTTTTTTTATGGATGATTTGCATTTATTATCATAAATGTTTGTATGGTTTAATTCATTTCATTAATTATTTTAATGTTGATTATTTTAGTTTCAATATGTAAGAGGTGTGTTTTCACTTTGTGGGTACCTCATTAATTATGTTCCAATATAATTTAATTTATTTTAAATTTTGGATTAACATAAAGGGCATATTTTCACTAAATAGTGGGTGTCCTTTTTTATTTAGTTTTAGACATTGGACATTGTAAAACTCATATTTTCATCTATGGATAGGTGCCCGTTTTGTTTGCTTCATTTTAATAAAGTGATGGATGTTTATTTCTTTTGATAATTACATGTATTATGGATGATATTATAATATTTAAGAATTCAATAATATTTAGGCCTGAAAAGGAGGCCGATTCCAATAAATTGGGCGTTATGGGGTTGCTGGGATATTCTCACCTTCCCTATATGTACCCAACTTTCCAAACCCATTAGGGGGTTAGGGATTCCTTAAGAATCGAATCATATAGCTCTTTCTTTTCCCAGTCTATCCAGGTGGCGACTTTATTTTCTTTGGGTTTAGGCTCAGGTTCTCTAAGGTCTTGAGCCTAACAGTGTCAAAGCCGTAAAAACTATTTCACATGGGAGTGGAGGCAAAAATCTCCACTCACAGAACAAATCTAGCTAAGGCAGCAGCCATTATAACTACTTTTCTCTTCCATGTGCAATAATTTGGTGAAGAATGAGTGAATGATTCACTACTTCTCAGCTCATCTATTCTATTAATCCCTTAAGTTGGAGCATATACATTATGTATCCTCAACTTAGGTATGGATTGATTGACTAAACTAGCTGCTAGGAGCTTTGTGAGAAGGTCAGCTAATTGATTTGAAGAAGACACGAGCAAAAGATGAATACTTTTGATTGCAGTTCATCACATGGCAATCAATATTGATGTATTTGTTTCGCTCGTGGTATAAAAGGTTCTGAGCTATATGTATGGTAGAATTGTTATTGCAATAAAGCATTATTCGTGAAGGATGAGTAATCACTATAAAAGAACACATGCATTTTCGTCAGTAATAAAAAATTTGTCAATAAAAAGGCTTACCGACATATTGCTAGCTGAAATATTTTGTTTGTTATAACCTTGTCTGCTATATATTTACCAAGAAAATATATCTTTTGTCGATAGATACCGAGAGATAGCCAACAACATTGTTTGTACTAAGAAAGCTAAAAATTACTGAGAGATTCACATAGCTATCGTTGATTACCGACGACAAATTTGCCAGTATATCAAATGTAAGATTTCGTACTAAATTCATAAATTTATCGATAATCTTTCGGTGACTTATTGTAATATTATCTTAATAATTTCAACATCAATCGGTAATTCTATCGGTAAATTGTTAATATTTTATATATATGTTGGCAATTCGTTGGTAAATAAAACGGTAAATCTTACTATTCTATCAATAAAGTAATCGGTTAAAGTTTAATATTTTAATAATCCATCAGTAAAAATTTATAATTGTTTTATGAAATTTTTAATTAATATATAGCTTATTATATTATATTTTAATAATAATTTTATTTTATTATAGTTTATTAATAATTTTTATTATATTATTAATTTAATTATTTTAATATTATTAAATTTTTATATTATATTTAGTTATTTTAATTTTATTATATTTTAAATAATAATATTTTATCATTTATATTTTCCATTTTATTAAATTTTATGGGCTAAAAATAAATATAAATATAAATTAGAAAAAATAATAAATAATCTATATAAATATGATTAAATTAATAATAATGTGGAAATAAAATATTAAAATAATATATATAAAAAAGTACAAACAAAGGAAATAAAAAACTCTCAGGACGGGAGGTGGAGGTTGATCTATAGAGGCATCGGAGAGATATTGTTGCACAAATCAATCAAATTATTCTTAAAACTCTCTCTGAATATGCTCTCGCATTATGAGCTCTTACTCAAGTACTTGATTTTCCATCTATCTCTGTGCTGCTTCGAGCTGCTCCTAAAAATTGATCTTCATCTGCTTCATTTATTGTTGCAACGTTGATAAAGCTGAAACTAAAAATGAGGTGTTGGCCTCAGAGTGATACTGAGAACCCAACCTATATACTCTAGGCTTCCTAACTCCATCGGTAGCCTTAATAAACAATTGAGTCTCATCAATAAATAACTGAATCTCTATATGTAAATAGTCTAACCTCTTTCCTTTATTTATCCTTATGTTATTTTATTATGCATTTATTTATGTTATTGTGCATTTATATGATTTCATTACTAACCCCTTCTTTTGCCTTTATAAACTGCATTTACTATATTGGACTTTTTTTACAAGCACTTAGAAAAAAACCATGGTTTGGTCACTTGACTGTAGTCTAAGTAGATTCTCTTTATTGAACTCAAAATTTTGAGAATTCGAGCTACTCCTCTTTACAGAGGTTCATCTGTTTAATTGACCCACCTTTATTTATGGTTTGCATTGAATGACGACTCTATTCAACCTACTCACAATCGCCTCTAAGCAAGTAGAAAAAAATAAAATATAATAAAAAAAGAGTCTAAAATTTTTGCTACTACATTGAGGTAAAATTTTGGAGGGCTTTCAAATTGTAGGAAAGAAGAGAAAGAATAATAAAATAAGAGTGTTAGTTTTCACTCTAAATTGTTTTCTTTGTTTGGACAGTTTTTCTATTTCCTTCTGTCAATGCTGATCCGCGTATGTAATCAAACTTTTTCATATATTGTTTGTGCTTGAATAAAATTGAAATTTCATATTTTGTTGTCATATTATTAAACAATCCTTAAAGGCCCAAAATTTATCATCTCTTATTATCTCTTCGTCGAAGATCAAAGCTTCTCTTTATAAGCTCCACAAATGTAAATTTGGTATTAATTGTAAATTTGGTTGTGAAGTGTGAATTGTTTGGCTGATCTATATTTTTGTTTTCTATTTTGCATGAATAGCAATGTATATAGTCTAAAGAAATGAATTGCAAACCCCACATGCCTATCTAGCTTAATATTATAGAAATTAAAGCTAATATCCCCAAACTATGCCTCTTGTCCATTTTTAGTGCGTAATATTATAGAAATTAAAGCAAATGTCCCCAAACTATGCCTTTTGTCAATTTTTAGAGAACAAAATAGAATGAAAAGAAGGATTAGTCATGGTCTATATTTAGAATTTGTCTCTTTGATTGACCCAAATGGCAACAATTTTTTATTTGCTCTTCTAGGTTTTTCTTTTGTTATCTTGTTAATTGCATTTGCAAAGTTTGTTTTTATGTATTTTTTTGTCTTTTTCATTATTATCATTGTTTGACTTTTATGGTAATTCTTATTTGTATTGTTTTTGTATTGAATTTGATTATGCTTTATTTTTGTTCCATTATGTAATGAGAATAATTTAGATCTTATGCATATTGTTTTTTTTATTATTTTTCTTTTAGTTCTAAGTTGAAAAAAAAAAAAATAGGAACTAGTTTTATATCATGAATATTTATTTTTTTCTTCCATAACCAAATAGAGGTGTGTTGACTCTTTGTTGTGCTAAGAAGAAGATGTTGTTTTCTTGTTCTTTATTCACTGTGTCATTGGTTTTGATTTATTTTTTACCCCAGTTTATGAATGTATCCTTCCTTCATTATTAGTTAATTTTGTGTGTGTATTTATATGTGTGTGTGTGTGCACGCGCGTGTGTGTGTCCGTGTGTGTGTATGTAATGTATCTCAGCTTAAAGAATATTATATATGGTCAAGTAACCTTTTGACCATCAGTTGATGATTCTATGTGTGTGCGCATATATATATATATATATATATTTCCATTGATATCATGTTTTTGTTCCATTGCTTGTCATAAAAACTGTAAATTTATTTTTCCTTTGAATTTGTTATTTTAGATTTGGACTTGTGTCGTATTTATTTTGTAATAATAATTCATTATTTTATAGGAGAAAACTTTTACAATGTAATCTCAAAGTGTTACTAGTTCAAATATAGATTTGGGCAAAGTAAATGAGTAATTTTTTAAGAATTTATAGGTCCAAAGAATAACGGTTGGGTTTGAGGTTTGGGTTTAAGATCTACTACTAGAACTTATTAATTGCCTCTTATGATGTGGGTGTAAGATGAGAGGGTTTTACAAATTCAAACCAAGCATAAGTGATTAAACAAGTGAAAGATCAAATGAAAATTGTGACATCTAAATATGATCAAGTAACTGCACAATATAACCACTTAGGAGTAGCATGGTAGCCAAGAGTATGTGTTTCTCTCACTTAAGTTTTGAGTTCGAGTCTAAGTATTTCTCCTCCCCATATATAATTAATAAAAAAAGTAACAACACAATATGATAAAGTGTCTAGATCATCACAAGCTTTAAGTGTATTTATTAGTAAGATGTACTCTAAACAACATTAGATACCAATAAATGTTAACAATTTTGAGGTAGTAGCTTTAAACTCTAGCTTGTTTAATTTAAAAGTTCTTATATTATAAATCTTCATGTTTCATTTTTGCAATTTTAATAGGCTAATATGCCAAATCATCATCAAAATATATTTTCTCCAAATATTAACTCTTCTTATTCAAATTATAATTCTCAAGGAAACAATTAGTTATTAGTTTGTTTAATTTTATTTTAAAGTTATTATTATTGTTGTTGTTGTTGAGATTTTATAAGTCCGTGACAATAGAATTAAGTTGGTAGACTCTATGAAACGACAAGTTTTTTTTTTTTATAACTTTACATATTGCAATTCTATCATTTTTTGCTTTCACTAATATCATGTCTTTTGGTAGATATGATTAAAGGAATATAATATAAATTAATGAAAATATAAATCTCGAATAAACCGCCTTTATATGTATATATAATATTTGTATAGAAATAATATAGTAGTGCATTTAATTGTTCCTAGGATCAAATTTTGGTGGAAAATGATAGGAGCAATGCAGAGGTGGTTGTCACTATCTCTAAAAATTAAAATCCAATATTGCCATTTTTTTTGAGACACTGAAAACTATCACCTATAATAAATATAGTGGCGATTATGTATGCCTCTACATTACTGTTGCTATAAGCTAATATCCTATTGGAGCCTAAACCCCCCTTATAAAGAAGGAATGGTGTGAAAAATGCCAATTTAGAGATTGTTGTTTTATAAGATGTTTACATAACTATCCTAAAAAATAACTTTTATTACAAAAATATTAAAAAAAATTAAAAATATTTACACTATTATAAAAAATTGATATAAAATTTTAAAAATACCTCATTTTTCAAGAAAATAAAAAATATATCAAAAATACTTCTCGTCTAACTATAATCAATATTTTACTTAAAATTTTTATTTTTTTCAAACTTCAATATTAAATAAAAATATTTTATAAAATAATAAAAATTAATATTTTAAATTATTTTTTGTTATATAAAAATCATAAATTTTTTATAAAAAAATTATTTTTAATTATAAAAAAGGTAACACTCAAAAAATAAAAATAAAATATATAAAAATATATTAATAAAAATTATTAAATTTATTTTTAAATAAAAATTTTACATATTATACACATAAAAAATAAAAAATACACATAATTTTGTTATATAGATATATGGTAGATATATTATAGATGTATTGTAAATATTGTATATGTATTATAGATATTATGAGTATTTTATATATTTATTATTTAAGTTGTGTATATTTTATGAAAAAATTATTAAATATTGTGTGAATATTGTATGAATGTTGTGTGAATATTGTTAGAATAAAAAATTAAAATTAAACAAATATTAAAAATATTATGTAGATGTGTTATAGATTTATTATAGTTATACTATTAATGTATTGTAGATGTGTAGATATAGTTTATATTATTAAGTGTATATTTTATTTATGTTGTGTATATGTTATGTATATATTTATTTTTTATGTGTATATTAAAAATATGACATAAAAATTTTAAATAAAAAAATATAAATAAAATTAAATTATTAAAAAATGAAAAATTAAAAAAATTAAAAAAAGAAAGAAATATCACGGTTGTAAAGTAAAAATGAAAAGAAAAATGTGGATTTCATATATTTGAAAATTAAAAGTTTGGATGAGGTTTACCGTGTAAATATTCCTTATTTTATTCGACTCTAGTCAATGTAAAGGCGGATAAAATCATCCCCACAAAGTATTTTAACTGCCTCCGTAAATTGAATTTTAGATAAAAATATAAAAATAATTTTAAATATACTATATTTATAAAATATTTATTAAAATATCAAAATATTAAATTTTTATTAGTTTATAAAGAGTTTATAATGAATTTTTTATTAGTTTACAATAAATTTATAATGAGTTTACAAGTTTATAATAAGTTTATTATGAATTTATAATAAAGTGGCTAAAATGCTCTTATCAAAAAAGTAAAAATTTTTAAAAATATGATAGAGACTGTCATTTTTTTCTATAAATTTACATTAATGCAATGTGGGCCTCCCAATGGATTTGGTGGGAAGCAAAGATAGAAAACATTGAAAGAAAATTATAGGACATGAGGAAATTTTCATTTTTTTTTATTTTTGTATTTATATATTTTGCTTTTTTCTAATTTTGTTAATTAGCCATATGTATACACTTACTTTATTATTATAAAATACAATAAAATAAAATCTATTTATATCACGCAAGCGCTGCATCAAGTTTTGTCAATAGATTATCATAGTAGACTCTAAATTATTGAGAATCAAATTTCACACCCTATTTTTTAAAAAAAGAAAAAAAGAAAAACCTCGAAGTATAAAAAATTAAATCAAATTGTGCTGATTCGTACTTTTGCCTAAATTTTAGTAGACAAAATTTATTCAGTAGCAATTTTTCATATTGGTAAAGAATTTTGCTGTTACTGACAATATTTGCTGTCAGTGACGAAGCCACTTTAATGAGAAGGGGGCAAGTTGCCTCCTTCTCTTTTCAAATATATATATATATATATATATAATATTTTTTAAAAATTTTTAAATTATTTATTAATTTCATTTAAAATTTTAAATTGCCCCTCTCTTTTTTTTAATTTTTACAAAAAGTTAAAAAATTATAATAAATTATTTATTCTATAACCAATAGTTCTCTTTTAAAAAATTGACAAAATATTAATAATATATAAATGTAAAAAAAATAATAAAAAAGGGATAAAATTTTCAACTAAATTAAATTGAACTCATTTAATGAATTAAATAATTCATTTATTTTAATTATTTTTTTAAAAATTATATTTATTATTTAATTTTTTTTCTCTTTATTTTATTTTTATTATGAATAATTTTATAAATTTAAAATTCTTTACACATATATATTAATATTTTTTTATTAATTAATTTTTTAATAATAAAAATATATTATTAATAAATTAATAAATTTATAAAATATTATTAAAATAAAAAAAGAGATAAATAATTACGGAGAAAGTCAAAATTTATAAAAAAAATTTTGCCCCTCTTTATTTTAAAGTCTGGCTTCGCCCCTGTTTGCTGTAATGAATGTGTATATACAAATACGAGATGCATTAAATTAAATATTTTTATTTTTATAAAAATTACTTCCTCCGTTTCGCTGAAATTATCATTTTTTGTAAAAAAAAATTGTTCCTCTCAAATTATCACTTTATAGAATTAAGAAAAATTAATTAGGTTTTTTTAAACTATACTCTTATTATTAATAACTCAATTAATGAAGTAAAAGCATATTATTAATGAATAAATAGATAGTATTTTAATTCATTCAAAATAATTTTTATAATTTTTAGATAATTTAATGAATTTCGTAATAGATTTACATGAGACGAAGACGACAATTTCAGCGGGATGGAAAGAATATGACATAACATGTGTTGTAACACTTGAATTACTCTTTCCGTTCATAAATAATTGTTAATTTTTACATAAAAATTAAGAAAGTTGTGTAATAATAAACTTTATAAAATCATTTTACTAAACTACTATTCTCCTTAATTTATTATTCATCTCATTAACAGTAATTTTTTTAATAATTGCATAAGAGGAAATTTAGAATAAAGGTATAAAATAACTTTGATTTTTGTAAAGTGAAAATTATTTGTAAATAAAATTTATTATTCTAAAGTGATAAATATTTGTGAATGAAGTATTATTATTCTAAATTTCAAACCTTGATAATTAGATTTGTGCATTTTAGGAAATTAAGAAGTATTGATATTCAAATTTTTTATTATATAATTACTTTTGAATAGATTAAAAAGTAATTTTTTTTAATATAGGTTAAAATGAATTTACTATGTTAACAAGTAAATCCATGGAAACAAAGAGAATATAGAAATGAATACGAGTACCCAAAGTGACTAGTCAAATAATTGTTTTTTTAAAAAAAAGGACCATACATTGAACTATGCATTATAATTGTTGAAGTTGCTTTGCGTGACGTTTGTTATTCTCGAAAATAATTGGATTTGATTTTACAAAAGCATTTATTAGACTTTGAATTCAATGTTTTTAGTATTCATTTGCAAGAGAAATTGAAATACCATCGAAAGCTAGCTCTTCTTCTCCACACATGGGGATGGAATGCTACGTACGTACTTTCCATTCTTTTCATCACCTAATCAGCTAATGCCTGGATTTCTATATTCCCATGAAAAATAGGGCTCAATTACGAAAAACAAAATGATGCTAATTTTTTTGGGTATATTTTAATTTGTGAATTACTTTATTGCATATAATTGAATACTTGCTTATTCATTAATTATATATTATAAGAGTTATACTCTCGTTACTTGTTTAGAAGATATAAATGATGGTATTAAATTATTAATTAGGTTTTACAAACTATAATTGAAATTTTTCTAGTTATATTTAGTAACAGAAATAATTGATATTTCAATTACTAATGCGCAACAAATTGAAATCAATTCTTATTTTTTAATTAGTGACTCATTATAAATTAGCAATAAAAATAAAAATAAAAATGGATTTAATTCATTGTCAATAACTGGCACGGATGATTAAAAGATCCATAAAGTGGTAAGGAATCAGCGATGAAAATGTAAAAAATATATTAAAATTTTTAGAATTTAGTGATAAATTAGCACTAAAATAATTAAAACATAATAATAAATTTTTATAAGAGTTAATTACATCAACGATCCTTAATCTTTTACCCTTATCCCATTAAAATTCCTAAACTTCATTTTGTAAAAATAAAATCTTCAAACTTTTGATTTTTTTCCCAATAAAATCCTTGAAACAGTTTTCTAATAACTAAAATATAATGTGTAGCCACAAATTGCTACTCCTCCTGTCCCAAAAAAAAGATGTCACCTTTCTTTTTCTATAAATTTTAAAAATATATAATTAATGCATTAACAATTTATGTATTTCTTATTTTTACCATTGTTTATATATTTATTTTACCTTAAAAATAGTTTAAATTATCATTAATTTCTTATTTAAAGTGTGAATGTATTAGAGGATAAAATAGAAAAAAATATATTAAGTACATTCTACTAATAAAAGTGGACAATTATTTTGGGACATCCCAAAATAGAATAATGGATAATTTTTATGGGACGAAGAGAGTGTATGATAAAAAAAATCAATTTTATCCCAATTTCATTGATATTTTTTAGCAAGCTTAAAATTACCTTTTCAATATATCTAAAATCATTTATTTTATTCTTAATTTTCTATATATGGGTGTAAAATGAGATAAAATTAAATTTTTTTATATATTTTTTTCTTGCGATATCCTACTATTATGTTATATTTCGATTAATATAAAATTATTAGAGATTTTATTGGAATAAAATAAAAAATTTAAAAATTTTATATTTACAAAATGAAATTTAGAAATTTTAATGGGATAAAAATAAAATAATATGTATCATTAGTATAATTAACCCATTTTTATAATGAACTTTGTCCTTTTACTTTAGTCTAAATCAATTTAACATTGAAAATTTTTCTCATTAAAAAACATTCTTTTTGTTGTCATTGTCTTAAAATAAGTATTAAAATTAGTTTTATATGATATAACAAGTGGATTTTATTATTAGTTATGATCTTTCTTTAAAAAAATAATTTCATATAATTACTTGATTTGCTTATTAATTCTCTGAAAAAGAAAAAGAAAAGAAAAGAAAAGAAAAAGAACCATCTGCTCGTGCTAGAAAGTTGTAGAATTCTAAGAATCTATATAAATAAAACAAAGAAGCTAGCATCTATATATATAAATATGGAAGTGGTTGCTAGGCAGGACTCCTACAATTCTATATATTATAGTTCCAAAGGAAGGGAATCATATTGCGAATGCTTTTAGGTATCCAACACCAAACGATTGGTTATTATGTAGTACAAGTTAAACTCTTTAATAGAAAACCATAAATGGAATCCAAAAAAGAATGTTAAAGCTCTTGAGTTGTCTGTTTTCTCATAAAGTGGAAGCTACCCTCTTACTATTCAATGAGCACTAATATTTATATTCTCTAGAACATTTTCACTTAAAGAATGTGAAATAAAAATTATTTATTGATGTTTTATTCTTTGACGTAAACCCATCTATCCTTGTTTCATAACATCATAACTGATGTTATAGAGATCTTAAGAAAAAAAACAAAGAGATATATCTCTTTTACGTGGGCGGTTTTGTATTTTGAATAGCTTTTTGGACTTGTGAAAATGAGTATCAAATTATGAAGTTTGTACTTGGCAAGTTAGCAGGTTATCAATAAATAAGTTGATTCATCTTGAAAGAAGCTCTAAGGTTTCAGAATCCTATTGTTATTCTGCTGCCTGTTTCTCATGTCATGACGGCACTTAATTTGACGATTTGTTTTTATACTGATGTATTAGTAACTGATGTTCCATGGGTTTTCAATGTTAATAACCTTATGTATTTGTATAATGACTGAGCATATGAAGAGTTTCCTGGAGATAGTATTGTTTTCAACACGAGTCTTAATGAGTCTTTGTTGTAAGCTGTTCTCAAAAAACAATTTTAGCCTTCTAGATTTTTTTAAACTACTCTATCTATAATATCATGTTTAATACCCAAATTAATTTATCAACCTCTATCCAACAAATTAGCATTGTCTTGTACGAAGTTTTTAGAATGTTAGAGTATTCGATTCAATATATAATGTTGCATTCAAATTTATATTCTAATGCCAATATATATATATGAATCAGTATGAATTATAGGATTCAATATTTGAGCATTATTTCTCACCTTCTGTTTGATCTTGTTTCTCTCTTATTTTAGGTAGTAAAAATTTATGTGATTGTGTCTTTGTTTCTCATTGATATTTTTTTTATTAAATTTGTATTAAAATGAAATTTTATAATTTTATCATTAAATCAAAACTCATTAATAATAATAAATTAATTAACTTATATATTATTAATCGGAAGAGGTGTGCAATGAATTCTATTTTTTATCTTGATAAGGAAATTTGATGCTAAAATGGGATTTTATTGATGGAACAAAATCTAGTTGATAGGATCTCTCATGGTTGTTACTTTCTTCATGATCACAATATTTATTGATTAGCTAAGCATATTATATATTTTCTTTTTAATTTGCATAAGTCGTCAAGAATTTTAATTAACTTTTATAATGTGAAAATAAGGATCAAAAGAGGTATTTTTATTTCACATGAAAAAAGATATCGGTGGCTGCTTTGTGGATACAATTTTATTTAACATTAATTTGTATATATTCTATATATGAACGCTTTTTGACCCTTAATTTTTCTTCATTTTATCATTCAATAAGGAAGTGAAGTGATGCCTTATGCAACTTGATGAGCATAAGTCTAAGTTTAGATCGAATTCTTATTTCAAACATTTAAGAAGATTTTTTTTTTCTTAAAAAAAAGGTACTCTATGGCAAAGTCATTATATAAGAATATTATATAATTGAATAAGGTATATAAAAATTCTTATAAAGCAGAATTCTTAATATTAATAAAAACTCAACGCCTTTAATGACGAGAAATTTAAAAGTGAAAAAATTTTAGAGATATATTAACCAAATCCAAAAAGATAATTTTCGGAGATAAACTTTAACGAATATGATGAGTTGTATTTTATACTCGTGATTGAATAATTAATAATACATCATATACAGTGTAATTGTAAATATTTATAAAGTAAAATACTTATAAATCATAAATATTTATATATGAAAACTATAGGAAATCTATTCTCAATATAAATTGATAATGAGTTTTTGGCTTCTTTGTTTTTGTTTGTTGTGCTCTATGATCATTTGATAATTACTTTACATGAACGAACTACACCAAATCTAATTCTGATTTTGGTTTTTGGCCTTTTCAATGTACTATGCTCTTACAAAATTATTAAAGACATTATTAAAAAAGAATGTATTGGCCTGGTGAAAGGCATGCGCATGTATAGATTAAATCAGCTCAAATAATACCAAAAAAAAACCTAACTATTTTGTCAATATTTTCAACTAATTAAATAGACGAATCCCAGATTTTTTTAGGTATGTAAAGCGACCTTATAAACTGTTGATTACATATCTATGTTAATTATATTAATTGTTTTACAAATTCAACTTTCTAACTAGTTTTGCATCACTTTTGATTTGATTCAAACCTAAAATATATTTCACTAAAGTGACCAAAGATGTTCCATTATTTTCTGAGTCAAATTACAATTAAAATTCGCCTTTTATCATCGCTTGGTTGTGAATTTAAATGTTGAATTGGTATATATTCAATAAAAATGAAAATTCGTGATAAAATGATATGATATTTATATATACAGAAAAAATTAATTAATTTATTATTTCAAGTAGGATGTCTATTTAGAATCACTGTTGCACTATATAAATTTTTAATGAATAGACATAGGCTTTGAAATTTTATAATTTTAGAGATGAATCTAAAATTATTGAATCAAAAAAGATATCCTATTATAATTTTTATAGTTCCAACAATAATCAAATTGTAAAGGATACAATCTTAAAAACGACATTGGTATAAAAATAATTTAAAAAGTGAAAATATTTTTAAAAATTTTATTTTTCTTTTAGTAATATTTATTTTTCAACGTCTAATTTCAACAATACTCATGAATAGTTGATATATTAAAGTATACATCTAATATATATATATATATATATAATATACATATTATATTTTGAGTTATATTTTAAAAAATAACTTTAGAATTTTTAAAATTTATAAAATATTTTTAAAAATAAAAAAAAGACGTAATATGTAATTTTATTTAAAATAAAAATAAGAAATTACACCATGTAATCCATTTTAAGTTTTATTTTTACTACTGTTAGCTTTTTTTCATTTGTATATTTTTTATTTTTCAATTTTACTTTTCTTATTTTTCAGTTTTACTTTTCTTAAGTTTTTATTTTTTAAAAAAATATATTTTTTATTTTTCATCTCTTTTTTGCATTTCTGTCTTGCATAATAATAGTAATTAATTTATAATAACTATAATTTTATATATAAATAAATATTAAATACTAATTATATAAGCATCATAATAAATGATATTTTATAAAAATTACATTTATTATCCACCTTTCCTTTCATTATAAGCTCTTCATTTTTTTGCAAACTTAATATGTGCAGAAATCAAATTATCAAAATTTTCATTTTTTTAAACAACATTAACACATATTTTCCAATTAAAAGTTTCAAATTTTAGGGTTTTTTTTTTATAATTAGGCCTGATTAATTTCATACATTAGACAATTGGATATCTTGAGCAATCTTGCATATTATTAATTCTAAATCTTTTCTTATTATATTTAATTTCAAAATTTTATTTTTAATAAATATATATTAATATTTCATCAAAAAAATAAATATATATTAAAATAATGTAATTAGTAGCTCTAATTATAAAATTTAAATATACTAAATAGAAAGTCTAACTATATATTATTATTATTATGCAGTTTGATTATGTCTACATAAAAAAATAAATAGTCATAATAATGGCCAAGTACAATCACTAATAATTGGTAATTATTGGTAATTATGTGTAAATTTACCAGTCATCGATAGATAATTAGCGAATTAATAAATATTTCTTATTATACTAGATTTATCAAGTTAAGAAAATAAGTATAAAACACACTTAGAAATAAAAAAAAATTCAACAAGATTCAGACATACATAAAATACATGTATCATATATAAACATATATAATAATATATATAGTACATATATATAGTATATTTATAATAAACACATATATACTATTACTAATACGTGGCTAATATTATCTGATAAAAAAATCTATTGTTAATTCATTGTTAAATTAGGCAAATGTATAACATATAAACATATATATACAATATATACATAATAAATACAGATAAATATACAATATATATGATAAATACATGATAAATTTAATTGTTAACTATATTTATAAGTATAATATGTAAAATCTATTTAAAAATTAATTTAGTGATTTTTATTAAAATATTTATATATTTTTACTTTTTTATATAAAATTTATGAGTTTTATTTTCAATTTGAAATAGAAATAAAATTTTACCTTTACAAAAAACTAATACTTATAATTGAAAATAAAATTTTACCTTTATATGTTAGAAAATATAATTTAAAATACTAATTTATATTATTTTTACTAGAATACATTCATTTAGTAGGAAGGTTTTAAAAAAATAAATATTAAAAAATACTATTTGAAGTGAGCAAGAAGATATTTTTGTAGATAAAAAAAGGTATTTTTTAAAAAAAAAATTTGAAGGGTAGTATTTTTAAAATTGATTTTTTTTTAAGTTGGATATGTAAAAAGGCCGATAAAATTGATTTGCCCATCTTAGTGGACTAGTTATGTTTTGATTGGGCCGCTATCTAAATGTGATTTATGGAACTTTTCATATGATCCAATTAGTGATAATAACAAGCAAAAATGACACTCTCAATTATATTTTTAAAATTTTTTATTTTTTTATTAAAAATATTTTAGTAATTTTATTATAAATTTATAATAAACTCATTATAAGCTGTGTAAAATTTATAAACTCATTATAAATTTATTGTGAACTAATTATAAATTCATTGTAAACTCTTTATAAACTAATAAAAATTTAATATTTTAGTAAATATTTTATAAATTCTGATATTTTAATAAATATTTTATAAATATGATATATTTAAAATTATTTTTAATTTTTCTTATATTTTTATTAAAATCCCTAATAACTAGTAATGAGGCCTAAAACTTCAAGCTAAGTATTTAAGTCTTTTTAAGACCATCTCAATAATCAAAGGGGTTTCTTCAAAAATTTCTAAAAAATAAAAATATTTTTAAAACTATTTATTTTTTTATTTTTAATTTTAAAAATATTTCTTAAAGGTATATTTTGAATATATATTTAATATATTAAAGATATATTTAATTTTTAAAAATATATATTAAATATATTTTTGATATATAAAAAATATACAAAAAATATAGGATATTAAAAAAAAGTTAAAATTATTGGAGCTTTGACCTCAAATCACTAATCATACAGGAGAATTTTGCATCATTTACCACTTTTTCATTTCTCCTTTTTAAATATACTAAATAATTTTTTTATTTTAAATTATATTATTTTTTTTTTGATTTTTTTTGCTGTGCTTTTTTTTTAATTTACACCAGCTACTTTTTCCATCCATTCTTTTGCGCGGTGTCTTTCAATTTTTTTATTTATTTTGTTTTTTTATTTATTTTTTCCTTTTGTTTTTGTTTATGTTTTTCCATTTAAAATTATTTTTTAATATTATACTCTCATAAATATATACCATATCTTAATCATCTAACACATCTATTAAATATACACTGAATTTCTATAAAATACATATAGAATGTATAAAAATATTTTTTAAATTTTATTTTTTAATTTTATATTCATACAATATCAATATAAAATCTACATTACATATACACAATATACACAAGAATAACTTAATATGCATATAATATCTACTAAATATTTACAATATTTACCAAGCATTTATATAATAAAATTAATATTTTTTTTTCAAATTTATTATGTATTCTTCTAATAAATAAAATATCTATAATACATCAAAATTTTTCATTATATATTTTTCTAACATACACTAAATATCTACCGTACATCAACACTATATAAATAGTTTTTATTTTGTATGTTTCTAATATAAACATATATAACACATCAATAATTTTTGTTTATAATTTTTTTTTATAGTTTGGATAATGATTCATATTTGTTTTTTTTAAGAAGATAAAGATTTATTTAAGAAAAAGATAAAGGTAAAGATTTTGTTGAAGATGAAAATAAAGATGAAGATTAAGCTTTTATAAAATTAAAGATTACCTTTTTTGATATGTTCTTATCTAATTTTTTTCAAGTTTTGGTGTTCGATTCTTTTTTATTTATGGTTTTTGAGTTTCGATTTGTGATTTTATTTTGCTTGAAGAATTTTTTTATTTATTTTTTCTTTTGTTTTAATATTTTAAAGATTTATATGAAGAATATGAACATTTTTATTGAAGAAAAAGATAAAGATGAAGAACATGATTTTTCCATTAAGTTTTGCATGTTCTTGTTGTTTTAAGAAAAAGTTTTTTCAAATCTGTAAATATTTTTTAAAACCTCCATATTTATATAATTTTTTTCATTTTTTTTAGTTAGTTTTTTAGAAAGCCTATGATTAAACCTAATGGGCTAGCTGCTAAATTTTGCAATTTTTAATAGCAAAATTTAAATCAAATGAAAACAAAATTTATTATATTAATATAAATCACTTATATTAACTTTCTAGCGTGTCAAAAAAAACAATCTGTCGTATCTTGCTCTTCTTCTAAAGCATAATACAGAGCACTGTAGAGCATCCACTTATCCCATCCAAAACCAGCTCTTTCTATTATGTGACAAAACACATAAAAATTGATTGATGTTTACATAAAAGGACATTTATAAAATTACTTAAAAAATTTTATTTTAAAAATATTATAAAAATAAAAATATTGATACTTCTAAAAAAATTAAAATAAATTTTTAAAAATATATTATTCCTCACTAAAATAAGAGTTATTTTTTTAAAAATACATCTTCTCTCACTAAAAATAATATTTTACTTTATTTTTAATCTTTTTTAACTTACTATTAAATAAAAATATTCTAATAAAATAATAAAAATTAATATTTTAAATTATATTTTCAGCATAAAAAATTATTAAATTTTATAAAAAAAATTAATTTCAATTACAAAGAATAAATAACACTCATAAAAATATTTTAAAAAGCAAAAAATATAAAATATATTCATAAAAATTATTAAATTTATTTTTAAATAAATTTTACATATTATACATATAAAAAATTTTAAAAAAATAATTTTTATTATATAAATATTGTTTAAATATTATGTATGTTTGATAAATATTGTATACATATTATATATTTATTTGTGTATACTATATATATTTTATGTAGATATTATATGAATATTGTGTGTATGTTATATAAATATAAAATTAAAAATATAAAATTAAAAATATTAAAAATATTTTATAGATGTATGATAAATATTTAATAGATATTTAGTAGATGTAGTAAGTATTAAGTGGATATTTAGTATATTGTGTATATATTATTATTTGGTGTGTGTATTTTGTATATGTTATATATATATATTATATACATGTTGTATATATATGTGTATGTAAATTAAGAATATAACAAAAAAAATTATTTTTCAATAAAAAAACATAAATAAGAATAGTAGAAAGAACAAAAATAATTAAAAAAATAAAATAGGAAAAAAATTAACATCAATGGCAAAAACGTAAAAATGAAAAAAGGCACGCGTGTTTTATAAATTTGAAAAAAAAAAACAATCGTTTGGGCTACTGTTTTGAAAAAAAGAAACAAAGGGGAAATTACATTGTTGCCCCCATTCTGCTTTTCCCTGTTCAAATTTACTGGGCTCGATTTTTTTATTCATACGTAAGCATGAGGTTTTTTTTAATGTTTATTTATAAATAATTTTTTTATATTATATTTTCATTATGCATAAAATAAATAAATACATACATAAAATATATATATAACATATATATATATATTAAATAATAATATATATACCGTATACACTAAATATCTATTATATTTATCAAATATCTATATAATATTTTTTAATTTTTCTTAATTTTATATTCATCAAAATATACATAATATTTACATAAATTTTATATAAAATACGTATAATATACATAATAAATATATAACATAAATAAAATATTTATAAATATCTACTAAATATATATAGAATATTGACAAATATCTATATAATATTTACATAATAAAATTAATATTTTTTAAATTATAATTTTTATGTCTATAATATGTAAAATTTATTTAAAAATAAATTAAATAATTTTTATTAGTATATTATTATATTTTTATTTTATCTTTTTATTAGTATTATTTATTATTTGTAATTAAAATTAAATTTTTTTTAATAAAAATTAATTAATTTTATATTTTGATAATATATTTTAAAATATTAATTTTATTATTTTATTATAATATATTTATTTAATAGTAAAGTTAAAAAAAGATAAAATTTGAATTAAAATATTATTTATAGTGTGAAAAATATATTTTTTAAAAAAATTATTTTATTCAGAAGTAAGATAATTTTAAAAATCTATTGAAATTTTTTATAAAAAATAAATATTTTTATTTTTTATAATATTTTTAGTATAAAATTTATTTTTATATGTAGTTTTACAAAGCCACCCAAAAACAAAGCGTGGTTGTGGTGTACAGTATAATGTTCTCTTACTCCTCTTCCAGAAGAAGCCCAATTCCACTCTATGATCCCTAAGCTGGGGTAGGGGGAAAGGGCCATTACTCAATATAGTCAATACAAAAATAAAATAAAAAAGCCCAACCCATTAATATTTTATTATTCTTGGGAAATTTTCATTGTAGACATGATTTTCAGTTTACCTTTTCATCCTTACTGCAAAAATTTATTTTTTCAAAAGGATAAGGATAAGGCGTGTCGTTTATTATTTTTTTTCTGATTTTATTTTATATTTTTTATTCAAAAATAATTTTTTATATTATATCCTTAATATATACATAAAAAAATAAAAAAAATATTTAGACAGTATATATATAATATATATAATATATACAAAAATATAATAAATAATAATAATAATATATAACATATATTAAGTGCCACTAAAAATTTACCACGTCAATTAAATATCTATTATATATTTTCCAAATATCTACTAAATATTTATAGAATATTTTTAATATTTTTTTAATTTTATTTTTTATAATATTTATATAATATCTATACAAAATATATATAAACAAATATATAATATGTACACAATATCTATAAAACCATCAATAATATCTATAAAAAAAATATATCAAATATATAAAATATCTGCATAATAAAATTTATATTTTCTTTTTAATTTTATATTTGTATAATATGTAAAATTTGTTTAAAAATAAATTTAATAATTTTTATTAATATATTTTTTATATTTTATATTTTGTGAGTGTTATTTAATTTTTGTAATTGAAATTAAAATTAAAATTTTTCTTTATAATAATTAATAAATTTTATATATTCAAAAATAATTTAAAATATTATTTTTATTATTTTATTAGAATATTTTTTTAATAGTGAAGTTTGAAAAAAAGATAAAAATTAAATTAAAATATTGATTACAGTGAGAGAAGAAGTATTTTAAAAAAAAATTATTTTAATGAAGAGCAATATATTTTTAAAAATTTACTCCAATTTTTTTTAAATGTAATTATTTTTATTTTTTATATTATTTTTAAAATAAAATTTATTTTGTTTTGAAAGTCTTATAAATGCCGCATTATTCTTTGACATATGTATATTAATAAGAGGAAATTACCCGGCATATTGCTTTTTCGTTTTACATTTTCAAAATAGTGGCCCGTTAAATTTTTGTTTTTTCAATTCTATAAAAATACGGGCTTTTTTTTCACATTTATGTTTTTTACGTTAAATTTTTTTTCTTGTTTTCTTGTTTTTTATTATTTTTTGATTTTTAGTTATTTTTATTTAAAAAAAATTAGTCTTATTTTTCATATACATATGCAAAATAAATATATACATAACATATATAAAATACACATAATAAAACAAACAACATCTAGCACATCTACCAAATATCTGTTAAACACCTACATCATATTTTTAATATTTATTTAATTTTATTTTTTATTTTCATAATATTAACACAATATTCACACAACTTCTGTATAAAATACACATAATTTAAATAATAAATACATAATATATAATAATATCTTTCAAATATCTATAATATCTACTAAATATACACAGAATATCTATCAAACATTTACGTAATATTTATATAATAAAATTAATATTTTTTAAACTTTATTTTTTACATGTATAATATGTAAATTGTTTCAAAAATAAATTTAATAATTTTTATTAATATATTTTTATATTTTTTATTTTTTATGAGTGTTTATATGTTATTTGTAATCAAAATTAAAATTTTTTCTTTATAAAAATTAATAAATTTTATATGATAAAAAAATAATTTAAAATATTAATTTTTAGAATATTTTTATTTAATAGTGAAATTTGAGAAAAAAAAAGTATAAAAATTAAAGTAAAATATTGGTTATAGTGAGAAAATAAATATTTTTTTAAAAAAATTATTTTAGTGAGAAGTGATATATTTTTGAAAGTTTATTCCAACTTTTTTCTAAAATTATAAATATTTTTATTTTTTTAGTATTTTTGGAATAAAATTTATTAGATAGTTTTGTAAATATCTTTATTATGGCTATCTCTAACCCAACCTCTATTTTAGAGTATCTTTAACATTTAAAATAAAGTAAATAATATATTTTTTACTATTCACTTCTCTAACTCATTTGCACTATTTTTTAATTCTTTTTATTATATAGAATATTTATTCTGCTTACTTTATTAAATTGGTTATTATTTTTTTAACTATTAGATTGAAAATAATTTTAAATAATTTAATTTATGAAAATTAATTTAAAATAATTATTTAATAAATTTTATTTAATATCTAATTAAAATATAATATTTAGAAATACTACATATTTTATTTATTTCAAAGATAAGTAGAAATACAAATATATTAAATAATATGTGGATGACTACTTATTAGATTAATCTTATCTTATTAAGATTATAATTAGTGTTATCATATTTAAATTAGAATTTAATTTTAATGTTTCTTTTCATCTAATTTCTACTTATACCATTATAAATACACCATTATAGATGGTTCATTAAAGACAATTGATAATAAAGAGATTTCTTTAATTTCTCATTCTCTATCTATTTTCTCTCTTCTTTTATTTGCAATACGTTATTAGCGCGATAGTCTCTTCAAATTATAATGAAAAAAGTGAGAAATATTTAATTTTTCTAATTTGTTAAAAAAAATTATATCTTTCAAATTAAGGTACGCTTCTGCATATTTAATTTATATGATTTAATATTATTGATCTTGGCTTAATTGAAGTTTATAATTTTTTTTCAATAAGTAATATCAAATCTCTTCATGTTGAATCATTAAGAAAAAAGAAAAAAATATTATGAATTTTTTTTGTTTAATATATATATATATATATATATATATATCTTGTATATAGAGTTGTTCTGTTATAATAAATAATACATATTTCATTAATATATTTGCAATGATATATGTACTATTGTTTTTTTATTTGTTAGCTTTAAGTATTATATATATGTGGAAACAATTGACATTTGTACATATTTTTTACTTGGATTTATGAGTAAATTTTTTATTTTTTTATGCCCATTAATTAATAGATTTAAACTTGAATTTTCACGTGTATATATATGCATATGCATTTCGTGATTCTTGATTTAAGTTTTTAATAAAACTTGAATTTGTATACTTGATATTTTCTGAAGAAATTATCCGTTATGGATACTTAATAATGAGATTCACCTTGATATTATAAATCTTAAAGATACTATAAAAAGGAAATCAAATATCCTCGCAGAATCACTTAGAAGTAATAATTTTTCTTTTTATTACTTAAATGAAAAATTAAAAATTAATTATCTCATTATTAATTATTACAGTCTTTTTGATGAATATTAAATTTTTCATGTTTCAAATATGCTCTTGCAGTAGCTATATTAAGAGCAAATAATTACAAAATATTTTAAACTAATTTTTTTTATTTGTCTATAGCTAAATAAAATTTTTAGTTTTTTTTTATGAAAAATAATCAAACTCGTCCAACTATTTTGACATTATTCCCTGAAGTGAATGTGATATATTTTTAATATCATTGACGAGATCTTAATAAAAAAGTTGTAGTGAAAAAAAAATTCTAACAATTTTGAAATCAAAAGTACTAAAAAGATATATATTGGCACAATTCTCATAATTCTTCATTATTAGAAAATATTTGTTATAGTTAACATTAACAGAAATTAATGTTAACATAATATCTAGTTCTACAAATATAGTTGAAGACTCCAGAAGAGTTCACCTTATATTCTGAATTTGAGCAAAATAATATTTCAATGATGTATTGTATTCAAATAGATCCTGAAAAAATCTATTAAGTTTTAAAGAATATGTCGCAATGGATATTTTTATTGAAACAAAGTGAAAGAGATATTGAATTTTTATGTGTTAACTCTATGAATTTGAACCAGAAATTCATATTTAAGAAATTTTAAATTTCTTAACTAGATTGTACTTTATAAAAAAATAAAAATGACTGAGTTACACTATATGCACTAGAAGTGCATAGATCTCAAAATTTTTATCTTTTGGCATAATCATCTTGGTCATTCATATTCAAATATAATATGGCGTATTATTGAGAATACAAATGGATATCCACTAAGAAAAAATTAAAAAATAATTTTGCTTGATGATTACTTTTGTGCTTCTTGTACTCAAGGTAAATTAATTATGAGACATTCACCAACTAAATTACATTTAGAGTCCTCTGAATTTCTACAAAATTATATAAGGATATTCATGACCCTATCCATCAATCTTGTAGACTATTTAGATACTTTATGATTTTAATTAATGCTTCAACTAGATGGTCATATGTTTATCTATTGTCAACTTCTAATATTGCTTTTACTAAATTTCTTGCTCAAATTATAAAGTTAAGGTCAATGATTCTTGATTATCATATCAAGACAATTTTTATAGATAATGCGTATGAGTTTACTTGAAAAGAAATTAATGATTATATTTTCATTAAACATTTTATTGCATATGTTCATACTCGATATGGTTTAGTTTAATTATTATTAAGATTTTACAATCAATTATTATTTTTATGTTTATAAAATTAAAACTTTCAATATGCGCTTGGATACATGTTATTGTTTATATTACACCTTGAATTGTATTTGATTGTCTGCATATTATAAAATTTTCATTTTGTAACTTGTATTTATTTGAATTAATATCTTATTTAGAATTTGCGACATTAAAATTTCTTGTTGTAGTATATATATTCTTATTGCATTCCCTTAAAGAAATAAAATGGATTATCAATATTATTTTAATATTCATATAGATTTTAATTGTCTACATTAGATATTATAGACCTTTGCCGATAAATTTTCTAAAGCAAGATTTTTAGTAAATTAGTTTTCACTCCATTAGGGGAAGATAAAAGTAAATGGTCAAAAGTACAATAGATTAGTTAGAATACACCAACTTTATCCAATCTTGATACATACACAAATCAATATGAACTGAAAATTCAAAAACTAATTCGTTTAAATAATGTTGCAAATCAGTTACCAAATATATTTACAAACACCCAATATGTGTTCAAATCACATATTTCAGCTGCTAATACTCTTGCTCGATTGATTGTCCTTGTAGGATATCTTATTAGTGTGGCATCTAATAGATATAATATACGCCTGAAGCGTAGTAAACTACTTGGTTCAAAATATTAATTTTTGAGATGAGAAAAAATAATTAATTTCAAAATAACACTCCTGAAGAGGTCAAAAATAACATAAGTCAATAACTATATATTTCTAGAGAAGTAACCCCAGAAGTAGTTTTGGTACCGAAAAATTATGAGATCTCATTTAAAATATAGAAATATGTAAAAAAGAGATGAAATTATTGTTGATAATATGTTTGCATATGTTGCTGTTGAAATTATCAAAATATACTTGAGCCTAAAAATATTTAAAATTATCAATATCGAAGTGATTGGTCAAAATGAAAAGTAATCAAGGCCGAGCTAGATTCATTTGCTAAACATATAATATTTGGGCAAATAGTCCAGACACAAAAAAATGTCATACCTATGGGTATTGTATGTAACAGAAAAAAAATCATATGAGATTGTGAAAAAAGTATATTTTCTCTATTATGAATGCAATTACTCTTAAACTTAGTTTTACAACCCCTGAAGGGCTAGGCATTATATTATAATAATTTGTTCATATAGCTCTTAAGAGAAATGAGTTAAATAAAATTATGATATACAAGGCACAACTTGTGCTATAAGAATTCTCACAAAGTTCTTATATAGATTATGATAAGACATATTCTCCTATCATGGATGTTATTATCTTTAGATTTTTTATCAGTTTGATAGTCTTTGAAAGGCTTGATATATATTCGGTGGATGTTGTGACAATTTACTTATATAGTTCATTAGATAATGACATATATATGAAAATCCCTGAAGGATTCAAGATGCCTAAAGCATCAAAATGCCTGGAGCATATAATATCATAATAAATATATTATATTGAGTTTAAAGATTCTGATATAAGCTAGGTAGATGTGGTATAGTTATCTATTTGAATACTTAGAGAAAATGAATATGAAAATAATTTTATTTGCTCATGTATTTTTATCTGAAAGATAAATACAGAATTTATCATAGCTGCAGTTTATGTTAATGATTTAAATATAGTGAGAACTCCAGAAGAAATCTCAATTACTGTAGACTATTAGCAAGAGAATTTGAAATGAAAGATCTTGAAAAAATAAAATTTTATCTTGGATTTCAAGTTGAATATCTGTCAAATAAAATTCTTCTCCATCAATAATCATATATTGAAAAATCTTAAAATAATTTTATATGGATAAATCTTATCCATTAAGCATTCTAATGTTATTCGTTCTCTTGATGTAAAAAGAGATTATTTTTGCCCTCGAGAAGATAATGAAGAGATTCTTGATTCTGAAGTACCATATCTCAATGCAATAGGGGTACTTTTATATCTTGCTAACAATACAAGACTAGAAATTACTTTTGCAGTTAACTTACTAATAAGGTTTAATTCAGTACCAATATTTGAAATGGAGTGAAACATGTTCTACATTACCTACGTGGTACATCTGATATGAGTTTTTTTTTTAAAGGAATAAAGTCTGAATTGACAGAATATGTTAATGCTGGATATCTTTCTGATCCTCATAAAGCTCGGTCCCAAACATGTTATATCTTCACATGTAATAATACTGCTATTTCATAGTAATCTGTAAAACAAACAATCACTACTGCTTCATCAAATCATTCAAAGTTATTAGCTATTCATGAAACTAGTCGTGAATGTGTATAGTTGAGAAGCTTAATTGAACATATTAGAAGAACATGTGGATTATCTATAGAAAGTAACCAACCAACAATATTACATGAAGATAATACAGCATGTATTGTACAAATCAAGGAAGGCTACATAAAAGGTGATAGAACTAAACATATATCATCAAAGTTCTTTTATATTCATGAGCTCATGAAGGAAGGAAAAGTAGATATTTGTAAAGTTCGTTCAAGTGATAATCCAACATATTTGCTTACAAAGGCATTATCGACATCAATTTTCAAAAAATATAAACACAATATTGTTATGCGTTCAGTTAAAAATATGTCTTAGTCAGTTGTATTTTTTAGAGGAAATTATCTATGAATATTATACTCTTTTTCTTTCGCTAAATTTTTATCCCATTGAATTTTTCTTAGTAAGATTTTAATGAGGCATATTCATAAGGATAGTCATTCAAGGAGAAGTGTTAAATAATATGTGGATGACTACTTATTAGATTAATCTTATCCTATTAAGATTATGATTAGTGTTATCCTATTCAAATTAGAATTGAATTGTAATCTTTCTTCTCATCTAATTTCTACTTATACCACTATAAATACCCCATTATAGATGGTTCATTAGAGACAATTGATAATAAACAAATTTCTCTAATTTTTCATTCTCTATCTATCTTCTCTCTTCTTTTATTTACAACAAAATATATATATTTAGATTAATTTTCTGAATTATCATACTCCTTCCACAAATAATCAATTAATGTATATTGAAGTGTTATTTTAAAATATAAACATATTTAATTTTTAATTATGATTTAGTTTTATTTTATTAATAATTTTTAATTCAATAATACTAAAATATTTTAAAATATATATTATTAATTTTAGATATAATTACAATTAAATTAAAAAAATTATTTTTTCAATTTATTTAAACTAAATTTAGCTATTGTGATTAATATATTTTTATCAAATGGTAATCCAACATATGATATTAAAAGATCTGATTTATAATATATATTTTCAAAAAATAAATAAAATTAAAAAAAAAATAGCCGTGCTACATTAATACACCAAATCTAGTGCTTTTGGTGCACTACTGTAGTTAGCTTTTATTGTAGCGCCAAAGATGGCACTACGTTGCGGCACCAAAGGGGCGCTAAATGACTCCTTGGAAATGGTCTAATAACTATGAACTTCGATTTATTCTTTAATTCAATTTTACTAATACAAGTATTATTTTTTTCCTTATTCTAAATTCTTCTATTTTGCATCTTATTTTTATCTACAGCATGTTAAAAAAGCAGCAAATAGAGTAGCTCATGCTTTAGCTCTGGAGGAAGAATAATTTCTACGCTATGCTTTATGGTTAAATGCAGTTCCAGTACTGTATGCTTTAGAAGCACAATTATATGATATGCTCAGTTTTCCGATTAATGAAGTTCTATTACATTTATCTAGTAATTACTTATATTAACATATGATGATGCTGTCAACATGTTTTTCATAAATATTTGTGTATCAAATATTATTAAATTAATGTTATTAATTTTAATATTTATCATATTAAAGATTAAATACTAATTTCTAAAACTCTCCATTTCAATTAGATTTTTAAATCATTTTTACAAATTATGACTAGATTTTGAAAAGGTTGATTTGATTATGATCATATATATCAAAAATCAATTGAAATAATTCAAATTATAAATATGATTCAATTCAAAACTAACTTTAGCTGCACTCGTATGGTGGGATAGTGTTGGTAACTACCAATATTAAGCAAAGACAAAAAGGTGTTGGTTGAACTTTTAAGTTGATGCGTGGGAACATGCAGCCCATAACTCTTCAGCGTTTGATTTATTTTAGAGGCAAAAATCTAATAATCTTCTTTCTATGTGTACAAACCAATTCATTTTCTTCACTTTCCACACCCTCAGGTGTTATCTTTTCTTTTCTCTTTTTGCAACATGTTCTGATTTTATTTCTTCACTTTCTGTAATTTAATAAAATTTATTTGCCACCATTGCTAGCTACCAAAACTACCTCACAGAACTATAGGCTTAAAGACATTAAAACATATATATATATATATATATATTTGAAAAATATTATATATACCTAAATATTAAATGTTATAACAAAATAGAGATTTCTTTAAAAATAGTTGAAAAACTAAAAATATTTTTCTCTTCAAAAATATTTATTTCAACTTTCAATTTAAAAAAAATATTTCACTCCATCAAAAATATATCTCAAATATATAAATATATATATATATATGAAGATATATAAAAATTATAGAATAATTGTTAAAAAAAATTTTAAAAGTGACATATAATATAATTTTCTCTAAATATTACAACGTATTACAACCCCAAATGCTAGAAATAAATTTGTCTTAATTTTAATAATAAAAAACATAGACTAACTTTATAATATTTTTAATATATACCCTGCAAATATAAAGCTACATCATCAATAAAAACCTGTAAAGAAGAGCAAATTGGAGGGTCATCTTGATCGCCCTTTCTCCACCTTTAACGGAAATCATTCAATAGCTTGAAGAATTTGCATAACTTAAATCCCATTCACACAACCTTTTGGACTCTTGTATGTATATTGGAGATGCTTGGCTTGAGACAAGATTTCAAGGTAAAGTAAAAGGAATGATAAAAAGAAATTTTTATAGTCACATTAATTATTATATGCTAAAATAAATAAATAAACTATGAAAGAATTATTAAAGAAAGAAAGTAAAAGTTTGAAAGGTTTTAAAATATATGGTGTGAACTTGTTTTGGCATGCTTACAAGAAAGAATAAGAATATTGGGTAAATTGATTTTTTCTACTTCTTTTGTTTTTTTAATAAATATATATATATTTTATGGGGAAGGAAGTGGTGGTCTCAAAATTCCTTATCTCAAGAATCAAAGGGATAAGATAGTGTCATTATTTTTTTTTATCTTTTTAATTTTTTTTTCTGAGCTAAGAAAAGTGCCACTTGCAAATTGCCTGTTATGGTTTTGCCTTTGTCACTTGTCAATCAAAGCCTGCATTTATAGAAAAAAATTACATACCTCAAAAGTGATGAGAGATCCTTAGATGCTTCCACTTCTCAATTCTTTATTTTTTTTTCTACACTCCAAATTATAAGTTGATTAATGTTTACATTGAAATTTATTTGTTTTTTTTTTCTGAAAATCATCAGTTTTAAATATTTCTGGCATCAGAAAAAAAAAATTATATTCAACTTGTGCGGACTGTGGGTTATAGAAAACACACGTGAATGTCTCCAGACAGAAAACGCACGGGTGCTTCTAGAGCTTAGCATCTCCAACATTCCCCAAAAATTAAACCTTATTGTACAATTACTATTGAAACTGCAGTTGATAACATTATTCTATTAAAAATTATATACATTTTATTTTTAAAATAAATTATTTTTATTTTATTTATAAAAATTTAAAATAATTAAATAATATTTCAAAATTTTTCTACTTCCCCTATTCCAGATTAATAAACATATTTTCTATTTAACAAAAATTAAAAAATTAATTAATCTTATTAAAAATACAAAATCATTTTTTTATTATATTAATATTTTAACATGAAATATATTTATTAAATATTTTTTGAGGCAATATTTATTAAATATTTTTAATAAATAATACTAAATATACGTAAATTTGATATTTAATATATTGATTAATATATTAAAATGATAAATGATTCATGATTTTAGATAAATAATATGATTAATATATATATATATATATATATATCAATTTAGTACGAAAGAAGATTTTACTAACATTTAAAATATGAGACTTTTAAATGGCGAGATAAAATAGAGTGGCAAGAAATCACTTTTGGCATTTGAATTTACTTTTATTTTTTTTTCAGGGTTTAAGATTTAAAAATTGAAAATTTTATTATTTATCTTTTTATTACTCTAATTTTCTGTCATAATCAATTTAATAAGTTTATCTTTTTTTAAAAAAAATATTTTCTTTTCCAAATCCTAGATTTTTATTCAATAAAAAAATATTAACCCTAACAAACAACCACTTAAAATAAAATAATAAAAAGAAAAGAGTATGAAACAAATTAAAAAAAGGAGAACAACGGTGTCGGCAGAGGCATGCAAATCTTTAAAAAAAAAAAAGAAAAGCACAATCAAGTTTCTTATATCAAAATTGAAACTTGGCATAGACGAATGACTTACACAGAAAAAGATATAAATTGAAGTTTTGTGTTATTTTTCATGGTAAAAGGCCGACATATATGATTCATGGATTGCTTGTGCACCTATAATTATTAGAATAAAGGGAGCTTATAAAAATATGAAAAAGTCAAACTTTACATATAATTTAGTAATTATTCTAGTTATATTTTTATTATTATCAATTAAATTTTAATGAATTTTGTTGTAAAAGTTAGAATAATAATGATATTAAATTTAGTTTTACAAATCTAAATTTGGAATGCAAATTAGCCAAAATTATTAAAAATTGAATAAAAGATATGCAAAATATAAGAGAGGCTAAAAGGGCTCAAAATAGAAGAAAATGACTCTACAGGGTTATACAAATTACCATACATGAAATAAAAAAATTTCAGATTCCGGAGCCATGGGTTTCAATACCACAATCCTAGACTTTAAATTAAATCTGTCCAAAATTTTAATTGTCGAATTAAGCAAGGTCAGAAGCATTTTAAAGAACACTATTGTAGGATTCTAAAGCCACAACCTTGGATTGAAATTTGGCACTGTTTTGAGAGTATTTTCGTGAAGTTTGAGTGGTACAATTATACACATGCATGAGATTTTAAAGCCACGACCATGGAAAGCTTATGGTGGTTGCAGACTTCGATTTTGTGCAAATTCTTGTCCACTTTAGATTCCTAATTAAAAAAAAAAGTCCCTAAATTTGCCTTAAATGCATTCTTAATCAATTTGAATACTTCAAGCTATAAGCAAACGTCCTTCCTTGTTTTCAATCATCCAATATTAATCCAAGATTTATTACATTTTCCTTCAAATTTTCTAGATTTTCTTTAGAGAAAAAAGGAGGCTTAGCCCTTGAAGAAGTTTAAGTTGAAGAGTTCCAGTCAATTCAAAGAAGACTTAGAGTTTGATTTACTTTTTCTTTTAGTTTCAAAGTCTTCATTAATTTTCTTTAGTTCCTTTTGCTTGTTATTTTCAATTATGTGGAACTAAACCATAAATTAGGGTATGTGGAACTAAACCCTAAATTAGGGTTAGACTCTTCTTTGATTTATCTATGGAGAACTTCACGACTATTTAATTCAACAATATTTATCCAGTGATTATTTTATTATTTTTGTTCTCAATACTAATAATTATTTGGTCAACAAGTATTTGATTTGAGATATTATGAGATGAGCGAAAGTGGAAACACAAAATATTAGTCTAAGGAGATAATAATTTTAAGTTATTTTTAATTAGAGATAAGAAAAACACTTATTTGGAAAACAAAGTTGGTTTTAAATTCTTAATTAAACTAATTAGGCTAAACTAGGTCTATTTAATTTTAACCATTATAATTAAAAATTTAGGGTTAGACTTCTCTAATTGATTATCTATGGACTTTCTAGGATTTTAATCCAATTTTATTCTTTCCTTGGTTATTGGTTTAATTCTTCTAATTTAAGTTTTAATCTCTTTCAATATCTAAAACTAATATTAAGATTAATTCTTATGTCTATTCTTGTGATCACAATAATTAATTCAATTTATTGAGAATTAGAAGAATATTTTAAATAGTCACAATAAATTTTTTTTTGCCAATACTATTAAAGATGTAATTAAGAACATTATTTTATTAAAAATTATACAAAATTTATTTTTTAAATAAGATTTTTTATTTTATTTATAAAAGTTTAAAATAATTAAAAAATATTTCAAAATTATATAACTCCCTCTATTCTAAATTGATAAACATATTTTCTATTTTACAAGAATTAAAAACTTAATTAATCTTATTAAAAATATAAAATTGCATGTATTTTTCTTATTATATTCATATTTTAATATAAAATATATTTATTACATATTTTTAATAAATAATACTAAATATATGTAAAATTGATATTTAATATATTAAAATGATAAATAATTTATAATTTAAGATAAATAATAAGAGAAAAATGTATATATTAATTTAGGATGGAAAAGGATATTTAAAATAGAAGACTATTAATAAATTGTGGCCATAATGGTTAGAATCTACTTTTTGGCACTTGAATTTACTTTTATATCCTTTTTTTTAAGGTTTCATATTTGCAAATTGAATTTCAAAATTTTAATCCCTCTCTTATTTATTTCTCCAATTTTCTACTAGACAATCAATTTAATAAGTTTATCTTACTCAAAAGATTTTTTCCTTTTCCAAAATGGCAAAACCTAATTATTCCTTCACTTGAAAAAGATTAACCTTAACAAGTAGCCACTTAAAATAAATGGAAAAAAAATTTTAACGAAGGAGAACAACAGTATTTAGAAAGGCATGCAAATCTATAAAAGAAATTATAATCGAGTTTTTCTATTAAAGTTGAAGCTTGGCATAGATGATGGATATATAGGAAAAGAGATAAATTGAATGGTTTTCATGATAAGAAGACCGACATATATGGTTCATGGCCTACTTATGCACCTATGATTATTGAAAAGAAAGGAAGCTCTTACAAGTCCTACGATACAATAGAAGATGTAGTAAATGCTTTCAAAAATTTTCAAAATCGATTTTATACCGAAAATCAAAGATCAAGTGTTGTTGGCGAAACAAATTTTGGATCGAAGCATGGTGAACGTCCTACTGAGGAAGAGAGAAGAATTTTCAGTTACTTCTAATCAAGAGAAGATGAAGATTGATTTTGGCTCTCTACTATTAGTATTTATGGAACTTGTATTGGTTTGAAAATGTCAAAATATTAATAATGGAAGAGGATTTTTTTTTTGTTCTGAAGAAATTGTTAATTTCAGATATTGTTCTTCATTTTTGGAATGTAAAGAAACTCTATTTTATGAAGACATTTTTTTTCTTCATGAAGAAATTAATTGGAATGAAGAAATTATTTTTGGAATGGAATATATGATTTTTTTCATGAAATCTGAACCTCAGTAAATGTTTGGTTGTACTTTTTGAATAATAATGCAAATTGTCTCATCTTTGTATTTAAACATGAATGAAAAATGCATCAGAATGCTCGATGCTCTGTTTTATATTTAATTCTTAGCCTTTTTTTTGTTTAAATACAAAATTGAAGAATTATTTTTGCAACTAACTATGAATATTTTACATATAGGAGTCAAGAAGGAATGAAGGTAAAATTAGAGCTATCAAGGAATCTGTTTTTGTAAGGTTGAATATGATGTATTATTTGCCACACCAACATTATATTGTTCTAAAAATACTGTTCAATAAATAAAACCACAGCCAATAACAAATTAATTTATATCCTAGATATCCTTACCAAGTTCTCCTATACACTTCAAGGCTCAGAACAACATTTATCATATCCAGGATATCCAAAAAAACATCATCATCCTTATTCAGTTGCAGGGTTTTGCAGAGATATGTCCATCCTTTCTCAATCTGACTTTGAAGGTTCCATTTTTGTACTTCCTCTACACTAGCAACACCTAAAACTCATTCCACTTTTAGCCCTTATTTGGAATTCTAAACGATCAGTATCATAAGTTGTTATGAAGTCAAGGGTTTCATGAAGTATTCCATAGGGTTGTTCTGCACTCAAAGTATAAACATAAAAATAAAATCAAATAATGAGCATGGAAATCAAGCAAACAGAATGTTGGAAATGCAGTAAATAAGATAATGTAACATATAACATAACATGGAGCATAATAGAAGTGTTAGAAGTTCTAAAGATCAATCATGATATAACTATATTTTCAATATAAGAAGGTGAATAAGCAAAAAAAAATAATAAGTTATATGATACCTACAAATCTTATCAATTAGAGATTAGAACAAAGAGCATTATAGGAAGCATAATGGACAAAGTCAGAAGTTGCAATCAATCATAAAGCACTACACATTTGACAGTCAGTAACACAAGTAAAAAAAAATTCAAAATTGGGACAATAGCAATAATGTTATCAACAAACATAATGTATATCAATATACTAAGCCTACAGATATGAAACAAACATAATGCTAAGCATATAAAAATTGATTAGTTTATTAATTATGAAATTTACCCATTGGTATTTCTAGTCATAAGCACTCAATTTTACACTTAGGTTTACACCATAGTGAGGAGGATCATCTAAAATTTTCAAAGAAGATAATGAAGGAGGAGTAAATTCACCCATATAGATAGGTGCCATCATGGAATTCTTATGAAGGATCGCTCCATTATTGTGATAAAAGTTGATGTTAAAGATATTAATGCCACCAATCATGAATTTAATACATCCAATTCCATCCTCCTTAGACATATTTACGAATTTGTGCCAACCCTTTTCGAAATAATATAGGCCATCTTCATTCTTCTTATATCTTACTGGCCAAATATTCTTACGCCCACACCTCAACATAATGGTACGTCTTAACTAACCCAACCTTAGATAATCGAATATGCTCTATGGGATGACCTATAAAATATTCATGGATGGAAAATCAAAGAAAAAAGATCCACAATGTATAAAACACATAGCCTCATCAACATAAAAAATAATAGAATATGAAAATTAGATTAACATGATAAAAAAATACGACACAATAAACAAAATAAAACAAATAATAGCCATTAAGATAATTACTCCATCCCATACAAAATAGAAGTCATGTTTGACAACAACAATTAATATATTATAAACAGAAGTCATGCTTGAAAGCTATTATTTCATACAACAAAAACATATGACATGCTTCAAAACAACTATTGTACATAATCATGCTACAAAATCCATGTTTGAAAACATAAATGTAACTAATTGCTAATTCCATCAACTATAATCTTATAAAAATTATAAAAAAACAAACAAATAATCATCGCTATATAAGTTTTTTGTGTAATGAATAAACCAACAAAAAATATATCATAGATGAAAAGTGCAACATACATCAGATAAATTTTCTTACATGTAGAAAATCATCATTCATTAAAAATATAACTTTTGGAGTAAAAAAAACTTACACAATCAAAATTATGTATTATTAATAACCTTAACAAAAAAAATGTAATCTTTAACGGTAAAAAAATCTTAAATTTTCTTCAAAATTAGGGGTTGGGGGATTTTGGGAGAACGAAAAGCATAAATAACGTTTAAGAATGTACAAAGAAGCTTTATAAATATTAAAATATTGTAAAGAGTTGTTGATTGATAGCAACATAAAAGAGTAATTTTTGACAAGCAAACAAACAAATTAGATAAAAATTGAAATGGAAATGTTGTTTGTTCGGACTTACCATCAAAGGATAGTGTTTCATGACATACATCATCTGAGTTGTAAATCATGACCCTGCCATGAAATTAGGATGATTTGTTTATTCTTTTTTTTTTTTTGTAAATCCTTCATTTTTTTAACTCATGAGTCTTTGAAGAGGAAGAAAATTTTAAGATTCTTAATTTCTTATCAACCAGTGCATTAACTTTTTATATTGGTTATTTTTAAAAAATTTTATCATGTTTAAAATGTGTTGGATTAAAGTATTTTAATGACACATTTTAAAATCAACTAAATATATTATACATATATGATGAGTATATTTATATAAAAAATTTAATATTATAATATTAATCATAAGTTAAACATGATTCATATAATTATAATATAATTTTGTACTCATAATAATTGACGTAAAATATATTTATACTCATATTGTGCTGGAAAATGAAATTAGCTTGGACAAATTAAATTTGTACTCATACCTAGTATATTTAAAGTATATAATATCATCAATAATACTTAACATAGAGAATTAATATAGCTAGTTATAGAATATTTGCCTATGCCGAGCCATAAGTCTTGACATTTTAGGATGTAAAGAATGAGTATGCTTGTGCACTATTTTTGTGACTCGCTAAGTTCCACCATCTTTTATAGCAACATTCACTCTAACAGGACAATTTGTCCTTTGGCTGAACACGTCATAGAATGCCTTCCTCCCCTTATCACAAGCAAATAGTGCATACTTTGGAATATCATTGCCCTTTTTAACTATTGGTCTTCTTCTAGTAACGCAAAATCCTTTAATTTTAGCATGACGTTGGGAAATTGCACACATGTATATATATATTTCAACGTAGATATAACATTTTAGCAGAACATACAAACAATAACCACTAAAGGATACTACTTTACTTATTAATCAAATTACATAACAAGAAACAAACTTGGCAAAAAAAAAAAAGGATCTCAGAAATATTATTTAATGAAATACAATAATGTTTGTACATTAAGATTCTCTATTTACATAAAGATTGACTGTAAAAGCTATTACATAACTAACTAGCAACGACAAAAATATGTATAATTTTTCGCTCATGAAGATTATATACAAAATTATGAGGTCATTTTATTATGGATTTAACATAGGAAACAACATATACTACATTTTAATCTTCTTCCTCTGTTTATTTTCTAGAAACTACAATTGAGATCTCTCAATAAGGTGCTTCATGTATATATTTATAATTAGTTACTATCACAATCCGAACCCGAGGGCACATGATTAGCACTAGAGAATGGGAATGCACGTAGCTTTTAGAACCCATAGTCAGCTTGACAACTCCAAACCTGAGGAACTTGCACTATAACAATTGTCACTGTCTCAAAATCGGTCCGACTAATTATGCTCAATTAGTACAACATCACATCATCATCATTAGACACCGGTTAACAAATACATCTAACCAAATAGTGGAATTAAATAGAAATATAGATAAGGAAGGTAATACCATGTAAAGTTCTAAGATATAACAAGTATATCATAATCATATAAGGAAATATGTAATAATACTCCTACCAAGAAATGAAAGGCAGGATAACTCGATAAAAATATTTTTTTCCACGCTTAACATGCAACCTAGAGAAAAATAGTGAATACGAATGAACATTCGACTCAATGAGCTATATAGTAATTAATATAATATGCCAGTCATATGCAATTAAAATTTGTGCAAATGTCAAACAAACAAACAAACAATCACATAAGGATACAAATTAGTTAATAGGAACCACACAAAACCTAAACTAGGGAGTCGATCCCCCTATATGGATCTCTTCATTCAATATGATATTTTAGAATCTAATGTACAGGATCCATTGTCATAGCTGTAGTCGAGCAACAATGAGCATGAGAAAACTGCCATCGTCACTTCAGTCACTAGTCATCAGTAAATCACAAGTTATCATTATATCCAAACCAATATCCCAAATCTTATATGATCCTATGTCATCCTAATCCTATTTGGCAACCAAAGGCAATATGCAAAATTTATATAATATAGCACAACATATGAGTTCCAAAATGCTACAATTATAAATAATACACAATTGATATTTATATTTATATGCACATTGCACGGATGCACATGCCAATGCAATTATTAAATAATTTGAGGAACAAGATATTATACTAAGCTATATAACTCACTAGTTTAATAAATACCAAAGAGGCTCTCCGCAAAAAAACAATGATCACCTGATAAATAGAAAGATAATCGAAATACAAATTTTGGATAGTAGATATAATCATTAGAAAGAGACAAACTAAGGGCTCCACTAAAATTTCGGCAGAATCTCCTATATAACTAGAATATTCCCCATAAAACAAAACAAGAAAATAATACTTTCAAACAATTTAAAATACCTGCAACAACCAATGATTATTAATTGCATCTATAGGACTCCAACCTCAACTACAATCCAACAAAATCTCATAAGCACAATTAGTTTTTTTTTTTAAAGTATGGTACTACTACAATATATTAAGTTAATTTAAGATTTATTTGCTTCATTAAATAATAATAACAATAAAAATAATTAATATTGATATTAATATTAACATTAATAAAAATTGATATTATTTGATTAGTTTTAGTTATAAAAATAATTATTTGAATTTTAAAACATATTCTAAATTAATTTGAATGATTTTAAGAATTTAATTTTATTAAATATCCTTTAATTAAAAATAAATATTGCATACATCATAGTTTTATTAGTTTGCATGAATAACATATAATAAAATTAATTATGATAGTAGTGATAATAGAAAAATAACAATAAGAATAATAATAACATAAAAACAATAACAACAAATAATAATGACAACCATCTTAACAATTATAACGTCATTAATAATTATTATTACCTATTGATTAGTTTTAGCAAACATAATCCTTAATATTTCATATATATATATATACACAAATATTAGCTAATTTTCCAAATTATAATCATAACATGATCACCCTAATTAATTAATTTCAATTAATTAGTTAATCTTATGAATTTTAAACACAATCAAATAATGTAATTAACTCAATTAATTAATAAATAAATAACCACATCTTAATCCATAAATTAGTAATTAATTAATCAATTTCATGAAAATTTGAAAATAATTAATTAGTTCAATGAATTAATAAATAATAATCATAATTCAAACCATGAATTAGTAATTAATCTAAATCAATTAGTAAACAATGATTATAACTCATATAATTAATCAGTTTTAATAGATTAATTTTAAATAAAATTAAAATCATTGGGTCACTATAGTATCACTGAAAATTCATTAGACTTGCCAGAGTGTCATCGAATTCTGGCCAAAATATAAATTAAACCAAAAATCACTAATGAGATACCAAAATGAAGTTCATGAGAAGAGATACTTAATGGTATCTGTCTCACTTGGAAAGGAGGCCAAAATTAGCCAAAAAATTCATCAAAAGCAGCTGGCCAGCTGTAGAACGGCACATGCAACTTGTTCCAGTGTTCAAAGGTGGTGATCCTTCCCTCCCCAGATTTGTCAGCAGTCAACACTTCTCCCAGGGCGGCACATGTTACTAGATAGTTATCAGATGGGGATAGACAAGCCCCCTGTGAGGCCTTGCCCGAGCACCAATCTGACCCATTAATGAGCTAAAATGCTTATTTGGTTTTTGTCTCACAGGATACCGCTACATACAGTCTTCTGTCAATTCGGTAAGCACATGTTTAGAATCATCTTTTGTTTTGAAAAGATTTTATTTCATTTACCTCAAAAAAAGAAAACTCCCCTTTTATTTTAAAAAGGGATGGTGACTTTTATTTTGAAAAGCATAGATTGGAGAGTCACCACCTTAATTTATTTTATTTGGAAAAAATTATGAAAAAAACCCACTGATTTGCCTTCATTAAAATTAAGTTAATTTTTTTACCAAAAAAAAGACATTAGTCTAAAACCAATCATGATGAGTCCTAGGTTAAGTTCTCTAAACCAATTTTAATAAAAAATAATTTTCCTTCTTTAATATATTTCAGTCTTTCTTTTGATTGATTTTAGGAAAAAGTACAATTTTCATGGATTCTGTCACAATAATTATGGATGAGAATATATGACAATGTATGAATATTTAATAATCATGACATCCACAAATGTAGTACTAAATAGTAAAAAATATTACAATATCCTCAAATGATGATTCCAGAAAAGCTTCAACTCTAGCCCTTATGGGTCCTAAGTTGAGAACAGATCCCCAATATCACATGGCATCCATTTGCAAGGCTTACTAAATTTGCAAACATAGCTTCAAAGTAAAGAATATAATAATAATAATAATGATGATGATGACGATGATGATGAAAATGACGACTAAGAATAATATAGAAGAAAAAAGAAATTGAACTTGAAATAAATAAAAGAAATGGCGATTGGTTGTTAAGCTGTGAGCTCGCCACTCGGAATGAAAATCCAAGTATGCCTACTTATCTCATTTGTATGGGAATCAGAGTCGTAAGTAGTTTGTACCTTTGAATACAAAAGATTTTTTAATTAACTAGATTTATTATTGATTAATTACCAAATTGAAAAAGAGGTTGGAAAGTACACATTACCTTGGTTAAGTGTTTTTTTTAATAAAATGTTGAAGCGTTTTGCCACTTTGGAGCTTCACTTGCACGGAGAATGAAAAAAATTGATTAATGACAGTCCAGAAAGTTCTAAATAATTAAAAGTAATTTATTTTGTAATTAATTTGGTCGCAAGTATATTTCAGTAGAGTTTCAAAATCAGAAAATCTAATCCCTGGTCAAGATGGATGGACCCATATTTATAGGGGTCCAAAATCAACATTGGGCTATGAGCAATGCAGACTAGCCGCACTACGAGTGGCCTGCCACATGCCACACGGTTGGCTGCACACGCGGCTAGACGTGGCCATGCGGTCACAAAATTATTATTATTTTATATATAGTATAGAAATTATAGTAATAAAAATTATACATTTTTATTAATTTCCTCTATTCCCAATTATATAGGCTAGGTACGAAATTAAGGATTCACAACTGTCCCCCATTGCATTAATTTTGCTGTTAAAATTTATATAATGGCGTGAACCAGGGGAGAGTTGATAGAATGAACCTGATTGGCATGTCACCCTTTAATTTTCAATATGAATTTGAGCATGTTTGGTGTTGTACTATTTAGACCACCTTTTGGACCAAAAGTTTATAAAGAGGGAGAGGAGGGCCATTTGCCCACTCATTCCCTTTCTTACTCTTTCTATTGCTTTCTTTCATCATTTGCCGAAGATGTCACAATCTTCTGCTTCACCTTCCGAAGCTGCTGAGGCACTGTCCATCGGGGACTTGCTTGTGAATCCTCATACGCATGCCTCACAAACTGGTGTCATGCAGGTACACTGTGTTCTCCTTTTTTTACAAAAAAAAAATGAAATACTTTTTTCATTGCCTTTTGAATTTAAATAATTTTATTATCTACTGTACCTTCAGGAATATACTCAATTGAAATTATGAGGGGACAGTTCCAACCTGGAGAACCTCAACCTTCCTAATGATGTAAGGAAATTATTGCTTTTTTTTGGGTTTATAGATCTCTTATCTCTTGACTGCATTAGGCAAGCGAATCATGACCTGCTGTAGGCACTGGTTGAGAGGTAGTGGGATACCACTATTTCCTTCCACTTTTCTTACAACGAACTAACTATGAAACCTCAAGATTTATATTTATTGACGGGCATCCTATTTGGCACACGTCCTTTGGAACTACTCCCAAATTGGAGAAGCTTGCCCAAAGAGCAGATTGTGGACTAGCTTGGTACCATCCCACCTATCCCTAATGTTGGTGATCCTATAGTTACTTGGACCTGGCTAAGAGGGGACATCAATTTCTTGCTGACTAGACATGGAGATCTTAGAGACCTTTCTTAACATATTGCCTGCAGTATAGTTTTGCTGCTGTTGGGATGCACTTTTTGGCATACTTGACTCGATACCATTGACCTTTCTATCCTAATGAGCTTGGAAAACCCTACTAGCCTTCATGAATACAATTGGGGTGGTGTTGTACTAGCCACTATATATGAGGAGATGGATCGACTATCTCTAGGGCAGATCCACTCTATTGGAGGAACATACATCTTTTGGGAGGTTCATATCTTTCACTCTTTTTTTATTATCTTGATTACCTTTTGCAGCTATGGGCTTATGCATATATACCTTATTTAGCGCCTAGTCTGGAAAGTCCATAATTTGACATCTTCGCAGTAGGTTGTCGCTGGTCACTGAGCAATAGGTCTCAATCATGCAACCTAAAATTTTGAGTTTTGCGGGCTATCTTCAACAATCTAATAATGAGTAATGTAAGAGATTTATTCTTTTACTTTTCATAGGTAACATGGTGCCCCTTTAATGAAAGGTTTATCCTCTCCAATCCTAGTTTTCTACAACAAGCTATATTCTACTTTGACTGTCGAGTAATTTTTCACTTACCAAAGACCTAGCAATACTATTTGGGTGAGCATTTCATGCATCAAACATCCATAAGGAGACTGGTTCCATGTGCTCCACCCGCAGATATGAAGCTAGAGAGAAATGCTCCAGTTCACCTCACTATTATACTGACCTCCTTACCATCAACTTCACTCTCCTTGAGCTGGACTATGAAGACTTATATAGGTCTTCCCTGATATCTTTTATTGAGATCAACTTGAGAAATCAATCTCATCATACTTTTCCTTCCTCCGAGGCTTCTCGACCCGAACCTAGTATGGCTGGGGCTAACCGAGGCATATCTCATCAAAAAAGGGCTAGGGTCTCGGCAAACTCTTATTCTGAATTCTCTACTCCCTTGCCAGGCAATCCTCTTGTTGGTCCATAATCATTGTTTATTGGGATCCACGCTATGCCTCATCGAGGGCATCCCCCTTTACTACTAGTAAGGAAATGCCATCTCATATGTTGTTGATAATGACAGGGTTGAAGCCAGGGCTCTTGTACCTCAAAGCCTGTTACTCCATTACTACAAAATCATCACAAGGTAGATCTTTTCCTTCTTTTGCTTTTTGTAGCGTTTTCATTTTTGACTTTCATCCATCCCTTATTGCATTTTACAGTGTCATCAAGAATGGATTGATCATACCTACACTATGGCACGCCTGGCCGAGGCTTATCTATCAACCACTAGTATAGAGCATGAAGGTAGACATCTTTGTGGAAGAAGATAGATTTCTTGTTTTCCTGATTTATCTTTTATGCCTAACAATGCACTATGATGCATGTGATATTATGGATGATTGTACTAGGACAATTTTCTTTATAATTTAAGTATTCTGAACCTCATTATTATTATTATTATTATCATTTTTTCATCATTCATTTCATTTTGCTTTATTTTTTTTCACTTTGTACTTTATGGTTGCAAGCCTGGCACCGAGTTAGCAGAGCACACGGAAGCCACTCACCTCGCCACTTGTCTGCGATGCAAGCAGACACCATGTTGTGTATCCTTGGACTCTGCAAAAGTTGCATCTACAAGCCATACAGACAGGGCCCGTTGCCTACATATAGGGTCATTATTCTTATTTTTGTTAGCATTTCACAATAGTCTAGGTCTTTTCTATGAATTTTTAACAGACTGTGTGGCCATAGAACCATTTTTTAGTCATTCTCAGCATCTATGGACCACCCATTTGTATAAAGTGGACAAAATTAACCTTGGCAAGTATGGCATTGCCCCAACCATTACATTGAAATGAGTGAAATTGGATAATGATTTTATTCAAACTTGTCTGAAATTTTGTGACCTTATGGATAATATTTTTAAATTTGGGGCAATGATGAAAGAGGTGTGTCCTACTTTTTGAGGAGTTTAGTGCTATCTTAGGATGTAACATTGAATGTGAACTGGCAATTCCTGAATGTCGTCCTAGTTATTTTCATAACTTTCAGAACTTATTCAACTTGAATGATGTTGAGGCTTCGCCCATGGTGAGAGACGATAAAGTGAATCTATATGCACTTATTTCTGAATTTTAAGAGGATACTGCGGATAAAATGAGACAAAAATTATGCCTGAGAGCTTTGGTATTTTGCCTGACTGATGGTTTTCTATTCAGAGGAGAGTTAGGTTTGGGCTTAATTGATTTGGTTCCACTAATTATGCAGATGTAGGATTCATGTTACATTATTGTACTTTTGTTAGCTCAGACCATTATTAGTCTTGACAGGGCTTATAGGGTCAAGGGGGATTAGTATGTGACTCCTATACTTCTTCAGGTTTAATTTTTTAACCTAGCTAATTGCTTGCAGATTTGGTTGAGGGATCATCTCCGTATTGTGGCCATGCCATCTAGACTTCCTTATTCTCCCTTTGCTTACCGAGGCAAGCAAATCCTTATCCGCCATGATTCAAAGAGGGAATGGATCTCTTACCTATTGGAGCTTGGCCCAAATAAGATTTTATGGTATTGCCTTTGGTATCATATCCGTTCTTTCATGACCATGAGCTTTGCTTATAGGGTTGTTTGCTTACTGAGCTTGTCTATGTTGACATTCTATCCAGGGATTCTTAGACAAATGGGTCATTCTTAGGGAGTTCCACCTGATGGTAAAGCTCATACTCCTGCAGTCATTGCCTCTACTTCTGCTCAAGTTATTCTAAATGGTTAGGCCCGGGGATTTCATGTTGTGCTGCCATTTGGACTGACAGACACTATCGATGGGTATAGGAGTTGGTTCATTACCATGGTTTGGCCTAGAGAGAAGATTTGATGATTGCCTTTGATTAACAAGTTAGAGATGAAGATTACTAACAAGACTACCTAGATTTTAGGACTTACTTTTTGGTAGATTGTTTAGAAAGACACTAAATTTTTGGCTTGGTATTCGATTTTGGACACAAAAAATTTTATGGGAACCTTTTATGAGCATTATGGAATAAAGATTTTTTTTTATTATTTTTAATGCATTGCATGGGGTGGATGTTATAGAGGATTTGAACCAAACCCAAAGAGGGCTTCCTACATATCTCTTTATTTTCATTGCTTTTATTTTTGCCCAAGTTGCCTTTTAGGCTTTTAACACACCGAGCTCTTTTTTTCTTTCTGAAAATCATGTCCATGTAATTTTGATACAAATGTGTTAAGGGAGTTCAAACAAAATATCTCTTGAGTTGATCCATGTAGCATGGACTCAAAATTTAATGTCATCTAAGTCTGAAAGTATTGATACTCCCCTCGATAGGATCTTTTTAAGCAAGTATGGTCCAGCTCAATTGGGCTTGAATTTCCCTCTAGGGTCATGTACTGGGACCTTAATTTCTTTTAAAACTAATTTCCCCTCTCGTAACCCTCGATCTTTGACCCTTTTGTCATAATGCCTTGCTATTTTTTGTTGATGGCCATGCACCTTATACAAAGCAAACATTCTTGTCTCATTAATAGCCATTAGTTGATCATGATAAGCTCTTTCCCATTCAACCTCATTAATTTGGCTTTCACGGAGTGTTCGAGCTGATCGAACCTCTATTTTTATCGGAAGAACTGTTTCTATCCTGAATACTAAAGAATAAGGAGTTACTCCAGTTGGTGTTCTAACTGACCTTACATCATCTTTTATAGGATATTCTTTAAACATTTATTTGCTGCTTCAATAGCCCCATTGGTTTGAGGTCTATAAGGAGAGGACTTGGGGTGATGTATCTTATACTTTGCCATTAACTAGACCACTTCCTTTTGAAAATGTAATTCATTATCTGAAATCACTTTAAATGGCACTCCATATTGACAAATGATGTTAGTATGAATAAACTGGGCCACCTTTTTGGCATTAAGGATGGAATAAAAAGCTACTTCTACTCATTTGGTGAAATAGTCCATGGCTACTAATATTTATTCATGCCCATTAGAATACTTTGGGGGTGATCTTCCCTATCATGTCAATTCCCCATGTCACAAATAGCCAAGGGATCGTAACAGGATGCAAAGGGACTAGTGGTTGCTTCTGAAGCTTGGCATACATTTGACAGTTATGGCATTTCTTAACAAATCTCATTCAATCCTCTTTCATGGTAAGCCAATAATAAAACAAATTGGTGATCTTTTGGGCCAAAGCAACTCCATTCATGTGGGGGCCTTGTTCGTCACCATTGACCCACTTCATTATTTGTTGTGCTTTAACTTCATCTACACATCTGAGATGGTTGTTATTCCAAGACCTTTTGTACAGAACATCATTGTTTAAAATGTATTGGCTTGCTAATTATCTCAAAGTCCTTCGATCTATCTTCAAGGCTTGACTAGGGTATTCATCTTTTTGAATAAATTGAGGATATCCCAAAACGATGGCTTTTTGTCTATTGCCTTAATCGTACAACAATGCACTGGTTGAGATTTCACATCAACGATAATAGGGCGAACTATCTTTTCTTTTCCCATTTGGGACATAGAAGCCAAGGTAGCCACAGCATCAGCAAATTGATTCCTAGTTCATGGCTGGTAACAGAATGAAATCTCTTCGAACTAATGTACTAAGTCTTCCAAGTGTCGATGGTAAGGAACTAAGAACTCTTTCCTTATTTTACATTTTCCCAATGTTTAAGATATAATAAGGGCGGAATCTCCATATACCTCTATGTTCTTAACTTTTAATTCCAAGGTCATTTCCATCCTAATTATGTGGGCTTCATATTCTGCCTCATTGTTGGTGACTTCGAAAGTCAATTTAATTGCCAATGAAATTTGTTATTTTTCTAAGATAATAAGGACAATGCTCACACCATAACCTTTTTTATTAGATGCACCATTAAAATAAATAATCTAGACTTCATTATCAATACTCATGATGTCCTCATATGGAAATTCTGGTTCTTCCACGACATCTGCCATAGGAGCAATAGCTAACTATTCAGCTATTACACTCTCTTTAATTACTTTGTGTGCCACAAACTTGAGATCAAACGTGGCCAACACTATAAGCCATTACGCCATCTTATTTTCTAGAACCGGCTTGTCCATAAGGAATTTCAAGGAGCTTTGGTCTGCAATTACTTGTGTGGTGTAAGAAGCCATGTAATGATATAGTTTTTAAGCTTATAAGCTAACAACCTTTTGCTGAAATAATAAATAGCAAACTGCATCCTCGATCCTTCCTTATTTTGAGCAAGCATAGCACCCATCGCTTCTTCAGTTACTGAGAGATAAAGAAGCAGAGGATCACTAGACCTTGAAGGCTGTAGTACTAAAGGCGACAACAAATATTGCTTGATATTTTCAAATGCTTCCTGACATTTGTCATTCCACTTAGTTAGGGTGTCTTTTTTAAGTAATTTTAAAATGGGCCCACATACATCAACCCAAGAAATAAATCAACTAATATACTATTGGCGACCTAAGAATCTCCTAATTTCCTTTTTTGTCTTAGTAATGGGCATTTCGAGGATTGACTTAGACTTGGAAGGATCCACTTTGATTCCCCCGAGAACTAACCATATGTCCTAAGAATATTCCTAAGGCTTCCCCAAACACACACTTAGTTGGATTGAGTTTTAAGTTGTATTGACGGAGCCTAAGGAAGAACCACCTTAAGGCCTTTACATGCCCTTCGACTTTCTTTGATTTAAGACCATATCATCCAAATAGACCTCTACGTCTTGGTGCATCATGTCTTGGAAGAGTGTAGTTGCTATTCTTTGATAAGTTGCCCCAGCTTTCTTGAGACCGAAAGGCATAAATTTATAGCAGTACGTGCCCCATTTTGCAATGAAAGTTGTCTTCTCTTTATCAGGAGGATGGACTAAGATTTTGTTATACCCTGTTAACCTATCAACCAAGACGTCAATGTGGGGTAGAGGAAAATCATCCTTCAGGCACGCCTTATTGAGATCTCTATATTCTACACACATTCAAACATTCCTATCCTTCTTTGGAACTGGCACAATTTTAGCTACCCATTGAGGGTACATGATGGGCTCTATGAAATAGTTTTCCAACAACTTGGTTATTTCTTCCTTAATCTTTAAGAACCATTTCGGCTTAAGTCATTAGAGTTTCTACTTAACTAGTTTCATGTGGTCAAATGTTGGAATTTTGCATACTGCTATATCTTGTCATATCACTTACTTCCCATGCAAACCAATCCTAGAACTCTTTAAGAAGCATCTCCTATTTAAGAATGAATGAGGATGCAACGAATGTATTCTTTGGCACTTTTTTCATTCCTAGATTTATTATTTCTTTATCCTCATTAATCTCATTAATATTGAATATTCCATAATGCTCATCAGGAGATGAAAGAAAATAAAAGGAAATCTTGAAACTTTTATTAATAATGAAACCCCTTACAAATAGACTCGGTATTATACGAAACAAGGGGATCAAATTTAGAAATAACATACTCAAATTCTGAACTAGAAGACTCAAACTCGGACTCAGTACTAGGAACTAACTTGGAACTTTGTCTTGTTCTTGAGCTCAAACTAGACTCTTGGCTTGGTATCTGACACAGGCCGAGAATCTGGCTAAATATTTAACTCTTGATCTAACTGGACTCTTGATCCTATTATGGGTAAGGTAGAATCTGATGATGGACCACCATTCCTTTCAAAATACCAATTTTTGTGTATCTTTGCTTCTGGTCGAATCAAGTAGCTGAAATATGATCCTACTCCCTCTTCTAACATAGCTACTTGGAACAGAATGGGCTCCATATTATCCTCAAAATCTTCCCTTGTCTTTAAGGCAGGCCCGCTATCTTTAGGCTAAGCCTAACATTAAAGAAAATTTTAAATCCTGGGATTAGCTCATTAGTAATAGGATTCAACCATGGTTTAGGAAATCCATAATAAAGGGAGTTTGTTCCCCTTTTAACAAAATATCCATTCAACATTCTGAAATAAGGTCTTATGGGCTAGTCAAATATCTCCTCAGCTTTTTTGTATTGGGATCTTTGTTTGGCTTTCCCTTTCATCTCTTCCACATTCTCTGAGGTTGGTCTACAGTTCAAACCAAATGGTGGCTGGACTAAAGGGAATTGTTGTATTCCCTATTGGTTTTTACCCAACCCCATCCTAGAAAAATAGTTCATGTGTTTGAGGATGTTAGTAACCATTGGGTTCCATATGGGTCAAAATCAAAGGGAACCAGTTCTTTACTTGCCTCCTCTTCTATGAACTAAACAGAATTAAAGGTGAAACCAGACAGGGCTATGGCTGAAGGTTCTGGCTTGCTTTCCAAAATTGGCACTTAAGGTGGAAATTTTGACTTTCCATTTGAGTCCCCTCTTATAGAGACCACTCCATCCTTGTATAGGAATCAGAGTTTCTAGTGAAGAGAGGATGGGATGGTCTTGGCTTGATGAATCCATGGTCTTCCAAGTAATAGGTTAAAGCAAGCGGGTACATCTAAAACTTGGAAAGAGATTTCTTATTCCATAAGGCCAACTATCACTTTGATATTAACTACACCCAAAACTTCCCTTTTTATGCTGTCATATGCCTTCACAATCTGATCAGAAGGTATTAGCTCAACCATTTTGATTTCCAGGAAACTTGCTACTTTGAGCGGGCAAATATTCAATGTTGAACCATTATCAATCAGCTCCATGGGCACTATCTTCCCATGAGCTAAGACAGTAATATAGAGAGCATGGCTATGCTCATTTTCAACTGGGAGATCCTTATCTAAAAAAGAGATGGCAGCTGATTTGGTCATAGATCCAACCAAAGCCTCCGGAGTAGTTTCAATTGACATCTAAATTTGGCTCAAAACCTTGCAAAGAGCTTGGTGATGAGGGTAACTGGATTGAAGGAGGCTCCAAATAGAGAGGCTAGCTTGAGTCTTTTTGAGTTGCTTTAGTATAGGATCTTTGTCTGGCTCAAAAGTAGGGTTTATCTTTAGTGGTATGACCATTTACGGAGGTGGCACTAACTGTGACAAGTCTAGAGGTTATTGTGTGACCCTTCCACTTCTGGTCATTGCATTTGACCTCATCCATAAAATCATTCAAGTCCAACACACAACAATAATCATGGATAAAAAATGTGGGATCCACTTCATTATCAACCAATGAGCCAATGGTATTGATGCTTTAATGGGTTGGTGGCGATGTTAGGTCGCTTAGGTGGCAGAATGGATCCATTTTCAATAAGATCCTAGATTTGGTGTTTGAGGTTTCAATACACGTCGATTTTATGGTCAGTGCTCTAATGATAATCACAATATTCATTGACATTCCTCTTCTTAAGAAGGGGGTTTGGAGCAGGCTTAGGATCAAGAGGCTGAATCAGATGAGTTTCCAAAGCTTTCTTGTATACTAAGCTGAGGAGCATTCCCAAGTCAGTAAAAATTCTTTGTTGTTGTCTCATTTTCAAATGGAGTTGTGATTGAGAGGTGATACTGGCCACTTTGCTTACTTGCTTGTTGGCAGCCTGTGGGCTATCGAAGTTTGGGTTTTTCCTGAGCCTTAAGGAGGAGGCTGTCTCATCCTTAATTTGGCCAGTATGCATCAAGCCTTCAAATTTAGTGGCATTAGAATGAGGGCTTTGAAAGTTGGCAAATACTGGGTTTGCATGTCCGTTTGGTAAACAAATAGTAGGTTTTTAATAATGATATCAATTTGCTCTTACTCTAAAGGGCGATTGACCATTTGTGCAACTTTTCTTCTCCATCTCCTAAGGAACAAGGTGAAGGACTCTTTCAGGTTCTGCTTAGTGGTCTCAAGGTCCCTTCTTTTAACATCCACCTATATATTATAATGGTATTATTTAGTGAAAGCATTACAGACATCCTCACATGTTCGGTACTTCTTCTTGTCAAGGTCCATGAACCATCTAACATCTGTACCTATAAGGGACCTCTGGAACAGTTGAGCAAGGAGCTCATCATTGAGTCCCATAGGTTTGAGGGCTCCCACATACATCTTCAGGTGAGTTTTAAGGCAAGTGGTGCCATTAAACTTATCCATTCCAGGCATCTTGAACTTGGGTGGCAAGCAAGCCTCAGGATATAGGGTCAAGGACTCAAGGTCAAAGGTTTCATCCCAATGTTTAAGTTTTTCAATTCGCTTCTCCATTGCTTCTAACTTCTCTAGGGAAATGCATGTCTCAAGGTGCTCCCCCTTTTGAAAAGGATTTGCAGGGGGATTAAGTGGAGGGGAAGATCAACCATTAGTGGGGGTTGATTAGAAGATAAACAAATATTAGGCTGCTTCCCACATAACATGTTTTATACCTCAATCTTGATGGAGTTGCATTGTGCACATAATGAATCAATTAGTGTCTTATTGAAATCAGTATATTGGATAACCAGCATGTTCCTAAAATCTTCCTCTTGCTTCTTGAGGATAGCTTCGACAAAAGTTTTTATTTCACGGGATTCAGTGGTTGGATCCATGGATATCTTAGTAAGATAAAAAAGTACAGTTAGTGTTTTGGAATAGGATTATATATTTTATGATGCTAGGATAAGTATTTTTGTCATGCTTTGGAGCTATGGCCTGGGTGTGTGTGTCTGTGAGAACTTTCGAGTAAGGCAAGAAAAACCTAAGATTCTAGGTGGCCCATATATTTGTTTTTAGAAAATATTATTATGGGAGTCTTGTTCATATTGTACCAAAAAGATTTTCACCATTAATAGTGAAGGGTCTTAAAACTATGGCTCATGTTTTAATGAGTAAGATTGATTTCCCTTTTTGAGGAAGCGGTATTGATTTCCCATTCTGAGGAAGCGGTTAGGCTAGTGGGGCCTCCTCGGTTGTAGGGTAACTAGGCTATTGTCGTTGATTATTTTCTTTAGGATGAGCACAACCGGTATGTCTGAGACTCGGGCTGGACTAAATTTTATCATTTTGGATTAAATGTGATTGTAGGTTTTAGCGAAAGGCTATTGTTTATGATATGAGAAGATGCATGGGAGCATGAATGAAAGATATTTTATGAAGGTATTATGGTGAATACCATTTATGGGCGAGGTCTATGGCTTTTATATGCAAAAGGGCGGTTTAGTCCAAAGCTCCCATCACATGAGAATAGCAATATACCTAACCACATGATAGATAATGAATATAGTGAGTCTAGCAGTACGTGGATGCCTGTTACACCTCAAAAGGATTGCGAATTCATCATGGGTTGAATGCTTTCATTATCCCTCAACATACCTAATGAAGGTTGCCAAGTGGATGCTTCTTGCTACCCAATGTTTTCCTAAAACTAGAGGGTAAGGAACCCTTATGCATGATGAAAAGAGACAACCAATCAAAGAGAGTAAAATGGCTTTGTTAAAAAGAGCCCATTAAAATTTTATTTTGAGAATCTTAAAGTTTTCCTAGTGGAGTGGCCAGCTATGAGGCCTCATCCAAGCACCGATTCAGCCTGCTAAGTAGCCAAAATACTCATTTGGGTTTAGTCTCATATGATACCGCCGCTTACAGTCTCCAGTCGGTTCGGTAAACACAGGTTTAGAATCATCTTTTATTTTGGAAAGAATTTATTTCTTTTATTTTCAGAAAAAGAAAAATTTTCTTTTATTTTAAAAAGAGATGGTGGTTTTTATTTTGAAAAGCAAAGATTAGAGAGTTGACACCTTAGTTTATTTTATTTAGGAAAAATTAAGGAAAAACCCACTTATTTAACTCTATTAAAATTAAGTTAATTTTTACCCAAAAAAAGATACTAGTCCAAAACCAATTATGATAAGTCTTGGGCTAAGTTTTCTAAACTAATTTTAATAAAAAAAATAATTTTCCCTCTTTGATTGATTTTAGTCTATCTTTTGATTGATTTTAGGAAAAAGTGTAATTTTTATTGATTTTGTCACAATAATTATGGATGACAATATTTGGAAATACATGAACATTTAATAATCATAACACCCATAAATGTTGTACTGAATAGTAAACATATTGCAACATTCTCAAATAATGATTTTAGAAGAGCTTTAACTCTAGCCCTTTTGAGTCCTAGTTTGAGCACATATCCCCAATTAACATAATAAACTCAAGAGAGAATAAAAGAAGAAAACAATTAAAATCACATGGCATTTATTTAGAAGGCTTACCAAATTTGCAAACGGAGCTTCAAAGTAAAGAAGATAATAATAATAATAATAATAATAATAATAATAATAATAATAATAATAATAATAATAACGACTAAAGAATAATATAGAAGAAAAAGAAAATTGAAATAAATAAAAGAAATGGAGGTTGATTGTTAAGGTATGGATTTGTCATTCAGAATAATAATCCGAGTGTGCCTACTTATCTCGTTTATATGAGAATCAAAGCCGTAATAGTTTGTACCTTTGAATGCACAGAATTTTTTAATCAATCAATTTTATTGTTGATTAATTACTGAATTAAAAATGATGTTAGAAAGTATACATTATCTTGGATAAGCGTCTTTTTTTAACAAAATGTTGAAGAGATTTGCCGCTTCGGAGCTCCACTTTCATGAAGAATGAACAAAATTGATTAATGACGGTCTAGAAAGTTTTAAATAATTAAAAGTAATTAATTTTGTAATTAATTTGCATCACAAGTATGTTTCGGCAGAGTTTCAGGATCAGAAAATCTAATCCTTGATCAAGAGGGACGAACCCCTATTTATAGGAGTACAAAATCAATATTGTACCACGGGCAGTGTGGATTAGTTGCACTACTCATGGCCTGCCGTGCCCCACACGGCTGGCTGAGCACGCGACCTGACTGTGCAGTCACAAAATTATTATATATATATAATAAAAATTATATATTTTTTTTAATTTTTTTTAATTATATAGGCCAAATGCGAAATTAAGGATTCATACCTCCTCTCCTCTCTCTTTCTCTCTCTCTCCCATTAATGCCTAATTTTCGTTTAGTCATATGGCTATTTATAGACATGTATTATAATTATACCTTAAACACTACTCAAGAAAAAGTTGAAAAGGTAAAGACACTTTTTTATGAGAAAAGTAAAAGCTTGCAAACTAAACCTCTTTGGCCCATGTTCAGATAGTAGCAGCAGTGACTCCATATATATATACATATATTATTTTTCCTAGGAATATGTAAAAAATATGAAATGACTGATTCGACTAGCTCAACTGATCATGTTAATTTAAACAAACTGAATTAATCCGTTTTAATTTATACATTTACTATAAAAATCGATTAAACTTGACAAAAAACTAACCAAATCGATAACTAATGGCCAATTTTTAAAAATAATTTTTTTACTATTATTAAGTTATCAGATTGGTCGAGTCCTAAAACCTAAACAACTTGACCAATACTGATACTTGCTTTTTTCTTTCTTCCTTCTTCTTCCATTTTTTTTAATTAATTAATATTATATAACAAATACATAAATAATATAAGTAATTATATACATTTTATTAGTATATTTTATTTTATTTATATATATATATATCTTTAAATGATATTTTAAAATATTTTTTTTTAAAAATCAGGTTACAGTGACTCAACATAACTGTAATTTATGCATCATTTTACCTTTCTCAATACATTGTTTTAATATATGAATGTTACATAGAATAACTCGTCATTTATTAGAGATAAGATAGCACCTCTATATAATATAGTAAGAAGATTTTAATGAAGTTCACAGAGAACTTATATCATTGTTCTCACATGAATATTACATAGAAAATATTATTATTGGATTGAGTTTGATTAAATGTTTATAATTATTTTAATATTATCTCATTTAACAATGTTGTATATCTCGAAGATCAAATGCATGCTCATATATATGTGAAGAAAAACATAGCATAAAACTCACCAATCACTAGACCTATTTCTAAATCTTGAATTTCTTCATCTTGCAATCCATTATCATCTCCATTTTCCTCATCGTCTTGTAAATTATAAGCATATTCATCTTTATTTTCTTGTTGTTTAGTAAATTGTGTGAATATTTATCTCCATTGTTGCCTCTGCCAACAAATTCTGTTGATGAAATATCATTTTTATCACTGTGTATGTTATCATTTTCTGTAAATCCAAAATATCATTTGATCTTTTTCTTAAATTACCCTTCCCATTGAACTCGTATTGGATATTTTGATATTCAATTCTATTCTCATCTATGCTTCAAAATTTTCTTGTCCCAAAATTCTTTAATGTTTCAGAAAATAATTTTGTATTTCTATAATTTTTTATAATTTCAAAAAAAAGTTCCTAATTAATTTTGTTTCATCCAAGTAATTGATTAGCGATATTACTTAAAAATATTTTCAATAGATAAACTTATTAATTAGTAGTATTTTAATAATATTGAAGTTAAAAAATATATATTTTTAATATATGTCATTTAATATGAGTATTTAAAAGAGAATAAGAGTCAAAACTATACAAAAAGCATTGTTATCTTTTCATTTAATTTGGCCCATTTATGGCCACTTTAGTTTGAAGAATTTGTTTTTTCCTTTAAAATAATATTTTTTTTAGAAAAATAACTGTGACCATAAATGCCAAATATGCGCATCAAGAGTTGAAACGACACTTGGTATGCTTTCATGGATAATTTGGATGACTAAATTGAAAGCTTAATAAATGCAAGTTGGCTATCCAAACTATGGCAGTATGTTTCAAATGGGATGTCCCTTCTCCGTTGGTTTCTAAATTCAAAACAAAATAGTAATGAACAACAATTATTGGTTTCAGTTTAGTCACCCTCTTGACTTTTAGCTCAATTTGAAGTATTTGGTGGCCCATAAATTTGTAGTTTATGCAATGTTGTGTAAATTGTGTGAAGATTATTAAAAACATTAAAAATATTATATTGTATAAATTATATTAATATTATAATTTAATATAAATGAAAAATAAATTTAAGAGAAATATTAATTATAGTCATTTTAGAGAGTAATTATTTAATAATTTTTTATATTAATTTAAAATATTTATTATTTATTAAAAAATATATTATAATAAATATTTTTTAAATAATAAAAAAGATATTATTGAATAATTTTTCTAACAAGACTGGAATTAATATTAATAGAACATGCAGCCCATTCTATACATTAATTTTAATATTATTATAAAATAAACCTAATTAGCGTTACCTATTATATTTTAAATTGAATTTCATTTCTAATCTCATTTTTTCAAGAAATTAATTTTACATCCTGAAAAGTCTAAAGTCATCCCTTGAAATGAGACGCCTGAGCACCTGGTCAAGAGAGGTTGCTGAATTTAAAAAATAAAAAAGGAGAAAAGCTTAGGGCTCTTTGTTTTTTTTTTTTTTTTTCATTTTTGTCTTTGGCATACAGAGGATTAATGTCTCCAATTACTAATGCATCTTCAAAATTTAATGCTTTATCATCACCCAAATTATCCTCAAAAATTATAAAAAATAAATATAACACTCTTATATTCTATATACATATAATATATATATATATATATTATATAATACATATATAGAATATAAGAATGTTAAAATCATGATCATATAAAATTTTCAATTATTAGAAGAAAATATTTTAGTCCTCAAAGCATAACGTAATAGATAAAAAAATATATATATAAGTAATTTAATTACTAAGAATATAAATTTTACTAAAAAAAATTTTTAAAAAAAAATTATCAGAATTTTTTCTATATTTTAGACATTCCCAAAATTTCAAATAACCACAACCTGTACAAAACACACTCTTAAAAATTTATTTACTCATCCATATCTTCAGAAGTGCTCAATGGTTCAATAATCGTTCAACACCACCAAACTTTAACAAATTTTAAACTTTATAATATTTATACAAGTTATTATATTATATGCACATATATTTATACAAAACAGAAATATATACATGATATGTTGGTCGTCTGATCTCGTGGTAAAAATAACTTCAAGTACACTATCTAAAATCTAGACCTAAGTAGGTTTAGTAGATTTCTCCGAACTTTCCGGATCTACCCTGTCACATGCGCGATGAAATGCAATCACGCTAAGTTAAAAGGCTAGTGGCACATACTTTGGTATTAAAAAAATAACATTTTAAAATTAAAAAACAAATGATGCATTATGCTTTAATGTCAAACAAAGTACATACAAATAATCAACAAATTAATCACCAACACACATCGGCAGGAGTGTTAATTGTATATGTTTTATTGTAGAATTATGTTATAATCATTTGCTAAAACTCCACATCGTATTTCTTTTCTTGACTATCTTCTTATTCATTTAGTTCCGCAGTTTAGTTAAATATATTTGTTAATAAATGTCTGATGATGATGATGTGATATTATATTAAAATATAATATTAATAGGCTAGTGGGTCTGGTTCAAAATAGTGACTGCTGTCACTATCTATATTTATCAAAAAATGAGTTGTCAGGCTTACTACGAGTTCTGGGAGCCACGTGCATTTTCCATTTTTTAGTGCGGGTCATGTGCCCTCAGGTTGGGTAGTGACAAAGTTGGTATCAGAGCAATGATTTTGGGGCTTGTACCATGTCTACGATTGGAAGAGTTCTAGTTGGCTTAAGTTCTTATTTCAGACGGAGTATAAGTTTCCTTTTCGTCATGATTGAGTTTCATTTGCCTCAAATTCAGCGTTATCCATGAGTGGTAATTTAATTATTGTTATATATATGTGTGAATATTATATGTGTTCATTAATGCGAGATATGAGTTATGCCACTTTTGTAGCTTCAAAGTGTGAATTGTATTAAAGACAACTTATCGTAAAATTATATATTTTTCCTTGAACGCGTAAAACGCTGGACTATGAGTAGTTCTTTAGTCAGACCTAGCAAGTTAAGAAATAAGATAATTGATTCAGGATAAATTTAAATTTTTACTTGAACGATGATTGGATGAGAAAATAGAATCTAAGTAAAGAAAAACCAAATATGAAGTATAACACATGAGGTAATTAGAGTATGAATGACATGTTGAGCCTAAGGGGTTGAGGATATGTATGGATAGTAATTTTGGATCTGTAAATCAACGATAGCATTTGGACTTGATATTAAATAAAATGACATGTAATAAATATGAATTATAAAGACAAAGTAAACTTAAATTTTGATAATGGATAGTGTATGATGAGTTTGAATGTGAATATATTTGTGATATAGGAATATAAACATAGTAGGAAAATAAATATTTTGGATGGATAATAAAGGTAAACTATAATATTATTAAAGTTATATGCATGAATTTAGAAATGATATATAGTATACTAACGAGTTAAAGTAATAGAGAATGATTGAATATTGTAAGCTTTTATGTTGACTTAGATGAATATATATATAAAATAATGTTATCAATTCAATTGGGATCAATATGGTACAGGAATATCGTTAGTAGAAATGAGTACTTGAAGTGTAACTAAATTGATATGTTTTAAAATGTGAAAATTTAAAGGTGATAAGTATAAAGTATTATTTGAAAGGAATATATTAAAAAAGGTATTTAGATTAAGTTACCAAAATTGAAAGTATAGAGATAAATTATGACGTTAGTGTATTTGTGTTATTATTAAATATAACCTCATTTAGATTGTAAAGCAGTGACATGATCAATCAGTAAATTGAGAGTTAGATTTAAAATGGCTAATCGAATATTTTGAGGTCAATTATAGATATAGCTAGGTAAAATTTTTAAGGTGGCAGATTAGTTGAATTACGAATGTTAAATGTGATTCTTAAGGATAATATATCAGAATGCGCAGGAAAGCGTGGATAGTTTGACTTTTCACTTGAGTATTTATCTTAGTTTGAAAATTCAAAGATGAATTTTTAAATGGAGGGAAGATTGTAATAACCCAAATTTTAAATTATTTTAAAATTAAAAAAATGTAAAAAAAGAAAATAAAAATAAAAATATGTATATATATGTATTTATAAGAGAAAGAAAAAAAAAGAAAACAGAAAAAGAAGAAAAGAGGAAGAGAGAGAAAGTGCAGAAATGAGGAGAGAGAAAGTGAGAGGGAGAGAAGAATGGATCGGTTTTTATTAGATTTACCATCGTCCGGTGAATATTTTTCGGCACCTCCTAAACTATTAGAAAACTCATCATCCAACGAGTCCAACACCACCGACTTGGGGTGTGCAAGGGTCGGGTTCGGTTGGATTAGACCAGTTTTGTCATCCGACCAAACCCGAGAAGGAACCAGAAAACTCAGCCCGATGTCGACCAAAAATCAAAATATTTTGATCAACCCGTGGTTTCTCGGGTAAGGGTGGCTGGGCTCGAGTTGGCCCCTCATATTGGGCTTGCAAATTTCTATAAGGTTAAATTTAAGAATTTGATGATTTCAATTTTATTTTAAAGCCTAAAATTTTTTTATTTAAAGACAAGATGACCAGAAGTTTTTGCATATTAAAAGGTTCAAAAATTAATACATTATTCTATAAAACATTGAGATAAACATTAATAAATCTAGCATATTTTAATTTTCACATAAAATATTAAAAATCTAAATCAAAATGACTATTGTTGCAATCTGTAAGTCAAAAAAATCAATTCTAAAAACCTGATTCAAATTTTGAGCCTATAAACGTTCAATATTAATAGTCCATAGTCCATATTTACAAATGTTCAATATTAACAGTCCATCAGTCCATGTTTACAAAAGGTAGTTTCTACATGTTAAATTAATACAAAAACAAAACAAAGAAAGCACTAAAAACTAAAAGTCTAAAATAACAAATAAGGCTACCAAAGCCAATTAATAGAAGCCCAGCAGCATTGAACCAAAGTTCTTCAGACCTGCATCAAAATTATTACAACAAAATTTATAAAATCAAAGGTCCAGCAGCATTGAATTTGAATCAAAAGATGCAATAGTAATCATATGAGACACACACAATTTCCATAGCCCCAAAATAAAACTCATACAATTTCCACAACACCTAAACTAAAATCAATCAATAAAAACATAATTGATAGAAACCTCAAGCCAGCAACATCTCAATTGCTAGAATGATTCCAGCAATCTAATATCAAAATATAATAATAAGATTTATTAAAATAGGGTAAAAATGAACTTACTAAATTTTTGTATTCATTAATTAACAAAACGAGCAGCAGATAGAAAACTCAAGCACAGCTGCTTCAATTTTTTTGTTATTCACATTTGACAATTAAAATTAAGAGATGGTAAAAATCATTACCATAAGTCTATAAATGTTTAAACATGATCCTTAATACTTACCAAGTCTCACAATGGACACCCATCAATAAAACCAGCTAAAAGACCAAAAAATAAATAATTATTTTTATTAGCCAAACCCTCATATTTTTAATCTTAGGCAATCAAATTGAATTTAACTAACACTTGTATCAAATTACATTGTGCAAAAAGTTATTTCTTTGAAGAATCCTTAAAAATTCTAATCAGACTATTGAAAAGACCGACCGGACCACTCATGTTCAAAATGAGCCAAAATACACAGAAGGTTTCACAGTGAAGAGTACTCCTAAAATCTCACCGTACCACATCCAGTCCGACCAGTCCATTCATCATTACAACCGAACTATTGGATGAGAAAAGAACCAAAAGAGACAGAAGGCTTCTTGGTCAGAAGTACTCTCACTTTCTCAGAGTACCACAATAAGTCCGACCGGACTTCAAGGGATTTCCACCGGATCTGGTGCAAGTCCGACTGGCCTATTTAAAAAATACTTAAGTCAGAAGTTGTTACATATCCACTCAATAAATGAAAACCATGTGGACCAACCGTTGGAAGAGCATTAAGCAGAATCTCAAATATTCTGATCGAACCATCATGTTCTCCACCAACATCACAGTATACCGACCGGACCAAGCCTAGTCTGACCATGAAATTGCTCTGGCAAAGTAATTAGTGGAAGACAAAAATCAAACATGTTGGTCCTAATCTCAAACAGCTATTTCATGACCTGAAGGCTATAAAAACCATAAGTAACTTCATTTTGATGTAACAGTGTGATTGTAAGAGCCTACTTTAACATCTTTCTTTTCTTTGCATCAAAATCTTACTTTATATTGATTAAGTGTTGGGTATAAGCATTAAACACCATTCCAAGTTTGAGAGTAAACTTGAAAACACTTAGGTTGTGAGAGTGAGCCTAGAAAAACTCTTGTAAGATCTAGAGAAAACACTAAGTTAGAGTTAAGCTTATAAAAATTCAAAGCTAGTGAAACCTTAACAAATTTTTAAGGAAGTGGATGTAAGATCAAGGTAAATTCGAATAATTTTAAATCTTTGTGTTCATTGCCTCATCTTCTATGTAATCTTTTTTACATTTTCTACATGCCATGCTTTTTTATTTTGAATTTGCCATCACTTTCCAAACTAACCAATTCACCCCCCCCCCCCCTGGTTGTTATCTTGGGATAACAATTGGTATCAGAGCTTATTAATTTCTTAAACTTAACTGTGAAATTTGATCTAAAATGGCAATCTCATCTTCATCTACCTCAATTTCTCATGGAAATCTTAATTCTCTTCTTAGACCCTACTTTGATAGAAACGATTATTCCTATTGAAAACACAAAATGTTTTTATTCCTAGATAGTGAGGGAATAGAGCTATGGGATTATGTTGAAAAAGAGTAGAAACCTCCTGCTCACGAAGTTGAGGGTGTCCAAGTTCCTTTTCCCAAAGCACAACGGTCAAATACCAATGTAAAAGATCGATTTAAAAACTATAGGGCAGCCTCCATCTTAATGAATTCTATTTCAAGAGAAGAAGGTGGGAGAGTCTATCATCTCACTTATGCTCATTACATTTGAAAAAATCTTGAGAACTATCATGAGGGTACTACCCAAGTGAGACTCGCCAAGAAGCAAATGTATATACATGAGTATGAGCTATTCAAGATAAAGCCCAATGAAAATGTTACCGACATGATGAATCACTTGGTTGCCATCGTCAATAAGTTAAAGAAATATGGTAAGATATATGATCAAGATGAAGTCAATAGCTAAATCTTAAGAGCACTTAGAATAAAGAATAATTTTGAATCTAATGTCTCTTCAATTGAAGAAGCTCATGATCTGAGTTCTTTCAGAACTGATGAACTTATTGGAAAATAACTCACCTTTGAATTGCACACCGAAAGAAATGAAGAACGAAATGAGAAGGATAAAAGGAAACTAATAGCTCTCAAAGCAATCAAAGAAGTTGAGAGTTCAAGTAATGAAGATAGTGATGATGAAGAAGAAATGACAATATTTTCAAAAAGAATGAGTGATTGGAAGAGAAAGAGAAGATTACAAGCCAACAAAGGTACATTTTATAAATCTTCCTTTAAAGATAAAGATAAAAAGAATGAGGTGAAATGCTATGAATATGGAAAATCCGGTCACATCAAATTGGATTGCTTCAAATTGAAAAAAAAAAAGAAGTGGGATAAAGAAAAGAAGAAATCACTCAAAGCTAAATGGGATGACTCTTCCTTAAGTGAAGAAGAAGAATAAGAAGAGGAAGGAATTGCCCATCTATGTCTCATGGCTATTGAAGATGAAAAGGATCCTAATAAGGTAAGTACTCAATCCTTGAATTTAATTGGATGTGATGACAATGATATTGATGCTTTAGATGATAGTGATATGATTAAACATATGAACCTTAGAATAGAAAAGTATTTTTCTAAGATGAAGTTTTATAAGGATAAATGCTTTAAGATAGAGGACTTTGTGAGCTTAAAAAATTGTACCTTTGAATTAAAAATCTCAAATGAACAATTATTGAAATCCATTGATGCAATGAATAAAAATTCACATAGCTTAGAAAATGTGATCAAGAAAAATGAAAAATTGAAACATGAACTAAAAGGACTTAAAGAATCAATTTCAAAATTTCACAAAGGAAAAGAAGTATTAGATACATTAATTAATAATCAATGGTCACCATCCTTGAAACATGGTTTAGGATTCTATGGATCATCCAATACTCCACCCAAAGCATCCATATTTATAAAAGCTTCTACAACTCAAACATCTAGTATTGAAGTTGTAAAAAACACCAAAGCACAAACTATGCCTAAAAGTATTGCATTGGGTACACAAAACTCTAGAACTAAAGTTCTAAGAGTAAAACATGCATTCATTTACACTAGGCATGAACATAAACACAAAAATACACAAAAACAAGCTCATTCAACACATACTTGTAATTATGTGCACAATTCATTGAATTTCAATAGAAAAGTGCATAAGTATAGAACATTGTATCAATGCACAAATTGTATGAAATTTGAGCATAAGAGCACATTTTGCTATATTAGATAGGCTCATCTCAAGCTAGAGGATCCTTCACCTACTAATCCCCAAGGACCCAACCTTATTTGGGTACCTAAAAGAAGATAAACATCACTGTTTTTGTAGGTATGTCTAAAATCTACTATCAATAAGAGTTCTTGGTTTATGGATAGTGGATGTTCAAGGCATATGACTGAGAATGCAAAGGTTTTTACAACTCTTACTTATAAGCATGGATGTAATGTTACTTTTGAAAATAATGCTAAATGCAAAATAATTAGCACTGGCTTCATTGGCATGCTTGGAAAAAATTTAATTGAAAATGTTTGGCTTGTTGATGGGTTGAAACACAATTTGCTTAGTGTAAGTCAATTATGTGATAAAGGATATGATGTAAGTATTGAATCCAAAGGATGCAAAGTTACCAATTAAAATGGTGAAATTGCCTTCAAAGGAGCTAGAGTTAATAACACATATAAAATTGACATATATTCCAACAATACATTTGAATGTTTGATTTCTATCAATAATGATGCTTGGTTATGGCAAAACAGACTAGGACATACTAGTATGGATTATTTACAATGCATTAGTAAAGAAGAACTAGTTGTTGGTCTTCCTAAAGTTAAATTTGACAAAGATAGAATATGTGTATCTTGTCAATTTAGTAAGAAACATAAAAGTTTATTTAAATCTAAAAATATTGTAAGTACATCTAGACCCTTAGAGCTCATTTACTTGGATTTATTTGGATCAAATAGAGTTGCTAGCCTGGGTGGAAAATTATATACATTTGTACTTGTTGATGACTACTCAAGGTTTACATGGGTAAACTTCTTAGCTCAAAAGAATGAAGCTTTTAACCATTTTAAAATATTTTCAAAAAGAGTTTAAAATGAAAAAGGCTATATGATCACATCTATGAGAAGTGATCATGGTAAAGAATTTGAAAATGAGAATTTTGAAAAGTTTTACAATGAATTTGGTATTTCACATAACTTTTTGGCTCCTAGAACACCACAACAAAATGGTGTGGTTGAAAGAAAAAAATAGAACTTTGATTGAAATGGCTAGGACAATGCTTAATGAGTATGACTTACCATCTCACTTTTGGGTGAAAACTGTTAATACCACTTGTCACATTTCAAATCGTGTTTACAAAAGGTCATTGATAAACAAAACTTCTTATAGGTATGGCATAGAAGAATACCTAAAATTTTATACCTTAGAGTATTTGGATGCAAATGCTTTATATTGAATACCAAGGATAATCTTAAAAAATTCTCATTCAAATCAGATGAAGGCATATTTTTAGGATACTCATCATCTAGCAAAGCATAAAGAGTATTTAACAAGAGAACCATAGTAGTTGAAGAATTAATGCATATTGTCTTTGATGGAACCTCTAAACTTGATCAAAGGAAAGGTAGTACTCTTGATGGTTTTGTAGGTACATTTGAACAACAAAAAATAATTAATGTTCCAAAGAATAATCATGATGAACATGAAGAGGAGACTCAAGAGCTACCTAAAGATAGGGAATATAAGAAGGATCATCCAAAAGAACTCATCATTGGTGAAACATTAAAGGGAGTAACTACTAGATCTAAATTTAAACACTTAGATATTAATTTAGCTTTTGTTTCTCAAATTGAGCCAAGGACCATTGATGAGGCTCTTGATGATGAAAATTGGGTGATTGCTATACAAGATGAACTCAACCAATTTGAGAGAAATAATATGTGAAAACTTGTTTCTAGACCTAAAGTCCATCCAATTATCAGATGTAAATAGGTATATAGGAATAAGCTTGATGAAAATGGTCTCATTACTAGAATAAAGCTAGATTGGTAACCAAAGGATATAACCAAGAGGAAGGCATAGACTATGATAAGACATTTGCCCCCATTGCTAGACTAGAAGCTATTAGAATACTACTTGCATTTGCATGTCACGTGAATTTTAAACTTTTCAAATGGATGTTAAAAGTGCATTTCTAAATGGGTTTATTAATGAGGAAGTTTATATTGAACAACCTCCTAGTTTTGAAGATTATAAGCTTCCAAATCATGTCTTTAAACTTACTAAACTACTATGGGTTGAGCAAGCTCCAAGAGCTTGGTATGATAGACTTAGTGCATATTTGCTTGAAAATAGTTTTTCAAAAGGCAAAGTTAACACAACTCTTTTCGTTAAAAAGAATAAACATAATATTTTGATTGTGCAAATTTATGTTGATGATATTTTATTTGGTGCTACTAATGAATCTTTGTGCAAGAAATTTGCTTCTTGTATGACTAGAGAATTTGAAATGAGCATGATGGGTGAACTCAAATTCTTCCTTGGACTATAAATCAAGTAATAAAAAGATGGGATCTTTATCAACTAATCCAAGTACACAAAGGAACTCCTCAAGAAATTTGAAATGGATGGTTATAAGACTAGCAAAACTCCCATTAGCATATCCATGAAACTTGGCAACGATAAAAATGGTAAGGTAGTAGATGAGAAAAAATATCGAGGTTTTATCATATCTCTACTTTACTTAACCACATCTAAACTCGATATAATGTAAAAAGTATGTTTATGTGCTAGATTTCAATCACGCCCTAAAAAATCACATTTGAATGTCAATAAAAGAATTTTGAAATTCTTGAATGGTACATTGCATTTAGGGCTTTGGTATTCTAGAAACACATCATTTGACATTTTAGGCTTTTCAGACGCTGATTATGCCGATAGTCTTTTGGATAGAAAAAGTAAGATCGGGTCATGCCATTTTCTTGGTGATTGTCTAGTTTCTTAGTTTAGCAAGAAATAAGTGTCGATTGCCTTATTCACCGCGGATGCCGAATATGTTGCTGCATATTTTTATTGTACTCAAGTTATTTGGATGAAACAATAATTGCTTGATTATTGAAAAACTTTTGAACAAATTCCTACTAAATTTGATAACACTAGTACCATAAATCTATCTAAAAATTCAATTCAACACTCTAGGCCAAAACATATAGATATTAAGCATCATTTCTTAAGAGACAATGTCTAAAACCAAAATGTTATATTAGAGTTTATTGATAAACAAAACCAACTTGCTGATATATTCACAAAAGCCTTAAATGAATAAAGGATGAACTTCATAAAAGATCATTTAGGAATGAAAAATGGAAGCAACATATCATAAATTGTTTGAAATCCTACTTTACTTGATCCAAATCTCCCATTAATATCTATTTTTGATAAAACGTTTGTATCTTCAACCAAAAGCATTCTAATCTTTCAAAATTTCTGATTTTTTAATGATTCCCGATCGGACCACCCATAAGTCCGACCATACTAATTTGAAAATTCTTGGTTTCAAACTTCTTGTCAAAGTATGACCATACTTTCCATTGGTATGACTGAAATTTTTTAAAATTTTGTGACCGTTGTGCCTAAAACCAATATCCCATTCGGAATTTATAAAGTCCCATTGGACTTTTCAAAATTTTCAAACTTCGCCACCGAATTTTTTTGAAGTCCGATCGGACTTTCACTCTGAATTTAAAAATTTCTAGCTATTGGAATTCATTCAAAACGTGCATTTACTCCTCCAACAGCTATAAACGACTATTTTTCTTCTCAAACACTATAAATACCCTCTAATATCAGTATTTGCATCCTTTTATCAATGTCTAAACACTTAAACACTAAAAGAAACTCAAACTCTCCTAAAATCAACTCTCTTCTTCATTTATTTCCTTGCTCAAAGTCATGGGTCCTAAAGAACACAAGAAGAAGGTTTCAAAAGCTGAGAAAGGAAAGGGTGTTGTTGCCCTTTCTCAACAAGAAGAGCCTCCTAGATGAAGCCACAAGATTATATTTATAGATGAGGAAGAAAGGAAAAGGTATGCTATTCTCAAAGATAAACCCATAGAACCAAACTATCTCTTCTCTACCCTAACACTAGAACCTTTAGGTATTGAAAATGACATTAGGGGCTGTCTTAGAACCTTGAGATGGGAAAATTGTTTGTTCTTGGAGAATGATGACCTTGATTGGGAGATCTTGACAAAGGAGTTTCTTACAACTTTGGTTAGCGGCAAGAATAGCATAAATTCCTTAGGTTATTATTGTATATCATTTAGGTTATTTAACCAAGAATATGGCCTTATCTTAGAGGATTCCATTTGGGCATTTCCAATAGAAGGTATATCTCACATCTCAACCACTCTCCTTACTCCTGAATTTTAATTGAATTTTTGGCAAGAAATTTTCATTGAAACCTCGCTTCACAAATAATCAAATGTAAAAAATCTTAGGACCCTCACCTATTGGATGTTGCATAGGATTATTACTTACACAATTAGTACTAAAGGTGAGAGCAATGAAAAAGTTACCCAAAAAGATCTACTCTTTCTATTTTGCTTGATTAGAGGTCACCCAATCCAAATCTAAAATTTCCTCATTGACACTTTTCTATACATTAGGAAAATAAAATTCGGGCTTATTCTTCTCTCTTCACAAGTTACACAAATTGCCAAAAATATTGGAGCACTTACACCAACAAACAAAACAACACTCTCCAATCCTCTTGATCCCACCAAAAAGTCCATAAACATAAGCGATCTTAAACATGCCAAGTGTATTAGGGATGATGATGAGAACTATGTCTACATCTTAGAAGCACTAAGTGCTAGGGCTCAACAAAGAAAGAGATCAAGGATCGTAGAGGAAGGTGGAGAACTTTTCAAATGAAATTCCCTAGAACTACCACTCCTAAACCTCAATCTTCCATCCTCCAACTTCTTTAAGATATACATGGATAAATGAGCACACAAAGTTCAAGGATAGATAAGATGACTAATGAGATCTCTCATCTTCACCTTGATATTCAAACCATCCAAGAAGCTTTGGGATTGCCAAAGTGCATTGAAGATGAACCAAGCTTGTCCCCCTCTATCCAAAGAGAAGCTACTGCCTCTCAACCAAGAGAAGAAGAGCAAGGGGAACATAGAGAAGAGGAAGAAGAAGAAGAAGAGGGAGATGAAAAAGAAGGAGAAGATGAAAAAAGTGACAATGATGCTTAGGACCTATTTTTTTTTCTTTGCTATTTCATTGTACTCCTGTTTGTGTGTCTTTTATTGCTTTATAAATCAATGAATTTGCTTTTCTATATTGCTTTTAACTATTTCTTTTTACCTTTGTCAAAGGGGGAGAATATACTTGAAATTGAATAAAAAACTGAAATTGAAAAATTAAACAACAACATTCAACAACATTATGAAGCATTCATTAAAGAGGAGCATATAAACACATCTTTAAATAACTAAATGAAGCATACATTAAGAGGAGCATATAAACACATCTTTGGACATTTTAAAATTTAATTTAATTGCCAAAGTCAAAAAGGGGAGATTGTTAGCAAAATCCTCCTATTTTTTATCTTAGATAATCAAATTGAATTTAATTAATAGTTGCATCAAGTTACATTGTGTAGGAAGTTATTTCTTTGAAGAATCCTTAAAAAGTCTGATCGGATCACTCTTGTTAAAAATGAGCCAAAATACACAGAAGATTTCACGGTGGAGAGTACTCCCAAAATCTCACCATACTACATCCAGTCTGACCGGACCATTCATCATTATGACCGGACTATTGGATAAGAAAAGAACCAAAAGAGACAGAAGGTTTTATGGTCAAAAGTACTCTTACTTTCTTAGAGTACCACAAGAAATCCGACTGGACTTCAAGGGATTCCAACCGGACCTGGTGCAAGTCCGACCGACCTATTTAAAAAATACTCAAGTCAAAAGTTGTTACATCTTCACTTAATACGTGGAAGCCACGTGGACCAACCGTTGGAAGAGCATTACGCAGAATCTTAAATATTCCAACCGGACTATCATGTTCTCCAACCGGCATCACAGTATACAGACCAGACCAAGCCTAGTCCAACCATGAAATTGCTCTAGTAAAGAAATTAGTAGAAAACAAGCATCAAACATGTTGATCCCAACCTCAAACGGCTATTTCATGACCCGAAGGCTATAAAAACCATAAGTAACTCCATTTTGATGTAACATTGAGATTGTAAGAGCTTACTTTAACATCTTTCTTTTCTTTGTATCAAAATCTTACTTCATATTGATTGAGTGTTGGGTGTGAGCATTAAACTCCATTTCAAGTTTGAGTGTAAGCTTGAAAACACTTAGGTTGTGAGAGTGAGCTTGGAAAAACTCTTGTAAGAGTTTTGAGGATTGATCTCAAACTATTATACTAGTTTAGTGTAAACTAGAGAAAACACCAAGTTAGAGTTAAGCTTGTAAAAACTCAAAGCTAGTGGAACCTTAACAAGTTGTTAAGAAAGTGGATATAGGATTAAGGTAAATCCGAACCACTATAAATCTTTGTGTTCATTGCCTCATCTTCTACTTAATCTTCTTTTACATTTTCGACATACCTTGCTTTTTTATTTTGAATTTGTCATCACTTTCCAAACTAACCAATTCACCCCCCCCCCCCCCCCCCCCCCTTTGGTTGCTATCTTGGAACAACAGTTTCATTCCTGGAAATCAAATTTAACCATTAAATTATGATGGAAGAAAAAACACAGCTCAAAAAAATTATACTTTGTTTATAAAGAAAATTATACTTACAAAGTTAATCATGTGCATCCAATAACAAAACTCATCAACAAGGCATAAAACAATTAATTCATTTAAGCCTGCCAATCACTTTTTAACAAAATATAAGTTCATGGCAGTAAAACCAAAGCTAAAAAAATAATAATGCATTTAAAAATTATACTTACAAAAAATTTTATCCATATCCAATTACAAAACTAGCAAAAAGCTAGAGAATCTTAGAATTTCAAACCAGTAATTTAGTATTATAATTATTCAAAACTCAAAACATTGTCAAAATAAATAAAATAAGTAATCAATTGAAAACCTACAACAAAATAAAAGTTGATGGTAGTAAAACCAAAGCTAAAATAATAATAATATATTTAAAAATTATACTTACAAAAGATTTTGTCCATATCCAATTACAAAACTAACAAAAAGGAAGGAACCAAAGATTCTTAGAATTCAAACCTGCAATTCTATGTTATGATTATTCAAAACTCAAAATATAGTCAAATTAAATAAAATAAGTTATCAATTGATAACTTGCAAGTTATAACAAAATAACATCAGAACTATATTCTCAAAACATCATTAGAGCAAAATATTCAAAAAGCCCAATACTACAAAATTATAAAGATACACTAAGTATAAGAAAAATGATGAAAAAGATACAAAAGAATTTGATGAAAAAAAAGGGAAGGAGAAGAAGCAAAAGCTACAACAACAACAATAGGAGGAGGAGAAGAAGAAGAATTTGATAAAGAAAAGGGAGATGCAGCAGCAAAGGAGGAGGAGGAGGAGGATGAGAAATATTAGGTTACTTATGAATCAGTTTTCTATTTCCATATGATCAACGTCCACCGAACTTGTAGCAACTTCCATACCATTTACCCATTTCTGTAATTTAAAAAATATACTCAATTAGTATATAAAGCTGAAACATGTCCACATAAAAAGAAAATAAAAAAATTTAATTTAATTTACAAAATACCTACTTCAATTTTTTCAATTCTTCAAGTGCTTCAAGCATCTCTAGGTGTTGGAATCTAAAATCATTGGCCTTAGCCAAATTTGTGTGCAAATTAGAGCTTCAGTCATTTTAGGAGATAAAGAACTCCTAAAAATATCTAAAACCCGGCCACCGGTGCTAAAGGCCACAATAGAGATAGGGACAGCGAGCACATCACGAGCCAAGATTGATAGCACGGGAAATCTAGAAGCATTTGACTTCCACCAACCTAGCACATCAAAACTTGAATCTTCCACAGACTCAAAATGTTCATTTAAGTACTTTTTCAAGTCATTTTAAGCATTTATGTTATCTTGTTTTCTCAAATGGCTCCTAAATGCAGCTACCCTAGCCTTTGAGGCTGTTATTCCTACTCCCTCGCCAATGTTTAATGACTATCCAGTTTAATTTTGCTCATTAGAAATTGTTGCAGGCTTGTATGCATTAGAATACCATGCATACAGCTTGGTTAATTGAGCTTTAATTCTATCAATCATACTTTTCACTAATTCTTGCCCATGAATATCTTCTAAAGACCATATAATGTACTCCATTTTATTTCTAGGGTCAAGAATGTTAGCAATGAACAGTAATCCATTAATATTTTTTATTTACCCCAATATTTATCATGTTTCTTTTTCATATATGTAGTCATTATACCTAGGAGTGATTCTGAATTCAAAGCCCATTTTTTCATTTCATATTGAATTAGTGCTAGATGATGGAAAGCGTTATATGATGTCACATATAATGAACTAGAAATGTCCAATGTGACATCATAAAAAATCTTTAGGAACTCTAGAAACACCCTAGCATTGTCCCAATCAGAACTCATAGGTATTGTCCCTCTCTTTCATCATCTAAAAAATATTAGAGGTAATCCCCATCCTCTTCCTCTAGTCTCTCAAATGCTTTTTGAAACTTCATGGTAGCATCAAGCATCAAATATGTCGAGTTCATCTAGTTGGAACATCCAGGCATACTAGGGATTTATGTGGAATGTCCTCTTGCTCTACACAATGCTTAAATTTCACCAATCTAGAGGGAGAGGCTCTAACATACCTAACAGCTTTTCTAATGGCAGCATTACTCGAATGCATGTCTTTCAAACCCTCACTAACAATTAAATTGAGGATGTGTGCGAAACATCTAACATGTAAGAACTCCCCTTCCATTACCAAACCACTAGAAATCTTAATTTTTTCTTAAGATATGCAATAGCTCCATCATTAAAGCTTGCATTATTAACAGTTATCAAAAAAACCTTTTTCACTCCCCACTCATTCAAACACAATTCAATCTGCCTACCAATTGTTTCCCCCCTATGATTTGGTATTTGGCAGAAACTTAGGATTCATTTTTGGAGTTTCCAGTCTTTATTTATGAAGTGAGCAGTAAGAGTCATATAATTTAAATTTTGAACACTCGTCCAGCAGTCAGCTGTAAGACATACTCTCTCACAATCTCTCTTTAACAATGTTTTTAACCTTAATTTTTCATCCAAATAAAGCTAGAAGCAGTCCCTCGCAATGGTATACCTTGAAGGGACCTTAAATTGTGGAACCATAGTTGACATCATATGTTTAAACCTATAACCCTCAACAAACCTAAATGGTTGTTCATCAACTATAACAAAGATTGTTATAGCTTTTCTACATTCCTCAATAGAAAATTCTTTAAGGACAACACTTATATTTACCCCCACCATCAGATTTGGGACTAAATTTGAGAACTTGCTGCTTAAGATCATTTTTAAGCATATAAGGGTACTTGGGGCATGATTTTCAAATGGTGAATCATATTTGATGTCACGTGAAGCTTTGAATCACATAAATACCTCTTGCCACAGTACTTATAGGTTGTTATTGGTTCAGCAACCTCCTGCTTGTGCAATTTGGTAAAATGATCCCAAGCCATGGATGTTTTCCTTGGGCCTGAAGCTGATTGCTTCCTTTTTTTGCTTGCAAGATGTGATTTAGTTGCAAGCTGTTCATTTTATTGTGTATTTGGTTGAGGTCGTTGTTGACTAGGTTGTTGATTTTCTTGCCTATCGACCATTCCCTTAAAGAGAAGAATTCACGAAAAAATTAATTATGTTAATAATTTAATTAATTGACTACTCATTTAGGCGACGACTATTAGAGTTTAACTATAAACATATATATATATATAAACAAAGACACATAAAAATTTAAAAGACCCTAAATTAGTGCTGAAAAATCATAGAGCAAAAGACAAATATGAAAAATACTAAAAACCCTAAATTAGATACACTAAAAACAAAAAACAAAAGCAGATATATAAAACCCATAAAAAAATTTGAAATCTTTGATACAAAGATACATAAAAATTTTAAGAACCATAAATTAGTGCTGAAAAATCATATATCTAAACTAGATATTAATTATCACAAAACAAAAAAAAACACTAAACAGTAACTAAAAAACAATTGAAATACACTAAAAACCTAAAACAAAAACAGATCTATAAAACCCATAAAAAAATTTAAAATCTTTGAACACATTGATTCTCCATACAATATACTAATACAAATGTATAAACACACAATAAAAAAAAGAGAAACACAAACTTTGAGATTTAAATTGGTGAAAAGAAATGATTTTTAGTACAAATCTATAAACTACATAAAATAACAAACACAAATCATCACTGATAAAGAAAATACACACTTTGATTCTAATCTCTCACATAAATAGAAGAAGAAATACTCACAGAGCTTTAGATGAACTGAGAGTCTAAAATTGAGCGATTGAGCGCCTTTGTTTCTTCTCTGAGTGAATTGAGAAGAGACAGAAAAAGAGAGAGTGATGTAGAGAGAGATCGACCAAGAGAGATTAAGATGAGAGAAAAGAGAGAGAGGGGCAGAGAGATTTTTTGAAAATTGAAAAAAGAAGACTCTGGAGAAAGTTGTGAAATAAGCAGCTAGGGTTAAGGTTCACCCATTGAGATGTTTATATAGTCATTACAAAAAATGACACTGTTCTACCTATTTTATATTATATAAGTATATTAACTCAGTCAGGTTTGGGTCTAATCAGTATATTAAACCCTCAACCGACCGATAACCCAAACCTGACACTTCCTTTAGAGCTAAACCCGTTGTCGCCCATTATCTTGAACCGAACCTACCGAACCGGTAATATATAATGTGGGTACGTTGGAAATTGTTGGGTTGAATGACTTTGCACAGCCCTACCACCAAGATCGTCGACGTCCAACGTCAGAGCAGCCCGCACTCATAGAATGAAGTTGGCATCTCTTGAGAGCTTCCGGCAGATTCCAATATCCTTTCCCGGCAATGTTGGTATTTTTGAAACCCTCTTTTCAGAAGTTTTATTTTGGTATATCATTTGTAAATTTCAGACAACTTTTGAGTTTGACCGGAATCCGGCGACAGTGATACTATTTTGGCTACCATTTTTTTACGACGGCTATACTATTCCGGTTACGAATTTACTATTTTGGTAATTATAAAAAAATAGTAAAAATATATAATAAATAATGAATAATTAAAGGTTAATTATTATAATTTTTTATATTTAATTGGTAAAAATTTATAATTAGATAATTAAATGAATTATGAGTTATGATAGTAACTTTAGATATAATTAAAGAAATAAATAAAATAATAATAATAAATATGTATAATTAATTATTGATAGTAAATAGATTAAAATTTAAATATTTTGAGGGTGTTAATTTAAAACTAATTAAATGTAAAGATTTTTAATTTAAATATTATAATTCTAATTGAGTTAATTATTAAATAATAAATAAGAAAATAGAGTGCTAAGTAATTAAATTAAATGGTTAAAGTATTATGTTTAAAAATATTTTTTAAAAATTAATTGCTTGATTAAAATTAGTATTTTTATAATTAAATTAACCAAGTTATTTTTATAAAGTGAGGTAAATAAATTATATGGTAATTAAGTATAATTGAGGGATAAATTAAATAAATAAGATTAACGTTGATATAATAAACTATTACTATTATATTTTTGAGATGTATGTTGGGCTTATATTTGAGCTATGGAGAATTGTAATGGTGGCCCAGATGGGGCAATTGGGATGACGTTAACTGTTGAATTTTTTTTTTGAAGTGTGTTCTCGTTTTGTTTTAAAGGAAAATATCATAGTTATAGATGAGACTCTACTAAAATTTTGGCAGAATCTCTATAGTCGTATTTGTCTATATTTTAATAGTTTTTATTGTCGATTAAAAATATTTTTAGGTGTTTCTATTTCCAATCAAATGTTCCAAGAAAAATCGTTGAGTTTCCATAAATCAGTGAGTTATATAGAATAATATAATACTCCACGGCTGTGACGGCGAACCCTATGTATTAGATTCTAAGAGAAATGTATGCACTAAGAGAGCCAAATAGGAAGATAGGCTCCCCAGTTTGAGGTTTAGTATGGCCCCATTGACTTACTCATATCCTTGTTTGCTTATGTGATTTGTTGGTTGATTGCCATTTATATGAGCACGTTATGCATGGGATGGTTGTATTACATTAATTACTATATAGCTTATTGAGTCAAACGCTCATTCTTGTTCATCATTTTTCCTATGTTGTATGTTGAGTATAGGAGTACTGCTTATTCAGGTATTCTGCCTTTTTATTTCTCGACAAGAATGTTAATTGTATATGTTTTACTGCATAACTATGTTATAATTATTTTCTAAAACTCCACATCGTATTTTTTTCTTGTCTATCTTCTTTTTCGTTTAGTTTCGCAATTTAGTTAAATATACTTATTAATAAATGTCTAATGATGATGATGTAATATTATATTAAAGTATAATATTAATAAGCTAGTGGGTCTGATTTGAGATAGTGACTACTGTCATCATCTATATTTATCGAAAAATGAGTTGTCAGGTTTACTACTGGTTCTGAGAGCCATGTGCCTTTTCCATTCCTTATTGCTGGTCATGTGCTCTCCGGTTGGGTCGTGACACGCCCAAAGGCTTATGGCAATGCCAAAAACAAATCCCTAGAATAGACATTATATAAGGCAATATGCAATTCACAATTATCATATTCCCTTTTTCTCATGTTTTCCCACATTTCATATTAAGTTTCCATTTTTCCATATATATTCAACATCATTAATATTTATTTTGCAAATGTGGCTAGTTTCACATTTTAGTGCATAAATAGCACATTTCATAACTTACACATATCATCACTATTAGCCATTCTTTTATGGCTTAACATGCCACAATTAAATCAAATTATGCATTATTATTACAAAAAAAATGCTAAATACATGTATTCATTATCAAGTAATATAACACATACATTCCTATGCAATGTGCTATGTTTTAACCAAAGCAATTAATTAAGATAGGTTCCAAAATATGTACTAACCTTATGAATGACATAATGTGAGCCAAAACTCCACCAAACAACAAGTTCTCCTATCGCCCTTCCTCTCTTGGTTATGAAAATTTGACACCACTCACTTTCTAATCAAAATGTGAGTGTACACAACAAATTATAATCACATTTCTATGTATTTTAATTAATAAAATTTAATTTAGCATAATTCTGTCGAGTTTTTATATTTTTTTCCTAATGTACTTTAACTTTGGAAGTCAATTTCAATCATTTTCAAATTGAGTTTTAAGCTCAATTATGTCTTTAGAATCACATTCCAACACATTTTAAACAATGAAACTCAATTTATATTCATTCCCTTCAAACTACCAAAATTTACCTTAACCCTCTTTGATTCTAAAAATCCATTCTAACCAATTTCAATTTATATTTTAAGTTCAAGTATATCTTTAAAATTATATTTTAACATTATTTAAGTAATTAAATTCATCCTACATCAATTCTTTATCAAATTCCCATCAAAACCTTAAATCACCATCTTCTTCTTCCAAAATACCATGAACCTTAATTGTTTCAACTATTTAACCACAAAATCATTGTTTCCAAACCAAACTAACATTATCTAAACTCATTTAAATAATTATCTCACACTCCATCAAATTTCCAAATTACATATATTCACATATTTAAAGAAAAGCTGTCAAAAACTAAAGAAATCTTACCTCTTTCTTGCAACTTCCATAAAACTCCTTAATTCCTTTGGAAGTTTGATAAAATTTGATGTATGAAAGAGAAAAATCCTCCCTTAAAACCTTCAAAATTCGTCCATGACTTGAGGAGAAGAAGAAAAGGATGATAAATATGGATATTTAACTTTTTATTCTTCCTAACTTATAATATATTTATATAATTAAATTAATAATTGAGATATTTTCATTCTTTCATCCAAAAATAAATAAATTTTAATTTTGAATATTTATTATTTTATTATTATATATATTTTTTATTTTTTTAACTTTTATTTTTTATCTTTTTTACCATTTTACTCTTTTTACTATTTGACTTTTATATTTAAATATATTACTTTTATATTCAACATCTATATTAGCATAATCCCTCTTCTAAAAAATATAATAAAGCATCCAACATAAAAAGAGAATTGAAAAGCATCTTGTTTCACAAAATGCTAAGGGACGAAGGAAAAGAAAATAGCCCCATAATCTATCCGAACCAAAAGAAAACAAAGGATCTGGGAGTGTTGCCGGCGAAGAGATCCGCAATAGTCCTAAATCTAAAGTAAAAACAGAGGCTTGAAACTCTATTTGAAAAGGGCTAGAAACTTCTCTTAGAACATCAGACTAGCATCCATCAACTTGGATGACCACATTAAAAAAATATATATTCATATCTCAAATTTAGTATTTTTTAAATTTTTTATATTTTTTTTATCTTTTGATGCTTTTAATTATTTTTCTACTCAAAATATTCTTTTAATGTAAGCTTTATTTAGGACCTATGATCCTTTCTTTCCCTCAAATACTTCTAGATTTGAGGATGGATGGAATAACAGAGTCGCTTTTTCTCCCATGACTATGTTATTCTGCTAGTGGACGAACAAGTTATTGAATCTGCTTTTTATCTCAGTTCTCGGCTTCTCTCAGATGATCCACGGCCGCTCTTTGAAGGGTGTGGGTCTTAGTGACTCAAAGTCACAAAGGCTCTGGGCCATCTGTGATGAGTTAGCCCACTGAAGCCTCTTCTGATGCGGTGCGTTTTGGTGTGCAGAGTAGAAGAGCTGCCTTCACATGTGTGGTTCTTCTGTGCACGGGTTTAGGGTTATTATAAATACTCTACTTACAGTTTACTGTGTAACTTTTTTTTCTTGTCATTCTCTCTCTCTCAGCAGTCGGGGTGTTCTAGAGTTTTCTTTCTGATTTCTTCTCTAGTTCTCTGTACTGGTTTCTTTTGTAAGGGCTTGTTTCTTTGATTTGTTTGAGGGGTGAGCTTTACAGTTTGTATCTTGAGAGATAGGGATGATCTGAGACTGCTGGCTTGTAACAGTTTCTGCCTATTCTAAAGTTTTTAAGGGATTGACTGAGGGATTTTGTCTCCTCGCCTTGGATGTAGCCTTTACTGTGTGTAAAGGTGAACCAAGTAAAAGATTATGTTATTTTTTATGCTGTTTGTTGTTCTGGATTGTGGCGATTATTGTTAGGGTTTCAATTTCCGATCGTATTCCGTCACAAGTGGTATCAGAGCCTTCATCAGAAGAAGATCGAACAGGTGGTTTCTTTCTTTTCTGCTAAACTTTCTCTTTTATTTCTCGTTTATCAGTTTTAGGGTTACTGTTTGGTTAAGAGTGCCTGTTTCTTGGTAGATCTAGTTTTCTTTCCTTGTTTTTGTTAAGATCTGGTACTGTCAGTTGTTTAATCTTGTGACAGGAAAGATCGATCGAAGGGAAGTGAACTAAGGTTCTCTTGGAAAACCCTAAGTCTGCGAATCATGTCGGTTGCCAAGATAAACGTAGAAAAGTTCGATGGTAAAGCCGATTTTACCATCTGGAAAGAGAAGATGTCCGCGATCCTGGTACAACAGAAGTGCAAAAGAGCACTTAGTGGCATCGAAACACTGCCTAAGACTCTCAGTGAGGACGAAAAACAAGATATGATGGACCTTGCATACAATACGATAATACTTAACCTTTCTGATGCAGTGCTCAGAAAGGTCAGAGGTATGAAAACTGCTCCTGAACTCTGGAATAAGTTGAACTCTTTATATTTGGTTAAATCTGTGTCAAGAATTGCCTATTTGAAAGAACAGTTATTTAGTTTTAAAATGGAACCTTTAAAATCTGTTGATAATAACTGTGACAACTTTTAAAAGCTTGTTCTAGAGTTAGCTGATAATGGTGAAGAGTTAAGTGATGAAAACCAGTCGATAATATTACTTAATTCTATACCAGAAAACTTTCAGAATGTAAAAGATGCTTTAAAGTATGGTAGAACTACTATAGAAGTTGAGGATGTTATGAATGCTTTGAAACTTAGGAGAAATCTCATTTCCTTAGGGTTCCTAGAAGAGAAGGGTCTATACCATACTGCAAAAGATAGGGTTCTGAGAGTGTTTAAAGGGGACAAATGTATGTTAACTGGTCATAGGGTAAATAGATTATATCATTTAGATGGTAGAGTAGTTACTGGTATAGCTAGTGCTACTGTGTCAGCAGCTGTTGACACAATACTTTGGCATAAAAGGTTAGGTCATATAGGGTTCAAAGCCCTAGAACACCTAAGTAGGAAGGGAAATCTGAAAATCACACAGTTTGTGAAACCAGATTCCTGTGAGGGTTGTATCTTAGGTAAATCACACAAACACAGTTTCACATCATCAAGCTATAGAGCTAAAGAGTGTTTAGAGTATGTACACAGTGATTTGTGGGGTTCTACCTATGTTCCTATATCTCTGTCAGGTTCACAGTACTTTGTAACATTCATAGATGACTTTTCTAGGAAAGTATGGATCTATTTCCTAAAGAATAAACATGATGTGTTTAAAACATTCTGTGAATGGAAGCTGCTAGTTGAAAATCTAAAGGATAAGAAGATTAAAGTACTTAGGACTGACAAAGGTCTTGAATTTGTGAATCAACAGTTCAATGACTTCTGTAAAACTAATGGGATTCTTAGACATAGGACATGTACCTATACTCCACAGCAGAATGGAGTAGCTGAAAGGTACAATAGGACCATTTTAAACAAGGTCAGATGCATGCTTGTTGAATCTAGCTTAAGTTCCAAATTTTGGGCTGAAGCAGCACATACTGCTTGCTACTTAATCAATAGATCTCCATCATCTGTTCTGAATTTGAAATGTCCTAATGAGGTTTGGAGTAATAAACCTATAACCTACACACACTTGAGGGTATTTGGATGTATAGCTTACATTCATGATACACAAAGCAAACTTGATCCTAGAGCTAAGAAATGCATATTCTTAAGTTATCCTAGTGGAATCAAGGGGTATAAAGTATGGTTACCAAAGGAAAACAAGGTTGTTGTTAGTAGAAATGTTACATTCAATGAATTGTTGTTTCCTAGTACTAACATGCAGGAGTTCAAATCTGAGGTACAATCAGAGAAGTCTCAAATTGAGGTGGAGCTAGACAGTTTTGTACAAACTGATCAGAATCCACCTCAAGTGATTAATGCAGGTGCAGGGATGGATACACAGGTACAGGGCAGATCAGATGAGTCTGATCAAGAGGAGGAACAACCTGAACAGGTTCCTGAACCTGAACTGGATGATAACCAGTTAGCAAGAGATAGACAGAGGAGGCAGACCAGAAGACCTGTCAAGTTTGAGGATTATACCTACAATGTTGTTAATTCTGAACTGACCTCCTTTGCTCTAGTTACTGCAGCTGCTGTTGAAGAGGATGAACCTCTTGATTATAAGGGTGCAAAGCAGAGTATATACTGGATAAGTGGAAAAAGGCAATGGAAGAAGAAATGTCTTCCCTAAGGAAGAATCAGACCTGGAGGTTAGTACCTAAACCATTTAATAGAAAGATTATTAAATGTAAGTGGATCTTTAAGAGAAAACCACTTATACCTGGTCTTGAGAAGGAAAGATTCAAGGCCAGGTTAGTTTGCTAAGGGTTTTTCTCAAAGAGAAGGTATTGATTACAATGAGGTGTTTAGTCCTGTTGTGAAACATGTTTCAATTAGACTGTTATTGTCAATTACTGCTTTGCTGGACCTTGAGCTTGAACAGTTGGATGTTAAAACTGCCTTTCTCCATGGTAATCTGGAGGAAGAGCTGTATATGTCACAGCCTGAGGGTTTTGTTGAAAAAGGTAAGGAAAACCATGTGTGTTTGCTGTTAAAATCCTTGTAGGGCCTTAAAGAGTCCCCTAGGCAGTGGTATAGAAGATTTGATGACTTTATGCTTAGTCATGATTTCAAAAGAAGTAGCTTTGACCCTTATGTGTACTATTCTGTTGTGTCTGAAAATGTGTATATATACTTGCTTCTCTATGTTGATGATATGTTAATTGCATGCAAGGATATGAATGAGATTGATAAGTTGAAAGGTATGTTTAATACTGAATTTGACATGAAGGATCTAGGTCCTGCCAAAAAGATATTAGGCATGAATATAGAGAGAAATAGGAGTAAAGGCACACTGTTTTTAAATCAAAAAGATTATATAATGAAATTCCTAGAAAATTTTGATTTAAATAAAGGAAAAATTGTTTCCACTCCTATTGGTGCTCACTTTAAGCTGTGTTCAACCATTAAACCTTTGAATTTGGCTGAATCAAGTTACATGTCAGGTGTTCCATATCAGAATGTGGTAGGTAGTCTTATGTATGCTATGGTTTGCACACGGCCTGATTTGGCTTATGGGGTGAGTCTGGTTAGCAAATTCATGTCCAATCTTTGTAAGAAACACTGGTTAGCAAGGTATCTTAAAGGGTCAAGTAATGTTGGTTTTCTGTTTAAAAGGTCTGACTGTAATGTGTATGATATTGTTGGATTCTGTGATTCTGACTTTGCAGCAGATCTTGATAAAAGAAGATCTTTGTCTGGCTACTATTTTACCTTTGCTAATAATGTTGTAAGCTGGAAAAGCAGCTTGCAGCATATAGTAGCCTTGTCTACAACTGAAGCTGAGTACATTGCCTTGACAGAGGCAATCAAAGAAGCTATTTGGCAGAAAGGTATAGTTACAGAGCTGGGTCTCCTGAACGGTAAGGTTTATGTGTTTTCTGACTCCCAAAGTGTCATACATTTGAGCAAAAATAACATGTTTCATGAAAGAACAAAGCATATAGATGTTAGACTGCATTTTATAAGAAATGTGATTGCAAAAGGTGAGGTAAGTGTGGAAAAAATTCATACTGATATTAATCCAGCTGATATTATGACTAAACCTGTTTCTGTTTCAAAATTTCAGGATGCCTTGGGTATACTTGGAGTTTTGAAAACCTGAAAGTTAAGTTTCTGTTGGTGATTACCCGTGAGGAACAAATTCCTGAAATCATTCCCTTTGGAGACTTGGAGTCAAGGTGGAGATTGTGGGTCTTAGTGACTCAAAGTCACAAAGGCTCTGGGCCATCTGTGATGAGTTAGCCCACTGAAGCCTCTTCTGATGCGGTGCGTTTTGGTGTGCAGAGTAGAAGAGCTGCCTTCACATGTGTGGTTCTCCTGTGCATGGGTTTAGGGTTATTATAAATACTCTACTTACAGTTTACTGTGTAACTTTTCATTCTCTCTCTCTCAGCAGTCGGGGTGTTCTAAAGTTTTCTTTCTGTTTTCTTCTCTAGTTCTTTGTACTGGTTTCTTTTGTAAGGGCTTGTTTCTTTGATTTGTTTGAGAGGTGAGCTTTACAGTTTGTATCTTGAGAGATAGGGATGATCTGAGACTGCTGGCTTGTAACAGTTTCTGCCGATTCTAAAGTTTATAAGGGATTGACTGAGGAGTTTTGTCTCCTCGCCTTGGATGTAGCCTTTACTGTGTGTAAAGGTGAACCAAGTAAAAGATTCTGTTGTTTTTGATGCTGTTTGTTGTTCTGGATTGTAGCGATTATTATTAGGATTTCGATTTCCGATCGTATTCCGTCACAAAGGGCTTCCTAACAATGAGTGTTTTGTGCCTTTCTACAAGGAGAATATTGAAGATGGATATCTGTGTTCTGTTGTGCAGGTTGCCATGGTTTTTCTTTCTTTTTTTTTTCTGTTTTCTTTTCTAGTATTGTTACTTGTTCTGTTTCTCTTTGCTCTATTTTTCCTTATTGTGTTGATGATGTTTGTTTTCATCCCTGTTTTCTGTTGCTTTTGTTTGTCTATGCTGTATCTTTTCTTTTATCTTTTAACGAAATTTTCGTCTGATTAAAAAAAGAATCCCAAAAACAAAGATTACCAGACAGTATTTTATTTTGGACCAAGAACCAATTTTACGAACACATGGAGCGCACAAAATACGTCGTACAGAATCAAAGCAAACATTTTAAGATTTTACAGGACAAAATAACATTATTATATTCAAAGACGCTGCTTAATTACACTGACCTTTACAAGTTCTCCAATGGTCAAGCAAGAAAAAAAGTACCCGCAACACCAAATTGGAGAAGAGAAAGATAGCTGTTATATATTGACATACACCATCTGACTACCTATTCCATACATTACATACTCCTTATATATAATCTAATTGCAGCTCTGCAAATGCCAAAAACTTCATTGCAGAAGCTACCTAAGACACCATACTAAAACTTCAAAGAACTTGACAAAAATAAAATTACAGATAACATAATAACTGATGCTTAGAGAGCTGCAAAGTCAATCTCCACTGATGGGTACTTATCCAAACCAAAATTTTCTGTCTCATCCCACTGTGAAGAATCAGAGAAATCCAATAATGAAATTTCAGACTGAGGTGAAGAAGAACCAGCCCATGACTCATCAGATGAAGCTGGTGCTGGTGATGCTGATCCTGATGAAATCTCCACCTTGTAATAGTCTTCAACTCCTAAATTCTCAAATTCACTTTTTAATTCACCTTTCACGGAGTAATTCTCTTCCTTCTTTGCCTCTGAAGTAGCTGATAGATTTTTCTTAGAATCAGCAACAGTACTTGCCTGCCCCGTTTTCCCCTGCTTCTGTTGCAAGCTTTGACAAATCGCCTGCAACTTAGCATCAACAGAGGAATGGAGAGGCTTGTAGTCGCCAAATTCTCCAGAAACATGGGATCCTTGGTGGCGAAGATGAGGAAAGTTAAGCCTGGCAAATTCTCCTCTTAGCTTATAAGCAGCCTTGTCATAAGCCAAGGCTGCCTCTTCAGCTGTGTCAAAAGTCCCAAGCCAAAGTCTTGTCCTGTTCTTAGGGAGTCTGATCTCAGCTACCCATTTGCCCCAATGCCGCTGCCTTACTCCTCTGTAAAGTTTTGTTGGTTTTGGAGGAGAGGCAGATTGTTTCATGGGCACAGGTTTTGGAGCCAAGTAATTGAGCCTTCGGTTATGGAGTAATTGTGAAGTGGCAAGATTAGAAATTTGCTGCTGCTGTTGCTGCTGCTGCTTCAGGTGAATTTGAGCTTGGATTTGAAGGATTTGAGAAGGCGTGAGCTGATTAAGCCCTATTGGACCTGTTTGCTCAAAATCCATCAGGTTATTGTTAGGGAACCCTTGAGAAAATATGTAGGTGTTCGATGGGAAGCAAAAATCAGAGTACAAATTGGGTTGTGAAGAGATCAAAGAGTCATAAGAGCAAGAAGGGATAGAAGATAAAGAACACTGTGAAGGAGGGGAAAGAGGAGAAGTAGAGGGAGACGGTGAAAAATAAGAAGTAGAGGCTGATGAAGCACTTTTCATAAAAGGCTCAAGTGCTTTCATAAGTTCTTCTCTACAAGGATCTATAACTGAGAAAACAGGTGTTGTATTGCTATTACAGAAATCTATAGCTGTCGCCATCATTTTCCGAAATCTAAAACACCCAAAGATCTTCAAATAAACCTGTTACTTAACAAAATTCAATAAAAGGCACTACTATTTCAATTTTTTACAAACAAAAAAACAAGAAAAACAGAACCCAGATAAAAAAGACGAGTTTTTTTTTCACAAAACAAACTTGAGGGACCAAAAATAAACCCTGCAAGTTTGATGAAACTAAAATTAAAATAAAGAGGGAATTAAAATCAACCTGTATCTCTATTCTGAATCACCTGACTTTCAGAAAAATAACAAAAACACCCTTAAGAATATTTTGCTTCTTAAATTTCAGATTAAACACACCAAGAAACAAAAGCTTTGAAAGACAGACGATTGACAGAATGGGATACAGAGAAGAGGGGAATTACTTAAGGGGGAGAGAAAAAAAAAAAGCAAATAATTTTTACCAAACACAATTTTAGAAAAACCCAAAAACAAAGAGAAAAATCTCTCTATAAGCCTCAATTTCTTTGATGCATTCGCTCTATGCATTTCTCATACTCTTCTCTGCCACTTCTTATATAATAGGCTGAATAATTATAAAGTAATCACATTTTACGTATTATACTACTCAATTCTTATATTTTTAATATTTAATTTATATATATTTTTAAAAATTAAATTATTTAATTTTTTTATTAATATTTTTGTATTAAAATTATTAATTAATTATTTTAATATTATAAAATAATTTATTTATTTTTTATATATATTTATTTTTATTATTTATTAAATTTATTTTATTTTTAATTTTATTTTATATATATATTATCTATAAAATAATAAAAGATATTATTCATATTATTTAAATTTTTTTTAATAATATCTATAAAATTAAAATAAATAATATATATGGATTACCTGTAAAATAATAAAAAATATTATTCATATTATTTAAAATTATTTTTTAATAATATTTATAAAATTAAAATAAATAATATATATAGATTACATGCAAAATAATAAAAGATATTATTCATATTATTTAAAATTAAAATAAATTATTTATAAAAAAATATAAATAAAATTAAAAATAAATATAATTTAATAAATAATATATATATATAAATGATAAATAAATTATTTTATAATATTAAAATAATTAATTAATATTTTTATAATAAAATATTAATAAAAAATTAAATAATTTAATTTTTAAAAATATAAATATTAAATATTAAATATTAAAAATATAAAAACTAACTAATATAATTTATAAAATTTTATAAATTTTATAATTATTTAGGGCATATGATATCAAGATCAGAGGCTTAGCCTTTAGTTTTTCTCTCTAAGTCTAAACCACAATTACCATAATTTATTTTATTATTTTTGTCAACTTTAATGAAACTTCAAAGAGACCTTTATTCGATGTGAAATATCCAAAAGCAAATTGCCACGTAATGTAACCGTAAGATGTCAGTAAATAACGTGTTGGCGTCGTATTTGCTGATAGTTGACTACAATCAGTAACCATTCTTTCGAAATTAATGCTGTTTTTGTCCTTATTACTGTTGCGGCACGCTCCTGTTATGCCACCTCAGTTCTAATAAATTTGGTTGGTTACAGCATTTTTGTGCAGTTGAAAATTATATATATATATATATATATATATATTTTTTAATTATCAAAAAATAAAAAAGAAAATTTTCTATGTTTATTTTAAAATAATTTTTTATTATAATAAATAAAAAATATATTTATAAAATATAAATAAAATTATATAATTTTAAAATATATCAAATATACTTAACTAATAAAATTATTTAATTTTGCTGAATTTTTTACTATAAATATATTAATTTTGTATTCATTTAATTTATCATCTATAAAATTTAAAATTTATATTAATTTAAAAATTATTTTAAAGATAAATTAAAAATAAAAATATATAACTATAAAAAATAATATAAAAATTAAATAATAAATATAAAAAAAAAAGATAAATGATCCATCAATCAACTAAACGACAACCCTATTCTCCAACTAATAAAACTTTATAATAACTTAAAAAGAAAAGAAGGCCACAGGATGTTTTATTGCTGTCATAAATAAAAAATTTTAACCAATCTAAAATATGCTAGTCCAAATTGATACTTCCTCCATTATTTATTATAAATTAGAATTTATTTATTATTTTAAAATATTAATTATTTAAATAAAAAAATATGAATTTATATTTTCAATAAAAATAAATAATTTTTCTTAATTCTTGTAATATAAAAAATGCATCTATTAATTTTCGACAAGAGAGTATTATTTTTATGCTAAAGCCTCCTAAAAATTTTACATTTCTATTCTTAATATTATTCTTCATTTTATTTTTATCTCTTATTTAAATTACATTTAATCTTTCAAAAAATTAAAATTAAGTATAATTATTATATATTTAAAATATGAAAAGTCATTTTATTTATTATATATTTTAATGTGATAATTTTTTAAACAATTTATTATATATTTTAATGTGATAATTTTGTAAACAAAAATAATAATTAATATTAAAAATTATAAGTTCAACTGTTAGTATCTAGTTTTTTTAAATATTAACTGGAATATAATATAATCGAATCAAAACGATAAAATTAAATTATTTCAAATAATTAATAATTTATGCTGTGTTCACTTAGATTATATATTTTTATTTTTTAAATAAAAAACTATTTTCATCTTTTGTTTTATAATTTTTAAAACTTGCTTTATATTTTTTAAAAGAAAAAATACAAGCAGAGAATAAAAAAATAGAAAGAAAAAATCATATAAATTATGGTAAAAATATATTATAAAAAGAGAAAAAAAAACTAATTTTTACAGTAAAAAAAAGTTTTGTTGATATAAAATTTCATATTTAGCATAAAAACAGTTTTGGTCTAATTAGAAAAATTTAAATTTTAGTAATATCAACGAATGCATTTAAAAATAAAATAAAATCGGTAAACAAAAATTACATGGAACACAACCTTAATTTTGATTAATTAAGTTTTTAATTTAAAAATTATCATTTTTCTAGTTGATTCTTAAAATTAATAATTAAACTAACTAAATAACTTAATTATTATTATATATTAAATATAATTTTAATACATAATAATATTAATAGAAACCAAAGTGAATTTAGTTGGAATATCTAAAAATCGAGTAGCTTAATATTTGCTCATTCAAACTTCTCAATCTGTGTCAGATATAGAAGTTTGAGGGTGTGATATCTTTTCTTGCTTTATTTTATTGCTTTATTTTAGAGAAATATTAATTACATATTTTTAAAAAAATTATTTAATAATTATTTAATAATTAAAAAAATTATTATAATATATTTTTTAATAAATAAATTTATAATAAATATTTTTTAACTAATAAAAAAAATTATTGAAGACTGTAATTAGCATTTATTTTTTATTATTAATGCTTTGAAACTTAATTTATAATAAAATCTATTATTTATTAAACAAAAATGTAAAAATATATTATTTATAATTTTTTACTAATAATATTTATTTAATATTTAATATTTACAATGTCAAGTTCTCTTTATTTTTATTTTATAGTAATAATAAATTAAATTAATATTCAAGTTATAAACTAATATTTTTCATTTAATTCAGTTTCAATTAAAAATCTAACTCAAAACTTTCTAAATCAATTGAATATATGTTGTTTATATAAGAGTCATGATAGGTAGAGTATCTGTGAAAATTGACCTATACATATTTAATTTTAAACTAAAGAAAATAACATCATTCACTTCACTGTGTTTTCTAAAATTTTTATTTTTTTATTAAAGGTATTTTAATTATGTTATATATTTTAATTATTTTATTATAAATTTATAATAAACTATTTAAAATTTATATACTCATTATAAATTTATTGTAAACTAATAAAAATTTAATATTTTAATAAATATTTTATAAATTCTAATATTTTAGTAAATATTTTATAAATATAGCAAATTTAGAATTATTTTTAATTTTTTATATTTTTATCAAAAGCCTTTTAAACTACCAAAATTTGTTTAAATTTTATTATAGTTATATATGTATACATCTCAAATCTATTTCATAGTACTTGTTTACCGCATGAACTTGCTTAATTATCCGTTTAAATATAAAAATTCAAAAATTATAAAATTTAGATTAAATAAAATTATATTTATCTCAATTAAATAATTATAAATAAATATTTAACATTAACACAATTTTTATTAAAATAATTTTATACCACACTATGTCATAATTAAAATAAAATTTAATGAATATATAATTAAAATTTAATAAAATAGAATTAAAATATATAACTAGATTCGAGCAACGAATATCTAAGAATAAATATCTGAATCCAATCCGGACTCAATACATGTAGTAAAAATATTATCTGTACATGTCTAAACACATTTAAAATTATTCATACCCTATATAAATAGATCGGATATCCAAAAATACTCAATCTATTATCATCATTATTTATAATCACAATATATCTAAGTATCATCTTCTAATATAACTAATATAGATGATTGTGTGCCATACAAATTTAAAATTTGATTATCATAATTTAATTACAATCCCTAAATAAAAATGCCAATGAGAAATAAAAAAAAACCTTCAATCATTGAAGGTTAATTTTATGGTTGATTAATTAGTTTTATGGTTGATTAATTAGTTTTATCAGGCAAAATAAATGTTTGAAATACGCGACTAGCATTTATCATGTAGTCAAGATCGGCTATTTAAAAATTGTAATAGAAATAAATAACTTATTAGTTGTGATTAAGGTGTTGCATTTGGTCGATTGGTTAATTAACCGATTGAATTCACTCCTAGCTGAAATTTTTAATGATTGTTTCTCTTAATCAAATACCGAATTTTATTTTCAATTAGTTTAATTAATTAGCTAAATTTGACTGTCGATTTGGTTAAATTGCAAATTAATCAAACTTTTCATTATTTGCAGGTTAAATCACAAATCTGTAATGAATGTAGAGTTAAAACAATGACAATAGAATTTATGCTAAAGTCATCCACTGGATATTGGGTATTAAGTATTGGCCGACAAAATATTGGGATGAAATATGTGTATTTTTTAAAATGTGCTATATTTATTTTTGAAATGGGTAAGAGATAAATAATTTTAAAAAAAAAAGTCAATATTTTAATCTTGATGACAAGTAGATCTTAGTAGATTTTGGAGTTCGGGTTTGGGTGCTAAGATTTGATTCACCTAGTTACAGGATAAGAAGATGATCAGACTCCAGTAAAAAAAATTTGATGTCTAAATTAAATCAGTCTGTCATAAAAAAATAAGAAAGTCAATAATATCATTTAGTTGTGTGAGTTCACCATTATTTATAGTTGGGGGATATGAGATGATCTCATAGAGCAGCAACAGATATTTCGAATGTATTAATGTCATATGATGGCTATGTTAGAGATTTGTTTTCCAAATATAAGTAGCTCTGTCAGTTCTCAAGAGCGATATCAAAACTCATAGCTTGATCTTGGACTAGTAGGATACCAGATTTGGTTCATGAGTCCGATAACTAGGGATGGTATCAAATCTAATATAAAGTTTTTCTTAGAAAAATCTTTTGGTACGTAGATAATTGACATTAATTTTTTTTATTAAAAAAGATTGTCAAAAATTATAAAACCGTAATATTGAGTGCTAGAAATTTGAAAGAAGGAATTTGAAAGTGTTACATTTTGGCATAGCACGAGAATTTTTTTTTTAATTTTGAAAACCATTTCAATATCACTAAATCTAAAATTTATTAATTTTTAATTTTCAAATTAATCAATTAATATGTCATGAAAAATAAAATGATAATCTATATATGATATTGTAATAAATATGTATTTTTGTTATATTTGTATGTAAAACAATTTGAGCTGAATTTTCTAAAAGTAGATAATAGATAAGAAGATGGAATATTTATCTATATTTAAATCTACGTATTTATTTCTTCAAATAACTATGTGATCTCTTAAAAATGGGCCGTAATTGTGAGACATTACTAATTAATTTAAAAGAATAAGTAATAATTAATAAATAAAAGTTAATACTGACCTTAAATAAGAACAGGCCATTCCCAAAAAGACCTCAAATATATATTTTTATTTTTTTTTTAAAATTAACAGTTAACCGAATATTGAAAATTAAACGTCACCATAGTGTCTGACACAATTAATTATATATAAATTGTAATTGATTAATCAAGTTAATTTTTTGACCAATTAATAAAAAAACTCTTTAATTAATAGTTATATGCTCACCTTTAGTTGTGATAGCCCTATAAAATTAAAAAATAATTATTTTAAAAAAATAATATTTTTCTATTTTTTTAATAGAATAATAAAATAATAATAGGAAGATTGAATTTTCTTAATAATATAATAAGATATTTTAACTCAAGTCTAACGTGTTGCTTTCGTAAATATTTTGAGTTCGAGTATATAAAGATAAAATAAATATAAAAGCGGAGTAAATTTTTAATAAAAAAAATTATCACCATCGTCTGGGACTGCTTAGTTAGCATTATTATATAAAGCCAAAAGCATCATTCTGATCCAAAGCAACGCATGTCCAAAACCAACGCACTGCAATCCAAATCTAGGACTCACCAAACTATTAAATTAAGTAATTATTACTAAATCCAACTTATTTTATTAATTAAAAAAACTTATTTTATTAATTAATTGTTGGGTAATACTAAACCAATAATCATTTTAAATAAATAAAATTAATTATATTAATTAAAAGATGAACTATGAAACAAACAGAGCTATCTACTCTTCAAAAAAAAAATCTACCTATATTAGTAAATGCGTAAAAGAAAATCACTTCTTTGCACCGACATATAGATAAATCTATGGAAGAAAAGAAATAATAACAAATATTATGTTATTTTTCGTGGTAAGGAGATTGGAATATACGAATCATGGCATACTTGTTCAGATATAGTTATTGGAGCGAAAAAGAACTTATACAAATCTTATGGTACAATAGAAGAGGCATTGGATGCTTTGAAAAATTTTCAAAATTAATTTTCTATCGATGATCAAATACCAAGTGCTGCTGCTGAAATAAAATTTGGATCAAGACATGATGAATATCATACTGAGAAAAAGAGAGAAAAGATTCAAACCTCTTGTAATCAAAAGGAAATAGAAATTGATATTGGGTCCCTGATGTTAGTGTTTATTGCTGAAATTAGTATTGGTTTGAAAATAACCAAAAATTAATACTGGAAGTTGAATTTTCTTTATATTCTAAAAAACAGAGCATACATACTTTCTTTCTATTTTAATATTGGCTGCCCAAGTCTAGCCACCCTTGAGTGAGAAAGAGATGGTGGCCACCTTTCTCAATACAACATCATGAACTCCTTTCTAGGATTACATCAATCTTTCCACACATTTTGCTGCCTTGTATGGTTATTTTTTTGTGGATTGATTTTGATTTCTTGTGGATTTCAGAAATTATTCATGTTATGATATATTGTTAGTGAAAGATATGATTTGTTAATTTTAATATGAACTTGATTTAAGGATCGATTGTAATTTTCTTTACATCTTTGTTTTTGAGAAATTAATGAAAAATGCATAAAAAATGTGGTATGCTCTGTTTTTATATTCAATTATTAGTCAAGTTCTATTTTGTTTTTTAATTATAAAGTTGATGTAATATTTTTACAACTTCTTCTCACATTTTACATTTAGAAGCCAAGGAGGATGGGTTAGAGTTTCATAGAATCTACATATACTATATTTTTTAAAAATTAATGAAAAATGCATCTAAATTTTATATGTCTATTTTTTTGGAAACTCTTATCCAAGTTCTGTTTTATTTTTTTAATTATAGAGTTGAGATAATATTGTTACAACTTCTTCTCACGTTTTGCATTTAAAAGCCAAGGAGAATGGGTTAGAGTTTAATAGAATTTGCATATATGATATTTTTCAAAAATTAATGAAAAATGCATCTAAATTTTGTATGCTATGTTTTATGTTAAACTCTTATCCAAGTTCTATTTTGTTTTTAATTATAGAGTTGAGGCAATATTTTTACAGCTAACAATTCATATTTTTAGAATGAAAGTCGCGTTAAAGATTCATGGAATCTGCATCTATGATGTTGAGTATTGTAAATAGTAACTCATATAAGAAAAATGAGATTTTACATAATGTTAAATCCAATTTGATACAAGGTAGCTATTAGTGTGGTTGTTTATTGTATTGTATACACGAGGAATAGTATAATTTTAAATTATTTAAGTTTAAATCCTTGAATTACTATTCTTCTTATTATCTTGCATCTTCAACTTTATTTAAATACTAAGCTAGCAAATGTATGGTAGTAAACCATGTTAACCTCACTATTTTTTTCAATCCTAATCCAATACCTTATGACTTATAATTATGCTGACATCAATAGCATCCAGCAGTTCACAAAATACTTTCCTTCTACTTGCTACATTCATTGTGTTAGGCAATAAACATCCTTGATAGTTATTATCACAAAACTAAAAACATAAATTGACACAAAACTGGAAACACATAAAGTATCATCTAGTTTTCATTATGCCACACTAATATTAGCAACGTTCTTAAAAAAAACTATTCAGAAGATAGGCAAAATTAAAAATATCAAAAAAAAATATATGTAAAATTATATCCTGGATATCCCCATTCAATTATCCTATGCACTTCAATGCCCATAACACTTCTTATATCCAGGATATTGAAAGCAACCTCATCATCTTACTTGAGTTGGAGCGTTTTGCATAGATTTGTCTATCCTTTCTCAAATCTCACTTTCAAGCTTCTGTTGTTCTCCCTCTTCACAAGTAAGACATTAAACTCATGTCCATTCTCTGCCTTTATATGGAATTCTCAACGTCCAGTATCGTCAGTCAATGTCAATACCAGGTTATTATTGAAGTATTCTAATGGAATGTTCTGCATTCAAAGCATAAATAGGAAAGAAATCCATATTACCAATCATGAAATCGAAAAAAAATCATAAATCAATTGCGCAACACAATGTATGTAGCCACTAACGAGAGTATTGTTATCAATAAACATGTATGCAAATCAATATTGCTACTCCTTATAAATGAAACTAATATAATGCATTATGGATATTTGATAGTTTGCCGGTTATGGAACTTATCAATTTATATTTCCAATCACAAGCATTCAATTTTACAATCAACATGTTATCACTGGGAGGAGGATTATCTAATATCTCCACATAAGACGATGAAGGAGGAGAAGTAAATTCACTCATATGCATAGTAGCCATAATGAAATCCTTGTGAACTCGTGATCCATTGTTGTTATAAAATTCAACATCAAATATGTCATTGTCAGCAATCATGAATCCAAAAGCTCCAATTCCTTCATCCCTGAACATATCTATAAATTCTCGCCAACTCTTTTCGAAGTAATACAATCCTTCTTCATTCTTCTTAAACCTTACTGGCCATTTGTTATCATGCCCAGACCTTAGTGTAATTATGTCTTCCACTTGACCCAATCTTAGGTCATTTGCCAATTTATGTGGAATGAGCTGATAAATACACAGAATCATTATTCACAAAATCAGATGAAAATTTAATTTTTTCTTAATATAAATCTGAAAAAATCTGAATTTCATTTTAATTTAATTACTTACACATAATATAATCTTTATCTACAACTTAAAACCCGTAAGCTTTCTTAAAAAATATTTGGGGCTAGGGATTTCACATGTATTGAATATTAAAATCTCTTTATGATACATAATCAAATATACTGATATATTGAAATAAAACAAAGTTTTTTGAAGTCATACGCACAATATGACGATTAACATGGCTAAATGATCGAACCAGCAAATTTACTGAAAATCAAAACTTTCGAGAAGATATTTATTCGAACTTACCAGGAAAGAGTAGTGAGTCATTACGTACTTCATTTGGCATTTTAAACCCTATTGTCGCCATGTTTATTCCCTTTCTTTTTAAACACTTCTTTTTCTGCAACTCAGATGTGTTTGGAGAAAGAGACAGGGAAGTGAGAGAAAGGGCAATTATATATATATTGACGAAAATACCCTTAAACTATCCAATTACACATTAGATTATACTAACAAAAGATGTTATTATAAAGTGTAACTCATGTTATTATACATACAAATTACACTGTATCAGTATAAATAAATATAGTTAGTGTGTATATACTCAATAATTATATTTATATAACTTAGGTAGCAACCTTAAATATTATATACATATATATATTGAATATAACAAATATAAATACTATTTAATATATATACACACACACACACATACACTTAAATTATTATTTACTATGTAACTTGTTTCCAAGAAGTATATTTTAATAACATTAAAATATACAGTAATGTTATCAAAATTAAAGTAATATAGCACAAAATATAAAACCTAAGAGTACATGTAATTAATTAAGTCAAAATGCATCTTCCTTATTATGGCCTACGCTTGTGGACTTCCATGCCCAGAATACGTGTGGGTGCATCCAACATTTCCAAAACAATTTCATCCTTGAATTTAAGTTCCATTGTTGTGATTATATCATTCCATCCCTTCTCAATTCTTACTTGGAATCCACCATTCTTGTTCATCCTTTTAACCACTGAAATGTCATACTCATTTCCATTTTCTGTCATGATTTTATATTCTTTACAAATAATGTCCTCAACCCATATGAAATCCATATTATTCTTGAAGTACTCCAGAGGAATGTTTTGCAATATAGAAGCAAATACATATTGTGAATAAAATACCATTAACAACCACATGACCTAATATTAGTAATAATAATGTTGAAGTGTGACACTTACCACTTTGTACTTCTAGTCCAAGGATTTCAATTTCATATTCAACTTTGTATTAAAAGGAGGAGGTACATTTGAAAGATCTTTATGCACTTCTTCTCCATTCTTTTTTGTAACTGTGACATCAAAAACATCAGTTTATGCATTCATAAACACCATTGAATATATTCCATCATCCCAGAACATGTCAAGAAATTTGCTCTACCCTTTATCAAAATAATACTGGCCTCCATTGTTCTTCTTTATTCTAATTAACCAATTGTTGTTTCCACATCACCTCAATGTAACGAGTTGACCCAAGTGAATGATTTGCATATCGAGTGACTACCTTGGGTTGGGGTTTTTAGTTTCATAATATCAGTAATATTTTTTTTCATCAAATCAATACAATTTTCAGTTATGGATGATTAATATAAATTAATAACAACATCAATAACACATATTCAAGTGAAAAATGACGGTTTGCATACCCATAACATAGCATTTCTTCACATAACTTGAATAATTCAGATAAAAATTTAAAATTTTTTACAAAAATAGAAAGAAAATGAATAAATGATAGGCAAATGCTAACCAGCGAAGGGTAATGCTCCAAAATGTATTTGAGTGAAGCTCGAAACCCTCGTTTGTCCTCCATGGTAGTATGAAGTTACTTTTTCGAAACAGATCAGTCCTTCAAACCAGGAAGACAAATTTGAACATATGCATAATAAGACAAAAGCAATACATATATATAATAATTCACTTAATTTAAATGGTGCGTCTCCATTATTTGAAAGTTTAGTTTATATAATGGGTTTTCAATTTGCACCGATTACTTTGCACTGGTTTTAAAAATAGTGAAACGGTGCGTTCCATCTCAAGCAATATTATGAATTTTTCAGTTCATACGATACCATTTTATTTGGCAAATTGTATAAATAGCACTAAACAAATATGAATTACTACTGTAATAAAAATTATTGTGAAAACAATTATAATGTATAACTATTAAATATCATCCAAATAAAATACTATAATAAAAATAATATTGTTCTAATTTCATTAAACATATAACATCCATTCAATGTATTCCAAAAAAAAAAAACAACTACAATTAAAATATTGTTTCGAAGTTAAGAGAAATAAAATATAACAATACCCTTTAATTTTTTTTCAAAGAAATTTAATACCATCACTGAACGATCCTATGAACTTGGAGGTTTAGAATAGCATTTCTCTTATCCATGATATCTAGAACAACATCCTTCAGTTTCATAGATTTTCATAGCTTCGTCCATCCTCTCTCAATCCTTACTTTGAAAGTGCCATTTTTGTTGTCCCTTTTCACCATCGACACCAGGAACTCATGTCCATCTTCAACCCTTATCTTGAATTCTCACCGCTTAGTTTTTTAGAGCACAGTGAAAGCAAGATATTTTCTATAGTATTCCAAAGGGATGTTCTACATTAAAAGCATGAATGTTTAAATGAAATCAAATTGCTAGCAAATATACAAACAAGAATAATCATATAAATGCATTTGAATAATTGAACATAACAGATAGCAATAAATAAAGCATAATGACTAGTTCTATAAGGATTAGGGATCAATAATCAATATCAAAATCACATAAAAGTTTGCTACTTTATTAGGTACGAATCTTACCAATATGTATTTCCAATCACAAGCAGACAAAGCAACTGTGAGGCTAGTATCAGAGTGAGGATAATCATTTAAAATATCTACAGAAGATGATGCAGGAGAAGGAGTAAATTCATGCACATGGATACGCGCCATGGTGAAATTCTTTTGAAGGATCAACCCATTTTTGTAATGAAATGTGACATCAAAGATGTGAGTCCTTCCAATCTTAAATTGAATGTATCCAAATCCATCATCCATGAACATATCGACGAATTCTCTCCAACCCTTTTCAAAAAAATACAACCCATCCCCATTCATTTTACATCTGACTGGCCATTCTCTCTCACCCCAACACCTGAGTATGACTAAACGACCTAAATACCCAAGCTTCATGAATTTAAGAACCACCTCTAGAATGACCTGAAAAATAGTATTTCACGGATAAATCACATAAAGATGGACAAACGTATACTCACAACATAATATGGGAAAACAGAGGAAAATGATAGATTTTAATAAAAATAAAAAAATAAAAATATCCACAAGACAAGTTATACAAATATTAGAAGCATTCTCAGTAAGCATTTCGCATATAATAGTGACAATACGTACTAATTGAATGCAAAAATATAATTGGAAAAGTTAAAATTTTAATATGAATTTTTTAAAAAAAACTTGAATAAAAATGGAAAAGCAATTTCATTCATCTTACCAAGTTTGGGAGTTGTATCTGAATATATTTCACTCGAACTCGAAATCCAAGTGGCCAAGCCATTGTCACAGAGTTGAAGTTGGGTCGTTTTTCTCTTTGATGTTTTGCCTGCCAAATTTTGGAGGTATCGTGGAGAAGAAGAAGTTTAATAGACTCATCAGAAACTGACACCGAGGGCTAAATAATTATTACCTCGTTTACTAATGAACTTGACTTTATCATCTCATTTAATTCACTTTATTACTTCAGTTTACTTAAGTTTCTTTTACGCTTTATGTTGTTGATATACAACATTGTGTAACTATGCTTGTTCTATCTATAACACATAAAATAATTTTAAAATTCCCCATATAAAACATGCATATATAATTAAATTTCAATACATAACACTAAATATTTTCAATTGAACACGTAACATATACTAATTAGTAAAATTAACCATGTAATATGCACTAATTAGTAAAATTGACCATGTAACATGTACTATTGACCATATAATATGTATAAATTATTAACATGTAACATGCACTAATTAGTAAAATTGACCATGTAATATGTACTATTGACCATATAATATGTATAAATTATTAACATATAAAAAGTATTAATTAGTAAAATTGACTATATAACATGTACTAATTAGTAAAATTGACCATTTAGCATGTACTAATTAGTGAAATTGAACATGTAACATGTACTAATTAGTGAAATTAAACATGTAACATGTACTAATTAGTAAAATTAACTATTTAACATATAACGTATATAATATTGTAATTGAACATATAACATATACTAATTAATGAAATTTAACATGTAACAAGCATTAATTAATAAAATTGAATATGTACCATATATTAATTGACCAAATAATATGTATAAATTATTAACATATAACAAGTATTAATTAGTGAATTTGACAATGTAGCATGTACTGATTAGTGAAATTGAGCATTTAACATGTACTAATTAGTAAAATTGAATATGTAACATGTACTAATTAGTAAAATTGACTATGTAACATGTAACGTATATAATATTATAATTGAACATATAACATATACTAATTAATGAAATTTAACATGTAACATGTACTAATTGACCAAATAATATGTATAAATTATTAACATATAATAAATATTAATTAGTGAAATTGACAATATAACATGTACTAATTAGTGAAATTGAACATGTAACATGTACTAATTAATGAAATTGAACATGTAACATGTAACATATAACATATATAATATTGTAATTAAATATACAACATATACTAATTAATGAAATTTAACATATAACAAACATTAATTAATAAAATTGAACATGTAACATGTACTAATTGACCAAATAATATGTATACATTATTAATATATAACAAGTATTAATTAGTGAAACTGATAATGTAACATGTATTAATTAGTAAAATTGAATATTTAACATGTACTAATTAGTAAAATTGAACATGTAACATGTACTAATTAGTAAATTGAATATGTAACATGTAACGTATATAGTATTGTAATTGAACATATAACATATACTAATTAATAAAATTTAACATGTAACATGTACTAATTGACTAAATAATATGTATAAATTATTAACATATAACAAGTATTAATTAGTGAAATTGACAATGTAACATGTACTAATTAGTGAAATTGAACATTTAATATGTACTAATTAGTGAAATTGACGATGTAACATTAAAATGTACAATATAATATGTATTCATTATTGAAATTAAATGTGTTACACATATAAAAGTGAAATTGAACATGTAATATAAATAAAGTAATTGTTATAATAATTAATGTTATATTTAATAACTTCGTGAAATATTTCCAGCAATTATTATAATAATTCATATTACATGTTAACACATTTAGCAATTCCAATTCATCTTGTCACATTTAATCCATTGTTCTAATTGTACATATATCACATAAAATAATTGAAATTGACATTGTTATTTGTACATAAATCTAAAATTTTATAATTTACACTTATGAATATATTGAATTTTTCAAATTGTTTATTGACTAAATATTAAAATAATATATTGTTAACAGACACACCATACATTAAACATTAACAATATATAGATTTAATAATTTTTTTAATACAATCATGAAATCCTGATTAGTTTATGCATGTATTTGAATTTTATAATTTCTGGAAAAAAAAACGTGATATAAATCATCCATCAATCGAAGCAAAAGGACTATAATGGAACAAGAATTTAAACAAAATAATAGAACTTCATTATCATTTATAATTGCCAAATTTTTCATTGGCATTTTTTTTAACATGTTAAAGCCCCATTTAAAGGTTTAATTCTAAAGTTTCACATTCAAATCTCGGCAGATGCTGAAGAGTCATCAATAATGATGACACGTGCAACTTTTTTTTTCCCTTAATATCCTTAGCCACTTGCATAAAGATCTCATATGTGGCAATCAAAGGATCTTCTTCAAGTATTATATCCTGAATGTATTCTTTTGAAGAGCTTCTTGATCTCATCTCTCATTTCATCCAGTTTCTTCCTCGTGTCAAAGTATAATAGCTCTAAGCTACTTGACAAAGGGGGAACGACCCATTTCAGCTTCTTCTTAGCAGCATTGTTGGGAGTAGATGGAGCCATCTGAATTCTTTAGTTTTTTTCTTCCTCTATGAACTTGAATTATGTGAATATTATATTTATTATTTATTGTATGCATGTGACTTTCAACATTCCTCTAAACAAAATTCCCTTAGTTATCATATATTTCCAAAGCTTAAATTTGCCATATTAACATCATGCATCGATAAAAATAGAATGGTCATTTTCCAATAAAAAATGTATTTAATGTTGTTATTGCTAGTTATTTTATTCACTCGGGTTGCGGGTTAAACAACATCATTAATCCAAACTAATTTATTGAAATATGTATTATCAATTAGAAGTTGATTGGCTAATATGGTGTATAAAACAGCTAGCAATAAATATTGTTATTGCTGGCTTTTTTTTATTTTTTTTTACACTTGGGCTGTTGTTTAAATAATGAAATAATGAACTTCAATTGTCATTATCCTAAACTTATTTATAACATCCAACATTTCATAATAAAATACTCAAATAAGCAAATTAGTGAAATTACCTATTACTTCACAAAGCAAGTGTTTACTTCACTTTTTTATGTATGAAAAATAACCAAATGTATTTTATAACAAAAATTTTTATTGGCATAAAGTAAACACAAGATAATTATATGGAATTATGTTATATAAAATTATACAATGTAACACTCCTTAATAATTATATCAATTCCTTATCTGTAAGTATAAAATTGAACATTACTATATATCTTTATATCCACTAAACCAACTAGCTGTGCATAAGTTCACTTATATTAGCACAAACTACCATTTGCTTCAACAAGGTTTCTTACATAGCTTGGCTTCCTTCAGTAATGACAATTGGCTCATTCAAATCTATATGATTCTAAAAGGAAAACAATAAATATTGTCAATTATCAATATATTGTTAATGATACAAAAAATGTACAATATATAATGTAAAGTTTTAATCATCAAATAATTAACTGACATTTTCATTACTGCTATGGAAAATACTTGTATTTGTTTCACTATGGCCACGTAGGCAGGCAACTCAACATCCTTCGCCTCTGCCCATCCCCTTGACTCTGCCTCTGCCTCCTCCTCTTCCTCTGCATCCTGCTTCAATTCTGAAAGTATATTGATTAATGTATGGCCTACCTCGGGAGCGAACAATTACTGGATCTAATATTCTATTTTCGCCCTCTTCATTAACTTCATCGTCATCTGCAGTGCTTGGAACATCCATACTGTCATCTCAATTGAACATATTTCTCTTTAATTCAATTAACTTTGATTTAATATAATCCATTTTTTTGCATACTATCCATGCCAATATCTGTAACTTTCTCAAAATAATTTAACAATTGCTTGTATCTTTTATACTCTTCCGTCATGTTAGGATAATCTCCTGAGAAAAATTTCTTAAAATGAGTACGATAAACATCCTTTTTCCACCTTCTCATGATATACCTTTGATGTACTTCATTAATTTTTTTATGTGCTAGTACTTTCAAAATGTGGCAGTATAAAATGCCTCTAGATTCAAATAACTTACAATTGCATTGCAAGTATTGGCCAATTACCCTATAGTCAACATTGAAAACAAACTCATTTTTAAAAAGTCATTTTTAACTGACCTATCTGTGATGTGAAAAACCTCAACACCTGGCTCTGTTTCCATAACATTTCCTTCACTGTCTCGAGGAATACTCAATTCACAATGATATAAGCATACCATCTCTTTACGAAACAACTTAAATATTAGTCGGGTTAGAGAACGTTGCATTTGTTCTTCCCATGTGAATCCGAACTCGCATTTTGTATCCACATACTTTGACTTAAATTCAACTTTGATTTCTTTCTCATACTTGTCTCTTATTGCCACCTCATATTGCTACACAAAATGTTTCAGTGTGCTTCTACTATTTATAAACCAATAAAAAAAATGCATACATTCCCTCACTCCTCTGTGTTGATAGCATGCCAGCCCAAAAAAAAATGTCTAAGGTACACAGGAATCCAATTTTGCCTCTCACCGTACAATTTCATCAACCACTCATTTCTTTCTAGATAATGATTTGTAAGAAAAACAGTCTATCTTCTCTCAAACTCTTATATAGTTAAGCTATCAAAAACTAGTGTTTTAAATTCTTTCTTAGCATCATTATACTCTTCAATACCCCTCAATTTCATAGGCATCTTTGTAAATATATGCCATAAGCAATATCTATGAGTTGCGTTAGGCATCACTTCATGACTGGCAACCTTGATGCTTTCACACTGATCAGTCAGTATACCATTTGGATGTACATCTCCCATCACAGACAGCTAACTAGAAAACAACCACTTAAATGTTTCTGCATCCTCATGTGAAACTAAAGCATAACCTAAAAGAATTAACTAACTATGATGATTAACACCAACAAATGTAGCAAATGGCAACCTATACTTGTTTGCAAGGTAGGTGGTGTCGAAACATACAACATCATGAAACTCTTAATAAGCAGCTTTACCTTGTGGATGTATCCATATGACATTTCTTAACCTACCATCATTATCAACATCCATCAAGTGAAAGAAATCTCTATCATTCCTTTGCATCTCACAAGAAAACTTATGAATTGATTCAACGTCACCATTTTCAAGCCTAAGTCTCCTATTATTATTAATAAAGCTTCTACTGTCCTTTGGCAAACAATTCATATTTTGTGGCCCACCAGATTGAACTTCAATCAGTTTTATACTCTTACAGATTCTTAAACCAGCTCTATCATTTGCCTCTAAGCTCCTCTTCAAACCATTACTCAATTGCCTATGCCCAGCCATCAGTCTTGACATGTCAGGATCTAGAGAATGACTATGCTCATGCACTACTTTCGTGACACGCCAAATTCCATCCTCTTCTACAACAGAATTCACTCTAGCAGGACAATTTAACCTTTTGCTAAACTTGGCGCAATTTGCCTTTCTACCCTTATCATAAGCAAATAGTGCATACTTTAGATTTTCACCACCGTTTTTAACTACTGATCTTCTAGTAATGCAAAATCCTTTAAATTTACCATGACTTTTATAAAAATTGAACAATTCATGGATACTGGGAAATCACATACCTGTAGGTATATGTTTCAGCCGAGATATATAGCATTTTAATGGAATGCATGAATAAAAGCAATTTCAAATATAATGCATTACTAAATAACCAAATTACATTAGATTGATGAGGGTGGGCGTCTTTTGTTTACAATCTGATTTAATATTATTTTCTTCAACAATGATTTATCATAGCGAGCAATAACTGCATATACACATATATAAGTTAATAAAACAAAGCATAGAACTCACCTGTCACTGGACCTATTTCTAAATCATGAATTTTCACCTCTCGCAATCCATCATCATCTTCATCATAAGCTTCATCTTCCTCCTCATCTTGTAGATTATAATCATATACATCTTCATTTTCCTCGCTGTACTGAAAATCGTAAGCATCTACATCTTCATCATCGGCTCTGCCAGCATATTGCGTTGAAGAAACATCAATATCATTACTGTATATGTTGTCATCCTCTAAAAATCCAAATATATTATTCAATCTTCCTCTTAAATTTCCCTATCCGTTAAAATCGTAATAGGTATTTTCTTCCATCATTCAAAATCACCTTGCTACAGATCTCTTTAATTTCTGCTGAAAATATTTTTATCTTTCTATAATTTTTTATATTATTACCTAAAAATTTACTAATTATTTTTATTTCATCCATTTTCAAAGTTAGTTTAAGAATTTCAACAGACAAACACTTTAATTAGCTGTTCGTTGATAATATTAAAATTGAAACCTGCATATTTTCAATATTCTTTATTTAATATCAGATTTTGAGCGGAAATCCATTTCACGTTTGGAGCCAAAATATATATAAAGAGCAATAATGACTTTTTACCACGTATGACAAAATTCTGGCCAAATTCTGGTCAACTGAGTCTGCCCAACTTAATTTTTTCTAATTGTTAATAGTATATTAATTGTATGCAAACCATTAAATGTATTAATAAAATACTCTCTCCCGCTCAATAAACAGACACATTTCCTATTTCATAGTAATTTATTTTACAATAATTAAAAAAATTAATTATTTTTATTTTTATCCAAAAAATAATTTATTTTTATTAAAAATACAAATTTATATGTATTTTTATTTAAATATGAGATATATTTATTATATTTTTTAATAAATAACACTAAATATGAATATAATAATGGTGTAATAATGATTTAACATATTGATTAACTTATTAAAATGATAAATTAGTTAAAATTTCCAAAAAATGAAAAAATATATCTAGTAATTTAGGATGAAAGATATATATATATATATATGATACTAAAAATAGATTAAATTGAATTGTAATTTTATTATTTATAAAAAAGTACTCTTTTTTTATATATTTGTTATTTTACAGTAATTAATAAAAATTAATTATTTTAATTAAAATTAAAAATTTTTATATATTATATTATATAAGTTAAACATATTAGTCTTCTATTAACCTTTTGTATCAACCACATTTCATAGTCTAAGATTGATTAATATGATTGAAAATGACTAAATTTAATAAATATAATATCAAATTTGATTACTTTTGAGTTTTCAGACGAATCATTAATAGATAATGGACATAAAAAAATAAGAAGTAATTAATAAAAGTGAAATTATTTTTAATAAATAATATTAAATATCAATATAATAAATATTTAACATATTAATTAATTTATTAAAAAAATAAATAAATTATAATTTGAAATAGAAAAAAATTATTAATTTGAGAGAGAATTAATTAGATGAGGAGAGAAAGAGACAACATGGGGAAGGTGATTTCTGGTTTGGGTTGGAACTGGGTTTAAATTGAAAATTTGTTGTTAAGCTAAAAAAAAATAATATTACTAAATTTTGAAAAAAAAAATATAATAATTAAAAAAAAGATAGAAGAGACAGATGACAAGGCATAACCATGATCAGTTTATGACCCAAAGGTATGGTTAGATTTGGGCCCTGAGGCGTAATCACGTGCTCACTGACGACAAAATATGAAGCCGACATTTTTTATCGTATATTGCGGCGCCACGGTTCAACAAGAGATAGAGATAGAGATAGGGATGGTGATTTTGATTCTCGAATTCTGTGAAGAGCCAATTTTGCATATGGCTTTTGCTTTATCACCAATATCTATGATTCACCCCTAGTTTAGTTTATAACTTTATAATTTAAATTCCTTTGGGATGAATATAAAACAAAATTAAAATGTTATATTAGTTTACTATTTATTGGTAATTTGCATACTTTAATTCTTTCCCATACACCTAAAAGGAAAAAAAAATTATAGTTAAAGATTGAATAATTAAAAAAAATATGTAGTTCCCGTTAAATTTTTTCTTGACAATTTAATTTTTTGAATCACCGAATTTTATTTACTTTTGTTTATATATATATTTTTTTCATCAAATAAAATATTTTTTTTATTTTAATTTACGTGAGTAATAATTACTATTTTATGATAGCATAAAGCATATTAAAATTTGACTTTTAGTATTATTAAAATTTTCTTTTCAATATTAAAAAAAAACTTTAATATAATTTTTTAATGTAAAATAATTTTTTTATTAATAAATAAAAAATTATATCTGTAAAATAAAAATATAATTATATATTCCTTCCGTATCATTTACATAGAAAAAGTAAAATGGACACAAAAATTAAGAAAATTTCACTTTTTCCATCTCTATTTACTTAAATACCCTTAAAAAAAATCCCTCAAAACCTACTTTTAAGGCAAGGATATAAATGATATTTTGTCTCATTCTACTCCCCAAAATTTATTTAAAATGGCATATTTTCTATATAAAAGATACACCAAAAAATTTTTTTTTCCTATATAAATGATACGGAGGGAGTAATTTTAAAATATATAAAATTTACATAATTAATGAAGTTATAAGTTATTGGATCTTGTTGAATTTTTTTGATATAAATAATAAATAATGGTAATATATCACAGATAATATAACTTTCAGCGGAATATTTATTCTATATATTAATATATTGAATCGTTATTTCATTTTATGTAAGAAGGATGCCTCCCTCTGAAAATAATAAATAATTTTTATTAGAGAAATATAAATTTTTGTTTAAAGAGAATATATAATTTTTAAATAAAAAAGAATAAAATTTCAAAATAAAAATGTAGATAGTATTTAATTTTATTCTAAAAATGACAAAATATAAAAATAAAACTAAAAATGAAAAATTATATAATTGGTATTTCAAGTTTTTTAATTTTTTTTATTTTAATGTCTCTATAATTTATTTCTTTAGTTTAGTGTCCGAACCTTATTAAAGAACTATATTTAAGTATCTCGTATTTTTATCATAATTCAGGTGATGATTAGGCTGTGTGTATTCCGTTTTCAGTTAAAAAAATACTACGTAATATTAACAAAGCTTGTTTGATAAAAATATCTTTAATAACATTTTTTCTCAAAATGATCAAATTAAAACGAATCATTTGCCCTAAATCAAAAACTTATTTTCATCTTTGTATTTTCTTTTTTTTTTCTTTGTCTTTTTTGACCGTTGGAAATATAAAGAGGAAAATAAGTTAAATAAGTTTTTTTTTTTTAATTTAGGGCAAATGGTTCCTTTTAATTTGGAGATTTTGAGGTAAATGTATTATTAAGGGTATTTTTATTAAACAAACTTTATTAATATGATGTGATATTTTTTCAGGTGAAAATGAAACTTTTTTAACTTAACCATTACCGGAATTATGAGAAAGATATTCAAATATAACTCTTTAATAAAATTTAGATACAAAACTGGCTACAAAAATTATAGAGAGAATAAAATTTAAAAATCAATAAACTTTAAACACCAATGATATAATTTTTTCAAATAAAAATTAAATTTTAAATTTATATTGATCTGAAAATTATTTGAAGAACAAGATATAAATAAAGAATATACAAAACTAATAAAATAAGAATAAAAAATTAAAAAATAAAAAAGATGAGCATGGTTGTCATCTATTAATAAATTAAGAGTAATTTTATTTTTAAATTAAAGATAAAAAAAATTAATAAAAACTTAAAGAGAAAAAGACAGCTAGAATTTTGTATAAGGAGAAAATAGTTGAAATTTTTTTAGTATATTTATTGTATGTGAATATATAGTTAATATATTTTTCTTTTATATTTTTAAAATTAAAATCATATAAGTAAATAAAAAAAGGTTTTATTCTTTATGATAATGAAATCTAGTTGTTTATATTTCTTTTTTTTCTTTTAAAGAAAAAACTTTTTCAATTTTTCGTTTTGTGAAAATTTTGAAAATCTATTGCATATAGGAACTCAAACATGAAAATCTTATTATAATGAAAAGTCACCAGTCAATCTTTGGTTTAATGATATTTAGACTTATTTATAATTTTAGTCTAATTATAAAAACTGCCAAATTTTTCAAAAGTCTAATTATGTTTTTCCTTCTTTAATTAAACTTAAACGTGGCCAGATTCAAATTCATTAAAATTTAAAAATTTTCGAATTAATTAAATATAATATTTTTAATAGTTTTTATTAAAAATAATTAAACCAATTGTTAATCATTTAATAATAAAAATGCTTTTCTCAAAATGGAGCCAAAAGCGTAAGATTGGTTAATGGTGAATTAAGTCAAAGCGTGGAGAAATGAGAAGGATATGGGCAAAAAGCTAGACGTTAATGTTGCGTGAGAAGTAAGCCAAAGGATCCATTTTTATTCGTTGATCCATTCTTGTGGGACCCTATACATTTGAAAGCAAATGGGGCCCTACGTTGATGCCCTTACACGTCATATCCAACGTGGACGTCACTTCTAAGGCAAGCAAAGAACCATTTCTAGATGTAATTTCTATAGTATGAAAAACTATATAGCAGCCAATTCTAGTCTCGCTGAGACTTAGGGGCGAAGACATTTACATAAAAAAAAGGAGAAAGCTCTCTCTTTTATTTTAAAATTTTTATGTATATATATATTATTATTAAAATATTTAATTATTAAAATTCTTTAAATTTTTAAAATACTCATCTATCTTTTAATTTTTATAAAAAATTAAAACAACAAACCTAATATAAATCACTCTTCTTTAAATCAATAGATATATTTTTTTTAAAAATTAATCAAAAAGTAATTGACAATGAAACTATCATTAATTGTTATATTGAGAAAAATTTATTTGATGCCATCGATAATAAGATTATCATATGTTATTATTAAAAAATAAAAATACATATAGAGTAATTATAATTTTTTTATTCTTTATATATCAAAGATATTCACTTATGTATATATAAAAATATTATTATTTATATTATTTTTAATATATATATGATATTTTATTTTATTTTTCTTTATTAAAAAATCTAACTTTGTTCCTTATTAGACTGTTTCCACTACTTTAATTTTTTTTCCTCATATTATAAAAGTAAATTATATAATTAAGTCTAAAAGAACCATTTTTTTTTTCACATTTGTGGGTTCACAAAATAATTAACTATGATTAGTTAATTTGTTTTATGTGATGTTATTTGTTCTTGATATAATTATTACTCAGTTTACCTTTTTTTTTTTAAACTATTTTGATACTCATAACTTTTTTTTAATATTTATTTAATTTTTAATTTAAGAATATGAGACGTAGAGTGCAAGACAATGACATACAAATTAATAGAAATAAAACGAGTATTCATGTATGAAAATAGCCATATATATATTTAGCACCATTGGCCAATTTTTTCTTCTATTATCATTTTAATCATTTTAGGATAATATTGATATGCCACAAATAAACCTGTAAATAAACTAAATTACTTAAGTTCGATCTATTCATATTTAAATTTTAATTGCTCATTTGTTAAATTAGTCAAGTCTAAATCAAAAAATACTCAACTTATTAAATTTGCAAGTTTATTCATTTAAAAAATTCAAGAGTTAGACTCATAAACTAATCCGTTATTATGCTGTATTAGAAATATACATAATTCAATTTATATGTTAAATTATATATTTAAATTTATTAATTCTTTAACTAATTTAATTTATATAATTTATTACTATACATTATATGTGATAAATAAATTAAATAATATAAAATAAATAATTTTGCTATCACATAATAATTCAATTCAATAAATTTTATTTGAAAATTTTTTATATACTATATTTTTAAATTACGAATATTAATACTTATTTAATAGTGAGTGAAATTTATGTTAATACAATATTTATTAGTAAAAAAATTATTAAAAATTTTAAAAGAATAAATTAATTACTTTAAAAAAATAAATTGCATCATATAATCTTGTTATTTTTTTTGTTATATAATACAAATTACAAAAAAATAAATTATTATTTAATTAATAATATTATAAAAATATGATGACATAACATATACTAAATATTTAGTATAATACATAAATAATGTAAATCATTCAATAACTTAGTAATTTATAATAGAAAATAAAGTTATAGTAATACAATATTTTATTTTTATCAATATAAATATAATCATATTATTTTTTTTTTATCAAAAGGGAAATATCACTAAAACCACACAAAAAAACAACATACAATAAGAATTTTCCCATATAACCTCCCACTACATAGCAACAAATCTAGATTATAAGAAAAAGGAAGCCATACAAAGGTCACTAGAATTACAGAGGAAAGAAAGTAGTGCCATATAACAAATATTCAACGGCACTTGATAAACATCTTTCATAAAGTCACAGCTCAGAGGTTTATTAGAAAAAGAGTAGGGATGATCTTAATATTAGATGGAAGCCACCACCATTTCAAAGTCCTTGATATGCTGTGAGTAGTAGTTTCACCATGTATAGAACTGAAGAACATCGTTTACCATGAGAGGTAGGATAAAGCGTGAAGAACCTCTAAAAAACTCATTGGTTTTCTTTTCAAATAAACAAATTTGACCAACAAAAGTCTTCCATTATGAAGGTAGTGGACAAAATAAGGCCAGAGATAACAAAATGCTAAATGAAATCACAAAGAACTGAACAAATAAAATAGAATAGCTAAACAAAACAGTAGATTTAGGGCTGCCACCAGTAGCGAAATCAGAAATTTACTGAAGGGGGTCGCTAACGACTGCTGTCGGCGGTGGACCGGCATGGGCGGTGTTGAGATGGGCCGGTGGCTGGTTGGTTGGGATTTTGGGAGAGGGGGCTGGGGGAACAGGGGAGAGGGGAAGAGAAAGGGGGCTGCAACTTTTTTTTAAATCCCGCCCCAGCGAAACAACACCGTTTCGCTGGGGCATTATTTATTTTTTTAACCCCCTGGCGAAACGGTGTCATTTTGCCAGGGGTTAAAAAAAATTTAAACCGTCTCTGGCGAAATGACATCGTTTCGCCAGAGACGATTTAATAAAAAAAATTTTATTTGCAGCGAGGGGTTCGTTTACCCCTCGCTGTAAACGAAACAACTCAATCTCTGTGGGGGCTGAGTTGTTCCTTCATGGGTCACAGCCTCATCGGCGCTCCTTTTGGGCTTCGATGAGCCGGGGTCGTGTCACCACACACGACCCATGGTAGTTCTGCCATTGACTACCACCAGCCAGAAGGTTGATGGTAATTCTAAATCTAGGGTAGCAAGCATTTTACACAAAGAAAGAATAAGAGAAATTTCGAGAACCTCTTTTCCAAAGTGAGAAAACTCATAATCATATTGTTTATTCATCATAAAAATATTATTAATTTTAGTATTTCTGCTATGAAGAGATAAAAAATAAATTAAAATTAAAAATTAAAATAAACACGTTAAGTTCGTTAAATTTAGTTAAATCAAGTTCGAGCTTAAACTTGAGATACATGATATATGAGCTAAATTGATATAAGTTTGAGCTCGATTTGGGCTCAGCTTGAATTTAAGCCCAAACTCAACTATTTTATGTTGAGTCGAGCTTGAACTTTTTAAAGCTCATTCGATTATGGTTATAGTCATAAATATTAATAAAAATTAAAAATTAAAAATATGACGTCTAACTAAATTAATGAAGTTATTACAAATTAATATATATGTTAAAAATTCTCAAATAAAATTTAATTTTTTTTTTATAAAAGTTAAAACATCTAATTCTTTAGAATAAAAAAAAATCTAAGATTAAAACTATGATATAAAAAACCATAACTTTTAGAGTAAAAAAATTTGAACATTTAATCTAAGAAAATAAAAAATATCCAAAAAATATAAAAATGCAAACAATTATAAATAAATTGTTAAATTTAAATATAATATAAATAAATAATACTTATGTTTTGTATAATTTGTTTATATTACATTAATCCTATTATGTCACTTTAGCAAATAAGCATCAAATAGGTTTAAAAAAAAATCAAGTTGGAGTGTTAAAATTGTTAAGTGAAAATAGATAGGGAAAACTGTCTAATAAAACTAAATATATGAGGACTATTTATGCATTAAGCCTTTTATGATAATTGTAATTCAAATGATGTTAGATTATTAGATGCTTGTTTCAAGGTTCAACTTATGGCCTTAAAATGGTTAACCCAAGTTACTTAAATAGTATTAAGTTGGCTTTTATAAACCACTTCTCATCTCATTTTAAATCCGATGCGGGATTCTTTTTCCTATACTTGACATGCTAGCCCTAACTAGCTTCTCAAGCTAGCAAGTCACTTAGTCCAGGGTGTTACAATTGTAAATGTTATTAGAATATATAGATTAAAATGTGTGGGCAACATATGCAAGAGTGGAGTTATTCTCTTTACGGGAATTTTAAGCGAAAGAAATTGCAGCTTCAAAGAAACATAACTAGAGCTCAAGGTTGTGGCAACTGGGCTGGTGTTCAAACAATTAAAGATGAGCTTTGTTCTTTGTTGGACCAAGAAGAGTGTTACTGGAAGCAAAGGTCTTGAAAATTTTGGTTAGAAAATGGAGACTCCAACACTAGGTACTTCTACCAACAGGCTTTGGGTAGGAGAAGAACAAATTTGATTCGTGTTTTAAAGTATGAGGCTGGTGAACTACAAACTACAACTAAAGGTATGTCTAAAGTTGTTTGTGATTATTTTATGAATCTTTTTAAAAGTACTATTGGCAATATGAAGATGTCATTAACTGTATTTAACCAAAAGTTTCAGTTGATATGAATGAATTACTACTGGCTCCCTTTCTTGATGAGGAATTTAAGGAAGCCCTCTTTTTAAATGAATCCGGATAAGGCCCCAAGGCCGGATGGTATGAACCCAAGTTTTTTCCAAATATTATGGCATCTTATTGGAAGGGATGCTGTTAGAAGTTGTTAGAATTGGCTTTCTAATGGGAGATTCCCACCCAAATAAATTGAATGGCACTCTCATTATGCTCATTCCAAAGGTTGCTAGCCCGGATAGCATGAGAGACTTGAGACATATTGCATCATGCAATGTCCTTTTTAAAATTATCTCAAAGGTACTAGCTAACAGAATAAAAAATTTCATTTCCTCTATCATCTTAATCTCTTAGCCAGCTTTTATTTCTGGCCGATTAATTACTGATAATGTTCTAGTTGCCTTTGAGATTGTACTTTATGAGAAGAAAGACTAGAGGTAATATTAGGGAGGTTGCTTTAAAGGTTGACATTAGCAAAACCTATGATCTAGCTTAAATTGGGTTTTGCTCAGAGGTGGATCGATCTAGTTATGCTTTGTGTTACCATAGTATCTTATATACTGTGCTTTAATTATCATGAGATTGACGCTATCTGTCCTAACAAAGGACTTTGCCTAGGTGATCCACTGTCCCTTACCTTTTTATTTTGTATGTTGAGGCCCTTTCTGCACTTTTTTCTCGTGCTGAATGTATGAGGTGGATTCATGGGTGTAGAGTTTCTAGGAAGCTTCATTTTCTTCAAAGCTAATGAATTTGAGTGTTCCAAAGTTAAAGACATTCTTAATGCTTATGAGGCAACTTCAAGTTAAGCTATTAATTTTCAGAAGTTAGGCATCCTCTTCAGTCCCAATGTTCATATAGATGAGAGGAACTTAATTCAGGATATCGTTGGTGTTAATAAGCAGCAAGAAGAAGCAAATATTCTATTTTCTCAAGGATAGATTGGGTGCACGTATTTCTCATTGGAACAACTGGTTTCTATTCAAGGCTGGTAAAGAGATCCTTCTGAAAATAGTTGCTCAATCTCCACCAATGTATTGTATGTGAGTGTTCCTTTTACTTGTATCTCTATGTGACAAAATCCAGAGAATGATGAATTCATGCTGGTGGGGTTCAAAGGCTAATGGTGCTGGGGGTTTACATTGGTACTCATGGGATCATTTGTGCATTCCTAAAAAATGTAGAGGTATCAATTTTAAACAACTCCATCTATTCAATTTAGTCATGCTTAGCAAGTAAGTTTCTCTTCTTCTTTCCAACCTAAGTACTCTTCCTTCAAAAATTTTTAAGGCAAAATACTTTATGAGCTAGGATTTTGTTAGTGCTATTTTTAGTAAAAATCCTAGCTTTGTATGGAGCAGTCTATTGCATGCTTTGGATATGCTTAAACGTGGTATAAGATGGAGGGTCGGTGATGGTTCATCTATTAGAATTTGGAGAGATCCATGGTTGATTAATGATAATTGTTTCTTTGTAAGCTCTTTTATTGCCGATTACAATTCTAATGCAACTGTTGATATGCTAATAGATCATCAATGCAAGAGTTGGTACTTAAATTCAGTTCAAGATTTGTTACCAACAGATGTTGACTCTATAACTCACATTACATTCCCTTGAAATGATCTCTTGGACAACACAAGCTTATCTGGCACTTCACGAAGGATGGATCATATATACTCAGTCAAGAATGACTAATATATGGCTACATCATTATCTGTTGATCTTCTTCCCTTTAATGTTCTTAACATTTGGCCTTGCTTATGGAACCTGAATGTGGCTCCCAAGATCAAGCATTTTCTTTGGTGCCTCATTCATAATTTTCTACCTATGAGAATTACTTTAAGTGGAAAGGGTATTCAAGTTACTGACAATTATGTATTTTGTAGTGAAGATGCTCACCATCTATTTCTTAACTGCCCATAGGCTGTTACATGTTGGAATGCTTTGGTTTTTGCTCATAATTTTGATTATATGGTGTCCTTTCTCTCTCATTATTTAGGCAACAAAGATGATGTTTCGATTGGGAAAATTTGCCATATGTTGTGATGCCTTTAGTTCAACTGTAATAAATGGGTTTGGGAGAACAAATTCTATGATTCTTCTTCCATTATTAATATGGATATTTATGGTTGGTGAGAATGGTCCTCTCTCAGCTGCGTTTGACGAGTGCTCGTCTTTCTCTACAGCGTACTTTCAGACAGGTGAGCAGTAGCACATGGCAGGCACCAAGGTTCAACTAATTAAAATGCAATGTTGACGCCTCATTATTTAGCCATGAAAACATATTTGGTACGGGAGCAATAATCAGAGATCATAATGGGGCATTCATTGAGGCCCTTTCTTGGAACTGGATTGGTATCCTAGCTCCTGCAACTGTTGAAGCTCTTAGTGTAAGAGAGGCACTCTCTTGGCTAAAGAAAACTGGTCGTACTGATATAGTGATGGAGATAAATTATCAAGTGGTTTTCCATGCTCTCACTACCAATAATCTTGACAATCAAACTGAATTTGGTTCCATTATTGATGATTACAAAGAGCTCGATAGAGATATTCATGGGTTATCCTTCTCTTGGAGTTGTGACAAGCCAATAAAGCATCTCATCTCATTGCTAGGCTGCTCTTCTTTATGCCAATCCACATTCATGGAGTGTATCTCCTAGTTTTCTTATGGATACTATTTATTTTGAAATGGTGAGTGAGAACTTAGATAGGGTGTGGTGGAGGATTTATGTCTAGTCTTTGTAATCCTTGTTTCTTACCATACTTTTGTATTTCTCACTATTTCCATTTTAATGAAAGCTTCTTACTACTAAATATATATATATATATAGATTAAATAAAATATATAATTAAAGCCCCATTAATGCATAATTTTATGATTAATTTTAGAATAATCATAGGAATTTACATTCTAGTTTTTATCATATTTATAGCTTAATGTTTTTTTATTACCACTTAGTAAATACTTAGTAGTTATTAAGTATGACTTATAATGCAATAGTTTGTACTTTGTATAATGGCCTTAAAAATTGGATGACATATAGAACAAAATATTAAATGATTTTAAAATTTAATTTTGTAACAAGAATAAGAAGTCAAGAGGCTAAAATTATAACATAGAATTTATTTTTTATTATTTAAAATATAGAAATTATTTTCTAGAAGGGTAATCCAAAATAAGTTAATTACGGGCAATTTAAATTTTTGTAAAAGAAAAAATAGATAGAGGGTCGACTACATTCTTGATTTATTCAATGTTTACATTTGTATATATGCATTGGTTGTTTGTGTATATATATGTGCTTGAGTTTTGTAATTATAATTATTATATATCATTTTTGGGCACTTGAAAAGAGTTTGGATGTCACAGGACCACGTATGATTAAAATTTTTATTATAATATAATAGTAGAGATATGATGACAAGGTAGGATTGGTTGGATGGTGGGGCTTGCTCATCACTTGGTGCTGCTTTATGTATTTTGGCCATGACAGCGGGACTTATTTTATTGGATCCTAAAATAAGCATTTGGATAAAAGAGCCAAGTATAATCGATCAATTCTCCCAATTGAAGTTTAATGTGGTTCCTAGAAACTAATTTATATCATTGAATGACTATGTAATTATTTATCTATTGGACATTATGCATGAGCATGTTTGGATTGGAATGATGTATTATATTGATAACTTACTCACTAAGTCGAACTCTTACCATTGTTTAATATTTCTCCTAGGTTGCAGGTTAAGTATGAAAGAAATTTTTTTTAATCAACTTACTCTTGCATTTCATCCTTCAATAAAAGGGGTTTATTTCATTACTCTTAGTCAATAATATGCTCATGGGAAGACACTTTAGGGAGAGACTCTCTTTCTTTCTTAGATTCAAATGTTGGATCCCTTTCTGTTGATTTTTTTAGTAAGTCTTTTTTTATGTTATAAAATATTATACTATGGAATGAATTTATTTACCATCCAATATAACTCTTTAAATATGTACATGTCTTAAAGGAACCAAATGACTTAAGTTCAAGTAGTTTGGCTAAGCCGGCAAAGAGAACCTCTTTTGGGGCTTGGTCTATTATGGTCACTTTCCCAATCAAAGTGTTAAGACGTCTTACAGTTTTGACTCTTTTTCTAAAGAATGTGAATAAGAGAGATGGCATCAATTATTGACTAAATGTAATTATTTTCATATTATTTTGTAGCATACATTCTAGAACTATTTATACCATACATTTTAGAATTGTTTGCATCATACAATGTTACTTTCCACTATTTGTATTTCTATACAAATATATTGGTGGCTAGTTGATGTAATGTACTATCAAGCAACAACCTAATGATGATTTAAAAATGATTATGATGTTTTGGTATTTTGCTTGATAGGTGAACACATAACTCTGACTGATAATAGTAAAAATTGTTATGGTATAGTTTTATCGGTTTATAATCAATCAATTCAATTATAGATTTTAGAAACTACGTGCTTTGCCTTTTTTTTTTTTTAATATCAATTGTGTGTTTTAAGGTTCAGATTGTAACATATAATCTCCTATCAAATCATGTGAAGCAATGAGTACCTTATTGCAACAAAATTTTACCTCAACAATGAATAAGCTCACCCCTGTCTATGAATAAAGTTTATTTGCAACTATTTTCAAGTTTCTCTGTTTTACAATCCATGACACTTTTGAAAAATGAATTTTGAGTTATATTAGCATAAGGCACCATGAAAAAACAACTGTACAAACATATAATTTTTCCGTCCTCATAGAATATGATGTGATTAAGATTCTCGATAAAAGAAGTTACGCAAGCACTCATAGGAATGTTCATGAAACTCGTTAACCCAAACAACCCGACCCAATCTGGCAGGGATTAAATATCTTCAGACTAGGCCTTGGATTTCTTATATGAAGGCCGAGATATCTCGGGTTGGGTCTTGACACCTCAGGCCAACTTGGCCCTACCCAAGATGTTATATTCATTATATATATTAAATATTTTTTATAATATATAATATAATATATTACATATATAATATATCTTATAATTATATTATATATATACAGTATATTGTAGGAAATTTTTTAAAAAAAGAAAAGCTTGATTAGCCTGATCAACTCAAAATAACCTGGCCCATTCAAATTAAGGTCAGACTAGCCCAAAGTATATTCAGGCTAGGCTTTGGACTAGGAGTAAACCCGGTCTGTATACATCCGTAATCACTCACTCTAAAATTTATCTTAAGTATATAAAATCCATCATTAAATAAATTGAGTACTGTTAATAGAATTCAATGCTAACTTTCCATTGAAAGAGGAAAAACTCACAATAATAATAAAAAAAAACATACAAGTGCAAATTTATTAATTCATGCACCATCACTTATAGCCACATTACAATTACCAACAAGCATCAACCACTGTATTTTGTCATTTAATTTTTTTTTTTTCATGTTTATAATAAACTTTCAAAAAAATAAAGTTATTATAAGTCTAAATGTTTGTATAATTTTTTACAATACCCTAAAAAGAAAACTATGCAATGTAATAAATTTACTTAATAGAATAAATTTATTTTGAATATAAAATTTTTTCAATTATATCTGTTTTTACTCAATTACATTCCAATTTGAAAATTCAATTTTAAGTCTAATCTAAATTATAATTGTAAAAATAATTTTATCATTTAAAAGGTGAAAATAATTTTTAAATTTATTTTATCACAAATTTGTCAAATTAATTTTTAAATTTTAATTAAACTTAGTTTTTTTTTAAACCTTAATTAAACTTATCTGAAGTCTTCTTTTTTGGAAATTTAACTTAGTAAAGTACTAACTTAGTTTTTCGTAAATTATCAAAGCCACAAAATTAAATAATTTAATTACGTTTATCGAAGTTTGAAAACTAAATTTATAATATAATATAATATAATAAATTTGAAAGTCATTTCATTTTTAACTTTCAAATTGATGTGGATTATTATTATTATTATTATTGTTGTTGTTGATATTTAGTTGTTATTATTATTATTATTATTTAGTTTTACGGTAGAATTGCAATTAATTTTAAACTAGAGTAAGATTATAGCAAAAATATAATAAAATATAATTAAAAATATACAATTTAAGAATATTTATTTTTTAAGACTCCAAATATTTTGCGAAAAATAACTTGTTTTTGGAAAACATTTTTCAATTAAACATTTCTAAAAAATTTTGTTAAAAAAACTAATTTTCTATTGTTTAGTTACAATATTAAAATTAGGTGAAACATATTAAAAAATTAAATTTATTAGTATAAAAATATATTTAAAAATTAAAATTTATTATTTAATGTAAAAAATATATAAAAACGATAAATTTAATAATTATTGATCGATGATAGTCATCAACTGGCTATGATCATGAATGCTTGCTATTAGTAAGTATCAACAACAAGTGGATTAATATATTTATATTATACATATATATATTTTTTATCACAATAGATTTATCAAAATTTTAAAATCAAAAGTTTATATTAAAATAAGGAAATTATTTTTCTTGAAAATTGATTAGTTTTTCATTAATATAAATTATTTTTCATTTAACTGTTCTAAATATTCAAACTTAAAACATTCAAAAAAATATTTTCTATGAAATACTTTTTTAAAAGGAAAACAATTTTGTTATTTTCAAAAAATAAAATAGGAAATAAAAGTATGATCGTGCAATAGTTTGTGAAGGGGCACATCACGTGGATTCTACATGTGAGTCCACGTGTCTCGATTTTCTATCTTAATTCTTCTTCTTACGCCTCAATAATTTCATTTTTCATCGTTCAAACGCTACCCTACAAAAGTATCGTTTTCTTCTTTCTCACTCACTTAAATTTCGTTCATATATCTAAAAATTGAAATTAAATTTATTCAATAATCTAATAAATCCAAACGTTATATTATGTTTCTATTTCACGTGGTTGTTTTATTTATTTTTGGAAAAAAAAAGAACTTAAAACCAATTATATAAAGAATTTGAGGTCAAATAACCTCAATCATATCATCCCTCAAAAAATATCTTCCATTTATTTGGTTATTTTTATGTGTTTTACTTATTATTATTATTGTTGTTGTTGTTGTTCTTGTTGTTGTTGTTTTAGCATTACAATATAGGGAATAGAAGAAAAATTCAACATTAATTTATGGATAAACTTAGAATAAAATATTAGGGGGGCCAATCAATCAAGATAAATAGTTAAAATATTTTTTTTAAAAAATAAAAATTATAAATTTAATATAATTAATATTCATTGCTAAAATAAATTTAAATGTATTTAACCTATTAAAATAGATTTCATAGTATTGACTATTTTATAATACAATTTCAATAAATAGATTAACAAAAAAATTGAGTTTTATTATTTTCTGTCATGAGTTAGAGTTAATTTTTTTCTTTAAAATTTTTTTTTTAGAAAGGAATCACCAATAATAATTAATAAACTATTAATAAGTGATTATAATTCACAAAATAATAATAAAAATAACTTTTTACTTTAATAAATTTAAACAAATACAAATTAAAATTTGACATATCTTATTAACAATTAAATTAAAAAATAAAACTATAATATAATTAATCATAAATCCTAATTTTAAAAAATTATAGATAATAATATCTCACTTAAACTTATTAAGAACTAAAGAAAAGAATTTTAAATAATTATAGAAAAAATTAAAAAAAAACCCTAAATTATAGTTATTTTTAAATTAATACCAAGCCTTAAGTAAAAAAAATAAATTAACAAAAAAATAAAGAAAAATAAAAAAATTTAAAAAATAAAAAATACTCATCTATACTGTGAAATTATTATCCTAAATTTTAGCCATGATATAATTCTCAATAAACACTTATTGTAGTAGTAGGGTGAAAGAATTAAGAACAGTAAATTTATTCTGTAAGTTTTTTTTTTCTTTTTATAAAATAAAATTTTAATTTGAGACTAATATATATTTATTTTTGGGTTAAGTATATGTATTTGAGTTAAGATTTCAAATTTGCACCAAATTTATATTAAAGAAATTTATTCAATTAGAGGGGCCATTTTTAAAAAATTTTAATGTATATATATCTATATAAAAAAGAATAAAAAATTGGGAGGGGCTCTATTAGCTATTTTAGATTATATGTGTGTGCTTTTACTTATTATTTTGATTAAAAAAATTATACTATATATTCGTATAAAATCAATTCAAATTTGAATTGCTAAAATAAGTTTATAATATGATTCTAATACTTGAATTGGCCGAATTAAATGAGTCAGATGCACATATCGCTATATATTGCAGATAAATCACAATTCATTTTTTAAAAATCTGATCTGTTCATTCTAAAATGTTCATATTAGACCAGCTGAGCTGGATTAATGAGACATAGGTACAACTCTAATATCATTAGGGATGAGTAAAAATTTTCGAACCTGACTAATTCGATCGAAAACTGATTAACATGACTAGTCATATCAATTTAAACAGATTGAGTTGGCTGATTTCGGATTATATATTTATTAATAAATTCAACCGAATCGATAAAATTCGATGAATCCGACCAAACTCGACTGAAGCGCCTCATAATGATCGATTTTTAAATATAATTTTTTAACCGATTAGTAGTGGTTAGATTAGCTAATTACTAAAATTTGATCAACCCGATCACTGCATATTCCTAAATATTATATTTTAAAATTTTATAATTAAAATTAAAAAATTATAATTAATTGAAAATAAAAATTGACATTTATTAATATTACTTTATTTTAGGGAAAGAGTATATATTATAAGTGTAAATTCTAAATATCTATATTATGATATAAGCAATGGGCATTAAATGCATAAATTAACAATTTCAACTGGTTGATCTTGAAACTCTAATTATTGAATATACGAGAATGGAATATTGTTAAGATTTTTTTTTTAAAAAAATTTATTTATTCATATAATAATTATAAGTACAACCTTAATAATTATATCAATTTATTTCATGTGCGTATCTAAATATTTTTTTAATTATTCATACACGTATGATGTTTGAGATGATATAATGTTGGTAAATGAGATAAGAGGAGTTAATAAAAAATAAGATTAGTTGTTAAGAGATTATTCTAGTTTAACTAAAGATATTAAATTCGAATTCTGAATATGTAACTGCATTAAAATTCGATAAAAAGAGCTTTATAGTTCTCATGATTCTTTTTATTTTTCTTCGAAGCTGTAATTTTATTGTTGATAAACTATTTGTAACGGATATATGGAGAACCCATAATATCCGAGTTTACAATGCACTTAAGAAAATTTGGCAAATAATTAAAAGACAAATAGACGGCAGGCTTCATACTCATTCTACAGTCTATGACAAGGAAATTTGCGGCTTGATTATCCTCTCTGAATGTATGTAGTATAGTCGAGTTTGAACTGTCAATGAAGCCTTTAATGTAGCTGGCCATTGTTGTTGATGTAGAAATCTGGGAAGATGTGATTTGATGATGAACCCATGCTGAGTCAGTCTCTATTTCCAGCGGTAAGTAATGTTTCTGAATACACCATTGGATTTCTTCAAAAGCAGCTTGCAATTCAGCTTGGTTGGGATTAGAAACCTGTAAGAAAAAACTGAAACCTGCTATAAAGCATCCATTGCAATCCCTGACAATAGCTCCACTGGTCGCTATATTCACAGTAACCGAAGCGTCGACATTAAGCTTGAATCTTAGTGAAACTGGTTTACGCCAATATACGAGAGTTGGTTTTAATTTGCATCTTTTGCCAAATTGTTCTGGTAAAAATTCTTGAAATAAAGCCATGGACTTTGCAAATTTAGTAGAGGAATGAGCTACTCCCCAATTAAAAATCGAGGTGAGGATGGACCTGATAATGCTTGGACTATATACCTCCTCGCCACCCCATGTAATTTTACAAAAGGTTAGCCATATGTGATAGAGAATTACCTGAGGGATGAAGGCCATGACTTTGCCCGCCAGTGAGTTAGGAGAGAATTGGGACCACCACAACATGAATTCTTGTTTAATTGTACGCTGGACCGAGGCATTGTACTGCAAAGATTGTTTGAAAAACTGCCAGATTTTCATGGTTTCAGCACAGAGGTAGAACATGTGAGATGTAGTAGCTGCAAAAGATAAGCAAAATGGACAGCAGGTGGTCATTTGAATCCCCATCATTTGAAGTCTTTCCGGCAATGGCAGGGCATTGTGCCATAATCTCCACGCAAGTATTGAATACTTGATGGGAATTAATGAATTCCAAGTCATCCTGTACGATAGTAGCTCGTTTTTTCTTTCTCTCACAGCATCATAAATTTCTGCCAAGACAAAGGACTTGGAGCTTGTCTTGTTACTAACCCAATTGTCATTCTCTTGCTGCGTAAAAAGAGAAGAAGCAGTAGTCGAGATCTTGCAAATTCTCTTCCATGTAGGGGAGTCAGTTTGCAAAAATTTCATATGATCAGCTCTACCATAGTTTTTCATATCTCATGATTCTATTCAAATAGACTCTGAAAGAATAATTTATATTAGAAAAAGGAGTTTTGAATGAATACTTTGAAGTTCAAGAATTTCAGTTAAGCAGAATCAGAATAGAACATATATGCCTTGCAAGTTTAGCAAGTGATAAGGAGAGAATTAGTTTAGACGGATTGGCATTACCTGAAGTATCCATTTTTAAAGATCTTCACCTCAATCCTCCACGGAGATGCATCTATAAAGAGGATGTTAGCAATCGGATAAAAATTGGGTGGATGTAATGAAGACTTGTCGGACTTTATGTGATTATAAAATTTTAAATAGATTGAAAGGAAAATTTTATCATATAAAATTATGATTAATTATATTATATGATAGTGAGTATTGAATAATGAAAAGGCAATATGTTAAACTATGCCTATAATTATAGATAATCTCACATAGAAAAAAATAATTTATTAATTAATATGAAAATAAATTTTTTAATTTCAACGGTTAGCTATTAGAGTTGATATTTTAAACCCATGCCAGAAAAAAGGTTTAATCCAGACTGTACTCAAATGTAAATTATGAATAAAAATGAGTTGATTAATTGTACTTTTTTAAGAATACTAGTTAAGAGTGACAACGGATACCGTAAAATATTTTGTTGGTCGTTAACCAATACCCAATTCTTTAGTTTCTTACATAATGATATGCACTTGACTTTTTCTTTTCTTTCTTTCTTTTTTTTTTTTAAAAAAAAAATGGTAGTTTCGTTTCTTTCAATTTCTAAATTTATTCCACTGGCCTTTGGCTACTACGAAATGGAAAGAAAGTAGAGTGGCACCCACTAAGCATATCTTCCTTAAAGAAAAAAAATCGCATTGGCTTTTCATAGAAAGTTAGGATCCAATTAATATTCTTAGCTTCCTATCAACTTTATACTTATAACCATTATCCTTAATTGAACTATTCATTTATTCCTCCTAAACACTAATAAAAACCTGCATAGATCACTTCTCATTATCATATATATAATACTATATATATCATTTAGAGATAGGAAAATAATGCTTTATTATTATTATTATTATTATTATTATTATTATTATTATACATAATGCCTCTTATCACAACTTCAAAACAATTTCTGGTCGCCAAAATACTCAGAGGGAAAGAAAGATAATATTATTTAAACTGTTGACACTAAAATGTCAATCTCAAGATATAATAATAGAGATAACCAAAGGCGGCTGAAACGTGGCAAACCCTAGTGCACAATGCTAAAAAAAAGAGTTGTTTTCAAATAAATTAGTAATTGGCAATTTATCACCACCACCACCATCATCACCATCACCAGTGCAGCCGTCACCACCATGGCCTGAACCTTTTGACCTTTGAATATGGTCCCTAGAGCACTGCCTACCAAAGCTCCAATTATTTGGAAAAAGATATTCATTTAAGGTCAATTTCATTAAATTATATGTATAGAAAAATACAAAGTCAGTTGCATTATAGAGAATCTGTGTATAGCATGTAGCCAACAATTACTACATATAAAGTCATTGTATTAATAATAGTCATTGTTAGTTAAGTGTCTTTCTAACAATATAAAAATTAAATCATGAGTTTAACGTGATAAAAAAAATCTCCCTATTTTAAAAATTTCCTGAAGACAACTATAAAAAACTTATATGACATGTAATGAAAATGTATTAACATGTTTTAAGCACTTTCATATTTCAAACGCTTCTGGTGAAACTTATTGAAATATAATAAATGTAAAAAAAATCCTATGTTAGAAAATGATTAAATTAACGAGGGATATATAAATATAAATGACTCATAGATCTAATGACTTAAAATTTTGGATTGAGATGTAACGTTGAGTTCACGACTATATTTTTTCATTAAGATCCATCAAACAGATATCTCAAATAATTGAACTCTCCGACATCAATAAAAATGAGCTAATAATTCACATAATTTGAGCTTGAAGTCATTAATATATATATATATTTATATTAATGTTAGAATTAATTTTATATTGTTAAAATTAATCTTCTAATTAATCATAAGTGTGGGCTAAATACATTTAAATATTAAATGTGTATTGCAGTCAAATTAAGATAGTCAAATTAAAGTTTTGATCAAATTAGGATTGTTGACTATTGAGGTGTCCTACTCGTAATAGGATTATAAGTGTAGAGACCATTAAGTAATTTCTATTTTGTTGAAGGACCAAAATAGAAATTAATCAATTTATTCAGTTATAAATAAGGGGTCGTGGTCTCCGGGGGAACATAACAACTTTTAGAGAACATTACGTTTCTTCAGTAGTGCTTCCGCTAAACCTAAGTGTGTATCCCTTGGAAGGCGACAAACCCCAAAATCGTCTTCAGCATCAACATACGATAATGTCAGGTACGCAATTCTGCCCTTTGCAATTTAATTTGAATAATCTAGTGATCTATGCATGTTTTAGGTTTTAGGGAAATTAGGTTTTCTCCCTCTTTCAATTGGTATCAGAGCCTTGTGCTAGGTTGCTAGATTTTTCGATTAAATTGCGGTATTGATTATTGTTTTGATTCTCGAAAATTAATTCGGTGATTGTAATTTTCTTCAGTTAAATTAATTTGGAATCGAATTTAGTAATCTGAAATCAATTTTGGTTTGATTTGGTTTTTAATTAATTAATTAGTTTAATTAATTTTAAAAAAAAATTTGGAAACTGTTCTTCACGAAGAACAGTTTCGAGTTGGGGTTTTTTGGATTTGGATGATTTTGGAATTAATCAGACTTTGGATTTTCTGTATTTTTTTAAAATCAAATTTTTTTTTCATTTTTTAATTAATTTTTTGAAATAATTAAAAAAAATCAAAAAATAAAAATTGTTCTTCGTGTTCTTGAAGAACAGGTTCGAAAATATTTGGGCTAAGCGATTTTGATAGTTTTTTTTATCGAATTTGGACCGGCAGTGGTGTAAGGGAGGTTTAACGCCCTCATAAGGCGGTCGCCGGTGGTGGAGAACGGTGGAGAACCGTGAAAACCGATGGGCCGGTGTTGCGATTTGCAAAATCGTTTTGCAATTTTGCATTTTTCAGTTGATCCGTGGCCGTTCGTCGCCGATAAAGGATGGGCGGAGGTTGCTTGGTGGTCGAGCAACCGTCTGGAGGCTGTCACCGGCGGTGGATGGCGCTGGATCAAAAACTGGAGGCGGACGGAGATGAAGTGATCTGCTGCGTTTGGAGCATATCGCTTTGAGCCAAAACGGCACCGTTTTGAGCAGTGTGCTGCGTTTGGAACAGTGTGCAGACCTAGCTCAAAACGGCACCGTTTTGAGCCAAAACGGTGCGTTTTGAAAAGCGAACCGCGCGTCTCTGGACAGGGTAAAAAGCGAAAATAAAATATATATTTTTATATTATAAACAGGTCCTCCAACTTCTGATAATCCGATTTTGACTTAAAAAATTTTGTAATTCCTATTTTCATCCACAAAACTTTTAATTTATTTAATTTTTAGCCCAAAATTTTCTGTTTATTTATTTTTGGCTCAATTTTTTTTAATTAATTAAAGTTTATTTTTATTTTTATTGCAATATTTGATTTTAATTATTTTGAGAATTTTATTGAGTTTAAATTTAATTAATATAAATATTGCAATCAATTTATTATAATTTGAGAATTTTATTAAGTTTAAATTTTAATATTTTAGTCCTGATTGTGTCTAATATTTTTAATAATAAATTAATTAAAGCAAAAAGTCGCCAAAGTGACCTCTATTATATAAATTGATTTATTTGGAATATTAGACAGGTGTATTAAAATTCATTGCGGGTAGTAAACCGGCCCAAAGGAAGGTTGCTATCTGGCTGAATTGAGAATACATATGCAGTGATAAATATGTGATAATTATTATGTTTTCATTCATGTAGATAATAAATCGGCCCAAAGGAAGGTTTAATATTTGACATGATTGAATTGTCAATATTTGATTGCTGCATTAAGATGCTAATTACAGTTAATATTTTATGTCCAAAGATGAAAATATTAATATTGTGACGGTATATTGTTTCCATTATTTGAACCCTATTATTGTTTGTTTCAATTATTTTATGGATAGTGAACTTATGTTAATTTTTTTGTCACTTTCTATGATGTCAGCTAGCATGCCGTATAATCCTAACACTGTCCCTATGCTTGAGGGGTCAAACTTTGGTTCATGAAAATCAAGCATCATGATTTATCTGGGTTGTATGGACTTAGACCTTGCGTTCAGGATGGACGAACCTGCTCCTCTTACTGAAGTGAGCACATACGCTCAGAGGGTTCAGTATGAGAAGTGGGAGTGTTCTAACCACTTAGGTCTTATGATCATGCAGCAGGGAATCCCAGAGCATGTTCGGGGAGCCATTTCTGTTAAGGAAAGTAATGCTAAAAAATATCTTGCTGAGCCGGATAAAGTCTATGTCAAAAATGACAGGGCCGAAGTGGGGACGTTTTTAGCAAAACTCACCTCCATAAGATATGCTGGTAACGGTACTGTTCGGGAGCATATACTGAGCATGTCTCAAATAGCCAAGAGGCTAAAGGTCCTGGATTTGGTTTTACCAGATGACCTTTTAGTCTATCTAGCTTTGAATTCTCTTCCACCACAATATGGGTAGATCAGGACTTCATATAACTGTCAGCCGAGCAAATGGACTCTTAACAAGCTCATTGCTCATTGTGTGGATGAGGAGGAAAAGATATTGGCTACTAAGAGAGAGAGTGCTCATCTGGTCTCTTTAGCAGCTAAGGGCAAAAACAAGAAAAGAAAGAAGACTGCTGAGAATTAAACTGCTGATAAAGGTCCTGTGCAAAAGAAGCCTAAGGAATTAAAATGCTTCTTCTGCAGCAAGTCTGGACACGTAAAGAAGGATTGTCCTAAATACACCACATGGCGTTCCAAGAAGGGTAAGTACCTTGTTTTAGTCTGTTCTGAGGTTAATTTAACTTCAGCTCCTAGAAACACTTATTGGATGGATTCTGGTGCTACCGCTCACATAAGTGTTTCATTGCAGGGTTGCCTGAGCTACCGAAAGCCAACTGACGGTGAAAGATACGTCTATGTGGGAAATGGCAATCCGGTGGAAGTGGAGGCAATTGGGCATATTAGATTGTGTTTAAGAATTGGATTTTTTTTGGATCTTGTAGATACTTTTGTTATTCCGACATTTAGACGGAATTTAATTTCTGTTTCTTATTTGGACAAATCTGGTTTTACTTGTTCATTTGGAGACAGCTCATTTACTTTATCTATGGATTCAAAAAATTTTGGTACTGGCTTCTTAAATGCATGTGATAATCTATATATGTTGGATATTAATGATTCTTATAATGAAACCCTGCAGGTTAGTACTAAAGGTACCAAAAGGAAGCTAAATATAGATAATTCAGCTGAAATTTGGCACAGATGTTTGGGTCACATATCCAAATCTAGAATAGAACGTCTTGTGTCAGATGGTATCCTAAACACACTTGATTACACAGATTTGGACTCCTGTGTTGAGTGTATTAAAGGCAAACAGACTAAACAAAAAAGACTAGGTGCCAACAGATCATCAAACGTCTTAGAATTGATACATACGGACATCTGCGGTCCATTCCCTACAGCAACAAGGAATGGCCAAAGATACTTCATATCATTCATAGACGATTACTCACGTTATGGGTACCTATATCTCATTCATGAGAAATCTGAGTCTCTGGACGTTTTCAAATCTTATAAGGCTGAAGTTGAAAACTAACTTGGAAAGAAGATTAAATCTGTTAGATCTGACCGTGGTGGTGAGTACTACGGTAGATATGACACTTCAGGTGAACAACGTCCAGGACCATTTGCTATTTTCCTACAGGACTGTGGTATAGTTCCTCAATACACCATGTCTGGTACACCCAGTATGAATGGTGTATCTGAGAGGCGTAACAGGACTTTTATGGATATGGTAAGGAGTATGATTATTCATTTTTCCTTGGCTGAGTCTCTGTGGGGAGAAGCATTGAAAACAACAGCTTATCTTCTTAACAGAGTACCAACTAAAGCAGCTGCAAAAACACCTTATGAGCTTTGGACTGGACGCAAGCCCAGTCTAAAGCATCTTCATGTTTGGGGATGTCCTGCTGAGGCTAGGCCTTATAGGCCCAATGAAACTAAATTGGACTCCAAAACTGTTAGCAGCTACTTTATTGGATATTTTGAGCGATCATGGGGTTATAAGTTTTATAATCCTACTACCAGGACTATTTTTGAGACGGAAATTGCAAAATTCTTTGAGGATGTTGAGTTTGGGGGGAGAAGTAAGGTTAGAAACATTGTCTTTGAGGAGGGATCGAGTTAGGAACACTCAATGTCGATTCTCATCATTGCTCCTAGCAGTGTTTTGGTTCCTACGCCTGTCACTGTTCCAGAAGCACATCAAGTTCCAATACAAGACAATGTTGAACAACTTCCTCATCAGGATGAAGAAGTCATTCTTCCTCAAGTACAAGCTCAACAACCTCAAGAATTTGAGCCAGAACCTGTGCCTTTAAGGAGGTCCACTAGAGAGAGAAGAAATGCTATTCTAGATGATTATGTAGTATATCTTCAGGAACATGAGGACACTGTAGATATGGTGAAAGATGATCCAATCAGCTTTCATCATGTCATGCATGATCCTAACTCTCACTAGTGGATTGAGGCAATGGGTGAAGAATATAAATCTATGCAAGACAATCAAGTTTGGGATCTTGTCCCGTTACCTGAAGGAAAGAAACCTATTGGCTGCAAATGGATATTTAAGACCAAGAGGGATTCTAATGGTAATGTGGAAAGATATAAGGCTCGTCTTGTAGCTAAAGGCTTCACTCAGAAAGAAGGGATTGACTATAAAGAGACCTTCTCTCTGGTTTCATCGAAGGACTCTTTTAGGACAATCATGGCTCTAGTTGCACATTTTGATCTTGAGTTACATCAAATGGATGTGAAGACTGCATTTCTCAATGGAGACATTGATGAAACCATTTATATGGTGCAGCCAGAAAACTTTATGTCTGGAGACACAAAGCGACTGGTATGCAGATTAAAGAAATCCATTTATGGACTCAAGCAAGCTTCTCGTCAGTGGTACTTCAAGTTCCATGAAGTAGTCATCTTTTTCGGTTTTGAGACAAATGCTGTGGAAGATTGTGTGTATCACAAGTTCAGTGGGAGTAGGTTTATCTTTTTAGTCTTATATGTGGATGACATATTGCTTGCTACTAACTGTAAGGACTTGCTGCACGAGACCAAAGTCTTTCTCTCAAAACACTTTGAGATGAAAGATTTAGGTGAAGCTTCTTTTGTATTAGAGATTCAAATACATCGAGACCGTACTCGAGGTATTCTTGGATTATCACAAAAGGGCTATATTGAGAAAGTGCTCAAGAGATTTAGTATGCACAATAGCAGACCAATTGATACCCTAGTTGCTAAAGGAGATAAATTTAGTCTTGAACAGTGTCCAAAGGGTGAACTTGAGATTCAGGAGATGCAGAAGATTCCTTATGCGTCAGCAGTTGGGAGTCTGATGTATGCTCAAGTTTGCACTCGTCCAGATATTTCATTCATAGTTGGCATGTTAGGGTGATTTCTCAGCAATCCAGGAATGGATCATTGGAAAGCAACCAAAAGAGTCTTGAGATATCTTCAGAGAACTAAGAGACATATGCTCACATACAGGAGATCAGATCAGCTTGAGATCATTGGGTATACTGATTTTGATTTCGCGGGATGCCAAGACAGTCGGAAATCCACTTCAGGCTATATATATCTTTTGGCTGGTGGTGTTATTTCTTGGAAGAGTGTGAAACAAACTCTTGTAGCTACCTCCACCATGGAAGCAAAATTTGTAGTAAGCTATGAGGCATCCAATTAAGCAATCTGGCTGAGGAATTTTGTCACAGGGCTGCGCATTGTGAGTGGCATTGAAAGGCCATTAAAGTTATATTGTGATAATAACTCAGCAATTTTATTCTCCAACAACAACAGAAGCTCTTCTCGATCGAGACACATTGGGATAAAGTTTCTGGCTGTGAGGGACAGAGTACAGAGTAGACAGATATCCATAGAGCATATTGGAACGAACTCCATGATTGCGGATCCACTCACTAAGGCTGTGATACCGAAAGTTTTTCATGAGCACACTGCTCATATGGGTGTCATATTATTTGAGACTATTTAGTTTCAGTGGGAGTTTGTTCATTAAGTTTGCATTAAGTTTTATGTATGCTCTCTTTGGCATTGGATATATTTTATAAAGTACATTCAGTTTCTGCAGAAAAATGAGTTTTTCTTTCATTTTATTATGTGTTTTACACTCTGTATTATATTTATGTTTGATCTCACTTAAGATTGACCAGTTGAAAATAGGCATGATTAGATCACATTACATGTAGTTTCCATGCTACACTCCTATTATTGATCTATGTCATTTGAGAGTATTGGTAATGTGATTGATGGTAGTTTGAGTTACGATGAATGTGGCGACTGGCCCTTCAGTCCTTTATCGATATAATCAATGGACGAGATTGTTTGAAGCACCTTCAGTATGACTGCTTTTATGAGCTCATTAAGGTATATACATTTATATTTAATATATGTTAGCCCAAGTAGGAGATTGTTAGAATTAATTTTATATTGTTAAAATTAATCCTCTAATTAATCATAAGTGTGGGCTAAATATATTTAAATATTAAATGTGTATTGCAGTCAAATTAAAATAGTTAAATTAAAGTTTTGATCAAATTAGGATTGTTAACTATTGAGGTGTCCTACTCGTAATATGATTATAAGTGTAGAGACCATTAAGTAATTTATATTTTGTTGAAAGACCAAAATAGAAATTAATCAATTTATTCAGTTATAAATAAGGGGTCGTGGTCTCCGGGGGAACATAACAACTTTTAGAGAATATTACGTTCCTTCAGTAGTGCTTCCGCTAAACCTAAGTGTGTATCCCCTGGAAGGCGACAAGCTCCAGAATCATCTTCATCATCAACATACGATGATGTCAGGTACGCAATTCTGTCCTTTGCAATTTAATTTGAATAATCTAGTGATCTTTGCATGTTTTAGATTTTAGGGGAATTAGATTTTCTCTCCCTTTCAATAGATCTAATGACTTAAAAATTTTGGATTGAGATGTAACGTTGAGTTCACGACTATATTTTTTCATTAAGATCCATCAAACAAATATCTCAAATAATTGAACTCTCCGGCATCAATAAAAATGAGCTAATAATTCACATAATTTGAGCTTGAAGTCATTAAAATATATATATATATATATATATATTAAGACTTAAAATTTCATTAAATATAAATTAAGTTTTATTTGATTAAAAAGAATAAATAATTGAGTTTAATCAAATTTTAATGTCAAATAGATAATTGAGATATTTTAACTCAATTTAATGAAAAAAAAAATTAAATTTATTAATTTATTGTGTTAAAATATGAGAAAATCAAGTCAAAATTCAAAATTAAATTAGTAAATTATGATACATAATATAAAATTATATAAAACTTTAAATATTCAATTAATCTTTATTATGAACCACTTGAATCAAATATTATAATATTCAAAGCTTATATCCTTAATTTTAAGAGATTTGATATGAAATTAAATATTATTTTACAAAAATTTTAAACCAAGTGAACTTTATATGGCATAGATAGGCCAAATCAAATGCAAATAAATAAAATCACAGCACCACAAAAACAAATTGACAAATAAAAAAAATTAAGATATCTACTCGTTATCAGGTCACCTCTGTAAGATTATAAAACCTAAACATGAAAATGGAAACAGGCAGGATGTTATTCAAAAAAATCCACTTCCACCATTATTGCCTGATTATTATTGAAATTTGGCCAATGATGTCCATGTAGGTTCTTGTCTTTTCGGCTTCTTGCCGTTTACCTGAACCCTCATTTGCAATACACAATTTATAAACAAGAGAAAAAACGAGAAGAAATTCCACTGCTGTACTAGTAGAAATGTCAAATTGTGAGGCTTTGCTTCTGTTATAACCAAGGCTACTAGTTTCTACATATGTAAATACACGTTTCAAGGTAAATTTGATTAATCTTTACAATAATATCTTATAAAAAACATTTGTTTATAGAGAAGAAAATCAAATCATCATCTCCTTTGCAAATCAAAATCACTAACGAGGATCTCTATACCACAGAAAATCTCCATTTCAAAAGCTTAATGCCACTATGAGCATCTGTATTTTGTTAAACTTGTTGATTGGTATCGCATTTAAGGGATCAGGAAGTGCAAAAAAATTATAATCAGCATACTTAATACAATACAAGATAAGCATCGAAGCTTATATGATTAGCCTAACATTAGCAATCTATTCTATCAAAGGTTGTCAGCACATCAATATTCATCTGTCAAGCACATGAAACATAAACAAACCAACCTTATTACTCCAACTTTAAAATACATGAAGAAACGAGCATGCAGTTTGGAAATTTTCAAGAGAACACAGCCACAGTTATGCATTTTCATCAAAATAATAGATTACATTTTCTATATTCTTTTAATTTCATCAGCAGTCTGAAAATGTCATGTATTAAACCAGAAATTTCATAAAAAGTATCCTTTGACAAACTTCAATGAACTTTTTTATTCTCGACAGAAGAAAGCCTAGACCCCAGTCAATCTTTCAGAATTTCAGATAGCTGCCAATTCAGTTATGTGATATAATAATTCAAATATCAAAGTAGGCACGCTGGGACAACAAAAATTTAAGCAACCAAAATGATTTGCCTGTTTTCTGAAATTGGGCATCACAATTTTTCTTCAAAGACAACAGGTTCATGTGCTACCTCTCTCTCAGATTAAGGGTTATTTAAAATTTGGGTTGGCACTGGGACGGGGATGGGGATTGTCCCTGCCCCGCCTTATTGCCATTCCTATGGAAAATCACCGTATGCCCAAATACAAAAGTCTCAAGTACCATTCAAATATAATTTTTTTCAGCACATTTGATACTGTTCAACTATTTTAATGCCATAATTGGCATTCAATTTCTTTTTTTACTTTTAAACCACAATGTCAAACCAAATCAAGGAGTTATAACTTTCATAATGAATTTGTTTTGCATGCACTTGGATTCGTTAAGTATATAACATTAACCATTACAAGAAATAAAAAAGGAACACTAACCATCAATATGACAGAACTTAAAGGGACTAAAGGGTGTGCTAAAATCTTCCAAACTTTCCAGTCACTCGGAAAATCCATTCTACCAGCAATAGGCAAATGAAATAAAGAGATATTGAGAAAGGCAACGTAATAAATTATCACAAATAGAGGTTAATAAAAATGGTAATTCATTTTTTCATAATGGAAAGTATTGCTCATACAGATAGTAACTGCAAAGTGTACACATCTACCATGACAATAGTAGATCTACAAGGAATTATCTAAACAACAATACAGGGCACTTATGCGGACACACAAATACCAGTGCATCTGAGCACCTGCACAAGTTTATACAATTGGTGCAACAATAATGTCTTACAATAATCAGTGGATTGAGTGTCACTATAACTTATCAGAAGGCATCACAGTGGTCTTCTTTAGATCCGTCTTGCAATTTTCTCTCAAATCTTTCAGTGCAACAAAGCCAGCTTGCTGCCAAGGAGATTTGAGACTATTAAAGAACAATTCATAATAGAGACGCATAGTTCATGGAAAAAGACTAAGCAATCCTTATAACTGAGCCTGATTATAAATAGTATCAAGCCAGATTAAAACTGTCAATCAGCAATCAGGAAGTCACAAGATAAATTGTTTTGAACAAATTATCCTTAACAGCCAGCAATAGGAATAAGTATTTCTAAGCAAACCAAGTTCTTTAGTCAAACACAAGAATTATTATAAATAAGAGGCAAGGTTCTAAATTTATCAAGATGAGGAATACAATTCAACAGAAGAGAAGAAGTTTCACTCACGAGTTGGTTGCTTTCCCTAACAAATATGTCCTCCATGCAGTGAAAGAGAGACCTCCACGGAGATGTCAGGTCAGACTCTAATTGTGAGGATTTGTTCGAGTTTCCTAGGCTATGAATGTCAGCCTGCTTTCCCCTGGCATATTTATTAACCAAGATGCTTGCCTCTTTTTGACTCTTCTTTAATGCTAGGAGGAAAAATTAACAACATTATGCCAACGGCCAAAATAGCCACATCACAAATTGACATGGTAACTGGAAGTCTGAGAAAACTGTAAATGCAACTTATGATAATAGTTCATTTGTTCTGAACAAGCTTACCAGATATTCGTCCTTGGATGTCCTGGTAATGGAGATCTGACCAAATGTAAGCGGCTGATTGTAAAAAAAAAATCCCATTTAGACAATACACATGTGACAGGTAAAATTTTCATAATCAGTAAGTAGCAATATAGCACAACAAACAAATTGCAAACAGAAGAATACTTTATACTTACCTTTCAAGCAAAAAGAACAAGAGCAAGCTTTCAGCAAGTCAGCACCTGTACTCAAATTAACATAGCCATCACCCTTGAGTGCTGTGCATCTACCCAATTCAAATGATTTAGAATCCTGTGACTTGGGCAACCTTGACCACTCAACAGACCCACATTTGGAACTGGCCAATCTACCAACACCTATATCCTTATCAACACTAGTTGTACCGATATCATCTACCAATTTGGATTGCTTAACATCAGAAGTCAGTCTGACTTCATCATCATTATCCTTCTTGCACAACAAAGAGTTTGTGGGTACTGAACCACTAGATGCACAACTATCTCTTGATACATCGCCAACTTCCCCAACAATCTTAAGAATATTGACACTGCCATCTAACAAATTTGATGTTTCCTTATTTTCATCAGCTGGCCTATGTGAGATAATGGAAACTGTGTTCTGAGAGGTATCAATATCACTATCAGTAGCTGATGATTCACAAGGTTGCTTATCTTCTATAGCACACAAACCGTTTTCAATACTATTACAAACTCCAGATTTGGTTTTACATTTCCCCTTAACAAAATTTTCAACACCTACACATACTTGTTTTACAAAACGTGAATCTGCTTCTTCATTAACTACTACTTTTTTACCATACCCATCTCCAGCTTTAAACCCTAAATCACCTGAAATCGATGAAAACTCTCTTTTCACAGGCCGATTTGTCAAATCTCCCAAAACAGAACGCATTTGCGAAACCTTTTCGCTGAAATTATCTCCACTCATCACTACTCTAAAAGACCCTATAACGTAATACACTTCAAAATCACCAAATAAAACTAGTAACCTAATTCACCAAAAAGAAAATCCCACTTCACCAATCAACGAATTTCAATAAAAATTAAAAAGAATTCGGTTAAACCCACTGGTCCTCAATCTAAATTAAGTTTAAAAAAAAAACTTAGTTTCAAGTTTATCGAATCAGATGTATGCAAATGCTTTAACTTTAACAAGAAAAAGAGGGAAAAAATAAGAAAAGAAAAGAAAGGGAATAAGGGATTTTGCAAGATTTTGGATCTACTGTAGGCAAAGAATTAAAGCCCTATAATCTATAAAATATGGAAAAATTAACGTGAAAAAATTGAATTTTGATAAAGGGTTCTGAAGACACTGACCTTTATAGAGAGATCATTGAATCGTTAACTAATATGATAAGAATCTGCTAGTTTTTTATGATTTCAGATAGCATTTTAGAATGAAGTCGCAGTGAAATCCAAAATTTTGTAGGGGTGGGAACCAGATGAGAATGCGGGTCCTGACCCGCGTTTTTGAATTTTTTGGATTTTGGATTGAGGAGCGCGGACACTTTGCCCTCTCCTTTTTTTTTTTTTAATTTATTTTATTGGTCAAAGAATTAAATAAATGCTTACCATTTTTTTTTTCAAACATATGCTATTTAGACTCTCACCGTTTACAAAAGTTATCTTACTACCAAAAAATGTTGAAGTGGTATTATGAGAAAAAAAAGATAAATCATTAAAAATAAATCATTATTTTCTTTGATCTTAATAGCAAAATAAAAAATAATTCTTCGTATTTTAATTACTTTTAATTATAATAAAAATATTTTTTTCTTATTTGAAAATGTTTAATATAATAATATATAATAATATATTTTAATTATTTTAAAAATATAAAATGAATAAATAGATCTTACGATGCCATCTAAATATTTTTTTTAATGATAAGTTAACTTTTATTAATGGTAAGAATCTAAATGTCCTCTTTTTTTTATTCATTACATATGGGGAAAGAGAAATATCTAGGAGACTGAAACTCAAAATTTAAGTGAGAATAACACACGCTTTTGGCCACCAAATTATATATTGGTTGTTATTGTCATATTTTTTTTATAAAAAAAAGATATATTTGGTTAAAAAAATAAACGTTGAGTTAAGATAATGATAATATTTTATGGGCTTATTTAAACTTTTAGTCGTATTTTTATTTGAGTTGATAAATAATTTTCAACTAGGACAAATTTTTAATCAATCACTCTTCTAACTCTCTTTCCAAATTTTAAGAAAACTAAATAATAAACCATTATTGATATGATTATATTTTTGGTGTGGTGGAAAATTCACTCTCAACCACTTCTTAAAATAAATAATGTGTATATATTTAATTATTATTGTGTTGATAAAATTTAATTTAATTAACAATAAAGTTTATATATTTAAAAGTAAATCTATTATTTAAAATTTTTGAAAAGTAAAAAAGAATATAACAGTTTTTGAATTCTTATTTGAAAAAAATCATGTTAATCCAAATAAAAAAAATTAGATTTTTAATAGTACATTTTATTAAATAAATTAATTTTTTGTTAAATTATAATGGTCTAATTTAAAATTAGTTCTAAATGATATATGTTGTTTTACGACTCAAGCTTAGCCCTTGTTTGCATCCCAACTCGAAAACAAAAGAAGCCCGAAGGCCGTTGTGGCCTAAGTAGCCTAGTTTATTCGGGCCATTCACAACATACACAAATATATATACATATATATATATATATATAATATACACAATATATGTTGTGTTGTGCCCATCATGTGGGGCTCACTGTTTGAAAAAAAAAAAGACAAAAGAAGGAGAGAATGGGTTGGCAAGTTGGAAGCCAAAAAGTCAAAAATTTCAGCACAATTTGCGAAGCAAATTTGAAGGCACAAGTTGGAAATTAATTGGCATGCGGCAACTTAAACAAATTGAGCTATTAACGCGTCTCCTACGCGTTTTGCTCTTCTATAAATAGAAGAGCAAGGCAGCCTTAATATTTTTTTTGAAGACTTTTTAATATTTCTTTTCATTTTTGTCCTTTTTTTTATTTTATTGACATCTCAAATAAGGCGTGTTAGCCGCCTCCAAAAGTACAATTCCTTGCAGTAACTGGGGTAACAAGTTGAAAGAGTAAAAAATACAAGACATATTGTTAATTCTAGAAAAAGAATCCAAGAAGTGAGCTGCTTGATTTTCCTCCCTATAGATATGTTGGATCGAGGATGCATGGGACCTTAGACTGCAAGCAATATCTCTAATGCGCCGATCACCTAAAGAAGTCCAAAGAGCATTTTGAATAAGAAGAACTACCTCATTGCAGTCCGTTTCCAGCTACAAAGGGACATAGCCTTCATGGACGCACCAACTAAGACTTTGTATCACAGTGAAGAGTTCGACTTCAAGGGTTGTAGAAGAAATAAAAGTGAAACATTTTGCTGCCACAACATTACCATAAAAATCCCGTAAAATGCAACCACCAGCTGCTCCATAAGGTGTGAAGGAGGCATCCACATTAAGCTTGAAATGTCCCGCTAATGGTCTCTTCCATGAAACAAGAATGGGCCTTAATTTCTTTCTACCAAAGCTATCCGAAATCAAACGTGCAGAAGCTAACGTGGGTATATTAAGGCAGTCTTAATATATATATATATATAACTCACAGAAGAAAGAAAAGCCTATGAGAGAGAAAGAGTAAACATAGACGTTTATCCTGTGTTTTTGAGAGTTATTCAATTTTAGAAAGGGTTCTAAAATTAAGAGAGAGAAAAATAGTGAGGATAATTTTGGGCATTTTTGGGAAACACTTTTGAGTGTCACTATTTTTATAATAATCTCTTTGTAAGCTTACTATTTATAATAGTAAAAGAATTATTCGAATTTTATCCCGTGGACGTAGCCCTAAACAGTTAAGGGCGAACCACGTTAATTGCTTTGTGTCATAATTTGATTATTCCGCTATTTTATTATTCTTGTAACTTTATTGCGGGACCCTAACAAAGTGGTATTAGAGCCGAAGGTTTCGGCAGGTCGAGCCAGGCATATAGTAGTACCAGATCCGTGGTTATATTTTAAAATAAATATACCATGACAACAAGAAAATTACGACGAGTCTATTGGTGCAGTCCGTTCGAAAAAACATTACAGAAAGTATTTTTATTGTGAATAGTAAAATAGTAACACAAAGGTGACGGTACTATTCATTACTATTCATTACTATTGTTGCAGCACTGTTCACGTATAGTACTATTCACGTGTATGATTACTATTCATGCATAAGGTTACTATTTACATATATTGTTACTATTCATGATCACTATTTATATATACAGTTTTTGTTGGTGATAATATTCTGCTCGAGTCAAAATGGACGATAAATCAACAGGCACAATGGTTAAACTTAACTCGTCGAATTATGCAGTATGGAAGATATTAATGGAAGATCTTTTATGCTACAAAGATCTCTTTGAGACAATTGAGTTGAAAGGAGTCAAGCCAGCTTCAATAAACGAGACGGATTGAAAGTCGACTAACAGAAAAACAATCGCAACTATCAGGCAGTCTGTTGAAATGAGCGTCATTAATCATATCGCTCATGAGAAAGATGCTTATTCAATCTGGAAGAAGCTAGAAGACATGTACGAACGGAAGAATGCCCAAAACAAAGGCTTTTTAATTAGAAAGCTTGTAAATCTGAAGTACAGAGATGGTGAAAGCGCTTCAGATCACTTGGGCAAATATCAAGAAATTTTGAACCAACTGACGAAGTCAAAAATAGTGCTAGAAAATGAGGTACATACACTATTCTTACTGAATTCTTTGCCGAACAGTTGGGAGACACTGGTTGTCACGCTCAATAATATGCCAGAGGGGAATCTGACCTTAGCCACAGTTAAGGAACGTATTCTGAATGAAGAACCTAGACGCTAGGAGAGTGGTATGAGTAGTAACTCAGATGCACTCGTCTCAGTTACAGAAAGGAGGGGGAGAAGCAAATCCAGACATCCCTAAAATCTAGATAAACGTAATAATTCACGGAGAAGATCCAAGTCAAGAAAAGGTGTCACTTGTTATCATTGTGGCAAGCCCGGTCACATTCAAAAGCACTGCAGAAAGTGAAAGAATGAACAAGCCAAAGAAAATGATGAGGAAAGGAAAGACGATACAGAGGTAGCTTCAGTAGCTATTGATGTTGACGCACTTGGTGATGGTAGTACGCTGATTTCTCATGCTGGTCTCAGTGAGTGTTCCACTAGTCAAGATTCTCTTTGGATTATTGACTCTGTTTGCTCATATCATATTTCTTCAAAGAAGGAATATTTCTCATCACTTACCCTCGGAGATTATGGCCATGTCAAGACTTTGAATGGCACATATGTCAAAAATTGCGGCATTGGAAAAGTATGCATCAGAACCAATGCTGGTTATGATCTTCTGGTTGGAAGATGTGAGATACACTCCTACGGCAAACTTCAATCTGATCTCAGTTCATCGTCTTGATGAATTGGGTTATGCAAATCTGTTTGTCAACAGAACTTGGAAGCTTTCTAAAGGTAACTTGGTGTTCGGTAGAGGAAGAAAGTTTAACACCCTCTACTATACCCTAGCTAAAGTTTGCACAGGAGTAGTGAATGCAGTTAAAGATTCATCTGTTGAGTTGTGGCACAGACGACTTGGTCACCTGAGTAAGAAAGGAATGGTGACTCTCACCAAAAAGAAAATATTAACTTTGAAAGGTTTGCCTCTAAAAACATGCACTGATTGTTTGTCTGGTAAACAACATAGAGTTTCCTTTCAAAGATCCTCTTCTCCGTCTAGAAAGCCTAGTATTTTAGAATTGGTGCACACTGATGTTTGCTCAATGGTTGACAAATCCTTGAGTGGTTGCTCATATTATGTCAGCTTTATTGATGACCATTCTAGAAAGGTGTGGGCTTTATCGATAAAGTCAAAAGACCAGGTGTTGGATATGTTTAAAGTCTTTCATGTCAGTGTTGAAAGACAAACGGGAAGAAAGTTAAAATGTGTTAGAGCTAATAATGGTGGTGAGTACAGATGACTATTTGAGAAGTATTGCTCAGAAAACGGCATCAGACTTCAGAAGACAGTTCCCAAAAGTCCACAACAGAATGGAGTTGCAGAAAGAATGAACATAACCATTATTGAAAGGGTTAGATGTATGCTCTCATGCCAAACTTCCAAAGACCTTTTGGGCTGAAGCAATGAGAACTGCAATTTACTTGATCAATCTTTCACCTTCAACCTCCCTCAACGGAGATGTACCAGAAAAGGTGTGGTCAGGGAAAGATGTTTCTTATGATCATCTTAGAGTATTTGGTTGCAGGGCTTTTGTTCATATTTCAAAAGATGAAAGATCTAAGTCAAAATAGTGCATCTTCTTAGGTTATGGAAATGATAATTTTGGGTATAGATTATGGGATCCAGTTGAAAAGAAGCTCAACAGAAGCAGAGATGTAGTATTCTTGGAAGACCAAACCATTGAAAAATTTGAGAAGAATGAAAAGCCAAAGTTTGTCAATAAGTTTCATGTTAATCTTGATGCAGAACCTCGTGTAGCACGACAAGGTGATGAAGGAAATGAGCAAGAAGATGATGGTGAACCTGTTTAGAATGATGCTGAACCAGCTCCTACAAAAGAACCGCCTCAATTGAGAAGATCTGCGAGAGGCAGGATACCTTCCCAGAGATATTCTCTTAATGAGTATGACTTGCTGACTCAAGGGGGAGAACCAGAGGACTACCAGGAGGCAATGAAAGATTCTAAAAAGAATGAGTGGTTGAAAGCTATGTAAGATGAGATGCAGTCCTTGCATGAGAACCAGACTTATGAGTTGGTGAAACTACCTCAAGGTAAGAAAGCATTGAAGAACAAATGGGTGTTCAGGTTGACGACTGAATAAAACAACTCACAACCAAGGTATAAGACGAGACTGGTTGTGAAGGGATTCGGTCAGAAGAAAGGAGTTGACTTTGAAGAGATTTTCTCACCCGTAGTCAAGATGTCTTCTATCAGAGTTGTGCTCGGTTTAGCAGCTAGCTTGAATTTGGAGATCGAGCAACTTGATGTAAAGGTTGCTTTCCTCCATGGTGACTTAGAGGAGAAAATTTATATGGAGCAGCCAGAAAGTTTCAGAGAAAAAGGCAAAGAACAATTGGTGTGTAAATTGCAGAAGAGCTTGTACGGCCTCAAACAAGCACCCAGACAGTGGTACAAAAAGTTTGACTCTTTCATGGTGAATCACTGGTAGGAGAAAACTACTTCTAATCATTGTGTGTTTGTGAAAAAGTTCACAGATGGCGACTTTATTATTCTCTTGTTATATGTGGATGATATGCTAATTGTGGGCTATGATACTAAGAAAATTGAGAGCTTGAAAAGGGAGCTTGGAAAATCCTTTGCCATGAAGGATTTGGAATCGGCAAAACAAATTCTCAGAATGAAGATTTCTAGAGACAGGAAAAAGAGAAAGTTGTGCTTGTCTTAGGAGAAGTACATCGAGAAAGTTCTCAGCAGATTCAACATGAGCAATGCGAAACCAGTTTGTACTCCACTTGCAGGTCATTTCAAATTAAGTTACAGACAATGTCCCTCAAGTGAGAAAAAAAAAGAAGAACTAAAGAAGATTCCTTATGCATCCGCCATTGGTAGCTTAATATACGCCATGGTATGCACAAGACCGGATATTACTCATATTGTTGGTGTTGTTAGCCGATTTCTTTCAAATCTAGGTAAAGAACACTGGAATGCAGTGAAGTGGATTCTCAGGTATCTTAAAGGCACTTCCAAACTCTACTTATATTTTGGTGATAACAAACCTATGTTAGATGGTTACACAGATGCAGATATGGGTGATGATGTTGATTCGCGCAAATCAACGTCTGAATATCTGATGACCTTTGCAAGAGCAGCAGTTTCTTGGCAATCATAATTACAGAAATGTGTTGCACTCTCATCCACTGAGGCGAAATATATTGCTATTACAGAAGCTAGCAAAGAACTCTTGTGGATGAAGAAATTCCTACAAGAATTAGGTATAGAACAAGAGAAGTACATTCTGCTCTGTAATAGTCAAAGCGAAATACATCTCAGTAAGAAATTCGACCTTTCATTCAAGGTCAAAGCACATTGATGTAAGGTATCATTGGATACGTGATGCGCTAGAGATGATGTCATTTCAGATAGAGAAGATTCATACTGATGACAATGGCGCTGATATGATGACTAAAGCTTTACCTACGAAGAAGCTTATTGCTTGCAGGAAAATAGCTGGCATGGCTAATGTCCCCACATGAGTGTGCAGGGGGAGATTTGTTGTGGTGTGCCCATCATGTGGGACCCACTGTTTGAAAATAAATAAAAAAAAGACAAAAGAAGGAGAGAATGGGTTGGCAAGTTGGAAGGCAAAAAGTCAAAAATTTCAGTACAATTTGCGAAGCAAATTTGAAGGCACAAGTTGGAAATTAATTGGCATGCGGCAACTTAAACAAATTGAGCTGTTAACGCGTCTCCTACTCATTTTGCTCTTCTATAAATAGAAGAGCAAGGCAACCTTAATATATATATATATATATAACTCACAAAAGAAAGAAAAACCTGAGAGAGAGAGTAAACACAGACATTTATCCTGTGTTTTTTAGAGTTATTCAATTTTAGAAAGGGTTCTAAAATTAAGGGAGAGAAAAATAGTGAGGATAATTTTGGGCGTTTTTGGAAAACACTTTTGAGTGTCACTATTTTTGTAATAATCTCTTTGTAAGCCTACTATTTATAATAGTAGAAGAATTATTCAAATTTTGTCCCGTGGACATAGCCATAAACAATTAAGAGTGAACCACGTTAATTACTGTGTCGTAATTTGATTATTCCGCTATTTTATTATTCTTGTAACTTTATTGCGGGACCTTAACAATATATATACAATATACATATAACAAACAAAGATATATATAGTATACACACAAAATATACAAGTGAAACTTAATTTTTAATTTTAATTTTATGAATATAATATGTAAAGTTTATTTTAAAATAAATTTTAATGATTTTTAATAAATTATTTTTACATTTTGTATATTTACAAAATAAATTATGTACAATTCAATTCAATTATTGTTAACTCATATTTCTCTTCTTTTTTCTTCTTTTTCTTTTTATGTAGTTTTCCTTTAGTTGGTTCTAGGATATTCCGATTTAATTATTAATTTCTTATTTTCATAGAATACATATACTTATCATTTTCAAGGGCAGAGTATTACATTTAATCTTTAGCAAATAAATTGAATTGTACTAATGCTTGGATTAAGTGATTTTTCTTGAAGACTTAGAAATTCTTAAAGTTTTCTATTAGCCTGAAGATCACGACTAGATCATTAAAGGCACAATCACAAGCTAGAGTGCACCAACATCATTTTTGCATAGAGGCAATAACAGTCACCATCATGGACTGTGAGGGTAGTCTCGTGACTGCACGTCCCAATGTGACTAGTTCACAGATGGAGGAAACTCACTTGAGACATAGAAAAGATTGTCGTCAAACTCATAATATTTCTCCTGACTATGATCCAACTCTCGCGACCAGTTTAGCTAGTACGTGACCGTGAGGAAACTAGATACCCTTGGTGAGAAGACTGGAACAAGAGTATGCGGTCAATGATATGTTCTGAGTCTCAGAGAGAAGTTTAGTCAATCGCAGCAAACTCAGCGTGGCACAATCTCGAGGTTCGTAAAGTCAGAGCCTCTTTAGGGTCAAGTTGACCTACCAAGCAGAAGATGACACATGGAAAAGGAAAACAATATAAACTTTCAACCTTTAAAGTGCAGGATCGCGTGCAAGAAAAATGCGGCTGCAAAGTTCATAAGGAAATGTAATGGAGGGAACCATTACCACCTCTAACAACCTAAGGACAACACATGTACTAATCGTTGACTAGTCGGTATACACAGTACAAGTGCAACCACACAAAGCCAAATTTCATCGTAAAATAAAGTTCACAATCGCACAATAAGGCATGTTACCATGAAGCAACTATAGTAGTATTTAATGTAGGAGATTTTGTTTGGTGAAGAGCCAATCTCTCTCTACTATACTCCAACAAGCATAAGCAATTAAGATGGCTATAAATACTCTACTAAACAATATTTGATGTATCTTTTAATCATTTACTATGACAAACTCTTATGCTTTGTTTCTTGATTGCCTTGCATATATATATATTTTTAAAAAAAATTATTCTTTGAATGTTAGGTATAAACATTAAAAAAACACCTTAGATCAAAGTTTAGTGTGAACTATAAATACTAGGTTAAGTGTAAACCTAAAAAAATACTTATAAGGGTTACAAGTTAGCCTTGAGCTTTTATAAAAGTTCAATGTGAACTTGTTAAAATACTAAGTTAGGATTGAATTTGTAAAAATCTAAATTATATTGAAATACTCAACATGAGAGTTGAGGAGTGGATGTAGGATATTCGTATCTAAAACCACTATAAATCTTGCTTCTTCCTTCAAACGCCTTTTATTTTCTAAGAATTTTTATAATTTTCCTCTTATCTCACAAACACCAATTCAACCCCCCTCTTAATGGCTTAAGGAACAACAAGTGGTATTAGAGTCAGTCAATCACTTTAGAAGCTTAATTATGTAATTGTTGATGATGGCCACCAATAGTAGCAACACTCCAAGTACCTTTACCTCTACCTCTACCTCTACAACTACCCCTAGTATCTCCACCCATGGAAACCTAAATTCCCACTTATGGTCTTTTTTTTATGAAATCAATTATTCTATGTGGAAGTACAAGATTCAAATTTTCTTAGATAGCGAGTGTATTAGTTGTGGAGCTTTGTATTGAATGAATGGAAGCCACCAACTCAAACCGTTAGAGTGAAAGTCCTAATTCCATGAGAAAATTGGAGTGAAGCTAAGATAGAAGCAATTACAAGAATAACCAAGCAATTTCCATCTTAATCAACTCTATGTCAAGAGATGAAGTTAAAAAATTCCAATATAATATAAGTGGAATTTAGAAGACTCTTGAGAACTACCATAAAGGTACTACTCAAGTCAAGTCCAAGAAGATCCAAATATTTATATATGAGTATGAGCTTTTTAAGATGAAACCAAATGAGAATGTCACTGATATGACAAACCAATTGCTAGCAATAGTGATCAATTTGAAGAAGTTTGGAAAATTGTATTCACAAGAAGATGTAAACAATAAGATCCTAAGAGCACTTCCTAAGAATAACTTTAAAGCCAAGGTTTCATCATGCCAAATGTCGAATTCAGAGTGCAATGGTGTCGGTGTAATATCCCAAATATTTTTTTAAAAATTTTTAATTTTTAAAAATTTGATAAAATATATTATAATTAAATTGGATAAATTAAATTAATTGTTTTAAATAAATTAATATAACACCCTTATACCATATATACGTATAATATATATTTTCAGCATATGTAAAATATGCATATACGGTATAAAAATATCACAGACCGGTTTGATAAAAATTTTCACATTTCTGATTTAAAATTTCAAATACTAAATATATAAAATTAAATAGTATATAAATATTCTTTGCTTGTTATAGGAACTCAAAATAAATATTTTATATGAAAATCTCTGAAAAAAAATTCTCTAGAGTTTTGTCTATAATTTGAACATTCCAAAATTTATCAATTACACAATCTGCAAAAAAAAAACACTCCCAAATAATTTCAAATCACCATTTCACTCATACTCCTCAATTTCACCAAGTTTCTCAAATATATATATATATATATATATAATTTAGAACACATTTAAACCCTCATTTCAAATAACTTAACCTAAACATTCTTTATAGTTTACAATACATAAAATTCAAAAATATGATATAATATGCATAATACTCAAAATATACACTAACATAAAATATATACACACCGTTGATAGTGTTTCTGATCCTAATATCAACTCTACAAGTACAACCACAAGTCTATACCTGATCTGATCTAGAAGAACTCTTTGGCTCAGTCAAATCTACCATGCCACTTGCGCGATGTAAACAATCGCGTTAAGCTAAAAGTCTAGTAATACAAACTTGATAATGATAAAACTAAAATGCAATGCCAATGCACAATGCATAAGGATATCACATCATTTCATTTTCTCATACTTTTCAAATATTTCACAATCCACAATTTACATAAAAATAAACACAAACATGGGCCTAAAGATAACTAATATGCTATTCAAATTTTAAAGTTGTTGTTTTGGTCTATAATAACACCATGTGTCTAGCCCCGTAGTTAAAATATCAATGTAATAGTCCAACTAGGTCTGAGCTTACGCCTTGGTTATTTCACCCAGCCCAGCTTCAAGGACTTATTTTTAAGGCTTACGACTTGGTCATTTCACGTCAAAAATATTTTCACAGTGACGCCCAGCGTCTAGCCCATAGGCAAATTATAGGCATGCCGCCAAATACATAACTCTGAAAATTGAAAAACAGACTAGGCACTTAATTTATTCATATTTCTTATTTATATTGATATCAATTCATTTCATTATGTTTCGACATATCTCATTACATTATACCACATTTTTACATTTACAACACATTAACCACTTACTTTGGATATTTCCACATAATTTATATATTAATCACATTTAATGTAATTTAGCCAATACCAATGGCTTTTTAACAATGTACTTAATACATACACAACAAATGGCATTACCCAAACACTTTAGGTCATTTTCACATTTTACACAATTTAGCCATTATCAATGGCTTTTCATAATGCATTTAACACATATATGACATTATAAATGTCATAGAACATTATTCATACATAACCAATGTATCAAGTAGCTTAACACATTTTTCCAACCAAAATGTATTAAGCCCAAATGTCATGTAAACATAACCAATGTATTCAAAGTTTGTACTTACCTCAAATAGCAACCAAAACAAGCTTAAAACAACCTCCAATTCTATCCTTCCAACTTGCCCTTCACCACTTGGATGAAGCAAATCAACCTCCCTTGATGCTTTTTCAAGTGAAAATCACTAAAAATTCTCTTTGAACCTTTGAAATCCTTTAATTCTTGGAGCTAAGAAGAATAAAAATCCTTGAGCTATCTCCCATGGTGGTTCGGCCAAGAAGAAGAAGACTATTTTTTTTAATTTCTCTTTCCTTTCATCCTTTAATTATAACCATATATATATATTTTATAATAATTTAATAATTATTTATGCAATTATTTATTTAATAAATTAAAAGTCCAAAAATTCATCTTCAATTCAAAAAATATTTATTTTTGAATTAATTTAATAATTTTGAATTTTAAAGATTCAATTACCAAAATACCATTTTTTACTTTGACTTTTGACTTTTTTTTAAAAAAGTATTGACTTTTATATGTTATGTATATTTTACATATATCACATATATATTTCACTTTTTCATTTAAAATTCCTTCATTTTTTATTTAAAACCATTAATTTAATTCATCAAATTTAATTATAATATATTTTATCAAATTTCTAAAAATTAAAATTTTTTTTTAAAAAAATTGGAATATTACAATTCTCTCCCCCTAAAATAAATTTCGTTGTCGAAATTACCTGCTCTCAAGTCTGGAACAATTGGAGAAACTGACTCTGCATCATCTGCTCACTCTCCCATGTCGCCTACTCAGTGGCATGATCCCTCCAAAGAACTTTCACAAGTGACACCCTCTTATTCCTCAATTTTTTAACCTTTTGTGCCAAAATTGCCATTGATTCTTTCTCTTAAGTCAGATCTGGACTTACCTCAATAAACTCCACTGATAGGATATGAGATGGGTCAGACTTGTATCTTCGAAGCATCGAGACATGGAAGATATTATGAATTCGATCCAACTCAGGCGGCATAGCTAGTCTATAAGCTATTGGACCAACTTTCTCCAACACCTTATATGGTCCTATGAAACGAGCACTCAACTTTCCTTTTCGATTGAACCTCAGAATCTTCTTCCATGGAGACACCTTCAGAAACACTTTATCTCCCATACTGAACTCTATATCTCTTCTCTTCAAATCTGAATACGATTTCTATCGGCCTGAAGCTGCTTTCAAACGACCCTGAATCACCTTCACTTTCTCTTCTGTTTCCTTAATCAAATAGGGACCGACCAGTTTACCTTCTCCAACCTCATCCCAAAATAAAGGTCCTGCATCTCATACCATACAAGGCCTCATAAGAAGTCATTCCAATACTGGACTGGTGACTGTTATTATAAGCAAACTCAATTAGTGACAAAAATCTATCCTGATTCCCGGTAAAATCAATGATGTAGCTCCTCAATATATTCTCTAGAATCTGTATCACTCTCTCTGATTGCTCATCTGTCTGATGATGGAAAGCAGTGCTAAAATACAATCGAGAACCCAAATTATCCTGCAAACTCTTCCAAAATCTCAAAGTAAACCGGGGATCTCAATCCGACACCATAGAAATTGGGACTCCATGCAACCTCATTATCTCACTGATATATAGCTCAGCTAACCTCTCAAGAGAATAATACATCCGAACTGGAAGAAATGAGCTTTCTTCATAATCTGATCAACTATCACCTAGATTGCATCATGCTTCTTCTGGGTCAAAGGCAGTCCAGTCAAAAAATCCATTGTCACTCGCTCTCATTTACACTCGGGTACTGATAAAGGTTGGAGTAACCCTGAAAGAATCTGGGACTCAGCCTTCACTCTCTGGCAAGTGAGACATCTGGATACAAACTACACTATGTCCCTCTTCATACCTGACCACCAATAATGTCGCTTCAAGTCCTGATACATCTTGGTACTTCCAGTGTGCATAGTATAAAGCGACTGATGTGCTTCCTCTAATATCATCCTTTTCAATTCTGCATCATCAGGAATACACAACCTATCTCTGTACCATAAATTGCCATCATCCCTCACAAAAAAGTATCGACTCTCCCCCTTCTGACAAACCAATACAATTTTTTAAATTCTCTCATCTGTCAACTGAGCCTCCCTAATATGATCCAGCAAGACTGGCCTCAACTGCAACTGAGCCATCAAAGCACTATCATCACAAGACTCAAATCTAGTATGCAACGCTCTCAACTCAACAAGCAACGAGAGCGAATAAGCATTCAAAACTGAAAAAGACTTCTGACTCAAGGCATCAACAATAACATTTACATTACTAGGATGATTATCAATCAAACAGTCGTAGTCTTTAATAAACTCTAACCACCGTCTCTGTCAAAGATTCGACTCTCTCTGAACATCCAGGTATTTTAAACTCTTATGATCCGTATAAATGAAATATTTTTCCCCATATAAGTAATGCCGCCAAATCTTCAAGGCAAAAACTGTGGCTGCTAATTCCAAATCATGCGTTGGGTAATTCAGCTCATGTGGCTTCGACTTTCGAGAGGCATAAGTAATGACTCTCGTAACACCCCGATACTCCATATAAGTACTATACATACACTGGGTATACGTACAGTAAGTATATAAAGTATAAAGATGTCACTTTTCATTACATTTCAAAAAAACCTTTAACAGAATTCAAATCACAATATTTTAATTTAAAGAAGATTTACAAATCATTATATTTATTAACACTTTATTTATACATATACATACCCTCTTGTCAAAAATACATCATAGTTACAAAGTTATACATGTATGCATTACCCTCTAGTTGGTCTCGACAAACTCTTACTCTTCTCGTGGCATAACAAAAGACTTCATATCTTCCACCTAGTCACCTGCGCGATCACACATCCGCGCTAAGCCCGAGAGCTTAGTAGTACAAATCAATATTAAAATATACTTTACAAAAGAATCATACCTCATATTTTTAGCATCATGTTTTATTGTTTTCTTATCCTGTTTTTCCTTTCTTAGTGCATTCTTCATATACTCCCACTAATCTCATAGATTATATATATATACATAAAACATTCACAAAACTATACTTACCATTGCTACCTCATATACATATTACATATTATATTACACTTCCAGAATCATATATCTCCACATAGCTTCTCAAAATCGAATCTCTTTTCAATAACTCATTTATACCATATTATCATTCCATACTTCATAACCTTATATTTCATTACACCATTCAATTAAATCATTATCCACAGTTCAATATTCATAAATCACATTTTCAACAAAGACAATCATTATACCATTCAATTGAATCATTATTTGCAATCCATCATTAATACTCATAATTAGTATGCCAATATACACATTTCACATCATACTTCATAGCATTATTTTGTTCACAATTCACCAATCATAAGTCACATTGCCAACAAAGTCAACCATAGATCTCATTAACCATTTATTTCAACATTTGTATATCATATTGACAATAAAGACAGACTCGGGCCCAACAGACACTAATATGCCATTCAATTTTCAGAGTTAATGCTTTGGTTTTCATTATCACATTTATCATTATCCCAACTAGGCTTCAAGAATTAGGTTCAACCAAGCTTCAAGGGGAACAAAGCATGCTAAGTATCAACCCAACTTGGCTTCAAGAACCAATTCAACCTAGCTTCAAGGGTTGTAACATCACAATTAGGCTTCAAGGATTTGACCCAACCAAGCTTCAAGGGGAGTAAAACATGTTAAACTTCAACCCAACTTGGCTTCAAGGATCAATCCAACCTAACTTCAAGAGATTGTTACTATCATTAGGCATGCCACCAACAACAAACTCTGAAAATAGAATAACACATTAGTCACACAATTCATTGATTATTTCATCATCAATATCATTTTCAAATCTCATCATCATCTAGGCAAACATGCCTTATTTTATTTTTTCAATTGAATCAACATAGCCAATCACAATGGCTTCATATCACATTATGTCTCAACTCATATTATGATATTTCATTATTCAAGTATCCATAACCAATCACCTCATCACCTCATTCACATTATACATATAACATCATTGCTATAACATTACAAAGTACATTATTCATGTAGCACAATACCACTCACAAGATTTACAATACATAAAACATAACATTGTTCATATGCATCATCATTACAATACACTACATCAATTACATTAACCAAACAAACATATCATTATTCAATCTTATCACTCACATTATTATAATTCATAACATTCATTTCACATCTCTTTATGTCTCAATTTACCTTAAAGTAATTCATCATAATAAATTGCATTGCACATACCTTTTTGAATGATCCTCTTCTCTTTCACACTATACAAGTCACATTATATTAACAACATAATAAATTTCTTAACATTGTTTTAAATATAAAATCATATAAAAGAATACATCTAGGTAAGTTTGTACTTACCTCAATAACACTCCACACACTATCAACACTTTCCTTTTTCCAAGATTCTTCACTTCCCAAATTAGGGCAATTCACTTTATTTCAAACCCTAATCCAAAAATAATACAATCCATCAATTCTAGTACCATTTAATCACTTAATAACTTCTTATTAGACCTTTAAATCACAAAATATCATTCAACATCACACATAGTAGCCCACGGCCGTGGTCAACTCAACCCCCACGGGCGTGGGATACAAACCACTTCTGCCCAAAAGTGTTCATCCTCCCACGGCCATGGCACCAAAAGTCTACAAATGGCCACGGCCATGGCCAACCAAAGCCACGGGCGTGGCATCCAGAAGGCTACTGTCTTCGGCCAAAATCTCATTCCAAAGCCTAAAATTCCAACAAACATCAACCACATGAAGATCTATGAAAATAATGAAGCAAACTCAAGCAAAACATCATGTAACACTTCAAAACCCTAAAACAACATCATTCTTATTCTTTCAATTTCAATAATCCATTATTACCCTCACAATTAATCATATTAACATCATCTAACTATCAATTCAACATATCTATAACTTTAATCTTTCATTAACATCACCATCACACACCAATCCTATTAAATCCAACTCAAACAATAGGAATCAAAACAAAGAATTGAATACTTACTTGAATATCTTGTCCAATCTTCAATCTCTTCCTTCAAATCTCTTAAAGCCCTAAAATTTTGATGAAGATCATCACATCTCTCCATCTCTCTCTCTCTCTCTCTCTCGTGCAAGAACCAAAAGAAGAAGAAAAAGAAGAAGAAAGAAAGAAAATATCTTTTCCTTCTTTTCATTTCTTTCCTCTTTTCACGTTAACCACACATATATATATATATAATAATAATAATAATAATAATAATAATAATAATAATAATAATAATAATAATCAATTATTTCCAAAAATCCTCCACCACACCTTTCCTTCTCTTGACTTTTCTTTTGACCCACTTATATGTTATATATATTAACATATATACAACATATACATTCCATTAACACAATCATTTCCTTTGCAAAAACATATGTATACCTTCTATTCAAATCCAACAACAAGTGTATTAAAACTTCTAGGGCATACATTGGGATATTACAATTCTCTCCCCCTTAAATAATTTCGTCCTCGAAATTATCAGTACCATAACAATCCATTCTTAACAAAATACTATCTTAACTTCCATATGAAGTTAATTATATACTTAAGTTATTATATCATCAAATCATATAACTTCAACTCTCCTCTTTAGAATCAACCACCTTCTTTAAATTCCATAACTCATCATTCTATACATTTATACATCTTATTACTTCCTTGATCAAACATTCAAAAGATCTTATTATAATTCCTATTAATATCTTTATACAAGAATTAGATCATCATATAATACACTTATACTTCGTCCAATCTTTATTTTTAATATATATATATTGCATCTTCATCTCTTTAATATTACTCTCATAGCTTTAACCTTAGAAACCATTGGTTTATATCTGAGCATTAATTATCCCGTCTTTACTATCACTGTCTAATTAGACATTTTACAAACCTTAATGGATAACAAGATCCTTATTTTTCACAAATGGAGTTACTTCTTTAGCATGCTTTCGCTTCACTTACGTATTAATACATTACCTTCCAACTTATTTCATACATAATCAATCTTTTTCCTTATTCTCATGATTAATAACTGCTATATTCCATTCATTCATATCCAATCCCACTTTAAATTTTTTTTTTTACATCATATACATTATCATGTAAATACTTATACTCTTAACACAACAATACACGTTAAATCTCAATAATGATTCATAATCTTAATCAAATTCAGATCAATTGATCTATCTATCACAATATATCCGCGTTCCAATTTCAACCAACACTTAATTAATTTAACTTATCATGAAATTTCACAATTTTCATATATGTATACATATAACTTAATTCCATTAGAACAAACTTATATACAATTCCTGATCTCTTCCGATCCATATTCAGTCAAATTATCATAGTGTAATTCCCACCAATTCTCATAATAATTTACACTATAATTACTATTTATAGTTCATTCATTACATACCATAAACACATTCAGTATAACTTCCAGTTATATTTATAATTTCTCCCTTATTAATATCTCCTCACCTTTCATATCATTGATATATATTTATTTTAATTACCTTTTTGTCATATTATCTATAACTCAAAACATTTCCAAAATTTCCTTTTCTCTCTTTATCTTCATAATTATAACCAAATTCTTAACATAAAATGATAAGGTACAACTTTATCCATCATAACTTTTAACTATACATCTCAAACAAAATTTTCAATCTCACCAAATATGTATTACAATCATGTTATCTAAGATCCCAAAACTATGGATAACACATTAACCAATCACATATACTAAACAAAACACATGGCTTTAAGAAATTAATATTCAAGCCTGAAATTTCCAAATCAATAATATTCTTTTATAATTCTATTCTCAATCAAGAATTATATATATTCCTTCTTTACATTTTTGCTATATCAGAAGTTATCACATTCCAACTTTGTTTCAACCAATTTGCACTCGATCATATGTTCTTTATCAACTTAATTCATATTTCAACAGTATTACTATATTCATATTCAATCATATGCAGTTTCTGTACAATTTCTATTTGTCACTTCATTTCTAATCCATTCATAATCTCTTATAATATCTTGTTACATAAAACTTTCCACATGCGATTACTTTGGAACTCATATGATTATTAAGTTCAATGCTCACCATAACAATTTCTACTATTCAATATTACTCAAGTCCATTCTATACTTACCTCCTTTATATAATCTATCTAGCTTTACACAGTTCAAGACCTAATTTCTCTTAGGTCCACTAATACCAACAACATCATTTTCTATATCATCAATTCTATAATTATACCATATACATATTCATAAGTCACCTTTATAATATGATTCACACCTTTGTATATATATATATATATCATAATTTCATTCATATTGAATAACTCAATTCACATAACATATACATGTACACACTTAATTATATGCTCTTATTTTCTTTTCCTTTTTCATACGTTCAATACAAATTTAATGTTTATCACTTTCTTTTAAACACTGTCATTCCCATTCTTTCAATATGATGTAAAGTATTTATTCATACAACACACATATATATATATTCTGACTATAATAGCATTTTACATCCATCTTAGCCACATTCCCAATATAACATCTCTTTCACTTTCATCTTTAAAAGCATTTAATATATTTCCATATCCATTTTTTTTTTACCCTTTTCAATATAATGACTTAAAAATAGCTCATTTTCATTTACTTATCCATTTCCCTTTTTACTTCAAGACAAATTCTCACACTATCAATTACATTACTCAATTCATAATACTTTCATATGTAATATTAATCACTTCATCTAGCTCATGTATTGCATACACATTAAACCATCAATATCCAAATAATCTTTATCAAATGCCACTAAAACTTTAGCTTCTCAACTTACTACTTTACTTAAACTTCAATTTGCCAAACTCATCTTTCTAATATCACTTTAAAACATCTTACCAATATATATCACAAAGCAATATCAAAACATATAATTTCCACAATTATAAAGCTCACTTCAAAAATCTCAAATATCACATATTATCACCATTACCATGAGCTTTCACAATATCCAAGCATCTCACATTTCTAACATTGAATTCACAATATTTGCATTACAATAAAAATACCAACTTATATCCTTACTCAACCAATATCATCTCTTTTTCCTTTAAACAAAACCTTAACTTTACATATCCATTTGTTTACCATTCAACATATATATATATATCCCTCACATATATTTACACATGTACATTACATCCAATCATATATACATTGAGCCCAATAACCTTTATACACTTTTCAAATCTAGTTATCACAAATCTCAGTTTCTTGAACCAATGTTGCTCAATCCAATTCTCACTATCAATCTTATCACATGACCTAGTTTTGCACAAGTTTATCAATGCAAGCGTAATCATTCTCAACATTAATAGACAAGTAATTATATAGGTTATAAACATGCAATACTATACGTACATTACATTTTCAAGTGATCAACTCAATCTTTGATCACTAACATATTACATCACATTATCACATTAAATTCACAATGTTTGCATTAAAACAACAATGCAAACAACACCGTTATATTTCCTTACATTAACCAATATTTTTATTTTAGTTTTCATATCATTTCTTTCTCTAGTATTTACTTTCAAGTAAAAACCTCATTCAGACATTATCATTCCTCTCATATCATTCAAATTTATCCCACGTCACATAATGCCACATCCGAGACCAACCTAGGTGTTAATGCATATGCATGTATTACCAATTGCATTTCAAAACTCTTCTTTTTAATTCATTTCAAGCGTTTCAAAGCTTTTTTTTTTTTTAAATCTACTTAGGCAGAGAATCTCGAACCTAAGCTCTGATACCAAAATAATTGTAACACCCCGATACTCCATATAAGTACTATACATACACTGGGTATACGTACAGTAAGTATATAAAGTATAAAGATGTCACTTTTCATTACATTTCAAAAAAACCTTTAACAGAATTCAAATCACAATATTTTAATTTAAAGAAGATTTACAAATCATTATATTTATTAACACTTTATTTATACATATACATACCCTCTTGTCAAAAATACATCATAGTTACAAAGTTATACATGTATGCATTACCCTCTAGTTGGTCTCGAAAAACTCTTACTCTTCTCGTGGCATAACAAAAGACTTCATATCTTCCACCTAGTCACCTGCGCGATTACACATCCGCGCTAAGCCCGAGAGCTTAGTAGTACAAATAAATATTAAAATATACTTTACAAAAGAATCATACCTCATATTTTTAGCATCATGTTTTATTGTTTTCTTATCCTGTTTTTCCTTTCTTAGTGCATTCTTCATATACTCCCACTAATCTCATAGATTATATATATATACATAAAACATTCACAAAACTATACTTACCATTGCTACCTCATATACATATTACATATTATATTACACTTCCAGAATCATATATCTCCACATAGCTTCTCAAAATCGAATCTCTTTTCAATAACTCATTTATACCATATTATCATTCCATACTTCATAACCTTATATTTCATTACACCATTCAATTAAATCATTATCCACAGTTCAATATTCATAAATCACATTTTCAACAAAGACAATCATTATACCATTCAATTGAATCATTATTTGCAATCCATCATTAATACTCATAATTAGTATGCCAATATACACATTTCACATCATACTTCATAGCATTATTTTGTTCACAATTCACCAATCATAAGTCACATTGCCAACAAAGTCAACCATAGATCTCATTAACCATTTATTTCAACATTTGTATATCATATTGACAATAAAGACAGACTCGGGCCCAACAGACACTAATATGCCATTCAATTTTCAGAGTTAATGCTTTGGTTTTCATTATCACATTTATCATTATCCCAACTAGGCTTCAAGAATTAGGTTCAACCAAGCTTCAAGGGGAACAAAGCATGCTAAGTATCAACCCAACTTGGCTTCAAGAACCAATTCAACCTAGCTTCAAGGGTTGTAACATCACAATTAGGCTTCAAGGATTTGACCCAACCAAGCTTCAAGGGGAGTAAAACATGTTAAACTTCAACCCAACTTGGCTTCAAGGATCAATCCAACCTAACTTCAAGAGATTGTTACTATCATTAGGCATGCCACCAACAACAAACTCTGAAAATAGAATAACACATTCGTCACACAATTCATTGATTATTTCATCATCAATATCATTTTCAAATCTCATCATCATCTAGGCAAACATGCCTTATTTTATTTTTTCAATTGAATCAACATAGCCAATCACAATGGCTTCATATCACATTATGTCTCAACTCATATTATGATATTTCATTATTCAAGTATCCATAACCAATCACCTCATCACCTCATTCACATTATACATATAACATCATTGCTATAACATTACAAAGTACATTATTCATGTAGCACAATACCACTCACAAGATTTACAATACATAAAACATAACATTGTTCATATGCATCATCATTACAATACACTACATCAATTACATTAACCAAACAAACATATCATTATTCAATCTTATCACTCACATTATTATAATTCATAACATTCATTTCACATCTCTTTATGTCTCAATTTACCTTAAAGTAATTCATCATAATAAATTGCATTGCACATACCTTTTTGAATGATCCTCTTCTCTTTCACACTATACAAGTCACATTATATTAACAACATAATAAATTTCTTAACATTGTTTTAAATATAAAATCATATAAAAGAATACATCTAGGTAAGTTTGTACTTACCTCAATAACACTCCACACACTATCAACACTTTCCTTTTTCCAAGATTCTTCACTTCCCAAATTAGGGCAATTCACTTTATTTCAAACCCTAATCCAAAAATAATACAATCCATCAATTCTAGTACCATTTAATCACTTAATAACTTCTTATTAGACCTTTAAATCACAAAATATCATTCAACATCACACATAGTAGCCCACGGCCGTGGTCAACTCAACCCCCACGGGCGTGGGATACAAACCACTTCTGCCCAAAAGTGTTCATCCTCCCACGGCCATGGCACCAAAAGTCTACAAATGGCCACGGCCATGGCCAACCAAAGCCACGGGCGTGGCATCCAGAAGGCTACTGTCTTCGGCCAAAATCTCATTCCAAAGCCTAAAATTCCAACAAACATCAACCATGAAGATCTATGAAAATAATGAAGCAAACTCAAGCAAAACATCATGTAACACTTCAAAACCCTAAAACAACATCATTCTTATTCTTTCAATTTCAATAATCCATTATTACCCTCACAATTAATCATATTAACATCATCTAACTATCAATTCAACATATCTATAACTTTAATCTTTCATTAACATCACCATCACACACCAATCCTATTAAATCCAACTCAAACAATAGGAATCAAAACAAAGAATTGAATACTTACTTGAATATCTTGTCCAATCTTCAATCTCTTCCTTCAAATCTCTTTCAGCCCTAAAATTTTGATGAAGATCATCACATCTCTCCATCTCTCTCTCTCTCTCTCGTGCAAGAACCAAAAGAAGAAGAAAAAGAAGAAGAAAGAAAGAAAATATCTTTTCCTTCTTTTCATTTCTTTCCTCTTTTCACGTTAACCACACATATATATAATAATAATAATAATAATAATAATAATAATAATCAATTATTTCCAAAAATCCTCCACCACACCTTTCCTTCTCTTGACTTTTCTTTTGACCCACTTATATGTTATATATATTAACATATATACAACATATACATTCCATTAACACAATCATTTCCTTTGCAAAAACATATGTATACCTTCTATTCAAATCCAACAACAAGTGTATTAAAACTTCTAGGGCATACATTGGGATATTACAACTCTACCCTCATGCATCAGAACACAATCTAAACCACTATGTGAAGCATCAATGTATATCACATATAGTTTACCTTCCATAGGCAGGATAAGGATAGGAGTTTGTGTCAATATCTCCCTCAGCTGCTCAAAACTCGCCTGATATCTATCTTTCCACATAAATCTAACTCCTTTCCGAAGTAATCTGGTGAGTAGTGTAGCTATCATAGAAAAATCCTTCACAAACCGACGATAATAGTCTACCAATTTCAGAAAACTTCTAACCACTATCACAGTCTTCGGTGGAATTCAATTCAAGATAACCTCTACTTTACTCGGATCAACTCTAATACCCTCTGCTGAAATCACATGACTGAGAAAAGTCGCTTGATCAAGCCAAAACTCACATTTAGACAGCTTAGAGTATAATTGCTTCTCTCTCAGAGTCTGCAATACAATCCATAAATGCTTATCATGATCCTCCTAATTATGTGAATACACCAAAATATCATCAATGAAGACCACCATAAACTGATCTAAATATGATCTGAACACCCTGTTTATCAAATCCATAAAAGCTGCTGGTGTATTCGTCAATCCAAAGGGCATCACCAGAAACTCATAATGCCCATACCTAGTGCGAAAAGCTATCTTGAGTACATCCACATCTCTGACTCTCAACTGATGGTACCCTGATCTCAGATCAATCTTAGAGAATACTATTTGATCAAAGAGATCATCTATCCGAGGCAAAGGATACTTGTTCTTGATTATCACCTTATTCAATTACCTATAATCAATACACAATCTCAAGGTGTCATCCTTCTTCTTCACAAATAACACAGGCACTCCCCACGAAAACACACTAGGGTGGATCCAATAACTCTTGCAACTGCACCTTTAACTCTCTCAACTTAGCAGGTGCCAGCCGATAAGGAGTAATAGAGATAAGAGTGGTACCAGGCAACAAATCGATACCAAACTCCACTTCTCTCTCAAGAGGTACCCCTGGCAACTCATCAAGAAAAATATCTGAAAACTCGACAACTGTGAGTATACTGTCAAGCTGGGATCCCACTACTCTGGTATCTACAACATGAGCAAGATAAGCCTCACATTCCTTCAGAATCATCCTCCTAGCTGAAACAGCTAAAACAAATATGGATGAAAGATACCTCTGCTCACTAGATACCATCACATCCCTACCATCACGTGTTCTCAAAGTAACGCATTTCTTTTGACAATCTACCACCGTCCCATGCCTGGATAACCAATCCAAGCCTAAAATCAGATCATACTTCCTGAAAGACATCTCAATCAAGTCACCAAGAAATTCCTCATCTTGAACAACAACTCGACTATTTCGGTGTACCCTGCTCACCGCAACACTGTGCCCTAAAGGATTTGTGACCAAAACATCAAACTCTAAGGACTCAGAATACAAATCACTCACAGACAAGATGAATGAATTGATGTAAGAATGAGTCAACCCAGGGTCTAATAATGCAAGAACTAAAGTACCAAATAAAGTAAAAGTACAAAAATAATAGCTGAAGTATCCAGCTGCCTCTGCATCACATAAACCCACTGTAATGGTCCTACCTCATCTGGTCTACTACCTCCAGCTGTAGAACCACCTCTTTGACTAGTCCCAGATCGACCACCTCTATCAAAATCTCTGCCATCACGACCCCCCACATTGGATCAAGAAGTTGCAGTATCTGTCTGTTTATTCTCTAGTGGCTCTAGACAATCTCTGATAAAATGGTCTGATGACCCACATCTAAAACACACTCTCGAAGCACCTCTCCACCAACAGAAACCTCCGTGTGCTTTACCACAATGAACACAAGTAGGTGGAGCAGGCCTCTGAGCTACTGGGGTTGGAGCACTAGCCATTGAAACTGTAGGTCTCTATCTCTATCTCTGTTGTTGTATTGACCTGTCAAACTGCCCCTAGCTCCTACCGAACCTCTAAAAATATTCTCCTCGGCCTCTCTTCACTGATGAAGATCTTGCCTTACTCTGGAGTCTCTTAGCTCTAGTCTCCTCAATCCTAGCAGCTGCTGCAAGACTCTATGCTATCTCTACACTCCTAGCAGCTGCAACCAACTGAGAAAAATCTTAATACCGTGAGCCTACTATGATACACATGATAGAGGGTCTTAGTCCCTTCTCAAATCTCCTACACCTATCAATCTCGTCAGAAATGATCCCATCAGCATAATGACTCAACCGGATAAACTCGATCTCATACTCTGTCACTGTCCTAATATCCTGTCTCAGGCTCAGGAACTCCATCTTTTCTTTGCATTCTTATACTCCCTAGGAGTATACCTCTGCTCAAATTCCCGTAGAAAATCATCATAAGTCAGGACTGATGGATCATTCAGAACATGTGGAACTGTCTTCCACTAATCATATACATCCCTCTGCAGAAGAGATCTGGCATAATCGAACTTCTCCTCTGGACTGACTTGTAGCTAGATAAACACTCTCTGGACCTACAGCAGGGTCTATAGTACCAACAAAGTCCTCAGCTTCAAATTTTCTCAGCTTATCATACTTTCTCACCGGCAACTCTCTGGACCCTGTGGCAGCGGCGGCTGCTGAACTGGAGCCTGCCTCAACAACTCTACCATATGTCGTACCCAGCCAGGTGAAATTTCATCAGTTGCTGGTCTCACAGACACAAAAACAGACGCCTCACTAGCAAACACAACTCTAGCTCCATCACTACCTTCACCAGGAGCCACACTCTCTGCACTACCCTCTGCAGACTGATACGTTCGAGACGCCATAACTACCTATATCTATAAATACAGCAGAAATTACTATATCAGATATCAGAAACTGACAGTGCTAATGTATGTATTACAATTGAAAACTATTTTCAAATCTCCTATTTTCTCTCTCTATCAATCCACCTAGGTCGAGAACCTCAAACCTAGGCTCTGATATCAAAAATAAATTTAATACCTTTATACCTTATATACATACAATATATATTTTTAGCATATGTAAAATACGTATATACAATACAAAAATGTCACAGACTGGTTTAATAAAAATTTTCACATTTCTGATTTAAAATTTCAAATACTAAATATATAAAATTAAATAGTATATAAATATTCTTTACTTGTTATAGGAACTCAAAATAAACATTTTATATGAAAATCTCTAAAAAAAATTACCAGAGTTTTGTCTGTAATTTGAACATTCCAAAATTTATCACTTACACAACCTGTAAAAAGAACACTCCCAAATAATTTCAAATCACCATTTCACCCATACTCCTCAATTTCACCAAGTTTCTCAAACATATATATATATATATATAATTTAGAACACATTTAAACCCCCATTTTAAATAATTTAACCCAAACATTCTTTATAGTTTACAATACATAAAGTCTAAAAACATGATATAATATGTATAATACTCAAAATATACAATAACATAAAATATATACATGCTGCTGATAGTGTTTTTGATCCTGATATCAACTCTACAAGCACAACCACAAGTCTAAACCCGATATGGTCTAGAATAAATCTCTGGCTCAGCCGAATCTACCCTGTCACCTGCCTGCGTGATGTAAACAATCACACTAAGCCAAAAGCCTAGTAATACAAACTTGATAACAATAAAACTTAAATGCAATGCCAATGCACAATGAATAACGATATCACATCATTTCATTTTCTCATATTTTTTAAATATTTCACAATCCACAATTCACATAAAAATAAACACAAACATTGGCTCAAAGTTAACTAATATGTCATTCAAATTTCAGAGTTACTGTTTTGGTCTATAATAACACCATGTGTCTAGCCCCGTAGGTAAAATATCAATGTAATAGTCCAACTAAGTCTGAGCTTACGCCCCGGTCATTTCACCCAATCCAACTTCAAGGACTTATTTTTGAGGTTTACGACCTGGTCATTTCACCTCAAAAAAATTTTTACAGTGATGTCCAGCGTCTAGCCCGTAGGCAAATCATAGGCATACCTCCAGACACATAACTCTAAAAATTGAATAACATACTAAGCACACAATTTATCCATATTTCTCATTTATATCGACATCAATTAATTTCATTATGTTTCCACATATCTCATTACATTATACTACATTTTTGCATTTTCAACACATTACCCACTTACTTTGGCTATTTTCACATAATTCACATATTAATCATATTTAATATAATCTAGCCAATACCAATAGTTTTTTAACAATGCATTTAATGCATACACAACAAATGGAATTACCCAAATACTTTGGGTCATTTTCACATTTTACACAATTTAGCCATTATCAATGGCTTTTCACAATGCAATTAACACATATATGATATTACAAATATCATAGCACATTATTCATGCATAACTAATGTATCAAGTAGCTTAACACATTTTCCAACAAAAATGTGTTAAGCCCAAATGTCATGCAAACATAACCAATGTATTCAAAGTTTGTACTTACCTCAAATAGCAACCAAAATAAGCTTAAAACAACCTCCAATCATATTCTTCCAACTTTCCCTTCTCCACTTGGATGAAGCAAATCAACCTGCCTCAATGCTTTTTTAAGTGAAAATCACTAAAAATCCTCTTTGAACCTTTGAAATCCTTCAATTCCTGGAGCTAACAAGAACAAAAGTCCTTGAACTATCTCCCATGGTGGTTCGACTAAGAAAAAGAAGATTATTTTTTAATTTCTCTTTCCTTTCATCCTTTAATTATAACCATATATATATATAATAATTAATTATTTAATTATTTATTTAATAAATTAAAAGTTCAAAAATTCATCTTCCATTCAAAAATTATTTATTTTTGAAATAATTTAATAATTTTTAATTTTTAAGATTTAATTATCAAAATACCTTTTTTACTTTGACTTTTGACTTTTCTTTTAAAAAGTGTTGACTTTTATATATTATGTATATTTTATATATATATCACATATATATTCCACTTTTTCATTTAAAATACCTTCTTTTTTTATTTAAACCATTAATTTAATTTATCCAACTTAATTATAATATATTTTATCAAATTTTAAAAAATTAAAAATTTTTAAAAAAATTTTGGGATATTACAATCAGGCTCCACCCAAGAACCAAGTTTAACTCACAAAGGATGTGAGTCGAAAAACTAAAATTGGGGTACGTATTATATGAAAGTGCGGAGGTCACTCCATCATCGTAGGATACATTCATTTCAAGTAAAAAAAAATTTGAGTCGCCGTTTAAATTTATTTTTTTTAAAGAAAAGGTGAAAATTTATGAAAACCCCATATAGTTAACTCCAATTATATTTTAAGAATAAAATCAATAGCTTCGAACAAAATGATATATTCGGGGCTAGGTTTTGACTTATTTTAAGTAAAAATAATTTGGCCTTAAATTAAATAAGAACTTACAAAATAAAATTTATAAAATGATAATTATAAGCATGATCTGACGTTTATATATGATATAACAAGCTAAATACATCCATACATTCATCAATTCATAGCAGAAGTAAAGGTAAAGTGCAAAAATTAAATTAAACTTTGCATCTCAAAAACCCCAAGGGATACCAACTCTAGCTTTATGAATTCTAGAATGGACACACATTCTTCAAAAGAAACTAAGTAAATAACAAAGCATAGGCAAAGTATATATTTAAAGAAGAAAAATAACAATAAAAGAGGGTAAGTTTTAAAATTAAGCGGACTTGGTACTTGAAGTAACATTTCAAGTAGACTTGAACATCTCATTTGAATAAGAATCAAAACCCATATAGTTCTAACTATTTTTCAATAGTTGGTTTTAACTTAAAATTATGGTTTTTCTAGTCTAACCTAGATTCACAAAGTCTAAGTCTAATTTTAGGTTTTAACTCTTAAAATCTAAGTTATTAGTAAAGTGAAACTTTTCATAACTAAATTTATTTACAAAAATCTCTCAGTAACTACCAACGAAGTTAGTATTCTCTTGGTAAATTTGTTGCCGACTAAGTAATTGCAGACTAAAATATTTGGTCAGAAAAACTGATAAATTTTTTTGTCGATAATTTATATATTTCTTGTAGTGATTGAAATTGAGTATCAAAATTAATTTTTAGAGTTGCAATATCTTAGAAATTTATGGACTTGTAGAGCCAAAAAAAAAAATTAAATAGTAAAAGTACCTTTGTTTTAGAGTTAACTGTTGTCATTATATAAAAATATGACAAGAATTTTATTTTTTTTTCATTGAAAAGAACACGTTTATTTTTAAGATTACATGGCTAAATAGTTAATAATATTAGATTTTTTAAATAATTATATGACTAAGTACTTAAAATTATTAATTTTTTTATAATCACAATAAAATAGTTAAATTGGTTAAATTTATAATTTTTAAAGTTTGTGGCGTCAAATATTATTTATTTTAATATATATATATATTATAAATAAAATTTAAAATTTTGGGGGAAGGCGCTACTTCTAATGGGGCTTTTTATTACATCATGGTCCAATTGAATAAATAAAGCCTTGTTTTACTTGTTCTATGTTCCATTAATGCTAGCAAGTCAGGTAAGCAATCTTCGTGGTTTGTTGCACAAATGATGGTTTTTGAGTGTAATTCTAAGGAGTCCACAACGGTGCTACATAATTTAGCTCTAAAAATTTTAAGAATTATTGAAATTTTGTGAAATCCAAAAAATCCATATGTTCATCCAGAAAATGCAAAGAGGAAATTACATTGTATACTACCTTTTAAGTTTAATTTTCATTTTTACTGCTTTAATTTTTTTTTTTTTACTTTTAACTTTTCACCTTTTCAATTATAACTTTTTTTATGTTTTATTTTTACAAATTACTGAATTATTTTTCTCTTCCTCTCTTCTCCATTTTCCATGTTTTTTTCTACCTTTTCTGCATTTTTTCTTTAACTCTTCATGTCCGATCCAAGATGAAAATTCAAAAATATTTGATTTTTGGACTAACTACATTTAAGAAACTCCATTCATGATTGTTGCAAGATTGTTGGCAATATGTGAAAATTACTTTAGTTCTGGGACTGGGAGCGGGCAGCCTATTGCATTACAATTCAAGCAACAAAAGTAAAAGTAAATGGGAGTAATCTTTGTTATCTCAGTAGACCAACTTAAAATGAAAGTGGTTAAAATAATTGAGATTGGGTTATTAGGTGTACGTGGTGGGTGTATATATAATCACAAACAAAGTCCATGTAGAGCTGTAAAATGAAATCCTTTAATTTTATATTGTTTTTTATTTTGTAAATTTTTTAATTTTATTTGTGTTTAATTGTTTTTTAGATTTCAAATATTTTGATTAAGGATTCTTTTCTTCTTTTAATGCAATGCATTTAACGTGTTCGATAAAATATTTAAAAGAAATAGTTTTTTAATTTTTTTACCTTGCCATGAACTTATATGTGAGCATATGTTATTTGCATGTTAAGAGAAAAGTAAAAAAATAAAACATAGCTTCATTGGTATTGGCAATGACAAAAATCATTCATGTTTTAATGTGTGCTTGTTAGCCAAAGAAATTGTGCATGCGATGCAGTAATAAATTTTATAATTTTTCAATCTCAAATAGGACAAAAAGTTGGAAGCAAGACATAGAGCAATGTTATAATAAATAATGATTACTTGTGTACAGAAGAAGAAATCAAATTGTTCTGTAAAGGATTTCAAACTTAAAAAAAATTGATCCTTTAATATTTAGTATAGGTAGGTATACACTGGAATATATTGATATATGTAGGCATATATAGGTATATGTGGGTATATAAAACTTATTTTAGTTTAATATTTTATAATTTTAGAAATTAAACTTTTATTAATATTAATCAATTGATTTATAATATTAAAATTGAATGCTAAAAAATAATTTAAAAAAGTATTAAATAGATTTTTTTGTGAAATAAACAAATTTTAATTATGTATAAAAATCATACATATATACAAGCACAAAAATATGTTGTTGTATATATATATATGTGAGTATATCTCGATATATGTGAGTATATATTACATATAACTAGACATATATTATATATATGTAGGTATATATTAGTATCTGTCTATATAAATTGGTATCTATCAGTATATCACACCCCACTTTACCAATACTATTCATAATTTATAATTCAAATACTTAATATTTTTCCCATACACATGGCTATAGGTGTATGGCAATTTACATCATCCAAAATAAATACTTTTATTTTTAAGTACATCTTGATATAGTTCATTATAATAACATAATCAATCCTTAGTAAAATCAAATGACAAATACTAATATATTAGTCCAACCTCTTATACATGAGGATGGAAAGAAAATAAAAGAAAACATATGCTCCAGGAATATCTGAAAATGTTAATATATTAAAGGGGGAGTCTAATTACTTAGTGACAAAATAATTATATAATAAAAGGAGAACAAACAATATTTTTCTCATATACTTGTTAATATAAAATTCACACAGCTGCATAAATATCATTCTTGCTTATCATAATGTTACTAAATAAATTCATAATAATTTTTTATAAAATCAAATATACATTCATCTTCATATACTCAAAATATATAGTCCATAGGTTACTTAATACCTTAGGCGCAAATAAATATATATTTACTAGCAACCTAAGGGCAAATCATGGATTGTGGGCGCAATGATGAAGCATGGTAGTATTAAGAGCAAATAATCATGGTCATACACATGTGTAGAGTTACCCTCAAAGGGCGACCACCTGACATACGTCCCAAAAGTTATATGTCGACCAAGTATTGTCCTAAAGACAATATTATAATTATAAACATAATCTGTCAATTCTTTTAACACTGTCATCACACGTGCCTCTATTAGAAAACATATAATAAGTGTATTCAGAGCACTTATTCAGCTATATCCATAAATAATCATTATTTTCATAATTTAAACATCAACATATTAATATTTATTCTCATTTTAAATATATTCATAAATAAGATTTTCTCCTTTCAAATATCTTTATAAACTGAATTTTATCATAAAATATTTTTAACAAATCATATATATATATATAATTTAATAAAATATCGATGCTATATAATTATTCACTCATCTTGATCAATAGTTTAATTTATTTAATCAACTGAATCACTTTTATGTTCTACAATTATAGTTGAATCCACATATAAAGTGATATAAAAATATTAATTTACTAAAGTATAATCTAGGATTAACAACTACTATGAGGTGAATGACATGAAAAGAAAATATGAGAATAATTCTTAAAATTTTAACAAAATTTCGACGGAATTTCAACATAATTCGATCATTCCCAAAATTCTAAAAATAATAATCCAATGAATATGATCTCAATTTGTCAAACCACTTGCTCATCAAATTTTCAAAAAATATTTTTAACAACTTAATATAATTTGAATGTTCAAATTTATTAAGTATTTATAATATTTCAATATACAATTATATTATATTAAATTAGTTTAATTATTTTAATAGTTTAATAATAATAATAATATTTATATTATTAATTAATTAATTCGATTTTATTTAAATAACATTTATTTAACCTTTGACATTTTAAGAAAATATAATCTTATATTTATTTCCAAATTAAACAATTTAATTCATATGTATAAGTATATATATTCAAATTTTATTTAACTTATTTTTCAAAATAGGTTTGTGTTGATAATAATATCATTATATAATAAAGATAATATACAATAGTGAATAATTTATTAAAATAATAATAATATTAGTCACTTTAATTTTTTTTTATTTTGACTATAATAATATTAATAATATCTACTTAGATATTAATATTATTTGATTAATTCTTATTACTTAAAATAATTATTTAACTACCTTTATCCATAATAATTTATATTAAGTTTAATAGTAATAATAATAATACAATATATTTACTTTTTAATACTTTACTATTATTTTTCAATAATATCTTATAACAAAGTCAATAAATTTTTATAATGAAATAATAGCAAAGTAATTATTTAATTACCTTATTTCAATCTTAATAATTATGTTAAATATAATACTAGATGATGATGATGATGATGATCATAATAATAATAATAATAAATTTTTAATTATTTAAATAAATCTATAATATACTTAAAGTAATACATATAATATATTAGTAGAATTTATGATAATAATAATAATTAAATATAATAACAATAACACTAAAATTTAAAATTTTAGTAATCATTATAATAAATTTATTGATTAATAGTAATATTTCATAACAATAAAAATATTGATATTTAACTATTACTTGGCATTAATTATATTTTAATAATTACACATTCTTAAATAATAATAAAATAAATTAATATAATTATAACAATACAAATTTTAACTAAATAAATAAATTATAACTATCTAATTAATCCTAATAATTTAAACAACAATAATTACTCTTATTGATTTAATAAATAATTATATATTTATTCCCTAATATAATGGCTACTGATTATTTTAAAAATTCTTAAATATTATTAATTATTTAATTTTATGAAATAAATAATTAGAATTCAAATACTTTGTTTTGTAAATCTTTGAACATAATATATTTACCATTTAATTTAATTATTCATTAATTACTTAACTCAATTAATAATTAAAATTCTTTTTTTTAAATGATAACTTTAAATTTACTAATTAACAACTAACTACCAATTCATCAGTTTCATATAATATAATTAATTTATTTTACAATTTACTATATTTATAACTCAAGTATTTAATTTATTTTAATTATTAACATTTTCATTTTAAGTTTAATAATTATATATATGTATTTATCATTTAATTATTTTTATTATTTTAATCTATCATTTAAAATTTTAAATTAATCATAACTAATTATTATTTCTAAATTTCATTTTATTTCTTATACCTTAATTAATTTCAAATTTATTAATCATAATTATTTTCAATATTAAATATATATATTTATATATAAATTTTCAACGCTTATCTATAGTTTGCAAATAATATATAAAATCAAAGATTATAATGAGAAGACCTCAAAAATACTCAAGTTGCCTAGAAAAGATGTCGAAAAAGCGTCGAAATTATTGCTGAAAAGTCACACAGGTGAGTCTCATAGGCACTGCCTCGATCGGCGCATGAAATCCTATCTCCACTAACTCTCTTTCTCTCTCTTTCTAAATTCTGATAACGTCCTTCTCTCTCATTATTAATATAACTCCCACTAAGAATAATGCTTTAGATCACTGTAATTCAATTTTATTATTTAATTTATTTTTATATACTAATAATTACAGCCGCCATTAATTAAGTTAGGTATTAAACTTTAATTATTGATACTCAATAACTCTTAATTATTTTAACTTTAATAATTATAATTATAATTATTTTACTTTATTTATTTATTTATTTAATGTCCCCTACTTCACTAACAATTATTATAACTTTGAATTATTTATCTAATAAATTCTAACTTTATCTATTCAAATTTTTGTTTATTTCTTAAATTATTGTTACCATTATATATTTTTATATTATATATATATCATTAATTTAATTTATTTTTTTGCTATTAATTATTATTATTGTTTTTGTACTTATCCTAATAATGTTACATTATTAATAATTCAATTTTAATTAAATTATTATATATATATATTTACAAGTTATTACATTCTTTCACCCTTAAAGAAAATTCATCTCCGAATTTTTTTTTACTAGCTGTTGGCGAAAATAAATGAGGATACCGAGCAAGCATATCCTGATATCTTTCTCAAGTTGTTTCTTTCTTTGAATGACTATTCCATAGGACTTTCACTAAAGGAATAACCTTGTTTCTTAAGACTTTTTCTTCTCAGGCTAAAATCGCTATTAGTTCTTTCTCATAAATTAAATCTTCTTGTAATTCTACTAGTTGTCTTTGGAGTATATACGAATGATCACTTCTGTACTTGCTCTACATGGATATATAAAAGGCATCATGTATTTGAGATAATTCTGGTGGTAGTACAAGTCTATAAGTAATAGGGTCGATCTTCTCCACAATATCATAAGGCCCGATAAATCGTGAATTTAACTTTCACATACCAAATCGCACTACATCCTTCCATGGAGAGATTTTTAAAAATACCTTATCTCCCACATCATATTCAATACCCTTCCTCTTCAAGTTCACATAGCTCTTCTGTCTATCTTTTGCCACTTTTAATCTGCCTCTGATCAGTTGGATTGTATTAGTAGTTATCTTGAACTAATCTTGAACCCACCAATTCTCTTTCTCTAACGTCATTTTAACATATTGGAGTTTTGCATATTCTTCCATATAATATTTCATAAGGTGTCATACCAATACTTGAATGAAAACTGTTATTATAAGCAAACTCCATCAATAGTAAATGTTTATCCCAACTTCTTTTGAATTCCATGACACAAGCTCTAATCATCCTCTAAGGTTTGAATGGGGTGCTCTGACTGACCATCATTTTTTAGGTAAAGAGAAGTACTAAACTTCACCTTTGTACCCAATGCATTTTGCAAACTAGGCCAAAGTCTGAAAGTAAATCGTGGATCCTTGTCTGACACTATAGATATCAGAGCACCATGCAATCTCACAATCTCTTTCACATAAATTTTTACAAGTTTATCTAAAGAGAAATCCATCATGATAGGTAGGAAATGATATGACTTTGTCAACCTGTCTACAATCACCCAAATAACATCACGACTCAATTAAGTACGAGTCAAACCAGAGACAAAGTCCATAGTAATATGCTCCCAATTCTATCAGGAATTGAAAGAGGTTGTAAAAGTCCTGAAGGATGTTGATGTTTTGCCTTAATTGTTGGTACACCAAACATTTTGATACATAATTAGCTACATCCCTCTTCATACCCTTCCACCAGTAGTTTTCTTTAAGTGTTCTATACATCTTGGTGCTATCCGAATGCATAGAATATGTAGAATAGTAGGCATCTTCTATTATCTCTCTTTTTAAAGTATCATCATTAGGTACACATAGTCCACTACCAAGCACCAAGGTTCCATCTTCTATGATAGAATAGTCTGTATGAGTACCTGCCTTCATACCATCAATAATCTTCTTTATTTTCTAATCTAGAACTTGAGATTCTCTAATTCTCTCTATCAAGATTGGTCTAACCTTGAAAGTTGTTAATAATACTCTAGAATCATTCATCATCAATTTCACTTATAAGAATCATAGATCCAATAACAATGGAAGCCTTACTGTTTTGATATGGAAAAGACCACTATAAGATTTCTGACTTGGAGAATCAACGACCACATTAGCCTTCTCGGGATGATATTCAATAGTGCAATCATAGTCCTTTAACAACTCAATCCATCTCCTCTGTCTCAAGCTCAACTCCTTCTGAGAAAGAAGATACTTTAAACTCTTGTGGTATGTGAATATCTAGCACTTTTCATCATAAAGATAATGCCTCTAAATTTTTAGGACAAAAATCATGAGTGGCATAATTCAATTCATGAGGTCTAAGCTGTCTAGATGCATAATCTATCACATTCCCATGTTGTATCAAGACACACCCAAACACCATATAACCACCATTGCCTGAAGGAAAATAGGAGCAGAAGTCAAATAAGCTTTTTGTTTTTCAAAGCTCTACTGACACTCCTTATTCCAGTTAAACTTCACATTCTTCCTCAACAATTTTGTCAATAGTGATGCAATGATGGAGAAGTCCTGAACAAAATGATGATAATATCCTGCCAAGCCTAAAACTTCTCACTTCCGTAGGATTAGTTGGTGATTCCTAGTTCATCATTGCCTTTATCTTTTTAGGATCAATATAAACTCCTTCAGCTAATATAACATGAACCAAAAATATGACTTTATCTATCCAAACTCACAATTAATAAGCTTGGCATATAACTGCTTATTCATTAAGGTATGCAATACAATTTTTAAGTATTCATCGTGCTCCTCTCTACTTCGAGAATACACTAGAATATCATCGTTAAATACAATTACAAATCTGTCTAGATAAGATAGAAACATCATGTTCATAAGATCCATAAAAGTGGTTGAAGCATTGGTTAACTCAAATGGCATCACTAAAAATTCATAATGCCCATAGCAAGTCCTAAAGGCTGATTTAGGAATATCCAACTCTTTTATTTTCAACTGATGATACCCCAATTGCAAGTCTATTTTAGCAAATATTTTAGCACCTGAAAGTTGATCAAAAGATCATCAACGGGGGGTAAAGGATATTTATTCTGAATAGTGACTCGATTCACCTACCTATAGCCAATAACTACATGGAGCCATCTTTCTTTTTCACAAATAACACATGAGCTCCCCTGGGTGAAACACTGGGTCTAATAAATCTCTTATCCAATAATTTTTGTAATTATACCTTTAATTCTTTCAACTCCACAGGAGCCATACATTAATAGAGAATTCAACTTCTCTATTATGAGGTAAACCTGGAAGCTCTTCTAGAAACACTTTCGAAAATTCATATACAATAAGAATATTTTTCAATTTAGGCCTTTCTATTTGTGTATCAATCACATGTGTTAAATATGCCTGAAAACCTTTCTCAAGCAATTTACTAAATGTCATAACAGAAATAACACAAGATGGAAGAAATTTCCGCTCACTACAAAATGTAAGATTAGAATTTCTAGGCAAACTAAAAGTCACATTTTTCTCATAATAATCAACAGTGACATGATAGCGAGATAGCCAATCCATCCCTAAAATAACATTAAACTCCCGTATGGGCAAAGGAATAAGATCTGTTAATAGTTCAAAGTCACCTAACTTGATTATTGAATCCCTATATACATGCTCACATTCCATAGAAGTCACAACTGGAAACCTTACTCCTAACCCATTGTCTAAGGAACTCAATTTTCTATCCGCATATATGGCAAAATGTATGAGATATGAATGAATGAGTGGAACCAGGATCAATAAGAATATGTACATCATAACCAAAAATAGATAACATACTAGTCACAATCTCCAGTGATGCTATTGCCTCTTGCTCAATGATAGCAAAGACTCGAGCTTGGTTTGGAGGTCCACTAGATGATGCACCCTGATTTCATGGCATGGCTCCACCTATTCTATTCATCCCTCTGCCAAATGGTCTCCCAAGAGATTTATCCTATCACTCCTCTAATTTGTAGGTGTAAAAGATCCATGTACTAAAGTACTAGTATGAACAAGTACAGGATAATCTCTCATAAAATGACATGCATCCCCACAGTGAAAGCAAACTAAATATTTTCTTCTATATTCTCCCAAATGGTACTTTCCATAAGTTACACATTGAGAAAAGACCATCTACTCTATCCAACTCCCATACTACTATCTATCTAAAATTATGAATACCACCAAAATTTCTAATAGACTGTCCCACCAAACTACGACTAGCCTACGATATGTTACTTTGCTGATCTGATCTTAATTGAAAACCCTTAATTATACCACTATATTTAGGGTTAGAATTAGAACCACTTCCCTTATTGAATTGTCCCTTAGAACCCCCATGAAAAGGATCCTAAGTTCGTTTCCTCTTCTTTGTTCAAACTCAACTTCTTCTTTTACCAATTTTTTTTACTGCCAACATTCTATCTACCAAAGCATGAAAACTCAACTCTGCCAATCGGGGGCACTCTTGCAGATTATAAAGTTTAAGCCATTATAAAATCGACTGCACCTATATTTATCCTTCATAATTAAATGAGACACATATCGGTATAACTCCTCAAATCTATCAATATGTTGTGTTATAGTCATACCACCTTACTTGAGATTAAAAAATATATTTTTCTTTTCTCTTTTATAGCTATCATTAATATATTCTTTTTAAAATTTAGCCACAAAGATCTCCCAAGTCAAACTAGCACCATAATCACAGGTCAATATATTCTACCAACTCTCAGCTACACCCTCAAGGAAAGCATGGTCATATCTTAATTTATCTTCATTTGATAAGCGAGCAAGTGAATATGCTTTCTCCAATTTCTTTAACCATCTATCAGCCTTTTCAGAATTTAAGGACCCATCAAATATCTCCGCTCCTAATTTCTGACAGTGAGAAACAACATCATAAGAATTTCGATGTTGATTACCTACTGCCACAATTGTATTTAGTACTTGGGCCAAAGCAGCACCAAACTAGGATCCATAAATGCAGGCATGGTTGGAGCAGCTGCAGGTGGAATTGAAGGTGGATTAACTCCAGATGATTCCTTTTGTGAAGTAGTATCATTATTTTGCTCACTGCTCTCAAAGACTTCATAATCAACAGACTCTGTTGGGAAATTGAGGTGATTACCACTCTATTCCCTTAAACCAGATTAGTAGGAGAGCGAAAATAAATGCGGAATATTAACACAAAATTTGATAACGGAGTTCGGCCAATTATGCCTACGTCTCCGGAGCTGCTGCAGACTTCTATTAAGGAGAAAATACAATGTGTTTACAAACACTCACAACCCTCACTCAATTATGAACAAGAATTTTTCCTTACAAAATTCTCTCAAAGACACTCTCTTCTCTTTACTTCTTCAATTTTTGAGGTGTGTCTTCCAAATGAAGTGGATGGGTTTATATAGGCTTCAAAAACATGGGTTGGTGAAATTAGTCAATAAATTAGGCACCTCCATTTTTGACTTTAACAATTCCCCAAATTTAGGTACCTCCACTTTTGACAATGTCCTAAATTAGGCACCTCCATTTTTGACAATCCCCTTAATTAGGCACCTCCATTTTTGACAAAAAATGGTTGGTGCCTACTTCTTTGACAATCTCCCACTTGAAGACTGATTTCAATCTGTCTTCACACCTTGATCAATGCAATAGCTCTTCTACGACCTTGATACTAGTGTAGGCCAACTGAAGCTGAGCACAACTTCAGTTTATCAATAGTCACCGTCTTCGTCAACATGTCTGCCGGATTTTGAGTTCCACTAATCTTCTCAAGTTTCAAAATCCCATCTTCCAGAAGTGACCTGATAAAGTGATACCGCAACTGTATGTGCTTTGTTCTGGCATGAAAAGACGGATTCTTCGCTAGATGTATGGCACTCTGACTGTCACAATACAAGACATTATTTTCTTGCTTCTTGCCCAACTCCTCCAAGAAACCTTGGAGCCAAACCATTTCTTTGCTGGCTTCCGTGACAGCGACATATTCTGCTTCAGTTGTGGAGAGAGCAACTATCTTCTGTAATTGAGAGACCCAGCTCACTGCGGTACCTCCTAGAGTATAGACATACCCTGTAGTGCTCTTTCTAACGTCAACATTTCCAGCTAAGTCAGCATCCACATAACCTGCTAGTGTCGTATCTCCACTTTTAAAACAAAGCGCCTTATCTGTGGTACCTCGAAGATATCTGAGAATCCATTTGACTGCTTCCCAGTGTGCCTTGCCTGGATTATTCATGTACCTGCTAACAGCTCCCACTGCTTGAGCAATATCTGGTCTGGTACAAACCATGGCATACATCAAACTCCCAATTGCTGAGGCATATGGCACCTTCGTCATGTGTGCACGTTCCTCCTCCGTCTTCGGTGACTGTTCTTTGGAGAGTCTGAAATGAACACCTAAAGGTGTGCTCACTGATTTAGCAGCTTGCATGTTGAATCTGGCTAGTACTTTGGTTATGTACTCAGCCTGTGATAACATCAAAGTCCCCGACTTCATGTCTCTCTTGATTCTCATTCCAAGAATCTGCTTTGCAGCACCCAGATCTTTCATTGCAAACTGTTTTGACAATTTCTGCTTTAAATTTTTAATCTCTTGCATGTCTGAACCTGCAACGAGCATATCATCGACGTATAACAATAAAATAATAAAGCTATTGTCAAACTTCTTGATGTAGCAACAATGATCTGCTTGGCATCTTGTGAAACCGCTGCTGCTCATAAAACTATCAAACTTTCTGTACCACTGTCTAGGAGCTTGTTTTAGACCATACAAACTCTTCTTCAACCTGCACACTAGATTTTTCTTGTCTGCCTTAATGAAGCCTTCTGGTTGCTTCATATAGATCTCTTCCTCCAAATCTCCATGAAGGAATGCTGTCTTTACATCTAATTGTTCAAGATGTAAATTTTCTGTGGCTACAATTTTCAATACCAGTCTGATTGTCGTAAGCTTCACAACTGGAGAGAAAATTTCAGTATAGTCAATACCTTCCTTTTGTTGAAAACCTTTTACAACCAATCTTGCTTTGTAGCGTTTACTTCCATCATGCTCTTCTTTGATCCTATAAATCCACTTGTTGTGGAGTGCTTTCTTGCCTTGTGGTAGTTCAGCTAATTCCCATGTATGATTTGACATGAATGAGTCCATCTCATCTTTCATGGCAGACTCCCACTTGATTGAATCCTCTACTTGTATTGCTTCATCGTAGCACTCTGGTTCACCATTGTCTGTCAGCAACAAGTAATGCAAAGAAGGCGAGTAACGTTGGATTGGTCTTGTAATTCTGGAGGAGCGCCTCAATTCCGGCGTGCTTGGCTCCTCTACTTCAGGACTATTCTGAACATCATTTCCAGAAATATCCTCGAACTCAGCAAATTCCTTATTTTCAACATCTATCTTGGAGCTATTTGATTCTGCATTTAATCTGTCTTTGTACATCACATTCTCATTGAATATGACATCCCGGCTTCTAATGATCTTGTGATTTTCATAATCCCAAAACCGATAACCGAACTCATCACCACCATATCCAACAAAGACACATTTGTTTGACTTGGCATCCAATTTACTTCTTCCAGCAGAATCTATATGTATGTAAGAGATACAACCAAACACTCTTAAGTGTGAAAGGTTTACCTCTTTTTTGCTCCATGCTTCCTCTGGTATTCCACCATCCAGAGGTACTGAAGGCCCACGGTTGATTAGGTAGGCAGCGGTGTTGACAGCTTCAGCCCATAAATTCTTGGGCAAGTCAGCATGTATCCTCATGCTTCTGGCACGTTCATTCAGAGTTCTGTTCATGCGCTCAGCTACGCCATTCTGTTGCGGTGTTATGAGAACTGTTTTCTCCATCTTGATTCCGCTGTTTGCGCAAAATTCTCTGAATCTTCTATCTCTGTACTCTCCTCCATTGTCAGACCTCAATCGTTTGACTTTCAAACCAGTTTCATTTTCTACCATGGCTTTCCATTTTCTGAATGTATCAAAGACTTCTGATTTCTTCTTCAGAAAATACACCCATACCTTTCTTGTTGAATCGTCAATGAATGTGACGTAATACAATGAGCCTGCAAGAGATGGAATTGGAGACGGTCCCCATACATCGGTATGGACCAACTCTAATTTTTCTGCTTTGGGTGTCTTGCCAATCTTTGAAAAACTGACCTTCTTTTGTTTTCCAAAGATACAATCTTCACATAGGCCGACATTGATACTTTTCAGTTCCGGCAACTTTCCTTTTGACAAAAGCGTCTTCATCCCTTTCTCGCTCATATGACCAAGCCTTTGGTGCCATAGGTTTGATTTTTCATCTGCATCTGCTACTGAAATAACATTCTCTAAGTTTGAGGTTTCATAGAGAGTGCTAGTTTTCTTACCACGAGCAATGACAAGTGCTCCTTTGGTAATCTTCCATTCACCGCTTTTGAAGGTTGTACCATAACCATCTTCATCAAGTTGTCCTACAGAGAGCAAATTCCTTTTAAGACTAGGAATATGTCTCACTCCTTGCAGCTTCCAGGTATTCCCATTTGACAACTTTAATCGGACGTCCCCTTTTCCTACGATCTTTAAGGTTTCATCATCAGCTAGATGAACCTTCCCGAAATCACCATTGACGTAGTTCTCCATGATTTCTTGGCATGGGGTAGCGTGAAAAGATGCCCCAGAATCTAAAATCCATGATTCAATTGGACTGTTGACACTTAGAATCATGGCATCACCTGCTTCCTCGGTCACATTTGCAGATCCCTGTGCACCGCTATCTTTCTTTGGTGCTCGGCAATCTTTCTTAAAATGACCCTTCTTGCCGCAGTTATAACACTTGAAATCTTTCTTCCCCGATCTAGATTTGTCTCTTCTAGATTTTGATCTGCCACGATATGAACTTTTTTCTAAAGTTCTCCCTCTAGATTCTGTGTGTAAAGCTGAAGAGGTAGATGCTTCACCCAATTCTCTTCGTCGAATATCTTCACTCAACACCAGATCCCGAACATCATCGAATTTCAATTTGGTTTTTCCCGATGAACTGCTAACCGCTGTAACGGTAGCATTCCAACTATCTGGTAGAGATGATAAGAGAATCAAAGCCCGAATTTCAGCATCGAATTCAATTTCTACGGAACTCAACTGGGTTGTGATTGTGTTGAATTCATTCAGGTGTTGGGCCACTGATGCCCCTTCTGCCATTTGCAAATTGAATAACCGCTTCATCAAATGAACTTTGTTTGAAGCTGATGGCTTTTCATACATGTTGGAGAGAGCCGCCATTAGACCTGCTGTGGTCTTTTCTTTGGCGATGTTGAAAGCAACATTTCGTGATAATGTCAATCGAATAACTCCAAGGGCTTGTCTGTCGAGAAGATTCCATTCTTCATCCTTCATGCCTTCTGGCTTTATTCCTGAGAGAGGTTGATATAACTTTTTCTGGTACAGATAATCTTCAATCTGCATCTTCCAGAAGCCAAAGTCCGCACCGTCGAACTTTTCAATTCTCACTTTTCCTTCATCTGCAGTCATCGCTCCCACTCGAATCTGGACTTCTTTGGATCGTTTCTGACTATTTCTGCGAACCACCGTGTACTAGGACACCTTTGTCGACAAATCGAAACTGCCGATAAAATTTTACTATTCACGAAATTCACTATTCACGTAAATAGTAACTTTGCAAAAATTGACAGAATTTATCACCCAAAGCTCTGATACCAGTTGTTGGGAAATTGAGGTGATTACCACTCTATTCCCTTAAACCAGATTAGTAGGAGAGCGAAAATAAATGCGGAATATTAACACAAAATTTGATAACGGAGTTCGGCCAATTATGCCTACGTCTCCGGAGCTGCTGCAGACTTCTATTAAGGAGAAAATACAATGTGTTTACAAACACTCACAACCCTCACTCAATTATGAACAAGAATTTTTCCTTACAAAATTCTCTCAAAGACACTCTCTTCTCTTTACTTCTTCAATTTTTGAGGTGTGTCTTCCAAATGAAGTGGATGGGTTTATATAGGCTTCAAAAACATGGGTTGGTGAAATTAGTCAATAAATTAGGCACCTCCATTTTTGACTTTAACAATTCCCCAAATTTAGGTACCTCCACTTTTGACAATGTCCTAAATTAGGTACCTCCATTTTTGACAATCCCCTTAATTAGGCACCTCCATTTTTGACAAAAAATGGTTGGTGCCTACTTCTTTGACAGACTCATTAGAAGAAGAAGATGGGGTATGATCCCTATGAGGTCAACCAATATTTTCTAATATAATTACTCGATTTCTTCGACCAATGTTTTTACCACGACCTCTACCACATCGTATTTTTTATGGCATTTTTCTGCAAAAATAAATTATAACATAAGTTATCTAAGTAACATTCCTATACATATAACATATTCTCATAAACAACAGTGCATATATATCTATATATTAGTGCATCCTAACAAATCTCTTTAATTATTGGGCAATTGTTTATGAAAATTTAAATACTTTTAATTTTGTATGATTTTGATACTATTTTGAATGAAATAATATGTAAATGCATATTTGAATTTTAAAACATAATTTGGTTTTACTAAGTATTGTTTATGTACTTTTCTTCTCATATACATGACTATAGGTGTATGGCAATTTATATCATCCAAATAAATAATTTTTTTCTTAAATATATCTTGATATTGTTTATTATAATAACATAAACAATACTTAGTAAAACCAAATGACAAATACTAATATATTGACCTAACCTCTTCTACACATAGATGAAAAGAAAAGAAGAGGAAACTTATACTCCCGAAGTATTTGAGAATGCTAATTTATTAAAGGGGTGAGTCTAACTACTCAGTGAGAAGACAATTATATAACAAAAAGGGAACAAACAAGGTCTCATATACTTAATAATATAAAATTCATACACGGTTTTTCTCATATACTTAATAATATAAAATTCATAGAACTCCATAAATATCATTCTTGCTTATCATAATATTACTAAATAAATTCATAATAATTTTTCTAAAATCAAACATATATCTCCGTACACTTAAAATATATAGTCTATAGATTATTTAATACCTAAGGCGCAAATAAACATATACTTACCAGTAGCCTAAGAGCAAATCATAACATCTTGGGACAATGATGACGCATGATATTACCAAGAGAAATAATCATGATCATACATATGTACAAAGCTGCCCTCAAATGGAGACCATTTGATATACGCCCTAAATGCTATATATATGTATACCAAGCGCTCTCCCAAGGACAGTATCATAATCATAAACATAACACGTCAATCTATTTAATACCTCGCCATCATAGGTGCCTCTATTAGAAAACATATAATGAGTATATTCAGAACATTTATTCAGCTATATCCATAAATAATTATTATTTTCATAATTTAAACATCAATATACCATTATTTGTTTACATGTTAAATATATTCATAAATAAGATTTTCTACTTTCAAATTTCTTTATAACTGAATTTCATCGTAAACAATTTTAACAAATTATATATGTATAATTTAATAAAATATAAATGTTATATAATTATCCACTCACCATGATCAATAGCTCAATTTATTTAATCAACTGGATCTGCAGTTGAATCCACACCTAAAGTGATATAAAAATAATAATTTACTAAATTATAATATAAGATTATCAACTACTATGAGGTGAATGACACAAAAAGAAAACGTGAGCATGATTTTTAAAATTCTAACGAATTTTCGACGAAATTTCAGCGTAATTCGATTATTTTCAAAATTATAAAAATAATACTTTAATGAATATGATATCAATTTGTTAAGCCACTTGTTCATCAAATGTTTCAACATTATTTTTAACAACTTAATATAATTTGAATGTTTAAATTTATTAAGTACTTATAATATTTCAATATACAATTAAATTATATTAATTTAGTTTATTTATTTTAATAGTTTAATAATAATGACAATATTTATATTATTAATTAAATAATTCAATTTTATTTAAATAACATTTGTTTAATCTTTGACATTTTAAGAAAATACAATCATATATTTATTTCCAAATTAAACAATTTAATTCATATGTATGTATATATTTATTCAAAATTTATTTACTTTATTTTTTAAAATAGTTTTATGTTGATAATAATATATTAATAATAAAGATAATATACTATAGTGGAGAATTTATTAAAATAATAATAATATCATTTACTTTAAATTTTTCTTATTTTGACTATAATAATATTAATAATATCTACTTAGATGTTAATATTATTTGATTATTTTTTATTACTTAAATAATTATTTAACTACCTTTATCCATAATAATTTATATTAAGTTTGATAGTAATAATAATAATACAATATATTTACTTTTTAATATTTTTTTATTTTTTATTAATCTCTTATAACAAAGTCAATAAATTTTTATAAAAAAATAATAACATTATTTGCGTAATGAAAATTAATTATATAATTACCTTATTTCAATCTTAATAATTTATATTATATCTAATAATAATAATAATAATAATAATAATATCAATTTTAATTATTGAAATAAATCTATAATATATTTAAACTAATACATGTAATATATTAGTAGAATTTATGATAATAAGAATAATTAAATATAATAACCGTAACACTAAAATTTAAAATCACTAGTAATAATTATAATAAATTTATTGATCAATAGTAATACTTTATAACAACAAAAATATTGATATTTAACTATTACTTATCATTAATTATATTTTAATAATTATTACGCATTCTTAAATAATAACAACTTAAATTAATATAATTATAACAATATAAATTTTAATTTAATAAATAAATTGTAACTAACTAATTAATCCTAATAATTTAAACAGCATTAATTACTCTTATTGATTTAATAAATAATTATATATATTTATTCCCTAATATAATGGCTACTTACTATTTTAAAAATTCTTAATTATTTAATTTTATGAAATAAATAATTAGAATTCAAATACTTAGTTTTGTAAATCTTTGAACATAATATATTTATCATTTAATTTAATTATTCATTAATTATTTAACTCAATTAATAATTAAAATTTTTTATTTTAAATGATAACTTCAAATTTACTAATTAACAACTAACTACCAATTTATCAATTTCATATAATATAATTAATTTATTCTACAATTTACTATATTTACAACTCAAGTATTTTCATTTTAAATTTAATAGTTATGTGTGTGTGTGTGTGTGTATATATATGTGTGTGTGTGTATTTATCATCTAATTATTTTCATTATTTTAATCTATCATTTTAAAATTTAAATCTAATCATAACTAATTAATCAACTAATTATTATTTCTAAATTTCATTTTATTTCTCATACCTTAATTAATTTCACACTTATTAATTATAATTATTATTATTTTCAAATATTAAATATATATTTATATGTGAATTTTTTAAAACTTATCTATAATTTGCAAATAATATATCAAATCGAAGTTTATAACGAGAGGGTCTCAAAAATACCCGAATCGCCTGAAAAAGAGGTTAAAAAAATCGAAATCATCGCCAAAAGCTTGTGAAGTCCTATCCGGTGGCCGTTCACGGAAAATTTGATAGCGTTGGAAAGCTCGGCGAGTTAGCTTTTATGGTGGCCAGTGCGTGTTGATTGGTGGTGACCAAAAAGCGACGAACGAAACTAAAAACGTCGGACGATCCTCTCCCTCCTCTTTCTTTGCTTCGATTCTCTCTCTCCCCTTTTCTTTCTTTGTTTTAATTTCATTTCTCTCTCTCTCTCTCTCTCTCTCTCTCTCTCTCTCTCTCTCTCTCTCTCTCTCTCTCTCTTTCTGAATTCTAAAAACGTCCATCTCTCTCATTATTAATACAACTTCCACTAAGAATAATTCTTTTGACTACTATAATTCAATTTTATTATTTTATTATTTAGTTTATTTTTTAAATTATACTAATAATTTTAGACATCATTAATTGAGTTAGGTATTAGAGCATTTCTAATGGGGGAGGGCCAAGTCTCTTTCCATTAGACCTAATAAAATATCACATAAGTATTTGGTGAGACTCAAATAAAAGTGGAACTCAAATAAAAGTGGGACTTGATCCTCCAATGGTGAGGACCAAGTCTCATTTTAATGGATCTTATTTTTATATTTATTTTATTTTTAATAATTAAATTTCAAATTATTTTATGGTGAATAATAAAATTATTTGGTTATGTGAATAATTTATTTAAATAATTTATTTATAAAAATTATTATTTTATTAAAAAATTATTATTCTTATTAAAAAAATAATATTTTTTATTTATAAAAATTATTATTTTTGTTAAAAAATAATTATTTTTATTAAAAACTTTCATTTTAAAAAATTATTACTTTCATATAAAAAATAATAATTTTATTAAAAATTATTATTTTTATTAAAAAATATTTAAATTATTTATTCAGATTTATAAAAAATTTTTTATTATTATTTTTAAATCCCTCTTATTGAAGTCCCACAAAGTAGGGACAGTCCCGCCTTGTCCCACAATGAGACAAGTCCCAATCCCAGTCCTTTTATAAGACTAGGATCCAGTATGGGTGCTCTTAAATTTTAATTATTGATACCTACTAACTCTTAATTATTCTAACTTTAATAATTCTAATTTTAGTTATTTTATTTTACTTTATTTATTTAATGTTTCCTACATTGCTAACGACTATTATAACTTTTAATTATTTATTTAATAAATTCTAACTTTATCTATTCAAATTTTTGTTTGTTTCTTAAATTATTGTTATCATTATATATATTTTTATATTATATATATCATTAATTTAATTTTTTGCTATTAATTATTATTATTTTTATACCTATCCTAATAATATTATATTATTAATAATTTAAATTTAATTAAATTATTATTATATATATTTACAAGTTATTACACAATATATGTTGGTATCTGTCGTTATATATACATATACTTTAACTAAAGAATAATAATATATATAGTTATATATCGATATATATTCTATATGTTAACTAAAGAATAATAATATATGTGAGTATTTAAAATTAACTAAATGATGACAGTATATGTTATATTTATAAACGAAAAAAAGTGAGTGTAGTTAATTCTCAATTGCTAAAAATTATGTAAGATATTTATTTAGCAAATCTTAATATAATTAATTATTTGTCATTAGCTAAGAAAAAAAAAAGAATATCTTAAATTTTATTGGCAAAATATAGAGATCATAGAAAGAAAATTTACTTGAATTACATGATTTTGAAAAGTAAATGTTAAAATATTTTCAATTTTTTAAAAAATTTAATGATAATTGAAAGATAAAAAGATTAATTATTTTTTAAAAAAACTAAAAAGTCAACCAAAATATAAAAAATTGAAGAATCACGTAACATGAACTTGATAGGATGGAACTAGGGCTGAACATAGATTCTGGATGTAACGCCCTAATACCCTATATACGTACAATAAATATTTTCAGCATATGTAAAATATGCATATATGGTATAAAAATATCACAGACCAATTTAATAAAAATTTTCACATTTATGTCTTAAGATTTCAAATACTAAATATATAAAATTAAATAGTATATAAATATTCTTTACTTGTTATAGTAATCTAAAATAAATATTCTTTACAATTTACAATATATAATTCAAAAACAAACGTAATATACATAGTATCAAAATATACTATAATATCAAATATGTACATGCTGAAAAATGACTCTGATCTTGATGTACCCAAAAATACTTCAAGCTCAATAAATGCAAGCCTAGGAACGACTAGATCCAGTAGAACTCTCCGGCTCTACCAAAATGCCCATGCCACCTATACGACGAATTACAATCGTGCTAAGCTAAAAGCTTAGCGGTACAAACTTTAATGATAATAAAAATGTAAAGTAATGTCAATGCTAAATGCTTATGAACATCACATCAATTCATTTTCTCATACTTTTTAAATATTTCACAATCCACAATCCATATAAAAACATACACAAACATGGGCCCAAAGATAACTAATATGCTATTTAAATTCTAGAGTTACTGTTTTGGTCTATAATGACACCATGTGTCTAGCCCCGTAGGCAATATATCAATGTAATAATCCAACTAGGTCTGAACTTATGATCCAGTCATTTCACCCAGCCTAGCTTCAAGTACTTATTTTTTAGGCTTACGACCTGGTCATTTCACCTCAAAAATATTTTTACAATGACGCTCAGCGTCTAGCCCGTAGGCAAATCATAGGCATGTCGCCAAACACAGAACTCTGAAAATTGAATAACAAACTAGGCACACAATTTATTCATATTTCTCATTATCAATCTCTTTCTCATTGTCACATAATCAAACTAGGCTCATTGCCTTATTTTCTCATTTTTTTTCTCACTTTTCTCATTTATATCAATATCAATTCATTTCATTATGTTTCCACATATCTCATTACATTATGCCATTTTTTTTTCATTTACAATACATTACCCAATTACTCTGGGTATTTCCATATAATTCACATATTAATCACATTTACATAATTTAGCCATTATCAATGGATTTTTACAATGCATTTAACATATATATGACATTAAAAATATCATAGCATATTATTTATACATAACCAATGTATCAAGTAGCTTAACACATATTCCAACTAAAATATGTTAAGCCCAAATGTCATGCAAACATAGCCAATGTATTCAAAATTTGTTCTTACCTCAAATAACAACCAAAACAAGCTTAATTCTCTCACCAACCTTCTCTTCCAAGTTGCCCTTCAACACTTGAATTGGCCAATCTACTTCCTCTCAATGCCTATACCAAATATAATCATAAATAATCATTTAATATCACATTCTAAAGCATTCTCAACATCAAACCTTAATTAAACAATACTCCAACAAAATTTTCACAATTAAGCCTTACCTCATTTTAACTTTGAAAAACCATTTTAATCCATTTAAATTAATGTGTTAAGTTTATTTTTATCATTACAGACATATTTTAACATGTTTAAATCAATTACTTTAATTAAACACACACTTTTGTTCAAAATCATAAAATGGCATAACCTTCCCCATTGAAGGTTCTCCATTTCAGCACATTTCAATAATTAATTCAAGCTTATTTTCATCATTAATGTCATCAAATAATATGCTTTAAATATTAAAATCAAATAATTCACCATACTTTGAAAATTCACTTTTCCAAAACCCTAAATCAATACTACCATCTTCAAACTCTATCCAAACTTAACTAAATCCAACATTTGATTTTAAAATCCTTATATATGCATCAAAACAACATATTTGAAACCAATTTGCACAATTAAAACTCATGATTTCAAAAACCTAAATGTTTCATAACCCTAAATTCTCTCTCTTCAACCAACTTAACCCATACTTAACCATTTCTTCAATTCAACTTAAGAATCATTAATAATTAAACAAAATAGCATCTTCCATATGCATTTAACCAATTAAAACACACTCCATTAAAATATCAAATTATACATAATCATATATTTAGATGGAACTTCAAAATTATAAAGGAAAACTTACTAATTTATGAAGAAATCACCAAAACTCACTTGGTTCTTGTAAAATCCTTGGAAATTGGTTGTTTAAATGAAGCAAAAATCAATCTTGCTCATCCATGGAGAAAACGTCAAAGAGAGGAAGAAGAAGAAAAAAAAATTCTTTTAAAATTTTTAATTTTTTTTCTCTTTTCTTCATTTAAGACCACACATATATATTTTTATATTATTTTAATTAATTAATTAATTATTTATTTTAAGAATACCAATTTTCATCTTCCATTCAAAAATATTTCCTTTTAAAATTATTTTATTAATTTTTAAATTTTGTAAAATATATTTACTAATTTACCTCTCATTTACTATTTATGTTTTTGTCTTTTTAATTTCTTTCTTCTTTAATTTCTAGCCTTATATATAAATATTTATTTATTTAATTAATTATTAATAAATATATTTAATCTTCTACCACCCAAAAATAAATTAATATTAAATTATTTTTATTTATTTATTATTAGTTAATTAATAATTACAAAATATCACACTTTTCCATCATCTTTCACTATCTAATATTATTTTATTATTATTATTTTCATCATTCACTTTTCCAACACCAAATTATATCCCATATATATATATATTGTATATTTTATATATATTTATATATCTTATATATGTTACTTATATTTCACATATATCATTATGTACATATTTATGTAATGTATATACTATGTATATGTAATGTATATTTAATGAATATAAATACTCATATGCACAAATAATATTCCTATATACACATCAAATTTATCTTATATATGTATTAAATATGTTAAGTATGTAATATATATATCCAACATATACAATTAATATACCATATGTATATTTTATATATACACTAGGTATATATCTCCAAATACTTATTTAATTTCTCCAAAATTACGGATATGACAATTTTCTCAACCTTAAATAATTTTATCCTCGAAATTATCCAATACGGTAATAAATAATCCAAATCAAAACATAATCTTAAAATCTCGTATTAAATTAATCATCTCATCAAATCATTATTTCACCAGATTACATAATTTCTACTCTCCCCCTTAGGTTCATTCTCAATTACCTTTTTACCATTCTATAACTCATCATTATACTATCTATTTACTCAAATAGTCACAATAAATTATCATATCATCAATCGAATTGTCATTAAACAAAATTAGTTTATCTCCTTAATATATATACACCACACGCCTATTGCACGCAAGATATTTGATCACTTCATTATCTTAAAAATATACTCTCATAACCTTAAATTCAAATGTTAATAACTTATATCTTAACATTGACTATTCTATCATCATAGTCATTTTCAAAATTGTATCTCTGTTTAATTACAACCTTACTTATATTTACAAATAGTTATTTATAAAAACCACAAATGATAACAACTCCCAATTCCAACTAATAAGTCTTAACATAATAATTTTGTATATCTTCACTTTGATCCTACTCTCTATATAATTACCACATATTAGTTTAACATCACTATTATAAAACAACAAAATCTTATTTCCTATTAAGATTCATTCCAATTATACTATAACTAACATTTTTCTCTTATAATTATTTGCAACTAATATAACTTAGCTCCTTTCATATGCATATACATACCAGAACGCTGTATTATGCACATTATCATATAGCTTGCATATTCTTAATACAACTACATATATTGAATTTCAATAAATACTTGTAAATTTATTACATTTCAGATCAATTGATCTAACTATCACAATATGACCATCACAATCTTATTCTATTCTGACAAACCTTTAGTCTATTTTAAATTCATCAATCTGTTTTTAATTCATGATCTAATTCTATTTGGTCAAATTTATTCTCAAATTTTAATTCTTTTCGAATTCATCATTACAGATAATATTCATTTCTCCTAGCCTTATTCACTTTAAACATCATTTTCATCAACTTATTCATTTTATACCACTTTCAAACACATTTAATACAGCTTTTACGCACATTTCATAATTTCTTTCATTTACCCCTTTTCTCATTTTTTTATAGTTACCATATTTACAAAAATCACTTTTCTTACACATCATTTATAGCTTATCATATTTTCATAATTCTTTTTTATTTTCACACTATTTATGGTTATAAATAAATTTCTACATAAGGTTATGAGTCCAACTATACCGGTCACAAATCTTGCTTGTATCTCATGAAATAAAAACTATCAATTTCACTAAATATATATCGCAATTGTATCATCTTAAGTCCACGTTTGTATATTATAAATAAACACCGCATTCACTATAATTATTTCTCAAACAGCTCTTATCTCGAAACTATGCTCATGTCTCAATGGTCACACACCTGTGGCATTTCAAAATCACATATTAGTTCTTTATACTCTTACTACATGAAGAGTTAACGAGTATCAATTCTATTTTAAGACAAATTACCCTTATCCACTTGTTTTTTTATTGGCCTAAACACATGATCCATTTACATTACCAATTATATCTCAACTTATTCAACAATTTGTTTTATTTTGTTTTGTTTTGTTTTATTTTATTTTTTTTTACCAATTTATCCTTCTCAAATCAAATAAGTAATTATATAGGGTTACAAACATACCATAATACTTCAATAATACTTTTTCATATCTTTAAGTAATCAATTCAATACTTGATCACTTTCACATTACATCACATTGTCACAATTTTTAGGTGATCAACATTATCATGATCACCTTCATCTCACAAATTCAAATTATTTCACATTTTAAAAATTTTTCATATTTTAAATCATCCACATACATATCCATAAGTCACATTCATAATGTGACTTACTTTTCACATTTTCTTACATATCACATTAGTGTCTGTATTGGATAATTCACCACACACATCATATTCGTGTATACACACAATCACACAATTATACTCAACTTTTTATATATATAAATTGAACATTTTATCATATTTCATGGAATATTATCATTTCTCATTCTTATATAATAAATAATTTATCCTCATTCATATTTTTTTTACATAAATATTAGCCACATTTCCAATGTGATTTCTCTCTCATATTTTCCATACACCTACCATACTCTTCATATATATATATATATTCACTTTCTTAATCATTTCTTTTTATTTCATATCCAGCATCTATACTATCAACCACATTACACATTATATGATATTTTCATAAGTAATATTACTCATTCAAAATTACTCTCATGCTTATTAAATATTAAACTATCAATATCTAAACAATCTTCATCGAAATTCCCTTACAACTCTAAATTTTCAACTTACTACTTTACTTAAACTTCATTCTATTAATCTCATTTTCAAGAGCTAACTTTATAAACATTATTTTTATATTAATATAACATCAAAACACATCACTTTCACAATTATGGAAACTCATTTCAAAAATTTAAATTTCATATAATGCAACTAGCAATATGAACCTTACCAAATCTCATCCATGTCACATTTCCAATCTTAAGATCATAACATTTACTTTTAAACAACACTAATTCATTTCATTACACTAATTAACATCATCCATTTAGATATCCTAATTTTACATACTCAAACCCTAAATCATGCATCATTTTTTTTTCACAATAAACAATTCACTATCACATACCATTTTCCTCTTTAATTTTTTTTATTATGAACTCTTTGTTCTAAATTATTAAAAACTCCATATTCCTTCTTCATACTTCTACCCATCTATATATAAGTTTTCAAAATTTTTCTTATTCATTTATCTCATGAAATTAATTTATTACTCATGTGCATAAAGTTGTATGACTTTCTTAGTTTCATGTCAATCTCACTTTCAATTTTTATATTCCTTACCAATTCTTTATAAAAGCTTGTAAAATTTTAGCCATGTGCACTTGACAAATATATGGACTTATATTTAAAATTTTAGATTTTTTCAAGCTGATTTACTATATTTAAAAATTAAATCTTCCAAATCCATAGAATTTGTCTTTTTAATAATTCCTCTAGAAGCACCTGATTATCCATTTTTTTTAGGTATTAAACCTTAATAAAAATTTATAAACTTTTAACCATATGTTCTAGGAATATATATAATAATTTATGTAAATTTTTAGATTTTTATGGGTTGGTTTGCCATAGCTTTTAAATATTTTTCTCAATTTTTACATATTCTGACTTGCTGGAACTGTTCCAATAACCCGTGTTCTTCTATTTTTCTTAATTAGGAATCCATTTTTAAAAATTATAAATTTTTATTCATTGGACTCTAACATATAAAATAACTTTCCATTAAATTTTCAAATTTATCCAAAATTCCTAGATTTATCCAAAAATCCGAATAATATCACGTTCAAGTACACATATAGAATTTTCTGTAACTATCATGCCCATTTCTCAAACTTTTTATTTCATATCTTAAATTATTTCCTAGATTATTTTTCTAAATTTCACTTATTCATCAATTCAATCAACTATGAAACTTAATTTCGAGTAAAAGTTTTAAAAATTCTTAATCTATAAGCTCCAAAATGACGCTTCTATTGTACCACTCTGATCTATATAACCCAGACGTCACCTTAACTCATATCCATTATGTCGAATGAACATTGCCACATCAGAGATCAGATAAATTGTCAGTGCCAATGCATGTATCACAATTAAAAATTATTTTTTTAAAATTATAATTTTTTCTCTCTAACAATCTACCTAGGTCGAGAATCTCAAACTTAGACTTTGATATCAAAATACATGTAACACCCTTATACCCTATATATATACAATATATATTTTCAGCATATATAAAATATGCATATACGGTATAAAAATATCATAGACCGATTTAATAAAAATTTTCACATTTTTGTCTTAAGATTTTAAATACTAAATATATAAAATTAAATAGTATATAAATATTCTTTACTTATTATAGTAACCCAAAATAAACATTCTTTACAATTTACAATATATACTTCAAAAACAAACATAATATGTATAGTATCAAAATATACTATAATATTAAATATATACATACTGGAAAATGGCTCTGTTCTTGATGTACCTAAAAACACTTCAAGCTCGATAAATGCAAGCCTAGGAACGACTAGGTCCAGTAGAACTCTTTGGCTCTATCAAAATGCCTATGCCACCTACGCGACGAATTACAATCGCGCTAAGCTAAAAGCTTAGCGGTACAAATTTTGATAATAATAAAAATGTAAAGTAATACCAATGCAAAATACTTATGAACATCACATCATTCTATTTTCTTATACTTTTCAAATATTTCACAATCCACAATTCATATAAAAACAAACACAAACATTGGCCCAAAGATAACTAATATGCTATTCAAATTTCAGACTTACTGTTTTAGTCTATAATGACACCATGTGTCTAGCCCCGTAGGCAATATATCAATGTAATAATCCAACTAGGTCTGACCTTACAACCCGGTCATTTCACCCTGCCTAGCTTCAAATACTTATTTTTGTGGCTTACAATCCGGTCATTTCACCTCAAAAATATTTTCACAATGACGCCCAACGTCTAGCCCGTAGGCAAATCATAAGCATGCTGCAAAAATACAAAATTCTGAAAATTGAATAACATACTAGGCACACAATTTATTCATATTTCTCATTATCAATCTCTTTCTCATTGTCACATAATCAAACTAGGCACATTGCCTTATTTTCTCATTTTTTCTCACTTTTCTTATTTTTCTCATTTTTCTCAATATCAATTCATTCCATTATGTTTCCACATATCTCAGTACATTATATCACATTTTTTTTGCATTTACAATACATTACCCAATTACTTTGGGTATTTTTACATAATTCACATATTAATCACATTTACATAATTTTGCCATTGTTAATGGTTTTTCACAATGCATTTAGCACATATATGACATTACAAATGTCATAACACATTATTTATACATAACCAATGTATCAAGTAGCTTAACACATTTTTCAACCAAAATGTGTTAAGCCCAAATGTCATGCAAACATAACCAATGTATTCAAAGTTTATACTTACCCCAAATAACAACTAAATTAAGTTTAAAACTCTCACTAGCCTTCTCTTCCAAGTTGCCCTTCAACACTTGGATTGGCCAAACTACTTCCTCTCAATGCTTATACCAAATGTGATAATAAATAATCATTTAATATCACATTCTAAGGCATTCTCAATATCAAACATTAATTAAACAACACTCCAACAAAATTTTTAAAATTAAATCTTACCTCACTTTAACTTTGAAAAACCATTTAAATTAATGTTTTAAGTTTATTTCTATCATTACAAACATATTTTAACATGTTTAAATCAATTACTTTAATTAAACACACATTTTTGTTCAAAATCCTAAAATGGCATAACCTTCTCCATTAAAGGTTCTCCATTTCAACACATTCCAATAATTAATCCAAGCTTATTTCCATCATTAATGTCATCAAATAACATGCTTTAAACATTAAAATCAAACAATTCATCATACTTTGAAAATTTACTTTTTCAAAACCCTAAATCAATACTACCATCTTCAAACTCTATCCAAACTTAACTAAATCCATCATTTGATTTTAAAATCCTTGTTTATGCATCAAAATAACACATTTGGAATCAATTTGTACAATTAAAACTCATAATTTTAAAAACTCAAATGTTTTGTAACCCTGAATTCTCTTTTTTCAACCAACTTAACTTAAACTTAACCATTTTTTCAATCCAACTTAAGAATCATTAATAATTAAACAAAATAGCATCTTTCATATGCATTTAACCAATTAAAACACACTCCATTAAAATCTCAAATTATACATAATCATATATTTAGATGGAACTTCAAAATTATAAAGGAAAACTTACTAATTTATGAAGAAATCACAAAAATCCACTTGGTTCTTGTAAAATCCTTGGAAATTGGTTGTTTAAATGAAGTAAAAACCAATCTTACTCATCTATGTAGAAAACGTCAAAGAGACGAAGAAGAAGAAAAAAAAATTCATTTTAAATTTTAAATTTTTTTCTCTTTCCTTCATTCAAGACCACATATATATAGTTTTATATTATTTTAATTAATTAATTAATTAATTAATTATTTTAAGAATACCAATTTTCATTTTCCATTCAAAAATATTTTCTTTTTAAATTATTTTATTAATTTTTAAATTTTATAAAGTATATTTACTAATTTACCTCTCATTTACTATTTATGTTTTTGTCTTTTTAATTTCTTTCTTCTTTAATTTCTAGTCTTATATATAAATATTTATTTATTTAATTAATTATTAATAAATATATTTTATCTTCTACCACCCAAAAATAATTTAATATTAAATTATTTTTATTTACTTATTATTAATTAATTAATAATTATAAAATATCACACTTTTCCATCATCTTCCACTATCTAATATTATTTTATTATTATTATTTTAATTATTCACTTTTTCAACACCAAATTATATCCCACACATATATATATATTTTATATTTTAAATATATGTATATACCTTATATATGTTACTTATATTTCACATATATCATTATGTACATATTTATGTAATGTATATACTAAGTCTATGTAATGTATATTTAATGAATATAAATACTCATATGCACAAATAATATTTCTATATACATATCAAATTTACCTTATATGTGTATTAAATATATTAAGTATGTAATATATATATATCCAACATATATAATTAATATATCATATGTATATGTTATATATACACTAGGTATATATATTGAGTATGTACAACTTTTATATTTCTAAATACTTATTTAATTTCTCTAAAATTACGGATATGATACTGGAGATTTCTTAACCGATCTGAATACTCGGACCAAAATTATCCATAATTGAAAAGATTAGTTGACTTTTAGCTTTTTCCGAATTATGCCGATTTTTATAATATGACTTGGTTATGGAGATTAGGCTATATCTGAACGAGAATCGAACTATACCAAATCGATAACCGAAATAAGAACTAGTTTATTACTAATAATACAAAAATATATTTTATTATATTGATTTATAACTTAATATTTAATATCATAGATAATTAAATTATAGTAATTTTCTAATTTAACTAAAAAATAAATTAAATATAAATATAATTAATAGTTATATATATTTTTTAATTTGTCATCTAATTAATATTGATTTATAGATTTTACCATATTAATAAATTAATAAAATATAAGTTAAACAATGTTTTAAATTAAATATTATAATAAATATTATTTTACATGTTGCGCCAATGACTAATGTACAGATTTGGAGATATGAGACTCAATCAAGTAAAGTTATTGTTAAATTTTTTTTACAAATTTTTTTTTGGATTGAATTTGTTTGAAATTTAAATTATTTATTAAATTGAATTGGTTTATATAAGAGTTTATTTATTTATTTATTTATTATTTTTATTTAAAATAGAATTCATTTTGATTATTTTAAAAATATTTGAATCAATCATTATACTTTTGAAATAGAGTTCATTTATTTTTATTTAAAATAGAGTTCATTTTGATTATTTTAAAAATATTTGAGTCAATCATCATACTTTGCTTTATTAAATGACTGGAGTGAAATTAAAAAAAAAAACATTTGGAATTTTGTAAATTTTGATTTATTCATCTTTTTTATACATTTAAGTTATTTTATTTAAAATTTTATAATAAGTTAATGTTGGATATTGGTATTTTAGTTATGGATATTGAATATTGATATTTTGATTATAAATATTGACATTTTGATTATGGATATTGATATTGATAGTATGAATATTAGATATTGGTATTTTGATTATTAATATTAGATATTGACATTTTGATTATGAATATTAATATTTTAATTATGGATATTGATATTTTTATTTTAATTTATTTTATTATGGATATTGAATATTGGATAGTTATAATAATTTTATTATTTATCTTAGAATATTTTATATTATGTAATAATTTTAATTTATTATTAAAAAAAGAGCTAAATCTTTGAATATCTGAAACTTCAAACCGAATTAAAATGGAGATTTTTATATTATGGATATTAAAATGTAAATTTTTTAGTTTTAGAGTTATTTCAAAGATGACATTTTAAAAATTTTTAATATTTGATTTGGCTCTAAAATTTTTTTAATATTTAAATTACTTTGAACCGTACTCATCCCTGAATGAAATCATGTCATAAAAGACAGAGCTGAAAATGCTTGGGCGCATTGATGCAAAAAAAGATTTTAATATGGAAGAAATTTTTCTGCGTCAATAATCCAATAACAGTACTGTTTTTAGAAAAATATATATTAAAAAAGTGTACAAAACAAAACAATAAAATTAATTTTTGTGGACTTGTATGACTAGTTTGAAATTACTGATGATAAAGAGCTCATCGTGCACGTTTCATAAAAGCAAATTTTTTATATTATTTATCTAAAGAAAAAACATAAATATAGTATTTTTGAAATTAAAAAAATGATAATATTTTTTTAAAAAATTATTTTTAGATTAATTTTGTAAATATTCCAAATGCAAATGCATTTTGGGTTCATGGTGAAACTCATGTGTTTTCTATTTTCATTACTCACTAATTTATTCTAATAATAAAATAAATAAGTAGAGTCCACTCATTTTTTAAACGTTAATTTTATTGTTAATGAAGAGTTTAAGTACTTTATTTTAATAAAAGTTATGTATAATTAAGTAATTAAGTCTTAACACTTTTTTTACACTTTCTCTTAAAAAAATTGAGTATACTTATCCATATAAAGAAAACAGATAACATATTATTATACTTTTAAAAACTTCCAAATTACACGTAAGAAGGTCAAATCTCCCTATCCACAGATTTTTTCTTTGATTCTTCCCTTATCTTGAGGTAAAGACATGTATATTCCGTACATCACCGTCAGTTGTATTTTCTTTTTAATATTATTTTTTCACTTTAAAAAAAATATTAAAATGACTTGGATCCAAAATATATGCATATAATAGTGGATGGTCAATGATAATATAATATTATTTGCTAAACTATAGTTAATATTTTGTAATTGAATCTTTTTATATTCTTGTACGTTTAAAATTTCTCATCACTAATTTTAAATGAAATTTCATTACCCAAAGCTAATCATATTGAAAACATTTGAAATTACCAAAAAATAAAATAAAAATTTTCCCATAATTTTTTTTCTACATACCAAATTAATTTTCTTTCTAAAAAATTAAAATTATAATATTTTAATAATCAATTTTCAGTTTATCTTGTATTATACCTCGTGGACCAAATTAATCATTAAAATTTTTTTAAAACTAAAATAGAATTTTTTTTAAATTTTTTTAATAGAACAATTAACTAAATTAACGGTATAATTTAATTTAGACCTTACTTAAATATTATGGTCCAAATTAAACTTTTTATAATTTATTAGTATTAATATAATATTTTTAAAAATTATTTTATTAATAAATAAAATTTTAATATTAATAATGAATAATATTAAATAAATAATTTTTAATAATTTTAACAAAAAATTAATAAGTTAAATAATTTATAATATTTTAAAAAATTTATAATTATTTTTTTAATTTTCATGAATTTTTTATATTTTTAAAAATTATTTTCTTAAAAAAATAAATGGATTAAAAATAAAAAATTTTGACTTAAAAATTTATAATTTATTTATACAAAGATAATCACACTATATAATACTAACAAAAGAAACAAAAAAATTAATATTTTTACCTCCATTAATAATCTTTATGAGCTTGAAATTATAACTATTAATTTTACAATTTAAAAAAATATTAAAATTATAAATATTAAAAGCTAAAAAAAGAGAAAATAAAAAAAATAAAAAAATAATTAAATAATCTCTTCGTAATCTAATTAAAAATAACTCTATACTTGATTTTTTATATAATTTAATTAAATGAATGAAATAATTTTTCAAATTTAAAAATTAATTAAAAATTTTAAAATTTTGACAATTAATATTTTAATTTTTTTATAAAAAATGTTAAATTATAAAAATATTAAATTATTAATTTTTTGTTAAAAATATTATCTATTATATTATCTATATAAACTATGATAATTAAATTATTTTTAAAATCATTAAATTACAAACAAAAATAAATTACAAAATTTTATAATATTATAAATTATTAATTTTGTTTTAAAATTATTATAAATTATGATATTATAAAATTTATTTATTTAATATTATAAATAATTAATATTAAAGATATATTTATTAAAAATTATTTGTTAATAAATAATTTTTAAAATATTTTATTAATATTAATAAATTATAAAAAATTTAATTTAAACTCTCATGTTTAATTAATATCAAAATTAGACTATGCTGTTAATTTAGTAAACGATTCCATAAAAAAAATTCAATTTCACTCTAATTTAAAAAAAATTTTAATTTAGTTTAAAAAATTTAAATACTAATATGATTTTTTTACTATAATATATGGTCTAAATTTTTATTATAAGTGAAGGAAATAATCATTTTTTAACGGTGAAATAATCAATTTTAATTTTATATTTTTTTCAATTATGATAAAATTTTTATTTTAATTTTTTTAATAAAAAGATTCGATATTTATAAAAAAAAAATATTACTAGCACTTGTTTATTGATCACAACCTCCGACCAAAAAATAATAGAAAGATCATATCTAAAAGACGTGGAAAGGCGCGATTATTAACTGTCTAATTGTAATCAATATTAACATTCCACGTGCCAATCCCTAACAACCACCGCGTCACTGTCTGTTCCTTATAATAAAATCAAAGAAAAACTTTCCCACTCCTGTAATCTTTCTTTTTCTTTGCCAATTTCTCACTGAAATGGATTCCCAAAAACTCAAATTCAATGGCGGAGGAGCAAACTCAGATCGCCGTTTCTCGACGCATCCAATGTTTGTCCTTGCACCTCACCCCAATACCTTTCTCTCTTCACAGCTCCCATCAACTGGGTATGGTGGAGTGCGCCAAAGCAGCAAAATTGGTGGTGAATACTGATGAATTGTGTTTGTATATGAGGAGGGAACACAGAGAGATACAGGAAAAGATATTTGCTTTCTTTAATTCAAGACCGGAATTGCAAACCCCAGTTGAGATTTCTAAAGATGAGCATAGAGAGCTTTGCTGGAGACAACTATTAGCTCTTGTTAGAGAAGCTGGAATTAGGCCTTTTAGATATGTGGTGGATGATCCTGCTAAGTATTTTGCTATTATTGAGGCTGCTGGAAGTGTGGATATCTCGCTTGCTATCAAGATTGCTGTACAGTACAGGTCAGACAGTCTTTAAATTGATTTTTTTTGGATTTTCTTAATTAATTTTTTTTTATTTTCAATTCAGAAATCGAGTATGATTTTGCAGCTTTGTAGATTTTGATTTATTTTGATATGGGTTTTGTTTCGTTTTTTCTGAGCAGGTCTTAATCTACATTTGATATTTTTCTGAGTATTTTTGAGATTGTGATGGTTTTGGATGGATCAGCCATTCATTTGACTTTAGAAACAGTATAAAGAATGAACTTCTTGGATTATTTTTAGACTAGATTCTAGATTATGTGTTGCTTTTGTTTGAAGTTTGGAGTGAAAGAGGATGCTTATTTATTTATTTTTATTTGCACTAGAACTTTTACAGTTGAATTTAAGTTCTGGATTATAACGAGCTTAAATGTTTACAGAATTTATTTAAAAGCTTGATGATATTGATTTTTTAGTTTTATTAAGAATTTTAAGATAAGCATTACCAAATAATAAAAGTAAAATGTGTTAAATTGTTGTATCAAACATCACCTTTGATTTGACTCTACAGTACATTGTAATTAGAAAGGTTTAAGTATGCTGCTTATGTTTGGCTACTGGTTGGTCTTTCTTTTTTCCTTTGGCAATTGTCACTGAACAAGATATAGCAAATAGCAATGATTATTTATGTTGGTTCCTTTCTTTGCTTTTCTAAAATTGATCTTTACTGTTGCACATCCTTATTTCCTTGATTCTTGTTTCTCAGCATTTAGTTCTTTTTTTTAAAATCATTTTTATTGTATTAGATTTGATTTAAATTGATAATCTCAGCATGGTAACTATTCCAAGCTTTTAACTCTAGGATTAATGTGTCTTCCAATTCAACTTAAAGAACTTCATGCTTCTCTGTCCAAAGTTACGGTGCTTGATTCACTAAATTGGATTTAAAGAACAAATGAAATATTTGCGGTTTGCCAAGTTGCTGATGCACAAACCCTGCGGGAATTTTCCTTCATCTGTGAATTAAAGTGGAATTGAAGGGAAAATTAATGAAAAAAGGTGGGACTGAGAAAAATGATACATAGAAGGAGTGGCACCAGCAAATTTGTTTTGGGAGCCAAAATTAATAGGAGAAAAAAATGAAATGTTAATTTTTTTTATTGACTTTCTAATTATTTTTGTTTCAAATGGTAAAACCTATTATATTTTTTCATAAAAGTACGTTTTTAGTTAAATACATTTTTACTGGTTTCATATTTATAGGATGATAATTAATGATCATTAATTAACTTTAACATTTGAAGTTGTTTATAAAGATTTAATTTTAGGGTTCAATTGGAAATTTGGAAGAACTAATTGAAAAATCAAAACTAATTATCTAAGAATAATATATACATTTCCAAAGGGGCTAGGGGGTCAAGGTTCCTGCTTGTCCCCCAAGTTCCGCCATTGTCTACAAATTATGTTCTTTCTTGTTAGCTTTAAGTTTCTAGTCTTGGGCCTCGTACTTTTTATAGTGCATTCTCACTACCACCTCAATTAGTTGGGATGTTATTGCTATTCTCTTCCTTTGATACTCAGGACTTTCAATTTAAACCAATGTTTGCAGATGACGTTCATGTTTTGTTTCTAGGGGCTTTCTTTGTTTTACTCCTTTTACTTTTAGAAGGGAATATCTTCTTTGCCTTTCATCTACTAAACAATATGTTTGTTTTCAAAAATTGAAAATAATTGATCATTCCTTATTTGTAAGGTTTAACTTGTCAAATTTAAGAATTATCACTGAGCTCTTGGTATGATAGGTGAGATAAGTGACTAATGTGCTGTAACGTCTTAAGTCAGTGCTTGACAAATTTTAGATTCTGCAATCCTTCCAGTCAATGCTTTTCTTTATTGCTCTTATATGCTTCTTAGGTTTCAGTTCGCTTGAATAGTTTTTTGCCTTAGAAAGTTTTGATGTATGCTATATCATATTGGATCAGTTAATAATGTTTCATCTTTTCTATGTAATATTGACTTTTACTATTTGTTTATGCAGTCTTTGGGGAGGTAGTGTGCTCAACTTGGGGACCAAAAGGCATAGGGATAAGTACTCTGATGGTATTGACAATTTGGACTACCCAGGTTGTTTTGCTATGACAGAGCTACATCATGTTAAGCTCTTTTACCATCCTTTAATTCCTTGATTTTGTGTACTCTGGTATCTGATGGAATTTAATGTCAGTGAGGTGTCATTACCATTTTCCATTATCAATGCATATTAGAAATTCATTAACAAGGTGTACAGAAGTAGAACCCCAGGTTCTTACTATAACAAGGACTAACCAGGTTGTTTTGCCATGACAGAGCTACATCATGGTAAGCTCTTTTACCATCCTTTAATTCCTTGATTTTGTGTACTCTGGTATCTGAAGGAGTTAAATGTCAATGAGGTGTCATTACCATTTTTCATTATCAATGCTTATTATAAATTCATTAACAAGGTGTACAGAAGTAGAACCCTAGGTTCTTACTTTAGATTAATATAATTCAACAAATAACCCAAAGATGGCTAAAGAGGCTACATTCTTATGTAGAGAAATATTAAAAAATTTTTTTGCTAAACATCCCCATAAAATATAAAATTATTTAAGTTTCCAATTTTACTATAATGGCTAACAAGATAATTGTATGTCTTTCTCCAAGTCAGATTTGGGTCATATGTAGGACTTGGGTTATGCTTACAGGGAGGAATGAAATGTTTCAGAAATTTTACCTGTCTTCTTCCATTCAGAAAGTTTACCTGTCTTCTTTCATTCTTGCTAACTACAGCATGGTTGTAAGTCATGAACTGAATATTTGTTTGTGAAATGTGAGACTGAAATATTTTCATAAGGAGATCAGGCGTCATGTGGAAATGTCTTCCTGCATAATATAGAATTTCAGAAGGTATCTAAAAGCTTCAAGTCATCGAAGTGTTGCAGGTCCTCATACATTATTTTGGCAGTCCAACTGTTTATCTCATTTTCATTGGATAGCGATTATCTGAGGCTACTGGTTGATCGTGTTTCCCAGTCTTCTATGTTCTTTTTTATTTGAAATGTGTGTGCATCTGCGCATCTATATATCTATTACAGTATTTATCCTCTGAATTATATATGGAACTTTACAACATTATAGTAGGCAAATATAAATCTTTTTCTTTTCTCTAAAAATTCTGACTTTTTATTTTTATTGTGAAATGGTCATATAAAGACCTTTTAATAAAATTGTCACTTTTATACTTCAAAGGCTTAAATGTGCAGGGCCTTCAAACTGAAGCAACATTTGATCCAATTACAGATGAATTTGTAATCAACACTCCTCATGACGGGGCCATCAAATGGTGGATTGGAAATGCAGCAGTTCATGGCAAGTTCGCCAGTGTTTTTGCCAAGCTTATGTTGCCTACTCATGATTCTAAGAGTATCTCTGATATGGGTGTCCATGCCTTCGTTGTTCCAATAAGGGATATGAAGACCCACCAGACGCTTCCAGGAATTGAAATACATGATTGTGGCCACAAGATTGGCCTGAATGGGGTAGATAATGGAGCATTAAGGTTCAGTTCAGTAACAATTCCCCGAGAGAATCTTCTTAATCGATTTGGAGATGTGTCTCGGGATGGGAAGTATACTAGTAATTCCAACCATAAATAAAAGATTTGCTGCTACTCTAGGGGAACTTGTCGGTGGAAGGGTTAGCCTTGCATACTCTTCAGTTACCATTCTCAAGGTTGCTGGAGCAATTGCCATCCGATATTCTTTGCTGCGCCAGCAGTTTGGCCCTTCCAAGCAGCCTGAAGTTAGTATTCTTGATTATCAGTCTCAACAGCACAGGCTCATGCCAATTCTAGCTTCAACTTATGCATTCCATTTCGCCACTATTCATTTGGTAGAAAAGTATTCTGAGATGAAAAAAACTCATGATGAACAATTAGTAGCAGATGTCCATGCACTTTCAGCTGGCCTCAAGGCGTATGTGACATCATATACAGCAAAGTCGTTGAGTGTCTGCAGGGAATCCTGTGGAGGCCATGGTTATGCTGCTGTCAACCGGTTTGGTACCTTGAGGAATGATCATGATAACTTTCAGACATTTGAAGGAGATAACACAGTGCTTTTACAACAGATTTTGCAAAATCCTATTTTATTACATTCTCACTTGATGATTTACAATGTGTGCTCCTAGGTGATTGCATAAAACATGGGGATGCCTGAATGCATGGTGTTTTACTCTCTGAGCAGTATGAAGGGGGAAGAAATGGCAATAATTCGTGGATAGAGTGACAACTTTATTATGTGCAAAACAATCGTTCACTCTAAAAGCTAATCAGTTAGCTTTGAGGGAGTAATGAATGAAATTTGAGCCTCTTGATCCTATGCTAGGTTTGAAATTGCCATGTGCTTTGAACTTGTAAGGGTCTCCAGACAAATATGTTTCACTATCATACAATGAAAACCTTCTTAAATTGAGACTTGAATTTAGTAGTGCAGATGTTCTGATGAGGGATTGCAAGGTTAGTTATTTCTTATAGATTTTGGTTTATATGAAGACTAGAATGAGCAGATGTTTAGGTGTGCAATTAGGGCTTTCAGGGAATGGCAAAATAAAAGAGTTCAGGCTTCTAACCTTAATTTTTGTTAGGCATCACATCCAAGGTTTCAATGGCATCTAGTGTAGAATTTCAGCACATCGAAAGTTGAATCAGCATCATATCTAGGGTAGAATTGCATAAGTCAAAGAAGCATAGTTGCTTTTTACAGAACTACCATCTTTCTTTGAACTTTAATTTGGTTCCAGAGGGACTTTCTCCTCTGGATACTTCCTGGTGTTATAATCTGCTTTGAATTTATTATTAGGATAGGTCATGGGGAAACATTGTTTCTTCTCAACGATAGCTACATCTGAAAGTTTTGTTGTGACAGGTAGCAGGTGATCTCTTAAAACAATACAAGGAAAAGTTCCAAGGTGGGACATTGGCAGTTACATGGAACTATTTGAGAGAATCCATGAGCACATACCTCTCTCAGCCAAATCCTGTGACTGCAAGATGGGAAGGTGAACACTTGAGAGATCCTAAATTCCAGTTGAATGCCTTTAGAGTGAGTGCTGCATTGGTTTTGTGATATAAAAGACTTGAATATATCTATCTATCTATCTATCTATATATATATAATAACTTACCTACCTGTGTTTATAATCTCTGGCTGTTTTTTTCTACAGTACCGAACTTCTCGACTGCTTCAAAGTCTTGCTGTCCGACTTCGCAAACACTCTAAAACTCTTGGCAGCTTTGGTGCCTGGAATTGGTGCTTGAATCACCTTCTCACACTTGCCTGTGATACTTGCAAAATTTATTGAAGCTGTGCATAAGTACTTCCGAAGCTTGGCCTAAGAACTTTTCCTGTTCTCCTTTTATGGTTAATTAGTTTCTAATTTCAACTGTTTTATGTACCAGTTGTCCTGATGCAAGTTCTCGAGCTGCTTTGAAACTTGTTTTTGATCTTTGTGCCTTGGATCGAATTTGGAGCGACATAGGAACATACCGCAATGTTGACTATGTGGCACCAAACAAAGCTAAGGTATTCAAATGCTAGATAATATCAGGATATTTTATACCAAATGCTGAAATGCCATAGGAAGGATTTCCTCCCTGATGTCTGAATCTTTAGGCTGTTAGTGTAAGTTGAACTGAAGAGAAAATAAATAGTTTACTCTTATTCTTTCATGAGAAAGTATGTTGTCATTGACGACATCTGAGATGTTAGGTTTTTCATTTAACCTTTTTTTCTCATTGTGCAGGCAATCCATAAGCTCACAGAATATCTTAGTTTCCAAGTGAGAAATATTGCAAAGGAGCTTATTGATGCTTTTGATCTTCCGGATCTTGTGACACGGACTCCAATTGCCATGCAGTCTGGAGCTTATGCTCAGTACACTCAGCATGTTGGATTTTAAGACAGCAGAAGACATTTCAACAGTTTCAGATACCCAATTTGAAAAGAAGTGTATAAGCTTTCTAATTCTTTAGTTTTTTGTATTTTAATTTCTCATCAAACACATTTGGATCGGGGGAAGGATAACGCGACTTAGAAAAAATGAAAGCCTTTACACATTCTTGCAGCTTTCCCCTTTGCAAGATAGATACATTATTTTTTTCCTTTCTGAAAGTTGCTTATAGGTACAAATTTCTTAAATTTATCCGTGATCACTGGCATGTAATATGATTAAACTCAGAAACTCCAATGGTTCTGGAAACCATGCATTGGAAATTGATGATAACCATCTCTAAGAAGAACTTTTTTATTTTCTATGTATATTTTCTGGCCGCAATGCTGTCCTCTGATAAAATAATAAAGATAGAAGTTCAACTATCAAGTTGCGTCTCCTTTTAGGCAAAAGCCTTTATAGAACAAAATAAATAAAACCAATACTTTAGAAAGCATTCTTAACTCATCTCAGACACTCCTTGAACTGATACTTCCGACATTTACAAGTATCTATTTTCATCTCCAAGTTTCAAACACAAACTGAGAAATGCTCTACAAGTATCTATGACATAATGATGCTTATAATTAATTACAAACCTTTAATATCTAACTGGCTGACCATTCAAGTATGCTATTCGAGCTGCTTCGCTTTTCTGTCTAATGTCCTCGTACATTTTCAGTGAAGCCTCAGAAAATTTGTTGAGTTCATTAAGAACTTTTTTCAAACTTTCTTGCATGCAGGACAAATTCGAAGAAGCCTCATCATTTTTCTCATCATCATCATCTTTGACTTCTGATTCCCCATTGTTTGCATCAACTGATTTCTCCTTTTGTAATTGTTCTGCTTGTTGCTCCATCAAATTATACAAGTCAGATAAGAAGGTTTTAGTGGCATTAGTTAGTTCCTCAGCTGGCAAAGCTTTGATACCAGCTGACCAATCACGGCAAAGCACAAAAATAGGTGGGCCCACAGCTCGGCGAGGGGAGAATGGTCTCCTACTCTTGGAACGCTCCTGTGGCTGCAGGATGCAGTGTTGCAGCCACCCATTGAGGGCTTCCACATAAGAGGCGTGACTGTTAACCCAGTTTGCAAAGCTCAAGCCAAAGCAGAATATCTCCTCCTGAAGCTGAGCCATAATCTGCCTGCGACTATCTACCTGTGGAGTTCCTGTTGTATTTCTCGAGTGGTATGCCAATGAGATGGTGATGTACTGTGCATGGTGGCATTCAAGCATGGCCTTCCACATCCTGATCAGCCTGCATTGGCTCACCAGTCATAAATCCATTATTTGTGGTGATTAAAGGACATGTTTCATTCAGTTGTGGATCTCATTGTAATATATCAATAAAAATTGGCAACAATCTTAGACATTTAATGCTTAATTTTGTTGAAACTTTAAAACAAAAAAATAAAAATAAAAAGAGTACTTACCCTTGAATTAGCTCGAGAAGTTGGGGCTGCAATTCTTCATCTCTCATTTTCTCAATCCGCTTTGAAATCGTATCAACAGAATGAATGGCCACTATTATCTGCGAATGTAGATCCTTCACAACTGCCCGTGTCTTATCAATCACTTGTGCACTATGATCCTTTGCAAATTGGTGTCTAAGTAGGTCACATTTCCGATCATACTCCTTCCTGATAGATTCACTGGCCTATAGGATGACCAAATTGCAAGTATAATTATTTTAAGGATGACAATATCAATATACTTAGGTGACGAGGGAAACAAATCAGCTCAATATTCAGGGTAGAGGTAGCTTCTGTGCTAATTGAAGACAAGTTTTAGACTTTGTTAGCAGTAGAGATGTAAATAACTCATCTCTCTCTCAATCTCCTGATTGAAAATATGAAGTTCCATATATAATAATTCTCTATGATCATGATAACCAAGATTATGATAAGACTGAAGAATCCCAGGTTAACCTGTGAAATTCAAACAAGTGAAGTTCAACAACTTGCAATTTAAAACACAAAGAAAATTCTGATTGTTCTTGATTTTGTGAGCTTTCAATAATCAAATCTAGGATTGACTTTTAATTGCACTTTACAGAGAGAAAATATAGTTAATACCAGATAGATAGTGATAGAAGACATCTTATAGCCTTTGCTATAAATGTACCCCTTGAACAAATTAACAAGACTTCCACCTTAGGGATAAAAAATTTCTGTCATTAACATATGCTGCATTTTCACAATAATGGCAACTAACCATGCAACTGGTATTATTGGATGGATAATTCAGAGCCATCCAAACTGAAGAATCACAAAAAAGTGGGAAAAGAAGCACAAAATCTAGGGGTACAATCAGCAGGGGAGCGCCAATGATTCAGTTACTGGCATCTATTTATGTCTCGTCTTCCTCATTGTATTCAAGAAGCTCTTGTCAATTCATTCCTTTAATAAGGGTGATGCGGAAGTTACTCGTATCAATATATGCCACAATAAAAGCACAAATACATACCATACATGAATGGGCTTCATTGATTGATTTATTGTCTATCTTGATTCAGGACATGCACATGTATATCAATGACAACAATGATTATAGTACTTTATCCCATTTATAAAGTATGGAACAATAAATTGCAGACAGTAAGCACATAACAGGATATGTTAAACCTCAATTTATGTAAGGTCAAGAATATATGAACACTCATATAAGCAGAGAGGCGTTAACTAAGTACCTTTACTTCATCATATAGTTTTCTTTCCCATGCATACAATCTATCAAGGGTAGAGGAATGACTTCCTGCAATCATGCAGAATTCTTCAACAAAATCACTTCCACTCTCAGAGACATCGTCTCTTGTTGAGGTGGCAAGTGGATTTCTTGATGAAGATGACCTTGACGATACTGTCCGCTTCCAGGTAATGACCTTTGTAACATGTTCTGCTGGTTCTACAATATTGGAGAGGGCAAAAAATGGAATGAAAAAGACAAAAAATACTGCACTAGTTAAACTGACAAATTTTTTTTGCACATGCAACAGCATGCCTGTTCCTTTCCTTTGCAGTATGTGACTTTCTTTTCTTCTATTAAGAGAGAAGATTATGATTTATAGTTTATTTAGTCTATATATATATATAATTATATTGATTATTTAAATTTCATACTTTTCATTTTATGCACTTTGCGAATATTATGTATGGATCAAAGCATAAAAATATCTCTCTTATAAACTAAATATAATTCAGCACCTGCTAGGCAGTAAATGAATCATTTATGGTGAGGGTAAATGCCAAGAACAAATTAGTTCCATGAATAAAGGTAATGCTATTGAGCTAACAGCTAGCAACAGATTTTATCTCTTATTTTTGTAACTGTTTATATTTCGAAATTGTGTTTATCTTGTATAGCTGTAGTTGTTATGTTGTTATAGGGAACTGCTGTATTTATAGGTTTGAGAAATAATAGAAAATTAATTCCACTCAAATCCTTTTATGGTATCAGAGCCAAAAACCTATTGGTTTTTGCGTTTTCTTCTTCGGTCTTTACTCTCTATTTATTCGTTTGCCTAAAATCTATTGTTCTTTAAATGGCTTCTGCGTCAAATACCTCCAACCTTACACATATGTCTGGTAAGGTTTTGATTTCAATTAATAGCTCTCAGTTTCCTCTGAAACTGACTCAACAGAATTATTCAACATGGAGAGCTCAGATTGTTCCTGTCCTACGTGGGCATAATCTCTTAGGGTATGTTGATGGATCGTATTCCCGTCCTCCACCAGTTTTGAGGAAGGATGATAAAGAAGTTTCAAACCCTGACTATGATCATTGGGTCTGTCAGGATCAGCTAGTGTTGGCAGCATTGATTGCTTCCACGAGTGTGTCCTCTATGCATATTGTTTCCACTGCTCTAACTTCAGCAGATGCGTGGGCGAAGATACAGACTGCATGTGCAAACCAATCTGCAACACGTATTCTATCTCTTCGAGAAAAGCTTGCTAATAGCAAAAGAGATTCTAAACCAATTTCAGAGTACTTGCAGTCTATTAAAGCAATTTCAGACGATCTAGCTTTGTCTGGAAGTTCAATCTCTGACGCTGATCTAGGATTTATACATTAAATGGAATTGGCCCTGAATTTCGCGATATTACTGCTACAATTCGCGCACGTCATACTGTTATTTCTTTTGTGGAGCTTCAGGATCGGCTTCTCGCTCATGAAGTATATGTTAAGAAAATTGATTCGGCTTATGATCCAGCACTTGTTGTGGCAAATAATGTTCGAAAAAATTCATATTCTTCTCGACCGCAGTCATCATCTGGTTCTCGTGAAGATTCTGGGTATTCAGGAAACTTCGGCTCTCGATCCCAGCCTATGAGCAGAAATAATGGAGGTTACAAAGTTCAATGTCAGATTTGTGATAAGCCGGGTCATAATGCCAAGCAGTGTTACTGTGCAAAGGACTTCTTCAAGAATAATTTTCCTAGACCACCACCGCGGGCTAATCATGTAGCAGCTTCTGATTCTTCGAGCTAGGTGTTGGACACTGGAGCTACGAATCATGTCACCAATGATTTACAGAACTTGTCTTTGCATGCTCCATATGAAGGATTAGATGAACTTCACCTCACCGATGGTTCAGGTTTGCGCATAACTCATGTTGGCTCTTGGGTTCTTTCCTTTCCATTGAGAAGTTGTTCTTTACAGAATGTTTATTGTGTTCCTAGGTCTAGGGAAAACCTTATTTCTGTTTCTGAATTTTGTTTAGCTAACAATGTCTCTATTGAGTTTTTCTTTGATTGTTTCATTGTCAAGGATCTCAACACGGGGGAGATCATTACAAGGGGGCAAATTAAAAATTCCTTGTATCGTCTGTCTTCGTTATCAAGTGGTCGTTTGTCTTCAATTGTTGCCAATGTTTGTGTTCGTGATTCTTCGTTGCTCTGGCATCAGCGATTAGGTCATCCTGCTGCTAAAGTGTGTCGTCAAATTTTGTCTTCATTTAATTTGTCTAAATTTTCTGATGTTTCTATTGATTGTAATTCATGTCGTTGTAATAAGAGTCATAGACTCGCGTTTGGAACTTCTACTCTTTCTAGTTCTCGTCCTTTGGAACTATTATATTCGGATTTATGGGGACCAGCACCAGTTGAATTTATTGATGGTTTTAAGTACTATTTGATAATTGTTGATCAATATACTAAGTATGTTTGGTTCTATCCTACTCGTGCTAAATCTGATGTTGCTTTGATTTTTCCAGCATTTCAGAAATTAGTTGAAAATTTGTTTCAAACCAAAATAGGTTATATCTGTACTGATGGTGGTGGTGAGTTCCTTGCTCTCAAAACAATTTTTCGGGACAATGGAATTCAACACTTGCAAACACCTCCTCATACACCGCAGCACAATGGTGCCGTAGAGCGTCGTCATCGCCATTTGGTAGAAACAGGTCTCACTCTTCTTCAATCCGCTTCCCTACCCTATCAATTTTGGTCATATGCGTTTTTAGCAGCAACGTATTTGATCAATCGGTTGCCTACACCTATTTTAAAAATGACCTCTCCTTTTTCAAAACTTTTTCATAAAGATCCAAATTATACTAAGTTAAAAGTGTTTGGATGCCTCTGCTATCCCTTTCTTAAGGCTTATAATAAAAATAAATTCGAACAAAAGTCCAAGCCTTGTATTTTTGTAGGATATTCATTAAACCAGAGTGCTTATTTGTGTATAGAACCCACCACCAGCCGAGTTTATGTATCACGACATGTCTATTTTGTTGAGAATAAGTTTCCTGGACAACATTGTTTTCGTTATCTTTGTGAAAAGACTGGTGCTTGATATAATATTAATAGTGGGCCTTTATCTGAAACGGTACCGTTTCCATCAAATAATAAAACACTCCCTTCTCAATCTGATATTGGGTCTTTGTCGGGTATGGGTATTCAAGTTTCTAGGGATTTTGGTTCTTCTACTCCGATTGTAGCATCTATTCCTATATCTGATTCCATGTCTTCTCCATCGTCTACTTCAGACTCTTCTAATTCTAGTTCAGCCTCTTCTCCACCAGTTTCTGCAGGTACAAATTCTAGTTTTGCGTCGTCCATGGAAGAGTCTCCTGTGTCGTCTCCTGCAGCAGCTGTGACGTCTTCTGTGTCTACAATGTCTGGTGAGTCTCTAAATTCTTCTATTGTGTCTTCGGTTGAGTCTGGGTCTTCTGATTCGTCTTCTACGGTTCCTGTTCGTACTCATCCTATGGTCACATGTTCTAAAAATAATATCTTAAGCCGAAAATTGTTCATTCTGTTAGTAAACATCCTTTACCCAAATCTGTAGAGCCAACTCGAGTTTCTCAAGCACTACAAAAACCAGAGTGGCGTGAAGCTATGTCTGTTGAGTTCAATGCATTAATGGCTAATGGCACTTGGGTACTTGTTCCACCAAATTCTAATTATAATCTGGTTGGTTGTAAGTGGATTTTCAGGGTTAAGCGTAATGTGGATGGCTCTGTGGCTAAGTATAAAGCACGCTTAGTAGCTCAGGGGTATAATCAACGCCCTGGTGTTGATTTTGAAGAAACTTTTAGCCCGGTTCTGAAGCCAGCAACAATTCAGATCATACTCACCATTGCAGTGACTAATAAATAGGATATTTGTCAATTAGATGTGAATAATGCGTTTTTACATAGTCCTTTGCAGGAGGAAGTATATATGCAGCAACCTCCAGGTTTTGTAAGTCCAGACAAGCCGAATTATGTTTGCAAATTGGTTAAGGCCTTGTATGGTCTTCGTCAAGTGCCGAGAGCATGGTATCAAGCACTCCGTGCTTGTGCGGTTGAGTTTGGTTTTCAGCAGTCCAGAAGTGATCATTCTTTATTTATTCTTCATAAGGATCAGTTATTGAAAGACCTAGCTCAAGGTACCCTTAAGGAGGAGTTACTAAAGGAAGACATTTGGAACTTTAAGGCTAGTGCAGAGGACTTGTGGACAAAAATGGAAGGTAGCATTAAGAAAGCAGGTAGTAAATTGCTTGGGATCTCTAAAGGGGCAGGGCCTCGACCGCACGATGCATGGTGGTGGGATGAGGAGGTTCAAAAGGCTATTAAGGCTAAGAGGGAATGGTATAAAAAGTTACCGAATGCGGTTAATAGCGAGGCCTTTGAGGAATATAAGAGGGCTAAGAAAGAGGCAAAGAAGGCTGTTAGTGTAGCTCGTGGCAGAGCCTTAGAAGGGATTTATCAAAAGTTAGGTACTAAAGAGGGAGAAATGGGCATTTATAAGATTGCAAGGATGAGAGAAAGGAAAAGCAGAGATTTAAGCCAAGTCAAATGTATAAAGGACGAAGATCAACGGGTGTTGACAGGACATGTTGAGATTAAGGAGAGGTGGAAGACTTATTTTGAGCAGTTATTCAACCCTGAACATGAACAAGATTTTCAAGGTCTTCTTGCAACAAATGGTTATATCAGCTGGTCTAGGAGGATCTTGCATAGTGAAGTAAGAGAAGCCTTGAAGTATATGAAAGTTGGTAAAGCTTGTGGCCCGGATGGTATTCCTATAGAGGTTTGGAAGAACCTTGGAGAGGTTGGAGTTGCCTGGTTAACTAAATTATTTAATGCTATTGTGAAAGGACGTAAGATGCCGAATGCCTTGAGGAAGAGTATCCTGGTACCCATATATAAAAATAAGGGAGACATTCAATGCTGTACAAATTATCGGGGTATCAAACTTATGAGCCATACTATGAAATTATGGGAAAGGATTATTGAACACAGATTGAGGAAGCTTACAAGAGTTTCGGAGAATCAGTTTGGGTTTATGCCAGGGAGATCTACCATGGAGGCTATTTCTCTTCTAAGAAGACTAATGGAATTGTATCAAGAGAAGAAGAAAGATCTCCACATGGTATTTATTGACTTGGAGAAAGCCTATGATAGAGTACCAAGAGAAGTGTTATGGTGGGTTTTGAAGAGGAAAGGAGTCAGCGGCAAATATATCAACATCATCAAGGACATGTATGAGAATGCATCCACTAGTGTGAAAATACCTGGTGGAGACACTGAGGCTTTCCCCATTCCTCCCGGATTGCATCAAGGTTCGGCCATGAGTCCATACTTATTTACCCTGGTTATGGACGAGCTAACCAGAAGCATACAAGACGGTGTTCCTCGGTGTATGTTGTTTGCTGATAACATTATTTTAATTGATGAGACTAGTGCTGGTGTAAACCGTAAGTTGGAAGTGTGGAGAAAAACCCTCGAGGACAAGGGTTTTAAGTTAAGTAGGAGTAAAACGGAATATATGCACTGTGAGTTCAGTCTAAGGAAGAAGCAGGAACATGAGGTTAAGTTGGATGGAGTTTTGGTGCCTAAAACCAAGTAGTTCAAATATTTGGGTTCGGTGTTCCAGAATGATGGCCGTATAGATGAAGATGTGGCTCATAGAATACAGGTAGGGTGGTTGAAGTGAAAGGGTGCGACCGGAGTTCTATGTGATAAGAAAATACGACCGGGGTAAATTCTATAGGACGGTTGTTAGGCATGCGATGCTCTATGGTAGTGAGTGTTGGGCACCAACGGGACAACATTTGCATAAGATGAGTGTGGCAGAAATGAGGATGCTAAGATGGATGTGTGGACATACCAGACTGGATAAAATCAAGAATGTTCATATTCGACAAAAAGTCCAAGTAGCGGATGTCGGAGATAAGGTGAGGGAAGGAAGACTTAGATGGTACGGACATGTTTTAAGAAGACCTCCTAATGATGCGGTTCGTAAGTGTGAGAATTTGTTGATTGAGGGGGCTAGAGGTCGTGGAAGACCTAGAACTGTGTGGAAGGAGGTGATAGCAAGAGACTTACGTGCCTTAGATCTTGATGCGGATTTGATTAATGACAGACTTGAATGGAGACGTAAAATCCGTGTCTTGGAAGGAGCTTAAGGCTGGAGTATCTTTTTTGATGTCTTTTGAGCTTATTTTGTTGAGGATCCATACAGCCGACCCCAACTTGTTTGGGACTAAGGTTTAGTTGTTGTTGTTGTTGTAAGGATCAGTTTGTGTGCTATTTCCTTGTTTATGTTGATGATCTGTTATTGACAGGAAATTCTCACTCCATTATTCGGCAATTTATTGGTGTACTACGAAATAAATTTTCTCTTAAAGATCCACAACAGTTAAATTTGTTTCTTGGGATTGATATCCAGAAAACAGCTGCTGGACTGTTCTTAACGCAGCATCATTATATCCGGAAATTGCTACTTGCTGCGAGTATGGAAGGAGCCAAGCCTGTATCCACACCATCTGCTACTAGTACTTCTCTTGTAAAGAATACAAAATCAGAGTTGGAGGTTGATGTCAAGAATTATCGCAAGCTTGTTGGTGCATTACAATATCTCACTTGGACGCGGCCGGACATTTGTTTTACAGTAAATAAACTATCTCAGTTTATGCAAAGTCCAACAACTATTCATTGGGATGCTTTAAAACGGTTACTTCGATATCTAAAGTTAACGGTTGATTATGGGATACTAATACAGCCACAGACTTCCTTGGTTCTTCATGCCTTTTATGATGCCGATTGGGCGGGTGACCTGATTGACAGAACGTCAACAACGAGTTTTATTCTTTATCTAGGCACCACTCCAATTTCTTGGACATCTTGCAAGCAGAAATCAGTTGCGCGAAGCTCTACAGAAGCCGAATATAGGGCTGTCGCCACCACAGCTTCTGAGGTTATGTGGGCATATTCTTTACTAGCTGAACTTGGTATTAAACAAAAGCTGTCTATGCCTATCATTTATTGCGATAATGTGTCTACCACTTATGCGTGCCAGAATCCTATGTATCATTCACGTATGAAACACATTGAGATTGATTTATACTTTGTGCGTGATTTGATTCAAAAAGGCAAGCTTCGAATAAGTCATGTATCATCCAAAGATCAACATGTAGACTTGTTAACCAAACCGTTGTCCAAGAACATCTTTGCAGCTAATCGATTCAAGATTGGTGTACGCAAGGTACCACAATCTTGCGGGGGAGTATTGAGCTAACAGCTAGCAACAGATTTTATCTCTTATTTTTGTAACCGTTTATATTTCGAAATTGTGTTTATCTTGTATAGCTGTAGTTGTTATGTTGTTATAAGGAACTGCTGTATTTATAGGTTTGAGAAATAATAGAAAATTAATTCCACTCAAATCCTTTTAAATGCAACATTTCATATTTATGCTTGATGAATCAGACAAGTATTCAACCCAAACTGTGGTTTGCTCTGCTGGGCAGGTTATGTCTTGCTGGCATTGGACACAGATTACTACCAAGGAACTAAGTGTCAAGGGTCTACACCTAAAATGTTTTCTTAAATTCTTAATAGTTGACCTCAAAGGGTAATATCTTTGAAGTTAAAACTTACCATGGGGAAAAAGTGCAGTCTTTCCACGGCAGCAAACCTTGAAAGTGGTTAGAATTGCTGAGGCAGATGAACTCCCTAAAAGGATCAAAATTGTTAGCAATGAAAAACTTACACTAAATAAATCGTATGGGAACTTGTAATGCAGTTGATAAATAATGAACTTGAAAATAAAACTCATTATAACTTATCTACGAAAGCAATTACCTTTTGCCTCACAATATCCAACCCTTATATTGTTTGCCTCAAGCATCCTTGAAACCTCCTTCCCAGATTCAGAAGCTCTAAAGAAACGATGCTCTATATCCTTGATACTTGAAAGAAAATCCTTCGCTCTATGAGTAATGAACTCCGAAGGATCTTCTCTCTCTGCAGATAGATCTTTCATACCTGCAGCTTTCTCACTTTTTGAAAGGGACTGCTCAAGGGCAAAGCCATTGGCATTATGTCCCGTTTCTTCCTGCTTCACTTGAATATCTATTGGTTGTGTAATTGAATGAGCTTTACCTTCTACTCTTGTACCATAACTACTATTTCCTATTGCAGAATTACCAGAAATTTCTAAGCCTTTTTGCTCCAATCTAGGTCCTAAATTTCTTTCATCTACATCAGCTTTCTTCCATTTCCCCTTAGCATCTACCACATTATGGTCAATGCCAACTCTTTCACCTCTAAACTCATTCCATCCTCTAACATCATCAAAATCCATATCCAATTCATAGCCTCTTATAAACCTAAAACTTTCACAATTATCACTAGGATCAAAATAATCCCAAGAACCAACTGCCTCAAAAGGAGGTGGCGGCGGTGGCATTGGCATGGAAAACCCTAAAGACTCATCCTCAACGTAACCATCGGTACTATTATTTAAACTGATCTTTACAGTAACTGGATTACCAGCACCCCCAGCTCTCATGTAACTCATATTCATTACTGGAGGTGAAATGGGGCTTTCATTGTGCAAGGGTGAATCTGAAACCTCTGCAATGTGAGAGGGAGAGGGAGAGAGGGACGAGGAGTGTGATGGAGTTTTATCAAGCTCAGTGGCAGAGGTTGTCGATAATGAGGATTCTATTAAAATCTCTGCCTCAGCAAATCGCCGGAGAGCTATGCCAATGTTTTTCAGAGAGTTAATATAAGAGACATGAGCCGCTGCAAGATTATATCTTGAATTAATTGCTTGCTTTATGAATTTCCTGCGTTCTTTGCATAGATGCAAAACTTCATTTTTCTCTGCTTTTGAGCTTGCAGAACCCATTTTGAGGTAATATATAAGAACTCGTTTCATGAACTGAACTCCATTTTGAGTATCTAAAACAGAATACCTTTGAAGAAAAAGAAAACAACTCTTTCTCTAGAAATTGCACGGACCAATTATGGGACCAACTGCATTTTTGTAGTAATGAAAGAAAAGTTTTCTAAAACCCCCTAAAATAATTTTGGGAACAAACTTCAATCTTTAGAGTCTGCAAAAAAATTCTAGAAATAGTAACAAAAACCCACAACGTTAATAAAAACGAAGGACACGACAACAGAGGAAAAAAAAAACGCATAAGCCTTTCTTCTTAAAAAGCCAACGTGTCGAACAGAGCGAGACAGAGCAAACTTTTCTCTCCGGCCAGAAGAGCAAATGTGTACAAGAAACGAGAAACCCACTTGGAGAAAGCTCTGATAATAAGATTGAGACAAGACTTAGTGAAAATCGAAAATGAAGTGGAGAAATAGTAGACACTTTCTCAAGGTTAGAAATAGAGCCGAAAAAGATGGATGGGAGCAGTTGTTTTCACAGGAAGATGGTAACTTTAAGTAGCAAAGAGTAGATGAGAAGTCATAAAAATGTAAGCCATCGACGCAAACCTGAAAGAAAGATTGAAAGCAAATGAATGTGAGGCCTGAAGAGCTGACAGGCAACAAAAGCGAAGATTTTGCACAGAGAGGGAACGAGAGAGCTGCAATTATGCAAAAATAAAAAAATAAATAAACAAGAGGAAGTGTTGAAAAGCAGAGAGAGAGAGGAATCTGCAACAGTTGGGACAGAGAAGATGGTAACCTCGTTTTGTGTGAGTGGTTATTTGTTAAACAACACTAATTATATTTCAAGAAAAACAGAGAAAATGGAAGTCTGATTCATGGTGTTGCAGACTATTTGTCGCCCTCTTCATATCTTTGTATTTTATTATGGAAAAAGCTCCATCATTCTCAACTCTTCACTTCTTTTTCTATTAGCTGCCTTTAGTAGATTACTAGATTACTTAGAAAAATTGGTTGAAAGTTAATTGGAAAAATATTAATTTTTTTTGTTATAATTTAATCTTATTATAAAAATTTCAATAATATCTAAATTTTATTATTTTTTTTATTATTTTATTATATTCTAAAATTTAAATATAATTATTTTTTAATATAAAATTTTTTATTTTATTTTTTAGTAAATTTTTTATTTTTATTATAGAAAATATTATATCAATTGGTAAAATTTAATAAGTCTAAAATTTTATTTTACATAAATTAAAATATGTGATCATATAAGTGTTTATTGGAACAAAATTAATAAATATATAATATATGATAAATGTATAAATATAAGATAAAATAATTAAAACTATTAAGTTTAAAGGATAATTGATGTATTAAGCCTAATAATTAATATTCTAATATTTATGAAGGGTATTGTAAGAAATCAATCCAAATAAATTTGTCATTACACTAAAAATAATTAATATTTTTTATTCTGTGTGAAAAAAAAGATGATAAAAATTTTGGGAGGAATGGAATATATATTTATAAATGAATTTTCTTACTTGAGTTGATTATGAAATCACGTGTACGTATGATTTAATAATTTGTTCTTTAAATGTAAAATTAGTGATGATAATAATTTGTGCCTCTTAAGATTACAAAATGATTGGTGTCATAGTTAAATAACAAATTTAAAATTATTAATAAAAGTAATAAAACTCCAAAATTAAAATAAACAAAAAAGTTTATTTTAGTTTTAATTTAACTTATTAATTATCCGTTTTTATCTATTTAAATATATAAAAGCCAAACAAAATAAAAAACTCTTATAAGGCAATGACATTTCTAGCAGCACCATAATATCATAATTTTTCAATTTCTCAGTAATTTTTCAATTTCATATGAATTTCTCAATTTTATTTTCTCTTATGAATAAAAAAAACTTAAACCATTTAATTTGATATTTTCTCCTTTTAGTTAATTCTAATAATTTATATAAAATTTAATAATTAATTTTATTTTTAATTTTTAATTTTCTATTAAATAATTACATATTAATATAATTTTATAATATTAATTAAATAAATTATATTTATGATTTTTAATTTTCTATAAATTAATTACACATTAATATAATTAAATAATATTGATTAATTCATATATATATATATATTAGAAATTTAAAAAAATTTAAAAGGTATATGACTCTTGATCTTTATAATAAATTAATTATAAATTAAATAATTTATTTATAATAATAATTAATATATATATATTTAAAAATTAAATAATAAAATATATAATTTTTAATATTCCTAACCAATTAATCATGCATTGATAATTTATGTAATAATAATATATATATTAATAACACTTTCAATAAAAATCTAATAATTATAAATTTTCATACTCACAATTTTTTCTTATTTGAAAAAGTTTACTTGAATTTTTTTTAATTTTTTTTTCTTATTTTTACATAATTCATGATTTTTTTATAGCAAAAATATGTATATAATTTATTTTTGATTGGTAAAAGTGTCAATATATGATGTAAAAAGATTATACTTGCTCATCAATATTATTTAATAAAATTATTATAGAAATTGAGATAAATAGTTTATTTTGTATTTTTTTATAATATAATTTATTATTAATTTATATATAAATTATTATATTTATTTATTTATTATATTTATTTGTAATTTGCTATTCTTATTACTGTATAATGAGCAGATAATGAACTAAAGAATAAAAAATTTATTACTGTTATATAAGCGAATAAAAAAAATATGAACTATAATTTATAATTTATTATTATAAAAGTTAAAATTTAAAAAGTTTAGAATTTAAAAAAACAATATTAAAATTTAAAAAATTATGAATTTAAAAATATAATAAATAATTTAATATTATCTATTATTATTTAAAAAAATATATAATATTATTATATTATTGAATCCAAATAAATCTTGTTGAATAATAGATCAATTATTAATCTGGACCAGTGTTCAATTCAATTATAAAAATATTACTTCTTAGTTAAAGACTATTCTACTAAATAATAATAAATTATTTATAAAAAATAAATATATAAATAAAAAATAAAAATATTTAAAAAAGTTACATATATATTAGCAGTCAATTTAAATTGAATGAAAATATATAATTTTTTTTTATTTTTTTTATAATAATAATAATTTATTTTGTATTTACTAAAATAATATATGTAATTTTTTTAGTGAGATGAATTATAAGTGATATAAATTAATTTAACACAATTTATTAATATTATTAGAATTTATTATTACAAATTAAATGTAATAAGAATTATGTGATAATAAATAATTATTTATCTCATAATTTAATTTATTATATTTAATATGTAATAAATTTATTATAAAATATGTATTTTTAATTTTTTTAATTATTTATTAATATATAATTTTAATATTTTTTAGTTTGTTAATTTAATTTATTGATTATTATGATAAAAAAATGTTAATGTAAAGTAATTCTATTTGTAATAAAGTAAAAAATTATATCCGCATCACGGGTCAACTATTAAATTTTTAATAAAATAGAAGAGAGAAAGAAAAAGTGCTGCAATTCCCGAAAAAACCGGATTTTAAGGAGCCGTTAGAGGGTCCCTTGCGAAAGCCTAGGGGTAATTATGTCAATGTGCAGCATTTCCCAAAAAAGCAAGTCTATTTCGGCATTGTCTCTGAAACGTAATTTCATTATTACCGCTGTGCTGCAAAGCAAAAAGTTCTGCTGGTTTTAAATGCTCCTCCACTTTTTTTTTTTAAATTTTTATTTTTTAAATATTACATTTAAAAAAGGGAAAATTTATCCTGATTTATTACTCAATAAACTGCCTATGCGGTATCTCAGCATGTATACTCCTCTGCTTTGTACCTTGTTTAGTTATACAGTTTTTTTTATATAGTAAAATACATATCAAATTGAGATACATTTTATATAAAAAATGCTATAAGGATTAAGTTTTGACAAATCAAATGAGATAAAATAGAAATTTAATGAATTAGGAGTGAATTGGAAATTTTAGTTTATAATATAATATTTGCAATAATTATACATAGCAATGTCTATTTTATATTTTAAAAAATTAATTATTTTATTGGAAATTTAACTTATATATATTTTATTATGTTTTTATTTTAGAATGAATTTTTTAAATATTTTTAATAAATAATAATTAAAATTTTAACACATTAATTAACTAACTAAAATAATAAATTAACTATAATTTAAGATAACTAAAAAAGAAAAATATATTTATCAATTTAGAAAAAAGTTCTTATTTAAAAAGTGACAACATTTAAAAAAATTAATAAAATAATGTAAAAGTAAAAAAAATATTAAAAATTTATTTTTTTCACATAAATATTAAAATATGAGTATAAAGTGAACTAAATTTAAAAATTTTGAATACATTGAATAATTTAAAACAAAAATACTGCCTACACCAAACATTAAAAATATTCAGTAGAAAGTTAATTTCAATAGAAATAAAAAGGACAGCTTTTTGTACGCGGCTTTCTCTTGCAATTAATTATAAGAGGCCGTTTTCACGACTCGAACCTGTGACCTCAGATCACATAGCGATATCACTTACTGCTGCGCCAAGGCTCCCCTCCTAATTTTAATAGAAATGAGTATATATATATATATATATTTATATTTAAAAAAATACAGAAAGAATCTTATGTGAACAAAGACGGTGGTATGGTGGGAATGTTATTGATCTTATGATTATTTTAATGTTTTTTTATTATAGTATATTTTAATGACTTTTATTTGTTCCTCCATGCATGAGTCAAAAAGAAGGAATGAGTGGGCTCTTTAGAAAGATAAGCCAAAATTATATATCTAAAAGAAAGAGTGGGGGAAGATCTAAAAAGAAATAAAAAAGAGGGACCTGTTTTGTAAAAAAGTGACAAATATTATATGCATATAACCATGGTCAAGATTCGCTGAACCGTTAAATTGGACCGATAATTTCAATTAAATTTAATAAATTGAACCATAAATCATAATTAAAAGTTTAAAATTAAAATCAAAACTTTTCTTTAAAGTTCTGATTTCGATTTTAAAATATTTGAACTGATGATATTAATTTAAAACCGGCAAAATAAAAAAAAACCGATACTGTATAACTATACAGCAGCCCAAAAGACCTGCTGCATGTTGTTGCGCTGGCAGATGGCCACTGCCAGTAGCAACACTACACATGACGGTGTGCCTAACGACACATTGCCATAAACAGTACATTGTTGCCAACGACATAATGTGTCATTGCCAACTTCTTTTTTTAAATATTTTTTTTAAAAATTAATGTCTATTTTATCTCCACTTATAGAAAAAAAAATTGAAGGGTATTTTATGAAAATAAAAAAATTTAAAAATCTATAAATATACCATTTTTTTAATTCATTTTTTAATTTTTACACAATTTCTCTCGATCATCAAATTTTAATTATCTAATTTAACTCTAAATTTTTCAACTCTCAATTCTCTAATTTCTACTCTCTCAAATTCTTATTCTTATTATTTTGTTATTGTTATTTATTATTATTAGTAATATTTATTATTTATTATATATTCTTCTTCTTATTTTTTTAATTATTGTTAGTAATATTTATTATTTGTTATTAATTATTATTGTTTTGTTATTATTATTATTTATTAGTATTGTTAGTAATATTTATTGTTTATTATTAATCATTATTGTTTTGTTATTGTTGTTGTTGTTGTTATTATTATTATTATTATTATTATTATTATTATTATCATTGTTAAAAATATTATTAATTATTTTCTTTTTATTATTTTTATTTTTATTTTTATTATTAATTTATATTAAAATGACAAGTTCTAGAAATTTTGATAATATAAGTGATGATGAGCAAATTCCACAATAACATATGAATATTTTGGATGATGAGGAAGAAATAGATTGTCAAGTGCAAGATACATTTGATCAAAATCAATCTAGTAAAATAAAAAAATTAAAATCTAATATTTTTCTTTTACATTTTTCTAAACAGATAAATACGAAAGGTAAAAAAAGAGCACAATATAATTACTACTCCTCTTCATTTAAATTTGCAGACGGAGAAGGTTATGGAATATTATGGAGATATCTCTACAAAAAAAAATCCTATTCAAGCGGGTATGGATAATACTCAAACACAATTGACAGATTTTATACAATCGAGCTCATCATCTGTACCTGTTAAAAAAAATGTCTTTTTCTCTATGACAAAAATGTAATCAAAGAAAAATTGGCAAGATTTGTTTGTATTGATGAATTAATTTTTAATTTTGGTGAAAAAAAATAAGATTTACTACTTTTATTCAAAAATTCGTGAATCATGCATTTTAACGTGTTCGCCGATCAACTTTATTGCAAACATTGCATAAGCTTTATGAAAAAGAAAAAAAGATTTATGTACATTATTTTCAAATTAATATTTTTATCTTTCAATTTGTAGTGATATTTAGAGTGATTACTCGTAAACACTTTCATATATGAGTGTTATATGTGATTGAGTTGATGATCAATGGAATTTATAAAAAAAATTATTTGTATTTCAACCTTTTGATGATAGACATACTACCCATAATATATATAAAATAATAAAAAATATTTTGAAAGAATATAATTTAGTTCAAAGAATTTTTTTAATTTCTTTTGATAATGCTTTTGCAAATACTGCTTCTATTAATGATTTGGAATAAATTTGTAGACCAAATTTAGAAGGCAAATTTTTTCATGTTAGATGCATATGTCATGTTATAAATTTATGTGTTTAAAGTGGTTTAAAAATTTTAAATTTTTTGTATGAACTAATTAAAACTGCGTTAAATTATTTATGGTCTCATCCTCAATTATATAAAAGTTGGAATAAATTTTGTAAGTAATATGATATGCCTTCTAAATGATTCAAACGAGATGTTTCAACCCGTTGAAATTCTACTTATGAATTACTTCGTGATTTATTTTCATATCGTGAATTATTATGTAGATTTTTTAAATTTAATTCTGCACCTATTATATTACATCATACTCAATGGAATTATTGTGAAAAAATGATTGATCTTTTAAAAGTTTTTAATGACGCTATTGAATATTTGTCTGGTATTTATTATCCTATATTTCATTTAGTAGTATTTGAAGCTTTGAATATTGCAATTATTTTTTATGAGTATAAAAATAATATTAAATTGAAAGAAACTGTTATTGTATTGAATAATAAATGATTTAATTATTTTAAAGATTTTTCTGCTTTTAATCTTGTTGCTTGTGTATTGGATTCTCGTATGCAAATTAAAATTTTAATTGATTATTTAAGCAAATATTATCATCTATTAGATTTAAAAGATGTTAATATTACTGAAATAATTAATGGGGTTAAAAGAATTATTTTAGACTTATATAGAGAATATGAATCAATATATGCATCAATGATTTCTGCATCACATAGGTATCAAAATGACGATATAGATTCATCATCTAGTTCAAGTAAAACTGATAAATTTTTAATGAAAAGACATAAGAGATCTAAAACTATTACCTTAAGTAATATTAAACTTAATGCATATTTATTACTTAGATTTGAATTTGATGGTATAATTGGAGACTACAAATTTTCTATTTTGCAATGGTGGAGTCAACATACAAGAAAATTTCTAGTGTTGTCTATTATGGCTAGAAAATTTTTTAGTTATCCAGCCTCAACAGTAGTGATAGAGCAAATATTTAGCATTAGAGGCCGTGTGTTGGATGAGTGCCGATCAAGACTAACACCCCACTCATTACAAGCTCAAATATGCATCAATGATTGGTCCAAAACATCAGTGCGTGTGCAAGATTTAAAGTATAATGATGATGATGATCAAGACTTAGATTATGATGCAACGGACGTAAGTACAACGGGTGATGAAAGTGAAAATTGTGAAAGCGACTAAGGGGGCACTACCAAATTTAAAGTAAGAGAACTACGTGTGGTTTTGATCCTCTAATTCTTAAAATGATACATATGCGGCTTAATTCTTTGTAATTAAGTTCAAGCCTTTTTTTTTCAATTGTAAATTTTAATATTGATTAGTTTACAATTATGTAATTTTTTAATTAAGTTTAAACTTTTTATTTATGTAGTTTTTGAATATTTCAATTATTTGTATTTATTGAATATTTCAAATGTAATATTAAATATTTATAATTATAATTTATGTAGTTAATTGATTTTTAGTAATTATGTTCAAATATTTTTTTTTAAATTTTTTTCTTTATACTTTAATTGTAATATTAAATATTTATAAATAATATTATTTGATTTAACTTAAATAATATTATTAAATTTATAAGTGGTGTTTAATCTTATAAAAAAATATTATCATGTATCAATAATAGTATTTTTCTTTTAAATATAATTAAAAAAAATGATTTGAACCGGTAATTCAAATTAAAACTAAAACTAGACCGATTTTTAAGGGTCTGAATCTTAACTAAATCGACTCTTATCGATTAAGATTAAGGTTCAAAAAAATTATAAACCAGAACCGGCTGTTCCAATTAATCAAACCGTGGCCATGATTATATGCATATGATATGAGCATAACATTACAATTATATATAACCAAAGTCTAAATAATTGTCAGTCTAAAAAAAAATCTAAATAATTGTCGATTTCCTGTTTGCCCTCTAGAATTTCTAATTTTGTAATTCAAGGATTTTGCTCACTGTCTACCCATTTTTCATTGCCTTTTGTGCTTTAAGAAAAATTATTTGTTTACTATAAAATAAATATGAGAATTTTAATCATTAATGTTCAACATTTTTTTAATTTATTAAAAAAACTATTTAATATTTTTTTATCATGTTATAACATCTTTATATATTGAAAATTTATTAATAGTTTAACAATATAACATCTATCTAAATATTTTACAATGTAAAAAAATTAGTAACTGAATATTTATCATTTTATTTCATTATAATTTAATAATTAGTGAATATAAAAAGTCTGATATACATATATATTTGAATTTCGACAATTAAAAACTAAAAAAAATATTTAAATTTTAATTAAAAAAGAAAAGAAATCTTGCGAGTATCCCATTATACATTTAAGGATATTTTTTAAAAATGAATTTAAAAACTTTTGAGGTCTAAATCTATGTGGTCTAAGAGATGTGAATATTAAAAAAAAAGAGTAAATATTTATAAAAAGATATGATTCTAAGTTCTAAGGCAAATATTTCTTCCTTTTAAGTAGGGCTCTAAATGAGCCAAGCTACTCGAGCTCGGCTTGGATCTCGGCTCGATAAAAGCTCGTTCAAGCTCGAGTTCGAACTGCTCGTTTGTTAAATAAGCTAAGCTCAAGCTAAAAAATACTCGGCGTGTTAGCTAGCGAGCTGGTTCATTTAAAAAGCTCGTGAGTTAAACTCGTAAGTTAGCTCGTTTAATATATTAAATTATATATATATATATTTATTAAACTATGTATGTGAATATATTAATTTTTTGACTAATTTAATTCATATAATTTATTAATATATGATATATATGATAAATAAATTAAATAATATACAATATAAAATAAATTAATAATTTATAGTAAAATATAATATTATAGTAATATAATATTTTATTTTTGTTAATATATAATCATATTGTTTATCTTTCATAAAAATATTAATTTTAGTGTATCTTTTATGAAAATGTAGAAAAAGATGAATAAAAAATGAAAAATGAAATAAGTTCATTGAATTTGTTAAACTTATTTAAATCAAGCTCGAGTTCAAGATCGAGATACATGATATATGAGCTGGCTCGATATAAGTTCGGTCTCGATTCGTGCTTAAGTTCGAACTCGATTATTTTATAACGAGTCGAGCTTGAACTTTTCAAAACTCTGCTTTGCTCGATTACAGCCCTACTTTTAAGTGTGATTGACTAAGGGAGGATGTAGGATTAGAAATTAGTAGGGGTTTATTATTTGTTGAATCTATAGTTTTAAAATTTTTCTTAGTTATAAATCTGGTAATTAAAAACTTGTTGAATTTATATTCCCAAAACTTTTCTTAGTCATAAATATAATAAAATATTTTTTTTATTTTGAATAATAAATTTAATACTTATCAAATATCTTAATTCATCCTTTAATAATGTAAAATAATTGAAAGAGTATAAAAATAATAAATTGTAATTTTAAAAAATTTCATCTCTAACGCAATCGACGCAATTATAATTATATATGTGAATTTTTGAATATAAATATGTATTTTGATATATATATATATATATGTATGTGTATTAGGGATGACATTAGGTCAGATGTTTTTGGGTACTTGATTTATTTATATAAGATATAAATAATTTATAAATAGATTTGAACAGATAAGGATAGTGATTTTACTACTCATGACGGCTTCGGATGTTTATTCTTAGGTACTCATTATCCAAACTCAGTTATATATTTTAATTATATTTTATTAAATTTTAATTATATATTTATAAAATTTTATTTTAATTATGATATTATGTAGTGTGAAATTATTTTAATAAAATTGTATTGATATTAAATATTTATTTATAATTATTTAATTGTAATAAGTATTATTCTATAATATTTTTGAATTTTTATCCTTAAATGGGTAATTAAACTAGTTCGGATAATAAACGGGTTTGTAACGGGTATGTGGATAACTATAATTGAATTTAGATAGATTTGAGTAGCTAAAAAAATTAACCATGTTTGGATTCAGATTAGATAATTTTCATATATACTTTATCCGTTGTCATCCTTAGCGTGTGTATATGAAGAGAAATAAAAATAAATAATAAACACATAAAAGTGAAATCACGTAAAGAAAAAGAGATGAAATAGTGAGATAGAAAATGAGAGAATTGACTATAAAAAATTTTACAATTGTATTTTACATAAAAAAAAATTTATAAAAAAAAGAAGAAAATTCTTGAAAAATGATAATTTAAAATGATATATTTTTAATAATGAGAGTCATATCAATTAAGCTTAAAAATAAATTTAGACTTAATACATTTATAGCCTCTTATACTTGACATGATTAATCGATTTGCTCCATCTACTTTCATATTAATCATTTTCACCACTCAACTTGCCAATTTCATACTTACTTCACCCCTACTCGCTGACATGGCATAAAACATATAATATATTTTCTTATGTCTCATGAAACATTAAGATTTTCTGAAATAAATCATAAAATGATGATAATCTCCTATAAAACCTCTTCTTCTCCTTTTTCAACAAAGCCACCGAGATTGAAATCCTTAACCCTCTGCCATTGATCACAGTGCACCTATTAACACTTATTCATTCTATTTCTTCAAGGCCTGTTGCACTCTATTTAATTCTACTACAAGCGACACTCGCAAGAATACGAGGTTATTATAGTAAGTGTGATCGCCCCAAGATCGTCTCATAAGGAAGGTGTTTGTTTGTAATAATTTGATTAAAACACAATATTAAAGTTTGATGTATGTTGTTGAAAATGTGAAAAGCAATTAAAATCTAAAAGTAAAACGAGTAACGGTTGTGCAAGATTAATTCAAATTCTTGGAATGACACCTAGGGTTGTAGATTAATTTAGTCAAAACTTGATTCTTAAATTATCTATTAACATAACCTTATAATTTAATTTGTTCCTTGAGTTTAATTAGCAATTACCAATTCATTAGTTTTTACATTCATGAATTAACAACGACCAATTGTTTTGAATTTGCAAATTAATAGAACCCCTAGAACTTATATTTCTAATTCATTCTTAGGGTAGTTGATTTCATAGTTTCGATATTAAATTTCACCTCTCGGTCCATCATTCAATATTAAGAGATCAATAGGTGACCAATCTATCAACTTAACATTCAATCCAATCCAATCAACCAACAATAAGGTATATTAATTGAATTATCAAATCAAGTCATTCAATTAAATCTACTACAACCCTAGGCATGAGTAATTTAGCTCATCTTCATTTTAAAATTCTCAATATATTAAATCAAAATTATCCATTGAAATATTAATTTTTATAACAAAACAACAACAATCTAGAAATGAATTTAAATGAGAGAATATGAAAAACTCCTTGAAGATGCCAAGAGTTGAACTTCTTGTTCTTCCTCCTAGCTTCCACTTGAGTGTGATGAAGAACTTTCAAGCCCTCTTCAAACCTTCAATCAATTGTTCTACCCTTAAAAGAATGAGTGGAGTCTCTCTCAAGCCTCCAATCATTCAATCAAAATTTTCTTCAAACCCTAACCCTTTAAAGTTTGGTCACCCATACATCATCCTAAAGAACCAAGTTAAAGACTTGTTTATGGAAAATGGAATGGAAGATGAAGATGAAGGTGATAAGAATCCCCTCTCAAAAACCAAGAACCCGTTAAAAATATGGAGAGTCCCTCCTTGAATAGCCTTTCATCCTTGTGTGTGTACCCACCTCCTCCAATTATTTTCCATTCTTTTTAAAACATAAAGAATGTCTTGCCAACTCACTCACTCCCCTTTATCCCCCTAAAATAATAACTCACCTTTTTCCATTTTTTAAATCTTCATTCCATAAAATAGCTCACCGTTTTATTCTTTTATCATTTCTTTTTAAAAGATAATACTTGTTGTCTTCCACTTAGCCCTTAACTCTTGCAAATAATTAAAAGAAGTCACATGAGACACGACCAAGGCATGAGTGACACGACCAGTGGCTTGGCCGTGTCAATTGTCTGTGTTTGCTTCTGTCTCCTTTCTTTGCTTCTCCTTTGTTGTTCTTTAGGTGGGACACAGCCAAGGCCCCAATGGCTTGGCTGTGTCTTATGAATGTGTTCTCTTCTGCCCAAATCTTCTTAAGAACACGACCAAGTTGATTTTATCCTGGTCGTGTCATGTGACATGACCAGTGGCTTGGCCGTGTCTTTTAGGTGTGTCATTGGCTGCTTCTTTTCCTTCTTTTATTCATGAGTTTCTTGCCTTTGATGAGGGAAATAGCCAAACCAGTAAGTGTCTTGGTCGTGTCTTAATGTCTTTCCATCAACTTTGGATCCAACAAGTGAATTTAAGCTCCATTTTTACACTTTAAACTAAATCAAACACTTCAAGTAATCTTAAACACAAATTAAAGGAAAAAATTAACTAAAAGATAATAAAATTACCCTAAAAATACATACATAAATGATTAAAACAAGGCCTGAAAAAACACTTTTGGCCTTTAAATGTCCATGGAATGAGCGTGCCAGAGGTGATGACTCTTCAATCTAAAAATGTTTTAACTGGTTTTCAATCAAACGATTGTGAATTTTCTTAAAGGACCTAAAGAAAAAGGGTTCTCAAGATTTTTGGAAACAAATAACTTGAATTCCAAAGCAATACCATTTAAATTTAAGGAACTGGATTGTTAAGGTATTAGTGATTGAAAGAAAAATAACTTCTGATTACTTGAAATAAACTATAATTACAAGGATTAAACAAAGATTTATTGAAAGTTTATGAAATCTAAGCTTGTTCGGGTAAATAGAGTTTTCCTGTGGAAATTGTTGTGTGTCCTTGCCCTTTTCTCTTTTTCCTTTTATCTTCTATTCCTCATCTTCATGCCTATTTTTTCGGCACTTGGAGATCATGGAGAGCAGTTACAACTGCCTCTTTCATGGTTGACGGTTACCAAATCATCAACTTTCTTCTCTTTCTATAACTGCTCTTTTAAATATTGATATTAAGGCTTGTGGGCCTTCTTACTATAGATGGGCTTTTTCATTTATGGGCCAGGAGAATCAGGTCTGTTGCCAATAAATGCTCTCCGTGTGCAGTTGGTTTCGAAGAAACCAAAATGCATGTTAATTCTGATTTTCCTTCTTATTTTCGAGTGCTCGATATACTGTGTTTAAATTTAAAAATATTTCAAATTCAAACAATCCCCATATCACCTAGTACTTCGAACACCTAGTTTTTTAAGTTGCACAAATACTTCATTCTCTACTCTTCAAACCTCTACTATGGCATCTACTACTGATTCATTGAAGAAGCAACTTCTCCATCGCTTTCTAACTGATGTTTTACCAACTCGCCTGTTTTTTGAGTAAGTTTCCTTCGTCTTTCTTTTATTCCTTTCATTCTGGTATTGATGATTCTTACTTCACATATATTTTTCCACAGGGATACCACTCAAATTCTTAAACTTATTAGTTCAAGGGCTAATGACCTTCTATCTCTAGGTCCCATTTCTCCAAACCCTAAACCAACTGATCCACCTTCTCTTTATTTAGAGAAAGCTAACATCCTATTTGAAAATGCTAGCTCTATTTCCAAATCTTGGCCTCATGCTAGTGATGAATGGTATCACTGGGTAGAACGTCTCCACCCATTTGACCAAAAAACTTGGTCTCAAATGGGCATTCTTTAGCTAATCACTATGAGCTACATCACTCTTCACTTAGCACTGAGCTCGTAGGAACTGCTCTTCATTTCTGGTGCCCTAAGCTTAACTTTTTCCTTTTCTTCAGTTGCCCAATGTCTATTACTCTAAAAGATATTTTTTACCTTACTGGCCTCCCAGTACTTGGTGATGATACTCTTTGTCTTTTACCTCCTAAATCACCAGATTACCCTGAATTTGATGCCACTTTAACCAGTCAATCTTCTTATGAAAACCTTATCAGTACTAGGTGTCACCTAAAAGATCCCCCTACCAATTCAGAATATGTTGAATTCCTCTGGGTTCTTCTTTATTGCTATCTATTTTGTCCTACTGGAGGCAAACCTAGTATGGATTATTTAATTATAACGAAAAATTGAATGACTTATTTAACATATGTTTTAAGAACCTTGTTGCAGGATTAGATTGTTTCAAATAAGTTAACACAAGGCACATTTCGCGGTCGCACAACACTGGAGATGACCGCCTCATTGAATTGAAGGATGAAACCATATCATAGTAGGGTTCGCGGTCATAAACTCGACCCCAGTAGAGACTGCACATCAACATGAGCAACGTCCAATGAACATGGACGACCGCAACATGAGTAACCCAAATCATTCAAATTCCAGTAAGGCTCGCGGTGACAAGCACGGTAAAAGATACGGTCTCTCTTATTATTTTAATAACCGTCCTGAATAATTCGCGACCGCGTTGCTAATTCAAGAGAAAATCACTCAAACTGACAGTAGTGTTCACGTCTTTAAGTGCGTCCAGAAGGTTGACTCGAGTCTCTCAATTCGACCGCTAATTGGCACCTAGGGTGACCACGACATTCATATTTCGGCGGAAGTTTATTTTGCCCAGTTAAAGAATGCCACGTGGAATAATCGTTATAAACCCACTTCAATATTCAAAAAGGGCGACCGCACATAGCTTATGGGCAGTCGTCCCGATAACCACAACATGGGTAAGATTCCAGCAGTAGAGCACTTAAATTCGACCGTTGAAGCAAATTTAAATGTAGTGACCATCCCTTATCTAAGGGCGACCGCTTGAGACGTTGGCGCGATCGTCCTAGTATCAATGACGATCGCTACTTTCTTCGAATAGTCTATTAACACAAGGTCTAAACTATCAAGACTTATTTCTCACTATCTATAACGGCTAGTTTGACCACATTGGCTATAAATTCACACATTATTATGCTGTTAAAGGAAAGGAATCCTGAATTTAATAGCCAAGCAACATATTTTCTTTTATTACTACAATTAACATTTGAATTGTAATAAGTGTTGGGTGTGAGCATTAAAAACACCATTGTAAAAGTTTAAGTGTGAGCTTGGAAACACTTAGGTTGTAAGAGTGAGCTTGGGAAAAACTTTTGTAAGGGTTGTGATGTATATGATCTCAAACCAATTGTAAAGTTAGAGCTAAGCTTGTAAGAAGAAAACTCAAAGTTAGTGGAATCTTAACAAGTTGTTAAGGAAGTTGTGTGTTCCTTCTTTTACTCACTACTCAACCATTTATTTCTTCTACATTTCTTATTGTTGAGTTTTGAATTCTTTGTTTCTATTTGCCATCATTTCTCAAGAAAACCAATTCACCCCCCCCTCTTGGTTGCCATCTTGGGACAACAATTGGTATCAGAGCTAGAAATGTCTTAAACTTAATTGTGAAATTTGATCCACTATGGCAACTTCTTCTTCATCAAACTCAACCTCTCATGGAAATCTTAACACTATCCTTAGACCCTATTTTGATGGAATGGATTATTCCTATTGGAAACATAAAATGTATTTGTTTCTGGATAGTGAAGGGATTAAGCTATGGGATTTTGTGGAAAGTGAGTGGAAACCTCCTACTCATGAAGTTGATGGTATTCAAGTTCCTCTTCCCAAAGCACAATGCTCAATTGTTAGTGTTAAAGATCGATTCAAGAATAATAGAGCCGCTTCCATCTTGATGAATTCCATTTCAAGAGAAGAAGGTGGAAGAGTTCAACACTTAACTTGTGCACATTGTATTTGAAAAACACTTGAAAACTATCATGAAGGTACCACTCAAGTGAGATTCACTAAGAAACAAATGCATGTTCATGAGTATGAGCTATTCAAGATGAAACCAAATGAAAACATCACCGACTTGACAAATCGCTTGATTGCTATTGTCAATGAGCTAAAGAAGTATGGCAAGATATATGATCAAGGTGATGTAAATAGCAAAATCTTGAGAGCCCTAAGAGCTAGAAAGAACTTTGAATCAAAAGTATCATCCATTTAGCACATTGAGAACCGACGAGCTTGTGGGAAAACTACTCACATTTGAGCTACACAATGAAAAAGAAGAAGATCAAGATGAAAAAGAAAAGAGAAAACCAATTGCTCTCAAAGCAATCAAAGAAGTTGAGAGCTCAAGCAACGAAGGTACTGATGATGAAAATGAAATGGCAATGTTCTTAAAAAGAATAAGTGAATGGAAAAGAAAGAGAAGATTACAAGCTAACAAAGGTGCATTTCCTAAATCCTTCTTCAAAGATAAAGAAAAGAAAAATGAGGTAAAATGCTATGAATGTTGTAAATCTGGTCACATCAAAATGTACTGCTTCAAAGTAAAGAACAAAAAGAAATGGGACAAGAAAAAGAAAAAGTCTCTCAAAGCCATATGGGATGACCCTTCTTCAAGTGAAGAGGAAGAAGAAGAAGAAGGGATTACAAACTTATGTCTCATGGCTATTGAAGATGACTCCAATGAGGTAAGTACTCAATCCTTGAATCTAATAGCACATGATGATATTGATGACCTAGATGATAGTGATTTGATATAAGTTTTTTTTTTATTGCAATGAAAGCCTTGAGCTGAAAATAGAAAAATATTTCTCCAAGATGATGCTCTATAAGAAAAAGAGTTCGAAGTTAGAATATGATTTTATATGCTTGAAGAACTCTACCTTAGAATTGAAAACCTCAAATGAACACTTGGTGAAATCAATAAATGAGTTAAACAAAAATTCATATGACTTAGAAAATGTTATTAAAGAAAATGAAAATTTGAAGCATGAACTAAAAGAACTAAGAGGATCAATTTTAAGATTTCATAAAGGAAAAGAAGCTTTAGACACATTAATTAATAATCAAAGATCACCTTCCTTGAAATATGGATTAGGATTCAATGGCTCAACCAACACTACACTTAGCACACCAACATTTGTAAAAGCCTCTACAACTCGAATCTCTAATGTTGATGTTGTAAAGAACAAAGATGCTCACACCAAATCTAAGAATTCCAAAAAAACTACTCATGGCTCACTAGGAAATAGAGCTAAGTTCTCAAAAAGTAATCATGCATTTATATACACTAAACATGCACAAAAGCAATCACATACTTGTAGTTGTACATGGAATATGAATAGGAAAGTGCAAAAATATAAAACATTGTTGCAATGTACATATTGTATGAAATTTGGACATAAAAGCATTTTTTGTCATATTAGAAAGGCTCATCTCAAGTTAGAAGACGCTTCTATTGCTAACCACCAAGGACCCAATTTCATTTGGATACCTAAGAAAAGATAACTACTATTGCCTTGTAGGTATGCCTAAAATCTACTATCAATGAAAGCATATGGCTTGTGGATAGTAGGTGCTCAAGGCATATGATCGGGAATGCAAAGCTTTTTACAAGTATTACGTACAAACTTGGAGGTAACGTAACTTTTGGAAATAATGCTAAAGGTAAAATTATTGGTGTTGGCTCCATTGGAATACTTGGTAAAGACTTGATTGAAGATGTATGGCTTGTTGATGGTTTGAAATATAATTTGCTGAGTGTTAGTCAATTATGTGATAGAAAATACAATGTAAATTTTGATTCTAAAGGATGCAAGATCACTAATTCAAATGGTGTTATTGTATTTAATGGAACTAGAATAAGCAACACGTATAAAATTGACATACATTCCAATAATGCATTTAAATGTTTAATCTCTACTAATGATGATGCTTGGTTATGGCATAGAAGACTAGGACATGCAAGTATGGATCAATTAAAATACATTTGTAATGAAAACCTAGTTGATGGTCTCCCTAAAATGAAATATGAAAAAGATAGAACTTGTGAACCTTGTCAACTTGGTAAGCAACATAAGAGATCATTTAAATCAAAAAATGTTGTAAGTACCTCAAGACCTTTAGAGCTCATTCATTTGGATTTGTTTGGACCAAATAGAATTGCAAGCCTAGGTGGCAAGTCATATGCATTTGTCCTTGTTGATGATTACTCTAGATTTACATGGGTTAATTTCTTAGCTCAAAGAATGAAGCTTTTAATCACTTCAAAATATTTGCAAAAAGAGTTCAAAATGAAAAAGGATATGTAATCACATCTATTAGAAGTGATCATGACAAAGAATTTGAGAATGAAAATTTTGAAAATTTTTGTAATGAATTTGGCATTTCACATAATTTTTCAGCTCCTAGAACTCCACAGCAAAATGGTGTGGTTGAAAGAAAAAATAGAACCTTGGTTGAAATGGCTAGAACAATGCTCAATGAATATGAATTACTGTCTTATTTTTGGGCGGAAGCCGTTAATACCGCTTGTTACATTGCAAATCATATTTACAAAAGGCCTTTAATTAATAAAACTTCTTATGAGCTATGGAATGGAAGAATTCCTAGAATTTCATATTTTAGAGTATTTGGATGCAAATGCTTTATATTGAACACCAAGAAAAATCTTGGAAAATTTTCATCCAAATCGGATGAAGGCATATTCTTAGGATACTCATTATCTAGCAAAGCATATAGAGTATTTAATAAGAAAACTCTAGTAGTTGAAGAATCAATGCATGTTGTTTTTGTTGAATCATCTAAACTTGATCAAAGGAAATGTAGTACTTTTGATGACCTTGCAGATACTCTTGAACCACAAGAAACTATTGATGCTCCAAGGATCGATCATAATGAACTGAAAGAAAAAAACTCAAGTTCTACCCAAGGATTGGCAATATAAGAAAGATCATCCAAAGGAACTCATCATTGGAGAAACATCTAAGGGAGTAATTACTAGATCTAAAACTAATCATATAGATGTTAACTTTGCTTTTGTTTCTCAAATTGAACCAAAGACCATTGAGGAGGCTCTAAATGATGAGAGTTGAATGATTGCAATGCACGATGAACTTAATCAATTTGAAAGAAATAATGTATGGGAACTTACTTCTAGACCTAAAGATCATTCAATCATAGGATGCAAATGGGTCTATAGAAATAAGCTTGATAAAAATGGTCATATTACTAGGAATAAAGTAAGATTGGTAGCCAAAGGCTATAACCAAGAAGAAGGCATTGATTATGATAAAACATTTGCCCCCGTAGCTAGATTAGAAGCTATTAGAATATTACTTGCTTTTGTATGTCACATGAATTTTAAACTCTTTCAAATGGATGTTAAAAGTGCATTTCTAAATGGATTTATAAATGAAGAAGTCTATGTTGAACAACCTTCGGGTTTTGAAAACTATAATTTTCCAAATCATGTTTCAAACTCACCAAAGCTTTATATGGATTGAAACAAGCACCAAGGGCATGGTATGATAGACTTAGTGCATATTTACTTGAAAATGATTTTTCAAAAGGAAAAGTGGATACAACTCTCTTTGTTAAAAAGGATAAACATAACATTTTAATTGTGCAAATTTATGTAGATGACATAATATTTGGAGCTACTAATGAAACCTTGTGCAAAGAATTTGCTGGATGTATGACTAGGGAATTTGAAATGAGCATAATGGGTGAACTCAAGTTCTTCCTTGGACTACAAATCAAGCAATGCAAAGATGGAATTTTCATCAACCAATCCAAATATACAAAGGAAATCATCAAGAAATTTGGAATGGATGGCTGTAAAACTAGCAAGACTCCTATGAGCACATCCTTGAAATTGGGTAAAGATGAAAATGGTAAAGCGGTATATGAAAAGAAATATCGAGGTATTATCAGATCATTATTTTACTTAACCGTTTCTAGACTTGATATAATGTATAGTGTATGTCTTTGTGCAAGATTTCAAACTTGTCCTAAAGAATCACACTTGAAAGCTACTAAGAGAATTTTGAAATACTTAAATGGTACATTCCATTTAGGTCTTTGGTATCCTAGAAATACATCATTTCATATTTTAGGATTTTCGAATGAGGACTATGCCGGCAGTATCTTGGACAGAAAAAGCACAACAGGAGCATGTCACTTTCTTGACAGTTCTCTAGTTTCTTGGCATAGTAAGAAACAAATATCGGTAGCCTTGTCTACGGCGAAAGCCGAATATGTTGCGGCATGTTTCTGTTGCACACAAGTGTTATGGAAGAAGCAACAATTGCTTGACTATGGTAAAGTGTTTAATAATATTTCCATTAAATGTGATAACATTAGTGCTATCAACTTGTCCAAAAATCCTATCCAACACTCTAGGTCTAAACATATAGACATTAGACATCATTTTTTGAGAGATAATGTACAAAACCAAAATATTATTTTAGAGTTTATAGATACACATAATCAACTTGCTGATATCTTTACAAAACCTTTAAATGAAGATAGGCTTAACTTCATTAAGCATAATTTAGGTATGATTGATGGAACATCCGTGAATGAATAAAATATTGCCTATTAACAAAAAACTCTCAAACATCTCTAGGCATCAACTTTGATCACTTTTTTTAAAACTATAACAATCCATCACTTTTGCCCTTTTATTTTTTTGAGATACTCACGGTCGTTCCAATGCTTATTGTGGTCGCAACCTTGCCAGTTAGACTCATATGAAATGTCCCTTCAGCGAGTAGTCAGGAAACATTGATGAGCGGTTGCAATAATTTGAATAGTTTCGACCGTTACAGACATTCTCTCCATTCGTGAGCACTCATTTTATGCTAACGGTCACTATAGTGTTTTTAGCGATCACACCTATACAAATAGGCGACCGCACTCTGTACACTCTGCTCAAATTTTTGTAATCATTGGCAGTATGACAGGTCGCAATTTTCAACCTTCTAACAGTCATAAATGGCTACTCTCTTAATTTCTTCTATTTAAGACCATCTTACATCAGTTACATAGGTCTTTTATCACTTATAACATACAAACTTCCCTCCATATCTCCAAATTCTCTCAAGATCATCTCCTTCTCAAATACTCTTTGTTTTCAAGTTTCCTTCACTTCTTCAGTTCTCATGGCCCCCAAAAAGAGAAGTATTTCCAAAGGGAAAGGGAAAGGGAAGAAACCTTTAGGAATCACTGTAAGTGAACCTCAAGATGTTCCTCCATCTCCTCCACAGTCTAGAAGAGGTGAGAAAATTCATAAACCTCACCATCAAACCCCCGAGGAAGATGTGAGATATGCTATGCTAAAAAGAAAGAAATTTGAAGGAATCAAATCTCCATTTGGTGGCATGCTCTTTGCCCTCAACATTAAGGAAGAGATTGAGAGTCTACTTGATGTTCTTGGCTGGAAGAAATTTGTTTTCCCTGATGAGGTAGGTTACTCTAGCCTTAGTAGGGAATTTCTTATGTCCCTTCAGATTGAAAAGAGTGCAAATTCTGCACTAGAGTGGTATGGGGTTAGATTTAAGCTTTTTGATCAATACCTAGCCTTAACCTTAGAGGACTTTGGAAAAATTTGGGACTTTCCTATTGGTGGAGTCACCTCCTACAATGATTTAGCCTTCTCCAACCAAACCCTCTCTACCTTTTGGCAAGAAATTTCTGTAGAGAAGGCCTTTGAGAAAGAGTCAAAAGCTAGACACATTAAGTCCCTCACCCACTGGATGCTTCATAGAATTATAACCTACTCTATTCACTAAAGGGCTGATGGGAATGAAAAGGTAACCAAAAGAGACCTCATCTTCTTATATGCATTCACCCACAACATCCTTATGAACGCAATAAAATTCTTGATTGACACATTGTATCACCATGCTATCACAAGAACTGGAACCTTGTTTTTATCCTCCCAAATCACTCAAATAGCTAGGCACCTAAACTTAATTAATGATCTTAACTTAGCTACCTTGAGAAATCCTTTCAATCTTGCCTCTAGTGCCATCACAATAGACTATCTAGAACATGCTGGCTGTGTTAGAAAGACTGAAGTCACATATGTGTACTGGTTTGGAAAAAGAGGAGTTGTAGATAGGCACAAGAAAAGACCAAGGTACATCATTGAGGAAGAAGGAGACTCTTTGGAAGTTGTTGTTGAACTACCTCCCAAGGCTTCCTCATCTAAACCTACCCAAACTAGCTCTCCTACAAAACTCATTTTGAGAGACATCAAATCTCTTTCAAGGAAACTCTCTCACTTCAAGAAAAGCGTATCCAAGAGATTCCATCACTTGAACAAAAGGATTGATCTTATATCTCACATGCATCATGATCTCTATGACATGCAAGGCAAAATGGATTTACCTCAATGTAATCTTGAGGATTGAGATATAAGTGATCATACAGAGAGTCCCCCTGAAGAAGAAGAATCCATCAGCACTAGCTCTACTAGCAATGTCCCTCTTGATAAGGGAAAAGCTCCTATAGAAGAAGAAGAGCTAGATGAGGATGAAGATTCTGATTAGTTTACTTTTACTATTTCTATTTCTATTTTACTATTTCTATTTTTCTCTCTTACTATTGTCTTTGATATCCTTTGTGCTGCCCTATTTTTAATGACATTATGGTTTTTAAATCATAATCTTCTTATGCATTTTGCCTATGACAAAGGGGGGAGAAATACACAAATGGGAGAAATATACAAATATGAGTATAACTAATGTGTGTAAAGTGAATATAATAATGTGTATGTGTATGTGCCAAGTTATTACAATAAAATAAGCTACACACTCCAAAATAAACATGATACATGCATATGTTTAGGGGGAGCTTTATAGAATCTCCATAAATGTATTAACCATCAATACATGAGAAATTAAAATTTCTTTCCTTGAATTTACATTTCTCTCACTTTATATCATCATTCCATTTGATTGTCAAATTCAAAATGGGGGAGATTGTTAGCCAAATGATCTCAATTTTGATCCTTGACAACTCAAATTGAATGACTTATTTAACATATGTTTTAAGAACCTTGTTGCAGGATTAGATTATTTCAAATAAGTCAACACAAGGCACATTTCGCGGTCACACAACACTGGAGACAACCGCCCCATTGAATTGAAGGATGAAACCATATCATAGTAGGGTTCGCGGTCAGAAACTCGACCCCAGTAGCGATCGCACATTAACATGAGTGACCGTCCAACGAACACGGACGACCGCAACATGAGTAACCCAAATCATCCAAATTCCAGTAAGGTTCGTAGTGACAAGCATGGTGGAAGACCGCTCTGCTAATTTAAGAGAAAATCACTCAAACTGACAGTAGTGTTCGCGTTCTTAGGTACATCCAGAAGGTCGACGCGAGTCTCTCAATTTGACCGCTAATTGGCACCTAGGGCGACCGCAATATTCATATTTCGGCGAAAGTTTATTTTTTCCCAGTTAAAAAATGCCACGTGGAATAACCGTTATAAACCCACTTCAATATTCAAAAAGGGCGATCGCACATAGCTTATGCATGACCGTCTCGACAACCACAACATGGGTAAGATTTCAGCAGCAAAGCACTTAAATTTGACCGTTGAAGCAAATTTAAATGTAGCGACCATCCCTTATCTAAGGGCGACCGCTTGAGACGTTGGCGTGACCGTCCTAGTATAAAGGACGATGACCGCTACCTGCTTCGAACAGCCTATTAGCACAAGGTCTAAACTACCAATACTTATTTCTCACTATCTATAACGGCTAGTTTGACCATATTAGCTATAAATTCACACATTATTATTCTGTTAAAGGAGAGGAATCCTGAATTTAATAGCCAAGCAACATATTTTCTTTTATTACTACAATAAATATTTGAATTGTAATAAGTGTTAGGTGTGAGCATTAAAAACACCATTGTAAAAGTTTGAGTGTGAGCTTGGAAACACTTAAGTTGTAAGAGTTAGCCTGGGAAAAACTCTTATAAGGGTTGTGAGGTATATGATCTCAAACCAATTATAAAGTTAGAGTTAAGCTTGTAAGAAGAAAACTCAAAGTTAGTGGAACCTTAACAAGTTGTTAAGGAAGTGGATGTAGGATTGGAGTAAATCCGAACCACTATAAATCTTATGTGTTCCTTCTTCTACTCACTACTTAACCATTTATTTCTTCTACATTTCTTGTTGTTGAGTTTTGAATTCTTTGTTTCTATTTGCTATCATTTCTCAAGAAAACCAATTCACCCCCTCCTTTTGGTTGCCATCTTGGGACAACAATTGACATTAAGGCTTGTGGGCCTTCTTACTATAGATGGGCTTTTTTATTTATGGGCCAGGAGAATCAGGTCTGATGCCAATAAATGCCCTCTGTGTGCATTTGGTTTCTAAGAAACTGAAATGCATGCTAATTCTGATTTTCCTTCTTATTTTTGAGTGCTCGATATACTGTGTTTAAATTTGAAAATATTTCAAATTCAAACAATCCCCATATCACCTAAGATTTCACATAGCACTTCAAACACCTAGTTTTTTAAGTTGCACAAATACTTCATTCTCTACTCTTCAAACCTCTACTATGGCATCTACTATTGATTCATTGAAGGAGCAACTTCTCCATCGCTTTCCAACTAATGATTTACCAACTCACCTATTTTTTTTTAGTAAGTTTCCTTCATCTTTGTTTTATTCCTTTCATTCTGGTATTGATGATTCTTACTTCACATATATTTTTCCATAGGGATACCACTCAAAATTTTAAACTTATTAGTTCAAGGGCTAATGACCTTCTATCTATAGGTCCCATTTCTCCAAACCCTAAACCAACTGATCCACCTTTTCTTTCTTTATAGAAAGCTAACATCCTATTTGAAAATGCTAGCTCTATTTCCAAATCTTGGCCTCTTGCTAGTGATGAATGGTATCACTAGATAGAACGTCTTCACCCATTTGACCAAAAAACTTGGTCTTAAATGGGCATTCTTCAGCTAATCACTATGAGCTACACCACTTTTCACTTAGCACTGAGCTCGTAGGAATTGCTTTTCATTTCTGGTGCCCTATGCTTAACGCTTTCCTTTTTGCCAGTAGCCCAATGTCTATTACTCTAAAAGACATTTTTTACCTTATTGGCCTCCCATTACTTGGTGATGATGCTGTTTATCTTTTACCTCCTAAATCACCAGATTACCCTGAATTTGATGCCACTTCAACCAGTCAATCTTCTTACGAAAACCTTATCAGCACTAGGTGTCACTTAAAAGATCCCCCTACCAATTCAGAATATGTTGAATTCCTCTGGGTTCTTCTTTGTCGCTATCTATTTTGTCCTACTAGATGCAAACCTAGTATGGAGTATTTAATTATAACGAAAGCTTTAGCTGCTGGCCATCATTTGGCCTTAGGTACCATTTTCCTTAGCTCTATATATTTTAATATTAGCAAATGTTTTACCTCTGAGAAGCTTACTAGTTGTATATGGATAGTTCAGTTGTGGTTATACTTGTATTTTCCTTATGTTCACTCTTCCCTCCCTAAGAATCCCAGTTATTGCTTAGGTGAGCGACTCATTAATTATGAGGTCATCACATCTTCCTCTGAAATCCTAAAGCTTTTTTGATCTTCTGATTATATAATTCTCAATACTTACCATGACATTGTAGATATGCCTTTGTGGCTTAAGTCTTTTATCTTTGATCGCCCTAGTTTTTAAGGAAGTTAGAAAACGTCTATTTTATGTCTTTATCGCCCCTCGATTTCTATTCGTTGGAGCAGCTTACGCTTTTAAAGTTCATCCTACAGCCTGCCCCATTTCCACATAAACCTATGCTCCTAATATATGGAATACTCAATTTGGTTTTCTGCCTACCATTCCTAAGCATACTTTTGGACTTCCAAGAATTTCTGAAACACACTCTTAACAAGTTATTGAACAACTTATGGCCTAACATACTCCCCTATATTGTCATGTTACTTCTGTTTCCAGAGCCCATTTTGTAGTTTTTGATGAATGATGGCATTCAAACATTCAACCACTTCTACCTTCTTCAGGTAAACAATTATTTCTTCCTATTGACAATGTTCATATATTCTTACTAAGCTAAAGGTTTGCATCCAGACATTCACATTTCTCAATTCAAAGAAAAACAGGCCAGAACATCCATTCAACCCAATGAATCCAAATCTAGTAGTAAAAAAGCCAAGATAAAACATGAGGCTCCTCCAATTCAAAGGTCCAGGAAGTCCAATCGAATTACCTTGAAGACCAAAATATCCAATAAGGATGACACTCGTTTTGAAGTTCTAGATGCTGATGGCACCTATCCAAGTAAGCCTAAATTGAATTATCTTTACAAACTTTTTATTTTATGCTTACCTCTATATTGTTTTCTTCAGAGATATATGCTGATCCAACACTTTTCAAAGGGAAAGGTTCCTCAGCTTCTTCTTCTAATGGAATTGATGAAAGCACAACCTCTGATGAACCAGAAGCTGCTGCTACTAGTTTGGCCCATTTATCTACTGAAACCGACCCCTTGTCATCAATAAGAACTTCCACTCTCCCAATTGCTAGTACATCGACTTCTAAGGTATTAACTGTTCTCATATTGATATCCCTGTAACTCTTATCAACCAAAATTCACTTTTAACCTCTTTTCCACAGGGATTATCTTGGGAAAATACTATCGCTTCAATTTCTGACAAACAAGATGAAAAAGTAGACCTCACACCCTTAGTCCAAATGTTCAACCCTCTTCCTCCTGCCACCAATTCTGTTGCCCGTACTATAATTGAACTGACAAAGAATATTGCCATGTTTAGTCTTTCAAAAGATATTATTTCCATGACTCCTGTAGAGAAGGATGCTCTTATTACTTCTCTATCTAATTTACTATCTTCTCTAACTAAAGAGGAATCCAAACAAGTGGTTTCCACTTTGATGAAAGAAGTTGAGTCAATGTTTACTACTGTAGTTGCTGCTACCAAAATTAGCGCTGACTATACCGAGAAGATCACTCAAATGCAACAAGATCAAGCTAATCATGAAGCAGAGATACAGAAGAAACATGATTGTGCTCTTCAAATCAACACTTTAAAAGCTCAGTTCCACAGCCATAATGATCAAATCCAAGAGCACTTGTTCGCTATTGAAAAACTTAAGGCTGAACAAAAAGAAATGATAGCTGAAGGTCAAAAATTAAAATTTCAATATCATCAATATAAGCAGAATGTTGATGCTTTCAAATATTCTCTAGAATCCCAGAAGAAATGTGCTACTTCCTAGACTAGCAAACTCACCATCGCTCAAGATGCTATCGCCAGTTGTCACGCCAAGTGGAATGCTCTCTAGGCTACTAATATTCATTCTCTTTAATTGCCATAGTTTCTTTAAAAACTTTTTTGGCTATGACTTTGGCTTGTTCAAGTACTTGTAGAATTTTATTTAACCATGAGTTGGTTTTATCTTTCTAGTCAAAACATTAAAAGATTGTACTTGTTTCGTTTCATGCTTTAATATTTTGAACCTCAGTGGCCATTAGGCCCACTTTAATTTTATTAAATTCTACTTAATTTTCAACAGATAATTGACCATAAGTTGGCCTTACAGTTTTCTACAATATTTAAATAAAATCAATAGAGATTAGTTTAAGTCCATTAATTCCCACATGGAAGGATAATATTTTTTCAAATATTTACCATTGATTGCTCTCCTATGTGATTCTCCTTCTAGACTTGCCAACTAGTATGCATTTCTATCTAGCACTTTGTAAACTTTAAAAGGGCCTTCCCAATTCGGTGACCATTTTTCAAACTCTCTATCCTTGGTGGCAATAGGTAAAATTACCTTCCAAACTAAATCTCCCACCTTAAAATTCTTCTTTTTTACCCTTTTATCATATAACTATGCTACTCTCTTTTTTCCGCATCAACATATGGTTGAATGCCTACATTCTCACTTCTTCAAGATCTTCTAACTCCATGGCCATCGCTTTAATATATTCATTAGGTACCAACTGATTCTGTAAAGCCACTTGAAGTGAGGGAACCACCACTTCCATTGGTAAAACAACATCATGCCCATAAACAAAAAAAAAATAGAGAAACTCATGTGGCACTCCTTATTGAGGTTCTATAAGACCATAATGTTTTTGATAAAATCCTATGCCAATCTCTAGGATTATCTTCCAACATTTTCTCTAGAATGTTTATAAGAATTTTGTTGGATGCCTCAGCTTGTCCATTAGCCTGAGAATAATGAGGAGTAGACTTTATTAGCTTGATTCCATAGTCCTCAGCGAAATCTTTTATTTCATCCCCTGTAAACATAGTTCCATGATTAGTAGTTATGGTTTGACGAATATCAAATCTGTGAACAATATGCTCCTTGATAAACTATATAACATCTTGTTGCTCTACTTTTTTCATTAGCACAACTTCTACCCATTTTATGAAGTAATATATGGTGACAATTAAGAAACTGTGCCCTTTGAAAGAAGCTGGATATATTTTTCCAATGAAATCAATAGCCCAACCATGAAATGGCCAAGGCTTAACCACTGCATGCATGTCATCTACCAGTATCCTATGAATGCTTCCATATTTTTGACACCCTTAGCATAAGTAATACAATCCTTTAATTTGGATGGCTAAAAATAGCCATCCAAATTCGGATTAACTCTTATTTTCACTCTAGCTTGATGAGCTCCATAAAACCTTCATGCACTTGCTTCATCACTTCAAAAGCCTTAGGCTGAGCTAGACATCTTAGTAACAACCCATCTTGTCCTTTTATGTATAATTCACCATTTATCAAGACATAATTTAATGCTTGAATTTTGATTTGGTGTGAATTTTTCTGACTGGGACATTCTGAATACCTCCCGATTTCTCCAATTTGTAGCCACATTAGCATCCAATGAAAAAGAATCCACTTATATTCCTCATGTACTAATTGAAAGATGATTGTTCTTTTGCACCAAAATTAATTTTTCTATTATTTCTTCCGTCATCCTTAATCCTGATGCCACTTGAGCTAATTCATTTGCTTCCTAATTTTCTTCCCGAGGGATATGCAAGAAACCAACTTCAAAATTATTTATTAATTGAACTTCAGCAGTGAAATATGGAGCTAGCAACAAACTATTACACTTATATTCCCTAGGCACCTGTTTCAACACCAGTTGAGAATCTCCCATCATCATTACATTTCTAGCTTTCAAATCTTGCAATATTTCCAATCCACTAACTAATGCTTCATATTCAACTTGATTATTTGCACATTCAAATCCCAAGTGAAATAACACCATTGTTTTAACTCCATCTGGTGCTATAATTATAATCCCAGCATCAGATGCTATACTGATGCTAGATCTGTCAAACTTCAAAACCCACATATCAGTCCCTACAGAATAAACAAGTAATTCATCACTATTACTTTGCTACTACATTAAAGAAGGATGATCTGCCAAGAAATATCCAATAGAATTATCAAATGCTAAAATATACATTTTCAAGGGATAACCTTCTCTTGGAGGCACTAATACAGGATGACTCATTAGATATTCTTTTATTTTGTCAAAAGCTTCCTGATGTTGAAGACTCTATACAAATTCTTCAGAAGCTTTTAATTTCAAAACTTCTGAGAAAACCTTTGTTTTACTGGCCAGATTAGAAATAAATCTCATTAAATAATTTATCTGGCCTAAAAATCTTTGTAATTCTTTTTTATTCTGTGGAGGCTTAGCTTCAATAATTGCCTTCGTTTTATTTTTGTCCACCTCCATACCTCTATGATGCACTAGGAATCCTAAGAAATTTTCAGCCCTCACCCCAAATGCACATTTTAAGGGATTTAATTTCAATTTATGGATTCTCATTCTTTCAAAGCTTTCTCTTAAATGATGAACATGATCTTTGGTTTCTTAGATTTAACCATAATGTCATCAATGTATACTTCTAAAACTTTTTCTATCATATCATAGAAAATGGCATTCATAACTCTTTGATAAGTTACATCAACATTTTTTAAACCAAATGGCATTACAAAGCCATTCGAAGGTTCCTATTGAAATAGGACATCTAAATGCCGTTTTAGAAATATCATTTTCTTAAATTAAAATCTAATTATAACCAGAATATCCATCCATAAAAGACAATAATTCATTCTTAACAGCAGAATCTATTAGCATATCTGCCACATGCATAACATATACATCTTTTGGAGTAGCAGCATTCGGATCTCTAAAATCTACACAAACTCTCAATTTTCCTTTCTTTTTCACTGCTGATACAATATTAGAAAGCCAAGTTGCATACCTTGCAGGCCTGATGAATTTGGCCCGTAAAAATTTTCTATTTCTTTTTTCGCTTTAGCTTCTACCTCTTTGGACATCCTCCTTGGTGGCTGTTGAAATGGTCTGAAACCTAATTTGATTGGAAGAAGATGTTATACCAGTCTTCTATCCAAACCCGGCATATCTTCATAGCTCCAAGCAAAATAGTCTTTATATTCATACAATAAGTTTACTAATTCTTGTTTCAAGTCTTCCACAAGCAATGAGCTTATATATGTAACTTTAGGATCCTCTGATGTTCCCAAATTAACCTCTTCCAATGCATCCTGAGTTTCAGGTTGAACATCTTCAAATTTCCTTGGGGCTTGAACCAAATCTTTAAATTATATTTCTTTAGCTTCTGTTTCTTCTTGGTCATCTTCAAAATGACTTCTGCTCCACAAACTTCCACCTATTCTAACTCTTCACACATGCGCTGCAAATAACATTTCCACATGGCAGCTGTAGCTATTGCCTCTCCCTCTGTGGTTCTTTTAATCATTTCACCTCCTTATAACTGGTAAACCTACTGGCCAGAAAGGTATTATTGAAGTAGGTTTGAGGAGAGCTCTGGATTGGTCTTGTATTTGATGCTTGTCCACAAAAGACATATACACCTCTTTAAGGTTACCATTCTTATTCTTCCCTTTAAAACAAATAGGACCAAATCCTTGTTCATAATATCTGGCCTTAATGCATTCTGCAGATACAAAAAAAGGTTTTTTCTCAGTCCAAATAGTTTCCACTTCATTCCCTTTCCAGCATAAAAGTGCTTCATGTAAAGTGGAAGGAACACAGGCATTTGCATGAATCCAATCCTTGTCCAGTAAAGCATTATAATTCGCTGAAGAATTAACAACAAAAAATGCTACCATAGATGTTACACTTCCCACTGATAATTATATTGGCAAGATTCCAACAGCAGAAGTTACTTCACCAGTAAAAGCTGATACAGTTACATATGTTGCAAGTAAATGTTCCTCATTTTTTTTCCAAGACTCTCAGCATCCTATATGGAAAAACATTAACAGCTCACCCATTGTCTACTAATACTTTTATGACTCTTCTTCCACCAAAATATGCTTTAATATATAGTGGACGAATATGCTTTGTCGTTTCCACAGAAGGTTTTTCAAATACTAACCTCTTGGAACTATTCGGCCTTGTGGCCTAAATATTTATTCTACCATGTGGTTCATCTGAAGCTTCCATCTTTGGTACTGCCCCCCAAGCTGAATCTACTTCCACCACAGCTTCTGTCACTTTACCTTGTGCCATAAAATTTGATGGAAGCACCAATTCTGTAACTAAACATTGGAAAGAAAGATGAATCTTTCCAACAGAAAATCCTCCCCTAAAGACTTCTTTTTCATCTGTAGAATCACTTTTCTCATCTTCTGTTGCCTTTCAACCAAAATTAGACTTTGATTTTATACTTCCATGATTATGAGCTTCTGTTCATTATCTCTAGAACTTTTTTCCTTTGCACTCCTCATCTTTAGTACTTTGCCTTATTTTCACAGCCCTTTGCCTCAACAATCTCCTCTTCTGAGTTCTTGTAAGTAACTGTGGAAATTTCTTACATTCTACCCTCCGCCATTGGTTTTCTATCTTCACTGGTAGAGGAGTCACAAACCTAGGTTCCATTTAAGCTTATCTACTCTAGCACTTTTTTTTGCTTGTTCCATTTTCTAATGCAGTCCACACTCTTTAGGCATCCAATTTTTTTCCTTTACTATTTTCCACTCTTGAATTTTTACTTACCACCATACCCCTTTTTGCATCCAACAATGACCTTAAATCAAATTTAGCTACATTCACAGAAGGAAATGGGTCTTTATCCACCAACATAGCCTTTTCTTCTCAGGGAACTTGAGAATTCCTTTGTTGATCCTGTCTTGTAATACATTCTTAAATCCCCAATAAGAGCCAGTGGAATGACTTTTAGAATTATGAAACTTATAATACTTCTGGCCTTTTAATTCTTCAGCACTAGGGATGTGATGATCTGAAGGAAGTTTTATAAACTTTTCCTTAAGCAGAAAATAAAAATATCCTCTATCTTTGAAACATTAAATGTATCATGAGCCTATGCATTTTAAGTAGGAATCTTCTTCCATACATTTGGTATTTTCTTTTCTAATAAAGGGCATGTCACAGAACCAGTGATATGTAAATCAACTACAACAGCTTCTGGCTGGCCAATTTCTTAAAAATAAGTTCCCATAGCACTCTTTCTTCTCTATCTTTCTTCTTGTAGTAATTCCTCATACTCTGCCACCTTAGCGTCCAATTAATAAAAGTCTCTGAACTCCATCCCTTGAAACTTTTTCCTTAACTCCAAATCTAAACCTCTTTGTACCATCTTCACAAATTCTATTTCTGGCAAGTATACTTTGCACCTTTTCCTCATCTTCTTGAACTTGGCAATACACTTGTCAGTGGTTTACCCTGCTCTTTGACTTACTCTAGACAACTCAGCTATGCATACTTTAGGTTCAACTCTAAAGAACTGAGTATGGAACTGACGCTCCATTTCTTGCCAAGTAAAGATTCAATTCTTAGGAAGAGTTATATACCAAGTAAATGCACTTCCTATTAAGAAATTAGGAAACAATCTTAATATGTAAAAAGTTAACTTATCATAATTTGCCAATTCACCACACTAAATAGTAAATCTTATAATATGTTCTGTGGAGGATTGACCATCTTTCCCAGAGAACAATGAGAAATATGGGATATGATATCTTCTTGGATAACTATTTTCCTAATCTATCATTTCATGATAAGGTTTTACAAATTCTGAATGACCCATTTGCCTTAGGTCGGGTCCATAAAGCTCATGAACAATCTCCCTTATAGTATCCATATCAACATTACCTCTTTGCCAATTTTCCTGTGGAATTAATTGCGATAGTCTCCAGACCAAAGGCTATGGAAAATCTGCATCATAAACATATGACTGTATATGAGGATTAATCATTCCAAACATATGTGGGGCTTGATTTGGCTTACCATTAACACGGTCATTACCATTGGTACCTTTGTTATTTCCATTCAACTCTTTCCTTCTAGGAGGAGGAACATATTTTTCATCAGCATGACCTTGAGGCCTCTGCCAATTTTATAACTCTAAATTAACAGAATTCCCCCAAGTTCTTCTATCACTTGTTTAGAAGAATGCATACCCACATTTTGCATAGATGGACTTGTCTCTTAAGGTCAATTTTGTTTCCCAATTGTCAAATTCCCTTCACTCACAGTTTGAAACAATTCTTCTTATTGCTTCTGCATTTGGTCCTGTAACTCTTAGAATTTTATTTGAGTGTCCTAAATTTGTACTTGTGATATTAACACATGTTTAAGAAAATCCATTAAAGTCATTCAATCCCATTTATCATTAATAACATATCCTTCTCTGGTACTATTTGCATTTAATTGCACTATGGGAATCTCTGACAAGGAAAGATCCCTTTCTCAATTTTTTCCACCATTGATGGAACGTATCCCTCTTGCCCTGCTGTTGCAACTGCAACATTCGGATTACTGGGCCTGGTAGTATCTCTCACATTCTTCTTCAGTGGCATTGCTCTCGAACAGTCCCACAGGGAGTGCCAAAATTGTTTCCTCAAGGCTTGAAGAAAACACTGTTGGCCTTTAAATGCCTGTGGAACGGGCGTGCCAGAGGTGATAACTCCTCAATCTGAAAACATTTTACCTGGTTTTCAATCAAAAGATTGTGAATTTTCTTAAAGAACCTAAAGAAAAAGGGTTCTTAAGATTTTTGCAAATAAATAACTTGAATTTCACAACAACACCATTTAAATTTAAGGAATTGGACTGTTGAAGTATCAGTAATTGAAAGAAAAACTTCTAATTACTTGAAAAAAACTATAATTACAAGGATTAAACAAAGATTTACTAGAAGTTTATGAAATCTAAGCTTGTTCGGCTAAATAGATTTTTTATGGAAATTGTTGTGTGTCCCTACCCTTTTCTCCTTTTCCTTTTATATTCTATTCCTCAGTTTCATTCCTATTTTTTCGGTACTTGGAGATTGTGAAGAGTAGTTACAACTGCCTCTTTCATGGTTGACAGTTCCTAAGGCATCAACTTTCTTCTCTTCCTATAACTGCTCTTTTAAATATTGATATTAAGGCTTGTAGGCTTTCTTACTATAGATGGGCTTCTTCATTAATGGGTCAGGAGAATCAGGTCTGATGCCAACACATTCTTTAACACTTACACAACAAAGATCAACAAAATCACTAGTACCATTAAAACATTGAACACAAGTAAAGTAACCTCTATCAAGAAACTATTTGCATCTATCCCAATACACAACTCTTTTGCTCGTGCATATGTAGTGTAGAATGACAAATTTGTTGAAATCCAATGTGCAATTTCTATCTTTCTCTAATTTCCTATAAAATTCAGCAGAAGAAATTATTTTGAATCCCTTTTTTTGCTTGATGTATTTATTTGTTGAAAGTAATTTTCCATCTCCATTTGTACCAATTGGAAATAAATTGAGTTGTATAATTATGAAAATTTTTTATATGGACTGAAAATTTTCAGTTTTCAGCATCAAGAATCAAATCTCAGATAATCATCCTTTCTCTTTGGTTCAATTTCTCTTTGCATGCAACTCTCTCTTTCTATCTTTTTCTCTCTCTAATGGCTGAGACACCATTGAAGTTCCAAGGAGAAGAAGAAATTGAAATTGAAGAAGATAACGAAAGGCAGAAATTATTTAGCCACTTACTCTCTCTTCTTGAACAAGAAGAAGAGCCAAATCATGATCTATCCTCTCTAATGACTATTCTTCAATGAGAACTATTTTCTGAATATTCTAGCACTCTTTCTTCTCCAACCACCACAACAATTGACCAAGAAATTAAAAATTCGACCACCGTAACAAGTTCCGTAGAAGATCATACAACTTCCTTCACTACTTCTTCTAATTAATTTCTTGAAGGAAGATGAAGAAGATGATAAAGACATAGTCATAAGGCATCTTCTTGAAGCATCTGATGATGAACTAGGCATTTTAAACAAAAAAAGTGGTTAGCAGTGGCAAAGATGGTTTTGTTAGTAATGAAAATGGGTATAATGGAGTATATGGATATTCTCTTTATGATGGATTTATGGGAGATTGAAGGCCCAAAAGCTAGTGAACATTTTATTCTTTATTTTTGGAGAAAATTTTATTCGTTTATGATGTGGAAAACCCTTTTGCATGTGGCCTCTAATATATATATTTTGCTCTATGTTTGAACCTCACATGCTAGCATCTGTTTCATATTATGAAATTAAGGGTTAAAAGGTTATGAAAACACCAAATTGAGGGAGTTAAAGTGATTGATTGAATAGTATAATGAGCAAAATGATTAAAGTTGCTAAGTTAAGGGGGCAATGGATATATTAAGCCATAAATTTATATAATTTATTATAAACTAATTTTTTTAATATTACACTTGGGGGAGGGTGGGAGGATCGATCATGGGTCAATTGCTTAGAGGAGGCATACTTCACTGTCAGACTATATCTCGGTATGCTTTTATTAACCAAATTAAGTTTCGGTGTGCTTTTGTTAACTGAATTAACTTTTTTTTAAATGACAATACACACACACACACACACACATATATATATATGACCCAAAGACTGGCCAATCAATGGAGGCATGAAGGGCTTGAACTGGCTTAAGTTGGTATTTCGTTCTGAATAATTTGCTTGAAAATCTCCTAAAGATTCAAAATAATGAATAAAAGCAATTCAAATTGTACATGTATTTTAGTAATATTTTTTTTTACTAATCAGTAATTATTTTTAGTAAAAATTTTTTACTAATTACTAATTATTAATATTTAATTATGTTGTTCAGTATATTAAACTAGAAGAAAATTGTAAAATTTCAATTTTTTTTTAAAAATTTCTAATTTTTAAAAATTTAATAAAATATATTATAATTAAATTAGATAAATTAAATTAATAGTTTTAAATGAAAAATGAAGGGATTTTAAATAAAAAAGTGGAATATAAATGTGATATATATGTAAAATATACATAACATATAAAAGTCAACACTTTTTAAAAGAAAAGTCAAAAGTCAAAGTAAAAAGGGTATTTTGGTAATTAAATCTTAAAAATTTAAAATTATTAAATTAATTAAAAAATAAATAATTTTTGAATGAAAGATGAATTTTTGGACTTTTAATTTATTAAATAAATAATTAAATAATTGATTATTAAAATATTATAATAAATATATATATATGTAAATGATTTAAAATAAAAGATGAAAGGAAAGAGAAATTAAAGTTGTCTTCATTTCTTCTTCTTCTTCTTCAAGACAGAAACCACCATGAGAGTATAGACCAAGGTTTTGATTATTCCATACTCCATAAAGTGAAGGATTTAACAAGTTTAAAGTGAATTTTTGGTGATTTTCATCAAATTTGGTAAGTTTCCAACTCTTTTCTTTGAATTCCATAGAAATTTGGATTATGTGTGATTTTAAATTTTTAAGTAGTATGTTATAATTATTGAAATTGGTGTGTATGATATTATTTTGGGTAGTTAACAATGATTTTAAGGTTGAATTGAAAAGATGATGGAGTTTGGATAAAGAATGGTGAAGAGAGAGAATTTAGGGTTATGAATTTTTAGGATTTTGAATAAGAGTGAGTATTTAAGTAATGTGTATGAATGAAACATGTTAAAATATGTTTTTAATAATATAATTAAACTTAAAACACTAATTTAAATGGAATAGAATGTAATTCTAATGTTAAAGTAAGGAAAGACTAAAATTTTGAAATTTGTAGGGGTGATGTTTAATTATGGTTTAATTTTGAAAATGCCATTAAATGTGATACTAAATGATTATTTGCTATCACATTTGATTTAGGCATTGAGGGAGATTGATTTGCTTCATCCAAGTGGTGAAGGGAAAGTTGGAAGGATAAGATTAGAGGTTGTTTTAAGCTTGTTTTGGTTGCTATTTGAGGTAAGTACAAACTTTGAATACATTGGTTATATTTGCATGACATTTGAGCTTAACACATTTTGGTTGAAAAATGTGTTAAACTTCTTGATACATTGGTTATGTATGAATAATGTGCTATGACATTTGTAATGTCATATATGTGTTAAATGCATTGTGAAAAGTCATTGATAATGGCTAAATTGTGTAAAATGTGAAATATGTGTGTTATGTGAAAATGACCCAAAGTGTTTGGATAATGCCATTTGTTGTGTATGCATTAAGTGCATTGTTAAAAAGCCATTGATATTGGCTAGATTACATTAAATGTGATTAATATGTGAATTATGTTGAAATACCCAAGGTAATTGGGTAATGTGGTGTAAATGCAAAAATATGGTATAATGTAATGAGATATGTAGAAACATAATGAAATGAATTGATATAGATATAAATGAGAAATATGAATAAATTGTGTGCCTACTATGTTATTCAATTTTCAGAGTTCTGTGTTTGGCGGCATGCCTATGATTTGCCTACGGGCTAGACGCTGGGCTCACTATAAAAATATTTTTGAGGTGAAATGACTTGGTCGTAAGCCTCAAAAACAAGTCCTTAAAGCTAGGTAGAGTGAAATGACCGGGTTGTAAGCTCAGACCTAGTTGGATTATTACATTGATATATTGCCTACGGGGCTAGACATATGGTGTCATTATAGACCAAAATAGTAACTCTGAAATTTGAATAACATATTAGTTATCTTTGGGCCCATGTTTGTGTTTGTTTTATGAGAATTGTGGATTATGAAATATTTGAAAAGTATGAGAAAATAGAATGATGTGATATCAATATGTATTGTGCATTAGCATTGCATTTGATTTTTATTATTATCAAAGTTTGTATTACTAGGCTTTTGGCTTAGTGCGATTGTTTACATCGCACAGGTGACAAGGTAGATTCAGCTGAGTCGGAGAGTTCTTCTAGACCAGGTCGGGTCTAGACTTGTGGTTGTGCTTGTAGAGTTGATATCAAAATTAAAAACAGTATCAGTAGCATGTATATATTTTACGCTATTGTATATTTTGAGTATTATACATATTATATCATATTTTTGGATTTTATGTATTGTAAACTATAAAGAATGTTTAGGTTAAGTTATTTGAAATGGGGGTTTAAATGTGTTCTAAATTATATATATATATATATATATATATATATAAATATTTTGAGAAAATTATGGAAAAATTTAGAAGTTAAGGTGAAGATGTGGTTTGTTGTTTATTGGAAGTGTTCTTTTTGCAGATTGTGTAATTGATAAATTTTGGAATGTCCAAATTACAGACAAAACTTTGACAAATTTTTCTAAGAGATTTTTATATAAAATGTTTATTTTGGGTTCTTATAACAAGTAAAGAATATTTATATACTATTTAATTTTATACATTTAGTATTTAAAATTTTAAATTAGAAATGTGAAAATTTTTATTAAACCAGTTTGTAATATTTTTGTACCATATATGTATATTTTACATATGCTGAAAATATATATTGTACGTATATAGGATATAAGGGTGTTACAAAAATAGCGCATATAACCAAAATAGATGGAAAAAAATCTTATAAATTAATTGTTTTAATTTTGAAAAGATTAATTCCCATAGAATTCTGGAGTCATAATTAATTGTTCTCATGGTGGTGAGTTAAAAACTAAAAGCATGAGGAAAGCATTATGGGTACCTGTAAATATGCTATATTTTGCCTGCAATAACTTAAGTATTTGTCAAACATTTTGACAACTACACAACTACTCTCAGTCACACCATCTTCTCTATTTTTCTTTAAATTTTTTAGTATTAGAAAGTTAATCTATTGCTTTCAAAAATAACAATTTTCTATAATTTATTAAAAAAAATCCAAAAATAAGGCATTAAACAATTGTTAATTCAAGTGAATCCTAAAAGCCTAGAAAAAAAAATGCTCCTCTACTAACTTTTTATTAATAAAAAATTGTGTCCAAAAACTTAAAAGGCGTACAATTTATAATGCATACGGTTACTTAAAAAACCATAATATAACCCAAACAAAAAAATATCTACAAAAAAAAATGAAATTTGTTAAAAAAAATAATTCAAATGAGAGCATAAAAATAAAAATATTTGATAGGACTAACAAAGTAGCACAGAGGGTGATTCAATGAGATATTCTTATAGAAAAAGGTAAAAGATTAAAAATAAAAAAATACGTTTTTAAATATCTAAATAACACTAAAAATCACAGAGTTCATCACAAAACAATGAATTTAATTAATTGACTGGTTTCTCATTGAATTAGGTAAAAAAAAAGCTAGAATGCCAATTTTAAAACTTGAGCATAATTATTGAACTATTACTATTGCAATAATACATTTTTTTTTTGAAAAATTATTTGTTCTACTTCTTGCATAGTGTTTTTTTTATCAACAGAAAAGTAGAAATTTATTCAATAATAAACAGAAAATACAAAGACCTTAGAAGGAGTGGATTCAAACCCTTCGAAGGCAACAAAAAATGAAAGATGATTGAACCGGATATACATGCACTGATAGATCAGGAAATTGTGTGGAAAAATTAGGCAAATAACCACTTTAATAATGTCTTTGAATATATATTATCCATATAATGTAAGAAGATTATTGAGTGCATTCGATGTATTAATAAAGAGTACATGTTGCACTCATCATACTATATAACTTATCTCAAATTTATGAAAAATAAATTTTACATTTATAAAAATATGCAACGTTTAATAAATTAAATAATTCATCTATAAATGCATATATTTATTATTAAATTATATATATGTCATTATGCATTATCTTCTATATATTTGTGTCATATAAAAATGCAACCTATTTAAAAAAATATTTATTCCAATTTACAATATACTGTTGACAGATGTAAGTTCCCATCCGAAAACTTTATTAATATATAGTAAATAAAAGACTAAAATTTAAGAATTTTTTTTTCAATTTTTATAAAGTGCAGACAGTAATCGAATTATATCTGGTTAATTTACACTTTTGGTTAAGCAAATGAAATTATTGGGCACCAAATACTAGACAGTATGGATAGAATTTTTGTAAGGGTCCACTTTGCGAATCTCTTTTGTGGCTTTGATAAAGTTTTACTTGAGTAGAGCCGCAACCAGGGGTGTACACAGGTCGGGTCGGGCCGGGTTTGACCCCGGCCCGATGCCCGGCTCGATTTTTTTTCGGGCTCCAGTTTGCAGCCCGTGGCCCTGCCTGAAGCCAGGTCGGGCCGGGCCACTTGGGGCCTGGCCGGGTTCGGGCTGGCCTAATTTTTTTAAAATTAAAAATAATGAATTTTGTTTTAAATTTTAATAAAATTTACTTATAAATATTACTTTAAAAATTTATTATACTAAATTATATCTAATAATATATAAATTATTATATCATTATTTATATATAATTTTTTAATTTTTTTTAAAAAAAATAAATTACCAAAATATAAATTTAAAAAAAATATTAAAAAATTAATATCTCGGGCCGAGCATAGCTCGGGTTGAATTTTGAAACCCGTGGCCCGATCCTAGTATAGGTTCGGGCCGGCCCAACCCAGCCTGAAACTCTTCGGGCCGGGTCAGATTTTTCGGGCCACGGGCCTGATGTGCAGCCCTAACCGCAACGAATTTTGAGATTATTACCCTGTCTGATGCGCCAAAGTTCCACTTTTCAAAACCAAGTGGCGCAATTTTATTAACAATTTTACATTTTTTTCAGTCTTTTTTCTTTTTTTCTGATTTTTGTAATTTTTATTTTATTTTTATTTAATTTTTTTAATATTATAATTTTAATATACACATAAAAAGATAAATATATATAGATAATATACATAATATATAAAAAAAAATATACACTCAACAATACAAACTACATCTACAATATATTTACATAATATTTTTAATATTTATTTAATTTATTTTTTAATTTTTTATTTTCACAACATCCACATAACATTTAACAACTTTTATACTAAATACACACAACTTAAATAATAAATATATAATATATACACAACACCTACAAAATAAATAAATAATATCTATATAATATCTATATAACGAAATTATATATATATTTTTATTTTTTATGTGTATAATATGTAAAATTTATTTAAAAATAAATGTAAAGATTTTTATTAATATATTTTTGTATATTTTTAATGTTATTTATTTTTATAATTAAAATTACAATTTTTTTATTTATAAAAATTATAATTTTTTTATTTATAAAAATTATAATTTTTATATGATGAAAAATAATTTAAAATATTAATAATTATTATTTTATTAGAATATTTTTATTTAATAGTAAAATTTAAAAAAATTTAAATTTAAATTAAATATTGATTATAGTGAAAAAGAGGTATTTAAAAAAAAATTTAATGAAAAATGATATATATTTTTAAAATTTTACTCTAACTTTTTATATAAATATAAATATTTTTAGATTTTATAATATTTTTAAAATAAAAATTATTTTTTAAATAGTTATATAAATACCTCAAAATTTTTTGTAAGGATCCATTTTTTAGATCTCTTTTGTGGCTTTGATAAGACTTTAGTCGAATAAAACTATAAAAATTATAAAACTGTCTTTGCTAAGGCCTCTTTATTAGCATATGCATGTTGCATTTTATCCTTGTGTTAAATTAGAAGAAGTTGGTGGCCCCTTTTTTGTTAATTATCATTTATCTTTAGCAAAAGTATAAAGAAAAAAAAATATTTGTAGACTATCATTTCTTTTCCTAACTCAACTTTAATTATATCCTCTGCTTCCAATGATGCCAAAGCAGTATTTTCTTTCATTTTCAATCAAAATTAATAACACAATTGCTTTGGAATTTGACCTTTTAATTCTCCTTTCTTTTTGCTATTTCTTTTTTCCCCACCCTTTATTTTTTGGTTCAATTTGATGAACAATACGACGTGTATTTTAAAGATTAAACACTAATTTATTGATTGTTCTCTATTCTTATTTGAGAATGATTTCAAGATCCCAATATTGTAGGATATTCATAAACAAAGAGTGGTAAATAAACTTTAAGTTGAATGGAGTTAGATTCAAATTATAAGATTTGTTTTGTATTGAATTTATTGTGTACAAAAGAAAAAATCTATCACTAATTTACTTTAAGGATGGAGGTATAGAAATGAGTTGCGTCGCCCTTCTACGATAATTGCTTGCTTTATTGCTAAATTTAGCCGTAGTTTAATTTTTTGAAATTTTTTATTAAGAAAAAAAATTTTGGTCTAGGTATCACTTGATCTATCAGTAGTTTGTGACAAAAAAAGAAGAAGCATATTTTTAATAATATTATCAATTTAATATATTTTCGGTATCATATTACTATACTATAATTATTTAATTTGATAAAAGTAAATATCATTAATAAAGTACAATATTAAATATTTATGAGATTATCATAAATATAAATAAAAATTATTTATCAATAAGCGTGCATTACACGCGCCATAAAACACCCCTTTATAAAATATTGTAAAATAAAAATGATTTATATCATAAATTCTGATAATATGGTTGTGGTGTGGTATCTTCATGTGAAACAGGAAGTACACAATCAAAGAAGAGAAAGAGGAAAGAGCATTGAGCTTTCCCTTTTAAAGATTCTTCTCTTTTTTTCTCTTTAATTATTTTTTTTTAAATTTTTTTTCTGGGTTGTTCATTTTTCTGGGTTTTTAGCTTTCTTTTTAATCTTCTTGGTGAGTGGTCTTTACTGCCTTTTTTGACATTTATTTTCTTGATATTTATAAACACATTCAAATAATATATTCTTTTTTTTTTGTGATTTAATGTCTCTCTGCTTTTTTTAAATCCAGTTATATTAAATACTATTGTCGTAAAAATAGAGTCAATCAGGAGAAACTAAATAAGGACTCGATCTATTTTCGGGTCATATGCACTTCTCTATCTTCCTTTTGTACTTTAGAGAGAGAAATAGAAAGAAAGAGGGAAAGGAAAAATAGGTGTTGTTCTAGATGAAGTAATTAATAAATTCTTATTGTAAAACACTGATTATGGATTTGGAGTGCAAATAACATTTCAAATTAAAGTATTCATCGATGATTTATTATAGTTGATACCTAGAATAATAAAGCAACTTCCCTCGCATATGAGCTCACATAAATGATAATAACTGTTAGATAAAAAAAGAATCAAAACAAATGGTCATCTAAAAAAAAGTTGAATTTATATTCTATTGAATTAAGATCAAATTAACTCTTCTCACCATAATCATTAATGAAATTAATGATCTATGGCACCCCAAGCACAAATGCCAAGCAACTATGGCAACTTGATCACGACCCACAAGAAAAACTTGATCAATCCTTTCACACCCTCGTTTGAGGAGACACGACAATCCTAGGATTGGAGTTGGCTTAAAGCCACCATATACTATAAAGAATCACCCCTGGATCTTTCTAGATTACTTATCAGATATTATAATTACTAGTTTATCACTACAAAAGTATTTTACATATTAATTCTTCTTACTTGCATCTTAAGTTAAGTGTACTCATACTCATATATAATTATTCTAAATTTTACATTGTACCCAATGGAGAACTATAAAAGTGAAATATGATAAAAATTTTATTTATTAATACATAAGCCACTCATTGGTGCTAACCAAACTGTATGAACAACTGGAGAGTAGAAATCTATACGTTCCAACCTGCAGAGTCACTAATTTAAAAAAAAAAGGTGGTGAGAGGCAAGCCATCAACTTAATGAATCATAACATAAGGCACGACTTGATGGGATAATCAATAAAACACTTATACAGAGGCACAAGCACAATGAGTGAGGATATATCAATGTATATATATGAAAGTCAAGTAAATAATAAGATCAATAGTAACATATCGAATTTCAATTGATTTGACATAGTACAAAAATCAATAAATAATCAATAGTAATAGAACAGAGTCCGTATAGTAAGAATTCAGGAATAATCATAATAATTAGGATAATCAGATGATCAAATAATCAGAATAATAGAATAAATTACTACCTTGCTATAATTAGAATAATTAAGAAAACAAAAGTATTGTGACATTCAGATCAGATATACGTTTTTTAAAGGTAGTTCCCACGGTTCTAGAGATAACTCATACCGTGTAGCATTTAGTCCCAATTTAAATAGGGCAGTAAGTTCCTCCTTTTGAGCATAATAGTAATCAGTAATTAGTAATTAATATACACCATTGTAGACCTTTAATTTTATCCCAGTATAAATTTGGTTCTAATTAAAAGGGGTTGAATTAAATCTAATTTCAATTTTAAAAGCTCAAACTAAATTCAGTCTAATTTTAAGAGCATGAATTGAGTCTGGTCCAATTTTAAAAATCTAAGCTAAGTTTGGTCCGATCTTAAGAAGCCCAAATTGAGCTAAAAACCACCACATAACATCTCATAGCGAATTGGCCTTTTAAATTCTGGTTTTAATTTAGTTTTATGCAAAATTTGGCATCCTAATTGGGTTTAAACTCAAAAGCATTCGGATAGGCAAATGGTTTTTTTTAATGAGATTAAGATTGATGAGCTAAAAGTCGCTCTAATTACTGCTTATAAATAAGAAGCTACAATCAACAGAGAGGGGACTCGACCACCATTAGAAAATTTAGGAGCAAGAGACAGAGAGCAAAAGAAAAGGACAAATTTAAAAGAAAAGATAGACAATAGCAACAACAATTAAGGCAGTAACTAAACAATTTGCAAATTGTTTAAGTTCAGCCAAGAAATCAATTGATCCAGGCTATCTAACCATTTAATTAGTGAGCATGGATCGATAAATTTACCTTGGTGGAGCCAACAATGCAGATATAAACTTATTAACTTATTTTAATTAAGTTTTAGTAATTTTCTTCACTGTTTAATATCATAAAATTTATTACTTTTTATTCGGTTTTGAAATTCCATGTAACAAATTGTCGCTTTAGGTTTAAGTAAAATATTAATTGCATATTAGCTTTACAATCTAAAACCCTAATTTTGCATATTGAATCTTAGATTTAGGATTAAAACCCTAGTTTGTATGCTAAACCCTAAATTGTGTGATAAAACCCTAATTTTGCAATCAAACCCTAATTCCACAACCAAACCGTAATTCCACAATAAAACTCTATCTTGTAAATCTTTTACTATTCGGGGTCATTACCTCCGATCCCTCGTAAGGGACACTGCCCGCTTGATCCCCGCATACTAACCGGCTAACAGGAACGTCGTATGCATTGCACACTATATTTCATTAGGGGTTAATATTAAGATTTGCATTGTGAATTGTACTTTTTGTGATTAATCTTAATTTTCTTTTAGTTTAGCCCTAATTTTATAATTTTTTATATGATGATTTATATATTTGATTGTAATTTTTATATGGATTTTAAGGATGTAAAAGATATATTTTTATGGGTGTCTTATTTATTTTAATTATAAAGATTTTGGACCATTGTAAATGACATATTTCCACTAATTGGTGGGTGTTATATTTTATTTATTTGTATGGACATTAGGACATGTTAAGGGCATGTTTTCATCTTTATGGGTGCCCATTATTTTTATTTTTTTGTGTCCATGATTTATAATATTATGATTTTTTATTTTCTACAATTGTATGTAATATGAATAGTATTATAATAATGTAAGAATTCAATAATATTTAGACCTGAAAAGGAGGTCGGTTCCAATGAATCAGACGTTATGGGAGTGCTGGGTCACTTCTTACCTTCCCCATTTGTAACCTGCTTTCTGAACCTAGTAGGTGGAGATTCCCTAGGAATTGAGTCATCCACCTCTTTTTTTTCTAGCCCGTCCAGGTGGTGATTTCTATTCTCTGGATTTAGGCTCGTGTTCTTTAAGGCCTAGAGCCTAACAGTGTAGAAGTCGCAGGAACTATTCCACAAAAAGTGGAGATGAAAATTCTCGCTCATAACCGTCTAGTGGTTTGACCCCTACTAGATTGGACTATGTTACAATAAGAGAAGTCAACAAAGATAGCTCAATAATTAATCTTAACAGAATTATTAGAATTCAATAAATATATCGACAAGCAACTCAACAAATGAGTCAGAGGTCAATAATAATGGTTTAATAAATAATCTCAATAGAGGACCACAAAATGATTAGTTAAATAATAAATAGATAATCAGAAATAAATATATCAACAATAATAATTAATTAGAAGAAAAAGGATTCTCAATAAACATGAAAGCAATCAAGGTTGCAAAACTGAGGTGTTAATACTAATATATCAAAAGTTAAATAGTACAGTTCAGAATAAAAAATATGTCAAAAATCATATCATATTATTATTCACTTGTAATCTTCGATGGTGCCTTGCCTTTTAGACTAGAGGTTCTCCTTAAGGCTGTTCAAAATAAATCCATTGCATTTTAGAATTAACGAAACTCTTTCTAAAATAAAAGGCCAATTTTTAAATATGTGCTTACTAAACTAATTAGAGACCAAATATGATGATTTTATGTGAGTTCAAATCCAACTGAGCATTTCAACTCCCTTTAGAAAGCCGGATTGGTACTCGAACGAGGCATCATAAATTAGTTGAATCTCCCTAAATTAAGTTTTACTCTCTTTCAAGATATAAAACCAATATTGATATTAACTCTGATGTCTACTAATATGATTACAAGAATTAATTCAACCCTTTAAGATATGTGGAGATCTATAAACAACCCTAGTATTTTTCTTATCTCTAAGCAAAATCTCTTAAGGGCCATTATCTCCTTGAACCAATATTATACTTTCTCTCTTGCTACATCACATAATATTTTAGATTAAAAAATTATTGGTCAAATAATCACAAACATTAAGCATAAAGATAATAAAATAATCAAAAAGAATAAAAACGTGAACTAAATTAACAATAAGTGCACCATAGAAGAACCAAAAGAATAAATCTATTCTCAATCTAGGTTTTTAGCTGCACATACTGTAAATTAAATCAAAACCAAAAATAATTAATAATAATATTACATTGCTCTTAATTAGGGATTGAGGCAACGCGATCCACTTCCCATGTTTCTTTTTCCATTGTGATAGAGGGATTGAGTGTAATATTTAATAGTGCCTTGAATGTTAATTTGATCAAGGCATTCCCATTGGCAGTAGAGACTTCACTATTTCATACCTTCAGTATGCAGATGATATGAAAATCTTTGGCCCAACTGATTTGGATTTCCTTTTAAATCTCAAAAGAGTTCTAAGGTGATTTGAATTAATTAATATATAGTTTGAAAGTAATTTATTTTAAAAGCATCTTAGTTGGTAGCAATGTTAATTTAGAATAGATCTTAGCTGCAACATTCTCTTTGAGTTATAAATAAGTGTCATTGCCTTTTAAATATCCAGGACTCTCAATTAGGGTAAACCTGAGAAAAGTTTCAACAAGGGATCTGATTGTATAAATATCAAATGCAAGTTGGTGCTTTGGAATTCTCCTCATTTGTCACATGCTGGTAGATGACTGCTTATTGAAGTTGTTCTTAACCTATCAATATTCTATATGTCCTTATTTAATATGTTGATTGATGCTGTGAAAGAGATCACCAAAATGTAGAGAAGATTGGTAGTGAAGATAAAAAAGACGTTGCATGTAATAAGCTTAGTTGTCAGATAAGATGCTTGGAGGACTTGGTGTTAGGAACAACTTAGATGCAAATTATGTTCTTCTTATTAAGTTGTATATGAAATCTCATTCGATTAAGAATACCTTTTGGAAATTAGTCATACGAGAGAAATATAAAGTTCATTATCCTTAATTTATCGAAATGAATCATCAATCCTCATTTTTTTGGAAGGATGTGGTTTTGTCAGTTGTCACATATTCGGCTTATAACTTAATAGTGAAAAAGGGGTATCTGTTGTTGGGTGGGAAATAGGAGGAATGCATAGGTATGGATTGAACAATATTCGTTTACCAATATATTTATAAGGCTTTATTCTCTATCATTGAATCAAACCAATTATGTTAGAAGCATGGGTTATTGGTAAGATTTTAAGTAGGTTTATGAATTTTCTTGGAGGATAGCCTTCTTTAAATGGGTATTGAATTTGTTTAGGAATCTCTTGACTTAATTGAATGGCACCTTACTCTTTAAGGGCCAAGCTGATAAAGTGGTGTGGAGGTTTAGAAAAAAATGTATGTTTTCTATCAAGTCTCTTAAGCAAATTCTTGTTACGAGGAGAAACTAATTGGTCAATACGCAAGGCTTTAGAATTTGGTGTAATGTTTCACCTCCAAATGTGGAAGTATTCGCTTGGATGCTTCTACAAGTTAAATTAAAATTAAATCTCTCTTGGTTTATCTTGGGATCCTAAATTAGTCCCTTAATTTATGCTCGATATGCTTAAATGCAATAGAAGAGGTCAACCAATTATTTCTTCATTACTTGGTGCCTCTTCAATTTGGTATAAATTAATTAATTGGTGAGATTTGAGCTAGTGTATGCCAAAAAGTGTTGTTGATCTATATAACTAATAGGGCTCATGTATTGAGTCAAAATTTCAGTATCAAGTATGGATTTCTCTCTTTCTTGCAGTAACATGGACTATCTGGCTTGGAAGGAATAATATGGTTTTTAACAATTTTGAGTTAAGTGTTGGATAAAATATTAAATTGGTGCTTATCAAATTAGTAAGTCTGGTAAGAGCCTTTGATCCCTCTTATCCATAGTAAGTCAATTCTTTATTTGAATCCTCTATTATTATCAAGAATTGGGATAAAATTTATAAAAGACATCCATCTACTGTGTGGTTAATCCCGTCTTCTAGTTTTCTTAAGTAGAATATGGATGGGTCTGCCTTTAGTAAGCTAGGATTAGCAAGTATTGTTTAATGTGAAATGGTGTATGTTTTACTATGAGAAATACTACACGTGCACAATATTGTGGCTCGTAGTAAAGTGAGAGTATGAGTGTCATATCCACAGAAAATATTTGTTTTGAGTAACTTTAGTTCAATTAAATTATTATTTGGAAATGACCAACTTTTTAATAATTCAACTAATTAATTAAACTAGATTAAATAATTGCTTTTGGATTAAAAGCTGGATTATCAATAATAATAGAATAGGATTATGTTTCATTGGAGTTTTGAAATAGGTTTAATCAATTATCTCAATGGATTCTACTTCTTAAATTAAGGATATCTAGTATCACTAAGCTCATTCACTTCTTTCTCAAGTAAGTGAAATATGATCAAGTTAAGTTAAATCTCTATTCTCATGAGAAGAAATCAAAACTTAATCCAACCAACCAAGATACATTCATAGATCTTAGGGTAATTCTCTTATCTCTAAGTCAATCACCCCAAGTTGTTTATCCCTCAATCTAAATCATATTCAACTTTTGTATTTTATATAATTCAATAGATTTAACAATCGGTGACTAATCAATTACTGACCATCAAATCAAAATCAATAAATCCATGATTTAGAAATACCTCAATATATGACTATATAAATCAATTAACCCATTATCAAAATATCCAAATTCACCTAATCCCACTTATTTATTCATAACTAATACAAATATAAAAGAAATATAAAGACTAAATAAAGAGTCCATAGCTCTAATCTTGCAATAAATGAATTTAGAAGGAATTAAGAAGTTTAAAATTGTAATTATAAACTAGGAATATTGTTGAATGTTGATGAATAACTCTTGGCTAAAGTAGTTGAATCTTCTCCAAATCTCTAGCTTCCTTCTCTAGTCTCCTTTCTTCTTCCTCTCCCTTGATATCCTTCTTGTTCTTGTCCTTGAGAGAAAGAGGATAAGGGTGCTAAAGGTTAGATCTAGGATTGGTTGCCTCTCTCTCTTCAAAATGATGAATTTTATAATGTTCTCTTAGTTCCAAAAATTCCCCTAGGGTTTTAGGTGAAAAGTTTTTCCTCGAAATGTATGTTTCTAGCTTTTTCCAGTTATACACAGGCATGTGGTAGCATGAACACGGGCGTATAGAAGAAGGGACTTTCAAAATCTTGAGAATTTTAAAATTTACAGACTTTGGAGAAAACACACGGCCATGTGGGTCAATTCTAAAGGGCCATGTGTAATTTTTTACCTCTGCCTCCTTTCAGTTTATTTCTTCCTAGCAAGCCTATGAAGTGCACAGGCGTTTAGATCAATTAGACATGCCTGTGTGTGTTATTTAACTTCTGTTTTCTTTCTTTTTAAGCTTTCATCCTCTCCATTTCCATTACTCAAGGTAATTCCTCCATTATTCTATCTTCACAAACAAAACCTCATTAAACTAGGCAAAATATAAACCAATTACAGCACAATTAAATAAATTTTCATTGCAGTAAATGATTAAATATGAGACTATCAACTCCCCCAAACTTAGAATATTGCTTGTCCTCAAGCAATGTGCCAAATTCATTCCCAAACAAGTGTGGACTCTCTTTCTCAAATGTGTAGTATCCAAATCAAATTTACCATATGCATTAGACTTTCATTCCTTGACTATACTTCCCATGCTACAAAATTTTCTCTAATAGTATACAAAGTTCTCAAGCTACAGCAGTTTCACTTTAGATAGGCACATACTTCCACTCCTTACCAAGGATACCGTGTCCTTAAAGAACAAGGCCTGTTTTAGACGCATGCTTATAAAATCTTCTCCACTAATTTGTCTTGCTAATTCTAAAAGAATCATTAGGCCTTTTAAAAGCTTGTAACATGGCTAAATGGTTTTGGATAAAGTAAAGCTAAACAATTTTTAGCAGATGTAAACCTTCTAAAGATATTACCCATTTAACTTGAGTGATTATTCAATTTTGCTTAAGATTTTATTCTTTTCTTGTCTTCTACCCTTTGCAAACTCTCCGACCCCTTTAATTTAATTTGAATTGGGGTGCAAAGATATTGTTGTAGGTTTCCCCCAAACTTAGACATTTATTAATACTGGAGAATTTTTATTTAACTTCATCAATTTCAAGAAACATCTCAACTTTCCTCTCACTTATCTTCAATTGTATATAACCAATAATCCTCAAAAAGTTCCAATATGCTAGGGTGGAAAATTAGGGTTTTGTATATAATAAAGAAGCGCAAGCCAAAAACTTTAAGCTTAAAAGGGTAGACTAGTGGATAATTTTGGAATTAGGTGGATACATGAATTTAGCTAGCCAAGAATGCCTAAATCATGTTCTCCTATTATTAGCAATCATCTTAATTCACCTCAAAGACCATTTTAAGCATGTTCTAGGCTCAGACATAAAATTAAGGTTTTCTAGTACGGTTGTAGAAGTAGGAGCCCTATCTAAGTAAGGATTTTACTCATAAAACCAAGTATTAAATATACTATTAGAGAAAATTATAGTGAAAGGTGTATTTCCATCATTCTCAAACTTTATCAGTCATAATGTATACAAAATTTATAAGATTTAAGCAAAAAAAATTTTATCGTCATTTAAAATAGTCCATAACAACAATATTTTCAGCACAATGCTATTTCAGACAAATAGCCCACACATCCCTAATATGACAAGATTTTGGAACAAACAAAATCTGTCAATTCATATTCAATATCCACTTATCAAATCATTTCTCAAAATCAAACCAAAATGTCTAACACTTAAATCACAATTGACACAATCACATTCATAATAAAACAAAATCCATGTTGATACCATCCTAGCAAAACATCAAAACTAGCATTCATTGTTCAAGTGCAAGTACTGAAATTAACTAAACAAAGTTGAGAAATGAGTTTTAAAAGAAAACATCACTTTATGACTCCCCCCCAAACTTAGGACAGACTTTGTCCTCAATGTCAGAAGGGAGATCATTCATTACCGGCTGGTGGATCCTCTGCTAGTGGGTTTAGAGGAGCTTGACCATAGTATCCCATGTATGCAAAGAATTTCTTCATTTCTCCTTCCATTCTATTGAGTTGAACTTGTGTGGCATTGTGCTGATTGGTGAAGCCTGTCTGTAGATCGTGGATCCTCATATTCATTTTGAGCTCCAAACGGTCCATTTGATCAATCAATTGTTGCATTATAAGTTTGTCTCCTGGTGAAGGAGCTTGTGTGTCTTGAGGAGGTTCTGCTTCTGGTGTTTGCTCCCTAGATATTCTTTCTTCTCTTTTTTTTGCTTGATCACAATGCAATTTCTTTTCACTTACACCATTTTCATGTTAACCAAGCTTGTCATGTCTACACACATAGAACCTGTCACTGGGACTAAAGGTGAACTATTCCCAAAGCTAAAGCAATCTTGGTTATATAGCCTCCTATAACTATGGACACATTCTTTTGATGAACAACAATGCTTAACCGTTTGGCAAACCAATTCCCAACATTAAATCTTCTGTCTTTTAGCATGCAAAAGAAGAAATACAGCTCGAAACTATTGACAACCCCGGTACTATTGTTTTATTAGTTTTTGTTATAGATTGTGTCTTGTTTAGTATGATAATTATTGTTTTCTTTAGGTATTTTGTTAGTTTTAATTGGTTTGTTTAGTGTTTTCATTAATTTTGGTAGTTTTAGTTATTTCAGTGTTTATGTCGTTTTTGATTAAGTTTTTAGTATGTGTTTATGTTTTGTTGGTTATTGTCTATTTATTTTTTGTTTAAAGTTTGTTTTGAGTTTTGTGTTAGGTTAAAACAGGCAAGGAAACAAATTAAAGGAGAAAGGGCAGTGGTTGACACAGGCAGAGGACACGGCCAAGTCACTGGCCGTGTCCCATACCAAGTTAAAAAGGAAGAGCAAGTCCCAGTAGCAGACACAAGCAAGGGACAAGGCCAAGTCAGTGGCCGTGTCCCTCCAAAGAAGCCCAATAGGACCAAGTCACCTTCACTTGGCCGTGTCTCACTTGGTTCCAAAGGAAAAGAGAAGCAAATCTTCACAGAAGCAAACACAGGCAAGGGACACGGCCAAGTCACTGGCCGTGTCCCTCCAAAAGGCTCCAACACGGCCAAGTCAAGCTCCAATTGGCCGTGTCACTCAACCAAAGAAGAAAAGAAGGAATTCTAAGCAGAAGTGGACACATGCAAGGGACACGGCCAAGTCACTGGCCGTGTCCCTCCAAAAAGCACTCACACGGCCAAGTCACATGCAACTTGGCCGTGTCTCCCATGAACCAAGTCCGTAGCGGATTTTAAAGTGGACGATTCATATAAAAGGAAAAAGAAGCTAGGGTTTTGGGGGTGGTTGAGAGTTTGAGATTGTTTTCAGCCGTCAGAGAGCAAAGCTAGGGTTTTGACAATTGTTTTCTTTGATTTTGATCACAATTTGTTTTATCTAGCTTAGATTAGATTGTTCTAGCCATTGAGACATCCTTCTTGCAAGATTCGAACAAGAGATTCTTCTGAAGCTTCAAGGAGTTTGTAACTTGGTTTTGTTCTCAAACTTATTCTCTTTATTTTCATTGAAATTGTATTAACGGATATTATCATGTCTATTTTGATTTCTTTGAACATTAATGAGATGAATATGTTTGATTGCATTATGAACTAATTTGATTTAGTCTAGGGTTTGTATGGATATGCTATGATTGTATGAATTGGTTATTCTCTTAGTTAATAATTTCTTTAGCCTTGATTGAATGAAATATTTTAATATATAATTGATTGGCCACCAATTATGTGTTTTAGGTATTAGATGATGGATTGAGAGATGAAGTCTAATGCTGGAACAATTCAATTAAGGACTTAGGTGAATTAGAGATATAACCTATTAAAAAGATTGTTTCAATTATAGCAAGATTAGTTGTAAGAGGTTTGAATGCGAGAGCTTATTTCCTTGACTCAATTAATTAAGTTGTTTGAGATTTAATCTTTGAAATTGAATTAGTTAAGAGGAATAACCATTCATACATACAAGTAGTAGAGAAGTGCAAACCCTAGACCCTTTTATCAAGTGAATCAAAACATCAGCTCTTGTTTACTTTTATTGTTTTAAACTTCAATTAAACTTTTTCATTAGTTAGCAATTTAAATTTATTCATTACTTGTTACTTTTAATCTGATAATCAATTAGCTACTTTAGCTTCCTTGTGAGACGACCTTGGGGCGATCACCTTTGCTACAGCTACCTCGTATACTTGCGAGTGACGCTTTGTGGTAGAGTTAATTCGAGCGCAACAAGTTTTTGGCGCCGCTGCCGGGGAAGCTAATTGGCGTAATTATTTATTAAAAAAAAGAAAAAAGTATTTTAGATTATTTTTCACTAGTTTCATTTTATTTTATTTTGTCTTTTGCTTTTAATTGTTTCTTTTTATAGAAAATTTTGTTTATGCAAGGCAGGAGATCACTCGAAGGAGAGCTACATCCATTCATTCCAGAAATTCAGAGAGTGAAAAGGAGCAGAGAAGAGTTTGAGCTTTATACCGGATTTGATACAGAGGAGGACACTTCTGAATTTGAGTAAGATTCTGCACAATCAGTTAAAATGGCTGAAGAAAGGCAAAGAACGATGAGAGACTTTGCTAGACTTGTCATTGGAACTTCCACCTCTTGCATAAGACTGACAGATGAAGCAAGAAATTATGAATTGAAGAACATTCACTACAACATGCTGCCATCATTCTATAGAGTTTCAAATGAAGATCCTTTTGAACTTTATTAGGGATTGCTACTCCACCCTCAACACTTTTCCATTGGGAGGATTAACAGAGGATCAGTTGAGAATGAGGTGTTTTCCATATACTTTGAAGGATAGGGCAAAGAGCTGGCTTATGATGTTGCCCGAGAACTTACTGACAACTTGGGAGCAAGTTTATAATAAATTCATGGGCAAGTTCTAGTCACATCAAAAGACAGCTGAATTGAGAGGGAAGATTGCTACATTCTCTCAATTAGAAGGAGAGCCATTTCATGAGGCTTGGGATAGATTCAAGATGCTATTGATCCAGTGTCCACATCATCACTACCCACTTCAACTTCTGAATCAGTTTTTCTATGATGGTCTAACCCAGCAATTTCAGAACACTGTTGACAATGCAGCTGGGGGAGCCATGGAAGAAAAGACAGCTGATGAGACTTATAAGATCTTTGAGATGTTGGGAGCTAATTCTCAACAAAAGAGTGTAAGGGGAAGAAGTAAAGGGGTGAATCAATTAGAAGCCAATAGTGAGATGGTCAATCAGATAGCTGAATTGACAAAGCAAGTGCAGATGCTGAATATGAAGAACAATATTTCTTCATCTACTCAAGAAGTGTGTGGAATCTGTGGGACTTTCGGACATGGAGCAAATATTTGTCCCTCTGCATATGAGTCTTTTGGTAATGCTGAGCAAGTCAATGTTATGGGAGGATTCCAACCAAGGGCCAGAAATGATCCTTACTCCAACACTTACAACCCTGGATGGAGGAATCACCCAAATTTTTCTTGGGCAACAAATAATTCTCAGCAGCCTTTCCATTTGCTTCAAAGACGGAACCAAGAACAAGGCCAATCCTCAAATCAAGGGCAGTCTAAGATAGAGAGCTTGGAGGAAAGTTTACAAGCTTTCATCAAAGTCAGTGCTCAAAATCAAGAGATGACTAATAAGAGGTTGGATTCATTAGAAGCATCTTTTAAAAAAGTGGAGACTCAAGTAGGACAACTTGCACAACAGATGCAAATTCAACAGAAGGGGAAATTTCCAAGTCAACCTGAGCAGGCACATTCAGTGACTATTCTTAGAAGTGGTAAGGAAATTAACAATAATGTTGAAAATGATTCTGTGAATGCAGGTAACAAAGAGAACAAGAAGGAAGGAGAACCAAAGAGCAAAGGTGCTGGCGAAAGATCAGTGGAGAAGTCCCCTACAGCAGATCTACATAAGGCAAGCCATCCATACCGGCCACCTATACCATTCCCCAGCAGGTTGAAGGATGATAAACCAGATAAGCAATTTTCTAACATCTTCAACATGCTATCTAAGGTAAGTATTAACTTACCCTTACTTGAGGCAATAAAGAACATGCCGGCTTATGCCAAATTTTTCAAAGAGCTGATCACCAAGAAAAAGAGGTATGAGACGAATGAAAAGGTGATAGTTTCAGAGGTAGCTAGTGCTGTTCTGCAGCATAAACTACCTCCCAAGCTAAAGGATCCTTGTAGCTTTCTAATTCAAATTACTGTGGGGAATGGAAAGGGGACTGAAGGCATGTGTGATCTAGGAGCTAGTGTAAATTTAATGCCTTATTCTGTGTTTAAAGAATTAGAACTAGGGGAGCTAAAACTGACAAAAATGGTGTTGCAATTAGCGGATAGGTCTTTTAGATTCCCGAAAGGGGTTATAGAAGATGTGTTAGTTAAGGTTGGAGGGTTGATAGTACCTGTGGATTTCATAGTACTTGACATGGAAGGAAGTAACCCTTCACCATCTGCACACACTATTCTGTTGGGTAGGCCTTTCATGGCTACTACCAACACTTTAATAGATGTTAAAAATGGTAAGTTGTCAATGACTGTTTTAGGGCAAACTATTGAATTTTCTATTTTTAACACTTCTCCTATTCCTACAACTACTTTATATGAGGAATGTTCTTTAATTAATAGTGTTGAAGCAGTTGTTTCAGATGCTTTCTTGCAAAAAGGTTCATCAGATAAATTGGAGCTGAAACTGACCTTAGAAGAGGGGGCTAAACTAATGATGGAGACCCAAAAGTGCCTTAACCCAAAGGCATATGAGAGCTCGAGGATTTACAAGGATCGCACAAAAGCAATTCATGACAGATTTATTGTGCGACAGACATTGAGTCTAGGTATGAAAGTTTTACTTTTTAATTATCAACTCTGTCTGTTTCCAGGTAAATTCAAGTCTCGATGGAGTGGTCCTTTCGAGGTAACTAAGGTATGTCCTTCTGGTGCCATTGAATTGCTTAACTCTAGAACCAATAAGATTTTTAGAGCAAATAGACATAGAGTTAAACTATACAATGAAGGATTTCAGGAAGTGAGGACATTGACAGCACTTTGATCCATGATCCTTAAGCCTTGCATGATGTCCAGCTTTATGACATTAAAGAAGCGCTAAATGGGAGGCAACCCATCGGTTTGCATTTCTTTTTCATAGTTATAATTTTATATTTTGCAATTTTGATTTTATGTTTAGTTAAAATAAATAGAAACCCTAAGCTCTCTTGCATCTTGTTTTTGAACATTTGTGTTTGTGATATAAGATAGAATTTTCCCTCACCAGGGGACAATGGAAGACATGTTTTACTTAATTCTTTCTCTTTATTATTCTTGTTTTCCATTAAGGACAATGTAAATTCTAAAGTGTGGGATAATCTTTTAGCTTTTCTTTAATTTTTGTTTTGGTTGCCTTGGTATGTTTTATTGTGTTGTGCATGGTATAATTGTTGAAAAATTATTGATCTTTTCTGTGATTCTAGCATTATAGTTGAGACTTTAGTATCGGCATAGAAATGAGCATTTGATATCATTTAGGATCAATTTTCACATTCTGCAATTCATGACATATAAATCTTGGTGAACCCACCTGTGTGAGTTTTGAGCCTCATAAATTTGATATTATTGTCAATTGATCTTCTTTTCTTAAGTGTGCACCTTCATGATTTTGCATCTCTAGAGTTTGCTTTTGCATACTAATTGAACTCACATTATGATTTAATCTCAAGTTTTAAAATGATGAAGGCAAATTAGGTTAGCCCCTTTAGCTTAAAAAGACTTCCCTTAATATTGATTTCCTTAGTGAGCCAAGTTGAGCCATTGACCTTTTCTTGTGTTTGATCAACATAATTCTCAACTTAACATGTTCTTATTATCATCATACCTATGCATTAAGGAATGGAGTTTTATGTTTTGACAATTGGGTAGTTTATTTCAAAGTGTGGGGTAAGTAAGTAAAAAAAAAATGGTATTGCTATTTGGGGTTAAAATGCATACTTTGCACATTGTGTTGGATTAAGAGTTGATTATTCTTTTCCTCTACATGTTAAGCTAGATGATATATGCAATGTTATACTTTGTATATATATGTATTAAAAAAATTATTATATATAATAAAAAAAAAGAAAAAAAGAGAGAGATATATATATACTAAAGTCAAATATGTTCTAGCATTGGTTATCAAAAGAGGAATGTCGACTTATGCATTTTTTCTTGATTATGCAAGTATGTGAGGTAGCAAGGGTTGGTGAGTATGCTATTTGAAGGAGTTATGAGTTCCTTAGCAAGACTAGTGTCTAATTTAGATACACCGTTTCTTGATGCTCTAGCTTAAATGTCGTTTCTCACACCTTCACCTTAGCCCCATTGCATCCAAATAAAAGACCTTCGGATTATTTCTTGAGAAAATCAGTGAGGGAGATTGGATAATTAAGCAAGTTTATGGCAGTATGTGTTTTATTAGTTTTTGTTATAGTTTTGTGTCTTGTTTGTTATGTTAATTATTGTTTTTATTTAGGTATTTTGTTAGTTTTAATTGGTTTGTTTAGTGTTTTCTTTAATTGTGTAGTTTTAGTTTATTTCTGTGTTTTTGTCATTTTTGATTTAATTTTTAGTATGTGTTTATGTTTTGTTGGATATTGTTTATTTAATTCTTGTTTAAGTTTTGTTTGCCAGTTTTGTGTTAGGTTAAAACAGCAAGGAAACAAATTGAAGATGAAATGGGCAGAAGCTGACACAGGCAGAGGACACGGCCAAGTCACTGGCCATGTCCCATACCAAGATTAAATTGAAGAGCAAGTCCCAGTAGCAGACACAAGCAAGGGACACGGCCAAGTCATGTGGCCGTGTCCCTCCAAAGAAGAGCAACACGGCCAAGTCACCTTGACTTGGCCGTGTCTCACTTATTACCAAAGGAAAGGAAGATCAAAAATTAAACAGAAGCGAACACAGGCAAGGGACACGGCCGTGTCACCTGGCCGTGTCCCTCCAACAAGCTCTCACACGGCCGTGTCCCTCATCACCTGGCCGTGTCCCTCATGAACCAAATGCGCACCGAATTTTAAAGCCGACGTTTCGTATAAAAGCAAAAAGAAAGTTAGGGTTTTGGGACTGTTGACGATTTTGAGCAAACTTTGAGCAGTCAAGAGAGTGGAGCTAGGGTTTAACTTAGTTTTCTTTATTTTGATTTCACTTTTTGATTAAACTAGCTAGATTAAATTGTTCTTTCCATTGTTATATCCTTCTTGCAAGATTCGAACAAGAGATTATTCAGAAGCTTCAAGGAGTTGTAACTTGGTTTTGCTCTTGAACTTATTCTCTTTATTTTTTATTGAATGGATGTTATCATGTCTATTTCGATTTCTTTGAACATTAATGAGATGAATATGTTTGATTGTATTATGAACTAATTTGATCTAGTCTAGGGTTTGTATGGATCTGCTATGATTGTATGAATTGGTTATTCTCTTAGCTAATAATTTCTCTAGCCTTTATTGAATGAAATATTGTTAACATATAATTGATTGGCCACCAATTGTGTGTTTTAGGTATTAGATGATGAATTGAGAGATGAAGTCTAATGCTGGAATAATTCAATTAAGGACTTAGGTAAATTAGAAATATAACCTATTAAAAAGATTGTTTCAATTATAACAAGATTAGTTGTAAGAGGTTTGAATGCGATAGCTTATTTCCTTGACTCAATTAATTAAGTTGTTTAGATTTAATCTTAGAAATTAAATTAGTTAAGTGGAATAACCGTTCATACATATAAGTAGTAGAGAAGTGCAAACCCTAGACCCTTTTATCAAGTGAATCATAACATCAGCTTTTATTTACTTTTATTGTTTTAAACTTCAATTGAACCTTTTCATCACTTAGCAATTTAAATTTCTTTAATTACTTGTTACTTTTAAGTTGATAATCAATTACCCACTTTGGCTTCCTTGAGAGAACGACCTTGGGGTGATCACCTTTGCTACAGCTACCTCGTATACTTGCGAGTGATGCTTTGTGGTAGAGTTAATTTTAGCGCAACAAGTTTTTGGCGCCGTTGCCGGGGAAGCTAATTGGCGTAATTGTTTATTTAAAATAAATAAATAAATAAATATTTTAGATTATTTTTCATTGTTTTCATTTTATTTTATTTGTCTTTTGCTTTTAATTGTTTCTTTTTCTAGAAAATTTCTGTTTATGCAAGGCAGGAGATCACTCGAAGGAGAGTTGCATCCATTCATTCCAGAAATTCAGAGAGTAAAAAGGAGCAGAGAGGAGTTTGAGCTCTTCACCGGATTTGATACTTCAGAGGAAGATATTTCGGATTTTGAGTCAGAATCTGAAAAATCTGTAAAGATGGCTGAAGAAAGGCAAAGAACCATGAAAGATTTTGCTAGACCTGTTATTGGAACCTCCACTTCTTGCATAAGACTGACAGATGCAGCAAGAAATTATGAGTTGAAGAACATTCATTACAACATGCTACCATCATTCTATGGAGTTCCAAATGAAGATCCTTTGAATTTTATTCGGGATTTCTACTCCACCCTCAACACTTTTCCTTTGGGAGGACTAACAGAAGATCAGTTGAGGATGAGATGTTTCCCTTATACTTTGAAGGATAGGGCAAAGAGCTGGCTCATGATGTTGCCTGAGAATTCACTGACAACTTGGGAGCAAGTTTATAACAAGTTCATGGGCAAGTTCTATTCGCACCAAAAGACAGCTGAGTTGAGAGGGAAGATTGCTACATTCTCTCAATTCGAAGGAGAGCCATTTCATGAGGCTTGGGATAGATTCAAGATGTTATTGATCCAGTGTCCACATCATCACTACCCACTTCAACTCCTTAATCAGTTTTTCTATGATGGTCTCACCCAGCAATTTCAGAACACAGTTGATAATGCAGCTGGGGGAGCCATGGGAGAAAAGACAGCTGATGAGACTTACGAGATCTTTGAGATGTTGGGAGCTAATTCTCAACAAAAGAGTGTAAGGGGAAGAAGCAAGGGGGTGAATCAACTGGAAGCTAATACTGAAATGGTTGGTCAAATAGCTGAGTTGACAAGGCAGGTTCAGATGCTAAACATGAAGAACAATATTTCTTCATCTACTCAAGAAGTGTGTGGAATCTGTGGGACATTTGGGCATGGAGCAAATATATGTCCCTCTGCATATGAGTCTTTTGGGAATGAAGCTGAGCAAGTTAATGCTATGGGGGGATTTCAACCAAGAGCCAGAAATGATCCTTACTCCAACACTTACAATCCTGGTTGGAGGAGTCACCCCAATTTTTCCTGGACAACGAATAATGCTCAACAGCCCTTCCATTTGCTCCAGAGACAGAACCAACAACAGGGCCAATCCTCAAATCAAGGTCAGCCTAAGAGAGAGAGTTTGGAGGAAAGCTTACAGGCTTTTATCCAAGTCAGTGCTAAAAATCAGGAGATGAACAACAAGAGGCTGGATTCCTTGGAAGCATCTTTTAAGAAGGTGGAGACCCAAGTGGGGCAACTTGCACAACAGATGCAGATTCAACAAAAGGGGAAGTTCCCAAGTCAACCTGAGCAGGCACAGGCAGTGACTGTTCTTAGGAGTGGCAAGGTAATTAATAATAATGTTGAAAATAACTCTGTGAATGCAGGTGAGCAAGAAAAGAAAAAGGAAAGAGAATTAGAGAACAAAGGTGCTGAAGAAGGATCAATGGAGAAGTCCCCTACACCAGATTTGCACAAGGCAAGCAATCCATACCGGCCACCTATACCATTCCCTAGCAGGTTGAAGGATGATAAAAAAGATAAGCAGCTTACAGATATCTTCAACATGCTATCTAAGGTAAGTATTAATTTACCCTTACTTGAAGCAATTAAGAACATGCCGGCTTATGCTAAATTCTTTAAAGAACTGAATACCAAGAAAAAAAGGTATGAGCCGAATGAAAAGGTGATAGTTTTTGAGGTAGCTAGTGCTGTTTTGCAGCATAAACTACCTCCTAAGCTAAAGGATCCTGGAAGCTTTATTATTCAAATTGCTATGGGGAATGGAAAATGTACTGATGGCATGTGTGATTTGGAAGCTAGTGTGAATTTAATGCCTTACTCTGTGTACCTTGACTTAGAATTAGGGGAACTTAAGCCAACAAAAATGGTGTTGCAATTAGCTGATAGATCTCTTAGATTCCCGAAAGGGGTTATAGAAGATGTGTTAGTTAAAGTTGGTGGTTTGATAGTACCTGTGGATTTCATTGTTCTTGACATGGAGGTAAGTAATTCTTCACCATCTGCACACACCATTTTGCTGGGTAGGCCTTTTATGGCGACTACCAATACTTTGATAGATGTTAAGAATGGAAAATTATCAATGACTGTTTTGGGACAAACTGTGGAATTTTCTATTTTTAACACTTCTCCTATTCCTACAACTGCTTTATATGAGGATTGTTCTTTCATTGATTGTGTTGATGCAATTGTTTCAGATGTTTTCTTGCAGACAGGTTCCTCTGATAAATTGGAGCTGGCATTGACTTTAGAGAGTGATGTGGATATTTTTGATGCAGAAATAGCCAGTTGTCTTGAGACTTTAGAGGGTGCTGAAATAGAGGAGCTTAAGGAGAACCCAATTTTTGAACCTTCCCCCATTGAAAAAGAAGAGAAGAACCCCTCTCTAGAGTTAGAGCTGAAAGAGTTACCTAAGAACCTGAAATATGTGTTTTTAGGGGATAACAACACTTTACCTGTGATAATATCTAGTGAACTTAGTGAAGGGGAGGAGATGAGGTTAGTGAGTGAGCTTAAAAGATTGAAGAGAGCAATAGGATGGGGATTGAGTGACATCAAGGGTATTAGCCCTTCCATGTGCATGCATAAAATCACTTTAGAAGAGGGAGCTAAACCTGTGAGGGAGACCCAAAGGCGACTTAACCCAAATATGAGTGAAGTGGTTAAGAAAGAGGTGCTCAAATTACTGGATGAAGGAGTAATATATCCAATTGCTAATAGCGAGTGGGTGAGCCCAGTACATGTAGTTCCTAAGAAATCTGGAATCACTGTGGTGAAAAATGAGAATAATGAGTTGGTTCCTACTAGGACTACTACTGGGTGGAGAATGTGCATTGATTATAGGAAGTTGAACAATGCTACAAAGAAAGATCATTTTCCTCTTCCTTTTATTGATCAGATGTTAGATAAACTTTCTGGGCACTCACATTATTGTTTTCTGGATGGCCTTTCAGGTTACTATCAGGTGCCAATAGCTCCAGAAGATCAGTCAAAGACAACCTTTACTTGCCCTTTTGGGACTTATGCATTTCGACGTATGCCCTTTGGCTTGTGCAATGCACCTGCAACTTTTCAGAGATGCATGATGTCTGTCTTCTCAGATATGATCGATGAATTTATTGAGGTATTTATGGATGATTTTTCTATTTTTGGTAATTCTTTTGATAATTGCCTCAATAAACTTGTTCGTGTGCTTGAGAGATGCATTGAATGTAACCTCACTTTAAGTTGGGAAAAGAGTCATTTTATGGTTACTCAGGGCATTGTCTTAGGTCATGTGGTGTCGAGTAAAGGGATTGAGGTGGATAAGGCTAAAATTGAATTGATTGCTAAGTTACCCCCACCTACCTCAGTTAAGGGAATAAGAAGTTTTCTAGGGCATGCAGGATTTTACAGGAGGTTTATTAAGGATTTTTCCAAAATAAGCCAACCTTTGTGCCATTTATTGGGGAAAGATGTTCCATTTGAATTTACAGCACAATGCATGCAAGCTTTTAATTCCCTTAAGGAAAAATTGACTAGTGCACCTGTGATTGTAGCTCTTGTCTGGTCTTTACCTTTTGAAATCATGTGTGATGCATCTAATCATGCAGTAGGAGCTGTTCTTGGGCAAAGGGTTGACAAATACTTGAGAGTAATTTATTATGCCAGTTTAACCCTGAATAGTGCACAAATGAACTACACCACAACTGAGAAGGAAATGTTAGCTGTTGTTTTTGCTTTAGACATATTTAGAGCATATTTAATTGGGTCTAAAATTATTGTGCATTATGATCATGCAGCTCTTAAATATCTATTAACAAAACAACATGCTAAACCGCGCTTAATTAGATAGGTGTTGTTGTTGCAAGAGTTTGATTTCCAAATCAAGGATACTAAGGGTAGTGAGAATGTTGTTGCTGATCACTTATCCAGATTACCCTTCTTTAGTGAAAATCTTGCATCTGATAACATTTATAAAAATTTAGAAGAATTTCCTGATGAGCATCTGTTTGTGGTGATTAATGCCCCTTGGTTTGCAGATATTGCTAACTATCTTGCTTGTGGTATTTTGAGATCTAACATGTCCTTTCAGGAAAAGAAAAGGTTTCTACACTTGAGTAAGTTTTATTTTTGGGATGAACCTTATCTATTCCGGATATGCAAAGATGAGATAGTTCGCAGGTGTGTAGCTGAGGAAGAACAATTGAGTGTTCTTCAATTTTGTCATGACCTTCACTGTGGGGGTCATTTTGGAGGAAGGAAGACTGCAGAAAAGGTGCTTCAAAGTGGTTTTTACTGGCCTACTTTATTTAAAGATGCTCAAGACTATTGTAAGCACTGTGATCGTTGCCAAAGAGTAGGTAACATTGGGAGGAGAAATGAAATGCCCCTTCAGTCATATATTGTTGTTGAACTGTTTGATGTGTGGGGAATAGACTTCATGGGTCCTTTCCCCAAGTCCTTTGGTTATGAATACATTTTAGTTGCTGTTGATTATGTTTCCAAATGGGTGGAGGCAATCCCCACCCGTACTAATGATGCTAATATTGTTGTTAAATTTGTGAAGGAAAACATTCTTAGCAGGTTTGGCACACCAAGGGTGATAGTCAGTGATGGGGGGAGTCATTTTTGCAACAGGCTTTTTGAGAAGTTAATGCACAAATCTGGTGTGAAGCACAAGATGGCAACCCCATACCATCCACAGACTTCTGGGCAAGTGGAAACATCCAACAAGCAGCTAAAAGGAATGCTGGAGAAAACAGTCAACACATCCAGGAAGGATTGGGCAAGCAGATTGCATGATGCACTATGGGCATATCGGACTGCTTTCAAAACTCCTCTAGGTATGAGTCCATATCGATTGGTGTTTGGAAAAGCTTGTCACTTACCAGTGGAGTTAGAGCACAGAGCATATTGGGCAATCAAGACTCTGAATTTGGACTTGGACAAAGCAAAGAGAGAAAGATTTCTGCAAATTTCAGAGTTAGATGAGCTGAGGAATGAGGCTTATGAGAGCTCGAAAATTTACAAGGATCGCACTAAAGCACTTCATGATAAAATTATAGTGCGAAAGACATTGAGTCCAAGTATGAAGGTTTTACTTTTTAACTCACGACTCCGTCTTTTTCCAGGTAAACTCAAGTCTCGATGGAGTGGTCCTTTCGAGATAACTCAGGTATATCCTTCTGGTGCAATTGAATTACTTAACTCTAGAACAGGTGAGACTTTCAAAGTAAATGGACAGAGAGTTAAGCCATACAATGAAGGATTTCAGGAAGTGAGGGTCATTGACAGTACTTTGATTCATGATCCCTAGGCCTTGCATGATGTCCAGCTATATGACATTAAAGAAGCGCTAAATGGGAGGCAACCCATCGGTTTGCATTTATTTTTCGTAGTTGTAATTTTAAGTTTAGTAAGTTTTGATTTATGTTCGGTTTCAATAAATGGACTGTGCTTTGATCGGTTTTTCTTTACTTTGTGTTTCAGGGTGTTTAAAGAAGAAGGTTTGCAAAATTGTTAAAAAAAATAAATAAAAATAAAAATAAAAATAAAACGATATTAAAACGGCAGTAGGTGACATGGCCAAAGGACTTGGCCGTGTCCCTTGGCCGTGTCACACACTGGACACGGCCAAAACTTCTTCAAAAATTTGAACGATTTTGCAAACTTAGTACAGATTAGGACACACCCAGGGGACACGGCCAAGTCACCTGGCCGTGTCCCCCAAAAACCATGAGACACGGTCGTGTGCTCTCCACTTGGCCGTGTCCCTCCACTTTCACACACCAACATGGCCAAGTCGACATACACACGGCCGTGTCACCTCAATTTTTGACTTTTAAAAACCCGATTTTGCCCAGTTCTTTTCATAAATCCCTATACTTTTCTATCTTAGTCTCTCTCGTTCTCTCGCTCTCTGTAACGCCAAAACCCTTGATTTTTATTTCAAAACTTCAGATCTTCCATTAAAACTTCAAATTTCTTCCACAAAACTTGCGATAATCACTTGAAACTTCCTCTTTACTCATATAATCTTGATTTAATTCAGTTTTGGGTGTTAATTTTTCAGATCTCAAGATGCCAAGAACTAAAACTGTCTCACACCGCAAGAAGAAGAAATCTAATACCGAAGGAGCTTCTTCCTCTTCCTCAACTTTATCTTTTAAGAGAGCAACTCTTTTGGCTCGGGGTTTTTTCCCGACAAGGTATGTGAATGACGAATCTCTAGATGCTTTGCAAATGAGAACTGCTTTTTATAGATATGTGCAATATCTTGGGTGGGAGACTCTAGTATCATTGAAACCTTTGCAGTTTGAGGAGCTTACCCTAGAATTTTTGACAAATCTTAAGGTGGAAAGAGATGATAAGAAAATCTGCAGGAGACTGATGTTTAAATTAATGGGTAAATCATTTGTGCTTACTATTGATCAGTTGAATGATATCTATGGTTTTCATCAGCATGGGGAAAGATCGATACCCAAAGATTTTAGACAACAATTTGCTTGGGGAGCCTTAGGCTCGGGTACTTATGTGGCCAAATCGGCCAAAGCATCTAAATTGTGGAACCCTACTTTGAGATATTTGCACAGGTTTATGTCATGTGGGTTCTTTGCTCGGAAGGAGAGCCCGGGTGTGGTTGAGTCGAGTGAGTTATTTTTCTTGGATTGTGTTTTGAATGAAATGAATATTAGTGCCGGCTATTGGTTAGCCGATATTTTTGACAATGTAGCTAATAAAAGGAGGGGGGCTATTTGTGTTGGAGGATTGATCACTACATTAGTAGTAGCCCTGGTTGAGGATTTTGACCCGAGTACTATTCGGATGACCCGTATTTTGGGTAATGATTCCTTGGATTTAGCTACCCTTGAGAAGATGCACATGGTGGTGCATAGGAGAGGGACTTTTGTGATGCCTTCAGCTGAGCCTGAAGCACCGGGGGACAGGCAGAAGAGAGCCCGGGTTGAAGAGGAGTCAGACTCGGATTCTTTAGGTCTAGATGAGGATGCTCCGATCTCGGAACATCAAGAGGTACTTTTGAGGATTGAGGCCCTGGAAGGCAAAGTCGATCGCCTGGATAACAAGGTGGACCGTAACCATGCTGAGATCTTACAGCAGATGGAACAGATTAACAGTAACCTTGCGACGATCTTGAGTCTCCATCCCTCAGCTGCATCATCTTCCCGCCCACATTTTCCATAGATTTTCAGTCCTTGCTTTATTTTATTTAGTGTACTTTTGTTTTATTTTTCGTTTTTGTTTTAATGTTAACGTTTTGTATTTGGATATTTTATTTTTATATTATACTCTTATTTTTGAACTTTTGTGTTTGTGATGGAAAGCTAGGATTTCGCCTCACCAGGTACGACGGAAGATAGGTTGTCCTGTTACTCTTTTTATTTATTATTCTTGTTTTACATTGAGGACAATGTAAATTTTAAGTGTGGGGTACTCTTTAAGCTTTCCTTTAATTCTTGTTTTGCTTATTGTGGTTGTTTTGTTTATTGTGTTTGTTGTGCATGGCATAATTGTTGAAAATTTATTGATCTTTTCTTTAATTCTAGCATTATAGTTGAGACTTTGGTATCAGCATAGAAATGAGCATTTGAATTCATTTGGGATTAATTTTCGCATTCTGCAATTCATGACATATAAATCTTTGTGAACCCACCTGTGTGAGTTTTGAGCTACATAAAATTTGATATTTTTGTCAATTGATTTTCTTTTCTTAAGTGTGCACCTTCATGATGTTGCATCTCTAGAGTTTGCTTTTGCATACTTATTGAACTCACATTATGATTTAATCTCAAGTTTTAAAATGATGAAGGCAAATTAGGTTAGCCCCTTTAGCTTAAAGAGACTTCCCTTTATATTGATTTCCTCAGTGAGCCAAGTTGAGCCATTGACCGTTTCTTGTTTGATTAACACAATTCTCAACTTAACATGTTCTTATTATCATCATACCTATGCATTAAGGAATGGAGTTGTATGATTTGACAATAGGGTAGTTTATTTCAAGTGTGGGGTAAGTAAAAAAAAAAACTATAATATGGAATTTCTAATTGAGGGTTGAAATGCATACTTTGCATATTGTATTTGATTAAGAGTCATTATTCTTTTCCTCTACATTTTAAGCTAGATGTTCCATGTAAGTTTATACTTTGTATATATAAAAACTAAATAAAAAAAAAGAAAAAGAAAAAGTGAAAATAAAACAAAAAGAGATATATATATATATATATATATATATATATTCAAAGTTCATATATTTTCTAGCCTTGGAGGAATTTTGACTCATGTATTTTTCTTTTAGTGTGCAAGTATGTAAGATTATTAAGGGTTGGTGAGTATACTATTTGAAGGAGTTATGAATTTCTTAGCAAGAGTAGTGTCTAATTTAGATACTCCATTTCTTGATGCTCCAGCTTAAATGTCTTTTCTCACACCTTACCTTAGCCCCATTACATCCAAATAAAAGACCTTCGGATTATTTCTTGAGAAAACCAGTGAGGGAGATTGGATAATTAAGCAAGTTTATGGCAGTATGCACTCATGAGTGGTATGAGTGATTAACCTTTGAAATCGAGTGAAACACTTAGTTGAGAGATAAGATTTGTATGTTTGGATTAATGAATGAGTTAAGAAAATCCTTGATTGAAGGAAATTGCAATTATTTATGTCTGACTCTTTAAGTATTTCATCTATATGCTGGAATTTTAGTTAAGGTTGTTTGAATTTTTAATTTATGCCATGTGAATTTGCTTGAGGACAAGCAAAGTTTTAAGTGTGGGGTAGTTGTTTTATTAGTTTTTGTTATAGTTTTGTGTCTTGTTTGTTATGTTAATTATTGTTTATATTTAGGTATTTTGTTAGTTTTAATTGGTTTGTTTAGTGTTTTCTTTAATTGTGTAGTTTTAGTTTATTTCTGTGTTTCTGTCATTTTTTATTTAATTTTTAGTATGTGTTTATGTTTTGTTGGATATTGTTTATTTAATTCTTGTTTAAGTTTTGTTTGCCAGTTTTGTGTTAGGTTAAAACAGCAAGGAAACAAATTGAAGATGAAATGGGCAGAAGCTGACACAGGCAGAGGACACGGCCAAGTCACTGGCCGTGTCCCATACCAAGATTAAATTGAAGAGCAAGTCCCAGTAGCAGACACAAGCAAGGGACACGGCCAAGTCATGTGGCCGTGTCCCTCCAAAGAAGAGCAACAAGGCCAAGTCACCTTGACTTGGCCGTGTCTCACTTGTTACCAAAGGAAAGGAAGATCAAAAATTAAACAGAAGCGAACACAGGCAAGGGACACGGCCGTGTCACCTGGCCGTGTCCCTCCAACAAGCTCTCACACGGCCGTGTCCCTCATCACCTGGCCGTGTCCCTCATGAACCAAACGCGCACCGAATTTTAAAGCCGACGTTTCGTATAAAAGCAAAAAGAAAGTTAGGGTTTTGGGACTGTTGACGATTTTGAGCAAACTTTGAGCCGTCAAGAGAGTGGAGCTAGGGTTTAACTTAGTTTTCTTTATTTTGATTTCACTTTTTGATTAAACTAGCTAGATTAAATTGTTCTTTCCATTGTTATATCCTTCTTGCAAGATTTGAACAAGAGATTATTCAGAAGCTTCAAGGAGTTGTAACTTGGTTTTGCTCTTGAACTTATTCTCTTTATTTTTTATTGAATGGATATTATCATGTCTATTTTGATTTCTTTGAACATTAATGAGATGAATATGTTTGATTATATTATGAACTAATTTGATCTAGTCTAGGGTTTGTATGGATCTGCTATGATTGTATGAATTGGTTATTCTCTTAGCTAATAATTTCTCTAGCCTTTATTGAATGAAATATTGTTAACATATAATTGATTGGCCACCAATTGTGTGTTTTAGGTATTAGATGATGAATTGAGAGATGAAGTCTAATGCTGGAATAATTCAATTAAGGACTTAGGTAAATTAGAAATATAACCTATTAAAAAGATTGTTTCAATTATAACAAGATTAGTTGTAAGAGGTTTGAATGCAAGAGCTTATTTCCTTGACTCAATTAATTAAGTTGTTTAGATTTAATCTTAGAAATTAAATTAGTTAAGTGGAATAACCGTTCATACATATAAGTAGTAGAGAAGTGCAAACCCTAGACCCTTTTATCAAGTGAATCATAACATCAGCTTTTATTTACTTTTATTGTTTTAAACTTCAATTGAACCTTTTCATCACTTAGCAATTTAAATTTCTTTAATTACTTGTTACTTTTAAGTTGATAATCAATTACCCACTTTGGCTTCCTTGAGAGAACGACCTTGGGGCGATCACCTTTGCTACAGCTACCTCGTATACTTGCGAGTGACGCTTTGTGGTAGAGTTAATTTTAGCGCAACAGTATGCAGTCATGAGTTGTTTGAGTGATTAACCTTTGAAATCGAGTGAAACACTTAGATGAGAGATAAGATTTGTATGTCTGGATTAATGAATGAGTTAAGAAAATCCTTGATTGAACTTAATTGCAAATTATTTATGTTGTGTCTTAAAGGATTTCATCTTATATGCTGGAATTATAGTTAAGGTTGTTTGAGTTTTTAATTTATGCCATGTGAATTTGCTTGAGGACAAGCAAAGTTTTAAGTGTGGGGTAGTTGTTTTATTAGTTTTGTTATAGATTTGTGTCTTGTTTAGTATGATAATTATTGTTTTTTTAGGTATTTTGTTAGTTTTAATTGGTTTGTTTAGTGTTTTCATTAATTTTGGTAGTTTTAGTTCTTTCAGTGTTTATGTCGTTTTTGATTAAGTTTTTAGTATGTGTTTATGTTTTGTTGGTTATTGTCTATTTATTTCTTGTTTAAAGTTTGTTTTGAGTTTTGTGTTAGGTTAAAACAGGCAAGGAAACAAATTGAAGGAGAAAGGGCAGTGGCTGACACAGGCAGAGGACACGGCCAAGTCACTGGCCGTGTCCCATACCAAGTTAAAAAGGAAGAGCAAGTCCCAGTAGCAGACACAAGCAAGGGACACGGCCAAGTCAGTGGCCGTGTCCCTCCAAAGAAGCCCAACATGGCCAAGTCACCTTCACTTGGCCATGTCTCACTTGGTTCCAAAGGAAAAGAGAAGCAAATCTTCACAGAAGCAAACACAGGAAAGGGACACGGCCAGTCCAAAAGGCTCCAACACGGCCAAGTCAAGCTCCAACTGGCCGTGTCACTCAACCAAAGAAGAAAAGAAGGAATTCTAAGCAGAAGTGGACACATGTAAGGGACACGGCCAAGTCACTGGCCGTGTCCCTCCAAAAAGCACTCACACGGCCAAGTCACATGCAACTTGGCCGTGTCTCCCATGAACCAAGCCCGTAGCGGATTTTAAAGCGGACGATTCATATAAAAGGAAAAAGAAGCTAGGGTTTTGGGGGTGGTTGAGAGTTTGAGATTGTTTTTAGCCGTCAGAGAGCAAAGCTAGGGTTTTGACAATTGTTTTCTTTGATTTTGATCACACTTTGTTTTATCTAGCTTAGATTAGATTGTTCTAGCCATTGAGACATCCTTCTTGCAAGATTCGAACAAGAGATTCTTCTGAAGCTTTAAGGAGTTTGTAACTTGGTTTTGTTCTCGAACTTATTCTCTTTATTTTCATTGAAATTGTATTAACGGATATTATCATGTCTATTTTGATTTCTTTGAACATTAATGAGATGAATATGTTTGATTGCATTATGAACTAATTTGATTTAGTCTAGGGTTTGTATGGATCTGCTATGATTGTATGAATTGGTTATTCTCTTAGCTAATAATTTCTTTAGCCTTGATTGAATGAAATATTTTAATATATAATTGATTGGCCACCAATTATGTGTTTTAGGTATTAGATGATGGATTGAGAGATGAAGTCTAATGCTGGAACAATTCAATTAAGGACTTAGGTGAATTAGAGATATAACCTATTAAAAAGATTGTTTCAATTATAACAAGATTAGTTGTAAGAGGTTTGAATGCGAGAGCTTATTTTCTTGACTCAATTAATTAAGTAGTTTGAGATTTAATCTTTGAAATTGAATTAATTAAGAGGAATAACCATTCATACATACAAGTAGTAGAGAAGTGCAAACCCTAGACCTTTTTATCAAGTGAATCAAAACATCAACTCTTGTTTACTTTTATTGTTTTAAACTTCAATTAAACTTTTTCATTAGTTAGGAATTTAAATTTATTCATTACTTGTTACTTTTAATCTGATAATTAATTAGCTACTTTAGCTTTCTTGTGAGACAACCTTGGGGTGATCACCTTTGCTACAGCTACCTCGTATACTTGCGAGTGACGCTTTGTGGTAGATTTAATTCGAGCGCAACAACTATCCCCTCTACCATATATAGAATGAGCAAGTACTTGATGAATGTATTAATAGACCGGGTTATTAAACTCAGAAGACTTGGAGGCACTCGAGTTGTGTTGACTACTTCCCCCCTAATTCTACCCAAGTTTCTTGCTCCTTAAAGTCATTATCTTTATCTAAGGAACCGGGATGACCCTCAATTTTAAAAATATCATTTAGCCGATCAACAAGTAAAGTGAAATTATGGTTCGTTAGTCTAAAGGAGATGGACCTGGGTTGTGTTCAAAATAGGGATTCATCCCATATGTACTTATAAGAGCTAAGAAACTCATAGACTAACTCAAAGTATGTGGGACAGTTGATCAAAGAAAAATTCCCCAAGTTACATTTAGTAAAGAGTTCAATGACTCATTATACCATGTTCATTTCCTTAAGGTGGGTTCATCTATGTACTTAGAGGGGATAACATTCATTTTTCTTTGAATCTCGTACCTCTTTCATTGATCTTCATTTTCAAAAGCAATAGGTGGGAATTAGGTTACTTGCAGAGGGGGTGATCTTGGTCTTGGAGGTGGAGTTGGAGATGGTTTTGGTGGTAAGGGGAAGCCTTCTTTCGATGAAGAGGATGAAGGAGGAAGGACTATCTTGGCTTTTCGCTATGGAGGAGCTTGGTTCGATGCAGAAGATTCTCCCTTTCACTTAGGAACTCTTTTTTTTTTATGAGCGACGATCTTTGTTCTCGAAGGCATTGTGCTTGATGCAATTCATCTTCAAATCTCAGATAGAATATGATTTAAAGTGATACAATTATGCTTAAAGTGCTTGGGTGAAGTGATTTTATAAGAAATTTGAAGGAATTTTGTTAGTATTGAAAGAACCAAGAAGATAGAGTGAGAGGGAGAGGAGAAATCGTGTTCGAGGAGCGAGAGAGAGAGTGAATAGTTACAAAAGAAAAGAAAGATTGCCTTTATAGTTTAGATATACGCATGTGTATGGTTAGGTACACATGCCCATATTTGTTAATTTAAATTTGTCTCTCTTTTTGCTTAAAGGTCTCAGTAGAGAAATGAAGACACGTGCATGTATAGCTGAATAGACATGCCTGTGGTCTCGATGACAAAACTACCAGTAGCTCTTAAATGTACACATGCATGTGGAGTGCAATTGGAACGCTCGTGTTCATGATCTTCATTCAGTCTACCTTATGGTATTGAAATCCAGTGGATCTCTGATGTACACGGGCATGTGTGATTAATATTGCACGCCCGTGTGTTTAATTTTAAGTCTGTTGTGTCTCAATTTAGCAACTTATGGACCCTAAAACCAAACGAATCACATCATTATTTCAAAAATCAATGAAACTCAACAAAAACAAAGAAAAATTACTTAAATAAAACTTCGAAACAATAAAGAAATAAAAGTAAATTTAATTAAAATATTAGGTTGCCTCCTAATAGTGCTTGTTTAAAGTCATTAGCTCGACTTTCCCTTTGGAGTTCAAATCTTAAAATAAAAAAATCAAAGGCTTATCAATTGGTTCACCAATAATATATAAGTTTATTCTTTGCCCATTAATCGTAAAAATATGATTTGAGTTATTCTGAATATCCACTGCCCCTGAAGGATGAATCTTGACTACCTTGAATGGTCTTGACCATATAGACTTATGTTTTCCCGGGAAGATTTTGAGTCTAGAGTTGAACAATAACACAATCTGGCCTTCATGAAGTTGCATTCTCATATATGCTTGTCATGCCATGCTTTTGTGTGCTCTTTGTACAATTTAGCATTCTCATATGAGCTTAGGCGCAACTTCTCAAGTTGACTCAACTGAAGTAATCTCTTTTCACATGCAGCTTTCATGTCAAAATTTTCTCCCAATAAGCCCGATGTTCTAACTCCACTGGAAGATGACATGCTTTTCCAAAAAGTAACCTATATGGAGACATTCCAATGGGTGTCTTAAAAGCAGTTCAATATGGCCAAAGAGTGTTATCCAATTTAAGTGACTAATCCTTCCTAGAATTACCCACTGTCTTTTCCAGAATCCACTTAATTTTTCTATTTGAAATTTTTACTTGACCGCCTGTTTGTGGATGATAAGGTGTGGTTACCCTATGATGAACTCTATACTTCTTAAGAAGGGTGTCAAAAGCCTTGTTCCAAAAATGTGAACCTCCATCACTAATAATAGATCTTGGAATACCAAATCTGGAAAAGATAAACTTCTTTATAAATCAGATCATCACTTTAGAGTCATTGGTTGGACTAGCAATTGCTTTCACCCATTTTGAAATATAGTCAACGGCCACAAGAATGTACTAGTTGTTCAAAGAAGGAAATGGTCCCATGAAATTAATGACCTATACATCAAACAATTCAACTTTCAAAATAGGATTCATAGGCATTCATCCTTTCTCAAAATATTTCCCATCCATTGGCACCGGTCACAGCTCTTAACAAAGTTATGTGCATCTTTATACATCGTTGGCCAAAAGAATCCAGATTGCCATACCTTGGCAATCATTTTTAAAGAACTTGAGCATACCCTACACTCTATAGAATGACAAAACTAGAGTATGGAGTGAAATTCTTCTTTAGAAACACATTGTCGTATCACCCCATCGCTACAATGCTTGAACAATAAAGGATCCTCCCATATATAATGCTTCACCTCAGAGAAGAATTTCTTCTTTTGATTGGAATTAAATTCAGATGGCATAATTTTACTAAGTAGTTGACAATATCAGAATACCATGAAAAACTCCCTTTTAATGCATAAAGTTGTATATCGGAAAAAGTTTCATTGATTGGAGTTTTCTCTCTATTCATTGTCTATAATTCTAATCTAGAGAGGTGGTTTGCAACAACATTCTCTAGACCTTTCTTGTCTCTAATCTCCACATTGAACTCTTGAATCAAAAGCACCCAATAGATCAAATGTTGCTTTGCCTCTTTTTTATTCATAAGATGCCAAATGGCAACATGATCAGTGTACATAATTACTTTCGACCCAATGATGTAAGGTCAAAATTTATCTAAAGAAAAAACTACCGCGAGCATCTCTTTTTTTTGTAGTGGCATAATTTACTTGAGCATCATCAAGTAATCTACTGGCATAATAAATGGCATGGCATTTTCTATCCTTCCTTTGGCAAAGTACAACTCCTATTACATACTCACTAGCATCACACATGATTTCGAATGGTAAAGCCCATTCAGGGGGAGCAATAACTAGAGCTGTGGTCAACGCTTTCTTCAACCTATCAAAAGTAATGAAACAATTATCAGAAAAATGAAACTCAGCTTCCTTATTGAAAAGGTCACACAAGGATTTAGAAATTTTAGAGAAATCTTTTATGAATCTCCTGTAAAACCCTGCATATCTAAGAAAACTCCTGATTCTCTTGACATTTGTTGGAGGAGGTAGCTTATTGATGATTTCAACTTTAGCTCTATCCACCTCAATTCCTTCTTTGGAGACTTTGTGCCCCAGAATTATCCCTTCTTCTACTATGAAATGACATTTCTCCGAATTCAAAACAAGGTTTATCTCCTCGCATCTTTGAAGTACCTTGGCCAAATTCTGCAAACAAACATCAAATGAAGTTCCATAAATAATGAAATTATCCATAAAAATTTTCATAAATTGTTCAACATAATCACTAAAAATAGTCATCATGTAACGTTGAAACGTAGCAGGTACATTATATAAATCGAAGGGCATTCTTCTATAGGCAAAGGTACTAAAAAGACAAGTGAAAGCTGTCTTATCCTGATCATCTGGGGCAATAGGTATCTAAAAATATCTCTAGTATCCATCTAATAAACAAAAATAAGAATTACCAGCTAAGTGCTCTAACATTTAATTAATGAAAGGCAGAGGGAAATGGTCTTTTAGAGTGGCTTTATTTAATTTTCTATAGTCAATACACACTCTCCAACCTGTAACTGTCCTAGAAGTGATTAATTCATCTTTCTCATTTCTAACTATAGTCATCCCTCCTTTCTTTTGTACAATGTGTGCTAAATTTACCTAAGGACTATTAGAAATTGGGTAAATAATACCTGCATCCAACAGCTTAGTAATCTTCACCTTAACCACTTCATTCATGTTGGGATTTAATCTCTTTTGTGCATCTATGATTGGTTTACTATCATTTTCCATCAAAGTTCTATGCATACACAATGATGGGCTAATCCCTTTGATGTCAGAAATAGTCCAACCAATACCCTTCTTAAATTTTCTAATCACATCTAATGTTTGCTCTAATTGATCTTCAGATAATTGAGCATTTACAATTATAGGTAAGTTGTCTTTAAGTTCTAAAAAGGCTTATTTCAAATGGGAAGGTAATTGTTTTAAATCAAGCATTAGAGGTTTTTCACTCGAAGGAGGTGGCAGTAATGATGTAGATTTTCCTATTTCTTCAAACCTCCTAAAAGTCATGGGTGGTGTCATTTGTAAGGAAAAAGCATAAGCTACAATCTCTTGGTTTTCATCTTCTCGAGTTGCACCAAGGGTCAAATAAGCCTCTAAAGGGTCCTCTCTAGGCTTTTTTTTTTCAAAGACTTCCTGAACTAACTCATCAAGAGTGTCAACCCTGAAACAACTATCCATAAAACTAGGTTCTTTCACGGAATCACTAGGATTGAACTATACTTTTATTCACCTACTTTCAAAGTTAATTTAGCCCCCTAATATCAATCATAGCTCCTGTAGTAGCTCAAAATGGTCTCCTCAAGATTAGAGGAACTTTAATATTCTCTTTCATTTCAAGAATAACAAAATCAACAGGAATATAAAACTTATCAAATTTAACTAACACATTTTCTAAAATCCCCAAAGGGAATTTCATAGAATGATCTACCAACTAAAGTGTCATCCTTGTGGGCTTCAAATCTAAGAATTCAAGCTTTCAGCAAATTGAATTTGGCATTAGACTCATACTTGCACCTAAATCACATAAAGCCTTATCAAAGTCAAATTCACCAATAGTGCAAGGTATATAAAAACTCCTTGGATCTTTCAATTTGGATGAAAGTTTGTTGAGGATCATGACACTGCTCTCTTCAGTGAGGGAAACTCTTACATTTTCTTCAATGGATCTTTTATTTGAAAGAATCTCTTTCAAGAATTTAACATATAAAGGCATTTGGGCAAGAGCAACTGTAAAAGGTATATTGATTTTCAATTGCTTGAATACCTTAAGAAACTTCTTGTACTGCTTATCTAATTTATTCTTTTGAAGCCTTTGGGGAAATGGAACCTGTAGAACATAAGGCTTCACCCCTTTCTTAGAAGGAAGAGTTGCATTTTTCTCCTTCTCTTCTTCAACCTTTTTGTTTTGTATTTCCTCTTCTGGCATTGCATCTTTTTCCATTTTGGATTGAATTGGCCTTGGAATGTCCTATTGTAACTATTTTCCACTTCTAAGGGTAATTTCCTTGCAATGCTCCTTGGAATTTATTTCTGTTATTTTAAGGATGGTGCTTCGGGTCCTTAAGTTTGAATAGCTAGCAATATGCCCAATTTGTATTTTCATATTTCTATTTTGGCTAGCTATTTAGTATCTTCATACTTCCAACCTGTCATACAATTTGTCTAGCTTGTCAAACCTTTCATTAGATACAATAATGAATTTCTCCAAAGCTGCTTCATACTCTGGTTTATTGTCTTGGTAATGTGTTTGCCCTTGATTTCTATATGGAAATGGTTGTTGATACACTCATCTTTGGTTGAATCGGTTCTCTTGATTTCCTTGGTTAATTCGATTTCCACCACAAGATAAATTTGGATAGTTCTTCCAACTAGGGTTGTATGTGTTTCCAAAAGGTAACTGTTGAGCTTTATTATGATTCCCTACAAATTGCACTTATTCGTGAACTGAACATTCATAAGATTGGTGGTTACCACCATACCCTTCACAACTTGTCGCAACGATATTAACATGCGCTAGCTTTCTAGCTATGGCATCAACCTTGGTAAAAAGTAATGAGATTCCATCAACTTCATGCACACCAGCGACCTTTTTAAGTAAAGATCTCTCATTAAAGCAATGGTAATTTTTTGCTGCCATGGATTCAGGCAATTCCAATGCTTCAGCTGTATTTTTATTCATAAGTGCACCGCCAGCTACTGCATCTATTGTACTCCTCAGTGGTCATGTTATCCCATTATAGATGTTTTGTTCAATAAACCAATATGGAATTCCATAACGAGGACACTTTCGTTAAAGGTCTTTGAATCTTTCCCATGCTTCATAAAGTGACTCTCCATCATATTGCACAAAGATGGTAATATCATTTCTGAATTTTGTAGTTTTCCTAGGGGAAAAGTACGTAGCCAGAAACCCCTTAGAAAGGTCATCCCATGTAGTGAAGCTTCCAATAGCTTGACCCTGTAACCATGCTTTAGTCTTATCCTTTAATGAGAAAGGAAAAAGACATAGCCTAATTGCATCATCACTGACTCCATTCATCTTAATTATATCACAAATTTCTAAGAAATTCGCCAAATGAGCTATAGCATCTTCCTAGTCTAAACCATAGAAAATTTATTATTGAGCCATGTTGATGAGGGTTAGTTTAAGTTCAAAATTGTTGGCATTCACTGTAGGTCGAGTGATGCTTGACCCTATATGAGCATTTGGCATGGCATGCTCCCTCAAAGTGAGGTTCCTTGGTTGAAGCGGTTGGTCTTGTGGATCTCCCATATTTACTTCTTCATCACTAGCTTCTTGCACTTCAACCTAAAGCTGTTCTGTTTCTTCCCTTTCCAAGCGAAATTTCTCCTTTCTTGCTCGATTGTTTGCTCTACACTGCTTTTCAATCACAAGATTATATTCTTTCAAAGCTGTTTGTTGATTGCTACGCATATAATTTCTACAGAAAAGTGAATGAAAAACAATTAAAATGAAGTTCCAAATTAATAGTCTTCTTGAATTCTGATGTTATCAAAATATTGCTTTCTCCTGCAATGGTGCAAAAAAGTTGTTAAATGTAAAATGGTGTATGTTTTACTATAAGAAATACTGTAAGTGCACAGTATTTTGGCAGGTAGTAAAGTGAGAGTACGAGTGTGGTATCCAGATAGAAGGTATGTTCGAGTAACTTCAGTTCAATTAAATTATTATATGGAAATGACCAACTTTTTAATAATTCAACTAATTAATTACACTATATCAAATAGTTGCTGTTGGATCAAATGCTAGATTATCAATAATAATAAAATAGGATTAGGTTTTATTGGAGTTTTGAAATAGGTTTAATCAATTGTCTCAATGGATTCTACTTCTCAAATCAAGGATATCTAGTATCACTAAGCTCATTCACTTCTTTCTCAAGTAAGTAAAATATGATCAAGTTAAGTTAAATCTTTATTCTCATGAAAAGAAACCAAAACTTAATCCAATCAATCAATATACATTCATAGATCTTAGGGCAATTCTCTTATCTCTAAGTCAATCACCCCAAGTTGTTTATTTCTTCATCTAAATCATATTCAACTTTTGTATTTTATATAATTCAATAGATTTAACAATTGGTGGCTAATCAATTTCTAATAATTAAATCAAAATAAAAAAATCCATGATTTAGAAATACCTCAATATATGACTATATAAATCAATCAACCCATTATCAAAATATCCAAATCCACCTAATCCCACTTATTTGTTCATAACTAATACAAATATAAAAGAAATATAAAGACTAAATAAAGAGTCCATAGCTCTAATCTTACAATAAATGAATTTAAGAAGGAATCAAGAAGTTTAAAATTGAAATTATAAACTAGAAATGATTGTTGAATCTTAATGAATAACTCTTTGTTGAAGTAGTTGAATCTTCTCCAAATCTCTAGCTTCCTCCTCTAGTCTCCTTTCTTCTTCCTCTACCTTGATATCCTTCTTGTTCTTGTGGAAGAAAGAGGATAAGGGTGCTAAAGTTTAGATCCAGGATTGGCTGCCTCTCTATCTTCAAAATGATGGATTTATAATGTTCTCTTGGTTTCAAAAATGCCTATAGGGTTTTAGGTGAAAAGTTTTTCCTAGAAATGTACGTTTTCAGCTTTTTCCAGTTATACACGGGCATGTGGTAGCATGAACATGGGCTTGTAGAAGAAGGAACTTTCAAAATCTTGATAATTTTAAATTTGACAGACTCTGGAGAAAACATACGAGCGTGATGGTCAATTCTACATGGTCATGTGTAATTTTTTTCCTCTGCCTCCTTTCGATTCATTTCTTCCTAGCAAGCATCTGAAGTGCACGGGCGTGTAGATCAATTAGACACGGCCGTGTGTGTCATTTAACTTCTGTTTTCTCTCTTTTTAAGCTTTCATCCGCTCCATTTCCATTACTCAAAGCAATTCCTCCATTATTCTATCATCACAAACAAAACCTCATTAAACTAGGCAAAATATAAGCCAATTACAACACAATTACACAAATTTTCATTACAATACATGATTAGATATGAGATTATCAAGTCTTAGGGGTGTCCTAAGAGACTCACTTGGGAACTTTGTAGCTATCTTCTCATACTCGATTGGGGTAATGGATTCAAATAAAATGGAAATTCTTGCTATACTGAAAGCCCTTGAGCTTCAATCTAAACATGAATGGGATAAATCTTTAAAAGTTATAGTCAAATTAGACTCTTCAAATACCATCTCCTAGGTACTTTGTAGCTTTGATAAAGATCCATAGGAACTTTGGGGGTATTATGTGTTGTATTAATAACACTGTAAACTTTCTCCCATCAGAGTATTTCTCTAAGATTTTTAAAGAATCAAACTTTTTAGCAATTCATCTTGCAAATATTGGTGCTTCTGCAAACTCCGATGCTTGGTTGATTTAGTTCATTTAGTTGTGTTTGATCATCTGATGCCAATTCCTTTATATAGATGTTACTTAATAAGTTATGTTCAGAAGTAGAGATGTTCAAGTGGTTATTCTACTGAACATTTTCCTGTTATACTGGATAATTTGTCTGGTACCTTTGATTTTATGTGTTGTTTTATGTATAGAGCAATGAGATTGATTCAAATTGCTGTTTAAGTAACGAGACCAATTGATATCTGTTATGCTGCTAAGCTTGGGCCTCATCTTTTTCTGTAGTAGTATTGTCACTCTTTCTTCCATTTTTCCATATTGAGTTACTGTTATATATCTCCCCTCTCAACTCCTTAATTGTGTGAGGTGCTAGGATGGGTTTCAGATGAGTTTTTAGTAGTTTGGCTTCTAGTTCTCGGTAGTCTAGTTTGGTTGTGCATTTTGTTGGTTTGGTTCTATAGATTCATCTAGTCTTGTTTTGTTGAATCCGGTATACTAGTTTGCTCGTTAATTGGCTCTAGTCATTTATAGCTTGCTGGTTTGTTTCAACTATTATACTAGTTTGGTAAACTGATATCTAGTCTGCTTTATTTATGGTCTACCTTTGTTGGTCTAGCTATTTCTGTTGGTTCAGTTCATTTCCTCTAGTGTTCTGAGGACTTGCCTTATGAAATCAAGTTGCTAAGGTCTTGCCTTATGAATTCAACTTGTGAAATTTTTTACTGAAAGGATTGAAGGCTAGCTTTTTATGTTATTGCGTAAGGCTTAAAGAAATGTTTATTTCCTCTTGATTTTTGAATCCTTCTGGTTCATGATCATGGCGTCAAATTCGGTCCCAAAATATTTGATTTTTCCTCTCTTTCCACTCCTGCAATCTTAATTTCCCTTTTGCTAACATGGAACTTATCATCATTTACCAGTTGTATTGATTTCACTGGAACTTAATCCCACGAATCTAGTTTCTATTGTAATTTCAAACCTTGACATCTCAACTTCTCTTCTGCTAATGTGAAACTTGGCTCATGCGAGAAACCTACAACATATTTATGCTTTGGGTTTGTGTAGGTTGAATTTGGTGCCAAATGAAAGACAGAAGTAAAGTGCAAAACTAGAATTTACTATGTTCAAAGCCTATTGTTAGACTGAGATTTTATTATGTGAAATTAAGGTTTAATATGCAAGTGTGGAATTTTGATATGCATTTCCCTTGTTATGTTTTTTTTGCCATGGCTCATTGATATTCAACTAAATTGCTGGGTTTTCTATACATTTTGTATAATTAGCTTTCCTTGAAAATATTGAGTTGTGTTTTATGTTGTTGTTGAGTTAGTTCTTTTGTTGATTATACCTTATTCTATGTATTTTGGGTTGTTAATTTCCTTGTATATCGGTTGACTCTTTTGTATTAACAATAGATTCTTGGGATTCTTTCACATGAATTGGTGTCGCTTTAGTTGTGGATGAGATAAGCCTTGTGGCATGTTTTTTCCCTTTTGGAGCAGCAACAACAATAACAACAACAATAATTTATTCATTCTTGACCAATAAAAATTTTTTGCCATATTTAATTTACCATTCAAGTGCATCATTAATTAATTTCCAAGAAGTAAGCCTAACATTTTCTTCCTCGTGAATGTCATAAGAACCAAAATACACCTCTAAATCAAATAATAAAATCTTTTTTTTATAAAAATCAACATCAAAATGAACGATATCCTCTAAAATTAGGAACATATCTACAAATAAATTGATTATGAGTTGCATAATCTCTAGTGCAAGAATCACTATATTTAAAATTTGAAAAATAAGATATATGTTGAATGCAAGTAATTAATATCATTTCAAGTACTATTTATCTCAATATCGTCAAAAATTTCTTACTATTGCATGGAAATAGATACATTTCCGAATTCTATATTAAGAATTTGTCATTTTCAATCATCATTAACAAAAGGTTAATTCAAGATTTAAAAACGTCATTAAGGAGATCAGTAATAGTATGTCATCAAGAAGATAAGAAATAGAATATGCTATAATTATTGGAGAAATATAGGCACACATATGTAAATTAAATGTGTAATGCTAACTTAAATATAGTCCATTTTAATGATTTATAAAGTTTAATATTTAGATTTTGTGGCATTTAAGGTGTTATAAAATTAATGTGAAGAGTTCATAAGACAATTTCTAATTTTATGAGTAAAATTAGAATTGGTATATAAATATGCTTCAAAGTTATATGGTCTCTAAAATTTCTTTAGTGGAGAAAAATATAGCTACATAAGAAATTTTTTTTTTTGCATAAATTATTCTTTGAAGTTGAGCCTGATAGGACTATAAGGATGATAAAACTCTCCCTATTGAGTTTAAATACAATTGTATATGAATCAACAAACTAAGAGTTTTAACAATTAACAAAACCGGCTAATATCATCAACAAGATTAATTTCCATTAATATAAACATATCCCTACACTAATTAAGCTTAATAACATGTTTTTTTTTTGATTTAGTAATATCCCTACACAAATACCACCTAATGAAACAAAAAAATGTAGGTAAATATAAACTATATCCCATTAGATTGAAAAAATAAATAAATTATATCACATGTATATCCGAAACAACCTTGAATCCACAAGGAAAGAAATCTACTAAGAATAAAACATTGAAATTATATTAAAAAGGAAAATTTCATCATAAATTACATAGTAGGCATATTTCTGGGGAATCAATTGTCAATTAAGAATTAATCAATTCCCAAAATTGGATACTATACCTATTTATTATGATTCTAGACTTATTAATTTAAATTATTCTCAGTAATCTCAAATGGGATTCAAATGGATCCTTATATATATATATTCCTATGTACAACTTTAAAATGAAAAACTGCTCATCTTTAGATTTTAAACTTAAGAAAAAATTATTATCTGCTACTAATTTTTCTTCTGATCCCTTTGTAGCATTTTAATTTTGTTTCATTCTTTAGATGCCCTATATAAGGACGACTTTGTTGATTTATGTTAAGTTTGTTGCATCAGATCATTTAATTAATTTGCTGCTGTATGTCATCAATTATCATAAATAAGAGTTTACCCCTTAAAGGGCAGGAGGAGACAATCGATGCCTAGAATTTCTCCAACAGTTAAGAGGTTAATGAGTCTTCCCTCACGCTGTGTCATCTCTTTCATAAACAACTCAGAACCAGCTCATAAATATAGATAGCATTTGGGTCAAAGAGTACAGGTAGCAAGCTAAATAGCATAGCACATCCATCTCTCTTTAGTGGAGGACTCATGATCCCATCTAAACAATTCGATCGTGATGACGATAAGCAAGCAATAAGTCACACTAAATGAAAGTTGAGATCATCCAGTGTCAACTAAAGCTAAAATACATGTGCCTCTCAAGTCTCAACCATGTAAGCTTGCCTTTATATCCAAAATTTGCCTCTCTAACTCTAACGTCACCAGCATTCTTGTTAAATAATTTCGGGTTCCGATAAGTTCAATATGTGCTATATTTATTTTTTATATTCTTTTTCATATTAAATATGTATATTTTTTTGAGAATAATATTAAATATTTTTAGAAATTCAGAGTTTCCAAAAATTTACTTTGAATGAATTATTTTTTATACTTGGAAAGAGATCATTTATATTAGAACAAAAATAAATGATTTCACAATAAATTAATAGAAATATTATCATTTTGCGAAAATTAATTTAATTTATTATTAAGTTTCACAAATATATATAATAATAATCTCATAAAAGTTCAATATTGTTAGTTGTTATTAATAACTATAGGTTTTTTTTTTAAAAAAATTAAATTCATCATCTATATACATAATGTTTGGAATTCTTAATTCAATTCTATTGAAAAAAATAATAAATTGAGTTAATTTTTTTTAAAAATAATAATGACATGAAAATGTCTACTTTATAAGTATAGGCATTACTGTAACAAAATTTTATTTCCTTTTTTAATTCAGTTCTTAATGTTCAAGCTAATTTTATTTTTATAACTTCATAATTTAGATTTTTCATATAAGAAGAATATATTATCTATCTATAATTTTTATTATTAATTAAAGTTATTTTTATTTAAGAAGTATTATTTAGTAAGATTTTTGTTTCCTATTTAATTTCTAGGGTTAGTCCATAGGTAGAGTAATTTTATTATCTATTGTAAGTTATTGATTATCGACAAGATTTGAGATTATACTTCCTCTCTTTGGGTAGAACCCTAGATAATTTGAGTGTAGCTATATCCTTGGAAATAGATTATCAAGATGGTGATTTTAACCGTCTACATCAACTGTTGTATGGACCACCCATAATGAAATTTTAAACAAACCATAAACAAACCATATATATTGAGGTAGATATAATAAATCACTCACTTGCATTAATTGACTTGCGAATTACTCATTAAAAATTGAAAGAGCTAGTAATCCCCTTCATTTGATTTACCCCTTGTTTGTTTCACGATTTGTCATAGTATGATATTGGTATATTTTAATTTTTTTTGTTTGTTTTAGCTTCTATTTTTCATGATATAGTTTTACATAGTAATTTTATAATTTAAAAATTATAAATTTTCAAACCATCAATTTGGTGGTTTTCATAGTTTTACAATTTTATCTTTCAAAAATATTCAAAATAAAATTTTTAAATACTAAATATATGCTAATAAATAATTTTTTATCTCTTTAATATATTAAAATTTTAAAAATACCATCAAATTAAATAAAAGTATTTTTTCTTAACTGTACTATATTATACCATTTTCTCAAATATGATAAACATTATTTGTAGTACCATATTATACAATACCATATATTACTAAACTATACACCCAATTATCTAAATTAGTTAGTTTTTTCTTCTTCTTTTTTTTCAATTTATGAAATTCATATTAAGTGGTAATTTTTTTTTAATTTTATAATGATATAAATTCAAATTCATACAATTGAAAAATAAAAATAAAAATAATAAATTATCAATATTTTTTAGAAGATTCAGATAATAAAGAAAAAATTAACTAAAATCAATAAATAATATTTGTGGCATATCAAATTAAGGTTTTTATATTATTCTTATTCGATCAGGCTATAATAATTATTGTTGACAATTAGTTAAGTAGTTTTGAATTTTCCATATAAAGACTCGTGTATGAGGCATGTTTATAATTTTATATAAACAAACACTAGAAGAATTTATCAATATTTCATCAAAATCCAAATTAACCATTCTTCTTGGAACTTGTGTCGTTATATTTGTCTTCAACCTTTTGTATATATCCTTGCACCAACTTCCCCACTGCCGTTGATGATCTCCAGTATTTATATATATAGAAACATTTACCACAAATTAGTTAGCATACAAATACACATTTGATACAATTATTTAGTATCTCTTACCACACTTTTTAGTAGCTCTCGTAGTCTTAGCTGTTTCAAGATAATCATGGTGGAAATTCATGACGTGGAGGTTTCTCAAATCTCTTTTTCAGAAGGCGGTGAAAAAGAAGAAGAAGAAATAAGCTATGATGACCTCAAGAAACGCATATGGAAAGATCGCATGCGCATGCAAAAGCTTAGAGAAAAGCTTGATAGCGATGAAGAACTTCAAGAATCATCGTCAAAGCAAGAAGCATCTCGCCGGAAAAAGATGTCAAAAGCTCAAGATTCTATACTCAAGTACATGGTAAAGATCATGGAAGTTTGTAAAGCTAAAGGTTTTGTTTATGGGATTGTTCCAGAAAAGGGTAAGCCTGTAACAGGTTCATCTGTCTGCGTGAATGGTGGAAAGAAAAAGTTCGATTCGATAAAAATACCCCTTCAGCTATTACTGAACTTTTACCATGTTTAGAGCAAGATGCAGGTGAATTAGATCCAGTTTCTTGCTTACAATTAGTTAATGAAATGCAAGAAACTACTTTAGGTTCTCTTCTTTCTGCTCTTATGCAACGTTGTGTTCCTCCACAAAGAAGATTTCCATTGGAAAGAGGATTAGCTCCTCCATGGTGGCCAACAGGGACTGAGATTTGGTGGGGTGAGCAAGGACCATCAAAAGAACATGGTCGTCCTCCTTATATAAAGCCTAATGATCTTAAAAAAGCTTGGAAAGTTAGTGTTTTGGCTGCTGTTATCAAACATATGTCTCCTAATTTTGATCGAATGAGACGGTTAATTACTCAATCTAAGTGCTTGCAAGCCAAAATGATAGCTAAAGAAAGTGCTATATGGTCTAAAGTCGTAAATCAAGAAGAAGCTCTTTCGCTACTTACTAAACCCTGCCTCAAAATTGATGATGGTCATGATGATGGAGAAGAGAAACGAGATGATGCTGCAGGTTGTAACTTACAAGAGAAAAGGAAGTGTTTATTTGATACTAGAGAGGATTTTGGGGATCTATTATATGCCTGTCAAAATTTGCAGTGTCCACAGATTGAAGTAGGGTTAGGCTTTGTTGATAAGAATTCATGGTTTGATCATGAGTTTAATTGTGCATATCGTCCCCAACAAAGCGACTCAAGTGATGATGACAGGGATTTTGCAAAATTATTGCCTACAAGCATTCTTCCAACATATGATCTACCCTTGATCAGTCCAGACGTTAGTGCAACCATAGATAATGCTAGTAGAGATATGTCAAGTGTAACTGATTGGGCAAATATGGTGCTAGAAAATGCTAATCAAATTTGCAGTAATCAACCTGTAATGGAAATTGGAGAAGGGTCAGGCGTTGAAATGGGAAATTATCCAAGCTACTGGGGGAGTACTGCTGGAACTGGAGATTTATCACATGGTGTTGGGATTGATCTTCAAATCCAAAATGAAAACTTGCTTGTGAATCCACAAGAGAACTTGCAAAGCCAAGGAGAATCTTCAATTTGGGATTTGGGATTTGAGTGAAGGAAAGAGGAACTGCTCAACCACAAAGAAATAGTATACTAATTTGCATACTTATGTGTGAAAAGTTAACGTGAGGATCCGGTGCACGAGATTTCTTATTTTCCCATGGTCGTAGTGTTGTAATAAAGATATGGGACAAATCCATGTAACAGCATGGAGCTTGTTTTCTTGTAGCATCATATTTTCTCGGAATGTTTATGCATTGAAAAAAAAAAAAAATTGCTCTTTTGACTTGCATAAATATTCATGCTACAATCAGTTTATATGTAACTATTTGCAATAAATTGGTTGCCAGAGAATCAGAAACAAGCAAAAATGTTTTTTTTTTTTTCTTTTTCAAGTGAAAGAATAGTACAGATGGGGGGAACTAATTTCATCTCCCCGAAAGAAAAAAAGAAAAAGAAAAGCCTAATGACCATAAAAGCTATGCCTTTCAAGTATATAGTCATCATATTCAAGCCGCCTAGGAGCAGCACATGAGTAACCCTTTCTGAACCTGTTGTTGCCTCTGTTCTTTGCTTCCACTTCCACTGCAAACACAGCGCAAACCGGTCTGTGGTCGGAGAATCTTGACTCTACTCTAACATACGATAACTGCTCAATGCCATCGCCTCGCCATAGTATTCTGTCACACCTGTTAAAATATTCAAAGCCTAATTAAATATTACTAGTAAAATTTTCAGCTTATTTTGGGTCTATTTCTTAGTGTTTGAGTTACAGTTCAGAAAAGTATCATTTCATAAATATTAATTTAAGGTCACAAATATTATTTTTAGTGTGAATTTAACATATTCCAATTAATCATTGTAAAAGTATTAAAATCACTATATTTTTCAAAATCATTTAATTTTTTTTTCAATTAAAAGTTTCAACCCTTTTTTTTTAAGAAATAAATCAGAAAAACACACAAAGAACAGTGATTAAACACATTTCATAATAAAATCTATTAGGTTTTGAGTTTCCTTCTACGTGAAAAATCCATATAATTTGAGTCCATTTCTTTTGGCTCATTAGGGCTATTAATGTATCAGCCTATATTAACCTAAGTTAAGAGAGAGACAATTTAATTTTATCAGCCACTAAAAGAAAAAGAGAAGAAAAGGGAAAGAAAAGAAAGAAAAAAATTTTATATTGAAAAATTCACATCAGACCAGTCTCGATTTTCCTGTTATTTGACAGACATCCGTTTTCCGATCAGGCTGAAATTTGAATGGTAGTTAGAGGACTCATCTTTCTTTATTATGAACGGTGAAGATCAGTTTTGGACAGCTGAATTTCTGTCATTTGTTGTTAGAATTATACTGTTCACATGCATTATTCTAGCAGCAACCAGTTTGGCTTTCTTTGACGATTAAATAGCCATTTGTGGTTCGATTAGGCTGAAATTTGGTGAGCACATTTAGGATTAATTGTTATTTAATCTGGACGGTAGAGATCATATTTGAACAACCGAAGCTCATCTATTTGCATGAACAGTAGCTATTTTTGGTGATTTTTCTTCATTCTCTTGTTTATTTCTTATTATTTGGTTGATTTGGTGCTAATACTTCACTTGAGGGTTATTGTAGTAGTTTGTAGTTGCTGTAAATATTAATTTTTATAGTTGAGCTCTTTTACTTGGACTTGGAAAGGACACATGGTTTTTATCCTTTACATTGAAGGAGTTTTCCATGTTTAAAATTATTGTGTCTATATGTGATTGATTTTGTATATTTTGGGACAGATTTTGCAATGGTTGTTTGCTGATTTTTAACTTAGTCACTCCTTATAGATTCATTCAAATAGAAAATAATTTATCTCGGTTCCTTCCTATCAAAGTAGTATCAGAGCTAGTTCACTAGTTTATTAGCTGATTGTGGTTATTTGCTTGTTTGAATAATGGAGGTAAAATGATTTGTTTAGATGGCATAAATTATCACAAATTGAAAGAAAAAATGAAGGGCCTTCTTGTTGTGAAAAATTGAATTTACCTGTATTTACTTCTCAGAAGCCTAAGTGTAAATCCAATGAAGACTGAGAATTTAAGCATTTATAACTAGGTGATTTTATTCGGTAATGGGTAAAAGATAATATGTTGAATCATATTGCTAATGAAACAAATGTCAAAATCTTGTGGGAAAAGCTTGAAACTTTATATGCTTCAAAGACTGGTAATAATAAGTTATTTTTACTTAAACAAGCTATACGCTTGCAATATAGAGAAGGTAGTTCTATATTTGATCATGTGAACGAATTTTAAGATATCTTTAATCAATTGTCTAGAACGGGTGTCAAATTTGATGAATATATTATTGGACTTTGGTTGTTGACTACACTTCCTGACTCATCAAAAAACTTTCGTGTATCTTTGACTAATTATGCTCTTGAAAGTGGTGTAACCATATCGTATGCAAAGACTGATATTTTGAATGAAGAGATGAGAAAAAGAATTCAAGGGACATCTAATTCACAAAAAGAAATTTTGGTTACTGAAAATAGCAGGAGATGTAAAAATAGAAGTCAAGATCAGAATAGAGGCAAGAGCATGAGTAAAACAAAATCAAGGTACAATAACCTTGAATGTCATTACTGTAGTAAGCCAGGGCATATAAAGAAATATTGTTACAAGTGAAAGAAAGAGAACAAGGCAGACAAAGGGAAACAGGAAAAGAAATGCAATGACAATAATATTGATCGTGTTGCCACTGCCACTGCCACTTCAAATGATTTTTAGCTAAGTTTATTAAGAGAATATGATAATATAGCCCATGATGACATTGCTTGGATTCTAGACAGTAGTGCATACTTTCATGTTACATCAAGGAAGAAATTATTCACATCTTATACTCAAGGTGATTTTGGAGTTTTAAAGATAAGTAATGATGGAGTGTCAAAGGTGATAGACATTCGAACTGTTTGTTTAGAGAACCAAAATTGGAACAAAATTAGAGCTGAAGAATGTTAGACATGCACCATATATTATGTTGTATTTGATATCCACTAATAAACTTGATGATGAAGGCTATTTCAACACTTTTGATGATGAAAAATATAAAATTAACAAAGGTTCCTTAGTTGTGGGTAAAGGAAAGAAGGCTTCGGGCTTATATTGGTTGTAAGCTTTAATCTCTACAGATCTTGTTAATGCAGTTAAAGGTGATATCACTTCAGAATTATGACACAAGAGGTTGAGTCATATTAGTGAGTAGGGACTTGATTGTCTAACTAAAAAGAATTTGCTTTCAAGATTAAAAGGTGCAACATTAGACATGTATGTTCATTGCTTGGCTGGAAAACAAAAGAGGGTTTCTTTCAAACATCATTCTCCTTCTAGGAAAAGTGATTTACTTGAGTTGGTACATTCAGATGTATGCGGTCCTTTGAAGGAAAAGTCATTTGGTGTTGCACTTTACTTTGGACCTTTATTGATGATCATTTAAGGGGACTTTGGGTTCGTACATTAAAGTTAAAAGATCAAGTTATTGGTGCATTTAAAAAATTTTAAGTTTTTACTGAGAGAGAAACTAGAAAGGTATTCGTACTGATAATGGTGGTGATTATTGTGAGCCTTTTAATGCATATTATAGAGAACAGGGTATCAGACATCAGAAGACATCTCCTAAGACTCGTTAACTAAATGGTTTGGTAGAAAGTATGAACATAACATTGATAAAGAGAGTCAGATGTGTACTTTCAAAGGCTAAATTGCCTAATTCTTTTTGGGGGTGAAGCTTTATACACTGTTGTATATGTGATTAATCTAACTCCAACTATTGCATTGGGAAATGATGTTCCAAATAGGTTTTGGTATGATAAGAATGTTTTCTATGACTACCTACGAGTGTTTGGTTGCAAATGTTTTGTGCATATTCCCAAAGATGAGAGCTCCAAGTTAGGTGCCAAGACTAGACAATGTATCTTTATCGACTATGAGCAAGATGAGTTTGGTTACAGATGCTATGATCCAATTCAGAAGAAACTTGTTAGAAGTCGTGATGTAGTCAGACTACTGAAGATATCAACAAGGTGGAGAAATCAAGGCCTCAAATTGATGGTTTGATTGACTTAGACTATCTCTTACAACTCATATGCCTGATGTAGTTGAGGTCCAGAATCATGGTGATGTGCAAAATGACAATTAAAATGCAAATGAGGTTGGTGCTCCTGAATATGAAATAATTGATGACTAATAAGAGGCACATGTTGAGGACCCTGAAGTTCCACTTAGGAGGTCTACTAGAGATCAAACACATTCTATTATGTATTCACCTAATGTGTATATACTCTTGACAGAAAATAAAAAACATGAATGTTATAAAGAGGCTATTGAGAGTGAGCAAAAGGTAAAATGAATTACAGCTATGAAAGATAAAATGTAGTCTTTAGCTGATAATCACACTTTTAAATTGGTGAAGCTTCCTAAAGATATAAAATCCTTGAAGAATAGGTAGATCTATAGAGTAAAGCAAGAAGAGAATTCCTCATCTCCACGATACAAAGCTAGATTAGTTGTCAATGGCTTCAGTTAGAAAAAAGGAGTTGACTTTGAGAAAATTTTCTCACAAATGGTCAAGAAGTCATCAATTCGTGTTATTTTGGGGGTTAATTGCTAATCTTGATTTAGAGGTTGAGCAAATAGATGTTAAAGCAACATTCCTTCATGGTGACTTAGAGAAGAAAATCTACATATAACAACCTGAAGGTTTTGTGGAGAAAGGAAAAGAAAATTATGTTTGCAAACTGAGAAAGAGTTTGTATGAGTTGAAACAAGCACCTAGGCAATGGTATAAGAAGTTTGAGTCAGTTATGATTCAACAAGACTATAAGAAGAAGACTACTTTTGATCATTGTATTTTTGGGCAGATATTTTATGATAGTGATTCTATCATCCTGTTGCTATATATTGATGATATGCTCATTGTGGGTTCTAGTTTTTCTAGAATTGATAGCTTGAAGAAAGAGTTGAGAAAGTCTTTTGTAATGAAAGATTTAAGGCTAGAAAAACACATTCTTAGCTTGGGAATCATTCGTGATAGAAAATGTAAAAATTTATGGCTATCTCAAGAAAAATATATTGAGAAGGTACTGCAACGATTTAATATGACTAAAGCTAAACCTATAAGTACACCTTTAGCCATGTCTTTCATATTAAGTGTCAAACAATCTTCCTGTAGTGTGCAAGAAAAAGAAGAAATGCAGAAATTCCTTATGCATTTGTAGTAGGTAGCTTGATGTATGCAATGGTTTGTACTAACCCAGACATAGCTCATGCAGTTGGTACTGTTAGTAGATTTTTGTCTAATCCAGAAAAAGAGCATTGGAATGTTGTGAAGTAAATTTTGAGATATCTCTGTGGCGCTGCTAGTTTGAAGTTGTGTTTCAGGATTGGAAAGCCTATTCTTAGTGGTTATACAGATTCTAATTTAGCAGGGGATACAGATTTAAGAAAGTCTACTTCTAGGTATCTGAATGCTTTTGCAGGGGGAGCTGTGGAATGGCAATCTAGGTTGCAGAAATATATTGCGTTGTCTACTACAAAAACTGAGTTCATTGCAACAACTGAAGCATGTAAAGAATTGCTTTGGATGAAGAAGTTTGTGAATGAACTTGGCTTTACACAAAAGAGATATGTCTTATTTTGTGATAGTTAAAGTACTATTCATCTTGGTAAGAATCCTACTTTTCATAATAGATCTAAACACATAGATATGATGTATTATTAGATACGCGATGTTTTGGATTCTAAGCTACTTGAACTTGAGAAGATACATACTGATGATAATGGTTCTGATATGTGCATAAAGACTTTACCAAAAGAGAAGTTTGAGACATGTCGTATGGTTGCTAGTTTGGTAAATTCCTCTACATAGTCGGAAAATGGTAGAATTATTAGATTTTGGATTTCCTCCTATATGAAAAACTCATATAATTTGAATTCACTTCTTTTGGACCATTAGGGCTATTAATGTGCCAGCCTATATTAACCAAAGTTGAGAGAGAGACAATTTAAATTTATTAGCCACTAAAAGAAAAAGAGAAGAAAAGGGAGAGAAAAGAAAGATAAAATTTTTCTGCTGAAAAATTCACATCAAACTAGTCTCGATTTTTCGGCGATCCGATGGTCATCCATGAACGATCAGGCTGAAATTTAGATGGTAGTTAGAGGTCTCATCTTTCTTCATTATGAACGGGTTAGATCAGGTTTTGACTGCTGAATTTCTGGCATTTGTGGTTAGAAATTTAATGTCCATATACATTCTTCCAGTAGAGACCAGTTTGGCTTTCTTCAAAGATCGGACGGTTATTTAAGGTTCGATTAGGCTAAAATTTGGTGAGCACGTTCAGAATTAATTTTTTTCTTTAACCTAGGCTGTGGAGATCAGATTTGAACAACCATAGCTCATCCATTTGCATGAACAATAGTTATTTTGGGGTAATTTTCTCAATTCTCTTATTTAATTCTTATTATTTAGTTGATTTGGTGTTGATACTTCACTAGAAGGTTATTGTAGTAGCTTATAGTTATTGTAAATATTAATTTTGATAATTTAGCTCTTTTACTTAGACTAGGAGATGTCCTATAGTTTTTATCCTTCATATTGAAGGAGTTTTTAACGTTAAAAATTATTGTGTCTATGTGTTATTGATTTTGTAAATATTGGAGCAGATTTTACAATGGTTGTTTGCTAAATTTTTACTTAATCACTCCTTATAGATTAATTCAAGTAGGAAAGAATTTATCTCGATTCCTTTCTATCAAAATCATAGCAATTTTGTTGTGACATGCTAACCAATATGCCTCTTAAACACACACTATCAAATAGATAAATTTCTGTATAAAAGAAAGAATACCATGCTGGAGTTCTACGTTTCTTCTTGGATTTGCCATTTTCACCGGCATAAGAGTCTGAATTGTGGGAGTACTTGTAAGTAGGAGCAAACAAGATCCTTCCCTCGTTGAATCCGTTTAATACCCTCCCAGCTTCTCTTTCCACATTCAACTGTGGTCAATATATAAAAGTATGTCAGTAGGATATTATTAAACTTCAGTGTCAAGGGAAAGTAGTGATATATATATATATATATATATAGTTCCAGTTGAAATTTGAGTTCCAGATTTTTTAATCAAAATCTAAAGCTATATGACATATTTATAAAATAGTGTCGGCATCAATTGAAAAATTTATACACAAGATAAGAACATGTAATCCCCACAACATTGTACTAGTAGTGCCAAAGAAAATGACTTGACACTAGATTAGTTTCTTTCTTAAAAAATTTTGCCTTGATTTATCACTACATAGTGATGAGATCTTAATTAAGGTTGCTTCCGACAATTAATTAATGGTAACAATATGTAACAATGACTAGAATCAGTAGACAAGTAGTGGTGATTGGTAACAATATATATAACTATGTCTAGAATCAATAGGCAAGTAGTGGGACTCACCACTGGCATTTTTTTTTTCTTTTTGTGAAGTTGTAAACAACGAAAGGAACAAACCTGATCCTTTTCTAGCATTGTGTCCCAGTCATTATCTTCTAACAGAACTATTGTTTCTTCATAGCCTAAAGAAACTCTATAATTTAAATCTCCAAGCCATAATACCCGGCTGCAACATTTAGCGAAATTATTATTCACACAACTGACTATAATGTATTTGTACTGAAAAAAAAGAAAAAAAAAAGAAAAAAGAAAAAACGAGTAGCATACTCATGATCGATTATCCTTTCGGGGGCTCGAGAAATTGGATTCTTGCAAATCTTGGGGAATTGTGTGTTCTTTATGATTTCATTTACATCAGCATTTCTTTTTAGCTCATCCCCTTCTTTCTCCCCTGAAGCTAAGTGGCAGCATACGAAGCAGAGGCTGGTTCGATGCAATGACATACTTACTGATATACATCCCTGCATTAGTGTTATTGTATCATTATAAATGATAAAACTATCTTCCATGTTTCAAATACTTCAACGTTTCTCTCCGTCAAGTGTTTCAGACTCGTGAGTGCTTAGTTCTCGATAAAACGAGCATTATCAGGATTTGATAAAAAGAGAAAGATTTAACTTGCCTTGTTTCCGAGACAACCCATTATTCCTCTTCCTACAGAGGAGACTCTGAGATGGCCAATGTGAGGAATTAACTCTCTTCTAGCCCATACTGAGAGGAAAATACCAACCATCTGCTTGCTTGCAACGAGGCTGTAACCCAATTGTGTAGTGGAACAAGGTGTAGAAGGCGTATCACTGTTATCCTGACGATCAGAAGCAGGTCCTGAGTCTGATTTGTCAGTAGAATCATTAAGTTTTCTTAGTCTATGTCTATCTCGAGTTTGGGATTCCACAGGGCAGTTGCAGATCTTCAGAAGACTACTATCTGCCCTTAAATTTTTACTAAGAACTTTGAGAGAAGGTTTGTGAAAGAAGTTATGAGTTTTTGAATCTTTGGAAATGTTGCTTTTGAGGCCTTTTGAAATACTTGGATCAGCAACAGAATATGAATCATCTGGTGGCTTATTAAGTGTGTGGCTTATCAGAGCTAACCATTTTGCAGCAGGTTCGTTGTCTTCAATTACCAATACATTTCCAGCACTGAGGGGAACAATTTCCTGAAACCTGAAAAGAGTTCAATGTTAATTAGACAAAAAAAAAAAGCAAAAAAACTCGACTAGTAGATTATAATTAGATGATCTTATTTGTGAATTTATCATACCCACAGACATATAAATCTGCACATCCCTCAACTTGTAAGAAATCTTCAAGATTGAGGCCAAAGGTGGGTGCCCTTCCTCCCACATTCCATGTTCCTACAAATATCCTACAACCCCAACCACAATGTTCCTACTGTAAGCAACATGATTCTGTCTAACAATCTCATAATAATAATAATAATAACAATGTTGACACTAATTAGAAACAATAATTATAGTCTTAATCAATAAATGGAAACACGAATTAGTACCTAATTTCTTTCATTTCTGTGTCTGATGTCATAGGCTGCTGATCAAAGTTCGATAGATTTAAGCCTTCGATTGCTGAACTAGCTTGTCTTTCTGCAAGTAGATAAGAAATCAACACTATGGTTTACTTTTTAATCAAATTAAAAAAAAAATCTAAAATCTAACAGTTTTTCAATGAAAACGACTGCCGGTCAATATCAAATGTTGAAAAGGAGATTGATGTCTCTTTTATATATTAATTTCTGTCTACTTTATAAATATATAGTAAATGATCAGAAACAAATTTATAATGTTAGGTTATAATGTCTCTTTTGAAGACGTATAACTCATAACTCATATTATGCATTTAATACCATGAAAATTTCAGTTTATAATGTCATTCATGAACCAGCCAATAACAATGTTTCGCTTTGTACGTACTCGAAACAAAAATTCTTGAATGGGAAAATAATCCTCTAAAAATTTCAAGTGAATATTATCATTAATTAATTAACAAATGCATGTAATTAATTAATGAATTAATTGATTAAACATACCAGAAAAACTTTTTTTCATAATAAGAGGTCCGTCTATCACCCCTTTTCTTCTTTCTGATGTCTTCTTTCCTCCATCTATCAAGCAAATTAACCTCAAAAATAAATTAAAAATAAATAAAGAATATATATATAATTTTATTTTCAATTTTAATAAACATACCAGGGGGAACTTCGTCACAATAAGCTACTGTTGTATCATCATGGTTAGAACCTGCTTTGCCGTTTCGTTGGAAAATCTTTGGAATGATAGACTGCATCATCAAAAATTATGATTAGAACAATGTCTATTAAGATCAAATAAAGATAAATAAGATCCAAACCATTTTAAAAAAAGAGAGAAAAAAAGGAAAAATACCCTTTTTTTCTTCTCATCCTTGAAAGAATTCTCAGGAGTTGTATTGAGAGGGCTATTAGCTCTTGTCATTCCAATGTTGGAATGAACATCCACATCACTCATTAAATCATTCATCAATTAAAGAAAGTGAATAATAACAATATTACTATTATGATTAATTTAATTTTTCAATGGCTTTTTTTTTTGTGAATAAATAATATTGGCCACAATGCATGTATATATGATCTGTGGACTGAAATCTGCAAGAAAAGGAAAAATTAATTTCTGGGTTCCCGCTACACATGATGTTTCTTTCTTTCTTTTTTCTTTTTTTTTTTTTTGGTGAGTCAATTGAAAATGAAAAATGAATTTTCGTGATCTGTTACTGATGCTGAGATTTTGGCGCCAATGGTTTCGTAAAGGAATAATTATATGCTACAACCGTTGTAGCAATAAATGCCTACAACGGACCAATGAGATTCATCTCATTGATCCGTTGTAGGCATTTAATCTACGTGTAAGAATCTCATTGGTCCGTTGTAGGCATTTATTGCTACAACGGTTGTAGCATATAATTATTCTTCGTAAAGCTTGGGAAGGTTAAAAACAAAAAGAAAGACCGTTGGGATCATATGTAATTCATAATTATAACCAAAACTACTTTAATTTGAAACTATTTTTTATTAACTTTTTTTAGAAGATAAATAAAATGTGGTAACAATATCAATTATATTACTCTTCGCTACAAAGATTTCCGATTATAATCCTCCAATCATTTTTTTTAAATGAGAATCATAGTATACTCCCCCATTCACAAATATATGCGGACTTTTAACAAAAATACAAAAAAAACTAAAAAAAATTTAAAATTACTATATTTATAAATTATTTACCAAAATACCAGATATTCATCGGTTTACAATAAGTTTATTATGAGTTTATAAATTTTACATAATTTATTATGATGTTATAATAAAATGATTGAAATACTCTATGTAAAAAAGTAAAAATTTTAAAAAATATAGTAAATGATATCATTTTTTCAATACATGTCATTTTTAGGTTTCTGCACAAAAATTAAGAAAACCGTATAATAATATATTTTGTATAATTATTTTATTAAATTACCCTTCTCATTTAATTTATTATTCATTGTAAATTGCATAAACTTGAAATTATTAAAGTTTTTTTTATTAGAAATAATGGGTAAGCCTTAATTAAATGGATTAGAGAAATATAACAAAATTTCCTCCAATCGAGGAGGAAGATTTACAATCCAATTTGAATTCAAAGCAACATTTTGTATTACATAAGCTAACCAATCGGTAGCCCTGTTGCAAATTCTAGGAATATGTGAAAAAGAATAGAAATTGAATTTTATGGCTTCCATTTTGATGTTTAAGACTGAGGCTTCTATCTCGCAAGGGCAGACATCTGTATCATTTATGAAATTGATTAAAGTAAGACAATCAGATTAAAAGCAACATGAAGATTAAAGTTTTAAATTTATTTTTTTTTTGAAAATTGTAGAGAAATAAATTTAGAATAAAAATTATAAAATAATTTTGATTTTTGTGAAGTCAAAACAAACGAGAGTTTAACCATAACAAATACTATCAAACCGTGATAACCCATGAAACAAATAAAGTATTAATCATTTAGTTCGTCTTCTCTTGCTCTGCCATCAGACGCCATCCCTCTCTCCTCACTTTCCTCTTGGTTGTTGTCTAATGGAATCTTAGGCCATGTTGGCGGAGGCTCATTACTCAATCTTCTCTCTACTTCGCTCTCCCACAAAATCCTCTTCTCTCTCTCATTTTGCTTGCGCTGCTGACTACTCCTCTCCTTCTTCTCACCCTCCTCTGCATCAACATTTGATAAAATCCTAAGCATCAGTTGTGGCTGCTTGAGGTTTGAATTTTTCTCTCACACTCACATATACATATTCCATCTTCCTCTTTTTTCATAGCCATAATGCCATTTGTATGTTTCATTGTTGATTTTTTTTTTTGCTAAGTTATTGCTTTCTGTTTAATTTTGTTAATTTAATTTTTTATTGACTTTTTTTATAGCCTCTTTGTTTATACACTTTTATGGATTGCATATTTGACTTAAAGCTTTGACTATGTATTTGTAGTCTTTCTCTCCCTGATCTCTTATGGCCTATATTCTTTGTGCTCTGATATGAGCAATTTGGTTTAAGAATCCAGATGGTTTAAGAAGATCAAGTCCACTTGGATCTCAAACTATGGACTAGACTGTGGGCTATAATTCTTGATTCATTCAAGTCGAACTCGTAGAGCCAAAATATGAGTTAGGATGGCTCATGTATAGCCTTACTCTAAAACTCTAGTTTATGATAAAAAAAAATAATGAAGTTTCTGCTTTATTTTTTAAAAAAAAAAAACAAAATATGCTAAAGATTCAAATCAAGATTGTTAAATAATGGCTCATAATCAAAACCAATTTTGCACTAGAAGTTCCAACAAATAGTAGGATTATTTGTTTTATAATAGAGTTTTAGTAGGAAAATGGATTAAAAAATGGTTTTCCTTGTATTTATAGGGTAAATAAACACTATATATAAAGTATTCTAGATGGTAAATATAATACATTGAAAGAAAAAGAAAAACTTCAGTTGTACTCTCTCTCTAGGAAATAAAGCAAAAAGCCTTTCATAGACGTAGGCAAATCGCCGAACCACATAAAGCTTTGTGCCTTTTGTGATACTTCTTTTATTCTTTTCTTTAATTTTTTTGTTCATAGATTAATTCCTCATTTCCATGTTCTTAAATACAATATTTTTCAACCATTGGTATCGGAGCATCTAGTTAGGATGAGTGGTTTTTGAAATACATGCTACATTCGATGGGAAGGGGAATTTCTCTCTATGGAAAATGAGAGTGAATGATCTGATGACTCAGAGGAAGGTTCACAACAAAAATGGAAGAGGAGAATTGGTAAGATATGGAGTCAGTCACTTTCAACACAATCCAAATTTGTTTAGAGGATTCAGTAGTATATGATGTAATTGATGAAAAGACAACCAAAGGTTTATAGCCAAAGTTGGAGAGTTTGTTCATGTCCAAGAATGCCACCAAATAAATTGTTTATGAAGCATGATCTATTTTGGTTTAGAATGGAAGAAGGTGGAGACCTAAGAAATCACATAGCCCAGTTTAATAAAAAAAAGTTAGTGATTTATTACATATGAGTGTAAAATTGGCTGATGAGGATAAGGTGTTGATGCTCTTATGTTTATTGCCACCATATATATTTCAATCAATTCAATGCGACATTATTATATGGAAAGAAGGCACTAGACTATGAAGAAATGGTAATAGCTCTAAGGTCTAACATTTTAATGTGGAAGTTAGAGATGGGAAATTCACAAGCTAAGGGTATTGTTTGCACCAAGAAAATCTGGTTGATTGACTATCTTCACCAAAAAACAAAGAGAAGTCTGGAATCTTATTCCCTTGAGGATATAGGTTTTCCATGTGGATAGTCTTCCTGTATGGATTGATGAATTTTGGTTGACCAATTTATCTTAGGTCGGGCCCGTAAAGCTGCTACACCACCTCCTTAACTACCTCAAACTCGACTAGTGGCTGGTTTCTAGGTATTTGAAGCATTGGTTGGTAATTACATATATTGACTATGGCAGGACTGCTTGTAGTGAAATTCTCTACTTTATACAAAATTAGTTGTTTTTGAGGCTTGGTAGTGGCAAATACCTACTGAGGAAATGGATCTCCTCAAGTGATGGTTCTGATTGCCCCTAAACCTGCATAATCCACCATTTAATTCTTTTCTCCTCCTTGGGGGTAAGTACCTATCTTCTCCCTGTCATTAATGACGAGATGGTTCTTTAATTTTAAGGCAAATAGTATAACGAGTGAATGTAAGCCAGTTAAGAAATTGGGAAACATGTTAATTAGTCAGTTCAAAACTCCGAAGGAGCAATGAGCAGAAGAGAGGGAAATCAAGAAGAAAGTCATAGTCAAGAGCTTCAAAGGAAGAATGTTTTAAATGTCATCAAAAGGGAGATTGGAAAAAAGATTGTCCATTGTAGAAGAATCAGGGGGTTGATAAGAAAGAAACAACTTCAAGTGAAGCTAGTGTAGCTACTGATACTTCAGAAGGGAAAGATCTCTTAGTAGCCTCGACAACAAGAAATGAATCATAATCAGACACGTGGACTTTAGATTTAGCATGCTCATCATATTATACTAAGCATAAAGATTGGTTTCATAGTTACAAAGCATGTGATGCTGGCAGTAAAACTTTGGGTGATAGTTATACTTGCAAGGTTATGGGGATTGGAACTCTTAAAATAAAAAATGCTTGGTGGCATAATTAAAACACTGGAGAATGTTAAACATGTTCTTGAATTAAAGAATAATCTAATTTCTTTGGGACTATTAAAGAATAAATTGTGTGGATTTTTAGTAGCTTTAGGTAGTGGAGTTTTTATGGTATCAATGGCTTTGATTGTAATAAAGTGGAAGTGGATAGGATTGTACATGCTAGAAGGCAGTATTGATGCAACGAAAGAGCCAACCAAGCCTAAATCCAAGGATCCACTTAGCCTTCCTAATGGACCTATCACGAAAGGACGCTTACAAATGTTTAAGTAAGCTTGACCATGATGCAAGGCCTTTGGAGAGATATAACCACTATTGAGGTATGCAAGGACTCCAACTATAAGCTTGGGCTCCTACAATCAGATCAAGGTTTGATTCATCTTTGTGAAGTTAGAAAAGATTTAGCGATTGAGCTGAAGCCATAGTCCTCACTATCTTATTTATGCGCTCAACCTTGTGGTCATGTTTTTACTGACAAGTTTTTGTAATCAGTTCACTTTTGACAATTTTATTTATTATTTTTAGTCTTTTACTCGAATATTTCTATTTGCTCTTAACACCACCCTCATGGTCACCATCCAATTCTCATGGTCGCACCGTTCATTACACCAGTCGTTGCGAACATTACTATGATATGTATTATAGTCACTACAAGCATTATGCTCGCTACACTAGAGGCGAGCCTCACTGTGAACCTTACTGTTTACGTTTGGCTCAATCTTGAGTACCTTTTAGTCATGACAACCACTTCACCCTAGGCTATGAACCCTACTACTAGAATTCAGAAGTCTATCAACCTTCCTAGTAGCACCATCTACATCTTGGTTGCGCCCTAATCTGCATGGTTGCACCACCGATCGTGAACTTCATTGTGAGATAAGTTAAGATGAAGACCAATTGACCCCGATCTTTTAAATACCTTAGTAATTCTCTTTTAGCTCTTGTGGATTAACAAACTATGTTGAATTTGATTCTATGCAATAATCTTGGTAAGGGAATTTGAGTGTTAAAAGGCAAGAGTATGAGATCATCTAGAGAATAGCCAAAATTTGAGTGCCAAGCAAGAGTGAATTTGAGTGAGCATCTTATTTGAGTGAAACATGTGAGGGAGTGAAGTGAGAATTATATATACATTTATATATTCTTTTTTTACTAACCCTTTTGTGCAACTTAAATGATCTTAAAAAGGTGAGCAGGCAGCCTAGGAATGCATAAGGACATATTGATATATTTCAAGCTATTTTTGACACCTTGCAAGTTATAGATAAAAGATATGGTGAAATGATAGATCAAATGGAAAGACTAAAAGCTTCGATAGGAAAGGGGCAACCCAATAATGCCTCTAATGCCCAAAGAAGGAGAGCTAATAAAAGAGAGTATACTGAAGAAAATTTCAAAGGAGAGGAGTCATATGGAGATAACAGAGAAGAAGAGGAAGTTAGAACTAGAGGTAAACATAATAATCAAAATGGAGAAGTGAAGTTGAAAATTCCATCTTTTCATGATCAAATGGAACCAAAAGCATACCTGGATTTGGAGAAGATTAAATTTGTATTTGATTTCCATGAGTACACTGAATCCAACAAGGTCAAGGTTGTTATATCCTTCTTTGAAGATTATATAATTATATGGTGGGATGATATAAAGCAAAAGAGAAGAAGAAATAGAGAAAAACCTATTGAGGAATGGAGAGATTTGAAATCCATTATGAGCAGATGGTTTGTTCTAAGCCACCATTATAGAGAGTTGTACAACCAACTTTAATATCTAACTCAAGGGGTAAGGAGTGTGGAAGAATACTATAAGGAGATGGAGGTTGCTATGAGTCAAGCCAATGTTGAGGAAGATACAGAAGCTGTCATGGCTAGATTTCTCAATGGACTTAATAAGGAGATTTCTAACATTACAGAGTCATAACCATATATAGAGTTAGAAGAATTATTGCACCTTGCAATGAAGGTAGAAGGGAAATTGAAGAAGAATAGTGGACCTAACCGATTTTCATCAAGTTACAAGCCCACTTGGAAGAAAGAAGACAAGGAAGCATCTAAAGCATCCATAACTAATAAGGAAAAAGGTAAATTGGAACATTCCTCAAGTTCCAAGATTATTAAGTGTGGTGGAGTTGAACATTACAAAAGAGATTACCCCAATGTTAGAACTATGTATATGATTGATGGTGTATATTACTCAGCTAGTGATGATGAATATGAGACACCCACTAAGGAGAGAGTGATGAAGAATCATTGACCATTGCTGAAAGTAGAAAATCTCTAGTAACAAAAAGGACATTAAACATACAAGTGCAACAAGAAGAGTGTGATCAAAGGGAGAACATACTTAGTCCAAGATAGAGTGTGTGATGTGATCATAGATGGCAAAAGCATAACCAATTTTGCAAGCACATCCTTAGTTGAGAAGTTAGGATTGCCAACCTATAAGCTGAAATGGTTGAATGATTATTGGCAAATTAGAGTTACCAAGAAAGTTTTAGTGTACTTTAAGATTGGCAAGTGTTAGGGAGCTTATGGTAGGTTATATAAATTGGATGGATTCTTGTTTAAAGAAAATACATTTTGTGTGCTTTAATGTTCCTTAAGACTTTTGCTTGTAAAGGAGTCACATTATGGAGGATTAATGGGCTTTTTGGATGTTTTGAATGAGTGCTTTATTTAGGGATGAGCAAAAAAATCAAAAATCAACAGACCTAATCGCCACCCCCACCAACCCGACCGAAGTCATCAGTTTAAACTGACTGAGTTGTTTGATTTTAATTTGTATATTTATTAAAAAAAAAACTTACCAAACCTGACAAAACAAAAAAAACCCAATCAAATCGACCGAACCGACCATTATTGGTCGATTTTTATTTTTTTTTTCGACCGCTATTAAGTGGTTGGGTTGGTTGAGTCCTAAAACCCTACCAACCCAACCAATGCACATACCTACTTTTATTAGCCCAAAATGAGGATTGATATGTAAAATTATTGTAATAAAAGTATTAGATGCAAGCAAGCTAAGTCTAGAACTATGAATCATGATTTATATCACCCTTTACATATTCCTAATGAGCCTTGGACTGATATTTTTATGGATTTTGTTTTTGGTTTGCTTAAGTCTAGAAAAGGTAGAAATTCTATCTATGTTGTGGTCAATCATTTTTCTAAAATGACACATTTTATACCTACTAATAAAAAGGATGGTACCACACAAATAGCAAAATTATTCTTTTAAGAAGTATGTAGGTTACATGGCATACCTAGAACTATTATTAGGGATAAGGATGTTAAATTCCTTAGTCATGTTTGGAAAGTTTGCGGAATTAGCTAGGAACAAAATTATTATTTTCTACAACTTGTCATCCATAAACAGATGGGCAAACTGAGGTAGTTAATAGAACACTAGAAACTTTATTACATGCAAACATTAAAAAGAACATGAAAAATAAGGAAGGATACATACCATTAGTTGAATTTGCATATAATAGAGTTGTGAATTTGACCACATGTTATTCTCCTTTTGAAATTGTTTATAGATTTAATCCTTTAATACCATTGGATCTAGTTACTTTGTCTTGTAATGAATTATCTAGCTTAGATGGAAAAAAGAAAGCAGACTCGGTGAAGAAGATCCATGTAGAAGCGAAGTCTAACATTGAAAGGAGAAACTGACAAATTGCAAGTCAAGTTAACAAAGGAAGAAGTTTAAACTAGATGAATGGTCTTGGATTCACATAAGAAAAGAAAGATTTCTGAACGAAAGGAAGTCTAAGTTCACCCAAGGGGAGACAAACCATTTCAAGTCTTGGAGCGCATCAACAATAATGCTTACAAAATAGACTTACCAGTTGAGTATAATGTTAGTTACCTTTAATATTGTTGATTAATCTCATTTTTATTATAAAGGTGATGATTCGAGGATGAATCTTCTTAAGGAGGGAGGGAATGATGCAACCAATGAGCCAACCAAGCCTAAATCCAAGAATCTACTTAGCCTACTTAATGGATCCATCATAAAAGGACACTGACAAAGGTACAAGGAAGCTTTGTTAACCGTGATGCAAGGCCTTTGGAGAGATATAGATACTACTGAGGAATACAAAGATGACTCTAACTACAAGCTTGGGGTCCTACAATCAGATCAAGGCTTGATTCATCTTTGTGAAGTCATAGAAGATTTAGCGAATGTGTTGGAGCCATAGCGCTTGCTATCTTATTTTTGCACTCAACCTCGCAGTCGTGACTCTCATTGAAAACTATACAATGTTTCAATGAATAAGTTTTTGCAATTAGCTCACTTTTGACAATTTTATTTATTATTGTCAGTTGTTTTACTAGGATATTCCTATTTGGGCTTATTAGTTGTTTTACTAGGATATTCCTATTTGGGCTTATTATCAGTTACAGTAATAAGATATGTATGTGGAAGGCCCAAAGATTTGTTAAGATTTTCCTAGATTATTTGGCTTTCATAGTTATACAAGGAAAGGTTAATTTTGTTTTCTTAACAACTTTATTTCCTAATAGTTTAGGGATTTCTTTGTAGCCTATAAATAGGCACCAATATTTCTACTTTGTAATTCATACAGTGTGATTGATTAATAAATTTAAGAACTTCGTTCTTGTGAGAGATTCATAATCTATTATTCTTATTTTTTTAATCAACTTCCATTCATAGAGTTAACTACTTGAGTGTTGTTAATACCAGGGTTCTTTCCCATATTGTTAGGTGTTGGTTGCTACTTGAGGTTCGAATCAAGTACAATTGTGAACAATAATTTTGCATGTTCATCAATAGAAGATAGATTGGATGCAACAAAGCTCTGGCATATACGATTAGGTCATGAAAGTCAGCAAAGTTTATAAGAACTTCATAAAAGAAAATTGTTGAATAGGATAACATAATGTGAAGTTGAATTATGTGAGTTTAGTATTTATAGCAAACAAAATAGGGTTCAATTCAAGATTTCCTTAGAGAAAAGTAACCAAATATTGGAGTATGTTCACTTAAATGTTTGGGGTCTAGTGCAAGTTACATCAAAAGGTGAAGCCATATATTTTGTAACATTCATTGATGATTTCTCCCAAAATGTTTGAGTATATTTCATGAAGGAGAAAGATGAAATATTCTCAAGATTCAAGGAGTGGAAAGTCAATGTTAAGAAATAGACATGAAAAAGCATAAAGTGCTCATGGTCTAACAATGATGGCGAGTATACATATAAAGGTTTCACAAATTTCTGCAAGAAAGAAGGTATTGAGAGACAATTCACAGTTCCTAAGAGACCTCAACAGAACATGTAGTAAAAAGGATGAACATGACATTATTAGAAAGAGACAGAGTAATGAGATTACAAGCAAGGTTACACAAATAGTTTTGGACAGAAGTAGTGAATGCTACTTGTTTCATTATAAACAAGTCACCTTTAAGTAAGTTAGAGGGGAATCCACACAATAGGTTTGGACATGTAATGATGTTGACTACTCTATACTCAAGATATTTAAATGTATAGCCTACATATTAATCCCCAGTGATGAGAGATCGAAATTAGATTCAAAGTCAAGAAAATGCATTTTTTTCAAACATGAAAAAAGAGTAAAAGGATAAAAATTTTGGGATCCTAAGACGAAGAAGGTGATAGTTAGTAGAGATGTAATATTTGATAAGCGGGATATAGTAAACAAGCAGGAATCATCTCAAAAAGCTATAGGTGTAACTTCCAAGGTAGATGTGAAGCTTGGGTTAGACAGTCCTTCAAAACTAGTTCAACCAGTAGTTGAATTTGAAAGTAAAGATGATGATTTAGAGAGTATAAAAGTGCAGTATCATTAACATTAGTATAATATTGCAATAAATAGCTCTAGATGTATAATTAGACCTTTAGCTAGATATCATGAAGATGATGATTCAACTTCATTTGCTTTAGTTACAAGTGAAGGAGAACCAATTTACTTTTACAAAGCGATGTTGGTTCTAGAAAAGGAAAGATGGTTAGAACTTATGGCTAAAGAAATGGAGTCATTGCACAAGAATCAAGCTTAGGAGTTAACAAAACTTCAGGCAATTGGATGCAAGTGGGTTTATAGTAATAAGAAAGGAGCTTTAGAAAAAATGTAAGATATAAGGCATGGTTAGTTACAAAGGGATACTCACAAAAGAAGGGGATTGACTATAACAAAGTGTTCTCACCAATTGTTAGGGATACAATTATTAGAGCATTATTGGCATTAATAGCTTAGTTAAGCTTAGAGTTAAAGTAGTTAGTTGTCAAGACAACTTTCCTTCATGGTAATTGGAGGAAAATATTTACATGGAACAACAAGAAGAGTTTGAGGACTAAGGTGATGAGCATATAGTATGCAAGCTTAAGAAATCCCTTTATGGGTTAAAGCAATCTCCAAGGAAATGGTACAAGGAGTTTGATTCTTACATGATAAGTATTGGCTTTACCCATTACATAAAAGATGTATGTGACCTTAAATTCTTGTTAACTCTTGACTTAAAGGACACAGGTGTTGTAAAGAAAACTCTTGGCATAGAGATTACCGGGGATAGGAAAATTAGGAAGCTATGGCTCTCGTAGAAGAAATACATTGAAAGAGTTTTGGAGAGATTCAGTATGGATAAAGCAAAATAGTTACTACTCCTCTGGTCAATCATTTCTGATTGTCCAGCCATTAGTGTCTTAGAGTAGAGGAAGAATTGCAAAACATGAAAAAAGGTTATGTATAGGGAAAATGATATTCTCTTGGAATATTAGGGGTCTAAATGAACCCAAAAAGCCTTCAGAAATTCAAAACCTAATTACTAAGAAGAAACTGAATGCTATAAAGATTCTGGAGATGAGGGTTAGGAGGGAGAATTAAGAGAAAGTGTTTAGGGATATTAAATTCAATGGTTGGGAGCTGCTTACCAACTATTAGGCAAAACGTTTTGGAAGGATTTGGGCAATTTATAATAAAGCTAGAATTCAAGTTCTTTTAGTGAAAGAGACCAATCAGCTTATCCATTACATGGTAAAATTTGAGCAAAGGACTTTTCACTGGACCATGGTGCATAACTATAATGGGAGAAATGAGAGAAGGGAGATGAGGATTGATTTGGTGCAAATTAGAAATGGGATGAATGGCTTGTGGATTGTTCAGGTGGATTTCAATGAAATACTAAGTAATCAAGATAGGACAGGGGGGAAATGCTATGCGTTTTGATGAGTGTAGTGATTTTAGAAATTGTTTGCAATTGGCAGGATTAAAGAGTGGTTCCATTGGAATGATGCAGCTGAAGAAGCCTTCTCTCACCTGAAGAAGGTCGTGTGCACAACTCCTTTGTTGACTTGGCCATACTTCAACTTACCCTTTATATTAGAGACTAATGCGAGCAGTAAAGGGATCAGAGTATTGCTAATGCATTAGTAAAACAAACCAATAGTCTATATCAATAAGGCTTTAGGACCAAGGAGTTAGGGATTTTCCATCTATGAAAAAAGGTTGTTGGCAATTTTATTTTTTGTGGATAAGTGACACGACTACTTGAAAAACACTTTTTTTTCATTAAGATTTATCACCAAAGCAACTCCGCCTGCGAGTATCGTAGCAGGTCCCAAGCCCAGATAAAGGAGGAGGGTTGCGGTAGGTTGGCGGCCAGTGTAAAAATTTTGCCAAACTTTTTATGGATCCTCAAAACTATCATTATACCGTTGGGACGTGCTCACCTAGGCACGCGCTACATCGGCACCCGGGTGTAGTGTTAAATGAGCAAGGGGTTCCATCACATCGACACCTGGGTGTGGTGGAGTATGAGCAAAGGTTCCCATGCCATGGACGGGTATTGGTAAAGAAGTTAGTCCTGCCATATCAGCGCCCAGATGTGGTGTCAGACAGGAAAGGGCTACCGCATTATGGACGAATGCGGCTAAAGAAGCAAGTCCAAGGGAGCCGATTAAGATTAGGTAGTTGGAATATTGGCACTCTGACTGGGAAGTCTATAAAGCTTGTGGATACTTTAAAAAGAAGGAAGGTTAGTATTGCTTGTTTGCAGGAAACTAGGTGGAAGGGAAATAAAGCAAAAGAGATTGGTAACTCAGGATATAAGATGTGGTATTATGGCTTGGATAACAATAGGAATGGTGTGGGCATTATTATTAAGCCTATGCTTAAAGACAAGGTGGTGGAAGTGAAGAGAAAGGGAGACAGTATTATCTCTTTGAGGCTTGTTTTGGGAGATGACACTATTAATGTTATTAGTGCTTATGCTCCCCAAGTAGGTTTGGACGGAGCATCCAAGGTTCAGTTCTGGGAAGATATGGATGAAATCATGCAAATTATTCCAGATAATCAGCAAATTTTCATTGGTGGGGACCTTAACGGGCATGTTGGTAAGGACAGTAATGGTTATGACAGGGTCCATGGGGGTTATGGTTTTGGCAACAGGAATGAGGAGGGAAAGAGCATTTTGGATTTTGCGGTGGCTTATGATCTAGTGTTGGCAAATACCTGCTTTGAAAAGAGGGGGTCACAGTTGATTACCTTTAAGAGTGGACGAACCCAAAGTCAAATAGACTTCATACTTACTCGAAGACGGGACAAAAGTAAGTGTAAGGATTGCAAGGTCATTCCGGGTGAAGCATTGACGGTGCAACATCGTATGATAAGAAAGTATTGGAACCAAGGATAAGATGGTGGAAATTGAAAGACCTAGCTCAAGGTACCTTTAAGGAGGAGTTACTAAAGGAAGACATTTGGAACCTTGAGGCTAGTGCAGAGGACTTGTGGACAAAAATGGAAGGTGGCATTAAGAAAGCAGGTAGTAAATTGCTTGGGATCTCTAAAGGGGAAGGGCCTCGACTGCACGATGCATGGTGGTGGGATGAGGAGGTTCAAAAGGCTATTAAGGTTAAGAGGGAATGGTATAAAAAGTTACCGAATGCGGTTAATAGCGAGGCCTTTGGGGAATATAAGAGGGCTAAGAAAGAGGCAAAGAAGGCTGTTAGTGTAGCTCGTGGCAGAGCCTTAGAAGGGATTTATCAAAAGTTAGGTACTAAAGAGGGAGAAATGGGCATTTATAAGATTGCAAGGATGAGAGAAAGGAAAAGCAGAGATTTAAGCCAAGTCAAATGTATAAAGGATGAAGATCAACGGGTGTTGACAGGAGATGTTGAGATTAAGGAGAGGTGGAAGGCTTATTTTGAGCAGTTATTCAACCCTGAATATGAACAAGATTTTCAAGGTCTTCTTGCAACAAATGGTTATATCAGCTGGTCTAGGACGATCTTGCATAGTGAAATAAGAGAAGCCTTGAAGTATATGAAAGTTGGTAAAGCTTGTGGCCCGGATGGTATTCCTATAGAGGTTTGGAAGAACCTTGGAGAGGTTGGAGTTGCCTAGTTAACTAAACTCTTTAATGCTATTGTGAAAGGACGTAAGATGCCGAATGCCTGGAAGAAGAGTATCCTGGTACCCATATATAAAAATAAGGGAGACATTCAATGCTGTACAAATTATCGGGGTATCAAACTTATGAGCCATACTATGAAATTATGGGAAAGGATTATTGAACACAGATTGAGGAAGCTTACAAGAGTTTCGGAGAATCAGTTTGGGTTTATGCCAGGGAGATCTACCATGGAGGCTATTTCTCTTCTAAGAAGACTAATGGAATTGTATCAAGAGAAGAAGAAAGATCTCCACATGGTATTTATTGACTTGGAGAAAGCCTATGATAGAGTACCAAGAGAAGTGTTATGGTGGGTTTTGAAGAGGAAAGGAGTCAGCGGCAAATATATCAACATCATCAAGGACATGTATGAGAATGCATCCACTAGTGTGAAAACACCTGGTGGAAACACTGAGGCTTTCCCCATTACTACCGGATTGCATCAAGGTTCGGCCATGAGTCCATACTTATTTACCCTGGTTATGGACGAGCTAACCAGAAGCATACAAGACGATGTTCCTTGGTGTATGTTGTTTGCTGATGACATTATTTTAATTGATGAGACTAGTGCTGGTGTAAACCGTAAGTTGAAAGTGTGGAGAAAAACCCTCGAGGACAAGGGTTTTAAGTTAAGTAGGAGTAAAACGGAATATATGCACTGTGAGTTCAGTCTAAGGAAGAAGCAGGAACATGAGGTTAAGTTGGATGGAGTTTTGGTGCCTAAAACCAAGCAGTTCAAATATTTGGGTTCGGTGTTCCAGAATGATGGCCGTATAGATGAAGATGTGGCTCACAGAATACAGGTAGGGTGGTTGAAGTGGAAGGGTGCGACCGGGGTTCTATGTGATAAGAAAATACCTCTGAAAGTGAAAGGTAAATTCTATAGGACGGTTGTTAGGCCTGCGATGCTCTATGGTAGTGAGTGCTGGGTACCAGCGGGACAACATTTGCATAAGATGAGTGTGGCAGAAATGAGGATGCTAAGATGGATGTGTGAACATACCAGACTGGACAAAATTAAAAATGTTCATATTCGACAAAAAGTCCAAGTAGCGGATGTCGGAGATAAGGTGAGGGAAGGAAGACTTAGATGGTATGGACATGTTTTAAGAAGACCTCCTAATGCTGCGGTTCGTAAGTGTGAGAATTTGTTGATTGAGGGGGCTAGAGGTCGTGGAAGACCTAGAGCTGTGTGGAAGGAGGTGATAACAAGAGACTTACGTACCTTAGATCTTGATGCGGATTTGATTAATGACAGACTTGAATGGAGACGTAAAATTTGTGTCTTGGAAGGGGCCTAAGGCTGTAGTATCTTTTTTGGTGTCTTTTGAGCTTATTTTGTTGAGGATCCATATAGCCGACCCCAACTTGTTTGGGACTAAGGCTTAGTTGTTGTTGTATTTATCACCAAAGCATAAATTATCCACTCCAACAAAAGATGCATGCTTTTGTGCAACAAAAAGTCTCACAAAGCTTCTTAGATGGACTACAATATCTTATACAGGAAAGGGGTTGATAATAGTTGATGCATTATCAAGGACGAATTGATTTGAGGACGAAAAGGCAAATTGCTACTCATTGACCTCTACTATAGTTGCTCTTTAGATGCAAGAAGTGTCAAAGAGTTATTATCAGGATGAGGAGTGTCAAAACCTCATTATAGCATTGATGGTTGATGTAGGAGCCAAACTAAACCATAATACACATATGGTCAAGGAATACTAAAGTATAAAGGGAAAATTGTTATTGGTAACAACATTGACTAAAACAAAGGATTATGAAAGCTGCATATAATTCTACATTGGGGGACACTAAGGAATCAGGGGTTCCTACACACGGCTTAAGTTCCATATCTTTGAAAATGATTGGAGTCAAACATTTATCAATGGGTTTTGAAATGTAACACATGCCAGCGCTGTAAAACATAAAAGGTTGCTTATCCTAATTCGCTCCAACATTTGACTATACCTTTTAAGGTTTGGGAATCAAATTCTATGGACTTTATAGAGCATTTGCCCATGCAGGAAGGGAAAGATGCAATTTTAGTAGTTGTGGATCGACTCTCAAAGTATGCTAACTTCATTTCTCTTCCACATCCTTTCTCGGATGCCAAAATTGCAAAGTTGTTTCTCGATAATGTTTTTAAGTTGCTTGGTTTGCCCAAACACATCTTCTCAAACAGAGACAAAGATTTAACAAGCTACTTTTGGCAAGAATTGTTCAAACTAATGGGAGTGAAGCTTAACTTGAGCATAACCTATCACTCTCAATTTGATGGGAAGACTAAAAGAGTGAATTCTTGTGTCAAAAATTACTTGCAAAGTGGTTGTATCATGAAGCCAAGTACCTAGGCAAAATGGCTATCTTTAGATGACGGTGGTATAATATTGAGTACCATTCAAGTCTCAAGTTAACTCCATTTCAAGTGCTATATGGAGTTCCTCTTGACCACCAACCTGCTATGCCAACTTTAGGATCCAAAGTAGCATCAGTGAACCAATTTCATCATGAAAGCAGCAGGTGGTTTAATTGTTAAGGGATTGGCTCCTCATCAATCAAAATTGATACAAGTGGTTGGCAAATGCCAAAAGGATTGAAAGGAAGTTCAAGGTAGGTGACTTAGTATTTTTGAAACTTAGCCATATAGGTAAAGTTCAATAGCTATGAGAAAGTGTTTGAAATTCTCAGCTAGGTATTTTGGTCCTTATAAGATTTTGGAGAAAATAGGATCAATATCTTATAAACTTGAATTGTCTATGGGTGCTGGGATACATCTAATCTTTTATGTATCCCTATTGAAGAAATGTGTGGGTGACAAAATTCAATGTATTACTGATCTTCCTCAGGTGAAAAAATGAGGAGAATTTAAGATAGTGCTTCATGCTATTTTGGATTTTAGAGCTGTGTTAGAAAGAAGACTTGAACTATACAACTCTTAGTCCACTGGCTTAGCATGTCTCTAGAGGAGGTTGCATGGGAGGATGAATTCTTCTTGAACTCACAATTTTCATATTTTTCCTTGAGGAAAAGGAAAGTCTCTAAGATGATGATATTGTCAAAGCCCAAGAGTTTGGAGCTAGATTGATGAAGGATGGGCTAAAAGCTTTGGATGGATCTATTGATAGTAAAGAAGCATGAATTGTTGCTCTAATTGCTACTTGAAAAAATGTACAACCAGCAAACCTTATATTGGGATTGAGGAAACACGTATGAAGATATTGGGAGGAAATTTGGCTACTAAAAGTTGTTGTGCTGTTGTGGGATTTGTGATTGAAATTAGTTATGCAGCTGTGAGGTGAGTGGGAATGTTTGATTATCAAGAGCTATAGATTATGTTAAATGAGAAACTCTCTGTATAATCATTAATATAATTATTACAGACATTATTTGGCTATAATATAAATCAACTCTCTCTCTCTCTCTCTCTCCCCCCTCCTTAGCTGCACCTGATAATCCATCTCTAATAGAAGCTTCATTGAAGCTTTTTTCACTCAGTCCAGGTTCAACAATTCCTCATGATCTAGGACCCTAACATAATTAAGTCATTAATAATACATGTATAGTTAGAAAATAAATAAATAAAATTTTGTATTTTATAAAGTGATAATTTTAATGTAACAATTTTTTTCTTTAAAAGTAACAATTTCAATAGGACGGTAGAAGTAAATAACTGCTTGCAATGTTAAGAATCTAAGTTGAACTATAGGCATATTGTAGTGTTATAAACGGAAAATTGAAATGTTTCAAATGATTTTCTATATTGCAACAAATAGAAAATGAGAGACCGATATAAATGTACATTTGGGATGTGTGGAGTGAGAAAGAAAGGTGAGGTTTGGTATATAATTATTAGAGGACTACAAAATTTTGATGATTGAAGTTTTTTTATTTAGTACTATACACTACAACTTGAAAGTTTGAGTATTACAATATAAGGTAGGGAGGAATTGAACCTGGATCTGTCTAGATGAGGTGCATTTGCTGCTATGCCTCTGCGTGCTACTGTAACTTGAAAGTTTATAAAATGGGAATTTGAATTAGAGATTTAGATTTTTTGGAGATGCAAAAATAACGTATGTTGGTTAGTGTAAAGAGGAGAAAATGCATTCTAGCAAAAAGAGAATACATTAAGAAGAAGGGATAACTAATATAGCTAAGTTAATTAAAATCATTTGCCTTACATTATTTTTTGTCTTATCATCAAACATCTTCACCAGTGTCGGTCGGCTCTGCCTCTAGGTCACTTAGGCCATTTCCTAAGGCCCACCAGTCCCTTTTTTATTAGTTGTTAACTCCATTTTTATTAGTTAAAAGTAATTAAGTAAGTTATTCAAAAAAAATTAATTATAATAAACTAAAAAATAACTAAAATAAAATATAAAGAGTTAATGATTCCTAGTTTATTGGGAATTTAAAAAAAATTCTTCCACTTTTTAAGTTGTAAGTTGTAACGTTAAAAAAAATTCACTATATATTTATATTTTTAACACTTTTTTTACCTTTAGAAATATGCAAGTCAAAGGAGGTATTTAATTATATAGTTAAATTTTATTCTTTTCCAAATATTTGTATTGCCTATAGAAATATTATTTACTATACCAGTAATAGTTATTTCAGCAGAAAGAAATTTTTCAAAACTTAAATTGATAAAGTTCTATTTACGATCAAGAATGTCACAAGAAATATTAAATTGGTTAGCTATATTATCAATAGAGAAAGAAATATTAGAAGATATTGAATATAAAAGTCAAATTAGTAATTTTGCATCTAAAAAAGCTAAAAAAATAAATTTTGTATAAATTATAATGTTATAATTAATATATAATATAACACCTAAATTTAAATTATCGCCTAAGGGCTCAAAGAAGATTGAGCCCACCATGATCTTCACCACACATCTAAACAAGTAAAATTGAAAGGTGGATTTACATGTATTTTTTTCAGCCTACTCCCATATGTATCAGATATGATTTTTAATTTTTTATTAATTAAAAAAAAATTCAACGAGAGAAAAGAGCAATAACATATAGGATTATGTCGTCTCAGCATTGAAAGATGCAATCAATGATTCGCAGATCACATTTAGGAGTAAATATTGAAAATTGATAATTTATAGCATTTATTTCCTGAGATAAAGAGACAAATCTAAAACATTAATTGCCACATTCAAGGTCTAATTAACAAGAGATCTAATTCAACCAAATTAGCTAATTAAAATAAATTATTTTGTTCTACTGATCGGATTCCAGGAGTTCCTCGACCAATTCAGCACAGCCAGACATTGGTTGATCCCTCAAATAACCCAAAGAATTTGCAAAATGGAGATCAGAAATTGCACCATTATTGCGAGTTAATATAACTTCAGCTCGGCTACGACCTGGGTCTGCCGTTTTACAATAAGCCACTGGACTGTGCAAAAGAACTACTGAGCAGAGTTGGTCTTGATGATCATCTTCTACCTTTATTTTGTATGTTCCATTTGAGTCTGTTAATCCCACAACACTGTATCTAAGTTGTGAAGTTGCCCTATCTACGCACTCGATTCTGACCCTTGCATCTGTATATATTTATTTGTGTGTATATAACAACTGAGTCAATCCTAGTTCACAAGAGAAATTATATACAATGGAGAGTGCTAATAAATTTTCCTGGAAATTAACAATCATTTTCTGTTATTTATAGAGCTTAGAAATAAATGGTTAACTAGAAGTTGTTTTTCTAACTAAAAGGAAATTTAAAATTTTGACGATATGTTTCCTTAAAGAAAATTCGAATATACCAAAAAAAAATTAATTAAATTAAATTCAAAACCATGCATAAAGTATATTTAATGAAAATGATAAATACCAGGAATGTAAGTAGTTTTCTTGGTCTCAAAGCCACAACGGCAAGTGTCACAGTAGACACGGCCATGGATATAGAAAGGCCTCCTATATAGCCTTGCACTAACCAACGCAGGGAGTACACAGAGAGAAAGGGCAAAGAAGAGCGAAAGCCACTTAGCCATGGCTGAGGGAAGAAGCAAAACTGAACCAGAATAATAAAAAGAATGGCGTGTGATACTGTGAATTAGGTTTTGTTTCAATAAATAGGTGTTAGTTTATATTAATATGTGTGAGGAGATGTTGATATCACATGCATCAAGATTATAAAATTGGCACATCTTGCGCCATTTTAGTCTCTCTCAATTAATAGTGTCGGTTGCTTCTTGCTTTTCTCACGCTAGATTCTTTTGTTGCCAAATCTTACTTTTGTTTGTTTGTTTATGAAATTGATAAATTTTATGTTAAATGATATTAGTTACTAATTTAATACAGAGGGCACGTGTTATTATAGTCATTGCAATAATCACACTTATTATTATATTTTCTTCATCCTTTTAAAATTATCATTTTTATTAAAAAAAAAAAATTATCCCTTCCAAATTATCATTTTATTCAATTAAAAAAAATAATTATTATTTTTTCAACTATAACTTTATCATTAATAATCTAATTAATAAAGTGATAGTATAATATTAATGAATTTAGTTTATTCAAAAAAAATTTGAATAATATCTAAAGAATTTAATAACTTTCTTAATAGGTGTACGTGGGCTAAAAGTGACGGTTTAATAGTAGGATGAAAAAATTATAAAATTAAATTTATTTAGAGTATCATTTACAAATATTTTTTCTATTACATCTTTATTTTAATAAAAAATATATTTAATGAATATTTCTAATAATCAACATTAAATATACATATAATTTTTTTAGAACAACAAAAATTTAATACATTGTTAATATATTAAAATAATTAATTAATTATAATTTAAACATGTAACACCCCTAATTTTTGAATATTAAATAAAATAGATTAAAGTTAAATTGGATAAATTAAATAAATTATTTAAATGAAATGAAAGGATATTAAATGATTTAGTAGAAAGTATATTTGAAATATATATATTTGAAGTAAATATGATATATATATAAGATATATATATATATATTCAAGATATACATTACATATATATATATATATATATTGTATAATTAAGTGCATAGTGATTGTGATTATTATTATTATTATTATTATTATTATTATTATTATTATTATTATTATTATTATTATTATTATTATTATTATTATTATTATTATTATAGATAAGGATGAAAGAAAAGAGAAGAGCCTTTTCTTTTCTTCCTTCTTCTTTAACGTTAGCTTTGAGAGAGAGAGAGTAAGGGGGAGTTTGTTCTTCTTCTATTCATCAAAGAATTGAAGGGATTTCAAGGATTTAAGTGAAGATTTTGAGGATTCTTTATCAATTGGTAAGTTTCTCTATCATTTTGCAAGTTTCGTTGGAATTCTATAGAAGAACATGATATTTAGATTTTGGGATTGTTCATTAGCATGTTTTAATGGCTTATTTGGGTATGTATGAAGTTGTTGTGAGTAGTTGATGATGATTTTATCTTTGGATTGAAGAAATAATTGAATTTAAGTTGAGTTTGGAAGTGGTTTGGTTGAAATGGTTAAGTGTGCAGAATGCAGAATTTTGCATGACACGGCCAGTGACATAGTCATATCGTTGGGTGTGTCAACGGTATTGAGTTCAACGTTGATGACTCGATCAGTAACACGACCATATCCCTGAGCGTTTCATAGCTTCTGTAAAGCAAAATAATTGACATGGCCATAAACACACCCGTGTTATTGGGCGTGTAAAAGTTTCTGCGAGCCAGAATGAATGACACGGGCAGTGACACGCCTATATCATTAGACGTGTTAATGCTTCTGTATGAGTGAGTTAATGACACGATCATTAACACGCCCATGTTGTTGGGCGTGTCATTTGAGAATAATTCTTTTCTTTGTTTTTCATTTTTAATTCCTATTTAAATGATTTCATATTGAGAATGCCTTAGAATGTGATATTAAATGGTTGTTTATGATCACATTTGGTATAGGTATTGAGAGAGAGTAGTTTGCCCAACCCTAGTGTTGAATGACAACTTGAAAGAGAAGGTTAGAGGAAGTTTTAAAGCTTGTTTTGGAGTGTTTCCGAAAGTATGTACAAACTCTTAATAAATGGAATGTGATTGCATTACGTTTGGCCTAACACATTTTGGATGGAAAATATGTTAAGCTACTTGATACATTATGTATTCATGAACATGATGCTAAAATATGTGAATTGCTATGTATGTATTATTATGCATTGTGGAAAGCCATTGTTAATGGCTAAATTGAATGAAATGTGAACTATGTGCAAAATATGAAAGTGACCTAAAGTGTTTAGGTAATGTAGTTTGTCGTGTATACATTAAATATATTATGTAAAGCCATTGGTGATGGCTAGATTATATAAAATGAGATACATTATCATTATACAATGATGTTGATATAAATGAGATAAATTAGATAATGTGCCTAGCTTGATCATGAGAAAATGGAAAAATGAGAAAGAGATTGATAATGAAAATATGAAATAATTGTGTGCCTAGTATGTTATTCAATTTTCAGAGTTTTGTATTTAGTAGCATGCCTATATTTGCCTATGGGACTAGACATTTGGTGTCACTGTGAAAATATTTTTGAGGTGAAAAGATAGGGTCGTAAGCCTCAGAAATAAGTCCTTGAAGCTAGGTTGGGTGAAAAGACAGGGTTGTAAGCCCAGGCCTAGTTGGACTGTTATATTGATATTTTGCCTTCAAGGCTAGACACATGGTGTCATTATGGACCAAAAAGGTAACTCTGAGATTTGAATGATGTATTAGTTGTTTGGGCCCATACTTGTGTATGTGTTGATGTGAATTATCATGTAATGAAAGTATATATTCAAAAGTGGTCTTGAATATCATGTGATGACATAACATATGAACATTCTGCATTGGCATTATTTTGAATTTTATTATTATCAAAGTTTGTACTACTAGGCTTCGGCTTAGCGCGATTGTAACTCATCGCGTAGGTGACAGGGGTGATTCGGTAGAGCCGGAGAGTTCTACTATATCAGATTGGGTATAGACTTATATTATTGGAGCTTGAAGTGTTTGTGCTATAACAAGATCAATGCCACTTTGACAGCATGTACATATTTTATTTTATAGTATATTTGACATTATATATATTATATTATGTTTTGGGAGTATATGTATATACATTGTAAATTATAAAAAGTGTTTTAAATAATGAAGTAATGTGAGGTATCATGTATTTTAATATATATATATCTGTATAAATACAAATAATTTGAGCAATAAGGGAATATGAAAGTTTTTATTAAACTGGATTGTGATATTTTTATGCCATATATGAGTATCTTACATACTGGGAGTGTGTGTATTATACGTTTATAGGGTATAAGGGTGTTACATTTATTTTGGTATCTCAACCTAGGTTTGAGATTCTCAACCTAGGTGGGTTGTGAGAGAAAGGAAATGGGGATTTTTAAATATGGTTTTCAATTATTATACATACATTGGCATTGATAATTTTTGATATCTGATGTGGCGATTTCTATTATGTTTGTAGATATAGGTAGTCATGGTGTCTCGAATGCATTAGTCTGCAGAGGGTAGTGCAGAGAGTGTGGCTCCTGATGAGGGTAGAGATCGACCTAGTGCTAAGATTGCTGGAGAGGTACCTGCTCCTATGCCAGAGAGACTAGCAGTTGATGAGATTTCGCCAGGATGGGTATGGAATATGGTGGACCTATTGAGGTAGGCTCCAGTTCAGCAGCCACTGCAGCCAAAGTTGCCTATGAATGTGTGATAAGTTGAGGAAGTTTGGAGCTGAGGACTTTATTGGTGCTACAAACCCTGTTGTAGCAGAGTAGTAGCTAGACAAGATCCAGAGAGTATTCATCCAGCTGCAGGCTACTCTAGAAAAGAAGTTTGATTATGCCATATCTCTTCTGTAGAGGGATGCATCTGATTGGTGGAAGACAGTTCCACAAGCTCTGGATGATCCACCAGTCCTGACCTATAATAAATTTATGCAGGAATTCAAACAGAAGTATACTCCAGGGAAGTATAAGGATGTGAAGAAGATAAAGTTCATGAGTTTGATGCTGGATACCAGAACAGTGTCAGAGTATGAAATAGAGTTTACTCAGCTGAGTCAGTATGTTGGTGGGATCATTTCTGATGAGATTGACCGATGCCGAAAGTTTGAGGAGGGGCTGAGACCCTCTATCATGTGCATTATAGCAGGTTTTCAGTATCAAGATTTCTCTCAATTAGTTGCAGCTGCCAGGAGTATAGAGAGGGCACAGGGTCTTGCAGCAGCTGCTAGGGTTAAGGAGACCCCAGAGTGAGGCAGGATCTTTCTTATCGAAGAGAGGCCGAGAGGGATATCCTCACAGGTTTAGTAGGAGTCAAAGATAACCTGGTAGGTTAGTACAACAGCAGTGGCAGAGACCTGTAGCCTCAGTAGCTAGTATTCCTACCCTAGTGACTCAGAGGTCTATTTCACATACCTGTGTTCATTATGGTAGAACACATGGAGGTGTCTGCTGGAAGATAAGTGCACCAACAGTGTGTTACAGATGTGGATCACTAGATTATTTTATTAGAAATTATTTAAAGCCACAGATGATAGACAGACAGCTATTGCAGCTTCTCGACCTAGTGTTAGAGGGAGTCGTGGTTGCATAGATTTTGGTAGGGGTGGTAGATCTAGGTCTGGTCAGAGAGGAGGTTCTAGAGCCAAAGGTAGACTAGATAAGGCAAGGCCATCATAGTGGATCTGTGTGATGCAGAGGCAGCCAGATGCTTCAACTGTTATTGCTAGTACTTTTTCTTTATTCGGTACTTCATTTCTTGCATTGATAGACCCTGGGTCGACTCATTCATACATTAGTGCATCCATCTTGCCTGTGAGTGATTTGTATTCAGAGTCCCTAGGATTTGATGTTTTGGTTACAAATTCTTTAGGGTATAGTATTTTGGTTAGCATGGTGCACCGAGATAGTCTAGTTGTTGTTCAGGATGAGAAATTTTTTGGTGACCTAATTGAGATGCCTTTTAAGAAGTATGATATGATTTTAGGCATGGATTGGTTATCTAGGCATGGGGCTGTGGTAGACTGTCAGCAGAAATGTAACACCCCCATATCCAATGCACACACACTACAACCTCAACAATGTAGCATAAGTGCACTAAACATAGGGATGCTACGATTCTCTTAACATTCAAAACACTTTAAAACTTGATACAATACCCTTATCAATATACATTATAGAAAAGTAGATCATATACTTATAAAACAAAACATATTAGTTATATATATATACTTAAATATTACACAGCGGAAGTTATAAAATATGTACATATTTACATATTAAACATTTCTTTACAAAATATAAAGAAGTATACATGATTGGCAAGTTTGCTCTGATCTTTAAGCTCCCAAAATGGATTCTTCAAGGTCTACTCTCACTTGGTCTTGATGAATTCTCGGGTTCAACTCTATCAACTCTATTACCTGCGCGATTAAACACTATCGCGCTAAGCCAAGGGCTTAGTAAGATAAAACATGCTATTGATATGCTTTAACGCAATACAATGTCAATTCTAATTCATATCATATATATAACAACATAGATGCAAAGCTAACAACATTCCTTTACATTTTATAACCAACAAACATATATGCATATCACATTTCAACATCATTGCATATACTTCATTATTTAATCACTTAATCATCCATGAACAACAATAAACAAATCATGACTCCCATTAAACAAAGACAAGCATTGGGCCCAATACACACTAATATGCCATTCAATTTTCAGAGTTAATGCTTTGGTTTTATGATCACATTTATCAATCTCATATACCCAACTAGGCTTCAAGGATTAAGTTCAACCAAGCTTCAAGGGGAGCAAAGCATGCTAAGCTTCAACCCAACTTGGCTTCAAGAACTAACCCAACCTAACTTCAAGGGTGGTAACATCTCAATTAGGCTTCAAGGATTCAATCCAACCTAACTTCAAGAGATTGTTACACTTATTAGGCATGCCACCAACAACCAACTCTGAAAATGGAATAACACATTAGCCACACAATTCATTTATTATTCAATTATCATTTTCATTCTCAATTCTTAACATCATTTAGGCAAACATGCCTTATTTCTTTCAATCACATCATCATAGCCAATAACAATGGCTTCACATTTCATTTTACAATATAACACTTCATTATTCAAATGTATATTTATCTCATCCATGATCACATTATATCTCACATAGCATCATTCATAAATATCAACATTTCATTCCACATTACTCATGAAACACATTACCATTCACAATGCATAACATAACATTGTTCAATCTCAACAATGCAAGAACAATTTATATTATTCATAGCTTTAGGATCATCCAAAAGTGTTTGATTAAGTCATTCCTTGGGTTAAGTATGTTTAAAATGTTTATGTTTATGTTTAGAGACCAAACTACCTTTGAAGAACCCAAACCATGCAAAAAGAGAACCAAGAAATCAAACAATATCCAACTCATTTGAGGGACACGCCCAGCCCACTTGAGGAACACGGCAGTGTCTTTAAAAATAAAAGAGGCAGTAGCCAACACAAATAAATGACACGGGCGTGTCTCTTCATGGCTTATGGCCGTGTCACCCATAAACACAACCTTAACTAAAACCAACACTTTCTCAATTGCACTCAAACACAATATTCATCATATAACATGTTTCAAATGAACATAATCAATGTTCTAAACACATATTCACCACAAGAATTACTTCACAACACATTAATATAACAATTAAACACACATCATCTCAAAACACTAAAATCACCATCCTTCTCCACCTTTCAAAATCAACATTTACCACTTCCAATAACAACACCTATTTAAACTATTAACTTAAAACCAATTTAACACTTGAAAACAAATCATAAACACATCTCATCATCAAATCATCAAACCCTAATTAACTTCCCATATCACTTCAAAAGAAAGAAAGAAATCAAAGGGAAGATCTTACCTTAGTTAAAAACTTCTTGAATCAACACTTGAACACTTAATCTTCCTTCAATTTTGAACTCAACTCATCAAGAACCTCTCTTCACCTCTTGCTTCCCTTTGTCTATGGAGGAGCCGGCCACTTCATGAAAGAAAGAAGAAAATGATGAAGAAACAAAGTCAAATTTTGCTTTTAATCTCCACCAAGTAATCTTATCCAAGCAATTACCAAATTGCCCTTAACCATATAACTAACCTTTTGTCTCATATAAGCCCACATATGTAATTACACACTTAACACAAAAATATCTCTCTTCCTTTGACTCTTCCTTTGACCCATTTATATGTTATATATATCATCATATACACAACATATACCATTCTCTCTAAACCCTATTTCCTTTCCCAAAACACTTATACACAAGCATTCTCCTCCCAATTTCTTTTCTTATCCCATCATATACATTCAATCCAATTTATAACAATAACAACAACAACAATATGCAAAACTTCTGGGGCATAAATGAGGATATTACAAGAAACATGTTACTCTGAGAACATATAATGATAGTTATGTGGTGGTATCTGGTGATCAGAGATATCTTTTATCCATGTTTATGTTAGCTTTTTCAGTTAGGAAGATGATTCAGAAAGGATGTGAAGTTTATCTTGCTCATGTTATGGATACCAATGTAGTAGGATCCTAGCTTGACAGTATACCTACAGTTGCCGAGTTTCTAGATATTTTTCCTAAGGAGTTACCAGGGATACCCTTGAGAGAGAGGTTGAGTTTGGTATCAATTTATTACCTGGGACCACTCCTATCTCTATTACTCCTTATCATATGGCACCTGCTGAGTTAAAAAGTTGAAGGTGCAGTTGTAGGAGTTATTGGATAAAGGGTTCATCCACCCTAGTGTGTCCCCATGGGGAGCACCTATGTTGTTTGTGAAGAAGAAAGATAGCACCTTGAGAATGTATATTGATTACCGGTAGTTGAATAAGGTGACCATCAAGAACAAGTATCCATTGCTTCAGATAGATAATTTTTTGATCAGTTGAAGGGAGTAGCATTATTCTCTAAGATTGATCTGAGATCAGGGTACCATCAGCTGAGAGTTAGAGATATGGATGTACATAAGACAACTTTCCGCACAAGGTATGGGCATTATTAGATTTTGGTAATGCCCTTTGAGTTGACGAATGCACCAACAATATTTATGGATTTGATGAACAGAGTATTCAGACCCTATCTAGATAAGTTTGTGGTGGTTTTCATTGATGATATTCTGGAGTATTCACGTAATGAGGAGAATCATGACAAGCATTTGTGGATTGTATTGCAAACTCTGAGAGAGAAGCAGTTGTATGCTAAGCTGTCTAAATGTGAGTTTTGGCTCAATCAAGTAACTTTTTTCGGTCATGTGGTTTTAGCAGAGGGTATTAGAGTTGATCCGAGTAAAGTTGAAGCTATTTTGAATTGGAGTCCACCGAAGACTATGACAGAGGTTAGAAGTTTTCTGGGTTTGGCAGGCTATTATCATTAGTTTGTGAAGGTTTTTCTATGATAGCTACTCCACTCACCAGATTACTTCGGAAGAGAGTTAGATTTGCGTGGACATATCGGTGTCAGGCAAGTTTTGAGCAGCTGAGGGAGATGTTGACTCAGGCTCCTGTTCTTACTCTACTTGTGGAATGTAAACCTTATGTAATTTACAGTGATACTTCACATAGTGGTTTAGATTGTGTTCTGATGCAGGAAGATAGAGTCATTACTTATGCCTCTCGACAGTTGAAGCCGCATGAGCTGAATTATCTCACTCATGATTTGGAGTTAGCAGCCATAGTTTTTGCATTGAAGATTTGGCGACATTACTTGTATATAGAGAAGTGTTTTATTTATATTGACCATAAGAGTTTTAAGTATTTGGGTATTCAAAAAGAGCTGAATCTTTAGCAGAGATGGTAGTTAGAGTTGATTAAAGACTACTACTGTTTGATTGATTATCATCTTGGTAAGGTAAATGTTGTTGTTGATGTCTTGAGTCGAAAGTTTTTAGCAAATTTGACTGCTTATTTGCTCTTGTTGCTTGTTGAATTGAGAGCGTTGCATGCCATATTTGAGTCTTGTGATTATGGTATTTTGATGGCTCAGTTGCAGTTGAGGCCAGTGTTGTTGGATCAGATTAGGGAAACTCAGTTGGTAGATGAGAAAATCCAGAAGATTGTATTAGATTGCCAAAAGAGGAAGAGTCGAGACTTTCATATGAGAAATGATGGCAGTCTATGGTACAGAGGTAGGTTATGTATTCCTGACGATGCTGGATTAAAAAGAGTGATTTTAGAGAAATCACATCAGTCCATTTATGCTATGCACCCTGATAGTACCAAGATGTATCAGGATTTGAAGTAACATTATTGGTGGTCAGGTAAAAAGAGGGACATAGCAGAGTTTGTATCCAGATGTCTCACTTGTCAAAGAGTGAAAGCTAAGCACCAAATTCCTTTAGGGTTGCTTCAGCCTTTGTCAGTACCAAAGTGAAAATGGGAATGAGTAACGATAGATTTTGTAACTGGACTGCCTTTAACCTAGAAGAAGCATGATGCAATTTGGGTGATAGTTGATCGAATGACAAAGATAGCTCATTTTCTTCCAGTTCAGATGGATTTCTCACTTGAGAGGTTGGCTTAGTTATATATCAGTGAGATAGTGAGGTTGCATGGAATCCCAATTTCTTTAGTATCAGACTGAGATCCCCATTTTACATCGAGATTTTGGAGGAGTTTACATAATGCATTGGGTTCTCGATTGTATTTTAGTACTGATTTCCATCCTTAGACAGATGGGCAGTCGGAGAGAGTGATACAAATTTTAGAGGATATGTTAAGGAGTTGTATCATTAATTTTATAGGGAATTGGGATAGATTTTAACCATTGATTGAGTTTGCGTATAACAACAGTCATCAGTTCAATATTGAAATGGTACCTTATGAGGCCTTGTATGGCAAAAGATGCAGAATACCTTTGTGTTGAGATGAGGCTGGAGAAGGTAAATTGGTTGGTCCTAATTTGATTAAGAAAACAGCAGAGAAAGTAAAATTGATACAGAGTCGTTTGAAAATTGCTTCACATCGACAAAAATCTTATACAGATTTGAAAAGGAAGGATATAGAGTTCAGTGTGGGACATAAAGTATTTCTGAAAGTGTCTCTATGGAAGAAGATTTTGAGATTCGGTTGCAAAGGGAAGTTGAATCCTCGTTTCATAGGACCATATAAAGTACTAGAGAGAGTTGGTCCAATGGCCTGTAGGCTAGTTTTGCCGCTTGAGTTGGATCAAATTCATAATGTATTCCATGTCTCTATGCTTCGGATGTACAGGTCGAACCCATCTCATATTTTGTCAGTGAAATCTATTAAGGTGAGTTCATATTTGACTTATGAGAAAGAACCAGTAGCAATTTTGGCACGAGAAGTAAAAAAGTTAAGAAATAAGAAAGTATCACTTGTAAAAATTCTTTAAAAGAATCATACCATTGAGGAGGCGACATGGAAAAGTGAGCAGTTAATGCAGAGTTAGTATGATAGTAGATAATTTCGCGGACATAATTTTCTTAAGAGGAGAGAATTGTAACACCCCTAATTTTTAAATATTAAATAAAATAGATTAAAATTAAATTGAATAAATTAAATAAATGATTTAAATGAAATGAAAGGATATTAAATGATTTAGTAGAAAGTATATTTGAAATATATATATTTAAAGTAAATATGATATATATAAGATATATACATATATTCAAGATATACATTACATATATATAGTACAATTAAATGCATAGTGATTATTATTATTATTATTATTATTATTATTATTATTATTATTATAGATAAGGATGAAAGAGAAGAGAAGAGTCTTTTCTTTTCTTCCATCTTCTTTGAAGTGAGCTTTGACAGAGAGAGTAAGGCGGAGTTTATTCTTCTTCTATAGATCAAAGAATTGAAGGGATTTCAAATATTTAAGTGAAGATTTTGAGGATTCTTCATCAATTAGTAAGTTTCTCTATCATTTTGCAAGTTTCTTTGGAATTCTATGGAAGAACATGATATTTGGATTTTGGAATTGTTTGTTAGCATGCTTTAATGGCATATTTGGATATGTATTGTAACACCCCTTCCCGGCCTACATGTGTAAGCTAAGTAGAGGCGCCACACTATCCTAAGGTTGCTACCAATTTTACTTAGTCAAATTTTAGTTCCGATTTTACGAAAATTTTGCCAGAGTTTCGCCTAGAAATTTGGGTCCCAAGTGTCGATAAAACTGATTTTTCTGATTTTTGAAAATATTTTTACACAAACCAGTGTGAATACAATCAGTTTTAAAACACTCCCAATGAATCCACCTTATACCCTCAACTACAAACCTGCAAGAAGAGTTCACACTTCTAATACAAAATAAAGTAGAGGTTTATTATTATTACATACTACTAACGTACAGTATAACATAGTAATTCTCAATAACATAGTAATTCTCAAACTTATATATATACATATACATGCCACAACTAGCTAACTCATAATGGAAACTAAAAGATCTACCCTGAGATATGCTGTGGGTCTGGTCGTCGCTTTCCAAGAATTTGCTACTGCTCCGAACCTACGAGTCAAGGAGAACTTAACTCGCTGAGCGTTGTCGCTCATTAGGTACTTTACCAATAAAAATAAAAGTAACATATGATAGTATTTGAAATAAAAGGAAATGATTAAATCATAATTTAACCAACCTTAAACCAATAGAAATTATTGTACATTCAGTGTGATATGCTTCCAATAATGTAAAACCAAAATTCAAACTTATTTTGCATTACATAGTTTAACGAAAAATGTGACTTTGACTCAGGCTCTACTGGTATATAGGGAACCATAGTGATAAGGCAGTGGCCCTCACCACTGTAACATAGGTGGCCCTCACCACCGATATCATATCACAGGAATGGCCCTCACCATCTTGGTTATAACCAATGGGCCTCCCCATTGGCTTTAGTGGCCTCACCACTGAATAAAATATCATATCACAATAATGAGCAGTACTGCATGCGTTAGTATAGTGCATCATACCATTATCTACCACTCCCACTATCCAGTAGAGCATAACGATTAAAATGATTCACTTTAAGTCTCAAACTTCATTTTAGAATAATTCGAGAAATCATTTTAATTCCCATCGCACTTTGCCATTTATGCCGCGCAACACATTCTTTAGTCAAACCATTCCCCTTTTTCACATATTTAATATCCACAATAAATATATTAAACATTTCAAAGCATTCCTCAAAAGATCACAAATTGACCAAATGAATAGTGTCGCGGCACGAAAAATCGGCAACGCAAAATGGCATGACCAAATGAATAGTAAAATCTGGGTTTTTGTCAAAATTTCAGTTCACTTCAGTCATGCATTTGACCAGGTAAATGATCTTATTTTTGGCTGAAATTTTACAGAAAACTTATTTCATATGTTTACTAATTTCATGTAAAATTTCGTTGAAAAATTCATTCATTTGCTGCCTCAAACAATGGCCACAAAAAATCCAGAAAGCTGTCTTTTTGGGACCATTTCGGCCCAAACATATGAAATACATATGATAGTTTATTTTTCTTTTGCAAATCAATATGAAGGCTTCTTTAATGATAAAGTGAAGATTCAAACACTTCCCTTTGATAACTTTTCCATGTTTAACTCAAATCAACTAATTAAAGTTCATCAACATCAAAAATTCCACAAACCAAAGTTTGTAAGAAAAATAAAATTTCTTTTATGGTAAAGCACCAAACCTTATTCTTTTACTTCCCTTTTTTGCTTTTCCTCCTTCTCCTTCCTCAATCTTTGTTTTTCCTTCAAGAAATTCAAGAACACACACTTAAACATAAACCTTAACAATTTAGAATAATAAGCTATCCTCCATTTCTTTTCAAACTAAACCCTAATCTAACCTTATTAAACCTTAGGAACCTTGATTCTTTCATTTAATTGATTAATATCATAACTACTTAAAATTTTCCCAAATCCACCATAAGAACCCTAATCTCCAATCTTCCAATAGTTATATAAATACCTAAAATTGATACTAGAATTGAATTCTACATACTTAAAAACCTTAAAACTTACCTTGAAAATCAAACTTGGCAAAACTTGGAAATCTTTTGATATTTTCCTATGGTGGCCGAATTTGGAAGTGGGAGAGAGAGAGAGTTTGTTCTTCACATCATGATATGTATATATATAAGGAAAATGATGATCACTTTTGAATGGATGAGTGTTTTCAAACCAAATGTCCACACTTTTCTCTTTCTTCTTTATTATAACTTTTAAATGTCTACTTTTCATTAGCCCAAATGTCTCCTCCTTTTATTTATTTAAAAACCCAAGTCCTTAAACTTTCTTTTAATTATACTTTGGCCCCTCCACTATCTTGTGTTGAAATATCTATGGTCTAAGGTGTGAAAAGACCAAAATACCCTCTGACGATTATTTGTTCGTAACTTTTAACCCGTACAATTCCACGAGGCAAACTACGTATAGTTTTGATCCTCTCGACCTCTACTTTCTATTTTTAAGGTCTATTTTAGGTTTCCAAGTTATTTTGAAAAATTACCAATAAGCCCTCGACTTTTTACAAAATTCCCTTTAGGTCCTTTCTTTACTCGGGTGTTGCCCGGGCCCCGTTTCTACTGACGATCATTTCATATTTACCCCCCTTAACGTCCTCTACTCACTCTTGTGTTTATTTTCTACTTCGGATTCATGTATAATGACCAAAATTTCCCTAGTCAAAATCCCCTATATCTTCCAAACCGTGCGTTTTCTGGAAAAACCGTTACGCGTCGTTGTGACCCAATTTTTCTCTATTTTCCATTTTTGGAATCTGTTATGTGCACTATTAAGAACATCCAGTACGACTTTTGGAAATTACATTTACCTCCCCAAAACTTTTTGAAATTACAATCACCTCCCTAACACTTTGTATTTTTCTTCAATTAGGTCCCAGTGGTCCTATAGCCTTATCTGGGGTCGTTGTCAGGAATTATCTTCTCCTTTTCCCTTCTCTCACTGTGTACATGACTACTATACATAAATGCGGTTGGCGGATGTGACATGTATGAAGTTGTTGTGAGTAGCTTATAATGATTTTATGTTTGGATTGAAGAAATAATTGAATTTAAGTTAAGTTTGGAAGTGGTTTGGTTGAAATAGTTAAGTGTACGGAATGCAGAATTTTGCTTGACACAGCCAGTGACAGAACCATGTCATTGGGTGTGTCAACGGTGCGGAGTTCAACATTGATGACTCGATTAGTAATACAGTCATGTCCCTAAGCGTGTCATAGCTTCTGTAAGGCAAAATAATTGACACGGCCATGAACACTCCCGTGTTGTTGGGCATGTCAAAGTTTCTATGAGGCAGAATAAATGACACGGACAGTGACACGCCCATGTCATTGGACGTGTCAATGCTTCTGTATGAGTGAGTTAATGACAAGGCTATTAACACGCTCGTGTTGTTAGGCGTGTCACATGATAATAACTATTTTCTTTGTTTTTCATTTGTAATTCCTATTTAAATAATTTAATGTTGAGAATGTCTTAGAATATGATATTAAATGGTTGTTTATTATCACATTTGGTATAGGCATTGAGAGATAGTAGTTGGCCCAACCCTAGTGTTGAAGGATAACTTAGAAGAGAAGGTTATAGGAGGTTTTAAAGCTTGTTTTGGAGTGTTTTCTAAGGTATGTACAAACTCTTGATAAATGGAATGTGATTGCATTACATTTGGCCTAACACATTTTGGATGAAAAATGTGTTAAGCTACTTGATACATTATGTATTCATGAACATGATGCTAAAACATGTGAATTGCTATGTATGCATTATTATGTAGTGTGAAAAGCCATTGTTAATGGCTAAATTGAATAAAATGTGAACTATGTGCAAAATATGAAATGATCCAAAGTGTTTGGGTAATGTGGTTTATTGCGTATACATTAAAGATATTATATAAAGCCATTAGTGATGGCTAGATTGTATAAAATAAGATACGATATGATTATACGATGATGTTGATATAAATATGATAAATGAGGCAATGTGCCTAGCTTGATCATGAGAAAATGGAAAAATGAGAAAGAGATTGATAATGGAAATATGAAATAATTGTGTGCCTAATATGTTATTCAATTTTCGGCATGCCAATATTTGCCTATGGGGCTAGATGCTTGGCGTCACTGTAAAAATATTTTTGAGGTGAAAAGACCGGGTCGTAAACCTCAGAAATAAGTCCTTGAAGTTGGACTGTGTAAAAAGACCGGGCTATAAGCCTAGGCCTAGTTGGACTGTTATATTGATATTTTGCCTTCAAGGCTAGACACATGGTGTCATTATGGACCAAAACGGTAACTCTGAGATTTGAATGATGTATTAGTTGTTTGGGCTCATGCTTATGTATGTATTGATGTGAATTATCATGTAATGAAAGTATATATTCAAAAGTGGTCTTGAATATCATGTGATGACATAGCATATAAACATTCTGCATTGGCATTCTTTTAAATTTTATTATTATCAAAGTTTATACCATTAGGCTTCAGCTTAGCTCGATTGTAACTCATCGCGCAGGTGACAGGGGTGATCCGGTATAGCCAGAGAGTTCTACTAGACCAAATCGAGTCTAGGCTTGCGTTATTGGAGCTTGAAGTGTTTGTGTTTCAATATGATCAATGTCACTTTGCCAGTATGTACATATTTTATTTTATAGTATATTTGACATTATGTATATTATATTATGTTTTGGGAGTATATGTATATACATTGTAAATTATAAAGAGTGTTTTAAATAATGAAGTCATGTGAGGTATTATGTATTATGATACATATATATATATATATATATATATCTGTATAAATACAAATGTTTTGAGCAATAAGGGAATATGAAAGTTTTTATTAAACCGGATTGTGATATTTTTATACCGTATATGTGTATCTGACATACTAAAAGTGTGTGTATTATACTTTTATAGGGTATAAGGGTGTTACAAAATAAATATATAAAAAAATGCACTTATCAATTTCGGATGAAATGAGTAATATTTTTAAAATAGAGAAATTTTTAGCCGCACTACTACTAGAAAAATTATACTATTAACATTTGACACTACATTATTTCATAGGTTTTATAAATATATATTTAATATTAATTATTTAACTGTTATTTAAATATAATTACATTACTATTCTTAAATGAAAGGATACAGTAATTCCACAATTATCATTCTGAAAAATAAAAAAATATAAAAAATATAAATTCTACATGCAACGATGTTTTTTGAACACTGGATCTAAAACCTTTGACATTTCTACGTGCATGGGCATGTGCTATGTAGCTAACTTCGTGGATGAGAAACAAATAAAGATTTGTAGTTTTAACCAAAGAATAGATCCAAGGAAAATAATTTTTTAATATAAATAAGATTATAAAAATTATTTCAAAATAAGTTAGTTAAGTAAAAATTATAAATGTCGATGCATAATTACTTTAAAGGACACTGATATAATTAAAAATATTAATATATTAAAATATAGCCCTGCATTTTATTTCACTTGATATTATTTATTTATTTATTTTTAAGTAAATTAGTTATTTCTTGCACTAATTGAAAAAAATCCAGTAATTAAAGATGGGTTGACTTAAATTGAAAACACTTTTTTTTTATTTCTCAAAATAAGAGACTTAACCATTAATTAATTGAATTCAACAAAATCTTTCTTAATATATTTGGATGCTTATAATGACCAGCTTGTCTTATAGAAATGATCTACTTCAACATACAACTCTACAAGCATGTGCATTATAACTTAAAATCCGCTCAGAGTTTATATAATATTGACATTTTATATTAGGGTTAGACACTAATATTCTAAGCACAACCCCACCTCCCCAATTTTAAATTGTAGTATAACGTGTATTCCTCCCCTACCCCAACCCTCCCAATCCATATAATGAAATAGATGAAATAAATTAAAAAATGAATTTTTATTCAAGAAAGAAATCTTATTGGAACTGTCCATAGCTAGTTCATCTTTCAAAACTTTATCACATCCTAGTTCTAATGAAATAGGATGAATTGAGCTGGTATTTTGTAAATACATAATTATCTTGAATATATTAACTATTTTTTTTATTTTCCAATCTCCTGAAAGGGACAATAGAAACATCTTGTTTTTTCTTCAATAATTTAGTGGATATTTCAGTAGCATTTGAACCCAGATGAAGCTTTGACAATCTGTCGGACAAAAAAGAATGAATGATTCTTGTAGGATTCCTAAGAAATTCATCAATTTCTTTCCGAAGCAGATGATGACTCGAATTTTTTTTTGTGCATGCCTTATAGCTGGAAATTTTTCTAGATTCCGTAAAGAAGCCGAGTGAAACCAAAGATTCCATCCTAAAAAAATCTCTTTTGAAAATTTTTGAAATATTAAAATTCTAAAATTTAAAAATGAAAAGGCCCCCAAAAAAGTAAACAAATTCATTGAATGCAAGAAAGGAGGAACCTGAGCCTACACGGCTGCTTACATGGCAGGCTTGGGTACGATCATGTTAAGCTACAAAATGCACTATTTAAATTATAATTCCCTTTACTTTTCACCAAAACACAACTTTGTAATATGAACGCCACTTCTATTGTTTTCGGTAAAACGAATTCATCTTTTAGCTGAAAGAAAGAGAAAAACTCCCATAGCTTGTGTTAGGTTATTTTCTTCCATAGTCAACTGAACCCTGAACTAAGAGAATCTCCCTTATTCTCCACTCTCAATACCCAAGCCGAACCCCACTTGCAAAGCAGCTTGTTCCCTACAGTACTTTCGACTGGAACCATACTTGCAAAGCAACTGAACCCCATTTGCTTCATATGGAATTAAAAATTTCTACCATTGTTGATTTTTTTTTCCTTTGGAACCATAAAACAAAGACATGTGTGAAAAAGACTTATCAGGAAAGGTAAATTTTCATTGTTTTTTTTTTTGTTCAATTTTATAACTTTCTGCATGCATGTGTATTTAGTTAATCATACAAGGTAACAATGCATTATTGGGATACTAGACTATGCAATTAAATAGTAATTTATAATTGTTTATTTGATCAATTTTGGATGTTTCTGCATGCATGTCTATAGAATTAGGTTTTTTTTTTGCTATTTCTATATGATAATGTATTTTTTGTGACCTACTGCAGTGTTCCCATAGAATTATGGCATGGAATAGTTTATATGGAAACTCTAGCTTTAGAATATGTAGGGGAAAAAGCCTTACCTTAAATAATGTTAAAAGGTTCAAAAGGAATGATTTACAAATGGTTCTTAAAGAATTAGGGTATACAAGAGCTGTGAAATTTGCTCAACAACAAATGGGATGGCCACAAATTAGAATCAAGTTGATATATATTTATTCAAATGAAGAGTTCAAGAAAATGCTTAAGGTAGCATTGAATCATGGGTTTATGAAGCTATATCGTGAAGCAACCAGTTTGATAGATTAGCTAAATGATCACACTAGAAAAACTATTAAACACAACAATTAAATTGCAAGTAATCAAGGACAAGCAAGTTAAGTTGAAGAAGATTATTGCAACTTTGATTGATCAGTATGTGATATGTATTTGAATGATGCTAGGGATGACTTGACCAACCTTTATGATGAGTATGAGATTGTAGTTGATAATGCAGTCTTTGGTTGATGTTGGTATTTCAAATGTGGTAGATTATGAAGATGATTCATACTATATTCTTGTTGGTGATTCAAAAGAGTCTAATGGTGTAGACACTGACAATTAGAATGCGGATAATGAATATTTAAAAGCCATGAGAAATAGAAAAAAAAATTTAAGAAGATAACCATTAACTTAGTTTGTGGCTTTTGTATGGAAGAGAACCCCATTATAGTGAAAGATGATAGAGAGAATGGTGGGGGTGGAAACTATTTAGATTACAGTTTACAATATAATGTGTATGATGATAGTGAGGCTGAGATAATAAGTCCAGCTACTTCCGAGGATGATGGTTTGTCAATTAGGTAGAAAAAGAGAAAGATACTTAGTAAGGAGTTAAAGTGCAAGAGAGAATGAGATTTAACAGCCATTTACAGTTCCAACAAACTGTAAAACAATATGCAATCTCAAATGGATTTAACATAAGGTGGACTAGGAGTTTCCATAAGAAAGTTGAAGCCAAATGTGAAGAGAATTGCAATTGGAGGATTTATGGGAGAAAAATGACTAGTGAGAATACTTTTGTGGTGAGAACTTATAAAGATGAGCATAGTTGCTATAGGACCCTGACTAACAAGCAAGCTAATATGGAGTGACTCGTCAAAGAATTTCTTTCAATTTTTACAACAAATCCATAATATAAAGCTAAGGATATGGAGAAGGATTTGTTGGAGAAGAATGCCTTTACAGTTATAAATCCTTTTGCTACAGGGTTAATAAGAATGCTCTTGAGGATTTAAAGGGATCTTTAGCATCCCACTATGCAAAATTAAGGTCCTACAATATAGAAATTTAGAGAGTTGATCTTGAGGGTACTTATAAGCTTGAGACTAAAAAAGACACCCCAGAATCACAACCTGCATTTCTATGGTACCATATGGGGCCAAGTGCTTTTATGAAAGGATACCTCAATGGATGTAAACTAATGTTATGCTTTGATGGATATTTTTCAAAAATCATTGTAAGAGGAGCATTACTATTAGGTGTTGCCAAAGATGAAAATAACCAAATGTTCACAGTTGCTTGAGCAGTTGTCAGGTTTGAAAATTAACTGCGAGAATCGCTACAAGTTCTTAGGTACACTTTTTGAGGATCTTGATTACCATAATGAGCTTGGGTCGATTGTTATTAGTGATACAAAAGGTTAACAAATATGACTATTACAATGTATTTTATTAATTGCTTTTATGTTACAGTGGACTAATGACATTATTTGTGTAGGGATTATTAAGTGCATTTGTAACACCCTTATACTCCATATATGTATAATACACGCATCTTGTATGTATAAAATACATACACAAAATATAAAAAAGTCACGCATATTTTTTTTCTTTATTTAAAAACTTCCATCATTCTAAAATAGTTATTTAGAACACTTTATATATTTTTTACTAAATAGAGAAAATATTCCCTAGTAATTTAAATAAAAAAAAATACATTTTAAAGGAAAATTTTTAGGAAAGTTCTCCAGCATTTTGTCTGTATTTTGGATACTTTCAAATTTCAATTTACTCAACCTATATTTAAAATACACTTTCAAATATTCTCTCAACATATCCATTCCTCCAAAATATCCAACATAACCCCATAATGCACAAGTGTTTATATATCTATATATATATATATATATATCAATATATATAATCTATTTCTCAGATTTTTAACATTAAAAGCTAAACATCCTTTTATTATTTATATCATATACATGTAATAAACATAGTATCCATATTTAAGAAAATTTCTCAAAGTTTAAAATATATATATGAGATGCAGATACCTCTGGTCTGTGGCAGCTCGATAAACTCCAAAAGTAAACAACTATAATTTAAACCTGGTGTGGTCTAGGAGTACTCTCCGAATCAGCTATATCAACTGTGCAATGCAATTGAGTCGCTCTAAGCTTAATGCTTACACTACAAAAAAAAAAAAACGCTATCTGCAACGGACAGAATCCGTCGCAGATCCGTCGTAGATCAAGATTTGCGACCAATCTGCGACGGATACGATCCGTTAATAAAAAAGGAGTCGCAATTTTCAATTTTGCGACAGGCCGTCGTAGATTGCGACGGATTTGCAACCACTCGGCGGTTGCAAATCTCGCGCTTAAATTTTCGCGGGTAAAGGGCAGCCGTCGCAGATTCCGTCGCAGATTTTGTCACAGATTTCCGTCGCAAATTCGTTGCAGATTCCGTCGCAGATTGTCGTCACAGATTCCGTTGCAGATTGTCGTCGCAGTATCTGTCGCAGATTCCGTCATAGATTTCAAATATCCGTCGCAGATTCATAGCAAATCCGTAGTAATTTAATATTGATTTTTATTGAAACTATTTGTATTATCAATTAATTTTATGAGAACTTTATAAATACATTTGGAACATTTAAACACAATCTAAAAAAACACTAATTACATTGATAAAAATAATTCTTTTATTAATCTTCAATAGAATAAAATATTTTACAATTTAACTATACAAGTGTTAAGAACACTACTATAAATAATCTATCTTGAAAATAACAATATAGATCTTCAATATTAAATTATAGTGTTGTGGCGTTCTCTCCTTATCACGTCTTTCAGATCCTGAACAACTTCAGACATTGGAGGCCTGAATTTTGGTTGAGTCTGCAAAACATACTTGAGGTTAAAAATGCGATTCTAAATAGATATGTAATGGAGTTCCTATCCTACATGAAATTTCTCGTTTTCAATACTCTACCAACAAATAGCAAATAAATATGGCATGAAATACAGACTGTACGTACCTAGCAACCACTTGCATTATAATGAATTGCATTTCAATGTTCATCAGTTTGCTCAACCCTCATGCGCATTTGCTAAAGCATCTCTATGATCTGCCTGTTGGACACACTCTGCCCTAGCAATTTATTACATTATAATTTGTTGTATGATTCATTAGTAACAATCATTTGTTTGTCTGCAAACTAGTAGCTATCATGGCCCTCAATTTCCAAACTAATGCACCACGCTGACATGGAACTCAGTAACCAATTCATTAGAAAATATCTAAACGGACTGATAAAAAGGATGACAAAACACAAAAAGAAAAGAGAGTGAAATTCTCACCTGAACACACCGAGAAATAATATCAGCAAAGTGAGATAGTGATTTAGCGGGATACTGTCCATTAATAGAAGGATCAACCATCCTGGATAATGCATCAATATCATGAAGCTGGGGGACAACCCATCTCACCAAGAATTACTCCCCTCGATTTCGCGTCCTACAAAAATTAGACCAAAATATGTACTGCTAGAAAGAAAATTTGGCATATAATGACAAATAAAACCTGCTTGTTTTTACCTGTCATGGGATTTTCGGCCTGTTAAGAGTTCTAACATGACAAATGATCTACATGTCTCCCTAACCTTTTTAGCACGCTTAACATGTCTCCTTAAGAGATCTTGTGCTGATAAATGATCTACAGATTCTTCATCCTGAAAGCATGAATAGGCAAAAAGATGACAGTGAATCAAAACTTCTACTGCAAAAGATGATGCAAGAAGACATCAGAATAATCTAAGCTGGCAAATCATACAAAGTCACACATGTTATAGACTACCAATAGAATAGACTAATAATATCCCACAAGAGAACTAACTTGATGCTATGTAAATAGTATATAAAACTGCACAAGACAACTTGATAAGAAGAACTACACATATAAAAATGACAACAAACTCATAATTCAATATTGTTGAAAAATAATCAAGTACTACCAACCTCCTCATCTTCTTCTGCTGCTGCTTCTTCCCCTTCCTTTTTTGGTGAGTGAGTGCCTACAACAGGCATAGGCAAAGGTCTTGGGAGCGACTTTACAACATCCCCATAATGTGGCTGCGACAAAAAGTAAAATAACAAAGAATATGGGATAATAAGCAACGAATGTAGGATCTGTCCCAGTTTAAGGTAAAGAGATTTCCATATAAAGCACAAACAAAAGTCAAAAAGTTGGTCGGCATAATATACAGCTTGAATGGTTACCCTCACTAACAAGAAGGCAATAATGCGTAATGCCCTGGAAGGTTAATTTTATGATGCAGTTGGCTAGCACACATCAAACATATAAACTTAAGTTTTTTGGTGACCATCAACTGAACAACCTTTCCAATCTCAAGTAAAGTGAACCCTACAACAGAGAAGTTATTTCTCTTCTCGGTGTCAACATCATCCAAGTCAATCCATACAAATTAGGACTAGCAAGCCATAACTGAGTGGGATAAAAGGTCTGAGAATCCAAAATACTTTCAACATGGACATTCTCAATTAGCACCTGAAATATATGATTATTTCAGCTACATTTTCTCTATTGTAATAAGTGCATGAAATGTTTATAAATGTAGTATCACAATCAACAGACTTAAAATTAGATGCAAAAGGCAATTCCAACCAAACATGACTCAAACCTGGCTTTCTTCTGGAAATCCATTTCTCAACCATGATCGACAAAGTGAATAGAGAGAAGCCTCATCTGATATCTTTACCTGAAAATGTTAAAACAAAATAGTAACTAATATTTTTAACTAAATGTTACAATCATGATATTCTGTCCTATAGCATATCCATAACATAATCTGCAGAATTTCTACACCAGAAATTGAAAGCAATAATAATGGGACACGCTAACACATCCTTCACAGTTGCTATATGAAAATTATGAACTCAGATTCACATTACACACCACAGATTTCCCAACCAAAGTTAAATATCCTTTTTTATTGGGAAAAGATGAAATTTAAAACTCACACCTACTTGTTCAATTTAATTGACACATGGAAGGCCCCCATATTCATTTATTAATAATGATGAGGAAGTCGTACAGAAGAAAGCTCTCCTCCTAAGTAGAAATGATAAAATAAAAACAAAAAACATGTGTAAAGTAAAAGAAAAGCTCTGTTGCATAACTGCTAAAGAAATTCCCCTCATCAAGGAGAAAAAAGAAAACGAACAGGAAGAACAACGCTAAAAAGGAACCAAGAATACTAACTTTTCACATAGTAATGACAAAAGAAAAAGATGTCTGTTAAAAATTCTTGCATAATAAGTAAGGTTTTAATTAAATAGTTAAGAACCTAAGAAGCAGTGATTTATGTCTCAAAACAAAACTCTATCAGAAGCATACAACAAATTTAGGGTGTGTTCACTTGTGGACTTCTAGAGTAGTTTTCTAGAAAATTTTTACGTAGAAAATAAAAAATAGAGATTTATGTTTACATGGTATAATGCAAAACTTAGTTTATTTCTGTCCATTAAGCATTGTTAAGAATGTCTATCATTTCTAACTCTATAGTAACCTGAATTGTGCGTCAGTATTATCTATAAATTGCTCCCACTCTATGAGAACATAATGACAACAATCAAGTAAATGAATTTCATAGAGTTTATCCCTACTTTTACAGTAATTATTTATAATATATGCATATAGAAGTTCCTAGAAAAGGAGAAGAAGGGAGGTGGCTCTTACTTTTCGATCCCAAATCAAAGCATGCGTATCATCTCTGCCTCTTTCCCTGTAGAAGCACATCAAGAGAACCAGAAACATTATCAAATGCCTGTAAGTAAGCACTTATAGGGAGAGAGGGTATTTAGAACTAACAAAATTAACAGGATGATATAACTGTACATAATGTTACCTAAAATTTTTATAGCCATTAGCGTCAGAAACTGGTGATGGAGACGAAGCAGCCTAATGAAAGTGATAAAATGATTTAGAATATACAAGAAATGAAATAAGAATAAAACCAGCAGAAATTGCATGAAGTTAAACAACTATTAAGTTGCAAGCAAGACATCAAATGCAAAAATCTTACACTGTTAAGTTTCCAGAATATGTAAAAGGAAAAAAACAAAGATGAGTCAATGAGTATTGCTCACTGAAATGCAACATATGACAGAACAAGAAACATGCTCAACAAGTTTCTACTGCTGGCACAATATTGAACAATATTCTTTTTCTCAATGGAAACTGTCGTCCCAAGCCCTGAAGTTTCAAATTAAAAGATCAAAAATGATATTTGCTGCGATTCTAATAACAAATCACAACAATGACAATAAACCTAAATCTAAAAGAATCATAGCACACAAACCAAAAAAACCGACGAATCAAACAAGTACCTGAATTGCAGAAACCCTAATTCAATTTAGTATAAGTTAGAGAGCTAAGTCAGAGAGGAAAGACAAAGACGAAATTGAAGAAGCGAAACTAAATAATAGGAAAGAGAACAGATCGATTGACATACATTGAGAGAGGTTCAATGTTGAGAAGCTTTGTTGTGCTCATCTCGAAACAAATGGGTTTCTGAATTTTTGAGTTCGTCTTTTCATTTTTTGGGAATTATTATTAAAAAAATGAAAAGAAGAGTATAAATAGGAAAGAAAGCAAGATTAAAAGAGAAGATGAAAAAATATATTTATTTTCTGAAAAACACGATCAACGGACGGATCGAGAGAGAGAAGAGGATGAGGAGGAGAGTTTTGAGAAGTGTTTTTGCATTGCTTTTGTTTTCCCTCTTCTTTTTTTTTTTTGTGGTTCCCTTTTTTTTCCATTTTTTTATGTTTTGCTTTGATTGATTTTCCATTGCGTTTTCCTTTTTTCCTATTTTGTTTTTTGTTTTTGCAATTTTTTATGTTTCATAATAGTTGACAGTAAATATACAGAAAAAAAATTACCTTTTAAAAAATCAAATTTCACTTAATATTATTAGACATGTCATGGCTTTGATTTACTACGGATTTGCAACCGATTTGCGATGGCTTCCTCAAAATTCCTTCACTGTGTTTATCCGTCGCAAAACCGTTGCAGATCCGTCGCAGATTTCCGTCGCAAATGTCGAATATTTTTGTAGTGAAATTTGCGATGGCAATAGACGGTAGTAGATCTCCATTGCAAATTGCTTTTTTTAGTGTTTTCTACAACCAATCTGCGATGGAATGATTTTCGTCGCAGATTTACTACGGATTTGCAACCGATTTGCGACCAATTTCTCAAAATTCCTCTAACTTATCATTCCGTCGCAAATCCGTCGCAGATCCGTAGCAAATTTGCGACGGAAACAAGTCCGTCGCAGATATCCGTCGCAAATGCCGAATATTTTTGTAGTGTTAGTGGTACATACTTTGGTATAATAAATAAATAGTATAACACATACAATGCCGTAAATGCATTATGATAAAAATGTCAGAACGCTAAAATCAATACAATCAAACACATTATAAACCAAAGTATGTACTAACCTCTATTAAGCAATAAATAGAGTTAAAACTCCACTCAACTTCCAAAATCCTCTAATGTCCTTCACTACTAGGTTGATGAAATTACAACTTACTTAACATCTATTGAAAATGTGAATGTAAATAGTCAATTAGTATCACATTTCTAGGTATTTAAAACATAAAACATAAATTTAGGCATATTACTTCAGAAATACTAAAATGTGTCTCAACACACTCAAACTTCCAAACTTCACTCTAGTCCATCCCAATTTGATTCTAAAGTTTAAATATATCATAAACATCATATTTTAATGCATTCCAAGCATTAAGATATAATGTATCACTTTTCCACCAAAATTCCAAAATTTTGCCCTAAGCCTCTTTGATTTTTGTTTTCATTCTAACCAATTCCAAATGGTAATTTGAGCTCATTTATATCATTAATAACACAAAATAACACAATTCAAATCATAAAATCAAATGCACCGTTACTTTTTATCAAAACCCTTACCAAAACCCTAACTTCCATACTACCTCTTTTAAACTCTAACTAAACCTAATCAAATCCAATATTTAACCATAAAATCTTTACTTACTCAACAAAATAATATCTTACATATACATTTCAATAATTATAACACGCTCTTTCAAAAATCCAATTTATACATATTCATATTTAACCATAAAACTTGAAAATAAGTAAGAAAAACTTACTTAATGGATAACCTTCAAAAATCACTTCAATCTTGAAAATCTCTCTAAAATTTAGTATTTGGAGCAAGAATAATCATTGTCCATGGTGAAAATTTCATCCTTGATAGAGTAGAGAAGAAGAAGAAGATGGATAGTTTTACATTACTAAAATTTTAATTTTACCTTTTATCAATTTACATAATTACAAAATTATTAATTAATAAAATATTAATATTTAATTAATTATTTAGTTAATTATTTAGTCATTGTTAATTTAATTATTTAGTTAATTATTTAGTCATTGTTATATTTTTATTATATTTCACACATACATATATATATATATGATATTTTCTCACTTTCAACACCTCATTTAACTTCCAACTTATTAATTTAATTTAATTTTTATAAAATAACGGATGTTGCAACTCTCTTCCCCTTAAGTAATTTTGTTCTCGAAATTTCCTGGCATCAGCTCTGAAATAGTTGAGGATACTGGCTCCGTATCGTCTGCTCAGTCTTCCATATTGCCTCCTTAAAGGAATGGTTCTGCCAAAAAACTTTAACTAATGGCACCTTTTAGTTTCTTAATTCTTTTACTTCCTGTACTAAGATTGTCACTGGTTCTTCTTCATAGGTCAGATCTGGATTCACCTTGATAGATTCAATAGATAACACATGAGATGAATCTGATATGTATCTCCAAAGCATCGTGACATGGAAGATATTATGTATCCGATCTAACTCTGGCGACAGAGCCAATCTATAGGCCACGGGTCCCATTCTCTCTAGAATCTCATACGGCCTAATAAATCGAGGACTAAATTTCTCTTTTCGATCAAATCTTAGAATCCTCTTCCAAAAAGACACCCTTGGAAACACCTTGTCACCTACATTAAACTCAATGTCTTTCCTCTTCAGGTCTGAATAAGACTTCTGTCGGTCTAAAGCTACTTTTAAATGATCCCAAATTATTTTAACCTTTTCCTCTATTTTCTTAATTAAATCGGGACCCATTAATTTTCTTTCTCCAACTTCATCCCAACATAAAGGTGTTCTACATCTTCTTCCATATAAGGCCTCAAATGGTGCCATCCTAATACTGGATTGGAAACTGTTGTTGTAGGAAAACTCTATCAGTGGCAAATGTCTATCTCAGCTCCCTGTAAACTCAATGATATAGCTCCTCAGCATATCCTCCAATTTCTGTATCATCCTTTCAGACTGCCTATCTGTCTGTGGATGAAAAGCAGTACTGAAGTAAAATTGAGTACCCATTGCATCCTGTAAACTCCTCCAAAATCTAGATGTGAATCTGGGATCTCAGTCTGATACCAATGAAATTGGAACTCCATGCAACCTCACAATCTCACTGATGTACAACTCACCCAGCCTATCAAGAGAGTAGTCCACCCTCACTGGAAGAAAATGAGTTGATTTCATCTTCCTATCCACAATCACCCTAATTGAATCATGCTTCTTTTGGGTTAAAGGAAGTCCCGATACAAAGTCCATGGTTATTCGCTCCCACTTCCATTCAGGTATTGTTAAAGGCTGTAACAACCTTGAAGGTACATGGTGTTCAGCATTCACCCTCTAACATGTGAGATATCTCGACACAAATTCCGCTGTCCCTCTTCATACCAGACCACCAATAATGCTGCTTCAAGTCTTGATACATCTTGGTAATTCTAGGGTGCACAGTATATGAAGATTGATGTGCTTCCTCCAAAATCCTCCTTTTCAATTTCACATCATAAGGAATACACAATCTATCTCTATACCATAAGTTATCATCATCCTTCACATGAAAATCTTTGCTCTCCCCCTTTTTATAGTCCTTTATAATTTTCTAGAGTTTCATATCTAACTTTTATGCTGCTTTAATCAGATAAAGTAGTAATGGCCTCCTCTGCAACCGGGCCATTAGAGTACCATCCTCAATAATCTCAAAACTGGCATGTAAAGCTCTCAACTTAACAAGCAACGTGAGAGCATAAGTAGTTAATCCTGCCATAGATTTTTGACTCAAGGCATCTGCAACTACATTAACCTTACCGAGATGATAATCGATCAGACAATCATAATCCTTTATCAACTCTAACCACCACCTCTATCAAAGATTTAATTCTTTCTAGACACTAAAATACTTCAAACTCTTATGATCTGTGTAGATGAAACTCTTCTCCCCATATAAATGATGTCGCCAAATCATTAATGCAAAGACAATGGCTGCCAATTCCAAATCATGAGTCGGATAATTTAACTCATGAGGCTTTAACTGTCTAGAGGAATAAGTAATAACTCTACCCTCCTGCATTAGAACACAACCCAGACCATGATATGATGCATCACTATATATCACATATGGTTTACCTTTCATAGGAAGGGTAAGAACTGAAGCTTGAGTCAACATATCTCTCAATTGCTCAAAGCTCGCCTGACATCGGTCTGTCCACACAAACTTCACATTTTCCAAAGCAATCTAATAAGTGGGGAAGCTATCATGAAAAATCCTTTCACAAACCAATGGTAATAACCGGCCAATCCTAGAAAACTTTTAATCTTTGTCATATTCTTTGGTGGACTCCAATTCAAGATTGACTCGACTGCTCGGATCAACTCTAATCCCCTCTGTTGAAACTACATGCCCAAGAAAAGTCATTTGATCCAACCAAAACTCACACTTAGATAATTTAGTATACAATTGCTTCTCTCTCAATGTCTGCAATATAATTTGCAGATGTCTATCATGCTCTTCATTATTATGGGAGTATATCAAAATATCATCAATAAACACCACTATAAACTAATCCAACTACAGTCTCAACACCCGATTCATCAAATCCATAAATGCAGTTGGTGCATTCGTCAGTCCAAAAGGCATCACTAAGAACTCATAATAATCATACCTCATTCGGAAGGCAGTCTTAGGTACATCTACATCTTTAACTCTCAACTGATGGTACCCAGATCTTAAATTAATCTTAGAAAATACTGATGCTCCTTTCAACTGATCAAACAAATCATTAATGCAAGGCAATGGATATTTGTTCTTAATGGTCACTTTATTCAACTACTAGTAATCAATGTACAACCGCATCGTGCCATCCTTCTTTTTCACAAATAGTATCGGTGCTCCCTATGGTGATATACTAGGGTGAATAAACCCTTTATCAAGTAACTCCTACAACTGCACCTTCAACTCCTTTAATTCTGCAGGTGTCATTTGATAAGGGATAATAGAGATGGGAGTAGTACCGGGCATCACATTGATACCAAACTCCACCTCTCTCTTTGGGGGTAACCTTGGTAACTCCTCAGGAAACACATCCGAAAACTCTGTTACTATAGGTATACTGTCCAACTGGGATCCTACTACTCTGGTATCTACCGCGTGAGCCAAATAAGCTTCACACCTCTTTCAAATCATCTTCCTAGTTGATATAGCTAAAATAAACATGGATGTGAGGTGCCTCTGCTCACTACATACCACTACTTCTATCCCATCACGTGTTTTCAAAGTAACACATTTTTGCGGACAGTCTACTATAACCCCATATCTGGATAACCAATCCATACCAAGAATCAAGTCATACTCCCTAAAGGGCATCTCAATTAGGTCACCGAGAAATTTCTCATCATCAATAATAATTGGACTATCTCGGCATACCCTGCTAACGGCCACACTATGCCTTAGAGGGTTGGTCACCAGCACATCAAACCCTAATGACTCAAAATGCATATCACCCACAGGCAGAATGGATGCACTGATGTATAAATGTGTTGATTCAGGATTAATCAATGCATGCACAGGAATGCCAAATAAAAGAAATGTAACAGCCACAACATTTGAAGCATCTACGTATCTCTACATCACATATACTATCTGTGATGATCCTGCTTGATCTGGTCCACTAGTCTATGCCGTGGATCACCCTCTCTGACTAAATCTAGGTCTGCCACCACGACCCCCTCTGTCATTAGGTCTAGAAACTGCTATCTCAGTTTGTCTATCTATGGGTGGCACTGGACAATCACTGAGAAAATGATATGTGGAGCCACACCTAAAATAAGCTAGTGTACAGGTCCCCCAATAGACACCCCTATGTGTCTGTCCATACTGAGCATAAATAAGTGGAGGAGATCTCTGTGGAACCGGGGTCAAGGTACTAGCTACTGAGGCTGTAGGTGTCTACCTCTACTGTTGAAATGATCTGCTAGACTGCCCCTGACTCACACTAAACCTCTGAGGAAAACTCCCTCTACCTCTTTCCAGATGAAGACCCTGCCTCGGCCTGGGGTCTCCTGCCTCTACTCTCCTCTGCTATGGTAGCTGCTTCAAGTCCCTGTGCATTCTCTACATTTCTGGAAGCTTTTTGGCAGCTGAAACCATCTTGGAAAAATTCTCATAATGAGAGGCTGCCACAAGACACATGATAGATAGCCTCAGACCCTCCTCAAATCTCCTGCATATGTCTATCTCATCTGACAATAAATCCCCTGCATACTTACTCAATCGGATGAATTCCTTCTCGTATTCGGTAATTGTCTTTCCTCCTTGCTTTAGACTCATAAATTCCTTCTTCTTGACATCTTTATACTCTCTAGGGGGGTGTACTTCTCAAATTTCGTAATAAATCAACATAAGTCAACATCGATGGTTGATCCATCCTATGGGGTACAATCTTCCACCAGTCGTAGGCATTCCCCTGCAAAAGAGACAAGGCATAATTAAACTTCTCCTCTGCAGTGGCCTGTAGCTGGATAAAAACTCCTTGTACTCTGTCTAGCCACTGCTCTACCTCGGCTGGATCAATTGTGCAATAAAATCTATAGCCCCGTACTTCCACAACTTGTCATACTTTCTAGTTTGTGGCGGCTGTGGCTGTGGCTACTGCTGCACTGGGGCCTGACGGAGCAGTTGCACCATCTGTTGCACCAAAACTGGTGGAAATCTTGATCTCGCTAATCCAGCTGCACTGATGCCTCCCCAGCAACCTCTGGAGACCTAACATCTCCCTTACCATGAGCAATAATCTCGGCGCTCCCCTCACTAAAAATATGCTCATGAGATGCCATAACAACTAATATCTGTAATTACAGAAGGAATTGCCACATCAAGGACCAGATAAAATGCCAATGCAAATGCATGTATGTTATGATAAATCACATTTAAAATTTCATGTTTTCTCTCCAAAAACCCACCTAGGTCGAGAACCTCAAACCTAGGCTCTAATACCAAAATAAGTTATAACACCCTTATACCCCATAGATATATAATAAACGCATCCTATATGTATAAAATACATATACAGAATATAAGAAAGTTATGCTTTTTTTTCTTCATTTAAAAACTCCCATCATTCTAAAATAGTTATTTAGAACACTTTATATATTTTTTACTGAATAGAGAAAAATATTCCTTAGTAATTTAAATATAAAAAAATACATTTTAAAGAAAAATCTCTAGAAAAAATTTGCTAGAGTTTTGTCTTTATTTTGAATATTTCCAAATTCCAATTTACTCAACTTGCATTTAAAATACACTCCCAAATATTCTCTCAACACATCCATTCCTCCAAAATCTCCAACATAACCCTACAATGCACAAGCGTTTATATATATATATATATCAATACATATAATCTATCTCCCATTTTTTCAACATTAAAAACTAAACATCCTTTTATTATTTACATCATATACATGCAATAAACATAGTATTCATATTTAAGTAAATTTCACAAAGTTTAAAATATATACATGAGATGTAGATAGCTCTGGTCCATGGCAACTCGATAAACTCCTAAAGTAAACAACTATAATCTAGACCTGGTGTGGTCTAACAGCACTCTCTGAATAAGCTCTATCACATATGCAATGCAATTCAATCGCGCTAAGCATAATGCTTAGTGGTATGTACTTTGATATAATAAATAAATGGTATAACACATACGATGCCATAAATGCATTATGATAAAAATGTTAGACAATTTATTTCTTTTTTTATATTTTACTAACACATCAATCATCCACATGCATTGGGCCGCAAAAAATCCTTATATATTAGTTTAGTTCCAAAAATATTGTCTTGTGCTAACTCAATCATTTATGACACCAACGTGTCACACCCGAAGGCATATAAAATCTATGACACTAATGTGTTTCACCCAAAGGCATAATAATATCTATGACACCAGTGTGTCTCACCCCAGGGAGTAATAATATCTGTGACACTATCGTCTCTCACCCAGAAGTGTAATAATATCCAACAACAATATTCTAGAACTAGGCCCTATATAAGGTGACATGCAATTATATTTTTACAATTTCCAGTTGTTATATTCTTTTTCATACTTTCTATGCATCTTTAACATTATCATCATATACAATGCAAATGTTGCTCATTTCTACATGTTAATGCACAATTTGCATTTTTCACATTTTGCACATTCATCCCATTTAATCATTCTCAAATGGCTTATCATGCAATAATCATCACAAAATAAGCATTGTTACTCTAAACAATGCAACACACACATTCATAAATATCAAGTAACATAACACATTCAACATAACTATTGTATTATGCTAAAAATCAATGCAATCAAACATATTATAAATCAAAGTATGTACTAACCTCTATTATGGAGTTAAAACTCCACTCCACTTTCAAAATCTTCTAATGCGCTTCACTACTAGGTTAATGAAATTACAACATATTCAACACCTATTGAAAATGTGAAAGCAAATAGTCAATTAGTATCACATTTCTAGGTGTTTAAAACATATAATATAAATTTAGGCACATTCCTTCAAAAATACTAAAATGTGCCCCAACACACTCCAACTTCCAAACTTCACTCTAATCCATCCCAATTTGATTCCAAAGTTTATATATATATCATAAACATCATATTTTAACACATTCCAAGCATTAAAATATAATGTATCACTTTTTCACCAAAATTTTAAAATTTTGCCTTAAGCCTCTTTGATTTTGGTTTTTCATTCAAACCAATTCCAAATAGTAATTTGAGCTCATTTATATCATTAACAATACAAAATAATACAATTCAAATTATAAAACCAAATGCACCATCACTTTTTACTAGAACCCTTATCGAAACCTAACTTCCATACTACCTCTTCTAAACTTTAACTAAACCTAATCAAATTCAATATTTAACCATAAAATATTTACTTACACATCAAAATAACATCTTACATATCAATTTCAACAATTATAACATGCTCTTTCTAAAATCTAATTTATATATATTCATATTTAACCATAAAACTTGAAAATAAGTAAGAAAAGCTTACTTGCTTAATGGAAAACCTTCAAAAATCACTTCAATCTTAAAAATATCTCTAAAATTTAGTATTTGCAGTAAGAATAATCCTTGTCCATGGTGAAAATTTCATGCTTGAGAGAGTAGAGAAGAAGAAGAAGAAGAAGATGGATAGTTTTATATTACTAAAATTCCAATTTTACCCTTTACCAGTTTACGTAATTATAAAATTATTAATTAATAAAATATTAATATTTAATTAATTATTTAGTCATTTTTAAGTCTTTAATTTTCATCATCTATACAAAAATAATTTTATTTATTTATTTTTATTTTTTAAATTACCATTTTACCCTTCTTTTACTATTCAACCGTTGACTTTTTCTAACTCATGTTTGACTTTATATGTAATCTATATTTTTATTATATTTCACACACACACACATATATATGATATTTTCTCACTTCCAACACCTCATTTCACTCCCAACTTATTAATTTAATTTTTGTAAAATAACGGATGTTACAGTATTGCATGAATTGGTGCCATTTGTAAAGCATTGAAACTATGCCTAGCACATATATGCCAATTAGAAGAAAGTACATAAAGGGAAAGGACTTAAGACTATGTTTTGGTGGGCTATACATGACACATATGAGGCTAATCATCAAGAGAAGCTAAAAGCAATGAAAGATGCAAATGAGGCTACTTATGAGTATTTCATGAAACAAAATCCAAATGCTTTCTGAAAGGCATACATTAGTGAATTGCCTAAATGTCAGAATGAGGACAATAACTTGGTAGAAACATCTAATCGTTATATTTGCAAAGCAAGGCTTATGCTAATAGTAAACAAGCTATACCATATTAGGATTGCTTTGATGGAGAGAATGAGAACCAAAGAAGAAAAGGTGATTGAATCTGAGGATATGGTTGACAAGAGGATAAGGAAGAAGTTGGCAAAGAATAAAAAGGACAACGGATTATGTGTTCCTAAGCCATCTAAAGGAAATAAGTTTCAAGTAGCTTGTGGAAAGGATGAGCTCGTGGTTGACTTGAAGAACTAGAGTTGCAATTGTAGAACTAAGAATATTTCAGGAATTCCTTGCTCTCATACATTGAGTTGTATTCATTTCATGAAAGATGATAGAGTTTACTATATGGATGATTATCTAATGAAACCAACTTTATTAATTACAGACATATGAAGAAACATTACAACATATAAATGGTGCAAAGACGTGGCCAAAAATGAAGGTTGATATAATTTTTCCATCACCCTATCAACCACAACATAGGAGACCCAGTATAAGCATTAATATAATAAAATTAATATGCTTCATACAAATCTGAGGTGGCAAGTTGTAAGGTATAAAATTACAAGCCAAATTCTATGTTGAGAGCTCATGTTTCATAAAAGTTGGATATTATTAGTGTCGCACACGGGACGATGGGAAGCCGGCGGGATGTAAAATTAATTTGATTTTTATCGACTTATATTTAATTGTTACTATTTTTTTTGTGTGTTAGGAATCACCGTCGATCAATTATAAGGTTTAATTGGATACTAATTAACGGTCAACGTTTCTAGGTTCGGGAGTTAATTACGTATAAGAAAGAAAAAACACCCTGTAACGCCCAAAATTAGTACTATAATTATTGTAATGTTTTATTATCTATATTTTTTATTTGTAATAGGAATTATATTCACTATTTGAATATAAATTCTAATTATATTTTTTTATCTTTATTTTTTTCTATATTATTTTTAATAATTATATGTATTTTCTAGATATAATTATTAAGTTTACTTATTTGACATTTGTATATATTTTTTTTTTCAAAGCAAAGCCCTTAAAACCGAGAAATTATTGATAACGAATATAGGGGCTCAAGCAATCAGAAATCAAAATGCCTTTGAGAAAGCGAGGCAAAACGTCGAAAAAATGAAACAAATGATTAGTATAATTTAAACTGCTATAAAGGGCAAAGAAATGAGCCGATTGGTTGCCTTCTCTGAAGATATGTTGAATCTGAATATTATAGGAAGAGAGCAGTCCTTTGATCACTCCTATCACTGAGGATGGATGAAAAGATTGCGAAGAATTCAGGAGATCTATAGCCTTCTTGGAATCCGATTCAACCAAGATATTGTCAAAACCTGCATCCACGCACCATCTGACACTCACCTGGATGGCTTGGAGTTCAGCATCCAAGGGATTAACAGCCGATATCTGAAAAGCCAAACCGTGTAAGAATTGACCTGAGCATGATCTTAAAACCGCACCACCAGTAGAATGAAAAGCCGTATACGAAGCATCCACGTTTAACTTGAATCGACCAGGAGGAGGCATCAACCAGCGTACCACCTTGGGCTTGAGATTGCCACTACCGAAATTAATAGGCAGAAACTCTTTAAATCTGTTCAAAGGCTTAGTGAAACGGGCAGAGAAATTACCTATGCCCCAGTTTAAGATAGATGTAGAGACAGCAGAGAGAACTTGAGGAAAATAAAAGGACTCATCTCCCCAAACACAGCTGCAGTAAGCCCTCCAAATCGAGTACAAGATGCTTTGAGAGATGAAGCGTTTGACACGGCCCAAAACTGACTTAGACTTCGACGAAAACCACCAAAGAGACAACTCTTGCAGCAAGTCGTTGCTTGATCGCACCCGATCATTAAGAAAGGAGCCGAAAAAGATCCAGAGACCATGAATCATTGAACAGCCAAAGAAAATATGATTCAAAGAAGCTGAATCCTTATAACAAAATGGACAAATTGAAGCCATAGAAAAGCCAATTTTCTGAAGACAGTGAGGAAGAGGCAGAATATTGTTGAATACCCTCCAAGTTAACACCGAGTATTTGAGAGGAATGGAAGAATCCCAGACCATTTGGGAAGAGACAGAAGGAGTACGATGATCTCTAACTATATCATAAGCAGAGGAGATGGAAAATATACCCGAAACTTCATGCCTCCAAGCAGCTGGTTGAATATCAAGCATAAAGTGACAAGAGTAAGTGAGGAAAGTCTTGCAAATTCTTTTCCAGGTGAAAGAATCAGATTGTAGATACTTCCATTCCTCATTTCTATGATATTTGGCCGGCATGTGCTTAGCCCAACAACTATTTTGCTGCAAGTAAATCCAAAGCAATTTGATGGAATAAGAGGTTTGAAGGGAAACCAAAGAGCGCAGACCCAATCCATTCTCCGCAGTGGGATAGCACAAATTGGCATATTTAGACCAATGATGCCTTTTAACCGACCCATCCGAACTCTAGAAAAATGAGGCAAATCGAGATTTCAATGCATTGATAACTCTTTTGGGCAGCTGTAGAGCACCCATGATGTGAATGGGAATGGAGTTAAGCACATGTTTAATGAGAAGCAATCTGCCACCAGGAGAAAGAAATTTCTTAGACCAACCATTCAGCTTTGCATCAATCTTTTGAAGCAGCTCACCACAATAATTATATCTATTAATCCCTTGGAAGATAGGAGCCCCAAGATAAGTGAAGGGAAGCCTTTTCTGATGAATGTTGAGCAGCGAAGAGTATTTTCTGGAATGAGCTCTGGGACATTTTCTAGAGCAGAAGAACGAACACTTGTCGAAGTTAATAAGTTGTCCCGAAGAGGCTTGGTACCTGTCCAGAAAAAGCTTGAAAGCTTTAATACTTTTTATGTCGCCATTGAAAAAAATGAGAATATCATCGGCGAAACCCAAATGAGTTACAATCGAACAATGACGATGAGTCTTGTAAGGCAAAATTTTTCGAGTGGAAATTAAAAAGTTCAGACCTCTTGAAAAACACTCTGCTGCTAGGATAAAGAGAAGGGGAGAAAGAGGATCTCCCTGCTTGACTCCCCGATGAGGTTTAAAAAAACCATAATTAATGCCATTCACAATAACCGAAAAATGAGTGGAGCTAAGATAATTCATGATAAGATTAACGAATTGAGTGGAAAAACCAAATTGAAGAAGAACACACCGAAGGAATTCCCAATTAACTCTATCGAAAGCCTTGGCCATGTCCAGCTTTATAGCCAAATTGTGACCCTTGGTTTTCTTATCCAAGTCCTGAATCAATTCGTTAGCCAGTAAGATCTGCTCATGAATGGATCTTCCCTTGATGAAGCCCGCTTGCTCATTAGAGATAATTTTATCCAACAAAGGCGCGATCCTATTAGCAATAATCCTGGTGCAAATTTTGCTAACAAAAGAGGTTAAGCAAATAGGACGGTACTGAGTAAAACGGTTAGGATTAGATACCTTAGGAATAAGGATAAGATTCACACAACCAAGAGCTTTGGGCATAGGAATGCCAAGAAAGAATTCTTGAATGGCACTGCAGAGATCAGTATTGATGATACTCCAACAAGATCTAAAGAATGTGCCATCATATCCATCCGGACCGGGAGAACTGTCTGGATCGAGTTGCCAAACCGCTGACTTAACCTCATCTACAGTCGGAATAGCCATGAGGCTGGTGTTATCCTCATCGGAAATGGTCGATGGAAGTAAACTAATCAATTCCGAGTCAATGTTCACAGATTCTTGCCCAAAAAGTTGCGAAAAAAATGGACTGCTGCATTTCCAATATCGTCTTGTTCCAGAAGAAGCTGATCGGAATCAGTTTTGATGGAGGAAATACGCCTGAATTTCTTAGACATCTGAACATGACGATGAAAGAAACTTGAGTTGGACACCCCCTCGATTAACCATTTAATGTGCGATTTTTGTTTCCAAAAAGTTTCTTCTTGCTTATGGCGACGCAAAAGAGAAGCTTGCTTTGCTTGCCACTCAATCCGGTTGCCATCAGAGGGATCAGTTGAATACTTTTGTTCCGCCATCTCAACTGCTGTTTCTGCCTCAGATATGGCTGAAAAGATGTTACCGAAGGTAGATTTGTTCCAATTTCTAATGGCCCCTCGAAGAGACTTGAGTTTCAGGAAAAGCCCACTCATACCTCCATGAGAGAAAGAGGAGCCCCAGTGAGCACTAACCAGAGGTAAGAAGGATTCATGGGACAGCCACATGTGTTGAAATTTGAACGTCTTAGGAGCTTTAACAGAGAACTTGGAACAATCCAAAAGTAGTGGAGAGTGATCAGAAGTAGCTTTGTTAAGGTGAGTGCAGTGGAGCTTGTCAAAGAAGTCAAAGAATTCAGTATTAGCCATAAAGCGATCTCAACGCTTCCAAACTCTCCCATTACCTCTGATACCATGCCAAGTGTAGCTACATCCAGAGAAAGGGATATCGGAAAGACCATTATTGTCACAACTCGCCACAAAATCCAGCATACTGTTAACATCTGGTCTGCCATTGCCGATATATTCAGAGTGAGACTTGATAACATTAAAGTCGCCTCCTACAACCCAGGGAAGAGAATATTGAGATGCAAGCAAAGCCAAGCTATCCCAAAGAGCGGTTCTAGCACTTCTAGTGTGATGACCATAGACTGCTGAAATACGAAACTCGAAAGAAAGAGGCAAAAAAGTAACCACTCCTGTGAGAATTTGCTGAGAATCAACAATATGAACGATATCAAAAAAAGAGGATTTCCAGAGAATCCATATCTTGTTATCCTGAGAAGAGGTGGAATTAGAGAAACCAAGTTGATTGATTAAAAAAGCACTGTTGTTGAAATTTGACATGGGCTCTATGACAATAAGAAGACCAACATGATGCATAATACACAATTTATGAAGCCGAGTAAAAGATGAGGCAATGCCCCTAGTATTCCAGCACAATATAATCATTAATGGGAATGAGAAACTGACTCATTTAAAGATTGAGAAGCATGGTCCTTCAGTTTCGCAGATTTTTTGCGAGGTCTAGTGCTTTTCCTTAAAGCTGATGTGGCATTAGAAGTCTGAGTGTTAACCACCATGTCGTCTCTAGTGTCAAAAACCACCCTCTCAATGATTGGAAGTTCTCTGCCAATAGGAATAGTTGGATCCACATCTGAAGGACAGGTCAAAGAATCATTCTCGGGATCTGAGGCATCAGTTGTGGCATTCGCATTATCCAAAATTGGAGCTAGGGCATGTCTCTAATTAAGGTATCATCTTCATTATCAGCAATGATAGGGACATCTGGATTATTATCGTTTTGAGATTGAGATGGGGCAGAATCCAACTGACCTTGAAAAGGTAAATCTCTATTATTGTTGTCAGGCTGCGTAGAAAGGTCATGATTCGCGTCATTCTTTTTAATGATATCACCATCACAATCAACCAAAAGATCAGATGGGATCTTCTCAATTGCAGAGGGATCGTTAATTGTAATCGGAGCATTATCCTGCAAAATAGTTGACGCTGTGGGCATCGTTTTGGGGACCCATATTTTAGTTGGAGTAGGTTTATCCATTTTTTCAACGGGTTCGTTGGCCATTGCATAATCTTTTTTGTGACATGAAGATGTAGAATGGCCTAGACGACAGCAGTCAACACAGTATTGAGGGACATTCTCATAGGAAACTGATTGGAAAAAACCTTCCGCCCCATTGTTAATCCAAATCCGGTCGGGAAATTCTGTAGATAAATCTAGTTCGACATAGACTCTTGCTGCTGAAGGGTGAATTAATGTGGAGGTCGCTGCATCAATTTTGAGGGGCGCACCAATTAAGTTAGCAATGGGAAAGAGAGCTATCTTGTTGAATAAGTGGATTGGGAGACCTTCAAGAGTAATCCATATGGGAACAATGGAACTATCAACATTGGGTCGAAAATCAGGAGACCACTTGGAGACTCTCATAGCAAACCCATTAAAGTACCACGTTTGACGCAGCCAGCATCTAAGATAATCATCCTCAAGCTCAAAATTTATCAATATATTTTTAGGGTCTAGAAGACCTAGAGAAAATGGACCGTTAAAACCAATAGAATCAAACGATTTGTGAAGTGACTTCATATTCGGTCTTCCTGAGGCAAAAGAACCGATCAAAGCAAACTGGAAAGGAGCCGCCAGAAGTAAAACTTCCTCCTGAGAAAAGGAGATAGAAGGCACACCCTTGAACTTAGAGGGTGGCTTAGAAGCGAACTGGGAAAAAGAAGAAGAGACATCTTTGAATGATCTGTCGATGACTTTCGATCCAGTTGTTGATGAGGGTAAACCTGCACGCAGAGCATCTGCAAAAGAACGGCCAGCAGGCCCTGGAGGGGCCGCCGCCGGTGAGGGATCCTGAGCCGTGGTGGAGAAGAAAAATGGAGAGAAAAAACCCTAAGTTTTTAACGCCTACCACTTATTTGACATTTGTATATATATAATATTCAATTATTGTATTCATTACTTGAATATAATAATTTTATATTTTTGATCTTAATTGATTAAGCAAATGAGAAGTAAAAAAAAGTTTTACACGACAATTTTGACAAAAAGGAATTAAATGTAAATTACAAGTATCAGAGTTAAGGAGATTATCAAAAGCTATTTTAATATTTTGGGAAGATTACCATTATGACACAAAAGCACCAATTCAATAATAATTAAATTAATCTAGACTTATGGACTTTGTCTTTATTTCATTTGTTTAAAAAAAAAAAAAAAAAGGGCCAAAGTTGCACTGTAACGTCATATACATGGTGTTACAGTGTCACTACTTTATAGAAAATTGTATTTAAAAAGGCCCATTCTAGAAAATCACTATTATTTTATTATTGCCACATATATTTACATTAAAACACACAGTATTGTAGTACTTAACCCAAAGTATAAAAATCCATTTTTACGCTAACTTATCATTCCAGCCGTCCATTACTTTCTTCTTATTTCTTTGCTACTTCTCTCTTTCTTTCCTTCATCCTTCTTACTGTATTTTTTTTTTTACAGAGCAAAAATTTTCTAAAAAATTTTATATTTATACATATGTTTAGATATAGTCTTCCACCTCTATTTGCTAGGCTGTCTTATTATCCATTAACAGACAATGAGGTAAAAACTAAAATTTTATTTATTATTTTATTTATTACTCTTTTCTCTTTTTTTTTTCATGTTAAATATTTTAACGTATATTTTATTTTCCAATTTTTTAATCTCACACTGCTGGAATTTATTTATTTATTTTTCCATACATATTCATTTTTCAGTTTGATTTTCCATGTATATATGTGTTTTGCATTTTTAAGTGTTATTATTTTTTTTTATTTTTAGAAAGTAAATTCCTGCAAGATTTAAAATTAAACATAATTCTACTCAAATTTATTTTCATTGTCTTTTTTTTTTTTTGCTAATCGAATTTATATCTTGTAACATATATTCCTATTTGTTTGTATAAATGATGCAAAATGAAAATAGATCTTGTAAAAACTAGATTTTTATTATTCATATTATTTGATTTCCATTTCTTTATACTTTATTCCCTTGCTTCATTTTTTGATTTTTTTTATGATAATATTTTCTTTTCTAATAATAACTTGTATATTTTGGAATATTATTAACAGATTTGAAATTTTAAGTGTATGTGTAATAAAATACATTTTTGTAATTTTATTTTTATAGCCACCATCTGACTATATTTAGTTATATATATATATATATATATATATTAAATTGAAATTATAGTAACAATACAAATGCCAAAATAATAAAATAAAATTACAGTAAAGAATCAAAGCTTATGCATTACCTGATGGATGAATCTTTTTTGCTTGAGAGTTTGAAATGTGATTTTTGTTGCTCACCAAATACACTTCGTGTACTTGGTGAAATTTTGATTGCTTACTCCTCTTCTAGAGTATATTTTCTATACTTAAAATGCTAATTTCCTCTGCCAGGAAATTTAAGTATTTCTCTTCTTTTTCTTTGCATTTGTTATGTGTTTTTTTCTCTCTAATTTTTTTTTTCTGTGTAAATTTCTCTCCTATTTATACTTATTTTATTTCTCTCTCTTTTTTCTTTTTGCAGACAAAGAGAAATGCTGCAAAATATTAGTGCAAAAAATCAAGAATTCATCCTTTTCCTTGTTTTAAGTTGTTTTTGTCTGTTTATTGTATATCTGTATAGATAATGATAAATAATATTATAAACACTTTATTAATAATTTTGTTAATTTATTTTAATTACTGTTTTAATTTTTTATTATTTAAAAAAATGGATTATTATATTTGCCCCCTTTTGTATACTTTAATTAATTAAAGCTGTTCAAAAGGTTAATAAATGTAGTTATTTTCTAATGCTTTACCTGAATTGTACTTAAAGCTTGATTATAATTTTTTTTTCAAGATAAGCAATGGAATCTAAAACTTAACTCTAAGAATACCTAAAATTTGATTTTATTATTTTTAGAAAATAAATAAAAAGGACTTAAGACTCGACCTTATAAGTACCAAAAGCTTGATTTTAAGATTTTTTTTTTTGAAAATGAAGAAAACGAAATTAAGTCTCAACCTTAGGAATGCCTAAAACTTGATTCTAGGAATTTTTTAGAAAAAAATTGAGAGAGCACAACGCTTAAGAATTTATAAAAAATGAACATAAGACTTGACCTTAGGAATATCTAACTTTCGACGTTAGGGATATTTTAGAAAAAAAAAATCTTAGGCTTGACCTTAGAAATACCTAAAGCTTAATTTTAGGAATTAAAAAAAAATAAAGAGAATCCAAAGCTTGACCCTAGGTACATCTCATGTTTGACATTAGGAAATCTTTCTAAAAAAACAAAGAGAAATTCATAGCTTGACTCTAGGATTACTTAGAAAACTATTTTTATATGCATGCTCTTTTGCTTGTATTTATGTGAATTCAAAATTTTTGAAAATGCTTAAAACTCTTATATCATGCATGCTTGCATCAAGTGTTTAGAAAAAGTATTAATTTTCTTTTGAAATCATATTTTTGTGATTAAGGATTTTTTCTTTTTCTTAACTTTAGTTACGTGATCCTCAAAAATCTTTTTAAGTTCTATCCAAGCAATAACTCTGGATCTTAGAATAACATCGTCTGTTATTGCCTCTATGAGTATCTTTTTAGCAATTCTTTCACCAATCAAGGTGTGACATTTTTATTCTAAGTTTATAATTTTATCGTCTCACATACATATCTGCTAAGCTTAGTTCTACCATCTTTTAGCATTGCACCCCTTTTTTTAAAATATTTCAAGAATAATTTTCAATAAAAATATATACTTTGAAATATGGGTTGGGCAGAGATATTGGTTTATCAAGTCTCTCGATAGTCATTTTATCAAATTTTTTTATGGTCATTTATTTTAAAAAGGAGGAAATATGTGCAAGAAAAAAAAAGATTTATTAAGGAAAGCCGATGAATCATACAATCCTAATGATCATAAATCTAAATTGACTTTGAATAATCCCTAACTATGCTTCTTACATCTTCTTTTCCATCTCCTTCATACAATTTTTGGCATAATATCTTTTCACAGCATATGAGTTTACAAGATTCGGCAAATTTTCTCCATCCATATTGGTTAAAATAAGAGCTCCTCCAGAGAATGCTTTCTTCACGACCTATGGACCTTTATATTTAGGAGTTCATTTTTTCGAGGGTCTTGATACCTAAGAATAATCTTTTTGAGCACCAAATCTCATTTTTGAAACTCTCTTGGCTTCATCTTCTTTGCATGGGCTTGATAAGTTGTTTCCGATATAGTTGACCATGACACAATGCTGCCAATATTTTTTCTTCAATAAAATTTAACTAATCATAATGACTTTGTACCCATTCAGTATTATCAAACTTGGTTTCTGTAATAACTCTGAGAGAAGGAATCTCAATTCAATGGGTAATACTACCTCCACACCGTATACTAAAGAGAATGGTGTTGCCCCAGTAAATGTCCTGACCATGATCATGTATCTATGAAGAGCATAATGAAGCATCTCATGTCAATCTTTGTATGTTATTGTCATTTTCTGAATTATCTTCTTAATATTCTTATTGGCTACTGCACCATTCATTTTTAGATGGTATAGGGAGGAATTATGGTGCTTAATTTTGAATTTGAACACAGCTCTATCATATTTTTATTCATTAAATTCTTTGCATTATTGATGATAATACGTTCGGAAAGACCATATCGACATATGATATTTTGTTTAAAGAATTTCAAGATCACATTCTTTGTCACATTGGCATAAGAGGTTACCTCTGTCCATTTGATAAAATAATCAATTGCTACTAGGAATGAATCGATGTCCATTAGAAGATTTAGGTTTTATTGGGCCAATCACATCTAATCCCCATATTGAAAAAGGCCACGGGAAACCATTATATGCAAGGGTGTTGGAGGTGCATTGATATTATCAACATATATTTGACACTTATGACATTTTCGAGCATAGTTAATGTAATCTGATTTCATTTTTAGCCAGAAGTAACCCATTATGAGAATTTTACAAGCTAACAGATGCCCACTCGAATGTGCACCACAAAATCCTTCGTAAGCTTCCTCTATCAATCTTTGAGTTTCTCTTTCATCCACACATATAATTAGAATTGTATCATAATTCCTTTTGTAGCTTGGCAGATGTGTCCTCATCCCCATAATCAAAGTCTATGTGATCCAACTCTGCTGTTTGAGAAATGAATTGTGAAGATCCCAATTGTCTTCTTACCATTGCAGGTGCACATGCGGTGACCCCTCATATTCCTATTAAAGGCACCCATGAAAAATCACAACAACTCAACGTTAATAATTATCTATCTTTCCAAAAGGCCAATCAGGATATATCTTCTTCTTTTATCTATTGTAGAAATCTTGACCATTGCTTTTTGTTTGGGGTTGTCTTAGGCTATTTTGCTTCCTTATTTGTATAAATGATGCAAAATGAAAATAGATATTGTAAAAACTAGATTTTTATTATTCATAATATTTGGTTTCCATTTCTGTATACTTTATTCCCTTGCTTCATTTATTGATTTTTCTATGATAATATTTTATTTACTAATAACAACTTGTTTATTTTGAAATATTATAGACAGATTTGAAATTTTAAGTGTATATATAATAAAATACATTTTTGTATTTTTATCTTTATAGCCACTATCTGACTATATTTGGTGATATATATATTAAATTGAAATTATAGTAACAATACAAATGCCAATATAATAATAGTTAAATGAAATTAAGGTAAATAATCAAAGCTTATATACTGCTTGATGGATGAATCTTTTTTGCTTGAAAGTTTGAAATCTGATTTTTGTTGCTCACCAAATACACTTCCTGTATTTGGTGAAATTTTGATTGCTTATTCCTCTTCTAGAGTATATTTTCTATACTTAAAATGTTAATTTCCTCTGCCAAGAAATTTAAGGATTTCTCTTCATTTCTTTTGTATATTTTTATGTGTTTTTTCTCTCTCTAAAAAACTTTTCTTTTTTGTGTAAATTTCTCTCTTATTTATACTTGTTTTAATTTTCTCTTATTTCTTTTTGCAGACAAAGAAGAAATGCTGCAAGATATTAGTGCAGAAAATCATGAATTCATCTTTTTTCTTGTTTTAAGTTATTTTTGTCTATTTATTGTATTTTTGTAAAGATAATGGTAAATAATATTATAAATACTTATCAACATTTTTGTTAATTTATATTAATTACTGTTTTAATTTTTATTATTTAAAAAAATGGATTACTACAATTAGTTGTGAAAATTAATCTAACATTACGGGAATCACTTGCAAATGAACCATGTTGCTCGTAAAATAAATTATTGCAAGGGTATCAACAAGATGCTGCATAATTTCATCATTTATTAATTTTTTCTTATGTCATCGTGTATTTGATGCTACCTGACTGGACATAAATAACTTTTGCAAAAAGTATTGTAACACTTTGTGTGGAATCTTTTTGTTCTAATCTTTCATTATACTTCCATTCAGATACAACAACAACAACAACAACAACTAAGCCTTAGTCCCAGACAAGTTGGAGTCGGCTGTATGGATCCTCAACAAAATAAGCTCAAAAGACACCAAAAAAGATACTACAGCCTTAGGCTCCTTCCAAGACACGAATTTTACGTCTCCATTCAAGTCTGTCATTAATCAAATCCGCATCTAGATCTAAGGCACGTAAGTCTCTTGCTATCACCTCCTTCCACACAGTTCTAGGTCTTCCACGACCTCTAGCACCCTCAATCAACAAATTCTCACACTTCCGAACCGCAGCATTAGGAGGTCTTCTTAAAACACGTCCATACCATCTAAGTCTTCCTTCCCTCACCTTATCTCCGACATCCGCTACTTGGACTTTTTGTCGAATATGAGCATTCTTAATTTTGTCCAATCTGGTATGTCCACACATCCATCTTAGCATCCTCATTTCTGCCACACTCATCTTATGCAAATGTTGTCCTGTTGGTGCCCAACACTCACTATCATAGAGCATCGCAGGCCTAACAACCGTCCTATAGAATTTACCTTTCATTTTCAGAGGTATTTTCTTATCACATAGAACCTCAGTCGCACCCTTCCACTTCAACCACCCTACCTGTATTCCATTTAGATAATCCATAAATTTTACATAATGTTGCATTAACTAATAATCTTCAATATATAAAGTGCAATGATTTTGACAAACATTATACTTCTCTTAGTGAAAGTCTAGACTACATGTACTTTTGAGCACTTTTATATGATTTTGGTAAATTTTGCTTCCTATTTGGAATAAACTCTCTCAATAAACTAAACAAACCACCAAATGACATGCTACTCCATCGATGAGAACTCTTCATGTGAAGTAGCTTCACTATAATAGCCAAAATTGAGAGCTCACAATTTGGATATTACTTTTTCTCAACTTCCCTTAATAGATGCTAAAACATGGCAACATCCCCTTTAGGTTTTTCTCCAACCAGTGCTTCATTAGAATCTAAACAAATATTGACATTAGAAGCGGCATATATGTCATTCACTAATCCAGCCAACATTTTCATTTGAATACTCTTCATGGAAGTACCAAAATAATATAAGATTTGATAATTCCATACTTTAATAAATGGTACTTAACTTCATATTTTTGCTTATAATTGATACATTTTATACAAGTACATGAAATCATATTCTCTTTTAATTCATGCCTAAATGCACATATGGAAAAACTTTCAACTCCGTGAATTTATCTAAGATGTTTTCTATTTTCAATTTCCATCCAACTCTTATCATGAGTCATGTTCTTTACAATTTAAAATAATAACAAATAACAAGAAATCTAATAATTAAAAGCATATAGGAAACTGAAATAATTATACTTATACAACAAATATTAAAATTTATTTTTATAAAATATTAAATTTTAATTAAAATAATTGATTTCCAAAATAAATTAAATCAAAAGTTAATTAAATTTTCTTAATCTAATTAAGAAAATATTTTCAACTAATACTTAAAAAAATTAATTTTAAGTACATTAGTACTTATTTTTATAAAATCTTGAATTCTAATTAAAATAATTAATTTCTAAAATTAACTAAATGAATAAATTAAATCACACTGCAAGAAATGGATAAGATAGGAACATAATTTTATAGCCAAGAAATATGTTACAAATTACTTGTAATAAATTAATAACAAAATAATAACATTAAAATTATTTAATAATAGACTTTAGTAAGGGTGGGTGAGAATCCAACAAATGTTTGATTAACTTATCAAATATTCAGTTTGGTGAATTAACCTAGTCAGCTATGGTCAGTTCGGTTGAGAAAATTGGGCAAATTCAGTTTTTGGTGAATGGTTAACCAGTTCAGTTCGGTTAGTTAACCGTTAACTGAAAATTAAATAAAAAACTTAATTTTTATTTAATTATATTAATTTTTTTATTGCAAATTAAAGTTATTGTTGGTTTAATTATTTATTAATTTTTGTTTAGTTTTTAAATTATATTAATTTTTATTACAAATATAAATTTTATTATAAAATAAAGAAGTAATTTTAAAAAAAAAAATTAAGCATACGGAACGAACCAAATTGATCACATAGCCAAATAGATCAAGAGAAAAGAACCTTGAAATAGTCATTTAGGTTTTGATTTAATCATAACCAATCGACCAAATACTCACCTTGGAATTTAGAGACAGTACACTATATGATCACAATTGATGGTGCCAATTAATTTGTAAGGGCATATGGATAAACTTGTAACAAAGTTATAACGAATTAAAGTCCATTAAGAAATTATTATAATTTTGTGATAGATGTTATGATTTTTTGCAAGATTGTAAAAAATTCCTTTATTCGTTAGTAGTTAGTAATTGTATCCCTAACAGATTGTTTATCCCTTATAAAATAATAATGAAGTAGTGTATCCTTTACAAATTAGTAATGGATTATTAATTTCTGTATAGGATTCTCACTCTCTTACAAATAAAGTAGAATCGGATTTTCATATTAGGGTTAAATTAAATTTTTGGTTTAAAAATATTATATTTTGAATTTTGTAACGGATATTTATATCCCTTACAAAATAGTAACAATTTGTGATATATGTGTTACTAAATTCAAAATTAAAATGGTTTTTTGTTGTCATTATTCGGTTAAATTAATTTTTTTCTTAATTATAACTTGGTAACAAAATTGAAAATTCTATATCCCTTACAAATTTGTAACTGATTTGTGTATCTGTTACTAGGTTAAATTATTTTTTTATTCAAATATAACTTAGTTAAAAAAATTTATATCCCTTGCAAATTTGTAAAGGAATTTTATATCTATTACAAATTTGTAATGGAATTTTACATCCCTTATATATATTTATAACTAAATTATATCTCTTACAATTTTGTAACAGAATTTTGTGTTCCTCACAAATTTGCAATGGAGCTTTCAATCTCTCACAAATTTGTAAAGATATAAGTGTCACTTCTTAATCCCCTACTAAGTTTCACAACCCTCAAAATTGTTTCCTCCTCTTTTATCCCTTTTCACGCCGCTCAAACACATTCACTTTCTTTTTTCCCCTCTCTCTCTCTTGCACCATCTCGCCAGTCGCAACCGACTCTCAAAACTTTTTATTTATTTATTTTCTCTTTTTCTCCTCTCTTTTTGTCGTGGTGTCTCTTGCTGCTCATTAGCCATTTCTTGCCACTAGTTTCACAGTTTTTTTTATCTTGCATTCTCTCACCAGAATAAGGTATGGGTTTATTTGTTTATCCAATATTATTATTGATTGATTTGATTATTTTTTTACTGAATATCGTTGAATGTTATTTTTTTTTTTTATCATTATCGATTATTTATGGGTTGAATGTTGCTGATTACTCCCTTTATTTTGTTAAAACATCACTTTCAATTCGTGCACACTTATTAAAAAGTCATTAAATTATTTAGATATTATATAAAATTATTTTAAATAGACTAAAATATTATCTATTAATACATTAATATTATACTCAGACTCTTTCAATTAAGTCATTAATGATAAAAGTATAATTGAAAAAAAAAGTTAATTAATTTTTCTTTATGTATAAAGTGATAATTTTAGAGGGATAATTTTTTTTTTTTACAAAAGTGACAATTTCAACGTAACATAGAAAATAATATTCTTGAATATTATATTTGACTGTTATTTTTTAATAATTATTATTATTATTATTGTTAATTTTTTTTATTTTTTTATTATTTATGACTTGAATTTTGTTGGTTATTCTTATTTTTTTATGTTCTAAATTTCGTGATTATTAATTTTTTTAAGTTTTCAAAACAGTTTACATTGATTAAAAAATGAGAAAATTACACTGTATAGTACACTTTTTATTTTTTTAAAATATCCTATATTTTTTATATTATTTTAATATACTAAAAATATACCTAATGTATACCTTTGAAAATTGAGTATACGTTTAGTATACTAAATGTATATCTAAAATATACCTCCAAAAGGGATATTTTTGAAATTAAAAATTAAAAAAAAAGATATTTTTGAAATTGAAAAAGAAAAATAAATATTTTTGAAAATATTTTTATTTTTTAGGGTATTTTTTAAAAAACCCCTTAAAAAAAATGAACTCAATGCTTAAAACAATTCAAATTACTCGGCTTCCTATTATAATCGTCAGCCATAAGCTGAAAACAAATTTGATTTAAAACAAATTAATAAATTGTACAAAAGGAATGAGAAGAGATAGAGAAACTCAGATCCAAAAACAGAAAAAAAAAACGAATAAATAAAATGAAATAAATAGATTATCATGCAAACAGATAAAAAACAACTCCAATTTATAATTTTTTTATATATTTTTTTAAGCAATTTTCAATGGACAAGCTGGGTGAAATTATCATTTTGATGTGCATTGAGATAACTATATATAAGTAAATATCTTAATTCACAAATCGATTTTATTTCAACCAGAAATATTTATAAGTAAGTATCTTTAAAATCTTTGATAAATGCATTACATTCTATGCATATTAATTATATATGTAACTAACAACTATATCAAATATTACTAATTCAATTTAAATATAAAATATATTTAATAATTCAACATTTTATGTTATGTAAACTTTAACTTCATCGCTAAATAAATATACTGCAACAGTTTTTGAATATCAATAATTATTAATTAATCAACAGTCACTGAGACTCGAATTTATTAATTAGAATATCAATTTTGATTACTTTGCTAACCTGAATGCTTAATTTTTTGGCCAATTCCCATACACATTTCTTATGTCCGGAAGCTTAGAGATCTAAAAGATGTTAGTTGGTTGTCCTTCAAGTGAGGACAATTAATTAACAAATTATAATAATAATTATAATAATAATAGTAAAAGAATAATAACCATTAAAAGCTTCTGATTATTATTAAAAGTTATAATTAATTTTTCCTAATTTTAGCTAATATCTTTTCTATATAAATGTAAATTGAAAAGAAGAAAATGTAGAAGAAAATCACAGAGAAAATAATCTGTGAAGAAGAGATTTGAGAGAGAATTTAGTTTTAGAAAAGGTTTTCTAAAACTACGGGAAGAAAAATAGTGAGAATAATTTTGGAGTGTTTTTGGGAAACACTTGTGAGTGCCACTATTTTATTTTATATCTCTTTTGTAAGCCTACTATTTTAATAGTGGAAGTTTTATTCGAAATTTGTCCCGTGGACGTAGCCTATACAGTTAAAGGTGAACCATGTTAAATCTTCTGTGTCATTTTTATTATTTTACTTCCGTAATTATTTTCGTAAATTTTATTGCGGGCTCTAACAAGTGGTATCAGAGCCGAAGGTTTCGGTTGGTCCAGCTGGTCAAATAGTAATATCAGATCCGTGAATATATTTTTTGAAAAATAAATATATTACGACGACGAGAAAATTACGACGAATTCTTTTGCCGCAATCAATTTGAAAAATTGTATACGATCACTATTTACACATATGATCACTATTTATTGTATTTTTCATAAATAAATAATGGAGGCTAAGACATACAAAATGATCAGTCTGAATGGCGGTAATTATTATATATGAAGAAACAAAATGAGAGATCTCCTTATGGTAACAAAACTGCACGAGCCAGTGTTTAGAACAAGTAAACCTGAAGATAAGACAGATGAAGATTGGGAGTTCGAGCATCAGCAAGTTTGTGGCTATATTCGGCAATTTGTTGATGATAATGTGTACTATCACATTTCTGATGAGACTCACGCTCGAACACTATGGAATAAACTTGAGGAGTTATATGCCTCAAAGACTGGCAATAATCAATTATTCTACTTGACAAAGCTGATGAATTTTAAATACCGGGAAGGTACTTCTGTAGCAGATCACTTGAGTGAAATGCAGGCGATCATTCATCAGTTGTCAATTATGGGCATAAAGTTTGATGATAAAATCCTCGGCCTTATGGTGCTCGCTACCCTGCCAGAGTCATGGGAGACTTTGAAGATCTCAGTTACAAACTCTACACCAGATAGTGGAGTTAGCTGGGAATTTGTCAAAAATGGCGTTTTAAATGAGGAGATGAGACGCAAAGCACAAAATTCCTCATCATCCTCTTCAGACATTCTTTTAGTAGATGCTAAAGGAAGTAACCAGCATAGAGGAAGAAGCCAATTTAGGAGTTCAAATACAAGAGATAAGAGCAGAGGTAAATCAAACAAATATGCAAATATTTTATGCCATCATTGTGGAAAAAAGGGTCACATCAAAAGATATTGCCGAAAGTTTAAAAGTGACCAGGAGAAAAATAAAGGCAAGGCAAAGAAGGAAGAAAGCAGTGATGAAGAAGCTAATGTCATTGCTGAGTTCCAAATTTTCATTGAAGACACTATCAATCTTGCAACCCAAGAGACTAGTTGGATAATTGATAGTGGAGCCACTCTTCATGCAACATCTCGGAGAGAAAATTTCTCATCTTACAAATCAGGCAATCTAGGTGTGGTAAAGATAGCAGATGGTAAATTGTTGAAAGTTATTGGCAAGGGAGATGTTTGCTTAGAAACAACGAGTGGAATGAGATTAGTATTGAAAGATGTTGTGCATGTACCTGAAATGCGTTCAAACCTAATCTCAGTTCGTAGGCTTGACATTGAAGGTTTTTTGTAACATCTTCAATGATGGTAAATGGAAGCTTATGAAAGGTTCATTGGTAATAGCTAGAGGTAAGCTAGATCCAAAACTGTACATAATGCATGGAAAGATCTCCGAAGGCATTATTAATGTAGCGGAGAAGGAAAGTATGGTTGATATGTGGCATAAACGACTTGGCCACATGAGTGAGAAAGGAATGACAACTCTGGTAAGAAAGAACATATTATCTGGATTGGATAAAGTTCATTTAGAGAAGTGTTCTGATTGCATGGCGAGAAAGCAAAATAGAGTTGCTTTCAAGATTGCCTCTCCTTCTAGGATGAAGAATGTGTTGGATCTTATACATTCAGATCTCTGTGGGCCATTGACTATGTCATATGGTGGAAATCAATATTTCGTGACATTTATCGATGACCATTCTAGAAAGACGTGGGTATACACTTTAAAGTCTAAAGACCAGGTGTTAGAAGTCTTCAAACAATTTCTAACCATGGTAGAAAGACAAACAGGAAAGAAGCTAAAGTACATCAGAACAGATAATGGTGGAGAATACATTGGGCCATTTGATGCTTTCTGTAAAGAACATGGTATACGACATCAAACGACACCTCCCAAGACGCCGCAACTGAATGGTTTGGCTGAGAGGATGAATAGAACTTTGATGGAGAGAGTTAGATGTTTACTCTCACATGCAAAGTTGTCCAAAAGATTTTGGGGTGAAGCTCTTCTTACAGCAGTTCATCTTTTAAATCGTTCACCTTGTGTTCCTCTACAGTTTGATACTCCAGAAAGAGTATGGTCAGGAAAAGATGTTTCCTATGATCATTTGCGGGTGTTTGGTTGCAAAGCTTTTGTCCATATTCCAAAGGACGAAAGGACTAAGCTTGATATCAAGACGCGACAATGTGTATTCGTTGGCTATGGCCAAGATCAATTTGGCTATAGGTTCTATGATCCAATCCAGAGAAAGATGATTGGAAGCAGAGATGCTGTATTTACTGAAGATCATACTATTGAAGATATTGAAAAGCTTCAAAAGCAGACTGCCAATAGTTCTGATGATGATTCAACAGAAGTGCAGCTTATTCCTCCAACAACAAAACATAGACAAGTTGGAGATGAAGAAAACGTTCCAAGAGAACAAGTGCCAGAGTTAGAAAATCCAGAAGTTCATAATCCAAATGAACTAAATAATGATTTTGATGATTTTCATGTTCAACCACCAGTACCAGAAGGTTCTCAGGCATTACGAAGATATAGTAGAATTAGACAACCATCTACTAGATATTAAGTAAATGAGTATGTACTGCTTACTGATGGGGGAGAACCTGAATGCTTTGAAGAAGCAATATAAAATGAACATAAAAGAAATTGGATTGAAGCCATGCAAGATGAAATGAAATCCTTGCATGAGAATCAAACATTTGAGCTGGTGAAGTTACCTACAGGCAAGAAAGCTTTGAAGAACAAGTGGGTGTTCAAGATTAAGCTGGATGAACACAGCTGCCAGCCACGATTCAAAGCTAGATTAGTCGTGAAAGGATTCAGTCAACAAAAGGGTATTGACTTTGATGAGATATTTTCACCTGTCGTGAAAATGACATCCATTCGGACAATGCTCGGATTGATCGCCAGTTTCGATCTGAAAATCGAGCAAATGGATGTGAAGACTGCCTTCCTACATAGTGATTTGGAAGAAGAGATATACATGGAGCAACCAGAGGGTTTCATTGAAAAAGGAAAAGAGGACTATGTATGCAAGTTGCAGAAAAGCCTGTATGGTTTAAAACAGGCTCCGAGACAGTGGTATAAGAAGTTTGAGTCTGTTATGGGGGAGCAAGGGTATAAAAAGACTACTTCAGATCACTGTGTTTTTGTGAAGAAATTTTCTGATGATGATTACATTATTCTTTTGCTCTATGTAGATGATATGTTAATCATTGATCAGAATTCTGCCATAATTAATAGCTTGAAGAAACAATTAAGTAAGTCTTTTGCCATGAAAGACTTGGGACCAGCAAAACAAATTCTTGGCATGAAAATTATGAGGAATCGAAGTGCCAAGAAATTATGGTTATCACAAGAGAAGTACATAGAAAAAGTACTTCAAAGATTTTATATGGAAAATGCTAAAGCTGTTAGTTTTCCTCTTGCTAATCACTTTAGATTGAGTTCCAAACAGTGCCCTTCTACAGATAGAGAGAAGGAAGAAATGGAAAAAGTTCCATATGCCTCAGCAGTTGGAAGTTTAATGTATGCAATGGTTTGTACACGGCCAGATATTGCTCACTCAGTTGGAGTAGTGAGTCTATTTCTTTCAAATCCTGGAAAGGAACATTGGGCTGCAGTGAAATGGATATTCAGATATCTTAAAGGTACAACCAAAACATGTTTATGTTTTGGAGATGATAAGCCAGTATTAATTGGTTATACTGATGCGGATATGGCTGGTGATGTTGACTCTAGAAAATCTACATCTGGTTATCTGATCACATTTGCAGGGGGAGCGGTGTCATGGCAGTCAAGATTGCAAATGTGTTGCTTTTTCATCAACTGAAGCATAATTTATAGCCTTGACAGAAGCATGCAAGGAGTTATTATGGATGAAGAAGTTCTTGAATGAACTTGGAATTCATCAAGAACAATATTTGATATACTGCGACAGTCAGAGTGCGATTCATCTAGGGAAGAATTCCTCTTTTCATTCAAGATCAAAGCATATCGATGTTAGATATCATTGGATTAGAGATGCATTAGGAATGAAACAGTTACAGCTTGAAAATATCCATACAGATGAGAATGGATCAGATATGTTGACAAAGATTCTTTCAAAAGAAAATTTTGAATTTTGTCGATCAGCTGGAGGCATGACGAAGAGTACGACTAACATTTCCACTTGAAGTCCAAGGGAGAGATTTGTTAGTTGGTTGTCCTTCAAGTGAGGACAATTAATTAACAAATTATAATAATAATTATAATAATAATAGTAAAAGAATAATAACCATTAAAAGCTTCTGGTTATTATTAAAAGTTATAATTAGTTTTTCCTAATTTTAGCTAATATCTTTTCTATATAAATGTAAATTGAAAAGAAGAAAATGTAGAAGAAAACCACAGAGAAAATAATCTGTGAAGAAGAGATTTGAGAGAGAATTTAGTTTTAGAAAAGGTTTTCTAAAACTACGGGAAGAAAAATAGTGAGGATAATTTTGGAGTGTTTTTGGGAAATACTTGTGAGTGCCACTATTTTATTTTATATCTCTTTTGTAAGCCTACTATTTTAATAGTGGAAGTTTTATTCGAAATTTGTCCCGTGGACGTAATCTATACAGTTAAAGGTGAACCACGTTAAATCTTCTGTGTCATTTTTATTATTTTACTTCCGTAATTATTTTCGTAAATTTTATTGCGGGCTCTAACAAAAGAAACATGTCTCAATTATTTTACTACTAAAGGAAACATGTTATTATTATTATTATTATTATTATTATTATTGTAATTTTGATAATTTATTTTTTATTTTCATTAATTTATGTAATTTTCTAATATTCCATTACATTAATGTAATTTTAATTTTTTTTAATTATGTGCTAATTGATTTGGATGTTAATTTTAGGTTTTCACATTATAATTAGATGGTTATGTTTAGGTTGTTAAATTTTAGTTTTTTTAATTATATTTTTTTACTGGGAGGTTGATCTTTTTTTCTTTTTTTTTTTTGTAATTTTGTTAATGTAATTTCAGTAATTGTCGTTTAAGTTATTATATCATAATTGATTAGGGTGTTAATTTTTAGGTTTTCACATTATTAGAATGTTAAGTTTTTAAATTTAGTTTTCCAAAATATGTTCTGTTTTATTGAGGGGTCATTTTTTTTGTTATAGTATTGTTAATTTATTTTTTATTAATATAATTTTCTGTAATTCTTGTTTTTAGAATTATTTGGTCTTATTTGTTTAGATCTTGATGATTTACGCTTTAAGTTTTTTGTTTTTAAAATTAAAAACTATTATCAGTTTTCATTTTATTTTTAAAAGCTTGTTTTATATTTTAAAAATTATATCATAATTTTTTACTATAAATACACAAACACACATTTTATTCATATATTAGAAAAATTATATTATTTATTCTAATGATATATTATAATGTTAATTAAATATTATATATAATTATTAAAATTAAATAAAATTATTAAATATAAAGAAAATAAAAATTAAAAAACTCTCATTTCATAATTGAATTCGCAAAAAAATTATGCAAAAAAATAAAAAAAAATAACATAGAGAGAGAGAAAAAAAAGATTTTTATGATATATATATCTTTTCTTAAAACTAAAACTTTTATTATTCTTCTAATAATTAAATAGTTAACATTTCAGATAGTTTGAATTTTACTAAATTTCATACTTTTAGTATATTTGTAGGCTAGATATGGAGATACAAATCACATATTCAAGATCATGAAATTGATGCTAAACTAGAGAAAAAAATTCATCGTATGGTTTGAGTCTTATGTAAGAAAATGAGTTGGTAAACCTTATATTTTTAACAATAGGCTCATCAACCTTCATCAAATGTTAACAATCCTATCATGAAAGACCTTGCAAAAGGACCATTGTATATGGTTAATAATAGCTTATGCACCAAAAGGAAATAATTATGGTGCGATTGAGTTAGATTACTATGGATGCTTGATGGAAATTTTGCAATTGTTGTACCCTGCACCACAATCAAGCAAATTGTGTTATTCAAATGCCCTTGGTTTGATCCTATCGAAAAATTAGATACGAGAGTGCATGCATAATATGAGCTTGTTGATATGAGTATCAAATATGCCACACCCTAACTCTCCAAAACTAAGGTAGACTTAACATGCTACTAATTTTCAATTATAATGTAATTACTTTATATCCCTCATAAGCATATTTCCATTACTACATTATTTAAATATATTTTTAATATTGTCTATCAAAATATTTTAAACAATTCCAAATAAAACTAGACTGCAAACGGTTAACTGTTGATTCAACCTCTTCTATACGCAGAAGTAATGGAATGAGAAGTCTATGCTCTGTTGGATTATTCTCCAACAGTATTTGAAAATGTTAACATATTAAAGGGGTGAGTACAACTACTCAGTGAGAAGATAATTGTATAATAAAAGGGGGAACAAATAAAGTTTTCACATATACTTACTAATATAAGATTCATACAGCGCATAAATATCATTTTTTTTTGTTTATCATAATGATGCTAAATAAGTTCGTAATATTCTTCATAAAATCAAGCGTATACCTTCATACACTCAAAATATATAGTCCATAGATAACATAATACCATATGCACAAGTAAATATATATTTACTAGCAGCCTAAAAGTAAACCATGACATCTTGAATGCAATGATAATGCATGACAACACTAAGAGCAAATAATCATGGTCATACACATATGCAGAGCTACTCCCAAAAGGCAACCACCTGATATATGCCCCAAAGACTATATGTATACCAAGTATTGTCCCAAACACATTATCATAATCTGTCAATTTCTTTAACATCCCGTCATTACAAATGTCTCTTTTAAAAAATATATAATAAGTGTATTTAGATCATTTATTCAACGGTATCAATAAATAATTATCATACCAAAATTCAAACATTAACATAGCATTATTTGTTCCCATTTTAAATATATTCATAAATAATATTTTATCTTTCTAAATTCCTTTATAAAATTACTTTCATCATAAAATAATTTTAATGAATCATATATATATATATATAATTTAATAAAATACAGATGTTATATAATTATCCATATATATAATTTAATAAAATACAGATATTATATAATTATTCGCTCACCTTAATTAATAACTAAGTTCATATAACCAACTGGATTACCTTTATGATTCACCTCATATGTCGAATCTACTAATTTAGAGTAATATAAGAATAATTATTAATTAAAAATATTCTAAAATTATCAAATTACTATGATACGCATAACGTGAGAAATGTGTATAATACGATCCTTAAATTCTAACGAAGTTTCGATGTATATCAAATATTTTCTCAAATTGTCAATAATACTCCAATGAATTTTTTTTCTAATTAACTCATCTCTCCAATTATCCTATATTTGTTAAGTATTTTAGATATTATAATATATAATTAATTTACATAAGTTTAACTCATTAATTCTCATGGTTTAATAATAATATTGATTATATTATTAATACTTTATTTAATTATACTTTACTAGTATTTATTAGATCTTTCATATAAGATAATTACTTAAAATTTTAAAATAAATTTTAAGTAACCTTAAGAGGATGAATTTATAATTATTCTTCAATTTTAACTATTTATTATATAATTTTATTCTAACGAAGTGCTCAAGTATTATGTACATATAAGTATATATTTGTGAGGTTTCCATGTGGTGAAGTATTGATAGCTTGCAGTATTGGTTAATCAGTAAGAAATTATGTACTGTGCACTACTCAATTATTATTCATTGTAGTTTGATAGTAGGACAATAAGGATATGCTCTTGTTTCTACAGGTGAAGTTGATAAATACACCATTTGGGCTGAGCACTCAATTATTATATAATTTTATTTACTTAATTTTTCAAAAATATTAAATTATTACAATCACAAAGACAATAAAAATAAATTCAATAATATTTTTATTAATCATTTATTTCACTTATATATATATTTGTAAGAATTATTTAAATTTTAAAATACACTATAAATTGATTTGAACTTTAATAATTAAGCTTTTTATAAAAATATTCTTTAAATAGAATAATATTATTTACTTTAATTTTTTTTCCTTATTTTGCCATATTAAATTTCTATAATAATAATAACTACAATATAATAATTATAATAATATTAATAATTATGATAATAATACAAAAAATGATATTTACTAATCATAAGAATTATAATAATTGTTAATGGTAAACTTAATAATAATACATAATTACTACAACTATAACAATATTAATAATTAACTACTATTTGATATTAATTATGTTTTAACAATTTCTATTATTCATTCTTAAGTAATAATAATAACAATAAAAATGAATATAATAATAATAATTAAATAGGAATAGTAATAATATTATTAACTTGATCATGATAATACAAATTTTAATATTTAATTTATGAATTTTTTTAAACATAATATATTTACCACTTAATTTTTATCATTTAATAATTAATTAACTCAATTTTATTTTAATATTTGTAATTCTTATAATTATATAATTTAATGATAGTAATAAATTTAAAGCAATTAACTATTTATGTAAAATTAATTTGCCAATTCCATATACATATTTATATATTGAAATTTATAATTAATTCATTCTATAAATTACTAACAAATATTTATAATTCAAATATTTATTTTATTTTATTCATAATTTTCATTAATATATTCATTTTAATTTTATACATATATACTTATTATCATTTGTTTTCATCTTTAATCCATTTTTTTTATTATTTAGAATTTTATTTTCTTTTAATTACCACTAATTAATCAATTAATTACAATCTTATATCTAATTTTATTTTGATTCATAATTTCTTAATTAACCCCAAACTTAATTAATTATAATTAGCTTTAAATTTAAATTTAATATGTATATATATATGTGAATTAAAAAAAAACTCATCGTTAATTTGAAAATGATATGTCAAATTGAAATTCATGAAGGGAGAAATTCAAAAATACTCATTTTTCAGAGAAAAAAAAAGGCTGGAAAATGATCGAAAATGGCCTAAAAAATTTACTGTAGTGATACTCTTCCAGTCAACTTCCGATGGCACATGTGTCTCCTTCAGGCAGTCTTCCGGTGGCTAACGACTCAACAATAGATCGACCCAAAATTAAAACTGACATTTCTCTTCCTTCCCCCTCTCCTCTATCTCTCTCTTTGTCTCTGTCTCTGCCTCTTTCCATTTTCATTTTCATTTTTTTTAGACTCTTTCGCTCTTTTTTTACTCTTTAATACACTAACTTTCAAATTTTTTTTTTTCATTTCATTTCTTTTCTTTGTTTCTTTTAAATGGTTGGCCACTCTCCACCTTTAAGTGGAAAGTGGACCCATCATCTTTTTTATTAATTTAAATATTTTTTCTATTTATTATTATAATTATTATAATTATTTTATTCTAATAATTATACATCCATTAATAATTCAAGTGCATTATTAGTTTAATAATTTTTCTAATAATTCATCAGTCAATAATTACAAATAATACACCCACTTTAATTATTTATACATTATTTTATTTATTTATTTATTTATTTATCAATTATTATTTGTTTGTTTGTCAATTATTATCACTATTTTTATCTCTTTAATTGTTATACTCTAAATTATTTGATTACTTTATTATTATTATTACAATTATTATTTTTATATTTATCCCAATAATTAATGTATTACTCTTTAATTATTTATTTATTTGATTATAATTATTATTTGATTTTATATTTTTTATAAACAACTTAACTATTAACTTAAATATTATTTGTTGTATTATATGAATATGCATAGGCTACCTAGTTTAATGGTAAACTACTTGTTATTCTTTCTTCTAAACTAGGTTCAAACTATCGTAGTATTAAATACATTATTTTTCTATGTATTATTTTTATTTTCATTTTTATTTCAAAAATACAGGATATTATATTCCTTCCCCTTTAATAAAATTCATCATCGAATTTTTTAACTAAAGTAAGTGCTTAAGTAGAAAAATCAACTCTTCATACTTTCTTGCATACTATGATATATTATTTTTTAAAAAAATATTACTCTCGAGTCAACTATTTTATCATCTCAAAAATCTTGTTCAGTTCTCTTAAAGTACTTGAAAAACTAATTTAAACCTAAACTTAACTTGAAAAACTTACTGTAATATCCTTAGTTGTTTACTTTAATACTCCCAATTCTTGCAACTTTTTAGCTCTTGTTTTTTATACACACTCCAAATGCTAATAACATAGTTATCATACATTCACTCTTAGACTTTTCAATCATATCTTATCTATAACAACCCCTAAACTATTGTATTATACCTAAACTATTGCTAATCCTTCACATTTGAAATACACAAATTTAATTGTATTTTAATCACTTCAAATCCGCATACTTAAATTATTCTAAAAGTTCTAACATTTATATAACCTCTAAATAACAATTTTTTGGTTTATTAAATTATACTATTAACCCAAAGTTATCTCAACATATATGCAAACTTGTATACACAATTTTAATAAACTATTAAGATTTAGTCACCTCCACTGTTTATGTTTTCTAAACTCTACAATTTTGTCGTATGTAAATTTCACTTAATAATCCGCCTTCTTTATTCTACTATCTTAAAGAATCAAATCCATTCAAAATATTTTATATCGACTAATATATTAATATTTCAATGTTGCAAATATTTCTACATCCAAACTCATCACATTTTATCCCTTAAAAAAATTTAAGTTTATCTTTATAAGTCATAAACTATTATCTTTTATCCAATCCCATACTTGTTCCAAATGTTATTCTAAATTTTTAGATCCAAAACCACTATCCATACATATTACAATAATTATTGTTTAATAAATCTAGACATGCTTAACAATCTATTAACACTAGAAGTATCATAGGCTCCCATAAGATCTTAATTTTGACTTTCAAATTGTTAATCCTATATAAATATTCTAATCCTTTTATTAACCTCAATCATCTAGACTCCACAAGTATTACAATTGACTTGCATATACTTTTTATCACATGCATGCATCAACTTTCAATTCTTGTGACTCTTAATTCCTACGTTAAAATACAATGTAGACTTGATAACTAAGTAGAACTTAGTCTTCTTTTATAATTCTATATAAATTCCTTGAATTTTTTCATTACTTTTAAAGAATTAATTTGGTCGATATAGAAGGTATACAACCTATATAATTTACAAATTTTTTTATTATTTGTTTTAAAGCAGCGTATCTACCATACATCACCGTATATTAGTTTCATTTATTACTTATTTCATAATTATAACCATAAACATAAAAATTTGCTATAAAGGATGTGTGAGTTATGTTTAGAACACTCGCCTTAAATACGAAGTCCTTTTATCTTCGCGCACCATATGATTTTCAACGGGAAAATCACTACTGAACCACTTTTTTTATGGAACTCAACTTTTAATCATGTATATGAAAAATGCAAGTGATATTGAAGAATGAGTGGACTATAATCCCTACGAAGTCAGCCAACATCTCTTAATTTAATAACTCAATTTCCTAGGTCATAATTACTACTATAGTCTCTACTACCTTATTCTCATGGTGGCATCATCTTACAAAATAAATACAACTAAGATTATCACCTTATTTCTATCTAAAAAAGTCTACAGAATCTATAGCCTATGCTCTGATACCATTAAATGTTACATCTTAACTCTCCAAAGCTAGGGTAAACTTAACATGCTATAAATTTTTAATCATAATGTAAATACTTCATATCTCTCATAAGCATATTACTATTGCTAAATTGTTTAAATACAATTTTAATATTGTCCATCAAAATATTTTAAATAATTAGAAATAAAACTAGACTGCAAATGCTTAACTATTGGTCCAATATCTTCTATACGCAGAAGTATTGGAATGAGAAGTCTATGCTCTACTGGATTATTTTTCAACAGTATCTGAAAATATTAATATATTAAAGGAGTGGGTCCAACTACTCAGTGATAAGATAATTATATAACAAAAGGGGGAATAAAGAAAGTTTTCGCATATACTTACTAATATAAGATTCATACAGCTGCATAAATATTATTTTTTTATTTATCATAATACTGCTAAAAAAATTTATAATATTTCCATAAAATCAAATATATACCTTCATACACTCAAAATATATAATTCATAGATAGCATAATACCTTAGACGCAAGTAAACATATATTTACTAGCAGCCTAAGGATAAAACATGACATATTGTACACAATGATGATACATGATTGCACCAAGAGCAAATAATCATGGTCATATATATGTGCAGAGCTACCTCCAAAAGGCGACCACTTAATATACACCCCAAAAACTATATGTATACCAAGCGTTGTCCCAAATACAGTATCATAATTATAATCTGTTAATTCCTTTAATACCTTGTCATCACATGTATCTCTATTAAAAAATATATAATGAGTGTATTTAAAGTATTTATTTAGTTGTATAAATAAATAATTATCATACCATAATTCAAATATCAACAAGCCATTATTTGTTCCCATTTTAAATATATTCATAAATAATATTTTATCTTACTAAATTTCTTTATAAAATTATTTTCATTATAAAAAAATTCAACAAATTATATATATATATATAATTTAATAAAATATCGATGTTATATAATTATCCACTCACATTAATCTATAGCTAAATTCATATAACCAACTGAATCACCTTTATGATTTACTACACTTGTTGAATCCACTCTTATCTAGTAATATAAGAATAATTATTAACTAAAGAATATCCTAAAATTGTCAAATTACTATGATATGCATGACGTGAGAAACGTGTATAATACGATTCTTAAATTTTGACGAAGTTTCGACGTACATCAAATATTTTCTCAAATTGCTAAAAATACTCCAATGAGTTTCTTTTTCTAATTAATTCTTTCCTCCAATTATCCTATATTTGTTAAATATTTAAATATTATAATATATAATTAATTTACATAAGTTTAACTCATTAATTCTCATGGTTTAATAATAATATTGTTAATATTATTAATATTTTATTTAATTATACTTTACTAGTATTTATTAGATCTTTCATATAAGATAATTACTTAAACTTTTAAAATATATTTAAATAAATTTTAAATAACCTTAAGAGGATGAATTTATACTTATTCTTCAATTTTAACTATTTATTATATAATTTTATTTTAAAGAAGTGCTCAAGTATTATGTACATATAAATGTGTATTTGTCAGGTTTGCATGTGGTGAGGTATTGATAGCTTGGAGCATTGGTTAATCAATATATGTATTGTTGTGTTTTAAGTTTTAAAGCACTACTTAATTAATATTCATTGTAGATTGATAGTAGGACAATAAGTATATGCCCTTGTTTCTACATGTGGAGTTGATAAATGCACCATTTGGGTTGAGTATTCAATTATTATATAATTTTATTTACTTAAATTTTCAAAAATATTAAATTATTATAATCACAATGATAATGAAAATAAATTTAATAATATTTTTATTAATAATTAATTTCACTTATATATTTTTTTTGTAAGAATTATTTAAATTTTAAAATACACTATAAATTGATTTGAATAGTTCTTTAATAATTAAGCTTTTTATAAAAATATCCTTTAAATAGAATAATAATATTTACTTTAATTGTTTTTATTATTTTGCCATATTAAATTTCTATAATTATAATAAGTACAATAATAATAATATTAATAATATTAATAATAATGACAATAATACTAAAATTGATATTTACTAGTCATAAGAATTATAATAATTTTTAATAATTAACTCAATAATAATGCTTAATTACTACAACTATAATAATGTTAATAATTAACTACTACTTAATATTAATTATTTTTTAACAATTTCTATTATTCATTCTTAATTAGTAATAATAACAATAAAAATGAATATATTAATAATAATTAAATAAGAATAATAATAATATTGACTTGATCATGATAATACAAATTTTAATAAAATATTTAATTTATGAATTTTTTTAAACACAATATATTTACCACTTAATTTTTATCATTTAATAATTAATTAACTCAATTTAATTAATATTTGTAATTCTTATAATAATATAATTTAATGATAGTAATAAATCTAAAGCAATTAACTAATTATGTAAAATTATTTTACCACTTCCATATACATCTATGTATATATATTGAAATTTATAATTAATCCATTCTACAAATTACTATCAAATATTTATAATTCAAATATTTAATTTATTTTATTCATAATTTACGTTAATATATTCATTTGAATTTTATACATATATACTTATTGTCAATTGTTTTCATCTTTAATACATTTTTTAATTATTTAGAATTTTATTTTCTTTTAATTACCACTAATTAATCAATTAATTACAATCTTATATCTAATTTTATTTTAATTCATAATTTCTTAATTAACCACAAACGTAATTAATTATAATTAGCTTTTAATTTAAATTTTAATATATATATATGTATGTGAATTTAAAAAAATATACTGATTCTTAATTTTTGAATGATATGCCAAATTGATGCTCATGATGAGAGAAATTTAAAAATATCCGTTTTGCCGAAAAAGATAAAAAATGGCTGAAAAATTTACTGTAGCGATATTCTTCCAGTCAACTTCCGGTGGCACGTGTATAAAACTCCTTCATAATTCTATAAAAAAAAACTAATAAAAGATGTCACATAATATCTATACACTTATTGAATTATTATTATTTTTTATAATATTAAAAGCAACACCAATAAAAATTTTGGCAGAGTTTTCCATAAAAAAAAACTGTCAAATCTTCATCAATAAAAAACACAACCTGCAGAAGAAAAACACTCTCTATAATTTATTTTTTCAATCTCAACTCCAATTTCAGACTCTTCAATAATCATTTACAATCTATTTTAAACATCTATACTTTTACCAATATATTTTAATATTAAACATGTGTCATATTTATTAATATATATATAAAGTCATACTTCAAGCAACTTATAAATTATAACTCATGCAACAAAGTATTTAAAAATCTCTAACTACCCATAATTATACAACTGGTATTTAAAATTTAAATATTGATATGTGAACTGAACAAAATATATTATACATATTTCTACATATAATACCTTCTCTGATGCAGTTGATTTGAGGCTCTATAATCTCACTCTTCTAGATCCAATCTGCCTGTTTGATTTGTGCATCAGAAATAAATCTAACACGCTAAGCTACTGCTTAGTGGTGCTTGCATATTTATAATTTACCAATAATTCTAACATAAGAAAATTAATATTAATATTTCATATAAATAAAATAAAATCATTACTTTAAAATACCAATTAGGAAGTATCATATTAAAATATCAAATATGAATTATCACTTTAAAACACTAAGAAAATATATGAATAAATATTTAAAATGTAAATTAACTCAATATTATATAAATAAGTTCAATATATATTTAATGGTTAATTACTTTAAACCATTAACTTATCTTGGTAAGTTTTACTCGATTTGCCCTGATATACTGATTTAAAATCTAGGTATGGATAACGGGATCATTGATGGTAAGTAAATACCCACTATAATGAATATGACCAATGGCTCATTAATGGCACGAATACCTACTATTCACTGATGACACAAAGTGTCCTCTGATGTCATGAATGTCTATTGCCACTAGTAACATTAAGTGTCCACTATCATTATAGACGTCCACCCTCTGACTAGTAATTTAATCCAAAAACTAGGTTTAATATCAATATAATCAGGAAATCTAATTATTTTTCTCATTTTCAGTCAATTTCACAATCAATAATAATAATAATAATAATATTTCTAATAATTCTTTAGAACAACAACCACTTTTCTCATTAAACAATTGCATTAAAACTTTAACAATTCAATTTAATAAACTTTACTTCCACCATTTACTATATAAAATTTAATTTATTTCTCAACTCTTAAAAATCTACTAGATTCGTACTTTCTCTGGTAATCTCTCTTTCTAAATTCTTTCTTAGTACTAAATCTGCATTAAAAATTATACAAATTTAAAAATATGTCTTAGGAATATACATAAACTTATATTTAAAATTTCATATTTTTCTGAATTCTTTTACTATGTTTAAAAATTATGTTTTCCAAATCTATATATTCTGTTTTTACAATAACTTCATTTGCAGTACACATTTTCCAATTTTATTTAGGTATCAAATCTTTATAATAATTCATGATATTTTAACCATAAAACAATAAAATATATAGTAACTTGTATATAAAATTTCATAATTTTATACACTAATTTACCTTGTTTGTAAATTGTGTGTTCTTAACCTTATAAATTCTGATTTTACAATAACTATTCTAGCAGTTTTATTTTTTTTTATTTTTCTAATTAAAAATTTATTAAAATTTATAAAATTATAATCACATATCTTAAACATATATAAGATTTTATATTTAAAATTTCATATTTTTTTGGATTGTTTTACTATAGTGTCTAATTGAGTTTCTTAAATCCTAAAATTCTGGCTCTACTGGCATAGTCAGAGCAGCTTGTGTTCTTTGATTTTTCTTTCATAATAAATCATCTTTAAAAGTTATGAAAGTTTATACACTATCTAATAATGCATATAAAAATGCCCAGGTAAAATTGCATAATTTTTAAACCACTCTGGTTTAGTCTAAAATTTAGGACAAAACACTTCACAATTAATTCAATTATGGTTTAACTAGCTTCCATAAATATAAAAAATATCACGAAAATTAAATAATAGGAAACTATTAATACACAAGCACAAACCTCCTTTCAAAGTAGATCTCTCTCTCTCTTCCTTGATTTTCCTTGAATTTACGGTAATAATTTTAGGATTTTCACTCATTCTAATGAATTCTATTAAGAATTTTAGGTTATATGTGAATTTTCCTTAGTATTTATTTAAGTTTGATGGATGGAAGAAGAAAATATGAAATTTGGCTATGGTGGAAGGGCTAGATCGGTTTCTTAATTACTTCTAAATCCGACTTTTAATTTCATAAATTATAAAAATAATTTATCTAAGTAATTTAAAGTTTTATTATTTATATTTCACATCCCAATTTAAATAAAAATTCAATTCTTGGGTCAAAAGACATTTCTGTAAGGTTTTACCATTTAAAGATTCTTTTGCAGAAATACCAATTAAGTCTATATCCAAATTAAATTTTAAATTTTTAAAGACTTAACTAACCCTATTTTTTATTTATTATAAATACCCGAGTCACTCTCTATGTTATACATAGCCCCATATCGGTATAATTCAAAAAAGTCAATGTTTAAAAATTTTAAACATTGCAACTCTTTCCCTCTTAAGAAATTTCATCCTCAAATTTTACTTGTTAATGATGTTTGAAATAGCTGAAGATACTGTTGTCTCATTATTTCTTCACTTTTCCATGTGGTTTCTTTAGTTGAGTGGTTCCTCCATAATACTTTTACTAGTGGAATGCGTTTATTCCGCAACTCTTTGATTTCTCGAGCTAAGATAGCCACTAGTTCATCTTCATAACTTAGATCTGGCTATATGTCAATGGATTCCACTTGTATCACATGCGAGGGGTTCGATTTGTATCTTCTAAGCATCAATACATAGAATACACTATGTAGCTTGGCTAGTTCTGGAAGTAAAGCTAGTCAATAGGCTACCAGACCTATATGCTTAAGGATCTCGTATGGTCCAATAAACCTAGGACTTAGATTCCCTTTCTTGCCAAAATGGAAAACTTTCTTCCATGGCGACACTTTCAAAAATACTTTATCCCCCATATTATATTCGATGTCCTTTCTCTTCAAATCTGCATAGGACTTTTATCTATCTATTGCAGCTTTCAGCCGATCCTTTATAAGCTTAACTTTATCTTCAGTTTGTCTGATGAGATTAAGTCCCACCAACTTACTCTCATTCAATTTTGTCCAACAAAGTGAAGTTCTACATTTTTTCCATATAGTGCTTCATAAGGTGCCATTCTTATACTTGTTTGGTAGCTGTTATTATAAGCAAATTCTATTAATGGTAGATGTCTGCCCCAACTATCTTCAAATTCAATAACACAACTTCTAAGCATATCTTCAAGTATTTGTATCACTCTTTCTGTTTGGCCATCAGTTTGTGGATGGAATGTAGTGTTGAAATGGAGTCGAGTACCCAATACTTTATGGAAACTCTACCAAAATTTTAAAGTAAAGCGTGGGTCTCGATCTGATATGATAGACACAAGCACTCCATGAAGTCTAACTATCTCATTTATATATAATTCTGTAAGTCTATCCAATGAATAGTCAGTTCTAATTGGAAGAAAATGGGCTGATTTAGTTAATCTATCAACAATCACCCAAATTCCATCATGTTTCTTTTGAGTGTTTGGAAGACTAGTCACAAAATCTATAGTAACTCTATCCCATTTCCATTCTAGCATTGTGATGGGTTGCAGAAGACCTGATGGTACTTGATGCTTTGCTTTGACCTACTAACATACTAAGCATTTGGTTGCATACTCAATAATGACTTTTTTCATACCAGGCCACCAATAGAAATGCTTCAGATCCTGATACATCTTGTTGCTTTATGGATATACATGCACAGTATATTTGGTATTGTGAGCTTCTCTAAGGATGTTCTCCTTTATCTCCTTCACATTGGGAACATACAATTGACTCCTATAGTATAAACCACCATCTTATAGAATAACATAATCTGATTTTTCATTTTTGTGCACTTGTTCCATCACTTTTAGCAGTCTTTGGTTCTTTTGATGGGCCTCTATAACTTTTTGCTTAAGGATTGGCTCAATTTTAAGTTCTGTTAATATAACATATTATATTATTTGTGGTTATATAACATAAGTATTGCGTTTTACTTTAATATAATAATTTATTACCTAACAAAGTCTTTTGACTTAGAGCATTAGCCACCACATTAGCCTTTTCAGGATGATAATCAATGATACAGTCATAATCTTTGATTAATTACATCCATCTTCTTTGCCTTATGTTAAACTCTTTCTAGGTAGGCAGATATTCCAAACTTTTATTATCAGTATAAATATAACATTTTTCACCATACAAGTAGTGCTACCAAATTTTTAAAGCAAGTACAATGGCTGCAAAGCTCTAATTCATGTGTGGGATAATTCAACTAGTGTGGTTTCAACTGCCTAGAAGCATAGGCAATCACTTTGCCTTCGTGTATCAATACACAACCAAGTCCCTGATGAGGAGCATCACTATAGATCACATAATCTTTACCTGGAGTTAGTTGTGTCAAAATAGGCACTTCTGTCAACATAGCTTTTAATTGTTCAAAGCTAGTTTGACATTGATCATCCCACTTGAATTTAGTTTCCTTTCTAAGCAATTTAGTCAGAGGAAGTACTATCTTAGGGAATCCCTACACAAATCTTTTATAATAACCTGCTAAGCTAAGAAAACTTCGAACTTCCGTTACATTCTTTGGTGATTGCCAATTTAGGATAGTTTCAATTTTATTAGGATCCACACGAATACCATCAACTGATACTACGTGTCCTAGGAATGCTACCTCTGTTAACCAGAAGTCACATTTTGATAGCTTAGCATATAATTAATTCTTTCTCAGTGTATGTAACACAGTCCTCAAATGTTTATCATGCTCCTCTCTGCTCTTGGAATAGACCAGTATATCATCTATGAAAATAACCACAAACTAGTCTAGATAAGGCTTGAAGACATGATTCATCAAGTCCATGAAAGCTGCTGGAGCATTAGTCAAACCAAAAGGCATGACCAAAAATTCATAATATCCACATCGGGTTCTAAAAGCTTTCTTCGAAACATCTACTTTTTTAACATTTATTTGATAATAACCCGATTTAAGATCAATCTTGGAGAAAACACCTACTCCCGTCAACTGATCAAACAAATTATCAATTCTAGGAAATGAATATTTATTTTTGATGGTCATCTTATTTAACTGTCGGTAGTCAATACACAACCGTAATGTACTGTCTTTCTTTTTCACAAAAAGAACTGATGCACCCCAAGGCAACACATTGGGTTTGATGAACCCTTTATCAAGCAATTCTTGCAGTTGCACTTTTAACTCCTTCAATTCCAGAGGTGCCATCCTATAAGGTGGTATGAAAATCAGTGCTGTACTTAAATATTATCAATAACAAATTCTACCTCCCTTTCTGGCACTACCCCTGGTACTTTCTCTGGGAAGACATTCGAAAATTCACACATTGTAGGTATGTCTTCCAAAGTTTTGCTTGAATGTCGGGTATCAATAACATATGCAAGATAGGCTCACACTTCTTCCTAATTAACCTTCTAGCCTTAGCAGCAGAAATCAAACTAGAAGGATAAAATTGTTTCTCTCCCTAAATAATAACTTTACCCTGTCCCGGAACCTTAAAAGTCACAGCTTTCCTATGACAATCCATGACTGCTTGATGTCGTGATAACCAATCCATTCCTAAGATTCATCAAAATCATGAAATAGAAGTTCAATCAAATCGACTAGAAGTTCTATGTTATGGATTCTAATCAGACAATAGTGATGCACTTTATTTACTTGCACACTATGGCCCAAGGGTTTAGTAACTTCTATATCATATTCAAGTCTATCAACATACATGTTCTTCCCTGAAGCTATAGTTGTGCATATGTATGAATGTGTAGAACCAAGATTTAATAATGCATAAACATTAAAGCCAAGTAAGGAGAATTTACCAATAACAACATCTGGAGCATCTTGATCTTCCACTGCTTTCTTGGCATATGTCATGGCTAGAACACTACTCTGTGTCTGGGGTCTATTAATAGTCTCACACTCTCTCAGCTGACTATCACTAGGTCGATTGCCTCTGCCTAATCTATGGCCTGCCTATGACCTCTGTACAAAACCATGTCCTTCAACAACATTAGATCCCTTTATTACAGGACAATCCTTAATCTTATGTTCTTTAGAGCCACATTTCATACAAGCTCCACTTCGATACCAACAAACATCACCAGCATGTCCGAAGCCACAATGCTGGCAATGTATAGAAATTGCCCATGAACATGAACCTGCAGGAGCACTAGATCTACCTTCTTAAGATCTCTGAAAACCTGCTTCACTTGCATAACCCCCTCTATTGACCATGTGTCTGTGTTTGAATACTTCCCTTTCGTTGTTGTTGTCTTCTTCTCTGCTCTTGTTTAGTTTCATTCTCAATGGAAATTACTACATTGACAAGAGTAGAGAACTCTTTGATTCTCATAGCAACTAAAAACACTCTAATTTGATTGTTCAACCCTTGCTCAAACAGCGTACACTTCTCTTATTCTGATGAAACCAATTCAGAAAAATATTTTCGAAGGTGAATGAACTGCATCTCATACTCAGATACAGATGACTGCCTTTGCATTAAATATAAAAACTCCCTTTGTTTCTCTTATATATAAATCTCACTTATATACTTCTTCTTAAACTCTTCCTAGAAGAATGCCCAGGTGAGTCTATCTATAGGAATACCTTTCTTCTTTATATCCTACCATGCATATGCTTGTTCATGCAGTAATGAGACTGTACACTCTAGCCTCTCCTCATCAGTGCAGTGAAGAAGATCAAACACTCTTACAATTGTCTCCAGCCAATACTCTGCTATAGAAGATTTATCTGTGTTAGAGGCTTTAAAATCTTTTGCTCCTAACTTTCTGATTCTTTCCAACAAAGATCTTAGTGGTATTGGTAGTGGAGGCAGTGCTAGAGGAACTACCCGACAATCTATTTAAGGACCTCCCCCATGTTTCTCACAAACTAAGGGTGTAATGGTATCTGCCCTGCAGAGGGTTCTGTTGGATGTTGGTTCCCTACACTTGCTTGATTGTGTGAGGATGCAACTTCTTCCTCTGTAGCTTGATGAGATCCAGAAGCCATTCTACACCTATAAGCATTTAAAGACCAACTACATCAGAATACTTAACCACTTATTTAGTTTACATAGCAATGACAGTTGTTTTTCACTTTTTCCCATAACCCCACACAACAGAATCACCTAAATCTGTTCTAATACCACCAAATGTAACACCCCTTGATAATCCTATAAAAAAACTAACAAAGGATGTCACATAATGTCATACACTTACTTATTTAATTATTATTTTTATTTTTATAATATTTAAATCAACGCCAATAAAAATTTTGGCAAACCTTCCCCTAAAAATTTGACACTGTTAGTTTTTCAACAACAATAAATACAACCTGCAGAAGAAAAAAACTCCCAATAATTTTTTTTCAATCTCAACTTCAATTTCAAACTCTCCAACAATCATCTATAATCTATTTCAAACATCTACACTTTTACCAAAATATTTTAATATTAAACATGTATCATCTTTATCAATATATATATATATATAAAGTCATACTTTAAGCAACTTATAAATTATAACTCATACAACAAGGTATTTTAAAATTTCTAACTATCCATAATTATACAACTATCATTTAAAATTTAAATACTGGTATGTGAACTGAACAAAATATATTACACATATTTCTACATATAATACCTTCTCTAATGCAGTTGATTTGAGGCTTTAAAATCTCACTCTTTTAGATCCAATCTGCCTATTTGATCTGCGCGTCAGAAATAAATCTAACATGCTAAGATACTACTTAGTGGTGGTTGCATAAAAATAATTTACCAATATTTATAACATAAGAAAATTAATATTACTATTTCATATAAATAAAATAAAATCATTACTTTAAAATACCAATTAGGAAATATCATATTAAAATATCAAACATGAATTATCACTTTAAAACACTAAGAAAATATATGAATAAATCTTTAAAATGTAAATTAACTCAATATCATATAAATAAGTTTAATGTTTATTTAATGGTTAATTGCTTTAAACCATTAACTTATCATGGTAAGTTTCACTTGATTTGCCCTCATATACTGATTTAAAAATCTAGGTTCGGATAACGGGGTCATTAATTAATATGGCCAATGGCTCATTAATAGCACGGATGCCCACTATCACTGATGACACAAAGTGTCCGCTGATGGCATGAATGTCCATTGTCACGAGTAATATAAAATTTCCACTATCATTATGGATGTCTACCCTTTAGCTAGTCATTCAATTCAGAAGCTAGGTTTAATATCAATATAATCTGGCAATCCAATTATTTTCTCATTTTCAGTCAATTTTACAATCAATAATAACAATATTTTTCATAATTCTTTAAAACAACAACCACTTTTCTCATTAAACAATTGGCATTAAAGCTTTAACAATTCAATTTAATAAATTTTACTTCCTCTATTTACTATATAAAATTTAATTTATTTCTCAACTCTTCAAAATCTGCTAAATTCTTATTTTCTTTGGCAGTCTCTCTTTCCCAATTCTTTTTCAGTACTAAATCTCCATTAAAAATTATACAAATTTTAAAATAAGTCTTAGGAACATACATAAACTTATATTTAAAATTTCATATTTTTTTGAGTTCCTTTACTATGTTTAAAAATTAAGTTTTTCAAACCTATATATTTTGTTTTTATAATAACTTTACTGGCAGTACCCATTTTCTAATTTTATTTAGAATTTTATATGCTCATTTACTTTTTTTTATAAATTGTGTTTACTTAACCTTACAGATTATGGTCTTACAATCACTATTCTTGCATTTCATTTTTTTATTTTATTTTTCTAATTAAACCTTTATTAAAATTTATTAAATTTTAACCACATATCTTAAAAATATATAAGATCTTATATGTAAAATTTCATAGTTTTCTGGGTTGTTTTACTATATTTTCTAATTCTGTTTCACAAACCCTAAAATTCTATCTCTACTAGCATAGTTAGGGTAGCTTGTGTTTTTCGATTTTTCTTTCATAATAAATCATTTTTAAAAATTATAAAATTTTATACACTACTAACACATAGAAAAACTATCAGGTAAAATTTCATAATTTTAAAACCTTTCTTGGTTAAAAATTCGGACAAAACACTTCACAATTAATTCAATTATGGTTCAACTAGTTCCATAAACATAAAAAATCACAAGAAAATTAAATAATAGCAAACTATTAATACACAATCACAAATCTCATTTCAAAATAGATCTTCCTCTCTCTTCCTTGATTTTCCTTGAATTTATGGTGATAATTTTAGATTTTTCACTTATTTTAATGAATTTTACTAAGAATTTTAAGTTATATGTGTATTTTCCTTAATTTTTCAGTTAAGTTTGATGGATGGAAGAAAAAAATATGAAATTTGGCTATGTTGGAAGGGCTAGGTCGGTTTTGATGGGCAAAAGAAGAGGAAAAATGATTTTTATTTATTTGTATATATTTTATTAGGGTTTTGATCATTTAAGGTATGCTCACCACAACTTTGGTATACCCACTTTGTTAATTATTTCTAAATCCGACTTTTAATTCTGTAAAATTAAAAAAATAATTTATTTAAATAATTTAAAGTTCTATTATTCATATTTCGCATCTCAAGTTAAATAAAAATTCAATTCTGGGGTGGCATTTCTGTAAGGTTTTACCACTTAAATATTCTTTTGTAGAAATACCGATTAAGTCTATATCCGAATTAAATTTTAAATTTTTAAAGACTTAACAACCCTATTTTTCATTTATTATAAATATTCGAGTCACTCTTTACATTTTATACAACCCTATATCGGTATAATTCAAAAAAGTCAATATTTAAAATTTTAAGACATTACAGTGATTCCGGTGGCTAACGACTTGTCGGATAATGAGCTTTCTTGTGGTGCCAGTGGTGTCAATTGGAGGTGACCGGATGGTAATAGATTGACCCAAAATTAAAACTAACATTTCTTTCCCTTCTCTCCTTTGCTCTATCTCTCTCTGTCTCTGTCTCTGTCTCTTTCCGTTTTCATTTTCATTTTTTTTCAGACCCTGTCACTCTTTTTTTAACATTTAATACACTAACTTTCATTTTTTTTTTCATTTCATTTCTTTTCTTTGTTTCTTTTAAATGGTCGGCCACTCTTCACTTTTAAGTAGATCATCTTTTTTTTAATATAATTTTTTTTCTATTTATTATTATTATTATTTTATTCTAATAATTATACATCCATTAATAACTCAAGTGCATTATTAATTTAATAATTCTCTTAATAATTCATCAACCAATAATTACAAATAATACACCCACTTTAATTATTTATATGTTATTTTAATTATTTATTTATTTGTCAATTATTATCGCTATTTTTATCTCTTTAATTATTATGCTCTAAATTATTTGATTATTATTATTTTAATTATTTTTTTATATTTATCCTAATAATTAATGTATTACTCTTTAATTATTTATTTGTTTGATTATAATTATTATAATTATAATTATAATTTTATTTTATTTTATACTTTTTTTATAAATAATTTAACCATTAACTTAAATATTATTTGGTGTATTATATGAATAGGTACAGGCTACCTAATCTAATGGTAAACTACTTACTGCTCTTTTTTCTAAACTAGGTTTGAACCCCTGTGGTATTAAACACATTTTTTATGTATTATTTTTATTTTTATGTATTACTTTCATTTTAAAAATATAGAATATTACAAAAAAGACTTTTAATGGATATGTACCTTTCATTTTTGTTTCACAAGTTGCATAAGTGTATTATGCCTTGTATCCTACATTAAGGAGAGCACTAAATGATTAATTGGCTATTTACAAATAATAGGTAGATATATTGTGGAGGAACTTGAACCAACATAATCATCTAGCTAGTGTAATAGCTTTTCAAGAGGAAACAAATGAATATAATCTCATAAACGAACATCCTTAACCATTGATTGACACTAATGGCTCTTTGATTGGCTTGAATAACAAAGATAATGAAGTAGACTATAAAACTGAAGAAGATGACAAATGTGATGACAATGATGACAATAACAACTCCAATATTGATGACCAAGATGAATAAAAAAAAAAAGAGAAAAGGTATATTTTTGCCCCTAATTTTAGTGTGGGTAAATATTGATGACCATAAATTTTGGCTCAATTTAGCACAATTTTTCACAAAACTAAGTTTTTTAGCCCCTGTTTAGATGGTCACAGTAACAAAAGTTGACACCCGTTAAGTCTTTGATGACGTGGCAGTTAACGTAAAAAAATGTTAAAATATAAATACCTAAACCTAAATATCCAAATGCCAAAATTCTTTCCCAATTTTGGAAAATCCCCAATATCATCGACATCCATCGTAGAAGGAACATTTGAAGCTTGATTCTTACTCATCTTCAAAAATATGTATCTTCAGATATCCTAATCTTTTCCATTTTGCAAAACCACGTCATCGAATCCTTCTCCTTCACTAGTTAAATCCAGGTAAAATGAATATGGAATCTTCTTCATCTTCAACAATGTCCATGTCACTAGGCGAACAAATATGGAACTAGAGTATGAGGGAAGAGTGAGGTACTGCAAATGTCGAGTACAAAGAGGTTTTCGAAACTAAGGCTCCAAGGTGGACATCATGGACTGAAAAAAAAATCTAGGGAGAAGGTTCTACGGCTGCCCTAATTTCAGAGTAAGTATATATATCATTTAATATTTTTTTTTTTGAATTTTTATGGGTAATTCATTGAAGGTTTTTTTAAATTTTCTTGTAGTTATTGAAATTTCAAAAAAGTTGATTTATGTGCTCAATTTATAGGTGAGAAGCTGTTGATATTTTGAATCGCATGATGAAAAAATTCTTGGCCGAGCTAGAGTTTCTAAATGAAATGAAATTACAGAGAAAATTGTTGTTGGCCGAGAATAGGAGATTAAAGGCAAATGGACATGCTGTCGATATTGATTTCGAAGCTGAAATTGATTCTTTATGGTTTGAATTTAATAGGATTAAAAATGATAAAGTGTTAGAGTGTGAGAGGGTAAAGAAGAAGCTAAAGAAAGCATATATCATCATTGTATTTTCCTAGTTATTTCTTGTATATGTGTTAATGTTTATGGAATTGTTGTTCTAATTCTTATTATTGTAATGTTTGAGAAATTAAATGATACAGTCAAATAGGCTAATTTTCATTTGATTTGTGTCATTCCATTGTGATTTTGTTAATAGCTTGTTGCTGGTTTGTAATTGTGGTGGTTTGGATAATAAGCTGGGTGTTGAATATTGAAAAGATGCAGGGCCTGATTTGTGGATGTTGAAAGTGGAAGATAGTTCTAGTTTTGTCGTAGGTTATTGAGATAAATAAATTGTAACAAGCCTATTTTATAGTATCCGAGTAATTGTTTCATAGTGCATGCATGCCCTCTGCCTCTTTGTCAATTGAAATTAGCAAGCCAAAAGAAGAAGAAGAAGAATAAAGTTTACTAGATACCAAACTGAGAAATCTTCATAAACATCCAAAACCAAATGTACATATTGTTTAGGTGCATAACTTCAACAAAATCACAACAAAATAGTGTATGCACCTAAAAAACCATTGGGACATCTTGCAACATTACATTTTTTTCCAACTATACTCCATACATGATCAAAAAGAGTAAAAAAGAAATAAATTCTAAAATCAGCTAAGGTGCCTGGCTATTTGATGTAGATGAAGAATTGTCATTTTTCATTTTGGATAGCAAAGAAGACCTTTGTTGTTGAAGTTGTTTGTTGTAGCTGCAAGACATCCTCTCCACTGCAAACCAGTTGGTTGAAAGGGCAACTCAGTAGCATATGTCACTTTTGAGCCATAACCAACAAAACTAATGTTTTTTTTTTTGAAATTGGTTGTGCTTGTTGATGATCTATTCCCCATCAACTCTCTCTCTCTTTAGGAATTAGGAATCTGGTTTGGACATTAGGATCAATAACCAATCAGACATCACCTTCACTAATGATTCTTTTTGTAGCCATTCCAGGCTATAAAGAAAATAGCAAATTTAGAAAAAAAAAATCAATACAGAAGAAAAAATACATATAAAACAAAAAATGAAAAAATCAATGCAATAAAACACATGAAAACACATACATTTATTGTCGTAGCCCCTATAGCTTCATAAAAAAACAATAATATTCTCTTGATTTGTTGAAATTGCAAGTTTGTTCTGAATGTTATGACATAGAAGAGTTGCTGCCTTGTTGTGAACTTTCTGTTGCTACTCTACTAGAAGGCATTTTTTGTTGAGATGTGGCACTTTCTCTACAAGCTTGCCTTTGTGGTTGAGATGTAGCACTTCTTGTACAATCTGGCCTTTTTGGTTGAGATGTAGTACTTCCTCTACTAATAGACGTTTGAGGTTGAGATTTAACACCCCTATATCCAATATACATACACCACATATACTCACAATATGCAATATATGTATACCAGGTACAAGGATGTCACAGTCTATTTGAAGCAAACCAATCTTTAAACATCAAATCATCATTATGAGTAGTAATAAATAAAACATTACTTGTTAAAATACATATACATACACTTTGAGTACACCCAAAGTTTATCCAAAATATATGTTTATTAAGCAGCGGAAAAATGTAGCGGAATATACATATTTATACATTAAAATTAATATTTACAAAAATATAGTGTTTATACATGCTTGGCAGTTTGTCTCTGATCTTAAAGTCCAAAAATCAACACTTCACAAAGGATCATAAACCTAGACTCAACTCGGTCTAGCAGAACTCTCCGGTTCTACCCTGTCACCTGCATGATGAACCACAATCGCGCTAAGCCAACGGCTTAGTGGTACAAACTATGACGACAATATGCTTTAAATGTAATGCCAATGTCACTCTTTCAAGCATTTAAAACAATATTCAAGAATGCCATTTTTCATAACCTTAAATATCATCATGTTATTCATTTATTTCATCATTCATAGTTCACATTAAAACAAAGACAAACATGGGCCCAAAAGAAACTAATATGTCATTCAACTTCCAGAGTTACTATTTTGGTTCAATAATCACATTTATCAAGCCCGTAGGAGATTCATTATCACAATGAAAAACATCTCATATGTAACATTCCAGCTAGGCTTTAAGGACTAGGCCCAACCAAGCTTCAAGGGGAGCTCAGCATCAACCCAACTTGGCTTCAAGGACCCAGCCCAACCCAGCTTCAAGGGATTGTTACTTTTAGGCATGCCACCAATAACAACACTCTGAAAATTGAATAACATACTAGGCACACAATTCTTTCATTATTTCATTATCAATTCCATTCTCATTTTCTCATAATCATCTAGGCACAATGCCTTAATATTTCATTTACATCATTATAACCAACATCAATGGCTTCACATTTCATCATTAGGATATACATAGCAAATTGCATTATTCATATATATTTTAAATCCTCAATATATCATTCACATAATGCACATAATACAAATCATTACACCATTCTCATATATCAATAATATGGTAAGTAACCTAACCCATTTTTCAACCAAATGTGTTAAGTCCCAAATTCATGTAAGTGTATGCAATCATGTAGGTTTGTACTTACCTCTAAGAGCAACTCACACAAATTCCAAACTCCTCTTCCAAGAATCCTTCAACACTTTAATTTGGGCAACTCAAATCTCTTCAAAACCTAATCCAAAGGTGATTATGCACACTCACTTAGTGATACACATATGATAATAAAAATAAGAACCAACTAGGACAAACTCTACACATGACAGGCTCAACAACACGGGCGTGCCCCTGATCATGCCGTAAACCCACAACACAAAAGCTTTGACATGCTTAGTGACATGGGCATGTCACTGCACGTGTCAACTCTCTTCCAACACAGTGGCTATGACACGCTCAGTGACATAGGCGTGTCACTGGACGTGTCAAACCACCAACATCACAGTAGCTATGACACGCTCAGTGACATTGGTATGTCACTGGACGTGTCAATCCACCAACAACATAGAAGTTTTGATACGCTCAGTGATATGGGCATGTCACTGCTTGTGTCACCCATCCAAAAATAGAACCATTGACACGCCCAAAGACTTGGCCGTGCTCATGGGAGTGTCAGGCCAAAAACCCTGATTTCGACACCAACAACACCACATCCAACAAACATCATACTTAACCCTTTTTCACTCCAAACAATCTTACCCAAAACCATCAATAAACCATACTAAACTTGCATAAACACCAAAAACAACTCAATACATACATCAAAACACAATCACAACCCTCATCACAACTCAACACATACACAATCCACAACTCTTGCTTTCCTTCCCCAAACTTAACCTTTCCTCCAAACCAGCCCCAAAATCAAAATCTAATAGACAACACAATCTCAAACACATAAAAATTAACAATACACATATCAACAACAACCATTCACCCAACTCAATTCACAAACTCAAAAGAAAACCAAAGAATCAAGTTGGAAACTTACCAAAAGTGATGGAAACCTTTCAAACTCCAACTTGATCTTTTGAAACACCTTCAAAACTTGAGTTAGAGAGCAACAAAAATCCCTCTCCTTCAAGCTATGGTGATGGCAAGCCAAAGAGAAGAAAGAAGAAGATGAACATGAAAGTCAACCCATCCATTTATCTCTTAACCACAAGATTTTCCATCTTTCAATATCAACCAAGCAATTTATAATAATAAAATATTATAAATATCATCATCTACTTAATTAAATTTCCATTTTAAATAATCAATAAATCTCATTTGACCATCCCATTAGTTGACTTGTATATGTTGCATATATCTCTATATATACAACATATACACATTTCTCTTTAATCTTCTATCCACACAAACTCTCTTTTAATATCCACTTTCATCAATAATCATTCCAAAAATTTTAGGGTATAGTTTGGGATATTACAATTCTCCCCCTCTACAAATAAATTTCATCCTCGAAATTACTTGATCTCAAGTCTGAAACAGCTGGGGATACTGATCTCGCATTACTTGCTCACTCTCCCAAGTTGCTAAGGAACTTCCAAAGAACCTTCATGAGTGGCACTTTCTTATTTCTTAACTCTTTCACTTCATGTGCCAAAATAGCCACTGGTTCTTCTTCAAAAGTCAGATCCAGACTCACTCAATAGATTCTACTGACAGAACATGAGATGGGTCTGATCTGTGCCTCCTTAGCATAGAGACATGGAAGACATTGTGAATTCTATCCAATTCAGGCGGCAAAGCAAGTTGATAAGCAACTGGTCCAACTCTATCCAGTACCTCATAAGGTCCAATGAAACGAGGACTCAACTTCCCTTTACGGCCAAATCTCAAAATCTTCTTCCAAGGAGACACTTTCAAAAATACTTTATCTCCAACATTGAACTCTATATCTCTCCTCTTCAAATCTGAATAGGATTTCTGTCGATCTGAAGCTGCTTTCAAATGATCCCGAATTATCTTCAAATAAGCAAAGAAATCAAAAGAGGACTTACCAAAGTAATGAAACTTCTTGAATCACCAACTTGATCACTTAGATCTTCCTTCAATTTGAGCTTAGAACATTAAAATCCTCTCTTGCTCTCTTGTTTTCTCTTGTCTTTGGATGAGCCGGCCAACACAATGGAAAAGAAAAAAAAGAACATAAAGAAACAAAGTCAAACTTTTCTTTAAATCTCCACCAAGTATTCCAAAACAAGGAATTACCTAAACACCCTCTTACAATTAGTTTTAACTTCCTTTAAAACACTTGCCCTTTTTAATAATTTCACAAATCACAAATTAAAATATCTTCTTCCCTTGACCACCCATTTGACTTGCATATATGTTATATATATTGCCATATATACAACATATACATTCCCTCTAAACAATCTTTTCCTTTCCAAAACACCTATACATTTGATTCAAATCAAACAACAATTATATCAAAACTTCTAGGGCACACTTTAGGATATTACATTCTCAACATATCTTCTAAAATCTATATCACTCTCTCTGACTGCCCATCTGTCTGAGGATGAAAAGTAGTGCTAAAATGCAACCGAGAACCCAAAGCACTATGTAAACTCTTCCAAAATCTTAAAGTAAACCGAGGATCTCGATCAGACACTAATGAAATTGGGACTCCATGCAATCTCACAATCTCACGGATATACAACTCAACCAACTTCTCAAGAGAATAGTCCATTCTAACTGGAAGAAAATGAGTCGTCTTCATCAATCGATCAATAATCACCCAGATGGCATCATGTTTCTTCTGAGTCAAAGGTAACCCAGTCACAAAATCCATTGTTACTAGCTCCAATTTCCAATCAGGCACTAATAACGGTTGGAGTAACGCTATAGGAACTTGGTGCTCGGCCTTCACTCTCTGACAAGTGAGACATTTAGATACAAACTCCGCTATGTCCCTCTTCATACCTTACCACCAATAATGTTGCTTCAAATCATGATACATCTTGGTATTTCCAGGGTGCATAGCAAAAGCCAACTGATGTGCTTCCTCCAAAATAGTTTTTTTCAATCTTGCATCATCAGGAACACACAATCTATCTTTGAACCAAAGACTACCATCACTTCTCACATGAAAATCTCAGCTCTCCCCCTTTTGGCAATCTAATAAAACTTTTTGAATTCTTTCATTTGCCAATTGAGCCTCTCTAATATGATCCAACAGCACCGGTCTCAATTGCAACTGAGCTAAAAAAGCACCATCATCACATGATTCAAAACTAGCATGCAACGCTCTCAACTCAATAAGCAACGAGAGCGAATAAGCAGTCAAACCTGCCAAAGACTTCCGACTCAAGGCATCAGCAACAACATTTGCCTTGCCATGATGATAATCAATCAAACAGTCGTAGTCTTTAATCAATTCTAACCATCGTCTCTATCGAAGATTCAGCTCTCTCTGAACCCCCAAATATTTCAAACTCTGGTGATCCGTATAAATGAAACGCTTCTCCCCATAAAGATAATGTCACCAAATCTTTAAAGCAAAAACTATGGCTGCCAACTCCAAATCATGCGTCGGATAATTCAGCTCATGCAGCTTCAACTGCCAAGAAGCATAAGCTATGACTCTACCCTCCTGCATCAAAACACAACCTAAACCATTAAGTGAAGCATCACTGTAAATCACATATGGTTTATCTACCAAAGGCAAGGTAAGAACAGGAGCTTGAGTCAACTTCTCTTTCAACTGCTCAAAGCTAGCTTGACACTGATCTGTCCACACAAATCTAACTCCCTTTCAAAGTAATCTGGTGAGTGGAGTAGCTATCAAAGAAAAACCCTTCACAAACCGTCGATAATAGCCTGCCAAATCAATAAAACTTCTAACCTCAGTCACAGACTTCGGTGGACTCCAATTCAAAATGGCCTTGACTTTACTCGGATCAACTCTTATATCATCTGCTGACACCACATGACCGAGAAAAGTTACTTGATCAAGCCAAAACTCACATTTAGACAGCTTAGCATACAACTGCTTCTCTCTCAAGGTCTGCAATACAATCCGCAAGTGCTTATCACGATCCTCATTATTATGCGAATACATCAAAATATCATTAATAAAGACCACCACAAACTGATTTAGATGGGGTATAAACACTCTATTCATCAAATCTATAAAAGCTACTGGTGCATTCGTCAATCCAAAAGACATCACCAAAAACTCATAATGCCCATACCTTGTGCGGAAAGTTGTCTTAGATACATCTTCAGCTCTAACTCTCAACTGATGGTACCTTGATCTCAGATCAATTTTAGAAAACATTGCTGCTCCCTTCAACTGATCGAAGAGATCATCTATCCTAGGCAAATGATACTTATTCTTGATATTCACCTTGTTCAACTGTCTAAAATTAATACACAATCTTAAAGTACCATCCTTCTTCTTCACAAACAAAATAGGCGCTCCCCACGGAGACATATGAGGGCGAACAAACCCTTTATCCAACAACTCCTGCAACTGCACCTTCAATTCTCTCAACTCAACAGGTGCCATTCGATAGGGAGTAATAGAGATGGGAGTGGTACCAGGTAACAAATCGATAACAAACTCAACCTCTATCTCAGGGGGTATCCCTGGCAACTCCTCAGGAAAAATATCTGAAAATTCCGCAACTGTGGGTATACTATCAAGTTGAGAACCCACTACTCTGGTATCTACCTCATGAGCAAGATAAGCCTCACATCCTTTCCGAATCAACCTCCTAGCTGCAACAGCTGAAACAAAGAAGGATGCAAGTTGTCTTTGCTCACTAGATACCATAACACTTCTATCATCACTAGTTTTCAGGGTAACACACTTCTTCTGACAGTCTACTATAGCCCCATGCTTAGACAACCAATCTATGTCTAAGATCATATCATACTCCTTAAAAGGCATTTCAATCAAATCACCCAGAAACTCCTCATCCTACACCATAACTGAACTATCTCGGTGCACCTTGCTAACTACCACACTATGCCCTAAAGGATTTGTCACCAATACATCAAATCCTAAGGACTCAGTATGCAATTCATTCACAGGCAAAATAGATGCACTTATGTAAGAATGAGTAGATCCTGGATCAATAAGAGCAAGAACTGAAATGCCAAATAAAGAGAATGTACCCGTAATGATGGCTGAAGCATCCGGCTGCCTCTGCATCACATATACTCACTGAGATGTCCCAGCCTCATCTGGCCTACTACCTCTAGATGTAGAGCCTCCTCTTTGACTAAACCCGGGTCGACCACCTCTACTAAAACCTCTGCCCCCTCGACCTCCTTTGCTGACACTGGGTTGAGAAGCTGCAGTATCAGTCTGTCTATCCTCTAGTAGCTCAGGGCAATCTTTGATAAAATGATTTGGTGACCTACATCTAAAACACACTCCTAGTCCACCTGTCTTCCAGCAAGCACCCCCATGTGCCCTACCACAATGGACACATGTAGGTGGAATAGACCTATGAACCACTGGAGTCAGAGCACTAGCTACAGAAACTGTAGGTCTCAATCTTTGTCTCTGATACTGAACTGACCTACCAGATTGCCGCTGGCTCCTACTGACTCTCGGAATAAAACTTTCTCTGCCTCTCTTCATAGATGAAGACCCTGCCTCAAACTGGGGTCTCCTAACTCTAGTCTCATCCTCAGTCGCTGCTGCTGCAATACCCTATGCTCTCTCAACACTTCTGGCTGCTGCAACCAATTGAGAAAAATCTTGGTATCGGGAACCAGCAACAATACACATAATAGAGGGTCTCAACCCTCCTCAAATCTCCTGCACCGGTCTATCTAATCTAAAATAATTTCACCGGCATAATGACTCAACTGGATATACTAAATCTCATACTCTGTCACTGTCTGGTTATCTTGTCTCAGATTTAGGAATTCCATCTTCTTAGCATCCTTATACTCCCTCGGAGTGTACTTCTGCTCAAACTCCTGTAGAAAATCACCATAAGTCAGGGTCGATGGATTATCCATAGCATGTGGAACTGTCTTCCACCAATCATAAGCATCTTTCTGCAGAAGGGATCTAGCATAATCAAATTTCTCTTCAAAAGTAGCCTGCAGCTGAATGAATACCCTCTGAAGTCTATCCAACCACTGTTCAGGTACTACAAGATCTGTAATAATAAAGAAATCTTCAGCCCCAAACTTCCTCAATTTATCATACTGCCTCACCGGTAATTGTGGTTGCGGTGGTGGTTGTTGCACTGGAGCTTGCCTCAATAACTTTACCATATTCCGTAACCAAACCGGAGGAATCTCATCAGCAACTGGTCTCTCCGGCACAGGAATAGGTGCCTCCCCAGCTCTCTCAACCCTAGCTCCATCTCTACCCTCATCAGGAGCTACACTCTTAGCACTACCTTCTATGGACTGACGTAACTGAGACGCCATCACTACCTATATCTGCAAACACAGCAGAATATACCTCATCAAATATCAGAAACTACCAATGCCAAAGCATGTATCTTATTCAAAAATCATATTTTAAAATCAAAATTTTCTTTTCTTACGATTTACCTAGGTTGAGAACCTCAAACCTAGGCTCTGATACCAAAACAATTGTAACACCCCTATACCCAATATACATACACCACATATACTCACAATATGTAATATATGTATATCGGGTACAAGGATGCCACAGTCTATTTGAAGCAAACCAATCTTTAAACATCAAATCATCATTATAAGTAGTAATAGATAAAACATTACTTGTTAAAATACATATGCATACACTTTGAGTACACCCAAAGTTTATCCAAAATATATGTTTATTAAGCAGCGGAAAATGTAGCAGAATATACATATTTATACATCAAAAATAATATTTACAAAAATATAGAGTTTATACATGCTTGGAAGTTTGTCTCTGATCTGGAAGTCCAAAAATCAACACTTCACAAAGCATCACAAACCTAGACTCAACTAGGTCTAGCAGAACTCTCAGGTTCTGCCCTGTCACCTGCGCAATGAACCACAATCATGCTAAGTCAATGGCTTAGTGGCACAAACCATGACGACAATATGCTTTAAATGTAATGCCAATGTCACGCTTTCTAGCATTTAAAACAATATTCAAGAATGCCATTTTTCATTACCTTAAATCTCATCATGTTATTCATTTGTTTCATCATTCATAGTTCACATTAAAACAAAGACAAACATGGGCCCAAAAGAAACTAATATGTCATTCAACTTCCAAAGTTACTGTTTTGGTTCAATAATCACATTTATCAAGCCCGTAGGCGATTCATTATCACAATGAGAAACATATCATATGTAACATCCCAACTAGGCTTCAAGGACTAGGTCCAACCAAGCTACAAGGGGAGCTCAGCATCAACCCAACTTGGCTTCAAGGACCAAGCCCAACCCAGCTTCAAGGGATTGTTACTTTTAGGCATGCCACCAATAACAAAACTCTGAAAATTGAATAACATACTAGGCACACAATTCTTTCATTATTTCATTATCAATTCCATTCTCATTTTCTCATAATCATCTAGGCACAATGCCTTAATATTTCATTTACATCATTATAACCAACATCAATGGCTTCACATTTCATCATTAGGATATAAATAGCAAATTGCATTATTCATATATTTTAAATCCTCAACATGTCATTCATATAATGCACATAATACAAATCATTGCACCATTCTCATATATCAACAATATAGTAAGTAACCTAACCTAATTTTCAACCAAATGTGTTAAGTCCCAAATTCATGTAAGTGTATGCAATCATGTAGGTTTGTACTTACCTCTAAGAGCAACTCACACCAATTCCAAACTCCTCTTCCAAGAATCCTTCAACACTTTAATTAGGGCAACTCAAATCTCTTCAAAACCTAATCCAAAGGTGATTATACACACTCACTTAGTGATACACATAAGATAATAAAAACAAGAACCAACTAGGGCAAACTCTACACATGACACGCTCAACAACACGGGCGTGCCCCTTATCGTGTCCTAAACCCACAGCACAGAAGCTTTGACATGCTCAGTGACATGGGCATGTCACTGCACGTGTCAACTCTCTTCCAACACAGTGGCTATGACATGCTCAGTGACATGGGCGTGTCACTAGATGTGTCAAACCACCAACATCACAGTATCTATGACACGCTCAGTGACATGTGCATGTCACTGGACGTGTCAATCCACCAACAACACAGAAGCTGTGATACGCTCAGTGATATGGGTGTATCACTGCTCATGTCACCCATCCAGAAAATAGAACCATAGACATGCCCAAATACTTAGCCGTGCTCATGGGTGTGTCAGGCCAAAAACCCTAATTTCGACACCAACAACACCACATCCAATAAACATCATACTTAATCCTTTTCCACTCCAAACAATCTTACCCAAAACCATCAATAAATCATACTAAACTTTCATAAACACCAAAATAACTCAATACATAAATCAAAACACAATCACAACCCTCATCACAACTCAACACATACATAATCCACGACTCTTGCTTTCCTTCACCAAACTTAACCTTTCCTCCAAACCAATCTCAAAATCAAAATCTAATAGACAACACAATCTCAAACAGATAAAAATTAACAATACACATATTAACAACATCACAAACCTAGACTCAACAACACGGGCGTGCCCCTGACAAAGCATCACAAACCTAGACAAAGCATCACAAATCTATACTTCACAAAGCATCACAAACCTAGACTCAACAACACGGGCGTGCCCCTGATCGTGTCCTAAACCCACAGCACAGAAGCTTTGACATGCTCAGTGACATGGGCATGTCACTGCACGTGTCAACTCTCTTCCAACACAGTGGCTATGACATGCTCAGTGACATGGGCGTGTCACTGGATGTGTCAAACCACCAACATCACAGTATCTATGACACGCTCAGTGAGCGTGTCATGTGCATGTCACTGGATGTGTCAATCCACCAACAACACAGAAGCTGTGATACGCTCAGTGATATGGGTGTATCACTGCTCATGTCACCCATCCAGAAAATAGAACCATAGACATGCCCAAATACTTAGCCGTGCTCATGGGCGTGTCAGGCCAAAAACCCTAATTTCGACACCAACAACACCACATCCAATAAACATCATACTTAATCCTTTTCCACTCCAAACAATCTTACCCAAAATCATCAATAAATCATACTAAACTTTCATAAACACCAAAATAACTCAATACATACATCAAAACACAATCACAACCCTCATCACAACTCAACACATACATAATCCACAACTCTTGCTTTCCTTCACCAAACTTAACCTTTCCTCCAAACCAACCTCAAAATCAAAATCTAATAGACAACACAATCTCAAACACATAAAAATTAACAATACACATATTAACAACAACCATTCACCCAACTCAATTCACAAACTCAAAAGAAAACTAAAGAATCAAGTTGGAAACTTACCAAAAGTGATGGAAACCCTTCAAAGTCCAACTTGATCTTTTGAAACACCTTCAAAACTTGAGTTAGAGAGGAACAAAAATCCCTCTCCTTCAAGCTATAGTGATGGCCGGCCAAAGAGAAGAAAGAAGAAGATGAAAATGAAAGTCAACCCATCCACTTATCTCTTAACCACAAGATTTTCCATCTTTCAATATCAACCAAGCAATTTATAATAATAAATTATTATAAATATCATCATCCACTTAATTAAATTTCCATTTTAAATAATCAATAAATCTCATTTGACCATCCCATTAGTTGACTTGTATATGTTGTATATATCTCTATATATACAACATATACACATTTCTCTTTAATCTTCTAACCACACAAACTCTCTTTTAATATCCACTTTCATCAATAATCATTCCAAAAATTTAGAGTATAATTTGGGATATTAAATGAGATGTACTTATTGGTTCAAATATACTTGTTGGTTCCTATAAAATAAATGTAACATTAACCAAACTATATTTTGATGGCTTCAATTGCATTCATACAACATTAAAATATACCTGATTTGCTTTGTTAATTAGGGTAGCCTTTCCTATTATGACCCTCTTGCTTACACAGACCACACGCTTATTTCTTTCCCATTTTTGAAAGTTTGAAGGAGCTGCTTATTGTTGTATTAGGTTCATTAGATCCTCTAATCCTCTTCTTCATTGGCCTTCCACTTAATTTTGGCAATGGTGGAGATTCAATTGGCTAAAAATTTTCAACATTCATAAATTTCTTTCCAGGTACAGGTTGCAAAGGAAATTCATAGTCAGCTAAGTACGAGTTTTTATGATACCACTTGGACATGTATGTTTACGGATCAATTTTTGAGTGATAAAAGGCACAGATAGCATGTTGGCAAGGAATCCCACTTAGTTCCCATTTTCTACATGTACAAAGCTCCTTGTTTAGGATAACTATATGCTTATACTTACCCTTCCCAATCTCATACCCAACATCCCCATTATAAACGACCTTGCAACCAGCTCCATTCTCTTTATTTTGATGAAACATTTCCATGCTTGACGGACTCCAATCATTGATCCACTTTGCCACCATTTCTCTATTATCCTTATTTCTATTCATAGTTAGCAATCTTATCTTTTCTAACACACTTACATTGAGTTTGTGTCTTGCATGCACTATACATGAATTAAAAGTCTCCGAGATATTATTGTCAACCATATAACACTTTCTTCTGTTTGTAAAATATGCTCTGACCCAATTATGTGGAGGGTATTTGAGCGAATCTTCAGCAACCTTCTTGCTAATTTCCACCAATTTCTTCAAATTCTCCTTGAATTGTTCATGATATGTGCTCTAAGCACATATTCAATACTTCTTCTTCAACACCACACCTCTCCATTTCTTGGACCAATTTGCATAAATATGTCTAACACACCACCTGTGCTCGGCTTCAGGGGGAACTATCTTTACAACATCAATTAATCCCTGCATATAACAAATAAATTGTGCCAATTAAGTGAAAATATAATAATTGCAATATAATATAAAGGAATACAAAACAAAAGCAATAAATTAATACCTTTTGCATATTAGAAATGAACGTCAATGTAGATCCATCTCCAAGGTTAAGCACTTGTACCAACCAACATAAAAACCACCTCCAGTTATTCTTATTTTCAATACTGACTACTGCCTAAGCTATTGGAAACATTAAATCATTACCATCTTTGCCAATAGCTATAAGTAGTTTTCCTTTACAAACTCTCTTTAAAAAATAACCACCAAGACCTATTATTGGTCTGCAACTTGCAACCACCTTCTTCTACAAGCATCAAAACATATAAATATTCTTTTAAACACTCTTCTCCCTTCATTCAATGCATCCTTACATAACTCAATTTCTGCCAATGAACCTTGGTTACTCTACTTCAAAGCAACAAAATAGGCAACTAACATTCCAAATTCCACTCTAAAACTCCCATTTAGTTCTTGTATGATTTGCCTTTTTGCTCTTTTGCACTTTGCTAGACTTACATTTATTTTAAGTAACTCCTCAGCTTCATCCTTTACAAATTTAGGTCTTTTATAAATTTTATCCTTAAAATACTTAGCTAGAAAATTAGATGTGGCACTTAGGAATGATATAGTGCCTATAACACCTATGTTCAGACACTAGTGTTTTGACTGCCAAACTAGGATTGTTTCCATCTTTTGACACAAGAATTACAAAAAGACAATCCTCTTCACTAATGCATTTGACCCTAAGCCTATGAGGTTCATTTGGATTTATTCTAAATTTTACACCAAAAGTGACAACATATTTTGCAACGGCATCTCTAACCTCTAGTGCATTAGCAAAGGTCATTCCAAGCATGAAATAATCTTGCCCATCAGATCCATCATACCTCACCCTTTCTGTAGGAGGTATTGTGTCTTTTAACTCATCACCAACATCATTGTCATCATCCTCTTCTAAATCACTGTGACCCTCATTATCCTCATCATCAGAATCTTCATCTTCCTTATCACTAACATAACCAGCAGGTCCTATGCTTATGTTTTCGTATAGGGGGTCTCTCATTCACATTAGGGGTGTAACAACTAGCTTGTATTGGTATTTCTGTGTGAAACTATGCAACTGCTTGTGGCTCTAATCTTGAATTTGAATCTAGATCAGGTTGTGCTTCATGTTCAAGATCTGCTTGTATTGGTGTTTTAGGGCTACTTTCAGGAGGTATTGTGGTTTTAGGGCTACTTTGTGGTGATAATTGACTGCTAGCTAGTTCACACCCTTCCCAAGTTAAGGCTAATGGGTCTTGATACACAATAGGACTGCCCACACCATGTTCAGCATAGAAGTCAATCTCACAAACGCAACTGTTTTTACAAATAAATTTTAAAATGGTCCTAATACTGCTATCATCTTTCACCAAATACAATCCATTAATCAATTCTTTTCCAAGTAACAGGACATAAATATTTTTTTTTATTACTAAATCCTAGACCCTTATACCTTGCCACTATGTCAAAATAAGACATGTAGTCAAACTCAAAAGAATACAGGACATCCACTTCACCCCCACATATTCTAGCTTACGTTTATCAGGGTCTTCTAACTTAGAAATCCATTTACCACCATAATTAAATCTCAAATCAATTGTATTCTTCATGCTACATAAACAAAATTTTAATAGAATTAGTACAATTTAATTGCTTAATTAACAATACCCATTTCGTTCATGAACACTTTAGCATACTAAAATAAAAATAGTTCAAAACTTTCATGAGGTAAATAAAAAATTAATAATTGAATGAATTTTATATTCAATTCCATATAACTCAAACCCAATTTCACCAAAATTTTCAAAACACTAGAATTATATAATATCGAGCACCGAATCCTTATTATAAAATAATATATCAAAAACAAAATCCTAGTTGTTGTTGAAAGCAATAGATTACATGCACAACTTACCAATTATTCCTTTGGGAAAAAAATGAAGCAACTCCACACATGCATGTGTTGTTTAGTTACTTGTGTCAGAACACATTCATTGTCGAAACGCTTTCACCATGCAACAGATCTTCCATTCATACCCCTCTTTTTAGCAAGCTTGAATGGTGGTTTGCAAGTAAATAGAATTACGATTTACGATTAGTTTGAGGCAAACATGCTGCCCCTCACTCCCTTTCACCTGATCGCTTCAATCTCTAAGGTAAAATACACCTCCTGTTGTTACTGTCAAATTTCATTTAACACAGCTTTGGGTGTTAACTGCCACATCATCAGAGAGTTGACGGGTGTTAACATTCGTTACTGTGATCATCTAAACAAGGGCTAAAAAACTTAGTTTTGTGAAAAATTGTGCTAAATTGAGCGAAAAAAAAATTTTAGGGCCTAATCTGCACCCACGCTAAAACATTAGGGACAAAAATGTACCTTCTCCCATAAAAATTACCATATTGTAGTTTTCTAATTTATGTACTAACATAACTTTTAATAAATTAATCTCGGCTATTGTTATTCATTTTCATTGATGTTATTGTTTTATTAATATGAATATAATTTATTTTATTTATATCCAATATGTGCATATTATTTTGTAATCATGAAAAACTTTTTTTAGCATATTTTTTTCATAGATATACAACATAACACTCCTCTTTCATTGACTGAATGAGCCAATGATGACTCAATACCCCTATTATACCAAATGCGGATACACCACTGCTTCTAGAAATGGTCCTTAATTTGTAATAGAATAATCCGTCTCAAATTCATTCTTAATTTGCAATGGAAATTTTGCTCCTTAATTCATACTTAATTTGTAATAGAATAATTAATCTCAAATACGTTCTTTATTTGTAATGTATGATCTTCTTTACTGTCATGATATTTTGTAACAAAATCTACTATTTATTTCAATTTAAGAATGGATTATTTGTCCTCGATTCATTACTAAACTTTAGCGACGAACAAGAGTTCATTTACTATTTTTTTAGTGACCAGAATTTCAGCGGATTAGGAGCAGATTTTGTCCATTCCTAATCCTAGAATATGTTGTAGAATCAAAATCAAAATACTCAAATTCAATTAAGAAAAGTTTTCAATTAATACTTAGAAAATATTATATAAAGTATATTAGAATTTATTTGTATAAATTTTTAAATTTTAATTAAAATAATTAATTTTAAAATTATTTAAATAAATAAGTTAAATAAAAATTCATTGAAATTTTCCTGATCCAATTAAGAAACGAATTTTCAACTAATACTTAGATAATTAATGCTAAATATATTAGGATTTATTGCTATAGAACCTTAAATTTTAACTAGAATATTTAATTTTTAAAATTAAATAAATAAATAAAATAAATCAAAAGGTGATTAAAATTTTCCAAATTCAATTAAGAAAATTTTTTAGCTGATTCTTATAAAATTAATCTTAAGTATGTTGGAATTCATTTCTATAGAATTTTAAATTTTAATTAAATTAATTAATTTCTAAAATTTAATTAATTAATTAATTAAATCAAAGGTAAATTAAATTTTTTTTGATAAGTCAAAGGTAAATTAAATTTTTCCTAATCCAATTAAGAAAAAAAATTTCAACTAATACTTAGAAGATCAATTTTAAGTATATTAAAATTTATTTCTATACAATCTTAAATTTTAAATAGAATAATTAATTTCTAAAATTAATTAAATTAAAAGTTAATTAAAATTATCATAATCAAATTAAAAAAAATTAACTAATACATAGAAAATTAACCTTAAACATATTAAAATTTAATTTTTATTAAACCTTTAATTTCAGTTAAAAATAATTAAAAATTAATTAAAAATTAATTAAGTTTTAAAAAATTTAATTAATCATTTTGCTAACTTCATCCGTTTTGAGCGGAGAATAAAATTAATTTATTAAGTGTGATATGGTGGTTTAAATGCATATTTCTAAAATTCCAATTGACATAATTACGAAATTGCCATGTAGGGAAATTACAATTAGGCAATTATGGCGAAATTACAATTATGTCATCGTCTTCAATTAGAAGCATTCTCGATTGCCTCCTGGGTTGGTTAATCGAATCGTGAAAAGAGGAAAAAAAATCAAACTATCAGTTTCGATTTTAAAAAATTTTAAATCTAAACCTAACCTATTAACCAGTAATCGGTAATCGGTTAGCCGTATAAAATAGATGATTAACCTATATTTTTTATTTTTAACCATTACATTATATAGATAAAAAAAAATTCTAAAATTTTATAAATTTTATACACATAATTAAAAATTTTCAAATATATATAACTCATTAGAACAATAAATCTTAACACAAACATACAAAATTCACATTTTAATTCAAAATATAACCTATTAAAATAATTCAATATATATAATTTATAGTTTATTATATAAAATTATATATAGAATTTATAATTTCTATATATAATTATATATTTAATTTATAAAATTTATAAATTTATAAATTATATATATATAAATATATAAAATATATGTATATACATAATTATATATAATATATATGTATATGCATATATACACATAAACTTTCGGTTCGGTTAACCGAACTAACCATTTTTTAAAAATAAAATCCTAAACCTAAACCGAAAACCTAAAATATTAAAACTTAAAAACCTAAACATAAACCATATGTTCAGTTAACTAGAATGCTTGGTTTGATTTGATCGGTTTTGGTTTGATTTTTAATTTAATTAGATTTTTTATAAGCTCTAGCCACCGCCAAGAGGTTCTTCATGCGTCCTCCATGAAATGAAATCATATTTGCCGATTCACACTTGCAAAAAAGTTGATTCGTTGCTGCTTGCATGCAACAGCGTGCAATGCTGTTGCACAGCTCAGCAAGCAAGTTTTGATTGCCAAAGCCTTGTGTTAGATTCTAGCCTAGCTAATTATAAGTACACAAGTCCTAATCAAGTAATAAAATATGAGTAGAGTAACGTTTTTACAAGGAATGTATTTTAAATACTAAACAATTAAACTATTTATTATTTGGATGATAAATTGGTGAGATTTAAAAACTAAGTTAACTAAAATTAAAGTTAAATCAAATTGGAATTAAATATAATATTTTTGGCATTAGGGTCAAACATATCCTTCATTGATTATTTATGGATTTCCTGAAGTATTAACTCAATCTAAATCTATTCTTGATTATTAGTTGGGTTCTCATAAATTAAGACCTTGTTTGTCTCAAGTACTAAACCTATTATTGAGCTTAACCTTGTGTTTACTGTCACAATCACAAGCAAATTAAGACAATTATTAAGATTTATGAATAACTTTTGTATTAGCCTCTTAAGTATTTCCTATCTCTAGGTACACAATTAACCTAAAATTGTTACCTTCTTAAACTAATATTATACTTTTACTCTCACTCCATTATATAATACCTTAGATCAATCAATTATTGGCCAGATAATCAAAGCATTAAGAGCAAAGATAACAAACTAATCAAGTGCAAAGTTTAATTGAATCAAATTTAAATAAGTATTCCATAGATAAATCAAATAGAAAAATTTTAATTACCCTAATACGGTGATAAAAAGTCCCAAATTAAGAATGTTCATATTCGACAAAAAGTCCAAGTAGCGGATGTCGGAGATAAGGTGAGGGAAGGAAGACTTAGATGGTATGGACATGTTTTAAGAAGACCTCCTAATGCTGCAGTTCGTAAGTGTGAGAATTTGTTGATTGAGGGGGCTAGAGGTCGTGGAAGACCTAGAACTGTGTGGAAGGAGGTGATAGCAAGAGACTTACGTGCCTTAGATCTTGATGCGGATTTGATTAATGACAGACTTGAATGGAGACGTAAAATCCGTGTCTTGGAAGAGGCCTAAGGCTGGAGTATCTTTTTTGGTGTCTTTTGAGCTTCTTTTGTTGAGGATCCATACAGCCGACCCCAACTTGTTTGGGACTAAGGCTTAGTTGTTGTTGTTGTTGTACCCTAATACGGTTTTTAACGACTCATAATTGAAATTAAAATTTTAAAAAAAGAGAGTAGATGATAGAAGATATAATTGAAATTGAAATTAAAGGAAAACACACTAGAAAAATCAAAACTTTAGAAAGAATAGAGCCTCTTGTACTTGAATAGATCTTGACTAAAATTTTCTCTTCTCTTCAAAGCTAAATCTAACTTAAAATCTGGAAATTTTGCTCTCAAAATTGTTGTAGAAAAATTGGATCCCCAAAACATAGAAAAAGACATATTTGTATAGTAGTCTTGAGGGTCTTCTTGTTGAAATAGGAAAAAGATCTTTGGATAAGGTTTGAGAACTTCTAATCTTGATAAGCATAGATTTTTGTGCAATATTGAAGACTCCTTCCATGTTTAGGAATTGTATTTTGAGGTTCTCTTTTCCTTTTCAAAAGCTGGAGAAAGTCTGGATAAGAATCTCTGAAGGTTTTACATGTTGGAAATCATATTATAAAATGAAATTGCCTTAATTTCGGATTTGACTACCCTAGCTTTACCACGGTCACGTTTTTTAGATGCCACGGTTGTGGCTTTCAATTTGATTTTGAAATTTCAATAGCTTTTCTTCAAATATCTAGGGAATGCTTGAATGAATCCCACTGTTGAGGTCTTGAGTTATCACAGTCGTGGCTTCCAAATCTCCTATGGATTTCTCTCTTTCCTTCTCCCCATCTTTGGCCGTCTCAAAATGAAGTCCAAGATAGTGGCTTTTGAGGGCTATGGGTGTCGCATTGACTTCCTTTGCATTTTTGCTTTTTTTTTCTTCGACTTTGCACCATTTTTAATTAAAAACTTATATCTTGGCCTTCCAAACTAAAATAAGAGAAATTATAACTCCAACAAAGAAAATTCATTAAATTCAATTGAAAGTAATTAAAAATAGGATTAGAATTATCTAAAATATTAGTCAAAATACAACTCTATCACCTAGCTATTAAAAAAAAACTTAATTATTTAATAGGTTTATGGTATTGAATCATTATTAATTCAACATGTAATTATTTTTAGTTGTGCAAAGTTATATAAATCATAATTTTATTCTGTATATAAAGTTATTGGTAATTATGTAAAATAATATTTCAATAAAACATGTGCAAATAATAAATTTGAACTAGTTATTTTGAAGAATCATAACCAAATTCAATATGTAATTTAAAAATTCAATATTCATAATTATTAAAATTACTTGATAAAAAAATCTTATTAACTAATTTTTAATAACTTATGTATTTTTCAACATTTTCGTAGCTGGATTGTTGTACACCACAGAGTATCCAAGTCGCTATGAATATTAGGGGAAAAAAAGTTCCTGAAAGAATATTGAGAGGAGAGGACTTGACAGCTTCTATTTTATTTAATTGACTTATTTATTTTTAAATAGTTTTTATATTAAGAGTGCTATTTTAGTTCTAGTAAAAATCATTTCCTATATTCTAAATGTGAAATATATTAGGACAACACTCATAATGGTCCTAATAATATATTTTTCTATTAAAAGTTATCCTTATATTTTAAAGGGGATACATATTATAGGCAATAAATATATTGGTCCCCTAAAATTAAAAAAAAAAATTCGAGGCCTACAAAAAAAATTTGTCCCAAAAAAATTATCCCCTTTGCTCATGAATTTTGTAGTGCTGATTTTTTTTTCTAATTTTATTTTATCTTCACTCTAAATGAGGTTTTAGAATATAAAATTATTATTGGACAAATTCTTATTTTAAGCATAACGCAACTATTTTCATAGCATACACATGAAAATTTCTAGTGGTGATTTTTTATGGATTTGTTGTGACTTTTTTCTTGCGGTGAATATGCATTTATGACTATTGCATGGAATTGCAATTTGCATAGTAGATGCATTTCACATATGCTTAATGAGGTTGAGCAGGGGCAAAGTCAGACTTTTTAGTGAAGGAGGACAAAATAAAAATATCATATATTTTTTTAAAAATTTAAAGGAGTGCAATTAAGTATTTTAAAAATTTTAATAATATATATATATATATATAAATTTAAAACAGAAGGGGGGCAGCTGCCCCCTTCTAACCTGAGTATCTTCCTCAGTGAGGTTGAGGAATGCATTCCACGAAAGATTTTGTGTAATACTTTGTAAAAAAAAATTAAATAAATGATATTATTGTTATTTTAATAAATTTTTCATTATAATATATTGTTATAATTATTATTATAAACACAAACTTATTTTAAAATTTTAGTTAAATGAATTTTAAATATGTATATGAACTAATTTCATTTCATTGAAAATAAATATAAGATTATATTTTCTTAAAGTGCCTAAGATTAAATAAATATTTTTTAAACATAATTAACTAATAATATAAATATTGTCATAATAATTATTATTAAACTATTAAAAATAAACGAACTAAATTAATATAACTTAGTTGTATATTGAAATATTATAAATACTTAATAAATTTAGACATTCAAATTATACTAAGTTATTAAAAATATTGTTGGAATATTTGATGAGCAATTGGCTTGACAAATTGAGAGAAGACTTATTGAAGTATTATTTTAAAATTTTAAAAACGAGCAAATTACGCTAATACTCTGCTGAAAATTCGTTAGAATTTTAGGAATCATCCTCACGTTTTCTTTTCATGTCATTCACCTCGTTGTAGTTAATAATCTTAGATTATAATTTATTAAATTATTTTTTATATCACTGTAGGTGAGGATTCAACTGCAATTGTAGAACATAGAGGTGATTCAGTCGATTAAATAAATTGAGCTATCGATCAAGGTAAGTAGATAATTATATAATATTGGTATTTTATTAAATTAAATTTATATAAAATTTGTTAAATTTATTTTATGATGAAATTAAATTTATAATGGGATTTGAATGAGAAAATCTTATTTATGAATACATTTGAAATGAGAACAGATAATAGTGTATTGATGGTTGAATTATGAAATGATGATTATTTATTAATACAACTGAATAAATGCTCTGAATATACTCATTATATATTTTCTAATAGAGGCACCTGTGATTACGGGGTGTGAATGGAATTGACGGATTATGTTTATTATTATGATACTGCCTTTGAAGTCACAAGAACCATTTCACATGGGAGTGGGAAAAAAATCTCTGCTCACATCTACTTAAGAAAAACTCATCCACGAGTGCAAATCAATACTTGGATATAGTGGTGCATCATCAGTATAGAATGGATATAGGTCAGCGACATTGAAGATCAACAACATAGATATTATCATTAATTTTCTGAATGATGTTATGAGAACCATACTTCTTCTATTGTAGCTTGTTATAGGAACCCACTGGAAGTTGCTCACATCGAATGAATACTATTACTTGATCTCCAATTGAAAATATTTGCTTGCGCTTGTGTTTATTTGCTTCTTATGTTTGGCATTGGCTGCTACAAGCTTCAACTGAACTTATTTTTGTACATCAATAATTTGCTCAAATATCATCTAGCGCAACGTAAGCTAAAAATCCTAACACACACAAATGTTTAAGAGAATAAAATTTTTAAGAAATTTTATTGATTAAGTTATGAATGAATACAATGCTTGTGAATGGCTATATATAGACATAAACAAATACTATAAGAAAAAAGAGTCATACACTCATATTCTAGAAATACAGAAAGAAAGAAATTTCACGAACAAACTACCAAAATCAAATATAATAAAATATCCTAGACAAAAACGCTTTGTTTTGCATTGAAGAGCTTAGACTTACAGTTCCATCATTAATTCTCAACAATCTGTCGTTGATTGTCATTAGCGACGGATCAGTAATGGGACAAAATTTGTAGCGGTCGCTGATAAATTAGCGACGTATATTATACTCGTAGTTAATTAGTGATAGAATTTTTCATCGCTAATTATATAAGATCCGTCGCTATTTTTTCTTGTCGCCCTTTATTTGGAGACAAGTTTAATGACGGCTTATTCGTCGCTAAATTTTAATTTTTTTAAAAAAAATAAAATATTTTTAAAAAACTAAAATAAATTATTTTCTTTTATAAAAATAATTTATTTTATTTTTAATAATAATTTATTTTATTTTAAGAATAATTTTTATTTTTAAGAATAATTTTATTTCTTATAATAATTTTTTATTGTTTAATAATACTTTTCATTATTTTTAATAATATTTTATTTTATTTTTTAATAACAATTCATTTTATTTTTTAAAATTTATAAAATTATTCAAGAAAAAATTATTCTAATAAATAATTTAGTTATATAAATAATAAAGTATATACTCAATAATTTCTAAAAAAACTATTTCTCTATCTGCTTTCTAAAAATAAATTATTCTACTATATAATTTGTAAAAATTAATTATTCCAAAAATTACTTATTCAACCAAATAATTTATATATTCTATCAAACAATTTATTCGTTCTAAATATTAATTATTCTACCAAATCATTTTCAAATATTATTTATTCTATCATTTCTCTAAAACATAAATTCTTCTATCAAATAATTTTAAAAAATTAATTTTAACAATTATTTATTCAATCAAACTATTTATTTTTACTAAAAATAAATAATAACCAATTCAAAAAATAAACAAATAAGTTTAAAAAAAATACATACCTTCAATTGAAGAAAACAAAGATAAGGAAAGAGAAAAAGGCAAAAAGAGAGAGAGAGAGAGAGAGAGAGAGAGAGAGAGAGAGAAAGAAGAAAGAAAGAGAAAAAGACAAAAAGAAAAAGAAAAATGAGAAAGCAGAAGGAGAAAGAGATGAAGTAAGAAAGAAGAAGGAGAAAGAGATGAAGAAATAAAGAAAAAATAAAGAAATAAAGAAAAAGAAGGCCGGTGGAGATTTTTAAGTAAAATTTTTCAGGTTTTAGCGATGGAAATAAGTCTGCTGCTAAGACCCTGGTTAATTCCCGGTTTTTTTAAAAAAAAATTAATTTTAGCAATGGATAAAATCCTGCTCAAAATTTTAAAATAATTTAATTTTTTGAAAAAAATATAAATTTTATATATTAGCGACAAAAAATATCCAACGTAAATTTTTTTCTAATTTAAAATTAAATTTTAGAATCAACGATAGTTTTATCCATCACTAATTCTTTTTATTTTAAAATTTAGTAATTTAAATAATTGGCGTAAGATTTTTTCGTCGCTAATTAGGAAATAAAATTTTAGCATTGCATTTTAGCTATGGATTTTTATTTATGTATTTGAATGCTTGGCGCCAACAATTGATGTTAATTTTAACTACGAATTTATCGATGGATTTCTTTAACCCGTTGCTAAAAGTTTGGTGCTAATGATTGGTGTCAGATTTAGCTTCGAATTTAGCAACGACTTTTTTCTTTCACTAAATTAGTCTCTAATATGAATTTTTCTTGTAGTGAAATAAGAATCGTAAGAGGAAATAAAATAAAAATTCTAAAGGGAGTAGAATTAAATAAATAAAAATATTAAAAAAATAGAAATAGAAATATTAAAAGAACTAGAATTAGTGAAATAATTATCTTAGGAGGATTATGATAAGAATCATAATAATTATTTTATTATGATTCATTAAAAATATAAAATTATCTTAAACATAAAATCATATATGGCAAGAGTCCTAGAAAAAATAGGATTCATTGAAAATTAAAAAAAAAATAGATTATAAATTTGTGAATTAATGCCCCACGTCAGTGTGGTACTTAGATGGTGGTAATAAATAGTTGTAATCCTATATGTGATTGAAACTAGATCTAAAATGTACTGGGAACCAGTGATATAATAAAGGTTAACAAGGCGAAAATTGTAGGCTTCAAATATCCTATTTTTGTTATTTGTATTTTTGCTTCTGTTTTTATCAAATTTTATATTTTTTTTGAAAGTAAAATAATACCTATAATATATTCAAAACATATATTTAAAATCCCTAGTTATAAAGTGAATGGGTCGAATTTATATAATTAGTTTTCATTTTTTAATTACTTTTTTTGTAGAACATTTTTTTTTCTTACAGTGAAAATCAAAATCAGGACTTAAGTCACTACTCTTCTATCATAAGACACATCAATTTTATCATGATCAATTCAATAAAGGAGGCCATGGGGAGGTAGGGGAGAGGTTCATTTAGAATATGTGCTCCAATTGGAAGGGCTAAATAAACTAAATAATCTGTCGTATAGTTGGCTTCTCCATGAACATACTTGATATTTACTTGTCATTCCAGTTTAAGTTAGTTACACAACTCATTTTTAAAAAAGAAGCCTGCAAAACTACAATTGATTTACTCATAATTCTCTTAAAAAAAGGAAAAGAAAAAAAAACACTTGATTTACTCATAATTCTCTTATAATATATATATATATATATTCGAGTCATTTGGAATTAAAAATCATTATGATTATCAATGAGTTTTATTACTAATAATAGAAAAAATAAACAATGAAATTAAAAATCAGAATTTCAGTTGATACCTAATTAATAAGGAAAAATTACACTATTGATTTTGGATTTCTCAAAATTTTCTTTTTTCGTGTTTAACTTTTTTTTAACTAGTTCAATGTCTCACATTTAATAAATATTGCAAAATGAATTATTCCGATTGTTTTGTGCTCATTGGCTTGCTAATAAGTCTTAGGCGGGGTCCATTTTATGTTAAAAAGATTTTGTGTTTGATTAAGTTATATCTCTAATTTAGTTTGATGTAGGAAAAAAAATTAAGGATGTGATTAATTGTGAAAAAAATTGCTGAAGTTGCAATTGCCTAAAGAAGAAGATAATGAATAAATAGAAAAAAATCAATAGAGATGGAAGATAAATTGAGGTGCCCATATGGAGAATGACACATGATGAGAACATTTTGGACAACTTCGAATTTATGTAGGAGTTTTTGGTTTTACTAAAATCTCTCATGCAATATGAATTTTAAATAGGTCAAGGTTCCAATTACTAATAGATTGAGACAAACCATTACTGAATTATTGAATAGCAAATCAATGTTAAAGTTGGAGTTATAGAAAGAAGATAATGGATTATAGTTATTTTGTTAGTTATAGTGATAATGTTCAATTAATTTAATCTATTGTGATGACTTGATTTATGACTTGGATTGATATTTTGGGATTTCAACTTGAAATAGAATTTTCATTGATTTCATTTAGGTCTATAATGGTGAAGAAGGGTGATGGCCAATGGGCCCGAGCCCTCAAGCCCAGCACTAACCTCATTGGAGGTGCAAAGGGCAAGCCCCCTTATGGTATGGATCTAACTCTTTTTATATTGTCTTTTGGAGCAACCTACTTTTTTGTTTGAGTTATATATAAATACCTTGTAACAGGATTTTTTGTTGCATCTATGTATTTAATTCTCATACAGATAAGAATTTTTTTCTCCTTGCCGTAGGACTTAGGCCACATTGACCCAACCATATAAATTTCTGTGTAATTTTTTAAAGTAATTTTTTCAGTTATTATTAATTTTTTTGGCAAGTGGTATCAGAGTTAGGTAGAATTTAAAGTATTAATATTGAATATATTTCTCCAAAAATTTGAAATCCAAAGATTCAATGAATTGAATGGTTTCACTTTATGAAAAGTAAGGATGAAGGCTCTTGTGATTTAGTCGGAAATTGTAGTAGCATTGGAAGAAGAAAAATTGCCAGCAAAGATGAATGCAATAAAGAAGGTTGGGTTTCTATCTACAACACATAGTATGATTCTGTTGAGTTTGGGAGATGAAGTCTTAAGGGAGGTGGTTGATGAAACAAACATGGCTTCATTATGTAAATAGCTTGAAGGTAAATATCAAAAGAAACCCATAACGAATCTTTTATATCAAAAACAATGTTTGTATGCCTTGAGGATGACAGAAAGTACACTTGTTAAAGATCATGTTGATAGTTTCGACTGAATCATTCTTGATTTACCATGTGTTGAGTTTAAAATTGAGGATCAAGCCATAATTCTCTTGTGTTCCTTTCCTAATTCATTTGAAAACTTTGTTGATATTATATTATATGGAAGAGAGACTATTTCTATTGGTGATATGAAAGATGCATTGCAATTGAAGGAATTAAAGTGAAAGGTCTTTGGCTCATATAAAAGTGGATCAAAATCTAATCTGGCTGTTAGTAGGGAATAGAAGCAAGGATAATAATAAAAGTAAGTCACATTTAAAATCAAAGTCCAAAGGACCTCGATGCTATCACTGTAAAGAGCAGGGGCACTTAAGAAGGGATTGTCCACAACGTGAGAATGGTAAAAGAAAAAAAGGAATCAAATGGTAAAGCAAGTGCTAATGTAGTGCAGAAGAGTTTTTATGAAGGGGAACTTGAAGGTAATGATGTTTTGTTTATTTGTACTTTCAATTCTTCAAGTACATGGGCATTGGGTATTAGTGCTTCTTATCATACGACTTTCAACAACAATTGTTTCCAAATTTTAAAAGAATTGAAAGAATATAACTCTAAATTTTATTATTAGAAGAGATGGTACCTTTAATGAATATGTTACAGTTGGCTAGAAAAGGGAACTTGATGATCTTATAAATAAAAATGATCATGGTGCTAACTATAAGGAAGAGTTTGAAATTGAAGCTTCCAACAAGATATTAAAAAAATCTTTTAAATTAGTTAAAGATATGCAGGAGGAAGAACCATAGAGTATAGCAAAAAGAAGAGAAATAAGTGAAATAAAAAAAGCCTGCTAGGTATGTAGATTTTGTTAGTATTATAGATACTATTCCAGTTGCTTATGCATTGACAACAATAGAGAGTATAAATTTTGATAAACTTCAGTCATTGTTAACACCTAATTTTCAAAAGATTATTTTCACAACTCAAAACCAATGATGAGATTAAGTTTTATCTTCAAATTTAGAATAATTCCTTTTGGATAAGCCTTCGGATTCAAAAGAAATGGACATACTAAAGTAAAGCAAACCTATTATGATTATAGCTCCGGAATGCAAAAGCCTTTAATTTTGGGCATGCTTTATTTGCCGTGCTCTTTTTCTTTAGACACACTCAGATTTAGCCCAAAATAGATGAAAGTGGAATAGGATGGATGAAAATGGCCCAAACCCTAGAAACTACCACTTGGTACTTCAATTTCACTATGCAGATAGACCCACAACTTAAACCACCGCTCGAAACCAGCCCAAAACCAAGTCTAGGCCCAATCCAAGGACCATTTGCTTGAACAGAAGGACTACCACGTAGTGATTTCGACCATCCATGGGGATAGAAGGACCACCGTGCGGTGGTTTCAACCATCTGTATAATGATAGTATCCATATAAGGTTAAAGTTGTAATTTTTTTGAGTTTTTAAAGAACTCTACCACATCTAACCTGATCCAAACCGATAAAACTCATCCAAACCAACATATTCTATTCTTATCACATCTGAAACTCACCCATTGATTACCCTACCATAATAAATACCCAAAATTAATTTAGACATTAGTCATTATGATCAAATCTTAAACTAGAGCAAATAAGGAGAACAACCATTCCTTCCATAAACACAGACATGTAACCACGGATTCCAAACTAAAAAATACCTTCCATTTAGAACCTTAATCCCTCTAAAAGAAGTTACAATCCTTTCCAAGCACTAAGACTATCTGACTTAATCCACAATCTGCAAATACCTAGACTCCAAGCCAATCGAAAACCATAAAAAAATCCAAATGCTCAGCTCCAGTAATTGAACATTTGTTAATATTGACCGCAAAACCTTTGATCCAATTTCCTAAACTATCACGGATCAGTCCCGCAATAAATTTCAAGTCCCAGTCAACCAGAAGGAGCCATCTGAATTCAGTGAGAATCAACTTACATGAGGAGATTGCCGACTGATCCGAACTCCCTTACTAAGCCTAGAATTACTTCTACTCAAAAGCAATCTCAACCAAATGAGCTCTATCAATCTCATTGAACTTGAAAAAAATTCCTGCAAGAAAACTATTGAGACACTGTTGTTTCTAAGCAAAAAATGAAGTTATTCCATGAAAAATAAAACTTCCAGCAAACTACTCCAAATAAGGAGGACTAGGAATGACTAGCCCTATAATCGTATTATTTAATAAATTGAAGATAAACCAATCAAGTAAATCCATAGAGAAGAAATTGAACAAGAGAGGATGGGTGCCAAATTTAAACCCAAACCATCTAATGCAAAAAAAAAACTGACAATATTTGTTAAAGTTAAAATGCTAAATTAATAAAAAAAAATTGAAACATGAAAGTAAAAATATATAGAAAATTTTAGATATAAAAATTTAGATTTTCCCAATTAACAACCAAAATTTTTGAGAAAACTAAAAGGTGTTGAAATAAATAATTAAATTATTTTACAATAATATTAAATAAAAAAATTTGAGCACAACAACAAAATAATCTATTAGAGCAACGGAAAGCTTATTATCTACCTATGAAAATCAAAGGTTTGAGTCTTTAATGTTGAAGGTATGATTTTTTTTTTTTCAATTAAACTTGAAAAGACAGATAATCAACTAATTAACTCACTGAAACTACGTGTTCTGTAGATTGATTATATAAACCGAAATGACTATTCGTACAGATAAAATTTGAAATTTAACCAAATTCTAAAAAGAAATAGACTTTTTAAGATTCAACCCAAAGTCACAATTTTGTCCAAACTTGAAAAAAGAAAATCAATAATAATTTAACTCAATAAATAACTAGAATGCATATGATCTTTAATATTCTCCATATCTTTTAATAGTAAGTTTAATTATCAACATCATTAAAATTACTTTTTTTATTACAAAATAAATTATTTTATTGATATAAAAAATAAGAAAATAAATTATGGAATGAAAACTACCCAAAAAGAAAAATAAATACTCATATATGTGCTTAATCTATAGTCATCTCAAAATATAAAAAGACAGAAAAACTTCAAAATATAAATAAAAAAACCCAAAAATAAAAAAAAATAGCTGAGAAAATATAAACACTTAAAATTCATGAAGAAAATGAATTCGTAAAATTTTGAACATGCTCACAACGAAAAAACCAATGCAACATCTATCAAAAATGAAATAACTTAAGCAGAAGCTAAATGATCTTGAGCAATAGATTTTAAAAAAAAAAGACTAAAATTTTATAAATAAACTTTAGCCTGATCATATATGTAAATTATATTAAAAAAATAACAACCTTCATTGTAATTTTAAAATTTTTTATTTTTTATAAAAAATATTTTAATTATTTTATTATAAATTTATAGACCGTATAAAATTTATAAATTTATCATAAATTATAAAAATTTAGTATTTTAATAAATATTTTATAAATATAATAAATTTAAATTTTTTTTAAAATTTTTTTATATTTTTGTTAAAAGCCAAATCATATCCGCAACAAGACAAACAATAAAAGAGAGAGAGAGAGCGCGCGTTCATAACAATAAAAAGATAATAACCTAATAATTATATGCTACAACCGTTGTAGCAATAAATGCCTACAACGGACCAATAAGATTCTTACACGTAGATTAAATGATTCATTTCATTGGTCCGTTGTAGGCATTTAATCTACGTATAAGAATCTCATTGGTCCGTTGTATGCATTTATTGCTACAACGGTTATAGCATATAATTATTCGCAGCTAGTACTTCAGCCGAGACTCACCATTAAAATCACATTAAAGCAGTAAAGGACAAATATTAATTAAGTTTACCACATTCATCTTACACATTTCTCCGATTCCAAGATTTTACACAACTCAGTCTTGCCCAACTCTCAACATTAAAAGGGAAAAAAAACAGTAAGAAAGTAGTAATAATTAGCACTGCCAAAGAGCAGCTGATAATTACCGCAACAACCACCAGCTCTGATAATTATTACATATTGATCCATCAATTATTTTTTCGCATGTTTTGACAATAATGAACAAGAATAAGAGGATGAAGCCTTCTTTACAGGAATACATTTGCCTCTTGTTGTTTTCATCTCTTTTATTTCTTCCTCCACTTCTTCTCCTCCTCTATCCTTTGTGCTTCTGATCAAATATGATCATAAAAAGTTATTTGAAAATATCATTTTACTATTAATTCTAATAAATTCATGCAATTTTTAAAAGCAATTCAATGTATGCAATCTTTTAAATAATTTTTTTAAAAAAATAATATTGTTAAACATACAGTAATTAGAAAAAAAATTAAATAAGAAAAATGAGATTTACATGGTTTGTCAATATCACCTACGTTGGATTGAGAGAAAATTTTTTATTTGTGAGAATAGAATATAAAAGTACCGTAAATGATTCTAATATAAGGTACTTATACAATCTAAATATCAGAAAAAAAAAATCCTTTTGCATTGACCTTTCAAAATTTCAAATCAAATCATATGATTGGGTCATCACAAAAATTTAAATTATTCAATAATTATTATATAAATATTTAATAGCAGTATTTTTTTTTTGGGTAATAATTTTATTAATACCTCTTTATCAAGATGTATAACAAATTTACAATTAATTGTCCATTTTGATAACTATTAAAATATATTAAGTTAATACCGCTAATTCTAATATTTGATAATAGCATATAATTTTTTTATTAAAATTCTCTTGAAGTTTATTATAATTAATATTTTAAATTATTACTATCTTAAAATTAATACTTTTATCAATTAAAGTATTAATTTTGACATAGATTATAGACATCATAATATTAATAATGTTTTATTCAAACTGAAACATCAGCTATACTAACCTTTCTTCATTATACGAATTAGATCTCTTGAACACCGGTTCAGCATCAACTCGGTTCTGACTCATTGACTCGACAATGCTTCCACTAAAATATTCCTTTTCTTCTGCCTGTGAATTTCCAAACCTTGGATTCTCAGACATGCAACTAATAATCATATCCACATCTTCAGCAACTCCAACCTTAACAGCTGTTTTACACAATGCTGCTTTGTGAAGATTATTTTCACTGCTCCTTTTAACCACAATGTTACTATTACTTTTCACTTTTACCGGACGTTGCCTTAAACTGGGTGCATTAGCATTACCATTAGCAGTGCCCTTTGCTTTAGCTGCAGCTAAGTTTCCACAAGAAATGAGTTGGAGTAGGACAGAGTTACGACTCGGTGCTGACACAGTATCAATTGGGTCGCCATCTTCGAATCGTTTTGAAGTCGGTTTCTGGTGGGCTTTGTCAGAGTGTATTGATGGTGAGAATGAATCCTGGGGGTGAGTTGACTCAGTGGTGGTGATGGGGTTTTTGCTGAGCTGTTGTTCTTCGAGTTCACCTCTGGAACAACGAGATTGAGGTGTTGTGGAAGTAGCAGAAGTTATTTTATCTTCATCTTCGTATTCTTCTTGTGATTCTTGTTCTTGCTCTTCTTCATAATCTTCGTATTCGTACTTAGTATTGTGTGTTTCTTCAAGTTGTTTGAGTTGATGACTCGAACCGAGTTGTTTTGATCTTGCATTGAGATTGGGTTCTTTGATTAATTGCCTATTATTATTTATTACCTGCACTTCTTCGAACCTTTCTGCAAAAGATCAATAAATGGTCCATAATAGTTATAAATTAATCATTAATTTTTTTCCCACCTACACCTAAATTTTGTATTTAATTATAATATAAGCTCAAATTTTAGTCGAAACTGAATTAAACTAAAAAAGAAAATTGATGATGGAGAGACTAACCAGAACATCCTGCAACTAGTTCGGATCCTTTGAGAACATATTCAGCTCCATCTGATGGATAGATAATATCATTTTCTGCCAAGTCATTCCACACATAGCCATTCTTATAGCTCCTACAAATAAAAAAAAGGGAAATTAATTAATTAGTAATCAACAAAAATTATTCAAAGCTAGCAAATGGCATTGATAACAATTAATTAGAGGTCAACAAATAATAATTAATTGATCAATATTCAAAACTTTTACTCACCTTTTGCAAGACCAAGAGTATAATGAAGGCATTCCTTTGCCTCTAAGAACCGTAAGCCGATCCATAACATCTATAACAAAATTTTTAAAAAAAATAGTAAAAATAGTAAAATCGAATGTGTATCTCTTAAAAATTAAAAAAAAAAGGGTTTTATTAAGTACCTCTTAAACGAAGGTGTTGATTGGCAAAATGGGTAACTTCCATATAATGAGGATGTTCAAGTTGGCCATTTCTTGAAAGATAATAAACAATTTGAACCTTTTTAATCGGTTTGATCTTTGGGTGGACATGTTGCACTTGCGAGCTGACCTTGGCTCTGTTTGGCCCCGTTTCTTTTTCTTTGGTTCTTGCAGATCGAAGAAGATGATGATGTTCCATATTCTTCTTTGTTTCAATTCCTTCCTGAGTCTTTTTTTTATCAGATCTTGAGTCTTTTTTTGAAGTCCTAATGCAAGAGTATGTGTATTTCTATTTTATTAATTAGCACACGAAGATAGAGATATAGAGAGTAAAAAGTGAAAAGGAAAGATGAGAATTGAGGCATCAAAAGGCGCAAATATTTTTACCAGTAATTTTCTTTGGTCAACTTTGGATGCTTTTAATGAATTGATTTAATTAAGAAAAGAATGTTTAAATGATGAGTACTGTTATTGTTAAAAAAAAAAGACAAGTACTGTTTATCATATGAATATATTTTGACTTTGTGTTAGCTTTCTGATACAAAACTCGGGCAAAAAAGGTTTGCACTAATTGATATTATCTGTGTCTGTAAGGCTATTTGGCAGCATATTAGACTTGCTAGATTGCAGGACGGAATTTATTAGCTTCATTCAGGATTTATTGTGCTTATTACTTAATTACTCCATAGTTCGTAGCCCATAATTGTAGCCTGTGAAAATGAAAGGGTAGCGACAGCTGGGTAATAGAGCCCTCCAGCCTCCTGTTAGCCCAAACAGGGCCTCATTAAATATTTTGGCCTACTTTGAATTTGTTTTTGAGGACTTTTCGCCATTTATGGCGTTTTGAATTTGGAATTTCTATAAAACTAACCTAAAAAATAAAATTATTTATAAAAATATGCAATTTTTATTGTTTATTTACATATTTATAAAAGTCTCTCTCAAAATAATAAAAATACGCTAACTTAACCGAAAAAACAACGTTCATCGTCTACTCCATCTTCTCTCCATATTCATATTCATCTTCTCTCTCAAAAAAATTCCTTCTTCACATTGTTCTTCAACAAAACCTTCATCTTCTATTCATTCTTCAACAAACTCCATATTTATCTTTTTCTTCAATAAAAAATCTTCAACTTTTTCACTTCATCAAAAATCATCATTTTCTGCTTTTTATTCAACAAATCTCCATCTGCCTCGCCCAAAATTTTCAAAAACACTAAAAGAAGGAAAAAAAACAAAAAAGAAGAAAAGAAAATCAACATGCAAACCAAAAAAAGTAAAATATACATGCAATCTTCTTCATCTTCTTTTTTCATCGTCTTCTTTTTTCATATTCATCACCATCAATCAAAACACAACTCAAAAAATAAAAACAAATAAAAAATCAGTATAAAAAAATAAGAAAATCAAATATCAAAAACTAAAAAAAACAAAGAAAATTCATCAACATCAGTGCAAGAAAAACTCATTATATTCTTCATCAACATCAGTTCATCAATAAAAAAAGAAAATATGAATCATCAATTAAAGTTGAAAAAAATTGCATGCAACTAGATATAAAAACTTTGATTTACAAAGTAAAATCTTCATCTCTATATTCAATTTAATCTTCATCTTCAACATAATTATCTTTATTTTTTTTCTTCAATAAATCTTTATATTCTTAAAAAAAAAATTAGATCTGAATAATCAAAATGAAAAAAAATACAAAATAAAAATGTAGATGTGTTGTTGATATATTGTATATGTTCTACGAATGTAAGAAGAAAACAGAATAAAAATGTAGTTGTGTTGTTGATGTATTATAGATGTATTGCACATGTAAGAAGAATACTGAATAAAAATATTGATAAATTATTGATATATTATAGATGTATTGCACATGTAAGAAGAAAACTGAATAAAAATATAGATGTGTTATTGATGTATTGTACATGTATAAAAAATAAAAAATAAATCTGTTGATGTATTTTAGATATATTATAAATGTTATATGTAAGCAAAATATTGATGTATTATATGTTGTATGTACTAAAAGAATATAAAATAAAAATGTTGATGTAATATTAATGCAGTGTTGATGTATTATAGTTATATGGTAGATGTTTTGATGTTTTGTAGATGTGTGTATATATTATATATTTATAAGAATATGAAATAAAAAAAATAATTTTGAATAAATAAACATCAAAAAATTCTAAACGCAAATAAAAATTGAAACAAAACTAAAAAAAATTAACGCCAAAAAAAAAGGAAAAGAGGTGCTTCTAATAATGTTAACAGCTAAAAAGGTAAACATGAAAAAAAAAATTGAACAAAATATAAAAATTAAAAAAAAAGTAGTATATTTGAAAAAAAAAATGTAGCATGTTTGAAAATGAAAAATAGAAAAGAGATATATGGTGTAAATTCCTCTTTAATTTTTTTTTTTCTGATATACGGCTAATATGTTTTTGTACCGTGCTTTTTTTAACATTCTTTTTTTTTCACTTTTATATATTTGTGTTTTATTTATATTTTTATTTATAAATAACTTTTTTCTCATATTTTTAATATATTGTTTTTGAATGATAATTGAAAATATAGTGAACTTTCTCATCTATTTTCAAAAGAAAATTCTTTAATAACTTATTTTAAAAATTGTGACTAGTGATATGTATATAAATATAACAATCAATACTTGCATTTTTAAATGTTTATTGTAGTTTGTGATTAACTATGATAATAGATATTACAATAACAAAATTAAATAAGAGTAAGAAGCTAAATGGTGTACTGTAAGAAAAATGTGAATTAGCAACAGAAAAATCATTGCTAATTCTTAAAAATTCATCGCTAATAGTTATTAACAACAGGGCAATATTTGTAGTAATCCATACAGTCACTGAAAAATTAGCGACGAGTCTTTATTTCGTAAGTAATTAGAGACAATTTTTTATCGCTAATGACATAAAAACTGTCGCTATTTTTTTATCCTTTATTTTGAGATAAATTTAGCAACAACATATTCATTGCTAAATCAATCACAAAATTTTTTTTTTAAATAAAATAATTTATTTTTAAAAATAATTTATTTTAATTTTTAATAATAATATATTTTTTAATTTCTAAAATATTTATTCTAATAAATAATTTTGTTATAAAAAAAACTATTTACCAAATAATTTCTAAAAAATATTTCTCTAGCAACTTTCTAAAAATAAATTATTCTACCACATAATTTTTGAAAATTATTTATTCTAAAAAATTACTATTCAATAAAATAATTATTCAACCAAATAATATATATATTCCACTAAATAATTTATTCATTATAAAAATAAATTATTCTATCAAATTATTCCCAGAGATTATTTATTATAACATTTCTCTAAAATATAAATTCTTCTATCAAATAATTAAAAAAAATTATTCTAATAAATATTAATCAAACTATTTATTCTACCAAAAAATAAATAACACTACAAAAAAAATACGCTATCTGCAACGGATAGAATCCGTCGCAGATCCGTCGCAAATCAAGTTTTGCGACCGATCTGCGACGAATACGATCCGTTAATAAAAAAGCCGTTGCAGTTTTTAATATTGCGACGGATTTGCTACCACTAGGCGGTTGCAAATTTGCCACTCAAATTTTCGCGAGCAAACAGTAACTATCGCAAATCCGTCGCAGAAACCGTCGCTAATTGGTAGCAAATTTATCTTCCAGCCATTTTCAAGGTCATAGTATCCCATCGCAGATTATCGTTGCAGATTTTTCGTCGCAGATTTTTTCGCAAAAGTCGTCGCAAATCCGTCACAAAGGCCGTAGCAGATGTTCTGGAGTATATATATGCTGTGGTGTTTTCCGTCGCATATTCCGTCGCAGATGCCGTCGCAAGCTATCCGTCGCAGATTCAGTCACAGACTGTTTTGTGTCATTATATGGATTTTATATATAAAATACGCACCTGTAGTAATAATATTTACAATATAATTACATAAATCTAAATTTACACCAATTTTCATTGATATAAAATACAATAGTTAGTTATACAATAGTTAGTTAAACTAACATAATTCAAAAGTCATTACAATATATAAGTTTTAAACATTTCAAAGTATTAAAGTATGAACACTTTCAAAAGTAAAAACTAAGCCGAAGGCATACACTAGTCATCATCTGGATGTTATTCTGTTACTTGATCTTCTGCTGGTGGGGTTGGTTCTGTTGGAGCCCATCTAGGAGGTTCAGTTGGCCGTCCTAGTAACATATTCTGAATCCAAGTCTGGTTCTCAACCAAAAATCGAGCCATATCTGCAATCTTGGTCTCTAATTTGCTCTCTATATGACTGACTTTATTGCTTATCTCATCACGTATCTCAGTTAACATATTCTCATTCACTTGTTGAGATGTACTTCCACTGCCCTTAAAGATACGAGAAATCGCTAAATTCCCCAACCCATATATTCTGGCCTTCTTTGTTCCTCCTGCCGCTTCAACAAATAAATCATCATCATCCTTAGTACAAGATTGAACTTCCTCTCCATTTGCCTCTTTTGTAGATTGTAATGCTTTCAATTTCTGAAAGCTTTCCTAAAAATGAAAATCAAAACAACGTTAGAGTCAAAATAATCCAGTAGCCAATACACACAATTCACAAGCAATATTCATAAATAGGCAATTTAATAACATTTAACAAAAAAAGTATTAACCAGATTATGACATAACCTATTTATGAGTCTCAGTTCCAATGATTATGATCTCCTCATAAACACAAAAATCTAATAATTCAACTAGTTCTTTTTAATAATTGTACTACCAGCACAACCAAGATGAGGTTCCAAATGCAAGTTGAAACTCAAAAAAACTGAAGGCTACAAGTTCAAAAACTGTCAATTGAATTGCAATGCAAAGAACAATTTGTTTACAGATAAGAGGAGTTAAAGAACTAAGTGGCTAAGTCACTCAAACAGACAATGGGCAATATTTCCATCATTCACAAACAAATTAAAGGGACAACTCTGCAGAATATTTGACAATACTTTAAGAATAAAAGGGTGAAAGAAGATGGTATTTACATTAATGTTTAAAATTTTAAAACAGGGGAAAATTTGCAGAGCAGTCACTTCCTATAAGCTAGATGCAAGCAAAAATTTATGTTGAAATATTATTGACTGATGCAAACTAAAGAGCCAACACACCATATCAGTCATATTTTCAACAAAAACATTATAAACTCATCCATAAAATAATGTAAATAAAATATATTAACTTACATGAACAAGTTCCGATCTCTTATCTATAAACTTCCCCCGAACTTTTTTACTGGTATGGCTATGCTTGAACAATTCATAATTTCCAGGAAACTTTCCCCCATTTGCTGTAGCCTGTTTAAATCAATATGAAACACAAACATAAGATGAAAAAAATAGTCAATTTATTTAACAAAATAAGATGTAGATTACATACCAAATCCTTCGCATGCTCTTTCATCGATTTCGACCCACAAGTGTGAGTAGATGGCCCTGTTCCTAGTCCAGCAGGCTCAGACAGTCTGTTCTTAGACTGTTGCTCTGATAATTTTTTAGCATCTTCCGTTTCCCAATCTTTTCTCCACTCTTCTACAAATTCGGAAGGCACGGGACAGTTCACTAATATGTTATGTCTCACATTGTAAATGAAAGTACTGTATGCCCTTGCTGCTTTGCTTTCGCAAGCTTTTCTCATCAAGCCATCTTCAGATGACCTCCAAGTAAATAATTTCTGCAAAGTAAGTAAAAATTACTAAATATGTTAGCCATTATCATTATTAAAGAATATGAACAAACAAATAAAAATGAATATTAGATAAACATTAACCTTAAACTCTCCGAAGTATAAGTCCTTTGATTGTCGTGACAGTTTTGCCCAAGAGAATCCTGTTTTATCAGGATATCGTTGAAAAGCTTCTGTGCATGCATGTGATATGCCCCATAAATCAGGATTAAATTTGAAACAACTTAAGATTATTAATAAAGTGCCAAAATAGTGACTAAATAAGATAAAATTAGTAAATTACCCATCAGCCTTTGACCAACTAATTATTATTCGCCCATCAGCATCACGGGCTGGTTCTTGGGATCGAGAGCCTCTACTTATAACGTCATTGTTAACATCAGGTTGAGGTTCATGTTCACTAGAATTAGGAGATGAAGCTGATATTTGGGGATTTTCTATTCCTAATCCGTGCATGTTATCCAGTAAGGGAGTAGAAGAGGGTGGTGTTATAAGATTAGACGATTTAGATGTTCTTCTCCTAGATGTTGGAGTTCCATCTGTGTTAGGATTTGAATATTCAAAGGTTCTTCTCCCAAATGTTGGATTTGCTTCTGAATTTGGACTTACAGCCGCTGGAATTGCAGGTGTGGGTTGGGTAGGTGCTATGGCTACTAGTGTGGGTTGGGTAGGTGCTATGGCTGTTGGTGTGGGTTGGGTAGGTGCAATGGCTGTTGGTGTGGGTTGGGTAGGTACCATGGCTGCTGGAACTGTACGTGTGGATCGTCCTCTTCCCACTGGTGGTTGAATAATATTGCTACTTTTCCCTCTAGCCATATCTGCAAGAACCCATAAAACATAAGATTAAATATAGAGAAAAAGAGTAGCAATATTAAATGAAAGGAGGTTCAGTAATTGCTTGTTGCTATTGTTTTAACACAATAATGGTATAGCCTATAGAGATGATACAGTTAAAAATTTTAAAAATGTTGTTACCTTAAATTTTCACAGTAATAAGAAATTCACTTGCTCTTAAATCCAGAACAATCCAACACTAATTAAGAAGTTTAGTTCCTGCCACAAATAAAAAGCGAAAGAAAACACAGAAAGCAATAATTTTGCAAGAATTTTGACACAACAAAGCATGCGAAGAATCAAATAATGAAATGAACTTATATATAAAATGTCTGTTTGTACAAGAAAATAATGATATGACTACTGCATTGTTAGCTCATTCAACTCCACAAAGACATATTTCTACATCAAAGCCAGGCTACAAACGAAGAGATCAAACTCATTTTGAAGACAAACAATGTACTTACTGTTACAAGGCTGGGCATGTTAGGGATTCTTGTTTTAAACTGCATGGGTACCCTGATTGGTATAAGGAACTTAAGCAGAAAATAGAAGAGTCTACTGGAGGTAGAGTTAGAGTTAATATGGCTGAGACTCCTCTTGATGATGATGATGTAACAGATCCAGTGAATTCAACTGAAGTTACTAATTCTTCTTCTTTGCAAGATATGCTACAAAAGTTAACCAAAGTTCTCAAAGGCAAGCCACTCACAGACCATCATTTTGCTGGTTTTGTGCAAGATTTTGCAGGTATTGTTCCTTTTTCACAATCTTCTATGTACAATCAACAAAGTTCATATTGGATTATTAACTCAGGGGCAAGTAATCACATTTGTGCTAACAAGACTCTTTTTCTAACTCTGAATAAAGTGGATCATTATCATACTGTTCATCTTCCTGATGGTACTATATTGAAAGTTGAATTGGCTAGAAGAGTGAATATTACTGAAATTTTAATCCTAGATGAAGCTCTTTATGTACCTAAGTTCAGTTATAACTTACTGTCAGTCATTAAGTTAGCTACGGATAGTGGAGTTATTTTCACATTTTACCCATCTTTTTGTTTTCTACAGGACCTCAAGACTAAAGAGCCACTTGCCGTTGGTCAAGCTTCTGGCAATCTTTACATCCTAGATCAAACTTCTTTTGTATTTAGTACTATTACTCATTACTTACAACTTACTCAATCTTTATGTTCCTCTCATTCCCTTGTGAATATCATTACAGATTCTAGTTTATGGCATCAAAGATTGGGCCATCCCTCAACTACTGTACTTGACAAGTTAAATTTACTGAATAAAAGTGATTCTTCTCTTCCTTGTGATGTGTGTGCTAAATCTAAACAGACTAGGCAGGTTTTTTCCACTCAGTCAATCAAATAGTCAAATCTTATTTGAGATTTTACATATTGAAATATGGGGTCCTTATCAAAAACAAAGTTTATCGGGTGCAGGGTTTTTTCTAACTATTGTTGAGGATATGAGTAGGTCTACTTGGACTTTCATGTTACAATCTAAAGATTAAGTTACTGCTGTGTTGGAGAAATTTCTTAAAATGGTTCAGACTCAATTCAATGGTGTTGTCAAAATTATAAGAACCGACAATGGTGGTGAGTTTCGTAGTCATTCTTGGCAATAAGTTTTGCAGAATTTTGGTATTCTGTTCCAAAGGACTTGTAATTATACTCCTCAACAAATTGGAAGGGCTGAAAGAAAATATAAGCATTTAGTGCAAGTGGCTAGGGCTCTTCTGTTGCAGGCGTCTTTGCCTATTGTTTTTTGGGCTGAAACTATATTGGAAGAGTCCTTATGAGTTATTGTTCCAATCTAGACCTGATCTTTCTTCTCGTAAGCAGTTTGGGTGCCTATGTTATGCTACTGCTACAAGACCTTCTAAAGGCAAGTTTGCACCCGGGGCATCTAAGTGCATTTTTCTAGGTTTTGTTTCTGGGCAGAAGGGTTTCAAGTTGTATGACTTGGATAATCTGAAGTTTTTTGTTTCAAGAGATGTTGTTTTCCATGAAAACAATTTTCCTTATGTTTCTGTTACACAAGGAGATACATATGATGTTGTTGTTCCTCAAATTTCTATTTCAAATGATCCTGACATTTCTATTTCAACTACACAATCATAGACACAATCATCTACTCAATCATAGATACAAACCCACTTCACCACAAATACAACCACTTAATCAACCACAAATACAGCCACCTACTCAGCCATTACAATTAATACCAAATGCACATTCACCACAAATAATTCAATCAATTCAACCAACACAAACATTAACTATACATGTTTAAGGTGTAGCAACTATTTTTTTTTTTTTTTACATTAATTTTTATGATTTTTATAATAATATTTTTACGATTTTTATTATTTTTATAATAATATTTTTAGGAGTTTATTATAAATGAAGGTGATTGAGAGGATCCTTTTGCCAGATATGATTATGATATTTTTAGAAGAATATGCATATATTCTGCAGAACAGATTTAATCTACAGTGTACAAGAGTATCATTTAAATTCAAAGAATTTTTAAATCAACTGGAAGCCTATAATTACATATGAACTATCTACCATCTATTTCAATGAACTATTCATTTTCCCCTTTTCCTTTCCCCTTATGAACCCAACTCTATGTTCCTGTATGCCTTGATTTTAAACACGACAAAATGGTTCAACTAGGAACAGCAAAATAATTTTAAACACGACAAAAATGATTTCAGAAGCATATTGTTAGCAAAATTGTTAGCAACTAAGCAGTGAATATCGCGTAAAGGTTTCATATAGCATGATGTTATGAATGCATGTGATAAATACATATGTAACTACCATGTATGCAGCAGGAATTGACAGCATATGTAGTAAATTAATAAATTAATGCAAAATTTTTATAACATTTCAAAATGGGCCATAAATAGTTCCCAACTCTATAGTATAGTCAAAGTAAACATCAAAACAAGGAAAAAGAATCAAATACTAATTAGTCATTTGCCTCTTTACTAATTACAAATCATCACTCTTTCTAATGAATTTACTCTTCGTCTTCATCATTATTCATCATCTCATCCTCCGAAGAATAATACTGAAATTCTTCATCATTCCCTTCCTCCAAACTCTCACTTATATGCATTACAACACCTTCAGCATCATTTAAAGTATCAGGCATTTCATTGTCATTTACATCAAAAGTCTGCCTAGCTGTATCATCTTCTTGGAATGCCATTGCTGTTTGAGAAACATTGGAAGGAGCTATAATTTCTGGCAGCTCAATTACATGTCTAGCTTTAACCTTCACAACAGATAACCAATCACTATCAACCCATCTTATAGACGGATAAGGAGCATAGTATACCTGTTGTGCTTGGCTTGCCAAAATAAAGGGCTCATACTTCCCAAATCTCTTCCTTTTGTGAACATCTACAATATTGTATCCTTTATGACACCTCATACCCACATCTAACGTTGGATCATACCAATCACAAAGGAACAAAGTTGTCCGCTTAATTGGTAGTGCCGGTTACTCTATTTCAATGACCTCCTGTAACCTACCAAAGTAATCGCTTGATTGTTCACTGTAGTTTGTCCCTTTAATGCATACACCACTATTCTTGGTAGATCTATTTGCACTTCTTCTCTCTGTGTGGAACTTAAATCCATTCACAAAATACCCAAAATATGCCTTAGCATCATTGTAAGGTCCCTGTGCTAAGTCTTTTATAAATTGGTTGTTCACAGCATTCAACGGGTCATGCACCTATATGAAAAGCATAAATATTCAATACATGTGCCTTAGATAATATTGACTACAAAATGCTAGGTAATAAACTTACATAGGATTTGAACCACTGGGGAAAATTATTATCCAAATGCATATCAATCTCATCCTTGCTAATGTTAGGATTTTGAGTATGTAATTCGTCAACGAACAATCTTCATAGTATAAAGGACCATCATTAAGTATATCAAGAATGGGAGTGTAAAACAATATTACTGAAATTCAATTTTAACATACTCGACAAATGGCTCAACTTCTGCACAATTCATGAGAATATATGACTGAGCCGCGTTCCTCTCACGTTCCGTCAATTTTCGATTCTTTGGTTGACCCATCGGTCGACCACAAGACTGGAATATTGATAACATTCCTTCAATCTCCTCCTCAGCCTGACCATCATCGTTCCGTGGCACACGATGATGTCTAGTTGATACATGTGGCTCAAAAAAATGGGCACAAAATGCAGCTGCTTCTTTTACCAAGTAAGCATTAGCAATTGACCCTTCAACTTGTGCCTTATTTTTTACATCCTTTTTCAAATCACCATTGTAACTACAAGATGTTTATATAAGGCTTACAATGCATTTATTATTAAAGTAAGCTCAATAAAAGGGTTTAAGGAGAAAAGTAAATTACCGCTCAAATGGATACATCCAACGATATTGTACAGGCCCTGCAATCCGAGCTTCATATGGTAGATGGATAGGAAGATGTTCCATAACATTAAAGAATCCTGGAGGAAAAAACCTCTCTAATTTGCATAGGATTTTCGAAATTTCCTCTTCAAGCCGTATCATATCATCTACCCGTATGATTGAACTTGTTAATTGTCTAAAAAATATACTAACTTTAGTTATTGCCTCCCAAACTCTTGCTGGTAGTAATTCACGAAAGGCAATCAGGAGTAAACATTGCATAAACACATGACAATCGTGGCTTTTCATCCCATACATTGTTAATGTTTTCATGTTTACACATCTAGCCATGTTAGAAACATAGCCATCGGGAAACCTTAGTTCTTTTAACCACTCACAAATTGCTTGCTTTCCATGCTTATCCAATGAGTATATTGCTTTGGATATTTACCAGTTTGTACATTTTTTTGTAACTCTGGCCTGTTACATAACACCATCATCTCCTCCCTTGATTTGGCATTATCTTTCGATTTACCGTCGATGTTCATAATGATGTTGAACAAATTATCAAAGAAGTTTTTTTCAATATGCATCACATCGAGGTTATGACTAATTAGCAAAGAACTCCAATATGGCAAATCCTAGAAAATACTCCGTTTCTTACATCCACTCCCACTCTGTCTACCAATTGCTGCATTAACATCATCTAAGTCTAGATTAGTAACTTTCAGTAAACCAAGAGAATTAAGCTCAGCTAATATTTCTTCCCCGATCTTCACAGGTGGTGGCATGTCTTGAATTATTTTATTTTTTCTGAACCAAGTTCTATTCTTTCTCCATGGATGGTCAATTGGAAGAAACTTCCTATGATTATCGAACCATGTTTGTTTTGTTCCATTCGGAAGTGTAAAGGCATCTGTCTCTCCCATACAATGAGGACATGATAGCCTTCCACCAGTACTCCATCCAGAAAGCATTGACAAGGCAGGGAAGTCACTAATAGTCCATAATAATGCAACGTGCATAACAAAATTTTGCTTCATGGACACATCGTATGTCATAACCCCTACATCCCACAATTGTTTCAACTCGGCAATTAATGGTTGTAGGAACACATCTATTTTCATTTTTGGATTATTAGGCCCTGGCACTAAGACTGTTAAGAACATGTACTCCGACTTACCACACATCCATGGAGGAAGATTGTAAGGAGTGACAATGATTGGCCACGATGAGTACGGTTCGCTGTATTTTCCAAATGGCTGGAATCCGTCAGAACTTAACCCAAGCATGACATTTCAAGTCTCAGAAACAAATGAGGAATACAGATTGTGGAAGTGCTTCCAAGCAGGAGATTCAGATGGATGACGCATAACTCCCTCCTCGGACTCGTGTTCTGCATGCCACCTCATGTCTTTTGCGGTGGCATTAGATGCATAGAGCCGTTGCAACCTTGGAATGAGAGGGAAGTAATGCATGACATTGTATGCCTTCTTAACATTGCCAATTCGTTTGTATCTTGCTTGTTGGCAAAACTTGCACACAAGCAAATCTACATCATCACCCCAGTATATCATACAATTATTTCTACAGCAGTCAATCTTCTGCACTGGGAGGCCCAAACCTTCAATCAATCTTTTTGTTCTATAGAAATTTTCAGGGAATATATTATCCTCTGGCAAAACTTCTTTAACAAATTCTGCTATCTGATCAAAACATCTCTCCGAAAAATGGTGTTCGGCCTTCATGTTGAACATACGAGCCATGGCAGATAACTTCGTATGCTTTACACAACTGGGCCATAGTTCCTCATTAGCCGCTTCCAGCATTTGAAATAGCTTTTTAGATTCTTGATTCCGTTCCTCCTCCATGTAATCAGAATGAGAATTAGGAACTCCAAGCCCTTGGAGGACCATTTCACGATATTGTGCACCTGTTTCATTATGCATTTGATCGACCAATCCAGTTTCAAGATCCCTAAAAGCTGTACTTGTATCCTCAGGCCATGGTTCCCCATGTGATACCCACTGATAGTAATTTGGCATAAAACCAAATTTTGTAACGTGGAAGCGGACTTCTTCCACCGGTTGGAAAAATCGGTTTCTACATTTCGGCTTCGAACAAGGACACCTAATTCTGGTCCCATCCATACTTGCTGGATGAGAAATTGCGTAGTCTAAAAACTAGTTTTTCTTGAAATACTCTATTCGAACGTCCCCCAGCATACGTTTCATACATCCATCCCCGGTCCATACTTATTGTCTTATGTGAATCGTCAAAAATGTACTAAAAGAATAAAAAATCAATAATCAAGCCCAATAAAAAGTGACAAAATATTAACACCTAAAAGAACTGTGGGTGCAAAATATTAACACCTAATTCTGGTCCAATTATATTTATTTGTTTGGACACATGCTCATTTAATGAAATTTTATTTTAATTTATTAGAAACATTCAATTTAAACAAAAGTTGATGTCATATTTCAAATGCTCAAAAGTGATAGAACTAGTACAGTCATATCAACTAGTTCACCCATTTCCGTCCACAGCTTCTGATATGTTCATTTAATGTAAAATATAGCAATTAACACACCAATATGTTCACCAATTTACACATATAGCCTCCTATCAATCCAATATGCTTACTTAAATACAAACATAACAATTAACACACCAATAAGTTCATCTATTTATACTTGGATCTTCTTAGCAAATGAATATGATCAGTTTAATACAAAATGTGGCAAATAACACACTAATAGGTTCATCTATTTATATTTGAAGGTTCTGGCAATCCGATGTGCTCATTTAAATGCAAAATGTGGTAACTAACCAATAGATTAACCTATTTACACACACCCTGCTAGTAAGTATATTGGTAATACCATTTCTAGTATGCTTCAAAATATGTTTTACTTCATATGCTTGTTAAATGTTCATATAGTTGAAGTATAACATGATGAACATTTTAATACACTTTAGTTGTTGATTTTAAAATATGACTGTAATATTTGATTTTTAAAATTTGATAGTAATTGATATGATAAATTTACAGAGTAGCATCGATCTACACCCAAGCAAGTTTAACGTTTCATGCGATAGCTTTTCTATATTTATAATTCTGGGAACAAAATCATGCTTTTATTAGAAAACGAGCAGTAAAAAATTTGCTAGACAGCATATTTTTCTTAGAAAACAAGCAGTACAAAATTTAAATAAATATTTTTCAACTACATTTCATTCTAAACAAGGTTAGGGGGACAAATGTTCTTCCCTAAAAGAGTTAAGAAGCTAAGATCTTAAAAGAAATATCGACACAAAGTCTTGTAATTCTGAAAATCTGTATAATCCATTTGAAAAAAAAAAAAAAACTAAACCTGAATCATAATCTAAGCCTAATTGTGAGAGTTGATAATCAAATAATAAATAAATAGTCCGGATGCTATTTTAGTTCCAAACTTCATCAACATGCAGAGTCGATTTTTACATGTAAGAAATAAAGATTCAACAAATCAACAACAAATCAACTACGCAAGTGTAGATCTACAATATTTGCAAACAAACAAAAACAAGCAAATGCAGATGTCATATAAAAACTCACTTTAAAAAAATTTAAAAAAACCCAAAATAAAACACAATAAACTGTAAAATAAAAAGGAAAATAAAATTCTGAGAGAAAAAAATGGATCTAAATATCTATCAATCAATCTTCAATACCTAAATGTAAACTGATCTGGAAAAAATCAACAAAAAATAAAATCAAACATATTTAATCAAAAGCACAACGATTTTGTAAATAAGTAAATAACATTAATGAAAACAAAATCATAACATATTTAAACAAACAAATTTATACAAAAAAAATCAAAATCCTTAACTTCTAACAGATTTAAACATTACAAAAATATAAACTAAAATCAACAAAAAAAATGTAAAACCACAACTTTGAACACACAATCTGTCTAAATAATACACATGTGGCCCGATCTAACAAATATCTGAAATATTTCTACAAATCTAAACCCAAACAAGCACAAAATAAATCAAATCACACAAAAAATAAAATTTTAAAAGTTAGAGAACTCACTGATAGTTGAATAACATACTTTGTTCGATTTAGAGAGAGAGAGAGCGTGAAACAAACTACCAAAGTTAAGAGTTTAAGAGAGTGAAATAAATAAGAAATCGAAGTAGAAGGAAAGATAAGATAACAAAGAGTCAAAGAAAGAGAGGAGAGGAGGGACAGATAGGAGAAACTGATAAGTCATAAGGTTTTTCATTTAAGAAATTGAAGAAGAGAAAAATTCGAGAGATGAGAGACGATAGAGGATTTTCAAATGCTAAAGTGTGCAAAAATGAATAAGCGGCGTTGAAGTTGTAGGATTACTATATATCAATCATATAAAACGACGTCATTTCAAATGTGTAAAATATATTATATATATGTGCGTGAAAGTCGGTCAGTTTTGGATTATTTCGGTATTCAATTATCAAAACCGACCGACCACCCGAAACCGATAACTTTTAATTTTCTTCAACTCCCTTCGACCGAATTCTTTGTATTAAACCGACCGAACCTGCCATTAAGCATGTGAGTCGGGCGGGTTCGGTCGGTTGGTGCTAATTTGCAGAGCCCTACTAGCCACTGAAGCAGCACCATACAAATATCATTCCTTGAATCCAAACATAATTTCTTGATAATCTCTCTTACTGACAGTGATTTATAATGCTCATCTTATTCTTCTTATTCATAGTTTCTTATGTTCTTGATATGTGTAACTTCTGTTTATTGGTTTTTAAGTGACAGTTTGGGTTTAAAAGCCATGACTTCTCACATGATTGATGATGCACCAATTGCACCAATCCCAGCTATTCTAATTTGCCATACTTTATTGTGCTGTTTAGAATCTAGTGACACTTGGAATCAGCAGGTTAAATTTAACATATATTTGGGGGAATATTTTACAAAGAGATAGCAGAGAGATGAAAGAACTCTCACAATATCTTTAAACTTAATTTGCGACTTATCTGCGACTGTGCTGCATATTTGCGACGGACTTACTTTGCAAAGTAAGTCCGTCGCAAATATCCGTTGCAAAATGAATTTTTTCTTACCGTTTTTGCAACCAATCTGCAATGGATTTAATTTCCGCGAAAATTCCCATTGCTACCTTCTCCCGCCAAGCAGTCGCGCCAAATTTTACTACGAAAATTTGCGTCGACCAGACAACCGTAGCAGATTTACTAAGGATTTGCAACCGATTTGCGATGGCTTCCTCAAAATTCCTTCACTGTCTTTATCCATCGCAAAACTGTTGCAGATCCGTCGCAAATGCCGAATATTTTTGTAGTGTAATAACTAATTTAAAAAAATACATACATTTAATCAATGGATGGACAACTAGTGAGAATTCCAATCAGTGGCAATAGAAGAAAGGGAAGAGAAGGAAAGAAAAAAGAAAAAAGAGAGAGAGGACAATGAAAGAGAAAAGAAAAAGAAAGGGGAAAGAAAAAGGACAAAGATGAAGGATAAAGAAAGGAGAAAGAGAGAAAAATGAGAAGGAAAGAAGGAGAAAGAGATGAAGAAAGAAGAAAAAAGGCTAAATTTCACCTATCATCACTGAAAAATATACTAGCGCACGTTCTCGTCATTGATCTTCTAAATGTCTGCTTATTGTTACTTATCTAAGAGCCTTTGTAACAAAATTATCACTCCATCTGCCTGTCGTCAAAGATATTGACAAAATTGTGATGTGACGCCATATAATTGATTCAGTCAGTGTCCACATTATTCCCATGGCTCTCACCATCACCCAGTCATCTTTGGTATTAATGCAAAAACCAATAAACCATCTCAGCTTATTTATCTCTATTTTTCCCTCATCCTTTTCATTCCATTTCTTTCCTCTTCCCTTAACTCTTTGTTTTTGTTGAAGCCCTAAATCATTTTTTTCTTCTACTTGATTATTCTTAAAATTTGTAAAATTATCCATAATGGGGTAAGTTTAAGTATGATTTTATTTTTGTTATATTTGTTGGATATAGGTATAAATAATTTTTTTTTCTTTATTTTGTGTATGCAGACCTCCTTTGGGCTTCTCCCGCTGAACCATGCTGCTCAATTTAACCCGAATCAGTATGGAGTCCGGGTGGGTCAATTCTGAATCCATGTTATTCAGTTTTTGATCTGCAGATATGTTGAACGGATCAAGGGATTTCTACAAATTAGGAAGTGATTGGGAGTGGGATATTCTGACGGAGTTGACAAAACCTCCCCAGTCATTATCGTCGTCGGCAAAAGTTGAATCTCAATCGTTGATCAAAGGGAAATTGGAATTGACGGTCAAATTCGACGGTACAAACTTGTTGTCATCGTCCAACATCTTTGAATAGATCTCTCTCTCGCTCTCATGAGGTTTCAGTTCTGCTTTTCGGTGCGGAAGTGCGCGTGTTAAGAGAGTGCGCACATGTAGTTTACTTTAGATTTTGATGAAAATGTTTTTTTTTTCTCAACAAAAAATGGTTCTGGCTTCAATAAATTTATTAGAGCGTTTCAATAAATTTATGTTTTGATTTATCCTATATTATAATCTGTTTATTTTTTAGCAAATTAATTAGTATAATAAAAAATATATAAATTTATATTTTTAATAAAAATAATTAATATCAAAATTTTAGTTTATGCATTTACTATTAAGGGTGCCTTAATATTTTTTTCCTTAAAAATCTGTCTGAAATAATTATTTGTTTTCTTTACATTAGAATAATGAATATAAATTTTGCCTACTTTCAATTTTTAATTACACTATATGATTTTGAAAATTACTTGTAATTTGGAAAAAGATTAAAAGAAAATTACATTAGACTTTAAGTACAAAAGTAAAATTTCAGGGTTCTTTAAAAAAATAAAAAAAATATATATCTTCTTTTAATTTTCACTTTTCAACTTTTATTTTTAAAAAATAAATAGATTTCTAAAAATATTTTTTATAGTCAGTAATATACATCTGCTACATATTTATTATATTAAAAATTTACATTACAGATGTATATATATATATATATTTGTACAACATTAGAGATGTATATTTAATATAAAGAAAAATGCAAAAATATCTATTAGAATTTAGACTTGACCCCTTTTGTCTTTAATAGTTACAGGAATTACAAGGCTAGTCCCAAAAATGACTGGGCGATGGTGAGAGCTATGGGAGTGACGTGGATGCTGACCGAATCAATTTTATGGCGCCACATCACAATTCTATAAATGTCTTTGACTGCAGGCGGACAGAGTGAAGATTTTGTTACAAAGGCTCTTAGATGAGTGACGACAAGCAGACATTTAGAAAATCAGTGACGAGAACGTGCGTTTGTACATTTTTCTGTGACGATAGGTAAAATTTAGCCAAAAAAATAAAGAAATAAAAAAAATTAGATTGGTGGAGAGATTTTAAGTTAAAATTTTGGGATTTTAGCGATGAAAATTAGTTCGTTACTAAAAGTCCATGCTACAACTTGCTCTTTTTTTTTTTAAGAAAATTCAATTTTAGCAATGAATTTTATTATGTCGCTAAAATCCTGCTTAAATTTTAAAAAAGCTTGTTAATAGTGATAGATATATCCATCTCTAATTCTTTTTTTAAAAAAATAGAAATTTTATACATTAGCGATGGAAATTGTCTTTCACAAAATCTTTTTTCTATTTTAAAATTAATTATTTCTTATTAGAGACAGTTTCTATCTATCGCTAATTTTTTAATTTTAAACTTAAATTATTTTAATAATTAGAAAGATATTATCCATCACTAATTAGCGACGACTATAAAAGTTACTAAAATTTTAGCATTGAATTTTAGTGACGGATTTTTTATTTCCATCGGAAATGTCTTGGCGCTAGATTTTACTACAGTTTTCTTTAGTCCGTTGCTAAACATTTGATGCCAATGATTAGTGCCAAATTTAGCTTCAGATTTAGCTATAATTTTTTTTGTTGCTAAATTCGAAATCTATAGCAAATCTGTCAAAAATAGTTATTCATCGCAAATCTATCTTTATTCAGCAAAAAAGAAAAAAATTATCGCTAATTTTCGTCACTAATATGAGTTTTTCATGTAGTGGTGATAATTACAATATTTGACATCTTAAAATATATTATATATGTTCTATAGAGGCTACTAATAATGGTATGGAAGAGCCTAAAGCTAATAAGAGAAATGCTAATAATGCCTAATTCAGGTGCAATATAGTAGCATAAAATGCTTGGAAAAAAAAAGATTCTACTGCCAAAGGAATCTTAAACAATTCCATGAATGATGACCTTATTTATGAACATCAACAGCATAAGACTGCTCATGCAATGGAGGTTACTTTGAAAGAAAATTTTGGAGGAACTTTTGTCTCTAAATTTAGGTAATTGACCATCAAGTTTGATACTTACAAAAAGGTCCCAAATAAATCAATGAAACAACACTTTAGAAACATGTCAAACATTATAATGGAACTAAAATCAATCAGGCATAACCTCATTGGTGAACAACAAGTTCAAGCTGTAATTCGATCTCTACCTACTAGTTGGGAGCATATGAAGATGAATATATCCCACACTGAGAATATTAAATCTTTTTGCTGATATTGTGCGACATTTGAAACTCGAGGATGAGCACCTTGAGGCGGCTAAAAGGACATTAAATCTTTTTGTTGATATTGTGTGACATATGGAACTTAAAGATGAGCGCCTTAAGGCAGCTAAAAGAACATTAAATATTTTACTGATATTGTGTGACATTTGGAACTCGAGGATGAGCGCCTTAAGGCAATTAAACCTAATATACATGTATATGTAGCTGCATCTAGTTCTAAACAAACATATCGTTTTAAGCACAACAAGAATTTTAAAAAATGGATAGGCAAATAAAGGTAGTTGAGATCAATCGGGGGCCAAAGCAAGGAAAGAAGCAATTTAAGCATCAAGGGAAGCATGGTTGGAAGAAGGACAAGACCAAAATGACACGTTACAATTATGGTAATAAGGATCATTAAGCTTGTGAATGCAATTTAGTATTAAAGCAAGGCATGATGCTTCATATTTTATTACTTTTACAAATGATTATACTCAACATGATCATATCTATTTGGTATCTCACAAATCTAAAGCATTATATTGCCTTTATAAAATATTTAAATGAAGTTGAGAATCAATTAAAAAAGAAAGTAAAAGCCTTGTAGACTGATCAAGGGAAAGAATATCTCTTTGAGCAATTTAAGAAGTTACGGTAGATAAATGTATTACTAGGTAGTTAACTACTCTTATAACTCCATAAAAAAAATATTATTGTGGAAAGAAGAAATAGATTCTTGCTTGAAATGGTTAAGTCAATGATAGCACAAACTAATCTACCAATGCAACTTTGGGATGATACTTTATTAACTTATGCCTATATACTTAACCCATGGGTTCCTCAATTCTAAATCAGTTTCTTTCACACCTTATGAATTATGGTCGGGTAGAAAACCCAACTTGAGTGAGTTACATCCTTAGGGATTTGCAGCATATAATCATGATATTTCCCATAAATTTTGTAAATTAGGACCAAAGGGTAAGAAATGTATCTTATAAGGTACTTTGAACATCCAAAAGGTTATACATTTATTGGTGAAGATTCTGATGGAAGAATCATAGAAATTGAATCCTGAGATGTCACCTTCCTTTAAGATACTTTTCCTTCCAAGGATGACGTGTACAAAAGCCTTCATCTATATGAAATGAAAGAATAAGATGAGGATAGTCTAAGTCAACTAGTAATTATACCTAGTTCTGTTCTTGGTAGTTGGAGCACACTAGACTTACTTCAACTATCTTAATTGAGTTTGAGAAATGAGGAAAGATTTGATCCAATTTCAAATGGTGAAAAAAATGATTCTCAAGTAGAAGGAGTAAACATTCAAAAACTCCTAAAAGATATTTTCTAAAAGAAAATAAAGTTTATATAGTTACTCCTAATGATAATAAAGAGCCTAAGATAGTTAAAGCAACACTTAAGTGTCCTACAAAAGAAAAGTGAAAAGTTGCATTGAAAGAGGAAATAGAATCCATGAAAGTAAATCAAGTTTGGAACTTGGTTGATTTGCCACCTAAAAGTAAAGCAATTGAGAACCAATGGATTCTCAAAATAAAATGTAAGCAGATGGTTCCATTGATAGGTATAAAGTTCATCTAGTAATAAAGGTTTATACTCAATAAGAGGTTATAGATTATGAGGAACCCTTTTCACCAATTATAAGGTTTACCTCCATTCGCCTAATTCTAGCTATCATGGCAAATTTAGATGTAAAATTTCATCAAATAGATGTATAAACTGCTTTTCATAATGGAGAGTTGGAAGAGAAAATCTACATAGAATAACTTCTAGGTTTCTTTGTTAAAGGTCAAGAGCACAAAGTGTGCAAACTTCAAAGATCAATATATAGCCTTAAACAATCATTAAGATAGTGGTATCTTCGAATTCATAAAGCTACCTTAATTTACAATTTCAAGATGGTTGACGAGGATCAATGTGTTTATATCAAAAGACTTGATGACAAATTTGTAATTGTATCACTTTATGTTAATGACATTTTGATAGCTGAAAATGACAAGGAGTTTGTTATGACTATTAAAGGTTTGTTATCCACTAATTTTGAAATGAAAGATATGGTGAGATAAACTACATATTGGAAGTAAAAATTAAAAGAGGTCGTTTAAAGAAACTTTTGGCTTTATCATAAGAGAATTATATCCAAAAGATTCTTGAACGTTTCAATATGAGTAGTTGCAAACTTGTAAATACTCCTGTGTCAAAAGGAGAGATTTAAGTCTTAATATGTGTCCTTAAAATCCACAAGAACAAAAGGTTATATCCACTGTACCATATTCAAGTGTTCTTGGAAGTCTTATGTACACTATCTTGTGTACTGGCCCAAAATTTGTTTTATTGGCTTAGTTAGTCAGTATCAATCAAATCTTGGAAAATAGCATTGGAAAACTGCGAAAAAGATACTAAGATATCTTAAAGGCACTATGAATTATTGCTTATGTTAACAAGGCTTGTATTTATGTCTAGTTAGTTAGATGTTGATTAGGAAGGATATCTTGATCAACATAAATCCACTTTAGGATTTACCTTCTTACTTATTAAAAGCTATATCTTAGAGTAGTAAGAAGCAAATTTGCATAGCTTTATGCATAATGGAAGCTGAATTTTAAGCATGTTCAGTTATTATACAATAAACTATTTAGTTGAGAAAATTCTTTATGAGTTTAGGAACTCAAAATGATCTTACAGTAGTTACAATCTTTTTGTTATAATCAAGCAGTGATTGCTTTCACAAAAAATTCCAAATTTCATTGTAGAATCAAACACATCGATATTAAGTACAACTACGTTAGGTGCATCATTACTAGTAGAACCTATTAATATCTTATATTTTGTGAATATCTTATTACACACCTCTACTTTAAAAAAAAATAGTATTAATAAATCCTTGACTCAGCTAGGACATATGTGCAAATAGTGTATATGCACGTGAGGTGATTTTTTTCCCTTTATCTTCCTCAACCTACAGACTCTCTCTCTCTCACTCTTTCAACAGATACATAATCCCCTTTTAAATTCAGAGAGTTAGGGAAAAAATTAATCCAATTTCTCTAATTGTTCATCTATTCTGTCTAATCCAAGTTCTTTTGTATAGAATTTGATTAGTTGACAATATATGATGACCAATCTATATTTTCCTCAATTCATTAATCCCTTCTCATTTTCACATGGAGCTATCATGACCATGACTAGAGCATATTGCACTCATTAATTAAATTGGCCAAGTAACTTTTTCTTTTCTGTTTTTTTCATATTTCTCTTTAATATTGAAAAGAAAAAAATATTATTAATGTCGGAATTTTTTTTTATCATTTTGGTATTTAAAATTTAGTTATTAATATCAATTTGATTGCTATGACAGATTTGATTTTGAGTGATATTTTATCAAATTGGTCTTAAGTGATATCTTATCCATAAAAGCATAATAGCTTATATTTAAAAAATTCCAAATCTAATAATTTTCTTATTGTGATTAAATGATAAATTATCTATTCAAGCACATATAATAAACTAAATATATTTGGATTGAGTAATTTTTTTTAAGTAGAATGCGCACTGCTAAATTAAAATTACCTTATGACATATATGCACGGAAAGGATTGCACGAATGCATGCATTAAGTACAGAAACGTAAAGCAATTTTGATGGACAGACATTTTGCCATGTCTATGTACTTTCTCATTTATTATTAAAACCCATCTCAATACTCAATACGACCTGTAACAATTAATTACCTCGATGCTAGAGCTTTTTTTTTTTTAAATTAATTAAGTATTATGATAATACAATTCTCTTGTCTGCCATAGATTCTTTTCTACCTCCATTGATCCATTATTTAATATTGATCCGTTATTTAATATTTATGTTTTGTCAAAGCCTGAGGTGTCTCTGCTTCTAATCTGGAACACTGCCATCTCAGTAATTTAATTTTCTTTTTCTTTTTCTGATCAGTGGCTTGTGAATCAATTTTTGTGCATTTTTTTTAAGTTCAGAGTTTTCTTTCTATAAGTTTGAATTACTCCTCTTATTTTCTTAGAAAATCACGTGATATATTATTATTATTTTTATTTTTTAAAAATATTTTATAATTTTCATAAAAAATAATTTTTTAATTTTCATAAAATTTTTAAAATATTTTTTAGTTTAATTGAAAATATATTGTATATATACTCATGTATTACAGATATATACTAGAAATATAACTCAGGAAGTGTATCTTCTTTATATTAAAAAAATGAAAAACGAATATTTTTAAAAGAAAAAATGAATATTTTTTAATGTTATAATTTTGTTAGCTAATTAAATATATAGAAAAGTAAAAAAAAAATATATGTTATATCAACAAAACTCTCCATTTACAGGGTCCATATGAGATTGTGTTGGAGTTAATTACTAAGTTAAACAATTCATACTCGAATAATTAGATGATATTATTAATGAAGTATTCTTTTTTTTTTTCCCCGGGGAATTTTAATCTATTTATTTAACCTCTTATTTGGCGTGAAATCTGAATGTTCATCTATTTAAAGGGTATTTTTGGTATTACAGCTAACCTTTTAGAATCTTCAATTCATTCGTTGGCAAAATCACATAAAATATACAGTATCAAATGCGGTTGAAATTGGAGCTCAAGAAAAATGGCATTAGATTTTATATTTTATGTAAAGAAAAATATTAATTGTAGTTATTTTAAAAAGAAATTATTTAATAATTTTTTTATTAATTAAAAAATATTTATTATAAATATAATAAAAAAGATATTAAACCACTTTTTAAAATAATTGTAATTAATATTTTTATATAAATTAATAATTATTTAATAAGATGATTGGCCAAATATATATTTATAATATTTATTTTGCTAAACTCATGACCTAATAAAAAAGTCAATAAAAATATATATAAATAATTCAATACATCTAAGATAATGTATTTTTACTCAAATTCATATAAAATTTATTTTTAATTATTATTTTCAAACTTAAAAATACAAAAATATTGTAATAATTATAATGTAAATTTTTAAATTAACTTTTTTGATAAGTTAAAAAAATTTTATTATATATATATATATTTTTTTTTTAAAAATTGAGTTTAAATATGTTCGAGAAAAAAAAGACATAGAAGTGAATCTAGTCTACTTTCGCTGTTCTATCTTATCTCACATAATTAATTCTGTAATTGAATAATTATGTGTAATAAAAATATAAAAAAGAATAATAGTAATAATAATAAATTTCGGATATGGGTAAAAAGTCTATGAATATTAGAGCGGACAATTTGGAGGCACTGACACTGACTACTCGTTACAGTTAGGGTATGATAGGTGCCCTCCAAAAGGGCAACCTTGTAACCTACAAGGGCACTGCATCATTCCGCCAGTCTTTCTGTTTTTGAGCCAGCAACTTCAATGCACCGCTTCTAGCCTTATCTGTTTCTTCTTTCTTTTTTGTTTTGGCAAAGTTTTATATCCACATTTAAGGAGAAAATAAAACTATACTATTTCTATTCTCTTATTTAAAAAAAAAATAAAAAAAATACGAAGATGAAGGAGATAGTGAATCAATTTATCATAATTTATTTTAATTAGCCTTAAATAAATTTAATCTTATAATTTATAATATTAAAATAGAAATAACTCATAAATACAATTTTTTAAGAAGTATTTATGATCAAAATTTTTATTTTAAAATGGATGAGATAAATTTCTCTTCACTTATATAATAAGGGTACATATTAGCACACAAACAATATAAATTATTATGTATAATTAAATTATTTTCGTAAATAAGATACTACTTAGAAGAAAATTTGACCTCAACTGATATAAATGAGGTTCAAAATTATTCAAATATAGTTTAATAAAAAATAGTATAAAATTTTAAAGTAGAGTACAACACTTTGTAAATCTATGCACAAAGCATTAAAAAAAACATATATCAATTGTGTTCAAATCTATAAATTCGAATTTAAATATCAGTCGTTATTGAAAACTCTTTTGTTTATAAAATGCTTATAATATCCTTGATTAATGTTAAATACACAATTAAAATCTCTAATTATAGTTCATTTAAATACGACACTAAGGCTTATTTAAAAAACTAAAATTGCAAGAAAAAATGGAAGGAACGAGGAATTGTGCTTTTAATTTGGTTAAAATTTAAGATTTTATAAAATAAAAATTTTTAATAACTTGAAAATTCAACTTTTCCTCAACAGAGCAAAATAGAGGATTACTTTCTGAATATACACTCATTTTATATCAAAATTTACTTTTTAATATTTTCATGAATAAAAAAGTCTCATCGACTAAATTTGGCAACTTCAACAAATTATTTTTTGGGTACTAAAAATAATAATTATGGCTTAAAAATGATACCTTGTCATTAAATAAAAATACACTTATTTTAAAATTAGTTCATAATTTCGACATAAAAATTTTAAATCATACTGATCTATATAATTTAAAATTATACCCTAATTATAAGTTTGAAACTGACACCACTACGTCTTTCAAATAACTATAATTTAATAGTTAAAATTAATGATCATATTAAGATACATGACAATAACTAATTCATATTTATATCCCAATTAATAAAACAGAGTACAACTTAATAAAATTTCTTATAACTATAGTTTTAATTCATGTATTAAAAAATAATACATATTAATTATATAATTCATATTTATCTTTTACTAGTCTTTTTTGATGTACAAATTATAGTTATTTGTAAAAGTAATTTTGAAATTTTTTTAATAAACACTCTCTAGTAATTTTTATTTTAATCATATTTTTATATATAAAGATAATATCCTAAATAAAATTTTTTTCTAAAGTAAAAAAAAAAAAAAAACGGAGGGAGTATTAGATTAAACCACCCCAGATACATTAAGAACTCAAGCAAGGTGAGGGAAACCAAGCTCAGTAACAAACTCGCTAAAGAGAAAAAAAAGAAAAACAATCAATAGCATAAAATTGACTGAAACCAACGGGATCTCTGCAACCATAAGTGATGATCTCAGGTCAAATGGTAAAGTGACATAGTCTATAAAAATCGAAATAAATAGCGTCTGCCAAAGGAACTTGAACACTGAATAGGGCATTCTCGGATTAAGGGTTGGCCTTAGACTGAGAGAAAGCCATAGATAAAAGCTGGTAAAAGGCTCTGAACATGCAAAGGTGAGAGTCGAAATCACCTTGAACAGGGAAGAAAGAAAACCCCAGAAATTGAAACTTTAAGCAAGGAAACAATATGATCTCAAGTCTTAGAATTCGTCAAACATAAGACTAAAAATTGGATTACCTCTTTCTGGAATGTGCGAGTCACAAAGAGACAAAAGCAAACCTTCTTAAAGAACTGATGTAATAGTGATTTTCTGGAGGCTTCAAAAATAAATCAAGCCGACTGAAAACTCGGTGGCAAAATAGAAAGAGTCAACACATGGCTAGATCTGAAAACTACATAAATCAAGTTATAAATTATTTCACTAAAAAAGTAATAAAGACTACAAGATGAAAAAATTCCATAAAATGATAGAGGATTTATGATTGCCGTCGACCTTGATCAAAGACAAAACTACGGCGCCCGACTTCAGGAAGAGAGGAGGAGAGAAAGTCGAGAAGACAGTCAAAAACTAATACAAATTACTGCTCTGCTTTTCCCTCTACCTTTTTTTAGTCTAGTTTTTTTTTTCATCGTTATTATTTTAATAATTTTATTTTCAATTATGGTTGGTTACAAATAAAGTTTCCAATCGACTCAAGCATTACAATTCCATACTGAAAAATCTACGATACTTTTATTCGGAGAAATCATCCATTCCCCTCAACTTTAAAAATTAAATTCTTTTTATGGGAATCAAATCAAATTTTTATTTCGTGCTAAAAAAATCAAATTTTATTTTAATAAAAAATATAATTATTTGTCATATATCTATAAATAAACATTTAAAATTAATAAAATTAAAACAATATCAAAATAATGATAACAAATAAAAATTAATTTGAATTAATTTTTTATCTCAAATAAATATGGAGAAAATATAGAATAAAAAAATTGATATATTTTTAAATTAAAAATTACAGTTAAATACTTATTTAAAATATTTTTTGCCAATTAAAATAATTAATAATTTAAATATGACCAGTATAATATTTATAAAACTAATGTTAATAATATGTATGTATATTAACAATAAAATGTATAGAAATTTATTGAAAAAATTGTATTCATTCCAATTCCTATATTTGAAAAAAGATTTATAAAAACTCTATTTCGATTCTTCCATTTTCCTTGTTAAATCAAACAATTGAAAAAAAAATAATTTATTTCATTTGTGATTTTATTTTATTTTTATTTTTATTTTGATTCTCGATTTTAAATTGAATTAAATCTCAGTTAAAATAACTAAATTTTAATTAATATTATTGAAGTTATTTTTAAAATAATAAAACTTTAAATTTTAATTTCAATTTAAATGAAAAAAAAATCTTTTCGGAAAAAAAATAAAAAGTTACTTCCCCTGTTTCATTTCAAGTGTTGTGTAGGAATAATGCGCACAGACTAAAAAAATAATTAGCCATTATAAATATCTTAAAATTTTTATTATAATTTACTTATATATCATTTTCTCACCAACTTATTCTTTTTTATTAATTAATAGAGGTAATATTGAAGCTTTTTAATTAATACTCTCTTGAATTTCTAAAAGTGACACTTAAAATAAAATAAAATTTTTTTTACACGGTACTTGAAATGAAACAGATAGAATAGAGTAAAAAATACTTCATGGTTATTTTGAGTTAGTTGTTATATGCATTGATATCATTTAAATTGTGTCCGTTGAAACATTATTTTAAACCAAGAATTAATATATTAATTTTCTTAATTCATTATAAATATTAAAGAGATTTACAAAACTATCTTAAAACAATTTCTACTTTCAAAACTACTCAACCTTCCAAAAAAAGTTTTGAATAACATTTTAAGCAATTATTTTTTTCACAAAAATACCTCACTCCTCAGTCTTCACTTTAAACAAAGTTTTTTTTTTAAAAATAATAATTCAACTCTTACTTCAAATAATATTTCTTTTAATTTTTATATTTTTTTTATCAAACTTTACTATTAAATAAATATACTCTAATAAAAATCATAAAAATTAATAGTTTAAATTACATTTTCAACATATAAAATATATTAATTTTCTATAAAGAAAAAATTTTAATTTTGATTTTAAAAAAATAAAACTCATAAAATTTATATAAAAAAGTAAAATATGTAAAAATATTTTAATCAAAATCATTTATTGTCCCAAAATGGCAACCGAGAGTGGGGGGGAGAGGCAAGGGAGGGTGAATTGGTTGTTTTGAAGTTGTGATGCCAAGTTAAAAATTAAAAACAAAGAAAATAAGAGAAGACTAGAGTATAGGAGAACAAACACAGAAAGTTTATAGTGGTTTAGATTACCTCAATCCTACATCCACTTTCTTTACAACTTGTTAAAACTCTACTAATCTTGAGTTTTTACAAGCTTAACTCTAACTTGGTGTTTTCATAAGTTCACACCGAACTTTTACACGGTTTAACCTAAGTATTTCAAAGTTCACACTCAAACTTATAATGATGTTTAATGCTCATACCCAACACTCAATAAGTACATAAAGAGTTTAAATGTAAAGAAGTAAATGTTGTTGATTCTTGGCTATCACAAAAAAATATTTATCATCTAAAAGTGAAGCTTATCGGGATATTTACAGACAATTTTGTCTAACTAGCAATTATAAGTAATGTTTTTTATTTTATTTGGCCAGCTGTTATAAATATAATGATTTTATACAGGTAGCGATCATCCAGTATAGGAGGATGGTAGCCCAAGCAGGCTGGGCAGTAGTGTGCTTGTTGAAGACGGTTGCTCCTTTTAAAAACTTTCTAGCGGTAAAGTGTTAGTGCTCAGACAGAGAAGTTTTTGCCCTTCTTTTGTCAGCCTGTAATTATTAGGACGGTCGCCCACATATAAGGGACTATCTCCTTTTTGAATTTCAATTATGCTCTTCCAACGGTCATTCCACGTGTCATTGCTTCATTGGTCAAGAGGAATTTTTGCAAAATATAAAAAGTACGGTCACTCTTTGTTGAAATAGCGGTCGAATTGGATGACTCGCGTCGAACTTCTGTGGGCACTTGAGTCCGCGAACTCTACTGCAAGTCTATGTGATTTTAGCTTAGAAATTTATGTACAGTCACGAGAATGTGTTACATGACCATTCTTCATACTACATCTACTACATCGTTCCTTACTGAGTGTTGGGATATTTGTTTCTTGTGGTGCAATCGTCCTTATAGATTTACGGTCGCAGATTACCCTGTTGCGGTCATTCCTCTGGTCGAGCTTCTCACCATGAACATTACTGTAACTTTATATATTTTTCAAGGGTTTAGGGTCAGTCGTCCAAGGCTGTGGGGTGACCGCTATTTTTGTTATGTTCTGGCAATGTATTGAACATTTTATTTCTACACCAAACATCTTAAAAACATATTAAATGTATAATTTAATTTGAGTGATCAAAATTGAGAGTATTTAGCTAACATCATTAAATTTAGTTTTAAATAAATTTTACACATTATACACATAAAAATAAAGTTAAAAAATATTAATTTTTGTTGTATATATATTGTATGTATGTTATGTATATGTTACATAAATGTCTATATATGTTATGTGTATATTACATATATGTTATGTATGTTGTATATATGTTGTGTGCATGTTGTGTATATTATATGTATATATATTGTGTGCATATTGTATGTATATTCTTTATATATTGAGTGTATATTTTATATATGTTATGTACATGTTGTATGCATATTCTTTATATATTTATGTATTTGGTGAATATGATAATAATAAAATTATTTATAAATAATAAATAAATAATAATAATACATAAAAACAAAATTAAATAAAATAAAAAATCAAAGCTTTTTACTGTAAGAAAGAAAAAAAGGAAGAAATCCATAGAATTAAAAAAAAGAGTAAAAAGTCGTATAAATAAAAATGGAATACTAAAACAATATATTTCGTGTAAATTCCCTTATGTTGGTAGCCCAATAGTTTTTAATTTGAGCAAAGTAATTATTGATTTAACAAATATAAAACACACTCTTAAATATTTGCACTACACACATATTGCTTCACCACTTGCTCCACTCGTTGGACTGAATAAACTCACACATTTAATTTTTTTCTTTTTTTTTTCTACTACACTTAAAAATACAAGCTACCTACAAATTTATACTAGTGTTTAGGTGGTATATTGGCTAAACTCCTTAACTAATACAAGCTCAATTTGACCAAGTTAAGAACAACTGGCACCAACTCATAGTGCTTCACTATTAAGTATTCTAGAAAACTCTATAAAGAAACTAAAAGTTTAATTTCTAACATCATCCCTTAAACTTGGTTTGATTATTTTGAGCTTTTCTTCATTTTAAAAATATATTAGCTTTGAGTAGCTTTGTAAAATATATGCAATTTGATCTTGTTGATGTAGTGATGTTTAATGCCATTGTGCTCGCTATGACCATAAAACACAAAATTCTTTGTTAAGGTGATTATTAATTTGTTATCACAATAAACTATTGTTGGACCATCTTGTTGATTTTGAAATTTATTAAGTATCCTCCGTAGCCAAACTGTTTGAGTAGTATAACTTGCAACCAATATGCACTCCGCTTTTGTTGTTGACAGGGCAACTACTTGTTATTTCTTTGAGGACCAAGAGAATGTACCTGAACCAATGTTGAAAATATAACTTGAAGTGCTTTTACTTACTTCAGTATCACCTGCCCAATCATTATCTGTATATCTAACTATCTATAGGACCTCAGGAGCTACCACTTCTCCTAAAATCAATTGGTGTCAGGAAAGGCGCATACCCTAGCTTTATAAAGCATTCAGCACACGCAATTGCCCACGACATTCGACTGTGACTTGGCCCCATACCTGGGCCTCTGCCATGGGATAATTGTTGATATACCTTGTGTTACAATCTCCCCTTTAGCAATTGCTTCTACTGGGAATTGAACCTATGACCTCGGCTCTGATACCACTTGTAGGACCTCAGGCGCTATCACTTCTTCTAAAATCAATTGGTGTTAGGAAAGGAACATACCCTAGCCTTATAGTGCATTCAACACACACAAGCACCCACGAAATTCAACTGTGACTTGGCCCCATACCTGGGCCTCTGCCATGGGACAATTTCTGTCACACCTTGTGTAACACTGTCTTTATACTATTACCACTTCAATAAAATATAACGTCTTTAAGTGTACCTTTAATGTATCTCAAAATTCTCTTTGCAACTTGCCAATGAGATTATCAAGGCTAATCCATGAATTTGCTTACGATTCCAACTATAAAACAATGTTAGGTCTGATTATTATTAAGTATCCCAAGCTCCCAATAAGTCTCCTGAAGTTTATCACATCAACTAAATTACCACTACCATTTTTTACAAACTTTATCCTTTCTTTAAATAGTGTTAACATTGGTTTATATGCTTCCATCTTGAATTTCTTCAAAATATATCACACATACTTCTTTTGTTAAATGAAATATCTTCTTTTGTTTGCTTTACTTTGATACCAAGAAAGTAAAACATCAATCTCATATCCGTCATCTCAAAATGAGTAATCATATCCTCCTTGAACTCTGACAAAACTCTTGGATTATTGCTGATAAAGATCAATTCATCCATATAAAGGCAAACAATAAAGATTTCTCCATATTTGTTAGTCTTGATATATAAAGTATGCTCATACAAATACTTATCAAACCCATGATCAAGGAAATAGGTGTCGATACGAGTGTACCACGCCTTTGGTACTTGTTTAAGCCCATACAATTCAACCAATAAACTTTATCTTCTTCACCTTTCTTTACATAACCAGGTGGTTATTCAACTTGCACTTCTTTTTCAAGTACACCATTTAGAAATGCTGACTTCACATCTATTTTGTATATTCTCCAATGATTTTTAAGTAGTAAGTGAAATGATCATACATACAATATCTAATCTAGCAACAGGAGCAAACACTTTAAAGTAATCAATGCCTGACTTTTGCTTATATCCTTTTGCGACTAGCCTTACTTTAAAACATTCAACTTCTCCATTAGGCTTGTACTTTGTTTTGTAAACCCATTTGACTCCAATTGGCTTCTTATAGAGTTTTAACATGAACACTTTTGATAAGACATTTGTTTAAAATATACCCATATCTTTCTTTTGAAATAATTAATAATCGTACAAGCTTAAAAGCTTTTAGGTAACTTCTTACAATGCAACATGCTTCTTACCATATCCATGATAGTTTTTTCTTCCTTTCTTCTACTCCTTTTTATTGAGGAGTGTGCCTAGCTGTTACTTGATGCTTAACTCCTCATGTTCTCAAGAAATCATCATAAATAATATATTTTGTGCCCCTATCTGTTCTCAAGATCTTTAGTTGATAACCACTTTGCTTTTCAATATATGCCATAAAATTCTTGGGCACTTCACATGCATCAAAATTTTGCTTTAAGAAATATACCCATGTCTATCTATTGAAAGAATTAGTAAAAGTAATGAAGTATTTATTACCTCCATTAGATGGAACCTCCATATAGTACACGTCTGAATGCACAAGCTCTAGTGGTCTTTTAGCTCTCTATGCCTGCTTTATAGAAAATGGATCTCTATAATTTTTTTTTTCTGAAAACACAATGCTCACAAACTTGGTTAGGAACTTGAATAGTTGACAAACATGAAATCCACTCTTTATTTGCAAGAAATCTGATGATCTCAAAATTCAAATGCCCAAGCTGCATATGCCATAGCCAATTACCATCAACAACCATCGAATTATAGTTGGAGCATTACCATAGTTGATGTGCATTGGAAATAGATGATTAGATGACATCTTCATTCCTTTCTTTATATTACTTATATTACACTTATGCTGGTTGAAACACATGTCATATCATTTTTTTCCTAGATGTTCCACACTTAATAGGTTTTGAAAAATAGTATAAGCATAGTAAACTTCAGAAATATAGTCTAAAGACCCATTCTTCATTGTGATAACAATCCTTCCTGTTCATGTAATCGAAAACTAGTAGTTGTCGTTAAGCTTTATAGAAGAGCAAAAAGATTCATTCAAATTAGAGAAGACTTCCTTGTTTCCACTTAGGTGATTGCTACAACCTGAGTCTAACAACTGCTGGCAATTGTTATTTCTGCCAGTTTCATGAGTTGCCAATAACAAGGTTTCTGCACTATCATTCTGAGCTACCCAAACAAGATTGTCTTTGTGAGATGTTCTTCTAGCACAACATTCTTTACTATAATGACCATATTTGTTGTAATTATGGCATTGAATATGTGACTTGCACTTAGATTGATAGTGGCCATGCCTTTTGCATTTATAACATTGAATACTGGATATACCTTGATAGGATTCACCTTATTTTGCTCATTGTCTTGAAGTAGTTTTGAAATTTCCACCTCCCAATTCTCTGAAATTGGAATCTCTTTGATTATACTCCAATTTGGGTGTCTCCTTCTCATTCTTTAGATTTTTTAAAGCTTGTTCCACTGTGCTTAGTGACTTTTCATTCATCCACATCTCACATGACTCCAATGAAGCTTGTTAATTATTAAGAGTCATGGTGTCCAAGTCTTTGGACTCTTCAATAATCGTTACTACATAATCAAAGCGACTGGATAATGTGCGTAATATATTCTCCAGGATATCTATCTCTTTTTTTGATCACTATTATTCTTCATTTCATTAACTAATTTCTCCATTCTTGAGAAATAATCACGAATACTTTCATCTTTTCCTAGCTCCATAAGGTCAATTTGTCTTTTCAACCCTTATAGCTTTGTTCATTTGATTAGATATGTACCTTTATAGGTTATGAGAAAAATACTGCAGGCCTTCTTTGCTATTTTTGCATGAAATGTTTTTCCCAAGACTACTAGCTCCATAGACTGACAGATTAAAAACAAAGATTTCTTATTTAATGAATGATCACGATCTAATTTTTGTAATTCTTCAACTGATGCATTTTCCTTTTCAATAATATCTTTTTCTAAAATTTTGCGATAGCCATTATTTTTTAAGCACAACTTCATTAAAATATTCCATATCACAAAATTATTTTTCCTATCAAACGTGAAAATTATTAATTGCACTTGTTGAATTTGAACTCCTACCATTAAGCTTGAAGCCATCTTGATCCAACCAGGCTCTAATACCAAATGTTAGCAGCCCAATAGTTTTCAATTTGAGCAAAGTAATTTTATTGGTTTAACAAATACAAAACACACCCTTAAATATTTGACAATACATACCTACTGCCTCACCACTCACTCCATTCGTTAGAATGAATAAACTCACACACTTGTTTTTTTTCTTTTGTACCACACTTACAAAGAGAAGCTACCTACACATTTATACTAGTGTTAATGCAGTTTATTGGCCAACTTCCTTAACTAATACAAACTCAATTTGATCAAGTTAATGATAACTAGCACCAACTCACAGTACTTCACTATTAAGTATTTTTGAAAACTCTACAAAAAAATCAAGTTTAATTTCTAACACTCTAAATGTTACCAAATCAAGTCTGGAGGCTTAAAATATAAAATGTAAAGTATAATGAGTAATAACTACAACATCATTGTGACTAATATAATCTCTAACATGCCAAATATTAATTCACATTTGTATTAGAGTTTATTAACATTTTGTAATTACACTTTTTTATCAACTTAATTTTATATTATCCTATAACTTACTATTGCATATTCAGTTACTATAATCAAATAAAGAAATTGCTTTTATATTCCTTGAAGTGTGTAATGTTTAAGCCACGAATTCACAAATAGTGTTGAAGACTTGATTTAGACTAATCGGTGTTCCAAGTGCTGTGATCACTCTACAAACCTTTTAAGGCATTCAAGTCAATACTAATAGTATGTCTTTGCCAATTTTTTGGTAATTATATTTCTTCATGGTTATAACTTTATACTTTCTCATTATTCTAAAGGAGGGGCAAAACCAGGGGAGGAGTCAAAGGGGCTGAACATGTATTTAAAATTTCGGTTTATTTAAAATTTATTTGTAGGTTCTTGTAATTTCAATGAACATGTATAACTTATATTTGAAACACTTTCTTTAAGGTTTGATTGTTTGTTTGTTTGTTTTTCATTTTTTTAATTGCAAAATGTCATAGAGAACACCATACTAGTCATGGGAAAATAACATTATTTAAGTTGTTCTACCAATTTCTTTGAAAATAAAATCCATAATTCAACATGATAACAATAGAAATAACGAGGTTCTTTGTGCATTTAGGTCGAGCATGCCTCACAGGAGGAGTGAGTCCATGTCTATACTACATTAGGTCTTGATGTCACCTACTTCTCTAACCATAATCATATGTCAACACTGAATGTACGTAATTACATTTAATAATGAAGCTTCATGTCTTTTAATAATATAAACCAAAACCTTTTAAATATTACCCTGCTTAATCAATATCTGCATTTTTTTACAAGTGCACAGCCATAACAAGTTTTGCAAGACTTATGTCAGAAGGAAGATCCAAGAGAAAAGCAGGGAAATGATCATTACCAATAACAAAGTTCCACTCTTGCCACCCTCTTCACAGCAAGATATAATAATTCATAATACTACCAAGATGCATAGTAAGATGAAGAGAGATTGCCAAGCCACAAAGACAAATTTTCTTTACCAAAAAGGGAGAGAAAGAAAGGAGTGTTTCAAAGTAACAACACCAGCTCTTTGTTGAATAATTGCACACAATAAAAGAAGTTCTTTTTTATGACAAGTATTCTAATTATTATAATAAACAAAACATATTATATAGATGCTAGATCAAATCTATTATAATGAGAAGATATTTCACAACTTGACTAGAAGTTAACATTACAAGATCACATACAGGGAAAAAAAATAATTTAACCATTTTATCATTAGGAATGTATAAAAATATAAAGCATAATTTTATTCTTAAACCATTATTATTATGAGACCGATTTGCAAATAACCTATAAAACTAAAATTAAAAGGGGAAAAACAGGCAAGTTTATGAATCAACTATAAAATATTCTAGAAATGGAACCTTGTAGGATTTAACCTGTAATCCAGGTTGATTTCATTTCCTATCATTTCTAAGTGGGTAGTATGGAGTGGACCTGCAATCATGTTTTTTTTTCTAAAAATATATAATTCCCATAAATATATCTTAAGCATTCATAAAAGAAAAATGTAAGAACCCAACTCATAAAACCAAACGTCTCCTTTAGAAGATCACTTCCAATATAGTGTCCAAATAGATTTTCCTATTATCATGGGAATCTCAATGTTAGCACTACATATTGTTAATCATCACTCTTTTGTATAATTAAGTGTGGGGAGTCCCACTCAAGTGGTGGAACCCATAACTTTAATTAAAAAAAGGAAATGAGAAAGACAACTTACAAATTTTAAAATAAAAATAAAATGAAAGACAACTTGCCACAATTCATTGCAATCTGTCTCACTGCATTATTTATGCAGTGTTTATAGGCCTTACCCTTTCAGTTTTAAAGACAACAATTTAGAAAGAAAGAAAAAAAATATTATAAAGAGGTTAGTGTGAAGGTTATATATTTAGCCCATTAAAAGAGAGAAAATTATTTGTATAAGATAATATTTTTGTATGACAAAATAGTGATTTTTATTTTGTGGTATTTGAGAAATACTTATTACTATTTTAGGTTTATCTCAATTGTGAGTATTGTGCTTATAGACTATTTTCTAAAAAAGTCTCTCTTTTATAATCCTGTTATTTATTGGTGAAATAAATTATTTGGATTTTGTCCTGTGGACGTAGCCCAAATAAAAGGGTGAACCACGTTAAATATTGGTATCTCATTTTTGTTGATTAATTTTATTTCGCTTATATTATTTTTATTGTAAATTTACCTTGAGTCCACTAATCCCGTTGTGCTGCAAAATTTTTTTCGGATTTAATTTTTTTTTTTGTTAATTTCCCAGCATTGAGGAACCCATCTTCCAATATGGCTATAGCTTCATTATCCATTGTGTCCAAATTTAATATTTTTATATTATCCATTGTGTTCAAATTTAATATTTTTATACCCTTTGATCCATATTCTTTTTCACCAACTCTTTGTTGTTTATATACACTGTGAGCGGGAATTTTTGCCCTCACTCCTGGTAGAATGATTTTTACTACTTCGGCACTGATAGGCTCTGAACCTTAGAGAACACCAGCCTAAACTCGGAGAATTGGAGTCGCCACCTGGACGGATCAGGAAAGAAATAGAAAGGGGTGGATGACTCGATTAATAAGAAATTCATAACCCTTACTTGGATTCAAAAAGTTGGGCACGCATGGAGAATGTGAGAATGACCTAACACTCCCATATCGTCCGATTCATTATAACTGACCTCCTTTTCAAGTCTAAATATTATAAAATTCTTACATTATTATAGCATTATTCACATTACATGAAATTAAAAACATTCATCATATTATTAATTTAAACAAATAAATCAAAATGGACACCCCTATGAGGATGGAACATGCCCTTACAACTATCCAAAATCTACAAGAATAAATGAAACAGGACACCCACTAAAAGGAGAAAATATGTGTCACGACCCAACTGGGAAGCCGTGACCGGCGTATAGCTGTACCTAAGTACAACAATACAAGCCTGGATACCCAAAAATTAAAACAATACATAATCCTTTTACAAGTTCAATACACTCAATTTCATGTGTCCAAAAGTTCTAGTGATAATGCAAGATATCTAAATGTTCCACTCTTAAATGCAATCACAAACGAGAAAAAAATATTTCACTCTTATTACAAGCAAAGGGTTCGGACTCGGTCCGCCCATAATTATTCCAGAAATCTCTATTTAGAAATGGAAAAATGTCAACCAAGATTGATGACAAGAAACTCAAAAGAACGACTGCAGAGAAATACCGACATATGCTAACAATCGCTCTGAACCTGCAAAATCAATCTATAGGGGTGTGAGCGTTATATAGACGCCCAGTAAGCTCATGAGAGGCAGAGAAACTTTTCTATAACAATAAACAATATATATATAACAAGAACTTCAATCACAATCAATTCATACAAGATGGTGTGTCGGGGTCTACCAATATCATAATACCTCCTCCTTCAATCAATATCAATGTACAATCAGGCTTATAGCCCCAATGAGCAATCAGGCTTATAGCCTCAATGAACAATCAATAGCAATAGTCAATGAACAATCTCAATCAATAACCTCCGTCCCCATATGACACACCATCACACAATACAAAGAATTTCAAGTTCATTTAATACAATTAATAAATCAAACACATACGTTTCTCTGTCTTTTATTCACATGCAAAGCTTGGGTAGAAAGAATAGTCTAGCAAAATAGAAAAGAATAATTATATATTGAGAAGGGCTGTAATATATATATAGTATTTGGTTAGCAAATAGCACATCACAAGTAATCACATACACCCATTAAACTTACTTGGTATCCAAAGAAAGCTTAGCCAAATCCTCACAACCTATTGACCTCGAGCTTCAGCCGGATTATTGCCTAAAGAAAGATAATTACATAATCCAATAGTCAAACCCACTATCTCATCTATCATGAGGGATGCAATGCATGTTATGAATGCAAAAAGACCAATACTCAACCAACAATTAACCAAGATAATCCAAAATCAAAAATCAATCCGACTCAACTCAAAATTATGGTTCAATCCAATGGTTAAATCGATCGCACCACAAAAATATAAAATCAATTAATTAATTAAAATTTATTAGAACCAGAACCTCAACTCAATTTTTATAACTCATTTATCAAATAATATCATATCATTCTCTATGCAAAAATCATAATTCATACCAACACCCAAAACCGATAAAATTCTTAAGTCGCCCCTATAATTCAAATATTTTCAGAAAATAATTCCATCATTCAAAAACTCTGGAAAAATTCCAGTAGCTTCACCAACATCAAAATAATGTGTGTGTAAAATTTCAGATTAATCCAAATTTATTTGGTCCCCCAAAAATATTTTACAACATTCTGGTTCTGTTTGAACCACTAAAAATCAGTACAACAAAAATCATCATAAATCTCTCACATTTCGTTACCACAAAATTATCCAAATAATTTTCTCATATTATAGACATCAGTATGGACAACATATAAAAATTTCATAATTTTTCAAGACATCTAAGACCTTCAAAATAATTTTCAAATCAGACATCATCAGAAAACTCTTAACCAACAGCAGTGCCAATTCTTAATTTATTTTGGAACCTAAACATTATAAACAGACTCAAAATTATTTTTCCCAGATTCAAAACATCCAAATAAACAACATATCAAAATTTCATAATTTTTAGAAACATCTAAGTCCCTCAATTAAATTTTTAAAACGGATTCACACAACCAGTTACCATTCTGGCAGCAGTTGAGAAATAAATTTATTTCGAAATACAAACATTTGAACCAGACCTCAAAATATTTTTTATAAACACCTAACATCATATCCTAAAACATATCAAAAATTCATACCTAGATCATTTACCAATAATTTTTAAAAATTCGACAAAGTTACTGAAATATTAGTAATCAACAGCAGAAATAATTTTTCACTTTATTAATGAATTAAAAATATAAATCAAACATGAAAATTCAAAAATAAATTTCTAGATCAAGTATAACATCCCTAGAACAGATTACAATTGCCAAAAATACTAGATCATTAACTCAAACTCACAAATCAATATTAAACATCAAGAACCTCTAAAATCATCCTACAACTTTTAAATTATTTTTAATTAATTAAAAATCGAAATAAATCAAAAATATTATTTTCTAACACCCTAAACATCATACAAACATCCAACAACATAAATCATGTCATTAAGTTGGAAGAAATTGAAAGAAAAAATTGAAAAAAACCTCAAATCTCGAAACTGCCTGAAATTGGAAGCCAAAAACGACAGCCCGCGATTTCCCGCTGCCACGCCGAACGACACAGTCCGCTCGCCGAACGACAACGCCACCAGCCCGCAGTTCAGCGCCGAACGACACGCCCGCACGCCGAACGACACTGGCTACGCGCGCGCCCACTGACCGAAACGACAAGCCTCTGATTTTGAAGAAAAAATTTGATTTTTCTGCTCTTTCTCTCTCTGACGGCGCAAATAATTTTAGACACTCAAATGGGTGCCCTAACACCCCTATTTATACTAATTTTAGGTGGAAAATTACCAATATACCCCTATATTAATTTTTTTTTAAAATATACATTTATGATGTACAAAAGATATAATGATGTAATAATGATAGTTTGCTATTAAATTGCTTATTGGAAGATGTTTTTGAAAATCTTGGTTTGTTGAGATCGGATGTTATTTTTGAATAAGTCTGGATTGTTGGTAGAATGATGAGTATTATATGGATAAGTGTTATATTAGTAATGGTTTTGGTTGATTTGGGTTTGACTTGAGCACATGAGTTTTGACTTTTTGGGATGATTGTTGATGAGTGAAAGTTGAAAAGAAAATGCTTCTGTTTGATTTTATAATAAACATAACCTGGAGCAAAACTGGAACAGTCTGTAGCGCTTAGTATTGTGGGGTTATGACCTGATCAACCATAACAACATGTACTAAGTGAGCTATGCTTTCCGGATTTGTGTATAACTTAAAATATAAAAGTGTTTTGATGATGAGTATGTTATTGGATAAAATTTCGAGGACGAAATTTGTTTAAGGGGGTTAGATTGTAAAATCCTTGATTTTTGGGGAAATTGGAGTTAGGGGCAAAATGGTAATTTTGCCTTCAATTCACATTCGGGTGAATTTTATAACGTTTGGTGCTTAATTTCATAATGTGGGTGTTGAGATGTTTGTTTTGAGTATAATATTGTGTTTTTAGCTTCGGGGGGTATTTTGGTCATTTTGGCGGTCGAAAAATTTTCGGGTTTCGTTTTGCTGTTTTTGATGTCATTTTGGTGACCGTGATGTCATTACGGTTATTTTAAGTATAATTTTGCTAGGGTTTGTGTTTTGGGAATTTTTCGGGTATTTATTAATTTTTAATTAAAATAAAATAAAATAAATAAATTAATTAAATAATTCTGAAAATAATTGAATTTGGGATTATTTGTAAATTTTTATAAGTTAGTTGTGGTGTTTTTTTTTTTTTTAAATTTTTAAAAATACCCTAAAACTCTTTAAAAATTTAAAAAAAAAAAAAACATCACAACTAACTTATAAAAATTTACAAATAACCCCAAATTCAATTATTTTCAGAATTATTTAATTAATTTATTTAATTTATTTTATTTTAATTAAAAATTAATAAATACCCGAAAAATTCCCAAAACACAAACCCTAGCAAAATTATACTTAAAATAACCGTAATGACATCACGGTCACCAAAATGACATCAAAAACAGCAAAACGAAACCCGAAAATTTTTCGACCGCCAAAATGACCAAAATACCCCCCGAAGCTAAAAACACAATATTATACTCAAAACAAACATCTCAACACCCACATTATGAAATTAAGCACCAAACGTTATAAAATTCACCCGAATGTGAATTGAAGGCAAAATTACCATTTTGCCCCTAACTCCAATTTCCCCAAAAATCAAGGGTTTTACAATATGTCCTTTACATAGTCCTAAAGCTCATAAAATAAATTATATAATAAAAAATAACTAAGGCACCTACAAGGTGGAAACAAGCCTTTTACAATCTTTAAAATTCTTAAATAATCAAATATAATTAAACCATTCAATCATTCATCATAAACAACAAGATAAAATCAAAGGTCATTATCCATCACAAGCATACAACAATAAATCAAATAATCAAATCTAGGGTTTAATCTTAAATTAAGTGTTAAACATGTAAAATTAGGATTTTATATATGAAACTAGGGTTTATTGATGTAAATTAGGGTTCTCGATGCAAAATTAGGATTTTAATGATTTTGGAAATAAAATTAGAGTTTTAATGATTTTGGAAACAAAATTAGAGTTTTAAGGTATAAAATAGGGTTTAGGTTCAAAGTATGCAAAACTAGAGTTTTCGAATACAAAATAGGGTTTTGAGAAATAATTTAAGGTTTTGAACCTAACCTAGGGCTAAACATAGTAGATTAGGGTTTGGATCAAAATATGCAAGTTTAGAGTTTTTAAATCCGAACAGTTTGGAGCAAAGGCCATTTTTGATATAAGCCTATCAATTTGGAATAAGCCTATGCTCATATAGAATTGGGTGTCCAAATCAATATCGGCATGGCCCATATCGAATTAAACCAAACCGAGTGGATTCTACCTTTGGATCGGACCCATTTAGGGTTTTAGGAGTTGAGCCGGCTTACTTTGGACCTCTTTTAAAATTGGGCCGACCTACTTTAAGGCTTTAAAGATTTAAGCTTTTAAAATTAGACTGAATTTGGCTTAGCTTCTATTAATTGGGATCGGACTTGCTTAGGGTCAAAATTAGGGGTCTACAGTTTTACTCTATACTTGAAAAATCTTGAATTCGTTCAAAGAGTGAAAAGTAATATGACTTTGAGCTGATCTTAAATGAGGATGAGTTTTGGACCCAAGATTAAATTTGGGTTTTAGACCCGAGACTGAGTTTGGATTCTGGACCTGAGGATGGATTTGGGTTTTATACCCAAGACTGGATTTGGATTCTAGACCCGAGACTGAATTTTGGATTCTAGACCTAAGATTGAATTTGAGTTCTGAACTTGAGACTGGATTTGGGTTCTGGACCAGAGACTAGATTTGAATTTTGGACCCGAGAATGAATTTGGATTCTAGACTAGAGACTATATTTGGGTTCTAGATTTGAGATACCTATAAAAAAATTGATTTAATCAATCATCAAAACATTTGCAAAAAATTTGGCCATTTTTAGCCCTTTAGCCCTCATATTCTCTCTTTGCCCCTGCATGGTAGAACATTGAAAAAGAGTCTAAAAATATTTTGTATATGCATAAAATCAAAAATTAAAAGGAGAAGCTTTACCCCTCTGTATAAGCTCAAACTGATAATTTTGTACCCATTAGGCTTCAATCGATACTTTTGTCTTGTTCTTTGCGCAAGTATGCGTCTCCATTTTTGCAAAATGATTGGATCTTTCTCAAGTAATATGCCTTTCATGCCCCCTGATTCCATGTCTGGTTCTGATTATTTACTTCATAGAGTGTTAGTTGTTCACTTTGACAAGGATAGGAAACACAAGACAACAAAAGTGTAATGTGACAAGCTCATGTATGCTTGTATGCATGATATGCATAAATAATACTTAGAATAATTATACTGACTCACATACTAAGATGGTATGCTAAAGTACTCCCATTGGTAATTTCAAGATATTCATGTAGGTCTTGTATTGGATCATTAGGACATGTCACATCCATAGCTTCATCTTCAAGATATAAAAAATATGAGTAGTAGTGGGGGCCCAAGCAGGATAATCAAAGATATATGATATACTCATTTCTAATTTAGCACATTGGAAGCTTCTTCAATATGTCCTTTAAGGTTCAACAGTGGAACGTAGTTCCCTAAACTTTAAGGCTCATTTGACAATGAAAATATTTTTTATTTTTATTTTTGAAATTTTTATTTTTAAATCAAACGTTAGCTTTGTCAAATCAATATCAATATACCTCAGGACTCATATGTCAAATTAACACATCTATAACATCATAACCCTAGTTAATGTACTAAACTCGGGAATCATTTCTATTTGAGCAAGAGTTGTTGCACCTCAGATAGGCATATACGCATTCCTTGACCAAAAGTATCATTGAGTTTAAATATTGTCTATCTCATATGCATGTTTATTCAAATAATCTCCACTAATATACTCTACCTACCAAAAAGATATCAATAGGTCTTTAACGGGCTTGAAATGTGACACTATAGACAAACCTTCACACTATAAACTTCTTGTTGAAACTGTGGATAGTTGAAAATATTAAACTCTAAACACCGTTTCTATCTTGTTACTTGCTTCATGAAAAGATAGAGCTTGAATGTTCTTTTAGAAATCTGGGTCTTATCTGAGTAGGATAAACCTATTTTTTATTTTTCTTTTGCAAGAACTCATGACCCTTTTTATATTTTTTTTCTCTATTTTTTATGGCATTTCATCATTCCTCTCTTATCCCTTTTTAAATATTGAGTCTAAAATTTTCAAGATTGCCGACTTAAAGATGTGTTGGACATTATGAACCAAATAAAAGATGGTCTTTCTTTTATTTCTCTGATTTAGCCGAGTCCCTAGTTGGGCTAGTTCGATTCAAGTCAAACTCTTCTCATTTGCTTTCTGAACCGTCCTTTTGGATTTTCAAAACTAGAGATCTGCTCTAATTTTTTCCTAGGTCGTCCTTTCGAGTTTTCAACCTAGTGAGCTTTTTCCTTTCTTCTTCTTTTTTCCTTGATTTTTTTTTAGTCCTAGCCGTAAGAAAGTTATTTTATTTGTACTGTCCTATGCTTTTGACTATGGAGGAGCATGAGTCTGATTCAATTAAGATGAATTATTTTGCTGCCCAAATGCCATCTCAATGATGAAATATATCTGAGATATTAGGTCTAGTTTAGGTAAACTTCAACTATCTTGATTAAACATCCTTTTCTTTGATCTTTTTTGCTTCTTGGTAGCTCAGTGATAATCATACTTGTCATAAGTGTTACACAAGCTCATGGTAGGTTATTAGATTTATAATTCAATAAAAAGAAAGCTAAAATCTCATGAAAGCTCAAAGGGATAAACTAGGGATTGATTTTAACAAGGTGGATACTAGTTGTTAGCTGACCAAATAATGCCTAGATCATTTCTCTCTTAAATAAGCAGAGTTCAATTTCGTCTCGAAAGTTCATCAAAGCATGTTTTAAGATATACTAGACACAAGTAATTATGCAAGAGCCCTCCCTAAGTAAGCATACATAGCTTAAAGCTATAGAGCAATTTCTTCACCTAGTAAAGTCATTTGCGTCATGATGGATAGATACAATAATTTATGAATATCAATCTAGATTTTTCATCGATTGAGCATCAAAATGAACAAAAACTAATAAAATCTAAATTCAACTAAAGTAATTTATTTAAACAATCTTAATTTGAAAACATAATTATTTTAAAGAAATAAGAAAGAAAATAAAACAAGTGTCAATCAAGCAAAGGGAAGTTTGTTGAGTTAAGTCTCTTCTCTCATCACATCTTCTACACTCTCATCTTGAAAAGAGGATAAAATAAAATCTTCTTTTAATTCTCCTCCTACCATGAAGGTTGTCGGTAGAGGTACTCTACCGAACTTAGGCAAAGGATTGTCCTCCATGCTAAGTTTGTTAGGCTTGGGTAACTTTCTATTGCCAATCAAATTTTGGATCTCGTATCTTAACTGCATGCAATTATTTATTTCATGCCCTTGTATCTAATGAAATTGACAGAAGGTCTTGGCATCAAAGTTTGGTGGCAGAGGATTTGGTAATGGTTGAGGAGCCAATGACTGCAATAGCTCTTGCTTCTGCAGCTTATTGAAAGCCTAAGATAAAGGTCTTCTCAGATTTGGAAATTTCCTCCTATTTTCTTGGCTAATAGTTGCATTGACATCCGTTTCTTTTTGTGTACTCCGACTGCCAGATTGGCAATTTTCTCTTTCATTCCTTTTATCAAAAAAGTAATTCTTCTCATGTTCCCACTCTTCTATTTACAAGCTAGCTTGGAGAAGATCTTTGAAATCTTTGATAAGCGTGTGAGATAGTCTCTCACGAAGGCTGGGCAGGACACCTCTTACTATTATTTTGATCTGGTCAGATTCATCAGGCATCTTTTTTAGAAGAGCAACCTTATTTCTACACTTACTCACATATTTAAAAAAAATTTCATTTTGCTTATGTCTGTGTAGACCCTTAATTTTTGACCAAGTTCAATCCAATATTTTAAAATAAGTCCGAAATAATTTTTGTAATATTTATTATTTATTTTATTTTAATACTTATTTTAATAATTATTTTAATAATTATTTTATTATTTATTATTTATTATTTATTTTTAAAAAATATATATAATAAAAAATAAAAAAATAGAATGACTAATCGGTGAGCAACATGCGGCAAGGCAGAACCTGTAGCGAATTGGATTGCCCCAATTCACCATAGGTGCAAGCTGCGGCAAATTGGGTAGCACCTCTCAGGCGCTCGCTCAATTGTTCACGTCCCGGCTTCGTTGCTCTCGTCTCAGCAGCCTGTGCCAGCGAGTTGGCCAATTTTTTCCAAAATTTTATTTTTTTCAAAAACGTCAATTAATTTCCTAAATAGTTTTAACTTCCTTAACATATTAGGTTTTATTTAAAATTCCTATAAATAATAGAATTAAGCACAGAAACAAGGACGACAAAAATTACTCAAGAATTACTATTAGACTTTTGAACTTTGAAGCAACCCGAAGCAACCAAGAACAAAAAGAACACTCTCATCCCCAAGGCAACAAGGTTGTGTTGTCTTGATCAAAGCTTCCCCAGAATTCCAACGATGCAATTGTGGTGGAGCCAACAAACGATTGTATTTTCTTAATCAATTCATTATAACATGTTTTTGATAATTTTAACGTAGAACAAGCATGATCTTTATTTAAAATTGAATCCAGTACCCTATTAACATAACTTCTTCCAAATTGAATCTAGTAGTCAGCATGCTAATAGCTTTGTTTAAAGTTTTTTGTGATGACATTTAATTTTTCTCAAATATTATTAACAGTAGCTTGTTCAACTTCAAAGCTTTGATCATTATTTTTTTTCAAACCCTAATTTATAAATTTCAAAACCCTAAATTGAATGGTATGAGCCCTAAACCCTAATTAATTCTATTTTTTAAAATCTTTACAGTAGCTTAATACTTAAAAATTAATTATAAACCCTAAAACCCTAGTTTTTGAATATAAACCCTAAAACTTTAGAACCATAATCCTATTAAAACCTAATTGTATTTTCCTAAACCATAATTCATAAAATCCTAGCTTGTATATTTAGTCTTTAATTGTTATTTGAATCCTGCTTTACATACTTAGTTTACATCTTTATATCTTGATCTTTATTTGGCTTATAATGAATGGTTTACTTTCATGATGAATGGTTGAATGTCTTTTATTAGTTTACTTTATTTTTTCATTATGTAAGAGGTATGTTTTTACCTTTTAGGTACCTCATTAAATTAAGTTTCATGTAACTTAAAATTATTTTCATATTTTAGGATTAATGTAAAGGATACGTTTTCACCTTTTGGTGGGTGTACTATTTAATTTTAGACATTGAACGATGTAAGGACATGTTTTTATCCTTAGATGGGTGTCTATTTATTTGTTTTATTTGGACATTGCTATGATTTTTAATAAAGTATTTATTTATTCTTATGATCGCATGTAGTATGGATAATGTCATTATATTTAAGAATTTTATAATATTAAGATATGAAAAGGAGGCCGGTTCCAATGAATTGAGCATTGTGGGGATGCTGGGTCATTCTTACTTTCCCCACACGTACCCAACTTTTCGAACCCAATAGGAGGTTGAAAATTCCTTAGGAATCAGTCATCTACCCTTTTCTTTTTCCCTACCTGTCTGGGTGGCGACTCCATTTTCTCTGAATTTATGCCCGTGTTCTCTAAGGCCCTGAGCCTAATAGTGCCAAAGTCGCTAGAACCATTCCATGTGGGAGTGGGAGGAAAAATCTCCTCTCACAATGATGACTCCACTGGGAATAAGAGAAGTTGATTCTATTGGTCTTTATATTATTCTATTCTTTCTTATTATGATATTATCCATTGCATCATTTAGATTGCATCATGTGCGTGAGTTAGGATGCCCGTGTTATCCGTGTTGTGTTATGTAAAGGATACCATAATTTCACTCAAAGTATGGAGATCGAGCATGGCATAACCACTTATAGCCTTATATCTTTTAGTATATACTTGCCATGGGAACCTAAGCCCTTCAACCCAAAGACAAAAGCTCATATAATTGACCTAGTTACTTTCCTTAGGTTTTACCCTAAATGCTTGTTGTTTGACTATGGTTAATTTATCTTGGTTTAAATCATGGCTTATTTGGTTTGTTCTTTTTCTAATATGACCTAATTACATTATGAGCTCATATAATTTTTTCCTTTAAATCCAAAAGACCAAAACTATTTTCAAAATTTTTGAAATGGTCTTTAGAAATAAAACTTTTCTAAAAACAAGTCAAAAATTCTTTTCTCATGACCCAAATACAAAGCCCAAAATCCATTTTTTCTAAAATCTTTTTACAATGGATTTTCAAACAAAACTATTTTTGCATTTCATCCAAATTACAAACTTTTCTTTAAAAGAGCTTACAAATTATTTATGTCAATTATGGAATACCAAAAATCAATTGTGAGCCTAGTTTATACTAAGAATTATTAATCATGGACTTGTTTGTGGCATGAATCATTAGTTACTTTTTCAAGTAAGAAATCTATTTATAATAAACCTCTTAATTTAGTTTTAATCCAATATAGTATAAAAGTTGTTTTAGTTGATTGGATGGATTAAAGCCTAATTAATGGGAATTATCATGAACTGATTTTCACATTTGAAAATATAACTATTGATTGAAACATCCGAGGAAATTATTCAAAAATAAGATACCCCATGTTGGTATTTTTTAACCATATAAATAAGCAAAGAGACTCATCATTCGTGTGTGGAAGTTATAAGGTCGGAAGGGATGTCCTAATTATCTTTGTTAGTTTATTGTTTGTGCATACATGCATTCATACATTTGCATCTCATATCATTGATCCTCTTTGGCTCACAACCTTGGATTATAACAGTTCAAAAGCCTACGACAATCCAACCTACGACAGTGATGAAGAATCCAGCATCAACTCAGTTAGCTTCTCACTAAAAGTAATGGAACCTGAGTAGAATCAAAAGATGTTGGATGATGCCCTTGAAGTCAAGATGGAAGAACTAAAGGGGGCCCTAACTGAAATCATGAAGAGTCAAATGGCTGTAATATTTGGAAACACTGCTGAAGCATCTGCAAGCACTAAGAAAGATAAGGAAAAGGCTAAAGTTGCTGAAGTAGCTTTCGATGATGACAAGATGGTTAGGGATGGTGATGAATACTGGGCTCAATACTTTCAAGATCCTCAAGATAAAAAGAAGGAGCCGAAGGTTGTTGAGAAGACAACTGTTGAAAGGACCGAGACGTCTGATGTTGAGAAGATAATTACTGATTTAGAAAAAAAATTATAAAGAAGCTAAAAACTGAAAAGATGTCTGAGGTCAACAAGTTGTTCGAGCTAGACGAGGAGGTCCCATACAAGTTCAAGATGCCTTCCTTTGCCAAATTTGATGGAACTGAAAACCCTCATCTCCATGTGAAGCAGTACATCACTGCTATGTAGTCTACTCGAGCTGCTAAAGCTCAAACCCTAAGGTATTTCATGCTCTCATTGGACCCTGTTGTCTAAAACTAGTTCAACACCTTAGAAGAAAGTATCCAAAAAGATTGGGATATGTTGCACAAAGTTTTCATTTAACAGTATGGGTATAATGTCGATCAAAAAGTTACCTTGATGGAGGTGGAGACCAATAAACAAAAGTCAATTGAGAACTTTGTTAATTATGTAAAAAGGTGGAGAAACAAAACTGCATTGCTCAAGAGGAGGCCTGATAAGTCGAACCTAATCAGGATGATTGTGAGAGGCATCCTGCTCAACCTTCATGAGAGGCTATCTCACACCATTATAAGGGATTTCAAGGACCTCTTGCAAGTTGGTTTGCAAATCGAAGAGTAGGAAAGGGAGAAGAACCTCTTTTTGGCAAGAAGAAATGAGAAAGGGAACTACCAGTCGGGTAATCAAAGCATCCAAAAGGAAGCTGATGTTAATGCCACTGCTCAAGGAGGAATGATGCAGTTTTCAAAATTAGGGAAGCCTTTGTCATGGGTTCTCAATAAGCTATAAAAGAAGGGATTATTACAACCCTTGGCTCCTCATCCTTTGCCTAATCCTCTTCCACCTAACTTTGATACTAAGGCATTTTGCCAATTCCATCAAAGGCTTGGACACAAAACGGAAAACTGTATGAAGTTGAGGTATGAGATCCAGAATTTAATTGATAGTGGAAAGTTGATTGAGCCTGATAAGTCCAATACCAAGAGCAATCCTTTATCTAAATTTGGAAGAGTACCTCCGCCAACAACCTTCATGGTAGGAGAAAGAATGGAGGAAGATTCTGTCTTTCAAGACTGGAATGTTGAAGATGCAGAATGAAGAGAAATTTTATTCAACAAACTTCTCTTTGCTCTAAGTGTTGCTCTTTTTATTTTGATTTCTTAAATATTTAATGGGATAATTATGTTTTTCAAATTATGTTTGTTTGAATAAATTATTTTTATTAAATGTTTCATGGTTTTTGTTCATTTCGGTGCCTAACCGATGATGAATCTAGCTTGATATTTATAAATTAGCATAGCTATGCATTATAATTTGAATGACTTTACTAGGTGAGGGAATTGTTCTATATCATTAAGTTGTGTATGCTTACTTAGAGAGGGCTCATGCATAATGACCTTTGTCTAGGTCTTAGTCAGTCTTAGAACATGCTTTGACGGACTTTCGAGGCGAAATTAAACTCTGTTTAGTTAAGAGAGAGATGATCTAGGCATTGTTTGATAAGCCGACAACTAGTATCCACCCATGTTAACATCAATCCCTAGTTGTCCCTTTAAGCTTTCATGAGATTTTATCTTTCTCTTTATTGACTTATAAGCCCAATGACCTACCCTGAGTTGTTGTTACACTTTTGACAAAACTAATGATCACTAAGGTGAAGAGGCAAGAGGATAAAAGAAAGGAATGCATAGTCAATACCATATGGATAGTTGAAGTTCCTAAGACCATAAGGGTAGTTGAAGTTCGCCTGATATTAGACCTAATATCTCCAATTTATTAAGATGACATCAGGACAATAAATGATTTATCCTTGTTGAAATAAGACTTACTCTACTCCACTCATCTATAAACAGAAGTATAGAATGGTGCAAGTGAGATAATCCTTTTGGAGCTAAGACTCAACATAAAAAAACAAAACAAAACAAAACAAAACAAAACAAAAGGAAAAGAGAAAGAAAGTAAAAGCAAAACAAAAAAAAAAGAAAAAGAAAAAATGGGTCTTGAGTTTGTGCGAAATCAAAAGAAAAAAAAATACAAATGGCAGTCTAGAAAGCCAACTGAGTTTTCCTTTACCTAAAGCAATAGCAGGCAAAGATAGTTTGACTTAAATTGGTCTAACCCAACCAAAATCAGAGAGGTAGGAGAAAGGTCATCTAGTTCTTAAAGGCCCTATACTTGACAGTCCCATAGGAAAGAAGGACAAAATGATAAAGAAGCTAAAAAAGAAACAAAAAAAAAGTGAAAAAAAAGAAAGAGAAAGAAAAGTGAAAAGAAGAAGCGGAAAGGAATATGGTTACCAAACTTTTTACAAAGGCAAAGACTATCCTAATCAAGATCCAGATTCATGTCAAGAAGAAAAAAGAATAAACAAAGCTCTATCTTTTCACGCTTTCAACTATCTAAATAAGAATTTTGTAGTTTAAAGATTTGCCCATAGTGTTATAATGGCTCCAACCTAAAAATGGCCTTCATTTAACCAGTGTCTCTTATAGACCCCGTTTCAAGCCTATCAAAACCTGTTGATCTCTCTTGGTAGGTAGAGTCTATTAGTGGAGATAGTTTGAATAAGCATGCATATGAGATAGACAATACTTAAACTCGATGAGACCTTTGATCAATTAATATATGTTTGCCTATCTCAAGTGCAACAATTCTTGCTTAAATAGAAATAATTTTTGAGTTTAGTACAGTAACTAGGGTTGTCATGTTATAGATATGTTAATTTGAAAAATTGAGACCTGAGATAAATTGACATTGATTTGACAAAGCCAACATTTGATTTCAAAATCAAAATTCAAAATTTAAATTTCAAAAAAAAAATTGCATAAAGCCATCAAGTTAAGGGAAGTATGTCAAATCATCGAACCTCGAAGGACACATTGGGCAAAGGAAATGATTATTGGCAAGGTTATGAAGAAGCTACCAATTGACATGCTGAATTCTAGTTTGAAATGGATGTATCTCTGCTGCTTGGGGCCTCCGTTATTCATGTTTTCAACATCTTTAAGATAAAAGTCATAAAAGCGAAGTCTTCTGCCATTCCAGTGCAAAACCTGAACGGGCATCTGGAAGAAATTTGTGAGAACACTTCAGCTGATAACCTCGGTCTATGAGTCAATGAAACCATTGTAAGTATTATCTATGCATATCTTGCATACATGAGCATATCACACTCCATTTTTCTTTGTCAAACGTAAACAGTAATATTCTATGAAGCAATTATAAAGCGGATATGGACTCAGGGGGGCATGGAAAGCCCATTGCGTGAGGAAGCTTCATCAATTTTGAAAAAGAAAGAAGAAATGCATGCTTGTCCGAAGAACCAGACAATATACAAACATCAGTCAAAAGCCCGCATAATCATGGGTTTGAGCCTATACAGGGGGCAAGGGTTTCTCCTTTTAATTTTTTTTTGAGTTTATGCGTGTACAAAATATTTTCAGACTCACTTTCGATATTTTACCATGCAGGGGGCAAGGAGAAGATATAAAAGGTTAGCTAAAACAATGGTTGAATTTTTTGCAACTGTACAAAAGGAAGAACAAAAATAATGGAACAACCAGTTAAGCCATAATTCTCAACTGATAAAAGATTAGTCAAATCCAGTCTCGAGTCCAAGTACCCAGTTTCGGGTCCAAGTACCCAAATCAAATTAAATCCCAGGTCCAAGTACCTAGTCTCTGGTCCAAGTACCCAAATCAAATTCAGTCTTGGGTCTAAGTACCTAGTCTTGGGTCCAAGTACCCAAATCAAATTCAGTCTTGGGTCTAAGTTTTCAGTCTAGAGTCTAAGTACCCAAATCAAATTCAATCTCGTGTCCAAGCACCCAGTCTTGGGACTAAGTATCCAAATTAAATTCAATCTCGGGTCTAAGTACTCAAATCAAACTTAGTCTCGGGTCCAAGTACCTAGTCTCGGATACAAGTACCCAAATCAAATTCAATCCCGAGTCTAGAACCCAAATCATTTTTTAGTCCAAAACTCACCAACGGGTCCAGAATCAAAATCATTTTTTGAGTCCAGAACTCATCCCGGGTCCAGAACTCATCCCAGGTCCAGAATCCAAATTATTTTTGAGTTCAGAACTCATCCCGGGTCCAGAACTCAAATCACTTTTTAGTCCAGAATTCATCCCAGGTCCAACTCAAATCATTTTTTGAGTCCAGAACTCATCCCGGGTCCAGAACTCAAATTATTTTTGAGTAAAAAATTCACTCTGGGTTCAGAACCTAAATCATTTTTTAGTCCAGAACTCACTCTGGGTCTAGAACCCAAATTATTTTTAACTTCATAGCTCACCAGCGGGCCCAAAATTTAAATTATTTTTGAGTTCAGAACTCACTCCGGATCCAGAATACAAATCATTTTTTAGTCCAAAACTCACTCCGGGTCCAGAATCCAAATCATTTATTGAGTCTAGAACTCACTCAGGGTTCAGAACCCAAATTATTTTTTAGTTCAAAACTTACCGACGGATCCAGAACCCAAATTATTTTTTAGTCCAGAACTCATTATAGGTCTAAAATTCAAATTATTTTTTAGTCCAGAACTCATTCCAGATCTAGAATTCAAATAATTTTTCAGTCAAGAACTCACCAACGGGTCCAGAATCCAAATTATTTTTGAGTCCAGAACTCATCTCGGTTCCAGAATTCAAATTATTTTTTGAGTTTTAAACTCACCACCGGGTCCAGAACCCATCCTTATCCAAAATCTGCTCAAAGTCATGTTGCTTTTTACTCTCTTCTACTAAAAATCTCAGATCATTCAAGTAGGAGACAAACTGTAGACCCTTAATTTTTGACCAAGTTTAGTCTAATATTTTAAAATAAGTCTGAAATAATTTTGGTGGTATTTATTATTTATTTTATTATTTATTTTAATAATTATTTTATTATTTATTATATTTATTTTTAATATATATATATAATAAAAATCGGACGAATCAATAGGTGAGCGACACACAACAAGGCAGTTCGCCGCGGGCCAATTCGCCGTAGGCATAACCTGCGGCGAATTGGCTTGGAACAATTCCCAATTCGTCGCAGGTGCAAGCTGCGGTGAATTGGGCAGTGCCTCGTAGGCACTTGCCCGATTGCTCGTGTCCCAGCCTCGTTGCTCGCCTATTGCTCGCGTCTCAGCAGCCCGTGCCAACGCATTGGCCGATTTTTTCCAAAATTCTATTTTTACTCAGAAACGTCAATTAATTTCCTAAATAGTTTTAACTTCCTTAGCATATTAGGTTTTATTTAAAATTTCTATAAATAATAAAATTAAGCACAGAAACAAGGACGACAAAAATTACTCAAGAATTACTATTGAACTTTTGAACTTTGAAGCAACCCGAAGCAGCCAAGAACAAAAAGAACACTCCTATCCCCAAGGTAACAAGGCTGTGTTGTCTTGATCAAAGCTTCCCCATAATTCCAACGGTGCAATTGTGGTGGAACCAACAAACGGCAGTATTTTCTTAATCAATTCATTATAACATGCTTTTGATAGTTTTAACGTGGAATATGCATGATCTTTATTTAAAATTGAATCCACTAGCCCATTAACATAACTTCTTTCAAATTGAATCCAGTAGTCAGCATGATGATAGCATTGTTTAAAGTTTTTTGTGATGACATTTAATTTTTCTCAAATATTATTAACAGTAGCTTGTTGAACTTAAAAGCTTTAATCATTATTTTTTCCAAAACCTTAATTTATAAATTTCAAAACCCTAAATTGCATGGTATGAGCCACAAACCCTAATTAATTCTATTTTTCAAAATCTTTATAGTAGTTTAATACTTAAAAAATAATTATAAACTCTAAACCCTAGTTTTTGAATATAAACCCTAAAACTTTAGAACCCTAATCCTATTTTTAAAAAAGAAGAAACCCTAAAAACTAATTGTATTTTCCTAAACCATAATTCATAAAACCCTAGCTTGTATATTTAGTCTTTAATTGTTATTTGAATCCTACTTTACATATTTAGTTTACATCTTCATATCTTGATCTTTATTTGGTTTATAATGAATGGTTTACTTTCATGATGATTAGTTGAATATCTTTTATTGGTTTACTTTATTTTTTGATTATGTAAGAGGTATATTTTCACCTTGTGGATATCTCATTAAATTAAGCTTCATGTAATTTAAAATTATTTTTATATTTTGAGATTAATGTAAAGGATATGTTTTCACCTTTTGGTAGGTGTCCTATTTAATTTTAGACATTGGACGATGTAAGGACAAATTTTCATCCTTGGATGGGTGTATATTTATTTATTTTGTTTGGACATTGCTATGATTTTTAATAAAATATTTATTTATTCTTATGATCGCATGTAATATGGATAATGTCATTATATTTAAGAATTTTATAATATTATGACCTGAAAAGGAGGCCGGTTCCAATGAACTGGGCGTTGTGGGGGTGCTGGGTCATTCTTACCTTCCCCATATGTACCAAACTTTTCGAACCCAATAGGGGGTTGGGGATCCCTTAGGAATCAAGTCATCCACCCCTTTTTTTTCCCAACCTGTCCGGGTAGCTACTATATTTTTTTCGAGTTTAGGCCCGTGTTCTTTATGGCCCTGAGCCTAACAGTGCAAAAGTCACAAGAACCATTCCACGTGGGTGTGGGGACAAAAATCTTCGCTCACAGTCTGATAGTCTCTACCTCTATCAAGATCACTTTTAGTTCAATATTGTACCAATATTGTTGAATGAAGGCTTTGTATAGCAAATCCCAATTTTTTTGAGTATTTTCCTCCAATGTATTGAATCAGTTTTGAATAATATGATCTAGAGAGAGCATGAAATACCTTAGGGTTTAAGCTTTGGTAGCTCTAGCAAACTGCATGGCAGTGATGTACTTCTTGACATGTAAGTGGGGATTTCTAGTAGAAAATGGATGCATCTTGAAGTTGTTAGGAATTCCTTCATCATCTTCAAATAGTTTGTCTACCTCCGGCACCTCTTCAGTTTTCAACTTCTTTTCAAACATTTTTTTCAAATCGAAAATCAATTTTTTGACATCAACAGATTCAGTCTTCCCCACATCATTCTTTTCTTTCTTATTTTTTTTGTTGATCTTGAAAATATTGGTTCCAGTCATAATCATCATTTTCTACCTTCTCATCATCAAAGGCTACCTCTCTTACCTTAGCATTCCCTTTGTCTTTCTGCTTCTTAGTGCTAGCAGATGCTTCAGCATTCATTTCCAATAGTGTAATTAATTGACTTCTCACTGTCTCAGCTAGTGTCCCATTCAGTTCTTCCATCTTGGATGTAATAGCCTCATTCACCAAGTTTTGAACTTGACCATGATCATTGATTTCGACGCAAAATTGACTGATCCTTCACCAGATTCTGAGTCACCATCGTATGTAAGGTTGATGTAAGTCCAAACTCCATGTCTGCATGCCGGAAAGGATTAATATGGTGTAATGCATACATGTATGCATGTGTAGTAAACAAGCTAGCAAATATAGCTAGGGTGTCCTTTCCAACCTTATAACTTTCACACACGAGCGGTGAGTCTCTTTTTCTAGACATATGATAAACATAACATCAACATGGGATGTTTTATTTTCAAAATATCCACTCAGATGGATTATCCAATAGTTGTATTTTTAAATAAGAACTCAATCCATGATAACTCCCATTACTTGGCCTTGATTCGTTGGGTCAACTGGAAAATAGTTTTTATACTATATTGTGGATTAAAACTAAATTAAAGGCTTTATCATAAGTAGATTTCTTAGTTGAAAAAATAACTAATAATTCATGCCACAAACAAGCCCATGATTAACAAACCTTGGTATAAATAAGGCCCACAATTGATTTTAACATTCCATAATTGACCTAACTACTTACAAGCCCCTTTTAAGAAATTTGATCCGTTATAAAAGGAGTTTTAATTTTAAAGCCCAATGAAAGCTAAAATTTTTAAAAATGGGCCATAAGGTAAAAGAATGAATTTGAGGCCTTTCTTGAAAAAGTTTGTACCAAAAAAATAAAATTTGGGCTTTGAGATTGGGTCCATCTTAAAAAGGTATTAAACTTACATTGAAAGGTTTTTGAAAATGATTTAGGCTTCGGGCTTAAAATAATTTTGGGCTTGTACTATAAGTAGGTCATATTAGAAAAAGACAAACTAAATGGGCCATGATTCAAACCAAAAATTGTTAATTATAGCCAAACAAGAAGCAATTAGGGTAAACCTAAGGAAAGTTACTAGGCCAACTATATGGGCTTTAGTCTTTGGGGTAAAAATAAGCTTAGATTTCCATAGCAAATATATACCAAAAGGTACAAGGCTATGAGTGGTTCTGCAATGCTCAATCTCCATACCTTGAATGAAAGTATGGTATCACTTACATACATATAACTCGGGTTCTAAAGGGCATCATACCTCACACACAATGTAAATCTAAAATGATGCAATGAATAATACCATAGTAATAAAGTATAAAATAATATAAATACCAATGAAATAAACTTCTCTTATCCCTAATGGAGTCGCCACTATGAGCGGGGAGTTTTGCCCCCACTCATGGTGAAATAGTTCTTGTAACTTCAAAACTGTTAAGCTTTGGGCCTTAGAAAACACGAGCCTAAACTCGAAGAAATAGAAAGGGGTGGATGACTCGATTCTTAAGGAATTCCTAACCCCTTACTTGGGTTCAGAAAGTTGGGTACGTATGGGGAAGGTGAGAATGACCTAGCACCCCTATAGCACTCAATTCATTGGAACCTACCTTTTTTTTTCAGGTCTAAATATTATAAGATTCTTAAATTATTATAGTATTATTCACATTACATGCAATTAAAAACATTCATCATATTATTAATTTAAATAAACAAATCAAAATGGGCACCAATCTAAGAACGGAAACATGCCCTTACAACTATCTAAAATCCACAAGAATAAATGAAACAGGATATCCACCAAAAGGTGAAAACATGTCCTTTATATAGTCCCAAAGTTTGTAAAATAAATTACATAATTAAGAATAACTAAGGCACACACAAGGTAAAAATATGTCTTTTATAATCTTTAAAAATATGAAATAATCAAATATAATTAAACCATTCAGTCATTCATCATAAATAACAAGATGAAATCAAAGCTCATTATCCATCACAAGCATGCAATAATAAATCAAATAATCAAATCTAGGGTTTAATCTTAAATTAAGTGTTAGACATGTAAAATTAGGGTTTTATATATGAAACTAGGGTTTATTGATGTAAATTAGGGTTCTTGGTACAAAATTAGGATTTTAATGATTTTGGAAATAAAATTAGGGTTTTAATGATTTTGGAAACAAAGTTAGAGTTTTAAGGTATAAATTAGGGTTTAGGTTCAAAGTATGCAAAACTAAGGTTTTCGGATACAAATTAGGGTTTTGAGAAATAATTTAATGTTTTAAACCTAACCTAGGGCTAAACATAGTAGATTAGGGTTTGGATCAAAATATGCAAGTTTAGGGTTTTTGAATCCAAACAGTTTATATTAAATCATATTGTTTAGGTTTGAACCAGATTGATTTTAAGATTAAACCTAATGTATAAATGTTTAACAATTAAATAATTAACTTCAAACAATAATAACTTAATTTAGTTCAAGAATAAAAGTGGCCAATGATAATTTAATCAAATTGAGTATGAAAAACTAAACTTGTGTTGTTGGCTCCACCAAATTGAATGTGTCGAACCAAGCTCTTTGTTTTGTTTACTGCCAGGATCAATTTTGATCTTGGTGTAGCGAAGCAATCTGGAGACAATTGTTATTGCCTCTCTTGGTCGATGTGTATTAATTTTATGTGTTTTGGTTTCTATGTGCTGACTCTTTTTTCTATCTTTGCTTTTCTCTCATTTTTGATAATTGTGGCTACTTTTTTTTTCTAATTTCTTCTCTAGTTGAGTGTGGCTCCCGTCTTTTGTTGTATTTTGGGACTTGTACTTATATGCACCCATTAGGTTAAAGCCAACTTAATCAACCTTAATTTTTAAAACTCTTTCTGCTTATCTAAGTGTAATTAAAATTTAAACCAAACTTAAACTGAATTTGGCTCGGATTAGGGACCAAAATAAAGGCTCATATCGAATTAAACCCTTTGTCAATTCGATATGAACCGAAGCTCATATCAAACTGAACCTAGGTCAATTCGATATGAGCTTTATCCTCATATCGAATTGAACATTGTCCAATTCAATATAAGCATAGCCCATGTCGAATTAAAATGCCCAATTCAATATGGGCACAACCATATCGAATTAAAACAAACAGAGCATATTCTACCATTGGATCAAACCCATTTAGAGTTTTAGGAGTTGAACCAGCTTACTTTTAGCCTCTTTTAAAATTGGGCCGAACTACTTTAAGACTTTAAGGATTTAAGCTTTTAAAGTCAAACCGAATTTAGCTTGGCTTCTATTAATTGGGATCGAACTTGTTTAGGGCCAAAATTAGAGGTCTATGCACACCAAGAATTCTTAGTTTGATGACACTCTTCATGATAATTAAAATTAAGAATACACATGAAAAGAAATTGAAAATAACAATTTGTATGAAATAGAACATAAAATATAGCCAGATGGCAAGAATCAAGATTGTTATGTTTCCACACGCAATATCTCCCCTCATTGCCAAGTAAAATACATCTATGTCGTGGTGGCAGAAGTATCATCTCATATGGCTTGTTATGAAGGATTGAATGCTTTATATTTAGTGTTGGTTAAGAATATTCCTACATTTGGATTACTAATAATAAAAGAAGTCTTTTAAACCTCAATAAGTCTATGTTAGATATTAGAGGAGAAATAAATAAATTGGAATTTTAAGTGACAAGTGAGGATAAGGATGGTAGTTGATATTGATAAGTAGTTTAGATAAGTGATTGCAAAAAGGGATAAAATTAGTCATATAGCTTTATTTTACAAGGTGTTGGTTGCGTATGCAATTCAATTTGTATGATTCAACTATATATGGATATTTTTCAAGATGTTAATGTAAACTAATAAAAGAATCATTTTCCTTTCTTTTTTTCTCTACCTCCCTCTCTAAATTCCTCTATTTGTGTTCCATATTTCTTCACCTTAATCCCGTTATTTCCTCTAATCTCTAGCAGTTGAATTAAGATTAAATACCAGTCCTAACATATGGTATAAGAGTAAATTCAGTTTTGAGGTTGTTCCTTGTCAATGAGTAAAGGTGCTAGGATTGCTAAAGGATCCATGACAGAGGAGAATCCTATGAATGAGTTTGAAGGACCATTCAAAATGCTTAGCTCCAAATTAGAAGAACATAACCTATAAAAAGTTTTGGAGGACAGACTTGATGCATTGCAGCTGGAGAATAACAAGAAGTTTAAGGCATTGCTTTAGGAAAAGGAGCTTAAGCTTGAAAATAAAAAATCAATGGCTTATTTAGCCTAGTTAATCCTGACTCAGAAAGTTCAAGCAACAAGTTCCAACTCTTCTTTTCCTTTTAATAGAGGTAAGGAACCTATGATTCCTAACCAAGAAAATCCAAATGTAGGGAGAGAGAAATTACCTACACCTATTAGATTACATCAACCCAGAGGAAATTAGAGTAGATTAGTGCCCATGTGTTAATTACCTACCTGTGATAATACTGATATTAAGACTTGGGTTAAAAAGTGTAGTAAGTACTTTCAAATCTTTGAAATACAACTAGAAAAATTTATGGAATCAGCTAGCATGTTTCTCATGGATAAGGCAGATACTTGATTTAATATTTAAAGCAATGTGAGATAGGTTATAAGTTGGGAAGATTTTATTGATAATCTTTGTAAGAGATTTAAGAATGAAGGTGAACTTGATGTAGTGGAAGAGTTTCAGAACTTGAGGCAAACTGATGGAGTTGGTGCATTGTAGAATAAATTTGAAGAACTAAAGCTTAAAATGGAAAGATTGCACTCTTACCATACTGTACAGCCTTGCCTGTTCACTGATCCAGCGACTAGGGAATTAGGAGCTGAAATACTCATTTGGGCTCTCACATGACACCACTGCATACAGTCTGTTTAGATCATTTATGATGTAATATCCCAATGTATGCCCTAGTGGTTTTGAATATTATTGTTGTTTTGATTGGATTGAGTGTATATGTTAATTTGAAAGAGAAAAGAATTTTTAAACGAAGTGTATATGTTGCATATATGGTAGTATAAATAACATATACATAAGTCAAAATGGATGGTCAATGCAAGAGGATATTTATTTGTTATATGTGAAATTACTTAAATGGGCATATAAGTGACAAAAGTTAAGTTAAATGGAGGGCATTTAGGTAATTGCTTTGCTGGAATTGCTTGGTGGAGATTAAAAGAAGAAGAAAAGTTTGACTTGATTTATTTTTCTTCTCTTCTCATTTTGGTGTGGCCGGCTATCAAAGGGAAAGAGAGAGCAAGTAAGGTGTTTTGATTTCTAACATCAAATTGAAGGGAGAATCAAAGGGTTAAGTTGAAGATTTGTGAAATTTCTTCAATTGAGGTAAGTACTCTCTTGTTTTCCTTTGTTAATTTTGAAGTTGTGTTTAAGATGAGTTGTGATTTGTTGATGTTATGATTAGGTATGTTTGAGATGTGTTTACAAGTGTTGAAGTTGATTTTAAGCTAAAGAGTTAAATTGGTGTTGGTTTTGGTTTGAAAATGGTAAGTTAAATGGATGTTGATATTGAAAGAATAAGAAAAATGTTGGTTTTAGGGTTTTTGTTCATGAGAGACACGGCCAAACCAAAGAAGAGACACGGCCAAAAACTAAATATTTTTGGGAGACACGGCCAAGTCCAAGGAAATTTGGCCGTGTTGGATGAATTTTGGAGAGACACGGCCACTGGCTTGGCAGTGTCCCTTGACTGTGTTTGCCACTGCCTCTTTTGTGTTGTGAGACACGGCCGAGGCAGGCCGTGTCCCTTGCCCGTGTCTGCCTCGGCCTGAATTGGTGTTGAGAGACACGGCCACAAGCTTGGCCGTGTCCCTTGAGTGTGTTGGCTACTGTGATTATTCTTTGCTCATATTATTCTTTGCTCATCTTGCATTGTTGAGATGGGACATACATTTGATGATAATGATGATGCATATGATACTATATAAACAATGTTATGCAATTTATTATATGGTTAACATAACGTGACTAGGGTTATGACTTATATAGTGTGAAAGAGGCAAGGATCATACAAAAAGGTATGTACAATGTAATTTGTTTTGATAAATGTTTTAATAATGAGTGATGTTAATGTGTCTTGAGAAATGATGAAATGTGATATCATCATGGTTGATAATAATGATGGAAATGAAATAAATGGACATGTTGTTTATATGACGATGAATTTAAGATACATATGATACATATGCAATGAAGTTGATTGTGTATGCTTGAATGATGAAGTGTATAATGTGAATTGAGACATAAAGAGATGTGAAACTAATGTTCTGAGTTATGATGATGTGAATGATTGTATAATTGAAAGGTGAATTGCTATATTGTGGATTGAAATGTGATGAGAAGCCTTTGTGAATGGCTATGATTATACAAATGAGATTGTTGATTGTGAGTATTGGTGATAATGATTGCCTTGTTGAAAATGTGATTCATGATTGGTAAATTGTGAATAAAATAATGTTATGAAGTACGTTGTGTAATGTGTGTATTGATGTATTGATTGTGACTATTAGTGATGGTTTATGATTGGTGAATTGTGAATAAAATAATGTTATGAAATATGATGTGTAATGTGTATATTGATATATTGATTGTGAGTATTAATGATGGATTGTAGTTGATGATAATGATATGTATATAATATATGAAATTAGTCGAGATATATGAAAGGTGCAATTCAAAAGGAAAAACATGATAAGAAACTAATGGTACATGAAATTGATATATCATTATTTATTTGCATGTTTATAATGTATGTTTATATTTTATATTTGTGCTACTAAGCTCTCGGGCTTAGCGCGGATGTGTAATCGCGCAGGTAACTAGGTGGAAGATATGAAGTCTTTTGTTGTGCCACGAGAAGAGTAAGAGTTTGTCGAGACCAACTAGAGGGTGATGCATCCATGTATAATTTTTAATTATGATGTATTTCTGATGAAGTATATTCATATGTATAAATGAAGTTTTGTTAAAGATAAGCTTATTATATGTATGTAAGATTATTAAAAGTATAATGATTTTGTAAATGTTCTTTAAAGGAATGTATTGTGGTTTGAACACTGTTAAAGGGTTTTAAATTGGAATAAAAAGTGACATCCTTATACTTTATATACTTACTGTATGTATACCAGGTATATGTATAGTACTTATATGGAGTATTGGGGTGTTACATATGATTGTATTTTTAAAGTTTTATTTTTAGTTAATTTTTCATTTGATTTGTGTTTAAAGTTTGTTTGAAGTGTTGGTTTTAGGTTAAAGTGCAAAAACTCCCTTGGATGGATCAAAACAATGATGGAAAAGCATGAATCAAGCAAGACATGGCCAAGTCAAATCAAGCTTGGCCATGTCACTCACTAAGGCAAGGAGCAAACAAGAGACACGGCCAAGTCAAGTTGGCTTGGTCAAGTCCCCCAAAGAAATAGAGGCAGAGACTGACATGGGCAGGAGACACGGCCAAGCCACTGGCCGTGTCTCACCTAAAGAGCAAAACCCAAAGAAAGAAAAGAAAGAAGGCAGAAGGAGACACTGGCAAGAGATATGGCCAAGCCACTGGTTGTGTCACATGATATGGCCAGGAGCTTGGCCGTGTCCCAAGAGAAGTGAGAGACACGGCCAGAAGCTTGGCCATGTCACCCTTGAGATGTTTAAATTATTTGCACAAATTGGAGGACAAAGACCTTGCTTTTGCTCAAAGAAATTTTAAAAGAAGAAAAAGGTGTCTAATTTTATGGAAGAAATATTAAACAAAGAAAAAAGTGGGAGACAAAGGTGAGTGTGGTGAGTTGGCAAGCACTCTTGGTGTTTTGAAATAATTAAAAAGGAGAGGAAGGGAGAAAGAGAGGGACACGGCTGGGAGAGGGTGACACTCTCCAATTCCATTCCATTCTTCTCCTTCTTGAAGAGGAAGACACCACACTCTTCCTCATCCTCCATTTCCATCTTCTCCATCTTCCATAGACACTTCAACTTGGTTCTTTGGGATAAATTGGGTTAACAAGCTCTTGAAGATTGGTGTTTGAAGAATGCTTCATTGAAGGTTTGGTGACTTGAGAAAGCTCTATTCCATCTTTCAAAGGTAGAATAATCAATTGAAGAGGGCTTGAGTTCTTCATCAACATCAAAGTAGAGCTAGGAGGAAGACTAGTAGTCCTACTCTTAGTATCTTCAAAGGAATTTTTATGTTCTCTCTTTTAATTCATTTCTATATTGTTGATGTTTTATTATGATCATTAATATTTCAATGGACAATTATTATTTGATTTGTATTAAGATGAATATTTGTTTAAATTTGATAATGTTTAGCTAAATTACCCATGCCTAGGGTTTGTAGTAGATTTGATTGAATGCCTTGATTTGATATTTCCATTAATGTACCTTGTTGTTGGTTGATTGTATTGTATTGAATGTTAGGTTGATAGATTAGCTACCTATTAATCTTTTAATATTGGATGAAGGACCAAGAGGTGAAATTCGATATCCGAACTATATAATCAACCACCCTATGAATGAATTAGAAATATAAGTTCTAAGGTTTTATTAATTTGAAAATGTAAAATAATTGATTATCGTTAATTCATGATGTGAAAACTAATGAATTGTAATTAACTAATTAAATTCAAGAAACAAATTAATTTACAAGGTTATATCAATAGATAATTTGAGAATTAAACATTTGATTAAGTTGGCCTACAACCCTAGGCACCTTTCTAAGAATTAAACCGATTCTAAGCACACCATTAATTTTTCACTCGCTATTTTACTTTTGTTATAATTTCACCAATATTGCAAACACCACATTCTCATCCTTTAAATTATTTTGTTTAAATCAAATTATTACGAACAACACCTTCCTTGTGAGATGACCTTGGGGCGATCACCGTTGCTACAATTATCTCGTATACTTGCGAGTGTCGCTTTATAGTAGTACTTAATTTGAGCTCAAAATAGTCTCTAGTCAGTTCAGTAAGCGTGGGCTTTAAACAAAATAGTATTTTCTATTTTGAGAAAATAACTTAGTCTCCCTTTATTTATGAAAATGAGGGAGTGACTTTTATTTTAAAAAGTAGAAATTGGAGACTCGCCACCTTAATTTATTTTATTTGGAAAAAAGTTAAGAAAAAACCTATTTAATTGACTCTATTAAATTTAATTAATTTTTACCAAAAAAGAACACTAGTCCAAAACCAAGCACGATGGGACCCTGGCTAATTTTTCAAACCAATTTTAATAAAAATGATTTCTCTCTCTTTGATTGATTTTAATCTTTGTAATTAAAAAACAAAGTGATTTTCATGGTTTATACTGAAATTAATCATAGATAACATAATAATGAAACTTGAGCCACATTAGGTGTGACGGGGCCTCACTTGGTGTGGATGTGCCGCACACAGGTGTAGACTAGTTGCATGCTTCGTGGCCAATCACGCATGTTGTAGCTTATTTTTATAGTTTTAGGCTCGTTTAACCTCCAATTTTCATGATTCAAGTTATGTTAGATTCATTATAACATGAGCTTTCATTTAGATTTAAAATTAAAAATTTTTCCTCAAGTCCAAAATTAAGGGTTTTCAGGGACTGTTTTGGCCTGTTCGGGCCCATCCAAATTCTATCTCATGCGATTCCAATTTTATTGGAACCGTAATCATATTCACCTTAAATATAGGTACAAAATTATACTATGTCCTTCTATATTTCTTGCTTCATTGGAGGATTAAAAGAAAAAATTAGATAAACTGTGAAAATGTTTAAACCAACAGATCTATTTGATCCTTTTGAACATGCTAGGTTGCAGAAGCTTAATGTTGTGGGAAATTATAAGAGAACCAAGCAATCTTTCAAAATAACAAACCAAATTTTATCTTCCAAATCTTAGACCACACGTGTTAACACATCAAACTAAAAATACCTATCCGCTTCCAATGCCCCAAACCTTATTTCAGTACCTAATAACTCAAAAGATCCACTGATTATCTCTCACAAAACCACTTACACTACAAGAATGTACCGGATTAGCGACGAAAAAATTCGTTGGTAATCCTTGTTTTTTATCGATAATAGTAATTACTGACAAAAAAATCTATTGCCATATCTTTTACCGGTAATCGAAAAGCCGAGGAAAACAATAATATGTTGATAAATTACCGATAGAAAAAATCTGTCAAAAATTTTTCAACAGAAAAGTAGTCGGCAATATTTACCGATAGAAAGTCTTTCCGTTGGTACTGACGAAAAATTATTGATATAAAATTCTGCCTGTGATACTAACAGAAATTATTTCTGTCGGTAATACTGACATAAACAGTTTTGTCAGTATTACCGACAGAATTTTTATTTTGTCGATAATATTGACAAAATTTTCTGTTAGTAAATGTGAAGTTACCGACAAAATTATTCTATCGGTAACTTGAAAATTTATCGTTATTATCAACACAAATTGCCGACAAAAAATGTAATATATCGGTAAAAAATAAATTATTTTTAAATTTCAAAAATCTTTTTTAATGTTTAATGTATAAATGTATGTATAAATTTATATTAAAAATAAAAATATAAAATATAAAAATAAAATGGATATTTAAATAAATATTAAATGTAATAAATATTTAATTATAAAAAAGATGAACATAAAAATAATAAATTGAATATAACCATAAGAAATTAAAATATCATTGTACATATGCAAAAAAAATATAAAATCAAGTAGCAGGAGGTGGTGAAGGTGAAGGTGGAGGTGGAGGAGCACTATCAGACAAAAATTATCGTGATGGATAGAAGGTTCCTCGCATGAAGTTGGACATAAACTTATTAAGCTGCTGCTGGATCAACCTCTGCACCTCAGTTTGCATCTGCTTCTGAATTCAAGATTGAACCTGCGCCTCCACCTCCATCTACACCTGCTCCTGGATCTGCTGTTGAACAGTCCGATCACGCTCCTCCAACTACTCCTTTAAATGCTTGATCTCCTCTTAGAAGGCAGATAAAATACTAGAAGAAGAAGAAGTTGTGCTGACATATTATGAGCCAAGTCCATATAGCTTCTTCTTCTCTCCGGCCATAGTAGATCTAAATAAGCTATCATCGTCAATAGGAGTGTCGGACTGAGAGGTCTCATCATAAGAAGCAATGAAATGATCCTATGTAATATAAAAAAGATTATTAACTCTATATTTTAAATTTAAAGTTTGTAATATTTAAAAAATTATAGAATTACTTACATTTACATCCTATGATTGATGATCCATAATTGAATGTCCGTCGTGATCTCGGGTGTGTGTATGCACAAATAGCTCATAGCTATTCGGTGGCTGACCCATGGCAGACTCCTATTTAATAAAAAAAAATGTTAGTTTAATAATAGAAAAAAATATAAATTAAAATGTATTAAAAAATATGAATATACTTACGAGTATAGGCATAATCATGATGTAATCGGCTGCCCCTCATATGTGTGGATGGACCTGTACCATCCACAATACTGGACATCCTATTATGAGAGACAATAATAGAATGTGCCTGCCCCTCGAGAGAGCTCCACCGGGCCTACAGGTTTGCCCATAATTGATCATCAATAAATGATGGCTATGTCCCCGCAGCTTTTACCTCACTCAGCATATCGCTATAGTGAATAGATGTGTTCTTCATGAAGGCAACCCAGACAAGGCTATCAATAGCCTGGTCCCAATAAAAATATTTCAGCAAAAAAAATAAGAAAATTAGTATCACCTAAATGTAAAATTTTAACTTGTACATATATATTAAATATTAAAATTTAATTTTCTTTTTGACCTTAAACTCTTTGAATCAAAAGTTCTTCACTATAGTACTACCTGTTTAATTGGAAATGGCGGATATTCAATCTCTACAATATCTATTAATTGACCGTAGAAATCAAACGAGCTTTTACTATAGTTTGACCCTTTTATACAAACACCAATATTTGTAGTTACTCTCAAAGTATAGTAAGATTCAGTGTGAAATTTATAACCGTTAATAAAATACATCTTATAATATCTAACAGTTGGTAATGGACCCTGGGCTAAATCCTTCAAACATTTGTCAGAAATCATATTCTCATTTTCATTTACCTAAATCAATATATATATATATATATATATATATGCATAAGTTCAAAATATGACAAATTGAACAAATGACAGTTTTACAAAATGTTAATAGCAACGAATTAATACTTACAAATTTTTGAAACTATAAGGGAAAATTATTCTCGACCTCAACATCAACTTGTGAATTTGCTATATTTTCATCCAAATCTCATAAGTGTTCAATGAATATGCTAAAATAAATTACCAAAAATATCATTATCATTCAAATTTTAAAGATTTTATTTTAAACGTAAAATGTTATATTTCATATTACTATAGACTTACTAACTTACTTGATATAAGGTGCAACTTCATCACAATTCAACAATATGTAAGTATGAGCTGCATAATATTCTCTTTGTTCCAATCTTCGGTTGGTTGGTTTGTCTTATGGCTGACCCGGATGTTTGAAAATAGATAAAAGACATTCAGATTGATCTTGTATACCTTCATCATCATTCCGAGGGACTTTAATTTTGTTATTATGTTAGGCTCGAAATAATAAGAACAGAAAGTTGATGCATCTTCCACTATAAAGGCATTACAAATTGATACTTCTACTTTTGCCTTATTTTTAACATTTTCATTTCAAGTGTCGCAGGTATATTTCAAAAAGGTACATTCAACGATACTGTACCAGTCCTGCAATTTTGGCTTCATATGGAAAATGAACTGGTAAATGTTCCATTAAATCAAATAAAAGGCAATATTTGCTCCAGTTTACAAAGAATTATTGGAATTTCTTCTTGTAAACGCTCAATTTGGAAAACTTTTAGAGATGTTGCAGTAAGTTCTCTAAAAAATAAGCTTAACTCCATTAGAGCTTCCCAAACTTTTTTTAGCAATAACTCCTTAAATGCAATAGGTAATAATCATTGCATATACATGACGATCATGACTCTTCATCTCGAACAATTTATATTTCCTCATGTCAACATACCTTGACAAATTCGAGACATATTCGTCTGCAAACTTTAAATTTTTTTATCCAGTGGCATATTAATTATTTTTTATTACGATCCAATGTGTAATTAGCTTTAGGATACCTCCCAAACATTTTCTCTTGTTCTAACTCTGACCTTCTACAAAATATCTTTAAGTCTTCTCTTGATTTGGCATTGTCTTTTGCTTTACCTGGAACATCCATTATCGTATTAAACACATTCTTAAAATATTTTTTTTCAATGTGCATTACTTCTAGGTTTTGTCTTATAAGATTTGAACTCTAATAAGGCAAATCCCAAAAGATGTTTTTTTTCCATCCATAATTCCAACATACATTGCTATTGAAATTTTCATTATATTCAGTTACCTTATGAAGGCCTAGTTTCTCAATTTGAAACAACAAATATTTCCTATTCAATATAGGAGGAGCATCTTTCCTTATTGTAATTTTCTTTCTAAAATATTTTCGATTCCTTCTAAATGGATGATCTGCCTTCAAAAACTTTCTGTGATTGTCAAACCAACTTGTTTTACCCCATTCGAAAGAGTAAATACTTCAGACTCAGTCATGCAGTAAGGGCATGCTAATTTACCCACAGCGCTCCATCCAGATAACATCGCATATGTAAAAAAATCACTTATAGTCCACATAAGTGCTGCTCTCAAAGAAAAATTTTATTTTTCAAAACAATCATAAGTCAGGACGCCCTCATTCCATAATTGTTTCAACTCTATTATACATTCACAAGTACAGACAAAAAAACATCAATTTGATATTTTGGGTTATTTGGACTAGGTACAAGTATAAGCAGAAATAAATATTGATCTTTCATACATATCCACGGTGAAAAATTATAAGGAGTGAGTATTACCGGCCAACAATAATATTGCTGTCCTGATGACCCAAAATGCTGAAAACCATCAGTATACAGACCTAACCTAATATTCTGACATTTAGCTGCAAAATCAAGATGTAATCGATTGAAATGCTTCCATGCCTCAGAATATGAGGGATGGCACATGACTCCATCTTCTTGCTCATGCTCATAATGTCATCTCATGTGTTCTGTTATAGCATTTGAAGCATATAATCTTTGAAGTCTTGGTTTGAGAGGAAAATAATATATTCTTTTAAAAGACACAAACTTTTGTTTGCCTATTACCCGACTCTATTTGAATCTCGGTTGTTCAAAAAACCTACATATTTTTTCTTCTGCATAATTACCCCAATATAACATATACCCATTTTTGCAGCAGTCAATAGTTTCTACTAGCAAGCCAAGCGCCTGAACAATTTTTCTTATTTAGTAGAAACTATCAAACATTTCATTATCCTCAGGTATTATCTCTTTAATAAATTGGATCCATTGATCGAAAGACTTTTTGGAGATATGCAGCTCGGACTTCATATTCAAACAACGAGCCATGGCAAATAGTTTTGTATATTTTTGACATTTGGGCCACACCTCTGTATCCAGTGAATTTAACAAATTATAGAACCGTTGAGCCTCAATGTTAGGAGCCTCATCACGTTGTTCTTGATGAACCTCACTAGTTTTAGGTACATTAATATTTGGCATGCCCTAATCAAATACATTAGGCCCAACTGCATTATCTATCGGTTGCGGGTATGGATTTTCAAAGACAGATTCAAATGTACTATATTGTTGTGGAATAGATAGGTCGACTATATTCTCTTCACCATGCATATTTCAAATGAAATAATTCAGAACAAAACCCCATTTCATTAAGTGGTATTTCACTTCATCTACTTCTCGAAATCTATGATGTTTATATTTTATGTAAGGATAACGAATCTTATTGCCTTGCATATAACCCCTTTGACTAGATGCAAAACTGACAAACTCTTTTAACTCATTAACAAATGTCATACAAAGAGTTCGATCTGGATTGAGTCATTCATACATCCAAATACGTATTGTATTCATTTTACCTATGTATACAAATATGATAATGGAATTATATCATAGGAATTAAATCTTCTTATTTCTCCTTCATAAAAGGGTAAGTCCCTAACCCATTTAGAAACACAATATATATCTTATTTAATATAATGCAAGACTTTATACAAATTATAAAGAAAATTCGGTAGCATTTTTTCTAAGTTCTCTAAGTACACTACGTCAAATATAATAAATATTTAAAATTTTTGATTTATGAATATTTATATTATTTGGTATGCACTCAGAGAATAAAATAAGAAAAATACTATGAGTTTTCTACATAACTTGTATACTATTATGTCTCACATTAATATTAATGACCCAATAGATATATATTCAGTGAGTTCAAATAAGTAACTCACCAAACGGGTACTAAGGTTTATAACAAAATTATATTTATTAAAAAACATATATTAACAATCAATATTTAGACAGCACACCCTTTTTATATTCTACCCTTGTATTTATTTATGCCACTTTATCCATTTTGACTAATCATAAATATGGGCTATAAAGTGTTGAGAACTGTTCTGCATCAAATGAATTCTTTTTATTGGATTAAGTATTGTGCTTGTGATGTTTATTACTCATGTATATTATTAAAAACGTTGAATTATTAGATACTTTAGTAATCTACTTATTATTATTATTATTATCCAATTCTTTTATTTTCCCAAATTTTTGAGTCTTTGTTGGTTGCATTGCAATTGCTTTAAACTATGTTTTAAGATAATGCTTAATATATAATATATCAATTAAAAAGTTTTATAAAAAAACTAATTATATATATATAATTATTCAATTATTATCATATACTATGTGTGTTTAATACTAATTCTGTTGTAATTATCTTTCTAATTTTATCATGTGCACATTTCTTTAAAATATATTTCTTTAAATATTAAATAAAATTAATTCCTCTAAATATTAAAATTTTAAGATATTAAATATAAAAAAAATTATATGAATCATCTATTGAATGTATTTGGGCTTCTATCTAGTATTTTTTTAGAAAATTAAATGAAATATAATTTTTTAAAACTTTGTTTCCAAATATACTGTGCTTAATTTTTTTTCAATTATATATCTTTATTTTTTTTAATAGTATATTTTTTAAAATTTTCAAAACTATTTTTTTGGCATTTCTGTAACATTAAAATCAAATCTGTGTGAATTTCATCCTCCTGTTTCTTCTTTTTTGCTATGCGAGTGTCTTTTTATTTTTTCTTTGCTTCTATTTGTAATTATTATTCTGCTATCTAATTAAATTTTATATTCCTAAATATATACTCTTTGAGTATGTTTTTCGTATTATTTATTGAATATTATTTATTATTTTCATTCAGCTAAATATTTGCTTATTGAATTTGTTATTAATTATATATTAAATTTAACCGCTAACAATAAAGATACTAATTTATTTTCATTTTAAAACTTTTACCTTAGTAATAGTTCTTATAATTACAGGATATTCTTTTTTTATATAATTTATAATATTGTTGATATAAATGTTAAAAATGTACCAGAAATGAAAGGATCATTGTTATGTAAACTAAAGAAAAATAAAATACAATTGAGGCTATAATTAAAAGTAATTATCCAAATTTGAATCAAGATTTATCACATACTCTAATTATTTGCTTTTATTTTTAAAACTATTATTTTTTTAACTTATCTAGTTTATATTATAAATTTACAATCCAAATATTCTTTTAATTATACTTTAAATATTAGCAAATTATAAATTAAATTCGGTTTTATTTTTTTCTTGTGGATTTGGACATTTGACATTTTTTTTAATTCAAAATAAAATAAAATGGATTTCATTATATCGTGTTTAATTATTAATATTCGCATTATCGAATTATTATTAAATATCGCGCTTATTTTTCACTCAAAGTATAAAAATACATAAACTTATTCAAATCTATAAAAATTAACAAAAATACACATATAAAAAATATATAAATATTTATATGTAAAAACCCAAGTACAAGTATAATATAAAATATTAATAAAAAAAATTCACAATTTTCTAATATTAAGCATATATCTAATCAATATTTAATTGTTTAACTACAACCTAATAATCACTAAAATGAAAAATATTATTAATTAATAAAATAACCAAACTTTTTAATTCATACAACTAGCTAAAAATCAATAAAATCACAAAATATACCCTAAATTATACACCTTTAAACTAAACCTAAAATAAAAAAAAATACATTAATTATAATATATTAACGAAAAATATAAAAATTACTAAAAAATTATAAAATTATCTAAAATAAATCCAAACCCTAAATTATTTCTATTTATCAAAAAAATTTAAAAAAGATAACAAATATATTAAATTTCCCTAAAATATTTTATATTTTAGATAAAAAATGAATTTTTTATATGCAATGAAATTCTATAATTAATAAAAATAACTCAAATATTTTTTTCAAAATAAAAAATACCTTAATAAAAATAACTCAAATATTTTTTTCAAAATAAAAATACCTTAATAATTTTACTTGAAATTGGAATAGTGATAGAATTGTACAAATTTTAATGCAGTAAAAAATATCAAATTTAATTAAAATTTTGTGATAAAATTACATAAAAATTTCTCTTATAATATTATCCATAATTTTTTTAGTTTAATTTTACTTTATTTATTAAACTCATCATTATATTTTAACTTGTATTTGTTTTGAGAGAATTATATTTTAACTTGTATTAGTATAGTATAATTAATCGTTCTAATTTTATTTAAATAAAATAATTTTTATCTAATATCTATCTTATAGACACAATTAGGCATGAACACGGGACGTGGGATCTTAACCCTAATTAGAAAAATAAGGGAAAGAAAATTTCTGAAACCAAAAAAAAAAAAGAAGAATCTGAATTGAATTGTTGAACTGAAACAAAATGAACCTACTCTAATTGTAACCGAATATCCTATGCTTGTACTAATATATGTTTATATAATTATAAATTTACAATAAATTTAAATATATTGCATATACTGTTACTTAATGTTATCTGCCAAGGGAGAATTAAATTCCAATCAAACCCATTTAAATTCAGTTTGTATTAAATTTATATTTAAGTTTAGTGCTATTTATGATTTCTTTTCTTATCTATGAGAATTAAATTGTAATTTAAAATATAGATCGCTTATGGTATTATATATATATATATATTTATGAGGAGGTATGTTTTTGCTTACTCGTAATATGGTAATGGTTCGCAAGTTGAGCTTACAAATTCCATTAGTCAAATTTAACTGCCGCCCTCTTGCCGACTTCAACATGGTGAATTCAAGTCACCGTTAATAGTAAAATAATCATGTCTACTCTTCATTAATATGTGGTCATCAATACCAACTTAGAGTGCATTTACTTGAAGGTGAGAATCAAAATAAAAATAAATTATTTTCATTATTTTTTATTGAATAAAATAGATAAAATAATAAGAATTTTATTATTTAAAAAAAATAAAATAAATGATTCTCTATTATTTATCTATTATCTCTATTACTCATATATTACTCATATTTAATTTTTGATTAAAATTAAAAATAGTAATTTTTATTTTTAGAATAAATTTAATAAAATAATTTATTTTTTTTTCTAATTATGAATTTTTTTAAAATTTTTAAATAAAATAAATTTAATTTTTTAATAAAATTTAATTAGATTTTCAAAATAACATAATTACAATATTTTTAATTTTTTAAATAAATAAATTTATTTTTTTACAAAATTAAAAATTAATTTTTTGAATTTTTTAAAATAAAATATAATAAATTTATTTTTTATAATCATAATATCTCTGAATTTTTAAACAATAAAAAAATAAATAAATATTTTAATTTTAATTCTGATTTTAAAATAAATTAAATAAAAAACAATAATAATTTCAATTCCAATTCCGTTGATTTCGATTTTATTTATATTTCAAAATTTGAACCAAAAGTCACCGTAATTCCTTAAATTTTTTAGATGAGCATGGATCATTATTTAAATATTTTCGTACCTTTATATAGTAATTTTATCTAATTTATCAATTATATAAATAAATATTTCATTTGGACTCTTGCTAGTCCATGCAATATTTTAAATTATATAAATAATTATCAAGCACATAATAATAAGTTCAAAAATAATAAATTAATTCCAAACATCACATCTATATATATATATATATGATTAGGGGCGGAACCATAGTGGAGTAAGGGGTCGGTTGACTCCCCTCCCCTAGCCTTTAACATATATTTATGTAATTTTGATTATATAATTTTTTTATTATATATTATATATAATTTTATAAAATAATATTATGTATATGTAATTAATAATTTTATATTCTTTTAATATATCTTAAAATTATATATATATATAATTATATACTTTTAATATATTTTTTTCAATTATAAATATATAAATATATATTAATAATTTTTAAATATCAATTTTTTGATTTTTAATAAAATTATATAAATAAATTATTAGAGTCAAGAATCAAATAAAAATATATGTAAAAAAATTTAATAAATTTTTAGAATTTAATAAATAATAGAAAATTTTGATAGAAAATTTCTTAATAGTAATTTATGATAAAAATTTAAATTTTATTATAATATTAAATATTTAATTTTATCTTCAATTTATCTGTAATTTAAAAAAAAAAATTGGATCCCCTTGCTAGGTTTTTGGTGAAAAATTACTCATCTTTTGCTCAATTTCTAGTTACGCCATTATATATATATATATATATAATATTTGAGTAATTTTTATTTAAACATTTTTTAAAACTTCTTAATAAAATAATTATATTGGGTTGTAATTAGATTAGCTTAAGTGTTTTTTTTTTTCAAATTTATAACACTCCCACTTTATTAGTAGATTTTAACTTCCCTTCACGAGAGGGTATAAGCTTAGTACACTATACTTCATAAATTCTATGTTTCTCAATTTATTTTATTTTCTTTCATATATTTCCTATTATTAAATCACACAAGAGGCTTGGGCTTTATATACATTTTGTTAGAATGTTGTGGAATGGAATACAAAATTACAGCTAAAGTAGAAATGAAAAACAAAATGAAAATAACGAATACCAAAATTTTACGTAAAAAAATCTCCAAATTAATTGGAGCAAAAAACCATGGCAAATTGTAGAAGGATTTTATTATAGCAAAAAGATTACAATAATTTCTTTCTAAAATAAGAATAGTACAATCGACAATACTCTCTCTTATAATAGAAGAAATTAAACACTCTCTCTTTAATAAAAGGAAAGATAATATTTAGGAGAAATCTCATTTTTCTTTCTAAAACTCTCTAATAATTTTTGGGATGAATTTCAAGTAAAAGCTAAATGGTTTATATAGACTTCAAAAATAGGTTTGTAGAATTTTGTCAATTGTTATGTAACTCATTTACCAAAATAGGCACTTTCATTTTTTTACATTCATTACCTAAGTTAAGCACCTCCATTTTAGACTAAGAATTACCTAAGTTAGGCACATCCATTTTTTACTAAGAATTACCTAAGTTAGACATTTTCATTTTTTACTCTACAAAATAAATTTTACTACAACATATCTCCCACTTAAAGTCACTTTTTGTAATCCTTATATAATTTCTACACTTATCATCTCCATGTTACTTACATATCTGCTAGGCCTAAGAAGGATCGAATCCAAATGAACTTGTCATTATTAATCGGATTTGTTAACATATCTGCTAGGTTGTCTTTTGTATGAATTTTTTGTCTATCCACACTTCCTTCTTGTACCTTCTCACGAATGAAGTGATATTGAACTCGTATTTATTTTGTCTTTAAATAAAATGTTGGATTCTTTAGCAGATGCAAAACACTCTAACTATTACAAAATAGAATAATCTTCTCTTATATGTATCTGGGCTCTTCGAGTAGCATTTGCAACCATATTGCCTCATTGCTAGCTTGGATAGTTGCGATATATTCTGCCTCCGTTGTAGAAGTAGTCACAATATATTGCAATTTTGAAACCCAGCTTATAGCTCCTCCAGCAAGAGTAAACACATAACCTGAGGTAGACTTGCTCTTGTCAAGATCACCTGCATAATCCAAATCAACATAGCCTCTGATAGTAAAGTCTGATTCTCCATAACATAATGCAACATTTGAGGTACCCTTGATATATCTCAGGATCCTCTTTACAACACTCCAATGCTCTTTACCAGGATTCGCCATGTACCGACTAACCACTCTAACTGCTTGTGCAATATCTAGTCTTGTACAAACCATAGTGAACATTAAGCTACTCACTGCTGATGCATACGGTACTCGAGATATTTATATCCTCTCTGCTTCATTGCTAGGACTCATACTTGAGGATAACATGAAATTAATAGGAAGAGGGGTAGAAATTGACTTACAATCTTGCATGTTGAAGCGCCGTAAGATTTTCTTCAAATAATTTTTTTGAGAAAGTCATATCTTCCTATTACTTCTGTCTTGGTAAATTTACATCCCTAGAATCTTGTTTACTAGTTCCAAGTCCTTCATTTCAAACTTCCTAGCCAACTGTGCCTTTAAGTCTGTAATACGATCTTTGTTGAGGCTTGCTACCAACATGTTGTCAACATATAACAATAGAATAATGAAGTTACCATCACCAAATTTCTTGTAGTAAAAATAAGGATTTGAACTATGTCTGTTGTATCCAAAACTCATGATAAAGGAATCAAATCTCTTATACCAACATCTTGGCACCTATTTAAGACCATATAGAGATTTGTTCAACATGCAAACTAAGTTCTCTTTTTTTTTTCTTCAAAACCTTTTGGTTGGAGCATATAGATTTCTTCTTCAAGTAATCCAAGAAGAAATGCAATTTTCACATCCAATTGCTCTAAGTATAAGTCAAATGTAGCTCACTTTATCAGGACCACTCGAACTGTTGTGAGCTGAACAACAGAAGAGAATATTTCATTGAAGTCTATACCTTCTTTCTGAGCAATTCCTTTCACCACTAATCTAGCACGATATCGCTCCACTTGGTTATTGCCATCTCGTTTGATTTTGTAAACTCATTTATTCTCAATGGCCTTTCTTCCTTATGGTAGTGAAACAAAATCCCATGTTTTATTTTTATGAAGAGCTTCAATTTCTTCTTGCATTGCTACCATCCACAGAGAAGCTTCTTGGCCTTTTATAGCCTCATAGAAAGTTGATGGCTCTCTATCCTCTATTAGTAAATAATATACGATATTTTCCTCCATGATGTACTTTGAGTGCCAAGCCAATTCTTATAACACCCCTATACCCCGTATACGTACACAACATGCTATTACGATCGTAATATACATATACTGAATATAGAAATGCCACAGTTAAATAACCAAACGACTCAATTCTTTAAAAGTATTATGAACCAATATAAAACATTTAAATTGTATTATAAAACACAAAAGATAAAATTTTTATTCAAAACGCATCGGAAAATATTACAAATATTTCCAAATACATAAACATTAAAACTCAAATTTTACAAAACATAAAATATATACATGTCTGGCAGTATGTCTTTGATTTTTAAGCTCCGCTATCAACTCCTCAAGATCTAGACTCTACTCGGCCTAGAGGAACTCTCCGGTTCTTCCCTGTTACCTGCGCGATAAATCATAATTGCGCTAAGCCAACGGCTTAGTGGTACAACTACAATAATATTATGTTTTGATGAAATGCCAATGTCTCACAATCAAGTCCATGTACCATCCAAAAGAATGTTATACCTTAACATTTTACTTTGCTTAATGTCATATCAAACATTCATTCTCAATAACATTTTTATACATTATAATCAATCTCATTATTCATTGGTTTCACCATTCAAAAATCACATTAAAAACAAAAACAAGCATGGGCCCAAAGACACTAATATGCCATTCAACTTTCAGAGTTAATGCTTTGGTTTAATTATCACATTTATCATTATCATTATCCCAACTAGGCTTCAAGGATTTAGGTTCAACCAAGCTTCAAGGGGAACAAAGCATGCTAAGTATCAACCCAACTTGGCTTCAAGAACCAACCCAACCTAACTTCAAGGGTTGTAACATCTCAATTAGACTTCAAGGACTAGACCCAACCAAGCTTCAAGGGGAGTAAAACAAGTTAAACTTCAACCCAACTTGGCTTCAAGGATCAAGCCCAACCTAACTTCAAGAGATTGTTACTATAGGCATGCCACCAATAACAAACTCTGAAAATGGAATAACACATTAGCCACACAATTCATTTATTATTTCATTATCAATTTCATTCTCAATTCTCATCATCATCTAGGCAAACATGCCCCACTTATCTCAATTGAATCATTATAGCCAATCATAATGGCCTCATACCTTATCATGTCTCAATTCACATTATAATACTTCATTATTCAAGTATACATAATCAATTACATTGAACATCATCATATAGGCATACATGCCTCAATTATCTCAATTCACATTATGCAAAACATAACATTATTAATATGCATCAACAATGCAATAGATTTCTTATCACATTTATAATCATATGTGTTAAGTCTCAAGATCATATAAAAGTATGCATTAATTTAGGGTTTGTACTTACCTCCAAAAGCAACTCACACAAACCACTAAACTCTTCTTCCAGGAATCCTTCAATACTTGGATTAGGGTAACTCTAACTCTTCACAACCTAATCCAAAAGGAATAATACAAATGAGATAATAAGACTAAGGTCTAACTAGGGCAAACTCTACACATGACACGCTCAACAAAACGGGCGTGTCCCTGACCGTGCCCTAAACCCACAACACAGAAGCTTTGACACGCTCAGAACCACGGGCGTGTCACTGAACGTGTAATACATTCTGTCTCCCAGAAACATTGACATGTACAACAACATGGGCGTGTTCATAGTTGTGTCAATTCCTCGCCAACACAGTAGCTATAACACGCTCAGTGACATGGGCGTGTCACTGGACATGTCAATACTACTACTACACAGAAGCTGTGACACGCTCAGTGACATAGGCGTGTCACTGCTCGTGTCACCCATCCAAGAACTCAGAACCATCGACACGCCTAAAAATCTGGTCGTGTTCATAGGCGTGTCAGGCCAAAAATCCAGATTCCGGCCACAACAACACTTCCTTTCACCAAAATCCACTTCAACCAAACTTAGCTCAACATACCCAAGAACCATAACAAACTTGCAAAAACACCAACACAACTAAAAACATACATCCAACACAAATCAAAATCATCACCACAAACCCAAAACACACCCACAACACTTTCTCTTCCAACAAACTTACTCTTTCCTTCAATCCAACCCCAAAAATCCAAAACCACTTGAACCAAACACTCTTAAACACATTTCAAACAAACAAACACCAATCAACCACAACTTCAACTCATAAACTCAAAGAAAATCAAGAATCAAGTGGAGAACTTACCAAGAATGAAGAAAACTCTTAGATTCCAACTTGATCACTTTAAAACTCCTTCAATCTTGAGCTTGGAAGATCAAATCTCTCTCTCTCTCTCTTGTTCTCTTGCTACTGCCGGCCAAAAGGAAAGAAAAGGAAAGGAAAAGAAGAGTGATACACGAGAAAGAGAGAAGGAAAGAAGAAGAGGAAGGAAATAAAGTCAACCCTCTCCTCAAAACTCTCTCCTCCGCACAATAAAATAATAAACTAATCTAAAATATCTCCATCCACTCACTCTTATTTCCACTAACTCAATTTCCAGTTATTTTCCTTTTTACCCCTCATTCCTAGACTTGTATATGTTGTATATATCCCTATATACATAACATATACACTCTACTCTTCCCACAAAAATAAATACACTTAATTCAAATACAACAATAAATATTCCAAAACTTTTAGGGTATATTTTGGGATATTACAATTCTCCCCCTCTAAAAAGAAATTTCATCCTTGAAATTACCTGATCTCAAGTTCAAAACAGTTGAGGATATTGATCTCGCATTGCTTGCTCACTCTCCCAAGTTGCCTCTTCTCTACCATGATTCTTCCAAAGAACTTTCACCAATGGCACTTTCTTATTCCTTAACTCTTTTATTTCATGTGCCAAAATAGCAACTGGTTCTTCCTTAAATGTCAGATCCGGACTCACCTCAAAAGATTCAACTGGCAAGATATGAGATGGATCTGATTTGTACCTCCGCAACATAGAAACATGGAATACATCATGAATTCTATCCAATTCAAGTGGCAAAGCAAGACGATAAGCAACTGGCCCAATTCTTTCTAACACTTCATACGGACCAATGAAACGAGGACTCAGTTTCCCTTTTTGACCAAATCTTAAAATCTTTTTCCAAGGAGACACTTTCAAAAATACTTTATCTCCCATAATAAACTCTATGTCTCTCCTCTTCAAATCTGAATAAGACTTCTGTCGGTCTGAAGCTGCTTTTAACCGATCCCGAATTATCTTCACTTTTTCTTCAGTCTCTTTAACCAAATCAGGACCAATTAGTTTGCCTTCTCCAAGTTCATTCCAACATAAAGGCGTTCTACATCTTCTACCATACAATGCCTCGAAAGGTGCCATTCCAATACTTGATTGGTGACTGTTGTTGTAAGCAAATTCCACAAGTAGTAAAAATCTGTCCCAACTTCCAGAGAAATCAATGACACAGGTTCTTAACATATCTTCTATAATCTGTATCACTCTCTCTGACTGCCCATCTGTCTGAGGATGAAAAGTAGTACTAAAGTGCAATCGAGAACCCAATGCACTATGCAAACTCTTTCAAAACCTAGAAGTAAACCGGGGATCTCGATCAGACACTAGAGAAATCGGGACTCCATGCAACTTTACTATTTCACATATATACAACTCAGCCAATTTCTCAAGAGAATAGTCCATCTGAACTGGAAGAAAATGAGCTGCTTTTGTCAATCTATCAACAATCACCCAGATAGCATCATGCTTCTTCTGAGTCAATGGTAAACCAGATACGAAATCCATTGTTACTCTCTCCCATTTCCATTCAGGCACTGTTAAAGGTTGAAGCAACCCTGTTGGAACTTGATGCTCAGTTTTCACCCTTTGACAAATGAGACACTTAGATACAAATTCAACTATGTCTTTCTTCATACCAGACCACCAGTAATGCTGTTTCAAAGCATGATACATCTTTGTACTACCTGGATGCATAGCAAAAACCGATTGGTGTGCTTCTTCTAAAATAATCTTTCTCAAGCTATCATCATCAGGAACACACAACCTATCCTTGAACCAAAGACTACCATCATTTTTTCACATAGAAATCTTGGCTCACCCCATTTCGGCAATCTGATACAATCTTCTAAATTTTCTCATCCGCCAATTGAGCCTCCTTTATCTGATCCAACAATACTGGTCTCAATTGCAGCTGAGCCAATAATGCTCCATCATCACATACTTCAAAACTAGCATGCAACACTCTCAACTCAACAAGCAACGAGAGCGAATAAATAGTCAAACCTGCCAAAGACTTCCGACTCAAGGCATCAGCAACTACATTTGCCTTACCAGGATGATAATCAATCAAACAGTCGTAGTCTTTAATCAGTTCTAACCATCGCCTTTGCCGAAGATTCAGCTCCTTCTGAACACCCAAATATTTCAAACTTTTATGATCCGTATAGATAAAACATTTCTCCCCATATAAATAGTATCGCCAAATCTTCAAAGCAAACACTATAGCTGCCAACTCCAAATCATGAGTCGGATAATTAAGCTCGTGCGGCTTCAACTGCCGAGAAGCATAAGCTATGACTTTACCCTCCTGCATCAAAACACATCCTAAACCATTATGTGAAGCATCACTGTAAATCACATATGGTTTATCTTCCACGGGTAAAGTAAGAACAGGTGCTTGAGTCAACATTTCTTTCAACTGCTCAAAGCTAGCTTGACACTGATCCGTCCACACAAATCTAACTCCCTTTCGAAGCAATCTGGTGAGTGGAGTAGCTATCAAAGAGAAGCCTTTCACAAACCGTCGGTAATAGCCTGCCAAACCCAGAAAACTTCTAACTTCAGTTACAGACTTTGGTGGATTCCAATTCAAAATAGCTTCAACTTTACTTGGATCGACTCTTATACCATCTGCTGAAATTATATGACCAAGAAAAGTCACTTGATCAAGCCAAAACTCACACTTTGACAACTTAGCATACAACTGCTTCTCTCTCAAGATCTGTAACTGTGAACACTCGAATTTTGGGGCTCGGAAAGCCATTTTCCTCAGACCAAGCCAGACCGGGGGACAATGGTAAAAGTCCACCGAAAGTATGTCTTCATGGTACTTGAAATGTCCGGGACAACGTGAGGATCACGGATGTGGTCCCGGAATAATTTTTGGAGGCCCGTGGCTCCCGGAAAGTCAGTTTTAGCAGAGATAGCCCAAGTCGCGGTGGGCCAGGACGGCGGCCCGGCCGCCGTGGCTGGCGGCTCAGCGGCCGTGACCGGCGGCCCGGCCGCCGTCCAGCCCGATTTTGCCTATAAATAGGCTTCAGATTTTCAAAAAAAGAAAAAACTTTTGGACTTCCTACGCCCAGATGCTGACGAAATTTTTATGCTTAAGAATTTCTAATATTGTGTTGTAGAAAGCAAGAATCATACTCAAAAGTGCAAGGAAACAAGATCTGGAACTTAGAAGTGGAAAAATTCTAATCAAGGTAATATCATAATTCATCTTTGGTCAATTCGAGCATATCATAAGCATTCTAATCTTCTTCTTAATTTCTTCTCGGTCAAAGACCTAATCTTTTTAGGTCTGAGGGCCTAATAGACTAATCAATCACCCTTTCGGCATTAAGCCGTAAATAAAATCAACTCTTTTTTTTGGCACGGAGCCTAAATTGCATCTCTTTGGTACTAAGTACCTAAACGGCACCATTAAAATGAACTTTTGGCATGAAGCCTAAATCGAACTCTTTTGGTACTAAGTACCCGAAATTATACAATTTTTGCACTAAGTGCTAAATCTCACAAATTTGGCAAAAAGCCCGACAAATGCATGAAGCATACACACACACATGCATGAAGCATAAATTTCATCGCCTTTAAATAGGCTTTTCCGAACTACATGGGCTTTGATCTTCCATTCAAACGGGAGTATGTAGGCATATTTGGGATTCACCCCAAGTAGCAAGTCCGCTATTTATTAACAATCTGTTTGTTTTTCTTTTCTTCATCCCTTTTATGTTTATTTATTTTTTTTATTATTACAAAGTTAGTCGAATACATGACATAGTCCCCGAATCCTCCTTAGGTTCGCAGACTAGAAACCTTTACATTGGACAAGTTATTGGAGTCAAACAAGGGTTTTCTTAGTTTTTCCCTTCGAACAAAATAAACTGAGTGGCGACTCCCGACAACATGTGAACTTTCGCCCGGATCCTTTTCGGGCGTAAAACCGAGGTTCACAGACTGGCGACTCTACTGGGGACCATAAAAATGATTTATGTGATCCTAGTGGACTACTATTGTTTATTTGACTAACTGGCCCTTCTTTAGGGTGTTTTTATTTATTTTGGCAGGGTACCTTAGCAATGGTTGTCTTTTCTTTAAAGACATTAGTACTGAAAATTGAAAAAAATATATCTTCCTGGGGATCATAAAAAAAAAATAATAAATAAAATAATGGCTATATATTACAAAAAAAATAATAAAAAATGATAATAATAATGATTTATGGAATTATAGTAGACTGTTATTATTATTCGTTTAACTGATTTGCCCTTCTTTAGGGTATTTTTATTCATTTTGCAGGGTACCCTAGCATTATATATCCTTTCTTTAAGGATGTTGGATTGAAAGTTGACAAAAGGAATCTTTTTCCTTCAATGGTCCCTTATTTGATAAATTGTGCATTTGTTTTGTCATTCAGAGAATCTTTTTCTCTTGCATATATGGGGGAATCCTTTTCCTCCATTGCATAAAAAATTATTTTCAAATGAATTTCTTCTCTTTCTGTTCAAAGTTCTGAGTCTGGATAGCAAGTAGCGCTGACCGGCAGGTCTCCTTGATTATGCCGACGGACAGCCAAAGCGTCCTCCCTGTTGTCGCAAACCATTCCAATCCTTTTGGAGTGGCCCATGAGTAATCGTACTGTTGGACCCATGCGAAACTCCTTGTTTCACATGTGGTTAGGTATATCTTACTCAAGACTCAAGGGTCCCTATGATAAGCCGATTCTCTATTTTTACATAACAATAGAACCTTCCCTTAGGTTGTATGTACCCAATGATAGTGCCGCATTCCATTAAAATGAATTGTGATGTGATGAGGTGCATTCATGCAACATAACAACATTATTTTTGGGGAAAAATTTTGATGTACATAAGTGGACCAAGAGTTTTCCTACCCTACACACCACCCTGATTTTTTACCCTTGACCTTTTCAGGTACCCACTGTCCGTGTGCCTTCACCTACATCCGATACACCAACACCAACTGTGCTATCCCCTACAAGTTCTACTACCCCAACTTCACCAACTACTCCAATTACTGAAATGGCCACAATTGAACAGATTAAGGCTTTGCTGGATGGTCAGGTTAAGGAAATTGAAGCTAGAATGCAAGAAAAAATTGATGAAGCTTTAGCCGCCCAAAGGGTAGCCATCCTGGCTGAATTAGAAGGAGCACCAAAGACAGTTCCTATTCCTGGAAATTTGGGGAAGGAACCCATTGTGGGGCAAACTAGTACCCCCGTGACTGCTCAGATTAATACCCCTGTCATCAATTTGGAGGATCCACCCTCCAAGAATGAAACCGATGAACTGAAAAAGAAACTTGAATTGCTTGAGAGGTCAATCACTGCCATGAAAACTCACAAAGAGGTGGTAGACATGGATTCCTTATCCTTGTTTCCCCAAGCCAGATTACCTCCAAAATTCAAGATGCCGGGGATGGACAGATTTGATGGGACCACTTGCCCTAAAACCCATTTGAAAATGTATGTGGGGGCCTTGAGTCCTTGGGGTTTAAATGATGAGCTCTTTGCTCAATTCTTCCAACAATCCCTGACTGGGGCTGCCCTTAAATGGTTTGTGAGTCTAGACCGTTCCAAGATTAAGACATGGGAAGACATCTGCAATGCATTTAACTCTCAATACCACTATAATATTGAGGTGGATGTCACCAGAAGGGAACTTGAGACTACCAAGCAGAACAACAATGAACCCTTCTCCTCGTTCCTTACGAGGTGGAGGGCAAAAGCCGCTCAGATGATCAATCGCCCTTCAGAACAAGAGCAAATTGATATCATAATCAGGAATTTAAGACCAACATATCAGGCTCAACTGCAAACCCAATATCTACCTACTTTCAAATCGCTCATTGCGACTGCAACCATAGTAGAAGATTTGATACAGTTGGGTAAAATAGTGGATGAGGGGGCTGCATCGAAATATAAGAAACAAAGCCAAACTCCTTCCTCAAGCAAGGTCAATCAAGTGGCCAATATTGCCCCTGCGAATCCTTTACGTGTGGGCAATCTTGGGCCGAGAAATCAGCCAAGAAGGCAATATACTGACCTTGGGGTACCCCTTCATTTGGTGTTTAAAAAGGCTGTGGAAGGGAAATATTTGAAGCCTTTGGACCCAAGACCTCCTCCAAACCCATTACCTTCCAGTTATAAAGTCAATGAATACTGTGAATACCATCAAGGGAATGGGCATAAAACAGATGCTTGCTGGACACTCAAGAACCGCATCCAGGATCTGGTGGATAGTGGTGACATCATTCCTCTCAGGAGGCAACCAAACATCAACACTAACCCTTTGCCCAATCATTCCATCCACGCCATTACAGTGGAAGAAGAGCTGTTTGATCCTTTCAAACTTCTCTTGGAAATGAATGAAGTGTGTGTGTTAGATTTGAACGACCTCGCTGAAGAGGTCAGTGCTCTGACAAGAAGTGGAAGACAATATCAGCCACTTGACTTGGGAAAAACCCCTACAACCTCAAATCCCCCCCATAAGAAAACACCAGAGCCAAAAGAAGACCCTGTCCTCACTCAGCTTAAACAAACTCAAGCTAAGGTGTCAATTTGGGAGCTCCTTGCTTCCTCATTCCCACACTGCCAGGCTCTCAGCGAAGCTTTGAGTCAACTTGATACACCAGTGGACACAAGCCCAGAAGCTTTGGTGGCCACTTTGACCCAATCAACCAAGGCATTGAGTATCAGGTTTTCTGATGAGGATTTACCAGAAGACGGTAAGAAACACAATGATGCTCTATACATCACCATACAGACTGGGGGAAAGACTGTGCCCATGGTTCTCATTGATAATGGGTCAGCCTTAAATGTATGTCCCTTGAAAGTAGCAAGCTGTCTGGGGTTGGAGGCTACAGATCTTACACCTTCTGATCAGATTGTGAGAGCATATGATAACACTCGAAGAGAAATTTTGGGTGTTGCCACTCTGGAAATTGCTATTGGGCCGGTGAAAATGGGAGTACCATTCCAGGTCATTGATGTACCCGCGAGCTTTAATCTCCTCCTTGGAAGGCCGTGGATTCATCAGATTAATGCTGTACCTTCTTCACTACACCAAAAACTTAAATTCCCTTTTGAAGGAAAAACCATCACTATCAAAGGGGACACCTGCGAAATCAACAGGAAAACCATGGATCAGTCTCTCCTTAAGGTTGTTCCTGGTGAAACCGCCATGACCTTGACTGGGTTTCATTACGACACAGTTCAATGCATAGAAGGTGAAAAACCCAAAGGGCCATTTGTCTCATATGACTTTGGGGAGGTCCAAATCAACTGCCTAGTGGGAATGATGTTGAGGGTAGGTCTATTGCCCGGGATGGAAATGATGAAGTCTGGGAGGAAAATACCCGTAGTACGGCCATGGGAAGAGCCTGAGAATAAGGAAACTTTTGGCTTGGGGTACAAACCTACAGACGAGGAAATAGAAGAGTTTGAGCGTGGAAGGAAGAAAAAGGGAAATTGGGGGCAAGAAGCCTCAAAATGCGCCCTTACTTTAGAACTCTGAATGGTCACTTTTGCAAACCTGGAAAGGCAGTTCATCACCGTGGTTTTCAGGAACCATTCTATTCTCCTATGATCGGAAAGAAGCTACCGGGTTTTGAAATGTTTGCTGATGTTGTGGCTATGAAAGAAGAAGAGCCAGAACCTGAAACTGACCCCCAAATGGAAGATTTCATGCGGCCTAGTCTCTTTGATGAGGTTGCTATGATAACCAATTTTGAAGACAATAGGGATTTCACAAAGCTGATCAAGACCACGGATGGACCGCTGAGAAACTGGTACGCCGAGGAGGGACAAGCTGCTGAGGTTAAACCTAGTCCTGTGTCACACCCTGAACTTGAGTCTTGTACCGAGTCTTGTACTAATTCTGAGTCAAAAACCAAGTCAGAGTCTAATTCTGAGTCTTCTGTAGTTTCAGATTTAGGGAACCCTAATGTCAAATCTAATGTAATCTTGGAGAATGACTCCACCATTATCAATGAAATTGTTCGGATTCTTGGTTACCCTGTATCTTTTGCTTTCCAAGTATTATCTAGCAAAAATGAAATAAATGAAATAAAAGAAATAAATGAAAAGATAATAATTGGCAAAGAAAATGAACATACATACATTGCATATGATTGTGTGAATAAAGAACAGGTGGTCGATTGCATCAGGAAGTATGTCGACTGCTTCATGTGGAAGGCAAGTGATGTCACGGGAATAGACCCAGCTATAGCAGTGCATAAGATTCCGCTATACCCAGAGGCAAAGCCGGTTAAGCAGAAGTTGAGGAGAATGAAGCCAGAATGGTCTTTGAAAATTAAAGAGGAGGTTGCCAAGCAACTGGACAATAAGTTCATAGAACCAATTGCCTACCCTTCCTGGTTAGCAAACATTGTACCGGTCCCGAAGAAAGACGGAAATGTCAGAATGTGTGTTGACTACAGAGATCTGAATAAGGCTTGTCCCAAGGACGATTTCCCGCTACCTCACATCGATTTGCTGATAGACAGGATGGCTGGGCATGTGATGGTTTCCATGACTGATCTTGCGGTTGGGTATAATCAGATCCTGGTGCACCCACCAGACAAAGAAAAGACAGCTTTCATTACAGAATGGGGCACTTTCTGCTACAGGGTCATGCCTTTTGGATTAATAAATGCAGGGGCTACCTATCAAAGGATGGCGACAACAGTCTTTCATGACATGATACACAAAGAAGTAGAAGTGTATGTTGATGATATGATTGTTAAGTCAAAATCTCCAGAAGAACACATTGAAGCACTTGAGAAGTTCTTCCTTAGACTTCGCAAGTACAATTTGAAGCTTAATCCTGCAAAATGCCTCTTTGGTGCGACATCGGGCTTATTTTTGGGATATCTGCTCAGCAAGAAAGGAATAGAAGTTGATCCAGCAAAGTCAAAGGCTATTCTGAAAATGCCTCCACCAAGAACAGAGAAAGAGGTTCGAGGCTTGCTAGGTAGATTACAGTATATCAGTCGATTCATATCACAGTTGGCTGAGACTTGTGGTCCTATCTTTAAGCTACTAAGGAAAGGTGCTTCGCAAGAATGGAATGAAGACTGTCAGAAGGCCTTCGACAAGATCAAAGAATACTTGTTAAGTCCGCCAATTCTACAACCTCCCAGAATGGGAAAACCTCTGCTCTTGTATTTGTCTGTAACAGATGAAGCCATGGGGGCAATGCTAGCTCAAGAAGCTGAAGATACAAAGGTGGAAAATGCAATTTACTACCTCAGCAAAAGGATGCTGGACTATGAGTTAAAGTATAACAAGATTGAGAAGTTGTGTTTAGCCTTGTATTGGGCTTGTACGAAGTTACAACACTACTTGTCTTCTTACACTACTTATGTCATTGCAGAACAGAGTCCCTTGAAATTCCTTATGGAGAGGCCTGTTTTGGACAGCAAAATGGCTAAGTGGGTGTCAACATTGGCAGCCTTTGACTTGAAATTTGTTCAAAGGAATGCTGTGAAAGGTGGCGCAATAGCTTACCAATTAGTAGAATTACCCATGAATGACGAGATGCGAGAAATGGGTTTCCCTGATGAAGACCTCTTGAACGTGGAAAGCAGTGTTTGGGAGATGTATTTTGATGGGGCATCCAATTATCATGGAAACGGAATTGGGATTGTGTTCAAAACTCCTTGTGGAGAATACATTCCATTCGCAGTTAAGCTTGACTTTAGCTGCACAAACAACGAAGCAGAATATGAAGCTTGCATTAATGGGCTTGAAGCCGCCCTAGAATTGGGGATTAAGGACCTAAAGGTCTATGGTGATTCTATTTTAATAGTATCACAAGCCTTAAGGAAATGGAAGATAAAAGAAGAGCGTTTGGTTCCTTACCTACAACGCCTTGATCATTTGGCACAACAGTTCAATGATCTGTCCTTCGAATATCTCCCAAGAGCAAAGAATCAGTTTGCTGATGCCTTGGCTACTTTAGCTTCCATGATCAATATCAAGGAGGGGAAAGTCATTCGTCCATTGAAAGTTCAGCTTCAAAAGCAACCCGCCCATGTAATGCACTTGGCCGATGGTAAACCATGGTTTTGGGATATCAAGACCTATCTCAAGGATGGAAATTATCCGGAGGGATCATCAAAGGTTGATTAGAGGGCAATAAGGCAGCTTGCCACAGGTTACATTCTTAATGGAGATATCCTCTACAAAAGAAGTTGGAATGGAATGCACCTAAGGTGTGTAAATGAAGCAGAGGCTAAGCAGATAATGGAAATGGTACATGGTGGCGAATCAGGACCACACATGTATGGGATCGCCTTGGCTCGAAAAATTGCCAATCTAGGATATTACTGGTCCACCATGAATGCAGACTGCGTGGCATTTGTGCAAAGATGTCATCAATGCCAGATATTTGCTAAGCTACAGAAGCAACCTCCTGTTGCCCTGAATCCGATCACTTCTCCATGGCCCTTCGCTACTTGGGGAATTGATATAATTGGTAAAATACATCCAAAAGCATCAATTGGACATCAGTTTATCTTGGTAGCAGTGGATTACTTCACAAAGTGGGTTGAAGCAGCTTCCTATGCAGAATTAAACGCCAAAAAGGCAGCACAGTTTGTCCGAACCAACATCCTTTGTCGGTACGGAACGCCGTTTGAAATTATCACTAATAATGGAACTCATTTCCAAGCAGAATTTGCTAAGCTCTTGAAGGATAAGAAAATCCAACATCATAAGTCCTCTCCTTATAGACCCCAAACAAATGGAGCTATAGAAGCAGCGAATAAGTCTATAAAGGTGATCATACAAAAAATGATCAAGGAACATAGGCGTTGGCATGAGAAGTTACCACTGGCTTTGTGGGGATACAGAACATCAGTTAGAACTCCTACTGGGGCAACCCCGTATTCACTGGTATACGGAATGGAAGCAGTACTCCCCATTGAACTGGAAGTTCAATCGGCGAGGATAATTCAAGAAAGTCAGATAAATGAAGCTGAATGGATCAGCAATTATCATCATCAGTTGTTGAGTTTGGATGAAAAAAGACTTCAAGCTCTACATCAGATTCAAGGGTATCAGAGGTGAATGGCCAGACATTTCAACAAAAAGGTCAAAGATCGAAAGTTGGAAGAAGGTTGTTTGGTCCTGAAAGAGATCAGAATGCCTGTTACAGATCCTCGTGGGAAGTTTCGTCCTCATTGGGCGGGACCCTACATTTTGAAGAAAATACTTTCCGGCGGAGCCGTCATCTTGTCTGATTTGAATGGTCTGGAGTTCACAAACCCATGCAATCTGGATCAACTAAAGAAATATTATGCATGATCATGCATTCCAAAAATGAACTACATTAGACCTGATTCTCGGAAACTAATTCGAGATATGTAGGCAGCTCTCCTTGAGCACGGTCTAAATTTTAATAAAAATCATTCATTCATCTTTCTTTTGCCAAGAAAAAAAAAACAAAACAAAACAAATAAAAAAACAACAAAAGATCCCGCTAAGCCGAAAACCCACAAAGGGCGGCTTAGGCAATAGTGGGGCCCGCTAAGCTGAAAACCCGCAAAGGGCGGCTTAGGCAAGAATGAGTAAGAGCTCGCTAAGTTGAAAATCCGAAAGGACGGATTAGGCAAAAATAAGAGCAAATAAATAAAGTAGATAATGCTTAGAAAGAAAACAAAAGGGTCATTCATTAAGAATCATTCATTACAAAAAGAGAATCATCTGTTACAAAAAAGAGTCATTCAGAAAGAGTCATTCATCCTATAAAATACACAACTAATCAAAAAGGTCAAGTCATATTCTCCCAAAAACCAAAAAGGTAAAAACAACCCAAAAACAGAAAAGACAATGGAGTCACCCTGGGATCTAAATCCTACACCCCCTCTCCCTCCAACTCCTGCAGCAATGCACACCTCCTCGGTTTCTCAATGGGCCAAACCTCAGCTATAAACCAGGTCCTGTACTCTGGAGTGGGCTGAACGAGGGAAGGCTCTGCACCAGGCCTGATCATCCGATGGTCTCTGACCCAAGTCTGTAGAACAGCCCGAGTAACCCCGGGGGTAATAGGAGAAGCAATGGTAAGCCCGACAGGAAGGGGAACTCTCTGATCAATACCCATCTGCCTGAGGACGCGGAAGCACTGTACCAAGTACTGTGAGTGAACCCAAGCAGGTAGACATGGTTGTGCATGGCATTTGCCTCTATGAATTGAGGAATCCTATACCAAGGGACGAACCATAATAATTCTTCCGGTCCAAGCTCAAACAGCCAAACAGTCCATTCGGCCATAGAGGGAAAAGAAATCTGAATTTTCCTGGTGCGGTACTGCGAAGGGTTGTAGGTCAAAGTCTGGGGGGCTGCAACCACTCGAAGATGATCTCTCAGCCAAACCTGAAAAAATAGATCCTTTCTATTTTACAAAGGAAAAGAGAGATGATGGAATAAGCAAAAAAGAAACAAAAGGTATAAATTACCTGAAGGATGACCGGGGTGACGGTCCAACGTTCAAATCCAAGTGCACATCTGTCGAGACTCTGAATAGTCTCAGCCAGGATCATGCCCCCGATACAGTTGAGCTCTTCCATTTGCCTAACCATTGGGCAAAGTCTCAAATCTCCAAAGCCGGGGTCACGGTTGAAGAGGAACCCAGCTAACAGACAAAAGACGAAGGCTCGCATTCTATGCCTCAATTGAATATCGTCTTCAAAATCGGCGGTCAAGAATTCATCAATTAGGGGAAGCAGCATCGCCTTGTCCCCATCTACAATCATAGCTTGGGCTTGGGGTTTTGTGAAGCTAAAAAGCCTCTGAAAAGATCCCACATACCCGATTTGGACCTCATGCCTCACAAGAGGGGCATTTGGATCCCACCCAATGATCGAACAGAACTCCTCAAAAAGAGGACACATTTCCTCCATCCGAGCCCCAAATATGAAAACATGGGCTTGGGGATCCCAAAACCTGATGCAAGAGTGCAAGAAATCCCAGTCTACAGCTACACCTCTGAGGGTGGCGACAGCTTTCAACCCATACCTCCCCATGTTTATCCTTTCAACATTGTGGAGACTTTTGGTCCAATTATGCATCACGTGATTAAAAAGGGGATTCATTGTTATTTGAAAAAAAATATAAGATCTTGCAGTAAGAGGATTGCTTTCTGGCCCACAGATGTAAGACAACCTTGAGTTTTATACTGGTCTGGCCCGGGCAGCGGCTCGGCCGCCGAAAACGGCGGCTCAGCCGCTGAGCACGGTGGCTCGGCCGCCGACCGTCCTGATTCCTTTTTTTTTTATGTTTTGTAAAATTCTCATGTTTTGGCCCTGTTTAGGCCTTGTTATGTGCTATTTTTTTGGGATTGTGTCAGGGATTTATTTTTAAAATAGATTTCTAAAAAGAAAAAGCATCATGCATACATATGTGCTGTTAATACTAACAAATAAGTGCAGGTTTACAGATAAGTTCAGATAACAGCAGAAAAACATGAAAGGTACAAAGTACAGAAGGGGAATAGTTTAAATACAGCAAGCATAGTTCAAGACAAGTAAAAAAAAAAAACAGTGCCGGCCTCTCCGTCTTTGCGGCCTACTCTGCCTCTCGTAAGCAGCCTCAGTCCAAGCACCAGACAGTTCATCCGAGAAAGCAGTAATCAGTGCCGCCATTTCCGTGATCAGGCCCTCTGGTACCTGTAAAAGAGATGAAATCACAATCAATCTCAAGAGAATTTTATGAATCCTTTTCATGAAAAGTTCTATGAGAATATACCTGAGTGACATGAGCAAAGCTCCGATATAATGCACCCTCTGCACTAATTGGTCGGGTCACCCAACCACCAGGTGCATGATAACGAGCAGCATAAGGCAGCCTCAAGTCGGCTAAAATAGGGTCAAATTGGCCGGTAGCTGTAAGGACGGATGCGGGAGGCCTCAAATGAGATGAACTGCTGCTTCCTCCAGTGTGTGATGGTCCAGCCCCGAAAGCGGAAGTCTCAGCCCTAGAGGAAGAGGGTCTGTCAGCTTGCCGGTCGGGAGAAGGATGGTCTCTCGGAGTGCCAGAAGTGGGAGCCGAAGAGTGGGAAGACCGATAAGGAGGTACAGAGTCAAATCGTGTCCCAATGCATGGCATCAGTCGATGAAGGCAGTAGAAGTCATAATCCTCATCTGGGGCATAAGCCGACTCGAAAGGGTCGCCCTCATACTGGGACACAGTAACAGGCAGAAGTGTTGAAGATAGCATATCATCAGGGGGATCCATGGGAACTGCACGGAAACCGGCGATCTGGAAAGTCACCCTCTCAGCGAGATAATACCGTCGAAACTCTGGATGGGGAAGTATGAATCGACGGCGAGTCAGAAACTCTAATCGCCGAAAGCTGTAATCTTGAGCAATCCACTCTGCCAGTCGGTGAGACATCACTTCAGATGCAACCTATAAAAATTTGTTATATTAGTGAATCATTTTCTCTAATATAATAAAAAAGATGACGATAAAGCATTTACTGAGTCCATTGGGCAGCTGTCGAAGAATGATCTCAGCCCTCTGATGGGAAGTTTCCTCTTTGGTACTTCTACCCCCTCTCTATACCACCTCCAAGCAATGGGGGAAAGAGGATCGGCGGGGGCAGGTATCTCACGAAGAAAAGGGGCGATGCCAGGAAAGTACTCGTAAGCCCAAGTCTAAAAAAAAAAAAAGGAGGGAGAGAGAGAGAGAAAGAGAAGGTATCAGAATTGGTGTATGTCAACATATATAAAGATAGGGGAAATGTTCTTTACATTACCTCCCAGAAGTAATACAAGCCACAGGGAGCAATACGGGTATAGCAGAGGTCTGACATGTCGTCATACAACCTACACAGCATCATGCTAGCCCAATCGTACGTATGAAGCCGTGTCAGGTCAAGTAGGCTCTTCAGCACATTGAGACTCACTGCATCTTTCCTGTTTGATAAGAAGGAGCTAGCAAACAGGAGAAGCAAGGTAAACCTAGCCGCCTGGTCAGCAGTAAGGTTGCCTGTCTCGTAACCAGTGTAGATACCTGGCGCTTGCTCCACAAGCCACCTCCGCTGAATGCAGCGAGGCGCCTGATATCGAGGATAGTCAACCCCGATCAAAGTAATCATGTCGGCTGAAAAAATGTCCTGCCGCCAGTCATCATAGGACTCTACCATCTCAACGCCAAAGGGAATCCCAGAAATGATGGAAAAGTCAGTAGGCGTCATTGTCATCTCCCCCCAAGAAAAATGGAAAGTGTCAGTAGTAGGGCACCAGTGCTCGGCTAAAGCACATATCAAATCCCGGTGGATATCTCTGCCCACATCTATAGCCCTCAAATGGTGGAGGAAAGCAGGTCTGATAAGATCCCCCACTGGGTGCCCGGCATAAAAAATGTAAGCCGGAATAGTGGCCATCGGACGCTCAGCTATAGATATCTTGATCGTAGAGTCCTAAAAAAAAAAATTTCAGAAAAGTTGGACAAATTCAGAAAAGATTTAAGTTCTTTCCCCAGCCGGGTGTGGATTCCTAAAGGATTATTTCTAAGTTCTTTACTAGAAATAATTACTGATGACAGAACATAATGAAGCCTGGTACAGATCCTAATTCATTACTAGTACATGTAAAGGAAAGGTTCCTAAAATTTATTTCTAAGTTCCTTACTGGAAATAAATAAAATTCCTAAGCATGCATACTAGATGAACAAACGGAAAGTACTCACCTCATAGCAGCCGGTCCGAGAACTGTGCTTCTCCTCCTCAAGTAAAAGATTGCAGGGAGGGAGTGGGATCTCGAGGTCTTCAAAGCCGGTAAAATCCATCGTCGAAAGAAAATTTGAAAGAAGTGAAAGAAGAAGAATGAATGAAAGCAAATGAAAATTGAATAAAATGAGCCTATTTATAGAAAAATATGAAAATGCAGGTCTTTTTGCACCTCGCTCAAAATTCGCTCTTCAGAAGACCACTGAGTTCCATAAATCATTTTTATGGACCCCAGTGGGGGGCAATTGTGAACACTCGAATTTTGGGGCTCGGAAAGCCATTTTCCTCAGACCAAGCCAGACCGGGGGACAACGGTAAAAGTCCATCGGAAGTATGTCTTCATGGTACTTGAAATGTCCGGGACGACGTGAGGATCACGGATGTGGTCCCGGAATAATTTTTGGAGGCCCGTGGCTCCCGGAAAGTCAGTTTTAGCAAAGATAGCGCGAGTCGCGGTGGGCCAGGCCGGCGGCCCGGCCGCCGTCCAGCCCGATTTTGCCTATAAATAGGCTTCAGATTTTCAAAAAAAGAAAAAACTTTTGGACTTCCTACGCCCAGATGCTGACGAAATTTTTATGCTTAAGAATTTCTAATATTGTGTTGTAGAAAGCAAGAATCATACTCAAAAGTGCAAGGAAACAAGATCTGGAACTTAGAAGTGGAAAAATTCTAATCAAGGTAATATCATAATTCATCTTTGGTCAATTCGAGCATATCATAAGCATTCTAATCTTCTTCTTAATTTCTTCTCGGTCAAAGACCTAATCTTTTTAGGTCTGAGGGCCTAATGGACTAATCAATCACCCTTTCGGCATTAAGCCGTAAATAAAATCAACTCTTTTTTTTTGGCACGGAGCCTAAATTGCATCTCTTTGGTACTAAGTACCTAAACGGCACCATTAAAATGAACTTTTGGCATGAAGCCTAAATCGAACTCTTTTGGTACTAAGTACCCGAAATTATACAATTTTTGCACTAAGTGCTAAATCTCACAAATTTGGCAAAAAGCCCGACAAATACACGAAGCATACACACACACATGCATGAAGCATAAATTTCATCTCCTTTAAATAGGCTTTTCCGAACTACATGGGCTTTGATCTTCCATTCAAACGGGAGTATGTAGGCATATTTGGGATTCACCCCAAGTAGCAAGTCCGCTATTTATTAACAATCTGTTTGTTTTTCTTTTCTTCATCCCTTTTGTGTTTATTTCTTTTTTTTATTATTACAAAGTTAGTCGAATACATGACATAGTCCCCGAATCCTCCTTGGGTTCGCAGACTAGAAACCTTTACATTGGACAAGTTATTGGAGTCAAACAAGGGTTTTCTTAGTTTTTCCCTTCGAACAAAATAAACTGAGTGGCGACTCCCGACAACATGTGAACTTTCGCCCGGATCCTTTTCGGGTGGAAAACCGAGGTTCACAGTAACACAATCCGCAGATGCTTGTCATGTTCTTCTTCATTACGCGAATACACCAGAATATCATCAATGAAAACCACTATAAACTGATCCAGATAGGGCCTAAACACCCTATTCATCAAATCCATGAAAGCTGCAGATGCATTCGTCAACCCAAAAGGCATCACCAAAAACTCATAATGCCCATATCTGGTGCGGAAAGCTGTCTTAGAAACATCTTCAGCTCTAACCCTCAGTTGATGGTACCTTGATCTCAAATCAATCTTGGAAAACACTGATGCTTCCTTTAATTGATCAAAGAGATCATCAATTCTAGGCAAAGGATACTTATTCTTGATAGTCACTTTGTTCAATTGCCTATAATCAATGCATAACCTCATAGTACCATCCTTCTTCTTCACAAACAAAACAGGAGCTCCCCAAGGAGAAACACTGGGGCGAATAAATCCTTTATCCAACAACTCCTGTAATTGCACCTTCAATTCTCTCAGTTCGACTGATGCTATTCGATAAGGAGTGATAGAGATGGGAGTGGTACCAGGCAACAAATCGATACCAAACTCAACCTCTCTCTCAGGGGGTAACCCTGGTAACTCCTCAGGAAACACATCTGGAAAATCTGCGACTGTGGTTATACTATCATGTTGAGAACTCACTACTCTAGTATCCACCACATGAGCAAGATAAGCATCACACCCTTTTCTAATCAACTTTCTAGCTGTTACAGTTGATACAAACAATGATGCAAGTTGTCTCTGCTCACTAGATACCATCACACTCCTACCATCACTGGTTCTCAAAGTGACACACTTCTTTTGACAATCTACCACAGCTCCATGCTTAGACAACCAATCCATGCCTAAGATTAAATCATATTCTTTAAAAGGCATTTTAATTAAATCACCAAGAAACCCCTCACATTGCACCACAATAGCACTATCACGATGCACCTTACTCACCACAACACCATGTCCTAAAGGATTTGTCACTAAGACATCAAATCCTAAGGACTCTGAATGCAATTCGGACATAGGCAAAATAGATGCACTAATGTATGAATGAGTAGATCCTGGATCAATCAAAGCAAGTACTGAAATGTCAAATAAAGAAAATGTACCCGCTATAACTGCTGAAGCATCTGGCTGCCTCTGCATCACATATACCCTCTGAGAAGATCCGGCCTCATCTGGCCTACTGCCTCTGGATGAAGATCCTCCTCTTGAACTAAACCCAGGTCTACCACCTCTACTGAAACCTCTACCCCCTCGACCACCTCTGTTGATACTGGGTCAAGAAACTGCAGTATCTGTTTGCCTATCATCTTGCATCTCTGGGCAATCTCTAATAAAATGATATGGTGACCCACATTTAAAGCATACTCCGGATACACCAGTCTTCCAACAAGCACCCCCATGTGACCTGCCATAGTGAACACATACAGGTGGAGTAGACCTCTGAACTACTGGGGTCGGGGCACTAGCTACAGAGACTGTCGGTCTCTGCCTCTGCCTCTGATACTGCACTGATCTACCTAACTGCCTCTGACTCCTATTGATCCTCAAAACAAAACTTCCTCTACCCCTCTTCACAGATGAAGACCCTGCCTCAAACTGGGGTCTCCTCACTCTAGTCTCCTCCTCTGTAGCAGCTGCTGCAATGCTCTGCGCTCTCTCAACACTTCTAGCTGCTGCAACTAGCTGAGAGAAATTCTGGTACCGAGAACCAGCCACAATACACATGATAGAGGGCCTCAATCTCTCTTCAAATCTTCTACACCGATCTATTTCATCAGAAATAATTCCCCCGGCATAACGACTCAACCGGATGTACTCAATCTCATATTCTGTCACCGTTCTGTTGTCTTGCCTCAAATTTAAGAATTCCATCTTCTTAATATCTTTATACTCCCTCGGAGTATATTTCTGCTCGAACTCCCTCAGAAAATCACTATAAGATAGTGTAGGTGGATCATCCATGGCATGAGGAACCGTCTTCCACCAGTTATATGCATCTTTCTGTAGGAGGGATCTGACATAGTCAAATTTCTCATCTGAAGTAGCTTGCAACTGGATAAATATCCTCTGCACTTTATCCAACCACTGCTCAGCCACTGCAGGATCAGTAGTGCCTAAGAAATCCTCAGCCCCATATTTTCTCAATTTATCATAATGTCTTACTGGCACCTGATGCTGTGGTGGTGGTGGCTGCACTGGAACTGACCTCAATAGTTCTATCACATGCCTTAACAAACCCGGCGGAGCCTCCTCTGCAGCTGATATCTCTGGCACAGAAACAGGTGCCTCACTGACTCTATCAACTCTAACTCCATCTCTACTCTCTCCTGGAGCTACACTCTCAACACTTCCTTCTACAGTCTGACGTGATTGGGACTCCATTACTACCTATATCTGCAAACACAGCAGAATATTCCTCATTAAAGATCAAAGACTGCCATACCAAAACATGTATTTTACCCAAAAACCCACTTTTAAAATCAAAATATTCTTTTTCTTACAATTGACCTAGGTTGAGAATCTCAAACCTAGGCTCTGATACCAAAACAATTGTAACACCCCTATACCCCGTATACGTACACAACATGCTATTACGATCGTAATATACGTATACTGAATATAGAAATGCCACGGTTAAATAACCAAACGACTCAATTCTTTAAAAGTAATATGAACCAATATAAAACATTTAAATTGTATTATAAAACACAAAAGATAAAATGTTTATTCAAAACGCATCGGAAAATATTACAAATATTTCCAAATACATAAACATTAAAACTCAAATTTTACAAAACATAAAATATATACATGTCTGGCAGTATGTCTTTGATCTTTAAGCTCCGCTATCAACTCCTTAAGATCTAGACTCTACTCGGCCTAGAGGAACTCTCCGGTTCTTCCCTGTTACCTGCGCGATAAATCATAATCGCGCTAAGCCAACGGCTTAGTGGTACAACTACAATAATATTATGTTTTGATGAAATGCCAATGTCTCACAATCAAGTCCATACACCATCCAAAAGAATGTTATACCTTAACATTTTTCTTTGCTTAATGTCATATCAAACATTCATTCTCAATAACATTTTTATACATTATAATCAATCTCATTATTCATTGGTTTCACCATTCAAAAATCACATTAAAAACAAAGACAAGCATGGGCCCAAAGACACTAATATGTCATTCAACTTTAAGAGTTAATGCTTTGGTTTAATTATCAAATTTATCATTATCATTATCCCAACTAGGCTTCAAGAATTTAGGTTCAACCAAGCTTCAAGGGGAACAAAGCATGCTAAGTATCTACCCAACTTGGCTTCAAGAACCAACCCAACCTAACTTCAAGGGTTGTAACATCTCAATTAGGCTTCAAGGACTAGACCCAACCAAGCTTCAAGGGAAGTAAAACAAGTTAAACTTCAACCCAACTTGGCTTCAAGGATCAAGCTCAACCTAACTTCAAGAGATTGTTACTATAGGCATGCCACCAACAACAAACTCTGAAAATGGAATAACACATTAGCCACACAATTCATTTATTATTTCATTTTCAATTTCATTCTCAATTATCATCATCATCTAGGCAAACATGCCCCACTTATCTCAATTGAATAATTATAGCCAATCACAATGGCCTCATACCTTATCATGTCTCAATTCACATTATAATACTTCATTATTCAAGTATAAATAATCAATTACATTGAACATCATCATATAGGCATACATGCCTCAATTATCTCAATTCACATTATGCAAAACATAACATTATTAATATGCATCAACAATGCAATAGATTTCTTATCACATTTATAATCATATGTGTTAAGTCTCAAGATCATATAAAAGTATGCATTAATTTAGGGTTTGTACTTACCTCCAAAAGCAACTCACACAAACCACTAAACTCTTCTTCCAGGAATCCTTCAATACTTGGATTAGGGTAACTCTAACTCTTCACAACCTAATCCAAAAGGAATAATACAAATGAGATAATAAGACTAAGGTCTAACTAGGGCAAACTCTACACATGACACACTCAACAACACGGGCGTGTCCCTGACCGTGCCCTAAACCCACAACACAGAAGCTTTGACACGCTCAGAACCACGGGCGTGTCACTGAACATGTAATTACATTCTGTCAATTCCTCACCAACACAGTAGCTATGACACGCTCAGTGACATAGGCGTGTCACTGCTCGTGTCACCCATCCAAGAACTTAGAACCATCGACACTCCTAAAAACCTGGTCGTGTTCATGGGCGTGTCAGGCAAAAAATCCAGATTCCGGCCACAGCAACACTTAATCCAACAAATCACTTCCTTTCATCAAAATCCACTTCAACCAAACTTAGCTCAACATACCCAAGAACCATAACAAACTTGCAAAAACACCAACACAACTAAAAACATACATCTAACACAAATCAAAATCATCACCACAAACCCAAAACACACCCACAACACTTTCTCTTCCAACAAACTTACTCTTTCCTTCAATCCAACCCCAAAAATCCAAAACCACTTGAACCAAACACTCTTAAACACATTTCAAACAAACAAACACCAATCAACCAGACCTTCAACTCATAAACTCAAAGAAAATCAAGAATCAAGTGGAGAACTTACCAAGAATGAAGAAAACTCTTAGATTCCAACTTGATCACTTTAAAACTCCTTCAATCTTGAGCTTGGAAGATCAAATCTCTCTCTCTCTCTCTCTTGTTCTCTTGCTACTGCCGGCCAAAAGGAAAGAAAAGGAAAGGAAAAGAAGAGTGATACACGAGAAAGAGAGAAGGAAAGAAGAAGAGGAAGGAAATAAAGTCAACCCTCTCCTCAAAACTCTCTCCTCCACACAATAAAATAATAAACTAATCTAAAATATCTCCATCCACTCACTCTTATTTCCACTAACTCAATTTCCAATTATTTTCCTTTTTACCCCTCATTCCTAGACTTGTATATGTTGTATATATCCCTATATACACAACATATACACTCTACTCTTCCCACAAAAATAAATACACTTAATTCAAATACAACAATAAATATTCCAAAACTTTTAGGGTATATTTTGGGATATTACAATTCTCTTCTCTCCTGAGTTGTTCGTCGAACTTGTGGAGTTGCAAACTCAGCTTGTTCTTATTCTTCATGTTCTGATGATGCTTCAGAAGCATCTGGAACTTCTTGTTCTTGTCTTTCTTCAACTTGAACTGTAGTAGTCTCTGGTTTTTCTTTTGAAGTGTTATCATTATCTTTTTCTTGTACCTTATCTTCTACAAATACAACATCCCTACTGATTAGCACCTTGTGGGCAGTGAGATCCCATAGGCGATACCCCTTGACTCCATCAGCATACCCTAAGAAAATACATTTTTTTGATTTTGGATCCAGCTTTGATGTTTCTTGGGTTTTGTACATCATGACTTTCCAAATATATGTAAGTGAGAATAATTAGCTGGATTATCAATCCACATATCTATGAGGATTTTCAGACTAATTGCGGTTGATGGTGACCGATTGATCAAGTAACAGGCAGTTTTGACTGCTTCTACCCAAATGACTTAGACAACCTTGTAGTTCTCAACATCACTCTTGTTCGTTCTAACAAGGTTATGTTTATTATCTCCCTCCATTTTATTGTGGAGTGTATGCCACCGTGAACTGCCTTTTGATACCTTCTTGTTGGCAAAAGATATCAAATTCATTACCAGTATATTCTCCTCCATTATCTGTCCTTAAACACTTAATCTTCTTTCAATTTCAAGATCAACTCGCGCTTTGAATATTTTAAAAACTGAAAATACATCTGCCTTATTTTTTATTGGATATGTCCAACATTTTCTGGAGTAATCGTTAATAAAAGATACAAATTCTTTTGCTCCTCCTAGGGATGGAACCGATGCCTGCCAGACATCGGAACGAATTAGTTCTAAGATAGCTTTGCTTCTAGCAAAGGAAATGCTGAATTTTAATCTATGCTGCTTACTAGTAACACAATGGTCACAAAAGGGTACTGAAATCTTTTTGAGCTCTGGAAGAAATTTTTGTTCAGCAAGAATCTTCAATCCTTGTTTCGACATGTGGCCAAGCTTATGATGCCACACCATTGTTAATTCTTCTGCTGAACTTGCTAATACAGTAGATGCTTCTCCTCTTTATTGTGTTTCTCCTTTAATCATGTACAAATTTACAACTATCTTTTCCGTTTTCATCACTACAAGTGCGCCTTTAACTATTTTCATGATCCCATCTTGAATATGAGTTTTGCACCCATTATTATCTAATTGTCCCAAACACAATAGATTTTTCTTTAAGCCTTTAACATGTCGTACCTCCTAGATGGTGCAAATCATACCATCATGCATCTTTAATTTAATGGTACCAATACCAGCAATCTCCAAGGCATGATCATCTCCCATGAACATAGATCCTCCGAAGATAGGTTCATATTGATGGAACCATTCTCTTCGAGGAGTCATATGCCATGTTACTCTTGAGTCCATAAGCCAGACATTAGTGAATCTTCTTCTGCCTTTAGTAACTGTTGTTGCCTCACTGTATAAAATTTCACCATCATCTGAGGTGTTTGCTACACAATCCTGAGCATTTGAGGACTCAGGACCTTTTCCTTTGGCTTCACCGTTCTTCTTCAGATGCCAACATTCCCTTTTGTAGTGCCATTTCTTGCCACAATGATGACACTTGATATTCTTCTTACTTTTAAATTTTGATCTACTATGATTTTGACTCTCACTGGGGCCACGTTCCGTTGATCTCCCTCTTGTTACTGTCAAAGCTTCAGCTTGTTGTGAGCCTCCTTGTCTATCTTCTTTGCTTTTGCGTCTACTTTCTTCTTTAAGAACCGCAGCTACAATATCATCGAAGAATAGAACTTCAGTGTTGTTGGTTAAGTTGATGATGAGTTGATCATACGAATCTGGTAGACTTTAAAATAGAATTTCAGCACGTTCACCCGTCTCTATGTTATGCTCCATTGTTGTGAGCGGTGAAAATAAAGTGTTGAGAGTGTTGACGCGGTCTGTCACCATAGTTGATTCCATCATTCGAAGGGTGTAAAGTTTTCTCCTCAAGAAAATTTTATTGTGCAGTGATTTGATCTCATATAATTTTATCAAAGTATCTCATATCTCTTTTGCTGTCTTTTTCTCTGCCACACTTAACAATACTCCATCGTCTAGTGCTAGGTGTAGAGTAGCAATAGCATTTTCATCCATCTCATTCCACTTGCCGTCGTCAGTGATCTCATCAGACTTATCTCTAATTTCCGCCAAGCAGTTATCTTTTCTCAAAACTGCTTTTATTCTCATTTTTCACAATGAGAAATTGCTCCCATTGAATTTTTGTATTTTGTATTTTATTGCCATTATTGAAGATGCTTCCTTTCCACAAACTGAATCTGACTGTAACATAAAAAAGGTTATAAACTCGGTGCTCTGATACCATTGTTAGGATGTTATGGAATGTGATACACAATTACAACTAAAGTAGAAATAAGAAACAAAATGAAAATAACGAATACCAAAATTTTACATGAAAAAATCTTCAAATTAATTAGAGCAAAAAACTACGGACAAATTGTAGAAGGATTTTATTATAGCAAAAAGATTATAATAATTTTTTTTAAAATAAGGAGAGCACAATTGGCAATACTCTTTCTTATAATAGAAGAAATTAAATACTCTCTCTAATAAAAGAAAATATAATATTTATGAGAAATCTCACTTTTATTTCTAAAACTCTTTAATAATTTTTGGGATGAATTTCAAGTGAAAGCTAAATAGTTTACATATGCTTCAAAAATGGATTGATAGAATTTTGTGAATAGTTAGATAACTCATTTACCAAAATTAGGCATCTTTATTTTTTATATTCATTATCTAAGTTAGACACCTCCATTTTAGACTAAAAATTACCTAAATTAGACACTTTTAATTTTTACCAAAAATTACCTAAATTAGGCATCTTCATTTTTTACTCTACAAAATAAATTTTACTACAACATATTCTTCATTCTTTAATAAGTCTACTTTATTTTACTCTACAAGTCAAATTATATATCACTTTTTTTTAATAAGCCTTTCATATTTTTAGAATTTTAGCAATTTATTCATAGTTTAATTATAAACAATTTATTTATTTTTATTCTAATAATTATTAGTAGATTTTTTTTAAAAAAAGAACTGTGTTTAAGGAAAGTATTTTAATTTAAAAATAATATATATATATATATATATATATATATATCAAGCAGCATCAAAATAAAAAATATAATTCCTTCTCAAACAAACAAAAAAAAATAATTGACTTTTTTATTATAGCCTATAATAAAAATTTTAACTCAAATTCTTTTAAATAATCTCTAATAATATATTAATAAATATAAGGTACTGTATATATATATAGCAAAAATAAAAATAAAAATTAAGGCTCCAATAATGTAGATGATGAGTGCATACCCTATAAAATTCATAAATAATCTTTTAGTGGGTGGGAGTGGACTCAAAGTCGTTGGAGGGGCTGCCCATGATTGATCCAAACATTCCATCAAATCACCAGGAACAGCATCCATCTTTTGCTACTTGGTAAAAAATATTCCGACAATATTTTGCATACTAAGTCTTATCTTTTTCTCCATAATTAGACTTTACATAAAGTTATCAGCCGGATAATTAGCCCAAAAAATCAAATCTTAATCAGTAAGAAAAGAAGCAAATTATTTCAAATTAGACTAACCATCAAAGTGAGCTCATCCATCTCTAGTGACTGTAGCGAACCAGCGAAGGCAGGCAATTTTTTCCAACAAAGAAAAATTACACATAAATTTAAAATAAAATTAAATATTTAATATTATAATAAAATTTAAATTTTTTTATTATAAATTACTATTAAAATTTTTATATTATTTATTAAATTTTAAAAATTTGTTAAATTTTTTACATATATTTTTTATTTAATTTTTGAATCTAATAATTTATTTATAAGATTTTATTGAAAATAAAAAAATTAATATTTAAAAAATTGTTAATATATAATTATATATATATATTTATAACTGAAAAACATGTATATAATTTTATAAGAATGGTATAATTATATATATAATTTTAATTTTATATATTTTAATTATTATTTTAATTTAAAAATATATAATTATATATATAATTTTAAGATACATTAAAAAATATAAATTTATTAATTATATAATTATATATCATATATATTAAAAAATTAAATATTTAAAATTATATATATATATTTATAAATATTATAGGGCTGGGACGGGTGAACCGAGCCACTGATCTCACTGTGCTTGCATCCTGTAGTGAGATGATATACTCGAATTGGGATTATTTATTTAAAAATTTATTTCATGGGCGTGTATTCTAAAAATTAAACCGTATCTAGTACGGCAACCATGAAATTATCTTCATAAGAGGACATAATGAAATTAACTCGGCTAAAAGAAATGTTTTCATGAAAACTCAAATGTATAGGTGAATTTGAACATGAATAGGGGTGGACATAAGATTTAAAGTCGGTAGGAACTCATTCATATTGAATTATTCTTCTAAAATTTTTATCACTTATAATTCTTACAAAATATATTCATATTCTAAAATAATAAATTTAATATTTATTAATGTCTCTTAATTTCTCACATCAATTATATGAATAATAAGAAAAAGTATATATATATATATGTATAAAGAATAAATTGAGATTTTAAAAATTTTTATAACCATTACAATAAATAGAGAATAAATTGAGATGAATATTATATAGATAATACATTATAATTTTACATTTTGAATTGTTGAATATAACTACATATTTAATACACACATATATATATACACATAAAAAATAATAAATGTAATGATATAAATATTTATAGATCTTAAAATAAAAAATAAAAAAATTAAGAAATTAAAGAGTTCTCATATGTTTAGGAACCACGGAAAAAATAGAGATATAAGATGAAATGATTAGTTAAAAAAATTTGAGACTGTGTATTATATAAAAAAATTGACTAAAAATATAGATAGTGGAAAAAAAAAGAATTTTAAAAAAATAATGATTTGTAAAATATATTATTTATTTACAATAGTTATATTAATTAAGTTGAATCATTTTAAAACAGAAAGTTAAAGGCATACATATCAATTAAGTTGAATTAGCTCACAATAATTATATATATATAGTTAGAAAAATTTGAGTGGGCGCCTTAATGGGTCCGCCTCTGAACATGGATGCATTTAATTTCTTTTTTTTTTGGTTAAAACCATGCTAATGCTTCTGTTACAGAGGGAATAATTATATGCTACAACTGTTGTAGCAATAAATGCCTACAACACACCAATAGAATTTTTACACGTAGATTAAATATGACATTTAATTAATTTTGTTGTAGATTAAATATGACATTTAATTAATTTTGTTGTAGCAATAAATGTCTACGTGTAAGAATTCTATTGGTGTGTTGTAAGCATTTATTGCTATAACAGTTGTAGCATATAATTATTCGTTACAGAGCACCAAAAGAAAATGGCTTTCCATTGCCTTCTCGTAGTTTTTTACTTGTTTTCTTGTCTTCCTTGTCTTCTTCTTGCACAACCTTTCAAAGCTGTGAATTTAGGAAATTGGCTGGTCACAGAAGGCTGGATGAAACCTTCTCTTTTTTATGGTATCCCCAACAAAGATCTTTTGGTAATTGTATCTTCATTTTAAATCTTCCCATTTATTTTTTTATATAATTTTGGAAATTTTCAGGTTCGTAAAAAAAATAACAAAAAAAAAATGGTGTTTAAATTTAAACTTAATGATGTTGAAATAGTCATAAATGAATATTTTATTTTAATTTTTTCAATGAAATTTTAATGAGTCTTATTATATTATTTTGACAATTAATTGGGCAGGATGGAACTCAAGTGCAGTTGAAGTCCACAAAGCTGCAAAAGTTTATCGCATCAGAAGATGGAGGTGGAACCAATCTTGTGGCCAATCGGCCCTCAGCCTCTGGCTGGGAAACATTCAGAGTAATTAAATTCTTCTTTAAGAAATTCATGTAGGACTACATAAATTTACTTTTTTTTTTGGGTATGGATAATATCTATGCAGTGCATTGGAATATTTTTTTTAATATCAGAAAATTTTTGAAGGAGAAAATTTGAATATGACCTCTTACACTTTGAGAAATGACAATAGAGGCTAATGACCATTGGTCTGTTGTTGCATATTCATGAAAAGATGTAGTGATTGTTATATAATATGATTTAGTTGTGGAGAATAAACGAGACATTTTTCAATTTGAGAGTGTTCAAGAAGCAGTTTGTGGGATTAGAAGGTCAGGGAAACAGAATAATAGCAGTTTCAGATACAGCTGGAAACACAGAAACATTTCAGATTATAAGGAGTAATGCTGATCCTAATCGAGTTCGCCTTCAAGCATCAAATGGCCAATTCCTTCAGGTAATAATTTCCATCTTTTATTTAGATTAATTTTCTCCATTGGGAAGTTTGTCTGTTTTGGTCTACAAAAATGATAGAACACATAGCTTGTATCTGTAAGCAGGCCAAGTCAGAGACACTGGTCACTGCAGATTATACAGGCTCTGGTTGGGAAGACAGTAATCCATCAGTCTTTCAAATGACGATTCTCAACATCGACTTTCGTGGTGAATACCAAATTACAAATGGCTATGGCCCAGATAAAGCTCCTCAAGTCATGCAGGTAAAATCAAACCTTTTATTATTTTTGAATTTTTTAATACAATATGTTCTAACTGGAATTCGAAATTGTCTAAACTTATTGTAAAATGATGAAGATGAATACAAATTTTTTGATACAATTTATAAATCTGTCTACTCATTCCAGGCTCATTGGAACACTTACATAGCTGATGAGGACTTCAAATTCCTGTCACAACATGGGATTTAATGCGGTCAGAGTTCCTGTTGGTTGGTGGATAGCCAGTAGTCCTGCACCAAAGCCTTTTGTGGATGGCTCCGTGAATGCCTTAGACAATGCTTTTGCATGGGCACAGTAAGTTTTAATGAATCAATTATGAGATACCCAATTACAGAATTATTAGCTCAATGGATATATTAATTGTGCAGGAAATATAGAATGAAGGTAATTGTTGATTTACACGCTGTTAAAGGTTCTCAAAATGGCAATGACCATAGTGGAGCACGAGATGGGTATCAGGAATGGGGAGATTCCAACATTGAGGAAACAGCTGCTGTCATTGATTTCCTTGCACAAAGGTTCAACAATTTAATAAAATATTGATTAATTTATTTTCTCACGTTTATTTGTTTTGATTATATAATGACATATATATTTGGAGTAACCAAATATAAAATTTGGCTATTTATTACTATAAAAGTTTGCTTTAGTTATGGATTTCTGATATATTAAAGCTTTGCAGATATGCAACAAATCCAAGTCTTGCAGCAATTGAGTTGATGAATGAACCATGGGCTCCAGGTATCAGTCTAGATACCCTTATGAAATATTATGAAGCAGGGTATGATGCTGTAAGGAAGCACAGCCAAAGTGCTTATGTGATCCTTCCAAATAGGCTAGGTCCTGCTGATCCAACGGAACTTCTCTCATTTGCAAGCAGCCTTAATAGGGTAGTCATCGATGTGCATTACTATAATCTATTTGAAGTTAAGTTCAACAACATGAATGTGCAGCAGAACATTGATTACATCTATAATCAAAGGTCTACTGCTCTTAGTGCTGTGACCATGGCAAACGGTCCCCTCAGTTTTGTTGGTAAGTCTAAAAAGTCTTCGTGGGATAGACTTTATGGGTCAGTCACTGAAATAATCTCATAAACTAGATCCATCATCCATGATGGAAGGTATAATACAGTGGCATGGATTCAATTATACAATTAAGATTATAGTTTCTTATTGAAGAAATAGTTGAAATAGTAACGTTGAAACTGGAATGGCACGAGTAAAATTGTTTGCATTGTAATGGAATTTTGCAGGGGAATGGACTGGAGAATGGGCATTGAAAGGAGCATCAATGCAAGATTACAAAAGGTTTGTAAAAGCACAAGAAGAAGTTTATGGGCGTGCTTCTTTTGGATGGGCATATTGGGCTTATAAGTGTGCAGAAAATCACTGGAGTCTCAAGTGGAAGATTGAAAACAATTATATAGAGCCTTTATAAATAGTGTTGTTGCCTGCTGCTGGGGAAGGAAGGAAAGATTCAAACCAGGACCAGATAAGGTCAAACTCTGGGCGGGCTGCTGAGTTTCGCCTACGCTACGCTTTCACAATATTAAACCTTTTTTGACAAAAGAGGTGTACGTTACTTAAGTAAGCGTTACTTAAGGAAGTGTACTTAACGAGGGGCTGTTGAGTAGGAGGGGGCAGTATACTAATATGTCTTTGTCTCTACCCTAGCTAGAAGAAAGAAAGGCTATGCCTACTACCAATTATTATAAGTGTCTAATAATTATTTCCTGTCTGCGTGTGTTTTTTATTAAAAAAAAATTGAATTTACAATTCTTGCTGAGCTATATGCAAAATTCACGTATTATGAGGAATTTTAGTCCAGTATTATGTATAACAGATTGGACAAATATGGCATGGGAAGTCTCATTCATTAAATCCTAATGTCTCAACCATTGTAATAGAAAATAATAAGAAAATTTTGAGTATCTTTCCACTAATTAAAAAAATGGAATGTGTATTTTTGCTTCTCATATTAGAGCCGAGGACTAATTTTACCCCTAAACTAATTTTAGGCTCAAATAAATGAGAGTTTCTGAAAAACCTACTAGTTTGATCCCTATGTTACGGCTTTTACTAACTAATCTTTTCTCTATTAATGGTATCTGCACTATATACATGAGAAGCAAAAATACACCTTCTAAAAAAAATAAAAAAATAATTTTAGGAGGACATTTTTTTGAATTATTCATAATTATTAATTTAAAATATTGGGTGTGTGACGTGGTAGTAATTTCTATAAACATGTTTTTGTCTATGAATGCACATGAATATATAAAATAAGCAATCGTTGATTACATAGAATACTGAAAGCTTGTTAGGAAAAAAGAAATTTCCTTGGAATTTTATTAAATCAAAATCTATCTCTTCAGTCTGTAAGTGTACAATATATATGAGGACTATTCGAGAAATTCTATTACATCAAATAAGGAAATCATTTGATAGTAAAAGCCCAAGTAAAAACCAAAAGTAGGTAATGTGCTTAGAGAGATTGAGGGGGATCGATTATTTGAACAAGAGCACTAGGATTTTTGTAGAGCGCAAAATAAGTGGAGGCAGATAATGGAGAGACTGATGGTGAGAGAACATGATGGTTCATCTTTTTTTAATAAAATAATTATAATATTAATAAATAAGGGAAAAAAATATAATTATGGGATGAAAACTACCCAAAAGATATCAAACCCGTTACAGACCCAACCTAGAGCATCCCAAGAAAGAGAAGGACCCCAGAGAATCTCAATACAAGATAGGAGAACACATTAAACACAACAATGAACAGATTAATTAACAACAATACAAACTAAAACACCAAATAAAACCTCAATAAAATATATCTGATTGCTTCCCATGCTGTAAGATCAACCACCGTCTGTGCATATTGGAAAGAACTCGACTCAAGAAGTGAAGACATCGAAGAAAGGGAGCTATTGATGCAGCAAGAACGCAGGCAGGCGGAACTAGCCTGAAGATGCTTCAGAACAATCCATAAAATGCTTCAGAACACGACAAACTCGATAGCAGTAAACAAATGTGGTAAAAGGAACATAACTGCAATGACTATGAGAAACCTGCCCAGTCGGGTGATCTGCAACAAAGGATGGGGCAAACTTCAAAAAGCTACCCTCCAAACTGCTATCCCTTAAGACGCAAATTGCACCAACCAAGCCGCCAAACTGGAATCCCTTGAGACACCAGATTTAGCTAGAGAGTCGACCACAAAATTGGATTCACATGGGGTAGGGGTGTACACGGGCCGGGTTTAACCCCCGGCCCGAAGCCCGGTTCGACTTCTTTTTTTCAGGCTGCATTTTGCAGCCCGTGGCCCGGCCCAAAGCCCGGTCGGGCCGGGCCGGGCCACTTCGGGCCTGGTCGAGCCTAACCGGGTTCGGGCCGGGTCGGCCCGGCCTGATTTTTTTGAAATTAAAAATAATAATTTTTTTAAAATTTTAATAAAATTTATTTATAAATATTACTTTAAAAAATTATTATACTGAATTATATCTAATAATATATAAATTATTATATCAATATTTATATATAATATTTTAAATTTTTTTTAAAAAATAAATTATTAAAATATAAATTTAAAAAAAATTAAAAAATTAATATTTCGGGCCGGCCCGAAAATTTTTATTCCAACCCAAGGCCCGACCCGAGCATAGCTCGGGTTGGACTTTAAAACCCGTGGTCCGATCCTAGTATAGGTTTGGGCCGGCTCAACCCGGCCCGAAACCCTTCGAGCTGGGTCGGGTTGATCGGGCCACGGGCTGGGTGTACACCCCTAACGAGGGGCATGCTTAAAGATAACAAAAATAAGGGAAGAAACAAAGGACTCGATTTCACATTTAATGTTTCTCAACATCCATGAAACATCATCCATTGGAGCCATTGCCCATGTCACAACATTAATCGAGTCGGATTCAACAATAATGAGCCTACCACTATAGACTGAGTTGGAGAGAGACATCTTAAGAGCATAATGAATAGCTATACGTTCGGCTTTGCTGGAATCCAAGATCCCTGCATATACTGAAAAAATAGCAAGAAAATGCCCCCAAAAAGTTTATCAAAACACCACCAATGCCCGCGTGGCCAAGTTTTCCAATCGATGAGCCATCAGCATTCCATTTAAAAGAGTTAACATCTGGATGCTGCCAAGGGATAGGAGATCTAGTTCTTCTTTTATTTTCCCAACTTTTGACACAATCCTAGCTTTAGAGGAATTGCTCAACGGAGTAAGGAAAATAAGAGTTAGAGGCTGATGTCCATAAGGCTAGTCTAACTAAAATGACGTGGAAGAGCTTTTGGGTGTTCAGGGAGGCATTGTTAAAGGCAATATTATTCCTTTCTAGCCAAATAGAATAAATAATAGAAAAGAAGATGGAGAACCATACCCTTTTGGCAAAAGAGCCACTGACGAATGATCCCTATTGAAATAGCAATTGATTCACTGAACTTGGACGACACTATACATAGCCCCAACACACTAATATTTTACACCAAATAGACTAGGAAATCGGGCAAATGAGGAGCAGATGGTTCATCTCTTCCTTTGCAGCTCGACACAGGAGACAAATATTCAGGTTTGGATTGAAGAGACCAATTCTGACCAGATTACTTCTAACATCTATACGGCCTTGAAGCGCCAGCCACGCAAAAACCATCACTTTCGAAGGGACATGAGACTTCCATACACTTGCCCATGGAAAAAAATGATGATGCTTGGTTGGGTAAGTTGAGAATATCAAGAAAATATTTAACTGAGTATTGGTCATTGCATGTGAATCGCCAAATAATCTTGTCATCGAACTGAGGTTTTGGTTTGGCATTTTCAATCAATTTGAGTAGATCCATGAGGCAGTCAACTAATCAAATAGGATTCTTCTCCATTTGAGAAACCAATTCCAGGTTCCATCCACCCATGTCCCAACCTCACTAATAGTGCAGTCCTTGGCAGTTGATAGAGAGAAGAGTCTTAGGAAAGTGAGTTGAAGAGTAGATTGACTAATCCAATGATCTTTCCAAAATTTGGCACGATAACCATTCCCTGCCCAAAACATAGTACTGCTATTGATAATAGTGCTATATTATTTGTTCTCAACTGTCTCTTTAATGATGTCACCCCAATTAATCGAAGTTCCTGATTGTACTTACGGAAAAATGGAGCTGGATTGGCCATATTTTCCATTGATCACTGACTTCCATATAGATTCCTTGCCGTCGTCAAGCTTCCATAACCACTTGAAGAGAAGAGCTTTGTTTTTGGACAGAATGGATCTAAACCCAGACCACCAATGTGTTTGGCTTTATCAATTGTGTCCCAATTGATGTTATGAATCTTCCTTTTGGAGTCCAAGCCATTCCAAAAGAAGTTTCTACGGATTTTCTCAATTTTCTTAGCAACACTAGAGGGGATTCTAAATAGAGACAAATAGTAAAGTGGCAGATTGTTAAGTACCGATTTAATAAGAGTAATTCTCCCATCCGTAGACAAGTATCTGGCTTTCCAGGCAGCCAATTTCTGTTTTATTTTTTGCAAAACCAGATCCCAAATAGAGGCTTTTCTGAGATTAGCTCCAAGAGGCAGACCCAGATATTTAATGGGAAGGGAAGTCAAATTGCACTTGAGGGACTTGGCAGCTTTCTCACACCATTCTTGTGCTGAATTTAGTCCAACCAAAACACTTTTCTGGAAATTTACCTTAAGCCCTGAAATATATTGGAAGCATCGCAGAATCCTCTTCAAGTTAATTAGAAAATTAATATTAGATGGGCAGAAGATCATAGTGTCATCGACAAATTGAAAAGAAGCGATCAGAGAAGGAACCCCTTTAAAAGATATCCCTTCCAAGAGTCCAAGAGAAATGGCTTTGTTTAAAATAGAGGATAGGCCTTCAGCTGCAATGACGAAAAGGAATGTGGACAATGGATCTCCTTGGCGGATGCCTTTTTTCATTTGGATAGGAGTCGAAGCTGAACCGTTGACTAAGATTGCTACCTTGGAGCCATTTAAACAACCGTTAATCCACCTAATCCATTTTTCACCAAAACCCATACCAAACATGACTTGAGAGAGGTAACTCCAAGAGACAAAGTCAATTTAATGAGAGAGGCTTTGGTGTTATTCTTCTTGCAATCATCAATGATTTCATTTGCTACCAATATGCTGTCGAGAATGTTTTCTGCCTTGAATGAAAGCAGATTGGCTGCCACAAATGATGGTTTGAATAACCATCTTGAGTCGAAGAACTAAGACCTTTGCCAAAATCTTGTAAATACCATGAACAAGGCTAATAGGCCGATATTGTATAAGGGATTCAACATTCTCCACTTTAGGAATTAAAGTAATGCAAGTCTCCATAACTTCAGCAGGGAGGGAACCATTTCTATAGAACTCACGGGCAAAGAGAAAAAAGTCATGACAGAATAGATGCCAAAATTTCTGATAAAACAGCAGATTAAGCCCATCAGGCCCAGAAGCCTTATTTCCCTTGCAAGAGAATAGTGCTTTGTGAATTTCTTCTGCAGAATCTTAATTTCAGCTGCCAAAGTGGGATCCAATCTCATAAAATACAGGTTGCTGATAGAAGGGCGAGAGGAGAAAGATTCTTCAAACAAGTTGGAAAAGAAACTGAACACCTCGTGCCTAATTTCATCCACCCCAGATATCATTAAGTCGTAAACCTTCAAGAAATTAATAAGGTTTTTTTTCCCTTCTAAGCGTGGCTGACAGGTGGAAGAAGCAAGTGTTACGGTCCCCTTCCTTCAGCCAATGAGATCTCGTGATGTATCTCCAGTATACTTCACTTTGCTTGTACTTAGTCCAAAGACTGGACCAAAGAAGTCTATGTTTCTTGATTAAAGCTGAGTCTTGAGAGGCAGATTCTAGAGATAAATCAACTTCATCGATCTGTATTTCTAGAGAGGAATATTGTTATCAATGTTGCCAAATTCCTCCTGGTTCCAATGAATTAAAAACCTTTTCAATGCCTCCATTTTGCTGTTGAAGTTTGAGTGTAAAGAAGCCCGGATTTCCAGTCACCAGCCTTCGACCATTTCCAAAAACCCATGATGTGAGAACCAGTAATTTAAAGAATGAAAAGGCTTCGGTCCCTAGAATCGTTCCTTTGTTTCTAGAAGTAATGGGCAGTGGTCATAAATTCCTTTTCTTAATCCCCATAATTTAAGGCCAGGGAAAACAAAAAACCACTATTGATTGACAAGGGAACTATCTAGCCGGCTAGCAGAAGAGCTATTAGACCATGTGTATTTCCTGCCTAACAAAGGAATGTCAGGAAGTTCATAATCATCAATTAATTTGGCAAAATAATCAGTCCCAGCTCTTGAGAAAGCACCCGAACTTCTGTCCTATGCCCTTAGGACTTCATTGAAGACCCCTAGTATGACCCAAGGATCCATAAGAGAAGGTATGATAGATCTAATTTCATCCGACAACGAGTTCCTATCATTCTCAATTTTAGGCTCATAAATTACTATAATCGAACATAAGAAGGAGAGATTGAGCCAACAACCTTTCAGTTTAATCTAGTTAGTACCTGTGAAGGTGGTGAGACAATTGAAATAATTCTTGCTCCAATAAGCATATAACCCATCTGCAACATTTATTGCATCTACAGAGACCCAATCAGTGTCCATCGAACACCAAATGCTCGAATTAAGAGTGGGATTAAAACCAGAAATCTTCATTTCCATAATGGCTAAGAAGTCTAGATTTGTCTTGATTACCCAATTCCTAGCTGCCTTCTTTTTAACTTTAGACCTAAGGCCTCTAATGCTCCAGAAGAGCATCCTCACATGCAGGTTGTAACCACATCATTAGCCTCTTCTACATTGATAATTTCATAGAGCCCCTTGCAGGTTTCCTCTTTGTTGGTTGCACTAAACAGTCCCAACATAGATCCTGCTACCCATGTCTTCTCTACTTTAAGATCTAAATTCTCCAAAATTTTGGAGAAACCTCCTCTCTGTTATCATTTGCGTTCGATTGATCAAGCTCAAGTGGAATGAAGGCATCTTTAGACTTGAGGCTGTTAATCTTGTTAATATTTTTGATGTTTGAGTCAAAGATGGAGGACTCGATAGTAGCCTTAGAGTTGCAATGACTTCTATGAAAACCTTTCCCAGTCAGGCATTTCATGGATAGGCTAGGGCCACCATTCACCAACCTTCTAAATTTGGGCTTAAGCTTCTTTTTCTTTTTGAGCTTTGAGATAGTATATTCTAGATCTGAGGAGCCTTGAATATCCTCCTCTAGATAAGATTCTGAAGGGATCAATGTGTTAAGGTCAGTCCCCACTACCATTTTTTTTACTCTAACATTTGCGATGGATCCAGTGGAAGAGGAATGGGCTTCTAGGCTACAATGGGTAGAGTTGTCTAGTGGGCCTTAGCATTCTTGACAGGTGTTAGTAATGAGCAACCCATCGACGGTAGAATCACAGGGAACCACATGGACTTGCACAGGTGGGGGAGTAGGTATCTGAGGTGGAGAATCCAAGTTGGCATCAATAACAGTGGATGGCAAAATGTTATTGGCAGGCGCCTCTGAATTAGTGAGGTTTTGCAGCTGCAAACCTTTAGAGGAAATCAAGAAATTCTCGTTAGCATGCCTGGGTGTCAGGCCAGTTGGGTCATGACGGATCTCATCCAGAGCGCCGATCGAAAAGTTGGCCGATTGACTTCGAGGTTGTCATGGAGATGCAGACAGGAAAAATCAATCACAAATCTTAATATGAAACAAATCTTCATCAACCTTAATAGAGATAGTTTCATCAATAAATCTCTTGTCAGTTGAGATAAGGCATCTAACATAATCGAGTCTATCTCTACTATCCCCATCCACTTTGATAAAAGAACCCCATCTCTTGGCGATCATAGAGAAGAAGTTTATATTCCAGGCGTGGATGGGAATATGCATCAGTCGAATCCAAGTAAGCCTTTCCATCGACACCACTTTCTTTTCCCATATTTTAACAACATTGAATCTTTCAAGAAACCAAGGTTGATCCATACTCAGGAAGTTTTCCATGATGTCTGAATTTTCAAAAACAATAAGGATTAATAATCCTCCGAAAGGAATAAGCTTACACGAAGGAAAAAAGGTTTTGAACAAAAAAATCTTTTAACCCAACAAGGTGCTCAGCTGAAATAACGTCTCCCGCAAGTGTAGTGTTGAGCCAGGTATTGTCACAGTTGGCCATAGAGTAGGATAGAGTTGGTTCCTCAGTCCGGATAACTTGTACTTTATTTTTTTTTCGGGAAAGCCTTTTCTAACTACTTCAGCATAGGTATTTTTAGAAGCAAGGACCTGGTGAGAATAAGAGAGTGTTCTGAGGTTAGTCGACTGGTGCTTATCTGCAAATTTCATCTGCAAATTTCACCCAAATTCTTTGGTGCCTGAAAAATGAACCATTAACACCATTGATGGCATTGAATGCCTCTGTCTCGGATTTGAGCCTGACAAAACCATACCGTGTACCTGCATTCTTTCTTAATTGCTTGGGCACAAAGGTATCGTAGATAAAGATCTAAAAATGGAATAAAGATCTTTCAAGGTGGCATTCAAAGGAAGGTAGTCTACAAAAACGGAGATAAAATTTTTCTCCATTCAGTGCCCATGTTAATTTTTCTATTATTGTGATCACAGACAAGGATGTCTTTTCGATAAGACAGAGATTTGAGGTTGGGGTTGACATGAAGGCTGGGTTTGGTGGATTGAAGGGAATGGGGTTTGTTGATATGGGGTGTCTTGAGCGGGTGGGAAGGGGAAAGCTGACTCATGGTGATCTAAGAGAACATGTCTTTTGCTCCATACAAAGTTTATCAAAATTATGATGGTTCATCTTAGAAAGTAGCTGATTCTGTTGGATTATAGAGCTTTACTTGGATTTTTAGTTAAATCATAATACTCTATGGTTTTTTATTTAAATATGAATATTTTAAGGATTTTTAGTTAAATACGTAAATCTGAATATTTTGAGAACTTTTAGTTAAACCTTAACATTCTAAGGATTTTTAGGTAAATCTTATTAAAAACTTAGGATTTTTAGTTAAATTCTATGGATTTTTGAGTTAAGATATTGATACTAATAATTGATATATTTTGAATTCTATATAATTTTATATTATATTTTTTAAATTCAGAAATTTCTATTTTCTGAACGTTCTATATAATTTTAAATGAATAAATTTTTATTTATAAAATAATATTTATAAAAAATTTAAATAAAATAAATATTAAATTATTATCACTATTTTGTCATGGATTTATAACAAATCTTCTACAGAATTTGTTACAATTTAGTATGAAATATTTGTAATAAATCCATCGCTATTTGCGATGGAAAACAAACATTTACAGTTTTGATATTATTAATGACTAAATTTTTTGTCATAAAATCATTCTAACTTGTAACAAATTTGCAACAAAAAAAATATTCATAATAATTTATAACAACCCGTTGTGTTGTTATTTTGTTACATTTTGGAACAATATTTTTGTTCCTAGTGTGTCACAAATTGTGCCGGAAATAAATCAGTTATAATTAGTGAATGACGAAACTTCTCGTTCTGGTCATTATGATTATCTAACCAATTATTCTAATTCAATTATTAAAGTTTGATTTGATTTATTTTTTTATTTATTTAATCTTTGTCTCCAACTAATATTAATTATTTTAACTTTAATTATTAAGTCTTTTTAAAAAAAAATTGTCTATATACAGCATTATTATTATCACTTTAATTATTATATTTTAAATTATTTATTTATTTTATTATTATTACTATTATAATTATTGCCATCCAATCCACTTTAATTATTAACCACTAATCAAATTTTTTTTATATAATTTATTTAATTTACCCATTATTATTATTATTATTATTATTATTATTACACTGGGACTTGAGTAATTGCTAATACTAATGCTTTTAGTCTAAATATGCAATTGATGAATTATTTTCAAGATATGGATCAAGTGTATCGAGATTACGCTGGCAAGGTTATAATGGAGCCGGTAATATGCGAAGGGAAATTAATGGTCCGAAAGCACTTATTTTGATAGAAAATCCTTGTGCATATTATGTTCATTGTTTTGCACATCAATTGCAGCTGGCTAAAAAGTGTTCACGAATTTGCCTATTTTTTCAATTATTGCAACAAAGTGTTGAATATTGTTGGATCATCATGCAAGCGTAGGGATTTGCTCATTGAGAAACAAACTAAAAAAATGATTTGAGGCACTGGGGAGAAATTTCGACTGGTCAAGGATTGAATCAAGAGACTACTCTTCAACGTCCTGGTGATACACGTTGGAGCTCGCATTATAATGCTTTGGTGAGCTTGTATAATATGTTTGATGAAGTAGTTGAAGTACTTGAAATAATTGGAAATGAATTGGGACTTGTTGTAGATCCAAAATCTGAAGCATGAAGCTTGGTTGAATGCTTAACAAAATTCTCATTTATCTTTTTGTATTCTATTGATGAAGAAATTGTTAGGGATCACAAATGAGTTGTCACAAGCTTTACAGAGAATAGATCAAGATACTGTGAATTTTGTGCACTTAGTTAAATTAGCCAAATGTCAACTGCAAGTAATTAGATATAGTGGATGGGATTCTCTACTTGATGATGCATGGGCATTTTGTGTGAGACATGAAATTGAGGTGCCTAACATGGAAGATGTGTTTTAGACCCGAGGTCGATGAAGACGAAATACAAAAAATTCTAATCTGCATCATTAAAGGTTGAGGTATTCTTTATTACTGTTGACAGATTATTTCAAGAGTTGGATTCTCGTTTCTCTGAGACAACTACTGAATTGCTTATTTGTGTGGCCGGCTTAAGTCCTAATGACTTACAACTACTGAATTGATAAGAAAAGCTTGATGCACCTGGCTATTTTATCCAAAGGATTTCTCTTCTTTTGATATTTCTCGACTTGATCAGCAACTGAATAATTAAATTTTTGATATGTGGAATAGCATTGCATTTTCAAGATTGAATGGGATTGCAGTAAAAATGGTGGAAACTGGAAGGAACAAAGTATATTCTTTTGTTTACAAGCTTTTGTGTTTAGCATTGACCATACTCGTTGCCACTGATACAGTTGAAAGGGCATTTTCTGCTATGATTATTATCAAAAATCGATTGTACAACCGAATGAATGATGAATGGTTGAGTGACACCTTAGTTTGTTACATTGAGGATGAATTGTTTGATCAGGTGGACAATGATAGCATCATAGAAAGTTTTCAAAATTTGAGAACATGTAGAGGACAATTGTAATTTTAAATTTCTTTGTAATTATTATTAGTGCAAATATTATTTATGGATTTTTTTTTCAATTTCTATCATATTATATACATAATTATTTTTGCCTGCACTGCATCAACATCCTGGATCCGTCTATGTATACTGTTTTTATGATGAGTTGTTTAGAATTAGTCCCTTTTCTTTGAGCTTATTGCTATATGAGTGGTTAATTACCATTTTTATTATTTAAGATATTCCATAAAGTAGACAATGGAAGTTGGGTATTTGTTCATGGGTTTATCTAAAGAATTTAATGAAACTAATTGATTCTTATAACCACGAGGATAGGTGCTAGATTAACGTGGGTACGAAGCTTGAGAGATAATTTCATTTCATTTTTAATTTTTTATATTCTAATACAATTTATATGAATATATTTATGATCTATAACTATTGAGAATCAATCAAAGTTTAAATTCTAGATTCCTTTCTCGTTGAATTTTAATTTAATATATTTTTTATTTTTGCTGCAACTAATCATTACAGCAAATTATCATTCATTTGGCTAAATGATATACTTGAAAAATTGAAATTCCTATCCATGTAAATCCATATACTTGATTTTTGAACTATTAGTTAGATTTCATGCCTATAATTACGAGGCGCAGTTATGGGACAATTAGTAGAAAAATATAATCATTGACCGCGTGTATATAACTTGATAATAAAAAGTAAATAAAATTAATATTTTTATATTAAAACTCTTTTATTTAATTTTTATTAGCTCAGGTGTATATACATCCAATCCATGTAAAATTTTTTTCCTAACTTTATAATGCTATATAATTATGAGCATAATATTAGTATTCTCCTATGTATATCAAGAGATTTCCTTCTAGTTTCATTGCTCTTATGATAAACATTTCAGTATCTGTGAAGAATCACTGAATCAAAAGTGGCCTAATGCTTTTAAATGTTTTTATACTATAAAATGATGGAATAATACACACTAAGCAATTTTTTTTTTTTTTGAAGAGAAAAAAGGATACAGCTTAATTTGGGTTGAAATGTTGAGGCTGAGTGTGGAAACACATAAAATCAATCAAAGGCAATGAAATTAAACATTCAAAAAAAGTGAAAAGATGTTTGTTGGGTGTCCATTCTCTCACAGCAATATATGTATGTACGTCTGGTTGTAGGTTCATTCCGCCCTGCCATTATTACAATATCTCACTGTTCAAATTCCATAACACACTTTTTGAATATGCCATCAATTTTTCCATCACATTCTTCATCCCACTTCCCACCATTACTTGTCTCCAACATTCAATATTGCTTTTACAACTTTTTCTTTTACCTTGTTTTGTTACTATTAGAAAATTAATATTTCTCATTCAAAATATAAAATTAATTAAAAAATAAACAATTTTGAATTTTGTAATCACCTCAGATTGCTCAATCTTCAAATTCTCTAGGTAAGCCAGCAAACTGTTTGGACTGTAATAGTTCCAACCAGCAAACTGTTTGGACTGTAATAGTTCCAAACTTCCAACTTCCTAACTAAATGACTCAACTCAAAAATTTAATCTTATAAACCTTGCAATAAATAATTCTTCGAATGCAACTGTAAAAAAATAAAAGGAAAAAAAATAATCTTATATATCTTGTTTATTTTGTTTAGGCTTTGTTCACATTAGATACTAAATGGATAGGTGTAGATATGGGCAAAACCCTGCTGAAATTTCATTAAACAATTCACTCAGTTCATAAATTTTTTAATAATTTAATTGAAATAAACCTTAGTTCACTAAATTAATATATAATATGAATATTTATTTTTAAACATGACTAGGAGTTAAAGCAAATCGTTTTTTAGACTCAATTTGCTTCAGTTTTTCTCCATAGATGACGTTAATTTTTTCTTGCATGGTGCCCAAAACTGTTCATGATGTTAATTATAGTGCTAGAACATCACGCGAGTAAAACTATCTATTTATGTTAATTTAATGGTCAAATGATTAAGTAAATAATTAAGTTGAAGGGGCTAGTAATAATATAGATTACATTTTCTAGAAGTGCAGCTTTTAAACAAATTTGGTAATTTTTGCATATATACTTGCCGTCCAACTTTCAAAAAGGAAAAATTAGCAAAAAGATTTCTTAATAAAACAATTATGAATTAGTATGTAATTGAAGCTTGCAAATGCACGAATACATAACTTATGTATGAAATGAAAATGATATGCAGCAATTTGATATGCCCAAGAAATGGATTCAGTATGCAAATTAATCTACCACATGATCAGTATCACTCACTATCAATTATTAAAATATCTGTTAATTAAGTCTTCAAATAATTTACTTGAAACTTTAACCAATTTAAGAATCTCAATGCCAATCTTAATTGAATTACTTTTTATATTTTTTAATTACTGATATTTTTTTTCTTTGTTTGATGAAATTGGTTTAGGGCTTTTGATAAAAATATAAAAAAATTAAAAGTAATTTTAAATTTATCATATTTATAAAATATTTATCAAAATACCAGAATTTATAAGATATTTATTAAAATACTATATTTTTATTAGTTTACAAAGAGTTTATAATGAGTTTATAAATTTCACACAGTTTATAATTAGTTTATTATGAGTTTATAATAAAATGACTAAAATATCTTTAATAAAAAATAAAAAAAATTTTAAAAATATAATGGAGAGTATCATTTTTCTATTAATTTACGATTTTATTTTACCTATATGGGTTACTGTTGAGAATCTGGGCCTTAGGAGCCATTAGTCAATTCATCAATTAGTCAAATTCATTTATTATTAATTGGGCTTATAATAAGTTGGGCTCACCTTATATTCAAATTAACTTAAGCCAATTTGTAGGGATCCCCCTCCTTATTATAAGCCTTTCAATTCTTTTTATTTTTAATCAATGTGAGATTACCCCACAACCTTTACACTTCCCACTCAAGTGGTAATTCGGCCACTTGACAAGTATCGACGGCCCAACCCGGGTCCGTCAGGGTACAGTAACTCGACCCTCAAATTTCGGGTTCGGATCCCAGCTCGACGGGCTCTGATACCATGTTGAGAATCTAGGCCCTAGGAGCCATTAGTCAATTCATCAATTAATCAAATTCATTTATTATAAATTAAACTTATAATAAGTTGGTCTCACCTTATAATCAAATTGACTTAAGCCAATTTGCAGGGATCCCCCTCCAAGCCTTTCAATTTTTTTATTTTTAATAAATATGGGATTACCACACATACGTTTGAAAACACTTCTTCATTTTATATCAATTCAATTTTAGTGTTAGAAAACATTTAACTAGAAAAAATCGATGACGAATTCAATGTATTTTTTTTAATTACTCCATATAATAAATTCAAAAGTTTAAAATATAAATTACAAGGGTATTTATGTAATTTGATGTTAAATATAATCAAATTTAATTTTCGTAAAATCAATTCTAACATTACTTGATTTTCATTTGTTTGAAATTTGTTTTTTTTTTTTAAAAAAAATTGAAATATTTTAATTATAGTTTTAACATTTTTTTAAAATATATTAATAAAATTAAATGCAAACTAAATTGAATCTTTGTAAAATTTGATTTGCAAAATTAAGCAATGGGTTTTACTTTAACTAGTGCATTACTTGTGTGAAATGGTTGAACAGCACGATCAAATTTGATTAGTGATCCCTTTAGGAAAAATTGTTGTTTAGTTACTAAAAATATTTTTTATATTTAAAGTTATTTTTTAATGTTTAAATTAATTTTTTTTTACAAATTTCTTTCCATTTTTAATAACGTTAAGATTTCTTTATATTTAGATCTTTTTCTATTCCTTTATTTCCATTTCATTTTTAAGATTCCTCTTCTGTATTAAGTAAAAAGCTAATAATTTTTCATAACTCTTTAGTTTAAAATTTTTTTGGTCGTTTTAAAAATTTTAGAAGTTTATTTTTAAATTTTATTTAGAAAATTTTGATGACTAGTTATTAAAATTATGTATTTTCTTTGAATAATCACTACAAAAAACCATTTAGTGGCAATTGATAAAAATCGTCGTTATATTTTTTATTATTGCGGCAGTTTTATAAATATCACAAAATAAATTTATTCTATGACAGTTTATTTTATTTTATTTTGCGACGGTTTTAAGTGTTGAAATTTATAAATATAATTTATGGACCATAATTTATTATTTGCGACGGGTAAGTCTAAACGAAAACAACCTTATTTTGACATCAAAGATCAGAAGAGGCTTGGTCAAAATTGAATAATCACAATGGAGATCCTAATCATCTACAGTATTCAAATAGTCCAGGAATGGTTTTGGTTTCACATTTGCTGAATGGAAATAATTACGTGACTTGGAGTAAATCAATGAAAATATCTTTGCGAGCAAAAAATAAGTTAAGTTTTATTGATTTTAGGACTGTAATTCCAAATGTTAATACAGAAGCTTATCAGGAATGGATAGTAGAGCTGACTCAATGGTATTTTCATGGATCCTTAATGCTATGACAAAGGAATTAGTAGATTCTTTCATTTACACATCTTTTGCCGGAGAATTGTGGAAGAAATTGGAAGACAATTATGGAGATTCTAATGGACCGTAGGTCTATCAATTGCAGAGGGGTATTACTTCAATTAAACAAGGTAATTTGAGTGTTAATGCCTACTATAGTAAGATTATAAAGCTGTGGGATGAATTGAACTGCCTTAGTCCTTTGCCATATTGTACTTGTGGTAAATGTGAGTGTGGTGCTAGCAAATTGATGGAGCAAACAATGTCAATGACAAAATTGATGCAGTTCCTTATGGGCTTGAATGATGTTTTTGAGACTGTTAAGGATCAAAATTTAGTTCAAGAGCCTTTGCCTACTATAAGTAAAGCACATTCCTTAGTGCTTAGGGTATAGAAAGACAGAAAATAGCAAATGTGCATGTAGAGGAGAAGGCAGAAGGTAGTGTTTTAATGGCTAGGGCTGTACAAGGTGATAAAGGAGGTTGTAATAGAAGTAATTACAAGAAGAAAGATTTTATGAAGAATGATCAGAAATTTTGTAACTATTGTAAGAAAAAAGGTCATGTTAAGGAGACTTGTATTAAACTTACTGGAGTACCAAATTGGTACAATGAATTGAAACTTAAAAGACAACAGGAGCAAGGGAAGGTTCATGTCAATTTGACTGAACAAGTTAAAGAAAGTGTTGCTGTTACAAAGGGCTAAGACTAGAAGACTCAGTAGACTATAGCACAGTTGATCAAATAAGAGATGAGAAAGTTCATTAAGAACCAGCAGATACCAGAAACAGATACCTTTACTAATTTTGTGCAAACAGAAAGCTTTGCAGGTATTGTGACTGGTCTGACTTCTGATAATATAAATTTTAATTGTTGGATAATAGATAGTGGTGCATTTAATCATATATGTACAAATAGAATGATGTTCACTAATCTTTTTACCATTATAAAATCTATGTGTCCATTTACCAAATGGTGATGTGCTAGAAGTACATTATTTTGGCACAGTAATTCTTAACAATCAATTAGAACTAAAGGAAGTGATATATATCTAATTTCAGCCACAATTTGCTTTATGTAACTAGACTTACCAAATAGAATCTTATGAAGGTAGTTTTTACTCATGAGACTTGTGTTTTACAGGACCTGAAGAGTGATTGAAGAGTAGCTCTTGGCAAAGTAGTTAGGAATTTGTATGTACTTGATTCTGGAGTTATAAACCAGACACAAAATAAGGGTAGTTGTGTTGATGTAGTTAGAGATTTTGGTGGTGTAAACCAAGTTACTTCTGTTCCTGTGGATCTTTGGCATAATATATTAGGGCATCCTTATAAGATTGTATTGGCACATTTGGATTTCTTTAATAAAACAAAGGTTATTAATCATATACATCGTGAAACTTGTCCTTTAGCCAAACAAACCTGGGATCCTTTCCCTCTTAGTACTACTAGATCAAAAAAACCTTTTTGCTCATCCCTGCTGATATATGAGGACCAAATTCAGGGAGTTCTATTAATGGAGCTCATTATTTTTTTGCTCTTGTTAATGATCATAGCAGGGCTATGTGGACTTTTCTTATGCAACATAAATCACAAATAGTAGGTCTATTAACTAAGTTCTTTAAGATGATAAAAACTCAATTCTCTTCAAAGGTGCAAATCTTAAGAACAAACAATGGAAAAGAGTTCTTAAGCAATCAATGTCAGACTTTACTTGCTAGTAGTGGAATTTTACATCAGAAATCTTGTGCTTATACACCACAGTAGAATGGTGAATTAGAAAGGAAATATAAACATTTAGCTCAAAATGCAAGAACACACTTATTTCAATCATGTTTACCAATTAAGTTCTGGGAGAATCTATTTTACATGCCACGTTTCTCATCAATAGATTACCTACTGCCTTACTTAACTAGAAAGTCCTTTTGAGATCTTGTTTAGCAAGTCTCGTGCATAGCAAATTCTTTAAACCTTTGGTTGCTTAGCTTTTGCTGAGAATAATTTGTCTCACAAATAGAAATTTGAACCAAGAGCTTTGAAGTGTATTTATCTTGGTCACACACTTGTACAAAAGGCTTTTAAGCTTTGATCTTTTTCAATAGACCATTATCACTTCTAGAGATGTAAACTTTTATGAAACTACCTTTCCTTTGAAGAATACTCCATGTACTTCTAATTCTTCTAGTTTCTTGCCTTTATCAATTACAGATACCGTCATTTCTATAGATTTTCCTTCATCAAATCCTACCAGTACTCCAATTTCATTTTTCCTACTTCTTCTTCTTTTATACGAGAATAAACACCTTTTACCCATTCATCTGCCCATTCTTCTTTGCCTACTGAAAATCCTATTGTTACGGATATCACAATACTTATTTCTCGAAAAAGTACTAGAACCATTAGACCACCAGTTTGGTTAAGAGATTTTGAAACTAATCTTGCTATTGCAGACCTTGCTTCCTCTTCCAACCCCATTGAACATTATTCTTCTGAACATATATGTTTTTTGGTTAAGCTGTCTATTGTTCAGGAACCTAAGGCATATCCAGAGGCGGTCAAACATAAGGAGTGGGTGCAAGCTATGAATGCTGAACTTGATGCTTTGGAAAACAATCATACTTGGCAGTTTATAGCTTTGCCTCCAAATAAAAAGCATATTGGTTTTAAATGGGCTTACAAGTTGAAATTGAAGTAAGATGGTACAATTGATAGATATAAGGCATGTTTAGGGGCCAAGGGATATAATCAAGTTGAAGGTATGCACTTTGTTGATACCTTTTCTTCAGTTGCTAAGACTGTTACTGTGAGAATTTTTGTGGCTATTGCAGCTGCTTCTTAGCCTTTACATCAATTAGACATCAACAATGCCTTCCTTCATGGCTTTGCTGATGAAGATCTTTACATGCAGCCTCCTCAAGGTTATACAAGGGTAAGACCAGGTTAAGTTTGTAAGTTGGTTAGATCCTTATATGGGCTTAAGCAAGCCTCTAGACAAATAAAATGTTGAATTCTCTCATCAGCTATTGCAATATGGTTTTATTCAACATCCGAATGATCAATGTTTGTTTACTCTGCACCATGATTTCTTGGCTTTGTAGGTATATGTGGATGATGTTTTGATTACAGACACTTCTGAAGCTCTCATTCTCGAGGTCAAAGCTCATTCACATCAAGTCTTTACTATTAAAGACTTGGGACATGCTAAATATTTATCTTGGGATCGAAATTGCTAGATCACCTGTGGATTATTCATTAATCAACATAAATATATTTTTCATCTTATTTCTGATGCTGGTTTACAAGATGCAAATGCTGCTGCCATTCCTATTTCTAAGGGTACTACTCTCACCATGGATGATGGAGCTTTGTTAGTTGATCCTCAGAAATACAGAAGGCTTATAGGGAGGCTTCTGTATGTTGGATTTACAAGGCTTGATGTGAATTTTGTGGTTCAATAACTTAGTCAATTTGTCCAAGCTCCTCATCATACAAACTGAAATTGTGCTTTGCAGGTTCTTCGATACCTTAAAGGCACTCTCAACAAAGGCTTGTTTTATCCTAGTTCTAAAATTAACACACTAACACTTCCTTAATCTCATAACACACTTTCTGCTAATCCATCAAGTTTAATAATTATTCCTATTCCAAATATTTTTTTACACCCAATTATAGCTTGAGAAATACCAAGTACAGTTCCTATTTCCATTCCTCAACCTACCAGACACAATACTAGACCTAAAATTATACCAAAGTGGTCAGGAAACTTTATTTCTATAATTCACTCTTCATCTATTAACATATTCATCAATGTTGATACCCCTTAAGCATCTACACAGCATCATATTCTTCCCATTTCTCCATCATTAGAACCCTACTTAGATAAAACTCATATGCAATTTATGGTAAATATTCTCTTATCCACGAACAATCCAAATTGTGTTGAAGCTATGGAAAAAATCTTGTTGCTTTGGAACAAAACCAAACTTGTGAAACTACATCTCTACCACCTAGAAAAACACCTATATGTTGTAAGTGAGTATACAAAGTGAAATACAAGCTTGATGGTATAGTTGAGAGGTATAAAGTTAGGTTGGTAGTCAAAGGATACAATTAAATAGAGGGAATAGATTACCATGATAATATCTCCCCTGTGGCTAAATTGGTGACTGTTAGGTTATTTTTGGCAGTAGCCAATATAACACAATGGGTTATACATTAGTTGGACAATAATAATGCATTCTTGCATAGATTTCTAGATGACGAAATTTAATTATTTGTTCGCACTTGGTGGCTACATAGTTTTTGATCCTTATAAGGTGTGTAATAGATGCCTCTGTGGCTACATAGTTTTTGATCCTAATAAGGTGTGTAATAGATGCCTCTACGACCTTAAACAAGCATCTAGATAATGGAACATGGAATTTACTACCAAATTATAAACCTTGGGTTTCATTCAGTCCCCAAATGATCATTGTCTGTTCATAAGATGCACTGTTGATGGCTTTATAGCATTGATACTATATGCAAATAATGTTTTAATTACTATTGCTAATGAACATTCTATTAACATGTTTAAAAAGTCTTTTGTTGATGCCTTTTCCATTTAAGACCCTGAATATGCTAAATATTTCCTTAGTATGGAAGTCCACAAAATAGCAAAAGGCTTGTATATTAAAAAAGGAAATACATTTATTGCATCTGATGCTGGTTTGTTTGACTGCAAGCTAGTAAAAATACCTCTACCTTTTGGTATCAAGCTATGTCATGAGAATTTTGATTACCTGACCTTGACAATTTTAGAAGGTTAGTAGGTAGGTTGTTATATCTTAAGCTGACTTAACCATACATTTTTTATTCCACCTAGTAGCTCAGTCAGTTTATGAGTTTTTTAAGATAGTCCCATTAGGATGTAGCCTTACATTTGGTGAGATGTCTTAAGAACAATCCATATATAGGATTATTTTTCCTATTCTATCTCACATGACTGAGCCTAGTACTTATGAGCTCCTGATTTTGCTCCTAATTCAGAAAAATTAGAAAAACTAAAACTAGAAAATTATTGGAAAAAAATACTTTGCATTAAGAAAAAAGATATTTGCGTGCTGAGCTGCATATAGAGGCTTTAAGATGGTTCTTCCTTAGACTTTGTCAATAAAATTTGAAATCAACCCAGCCAAATGTATGTTTGAGGAAGCTTCCGACATTTTTATGGGATACATGGTTAGTTCCAGGGGAATTGAGGTTGATCATGCTAAATCTATAGCAATTTTAGAGATGTTAACACCCAAAACAAAGAAAGAAATAAGGGGATTCTTGGGTTGTTTGCAATACATCAGTCATTTCTATTATACAAGGTGTGGCAGCAATTATCCCATGGTGGAGGCCTAGGTGTGGGGCCAAGTCACAGCCTAATGTCGTAGGCACTCATGTCTGCTGAATGTACTATAAGGCTAGGGTATGCGCATTTTCTGACATTATTTAGTTTTAGGAGAAGTGGTAGCGACTGAGATCCTACAAGTGGTATCAGAGCCGAGGTCACGAGTTTGATTCCCAGCTGGAGTAATTGCTAAGGGAAAGATTGTTACACAAGGTGTGGCAGCAATTGTCCTGTGGCAGAGGCCTAGGTGTGAGGCTAAGTCACAGTCAAATGCCTTGGGTACTCGTGTGTGTTGAATGCACTATAAGGCTAGGGTATGCGCCTTTCTTGACACCAATTGATCTTAGGAGAAGTGGTAGCGCCCAAGGTTCTACAGTTTCATTTCTCAAATGGCTGATGTATGTGGATCCATTTTCAAATTACTCAAGAAGGACGCCCAAGCAAAATGGAAAGACAAATGTCAAGAAGCATTTGAGAAAATCAAGAAGTACCTTTTGTCACCACCATTTCTGCAACCTCCAAGACCTGGTGACCCATTACTCATTTATCTTTTAGTAACTGAAAAAGCAATGGGAGCATGCTTGCACAACATAAGGAAGGTTCAAGAAGAGAGTTTCCCATTTATTACCTTAGCAAGATGTTATTAGCCTATGAAATCAAATACAATCAGATTAAGAGGTTGTGTCTAGCTTTGGTATTGGTATATTAGAAACGATGCCATTATTTCGCTTTTTACACCATATAAATAATTACAAGTTAGAGCCCCTTGAAGTTCCTTATGAAAAGGCAGGAAATAGTAAGATGGCCCGATGGCTAGTAGTTTTAGCTACCTTTGACCTCAAATTTGTAGCTTATAAGTTAATCAAAGTTAGTGTAGTGGCTGATCAATTAGCTATTGTGCCAGTTCATGATGCCGTTGAGGAGCCAGAGTTCCCAGATGAAGATATCATGAGTATTGATAAAGAGGTGTAGGTCATCTACTTCAATGGTACATCCAACCAAAAAGGCTCTAGTGCCAGTATTCTTTTCATCAGCATAGAGGAAGAGCATATCCCACTAGCAATTAAGTTGGCTTTTGTAGTCATAAATAATGAGGTAGAATATGAAGCTTGCATTACCGAGTTAGAGATAGCCTTAAAGTTAAATGTCAAAAACTTAAAGGTATATGGAGACTTTTCTCTTATTCTATCTTAGGCATTAGGAAAGTGGAAAATAAGGGAAGAATGTATCGTTCCTCACCATTGACTCCTAGAGAATCTGGTACATCAGTTTGAAGAGGTCTCATTCTGTTACCTTCCTCAAACTAAGAACTAGTTTGCTGATGACTTAGCCACTTTAGCCTCTATAACCAATATGGGAAGAGAGATGGTAATTCATCTTATCACTATTGAAGTGAAAACCCAACCCGCTTATTGTACTATAGCTCATGTGTCACATAAGAAGCCATAGTTCTGAGACATTTTCAATTTTGTTCAAAATGGTGCATATCTTGATCATACCATAATAGAATACTGAAGAACTTTGAGGTAATTAACAAGTCAGTTTATTCAAAATGATGATGTACGATACAATTATTCCTGGAACAATATTCACTTAGATGCTTGGATGAATATGCAACACAACAGATAATAGAACGGGTTCATGGTGATGAGTATGGTCCCCATATGAACAGGATTGCCTTAGTTAGAAAAATCACTAATTTGAGTTATTATTAGCTCACCATGAGAGAGGATTGTGTAAGTTTTGTCAAAAAGTGCTATAATTTCCAAATATATATACTAAGCTTCACAAGCAGCCTCTGCATCCTACTGCAACTCCTTGGCCATTTGCAGCATAGAAAATTAATGTAATAGGAAAGATCACTCCACATCTTCTTATGGTCATAAGTACATATTTGTAGCCATAGACTATTTTACAAAATGGGTGGAAGCAGCCTCCTACTCTGTTCTTAATGCTAAGAAAGTAGTCCATTTCAACCATGCTAACATCATTTACTGGTATGGAATTCCATTTGAGATTGTTTTAGACAATGGGTCTCACTTCTAGAAGGAGGTGGTTTAGTTAATGGAGAAATACAAGGTACAACATCACAGATCTTCTCCTTATCAGCCTTAGACTAATGGAGCCGTCGAAGCTACAAATAAGATTATAAAAAACATCTCGCAAAAGATGATGCAAAGTCACAAAGGTTGGCACAAACATTTACCTTTTGCACTATAGGGATACAAGACTTCAGTCAAAGCTCTAACTGGGGCAACCCTTTCTCTCTAGTATATGGTAAGGAGGTAGTTCTCCTAATAGAAGTGGAGGTTTGATCAGCACGAACACTCCGAGAAAGTCAAATCAGCGAAGCTGAATGGGTTGGGGCTTACCATGACCAACTAAATGCTATTGATGAGAAGAGAATGGATACCATGCATAAGGTATAAGGATATCAGCAGAAGATAGATAGTTATTATGACAAAAGAGTCAGAGATCGAGGGTTGTAAGAAGGGCAATTGGTATTAAAAGAAATCAAAGATTCGGTACACGACCCCATAGGAGCTCGATGAGTTGAAATCTTGAAAAGGCAGCTCCAGCAAAACTTAGAGCAAAAATAATAAAGAGATACATAGGAAGCCCTCTTAAGGTTTGGTCCAAATCATCATATATCATACACTCATCCCATACAACATATAATAAAATAAAACTTTTATTTTATAGTGCTCATAAATAGTTCTCATCATAACATGAAAATTCTTCTGTCTTCAAAACCAAAGGTAAACTAGAAATCATAAACCCTAGTAGCCAACCTAAGTGTCTTCCTAAACAGTTTACCAAAAATAATCCCTAAAGTTTAGGTGGCCTTGTTAATAGTCTCCAACTCCAGCTCATTAATCAAAACTAATCATCATACCTTCTTTCTAGGCCAAACCATAGTGATAAACTAGCCTCTGTACCCATCAATCATGATTGTCATCCTAGATGGCTGCACTACATGAAATCCTCGGGCCCAGCCATTCATGATGGCTCGGGTAGATGTAAGAGTAATAACCACAAGAATATATGTTGTACCATTAGGTGAAACACCCTGAGAATGGCCCATTTGTCTAAAAATACGAGTCCTCTGGTAAAATGTAGACATCAAAAACCCAAGCAAGCAAACAACCTTGTAGCCAAAGCTCATAGTCATAAAAGAGTGAATCTGATACCAAGGGCAATACCACAAAACCTCATTTGGACCAAGCTCTAACAACCAAGAAGTTTAACCCCTCTCTGAATCATGGTGGATAAGGATTTGTCAACCTCTATAAGCGAAGGGAGAATAAGAAAGTCTAGTCAGATTGATGATGATACAAAAATGTTCCTTTAGCCAAACTTGTCAGCAAAAAGTAAGTCAAAATAATAATAATAATAATAATAATAATAATAATAATAATAATAATAATAATAATAATAATAATAATAATAAATTATTACCTGAAGGAGAAAAGGAGTCACAGACTACTCCCTTTAAGCTCTATAAACTCTGTCCAAACTAATAATGGTCACAACTAGTAGAAGTGCAATAATAGAGTATGAATTCTCCATCTGTAGGATCAATGGAACCAAGTCAATCAAACCCCAACCTAGGTCTTCCTTGAATTAAAACCCACTCTTTAGGCAAAATGTCAAAGACCGCAATCGCAATCCATGCCTCATCGTATCTTCGGTATCCTCCCAAAACTAAAAAATAAGTGTATATAAGTTGACTTTATCATCCCTCATCATAAGAGTTGTCACAGTCTCGTTTAAATTGAACAGTCTTTAGAAAGCATGAAAATACCCATTATGGTGTTTAAGAATTGCCAACTCAACCTCCATACTACATCCTAGTATGGCGCTAAATTACTGAAAAGTAAGACACATCTGCTCCATATCATAGCCTAAACCTGAATACATGGTCCACAAAATCCTAAAATTTTAGGCAAGCCTTAATAAAATCCTTGTCCAATTTTACCCCCTTCAAGGTGATAGCTAGGGCAATGTCGTATCTACATAAATTTATTTTGTCCACTTTGTCTAAATGAGTGGTCTATAAATGCAAAGAGTGACTAAAAAATAGCTCACAGTAGCATAGTTGATTGTTAGAGAATTAAAAGTCCTTTGAAAAGCTTAAAGGGGTCTAAAAACGGCGTAAAGTTAGAAAAAATTTGCTCTCGCATATAGGGGAAACAACTTGTTGGTGCAATACGTGGACTATCCACGCAAAGCATGGATAGTCGCGCATCGCGGATTGGACGTAGACTGGCTCACACACTGCTCGGCTCTGTAGGTCCTAAAAAAAGGTATAATAATAAATAGATACATATTTAAATATAAATAAATATACATTAAAAATAAATAAATAACTTATTTTGTAAAAGAAAAATTAGTCATTAATAAAGCCAACACAAATAAAAGGGGAAGTGCATAAATTGAAATTATCCAAGTGTAGTCATCCAAATGTACATGCATTATTATGCATCATTGGCATAAAAGTAACTCCTACGTAAGTAGGAAAATTAGGCAAAAAGTCTATCTTCTACCAAGCCTATAATTTCTGAAAATTTTAAGTACTGATTTTTCACATTAAGTGTATATATATGTATATGTATCGGACTGATTATGATATTATATGTGGTTTGAGTATTTAGAATTGGTAGAAATAAGGTTGTTAAGGCCTAAAATGTGAAAATTTTAATCTGAATATAGATTTAATTGGTATTTCTAAAACAGAATTTTAAAGGGGCAAGAAATTACAGAAATACCCTTATGACCCCAAAATAAAATTATACTATAATTGGGATATGAAATGTGGATAATGGGACTTTAAAATAGTTAAATAATTAATTTTACAATTTTACAAAGTTAAAAACTGGATTAAGAGTTAATAAAAAAAAGTAGGTACACCGAAGCAAAGGTACGTGCATTATGGGGAAACAAAACCCAAAATATTGTAAAAAGAAAATAGTCAAATTTCTACAATCTTCCATCTTTTATCCTCATTTGGTTGAACCATCACCTTCCTCTCCACCATATTTTCTTCTTTCTTCTTCTTTCTTCATTTTTTACATAAGCAATTTAGGGTTTTTATGGGAAATAGCTATATTATGTGAGATTTTACAAGAAAATAGTTAAGGAACCATGGAATTGAAAGGAAAATAATGGGAAAGCTACTTTGAATGAGGTTAGTGCCTATATATCATTTATTTTGCTATTAATTGATTTTTTTTATTTTAATTACTAAAAGAAGCTTATGTTAAGATTAAATATGATTGTTTGTGAAAGATGTGTATTTGAAGTGATTTGTAAAGAAGTGATTATTGAAATTTATTTCTTTAAAAGTGAAATTATTTTTATACTATATAAAGAATGTATTTGTTGGTTCTTAATTGAAATTATGTCCAAATTAACCATTGAATTATTTAAGTAAATATTTAAGGTTATGGAGAAATTAAAGTTTTGGAAAGTTTAGGGTTATGGGAGACTTTAATGTTATGGAACTTGTTATTTTGAAGATATAAATATATTTGTAATATTTGAAAGTGAATTTATTAGTTATTTAACTTGAACTATGTTTAAAAGAGCTTTGCTTAATGAAATGTTAAACCTTTATGATTATGAATATTTTGCCATTACTAGGCCACTGGCCATACTGACTGATATATTACCGAGTATTTAATTGTCATTACTGAACTCGTTATCTGAACCTAGAATTTTAAACTTAGTATATGAGGGCAAAAGTGTAAGAACATGTAAAACTTATTGAAACATGGAAAATATATATTATTAAAAGTGTATAATAATTATTGTTAAAAAAAAGTGTATATAATTTGTATTAAAAAGTGAAATCTACTGAAGCTTAATTGTATTGAATATTACGAAAGTGTTAAATTGAAGTGAAATTTATTGAAAATATAAAAAGTGCAATATGAAAATTGTAATACGCCGTACAATAAAATTATAAATAGAAATACAATTTGTAAGTGATAAATGTAAACTATAAATAGGAAGTATATATATTATTACAGCAATGCAAAATATTTCAATGTTTGATAAATTAATGTAGTATTATTATGTCTCATTTAACTAAATTGAATTTAAAATGTGAAGATACAACCAGAGTAAAAACATGGATATTTTCGGTAAATAATTGCAATAAGACTATATTTTTATTGTCTAAGTTGAATTTGAAACTTTCAATATTAAAATAAATTTGATTGAAAGTGTTTGGATTATTGTTTTGTTTTTATTAAATTAAGGTTTGTTACTTCTATTATCCAAATTATTTTCTTTATAATTTTGTGGCAAAATATATGTATACAAGCACCACTGAGCTATAAGCTTAGCGTGTTATAATTTTTCTGACTCGCAGATAAGATAGGCTAGAGCAGAATTGTTAACTAGTGAATAAGGGTTTGAGGAATTAGATGCAGAATGGATGATGTACTTCATAAACATTGTGAATGAGGAATGTATAAATTGTTTATATGGATGAAATATTTGTACAAAATCAAGTTTTGGGTTATTAGATCTAGTGAATGATTATTAATTCGGATATCATTTTATATATTTATATTTACATATTTATGTGTATATGTTATTCATTTTAGTTTGAGATCTTTATTGAATTTTTTGGAGTTATTGGTGTTGAGATCTGTTGAATGCAACTTAGAAGTGTTTTTCTGCAGGTTGTGTTAATTGTTGAAATTTTTGGATAGTAATTATTACAGAGAAAACTCTATCGAAATTTTTTATCGAATTGTTATTTAGATTTACTTAGAGTTGGGTATTAAATTATTATAGAACTATTTGGTATATTGAGTAGCATCTTCTGACTTTCTCTGAGAGGATTGTCAAGGGGTATTATAACGGCAATGCCTTCCCTTATACTCAAAGGACAAATGACCCAAGATAAGAGACATAAATGATTCATAACGGCGAGCGATCTCGAAAGTATGTTCAGCCCATTCATCAGGCCACTACAAAAGATATACCAGAAATTGTAAGAAAATCGAGACATGAGGTTAGTGGAGAAATTGTACAAAGAAAAATTTACCTCTCAATAATTCTCTGGTAGTGGGACAAAAGGAACATCAGGCACATAAGCCCTCTCCTATCCCACATTATCACCATTAACTTAGGTGATAGTTTTGCCTAATCATAGTACGATGAAATATTCTCAGGATGTACCGAATGAACCCCGAAAAAAGTTGAGTGGAAACCAGCCTGAGAACCCTTTTACAAGGGAAGTATAAGTGAATTCAATATCAGTATCTATCACAATTTTAGTGTTCCCCCATGTGAGCAACACCTCGCCTAGCACCAACCACACTAGTTTTAAGACGTAAAGCTCCAGATGAGTAGTAAGTATGCTAATATTGGCTGGATAAACTACTGAAAATATGAGGCATCAATTAAAATATGCAAAAACCCTCAAAATACATGCCAGGAAGAATAAAATTAGTAGTAAAAAGGCCACTATAGAGGTGAGTGTGTGAAGTTATAGCTCTTCCCATTCTCATGTCTACTGGTCGTGCGTATGAAACAACTCTCTCAAAGGATGCTTGGCATTGGAAACTCTCACCCTGATAATATTACCGAGTCTTTAGAGATTGAAATATTATCCGGCAATTAGAGTAATAGGAAGCTTGGTTCAAATGGTCAAAATTGGAAGGGATGAATCTCCCATTGAAAGGGCACCATCTTACCTGCAAAAAGAAAATGTCATCTTAGAAAATTAATCAAGATATGCATTATTAAAGGTACTCATATTGTTTGCCACCAAGTTGTTGAAAATGGCTCGCAAATTTCAGAAATTTGAGTTTGTTAGACAGGATCGGTTATAGAGGACCATCAACGTCCCATAGGAAAGACATCTGATTATGGACTCCCTAAGCCAGGTGTCAAGTTAGGAAAATACTCATAAGTCCACATCTACAACAGAAAAATAAAATGACAAAAGGACAAAATGTAGGTTTCAATAAAACAAAACAAAAGTGGTAAAGATTGCCAGGGTGCATATCTCCCAAAAGATGTTCCTCCAATAGAGTGGATTTGCCCTCAAGACAGTTGACCTGTTTCTTCATGCATGGTGGCTTATACATCACCACCCTAGTTGAACTCAGTAATACAGGTAAAATCCTCCAAATTCATCAGAATGGCAAGATCAATAGTATCAGGTTGAGTATGCAAGAAGGTACACCCTAATAACAACCAAAACACACTGTGAGCCATTTGTGAGGAGCAATCTCTAATTATTTCTCCTCATCAAGGAATTAAGATGACCTTTTAACCAAGCTCAGGCAATAATCATCTCACCAGTTTCGGGAATAGGCGAAATGCCACCCAACAAATTCATAATCTATTCTTTAGATAAACCCCTTCAATTTGGAAATAGCTCCAAGAGGTGTAACCCAATTGGGATACCAGATAGTAGGTACAAATCTTGTGGAGACATGGTTAGTTCACCGCATGGGAAATTAGAGTCCTACCATCTTTCAGCTAAAGCCCGCTATAGGCCATGATTTGCTTGCCCAGTACAATCCAAAGATAAAAGGTCCATGAAACAAATATGAGACAATAATTCCTTCACCTTATTGGGAAGGTTGAGATTCCCTAAGTTGAAATGACCTCCCCACAATTTTAATTAAGCCTATTGTTGAGATATAGTAAAAGTAGTTGCATTATTTATTATTTATAAGGCAATGAGAAAGGTACTTTTTGTTTTTGTTTTTTTTTCAGAAATGAAACAAAAGCCTACCTCTATGAAGCTGGTTTGTGATACATGAGTGTGGAAATCTACTAGCAGCTCTCCGACCGTCGATGCTTCAGCAGCATCTGAAGAAGAAGAGGAAGATTAAGACACCTCAAAAACTTTGAGTAGATAGAAGAAAGAAACAAGAGAAGGAAGGAGAGAAGGAGCAAGGCTCCAAAAGCTTCTCCTCACCCATATTTATAGAATTTTGGCCCAAAAGGCGGTCCAATCAGTGTAGCGCCAAACATGTTGAGATGCACACCAAAAATCATAGAAGTCCATGCTAATCATGTTCATTCTTTCTATTTTCCCTGGTTCACACAATTGTAAAGTTGATGTAATAAAGGACAGTTGTGAACCCTTAATTTTACACCTAATTCAGAAAAAATAGGCAAACTAAAGTTAGATAATTATTGAAAAAAAAAATTACATTAAGAAAATAGAGAGAGAGAGAGAGATTTGCTCTATAGCATCACATGGTGCGGCCTAGGCGCGGACAGGTGGTGTGCATGCCCATTCGCATTTCATGTGGTCCAATCCCCCTATCTGGCTTCTATGAATAAAGGTCTCCCTTCTCTCCCCCCCCCCCCCCCCCCCCCCTCCCTCTTGTTAAAGGATCTCGAATTCGGATGTCCATGCTTTGCAAAATTACTTTTTGACTAAAAATTAATTAAAATATTTATTCTTTCATTCATTGCAATTAATTCTTATTATTTTAATTATTTTAATTTTACTTAATTGCATAATCAAGTAGTGTTATGAAGCGGTAAAGCTCTTCAACCTTTTGTCAAGAGGAAACGATCACCTAAGGTATTGTTTTCTTCACTCTATCTATTTTTTCATTCGGTAATTAATCAACTAAAATTGGTTAATTAAAGCCCTTTATAATTAAAGGCACGAACTACTTACGGCTCTGATTTTCATTCAACAGGATAAGTAGACACATTCAGAATATTATTCTCAATGGCGAGCCCTCACCTAAATAAGCTCAACCAGTTCTTTCATTTAAATTTTTCTATTATTATTTCATTAATTATATTTTCTTGAAATTTTGGGTCACATTGCAAATTTGATGAGTTTTGCAATTGTGCCATTATTGTTATTATTTGTCTCTTTAATTAATTAGTTAATTGAAGACTTGTGCTCGGCCTAAAACCTATAAGGGCTAGAGTTGAAGCTTTTCTGAAATTATTAATTTGGTAGAGATATAATAATTATCTTTTATGCTGCATTTTGTGGATGTCATGTTATTATATGTTCATGCATTATCATGTCATTCATGATTAATTCCAGCATAAACCATAAAAATCACTTTTTTAATTATAAAGGTTAAAATCAATCAAAAGAGAAAATAATTTTTATTAAATTTGTGAGGCATCACACTGCGATGGTGGATTTAAATGTTTGGTATGATGCTGATTGGGTGCATGTATTTTAACTAGGAAGTCTCTTACTAGATATTAGATCTTTTTGGTCTCATCTCTAATGTCATGGAAAACAAAGAAGCAAATAACTGTTGCTAAGTCTAGTGACATGGTTTTTACTATGTGTAAGTTGTAATTGTCACTTATTTGCTTCGATACTTTTAATTAATTGTGTTGTTGCTTGTTGATTTTCATTGTGATAACCAAGCAGTTCTTCATATAGTTGCAAACCTAGTATTTCATGAACGTATCAAGCATTTACATTTTGATAACCATGTTGTAAGGAATAAATTACAAGATTCTTTCCAAACAAAAATTTGCAAATTTGTTTACTAAGTCATTCAGTGTCAAAACTAATAATTTTTCTTTTAAGCAAAATGGGATTGATTCCTCAATCTCCATCATCTTGAAGGAATATCAACTTTGTCCATCTTTACTTTGTATTTTGTATTTTGACTTATAGGGTTAAGGGCAGATAACTAACTTGCATTACATTTTAGTCATTTATGTACTGGTATATAAACATCTTTTCTAATTTTTTACTATAATGAATTTATGAGTAATAACATATTATTCTCAAGAATTTTCCTTTCATACACAGAAATTGCAGAACTCACAAATCTTACAATGACACTATAAGAAATATAATTAAGTTCTTGTATGAATGTTGACAAATGTTATAAGGAATGGTTATTTAATTCTCTTAGTAAATAATATAACTAAATTAATATTTAATCAAAATTTAATGCATTCTTGGCCTTTTTGAATGAGAAAGGAAAAAACCTCCTTTAAGTTTTGTTTAGATGATTGACAACATGATTTAATAATATATGGTATTATATAGTTAAGAAAAAATATAGTTTTTCAATTTAATGACATTTTTAAGATTTTAATGTTATGGAGATAAAAAAAATTATTTATTAGCTATATTTAGTTTTTAAAATTTTATTTTGGATATTCTTGAAATATAAAATTGTAAAAATATAAAAACTTACCAAATTGGTGGTTTGAAAATTCATAATTTTTAAATAATGAGATTATTATGAAAAACTATACCATGAATGATAAAAGTCACAACAAACAAGAATTAAATCATATAATATCATATCATATTATGCCAAACCATGAAACAAACAAGGCTTTGATCCTTGTGATAAGGAAAAAAAAGAAAAGAAATATTTAATAAATATTATTTATTATTTGAAAATTTTAAGAAATAAAAAATATTAGTTATTAATAGAAAATAATATTATTAAAAAAGTTATTTTTATAGTAAGTAAGATAAATCTCTTATTCCTTAAATAGAAATGAAACAAAAATTTTAAAAAATAATTAATCTCTTAATATCTTTTTTGTTTAAATTAATTAAATTTCTAAATAACAGACAATCCTAATCTTATTTTTTTTTCCTTTTTAGTTGAAAATCTCAAAAGAGGATAAGAAATTGAATAATTGAGTTGTATATATTATACAATGATAATTTAATTTTATATTTTTTAAATATTGTTTAGTGAGATTTAAATAATGATATGCACTCATAAAGTGACATCACCTTATTATTATTAGGTTATGATACTAATTAACTAATTTGTTATAAAATTAATATGTTATAAAATTAATGATAAAATAGTTAATAAATAAAAAAATAATGAACAAAAATTAATTATCTTAAGAAGCAATTTAAAGAGGAAGAATACTTATTTTTTTCACTCTTTTTATCATATATATAAAAATCTTACAACCTTCTTTATTTATAGAGTTGAAATTTAAATGAAATATTACATGTTCATCAATAATTCTTTAATAAGATAATAATAGGGATAAAATAATTAAAGAGACAAGGAGACAATATAATTAATGAGAAAAAGAAATAATGAGATAGAAAGATAAGGAGATAAAGAGATTAGGATAAACATCAACTCATTAATATTTTTATTATTCATAACACTCTCCCTTGGATATTTGTCTATTAAGAATATGTCTCATTATTAATACACATATATGCTACCTCATTAAAAACCTTACTAGGAAAAATTCAGTAAAAAAAATTTCGACTAAGAAAAAAAGAGTGCGGTGTATATTTTACTCCCCATCATGAAGATGTCACTTCACATTTTTAAGTTTGCATATTTCAAAACTATATCTTAGCTTCTCAAATATTGCAGTGGGTGGCGTCTTTGTAAATAAATATGCTAGATTATCACTTGAACGAATTTGTTGAATATTTATTTCTCCTTTCTTTTGAAGATCATGAGTGAAGAAAAATTTTCGTAAAAATATGTTTCAAAGAAAAATTTTCGTAAAATATGTTTCATTCTATCTCATTTGATAAACTCTTCCTTTAGTTGAGCTATACATGCAATATTATTTTCAAATAATATTGTTGGAATATTTTCTTGAAATGGCAATCCGCACTCTGAATATGGCGGCTCAATGACCTTAGCCAAATACATTTTCGACTTGCTTCATGCCTTGCTATTATTTCTACATAGTTTGAAGAAGTGGCAACTAAGGTCTGTATTGTGGATCGCCATGATATTGTTGTACCTCCTCATGTGAACAAATACCCTGTTTGAGATCGAGCTTTATGTAGATCAAATAAATATGTTGCATTTGCATAGCAAGCTAATTGTGATTTAAATATATTAAAATAAAAAAAAACCCATATCAATTGTTCCTCGGAGATATCTAAAAATATGCTTAATTTCACTCCAATGTCTTCGTGTTGGATAAGAACTAAACCTTGCTAATACACTTATAACAAATATTATATTTGATCTTATATTATTAGCAAGATACATTAATATACCTATAATACTTAAATATGGTACTTCAAGACCAAGAAGTTCTTTATTCTCACGAGGACGAAAATGATTTTTATTCACTTCTAGTGATCTCACAACCATCGGGGTACTCAATGGATATGCTTTATCCATATAAACATACTCTAAGATCTTTCTTGTATAAGTTTATTGATAAACAAGAATTCCATCTTTTAGATGCTTGATTTGCAGGGCGAGATAAATTTTTTTTTCCCAAAATCTTTCATTTCAAATTCTTTCTTTTAACAATCAACTACCTTTTGAAGCTCTTCAAAAGTTTCATTGATGTTTAAATCATCAACATATATAGCAATTATGACACATTTTGATCCAAATCCTTTTAAAAACACACAGATAAATAAGATCATTTTTATATCTTTCTTTTAATATTCACTAAGCTAATTATGCCATGTTCTCCCTTATTGTTTTAATCTGCATAGTAATTTCTGTAATTTTATTGAATAGATTTCTCAGAAATGTTTACATGCCTCATGCATTTTAAATTCTTCAGGAATTTTATATACATTTCACTATCAAGTGAGTCATATAAATAGGCTGTAACAGCATCCATTAGATGTATTTCAAGCTTTTCACATAATGTCAGATTAATTAAATATCTAAAGGTGATTGCATCCACCATAGGAGAATATGTCTCCTCATAGTCAATACCAGACCTTTGTAAAAATCCTTGTGCAACTAATCGTACTTTATATCTCACAATTCACCCTTTTTTATTGTATTTTCACACAAATATCCATTTATACCCCACTGGTATTACATCTTTAGGTGTTTGGACTCCAAGTCTAAAAACTTTACTCTTTGAAAGTGAATTCAATTCTGCTTAAATTACATCTTTTCATTTTGGCCAATTATGCCTACATTCTTCAACAGATGTAGACTCAGGATCCTCATTTTATTTTAAAATATTAATAACAACATTATAAGCAAAAATGTTATCGACAACTATATCTTTTTAGTTTCATACTTTTCTCGTAGCGATATAACTTATTGAGATATCATTTTTTTCACAATTATCGGGTACCTAAACCTCTTCTGGAATTGTATGATTAGTTATGTCTTGGGTTTCTTTAGGAGCATCCACCTCCAAAAAAAAACCATCTTGGTTATTTATTCCTCTCCTTTTTCAAGAATTTTTATCTTTGGAACCGACTAGTCTACCATGGTGTGGATTACTAGTATTTGCATTATTAGATTATTCTATAGGAATATCAATTTGAATAGGAGTATTTATAGCTGGTATACGAGATTTAGTGATTCTTTTTAGATCAATAAATTCATTTGGCAGTTGATTTGTAATATTTTGCAAATGTATTATCTTTTGGACTTGCAGTTCACATTGCTTTGCTCAATGATCTAAATGAGATAATGATAATACATTTCATGCAATTTCCTTTTCTAGTTGTTTATTCTCTCTCCCTAATGTTGGAAAAACGGTTTCATCAAAATGACAATCAGCAAATGTCATTGTAAATAAATCTCCAATTAATGGTTCAAGATATTTAATTATAGAAGAAGATTCATATCCAACATATATTCCTAACCTTCTTTGAGGACCCATCTTTGTGCATTGTGATGAAGCAATTGAAACATATACCGTACAACCAAAAAATTCTAAGATGAAAAATATTTGGTTCTTGATCAAAAGTTAATTGTAATGGAGAGAATTTATGATAACTTATTAGCCTAATGCGCATAAGTACTGCTGCATGTAAATAGCATGTCTCCATGCATAAATAGGAAGTTTTATTCTCATAAGTAATTGTCTAGCTATTAATTGGAGGCATTTAATAAATGATTCTGCTAGATCATTTTATATATGTGCATGTGAAACATGTTTTTCAACTGTTATTTCAATTGACATATAATAATCATTAAAAGTCTGAAATGTAACTCACCAGCATTATCAAGTTGAATTGACTTGATTGTATAATTAGAAAATTGTGCTCTTAATCTAACTATTTGAGCAAATAATCTTGCAAAAATCAGGTTGTGAAATGATAATAAATATACATATGATCATCTTGTTGATATATCAATTAAAATCATAAAATATTTGAATGATTCACATGATAGATGAATATATTCACAAATACTACCCTGAATATGTTCTAAAAATGCAAGAAATTTAATTTTAATTTTAGCTGGTGATGGTCTAATAATTAATTTTTTCTTGAGAATATGCAGCACAAAACACTACAAAAATATTCGGCATTTGCGACGGATATCTGCGACGGACTTGTTTCCGTCGCAAATTTTCTACGGATCTACGACGGATCTGCGACGGAAGGACAAGTTAGAGGAATTTTGAGAAATTGGTCGCAAATCGGTTGCAAATCCGTAGTAAATCTGCGACGAAAATTATTCCGTCGCAAATAATCGTCGCAAAAGTTGGCGCGGATACTTGGCGGGAGAGAGACCCGCGTATATTTTTTGGCAAAAATTTTTTCCGTAGCAGATTGGTTGTAGAAAACACTAAAAAAAGCAATTTGCAACGGAGATTTGCTACCGTCTATTGCCGTCGCAAATTTCACTACAAAAATATTCGGCATTTGCGACGAAAATCTACAACAGAAAATTTGCGATGCAAATTTGTGACGGATCTGCAACGCATTTGCGACAGAATAATAAGTTGAAGGAATTTTGAGAAAGCCGTCGCAAATCGGTTGCAAATCCGTAATAAATCTGCGACGAATTTTTGTTCGTCACAAAGTTATCATTTATAAGAGGACACATGTAGAGTATAAGGGGCTAATATATTATTTCTTATAAATACAAGTGTTTATTTATATATTAAGTCTTTTAAAAAATTTAAGATAAATAAATTTTATTTTTTTGCAAATTGAATGATATAATTTTTCTATTTTTAATAAATTTATAATAATAAGAAAATGTAGCTCGTATCATGCCCCTGTGCGACTTGATGATTATCATCACTATCAAATTTATCATTTATATATATATTTTTTATATCTAATAATAAAATTTAATTTGAATATTTTTAATTAATTTTTAGTATTATAAGTAACTATTTTTTATTTCAAATATAAATTATCATGTATAGATTTTAAATTAATGTTTGATTTAGGGTAATTTTATAAATAATCCAAGATTTTAATGGACAAAATTAAAAGTTTAAAATTTTATATTTATAAAATAAAATTTAAAAATTTTAATGGGATAAGACTAATAAAATAACATGATTGGTATAATTTAAGCCGGTATTTTTATAACTTCCAATTTAGTTGATATTTATTTAAAATTATAAGATAAATTTTTTAAATTTAGACATGATTTTTGTATTATATTAATAATTATTCATTACCGGTTGATTTTACATTTTTTGAGAGGGGTTTTTCACCGAGTCTAATGGACTAAAAAATAAATGAATAAAAACAGGTGCTGACCAGTAACTAACAATCAGAGAAAAAACCCTTATTATTAGAATGATAAAATCATAAATAAGGTGAAAGCAATGGTTAGATAGTGAGGCACAGATCTCGTACAAATCACGCGAGAGAGTAGGGAGGAAGGAAGACCAGCTCATTTCTTTCCTCCATTGCAACAGCACAGTTTTTGGTAGCTGGAGAGGGGCTTGGCAGAGAACGTCTGTAATTCTCTCTTTCTCCTTCATTTCGGTTCAATGGCTCTTTCAGATTCTAATCGCCAATCTCTAATCCCTAGCTTCCTCTACTCATCTTCCTCTGCTAAAACCCTCTCTCTCTCTAAACTCCTCCATTCTAACTCTTCTCAATCGCCGTCGCAAATGAAGAAGTCCGCCAGCTTTGTGATCCCCGCTCCCAGCGAGCCTGGTAAGATCGAGATGTACTCGCCCGCTTTTTACGCTGCTTGTACTGCTGGAGGTATTCTCAGTTGTGGACTTACTCATATGGCCGTCACTCCTCTTGACCTCGTCAAGTGCAATATGCAGGTAACATTTCTACAGATCTGTGTTCTTTTGTACTTATTTTTGTCTTTTTGTTTTGCTTTATTTTGATCTTTGAAGTGTTTGATTAGATCTATATCCAATTCTGATGATCTTTTCAGCTTGATTTTGATTGTTTTATCATTCAATCACATGTTGGACCCATTTTTGTGCAATTTTGGCTTGATTTGATATCCTTTTGGTTGGATCGGTATCTTTGATGCTCTCTATTGTGCCTGAATGAGGTTTCATAGTTGTCGTTTGATTGGTTTTGAAAAGTAATGGATATTTGTTTAACTTAGATTTTTTAAGAGATCTGAATGTAGAATTTTGTTTGCTTTTTGTTTTTGTTTTTTGAATTTCTACAAATGATTTTCATTCTTCTCAGTGTTTTTACTTATTTTTGTGCTGCAAGTAATAGTATCGTTTACATTATTTTACAAAACTGTTATATTCCTCTGTAATTATTTTTTTGATTTGCTAATTTTGCAAGTGACTGTTGGCTCATTTGGATATTATTAATGTTACCAAAAGCAATCACTGTATATAATGCTTGTTGCATTTTCGTAGTATAGAGGTTTGCCTAGTTGTAATCATGTTTTAAATTTCTTGGCCTTAGCCTTAATAATTGAGGTTCTAGATCTATGTTTTTTTTGCATGAGATTCGATGTGCTTATGCTATATTCTCAACTGTGTTTATTCGTCAATTTGATACCAAAATATTACTGCCTTTTTTTCTGTGTGTATGTGTCAGCTATGGGGTATATTTTGATAATTGATGGGGAAGCTAACATGCCATAGGTTGATATTTGTGTTATTCAATGCTACTTCAGGTCTAATATGACTTCTAATAATATATGGAGAAAGAGATAGCTGAAAGATTTATATTTGCCATGGGTTAAATCTTATGTATGTTTAGATAGATAGCTAGTCTAAACTGTAACTAAAGGCATACTGAAATTTAATCATTCTTTCTACCTTTAGGGCTATGCATATTTGATTCTTAATTATGTTAAGCAGGATATGCTGGTGCATGTAATTTTTTTCTTCATTTTGCTACATGTGATTAAGGCTTTATTCAGTTTTTAATCTCTGCTGATCTGCTTTTCCTGCTATATTCATTGCTTTCAGATTCTGCTGAGAAGCCAACATACATAAGATTTCTTATTTCAAATGCGGCAGCTGGTTCAGTGATTGGAAAGGGAGGTGCCACAATCACAGACTTCCAGTCTCAATCTAGAGCAAGAATTCAGTTGTCATGCAATTATGAATTTTTTCCAGGAACATCGGATAGGATAATTATGGTATCTGGAACCTTGGATGATGTATTAAAGGCTGTAGATCTTATTCTTGCTAAATTGCTCAGCGAGGTAATTATTTTGATGCATGCTTGTTCCATGCATGGTATTTCATTTTCCATTGTGGCTTCATCAATTTTTTTATTTTTTCTTGGTCAGCTTCATACTGAAGATGGTGTTGATGTTGATCCAAGAACTAAAGTGAGACTAGTTGTTCCAAATAGCTCTTGTGGTAGCATAATTGGGAAGGGAGGATCTATTATAAAGTATGAGTACTGCTTTTTTTTTTCCCTTTCTTCTGATACAAAATGTTGAATGACTAAACCTCGAAAAGTTAAGGATTAAATATAATATATTTTATGCCTTCAATTTCTTGATGTGCTTGAAGAACCCTTCATGAGTAGCATGGAGGATTAAGGAACACTGTTTTTTTTTTTTTTTTTGTAAAAGGAACACAACATAAGTTTTCAATTCCATGCTTCTAGGTTCACAAGACTCTTGGGTGAACAGGAAAATGTTAATGCTGACGCTATGTGGTTATCAGTGGGCTGTGTCTTTTGTTATAGAACTTTTCTAATCCACTTCTATTGTCCCAAGGAAAACTTCTTCCAATATGGCTGCCTTTGTTCTTGTATGTCTTGCATGAACTATACTTAATGAGTATGTAGGCCTAGAATTTATATTAAAAGGATGCTAGATAATATGTTTGCAGGCAATATTGGTTTGCTTTCTTTTCCTTTAATTGTTGCTATAGTATGTGAAATTATGGTTTTTAGAAAGATTGATGTATTATGATAATAAGTTCTGCATATTTGGCTTTGATAAAGTATTAATATGCTGCTGCATTACTGTGATGAGATCGGAGTAAAGGTCAGGGGCTGTCTAAGAATTATCGTAATTCCATTTTTATGTTTATGACTGGTATGTCATTGAATTATCGTAATTCCATTTTTAGAATTGCTATTGATGCTGGTGAAGTTTTGATATCAAGCTTTATGTTACATTTATTAGGAAAATGATCAGATTCAAATTCAATATGTGTTGTGTGCTGTTTATGTTCTTTGATATAGAATTCTTGAGTCATCTTAAGATTTGCCTTCTGTTTTGCTACAAATTACATGATATTGCTCATATTGCAGCTTATTAATGCAAATGTTTGTTCAGGTTCTCTTAAGAGGTCCAAAGAATGCCCGTGAAGCTGTGAAACACTTTGGCCCAGCTCCTGGTGTGCCACACAGCCATACTAAACCCTATGTGCAATCAAAGGGAAGGAAGTTTGCGAGAGCTAGAGGAAGGAGGAACAGCAGAGGATTTAGAGTTTGATTTGTTTTTAGTTCTATATTGTAAGACACTTGTGTTACTTTTTCCCAAATATTGTTATTTTCAAGATAGATTATTTGTACTAGTGTTCTTAACACATGCATAATTAAATTGTAAAATATTTTATTCTATTGAAGATTAATAAAAGAATTATTTTTATCAATGTAATTAGTGTTTTTTTTAGATTGTGTTTAAATATTCCAAATGTATTTATAAAGTTCTCATAAAATTAATTGATAATACAAATAGTTTCAATAAAAATCAATATTAAATTGTTACAAATTTGCTACGAATCTGTGACGGATATCTGAAATCTATGACGGAATCTGCGACGAAATCTGTGACGGTAATCTGCGACGGAAATCTGTGACGGAATCTGCGGCAGAATCTGCGACGACTGCCCTTTACCTGCGAAAATTTAAGCGCGAGATTTGCAACCGCAGAGTGGTTGCAAATCCGTCACAATCTGCGACGGCCTATCGCAAATTTGAAAATTGCGACGCCTTTTTTTATTAACGGATCATATCCGTCACAGATCGGTCGCAGATCGGTCGCAAGACTTGATTTGCGACGGATTCTGTCCGTTGCAGATAGCGTATTTTTTTGCAGTGAAAAAAATTATTTTCTTGAAGAATTTTTTGGTTCTTCAATAGATGCCCATGTGAATTTTCAATAATTTTTCTCATCATTTTCGAACCAGGATGACCATAATCAATCAAGCCAAATTGTAAAAATATTTTGATTTGTAAACTTATGATTTACTGTAAAATTTATTTCAATTATACTAATTTGTGTGTAATATAAACCAGAGCAAAAATATTTTTCTCCTGAAAATAACATTTGTAATATTGAGATGTTCTTGAATTTTCTCATTTATAGTCTCAATATGATATTCATTATAGTGAATATCTTTAAAACTTAACAACTTTCTATGAGACTTTAGAGAAAATAATGCATTATTTATAATAATTTTTGTTTCTCTTGGTAATAATATATTCGCTCTTCCAAAGTCTTCAATTATTTTTGTGTTACCATATATTATAGTAACAATTGCTTCACCTATTTTTAAAGAAGAAAAATATTTTGTATGTTTAAGAAATGTATGTGTGGTTGCACTATCTACAATACATATATCTTTTTCATTTGTTTTGAATTCAATCAAAAGTGGAGAAATACTCTTTTTTTTTTCATTTTGAAGTAAAACATGATGTTATTAAAAATATTATTAAGGAAAACATTACATTAAGAAACTTAAAGAAAATAACAAAGAAAATATTACATAAAGTGAAATAATAATACACACAAAATATAATAAAAATTTACTTATAAAACAAACTATTGTAATATCTTTATTTATTTTTATTTTTTATTAGTTAATCAATTTATCTTCTCAATTGGTTCAAAAAGTTAGCCATATTCTAATGTATTATATCAATATGATCATTATTTTGAAAAATAAAATTGGCCTCAATATCTTTTTCCTTTTCCGTTAAAAATGTTTGGTGAAGTTCAATAATATGCTTAGATATATGACAAGTCCGTGACTAATGTCCAGTCATACCACATCGATAATATTTACTTTTAATATTTTTTGCATATTTATTTCGTCTACTTTTATCTTATATTTTTACTATTATTATATTTTATCACATTCACTTTAGGTAATGGGCTAGAGCTAGTAGGATGTACTTCATGATTTTTCATCAATCATTCATTATTTTGTTTAGCTATAAGAAAATATGATATTAATTTATAATATTTTTTAAAATATTTTTCTCGATATTGCTGTTGCAGGACTACAAGAAAAACTGAATCAGACAACGGTTAAGGAAAAAACTATTGTATGAAAAAAACAGACAACTGTTCTATTTTTTCCCCAAAAAAGCGTTGTCTGATTAATTTTCAGACAACTGTTTTGGTGTTTTTTAACCGTTGTCTATTAGGTTTCATTTTGGCCACACCAGACAACGGTTTTTTAGGGACCGTTGTGTAATATATGTTCAGACAACTGCTTTTCTGGTCATACAAAACCGTTGTCTGATAAAATGATTCAGACAACGGTTTTTTCGAAAGTGTTGTATAATTCAGCGTTTCAGACAACGGTTAAAAAAACCGTTGTCTGAATCAAGCATACAGACAACGGTTTTTAGGAACCGTTGTGTAATATATGTTCAGACAAGTGTTTTTTTGCTAAAAAAAAAATTCGTTGTCTGATAAGATGTTGTCAGACATTAGTAAAAAAATCGTTGTCAGACATTAGCATATATTAGTATATATACAAGTATATATTAGTATATACAAGTATATACATTAGTATATATTAGTATATACAAGTATGTATATTAGTATATACAAGTATATACATTAGTATATATTAGTATATACAAGTATGTATATTAGTATATACAAGTATATACATTAGTATATATACAAGTATATACAAGTATATATTAGTATATACAAGTATATACATTAGTATATATTAGTGTATACAAGTATATATAAGTATATATTAGTATATACAAGTATATACATTAGTATATATTAGTATATATACAAGTATATATATTAGTATATACAAATATATATTAGTATATATACAAGTATATACAAGTATATATATTAGTATATACAAGTATATATATTAGTATATATTAGTATATATAAGTATGTACAAGTATATACATTAGTATATATACAAGTATATATTAGTATATACAAGTATATACATTAGTATATATTAGTATATATAAGTATATATTAGTATATATTAGCATATATACAAGTATATATTAGTATATACAAGTATATATACAAGTATATATTAGCATATACAAGTATATACATTAGTATATATACAAATATATACAAGTATATACATTAGTATATATACAAGTGTATACAAATATATATTAGTATATACAAATATATATTAATATATAAACAAGTATATACATTAGTATATATACAAGTATATACAAGTATATATTAGTATATACAAGTATATACATTAGTATATATAAGATGTTGTCAGACATTAGTAAAAAAATCGTTGTCAGACATTAGTAAATATTAGTATATATACAAGTATATATTAGTATATACAAGTATATATATTAGTATATATTAGTATATATAAGTATATACAAGTATATACATTAGTATATATACAAGTATATATTAGTATATATACTAGTATATATTAGTATATACATTAGTATATATACAAGTATATATTAGTATATACAAGTATATACATTAGTATATACTAGTATATACAAGTATATACAAGTATATGCATTAGTATATATTAGTATATATACAAGTATATATTAGTATATACAAGTATATACATTAGTATATATTAGTATATATACAAGTATATATTAGTATATACAAGTATATATATTAGTATATATTAGTATATATATAAGTATATATTAGTATATACAAGTATATATAAAAGTATATACGTTAGTATATACAAGTATATATTAGTATATATACAAGTATATACAAGTATATATTAGTATATACAAGTATATACATTAGTATATATTAGTATATATAAGATGTTGTCAGACATTAGTAAAAAAATCGTTGTCAGACATTAGTAAATATTAATATATACAAGTATATATTAGTATATACAAGTATATATATTAGTATATATAAGTATATACAAGTATATACATTAGTATATATACAAGTATATATTAGTATATACAAGTATATACATTAGTATATATTAGTATATACAAGTATATATAAGTATATATTAGTATATACAAGTATATACATTAGTATATATTAGTATATATATAAGTATATATTAGTATATACAAGTATATACATTAGTGTATATACAAGTATATACATTAGTATATATATAAGTATATACAAGTATATATTAGTATATACAAGTATATATTAGTATATATACAAGTATATACATTAGTGTATATACAAGTATATACAAGTATATATTAGTATATACAAGTATATATATTAGTATATACAAGTATATATTAGTATATATATAAGTATATACAAGTATATATTAGTATATACAAGTATATACATGTATATATTAGTATATATACAAGTATATATTAGTATATATTAGTATATATATAAGTATATATTAGTATATATATAAGTATATATTAGTATTTATTAGTATATATAAGTATATATTTAGTATATATTAGTATATATAAGTATATATATTAGTATATATTAGTATATATACAAGTATATTTAGTATATACAAGTATATATATTAGTATATATACAAGTATATATAAGTATATACAAGTATATATAAGTATATACAAGTATATATAAGTATATATTAGTATATATACAAGTATATATACAAGTATATTTAGTATATATAAGTATATATATTAGTATATATTTGTATATATACAAGTATATATAAGTATATATTTAGTATATATTAGTATATATAAGTATATATATTAGTATATATTAGTATATATTTAGTATATATTAGTATATATAAGTATATATATTAGTATATATTAGTATATATACAAGTATATTTAGTATATGCAAATATATATATTAGTATATACAAGTATATATTAGTTTATGCAAGAATATACATTAAGTATATATTTAGTATATATTAGTATATGTAAGTACATATTTAGTATATATTAGTATATATAACTATATATTTAGTATATATAAGTATATATAAGTATATATTAGTATATATATAAGTATATATAAGTATATACAAGTATATATAAGTATATACAAGTATATATTTAGTATATATAAGTATATATAAGTATATATTAGTATATATAAGTATATATATAAGTATATATAAGTATATACAAGTATATACAAGTATATATAAGTATATATTAGTATATATACAAGTATATATAAGTATATATTAGTATATATAAGTATATATTAGTATGTATTAGTATATATATTAGTGTATATTAGTATATATACAAGTATATATTAGTATATATAAGTATATATATTAGTATATAAAAGTATATATTAGTATATATAAGTATATATTTAGTATATATTAGTATATATAAGTATATATATGTATATATTAGTATATATACAAGTATATATAAGTATATATTAGTATATATAAGTATATATTAGTATATATTAGTATATATATTAGTATATATTAGTATATATACAAGTATATATTTAGTATATATAAGTATATTTTTAGTATATATATAAGTATATATAAGTATATACAAGTATATATAAGTATATATTTAGTATATATATAAGTATATATTAGTATATTCAAGTATATATTAGTATATATAAGTATATATTAGTATATATACAAGTATATATTAGTATATATAAGTTTATATTTAGTATATATAAGTATATACAAGTATATATAAGTATATATTTAGTATATATATAAGTATATATTAGTATATATAATAATATATACTTATATAATATATAAGTATATATAAGTATATATTAGTATATATACTAATATATACAAGTATATATATTAGTATATAAGTATATATATTAGTATATATATATTAGTATATATAAGTATATATAAGTATATATTAGTATATATAAGTATATATATAAGTATATATAAGTATATATTAGTATATATACTAATATATACAAGTATATATATATACAAGTATATACAAGTATATATATTAGTATATATACAAGTATATTTAGTATATACAAGTATATATATTAGTATATACAAGTATATATTAGTTTATACAAGAATATACATTAGTATATATTAGTATATATACATGTATATATATTAGTATATATAAGTATATACATTAGTATATACAAGTATATATAAATATATACATTAATATATACAAGTATATACATTAGTATTTATAAGTCATCTATATATGTGAATTTATAAATTTAATTTAACAAAATTCTGAAAAATTCATTTTGTTTCAAAAGAGGGATGTCAAAACTTCAAAAATTTTTAACACTTAAATTCCCCCCTTTTTTTCCAAAAAAAAATTTCATTTGCCCCCATTTTGCAAAAAAAACACGGCCGTTTTAACTTGCTTATGTACTGATTTGGGGATTTTTCGTTTATACTTGCAGGGTTGGCTTGTCTCTGGTTCACCGCAATCAACGCTTTGTGGGGTTGGAAATGGATGTGGGTGTAGGCAAGGGTCTAGCCGTGGAAGCCCAAATGGATCATCCAGAGTCTCCTCACCGCCGGCCACATGGGATTTGCTTTATGCTGCTGCAGGTGAAGTAGCAAGAATGAGAATGAACGAAGAAGGCTATGGCTTCAATAGTCATAACAGAGGCATCTTAGGTCCACCTCGAAATCCATCTCCAGTCTCTTTTCCGTTGAAAACTCAAATCATGATATTGGTCTTTATCCGGAGCAGTCACTTTCTTACCAGATCTGGGTATTCTTTTTAGTCTTGGCTTTTACATTAATTGTTTTTGCTTTTTACAGATCTGGGTATTCTTTTTAGTCTTGGCTTGATACTAATTAAGATTTTATTAATTTCTTAATAGCTTGCTCAACTGTTCTAGTACCAGCCAGATTCGTGCAGGCCTTGAACTTGAACTTGGAAGAAATGGGTAGTCAGCCACAGTTGAAAGTTGCGAGATTAAGTTAGCCCCTCTTCTCATACCCTCAGGTTTCATTTAATACTTTTTTTTTGCTCTTTCTCTAATTCCTTGTCTTTTTTTTTAAAGATTTCGCTTGCCTATAGATTAAGTTAACCCTGAGAAAATTAAAATTTTGAACTCGAATTCTATGTTTAATTCTATTTTTTTTAGTTTTTGACACTGAATTTTATTGATGGAGTTGCGTAATGTTGGGTTTTGTTGAATCTGATTGCTTGTATATATATATATATGTATGTATTTTGAGATCTATCAGAGATGATTCAAGCAGGAAGATTGAGGATAAAACAGTAAATGAAGAGTATGGATTGGTTTTTGGAGAGTCTTAACTAGTGGATCTTAAAAATTTTTCTTCAAGTTAGTTGGAATTTGAAGTGAATAAGAGGAGGAGAGACAATGCTTACAAGGAAGTGTTACAGAGTTATCATCAGTTGCAGGGTAGAACTGAGAGATTGGAGGAGGCCAAGAGGATAATTTTGAGGTATTCATGTTTGTTTTCTCTTCTTTCCAGCAGACTTTTATTTGTTTGGGTGAACAGAACATGGTAGATAGATATACTGCATTTTATCTCAAATTATTATCTTGCACATAATCTAGTGTTACATGGTAAAGAGGAGAGATTAAGAAGGGATATAAAATCATAAACCCATTGCCTTAAATATTTGAAGGTTTTGGTTAGAGACTAGTATCGCATTCACAGGTATGTTGCCTCGCTCTCGAGTAAGTAGGTTTCCCAATCTCAACAAAGATAGATTATAGCATGCATCTATTGAATCTCGTTTTTCATTAGAGTTGGACAAAGGTCAATCAAAATTGTTCTGGTTTACAAATTTATATGTACATGAAGCACTGCAACTTAGGTATTGTACTCTATGTCTTGGTCCTCAGAGGCAAGCTTGTTTTAAACCCAGAATTAATTCTGCAGAAGAAGGTAAATATTAAGACTGAAACATCGATATGTTTCAAATTGTGTTACATCCAGTTACTCCAGCAGTAATTGGACTTAGGAATTATAGAAATATGTGGTATATGACAAGTATTTGTTGGTTGTACTAGTGCAGTTGGATGACATTTTACATAAAGGCTTCCTTGAATCTGAATACTTGTCTAACTGAAATATTTTGATCATATGCTTTTGCTGTATATATCTGAAAATTCATTTAATGGTTTTTGTAAATTGATGTGATGATTTTGAAGTTACACACCTGGAGAATGGATTGGGAAGGCTGGTGGCATGAAGTTGATTGACTATAATGTGCCAAAAACAACCACACTCTTACTAATTGGTTCTAAGGGATCTGGAAAAAGCAGTCTAGTTAATAGAATATCAAAGGTTTTTGAAGATGACAAGTTTGCACCTGAAAGAGCACAAGTGTCATGTATGTGTTGCTTCATTTCTTTCTTGTTATTTGTTAACTTGAAAGTAAGATTTGATTTTGATGACCACAATCTTCATTTTCACTTCAGCCACTGCTTTCATGTTACATCATTTCTGTTTGGCATACATAGTCCTGTTTTTAGTGCAAATAATTCTTCTACTGGAGAAGGGACCTATTTTCTTCAGGAACCAAAATTTGATTCATTTTTCAGTGGCTACGCAGAGGCAACTTGGAGTATAGTGATGCCGACATCAACGAGATTAGGATTGACTTCGCCAAATATTTCATGAAGCGTCATTCAAGTTGAAGTTAATAGTATAATTCAGTGATATATGTATAGTGTTGATTTTTTTTTTAGTTTATTAATATGTTGAATGGTTGAATTTGTGGAGGTTTTTTGATTTCCAAATTTGCAATCATTCATTGTAAAGTGTTGTCTTATATGTATAATGTACAGTTTAACAGACAATGGTGGTGAAATGAAAATGAACATTGAAACTATTGTCTAATATTCAGTGTGCCACAGTAATTAACCGTTGTATTTAGCGTCTTTCTATAACAGTTTTTGTCTTCATCAGACAACGGTCAAAAAACGTTGTCTAAACCTTCATCAGAATTAATAAGCTAAATGAGGCATAAAAAGTAGTGAAAGTTTTCAAGTTATAATTGAATGTATTCACTAATATATAATTGTATATATACTAAATGAAATATTTTCAAGTTTGAGGCATAAATGTATAATTTGAGGCATAAAAAGTGTTGAAAAGATTTAATTGTATATATACTAAATGTATTCAAGTTTTCAAGTATCAGAGTTACTTTTAAATAGGTAAAATATTTTCAAGTTAATTTATAAGCTAAATGAAATTAAATCTTTTCGCTGAATAAGTTTAAGAGGAATATTTGATTGTTAATTAATTTTTATAAGCAATGTTGAGTTTATTATTTTCATTGAAATGGACACACCAATTTCATAAATTAGAAGGTTAACACTTTTAGTAAAACAAAGAACAACTATAAGAGAGGAATAAGAAAAAGAAATAGATTTGCAATCAAAGTTTGAGAAAATAAAAAGGCTAAAAAATAAATAAATAAGCTAATGGTAAAAAAAAAGAAAAAAAGAGACATGAATGTATAGGAGGGTCAAGCCGTCAAGGCAAAGAGAGCATTAAAAAGCACGGCAAAGCAAAGAGGAGAGAGTGATGTGCCCGCGAGCAACGGCTAAGATTCAATCTTACTCTCCTCTCCCACTTGTCCGTTTATCTTCTCTCCTTACCTTCCATTTTTTTCTGTCTCTCCCCCTCTAAACAAAGGACTCTGTAATCTCTCTCTTTTACTCTCTCTCCCCCTCTGGAGAAGAAGAAGAAGAAGAAGATGTTGCTAGGTAAACGTCCACGCCCACAAATCAAAAGAACAAGAAGCGTAACTGGCATCACTGTTGATCTTCCCAACACGGATACAATTGAACCCTCGTCTGATCAGAACCACCAGATGATTGGAGATCCACTTCAACCTCATGAACAAGGCTCATCTCCATATTATAATTATAATAATAACATGAATAGTTTATTATATGGCGGTGATGGTGCTGACAACCGTTTCTTAGCCACCATGGTTTCACCCAGAAACGTTAACCATAGAAGAAGCTCCGCCGATTTCTTGGAAACTGCTCATTTCTTGACTACTTGTGGCCTTTGTAACCGCCGCTTGGCTCCTGGCAGAGATATTTATATGTATAGGTATTATGCTCTACATATTTATCAATCTCATTGTTCAATTTTTTTTCTTAAAGAAAAAATAATAAAAATAATATTGTCGTAATTATTTCAAGATCTGAACTTCTGATTTTTATGACCGTTTTGCTGTTAGTAAATATTCATAAGTTCACTTTTAATAATTTTAATACTACTTAAAAAGATTGCAAGATAATTGAATGAATTTCTTATAGCTAGGAAGATTTTAATAATTAATATTGTTAATTCAATATTATAGCTAGGAAGATAAATGAATTTCTTATACTTTATGGTTTCCGAATTTAATTTTTGTTTTTATATTAATTAGGTAATCAGTCTGTCCTCTCTCTCTCTCTCTATATATATACACACGTACGCACACACGCACATTCTTTTCTGATATGCTGCTGTAGCGAAATAAAAAAATAATAATTTAATGGAATGAACTGAAATTGTTGTTAAAATTGCGAGATTATATATAGATTTACATTTTAATAAAAAATAAATTAAGAAGAAAGTTTATATATAATTTGAATATTCTTTTAATTTGAATCTTATATAGGAATTTATTTTTTTATAGTTGTGATATATTTGAGTAAATTAATAATTCCATCTGAAAAATAAATATGACAGGGGAGATACAGCATTTTGTAGTGTAGAGTGCAGAGAAGAAAAGATGAAGCATGATGAAAGAAAAGAAAAGTGCAGTAATATTAAGAGAGAAGATCATCGCCAAGTATCATCATCATCATCATCAAGCTCCAAAGCTGCTTCTTCTTCGAGGAAACCTGAAACTGTGGCTGCTGCTTAGACTTTGAAGAAGACTGCTAGTAATATAATTTGCAGACATATAATAGCTACAGTAAAAGAGAGAGAGAGAGAGAAGATATATAATGCCATTAATTAGCATATAATATGCACCCACGAATATTTTACATGATGATGAGCTATAATTGAAGACAATATTAATTAATAGTTATTTGTAAAATATGTTATACAATTGATAGTGGGCACTTAATTATGTATGGATGCTAATTAATTTATTAATTAATTTAATAAAGAAAATGGCTTGTTCTCTCTTTCTGAACCCTTTTTTTTTCATTTTAATACAATTTTAATTAATTGAATTTCTTAATTTTAATTAATTTTAGTTTTAATTTTAAAGATAATTACTCAGGGGTGTTTGGTTTGGCTGATTGAGGCAGCTGATAGCTGTTTCAAGTCAATCAGCTAAAGAATAGGTGTTTGGTTAACTTTTTTTATCAGCAGAGCTGTTTGAAAAAGCTCCTCCTCCTAACTTTTTCTAAACAGCTGCTGATAGTTTTTTTATTTGACAATATTAACCATGAATTATTAGATAATATTAATATCTGTAACCTTTAATTTAAACTTATATCGTGTGATTATTAAAGTATAATGATATATGCCAAATCAATAATTTATACGTCAATTTTTTATATATATATTAATTAATCGAATATATGAGGATTGCAATATATTTTATAAAAAAAAAAGCTACTAATATTTTTTTTGAAAAAAAAAGCTACCAATAAATTTTACCAAAAAAAAAAGGCATCAATCTATTTTTATTGTGGCTGGTAGATTATATTTTTTAAATTTATTATAAATATATTTATTATTCAAAATTTCAAAATTTGAGTTTATTTAAAATTATACCCTTATTGGTCATTTTACACAATAACAACAACAGCTTACTATATTTTTACCAAACGCTCATTATTCATCAGTTAACAGCTATCCGCAACAGCTACCAGCTATCAGCAACAGCTATCAGCCGCATGAAACCGCTAAACCAAACAGGACCTCAGTTCATTTAAATATGAGATATGATATCACTTTATCCCGAAATTAATTTGAAAATATGTATTAAAAAAGAAATAATTGAATTAAAAATTCGAATCACTATTTGATTATTATTTTTAATTTAAATTAAAGCACATAATTATCGGAGTAATACAGGTTATATATTAAAAAAAAAAAACTACTACATAATTTACTGTCTGACTGCACAAATTAACTTCTCCTTCTCATATATATATATATATATATATATATATATGATTCCGGCAGTCGAATTACATGTGCGCATGTCAATGTTAGTTGGACCACTCAAACGAAATATAAAATATTATATATTCCATAATCAATACTTAATTTAGTTGTATAATTAAAGCATATTATATCGGTCAAGATAGAGATTAATTGATTAATCAATTAATTAAATGAGGTTTGCGATTGAGATGGGTTACTTCATTAATATCGTAACCTGCTTAAAGAATGAAAGATTATATAATTTGGTTTCCTATGGAATCTTGGCAAACGCCACCCAAATTAAAAGAATTATGCGAATAATTAATAACACATCCAATTCCAAGTATCAAATGCAATTTTTCAATATCACGATTAAAAAAAAAAAAAATTGAAGCCTTTAGGTACATAAGAGATGTAATTATGTAATAAAACAAAACACACATGCAAGTTATTTTAAATTATAATAGGCTAAAATTTCAAATAAACTCATAAAATATTACCATTTTATAAATTCCATTCTTAATATATAATTTTTATGTCATTTTTTTTTTGTCAAAATAGGCCATTTAGATTCTTACTGTAAAAAAGTTAACTTGTTATTAAAACACTGAGGTAATATTATGAGATCAGCTTATTCACTTTATATTTTTTTAAAATAATAAAAAAATAAATATTTTTTAAAAAAATATTAAAAAATATATAAAAATAATATTTTATACTAATTATTAAAATATATTTTTTTATAATCTAACTCGTATATTAAAAATATTTCAAAATTACAAATAATAACTTTTTATTGAAATATTAATTTATATATGATAAAAAAATTATTTTTTCATTTTTTTTATCTAGGATTTGATACTCATTAATTTGTTTTATGAATTGTAAAACTATAATAAGTAGAATATGATTTTTTTTAATCACAATTTTTCTTTGGTTTCTGTAGCAAAATAAAAAAATTATTTTTTTGATTTACAGATAATTTTAATTTTAATAAAAAATAAAATTTTCTTATTTTAAATATTTTTAATATATATTATTATTCATTTTTTATTATTGATTTCTTAATTTAATATTTTTTAAAAATATATTTTTGATAATTTTAATTATTTAAAATATTTTTATTTTAAAATATTTTAAAAATATATTTTTTAATATTTTAATTATTTCAAAAAATATAAAATAAATAAATAGGTCCAATAATGCCATCTCAGCATTTTTAGTAGCAAATTAATTTTTTTTTTTTAACATCAAAGATCTAAATGGTACAGTTTTAATAAAAAGGGACATATTTAGCTTAAAAAAATATTAATGACTGAGGCGAGATAATAATAATACTCGAATTAATAGGTCCCTGTCATTATTATAAAGATAGGGAAAAACCCATATTTAACAAACAAAAAAAAAAAATTTGACCTTGTGAATATTCTGTGAAAAAATAAAGAAATACAAAAAAAAGGTGGGAATGGACAAAAGAGAGGTAAAAAGGAAAATTATGAGAAAACCAAAGACAGAAGCACTTTATTTTGGTGATGTGTGGCCAGTGGAAGAGAAGCATTAGCACACCACTCTTTGTTTAAACCATGAAAGGGGCCATTTTGCGTTTGCAGTGGTCCCTAACAATTCCCTTCTTCTCCTGCATCTTTCATTTTTTTTTCTTTATTTTATACTTTCCCACTTTGTCAATTGCTGAAGTGATCACCACTTGTAGATTCTCCTTTTTCCTTTTTTTTAATTAACTTTTTTATGCCCTTAATTTAATTAATTATAAGTTAAAAAGGGTTTAAAAATTGAGTTAAAAATTAGCAACAAAAATTAAAATGGCTGTCGTACTAATCAAGAGTTGTAAAATTAATTATAAGGGAAAAGTCTTAAATATAAATCCATGAAATGATAATTTGTTTTTTTTTTCATTTTACCTAATTATAATAGTATACTAATTAAGTGTGTTTAATTTATGTATTAATTTTTTTATATGATGAAATTATCATTTTATATGTGATTAGAATGTACAAATCGACCATTGAAAAGAGAGAGAGAGAGAGAAGAAAAGTACTGAGATTCTTCATCCCAATGGACTTAATTTGAATGACTCCACAAAAGAATTAGAGAGTGATTGAAAAAAGACAGATTTTACCTATTCCTTTCATTTTAAAATAAAAATTGGGTATCATAGGCTACAAAATGGCTAATGGCAGTCCTCTTCAAGATAATAAGAGAAAGAAGCTTATGATAAAAAGGGATATTTTAGAGAAAGGATCTTATTTACAAAAATGTAAATAAAATCATCTCCTATATTAATTTGTATATATTTGGGTTTAAACGTACTTAATGATAATAGTTAGTTTATCAATAATCTCAATAATTAGCTGGCTACCGTTTGGCATTTGAATTTAATTTTCATCTAATTATTTAAATTTGAATCTTATATTTTTTATCAATCTGAAAATTGAAGGCTTTTTTTAGAATAATTATACAATGAAACCGTTGTATTACAATAAGCCAATCGAATATCAACATATGACAATGTTGTAATATAACAAGCCAATCGAATGTAAAATATTGCCACATGTTGATATTCGATTGGCTTATTGTAATACAACAGTTTCATTATATAATTATTTCTTTTTTTAACTAAATACTTGTGCTTCTGTAAGAACGCGATGGTTCATTTGCCCTATGGCATTTCTTTTCTTGGAATTAATGTTATATTTAATTTAATAATGTAATTAGAGATGGGCTTTCGTTGATCAATTAATTAACCAACCAAATCAAAATTTAACCCAATTTTTTTAATGTCTTTTTTTTTAACTGAACCAATTAATATTTATTTTTAGTCTGTTTAAAGACATATAATATATATATATATATATTTACAATTAGCCCATATATAAAAAAGCTAGTTATATATTTATTTTCTTTATATTAATATGTAAAATTATAAAAAAAAACTAATATTTTAATTTAATAATAATAATATTTCATATATATATTTTTAAAATATATAAATTAAATAAAAATATATTACAGAAATAATACAAAATGCAAATTACAAGTAATTAAAAATAAAAATTATAAAGCTGAAAATGGACAAAAGCTATAACAATGAATAATAAGTCGAATTCACCTCATGTATTTTTCTCAATTTAAACAAGTATTTTTTTTAATAATTAAACTAACAAAATAACCCAAGAATTTCATTAGACAAGAAAAAAGAAAAAAGGAAACTGGAAAGCACATGAATATACGGCATCGTCAGGTAGCCAAGCTTGGTGTTGATGTCGGTGTTGGCATTTATTTCATATATATATATATATATATATATATATATATATATATGTATATGTAGAGAGAGAGAGAGAGAGAGGATTTGATTCGTAGAATGTGAGCGGTGATCATCTACAATATTTAGAAAACTCTTGATATATATTATATAAAAAAATATATTAATACTTATCATAATCCGCCTAAGTTTTTTCTTTCTTGTAAATTTAGCATTACTTCGTAAAAATTTAAAAAAAATGGTTAATTTTTTTTTAAAAATAGGTGGGTTTGGTGTCTATAAATATATTTTAATAAATTTAAATAACTTAATTAGTCCATTTATAATTTAAAGTCATTTTTTAATAATTAAGAAGATAATTTCTTAGTATTAGCTAAAATGAAGAGTCTCATCTATATGTTATAGAAAAAAAAAAGAATAATTTTAAAAAATGAACTAAAAGTTGAACTTATAGTTCTGTACTTGCTAAAACTGCGAAGCAATCTATATGTTATAGAAAAAAAAAAAAAGAATAATTGAAAAAAAATGAACTAAAAGTTGAATTTATAGTTCTATACTTACTAAAACTGTGAAGTATCAACTTAAAAGAATAGTTAATGGGTATGGCATAAACAAGTATATGTATTATAATTGCATTCATTTTTTTGGCTTTAAAACACATCAAGCATTTAAAAAAAATTCATCAAACAAATGTTATGATAAAATACACAAGAGCTTTCTTGTAATTAATAGATTACTTTCATTTAAAAGAAGTATGATTTGATATAAATAATTTTAAAATTAATTCTAGTAAAAATTTTAATATATTAAATATTTTTAAAAAATAAAACTAAGAATGGTTATTAATAAATTATTAATTAAAAACTGAAAGAGATTCGTTTGGTGTTATTTGTTGATTGATTGAAAATGGTTTGGTATGTTGCTTTGGGTCCTTTGATAAGTCACCATAAAGTCCCAAACTTTTTATGTCCCCTTTGGGACCTCTCACCTGCTAGCTTGCGATTATTATACACCTTTACTTTTTCCGTTATATTTTTGTTTTAGTTAATATTTGGGATAGTTTTTAATTGGATAAATTCTAAAAATGGATTTTTTAAATTTATTTTTAATAATATATATGTGAATCCTTCACTCATGTGTACTACAAAGGTTCAATTTGAGTTTTTTTTTTTACTGTAGTATGTGGATTACATTAGTCTCTAAATATTTTTTTAAATCAAATTAAAATTTTTTCTATTAAAATTGGCTCAAATCAGCTATTTTTAACAAAACCGTTAAGAAAACTTAACGGTTGCTGATGTGATGATTTATCATAGTCTAATATAGACTTTAGGTATAGATTAAGGTCCAAATTGAACCCTAAACTAAAATTTATAATTTATAAATATTAAAAATTATATTATTTTAAAAAATTATTAATAAAATATAAATTTATTTTTCAATAATTTATAACAATAATAAATAATTTTTAAAATATTATAATTTATAATAATTTTATTAATTTATAATTTATAATTTTAATAAATAATTTATACTTTATAATATATTATAATACCTTTATAATTTATTAATATTATAATTTATAATATCAATTTAATTTTAAAAATGATTTGTTATATGAAAAATTAAATAATTATTTAATAATAAGAAATCTATTTAAAAATTAAAATTATTATAATTTAACGTAATTTATAAGTTTTAAAATATTTCAAAACAAATGTATTTTTTCTTTTCATGTGAAAATATATGCTCATATATAAAGATATTTTTAGATAGATATTCTATATATCAACTATAAATTAACTAATAATTAAAAATTTTATTTTTATATTTATTTATTCTTATAAGTTGATAATGTGTTATTTTTTTTATTCATCTCAAAATTTAGTTTTATTTTTATTTTTAAATATTATTTTTCCTAGAAGGCTTTTATATTATTTTTTGTTAATTGTCTCAATTAAATACATAGTTAATTAATGCATTTAAAAAAATATAAAACTAATTTATTAATATTAAAAAGCAACAAATATTTTAAAAAATTTACATAAATATTAACTAATTTTCTAAAATATATACAAAAATAAAATAGATCATAAATCTGAAAAAATTTAATAATTTTTTAAAATAATATAATTTATAATATTAATAAATATTAATAATATTATAATTTATTATAATTTATAAATTAATAAAAGTATTATAAATTATAAATTATTTATTAATGTTATAAATTATTGATATTAAAAAATATATTTATTAATAATTTTTTAAAATAATATAATTTTTAATATTAATGAATTTTTAAATTCTGGTTTAGGATTCAATTTGAATTTTAAACTATGTCTAAAGTCTGTATTGGATCCTAATAAGCCGTTACGTCAACAACCGTTAAATTTTTTTAATAGTTTTATTAAAAAAAAATTGAGTCAATTTTGATAGAAAAAATTCTAGTTTGAACCTTTGTCCCTCATGTTTATTATTTTTTAAAATTATTATTTAAATATTATGTTTTGTTTTTTTTTTTTTTGCCACATTTGATATTCTTTAGTGTTTACAAATCATTTTAATGTTTTCATTTGATCATTTAGTTACATTTTAAATTTTGAATTATTATATTTATTGAATTACTGTATTTTGCACCGACATAGATTAATTATGCAGTTTTAAAGTAATCTTCCAAAAGTTTTTCGATCCTTTTAATTATACTTTCTAAATTCATATGAAATTATAAGTCGCATTAGAAAAAAAAAAATCTTCATTCTTTTCAAATTTAAAATGTTTAATGATGATATTAAAAGAAAAATCATATGATCTTTTATGATCAAACCAAAATCTTTAATTTTATTAACTTATTTATATTTTTAAATTTGTTTATAATTATATACGAGTGATATAAATTAAAATTGAAAATAATTTATTTAGCCAAATAAGATTTTTGAAAATACTATGAGGTCAAGTTGTGATAAATTAAATTGAAGTAAAATGGAAATTTCATTAAATTATAGGTAAAATAAAAAATTTTAGTCTATAATACAACATTTGTAATGATTACACATATTAGTAGTAAAAGTAACAAATGTCCCTATTGAATTGTCATAATTCGATACTTTTAGCATTATTCGTTTTTAGTTGAAAGTAGATTGGAGTTATCCATCAAATCAAGATATAAAAATGATACCATATCAAATTAATAATTTGAGTTTATAACTCTAGTCAAAATATTATTTTTTTAAAAAATTAAATTTGGATTATAATTCACATGGATTTAAATTTGGTTATGTATTATAATATATGGAGGAAGGATCGAATTTAAATATATTAAGGAAAAACGTAATTATTGCAAAACTATACCTCGATGTGCATCTTAGCTGCAATTTAAGAATTCAACAATAGTGTATTTTAATTTTTGACTTGTATAACCTACAAAACAGTTCAAGAATGACTTTAAAATTATTGATTATGGTTTGAATTCTAGTTTGAAGATAATTTGAGGTAATTTAGAATGATTTTAAATATGGTTTACAAGTGATTTTAATAAAAAAAATTAGAAAATAATTCATTTGAAATTAAAATTAACTAAAATATATTGGAATTACCTTCCTTGAAAAAATAATAAAAAAGCATTAAAATTTATTTTTTTTAAAAAAAAATTTCTATTCATATTCTTAGTCTTTAAAAAAGGAACAAGAGTCTTTTCTTGCCTAAGTTTTAGCTTTGACGAGATTATGTGTAATTGAGATAATCTTTGTATATGAAAATGATTTGAAATACATATTTATGGTTTTGAATTTTTAATTTTATAATTAAAAAAATGGCCAACGGTCACATGACCATTTGCCAAATTAAAGCAAATTGCAACTCATGTGAATGGTGCAATGATGAAAAGAAAGGAGGGATAGTTTTAGTCCAAATTAAAAAAAATATTCATTTATCAATTATTTTTTTATTTTAATTAGCGTCATAGTTTAAAAGAAGTGCTAATAATCTAATTGTTGACTTCAATTGATACTGAGAATCGAGGTTTTTTTTTTTTGAATAAGAGAATCGAGGTTATTATTATTATTATTATTAGTTTATTACAGCAATAGTCTAAATTTAACCACATAGGTTCGATTTTTCTAAAGGGTACAATAACATGAAAAAGATTAAATTTGAATTAAAGAGGATAATACTTTTTTTTATCAGTAAAACACGAATATCATTAAAGAAAGAAAAGGATATAGAAAGCCTTATACACACAAAAGTATCACGATCTTTACAAAAGACAGCAGATTCTCAAAGTCAAGGAATAAAACAGCTTTACCGACCCACAACCTTAGAACAAAAGAGACAAGGCCTTAAAAGAAAAAACAAGCTAATGAGACCCTAGAAGGGTTTTCAAACAACAGCAAAGAAGAAGGATAAAACCATAACCCTCCTTCATCAAGCCAAAGATCCCACTATTCCTTAGACATAAAAGAATCAAATGAGGGAAAGGGAAGACAATCTCCCCGACAGGGACTTTTTAAGATAAAGTTAAGATAAGCCATTACATGTGAGTTGCAAACCAATAATAGAAAACACCAGCATTTTGACTTCCTCTAGAGAAGACTTAGGAATGTATCCGAAGGGGAACTTTGCTAACTACATAATCTGAATACTGATTAGAGAAGATTGAATCACATGTGAAGAACTTGGAAACTTTTTAAGTGACGTTTGGTTCAAACTTCGAAATTAAAAATAGAATTGGAATTAGAATAATACAGATTCGTAATTAGAATGATTATTTTTTAGTTTTGTTTGGTTTACTTTAAAATTAGAATATGAATCAAATTAATTAATTTTTTATTATTTAAGAAATTCAAAAATATTATAATAAGAAAAAATAAAAATAGATTTATTATATTTTATTTTAAAAATTAAAAAAAATTTGATTTTATTGAGAAAAAATAAATTTATTTTATTCTAAAAATAAAAAAATATATATTTTTTATTTTTTATTTCAGTCAGCAGTCAAATCTGATTAACAGTTGAGTAGTAGAGAATTACTTATTTTCTTTTCTGAGACAATGTAATTCTCGTTGCCCCTCTATTTTATAAAACCAAATAACATTATTGAAAATAAGAATCATTAGAATAACTGATTTTTATTTTCATTCTCACTTCCGATAAAAAAAATACGAACTAAAATCACATATAAACTAACAAAGAAAGAGAATCCAGAACTGTCGACAGCCTTCCTAAATGTATAGTTGTTGCTGAGAAGAAAACCAATGGTGAAAGGAGAGAAAACCCTCATAACCTTTCCCTTTTTCCAACAACTGGATTTTATAATTAAAGAGGATAATACTAAATCACGAATTTGTAATGTAACAATGTCAACTCATAAGATAAAGGTGTTAAAGAAAAACATTTTCTATAAAGGGCAACGATGGGTGTGATAAGTGATTTTCCTTTTTCTGATAAAAATAAAAGTGATTTTCCCTTTTTTTTTTGTTTATAAATTTCCATTTCTCAATGATTTAAAAATTTGTGTAACAATTTACTCATACAAAATTTAGGTAAAAGTGTTAATATTGTTTTTTTCTTTTCTCCTAAAGTTTGAAAATTAATAGCCGCACCCCCATAACCATTTTTTTATCCATAAATATTGTCATAACTCAATCTGCACATTTCTAACTAATTTTATTTTTATGATATGATAAAAGACAGAACATGTATTCTAGGACTAAAAAATTTTTAAATGATGAAATATCTTCATTAATAATTTGACCTAAAAAATCAAACTCCTATTAATGAAAAGAAAAGTAAGCTCTTTTACTAAATCAAAGTAACTATTAAAATTTTACGACTAAATTACATTCATCATACCTAATTTAAGAGTACATGCCACGACAATATTTCAATTTCATTTTGCAAAATATAATTATTTGAATTTGTAAGAAATATAAAGTAAATTTTTACTCACCTATTACAGTTAGTTTACAAGTTACCTATTCACGTGACAAGTCAATGTGTCACTCTATATCAAATACTATTAAATTTAATATAATAAAAAAATTAAATATTAAAAATTATTTTTCAATAATAAAAAATTTTAATTAAATATAATAATTAATTAATACTTTAACTTATAATTGCAATTTAAAGTTCTTTAATGGTCGACTTGTTCACTTTACAAACCCAAAAACATCTATTGTATCTCTCATTGTGAAGCCTCATATCCAATAATACGAATGCAAAATAGGAAAATATTGTAATTAAATATAATAATTAATTAATATTTTAACTTATAATTGCAATTTAAAGTTCTTTAATGGTCGACTTGTTCACTTTACAAACCCAAAAACATCTATTGTATCTCTCATTGTGAAGCCTCATATCCAATAATACGAATGCAAAATAGGAAAATTCACATTGGCAAACAAAGATTGGATACAGGTCTATTCAATCTATGGCATAGATTATTGTGAAACTTATCAAATTATTAAGAACTAAAATCAATGAAAAAAAGAAGAAGATGAAATACCTGGAATTCATCATTGTTCCAACAATTTAAATACTTACCAATGCTTTAAATTTTTGCTGCTAGGTAACAATTTCAATGTGTGTAAATATTTACCAGCACTTTAAATTTACATTGCTAAATAATAATTTCAAACACAAATAAATGCGTAGGTAGTGTCATTTACCAACATTTTTTTTTGTTGCTGATAATTGCGACATTACATCACAAAATAAAAATTCTAGATACAAACTAAAAGCATTGGCGGGATAATTTTACCAATACTCTATGTACGTCGTAAAATTTACGAAACACTTGAATATTGCATTGCAAAAAATATCATTCCTAATGTAAAGAAAACGTCTACAAAATTGTACTTGCACAATTTTTTACATCGTCAATTAAGAGGCAACGCTATATTTAAAGATATTTTTTGTGACGCATATTTTTATGCGAGTAAACAATTTAGTGATGCTTTTTGCGTCAGTAAACAACTATTTTTTTTTCTTTTGCATCGGCATAGACATAATTTCTTGTAATGAAATCAGAAAAAGTTAAATGCCGGCAAAAAGTTAATATGAGCCCTTAGATAGAACGAGAAGAAGAAGAAAAAGAAAAAGAAATGCTTGCTTTGTAATAATGACATTCATGAGATGATGATTGCAATAACCATTTTCTCTTTTTCTCTCTTTATCTCTTCCAAATGAGGGTGATTTTTAAATTTACTGTAATATGTTATTTTTTTAAATATAATTTTTTTTGCATCAAATATTTTCTTCTTCTATCTTCATATCTCAAAGTTGTAACTTCTTCTTTATAAATTATTTTTAGTCCTCTGTATCATTGTTGCCTCTTTGCTAATCATCTCTTTATTGGTCTAGGTGAGCTCACATATATATTCCTTTTTTTTTTTTTCAAATTTCTTTTTTAATCGAAATCAAATTCCAAATTTGATTTCTGCATTTTCTTTATATTTATGGATTTTATTGTTGGGAATGACATGAAAATTTCCAATCACCCATCTCCTCTTTCTTTTGGATACTGCTCATGATTTGGGAAAATGATAGTGATGATGTTGATGGAAGAGAAGTTGAAAGGAGGATTTTCAAGACAAAAAGTTCTCAAGAATGGAAGTAGAAGTGAGTGACATGTTCGTTTGCTACATTGGCAGAAGAAAACCTGTAAACCAGTTTTTAATGAATTAAGAAGAATTTATGTGCATTTTTTTTAAAGTTTGAGGATTTTTATACTACAAAATAAAGTTGGGGTATCATTATCATACATATCTCTAAGTTGAAATACCATGGCTGTAATATAACAAATATTATACACCCATAACCTTTATACCAAGTACATAAATAAATACTATTTGGCATGATTTTTTTTATTTATTTTACAAGAAACACGCAAATTACTAACAGAGATTTCAATTAGTAATAATAAAAATTCTCTCGTTAAAAAATTTACCAATAACTTCCCAATCAAAACTTTTAGTCCGTGATTACTTTGTCATCCGTGAATTTACTGGGAGATAACAAGGGTAGTCGGTAATTACTAACAGCTTGCCAACAAAAGTTTGGGTTCTAAAAATATTTAGATATACTGAGAGAAACATTTATAGTAAGTAATTGTCGATTGAACTATTGGAAAATTAGATTTTAAATTTCACATTTAGTTAAAAAAAAAGTCTGTAAGCATTGACAATTCATTTTAGCATTATTTTAAGAAGTATAAAAATTGTCGATATTCAGTTAGCAAATATATAAGTTAACATTTTTGAAATTCTAAATTTAGTTAGAAATCCATTGATAACTTTAGTCATATCTACAAATATGTGTTTAGTATCGGTCAGCAAACTGTATTTACTTAGGAATTTGTCAACAATCTATTGCTACGTACTTAATATTTTCAAAATTTGTTAGTCATAAGGCCTCACATGAGCAATGATCTAGCCCGCTCAAGGAGCCAAAATACTCATTTTGGTTAACTTTATAAAAAAGCAGGGTTAACTTCATACAAAAGCACCAAACACAATCTCCAATCAGTTTGCTAAGCTTATGTTTATTTTGGCTTTAATTTTGATCAATTATTTAGAGTCTCCATCTTAAATTTATTTCTAAATAGAAAAAACCTAAGGAAAAACCCAATTTAACTCCAATTTAATTTAGCCTAAAATACACTAGTTTGAACTAAAGGATGGATCCTAGACTAAGCTTTCAAGTTTTAAGTAAAAGTGGTTTGGCCTTTAAATAAACTTTAACTTATGAAAAATTTTATTTAATGAGTGATGATTATATAATATGATTGACAATTATAAGTATGCATGAAACATTATAATATGCCATCCATCACAGCAATAAGCAAAGTAAATGAAACAATTTAATTAATTACATTCAAAAACCAACTGAAAGAGGATTTTAACTATAGCCCTTATGGGTCTTGGTTATGCACCCATTTCCCACAATAATCTAAAAATAAAGTAAATAATTAAAACAATTAACTTAAGATAAATGAAACAAAGTAATTAAAGTAAAACAATTAAAGAAAAAAAAAAGAGAGAAACCAATTAGGTTTATTTATTTAGTTCACTACTTGGGCTGAAATCTCAGAGTATGCATTGTATGAGAATTAGAACCTCGTAGTTTGTCCATTACTCCAATGGTGTCTTAATTATATTGTTTTGGGTTTTTTTGATTATCGAAGTAAAACAAGTTTCAGTTAAGGTACTTTATGTTTTTTTTTTTTTGTCTTGATTGTGATAGAGGTCTTTCTAGAGTGAAATTCCACTTTGGGAAAGCTTTAACTTGATGGTGAACTTGGTGGTGGTGATAACTTGGTAATCTCCACCCTAAGTTAGGGTAGTTCAAAATTAAGTCCAAAAGTTGGTTAAATTTTAATTATTAAAAGCCAAATTCAATTAAGAGTCAAATTAAGTGGCTCCACATGTCAGGTTAAGAATAGCACCCTAGCTAACCAAGGAGATGAGCCTTAGGCGATTCAAAACTAAGGAGGAAGGACTTTTCCTTTATAAAAATAAAAAGGAAGAAAGAGATAAAGAAAGTAGTGAATAGGTCATGTGTATTTTTTGGTGTACTTTGAACCTTGGGTGGTTTGTCTATTTATAGAGGGACTCTAAAAGCTTAAAAATCACTTCTAATGGAATAATGAAGGGCTGCACAAGTGAAGCGATGGAATCCACTGGAGAAGCGGCTACTGTAGCTGCTGCAAGATTGCCCCTGTGGCAGCCTTAAATGGCCTTGAGTGGCTGTTATAGGCACCCTTTTTGCTATTCGATGGCTTTAGTCATTTTAGCCATGTTTGACATTTAATTCGCTTGGTATTATTTACATTAAATTTATTACTCTGTGAGCTTTCTTTTAGGTGCAAATTTGGGGGAGGGGGGGGGGGGGGGGGGTTCACAACTATCCCATATCACATTTTCTAAAATGCGAGTAACAAGTAGGATGGTGTGAATCAGGTGTGATTTGAAGAAGTAATCCTTTTTGCCAATGCTAACTTAAGCTTATGGATCAACATGGAGCTATTACACTGAAAATTAATTTGGAGCCTTAGCAATTAATTACTTAGAGGCTATATGCAATTTTTCTGTAGTTTTCGATTGGTTATGGGCTTATAATGATTGATTTGCAACATTAATGTCGATATGAGATGGCTGGATCCGACGAAGTTGAATTTGGACTTTGTTTAACTGCTGAGCTGAGTTTTGGGCCCTTGAAACAATCTCTATATAAAAGGGTGATGACCCTTAATTTGCACATTTACTTCCTCTCTCTTATCCAAAGCTCCCCTCTAGATTGTTTACTTTTGGCTATTTGAAGATGGATTTTCCATATTCAATCTGCTAGTGAACTTTTACACTCACATTTCTCAAAACTTGTATTTATTAGAATTACACTATTGTCCCAATATTTCTTTATTTGCACTTTGGCCTAAAATTTTTAATACTTGTATTTTTTTCCCTAGTCTGTTTGTAACTTCACATTTTAGTTTTGCAAAATCATTAACTACCATCCTCATGCCAATTAGCTATGAATATTACAAAAATGCTTAGAAATTGGAAATTATTGCATGTTAGAATGACAAATAAAAATTAGAATTCTTAGGACTTGATTGCATGTCAGATTTGTAATAATTGTGATCTTGTGTGATTGTGTTTGATGATACCATGCCACAATATGAACAAATGCATGTCAGATTACTATGATTTAACTGTAATTACTAGTAGATTCAATAACAATAATTGAGATTGTTACCTTTGAATCCCAACACAGTCAGATCAAGCTGAGGGTCAGTTGTTCAAACTTGGCTCAAATCTTTTGAAGTGAGGAGATTCGGGCTCTCAGGAAATCTGCTAGCTTTATGGGTTTTCTTCAGATGGACTATAATAAATAGGCTAATCATTACTCATTGTCGACCTTAGTAGAGAGGAGGTGGTACACCACTAATACATTTCTTCTTCCATGCAATGAGTTGATTGTGATGCCACACGACCTTTATGAGCTCACTTGGGTCTATTTTGGAACTCGACCATTAGGCTAGATGCATTTACCTACTAAGTATATTGAGGCCTTTGAAGAGATATTCTTGCATCACCAGGACTTGGCTTTGAGGCCATGTTGGCTCCACTCATAGGAGGCCTATGCCTTTTTTTGGATGAGGTGGACCAGGCGGCTTGGTTCTTATTAATGTTAATCTTGGGATGTTCATTCTAGCCCAAATGAGATATTATTAGTCTAAGCATCCTTTAAAACTTGGTGTATTATACTCTAATTGATGAGTTTCATTGGGAAGGGGCCGTTCTTGTTTCTATGTATAAAGAGATGGGTAAGCTATCTATGAGGCCTTGCTTGAGTACTGGTCCAGCCTGATAAAGGAGATAAAATGCTCATTTGGGATAAATCCCATATAAAAGTGCTGAGTACACTCTCAAGTCAATTCAGTAAGCATATGTTTCAATTTTGGCTTGAATTTTGAAAATGGTTTTGTACAGTTGGCACATTAAATTATTTTAGATTGGAAAAAAAAAACTCATTTTATTTGACTTCAAAAATATTTTAAGCCCAAAATGCACTAGCCTTAAACCAAATGATGGATCCCAGACTTTGTTTTCAATTTAAGTAAAATGAGATTGGCCTTTATGAAAACTTTAGCTTTTGTGAAAATTTGATTTCATAAATGACAAGTAGTAAGATGAATGACAATTAGATAATATACATGAGCAATTTAATAATATGACATCCATCAAAGAAATAAGGTAAACAAAACTATTAAATTAATTATATCAAAAATCAACTCAAAGAGGATCCTAACTCTAGCTCATATGAGTCCTAAGTTAGGTACACTTCCCCAAATAACTTAGAAAATAAAACAAGTAAAAAAGAAGAAAGGAAGAAGAAGAAGAAGCACAAATTATGTAGCTTTTAATTTGGTATGCCATTTGAGTTAATATTCCAAGATTTGCTCGCATGTCTCTTTGTATGGGAATAAGAACCTCACAATTCATTCCATTAATTCCAATGGAGTTTTATTTGTTAAAGATATCATGTTTTGATGATTTAAGTTGGTTGTTTTTTTTAACAAACTTTGAAAAAAAAAATAGAGTTTAAGGTATTTTACTTTTTCTTTCCTCTTGTTTGCCTTAGGAATTGGACCTTGAAGAGCTTTCACCTTGGGAAAGATTTGAGTTGAGCTTGAACTTAAACTCATGTTCTAAGTTGGGCTTGAACTCGCTTGAAAATGAGCTTGGGCCCAATTTGACTCCAAAAGCAAAGGATCAAAGAAGAAAGTTCAAAATGAATTTGTCAATTTTAATTAAACTAAGCTAAGTGAACAATTAATCAAGTTTAATGGCTTCACATGCTAAGTTAAAATATAACACTTGAATAAAGCTAATGAAGCAAGTCCTAAGCAGCCCAAAACCAAGGAGAAAGGATCCTTTCCTTTGGGAAAAAAAGAGATGGAGAATAGAAAAAGAAAGTGGCAAATAGGTTTTGCTTACTTTCTCGTATCTTGATGCTTGGGTGCAGGCTCACTATTTATGAAGAGGCCAAGATGAGTGAAAAATTAATTTTTTCGAAGTAGGATTCAGAAGTTCAATGCAGCAGCCATGTAGGCCATGTTGTAGCTGTTGTGTGGGTTACACAGTGGCAACTGCACACTAGCCGTGCAACAGCTTGTACGGCTCCCACATTGGCAGCCTCCTATGGCTTACAATATTTTGGTTCTTTTGGGCCCATTCAGACTTCAATTCTCCTAATTACAAATGTGTTGGACTTGTAGTCATGTGAAATTTATCTCGGGTACAAAATTACTTATTCTCAATTGCACCCTATCATAGTTACTTTTTTTGAAAAGTGACCATGATATTTGTGAGCACAAACTTCAGTGACGTTAATGCAAATAATATGCAATGAGTAAAATGAACACCTACTTTAGGGAAGTTGTGAAGGACCATTTTAGGATTGTCCTATAATGGTTATGGAAGTAGCCTCCCGTGGCTTGCGATCTTTTGGTTGTTTTGGGCCCATTCAGACTTCAATTCACCTAATTACAAATGTGTTGGACTAGTAGTCATGCGAATTTTGTCCTGAGTACAAAATTAGTGGTTCATAATTAGCCCCTATCATGATTACTTTGTGTGAACAGTGACCACAATGTTTGTAAGCACAAACTTCAGTCACGTTAATGCAAATAATATGCAACAAGTGAAATGAACACCTACTCTAGGGTAGATGTGAAGGACCATTCTAGGATTGTCCTAGAATGTCTATGGAAGCATAACCTACATAGGGTAAGGGAGGTCCATCCTAGGTTTGACCTAAGATGCCTATGTAAAACTACCCTAATGGATTAAGGCAGACCCATCTTAAGTTTGAATTAAAATGTCTATGTAGACCTACACTAATAGGTAAGGGAGGCTTATCCTATGATTAACCCAAGATGTATGCATAAACCTACTATAATGGAGTAAGATTGGCCCATCATATTTTTAACCCAAGATATCTATGTAAACCTACCTTAATGGGGGTAAAGAAAGCTCATCTCAGGCTTGACCCAAGATGTCTATGTAAACTAATCCTATTAGGGTAAGGGAGGCGTATCCTAGGTTTGACTCAAAATGTCAATTTAAACTTGCCCAATTCCATATTAGTTTTAAGCTTATGATAATTTGGAGCCTTTGCAGCTGGCAGTCGAGTGTGGCCTCTAAAATGCATATGTGATGTTAGATTGGTTTTAGGCTTACATTGATTCGGAGCCTTACTGGCTAATGATTGATTTGTGACAATGTCATTGACATGAGTTGGTTGAATTTGACAGTATTGAATTTGAACTTTTTTTGGTGGCTAAACAAAATTTTAGGAAAATCATGGATGATATAAAATTAAGTTATAAGCTTCTCACCCAAAATGTATCTTAAAATTGGATTGATTCTAAGAGTTTGATTGATCCTAGGGCTCTTAACTAGATTGATTATGAAAGGTTGAATTCTAGAGCTCTTACCTAGAATGGAAAGTTTGTTTATAGAGCTATTGCTTATAATGGATCTAAAAGTTTGCTTACAATGTTGTTGAAAATTGAGATTGATCTAGTGGTGAAGGTTTGATATTGTAAAGCAAATATTAGGTCTCATCTAGGCATACAAAAAAGGAGAATTTTTTTTATCTTGAAATCTAAGCTTTTGGTTGATAGATGTCATGTTTGGAATTTAAAAAGGTGCCCTTAAATTCAAGGGATTGTAATTCTATTGGTTTGGGGATTTTGACATTTTGCTTTGTCTACTCATCAGCTGGTGACAAAGCAATGAGGTTAGTAGTGTAGTACTAAGCTTTGATTAAGTATGCAAGGCTAATGGTAGGTTTAGTTTGGTCAGGCTAAAATGCTTTGACCATATGGAGATACTATGGTCAAGTTGCAATTAGGAAGGAGAGCTTTTAGTTCTATGTGTGAGGGATTATTTAGTGAGGGTACAGTCAGGTTTGGCCCTAAATTGAGTTGATTTGCCTCTGAGGGCTATGTGCTTGTCCACAAGCTTGAATTGTTTTGAGGACTTGGCCTGGTTTATTTTTGGGATGTGTTTATTCATGGAAAACTATTGTTATTTGAAACTTGGACTTGGGTAAGTAGTTGGTGGTCTATTTGGCTTAAGTTGATTTTAGATGGGCTCCTGTCAAGCTTTGATTTAGGGCTGCTCAGTTTTGGGAGGCTTCAATCATATTTGAATTGTGTTTGGTCTTAAGAGGCTCCAGTCTAGTTCATATCCTAGTTCATGAATTTGTCTTTGGATATTGAGCAAGTGAGGCTACTGTCATGTTCATAAAAGGCTACGATCATGTCCAACCTAGAGTTGAAAAACTGTTTAATGACATGAAGGTTATGGTTAGGTCTAGAATTTTTAGGTTGGATAAGATGATTAAGTCAACTATCTAGTTTAGCCTTAAATTGATTGGTTTGGCTTCCAAGGCTACAGTTTGGTTTGGCTTAGAGTGAAAAAGGACCATCCTTAAGGGGTTTATAGTGTGAGATGATTTTGGAAAGCTACAATCAAGTTTAACCATATTGATTTGTGTTAGAATGAGCTTTTGGGCTTGAATCTATCTACTTGTCCATGTCCCGATGGGTTTGAAGGCATATGAGCTTTAAGGGTTTGGAAATTTGTTAGTTTGGGCTTTCCAAAGGCAACTTGGTTTTTCTTCCCTTAGTATCTACTAAGTCTTATAGGCTTAAAAGAATGGTATGGACCATAGATTACTCGGTTGTCTTCATTATGGATTTTGCCCTTGAGGAATTTAAGCTATAATGGTGGCGACATTACTTGGGCTATCCAAGTATGGCTTAAAGCTAATGGTTTAGCATATTGGTTTTGGTTTTGGTATGTAAAGATGGTTTAGCTACCCAGGCTATCCAAGGAAGGCCTATATTTTATGGATTTTACCTTACGTAGAAATTGGTTTTGTCTTAAGTCTATAGCAAGAAGCTTATATATTCACCCTATGTAATTTATTTAGTTTAGCATTTAGGACATCACTGAGAGCATTGCATTAGGAAACAAGGTTAGGTGATGAAGGTATTTTTAGTTACCGAGAGAAGATACACTTCTCGGTGAATAAAATTGAAGAGGCATGTCTTTTAAATATTCTTAAATTCATTTATCGAGAGAAATTGACAGTTTCTCTATAATTCTGAGGGATATATATATTTTCTTGGTGAATATGCAAAAACAAAAGTTGTTAAGGTAATAGATCTGCCGAGAGCAATAAACTGTAAATCTTAATCTAAAGATCTTTTTAGTTATTGAGAGAAGATGCACTTCTCTTGGTAAATGAAATTATAGAGGCACATTTTTTAAATATTATTAAATTCATTTACTAAGAGAACATCACCATCTCGTAGTAAGCAATGATTCCTAATTTAAAAAATCTTTTCATTCACAAGGAGATTTGATATTTCGTTTGGTAAATGAAAATGAAGAAGCACATCTTTTAAATATTATTAAATTCATTTACTGAAAGAAATTTCGAATCTCTTAGTAAATGACAAACCCTAATGTAAGAAGCGATAATGTTTACCTATATAAAATTAAGGGTCGGTAATTTACTGAGAGAAAAAGTGTCTCTCGAAAGAAAATACCCTAGGTATATAATCTTCCTTTTGTTCTTCTCTGTGCCCCTCACCATTTTCCTCACACACACACTCTCCCTCTCTCTCTCTCTCTCTCTCTCTCTCTCTCTCTCTTCCTCTGTTCTCTGTATCTTTCTTCATTGCTCGATCAACGAATTTCCTAGTCGTCTTCATGGAATTCAATTTTTTTTATTTTTTTATTTTATTCTATTATTTATATTTATATTTATTTTTTCATTTTTCTTTTAATTTTGTTTTTACAAAGATTGGGGATTTCAATTTCTTACTCTAAACCAGTTGGTATTTTTAGTTTTTTTCTATTTATATCTTTTTCTCTATTTAGCAGTGTATATGATATATTTTTGAGTGAATTTTTTGTGTCGACTATTGAAGTTTATTTATTTATTTATTATGCTATGAATTTTATGTATATGTATATTTTTTGTAATTATTTTGGCAAAAAAATGTATATTTCATGTATATGTGTATTTAGCTTGTTGTGAAAGATTTTTTGGGATGTGAAATTTTTGGTTGTGTATTTTTTGTAATTTTTTTGTACATGAATATTTTATTGTTGCTATGAAATTAAAATATTTTTTGTAATTTTTAATTATTTTTCTATAATTTTTAAAAATAATCCATGAAAAGTGAGTTATTTTTTTAATTTTTATATATTTTCTGTAAATTTTGTATTTTTTATGATTTTATGTAAGGATTTAAGATTATGTTATTGAATGTTCGATTAAAATTTATATTGCAAAATAACTTTTTCTTATTGAATTTCTTATGTGAATGATAATTGTGTCCCAAATTAGGTTATTTATATATTTTAATCATGCATTTGCTATATATTTGGAAAGGGAAGTGTTTCTTTCAAAGTACCTAAATGTTCTTAATTGCATATTAATGGGGGCTCTTGGGTTTATCAAAGTTTATAATTTTCCTCTCGTTAATTGTTTAAGGAAATGAGGATTGAAATGGACTTATTTCTCAATCACTTTATATACCTCAATACGCAATGGGAAGTTGTTGTCCCAAATTAGCAATCAAGAGGGGGGTGAATTGGTTTGTTCAAGTAGTAATGATAAATTAAAACTTTAAAAGCAAAATGAAGAGAATCAAGATGGAGATGAAGTAGAGTAGAGAAGAATGAATATAAGAGATTTATAGTGGTTCGAATTTACCTCAATCATACATCTACTTCCTTAACAACTTGTTAAGGTTAAACTAATCTTGAGTTTTTTCAAGCATAACTCTAACTTGGTGTTTTAACAAGCTCACACCAAACTATACAATGGTTTGATATCAATCATTAAAATCCTTACAAGAGTTTTTCCAAGGCTCACTCTAAAACCTAAGTATTTCTAATCTCACACTCAAACTTTTAATGGTGTTTAATGCTCACACCCAACATTCAAGGATTATAAGTTTTTAGATTTTGATTCAACAAAAATGAAAGATATTGTTCAGTACAATTACAATTACTCTCAAACCACAACAATGAAGTTTATTGTAGTATTTATAACCTTTTGGCTTGAGCTAGTCGTTTGAGGTGTTTTCCACATGTTTAGTGATTGTCTTCTACTAATTTGGTGGTTGAAGCTTGGTATGCGATCACTCGGCTTGGTGTGTGGTCGCACTATTTAAAATTCTCTGCAATGGCTAATTCCAATGGTTAGATTTGGTTGTCTGACAAAATCTAGCTCGCCCATACCTTTGTGTCATACGATCGAATAACTCGGTATGTATTGCTCGGTACAAGGTTACCGTTAAATTTAAGTTTCTTTATCCATGTGTTCGATCATCATTAGTCCGAGGTATTTGGTGCTAAAACTCAAATCTGTCAAACTTGTGCTGTTGATTGGTTAAGTTGGACGGTCTCACAAGGTTTTAAGCACTGACAACACCAACCTTTCTGTGAGATTTATGGATTTAGCTCAATGTGGCTATACGTTTGCTCAGTTTTCTTGGTCGATCGCACATCCAGCTCAGTATGCAACTTCACTGCGTGCTTAGCTAAGCATTTGCTCGAGCGATTGTCTGCTTGTATACAGTGGCTCAGTAGCTCAGGCGGTCACATAATGGCTCAATTTTTATTCCTACAATACAAAATTGTTTGAAATTACTAATACTTTATCAATTTGATTGTCAATGATTAAAATAAAGTTTGATTATCCAACAATCTCAATAATTTTTCCCTTTTTGACTTTGGCAATCAAATTAAATTTAATTTTAGAATAATCAAGTGCATGCATCAATTTGTAGTTCAAATATGCAAATGTTAATGTCAATGGTATTTTGATTTTAATTGCTCCCCCTCAAATGATTAATGTTTATGAAATGCATGATTGTTAAATTTTAAATTTAACATTTCCTTTTTTGTATATTTCTCACCCTTTGTTGATCTTTCCCTTTATAGATTAATTTTCTCCCTCTTTATATATGAATAAAAGGATAAGTAAATTTATACACTTCTCCCCCTTTGATAAAGGAAAAAAGAAAATGACAATAAGGTGAAAGAAATAGAAAAAGGTGCAAGGGAAATAGAAAAGGAAGTTTCATTTCATTAAATGTAAAACAAGTACAAATGGAATATAAGAAAGCAAATGAAAGAATAGCAAAGAAAAAAATAACATTAATTAATGACTTTTTCTTTTCCTTTTCTTGAAGGTGGAGAAGGGGTTGAATTGCTTTCATTATCATCACTATTAACAGAAGGAGAGGGAGAATAACCATGAAATGATTGGGAGGATCTTCATAAAGACCTTCAATATGCTCACTTACATCCCATTCACTCAACTCACATTGAGGAAGATTAAATTTCCCTTGTAAATAATATATTTCATGATGAATGTGGGAAATAAGATCAACCTTCTTATTGAGTTTTGTTATCCTCTTGGTTACATCCTTCTTAAAATGATTGAATTGCTTTTGAAGATAAGTTATGGCCTTAAGGATGAGCTTTAGGGTTTTGGATGACTCACCCTTTTCTTTAAAAGGTTTGGAAGGTCTAAGGGGGGTGCTCATATTCTAAATGAGTAGGTTCACCTTCTTCTTCCATAATGTGGTACCTAGGTCTCTTCTTCTCTCTTTGGATAACTCCCTTGCTCCCAAAGGTATACTTATAATGATCATCAACCTTTTGGATGCATCTAGCATGCTCAAGGTAGTCTAGGTTTATGGAGTTAATGACTGGATCAAGGGGATCACTTAGGGTTGCAAGATTTTCAGGGGCTAGAAGGCCTAAGTATATAACAAGTTGTGTGATTTGAAAGGATAGAAAAAAGGTGCTTGCCTTATACTTCCCATGGTGAAAGAAGGTGTCTATGAAGAACCTAACACTTTGGATGGGCTCATTATGTACAAGAGCATACAAAAAAAAAACAAGTCATATTGAGTGACCTTTCCATTCCCATCACTTCTTTGGTGAATAGTGTAAATAATAATTTTATGCAAGAGCCAAAAGAGAAGGGTCCTAAAATGGATGGCTTTGGATGACCCATTGTTATGCTCAGTCTCAATAGAAGATTCATTCTAAAAAGAAGAATAATATTTCAAGGGAAATTCATTGCCCGTATAGGCAAAAGCTCCATGGGTTTGGAATCCCTAAACTTCTCCAAATTCTTTTAAAGATAGAGCAAACTTTTTGTCAAAAAGATTAAAATATACTCCATAAAAGTCTATGGGTGCATTATAATTTTTCTCTACCCTTAGGGACATTAAGAATTTCTTAGTGAGGCTAAGATACCCTATTTCATTTGGGAATGCAAAATTCCTCTACCCAATCCTCTCAAGGTAGCTATAAATTTCACCTTGGATATTCAGGGCTAGGAGCATCCCTTCCGCAAGCATTTTGGTTGGCTCTATAGTCCTCTTCTTAAGCATATAATATCTAGTTTTCTCTTTCTCATTTTTGTACTTAGATTTGTGCGGTTGAACACTCTTCCTAGTAAAGTATTTTGATTTGGTTTAAGGTTGAGATTGAGGTTAGGATTCACTAATGACAGTCCCTTTACCCTTAGTGGTATCTTTCTTTTTGGTAGTCCTGGTTTTGGCTGCCATAACTTAAATAAAAGCAAAAACACAAAAAGAATAGAAATATAGAAGATAGAAAGAAAGGTAGAAAGTAGAATGTTGATGTAGCTTGAAAAAACCTTTGAAAGCTTCTTCTTGATGATCAAAACCTTGAAAGATTATTTGAGAATGTGTTTATTGGTTTCTAAAGATATATTTTCATGCAATAGGAGGGTATTTATTGACAAATATTGAAAAAATAACTATTTTTGACCGTTAGAGAGTAAGAAAATTTAAAATTTGAAAGTTCCAACGTTCAAAAGAAAATGTCAGTTACACATGTTGTGCGGTCAATCAACCTCCTGTGCGACTGCAAGCTCTGTCTGGCGAGCTCTCTAAAAAGTGGGGCACTCAGACAAACCTAAAGAGTGTGTAATGTTCAAGAAAATTTGAAAAATTGAATTATGAGCAACCACACGGGGTGTTGTGCACTCGTTCAGAAGACTTTTTGGAGCACGGGCTCAGGAAAATTTATTTTTGAAGCTCGGATCGGGAGAATGCCGATGATGCGTGACCACTCGGAATGTTTGGGCGACCACACAAAGGTAACAAATAGGGATTTTGAAGACTTTCAAATTCAAGTGATTAAAATAAATGTGGAAGTGTCAAAGAGTGATCATATAAGGGATTTTCCATCAATCATGCCAATGTGTTGTTTTATGAAGTTCAATCTTTCCTCATTTAAGGGTTGTAAAAATATTGGCAAGTTGATTTTGTGTGTCTATGAATTCTAAGACTATGTTATGGTTTTGAATATTATCTCTTAAAAAATTATGTTTGATGTCTATATGCTTTGACCTAGAATGCCGAATGGGATTCTTGGATAAATTAATTGCACTTGTGTTATCACATTTAATAGGAATGTTATCAAATATTTTTTCATAATCAAGCAATTATTATTTCATCTAAAGAACTTGTGTACAATAAAAACACGTAGCAACATATTTGGCTTTGATAGCAGATAAAGCAACCGACACTTGTTTCTTGCTAAACAAAGAAGCTAGGCATTCACCAAGAAAATGATATGCTCCGGTGGTGCTTTTCCTATCTAGTAGACTACTGACAAAATCCACATCAGAAAAACTGATCATGTCAAATGATGTATTTCTAGGATACCATAGACCTAAAAACAATGTACTATTCAAGTATTTTAAAAGTCTCTTATTTTAAATTCAAATGTGATTCCCTAGGACAAGATTGAAATCTAGCATACAAACAAACACTATATATTATATCGGATCTAGAAGCGGTTAAATAAAGTAGTGATCCGATAATACCTCAATATTTTTTCTCATCAACTTTCTTACCCCTTTCATCTTTGTCCAATTTGAAGGATGTGCTCATGGGAGTCTTGCTTTCTTTGCAACCATCCATGCCAAACTTCTTGAGAAGTTCCTTTGTATATTTGGATTGGTTGATGAAGATTCCATCCTTGCATTGCTTTACTTGTAGACTAAGGAAAAACTTAAGTTCACCCATCATGCTCATCTCAAATTTCCTAGTCATACAAGAAGCAAACTCTTGGCACAAAGATTCATTAGTAGCACCGAATATAATGTCATCAACATAGATTTGTACAATTAAAATATTATGCAATTTCTTTTTAACAAAAGTGTAGAGTCAACTATCCCTTTTGTAAAACCAATTTCTAATAAATAAGTACTAAGTCTATCATACCAAGCTCTTGGATCTTATTTCAATCCATATAATGCCTTGGTTAATTTAAAAATATGATTTTAAAGCTAATAATCTTCAAAACTAGGGGGTTGTTCAACATAAACTTCTTCATTTACAAAACCATTCAAAAAAGCACTTTTGACTTACATTTGAGAAAGTTTAAAGTTCATATGACATATAAATGCAATTAAAATTCTAATTGCTTTTAATCTTGCTATGGGGAAAATGTCTCATCATAATCAATGCCTTTCTCTTGGTTATAGCCTTTGGCTACCAATCTAGCTTTGTTTCCAGTAATATGATCATCTTCATCAAGCTTATTCCTATATACTCATTTGCAACCAATAATTGGATGATCCTTGCGTCTAGGAACAAGTTCCCACACTTTATTTCTCTCAAAATAGATTGAGTTCATCTTTCATAGCAATCACCCAAAATTTATCATTAAGAGCCTCTTCAATGGTCCTTGGTTCAATTTGAGAAACAAAAGCAATATTAGAATCTAAGTATTTAAATTTTGATCTAGTAGTTACTCCCTTTGAAGTGTCACCAATGATGAGTTTCCTTGGATGATCCTTTTGATAATGCCAATCTTTGGGTAGCTCTTGAGTTCCTTCTAGAACATTGCTTATTTCTAGCTCTTCAAATATATCTATAAAATAATCAAGAACACTACCTTTCCCATGATTAATCTTGAATGATTCATCAAAAATAACATGCATTGATTCTTCAACTACTAGAGTTTTTTTTTACTAAATACTCTATATGTTTTGCTAGAAGATGAGTAACCCAAAAAGATTCTTTTAATCTGATTTGAATGTGAATTTTCCAAGGTTGTCATTGGTATTTAATATGAAGCATTTGCATCCAAACACTCTCAGGCATGATATTTTAGGTTTTCTTCCTGTCCATAGCTCATAAGAAGTTTTGTCCATTAAAGGTCTTTTGAAAACACGATTTGAAATATAACATACGGTATTAATGGCTTTCACCCAAAATCAGGAAGGTAAATCATACTCATTGAGCATTATTCTAGCCATTTCTACTAATGTTCTATTTTTCCTTTCAACCACACCATTTTGTTGTGTTGTTCTAGGAGCTGAAAAATTATGTTAGATTATAAGTTTGTTGCAAAAATTTTAAAGTCATCATTTTCAAATTATTTGCTGTGATCACTTCTAATAGTTGTGATCACTTACCCTTTTTCATTTTGAACTCTTTTTGCAAAAAAAAAATTGAAATGATTGAAAGCTTCATTCTTTTGAGCTAGGAAATTAATCCATGTAAACCTTGAGTAATCATCAACAAGCACAAATGCATACAACTTGCCTCCAAGACTATCAACTCTATTAGGACTAAACAAATCTAAATGTATTAGTTATAGAGGTCTAGATGTACTTACTAAATTTTAGATTTGAAAGAACTCTTATGTTGTTTTCCTAGTTGACATGATTCACAAATTTTATCTTTATTAAATCTTATCTTAGGAAGACTAACTATAAGTTCTTCTTTACTTAGACAATATAATTGATCCATATTAGCATGTCCTAGTCTTCTGTGGCAAAACCAAGCTTCATTTTTAATGGTAACTAAACATTCAAAAGCATTATTAGAGTGTAGGTCAATTTTATACATGTCACCAATTATACTTCCATTAAATGCAAGCTTACCACTAGAATAGGTGATTTTGCATCCTTTAGAATTAAAGTTGACATATATTCTTTGTCACATAATTGACTAAAACTAAGCACATTATGTTTTATTCCAGTAACTAATCACACATTATCAATCATATTTTTTCCAAACATACCAATATAGCCAATGCCTATAATTTTTTCTTTAGCATTATTTCCAAAAGTTACATTACCACCTTGCTTGTAGGTGAGTGTTGTGAAAAGTTTTTATCACCGATCATGTGCCTTGAGCATCCACTATCTATAAGACAAATACTTTCATTGATAGTAGACTGTAGGCTTACCTACAAGACAATGAAATTTTACCTTCTTTTAGTTACCCAAATGAACTTGGGTCTTTGGGGGTTAGTAGTAGAGGGATCCTCTAATTTGAGGTGTGCCTTTCTAATATAACAAAATATAATTTTGTGTCCATATTTCATGAAATATTGGCGTTGATACAAGGTTTTATATTTTTGTATTCCTTTTTTATTGAACCTTGAAGAATTAAATTGACAATCACAAGTGTGTGTGATAGGATTGTTTTTGTACATGCTCGTGATTGTGTTCATGCCTTTTATACATATATGCATAATTTGCTCTTGGAACTCTAGTTCTAGCTTTAAGAGTATTCTTTTTAATAATTTTTGGCTTAATGTGTGCTTGTGTATTCTTTACAACTTCAACACTTGAAGTTTGAGTTGTAGATGCTTTAACAAATGTGGGTGCATTAGATGAAGTAGTAAATGAGCCATTAAACCCTAATCCATACTTGAAGGAAGGTAGTCTTTGGACACTAATCAATGTATCCAAGGCTTCCTTACCCTTCTGAAACTTTGAAATAGAATTTTTTAGTTCACTTATTTCTTCTTTTAAATTGTGATTTCCTAAGAAATTTTTTCTAAGCTAGATGAGTTTTTTGATATTTCATCTAAGGATTTCATCAATTGTTCATTTGAAGTTTTTAATTCTAAATTTGAATTCTTTAAAGAGATAAAATCCTTTTTCTAGTTTAGAACATTTTTCCTTATAAAATTTTATTTTAGAAAAGTATTTTTGAACTCTTAGGTTCATAAGCTTAATTACATCATCATCCAAAGCATCACAAACATTATCCCTATATGCATTGGAGTTTAAGGATTGAGTACTTACCTCATTGGTGTGATCATCATCATCTCCAATAGCCATGAGACATAGATTTGTAATTTCTTATTCTTCCTCCTCTTTTTCTTCACTTGAGGGGTCATTATCCCATGTGGCTTTAAGAGATTTCTTCCTCTTCTTGTCCCATTTCTTTTTGCTTTTGATCTTGAAGAATTCCATTTTGAAGTGACTCGGTTTGCCACATTCATAACATTTTACTTCATTCTTTTTCTCTTTTAACTTTAAAAGATGATTTGGAAGAATTACCTCTATTTGCTTGCCATCTGCTTTTCCTTTTCCATTCATTTAGTCTCCTAGATAGCATGGCCAATTCTTCATCATCGTCATCACTATCTTTTTCACTTGAGCTCTCAACTTCTTTGGTGGCTTTGAGAGCTATGGCTTTCTTCTTGTCAATCTTACCCTTATCTTCCTCTTTTTCGGTATGTAGCTCAAAGGTGAGGAGCTTGCCAACTAGTTCATCAATTCTTAGAGCACTAAGATCAAGAGCTCTTCAATTGAAGATATTTTTGCTTCAAAATTCTTCTTATCTCTTAATGCTCTCAATATTTTTCTATTGACATCACCTTGATCATATACTTTTCCATATTTCTTTAATTCATTAACAATTACAAGTGATTGATTTGTCATTTTGGTGATATTTTCATTGGGCTTCATCTTGAAGAGCTCATACTCATGTACATGCATTTGGGTTTTAGTGAACCTCACTTGATAGTACCCTCATGATAATTCTCAAGAGTTTTTCAAATGCTATATGCACAAGTAAGATGTTGGACTCTTACAACTTTTTCTCTAGATATGGAATTTACCAAGATGGAGGTTGCCCTATTGTTTTTGTAGTAAGCTCTTTCTTGAGCATCCGTCCACTTTTCTCTAGTAAGAAGCACATGAATACCATCTACTTCATGAGTAAGAGGTTTTCACTCATTTTTTATAAAATTCTAAAGCTCAATTCTCTCACTATCAAGAAACAAATTCATCTTGTATTTCCAATAAGAGAAATTCATTCAATCAAAGTAGGGTCTAAAAAGAGAATTGAGATTTCCATGAGAGGTTAAGGTAGATGAAGAGGAGGTTGCCATTATGGATCAATTTTCACAATTAAGCTTCTTGAAATTTTGAGGCTTTGATACCAATTATTATCCCAAATTAGCTATCAAGAGGGGGGAGGGGTGAATTTGTTGATTCAAGTAGTGATGATAAATTAAAACTTCAAAAGCAAAATGAAGAGAATCATGATGGAGATGAAGTAGAGTCGAGAAGAATGAATACAAGAGATTTATAGTGGCTCGGATTTACCTCAATCCTACATCCACTTTCTTAGTAACTTGTTAAGGTTCTACTAATCTTGAGTTTTTATAAGCTTAACTCTAACTTGGTGTTTTAACAAGCTGACACCAAATTTCTAACTTAGTGTTTTAATAAGCTCACACCAAACTTTACAATGGTTTGAGATCAATCCTCACAACCCATACAAGAGTTTTCCCAAAGCTCACTCTAAAATCTAAATGTTTCTAAGCTCACACTCAAACTTTTAATGGTGTTTAATGCTCACACCTAACACTTAAGGATTATAAGTTTTTAGATTTTGATACAATAAAAATGAAAGATATTGTTCAATACAATTACAATCATTATCTAACCACAACAATGAAGTTTATTATGGTATTTATAGCCTTTTTTGCTCGAGCTAGTTGTTCGAAGTGGTTCCTACATATGTAGCGCTTGTCTTCCACTAATTTGGTGACTGAAGCTCGGTGTGTGATCGCACTATTTAAAATTATCTGTAATGGATAATTCCAATGGTTAGATTTTATTGTTTGACAGAATCTAGCTCGTACATACCTTTGTGTTGTACGATCGCATAGCTCGGTATATGATGGCTCGACATAAGATTACTGTTAAATTTAATTTTCTTCATCCACGTGTTCGGTCATCATTGGTCTGAGGTATTTGGTGCTAAAATTAAAATTTGTTAGACTTGTGCAGTCGCTCAGTTAAGTTGGACAGTCGCACGAGGCTTTAAGCATTGAGGAAGTATTGCGAGAGTTGACCGTCATCTCTTCTGCCACTTTCAGGTTTTGGTCATTGCTTTGTATGGTCGCTCGGCTTCTTATGCTGTCACATAAATTTCTGGCATCCTGACTTCACCGTACACTGAAATCATGATACTTTATGTGAGTTTATGAATTTTTAGCTCAGTTTTGGTGTGGTTGCTCGTTGCTTGTGTATGGTCTCATGCCTACCGGGCATCCTGACTTCACCGCTCATTGACAACACAAACTTTTCTGTGAGATTTAAGGATTTAGCTCGGTGTGGTTGTGCGTTCATTTGGTTTTATCGGTCGATCGCACATCCAGCTTAGTATGTAGCTTCACTGCATGCTTAGATCGACATTTGCTCTAGCAGTTTTTTGCATGGGCTGCTTATGTGTGGTCACTCAATAGCTCAGGCAGTAGTACAAAGGCTCAGTTTTTATCGCTGCAATATAGACTTGTTTGAAATTATTAGTACTTTATCAATTTGATTGTTAATGATCAAAATAGAGTTTGATTGTCCAACAATATCAATGAAGCCATTGGCCACTTCTTTGATGTTAGAAGATAGCATGTCGCTTGTAAGGATTCTCTCTATATTATCAGTAGCAGTGGCATTTTTGTGTTCATCATAGTGAAGAAGAAAACTTGATTTTTACTATAGTTTTTTTTTTATTTTGGTTTTTAGTTTGCAAATCTTTTAATTTTGTTTATTTGGATTTTTTTGTTTCAAATGTATTGATTAAGCATTTTTTTTTTGTTTTTCAAATATAACACACAACATATATTCGATAAAATGCTTCAAAGTAATAGTTTTTGCAATTTTTTAGTTTTGCATCATATGCCGGTATATATTGATATATGTGGATATATGTCAGTATATGTTGGTGTATATTAATATATGTCGGTATATGTCATATATATATATTAACAGTATATATTGGTATATGTCAGTTAATATTAATATATGTTAATATATATTGGTATATATTACATATAAAATGACATTTTTATAATTTTATATTAAAACATTTTCTAAATAATTTTTATAGTATATCTGTATAAAAATATACAAATATATTATAAAATGACAACATCAAATGTAAAAAAATAAAAAAATATATTATAAAACGACAACATCAAATATAAAACTATACAAATATTTTATAAAACTACAACAAACACTAGAGATGATTCCAGTGTAATATCCAGCTAGGGCTGTAAATGAGACAAGCTATTCAAGCTCGGCTTGAGTCTTGGCTCGGTAAATGCTCATTTAGGCTAGAACTTGAACTATTAGCCTGTTAAATGAGCCAAGCTCAAGCTAAAAAATACTCAGTTCGTTAGCTCATTTAAAAACTCGTTAGGTAGGTTCATAAGTTAGCTCATTTATTATGTTGGATTAAAAATATATATAATTCAATTTTTATATATTAAATTATGTATACGAATATATTAATTTTTTGACTAATATAATTTATATAATTTATTAATATATGGTATATACGATAAATATACTAAATAATATAAAGTATAAAATAACTTAGTAATTCATAATTAAATATAAAATTATTGTAATACAATATTTTATTTTTATTAATATATAATCAAATTATTCATCCTTTATAAAAAATGTTAATTTTAGTATATCTTCTATGAAAATGTAGAAAAGATAAATAAAAACTAAAAACTGAAATAAGTTCGTTAAGCTAGTTAAACTTATTTAAATCTAACTTGAGTTCAAGCTCAAGATAAATGATATATGAGTTAGCTTGATACAAGCTCAGGCTCGGCTCGGGCTCAGGCTCGGGCTCGATTCGAGTTTAAATTCAAACTCGACTATTTTATGACAGGTCGAACTTAAGCTTTTCAAAGTTCAACTTGGCTTGGCTCGGCTCGATTACAACCCTATATTCAGCATATTTGGTCTTGATTTGGATGATTGGTTTGGAAAGTGTCAATAATTATTCTTAGTAATTTCCCTTTGTAGCAGAGCATAAGAAAAGGAAATTTAAATGTAATTGTAATATTTTTCTTCATAGAGGAAATATTTCAACTATTTTTAATCAAGCATTTTTAGACCTACCATCTACTCCACCAAATTTTCACAGTTCTAAACCACTTGGCTAGGTAATCGTGCATATAGACGAATGAAATCCAAAGTCCAAAACATTTTTCCTACTTTTGCAAATAAAAAGTTTTGTTATTGTATATTTGAAAAAAATTTTAAGTACAATAAATTTGAAAAAAAATTATTTTTTTAGGTTATTTATGTAAATATACCTAAAATTAATAATAAATTTTAAATTTAATGAATAAGAATTAAATTAATTCACTATAAATTTTTTGTCAAAGCACATTTAGAGTATAATAGAGATTTGGGCATAATCCTATATATAATTAAAATTAATAATAAAATTTAAAATTAATAAATAATAATTAAATTATGTGACATTTATAAAACTACCTAAAAAATAAGCTTTATTTCAAAAATACTACACAAAATAAAAATATTTATACTTTTAGAAAAAGTTGAAGTAAATTTTCAAAAATACCTCACTCTTCACTAAAACAAATATATATATTTTTTCAAAAACACCTCTTCTCTTATTACTATTGGCCAAATGATTGGACAATAAACTCTATTTTGATTATTGACAATCAAATTGACAAGTACTAATGGTTTGAACAAGTTTCTCCTTGTAGGTTTATCTTTGAGCACAAGTATGACCGCATGGTAACTCTATGCGATCGCACAAAAGCAGGAGAAAAGGACTACTCAAAGCATAGAAGAGATCACGGTCTCCGCACGATGATAACCTGAGCGCCACAAGTTGTGTGACCACCCAAGAATTATGTGTGACCACTAATAGAAAAAGAAAAATACAAAACTTACAAATGAGATAGCAGTCAAAGTTTGTAGTGGAGTGTTAGCAGCCTAAGGTTTTGTGCAACTACGTATGAGTTGAAGTAAAATCTCAAATTAATGCAGAGTAAATCATAGTGAGGTTGTGCAGTGAGAACCTTGACTTTGTGCCACTGTGCGAAAACAAAAGATTTGAATTTCAGTTCCAACATCATGGACAAATAATCTATGGACACATGGAAGAAGAATTTTTACACAAGAAAGTTATTCATTAAACATTTAAACTTTACATGTTTTAGTTCAATTTGTTTTCCAAAGTCAAAAAGGAGGAGGGGATTGTTGGTCTAATGATTGGATAATAAACTCTATTTTGATCATTGATAATAAAAAAATGATGGGTACTAATGATTTGAACAAGTGTCCTCTTGTAGGTTTATTTTTGAGCATATGTGTAACCGCACAATATCTTTGTTCGACTGCACAAAACCAGGAGAAAATGACCACTTTAAGCACAGAAGAGATCACAGTCTCTGGCATAGTGATAACATGACCGCCACAAGTCGTGCGACCACCCAAGAATTAAGTGTGATCGCCCTATAGAATAAGAAAAATACAAAACTTATAGAAGAGATAGCAGTCGGAGTTTGCAGTGGAGTGTTGCCGCCCAAGTTTTTTGTGAGACTATGCACAAGCTAAATTAAAATCTCAAATCAACACAAAATAGATCGTGGTAAAGTTGTACGGTGAGAACCTTGGCTTTGTGCAACCGCGCAAAAACAAAAGAATTGAATTTTAGTGCCAACATCATGGACAAATAATCTATATGCATATGAAAGAAGAACTATTATACAATAATCACTTTTACTTTTTATGTGACCGCACAAGGTGATGGTACGATCGAAAGACCTGTATAAGCTGGATAGAAATGTAATGATCAATCTACCTAGCAACTTGCATTAACCATTGGAAAGATCCATTGGAAAAAATTTAAAATTAGCGATCGCACAATGTGTATGGCGACCATTAGACACCTCTCGGCTAAGAATAAAGAAAATGGTCCACACCAATTATGTAAGATTCAACTAGATCTTTCATGTAATGGCTAATTGGACTTGATATGGCTATAAATACGTCAAGAAAATTTAGGTTTAAAGAGAGATGAGCATTATATAGCCAAGAAAAACACTTTAAATTTCTTTGCTTCAAATTTCTAATTGTAATTCTTAAGTGTTAGGTGTGAGCATTAAACACCATTGTATAAGTTTGAGTGTGATTTTTGAAATACTTAGGTTTTAGAGTGAGCCTATAAAAACTCTTGTTGAGTTATGAGAAATCACTCAATCCTTGTGAAAGCTTGGTGTAAGCTTGTAAAAACACGAAGTTAAGATTAAAATTGTATAATCCAAAGTTAGTGAAATTCTAAACTTAAGGGTTGGGGAGTGAATGTAGGATTGATTTGATCCGAACCACTATAAATATCTTATGTTCATTCTTCTCTACTTACTGATTTCTTTGTCTTGCTTTTAATTTTTAATTTCCAATCACTTCTTTAAACAACCAATTCACCTTCCCCCTCTTGGTTGCTATCTTAGAAATAATTACTATCAGAGCCTTAAAATTTCAAGATGCTTAATTATGAAATTTGATCCACAATGTCAGTTATTTCTCCATCTAGCTCTACTACTTCAACTTCTCCATCTACCTCCATAATTCATCTCATAGAAATCTCAATTCTTATCGTAGATCATATGTTGATGGAACCGATTACTCTTGTTGGAAATATAAGATGTATTTGTTCCTAAAAAGTGAGGGAATTGAGCTTTTGAAATGTGTGCAAAATGAGTAGAAACCTCTTACTCATAAAGTTGATAGTGCCCAAGTGTAGACCCTTGATTTTGGCTCCAAGCTAGCCAATTAAAAGGGTCAGGTCAATTTCAAAAGTTTAAACCTAGTCTAGTCTAGTTTTAAAAGATTAAAATAAGTATGGACTAATTTTAAAGGCTCAAAATCGATCAGATCCAATCTTAAAATCCCAAACCAAGCCGGTTCGAGCCCAGAGCATTTAATCATGACAAACTGGCTTAGCCAATTCTCCATGAGAAAGGCCCACAATGAATTGGCTAGCCCAATTCACTGTAAGTCTTCAATCTAGGATTTAAAATTGAAGGTTTAGGCCTAATTATGTCTAGATTCAGTTGGAATTGGCTTCAAATTCTAATTGTAATTGGATCAACAGAGGGAGTTTTTAAAAATTAAAAATTGTGGAGCTAGCTTTAACCCTAATGCTGGCTTATAAATACAAGTTTAAACAATAAAGGAAGGAGGAGGACAGTGATTAGCAACAAAGACAATTGAAACACAACAACCAAGGAGGCAATGGTGATTGCCTCAAGCTTGCTTCGTTCATCCAAGACTAAAGTTGCTCAGGCAGTAATATGAGCTTGACTCAACATATTGATATTGGAGAAGCCAATATGCAGGTTTAATTTTCTAAGATTAATTTATTTTAAACATCCAGTAGGTATATTAATCTATTATAGTATCATTAAACGACTTACATATTAGGAAGCTATTTTAACACAATAACAATGAAAGTGTTAATTAGATTCCAGTAGAAGTAGATATTTTAAAGATTATTTAGTTTCAATAGCTAAATAATCTTGGTTGTAATTTTATAAGCACTAGTAATGTGATTTTGACTTATTTCGTATAAATCTTAAACCCCAATCTATAAAACCCTAACCCAAATACCAAACCCTAATTTTATAAAACCCTAATATGATTTCCAAAACTCTAACTCATCCAATTTAATTTCTAAAAACCCTAATTTTATAAAACCCTAATCGTGAAATTGAATTTCAAAATAAATCCTAATTCTAACCAAACCCTAATTCCACAACAAAAAACCTGCCTTGTAAACCGTTTATCTTTTGGGTTAGTAGGACCGCCGTATGTGTTGCGCACTATAATTCATTTGGGGTTAATATTAAGACATGCTAGTGGATTAAAATTTTAATTTCCTTTTAATTAAGCCTTAATGTTATGATTATTTTATGATTATTATTATTTATGCATTTATGGGATTGCAATTTCTTATTTTTTGGGATTTTAAGAGACTTATAAAAGGCATGTTTCTAATTTGTGGGCGCCTTAGTTATTTTTAATTATGTAATCTATTTTATGAACTTTAGGACTTTGTAAAGGGCACGTTTCCACCAATGGTGGGTGTCCCATTTTCATTTACTTGTATCCTGTATATTGAACGGTTGTAGGGGCATTTTTCTATCCTCGGATGGATGCTTATTTTGTTTACTTTTTTTCAACTTGTTTACTTCAATTGCATGTAGTATGGATAATATTGTAATAATTTAAGAATTTATAATATTTAGACCTGAAAAGAAGACCGGTTCCAATGAACCGGGTACTATAGGGCTGCTGGGTCATTATCACCTTTCCCATGCGTACACAGCTTTTTGAACCCAATAAGGGTATTGGGGATTCCTTAGAAATCAAGTCATCACCCCTTTCTATTTCTTTCTTAGCCCGTTCGGATGGTAACTCTATTTTCTCTGGGCTTAAGCTCATGTTTTCTAAGGCCCCGAGCCTAATAGTGCTGAAGTTGCAAGAACCATTCCACGGAGAGTGGGGGCAAAAATCTCCTCACAAACCAAGAGCCTCTTCTTATAGCACAATGGACGAAAGCTCAAGAAAGGGCTCTCTATAAGAATAATAGAGCAGCCTCTATTTTGGTGAATTCTATAACTAAAGAAGAAGTTAGAAGAGTCCAACATCTTACTAGTGCACATAGCATTTGTAAAACTCTTGAGAATTATGACAAGGGTACCACCCAAGTGAGGTTCACCAAGACTCAAATGCTTGTGCTTGAATAAGAACTCTTCAAAATGAAGCCAAATGAAAATTTTACAAAAAATGACAAATCAATTACTTGCTATTGTCAACGACTTAAAGAAATATGAAAAAGTATATGATCTAGATGATGCAACGACAAAATATTGAGAGCACTTAAATCTAATAAGAACTTTGAGTCAAATTTTTCTTCAATTGAAGAAGCTCATTACCTTAGCACATAAAGAACCGATGACCTAGTTGGAAAACTCCTCACCTTTAAATTGAATGCCAAAAAAAAAAAGATAATAAAGGTGAGAAAGATAAAAGGAAAGCCATAGCTCTCAAGGCTACTAAAGAAGTTGAGAGCTCAAGTGAAGAAGATAGTGATGATGATGAATAAATGGCCATGCTATCTAAAAGAGTTAGTGAATGGAAAAGAAAGAGGAGAATGCAAGCCAATAAAGGTAACTTCTCTAAATCCTCTTTCAAAGAAAAGAAAAAGAAAAATGAAGTGAAATGCTATGAATTTGACAAGCCGGATCACATCAAAATATATTGTCCCAAATTGAAGAACAAGAAGAAATGCGACAAAGAAAACATGAGATGATGACTCTTCAAGTGAAAAAAGGAGGAAGAGCAAGGAATTGCAAATATTTGTCTCATGGCTATAGGAGATGATGATGGTCACACCAATGAGGTGTGCCTAAAATCTACAATCCATGAAAGCATTTGGGTTAATAGATAGTTGATGCTCAAGGCACATGACCAGTAATGAAAAACATTTTACAACCCTCACCTATAAACAACGAGATAATGTAACCTTTGGAGACAATGCTAAAGGTAAGATTGTTGGTATTGGTTCCATTAGTACACTTGGTAAGAATTTAATTGATAATGCATGGTTGGTTGATAGTTTGAAACATAACTTGCTTATAAAATTGATCTACACTTTTACAATTCTTTTAAATGCCTTGTTGCTTTGAGCAATGATGCTTAGCTTTGGCATAGAAGATTGAGTCATATTAATATGGACCAACTCCAATGTCTAAGCAAGGAAGAACTTATAGATGGACTTCCCAAGATGAAATACAATAAAGATAAAGAATGTAAACCTTGTTAACTTGGGAAATAATACAAAAGCTCTTTGAAATCCAAGCATATTGTATGTACTTCTAGACCTTTAGAATTAATTCATTTGGACTTGTTTGGACCGAATAGAATTGCTAGTCTATGAGGTAAATTATATGCATTTGTACTTGTTGATGATTACTCTAGGTTTAATTGGATTGATTTCATAGCTTATAAGAATGAAACTTTTATTATTTTAAATTTTTTACTAAAATAGTAAAAAACAAAAAAAGGCTATGTGATCACTTCCATTATAAGTGACCATGGCAAAGAACTTGAAAATGAGGATTTTAAAAATGTTTGCAATGAATTTGGGATTTCACATAACTTTTCATCCCTTAGAACCACAACAAAATGGTGTGGTTGAAAAAAAAAAGATAGAACCTTGGTTGAAATGGTTAGAATAATGCTCAAAGACTATAATTTACCTTCTTACTTTTGGACAAAATCCATTAATATCGCATTTTATATTTCAAATTGAGTTTTCAAAAGACCTTTAATGAATAAAACTTCTTATGATATATGGAATGGAAGAAAACCCAAAATTTCATACCTTAGAGTATTTGGATATAAATGTTTTACATTAAACACCAAGAAAAACCTTGGAAAATTCTCGTTCAAATCTAATGAAGGAGTATTATTAGGATACTCATCTATTAATAAAGCATATAAAGTATTTAATAGAAGAACTCTAGTAGTTGAAGAATTAATGCATGTTATCTTTGATAAATCCTTTAAGCTTGATCATAGGAAAGGTAATGTTCTAGATGATTTTGTAGGTACATTTGAAAAGCTTGAGATAAATGATGTTCTAAAGGACAACAATGATGAGCTAAAATAAATTGTGGAACAAGCAGAGTCCAAGATTAAAGAAACCAAAAATTACCTTAAGAATGGCATTATCAAAAGGATCATCTTAAAGAGCTCATCATTGGTGATACATCAAAGGGACTAACTACTGATACATCAAAGGGACTAACTATTGGATTAAAATTTAAATATTTAGATTCAAATATAGCTTTTGTTTTTGAAATTGAGCCAAGGACTATTAAGAAGGCTCTTAATGATGAATGTTAGGTGATTGCCATGCAAGATGAACTCAATCAATTTGAGAGAAACAAAGTGTAGGAACTTGTTCCTAGACCCATGGATGATCCAATTATTGGTTGAAAATGGGTATATAGGAATAAGCTTGATGAAAATGGACTCATCACTAGAAAAAAAAAGCCTGATTAGTAGTCAAAGGCTATAATCAATAGGAAGGTATTGTTTATAATGAAATATTTGCCTCCATAGCTAGATTAAAAGCAATTTGAATTTTACTTACTTTTGGTTGTCATATGAATTTTAAACTTTTTTAAATTCATATCAAAAGTGCATTTTGAATGGCTTTATTAATGAAGAAGTCTATGTTGAATAACCTCCTAGTTTTAAAGACTATAGACTTTTAAATCATGTTTTTAAATTAACCAAGGCACTATATAGATTGAAATAAGATCCAAAAGATTAGTATGATAGACTTAGTACATATTTATTGGAAAATGATTTTTCAAAAGGCAAAGTGGATACTACACTCTTTATTAAAAAGAAATTCCATAACATCTTAATTATACAAATTTATATTGATGGAATTATATTTGGTGCTACTAATGAATCTTTGTGCCAAGAGTTTGCTTCTTGAAATGAGTATGATGGGTGAAATTAAGTTCTTTCTTGGTCTACAAATCAAGCAATGTAAAGAGGGAATTTTTATCAACCAATACAAATATTCCAAGGAACTTTTGAAGAAGTTTGGGATGGGTAGTTACAAGGCAAGCAAAACTCCTATGAGTACATCCTTAAAGTTTGACAAAGACGAAGTTGGTAAGAAATGTTAACCAAACCCTCCTATTTTTTATCTTAGGAAATCAACTTGAATTTACCTAACAGTTGCACCAACTTTCATTTTGCAGGAAGTTATTTCCTTTGAAGGAAATATGAAAAGTCTGATAGGACCACATAGAAGACCGACTGAACCATTGATGACAAATGAGCCAAAAAGACACAGAAGGTTTTACGATGGATAGTACTTCAAAAATCTCACCATACCACGTGAAGTCCGACCAGACCATATGTCATACCGACCAGACCCTTGAATGAGAAAAGAGCTAAATCACATAAAAGGATTCACAGTTAGAAGTACTCTCATTTTCTCAGAGTATCACATAAGTTCGATCAAACTCAATGATATTCTGACCGGACCATACAAGCAAATTTTCTCCAAAATATCCAGTATGTTTTCCAGTTGAGGCTAAACCCAAAAATTGGACAGACTAAGAAAAGTCTGACCGGACCTGATGCAAGATCGACCGGACTGTTTAAAAATTAATCAAGTCAGAAGCCGTTGGATCTCCACTCAATAAGTGGAAGCCATGTGGACTATCCATTGGAAGAGCATTAATTAGAATTTTAATTACTCTAACCGAACCATGCATAATTCAACCGGACCACACTACTTTCGACCGGACCTTTATAAGTCCAAACATAAAATTGCTCTGGCAGAGAAATTAGTGAAAGATAAGAATCAAACAAATTGGTCCCGACTTCAAATGGCTAATTCTTGACTTGAAGGCTATAAATACCTTATGTAACTTTATATTTAAGAACTTTTTTTATTTGTAATAGCCTTCTTGAACATCTTTCTTTTTTTTTTTTGCATCAAAATCACTTTTTGTATTAATTGAGTGTGGTGTGAGTATTAAACACCATGTTAAGTTTGAATATGAGCTTGAAAATACTTAGGTTGTGAGAGTGAGCCTGGGAAAACTCTTGTAAGGGTTGTGAGGAAGTAATCTTAAACCATTGTAAGTAGTTTGGTGTGAGCTAGAGAAAACACCAAGTTAGAGTTAAACTTGTAAAAACTCAAAGCTAGTGAAACCTTAACAAGTTGTTAAGGAAGTGAATGTAGAATTAAGGTAAATTCGAACCACTATAAATCTTTGTGTTCCATCTTCTACTTAATCTTCCTCTACATCTTCTACACTTCTTTTTAATCTTTGAATTTTTTGAATTAACCATCTTTTCTTAAGCCAAACTAATTCACCCCCCCCCCTTTGTTGCTGTCTTGGGACAACAAGAAAGTAGATGAGAAGAAATATCAAGGTATTATCAGATCCCTACTTTACGTAACTACTTCTAGACCTGATAATGTATAGTATTTATTTATGTGTTAGATTTCAATCTAATCCTAAGGAATCATATTTTAATGTAACTTAAAGAACATTAAAATCCTTGAGTGGAACATTGCATTTAGGACTTTGGTATCCTAGAAATACATCATTTGACATTTTAGATTTTTTGAATGCAAATCATACCGATAGTCTACTAGATATAAAAAGCACAACTGGTGCATGCAATTTTCTAGGTGATTTCTTGGGTTCTTAATTTCGTAAGAAACAAGTGCCTGTTACTCTATCTACTGTGGAAGCTGAATATATTGTGACTTGCTTTGTTGCACATAAGTTTTATTGATGAAGCTACAATTGCTAGATTATGGTAAAGAGTTTGATCATATTCCCATCAAATGTGATAATACAAGTGCCATAAATCTATCTGAAAATCCTATTCAATATTCTAGATAAAAAACATAGATATCAAGCATCATTTCTTAAGAGACAATGTTCAAAACTACAATGTTGTTTTAGAGTTCATTGATACTCAAAATCAACTTGCAAACATCTTTACAACACCCCTAAATGAAAAAAGAATGAGTTTCATAAAACAACATATATGGATGATAGATGGAAATACTCTCGATTAATTGTCTTTTGTCGATGTGTTGATTGATTAAATTGAATGTATTTATCAATTTTGAATTAAAATTACTTGTAAATACATTTAACTTGTAATAATACTTTATTTACATATTTTTTAATCATTACAAAGTAAGACCATCATCAAAACTCTTCTAATCAATCATAGTGATCGCTCAAAGATTTGGAATGGTCGCACAGAACAATGGCTTATCTAGTTCCCTAGAAGCTAACTTAGTGCGATTGCATAACTTATCAAGCGATCGCTTATTTTAAATTTTTTTCAAATTTTCTTGACCGTTATTTGATAATCTAGCTAGTGAGAATGCCTCTGGTTTCTAATAGTCACAAGGCAATTCTTGCGCTCGCACAAATGTTAGAGCGGTTTCACAGGAGTATTAATTGCCAAATTTTTTAAACAATGAAAACTACCCAACTCGACCCATTTTGACCCTAATGGTCACAAAATAACTAGTTTTCAAAAATTATATATATACCTATATTTCTAAGAAGAAAACAATTTTACCAACACTGAATCACCTCTCTAAACAATTTCTCAAGGTTTTAGCTCTTTGAAGACTTCTTGAAGACTTGAAGCTTCTCCAATAACTTTCTCTTCTACCTTTATATTTCTTGTTCTTTTTTTGGTTAACCATGGCTCCTAAAACCAAGGCTTTTAAGAAGAAAACCTCACTACCACTGAAAAAGGGAAATGGATAGTTTTTAGAGAACCACAACCTCAAGCCAAATCACACACTTATAGTAGTATTCAACCCCATAAACCTAAGTATAGAAATGATGAGGGGAAAATAAAGTACTACATGCTTAAGAAAGAGAAACTTGAGGCTACCAACATCCATGCAGAGGATATTCTCCTAACTCTTAATATAAAAGAAGAAATTTATAGATTCTTAGAAAGAATAGATTGGAGAAATCTAGCTTTTCCAAATGAGTTAGGATATCCTAGCCTGACTATAGAGTTACTCATGACCTTAAGACTAGAAAAGAACCATAATGCCCCAATTGGTTTTTATGGATTTTACTTTCATCTTTTTAATTAAGAATTTGCCTTGTCCTTTGATGACTTTGCTGAAATTTAGGGATTTCAAATCAATGGTGCTTTTTCATACAATGAAAAAGACTACCCGTTGAAAAACTACTCTAATTTTTGGAGAGAAATTTCAATAGAGAATGAATATGACAATAGGTCCTCCAAAGCAATAGGTCTTCCAAAGCTATCCATTTCAAATCCCTAACTTTAGGCTCCTCCATAGGATCATAACCTACATTGTCCACCAAAGGAGTGATAGCAATGAAAAAGTCACTCAACTTGACTTATTCTTCATTTATTCCATGATTAATGGTGAACCAGTGCAAACCACCCTTTTTTTATTGATACCTTCCTCCACCATGGAAAATATAGAGTTGACACTTTCTTCTTATCCTCCCAAGTCACTCAAATAGCTAGATATTTAGGATTTCTCACTCCTGAAAATCTAGCAACTTTAAGTGATCCTCTAGACCCAGCCACCAATTTCATCAACATTGCTTATTTTGAGCATGCTAGATCCATTACCAAGGATGAAAATGAGTACACCTTTAGCAGTAAAGGTGCTATTCAAAGAGAAATGAAGTGACCTAGATACAATATTATTGAGGAAGAAGGTGGAGAACCAATAAAAGTAGAGCTTGAGCACCCTCCTAAGCCAACCAAATCTACAAAAGGAAAGGGTGAATCTTCTAAAACCATGAAACTCATTCTCAAAGTTATTCGCTCACTTCAAGAAGGATGTCACCAAAAAGAATCACAAAGCTCAACAAGAAGGTGGATTTTCTATCACATGTCAACCAAGAAATCTATGAAATGCAAGAGAAATTTGACCTCCCTCAATGTAAACTTCAGGATTGGAATGTGAGTAAGCACATTGAGAGTGAGAGTCCTTTTGAAGAATCCTCTGAGCATTCTATTGAAAACTCTCCTCCACCCTCTCCACCCTCTCCACCTCTTGATGAGGAAGATCTGGAAGAACAATATCAAGAAGTCACTCAACCTACCTCTAGGAAGGGCAAAGGGATTGTTAAAGATTGACTTTCATTAAGTTCTTTTGTTGTTTGCTTTATGTTTTGTCTGATCATTATCAATGAAAATTGAATTTTATTTTACCTTATGATTTGTGCTTTATGCTATATGTTCTACTGTTGTTTATTTTTCTTATCAATAAATATTTAGTGTTTGCCTTATTTCATTCTTTATTTTTGCCTTTGTCAAAGGGGGAGAAGTTTGTTTCATAAAAAATTGAATTATTGGCACTAATAATATTAAAAGAGGAGAGAAGATAAGATAAAAGGGAGAGAAAACACATTAATGGAGAGAAAACACATTTGAACATTACATTTGAATATTGAAATCAAATCTTTTATGCATATATTAAGGGGGGAGAACAATTTTAAAGCTTAACATTTGATCTAAAAGGAAGTTATTCATTAAACATTTAAACTTTACATGTTTTAATTCAATTTTATTGCCAAAGTCAAAACAGGGGGATTGTTGTTCCAATGATTAGATAATAAACTCAATTTTGATCATTGATAATCAAATTGATGAGTACTAATGATTTGAACAAGTGTCCTCTTGTACGTTTATCTTTCGGCATAAGTGCAACAACACATCATCGTTGTGCAACCGCATAAAAAGCAGGAGAAAAGGACCACTTAAAGCACAGAAAAGATCACGATCTCTGGCACAGTGATAACCTGACCCGCCATGCGACCACCCAAGAATTATATGCGACCGTCCTATAGAATAAGAAAAATACAAAACTTGCAGAAGAGATAGCGGTCAGAGTTTATGGTGGAGTGTTGGCCACCGAAGGTTTTTGTGTGACTACGCACGAGCTAAAGTAAAATCTCAAATCAACACATAATAGATCGTGGTGACGTTGTATGGTGAGAACCTTGACTTTGTGTGATCGCGCGAAAACAAAAGATATGAATTTTAGTGCCAACATCATGGACCAATAATCTATAGACACGTGAAAGAAGAATTATTATACAATGGTCACTTTTACTATTGTGCGACCGCACAAGGTGATGGTGTGATCGCAAGACATGTACAGGTTGGAAGGATATGGAACCATCGACCTGTAGAGCAACTTACATTGACCGTTGGAAAGATTTGTTAGATAAAATTCAAAATAAGCGATCACACAATGTATATGACAACCGCCAGACACCTCTCAGCTAAGAATAAAGAAAATGGTCCACAACAATTATGTAATATTCAACTAGATCTTCCATGTAACGGTTAGTTGGACTCAACGTGACTATAAATAGGTCAAGAAACTTTAGTTTCAAAGAGAGAAGAGCATAATATAGCCAAGGAAAACACTTTAAATTTCTTTGCATCAAATTTATAATTGTACTCCTTAAGTGTTAGGCATGAGCATTAAACATCATTGTATGAGTTTGAGTGTGAGCTTTGAAACACTTAAGCTTTAGAGTGAGCATGTAAAAACTATTGTTAAAAATATGGTGTGAGCTTGTGAAAACACCAAGTTAGGATTGAGCTTGTAAAAATTCAAAATTAGTGAAATTTTCAACATGAAGGTTGGGAAGTGAACGTAAAATGATTTGATCCGAGCCACTATAAATCTCTTGTATTTATTTTTTTCTACTCTACTTATTTCTTTGTCTTGTTTTTTTTTTAATTTCCAATTAATTCTTCAAACAACCAATTCACACACCCCCCCCCCCCCCCCCCCCCATAGTTCTCATCTTAGGAAAACAACTACAATCAATATTTTACTTTAATTTTTATTTTTTTTTCAAACTTCACTATTAAATAAAAATATACTAATAAAATAATAAAAAATAATAATTTAAATTATTTTTTTAGCATATAAATTTTAAAATTTTTTATAAAAAAATTTAATTTTAATTTAAAAAAATAAGAATAAAAAATATATAATATATAATATATAAAAATATATTAATAAAAATATTAAATTTATTTTAAAACAAATATTACATATTATACATATAAAAAAGTTAAAAATTAATAATTTCGTGATGAAAAATATTATATAGATATTTGATAGATGTTTTGTATGTTTGGTAGATTTTTATTAGATGTTGTAGATATTTAATAGATGTTATGTGCGCGTCATAAATTTTTTTATATATGTTGTATGTTTTTTATGTAGATATTATGTAGATATAGTATATATATTGTATAAATATAAAATTAAAAAATAAACTTAAAAATATTAAAAGCATTATGTAGATATCTGATAAATATTTAATAGATTTTTAATAGATGCTTGTTGGATGTTATGGAAGCTCAATGGATGCTTGGTATACACTGTATATATGTTATTATTTATTGTGTATATATTTTATATATGTTATATATATTATGTATATTATATATATATTTATTATATGTATATTAAAAATATGACATAAAAAATTATTTTTGAACATGAAAACACAAATAAAAATAAATAGAAAAAAAATAAAAATTAACACCATAAACGTAAAAATGAAGAAAATGTGTGTTTTTATAGAAGTGAAAACAAAACTTTTGGTTTAGTCTTTTTGAAAAATAAAAAGTTAAAAAAGGTACAAGGCGTACCTTTCTCTTAAATTAATATAGATAAAATTATGTGGTGTAATTTCTCTGGGTAGTTTGTAAAAATTCAAATTTAACTTTTACACTGTTTTTAAATTTTTTTTTCTTTTTTACCTTTTATATTTATAAATAATTTTTTTGAGTTCATATTCTTATTATATAAAAATATATATATATATATACATAATATATATATAATATATACAAAATACACATACAACAAAATAAATAATATCTACCACATCTACCAAACATCTATTAAATATATACTAAACATCTATGTAATATTTTTAATATTTATTTAGTTTTATTTTTTAATTTTTTCTTTTACAATATACACACAATATTTATACAATATTTATATTATATTCACATAACTTCTACCTAAAATATACACAATATACATAATAAATACATAATAAATACATAATATACAAATAACATTTACCAAACATGCATAAAACATCTACCAAACATCTATACAACATTTACATAACAAAATTAAATTTTTTTTAAAACCTTTTTTTACATGTATAATATCTAAATTTTGTTTAAAAATAAATTTAATGAGTTTGATTAATATAGTTATATATATTATATTTTTTTGTTATTTGTAATCAAAATTAAAATTTTTCCTTTATAAAAATTAATATATTATTTTATTAAAATATTTTATTTAATAGCAAAATTTGAAGAAAAAAATAAAAATTGAAGAAAAATATTGATTATAGTGAGAGAAGATGAATTTTTTTTTAAAAAAAATTATTTTAGTGAGGAGTGATGTATTTTTGAAATTTTGCTCTAACTTTTCTAAAAGTATAAATATTTTTATTTGTTGTAGTATTTTTGAAATAAAATTTAATTTTTCAATTAGTTTTGTAAATGTCCCATTAATATACTATAAATTTGGGTCAAAGCTCATTTAAGATATTATTGGAATTTGGACCAAAGCCCAAGTGCAATTAAAATAAATAAATAAATTTTAAATTTGTAAATAATAATTATATTAATAAACTATAAATTAATGAAATAATTAACACCACTTACAAATTACAAACCTAATAAATAATTTAAATTCCAAAAGGCATATTTTAGGCCTATGGAAATTCATAATATATGTAATAAACTTAATAAGAAAATTAAACATTAAAATGATATAAACCTATTTAATTATAAAAATACCAACATAATAATTTAAATTTTAAAAATCATATATTTAGATATATGAAAAATTCATAAAATACATAATAAACTTAATAAGAAAAATTAAACATTTAAAATGGTATAAGTCTATTAGTTATAAAAATGCCGACATAATAAATAATTTAAATTTCAAGAAGTATATATTTAGGCCTATGAAAATTAATAACATATAAAAATAAACATAATAAGAAAATTTTAAAATTAAAAATAGTATAAGCCTATTAATTATAAAATTGCCGGACTAATAAATAATTTAAATTTCAAAAAACATATATTTAGGCATATAAAAATCCATAACCTAGGTAAAAAGCTTAATAAGAAAAATAATTACCTTATTATTGTAGGTGATTATAGTGTGAAATATTTGTTAGAATAATTGTTTTAATATTGTATGTGAATTATTTTATATTTGTATTTCATTATTTTATAGGAATGGCATATTTATAGAAATGCTTGTGGTTTGTGAAATATTGTTGTGGTCTATGTGATATAAGGGTGAGCTATTAAAAGTGTTTTTTCATTGCAAGGATGTTAGAAATTAGTTTGGTAGCTACTATACTACTAGAAATTCTGCTAATTTTTTTTTTTATAAATATAGATTGAAATGTAATTGTTTCAAAAATAAATTTAAAAACTACATAATATAAATCAACCTTAGTACTCATTGGTAAGTTTATTACTGTTCGCTACAAATGAAAACTCACTGAATTATCCATTTTATATAATTTAGAAATAACAATATATATTTATGTTAAATAGCATTTACCTGAGACTATAGTTTGCAAGTTTTATATAAAATTAGTAATATTCCTCTCAAATTGTTCTCTAAGTACATACTGAATATCATTCAAAAATATTCTTTTTAATATTTAAGATATTTGGCGTCGTGCACTTGGTGAACCTAGAGAAAATGCTACCGGTTTTTCTATAAAATTTGTAACAACTATTGTTTAACTGTTAATTAAGATATATATTATGCTTTTAAATGGGTTAAATCCTTACCCTTTAGGAAGGTGAAATGTAGAGATATAATATAAATAATTGAGCTGTAGTTCATTTATTAATTTTCATTTAGGAAAAATAAATACAAACTATGCTTGGATGTACCAAAGGCTCAATCCAAATCGTACTATTAATATGATATTTATCAATGGGGTTGAAGAGTTTGCTAGATTTATCTATTCTCAAAGGGGATATATGCAAGACAATAAGATTCAGTGTCCATTCTTTAAATGTCATCATACAATATTTTGGAAAACCAATGATGTAAAGTTCCATCTAGTCAATTTTATCTCTTTTGATTTTCCATGGGAGTAATATTAGAAAAGCCTATTCCTTCAATACTCTTCACCTAAAATTCATTTGATTCAAAATTATAGGGTTTTAGAGAGAGAAGTTGCATTCTTAGTTAATCTCCATTGAATTCTGGCTATAATCTGACGAGGTAAGATAATTCAGATGATTTCCATTCTAGATGTTATAATTTTTACCTTTAATTTCATTTAATTTCCCTTAGCTATCTCAAATATCAAGCTAATTACCCATTCTTTTGAGCAACACATTCTTTGGGTAATTCAATTTCAATTTATTGTGTGTTTTCATCCGTATAATTAGAGATTAGTATTTAACAAATTATGATTAAACTATGTTTCAATTTTATATAAATATATTTGGGCAATATTTAATTTTGATAAAATTTTGTCATGAGAGATTGAATGGAGGAAGGGAATTCTAGTTATGCATTCGGGTTGGACATTGAAGAACTACAATTGTGATGAGAATGATGTTGTTCAATGGAGTAGTTTGTTTGGGTAGCACCTAGTTAAGCCAAAATTTTGCTGAATTTCAATTAGAATTAAGATACCGGCCCCATGTTCATGCATTCTATCATTCCAATTAGAAATTAGTCAAAAGCTTATTTGATTAATGTGCACTGTTTGTTCTTAGGAGATGATCTTGTTTCAGGTATAGATACCTATGGAGCTCCAGTTATCTAGGTGCTTTTTGTCTGTTAGGCCAAGTAAGCAGATATATATGTAATATTGTATTTTCAAAAGTATTATATCTATATGATTTTAAAATAAGAATTTACTAAATTCATATTGTCGTTTTGTTTTGAACGTTATTTATTTTCTAATAAATTGAGAATAAATAATAGTAGTTAATCATTTCACATATATGGCTGGTTGATTCTACTGTAGCTAGATAAATATTTATTATACACTCTTGCTATGAACCTATGTGATCACACCTTGATGACGGCTATTTACAAAATTAAAAAATATTATCCTTTGGGGACAGCGCTTGGTATACATGTAGCTTTTGAGGCATATATCTGATGGTTTCCCTTTTGGGGATTTACTCTGCATATGTGTACGACATGTATTGCTTCATATGTTGCGAGGTGAGTCATCATACGCCTTTGTATAGCAAGGAATTTGTAGGGAACTAAATCTGAGTGTATACAAATAATGTTTGAACTAAATTATTTATTTTTTTAACTAATAAATTATAAGTTGAAAAAAATTTCCGAAAGCTATGATTGAGATTTCAAATGAATTTTATCCAGTTGATTATTGATTATATAATATATGTTATTAAATCCCTTGTTTATTCCCCCTTGTTATGTATGTATATATTTACTGAGTAGTTGAACTCACCCTATTAATTTAACATTTCAGATAGTTTTGGTGCTTGGTCTAGTTGATTCCTAGTAGAATGTTGTCTACCATCCTTTATCGCTTCTAGCTTCTAGTGGAGGTTGAGCCAACCATCTTTTCTATTTTGGGTTTTGAGATTTGGAGTTGAATGGAATTGTTTTTCTTTTTAGTTAGTTAGATGGTTTATAACTATATTATTTTCACATTATCTTTAGATTTTGGAGACTATCTGTGTAGTTTTTTTTTAAAGACATAAGACTTTTATGTAAGAATTATTATTTTGATATATTACTATACAATAAAGCAGGTTAGCTATCCCCTATTACAAGGGAAACTCTATTAGTTTTTCTATAGACATATGTTTGTTAGAACATTTGTTATGAGTGTTACAGAAAAGGATCTTTGTTCATATCAAGTGATCAAACAACAATTTGACTAAACGAATGTGATTTGTCTATATAAAATTATTTAATGAATTTTTTTGTATAATTTGATTGATGAACAAAAATTGTGTTTGCCAAATGTTCAATTTGTAACCTAAGATTTGTTTTTCAAGATCTTTATCTCAAATTCCCTTTTTAAGTTTTCTACTACTTTTAGAATTTCTTCATGTGTTGCAATAATATTTAAATGGTCAACATAAGTAGCAATTATAGCGAATTCAAATCCAAATTTCTTTATAAAAATACATGGACAAATTGGATCATTCTTATAACCTTCTTTTATCAAATATTCGCCAAGACGATTATACCACATGTGTCTAGATTGCTTTAATCCACACAAAGGTTTTTGTAACTTAATTGAATAAATTTCTCGAGAACCTTTATTATATTTTTCTACTATTTGAAATCCTTTAAGAATTTTCATATAAATTTCACTATCAAGTGATCTATGTAAATAGATTTTAACAACATCCATTAGATGCATACCAAGCCTTTCACATGCTGGCAAATTAATCAAATATCTAAAAGTGATTGTATCCATCACAAAAGAGTAATTTTCCTCATAGTCAATGTTAGGCCATTGCTAAAATCCTTGTGCAACTAATTGTGCTTTATATCTTATAATTTCATTTTTCTCATTGTCTTATCGCACATACCCATTTGTACTCCACTGATATTACATCTTTAGGTATTTGAACTATAGGTCCAAAAAATTCATGCTCTGAAAGTGAATTCAATTATGCTTGAATTGAATCTTTCTATTTTGGCTAATAATTTCTATGTCTACATTCTTCAATGATGTAGATTCAAGATCCGCATTTTATTTTAAAATATCAGCAACAACATTATATGCAAAAAATTATTAACAACTATATTTTTTCAGTTCCATATTTTTTTTATAGTGAAATAACTTAGAGATCTCATTATTTTTATAATTTTTAGGTACCTAAATCTCTTCTAGAGTTGTATGATTTGATATGTCTTAGGTCTCTTCAAGAGCACCTACCTTGAAAATATGACCTTTTTTGTTATATATTCCTCTCATTTTTCGAGGACTTTTATCTTTAGAGCCGACTGATCTACCACACTTCAGGCATGGGGTACTAGTATTTGAATTATCATATTATCCTCAAGGACATCAATTCAAACATGAGCATTTACAGTTGGCATATTGAGATTTAATAATTCTATTTAAATCATTAAATGTATCTAACAATTGATTTGCAATATTTTGCAAATATATTATCTTCTAAACTTCTAGTTCACATTGCTTCGTTTGAAGATATAAATGAAATAATGCATTCCATATAATCTCCTTTTCCATCTGTTTATTTTCTCCCCATAGTTTTGGAAAAACTATTTCATCAAAATAACAAACGAAAAAATCTTGTTATAAATAAATCTCAAGTTAATAGTTCATGATATTTGATTATACAGGAGATTCATATGCAATATATATCCTTAGCCTCCTTTAAGGACATATCATTATACATTGTGCTGGAGTAATTGGAATATACACTATATAATAAAAAAATTCTAAAATGGAAAATTTTTTATTCTTGACCAAAATTAATGGAGAGAATTTAAAATAACTTGTTAACCTAATACGTATAAGTGTCACTCCATGTAAAATAACATGTCAGAATGCAAAAATTGGGAGCTTTGCTCTCATAAGTAATTGTCTAATTATTAATTGGAAGCATTTAATAAATAATTCTACTAGAACATTTTGTATGCACATATACAACATGCCTTTCAACTGTTATTCCAATTGATATATAATAATTATTAAAAGCCTAAGATATAAACTCACTATCCTTATCAAGTCAAATTGACTTGATTTTATAATCAGAACATGCTGGAAATGATTGATAAAACAGGTTGCCCATGACAGGTTGACCCGGATCCAAAAGTAAAAAGTTGCAACTCTTAGGAAATTGCAACTATGTCAAGAGTTGCAACCATCTATGCCAAGAGTTACAGCCATAGGAATGATGGCAACCATACCAAGAGTTGCAACCATTTAAATATAATTCTTGACTTCTCTATATATATGTCAAGAGAGAAGTTGATAAAAGTTTTTCCAATATCCTACAATTTTTAGAAAGAAAAATCAGACATAAAAGAGTAAATTATATTGTGAAAAATAGTGTATTTTCAATTGGTGATTTGCATTAGACTTGGTGACATATATCTAATTATTTCTTGTGGAATCATCAAGTGATAAGTGATTCAATCCAAATTTCAATTAATTCCACAATATTTAACAATGGTATCAGAGCCTATTTGATGATTCTCTTGAATTTTTTGAATTATGACATGAAATTTTTGTGTTTTGTATGAACATGAATAATGTTAGAGAAAACTTTTTAGGACATTTTTGTGATTTATATACTGCCATTTATATAATAATAAATATTACATAAGATTGATGCAAGAGCTTTATAACAATATAAAGAACACAAAATTTGGAGTTTTATCAAGAAAGATGTGAATTTTCAAAGTTGAGTACTTGAAAACTCAATCCTAGAAACTTTTATTAAAGTTTAGGGCAGCGATTTTTTAGTCATTTTTGTGAATTATGTATTTTGTTTCATGGCATAAATTTTATATACTTATAAAGCATGCATTACGGGCTTTGCAATGATATATATAGAACATTAAAATTGGAGCACTCTACATAAAGTTATGAATTTGCAAAGTTGGCATATTGATCATAATAATTCTGGAAATTTTTGGTTCATGTCTGGAACAGCAAATTTCAAGTCTTTTTGTAAATTATGTTTTCTGTTTCATGATATAAAATTTATACATACTCAAAGTATGCACTACAACTTTCTTAATGACATGGAGAACAATAAAATTGGAGTTTTCTATATACAGTTATGAATTTGTGAAGTTGAGATGTTAATCATATAAATTTTGAAAATTTTCAAGTCCTAGAATTCTAAGGTTGAAGATATAAATTCTAAAAAATAAAAAATAAATAAATAATTTACAAAAAGTATATTTTAGGGAATTAAAGTCCAGTGTGATACAATTAAATTTTCTGCTTATTTATTTCAATATTTAATTCACTTAATTGATTTAATGCAAATTTTAATTGAGTTTTAGTTGGAAAATTCATTAAAATTTGTGTATATACCAAAAAAAAATGTAATTTCAATTTATAATTTTTTCAATGAATCAGATAGAATGTCAATTTTTTATTAATATTAATTTCTATTTTTTTTTAAAATTGGTTTGTAATATTAATAATTATTTTCCTTGATTTTTTTAAGGAATTATCTTAATTTTGTAAGGAATTACGTCTCGTCTAAAAACGTTGTTGAGACTTAAAGCCTATAGAAGGCTCTGGAGTAATATACGTGTAACTTTTGGTGCTAATCATGAATTTGAGTTAAAATTTTATTCGCTAACTCCAGTCGCCTTAAGAAAAATGTATATGAAAAAATATTAGAAACTGAGATCTTCGATAAATAGACTCACCAATTATAACATAAAATCTTATGAAAATATTATTGAGCATATAATAGAAATGAAATCAAATGATTCAAAAAATTCTATATCACAGTGTTGAGTGCACTGTGTTTCATAAATATTATGTTTTATGCACAATTTTACCAGCGCCATGGCAAGAAAAACTAGATAGTTTTTAGATAAGGAACTGAGATAAAAAATTTTGGTCTCCCACAGATGATGATTGGAATTTTATGAACAATAAAACTAGAAATTATAATATGTTAGTTTTCTTATTTATAGTATCTTATCTTTGGACAAATTTCAAAAAATCATCTATCCTAAGTGGAAATCCTAGTATTAGGACTCTTAAATCATCCTTAGAAATATTTCCTTGGATTAAGAACAAATTCACTAATATTTTAAATTATTTTAATTTTTAAGCATTTGTCCCAAAGAGAGTTAGGACAAAGTGCCCTTGATTTATTATTTGTTATGTGATATAGTTGTTAAATAGTATTATTATATTCTATATTTTGTAATGAGCATATTCAATGCACAAAGATAATTTGTTGTCATATTATCATTAAATTGTTAGTTGTTTCATGATTTTAGATAGATTGAAAAATTAAATTGGTGTAATTCAATCAAATTAAAGAAGATTTTTTATTGTTATTGGATGATGATTGGGAACACAGTGAACTTTTTTTTTAATAAAGGTGGGCGGCACCACCATGGACTTTATTAAAAATAATAAATAAACAAGGCATGGAAGCTGATCATGCCCAAATGTTTAATACAAACCCATAAAAAACATAGGCAACTTAAAATCTTAAATAAGGAACATTCATATTATCCGAAATAAGCAAACTACGAAGCAAATGAGGAAGGGAAGAATAATCATTATAAACACAATCAGTAGAGTAAAGACGGCAATAATTGGCTAAATAATCAGCTGGTTGATTACCTTCTCTGTGTATGTGCTTGATGGTAGAATGAGTATCAGTTAGAAGTCGCTGAACTTGAAGAATCACATGGCTCGATGGACTGGACACATCCCCAACTGCCAGTCCGTTTCAACAACAAGAGGACCAAAGCTATTCATCTGGCACCAACTAAGACCATGATACACTGCTTTCATCTCAGTATCTGCAGGCGAATGAGCAGCAAGTCTGAAATCGACACCAAAAATAAAACACCCACCGCAATCTCGAAGAATAGCAGCACCAGTAGCACCATTTTTGGTATAGGAAACATCAACATTCAGCTTATACCATCCAGTAGGAGGTCTGATCCAGCGCACCAGGGTGGGTTTAGCACGACGAGAAGTACCGAAGCAAATTGGAAGGTAATCTTGAAAGATCAGGATAGGTTTTGCAAACTTATCTTTAGAATGGGCCACCCCCCACTGAAGAATGAAATCTGTAATACCTTTGCAGATGCTTGGCAAGTAAAAAGATTCCCCACCCCAGCTGATACGACAAAAAGCAAGCCATACGGAATATATAATCACAAGGGGGAGGAACCGAGTAATCTTACCAATTGCTGTTTTGGATGGAGATTGAAGCCACCATAACATCATTTGATGACGAAGGGAATGCTGCAGATGAGGAGAGGAAAGCAGAATCTTGCTATAATATTCCCAAATAGGAAAAATATGAATACAGCTATAGAAAATGTGATTGGTAGACGCTGGACCAGAGAAGCAGAATGGACAGCAGGATGCCAGTTGCACTCCCATCCTCTTCAATCTCGCCGGCAATGGCAGAGCGTTCTTGAACAAACGCCAGACAAAAATGGACAACTTCAAAGGGATGGAGGTGTCCCATATGCAGGAAAAGGATAAGAGAGAAGATCTCTTGAACCGAACAGCCTCATATGCAGTAGCAATGGAAAACTCACAAGAGTTAGATTCTCGCCAAAAGAGAGTACCGTTTTCTTCAGATATAAGGGAGCAAGCAAGAGAGTTAATCTTGCATAATCTTTTCCAGATACAGGAGTCAACAATTTGGAAAGTCATGAATCCCTTCCGATGGTATTTCTGAAACATCAAGGATGACCAAAGGGATGTCTTCTTATTATAAATCCACCAAAGCTTAATTGAGTAGGCAACCTGCAATGAGCTCAATGACCGAAGACCAAGACCACCCTCTTCAGTGGGAAAACAAAAATCCACATATTTAACCCAGTGGTAGTGATTCTCCCCATAAGAATTCCAGAAGAAAGCTGCAAAACATTTTTCCAAAGCCGTAATGATAGATTGAGGAAGCATCATAGCACCTAAAGTGTGTATGGGAATAGAGTTTAACACGTGTTTAGGAAGGAGAAGTCTGCCACCAGAGGATAACATTTTCTTCGTCCAACACTGAAGTTTCTGGTCAACTTTGTGCAAAAGATAAGAACAATATTCGGCCCGATTAATGCCATGATAAATTGGAGCTCCTAAGTATATAAGCGGAAGAGATCGCCATTTGATAGAAAGGTGAGTACTAACTCTGGCAATATAGTTCTGTGAAGCTTTCTTGGAACAGTAAAAGGAACTCTTCTCGAAATTGATCAGCTGCCCCGATCCAGATTGATAACAATCAAGGAAAGCTAAAAAAAAAAAATTTATACTCCGCAAATCACCATTTATGAACACCAGGAGGTCATCAGCAAAACCCAAATGCGAGATGATATCACATCCTCTGGCAGTTTTATATGGCAAAATTTTTCCCGTGGAGATAAGATTATTCAAACCCCTCGAAAAACATTCAGCAGCAATAATGAATAAATAAGGGGATAAAGGGTCACCTTGCTTGACGCCCCGAGAGGGACTAAAAAAACCAAAGTTAGCACCATTAACATTAACTGATAATTTGGTAGCCTGTAAGTTAGAGAGAATGAGAAAAACCAGGCGACGTGAAAAACCAAATTTCAACATAACAGCTTCCAGGAATTTCCAAGACACTCTGTCAAATGCCTTAGCCATATCTAACTTGATTGCCAAATTATGCCCTCTCGTCTTCCTATCAATATCATGAATAAGTTCATTCGCAGTCAAAATCTGCTCATGAATAGACCTTCCTTTAATGAAACCTGTCTGTTCCGGAGAGATAATCATAGAAACAATAGGAGTAATTCGATTAGTGATGATCCGGGTACAAACCTTACTGATAAATGTAGCCAGGCATATAGGTCTGTAGTGACTAAATGTAGACGGGTTGTCAACTTTCGGCAAAAGAATGATACTGGCAGCACTAAAAGCTGTAGAAATAGGAAGACCAAGGAAAAACTCCTTGACAGCGCTGCAGACATCCCAAGATATAATATCCCAACAACTGCGGAAAAATAAACCATCAAACCCATCTGGTCCCGGGGCACTCCGAGCATCTAACTGCCAAACAGCACCTTTAATCTCCGAGTCATCAGGGATCATAGTAAGAATGTCATTCTGCTGTGGAGTAACTAGAGAAGGAATAACATCTAGAAGTGAGTCATAATTACATTCATCCCCACTGTGAAACATATCTTGAAAGAAAGAGACAGCAGCTTCACCAATAGATTTTTGATCCGAAATCCAATCTCTTGTGGCGTTCTTAATAGTAGATATACGGTGAAGCTTCCCTCTCACCTTCACATAGTTGTGAAAAAACCTAGTATTAGCATCACCTTCCTTTAACCATTTAATGCGAGATTTTTGCTTCCAAAATGTCTCCTCTAGTTTATATTTCTGAATCATAATAGCTTGATTTTCCTGCCACCTAAGACGACAATTAACAGAATTATCAAGCAAGTACTGTTGTTCAGTCGAAGTAGCTTCTTCTTCAGCTAGTTTGATACCATCAAAAATATTACCAAAATTATTACGATTCCATTCCTGAATTTTACCCCGGAGAGATTTCAACTTCAGAAATAAGCCACGCATACCTCCCCCTGAAAAAGATGAACCCCAATGATCTTTAACCATTGGTAAAAATGAGTCATTGAGCAACCACATGTGCTGAAACCTGAACGGCTTGGGAGAAGAGAAATGGATTTGCTTGCAAGTAAGGAGTAAAGGCGCATTGTCAGATGTAGCCTTCCCCAAATGCTTCAAATAAACATCCGAAAATTGATCAAGAAAATGAACATTAGCTAGTAACCTGTCAAGACGCTCCCAAACCCTACCAGATGACCTAACCCCCGTCCATGTATACTCACAACCATGAAAGGGAATGTCAACCAAGCTGCATTCATCCAAACACGCAGAAAAATCTTGCATACCAAGTAAACAAGGCTGAGAAGGACCCTTGTATTCAGTAGGACATCGAACAATATTGAAGTCCCCTCCAATTAACCAAGGCCCCGAAGTTGTAGACATAATGGACAGCATACTGTTCCATAATTCTTGACGTTTACTCCTGGAATGACGCTCATAGACAGCAGCCAAATTGAACTGCCAGGAAAGAGAGTGGCAACAAACCGTACAAGAAAGCAGTTGGGGCATATTAACAAAATTAGACACATGCACGAAAACAGCATTCCAACCCATATTTTGTTATCATCAGAGAAAAAAACATTGGAAAACCCGAGTTTAGTAGAATAAAACCAGCCCTTATTACAATTCACCATGGGTTCTATAACAGTAAGTAAATGAATATTATGATCAGAACATAATTGCTTTAATCTAGAGGATGAAGATTCAATACCTCTCACATTCCATTGTAAATAATTCATTAAGAATGAAGAGAAGATTGAGCTAAAGAAGAAATCTTTTGCCTGGAAACTTTTGGTGGCCTGCCACGCTTTTTCTTTGTAATTTGTTTCCAATGGACAGCAGTAAAATCAGCCTCGTACCCATCATCTTCAGTAGACATTCGGACAGATTTCAATTTTCTGGATAAAACAGAATTCGACTCCCTTAACTCCTCACAGGACATGACCTTAGAAGTGACAGGTAAATTGGAATCCGAGTTATGTTGGATAAGCTCCTCATCAGACTCATCATGAGCATCAATGTCAGATATACTATGATCTGCATGGTCTCGTACAGTAGCAAGGACAGGCGAGTGACGAACCACATTATTATGAACAGACCGTTGTTGTTGTATTGGATCAATCTGATTGGACGGAACAGCCTCCTCACCAACTTTGTCATCTAGAGGTTCAACCACCGGAGAAACCGTAGTGGCTATGGGGTTATCTCCCACCTGAACTAAAGAAGAATTCACAACTGGAACATTGCTTTCTTTCGGGACAAAAACTTTTTTAGTTTCTAATGAAGCTTTAACAGAATTGGTTTTAAAAGGACAGGTTGAAAGATCATGACCAATGCGGCAACAATCCGTGCAAAATTGTGGTAAATTCTCATATGTTACCGATTGCCAAAACCCTAAACCATCATCTTCAATCCAGACACGAGAGGGAAGCTCAGCAGCTAAATCAAGTTCAACATAAACTTTTGCCATAGAAGGACGAGAAAGCAAAGCCGTGGCTGCATCAACCTTAAGGGGAGGACCAATTAAATTCGCTATAGGGAATAATGCAGCCTTATTAAAGAGATGGACTGGTAAACCTTCGAAGGAAACCCATGCAGGGATCACTGAGTTATCAACATCTGACCGGAATGATTTAGTCCATTTAGACACTCTCATGGAGAAACCATGAAAGTACCAAGTTTGTTTCAACCAACAACGGTGAAAATCATCTTCTAATGCAAAACGAATTAACCCATGAGAGGGATCCAGTAACCCTAATGTAAAAGTGCCATTAAACCCAATCTGATCCATCAATTTATGTAGCGTTTTAATTGCTGGCCGTCCAGCGTTAAAGGTTCCAACCAAAGAAAATCGGAAGGGAGTAGTAAAACTATCAGACTCCTCCTTTGTGAAAGAAACGGCAGGAGCACCCTTGAATGTGCATGGAGATTTTGCAGCAATAGATATCTTGGGAAGGACGGAAGCAAAGGATTTATTAACATCCACAGATTTTTGGCCATTCTTTAGAGCATCTGCAAAAGAAAGGGAAGAAGAAGATGGAGGAGCAGCTTGCTCCATCAAGGGAGCAGCCGCCGGAGGGAGATCAGCCGTCTTAAAATTCAGAGAAACGAAACCCTAGCAGAGAGGATCTATTGTCATCCACCACATAGTGAACTTTCTCATGCACTTTCAATAGAAAATTCTTCAAATAATTTATTTTGAAATTGTGACTAGTGATATGTATATTAACATAAGAGTTAATACTTGCATTTTTAAATTTCTATTGTAGTTTATGATTAATTATGGCAACAAAGAATAAAAAGGCAGAATTAAATAAGAGTGAAAAGCTAAATGGTGATAACTACAACATTTGGTATCTTAAAATGCATTATGTCCTTGAAGAGCAAAAAGTTTTAGAGGCTACTAATAGTGTTATGAAAGAGCCTAAAGATGATGAAGGAAATTCTGATAATATGCAATTTACGCGTGATATGGTAGTTTATAATTCTTGGAAAAAGAAAGATTATATTGCTAAAGGAATCTCAATCAATTTCATGAATGATGAACTTGTTTACGAACATCAATAATATAAGACTGCTTATGCAATGTAGATTGCTTTAAAAGAAAAGTATCAAGGAACTTTTATCTCCAAACTTGGACAATTGACAATCAAATTTGACATGTATAAAGAGATCCCAAATAAGTCTATCAAACAACATTTGAGGGACATGTCAAACATGATAATGGAACTAAAATCATCTAAGCATAACCTCACTGGAGAATAACAAGTTAAAGTTGTAATTTGATATCTACCTGTCAGTTGGGAGCATATGAAGGTGAGTATGACCCATAATGAGAATATTAAATCTTTTGTCGATATTACATGACATTTGGAACTCAAGGATGAGTGCCTTGAGGAAGATAAAATTGATGCATATGAATATATAGTTGCATCTTATTCTAAACAAACATCTAGTTTTAAGCGCAAAAGCAATTTTGGAAAATGGAAAGGCAAAGGAAAGGTATTTGAGACCAATTGGGGCCCGAATCAAGGAAAGAAGCAATTTAAGCACTGAGGGAAGCTCGTTGGAAAAAAGGACAAGAACAATTTTACTTGTTACAATTGCAGTAATAAAGGTCATTATGCTCTTGAATGCACTGAGCCTGGAAAGATATTGTCTCATTTGGATTCTTCAAACCATTGCTGTATTCCTAAAATATTTGTTTCTAATACTATATTATTTGTTGAATCTCCTCTAACATGGACTATAGACTCAGAAGCAACAGATCATATAGCTGGAGACAAATTGATTTTGTAGATTTTCATAAAATGCCTAATAGAAGGAAGTGGACATATGTAGGCACAAATGATAGAGCTAAAATTAAAGGGATTTGCACATGCAAATTGGATTTGCAAGAAGGTCATACCATGTATCTACATGATGTTCTTTATGCTCCAAGCATTTGACAAAATTTGGTCTCTGATCTTATTTTATTAAATTTATGATATAATTTGTATTTTAAGGATAATTATATAATAATTTCTAAGGGTACTATAGTTTATGGTAGTGGACATGTAACATCCATAAAATAAAATTAACTTAAATTAAATAAATGATTTGGGGAATGAATAAGGTGTTGGAAGTGAGAAAATGCTAAAAGTATATGTGAAATATATAGAATATATATATAACATATAAAGTCAAATGGTAAAAGGTAAATAGTGAAAAGTTAAAAAATATAATAAAATAATAACTAATAATGAATAAAATTAATCAAAATTAACTTAATTATTGGATAGCGGAAGATGATAGAAAATGTGGATATTTATTAATTATTAATTAATTAATATATAAGCGGTTAGAATTAAGAAGAGAAAAGAAAGTCAAAAATTAATATCTATCATCTTCTTCTTCTCTTCTTCAAAAACATTTTCTCCATGGATGCCCAAGGGAATTTTTGCTTCCAATAACTCAAGATTACATCAAATTTTCAAGAAGCAAAGGTGAATTTGAAGGTTTTGTAAGAGGTAAGCATATTTTCTTTGGATTTAAGAGAATTTCTTTTGAGTTTAAAATTATGTGTAATTTGGATTTTTGAAGGAGAACATTTTAATTCATAAAATGGTACATAATGATATTAGTTTGAAGTAGAGACAAAGATTTTATAGTTAAATGGTTGATTTGTCTGGGTTTAGTTGAAGTTTGAATGGGTTAGTGAGGTAATTAGGGTTTTTGAAGAAATTTATTAAAGAATGGATGTAAATTATGTTAAATTGTTTAAAACATGTTATAAAATGATTTTAATAATGGAAATGAACTTAAAATATAATTTGAAAGTGGTTAGAATAGTTGTCCAAAATTAAATAAGATTAGGACAAAATTTTGAAATTTAAAGCAGGGTGTTCAATTAAGTTTAAATGCTTAGAATTTATAGAAATGTGATTTAATAATGTATATAAATTCAGAATGTAGATAGGAGTTGAGTAGATTGGAATTGCCATATCATAGTAGTGAAGGGAACTTTGGAAAGTGAAGGGATGAGTGAGAATTTAGTATAGAGGTTGTCTTAGTTAAAGCAAAGTACATACTTTGACTTGTATAATTAATTTGCATGTGATGTGATTTAGCACATTTTGGTGTTAAAAATATGCTAAGCTACTTTAATATTGAGTATTATATGTAAGTGCATTGTCATTCATAAAAAGACGTAAAATGTATTAAATAATTTATGTTAAGCCATTTTAGGTGGCTAAAACTAGTAATATGTATATTTGGGAAAAATGGAGAAATTTCCCAAAGCATATTTGTAATGAGGTCACATTGTAAATGTGACATACATTATGAAAAATGTGATTAAATATATGCAAAATATGGAAAATGATAAAATATAATTAAAATTATGAAAATAGACTATGCAGTGTGTAATGTGATTGATGATATGGAAGTTGATTATCAAATAAGGTGAGAATGCATTGGAAAGGAGGAAAATGGTCAAATTGTGAATGTGACTAGGAGTAATGTACAATGAGATTGTGATATGTAAAATAATTGTGTAATATGTGTGTGTTTGTGTAAATGTGAAAATTTGGGAAATTAATGAAATACAATAATAAGATGAAAAATGTGTTATGTGATTGAGTATATGATAAATGGTTATGGAATAATTGAAAATATGATGTGAAAATGTCATAGCATGGTATGATCACTTGGAAATGAAAAATGGGTAAGAAATGAGGAAATTGATTAAAGTGATGAAAAAGTGTTGAAAAATAAACACTGATAGATTAGTTAAGTTAAAGTAATAAGGTATATAGAATATGTATTGCCTTGTATAGTATCTTATTCCAAAGAATTATTTTTAGTGCTATTGATATGATTTACCTTCAGGTAGGGCTGAGTACGGATCCTGAAAATATCCGAACCGATTCGAATAACTAGACTAAAAATATCCAGAATTGAAAAACTCCATTGACTTTAACTTTTTCAAAATTGAATTGTTCCGATTTTATAATATGAAACGGTTCTGATGATTAAATCATATCCGAACCGACAACTGGACTGAACTAAATTGAATCGACCCGAACCATTTATTAAGTAAAAATAAAATATATAAAAATAAAAATATAATTAATGGTCATATATAATTTTTAATTTGTCACCTAATTATATTGATTTATATGTTTTACAATATTATTAAATTAATGAAATATAAATTACATTTAAAAGATTTTAATTGTCAATAAATTATTTATTGAATATTTTAAATTAAATTCATATTCAACATGGTTAGATAAATTATTGCTACCAAGTAATTTTTTATAATAATATTAGTTTTTAATAAAAATGATGAGTTTACATATTAACAATAATTAATAGTCCTAGTGATAATGGAGATAAATAAATGATGGATTTCAGAGTAATATGAATAATATAAATATTAATTTAGATATAAGTAGTAAGTATGATCAACTACTAAATTTTTCATACTATGTCATGTAATATATTCAATTTAATATTTTTATCATATTATATATACGTGTGTATATGTATACACACCTTAATTTCCTTTATTTTATATTTTATTAATTAAATATACATGTCTTACTAAAATATTTCTACAATATTCATTTATAAACTATAAACTTTATTTTCATTTATAAATATTAATTTAAAATATTTTATAAATGGTTAATGTTATGAAGTTTGGTATGTTAAATATAACAACATCAATATAAGATATATATGTATATGTGTGTGTAATAGCTTGATTTTTTTTATATTTTAAATATATACATAATAATTGATTAGTTTATAGCAATGTTATACTATAATATACTTTTATTGAGATTTTCTTTTATTATATACTTTTATAGTATTGTTGTACTATAGTATTCTTTTATTGATTAGTTTATATTATATTTATACTTTTGCTTTTATTGAGATTTTCTTTTTTATAACAATTCTATTATATGTACTGAGATTTTCTTTTTTTATAACAATAAGTTTCTTTTGCTTTGTTTACTTTTGTTTTTATTGAGATTCTCTTTTTTATAACAATAATATAGTATATATATTACTATATGTTATATACTACATTATAGTATATATACATAATACATATATACTACATTATATACAATATAAAATATTATATATACTATATAAAAATATAGTATAGTACGTACTATAACACGCACATATACATATTATACTATATATAATTATATAGCATACAATATATATTGTACATAGTTTTAACTTAGTTTATAATATATATATATATATATAATAATAAATTTAAATAAAATAATAATATATATTATATATAAAAAGAAAGAAAAGAAAGAAAGAAAGAAAAAAGGGAGAGAGAAGAGAGCAAAGAGGAGAGAGAGTGTCAGAGAAAGAGAAGGGCGAGGAGAGAGAGCGGTTGGATCGATTTCTTCCCAATCTACCGTCAACCACTCATCGCTTTGTGACACGAGCCATACTAGGAGAATCGTCACTCGGCAACGAGTCGACCGCTGCTGGAATCGTCGCCATCATGGTTTTTTGACAGCTTTTCGCTTCTGCCCGATCTACTAGGTGAGGTCCTGTTTTAAGCTAATTTTTTTGAGTTTGTGCTTAATAATATTAATTTGTTGTGTTTATTTGAGTTTTAAATCATGTCTGATATTTTTATTTTAATAATATTTAAATTTTATGAAAATATAATTTTATATACAGATAAGGTTAATGATATATTTTGTATATTTATCAGCATATGTGCATGTATATTTACTATTTGGATTTTTTGTTAACAGTGCTAATTATATAATATAATTTAATTTAATATGTATATAGATAATTTCAAAGGAATTTAATTATATATATTTAATTGATTATTTAATTTATTTTACTAAATTATTAAAATTATTTTAGTAAGTTATAATTTTTTAATATATAAATAAGATTGTGAATTCGATTTTACCCATAATTTTTTAATTATAATTATAAACTATGAATGAATATTATATAATATTACTATAATGTGTAATATAAATCTGTCAATTTTATTTATTTATTAACTTATTTTTAGTAAAAAATTTATATTATATAATTATTTTTTAAAAAAAATTTATATTATATAAATTTTATTTAGCATTCATAATTCTATGTAGTTACAAATAATTTCAAACATATATAAGAGTAAATAATTAAAATTATGTTACATGTGTGTAATTTTAAATAACTATAATTATAAACTATTAATGAATTTTTAAATAATTATATTATGTATTTGTACAATTTTAAATAATTTTAATTATATGTTAATTAAAAATTTTAAATAATAATTATTAAATATGTTACAGTAATTAATTATCATTACTATACTTTTTTGATAGGTTGATGAGGGCAAGCGTTTCTGAAAATGCTACAAAATCAACCAAGGTAAGTAGTAAAAGAAAGAGATCTTGGGTTTGGGAGCATTTTAACTCAAACAATGATGAAAATCCTCAAGAAAAAAAAAAGGTAAATGTAAATATTATAGTAAATCTCTTGCATGTCCCTCTACTAACGGTATTAGTTGTTTCAGCAATCATTTATCTAGCTATTTGTTATATCCATATAATTTAGACGGTAGTCAAAACACCTTAGCTTTGAAGCCCCCAACAAAATATAGCAGACAAGGATACCGATATTTACTTGCTAGGATGATCATAATGGATGAGTGGCCATTTAGGCATGTAGAACATTTAGGATTTCATGACTTTTGTCGTGTGATACAACAACAATTTGTAATTCCTTCTCATCAGACTATAGCTAGAAGTTCTGTTAACCAAACCATGTGCATCGCTACCTGTCACGCTGCCAATGACCATCATATGAAGGTACACACGTCGGACAAAGAGCATGCCACCAGGAACTCCCAACGTTGATTTCGACCAGCTCCGATATCCTTTCCCAACGAGACATATTACTCAAGAATCTAAAATTTTAGAAAATATTGTGTCAAAGACTAATATGGAGATTTAAAACCCAATATTAATAGTGTTGTTGTTAAATTATATATGTGTATGAAAGTTATGTTATTGTGTTTGTTATTGTATTATTGTGTTTGATTTATCTTACTTATTTTTATGCATTTAAGTTTTTTATTTTGAATTTACAATAATTTAGTGTTGGATATTGGATATTTTTATTTTATTATGGATATTGAATATTTGATATTTATAATAATTTTATCATCTATGTTTTAGATTATAAATATTTAAGTTAAATGTTTTTTATTGCTAAAATAGTTAAATAATAATTTTTTTATTTTGAGATTTAAAAACAGAAATAATCTCAAGAACCCGAGATTGTAGAAAATATTGTGCCAAGGGCTAATGTAGAGATTTGAGACCCTATGTAAGTGGTGTTTATTATGCATTAAAGTTATTTTATTTGGAGTTGTAACAACTTATGCACTTTATTTGAAACTTATAATAATTAGATGCTAGATGTTGGACATTTTAATTTTATTATGTATGTTTTGTAATATGGATGTTGGAGTTTAGACTAGATTGGTGTTTAGAATAGAAAAATCAACTTTGCCTCTTTTATTGCTAAAATAATTAAATATTATTTTATTGCTTAAATTTGAAAAAAAAATAATTTCAAATCTCCAAATCTCCATATCCGTTTTGGACCGAAAATGGTCCATTGGTACCAAATCTCTGAATTGTATTATTCCAAATTTTCGGAACAATACAATATGGATATTTTCGAAATAATTTTTGGTTTTAAAGATTTTAAAATCTCTGAATTTCGGTTTGGTTTCGTAGATTTTCAGATCTCCATATTGTCCTGGACCGTGCTCAGCCCTATCTTCGAGCTAGACATTGGTCGTCACCTATGATATGATGTGCCTAAGGGTTGTACACTGAGTGTCACTATTAATAATGTTATTTGCCTTCGGGGCTAGGCACAAAGGTGTCAACAGGAGACGGATGTGACACTTAGATCTCCTGAGTCACTATAGACCATAACAATATCTCTGAAACCGAAATACTATATAGGAGTTATTTGGGCCCAATGTGTGTGTTTATAATATGTGTATGTGTATATATATGTTGTTTTGTGGATAATGGTATATGATGATTTTGTTAGGATATGATAATTCATGTGCAGTTAGACCTAAGCATAGCTGAGTCTAGAGACTGAGATGACCCGAGCAGAGTTGGATCATGGATTTGATATTGTGTGTCTAATATGTACTGTTATTTTTAAAATATGTATCACTAAGCTTTAGGCTTAGCACGGTTGTGTAAATCTCACAGGTGAGAGAGCTCCCGATCAGAGGAATCCAGATTTTGGATGACACTGGGTGACTCAAGGTGCTATAAGACTGACTATGCCATTTGTATACATGTATAATTTCTATTATAGTGCATTCTAGATTTTTGTATATATTGTACATATACATTATGAAAATTTTATATAAGTATGTTTAAGGGGATCTCTAAATAATAACTATATTTATTAAATATGTACATTTATAAAATAATGGATTTTGGATGAACTGCTTTAGTTGATTGGAGAATTATTGGTGTTTGGATAAAAATGAATTTTTAGAAGAGTTTTTTATGTAGGCTGTGAATACTTGATTTTGGAAAATATTAGAATTTCAGACAAAACTCTGGTGAATTTTTTCCAGAAATTTTCCAATATAATTCATATTTTATCAATTAATTATTTATGCATATATTTATTTACCTATTAAACTTATGTTATAAAGGGTAATTTGTTATTACTAAATATAGAGAAATTTTCTATTGTTAATTAGTGTGACATTCTTATATTCTATATATGTATTCTATATATACGGGGTATATGTATTATATATATGTAAGGTATAAGGGTGTTACAGGATAATTAGTTGATGGTTTTATTATTTTAAACAAGAAGTATTATAATAACAATAGTGTTTGTTTTTCCTTAATTACTGAATCTAGCAATAAAGATATGGATGCTTGTTTATTGAATGCTAGATTAGGGCATATTAGGCAAGATAAAATGAATAGATTTTCTTGTGATGGTCTATTAGGATCAAGTATAAAATTTGTATTGCTCAGTTGTGAATTTTGTTTACAAGGAAAAGCAATTAGAAAACCATTTGGAAAGGGCACAAGAGCTGCATTTCCTTTGCAACTTATACACAGATATTTCTGGACCAATAAGTATTAAAGCATGAAATAGTGTTTCATATTTTATTACCTTTATAGATGATTATACTCAATGTGGTCATGTCTATTTGATAACTCACAAATCCAAAGCATTAGATTGCTTTGCAAAATATTTAAATAAAGTTGAGAATCAATTAGACAATAAAGTAAAAGCTTTATGAACCGATCAAGGAAAAGAGTATCACTCTGAGCAATTTAAGAAATTATGTGAAGATAAAGGTATTATAAAGCAATTAACTACTCCTAAAACTCTACAACAAAATGGTGCAAGAAAGACAAAATAGGACCTTACTTGAAATAGTTTGGTCAATGATGGGCAAGCTAATTTCCCAATGTAGTTTTGGGGTGATACTTTATTAACTGATGCTATATACTTAACCACGTTCCTTCTCAGTCAATTTCTTTTACACCTTATGAATTATGGTCAGGTAGAAAACCCAACTTGAGTGAGTTGCATCATTGGGATCTGCAGCATATGTTCATGATGATTTCCATGAATTTGGTAAAACTAAGTGTTGTCCCAAACTAGCAATGAATTAGTTGATATGAAGAGTGATGTTAAATTTTAAAATTCAAAAGTAAGAGATGAAGAAGATGTAGATGAAGATTGAGTAGAGTAGAGAAAAAAGAACATAAACAGTTATAGTATTTCGGATTTACTTCAATCCTACATCCATTTCATTAACAACTTATTAAGATTTCACTATTCTTGAGTTTTTACAAGCTTAACTCTAACTTGGTGTTTTTCCTATCTCACACTGAACTATTATAATAGTTTGAGATCAATCCTCACAATCCTTACAATAGTTTTTTTAGGCTCACTCCAACAACTTAAGTGTTTCTAAGCTCACACTTAAACTTTTGATGGTGTTTTACACTCACACCTAACAGTCCACGATTTTAGGTTTTGATCTTTAGACAAGATAATGAAAAATATTATTCAATGAAATTACAATAACAATCAAAGTATTTTCTAACTATAAAAATAAAGTTTAATGTGGTATTTATAGCCATTTGGCTTAAACTATCAATTTGAGGTTGTTCCCACATATTTAGTGTTTGTCTTCCACTAATTTAGTGGCTGGAGCTCGTATGTGTTCCCTCAGCTCGGTGGGCAGTTGCACGATTTAAAAGCTCTGTGTAACGGCTAGTTCCAATAGTCAAATTTCATTATCTGATAGAATCCAACTTGCCCTTACTTTTGTGTCGTGCGGTCGTCCAGCTCAACATGCGGTCGATCGGCACAAAGTTACCATTGAATTCAAATTTCTCCATTCATGTGTTTGGTTATCATTGGTCTGAGGTATTTGGCTCTAAGATTTAAATATGTCAGACTTGTGCGGTCTCTCATTTCTTCTGGGCGGTTGAACAAGGTTTTGAGAGTGAAGGAAGCACCGCGAGAGTTGACCGATATATCTTCTATTCTTTTTAGATTTGTACATCTTTATTACGTGTGGTCACTCAGGTGTCTTGGATGATCACATGAAGTTCTGGTATTCTGACTTTACCACTCACTCAGACCGCTATCCTTTCTATGAGTTTATGAGTTTTTGCCTTGATTTGGTGTAGTCGCTCAGTGCTTGCGTACGGTCACATGCCTATCGGGCATCCTAACTTCACCGTTCACTGAGAATGTAAACTCTTCTATTGAAATTATGGACTTAGCTGAGTAGCCATAATTGGCTTGTCTAGCCCGGTGTAGAGCTGCACTATTTGCTTAGCTCGGTTATTCCATCGTGCTTTTAGCTCAATAGTTTGGTTCTCTTACCTCGGCAGTTCTATATCTAGCTCGGTACTCTATATGTCCATTCAGTTCTCTGCTTGGTAAATCTGTATGTTAGTTCATTTTTGTGCTCATGCTGCATTTGCGCGGTCACTTAGTCATTTGTTTGGGCACTCACACAAAGGCGCTTGGTTTCTAACTCTGCAAAACATACTTATTTGAAATTATTAGTTTTTTTTATCAATTTAATTGTCAATTATCAAAATAGAGTTTGATTGTACAAAAATCTCAAAAATCTCTCCCTTTTAGACTTTGGAAATCAAATTGAATTTAAGTTAAAAATAATCAAGTGCATGAAGGAATTAATAAATTTTCTCCCCCTATGTTAAATAATTGATGCTTGCTTTTCTTGATACCAATTTGTTCTCTTATCTTTTTATACAATTAAATTTATCTCACCCTTTGACAATTAAATTATTTAAATTCAATCACATACATCTTTCTCCCCTTTTTACAAAGGTAAAAAGAAAATTAAAGTAAAAGAAAGATGAATTTCATTGACACCAATAAATGTGAATACAAGAGAAAAATAAGTTTGATACCAATTGAAAGAAAATATAAGAAAATGATTAATCTAAAACTTTTTCTTTTCCTTTTCTTGATGATGGAGGAGGAGTTAAAGTTTTTTTATCATTATCACCAAGAGAAGGAGCTGGAGAGGAGTCATGTGAGGATGGTGAGAATCCTTCATAAGGACTTTCAATATGCTCACTCACATCCCATTCACTTAACTCACATTAAGGAAGATCAAATTTTCCTTGTAAGTCATATATGTCATGATGAATGTGGGAAATGAGATCAACCTTTTTGTTGAGTTTTATGATCCTCTTTGTGACATCTTTCTTAAAATGATTAAATTATTTTTAGAGAGAAGATATGGCCTTGAGGATAGGTTTGAGAGTTTTTGATGATTCACCTTTTTCTTTGGTTGAAAGTCTAAGAGGATGCTCAACTTGAACATGGATAGGTTCACCTTCTTCTTCCATAATATGGTACCTAGGTCTCTTCCTTTCCTTTTGGATAACTCCGTTGCTACCAAAAGTATACTTATAGTGATTATCAACCTTTTGGACATATCTAGCATGTTCAAGGTAGTCTAGGTTGATGGAGTTTGTCACTAGATCAAGGGGATCACTTAGGGTTGTAAGGTTTTCAAGGGTTAGGAGTCCTAAGTGTCTAGCAAGTTGGGTAATTTGACAGGATAGAAAGAAATTCCCTGCTTTAAATTTCCCATCATGTACAAAGGTGTCTATGAGAAATCTAGCACTTTAGATTGACTCATTATGCATAATAGCATACAAGAAAAATAAGTCACGTTGAGTAACCTTTTCATTTCCATCACTTTTTTGGTGAATGGTGTAAGTAATGATTCTATGTAAGAGCCAAAAGAGAAGGGTCCTAAAATGGATGGCTTTGGATGACCTATTTTTGTATTGGGTTTCAATGGATAGTTCACTCTAAAAAGATGAATAATTTTTTAAAGCAAAATCTGTATCATTGTAGGAGATAGCTCCATGAGTTTAAAATCTCCAAACTTCACCAAATTCTTCTAAGGAAAGGGCAAAATCTTAGTCAAAAAGCCTAAAACAAACTCCATAAAATCCTATAGGTGCATTGTGGTTTTTCTCTACCCATAGAGATATTAGAAATTTCCTTGAGTGGCTAAAGTAACCTAGCTCATTAGGAAATTCAAAATGCCTCCACCCAATTCTATCAAGGTAGCTATAGATTTCACCTTAGATATTTAAAGTTAGGAGCATACCTTCCGCAAGAATTTTGGTTAGTTTAAGGTTCTTTTTCTTGAGCATATAGTACTTTGTTTTCTCATCCTCATTTTTGTATTTGGGTTTGTGTGGTTGGACACTTTTCTAGTGAAATATTTAGATTTAGGTTGTGGTTGAGGTAGGTGTTCACTAATGACAATCCCCTTACCTTTGGTTGTGTCTTTCTTTTTGGTGGTTTTGGTTTTGGATGTCATATCCTCAATAAAAAACAAAAGAAAAAGAAAATAGAAATGTGGAAGATTGAAAGAATTGTAGAAAGAAATAGATTATTGATGATGCTTTGAACAAACAACTTCAAATTTATGAAAAAAAAATTTAAAATCTTCTTCTTGATGATTAAATTCTTGGAAGATTGTTTGAATATGTGTTTTTGAGTTTGTAAAGATGTATTTTCATGAAAAATAGAGGTATTTATAGATAAAATTTAGAAAACTAGCTATTTTTTAATGTTTAGGTGTAGAAAATTTGAATTTTGAGAGTTCCAATGTTCAAAATAAATTTTAATTACACATTTTGTGCAGTCGTTCAATTTTTCAGGCACCCACCAGCTCGGTCTGGCGAGTTCTCATGGTAGTGTATGCTTACACAAGCTTGAGAGGAGTGTAACGGTTGAGAAAACTTTGAAATTCTTAAATTTGACCAACCGCACGAGCTGTTGTGTGCTCACTGAAGTGAGATGCTTTGAAGGTCGAGCTCGGTAGAGATACATTTAAGCCTAGGAGATACATGTTAAAGCTTGGGAGATGATGACTTTTATGGCTCGGGCTCAGAAAAAGCAAACGATGTATGAGCACTCGATATACTAGGGCGACCGCACAAAGTGAGCCATTTTGGGTTTTAAAAATTTTAAGTGCATATGATCAAAATAGATTTTGAGAGAAATAAAGAATGATTATGCAAAGGATTTTTCATCAATCATGTCAATATTTTATTTTATAAAATTCTTTATTTCTTCATTTAAGGGTTTTGTAAAAAATCCGCAAGTTAATTCCGAGTTTCAACAAATTCTAAACTATATTGTGATTTTGAACATTATCCCTTAAGAAATGATATTTGATGTCTATATGCCTAAACCTAGAATGTTGAATGGGGTTCTTGGATAAATTGATTGGACTAGTATTATCACATTTAATAGGATTGTGATCAAATATTTTTTCATAGTTAAGCAATTGTTGTTTCATCCAAAGAACTTGTGTGCAACAAAAACATGCAGCTACATATTCGGCTTCCGTGGTAGATAAAGCAATTGACACTTGTTTCTTGCTAAACCAAGAAACTAAGCATTCACCAAGAAAATGACATGCTTAGGTGGTGCTTTTCCTATTTAGTAGGCTACTGACAAAATCCGTATCAAAAAGCCCGATATATCAAATGATATATTTCTAGGATACCATAGACCTAAATGCAATGTACCACTCAAGTATTTCAAAATTTTTTTAGTTGCATTTAAATGTGATTCCCTAGGACAAGATTAAAATCTAGCACACTAACATACACTATACATTATATCGAGTCTAGAAGTGATTAAATAAAGTAGTGATCTGATAATACCTCAAATTCTTCTCATCTACTTCCTTACCACTTTCATCTTTGTCAAGTTTCAAGGATGTGCTCATTGGAGTTTTGCTAATTTTGCAACCATTCATTTCAAACTTCTTTAGGAGTTCCTTTATGTACTTAGATTGGTTGATGAAGATCCCATCCTTGCATTGCTTGATTTGTAGTCCAATGAAAAATTTAAGTTCACCCATCATGCTCATTTCAAATTTTCTAGTCATACATGAAGCAAATTCCTTGAACAAAAATTCATTTGTAGCATCAAATATAATGTCATCAATATAAATTTTCACAATCAAAATATTATGCATTTTTCTTTTAAATAAAAAGAGTTGTGTCAACTTTATCTTTTGAAAATCCATTTTTAAGCAAATATGCACTAAGTTTATCATACCAAGCTCTTGGATCTTGCTTCAATCCATATAGTGCTTTGGTAAGTTTAAAAACATGATTTAAAAATTTATAATCTTCAAAACCGGAAGGTTATTCAACATAAACTTCCTCATTTATAAACCCATTTACAAATGCACTTTTAAAATCCATTTGAAAAAATTTAAAATTCATGTGACATGCAAATGCAAACAATATTCTAAAGGCTTCTAATATAGCAATGGGAGCAAATGTCTCATCATAATCAATGCCTTCTTCTTGGTTATAGCCTTTGGCTACCAATCTAGCTTTGTTTCTAGTAATGAGACCATTTTCATTAAGCTTATTCCTATATTCCCATTTACATTCTATAATTGGATGATTTGTAGGTTTAGTAACAAGTTTCTATACTTCGTTTCTCTCAAATTGGTTGAGTTCATCTTGTATAGCAATCACCTAACACTCATCACTAAGAGCCTTCTCAATGGTCTTTGGCTCAATTTGAGAAATAAAAGCAATATTATAATCTAAGTATTTAAATTGAGATCTATTAGTTACTCCCTTTAAGCTGTCACCAATTATTAGTTCTTTTGGATGATCCTTCTTGTAATGCCAATCTTTGGGTAGCTCTTGAGACTCTTTTTCTTATCCATAAAGATTGTTCTTTGGAGCATTGATTGTTTCTTGTTGTTCAAATATACCTACAAAATCATCAAGAACACTACCTTTCCTTTGATCAAGTTTAGATGATTCATCAAAAACAATATGCATTAATTCTTCAAGTACTAATATTCTCTTATTAAATACTCTATATGCTTTGCTAGATGAAAAATATCCTAAAAATATGCCTTCATCTGATTTGGATGAGAATTTTTTAAGATTGTCCTTGGTATTCAATGTAAAAAATTTACATCCAAATACTCTAAGGTGTGAAATTTTAGGTATTCTTCCATTCCATTACTCATAAGAACTTTTGTTTATCAAAGGCCTTTTGTAAACACGATTTGAAATAAAACATATGGTATTAACGGCTTCACCCCAAAAGTAAGAAGGTATATCATACTCATTAAGCATTGTCTTAGCCATTTCAATCAATGTTCTATTTTTTCTTTCAACTACACCATTTTTTATGGTGTTCTAGGAGCTGAAAAATTGTGTGAAATACTAAAATCATTGCAAAAGTTTTCAAAGTTCTCATTTTCAAATTCTTTTCTATGATCACTTGTAATAGATTTGATTACATAGCCTTTTTCATTTTGATCTCTTTTTGCAAATATTTTAAAATTATTGAAGGCTTCATTCATTTGAGCTAATAATTTAACCCATATAAACCTTGAGTAGTCATTAACATGTACAAATACATATAACTTGCCACCTAAGCTAGCAACTCTATTTGGTCCAAATAAATCCAAGTGAATGAGTTCTAAGGGTCTAGAAGTGCTTACAATCTTTTTGCATTTGAAGGAACTTTTATGTTGCTTACCAAGTTGATAAGGTTCACAAGTCCTATCTTTATCAAAATTTACTTTAGGGAGACCATCAACTAGTTCTTCTTTACTAATACATTGTAAGTGGTCTATACTAGCATGTCCTAGTCTTCTATGCCATAGCCAAGCATCATTACTTATGGTAATTAAGCATTCAAATGTATTATTGGAATGTAAGTCAATTTTATATATATTTCAAATTCTAACTCCTTTGAATACAAGTTCACCATTTGAATTGGTAACTTTGCATCCTTTAGAGTCAATATTTACATCATATCCTTTATCACACAATTGACTTACACTAAGCAAAATATGATTCAATCCATCAACAAGCCAAACATTTTTAATCATACTCTTACCAAGCATGCCAATGGAACCAATACCAATGATTTTACCTTTAGCATCATTACCAAAAGTTACATTGCCTCCATGCTTGTAAGTGAGTGTTGTAAAAAGATGTGCATTACCCATCATATACCTTGAGCATCCACTATCCACAAGCCAAACATTTTCATTGATAGTTGATTTTAGGCATACCTACAAAAATAACAATGTTCATCTTCTTTTAGATACCTAAATAAAGTTGGATCTTTAGAGGTTAGTAATAGAAGGATCTTCTAACTTGAGATGAGCCTTCCTAATATAGCAAAATGTGCTCTTATGTCCAAATTTTATACAATAAGTGCATTGAAACAAGGTTCTATATTTATACACTTTTTTGTTGAAATTCAATGAACCATGCACATAATTGCAAGTGTATGTTGAATGAGATTGCTTTTGTGCATTTTTTTTGTTTATGTACATGCCTTGTATACATAAATACATGATTTGCTCTTGGAACTTTAGTTCTAGAGCCTTGTGAATCCAATGTAATCCTTTTAGGATTTTTAGGTTTGGCCTATGCACTAGTGCTCTTCACAATATCAACATTAGATGTTTGTGTTATAGATGCTCTAACAAATATTGGTGGATTAGGTAAAGTGTTAGATGAGCCAATGAACCCTAAACCATGTTTTAAGGATGGTGGTCTTTGATTATTGATCAATGTATCTAAGGCCTCTTTTCCATTGTGAAATTTAGAAATTGACTCTTTCAACTCATTTATTTCATCCTTCAATATTTTATTTTTCTTGATCACATTTTCTAAGCTATGTGAATTTTTTTGTCATTTTATCAATTGATTTCAACAAGTTTTCATTTGAGGTCTTCAATTATATTGTAGAGTTTTTTAAAGAGACAAAATTCTTTTCTAACTTGGAACATTTATCTTTATAAAATTTCATCTTAAAGAAATACTTTTATATTCTAAGGTCCATATGTTCAATCAAACCATTTTCATCTAAAGCATCATCAACATCATCATCATGTGCAATCAAGTTTAAAGATGGAGTACTTACCTCATTGGAGTTATTATCATCTTCAATAGCCGTAAGATATAGATTTGCAATTTCTTCCTCTTCTTCCTCTTCTTCTTCACTTGAGGAATCATCATCCCATGTAGCTTTGAGTGATCTCTTCTTTTCCTTATCCCACTTCTTTTTGTTTTTCAATTTGAAGCAATCTGACTTGATATGACTAGATTTATCACATTCATAACATTTCATTTCATTTTTTTTTTATCTTTATCTTTGAAGTAAGATTTAGGAAATGTACCTTGGTTAGCTTATAGTCTTTTCTTTTTCTTCCAATCACTTATCCTTTTGGATAGCATAGCCAATTCTTCTTCATTGTTACTATCTTCATCACTTGAGCTCTCAACTTCTTTGATGGATTTGAGAGCAATTGCTTTCCTTTTCTCTTTTTCACCTTGTTCTTCTTCTCTTTAGGTGTGCAATTTAAAGGTGAGTAGTTTTCTGACTAGTTCATCGGTTCTCAAAGAGCTACGGTCATGAGCTTCTTCAATTGAAGAAACTTTAGACTCAAAGTTCTTTTTTTCTCTAAGTGCTCTCAAGATTTTTCTATTGACATCATCTTAATTATATATCTTGCCATATTTCTTTAATTTATTAACAATGGAAAGCTAGCGGTTTGTCATATCTGTGGCATTTTCGCTGAGCTTCATCTTAAATAGCTCATACTCCTGTACATACATTTACTTCTTGGTGAGCCTCTCTTGGGTAGTGCTCTCATGATAGTTCTTAAGAGTTTTCCAAATACAACATGAACATGTGAGATATTGGACTCTCCTACCTTCTTCTCTTAATATTGAATTCATCAAGATAGAGGATGTCCTATTATTCATGAACTGATCTCTCATATTGGCACTTGACCATTGTGATTTGGCAGAGGAACTTGGACACCATCAACTTCATGAGTAAGAGATTTCCACTCATTTTCAACAAAATCTCAAAGCTCAATTCGTTCACTATCTAAGAACAAAAACATCTTGTGTTTTTAATAAGAATAATCTATTCCATCGAAATAGGGTCTAAGGAATGAATTTAGGTTTTCATGTGTAAAGGTGTTTGTTGGTGGAATGGCTACCATTTTGGATTTAATTTCCCAATTAAGTTTGAAGAAATTTACTAGCTTTGATACCAATTGTTGTCCCAAACTAGCAACCAAGAGGTAGGGTGAATTGGTTGATATGAAAAGTGAAGGTAAATTTTAAATTTCAAAAGCAAAAGATGAAGAAGATGTATATGAAGATTAAGTAGAGTAGAGAAGAAAGAACACAAAGAGTTATAGTGGTTTGAATTTACCTCAATCCTACATCCATTTCCTTAACAACTTGTTAAGGTTTCACTACTCTTGAGTTTTTACAAGCTTAACTCTAAATTGGTATTTTTTCTAACTCACACCGAACTATTACAATGGTTTGAGATCAATCCTTACAACCCTTATAAGAATTTTTTTAGGCTCACTCTCACAACCTAAGTTTTTTTAAGCTCACACTCAAATTTTTGATGGTGTTTTATGCTCATACCCAATACTTCAAGATTTTAGGTTTTGATCTTTAGACAAGATAATGAAAAATGTTGTTTAATAAAATTACAATAACAATCAAAGTATTCTCTAACCATAAAAATGAAGTTTAATGTGGTATTTATAGCTATTCGGCTTAAACTTCCCATTTGAGGTGGTTCCCCCATGTTTAGTGCTTTTCTTCCATTAATTTGGTAGTTGGAGCTCGATTTGCGATCGCTTGACTAGGTGGGCGGTCGTACAATTTAAAAGCTCTATATAACAACTAGTTCCAACAATTGAATTTCATTGTCTAACAGAATCCAGCTTGCCCATACTTTTGTGTTGTCCGGTCGTCCATCTCTCACTTGGCACAAAGTTACCATTGAATTCAAATTTCTTCATCCACAAGTTTGGTTATCATTGGTCCGATGTATTTGGCACTAAAATTCAACTATGCTGAACTTATGCAGTCGCTCAGTTCTTCTAGGAGGTTGCACAAGGTTTTGAGCATCAAGGAAGCACCATGAGAGCTGACCGCTATCTCTTGTGTTCTTTTTAGATTTTTACATCTTTGTTACATGCGATTGCTTGGGTGTCTTAGGCAATCGTAAGAAGTTCTGGCATCGTGACTTCACCGCTCACTCAGACTGCTATTCTTTCTGTGAGTTTATGAATTTTTACCTTGATTTGGTGCGTTGTTTGGTGCTTGCATACGGTCTCACTCCTACCAGGTGTCCTAACTTCACCTCTAACTGAGATTGTGATCTCTTCTGTGGAAACTGTGGACTTAGCTCAGTTGCCATAGTTGGCTTGTCTAGCCTGGTATAGAGCTGCACTACTTGCTTAGCTCGGTTGTTCCATATCTAGCTTGGCACTCTATATGTCTATTCGGTTCTCTGCTTGAAAAATTTATATGTCAGTTCATTTTTGTGCTCATGTTGCATTTGCACGGTCACTCGATAATTTGTTAGGATGATCGCACAAAGGCGCTCGATTTCTAACTCTGCAAAATAGACTTGTTTGAAATTATTAGTTCTTTATCAATTTGATTATCAATAATCAAAATAGAGTTTTATTGTACAACAATCTCAACACTAAGAGGGAAGAAATGTACCTTTATAAGGTACTTTGAACATTGAAAAGGTTATACATTTATTGGTAAAGATTTTGATGGAAGAATAATAGAAATTAAGTCCCAAGAATCACCTTCCTTGAAGATAATTTCCCTTCCAAGGATGATATGGATGAATTTCTTCATCTAAGAGGTAAGAACAAGATGAGGATATTCCAAGTCAACCAGTAGTTGTACCTAGTCATGTTCTTGACAATGGGAGCAAACTAGACTTGCTTCACCCATCTCAATTGAGTGGGAAAAATGAGGAAGGATCTGATCCAATTTTGATTAGTGAAGAAAATAATCCTCAATTACGAAGGAGTAAACATTCAAAAACTCATAAAAGACATTTTTTTAATAGAAAATGAAGTTTATATAGTTATCCCCAATGATGATGAAGAACCTAAAATAGTTAAAGCAGCACTTGAGTGTCCTACAAAGAAAAAAGTGGAAAGTTGCATTGGAAGAGGAAATGGTATCCATGAGAGTAAATCAAGTGTAGAACTTGGTTTATTTGCCACCTGGGCATAAAGAAATTAGGAATAAATGGATTCTCAAAATAAAACTTAAGGAAAATGGATCCATTAATAGATATAAAGCTCGTCTAGTGGCAAAAGGTTATACTCAACAAGAGGGTATAGATTATGAGGGAATGTTTTCACCTGTTGTAAGGTTTGCCTCTATTAGCCTAATTCTAGCTATCTTGGCACATTTAGATTTATAATTACATCAAATGGATGTAAAAACAGCTTTTCTTAATGGAGATCTGGAAGATGAAATTGTTATGCTCGACTAATTACTACTACAAACGACACTCGCAAGTATACGAGGTAGTTGTAGCAACGGTGATTGCCCCAAGGTCATCTTACAAGGAAGGAATTATTTTGCAATAGTTTGATTGACAAGTAAATTTAAAAGCAAGAGTGTGATATGTTGAAATGGTGAAAAGAAATTTTAATTTAAAAGTAAACGAGTAATAGTTGTGTAAGATCAATTCAATTCTAGGAATGGTACCTAGGGTTGTAGATCAATTTAATCAAAGCTTAATTTTTAAATTATCCATTAATATAATCTTGTATTTTAATTTGTTCCTTAAGTTTAATTAGTGATTACCGATTCATTAGTTTTCACATTTATGAATTAACAATAACCAATTGTTTTGAATTTGCAAATTAATAAACCCTAGAACTTATATTTCTAATTCATTCTTAGGGTAGTTGATTATATAGTTCCAATATCGAATTTCACCTCTCGGTCCATCGTTCAATATTAAGTGATTAACAGGTGGACCTAACATTCAATCCAATGCAATCAACCAACAACAAGGTATACTAATGGAATTATCAAATCAAGTCATCTAATTAAATCTACTACAATCCAAGGCATGAGTGAATTAGCTCATCATCAATTTAAAACAAATATCCATCTCAATATTCATCAAATCAAAATTATACATTGTAATATTAATGTTCATAATAAAACAACAACAATATAGAAATGAATCAAAAAGGGAGAATATGAAAAATCCCTTATAGATGCCAAAAGTTGGACTACTTGTCTTCCTCCTAGCTTCCACCTTGATGTGTGATAAACAACTTTCAAGCTCCCTAAATCAATGGCTCTCCTATTGAATGATGGAATGTAACTTTCCCAAGCTTTAACTCCAATCAAGCTTTCTTCAAACCCTAGTTGTCTAAGAAACTTTCTCACTCAATTTAATCCCCAATATTGATTAGCTCTTGTCTATGGAAGAAATGAAGGATGAATGGGAATGAAGATGAAGAGAGAATGGTGTCTCTCCTCTTGAAAAATCAAGAACAAAAACTAAGAACTCCCTTCTTCAAAAATAGCTAACTTCTGTATATTCCACCACTCTAATCTTCTTTTAATTTTTTAAGAAGCATCCATCTCTTGCCAACTCACATACCACACTTTGTCTCCCACCTTTTTCTTTGTTTTATAATTTTTTCCATAAATTAGGCAAACTTTTTTTATCTTTTATTGTTTCTTTTTTAAAAGATATCACCTATTGTCCCCTATTTTGTCCCCCAATTAGTGAAAAATGATTGAAAGAATTTTCACAGAACACGGCCAAGTCATGAGTGACTTGGTCGTGTCACTCATTTTTTTATAGACACGACCAAGTCATGTGGCCGTGTCCATGGCTGCCTCAAAATCTCCTTTCTTTTTCATGTGAGACACAGCCAAGGCCTTAGCCGTGTCATGGGACACGATCAGTGGCTTGGCCGTATCTCTTGAGTGTGTTCTCCACTGCTTCCATCCTTGCTTTCTTCTTTAGATGTGACATGGCCAATGGCTTGGCCGTATCTCTTAGGTGTGTTCACTTCTGCCTTTGCTTCTTTGGTTTCACTCTTTGGCTTCATCAAGTGAGACACGACCAGTGGCTTGGCCATGTATTCTCCCAATGTCTACTTCTGCCAATTTATTTTGAAGGACATGGCCAGTGACTTGTTAACTCAGGCCGTGTCATGTGTGTGCTGTCTTGGATGAGGGACACGACCAATGGCTTGGTCGTGTCTCTTGGGTGTGTCACATGCTTTTTCACTTTTTTTGATCCTTCAATTCATTCTTTTGAGCTTCCATCTAAATCAAACACTTCAAGCAAACTTTAAACACAAATTAAGAGAAAAATTAACTTAAAGCTAATCAAATTAACCTAAATATATGTACATATATGATCAAAATATAAATCTACATGGAACAAGCTATGGGTTTAATTGTTAAAGGTTAAAAGCACAAAGTGTGCAAACTTCAAAGATCAATATAGCCTTAAACAATCATCCAGACAATGGTATCTTTGATTTCATAAAGCTATCTTGACTTATGATTTCAAAATGGTTGACGAGGATCACTTTGTTCATGTCAAAAAAATTGATGACAAATTTGTAATTCTATCCCTTTATGTTAATGACATTCTGAACTAGAAATGACAAGGAGTTTGTTATTACAAGGTGGGTTATCCACTAATTTTGATATGAAAGATAAGGGTGAAGCAGACTAAATATTGGGAGTAAAAATTACAAGAGATCGTTCAAAGAAACTTTTGGCCTTATCACAATAGAATTATATCTAAAAGATTCTTGAATAATTCAATATGAATAGTTACAAACCTATAGATACTTATGTGTCAAAAGGAGAGACGTTAAGTCTTAATATGTGTCCTCAAACTCCACAAGAACAAAAAGAAATGTCTATTGTACCATATTCTAGAATTGTTGAAAGTCTTATGTACACTATGTTTTGTGCTGGCCCATATATTTGTTTTGTTGTTGACCTAGTTAGTCAGTATCAATCAAATCCTAGAAAATAGCATTGGAAAACTATGAAAAGGACACTAAGATATCTTAAAGGTACTATAGATTATTGCTTATGTTATTAAGGCTCAAATTTATGTCTAGTTGGTTATTCAAATGCTGATTACAGAGGATACACTGATCAACACAAATCTACTTGAGGATTTAACTTCTTACTTAACAAATGCTATAACTTAAAGCAGTAAGAAACAAACTTATTTAGCTTTATCCATAATGAAAGCTGAATTTATAACATATTATGAGGCCTTACCTAACACCAATCCGGTCTGCTAAGAGGAGCCGCCAACTATAAGGCCTCACCCAAGTATTGATCCGTTTCGCTAAGAGGAGCTAAAAATGCTCTTTAGGATTTAAACTCACACAAAAGTACCGCGTACGATCTCTGCTTAATTTAGTAAGCATGAGTCTAAAATGATCTTTTGTTTTAAAAAAATTTTTACTCTCCTTTGTTTTGAAAAGAGGAAGTGGGTTTGTTTTAAAAGCTTCATTGAAGAGTCACCACCGTAAATTATTTTGGTTTTGGAAAAATTCAAGGCAAAACCCATTTTTACTTACCTCCATAAAAATTGTAATTTTTACCCAAAAGGCACTAGTCTGAAGCCAATAATGATGTGTTTTGGGCTAGGTTTTCAAGTTGATTTTAAGTAATTAAACATTTCCCTTTAAAGAAATCTTAACTTTTTGAAAAGATTTATTTCATTTTATGGAAAGTAATAACATGAATGACAATTTATGATATGCATGCATAGGTATAATCATGATATCCATACAAGGCCATAAAAATGAAGATTACAACCCCAGAATAATCATGCACAAGGGAGCTTTAACTCCAACCCTTATAGGTACTAAGTCAAGTACAAATCTCCAACTAAAATTATTACAACTTGAAATAAGATCCATAAAGGATCATCAGCTCAAACTATTATAAGTATGGCTAAAAACAAACACAAATCCTCAAGGGAATAATAATTGAAATTAAAATAACTAAAGAAAAATTACAATAGAGATTTAAACAAAAGAAACAAAAACGACCAATCTTGTGACTTTTAAAAGGGTTCGCTACTTGGAGTGAAATTCTAAGTATGTCAACTTATCTCGTTTAAATGAGAATCAAAACCGTAAGTAATTTGCATATTGCAAAGGGTGAGGTTTAATTAATTAATATTTCGTTATGTTACCGAATTAATTAACAAAGATTGAGTTATAGAACTACCTTTTTGAAGATTTCCTCTTACTTGATTTGAAACTTGAAGTGATTTTTCACTCCTTAATTTAGCATTAGGCTTAATGAAATTTCTTGACTTGTTGTGAAGAAAATAAATTAATTGAACAAAAATAATTAATTTTTGAAGAGAAATCGGAGAATAAATTTGTTAAAAATTTGTCAATTTTTGGATCTTTGTGCAGAAAATTTGAGAGCAATTAGCTTATAATTTTTGGCCCCTTATCTAAAAAGGAGACCACTATTCATAGTGAAAAAAAAGGAAAAAAATGGAATGTAAATGAAGTTGGCCACACACACCGCAGCCCATCAGCGCGACTAGGCGCGTTGTTTCAGTTTTTTTCCTTGTTTTGGGCCCTTTTGACCTTTGATTCATGCAATTCCAGTTGCGTTAGATTTTTTATCTCCCAGGATTTCATTTAGAGACAAAATTGAGGATTTTTCCTCATGTCTAAAATTAAGAGTTCACAATGACCTCTTTTGGACCCGTCCGAACTCTGATTTGTGCGATTTCAATTTTGTTGGAATCATAACCATATGTTATGTAATTCAGGTGCAAGATTAAGGGGTTCATACATGTTTAACTGTTGTGCAAGAAGTTGTTTAGTTGAGAAGATTCTTTATGAGTTTGGAAATTCAAAATAATCATGCAACAATTACAATATTTTGTGATAATCAAGCAGCGATTGCTTTCATAAAAGATCCCAAATTTCATAGTATAAACAAATACAAGATACTAAGTATAGCTACATTAGAGACATTATTGTTAGACATGAAATGATGGTAAAATATATATCTACGCTCACATGGTAGCTAATCTCCTTACAAAGCATATTCCAAGAAATGTTTTTTCTTACCCATGTGAATTCATTTGGATTATGTAGAATATAAAATATTGTTGAGTGTGTATGTTATATTCTTTTGAATAAATACAAGTAATTGTTATATTTTTTTCTCAAACTTGTAGATTGTGTATGTTCATAACATATTTTTCTCCTCAAATAAAATTTGTAATATAAAGATATTTTTTATTTCTCTCACTTATAATCTTAATATAATATCCAAGAGTTGAAAACATCTCTAAGACTTAATAAATTTCTATTAGAATTTGATAAAAATAATATATTATTTATAATAAATTTTATTTCTTTTGGTAATAATATAATCGCTCTTTCGGAGCTTTCAATTATTTTTATGTTATAAGATATTGTAGGTAAATTTAATTTATATTAACTATAAAAAAATAATTATAAATATTTAAAAGATAGAATCAAAATAAAAGTTAAATTTGACCATGTTTAAATATGTATATATAGTAAATATTGATAAAGCTAATAATAAAACTAAAATTAATAAAGATCAAAATCATATACATGGTATGATGACATCATTATATAAAAATTACTCAACATATAATAATTTAATTATACAAATATTATTATTTTTAAAAGAAGTTAAAAATAATATTTAAAGCTTTAACGTGTATATAAAGAGGTTAAGTGGATAAGTTTTATTGTTTAAAGCTTTAATTAATTGTTGCCAAAGCATGAAAGCATTAAAGTTATAATCAGAATAACTAGCATTAGAACCATTTATATTTTATTTCGAATTATAATAATGTCAGAATTATGAACTTGACCCACAAGGCTTCTGTACTGCCAATCAAATTCGAGGCTTACCTGCTGTAAACGTGCGATGTTTATTCTCCAATAACATTAACAATACAATAAATGAATGTACTCTATATACAATGTCATGCATTCATTCTCTTACACTTTCACAGTAGCATTGACCACTAATCCACCAATCACTAGCGTCGGTAGCTGCTGTCACTATCAAAGCTTCTTACTCCAAATTATGGTTATGAAATTTCATACAAATTGCGGATGAATTTTTTTTTAAAAAAAAAAAAAAGAAGAAGAAAGGAATCTTAATTAAGCATATGTTATTTGATATATAATACTGTCTTTGTTCCATTTTATTCTAGGTTTTAAAAAATTTCACATATTTTAAATAATTAACTAAAATTATTAATTTATTTTTAATTATTAATTAATTAATTTTTATTTAATATGTCATTTTAAATTATTAAAAAGATAATTATTAATAATAATGTTAAATATAAAAAAATAAAATAATAAATAATATTAAAATTTTGACTTATTATTATTAATAAACGTCAAATTTTATAAAATAAAATTAAAATTTTAAAATATCATATATTTTGAACGGAGAGAGAGAGAAAATAGGAGAGTTAAATGCAAGTGTCCTGAGCTGAGAAAGGACAGGACCACCATAATAATAGCAAGGAAGGATTGAATGGCCTGAGGGTTCTATAATTGTATATAGAGAGAGGGAGAGATAATAAAGGGTGATGTTCCTGTTTCAGCATTGATGACCACTCTCCACATGTATGATCCTGGACGAAGATTAGACCTTGGGGACCATTCTTATGTACAAATATGCAGAGGGTCAGAATTAGGCGGAGCGCTGGGGACAAAAACAACATTAAAAAATAAATATTTTTTCCACTTTATTTTTATAGGCAAATAATTATTTACATATATATTAATAAAATATAATTAAAATAATTAAAAATTAATTTTTTAATATTCTCATTAAATATAATATATTTTTAAAATAATTTTTAATACTATTTATAATTACTGTAAAAAATATATATTAAATAAAAGTATAATAATAAAATAATAATTTTATTTATAATAAATAAAATATATTTAAAATATTTAAAAATAATATAATAAACTATAAAAATAAAACGAATAAAACATTATATTAATCTTGAATAATTTTTTTAATTTTATATTATTATTTATATGCATATATATATATATATTATAATATATATATTTATCTCTTTTAAATTTTTAAAAATTTACTTATTACACATATTTTACCGTAACTTTTTCTTTAAAATATATTATATAATATTATTCATATCTATTTTTTATCCCATAATTTTTCTTTAAAGTAAAAATATTTTTATCTATTTCTATTTTTGATCCCTCCAAACTTTTAAATGTAGATCGGTTCTAATGTATATAGAAGCGGGGCTAGGATTTCAAGAAAAGTGGGATAAAATTTTTTTAAAGTCCTGATTTCGCTCCCCTAATTGCCTCTCTTTTATTCTTATCTTTATATAATTCGTAAATAAATATCATTTTATAAATTTGTTAATATATTAATATATATTTATTTATAAAAAAAGTTATGCTAATGAAAGAAAATATTAGTATATGTGTATGTGAGTACACTGCATGTGTATACTACTAAATTTAACAAATAATCCATCAATAAAAATAAAACAAAAAAAATTAAATTATGAATATAATTTCTTAATAAATAATTGAAAAAAAATCATCATACAATATTATAAGTCAAAAAAATAAAAATTAAAAGAAAAAAATAAAATTTAGAAAAAAACTAAAAACAGATTTTTAAAAAAAGTTAAAAGATTTTAAATTTGTATTCATTTTTATTTTTAATTTTCTTTTATTGTGCTTTTATTTTTTCTTTTTAATTTTTGAATGATTTAAAATTAATTTAGCTGAAAAATTTTATCTTTTTATCTTTTTTTTCTTTTTTTTTTCATTTGAAGGAGGGCATTTTAAAATTTTAAAAAGAACAAATAAAAAATTTTGAAAATTTTAATGATTATATATATAAAAATAATCTTTTTTTTCAGAAAAAGAGAAGGGGGGATGTATGTTGTTGCTTCCTTTCACAGCATTTGCCTAGTAAGAATGAACTCATTATTTTCCTCTGCAAATCATCAAGGAGCTGTTAAGAACAAAATAATGTTTACCCTTGTGCATCAACGACAAAAACTAATTAAGCTTTTTCTTCTTTTTTTTTAACTGAACATCACAGCAAGTTTAGAGTAACAAGAATGAAACATTTTCAATCACTTTTTAACTTATATATTCTGAAGCTATATATGAAGTTTGAAGCCCAAGCTTTCCTTAATAATAATAATAATAACGCCAAAGAGAAAGATGTAAAAGAGTTGGAGGAAAGGCAAAGAGTTTAAGAATCAGGTTATCCATAGTTATCTACTGCCAAGAGCAAAGAAGTGCTTGGTCTTATAAATAGAGCCAAAGCTAACGGACTGTAGATCAGAACCGTTCATTAAGAAAAATTAAAATAAACACAAAAACCCATACATAAAAATACTAATGGCCAATATCATGCAAACATTACACTTATGGGGGACGTTAACAACTTGAATTTAATGAAAGAGACAATAGAAAATGGTTTCTGGCCCTAGAGCAAACCTATCTTCTTCCACTATTCGAATATGAGTTTTTCACTTGTATTCCAATATCATGTTGTTCTCAGGAGCCAACCCAACACAAGCCCTCAGTATGTTCTCAAGCATGGCACGCTGCTTTGACAGTGCATTCACCACTTGTGTGCCTGGTGGAACCTGTTTTTCGCATTTTATGAAAATTAGCCACAAAACTTTACAATAAAACACAACTAATAATCATATTAAAATAAATATAGAAACGAAGGGGAATGCTTGATAAAACATACAAGAGGAGCCTTGGTTAAGTAACTGAGAATTGTAGCCACAGGGTGGAAGGAATGGAACTTGCCCTGCAGACGAGTGAACTTGTAATTTAAATAAAGATCAATCTATTAAGCATAGATAATCACGCTTAGCATTTTCAGTCCTAGACATTCAAAAAGGAAACACACCTCCCCTTCAGCTTTAAGCTGGATCCTGGTGCTCAGCTCAGCAAGAAGAACCAAATCCAGGATGATCGGTGCAGCCAAAAGAGAGTCCTCACAGGTATTGTGCAGGACTATGGTGCTTTTGCCCCCCATGAAAATCTCCGAAGTGTACTCATCCATGGCTCTCTTGCTGTCTCCCACATATGGCACATACTACAATACATACCACAACATCAGTTGCAACTATCAAGATCAAGATTATAAATATCAACAAACTAGAGAAGGGCACAAAGGTGGAATTACCTTGATGACCACAACATGGTCAGGATGTTCACCAGGTTCATAGAGGATGCCGTTGCTGGACACCATGTCGTCAACAACATTACTTTTGGAAATTTCCTTTGAGCGGAAGGTTTGAGGTGCTGAGAGGTTCATCCCGTCGTTGTTTCCCAAATGGTTGTAACTCACTATTGATGTTGGCTGCATCATATCACCATTCCAATTATTCACACATCATATGAACTACACTACAGATTGCTCAGAACAGCAAATGAAACTATTTATAAAATGCATTTGCAAATTCTAAAATATAATGAAATAAAATATGTTAAAGAGTTTTGTGTGTCCACCAACATCAAGCATGCCCTTATACAAGTCCTGGCATAGAACATGACCATTCATGATTCACAAAACCATTGATGGAAACAACATCCAAATACCAAATCCATCCCTAAAAATTTATTCTTTTTAGTTGTTAAATCTTTCTTTGATTTATTAATATGTGATATTCCATCTCACTTCATATAAATAGACCCCTACCTCTATAGGTAGTTTTAGACAAGTTCGCTTTAAAACTTCTGTTTATACAAAAGTTCTTTTGATTACTCGAATGCACCAACTAATTATAGTTAAAATTTTCATTGATAGCCTTTGTGTCCCGAGCTATATTGCCTCAATTACCTCTTGCCTTCACTTTTCTCAAGTTAACTGCTACTATTTCGACAGTTTGTTGAGCTTCTAGTACATTGACGTTACTACCCTTCAGGGGCACCCCCATAGTTTAAAGGCTTCCGCAGCCAATTGAACAAAATGAGCATTCCAAATTGCATGAACATTAAGTTTTAGTGTAAAGGGTCAAGTATCCATTCTTCAAAATTTTTTCATCACGAGTACCGAAAAGTTTGATGAGGCAAATAGAAAACAAATTCGTAGTATATGAATATCTACAGTTTCCACCAAGTTGAGGATCAGTTTATCTAAAGTTTCTAGCCATCATAAAGTAACGATAGGAACTAGTGCCTCATTTTGTTTAGTTTTTGCCTTTTGGCGTATATTTCACCAGCAAAATTGGTATGTGAATTTACTTCACATTTACCAACTCGGATTCAGTTTCTAAAACAGAATTCTAATAATGCTGGTAGAATTTGCAAATAAATCTAAAAGCATCTTCATTACAAACAATTTTATACGAAATTCATCAGAAAATAAGATGAATTCCATCTTCATTCAGTGAATATGAGTTAAATTATCATCAGTAATAGAAAACTAATTATATGAATATCAATTTAGAGACCAGGCATCTATCTACAAACAAGATTACAAAAATATTTTACCAGGTATCTACAAACAAGATTACAAAAATATTTGCATACCTTAATACCAGCCCCAACAAGGAAATCAACCAGCACAGATTTCATCTTGGTCTGACCACTCTTGAAGTCATCTCCTCCAATTAAACTGTTTCTCTTAATAGCCAAATCAACAAGTCCTGTAGATATCATACCAATTAAAATCAGCTTGTAATTGCAGCTTCAAACAATATAAAGAAAGGAGCTTTGAGGTTTAAAATCAAAACCTGGAACGAAAGTGTTCTGTGGACTTCCATTAATGAAAGGAACATTTTCAAAAATACAAGCCAAAGCGTACAAGGTTGATGGAGAAATTTCAGCTTCATTTCTCTCCAAAGAAGCTAACAAGTTCTCCATGGTGTCATTTAGCCCCACCACAACATCACTGTACCTCTCTGTATTAGCTGTCCATAGCACAACCACTTTATCCACCTTGTTTTTCTCCTTAAACTCCCTGATTAATTATTATCATACCAAATATTACCAAAACATTGTACAAATCATTTTTCCGAAAAAAAAAAATGTATCATACTTTAAACAGAACAGAGAAATATAATTATACCTAATATCTTTCATAACTTGCTGAACTTGTTCCTTCTTAGTTCCTTTGATTACGTTGTTGGCACGTGAACCTTGATTAGCAGCAATAAAATCAGGATTATAGATTCCAGGAAGTGGGACCATAGATTCCATGTAGGGCCTCAATTGTTTCTGAAGATCAACGTCCAGAACCTTGGCCCTGGCCATAGAATCTGCCAAGTTCATGTCACTTATGTCCCACCCTCCAAACACAATGTCATCTGGGTTCACCTGTATTAAGTTTTCAATAAACTTCACTATTAACATCTTCATTAAAAAAAATTAACAAATAACATTAGAACCAAAGAAGAAAGCTACTGCATGTGAAAAGGTGAAACTTTCTGCAAATGGCTGCACATAAATAAAGATATAACTAAGAAACAATTAATTTTGACAATAGCTATTCACCATTAACATGTATACGAGAAACGTTGAACTTCCAAAATAGTAGAAAATACCATGGGGATAAGGCTCTTGAAAGGAGCATAAATTTCCTCTCCATTGAAAGACCCAACTCGAATTGAAGAAGCTTGAGTGAGTGACCCAAAATAATTTGCCTGTTGCACTTTGTCTTTGGTTGCCCAGGAGATTCCTCTGCAGCAGAAAATCATTAGAGACCCACATCTTTAAATTAATTAAGAATCTTTAAATTAATTAAGAATTCGAATGCATTAACAGAAATAAATTATTGGCGATTAAATCCTACCAACCATCACTACGCAAAAAATTGAATTCCCAATTATTAAATATGTTCAATTAAATAATAGTATATACCAAAAAAAATTTTAAAAAAAAGAACAATAATGAAAAAGGAACTCACTCTCTGTTCGCTATAACCCCACCGGTAAGAGTAGAGCCATTGTTTCCACCCCACCCAACAAGCATAACCCTATTAAAAATTAAATTAAAATTGAAATTGACCCAACAAGATCAATAACCAATGGGCAAAAAAAAATTAGAATTAAATAAAAAGGAAACAATAATTTTTCTAAAAATAAAGAAAAAAAAAACAAGTGGGGTAGCGCACAAACCCTAGTTTAGGGACATGGGTATCAGTCTTGAATTCATATTGGACAGTTTTAGGCTTGACAATCCATTGATAGGTACCATTTCTGTTCTCATGAACAAGCTCAGTGGTTTCATAGTTATAAACAGAGTGAATCTCATTCTCTGTATACTTAACATTAGGACTCTCAACCTTAAACGTTTCAATAAACATTTTCTTTTCGTTTCTTTTCTTTCCCACCAAACAAGACTGAAACTCACACAAAAACAATTAAAGCGAGAGAGCAAATTATAATTTAGCTTTCCAATCTCCAGAAAGCTTTTCTTCCGTGCGCTTTCACATGCCACCCAAGTGGTGTATAAATAGAAGAAGTGTTAGCCACGTGGCGAATGGTAAATCCTTCCCCCTTAGTATTATTAGTGTTTTTGGTCCATAGCAAAGCTTGACCATGCAAATAACATTGTGTACAGTCCAGTCCATTATACCGCACGTACGAGTTGACACGTGAGAGATTTAAAATTGACAAGTGGTGCACTTTACGCGTGGCATGATCATGTTAGCTTTTCAAATTATTTATTTATTTTTATGATATGTGGGGTCCAAGAAGGTACCGGAAATGTCGATGACGGTGAATCGTGAAATTTTTGGAGAGATTGAAATGATTGACTGAGAAACTATTTCTGTAGGACCTGTTAAAGGAGGGTGTATCGCACTCTTTAGATTTGATATTTAGGTGTGTATCACGCGCCTAAAGAAAGAGTGAGGATATTGTAGATCAACTGCCATTAAACTTTATGGGTGATCGTTTAAACTACTTGCGAGTACGCGTCCATATTTATTTTGTTTTGTTGCTGATTTTTCTTTTTTTCAGTGTTTTCAGTACTGTGTTTTACTGCGAAGCGGTCGCTTAATGTTTTGCTAAGTCATGCTTAGGGTAAACATTAAATTAAATGACATTACGTGAAGTGAAATAAAATTATTTTTTACTTCAATAATTAATTCGATATATTTTTTATTTTAAAGTTTCACACCATAAGTTTTATTTTTTCACACACACAAACATTTTATACTTCAGTCCTTATTTATTATAAACATGATTTATCAAATAATTATCATATAAATTTAAATAAAAATTCATTATTGCATTTGGATTAAATGGGACAAAATTTTAAACTTAGTCATACAATATAAAATTCACTAGCAAAATCATATTTCAAACTAAAAAAAAAGTTCATATGAATGTTTGTAAGAATTTATTAAAAAAAATTGAACTAATATAATCAAAAGAAATTACCAATTACAATATTACTAAATCAATCACTGCAACAGCAAAAGTAAAAGTATTGCAACTTAACTCATAACAAAAGAAATATTGCAATTAAGTATAAAAATTACTTTTTAGAACTGTAATTTTAAAGAATTCATAGACTTCTAAGGTTATGGAGCAAAAAAATTAAAATAAATTTAGTTATTGTTATTCTATAAAAAGTAATTGAAGAAAGAACTTTTTTTATTGATATTTTACAATCAAATGGTTGAATGATTAAAATTGATTTTTTTAATAATTATATAACTAAATATTTAAAATTATTTATTTTTTATAATTACAATCACGTGACTCATTTTTTAAAATTATTTGATTTTTTTTATAATTACAATCACAAGACTACATATTTAAAATTATTTAATCTTTTTTATAATTATAATCACATGACCTTTTTTTTCACAATTACATGACAAACTTATAGCCTTTAAAATTTGAGAGAATCAAATTATAAGTAGGAGTGAGCATAATTTGACTAACCGATTAAAAATTCAATTCGGTTAATCAATTGTAGATTAATTTAGTCGACTTAGTTAAAAAATTTAGATTAATTTAATTTTTGATTCAGTTAACGGTTAACCAGTTCGGACATGTTAATTAACCTTTAACCAAAATTTTTTTTAAAAATATATTATTTAGTTATTTATTAATTTTTTATTTAATTCTTTGATTATATAAATTTTTATTATAAATATATTTTTTATTACAAAATAAAGTCATGATTTGTTTAGTTTTTTTAAATAAATTTTATTTAGTTATTTAATTATATTAATATTTTTATTGTAAACATAATTTTTTATTATAAAATAAAAAATTTGGTCAGTTCGATTAATTAACCAAATCAACTGATTTGATTCGGTTGATTAATCGAATTAACCAAAATTAAAATCAATCGACTCGATCAATAAATTTAGTGTTCAAAATATTCAGTCAAAGTTAAATTCGACTGAAAAATTGAATACTCATCATTAATTATAAGTAAATTATTATAATATTCGGGAGCACATAGTTCAGCCCTAAATATACGGTCTAGGTTTTTTTTTAAAGAAAATTTAGAAAATGGTTTTTACTCTTTTAAAATAATATCAGTGAAAAATCATATTTGTCTAAATATATTATTAAGTGACAATTAATGTCTTTTTTTTCTTCTAATTCTAATTAACAATAAAAATAACTTTTTCATCTTTTGTATATTATTATAAAAATATATACGTAAAAAAAGTGAGGGTAGAATGGATATATTTAAGAATTAATTTGTGCATAGATACATATATTATTATAATACTATCAAATATTAATTCTATATTTTTCAAAGAAACCATTAACAAAATTACAAATCTACAAAATCCTAGCATTGCTGGGAAAAAAAAGCAGCACAATAGCCATCTAAGCTAGAGGTGGCCATAGTCCGATTTTAAAACTAGAACCGAATCGAAATTGAGCTAATCAAAACTGAATTAAATTTGTTTAAAATCGAAATCGAAATCAAATTCCTTATTTTGTGGTTCGATTTAGATTCTAAAATTTTTAAAGCCGCCAAAGCAACAATTTTTAGTGGTTTAAACGGACTAAAAATGGATGCATGAGATGTTGCTGCTTTTGGGCCCCAGCTAAAGCTAGGCCAATCAATGGTCATGAGACCATTGGCTTTGCATATGCCAATAACATAGGCTATTGGCATAGGTTGATGTGTTTAGCTCTTGCACGCTTATTTTTTTTTTATTTTCTAATTTTAACTTTTTAATCATCCACTATAAATAATAATTAATTTAAAAAATTTATATTTTTTTAATTATCACATTCTCTTATTCTCTCTTATTTCATTCTTCAATTCTCTCACACTAGAATATTTAATTTATTATTCAATCTTATTCTCACTTATAAAATATTCAATCTCTCATCTAAATTATATTATAATTTTCAATATTCTCCACAATTTGTTTTTGAATTTATTCTCTTTATTTTTTAATTTATTCTCTAATATTTTCTATAATCTAAAATTTATATTTTTTTTCAATATTCTCTATATTATATTTTTAATCATTTTATTATTATTTTATAATTAAATTTTATTTTTATTATTTTTAATTTTCAATTATCTCATGTACTATTATTTATTATTTTAAATTTTATCATATTATATTTTCTAAAAAATGGTAAGTAGTAGACATGGCTTAAATTTTGGACTAAGCAAAGAAAAAAATGTAGTTGATGAATATCCTAGGTCAACTGACCTAGAAAATATAATGAAAAAAATTGAAAATGATTATGATATTCAATAATTACAATAATTCTATACTCAAGAAAGCCAGCAAGTTGATCAAAAAGAAAAAAAAAGACAATAAACTTCTAATATATTTAAAATTTATTTTACAAAAAGAGAGATATCTAAAATTTTATTTGATGTAATTTACAATTATTGTGGGTAGGTATATAAATTTAAAGCCGAAGGTGGATATGACACATACAATAACCACTTGAAGCAAAAGCATCTTACTATAATTTTGTAAAATTAGATGTGTATGTTATATTTTAAACTTATGTGTACAAGATGGTTTAAAAACTCTAGATATTTTTATTTATCCTATTAAAAAGGCAATTGTATTTTTATGGGGACATCCTCAAATAATGAAAGAATAAGCTAAATATTATAAAATTAATAATAAAATACCAAAGAGATGTTCCAACTCTTTGGGAATTTAACATGTGAATTACTAAAAGAGTCTTATGAATATAAAGATTTATTATATACATTTATTAGCAATAACATACCACAAGTAACATTATATCCATATACATGGGACATTTGTACAAAACTATTAAATGTTTTAAAAGTTTTTAATAATGCTACAAATACTTTGCGTGATATTTATTATCCTACAAGTCATTTATTTTATATTGAATGTCTTAATATTATTGGTGAATTAAGTGAGCATGAAAATGATAATGTTTTAAAAGATTGTATTTTTAGTATGAAGAAAACATGGTTAAGTTATTTTAAAAATATTCCACCAATTTATCTTGTTACAATTGTTTTTTATCCTAGATGTAAATTAGATGATATATATGACTATTTATCTCTTTATTATTCTTGTTTAAATAATGAAGATAATGATAAAGTTGATATTTCTAAAATAATTCTTGAAGTTCGAAAAATGATTGTAGATGTATATACTTAATGTTATTTTTCTTATGGTCACCAAATAGTTAGCCAATCTTCTCAATCTAGTGAATCACAAAAAAAAATTAAAAATAAAAATTGTTGATCCTCTCATAGCACAAAGGCAAAAAAAGTCCTAGAGGATCAATGGGTGATAATTCTGAATTTGATATATATCTAAAATTTGTTTTCGAGTTTGGTGATAGCAGTGAAAGGGCAAATTTTCCTATTCTTGATTGGTGGCATTGACTTATAAATATATTTCCAATACCCTCATTAATTGCTAGGCAAATTTTAGCAATACTGATTTCAACAGATGCTGTAGAATAAGCTTTTAGTCAAAAAGATAATATATTAGATGAGATGCAATCTAAAAAATTTTAGAATTCTTAGAAGCTCAAGCATGCTTAGCTGATTGGACTAAGACAAGTTTGAAAGAACAAGAAACCCATGAAGAAAGTGAAGATGATTTATATGACATGACTGAAGGGACAATTAGAACGTCTAGTGGAGGAAGCGACTAAGGCAAAGGAGTTTTACAAAATAAGGTAAGAGACCTACATTTACTTTGATTCCTCTTTAAACCCCTAGAGGATACGTAGGCAACTTATTTTTTTTATAAAAAATTTAAGTTCAAGTCCCTTGCTTATTTATTTATTTTTTATTTTTTAATAAATTAATCTTAATATTTTTATTTTTTCTACTAATTTTAATTTCAAATAATTTTTCTCTAATTTTTTAAAAATTGAAATCACATGTAAACTACATTATGAATTGTTCGAAGCCACCTTAAACCACCCCAAACCACTTTTAAACAGTTGATTTGAATTGCCTTCTTGAATCGGTGGTTTGAACTGAAACCGGCAGTTTTTGAACTGTTCTATACAAAGTTTAGTTTAGGTTTAAGAATTTATAAACCTAAACTGTCGTTTCAAGAACCAAAACCGGTAGTTCTTGAACCCTAGCCATGTCCAATCTAAGCCAAGGGCTTTTGATGAACCCATTTGAAATAAAGCATCTTTAATTTCATCATGTCCAACTTAATTTTTTAAATTCATCTTAACATGATCATCAAGGTATGGAAAGCTAAACAAGGATAGAAGAGCTAGTCTAGAAGTCTCCTTTTTTATATAAAGATTGGCAAACAAATCAATGGATATGGTTTTGATCACCTCATGGTTTGTGGTCCAATGGCCATTTGTATCTCTCAGCATGCCAACTCTACTTTGTCTCTTCTTTTAAATAGCCATTCTATGAAAAAAGGAATTATTTATGTCTTAAAGTTATATTTATTTCATCTGAGCTTGTTAAATCCACAAAATCTCTTCCTACACGTCAACTACTTGTAACTCTTTTCTTAATTCTATTTTTGAGCTCATTTATTTTAGTAAACTCATATATAGCAAGAGCGCATTGAATTCCCCTTAGCCTTTTCAAGATGATATTTTTGTGTAAGAAAATATTGCCAAAGATTGTGTTATTCCATTACTTGAGTTTACTGGTCATACTAGACACTGTCTCATGAAAACCTAGATTTGTATCCCAATTCTGCAAGACAAACAATTGAAAATTGTCATGGAGGAGCCAAGATGCTAGGAATAAAAAAGAAGGACCTTCAAAATGATGTTGGAGAGTACCGAATTTCATTGGAATAGAGTAGTGATCAAACTGGACCCTGGGTAAGTGAAAAACCTTGGCTTCCTTGAATTTTAACATCCAGGAATATTACATAGAGCTCTATCCAATCTTTCCTTCAGATTACCTCTAACCCAAGTGAATTGTTGCCCATGAAACCCTAAATATAGCATATGATTCTAAACTAATCAATCTTTAAAAGAGTTACATACCCCACTTATATTTATAGATTCACCTTTTCTTTGAGAGCTATGAAGAATAACATTAAAGCCCCTAGCAAGCAACCATGGGATGTGAATCTGATTTGCTAATCTACCATGCTCCATCTAAAGGCATTTATGGCAAGCAGCAATAGGACTCCCAAAAATGAAGGTGACAAGAGAAGAGATCCCATTTGGTCCTGATACCTTAAAATGAATATACTAATGATGAATCTCTATGATTAAGAGAGAGATGGAGTCCTTCCACAACAACCAAATGGCACCTGCAAAACCCACAACTTCTAATTTGAATGAATTATAGAAGCTTGACTTCTTAATAAATTTATATGCTAGTACTCCATTAATTCTTGGTTCCAAAAGGGCCACCAACTTTGGTTTATTAATTTGCACTATACTCTTAAAAACATTAGCAAAACTTTTAGATGCTACCCCTTGGCAGTTTCATATATATATATATATATATACTGAAATCCATGAAAGAAAATAGAGAAGAGAAAGGTCCACTTAGCCCTCAATGGTTGATCACGTCATTCCTACTAGCCTCTACTACTGTAGAGATTTGCTCATCTTCAATTACCATATCATCATCTCTCCCTTTACTCTTGGATCCATGTTTACTTCACTATTAAGAGCACAAGGGTTGTCTATACCAAGTGGTTCATTGCGCTTTACCATTCGGTCCAATGATTCAACACTAGAGTTGAAGCCGAGAGAAGACTCCTTAGTCTTTTAGCAGCCGTAAATAGAAATAACAATATTTTTTGAACCATCAACATTGTCTTATTAGAGGCTTGATCGAAAATACAATGGGGAAAAGCCAAGCCCATAATTGGGACAACATTATTCACTTTTGGGTGGGTGAGACCTGGTGGTGCTGACAAACACTTAATTCATTATTTATTTACATGGCCTGCATGGCTTAGGTGGGTTTATTAGAGTTTAAGTTAGTGGTATTTTTTTGACCATGTGAAGCCTGCCTTATTATTGTATATCCTTAATTCCCATTATTAGAGGATACAAAGGTACAACTCCTAAATGGGAAAGGAATAATTTCCATTAGGAATTTCTTCTTAGATTACTCATTTGAATCTCCCAAAGCAGTAAGGACATCACATCTCGAACCTTCCTTGTTAAATCTAAGATTTTTTCCACTAATATCTCATGGAAGAGGATTCCCAGATTACTTCTCCTAGCAATCGGCATCCATGACCAAAGTGAGATTGGCTCTCCTTGCTTATCAGCAAACCATCTGAATTCTCTACCTCCTTTGATTTGGTCTTGGCTTCCTCATCCAGCGAGCTCCGCTGCCATTTGTGCGAACTTACCTCTCACCATTAACTCTATGTTATAATTTACCTTGAATACTTTTCCAATTAAGTCTCCTATAACTTTTAAGACTTTCTTATGATAGAGATGGAGAGGAAGGCTAGGAATGTGAATCAAGACAATAACTAAGTAAATAGAATCCTTAGTGTAGTCAAACTCTAGATGCCAAGAACATTGGACTAAGTGGTGACTCATAATCACCCATGGACCCTTTATCATCACTCTCTTCATATACTCTACATACTTAAACTGAACAAGAAAATAGTTCCCATCCATATCAATGACATAGAACCAATTAATATTATGCCATAGGCTCTGGAGCTTTCGTTTAAGAGTTTGATTACCAATGAAATTGCCTAATGTTTAACTATTATGGCAGTTTCCCATGGTTTATAGAGCACCTCTTTGATCCTCTATGAGAGTTTCAATTCAGGTATCTAATCACTATGAGAATATGACAAATTACTGATTGAAGCTTATCGTGAGAACACTTTTTGTCCCTACTTATTAATCGACTACCGAGAGAAAAAAAATATTTAAAATTATTTAAAAAACATACCAATAGAATATTAACCACTTACCGAATAAAAAATTCACCGACGGAAAAGATATCGGTAAACATGGCACCAAGAAAAGACACCACAATGTACCAGCTACATTTACTAAGCAACAAAATGGTTTATGGATAAATTGTAGCATGAAATTATGGCACTACTTTTACCAAGGAAAGATCAATCTCTCGACAAATGTACAAGGAGATCTGAGAGTTGATATATATTCCTGAGAGAACAATATTTTCTCTCGCCACTATTGAGCTTCGAGACATTTCTCTTAGTGAATATTAATCTGAAAAATATGTAAAGGAATAAAATATTTTGAGAGATGTGTATGGTCTCTAGATAGTACAAAGAGGTAGATGTGTTCTCTCAGTGAATATGTGGGATTGAATATATAATTTTATATGCTTGCCGAAAGATAACGTAAATCTCTCGATGCTACCCAAGGATAGAAATATTCTCTTGGTACATGAAAAATAATGAAGCATGTTTTTTTAAATAGTATTAAATTCAGTCATTGAGAGACAAGCATTTTCTCTTAGTAAACTAAAACCTAATTTGAAAAGTCTTTATGTTTACCGAGAGAACTTTATTTCTACTCGATACTACCAAGGGATAGAACTATTTTCTCAGTACATGAAAAATAAAGAGGCACATTTTTAAAATAGTATTAAATTTGTCACTGAGATATAAGCTTTTTCTCTTAATAAATGAAAAATCGTAATCTAAAAAAGTCTTTAAGTTTACCGAGAGAACTGTATCTTTGCTTGGTACTGTTGAGGGATAAAACTATTATCTTGATACATGAAAAATTAAGAAGTGCATTTTTTAAATAATATTAAATTTTTTCATTGAGAGATAAACATTTTCTCTCAGTAAATGAAAAATCCTAATTGAAAAATATATATGTTTACCAAGAGAATTATACTTTCGCTCAGCACTACCAAGGGATAAAACTATTTTTTTGGTAAATAAAAATGAAGAGGTGTTTCCTTTCAAATATTATTAAATTTAGTTAATGAAAGACAATTGTTTTCTCAATAAATGAAAAAATATAATCTGAAAAGTCTTTACATGTACCAAGAGAATGAAAAAAATTTCTCTTAGTAAGTGAATATTTAAAGGCGCATCTTTTAAATATTATTAAATTCAATCACTGAGAGACAAGCTCACTCTCTATGTAAATAAAAATACCAATTTAAAAAGTTTTTTTTGTTTACTGAAAGAAAATACATGCCTCTCAATGAATATGGTAAGTTTTTCAAGAGATAGAACAATTCTCTCTGTAAGTTAATGAAAGAATTAAGTAGCTTTCAATACAAATAACTAGATATAAACATTTCCTTTTCTTCTTCCCCTTATTACCCACTTTTCTTCCTTTTCAGTATTGCTCGATCCCTCTCTCTCTCTCTCTCTCTCTCTATATATATATATATATATCTTTGTAATGCCCGCAATTTTATTAAAATATAATTAAATAAATAAGTTGGAAGGTTAATTAATCTGAAAAGGTATTAATTAAACAAATAAATGTTTATGTGTGATATGTATTATTTGAAGTAAAAATGCGTAATCTCGCATAAATTATGGTATGTTAAACTATTATAATATGGCAACTAGTAGTGATATGTACAAAATATGAAAAGTGAGTTAAGCATTACAATGTGGAAATTAGCCACATTAGATTATGATTAAGAATGATGTTGCATATGATTGGGAATCTGGAAAATGAATGTGAGGTATGGAAAAATATGGAAAAAGTGTAAATGTAACTAGTTCCATAAAATCATGTTTGGCATTGTTTGGCATGCCATATGCCTTTAAGGCGAGACACACTGGTGTCACAGTTATGATTATGCCACTGGGCGAGACACACTGTCACAATATTGATTACGCCTTCGAGCATGACACGTTGGTGTCATCATTGATGGGATAGGCCAAAATGGTATTTTTAAAACTAGATTATTATATAAGGATTCTTGGACACAATGTATATCGGTGATTATAATATGTTGAATTATATGCATTTTGCATGACATTGAGACATGATTCATTTTTAGAAGTTTTATTCATATTGTCATTATTTATTATCAAAGTATGTACCACTAAGCTAGTAACTTAGCGCGATTGAATTTTATCACGCATGTGAGAGAGTAGAGGTTGAGAGCTCTACTAGACTAGGCCAGGTCTAGATTTGTGGGTTGGTTCTTGAAGTTTAACTTTTGCCACCAAATTAGAGCTATTGCCATATCATGTAAACATTTCTTTTGCTAAACAATTTTGTTAATATGTACATTATACTTTAATGCAAGAATGTAATGAAATAATGTTTGGGTTTTGTAAAATAAATATTGAGTATTGTTATTACATATATAATGGATGTGAAATATTGAATGTACTTGGGGAAAAGTATTGGAGATTTTAGAGTTAAAATGGAAATATATATTGGGAGTGTGAATTTTTATGTAGGTTATTGTGAGCGGAGATTTTCACCCTCACTTCCATGTGAAATGATTTTTATGACTTTGGCACTGTTAGGCTCAGGGCCTTAGAGAATACGAGTCTAAACTCGAAAAAAATGAAATCACCACCCGGATAGGCTAGGAAATGAAAGGGGGTGGATGACTCAATTCCTAAAGAATCCCTAACCCCGTAATGGGTTCAGAAAGTTAGGTACGCGTGGGGAAGGTGAGAATGACCTAGCACCCCCACAACGCTTGATTTATTAGAACCGACCTCCTTCTCAGGTCTAAATATTATTAAATCCTTAAATATTATAAAATCATCCATAATACATGCAATTATCAAAATCAATAATCATTTCATTGTATTAAAATGAAGGAAAGTTCAAACAAGCAAATAAATGGGCACCCATACAAGATGAAAACTTGCCCTTGCAACCATGCCCAATGCCTAAAACTAAATAAGATAGGACACCCATAGGACACCCACCATTTGGTGAAAACATGCTCCTTACATTGATCCAAAACTCAAAATAAATTAAATTACATTAATCTTAATTAATAAGGTACCCACGAAGTAGAAATATACCTCTTACATTATAGAAACTAAAATAATTAATATTAAAATAATGAACCAAATGAATTAAATCATTCTAGTATGATAATTAAAAATAAAAATCCATTATAAAAAAAATAAAATAAGATCATCCATCATAGAAGTATGCAACAAATCAAATAGTCAAAACTAGGGTTTAAAGTATTAAATGTACAAAATTATTGTTTACATATTAAATATAGGTTTATGGATTTAAATTATGGTTTTAGGATTTTAGGAAATAAGATTTGGGTTTGAAAGTTTTAGGGTCACTAGATGAAACTTAAGGTCCTAGTTTGAAAAGAAATAAAGCTATTAGATAAGATTTAGGGTTTAAATAAATTAGGGTTAAGGTGAATTAGGGTTTCAAAGATTAGGGCTAGGTATTAGGATTAAATATTTAATGTTAGGGTTTTGAAATAAGGTTTAAACAATTTATACAAAATAAATTAAATTTACGTTGCTAATACTTATATGAAATCCTAACCAATATCACTTAACTATTTGATTAAACATTCAAATGCTTACTGCCATATTAAATTAACACTTTTTATTCATACTGTATTAAAATAACTTCCTAATATGCAAACTATTCATTGATGCTATAATGGACAAATAAATCTATGAATATTTTCACATCATAATAGATGAATGAATATACTAAGTATTTTAAATAAATTAGGTTTGAGGAAACTAAACCTGCGTGTTGGCTCCTCCAATATAAATACGTTGAATCAAACTCGTGCTTACTGCCTAACTAACTTCTATCTTGGATGAACAAAGTAAAATTTGAGAAAATGGTTCATGTCTCCTTATTTGCTGTATTTTAATATTTTGTGTGTTTTCTAAATTGCTACTTGTCTGCTTGATCAATATTGCTCCCTATTAATTCTTATCCAGCTGCTATTTTAATTGTTGCTAATTGCCTTCTCAAATTGTCCCTGTGTTGTTCCTTTTATATCTCACATTAAGGCATCCTTTCAACCCTTTTTTACTTCGGATAAACGATACCTAAATAATCTCGGTGAATCTTCATGTGAAAACCGCGCACAAGTCGGTATCAATCAAGCCCGTCGAATTGGCCCTTGCCCATTTTAGCATAAGTAACAACTCATATCGAATTGCAATTAGCCAATTCGATAAGAGCATGAATGCGCATATCGAACTGGCTTGATTTGGGCCAACCATCCGACCAAGTTTTCTTTTTAATCAAACTAAACACAATCCAAATATTAAATAATTCGCCAATAAATAACCAAACGTTAAATAATTATAATTTGCAATTCTAATATTAAACAATTAGTAATCTAAATATTAAGTAATTATAATTGATTTACCATATGCTCTGTTATTAGGTTTAGACTTGATATGGCCTTCAAAATTAAAAATATATATTTGAATCGGTACCAAAATTAAGGGTTTACAGTCTTGCTCCCTGCTTGAATGATAATGAATTTATTCAGAGAATGAAAAGTAATTTAATTTGAAAAGATCAGGTTGGTTTGGGTTCTGGACCCAGATTAGGCTCTAGAATTAAAAATGATTTGGGTTTTAGACCTGAATTGAGTTCTGGACTTGAAAAATAATTTTAGTTCTGAACCCAAAATGAGTTCTAGACTCGAAAAATAATTTACTCAAAAAATAATTTGAGTTCTGGACTCGAGTTGATTTTGATTTGGGTACTCGACCCGATACTGAATTTTGGGTTCTCGACCCAAGGTCGCATTTTGGTTCTGAACTCGAAATTGATTTTTGAGTTCTCGACCCGAAACCAAATTTTAGGTTTTTGACTCGAAACTGAATTTGAATTCTCGATCCAAAAGTGGATTTTGGGTTTTTGGGTTCTCGACCCGAAACTGAATTTTAGGTTCTCGACCTAAAACTGGATTTGGGTTCTCGACTCTAAAATGAATTTTGGATTCTCGACCCGAAACTAGATTCGAGTTCTTGACCCGAAATTGAATTTTGAGTTCTCGACCTAAAATTATATTTGGGTTCTCGACCCAAAATTTGAATTGGGTTCTAAACCCGAGGCTGTATTTGACTGATTTTCTATCAGTTGAGAATTCTAGCTTTCTTCTAACCGGTTATTCTATTCTTTAATGGATTGTGGGTCTTTACCTTTAAAAAATGGATCTTTATCCTTTGGAGATCGGATCATTAGCCTTCAAAAATAGATATTTATACTTTGGAGATTGGGTCTTTACCCTTCAAAAATAGATCTTTATCTTTTGGAGATCGGGTCTTTACCCTTCAAAAATGGATCTTTATCTTTGGATATTTATCCTATATTGGCTTCAATTATTCTAGCTGGATTGATCTTTTATCTTTTGCATCTTCATTCTTTTGGGGTTCTTACTTTCTTCTTGTTTTATTCTTTTTGTTCTTCTTTTTGCAAAAAATTTAGCTATTTTTTAGCTGGCTCTTATATCCTCTTTTTATCCCCTACATGGCAAAATATTGAAAGTGAGTCTGAAATTTTTTTGTATATGCAGAAACTCAAAAAATTGAAAGGATAAACTTTGCCCCATGTAGGCTTAAACTAATGATTTTTCCCATGCAAGCTCATATTAATGTTTGTGTTGCCTAATTTTGCACAAGCATGCATCTCTTCTTTCTTTTGCAATAGCCTTTTTATGACCCTTGATTCATTGTCTGCTTTTGATTCTTTACTTTACAGGGTATTTATTGTTCACTTTGACAAATAGTAAGTAACACAAGATAACAAAATGCAATGTGATATACTCATATGTGCATGATATGCATGGATTATACTTACAGTTGTTCAATTGACTCATAAACCGAGATGGTAAACCAAAGCACTTTCATTGGTTCTTTCCATATCCTCATTCAAGTCTTGCATTGGAATGGTAGAATCCTTTACATCTATGGCTTTTATTTTCCAAGATGAAATCATGAGTGGTGGGAGCCTCGGCAGGATAGTCAGAGATACACTCATTTCAAACTATGATTCAGCACATCAGTTGATAGCTTCTCCATAATCATTTATTTTGCCTAATGTCTCCTTCAAGATTCAACGATTCAACAAACTTTCCTTAACTTGAAGGTTTATGCGACAAGAAAACAATTTTTTTTTAAATCTTAAAATTTTAATTTTGAAATCAAATGTTGGATTTGTCAAATCAGTGTCAATTTATCTCAGGACTTGACTTTTCCAAATTAACACATCCATTACATCTTAACCTAGTTACCGTACTAAACTTGGAAATCATTTCCATTTGAGAAAGAACTGTTGCACTTCAGATAGACACATATATATTACTTGGTCAAAGATATCATTAAGTTTAAATATTGTCTATCTCATATGTATACTTATTCAAAATATCTCCACTAATAGACTCTACCTATGAAGAGAAATCAACAGGTCTTTAATAGGCTTGAAATGAGGTCTATAAGGGACAAGGGTTAAATGAAGTCCATTTGTAAATTGGAGCCAATGTGACACTATGGATAAACCTTCATACTACAAATTTCTTATTGGAACCTTAGACAGTTGGAAGCATGAAAAGATAGAGCTTTGAACGTTCTTCCATCTTCTTGGCATTAATTTGGATCTTAATTTGGACGGTCATTTTCCTCTGTAGGGATGTCAAGTGTAGGACTTTTACTAATTAGATGGCCTTTCTCCTATCTCTTTGATTTTGGTTATATCTCTGGTTGGGTTGGACCAATTCAAGTCAAACTGTCATCTTAAACTAAGTGGAAGTCTTCTGCTGCTTTAGGAAAAAGAGAACTTCGTTGCATTTTTGAACTGCCTTTTTGAGTTTTATTTTCTTTCCTTTTTTTGGGTTCTCTCTCTATAAGAGTTGTCTTTCTGATAATGGATGAGTGGAGTGGCATAAATCAGCTTCAGTCCTGACTTTACCTCAATAAGTCTGTGATATTAGATCAATATTCAGGTGTTCTTCAACTATCGTTATAGTCTTGACCATATATCCTTCTCTTTGATCTTCTTTCCCTTTTATTCCTTAGTGATCATCAGACTTGCCATAAGTGTAACAACAGCTCAAGGTAGGTCTTTGGATTTGCAAGCCAATGAAAAGTAAGTTAAAATTTTATGAAGGCTCAAAAGGACAAACTAGGGATTGATATTAATAGGGTGGATAATAGTTATTGGCCAACCAAATAATGCCTAGATAATCTCTACCTTAAATAAATAGAGTTCAATTTCGCCTCGAAAGTTCATTAAAGCATATTCTAAGATTGACTAGGACCTAGACAAAAGTAATTATGCAGGAGCCCTCTCTAAGTAAGCATACACAACTCAATGCTATAAAATAATTTTCTTACCTAGTAAAGTCATTCAAATCATGATGCATAGATACCCTAATTTATGATTATCAAGTTAGACTCATCATTGGTTGAGCACCAAAATGAACAAACACCAATATAAATAAAAGTTTTGATGAAAGTAATTTATTCAAACACTCTTAATTCGAAAGACATAATTGTTCCAAAAAAGTACTAAAGAAAAAAAAAATAAAATGAGCAATACTTCAAGCTAAGGGACGTTAGTTGAATGAAATTTCTCCTTACTTCACACCTTCAATACCCCAATCTTGAAAGGATGATAAGATAAAATTTTTCTCCAATCCTCCTCCTACCATGAAGGTTGCTGGTGGTGGCACTCTTCCAAATTTACGCAAAGGATTGCTCTTGGTATTGGGCTTATCTCAGGTAGCTTACCACTTTCAATAAGATTTTGAATTTTATGTCTTAATTTATCTATCTCATGTCCTTGCATTTGATAGAATTGACAGAAGGTCTTAGTTCCAAAGTTTGATGCCAGAGGATCGTGTAGTGGTCGAGGAGTCAACGGCTATAATAACCCCGTTTTCTATAACTTGTTGAAACAAGATAATGATTTTCCCATATCTGAAAACTGTCTTCTATTTCCTTGGCCAGTAGTTGCATTGACATTCATTTATTTTTATGCACGTTGACTGCCATATTGGTAATTTCCTCTTTCATTCCTCCTTCCAGAAAAATGATTCTTCTTCCATTCTCACTCTTTTATTTGCAAGCCAGCTTGGAGAAGATCTTTAAAATCTCTGATAAAGGTGTGAGATAGTCTCTCATGAAGGTTGGGTAGGACACCTCTCATTATCATTCTGATCTGGTCAGACTCATCGGGCCTCTTTTTGAGAAGAGTAGCTTGACTTCTCCACCATTTCACATAATCAATAAAATTTTCATTCTGCTTCTGTCTAATAATTTCCACCTCCATCATGGTTATTTTCAGTTTGACATTATATCCATATTACTGGATAAAGGCTTTGTACCGCATATTCCAATCTTTTTAGGTACTTTCTTCTAAAGAGGATTCTTTGTACCATTGTACCTAGGGAAAGAGGACATCAAGAAATTGCAAGAAACTTCTTCATCTTACTTAAATAACTTGTCCACTTTCGACACCTCTTCAGCTTTCAACTTCTTTTCAAACTTTATTTCTAAATCAGCAATCGTTTTATCCACATCCGATGTTTCAATCTTTTCCATAGTTGCCTTCTCTATAGTCTTTGCTTCTTTATTTTTATCTTGTGAATCTTGGAAGTATTGAGCCTAATCATCGTCATCATCAACAACTACTTTGTCATCATCAAAGGCTACCTCACCTATCTTAGCCTTTCCCATGTCCTTCTGCTTCTTAGTACTAGCAGATGCTTCAACAGTATTTTCTTCCAACATTGCAGCTAGTTGATTTCTCACGATCTCAGCTAGGACTCCTTTTAACTCTTCCATCTTGGAAGCAAGAGCTTCATTTATCAGATTCTGAACTTGATCAGGATCCATGGTTCTAGGAGTGAAATTAACTGTATCTTTACTAAACTCTGAGTCACTGACATAGGTAGGGTTTTCGTATGTCCTTGAACTGCTGTACTCCATGTCTGTGAGCCAGAAAAGATTAATGCAAATGTAATGTAAAACATGTATGCATGTATACACAAGTAACAAACAAACAAAGATAATTAGGACATTCCTTCCAACCATATAACTTTCACACACAAATGCCGAATCTCTTTTTCTAGGTATATGGTTAACAAAATATCACCTTGGGATATCTTATTTTCAAAAAATTCACTCGGACGGTTTAACCAATAGTTATATTTTCAAATATAGAAGTCGATCCATGATAATTTTTATCAATTAGGCTTTAATCCATTGAATCAATTAAAAATAGCTTTTGTGCTATATTGGATTAAAACAAAATTAAGAGGTTTATCATAAATAGATTTTTCATTTGAAAAAATAACTAATAATTCATGCCAAAACAAATCCATAATTAACGATTCTTGGTATAAATTAGACCCATAATTGATTTTTAGTATTCCATAATTGACCTAAATATTTGTAAGCTATTTTTTAAGAAAATAATTTTGTTTCAAAGCTCTTGGGCTTTTAAGTTCAGGCAATAAGGTGGAAGAAAATTTTTGACCCATCATTAAAGGTTTTATGTCCAAAGACCATCTTCAAGATTTTGAAAATTTTTTTGGTCTCTTGGCTTAAAGTAAAAAATTATTTTTGAGCTTACAATATGATTAGGTCATATTAGAAAAAAGAACAAATCAAATAAGTCATGGTTCAAACCAAGATATATTAATCATAGTCAAACAACAAGCATTTAGGGTAAAAACCTAAAGAAAATAATTAGGCCAATTACATAAGCTTAAGTCTTTGGGTTGAAAGGTTTTAGGCTCCCATAGCAAGTATATACCAAAAGATGCAAGGCTATGAGTGGTTATGCCATGCTCTATCTCTATACCTTGAGTGAAAGTATGGTATCCCTCACATAACACAACACGGGCATCCTAACTCACTCACTATAATCTATATGATGTAATAGACAATATTATAATAAGAAAGAATAGAATAATATAAAGACCAATGGAATCAACTTCTCTTATCCACTGTGAGCTGCCCCCACTCCCATGTGGAATGGTTATTGTAACTTCGACACTATTAGGCTCACGGCCTTAGAGAACACGGATCTAAACCGAAAAAAATAGAGTAGCCACCCAGACAGGTCGGAAAAAGAAAGGGATGGATGACTCGATTCCTAAAGAATTTCCAACTCCTTAATGAGTTTGAAAAGTTGGGTACAGGTGGGGAAGGTGAGAATGACCAAGCACCCCCATAGCACCCGGTTTATTGGAATCAACCTTCTTTTCAGGTTTAAATATTACTAAATTCTTAAATATTATTAAATCATCCATAATACATGCAATTGTCAAAATAAATAATCATTCATTGTATTAAAATAAAGGAAAGTTCAAACAAGCAAATAAATGGGCACCCATACAAGATGAAAACATGGCCTTAAAACCATGTCTAATGTCTAAAGCTAAATAAAAGAGGACACCCACCATTTGGTGAAAACATACCCCGTACATTGATCCAAAACTCAAAATAAATTAAATTGTATTAATCTTAATTAATGAGGTACCCACGAAGTGGAAACATACCTCTTACATTATGAAAACTAAAATAATCAACATTAAAATAATGAACCAAATAAATTAAACCATTCAAGCATGACAATTAAAAATAAAACATCCAATATAAACAAAATAAAATAAGATCATCCATCATAAAAGTATGCAACAAATCAAATAGCCAAAACTATGGTTTAAAATGAATAAAATTATTATTTACATATTAAATTTGGGTTTATGGATTCAAATCATGGTTTTAGGATTTTAGGAAATAAGATTAGGGTTTGAAAGTTTTAGGGTCACTGAATGAAATTTAAGGTCCTAGTTTAGAAAGAAATAAAGGTATTGGATAAGATTTAGGGTTTAAATAAATTATGGTTAAGGTGAATTAGGGTTTCAAAGATTAGAGTTAGGTATTAGGATTAAATATTTAAGGTTAGGGTTTTGAAATAAGGTTTAAACAATTTATACAAATAAGTTAAATTTATGTTGCTGGTACTTACATGAAATCCTAACCAATGTCACCTAACTATTTGATTAAACATTCAAATGGTTACTGCTATATTAAATTGACACTTTTTATTCATACTGTATTAAAACAACTTTCCAATATGCAAACTATTCAATGATGCTATAATGGACAAATAAATCTATGAATGTTTTTAAATAAATTAAGCTTAGAAAACTAAATATACAAATTGTTTATCATAATAGATGAATAGATCTACTGATTATTTTAAATATGTTTGAGAAAACTAAACCTGCGTGTTGGCTTCTCCAATATAAATATGTTGAATTAAACTTGTGCTTACTGCCTGACCAACTTCTATCTTGGATGAACAAAGCAAAATTTGAGACAATGGTTCTTATCTCCTTGTTTGTTTTATTTTAATATTTTGTGTGTTTTCTAAATTGCTACATGTCTGCTTGATCAATATTACTCCCTATTAATTCTTACCCGGCTGTTATTTTAATTGTTGCTAATTTCCTTCTCAAATTGCGCATGTGTTGTTCCTTTTACATCTCATATTATGGCATCCTTTCAAACCTTTTTTACTTCGGATAAACAATACCTAAACAAACTCGGAGAAACTTCATGTGAAAACCATGCACAAGTCGGTATCAATCAAGCCCGTCGAATTAGCCCTTGCCCATTTTAACATAAGTAACAACTCATATCAAATTGGCATGTGCCAATTCGATATGAGCATTACAAATGCTCATATCGAATTGGATTGGTTTTGGTCAACCATCTAACCATCCGACCAAGTTTTCTTTTTAATCAAATTAATCGAACCAAACACAATCCAAATATTTAATAATTGGCCAACCAATAACCAAACATTAAATAATTATAATTTGTAATTCCAATATTAAATAATTAGTAATCTAATTATTAAGTAATTATAATTGATTTATCTTGTGCCCTATTATTAGGTTTAGACTTGATCTGGCCTTCAAAATAAAAAATATATATTTGAATCGGTACCAAAATTAAGGGTCTACAGTTATGTCTTTAATAATTTTGAAAAACATCCAATTTATAGACAAAATTCTAATATTTTTTTTGGGATTTTCTTTTAAATTTTGTATTTTTAACAATTAATTACTAATATATATATATTTATTTATTCATTAATATATCTTTTAAGGATTAAAATAATTTTCTTAAAATTATGGTAAATTTTCATATGATAAGGACTCTGACATTCTTATATTTTGTATATGTATTTTACTTAAACACAATGTATGTACTATACATATATATGATACAAAGATGTTACATTTATTTTGGTATTAGAGCCTAGGTTTAAGATTATCGACCTAAGTGGATTTTAAAAAGAGAAAGGAGATTTAAAATTTGATTTTAAAGTGTTTTGCATGCATATACATTGACATTTAAACTAGTTTCTTATGTGATAATATTGGTTGTTGTAAAAAATATAGGTGGTGATGGCATCTCGATGCATAGATCTGATGAGGGGAGTGTTGAGAGTGGTGCTCCAAGAGAGCATAGAGCTGGAGCTAGTGCAGAAGTTGCTAGAGGGACATCTATGCTAGCCAAACCAGTAGCTCGAGATGTTCCACCAATCTGGATGCAGCAAATGATAGAGTTACTCCATTAGGCTCTAATGCAGCAACAGACCAGAAATATAACAAGTTGAGGAAATATGAGGCTACAGATTTAATGGGTACTGTAGATCCAGTCGAGGCAGAGTAGTAGCTAGACAGAGTAGAGCAGATGTTTATCCAGATGTAGGCCATGGCAGAAGAGAAGTTTCACTATGCTTTATCTCTTCTACAGGGGGATGCCTATGACTATTGAAGACAGTTCCTCGAGGGTTGGCTTAGCCACCAGTTTTGACATATGATGACTTCTTGTAGGAATTTAGGAAGACACACATACCCCGAGAGTATAGAGATGCAAAGAAGAAGGAATTCTTGAATTTGAAGTAGGGTGTAAAGACAGTTATAGAGTATGAGAAAGAATTTCTTCGACTAAGCAAGTATACCACTGACATTGCAATTGATGAGATAGACCGATATCGGAGATTTGAGAAGGAATTGAGGCCATACATCATGTGCCAGGTGGCTGTGGTGCAGTACGTGGATTTCTCCATGTTAGTATCAGCTGCGCGTAATATGGAGAAAGGCCAGGGGCTTGCAGCTATTGCTAGAGCAGAGGAGAGTAGAGACAAGAGATCTCAAACTGAGGTAGGGTCTTCATCTTCAAAGAGAGGTAGAGGGAGTTTTTTCTCTAGGTTTGGTAGAGGCCAGGGCCAGCCTGGCAAGTTATCACAGCAGTAGAGACAGAGGCAGGGGCATGTAGCCTCAGTAGCTAGTGCCCCGAACCCCTCTTCTCAGAGATCTCCTCCACCTATTTGTGCCTAGTGTGGACGAATGCACAAAGGTAAGTAACTACAAAATGCTAAAAAAAGATTTTTACATAACCACCCTTGAAAATAAAGTTATTCTAAAAATATTATAGTGATTTTTTTTTTACTTTTACAAAAATTGCGTCAAAATTTTAGAAATACTGATGATTTTTTCCTACTTCATGATATCTGTGTGTGTTGTGTAAATATTGATTAAAAGAATTAATATATATACATTTTGTTATCTAATAGTTCTCTTACAATTTAAATTCATAATTTTACTATTTTAAATAAAAAACTTATATGATTTATCAATTAAAATACACAATCTATATATAAATCTACATAACATTCCAAAACATATACATAATAAGAAAAAAGATAACACTTCTTACTAATAATAAATTCAATGTATTTTAGCTCAAATATACAATATATACATGACACCAAAAACATTATATGATTCAACATATCATAGACAATAAAAAAAAATCCATACAACATCTATAAAATATTAAAATTACACTTTCTATTGTCTAAAATTCAACATATATCAACACAAATACACAACATATTCATCACATTAAAAAAAATATATAATACATAACTAAAAATATACAATACATAATAAAATAAAATAAAATATCTATACAATATTTATAAAACATTAAAAGAGAATTACACTTATTACTAATTGTAATTTAACATATATCAATACAAATATATAAGATATATATATATCACATTAAAAATATTATATAATTCAGAAGTTAAAATACAATATAAAAAGAAGAAGCAAAACATCTATGCAACATACATACATTATATATTTGCATATGTTGTGAAGATATTGTACATACATTATGTAAATATTGTGTTTATATTGTGTATGACATATATATATTGAGTGTATGTTGTGAAAATATCTTTGTATGTTGTACATATGCTGAAAAAATAAATATATACATTGAAAGAAAAAATTAACTCAAACAAATATAAAAATAAAACAAATATAACTCAAAAAGATATGATGACATTAAAAAATATAGATTGAAAAGAAATAAATGAAAAATTCATTAAAAAAAAAAACTCTCTTTAAAGCATTTTATCAAACATGCAAAATGCATTACCATTAAAGAATAATAAAACCTTTAATATTATAATTAAAAATAATAAAAATAAAAAATACAGATATGTTTATAAATATTAAACAATATTTAAGATCAAATCATTTTTCTGCAAATAGAAAAAGAAAATAAAAGAAAGAAAGAAGAAGAGGGAGAGGGATAAAAGAGAAAAAGAGAAGAAAAGAGATGGAGGAAAGACAAGAAAAAATAGATGGAGAAAAAAAAACAAAAAAGAGGTAAAAAAGCTATAAAAATGAAAAAAAAAACTATGTATAGTAAAATTGAAAACTGAAAGTAAAAAAGAGGTATATTATGTAATTTTCTTAAATAAAATAGTAATGTAAGCTTTATTTGATAGACATTTAACTAGGAGTCTCATAATATGACTAAAAGCCAAATCTAGACTGAATTTCCTGTTTATAATATCACTAAAGTTTTTGTTTACAGTTTTTAGAACTTTTAGCATGGTTATAATGTGCAATATGATTGGAGTTTATTATTTTAGACTTTTAATTTTTTTTTCTAATATTGTTTGTAATTTGTATCTTTAGATCACAAACATTAAACAATGCATATTTTTATTACTAAAATAGTTAATTTTTTTTCCTAAACTCTAAGAAAAATCTTATTAATGAGCAAGATCAATGAGTACAACAAGCTCAATATTTATGGGTAATGCTAAACCCCACTGTTTAAGACCAATATGAAAACATCTAGCTCTATCTAGTAAGTGAGCTATATTATTAGCAGATATCCTGACAAAGAAGATTCAACATGGACTTAATTTAGAAATTAAAGCTAAACAATCTTGGACTAGAATTCTAAAATATGTACTACCAGCACTACCACTGTTGATGGCTTTGATAAGAGAAAATGATACCCTCCAGCATATTTTTAAAAATTTTTACTTTTTACTAGGGATATTTTAGTCATTTTATTATAAACTCATAATAATCATTACTATTATTTCTGGCTTACTGGATGACACCATCTCTTTCATACAATATCTAAATGATAAGTTTCATTCATCTGAAACATTGGAAATATTGAACTAAAGAAAGCTTTAGCTATTTCACAATCTCATAGAATGTGAGGAATAGATTTGATTACAAACTGGGCACAAACCAATTGTTTCAATCTTCTCTTGAGTTAACCTTTGTGGGGAAGGCAACTAGTGCATGCATGCTAGAGAAGGCTCTTATTCTTAGGTGAATCAGTCAATTTCTTGAGTTTTCCCCAAAAAATTTCGTTTGTCTCATCCTCATCACTTATTTGATCCATAAGCTTCTAGTAGATGCTTGAAATATAGTAGCGTCCTCTGTCTTCTAAAGTCTAGGTCCAGCCATCTTCTCAGCCCATATTACATAGAGAGACTCGAGATATTAGGCCATTGTCCCTTTTATTAAGGTGTTTGATAATTCAAACTATGTCCCAACCTCTTGTGTCTCAGCAAATCAATTTTAAAACCTAGGTTAAGTTTTCTTCTAAGACTCCTTGTATCATAGTGACCTTAGGGTTCTCTATATTTGGAAGCCAAGCATCCTTCCAGAGTCATATACTTTCCTCCATTTCCAATCCTTCTCCTATAGCCTTCTCAGAGTAGGTTTTAAGTAGCCACCATACTCTACTAGATGTAGCTAGGGTTTGGTTCAGGTTTCACTTCTTTAAATGATAAGTCTAGATAGTATCTAGCCTCAAAGGCTTTAGCCACCAGTGAATTAGGGTTACTAAGTAGTCTCCATCCTTATTTCCCTAGAAGCAGCGCTGAGTACAGATCCTAAAAATTTTAAAACTGATTTGAATATTTAGACAAAAAATATCCCGGATCAAAATAATCCGTTGACTTTTAACTTTCTCCAAATCAAATTGTACCCATTTTTTTTTTATTATGGAGTGGTTTCGGAGATCATACTATATTCGGACCGAGAACCGTATTGAATCCAACCAAACCATATAAACCAAATAACCAAAATAATAATTGATTTATTATTAATAATATCAAATTATATTTTACTATATTTATTTATTACTTAATATTATATATACAAAATAAACTAAAGTAATTTCCTAATTTAACTAAAAAAGAAATATAAATATAAATTTAATTAATGGTTATATATAATTTTAATTTGTCACCAAGGACCAACTCTCCTTCATATTCGTCTTCTTCCAGCCTCATATTACAGTATTGTTGCTCCAGTACCAAAAGATCGTCATCATTTATCATCATAGTAGGATTCTTGGTGTAAAAACATAATGAAACTTAGAGTAGATCTAAAACTTGCACTTCGATTAGCAAGACAAAACCTAACTTGTCAAATGGACAAAACCTATAGTTAAATAGTTTAAAGTATCCAAATTTATGTTAGGCCTGAATTTTTTTAGACTGAATTGAAAATCTTGAATCTCCAAATCAAATTATTTCAAAAAAGGAAAAATACAATATAAATATTTTTAACCAAATATTTATTTATGCTTTCATTATTTTTAGATTTTCAAAATTCAATTTATTTCTAAAGCTATATCAATATTTGAATTATTTTTATCATGCTCAATCCTAATTTCATAGTTTCTGAACTCCAAATTATGTGCCTTTTTGGACATATTGGAGACTCTTGATTGAAAGCCCTTCATGAAAATAATGAATTAGAAGCTTAGGGTTGTTTACTTATGAAAAACTAGTTTTGTTTTCCAAAATTTTTTTAAAGAAAAATGAAAAATAGAATTTGGTATTTATATAGAAATATTTTTCATATGACAAATTGGAAAATATTTTTTTTATATTTATTAATCAATAGTTGAGTTTTAAAAATTATTTTTGATTGTTTTCTAGATGGAAAATAAGGAATCCTAAAAATTATTAACATTTGTCTTCCACGTTGGTTTAAACTCTTTTTTATTTTCATTTTTTTATACTTTGACTCTTCCCACTTTTAGATTTTTTTTATTTGGATTCATTTATTTTATTTATTTATATTATAATTTGAAATTTGAGAATATCTTTAGGTTGATTTTATAATAATTTAAAATTTTCTACTTTGTTGAAAAATATTATTTTATTATGATTTCATTTATAATTGAATATATATATTTAATTATATTATGAAATTATTTATGTAACTTTATTTTTTGTATAAAAGTATTTCAAAAGAAAATTATTTAAGATTGCAATCCATTGTTCTGTATGGTCTAATATAGAGACTTAAAGAAGATGTGGTGCGATCTAGTTATCCTAGATTAGTTTTGATTTAAATTTTAAGCTTTTACAATGAAGTTATTTAAATATTATATAAAAATTAAAAATTAAAAATTAAAAAATAAGATTAAATAAATATATTTTCAATTTGATTAATTTTCCATTTAAAAAATAGTTAAAAATTTAAAATTCCGAACTATGAAGGCATTTTCTTATCTCGTTTTATATTATAATATTTGATGACGAGTTGGATTCTAAGAATTCCTAATCATATTCAGATTTGAGTTCTGCTTTGGTTAGCTTTCATATATGCAAAATAAGAGAAGATATCGAATTTCAGTAGAAAAACTCCGATACCTAAATTATTGATCGGTTTGTCTGCAAATAGAGTTGAAAGAGTTGAAAAAAAAATCATTTACTTATGAAAATTCACACATATTTATAGTTAAGAGGTAGAGTACAATATTTACGTGTCAGTGAATCTTCATAATGTGTCAGTGTCGTGCATCTGCTGTATTAGAGTTCTGTCTGTTGGACATTAGAGTGCTCGGAAGAGATAGCAAAGCTCAGGATCGAGGTCTAAACTTCAACAAGAGCTCGGTCACGGTGTTACAGGAGTATAGAGCTTAGTCAAGTTAGTATATTCTCTTTTTCATATCAATTTTCTTAATTTTTCATTAGAAGATAAAATTAAATAATTGCAAAAACTAATTAGTGACATTACACTGTTGTTAAATATAAAAATCAATTTTATTAAATTTATAATAAAAAATATCCACAGTTGAATTAAAAGTCTCAATCATTTGGAGAAAAAAAAAAAGGTGAGCAAGATATCTTCAATCTAACACGTAAATCATTCACAATAAAGACCAAAATCTTATTTATTTTGCATGAAGTGACTAAAAGAACACCAAATTCTTGAAAAGGATCTTTTTTCGATGAAGAGAAAATTCTTGAAAAGGATTGAAGAGCAAGATTCAAGATTTACGTGTTAGATTGAAGAGCAAGATACCTTCAATCTAACACGTAAATCATTCACAATAAAGACCAAATCTTATTTATTTTGCATGAAGTGACTAAAAGAACACCAAATTCTTGAAAAGGATCTTTTTTGGTTTTTTTTGGGCAAGGAAATACAAAATCCAAAGGAAACAACTTCTTTGACTACTCAACTTCATTGACTATACAAAATCTTTTTTTTTTTCTCTAAGGTGGTTAGTTTTAACCACTTTATTTCTTTATTATAATAGAAGCAATTAACTTATTCTTTAAATTTTTTTTTTACCAGAAAATGAAATTTATAGAACAAAAAAAAGGAGCACAACCCAAATACAGAGAAGCGAAAATATCTTAATCAGCAGAAGCTGACCCATCTACACTATCAGCACTCCAAAGATAGACTAAAACATCTTCTCCAGAAAAATTAACAGCAAGAAAAGCTAACCTAATGTATGAGATAAAAACAAATAAAACCATAACCGAACAACTCGTACGTACTCGATCAAACTGAACAAATTCACTGAAACTGAGAGCAGTGAGAAGAGTAAACCGAGAGCATACCAAAGTCCATAAGCAACATAAACCAGGGCTATCACACCGATATGGCAAACTGCTGAAGTTGTTTGACGAATAGGATAAGTCGATCTTAGATGTGAAATATGACATTTTCTGAGCCATCATGACCGACGCCCTGAAACTAAAATAATCGAGATCCAAATCCAAATCGAAAATTTCTCTCTCTCTCTCTCTCTCTTTCTCAGCAGCAGCCCTTCTGCTTCGTTTTTCAGATCTAAATCTGGGGTTGTCGCCGGCTATTTTCTCTTGTTTTTCTCTAATAATTTTGTGCTTCAGCTTTTGGCTTTTAGATCTAGCCCTCAGTAGGTCTAACTTCTCCACTTTCATGGTGATTTTCTCCATCTCCATAGAAACTTTTGTTTTTGAGGATCTAACAGCTTGGAAGATACATCAACGACTACTTTTAGAGTTTGGCCTTGTATTGGTATGCCCACCATGATTTTCGATGGTTTATTCTTCAAAAGTTTGTGCTTATATTGTTGTATGAGATTATTTTATGTACTAATTTAATAAAAAAAATTCACATATATACAATAGGCCTTAATTTAAGTTTTCATGTCAAATTAATTTTTAACCATATATATATTTTAATATTTTATAAGTATACTGGCTAAGATTTCATTTGATTCATTTGTTTATAAGATCTGTTAGTTGATATTGAGAGTTAGTTGGTAAATTGATTGTTCTTAATTGTTTAATAAAATTATTATTAGTTGTTATTGTTAATATATTTAATGATCATTAAAAATAAGTATTGATATTTATCTTTTTTTTAAATACTATTTTTAATAGAATAGTTATTTATTTATTTAAATATGAATTATTTTTAAAAAAAATTAAATTAGAGTTTTTTTTTTCTTTTAAACAGCCAATACAACTATCATTGAAAAAAAAAAAAAGAAGACAAAACATGTCTGATGCAACTGTTAGAAACTAAAAATCAAAGGCTAAATAATTATATAGTATATGGGATTTTATATATTATATTAGTTAGTTTTTGTGCTTTTAGTATTTATTTTTTTATCTTTATATTTTTAAAAATTAAACTATTTAGTTCCTGTACTTTAAAAACTAAACTATTTAGTCCATGTATTTTTAAAAATTAAATAATTTAATCTTTCTTTTAGTTCCAAAACTGTTAATCAATAATTTTGTCATTATAAAATTATTTTTTTGTCATTTCTTTTTATATGTATATCTTTGTTATTTATTAAATTATGCTCATTTTTTATTTTATTTCTATTTTTACACATCATTTATTTTAATTTTATAACTATTACTAAAAATTAATTTCAAATAATATAAATATTAAATTTTATTATTTTAAAGATGGTCTATACGCGTCATTTATTTGAATTTTATAAACATTATTAAAAAATAATTTTAAATAATACGAATAATATCTTTTATTATTTTGCAAACAATTTATATATAAAGTAAAATAAAAAAACTAAATAAGCTAAAAAGTAATAAAGTCATTTTATAATATCAAATTCATTGACTAATGATTTTGAGACACAAATATTGATAGAAGGATCAAGTAGTTTTTTTTTTTGAATAAAGTAGTTTATTTTTTAAAAATACAAGAACTCGAAAAATAGATGTTAAAAATACAGAAATTGACTAGTGTAATACATAAAATCTCATGGACTTCATAATTTTTTAGCTACAATCTAATATGCAACTGCTAGAAACTAAAAGTCTAATAACTGCATCAAAACATTTTTCCATTTAAAAATATGTATATTGAGAATAATTTGACAAGGTTCAATTAGTAACTTATCTCGATGAAATTTAAAAAAAAAATTATACGTTGATATATAGTCTAATAATAAGTACACTTTTTCTGAGTAATAGACTAAGAACTATTCTTCTCTCCCCTATTATAATAATTAAAAAAATGAAAGATATTTCTTTAATTTGCAAGAAACTTTATATATAGTAACTTAAATAATCAAGTAAAGAAGAGTTACTCAAAACTCTAGCAAAATAATAAAAACAACAATACTAACCAAACACTAAAAATAAAGTTTCTAGATAAAAAAATTCAGGAAAATAAATACTTTCCAAGAAATTACTTTTTTTAATAAAAAAAAATTACTGAATTTGTTTCTTATTATTTTGTTCTTACTCAATTGTCAATTACACATTAATATCTTAATTAATCTACTTATATTTTTACAAGGAATATCGATCATATGAATATTATTAAAAGATACGAATATTTTGTAACATAACAATTATTGATTTTCTAATTTAATTCGTAAAATATTATTATGTAAACTTGGTAGGGTAAAATTTATTTTTTTTTTAAAAGAAGAGAAATAATAAAAAGGCAGAGTGAATGATCACATCATGTATATGAGTTAAACAAACATGGAAAGCTTGTAGTCATAGCCATGTTACATGCCAAAGGACAATATGACACTCTTTATGTCAATACACAGTTAATGGCCACAGAATTGATTTGTGGTTCCTATGTGCATATGAGCGGCCATTCTAAGCAGAAAGTTACACACACACACACACATATATATATATATATAATACATAAATTCACCATTGTACTTATAAGGAAGAACCTATTAACACCATGAACTTTGCGAGCATCCAATCACACACATATACACTCAAAAAATAATATTAATAAACACTTAAATAAGATGTTGAATGCACGCATAAGAAGTGTGTATCACAGGCGTGTGAGTTGTTTTTTTTTCCTTGCATCCCTTACCTTCTCTTCTTCTTCTTCTTCTTCTCCTCCTCCTCCTCCTACTCCTTCTCCTCTCATTTGTTAATGCAATAGCTACAATAATCTCCCTATTAATACAGAGAGTTAGGTTAAAATTGATAACTTTTCTCTATTCCTCACTTATTCTATCTAATCCAAATAGCAGCAATGATTGGAGGTTAATTAGAGAAATTAATAGAAGAAGGCACATGGTTCCTCTCTGAAAAACCATTTTTAGGCACCAAAAGAGGAGTTTTTGTTGCTGGTGATGATTAATAGGCAAATTAGGTAATCGATGAACAAGAATTGGTTGGTAAATGGAAGGACAGAGTTTAAATGAGTTTTGCATATGTTTCAAGAGGGAAGATAAGAAGTGAATTGAATTAGAGTGAGGCAAGACTTTGTCTTTGTTAGAACTGGCAAGAACCAACCAAGAACAGGGGTTGTATATTAAAAGAAGAATCGAACGCTAAACATAGATTTGTTTAAATGATTTAAAATGAAAATCTATGTAAAAATTAGTCTAAACCGTGAATTAAACAAGTAATAAGATTGGTTTTGCTGGAAATTGAATTAAAAAAGAAAACTTGGGAGTGGATGATCATGGTTGCTGCACATGTTAGCACCTAGCAAGTGTGTGTATGCATGACATTAAACTATAGGAGGGAGATGAGCTATAAATGGGGACGGGTAGACCCTTAATTTTAGTCCTAAGTTAGTACAATCCTAATTAAATAAATTTGATCCAACTTTAAAAGATTTAAAGCTAATTTACGGCTTTTAAATAAGTCGGTTTGATTTTGAATGACATAAGTTTGCTTTTATCTACCTCATCCCTTGAAGAACTTGAAACCTTCTCCTTGCTTTTCCTTGATGTGGATTTCTTTGCAATACTTTTCAATCTTAAAGCCATTATTGGAAGATTTGAGTTGTGGGTAAAGTAGATTTAATAAAGATTTGTTGGATTAAGGAAGAAATTGAGTGGATTTTGGGGAGATTTGAGTGGATTTGAGAGGTGTATAGTTAGGGATTTAGGGAGAGAATTTAGGGGTATGAGAAGAAGAAGAAGAAGAAAAAGAAGAAGAAGAACAAGAAGAAAAGATAATGGAGGAGAGAGAAGGGGCTAATAAGGTTTTAATTTTTTTTTCATATGACATCCTGTCGCGATCGCAACAGACATGAGAACAGCGCTTCTGCTCGTGCGATGGGAAGAGATCCTTCTATTTCGATTGCACGAGCCCGCGATCATGATAGAGGCTCACACTGATTTTCTTCCACACATTGTTTTTCAAGAAATAAATAAAAATCAATTCAAACTCACCTCTTCTTATTCTTTCTTCACCACCTTTGTTATTTGCTTAACAAACAAAAATAAAAATAAAAATTTAAAGAACTTAACATTAAAACACCAACCTGTAAAAACCAACAAACTAAATTAATAACTTCAAATTAACTAAATCAAATGAACTAAAACTACTAAAAACAAAATGATTAAATGGAAATAAAAGGATAGAAAATTGGTTTACCTCCCTAAAGCGCTTGTTTAAAGTCTTCAGCTTAACTTTTTTCTTTACAGTGCAAACATTGAAGTAGCAAACTAAAGCCTTATAAATTAATTCAATAATTATATATGGCTTTAATCTCTATCCATTAACTATAAAAATTTGATGTGAGCTATTTTGAATGTCCACCTCTCCTGAAAGATAAACTTTAACTACCTTAAATGACCTTGACCATCTAGACTTAAGTTTTTCAGGAAAAAGTTTAAGTTTAGTGATGAACAATAACACATATTGGCCTTCATGAAAATTTTGCTCCTGGATATGCTTGTCAGGCCATGCCTTGGTTCGCTCTTTATGTAACTTAGCATTCTCATACAAACTAAGGCGCAATTCCTCGAGCTGACTTAGCTAAAGTAACCTATTTTCACTTGCTATTTTCATGTCAAAATTTAATTGTCTAGTTGCCCAATAAGCTCTATGTTCTAACTCTACTGGAAGATGACAAGCCTTACTAAAAACTAACCTATATGAAGACATTCCAATGGGTGTCTTAAAAGCAGTCTGATAAGCCCATAAAGCATCATCCAATTTAGTGCAGAATCTTTCCTAGAGCTCCCCACAGTCTTCTCTAATATCCACTTAATTTCCTTGTTAGAAATCTCTACCTAACCACTCGCTTGTGGATGATAAGGTGTAGTTATCCTGTGATAAACTTTATACTTCCTAAGAAGAGTTTCAAAAGCTTTGTTCCAAAAGTGTAAACCTTCATCACTAATAATAGCTCTTGGTACGCCATATATAGAGAAAATGAATTTCTTAAGAAATTGGATCACTACCTAAGAATTATTAGTTGGACTAGCAATTGTTTTCACCTATTTTGAAACATAATCAACGACTATAAGAATATATTGGTTGCTCAAAGAAGAAGGAAATGACCCCATAAAATAATTTCCTAAACATCAAATAATTCAACTTCCAATATAGGGTACAAGTGCATATCATCTCTTCTTGACATATTTCCTACCCTTTAGCAACAATTAAAATCCTTAACAAAATTATGTACTTCTCGATACATTATTGGCCAAAAGAATCCCAATTGTCATACCTTAGCTATAGTCTTAGAAAAACTAGCATGTTCTCCGTACTCCCTAGAATGACAAAACTCAAAAATGGATTGGAACTCTTCTTCTAGAACACATCTACAGATCAACCCATCACTATAATGTTTGAACAATAGAGGATCCTCCCACATGTAATGTTGTACTTTAGAGAAAAAATTCTTCCTTTGACAAGCATTAAAATCAAAAGGCACAATTTTACTTATCAGATAATTGACAATGTCCACATACCAAGGAGAATTCTCTTTCAATGAATAATTGACAATGTTCGCTCATCTAAAAAAGTTTCATCGATTGGGATCTCCTTCTTGGCCAATGTCCCCAACTCTGGTTCAGAAAAATAGTCTGCAACAACATTCTCCAACCCTTTCTTGTCTCTAATTTCTATATTAAACTCTTGAATCAAAAGTACCCAATGAATTAAGTGTTGTTTTGCCTCCTTATTGGTCATAAGATACCTAATGGGGGAGTGGTATGTGTACTCAATCACTTTCGACCCAATAATATAAGATCAAAATTTATCCAAAGAATAAACCACCGCAAGCATCTCCTTTTCAGTAGTAGCATAGTTTACTTGCGTATCGTCAAGTAACGTGTTGGCATAGCAAATGGCATAACACCTTCTATCCTTCCTTTGGCAAAGAACAACTCCTATTGCAAATTCATTGGCGTCGCACATGATCTTAAAAGGTAAGGTCCAATTCAGAGATGCAATAACAGGAGTTATGGTCAATTCCTTCTTCAACCTATCAAAAGCATTAAGACAATCATTAGAAAAATAAAAATCAACATCTTTACAAAATAAATCACATAAAGGCTTTGAAATTTTAGAGAAATCTTTAATAAAATGTTTATAAAATCAAGCATGTCCAAGAAAACTCTAAATTCTTTTGACGTTTGTTGGTGGGGGTAACTTTTCAATCACTTCAACTTTTACTTTATCCACCTTAATCCTAGCTTATGAAACTTTATACCCAAGGATTATTCTCTCTTTAACCATAAAATGGCATTTCTCCCAGTTAAGCACTAAATTTGTTTCTTCGCACCTTAACCAAATTTTGCAAAAAAATTTCAAAAGAAGTACCATAAATAGTGAAATCATCCATAAAAATTTTCATAAATTTTTCTGTAAAATTACTAAAAATTGCCATCATGCAACATTGAAACGTAGCAGAGACATTACACAACCCAAAGGGCATCCTTCTATAAGCAAAAGTACTAAATGGACAATTAAAAGTTGTTTGATCTTGATCTTCTAGAGCTATAGATATCTGAAAATACCTTGAGTATTAGTCTAACAAATAATATAAAGAATTAATGGCCAAGCGCTCCAACATTTGATTAATAAAAGGCAATGGAAAATGGTCCTTATAAGTGGCTTTATTTAATTTTCTATAATCTATACACACTCGCCAACCCTTAACTGTACTAGATGAAATCAACTCATCTTTTTCATTTTTTACAATAGTCATCCCATCTTTCTAGGGTACCACATATATCGAACTAATCCATGGGCTATTCAAAATTGGGTAAATAATCCTTGCATCTAATAGCTTAGTAATTTCAGCCTTAAAAACCTCCTTCATGTTAGGATTTAACCTTCTTTGTGCATCCACAATAGGTTTACAATCATCTTCCATCAAAATATTATGCATACACAAAGATAGGCTAATACCCTTGATATAAAAAAATAGTCCAACCTATAGCCTTCTTAAAATGCCTAATCACACATAATGTTTATTCTAATTGGTCATCAAATAATTTAGCACTTATAATTATTGGTAGACTATCATTAGGCCATAAAAAGACATATTTTAAATGGGAAGGCAATGGTTTCAACTCAAGTACTTAGGGTTTCTTAATTGAGGGGAGTGGTAAAGGTGTAGACTTCTCTATCTCTTCCAATACCCTAAAAAGCTATGGGTGGTGTCATTTGTATGGTATAAGCACAAGCTGTAATCTCTTGATTGTCATCTTCTTGAGTTCCACTATGGATTAAACAAGCCTCTAAAGGGTCCTTTCTAAACTCTTTTTCATAAGCTTCTTGAACTAACTCATCAATAATATCAACTCTAAAATAATCATCCATGAAACTAGGTTCTTTTATAGACTCACTAAGATTGAACTCTACTTTCTCTTCTTCTATTTGTAGAGTTAATTTTTTTCCTTAATATCTATCATTGTCCCTGTAGTAGTAAAAAATGGTCTCCCTAAAATTAAAACAATTTCAATATCCTTTTCCATTTTAAGAACAACAAAATCAACAGGTATAAAAAATTTATCAACTTTAACCAAACATTTTCAATAATTCCCAAAGGGAATTTCACTGAACGATTTGCTATGTATTGTCATCTTTGTGCTCTTCAAGTCGGTAAATCTAAGCTTCCTGCAAATAGATTTTTGCATTAAACTTACACTAGCACCCAAATCATATAAAGCTTTATTAAAATTAAAATCACAAATAGTGCAAGGTATAGAAAAATTCCCTGGATCTTTCAACTAGGATGGAAGTTTGTTTAGGCTCACTGCACTGCACTCTTCAGTAAGCACAAATCTTTCATTTTCTTTAATAGTTCTCTTGTTATAAAGAATCTCTTTCAAGAATTGACATATGAAGGCATTTAAGCAAGAGCATCTGCAAAAGGTATATTAATTTTTAGTTGCTTGAACACTTCAAGAAACTTCTCATATTGTTTCTCCACTTTTTATTTTTGAAGCCTTTGAGAAAATGGTACAGGTGGCACTTAAGGCTTCACTTCACTCTTAGAAGGGAGTATATCTCCTTTCTCTTCTTCCTCCTTAATCTCTTTATTTTTTTAATCTTCTTTAATTTCTTCATCTTCTCTTTTTTATTCAACCTTCTTTGCACTTTCATCTTGTAACGACTTCCCATTTCTAAGTGTAATTGTTTTGCAAAGCTACCTGGAATTTATTTCTGTTTTACTAGGCAAAGCTCATTGACTTATTGAATTATAAGAACTAGCTATTTACCCAATTTGCACTTTATGGTTTCCGGTTTAACTTGCAATTAGATCTATCCTACCTTCCAATCGGTCGTATTTGTCAAACCTCTCACTAGAAACAGAAATAATTTTTTTTAAAGTAGTTTCATATCTCATCTTGTTGTCTTGATAGTTAGATTGACCTTGACCATTATTAGGAAATAGTGTTTGGTACATTGCTTTTTGGTTTAAATTGGTTCCCTTGATTTCCACCCCAAGATAAATTTGGGTGGTTTTTTCAACTAGGGTTATATGTGTTTCCATAAGGCATTCGTTGAGTTCTATTTTGATTGCCCAAAAAATGCACTTGTTCTGAAGTTGGACATTCAAAAGATTGGCGATTTCCACTACACCCTTCACAACCTGTAGTGGCTAGATTAACATGTTCTAACTTCTTAGCTAAGGCAACAAACTTAGCTGAAAGTAGTAAAATTCCATCTACTTCATGTACACCAGCCACTTTCTTAGGTAAAGATCTCTCACTAGACCAATGGCAATTATTTACTGCCATGGATTCAAGCAATTCCAATGCTTCAGCTATATTTTTATTCATAAGAGCCCCTCCTACAGCGGCATCAATTGTACTCATCAATGGCCCTGTTAACCCATTATAAAATGTTTAAACAATAAGCCATTCTAGAATCCCATGATGAAGGCACTTCCTTTGAAGGTCTTTAAATCTTTTCCATGCTTCATAAAGTGATTCACCATCAAACTATATAAAACTAGTTATATCATTTCTGAATTTTGTAGTTTTTCTAGGAGGAAAATATTTTGCCAGAAATCCTTTAAATAGATCATCCCAAATGGTGAAAGTTTAAGCAACTTGTTCTTGAAACCAAGCTTTTGCCTTGTCCTTTAATGAGAAAGGGAAATGGCACAGCTTAATTGCATCATCACTGACTCTATTCATCTTGATCGTATCACAAAATTTCAGAAAATTTGCCAAATGAGCAATACCATCTTCCTGGTCTAACCCATAGAAAAGCTATTGTTGAGTCATGTTGATGAAAGCTGGTTTAAGCTCAAAATTGTTAGCATTTATTGTAGGGCGAGTAATGATTGATCCAATCTGAGCATTAGGCATAACATGTTCTCTCAAAGTGAGATTTCTTGGTTAAATTTGATTTTGTGGGTCATCCATATTTACTTTTTTGTCACCAGCTTCTTCTACTTCGACCCTATTTTCTTTTAGAGACTACTGTGCTCGAATTTGTTCCCTTTCTTCTCTTTCTAAGCGAAATCTCTCCTTTCTTGCTATATTATTCTCTCTGCACTGCTTTTCAATTTCATGATTAAATTTTTCTAATACAACTTGTCTATTACTATGCATATAATTCCTGCAAAAAAGCAAAAGAAAACAATTAAAATAAATTTCAAATTAATAATCTCTTTGAACTTACTATTATCAAATTAATTTCTCCTTCCCCAGCAACGGGCCAAAAACTTGTTAAGGCCTAGTCTAGCTAACTGCAAGCGTACAGGTCGTAATCATGTAGTAAAGTGAATGTAAAAATCATTCCCACAGAGAAGGAGTAATTTGACTAACCGAAATTCAAATCGATTATTATTTGAAAAATAATTAATTTTATGTTTAAAAAATTAAATACTTAATCCTTAATTTAAAATTCAAAATTAAATTTAAATTTAAAATGAAATTAAACTAAGATAATTATCTATAATTTCAAACTTCAAATTAAAGTTCAAATTTCTAAATCCAAATAATTGAGATAAACAGTAAGATTAGGTTTCATTAGAATTATTTCAAATGAGCACAAACAACTTTTTAAACTAATTAAAATTTTTCTTAAATCAAAATTACAAATTCCTTAAATTTTAATCTTCCTCTTTCTCAAGCAAGAAAATTAATGATTAATGAAATTTATAAATTCTATTTCCATGAACAATAAACCACATCAGTCTATCTAGCTCAAAGAAATTAAGTTGGTCTTTAGATTATTCTTTTATCTCTAAATAGAAATTTCCAAAGTTGTTGATTTCTTAATATAAAATCATACCTAGGTTTTACTTAACGTATGATTTTAATATAACAAGTAATTGGTGGCCATTCAATCACAAGCATTAAGATTAAATTAACAAAACTTCAATTAAGAAATAAATAAGTAATTAAATTAATCAATGTCCATCATTCATAATCCTAAATCTACCTAATCTCACTAAAGAGATTAGTTGCTCATAGCTTGAAGATAAAAATATTAGAAATAAAGAAATAAATCAAAGTATCCATAATACTAAAACTGAACTAATGAATTAGGAAAGAAATAAGAAAGTTAAAAATTGAAAATCTAAACTATATTGAATGTTCAAACTAGAATGAAGAGTCTTTGTAGAGATGATGGAGTCCTCCTCTAGCCCTAACTTCTTCTTCCCTTGGTCATCAATGGTGTATTAAACTAATCAACTGAAGAAAAATGAAAAGTGTAGAAGAGACTTTTCTCCCTAGCTACTGTCAGTTCCTCTTCTAATTACTGTTCACATTCCTGTTCACCCTACTAAAAACAAACTCCTACTTTCACTCAACTTCTGCAGAAATTCAAATTTAAAATTTCCAGCTAATTTTATATCAGCTAAAAGCCTTATCTCCAATTGCCTCCTTCAACAAAGTTGCAGCTCCTGAAAATTATATGAATTTAGGCTTTTGAATCACCTCATTAGGACTTTGGACGCTTAAGTTATGGCCTAATTACTCTTAGTGGTTTGAGCTGAAATTTTGCTTCTGAATTTTAAGCCCAATTTCAACTTTAAAGTTGGAGGCCTGAACAAACTCTGAATTTTATGAACTATACCTCTTTGAAAGTTTGAGACATCTTCTATCAACTTCATGAAGACAACTCTTCCAATTTTGCAATCTATCATCATCAAAATCTTCATTGAAGCTCTGAAGATCCATTCTACCTAAAATTCTTGCTTATTGTAGTCCTACAACAAATTAATTAGAACTAAGCTTAACTCAAAAATAATACAAATAGAACACATAATTAAGCTTAGAATAAGTAAATTCAACTTAATTTCATATAAAAATGGATAGAAAAATATATATTCATTATGCACTTATCACCTGTAATTTGAGAGAATTGTGACATGGATAGAAAAGCACCTTATATGGATTTCCTTGCAAATAAGCAAAGCACAATTCCAATGGACATCTTTGGGAGCTTGCATATACTAGCTAAGTTATTGCACAACAAAAGTCACATTAGTTTTTGTAAATCCAATATAAAGCAACCTCCCTATTAGTCATCTATGAGGTTGGGGGTTTGGAAGTAAAGCCCATTCATCTACAATTAATAGTATGCTTTTAGAGATAGGAATTGAAATAACTTTAGCATCAAGTAAACTAGCATCCTTAATAAGGTCAAAACTATATTTTCTCTGGTTTATGAATAATCCAATAGTTGCTCTTGCTATCTCAATACCAAAAAAATAATTGGTGTTGTCAAAATCTTTAATAGAGAAAGCATGATGAAAGTAAAACTTGACATGAAGAATGTACTATTATATTTCCATGGATATCAAACATAATAAAATATAGTTGAATAAAAAAAAGATCCATGAAAACCTGCCATGATCTAAGCTTTTCAATTAAATTAAAGGAGGGGTCAACTATCTCACCTCTTGCAGTAAAATCGACCTCTTTTTTCTTTATGCAAATGAATGAATCGCCAGGTGCTGCTAAACAAGAACACCCTCTATGGTATCGATATGAACAAATTGTACTCTAAAATAGGTGGTTGTGTATGCTAGCATTTTTTTTGAAGATTCTTCTTAGAAAAATCTCTCAAGTCCTTTCTAGTGTTTCTCTCTCAAAAAGCGTAGGATAGCTGATGGCAATATTATATATTTATATAGGTTTCTTAGGAGAATCAATTAGGGTTTTATTTTAATTTAATTTCAAATTTTATTTTATCAATTATCATCAATAATTAATAAAATATTCATACATATATGATATATATATATATATATATCAAAATTCTATTTTAATTTTGACTTTTGTTTTATTAATTATCTCAAATAATTAATAAAATATTCATATATATATAGATATCAAATATATATATATATATAATTCGAAAATCTCTAAAACCCTTCTGAAATAAAAAATATATACACATATATAACCCTATTAGGCTAACCATTAAGAAAAATAATTATGCATTCTTAAACATATATTTTTAATTTCATTGCAAAAATAAAATATTTTTATTTTCCATAACATTTCTAGGACTCATATTAATTATGCATATTTTAATTCGTTCTATGTGTGTAATCCTATAAGTTCACATAATATTGGTAATGGGTTTAAACAATTATTTTAAATCCATAAATCATAAGAAACCTATAGTAAGATATTATAACTACCCAAATTAGGTGAAAATTGAAGATCTGACTAACTTTAATACATAATCAGATATTTAGTTATTTTGTCTTACAATGTCTTAGATTAATCAAAAGACATGACATGTGTCATTCTTATATTAAATGTTCAAAATTTCTTGATTCTTAAGTAGACTGACTTAACAAATAACATTAATAACTTTTATTAATTTATTTGAGTATAAACATGTATATTTCTCAGTCTTACTTGTCAAGAGGCCTAGAGATATCTCTCTCATAATGTGAGAGAAATATATCCCATCTATATTATCTATGTCCCTCTCTATGACTTATTAAATGTCCAACAATAATTCTTATTAAATTCATTTAAAGATAATGTAAAATTGTGTCAAAATACAAAACTCTTAATGTAGGGAACCATAATGATTTCAAGTCGAATAACTACATAACACTATTGTAATGAGAATCACTCATGATATTAATCTATGCAGTATTCTCATTTGGGGTGCATCTAGTACAATGTTCTCTAACATTTACTTATGTTTTGACTTAATATCCCATATGCATGATCAATAAAATGTGATTATCAGTTAAATTACATACTGCTATTTATTCATTATTATTCCATTAATAATGATCAACTAGAGATAATTTTAATAAAATTTAAATTTATTTAAGGTTTTACTATCAAGTCACATACTTGATGACAAAAATTGAATTATATATTCATGGAACTTTAATCATATTAAAATAACAAGCACACACATGGTAAAGAAATTCCTTATTTATTTTATTAAATGTAATAATAAACATATATCCTATTAGCCTAGGACACAATAATAACATATGCTTCTCTGATATTCTTGTGGTTTAAAACATCATCCATATAGACCAAAAGGGCTAGGAACTCAAAATTTTGAATTAAGGTGAAAAGACAAGGATCATGAGTTGACTGTGTAAAACCATACTACTGAAGCTTCTTTGAATACTCAATTATCCATTATCTAGAAGCTTGCTTTCGTCCATATAGAAAAAGTTTAATTTTAACATTTAATAAGAGTTACTTTAGTATGACCCTTAGGAGGCTTCATATACAATTCTTCTTCTATAAATCAATGAAGATACACATTATTAATGTGAAGTTAATGCAATGGCCAAGTATTTGCTACTGTTATAGCTAAAAAGACTCACTATAATTTTTTTAGCCACTAATGAGAAACTTTATATAAAATCCATTCCTTTAATCTAGTTGTAATACTTAGCAACTAATTGAGCTTTGCATCTTTCAACACTACCATCTGGTTTTAAGTTTACCTTATATACCCATTTTAAATTTATTTGTTTCTTTCCTGAAGGAAGTTGAGTTAGCTCTCATGTTTGGTTCTTTTTTAAGGCATCAAGTTCTTGCAGCATGCTTGAACCCATTATAAATGTTCAATAGCTTTTAAGTAGGTGCGAGGTTATTGAATACAGGATTGTTAATATAACTTGAATTCACCAAGTCAAAGGTGGCAACTTTTTGCTACAAATTTTGCTAATTAGATTTTTTGTTGGCAATTTTAACCAACAAATGCAAAGTACTTTATGATGAAGCAATTTTATATGCTTTATGAAGAAGAAAATATGGCCAGCTTGTTATGTTGACTCGAAAAAACTATATATATAGATATTCATCTCATTTTTTGAGGGTGTGTAAGTAGTTGTAAGATGTGAGCTTATGAAAAATTCTAAGTACTTTCCTTCATGCATTTTGAAAGCTGCTCAATAAATTGAGTGCATTGGGTATAATTGGGTTTAGGATTGTAAGTTTTATTTCTCTAAATCTGTGCCACTTTTAGTTTATTAGGGGATTTTGATCTCCCTTCACCTGAGGACGTAGGCTTTATGCTGAACCTCATTAATTCTATGTATTTCTCAATTTATTTTATTGTTGCATTTATTTTGTCTCTCGTAAATATTCTTTGTTCACTGTGATTTTATCCCTAACATGGATAATTATGCTAAAAAACATATGTGCAGGCAAAACTTGACCTGTACTAGGACACTCAAGGGAAGAGTGGAGTAAGGTTGAAAAAAAATCCAAATATATCCTTATTATTATTTTTTTATTTTCATAACTTATAATTATCAAATCAAATAAAAAAAATTATTCAACAATATTATACTATATTAAAATCATCCATGAGAAGATTGCTAAAACCATATGGGAGAAATTTGAGTCTTTGTACATGAGAAAAACCTCGCTAACAAATTGGTCATAAAGCATCGCCTACATATGCTTAGTATGGAAAAGGTACATCTCTAAAGTCACACCTTGATGAGTTTAATTCCATTCTTATGGATTTAAAAAATTTAGATATCAAGAATGAAGAAGAAGATAAAGCTCTCATATTGTTATGGTCTTTACCTCCATCTTTTAAGAATTCTAGAGAGATTTTCATCTATAATAGAAAAACTTTAACTGTAGAGGAGGTTAAAGAATGTTTATTTTTCTACCAAGGCAAAAATGATGTGGTAGAAAAGTAGATAGGCAAGAAGGTCAAGTGTCTCTACACTGACAATGATTTAAAGTTCTGCAATACTAAGTTTGATAAATTTATCAAAGATGAAGGGATTATGAGGCATTTCACAGTTAGAGGAACTTTACAACAAAATGGCATAGTTGAGCACATAAGCAGAACTCTATTAGAGAAAGAACGTTGTATGTTGTCAAATTTTAGGTTATGTCATGATTTACGAGCAGAAGGAGCTTTTACAACTTGTTATTTGGTGAACCATTCGCTATCTGCATCATTTGATTGTAAAACTTTAGAAGAGGTATAGTCTGGTAAACTTGATAATTATTTTGAGCTAAGGATATTTGGATGTCATGTTTATTTTCATGTTGATGATGGGATATTAAAACCAAGATCTAAGAAAGGAATATTTATTGGTTATCCATCTTGCATAAAAGGATATAAAGTCTAGTGTATTGATCCAAAGTCAACTAAGGTTTGATTAGTAAGGATGTTATATTTGATGAGTTAGCTATGCTTCATTAGGGAAAGGAGTATGTTAGTTCTTCTTACACAAATGTGCAAAATTCAGAAAAGCAAGTGGAGGTTAAGCTCACTTGGATAGTCCTCCATTATAGAAAAGCATTCCAGTACAAGATATAGTTTAGTTACCTACTTCTACTAAAGTAGAACTAGTAAAAGAGGCGGAAAAGGAGTATTCTATTGCAAGAAATAAACCTATTAGAGAAAGAAAGAAGCCTCAAAGATTACCATATTATCTTGCCTTTACCTATGTTGTTGCACAAGAAACTAACGGAGTTAGTGATCCTTCAATGCATTCAAAAGTTATTTCTTGTGAAGATTCTACTAAATGTTTGATTTCTATGCAAGAGGAGGTGAAATCTCTTCACAAGAACAAAATTTAGGAATTAGTGAAACCGCTCAAAGATAAGAAAATTATTGATTGCAAATGGGTCTTTAAAAAGAAAGATATATTCCATGTGTTGAAGATGCAAGATACAAGGCATGGTTGCTCGCTAAAGGCTATAGTTAGGTTTAAAGAGTTAATTTTAATGATATTTTCTCACCTGTTGTTAAACATAGCTCTATCATGTTGTTAAACATAGAGTTAGAACAACTTGATGTTAAGATTGTCTTCCTACATGGTCTTGAAGAGAAATTTTACATTCAACAACCTAAGGGTTTTGATATTGAAGGCAAGGGAGAACATGTTTTCTTGTTGGAGAAGTCATTGTATAGTTTGAATCAGTCCCTTTGACAGTGGTATAAGCGGTTTGGTTCTTTTATGGTTAGGCATGGCTATTCAAGGAGCTAATATGATAGCTGCATATATTTCAAAAAGCTTGCTAATGGCTCATTTATTTATTTGTTGCTCTATGTGGATGATAAATTCTTATTGTAGCCAAAGATATATCTAAGATTAATAGGCTAAAAGAAGATATAAGTGGTGAATTAGAAATAAAAGATTTGGGAATAGCTAAGAAATTTCTAGGTATAGAGATTTAGAGAGAAAGGACTAGATGTAAACTTTATCCAACTCAGAGGAGCTTTGCTAAGAAAGTTTTAGAGTCTTTTGGGATGAAAAACACTAAACTTGTAAGTACCCAACTTGCTGCTCAATTTAACTTCTGCCGCTTTATCACCACAGTCTGAAAAAGATATTGAGTACATGTTGCATGTTCCTTACTCTAGTGCTATTGGTAGTATTATGTATGCCATGATTTGTATTCATCTTAATATTGCATATGCAATCAGTATGGTTAGTAAATATATATCTAATCTAAGAAAAGAGCAATGACAAGCTATCAAATGAATTTTGAGATATCTGAGGGGCATTGCTAACGCTTGTTTGGAATTTGGGAGAAGTAAAGGCAATGTGGTTAGTTATGTTGATATAGATTATGCAGGTGACCTTAATAAGAGGATGTCCATTACAAGCTAATTATTTACCTTTGGCAATTGTGCTATTAATTAGATTACTTTATAGTCTACAGTTGTATTATCTACTACAGAGGCAAAGTATATGAGAGTGGTTGAAGCTATAAAGGAAGCTAATTGGCTAAGAGGTTTATCTAGAGAGCTCAATTTGGATTTCAAGGTTACCGTTGTCCATTGTGATAACCAGAGTGTTATTAAGATATTAATGAAGTATCACTTTGTTCGAGATATTATTTCTTAAGAAAATATTACTGTTAAGAAGATAAAACTGCAGATAATTCTATTGATATGATGGCTAAGCCTTTTTTAGTGAGTAAGTTCAAGCATTGCTTGGACTTGATTGGTATTTGTGATAGCTGAGCTTTCCCTAAGGGGCTATTTAGAGAAGGTGGAGAGAAAACTTTTAATTTAATGTGTTGAATTCAAGTCAAGATGGATAATTGTTAATGTGACTTAAATTTACCTAGTCAATGGGGCCATTTTTTGTTACCAAATTTAGCCAACCAATGCAAAGATTAAGCAATTTTATATGCTTCATAGAGAAGCAAATATGGGCACCTTGTTATGCCAACTCTAACACACTATATATATAAATATGCAGCTCACTTTTTAAAGGTGTGCGAGTAGTAGTGAGGTTTGAGTTTATGAAAAATTCTAAGGGCTTTCCTTCATGCATTTTTTAGAGCTTCTCAATAAATTAAGTGTGTTGGGTGTAATCGGGTTTAGGGTTGTGAGTTTTATTTCTCAAATTTTATACCACTTTCAGTTTATAAGTGAATTTTGATATTCCTTCACTCGAAGATTTAGGCATTACTCTGAACCTAATAAATTCTATGTGTTTCTCTATTTACTTTATTTTTCTTTTATTTATTTTATTGTTACATTCATTTATCCCACATAAATATTTTTTTTATTTTGTTGCAATTTTATCCCTAATATAATTTTACTAAAAAAATATATGTGCAGGTAAAATTGACTAGTAGCAAGACACTTAGGGATAGAGGAAGAGTGGAGTAAGGTTGAAAAAAAAAATCCAAATATATATCTTTGTTATCTATTTTTTATTTTCATAACTTATTAAAATTTTACAAAATATTATAAAATCAAATATAAAAATCTTATTTAACCATATTATACCATAACATGTATTATATCATGCACCATACGATATCATATACTATTAAACTATTAATCGTGGATTAATAATATATTAATAAAAATAAAAATGGTATGTCACAATGTGACAAAGAGTAAAATTAATAGCAAGCTAATTTTACTAAAACTAATACATGAAAATTCCCAAACTGTTGCTCATCTTGAAGGTGACCGGAGCTTATCGAGTAAAAATTAAAGATGACTATGGCTTAGCTTGAAATGCATCAAAATTTGCATTAAAATTTCCAAGTTGTTGGAAACCAATCAAATGAAACAAAATTATTAAATTTTACGTGATATATAGATATATATATATATATATATATATTTTGAATTAAAGAGAGGATTTATTATTAATCAACCGAATAGAAGAATTAAAGAGTTGAACCCAAATTAGAGTTTATGCAAATTGACTCATTACAAATAATAATACAACTAGGAATATAATTCCAAACATGAAACACGTATAAGAACAAGCTACCCTAGAGTAATTATGAGCAGCTTGGTTCACTTGTCGTCGAAACCCAATAAAGATTAATACCTAGAATCTTCTCCAAAAACCAAATGCAATCAAATATTATAGAGCCAAACCCTGACCAATCTGGATTATTAGATGATAAAGCAAGAAAAACCTACTGGCAGTCAGTTTCTACATCAACCTCTGATAGTCTTGAATCATAGATCCAACTTAGCGCCTTCCTTATGCCAATTGCTTTAACTATATTAGGTGAAAAATTCCCTGGCCAAGGCTTAACCATGGTAGCCAGAAAAGCTCATTCATGATTATGCTGATTATGCAAAATAGCTCCACAACCTGTATGATTTTCAGCAGAGAAGATGGCAACATCCATGTTTAATTTCAAATGCCCAATATCTAAACGAACCTAACTGCAATCATAGTGGTGAACCACTAGTTTGCTCAATCGAGTCTATAAATTATGAACTTTAAGCCAATCTTGCATGGCAGTAGATGCTAATTGGTGGGTTTGAGCGGGAGTTGTAATTTGTTTATGCCACAATGCACGATTCATGTACCACCAAATCGCCCAAAGCATATAAAAACATTTAGTGAGAAGAGCTGCATTATTAGAAACAGTAACAACATTATGTAAATCAGCAACACTTGAAACAATGAGATGGGAGTTTGAAAGAGTCCAAGCCACTTTCACCAGGGAGCAAGAAATAAAAATATGATCATTTGTCTCTTCCAAACCACCTAACGGGCAAGAGACTGGAACATTAACAATCTTGCTTTCAAGTCTTGAATTAGAAGGAAGAATATTTCTAAGGATGCGCCACATTAACATGTTAATCTTAGGTGCAACCTCTGCTTTCCAAATTGTCTGCCAAGGACCCAAAACAGCTAGAGAATCTCCACCATGTACCATTTTTCTGACCAAATGGTAACTGGATTTGACACTATAGAAGTCATTTTTACTAAAATGTCATATAAGAGAATCATTCTCCCTTCACCTGCCAATAGGGATAGAACAAATTTGAACAACATCTAATGGTAAGATTTGTTGAACTCATCCCATTCTTTACCACAAGGTAGCATTAAATTCTTTACACATAACTCCTCCATATCCGATGGTGGTGTAGATAGAACCAAAAAAATTATTATCATAAAAAATCTATGGCTCCCTCCATACATTAATGGTGAAATTGACACCAAGCCTCCAACAAACACCTCCTATTAGCAAATCTTTAGCTTGCAATAAACTCCTCCAAATGAAACTTTGGTTACTACCCGCACAAGCTTGTAAAAAACCACAATATGGAAAATTTGTAGCTTTAAGGACTTGAGAAACTAAGGAGTTTGGTTGTGTTAATAGTCTCCAACCTTGCTTTGCTAACATTGCTAAATTAAAGAAGTTAAGATCTCTAATCCAAGCCCACCTTCTCTCTTCGGAACACAAATCCTCTCCCATGATAACCAATGAATTCTTCTATGGCCACCCAACTTTGAAGCCCACCAAAAACTATTCACCAATTTTTGTAGGTCATCACAAAGAGTCTTAAGTAAATGAAAGGTACTCATACAATAAGTGGGAATTGTTTGAGCAACTATTTTGATAAGAATCTCTTTACTTGCGTTAGACAATAATCGATTAAACTAACCTTGGATTCTTTTCCCAATTTTGTCTCTAAGAAAAGAAAAGATTTGACGCTAATTCTTGCCCACATGAGAATGAAGTCCAAGATATCTACCATTATCTAAAGGAATATGGACCCTCAATAATGATTGTAACTCCCCATGAATATCATCTACAACATTAGAACTGAAAAGAATACCAGACTTTTGATAGTTGATAGCTTGTCCTGAAGCCAATTCATAACTAGATAGAATATTTTTAACATGAGAGCATTTCCTAGAATTAGCCTTAAAATAAAAGAAGTTATTGTCAGCGAATAAGAGATGAGAAATAGCAGGGCTACCTCTACTAATGCAACTGCCATGGACAAGACCTTCCCTTTTAGCCTTTGCATACAAAGCTAAAAGGCCTTCTGCACATATAATAAAGAGATACGGTGATAATGAATCACCCTGCCTGAGACCTCTCTTTGGAAAACCTAGTCCAATCTCCCTACCATTTAGATTAATTAAATAAGTTACTATAGTAACACATAACATTATCAAGTCCACCCACCTCTGAGCAAAACCCATTTTAAGTAAAATAAGCCTAAGATGGGTCCAGTCAATCTTATCATAAGCTTTTGAGATGTCAATCTTAAGTGCAACATGTCCTTTCTTCCTTTTGATCTTCCTCCTTAGATAATGGACAATCTCAAAGGCTAAAATAACATTATCAGTTATCAATCGTCCTGGGACAAAAGCAGATTGAAACCCAAAGATAATAGAGGGCAACACATGCTTGAGATGATTAGCAAATACTTTAAAAACAATCTTGTAAATAACATTACACAAAGCAATAGGTCGCAAGTCACGAATAATCTCAGGCAAATCATTTTTAGGTATAAGTACAATATTTGTATGATTAAGATTGGAAAGAAAATTATCTTGAGCAAGCCAACTTTTACAACTACTGATCACACCAGGGCCGGCAATAAAGATTGAAAAAATGCTGGATTCATCCCATAAAACCCTGGAGATTTATTCGGATGCATGCTAAACAAAGCTTCCTTAAACTTCTTATCTGTAAAAGGAGCAAGTAGTTTGTCATTATCAGCTTCAGAAATCTTGGAATCTACACAAGAAAGGAAAGGATCATAAACACCATCACTGCCACCAAACAAAGCTGTAAAATAATCAGAAACCATATTGCACAAATCATTAGGATTAGAAACCCAAATGCAATGATCATTCTTTAATGCCAACACTGAATTCTCTCTTCCTTGCCGAGGCATATTTATGAAAAAAAGAGGAATTAGCATCACCATTCTCAAGCCAATACTGCTTTGATAGTTGTTTCCAAAAGGTTCATTCTTGAAGCAAAATATCATTGAACTCAATCATCAGCTAGTTAAGGGACTGAAAATTACCAAGGCTCCGGTCAGAAGCCATTTGGTCAAAAATACGCTTACGCCTCTGATGAAAACTTTTATTAAAATTCTTACTCCAGCTAGATAAAGCTTCTCCACAAGCTTGAATTTGATCAATTACACTAGAAAGAGTATTAGAGTTCCAGCTTGATTCCACAACTGCCCAAACACTTTCATCACGCAACCACATATTCTCAAACCTGAATTTACGAATACAACGTTGCACCATCCTATCCTCGATTAGAAGCTTCAAGGGACTATGGTCAGAAGTAGCAGCCACAAGGTTCAACAGAGAATGACGAGGAAAATTTTGCAACCAGTTATCAGTATAGAAAACCATATCAAGCCTCCCCAAAATTCCACTGTTCACATCAGACCCTCTTCTCCATGTAAAATGAAAGCCTTGCATGCTTATATTGTGAAGCTTGAATTCATTAATAACTTCATTAAAACCATGAAATAGAGAAGAAGGATGTGAAGCCCCTCCTAATTTTTCATCAGGGCCAAGTAAATTATTAGAATCGCCTATTATAAGCCATGGCAAACCAGATTGCCTAAAGAGAGCTCGCAACATATTCCAAGTCTGTCTCCTCCTATTTCTCTCAGGATAACCATAATAACATGTCAAGCGCCAAGGAGATGATAGAGAGCTTTCAATGGAAACATCTATATGATTAGAAGAAAAACCTGTCACATTCAACCCTTCAACATTCTTCCAGAAAAGAGATAAATCACCAGACCTACTCGTCCTATCCACCATGAAGCAAGAATCAAAACCCAGCTGTACTTGTAAATTTTCAATGTAGCTACCAGTCACAAAGGTCTCCATAAGGAAGACCAAATTTGGCTTTTGAGAGGACACTAAGTCCTTAAGAGCACGAACTGCTCGGGGATTGCTGAGACCCCGACAGTTCTAAGATAAGGAAATAATTGCTCTGGGTGGGTCTGCTTGCCAGAACCCACTGTTGAAATACTGTAAGTAACCAAACCATGAGAAGCAACAGGAGCATAAACCATAGAGGAAGATTCTATAGCAATATAAAGGCTGCGAGGCCTTTTTTTAGAGTCTTCAATATCCATAATGGTATCTTCACTACCACCACGAGGCCTAATTAAAGAATCCAGCCCATTTGAAATGACCTGCTTATGAGGACAAGTAACTGCAATATCCATATTATAAACATTTAAAATCTGAGCCATATCCGAAGATGTAGTTTCCTTGTTTGCCACCCAATGAATACTGCTGGAATTAACCCCTTGATTTCTGGAAATAATCTCGGCAACTGTGGATTCTTCCAGCTTTTGAATCCAAGGATTATAATCTTTCACCATCGCTTGTTGTGGCAGAGCTCTGAGAGAAATACTCCAGCCCTTCTATTCAGCCAACTCCGCAGAAGTATAAGCAATTTCATAACTCTGATCAGTATGGCCAATGATTCCATAAATATAATAAAAGGACGGAAGCCACTCATATTTGAACTCTAATACCACAGTTGAACCATCCTTAAGCTTGATCCTCTTTCCCCTCTTAAGAGGAACTATAACATTAATACAAAATCGAATACGAATAAAAGATCGAGCCACCATTCTATTAGAATCTGCATCATATGAGACAAACTAACCAATGAAATTACCTAACTGAATTGCTAGCCGAGTCGTTGTATTTCCCATAGGAACTCGATGGATTTGGACCCAAAACTCTGTATATAAAAACGGCATTGTCTTTGGATCATCTTCCTCAGTTAGCCTTTGAAGGACTATCAGATTTCTATTAAAGGACCATGGCCGATCAGAGAGAACTCTGGACATATCTCTAACATGAAAAAATTGAAAGACATGCATATGCACCCCTACCTCTTTCACCACCAAACCACGACTAGGGCGCCATACCTATGAAAGAGTATTGTCCATGGCCGTAAAGTTAACATTTCTATCAGATAGAACCCTTCCAACTAGACAAAGGTCATAAACAAGATAAATATCATTCGAAGCTTCTGGTTCTACAGAAAACTCCTCAAGTTCATCACCTTGTAAACTAAGACTATTGAGAGCCTCTTCCATGATCAAATCAAAACTAGGAAATCAGATTCCAAAACTAGGGTTTGATATGGAACTTGCACATGAAGGCAAGAGAGAAAACTTGCACACTAGGGCAAGAGAAAAATTTTATCTTTATTATTCATTTGAGAAAAACATCACAAAAAAATTTTCTTCCATATAAATTATTTATATAATTTATTACATATTTATAATGGATTGGAGGAAAATGCATATATATTTTTTAATACATGCATTTTCCTCCGATCCATTATATATACAATTAATATAAATCAAAGTTAAAAATATAGGATATAATTAAAGAATGATTGAAGTAAATATCATTTTATTTTTTAATGGCAAGTTTATATATATTACTTAAGCAATTAATTTACTGGAATTTCCTTTCTGCTAATGCTAAAAAAAGAGTATAACAATGAAATTTTGGATTAAAAAAGTTAAGATTCATTGGTAAAAACAAAATGAGTTTATAAAAGGTAAAATCAAATATTTCCATTTGATGGAAAAGTTTGATTTTGATGATCCAGATAACAATGCACATGCATTCTCCCTTACAATATAATAGTGCAAAAATCACTATTCACTAGCACCATTATTATGCTAAAGGCAAAAACCCTTCTTTAGAGTAACCATCTCTTATTGTAATGAAAGAACCTACCAAGAAATAAGTTCACAATAACAATATACAAATTATTCTATTATGACATATATCGTGCTTAACTCAATTAATTAGACCCCCTATACTTATGTCAAATCACACATTTAATAAAAATAATTATATAATCTAACTAGTATAAAAATAATAAACTCTCCAACTTTAACAACTTAATTTTGAAATTGACACTTCCAAATCTATATAGAAAAAAATTTAACAACTCACCTTAGTATATCCATATTATTCCCAATCTCAACATTAAAGTAATCACTCAAAAAATCAACAAGTCTGATGAATAATACTGAAATTACTTCTTTTATTATTGATTGAAATTGAAATTTATTGTTGTTTGAAATTGAAATTTATATGAATTCAATTGATTGAAAGTATTATAGTTTTATTTTTAATAATTTTTTATTCAAGACAGTAATTTTTTTTAACATAATTTTAGATGAAAGTTTTAGGATTTAAAAATTTTCACTTACTGGACTATTTTTTACATTTATATGAATATCTTTTGTTTTGATAATCAATTTCATAAAAAGGCTCATGTACATAATAAGCAATTTTTTTAAAAAAATTAAATGATTATTGAAATAAAAATCTAATAAAATATTAAGATAAAAATATGATTATTGATGAAGCTAAAAAGTCCAACATTCAAATTGGATATTTGGATTTAAAAAATAAAAAATCAATGACATAATTTCGTTAAAAATTAATTTTAAAATTTTAAAATAGAAAAAAATATTAAATTTTGTGAGATTGGCGCAGTGAGAAAGATGAAAAATTGGAAAATTATAGTGGGAGAAAGGGTATAGATATATTGAAGGTGATTTTATAAAAAAAAAATATAGGTTCATTAATTTGTATAATTCATTTGCTAATTCTATCTATTTTAATAAAATTTGGTTTATACTAATTGAATTCTAAGATTTGAATTCATAGAAATAGAATGAGTAAAAAACTTCATTCCAAATAAATAATTCTTAGAATTTAAATAAATTTCATAAAATTTTATAGAATTCATACATTCTAAACATGGTGTAAATTTTATGTAATCTAGTGATTGAGTTTTGTTTCATAAGTTTTAGAGATGATAATATTCAAAACTTAATATCATTTTCCTAGAGTAAAAAAATTAATATTATAATAAGTAAAAATTAATAAAAAAATATTTAATTTATATCAGAAAAAAAATTAAGAACACCAATCATTTACTGGGGTCAAAGCACAATGAAGTTAATTGTACACTTTCTAATCCCAGTTTAATTAATTTGTCCTTAATTAAATAAGGAAGGTTTTAATACGTGTCCAAATTATTTATCTAAAAATAATAATCATAATCTAAAAAAACAAAAATATATAAAGTTACCGATTACTGGTAAAATTTCCAAGTTATATCATATTAAATTCTTTAATCAATTACAGTTAAAATATAAAATATTATCTCAAGAACTGAAATTTTACACAAAACACAAAAAAAAAAAAAAATTTACACTCAAAGAACTAGCACAGTGAATATATTGTCATGTGGCATTTAAGCGCTATACTAGAAACTAATATATAACAATAATACTAACTTTTTTTTTAGTAGAAGTTAATATATAACAGCAACATAAATAATTATTATTAAATGTTAATATAAACTTATATATTATATATAGTTTTTTAAATGTAAGGCAATTCTAAAATATGTAAGTCATTGTCAATAATGTTTCATAATAAACCAATTTTTCTTGAAAAATTATATATTGAACTTTTTTAACAATATGATGTTCTAACTATAGAAACTATACGACTTAGGAGTGTTGGCCACATGCACGTTAGTGGCCATGTAAAAAGGATTTTACATAAAAAATTATCTTATGTTATAGTCTAATCTATATCACTTATATATCACTATATATTCCTATACTTTTTCACTATAAGATTTATTTATATTCTTAAACTCTCACTCTCAAGTGCAGCTGAACTAAATATGGATGACAATCTACACTTTAAATCTGTCACAAATTATCTAGGCCTATTCTTTTTAAGGCCATAGGCTAACAAGTCTAGATTCTTTACTAGATCACCTGGCTAAGTATTTGAACACAATCCAATAATAATTTACTATTGATATGTGATGGTATTTATATATAACGATATAGTTAGAATAAGTGATAGGCTTGTGCATAATAACGATAAAATCAAGTTAAATATAACTAAGTGATAAAGTTAGTATTCGAGTGAAATTTAACTTTTTATCCTTGTCACTCCCCACAAGTTGAATGAGGGCTTGGCCAACAAACAACTTGGTTATGAGCTATAGAAAATGAGTCTTGGAAAGAGATTTAGTAAGGTAATCAGCAAGTTGATCTTTGTTAGATAAACAAGTGACAACAATCTCATTTTCAGCAACCTTATCTCTAACAAAGTGAAAATCTATCTTTAAGTGTATTGATCTTGAATGGAAGATATGATTTATGGTAAGGTATATGTTACTCAAATCGTCACACCAAATGGTTGGTAGAAAAGGTACCCAAAATTCTATCTCCGTGAACCATAGTTAAAGCTCAATATTATGCTTTAGTGGAAGACTGTGAAATAGTATGCTATTTTCAAGAGAACCAAGAAGTGAGATTATAGCCTAAGAAAATAGTGTACTCAGTACTTGATTTGTGGTCATCCAAATCACACCCCTAACCAGAATCAAAGTAAACAAATATAGTGTCTTGGACTTGCAAATCCATAACCCCTGTGATTTTATTTGTTGAAGACAACGGAGAACTTGTTAACATGCCTACCAATGTTCAGTGGGAGGATTATGCATGAATTGAGATATCCTATTAACTGAATAGGACAAATCTAGTTGTGTCATCATCAAGTACTGCAAGCTACCCACTATGTTGTGAAAAAAGATGAGGGCCATGAAACGTAGTATTACCAAAAGCTGTAAGTTTTGTTCTTTGATAAGGTGTGGAAATACTCTTACACTCATACATATCAGCTTTGCATAAAATATCTCTAATGTATTTTTCTTGATTGAGAAAGAGTGAACCAATTTTTCATTATGCCTCAATGCTCAAAAAATATGATATATGTCACAACTCAATCCAAGGGCACGTGACCGGCACTAGAGAATGGAAAAAACACATGGCTTCCAAAATTTATAGTAGGCTTGACAACTCATTTTCTGATATGTATAGATGGTGACAACAGTTACTATCTCGAACCGGATCCACTAGCTTATTAATATTATACTTTAACATACTCAACTCAACTCAACTCAATAAAGCCTTAATCCCAAGTCAATTGGAGTCGGCTATATGGATTCTTCTTTTTCACTCAATATGATTTAAGGTTATCTCTTCTGATAGATGTAACATCATAAGATCATTTTGAACCACATTTGACCAAGTCAGTTTAGGCCTACCTCTGCCTCTCTTAGCTATATCTACTCTAACTTGTTCGGTTTTTCTAACCGACGCATCGCTAGATCTTCGTTTTACATAGCCAAACCATCTCAATCTACGCTCTCTTATCTTATCCTCAATAGGTGCTGCCCTCACTTTTTCTCTAATGCACTCATTGCAGATTCTATCCATCCTATTATGACCACACATCCATCTTATCATTCTCATTTCTGCAACATGCATTTTACTCATATGTTGTCCTTTTACTGCCCAACACTCACTACCATATATCATCGCAAGCCGTATTGCAGTGCGGTAAAACTTTCTTTTTAATTTAATTGGCATCTTTTAGTCACATAGAACTCTTGTAGCACCCCTCCACTTCATCTAATCAGCTTTAATCCTATGATTTATATCTTCTTCATAGCCCCCATCTTCTTGAAGAATATAGTCAAGGTATTTAAAATAAGTACTATGAGGTACTGCTATTCCGTCTAAAATAATTTTTTATCTTTCTCTATTCTTGCTATTAAATCTACAATGCATATACTCAGTCTCAGTCCTACTTAGCTTAAAACCCTTATATTCCAAAGTACTTCTCCATAACTCCGACTTTTGACTTACCCATGCTTGAGTCTCATCTATTAATACAATATTATCTGCAAACAATCATACACCTAGGGATGTCATTTTGTATATGTCTTGTTAGCTCATTCATAACCAAGGAAAAAAGATAAGAGCTCAAAGCTAAACCTTGGTGTAATCCAATAGAAATGAAAAAATCCTTAGTATCCCCTCCCACAGTGCGGACACTGGTGATGGCTCTCTCATACATATCCTTCAAGACTTGGATATATCGTATAGATATTTCCCTATGCTCTATAACCCACCATAAAAATTCTCTAGAGACTCTATCATGCGCCTTTTCTAAGTCAATAAAAAACCATATGCAAGTCCTTCTTCATCTCTTTATATTTTTTCATTAAATCTCTTATAAGAAAAATAGCTTCCATAGTTGATCGACCAGGCATAAAGCCAAACTGATTTGAGGAGATGCAAGTATCTAACTACAAATGGTGTTCCACAACTCTCTCCCACAATTTTATAGTGTGGCTCATAAGCTTTATACCTCTATAATTTGAGCAATTCTTAATATCTCCTTTATTCTTAAAAATAGGTATCAAATTACTTTGTCTCCATTCATTAGGCATTTTCTTTGTACTTAAGATCTTATTGAAAAAAGATGTCAACCATGCAACTCATGTATCTCCCAAACATTTTTAAACCTCAATAGGTATCTCATCTAGTCCACAGGCTTTACTAACTTTCATCTTCTTCAAAGCTTCTTTAACTTTCGAAAATCTAATTTGCCTAGTATATTTCACATTTTTCTCCGGCCTAACGTCTAAACCCTCAATGTTATCACTATGGTTACCATTAAGAAGTTCCTCAAAATAGCTTCTCCATCATTCCTTAATATCTTCTTCTTGAACCATAACCTTATTCTCTTTATCTTTAATGCACTCAACTTGGTTTAAATCATGACATTTCTTTTTTCTTATCTTAGCCAATTTATAGATAGCTTTTTCCCCTTCCTTTGTTTCAAGTTTCTCATACAAACTTTCCAAAGATTATGCTCTTGCTTGACTAACTGTCTTTTAGCATTTTTTTTCGCTTGTTTGTACTGCTCAAAGGCATCATTGTTACTACACTTAGGCAAACTCTTATACCATTCCCTTTTACTTCTTACTGCTTTTTGTACTTCCTCATTTCACCACCAAGACTCCTTCGAGGGATGTCCACACCCTTTTAGATTCTCCAATAATCTTTCTAGCTACTTCTTTAATTGTTGTAGATATGCCTATCCACATATCAGTTGATGACATACTCACATCTTCCTCTCACCCTCTAGCTTTGATCAACTCATCCTTGAACAATAATTATATTTCACCTTTTAAAGTCTACAATCTAATCTTAGGAATATTGTTCCTCTTTGGCCTACTAGTCAACCTCTTAAACTTGATATCCAAAACCACTAACCTATACTAAGTGGTCAAAGTCTCACCTGGAATAACCTTACAATCCTTGCATCGAGTTCGATTAGCTTTTCTTATGAGTATGAAGTCAATCTAACTTCTATTTTGCCCAGTTTTAAAGATCACTAGATGTGATTTCCTTTTTATAAAATATATATTTGCTAGAATTAAACCATAGGCTAAAGCAAAATCAAGGATACTCTTACCTTCTTCATTTCTAATTCTAAAACCATACCCTCCATGTACCTCTTCAAAACCTGCTCTGTCTTTTCCTACATGTCCATTTAAGTCTCCTCATATAAAAATATTTTCATCATTTAGAATCCCTCGTATAAGTTCATCCATATCATCCTAAAAATTTTGCTTGCTCTCCCCATCCAATCCCACTTGAGGAGCATATGCACTAACTATGTTGATGGTCTCATTCTAGAGCACAAGTTTAATTGAAATAATCCTATCGCTTACTCTTTTCACCGCTACAACCGTCTCCTTTAGGTTTCGATTCAAAATTATATCTACTCCATTTTTACTTCTATCTATACCTATATACCACACTTTATACCCAGTATTCTCAGCTTCTTTACTTTTTTCTCCAACCCATTTAGTCTCTTGAATACAAGCAATACTAATTTTCCTTCTCTCCATAGTATCAACAAGTTCTCTCAGTTTACCTGTAAGAGATCCAATATTTCAAGTTCATATTCTGATCTTACTCCCTAATTGTTCTATATTATGCTTCTTCCTAAAGAATCTTTTACCATTATCTAAATTTGTATCTCTCGTATTACTCGTATTTTGGACTAACTTCTTTATCCACACCCGTCCATGATGTGAGAACCCTTATTTATTAAGCACCACATCTGGGCGCCGACATGGAGCGTCACATTCGGAGAATGCCCTACACCCTTACTTATTTTTCACTACACTCGGGCTCCGATGTAGCACGTCACAAGTAGGGAACGCCCCAACGATATTATTATTAGAATTCATATCATGAGATATGACAAAAATTTTATGCTGGCTGTCACCTACCTCAATTCTCCTCCTCCTTTACTCGGGCTTGGGACCGACTATACATAAGAAACTCATGTATAGGTGAAGTTAATATTATACTTTAACATAATATCACATAATCATCATCAGACATTTATTAACAAATATATTTAACTAAACCGTGGAACTAAATGAATAAGAAGATAAACAGGAAAAGAAATATCATGCGGAGTTTTAGAAAATAATTATAACATAATTATACAATAAAACATATACAATTAATGCTCCTGTCTAGAAATAAAAGGCATGGTGACCTGAATAAGTAGTACTCTTTTGCTCAACCTGCAACCTGAAAAAAATGGTGAACAAGAATGAGTGTTCGACTCAATAAGCTAATATAATACAACTATCTCATGTATAACATGCTCATACAAATGTCAATAATCAATAAATCATATAAGCAAACAAAGATAGGAGTAAGCCAATGGGGCCACACCAAACTGAGGAGCCTATCCCCCTATCTGGCTCTCTTAGTCCATATATTTCTCTTAGAATCTAATACATAAGGTCCGCCATCATAGCCGTAATCAAGCAGCGCCACCGGACTGACAAGCAGCGCTGAGCATGAAAATGCCTCCACCATCACGTCAGTTCTAATCTCATCATATAATATCCTTATATCATAACTCATATCCCCGATCATGTATGGTCTCACATCATCCTCATTCTATCTAGCATCACATATTATATGCATTAAGCACAATCAACTCATACTTAACACACATTATACTAATAACAACAATAATTATACATATATTACACAAACAGTCGATGCATTATGCAAATGCAATTATAAACATAAATTAGGGGAGCGGGGTATTATATTACTCTATATAACTCATAGATTTATGAAAACACAATGATTCTCCTTGGAATATTTGATTGGAAATAGAATACATCTAAAAGTATTTTCATTCGACAATAAAAACTATTAAAATATAAACAAATACGACTCTAGAGATTTTACTTAAATTTTGACAGAGTTTCTTCTATAACTATAATATTTTCCCTAAAATAAAATAATCGAATAATACTCCAAAATATATCACAATGATCCTCTAATCAACTGTCCCATTTGGGCTTTCAATCTGACTCAACATACCTCAATACACATCTTACAAATATAATACAATGATAGTAATTTAATAAATCAATATTAACTAATTTAATTTATTTATTTATTTATTTATTAGGTTTACAACATAATTATTTAAATTTTTTAAAATATACTTCAAAATAATTTCAAATAGCTTCAAGAAAATAATTTCATAATTGACCTTTAATAAAATCTAATTAATATCTGTATTTTAATAAAATTAAGAATAAAAATATTATTCAACAAATTATAAGTATTATTTAATAGGTTTTTATTATAAAATAATTATTTAATTAATTTTTATTATAAAATAATTACTCAAATATCTTTAGTTCCATAATAATAATAATAATATCCACATTAATAACAATATTATTTAATGGTTAAATTAATCTAAATTAATTAACAAAGTAAATAATTATTATTTTAAATAATCAATTAAAATTATAATCCTTAAATTATAAATGTTTATATTTAATTAGTTTTAATTAACACCTTTAAAATATCCAAATTTCAATCTATTTACTATCAATCATTAATTATATATATTAATTATTATTATTTTATTTATTCCTTTAATTATATCTAAAATTACTATCATAACTCATAATTTATTTATTATCTAATTATAAATTTCTACCATTTAAATATAAAAAAATTATAATAATCAACTTTCAATTATTTATTATTTATTATATATTTTTACTATTTTTTATCATTGAAATAGTAACTCAGTCACCGAAATAGCGTAGTACTAGTCAAAAGGCAGCTAGATATTGTGGAGCTGGAAATCATATCATCTGAGTTACTCATTGTGAAAAAGAATTTGAAGGTTAATTATTGGCATGCTCTGATATTGTGTAGAAACTGCATATATGGGACTATACATACATATATATATATATATATGTACACACATTTATTTATATATACATTTTATATTTATATATGAATTTGTATATTTAAATTTAAATGAATTATATACATAATTTAAACGAATTATATATGAATTATATATATTAAAATATATATATATATGTGAATTTAAATAAATTTTATTTTAATTCACAAAATTTTCGCCAAAATTCATATATACATAAATAATTGACTGTTTGGCGTGTTATGTGGAAAAAAATATTTTTTTAAAAGTAAAAATAAGGCTATTATATAATATTTTTAAAATATACAAAGTCGTACGATATAATTACCATCTTTTAGACATAGTTTATCTAATAGTACAAATTAATTATTAAACTATTATAATATTAAATATTTAATTTTATAATAAACTAATTTGTAATTTTTTCTATAAAAATTTAGCTCCCTCATTAAATTCATGATTCCGCCACCGCATATCATTAGGCCATTTGAATTGGGTTGGATCCTCATCTTATACAAAACCAATATTTTATATTAAAACTCAATTTACACCACTTATATATCACTATATTTTCTTATACTTTTCAATGTAGGATTTAATTATGTTCTCCAACAATAACTTATATCTATTGTTGAATAATTTTTATATTTTTACTAGCAAAAATAGTTGTTTGCTAGTTCTGATATTTCTTATAGTGAAATAATTAAAACACATATGATTTAGTCTGAAATAAATCTAATCTATTGTAATTACATTCCCCATTCTGTTCCTAAACTTGCTGGTAGCTATCTCCATTATTTGAGTAAAAGTTGACGGTGACTTAAGCTTATTATCATTGTGTATGTTTTTTTTAGATGGATTATTTTTAATTATATTTTTTTACCATTAACTTTTTTATGATTTTACATTCTTAATTTTTGATCTTTCATAAATAAATAAAAATAGTGTTGTTAGAGGGTTGGGATATAATTGTAATTTTTTTAAAAAAAATTGAATTTTCTTTTTCTCAACAGCTATTAGGAAAACCGATAAAAGATTAAGATGTGAAAAGAATTGAGAGACACATTGAGCAGCAATAATTAAAAAAATAAAGTTGAAATAATTTATTTTGCATAATTTCATGTGAAAGAAAAGTTTAAAAAATCTATTATACATTATATGGCGTTTTGCTCTTCAAATCTATACTTCTTTTCGTTTTTTGTGTGTCTACAACATTGTACATATAAAATATAAACTTATAAATGTAGTTAAATATTTTAGTTATGATTATAATATTTTATAGCTCTTCGTAGTTAGAAATAACATATATAGCTAAAAATTAGCCATGTAATTTTCATTTTTTTCATGACTAAGAGTTAATATTTTTTGCCAGTTAAAAATTATTATATAGCTAAAAAGTTAAATATTTTTAACATAATAATAAAAATTTAAAGTAAAAAGTTATTTCATTTAGCCATAATAAATAATATATATAGCGATGCTTATATATTAGTTACAAGCATATAAATATATATATATATATATACACAACTAAAACTTGAAAAATACTTGCTTAAAAATAATTCATTAATAATTCTTCCAAATATATTTATCAAAAATAACTCAAGCATATAATTATAAATATATTTATCCAACGAAACAATATTAATTGAAATAATTCATTCTCATTTTCATTCTCATCCAACCAAATGCCCTCAAAAAGTTGAAATAGAAGGTAAGAATTTACTTTAAGAGATAAAATTTAATAGCTACTAAAATTATAATTAGTTAAAAATCATATATTCTGTAACTATTATTATATATTTTTAACCATAAATTAATTTTCATAGTTAATAATTATAATAATTGTTGAAAATTTTATATATATATATAGTTAAAACATTTGATGTACTATTAAAGTTAAAAATTTGTAGCTAAAAACTAATTATTGATACAATAAATAAAAATTAAAATAGAAGTTTAGAACTTATTTTGAGATATTGCTTTTGATAGTTAATGAAATTATATTTAGTTATGAATAGCGTATTTTATAACTATAATATTATGCATTAGCAAATATTTTATTAAAAGTGTCATAATAAACATTGGTAGTTATGTCTTGCTATTAATTATTATATTGTTGAATCATTAATATTAAAATAATGCATTATTGGCCACCTAATTAATGAAATGCCAAAGTATTTTTGAGTGATATGAAATGAGAAATATTTTCAAAAAGAATTTAAGTGATATAAAGTTGGGTAATATTGTCAAAGATTCCCACATTTATGGCGAATGAGGACCCCTCTTAATTTCTTCCATTATGAACCTCCTTCTGTTTTCAGATGTATGTTTCTTCCATCGAGAAAATAAGGACTAATGGAATATATCATTGCAAATAATTTCAAATTTTATATTGATTCGATCATCGAAAGTTTGTATTTTTCATTCATTTATTATAAAACCATCTTCACATATAATAAATGAAAATTCTCTGGCGTACTAATCAAACCATCTTGATGTAATCAAAACAATGAGAAAGGCCATACACTTGTTTTTTAATAGATTCAATGATCGTGGACAAAATTGACTAAAATAACGCATAAAAAATTAATTTATAGTATATACTAACCAAGAAAACATATATATAAATGAATTGAAAAAGATACAATTTATAAATCAATAAATCTATTTTTATTGAAAAAACACCCCTTACAACACCAGCAAATGTTCTCAAATAGAGACTTTTTTTTAATGTGCATCATCGAAATTTTATTAAAAAAAAACTATATATGATCGAAATTTTATTAAAAAAAAAACTATATATGAAACTAATTCTTTTAATTTTACATGACTAACAATGTAATTTAATATATAACATTATAAGCTTAAGATATAATACTGTAAATGTTGTTTATCTTGTTTTAAGAGATGATAAAGTGTAATTTAGTTGAATAAGTTTTTTTTTATTTGGTTTGATGATATTTTATAAAATTTTAATATATTACGAAAATAAAAATAAATTATAAAGATATATTTGATATTTAAAATATTTATTAATATTAATAGTTTGAAAAACAAAATTTTAAAAATATATAAAATCACCAAATTAATTTTAAAAAACTCATTAAAATGCATAATTTTCAAATGATGCAAATAAAAGTGAATACCATATTTTATGAAGGATTAAAAACCATCAAAAATACAGTGAAAGTTAAGTATTGGATCATTAATAAACTGCATATCATATGGGAAAATATGGGAGACAAAAATTGAGCTGAAGATATGATAAAGGTGGGTTGGAAGATTATGTTTGGAAGGTATAAAAAAACAGCTGAAACTGCAAAGATGCTTAGCCTTATTTAATTATTTGTAAGGTTTATTAATTGGTTGCATGTGATTTCTCTGTCCTTTGGTTGGTAGTGTAAATACTGTGAATCTTTTCTCTTTTTTTTTTATATTTTATTTTTTCAAAAAAGATATCAGTGCCGAAATGTGAATAATATGCCTCCATTTGATTTCAATTATTGTGTCATATATAGCATGTCCCTCTCGATTGGTTCTCGTAATTAATTTGTGACATACATGACTGTTTATTCCAGTTACTACACCATGATGAGAATTATTGATTTAATTATTTTTATTTGAAATAATTATTTTATTACTTAATTTTGTTTGAAATAATTATTTTTAATTAGTGCTAGCTTTCTATGGCAATTTTTATTTTAAAAAAAAATTGTAAGAGCAACAAGAAAAGTAAAATATGAATGGCTCTCAATTACACGTTTGTGTGTGTGTATATATATATATATATATATTATATAAAGATGTCTTGGGTTATAAGACAAAAAGGTTGATTTCATGAATCATAGACAAGGCGAGGGAAGGGACCCTTAGGGCTTGACCGTATGCATGAGATTTAATTCAATATTTGAGTTCTTATATGGAAAGTAATTATGTTTTAGGGTCTGAAATAAAGCAGACAACTAAAGCTGCTTTCATAAATAAATTTAAGAATATGATTTCCAAAATAGTTTGGTGGACATCACTATTATTATTAGAATATGATTTCCAAAATAGTTTGGTAGACATCACTATTATTATTATTATTATTATTATTATTATTATTATTATTATTATTATTATTATGCCATTTCTCAATCCCTCAACATCAATTGTTGAATGATTATTCAATTTTTACACATTTATATTAACTTTATTTATTGTTTTCTAATCCAATTGCTTAAATCTTTTATATTTTATTGAGGCTACTTGTTATGCTTTAATTTCAAATTTATTATATACTATTACGTATTATCTTTATATCATGACTCTTTTAAACAATTATCTAAAATTCTAAAATTAATAAATTGTTGAAGTTTAAAGGTCGATTTTTTTTTCCTTTTTAAAGAATTTATGTTGAAATTTTTAAATTTTTCGTAAATTGTAAAACTATTTAAGTCCAATAATTGAACATGTTTTAGCACCAATTTCAAGGTCAATTAATTTTTTCAACCATTGATCTTAAAGAAGAGTTTTACGTTCATTGATAATTTTCAGCAATATATAATAAATAGATTTGTTTAGGGAAATATATAAATATATATGTTATAAAATATTTAAGAAATAGAAAATTTTTATTTTAAATTCTGAATTATAATATTAAATATTTTCTAAGTAAAGAATAAATTAATTATATAGCAAGAGTTTATATATGTGGATATATGCACAATAATTTTAATGCATTGAATATTTTTAACTTAAAATTTATATTTTAAATCTATATATAAATTATAAAAAACATGATCTCATATTAATCTAATTTAAATCAATCCCTCAAAAATTTTAATATAATGCGATTTGGAGATAGAATTTCATGGAGTCAAACTTAATTATTGTTTAATATTGTTTATAATACTGTTTATGCCTTGTATTCAAAATCTTTTTCCTGCGTCTGTTATTTGATATATGCAGTTTAATATTGGTGCGTTGCATGTTTCGTTATTACTTCTCCGTTTGTTATTTGATAAATGCAGTTCAGTTTTTGTTCCATGTGGAAGCTGGAAAGTTTTTGGGATTTTTTTTAAAAATATCTAAAAAAATAAAAATATTTTTAAAAATATTCATTTTTCCTTTTTTTTTCTAAAAAAATCTATTTTTCAATTTTCAATTTCAATAATCTCTCCTTTCCAAAGTTATACATCTAGTGTAATAGGGGCAGACATAAAAACTAGAGTAAGTGAGGGCTTATAAGTAGAATTTTATTCCCTGTTAAATCTATATCTTTAGATTTTTATTAATCATAACTCTTGCAAATATTTTATATTCTCAAATAATGAATTAATAGTTATTAATATTTTAATTTCACACATCAATAATATAAGTTAATAACAAAAGTATAAAAAAATTAATAGTTATTTATATATTTGCTATTCATATATATACACATATATATAAATAAATTTAATAATATAGAAATTTATAAAACTTGAAATAAAAATAAAAATAAAAATAAAAAAAAAATGATGAACTTACCAAGAAAGCTCTTGCATGTCTTTGAAACCAAACAGATAAATAAAATTAGAAAAATGAGAGAATTGGTTGAAAAAAATTATAATTGTGTTTTATATGAAAAAAAATTGACTAAAAAAGAATTAGTATAGAGATATAAAAATAAATAAAAAAACATTTTAAATAGATATATTTTTTAATAGTAATAATTATATTAATTGAGCTTAATCAACTAAAAAAGTTAAGCATATGAATATATATATATATATATATGTTCTCTTCATAAGTCCGCCATTGTAGTATACCATTAATTGAGCTTAATCAACTAAAAAAATGTGAATATATATATATATATATGCATATATATATATATATTAAAAATATACAAAAATTGTCGGATATTTTTGAAAATAAAAATAAAAAGGTAATAAATAGTGTCATTTTCCCAAAATTTTTTAAAGGAATCAAAAGAAAATTTGAATACTTCAATAAAACAAGTATGCTAAGATAATTACTTAGGATATTTTTTTTGAAAAAATACTCTACTTTATTCTCACAATTTCTTTTATACATGAATGATAATAGGTTCAGTCAGCCATCTAGATTTGAATTATTGTCTAGACAATAGTTAAATTAAAATGCTAGTAAATGATGAATATATATAACGTCAACTATGTACATACTTGATTCATATCCTAATTATTACTCAGAAGGTAAGAAAAATAAAAAAAATATATATAATTAAACTCTTTTCTCCTTCTCTTAAAAAAAGAATGAAAATATTGTTAAATTTTTAAGTGAATCTAATGTATATTATTAATGAATATTGCTAAACTTGGCATATATATATATATATATATATGATTTATTGGCTGTGGGTAATTATTGAAATGCATTATGCACGCGCATGCAAAATTGACATCTTAACCTATTTTGTTGTATATCATGTGCTTAACATTACCAACAAATAATTATGTTTTTTAATTATTGATTCAATCTTTTTAACTTTATTCCTCCTTCCTAGCATTCATATTTTTTTTTTTTTGCGCAATTTGGAATTAGAGTTTGCATCTTTACGGGAATTATTATACTACTTTATAGTTACAAATAGATATTATATATATGTTTGTAAATAGGTGTATTTGTTTAAATATTAAAAATAAATTTACTTACTGAAAAATATAAATTTATCTAGGAGTGAAATTTAGAAATAATGGAAGTATAAGTAAGTTTAAATACCTAAAATCATAAACAAAAATAAATCAATATGTATATTTATTTACAATTTGGATCTGTAAAGGAAATTAAAATTAACTAAGCCGAAATAATATTGCATTTTTTACATGGCATTAGGAAACCTCTATTCTAATATTTCTCACCTAATTTGATATATATAATACTACCCAATCGTTACTGAGTTTTGTGGTTCCAGAGCTTGGAACCAAGTTCTTTAAGATAAGAGTTGTAGCCATCCGTCAGCCTTCGAGAGTTGAGTTTGGTACTCTCTTCCTTTAACACAACCGAGCTCTAGACTCAGCTGATAAAATTCTGACACACAGCAAACCTACAATGACAACATATCCGAAAAACCCGCTGACACCTACAGATGTTATCTCCTATCTCCCAACTATAAATAGAAGTGGATCCCCACATGTAAATCTATCTTTTTCATAACTAAGAAAGCTCATTTTTACTGAGACAGATCAATTATTGATTTAGGCATCGGAGTCTCCCCACTGGAGCTCGATCCTCTAATCTCTTGTCTTGCGGGTGGCAAAGTCTCCAGAGAAGAACCCAAATCGCAACCCAAGCAGGAATTTCGAAAGTCCACCTCATCATCAATGGTGCAGTGAGCATGGAATAATTGATCCCTAAGTAATGGATAATAGGACTCAGGATCACACCCCTAAACCATCAAGCCATGTTCCTACCACAAATGACAGACTTTCTCTACCACCCTATACACCACAAAGTCACACCGCCCCGAACAATAATATCAGCCCTAGCAATCATCCCCAAAACAGATCGTCACATGTAGGCCATACAACACCATGACCTTCAACAGCCATACCTCAAGCTGAATCAGCCCCCGCTACTATTTTCACTTTACTTACCCCATTGGTACAGTTGGCTTCGGCGGTGGTGTAATCCCCGGGCCTAACAAACCAAACAGTTGAGGAGCTCAAAGATACTTTTAATAATTTCATCAGAGCTTTTGAACCGCAAGTAGGCAAAAACCTCCCTCGACTGCAAACACGACTCAAACACCTAGTTACTGAAACCCGAACTCTCCCTCTAACCCATCAGCTACCATCAGATTCAACCCCTCTCCAACTAACACATACACCACCACCGACTTGTAACACACTTCCCTACCCGACTAGACATTGCCCTCCTCAATTTCAACTTGAATTTAATTATTGCCCTCAAATGAAAAATACCACATGTGATCCAGAGAGTCAGACTAGGAGGAGGCCTTATTCCCCCCAAGCACTCTGTACCCCAGGCATCTAGCAAACTCCTCAAAAGCTTAAGCAGAAGGATGTACCATTCACAGACGAAGACCTCAATGCTCTAGTGAATGAGAGAATAAAGTGAATGCGTAGAGGAATAGAACTGCAATATGATACTACCTTCCGCTCCCCCCTGTCCAAGGAAATCCTTAGTGTTGTATATCTAAACTTTCAAATACCGAAGTTCAAGGAGTATGATGGAACAACAGTTCCCCATCATCATGTTGACTACTTTTTCAATACAGCTCTAATTTATACCACCTCAGACTTTGCCACTTGCAAGACAAGAGATTAAGGGATTGATCTCCAATGGAGAGACTCTGATACATAAGCCAATAATTGATCTATCTCAATAAAAATGAGCTTTCTTAGTCATGAAAAAGATAGATTTATCAGTAGGGAACCACTTCTATTTACAGTTGAGAGATAGGAGACAACATCTGAAGGTGTCAGCGGGTTTTCTAGATATGTCAACATTATGGGTCTACTGTGTCAGAATCTTTTCGGCTGAGTCTAAAGCTCTGTTTTGTTAAGGTAAGAGAGTACCGAACTCAACTCTCAAAGGCTGAAGGATGGCTACAACTCTTCTCTTAAAGAGCTCTGTTCAGAGCTCGGGAACTCCAAAGTTTCGTAATGACTGCATAGTATCAATATATATATACAAATATATTGTATTTATTATTAACATATCTCATTAAATCTATATGTGAATAATAAATTTATATTTATTAAAAGTAAAATGATAAATTATTAAAACAAAATCAAGGGATCAAAGATAATCTACGAGCAAAATAGTTCATAACATGCATTTTGTGCATATTTATTAGTTATTTTGGCTTGTTATTCTAGATTTATACTGATTTTGGGATGTTTTTATATAGGTTATAATTTATAAAGAAAGTTGACTATTTTAAAATAAATATATTTAAAAGGCCTTATGGAAGCCATGAGCAAAAACCTTGGGTAAGGCTTGTTATGTCTAACAGAGATGAAGAACTAAGCTTCTAGTGTAACCTGGTTAAGGCTTAAACTCATATAAACCTAATATTACAAATTTCATGCCTTTTTGGAAGTAGATATATGCTGTAAATTTTGGATAAACATTAGAATATCTTATTAAAATTTTATACCTATTTAGATATAAAAGCTATTATTATTTAGAATTTTTATTACTTTTATCTTTTTTTCTAAATTAGATTTTAAATAAAAAGTTTATTTTTTAGAAGATAGTACATAATAAACATTAGGGTAGCAATCCTAGATGACTTTTGGTACATGAATTTATTCCTCAACTTTTTATGCACAGTTTTTATAGGTTTCTTTTCAATTATTTTGCATTTTCTTCATTCAAATTATAAGTAACTAATTTTTCAATCAGTTGAAGGATAATTAAGGTTTCAATTCAACAAAGGATTGTAAAATCGAAATGATTTCTCTTCTTATCTTCTTTTAATTTTTCAGTATTTATATATTTTTTTTGTGGCTTATTAACATTATTGTTTTGCTATTTATTTAATAGGATCTATTGTGCATTTAATTTGATAATATACCACAATTCAAAATACTTGAATCCATAATTGTTCTTATTATTTTGATAATTAATGGCAATTAGGTGTAATACTAAAAAATTATATAATCTAACTTGTATAAACAATGCGATTTAGGTTGTTGGTTAGAATCAAAACCTTCTAAATCTTAAAATTGTTAGCGAATAAAATCCTAAGGAAGTTCTTATAGATTTATCATTAGCAAAAATTAATTAGCGAGCATCTCCTAATTAATTTAAAAACTAAAGAAGGATTGGTTGTTGCGAGCATCTCTAATGACTAGAACTAGTTTATTAAAAATTAGAAAGAATTATATTTGCATCAAAGATCAATATAAAGAATTGAAATTGAAATTATCCCTTCAACCAAATTTATTTCTATTGGTATTTTTTAATTTACTTTAGTTGTTATTTAATTTTAATTTATGGTTTTACTTTAATTTTAATTCTTAATTACAACCTCCTCCCCTCTTTGTTTAATTTTATTTAGCTTTATTTTGATTTTCAAAAAAAATATTTAATTAAGCAGTCAATTACCTGTGTATTCAACCCTATTTATAGCTATTATAATTTATTTTGTTTAAGAATAGAAAATATTTTTTGTGACTTCGACACCAATCAATAACTAATTATTTATTAATTAAAAAAAGGAAATGAGAGATAGAACGGGGAAATAATTTAGAACACATTTAGATTTATATTTAAACGATTGGTTGTTAGTTACAACTTGTAACTTGTAATGGTCTGATAACAAGTATTTTTGTGTATAATTATTGCTTATTTTTTAAGATATATTGATAGATTTTTATTGATTTTGGAAAGTTTTTGTATATGTTATAATTAATAAAGAAAGTTGACTATTTTAGAAGAAATATGTTTAAAAGATTTAATAGAAATCTCGAGCGTAAACCTTGGACAAGGGTTATTATATCAAACAGAAAAAGAAGAACTGAAGCCTTGAGTATAAGCCTTGGGCGAGTGTGAGCGGAGATTTTCGCCTCCACTCCCGGTGGAATGGTTCTTGCGACTTCGGCACTGTTTAGGCTCGGGGCCTTAGAGAACACGGACCTAAGTCCAGAGAAAATGGAGTCGCCACCCGGACGGGCCGGGAAAAAGAAAAGGGTGGATGACTCGATTCCTAAGGAATCCCCAACCCCTTAATGGGTTTGGAAAGTTGGGTACGTGTGGGGAAGGTGAGAAATGGCCCAGCACCCCCACAACGCCCGGTTCATTGGAACCGGCCTCCTTTACAGGTCTTAATATTATAAAATTCTTAAATATAATAATATTATCCATACTACACACAATAAAAAGAAAGCATCATTATATTAAAATTAAAACAATGTCCAAACAAAATAAAACAAATAAATGGACACTCATCCAAGGATGGAAACATGTCCTTACATAACATGCCTAGATAGGACACCCACCAAAAGGTAGAAATATGCCCTTTACAAAGGTTCTAAAATAGAAAAGAAAATTAAATTACATGATGTTTAACTAATGAGGTACCCACCAAGTGGAAACATACCTCTTACAACTTTTGGAAGTCTAAATTAATTGATAAAAGTAAATAATCATCCATAATAAATAAATCATTCATTAAAAGTATTTAAATATCAATAAAATAAACATCCATCCATGATAAATTAAATAAATCAAGTATTGAAATTAAATAAATTATAGCATAAGAGATAAATCAAAGAAAAATCAAATATGGAATTGAATAAAGCAAATAAAAGTTCAATTATAGCTACTATGAATTTTTATGGAGTTAAAATAGATTAGAGTTTTATGTTTTAAAAGGTTGGTAAGACACTTTGATTAACCAAATTGAGATTTGAATGATGAAATCATGAAACTAGGTTTTAGACACTTTAAAATACTTTTGATTTGTAGTTTTAAATGATGATTTTAAGCTACTGTATAATTTTAGCATATTTGTGTTTTTATGGTTTTTTATATTTTAAAGGATTAAAGTTTAGAAAAAGTTAGGGTTTAATGTTTTAAAAGGTTTAGGGTTTACTATTTTAGGTTTAAAAGTTGAATTAGGGTTTTATGCTTTAAAATTAGGGTTCTCGGGTAATTTGTTGAATTAGGGTTTAAAAAGACAATTTCATGATTTCATGAGGTTTTATGAATTTAAACACATGGATTGAAGTTTTTATAAGTAGAAAAGATGTTTTTGAAGACTTTTTGAATGAAATAGAACTTATTTGAAAATTTTGAAAGAAACAGAATCAAGTTTTGGTTTTGTTAAAGAATTTGTTCAATTAGGGTTTTGAGACTTTTGAAGAAGCAAAAAATAATAATTTTAAATCTTTTTGGAAAATAAAGTAATGTATTAGTGTTTTAATCTTGGAAAAATTAAATTACAGCTCTAAGATTTTTTATTTAAAAAACCCTAATTTCATAGGTTTGCTACTGTGAAAACATAAATCAAAAAGAATTTAACATACCTTCTTTTATTGATTCCTCCAAAAACAATTCTTCTTGGATGAACTAGCTCCAAAGACAAGCCTTTGTTGCCTTTGAATTGCTTAATTCGTGCTGCTGCTGCTTTTAAAAATCACTTGAATTGAGTTTCCCTTTTCCTTCACTGAATTGGTTTCAAAAAATCAAGCTACTGCCTCTTTTTTCTTCCTCCAATTTGGTTCTATTGGTCCTTATTTATAATAGTTTTAGGTTGTTTATTCCTAATTATACACGGCAAGTAATATTAATAAAAAAGGAAATTAAAACCTAATTGGATTAGGTTTCAAAAAATTTGGGTCAAAAAATTTTGCGCTGACAAAAACTGCGGCAGCCGGGCCCGTGGCTGGGGCCAGTGGGCATGCTTCCTGCGGGCGAAATAGAATTTCTTTTTTGCCGCAGGAATTTTCTGCGGGTGAATGGTTGGGCCTGTGGGCGAATATTTCGCCCGCAGGAGTTTCCTGTGGGCGAAGGTTTGGCCCGCAGAATTTTCCTGCGAGGCAAAATTTCCTCGGGCCCGCACGATTATTTTTTGCTGCCGATTTTTTTCCGACTCCGATTTTTATTTTTATTTTTATTTTTTTGATTTTTATTTATTTATTTTTATTTTTTATTAATAAAAATTAGATAATAAAGCAAAAACTATTTAATTAAAATTATTTTGGACCAATTAGATAACAAAAATCATTTTGGACTAAATAAAGCATATTGGATCGGATTGGGTCAAAAATGAAGGGTCTACAGTTTGCCCCCTGCTTGAATGATCTGAAACCTTAGTGAAAGAGAGTGAAAAGCAATAAGACCTAATTTTTGATATGGCGACTTGTTTTAGGTTCTGGACCCAATTTGAGTTCTGGACTCATGGATGGTTCTAGGTTCTAGGCCTAAGGCAAATTTGGATTCCGGGCCCGGATTCGAGTTCTGGACTCGAGGATATTTCTAGGTTCGGGACCTAAAAAAAATTCAGGTTCTGGATCCAGATTCGAGTTCTGGACTCGAGGATAATTCTAGGTTCTGGCCCTAAGAAAAATTTGGGTTCTGAACCGGAGAAAAATTCTAGGTTCTGGACTTAAGGAAAATTTAGGTTCTGGATCCGGTTTGAGTTCTGGACTCAAGGATGATTCTAGGTTCTGGACCTAAGGAAAAATTCGGGTTCTGGACCCGGATTCGAGTTTTGGACTTGAGGATAATTCTAGGTTCTGGACCTAAGGAAAATTTGGGTTCTGGACCCGGTTCGAATTAATTTTGAGCTAATTTGGGTACTTGATTTAGGTACTTGGACCTAAGATTGGGTACTTGGACCCGGATTGGGTACTTGGACCCTAGCTTGAATTGATTTTGGGTACTTGGACCCAGGATTGGGTACTTGGACCCGAAATTGATTTGATTTTGGGTACTTGGACCCGAGATTGGGTACTTGGACCTGGGATTGGGTACTTGGATCCGAGATTGATTTGATTTGGGTACTTAGACCCGAGATTGGGTACTTGGACCCGGGATTGGGTACTTGGACCCGAGATTGATTTGATTTGGGTTCTTGGACCCGAGATTGGGTACTTGGACCCGAGCTTGGGTTGATTTTGGGTACTTGGACCCAAGATTGATTTTATTTGGGAACTTGGACCCGAGATTGGGTACTTGGACCCGGGATTGGGTACTTGGACCCGAGATTGGGTACTTGGACCCGAGATTGATTTGATTTGGGTACCTGGACCGGAGAATGGGTGCTTGGACCCGAGATTGATTTGAATTTGGGTGCTTGGACCTGAGATTGAGTTTGACTGACCTTTTATAATTTGAGAAATTTGACTGCTCCGGTTATACCATGTATTGTGGTTTTTCACCCTCAAAATGGATCTTCATCCTTTGAGATCGGGTTTTCATCCTTGAAAATGAATCTTGATCTTTTGATATCGGGTCTTTACCCTTGAAATATTGATCTTTATCCATTGGAGGTCGGGTCTTTAACCTGGCTTCAGCTCTTTTAGCTCGATTCATCTTTCGTCTTTTGCATCTTCATTCTTTTGAGAGTTCTAATTGTTCCATTCTTTTGCAAAGATTTAGCTATTTTTAATTGGACCTTATATCCTCTCCTTGCCCCCCTGTGTGGCAAAATATTTGTAAGTGAGTTTAAAGATATTTGGTATATAAACCCAAAAAATTGAAAAGGAGAAACTTTGCCCCTGTGTAGGCTCAAACCAAAGATTTTTTTCCATGCAAGCTTTGATAGGTATTTTTCTTGTCTAGTTCTTCACACAAGCATGCATTTCTTCTCTTTGCAAAATTACTGGAGCTTTCTCAAGCAATGGGCTTTCCATGCCCTCCTGATTTGACATCGTCTTTTGATTCTTCACTTCACAGACAAGAATAGACAATACAAGACAAAAATAGACAATACAAGACAAGAAAGTACGATGCGATATGCTCATGTATGTATGATATGCATGAATAATACTTACAGTTGTTCCATCGACTCACAGACCGAGGTGATCAGCAAAAGTGTTCTCATTAGTTCCGTTTTGACGCTTGTTCAAGTCTTGCATTGGAATGATCGAAAGCTTTGCATTTGTGGCTTTTATCTTCTATATGTTGAGAACATGAGTGGTAGAGACCCCTAATGGTAGAGTCAGGGATGCATCCATTTCGAATTATGTTTCAGCATGTCAATTGGCAGCTTGCCAATAATCATTTCCTTTGCCCAATATGTCCTTTGGAGGTTCAACATACTTCCCTTAACTTGAAGGCTTTGTATGATAAAACATTTTTTTTTGAATTTTGATTTTGAAATCAAATGTTGGCTTTGCCAAATTAATGTCAATGTACCTCAGGACTTGATTTTTTCCAAATTAACATATCTATAACATGACAACCCTAGTTACCGTACTAAACTCGGGAATCATTTCTATTTAAGCAAGAACTGTTGCACTTCAGATAGGCACATACACATTACTTGGCCAAAGGTCTCATTTGAGTTTAAATATTGTCTATCTCATATGCATGCTTATTCAAACTATCTCCACTAATAGATTCTACCTACCAAGATAGATCAACAGGTCTTTGATAGGCTTGAAATGGGGTCTACAAGGGACATGGGTTAAATGAAGGCCATTTTGAGATAGGAGCTGGTGTGACACAATGGACAAACCCTCACACTATAAATTTCTTATTTGAACTTTAGGCAGTTGGGAGCAATCTTGCTAGACTCCAAATTCCTTCTATATCTTCTTGGCATTAATTCGGATATTGACTAGGACAGTTTTTGCCCTTGCAAAAAGTTTGGTTCCCAAATTCATTTCTTTTCTTCTTCTCCCTTTTCTTTATTTCTCTTACTCTTCCCTTTTCTTTCTCTTTGTTTTCCTTAATCTTCCCTTTCTTTGAGCATTTTATCATTTTGTCCTTCTCTCTTGTTGGACTATCAAGTACAAAACTTTCAAGAACTGGATGGTCTCCCTCCTTTTCTCCAATTTTGATTGAATCTTTGGTTGCGTTGGGCCAATTCAAGTAAAAATGTCTTTATGAACCAAATGGAAGCCTTTTGCTGCTTTAGGTAAAAGATAACTCAGTTAGCTTTATGAACCGCCTTTTTAGGTTTTATCTTCTTCTTTTTTTTCTATTCTTTTTTTTTCTTTTTCTATTCTCTTTTTTCCTTTTTTCCTTTTTTTGGTTCTAGCTCAAACATAGTTGTCTTGTTTGTACTAACTTGGGCTTCCAATAATTGATGAGTGGAGTAACATAAATCTTCTTTAATAGGGATAAATCATTTGTTACTCTAATGTTGATGTTGTCTTGATATATTGGAGACATTAAGGGAACTTCAACTACCCTTAAGGTTTTGAGAACATTAACTATCCTTATGGTCTTGAAAACATCAACTACCCTTATGGTCTTGAGAACTTCAACTATCTTCATAGTCTTGACTATTCATTTCTTTCTTTAATCTTCTTGCCTTTTCACCTTTGTGATCATAAGACTTGTCAAAAGTATCACAACAGCTCAAGGTAGGTTATTGAGGTTATATGCCAATAAAAAGAAAGCTAAAATTTTATGAAGGCTCAAAGGGACAACTAGGGATTAATATTTAATTGGGTGGATATTAGTTGTTGGCTAATCAAACAATGCCTAGATCATCTCTCCCTTAAATAAGCAGAGTTCAATTTCGCCTCGAAAGTTTGTCAAAGCATGTTCTAAGACTGACTAAGACCTACACAAAGATAATTATACAGGAGCCCTCTCTAAGTAAGCATACACAACTCAATGCTATAGAGTAATTCCCTCATCTAGTAAAGTCATTCGAGTCATGATGCCTAGACACATTAATTTATAAACATCAAGCTAAATTTCTCATTGGTTGAGCATTAAAATGAACAAAGACCAACAAAAATTTATGATAAAAATAATTTAAATTTAAAAAACACAATAGTTCTAAAATATTAAAGAAAGTAAGATTGAAAAGCAACATTCAAGCTAAGGAAAGTTCATTGAGTTAGGCTTCTTTTCCTTTCACATCTTCAGTATTTCCATCTTGAAAGGATGATAAAACAAAGTCTCCTTCCAATCCTTTTCCCACCATGAAGGTTGCTGGTGGTGGCATTCTGCTGAACCTTGGAAATGGATTATCTTTGGTGTTGGGCTTGTCCGGCTCGGGCAACTTGCCATTATCAATTAAATTTTGGATCTCATGCCTCAACTTCATGCAATTGTCCATTTCGTGTCCAGGCCTTTGATGGAATTGGCAAAATGCATTAGTATCAAAGTTAGGTGGAAGAGGATTAGACAAAGGACGAGGAGTCAAGGGTTGTAACAATCCCTTCTTTTGTAGCTTATTGAGAACCCAAGACAGTGGCTTCCCCAGATCTGAAAACTGCCTCATTCCTCTTTTCACTAGCGGCATTAACATCAACTTCTTTTTGTGTGCTTTGATTGCCCGACTGGTAGTTCCCTTTCTCATTCCTTTTTATTGAAAAGCGATTCTTCTCCCTTTCCCACTCTTCAATTTGTAGACCAGCTTGGAGAAGATCTTTTAAATCACGTATGAGTGTATGAGACATCCTCTCACAAAGATTAGGCAACACCCTTCTCACAATCATCCTTATTTGATCGGATTCATCGGGCCTCTTCACATCTCTTGACATAATCTATAAAATTTTCATTTGGTCGTTGCCTAATGGACTCAACTTCCATTAAGGTAACTTCCATTTCAACATTGTATCCATATTGTTGGATGAAGGCTTTGTAAAGTAGATCCCAACTCTTTTGTGTTCCATCATCTAAGGTATTGAACCAATTTTGGACAGCAGGATCCAATGAGAGCATGAAGTACCTTAGAGTTTAAGCCTTAGTAGCTCGGGCGGACTGCATGGCAGTGATATATTGTTTCACATGGAGATGAGGATTTCCAATGCCATTATACTTTGCAAAATATGGCATCTTGAACTTGTATGGGACCTCTTCATCTAGCTCAAATAATTTGTCAACTTCGGACATTTCTTCAGTTTTCAGCTTTTTCTCAAATTTCTTTTCTAAATCAGCAATCATCTTTTCAATATCAGATGTCTCGGTCTTTTCAATAGTTGCCTTCTCAACAACCTTTGGCTCCTTTTTATCTTGAAGATCTTGGTAGTATTGAGCCCAATCATCATCATCAATGATCACATTCTCATCATCACAAGCCACTTCATTAACTTTCATCATCCCTTTGTCCTTTGGCTTCTTAGTGCTAGCAGAAGCCTCGGCATGATTCTCCAAGATTGCAGTCAATTGGTTCCTCATGGTCTCAGCTAGGGCCTCTTTTATTTCTTCCATCTTGGCATTGAGGGCTTCGTCCACCATTCTTTGAATTTGTTCGGGCTCCATTGTTCTTGGTGAGCAAGTGATTGAGTCGTTGCTAGATATCTCATCTCCGGCGTAGGTCAGATTGTAAGCTTTTGACCTATCATAATCCAGGGCTGTGAGCCAGAGAGGATTAATGATATGAGATGCAAATGTATGCATGTATGCATGTATGCACAAACAATAGACAAACAAGGACAAATTAGGACGTTCCTTCCAACCTTATAACATCCACACACGACTGGTGAGTCTCTTTTCCTAGGTATATGGTTAACCAAAATACCAACATGGGGTACCTTGCTTTCGAATAATTCCCTCGGACGTTTCAACCAATAGTTATATCCTTGAAAATGGAAATCAATCCATGATAATTCCCATTAATTAGGTTTTAATCCATTCAACCAACCAAAGTAGCTTTTATGCTATATTGGATTAAAACAAAATTAAGAGGTTTATCATAGATAGATTTCTCACTTGAAAAAGGTAACTAATGATTCATGCCAAAAACAAGCTCATAGTTAATTTATTCTTAGTGTAAACTAGGCCCACAATTGATTTTTGGTATTTCATAATTGACCTAAATATTTTGCAAGCTCTTTGTAAGAATTTTGTTTCTAAGCCCATTATAAAAAGATTTTTAGAGAAGTGGATTTCGTGCTTAGTATTTGGGCCATGGGCCAAAGAATTTATTTATTTTTTAGAAAAGTCTTATGTCCAAAGACAATCTTGAAAAATTTTAAAAATAGCTTTGGTCTTTTGGACTTTAAAGAAAAGTTTATTTTGAGCTTACAATATACTAGGTCATATTAGAAAAAGAACAAACCAAATAAGCCATGATTTAGACTAAGATAAACTGACCATAGTCAAACAACATGCATTTGGGGTAAAACCTAAGGAAAGTAACTAGGCCAATTACATGAGCTTTAGTCTTTGGGTTAAAAGGCTTAGGTTCTCATAGCAAGTATATACCAAATGGTATGAGGCTATGAGTGGTTATGCCATGCTCGATCTCCATACCTTGAGTGAAAGTATGGTATCTCTTACATAACGCAACACGGGTAACACGGGCGTCCTAACTCACGCACACGATGCAAACTAATATGATGCAATGGATAAAATCATTATAAGAAAGAATAGAATAATATAAAGACCAGCGGAATCAACTTCTCTTATCCCCAGTGGAGTAGCCACTGTGAGCGGAGATTTTCGCCCCCACTGCCGGTGGAATGGTTCTTGCGACTTCGGCACTGTTTAGGCTCGGAGCCTCAGAGAACACGGACCTAAGTCCGGAGAAAATGGAGCCGCCATCCGGACGGGCCGGAAAAAAGAAAGGGGTGGATGACTCGATTTCTAAGGAATCCCCAACCCCTTAATGGGTTCGGAAAGTTGGGTACGTGTGGAGAAGGTGAGAAATGGCCCAACACCTCTACAACGCCCGGTTCATTGGAACCGGCCTCCTTTACAGGTCTTAATATTATAAAATTCTTAAATATAACAATATTATCCATACTACACACAATAAAAAGAAAGCATCATTATATTAAAATCAAAGCAATGTCCAAACAAAACAAAATAAATAAATGGACACCCATCCAAGGATGGAAACATGTCCTTACATCACATGCCTAGATAGGACACCCACCAAAAGGTAGAAACATGCCCTTTACAAAGGTTCTAAAATAGAAAAGAAAATTAAATTACATGATGTTTAACTAATGAGGTACCCACCAAGTGGAAACATACCTCTTACAACTTTTGGAAGTCTAAATTAATTGATAAAAGTAAATAATCATCCATAATAAATAAATCATTCATTAAAAGTATTTAAATATCAATAAAATAAACATCCATCCATGATAAATTAAATAAATCAAGTATTGAAATTAAATAAATTATAGCATAAGAGATAAATCAAAGAAAAATCAAATATGGAATTGAATAAAGCAAATAAAAGTTCAATTATAGCTACTGTGAATTTTTATGGAGTTAAAATAGATTAGGGTTTTATGTTTTAAAAGGTTGATAAGACACTTTGATTAACCAAATTGAGATTTGAATGATGAAATCATGAAACTAGGGTTTTAGACACTTTAAAATACTTTTGATTTGTAGCTTTAAATGATGATTTTAAGCTACTGTATAATTTTAGCATATTTGTGTTTTTATGGTTTTTTATGTTTTAAATGATTAAAGTTTAGAAAAGTTAGGGTTTAATGTTTTAAAAGGTTTAGGGTTTACTATTTTAGGTTTAAAATTTGAATTAAGGTTTTATGCTTTAAAATTAGGGTTCCCGGGTAATTTGTTGAATTAGGTTTTAAAAAGATAATTTGATAATTTCATGAGGTTTTATGAATTTAAACACACGGATTGAAGTTTTTATTTTTTATAAGTAGAAAAGATGTTTTTGAAGACTTTTTGAATGAAATAGAACTTATTTGAAAAATTTGAAAGAAACAGAATCAAGTTTTGGTTTTGTTAAAGAATTTGTTCAATTAGGGTTTTGAGACTTTTGAAGAAGCAAAAAATAATAATTTTAAATCTTTTTGGAAAATAAAGTAATGTATTAGTGTTTTAATCTTGGAAAAATTAAATTACAGCTCTAAGATTTTTTATTTAAAAAACCCTAATTTCATAGGTTTGCTACTGTGAAAACATAAATCAAAAAGAATTTAACATACCTTCTTTTGTTGATTCCTCCAAAAACAATTCTTCTTGGATGAACTAGCTCCAAAGACAAGCCTTTGTTGCCTTTGAATTGCTTAATTCGTGCTGCTGCTGCTTTTAAAAATCACTTGAATTGAGTTTCCCTTTTCCTTCACTGATTTGGTTTCAAAAAATCAAGCTACTGCCTCTTTTTTCTTCCTCCAATTTGGTTCTATTGGTCCTTATTTATAATGGTTTTAGGTTGTTTATTCCTAATTATACACGGCAAGTAATATTAATAAAAAAAATTAAAACCTAATTGGATTAGGTTTCAAAAAATTTGCGTCGAAAAATTTTACGCTGGAGAAAACTGCGGCAATCGGGCCAGTGGGCGTGCCAGCCTGCAGAAAATTCCTGCGGGCGGGCTGTTTCGCCCGCAGAAAATTCCTGCAGGCGGCTATTTCGCCCGCAGAACGATTGGGCTTGCGGGTTAAATAGCTCGCCAGCAGGAATTTCCTGCGGGCGAAGGTTTTGCCCGCAGGATTTTCCTGCGGGGCAAAACTTCCTCGGGCTTGTGCGACTGTTTTTTGCTGCCGATTTTTTTTCGACTCCGATTTTTATTTTTATTTTTATTTTTTTAATTTTTATTTGTTTATTTTTATTTTTTATTAATAAAAATTAGATAATAAAGCAAAAACTATTTAATTAAAATTATTTTGGACCAATTAGACAACAAAAATCATTTTGGACTAAATAAAGCATATTGGATCGGATTGGATAAAAAATTAAGGGTCTACAGCGAGGGTTATGCTCATTCAGACCTGATGTTGAAAATAAATATTATAGCTCGATTTCCTACTTTTTTGGGAAGAGATATGCTGCATTTTTTAGATAGTTATGAAAACATCTTTTGAGAATTTTATTCCTATTTAGAGATATGGATAAATATTGTTTTAGGATATTAATTATTTTCATTATTTATTTTTTCTAATTAGAATTTAAATAAAAAATTTATCTTACAAGATAGGATATACATATATAACCAAAAGGCAGCAACTCTAGATGACTTGGGTAGAAGACTTTAGTCCTCAATTTTTATCCATTGTTTTACATGTTTCTTTTTATTTTATTTTGAACTTTTCTTTCATTCAATTATGTGCAACTAATTTTTCAATAAATTAGAGGCTTAATTGAGGTTTTAGTTCACTAAAAGATTTTTTGAGATCAAAATAATTTCTCTCTACTCTTCTTTTAAATTTCAGTATTTATATATTTTTCACAATTAATCATATTATTAGTTTGTTGTTTGTTCAATAGGAACCATTGTTCACTTAGTTTATTGATATGTTGTCATTCAAAATACTTGAATCTATAATTATTCTTGTTATTTTGATAATTAGTGACAATTAGGTATAACACTAAAAAATATATATAATCTAACTTAAATGAATCACGCGGATGAGTCTGTTGGTTAGAATCAGATACTTCTAATTCTTAAAATTGTTAGCGAATTAATTCTAAGTATGTTCCTATTGGGTTATTCATTAGTAAGGATTAATTTGTGAGTGTCTCCTAATTAATTTAAAAATTAATAAATGATTGGTTGTTGTGAGCATCTCCAATTATTAAAACTGATTTATTAAAAATTAGGAAGAACTATCTTTGCATCAAAAATCAATTCAAAGAATTGAAACTGAAATTATTTATTCAATTAAAATTAGTTCTATTAACTTTTCGCTAAATCATTTTTGTTGTTATTTAATTTTCCATTTTAGTATTAATTTAATTTTAATTCTTAATTATAAAACTCTCTTATTTATTTTTTTTAGTTTTATTTTGATTTTTAAAAGAAATTTAATTAAATAATCAATTTCATATGAATTCGATTCTATTTATTACTATTATAAATTTATTTTGTGTATGATTAAGAATTTAATTTTGGTGACTTCGACAACTTTTATGGTCTCACTATATAATCCACATAATTCATTTCATATTCTTTTATTTTGTTAATTCAAAAATATCTCATATTAAATCTAATATATATGAAAATTTGATTTGAATTTTTTCTCTTATTTTTTTATTAAAAATGAATTGTGATGTTACAAATTTATTTTGTATAGCAATAGGAATTTAACTTTGATGGTTTCGACACCCACATTAATCTCACTGTATAATCCACATAATTCATATCATATCCACATATTTTGTCAATTCAAAAATATCACATATTAAATCTAATATACATGAAAAATTAATCTGAATTTTTTCTTTTATTTTTTTTTATTAAAAATGAATCAAAATTTAGAAAACTAGTTCGATACACTAATTTAGCCAATTCGATCTGATTCAATCGATTTTGACTGGTTTTATAAGTGTGATTTTTAAGTATTTTAAATCAGACTAATTCCAATTTTCAGTTAAACTGGTCCAATCGACTGATTCAGTCTGATTGTAAAAACACTGATTCCACTAGTGTAATTTGAATAACTATTAGATGTAGGTGTCTTTTGTCGCCCGAACAATTGGATCCATTTTGCAAATGAATTTTCTGAATTCTTTTGGATTGTTCAATTTTCTTTAGAAAAATGGAGATCTCTGAACATGAATATGCAATACTTGAACTTAAATCATACAGCAATATTTTTTTTTCCAATCTGTAGTTTTACTGCTAATCCTAATTATGCATACTACCTTAATTAAAATATTTCCTGTACAAGAAAAGCTAATAATAGGCAATAAATTACAATAAAATAGAGGTAATATCTTTCCTGAATTAAAGTATAAAATATAGTTTTTTTTACACGATTTTTATACAAATTGGAGATGTAACAACCTTATAAAACAACTAATTCTAATTTGATTATTTGAATTTAAGAATTTTTTTACATTTAGCTTGAGTCAATACTTGAATTCACATGCTGAGTAATTAATAATATTATTATATATAATGATGTGGGGTGGGGTTCCAAAAGGTTATAATATTAATGTACCATGTCACTTGAAAGGTTATAAAATTTTATTTGTACCATGTCTCATAGTCCATTTGTAATAATGCTGAGTAATTGAATTCATGCATGAAATGAATGTGGCAAAAAAAAAAAGAGGAAGAAGAAGAAGAAAGTTCTCTATACTCTCTCTTTGGCCACATGAAATAATTTCTCTTTTTGGTTTAACATGAGAAAATTTGGTTAAAAAAAAAAAAAGAAAGTTCTCTTTCTCTTGTTTTTTTGATAGATGATCTAACTTCACTGCATGTACCACTGTTTTGTAAATGCAAGAAAAGTTATGTTTTAATTTAATAGCAAAGTGAATGTCACCATTCAATTGTCTTCCATGTTAAGACCTCTTTGGTTCTCTTCTGACATGAAAAGAAGAAGAAGAAGAAGAAGAAGAAAATTTACAAATGGACTATGAGACAATCACCATTGAGAAATTTATAAAAATAGTATTTTATGTAATTTTCTCATATAATTTGGGTCTTTTACATAATTAACTTTAAAAAAAAGTTCAATTTCAAAAATACTCTTCAAAAATAATTTTCAAAAATACTTCAAAACTTTTTTATTTACAAAAATACCTTATTTCTCACTTGAAAAAATATTTACTTCAATTTTTATCTTTTTTTTTTCAAACTTACTATTAAATAAATATATTCTAGTAATATAAAAATAAATTAAAATTTCAACAAGTAAAAGTAAAATTTTATTTTCAACATATAAAATATATTAATTTTTTATAAAGGAAAAATTTTAATTTTTTATTTTAAATAGAAAATAAGTGTTGAATTATTATTATTATATGGTAGATTGGGCAATAACCCAGAAAGCGCAATAAGTGAGACCTACAATGAAGATCGACGCAAATATTTGCTTAGAAATAGTAATTTAATTGAGTAGTCCATCGGCAATGAAGATGCTTTTGAGTCTATACTCGAAGGTAGATTATCTAGATTGGCTTCCTCGAAGAAGGATTTTACTGCAACTGGCAAGAAGGCAAAAGTGCTTAGGACTTGCCATGGCTTATAGCATCTTTTATTTTGCCCTTTTTCTTACCGGTCAAGTAGTATGATAACAAGTAAAATCTATTCATATTTGAGAGACTATTGAAGCTTATTATTAAATGATTATACTAATTTTAATGTGTTTTTGCAGAAAAAATAACTTAAAAGAGGGCAAAGAGTTAAGTGAAGAAATATGAGTTAAAACATTAAAAAGAGCTAGAATATATAGACCGGAGCCTCAGGTAGGAGCCTTGGACAAGGCTAATGACGTATCTGACTTGACAGATTGTGGATAATTTTGACAGGTTGCACTTACAATGTTTTGATATTTGGAAATCTGATTTTGACAGGATTTAGGGAGATAAAGTTGATCTTGTAATTTCTTATTAGTTAGGAATTTGATTTAGAATATTATTATTATTTGATTTATTTTTAATTGTAATATTCCTAATTAGACTTAGTTTAGAAAGTCTTTTTAAGATGGGCTATATAAGCTAGAGGTTCCAGCAACCCTAGCCATCAGTTTTTCTAAGTTTTGGCTGCTGAATATTTTTAATTTACAGAGATTTTCTTTATTCAAACAAAGAGCAACTAAATCTTTACTCAGTTGAAGGGTAATTGAAGTTCATATTCGCGAATTGTGAGATCTAAATAGTTATATCTCTTCTCTTTTTTAATATTCGGTATTGATATAATTCTTTGTGGCTTAATTTAATTGTTGTTTTGCTAATTAATCTATAGGGCTCATTGCTTGATTAGTTAAATAATATAATGCTATTCAAAGTGAATCCATAACTGTTCTTGATATTTTAATTTAAGTAGCAAATAGGTTTATCCTAAGAGATTATATAATCTAATTATATAAATTTCGAAGTTGAGTTTATTGGTTAGAATTAGGTCCTTCTAGTTCTTAAGGCTGTCAATAATTAGATTCTAAGGACGTTCCTATGGGATAAGTTATTGGCACGAGTTAATTAGAAAATATTTTCTAATTAATTTAAAACCTAAGGAATGATTGATATTGAGAGTTTGCTCAATACTATAACTGATTTATTGAAGAATTAAAAAGAGTATTCTTTGAATCCGTGATCAATTCAAGAATTGAACTGAAATTATCTATTCAACTAAATTTATCTTTATTTGTATTTTCTCTAATTTATTTTTGCTGTAATTTAATTTTAATTTTAATTTTCTATTTTAGTTTAATTTTCATTCTTATTTTTCAAACCCTCCTTATTTAATTTTGTTTTAGTTTTTCTTTTTGGTTTTCAAAAGAGATTTAAATAAGTAGTCAATTCTCTGTGGATTTGGCTATATTCAACACTAATACAATTTAAATTTATTTAAGAATAATAATTTAATTTTGGTAGTTTTGACACCCATTAAATTTTGGTGCCGTTGCCAAAAAATTATTTCTAACTTGTTTTATTTCTTTTGATTACCATATCTTTTATAGCTGTAATTTACATCAATTTGGATACAAGAGAGAAATTTTAAATGAGGTAAATATGCATTCTCTTGAATCTAAAATTTCTTATCTAACCACTTGGATACAAAGAATGGTTGCAGGTAATAGACAATAAGCTAGAGTCTATAAAAGTAGTGTATATATGAGTTATCCTATAGTTCAAGAAGATAATCAACCACAATGGATTTATGATCCATACTTTAACGCTTACAATTTTGAGTGGGAAGATCATTCAAATTTTAACTATAGCATGGAGCTATCAAATTTTCATCAATTTCAGTCATGGCTACCTCAACAACAACAATGACCACCACCAACATCAGGTATGTCTCTTGAAGAGATGTTTGAATTATTTATGACTAACACTCAATAATTTCAACAGAAAATAAGAAAATGTATTCACAATTTGGAGAGCCAAATTAGCTAACTAGCATCATCAATCAGTAAGCTAGAGTCTCAAGTCAATTTACCCTCTCAAACGGTGGTTAATTTAGAGCAAAATTTAGGTGAAATTATCTTAAAGAATGAAGAAAAGCTGATGAACAGTACACCCCAGATGCAGACCCCTGGGCAGGGCTTAAGCAAAATGGCAGAATCTGAAATTGTTATCCAAAAGAAAACTAACCTGTTAAGCCTGAATCTAATTAGCCCTTGCCATTGGTGATTCAACTCTTTTTTTCCTCAAATATTTGCCTAGCTAAAGAAGAAAAAAGATGAGAAAAAAATTTCAAAATGTTTTTGCAAAGTTGAGGCACTAAAATGGGAAGTAATAGACTCTAGTATAATAATTATGAAGGATCTTTTGCGCCCAATTTTAAAAAGATTAATTTGGAATGTCCACTAGAGCTCAAAGGCAACATTTAGCTAAAGACTCTAAATAAAGGCGCTTATTGGGAGGCAACCCAACTAAAATTTTTATATTTTTAATACTCTTTAATATTTTATTTTAATTTTAATTTATTTTCTTATTTCTAATCTTATTTTTAAGTTTTGTTTAATTCATTTTCTTTTGTTATAATTTTCCTTGTTTTTTTTAAGTCTTAGATTTTTAATTTTTATTGTATTTTATTTTTTACTGTTCATCTTCTTCTCAAGGGAATAACTACTGATTTTTTCCAGGTCTGATACAGTACAACTATGGAGATGATAACTCAATGGATCAACTCAGTAAATAATATTCAATTAAAGAGAAAACGGATTAAATCTTCCCAAGGGTTAGTATAATCGCTGGTCATTTTACCCATTTACCCTTAATGAGCTTAAAACCTAGTTACTCATCTTTTTCTTGTTTTTCTTTTTTCAACTGCCATAGACACTTTTCAGTTCTCTATCTCTAAAAAAAACATAAAATCATCTCTCTCACTCACCCACCTTTATACTTACTCAATTCTTTCTCTTTCAAACACATATTTTTCTTCTTACATAATTTTTTTTTCTCTAACATCCACATTAAAGTTAGAAAAAAATGAGCATATGTGATATTCAAAAGAAAATTACCTTCTTCACCGGGAAATATTGGGTTTGAATGGGCATTTGAAGTTAAATTTGCAAGAGAAACAAAATTGGTATGCTATCATTCGTGGGTTGTTGATCTTTCCAGGTAACTATATAAATTTTTCCACTTTTAGGTTGTTGTCAATGAAGTGATTGAATTGATCAAAGGAATAGGTTGAGAATCTTCCTTTGTGATTTATTGCTCTATGTATGTTGAATTAGTTAAGGAGTTTTATTCAACTTTTAAATTTATGAAATCTGCAAATTTTAGTTTGAAAACTCCTAATTTAAATTTCACTTGATGGGTAAGAGATTTAGCCTCTTAGTTACTAATTTTAATAAGGCCATGTATTTTCTGACTGAGACTGATTATTATGGTGTTTTTGAAGAATTTAAATCTGCTGAATTTTATAGTAACTTTATATATAAAAAAACACTTGATCAATATGGTCCTAGTAAGTCTAAGAACAAGTACTTTAAAGAAATAATTTTTGAATATTCATAAGTTCTTAAGCTTACTCTATTTCTGGAAGAAAAAAATGCAGCATGTGTTATTTTTTAAATTGATTATATATATCTGGTGCATTATTCAAGAAAAGAAAGTTAATCTAGGATTTTGGTTAGCAATGCTATTTGTGAATGATATTTATTTTACAAGACTATTAATCTTAGGTTTCATTATAACTAATTTGTTTGTGCAAGAGTTATTAGTTTATTTTTAACCATGATTTGCATTTATCTTGCACATCTATCCCTTGGGATTTGAAACTTTTTAATGAAATAGGTTTGTTGTGCAAGAATGGTGTTTTTGGCTTAACTTTAGCAGGTTTAGTTGTATCAATAGATCAATGAGTGTTTAGAAAAGCTAAAAGAAGTGTCAAACCTACTCTACGCACTTTACAGAGGCTGATTCTTCTTCTACAATATAGACACAATTACAATGGCTAAAAAAAGTTTAATCTAACTAAAAATTAATGGCACTCAAATGACAACTCAACTCACAAGGATAGAATAATTGATGATGAGTATGCAGCAAGAAGTAGGAGTTTTTCTTCCCTACTAGCAACATTGATATGCTTTTTCATATACCATGCCTCCAATGAATTTTAGGGGAGTCCTCTATTCTTTATTTTTCATTTATATTTATTCTTACATTGAGGACAATTCAAGATTTAAGTGTGGGGGAGGGATATTTAATATTTGGTTTTAAAATTTTAAAAATTTTGATTCTTTAATACTTTTTAGTTAATAATTTTCAAAATTTCTTGAGTTTTATTACTGTCCTCTTTGTCACTTAATAATTTTTAATAATTCAAATGTGATATTTTGAAAAATAATTTGTTATGGCAACCCTTAGCTAGTTTTTCTAGATTGATTTTTATTTTTCCACCTGTTATGAATGGTTATTATTGATAAGTATTATTTATATGAAATATTTTGAGTTTTTCTCTAACTAACCTAATTAATCAATATTAAATAGTTGTCGATGCATAGTTTTTTTTTCACTTGATTTGCTTGGATTTATGCTTAAATTTTAAAAGAATTATGTTATGAACTAAATGGAAATTAAAAAAATGAATAAGAGCACAAAAACAGAAAGTTCAAAAATGAACAATTTACTCCGCTAGTCAAAAGACTATAAGTAGAGCTAGTAGACACTTGAAAATTATGACCAATTAAGTAACCGAGTGTCGACGTCATAAATGTTTGCCATCGCGTCAAAAGATTGTTGACATTTCAGGCAAGCCTTAAAAGTGCTCAAGTAAACTAAAATGAAATTTATCGGTTCTTGGCATAAATTTAACATATGAAATATATATATCTTGGTGGATTGGGTGTTGTTTTGCTATGTATTGATTGACTTTCAAGTAAAAACTAAAATACACACTAACATTTTTGCAAGACTATTTTTGTATTTTATGTTTGTAAGATTTATCAAATTAATCATTCATTATTGTGGAATTATGAAAATCTTATTGCTATGAACTATTAGTTTTTGGTTGCCCTTCAATTTGAGTTTTGAAATATTGTAGGTTGGGTTATGATTGGACGAACATGGGTATGATGGTTTGAGATTATTAAGTGTTTGAGGGCAAGCACGATTTAAGTATGGAAAATTTTGATAACAAGTAAAATATATTTATATTTGAGGGACTATTGAGGCTTGTTATTAAATGATTCTACTAATTTTAATGTGTTTTTGTAGAAGAAATAACTTAAAGAATGGCAGAGACTTAAGTGACAAAATATGAGTTAAAGCATAAAAAAGAGCTAGAATATATAGACAGGAGCCTCGGGCAGGAGCCTTGGGCAAGGATAATGATGTATCTGACCTGATATATTGTGGATAATTTTGATAGCTTGCACTTACCATATTTTGATTTTTGGAAATTCGATTTTGACCGAATTTAGGGAGATAAATCTGATATTGTAATTCCTTATTAGTTAATAATTTGATTTATAATATTATTATTTTATTTATTTTTAATTGTAATATTCCTAATTAGACATAGTTTAGGAAGTCTTTTTAAGATGGGCCATATAAGCTAAAGGTTCCAGCAACCCTAGCCATCAGTTGTTCTAAGTTTTGGCTGCTAAATATTTTTAATTTACAAAGGTTTTCTTTATTCAAACAAAAAGCAACTAAATCTTTACTCGGTTGAAGGATAATTGAAGTTTATATTCACGAATTATGTGATCTAAACAACTCTATCTCTTCTCTTCTTTAATATTCAGTATTTATATAATTCTTTGTAGCTTAATTTAATTGTTATTTTGCTAATTAATCGATAGGGCACATTATTTGATTAGTTAAATAACATAACGTTATTCAAAGTACTTAAATTCATAATTATTCTTGATATTTTGATTTAAGTAGCAATTAGGTTTATCCTAAGAGATTATATAATCTAATTAAATAAATCTCAAAGTTGAGTTTATTAGTTAGAATTAGGTCCTTCTAGTTCTTAAGGATGTCAATAATTAGATTCTAAGGAAGTTCCTATAGGATAGGTTATTGGCAAGAGTTAATTAGAGAACATTTCCTAATTAATTTAAAATCTAAGGAAGAATTAGTACTAAGAGCTTGTCCAATACTATAACTGATTATTGATGAATTAAAAAGAGTGATTTTTGAATTTGTGATCAATTTAAGAATTGAACTGAAATTATCCCTTCAACTAAATTTATCTTTATTTGTATTTTCTCTAATTTATTTTTGCTATAATTTAATTTTAATTTTAATTTTATGTTTTAGTTTAATTTTGATTCTTATTTTTCAAACCCTTCTTATTTAATTTTATTTTAGTTTTCCTTTTTGGTTTTCAAAAGAGATTTAAATAAGTAGTCAATTCTCTATGGATTCGACCTTATTCACCAATACTATAATTTTATTTTATTTAGGAATAAGAATTTAATTTTGGTAGTTTCGACACCCATCACAGTACAACAGCTGAAAGACTACGTAACTTAACAGTATGAATCGAGGGATGTTGACAATTATATGAGAATATTAAAGCCACATCACATACACACATATTACTATATTGGGTACTATTATAACTAAAATATTTAGTACTAGACACTTAGTGATAGTTCTTTATTATATATTAACTCATATATTTTTTTCATCCCAAATATTTGTGTGATTACTTTGATACTCCCCCTTAACATTAAGTGACAATTGGAAAAATACATCCAATTATCACTTGAATTAGATACTAGGTTGGCTGAGACTAGACATAGGGCGAGTCCTGATATTTTGGTTGCCCTAGCCAAATCAAATTTTAATTATTTAAAAAACAATATAAAGTTAAAACCAAACTATGCAAAATCAAAGTTTTATTATACTTTTAACTTAAATTACATAAAAAATAATATATACTCTAGTTGTCTATATATAAATTTTTTGTTGTCTATATATAAATATTTATTTATATAATGAATATTTTTTATTTCAACCGCCTTCCGAGGTGGATTTCCCTAGACAACTGGCTCCCCCGGCTTACCCTTGGGATGGCCCTGGTTGGACATCTAACTCAGAAAATCCAGAAAGACATTCAAATACTACCCTTGAAACACTATAGGTCGGCTGGGACTGGACATCCAACTTGAACAATTAGGATAGAAACATAATGGTTGGGACTAGACATCCAACACAAATTTACTTTGATACCATTATGAATCATCATCATTATCATCATCGCCATCATCATCATCATCATCATCATTATTATTATTATTATTATTATTATTATTATTATTATGAATTGAGCGATGTTGATAATTATATGAAAGTATTAACATATCACAACACACATATTGGTATATTGGGTACTATTATAGCTAAAATATCTAGCACTAGACACCTAAGTGATAGTCTCTCACCATATATTAGTCTATATATATTTTTTATCCCAAATTCATATGGAATTACCTTAATAATAAGACTCATAAAATTTATATAAAAATGTAAATGTATAAAAATGTAAATACATTTCAATAAGAATTATAAAATTTATTTTAAATAATTTTTATATATTATGCTTATAAAATAAAGTTTAAAATTAATTTTGTCATGTCTATATTGCATATATATTATGTGTATACCATGTATATATTGTTTGTATACTATATATATATATATATATATATATATGTTTATTGCAATTGATAAAATATAGGAAAAACCACCGTATCTATCCTCCACTAAATCTATTTTTTCAATTATATCTTAATTTCAAAGTTATATCAATTTATCAATTTTTTCAAATAAGAATATTTTCATGGGATAAATAGTCCAACAATTACCTTTTTTAATTATAAATTTCAATTTTACAAATATTGTTTATTATGATTATTAATTTAATATCTGTATAATTAGTATTTAATATTTATTTATATGTAAAAATATAGTTAGTATTAATAACTATGATTATGCAAGAAAAGGTGGAAAAAAAGAGATGAAAATAAAAAGTGATATTTTTGAAAATAAAATTTAAGGAAACAATTGTAAAACCAAATAATATATATGAAAAAAATTAATAATATTAAAAATAAAAATAAAATTTAGAATAAAGTATATGGTATAATTTCCTCTGTCATTTGGTCATATTGAATTTGGACTGGACAATAGGAGTCTTTAGTTATTACAATGGCAAAATTTTTTTAAAGAAATTTAAAGAGAGAATAGAGTGAACACGATAAATAAAATACGTAAAATTAACGTGTTAATGTTGACTTTAAATAGGTTAATATCATAAATAAATTAAAAGCGGTTTTGTAGTAAGTTGACATTCAAACCCGCTATAATTCGTTTTTAACTAAAATGAGGTAGTTTTATACAATTCAAAACTATATTATTTTATTATTATTTGTTCTAAGAGAATAAAAATAAGTGTTATATATTTATTATATTATTATATGATGTATTATTATTTATTTAAAATATTTTGTTTAATTTTTTAATTATTTTTAATAAAAATTTATTAATTTCGTCTAATTACTAAATTCTTTTTTAATTATTTAATTATTTTAATTTTAATTCTTCATGAATTTTAGAAATCATTTTCCTAAATCAAATGTTAAAAAATAAATAATTTTATGATTTACATAATCTAATATTTTATATTTTCTATCAAATAATTTTTTAATTTAGAATTTAAATATAATTTATAAAAAAAAACATAAATAGAAAATAAAATAAAATTTTTAAACAATTTTATTACAAAATTTGTATTAACAACTATATATTATTTTCTTAACAAACTTTTTTTCTTACTAAGCCGTAAAATTAAAATATAATACACATTTATCATTTATTTCATATTAATTGTATTATATATATATATTATTTTTAAGAAATTTTAAATATATTGACATTTTAAAATTATTTTAATCATAATTTTATTATATAAATATTTTTAATGGATTATTTAAAATATAAAATTATTTAAAATTAAAAATATTATATAAGTTAAATAGATCGTGTCGGGTTATGTGATCCATATATAATTTATTTAAGTAAACAAACATATTATACGTATCGTATTTATATAATTTATTTAATTTTTGTGTTGTGTACGTGTTGACATAATTAATAAATGAGTCATATTCGTATTGATTTTAATCATATTATTAAAATGGATCAATTCGATAGGAACATAATTTGCCAATCCATTTTGACGCCCCCTGAAAGTGAGGCAGTGGGTGGGTGGGTGAGGATAGTTGGGGGAGGGTCTAAGAGTTTCTTGGTGGCACTGCCAAATAAACCATGGAATTTTGCATGTAAGCATCAGAAGATGGTTCGTGACATTTCTCTAATATGTTTTCTTTTAAGACGGCAGGGACTGGGGGTTTTCCGGAGAAGACAAGGCCACAAAGGCATACTTATTGCATTTGAATTAATTTTTAGATACTATTTTAGATAGAGTTAAAAAAAATAATCTTGGAATATGTCACCTCTAATTAACACTAGCTATTGTGAATTGATGTATATTTTTAAATCGTAATTTATTTTATATAAAATAAAATTATTTAATAAAAATAATATTAAAATTATATAATTTCTATTAACGTTAAGTTCATGAAAATGCTTAAATTTATTTTAAAAAACCATATTTGAAGAAAAATTTGAATTTAGTGTCAAATTTAATTAAAATCTAAATTAAAATAAATATATATACATATGATATAAACTATTTTCACATTACAAATTAAAATTTAAAACAATCTATTCAAATTTTATTTTTAGTTTAAATTCAAGCAATTTAAATTTAAACAACTTATTTAAAATTATAAAATTATAATATAACTTTCTAATATAAAAAATCATGTAAGTAGTCGCATTGCAATTTCTAATATTTTGTATTTAGTTTAAGTGAAAAATAATTTATTTATTAATATAATGTGTACATATATAAAAATTAGTATTACACATTTAAAAATATACATAATATTAAAAATTTTCATATTCATATATTATAAAAACATTCCTAATAAAATATGTCTAATGTATTGAAAACAAATTAAATATTAAATTTCATTTAATTAGAAAATATTATTTTTCAGAAAAATATTTTACTAAATTATTATTTTTAAAAAAACTATTATTATTCAATGCTTCTACTTTTGGATTTTCATTTCTAATTTTCTATAATGAAAAATTTAAGAAAAAATGAGGGATATTTTAACTCACTTAATTTTATAAAAAAAATAAACTATTTAATATTAGAAGTCAAATAATAATTTATCCACTTATATATACATATATAAGATTTTAACGAAGAGACCAATGATTTGATAATGAGAAATATGTATGTATGTATGTATATTATTAATATTATAAAAAAAATAAATTATTAAAATTTTTATATAATTTATCACAACATATATTAATTTAAAATTACTACATTATTTATAATATACAAATTCAAGAACTAAATTACATTTCAATTCTAAAAATAAAAATAACAAATTTCATAACTTTATAATAAGGTGATTAAAATATGAATTATTTGATAAATATATTTATTAAATTAAATTAATAGTTAATATTTTAATAAAATGACTAAAATATAAATTCATAAAAAACTTTTTTTCTTATTTCCGTTTTGCACTCTTTTTAGCCTTAATAATATTAATTAAATGACAAAGTTTAGAAATTCAATAATATATTTAAAGTTAAAATTATATTTTATTTGAAACATAATGAAAATAAATAAAATAAAATAAAATAAAAACAAAGAGGCTCCTAGTCCTGGTCTGGCACACTTACAAGAAGTCAAGTATGAAATAAATTGAAAATATATAATTTTATCATTAGGTTAATTATTTGTAATTTAATTATAAATTTAGTTTAGATTTTTGTGATTAGATTAATTATTTTGTAAAAAATATTTTATCATATAAATTTATTAAAAAATAATTAATTTTAATACTTTTTTAAAATATTTTAAATATATATATGTTATTTAAAAATAATATATATTGTATACTTTTTTAAAGTAGTATTTAAATATTAAAATAAAAAATAAATATTTAAATATTTAATATGAAAATAAAATATTAATATTAATACTATCTATTTATATTAATTTTTTAATATAAAAATAAAATTAAAAATAAATTTAGTTTTAATATATTTTGCGTAAAAATTTTGCTTTTTCTTTATTAAAATTCTAATTCAGTCACTGGGGCGAGGATGGTTGGGGAAGGGTCTAAGAGTTTCTTGGTGGCGCCGGCAAATCAACTATAGTAGTAATTTTACATGCAAGCATCAGAAGATGGTTCTTGACACTTCTCTAATATATTTTCTTTTAATACGGCAGGCCTTGGGAGCACGGGTGGATATTGATCGGTCTAGCTAATTAATTGATTCAATTAATTAGTTAATTGAACTAAAGTATAAAAAAATTACTAATTGAACTGACCGAATTTATATTTTAGTCGGTTCGATTAATTAACCGAATTAAATTGGTCGATTCGATTAATTAATCGAACCGATCAATTTTTTTTAAATTTTAAAATAAAATTATATTTATAAAAAAATTAATATAATTAAATAATTAAATAAAATTTATTATAAAAATAAATAAAATATAACTTTATTTTGTAATAAAAATGTATATTTATAATAAAAATTTATATAATTAAATAATAAATAACTAAATAACTAAATTTTTTTTAAAATGATTCGGTTAATCGATTAACCGACCGAACCGAATTGATTAACCGTTAACCGAACTAAAAATTAAAATATTCTAAATGTTTAGCTGAACTGATCAAATTATACTACCGATCGATTAACCGAACTAAATTTTTTATTGATTAACCGAATTTTACTAACTCCTACTTAGAAGAAGACAAAGGCATACTTATTGCAATTGAATTATTTTTTTTAGATACTATTTTAGATATAGTTAAAAAATAATAATTTTGAAATATGTCACCTCTACTTAATATTAGCTATTGTGAATTGATGTAAATTTTTAAATCGTAATTTATCTTATATACTTATAAATAAAAATAACATTATTTAATAAAAATAATATTAAAATTATGCAATTTATATTAACGTGTTAAGTTCATGAAAATGCTTAAATTTATTAAAAAAAATAATCCATATATGAAAAAGAATTTGAATTCAGTGCCAAATTTGATTAAACTCAAATTAAAATAAATATAAATACATATGATATAAACTATTTTCACATTACAAATTGAAATTTAAAACAATCTATTCAAATTTTATTTTAATTTAAATTCAAGCAATTTAAATTTAAACAACTTATTTAAAATTAAAAAATTATAATATAACTTTATAGTATATACAAGCATTTAATTACTCGCATTGCGATTTATAATATTCTATATTAATTTAATTGAAAAAATAATTTATATATTAATATAATTTGTACACATATAAAAATTAGTATTACACATTTATAAATATACAAAACATTAAAAATTTTCATATTCATATATTATAAAACATTCCTAATAAAATATTTCAATATATTGAAAATAAATCGAATATTAAATTTTATTTAATTACAAAAAAATATTATTTTCCAGAAAATTATTTTAATAAATTATTAATTTTTTAATTTTAGTACTACTACTATTATTATTTAATGCTTCTACTTGTGGATTTTCATTCCTAATTTTCTATAGTTGCAATGATAAATTTAAGAAAAAATGAGGGGTATTTTAATTCAGTTAGTTTTATAAAAAATGATAAATTATTTAATATTAGATGTCAAATGATAATTTATCCATATATATAAGATTCTCACCAAGAGACCAATAATTTGATAATGAGAAATATATATGTATGTATATTATCATTATCATCATCATCAAAACAATAAATTATTAAAATTTTTATATAATTTATCATAACATATATTAATTTAAAATTACTAAATTATTTATAATATTCAAATTGAAGAACTAAAGTACATTTAAATTCTAAAAATAAAAATAACAAATTTCATAATTTTATAATAAGGTGATTGAAATGTGAATTATTTAATAGATATATTTTATTAAGTCAAATTAATAGTTAATATTTTAATAAAATGGCTAAAATATAAATTCATAAAAAAACTTTTTTTCTTATTTCCATTTTTTAATCTTTTTAGTCAAAATAATATTAATTAAATGACAAAAGTTTAGAAATTCAATAATATATTTAAAGTTAAAATTATATTTTATTTGAAACTTAATGAAAATAAAATAAAATAAAAACAAAGAGGCTCCTAATCTTGGTCTGGCACACTTGTAAGAAGTCAAGGTATAAATGGGTCAGAGAAGAATAGCAGGGGAAAAAAAAGAAAAATAAATATATAAGGGTAAAATAAAAAATAAAAAAGGATAAATATCTAATTTGAACTATGTACTATAATGTGTTGATCAGATTAAACCTTAAAATTTTTTTTAACCAAAATGAAAATTTTTTTTAATTCAGATCAAATTAAAATTTTTTTAATGGAAAGTTAACTGAATTAATGGCATAATCCAATTTAGACCTTAAGTAAATATCAAGGTCCAAATTTAATTTTTTATAATTTATTAATATTAATATAATATTATTAAAAATAATTTATTAATAAATAACTTTTTAATAAATAAATATTTAATATTAATAATTCATAATAATAAATAAATAATTTTTATAATATCAAAATTTATAATAATTTTAACAAAAAATTAATAATTTAATAATTTAAAATATTAAAAACTTATAATTTATATTTTTAAATTATTTTCTTAAAAAAATACTTAGATTAAAAATAAAAAAAATATTAGCTTAAAAATTTATGATTTATTTGCACAAAAATAATCACACAAAATAAAATTAACAAAATGGACAAAAACTATTATTTTCATCACCTTCATTAATAATCTTCATAAGCTGAAAATTATAACTACTAATTATATAATCATAGAAAAAAAAGTCAAAGTTATAAATATTAAAAGTCGAAAAAAATAGTAAAAGATAGAAAAAAATAATTGGACAATCTCCTTTATAATTTGATTAAAAATATATATACATGTGACTTTTTATATTATTTTTACTTAATTTAATTAATGAAATAATTTTTCAGTTTTTAAAATTAATTAAAATTTTTAATTAATTTTTAAAACTAAAAAAATTAATTCATTAACTAAATTAAATTAGGTAAAAATAATATACAAAAATCACATATATATTTTTTTTAATTAATTTCGCGAAGGAGACTGCCCATTATTTTTATAATTTTTTATTTTATTTGGGCTTTCAATAATTATAGCTTTGGCTTTTCTTTTAAAATTATAGAATTGGTAGTTATGATTTTAAGCTCATAAAATTATTAATAGAGATGATAGAATTAATATTTTTTTTTTGTTAATTTTATTTAGTCTGTCTATTTTTGTACAAATAAATCTTAAATTTTAAGCCAAGATTTTTTTTAAATTTTAATCCTAGGATTTTTTAAGAAAATAATTTTTAAAATATAAAATATAAAAAAATAAAATAAATTACAAATTTTTAATATTATAATTTATTAAATTATTAATTTTTTGCTAAAATTATTATAAATTATGATATTATAAAAATATTAATTATTTAATATTATGAATTATTAATATTAAAGATTTATTTTAAAAATATTATATTGATATTGATAAATTATAAAAAGTTTAATTTGGACCTTGATGTTTGACTAAGGTCCAAATTGGTCACTGCTGTCAGTTTAGTTAACTGTCCCATTAAAAAAAATTTCAATTTGATCCAAATTTAGAAAAAAAAATTTATTTTGGTTCAAAAAAGTTTTAAGATTTAATATGGTCCACATGCTATAATATATTATTTAAATTGGACCTTTGTCCAATAAGAAAATAGAAGCTTAGTTTATGGGAATTGCCTACAAGAAACAATATCAGTATATAATATAATAATTACAGTTTGAGTGAAAAGTCTAAGAAATATAATCAAATTACAAATAAAAATAACGAAGTAAATTACAACAACTATTTAAAGTGTAGAATGATTTCTATTGAATTTTTAGATTTTGATGATAATGTAATTTAAAAATAATTATATTACAAAATAAAATGAAAAAAAATATCATAATAATATATTATATGATCATTTTATATGTTATTATTTAGTTCAAATAATTAAATATTTATATATTAAGGAAAGTTAATTAATTTTTATTTATATATTTTCATTTTAAAGAATGTGTTTTATTTTAGTTTAATATATTTTTTCTTTATTTCCTTTGCTTTTATAGGTAATAATGATAATTTTATTGTTGAATAAGAAAATGAGGAGTTCTAAAAAAATATGAAATAAATTATTATTTGTACGTTAATGTGTTGATGACGTAGCTACTTCAGGGGGTCTTCCTAGCACTCTGAGCTCGGCCTCTAACCTGCAAGACAAGAGAGAGGGGCATATCGGGCTTCGCAAGGGAGGTTCCAATGTCTAAGTCAGGCTCGGTCTATCTGAGTATAAGAAGAGTACTTGTGTAGAGAATAGTAGAGAAGATGTCATACCTGTGGGATATATAGATGGTGCATGGGGGATAAAACTTGTATGTATCGGAGAATATTTGGAATGTCGGATGGTGTTCTTGCCACATTGGGACTGTGTGCTTGCTGTGTTAGAGGATTTCCAGCGAGCTCGGTAAGGCATGGGTGCCCAGAGCCGATGTTGAGTCTTCTTGAGAGTCCGACTATGAGGATGACCAGATAATGAGCTCTAGTGTCGAGCTCGAAAAAGGGAGGGATAGCATCAGTAGTCCCCCTCAAGCCATTTGACATTTATATCAAAATAATGCGTGAGAGATCGGTAGAAAGTGTATGTACTGAATCATGAAATAAATGTTGTATCACAATATGCAGAGCTCAAGTGTGGAGCTCAGAAAGAGAGCTCGATAAGTTAGGGTATTATCACTAGTCTCTCTACTAGCCATTTGACATTCACGTCAAACTAAGACCTATGACGGAGAAGGCAAGCTCGACAAGAGCTATAGAGTAATTGAAAGACACAAGGCAAAGCTCAAGGAGCTCGAAAAAGAAGAGCTTGAAAAGCCTGAGAAGTGAGAGAAACTGATAAGAGTTCGGGAGTATACTCTCCTAAGGAGTCTTGGCATTTATACCAAGGAGTCGGTGAAGATTCAAAGAGGACACATGTCAAGTGGAGGTGAGGTAATGCTTCAAAAATTGAGGTAACGGTTGGGCATGAATTGAAAAGATATAACGTATGTGGCATTAAAGAGAGAGGTCGATTCACATGACTGAAGTGGACTCTATAAATAGAGGGTAATGGGACAACACTTGATACACTATTTGAAAGAGAGAAGTTCGGCTCGTTTGACTAGTAAAGGCTTAAGAGCTCGATTTTCAGAGGTTAGTTTTAAGTTTCTATTTTAAGTTTTGCAATTAAAATTCTAGTAGCAGAATGGTGCAAGCAGTTATCGGCTTGGCTGTGTCAGAGGAAGGAGGAGAGGTGGACTCTCCGAGTATACCGGGGGTGGGAACTCATGTTGAAACTAGGCCGGAGGTGACTGAAATGACCGAGCCAAAGACAAGAAGACGGCTTCAACTAGTGGATGAAGAGAAAGAAGAAGTAGCTAAAGTTCAGGGAGTGCACCCAAGCTATGAAAAAGCTTGGATAAGAGATATCAAATCCACACTAATAGAGGTAGACATGGCTGGAATCTGATAAGAGTACCAAATACCAAAGAAGTACAAGTTGCTTGTCCCGGAGGAGGATGCCCGAGCCTACGATAGCCCGTCAAAACATCAATTGATGATCTACGAAGAGGATCTAAGGTCGGGGGTCAGGTTTCCTCTGTACCCCTTCCCGTTGGCTTTTCTACGATACCACAACATCGCCCCCAGTCAACTCAGCCCAAATGCATGGCGAATAATCATGGGATTTTAGATACTCTGTTAGTTGCTCGGGGTTGTGCCTACCCCTCGAGTGCCGAGTCCCTTTGGTGTGCTCAGAATATGTCCAGAAGTAGACGAGGACTTTTCTATACCTGTAAGGAAGGTTTGAGCTTGACATATTTGCAGAAAAAGCCGGACTCAATAAAGGCAGGTCGATTTTTCATTCTCCCGAATAGCCAGGGGTTTGGCTGCCAAAACATTTGGTGGGTCAATCCCAGTGGTGAGCAGATGACCAGAAGGAAGGGCTAGATGAGAACGAGCTTGCTGTGTTCGAAAAAGTGGAGTGAGACACTTTGAGGAAGAAGAGAAATGTCGTTGCATTGATAAGGAAGTACTTCCCCCTTAGAAGGGCTCTAAAGGAGATTCAGCCAGAAGTTTGTAATTATTTTCTATCTTGATCAACTTGTTGACTTTTTGGAGTGGAGAATTGATATAATTATCGAATATCATCATCATTTTTAATTTCTTCCTTTAAATTTTACAGGTCAATTGGCTTAGAATATTCATCAACTACATTCTTCCCCTAGCTTAATCCAAAATTTGGTCCTTATCCACTTGCCATTTTTTTTTATAATGTAATGTAATAAAATTTAGAATAAGAAATAATAGTATATGAGATGATTAAAAAATTAAAATAATAGAAATAAAATTTAATTATAAAATCAAAATGAAATGATTAAAATTATAATATAGAGAATATTGGAAAAAAAATAGATTGTAGAGAATATTGAATATTGTAATATAATCGAGATTAAAGATTATAATGTAAATTAAATATTATAATGTGAGGATTGGAGAATGAAAGAATAAAGAATAAGAGAATGTGAGACTTAGAAAATGTGTAAATTTTGAAATAGATTTGTGATATTTATAAAGGAATGAGGAAAATTAAATTAAAGAAATTAAAAATTAAAAAAAAATGCAAGTGTGCAACAGCCAATTCAAATGCTATATCACAGCTAGGTTGTGCTATTAGCATGGGCAGCAGTCCAATTGGCCCAAGCAGAAGCAGCAGCCCTTGCATACATGGGCTACTATTTTGGCAATTCAAACCGTCAGTGGCTTGAACCCTTAAAAGCTATTGGTTCTGTGATTTTTAAAAATTTAGAACCTGAACCAAATTAAAAGATAAGGTTCAGATGTCGGTTTGACAATGGTTCCTGTTTTTACCGATTTAGTTCCGGTTTCAAACTGAATTGTGGCCATGTCTAGTTAGAATTGTAATGAAAAATTAAAAAAAAAATAAAGAGAAGAGAATTCCTATTTCTTTTTTTTTTTTGTTCTCTAATTAACATTAAAAAAGAGCAAAGTTTATAAAGTTTATTTTTACGATTATATCTTCATTTTTAAGTTGATAAATGATATATTAGTAATTTTATAGTTTGTCTTTTTATTTTTTTATTTTCCTCGTTCTCTCCAAATTGGTGGAAAAATGTTTTAATGAATTTTAGGAAACTTGGATTTATTTATTTCTATTATTTTCTCCCCTTGTCTTTTTTTTTTTACTGTTGTCCAAAAAAAAAAGAGAAATCACATTTCTATTCATCTTTTTTTTTTCCCATCAATTTCTCTAAAAAAACAAAATTAAATGTTTTGAAAATATATATTGCAAGCTAGCAAGCAATGTGGCTCTGATCACTGAAGCTGCAAGTGGCATAGGACAGTGCTAGGGTTTTCTCCCAACATGGACCAAAAGTGGTATTCTCAGATGTCCTAGACGAGTTAGGCAACTCAATCAACAAAAAAATTGATGAATCATTATTTGTCAACTGCAATGTAACTAAAGAAAAAGACATGGAAAATGTTGTAAACACATCTATTTCAAAGTATGGAAAGCTAGATATTATGTTCAACAATGCAGGAATAGTTGGGGTAGCAAAACTCAGCATTCTTGACAATGATAAGGTTGAATTTGAAAAGATATTAAGTGTTCATTTGGTTGGAACTTTTCTTGGGACTAAACATGCGGCTTAAGTAATGATTCCTAATCACAAAGGCAGCATAACAACAACAAGAAGTGTTTGTTCAAAGTTGGAGGAGCAGCATCTCATGGTTAACAAGTTCAAAGCATGGAGTGGTAGACTAATGAGGAATACTGCAGTTGAGTTAGGATAATATGGGATTCGAGTGAACTGTGTTTCGCCATACTTCGTTGCTACTCCACTTACAAAGGATTTCTTTAATCTAGATGATGGAGTTTATAAGGTTTATTCTAATATTGTAAAGGAGGTAGATTCAAGTGAATTCAAAGGTTTCCTATCGTCAAATATATTGATTTTAATCTCTTGATTTTTTTTTGTTTCTTCGTTCAATTATAATCTTTTATTAATTTTGGTACTCAGTCTTTAATTCTCGTAGAACATATGAGAAGCAGAAACATCTAGAAGATTCGAGCTTGAGACCTAAATGGGAGCAATACACGCTTCTGACTAACATACTACACCTTGGTGTTATATCTATTTACCTAACTTGGCAAATTTATTATAATGAAAAATATTTATAAAACTCCAATTTACTCCAATAAAATTTGCATACGATTAATCAAAATAGGCTTAGCATAGTGGTAGATAAACTGAACTCTTGCTTTCGTAAATCAAATTAAAAAAAAAAAACTTGATATGTTTGTGCATGGCAACAACACATGGAGAAAAAAAAGTCTTGTCACCAAGTAAAAAAAAAAGATATATGGCTTATATTAGTTAAATTTTTTCAAATAAGAATATTTTCATGGGATAAAGTACTGTCTAAATAATTATCTTTTTTTTATACTTATAAATTTACATTTTATAAATATTGTTTATTATGATTATTAATTTAATATTTGTATAATTTTAATATTTATTTATATGTAAAAAGTATAGTTATAATAACTATTATTATGTAAGGAATGATGTAAAAACAATGAAGAATAACAAGAAGTCTTTTTGAAAATAAAAATTTAAGAAAAATAAAATTGAAAATAAACATATAAATATATATATATAAATTAATAATGAATAGTAAAAATAAAAATAAAATTTAAAGAAAAAATGACATCATCTACTGTATTTTTATAATTTGTACTTTTTTACTATAAATATTTTAGTTATTTTATTATAAACTCATTATAAACTGTATAAAATTTATAAAATCATTATAAATTCAGTATAAACCTCCTGTAAACTAATAAAAATTTGGTATTTTGATAAATATTTTATAAATTCTGTTATTTTAATAAATATATAATAATATGATAAATTTAAAATTATTTTTAACTTTTCTTATATTTTGTCAAAAGTCCAAATTTAAAATGAATATATGATATAATTTGCTCTTTCATTAGGTCATACGGCCTCACTAGTATTGGGTTTGGGCTGGAAAACATGACTCTTTAGTTAGGGACATTTACAAACCTACTCTAAAAATAAAATTATTTTCAAAAATACTACTCTTTCTTTTAATTTTCATAAATACTATATTTATAATTTTTTTTACAAAAATACTACTATTTATAATTTTATTTATATCAATATATTTTGTTTAATTTATATTTTTAAAAATAATTTTAACATTAATACGAATTAGTTTTTTAATATATAAAAAATTAATATGAATTATTTTTTAGTATTTAAATATTTTATTATTCAGTGTTTTTGTTAATTAATTTATATTATATTTTATATTAATTTATATTAATTAATTTTAAATTATATTTTATATACATTTTTATATTTTTTATTTAATATATGTTATATTTTATATTAATTTACATTAATTAATTTTAAATTATCATACTTTTTGATAAATTTTTTTTATAAATACGGTGGACATGAATATTTAAAACACATAGAGTCTGTGAATTATAAAAATTATATTTTATATATAATATATATATACATATATCAATATATACCGATATATATCAACATATATAGATATATACCGACATATGCCGATATATACCTATATATATATATATATATATAGGCTCTGATACCAGCAAAACTTAAGGATCTTTGACAGGGGATAAAATAATTTTAAAAAAGATTAATAAAACAATAAACAGTTAGGCATAAACAATATAAACAGATTAGATAAAATTAAAATAATAAACAAGCAGAATGTAAAAGACTATATTAAAATAAATTAAAGAAATAATTTAAAAACATATATTAAAAACATATAAAGATAATACAATAACAACAGATACATACAGTATCATCAACTCTTTCGAGTCTCAAGTGTATAAGTTGTTCTGATACCAACTTTATAATTAAAACAATTGTATCTTAAGTCTAATATATTTTTATTATATTTTATTAATACACACTCTTAAGTCTATTTCTTTTAGTATATCTATTTATACTATATGAGGTATAAATATATGGATTTCGTATAAGTATACAGCGTTGAATAGAGAGAGAAGAAAGCAGAAAATGATAGAATATGGAAGTCTTTTTCAGCTATTAGTAGTGCATATAATTTTCTGATGTTTTAATTCCATATCAAGCTCAACTTGCACGTTTATTGCTTGCAAGAATCAAAACAGAGCATACTTATAGATGGAGATGAAAGATGAAATATAAAATTTAAATTTATTTAAATGAAATATTAATACAGAATAAAACTTTAAAATAAAATACAAGTTATAAATATAACTACCTTATACAAGAGAATCAATAGGTGAGGAGGTTACAGAACTGGAAGAAATATAAGTGGAGGAGGAAAGAGAAGAGAGAAACTAAAACTAAGGCTTAAGGTTCTTCAATGTCTTCTGTATGTGAGAGAGAGGTTTCGGATCCTCTTTGCCTTCAGAATCAGCTTCATTATATAGACGGAGGCTTTAAAACTTTACTGTTCTTACCACATGTCTAGCACTGTGGAAGAATAGTAACTTGTCGATATTATTTGCTTTTACTGTACCTTCACGCGGCTGGAACTGTAGATGAATAGTACCCTGTTGGAGGTACTGTTTGCTTTACTGTGGAGAACTGTAGATGAACAGTTCTTTTGACTTTACTCTTGATTTTCCTCTGGTGAATACTGTTGATGAACAGTATTTTGTCAGTGGGCACCGCCTTTATTGACTTTAACAAACTGAGTGGAGAAATTAGGTTTCTCCTGCCTTTAATCAGATGAATTTGAATCAGATTCAACTTCTGATTCGATTTTCTTTTTATTTTTCTTTTCTTTTTATTTATTTTTTCTTTATTTTTCTTTTTCTTTACTTTTTCTCTTTTCTTTTTCTTTTCTTTTTTCTTTTCTTTATCTTTTTTCTTTATTTTTTCTTTACTTTTTATTCTAATGGGGAACAATATTCCATAGCAGTCATCTTCATTACTGGGACAATAATCCGAGTTAGATGTCTCGGTGAAGGATGATGTCATGGATGATGAAGAGGAATCCGAAGAAGTGGAAGGAGATTTTCTTCTTCTGGATGGAGCTTTAGATTTTTTAGAATGGACTTTAGTAGAAGATCCAACAGAGCATACTCTACTGGGCTTAACGGGCTCAGAGGTTGCAGGAAAGGAATCAATCATCTGTTCCATTAAGGCTTTATATTCTTCTGCAGTTTTTGCAGCTGCAAGAAGGGCAATATTTTGGGCTCTTTGAGCTCCAAAAGAGACTGATATTCTTGGGTCAAGACCATTATGGTTTCTCTTTAAGAGCCAAGCTTTAACAGTTTCTTCAGTGGTAGAATTGCGAAAGGTAGTCCACCACTTGACTTTAGATTTCTCAATATAACAGGGATATTGGTACCTGACTGGAGAGAGGTGTCAAAGTACCATTGATATACCCAAGGTATATTGAAGGTTAAGCAAAAGAGAAGAAGAGGAGGAAAATTCTTCTCATATGGTGTAGGATTTATGTGAGCTTTATAATACTGATAGGCTAATTGTACATCATGTGGTAGACAACGATCATCATTACCACAGTAATGCCACCAATCAACAAACCAGGAAGGGAGTTATCAATCTTTATATTGGTTTCACAATAGATAAGCCAGGAATGAGTTTTTTCAAGGTTTTAAAAAAATAAAGCTTTAGTCCAGACATCTATATAGTCCCAATAATTATATGAAGAATAATGGGTTATAGAAGAAAGGGCTTTAAATTGCACAGGAATGTGTAAAGATCTTCCCCATTTAGAAGGATGGAGAATTTTCTTTATTTTAAAAGAAGAATAGGCTATAACAGCCTTATCTTGCTGATTATAATTGTGCTTTAAAAACAAAGAACCAGAATCCACAAGAATATTAAGATAATATTCTTGGGTTTTAGAAAACTCTTTTGGTTTGAAAAAACCATCCTTTAGGGTATACAGATTCAATTATGGACCATGGGTTTTGTTGGGCAATCCCAAAATCAATAATCAATTCTGTAAACCAAAAATTTTTATTATGCCAAAAAGACTTTGACTTTAATGGAAATTTTGAAGAAACGGTTTGAGTTGAAGAGCTTGAAACATTCAACTCATTTTTAGAAACATTTTGAGTTAGGGTTTTTGAAGATTGTCCTAACTCTGTTTTAAAAGGGATTATAGAATTATTACCTGGGGCTTCAGGAGGCGGGAAGCCCATTTTTGCAAGAGCTTTAAGGATCTCAGGAGATTGGGCCAGCTGGGAGACCCAAAGATCCAATTTGGCATTATCATCTTCTTCTTGGACAACATCAGCCCAAGACTTTATTGATTTAGGGTTTGCAATACTATCTGAATGATCAGATAGGGCTTTAGGAGGATCATCATTTCGGGTTTCTTTGACCTTATTGGTCATTTTCTTTCTGTTTTTCCCCATGATCCCTGAGAAGGAATTCACGAGTAAGAAAATCAGGTAAACTATTATTCTCTCCTTTAATAAATTCTATATCAAAATCAAATATACTTAAAATAGCTTGCCATCTAGCAAAAATTTATTTTGAGACAAGATTTTTAACATCCTTTTACAAAACATCTTTAGCACTTTTACAATCAATCCTAAGTAAAAACTTTTGATTTAATAAATCTGATTGAAATTTTGAAATGCATAAAACAATACTCAAAATTTCTTTCTTTATAGTAGAATAGTTTAATTGGGTTGGACTCCAATGTCTTGAATAGAATTGGACTATAGTTTCTCTACCCTCTTTAACTTGTTTTAAAATCCCACCAAAACCTATATCTGATGCATCAGTTTCTACTATCTTAGAAGCTAATGGATCAGCTATATGTAGGCAATGAATGATTTTAACTAAGTCTTTGACTTGTCTAACTATACCAGAATGGACCTCAGTCCATGGACCTGGGTTTTTCTTTAGTCTATCATGCAGAGGTTTAATAGTTCTATTTAGGTTGGGAAAGAATTCTATAACATAATTTAGACAACCTAAAAATCTTTGTAATTGAGCTTTATTAATTATCTGATCAGGAAACTTATCCCCAAAGGCTAAGTTTCTTTCTATAGGTTCTATGATTCTCTGTTCTATATAATGTCCTAAGAACCTAATCTTAGTCTGAAACAGCGACATCTTTGTTTTACTTAATACTAAACCATTATGTTTAATTATCATAAAAAAATTTTTTAAGTGTTTAAAATGTTCATCTATAGTTGTAGAATATATTAATACATCATCAATGTATACAATACAAAATTTAGTGTATGGATTGAAAATATTATTCATCACTCTCTGAAACTCAGAGGGTGCATTCTTTAATCCAAAAGGCATAACATTTCATTCATACTGTCCAAATGGAACAGCGAATGCAGTCTTATACCTATTTTTAGGGTTAATCTCGATTTGCCAAAATCCTGATTTCATATCAAATTTACTAAAAATATTAGCTTTATATAATCTTCCTAATAAATATTTTTTATTTGGAATAGGATACCTAATCCACTTTAAAGCTTTATTTAAAGGTTTATAATTTATTACCAATCTAGATGCTCATCTTTCTATTTTAGAGGCCTTGTTTACATAAAATGCAGCACAAGACCAAGGGCTTCGAGATTTAGTTATTAATCCTTTATTTTCTAAATCATTTATTTCTTTTTTACAAAATTCAATTAAATCAGGCGCCATCTGAATGGGCCAAGCTTTAGTTGTAATAGACTTTTCATCAAAGCCTATTTCATATGGTAAATCAACCATATGTTGCTTTCTATTCCAAAATGCATTTGGAATATCAGCACATAAATCTTTTTCTATTTGCAATTTTAATTTATTAATTTTATCTTGCACAAATTTATTTTTTAGTTGTTCATTAATTTTTTATAAATGATAATTATTTTTTAAATTACAAAGTTGTTCAGACTTTGCTTTTATAAGAGCATTTATTTGTAACTCATTTATTGAATATGCTTTTAAAAGATTTAAATTTCTCTTTTTTGGTTTTTCTAAAAATGGAAAAATTATTTTTTGATTTTTTACTTTAAAACTTATACTACTATCATTTACTGAATAAGGTGTTATCAAATTCATAAATGGTGTTCCTAAGATTACCATATGATGAATATTAGTTAAAATAAATATATTCTTTATTTCTAAATTTTTATCTATTATTGAATTTTCTGCTTTACCAAGTATATTTAATTTAGATTTGTTTGCTGCAGATAAACTTTCTTTAGTTTCTTGCCAAAATCCTTTTAGTACTAAACTAGGTTTAATGCAGTTTAAATCAGCTCCTGTATCAAATAATGCTATAGTTTCTATATTATAATTATCTGAAAATTTTAATTTTATTCTTATTAAATATTTCCTAGATGTTATTTCATGCAGCATAAAAATTAAATTATCAGGAATTTTATCTTTGCTAATTAAACTAATTTCATTGTTATCATTATTTTCTTCTTGTTCAACATCTTCTCCTTCTTCATCAGAAGAAGTCGAGTTTAGCAATGATTTTATTATATTTGAATCATTTTCTAGTTTAATTTTTAATTCTTTTAATTCTAATTTAATTTCTTTAATTTCTTTTTGTAAATCATTCATGGTTGGTTTATTTTTTACTATTTTATTTTTATTTAATATTGTGGTTAAATCATAAGTTTGTTTATTAGTACTAGGTAATATAGAATGTTTAGGTTTATCACTTTCTAATATTTTATTTAGCATTTTTCTTGAATTTTAGGATCACTTATATATTTTATTGCTTCTAAAATAGATTCTTGTTCTTTAGTTAATACATTTAATGATTTACTGCTATATTCAGAACTTGATTCTGTTCCTATGTCATCTATCTGATTTAATTCTTCAGAATATGAATATTCGTTAGAATCTGAATAATCTAAATATAATTCATAAATTTTATTTAATACAGATTCTTCTAAATTTAATTCTTGTAATTTTTTTTATCAAATTTATAAAATCTTGATGTATGACCTTTCCTTCCACATTTATAGCATGTTAGATCTTTATATGATGTAAATTTTTTATCTTTTGTTTATATGGTTTTCTACTAGGTTTTCTATATTTGTAAAGTTTATAAGGTTTCTGTTTCTTATAATAATCATCTTTATCAAATTTTTTTTATAATTCTTTTTGTGATATTTTTTATAAGGCTTTTTATATTTTGTAGTAGAACATTGTCCATTACAATCTTTATGTTTTTGTGTTATACTATAATCAAATTGTTTACAGAAAGAACATAGTTCTTGTTTAGTTTTTCTCATTTCATACTTTAATGATTTTTGAAGCTTTATATCTTGACAAAGTTTTAATCCTTTTTTTTGAACTATACTAAATAATTGTCCATAGGTTAATAGGTCATAAGGAATATGATTTCCATATTCCTGTTTTATATGGTTCCTAACTTTCTCTCCTAGGAAAAAAGGTAATCCTGCTAAGAATTTTTCTTTTCAGAAAGCCTGGTTGGAATCTTCTCTAAGCATTATCCTAGTTAGGAAAGTTGTTTTATAAAACTGGAAATCACTAAGTTTCTTACACCTAAGATTACTTAGTAACTCAGCATTTTTATCCTTTAAATGTGTAGGGTCACCTATAAAATGAAGTGATATAGTCAAGATTAGTGTTGCCACTACATCTTGAATAGTATCACCATATTCATTTAATATAGGTATCCCATCTTCATAGGTTTTTATAGTATTTAAAATTTCTAAATGTTGTTCATCAGTGAGATGATTATCCCACCAACCTTTAAGTTGACCAATAAAGCCAGCTATAAGGAGTTCAGCTATAGTTTTATCTGAGGTCTATGTCTGGGTTCTATAAGCATTGGCAGCCATTGTCATCTGTTGTAAAAGACTCAGAATATTGTATTTTGATAGGCTATCAATATTCCATTCATACACTGAAGAGGCATTATACTTATACTGTGTTAATGTATTAGGTCTGTCTGTTATACCTAAGTCTGGGGTAGACATTCTAGGTACTATAGATTGATTATATGTTATGCGATTTATTTGTAGTTCTAAAGCTTTACTAAAGGTTTCAATATCTTCAGACTCAGGTTGAGAATCCTCAACTGATTCTGATTCTTGTTCTTGGGTGACTATACTAATGGTTTTAGAAGCTTTAGATTGAGCTGTTTCTTGTACTACCTGTTTTGACCTAGAAGAAGAGTCAATTATACTTAACTGTTCTTTAATTGCTTTTACAAAATCAGAATCTTTAGATTATACTTCCTTTTGTCTTGTTTTAGAAACTTCGAAAGGTTTAAAAACATGAGACTTAAGTTTTTTATTTTTTACGTCTTTTTCAATTTTTACTATTTTGCTTTCTTTAATAGTATCTTCTATTCTGTTTAACTGTTGTCCTATACTTAATAGGTGTGCATTACTGAAATTATTTTGTTCTAATATTTTCCTATTAGGGTCATCTTCAGATACTATTTTAAATGGTGCTATATTTATTTCTTTATCTCCATGTAGGAATATACTTGATGTTTTAGGTGGATGTTCACTCTGTATTATTTTATCTTTTACTTTCCATTCTGTATCTTTATTCTTAATGGTTACTGGATTTATTAATTTTTCTGCTTTAAGTTTTCCTTTATAAATTCTTTTAAATCAATCAAAGAATTTCATATTAACTTCATAATATTTTATAAAAGTCAACATATTCTTCTTTAACTGATTCAAGGTCTTTTACTTTATTTATCACATTTTCTAATTTATCTTTATTTTTAATTGCTGTTAATTCTTTATTTAACCTATCATAATTAAAAATAAATTCTTTATTAATCACATTTAATTCCCTATCTATGTTAGCTACATTTTCTATCATAAAAAAAGCTGTAGGTGACATAGGTGGAGAGGGAGATTGTTCTATATTCTGAGGTTGATTATAATTAGGGTTTGGTTCCAAAGGGTTCATTGTTCCTGTTGGATTATAATATAAGTGTGGTACAGTTGTACTATAATCTACACCTTTTAATTTATTATTAGACTCAGGTATATCTGATGTAGAATACCTAGGCTTTACTACAGTTTGCAATACAGGTTTAGGTTCATTTTCTTTATATGAGGCGTATATTACAGAAGGTAACTGTGAGGCTCTACCTATATCTACTGTTGAAACAGAGGATGAAGAGTATGAATACCTACTGCTTATACTATGTCTACTGAATTTTAATTTAACTTTACCATCTTCAAACTGTTCTATTTTACTGAGTTCTATATTGGGTTTAACTATAGTCTTTGGTTCAAGAAGAGGAACAGCGTCCTCTAAGACCCATTCATCAGGGAGACTAATATCTTTCCACTGAATAGTCCTAGGGATTACTGTATTAGCTTTACTTAAATCTGTTTGTAAAAATTTAGTTTCTCCTAATTTAGGTTGCATTATATACTTCGTAGCAAAGGCAGATACTATTGCTTTATATTTTATTTTATACATTAATGCTACAGGAATAGATCCTTTAAGCATTTTATAATTATGTGTTTTAATTTCTAATACTACGCTTTTTAATATATTTGGATCATTTAACGAAATTGTTATATCTGGAAAACAGTCAAATGAGATAGGTTCACTACTCAGACTGGTTTTTATAGTTCCTAATAGTGAGTCATTATAATTTACAAATCTAGCATCCCTGACTACTGCCAAAATACTAGTATTTAATCCTTCTCTAGTTAAAGGTTTTATCCCTATTTGTACAAGTTCTATATGTATATATTTATATTTATTTTTATTTTTATGATGTTTTATTGATTCTGCAGAAAGTAAAGTTATTTTTTCAAAGGGTTTACTTAACTGTACATCCCTTTCTTCAGCTTTAATTATATAATCATTTTTAAATATGTTTAATTTTGGTATTTTATAAATATGTTCTTTATCTATGTTTGGTATTACCCAATTATCAATTGCTTTATTAAAGTCTTCTAAAATTACTTCATTTCTGTTTACAATCCTTTTAACTTCTGATGACTCAGAACTATCTGATTTAGTTGTACTAGCAAATTTACACAGAAATGGTTTCATTTTTAAATATTTGAAAAATAGATTTTAAAGTTTATTAATGTTGGTTTTGGTAGCGACCACTGACTTACTGCCCTAAACGCCTGTCCGTCGGCTAACACGGGTCTTACTGCATATTCAATACCTAGACAACACTAAGTCCACTTTTAGATCTATAAATCAAAGATTTAACTATGAAAACAGTTCTATATCTATCAATATATACCGATATATATCAATATATATAGATATATACCGACATATGCCGATATATACCTATATAATATATATATATATATATATATAGTTATGTATAACATATATCCACATATACTGATATATATTGTTATTCTTTTGTTAAAGTATATGTAGCATATATCGATATATACAGTTATTCTTTAGTTAAAGTATATGTAATATATACAAACATATACTCATATATATTCACATATACCCACATATATATAACATTATTTTTTTTATTATTTTGTAATATATATTAACATATATTTTGTTATATGTAACATATACCGATATATATTATTATTCTTTTCAATATATCAAGTTGTATATAACACATACTCATATATAAATAAATATATAAAATAATACTGACACATATACAAATATACATATATATATTCACGTATATTATTATTTTTTATTAAAGTATATGTAATATATAGATCTACATATACTCTTATCGGTATATGTAATATATACTGACACAACAATATATATTGTTATTCTTTAGTTAAAGTATATGTAATATATACTGAGATATATTGAGATATGCCTATATATATAATATATATTGTTAATCTTTTGTAATATATATTCTTATATATCTAGTTATATGTAACATATACCAACATATACTGACATAATCACATATATTGTTATTTTTTAGTTAAAGTATATATAACATATACTAATATTTACTGACATATACCTATATATATGTAACATATACTATTATTCTTTGTCAATATATACCCAAATATATTTAGTTTATATATAGCATATACCAACATATACCAATATAACTACATATATTATTATTTTTTAGTTAAAATATATGTGACATATATCGATATATATTGACATATAGCTATATATACTTTCATTATTTAGTTAAAATATATGCAACATATACCGACATATATCCATATATACACATATGTTTATTTTAAAAAAAATGTCATTTTTAAGTTAAAGTATATGTAATATATATTGACATATACTCACATATATTACCATATATCAACATATACTGACATATATCTACATATATTGTTATTCTTTAGATAAAATATATATAACATATACTAATATATACATATACATATTGTTATTTTTACTAAAATATCAATTTTAAGTTAAAGTATATGTAACATACACAGATATATACTCACATATATCAATATATACATACATATATTGTTATTTTTAGTTAAAATATATATAACATATATTTATATATACCCACATATATATTATTATTCTTTAGTTATTTATTTATAAAATATATTCACATAATCTGTTAAATTTGTTGAAAATCTAAAAAATTAAAAAATTATTTCTTTCAAAGATTTTATCGAACATATAATATGCATTATATTAAAAGAAAAAAAACTCAATCAATATATTTGAAACCCAAAAATAATTAAAACAAATAAAATTAAAAAAAATCAAAATCATTTTCATTATAAATTTTTTGCATCAAAACCAATACGCAAGTACACAAACACATTCTTCCATACATACCAATTACCCTCCCCGTAGGCTACTAATCTAATTAACTCATTTTTGAATTAATTTGCATAGAATTCAATAAAAACTCATAGAATGGTGCCAATTTGAACTTTTTTTTTTAATTCATACCAAAAAATTTAAAATTTTCAAAACACACAAGGAAAATCTATACCAAAACACATGAACATGTCAATAATCAAATAAACATAAAATATAAGAGAGTCCTGAGACATAGACAATTAACTAATACTATTGGGAATAGAAATTCTATTAAAAGAAAAATGAAGCAACAACAAAAAGAGTTATATACAAAAAGGCATCAAGCAATCCTTTACGTAATCTCAAGTTTATAATACAAAAATCTTCTTGGTAATAAATTACAATTGATGTGAGGACCGTGGCAGTAGAAAAGAATTGAAAATCACTCAACTTCAGAAAAAAAATTCCCAATTGTTCTTTAATACAATCTATCGAACTTTTTGTACTTTTACCCTTTTGGGCTGTTGCTAATTAGCTATTACAACAACAATCATTATCACTCAAGCCAATCTAATTACTTGGAACTGCACCTATAAAAGAAGATGAACATTAATAAATTAGCTGAAAGTGAAAGATACCTCCATGATTGGGGCCGTAATAAGCCAAATAATCATTTGCTTTTTATATTTCTAATGTGAGTTACTTATAACATAAATAAACAGGTCCATAAATTCACTTGAGCAATAAAAAAACAAAAAAAAAACTGAATGCTTCAAAAATCTCTGTACACAAATCAACAAAAACTTTAAGTCTATAAATTACAAAAATGTGGTATTATAATAATACGTTATTATAGAATGTGTATACAGTAATTTGGAAAGTTGAAACCTATAATAAGAATTTTTCCTTTTTTTTTTTTTTAAAATTGAAGTCTTGAATGCGTACTCCAGTTGACAAATAATTGATTAACTGTACAATAATCATAAATTACTCTAACTCTTTCTTTTCATTTTCATCTTCTTCCTCATAATTTTTTCTAAAAATCTTCATTTTTGAAATCCAACAATAGCAGACTCGCATTATTTGCCCCAATTATTACTAATTTTTACAGACTCGCAAACAAATCAATAGGGATATGCATTTGTGTATGCAAATATTGGCTTTCCCTCAAAAAATCCACGGTTTGTTTTCTACGTACTCACCTTAATCAAACTATTCCCTCTAAGAAAGATCCTCTGTTTTTTCTTAAGCTCTGTTCTAAGTAAACATTGGAAATTTATTTAAAACGGAGCCTACACTTCTAGTGAAAAAAAGAGTCATATATCTGAAAAAATAAAAGATAAAAAAAATTAAAATTGAATAGTTGAAAAGTTAAAATGAAAAGAAAAAATAAGAGCAGTAAAATTGAAAATGGAAGTTAAAATGTAGCATATCATGACATTTCCTCCTTTAGTTATCCTTTTAACCGACCCCCCAAAATTGGCCAAGACCACTGAAATATGAAATCCATCACTTGGGTGGAACTGGAACTAGACTTTAATTAAAATATAACAGAGATAATTTGGATAGTTTTTGATAAGATTGAAATGACTGACTTTCTACCGCTATGTGGAAGTCAATGAGCAGCCTGTTCTGTGATCTGGACGTTTTAATATAACAGAGTTCAAAATGTGCACAATACTGATGTTGTAGCTGTCTTATATATATATATATATATAAGCCTCAAAGAAATAGCATCAGATAGAACTAAACCTACCCTAGCTATAATAGTGTTCTGAAAAATATATTGCAGGCTAGACGGCAAGGTGGCTCTGATCACTGGAGCTGCTTGTGGCATAGGAGAGTGCACTGCCAGGGTTTTCTCCCAACATGGAGCTAAAGTGGTGATCGCAGATATTGAAGATGAGTTAGGCAACTCAGTTAGCAAACAAATTGATGAATCATTATTTGTCCACTGCGATGTAACCAAAGAAGAAGACATAGAAAATGCTGTAAACACAACTGTTTCAAAGTATGGAAAGCTATATATTATGTTCAACAATGAAGGAATAGTTGGGGTTGCAAAACCCAACATTCTTGACAATGACAAGGCTGAATTTGAAAAGATATTAAGTGTTAATTTGGTAGGAGCTTTTCTGGGGACTAAGCATGCAGCTCGAGTAATGATTCCTAATCGCAAAGGTAGTATAATAACAACAGCATGTGTTTGCTCAGAAGTTGGAGGAGCATCAACTCATGGTTATACAAGTTCAAAGCATGGAGTGGTAGAACTGATGAGGAACACCGCAGTCGAGCTAGGACAACATGGGATTCGAGTGAATAGTGTTTTGCCATACTTAGTTGCTACTCCAATTGCAAAGGATTTCTTAAAACGAGATGATGATGGGATTTATAAGGTTTATTCTAATCTTAAAGAAGCTTTCCTTAAACCAGAAGATGTGGCTCAGGCTGCTCTTTACTTGGGGAGTGATGATTCGAAGTATGTTAGTGGACATAATCTGGTTGTAGATGAAGGATTCACCATAGTCAATCCAGCTTTTTCTTTATTTCCAGAGTCTTTCTGATGGTTATACATGTTGGTGTAGCATCATCTCATGGTTATACATGTTCAAAGCATGCATGGAGTGGTGGGACTGATGAGGAATACTGCAGTTGAGTTAGGACAACATGGGATTCGAGTGAACAGCGTTAGAAAATAAAAATAATAATTATACTTTTCAGAAAATAAAAATATATTTTAATTAATATCAAATATTAATTATCTGAGATGATTATTATATTTTGTTTCTCTATTAGTTTGATTGTCGAAATAAAATAAAATATTTATTTTTAGTGTTGCTTTTGACTTATCCAGCCACCGGATTCCAAGTAAACTTCCATTCAAACAAAACTTAGTTTAATGACTAAAAAAAATGACAAATTGAAGTTGCGTTACCAGATCAATTTCATCTGCTGCTATACAAAGGATACATGTACAAAAAAATTGGATATAGATGGAACAAATGGTGAAACATAATATCAGAAGATAAATTTACAAGAAGAAGAAGAATAGATGACAAAGAAGATGCAGAAACATAAAACCAAATAATTTATACACAATATATATAAATATAAACACAGTATACACACAACATATATATATAATATATAAACAATAAATATAAATATAAATACAATATATACAATATAACTAAACATAATAAAAAAATAAATATATTTTATCAATTAGAATTTAACATATTCATAACATATATACAATATGCACAAATATATATGCAGTATACACACAATATATACATAGTATACACACAATAACCATTAATTTACATATAACATATATATCATATATACACGACAAACTTAATTTTTAACTTTACTTTATTATTATAATATATAAAATTTATTTAAAAATAAATTTATTATTTTTATTAAAATATTTTTATATTCTTATATATTTACTTTTTTATACAAAATTTTTTAGTTTTATTTTCTATTTGAAATCAAATTTAAAAAAAAATTACTTTTATAAAAATTAATATATTTTATATATTGAAAATATATTTTAAATAGCTATTTTTTTATTATTTTTACTTGAATATATTTATTTAATAGTAAAGTTAAAAAAAATTAAAAATTGAAGTAAATATCTTTTAAAGTGAGGGAGGTGGCATTTTTGTAAATGAAAAAAATTTGGAGTAAATTTGAAAAATCTTTTGAAATGTAGTATTTTTTTTAAATTTAAACTTTTTTTTAAAGTATAGTTATGTAAAAAGTCCTATAAAAATTTCGAAAATTTCCATACGATGTTTCAAATATCTGCAGAAGTATGCAGATTATTTATCAAATCAGTTAGTTACACCCGGAGACAGGATCGTTAGAATTGTTGGCAAGTTGTTAGTTAGTTAGCTGGCATTTTAGTAGTTACAGAACTTTGTATGTAAGTGGCATATATAGTGTAATCACGTGATGTACAGTGAAAATACACATATTATACTTTAGATTACTTTTTTTTTTTTAACTGAATGAATTATATTAACTTAAGGAGAACAAACAGAGTCCATACATAAAAGCATACATAAAAGGGATACTAAATTATTAGGAGGATGAGAGTTACTAAGGATAGCAGAAGTTATCCAACTGCACAGGGACGAAGTCAGACTTTGAAATAAAAGGGGATAAATTTTTTTTTACAAATTTTAGCTTTCTCGTAATTATTTATTTCTCATTCTATTTTAATAGTATTTTATAAATTTATTAATTTATTAATAATATATTTTTATTATTAAAAAATTAATTAATAAAAAAATATTAATATATATGTACAGAATTTTAAATTTATAAAATTTTTCATAATAAAAATAAAATAAAGAGAAAAAAAATTAAATAATAAATATAATTTCTTAAAAAATAATTAAAATAAATGGGTTCTTTAATTCATTAAATGTGTTCAAATTAATTTAGTTGAAAAATTTATAAATGTGTTCAAATTAATTTAGTTGAAAAATTTATCCCTTTCTTTATTATTTTTTTGTATTTATATATTATTAATATTTTGTCAATTTTTTAAAAGAGAACTATTGCTATAGAATAAATAATTTATTATATATTTTTTTACTTCTTGTAAAAATTAAAAAAAAAGAGGGGGGCAATTTAATTTTTTTTTAAAAATTAATAAATAATTTAAAAAATCTTAAAAAATATTATATATATATATATAAATTTTCAAAAAGAGAAGGGGGGCAACTGCCCCCCTTCCCTTTAACGTAGCTTCGCCCATGCAACTGCACGTCTGTTACAAGACCTTTTAGCAAAAATAAAAGTAATAGAGGCAAAATACACAGATAGCGACTTTATCTTTCTAACAATAGCATCAATCTCTACCGGACCATCCTCTACAGAGTTTATAGCTTGAATTACTTCTTTGCCATCTGATTAAAAAATGCAAGTATGAAAATTTAGCTCAATAGCCTTCTGTGTTATTTTTGGTTATTTATCTATCATAAAAATTTATTAACCAAATTTAGAGTCAAAATAGGAGGTGCCTAATTTAGGAATTGGAAGTTAAAAATAAGATGTGCCTAACTTAGGTAAATGAAAGTAAAAAATGGATGTGCCTAATTTTCACAAACAATTTTTGAAGCCTATATAAACTCCTTAAATCTCATTTGAAAATCATCCCAAAATCAAGTATTCTCTCTTTCCTTTGTAATTCTTCTTTGATATTAGCAGAATTATTTTGGTGGTATCCGAGAACGTAGGCAAAATTGGCCGAATATCGTTAAAGTTTGGTGTTCTCTTTATTAATTTCTTAATAGCTATTTTTGGTATAGTTGTGGTGGTATTTTGTGCTAGTGATTATATGTCTAGGAAAATTCTGTCTAAGGAAAGACTTGATATTTAGGAGTGTCCATTGTGACCCACCTCTCATTCCTGGTATAATTATTGGTGCAATTATTCACACACTATACATATTATTGGTGAAAAATTAATCCAATTTCCACAACAATTAGATCAGAGAAGGTTTTCTGAGTATGCTCTGTGGTTGCAGCCTAGTCTGATCTTCCACATCAGAAAATTTTTTTTTGGATTATTTGTATTCCGTATTTGTTAGCTATTAAATAAATTTTTGAAGTAGAAATGGTAGACGACTCAGGCAAATCATCCACTCCAAAGGAGATAGCATCCACTTCGTCAATTTGGTCAAGGACTGCTATGTCAAATGCTAGATTTGCAGAAGAGATTTTTGACGGTATGGGTCACTTTGGTATGTGGCAAAGTGAGATTTTAGATGCTCTCTTTCAGCAATGTCTAGACATTGCCATTAAAGAAGATAAACCAGAAGACATTGATGAAAAAAAATTGGAAAGCCACCAATCGTGTGGCTTGTGGTACAATTCGATCATGCATTTCTAGAGAACAGAAGTATGTATTTTCTAAAGAAGTTTCCGCAAGTAAATTGTGGAAGACATTGGAGGAAATTTTTTTGAAGAAAAGCAATCAGAACAAGCTTCATATGAAAAAGAGATTGTTTCGCTTCACTTATGTTCCTAGTACCACTATGAATTAGCACATCACCAATTTTAATCAACTGGTAGTTGATTTAATGAATTTGGATGTGACTTTCAAAGATAAAGATTTGGCTTTGATGTTGTTGGGGTCCCTTCCAGAGGAGTTTGAGTTTCTTGAAACAACTCTACTCCATGGGAAGGCTGAAAGTGACTCTTTCTGAAGTAACTGCTGCACTATACAGTTACGAACTACGAAAAAAAGACAAGAAAGAGAGTTCAAGTGGAACAACAGAAGCATTGATAGAGAGAGGTCGCTTTCAAAGCAGGAAGAGAGAAAAGAAGGGGAGATCAAAATCCAGACCAGCTAAAGATAAATGTACCTTTTATCGGGAGAAAGAGCATTGGAAGATAAATTGTCCCAAGCTGAGTAATAAAAGCAAATCTGATAAAGAAAAAGCTATCGTGAATTCAAATGTAGCTGAGTGTGATGATGAAGACGTAGACTTTTCATTAGCTGTTGTGTCATCAACAAGCTCTTCTAGTGTATGGCTACTTGATTCTGGTTGTAGTCATCATATGTGTTCCAATTGGGATTGGTTCTTTGACTTTAGAGAACTAGAAGGAGCAACTGTTTAGACAGCAAATAACGATTCATGTATGATTAAAGGAATTGGTTCAATCCAATTGAGGAATCATGATGGATCAATTAGAATACTATCAAATGTCCGAAATGTACCGAGTTTGAAGAAGAATCTCATCTTTGTGGAAGTCCTAGAATCAAAGGGCTTCATTGTAAATGCAGCAGATGGAGTAATGAAAATCATATCCGGTGCACTAGTGATAATGAAAGGATTAAGAAAGGCCAATAACTTGTATTACTATCAGGGTAATACAATTATTGGGAAACCGACAGTAGCTTCCAGTAATGATCAAGAGTTGGAAGCAACCAGATTATGGCATATGCGCTTGGGACATGTTGGTGATAAATTCTTGAAACTATTATCAGATCAAGGATTACTGAAAGGAGTGCAACCCCAAAAGTTAGATTTCTGTGAGCAATGTGTCAAAGGCAAGCAGACTAGAGTAAAGTTTGGTACTACAATCGATGATACCAAGGGTATTTTGGACTATGTTCACTCAGATGTGTGGGGTCCTTCCAAGACAACTTCAATGGGAGGAAAGTACTACTTTGTAACATTTATTGATGACTTCTTTCGGAGAGTATGAGTGTATACTATGAAGACAAATGATGAAGTGTTGAGAGTTTCCTCATATGGAAAAAGATGGTGAAAACACAAACGGACAGAAAAGTCAAATGTCTCTGCACAGATAATGGTGGAGAGTATAAAAGTGATACATTTTTGAAATTCTGCCAAGATGAAGGCATTGTTAGACACTTCACAATTAGAGATACACCACAATAGAATGGGGTGGTAAAACACATGAAACGGATATTGGTGGAGAAAGTTCAGTGTATGTTGTCCAATGCTGGGTTGGGTAGACAATTTTGGGCTGAGGTTGTTACATATGCATGCCATCTCGTTAATTGCTTACCATCAGCTGCTATTGGTGGTAAAACACCTTTGGAGATGTGGTCTAGAAAACCTGCTACTAATTATGATTCCTTACGTATTTTTGGTTCCACTGCATACTACCATGTTAAGGAATCAAAGTTAGATCCAAGGGCAAAGAAAGCGCTCTTTATAGGGATCACCACTGGTGTGAAGGGACTTCACATTTAGTATCCAAAAACAAAGAAGATAGTCTTTAGCAGAGATGTTATCTTTGATGAGTCTACCATGTTGAAAAAGGTAACAAATGAAAATTTTCAGCAAACAGATGATACTCCGCAGCAGGTGGAGTTTGAAAGAAGAATTGTTGACCCAGCAAATACTCCTATGGTAGAGGTGGAGTCAGATGAAGAAGGGGTTCCAACCCAAGAACCCCCATAACAACAAGAATCTATTGTAACAAATAGGCCACGACGAGAGATTCGCAAACCTGCTCAATCTGATGATACGGTGGCTTATGCATATCTAATTTCAAATGATGGCATTCCTAGTACTTATAATGAAGCCGTCTAAAGTTTAGAAAAGGAAAAGTGGAGGAAGGCAATGGATGAAGAAATGCAGTCTTTTGGAAAGAATCAGACATGGAAGCTAGCTAATCTTCCAAAGGGAAAGAAGGCAATTAGATGCAAATGGGTATATACAAAGAAAGAAGGATTTCCTGACAAGAATGATGTTCGCTATTAGGCAAGATTGTTAGCTAAAGGCTATGCTCAGATGGAGGGAATTGATTATAATGAAGTATTTTCTCAAGTTGTAAGACATTCCTCCATTAGAATTTTATTGGCCTTGGTAGCATAATTGGATTTGGAACTCGTTCAACTTAATGTAAGAACTGCATTTCTATATGGAGACTTAGAAGAGGAAATCTATATGACTCAGCCAAAAGGGTTCAAGGTTGCTGGAGAAGAAAAACTGGTATGCAAATTGAAAAAATCATTGTACGGATTGAAACAATCTTCGAGGCAGTGGTACAAATGATTTGACAATTTTATGATGAGGTAGAAGTACACAAGAAGCAAATACGACCATTGTGTGTATTTGCGCAAGCTACAAGATGGATCTTTCATATATCTTCTCCTGTATGTTGATGATATGCTGATAGCTTTAAAAAATCTAGAAGAAATTGAGAACTTGAAGACTCAGTTGAATCAGGAGTTTGAAATGAAAGACTTGGGAGAAGCAAAAGAAAAGTTTGGGCACGGAGATATGTAGAGATAGGAAGAGAAGAAAGCTTTGTTTGAATCAGAAACATTATCTGAAGAAGGTACTACAGTGTTTTGGACTGAATGAAAAGTCAAAACTTGCAAGTACACCGCTTGCACCTCATATGAATCTCAGCTCATCTTCATCTCCTAAAAATGAAGTGGAACGAGAGCACATGTCTAAGGTTTCATATGCAAATGTTGTTGGTAGCTTGATGTATGCTATGGTATGTACAAGGCCGGACATTTCACAAGCAGTTGGAGTTGTGATCAGGTACATGCATGATCCTGGGTAGGAGCACTGACAAGCTATGAAATGGATTCTACAGTATAATCTGAACACCGTAGATGTTGGGTTGATATTTGAGCGAGATAAGAAAGATGGTTAATGTGTAGTTGGATATTGTGATTTTGATTATGTTGGTGATTTGGATAAACGTCGATTAACTACTGGTTATGTGTTTACACTTGCTAAGGTGCCTGTTAGTTGGAAGTCTACGTTACAGTCAACAGTTGCCTTGTCCACTACGGAAACAGAGTATATGGCAGTATCAGAGGCTGTTAAAGAAGTAATTTGGCTTCAAGGGTTGCTTGGTGAATTGGGAGTTAGACAAAAGTACATTAAAGTGCATTGCGATAGCCAAAGTGTTATTCATTTAGCAAAGAACCAAGTTTACCATGCAAGGGCGAAGTATATCAATATTCAGTATCATTTTGTATGTGAGATTCTGGAGAAAGGTGAAATATTATTTCAGAAAATTCGGACCACTGACAATCCTACAGATATGTTGACAAAGGTGATGACAGCTGTCAAGTTTAATCATTGTTTGGACTTGATCAATATTTTAAAAAATTGAAAATGAGTGCTTCATAGCGCAATTGGAGACACTTCTAAAATAGTTTATGTGGAGAGAAGATTTGTATATTGTAAATAGAAAAATAGCCAAGGTGGAGAATTGTTGTTTTTGGTTATTTATCTATCATGAAAATTTATTAACCAATTTTAGGGTCAAAATAGGAGGTGTCTAATTTAGAAATTAGAAGTCAAAAATAGGATGTGCCTAACTTAGGTAAATGGAAGTAAAAAATGGAGGTGCCTAATTTTCATCAACAATTTTTGAAGCCTATATAAACTCCTTAGCTCTCATTTGAAAATCATCCCAAAATCAAGTCTTCTCTCTTTCCTTTGTAATTCTTCTTTGATATTAGTAGAATTATTTTGGTGGTATTTGAGGACGTAGACAAAATTGGCCGAACCTCGTTAAAGTTTTGTGTTTTTTTATTAATTTCTTAATAGCTATTTTTGGTATAGTTATGGTGATATTTTGTGCTAGTGATTATATGTCTTGGAAAATTCTGTCTAAGGAAAGACTTGGTATTTAAGAGTGTTCATTGTGACCCACCTCTCTTTCCTGGAAATTTTCCTGGTATAATTGTTGGTGCAATTGTTCACACACTATACATATTATTGGTGGAAAATTAATCCAATTTTCACAACATTCTGTACTGCAATCAATAAGTTTGAGCCTCATTTCTCAAAGGATAAAAGGAGTGGATTAAGCAAGCCACTCCCTTCAAAAGAAGACCTTCTAATGATCTAAATATAACTGTTGCTTCAGCCATTGATAAGTATATATCGAATATATATTTTTCTATCAGTTTTAACATAAAATTGAGCTGAATTAATTGATTATAAGCTTAATTATATGTTTTAATTTTATTAATTTTTAGTAGAGCTTAGTTTGAATTAATTTTTTGTAAGTTTGTGCAAATGAAAATTTTAGACAGATCGAACCTTTAAAATTTCAATAAAGATTTTGATATTGATAGAGTTTGAGATTGGAAAAGTTATCTTCGTGAAGTTTGTAGAGCACATTGCAAGCTTTCTAGAGAGGTTTGATTCATTAAAATCTAAGATTGATTGGACCTTTAACTATTAAGTTGAAATTAGGCATGAGATGCTAAAGTAGAATTTTAATCCAAACCACTAAGATTAATTAGGTCGTATCTTGGGCGTTTGAAGTCCAATTGAAGTGATTCAAAAGCATAAAGTCATCTACTCTTCAAGGGATACAACTTTGGTGAAGGAGTCAGATTGAGATAAGATTTCTATCTGATAGTAAATTAGCTTGCAAGTAGAAATTCAAATTATGAAGAAATAGATTTGAAGTAGGAGTCTGTTTTTAGATAGTTGGATATTATAAAACATTAGTAATTTGAATTGAGAAAAGGGGGGCAGATTGAGAGAGAGAGAGGTGAGGCAAAAACAAAAACTCTTAGAGTAACTCTTCTATATTTTTCATTTTTCTCTCGATCATAACCATAATCCACCTAAAGAGAAGAAGAAATTTGTGCTTAGAGAGTAATTTCATTATCTCTATAAGAATTCATTTATCTAGTTTGAATATTCAATTACGATTTAAAATTTTAATTTTTAATTCTTTGCTTTTTGTGTTATTATATTAAGTTTAATTTTAGAGTTATAGATTCTATGATTAATTTCTTCATTACTATTATTTTTATTCTTAATTTAGTTATGAACAACTAATCTCCTTAGTGAGATTTAGGTGAATTTAGAATTATGGATGATGAGTATTGATTAATTTAATTATTGATTTATTTCTTGAATCAAAATTTTGTTAATTTTATTCTTAATGCTTGTGATTGATTGACCACTAATTAAATGTTAAATTGAAATCATATGTTGAGTGAGTACTAGATATGATTTTAGATTGTGAAAATCAATGACTTTAAAAAGTTTATTTTAGAGATAAAAGAATTTTAAAAGACCAACTTTATTTCTTTGAGCTTAATAGATTATTGTGATTTAATGTTCATGAAAATAGAAAACTTAAATTTTAACAATTATTAATTTTCTTGCTTAAAAGAGAAAAAATGAAAATTTAAGAAATTGATAATTTTGATCTAAGAAAGTTTTGAATTAATGTGAAAAATTGTTTTTGCCCATTTTAAATAATTCTAAAGAAACCTAATCATATTTGTTAATCTAAATTTATTTGAATTTTTAATTTGAAGTTTAAATTAATTAGATAATTATCTTAATTTAATTTTGAATTTTAAATTAAAGATTATTTGATAATTTTTTTAAAAATATTAAATTAATCTATTTATTTTAAAATAATAGTCAAATTGAATTTTGATTAGTCAATTAACTCATTCTCTGTGAGAATGATATTTACAAATAATTACTATTTGTACGACCCGTGCACTTACGATTTAGAATTACTACACAATTCTTCGAACATCCGTAGAATTTCCAGGACAGAAATTTGCATATGTTAATTTTAGTTCATCCTCTTGGAGAAGGATTCCAGATAGATCCAACAAATGAAGAATCATGGTATCTCAGTCCATTAGATGAGGAAGCAGATTGATCAGCTTCTAGCTCTAGAGCTAAGATGAATTCTCTAAGCATATTAGCTCCTCTGGTCACAATAGTAAGAGGATCGGGAAGAATACCTTAAGTAAAAATCATTATGCGCCTTCCATATACTCCAGCAGAGACAGGCAGCTATGTTTAAACATTTCTTGTGATTAGAAGTGGTATTTTGATTAACATCTGACCACCAATTAAAGAAAGAAGATGTGTTTAAAGCAAGGGGAGATATTCCAATGTTTGAAGAAACCAACTAGCTCTAGCATGGTGGCACTGAAATATCAGATGAACTGCAGATTCTTCAACATTAGCACACAGTGGGCATAAATTAGATTTAGAGGGTATTTCTCAAAACTGGAGCTTTTCAGCTTATTGTGAATAAGTGATTTTTAGATTATAATCAGATTAAAAATAAGCAGTTAAGCGTTTCTGTAAACTAGCTAATAATCAGCTGATAATCAGTTTATAATCAGTTAAGTGTTTCTGTAAAATCAGCTTATAATCAGTTTTTAATTGTAGAAACTGTCAAAATGACCAAACTGTCCATGAGTTTATTTATTGTATAAAAATAATTTTTTAAATGTCAATTCAAAATTTATTTTGCAATAATAATAATAATAAAATTTAATAATAATAATAATAATAATAATAATAATAATAATAATAATAAATAAAAAAAATTTCTTTGATGGGAACTAAAGTGTATAAGGTAGGCAAATTTGGAATATTGAAGATTAGGTAGGGATAGTATGGTCTTTTACTTGGTCAAAACTGCTTAAAAAATAAGTGCTTAAAAAAAAAGTAGCAAAACCCAACTTTTAAAAAACTGATTATAATCAGATTATAATCTACTATTTAAGTTTTCAGAAACACTTAAATAAACAACTTATAATCTAAAAACAGCTTATAAGCAGTTTTGACCAACTTTTAAGTTTTGAGAAACATCCTCTTAGCCAAATTTCGTTTAAACAAATTTACTAAACTAGGAACAACATCAACACTCAGCCTCCAAACAAAAAATTACAAATTTTAGGAGGTACTTGAAGATTCCAAATCGTCTTCCAAATAGAATTATTACTAGAAGAAACATCCTCTCCACCAGAATCCCTCCTATGGCTTTCGTTGCACAGAAAATGGTAAACAAATTTAGTAGAAATTCTTCCACATTTATCATATGCCCAAATAATTTTCTCTCTATCAGAAGACAGAAACAAAGGGATATTTGAAATAGCTTGAATTTCATCCTCATTAAAAGTGGAAGATAATATCTGCTGATTTCATTTCCCACAATCATCAATTAAATCAGCAGCACAAGTCAGAGAGAAATTACCAGGCTTTGGCATTTGGATGCTAAAATCAGGTAGACCCGGGTACCCATTTTTCCTCCCACATACGAATCTGTTGACCATTTCTAACTGTCCATCTAATGCCTGATTAAATTTTGTTTCTTGCAGCCACCATACTCCTCCATCCCTATGTGATTTAGAAACCCAATTTTACTTCCTAAAAAGTACAACTTGGAAAATAAATATGTTTCATATAGTAGCCCCATAAACTTCCTAAATCTTGATAAAATTTCCAGCATTGTCTTGAGAGAAGGGCAATATTAAAAAGTTCAAAATCTTCAAAACCTAACCCTCCCCAAAAACTTAGACTTTGACAATGTAACCAATTTCCTCCAAGCCACTCCTTTATCTTTGTCACTTTGAGTCCACCAGAAGTGAGCTATTATTTTATTATGTTTCCTACAGAGGCATTTAGGCAATAAGAAACAACTCATAAAGAAAGTTGGGATAGCTTGCATAACTGATTTGATAAGGGTTTCTTTTCCAGCATATGATAACAATTTGCTCTTCCATGATCGAGCTTTGGATAGCAATCTATCTCTCAAAAATAAAAAAGTTTTGATTCTGGATTTAACCCAACAAGATGGGACTCCCATATATTTTTCCTCCCTTCCCATTTCTTTAACCCCTAAAGCATATGAAATAACTTCCTTAATCTCCCTTAGGGTATTTTTACTAAAGAATATGCTAGATTTAGATAAATTGACATTTTGCCTAGAAGCATTACTATATAAATTGAGGATATTTAAGATATTAGAAGCCTCAAAGAGAGAAGCAGACCCATAGACTGAGGTATCATCAGCATACAATAGGTGATTTAAATTTGGAGCCCCTCTTTCTAATGAAAAGCCTTGGATCAAATTTGCTGATGAGGCATGATTGAATAAATGAGATAAGGCATTTGATACAAATAGAAAAAGATAAGGAGAGAAGGAGTCTCCTTGCCTTAACCTCTGCTAGGCATAATGGATCCAACAATTTCCCCATTAATTAATATCTGATATGTTACAATTTTAACACATGCCGTGAGAAGATTAACGACCCCTTGATTAAAGTCCATAGCCTTAAGTACTTCTTCCAAGAAACTCCACTCTACCTTATCATATGCCTTATTCATATCCAATTTGAGAGCAAACTGCCATCTAATTTTAATTGAATCAGTTTTCAGTTTATGGAAAATCTCATGAGCTAATAAGATATTGTCACAGATGGCTCTACCAGGGATAAAAGCTCCTTGAAATGGACTAACAAGATAATTCAAATGGGGCTTTATACGATTCACTAGGATTTTAGCAATTATTTTATCAATGAAATTGCATATGCTAATAGGTCTATATTGTGAAACAAGTTCAGGGTGTTGTACTCTAGGAATTAGAACAATATTTGTTCTATGCATTGAGTGTTGTGGTGTGCCCAATCAACCTTGGGACCCACATGTTTTGAAAATAAAAAAAAACAAAAAAAAAAGATTGGTCAAGAAAGACGGCAAAGTTGAAGGAAAAGCAGGCACAATTTGCTAAAATTGCAAATTGCAAATTGAAGGCAGATTGACGGAGCAATTTGAGGATGCATTTCCTACGCGTTAAACCTGCTTATAAATAAAGGCAGATGTAATTCATTTAAAAAAAAAACACATAAGATAAATTTGAATTATTCAGTTTTAGAAGGGGTTTTCTAAAACTAGGGGGAGAAAATAGTGAGAATAATTTGGGGTGTTTTTGGAAAACACTTTTGAATGCTACTATTTTGTAATAATCTCTTTGTAAGCCTACTATTTATAATAGTAAAAGAATTGTTCGGATTTTGTCCCGTGGACATAGCCTTAAACAGTTAAGGGTGAACCACGTTAATTGTTGTGTGTCGTAATTTTATTATTTCGCTATTTTTATTATTTTTGTAACTTTATTGTGGTACCCTAACAAAGTAGTATCAGAGCTAAAGGTTTCGGCAGGTCCAGCCAGATAGATAGCGGTACCAGATCCGTGGTTATATTTAAAATAAATATACCACGACGACGAGAAAATTACGATGAGTCCATTGGTGCAGTCCATTCGAAAAAATATTGTAGAAAGTATTTTATTGTGAATAATAAAATAGTAACACAAAGGTGATAGTACTATTCATTATTATTTATTACTGTTGTTGTAGCACTGTTCACATATAAATACTATTCACGTATATGGTTACTATTCACGCATTCAATTACTATTTATGTATATTGTTATTATTCATATTTACTATTCACATATACAATTTTTGCGGTGATAATATTTGCTCGAGTCAAAATGGACGATAAATCAATATGCACGATGGTTAAACTCAACTCATCGAACTAAGTAGTATGGAAGATATTAATGGAAGATCTTTTATGCTGCAAAGATCTCTTTGAGACGATTGAGTTGAAAGGAGTCAAGCCAACTTCAATAAATTAAACCGATTGGAAGTTAACTAATAGAAAACAGTCACAACTATCAGGCAGTCTGTTGAGATAAGCGTCATCAATCATATCACTCATGAGAAAGATGCATATTCAATCTGGAAGAAGCCGGATGATATGCATGAGCGGAAGAATGCCCAAAGTAAAACTTTTTTAATTAGAAAGCTTGTAAATCTGAATTACAGAGATGGTGAAAGCGCTTCAGATCACTTGGGAAAATTCTGAGAAATTTTGAACCAACCGACGATGTCAAAAATAGTGCTAGAACATGAGGTACATGCACTATTATTATTGAGTTCCTTGTCGGACAGTTGGGAGACGCTAGTTGTCACGCTCAGTAATATGCCAGAGGGGAATCTGACCTTAGCCACAGTTAAGGAAAGTATTCTGAATGAAGAAACTAGACGCAAGGAGAATGGTATGAGTAGTAACTTAGGTGCACTCGTCTCAGTTACATAAAGAAGAGGGAGAAGCAAATCCAGACATCCCTAAAATCCAGACAAATGTGATAATTCACGGAGAAGATCCAATTCAAGAAAAGGTGTCACTTGCTATCATTGTGGCAAGCCCGGTCACATTCAAAAGCACTGTAGAAAGTGGAAGAAGGAACGAGCCAAAGAAAATGATGAGGAAAGGAAAGACGATACAGAGGTAGCTTCAGTAGCTATTGATGTTAACGCACTTGGTGATGGTAGTGCGTTGATTTCTCATATTGGTCTCAGTGAGTGTTCCACTAGTCAAGATTCTCTTTGGATTATTGACTCTGCATGCTCATATCATATTTCTTCTATTTCTCATCACTTACCCTCAAAGATTACGGCCATATCAAGACTTTGAATGACACTTATGTAAAAAATTGCGGCATTGGAAAAGTATGCATCAGAACCAATGTTGGTTATGATCTCTGGTTGGAAGATGTGAGATACACTCCTACGGCAAACTTCAATCTGATCTCAGTTCATCGTCTTGATGAATTAGGTTATGCAAATCTGTTTGTCAACAGAACTTGAAAGCTTTCCAAAGGTAACTTGGTGTTCGGTAGAGGAAGAAAGTTCAACGCCCTCTACTATACCCTAGCTAAAGTTTACACAGGAGTAGTGAATGCAGTTGAAGATTCATCTGCTGAGTTGTGGCACAGACGATTTGGTCACCTGAGTGAGAAAGGAATGGAGACTCACACCAAAAAGAAAATTTTATCTTTGAAAGGTTTGCCTCTAAAAACATGCACTGATTATTTGTTTGGTAAACAACATAGTGTTTCCTTTCAAAGATTCCCTTCTCCGTCTAGAAAGCCTGGTATTCTAGAATTGGTACACATTGATGTTTGCTCATTGGCTGACAAATCCTTGAGTGGTTGCTCATATTATGCCAGCTTTATTGATGACCATTCTAAAAAGGTGTGGGCTTTACCGATAAAGTTAAAAGACCAGGTGTTGGATATGTTTAAAGTCTTTAATATCAGTGTTGAAAGATAAACAGGAAGAAAGTTAAAATGTGTTAGAGTTGATAATGGTGGTGAGTACAGAGGACCATTCAAGAAGTATTGCTCAGAACATGGCATCAGACTTCAGAAGATAGTTCCCAAAACTCCACAACAGAATGGAGTTGCAGAGAGAATGAACAGAACCATTGTTGAAAGGGTTAGATATATGCTCTCTCATGCCAAACTTCCAAAGACCTTTTGGGCTGAAGTAATGAGAATTGCAGTTTACTTGATTAACCTTTCACCTTTAACCTCCCTCAACGGAGATGTACCAGAAAAGGTGTGGTCAGGGAAAGATGTTTCTTACGATCATCATAGAGTATTTGACTGCAGGGCTTTTATTCATATTCCAAAAGATGAAAGATCCAAGCTTGATTCAAAGTCAAAACAGTGTATCTTCTTAGGTTATGGAAATGATGATTTTGGGCACAGATTATGGGATCCAGTTGAAAAGAAGCTCATCAGAAGAAGAGATGTAGTATTCTTGGAAGCTCAAACCATTGAAAACTTTGAGAAGAATGAAAAGCCAAAGTCTGTCAATGAGTTTTTGATTAATCTTGATGCAGAACCTTGTGTAGTATCACAAGGTGATGAAGGAAATGAGCAAGAAGATGATGGTGAACCTGTTAAGAATGATGTTGAACCAACTCCTACAGAAGAATCGCCTCAATCGATAAGATCTGCGAGAGGCAAGATACCTTCGCAGAGATATTCTCCTAATGAGTATGCCTTGCTAACTCAAGGGGGATAACCAGAGGACTACCAGGAGGCAATGAAAGATTATAAAAAGAATGAGTGGTTGAAAGCTATGCAGGATAAGATGTAGTCTTTGCATGAGAACTAGACTTATGAGTTAGTGAAACTACCTCAAGGTAAGAAAGCATTGAAGAACAAATGGGTGTTCAGGTTGAAGACTGAACAGAACAACTCACAGCCAAGGTACAAGGGGAGACAGGTCGTGAAGGGATTCGGTCAGAAGAAAGGAGTTGACTTTGAAGAGATTTTCTAACCCTTAGTCAAGATGTCTTCTATTATAGTTGTGCTCTGTTTAGCAGCTAGCTTGAATTTGGAGATCGAGCAATTTGATGTAAAGACCGCTTTCCTCCATGGTGACTTGGAGGAGAAAATTTATATGGAGCAGCCAGAAGGGTTCAGAGTCAAAGGTAAAGAACACTTGGTGTGTAGATTGCAAAAGAGCTTGTACGGCCTCAAACAAGCTCCCAGACAATGGTATAAAAGTTTGATTCTTTTATGGTGAATCACGGGTATGAGAAAACTACTTCTGATCATTATGTGTTTGTGAAAAAGTTCGCATATGGAGACTTTATTATTCTCTTTTTATATGTGGATGATATGCTAATTATGGGCTATGATACTAGGAAAATTGAGAGCTTGAAAAAGGAGCTTGGAAAATCCTTTGCCATGAAGGATTTGGGATCGGCAAAATAGATTATTGGAATGAAGATTTCTAGAGACAGGAAAAAGAGAAAGTTGTGGCTGTCTCAGGAGAAGTACATCAAGAAAGTTCTCAGCAGATTCAACATGAGCAATGCAAAACCAGTTTGTACTTCACTTGCAGGTCATTTCAAATTTAGTTCCAAACAATGTCCTTCAAGTGAGAAAGAAAAAGAAGAACTGAAGAAGATTCCTTATGCATCCGCCGTTGGCAGCTTAATGTACGCTATGGTATGCACAAGACCGGATATTGCTCATGTTGTTGGTGTTGTTAGCCGCTTTCTTTCATATCCAGGTAAAGAACACTGAAATGCAGTGAAGTGGATTCTCAGGTATCTTAAAGACACTTCCAAACTCTGCTTATATTTTGGTGATAACAGACCTATGTTAGATGGTTACATAGATGCAGATATGGGTCGTGATGTTGATTCGCGCAAATCAATGTCTGAATATCTGATGACCTTTGCAGGAGCAGCAGTTTCTTGGCAATCAAAATTGCAAAAATGCGTTACACTCTCATCCACTGAGGCGGAATATATCGCCATTACAGAAGCTAGCAAAGAACTTTTGTGGATGAAGAAATTCCTACAAGAATTGGGTATAGAATAAGAGAAGTATGTTCTGCTATGCGACAGTCAAAGCGTGATACATCTCAGCAAGAATTTGACCTTTCATTCAAGGTCAAAACACATCAATGGGAGGTATCATTGGATACGTGATGCGCTGGAGATGAAGCCATTTCAGATAGAAAAGATTCATACCGATGACAATGGCGCGGATATGATGACTAAAGCTTTACCTACGGAGAAGCTTGTTGCTTGCAGAAAGATAGCTGGTATGACTAACGTCCCCACTTGAATGTGCAGGGGGAGATTTTTTGTGGTGTGCCCATTCAACCTTAGGACCCACATGTTTTGAAAATAAATAAAAAAAAACAAACAAAAAAAAAGGTTGGTCAAGAAAGACGGCAAAGTTGAAGGAAAAGCAGGCGCAATTTGCTCTAATTGCAAATTGCAAATTGAAGGCAGATTGATGGAGCAATTTGAGGATGCATTTCCTACGCGTTAAACCTGCCTATAAATAGAGGCATATGTAATTCATTTATAAAAAAAAATAACACAGAAGAGTAGAATAACCTGTGTTAAGAGAAATTAGAATTATTCAGTTTTAGAAAGGGTTTTCTAAAACTAGGGGAGAGAAAATAGTGAGAATAATTTGGGGTGTTTTTAGGAAACACTTTTGAGTGCTACTATTTTGTAATAATCTCTTTGTAAGCCTACTATTTGTAATAGTAAAAGAATTATTCAAATTTTGTCACGTGGACGTAGCCCTAAACATTTAAGGGTGAACCACGTTAATTGTTGTGTGTCGTAATTTTATTATTCCGCTATTTTTATTATTCTTGTAACTTTATTAAGGTACCCTAACATTGAGCTAGTCTGGAAGAACTCCCTTACTACTTTAATAACATCCAATCTAATGGTTTGCCAAAATTTGTGCTAGAAGGAACCACGATAACCATCTAGCCTTGGAGCTTTGAAAGAGCCCAATTGTTTGGTGGTTATATATATTTCCACTTCAGAAGGAATGGTTGATAGAGAATTATTCAATTGATCACCAACATACCTCTGAATATGTTGAATCACCTTATCAATATTGTTAATTTGACCCGTTGAGTATAAATTGTTAAAAAAGCCCAGTACTCCATTCTTTATTTCTTCCTCCTTTTCAAGCCAGATACCTCCACTATTTTTAAGTTTCTTAATTAAATTCAGCCATCTTCTATGGAGAGTAATAAAGTGAAAGAACCTTCAGTTTTTGTCTCCCAATTGTAGCCACTTGATCTAAAAGTGTTGAAACCAAAACTGTTCTTCCATAGCCCAACACTATTGTAATTCTTGCAGTAAGGCCTTCTCCTTCTCATGAAACTGATTATAAATATTTCCAACATACAGTTGTTCCAATTCAATCTTTAGGGAATCAATGCTTCTTATAACATTCATATTTGTTCTTCTGCTCCAGCCTTTTAATTTATTTTTTATATTTTTCAATTTTTGTAGAAAGTTCTAAGAATGAGATCCCTGTCCCTGATTTTCCCATTCAGATTGGATTATATTTCTACTTTCTTCATTTTGCTAACCATTTCAGTTCAAATTTGAAGCAAGGCTTTCTGTGTCTATACTGTGGGACAAATTCCCAAACAAGAGGTCTATGGTCTGACCCAATATAGCTCTCATGGATGATGCAAGCCTTCCCAAACATGAGTCTCCACTGTAAGTTTGCCAAGCCTCTGTCCAATCTCTGCTGGATATGATGGGTGCCTCCTTGCTTATTACAACATGTATATCCAGGTCCCTTGAAATCTATGTCTGATAATTGAAGCTCTTGAATCCACCTTGTTAAATAATCACTCCAGAAGGTGTCAACTGGATTTCCCCCATATTTTTCATAAGAAAAGACAACTTGGTTAAAATCTCCAATACAAAGCCAAGGGTGGTTAGACCTGGATTAAGTTCTTTCATTTTATCGAAAAAGTCCTGCTTCCCTTGCTTGTAAGGACATCTGATGATAAATTAAGATTCTTCTTTATTTTATAGCTGATTATGCCTTTTATATTTGTTGTATTTTATGATGATTATTGTTTGTGAGCATAGCTGTCCATAATTAATAATGTTGTCATGAGCATGGCTATCCATATTGACAGCAATATTATAATCTTTTGAGTTGTATTAGTTGTATGTTTTTGCTATATGTCTGTGTGTATTTAAACTAATATTATCAATAAAGAAATATGAGTTTTTCTTTCATCATTCTCTCACCTTTACTCTGCTGCCCCTTCACTTCCAACATCTGATAATTTATTTCATACTCTTCATTTTGAGTTTATTTGAATTTATTTTTCAGATTTGAATTCTTACAAATGGTATTAGAGCAAAATACTTATTGCGGGACTTGTGAGTAAGAGAGTTTTACATTGAGAAATTGAGAGCAAGAGAGTTGAGAGTTAAACAAAAGAGAGTTGAGAGTTGAACACATTTAGAGTGAACAGATGGCTACTACAAATGGTGCTGGACCACTAGTATTTTCTGGTGAGAATTATCATATTTGGGCAATCAAAATGAAGGCTTATTTAAAGGCTCAAAGTCTATGGGAAGTGATTGAGAATGATGAAGAACCAGCAGCCCTTAGAGCAAATCCTACATTGGCTCAAATTAAGAAGTATGAAGAGGATGTTGTAAGAAAACCCAAGGCTCTCACTTGCATACATTCTGCCCTTTCAGATGTAATCTTCACTAGAATTATGGCATGTGAAACTCCTGAGGAAGCTTGGGACAAGCTTAAGGAGGAGTTTGAAGGTGATGAGAGGGTAAAAATAATGAAATTGCTAACTCTCAAATGTGAGTTTGAAATGTTGAGAATGAAGGATGGTGATATTATCAAGGAATATTCTTCAAAACTTCTTGAAGTTGCAAACAAGATTGGACTATTGGGAGAAGATTTTAGTGACTTGAAAGTTGTGGAGAAGATGCTTATTAGCCTACCAGCTAGATTTGAATCCAAAGTTTCAGCAATTGAAGAATCATGTGATTTAAAATTGTTGTCAGTTGTTGAATTAATTAGCAAATTGCAGACATATGAGCAAAGAAGTAGCATGAGAGATGAAGTTGTGTCAGAAGGGGCCTTTCAAGCTAGACAAAAATGGATGCTATCTTCAAAAGGGAGTAAGAAACAAGAGTATGACAAGGCTAAAAAAACAAAGGAGCTGGAAGTTCAACAGATGGTAGAAAGAAATCAAAATTTCCAATATGCAATTTCTGTTATAGAGATAATCACCAAGAAAAAGATTGTAGATACAGGGGAAAGACTCCTATTCAGTGCAGATTTTGCAATAAATTGGGTCACATTGAGAAGAATTGCAAAATGAAGAAGATGGGTGAGCAGAAACAACCACAACAACAAACTAATTTTACTAATGAACAAGAAGATAATGAATGTGACAAGTTGTTCATGGTGTCACAATTTAATCAAAGTAAAAATATGCAGATTTGGCTTATTGACAATGGTTGTACTAGCCACATGGTAATGGATAAAAGTTTATTAAGCAATTTAGACATGAGTGTGAAGACAAGGGTGAAGCTTTGAGATGGAAAAGTGGTTCAAGCTGAAGGAAAGGGCTGTATAGTTGTGCATACACAACAAGGTACAAAATATATTTATGATGTGCTTTTCATACCCTGTTTGGTACAAAATCTGCTTAGTGTAGCTCAAATGCTTGCAAATGGTTATTCCTTGTCATTTAAGGAAAAATTTTACAGCATTTATGACTCTCATGAATGCTTAATTGCTAAAGTAGCTATGGTGGATAAAAATTTTCCCTTGAATTGGAGTAATGTAGTTGATCATGCAAATTATGTTGGAAATAATGCATCAATACTATGGCACAAAAGGTATGGACATTTCAACCTTACTGCAATAAGAGATATGCAGCAGAAAAATTTAACTAGAGATTTGCCAAAAATCTCAGTTGTGAATGAAATTTGCAATCATGTCAGTTTGGCAAGATGCAGAGGAAGCCATTTCCAGCAAAATCCTTATGGAGAGCCAAGGAGAGGTTGGAATTAGTGCACACAGATGTGTGTGGTCCAATGAGCACAAATTCCTTAAATGGCAGCAGGTATTTTGTGCTTTTCATTGATGATTTCTCGAGAATGACCTGGGTTTACTTCTTGAGAAGTAAAGGGGAAATTTTCTCAGTGTTTAAAAAATTTCAAATAATGGTTGAGAAGCAAAGTGGATGTGCATTGAAGCTTCTAAGGTCAGATAATGGAAAAGGGGTATACTTCAAGTAATTTTGGCAAATTTTGTGATGAAATGGGCATTGAACATTAGCTCACAACTAGTTATTCTCCTAAAAAAATGGCATTTCTGAGAGGAATAATAGAATTGTGGTTGAAATAGGTAGATGTATGATGTCCGAGAAGAAGTTGCCACTCACATTTTGGGGTGAAGCTATTAATACTTCACTGTATTTACTGAATCGACTGCCAACAAAGGCATTAAATGGGAAAGCACCAGTTGAAGCATGGTCTGGTATCAAACCAACAGCTAGGCACTTGAGAACATTTGGTTCTTTGTGTTATATTCATGTGCCAGCAGTAAAAAGGTCCAAGTTGAAGCAAAAGGCAGAACAAGGGATTTTCTTGGGTTATTCAACTATTTCCAAAGGTTGCAGGGTATTTAATTTGCAAACTCAAAAAATTTCAGTTAGTAGAGATGTTATTATGGATGAATCTTCACATTGGAATTGGGAGAAAGGTATGGCAGAAAATGATGAAGGAGCTATCCAATCAAGTTCACTTCCACCATTCAAGCCTGCAGATTTGGGTAGTCAATTGGAGGAGGAGAATTCTGATGAATCTCCACCAGATTCATCAATTCTCAGAACCAAATCATTGGCTGAGATTTATGAGCAATGTCAGTTTGCTATGTTGGAGCCGAACAATTATGATGAGGCTGCATAATTTGAAGTTTAGAGGTTGGCAATGAAGGAGGAAATTAAAATGATTGAAAAGAATTGAACTTGGCAATTGGTGGACAGACCTAAAAATATGAATGTAATAGGTGTGAAGTGGGTTTATAGGACTAAGTTGAATCCGAATGGCTTAATTCACAAACATAAGGCAAGATTAGAAGTGAAAGGGTATTCTCAACTTGCTGGAATTGATTATGGAGACACCTATGCTCCTGTGGCCAGACATGAGACAATTAGGCTCTTGTTGGCATTGGCTGCTCAATTCAAGTGGGAGGTGTGTCATTTAGATGTAAAATCTGCATTTTTAAATGGTTAACTTATGGAGGAGATATACATTGAACCACCTGAGGGTTTTGTACATAATGGTGATGAGAACAAAGTTTATTTGTTGCACAAAGCTCTTTATGGGATGAAACAGGTACCAAGAGCCTGGTATAGCAAAATTAATGCTCATCTAGTTCATTGTGGCTTCAAGAAGAGTGAAAATGAGGCTACTTTGTATGTCAAGGATGCTGGTAAGGGTCAGATTTTGATCATCTCGATTTATGTTGATGATTTGCTGGTAACAGGGAACAACTCAGCATTGATTGATGAATTCAAGAACGATATGGAGGCTGCATTCGAGATGTCTGATCTTGGATTAATGACTTACTTTATGGGCATGGAAGTGAGTCAAACAAATTCTGGTATATTTTTATCTCAAAAGAAATATGCATTGGATATGTTGAAGAGATTCAAGATGGAGAAGAGCAATCTAGTAGCATGTCCATTGATTCATAATGAGAAATTGTCTAAGGCAGAAAAAGAAAATGAAGTTGATGCTAGCAATTATAGAAGTTTGGTTGGTAGTATTATGTATTTGACTTCATGTAGACAGACTTGATGTTTGCAGCAAATGTTTTGTCTAGATACATGCAGAATCCTGGACAAACTCACTTGGGAGCTGCAAAACGTGTGTTAAGGTATATCAAAGGAACTCATGATTTTGGCATTTGGTACACTGAAGCAGAAAATGTAAGTTAATTGGGTATTCGGATAGTGATTGGGCTGGTTGTTTAGATGACATGAAGAGCACCAGTGGCTATGTATTTTCAGTTGGCTCTACTGTTTTTTCTTAGATGTCTAGAAAACAAAATGTGGTAGCTCAATCTATAGTAGAAACAAAATATGTTGTAGCAGCTACTGCTACAAATCAAGCCAGTTGGCTTAGGAAAGTTCTTGCTGATATTCAGCAAACTCAAGTTGATCCTACTGTTATTAAAGTGGATAATCAGTCTGCTATTGCAATGACCAAAAATCCTGTGCTTCATGGTCGAACAAAGCACATCAATGTAAAGGTGCATGCAATCAGGCAAGCAGAAAGAGATGAAGAAATTCAGTTAGTTTATTGCAAGTCTGAAGAACAATTAGCTGATATTATGACAAAAGCATTAACAAAGGGAAGATTTGAAATATTACGAGCAACACTTGGAGTATTCAAGAAAATTCTTAAGGAGGAGTGATGATAAATTAAGATTTTTCTTTATTTTACAGCTGATTATGCCTTTTATGTTTGTTGTATTTTATGATGATTATTGTTTGTGAGCATAACTGTCCATAATTAGCAACAGTGTTGTCATGAGTATGGCTGTCCATATTGATAGCAATATTATCATCTTTTGAGCTGTATTAGTTGTATGTTTTTGCTATATGTATGTGTATATTTAAACTAATATTATCAATAAAGAAGTGTGTGTTTTTCTTTCATCATTCTCTCACCTTTATTCTACTGCCCCTGCACTTTCAGCATCTGATAGTTTATTTCATACTTTTCATTTTGTGGTTATTTGATTTTATTTTTCAGATTTGAATTCTTACAACATCCATACACAAAATAAATAACGAAGAAATTAAAATTAGGATCATAAACTGCAGTGTGAATAAAATTTTGGCTTTTACATAAAATTTGAATAAGCCAATTACCTTGCCACCATAGGGCTAGTCCTCTAGCAATTCCTTGCGGTTCAACATAAGTAGCAAAGTCATAGCCAAATCTTCTTCTGAAACTCTACATAAAAGAGCTCTTCAATTTTGTTTCTGCCAAGAAAACAAGACTAGGGCGGTATTTAAGAATGTGTTCTTTGAGTCCTTTTCTTGCCAAGGCCTGCCCCAAACCTTGACAATTCCATGTTAAACTATTCATGGCTGCTGGGTGGCTTTGGGCTAGCCACCAGCGCCACCAACATCTTCCTTAGAGGGGGTGAAATTTTTCCGAGAGAAGTGTTGTCTTGCTAAAGGCTTCCATTTTTTTTTATTGGTGAGGATGAACTTCCTGCCACCAAGAGCCCTGCACTGATTTGAGTAATTTGAGTTGGTCCCAAAGGTGTTGTTTCATTTATTTCTTCCACAATTCTATTAGATTGAGGACCTCCAAATGGGAAGATATAATTAGACAAAGGATTTAACTCATACAATATCACTTGAAAACCTGGGTTCTTTTTTAGACTTTGACATGCCCAAGATATAAGGGAGTCAAACGAGTTGTCCTCCATGCTATTGAATTTGAGTTTTTTTAATGAGATAGGTTTCCTCTTCAAGTTGTGCTGGGTTTCTTTTGAAGAGAACTAGATGAAGAGTCTTGATTTTTGATGCTTCCCATTTCAATGATATGGTCCAAGGAGTGAATAGGAAAACTAGTTTGATCTGAAACCAAAGTTTCTTGATTGTTAGTCAAATTAGTTTTTTCCAGAGGGATAAAAGAATTCTTTTATTTGGTTTAGAGAGCTTTGGTTAGTGTTGTCTGTGGGAGATGATATCTGTGAGGTATTGTCAAATAGTGGGTGAGGACATTTTGTGGCTCTAGGTGGGACTTCATGTGGGTTTGTAACAGAGGTAGTGGGGTTAGGACAAGGTGATTTGACAACATTCAGGGGTGTTTGGTCAAATATTTTCAAGGAAGTTTCTTTTTTCAAAGCTATTGTTGCAGTTTTTACCGTTAAAGCTGGGCTTTTGCCTTTATCTTCTTGAATTTTCTGTTCAGTCAGGAGCACCGGCAGCGAATCCTGATCCAGTTGAAGAGTTAACTGACCTTTGGGACTATAAGAACCACTTCCAGGGGCTCTAAGCCAGGGGCCATAATTGTAGCTATAGTTATCGGAGTCTTACCTTAACAGTTTTTTCATCACAATACTTCACTAGATGGCCAATTCTACCACAGTTACAGCAAAAATCCCGCAAATTTTGATAGCGAAAAGTAACCCATACCTTCCCCTTTTCCTGGGTTTTATTAAATATTCCCAGAAGAAGAGGCTTCCCAACATCTACCCATACTTTGATTTGAAATACTGAGCACCAACCAATTCTATTTCGATGATTCTGATTAATATCAATTAGACCATCAAAGCGACTCCCTATTTTTTGCGCATTCTCCGATGTCATAAAAAAAGGAGGAAGATTACTTACCTGAATCCAGAAAGCAACTTTTGAGAAATCAATACTCTCAATAGTGACATCTGAGGTCCATTCCTTAAGAGCAAAAAGAGCATTAGATACATTCCAAGGACTCTGTTCATGAACCCATAATGCTTATTCCCTTCTCTTGAACTTCAAGGCAAGAAGGTTCCATCCCCTCATTTCAATGTTGAAATCCTCTAGCATTTTCCATGCTTTTTCAACTGCTGTTTTAACCATAAGAGGTTTGAAGAGTTTTTGGCTGAATACTTTCCAAGCAAGGATAGTGTGAGAGGAATCAACATTCTCACCCCGGTCTAGATATAGCTCTATTGTGATATCAGAACACACAAGAGAACTAGTTTTAGCAATAATTTCCCCATTTCCTCCTGGGTAGATTCCATGGAGAAGCTAAGGTTGTTACGATTTGAATGTAGAGGCCGATATATGAGAAAACTAAGACAGTTGTTCAAGGGCAAAGAGAGAAAGTGAAAGAAGAAAATTAAGGATAAGAAAATTGCAAATAGTCAGTTACATGAATCAGGTTATGGGATGGGTAAAAACTAACCAGGTGGGAGAAAGAAAACTCTACACAGAGAGAGAACTATAATTTATAATTTAGATTACTTTCCTCATCTGTTTTCTTCTTTTTTAGTGTTTACTCTAAATTTCTTTAATATCGACAAAAAAGAATTTGGAAAGTGGGAAGATATTTATCATTTGTTTCCAATTTTGATTCAAACTCTTTTTTTTATTTTTTACTTTTATATTTTGATTTTTCCACTTTAAAATATTTTTTTATTTGAATTAATCTATTTTATTAGCTTATATTATGCTTTGACATTTGAAAATATTTTTAGGTTAATTTTTTAATAATTTAAAATCTTTATTTTATTTAATAACATTATTTAATTAATGATTTCATTTTTAAATTTAAAAAATATATATACATATTTAGATTATGAAATTGTTTATGTAAATATATTTTTGTATACAATTATTTAAAATGAAAGTTTATATAGAAAGTGAAAAATAGAAATTGAAAAATAAAATTAAGGAAACATATTTTTTAATTTTTTTAACTTATTTAAAAAATAGTTAAAAATTAAAATTAAAATTAAAAAAATATAAAAACTACAAAATAAAAATATAAAATATTTTTCATAGATAAGTAACTCTCCAAATATTCAATTAAAAGGGACACTAATCAACCTCTGGTTATAGTGGCTGATTTTTGGGATGCATTTTTATATAACTCCTGATATATATGATATATAACTATTGTTAATTCCTATAGATTTCTTAAAAAGAAATTACATCACCCCATAAAATTAAAAGAAAATAAGAAAATCTGATAGTTGGAAGTTACCATTTAACCATCATTATATAAATGAATTCCAACATTTGCTCATTTATAAGCTCATATTAGTACAGATTCATAGATTTTAATATGAACCTCATGTCCAAAACAGGCTGAAATCTGATGACCCATGTTCGAGCCCCTTTATAGTTCATATGTAAAGTTCAGAGAACAGATATCAATCAGTCCATTTATCAGCAAGTGTCAATTGACTAGTTAATGTTGAGCATGAGACCAACATAATTATATAATACTCTTATATCCTATATACATATAATATATATATATATATATATTCAATATATGTAAAATATGCATATAGAATATAAGAATATCATAGTTTTCGTCATTACAAAATTTCTATAATTTCAAGAAAACTATTTTATACCATAAAATGTACTTTAACAATTATATATAAATATTCATTAATAGTTTCAATTACTAAAAACACATATTTTAAAGAAAAATCTTTGGAAAAAAATTCGTCAGAATTTTATATGAAATTTGAGTAATCCCAAAATTCAAACATACACGACTTGCACTAAAAGTTTACATTCCCAGTATATATTTACTCATTCGCATATCCAATGAAAAATTTTCATAATCCAACATCAATGGTATCACATGTTTATTTCAATGCACATATGGTATTTTGAAGATTCACATTACTTAACTTACACTAAACTTATAACAATTTAATAAGATCCATAATGTATACAAAACATAATATGTTTATTAAAACAAATAAATATCTACATGCTATGTGATGGCCTCTGGTCTAGTAGCAACTTGATAAACTTTAAGAATTATCCAGAGACTCAAGATCTAGTTAGGTCAATTAAAGTTTTCCGCCTCTATCCTGTCATCTGCGTGATGGACAATTCACACTAAGTTTTTTGCCTAGTGGTACATACTTTAATAACAGTGAAAATTTAAAGGTAATAATGTAAAATGCTTTTCTTTCTTAAATCACAATATGACATGCAACTTCACTTTAAATTTTTTGCATTTTTCATCTTAAATCATCACATATCACATTCATATGCATTTGGCCCAAATGACCCTATATAATATTCAAATTTCAGAGATATTATTTTGGACCATTTTTTTGGCACCCAGTGTTTGGCTCGAAAGCAAATAATAGTGATGCCTAGAGTTTGGCCTGAAGGTAATATATATAATAATGACGCCCAACGTCTGGCCCGAAGATAATAATAATAATGAGGCCTAGCATCTAGCCTAAAGGCAATCATCAGTACCGTAATATCAAACACTGTTGTCCCAAAATAGCAATCAAGAGGGGGGAGGGGGTGAATTGGTTTGCTTTAAGAATTGATGGTTAATTCAAAAATTCAAAGATTAAAAAGAAGTATAGAAGATGTAGAAGAATATTAAGTAGAAGATAGAACACAAAGATTTATAATATTTCGGATTTACCTTGATCTTACATCCACTTCCTTAACAATTTGTTAAGGTTCCACTAGCTTTGAGTTTTTACAAGCTTTACTCTAACTTGGTGTTTTCCTAGCTCACACTAAACTACTTACAAAGGTTTGAGATCACTTCCTCACAACCCTGACAAGAGTTTTTCTAGACTCACTCTCACAACCTAAGTATTTCCAAGCTCACACTTAAGGTGATGTTTAATGCTCATACACAACACTCAATTAATACAAAAAGTAATTTTGATGCAAAAGAAAGAAAGATGTTCAAGAAGGCTATTACAATCGCAAACTTACATAAAAATGAAGTTACTTAAGGTATTTATAGCTTTCAGGTCAAGAATTAACCATTTAAGGTTGGGGCCAATATGTTTAACTTTCGTCTTCCACTAATTTCTCTGCCAGAGCAATTTTCTGGTCAGACTCCTAAGGGTCCGGTCGAAAGTAGTGTGGTCCAGTTAGAATTATGCATGGTCCGGTTGGAGTAATTGAAATTCTGCTTAATACTTTTCCAATGGTTGGTCCACGTGGCTTCCACTTATTGAGTGGAAATGCAACGAATTCTGACTTGAGTAATTTTTAAATAATCCAGTAGGGTTTGCATCATGTCCAGTCGGACTTGTCTTAGCCCATTCAATTTTTGGGCGTACCCTCGACCGAGAAACCTATTGAATATTTTAGAGAAAATTGGCTTCTATGGTTTGGTAGGAATATCATGAAGTCCGGTCGGACTTATGTGGTACTCTGAGAAAATGAAAGTACTTTTGATCGTGAATCTTTCTGTGTTTTGGCTCTTTTCTCATTCAAGGTCCTGACGGTAGGATATGTGGTTCGGTCAGACATCATGTGGTACGGTGAGATTTTTGGAGTACTCTCCACCATGAGACCTTCTGTCTTTTAGCTCGTTTGGTCATCAATGGTCCGATCGGTCTTCTAGGTGGTCCGATCGGACTTTTCATATTTCTTTCAAAAGAAATAACTTCCTGCAAAATAAAACCTAGTGCAAGTATTAGGTAAATTCAATTTGATTGTCTAAGATAAAAAATAGGAGGGTTTGGTTAACAATCTCCCCCTTTTGACTTTGACAATTAAGTTGAATTTAAAACTTTGAAAGTGTCAAAAATGTTTAATATGCTCCCCCCTTAATGAATGCTTCATTTGAATTGATTATTTTATAATTGTTTTAATTTTCAAATTCAAATGTAATTAGTTATTCAAGTTTTTATTCAATTTTTTTAAGTTGTTCTCCTCCTTTGATAAAGACAAAAAAATGAAGAAAACATGCAATTGGAATGCAATGTCATTAGTGAAAAACCAAAAGCAATTTAATGAAACAAAAATCCAGAACAATATCATTAATTAGACAAACATAAGTATAATGTGGTAGCAAACAAGAATCCTAAAGTCTAATCATCATTTTCACTTTCTTCATCCTCTTCTTCTTCTTCATCTCCCTCTTCTTCTTCATGTTCTTCTTCTCCATGATCTTCTTCCTCTACTTCCCTTGGTTGAGAGATAACAACTTCTCCTTTTTCTTCTTGAGGATAGGAGCCATGAATGTAGGGTGACAGACTTAGTTCATCTTCAAAGCATTTTGGTAATCTTAAGGCTTCTTGGATGGTTTAAATGTCAAGGTGAAGATGAGAGACGTCATTTGTAATCTTATCTATCTTTGAGCTTTGTGAGCTCATTTGTCCTTGAATATCTCGAAGAAGTTGAAGGATGGAGGATTAAGGTCTTGGAGTTAGGGTTCTTGGAAATTCCATTTGGAAAGTCTCTTCTCCTTCCTCTACAATCCTTGGTCTTTTTCTTTGTTGAGTACTAGCACCTAGTGCTCCTAGTATGTAGACATAGTTCCCATCATCATCCCTAATACATTTGGCATGTTTGAGATGACCTATATTTATGGATTTTTTGGTGGGATCTAGAGGATTAGATAGGGTTGCTTTGTTTGTTGGTGTAATTGCACCAACATATTTTGCTATTTGTGTGATTTGTGAAGAGAGAAGGATAAGTCCCGACTTAGTTTTCCTAATGTATAGGAAAGTGTCAATGAGAAATTTTTTCATTTGTATTGATTGACCTCTAATCATGCAAAAAAGAAACAGTAAGTCCTTTTGGGTGACTTTCTCATTGTTCTCACCCCTAGCACTAATGGTATAGGTGACAATCCTATGCAAAATCCAATAAGTGAGGGTCCTAAGGTTCTTGGCATTGGATTATTTATGAAGAGAGGTTTCAAAGGAGATCTCCTTCCAAAATTCTAAGTAAACTTTAGGAGTTAGGGAAGAGGTAGAGATTTGAGAGATGCCTTATTTTTGAAAGCCCAAAATAGATGAGAAATCTTCTAGGGTAAGGCCATATTCTTAGTTGAATAATCTAAAGGAGATACCATAATAGCCTAAGAGATTTGTGCTCTTTTTGCTAACAACCAAGGCTACGAGTCCTTTGTCAAGGATTTCCAACCAAGATCATCACGCTCCAAGAACACAAATTTTTCCCATCCCATGGTTCTAAGACAACCCCTAATGCCATTCTCAATTCCTAATGATTCTAGAGTAAGGAAGGAGAAGAGACGATTTGGTTCTACGGGTTTATCTTTTAGGATTGTATACCTTTTTCTTTCTTCTTCATCTTTAAACCTTATATTGTGGCTTCTTCTAGGAGCTTCTTCTTGTTGAGAAGGGGTAGCAGTTCTCTTTCCTTTCTCAGCTCTTGAAGCCTTCTTCTTGTGTTCTTTAGGTGCCATTTTTTAGTTTAAGAAAGAATAGATGAAGAAGAAAGCTTGATTCAAGGGACTTTGAGTGTTTTTAGTATTAAGTGTTTAGAGTTTAATAAAAGAATGTAAAAACTGATAGGGGGGGGGGGGGGTATTTATAGTGTTTAGAATGAAAAATAGCCATTTATAGCTGTTGAAGAAAAAATATGCACGTTTTGATTGAGTTTCAATGGCTAGAAATTTTTAAATTCAGAGTCCGATTGGACTTTAACAAGTCCGGTGGTGAAATTTAAAAAGTATGGTCAGACTTTGTAAGGACCAAACGTAATTTAAAATTTAAGCATAACGGTCATAAATTTTTTAAAAATTTCGGTTGTACCATAGAGAGTATGGTCATACTTTTGCAGAAAAATTGAAATTAAAAATTTTCTAATAAGTGCGGTTAGACTTAATGTTGGTCCGATCGAAAAACTCTCAAAAATCAGAATTTTTTAAAGAAAAGGATGTTTTTAAAATGAAGATAAAAATATTTGATCAAAAATAGATATTGATTTGAAATTTGGATAAAGTAAAGTAGGTTTTCAAGCAGTTTTAAGCTTATGAAATTGTGCTCCCATCTAACATTCCTAAGTATTATTTTATGAAGTTCATTCTTTCTTCATTTAGGAGTTTGATGAATATGTCAGCAAGCTAGTTTTGTGTATCAATAAACTCTAAGATAATATTTTGGTTTTGGACATTGTCTCTTGAGAAATGATGCCTAATATCTATATGTTTTTACCTAGAATGTTGAATTGGATTTTTGGATAAATTTATAGCACTAGTGTTATCACACTTAATGGGAATGTGCACAAAAATTTTTTCATAGTCAAATAATTATTGTTTCATCTAAAGGACTTGAGTACAATAAAAACATACAGCAACATATTCGGCCTCTGTGGTAGATAGGGCAACCAACACTTGTTTCTTGCTAAACCAAGAAATTAGGCATTCACTAAGAAAAAGACATACCCCAATCATGCTCTTTCTATCTAAAAGACTGCTGGCATAATCGGCATCCGAAAAGCTTAATATGTCGAATGATGTATTCCTAGGACACCAAAATCCTAAATGTATTGTGACATTCAAGTATTTCAAAATTTGTTAGTAGCATTCAAATGAGATTCCCTAGGGCATGATTAAAATCTAGCACACAAACAAATGCTATACATCATATCGGGTCTAAATGCGGTTAAGTAAAGTAAAGATCCGATAATACCTCGATATTTCTTCTCATCTACTACCTTACCACTTTCATTATTGTCATGCTTTAGATATGTGTTCATGGGAGTTGTGCTAGACTTGCAACCATCCATTCCAAATTTCTTGAGGAGTTTCCTTGTGTACTTGGATTGGTTAATGAAGATCTAATTTTTGCATTGCTTTATTTGTAGTCTAAGGAGGAATTTGAGTTCACCCATCATACTCATTTCAAATTTTCTAGTCATACAAGAAGTAAATTCTTTGCACAAGGATTCATTAGTAGCACCAAATATAATGTCATCATTATAAATTTACACAATCAATATGTTATGCCTATTCTTTTTAATAAAAAGAGTTGTGTCAACTTTGCCTTTTGAAAAATTATTTTTCAAGCAAATATACACTAAGTCTATCGTACCAAGCTCTCGGAGCTTGTTTCAATCCATATAGTGCTTTTGTAAGTTTAAAAACATGATTTAAAAATTTATAATCTTCAAAATCGGGAAGTTGCTCAACATAAACTTCTTTATTGATAAATCCATTTAGAAATGCACTTTTAACATCCATTTGAAAAAGTTTAAAATTCATGTGACATATAAATGCAAGTAGTATCCTAATAGCTTTTAATCTAGCAATGGGGGTAAATGTCTCATAATAGTCTATGCATTCCTCTTGGTTATACCCTTTGCCTACCAATCTAGCTTTATTTCTAGTGATGAGACCATTTTCATCAAGCATATTCCTATATACTCATTTACATCCAATAATTCGAATGATCCTTAGGTCTAGGAATAAGTTTCCACATATTATTTCTCTCAAATTGATCGAGTTCATCTTGCATAGCAATCGCCCAACATTCATCACTAAAAGCCTCATTAATTGTCCTTGGCTCAATTTGAGAAACAAAAGTAAAATTAACATCTAAGTGTTTAAGTTTGAATCTAGAAGTTACTCCCTTTGATGTTTCACCAATAATGAGTTCTTTTGGATGATCTTTCTTATATTCCCAATCCTTAGGTAGCTCTTAATTCTCATCATCTTGTTCATCATGATTATTATTTGGAGCTTCAATTTGTTCAAGTGTACCTACAAAATCATTAAGAACACTACCTTTCCTTTGATCAAGTTTAGAAGATTCATCAAAAATAAAATGCATTGATTCTTCAACTACTAGATTTCTTTTGTTAAATACTCTATATGCTTTTCTAAATGATGAATATCCTAAGAACATGCCTTCATCCGATTTGGATGAGAATTTTTCAAGATTATCCTTGGTATTCATTATAAAGCATTTGCATCCAGATACTCTAAAGTATGAAATTCTAGGTATTCTTCCATTTCATAGCTCATAAGAAGTTTTGTTTATCAAAGGTCATTTATAGACTTGATTTGAAATGTAACAACCGGTATTAACAGCTTCCGCCCAAAAGTAAGATGGTAGTTTATACTCATTGAGCATTGTCCTAGCCATTTCAACTAAAGTTCTATTTTTCCTTTCAACCACACCATTTTATTGTGGTGTTCTAGGAGCTGAAAAGTTATGTGAAATATCAAGTTCATTGTAAAAGTTTTCAAAATTTACATTTTCAAATTCTTTGCCATGATCACTTCTAATAGATGTGATCACATAGTCCTTTTCATTTTGAACTCTTTTTGCAAATACTTTAAAATGGTTAAAAGCTTCATTCTTCTGAGCTAAGAAATTTATCCATGTAAACCTTGAGTAGTCATCCATAAGTACAAATGCATATAATTTTCCACCTAGGCTAGCAACTCTATTTGGTCCAAACAAATCTAAATGAATAAGTTCCAAAGGTCTAGATGTACTTACAACATTTTTAGATTTAAATGAATTGTTATGTTGGTTACCAAATTGACAAGGTTCACATATTCTATCTTTGTTAAATTTAACTTTGGGAAGACCATCAACTAGCTCTTCTTTACTAATGCATTGCAAATGATCCATACTAGTATGTCCTAGTCTTCTATGCCACAACTAAGCATCATTATTAATAGAAATCAAACATTCAAATTTATTGTTGGAATTTATGTCAATTTTATGTGTTACTAATTCTAGCTTATTTGAACGCAATTTCACCATTTGAATCTGTATCTTTGTATCCTTTGGAGTTAAAATTCACATTATATCCTTTTATCACACAATTGACTTGCACTAAGCAAATTGTGTTTTAACCCATCAACAAGCCAAACATTTTCGATCAAAATTTTTTCAAGCATGCCAATGGAGCCAATGCCAATTATTTTACATTTAGCATTATTTCCAAAAGTAATATTACCTCCATGTTTATAAGTGAGAGTTGTAAAAAGCTTTGCATTCCCCATCATATGCCTTGAACATTCACTATCCACAAACTAAGAACTCTCATTAATAATAGATTTTAGATATACCTACAAAAGCAATAATGTTCATCTTCTTTTAGGTACCCAAATGAAGTTGGGTCCTTGGAGGTTAGTAGTAGAAGGATCCTTTAACTTGAGATGAGCCTTTCTGATATAGCAAAATGTGCTCTTATGTCCAAATTTCATATAATATATGCATTGATACAATATTTTATACTTATGCACTTTTCTATTGAAATTCAATGAACTATGCACACAATTATAAGTATGTGTTGGATGAGTTTGTTTTTATGCTTTTTTTTTGTTTATGTTCATGCCTAGTGTAGATGAATGCATGATTTGCTCTTGGAATCTTAGTTCTTGAGTTTTATGTACCCAATGTAATCCTTTTAGGATTTTTAGGTTTAGTTTGTGCATTGGTGTTCTTTACAACTTCAACACTAGAGGTTTGAGTTGTGGATGCTTTTACAAATATGGGTGTTCTAGATGTGGTGTTGGATGATCCATTAAATTCTAAACTATATTTCAAGGAAGGCGAGCTTTGATTATCAATTAATGTGTCTAATGCTTCTTTTCCTTTATAAAATTTTGAAATTGATTCCTTAAGTTCCTTTAGTTCATGCTTCAAAATTTCATTTTTCTTGATCACATTTTCTAAGCTATGTGAATCTTTATTCATTGCATCAAGTGATTTCAATAATTTTTCATTTTGAGGTCTTTAATTCTAAGGTAGAATTTTTTAAGCTTACAAAGTCTTTTTCTAGCTTAGAGCATTTATCCTTACAAAATTTCATCTCAGAAAAATATTTTTCTATCCTAAGATTCATATGTTCAATCATATCACTATCATCCAATGCATTATCATCATACCCAATTAAATTCAATGGTTGAGTACCTACCTCATTGGAGTCTTTTTCATCCTCAATAGCCATGAGATATAGATTAGAAATTTCTTTCGCATCTTCTTCTTCTTCTTCACTTGAGGAAGTTTCATCCCATGTAGCTTTACGTGATTTCTTCATTTTTTATCCCACTTTTTTTTGTTCTTCAATTTGAAGCAATCCGACTTGATATACTTGAATTTGCCACATTCATAGCATTTTACTTCATTCTTTTTATCTTTGAAGGAAGTTTTAGAAAGTGTACCTTTGTTAGTTTACAATCTTCTCTTTCTCTTCCAATCATTTATCCTTTTAGAAAACATTTCCATTTCTTCTTCATCATCAATATGTTCATTGTTTGAGCTCTCAACTTCTTTGATTTCTTTGAGAGCTATTACTTTCCTCTTATCCTTCTCACCTTGTTCTTCATCTCTTTCGTTGTGCAATTCAAAGGTGAGTAATTTTCTGACAAGTTCATCGGTTCTCAAGGAACTTAGATCATGAGCTTCTTCAATTGAAGAAACCTTAGACTCAAAGTTCTTCTTGGCTCTAAGTGCTCTCAAGATTTTGTTGTTGACTTCATTTTGATCATATATTTTGCCATATTTCTTTAATTTGTTGATGATGACAAGTAATCAATTTGTCATGTCGGTAATATTTTCGTTGGGCTTCATCTTGAATAGCTCATACTCATGTATATACATTTGCTTCTTGGTGAGCCTCACTTGGGTAGTACCCTCATGATAGTTCTTAAGATTTTTCCAAATGCAATGAGCACAAGTGAGATGTTGGACTCTCCCACTTTTTTCTCTTGAAATAGAATTCAACAAGATGGATGCTGCCCTATAGTTTTTGAATCTATCTTTTATGTTGGCATTTGACCATTATAATTTGAAAAGAGAAACTTGTAGACCCTAAATTTTTTATCCAGTTTGGTCCGATATTTTTTATATATAGTCCAAAATAATTTTTGTGGTATTTTAATTAAATAATATTTATTTTAATATTTAATATTTTTAATTTTTAATAAAAATAAAAATGGTAAAGATAAATAAATAAAAATCGGAGACGGAAAAATTCATCGTCGAAGGTGAATCGACCACAGGCCAATTCGCCAGCAGGAATTGGGCCATTTCGCCCGTAGAAAATTCCTGCGGCGAATTGGCGCCCGCCCGCAGCAGCTCGTAATTCTCGCAGTTTTCGCGTGCAATTTTTTCGCTAGCGCAATTTTTTCCGAAACCAAATTTAATTTGATTTTGATTTCTTTTCCTAATTAGTTTTAGTTTCCTTAGACAATTAGAAGGAGGTTTATTATTTTTCCTATAAATAACACATTAAAACACAAAATTAGGGGTAGAAAAAAATTATTTTATGAGGAGGAAAAAATTATTTACTGGATCGGAGACTCAAAAATTCCATCGGTCAAAGGAAAACCCTAGCAAGCAAGAGACATTAGCAACAAGAGGCAATCATCAATCCATTAAAGGCAACAACATTGCCTTTGTTATTGCTCATCCAGAAGTCAATTTTGGTGGAACCAACGAACGGAGGTTTGATTATAAATCTTGGATTTACAAAATTTTTACGTTTAGATTCATGAATTGTTTAAGCATAACCATTTATTTTGATATTGAGTTAGTAACCTAAATTATTAAACTTAGTATTTTATTTTACATATCAAATTATCCATTCATTAAAAACCCTAAAATCATTCTTCTGCTTCCACAACTTTAAAAACCCTAAAATCATTTTTCTGTTTCTAAAACTTTAAAAACCCTAAAATCATTCTTCTATTTCTAAAACTTTAAAAACCCTAAAATCATTCTTCTGCTTCCAGAACTTTAAAACCCTAAAACTGTCCTCCTATTTCCAAAACTTTAAAACCCTAAATTATTTTTCCCGAACTATTTTCTTAATCATCTAAACTTTAACTTTTTCTCCAAAATTTCCAAATGTCTTCTTAAATCTCAAAACCCTATTTTCTAAATCTTAAACCCTAAAATCTTAAATTTCAACACCAAAACCTACAACCCCAAAAGTCAGTTTTCAAAATCTTCCGGGGCACTACCCCACCCTGCAAGAGGTGCTGCCCCCTTGACCCCCTAAAACATTCAGTAGCTATGTTATTACTTTAAAATATTTCTCAACAAATTAAACTAGTATATGCAAAATCCTAGAAACTCTACTTAATGCATGAACCCCCTAGAGTTAATATATTTACTGTTTTATTTAAATTGGATAAATGTTTATTATAAATTTTGATGGATGTTTGATGTCTTTGATGAATGATTTATTTATTATGCATGGTTATTTACTTTTAGTGATTTATTTTAATTTTCAAATATTGTAAGAGGTGTGTTTCCATATTTTTGGGTACCTCATGTCGTGAGCATAATGTAATTTATTTTTATTTTAAAGTTTTTGGACTAATGTAAAGGATATATTTCCATCTTTCGGTGGATATCCTATTTAGTTTAGACATGAACGATGTAAGGACATGTTTCCATCCTCGGATGGGTGTCCATTTATTTGCTTTGTTTGGACATTGCTTTGATTTTAATATAATGATGTTTTATTTTAATTGTTGCATGTAATATGGATAATATTGTTATATTTAAGAATTTTATAATATTAAGACTTGCAAAGGAGGCCGGTTTAAATGAACTGGGCGTTGTGGGTGTGCTTGGCCATTTCTCACCTTCCCCACTCGTACCTAACTTTCCGAGCCCATTAGGGGGTTGGGGATTCCTTAGGAATGAAGTTATCCACCCCTTTCTTTTTCCTGGCCCTTCCGGGTGGCGACTCCATTTTCTCCGGGCTTAGGCCCGTGTTCTCTAAGGCCCCAAGCCTAAACAGTGCCGAAGTCGCAAGAACCATTCCACCGGGAGTGGGGGCGAAAATCCCCGTTCACAGAACTTGGACACTGAGTAGGAGGTTTCCACTCACTTTCAATATAATTTCAAAGCTCTATTCCCTCACTGTCTAGAAACAAAAACATTTTGTGTTTCCAATAGGAATAATTGGTTCCATCAAAGTATGGTCTAAGAAGAGAGTTAAGATTTCCATGAGAGGTAGATGAAGAAGAGGTTGCTATTTTGGATCAAATTTCACAATTAAATTAAGAAATTGACAAGCTCTGATACCAATTGTTGTCCCAAGATAGCAACCAAGAGGGGGGGTGAATTGGTTTGGCTTAAGGATTGATTGTTAATTCAAAATTTCAAAGATTAAAAAGAAGTATAGAAGATGTAGAAGAAGATCAAGTAGAAGATGGAATACAAAGGTTTATAGTGGTTCAGATTTAGCTTGATCCTACATCCATTTCCTTAACAACTTATTAAGGTTCCACTAGCTTTAAGTTTTTACAAGCTTAACTCTAACTTGGTGTATTCTCTTGTAACACCCTTATACTCTATACATGTATAATACACACACCTAGTATATATAGAATATGCATATACGGTACAAAAATCTCATGACCTGGTTTAATAAAAATTTTCACATTTCTGATTTAAAATTTCAAATACTAAATATATAAAATTAAATAGTATATAAATATTCCTTACTTGTTATAGGAACTCAAAATAAACATTTTATATGAAAATTTCTGGAAAAAATTCGCAAGAGTTTTATCTGTAATTTGAACATCCTAAAATTTAGCAAAACACAACCTGCATCAGAAAACACTCCCAAATAATTTCAAATCACCATTTTACCCATACTCCTCAATTTTACCAAGTTTCTCAAACATTTATTTATATATATATATATATATAATTTAGAACACATTTAAATCCCCATTTCAAATAACTTAACCCAAACATTCTTTATAGTTTATAATACATAAAATCCAAAAACATGATATAATACGCATAATACCCAAAGTATATAATAAAATAAAATATATACATGCTGCTGACAGTGTTTTTGATTTTGATATCAACTCTACAAGTATAACCACAAGTCTAGACCCGACCTGGTTTAAAAGAACTCTCCGGCTCAGCTGAATCTATCCTGTCACCTGTGGATGTAAACAATCGCGCTAAGCCAAAAGCCTAACGATACAAACTTGATAACAATAAACCTCAAATGCAATGCCAATGCACAATGCATATGGATATCGCACCATTCTATTTTCTAATCTTTTCAAATATTTCACAATCCACAATTCACATAAAAACAAACACAAGCATGGGCTCAAAGATAACTAATATGTTATTCAAATTTCAGAGTTACTGTTTTGGTTTATAATGACACCATGTGTCTAGCTCCGAAGGCAAAATATCAATGTAATAGTCCAACAGGTCTGAGCTTACAATTCGGTCTTTTCACCCAGCCCAGTTTCAAGGATTTTTTTATGAGGCTTACGATCCGGTCTTTTCACCTCAAAAATATTTTCACAGTAACACCTAGCGTCTAGCCCGAAGGCCAATCATAGGCATGCCGCCAAACACAGAACTCTGAAAATTGAATAACATACTAGGCACACAATTTATTCACATTTATCATTATCAATCTCTTTCTCATTGTCACATAATCAAGTTAGGCACATTGCCTTATTTTCTCATCTTTTTCTCACTTTTATTATTTTTATCAATTTTCTCATTTATATCGATATCAATTCATTTTATTATGTTTTCAAATATCTCATTACATTATGCCACATTTTTGTATTTATAACACATTACCCAATTACTTTGGGTATTTTCATATAATTCACATATTAATCACATTTAATGTAATCTAGCCAATACCCATGGCTTTTTAACAATGCACTTAATGCATACACTACAAATGACATTACCCAAACACTTTGGGTCATTTTCACATAATACACATATTTCACATTTTACACAATTTAGCCATTTTCAATGACTTTTCACAATGCATTTAACATATATATGACATTATAAATCTCATAGCACATTATTAATACATAACCAATGTATCAAGTAGCTTAATACATTTTTCAACCAAAATGTATTAAGCCCAAATGTCATGCAAACATAACCAATGTATTTAAAATTTGTACTTACCTCAAATAGCAACCAAAACAAGCTTAAAACAACTTCTAATCCTATCTTTCGAACTTTCCCTTCACCACTTGGATGAAACAAATCAACCTTCCTCAATACCTAAACCAAATGTGATAACAAATAATCATTTAGTATCACATTTAATGGCATTTCAAATATTAAACCATAATTAAACTCCATCCAAGTAAAAATTCAAAAGTTAAGGTTAACCTCACTTTAACTTTGGATTCTCATATTAGGCCATTTATTTTAATATATTAAGCTTATTTATATTATTAGAAATATATTTTAATACATTTAAACCATTTACATTATAAAAACACACTCTTATACACAAAATTCTAAAATGGAATAACCTTCCCTCATTGAAGGTTTTCTATTCCAACACAATCCATTAATTATTTTAAGCTTATATTTATTGCTTATATCATCAAACAAAAAGATTAAACCAATAAAATTATACAATTCAACAACTTTGAAAAAATCATTTTCCAAAACCCTAAATAACACTTCCATTCTCAAACTCCAATCAAACACAACCAAATCTAATATTTGACTTTAAAATACTTGTTTAAGCACCAAAACAACTCATTTAAAATCAAATTTCACAATTAAAAAATCATGATTTCTCAAACCCTAAAAGTCCATAATCCTAAATTCTCTCTCTTCACCATTCTTTATCCAAATTCAACCATTTCTTCAATCCAACCTTAAAATCATTAATAACTACCCAAAATAACTTTATACACACCAATTCCAACAATTATAACATACTACTTAAAAATTCAACATCTCACATATTCAAAATTTTTATGGAAATCCAAAGAAAAAACAAAGAATTTACTTTTTCAAGTGGAAATCATTAAAAATCCTCTTTGAACCTTTGAAATCCTTCAATTCTTAGAGCTAATAAGAAGAAAAATCCTTGAGCTTTCTGCTATAGTAGTTCGGCCAAGAAGAAAAAGAAGAAGAAGAAGACTATTTTTTTAATTTCTCTTTTCATTCATCTTTTAATTATAACCATATATATATTTTATAATAATTTAATATTTAATTATTTATTAAAGAAATTAAAAAACTAAAAATCCATCATCCATTCAAAAATAATTTATTTTTGCATTATTTTATTAATTTTAAATTTTTAAAATTTATTTATAAAAATGCCATTGGACTTTGACTTTTCTTTTAAAAAGTGTTGACTTTATATGTTATGTATATTTTACATATATATCACATATATATTTCACTTTTTCATTTAAAATCTCTTCTTTTTCATTTAAAACCATTAATTTAATTTATCCTATTAAATTATAATTTATTTTATCAAATTTCTAAAAATTAAAATTTTGAGATATTACATCTCTAGCTCACACCAAACTACTTATAATGGTTTGAGATCACTTGCTCACAACCCTTATAAGATTTTTTCTAGGCCCGCTTTCACAACTTAAGTGTTTTCAACACACTTAAACTTGAGAATGTGTTTAATGTTCATACTCAATGCTCAATTAATACAAAAAGTAATTTTGATGCAAAAGAAAGAAAGATGTTCAAGAAGGCTATTACAATCACAAACTTATATAAAAATGAAATTTCTTAAGGTATTTATAGCCTTCAAGTCAAGAATTAGCCGTTTAAGGTTGGGGTCAATATGTTTGACTCTTGTCTTCCACTAATTTCTCTGCCAGAGTAATTTCCTGGTCGGACTCCTAAGGGTCCGGTCGAAAGTAGTGTGGTCCGATTTGAATTATGCATGGTCCAGTCGGAGTAATTGAAATTCTTTTTAATTCTCTTTTAACGGTTAGTCCACATGGCTTCCACTTATTGAGTGGAGATACAGTGGCTTCTGACTTAAGTAATTTTTAAATAGTCCGGTCGGACTTGTATCAGGTCCGGTCGGACTTGTATCAGGTCCGGTCGGACTTGCCTTAGACAGTCTAATTTTTTAGTGTACCCTCGATCGAAAAATCAACTAGATATTTTAGAGAAAATTGGCTTCTATGGTCTGGTCGGAATATCATGGAGTTTGGTCGAATTTATGTGGTACTTTAAGAAAATGAAAGTACTTCTGACCGTGAATCCTTTTGTATGTTTTGGCTCTTTTCTCATTCAATGGTCTGGTCGGTAGGATATGTGGTCTAGTAGGACTTCATATGGTACGATGAGATTTTGGAAGTACTCTCCATCGTGAAATCTTCTGTGTCTTTTGGCTCATTTGGTCATCAATAGTCCAGTAGGTCTTCTAGGTGGTCTGATTGGACTTTTCATATTTTCTTCAAATGACTTCCCGCAAAATAAAACTTGGTGCAAGTGTTAGGTAAATTCAATTTGATTACCTAAGATCAAAAATAGGAGGTTTGGTTAACAAATACAATACTCTGAAAAATGATATTACATAAGATTTCACACATGTTTTATACAATTTCACACTTTTCTAATACTTTGGCAATTATGCCATTTTTCATTCTTTTTGCATTTTCCATCATTTTATAAGATTTCCATACTTTTTCATCATTTTAATCAATTTCTTCTCCACAACTTCAATATGGCCGAATTATGTCCTATAGTAGGCATAATTCAATTTTTTCCATAAACATATTTTTCAATGCTATTAGATATCTTAAAATGGCTCATTTAATTACACATTATGCATTTCATACCTTTAAACATATATCTATGCACTTTTCATATGAATTCACACATAAAGTAGCATAGTCAAACATATATCTATGCACTTTTCATATGAATTCGCACATAAAGTAGCATAGTCAATATTCTCACATTTAATGCAATATGCTAAATAAAGCATTTCAACACATTACAATCAAAGTATGTACTAACCTTTAGTTTAAGCTATTTTCAAGCTAAAAACCACCATTTTTCCTTCAATTCTCTAAGTGTCCTTCAACACTTGGTGTGAACAACTTGCTTCTACTCAATGCTTATTCAAAATATGAATGTTCACAATTATTTAAAATCATATTCTGAGGCATTTAGGCTATTAAATATCAATTAAATATCATTCCCTCCAATTTTCAAATTTTAACCTCAACTCTCTTCGATTTTGAAACTTCTCTTTACTCAACCCTAAACCACATTATAAGTTTCAATTTAGCATTAGCAATAAATTTAAATTTACTTTAATCATTCAAATACCATTTACATCAATTCCACCAAGAATTCCACAAAAATAATATTTTCACCATTATTACCTTATTCAAACTTCATTCTATGAAGCTCATTTTTAACATTTAACTATAAAAACATCACTTATACATCAATATAACATTAAAAACAATTCACTTCCATAATTATAGAAATCTCTTTCAAAAATTCAAATTTCACATAATAGGTCCATAACCCTAACCTTAACCAAAATTTCTCGTAATCAATTTCTAATCATAAAATTATTACATACATATTAAAACAACCTTAAATTCATCTATTGCCATAATTATCATCATCCATTCTAGAAACCATATTTACACATATTCATTACCAACATCTAGTTTCATCAATCTTGTGTATCTCAATCAATTACTAATTAAATTACTATATATCCATCATATTAACTTCAATCCTATCAATTTAACAATTTTAAATCAACTTTCTCTTTCTACCCTTATCAATACATAACCTAAAAGCCTATTAAAGTAAAGCTTAAATAATAAAAACTTACTTGAAACCTTAATCTTTCTTTAAAATTCTTTTAATTCCTTTGAAAAACTTGATGAACTTGATGAATTGGAGAAGAAAATTTTTCCCCTTTTAGCTCATGGAGAAATACGTTTTTTTCAAAGAAAAAGAAAGGAGGAAGAAGAAGATGAATATGTTTTATTTTTCTTCTTATTTTATTATCCACATATATATATTATTTTATTATATTAATAATTACTTATATATTTTTTAAATTCTAATTTCTTTCTTCCATTCAATAATAATTTAATTTTGAATTATTTTAAAAATTCAATTTCTTATCTTCCATTTAATTTTCATCTTTATCCCTTATTTATAATAATTAATTAATTCCTTAATTCTCACTAATCATATCTCTTCCTTCTTTGACTTTCCTTCTTCTCTTATTATTATTATTATTATTATTATTATTATTATTATTATTATTATTATTATTATTATTATTATTATCAACAACAGCTTTTTCAACACCAATTTATACTTGATATATATGTGTGGTATATTTTATATATATGTATATCTCATATATATTTTACTTATATATTAAATATACTTTTATGTACATATTTATGTAATATATATACTATGTCTATGTAATGTATATTTTACTCATATGTATATATAATGTGTATCATATGTACATCAAGTATACCTTATATGTATATTATATATATTAAATATAATATATATATCCAACATATATAATAATTATATAATATGTATATGCTATGCATACACTAGGTATACATTAAATATATACAACACCTATACCTTCAAATACTTATTTAATTTTTTCAAGATCACGGATATCACAAATTACATGTGGAATGTATGTTGGAAATGAATGAAAAACATACTGCTCAAATGTATATATAAAGCCCCTTAAACTTATAGTATTTAGTCATTTTATCTCTTGAACTTTTGTATTAATCATTTTATCTTTTGTACTTATCTATTTTTTATTAATAGATATTTATATTAACAGGGTCATTTTGCCATATTATTTAGGGCTTTTGATAAAAATACAAGAAATTTTTTTTTTAAAAAAATTCAAATTTACTATATTTATAAATTATTTATCAAAATATCAAAATTTATAAATTATTTACCAAAATAACAGATTTTCATTAGTTTACAATGAGTTTATTATGAGTTTATAATGAGTATATCATGAGTTTATAAATTTTACATAGTTTATGATATGAAAAATCTGCAAGTGCATAGAATCATATTCAAGTAATACAGTTATGAAATAAGATATCATTCCTACAAAAAATGTTTACTAATTACCAACTAAAATCAACTTAATCACTATTTAGACAATTGAATAATGAACGTAATTAAGAAGAAAAATAATTCTAAATCTAAATTAATTAACACCAATTTAATTTAAGAAAAATTATAATAAAACTAACAATCTAGAATATTGAATTCATGCGATAATCGAATGATAATTTCTTATGTCTATTAATCCAATTTTAATTATATATTCATGTTATGGACAAATGATTCTTAAAAAATTACTATTTTTTCTCAAGGCATAATAACATATTAATTATAAATCATTAACCTATTTTTTAATAGCCTTAATAACGTATAATTAATTCATTAAAAGCCAATCATTCATATATTTCAACACAAGTCAAATTGAATATTCTCATGCCAATTATTTTCTTGTGATTCTATTAACTAATTTCAATAAATAAATATTCCTCTTAGAGTTATTCACTAATCTAGAATTATGCAATTGTTGGCCAAGCAAATACAAGTATTAGGCTCAGTAATATAATTAACATGAATAAAGAACAATAGATCACAAACATATATCAAACAATCAATCATATTTCATCAATGTTCTAGATAACAGATTTAGCCACTCATACTAATAAGAAAACACATCATATCAATTAAATTAAACATAATAAATATAAATTAAAACTGAAACATAAATAAATTAAGGGAAGCGAAGAAAAACTCTTTTAATTGAATAGTAGATCAACTCCAATCTCTTGGTCTATCTCTCTGCATTCTCCTCTCTAGAATTTTTATTTTTAATAAAAAGACGCTAATGTTTCAGACTTCCCCTCATGTTCTAAGTCTCATATCCCTAAATAACAAATTACCAAATGTTTAAGAATATCCAACTACCTAAAATTAGGCTCCTAATTGTAATCTACTTCTACAGAATTTGAGTTGTATTTTACAAGACAATTTACTATTAGATAACAACATTATCTCAATTTGACTTATTCAACAAAGTTGTAGTTCTTGAAGTGTAGATAACTTTAGGCTTTTGAGTCACTTCAATTGGGCTTTGGAAACTCAAGATATGGCCTAAATACTCACAATGGTTTGGACGTTAATTCTACTTCAGAATCTCAGGCCTAATTTTGACTGAATATTTGGAGGCTCAACGATCTTGGATTTTAATAAATCAGATATCTCTGGAAAGCTTAAGATTTCATATACAAACTTCATAAATATAACTTTTCCATTCTTGAATTCTATCATTACTGAAATCTTCATTAAAGCTTTAAATGTTTAATCTGCCTAAAATTTTGGAAAAATGTCACCATCTACTACATTTTTAAATTTTTTTACTTTTTTACCTTAGGTATTTTAGTTATTTTATTATAAACTCATAATAAACTCATTATAAACTATGTAAAATTTATAAACTCATTATAAACTCATGATAAACTCATTGTAAACTAATAAAAATCTGGTATTATGGTAAATATTTTATAAATTATGGTATTTTTATAAATATTTTATAAATATGATAATTTTAGAATTATTTTTAATATTTCTTGTATTTTTATCAAAAGCCCTAAAATTTTTTCTTGTAAAAGTCTGACAAAAATTAATTCAAACTAAACTCTACTAAAAAATAATGAAATTAGAACACAAAAACAAGCTTATAATAAATTAATTCAACTCAATTTCATGAAAAAACTGATAGAAAACTATATGTTCAATGTGCACTTATCAAATTCTCTCATACTTGAACCTTTGCTTGTCCTTAAGCAAATTAACCATCATTAAATTAAATTCCAATAATCAATTAAACATAATGAACCAAAGAAAAATAACAATCCCTTATTCTCAACTTAAAACACTAAACTTCAAAGAATCATAACCTTAAACAATTTTACAAACTAAGTACACTTATTTATTGGGATAATATACAATTCCTCATAACTCCATTAATCCAAGAATGTAATAAGCATCACTAAGTAGCCAACTCTACACAATAATTGAGGATCAATAAGAATTATGTTTTTAATATTATTATATATATATATATATATATTCAAATGGATGTATTTTATGCTTCATCTCATTTTTTTTCCTTTTTCTCCATGGTGGATGCATTTTATGCTCCATTCCACCTTTATAATCTAAAGCGAGTGCATTTTATTCTCCATATTGCAAAATTTTTATTTTTATTTATTAATTAAGCATAATTCCCATATCATATCCCCACATAATTAAATAATTAATTACCTTAGTGATACATAATAACATAAGAATCTATGATATTACCATGAACTCAAAAGACTATGATTCAACATAAAACAATTATAACTATCCTTAAAAATAAGTGTTCTTAATTTGTAAAATTTTTTAAGATCATAACCTCATCCATTCCATGCATTAAATTGAGAATAAGCAAAAAAATATTTCAATCTAGTTAAAAGAGTTTAATTATCATGTTGAAATTTAAAATAACAATAATTAACACACTTAATAAAAAGTAAAGAACAAGTAGGGATCAAAATAACCAATTAGATAGCAAAATACGAGTAAAAACTAATCCTAATATTTATTAAAAAAATGAAAATTAAATCTAGTACAAAGAAAAAATGAATTTAAATTAAAATTAAAACAAAAAACAGCCTAACCAAATCTAATGTAAAACAAACTAATAATAAGAGTTAACTAGAATTTTCTAAGCACCTCCCTCTTCATTCTTAATGTTTATTGTACTAAACTGCTATTTCTTAGAGATCTTAGGAGGTCTTCCTTTCTTTTTCTTCACCAAAATTGATAACCTACCTCTCTTCCTCTTAATTAGTGATGGGTTAGGTTCATTATCATCACTTGAAGTATCATCTAAAACCACTAAGTCAAGTTGTGATCTAGCTATTTCACTAGCTTTCTCCAAAATTTCCCTCTCTACTATCTCATCATGATCTATAATGTATTCATTAGGATCAAGATAAGCACGCCTAAAAACATAGTAGGCAGTGAGTTGTTCAGGCATTTCTATAGGTGGAATCACATAAAGTGAAGCTGGATCCCAAATATTGTCTTCATGTTTCCAACCCCAAGTATATGAATATTCTTTATTATTCAATTTTCTCTATTTTATGGCTTTGCTAATCATGAATTAAACTTTCTAGGAACTCAACCTTATATAGAGAAGAAATAAAAACTAATCCTAATGCCAATCAACTATGAAAATTCTTCTTGAACTCTTATTATTATTATTATAGCTAATTAACTAAAAAAAATCTTGTTCACTAGGATTAGGAATTCAATTCAAAATAAAAGACTAATAGTATAACTCCAATCCTAGAAAAACTAAATCATCTAATTATAACCTAATTAAGACCTAATTATATAAAAAAAATTTCCTTTTCCTTTTTTTTTTAATAAATTTTTTTCATAATTTTGAATTTTTGGAATCAGACCCGTCGCGATTACGCTGAACAGAGCGATTGCAATGAGGCCTCGGGTTCTCCTAGTAGCACGATCATGACAGGGCCTCTGGTTCTCCTCATAGCATGATCGTATGGATTGGCGCGATGGCGACAAGGCCTGTGCTCCTCTCTTTGCGATCGTGTGGACTGGTGCGATTGAGATAGAACTGGTGCTCCTTTCGTCTTGATCGCATGGACTGGCACAATCGTGATGACTTCCCTACTACTTTTTTTTTTTGAAGAAAAACACTTTTCAAACTCAACCCTTCTTGCCCTTTCTTCTCCTACTTTTGCTATTTGCTTAAAATAAAAAATAAAACATTAAAGAATATAACAAAATTAAAATGTTAAAAACTTGTTAAATAATAATCTAACTAAGAAGAAATTAAAATTCAAAGAAAATCACTTGGGTTGCCTCCCAAGACGCGCTTGGTTATAGTCATTAGCTTGACTATTTTAGTTATTTGCTTCAAAAAAGTAAAGTAATGGATTTGAAAGACTCAAACCCATTTTTATTGTATGGTTTAAGGCGATGCCATTCACTTTAAATTTATTGTTATGACTTTGAAACTCCATTGCACCATGATAAAAAACCTTAGAAATTGTAAAAGGGCCTGTCCATCTAGATTTTAACTTGCCAGAAAATAATTTAAGTCTTGAATTAAATAATAACACGTTTTTGCCCTCATGAAAATCTCACCTTTTATATGTTTATCATGCCACATTTTTGTTCTTTCTTTGTAAATTCTATCATTTTCATAAGCATGTAGGCGTAATTCATCTAACTTATTCGATTGCAATAATCTTTTCTTACCAATAACATCTCTTTGAAAATTGAATAATTTAGTTGTCCAACAAGCTTTATGCTCTATCTCCATTGGTAAATGACAATCTTTTTTAAATACAATTCGATAAGGAGACACACCTAAAGATGTTTTGAAAGTTGTTCTATATGCCCAAAGAGCATCATCAAGCTTACTTGACTAGTCTTGAAGAATTAACTGTGGCTTCTAGTATTCGCTTCAATTCACGATTTGAGATTTCCACTTGTTCACTAGTTTGAGGATGATAGGGGGTACCTACACAATGAAAAACACCATATTTAGCTAATAATGCATCAAAATAACGATTACAAAAATGCTTGCCTCTATCACTAATAATTATCCTAGGGACACCAAAACGAGTAAAAATATTATTTTTCAAAAATTTTACAAAATGTTTTGACTCATTTGATGGTAAGGCAATCACTTCCATCCATTTAGACACATAATCCACTGCAACCAATATATATTGATTCCCATAAGAAGATGAAAATGGTCCCATGAAATTTATTCCCAATACATCAAAAAGTTCAACCTCTAAAATGTTTGTTAAAGGCATTTCATTCCTTTTGGAAATATTACCCATTCTTTAATATTTATCATAGCTAGACACAAATTTATGGGCATCTTTAAATAATGTAGTTCAATAGAATCCACATTGAAGCACTTTGGCAACTGTCCTAGAAGATCCAAAATGACTCTCACATTCTAGAGCATGACAATGTTCAATACACTATGAATTTCATCCTCGTTCACAATCTTCTAATAATTTGGTCAGAGCAATATTTATATAAATATGGATCATCCCAAAAATAATATTGCACTTCATGCAAAAACTTCTTTTTCTATTGATAAGTTAAATTTGTAAGGAGTATTTTGTATACCAAATAATTAGCATAATCAACAAACCAAGGAGATTTACAAGTAAGATCATGACAATGATTCAATTTGTAAGGAGATTTAGCATATTTAGCACTTTGGCAATTGTCCTAGAAGATCTAAAATGACCCCCACATTCTAAAACATGACAATGATTCGATATATGATAAGTGTAAATTGACCTTATATTTTCTATCTGATTTAGCATGTAATTAATCTATTCTAAGCTTATTTAAGTGTTTTTATTTCATTATCTTGGCATTAAGTTTAATTTAAATTAATTTCATGTAGGTGTGTGTAAACTGAAATTTTTAGGCAGAATTGGATATTTAGGGTTTCAAGTATAATTTCGGTGGGTATAAAGTACAAAATTGGAAAAGTAGTCTTCATGAAATTGATAGAGGACACCTCAAACTTTTCAGAGATGACTAGTTTATTAAAATCCGAGTTTGTTTGGGCTTCCAACTTAAAAGTCAAAATTGGACTTAAATTTTAGAAGCAGAAGTCCAATTTGAGCCACTAATAGTAATTAGGCCATAACTTGGGTGTCTGAAGTTCGAATAAGGTGATTCAAAAGCCTAAAATCATCTACTCTTCTTGAGTTACAATTTTTCAGAAGGAGTCAATTTAACATAAGGCCTCTATCTAATACAAAATGGGCTAAAATTTTTGAATTCAAAATTTTGAATGGAAGTTGAGTAGGAGTAGAAGTCTAGTTTTGAAGGAGTTGGAGAAGACAACTTAACAAGGACATAAACAGTAGCATAGGGGAGATCAAGAGCCAATTAACTACTACACTTTTTCATCTTCTTAAGGAGAGATTATTTTTTCTATCATTGGAGATAAAAGGAAGAAAGAAATTGGGCTTGAAGGGGAATTCGTCATCTTTACAAGATTCTTCATCTGTCTAGTATGAACTCTCTATTTGGTTTAGTTTTTCTAGTTCATATTGTATTTAATGCTTTTGTTATATTATTGATTTGAATGTTGGAATTATGAACATCATGTTTAGTTTCTTAATTTTTATGGTTATTATGTTTAATTTAGCTATGAGTAACTAATCCCCTTTAGTGTGATTAGGCGGATTTAGGATTGTGGATAATGGGTATTAATTAATTTGATTACTATTGATTTTTTGAAATTAAAGTTTTATTGATTTCGTTCTTAGTGCTTGTGATTGTCTAGCCATCAATTGCTTATTCAATTGAAATCATATGTTGAGTGAAAGCTAGGTATGATTTTAGATTAAGAAATCAACAACTTAAAAAAATTCTATTTAGAGATAAAAGAATAATCTTAAAACCAATTTAGTTCCTTTGAGCTTTATAGGTTGTTTTAATTTACTGTTTATGAAAATAGAATTAATAAATTGCATCAATCATTAATTTTCTTGCTTAAGAAAGTGGAAAATTAAATTTTAAGAAATTGATAACTTTGATTCAAGAAAAATTTAAATTAGTTTGAAAAGTTGTTTGTGCCCATTTGAAATAACTCTAACGAAACCTATTCCTACTGTTTATCTCAAATATTTGAATTTAGTTATTTGAATTTAAATTTTAAGTTTGAATTAATAGATAATTATCTTACTTTAATTTCATTTTGAATTTACAATTAAGGATTAAGTATTTAATTTTTGAATATTAAATTGATTAAATAGTTTTCAGATAATAGTTGATTTGAATTTCAGCTAGTCAAGCGGTATTAGAAGAATTTAATCATGAAATCAAAAAATAGTGCAGAGAAAATAATAGAGCAAGAAGAGAGAGACTTCGCCTAGAAAGAGAAGAAAGGGAACAAATTCGACCATAGGAGTCTATAGAAGAAGTTAATAGAGTCGAAGTAGGGGAAGCTAGTGATGACTTGAAATTCAACCAAATTCAACCAAGAAATCTCACTCTGAGAGAACTTGCCATGCCTAATGCTCAGATTGGATCAAGCATCACTTGACCTGCAGTGAATGCTAATAATTTTGAACTTAAATTAGCTCTCATCAACATGGCTCAATAACAACTTTTCTATGGCTTGAACTAGGAAGATGCTATTGCTCACTTGGTAAATTTTCTAGAAATTTTTGATACAATCAAGATGAATGGAGTTAGTGATGATGTAATTAGGCTACACCTTTTTCCTTTCTCATTAAAGGGCAAGGAAAAAGCTTGGTTGCAAGGACAAGCTGCTGGAACCTTCATCATTTAGGATGATCTGTCTAAAGTGGGAAGATCTATCTAAAGGATTTTCGGCAAAATATTTCTCTCTTAGAAAAACTGCAAAATTTAGAAATGACGTAACCAGTTTTGTGCAGTTTGATGGAGAGTCACTTTATGAAGCATGAGAAAGATTTAAAGACCTTCAAAGGAAGTGCACTCACTACGGGATTCCAGAATGGCTAATTGTACAAATATTTTATAATGGAATAACAGGGCCATTAAGGAGTACAATAGATGCAGCTGCTGGAGGTGCTCTTATGAACAAAATACAGCTGAAGCAATGAAATTTCTTGAATCCATGGAAGTAAATAATTACTATTGGTCTAATGAGAGGTTTTTTCCTAAGAAGGTAGCCAAAGTTCATGAAGTGGATGGGATATCTCTCTTAGCAACTAAGGTAGATGCTCTAGCTAGAAAACTTGATCATGTGAATCTTATTTTTGTTGTTTGTTATGAAAATTGTGGAGGAAGCCATCGGACTATGGAGTGTCAAGTTCAAGAGAAGATTCAGTTTGTGGGAATCAAAATTTTGCAGTACCAACTCCTTTTGTAAATACCTACAATTCTAGCTGGAGAAATCATCCAAACCTGTCTTGGAGGTGGTAATCAAGGTAAGCAAAGGGCATCTTATCAAGCTCCATTGTTAAGAAACCAAATTCAAAACCAATTATAACTATAAGAAAGTAAACCATCTTACGAATTGGCTTTGGAGAAATTTATTAGAGTTGCTTCTGAAAGGTATGACAAATTGGAATAAAGAATAGAACAGATTGCAATCCAAAGTAAGAATCTAGAAATTCAAGTTGGTTAAATAGCAAGCTCTCTTAACAATCGTCCACAAGGAGCGCTTCCAAGTCAAATTGAAATTAATCCAAGAACATTGCAATGGTATTTTCCTAAATAGCATACGACTTGAAGACTCAACACAAAAGACCCCAGCTCTACAAATTTTTTCTTCTAAATCGATAACTAAAGAGAGTGAACATGAAAAAGAGAAGGCACATGTTAAACAAGAGATAAAATCTTACGTGCCATCCATTCCCTTTACTTAACAGCTGATACAACATAAGTGAAATCAACAATACAACAAGTTCTTTTACATTTTTAAGCAACTTTGCATTAATTTACCTCATAAAATCTCTTTTTCAGATGCCAACATATGCGAAGTTCTTAAAGAAACTTTTTTCTAAGAAGGGAAAGAAGGAAGAAATAGCCTCAGTTGCACTTACTGAAAAGTGGAACACATTATTACAAAATAAATTTTCCTTTAAGCTTAAGGATCCATGAAGTTTTTCTATTCCCTGTCAAATTGGTAGATTTAATTTTCAAAATTCATTATGTGATTCAGGTGCTGTTATTAATCTAATGCCTTTATCTATTTACAAAAAATTAAAATTCACAAAGATGACACCTACCGATATAACTTTACAACTTATAGATAGATCATTCATGTACCGTGAAGGCATAGTAGAAAACATGCTTGTAAAAGTGGAATAATTCTACATCCCTATTGATTTTGTAGTTGTGAATTTGAATGAAGATGTAGATGTTTCACTAATTTTCGGGAGGTCCTTCCTAACTGTCGTTGGAGCTGTAATCGATATGAAGAATGGCAAGCTTACCTTAAAAGTTGGGGATGATCAGATATAGCTTAAAATGATTGAATCTATGAAGGATTTTACTTTCAAAAGTTTCCAAATGGAGGGAAGTGATAAATCTCTTAAAAAAGATATCACTAAAAAAAATTCGCTCAAAGTTTGCCCGGTATCAAACTCTAAGCCAAAGGAAGAAAATTGTAAAGCAATCCATTTCATTTCACCCATGGATACAAGTTCATAAAATAAAAATTGAAGGGTATAAACAACTTGGAAATCATAATTCCAAGTTAACAATAGCAAGTAATATGGTAGGAAAGGAAGTATAATGTGATCGTCCACCTTGAGCTTCAAAGGAAAGTCGAGTTAAAGACTTTAAACAAGCACTTTTGGGAGGCAATCCAATTTTCTATTTCTTTATTACCATTTAATCTTTGTCATTTTAGTAGTTTTAATTCATTTGATTTAATTAATTTGAAGTTTTGATAGTTGTTTTACTTAATATTGGAGTTATTAATTTAGTTTATTTGTTTTTGCAGGGTAGTATTTTAATGTTAAGTTTCTTTTTAATGTTGTTTCTTAAGCCAATAGCAAAAATGTAAGAGAAAAAAGGGCAAGAAAAGATAAGTTTGAATTGTATTTATTCTTAAAAAAAAAATTGCAACACACTTCTGTCGTGATCGCGCCATTTAGACTGATCGTGCCAGAAGGGACAATGCTGCCAACATGTGCTTTTGTTGCGATCATGACGAACATTGCAATCACGACAAAGGGAATGTCGGTTGAAGAAATGTCCTGCCGCCAGTCATCATAGGACTCCACCATCTCAATGCCAAAGGGAATCCCAGAGATGATGGAAAAGTCAGTAGGCGTCATTGTCATCTTGTGAACACTCGAATTTTGAGGCTCGGAAAGCCAATTTCCTCAGACCAGGACGGACCGGGCAACAACGGTGAAACTCCACTGAAAGTATGTCTTCATGGTACTTGGAATGTCCGGTGCGACACAAGGATCACGGATATGGTCTCGGAATAATTTTTGGAGGCCCGTAGCTCTCGAAAAGTCGGTTTTAGCAGAAGTAGCGCGAGTCGCGGTGGGCCAGGACAGCAGCCCAGCCGCCGGGACCGGCGGCCCGACCGCCGTCCAGCCCGATTTCGCCTATATATAGGCTTCAGATTTTCAAAAGAGGAGGACTTTTAGGACTTCCTATGCCCAGATGCTGACGAAATTTTTATGCTTAAAAATTTCTAATATTGTGTTGTAGAAACCAAGAATCATACTCAAAAGTGCAAGGAAACAAGATCTGGAACTTAGAAGTGGAAAAATTCTGATCAAGGTAATATCATAATTCATCTTTGGTCGATTCGAGCATATCATAAGCATTCTAATCTTCTTCTTAATTTCTTCTCGGTCAAAGGCCTAATCTTTTTAGGTCTGAGGGCCTAACGGACTAATCAATCACCCTTTCGGCTTTAAGCCACAAATTAATCAATCTTTTTGGCACGAAGCCTAAATTGCATCTCTTTGGTATTAAGTACCTAAACGGCATTATCAAAATGAATTTTTGGCACGGAGCCTAAATCGAACTCTTTCGGTACTAAGTACCCGAAATTATACAATTTTTGCACTAAGTGCTAAATCTCACAAATTTGGCAAAAAGCCCGACAACACAGGCCAAAGGCCTAAAAATTGCATTCCTTTGGTACAAAGTACCCAAATCTCACCATTTAGCACTAAGTGCTAAATCTCACAAATTTGGCAAAATGCCCGACAAATGCACGAAGCATACACACACACATGCATGAAGCATAATTTTTATCGCCTTTAAATAGGCTTTTCCGAACTACATGGGCTTTGATCTCCTATTCAAACGGGAGTATGTAGGCATGTTTGGGATTCACCCCAAATAGCAAGTCCACAAACTACCAACAATCTTTTTGTCTTTAAATTTGTTCCATTTTTGCAAGTTAATAAAAAACATGACATAGTCCCCGAATCCTCCTTGGGTTCGCAGACTAGAAACCTTTACATTGGACAAGTTATTGGAGTCAAACAAGGGTTTTCTTAGTTTTCCCCTTCGAACAAAATAAACTGAGTGGCGACTCCCGACAACGAGTGAACTTTCGCCCGGATCCTTTTCGGGCGGAAAACCGAGGTTCACAGACTGGCGACTCCACTGGGGAAACATAAAAATGATTTATGGATTCTAAGTGGACTACTATTGCTTATTTGATTGATTTGACACTAGGGACCATAAAAACGATTTATGGGATCCTAGTAGATTGTTATTTTTTGTTTAACCAATTTGCCCTTCTTTAGGGTATTTTTATTCATTTTGCAGGGTACCCTAGCATTATATATCCTTTCTTTAAGGATATTGGACTGAAGATTGAAGAAAGGAATCTTTTTCCTTTGATGGATCTATTTTTTTTTTGACTACTTGTGCATTTGTTTTCTCATTCAGAGAATATTTTTCTCTTGCATATATGGGGGAATCTTTTTCCTCCATTGCATAAAAAATTGTTTTCAAATGAATTTCTTCTCTTTCTGTTCAAAGTTCTGAGTCTGGATAGCAAGTAGCGCTGACCGGCAGGTCTCCTTGATTATGTCGGCGGACAGCCAAAGCGTCCTCCCTGTTGTCGCAAACCAGTCCAATCCTTTTGGAATGGCCCATGAGTAATCGTACTGTTGGACCCACGCGAAACTCCTTGTTTCACATGTGGTTAGGTATATCTTACTCAAGACTCAAGGGTCCCTATGATAAGCCAATTCTCTATTTTTACATAACAATAGAACATTCCCTTAGGTTGTATGTACCCAATGATAGTGCCGCATTCCATTAAAATGAATTGTGATGTGATGAGGTGCATTCATGCAACATAACAACATTGTTTTTGGGGAAAAAATTTTGATGTACATAAGTGGACCAAGAGTTTTCCTACCCTACACACCACCCTGATTTTTTACCCTTGACCTTTTTCAGGTACCCTCTGTCCGTGTGCCTTCACCTACACCAGACACACCAACACCAACTGTGCTATCCCCTACAAGTTCTACTACCCCAACTTCACAAACTACTCCAATTACTGAAATGGCCACAATTGAACAGATTAAGGCCTTGCTGGATGGTCAGGTTAAGGAAATTGAAGCTAGAATGCAAGAAAAAATTGATGAAGCTTTAGCCGCCCAAAGGGTAGCCATTCTGGCTGAATTAGAAGGAGCACCAAAGATAGCCTCTACTCCTGGAAATTTGGGGAAGGAACCCATTGTGGGGCAAAGTAGTACCCCCGTGACTGCTCAGATTAATACCCCTGTTATCAATTTGGAGGATCCACCCTCCAAGAACGAGACAGATGAACTGAAAAGGAAACTTGAATTACTTGAGAGGTCAATCACTGCCATGAAAACTCACAAAGAGGTGGTAGACATGGATTCCTTATCCTTGTTTCCCCAAGCCAGATTACCTCCAAAATTCAAGATGCCGGGGATGGACAGATTTGATGGGACCACTTGCCCTAAAACCCATTTGAAGATGTATGTGGGGGCCTTGAGTCCTTGGGGTTTAAATGATGAGCTCTTTGCTCAACTCTTCCAACAATCCCTGACTGGGGCTGCTCTTAAATGGTTTGTGAGTCTAGACCGTTCCAAGATTATGACATGGGAAGACATCTGCAATGCATTTAACTCTCAGTACCACTACAATATTGAGGTAGATGTCACCAGAAGGGAACTTGAGACCACCAAACAAAACAACAATGAACCCTTCTCCTCGTTCCTTACGAAGTGGAGGGAAAAAGCCGCCCAGATGATCAATCGCCCTTCAGAACAAGAGCAGATTGATATCATAATCAGAAATTTAAGGCCTACATATCAGGCTCAACTGCAAACCCAATATCTACCTACTTTCAAATCGCTCATTGCGACTGCAACCAAGGTAGAAGATTTGATACAGTTGGGTAAAATAGTGGATGAGGGGGCTGCATCGAAATATAAGAAACAAAGCCAAACTCCTTCCTCAAGCAAGGTCAATCAAGTGGCCAATATTGCCCCTGCGAATCCTTTACGTGTGGGCAATCTTGGGCCGAGAAATCAGCCAAGAAGGCAATATACTGACCTTGGGGTACCCCTTCATTTGGTGTTTAAAAAGGCTGTGGAAGGGAAATATTTGAAGCCTTTGGACCCAAGACCTCCTCCAAACCCATTACCTTCTAGTTATAAAGTCAATGAATACTGTGAATACCATCAAGGGAATGGGCATAAAACAGATGCTTGCTGGACACTCAAAAACTGCATCCAGGAGCTGGTTGATAGTGGTGACATCATTCCCCTCAGGAGGCAACCAAATATCAACACTAACCCTTTGCCCAATCATTCCATCCACGCCATTACTGTGGAAGAAGAGTTGTTTGATCCTTTCAAACTTCTCTTGGAAATGAATGAAGTGTGTGTGTTAGATTTGAAAGATCTTGCTGAAGAGGTCAGTGCTCTGACAAGAGGTGGAAGACAATATCAGCCACTTGACTTGGGAAAAACCCCTACAACCTCAAATCACCCCCATAAGAAAACACCAGAGCCAAAAGAAGACCCTGTCCTCACTCAGCTTAAACAAACTCAAGCTAAGGTGTCAATTTGGGAACTCCTTGCTTCCTCATTCCCACACCGCCAAGCTCTCAGCGAAGCTTTGAGTCAACTTGATACACCAGTGGATACAAGTCCAGAAACTTTGGTGGCCACTTTGACCCAATCAACCAAGGCATTGAGCATCCGATTTTCTAATACAGACCTACCAGAAGGTGGCAGTAAACACAATGACGCTCTATACATCACCATACAGACTGGGGGAAAGACTGTGCCCATGGTTCTCATTGATAATGGGTCAGCCTTAAATGTGTGTCCCTTGAAAGTAGCAAGTTGTCTGGGGTTGGAGGCTACAGATCTTACACCTTCTGATCAGATTGTGAGAGCATATGATAACACTCGAAGAGAAATTTTGGGTGTTGCCACTCTAGAAATTGCTATTGGGCCGGTGAAAATGAAAGTGCCCTTTCAGGTCATTGATGTACCCGCGAGCTTTAATCTCCTCCTTGGAAGGCCGTGGATTCATCAAATTAATGCTGTACCTTCTTCATTACACCAAAAACTTAAATTCCCTTTTGAAGGAAAAGTAATCACTATCAAAGGGGATACCTGTGAAATCAACAAGAAAACCATGGATCAGTCTCTCCTTGAGGTTGTTCCTGGTGAAACCGCCATGACCTTGACTGGGTTTCATTACGACACAGTTCAATGCATAGAAGGTGAAAAACCCAAAGGGCCGTTTGTCTCATATGACTTTGGGGAGGTCCAAATCAACTGCCTAGTGGGAATGATGCTGAGGGTAGGTCTATTGCCCGGAATGGAAATGATCAAGTCTGGGAGAAAGACACCTGTAGTACGGCCATGGGAAGAACCAGAGAATAAGGGAACTTTTGGCTTGGGGTACAAACCTACAGACGAGGAAATAGAAGAGTTTAAGCGTGGAAGGAAGAAAAAGGGAAATTGGGAGGCAAGAAGCCTCAAAATGCGCCCTTACTTTAGAACTCTGAATGGTCACTTTTGCAAACCTGGAAAGGTAGTTCATCACCGTGGTTTTCAGGAACCATTCTATTCTCCTATGACCGGAAAGAAGCTACCGGGTTTTGAAATGTTTGCTGATGTTGTGGCCATAAAAGAAGAAGAGCCAAAACCTGAAACTGACCCCCAAATGGAAGATTTCATGCGGCCTTATCTCTTTGATGAGGTTGCTATGATAACCAATTTTGAAGACAATAGGGATTTTACAAAGCTGATCAAGACAACGGATGGACCGCTGAGAAACTGGTACGTCGAGGAGGGACAAGCTGCTGAGGTTAAACCTAGTCCTGTGTCACACCCTGAACTTGAGTCTTGTACCGGGCCTTGTACTAATTCTGAGTCAAAAGCCAAGTCAGAGTCTAATTCTGAGTCTGCTGTAGTTTCAGATTTAGAGAACCCTAATGTCAAATCTGATGTAATCTTGGAGAATGACTCCACCATTATCAATGAAATTGCTCGGATTCTTGGTTACCCTTTGTCTTTTGCTTTCCAAGTATTATCTAGCAAAAATGAAATAAATGAAATAAAAGAAATAAATGAAAAGATAATAATTGGCAAAGAAAATGAACATACATACATTGCATATGATTGTGTGAATAAAGAACAGGTTGTCGATTGCATCAAGAAGTATGTCGACTGCTTCATGTGGAAGGCAAGTGATGTCACGGGAATAGACCCAGCCATAGCAGTTCACAAGATTCCGCTATACCCCGATGCGAAGCCGGTTAAGCAGAAATTGAGAAGAATGAAGCCAGAATGGTCTTTGAAAATTAAAGAGGAAGTTGCCAAGCAACTGGACAATAAGTTCATAGAACCAATTGCCTACCCTTCCTGGTTAGCAAACATTGTACCGGTCCCGAAGAAAGACGGAAAGGTCAGAATATGTGTTGACTACAGAGATCTGAATAAGGCTTGTCCCAAGGATGATTTCCCGCTACCTCACATCGATTTGCTGATAGACAGGATGGCTGGGCATGTGTTGGTTTCCATGACTGATCTCGCGGTTGGGTACAATCAGATCCTAGTTCACCCACCAGACAAAGAAAAGACAGCTTTCATCACAGAATGGGGCACTTTTTGCTACAGGGTTATGCCTTTTGGGTTGATAAATGCAGGGGCTACCTACCAAAGGATGGCGACAACAGTCTTTCATGACATGATTCATAAAGAAGTAGAAGTGTATGTCGATGATATGATTGTCAAGTCAAAATCTCCAGAAGAACACGTTGAAGCGCTTGAGAAGTTCTTCCTTAGACTTCGCAAGCACAATTTAAAGCTTAATCCTGCAAAGTGTCTGTTTGGAGCAACATCAGGCTTATTTTTGGGATATCTGGTCAGCAAAAAAGGAATAGAAGTTGATCCAGCAAAGTCAAAGGCTATTCTGAAAATGCCTCCGCCAAGAACAGAAAAAGAGGTTCGAGGCTTGCTAGGTAGATTACAATATATCAGTCGATTCATATCACAGTTGGCTGAGACTTGTGGTCCTATCTTTAAGCTACTAAGAAAAGGTGCTTCACAAGAATGGAATGAGGACTGTCAGAAGGCCTTCGACAAGATCAAAGAATACTTGTTAAGTCCGCCAATTCTACAACCTCCCAGAATGGGAAAGCCTCTGCTCTTGTATTTGTCTGTAACAGATGAAGCCATGGGTGCAATGCTGGCTCAAGAGGCTGAAGATACAAAGGTAGAAAATGCAATTTACTACCTCAGCAAAAGGATGCTGGACTATGAGTTAAAGTATAACAAGATTGAGAAGTTGTGTTTAGCCTTGCATTGGGCTTGTACGAAGTTACAACACTACTTGTCTTCTTACACTACTTATGTCGTGTCAGAACAGAGTCCCTTGAAATTCCTTATGGAGAGGCCTGTTTTGGACAGCAAAATGGCTAAGTGGGTGTCAACATTGGCAGCCTTTGACTTGAAATTTGTTCAAAGGAAAGCTGTGAAAGGTGGCGCAATAGCTGACCAATTAGTAGAATTACCTGTGAATGACGAGATGCGAGAAATGGGTTTCCCTGATGAAGACCTCTTGAACATGGAGAGCAGTGTTTGGGAGATGTATTTTGATGGGGCATCCAATTATCATGGAAACGGAATTGGGATTGTGTTCAAAACTCCTTGTGGAGAATACATTCCATTCGCAGTTAAACTTGACTTTAGCTGCACAAACAACGAAGCAGAATATGAAGCTTGCATTAATGGGCTTGAAGCCGCCCTGAAATTGGGGATTAAGGACCTAAAGGTCTATGGTGATTCTATTTTAATAGTATCACAAGCTTTAAGGAAATGGAAGATAAGAGAAGAGCGTTTGGTTCCTTACCTACAACGCCTTGATCATTTGGCACAACAATTCGATGATCTGTCCTTCGAATATCTCCCAAGAGCAAAGAATCAGTTTGCTGATGCCCTAGCTACTTTAGCTTCCATGATCAATATCAAGGAGGGGAAAGTCATTCGTCCATTGAAAGTTCAGCTTCAAAAGCAACCCGCCCATGTAATGCACTTGGCCGATGGTAAACCATGGTTTTGGGATATCAAAAGTTATCTCAAGGATGGAAGTTACCCGGAGGGATCATCAAAGGTCGATCAGAGGGCCATAAGGCAGCTAGCCACAGGTTACATTCTCAATGGAGATACCCTCTACAAGAGAAGTTGGAATGGAATGCACCTAAGGTGTGTAAATGAAGCAGAGGCTAAGCAGATAATGGAAATGGTACATGGTGGCGAATCAGGACCACACATGTATGGGATCGCCTTGGCTTGAAAAATTGCCAATCTAGGATATTATTGGTCCACCATAAATGCAGACTGCGTGACATTTGTGCAAGGATGTCATCAATGCCAAATATTTGCTAAGCTACAGAAGCAACCTCCTGTTGCCCTGAATCCGATCACTTCTCCATGGCCCTTCGCTACTTGGGGAATCGATATAATTGGCAAAATACATCCAAAAGCATCAAATGGACATCAGTTTATCTTGGTAGCGGTGGATTACTTCACAAAGTGGGTTGAAGCAGCTTCCTATGCAGAATTAGACGCCAAAAAGGCAGCACAGTTTGTCCGAACCAACATCATTTGTCAGTACGGAACGCCGTTTGAAATTATCACTGATAATGGAACTCATTTCCACGCAGAGTTTGCCAAACTCTTGAAGGATAAGAAAATCCAGCATCATAAGTCCTCTCCTTATAGACCTCAAACAAATGGAGCTGTAGAAGCAGCGAATAAGTCTATAAAGGTGATCATACAAAAAATGATCAAGGAACATAGGCGTTGGCATGAGAAGTTGCCATTGGCCTTGTGGGGATACAGAACATCAGTTAGAACTCCTACTGGGGCAACCCCGTATTCACTGGTATACGGAATGGAAGCAGTACTCCCCATTGAACTGGAAGTTCAATCGGCGAGGATAATTCAAGAAAGTCAGATAAATGAAGCTGAATGGATCAGCAATTATCATCATCAGTTGTTGAGTTTGGACGAAAAAAGACTTCAAGCTCTACATCAGATTCAAGGGTATCAAAGGCGAATGGCCAGACATTTCAACAAAAAGGTCAAAGATCGAAAGTTGGAAGAAGGTTGTTTGGTTTTTAAGGAGATCAGAACACCTGTTACAGATCCTCGTGGGAAGTTTCGTCCTCATTGGGCGGGACCCTACATTTTAAAGAAAATACTTTCCGGCGGAGCCGTCATCTTGTCTGATTTGGATGGTCTGGAGTTCACAAACCCATGCAATCTGGATCAACTAAAGAAATATTATGCATGATCACGCATTGTAATGAACTACATTAGACCTGATTCTCGCAAACTAATTCGAGATATGTAGGCAGCTCTCCTTGAGCACGGTCTAAATTTTAATAAAAATCATTGGTTCATTTTTCTTTTGCCAACAAAAAAAAAAACAAAAAACAAAGAAAAGAATAGAAAAATCCCGCTAAGCCGAAAACCCACAAAGGGCGGCTTAGGCAATAGTGGGGCCCGCTAAGCTGAAAACCCGCAAAGGGCGGCTTAGGCAAGAATGGGTAAAAGCTCGCTAAGTTGAAAATCCGAAAGGACGGCTTAGGCAAAAATAAGAGCAAATAAATAAAGTAGATGATGCTTGGAAAGCAAACAAAAGGGTCATTCATTAAGAATCATTCATTACAAAAGAGAATCATCTATTACAAAAAGAGTCGGTCATTACAAAAAAGAGTCAGTCGGTTCATCAAAAGAGTCAGACTACAAGTCCTATACATTCAAAAAAACCAAAAAGGTAAAAAACAACCCAAAAACAGAAAAGACAATGGAGTCACCCTGGGATCCAAATCCTACACCCCCTCTCCCTCCAACTCCTGCAGCAATGCGCACCTCCTCGGTTTCTCAACGGGCCAAACCTCAGCTATAAACCAGGTCCTGTACTCTGGAGTGGGCTGAACGAGGGAAGGCTCTGCACCAGGCCTGATCATCCGATGGTCTCTGACCCAAGTCTGTAGAACAGCCCGAGTAACCCCGGGGGTAATAGGAGAAGCAATGGTAAGCCTGACAGGAAGGGGAACTCTCTGATCAACACCCATCTGCCTGAGGACGCGGGAAGCACTGTACCAAGTACTGTGAGTGAACCCAAGCAGGTAGACATGGTTGTGCATGGCATTTGCCTCTATGAATTGAGGGATCCTATACCAAGGGACGAACCATAATAATTCTTCCGGTCCAAGCTCAAACAGCCAAACAGTCCATTCGGCCATAGAGGGAAAAGAAATCTGAATTTTCCTGGTGCGGTACTGCGAAGGGTTGTAGGTCAAAGTCTGGGGGGCTGCCACCACTCGAAGATGATCTCTCAGCAAAACCTGAAAAAATAGATCCTTTCTATTTTACAAAGGGAAAGAGAGATGATGGAATAAGCAAAAAAGGAAACAAAAGGTATAAATTACCTGAAGGATGACTGGGGTGACGGTCCAACGTTCAAATCCAAGTGCACATCTGTCGAGACTCTGAATAGTCTCAGCCAGGATCATGCCCCCAATACAGTTGAGCTCTTCCATTTGCCTAACCATCGGGCAAAGTCTCAAATCTCCAAAGCCGGGGTCACGATTGAAGAGGAACCCAGCTAGCAGACAAAAGACGAAGGCTCGCATTCTATGCCTCAATTGAACATCGTCTTCAAAATCGGCGGTCAAGAACTCATCAATTAGGGGAAGCAGCATCGCCTTATCCCCGTCTACAATCATGGCTTGGGCTTGGGGTTTTGTGAAGCCAAAAAGCCTCTGAAAAGATCCCACATACCCGATTTGGACCTCATGCCTCACAAGAGGGGCATTTGGATCGCACCCAATGATCGAGCAGAACTCCTCAAAAAGAGGACACATTTCTCCATCCGAGCCCCAAATCTGAAAACATGGGCTTGGGGATCCCAAAACCTGATGCAAGAGTGCAAGAAATCCCAGTCTACTGCTACACCTCTGAGTGTGGCGACAGCTTTCAACCCGTACCTCCCCATGTTGATCCTTTCAACATTGTGGAGACTTTTGGTCCAATTATGCATCACGTGATTAAAAAGAGGATTCATTGTTATTTGAAAAAAAAATATGTATAAGATCTTTCAGTAAGAGGATTGCTTTCTGGCCCACAGATGTAAGACAACCTTGTTTTTTTTTATATACTGGTCTAGCCCGGGCGGCGGCTCGGCCGCCGCTGCCGGCGGCTCGGCCTCCACCGACCGTCCTGATTCCTCTTTCTTTTTGGTGTTTTGTAAAATTCTCATGTTTTGGCCCTGTTTAGGCCCTGTTATGTGCAATTTTTTGGGATTGTATCAGGGATTTATTTTTTAAAAGAAATTTCTAAAAAGGAAAAAGCATCATGCATACATATGTGCTGTTAATACTAACAAATAAGTGCAGGTTTACAGATAAGTTTAGATAACAGCTGAAAAACATGAAAGGTACAAAGTACAGAAGGGGAATAGTTCAAATACAGCAAGCATAGTTCAAGACAAGTATAAAAAAAAAATCAGTGCCGGCCTCTCTGTCTTTGCGGCCTGCTCTGCCTCTCGTAAGCAGCCTCAGTCAAAGCACCAGACAGTTCATCCAAAAAAGCAGAAATCAGTGCCGCCATTTCTGTGATCAGGCCCTCTGGTACCTGTAAAAGAGACAAAATCACAATCAATCTCAAGAGAATTTTATGAATCCTTTTCATGAAAAGTTCTACGAGAATATACCTGAGTGACTTGGGCAAAGCTCTGATATAATGCACCCTCTGCACTAATTGGTCGGGTCACCCAACCACCAGGTGCATGATGACGAACAGCATAAGGCAGCCTCAAGCCGGCTAAAATAGGGTCAAATTGGCCGGTAGCTGTAAGGACAGATGCGGGAGGCCTCAAATGAGATGAGCTGCTGCTTGCTCCAGTGTGTGATGGTCCGGCCCTGAAAGCAGAGGCCTCAGCCCTAGAGGAAGAGGGTCTGTCAGTTCACCGGTTGGGAGAGGGATGGTCTCTCGGAGTGCTAGAAGTGGGAGCCGAAGAGTGGGAAGACCGATAAGGGGGTACAGAGTCAAATCGTGCCCCAATGCGTGGCATCAGTCGATGAAGACAGTAGAAGTCATAATCCTCCTCATCCGGGGCATAAGCCGACTCGAAAGGGTCGCCCTCATACTGGGACACAGTAACAGGCAGAAGTGTTGTAGATAGCATATCATCAGGGGGGTCCACGGGAACTGCACAGAAACCAGCAATCTGGAAAGCCACCCTCTCAGCGAGATAATACCGTCGAAATTCTGGATGGGGAAGTATGAATCGCCGTCGAGTCAGAAACTCTGATCGCTGAAAGCTGTAATCTTGAGCTATCCACTCTGCCAGTCGGCTAGACATCACTTTAGATGCAACCTGTAAACACTTGTTATATTAGCGAATCATTTTCTCTAATATAATAAAAAAAGATGACGATAAAGCATTTACCGAGTCCATTGGGCAGCTGTCGAAGAACGATCTCAGCACTCTGATGGGAAGTTTCCTCTTTGGTACTTCTACCCTCTCTCTATACCACATCCAAGCAATGGGGAAAAGAGGATCTGCGGGGGCCGGTATCTCACGAAGAAAAGGGGCGATGTCGGGAAAGTACTCGTAAGCCCAAGTCTAAAAAAAAAATAATAATAATAATCAGAATTTGTGTATGTCAACATATATAAAGATAGGGGAAATGTTCTTTACATTACCTCCCAGAAGTAATACAGGCCACACGGAGTAATACGGGTATAGCAGAGGTCTGACATGTCGTCGTACAACCTACACAGCATCATGCTAGCCCAATCGTACGTATGAAGCCGTGTCAGGTCAAGTAGGCTCTTCAGCACATTGAGACTCACTGCATCTTTCCTGTTTGATAAGAAAGAGCTAGCAAACAGGAGAAGCAAGGTAAACCTGGCCGTCTGGTCAGCAGTAAGGTTGCATGTCTCGTAACCAGTGTAGATACCTGGCGCTTGCTCCACAAGCCACCTTCGCTGAATGCAGCGAGGCGCCTGATATCGAGGATAGTCAACCCCGATCAGAGTAATCATGTCGGCTGAAGAAATGTCCTGCCGCCAGTCATCATAGGACTCCACCATCTCGACGCCAAAGGGAATCCCAGAAATGATGGAAAAGTCAGTAGGCGTCATTGTCATCTCCCCCCAAGAAAAATGGAAGGTGTCAGTAGTAGGCCACCAGCGCTCGGCTAAAGCACAGATTAAATCCCGGTGGATATCTCTGCCCACATCTATAGCCCTCAAATGGTGGAGGAAAGCAGGTCTGATAAGATCCCCCACTGGGTGCCCAGCATCAAAGATGTAAGCCGGAATAGTACCCATCGGACGCTCAGCTATAGATATCTTGATCGTAGAGTTCTAAAAAAAAAGATTTAGAAAAGATGGACAAATTCAGAAAAGATTTAAGTTCTTTCCCCAGTCGGGTGTGGATCCCTAAAGGATTATTTCTAAGTTCTTTACTAGAAATAATTACTGATGGCAGAGCATAATGAAGCCTAGTACTAATCCTAATTCATTACTAGTACATGTAAAGGAAATGTTTCTAAAATTTATTTCTAAGTTCCTTACTGGAAATAAATAAAATTCCTAAGCATGCATACTAGATGGACAAACGGGAATGTACTCACCTCATAGCAGCCGGTTCGAGAACTATGCTTCTCCTCCTCAAGTAAAAGATCGCAGGGAGGGAGTGGGATTTCGAGGTCTTCAAAGCCGGTGAAATCCATCGTCGAAAGAAAATTTGAAAGAAGTGAAAGAAGAATGAATGAAAGCAAATGAAAATTGAATGAAATGAGCCTATTTATAGAAAAATATGAAAATGCGGGTCTTTTGCACCTCGCTCAAAATTCGCTCTTCAGAAGACCACTGAGTTCCATAAATCATTTTTATGGACCCCAGTGGGGGGCAATTGTGAACACTCGAATTTTGGGGCTCGGAAAGCCAATTTCCTCAGACCAGGCCGGACCGGGCAACAATGGTGAAACTCTACTGAAAGTATGTCTTCATGGTACTTGGAATTTCCGGTGCGACACAAGGATCACGGATATGGTCTCGGAATAATTTTTGGAGGCCCGTAGCTCTCGAAAAGTCGGTTTTAGCAGAAGTAGCGCGAGTCGCGGTGGGCCAGGACAGCGGCCCGGCCGCCTCCCACTGCGGCTCGGCCGCCGTTCATGGCGGCCCAGCCGCCGTTGCCGGCGGCCCGGCCGCCATCCAGCTCGATTTTGCCTATATATAGCTTCAGATTTTCAAAAGAGGAGGACTTTTCGGACTTCCTATGCCCAGATGCTGACGAAATTTTTATGCTTAAAAATTTCTAATATTGTGTTGTAGAAACCAAGAATCATACTCAAAAGTGCAAGGAAACAAGATCTGGAACTTAGAAGTGGAAAAATTCTGATCAAGGTAATATCATAATTCATCTTTGGTCGATTCGAGCATATCATAAGCATTCTAATCTTCTTCTTAATTTCTTCTCGGTCAAAGGCCTAATCTTTTTAGGTCTGAGGGCCTAACGGACTAATCAATCACCCTTTCGGCTTTAAGCCACAAATTAATCAATCTTTTTGGCACGGAGCCTAAATTGCATCTCTTTGGTATTAAGTACCTAAACGGCATTATCAAAATGAATTTTTGGCACGGAGCCTAAATCGAACTCTTTCGGTACTAAGTACCCGAAATTATACAATTTTTGCACTAAGTGCTAAATCTCACAAATTTGGCAAAAAGCCCGACAACACAGGCCAAAGGCCTAAAAATTTCATTCCTTTGGTACAAAGTACCCAAATCTCACCATTTAGCACTAAGTGCTAAATCTCACAAATTTGGCAAAATGCCCGACAAATGCACGAAGCATACACACACACATGCATGAAGCATAATTTTCATCGCCTTTAAATAGGCTTTTCCGAACTACATGGGCTTTGATCTCCTATTCAAACGGGAGTATGTAGGCATGTTTGGGATTCACCCCAAATAGCAAGTCCACAAACTACCAACAATCTTTTTGTCTTTAAATTTGTTCCATTTTTGCAAGTTAATCAAAAGCATGACATAGTCCCCGAATCCTCCTTGGGTTCGCAGACTAGAAACCTTTACATTGGACAAGTTATTGGAGTCAAACAAGGGTTTTCTTAGTTTTCCCCTTCGAACAAAATAAACTGAGTGGCGACTCCCGACAACGAGTGAACTTTGGCCCGGATCCTTTTCGGGCGAAAAACCGAGGTTCACACATCTCCCCCCAAGAAAAATGGAAAGTGTCAGTGGTAGGTCACCAGCGCTCGGCTAAAGCACAGATCAAATCCCGGTGGATATCTCTGCCCACATCTATAGCCCTCAAATGGTGGAGGAAAGCAGGTCTGATAAGATCCCCCACTGGGTGCCCGGCATCAAAAATGTAAGCCGAAATAGTGACCATCGGACGCTCAGCTATAGATATCTTGATTGTAGAGTCCTAAAAAAAATCAATCAATCAGAAAAGTTGGACAAATTCAGAAAAGATTTAAGTTCTTTCCCCAGCCGGGTGTCGATTCCTAAAGGATTATTTCTAAGTTCTTTACTAGAAATAATTACTGATGGCAGAACATAATGAAGCCTGGTACAGATCCTAATTCATTACTAGTACATGTAAAGGAAATATTCCTAAAATTTATTTCTAAGTTCCTTACTGGAAATGAATAAAATTCCTAAGCATGCATACTAGATGAACAAACGGAAAGTACTCACCTCATAGCAGCCGGTCCGAGAACTGTGCTTCTCCTCCTCAAGTAAAAGATTACAGGGAGGGAGTGGGATTTCGAGGTCTTCAAAGCCGGTAAAATCCATCGTCGAGAGAAAATTTGAAAGAAGTGAAAGAAGAAGAATGAATGAAAGCAAATGAAAATTGAATGAAATGAGCCTATTTATAGAAAAAAATGAAAATGCGGGTCTTTTTGCACCTCGCTCAAAATTCTCTCTTCAGAAGACCACTGAGTTCCATAAATCATTTTTATGGACCCCAGTGGGGGGCAATTGTGAACACTCGAATTTTGGGGCTCGGAAAGCTAATTTCCTCAGACCAGGCCGGACCGGGGGTCCACGGTAAAAGTCCACCGAAAGTATGTCTTCATGGTACTTGGAATGTCCGGGACGACGTGAGGATCACGGATATGGTCCCGGAATAATTTTTGGAGGCCCGTGGCTCCCAAAAAGTCAGTTTTAACGGAAATAGCGTGTGTCGCGGGGGGCCAGGACGGCGGCCCGGCCGCCGTGGATGGCGGTCCAGCCGCCGTCCAGCCCGATTTTGCCTATAAATAGGCTTCAGATTTTCAGAAAAGGAGGGATTTTCGGACTTCCTATGCCCAGATGCTGACGAAATTTTTATGCTTAAGAATTTTTAATATTGTGTTGTAGAAAGCAAGAATCATACTCAAAAGTGCAAGGAAACAAGATCTGGAACTTAGAAGTGGAAAAATTCTAATCAAGGTAATATCATAACTCATCCTTGGTCAATTCGAGCATATCATAAGCATTCTAATCTTCTTCTTAATTTCTTCTCGGTCAAAGACCTAATCTTTTTAGGTCTGAGGGCCTAATGGACTAATCAATCACCCTTTCGGCATTAAGCCGTAAATAAAATCAACTCCTTTTTTGGCACGGAGCCTAAATTGCATCTCTTTGGTATTAAGTACCTAAACGGCACCATTAAAATGAACTTTTGGCATGAAGCCTAAATCGAACTCTTTTGGTACTAAGTACCCGAAATTATACAATTTTTGCACTAAGTGCTCAAACTCACAACTCTGGCAAAAATGCCTGAAAAATGCACGAAGCATACACACACACATGCATGAAGCATAAATTTCATTGCCTTTAAATAGGCTTTTCCGAACTACATGGGCTTTGATCTCCCATTCAAACGGGAGTATGTAGGCATATTTTGGATTCACCCCAAATAGCAAGTCCACAATTTACTAACAATCTGTCTCTTCTTTTCTTCATTCCTTTTAGATTTGTTCTTTTTGCAAGTTAGTCAAATGCATGACATAGTCCCCGAATCCTCCTTGGGTTCGCAGACTAGAAGCCTTTACATTGGATGCATTATTGGAGTCAAACAAGGGTTTTCTTAGTTTTTCCCTTCGAACAAAATAAACTGAGTGGCGACTCCCGACAACAAGTGAACGTTCGCCCGAATCCTTTTCGGGCGGAAAACCGAGGTTCACAATAGTTCTTATTGATCTTCAATTATTGTGTAAAGTTGGCTACTTAATGATGCTTGCTATATTCTTGGATTAATAAAGTTATGATTAATTTCTTATAACTATGGTTTGACATAAAAGTTTTTGTTAATTACCTTAATGAATGCTTAGCTTATGAAGTTGCTTAATATTATGATTCTTTGAAGTTTAATTTTTTAAGTTAAGAATAAGTGATTATTATTTTTCTTTGGCTGATTGTGTTTGATTGATTGTTGGAATCTGATTTACTGATGTTAATTTGCTTGAGAACAAACAAAAGTTAAAGTGTGAGAGAATTTGATAAGTGTAAATCGATCTTATATTTTCTATTTGATTTAGCATATAATTGATTTGAATTAATCTATTTTAAGCTTATTTATGTGTTTTTATTTTATTATTTTGAAATTAAGTTTAGTTTAAATTAATTTCATGTAGGTGTGTGTAAACTGGAATTTTTAGGCAGAATTGGACCTACAGAGTTTCAAGTACAATTTTGATGGGTATAAATTGCAAAATTTGAAAAATGGTCTTCATGAAGTTGATAGAGGACACCTCAAGATTTTTAGAGAGGCCTGGTTTGTTAAAATCCGAGTTTGTTTGAGCTTCCAACTTAAAAGTCAAAATTGGGCTTGAATTTTAGAAGCAGAAGTCCAGTCCAAGCCACTGATAGTAATTAGGCCATAACTTGGGCTTCTGAAGTCCAAATAAGGTAATTCAAAACTCTAAAATCATCTAATTTTCTGAGGTAATAATTTTTTTGAAGGAGACAATTCAAGATAAGGCTTCTATCTAATTGAAAATGTGCTGGAAAGTTTGAATTTTAAATTTTGAATGGAAGCTGAGTAGGAGTAGGAGTCTAGTTTTGATGGAGTTAGAGAAGAAAACTTATAGAGGATGTGAATAGTAGCATAGGGGAGATCGAGAACCAATTAACTACTACACTTTTTCATCTTCTCGAGGAAAGATTAGTTTTCCATCATTGGAGATAAAAGGAAGAAAGAAATTGGGCTTGAAGAGGATTTCGTTATTTCTATAAAATTTTTTATCCGTCTAGTTTGAACTCTCTATTTGGTTTAGTTTTTTGAGTTTATATTTTATTTATTGCTTTTGTTCTGTTATTGATTTAAATGTTGAAATTATGAATATCATGCTTAGTTTCTTAATTTTTATGGTTATTATGTTTAATTTAGCAATGAGTAACTAATCCACCTTAGTGGGATTAGGTGGATTTAAGATTATGGATAATGGGTATTAATTAATTTGATTACTATATATTTCTTGAAATTAAAGTTTTATTGATTTCGTTCTTATTTCTTGTGATTGACTGGCCACCAATTGCATGTTCAATTGAAATTATATATTGAGTGAAAGCTAGGTATAATTTTAGATTAAGAAATCAATAACTTAAGAAAATTCTATTTAAAGATAAAAGAATAATTTTAAGACCAATTTAGTTTTTTTGAGCTTTATAGGTTATTTTAATTTATTGTTCATAAAAATAAAAATAATAAATTACATCAATCATTAATTTTCTTACTTGAGAAAGAGAATAATTAAAATTTAAGAAATTTGTAACTTTGATTCAAGAAAAATTTGAATTAGTTTGAAAAGTTTTTTGTGCCCATTTGAAATAATTCTAATGAAACCTAATCATACTGTTTATCTCAAATATTTGACTTTAATTATTTGAATTTGAAGTTTGAATTAATAGATAATTATCTTAGTTTAATTTTATTTTGAATTTGAATTTATAATTAAGGATTAAGTATTTAATTTTTAAATATTAATTTGATTAATTAGTTTTCAGATAATAGTTGATTTGAATTTTTGTTGGTCAAATTACTTTTTTTCTGTGGGATTGACCTTTACTTTTACTATATTACTTATTAAGAACCGTGCACTTGCGGTTTAAAAAAGATACACACAAATAGATCAATAATATACTATGAATTTCTTCCTCGTTCACAATCTTTTAATCATTTGGTCAGAGCAATATATTTGTCTTTCAAGGAAAATGGAAATAATCTCAAGTAGATTGCATCCCTTGACACCCCATTCATCTTGAAAGTGTCACACATCTCTAAGAACCTAGTGATATGAGCATGAGGATCATCACTTGAAAATCAACCAAACTAAAGTATATTCTGAATCATTTGTATGAAAGTTGGCTTAATTTCAAAGTTATTAGCTTCAACATTCGGTCTAGCAATCCCTAAAGTTGCTCTATCAAGAGTGGGCATAGCATAATCTCGCAATGATTTATTTTCATCAGCCATGTTATCTTCCTCAATCAAAACTTCAAAATCTAGATGAAAAATTTCTTATTCTTTTTCCAACTGTAATCGCCTTTGTGCTCTCTCTATTGCAATTCTTTCTATTCACTACTTGTTTAGATTTCTACAAGTTCTTTCAATCACTGGATTAAAATGGCAATAACTCTTTATCTTTTGATCTTCACATAAACTTGTACAAATCTCAACAATACTTTAAAAAAATAAAAATAAAAATAAACTCTTAAATTAGCATTCAAGTTAATTGATATTAATAAATTCACTCCCTAACAACGGCATCAAAAACTTGATATGACAAATCTGCAAGTATACAAAATAATATTCAAATAATACAATTATGAAATAAGATATCATTAGCACAGAGAGTGTTTACTAATTACTAACCAAAATCAACTTAATCATTATTCAGGCAATTGAATAATGAACGTAATTAAGAAGAAAAATAATTCTAAATCTAAATTAATTAAAGTAATTTGATTTAAGAAAAATAACAATCAAACTAACAACCTAGAATATTGAATTCATGAGATAATTGAATGATAATTTCTTGTATCTATTAATCCAATATTAATTATTCATGTTATGGACAAATTATTCTTAAATAAATACTATTCTTTCTCAAGACATAATAAAATATTAATTATAAATCATTTACCTATTTCTCAATAGCCTTAACAACCTATAATCAATTCATTAAGAGCCAATCATTCATATATTTCCACACAAGTCAAATTAAATATTTTCATACTAATTATTTTCTTATGATTCTATTACCTAATTCCAATTAATAAATATTCTTGTTAGACTTATTCATTAATCTAGAATCATGCAATTAGTGGCTAAGCAATTGCAAGTATTAGGCTCAATAATAGAATTAACATGAATAAAGAAAAATAGATCACAAACATATATCAAACAATCTATCACATTTCATCAATATTCTAGATAATGAATTTAGCCACTCATACTAGTAAGAAAACACCATCGTATCAATTAAATTAAACAAAGCCAACACAAATTAAAACTGAAACATAATTAATTAAGGAAAGTGAAGAAAAACTCTTTTAATTGAATTGTAGATCAACTCCAAATCTCTTGGTCTATCTCTCTACAATCTCCTCTCTAGAATTTTTCTTTTTAACAATAAAACCCTAAATAATATTTTTTTCAGACTTCCCCTCATGTTCTAAGTCTCATCTCCCTAAATAACAAATTACCAAATGTTTAACAATATCCAACTACCTAAAACCTGACTCGTAATTGTAATATGCTTCTAAAGAATTCAAGTTGTATTTTGCAAGACAATTTACTATCTGATAACAATATTATCTCAATCTGACTCATTCATCAAAGTTGTAGCTCTTGAAGTGTAGATAACTCGAGGCCTTTGAATAACTTCTATTGGATTCAGAAGCCCAAGAATTGCCCCATTACTCTCAATAGTTTGGATAAGAATTCTACTTCAGCATCTCAGGCCTAATTTTAACTTAATATTTAGAGGTCCAAACAATCTTGGATTTTAATAAACTAGACCTCTCTAGAAAGCTTGAGATGTCCTCTACATACATCATGCAAACAAATTTTTCAAACTCAAAATCTATCATCATCAAAATATTCATTGAATCTTTAAAGGTCTAATCTACCTAAAAATATACCAAATGTTTAACAATATCCAACTACCTAAAAATAAACTCCTCATTGTAATGTGCTTTTATAGAATTCAAGTTGTATTTTGCAAGACAATTTACTATTAGATAACAACATTGTCTCAATCTAACTCCTTCAACAAATTTGTAGCTCTCGATGTATATATACTTTAGGCTTTTGAATCAGTTCAATTAGGTTTCGAAAGCCCAAAATATGGCCCAATTACTCTCAATAGTTGTGACATGAATTCTACTTCAACATCTTAGGCCTAATTTTGACTTATTATTTGGAGGCCCAAATGATCTTGGATTTTAATAAACCATATCTCTCTAGAAAACTTGAGATGTCCTCTGCGAACTTCATGATAAAACTTTTCCAATCTTGAATTCTATCATCACTGAAATCTTCATTGATGCTTTAAAGGTTCAACCTGCCTAAAATTTCTGCTTGCAAATGTCCTATAAAAATTAATTCAAACTAAGCTCTACTAAAAAAAATGAAATTGAAACACATAAATAAATTTAGAATAAATTAATTCAACTCAATTTCATGCAAAGCTGATAGAAAAATATATGTTCAATATGCACTTATCAGTTTATAATGAGTTTATTATAAGTTTATAATAAAATGACTAAAATACTCTTAGTAAAAAAGTAAAACTTTTAAGAAACATGATGGAGGGTATCATTTTTCCTTGTATTTATATATTTTATATTAAATATATATATTAGTAACTTGATATGACTCACCATAACTCAAGTAATTTTTGTTTATAAGTTAAAAAATCATGAATTCAGAGAGTTATATGATTAAATTAAAATTTTAATAGGCAAACTGACTAAAAGAATATATAATTAATATGTTTGCTCCTAACATGTGTTTAGATCTTATATTATGTTTGCTCCTAACATGTGTTTAGATCTTATATATAAATGGTTACGATATATTTAATATTAAAAAATTTGTTTACTTGGGAATAAATTTTATCACAGACTTCTTTTTATAAGAAAAGATATATTTAAAATTTAATTAGAACTTTCCAAATTTAATATTGAGTAAAATTTTGATTTATGAAAGCATCAATAGTTATATATTTATATCAAATATTGATGAAAACAACTCAAATGTTTATGATTTTTATAAATTGATTCGATTTGTACTAATCTTTATCTACTAAAAAAAAACAAATATATATATATATATTCTACTATAAAAATTATCAAAATAAAGTTACACAACAAAGGAGGATTTTTTTTATCAACTCATTGATTACTTATAAGTACTAAGAAAGACATAATTATAAATTTTGAAATTGATTTTACTATTGTGTATTTGACGGAAAAAAAATTGATATATAGACACAATTCAGAATGCGTGATATTAGTAGTTTTGTAAATGATCACACTTTCATTTTGATATTATTATTCTATTTAAAAATGAATGGATACATTTAATTTTTTATTGGTAATTATAAATATTTTGTCTTCACTATATGAAACAAATTATATTATTAATTAAAATATGAATTTTTGAGAGTATTTTACAAAAGCTATTCTCAACCCCTCAAGATTGAGGGGTGAGATCCGCCACCAAGTTTAGCGAGTGACATCCGCGGAGTCACACAGGATTAAAATGTTTGAGTTCAACTATCAATCGAATTCAAATTCGCAAAAAATAAAAAGAAGAAAAAATAATAATGAAAATTTGATTATATTTTAGACAACTATAAAAATTGAGAGATATGAAGTTTGAGTCTCAATCCAAATCAATTAATAAAAAAAATTATATCAAAACAATATCGAAAGGAAATGTCTAATTAGGAACTAATTGAACTAGGGGTATATTGCACCCACACTTACCATATATCCTAGTAAAATTTTTATTTTAATTTATCCCAATAAAATTCCTTAATTTTAATTATTTCATTAAAATCTCTATTTTCATTTTCCGGCAAGAAAATTTCTTATGTGAATGCCATGCAGAATGTATTAGATGTATTCCATGTGGCAAAAATTGTGTTTAAAATAATCATTACTTTACAATATGAGAATTTTAAGAACTTTAAAAGTTTTTAAATTTTAAAATAATAATTATTTTAAACATGTATTTTGGCCATGTGTACTCTACGTGCCATCAATGTAAGTATTTCTTTGTCGAAAAATGGATATAAAGATTTTAATGAAAAAAAATTTAAAACTAACAGATTTTATTTTAACAAATTGAAATTTAAGAATTTCAATGAAATATATAATAAAGTTTAAGGACGCACTATAACAAAGTTTAAATACTGCCACAATTTTTAGTCACAATAAGTAAAATTGTAGCAAGAGGTTTGTACTAGCTATAGACTTAAATTGGTTAGTTCTAAAAACTAATCATCCATGGCAAATATATTATTTTTGTTATGATATTCTCAATATTGTAGCAATAAACTTAAATTTAACTATAATATTTTAGCTACATAGAAATCTTATAGCTATTTGATCCAATTAGCCACAAAGATTTAAAGTTTATAGCAAAAGTAATTATAAAATTTCAAGTTTAGCCTCATAAATAAATTAGTGACTAATAATAATTTGTTGTTATATGAATGATTGATGTGTGACAAATTAAAATTTTTAATAACTAATTTATTATAAGATATAACATGGGTAGCTATGATTAATTTTATGTCTTATAACTAACACTACATACTTTAACTATACTAAAATAATGTAGCTACTTAATCTAATTAGCGGTGTAGGTTAAAATTTATAATAAGAATGGTTATAAAATTTTAATTATAGTCACAAAAATGAATTAATGACTAATAATAATTCATTGCTACACAAATGATTGATGTGTGATAAATTGAAATTTTTAATGACTAATTTATTATAAGATATAACAGATGTAGATATAATTATATATATATATCTTGTAGCTAATATTATGTATTTTAGAGCTTCCAAAAAATTTTAAATGTGGCCAAATAATAACATTTTAATTAATGAAATGAATTATAAAAATTAAGTATGAATTCAAGTAAATTAGTGGTATTAATTTACAATTCTAATTTGAATTATATTTATGTTTTTTTTCATTAAAATAATGGTAATATCTATAATTATCAATTGCAATTTTTTTTTCATTATCATGCAATTGGTACAATATATATGATTGTCAGTTAAATCTTTGAAAGGAGTGTTAAAACTAAAAGTCAGAGAAAACCATGAGAATGAATGATTGAAAAGCAGGGAAAAGAGTGGCAAAATGTGAGTTTATAAAATTTTTTAACTAAAATAATTTTACTAGATACTAATATGATAAATATATAAGCTTTTGATTTTTATAAAATTTTTCATATATTTAAGATTTTTAACTAAAAAAATAATAAAGCATTTAATTGTGAAATTTTATTTCATTCCCACACAATTAGAGTGAAAGAATTAAAAATAAAAAATAACAAAAAAAATAAGACAATACTAAAACTTTATATTTAAGTAATATTGTGACGCAAAAATTCTATAATTGGTCAGTTGTTTTCTTAATATAAATTTTCATTGGTTTTGCAGAAAATAGTTTTTATATTTATTGATATTTTGATAAATTAGTCAGTGAATTTTTTTTTTTTGTTAAAAGTTATAAATTTTAATAAACTCATTGTAAGAATGAAATAAAAGTTTATATATCAACAAAAAAAATATATTAATTAATCAATTACTTTGCTAATTGACAATTACAATATTAACTATTAATAATTAGCCACATCAAATTTATTATTTTTAAATATATTTATGGTATTATAAATAAAAGTTTTGATTAAATTCTTGCAAAAACAAATTATGGCTAGTTAACTCTTAACTCTAATTAGTAAAATTGGTCCCACTTAATAACAATTATCTAAGAAATGTTAAAGCTGAGCTTCCATATTAGATTTGTTTTCCGATGGACAATGCAATATTCCCACATCATTTAGAATACTAATATTAAACATAAGAAACTATCTATATAATCACTTTTTCCACTGCAATATGGTGAGCGTGGAGCTAATTTTATATTCTTTCACCCTCATCCAAAATTAGTTTAATTTCTTTCAATCTCTAAATTAAAACTTAAATAAGTATCTTTACATTTTGCTACTATTTATTTTTTTTACATATTTTTCTTTTTCATGACAATTAATTATACTATTTAGTGACTATTTATTAATATATATATATATATATATATTGATATTGGCCGCAATATTATATTTATGACAAGATATCTATTTTTTTAGCTATGGATTTATTAGATTTAGAGATAAGATGTAAAAATATTTGCCATAATGTCAAAAGTGTGACAAACACATATATTTATTTAGTTACAACTTTATTAAGATGTAACCAAAATGTATATATAACTATAAGTATTAGCAGTGTGACTAGTTTATTTAATTATTTGATACACATTTCTCTCTTTTATTATAACATATTGTAATATTTAGTTATAAGAAAATAAATTTTATAACAAAATAAATTGATCGTCAACTACAAAAGTTGTAAATTGTGAGGAAAACTTTTAGTTACACAATTTTTAGTAAAATAATTTTTATTATGGCTAAAATAATTAATCATATTTTTTTATGATTTTCGCTATAACTAGAGATATTAATTGTTGTAGCAACGGTTTGTGATATTAAGTTAACTGAACTATAGATAACCAAGGTTTAGGGATCCCTTACCTTCATTTATCTTTCCCACTATATTTTTATGGAACTTAATTATAACATTCATGCAAAACATTGTCGTTTCTTTTATCAGTTACTTATGATGTTCATTGCAAAAATCGTACAAAGAATCTGTAATTGTGAGAACAAACAATGTATAAGATACAAAATTAATGGCAATAAATTATAAGTTACTATACATGAGCACTCAAAAACTGGAAGGCAAAACTAAACTTAAAGAAGACAACGACCATAAATCCATGCCAAAATTACATTCAAACATTTCAATTTTTACCAAATAATTATTGAAAAAATTGGCCGAATTTATCAAATCAATTATAATTTAATTTGCATAAATTAATCATATAACAACATATATTGATTGATTTACAATCAAACATCAAAAATATAAATTCATATATATTGATATATATTATATATAATAATATATCAGTTGATTTGTAATAAAATATCAAATGTACAAATTTATATATGTTCATATATATTAATATATATTACATATAACAACATATACCAGTTGATTTATAATAAAATATTAAAAATACTAACTCATATATATTTATATATATTACATATAACAACATATATCAGTCCATTTGCAATAAAATATCTAATATACAAACTCATCTATGTTGATATATATTACATATAACAATATACATTAGTTGATTTGTAATAAAATATCAAAAATACTAATTCGTATATGTTCATATATGTTCAAATATATTACATGTAATAACATATATCAATCTATTTGCAATAAAATATCAAATATTCAAACTCATATATAGTACATATAATTACATACATCAGTTGATTTGTAATAAAAAAATTAAAAAATATTAACTTATATATGTTCATATATGTTATATATAATAATACATATTAGTCTATTTGCAATAAAATATCAAATATGCAAAATTATATATGTTGATATATGTTACATATATCAGTTGATTTGTAATAAAATATCAAAAATACTAACTCGTATATGTTCAAATATATTACATGTAATAACATATATTAATCTATTTGCAATAAAATATCAAATATACAAACTCATATATATTACATATAATTACATACATCAGTTGATTTATAATAAAAAATTAAAAAATATTAACTCATATATGTTCACATATATTATTTAATAATATATATTAGTCTATTTGCAATAAAATATCAAATATGCAAACTTATATATGTTGATATATGTTATATATAACAGCATATATCAGTTGATTTGTAATAAAATATAAAAAAGTTAACTCATATATGTTCAAATATATTACATGTAACAATATATATCAGTCTCTTTGAAATAAAATACAAATATACAAACTTATATATATAATAACATACATTAATTGATTTGCAATAAAATATTAAGAAATACTAATTCATATATGTTCATATATGTATATATAATAATATATATTAGTCTATTTGCAATAAAATATCAAATATATAAATTCATAGATGTTCATATATATTACATATAACAACATATATCAGTTTAGTTGCAATAAAATATCAAATACACAAATTTATATATGTTCATATATATTACATATAATAATATATATCAGCTGATTTATAATAAAATATCAATAGTAATTCATATATGTATGTATATATTACGTATAATAATATATATCAATATATTTGCAATAAAATATCAAATATAAAAACTCATATATATTGATATGTGTTATATATAACAATATATATAAGTTGTTTTGCAAATAATTTGGGGATTAAGTTGTTGGCTAGAAATTAAGCCCAATATCATATTAATTATTACAATTTATTCAAAAGTTATAACATTTAATATATAACAATATTACATTTCATGAAGTTATATGTTCAATTTTTATTTTGTTTAATAATACAGTAAAAACTGTAAATAATAGTAAAGAGTTAATTCACAAATTATTTTTTCTGTAAATTAAAAAGCAGAGTTTGTGTACCATTTCAATCTTCACATATTTTACCTTAACTAATTTATTCTTTCATTGGAAAAAATACTAACAGTTAGAGCTTATTGTAATACTAATACATTGTATAACCACACCTTCTCTATATTGTGGAATGAGCTTAGTACTAATTAATTTTGATGCACTGCCATTTTTATACTTGGTCCTCCTCTGACTTCACCACCCCACTTTGGTGTACCCACCAATCATCGAATTCTATGAAACCAAAGTTCTATCAGACATATCATCAAACACTTCTTGGGCATACTAAACAAACCCAAAACCAACATAGGCATTTATCAAGCCATTTTGCACATAAACATGAGACCCAATACCCAGTTTTTGAGCATGACCATGAACAAGCAAGGATGCTGAGTCATTACAATCAATCATGTAAAATATAAATGTTATTACAGATGTTGAGATGAAAAGTTAATAATATCCTTATAAGAAATAAAATATAAATTAGTAAGGAACTAACATAATATTGTTACAGATAAGAAAAACGTCTACAAAAATATTCGGCATTTGCGACGGAAATCTGCGACGGACTCGTTTCCGTCTCAAATTTGCTACGGATCTGCAACGGATTTGCGACGGAAGGACAAGTTAGAGGTATTTTGAGAAATTGGTCGCAAATCGGTTGCAAATCGTAGTAAATCTGCGACGAAAATTATTCCGTCACAAATAATCGTCGCAAAAGTTGGCGCGGATACTTGGCGGGAGAGAGACCCGCGTATATTTTTTCGTGAAAATTTTTTCCGTCGCAGTTTGGTTGTAGAAAACACTAAAAAAAGCAATTTGCAATGGAAATCTGCTACGGTCTTATTGCCGTCGCAAATTTGCGACGGTTGGTTGCAATGAAAATATTAAAACTACTGCCCTAAACCTAAATGTATTCACTCTCTCGCTCTTCATTTTCCTCGCCCCTCCCTCCCTCTCCGTTTCTTCTTTCTTTCTTTCTTTTATTCAAAGTAGAAGGTTTCTTTCATAAATTTTTGGTATTTATGTAACATGTTCAGACTTATTTATGCTTGATTTTTCTCTAATGATCATAACCCAAGATTTGTTGTATAAAAGTTGACCTTGGTTTATGATCTATTTATGTTATGTCGGTTATTCATATGCACTTTGTTGATAAGCTATAATCTTTTTAGGTGCCAAATCCCCTATTTGACCTTGCTGGGATTATGTGTGGACAATTTGGGATTTCATTTTGGAAGTTTTTTCTTGCAACGTTGATTGGAAAGGCAATTGTGAAGACTCATATACAGGTTTGTAATATTGGGTCATTTAACGGTTTACACAATTTTTTGGTTCTTTTAGTACAAGGATGGAAGCTGCAATTCTTTAGTTTACTGCTTGTACCTTTCTTTTGCTTTAAATTTTTATTGCAACTATGGTGGTTTCAATTTTTGAGGTAGGAGGAAAAGGAGTGTGAAATTTTTTGTGGACTTATTTAAAGGTGTTTGATGCCTGGTTTTATTTGTGAAGCGCTTAATGTTTTTTGTTGTATTGCTTTCCTGCAGACAGTTTTCATCATCAGTGTTTGCAATAACCAACTCCTTGTCTGGATTGAGAATGAATTGATCATGATACTCAGCCTTGTACCTGGCTTGGCTTCTATCCTACCTGACCTTGTAGCCAAACTGCATGCGGTTAAAGAAAAATATATGGCACCTGCCCCACATCTGCCCTCAAATAACAAGGTACTCAAGAAAAATGATTTCTCTATTTACTATGCCCTTGTGTGAATCAACAAAAGAATCGTCAACGAAAGATATTCTCTGCAGATGTTGAATTAATAAATATTTTTTCTGATAGGTATAATGCATCATAGGTCTTGTGCTTACACTCCGCAACGAAAGATATAATGCATCATAGGTCTTGTGTTTTCGGGCAAGTGTGATGTTGTTTTGACTAATATTTTGGTGGGTTTTTGTTGGTCATTGAAACATGCAAGTAACTGTTAATTGGTACATTTTATAATGTACATGTTGTTCTTGGGTCTCTTCGGAATATAATGTAAAATAGTAGTGCATTGAACTGTCATTGGATCTTTTGTTGTGTTGCAAACTCTTCATATAGACAGTTTTATAGATAATTTATAAGAACTTAAAACTAAGGTTTCTATTATGAAATTGATTTAAATTTATGCTACTATCAAAAGTTTATTTGACCATTATGTAACTGAGGAATGATCTGTGCCTGCACTCATATTTGGACAATATAATTGTAAGTTCATATATAGAAATATATTGGTCTCAAGGTCAATAATGCCCCTATTTTTCCTTTTTATGTTCATGACTGGTATGTCATTGAATTATCGTAATTCCATTTTTAGAATTGCTATTGATGCTGGTGAAGTTTTGATATCAAGCTTTATGTTACATTTATTAGGAAAATGATCAGATTCAAATTCAATATGTGTTGTGTGCTGTTTATGTTCTTTGATATATAATTCTTGAGTCATTTTAAGATTTGCCTTCTGTTTTGCTACAAATTACATGATATTGCTCATATTGCAGCTTATTAATGCAAATGTTTGTTCAGGTTCTCTTAAGAGGTCCAAAGAATGCCCATGAAGCTGTGAAACACTTTGGCCCAGCTCCTGGTGTGCCACACAGCCATACTAAACCCTATGTGCGATCAAAGGGAAGGAAGTTTGAGAGAGCTAGAGGAAGGAGGAACAACAGAGGATTTAGAGTTTGATTTGTTTTTAGTTCTATATTGTGAGACACTTGTGTTACTTTTTCCCAATTATTGTTATTTTCAAGATAGATTATTTATAGTAGTGTTCTTAACACATGCATAATTAAATTGTAAAATATTTTATTATATTGAAGATTAATAAAATAATTATTTTTATCAATGTAATTAGTGTTTTTTTTTTTAGATTGTGTTTAAATGTTCCAAATGTATTTATAAAGTTCTCATAAAATTAATTGATAATATAAATAGTTCCAATAAAAATCAATATTAAATTGTTACGGATTTGCTACGAATCTGTGACGGATATCTGAAATCTATGACAGAATCTGCGACGGAATCCGCGACGACAATCTGCGACGGAATCTGCAACGAATCTGCAACGAAATCTGCGACGGCTGCCCTTTACCCGCGAAATTTTAAGCGCGAGATTTGCAACCGCCGAGTGGTAGCAAATCCGTCGCAATTTGCGACGGCCTGTCACAAAATTGAAAATTGCGACGCCTTTTTTATTAACGGATCGCAAATCGGTCGCAAATCTTGATTTGCGACAGATTTTGTCCGTTGCAGATAGCGTGTTTTTTTGTAGTGAATAAAAAATGATGGAAATTTAAAAAATTGAAAAAATTATTATTTTGAGTATTTTATTGAGCATGTAGTATGCGTTACATTAGAAAAAAAATTCCTCAATAAACATATTTAGAACCCAAAATAAATTAAAATAAATAAAATTAAAAAATTAATTTACAAATAAAAAATTTTAAAAACAAAACAAAAGGTCATATATAAGATTTACAATTGTAGATGCCAGTTATGAGATTCAACACTTCATGGAGTAATTCAAAATTTTAAAATATATATGTATATATAACACGGTTGGTCTATATACCATATATGTTATGCTTCTATAAGTTCATGGAAGCTAGCATCTTCTTGAGGCTGCATTCTTGGCCAAATTGTATGGTATAGAGGCATCATTGCAAAAGGATGGTTCAACAATTGGTGGAGGGTAAGATTTATTTCTATGTTTATTGGCAATCAAAAGAGCAACTTAATCACTTTTTTTTTTCAAGTTTCTTTTCCGATTTAGAAAAAATTACTTTATCCAGCTTGCAAAACTAATGCCTTAAAGCCCAAAAACCAAACAACCAATCTCTTTTCCTTGAATTTACAAGTCAAACAAACAAAATCTACATCTAAGGATATCAGCATCATATGATTGTCCTAACTTTATGATGCCTTTAAAAACAACAAAGTATATGGAGAAGAAAAGGAGTAAATTATGAATGGAGAAGAAAGAGAAAAAATAAGCTGAAAAAGTAACGTATTTTTAAAAAATAAAAATGAAGAAAAAGTAAAATTGAAAAAAAAAATAAAAAAGTTATAAGTGATAAAAAAGGTTAAGTGCAATAAAATTGAAAACAAAAAAATTTTAAAAAGCAGTATATGATGTAATTTCCTCTTTTAGTAATTCTAAATATTAATAAATAATATATGAATATATAAGCCAAATTTATTATATATGAACTAACAATAAAAATGATAAAAAATATTACATATAAAATTTACATAAACCTCAATTGAGATATATGCAAAGACATAACAACTTAAAAAACTTAATGTGGTTTCTTAATATATCTTAAAATGAAAATTTAAACATTGAACTTTAAGTCATGTCATGTTGAAAACTTTTTCCTTATACATAATTAGCATTAAACATTGAACAGTAAAATTCTAATTCCGATCGAGTGTATATGTTGTTGGATAAAATAATATTCTGGTGCTTAATTTTTAAAATATCAAAATAAATAACTACTGATTGTCAATAATATTTATTTCATTGTCATATTTTTTTCATCAACAGTGGAGTTGCGTTATATTTATCTAATTCGTATATATATAGTTTTAGAATTTTACTGATATTGTTTTTATTTTATTATTTAAAATAAAAAATTATTTAAAATTAAAAATTGTTTAGCATAAATAATTTAGCCAATATAAGAAACCTTATAAAGAAACTAAAATTGAGGTCCAACCAGATATGCTTTAAAACAATAGTTAGAATAAATTACATCGTCCCTGAAGAATTGACTAATACACTTTATCATCCCTTAAGTTTAAATTTTACATCTATTGTCTCTAATGTTTATAGTTTTGTAACACCGTAATCTTCGACCCAATATCTCATCTACTCCATTAACGGCAAATCTACGTGACACTTATAAACTATCACTTTCAAAAGAAGCAGTTTGAACTTCGAAGAACGATGTCCCAACAATATCAAATACTAAGTAGATTTATCGTTAACGAAGTAGATGGGATATATGATAGGTGCATATTGACCTTATATTTTCTATCATGTTTAGCATGCAATTGACTTGAATTAATCTATTTTAAACTTATTTATTTGCTTTTATTTTATTATTCTTGAATTACACTTAGTTTAAATTAATTTCTTAAAAGTGTGTTTAAACTGAAATTTTTAGGCATAATTTGACCTTTAAAGCTTCAAGTAAAAATTCGGTGGTCTTAAATTGCAAAATTGAAAAAGTGGTCTTCCTAAAGTTTATAGAGGACATCTTAAGATTTTCAGAAAATCCTAGTTCGTTAAATTGCGAGTTCGTTTGGTTCTCTAACTTTAAGGTCGAAATTGGGCTTAAATTTCAGAAGTAGAAATCTAGTTCGGGCCACTGATAGTAATCGGGACATAACTTAGGCGTCTGGAGTCCGAATCAGGTGATTCAAAAGCCTAAAACCATCTACTCGTCTGGGCTTACAATTTTTTGAAAAAGTAAATTAGAGATAAGGATTATATCTGATGGAAAATCAAGTTTGAATTTGGGAATTCAAATTCTAGAACAGAAGTTGAGTAGGAAGTTAGTTGGAAAGAAAAAAAAAGAAGAGAAAAAGATAGAAGTGATACGTGAACAGGAGAAGACACTACCATACTTGGATTTTCATAAACACTTTTTCATATTTTCTCTAGAGTAGATTAGTTTTTAATCTTTGGAATTCAAAAGGAAGAAGAAGATTATAATGGAAAAAGACTTCGTTGTCTCTATAAGATTCTTCATTCGTCTAGTTTGAATTCTTTTTTCAGTTTATATTTTTCAAGTTTATATTTTAGGATTGTGAATAATAGGTATTGCTTAAATTGATTACTATTAATTTTTTGAAATTGAAGTTTTGTTGAATTTGTCCTTAGTGCTTGTGATTGATTGGCCACCAATTGCATGATCAATTGAAATTGTATAATGAGCAAAAGCTAGGTATGATTTTATATTAAGGATTCAACAACTTAAAAAAATTCTATTTAGAGATAAAAGAATAATCTTAAGACCAATTTATTCCTTTGAGCTTATAGGTTGTTTTAATTTATTATTCATGAAATAGAATTACTAAATTATTTCAATGATTGATTTTCTTGCTTGAGAAAGAGGAAAATTAACATTTAAGGAATTGGTAACTTTGATTCAAGAATTATTTAAATTAGTTTGAAAATATGTTTTTACCATTTAAAAAAATTCTAATGAAACCTAATCTTACTAGTTATCTTAATTATTTGAATTTCATAATTTGAATTTGAATTTTATGTTTGAATTAATAGATTAATATCTTAGTTTAATTTCAATTTGAACTTGAATACTATTTTGAATTTAAATTAAGGATTAAGAATTTAATTTTTTAATATCAAATTAATTAATTAGTTTTCAAATAATAATTAATTTGAATTTTGGTTAGTTAAATTATTCCTTCCCTGTGGGATCAAATTTTTCTTTTATTATATTACCTGTTACGAACCGTGCACTTGTAGTTTAAAATCGATACACATAAATCGATAAAAAAAAGTTTTTGGCGCCATTGCCCGGGAAGAAAAAATTAATTTGATAACTGTAAGTTCAAGGGTATTATTAATTTGAAATTTATTTTAATTGTTTTCTTTTGTTTCTCTGCAGGGATTTTATGTGTAGTAATAAACAGGGTTTCAGAAATGACATAACCAACTTTGTGCAGTTTGATGGTGAATCACTTTATGAAGCTTGGAAGAGATTTAAAGATCTTCAAAGGAAGTGTCCTCACCATGGGATTCCAGAATGACTGATTATACAAACATTTTATAATGGAATAGCAGGGCCATTGAGAAATACAATAGATGCAGCTGTGGGAGGTGCTCTTATAAACAAAAATATAACTGAAGCAATGGAGTTGTTTGAGTCCATGGTAGCAAACAATTATTATTGGTCCAGTGAAAGGTCTTTACCCAAGCAGGTAGTGGGTGTACATGAAGTAGATGAGATTTCATTACTTACAGTAAAGGTTGATGCCTTAGCTAGAAAGTTAGAGCATGTGAATCTTGCCACTATAGGTTGTGAAGCATGTGGTGGTAATCACCAATCTTTTAAATGTCCAGCTCAAAATCAAGTAAATTTTTTGGGGAATCAAAATAGAGCTCAACCAATGTCTTCTGGAAACACATACAATCCTAGTTGGAAAAACCATCCTAATTTTCATGGGGTGGAAACCAAAGCAACCAAGGCAATCAAGGAAACCAATTCAACCAAAGGAGAGTATATCAACCACCATTTCCAAATCGGAATCAAGGTTAAGCACATTATCAAAAAAATAAACCGGCTTATGAGACTGCTTTAGAAAAATTCATTTTTGTATCTAGTGAGAGGTTTGAAAAGATAGATAGGCAATATGATTGGTTAGAATCAAGGATAGTCCAAATTTCCAATCAAAATAGAAGTCTTGAGATGCAAATTGGGCAGATTGTTAGTTCTTCCGGATCAAGGAATCAAGGTTCTCTTTCTAGCAAAACCAATGTTAACCCAAGGGAGCATTGCAAAGCGGTTATGCTAAGAAGTAGTAAGCAATTACAAGAGCCTATTCCAAAGAAGGTTGAATCAATTAAAGAAAATGTTCATGAAGGGTTGAATGAAAAAGAATTGAGAAGACAAAGGAGGAAAGTGAACCAATACACTCCAAGGTTGAAGTGAAGCCTTATTGGCCTCTAATTAAATTTTCTCAAAGGCTTAAAAAACAAAAGTTAGATAAGAAATATGAGAGATTCCTTGAACTGTTCAAGAAACTGACGATAAACATTCCTTTTGCGGATGCTCTTGCACAAATGCCAATATATGTCAAGTTTTTGAAGGAGTTGCTTTCCAACAAGAGATCCTTTGTAGATAATGCAAAAATTGCACTCACAAAGGAGTGTAGTGTAGTGATTCAAAACAAGCTTCCATTTAAATTGAAAGATCCAGGGAGTTTTTCTATACCTTGCACTATTGATGATTTTAATTTTAACAAAGTTTTGTGAGATTTAGGTACAAGTGTGAGTTTGATGCAATATTTTATTTGCAAGAAATTAGGATTTTTAGATTTGAAACCTATTAGGATGACTCTACAATTGGCTGATAGATCTGTAAAGTTGCCTTTGGGAATTGTAGATAATGTTTTAGTGAAGGTTGATAAATTTTACATTCCTACAGACATTGTGATTTTAGAGATGGAGGAAGATGTTGAGATTTTCTTAATCTTAGGGAGATTATTTTTGTCTACTGCAGGAGCTATGATAGATGTTAGGGGAGAAAATTTGACTTTGCATGTTGGGGATGAGATGGTGGAATTCAACCTTAATGAATCAATGAAAGAACCTAATTTTATGGATAATTATTTTAGGGTTGATATGATTGATGAATTGGTACAAGAGGTCTTTAAGAAAGAGTTTAGGAAGGATCCTTTAGAAGCCTGTTTGATTAGTAGTGCAACTTTTGATGATAAAAACCGAGAAATTGTAGCTTATGCTTATGTTATGCACTATAACTTTCAAAGGATATGAGGAGATAAGTAAAAGTACACCATTACCTTTCCCATCAATTGAAGTTCCCCCAACCCTTGAGCTTAAACCACTACATTCTCACTTAAAGTATGCCTTTTTAGGACCTAATAAAACCCTTCCTATCATTTTTAATGCTTAATTATCTAAAGATCAATTAGAACAAACTTTAGGAGTGATTAGGCAATTCAAAAGGGCTATTAGTTAGACCATTTTCTTATATTAAAGGAATTAGTCCATCTTTATGCATGCATAGGATATTAATAGAAGATGATAGTAAATCAGTTGTGGATACACAGAGAAGGTTGAATCCTAATATGAAAGAGGTTTTCAAAGCAGAAATAACCAAGTTATTAGATGCAGAAATTATTTATACAATCTCTAATAGTCCTTGGGTGAGTCCGGTAGATGTTGTACCAAAGAAGGGAGGGATGGCAGTTATTACTAATGAAAAAAATGAGTTGATTCCCTCAAAAATGGTGACAGGATGGAGAGTGTGCATTGATTATAGGAAGCTCAATAAAGTAACTAGAAGAGACCATTTTCCATTACCTTTCATTTACCAAATGCTTGAGCGTTTAGTAGGAAATTCTTATTTTTGTTTGCTTGATAGTTATTCCACGTATTTTCAAATACCTATTGCTCTCGAATATCAAGATAAAACTACTTTTACTTGTCCTTTTGGTACTTTTGCTTATATAAAAATGTCATTTGGTTTGTGTAATGCACTACCACATTTCAAAGATGCATGCTAGCCATTTTTAGCAATTTTTGTTAAAAGATTTATGGAAATTTTCATGGATGATTTCACTATCTATGGTAATTCTTTTGATGTTTGTTTGTAGAATTTGGCAAAAGTACTTCAAAGGTATGAAGAGACAAGTCGTGTACTTAATTGGAAAAAATGTCATTTTATGGTAGAAGAAGGGATAATTCTTCGACACAAAGTTTCTTGAGCGGGTATGGAAGTGGATAGAGCCAAAGTTGAAATGATTGAGAAACTATTTCTACCGACAAATGTTAAGGGAATCAGGAGTTTTTTAGGCCATGCAGGGTTTTATAAGAGATTCATCAAGAATTTCTCTAAGATTTCTAAACCCTTGTGTGAATTGTTGAGTGAGGATGTTGAATTTCATTTTTCTACCGATTGTCTCATTGCTTTTGACAGGTTGAAAGAAGCCTTGAGTACTGCTCCAATTATTGTTCCATCAGACTGGTCATTTCCATTTGAAGTTATATGTGATGCCAGTGAATTGCTATTGGAGCAGTTTTATGCCAAAGAAAGGACAAAAAGTGTCATGCTATATATATGCAAGCCGGTTGTTAGATGAAGCACAAATCAATTATGCCACTACTGAAAAAGAGATGCTAGTAGTGGTATATGCATTGGACAAGTTTAGGTCTTACATCATCGAGTCCAAAGTGATTGTGTTCACTGATGATGCGGCTATCCGTTACTTAATGAGCAAGAAGGAGGCAATTTGTTGCTACACATTTTCATATTTTAAGTGGAGTTTAGTTTTTCCACTATTGGAGACCAAAAGAAGAAGAAAATTGGGCTTGAGGACAACTTCATCATCTCAACAAGACTACTCATCCATCTATTTTGAACTCTTTATTTTGTTTTATATTTTATTTTATGTTCTTGTTTTGATATTGATTTGAATATTGGAATTATGAATTTCATTTTTAGTTTCTTAATTTCTATGTTCGTTATGTGCAATTTAACTATGAACAACTAATCTCATTAGTGGGATTAGGTAGATTTAGGATTGTGAATAATGGATATTGCTTAATTTGATTACTATTAATTTCTTGAAATTAAAGTTTTGTTGAATTTGTTCTTCATGCTTGTGATTGATTGGCATCCAATTGCATGATCAATTAAAATTGTATGATGAGCGAAAGTTAGGTATGATTTTAGATTAAGAATACAATAACTTAAGAAAATTCTATTTAGAGATAAAAGAATATTCTTAAGACCAATTTAGTTCTTTTGAGCTTTTATATATTGTTTTAATTTATTGTTCATAAAAAATAGAATTAATAAATTATTTCAATTATTAATTTTCTTGTTTGATAAAGAGGAATATTAGCATTTAAGGAATTTGTAACTTTGATTCAAGAATAATTTAAATTAGTTTGAAAATATATTTTTACCCATTTGAAACAATCCTAATGAAACCTAATCCTACTAGTTATCTTAATTATTTAAATTTAATAATTTGAATTTGAATTTTAAGTTTGAATTAATAGATTAATATCTTAGATTATTTCAATTTGAATTTGAATACTATTTTGAATTTAAATTAAGGATTAAGAATTTAATTTTTAAATATCAAATTAATTAATTAGTTTTCAGATAATATTTGATTTGATGTTCGGTTAGTCAAATTATTCCTTCCCTGTGGGAGCGACTTTTACTTATATTTAATTACTTGTTACGAACCGTACACTTGCGGTTTAAAATCGATACTAACAAATTGACCATCAGACGATGGGTGTAAAATTTAAACTTAAGGAAAGATAAAGTGTGTTAGTCAATTCTTTAGGGACGATGAGTGTAATTTACCCCAATAGTTATAATAATGATGGCAATGAGGTGGACCGAGAGTAATGGGAATAATTCCCATCCTGGCTTTAGCGGGGAATTCCCGTCTTCCGACCCCACCCCACAAATGAGGCAGATTTGTCCTCATCCTTATCTCTATAGGGACTTTTGTCAGAACAAGCTGGGAAATTTATATTTCTTTGATTTTTTTAAAATTAAAATTCAATAATATAAAAATTCATAATTCACAAAAATTGTACACTCAATAATATTATTGTAACACCATAAAATAATTCTTTTAATGAATTATAAAGATATGCTACCAAGAACTATACACTGTACAATTCAAAAATTAAGTTCTAGCCTAAAGTCAACGACACGGTCGTGGCAATTCTTAGGCTACACTCGTGCAGTTTAATCCATTACTGCCACCCAGAAGAAAAATTAAAGAACACGTCTGTGGCAATTTAAGTGCCATACCTGTGCATTTTAAACTGGTGCTGCCCATCAACACAACCTAAAAGGAAATACTTTCTAATATTCTCACATTCAAACATACCTCAATGTGTTCAATTCACCAACAAACACCCAAAATTTAATCAAGTTTTTAAACATTCAAACAACATATTCATATAATAAGCATATTACATAACTATTATAATTTACTAAAATTTGTATCCAAACCATATGTACATAGATATAACTCACAACCATGAAGTGTACATAAAAGAAATCTCAAAATACTCATAATGATACAATTGCCCTTTGAAATTTGCATTGCTATGTGAACTTGGTGAAATATTTAACACAAAGTCCTTCTTTCAATACCTTTTGTGATGCAATTGATCTTAAAGCTTTAGAAACTCACTCTATTGATTCTACTCTTCTCGTTTGATCTGCGCGTCAAAAATAAATCCAACAAGTTACGCAATTGCTCAGTAGTTCTTGCATATCCATAATTTGCTAAAGAGTATAAATCCATAATTTGCTAAAGAGTATAACATAAGAAAATAACTTTTAAACTATCATACGTAAAAGAAATAAAAACGTTACTTTGGAACTTTAACAAAATATTAAATTAGGTATATTTAAAAATTTATTTATCGTGACATCAGTGAATTCAATGTTCAATATACTTAAATAAATTTAGTCATTTAACAAAATTTTCTTGTTTTATAAATTCCTCTTGCTTTGCCTGCACACACTGAGTTTTAAACCCTAAGTTCGGATAATGGGTTACTGATGGCAAGCAAATGCTCACTATAAAGAATATGGCCAATAGTACCCTTATGACACAAAGTGTTTACTAATGGCAATAATGCCCACTATTACTGGTGACACAAAGGATCCTTTAATGGCACGTAGTGCCCACTATCACTATAGATGTCCTTCGTTTGGCTAGATATTCAATCCAAAAGATAGGATTAATATCAGTATAGTTAGGACAATTCACTACTCTTTTATCTTCAATTAAACATTCAATTATAAGTCACTTTATCAAAAATAATATTACATCTTTGGGTAGAAACACTTTCTTTCTTCTCATTCAATTGTTTTTACTTTAATTGCACATATATAGAAATATCTCTTAAATCATAATTAAGGATTTTCTATTTAGAACATGTTTACTAGAGATATATTTAGAACATATTTACTAGACATATCTGAACAATCATTTTAAGTCCACCCACTAAACTTACATGATCCTATAACCAACACTTTTAGAAGTCACAAATTTCTCTTTAAACTTAATCCTTATTAAAGACTTCATAAGTATTAATATTCTTAATCAATTATGAGTTCAAACATAATTTCTTTAAAAACTAGTTATATATCCAATTCTAAATCCTAAACGTGCCAAATTAAGGTGAATCATTTATGAATCAAAAGTTATTTTTAGCATATTTTTAGGCTAAAAACTATATATACACACACCTAATATTATTCAAAAAAGGATTCAAATCAATTTTACCTTCATTTTGTTCCATATTATAGTTTCCTTCTTAACAAATTCAATTAACAAATTACATCTCAAAAATTATTCAATTAACAAATTACATCACAAAAATTTAGTTAAAGTAGTAAAATTAACTCACATAATTCATGAAAATTAAAAGAAAATAAATGAATAGTGAATTATGAATAAACAAGTACTAACCTCCTTTCAAAGTACTATTTCTTTCTCTTTCTCAATTTCCCTTAGATATTTGGTGATGATCTAACTTAATCTAATGAATTCTCCTAGAATTTTTGAGTTATATTTGATTTTTCCTTGATTTTTACTTAGGTTGATAGAATAATATGAAAGAAGAAGAAATTTGGCTATGGAAGAAGAGGAGGGTTGGTTTGGAATGGGATGGGAAGAAGAAGAAATAATTTTCTAGTTACACATATATATAGTATTTAGGATTTTATAAGGTGTGATACTCACACAAAAACTTTGATGCTCCTATTTCCTTAAATTATTTCTAAATTCAATTTTTAATCCTATGAAAAGGTAAAAATATTTAATTTAATTAATTGAAAGTTCTACCACCCATATTTCTCATCTCAATTTTAATAAAATTCGATTCTATGGTCATAATGGCATTTTTGTAAAATTTTACTGCTTAAATAATTTTTTCAAAAATACCAATTTTGTGAATGCTCGGATTGAATTTTTAACTTTTTAAGGCTTAACCAGCCTCATTTTTCCACCTTTCAAATGCCCATATCACTTTTAATATTATACATAATCCAATATCAATGTAATTTAGAAAATCAATATTTAAAAATTTTAGACATTACAATTGTCTCCCTCTGAAGAAATTTTGTCCTCAAAATTTATATGTTCAAGGTGTTTGAAATAGTTAAGGGTGCTACTATCTCATTGTCTATTCACTTTCCCATGTGGCTTCATCAATTGAGTAGTTTCTCCATAACACTTTTACTAATGAAATACGTTTATTCTGCAACTCTTTGATTTCTCGAGTTAAGATAACCGATAGTTGTAGCAAAGGTGATCGCCCCAAGGTCGTTTTCCCAAGAAGGTGTGGTTCGTTAAAGCAATTACGAACCACACCTTCTTGGGGAAACAACCTTGGGGCGATCACCTTTGCTATAGCTACCTCGCATACTTGCGAGTGACGCTTGGTAGTAGTACTTAATTCGAGCGCAACAAGTTTTTGGTGCCGTTGCCGGGGAAGGCTGTCGCAGTAGTAATAGTTTGATTTTTCTTTTCATTGTTTGTTTATTTTCTGTGACTTGTTTGTTTGTTTTGTTTTTCTTTCAATTTAATTATTTATTTGTTTTCTTTAAGTTGCTAAGTGCCTTTTGTAAATATGCAATTTTCAAGATACTCAGGGGTTTATGATGATAACCCAGACTCTGACATGGCATGACAATTAGCAGAATTAACGAACCAACTTAAGATGCTAAATGCTAGAGGAAGAACACATATGCCTACTCGTGAAGTATGTTCAGCATGTGGCATTGCAGGACATAGCGCAAACATGTGTTCATTTGGTTATGGACAATATCAAGAGAGGCAAGAGGAAGAATATGCCTATGAAAGTTTCCAGCAAATGGGTGGAAATGACCCATGCCCTAGACCTTATAATTCAAGATGGGGAAGCCACCCAAATTTTTCTTGGGAAAATCAGCAGCACATTCCACCTCCAAATTTTTTTCGACCTTACCAAAGAAGTTCTTACCTTCAAGAATAATATTCAAATCAAGAGTACCTTAAGCCACCCACATTAGAAGATAGTTTGAATGCCTTCATTCAAATTAGCGCGCAAAATCAAAGCAAACTTAAGGAACTCACTTTGGAAGATAGTTTGAATTCCTTCATTCAAATTAGCACACAAAACCAAGATCAATTTGAGAAATCCACAGTGGAAGATGATTTGAATGCTTACCTTCAAATTAGCATACAAAATCAGGAAGAAATCAATGAGAGGATTGATGTTTTGGAGGAATCATTGAAGAGGGTGGAAATACAACTTGGGCAACTGGCACATCAACTCCAAGCACACCAAGAGGAGGAATTTCCTAGCCAATTGGAGCAAATAGAGGTAATCACAAATTTTAAGAATGAACAGGTGATATATAACGATTTTTGTGATTCCTTTGATGCAGGAACTAACAAAGAAGAAGATGGCGAGGAAATGCAATCAAACATAGAGGAGTTAATTCAAGCAAAGGAGGAGGACAATTTGAAAGCATCGACTTCGACAAAATTGCATGAACCTCCAAATCCTTGTATGCCACCAATCCCATTCCCAAGTAAGCTGAATGCAGAGAAACAAGGTATGTAACTTTCTGAACTCCTTGACATGACCTATAGTGAAGATAGTGTAGATAAGCTTGAGGTGGCCATGACCATAAAAGTAGAGCCTAATTCTTTCAAATTAGAAATTGATGAGAGCAATTTACTAGTGAATAATGAGATTATTGAGGGAGAACTTCAAATTGCTAAAGAGAATGTAGAACACATTCAACCAAACTTGGTTGATCTTAAACAGACCCCAGGAATTTTGAAAGATATTTTGGTTAGGGAATACAGGATGTAACAAATTATCATCTCTCCCACTCTTGGTGGTGAGAACGAGCAAAAACCATATAAAACCATGTTGCAAACTGAAAAAGGTTCTTACTACGTCCCTATAGCATTAAAAAATCAAGCTAAGACAACCCTCACATGTTATTTTTGGACAATTGCTCCCCTAAGAATGCTACCAAGGCTTTTCAATACATTAGGCACTTTTCAAAGTTGCATGGTGTTCATCCTCTCAGTCATGGGCTCCAATTGCATTATGGGTGGAAGGAGCCCCACACATCGTATATGGGAACGATGGAAATCATGTATCATCTAAACTCTCTCTGTAGTATGCATGCTCACATTGAGGACAATGTGAATTTTTAAGTGTGGGGTGCATTTGGTGTTTTATGTTTTTACTTTTAATTGCATTTTGTGTTTTTGTGTTTTTACCTTTAATTTGTTTTTATTTAAGTTTTAGTTAATGTTTTTAATATTTTTCTTTGAATAAATGAATTTTGGAAAGTTCAATTGTTATAAAATTATTGATTGATGACCTTAGAATTTTTGAAGCATGAATTGGAGAATTGAGTAGAATTGGTGCTTATTGTCAATTTTATTGGTTTTTTTCCTTGCATTGCCATTAACCTAGTGAGGAATTGAGCCATCAACTTATCATTCTTGTTGTGAGTGAACATCTGCGATTGATGAATTACTAGAACTTGCTTTGAAATGCTTTTTAAGACTACATAAAAATTTTCAATTAGGCATCAAGATGATTAAGGCAATTAGGTGAACCCACTTTGGCGTAAAAAGACTAACACTATTTTTAACCTTAGTTAGCCAATTTTGAGCCTATTTCATTTTCCTTTTCTTTCTTTTTCACAACACCATTAGCTTGAACCTTGTTGTTTAACTCTTACCCTTTCATTAAGTCAAGAGCATTTTAAGAGCGTTTATAACCGAGTGTTGTGTTGAATTAAGTGTGGGATTAAATTTAGTAGGTTTAAGATTGCAAAGAAAAATAAAAAATAAAAATAAAAAAAAGAAAAAAAAGAAAAAAAAAGAAAAAGAAAAAAAAATATATATATATAATAAGAATAATTGTTGTTCTTGTTGAAAGGGTTGGAATGTATCATTGCAAGATTTAATAAGTGAGTTCCCTTGAAAAGCTCTTTAATGTCAAGGGGTAGATGAGAGGAAGGTGTTTTGGGATTGTTGGGTTATGTATATGATCAGGTACTTCATTATTAAAATGCTCTTGAACTTAATGATTAAGCTCACATTTCCTAAATGCCATGCCTTTACCTTAGCCCCATTACAACACAATAAAGACCTTTTGATTGATGCTTGATTGTTATTTTATGGTGGAAATTTGATTGATAAGCAAACCTATGGTAATAATCTTTCATTGATTGTTATGAGTGTAAACACCACCATGATCAAACACTTGTAAGAGTTGGTGAGGGAGCGATAACATAGGGTATGCATGGAAAACCATTTAATTACATGGGCGTCAATTTTGTTTGATTCGATATTGATTGCGGATTTAGGGATAAGGAAGTCTTGATACATATTTATAACACTTGAACTTAACAAAATTTATCTTGTTAGTGTGTTTGATTTTAGCCTTGCTTGGGGACAAGCAAGGAGTTAAGTGTGGGGTAGTTGTTTAGATCATTTTTGTACTTGTTTTTAGTATGATTTTATGTGTGTTTTAGTTAATGTTTTGATTGATTTTTGTTTTAAGTTTGTTTAAATTGTTTGATTTTATGTGTGTTTTAGTTATTTTTTGATTTTTGTGTTTAAATTGTTGTCGTTGTAGTATAGTGGTGAGTATTCCCTCTTGTCATGTGGGCGACCCGGGTTCGATCCCTGGCAACGACGCCAAAAACTTGTTGCGCTCGGATTAAGTACTACTACCAAGCGTCACTCACAAGTATACGAGGTAGCTGTAGCAAAGGTGATCGCCCCAAGATCGTTTCCCCAAGAAGGTGTGGTTCGTAATAGCTTAATTAAAGCAATTAAATTAAAAGCGAGAGTTTGTTGTTTGGAATGCTAAAGAACAATTTAAACCTAAAATTAACGTATGTAGGGTTTGATGTGTGTGGTGGGTGCACAAGATCAATTCAGTTCTTGGGAAAGTGCCTAGGGTTATAGGTCCATTCAATCAAAGCTCAATTCTCAATTATCCATTAACATAGCCTTGTAATTAATTTGTTCCTTAAGGTTAATTAGTCAATTACCAATTCATTAGTTCTCACATTCATGAAATAGCAATAACCAATTATTTTACATTTGCAAATTAATGAAACCCTAGAACTTATATTTCTAATTCATTCATAGGGTAATCGATTGCATAATTCCGATATCAAATTTCACCTCTCGGTCCTTCATTCACTATCTAGAGATCAATAGGTAGCTAATCTATTAACCTAGCATACAATCCAATGCAATCAACCAACAACAAGGTACATCAATGGAAATATCAAATCAAAGCATTCAATCAAATATACTACAAACTCTAAGCATGGGGTTTTAGCTCAACATCATCAATTTAAAACATTCATTCAACTCAATATAAATCAAATACAAATTGTCCAATTGCAATATCAATTCTCTTAATATAACAAAAACAATATTGAAATGAAATAAAAGAGAGAATAGAAAAAAACTCCTTGTGAAGATGCCAAGAGTAGGATTACTAGTCTTCCTCCTAGCTCCACTTTGATGTTTAATGAAGAACTCAAGCCCTCTTCAATGGTTGATTTCCCTTTTGCAATATAGGATGGAGCTTTCTCAAGTCACCAAACCTTCAATTGATTATGCCTTTGAGAGATGGATTGGAGCTTTCTCAAGTCACCAAACCTTTCAATGAAGCTTCTTCAACCTTCAAGAGCTTGTAACCCATTTGATCCCAAAGAACCTCAAAGATCTTATCAATGGAAGATGGAGAAGATGAAGATGGAGGATGAAGATGAAGGGACAAGGAGAGTGTCACTCTCTCCTCATCCCCAAAATATTTGCTCGCTCCTTCTCTTTTCTTTTTCTCCCTTTCAAAACCCTAGCCGTCGTCCACTTTTTCTCTGTCACGCAAAAGAACTTAAATAGATATTAAGAGTGACACGACCAAGCTTCATTTGGCTTGGCCGTGTCCTTCACTGGCTTCTTCTTTGTTTCTTTCTTTTCTTTGTTCTTTTGGTGAGACACGGCCAGTGGCTTGGCCGTGTCTCATAACCGTGTTCACTTCTGGACTTGATTTCTTGAGGGACACGGCCAAGACATGTGGAGCTTGGTCGTGTCACTTGTTTCTCTTCAATTTCTTCACTTTTGATGAGAGACACGGCCAAGACATGTTTATCTTGGCCGTGTCACTTAATTTCTTCAATTTCTTCACTTTTGATGAGAGACACGGCCAAGACATGTCTAGCTTGGCCGTGTCACATAATTTTCTTCAATTTCTTCACTTTTGATGAGAGACACGGCAAAGACATGTCTAGCTTGGCCGTGTCACGTAATTTTCTTTAGTTTCTTCTTCTTTTGATGAGGGACATGACCAAGACAATGAGACATGACCAAGCTTCAAGTGACATGGCCATGTCGATCAGACACACTCACAGACATGGCTATGTCTGTGAGTGTGTCAAGCACTGCCTCTATTTTAGGATGAAACACGGCCAAGACCTCTATTTTAGGATGAAACATGGCCAAGACATTGAGACATGGCCAAGCTTCAAGTGACATGGCCATGTCGATCAGACACACTCACAGACATGGCCATGTCTATGAGTGTGTCAAGCACTGCCTCTATTTTAGGATGAAACACGGCCAAGACCTCTATTTTAGGATAAAACACGGCCAAGACATTGAGACATGGCCAAGCTTCAAGTGACATGGCCATGTCGATCAGACACACTCACAGACATGGCCATGTCTGTGAGTGTGTCAAGCACTGGCTCTATTTTATTTCTTTCTTGGTTTCTTTTCCTTGGGTGAGACACGGCCAGTGGCTTGGCTATGTCTCTTGGGTGTGTCAGCTACTGTCTTGAAATTCTTTTGATGGACATGGCCAAGCTTGCTTTGGCTTGGCCATGTCTTGCTTGATTCGTGCTCTTTCTTCATTTTTCTTGATTGTTTTGATCATCCAAGGGAGTTTTTGCACGTAAACCTAAAACAAACAATTTAAACAAACTTAAAACAAAAATCAATCAAAACATTAACTAAAACACACATAAAATCATACTAAAAATAAGTACAAAAATGATCTAAACACTGGAGCACTACCCCGTGTTTAAGGTCTGTCAATTGTTTCAAACCCTTTCTATTAACTAGAATTAGGTCGGATACTTTTACTTGATCTACGGCATGCCTGTGACCTCTACACAAAACTATGTCCTTCAGCAGAATTAGATTCTTTCATCATAGGACAATCTATAATCTTATGTTCTTTGGAGCCACATTTCATATAAGCTCCATTATGATACTAACAATCATCATTATCATGTCCCTTGGCACAATGCTGACAAAGTGTAAAAATTGCTCGTGAAAATGAGCCTGCAGAAGTACAGGATCTACCCTCTCGAGATCTCTAAAACCAGCTCCACTTGTATGACCTCCTCTTCTAGATCCTTGTGTCTATGCCTATGCTTGAATACTTCTCTATCTTTTTGACCACCTTATTGTTGCTCAGTAGATGATCCTTTCCTCTATTGCTGTCTTATTTTTTGCTCTTATTTGGTTTCATTTTCTATGGCAACTGCTACATTGATAAGAGTAGAAAAAACTTTAATCCTCATTGCCACTAAATTACACAAATCTAACTGTTTAAACCCTGCTCAAATTGCTTGCATTTCTCTTCCTCGGAAGCAACTAACTCAGGAAAATATTTGTTGAGACAAAAAAAATTGCCTCTCATACTCTGACATAGACAACTGCCTCTATTTCAAATACAAAAACTCTCCATGCTTGTCCTTGATATAATTTCACTGATATACTTTTTTTAAACTCCTAGAAAATGGCCCAGTTGAGCCTATTTGCAGGACTAGCTTTCTTCTTTGTATCCCACCAATCATAAGCTTGTTCTTGCCATAAGGATACTGCACACTCTAACCTCTTCTCATCAGTGCAGTGAAAAAGACCAAAAACTCTCACAATTCTTTCCAACCAATACTTTGATGTCAAAGTTTCATCAGTATCACAGGCTTTAAAATCTTCTGCTGTTGACTTTCTAATTCTTTCCAGTGGAGATCTTTAAGGTACTAGTAGATGTGGTTGTGCTAGAGGAACTATTCTTACAATTTGTCTAAGAACGTCCCCCATATTTCTCATAAACTAGGGATCCAATGAGATTTGCCTTGCGGAGGATTCTACCTATTGGTGGCTCCCCATACTTGCCTGACTGTGTAAGGATGCAGCTTGTTCCTTCGCATCTTAGCGACATCCAAAGGCCATCCTATACTTATAAACATATAAAAGATCAACTACATCATAATACTTATTCGTTTGTATAGTTTACATAACAATAGCAGTTGTATTTCACTTTTTCCATAACCCAGATAATAGAATTGCCCAAACTAGGCTCTGATACCCCTAAATATAACACCTTAAAATAATCCTTTTAATGAATTATAAATAGATGCTACCAATAACTATATACAGTACAATTCAAAAATTAAGTTCTAGCGTAAAGTCAAAGACACGATCGTGGCAATTCTGGGGCACACCCTTGTTGTTCAATCTGTTACTACCACCTAGAAGAAAAATTAAAGACCACCACCATGGCAATTTAAGTGCCACACTCATGCATTTCAAATTGTTACTGCCATTAACACAACTTATAAGAAAATACTTTCCAATATTCTTACATTCATTCATACCTTAATTTCTTCAATTCACCAACAAACACCCAAAATTTAATCAAGTTTCTAAACATTCAAACAACATATTCATATAATAAGCATATTACATAACTATTATAATTTACTAAAATTTTTATCCACACCATATGTACATAGGTATAAATCACAACCATGAAGTGTACATAAAAGAAATCTCTAAATACTCATAATGATACAACTTTCATTTGAAATTTACATTACTATCTGAACTAGATAAAATATTTAACATAAAGTCCTCCTTTCAAAACCTTTTGTGATGCAAAGCTTTAGAAACTCAATCTGTTGATTCTACTCTTCTTGTTTGATCTGCGCGTCAGAAATAAATCCAACACGTTAAGCAATTGCTTAGTGGTACTTGCATATTCATAATTTGCTAAATAGTATAACATAAGAAAATAACTTTTATACTATCATACGTAAAAGAAATAGAAACGTTGCTTTGGAACATTAACAAAATATGAAATTAGGTTTATTTAAAAATTGATTAGTCATGACATTAGTGAATCCAATGTTCAATACACTTAAATAAATTTAGCCATTTAACACATGTTTCTTGTTTTATAAATTCTTCTCGCTTTGGCCGCACACACTGAGTTTTTAAAAATTAGGTTTGGATAACGTGTCATTGATGACAAGCAAATGCTCACTGTAAAGAATATAACCAATGACCCACTAATGACATAAAGTATTTACTAATAACAATAATGTTTACTATTACTGGTGACACAAAGTGTCCACTAATGGCACACAGGGCTCACTATCGCTATGGATGTCCAACCTCTGGCTAACCATTCAATCTAAAAGCTAAGTTTAATATCAGTATAGTTTGGACAATTCACTTACTCTTTTATCTTCAATTAAATATTCAATTATTAGTCACTTTATCAAAAATAATATTACATCTTTGGATAGAAACACTCTCTATCTTCTCATTTAATTGTTTTTACTTTAACTGCACATGTATAGAAATACCCCTTAAATCTTCATTAAGAATTTTCTATTTAGAACATGTTTACTAGACATAAATTTAGAACATGTTTACTAGATATATCTTAACAATTATTTTAATTCCACCAACTAAACTTACATGATCCTATAACCAACACTTTTAAAATTCACAATTCTCTCTTTAAACTTAATTCTTACTAAAGACTTCATAAGTAATAATATTCTTAATCAATTATAAGTTCAAACATAATTTCTTTAAAAATTAGTTCTTTATCCAATTCTAAATCCTAAACTTGCTATAATCCTAAATTGAATCTTTTATTAATCAAAAGTTGTTTTTAGTATAGTTTTAGGCTAACAACTATATATACGCACTTAATATTATTCAAAAATGGATTCAAATCAATTTTTCCTTCATTTAGTTCCATATTCTAGTTTTCTCTCTTAACAAATTCAATTGACAAATTCCATCTCAAAAATTCAATTAAAGTAGTAAAATTAACTCACAACAGTAAAGCATATCGTTTTCTGGTTTACAAATCAGAAATTCCTGATATTCATTCTAATACGATAATAGAATCAGATAATGCTGAATTCTTTGAAAACATTTTCCTGCATAAGAATGAAGGTGAATCACTTGGTGAAAAACCCAAGCGACCTCAGGAAATTACGGAGGAAAATGTGCCCAATATTGAGGAACCAAGACGTACCAAACGTCAAAGGGTATCTAAGTCTTTTGGTCCAGATTTTCTAACATTTTTGTTAGAAAATGAGCCTCAGACTTATAAGGAAGCAATGAATTCTTCCGAAGCTCAATATTGAAAAGAAGCAGTCAATAGTGAAATTGAATCCATATTGAATAACCATACATGGGAATTGGTTGATCTTCCTCTAAGTAATAAGCCACTAGGCTATAAATGGATTTTTAAAAGAAAATTGAAAGATGATGGTACTATTGACAAGTATAAGGCAAGATCAGTTGTTAAGGGTTTAGACAAAAAGAAGGTCTAGATTACTTTGATACATACTCACCAGTCACAAGAATTACATCTATTCGACTGTTAATTGCTTTGGTTGCTGTGTACGGTCTTCAAATCCATCAAATGGATGTGAAAACAGCCTTCTTAAATGGAGAATTGGAGGAAAAAATATATATGGAACAACCCGAAGGGTTTATTGTCCCCGGGTAAGAAAATAAGGTTTGCCGACTTGTTAAGTCTTTATACGGACTTAAACAAGCACTTAAATAATGGCATGCTAAATTTGACACAGTAATGTTGTCAAATGGTTTCAAGATTAACGAGTGTGATAAATGCGTATATATAAAAAACACTCATAATCATGAAGTCATTGTTTGTTTATATGTGGATGACATGTTAATAATGAGTAAAAATATTAATGACATTAATGCCACAAAATGAATGCTATCCAAGTCATTTGATATGAAAGACTTAGGAGTTGCAGATTTTATTCTAGGAATAAAAATATACAAAACTCCTCAAGGTCTAGCATTATCACAATCTCATTATATTGAAAAGGTACTTGATAAGTTCAAGTATTTGAATTTCAAAGAAATGAAAACACCAATCGACTTAAACCTTGCTTTTGCAAAGAACAAAGGTGAAAGTGAGTCTCAAGTGGATTACGCTCAAGTTTTAGGATGCTTAATGTACATCATGAATTGTACTCGACCAAATATTGCTTGTGCAATAAGTAAGCTGAGTCGATACACGAGTAACCCAAATAGTACGCATTGGATAGCAATGAGACGTGTGTTGGGATATTTAAAACATACCCAAAATTATGCTTTGCATTACCAAAATTATCCAGCAGTAGTTGAAGGTTATAGTGATGCAAATTGGATCACCGGGTCAACCGAAAGCAAATCCACTAGTGGATATGTGTTTACGGTTGGTGGGGGAGCAGTGTCTTGGAAATCCTCTAAGCAAACTTGCATCGCCCGTTCTACAATGGAATCTGAGTTCATTGCTTTGGATAAAGCCGGTGAAGAAGCTGAATGGCTTCGAAATTTCTTAGAAGATATTCCATTCTAGCCCAAACTGTTAACTCCAATAAGCATACATTGTGATAGTCAAGCAGCTATCGGAAGGGCTGGAAGTGTAATGTACAATGGAAAATCTCGCCATATATGTCGACGGCATAACACTGTTAGACAATTAATCTCTAGTGGAGTTATCACAGTTGATTACGTAAGATCAAAAGATAACGTGTCAGATCCATTAACAAAAGGCTTATCTAGAGAATTAGTTGAAAAATCATCGAGGGGAATGGGACTGTAGCCTAGGACAAGTCATCATGGCGGTAACTCCACCTAGTAGACTGGAGATCCCAAGAACTAGGTTCAAGGAGAATACAAAGTTGTGCATGACGGTTCAACATTGTCAAAATTACTAAACCCATTTTCATGATGAGACAATGTTCAGAAACAAGGATAAACCTAAAAATGGAAGGTTTTTAATGATTTCTAAGTTTGACGTAAATTTGATCAAATAGTGTATTTACGGAATACACATTTAGGAATCACCTATGTGAGTGTGAAGTGTGAGCCGCTTCAAGGAGAATAAAAGAAGGTCAGTTCTCTAAGCACTTATGAGACCAGGCAGTGTTCATGGCTAAAACGAACACAACAGTGAGAACCAAAAAGCGGATAAGAATTAATTGTGTGACTTATATTGTCTTAGTATACACAAAAAGCCGACAGTTCAAAGATATCGCATCAACCGATTGGCAAGTATACTCGATATATGTTCACTACGAAAAGTTCAAAGGGAAACCTACTTATTCAGATGCAGTTAATTCTTAGTTGTGAATCACACAGTTTTATGCATAGTTTTCAAAACTTGGCATTCTCCATTCATGTGGGGGATTGTTGGGGTATATATATATATATATATGTAAAGGTGTGAATGAGAATGTACCTTTTAGAAAAGGTATAAATGAAAGTGTACCTTTTGGAAAGACACCTTTTGGAATGGTACATTTTGGTTCAAAATGAACCATTGCGTCCATTCGGTTCAAAATGAACCATTACATCTATTGGTTCAAAATGAACAATTGTAACCTTTCAATTTACACCCCTTCATCTCTATAAATACCTCTAGCCCTCATTTGATTTAAACACATTACTTTTTCCATACAATTTTTTATTTGCAAAATTTTGCATATCTTTTCAGTCTTCTCTCTTGAAAAAAAAATTTCATAGTGTCGTGTGATTTACACCGTTATTTTGCGTTCGTTGTTTACCGGCGTTTGAAGTACTGCTACACTGGTAAGGTTCTAAACCGTTCTATTCTGGGAGAAATTGTTCCATTAACCTTGGGTATCGAGAGGGGAATAAAAATTCCTTAAGGACAAACAGTGAATTCTGTTGGCTCGGTTTATTTATTGCATTTAATTTCATTCTTGCATTTATTATTGCTATTAATATTAATTTATTAATTATTTAAAATTAAATTAAGTGTTACGGAAAATATATATATATATATATATTGGATCACCATAGAAGTGTGGATGGTGATCCCTACAATATAGGGAGTATACTATTCATCCACGCTCTTCCTTCATTAATTGAAAAATAAAAAATAAAAAGCTTCCCATCTCTGTCTCAACGCGGGAAAATTATGAAAAATTCTCTTAGAAAATAGAGATTTCCTGCCCTATTGCTAACTTTAATTATAACATTAAAATTGTCCGTTTCATTAGTAAGAAGATTTAACTGCTGCAAAGTTAGATTTTTGAAATAAATGATGAAAGTGAATTTATTAAAAATCTTTTAAGTAATTAAAGTTTAATTAATTAACACATTTGAAAAAATGTTTTGCACAGGTGCGTTGGATATTTTCTTTTTTATTTTTTTTATTGAACATGATTTGAAATATTTCATACACTATAAGAAATCCTTTCTTTTAAAAAAAAAGTGTCCGCACATGATAACTGATTATGTCCAGCCGCCTTGAAAAGAAAGGAAGCAGAAAAACAGAAACCTAATTGTGGAGAGAATTAACTTTTGAGTGGAACGAATAAAAAAGAATGGATGAGAAAACAAATTCAGCATTAATTTATACAAAATTGATTTAAAAGTGTGGAATGTCTAACCATTTGATAAAAGATCAGATTCTGATCTTCCAAAAAACTAGCATTTATTCTTATTGGATTATTAAAATGATAGTGTTTTACAACATGAGAGTCAACTATGCGAATTGACACGTAGGCGAAATTAGAAATTTACTGAGGAGGAATTGCCGGTGGCGGCTGACAGCGATGGACCGATGCAGGCTGTGCTATGGTAGTTCAATGGCTGGAATTTTGGGGGAGGGGACTTGGGGGAGCAGGGGAGAGGGGAAGAGAAAGGGGGTTGCATTGCAGCCCCTTTTTTTTTAAATTCCGCCCCAGTAAAACGGTGTTATTTTGCTGGAGCGTTATTATTTTTAACCCCTAACGAAACAGCAGGGGCAAAAAAAAAAATTTAACCATTCTTGATGAACGGCATCGTTCCACCAGAGATAATTTAATAAAAAAAAACTTTATTTGCAGCAAGGGGTTCGTCTACCCCCTCACTACAAATGAAATAACTCAGCCTCTGTGGGGGTTGAGTTATTCTTTCATAGGTCACGGTTTCACCGGCGTTCTTTTTGGACGCCGGTAAAAGAGGATCGTGTGACTACATACAATCCTATAGTGATGTCATCATTGACTAAATGGCAACAAGGTCAAATTATTTAATGCTTTTAGATCACATACTAATAGAACATGTGAGCTTCACGTATCGTTTTTAAAAAAATAAAAACAAAAACAAACCCTTATACTTTATAATCAACTAAACTGACTTTCCAATTTTTTTTATTAATTACATTGAAACATTAATTAAAATTTGAATTCAAGATGTAAACCAAAATTATACACTCCTAATTTTTCGGATTTTTAGTAATGAATTTTTACCTATGTCCACCAGTGCCTATCACCTTATAATTAATGGGATCACATTTTTTAAAAATCATACTACTAATTTATGTATATAATAAATTTTAGATGGCGATCCATGAAAATTTTTAAAGTAATTCCGCTAAAATTTTCAAAATGTACTGTAACTTACTCAAATATTTTTGGACCCTTAAATTATATTTCATGATCCCATTTAAATTAGTAATATATTCCTCAATTTTATTTGATTTTTAGTTTTTGACTAAAAAACTTAAAATATTTAAGAATTCATATTTCTTTTACTCGAATTTATATTGCAATCTCATTCAAATTATTAATATATTTCTTATTTTTATTGGTTAGCTTTCAAGTATATATTTATTAAAGTGACGCAATAAATTTATAATAATATTAAAATAACAAAATATTTTTTCTTTACTTTTTCACTCATTCTTTGAATCAAAGTAGGAAAATATTGAATATCTTTAAAATAAAAAATATTGTATCATATTTGAAACTAATTAAATATTACATGACTTATTAATTAACGATTTATTAACAAAATTTATTAATTTTGATATAAAATTACTCTAGTACATTTAAATTTATAGAATTATGATATGAAATCATAATAAATTACTATTCATAACAAAATAAGTATGAATTTATAAGGGAAAGTTATATTATATGTAACATTTTTAGTTGTTTTAAAATATTTCCTATTTTAATATATCTTTAATACGCTAAATATACTTTTGAAAATAAAGTATATTTTTAATATATTAAATATATACCAATTTTATATCTTTGAAAGGAGACATTTATGAAATTAAAATTTAAAAATAAATATTTTTAAAGCTAAAAAGAAAAAAAAGATATTTTTAAAATAATTTTATTTTTTGAGATATTTTTAAAAAATTCCAATTTATAATATATAAAATTGATTCATGGTAAAATTTTAGCACAATATTGGTGCTTCATTGAATAAATTTTCCAATTCTGCTATTGCCTATACTTATCCGTACGTCTTATGTTGGAGGACAGACGAGTTTAGAAATAGGGCGGGTCATTTAAAAAGGTAGCTGTAATTTGAAAGATCTAAATCTATACATGCATTATTATATTTTATACTAAAATAGGTTGGCATAATATTGTATTATGCATAGTTTTCTCGATTTTGTCACGTGTCTTAATAATTATCAATGAAGAGTATACTTATTAATAAGTTTAAATCTATTATTAAATAAGCAAAACATTTATGATCATTAATTTTTTAGAGTTTTTTGTTTGGAATTATCATAAATAGGATTTGAAATTTTATATATAAATAGTGAGTAAAAACACATACCATTAAGATCCCCTGCAAACTTTTATAGTTCATCCCCCAATTATAGAAGTTTGATTAAGATAAAAATCAAATTAAAATTGAAAATTGAAAATAAAATAAATTTAGAAGTGAAAAATACAAAATAATCTTATTTTGTGTATATCATTAAAATTTGAAATAATAGAAAAATAAATATAAAATTTAATAAATTCCATCATAATTATTATACAAATCAAATTACTAGTTCAATTACTTTTTCTTTTTCATGCTTAATATCAAATTTTAATAATTCAGGTACTTCTATGCTCTAATTAATTTTTTTATTAGTAAAGTCTTTCCATAATAAAGTATTTATAATAGTTATTATTTTATTATGATTAAATTTGGGTTTGATAATACATATAGATATATATTTGAATTCATTAATTATATTATATTAATGGAATCTTCATAATTAATCTTTTAGGGTTCATAAAATAAATTTGAAGGTATGAGATACTCAAACTTTAAATTACACATAATATTAATACCTTGAAAAACTTAGGAATTTTAGATAGAATTTTAGCATATTTTTCTGTTATAATTTTTCTTAACATATATATTTTCTTGAAATTAGCTATTGATTTACTGTATATTAATAAATGGTTTGCGTGTGATTAGTTGTCTATGATTTTCAGGCTTAAGATTGAATCATTTGAATTGTATTCACATGAAAATTAGTGCTTTTTACAAACTGAATATTAAATTTTCTTCACTAATCAAGATTTTTATATAAATTTCAAGAATTTATTATTTATAGGGAAAATTTCAAGGTTTTTTGTACCGAAAATGTTGGATCTAACCTAATGAGCTGCTAACTTGATCATTATGAGCCACCCCATGTAAATGACGTGTTAAGGAATAAGTTTATGGAAATGATTTAAATTCTGAAAAATATTTTTATTTAAAACAATTCTATCATGTAATAAAAAAATAAAAAAAAGGCAATTTAAATTAATAAAAGTTTTAAATGATATCACTCAAAAATTGTTATCATTATTTCTAGAACTTATATGTATATTCATTTTATCCAACAGGTGGATATATACATAGGAAGTTGTCTTTCCAATAGCTCTATATAAGATTTAAATTTAAAATTATATAAAGAAAATTATTTTTTTTTTTTGTGGTGAGAATTGCTTTTAGTAAATTTAGCCAATAATTAAAGAGCTACAACTTGATAATGAAATAAGAATATCGGATATGAAAAATACTTATCCAAACTTAATCTATGTATCCAATCAATACAATAATCAATAACACATGAGCTATAAATTTAAATATAAATAGTTTTTAGCAGAAAAAATGATAAAAATGTAATTTTAATATAATGAATATATTTTCATTGTATAATCCACTGAATATATATCCATTGTTTAATTATTCTATAAAATATTTAAAAAAAATTGTAGAAATATAAATAAAATGACAAATATTTTTTTTAACCATTCAGTATCGTATAGCCAATACATTATGAATTAATTTAGATTCACATTGAGCATGCCGGTAAAGAATTTTTTCTTAAGTTTTAAAGATATTTCATATTTAGAATTCGAACTCAAAACCTCTAATTAAAAGAAAAAAAAATCACTGTCATTTTATCTCATCTCACCCATTCAAGGTAAAATACAAATATTTTGAACCTCTTAAAAAGAAAGTAAATATAAAATCAGCCACGTGATCTACAGATAGTGCAAAGCATTCTGGATTAGGATTCAGGACTAGTAGTTTTTGAAAAGGAGGAACTTATTCTTTATCATAATCTTTAATCCAGTACAATATATATATATATATATATATAATTTTGGTCCCAAAGTTAGCCTATAAAAGCAGGATTGTATTGCCTTCATATACACAAACGCAAGAAGAAACAGAAATTCAGTAGAGAACATAGGCAAGTGAAGCAAAAATACAAAGGCATTTCCCATTCAACTCTCCCTCGAAGGCTTCAGTGATTGAGTCACGCATTCATTGTCTCTATAATTGATCACAAGCATACATTTTTTACGTATATGATCAATGTGTAATGCTGTGGACATGAAATTTGAAGCCGGAGGGGGGGAGGTAAATGAGACTTGCCTTTCTCTATAGTTAGTGAGGCGTATTATTTTTCTTAGGCAATTGATAATTTCAATCATGAAGCCACAAAAAATAAATTAAGGCTATAAAGCTGAAGAGGTAACTGTTTTTTATTCTTAATTAACAGCCTTGTTCTTATTCTTTGATATATATGGAAATGAGTTTTCTATTAAAAGGCATAGATTGCCTTGTTATCCAAGGAAAATATTTATCTACACCAATACATATTATTATCTTACACGTACAAAACAATATGCATTTAAAAAGATATTTAATCAATGTGACTTTTGTAACCATTTTTTTTTCAGTCAAAAGACATCTAAAAGCATTCTCTGCTGGTTTGTTTTCTACTCTTTAGTCCTTTTGTGTTGCTTTTGTGAGCTGCTTTCACTCGCCTGATCAGTAGTGGATTACAGGAATTGTGATACTTAACAGGTATTAGCGGGTTCAAGTGAGAGGAAGCTCCACAATTAAGAGTTTTGCTTGATGAGTAAAGATTGTGAATATCTAACCACTTATTTTGCTTCTTGGCTATTATATATAATCAGTCATCCTTGATTCTAGCTGATTTTGGGTGTTTTAATCTTCTGTTCCGTTTTAAAATTACCAAAAGATTTAGCTAATTTGTTGGATTCTTTCTGCTGCTTCTTCATCTCCTTTTAATCAGCTCTCTTAATTTAGAGATAGATGATTCTATATAATGCAGATCAGTTGGCGATGGAATTTATGGCCCGTTGGGACATAAATAACTGATAGTGAAGTTTGGTAAGGTTTCGGGCCACTTTCGGCAGTTTTCGGCAGACTGCAGCAGATTGTCAAAGTGGTGTTTTGGGCCTTGGGCCGACCCATTCTGAAGCGAAACGGGCCAACGAGCAAGACTCACCGCTTTGCTATGATGTCCATCGCTTTTCGGCCAAATTCCTTCGTTTTGGGCCTCAAAATTGCGTTTTAATGTTTTTGCCGTTTTATTTTAGTAGTTTCAATTTGTTTTTGTTTTGGATTCCTTTTCCTATTGGGTTTAGGATTTTAGAGTTGTTTTAGGATTGTGAGAAGACTATAAATATATGGTTTTGTAGCCTTATTAAGAGTTTTTTTGAATTTATCAATAATATTCCGTTTTTTTTTTCCAAATTTCGGATTTTCTCTGGATTCGATCTTTGTTGCCTATTTCCTGGGTATTCTTAGAATTAACAGGTTTAGAAGATCTCCTTGACGGCATTCGTTGAATCAACGGCTTGGAGATAGTTATTCCGCTGCGTCAGTTGGTATCAGAGCGAGGTTGCGATTTCCAGAACGAGCATGGCTCCGCGAAGACAGCAACCACAACAACGTGTTGTTGAAGAAATTTATGAACGTGATGAACAGAATAAGATCGATCGTATGGAACAAGCGATTGATCAATTGAGACAAGATATGGCTCAAATAACGCAGGGCATGGCGCTTCTCATGCAGGACAGAGAACGTACGCGGGCCGATCAGAATGTCAATCCGTTTCACCGGAATAGGCATGCTGATGATGAGGTTGAGAGTGATGACGAAGCAGAAGGTTTCCGTAGGCGTCCCAGGGCACCTCCTGTGCGTGGGGATGATGATAGGCGAAGGTGGGAAACAGGGATAAGAACTGAAATTCCTGAATTCCATGGGGGACTTCAGCCTGAGGAGTTTCTGGATTGGTTGGCTACGGTGGATGAGATTCTAGAATTCAAGGAGGTTCCGGAGGATAAACGAGTTCCCTTGGTGGCAACCAGATTCCGGGGTAGGGCCACAGCCTGGTGGCAGCAGTTGAAATTGACGAGAAACAGAATGGGGAAGTCGAAAATTGTAGCATGGGAAAAGATGAAGAAACAGATGCGAGCTACCTTTCTGCCTTATAATTTTTAGAGGCTGATGTACCAAAGATTGCATAATTTGAGACAGGGAAACAAATCGGTTGATGAGTATACGACTGAATTCTACCAGCTGTTAGTTAGAAACGAGATACAGGAGACGGAAGAACAGCTTGTTGCACGGTACATTGGGGGCCTGAAATTACAGTTACGGGATGGCCTCAATCTGTTTGATCCTGTCACCATTGCTGAAGCTCATCAACAGGCATTAGTAATGGAGAGAACGAGTAGGCGAGGTAATAACGTGCCTTCAGTCATCATTGGGGCACAAAGCAGTAGTGGGGAAGGTAACCGCGGTAACTTTAACCCAGCAGCAGCAGGGGGCAGAACTAACGCACCCGGATCATCCAGACCCTCTAGTTCGGGAATCAAATGCTTCGGATGTGGTGAGACTGGGCATCGGCAGTCTGAGTGCAAGAAGATGGGAAAACGAGCAGTGTTTGTGGAGGCAGAGGAGGATGATGATGAAGATGATGTGGCGGTGCACGAAAATCCTACTTTTGATGCTAGTGAAGGTAGCAATGGGGTTGAGGAGGAAGTGGTCACCGGAGATAAGGGAATTGCATTGGTGGTGCGACGAACCTGTTTGTCACCGAAAGCCGAAAAAGAAGATTGGCTTCGAAATAACATATTTCAGTCAACTTGCACTATCTACGGAAGGGTATGTCGATTTGTAATTGATGGTGGTAGTTGTGAGAATATTGTATCTGTGGAAACAGCTAACAAATTGGGGATCCAAACAGAGAAGCACCCTAATCCGTACAAGTTGTCATGGTTGAAAAAAGGAGGAGAAGTAACAGTTTCTCTACGTGCTCATGTGACCTTTTCCATTGGGTCGAAGTACAAGGATTCTGTTTGGTGTGATGTGGTTAACATGGATGCGTGTCACTTGTTGTTAGGGCGGCCGTGGCAATATGATAGGAAGGTGACTCATGATGGGCGTTCCAACACACACAGCTTTATGTTTAATAATACTAGAATTGTACTAGTGCCTAGCAAAAACATCCAAGCAAAGGAAGAAAGGCCTAAGTTGTTGTCACTGGCCAGGTTTGAAGAAGAATTGTAGGAGACTGAATTTCTGTATGTACTAATCGGGAAGGAGACTATGGTGCAAGATAATGCTGCTGTCCCACCCGTAATCTGCCCAATCTTAGCAGAATATCGGGATGTATTTCCAGAGGAGCTTCCGACGGGTTTACCACCTTTAAGAGAGATACAACATCAAATTGATTTGGAGCCAGGTGCAGTGCTGCCAAATAGACCTCACTACCGAATGAGTCCAAATGAACATGAGGAATTGCGCAGACAAGTAGAGGAGCTTCTGGAAAATGGACATATCAGGGAGAGTTTAAGTCCTTGTGCAGTACCGGCATTGTTGACACCAAAAAAAGATGGTACATGGCGTATGTGTGTGGACAGTCGCGCTATCAACAAAATAACAACTCGATACAGGTTTCCAATTCCCAGGCTGGACGATTTGCTTGATCAAATTAGTGGAGCTACCGTATTTACAAAACTGGACTTGAAGAGTGGGTACCATCAGATTCGGATTCGACAAGGAGACGAATGGAAGACTGCTTTCAAAACAAGAGAGGGACTGTTTGAGTGGCTGGTGATGCCATTTGGGTTATCCAACGCCCCTAGCACCTTTATGCGTGTCATGAACCAGGTTTTTAGACCTTTTATTGGCAAATTTGTTGTGGTTTATTTTGATGATATTTTGGTGTTTAGTCTTGACCCAACAGAACATCTGGAGCATCTCAAGACAGTTTTGGAGGTGTTGCGTAGAGAGAAATTCTATGCAGCCATAAAGAAGTGCACGTTTATGGCACCTAAAGTGCTCTTTCTGGGTTTTGTGGTTTCGAAAGATGGACTGCAAGTAGATGAATCAAAGGTGGAAGCAGTGAGGCAGTGGCCACAACCAAAAACCTTGACTGATGTTCGGTCTTTTCATGGCCTTGCATCTTTTTACCGGCGGTTCATTCCACACTTTAGTGACATCATAGCTCCGATAACAGATTGCATGAAAGGTGGAAAATTTGTATGGACAGATGAGGCAGACAAAGCATTCCAAGCAATCAAGTCACGCCTTACGACCGCACCGATCTTGATTTTGCCAAATTTTTCATTACCTTTTGAATTACACTGTGATGCCTCGAAGAGGGGTATTGGGGCTGTTTTGAGTCAAAATAGCAGGCCCATAACATACTTTAGTGAGAAGATATCTGGATCCAAAGCGAATTACAGCACCTATGATGTTGAATTTTATGCAGTTGTGCAGGCTATCAAGCATTGGAAACATTATCTTTTCCAGCGGGAGTTTGTTCTATATACTGATCATGAGGCTTTGAAGCACTTACATCGCCAGGATAAAGTGTCACAACGCCATGCAAATTGGGCAGCCTACTTACAGCAATTCAACTTTGTTGTTAAACACAAAGCTGGGGTTACAAACAAGGTGGCTGATGGGTTGAGTCGAAGGAGCAATTTACTGAACATGATGCGAGTGGAGGTACCCGGTCTGAACTGTTTTCGAGATTTATATGACACTGATCCATATTTTTCTAATGTGATGGACACAATTAAAGATGGGGGAAAATCAGACTTTTTCGAACATGAAGGGTTCTTGTTCAAAGGGAACCAGCTCTGCATTCCAGATTGCAGTTTGCGCCTGCAGATTATCCAGGAGCTACATGGAGAGGGGCATGTTGGTAGGGACAAAACCCTACAGCTTGTTCAGTCATCTTATTTCTGGCCTACAGTTCGCAAGGAGGTGGAGAAATATGTACAGCGCTGTCGGGTGTGCCAAGTGTCTAAAGGGACTGCTTCTAATGCTGGGTTGTATATGCCTCTTCCTGTTCCTACACAGCCTTGGGTAGATATCAGCATGGATTTCGTGTTGGGGCTACTAAGAACACAGAGAGGTAGTGATTCCATATTCGTGATTGTGGATCGTTTTTCTAAGATGGTTCATTTCATACCATGTAAGAAAACTACGGATGCAGTGAATGTGGCTCAACTGTTTTTTCGAGAAGTATACCGATTGCATGGGTTACCTACATCCATCGTATCTGATAGGGATACTCGGTTCCTAAGCCACTTCTGGAGAAGCTTGTGGAAGATGGTGAATACTAAACTGAATTTCAGCAGCGCCTATCACCCTCAAACAGATGGGCAAACTGAAGTGGTCAACCGTTCATTGGGAAATCTGTTAAGATGCTTGGTCGGTGACAATGTGAAGAGCTGGGATCGACAGCTATGTCAAGCTGAGTTTGCTTATAACCATTCTGTCAACAGAAGTTCGGGATATAGTCCTTTCCAGATAGTGTATTCTGTCTTGCCCCGTGGTCCTTTAGATTTAATCACACTACCGAGCAAGTCCAGAGTTCATGGAAAAGCAGCAGATTTTGTAGAGAGTCTGGTTGATGTCCATAAAGCAGTTCATGACAATCTGGTCAAAGCTAATACTAAGTATAAAGAAGCTGCTGATCACAAGAGAAGATATGTTGAGTTTGATGTAGGGGATTTTGTGTGGGCCGTGTTAACTAAAGACAGGTTTTCTGCTGGAGACTACAACAAATTGGCTGCGAAGAAGATCGGACCAGTTGAGATAATTGAGAAGATCAATCCGAATGCTTACCGTCTTAAGTTGCCTAGCCATATTCGTACCTCTGATGTCTTTAATGTTAAACATCTAGTGCCATATGCAGGTGATTCATCAGATGAAGACGAGAATTCGAGGTCGAATTTTTTCCAACAAGGGGGGAATAATGCAGATCAGTTGGTGATGGAATTTATGGCCCGTTGGGACATAAATAACTGATAGTGAAGTTTGGTAAGGTTTCGGGCCACTTTCGGCAGTTTTCGGTAGACTGCAGCAGATTGTCAAAGTGGTGTTTTGGGCCTTGGGCCGACCCATTCTGAAGCGAAACGGGCCAACGAGCAAGACTCACTGCTTTGCTGTGATGTCCATCGCTTTTCGGCCAAATTCCTTCGTTTTGGGCCTCAAAATTGCGTTTTAATGTTTTTGCCGTTTTATTTTAGTAGTTTCAATTTGTTTTTGTTTTGGATTCCTTTTCCTATTGGGTTTAGGATTTTAGAGTTGTTTTAGGATTGTGAGAAGACTATAAATATATGGTTTTGTAGCCTTATTAAGAGTTTTTTTGAATTTATCAATAATATTCAGTTTTTTTTTCCAAATTTCGGATTTTCTCTGGATTCGATCTTTGTTGCCTATTTCCTGGGTATTCTTAGAATCAACAGGTTTAGAAGATCTCCTTGACGGCATTCGTTGAATCAACGGCTTGGAGATAGTTATTCCGCTGCGTCACTATATCATTGACACAGCAGAAGTTAATGAACAAAAGATACCGTGTTTAGTATGAGAATACCCAAGAAAAATAAACACAAAAGAGAGAAAAATTTCTCTTTAGAAATATTATTCAACTCTGAAAAATTAACTCTTATTCATCTTCTAAAATGTTACATTATATAGAGTTAGGGATACACAAACTCTTACTACAAATAAGGACACTAAATAAATTGACAATAAACTACAAAAAATATAATAGAATGCATACATGAAAACTAAATAATTACTAAGCTATACAAAATTCTAAAATGATGCGTTGATATGGTATTCCTATGAAAATTAAATAAGAAAACAAATATTGAAATCTTGTTTTCCTTTCAACTGATGTAGCAGAAGTTAATGAACAAAGGATAAATATGTTATATCCTGTTTAGTCTAAGAATACCCAGGAAAAATTGGCACAAAAGAAAAAAAATTTTCTCTTTAAAAATATTATTCAACTTTGAAAAAACTATGATCTTTTTATTGTTGTTAACGCTCTCTCTTCTATGGTGTGCCTTGTGTGGATATGCTTTGCATTTATGGTCAGGCTAAGATTTGTTTGTAGAACCCTAGTCTTTTTTCCAAGTCTATAACCCAAGATCATTTAGCTTCTGCTTAAGTTATTCCATTTTGGGTAGGTGTTGCATTGGTCTTTTCCTTGCGAGCTGGTCCGAAATTTTGTGGATTCATCTTCTTCATGAATTTTGAGTGTTTGCATTTTTTTTCAAATAATTCTTCTTTAGATTCTTGGGTTATTTTTTGATCTGTATTTTGAGACTCTCTTGTCCTTTCATATTTTGGGATGGCTATAGGTTGGGCACATATCCGAGTATTTTTTCCTCTTTTGGATAGTTTTCATTCCATAATTTGCTTTCTCATTTTTTTATATTAATAAAATAATTTATTTTATCAAAAAATATATAGTTAGGGTTACACAAACCCTTACTATAAATAAGAAAACTAAATAAATTGATAATAGACTACAAAAAATCAAATGGAGCGCATACATTGAAATAAAATAATCACTAAACTAGACAAAATGTCAAAATGGTGCATTGATATAATATTTCTACCAAAATTAATTAAGGAAACAAATATTGAGATCTTGTTTTTTTTTTTGGCTCTATTATTCTCCCTTACTTGGAAAATATTCAACCTCGAGTTTTGTAATATCAAAGGATAAATAATTGAAATACTAAAATGACATGTTTAATACTCCTTAGAGGCGGTAAATTGTCTATCAAATAGTCATTAACCAACTTCTTTAATTCTTTAAATTGCTGGATTTCAACGGAATATTGAAATGATTCCTAAATCGGGTCACATCTTGGAGGTTGGTAAATTAAAGAATATATAAAACTGATTTCAGTATTTTCAGTTTCACATATTTCAATAAATATATTTCTATTAAATTGGCTAATTCTGTTATTTGTAGAATTACCAACAAATTCCTTTGCTTCTTCCTCATTAATTATTATTGTCATTATTCTTTGCACCACCAAAAGCTCATTAATTATATTTTGTTGAAACATTAAGTTCCTTCATCTCCTCACAATAGTAATAAAAAAAAACTAGTTATAATTCTTCAAATTCCTCTATCTCATCATTATATTCATCAAAAATTGGATCTAGTTCTTTGAAATAATTCTCCAAATAATCATCTCATGCCGCTTGATTAATAGTTTCAGATTCATAAAAAGGGTTCACATTCTCTAGTTCCTCATCAACTTTCAAATCTCCTAGAAGATCACGTTTGTCCTTGCCTCCCAGAATCTCCCTATTCCCATAAGCTGCATCATACGTTGTGTTATCCAATCCATCATTTGTCTCATCTATTCCTCCACCATCTAATCAAGTCGTTGTTCAAGGTGGGTCATGAGATTATATTCATAAACCTCCTCTATATATTATTGTTGTTGTCTTCACGATCTAGGAACAAACACGGCTCTGATACTAACTAATGTAGTGAAAATTAATGAACAAAAGATAAATATGCCATATCATGTTTAGTCTAAAAATATCTGAAAAAAATACACACCAAAGAAAAGTTTCTCTTTAGAAATATTATTCAACTCTAAAAAAACTGTCCTTTACCTTCTATAATGTTATATTATATAGAATTAGGATTACACGAACTCTTACTACAAATAAGAAAACTAAATAAATTTGTAACAGACTGTCAAAAATATAATAGAACACATATATGAAAATAAAATAATTACTAAGCTAGATAAAATGCTAAAATTTCGCCTTGATATGATATTCCTACCAAAATTAAATAAGAAAACAAAAATTGAAATCTTGTTTTTCCTTTTTTCTTTTTGTTTTTTGGCTCCATCAATCATGGAGCATGGGTTTCAATCTAGATTTTTTTTTATTTTTTATTTTATGTGGATTTGGGATCATTGCTTTTTGTCTTGAATAGTGGCTTGGAAGTTGGTCTTTCTCAATCTAAGCTTTGTACCTAAAATTGTTTGAGATGGAGTTCCTTACCAACAGCTTTTCATAGGTATCTATATTTTATAGTCTTTTGGCTTGCTGCAGTAATTATTTTGCCGATTCTAGTTCTTGTGGCTGCAGAATTTATTTCTGCAATTTTTTTTCAGTGCACTCTGGGCGGCCCTGGGATAAGAATAAAACAAGCCCGAGGTCTAGAGTAACTCATAAGGAGCATTATAAAATCCATGAATATAAAGGACAATTTTTAGGGGCCAAATCATTTTTTTTTTCTTGTATGTGTTTTTGGGATCAATATATTTATTGTCCTAATTTGTCTTCCCTTTTTACAATAAGGAAACTTTCAATAAATTGAAAAAAATAAAAATATTTATTATATAGAAAATTAATATATTTATAATTCCTAATATATTTCCTATTTAGAATAGGCGACGAATTTTTAATAAAATTAAAACAGCTAGTAGAATTGAAAAATTATACAAAAAATATTTCAAAATTAATTAGTAAGATTTTTTTATTAAGAAATTTTAATGGTTGTGAATGTATATGAAGGAAAAGAAAAACAATGGGTATAAAATGCCTAAGATATATTAGTTATAAATATTTAAACCACCGTAATTATTATTATTATTATTATTATTATTATTATTATTATTATTAAAAATGTAAGACTAAATATATATCTTTAATTGGTATTTGAACTAGAAAAAAAAATTGATTTAATTATTTATTCAATATTTCATACAAATATATATATTTTTAATTAAGATTCTAGTATATAACAAAATTACTTTTAGGCTGGGTTAGTTCAAATTTTGAAACCGGAATCGAAATCGAAATAAAACAAAATTAAAAGTAGAATAACTACTTATTCCTTTTGTTAAGTTTAGTTTGGAATTGGATTCCTATTTTCTTGGAAACTGTTTGGATTATAATAGTATTAGAATCAATATCAATATTAATTTTTAATATATATATATATAGGAAGTGTTTTTATTTTAATAAATCAAATTAAGATTAATGAAAAATATTATAATAAATTAGTAACTGACAGTTTAAATAGTTAATATGTGGAAAAAATGTATTAATTTAATTGATAAGAAAAAATATACATAATTAAAAAATATAAATATCAAGAAATATGACTATTTTTTGAAGATGAATGAAATTATCTGATTTGATTTCACTTTATGTGTTTTGTTTTATTTTTTTTTTGTAAAAAAAGTATTTTTTTTATTTCTGCCATAAATGAAAATTGATTAATAAGAAAGTGATAGAAAAATAATATGCATTAATTTAATTTAGTTGATCAGAGAAATATATATAATAATAAATAATAAATAATTTAAAAATAAATATATATTTTTAAAGATGGATCATCGAAAAAATTTGATGAAATAATTGATTTGATTTTGTGTATTTTATTTTCTTCATAGATAAAATATGTTTTAATTTTGATTTCTATTGAAAATTAAAATTAATTAAGAGAGGAGTGGTAGAGAATGCTCGATTTCTATTATTCTATTTTTTTTTTTTGAAAATTCTATTATTCTATTTTTTTTTTGAAAATTCTATTATTCTATTTATTTTTTGGTAATTGTGTAAAAACCCTTTATTTTTTAGAGTAATATAAAAATGGAAAATTTCTGAAAGAAATCAGTTAACCAATTTGTTCATGTAAATCGGACCATAACCAGCTTGGTTTTGTACGGACCAGAACCATAATCAGCCAATTTCTTTCTGAACCCAACAACGACTCACCAGGACCATGAATTGAAATCGAAGAGCGCGACTCAGGAGGCTAGGTTAACCGGCGATAGCTACTCACGGCCATTGAAGCTCTTTAAAGACTCCCATGAAACATGAAAGTCATAGATGTCCAACTTTGATGGGAGGCATAATGGACTATTACTGCATTTTGGGCCTAAAAATAGTTTAAAGAAAAATTTCCCCGGAAATTTACAAAAATAACCTAAAAAATATAAAAATAGTGTAATAAAAAAATTTATAAAACAACTATACATATATTAAAAATTTACAAAATATTGTACATATACTAAAAATTTATAAAAATACAATAAATATTAAATATATATTGAAAATATGTTTAGTATATATGTTAAGGATGTAAAATATATTAAAAACAATATTTTTTATACTAAAAAAGGGAAAATAAAATTTTAAAGAAAAGTCAGTATTTCATATAATTTTCTCAAATTTTCCATTGTAATTTTTGTAGCTTGGTGGCCCAAAACATAATTTAGGCCACAAAACTCAGATAGTTAGAGCATGCAAAGGCTTGGATAGCAAGCTTAAATCCAACCCAATAACTTTCAATATCACAAAGTCACAATCAGTAACAAATCATTGGAGGCGTAACCTTTTGGAAGTTGAGAAACCTAATTAAATTAATAGCTATTGACAATTACACATGCAAATGCAATGAATATTGTACATGACATTTGTTTTTTTTTTTATTAAGTATTGAAAAATGGTATAGACAACGAGATCACCAAACGTATAGATAAGCTGATAAGAGACTGTTTTAACTTAAAAATTTTAAATTCAAGTTTTGAATATATAATTGTATTAAAACTCGATAGGAAAAGTTTTATCACCCTAGTAGTGATGTCCGGCTCAACTCCAAAAAAGATAATATACAAGAAAAAAAAAAAAAAGGCAACAAGAAAGAAAAGGGAAGAAGTGACTGCAGATTTGTTAGCTTTCTAGGATAAAACCAATCAAAGCGACATTTGATAATAGATAGACAGATTTTAATAATATGGAGAAGAATAAAGCATAATTAGTTGATCTTATATCACTTGTTTGCTATTGACTTAACTTATTCTTAAAGTGATCAATCATTTTCTTTGTGATCGCCGTCGTTTTGCCGTGAAAACACAAACATTAAAAAGAGGCAAACAAATTAAACTAAAAACATAAAATCTTTGTTTATATTACTTTTTATAGCTTCAATAAAAAACCAATTTTTCTTGATCAAGAAAATATGTGTTTCAATATAGGATTAAATTTCAAGAAAGGAAAATTTGTTCGTGTCAAAGAAAATGATGATGAAGAAGAAGAAAGATTTCAAGAAGGGAAAGGTTTGCTTTCTAAGGAAATTCAGAGATGGAAGAAGCAACAAGAAATGTTAACTCAAGTAGAACCATCATCTTTCTCAACATCCCCTAAGTGCAACACTAAGCAGTTTTTATCATCTTCTTGATCATGTTTTTGCTCTCTCTCTCTATATATGTATGTACATTTTATTTTCTTGATTTTGTGTTTGTTTTGTTTGAATATTTTCAATTTTGAAGATGTAATGTTTCCTTAATTAATTTCTGTAAAAGTAGGCCTGTTTTGGTGTGTGCTTTTGTGCTAACTGCTAATAATAATCAATGATATTTGTGCTTACTCTATAGAAATTGTAGCTTGAAGAAACCAAAATCTCCTCATATTTGTATGTTTCTCTCAATTTCATGAAAATGTTTCAAACCTGGCCTAGAATCTTTAATTTTGTAATTATTAAATTTACAGACAATGAATCTCTTACTTGTAGCGTCTCTTGCATGTACTTCTAATTTTTGTTAAAGTTTTTTACAGTTTTACGTTGCGACAAATATTAAAAAGAACAGCAGTTATTGCACTCAGAATAGGACCTCAGGAAATATCAGTGTCCCATTTCTACTTCTTCCTGATTTCTGCAAGGATCTCATTTTCTTTCTCTTCATATTGCAAAGACACCACTTTCTGCCATCTTATAAAACTTTCATAATCAAAACGATATGAATCTATAAAGATATTTGCGAGTTATTTGAGCGTGGCAATGTGAAGTAACGGCAGTGACAAATTAATAAATTTAAATTTTATATAAACCTTTTTAGTCTATTGAAATTTTGTTAGAAAAAGAGAAGTCTCTTTATAAATTTTATTGAATCAAAGTTCTCTTCAATCTTAAGCATATAAATATATGGTTTAAGATTTCAGAAATCCTAATATAACAATAAGGAAATTACTATAATTAAGGACAATATACTACTACTAATAATAAATAAATTAAATATATATTAAAATAAAATATTTAAAAAGGCCGATAAGACAATATGTCACACACAATGATTTGATACGATATTTTTACCAAAATTAAATAAGGAAGTAAAAATATATTAAAAAAATATCATAAATAGGAAAATATATTTTTCGATGCTTAATTGTTGAAATTTGGCCGAAAAAGGACCAATGTCACCTTGATGCAATGAGTTTGGGTAAATGACACCCTCCACTATATTTTTTTAAAAATTTTACTTTTTTGCCAGAAGTATTTTAGTCATTTTATTATAAATTTATTATAAATTATGTAAAATTTATAATCTCATAATAAACTCATTATAAACAAATAAAAATTTGGTATTTTGATAAATATTTTATAAATTCCGGTATTTGATAAATAATTTATAAATATAATAAATTTAGAATTATTTTTAAATTTTCTTATATTTTTGTTAAAAAGCCAATAATAATTTATATTTTTATAAATATAATAATGATTTATTTTTAAATTTTAAATATTTTTGTTAAAATATAATAATTTATATTTTTTTTATATTTTTGTGGTGCAGAAAAGCCAATGAGTTTGATTTATTAACCCATTTTTCCATTGGGATAGGCCCAAGAACACCAAAATTTTCAATTTGACTTTTTGGTTAAAATTGGTACAAGAGTAGTTTCTGGTTAAAATTACTCCATAAATACTAAGACTGTCTGGTATGTCTTCTTTTTTGCACCACAATAGTTGCAGTTTATCATAGAAAGGATAATTAAAAATTTTCAATATTAGTAACAATATGCTCCAAGGCATGACCGGCCAAATGTCACTTTTCTGAAGGTAACATTCACTTTATTAATGAAAAGAGAAAAAAGTGAAAAGCTACTTTTTTTTTAATGAGATAAGAGGGCCTAAACAGTAGCCTTAAGAAACAATTTGTCTAGGATAAGCTACTCCTAAGACATCATGCCTAAGCCAATACAGAGCTTCTAGAGGAGGAATAAGGATCTCATGAACACTAGTAGAGAATTGACATGCAAAGGAGGCAAGGAAATCAGCAGAGTGATTAACTTCTCTATAGACCTGGTACAAATCTACTTCCCAATTCCGATGAAGCAATTCTTAGATTCTACAAATTAAAGTACTATTGGGGCCAGCCAAAACATTGGTATTGAGAATGAATTCAAGTACACTTTTACTATTAAATTCTACCTTCAATTTTCTTATACCAGCTTGCCATGCGAGGTTCAATCCCTAGAACACTCCCCATAATTTGGCCTTCACAATTGTGCAAGGGCCGATATTCATAACAAATCCTTTCACCCAAACTCGTCTATCATTCCTTATAATGCCATCTGCACATGCTCTTCTTAAGGATGCTTTAAATGTGCCATCTATGTTGAGTTTGAACCATCCTTCAGGAGGAGCACACCAACCTATATATGTGGTGGTCCTGTCTTGACCTGGAATTCCCATAGCAGCTCAGGTTTTGGGTTCCTGGCTGATATTATAATACTATTTTTTGGATATTTGCCACTGTCTTATGCAAATTACTCTGGTTTGCAGTAAAAATGAATTTGTTTCTAAATATCTATAACTTCCAATAAGTGATCCCAAAGAATAAGTTTCCATTCTCAGATATTTGACCAAGGATGGTATTGTATAAATTTTCAATCAACCAAAAATTAAAGTTCTGCTAGAAGAAAGCATTATTCTAGTCGAGGCCAGCAATGGCAATCCATGTCTGTCTAGCAATGGGACAATCCCTGAGTACATGCAAGATAGATTCAGGTGGTATCCACATCTTGGACATTTTTTATCTGTAGTTAAATGTCTTCTCATCTATGCCTTAATGGTCATAAGTTTGCCCCTGTAGATAAACCAAAGGAACATACACACCCTCTGCTGTCCTGGCCATCTCTAAAAAAGGTCCTATACCAAATTCCTTTCCTGCCATGTTTGTTCTTGGGCAGTAGCATATGTTGATTTCATAGAGAATTGACCATTTGAATCAAGACCCAAAAACATCTCATCTGCTGCATCTTGATTTGAGGGGGGAGGATAAGAAGCAATAGTAGATAAGGCACTATCTGGAAGAAATTTATCAAAGCATGACCAATTCCAGTTACCATCTTCAGCTATGATATCGCTAACTGTAAAGTGCTCTAATTCTTGAGAGATATTGGCCAATGACAACTCCTAGAGAGTTTGGTATTCATCAAACCATCTGTCCTTCCAAAATTTAATTGTGCTTCCATTATTGACACTCCGAATCATGCCCTTCAGAATATCCTGCCATACATTATCAAGAGCTTTCCAAAGAGGTGAGCTCTGAGCCTTTTTAAACTGCATGAGATTTGAACCAAAGAGAAGCCATATTTAGCTGAAAGAACCCAGGCCTAAAGTTGATCTTTATCATGGAGAATTTTCCCATTTCATTAGACTGAGGTGTCTTTGCTCCTTACATCCTCCCCGCATGAAGGTTTTGCAAATCTTCTCAATTTTTGTATAGACTCCTTTAGGGATGGATGATGATTGCATGGGGGTAGTAAGGGATGGAATTCAAAGCATAATTTGTTAATGCGACTCTGCTAGCGAGAGATAAATGTTAATTTTCAAGCTGCTAGCTTTTTTTTACTCTGTCAATGATATGCCCATATGTTTTCCTCGTAACTCTGGTGTGGTAGAGGGGGATACCCAAGTAAGTTTCCAATCACCAATTGTCTTGAAATCCAACACTTGATTAATTTGGTTTTTCTGTATAGCTGTTACATTTCCTGAGAAATAGACTTTTGCTTTAGCTTTATTAACTTTTTCCTCTGAGGCATTGCAAAGCTTCTAATAGGTTAGTGATAATGGAAGCCTGCTCTGTAGGCATCGGCAAACAAGAAGATGTCATCTGTGAAGAATAAGTGGGACATAGGGGGGCCTCTTCTCCCTAATCTGATTGGTATCCAACTTTTAGCTTGGACCATTTGGCAAATTAAGTGGCTAAACCTTTCTACACACAAGATAAATACAAAAAGAGATAGGAGGTCTCCATGTCTTATTCCTCTTGTCCAGGTAAAGGGTTATGTAGGCCTGCCATTCCATAGAATATGCATAGAACTTGTAGTGATCATACTCATGATGGCTTCCCTCATCCATACTAGGACATCAATGATATTTAGAGTTTCAACAATAAATTCCCACCTAAACTGTCATACGCCTTCTCCAAATCTATCTTAATCACCATGTATCCCTTCTTCCCCTGCATTTTCCTCATTGAATGAATAATTTCCTGATTGATGATGATATTGTCTATAATATGTCTACCAAGGACAAAGCTCAACTTGTTGGGGCCAATCCATAATGGCATGAGAGGTTTCAGTCTATTCACTATCACCTTAGAAATGATCTTTAGGCTGACATTGCATAAGCTTATTGGCCTAAACTGAGTGATCAATTCAAGAACTTGTACTTTGGTAATGAGTACAATTAAGGTTTGATTCATTTATTTAGGGATAAGGCCACTCCTAAAAGCCTCTTTAACTAATTCACAGATTGATTTCCCCACAATCCTCCACTAATTTAGGTAATAGAGAGTAGGAATCCCATCAGGACCTGGAGCCTTCAAAGGCTTTACTTCCATTAGAGCAAGGTGAATCTCCTCAGGAGACACTGAATGATTTGGATTGTCTATTTTATCCCTAACAAGAGATGAGAACATATTTCCTCCAAGAGTATATCCACCTTGAGTCCCATCTTCAGTGTATAGTTGGATGAAATAATCCCTTGCTAATCCTTTAAGTTGATCTTGGTCATGGCACCAGCTATCATCTCCGTTCGGAGCATATCAATTCTATTCTGTCTTCTTTTCTAAATTACAGAATTGTGATAAAATGAAGTATTATGATCTCCATCATTAATCCATTCAATACTAGTTTTTTGAAACCAAAGGATTTCCTCTTGCATTAGAATTTGATCAAGTTCCTCCTTTAATTTCTCCTCAATGTTTTTCAAGTTTGTAGAATTGATCCACTCTTGGGCCCACTGGATACCCTTAATTCTCTGAATAAGAATTCTCTTCTTTATATGAATGTTGCCAAAATTTGATTTATTCTAAGCCTGCAAATCTTTCGAAACAAATTTTAAAGATCCTAAAAAGGAGTTACCTTTCTCCCATGATTCTTGGACCTTTTTGCTAAAATCATTGTGGAGAACCCAAGGAGCTAAGAATTTGAAGGATCTGTCACCCTCCTCTCTAGAAGGGTTGGAGAACTTGATGAGAATAGAAGAATGGTCCGAACCAATATGAGGAAGGTTGAGAATAGTTGATTTAGGGAAGCATTAATTCCATTGGTCATTGCACAATGCCCAATCCAACCTCTGTTTCAAGCTCCCTCTCTCCCATTTGAATTTCCTGCCATGCATTCCCAAATCCACTAAACTGCTATTAAAAAACCAGCTGTTAAAGTAATGGCAGCCTTTCAAACCTTTATCTGAGCCTCCCTTCCTTTTAGAGGCATTTAGGATAATATTGAAATCTCCCGCAAGCAGCCAAGGAAGGTCAGAGTTTAGAGCTAATCTGTCAAGCTCCCTACAGAGATGTTTTCTCAGACAGGACTAGGGCGCGCATAAATAGTAGTAAATAGAGATTCAATTTTGCCTTTGTTAGCTATCAGAGCATGAATGAATTGCGTATTAATCTCAACTACCTCAATCTTGATTTGGTTAGCCCATAAAATCCAAATGCCTCCCAAAAAACCACTATCCTCCACTCTAAAAGAGTTTGGCATCCCAAAATTTTTAATTGCTTTATCAGCTCTAGTTCCACTGATCCATGGTTCAAGCAACACCAGTAAAGAAATCTTGCGATGAGCAATCATGTTTTTAATTAACCTAGTTGGTTTGGGAGAAGCATCTCTCTGATAATTCCAAACACAATGATTTAAATCCTTAAGAAAATAATAAAGAAGTGTCACAGATCTAATGATTCTCAATCATCCATGGCGTGATTCTTTTGGCCTGCCTGAGAAGGATTAATGCTAGCCTTCACCATGGTAGTCAGATAATCTCCAATCGCATTCATTTTGTCAAATAGAACTGGGTTCTTATCAGGAGGTTTGTCCTTGACCATGGCCTGTGTGGTATCCGTGGTCCCATCTATAAGGGTAACAGTGCCTATCACAATAAGCAAGGATTCTAGATGGCAATAGTCTTCAATCAAAATTGCAGTATGCTTCCCTTTATCCAAGGATGAGTTATTAGGTGCTTTTGAGAAAATGGTTTTAGGGAATGGAAAAATTTTTCTAGAATTGGCCTTTTCAGTTGGAGGTAAGTTCTCCTTACCCAGGGCATTAGGAATGTCAAAGGAAGCTGCCCGATGAAGTTCTTTATTATTTGTGTAAAAAGGTTTGGTAATATTGGGTCTAGGTGCAAACTCATAAGTAGAGTTTTGGGATTTCTTCTTCTACCTAGTATGTTTCTTATTGGATCTCTCAAGGGCTCGATCCATGTAAATGGAGTTCTGCGGGACTTCTGCCAAAGCGCTTATTTTTTACTATGCATTTGATGAAATTTTCTCTATCTGAGTAACTGCAGCAAATCTAGAACCACTTCCTTCAGTCTTGCCTCTTGTAGGGTCTCTTGTGCCAGCATTCTTTTTCTCAGTGGGAAAAATCTTTTGAGGGCAATCTAGGTTCTTCCCATTTCCTTTTATTCCTTTTCTTGATGCAACCATCCAAGGATTAAAGCTCCTATCCTCCTCCTTCTCTTTTCCATCATCTGTTCTATTTGTGCCACTCCTTTCTTGAATATGTACTTCCTCTGTCTTTCTTGGGAATCCACTGGTTAGGTGACGGTACATCCCACAATGGAAGAAAATTATTGGAAGGCTTTCATATTCAACATATTGAGTTCTACCATCCACTGTTTGCTTTGAAACCAATGGTTTATTGAGATCGAGCTCAATTGCAAATCTCGCAAACTGGCTTCTTTTCATCTCCTATGTGCTATAGTCAATCCTGATTGCCTTACATATCACATTCCTAATTATGCGTAGGACCTTTTTGTGATATAAGTGGAGGGGAAGACCTGACAATATGATCCATGCCACTACTAATGAGACTGTACCATCATAGTAATTAAATTTTGGTTGCCATAATTTTTATAATGTTAAAAATTTTAAACACTAAACTTTGATTTAATATTGATAATTGATAATGAATTGTGATATAAGTGGTATGGATAAATAACTTAAATAGTGGATCTTAAAAATTTACTGAAGAAATTATGTATTTATGATTTTACGAGATTAAAAATCGAATTAGAATCAAAAGATAAGAAAAAGGGTGCACCATAGCTAAGATGAGATTAGCCACACTAGATTAAACAATATATATAGGTGTATGGACAGGTGTATTTATGTAGAAACTTCTCTTTCTTTCTTCTTCTTTCTTCTTTCCACGTTCATCATCATCTTCACCACCAAAACTCCTTCTTTCTTCCTTCCTTCCAAGACTTTGATCAAAACCTAAGAGAAAATAATATCTAGTTATAAATTTTTAGAAGATTAAGCTGGAAAAGTTGAGATTATCAACAAGTAATTAGAAAAAAAAGAAGAGTTTAAAGAGGTATGTGCTTATATATTTTTTATTTGCAACTATCTGAATTTCTATGAATTTATTGTTTAAAATGATTGATTGAGTTGTCTTGATGAGTTTTTAATGAAAATATTTGATATATGCTCTTTCTATGTTAAAGAAACTAGTTTTGATCTATTGATATCATATATTGGATATATGGAATTTAAGTTGGTAAGTGTTCGAAATACAGAGTTTTGCTTGACACCACTAGTGACATGCCCATGTCATTAGGCGTGTCATAACTACTGTGAAAAAAGATAAATAACACGGCCAGTGACACACCCGTGTCAATGGGCGTGTCGTAGCTACTGTAATGCAACTTAAATGACATGGCCAGAGATACGCCCATGTTGTTGGATGTGTCAAAAATTCTGTGAGAATGAACTTGTGACACGGTCAATGACACGCCCACGTTACTGGGTGTGTCACTTGAAGAAATTTCTCAAAATATCTTTTTGCTTTGTTTTTCATTTGTAATTCTAGTTGTAATGATTATAAGTTCTCAAAGTGTAAAGGATTTATTTTGAAGTTAACCCTAATAAGTAGTGTAATATATTTATTTGAATATATGCTAAATTATGTGTGATACTGAGTGTTGGTCAAAGAACTATTTCATTGAAGTGCTGTGCATAATTTAATGTTATTAATAACTATTGAATTGCCCAAATCATACTGATTTTAGATCTAGCTTGCGATGGCTAGCCAAAGGGAAGATATCCAAAGTGATAGTGGGCACTCTGTGTCACCATACTCAGTGGGCATTCATGCCATAGTGGGCCATTAGCCAAAATTCTATACAATGATCATTAAATTGCCAACTGTGACCCGTTATCCAAACCTAGAATCTGAGTTCAGTGTGTATGGGTATAATTAAAGAAGCTATCTACATTAAAAATAATGTGTTATATGGTTATTGATAAATTATTCAATTATGAATTTAATCGTGTTTAGTATTTCAACTTTCAATGAATTTATTAATTTCTTTATTTAACGTTCTGAAAGTAATACTTTTCATTGTTTCTAAATTATTTAATGTTTAGATCTCTTTTCATTAATTTTTCTTGTATATTGTGAATACATAAGCACTACTAAGTTTTGCTTAGCATGTTAGAACTATTTTCTGAAGCGTAGATCAAAAAAGAAAAGTTGAGACTGCAGAGTGAGATATATACGTTTTTGATCAACTACTTCACCAAGGTTCAATGAACAATATTGTAGATATTATATTCTATATAGTTCACATGGCAAAGCTTTATAATTTTTTTATGACAGTTGTACAAGTTTGAGAGTAGTTTGAGAATTTTATAATAATGTAAGTTATCAACAGGAGTTCTTTATAAGCTAACAGATATATGTTTGTAATATAGAAAGCTTAACAATTGCATTAATACATAGAAGTATTTTGTATTTATTTCTTTAATACATACATAGACACGTATGTAGAACAAGTATGAATGTTAGGTGACATCTCCTATATAGTTAAGTGTATAGGCTATGTAAAGGGTGTTACATTTAGTGGTATCAGAGCAGGTTTAGGCGGTCCTAAGTTGTGGGTTAAAAGAAAAGAGAAGTACAACTGTCATTCCTATTTGAACTATATAATTGAATAAATGTTTGATGCAGTTGATTTTTAATGTTTAATGGTATAAGATGGACTCTGAATCCCATCAAGGTGCAGAGGAACAAGCTGCGTCCTCACACAGTCAAGCTAATGTGGGGAATCAGCAGCCATCGAAATCTTATGAGGAATAAATTCCATTAGATCCCCAATTTGTGAGAAATATGGGGGAGGTTCTCAGGCAAATTGTAAGAGTTGCTCTTCCTGCACAATCTCTACTGCTAGTGCCACAAAGATCTCCATTGGAGAGAATTAGAAAATTTGGAGTATAAGATTTTAAAGCTCGTGATGCTGATGAGTCTTCACTAGCGGAGTATTGGATGGAGAGGATTATGAGAGTTTTTGATATTCTGTATTGTACTGATGAGGAAAGATTAGAGTGTGTAGTTTTCTTATTACTGGAACAAGCTTATGCCTGGTAGGATACAAAGCAGAAAGGTGTACCCACAGGTATACTTACTTGGGCATTTTTCAAAGAAGAATTTAAAAAGAAATATATTAGTGAAATTTATTTAGAGGAGAAGCGCCGAGAGTTTTTGTATCTTATGCAAAGACAATCATCTGTGCTTGAATATGAGAGGCTATTTGTTCACCTCAATAAATATTTTCTAGAGTTAGTTGTATCTGAGGAAGAGAAGTGTAAGCGGTTTGAACAAGGTTTGAACAGTCAGATTCGGGTGTATTTAGTTGCAATGAGGATTAAAGAGTTTTCCACTCTTGTTAATGCAACAATTGCTATAGAAAATGTGATTAAACAAGACAAAGGAAAAAAACAACAATCAAAGAAGGAATTTTTTAGTGAACAACAACAAGGTGGCCAGAAAAGACAGAGAAATATTCAAGCCCAAACTCAGGGGTTTGGTAGTGGAAGTAGAGCTAGTTTTTAGAAATCTAGAGGTAGTAAGTTTAGAGTGGTTACAGGCTCATCTTCAAGGGCTGTTACTACACCTTGTCAATATTGTGGTAAGGGCCATGCAAGTGAAGATTGCTGGTATCAGAAGTGGGCTTGTTTGAAATATGGTGTCAACATTATGATTTTTTGGTTATGCCCTTTGGATTAACTAATGCTCCATCACCTTTTATGGACTTGATGAATCGAGTCTTTAAACCCTATTTAGACCAGTTTGTAGTTATTTTTATTGATGATATACTAGTTTATTCTAGAAATAGAGAGAATCATAATAAGCATTTGAGAATTGTACTATAGACACTAAGGGAGAATCAATTGTACGCTAAATTATCGAAGTGTGATTTTTTTTTATTTATGAAAGTGGCATTTCTAGGTCGTGTAGTGTCAGCTAATGGTATTCGTGTGGATCCAAGTAAGATTGAGACTATCTTGAATTGGCAGCCGCCAAAGAATATAACAGAAGTCCAGAGTTTTTTTGGGTTGGCTAAATACTATAGAAGATTTGTGCAAGGATTTTCGAAGATAGCACTTCCTTTAACTAAGCTCCTTAGAAAAGAAATTAAATTTGAGTGGAATGCTCAGTGTCAAGCTAGTTTTGAACAATTAAAGGTTACATTGACGAAAGCGCCTATCTTGACACAACCGACTCTAGGCAAAGACTATGTTATTTATAGTGATGCTTCTCATTAGGGACTTGGTTGTGTATTGATGGAAGAGGGTAAGGTAATTGCTTATGCTTCTAGGCAATTAAAATCTCATGAATTGAATTGCCCTACGCATGATTTGGACTTAGTTGCTATTGTATTTGCTCTTAAGATCTGGTGACATTACTTGTATGGTCAAAGGTGTTATATTTTCACTGATCATAAAAATTTAAAATATTTGCCAACACAAAAAGAACTAAACTTAAGGCAGAGAAGATGGATGGAATTGATAAAGGATTATGATTGTATCATTGACTATCATCCTGGAAAAGCTAATATGGTAGCCGATGCTTTAAGTCGAAATACTTTAGCAGGTATATTGTATATAGAATATTATAGTATTATATATATAAAAATTAAATAAACTAAATGATATCATGTGTTATGTTAGCATAATTTAGGGTTGAACCACCCATTAGGCAAAAAGTGTTAGAAGTTCAGAAACAAAATAAAAAATTGTTACAACTTTTAAAACAAGTGCATGAAGGGGAAAAGCCAGATTATGTTGTGTCAAAAGATGGTGGAGTGTATTATAGAGATCGATTGTGTGTACCTGATGTGAAGGAACTAAAGGAGTGTATTCTTGGTGAAGCTCACAATACTATGCATACTGTACATTTCAAAAGCAATAAGATGTACCAGAATTTGAAATCTCATTATTGGTGGCCTGGTGTGAAAAAAGATATTATGAATATGTGACTCGATATTTAGTGTGTCAACAAGTCAAAGTAGAACATCAAGTTCCATCAGGTCTTTTGCAACCTATATCAATACTAGAATGGATGTGGGATAGAATCACCATAGATTTTGTGACTGGTCTTCCGAACACCCAAGAGAAGCATGATACAATTTGGGTAATTGTTGATCGATTAACCAAATCAACTAATTTCCTTCCCATTCGAGTTGACTATTCAATGGATAGACTTGCGGAGTTGTATGTTAATGAGATGGTCAAGCTTCATGGAGTACTAATGTCTATTATTTCAGATAGAGACCCTCACTTTACTTCAAGATTTTGGGAAAGTTTGCATAAAGCATTGGGTACTCGACTTCATTTTAGTACTGCATTTCATCCACAAACGAATAGTCAATCGAAAAGGGTGATACAAGTATTTGAGGATATGCTTAGAAATTGTATAATTAATTTTGAAGGTAGCTGGGATAAATATCTGCCTTTAGTAGAATTTACCTATAACAACATTTACCAAACGAGTATTGGAATTGCTCCATATGAGGCACTCTATGGAAGGAAGTGTAGAACTCCATTGTGTTGGGTGGAATTGAATGAGAGCAAACTTGAGGGACCTGTTCCTATAAGACAACCTGAAAACAAAGTAAAGCTTATAAAGAGTCGATTACAAATTGCAATGGATAGACAAAAATCTTATACATATTTGAAACGGTGTGATATTGAATATAGTGTGGGGGATAAGGTATTTTTGAAAGTATCACCATGGAAGAAGGTTCTTCACTTTGGAAAGAAAGGTAAACTAAGTCCTAGGTTTTCTGGACCATATGAAATACTTGAATGTATAGGTTCAGTAGCTTATCGATTAGTTTTGCCTCCAGAACTGGCTAAGATTCATAATGTATTCCATGTGTCGATGCTTAGACGATATAGATCAGATCATACACATGTGATTCAAGCAAAATCCATTGAAATTCAGCTTGATTTGAATTATGAAGAAGAATCAGTGGCTATCTTAGCTGGCGAAATAAAGCAGTTGCGTAATAAGCGCATTCCTTTAGTAAAAGTGTTGTGGAGAAATCATTCGATAGAAGATGCCACTTAGGAAAGCAAAGAGATAATGAGACAATAATACCCTTAATTATTTCAAGCGTCTATAACAAGTAAATTTTGAGGATGAAATTTTTTTAGTAGGGGAGAATTGTAATGTTAAAAATTTTAAATACTAAACTTTGATTTAATATTGATAATTGATAATGAATTGTGATATAAGTGGTATGGATAAATGATTTAAATAGTGAATCTTAAAAATTTACTAAAGAAATTATGTATTTTTATGATTTTACGAGATTAAAAATTGAATTAGAATCAAAAGATAAGAAAGAGGGTGCACCATAGCTAAGATGAGATTAGTCACATTAGATTAAACTGTATATATAGGTGTATGGACAGGTGTATTTATGTAGAAACTTCTCTTTCTTTCTTCTTCTTTCTTCTTTCCACGTTCATCACCATCTTTAAGACCAAAACTCCTTCTTTCTTCCTTCCTTCCAAGACTTTGATCAAAACCTAAGAGAAAATAATATCTAGTTATAAGTTTTTAGAAGATTAAGCTGGAAAAGTTGAATTATCAATAAGTGATTAGAAAAAAAAGAAGAGTTTGAAGAGGTATGTGCTTATGTATTTTTGATTTGCAACTATTTGAATTTCTATGAATTTATTATTTAAAATGATTGATTGAGTTGTCTTGATGAGTTTTTAATGAAAAATATTTGATATATGCTCTTTCCATGTTAAAGAAACTAGTTTTGATCTATTGATATCATATATTGGATATATGAAATTTAAGTTGGTAAATACAGAGTTTTGCTTGTCATTGGGTGTGTCATAATTATTGTGAAAAAAGATAAATAACATGGCCGTGACACACCCGTGTCAATGGACGTGTCGTAGCAACTGTAATGCAACTTAAATGGCATGGCCAGAGACATGCCCATGTTGTTGGATGTGTCAAAACTTCTGTGATAATGAGCTTATGACACGGTCAATGACACGCCCATGTCACTGGGCGTGTCACTTGAAGAAATTGCTCAAAATAACTTTTTGCTTTGTTTTTCATTTGTAATTCTAGATGTAATGACTATAAGTTCTCAAAGTGTAAAGGATTTCTTTTAAAGTTAACCCTAATAAGTAGTGGAATAGATTTATTTGAATATATGCTAAAATATGTGTGATACTAAGTGTTGGTCAAAGAACTATTTCATTGAAGTGTTGTGCATAATTTAATGTTATTAATAACTATTGAATTGCCCAAATCATACTTATTTTAGATCTAGCTTGGGATTGAATGGCTAGCCAAAAGGAGGATATCCAAAGTGATAGTGGGCACTCTGTGCCATCAATACACTTTGTGTCATTATACTCAGTGGGCATTCGTGCCATAGTGGGTCATTGTCAAAATTCTATTCAATGGGCATTAAATTGCCAACAGTTACTCGTTATCTAAACCTAGAATTTGAGTTCAGTGTGTATGGGCATAATTAAAGACGTTATCTACATTAAAAATAATGTGTTATATGGTTATTGATAAATTATTCAATTTTGGATTTAATCGTGTTTAGTATTTCAACTTTCAATGAATTTATTAATTTCTTTATTTGACGTTCTGAAAGTAATACTTTTCATTGTTTCTAAATTATTTAATATTTAGATCTCTTTTTTTATTTTTTATTTTTCTTGCTTATTGTGAATACATAAACACCACTAAGCTTTGCTTAGCGTGTTAGAACTGTTTTCTGATGCGCAGATCAAACAAGAATAGTTGAGACTACTGGTGCGTGCTGCTTAGTGCACGATTGCAATACAACAAGTGCACGGGTCGCCCAAGTAATAAAGTAGTGAGTGAGTTATCGTTCCACTGAGGACAAGGACAAGCACTAGTGCAAATCTTAACTGTTGTTTAGCAAATTAATATTTTTGTGATGTTTTCTAATTAAAGACAACTAATTTAAATAAATGCAAGCAAAGATAAATTGTGTGTTGTGTAAAAAGGATTGATGATAATGATACTATCCATATATTGAATCCCCCTAGCCTCAATTACATCACATGATAGAGTTGAATTGGCATTCCTCTAACTTAGACTAAAACCTCTCTCGAGTGAATTAACCCCTAATCACTAAGTAGAGTGCCGGAATCTCTTCTCAAAACACAATTAAATAGGTCATGCATTAAGAACAATGAACTATAAACCAAAGGATCTTGTAGGTCTATCTCTAGCACCCCAATCAATCCTCAACTCTTATGAGTAATCAATTCATATCAAGCTTTCTCAAGTCAATAATATGAAAATGGCAACCAATCAATAAGCATGCTATCATCAATTGGCAATAATCATTAAGCATCATAAGAATAAAACAACTCAATCAATTAAAAATATCCAATCATACAAATAAGCTAGAGTTCATTAACATCTAGATAGAGAATGATTTAATTCATGTTCAATACACTTAATACAACAATAACAACAATAACATTGAAATACATAAAAGGAGAAAATAGAAAAACCCCTTTCAATGTAGCTTCTTCAATCTCTAAGAGCTGCCAATGGAAGATGCAGATGTTGGAGAGGATGGAAATGGAGGATGAAAGTGTCACTCCCTCCTTCCTCAAAACGTGTATGCATAGCCTCCTCCTCTCAAACCTCTCTTCTCTGCCTTTGTTCTCTATTTTCTGCACAAAACCTCTAGCCCTCTGTAGAATCTCTTTTCAAAACTCCCTCTTCTTCTCTTTTTATTTCCCTCCAAAGCTCAAGCCATGCTTCCCAACTCACACCAGCTCACACCACTCTCTCTTGTTCCCCAGTCTCTCTTTGTTTAGTATTTCTTTTAGCAAAAGTAATTGGTTGTCCCCCACTTGTTCCTCAAACTCGTGCAGAAGAATCCACCTTTTTATGGGTGACATGGCCAAGCCAAGAGTGGCTTGGCCGTGTCTCTTGTTTTTCTTTGGGACATGGCCAAGCTTGCTGGCCGTGTCACCTTCTGCCCCCTCTTCCTTTCTTTCTTTTTCTTTGTTTCATGAGGTGACACGGCCAAGTTCCTGGCCTTGTCATGTGACACAGCCAGTGGCTTGGCCGTGTCACTTGGGTGTGTCAGCTACTGCTTCTCTTTTCTTTCCTTTCTTGCTTGGTTCTTTGGCTAGGGATCGGACACGACCAAGCTTGTGGCCGTGTCATGTGACACGGCCACTGGCTTTGGCGTGTCACTTGCCTGTGTCAGGTACTGCCATTCAATTTTCTTGAGGGACATGGCCAAGCTTGATTTGGCTTGGCCATGTCTTGCTTGATTCATGCTCTTTCTTGCTTGTTTTTATCATTCAAGGGAGTTTTTCCACTTTAACCCAAAACAAAAACTTAAAACAAACTTTAAACAAAAATCAAATGAAACATTAACTAAAAACACATTAAAATCATACTAAAAACTAGTATAAAATCACTCTCATCAACTACAGAGTGAGAAATATACGTTTCTAATCAACTGCTTCACCAAGGTTCAATGAACAATATTGTAAATATTATATTTTATATAGTTCACATGGCAAAACTTTATAATTTTGTATGACAATTGTACAAGTTTGAGAGTAGTTTGAGAATTTTATAATAATGTAAGTTATCAACAGAAGTTCTTTATAAGCTAAAAAATATATATTTGTAATATAGAAAGCTGAACAATTGCATTAATACTTAGAAGTATTTTGTCTTTATTTCTTTAATACATACATAGACACGTATGTAGAGCAAGTGTGAATGTTATGTGACATCTCCTATATAGTTAAGTGTATAGGCTATGTAGAGGGTGTTACATTTAGCGGTATCAGAGCCGGTTTAGGCGGTCTTAAGTTGTGGGTTGAAAGAAAAGAGAAGTACAACTCTCATTGCTATGTGAACTGTATAATTGAATAAATGTTTGATGCAGTTGATTTTTAATGTTTAATGGTGTAAGATGGCCTCTGAATCCCATCAAGGTGCAGAGGAACAAGCTACGTACTCACACAGTCAAGCTAGTGTGGGGAATCAGCAGCCATCGGAATCTTCTGCGAAATAAATTTCATTAGATCCCCAATTTGTGAGAAATATGGGGGAGGTTCTTAGAAAAATTGTAAGAGTTGCTCCTCCTGCACAACCTCTACCGCTAGTGCCCCAAAGATTTCCATTGGAGAGAAATAGAAAATTGGGAGCAAAAGATTTTAAAGCTCGTGATGCTGATGAGTCTTCACTAGCGGAGTATTGGATGGAGAGGATTGTGAGAGTTTTTGATATTCTGTATTATACTGATGAGGAAAGATTAGAGTGTGCAGTTTTCTTGTTATTGGAATAAGCTTATGCCTGGTAGGATACAAAGCAAAAAGGTGTATCCGCAGGTAGACCTCCTTGGGTATTTTTCCAAGAAGATTTTAAAAAGAAATATATTAGTGAAATTTATTTAGAGGAGAAGCGCCGAGAGTTTTTGTATCTTAAGCAAAGACAATTATCTATGCCTGAATATGAGAGGAAGTTTGTTCGTCTTAGCATAATTTCTAGAGTTAGTTGTATCTGAGAAAGAGAAGTGCAAGCGGTTTGAACAGTCAGATTCAGTTGTATTTAGTAGCAATGAGGGTTAAAGAGTTTTCACTCTTATTAATGTGGTAGTTGCTATAGAAAATGAGATTAAACAAGAGCAGAGAAGAAAACAACAATTAAAGAAGGGATTTTCTAGTGAATAACAACGTGGCAAAAAAAAAAAGAAATATTTAAGCCCAAACTCAAGGGTTTGGTAGAGGAAGTGGAGCTAGTTTTCAGAAATCTAGAGGTGATAGGTTGATAGGTTTGAAGTAGCTATAGGCTCATCTTCAATAATAATAATAATAATAATAATAATAATAATAATAATAATAATAATATAAGAGAAATATATAAATAGAGTAAATTGAAACTTAAACTAATATTTTTGTGTAAAATAAAATTTTAACTCTATTTATATGTCGTATTTGGCTCAATATTTCAAAAAATACAAAATTTCTATATGATATCTAAATAAAAGATGGTCCAACGACTGGACGCATAACAAAAGGATGGACAAAAAACTCGATAAGTATTAGAATCTAATCAATACTTGCATCATCCTTTTTATATCATAAATCAGAATGTTTACAAACATTTAAGAGATCAAGACCTCTCAAATAACATTTTTAATTATTTTAAAATAAAATGATTAAAAATTTATTTTAAGACAAATTTTTTAAATAAACTTTTAATGTTTGAGAGTATTTGATTTTTTTTTTCTGAGTTGGTATGTCTAAACCGTGATAGATAATATATATATAACTAAAAAAGTAATATTTGGCGATGGCTATTAAAGATATTTAGTGACTATTTTAACCGTCTCTAAAATACCATTTTTGATAGTTAAAAATATACTGCTGAATTTAATTTGTGATAATTTTAGCAAACCGCAAAGTAGCCATCCCATAATAGGAAAATAATATTTTGCAATTATTTTCTAATTATCGTTAAATTTCACTTGATATAATCGTTGTAATGATTAATTTAAATTTTGATTTAGAAATTTTACAATGATTGATAAAATCGTCATTATATTTTCTAATAAATATTTTTGTAACAATTTCAAAACTATCGTGATTTTTTTATACAGCATATATATAATTTTCTTTTGCGACAGTTAAGAACTATTATAATATTTATTTTATTTTTTATAATTTTGTGACGGTTCATATCCATTGCAAAATTTAATTGTTTTCTAAAAATTATGATTGTAACGATTTAAAACTATCACGAAATTTAATTAATTATTTTTTTAAAAAAATTATGACTGTTTAAACCATTGCAAATTATCCTTGTTAAAATACTATTTATGCAATCACATTTAAAAACTTTGTATCTATATTTATAAACCTATATATTTTTACTTATATAATTTAATTAGAGTATATTCCATTAATATTTCTCAACAAGATTCAACAATAAAAACAAACATTAATAGTATAATATTTAAAACAACAAATCATTTAAATCAAATATTTAACATAAAAAACCACCATCATGAGATAATCTCGAAGTACTTAACTCTCCAAATAAAATCAATATACAATTCAATTTCTTAATATGAATAGAAAATCGTCAAGAGATCAAACCCTAAATCAAACAAGAGATCATACCCTAAATCAAACAAAGTAATAAATATGTGAACATTTAATTTTGCATCAGAATTGAAACCCACGCAATGACAGTTCCAGCGCAACAAGAATCACGTGATTTAGGAATCGAATAGCCTAAAATGGGCCAGAATGAATAGCACACAGGAAAGGGCCCATGCGGGCAGGGGCCTACATGCCGCAACATGTAAGGTTGCCATGTAGTAGCCCACGCAGTTGCTACACTGTACCTAAGGATTTTTAAAATTTTACCCTTTTGGCTTTTTCTATAAATAATAAGCCTTCCTCAGCTTCCAAACTACACCAAAAAAGGCAAGTAATCCCTATTTTCTACCTTTCTTTCTTCTCTTCTCCCTCTTTTAGCCTTCCAAGAAAGGGGCTTCTCTATGATAAAAGATCCATCCTCTTTGGTCTGAATAGCCTATAGCGTAGCTTGGGTTTGGCTTTAAAATTAATTTTGGAACTTTTTCTTCAAATAATAACTTTGCAGTGGAGTTGGGCCCAAGCCTAAATCAAGTATAGTCTAAGGAGTCCTTCAAGTCAATTCCTCTTCAAGGTGGAACTATAGAGTGGAAAAGCTCTTCAACTTATCCCTAAGGCAAATAAAAGTAAGTCTTCAAGGGTAATTTCCTTAACTTAATCTCTTTTATGTTTGGTAACATAACCAAAAAAATCATCAAAATATGATAAAACAAACCAAAACCCATTGAAATTAATAGCATGAACTACTAGTGATTCTGATTCCCTTTTAAAGGGATATGTAGGCATACTTAGAATATGACTCCAAATGCAAGCCTACATAAAAAGCCACAAAATTGGTTCTCTTCTTTTCCTCTTTATTTATTTAAGTATTTGAAGAATGAGTACAAATCCTAATACCAATAAGGGCTAGAGGTAGAATTTCCTATTTTAGGATTTTAAATGTAATCTTATTCTCTTTACTTAATGGTTTGAATGGATGTTGTAGTTCATGCATTTTATATAATCGTCATTCATCGTTATTACATCATTAATAAAAAAATGATTTTCAAAAGTTAAAGTTTTAATAAAGGGAAATCAAATTTTTACTTAACTTGAAAACCTAGTTTAAGACCCGTCATGATTGGTTTAAGACTAGTGCAGTTTGTGTATAAACATGAAAATATATTTAGAGTCAAATTAAATAGGTTTTTTCCTTAACTTTTCCCAAACACAAATTAAGGTAATAACTCACAATAAAATGGTTTCCAAAATAAAGCCATCTTTTTCAAAATAAAGAAGCATAATTTTAAATATATGCTCACCAAATTAAACGGAGACTGTACGTGGTGGTTTTGCGTTGAATCAAATCCAAATAAGCATTTTGGCTCTTTTAACAGGTCAGATCGATGCCTAGGCGAGGCCTCCCAATTAGCGACTCTACTTGGGACCTTAAACAATTTTAAAATGAAAATTCAAATGGAGTTTTTAAAATAAAACTTGACTACCCTTTAATTAAACTTTTGCCTTTTCATGCATCATCAATGTATAGGGTTCAGTACCCTTTACCTTATTTTTTAGGTACTCTTTGGATAGCAAGTAAGATCCACTTGACAACTTTGCTTAGGTATATTGGGGGATAGCAAAAGCATTTGACCTATGACGAATCCTTAATCATTTTTAAGCACAATGGATATATAGTACTGTTAGACCCACACCAGATACTTTATCTGACATGTGATTAGGTATATAGTTCTCATAGTGTGACGAAACTCTTTAGACTAAGTCACCTTTAAACCCTTTTATGTAAAGACCATAGACCTTGTCCTTAGGTTGTATGAACTATAATAACAAGATCTTATGGCATGATCATTAAACCATTTTTCATACATGCATACATGCATGTATGCCATATATAAAAACCTTAAAAGTCCCTAGAAAGTCAAATTTTAGGGCACCCTACCTTAAACAATAGACAAGAGCTTAGCCATTCAGACATGACCACTAACCAAGCAACCTTTAGCCAAAAATGCTAACCTAGCCTCATGGTTGGACCCTTCAGATCATATCAAACCATCATAAACTCTAGCCACATGGCTGGAACCTTAGGACCATACCTAACCATCATAAACCTAACAACATGGCTTAACCCTTGGGACAAACCCGGCCATAAAAAAACCTAGCCATATGGCTTGAACCTTTAGGACCATACCTAACCTCATGGTTTAAACCTTTGGGGACCAAACCAAATTTTATGGCTTGAACCTTTGGGAACAAACCCATCCTCATTAGCCCTAACCATAATGGCTTGAACCTTTGGGACCATGCCTCATCCACTTGGACCTCAGCTAAACCCATCCCTATGGACCTTAGTCATAAGAGCTAACCCTTTGAATCATAGCCATAAGGGCTTAACTTTTGGACATGAGCAAGATAATGCTTTAATTCAATTATTTGGCCAATAATTATTAGATCTAAGATATTGATAAACCTATAATTTCCATGGAATTAGGGTTGAAAAGATGCCAATTTATGTTGTCCCTTATGAATTTTAGATTTTTTTATGATGAAAATATTTTTATTTGTAGATTTAACTCTTTGGCGGCTTAAGATGCAAAAAGGAGAGCATTCAATGATAAAATGCTGAAATTTAGAAGCATTGTGGTCAGCATGGGGATGATGATTATTCCAGACATGCCCATGCTAAAGAGATTAAAGCTGTAAACCAAAGAGTAAAAAGATCCAGTAGTAGATTTTTCTGCACGGGCACATCAAATTCAAACAACAAGCCTATGCATATTATTTCGGCACTGTGTCGCGAGGTCCAATTTGACATGGGCATGCTTATTAGACCCACATGCCCATGCATATCTAAACCAAGCTAAAAATAGAAATTTCTAGGTAAAAATGCAAAGAAATCCTAAGGGCATGCAAGAGAGACATGATATAAATACATCTTTTTAGTCATTAGAGAAGGAGGCTAACCTAACTTTTGCTATTTTTGGAAAATTTGGGGATTCAAGCCAAAAGAGAGAGGAAATCAAGCCTTTTGAAGGGACTTTCTGCATATTTGGCAACTTTAGCAGATTAAGAAGTCATCTTTGTAAGATTGAGGACATTTATTTGGATTTATTCTTCCTTTTTCTCTTGTTATTTTTGTTTCTAGATATTTTTACATAGATTTATGGAAATTATAATTAGGATTTATAGTTTTTGTTTAAGTTTTGTTATGGGCAACTAATCTCCTTGTAGGATTAGGTGGATTTGGGTGTTTGAAAAATGAGTTTTTGATTATTTATAAATATAAATATAGAGATATTTTTAAAATCTTGATTTGTTGATTTTGGATTAATTGTTAGCAATTGCTTGGCTACTAATTGTTAAAATTTATTGAATCATATAATAAACAAGAGTTGAATATTGTTTTGGATGTGGAATCAATGATTTCAGGTAATTAACTTAGAGATAAGTAAAATACTTAGAGATCTAGAGACGGTATCTTCTTAAATTAGATTAGGCATTATTTAATTATCATGAGAATAGAGGATTAAGCTTTATCCAATCATATTTCCCTTGCTTGAGAGAGAAATGGATGAATTTTGTCATACTTAGATATCAAAGATTTAAGAAATGAGCTTAATTGTTGAAATTAATTAAATCCATTAGAAAAATCACAATGAAGCCTAATCCTACACTTTTATTATTGATTGTTTTAAATTCAATTTAGAATAATTAGTTAAACTAGTTTAATTAATTTGATAATTAAATTGTTGACATTTGGTAATTTTTGGATATTAGTTGAACTGAATTTAGGTTACTCAAAACACACATTCCCTGTGGATATGATACTCGTACTCTCACTCTACTGCGTGTTACGTAACGTAACCATGCACTTGCAGTATTAGACAAAATAGTATTTTCACATACCAACAACAGATATTATGTGATGAACCGAGAGTGGAAACATAATATTAATTCAATGGGATAATAATTTTAAGTAATTTTTGCATAGAGATAAGAAAAATAATTATGAGTTTATTTAAAGATCTTCACCAAACTTCGTGGATTGAATTAATTCTTGTAATCACGAGAGTAAACATAGAGGTTAATATCAATATTAGTTTTAGATCTTGAGAAAAACTAAGACTTAATTTAGGAAGATTCAACTAATAATCAAAGAAAATAAAATCGAGCTAACAATTTAGAAAGACCATAGATAATTAATTGAACGTTCTAACCCTGGGCTTTTAAGTATAGAAGTTAAGTAAAATTTTAGATTTTAGTTCAAATACATTAGTTTCATAAATTCACATTAATTGACTTTCCAAATAATAAACAATTTAGTGATTTGGTACTTGAGGTTAATCCTTCCTCATGAGAACAATACTCACTTATTACTATATTACTTGATTATGATATTGTACATGTGCGGTAGGTCGAGGAATAGCACAACGTGGTTTTGGTGCCATTGTTAGAGAAGACGACAATTTCAATATCAATAAAATTAAATTGTTATTACTTTGGAATTTATTTTATATTTAATTCATTTTCTTTTTTCCTTTACTTACAAGATTTTGGGTATATGTATAGCAAACCCTAATGCATAACTCGAAGCAAAAATTCACAACTACCCTCCTTATATCTTGCTTTGGTCCTATTAAATTCATTTGGTTTTAGCTTCAAATCATGACCTTTGGCAACGTTGTATTTTGCCATTGCTTCTCTTACTTTTGTTGCATTGACAAAAGGTCATTCCTAATGCAAAATGAGGATTATCATCATCTATATCATATTTGAATTTCTTACATTTCTATATTAACAACTCACTTGGATGATATCCATTTTCTTCTTCCTCTTCTGTACTTTCTTCGCCTTCTTTACTCTCTTCATCATCTTCTATAGATTCATCACTTTCTTCGTTCATTAGATTTTATATTTTCTCCTTTTCTTTGGCAAGCTCGAGATGAAGTCCATAGGCATCCCTTTAACCTCCATGGGAATGGGATTGAGTTCCTCTCTGCTGTTTTCACTTTTTCTTTCCAACTTTAACTAAAATACAGCAAAAACTCATATTTTGCAACTTAACAAGAAGATTGACTCTATTTCATCAAAGAAAATTGATCAAATTCAATTTAAAACAATAAAGATAGAGTTAGAATATTCTTAAATAATGAGCAAAATATTGTCTGATAACTTATTTTGCCATTTTTAATAGAAAAAGTACATAAATGGTTTAAAGAAATTTAAAGAAAACATAAAGTACCAAGTTGGGATATATGCTATAATTTAAAGGTCTATTTAAACATTTGGCCCAACAAGAATTTCAAAATAATGTCTAAAAAGCGATTGAAATTTATGATCTTAAGTAAAATACAAGAATTATTGTCTTTTTTTTTTTGAATAAATTAGAGGTTTTTTTGTGCCATGTTCAATCTTTTAATTTTTATTTGCTCTCATATATATATATATATATGTACGTATACGTATACTTATTAAGTGTTAGTTGGATCGTTGACGCTCAAGAAAGAGAATCAAACTGTATAAAAATTCAATAAAAAAGAGTTTAGATAAAATCTCACATCTTAAAATTATAAGAAATATAATAGGCTAATATTAAAAAAAGCAACTCAACCAAAATAAATTGGATTTTTTTTTTATAAAACTACCATAAAAATTAAAAAGAGAAAACAAAATTTATTAGATTTTCAAAATATTTTAAAATTTATCAAAAATTTTTACTATTCTTGAAATTTGCCAGATTTGTATAGTATATACAAAATTTATTATGAGTTTATTATATGCATGATAACTTTTATAAGTTTAGAATAATTTTGTTATATACTTCTATAAGTTTAGTATAAGTTTGTTTTGTACCTTTATAAAAGGTCAAATACATATGTAGACCATGAACTTGTAGCATTTAGCCATTTAGCCTTATGAACTTTCATTTTAACCACTTTATCTAATGTATTTATCTATTTTTTACTAATAGACACTAATATTAAAGAATACTAATTACGTTATCCCTTATATTTGTATATTTTATACCAAATAGATACGTTAGTGACTCAGTGAGTTTATGCTTATAAGTTAAAAAAAAATATGAGATTAAGGGATTATATGGTTAAATTAAAATTTTAAGGGGTAGACTGACTAAATACTATAAGTTTAAGGAGTTACATATGTATTTGACTTTTATAAAATGACTAAAAAAGTATTATAAAACATGTGAAAATTTTAAAAAATCTAATAAATAGCAAAATTTTCTCAAATAATTTAGGCTATTTTGTGTTTTAACATATATATAACTTATTATAATTAAACCCAATATGTTATGCCTTTACTTGAACTCTTATAGCCTACTTGGATTAGGGGTAAAGAAGGGGAAGGAAGGGCATAAAAGTAGAGGATAAATTACCCTTATTTGGACAGAAGTATATAAATTAAATGAAATGGTAGGAAGGGTAGATATATTTGCCCTTTAAATAGTAAACATTTCTTACATCCCAAAATGGAGTATAAGAAAGTGGAAGAAAAATAATAAGTTAGAAAAAGATAGTAATTTGACTTTTTACTTTTTAAAATTTGTTTTTTAGTTTGTGACATAGCTAACATATTTGTAATTTCAATGTTTCATACATTTCTTTTAATAAATATTATTTATCTTCTTTTCAAACAAGTTTAAGTGATTAACTTCTCTAGCGCTCCCTTTTCTATTCTTACATTCTCCTTCTCCTCCTTAAATTTTTGTTTGTTTTGAGAGAAATGAATGGGAAAGAATAAAATAAAAATTTGATTCTCTTATTTCCTTTGTTTGACAATAATAATAAAAAGAAAATGAGAGAAAAAGATAAAAATAACTTCTTTCAATTTTTCTCAAATCGTGTAAAACATTTCTCACCAATTTAGAGAGAAACAAAAGGAATTGAAAAAATGAAAAAAGAAAACATAGTTTAAAAAGTTACTAATTTATTGTTCAGTAACTTACATAAAGGTGTAATAGTAAAAATAAAATTTACCATATTTAATTTCGTTCATATTTTAATTAAATAACCAAATAAGAGAAACGAAATATAAATTCAATTCTATTCTCTCTCTCTCTCTCTTTTTCTTTTCACCTCTCTATTTATTTTCTTTTCCACTACCCTAGAAAAAAAAAATCAAACATAGGCCAAATGAATCATCAATGTTAGGATCCAAAGACTCTGTCACTTAAATTTTAAAAAAAATCTTTGACAAATGACTTACAAAAGGTTACACCAAATAAATTTCTAAATCTATACTCCTATATGATATGAAGTACAATACTGATTTATTCAAAATCCATGGAACGCCCATCAAGTTGGTTTTATTATTATCTATCCCAAAATAATAATAAAGTGGAAAAGACATAATTAGCTTTTACCTTTGTTCTTTTACAAAAATGAGGAGTGTATCCAAGTGTATGTTTCTTATAAAAGAGAAAATTTTGAAACATTTGTTGGTAAGAAATATGGGTGGGTAAAATTTGATTAACCGACCAAAAATTTATTTTGATTAACTAAATTTAAAATAATTCGATCGGTTCGATAAAAAAATTTAAATAAATTTTATTTTTTATTCAGTTAACGGTTAACCGGTTCGCTTCGGTCAGTTAACCGTTAACCAAAATATTTTTTTTAAAAAAATTATTTAGTTATTATTTTTTGTTTAATTTTTTATTATATTAATTTTTTTACTATAAATATAAACTTTTATTGCAAAATAAAGTTATTTTTTAGTTTTTTTAATGAGTTTTTTAGTTATTTAATTAAATTTATTTTTTGTTCTAAATAAAATTTTTATTATAAAATTTTTAAAAAATGGTCAGTTCGGTTAATTAACTGAATCGACCGAAATAGAAATTCGGTTGGTTCGATTAAAAAATTTTAAAAAAATTAATTTGAGTAACCGGTCGATTCGGTCGATTAATTAATCGAACCGAGCGATGCTCACCCCTAGAAAGAAATATGGAAAGAAGGGTTCAGCAACCCCATTATATATTATTTATTTTTGGTCATCCTAAATACAGATTAATATCTCTAATATTAATAAATAAATAAATTCCTCTACCATCGAATTTGCTCTCTTATGTGTATATAAATTATAAAGTTCTCATATGTTCTGAGCACTTCAGCATCAAACCATTCTCCAATCTTAAAATTGGTGCTCGCTGAACCATTCTTTAGTCTTAATGATCTCTTCCACCAAAGGCTGAGAAACAGAGCAAATACTCCAAAGTTCTCCCAAACACTTCAATTCAACAACAAAATGGCTTCTTTGCCAATTGAAACCACTGCCCAAGAAATGCTTGACATTGAAAAAAATGGGCAAGCTGAGAGGGCAAAGTGGGTGCTCAATGCTCCTTAACCGCCCAGTCCGTGGCTCGAGCACAGGGATTCCTTGAGGGAAATCTTATTGCCTTATGGTTCCAAGTTCCTTTCTTGCAAGAACCAAAATGGGTACTTCAAGTCTGTGGTTTCAGTCCAGCTAGCAATATTTCCAATTCTTGCTTGGTGTCGAAACTACAAAGCAACCAAATTCAAGAACGATCTTTTAGCTGGTCTAACTCTTGCTAGCCTCTGCATTCCTCAGGGCATTGGATATGCAACTCTGGCCAAGCTTGATCCTCAATATGGCCTCTGTAAGACCAATAATCTTTTTTAATGGGAATAGTATTGCGGACTGTCAGGATTTTTATTTTTAATGTTGTATTGAGAGACAGACATCGACTGCTGCGCTAGTAATCTAATAGTTTAACAATCTCTTGATTGTCTTGTGCTCAGATACTAGTGTAACGCCACCTCTTGTTTATGCTGTAATGGGAACTTCAAGAGAAATAGCAATTGGACCTGTTGCAGTTGTTTCACTTCTTTTATCATCGATAATTGCCAAAGTTCAAGATCCTGAAGCTAATCCAATTGCCTACAGAAATCTTGTTCTCACCACAACCTTCTTTGCAGGAATTTTCCAGACGGCCTTTGGACTGTTCATGACAAGGAATCACGTAACAATCCTTGTTTGTTATGGATTTGCTATTCCTATTAGATTTATTATTCCTGTTTAGTTTTTATTAGAATTAAAATCCTTGTTTGTTAAAGATTTGTTTTGCTTTCTATTCCTATTTTTTTTCCAGTTTAGTTTAGGATTAAACACCTATATATATGGGTATAGATTATGTTTAGTAATCAGTTTTTTATTAACAAAACAAGTCTTCTTTCAATTATATTGTATTTCTTGGGTGGATTTCCTAAGAATTCAGATCTGTATCCTTGGATTAGCCTTCCAAGGTGGTGTGTTTAGCTAACCCCTGCATTATCCGGTGTCAAATTGGTATCAGAGCCCAGGTTCATAAAGATGCCGCCACGACGAAATCGTGCTGTCCGCGATGTCATGGTTGAAAATCTGCAACAAGAAGTTGAACAACTCCAGCAGCAACTTGAACAATACAGGTTGCGAGATCAGCAAAATCAAGTTCGAGATAATGAGCAAGAGGAAGAAATTGCTGAAGAAGAAGTCAATCCATTCCACATTGACGGTGATTCCTCAGATAATGGTGATGCACAACCTGCCCGTAGACAAAGGAATTTTGGAAAAGAAAAAGATTCTGGTATCAAAGTGGATATCCCAGACTTTCATGGGAAAAATCAGCCTGATGAATTCATTCAATGGTTACAAACTATTGAACGAGTGTTTGAATATAAAGAAGTCCCTGAATCCCGCAAAGTCAAATTAATCTCTATCAAACTCAAAGGTCTTGCTTCAAATTGGTGGGAAAATCTGAAGCGGCGAAGAGAACGTGAGGGACGTAGCAAAATTATAACTTGGGAAAAGATGCAAAAAGAACTAAAATGAAAATTTATACCTGATCATTATTGTCAAGATGTCTTCCTCAAATTTCATAATTTACGCAAAAAGAATCAATCGGTGGAGGAATATGCTATGGAGTTTGAAGATTTAATGATGAAGTGTGACATTACTGAATTAGAAGAGCAAACTATAGCCAGATTTCTCGGAGGGTTAAAGTTGACCTTGGATGTTGTGCAACTACAACCATACTGGACCTTGGATGATGTGATCAAATTAGCATTAAAGGTAGAGAAGCAACAAGGATCAAAAGGAGGCTGGTTCAAAAATGTAAATAAAGAGGGTACTTCAAACAAAGAAAGTACATCAAGCAAATTATCCAAAGATGAAAAGAAAGTTGAGAGTTCAGAAGGAACAAGCAAGACAAACATCGCTAGACCCAATGCACGGCGATGCTTCAAATGTCAAGGTTTTGGGCACATAGCATCAAATTGTCCGAATCGGTGCGTGATGTCTCTTATTTAAGACTTAGCAGATGATGATGAAGGTGATGATAAGTGCAGCGACGAAGTCACTTTTGCAGATCAAGGAGAGGTTTTAGTTGTACGCCGAGTCTTAAATACTACCATAACCCCTGAAGAGGATTGGCTACGTCACAGCATTTTTCATACACGATGCACCTCCCATGGCAAAATTGTAATGTAATTATTGATAATGGTAGCTGTGCGAATGTTGTATCTTGTAGCATGGTGGAAAAATTGAAGTTAGAAACAAAGAATCATCCAAGTCCCTACAAACTCACTTGGCTTCGGAAAGATAATGATGTCAAAGTCACAAAGCAGTGCTTAGTTGAGTTTTCCATCGGCAAGAAGTATCAAAATAAGGTATGGTGTGATGTCATCCCTATGGATGCTTGTCATTTACTGTTGGGTCGCCCGTGGCAATACGACCGCTGAGCTTTTCATGACGGCTACAAGAATACTTATTCCTTTGAAAAGGATGGGGTGAAGATTGTATTAATGCCAATGAAATCAGAGGCTGTAACCACCTCAAGTGAAGGGAAAAATCTTTTATCAAAATCAATGTTTACTAGAGCTATTGAAGAGGCTAAAGTGGCATGTGCCTTGGTGATTTTAGAAGAAAACAAAGGAAGCTTGGAACATCCAAATGTGATTAAAGGGTTGTTAAAAGACTATAAAGATGTTACCCCTGAAGAAATTCCAGCTGGATTGCCACCAATGCGTGATGTCCAACATTGTATTGATTTTCTTCCTGGTGTTTCAATTCCTAATAAATCTGCTTATAGAATTAATCCAAAACAGCATGAAGAATTGCAGCGACAAGTCAAAGAGCTTTTGGATAAAGGTTTAATAAGAGAAAGTGTAAGTCCTTATGCCGTTCCTGCACTTCTAGTGCCTAAGAAGGATGGATCATGGAGGATGTGTGTTGATAGTAGAGCTGTCAATAAAATTACTATCAAATACCGCTTTCCAATTCCTCGTCTTGATGATTTATTTGACCAATTGCATGGAGCCACTGTCTTCTCAAAGATTGATTTGCGTAGTGGTTATCATCAAGTTCGAATGCACGTTGGGGATGAATGGAAGACAGCTTTCAAAATAAGAGATGGCTTGTATGAATGGATGGTGATGCCGTTTGGTCTCTCTAATGCCCCAAGCACTTTTATGCGCCTTATGAACCAGGTATTTCGTCCATTTATCGGCAAGTTTGTAGTCGTTTATTTTGACGATATACTAATTTTCAGCAAAAATAAAAAAGAGCATTTGGAACATTTAAGATTAGTTTTTGAAGTACTGCGAGAACAGAAACTATTTATCAATGTTAAGAAGTGTCACTTTATGACTGAAGAAGTGGTATTTCTGGGTTATGTTGTCTCAAGCAAAGGCATAGAGATGGACAAAAGCAAGGTAGAAGCAATAATTAATTGGCCAACTCCTCGGACAATTCATGACATTCGAAGTTTCCATGGGTTAGCATCTTTCTACCGAAGATTTATTAAAGATTTTAGTTCAATTGCAACACCAATTACTGAACTATTAAAGAAGGAAGGGTTTGGATGGACACCGGCTGCCGCAAAAAGCTTTGAAGTTTTAAAAGATAAAATTACAAAAGCTCCTGTTTTGGCTTTACCCGATTTCAGTAAGGTATTTGAAGTTGAATGTGATGCTTCAAACGTTGGGATTTGAGCTGTATTAAGCCAAGAAAATCGACCTATCGCTTTCTTTAGCGAAAAGCTCAATGAATCAAGGCGTAAATACTCAACATATGACAAAGAGTTTTATGCTATATTTCGAGCATTAGATCACTGGATTTGTTTTATACACAGATCATGAAGCACTTAAGTTTTTGAGTAATCAAAACAAACTCCAAAGTCGTCACGCTACATGGAGCAAATTCCTTTCATCGTTCCATTATATTCTAAAACATAAATCAGGTGTCCAAAATAAGGTTGCGGATACTCTCAGTAGAAGACATGCTTTGCATACAACACTAAAAATTCAGGTTCTTAGTTTTGAAGTTGTGAAAAGCCTATATAGAGATGATCTTGAGTTTGGAGAGATATGGAGGTGGTGTCAGAATGGACCTTATAAACAATTTCATCTCCAAGATGGGTATTTATTCAAGGAAAATCATATTTGTGTACCCTCAATGTTTGTTAAGAGATGCGATATTACTTGAGTGTCATGACGGTGGTCTTGCAGGACATTTCGGGAGAGACAAAACTTTATCTCTGGTGCAAGAGAATTTTTTTTGGCCGCATTTGGTGAAAGATATTGACCGGCATATCAAAAGGTGTCGAATTTGCCACATTGCAAAGACAAGAGGGCATAATACAGGCCTCTATACACCACTGCCAGTTCCAGAACGTCCATGGGAAGATGTAAGCATGGATTTTGTATTGGGATTACCTCGAACTCAAAGGAACAAGGATTCAGTTATGGTGGTTGTGGATCAGTTCTAAAAAATGGCTCATTTTGTGCCTTGTAACAAGACATTTGATGCAACACAGATTGCTAATCTTTACTTTAAGGAGATTGTACGTCTCCATGGAGTTCCGAAGACAATTACTTCTGATCGGGATGTCAAATTCGTAAGTTATTTTTGGCGCACCTTGTGGAGAAAATTGGGAACACAACTTCAGTTCAGTTCAGCAACTCATCCTCAAACCGATGGCCAAACGGAAGCGGTGAATCGAAGTTTAGGTAATTTACTTAGGAGTTTTATTGGCAAGAACATTAGGCAGTGGGATTTGTTGTTGGCTAAACTAGAATTTGCCTATAATCGGTCTCCAAGTCAAACCACACAGCATAGCCCTTTTGAGATCGTGTATGTGGGTAATCCAATAACTCCTATTGAGTTGGTTCCTAAGTCCACAGTGCATCATTTTACTGCAGATGCTGAAGCAAGGGTGAGGGAGATTAAAAAGTTGCACGAGCAAGTGAGGGATCAGATTCTTAAGCATAATGCTCGCTATCAACGCCAAGCAAATAAATTTCGCAAGCCTGCTGTTTTCAAGGAAGGAGATCTCGTTTGGATTCATCTTAGAAAAGAAAGATTTCCAAAAGGTTCTTTTGCGAAACTCAGTCCAAGGGCAGATGGTCCTTTCAAAGTGCTTCAGCGTATTGGAGAGAATGCTTACAAGATCGAGCTTCCGAGAGATTATGGCGTGTCTGCTACTTTCAATGTTGCAGATTTATCTCCATGCTTTGAAGATGACAGATCGAGCCTCGAGGTCGAGTCTTCGTCAACCGGGGGAGCATGACAAGGAATCACGTAACAATCCTTGTTTGTTATGGATTTGTTATTCCTATTAGATTTATTATTCCTGTTTAGTTTTTATTAGAATTAAAATCCTTGTTTGTTAAAGATTTGTTTTGCTTTCTATTCCTATTTTTTTTTCCAGTTTAGCTTAGGATTAAACACCTATATATATGGGCATAGATTATGTTTAGTAATCAGTTTTTTATTAACAAAACAAGTCTTCTTTCAATTATCTTGTATTTCTTGGGTGGATTTCCTAAGAATTCAGATCTGTATCCTTGGATTAGCCTTCCAAGGTGGCGTGTTTGGCTAACCCCTGCATTATCCGGTGTCAGTTCAGGTGGGCTATTTACTTTTTTGTTAATTAGGCTCTGACAAGGGGTTCATGTTATTGAAGTTATCTACTAATTATAAGCATTTCACAGGTTGGGATTCCTTGTGGATTTTCTATCCCATGCTGCAATTGTTGGGTTCATGACAGGGGCAGCCATTGTTATTGGTCTTCAACAACTGAAGGGACTACTAGGGATTACTCATTTCACAAATAAAACTGATGTCATCTCAGTCGTGAAAGCTACTTGGACATCAGTTCGTCATTCTGTAATCTCATTTTCCTTAAACAACTCTATTTTCTCTCCAAATCAAATTCTATTACTATGAATAATCTGATAATTTAAACCCTCTGTTTCTCTGTCACCATCAGTGGAATCCTCATAATTTTATCCTTGGATATTCGTTCTTGAGTTTTATTCTTACTACAAGATTCGTGGTAAGTCAAAATTTTCTCTTTCCCTCTTCCAAGACTCATGTAGTTAATCTTTCAACAATGAAACACTTGTTGGTTTCAATTATCAGGGTAAAAGAAAGAAGAAACTCTTCTGGTGCCTGCAATTGCTCCTCTGGTGTCTGTCATCGTATCAACTCTGATCGTTTTCTTGACAAGAGCTGATAAACATGGAGTAAAAATTATTAAACACCTCAAAGGGGGTTTAAATCCAAGCTCAGTCCATCAATTACAATTCAATGACCCAAATCTTGGACAAATAGCTAAAATTGGACTTATAGTTGCTATTGCTGCTCTTACTGTATGTATCAAAAATCATAAAACACCACTCTTTAAAATTACTAATAATTAAATATATCAACATTATATTAACTGCATTTCTGTTTTTATGGTTATGTTAAATTAAGGAGGCAAATGCAGTAGGCAGGTCGTTTTCATCCATGAAAGGATACCATATTGATGGAAACAAAGAAATGGTTGCCATGGGATTCATGAACATTTTAGGTTCTTTCTCTTCTTTCTATATTGAGACAGGTGAGCTTTAAATCTTTTTAAAAGATTTCTTTAGTGAATTTATTGTACTTTTAGTCTAAAAAAAATTCCTTATAATTGGGTTTTGGTATGAAAACAAAAAAATATGTAAATACTGCAGGTTCATTCTCTCGCAGTGCTGTAAATTATAGTGCAGGTTGTGAAACTGCAATGTCAAATATTGTGATGGCAATTACAGTGATTTTATGTCTGGAACTTTTCACAAGGCTATTGTACTTCACACCCATTGCAACACTTGCTTCAATTATTATATCTGCTCTACCAGGACTTGTTGACCTTAATGAACTCTACAATATTTGGAAGGTTTATAAACTTGATTTTCTTGCTCGGAAAGAAAGAATAATTTAAAATTATTAATAATCATTAATAATTCTTTTTATAATTATATATAAAGATTTATGGGAAATTTTCAGAAGAATCGACTTTAACAAAGCATGTATCCACCATAAAACATGTGTTTCTGTTTTTCAAGTATTACATGTCATGTTTATGGGTGACTAAGGCTTCTCTACAGTTGTACCAATATATAATGATAATCATAAGAAGACTAGCTTCAACCTCAGATGAAATTAGAGTACAAACTTTGTGGATAACACCAATGGTTGTGAGTAGAAAATAAGTGGATTTTTTTAAAATATTAAAAAATATTTTTCAAAATATTCACTTTTTTCTTTTAAAAATATTCACGTTTTAATTTTTTTTATTTTAAAAATATGTCATTTTCAAAAATACATGTCATTCCTAGAAATATACATCTAATATATATTTATATAGTATACAGAAATTATAACGTATTTATAAATTAATAGAAAATAATATATAGTGTAATTTTTCCAAACTAAAAATTAAAGAATCTTTTTTTTTAATTTAAAAGGCAAAAATTATACAGTCAAGTCGTTAATTGGCCTAATAAAAAAAATTAAGTATATAAGTATAGAAATATTAAAAAAAAATTAAAATTATACATATAATATGCAAGATCATAAAATTTATACAATTCTATTTTCTTTTTTTTTCTTAAATAATTTAATCACTTCAAAATTATAATGTATATATTAACTTAAATTAAACATAATAAATAAAAATTTAAAAATTAAATAGATCACAAGACAATCAACAAATTTAACGATAATAAAATTAATAATTTTAGTGAGGAAAAATTATTATCTTCTCTTGTATAATTTCAATTAAGTGTATGTCAATTTCACAAACACACATTGAAAATTACACCAACATTGAAATTAGGTTTACACATCTTTTGTTAAGCGTTTAAGAATATTTGTATTGCAGTGCTCATATAATCATATCAAAAATGTATTTCATATTAATTAGATATAATATAAAGAAATTAAATAGAAGATAATGATTGAAGTTCAAAATCTCGACGTTATTCATTAATCGTGTAAATTATTTAGATTTTAACTGGGTTATATATATGTGGAAGTTGCAGGTAACAATATCTTTTGTGAAGATCATAATAATAGCAATAAGACCAGGCACAGAAATTCTTGGAAGAGTGCCTGGAACTGATGTATTTTGCGATGTCTAACAATATCCCATGGCCATTAAGACTCCTTCTACGCTTATAATTCGTGTCAAGTCTGGCTTCCTTTGTTTTGCTAATGCAAACTTTATTAAAGAAAAGTATAATATATACTCATATATATAATTTCCTTCATTTTTCTCGTATTGAGTAATTTTCTAATTAAATTCTTTCAATTTCTCGAAGTATTATTAAATGGGCAGCAGAAAAGGAAAACGAAGACAACATTAAAGGTATTAGAGCTGAGCCTAACTCATCCTGAAAACTCGAGTTGACAAGAAGAGGATTGCCCAGTCTTATAAGTGACTGGAGCTGCTCATTCCTTACCGATGTGGGATTCACATTCCCAACATCCCCCCTCAAGTGCAACCGGACCTTTCGGTTGACACTTGCTAACACAAATCCGTTTGGGCGGACCGACTGGCATCTCTTCATCAGTTTCGGTCATGTGGGGATTTGGCTCAGGATCTAGCCCGTTTGGGCATTAATTGCTCTGATACCATATTAGAGCTGGGCCTAACTCATCCTGAAAACTCGAGTTGACAAGAAGAGGATTGCCCAGTCTTATAAGTGACTGGAGCTGCTCATTCCTTACCGATGTGGGATTCACATTCCCAACAAAAGGAAATGAGAAAAGGAAGATTCAACTTGTGATTCTTGACATGCCCAGTAAGTTTTCAAGGATAAAATAAAAAGAAAATAAACTTATTATCATTTATAAACACTACTGACTCGTAGTATATCTTATTAATAAAAAAGTAGGACCAATTTTTTCTCATTATTTTCGATTTTTTTTTTTTGCAAGATTTGACGAACATTGATACGGCAGGAATTGCTTGTCTGGAAGAATTGCGCAAGAAACTTGTCTTGAATGGAGTAGAGGTAATTAACATTGCTTAATGTTTATATATTATGTAAAATATATGTATTTAATAAAGCATAATTCCCAATTTGTTATTGAAAGAAGTGTTTTTTGGTTGTAAATTTCAGATGGCCATCACTAACCCAAGATGGCAAGTGATTCGCAAGCTAAATTTAGCCAACTTTGTGAACAGAATTGGAGAAAGGATCTTCTTGAGTGTTGGAGAAGCTATGGAAGCATGTCTGAATCCTCTAATAATGGCAGCCATTTAAGTCCTATATATTGTGCAATGAATAAATAAGATATATGTAATAAAATGTGCTTTTCATCTCCTCTAATCTTAGGACTCAATAGTGCAAGTCAAACAGGCTAAAAGCACAAATTATTATAGTGTCAAAGTGCGTGACTTTGCCATTTTAAGTGTGTACAATTTTAAAATTTTATGACTAATAATTTTGTTAAATATAAAAATAAAAATTTTAATTACAAAATTAACGTTATAATTAATTACAATTATCGGTTAAACAAAAACATATTATGAATTTTTTTTGAACTATCAAGTATCCAAGACATTATCCGACTAATCAGAATTCAAACATTATCGAGTTTCAAAGGAAGCAGCTCTTCAAGCAGAATTTTTTTTAATCAAAAGTTTTGAATCTCATACCTTAAGGAAACAATAAATCTCTTACTACTTGTGCCAACTCACGTTAGTAAAACACATTATGTATTAATAATATTAAAATGAAAATAAAATTATCGATCACTTGTCTACTGGTGGGAGACCAAAAAACTAGCTTATTGGTAAATATTTCAATTTTTAATATTTTAATTATAATTTTAATACTGCTTCATTTATTAAATATTTCATAGTAATTAAAATTCAAATTCAAAGAAGAAGAAATGAAAATTCTCTATATGTTGAACTTAATTCATTTGGATATATTTGCTTTGTTTACGTCTTTATTTATAGTAAAAACATTTTAGATAATTTAATGTAAATTAATAGTTTTTCTTTTTAATTTATCATAAAATCTTTTTTTTTCTCTTAACTTTTATGTTTATTAAATAAATACTTATAAAACATCAAATAAAGTTAATACAATAACGTAACTTTTTTATGAACTCTTTAATATCTATCATCCCTTGTAAATTCGAATTATGCTTGATTTCGAGTACCATTTTGACCACCTTCTCATCATACTTTAAAGGTTTTTGAAAAATACAACAACTTGATCAAGGGATCTCACTTACTACAACTCTACTTCTTTGAAATGCATTCTCAAATGAAATGAAGTCGCATCAATCCTGGAATATTGGAATTTTAGCTAAAGCTTGAGTAGATTTGTTATCAATAATCATTTATATTGGTTCATTATGCTCCATTTGAAGTATCTTCAGTAATTTATTGGCCAAATATATACGTAATTCTCTGAACTTTACTTATTTAATCAGTTTATCCCATGATCGTTCAATATGTATAGCCTCTTAAACTCAATTTTTTTTAACTTATAAATACAAACACACTCTGAGTTACATCGAGTCATATTGAGTTACATTTTTCTTAACTTAAAAATGTATATTTTTTTCTCTCTAAATCATTTTTCACCTAAATTCCTTCTCATCTAAAATCCAATCCCTAGAATATATATAGCACATATATTATCATAGTTCATAGGAATATTCCTATAAAATTGACCAAAATCTTTCAGTTGACTTCTCATCCATATAAATTGAGTATAATAATTTGCAGCGACTGAATACTCGGTTCCCAAGATTGATAGAATAATTGAATTTTGTTTATTTGAAAACCATGATACAAGTTCCCTAGAAACACATATATAGCTAATGCTCTTTCCATCAGTTATGCATTCTCAATGATCAGTAAATGAATAGCCAATCAAATCAAATGAGGATCCCTTTGAGTACCACAAACCTAATTTTGGTGTGTCCACAAGATATCTCATGATTCTTTTGATTTCAGCAGCATGTGATACTTTTAGATTAGCTTGAAAACATATACACATACAAATAATAAAAAGTACATCGAGTTTAAATATGAGATACAAAAGTGAACTTATCATATACTTTTATAGAGTTTAGAATCCACCAATTTACCATTTTCACTAATCTTTAGCTTTGTTAAAGTGCCTATGGGAGTGTATTAAAGTTTTGAGTCCTCTATTCCATATCACTTAAGAAGTTAGGGATGAGTATCAATCGGTTTGATCAAATTTTATCATTGGTCAGTTTAGAAAATTCACCCTTCAAAACTGATAACTCAAAAGAAAAGAAATTTATAAAATTGACTACCACTAGTCAAACTCGATCGGGTTCAGTCGGTTTCATCAGGTTCGATCAATTTTAACTTGTAAATATGCAAACTAAAATTGAACTGATAATATCAGTTTACTAAAATTTTAAACCAAAATCAATCAACCCAATCAATTTTAACTAATTTGATTAATCGTGTTGATCGGTTTTGTTATTCGACCAGGTCAACTTATGTACTCGTCGCTATAAAAAGTTTCTTGTGGTCCCTGCGGAAAGGAAAAAGAATTTCACTTCCTTTCGGGAAGGGAGGGTTAGGAAAATCCTATTGATTGCAGCTTTCTCCAGACCCCCGGGAAAAGCATGAAAAAAAAGGCTCAAATGGTACGATCCCTCCGTCGCCCCAGAATGAAAGGGGCGATCTCGTAGTTCTTGGTCTGTGAAGATACGTTGTTAGGTGCTCCATTTTATTTTCCCATTGAGGCCGAACCTAAACCTGTGCTCGAGAGATAGCTGTCCATACATTGATAAGGGATGTATGGATTCTCGAGAAGAGAGGAGCTGTGGTGGTCGTAATACCTACACTAATTTATAGAATTAAAATGCCATATTTTACATACTTTATAAATAAAGTCGTGTCAATTTTTACCTGGATGAGAAAAAATTACTCAACCTATCATACTATGTTTTTGGAATTTATTTCAAACCATATGGTGCTTTTATAAGTATGATAATATGATTTGCAAATTTTTCATTTTCAAAACCAGAATAGTTTTCTATATAAATATCTTCTTGAATAAAATCATTTAAAAAGCATTTTTTACTCCCATTTGATAAAGTTTGAAAATTTTAAAGTATGCATTAAGCATATCTATAGTATTAGACATATCTTATATGCGTTTGATAGATTACTTAAAAAACTGATTACTGAGAATATATTTTACAGAAGTATATTATTATAATTATATTTTACTGAAAAAAATTATATTACTGTGTTTGAAAGATATAATAAAATACTGAAAAAATATAATAGAAAAAATATTAACTTGTTCGGTTGCAACCTAACTTTACTGAAAAAGTGTAAGCAATATATATATATATGTATATATATATATATATATTTAAACTATCCTTATAACATTTCTTTCTTGTTTTACCATATCCTAAAGCAAGGGTATGATTGCCTTTTGATATGGGATCCTTCAATCCCTTTTCTTGATGAAATATTTTTTTACTCCCCTAGATAAAATATTTTACTAACTAGTTAGTAAAATTTAGTGAGCCTAATAATTTATTTTATATGGATTATTTGCAAATAAATATGGTCTTATAGGTCAAAGAAGATTATGTAGTCAATTTTTTTGAAATTATAGTGCAACTAAATGCACTATTAGTGTAGCCATCTTTTGGTCTTTATGAGTTTTCGTATCTCCCATTTAAAAAAACAATTGCAAGGATTCAATTCAAACTAATTTTTTTTTTTTACATAATTTTCATATTTGGAAAGTAGTTTATGAAATTCAATCATTTTAGAATAAAAAAGAAATAAGTGTAAAATAAATGTCATTTAAAATTAAGATTTGATTTATATCCAAATACATATCATAATTTCCTCAACTTTCAATATCATTGTTAGTTATTCCTAAATAAAAATAAAGATAATTAGAAAAACAAAATAAATTCATTATTTATATACACAATTGTTAGACAAATTACCTTAATTTTGATCCTTGACAACTCAAATGGATGATCTATTTAACTTGTGTTTGAGAAATCTTGTTGCAGGATTAGGTTACTTCAAATAAGGTGAACAGAACACTTATAGCGGTCGCACCTCACCTGAATACGACCGCTCCATGTAATTAAAAGAAGAAATCTTATCACAGTAGGTTTCGCGGTCAGAAGTTCGACCTATGTCGCGACCGCTCCTACAGAATAGCGACCGTCCGAATATTTGCACGACCGCTACTCAAGGAACTTAAATCATTACAATCACAGTAAGGTTCGCGGTGACAAGAACGGTGAATGACTCGACCTCGCTTATCACTTTAGCGACCGCCCCATTCAGAATCGCGACCGCTCTACCATTCAAGAAGAAATTGTTTGAAGAGACAGTAGGTTTCGCGTCCTCAGGAGCGTCCAGAAGTTCGACGCGAGTTTCTCAATTCGACCGCGATAATCTACATAGGGCGACCGCGACATTTAAATTATGGCGGACATTCAATTTTGCCCTGTCAGAGAATGACATGTAATATGACCGTTATAAACCCACTTGATTATTCAAAAAGGGCGACCGCACCATTGCTAGGCGCGACCGTCCCGACAAACACAGCTGGGCAAGAAGCCAGTCCGACAAACACAGCATGGGCAAGATTCCAGCTACAGAACACTAAAATTCGACCGTTGAAGTCTTTTCAAAAGTAGCGACCGTCCCCTGTTAAAGGACGACCGCGAGAAGCATGAGCGCGACCATCCTTGCATGAAGGGCGACCGCGAAGTGCTTCGGGCAGTTTAAGTAAAGAAGGTCTAATCTACCAATACATTATTCTTAATGTCTATAACGGCTAGTAAGACCACAATGGCTATAAATACAATGTCTCTCTGAGAAAACAAAAAAAAGGAATAAGCAAGAAATCAGATTGTAATAGCCAAGCAACAAATTTTCATTTACTTAAACTTACAATTAAATTGTAATGTATGTTAGGTGTTAGCATTGAAAACACCATTGTATAAGTTTGAGTGTAAGCTTGGGAAACACTTGGGTTGAGAGAGTAAGCCTTGTAAAACTCTTGTTAGGTTGTGAGAGTAAGCCTTGTAAAACTCTTGTTTGGGTTGTGAGTGTGAGCCTAAGAAAAACACTTGTGAAGTTAGGTGTGAACTTGTGAAAACACCAAAGTTGGAAGTAAGCTTGTAAAAACTTCAAAGATTAGTGGAACCTTAACAAGTTGTTAAGGAAGTGGATGTAGGATTGAAGTAAATCCGAACCACTATAAATCTTGTGTGTTCTTTCTTTCTTCCATTACTCAACCAACTCTCTATTCCGCATTTCTTGATTGTTGAGTTTTTTAAATTGTCATTAATTCTTGAGAAAACCAATTCACCCCCCCTCTTGGTTGCCATCTTGGGACAACAATTGGTATCAGAGCCCTTAGATTTCTTAAACTTAATTGTGAAATCTGATCCACTATGGCAACTTCTTCTTCATCAAGCTCTCATGGAAATCTTAATTCTATTCTTAGACCCTACTTTGATGGAACTGATTATTCATACTGGAAACACAAAATGTATTTGTTTCTAGATAGTGAAGGGATTGAACTATGGGATTTCGTGGAAAATGAATGGAAATCTCCTACCCACGAAGTTGACGGTATTCAAGTTCCACTTCCCAAAGCTCAATGGTCAACTAGCAATGTCAGAGATCGATTCAAGAACAATAGAGCTGCTTCCATCTTGATGAATTCCATTTCAAGGGAAGAAGGCGGAAGAGTTCAACATTTAACTTGTGCACATTGCATTTGGAAAACACTTGAAAACTACCATGAAGGTACGACTCAAGTGAGATTTACCAAAAAACAAATGCATGTTCATGAATATGAGCTATTCAAGATGAAACCAAATGAAAATGTCACCGACATGACCAATCGCTTACTTGCAATTGTCAATGAACTAAAGAAGTATGGCAAGGTATATGATCAAGGTGATGTAAACAGCAAAATCTTGAGAGCCCTAAGAGCTAGAAAGAACTTTGAATCCAAAGTATCATCCATAGAAGAAGCTCATGATCTCAGCACATTAAGAACCGATGAGCTAGTTGGAAAATTACTCACATTTGAGCTACACAGTGAGAAAGAAGAAGATCAAGGTGAGAAAGAAAAGAGAAAACCAATTGCACTCAAAGCAATCAAAGAAGCTGAGAGCTCAAGCAATGAAGGTACTGATGATGAAGATGAAATGGCAATGTTCTCTAAAAGAATCAATGAATGGAAAAGGAAGAAAAGATTACAAGCAAACAAAGGTACACCTCCTAAATTCTCCTTCAAAGATAAAGAAAAGAAAAATGAGGTAAAATGCTATGAATGTGGAAAAACCGGTCACATCAAGTCGGATTGCTACAAATTAAAGAACAAAAGGAAATGGGATAAAGAAAAGAAAAAGTCTCTCAAAGCCACATGGGATGACTCTTCCTCAAGTGAAGAAGAAGAAGAGGAAGGAATTGCAAATCTTTGTCTCATGGCTATTGAAGATGACTCCAATGAGGTAAGTACTCAATCCTTTGATCTTGTAGCACATGATGATATAAGTGATATAGATGATAGTGATTTGATTGAGCACATGAATTCTAAAATAGAAAAATATTTCTCCAAAATGATGCTCTATAAAGAGAAAAACTCTAAGTTAGAAAAGGATTTTATATGCTTAAAGAACTCTACCTTAGAATTGAAAACCTCAAATGAACATTTGATGAATACAATAGGAGAATTAAATAAAAGCTCACATGACTTAGAAAAAGTGATTAAAGAGAATGAGGCATTGAAGCATGAACTAAAAGAATCAATTTCCAGATTTCATAAAGGAAAGGAAGCATTGAACACATTAATTAATAATCAAAGGTCACCTTCCTTGAAATATGGATTAGGATTCAATGGCTCAACCAACATTGCACCTAGCAAACCAACATTTGTGAAAGCATCTACAACTGAAATTTCTGATGTTCATATCAAAAATGCTTGCACCAAGTCTAAAAGAACTTCTTATGGTTCACTAGGAGATAAAGCCAAAAATAACTATGCATTGTTGTTCACTAAACTTGCACAAAAGAAATCACATACTTGTAGTTGTATGTACAATGCAAAAAGAAAAATGCAGAAGCATAGAACACCATGGCAATGCACATATTGCATGAAATTTGGTCACAAAAACTTCTATTGTTATATAAGAAAAGCTCATCTCAATTTAGAAGGCACTCTTTCTACTAACCATCAAGGACCCAACTTCATGTGGGTACCTAAAAGAAGATGATCACAATTGTCTTGCAGGTATGCCTAAAATCTACTATCAATGAAAGCACATGGCTTGTGGATAGTGGATGCTCAAGGCATATGACTGGAAATGCAAAGCTCTTTACAAATATTACCTATAAACATGGAGGTAATGTAACTTTTGGAAACAATGCTAAAGGTAAAATTCTTGGTATTGGCTCCATTGGTTCTATTGGTAAGGATTTAATTGAAGATGTATGGCTTGTTGATGGTTTGAAACATAACTTGCTAAGTGTTAGTCAACTTTGTGATAAAGCATACTTCGTTAAGTTTGATTCCAAGGAATGCAAAATCACAAATTCAAATGATGTTATCATATTTAAGGGTACTAGAACAAACAACACTTACAATGTTAGCATACATTCAAATCATACATGTTTAATGTCCACTAATAATGATGCATGGTTATGGCATAGAAGACTAGGACATGCTGGTATGGATCAATTGAAACATATTTGCAATGAGAATTTAGTTGATGGCTTACCTAAGATAAAATATGATAAAGACAGAATTTGTGAACCTTGTCAACATGGTAAGCAACACAAAAGCTCATTTAAAACAAAGAGTGTTATAAGCACCTCTAGACCTTTAGAGCTCATTCATTTAGATTTGTTTGGACCAAATAGAGTTACAAGCTTAGGAGGCAAATCATATGCATTTGTTCTTGTTGATGACTACTCTAGATTCACATGGGTTAATTTCTTAGCTCAAAAGAATGAAGCCTTTAATTTCTTCAAAACGTTTGCAAAAAGAGTTCAAAATGAAAAAGGATATGTGATCACATCCATTAGAAGTGATCATGGCAAAGAATTTGAAAATGAAAATTTTGAAGACTTTTGCAATGAACTTGGCATTTCACATAATTTTTCTGCTCCTAGAACTCCACAGCAAAATGGTGTAGTTGAAAGGAAAAATAGAACTTTAATCGAAATGGCTAGGACAATGCTCAATGAATATGATTTACCATCTTATTTTTGGGCGGAAGCCGTTAATACAGCTTGTTACATTGCAAATCGTGTTTATAAAAGGCATTTAACTAATAAAACTTCTTATTAGCTATGGAATGGAAGAATACCCAGAATTGGATATTTTAGAGTATTTGGATGCAAATGCTTCATATTGAATACCAAGGATAATCTTGGAAAATTCTCATCCAAATCAGATGAAGGCATATTCTTAGGATATTCATCATTTAGCAAAGCATATAGGGTATTTAACATGAAAACTCTAGTTATAGAAGAATCAATGCATGTTGTATTTGATGAGTCATCTAAACTTGATCAAAAGAAAGGTATTACTTTCAATGACCCTGCAGGTACTCTTGAACCTCTTGAATCTATTGATGCTCCAAAGATCAATCAACTTGAAGAAAAGACTCAAGATCTACCTAAGGATTGGCAATACAAGAAAGATCATCCAAAGGAACTCATCATTGGAGAAACATCAAAGGGAGTAACTACTAGATCTAAAATTAATCATGTTGATGTTAATTTTGCTTTTGTTTCTCAAATTGAACCAAAAACTGTTAAGGAAGCTTTAAATGATGAAAATTGGATAACTGCAATGCAAGATGAACTTAATCAATTTGAAAGAAATAATGTTTGGCAACTTACTCCTAGACCTATAGATCATTCTATAATAGGATGCAAATGGATTTATAGGAATAAGCTTGATGAAAATGGTCACATCATTAGAAATAAAGCAAGATTGGTAGCCAAAGGTTATAATCAAGAAGAAGGTATTGACTATGATGAAACCTTTGCCCCAGTAGCCAGATTAGAAGCTATTAGAATATTACTTGCCTTTGCATGTCATATGAATTTTAAGCTTTATCAAATGGATGTTAAAAGTGCATTTCTAAACGGACTCATAAATGAAGAAGTTTATGTTGAACAACCTCCTGGTTTTGAAAACTACAAATTTCCTGATCATGTTTTCAAACTTACCAAAGCTTTATATGGATTAAAGCAAGCACCTAGAGCTTGGTATGACAAACTTAGTGCATATTTACTTGAAAATGGTTTTGCAAAAGGAAAAGTAGACACAACTCTTTTTGTTAAAAAGGATAAGCATAACATCTTGATTGTACAAATTTATGTGGATGACATAATATTTGGAGCTACTAATGAAACCTTGTGCAAAGAATTTGCTTCTTGTATGACTAGGGAATTTGAAATGAGCATGATGGGTGAACTCAAGTTTTTCCTTGGACTGCAAGTCAAGCAATGTAAAGATGGGATCTTCATCAACCAATCCAAATATACAAAAGAACTCATCAAGAAATTTGGAATGGATGGCTGCAAAACTAGCAAAACTCCCATGAGCACATCATTGAAATTAGGTAAAGATGAAAATGGTAAAGCAGTAGATGAGAAGAAATATCGAGGTATCATCGGATCACTACTTCACTTAACTGCTTCTAGGCCTGATATAATGTTTAGTGTATGTCTTTGTGCTAGATTTCAAACTAGTCCTAAAGAATCACACTTGAATGCCACTAAGAGAATCTTGAAATATTTGAGTGGTACAATACATTTAGGACTTTGGTATCCTAAAAACACATCATTTCATATTATAGGATTTTCAGATGCAGATTACGCTGGTAGTATATTAGATAGGAAAAGCACAACAGGAGCATGTCACTTTCTGTAATATCCCTAATTATGCCCTAGTAGTTTTGGTGTTATTGTTGTTGCACTTGAACTATGTATATATATGATAAGTTGATAAGAAATTGGAAGAGAATGTGTTTGTGTTGTTAGAAAGATATATGTGTGTAGAGAAAGGTGTATATGTTATGTATATGGTAATATATATAGCATATAAGTTGGTCAAAGAGTGAGTCAAGGTGTTGGAGATAGTGGAAGAAGATATTTCTTTTGATATTGTGAATTACATAATTGGGCATATAAGAGACAAAAGGTTAGTTTTATAATTAAGGGTGTTTTGGTAATTTTTCTTGTGGAATTGCATGGTGGAGATTAAAAGAAGAAATGAAGGGTTGACTTATCATTTTTCTTCTCTTTTCTATCTTGTGTGGCCGGCTCAACAAAGGAACAAGAGAGCAAGAGAACAATTGAGAGTTTTGATGATTTCAAGCTCAAAGTGAAGGAAGTTTTCAAAGTTGCAAGTTGGATTTTCAAAGAATTCCATTATTTGGTAAGTTTTCTCTAGTTTGCCTTTGTTAATTTTTAAGTTTGGTTTGAGTTGAGTTGTATTTTGATGATGGTGTGATTAAATGGGTTGTGGTGTGAAATTAAGTATTGATTTTGCTTGATAGATGAGAAGTTGAGTTGGTGAAGGTGTTGGAAGTGATTGTGTTGAGTTTGAGTTAGGGTTTTGAGTTGGTAAGTGATGTTTTTGTTATGTTTGATTGGTTATTCTTGTTAATCTTTGAGTTGTTAGTGTTTATTGGTTTTAGAATTGAAGAACACATAATTTTGGAAAGGGGCAGTAGCGTTTGGGATCCCACGCCCGTGGCCTTTTGGTAGCCATGGCCGTGGGGGAGGTGACCATTTTTGGACAGTTTGCTTCCTAAAGCCACGACCGTGGGGGGGTTGAGGTGGCCACGGCCGTGGGCTTTGCTTAGGGTTGTTGAGTTTTGTTTAGTGCTCTAAAGGTCTAAGATAAGGTTAATAAGTGAATAATGTTATAGAAATTGATGTGATGCATCATTGTTTTGGGTTAGGTTTTGGAAGAAGTGAATTGCCCTAATTGTGAAGTGAAGAATCTTTGGAAGAAAGGATTGCTTAGAGTTGTGTGAGTGTTTATAAGGTAAGTACAAACTACATTGTTGCATAAATACATATGACATTGAGACTTGATGCATATTTGGTTGTAAATGTGTTATGGAATGTAATGCATTACTAGTGCATATTATAAATGTTATATTGGCATATAATGAATGTGGTGATAAGCATGTAAAGTATATGTTAAGACTATTGATTGTGTACATTTGAGTAATGAAATGTGAAACCTTTATGATTAATTATTAATGATATAAATAGAATGGTTAAAGTATGTTATTGATATGACAGTGAAATGTAAAATGATATGTAAAAGTGAATGATGTAATATGATATGTGAAAGTGGTGATAAGTTGCTTTAATGTGGTTATGATGATCAAAAAGAAATGTGAGGCCAACATGATGGGCCAAGATAATTCAATTGAAATTGTGAGGCATGATTGCCTAATGTGTTGTGAATTTTGGAATGAGAAATAAAAGGAAATAATGTGTACTTAATATGTTGATTCAACTTTCAGAGTTCTGTATTTGGCGGCATGCCTTAAAATATTGCCTACGGGGCTAGACACTTGGTGTCATTTGATTAAAATATTGCCTACGGGGCTAGACACTTGGTGTCATTTGATTAAAATATTGCCTACGGGGCTAGACACTTGGTGTCATTTGATTAAAATATTGCCTACGGGGCTAGACACTTGGTGTCATTTGATATATATTGCCTACGGGGCTAGACACATGGTGTCACTATTGACCAAAACAGTAACTCTGAACTTTGAATAACATATTAGGGTGTCTTGGGCCCAGGTCTGTCTTGGTTTTAATGAGATTTATGAAATGATTATAACACTTAAGCAAAGATATGAAGTATATTTATGGTATGAGAAACTATAAGGAGTAAGGTGAGAATAGAAATGTATTAGTTTATTGGATTGTGCACAAAACTTGATTGTATGACATGGACATTGCATCAAAGCATATTGATATTGCAGTTTGTATTACTGAGCTAGTGGCTCAGCGCGAGTGTGATTTATCGCGCAGGTAACAGAGAGGATCCTGAGAGTTCCACTAGACCGAGTGAGTCTAGACATTGAAGATTTGAGTGGGACTTAAAGATCAGAGAAGAACTGCCAATAATGTATATATTTTGTATTTTGTATATTTCAATTTTGGTATATAAATATTTGTAAATATTTGATCTACTTTCCGCTGTGTTTTAAATAAACTTTGTACCTATTTTGTTTTATGAACTACTTTAAAAGTTTTAAATTTATTCATGGTTTTGAGAATGAATGTTTTGAATATTTTATCAATAGTGACAACCTATACTCAGTATACGTATATTACGATCGTTTTAGCATGCTATGTACGTATACGGAATATAGGGGTGTTACAATTATTTTGGTATCAGAGCCTAGGTTTGAGATTCTCAACCTAGGGAAATTGTAAGAAAAAGGATATTTTGATTTAAAAGTTGGTTTTTGAATAAAATATATACTTAGTATTGGCAGTCTCTGATCTTTAATAAGGAACATTCTGCTGTGTTTGCAGATATAGGTTGTAATGGATCCCCAATCACGACAGTCTGTTGAGGGAAGTGCAGAGAGTATAGCTCCTGTTGAGAGTAGGGAGGGAGCTAGAGTTGAGGTAGCCAGTGAGGTACCTGCTTCAGTGTCGGGGAGACCAGCAGGTGATGAGGTTCCACCAGCCTGGTTTAGACATATGATGGAAGTTATGAGGCAAGCACCAGTGCAACCTCCACCACCACCTCAGCCTCATGTACCAGTGAGACAATATGATAAACTGAGGAAGTTTGGGGCAGAGGATTTTCTTGGTACGACAGATCCAGCGGTGGCGAAACAGTGGCTTGATAAGGTTCAGAGGATTTTTATTCAGTTGCAAGCCACGTCAGAGGAAAAGTTTGATTATGCTAGGTCATTATTGCAGAAGGACGCATATGACTGGTGGAAGACCGTACCACATGCCATGGATGATCCACCCACATTGACCTATGCTGATTTTCTTCGAGAATTTGAGTTGAAATATACTCCGAGGGAGTATAGAGATATGAAGAAGATGGAGTTCTTGAGTCTGAAGCAAGACCATCGGACCGTTACAGAATATGAAGTGGAGTTTATTCGATTAAGTCATTATGCGGGAGGCATTATATCCGATGATATTGACAGATGTAGGAGATTCGAAGAGGGGTTGAGGCCTTCTCTTGTATGTCATGTGGCTGGATCCAGATATACTGATTTCTCTCAGCTTGTGGCAGCCGCACGGAGTGTGGAAAGAGTTCAAAGCATTGCAGCTGCATCTGAAGAAGAGACTAGAGTGAGAAGACCCCAGTTTGAGATAGGGTCTCATCAGTGAAGAGGGGCAGAGGGAGCTTTGTTCCTAGAGTGGGAAGGAGTCAGAGGCCGATGAGTAGATCAGGACAGTATCAGAGGCAGAGACCGTGATCTACAGTTTCTGTGGCAAGTGCTCCGACTCCGGTGACTCAGAGACCCACCCCACCTATTTGTGAGTATTGTACTAAGGCCCATTGGGGTAATTGTCGGAGGATTGGTGGTTCGGGGGTGTGTTTTCGATGTGGATCGCCTGACCATTTTATTAGAGAGTGTCCTGAGATGCAGGACCAGAGGTCAGTGGAATCTACAGCTTCTCGGCAGAGTTTTGGCAGAGGAGGTCGAGGAAGCAGGGGTGTCAGCCGAGGGGGTAGATCTGGGTTTAGTCAGAGAGAAGGATCTACACTCAGGGATGGCAGACCAGATGAGGCTGGGCCTTCTCAGCGGGTTTATGTGATGCAAAGACAGCCTGATGCTTCTGCAGTCATAGCTGGTACTTTTTCTTTACTTGGTATTTCTGTACTTGCTTTGATTGACCCTGGATCCACACATTCATACATTAGTGCATCAGTATTGCCTGTGTCTGAAATGCATGCTGAGTCCCTAGGATTTGATGTGTTGGTGACAAATCCTTTAGGGCATAGCGTGATTGTTAGTAAAGTGCATAGAGATTGTGCAGTGATGGTACAGGGTGAGAAGTTTTGTGGTGATTTGATTGAGATGCCATTTAAAGAATTTGATTTGATTCTTGGCATGGATTGGCTGTCTAGGCATGGAGCTGTGGTAGATTGTAAGAAGAAGTGTGTTACTTTGAGAACCAGTGATGATAGAGTAGTGTTGGTATCTAGTGAGCAGAGACAGCTTGCATCTTTGTTTGTTTCAGCTGTTGCAGCTAGGAAGATGATAAGAAAAGGGTGTGAAGCTTATCTTGCTCATGTGTTGGATATCAGAGTGGTAGGTTCTCAATTGGATAGTATTCCCACAGTTTCAGAATTTCCAGATGTTTTTCCAGAGGAGTTGCCAGGATTGCCTCCTGAGAGAGAGGTGGAGTTTGGTATTAAGTTGTTACCAGGTACCACTCCTATCTCTAATACTCCTTATAGAATGGCACCTGTCGAATTGAGAGAATTGAAGGTGCAGTTGCAGGAGTTGCTGGATAAGGGTTTTATTCGCCCCAGTGTGTCGCCATGGGGAGCTCCTGTTTTGTTTGTTAAGAAGAAGGATGGTACTATGAGACTGTGTATCGATTATAGGCAATTGAACAAGATAACTATTAAGAATAAATATCCTTTGCCTCGAATCGATGATCTCTTTGATCAATTGAAGGGAGCAGCTGTGTTTTCTAAAATTTATTTGAGATCGGGATACCATCAATTGCGGGTTAGAACTGAGGATGTGTCAAAGACAGCTTTTCGAACCAGATATGGGCATTATGAGTTTTTGGTAATGCCATTTGGTTTGACCAATGCACCTGCCGCTTTTATGGATTTGATGAATAGGGTGTTTAGGCCCTATTTGGATCAGTTTGTGGTAGTGTTCATAGATGATATCTTGGTGTATTCGCGGAATGAAGAGGAGCATAGTGAGCATCTTCGGATTGTGTTGCAAATTTTGAGAGAGAAGCAATTGTTTGCTAAGTTATCAAAGTGTGAATTCTGGCTTGACCAAGTAGCTTTTCTCGGTCATATTGTGTCAGCTGATGGCATTAAGGTTGACCCGAGTAAAGTTGAAGCTATTTTGAATTGGAGTCCACCGAAGACTGTGACTGAAGTTAGAAGTTTTCTGGGATTGGCCGGTTATTACCGACGTTTTGTGAAAGGTTTTTCTTTAATAGCTACTCCACTTACCAGACTACTTCGGAAGGGAGTGAGATTTGTGTGGACTGATCAGTGCCAGACTAGTTTTGAGCAGTTGAAAGAAATGTTGACTCAAGCACCTGTTCTCACGTTACCTATGGGAGATAAACCGTATGTGATCTACAGTGATGCTTCACATAATGGTTTGGGTTGTGTATTGATGCAAGAGGGTAAAGTGATAGCTTATGCTTCTCGACAGTTGAAACCGCATGAGCTCAATTATCCGACGCATGACTTGGAGTTAGCAGCCATTGTGTTTGCCTTGAAGATTTGGCGACATTATCTTTTTGGAGAGAAATGTTTCATCTATACTGATCACAAAAGTTTGAAGTATTTGGGTGTTCAGAAGGAGCTAAATCTTCGGCAGAGGAGATGGTTAGAGTTGATTAAAGACTATGACTGCTTGATTGATTATCATCCAGGTAAAGCAAATGTTGTTGCTGATGCCTTGAGTCGGAAGTCTTTAGCAGGTTTGACTGCTTATTCGCTCTTGTTGCTTGTTGAGTTAAGAGCGTTGCATGCTAGTTTTGTAGTTTGTGATGATGGTGCATTGTTGGCACAATTGCAATTGAGGCCAGTGCTGTTAGATCAGATTAAGGAGGCTCAGTTGACTGATGAGAAAATTCAGAAGATTGTGTCAGTTTGTCAACAGGGAGAGAGTCGAGATTTTGTTGTGAGAGATGATGGAAGCTTATGGTTCAAGAGTAGACTGTGTGTGCCTGATGATGAAAGTTTAAGAAAGATTGTTTTAGAAGAAGCACACCAATCAGCTTTTGCTATGCATCCGGGCAGTACCAAGATGTACCATGATTTGAGACAGCATTATTGGTGGTCCGGTATGAAGAGAGACATTGCAGAGTTTGTGTCTAAATGTCTCACTTGTCAGAGGGTGAAAGCTGAGCATCAAGTTCCAACTGGGTTACTTCAACCTTTGTCAGTGCCTGAATGGAAGTGGGATAGAGTAACTATGGACTTTGTGTCTGGTTTGCCTTTGACACAAAGAAAGCATGATGCCATTTGGGTGATTGTTGATAGGCTGACTAAGACAGCTCATTTTCTTCCAGTTCGGATGGATTATTCTTTGGAGAGGTTGGCTGAGCTGTATATCCAGGAGATTGTGAGATTGCATGGTGTCCCAATTTCTTTAGTGTCTGATCGAGATCCTAGGTTCACCTCGAGATTTTGGAAGAGTTTGCATGGCGCTTTAGGTTCTCGATTGCATTTCAGTACTGCTTTCCATCCCCAGACAGATGGACAATCAGAGAGAGTGATACAGATCATCGAGGATATGTTGAGAAGCTGTGTCATTGATTTCTCTGGAAGTTGGGACGGATTTTTGCCACTGGTGGAATTTGCCTATAATAACAGTCATCAATCGAGCATTGGTATGGCACCATTTGAGGCACTGTATGGGAGAAGGTGTAGGACACCTTTGTGTTGGAATGAAACTGGTGAAGGTAAGATAATTGGTCCTGATTTGGTTAAGGAAACAGAAGATAAAGTGAAAATGATTCGAGATAGATTGAAAGCAGCTTCAGATCGACAAAAATCTTATGCAGATTTGAAAAGGAGAGACATTGAGTATAATGTGGGAGAGAAAGTATTTTTAAAAGTTTCTCCTTGGAAAAAGATCTTAAGATTTGGTCGGAAAGGGAAGCTGAGTCCTCGGTTCATTGGGCCATATGAAGTTTTAGAAAGAGTGGGACCAGTTGCTTATCGGCTTGCTTTGCCACCTGATTTTGAGCGGATTCATAATGTCTTCCATGTTTCTATGTTGAGAAGGTATAGATCAGACCCGTCTCATGTGTTATCAGTTGAATCTATTGAGATGAGTCCGGATCTGACATTTGAAGAAGAGCCAGTTGCTATTCTGGCACATGAAGTGAAAGAATTAAGAAACAAGAGAGTGCCACTTGTGAAAGTGCTATGAAGAATCATGGGAGAGAAGAGGCAACTTGGGAAAGTGAGCAAACAATGCGAAACCAGTATCCTCAGTTGTTTCAGAGTTAATTTCAGGTAATTTCGAGGACGAAATTTCTTTTTAGAGGGGGAGACTTGTAATATCCCTAATTATGCCCTAGTAGTTTTGGTGTTATTGTTGTTGCACTTGAACTATGTATATATATGATAAGTTGATAAGAAATTGGAAGAGAATGTGTTTGTGTTGTTAGAAAGATATATGTGTGTAGAGAAAGGTGTATATGTTATGTATATGGTAATATATATAGCATATAAGTTGGTCAAAGAGTGAGTCAAGGTGTTGGAGATAGTGGAAGAAGATATTTCTTTTGATATTGTGAATTACATAATTGGGCATATAAGAGACAAAAGGTTAGTTTTATAATTAAGGGTGTTTTGGTAATTTTTCTTGTGGAATTGCATGGTGGAGATTAAAAGAAGAAATGAAGGGTTGACTTATCATTTTTCTTCTCTTTTCTATCTTGTGTGGCCGGCTCAACAAAGGAACAAGAGAGCAAGAGAACAATTGAGAGTTTTGATGATTTCAAGCTCAAAGTGAAGGAAGTTTTCAAAGTTGCAAGTTGGATTTTCAAAGAATTCCATTATTTGGTAAGTTTTCTCTTGTTTGCCTTTGTTAATTTTTAAGTTTGGTTTGAGTTGAGTTGTATTTTGATGATGGTGTGATTAAATGGGTTGTGGTGTGAAATTAAGTATTGATTTTGCTTGATAGATGAGAAGTTGAGTTGGTGAAGGTGTTGGAAGTGATTGTGTTGAGTTTGAGTTAGGGTTTTGAGTTGGTAAGTGATGTTTTTGTTATGTTTGATTGGTTATTCTTGTTAATCTTTGAGTTGTTAGTGTTTATTGGTTTTAGAATTGAAGAACACATAATTTTGGAAAGGGGCAGTAGCGTTTGGGATCCCACGCCCGTGGCCTTTTGGTAGCCATGGCCGTGGGGGAGGTGACCATTTTTGGACAGTTTGCTTCCTAAAGCCACGACCGTGGGGGGGTTGAGGTGGCCACGGCCGTGGGCTTTGCTTAGGGTTGTTGAGTTTTGTTTAGTGCTCTAAAGGTCTAAGATAAGGTTAATAAGTGAATAATGTTATAGAAATTGATGTGATGCATCATTGTTTTGGGTTAGGTTTTGGAAGAAGTGAATTGCCCTAATTGTGAAGTGAAGAATCTTTGGAAGAAAGGATTGCTTAGAGTTGTGTGAGTGTTTATAAGGTAAGTACAAACTACATTGTTGCATAAATACATATGACATTGAGACTTGATGCATATTTGGTTGTAAATGTGTTATGGAATGTAATGCATTACTAGTGCATATTATAAATGTTATATTGGCATATAATGAATGTGGTGATAAGCATGTAAAGTATATGTTAAGACTATTGATTGTGTACATTTGAGTAATGAAATGTGAAACCTTTATGATTAATTATTAATGATATAAATAGAATGGTTAAAGTATGTTATTGATATGACAGTGAAATGTAAAATGATATGTAAAAGTGAATGATGTAATATGATATGTGAAAGTGGTGATAAGTTGCTTTAATGTGGTTATGATGATCAAAAAGAAATGTGAGGCCAACATGATGGGCCAAGATAATTCAATTGAAATTGTGAGGCATGATTGCCTAATGTGTTGTGAATTTTGGAATGAGAAATAAAAGGAAATAATGTGTACTTAATATGTTGATTCAACTTTCAGAGTTCTGTATTTGGCGGCATGCCTTAAAATATTGCCTACGGGGCTAGACACTTGGTGTCATTTGATTAAAATATTGCCTACGGGGCTAGACACTTGGTGTCATTTGATTAAAATATTGCCTACGGGGCTAGACACTTGGTGTCATTTGATTAAAATATTGCCTACGGGGCTAGACACTTGGTGTCATTTGATATATATTGCCTACGGGGCTAGACACATGGTGTCACTATTGACCAAAACAGTAACTCTGAACTTTGAATAACATATTAGGGTGTCTTGGGCCCAGGTCTGTCTTGGTTTTAATGAGATTTATGAAATGATTATAACACTTAAGCAAAGATATGAAGTATATTTATGGTATGAGAAACTATAAGGAGTAAGGTGAGAATAGAAATGTATTAGTTTATTGGATTGTGCACAAAACTTGATTGTATGACATGGACATTGCATCAAAGCATATTGATATTGCAGTTTGTATTACTGAGCTAGTGGCTCAGCGCGAGTGTGATTTATCGCGCAGGTAACAGAGAGGATCCTGAGAGTTCCACTAGACCGAGTGAGTCTAGACATTGAAGATTTGAGTGGGACTTAAAGATCAGAGAAGAACTGCCAATAATGTATATATTTTGTATTTTGTATATTTCAATTTTGGTATATAAATATTTGTAAATATTTGATCTACTTTCCGCTGTGTTTTAAATAAACTTTGTACCTATTTTGTTTTATGAACTACTTTAAAAGTTTTAAATTTATTCATGGTTTTGAGAATGAATGTTTTGAATATTTTATCAATAGTGACAACCTATACTCAGTATACGTATATTACGATCGTTTTAGCATGCTATGTACGTATACGGAATATAGGGGTGTTACACTTTCTTGGTAATTGTCTAGTTTCTTGGCATAATAAGAAACAAACATCGGTTGCTTTATCCACAACGGAAGCTGAGTATGTTGCAGCTTGTTTTTGTTGCACACAAGTATTATGGATGAAACAACAATTGCTTGACTATGGTAAGGTTTTTAACAATATTTCCATTAAATGTGACAACACTAGTGCTATCAATTTGTCTAAAAATCCTATACAACATTCTAGATCCAAGCATATAGATATTAGACATCATTTTTTAAGGGAAAATGTGCAAAATCAGAACATAATTCTAGAATTTATTGAAACACAAAATCAACTTGCGGATGTCTTTACAAAACCCTTGAATGAAGATAGACTTAATTTTATTAAACTTAATTTAGGAATGATTGATGGAAACACTCTGAATTAATTGCCTATCAATAAGGTTTTTATGTGCATGAATTTAATGCTTCTTAACACAATAGAAATATTCTCCATCTTTCCTTGAATCTTTCATTTTTAAGTATGTCGCGGTCGCTCCAGTATTCTTTAGCGGTCGCTATCCTGTCTGTCAGTTTCATTCAAACTAATGACTCTGTGCGCGGTCGAGAAAATTTGTGCGCGGCCGCACCAATTTGAATAGTTTCGACCGTTACAGTTACATTCCTCACTCGCGAGCATACTTATCTTGACAATGGTCGCTAGATCATAAGTCGCGATCGCACCTTGTTAAATCTGCGACCGCACCCTGTACACTCTGCTCGAAAATTTATAACTGTTGGTTGTGTGACAGGTCGCAACTCTTAACTTTCAACAGTCAAAAACGGCTATTTTCTTAAATCCAACTATTTAAGAGTGTTTTGCATCAGTTTATCTGATATTTTGCCTATTAAAGCACACAAACCTTCCTCTGAAACCCTAAAAACCTCTCAATATCATCTGTTTCTCAATCACTCTCTGTTTTCCTACTCTCTTCTGTTCTAATGGCCCCCAAAAGAAAAACCACTTCCAAAATAAAAGGTCAAGCCAAGAGAGTTCCAGGAGTCACCATTAGAGAACCCATTGTTGATCCTCCATCTCCTCCTCAATCTAAAAGAGGTGAGAAAATTCACAAACCTCACCATCAAACCACTGAAGAAGATGTTAGGTATGCCATGCTAAAGAGAAAGAAGGTTAAAGGCACCAAATCTCCTTTTGGTGGGATGCTTTCTGCCTTGAACATCAAGGACGAAATTGAGAGATTGCTGGATGTCCTTGGATGGAGAAAATTTGTCTTTCCAGAAGAGGTAGGCTACTCTAGTCTGAGTAAGGAGTTTTTAATGTCTCTTCAAATAGAGAAGAGTGCAAATTCTGCACTAGGGTGGTATGGGGTCAGATTTAAGCTCTTTGATCAATACCAAGCCCTATCTCTAGAAGATTTTGGCAGCATTTGGGACTTCCCCTCTGAAGGTATAACCTCCTACAATGACCAAATCTTCTCAAACCCAACACTTTCTGATTTCTGGAGAGAAATTTCCATTGAAACCTCTTTTGAAAAGGAATCTAAAGCCAGACATATCAAATCTCTCACCCACTGGATGCTCCATAGGATTATCACCTATACCATTCACCAAAGAGCAGATGGGAATGAGAAAGTAACCAAGAGAGACCTTATATTTCTGTATGCTTTCACCCACAACATCAAAATAAACACCACCAAGTTCTTGATTGATACTCTTTATCATCATGCTGTAACAAGAACTGGTACCTTCTTCCTATCCTCTCAAGTTACTCAAATAGCTAGGCACCTAAACCTTCTGAATGATTTGAACTTAGCTACTTTGAGGAACCCTTTCACTCTAGCCTCCAATGCTATCACAATGGATTACTTAGAGCATGCTGGTTGTGTAAGGAAGATAGAAGGGTCATATGTATACTGCTATGGCAAGAAAGGAGTTATGGATAAACAAAAGAAAAGGCCAAGGTATACAATTGAGGAAGAGGGAGATTCTGTAGAAGTTGCAGTAGAATTACATCCAAAAGCAACTTCATCAAAAGCTGCTAAAGAAACTGCTTCATCCTCCACACAACTCATTCTCCAAGCTATCAAGACTCTCTCAAGGAAACTCACTAAGTTCAAGAAAAGTGTTTCCAAGAGATTCCAGCACTTAAACAAGAGGATAGACCTTATATCCCACATGCATCATGATCTTTATGATATGCAAGGCAAATTGGACTTGCCTCAATGCAATCTTGAAGATTGGGATATAAGTGATCACACCCAAAGCATTGCTGAAGAAGAAGAGTCCATTAGCACTAGCTCTGCCTCTGTTGCACCTCAAGATAAGGGGAAAGCTCCTTTAGTTGAAGAAGAGTTAGAGTTAGATGATGACTCAGAATAGCTTAGCTTTAGTCTGTTTTTGCTTGCATTTTCATATGTTTGCTAATTTGCTTTCTGTTTTGTATTTTCCTCCACTTCAATCTATATATTTCCATGTTTATATTTCCATTTGTATTTTGCTTAACATTTTTCCTATGCCAATGGGGGAGAGAAAATTATAAATGGAATGTCAATAAAATTATGGGGGAGAAATAAGAAAATTATGGGGGAGAAATAAGAACAAGAACAACAATCTGTTTGAACATTTGCAAATTAGGGAAAAATGTTTATGGGGGAGTTAATTTCTTGTTGAAATTTATTGAACATTTGCAAATAAGAAAAAATGTTTGCATCAAACAATAACATGTGCACCAAGATAATCTAATAATCACAATGCTCTTAACCATGATTGTTGCATATGTTAAGAGGGAGCATTTTAGACTTATTATTTTTCTTATCATTCCATTTGAAATTGTCAAAGTCAAAATGGGGGAGATTGTTAGACAAATTACCTTAATTTTGATCCTTGACAACTCAAATGGATGATCTATTTAACTTGTGTTTGAGAAATCTTGTTGCAGGATTAGGTTACTTCAAATAAGGTGAACAGAACACTTATAGCGGTCGCACCTCACCTGAATACGACTGCTCCATGTAATTAAAAGAAGAAATCTTATCACAGTAGGTTTCGCGGTCAGAAGTTCGACCTATGTCGCGACCGCTCCTACAGAATAGCGACCGTCCGAATATTTGCACGACCGCTACTCAAGGAACTTAAATCATTACAATCACAGTAAGGTTCGCGGTGACAAGAACGGTGAATGACTCGACCTCGCTTATCACTTTAGCGACCGCCCCATTCAGAATCGCGACCGCTCTACCATTCAAGAAGAAATTGTTTGAAGAGACAGTAGGTTTCGCGTCCTCAGGAGCGTCCAGAAGTTCGACGCGAGTTTCTCAATTCGACCGCGATAATCTACATAGGGCGACCGCGACATTCAAATTATGGCGGACATTCAATTTTGCCCTGTCAGAGAATGACACGTAATATGACCGTTATAAACCCACTTGATTATTCAAAAAGGGCGACCGCACCATTGCTAGGCGCGACCGTCCCGACAAACACAGCTGGGAAAGAAGCCGGTCCGACAAACACAGCATGGGCAAGATTCCAGCTGCAGAGCACTAAAATTCGACCGTTGAAGTCTTTTCAAAAGTAGCGACCGTCCCCTGTTAAAGGACGACCGCGAGAAGCATGAGCGCGACCATCCTTGCATGAAGGGCGACCGCGAAGTGCTTCGGGCAGTTTAAGTAAAGAAGGTCTAATCTACCAATACATTATTCTTAATGTCTATAACGGCTAGTAAGACCACAATGGCTATAAATACAATGTCTCTCTGAGAAAACAAAAAAAAGGAATAAGCAAGAAATCAGATTGTAATAGCCAAGCAACAAATTTTCATTTACTTAAACTTACAATTAAATTGTAATGTATGTTAGGTGTTAGCATTGAAAACACCATTGTATAAGTTTGAGTATAAGCTTGGGAAACACTTGGGTTGAGAGAGTAAGCCTTGTAAAACTCTTGTTAGGTTGTGAGAGTAAGCCTTGTAAAACTCTTGTTTGGGTTGTGAGTGTGAGCCTAAGAAAAACACTTGTGAAGTTAGGTGTGAACTTGTGAAAACACCAAAGTTGGAAGTAAGCTTGTAAAAACTTCAAAGATTAGTGGAACCTTAACAAGTTGTTAAGGAAGTGGATGTAGGATTGAAGTAAATCCGAACCACTATAAATCTTGTGTGTTCTTTCTTTCTTCCATTACTCAACCAACTCTCTATTCCGCATTTCTTGATTGTTGAGTTTTTTAAATTGTCATTAATTCTTGAGAAAACCAATTCACCCCCTCTCTTGGTTGCCATCTTGGGACAACAACAATATTTGAGATAATTTTTTACGTGCATTGAATTTCAATTTCTTGATAAAATTAAATTGAAATAAATGAATTTTTCTAAATAGAGCTTGTGCCTTATAGCATGCCTGAAATGCCTTAAGACAAAAGAAAAACTAGAGGTGTCTACATTCAATGTACATATACCTTTATACTGTGTTTAACGGATACTCATTGTTTTTTTTAATGGGAAAAAAAAAAACATGAATGGCATTTTGGAGTGGTTTGTGATTCCCAAATTCAGTAATGCGTTGTCTTGTCTCTAATTTTTAATATTTTTGTCTTTGGAGCTCCCAAAAGGTTGCTGCTTAATTAATTAACTTAAAACATGTTACATTCATTTTATCTTTAAGGCCATTGTGCATGCCTCACTCATTTTCTTTTCCACTTTTTTGTTCCCTTTTTCTTTCAATAATAGAGTTTTATTCTCTAATCTCATCACAAACTTCCCACTAATTAATAGCTCCATTAAGTCATTAGCCACATCATAAACTTAACATACGAAATACTTTAAAAATATTTTATAATTTTTTCGTTCAGCTGAAAACGTCATTTTTAAAAAAAAGAAAAAAAGTATTCCTCTCAAATTGTCATTTTATAGAATCAAGAAAAATTAATTAATTTTTTTTTCAACTATATCTATATCATTAATGACTCATTCAATGAAGTAAAAGTATAATATTAGGATTAACAGTGGGTCAGGGAATCCCTAACCCCCGCGGAGATTAACTCTGGGGCGGGGATTCCCCGACCCCGTCCCTATAGGGACTCGAAAAAATATATAATATATATACTATATATACATTTTATATACATTATAACATACATATACATATTATACTATATATATTATATATTATTATACATTTTTATTTTATTTGTTATTTTTTACATATATTATATGATATATATTATATTTTAATTACATATATTATATGATGTATATTATATTTTAATTATTCGTATGTACAAAATAATTTTACTTTGATATATTTTATTTTATTCTAATAGTAATTTTTAAAATTTTATTGTATATATTAATTGTATTATTAACTCTGTCTATACATGAGTTCTTTGCGCATAGCCGGTCTGAAGCCCTAATAAAGGAGGAGGGTTGCGGTAGGTGACAGCCAACATAAAACTTTATCTCATCTCATTATATGGATTTTAATGATATTTTCGTTGGAGCATCCCCTACTTACGACCCACTACATCAGAGCCCGGGTGTAGTGAGAAATAGGCAAGGGTATAGGGCGTTCCTTAAATGTGACGTGACATGTTAGCATTCAGATGTGGCGCTAAATAAGCAAGGGTTCTCACATCAAGAACATATGTGGATAAAGAAGTTAGTCTAAAATACAAATATAAGAAGACTAGCTTCAACCTCAGATGAAATTAGAGTACAAACTTTGTGGATAACACCAATGGTTGTGAGTAGTTGACGTGTCAAAAATAAGTGGATTTTTTTAAAATATTAAAAAATATTTTTCAAAATATTCACTTTTTTCTTTTAAAAATATTCACGTTTTAATTTTTTTTATTTTAGTCATTTTCAAAAATACATGTCATTTCTAGAAATATACATCTAATATATATTTATATAGTATACAGAAATTATAACGTATTTATAAATTAATAGAAAATAATATATAGTGTAATTTTTCCAAACTAAAAAATAAAGAATCTTTTTTTAAAAAAAAAATTTAAAAGGCAAAAATTATACAGTCAAGTAGTTAATTGGCCTAATAAAAAAAATTAAGTATATAAGTATAGAAATATTAAAAAAATTAAAATTATACATATAATATGCAAGATCATAAAATTTATACAATTCTATTTTCTTTTTTTTTATTTCTTTAATAATTTAAGCACTTCAAAATTATAATGTATATATTAACTTAAATTAAACATAATAAATAAAAATTTAAAAATTAAATAGATCACAAGACAATCAACAAATTTAACGATAATAAAATTAATAATTTTAGTGAGGAAAAATTATTATCTTCTCTTGTATAATTTCAATTAAGTGTATGTCAATTTCACAAACACACATTGAAAATTACACCAACATTGAAATTAGGTTTACACATCTTTTGTTAAGCGTTTAAGAATATTTGTATTGCAGTGCTCATATAATCATATCAAAAATGTATTTCATATTAATTAGATATAATATAAAGAAATTAAATAGAAGATAATGATTGAAGTTCAAAATCTCGACGTTATTCATTAATCGTGTAAATTATTTAGATTTTAACTGGGTTATATATATGTGGAAGTTGCAGGTAACAATATCTTTTGTGAAGATCATAATAATAGCAATAAGACCAGGCACAGAAATTCTTGGAAGAGTGCCTGGAACTGATGTATTTTGCGATGTCTAACAATATCCCATGGCCATTAAGACTCCTTCTACGCTTATAATTCGTGTCAAGTCTGGCTTCCTTTGTTTTGCTAATGCAAACTTTATTAAAGAAAAGTATAATATATACTCCTATATATAATTTCCTTCATTTTTCTCGTATTGAGTAATTTTCTAATTAAATTCTTTCAATTTCTCGAAGTATTATTAAATGGGCAGCAGAAAAGGAAAACGAAGACAACATTAAAGGTATTAGAGCTGGGCCTAACTCATCCTGAAAACTCGAGTTGACAAGAAGAGAATTGCCCAGTCTTATAAGTGACTGGAGCTGCTCATTCCTTACCGATGTGGGATTCACATTCCCAACATCCCCCCTCAAGTGCAACCGGACCTTTCGGTTGACACTTGCTAACACAAACCCGTTTGGGCGGACCGACTGGCATCTCTTCATCAATTTCGGTCATGTGGGGATTTGGCTCAGGATCTAGCCCGTTTGGGCATTAATTGCTCTGATACCATATTAGAGCTGGGCCTAACTCATCCTGAAAACTCGAGTTGACAAGAAGAGGATTGCCCAGTCTTATAAGTGACTGGAGCTGCTCATTCCTTACCGATGTGGGATTCACATTCCCAACAAAAGGAAATGAGAAAAGGAAGATTCAACTTGTGATTCTTGACATGCCCAGTAAGTTTTCAAGGATAAAATAAAAAGAAAATAAACTTATTATCATTTATAAACACTACTGACTCGTAGTATATCTTATTAATAAAAAAGTAGGACCAATTTTTTCTCATTATTTTCGATTTTTTTTTTTTGCAAGATTTGACGAACATTGATACGGCAGGAATTGCTTGTCTGGAAGAATTGCGCAAGAAACTTGTCTTGAATGGAGTAGAGGTAATTAACATTGCTTAATGTTTATATATTATGTAAAATATATGTATTTAATAAAGCATAATTCCCAATTTGTTATTGAAAGAAGTGTTTTTTGGTTGTAAATTTCAGATGGCCATCACTAACCCAAGATGGCAAGTGATTCGCAAGCTAAATTTAGCCAACTTTGTGAACAGAATTGGAGAAAGGATCTTCTTGAGTGTTGGAGAAGCTATGGAAGCATGTCTGAATCCTCTAATAATGGCAGCCATTTAAGTCCTATATATTGTGCAATGAATAAATAAGATATATGTAATAAAATGTGCTTTTCATCTCCTCTAATCTTAGGACTCAATAGTGCAAGTCAAACAGGCTAAAAGCACAAATTATTATAGTGTCAAAGTGCGTGACTTTGCCATTTTAAGTGTGTACAATTTTAAAATTTTATGACTAATAATTTTGTTAAATATAAAAATAAAAATTTTAATTACAAAATTAACGTTATAATTAATTACAATTATCGGTTAAACAAAAACATATTATGAATTTTTTTTGAACTATCAAGTATCCAAGACATTATCCGACTAATCAGAATTCAAACATTATCGAGTTTCAAAGGAAGCAGCTCTTCAAGCGGAATTTTTTTTTAATCAAAATTTTTGAATCTCATACCTTAAGGAAACAATAAATCTCTTACTACTTGTGCCAACTCACGTTAGTAAAACACATTATGTATTAATAATATTAAAATGAAAATAAAATTATCGATCTCTTGTCTACTGGTGGGAGACCAAAAAACTAGCTTATTGGTAAATATTTCAATTTTTAATATTTTAATTATAATTTTAATACTGCTTCATTTATTAAATATTTCATAGTAATTAAAATTCAAATTCAAAGAAGAAGAAATGAAAATTCTCTATATGTTGAACTTAATTCATTTGGATATATTTGCTTTGTTTACGTCTTTATTTATAGTAAAAACATTTTAGATAATTTAATGTAAATTAATAGTTTTTCTTTTTAATTTATCATAAAATCTTTTTTTTTTCTCTTAACTTTTATGTTCATTAAATAAATACTTATAAAACATCAAATAAAGTTAATACAATAACGTAACTTTTTTATGAACTCTTTAATATCTATCATCCCTTGTAAATTCGAATTATGCTTGATTTCGAGTACCATTTTGACCACCTTCTCATCATACTTTAAAGGTTTTTGAAAAATACAACAACTTGATCAAGGGATCTCACTTACTACAACTCTACTTCTTTGAAATGCATTCTCAAATGAAATGAAGTCGCATCAATCCTGGAATATTGGAATTTTAGCTAAAGCTTGAGTAGATTTGTTATCAATAATCATTTATATTGGTTCATTATGCTCCATTTGAAGTATCTTCAGTAATTTATTGGCCAAATATACACGTAATTCTCTGAACTTTACTTATTTAATCAGTTTATCCCATGATCGTTCAATATGTATAGCCTCTTAAACTCAATTTTTTTTAACTTATAAATACAAACACACTCTGAGTTACATCGAGTCATATTGAGTTACATTTTTCTTAACTTAAAAATGTATATTTTTTTCTCTCTAAATCATTTTTCACCTAAATTCCTTCTCATCTAAAATCCAATCCCTAGAATATATATAGCACATATATTATCATAGTTCATAGGAATATTCCTATAAAATTGACCAAAATCTTTCAGTTGACTTCTCATCCATATAAATTGAGTATAATAATTTGCAGCGACTGAATACTCGGCTCCCAAGATTGATAGAATAATTGAATTTTGTTTATTTGAAAACCATGATACAAGTTCCCTAGAAACACATATATAGCTAATGCTCTTTCCATCAGTTATGCATTCTCAATGATCAGTAAATGAATAGCCAATCAAATCAAATGAGGATCCCTTTGAGTACCACAAACCTAATTTTGGTGTGTCCACAAGATATCTCATGATTCTTTTGATTTCAGCAGCATGTGATACTTTTAGATTAGCTTGAAAACATATACACATACAAATAATAAAAAGTACATCGAGTTTAAATATGAGATACAAAAGTGAACTTATCATATACTTTTATAGAGTTTAGAATCCACCAATTTACCATTTTCACTAATCTTTAGCTTTGTTAAAGTGCCTATGGGAGTGTATTAAAGTTTTGAGTCCTCTATTCCATATCACTTAAGAAGTTAGGGATGAGTATCAATCGGTTTGATCAAATTTTATCATTGGTCAGTTTAGAAAATTCACCCTTCAAAACTGATAACTCAAAAGAAAAGAAATTTATAAAATTGACTACCACTAGTCAAACTCGATCGGGTTCAGTCGGTTTCATCAGGTTCGATCAATTTTAACTTGTAAATATGCAAACTAAAATTGAACTGATAATATCAGTTTACTAAAATTTTAAACCAAAATCAATCAACCCAATCAATTTTAACTAATTTGATTAATCGTGTTGATCGGTTTTGTTATTCGACCAGGTCAACTTATGTACTCGTCGCTATGAAAAGTTTCTTGTGGTCCCTGCGGAAAGGAAAAAGAATTTCACTTCCTTTCGGGAAGGGAGGGTTAGGAAAATCCTATTGATTGCAGCTTTCTCCAGACCCCCGGGAAAAGCATGAAAAAAAAGGCTCAAATGGTACGATCCCTCCGTCGCCCCAGAATGAAAGGGGCGATCTCGTAGTTCTTGGTCTGTGAAGATACGTTGTTAGGTGCTCCATTTTATTTTCCCATTGAGGCCGAACCTAAACCTGTGCTCGAGAGATAGCTGTCCATACATTGATAAGGGATGTATGGATTCTCGAGAAGAGAGGAGCTGTGGTGGTCGTAATACCTACACTAATTTATAGAATTAAAATGCCATATTTTACATACTTTATAAATAAAGTCGTGTCAATTTTTACCTGGATGAGAAAAAATTACTCAACCTATCATACTATGTTTTTGGAATTTATTTCAAACCATATGGTGCTTTTATAAGTATGATAATATGATTTGCAAATTTTTCATTTTCAAAACCAGAATAGTTTTCTATATAAATATCTTCTTGAATAAAATCATTTAAAAAGCATTTTTTACTCCCATTTGATAAAGTTTGAAAATTTTAAAGTATGCATTAAGCATATCTATAGTATTAGACATATCTTATATGTGTTTGATAGATTACTTAAAAAATTGATTACTGAGAATATATTTTACAGAAGTATATTATTATAATTATATTTTACTGAAAAAAATTATATTACTGTGTTTGAAAGATATAATAAAATACTGAAAAAATATAATAGAAAAAATATTAACTTGTTCGGTTGCAACCTAACTTTACTGAAAAAGTGTAAGCAATATATATATATATATGTATATGTATATATATATATATATATTTAAACTATCCTTATAACATTTCTTTCTTGTTTTACCATATCCTAAAGCAAGGGTATGATTGCCTTTTGATATGGGATCCTTCAATCCCTTTTCTTGATGAAATATTTTTTTACTCCCCTAGATAAAATATTTTACTAACTAGTTAGTAAAATTTAGTGAGCCTAATAATTTATTTTATATGGATTATTTGCAAATAAATATGGTCTTATAGGTCAAAGAAGATTATGTAGTCAATTTTTTTGAAATTATAGTGCAACTAAATGCACTATTAGTGTAGCCATCTTTTGGTCTTTATGAGTTTTCGTATCTCCCATTTAAAAAAACAATTGCAAGGATTCAATTCAAACTAATTTTTTTTTTTTACATAATTTTCATATTTGGAAAGTAGTTTATGAAATTCAATCATTTTAGAATAAAAAAGAAATAAGTGTAAAATAAATGTCATTTAAAATTAAGATTTGATTTATATCCAAATACATATCATAATTTCCTCAACTTTCAATATCATTGTTAGTTATTCCTAAATAAAAATAAAGATAATTAGAAAAACAAAATAAATTCATTATTTATATACACAATTGTTAGACAAATTACCTTAATTTTGATCCTTGACAACTCAAATGGATGATCTATTTAACTTGTGTTTGAGAAATCTTGTTGCAGGATTAGGTTACTTCAAATAAGGTGAACATAACACTTATAGCGGTCGCACCTCACCTGAATACGACCGCTCCATGTAATTAAAAGAAGAAATCTTATCACAGTAGGTTTCGCGGTTAGAAGTTCGACCTATGTCGCGACCGCTCCTACAGAATAGCGACCGTCCGAATATTTGCACGACCGCTACTCAAGGAACTTAAATCATTACAATCACAGTAAGGTTCGCGGTGACAAGAACGGTGAATGACTCGACCTCGCTTATCACTTTAGCGACCGCCCCATTCAGAATCGCGACCGCTCTACCATTCAAGAAGAAATTGTTTAAAGAGACAGTAGGTTTCGCGTCCTCAGGAGCGTCCAGAAGTTCGACGCGAGTTTCTCAATTCGACCGCGATAATCTACATAGGGCGACCGCGACATTCAAATTATGGCGGACATTCAATTTTGCCCTGTCAGAGAATGACATGTAATATGACCGTTATAAACCCACTTGATTATTCAAAAAGGGCGACCGCACCATTGCTAGGCGCGACCGTCCCGACAAACGCAGCTGGGCAAGAAGCCAGTCCGACAAACACAGCATGGGCAAGATTCCAGCTGCAGAGCACTAAAATTCGACCGTTGAAGTCTTTTCAAAAGTAGCGACCGTCCCCTGTTAAAGGACGACCGCGAGAAGCATGAGCGCGACCATCCTTGCATGAAGGGCGACCGCGAAGTGCTTCGGGCAGTTTAAGTAAAGAAGGTCTAATCTACCAATACATTATTCTTAATGTCTATAACGGCTAGTAAGACCACAATGGCTATAAATACAATGTCTCTCTGAGAAAACAAAAAAAAGGAATAAGCAAGAAATCAGATTGTAATAGCCAAGCAACAAATTTTCATTTACTTAAACTTACAATTAAATTGTAATGTATGTTAGGTGTTAGCATTGAAAACACCATTGTATAAGTTTGAGTGTAAGCTTGGGAAACACTTGGGTTGAGAGAGTAAGCCTTGTAAAACTCTTGTTAGGTTGTGAGAGTAAGCCTTGTAAAACTCTTGTTTGGGTTGTGAGTGTGAGCCTAAGAAAAACACTTGTGAAGTTAGGTGTGAACTTGTGAAAACACCAAAGTTGGAAGTAAGCTTGTAAAAACTTCAAAGATTAGTGGAACCTTAACAAGTTGTTAAGGAAGTGGATGTAGGATTGAAGTAAATCCGAACCACTATAAATCTTGTGTGTTCTTTCTTTCTTCCATTACTCAACCAACTCTCTATTCCGCATTTCTTGATTGTTGAGTTTTTTAAATTGTCATTAATTCTTGAGAAAACCAATTCACCCCCCTCTTGGTTGCCATCTTGGGACAACAATTGGTATCAGAGCCCTTAGATTTCTTAAACTTAATTGTGAAATCTGATCCACTATGGCAACTTCTTCTTCATCAAGCTCTCATGGAAATCTTAATTCTATTCTTAGACCCTACTTTGATGGAACTGATTATTCATACTGGAAACACAAAATGTATTTGTTTCTAGATAGTGAAGGGATTGAACTATGGGATTTCGTGGAAAATGAATGGAAATCTCCTACCCACGAAGTTGACGGTATTCAAGTTCCACTTCCCAAAGCTCAATGGTCAACTAGCAATGTCAGAGATCGATTCAAGAACAATAGAGCTGCTTCCATCTTGATGAATTCCATTTCAAGGGAAGAAGGCGGAAGAGTTCAACATTTAACTTGTGCACATTGCATTTGGAAAACACTTGAAAACTACCATGAAGGTACGACTCAAGTGAGATTTACCAAAAAACAAATGCATGTTCATGAATATGAGCTATTCAAGATGAAACCAAATGAAAATGTCACCGACATGACCAATCGCTTACTTGCAATTGTCAATGAACTAAAGAAGTATGGCAAGGTATATGATCAAGGTGATGTAAACAGCAAAATCTTGAGAGCCCTAAGAGCTAGAAAGAACTTTGAATCCAAAGTATCATCCATAGAAGAAGCTCATGATCTCAGCACATTAAGAATCGATGAGGTAGTTGGAAAATTACTCACATTTGAGCTACACAGTGAGAAAGAAGAAGATCAAGGTGAGAAAGAAAAGAGAAAACCAATTGCACTCAAAGCAATCAAAGAAGCTGAGAGCTCAAGCAATGAAGGTACTGATGATGAAGATGAAATGGCAATGTTCTCTAAAAGAATCAATGAATGGAAAAGGAAGAAAAGATTACAAGCAAACAAAGGTACACCTCCTAAATTCTCCTTCAAAGATAAAGAAAAGAAAAATGAGGTAAAATGCTATGAATGTGGAAAAACCGGTCACATCAAGTCGGATTGCTACAAATTAAAGAACAAAAGGAAATGGGATAAAGAAAAGAAAAAGTCTCTCAAAGCCACATGGGATGACTCTTCCTCAAGTGAAGAAGAAGAAGAGGAAGGAATTGCAAATCTTTGTCTCATGGCTATTGAAGATGACTCCAATGAGGTAAGTACTCAATCCTTTGATCTTGTAGCACATGATGATATAAGTGATATAGATGATAGTGATTTGATTGAGCACATGAATTCTAAAATAGAAAAATATTTCTCCAAAATGATGCTCTATAAAGAGAAAAACTCTAAGTTAGAAAAGGATTTTATATGCTTAAAGAACTCTACCTTAGAATTGAAAACCTCAAATGAACATTTGATGAATACAATAGGAGAATTAAATAAAAGCTCACATGACTTAGAAAAAGTGATTAAAGAGAATGAGGCATTGAAGCATGAACTAAAAGAACTAAAAGAATCAATTTCCAGATTTCATAAAGGAAAGGAAGCATTGAACACATTAATTAATAATCAAAGGTCACCTTCCTTGAAATATGGATTAGGATTCAATGGCTCAACCAACATTGCACCTAGCAAACCAACATTTGTGAAAGCATCTACAACTGAAATTTCTGATGTTCATATCAAAAATGCTTGCACCAAGTCTAAAAGAACTTCTTATGGTTCACTAGGAGATAAAGCCAAAAATACCTATGCATTGTTGTTCACTAAACTTGCACAAAAGAAATCACATACTTGTAGTTGTATGTACAATGCAAAAAGAAAAATGCAGAAGCATAGAACACCATGGCAATGCACATATTGCATGAAATTTGGTCACAAAAACTTCTATTGTTATATAAGAAAAGCTCATCTCAATTTAGAAGGCACTCTTTCTACTAACCATCAAGGACCCAACTTCATGTGGGTACCTAAAAGAAGATGATCACAATTGTCTTGCAGGTATGCCTAAAATCTACTATCAATGAAAGCACATGGCTTGTGGATAGTGGATGCTCAAGGCATATGACTGGAAATGCAAAGCTCTTTACAAATATTACCTATAAACATGGAGGTAATGTAACTTTTGGAAACAATGCTAAAGGTAAAATTCTTGGTATTGGCTCCATTGGTTCTATTGGTAAGGATTTAATTGAAGATGTATGGCTTGTTGATGGTTTGAAACATAACTTGCTAAGTGTTAGTCAACTTTGTGATAAAGCATACTTCGTTAAGTTTGATTCCAAGGAATGCAAAATCACAAATTCAAATGATGTTATCATATTTAAGGGTACTAGAACAAACAACACTTACAATGTTAGCATACATTCAAATCATACATGTTTAATGTCCACTAATAATGATGCATGGTTATGGCATAGAAGACTAGGACATGCTGGTATGGATCAATTGAAACATATTTGCAATGAGAATTTAGTTGATGGCTTACCTAAGATAAAATATGATAAAGACAGAATTTGTGAACCTTGTCAACATGGTAAGCAACACAAAAGCTCATTTAAAACAAAGAGTGTTATAAGCACCTCTAGACCTTTAGAGCTCATTCATTTAGATTTGTTTGGACCAAATAGAGTTACAAGCTTAGGAGGCAAATCATATGCATTTGTTCTTGTTGATGACTACTCTAGATTCACATGGGTTAATTTCTTAGCTCAAAAGAATGAAGCCTTTAATTTCTTCAAAACGTTTGCAAAAAGAGTTCAAAATGAAAAAGGATATGTGATCACATCTATTAGAAGTGATCATGGCAAAGAATTTGAAAATGAAAATTTTGAAGACTTTTGCAATGAACTTGGCATTTCACATAATTTTTCTGCTCCTAGAACTCCACAGCAAAATGGTGTAGTTGAAAGGAAAAATAGAACTTTAATCGAAATGGCTAGGACAATGCTCAATGAATATGATTTACCATCTTATTTTTGGGCTGAAGCCGTTAATACAGCTTGTTACATTGCAAATCGTGTTTATAAAAGGCATTTAACTAATAAAACTTCTTATGAGCTATGGAATGGAAGAATACCCAGAATTGGATATTTTAGAGTATTTGGATGCAAATGCTTCATATTGAATACCAAGGATAATCTTGGAAAATTCTCATCCAAATCAGATGAAGGCATATTCTTAGGATATTCATCATTTAGCAAAGCATATAGGGTATTTAACATGAAAACTCTAGTTATAGAAGAATCAATGCATGTTGTATTTGATGAGTCATCTAAACTTGATCAAAAGAAAGGTATTACTTTCAATGACCCTGCAGGTACTCTTGAACCTCTTGAATCTATTGATGCTCCAAAGATCAATCAACTTGAAGAAAAGACTCAAGATCTACCTAAGGATTGGCAATACAAGAAAGATCATCCAAAGGAACTCATCATTGGAGAAACATCAAAGGGAGTAACTACTAGATTTAAAATTAATCATGTTGATGTTAATTTTGCTTTTGTTTCTCAAATTGAACCAAAAACTGTTAAGGAAGCTTTAAATGATGAAAATTGGATAACTGCAATGCAAGATGAACTTAATCAATTTGAAAGAAATAATGTTTGGCAACTTACTCCTAGACCTATAAATCATTCTATAATAGGATGCAAATGGATTTATAGGAATAAGCTTGATGAAAATGGTCACATCATTAGAAATAAAGCAAGATTGGTAGCCAAAGGTTATAATCAAGAAGAAGGTATTGACTATGATGAAACCTTTGCCTCAGTAGCCAGATTAGAAGCTATTAGAATATTACTTGCCTTTGCATGTCATATGAATTTTAAGCTTTATCAAATGGATGTTAAAAGTGCATTTCTAAACGGACTCATAAATGAAGAAGTTTATGTTGAACAACCTCCTGGTTTTGAAAACTACAAATTTCCTGATCATGTTTTCAAACTTACCAAAGCTTTATATGGATTAAAGCAAGCACCTAGAGCTTGGTATGACAAACTTAGTGCATATTTACTTGAAAATGGTTTTGCAAAAGGAAAAGTAGACACAACTCTTTTTGTTAAAAAGGATAAGCATAACATCTTGATTGTACAAATTTATGTGGATGACATAATATTTGGAGCTACTAATGAAACCTTGTGCAAAGAATTTGCTTCTTGTATGACTAGGGAATTTGAAATGAGCATGATGGGTGAACTCAAGTTTTTCCTTGGACTGCAAGTCAAGCAATGTAAAGATGGGATCTGCATCAACCAATCCAAATATACAAAAGAACTCATCAAGAAATTTGGAATGGATGGCTGCAAAACTAGCAAAACTCCCATGAGCACATCATTGAAATTAGGTAAAGATGAAAATGGTAAAGCAGTAGATGAGAAGAAATATCGAGGTATCATCGGATCACTACTTTACTTAACTGCTTCTAGGCCTGATATAATGTTTAGTGTATGTCTTTGTGCTAGATTTCAAACTAGTCCTAAAGAATCACACTTGAATGCCACTAAGAGAATCTTGAAATATTTGAGTGGTACAATACATTTAGGACTTTGGTATCCTAAAAACACATCATTTCATATTATAGGATTTTCAGATGCAGATTACGCTGGTAGTATATTAGATAGGAAAAGCACAACAGGAGCATGTCACTTTCTGTAATATCCCTAATTATGCCCTAGTAGTTTTGGTGTTATTGTTGTTGCACTTGAACTATGTATATATATGATAAGTTGATAAGAAATTGGAAGAGAATGTGTTTGTGTTGTTAGAAAGATATATGTGTGTAGAGAAAGGTGTATATGTTATGTATATGGTAATATATATAGCATATAAGTTGGTCAAAGAGTGAGTCAAGGTGTTGGAGATAGTGGAAGAAGATATTTCTTTTGATATTGTGAATTACATAATTGGGCATATAAGAGACAAAAGGTTAGTTTTATAATTAAGGGTGTTTTGGTAATTTTTCTTGTGGAATTGCTTGGTGGAGATTAAAAGAAGAAATGAAGGGTTGACTTATCATTTTTCTTCTCTTTTCTATCTTGTGTGGCCGGCTCAACAAAGGAACAAGAGAGCAAGAGAACAATTGAGAGTTTTGATGATTTCAAGCTCAAAGTGAAGGAAGTTTTCAAAGTTGCAAGTTGGATTTTCAAAGAATTCCATTATTTGGTAAGTTTTCTCTTGTTTGCCTTTGTTAATTTTTAAGTTTGGTTTGAGTTGAGTTGTATTTTGATGATGGTGTGATTAAATGGGTTGTGGTGTGAAATTAAGTATTGATTTTGCTTGATAGATGAGAAGTTGAGTTGGTGAAGGTGTTGGAAGTGATTGTGTTGAGTTTGAGTTAGGGTTTTGAGTTGGTAAGTGATGTTTTTGTTATGTTTGATTGGTTATTCTTGTTAATCTTTGAGTTGTTAGTGTTTATTGGTTTTAGAATTGAAGAACACATAATTTTGGAAAGGGGCAGTAGCGTTTGGGATCCCACGCCCGTGGCCTTTTGGTAGCCATGGCCGTGGGGGAGGTGACCATTTTTGGACAGTTTGCTTCCTAAAGCCACGACCGTGGGGGGGTTGAGGTGGCCACGGCCGTGGGCTTTGCTTAGGGTTGTTGAGTTTTGTTTAGTGCTCTAAAGGTCTAAGATAAGGTTAATAAGTGAATAATGTTATAGAAATTGATGTGATGCATCATTGTTTTGGGTTAGGTTTTGGAAGAAGTGAATTGCCCTAATTGTGAAGTGAAGAATCTTTGGAAGAAAGGATTGCTTAGAGTTGTGTGAGTGTTTATAAGGTAAGTACAAACTACATTGTTGCATAAATACATATGACATTGAGACTTGATGCATATTTGGTTGTAAATGTGTTATGGAATGTAATGCATTACTAGTGCATATTATAAATGTTATATTGGCATATAATGAATGTGGTGATAAGCATGTAAAGTATATGTTAAGACTATTGATTGTGTACATTTGAGTAATGAAATGTGAAACCTTTATGATTAATTATTAATGATATAAATAGAATGGTTAAAGTATGTTATTGATATGACAGTGAAATGTAAAATGATATGTAAAAGTGAATGATGTAATATGATATGTGAAAGTGGTGATAAGTTGCTTTAATGTGGTTATGATGATCAAAAAGAAATGTGAGGCCAACATGATGGGCCAAGATAATTCAATTGAAATTGTGAGGCATGATTGCCTAATGTGTTGTGAATTTTGGAATGAGAAATAAAAGGAAATAATGTGTACTTAATATGTTGATTCAACTTTCAGAGTTCTGTATTTGGCGGCATGCCTTAAAATATTGCCTACGGGGCTAGACACTTGGTGTCATTTGATTAAAATATTGCCTACGGGGCTAGACACTTGGTGTCATTTGATTAAAATATTGCCTACGGGGCTAGACACTTGGTGTCATTTGATTAAAATATTGCCTACGGGGCTAGACACTTGGTGTCATTTGATATATATTGCCTACGGGGCTAGACACATGGTGTCACTATTGACCAAAACAGTAACTCTGAACTTTGAATAACATATTAGGGTGTCTTGGGCCCAGGTCTGTCTTGGTTTTAATGAGATTTATGAAATGATTATAACACTTAAGCAAAGATATGAAGTATATTTATGGTATGAGAAACTATAAGGAGTAAGGTGAGAATAGAAATGTATTAGTTTATTGGATTGTGCACAAAACTTGATTGTATGACATGGACATTGCATCAAAGCATATTGATATTGCAGTTTGTATTACTGAGCTAGTGGCTCAGCGCGAGTGTGATTTATCGCGTAGGTAACAGAGAGGATCCTGAGAGTTCCACTAGACCGAGTGAGTCTAGACATTGAAGATTTGAGTGGGACTTAAAGATCAGAGAAGAACTGCCAATAATGTATATATTTTGTATTTTGTATATTTCAATTTTGGTATATAAATATTTGTAAATATTTGATCTACTTTCCGCTGTGTTTTAAATAAACTTTGTACCTATTTTGTTTTATGAACTACTTTAAAAGTTTTAAATTTATTCATGGTTTTGAGAATGAATGTTTTGAATATTTTATCAATAGTGACAACCTATACTCAGTATACGTATATTACGATCGTTTTAGCATGCTATGTACGTATACGGAATATAGGGGTGTTACAATTATTTTGGTATCAGAGCCTAGGTTTGAGATTCTCAACCTAGGGAAATTGTAAGAAAAAGGATATTTTGATTTAAAAGTTGGTTTTTGAATAAAATATATACTTAGTATTGGCAGTCTCTGATCTTTAATAAGGAACATTCTGCTGTGTTTGCAGATATAGGTTGTAATGGATCCCCAATCACGACAGTCTGTTGAGGGAAGTGCAGAGAGTATAGCTCCTGTTGAGAGTAGGGAGGGAGCTAGAGTTGAGGTAGCCAGTGAGGTACCTGCTTCAGTGTCGGGGAGACCAGCAGGTGATGAGGTTCCACCAGCCTGGTTTAGACATATGATGGAAGTTATGAGGCAAGCACCAGTGCAACCTCCACCACCACCTCAGCCTCATGTACCAGTGAGACAATATGATAAACTGAGGAAGTTTGGGGCAGAGGATTTTCTTGGTACGACAGATCCAGCGGTGGCGGAACAGTGGCTTGATAAGGTTCAGAGTATTTTTATTCAGTTGCAAGCCACGTCAGAGGAAAAGTTTGATTATGCTAGGTCATTATTGCAGAAGGACGCATATGACTGGTGGAAGACCGTACCACATGCCATGGATGATCCACCCACATTGACCTATGCTGATTTTCTTCGAGAATTTGAGTTGAAATATACTCCGAGGGAGTATAGAGATATGAAGAAGATGGAGTTCTTGAGTCTGAAGCAAGACCATTGGACCGTTACAGAATATGAAGTGGAGTTTATTCGATTAAGTCATTATGCGGGAGGCATTATATCCGATGATATTGACAGATGTAGGAGATTCGAAGAGGGGTTGAGGCCTTCTCTTGTATGTCATGTGGCTGGATCCAGATATACTGATTTCTCTCAGCTTGTGGCAGCCGCACGGAGTGTGGAAAGAGTTCAAAGCATTGCAGCTGCATCTGAAGAAGAGACTATAGTGAGAAGACCCCAGTTTGAGATAGGGTCTCATCAGTGAAGAGGGGCAGAGGGAGCTTTGTTCCTAGAGTGGGAAGGAGTCAGAGGCCGATGAGTAGATCAGGACAGTATCAGAGGCAGAGACCGTGATCTACAGTTTCTGTGGCAAGTGCTCCGACTCCGGTGACTCAGAGACCCACCCCACCTATTTGTGAGTATTGTACTAGGGCCCATTGGGGTAATTGTCGGAGGATTGGTGGTTCGGGGGTGTGTTTTCGATGTGGATCGCCTGACCATTTTATTAGAGAGTGTCCTGAGATGCAGGACCAGAGGTCAGTGGAATCTACAGCTTCTCGGCAGAGTTTTGGCAGAGGAGGTCGAGGAAGCAGGGGTGTCAGCCGAGCGGGTAGATCTGGGTTTAGTCAGAGAGAAGGATCTACACTCAGGGATGGCAGACCAGATGAGGCTGGGCCTTCTCAGCGGGTTTATGTGATGCAAAGACAGCCTGATGCTTCTGCAGTCATAGCTGGTACTTTTTCTTTACTTGGTATTTCTGTACTTGCTTTGATTGACCCTGGATCCACACATTCATACATTAGTGCATCAGTATTGCCTGTGTCTGAAATGCATGCTGAGTCCCTAGGATTTGATGTGTTGGTGACAAATCCTTTAGGGCATAGCGTGATTGTTAGTAAAGTGCATAGAGATTGTGCAGTGATGGTACAGGGTGAGAAGTTTTGTGGTGATTTGATTGAGATGCCATTTAAAGAATTTGATTTGATTCTTGGCATGGATTGGCTGTCTAGGCATGGAGCTGTGGTAGATTGTAAGAAGAAGCGTGTTACTTTGAGAACCAGTGATGATAGAGTAGTGTTGGTATCTAGTGAGCAGAGACAGCTTGCATCTTTGTTTGTTTCAGCTGTTGCAGCTAGGAAGATGATAAGAAAAGGGTGTGAAGCTTATCTTGCTCATGTGTTGGATACCAGAGTGGTAGGTTCTCAATTGGATAGTATTCCCACAGTTTCAGAATTTTCAGATGTTTTTCCAGAGGAGTTGCCAGGATTGCCTCCTGAGAGAGAAGTGGAGTTTGGTATTGAGTTGTTACCAGGTACCACTCCTATCTCTAATACTCCTTATAGAATGGCACCTGTCGAATTGAGAGAATTGAAGGTGCAGTTGCAGGAGTTGCTGGATAAGGGTTTTATTCGCCCTAGTGTGTCGCCATGGGGAGCTCCTGTTTTGTTTGTTAAGAAGAAGGATGGTACTATGAGACTGTGTATCGATTATAGGCAATTGAACAAGATAACTATTAAGAATAAATATCCTTTGCCTCGAATCGATGATCTCTTTGATCAATTGAAGGGAGCAGCTGTGTTTTCTAAAATTGATTTGAGATCGGGATACCATCAATTGCGGGTTAGAACTGAGGATGTGTCAAAGACAGCTTTTCGAACCAGATATGGGCATTATGAGTTTTTGGTAATGCCATTTGGTTTGACCAATGCACCTGCCGCTTTTATGGATTTGATGAATAGGGTGTTTAGGCCCTATTTGGATCAGTTTGTGGTAGTGTTCATAGATGATATCTTGGTGTATTCGCGGAATGAAGAGGAGCATAGTGAGCATCTTCGGATTGTGTTGCAAATTTTGAGAGAGAAGCAATTGTTTGCTAAGTTATCAAAGTGTGAATTCTGGCTTGACCAAGTAGCTTTTCTCGGTCATATTGTGTCAGCTGATGGCATTAAGGTTGACCCGAGTAAAGTTGAAGCTATTTTGAATTGGAGTCCACCGAAGACTGTGACTGAAGTTAGAAGTTTTCTGGGATTGGCCGGTTATTACCGACGTTTTGTGAAAGGTTTTTCTTTAATAGCTACTCCACTTACCAGACTACTTCGGAAGGGAGTGAGATTTGTGTGGACTGATCAGTGCCAGACTAGTTTTGAGCAGTTGAAAGAAATGTTGACTCAAGCACCTGTTCTCACGTTACCTATGGGAGATAAACCGTATGTGATCTACAGTGATGCTTCACATAATGGTTTGGGTTGTGTATTGATGCAAGAGGGTAAAGTGATAGCTTATGCTTCTCGACAGTTGAAACCGCATGAGCTCAATTATCCGACGCATGACTTGGAGTTAGCAGCCATTGTGTTTGCCTTGAAGATTTGGCGACATTATCTTTTTGGAGAGAAATGTTTCATCTATACTGATCACAAAAGTTTGAAGTATTTGGGTGTTCAGAAGGAGCTAAATCTTCGGCAGAGGAGATGGTTAGAGTTGATTAAAGACTATGACTGCTTGATTGATTATCATCCAGGTAAAGCAAATGTTGTTGCTGATGCCTTGAGTCGGAAGTCTTTAGCAGGTTTGACTGCTTATTCGCTCTTGTTGCTTGTTGAGTTAAGAGCGTTGCATGCTAGTTTTGTAGTTTGTGATGATGGTGCATTGTTGGCACAATTGCAATTGAGGCCAGTGCTGTTAGATCAGATTAAGGAGGCTCAGTTGACTGATGAGAAAATTCAGAAGATTGTGTCAGTTTGTCAACAGGGAGAGAGTCGAGATTTTGTTGTGAGAGATGATGGAAGCTTATGGTTCAAGAGTAGACTGTGTGTGCCTGATGATGAAAGTTTAAGAAAGATTGTTTTAGAAGAAGCACACCAATCAGCTTTTGCTATGCATCCGGGCAGTACCAAGATGTACCATGATTTGAGACAGCATTATTGGTGGTCCGGTATGAAGAGAGACATTGCAGAGTTTGTGTCTAAATGTCTCACTTGTCAGAGGGTGAAAGCTGAGCATCAAGTTCCAACTGGGTTACTTCAACCTTTGTCAGTGCCTGAATGGAAGTGGGATAGAGTAACTATGGACTTTGTGTCTGGTTTGCCTTTGACACAAAGAAAGCATGATGCCATTTGGGTGATTGTTGATAGGCTGACTAAGACAGCTCATTTTCTTCCAGTTCGGATGGATTATTCTTTGGAGAGGTTGGCTGAGCTGTATATCCAGGAGATTGTGAGATTGCATGGTGTCCCAATTTCTTTAGTGTCTGATCGAGATCCTAGGTTCACCTCGAGATTTTGGAAGAGTTTGCATGGCGCTTTAGGTTCTCGATTGCATTTCAGTACTGCTTTCCATCCCCAGACAGATGGACAATCAGAGAGAGTGATACAGATCATCGAGGATATGTTGAGAAGCTGTGTCATTGATTTCTCTGGAAGTTGGGACGGATTTTTGCCACTGGTGGAATTTGCCTATAATAACAGTCATCAATCGAGCATTGGTATGGCACCATTTGAGGCACTGTATGGGAGAAGGTGTAGGACACCTTTGTGTTGGAATGAAACTGGTGAAGGTAAGATAATTGGTCCTGATTTGGTTAAGGAAACAGAAGATAAAGTGAAAATGATTCGAGATAGATTGAAAGCAGCTTCAGATCGACAAAAATCTTATGCAGATTTGAAAAGGAGAGACATTGAGTATAATGTGGGAGAGAAAGTATTTTTAAAAGTTTCTCCTTGGAAAAAGATCTTAAGATTTGGTCGGAAAGGGAAGCTGAGTCCTCGGTTCATTGGGCCATATGAAGTTTTAGAAAGAGTGGGACCAGTTGCTTATCGGCTTGCTTTGCCACCTGATTTTGAGCGGATTCATAATGTCTTCCATGTTTCTATGTTGAGAAGGTATAGATCAGACCCATCTCATGTGTTATCAGTTGAATCTATTGAGATGAGTCCGGATCTGACATTTGAAGAAGAGCCAGTTGCTATTCTGGCACATGAAGTGAAAGAATTAAGAAACAAGAGAGTGCCACTTGTGAAAGTGCTATGAAGAATCATGGGAGAGAAGAGGCAACTTGGGAAAGTGAGCAAACAATGCGAAACCAGTATCCTCAGTTGTTTCAGAGTTAATTTCAGGTAATTTCGAGGACGAAATTTCTTTTTAGAGGGGGAGACTTGTAATATCCCTAATTATGCCCTAGTAGTTTTGGTGTTATTGTTGTTGCACTTGAACTATGTATATATATGATAAGTTGATAAGAAATTGGAAGAGAATGTGTTTGTGTTGTTAGAAAGATATATGTGTGTAGAGAAAGGTGTATATGTTATGTATATGGTAATATATATAGCATATAAGTTGGTCAAAGAGTGAGTCAAGGTGTTGGAGATAGTGGAAGAAGATATTTCTTTTGATATTGTGAATTACATAATTGGGCATATAAGAGACAAAAGGTTAGTTTTATAATTAAGGGTGTTTTGGTAATTTTTCTTGTGGAATTGCATGGTGGAGATTAAAAGAAGAAATGAAGGGTTGACTTATCATTTTTCTTCTCTTTTCTATCTTGTGTGGCCGGCTCAACAAAGGAACAAGAGAGCAAGAGAACAATTGAGAGTTTTGATGATTTCAAGCTCAAAGTGAAGGAAGTTTTCAAAGTTGCAAGTTGGATTTTCAAAGAATTCCATTATTTGGTAAGTTTTCTCTTGTTTGCCTTTGTTAATTTTTAAGTTTGGTTTGAGTTGAGTTGTATTTTGATGATGGTGTGATTAAATGGGTTGTGGTGTGAAATTAAGTATTGATTTTGCTTGATAGATGAGAAGTTGAGTTGGTGAAGGTGTTGGAAGTGATTGTGTTGAGTTTGAGTTAGGGTTTTGAGTTGGTAAGTGATGTTTTTGTTATGTTTGATTGGTTATTCTTGTTAATCTTTGAGTTGTTAGTGTTTATTGGTTTTAGAATTGAAGAACACATAATTTTGGAAAGGGGCAGTAGCGTTTGGGATCCCACGCCCGTGGCCTTTTGGTAGCCATGGCCGTGGGGGAGGTGACCATTTTTGGACAGTTTGCTTCCTAAAGCCACGACCGTGGGGGGGTTGAGGTGGCCACGGCCGTGGGCTTTGCTTAGGGTTGTTGAGTTTTGTTTAGTGCTCTAAAGGTCTAAGATAAGGTTAATAAGTGAATAATGTTATAGAAATTGATGTGATGCATCATTGTTTTGGGTTAGGTTTTGGAAGAAGTGAATTGCCCTAATTGTGAAGTGAAGAATCTTTGGAAGAAAGGATTGCTTAGAGTTGTGTGAGTGTTTATAAGGTAAGTACAAACTACATTGTTGCATAAATACATATGACATTGAGACTTGATGCATATTTGGTTGTAAATGTGTTATGGAATGTAATGCATTACTAGTGCATATTATAAATGTTATATTGGCATATAATGAATGTGGTGATAAGCATGTAAAGTATATGTTAAGACTATTGATTGTGTACATTTGAGTAATGAAATGTGAAACCTTTATGATTAATTATTAATGATATAAATAGAATGGTTAAAGTATGTTATTGATATGACAGTGAAATGTAAAATGATATGTAAAAGTGAATGATGTAATATGATATGTGAAAGTGGTGATAAGTTGCTTTAATGTGGTTATGATGATCAAAAAGAAATGTGAGGCCAACATGATGGGCCAAGATAATTCAATTGAAATTGTGAGGCATGATTGCCTAATGTGTTGTGAATTTTGGAATGAGAAATAAAAGGAAATAATGTGTACTTAATATGTTGATTCAACTTTCAGAGTTCTGTATTTGGCGGCATGCCTTAAAATATTGCCTACGGGGCTAGACACTTGGTGTCATTTGATTAAAATATTGCCTACGGGGCTAGACACTTGGTGTCATTTGATTAAAATATTGCCTACGGGGCTAGACACTTGGTGTCATTTGATATATATTGCCTACGGGGCTAGACACTTGGTGTCACTATTGACCAAAACAGTAACTCTGAACTTTGAATAACATATTAGGGTGTCTTGGGCCCAGGTCTGTCTTGGTTTTAATGAGATTTATGAAATGATTATAACACTTAAGCAAAGATATGAAGTATATTTATGGTATGAGAAACTATAAGGAGTAAGGTGAGAATAGAAATGTATTAGTTTATTGGATTGTGCACAAAACTTGATTGTATGACATGGACATTGCATCAAAGCATATTGATATTGCAGTTTGTATTACTGAGCTAGTGGCTCAGCGCGAGTGTGATTTATCGCGCAGGTAACAGAGAGGATCCTGAGAGTTCCACTAGACCTAGTGAGTCTAGACATTGAAGATTTGAGTGGGACTTAAAGATCAGAGAAGAACTGCCAATAATGTATATATTTTGTATTTTGTATATTTCAATTTTGGTATATAAATATTTGTAAATATTTGATCTACTTTCCGCTGTGTTTTAAATAAACTTTGTACCTATTTTGTTTTATGAACTACTTTAAAAGTTTTAAATTTATTCATGGTTTTGAGAATGAATGTTTTGAATATTTTATCAATAGTGACAACCTATACTCAGTATACGTATATTACGATCGTTTTAGCATGCTATGTACGTATACGGAATATAGGGGTGTTACACTTTCTTGGTAATTGTCTAGTTTCTTGGCATAGTAAGAAACAAACATCGGTTGCTTTATCCACAACGGAAGCTGAGTATGTTGCAGCTTGTTTTTGTTGCACACAAGTATTATGGATGAAACAACAATTGCTTGACTATGGTAAGGTTTTTAACAATATTTCCATTAAATGTGACAACACTAGTGCTATCAATTTGTCTAAAAATCCTATACAACATTCTAGATCCAAGCATATAGATATTAGACATCATTTTTTAAGGGAAAATGTGCAAAATCAGAACATAATTCTAGAATTTATTGAAACACAAAATCAACTTGCGGATGTCTTTACAAAACCCTTGAATGAAGATAGACTTAATTTTATTAAACTTAATTTAGGAATGATTGATGGAAACACTCTGAATTAATTGCCTATCAATAAGGTTTTTATGTGCATGAATTTAATGCTTCTTAACACAATAGAAATATTCTCCATCTTTCCTTGAATCTTTCATTTTTAAGTATGTCGCGGTCGCTCCAGTATTCTTTAGCGGTCGCTATCCTGTCTGTCAGTTTCATTCAAACTAATGACTCTGTGCGCGGTCGAGAAAATTTGTGCGCGGCCGCACCAATTTGAATAGTTTCGACCGTTACAGTTACATTCCTCACTCGCGAGCATACTTATCTTGACAATGGTCGCTAGATCATAAGTCGCGATCGCACCTTGTTAAATCTGCGACCGCACCCTGTACACTCTGCTCGAAAATTTATAACCGTTGGTTGTGTGACAGGTCGCAACTCTTAACTTTCAACAGTCAAAAACGGCTATTTTCTTAAATCCAACTATTTAAGAGTGTTTTACATCAGTTTATCTGATATTTTGCCTATTAAAGCACACAAACCTTCCTCTGAAACCCTAAAAACCTCTCAATATCATCTGTTTCTCAATCACTCTCTGTTTTCCTACTCTCTTCTGTTCTAATGGCCCCCAAAAGAAAAACCACTTCCAAAATAAAAGGTCAAGCCAAGAGAGTTCCAGGAGTCACCATTAGAGAACCCATTGTTGATCCTCCATCTCCTCCTCAATCTAAAAGAGGTGAGAAAATTCACAAACCTCACCATCAAACCACTGAAGAAGATGTTAGGTATGCCATGCTAAAGAGAAAGAAGGTTAAAGGCACCAAATCTCCTTTTGGTGGGATGCTTTCTGCCTTGAACATCAAGGACGAAATTGAGAGATTGCTGGATGTCCTTGGATGGAGAAAATTTGTCTTTCCAGAAGAGGTAGGCTACTCTAGTCTGAGTAAGGAGTTTTTAATGTCTCTTCAAATAGAGAAGAGTGCAAATTCTGCACTAGGGTGGTATGGGGTCAGATTTAAGCTCTTTGATCAATACCAAGCCCTATCTCTAGAAGATTTTGGCAGCATTTGGGACTTCCCCTCTGAAGGTATAACCTCCTACAATGACCAAATCTTCTCAAACCCAACACTTTCTGATTTCTGGAGAGAAATTTCCATTGAAACCTCTTTTGAAAAGGAATCTAAAGCCAGACATATCAAATCTCTCACCCACTGGATGCTCCATAGGATTATCACCTATACCATTCACCAAAGAGCAGATGGGAATGAGAAAGTAACCAAGAGAGACCTTATATTTCTGTATGCTTTCACCCACAACATCAAAATAAACACCACCAAGTTCTTGATTGATACTCTTTATCATCATGCTGTAACAAGAACTGGTACCTTCTTCCTATCCTCTCAAGTTACTCAAATAGCTAGGCACCTAAACCTTCTGAATGATTTGAACTTAGCTACTTTGAGGAACCCTTTCACTCTAGCCTCCAATGCTATCACAATGGATTACTTAGAGCATGCTGGTTGTGTAAGGAAGATAGAAGGGTCATATGTATACTGCTATGGCAAGAAAGGAGTTATGGATAAACAAAAGAAAAGGCCAAGGTATACAATTGAGGAAGAGGGAGATTCTGTAGAAGTTGCAGTAGAATTACATCCAAAAGCAACTTCATCAAAAGCTGCTAAAGAAACTGCTTCATCCTCCACACAACTCATTCTCCAAGCTATCAAGACTCTCTCAAGGAAACTCACTAAGTTCAAGAAAAGTGTTTCCAAGAGATTCCAGCACTTAAACAAGAGGATAGACCTTATATCCCACATGCATCATGATCTTTATGATATGCAAGGCAAATTGGACTTGCCTCAATGCAATCTTGAAGATTGGGATATAAGTGATCACACCCAAAGCATTGCTGAAGAAGAAGAGTCCATTAGCACTAGCTCTGCCTCTGTTGCACCTCAAGATAAGGGGAAAGCTCCTTTAGTTGAAGAAGAGTTAGAGTTAGATGATGACTCAGAATAGCTTAGCTTTAGTCTGTTTTTGCTTGCATTTTCATATGTTTGCTAATTTGCTTTCTGTTTTGTATTTTCCTCCACTTCAATCTATATATTTCCATGTTTATATTTCCATTTGTATTTTGCTTAACATTTTTCCTATGCCAATGGGGGAGAGAAAATTATAAATGGAATGTCAATAAAATTATGGGAGAGAAATAAGAAAATTATGGGGGAGAAATAAGAACAAGAACAACAATCTGTTTGAACATTTGCAAATTAGGGAAAAATGTTTATGGGGGAGTTAATTTCTTGTTGAAATTTATTGAACATTTGCAAATAAGAAAAAATGTTTGCATCAAACAATAACATGTGCACCAAGATAATCTAATAATCACAATGCTCTTAACCATGATTGTTGCATATGTTAAGAGGGAGCATTTTAGACTTATTATTTTTCTTATCATTCCATTTGAAATTGTCAAAGTCAAAATGGGGGAGATTGTTAGACAAATTACCTTAATTTTGATCCTTGACAACTCAAATGGATGATCTATTTAACTTGTGTTTGAGAAATCTTGTTGCAGGATTAGGTTACTTCAAATAAGGTGAACAGAACACTTATAGCGGTCGCACCTCACCTGAATACGACCGCTCCATGTAATTAAAAGAAGAAATCTTATCACAGTAGGTTTCGCGGTCAGAAGTTCGACCTATGTCGCGACCGCTCCTACAGAATAGCGACCGTCCGAATATTTGCACGACCGCTACTCAAGGAACTTAAATCATTACAATCACAGTAAGGTTCGCGGTGACAAGAACGGTGAATGACTCGACCTCGCTTATCACTTTAGCGACCGCCCCATTCAGAATCGCGACCGCTCTACCATTCAAGAAGAAATTGTTTGAAGAGACAGTAGGTTTCGCGTCCTCAGGAGCGTCCAGAAGTTCGACGCGAGTTTCTCAATTCGACCGCGATAATCTACATAGGGCGACCGCGACATTCAAATTATGGCGGACATTCAATTTTGCCCTGTCAGAGAATGACACGTAATATGACCGTTATAAACCCACTTGATTATTCAAAAAGGGCGACCGCACCATTGCTAGGCGCGACCGTCCCGACAAACACAGCTGGGCAAGAAGCCGGTCCGACAAACACAGCATGGGCAAGATTCCAGCTGCAGAGCACTAAAATTCGACCGTTGAAGTCTTTTCAAAAGTAGCGACCGTCCCCTGTTAAAGGACGACCGCGAGAAGCATGAGCGCGACCATCCTTGCATGAAGGGCGACCGCGAAGTGCTTCGGGCAGTTTAAGTAAAGAAGGTCTAATCTACCAATACATTATTCTTAATGTCTATAACGGCTAGTAAGACCACAATGGCTATAAATACAATGTCTCTCTGAGAAAACAAAAAAAAGGAATAAGCAAGAAATCAGATTGTAATAGCCAAGCAACAAATTTTCATTTACTTAAACTTACAATTAAATTGTAATGTATGTTAGGTGTTAGCATTGAAAACACCATTGTATAAGTTTGAGTGTAAGCTTGGGAAACACTTGGGTTGAGAGAGTAAGCCTTGTAAAACTCTTGTTAGGTTGTGAGAGTAAGCCTTGTAAAACTCTTGTTTGGGTTGTGAGTGTGAGCCTAAGAAAAACACTTGTGAAGTTAGGTGTGAACTTGTGAAAACACCAAAGTTGGAAGTAAGCTTGTAAAAACTTCAAAGATTAGTGGAACCTTAACAAGTTGTTAAGGAAGTGGATGTAGGATTGAAGTAAATCCGAACCACTATAAATCTTGTGTGTTCTTTCTTTCTTCCATTACTCAACCAACTCTCTATTCCGCATTTCTTGATTGTTGAGTTTTTTAAATTGTCATTAATTCTTGAGAAAACCAATTCACCCCCTCTCTTGGTTGCCATCTTGGAACAACAACAATATTTGAGATAATTTTTTACGTGCATTGAATTTCAATTTCTTGATAAAATTAAATTGAAATAAATGAATTTTTCTAAATAGAGCTTGTGCCTTATAGCATGCCTGAAATGCCTTAAGACAAAAGAAAAACTAGAAGTGTCTACATTCAATGTACATATACCTTTATACTGTGTTTAACGGATACTCATTGTTTTTTTTAATGGGAAAAAAAAACATGAATGGCATTTTGGAGTGGTTTGTGATTCCCAAATTCAGTAATGCGTTGTCTTGTCTCTAATTTTTAATATTTTTGTCTTTGGAGCTCCCAAAAGGTTGCTGCTTAATTAATTAACTTAAAACATGTTACATTCATTTTATCTTTAAGGCCATTGTGCATGCCTCACTCATTTTCTTTTCCACTTTTTTGTTCCCTTTTTCTTTCAATAATAGAGTTTTATTCTCTAATCTCATCACAAACTTCCCACTAATTAATAGCTCCATTAAGTCATTAGCCACATCATAAACTTAACATACGAAATACTTTAAAAATATTTTATAATTTTTTCGTTCAGCTGAAAACGTCATTTTTAAAAAAAAGAAAAAAAGTATTCCTCTCAAATTGTCATTTTATAGAATCAAGAAAAATTAATTAATTTTTTTTTCAACTATATCTATATCATTAATAACTCATTCAATGAAGTAAAAGTATAATATTAATTAGGATTAACAGTGGGTCAGGGAATCCCTAACCCCCGCGGAGATTAACTCTGGGGCGGGGATTCCCCGACCCCGTCCCTATAGGGACTCGAAAAAATATATAATATATATACTATATATACATTTTATATACATTATAACATACATATACATATTATACTATATATATTATATATTATTATACATTTTTATTTTATTTGTTATTTTTTACATATATTATATGATATATATTATATTTTAATTACATATATTATATGATGTATATTATATTTTAATTATTCGTATGTACAAAATAATTTTACTTTGATATATTTTATTTTATTCTAATAGTAATTTTTAAAATTTTATTGTATATATTAATTGTATTATTAACTCTGTCTATACATGAGTTCTTTGCGCATAGCCGGTCTGAAGCCCTAATAAAAGAGGAGGGTTGCGGTAGGTGACAGCCAACATAAAACTTTATCTCATCTCATTATATGGATTTTAATGATATTTTCGTTGGAGCATCCCCTACTTACGACCCACTACATCAGAGCCCGGGTGTAGTGAGAAATAGGCAAGGGTATAGGGCGTTCCTTAAATGTGACGTGACATGTTAGCATTCAGATGTGGCGCTAAATAAGCAAGGGTTCTCACATCAAGAACATATGTGGATAAAGAAGTTAGTCTAAAATACAAATATAAGAAGACTAGCTTCAACCTCAGATGAAATTAGAGTACAAACTTTGTGGATAACACCAATGGTTGTGAGTAGTTGACGTGTCAAAAATAAGTGGATTTTTTTAAAATATTAAAAAATATTTTTCAAAATATTCACTTTTTTCTTTTAAAAATATTCACGTTTTAATTTTTTTTATTTTAGTCATTTTCAAAAATACATGTCATTTCTAGAAATATACATCTAATATATATTTATATAGTATACAGAAATTATAACGTATTTATAAATTAATAGAAAATAATATATAGTGTAATTTTTCCAAACTAAAAAATAAAGAATCTTTTTTTAAAAAAAAAATTTAAAAGGCAAAAATTATACAGTCAAGTAGTTAATTGGCCTAATAAAAAAAATTAAGTATATAAGTATAGAAATATTAAAAAAATTAAAATTATACATATAATATGCAAGATCATAAAATTTATACAATTCTATTTTCTTTTTTTTTATTTCTTTAATAATTTAAGCACTTCAAAATTATAATGTATATATTAACTTAAATTAAACATAATAAATAAAAATTTAAAAATTAAATAGATCACAAGACAATCAACAAATTTAACGATAATAAAATTAATAATTTTAGTGAGGAAAAATTATTATCTTCTCTTGTATAATTTCAATTAAGTGTATGTCAATTTCACAAACACACATTGAAAATTACACCAACATTGAAATTAGGTTTACACATCTTTTGTTAAGCGTTTAAGAATATTTGTATTGCAGTGCTCATATAATCATATCAAAAATGTATTTCATATTAATTAGATATAATATAAAGAAATTAAATAGAAGATAATGATTGAAGTTCAAAATCTCGACGTTATTCATTAATCGTGTAAATTATTTAGATTTTAACTGGGTTATATATATGTGGAAGTTGCAGGTAACAATATCTTTTGTGAAGATCATAATAATAGCAATAAGACCAGGCACAGAAATTCTTGGAAGAGTGCCTGGAACTGATGTATTTTGCGATGTCTAACAATATCCCATGGCCATTAAGACTCCTTCTACGCTTATAATTCGTGTCAAGTCTGGCTTCCTTTGTTTTGCTAATGCAAACTTTATTAAAGAAAAGTATAATATATACTCATATATATAATTTCCTTCATTTTTCTCGTATTGAGTAATTTTCTAATTAAATTCTTTCAATTTCTCGAAGTATTATTAAATGGGCAGCAGAAAAGGAAAACGAAGACAACATGAAAGGAAATGAGAAAAGGAAGATTCAACTTGTGATTCTTGACATGCCCAGTAAGTTTTCAAGGATAAAATAAAAAGAAAATAAACTTATTATCATTTATAAACACTACTGACTCGTAGTATATCTTATTAATAAAAAAGTAGGACCAATTTTTTCTCATTATTTTCGAATTTTTTTTTTTTTGCAAGATTTGACGAACATTGATACGGCAGGAATTGCTTGTCTGGAAGAATTGCGCAAGAAACTTGTCTTGAATGGAGTAGAGGTAATTAACATTGCTTAATGTTTATATATTATGTAAAATATATGTATTTAATAAAGCATAATTCCCAATTTGTTATTGAAAGAAGTGTTTTTTGGTTGTAAATTTCAGATGGCCATCACTAACCCAAGATGGCAAGTGATTCGCAAGCTAAATTTAGCCAACTTTGTGAATAGAATTGGAAAAAGGATCTTCTTGAGTGTTGGAGAGGCTATGGAAGCATGTCTGAATCCTCTAATAATGGCAGCCATTTAAGTCCTATATATTGTGCAATGCATAAATAAAATATATGTAATAAAATGTGCTTTTCACCTCCTCTAATCTTAGGACTCAATAGTGCAAGTCCAACAGGCTAAAAGCACAAATTATTGTAGTGTCAAAGTGCGTGACTTTGCCATTTTAAGTGTGTACAATTTTAAAATTTTATATCTAATAATTTTGTTAAATGTAAAAATAAAAATTTTAATTACAACATTAACGCTATAATTAATTACAATTATGGGTTAAACAAAAACATATTATGAATTTTTTTTTGAACTATCCGGTATCCAATACATTGTCCGACTAATTCGAACTTAAGCATTGTCGAGTTTCAAAGGAAGCAGCTCTTCCAGAGGAATTTTTTTTTTTAATCACAAGTTTTGAATCTCATACCTTAAGGAGGCAATAAATCTCTTACTACATGTGCCAACTCACGTTAGTAAAACATATTTTGTATTAATAATATTAAAATGAAAATAAAATTTGAGATCTCTTGTTTACTGGTGGAAGACCAAAAAACTAGCTTATTGGTAAATATTTCAATTTTTATATTTTAATTATAATTTTAATACTGCTTCATTTATTAAATATTTCACACTAGTAATTAAAATTCAAATTCAAAGAAGAAGAAATGAAAATTCTCTATATGTTGAACTTAATTAATTTGGATATATTTGCTTTGTTTACGTCTTTATTTATAGTAAAAACATTTTAGATAATTTAATGTAAATTAATAGTTTTTCTTTTTAATTTATCATAAAATCTTTTTTTTTCTCTTAACTTGTATGTTCATTAAATAAATACTTATAAAACATCAAATAAAGTTAATACAATAACGTGTAACTTTTTTATGAACTCTTTAATATCTATCATCCTTTGTAAATTCGAATTATGCTTGATTTCGAGTGTCATTTTGACCACCTTCTCATCATACTTTAAAGGTTTTTGAAAAATACAACAACTTGATCAAGGGATCTCACTTACTACAACTCTACTTCTTTGAAATGCATTCTCAAATGAAATGAAGTCGCATCAATCCTGGAATATTGGATTTTTAGCTAAAGCTTGAGTAGATTTGTTATCAATAATCATTTATATTGGTTCATTCTGCTTCATTTGAAGTTTCTTTAGTAATTTATTGGCCAAATATATATGTAATTCTCTGAACTTTACTTATTTAATCAATTTATCCCATGATTGTTTAATATGTATAGCCTCTTAAACTCAATTTTTTTTTAACTTATAAATACAAACCCACTCTAAGTTACATCGAGTCATATTGAGTTACATTTTTCTTAACTTAAAAGCATATATTTTTTTCTCTCTAAATCATTTTTCACCTAAATCCCTTCTCATCTAAAATCCAATCCCTAGAATATATATAGCACTTATATTATCATAGTTTGTAGGAATATTCCTATAAAATTGACCAAAATCTTTAAGTTGACTTCTCATCCATATAAATTGAGTATAATAATTTGCAGCGACTGAACACTCGGCTCCCACGATTGATAGAATAATTGAATTTTGTTTATTTGAAAACCATGATACAAGTGTTAGAATTAATTTTATATTGTTAAAATTAATCCTAAATGTGGGCTATATATATTTAAATATTAAATGTGTATTGCAGTCAAATTATGATAGTCAAATTAAAGTTTTGATCAAATTAGGATTGTTGACTATTGAGGTGTCCTACTCGTAATAGGATTATAAGTGTAGAGACCATTAAGTAATTTCTATTTTGTTGAAGGACCTAAATAGAAATTAATCAATTTATTCAGTTATAAATAAGGGGTCGTGGTCTCCGGGGGAACATAACAATTTTTGAGAGAACATTACGTTCCTTCAGTAGTGCTTCTGCATAACCTAAAGTGTGTATCCCCTAGAAGGCGACAAACCCCAGAATTGTCTTCAACATCAACATACGATGATGTCAGGTACGCAATTCTGCCCTTTGCAATTTAATTTGAATAATCTAGTTATCTATGTATGTTTTAGGTTTTAGGGGAATTAGGTTTTCTCCCCCTTTCAATTGGTATCAAAGCCCTGTGCTAGGTTGCTAGATTTTCCGATTAAATTGCGGTATCGATTATTGTTTTGATTCTAGAAAATTAATTCGGTGATTGTAATTTTCTAGAATTAATTTGGAATCGAATTTAGTAATCTGAAATCAATTTTGGTTTGATTTGTTTTTGGTTAATTAATCAGTTTAATTAATTTTTAAAAAAATTTGGAATATTTTGGAATTAATCAGACTTTGGATTTTTTGTATTTTTTCCTGAAATCAAATTTTTTTTTAATTTTTTTAATTAATTTTTCAAAATAATTAAAAAAATAAAAAAAATTTGGAAACTGTTCTTCACGAAGAACAGTTTCGATTTGGGCTATGAGATTTTGATCGATTTTGATGGTATTTTGGGTCGGATTTGGACCGGCGGTGGCGTGAAGGAGGTCTAACACCCTCATACGGTGGTCACCGGCGGTGGAGAGTAGTGGAGAACGGTGGAAATCGTTCGGCCGGTGTTGCGATTTTGCGATTTTGTGTTTTTCAGGCGATTCATCGCCGTTCATCGCCAACAGAAGATGGCCGGAGGTTGTTCGGTGCTCGAGCAACCGTCTGGAGGCTGTCACCGACGGTGGACGGCGCTGGATCAAAAACTGGAGCGGGCAGCGATGAAGCATTCTGCTTCTGTTTGGAGACGATGTCCTCGCTCAAAAACGGCACCGTTTTGAGCCAAAGCGCTGCGTTTGGAGCAGTGTGCAGCCCTAGCTCAAAACGGTACCGTTTTGATCCAGAACGGTGCATTTTGAAGAAGTGAACCGCGCGTCTATGGACCAGGCTAAAGCAAAAATAAAAATATATTTTTCATATTTCAAACAGGTCCTCCAACTTCTGATAATCCGATTTTAACCCAGAAAATTTTGTAATTCCTGTTTTCACCCACAAAACTTTTAATTTATTTAATTTTTAGCCCAAAATTTTCTGTTTATTTATTTTTGGCCTAAATATTTTATTTTATATTTTAATTAATTAATTAAAGTTTATTTTTATTGCAATATTTGATTGAGTTTAAATTTAATTAATATAAATATTGCAATCAATTTATTATAATTGATAATTTTATTGAGTTTAAATTTTGGTATTTTAGTTTTGATTGTGTCTAATATTTTTTAATAATAAATTAATTGCAGCAAAAAGTCGCCAAAGTGACCTCTATTGTGTAAATTGATTTATTTGGGATATTAGACAGATGTATTAAAATTCATTGCAGGTAGTAAACCGGCCCAAAGGAAGGTTGTTATCTGGCTGAATTGAGAATACATGTACAGTGATAAATGTGTGATAATTATTATGTTTTTATCCATGTGGATAATAAATCGGCCCAAAGGAAGATTTAATATTTGACAGGATTGAATTGTCAATATTTGATTGCTGCATTGAGATGCCAATTACAGTTAATGTTTTATATCCAAAGATGAAAATATTAATTTTGTGCCGGTATCTTGTTTCCATTATTTGAACTCTATTATTGTTTGTTTTAATTATTTTGTGGATAGTGAGCTTATGTTAATTTTTGTCACTTTCTATGATGTCAGCTAGCATGCCGTATAATCCTAACATTGTCCCTATGCTTGAGGGGTCAAACTTTGGTTCATGGAAATCAAGCATCATGATTTATCTAGGTTGTATGGACTTAGACCTTGCGTTCAGGATGGACGAACCTGCTCCTCTTACTGAAGTGAGCACAGATGCTCAGAGGGTTCAGTATGAGAAGTGGGAGCATTCTAACCGCTTAGGTCTTATGATCATGCAGCAAGGAATCCCAGAACATGTTCGAGGAGCCATTTCTGCTGATAAAAGTAATGCTAAAAACTATCTTGCTGAGCTGGAGAAGGTCTATGTCAAAAATGACAAGTCTGAAGTTGGGATGCTTTTAGCAAAACTCACCTCTATAAGGTATACTGGCAATGGTAGTGTTCAAGAGCATATACTGAGCATGTCCCAAATAGCCAAGAGACTAAAGGTCCTGGATTTAGTTTTACCAGAAGACTTGTTAGTCCATCTAGCTTTGAATTCTCTTCCACCACAGTATGGGCAGATCAGGACTTCATATAACTGCCAGCCGAGCAAATGGACTCTTAACGAGCTCATTGCTCATTGTGTGGATGAGGAGGAAAAGTTGTTGGCTACTAAGAAGGAGAGTGTTCATCTGGTCTCTTCAGCAGATAAGGGCAAGAACAAGAAAAGAAAGAAGACTGCTGAGAATAAGACTGCTAATAAAGGTCCTATGCAAAAGAAGCCTAAGGAATTAAAATGCTTCTTCTGCAGCAAGTCTGGACACTTACAGAAGGACTGTCATAAATACGCCACATGACGTAATACGCCACATGGCGTGTCAAGAAGGGTAAGTACCTTGTTTTAGTCTGTTCTGAAGTTAATTTAACTTCAGCTCCTAGAAACACTTATTGGATGGATTCTGGTGCTACCGCTCACATAAGTGTTTCATTGCAGGGTTGCCTGAGCTACCGAAAGCCAACTGACGGTAAAAGATACATCTATGTGGGAAATGGCGATCCGGTGCAAGTGGAGGTAATTGGGCATATTAGATTGTGTTTAAGAACTGGATTTTTTTGGATCTTGTAGATACTTTTGTTATTCTGATATTTAAGAACTGGTTTTCATTGACTTAGAGAAAGCGTATGATAGAGTTCTTAGAGAGGTTTTATGGTGGATCCTAGAGCGTAGGGGGATTTCTATAAGATATATCCAAGTCTTGAAGGATATGTATGATAGAGCTATCACTAGTGTCTGTATTATTGGAGGGGATACTAAAAATTTTTCTGTTTCTATTGGGTTACAACAAGATTCAGCTTTAAGTCCTTATCTATTTGCCTTGGTCATGGATGAGCTAAAAAAATATATACAAGATGATATTCCTTGGTGTATGATATTTGTAGATGATATTGTGTTGATAGATGAGACCTAAGCATATATAAGTTAAAAGTTGGAGTTGTGGAGAAGTACTTTAGAATCAAAGGGTTTTAAGCTTAGTAGAACTAAGATTGAATATATTCATTTTAGATTTAATAACACGAATAGAGAAGGAGACCAAGTTATTTTAGATGGAGTAGCAGTACCTCATAGTACTCATTTTAAATATTTTGGTTCTATTATTCAAGAGGATGGTAGTTATGAAGAAGATGTAAGTCATAGGATTAAAGTTGGTTGGATAAAGTGGAGGAGTGCCATAGGAGTGTTATGTGACCGAAAGATGCCAGTTAAATTGAAAGAAAAATTCTACAGCACTGGCATACAACCTGTGATGATGTATGATAGTGAGTGTTGAGCTGCGAAAGGATAACACGTGAGTATGATACATGTTGCAGAAATGAGAATGATAAGATAGATGTGTGGACATACTAGAATGGATAGAATCAGGAATGAGAGCATTATAGAAAAAGTAGGGATAACGCCTATCGAGGATAAAATAAGAGAGCATAGATTGAGATGGTTTGGCCATATAAAACGTAGACCTATGGATGCACCAGTAAGGAAAACTAAAATAGTTAAAGTATAAATACCTAAAAAAGCAGGGGTAAACCTAAATTAGCTTGGACAAAAATGGTACAAAATGATCTTGTTGTTTTAAATTTATCAAAAAAAGTAACCCTAAATCGAATCGAGTAGAAAATAAGAATCCATATAGCCGGCCCCCAATTAGCTTGGGATTAAGGCTTTGTTGTTATTGTATATTATTTGTATTATTATTTTATTAAGTGTACAATTATAATAAATTAATATTTTTATATTTTTAAATTTTAATTTTAAAAAATAAAAAAAATTAAATTCATTACGGGGATCCCCACGGGGGCAGGGATGGGGACGAGAGAAAATAGTCTCCCGTTTGTATAGCGGAGATGGGGCGGGGATTTCCCGCCCAAGATGGGGATAGGGATGGAGAGTGCTCCCCCCCCCCCCCCCCCCCCCCCCCTCGCCAAGCCTAGTATTAATAAATTAAAAGAAGGCATTTGAGTCTATTCAAAATAATTTTATCTAATGTCTAGAGAATTTAATGACTTTCTTAATAGGGGTGCATAAACTGAATACGATGATTTTAGCAGGATGGATGGAGTATTATTTTCTCATCAAATTCTTACCTCTAAATTTGAGTGCATCACTTCTATAAAGTAATTCAAAATCTCATTGATTATTTCCCTAGCTCTATATTCTTCTATTTAACACTTACATGGGATAATGTAATATTAAATAATGTTAAAAACTCTCCATCCCTTTGAAATCGTCGTATTCAACATATGCACACCTATTAAGAAAGTCATTAAACTCACTAGATATTATACAAAATTATTTTGAATTGACTAAAATATTCTCTATTAATTCATTAATACTATACCCTCACTTTATTAATTAAGTCATTAATGATAAGGGTATAATTGAAAGAAAAAAAACTAATTAATTTTTTTATTATATAAAGTGATAATTTGAGATGGATAATTTTTTTTTTTTGCAAGAGTGACAATTTCAGTGGGACGGAGGGAGTAATATTATATAATATATAAACTTAAAATTATTTATACTTATTAATTTATTTAATTATTTGCATACTTAATTAATTTTAAACTTAATTAATTAACTAAAATTTACTTTTTACGAGTTCAAATTTTAACTCAACATACTAAACTAGAGTTAATTGAAAAAAATACATATATATATATAAACTTAGCTTCTTTTTTTTTTTAATTTTATCATATTTACTGTGATAGCTAATTTAACCTATAAAATTGTAGATATGTTGATTTTTACCAATTGATGTGAACTGTTGAGATGAATAAAATATAGAATAGTTACAAAAAAAATGTGCATGATCTTTAGCACATTTTTTATTTTTTTATAATAAATTTTTAAAAAAAAATCAAAAGAGTACATAAACTATGCGTTTCATTTCAAATAATTCATATTTACTAAAAAAAAAGCAGTTAGTTTTACTTGGTAAAATATTGATTTTTCAATTTTTGTGAATTATTCTAGTTGGAAAATAATGCTAGTATGTTGTATTATATTCTTCAAAAATAATCCCAAATTGAGAAGAAAAAAATCAAGAATCCTACCTTTTTCCAACTAATGTGATGTAGGTTTTTTTTTAACAAAAACTAATTCTTCTTTAAAATGAATTTTGGTTATGAATTTTAAGTAATTGTACCTTTTTTTTGCATTATTGAAATTGAATTTAAGTGTGTTTTTGCTTATGTAATTGGTATTATATTTTTAAGTGGTTTTTAATGTGACTTTAGTAGTAGATTATTAAGAAATTAATCTTATGTTGTTGGAGTCGATTTTGTACTTTTATTTAATGTCATTCATATTTTTACTTGGCACTTTTAATTATAAAAATGGGATTCTTAATTTTATCTAGGTGATAATGAGCTAATGCTTGAAGTAAAATGGTTGTCTTATTCAAAAAATGAGATTTGTTATTTATTTTTTTGGCTGGTTACACGCGACTATACCTAATTTTGTCTAAGTCACCAAATGTAAGTTTTGAATAAGTAGGAGTAGATATGTGAACTTCAGCTAGGCATTGAGTATGCCTAAACTATTATCTACATGATATTTTTCACATCAAAATACATTTTTGATAGGCATGCACCTCTTGGGAAAGGGAAGAATACTATGACATGTATTTCATACCACATGTGCAAAATTTTGATTATATGATGGACAAAAACATATGACCTCAACATTTGTCAATGTGAGATAGTTGAGAATTCTGATTCTCAAAAGTTAACCTTATGTCTTTTGGTTAGTTCTTGAAATGTGGTTAGATGTTTGTTATCTTAAGATGTTACTAGAAAGTTATGAATGATTCGGCCTCATGGGATATTTCTAGAAAGCAAGTTTAATCATGATTAAGGGAATTGAATTGGAAGGAAGATCATTTTATACTCACTTTCTGTTTGTATTCATGAGTCAACCAATTATATTTGTGTGCTTATATAATTATGAATGCAATTTGTCTTCAGATTAGCTCAAGACAATAGAAACATGATAAGTGACTGAGGGTAAAGTATACTTTATTTACACCAAAGTCATTTCGCAAAAATGAGAAGTTATATATTCCTAACAACCGTATAGCTTAAAACTCTCGTAGTATATCAATCACACAGTTTGTTAATTTAGTATGAGCGATCTAATACATTTGTTTTTACTAGCATATAATGTGTTTTGTGTGAGTGGAAGATGTGCGAGTGGAAGATGTTAAACTTATATTTCTATATTTATTTCTATTATTGGTAATATTATGTTATTTTTCTTATTAAAGATTTTGTTATGAAAAATGTTTCTATAGAAAAAAAACAAGACAGTGAATTTTTGAATATTTATCATAGTTCACATTATTATTATTTTATTTTTAATTTACTTCATTAAAAAATGTATCAATGAAACTAATTTGATTTAGAATAAATTTATCTGCATATTACATATAGACAAAATTTAGAGATGATAATTGTACTTATATTTACGGACAACTATTGTCCTTTTGATCGGGAATGACTTTCGTCTCTAGTTTTAAAGATGACTTTCATCCCTTTTCTCTGTCATGTCCGTATATATGGACAACATTCACCCTAATTTTGGAGACAATAATTGTTCTTAGATTTAGGAATGACTATCATATCTTTAATTGGAATTAGAGACAATAATTAAAGTCATCACTATATGAGGGGGACGACTATCGTCCCTATATTAAGAATGACTATCGTCTCTTATATTATGGATGATATTGTGATTTGTCATCCCATATAAAATAGGATACGAAAGTAAAGGAGACGATAGGTAGGGATGACTAATATGGTCCCCTATATTTATAGAGACAATTTTTATATTTTTTTAGAATAATTTTATATATCCTTAATACTATTTTTTTTATAGTGAGTATAAAATCTATTTGTAAAATTCCTTATTTGTTGCCATCCCTTCACTTTCAAGGTGCTAGATAACTATTAATACTTATGGGAAGTGGGTGGAATAATATCTCATATTAATTAAAGAATGGGTTACTATGGTTTTTTTTTTTAGTTTTGAGGGAAAGAAGATTGAACTAGAGCATTACTATCATGTCTAGATATGCAAGAATATGGATTAGTTAAATAAAATGGCTTGGATTATTATCTCATTTTAACATAAATGACTTATTATGTCATTTTAACATAAAGGAACTGTTTATATTATATAAGAATGCACGTTAAGAAGTGATTTCACATCAAATAATAATAAAATAATGTTATGAATATAAAGAAAAAAAAATGTAGAGAATGAGAAATATGAAAGATCTTTTTATTATGAATTATATCTAATACACCAACCATAATCAGGTATATATAGTGGTGTAAGTAGACTTTAGATAAGAACATATGATTATAACTATTATGAAACTAATCCTAATCTAAACAGGATAAAATTAATCATAATCTTGATAGGACAAGGTTAATCAAATTAAGTAGTCTTCCATATATTTTCTAAGCTTATTTATGTGTTTTAAGTTCATTATTTTTCAATAAAGCTTAGTTTGAATTAATTTTTGTAAGACTCCTGCAGACTGAAATTTTAGGCAGATTGAACCCCTAAAGCTTTAATAAAGGGTTCAGTGATGATAGAGTTCGAGATTGGAAAAGTTGTCTTTATGAAGTTTGTAGTAAACAAGATTGTTTTCTACAAAATTAGATCTAAGATGCTGAAGAAGAATTTCAGTCCAAACTACTAAGAGTAATTGGGTCATATATTGGGATTCCGAAGTCCAAATGAGGTGATTCAAAATCCTAAAGTCATCTAATCTTCAAGATCTACAACTTTGATGAAGAATTCATAGGAAGATAAGGTTTTATCTGATTGAAAATTGGGTTTGAAAATGAAATTTGATTTTGGCAGAAATAGATTGGAAGGAGGAGTAGATTTTTTGGGTAAAGCTGACAGTAGCCAAAAGAGGGAAACTCTTCTACATTTTTCATTGGTCTCTAAGATTAGCATCATCCACCATTGGAGAGGAGATCAAAGGATGAAGAAGATTGTGCTTTGAGAAGGATGCCATCATTTCTGCAAGCTTCATCCATGTAGTTTGAACATTATATTCGGTTTAGATTTTCAAGTTTATATTTTCTTTAATGCTCTTGTTATTTCATTGAATTGAATATTAGAAATATGGATTTCATGTTTGGTTTCTTAATTTCTATGGTTTTTATATTTAATTTAGCTATGAGTAACTAACCTCCTTAGTGGGATGAGATGGATTTAGATTTGTGGATGATGGAAATTTTATAGATTGATCCATTCTTATTTTGAATAAAAGTTTTGTTGATTTTGATCTTAATGCTTGTGATTGACTGGCCACCAATTACTTATTAAATTGAAGTCATATGTTGAGTGAAAGCTATGCATGATTTTATAATAAGAAGTCAACAACTTTAGAAATTTTATTTAGAGATAAAAGAATCATCTAGAGACCAACTTAATTCCTTTGAGCTTGATAAATTATTGTAGTTTATTTATTGTTTATGAAAATATAACTTAAAAATTTCATCAATCATTAATTTTCTTATTTGAGAAAGAGGAAGATTAAAATTTAAGGAATTAGTAACTTTAATTTAAGAAAGATTTGAATTAGTTTGAAAAGTTATTTTTTTTTCCATTTGAAATAATTCTAATGAAATCTAATCCTACTTGTTTACCTTAATTTATTTGAATTTAATTTTGAATTTTAATTTGAAGATTGAATTAGTAGATAATTATCTTAGTTTAATTTAATTTTGAATTTGGATTTAGTTTTGAATTTTTTTTTAAATTGGAGATTGCTAGATAATAAATTTTCAAAATATCAAATCAATCTATTCATGTTCAGATAATAGTCGAATTGAATGATAGTTAGTCAATTTACTCATTCTCTTTAGGAACGATCTTTATTATCACTTTACTACTTGTCACTATTAGTGCACTTGCAGTATTGAGCTATAGTATACACTAATCGTTCAATACATTTTTTGGCGTCGTTGCCGGGGAGAGAGAAATTAATTTGATAATATTAAGTTCGAAGAGAGTATTAATTTAAAATTTTATTTTAATTATTTTCTTTTTCTTTTTTACAGGAATTATGTGCAATAATAGATAAGCTTATTAGAAGAATTTAATCCTAAAATTGAAAAGCAGAGCAGAGAGAATAATAGAGCAAGAAAGGAGAGACTTCGCTTAGAAAGAGAAGAAAGGGAGCAAATTCATACACAAGAGTCTCTAGAAGAAGAAAGTAGAATTAATCTGGAAGAAGCTAGTGACGAAAAAGTAAATATGGATGACCCACAAGATCAAATTCAACCAAGAAATCTCACTTTGAGAGAACATACCATGCCTAATGCTCAGATTGGATCAAGCATTACTTGCCCGCAGTAATTGCTAACAATTTTGAGCTTAAACCAGCTCTCATCAGCATTGCTCAACAACAACTTTTCTATAGGTTAGACCATGAAGATGCTATTGGTCATTTGGCAAATTTTCCAGAAATTTGTGATATAATAAAGATGAATGGAGTCCATAATGAGGCCATTAGGCTACTCCTTTTCCTTTCGCATTGAAGGACAAGGCAAAAGCTTAGTTGCAAGGACAAGCTGCTAGAACTTTCACCACTTGGGATGATCTTTCTAAAGGATTTCTGGCAAAATACTTTCCTTCTGGGAAACTGCAAAATTCAAAAATGATATACCTAGTTTTATGCAGTTTGATGGTGAATCACTTTATGAAGCATGGGAATAATTTAAAGACCTTCAAAGGAAGTGCCTTCACCATGGGATTCTAGAATGGCTAATTGTTCAAACATTTTATAATGGGATAACAGGGCCACTAAAGAGTACAATTGATGAAGCTATAGGAGGGTCTCTTATGAACACAAATACAGCTGAAGCATTGGAATTGCTTGAATCCATGGCAATAAATAATTACCATTGATCTAGTGAGAGGTTTTTACCTAAGAAAGTAGTTGATGTACATGAAGTAGATGGAATTTCACTACTTTCAGCTAAGTTTGATGGCTTAGCTAGGAAGTTAGAACATGTTAATTTAGCTACTACAGGTTGTGAAGGGTGTGGTGAAAACCATCGATCTTTTGAATGTCCAGCTCAAGAACAAGTACATTTTGTAGGGAATCAAAATAGATCTCAACAAATTCCTTATGAAACACATACAATCCTAGTTGGAGAAAACACCCAAATTTGTCTTGGGGTAAAAATCAAGGGAACCAAGAAAATCAAGAGAACCAATTTAACCGAAAAGGGAAGTACCAACCACAAGTTCCAAACTGGGGTCAAGGTCAAGCTAATTATTAAGACAATAAGATGGGTTATGAAACTGCTTTAGAAAATTTTATTTTTATTTCTAGTAAGAGGTTTGACAAATTAGATAAGCAATATGACATGTTGAAAGTTAGGATGGATCAAATTGCAAGTCAAACCAGGAACCTTGAAGTGCAAATTGGGCAAATAACTAGTTCTTCAAATTTAGGAAGTCTAAGGGGCTTTGCCTAGTAAAACAAAAATAAATCTTAGGGAACATTGCAAAGCCTTCTAGGAGTGATGTGAAGCCTTATGTATAAAGTAAAAAGTAAAAAGTAGGAGATTCTCAAAGGCTTCAGAAGTAAAAAGTAGAGAAACAGTATGAGAAGTTTCTTGAAGTGTTCAAGTAACTGAAAATCAATATACCTTTTGTAGATGCTCTTGTTCAAATGCCATAATATGTCAAATTCTTGAAGGAGATTCTTTCTAACAAGAGATCCATAGAAGAAAATATAAGAGTTTCACTTACTGAAGAGTGCAGTGAAGTGATCCTAAAAAAGCATCCATCCAAATTGAAGGATCCATGGAGTTTTTCTATACCTCACACTATTGGTGATTTTAATTTTAACAAAGCTTTATATGAGTTGGGTGCTAGAGCGAGTATAATGCCAAATTCTATTTGCAGGAAGCTTGGATTCATCGACTTGAAGCCCACAAAGATGACACTTCAATTAGCTGATTGCTCGGTGAAATTCCCTTTATGAATTATTGAAAACATTTTGGTTAAAATTGATAAATTTTTTATACCTGTTGATTATGTTGTTCTTGAAATGGAAGAGAATATTAAAATTTCTCTAATTTTAGTTAGACCATTTTTTGCTACTGCAAGGCTATGATTGATGGTAAGGGTCGAAAGTTAACTTTGCAAGTAGGTGGAGAGAAAGTAGAGTTTAATCTTAGTGAATCCATGAAAGAACCTAGTATTATGGATAATTATTTTAGAGTTGATATTATTGATGAGTTAATTCAAGAAATCTATGAAAAAGAGTTTAGAGAGGACCTTTTAGAGGCTTGTTTGATTCATAGTGCAACTCAAAAAGATGACAATCAAGAGATTGCAGCTTGTGCTTATACCTTGCAAATGACACCACCCATAACTTTTAGGGGATTTGAAGAGATAGGGAAGTCGACACCTTTACCACCCCCCCCCCCCCCCTTCAATTGAGAAACCTCTGATACTTGAGCTGAAACCATTGCCTTCTCATTTGAAATATGTCTTTTTAGGGTCAAATTATAGCCTACCAATAATTATAAGTGATAAATTATCTGAGGACTAGTAAGAACAAACATTAGGTTAGGAAATTTAAGAAGACTATAGGTTGGACTATTTCTAATATCAAGGGTATTAGCCCATCTTTGTGTATGCATATGATTTTGATGGAGGAATATTGTAAACCTATTGTGGATGCACAAAGAGGTTTAAATCCTAACATGAAGGAGGTGATTATGGCTGAAATTACTAATATATCAGATGCATGTATTATTTACCCAATTTTGGATAGTCTTTGGATAAGTCCGATACATGTAGTGCCAAAGAAAAGGGGGATGACTGTCGTTAAAAATGAAAAAGATGAATTAATTCCATCTAGGATAGTTACGAGTTGGCAAGTATGTATTGATTATAGAAAATTAAATAAGGCCACTTGTAAGGATGATTTTCCATCACTTTTTATTAGTCAAATGTTGGAGCGATTAGCCGATAATTCATTCTTGTTAGATGGATACTCAGGGTATTTACAGATACCCATAGCTCCATTTTCTTAAGAAATTTATTTTCTCTAGGTTTGGTGTACCAAGAGCAATTATTAGTGATGAAGGTTCATATTTTTGCAACAAGGCTTTTGAAACTCTTCTTAGGAAGTATGGAGTTCATCACAGGATATCTACACCTTATCATCCACAAATGAGTGGTTAGGTAAAGATTTCTAATAGAGAAATTAAGTGGATATTGGAGAAGATTGTGGGAAGTTCTAGGAAAGATTGGGCACTAAAATTGGATGATGCTTTATGGGCTTATCGGACTGCTTTTAAGACACCCATTGGAATGTCTCCATATAGGTTGATTTTTGGTAATGCTTGTCATATTCCATGAAAGTTAGAACATAGAGCTTATTCGGCAATTAGACAATTAAATTTTAATATGAAAACAACAGGTGAAAAGAGATTACTTTAGTTAAGTCAACTTGAGGAATTTCCCCTTAGTTCATATAAGAATGCTAAGTTGTATAAAGAATGAACCAAGGCATTGCATGAAAGCATATCCGTGAGTGTAATTTTCATAAAGGCCAATTTGTATTATTGTTCAATTCTAGACTTAAACCTTTTCTTAGAAAACTTAAGTCTAGATGGCCAGGGCCATTTAAGATAGTTAAAGTTCATCTTTCAGGAGTGGTGGATATTTGAAATAGCTCAAATCAAGTTTTTACAGTTAATGGACAGATTAAAGCCATATATAATTAGTGAACTAGCTGATAAGGCTTTGGTTTGTTACTTTAATGTTTGAGATTCAAAGAAAAAGTCAAGCTGAAGACTTTAAACAAGCGATTTTGGAGGCAACCCAAATTTCTATATCTTTATTTCCATTTAATCTTTGTATTTTTAGTAGTTTTAATTTATTTAATTCATTTTATTTAAAGTTTTAATGATTGTTTTATATAATATTAGAGTTACTAATTGAGTTTATTGGTGTTTTGTAAGTGGGGAGAAACAAAAAAAAAACTAAGTGGTAGTGAACATATTTAATTTTGCATGATTTTTAGTGTTTTCCAATTTTAATTTTGTTATGTTTTATTCTTGTTTTTGTTTGTTAAGCAAATAGCGAAAGTGGATAATAAAGGGGCAAGAAAAGGAAAGTTTGAATTGTATTTGTTTTTATATCTGTTTTGAATTTAAAAAAATTATTATTTTGGTCAGGTACTAGCGCACTCATGCCACACAGAACTGAGCGTATGTTTTCATAAAAAATAAATAATGATTGATTGATGGAATTTATAAGTTCTATTTTCATGAACAAAAAACTACAACAATCTATCAAATTCAAAGGAACTAAGTTAGTCTCTAGATGATTCTTTTTTCTCTAAATAGAATTTCTAACGTTGTTAATTTTTTTCTAAAATCATACCTATCTTTCACTCAATATATGATTTCAATTTAACAAGCAATTGGTGGTCAGTCAATCATAAGTATCACAAGTTGTCGGCTCTAACCAAAAAATATACTCCTCATTCCAATCAATTCCTCCCAAATTCCAATTTTAATTTTGAAATCCTATTTTCTATCATATAAAAATTTATCTCCCTTTAAATTCTTCATAAAGGTTGTAGACCTTGAAGAGTAGATGACTTTAAGCTTTTGAATCACCTCATTTCGACTTTGGAAACCCAATATATGGTCCAATTACTCTTACTGGACTGGACTGAAATTCTGCTTCAGTATCACAGATCTAATTTTTGACTTAATAGTTGGAGGCCCAAAAATTCTAGTATTTCAAAGAACTAGATCTCTCCGGAAAGTTTAAGATATCCTCTATAAACTTCATAAAGACAAAATTTTCAATATCGAAAAGGGTCCAATCTACCTAAAATTTTAGTTTGAAAGAGTCTTACAAAAATTAATTCAAACTAAGCTTTATTCAAAAATAATGAATTTAAAAATATAAATAAGCTTAGAATAAATTAATTCAACTCAATTTCATGCTAAAACTAAGAGAAAAATATATAGTCAATATGCACTTATTAGACGTACGAGTGGAAGATGCTAAACTTATATTTTTATATTTATTTCTATTATTGGTATTATTATGTTATTTTTCTTATTAAAGATTTTGTTATAAAAAATGTTTATGTAGAAAAAACAATACAATGGATTTTTGAATATTTATCATAGTTCACTTTATTGTTATTGTATTTTTAATTTATTTCATTAAAAATGTATCAATGAAACTAATTTGATTTAAAATAAATTTATCTACACATTACATATAAACAAAAATTTAGAGATGATAATTGTACTTATATTTACGGACGACTATTGTCCTTTTGATAGGGGATAACTTTCGTCTCTAGTTTAAGATGACTTTCATCCCTTTTTTTTTTTTTGTCATCTCTGTATATATGGACAACATTCACTCTAATTTTGGAGACAATAATTGTTCTTAGATTTAGGAACGACTATCATCTCTTTAATTGGAATTAGAGACAATAATTAAAGTCATCCCTATACGACGGACGACTATCGTCCCTATATTAAGAATGACTATCGTCCCTTAAATTATGGATGATATTATAATTTGTTGTCCCATATAAAATAAGATACAAAAGTAAAGGAGACGATAGATAGAGATGTCTAATATGGTCCCCTTTATTTATAAAGACTTTTTTTTATATTTTTTTTGGAATAATTTTATATATCCTCAAATACTATTTTTTTTTATAGTGAGTATAAAATCAATTTTTAAAATTCCCTATTTTTTGCCATCCCTTCGCTTTTAAGGCACTAGATAACTATTAATACTTATAAGAAGTGGGTGGAATAATATCTCATATTAATTAAAGAATGAGTTACTATGGTTTTTCTTTTTACTATTAAGGGAAAGAAGATTGAACTAAAGAATTACTATCATGTCTAGATATGCAAGAATATAGATTAGTTAAATAACATGGTTTGGATTATTATCTCATTTTAACATAAACAGCTTATTGTGTCATTTTAACATAAAGGAACTATTTAAATTATATAAGAATGCACGATAAGAAGTGATTTCACATTGAATGATAATAAAATAATGTTATGAATATAAAGAAAAAAATAGGTAGAAAATGAGAAATATGAAAGATCTCTTTATTATGAATTATATCTAATACACCAAAAATAATTGTGTATATACAGTGGTATAAGTAGACTTTAGATAAGAACAAATGATTATAACTATTATGAAACTAATCCTAATCTGAATATGATAAAATTAATCATAATCTTGATAGGATAAGGTTAATCAAATTAAGTAGTCATCCATATATTTTCTAACACTTCACCTTATATGACTATGCCTATGAATATGTCTCATTAAAATCTTGCTAAAAAAATCCAGTGGGTTAAAAACTTAGAGAATGAAAAAGAGTATAACTTCTCCTAAAATTATAATTGACTAAGAATATATCTAAGTGAACGCATTCTAATATTGTATACTTGCTTTTTGAAAGTTGATGTCGACAGTGCCTTTGTGAATAAATGTATTGGATTATTATTTGAACGAACTTTGCAAATATCGACTTCTCCTTTCTTCATAAGTTCATGAGTGTAGAAGAACTTTGGTGCCATATGTTTATTTATATCACATTTTATATAGCCTCCCTTGATTTGTGCAATACATACTGTATTATTTTCATGCAATATTATTAGTTTGTTGCTTCTTATAAGTAATCCACATGCTCTTCTAATATGTTCAATCATGCTTCTCAACCATACATATTCACGACTAGTCTAATGAATTGCTAATAACTTTGAATAATTTGATGAAGTAGCAGTGATTGTTTGATTCACATATCACCATGAAATAGCAGTATTGTTATATATGAAGGCATAATCTATATGGGATTGAGTTTTATGAGGATCAGAAAGATATCCATCATCAACATATCCTGTCAGTTTAGACTTTATTCCTTTTAGGAAAAATAAACCCATATTGGATGTGCCACACATGTAACGAAGAACATGTTTCACTCCACTTCAATGCCTTCTAGTTGGTACAGAATTAAACCTTGAAAGTAAGTTAATTATAAAAGCAATATCTAGTCTTGTGTTGTTAGCAAGATATAAGAGCGTCCCTATTGCACTAAGATATGATACTTCAGAATCAATAATCTCTTCATTATTTTCTTGGGGGCAAAAGAGATCTCCCTTTACATCAAGAGAACGAATAACTATTGGAGTGCTTAATGGATAAGATATATTCATATAAAATTATTTCAAGATTTTTTCGATATATGATGCTTCATGGAGAAAAATTCTATTTGACAGATACTCAACTTAGAATCCAAGATAAAATTTTATTTTTCCAAGATCCTTCATTTCAAATTCCTTCCTTAAATAGTTTGTAGTAATTGAGATCTCTTTTGAAGTTTTCACTATATTTAAATCATCAACATAGACTATATTATAGCAAATCCTGAATTTATCCTTTTGATAAAAACAAATAGGTAAAGAGGATTATTTTCATATCCATTATTCACTAAGTATTCATTGAGGCAATTATACCACATTCACCTAGATTGATTTAACCCATACAAGGATCTTTGGAGTTTAATAAAGTATATATGTCTAGATTTCAGGCATCTTAAATTTTTTTGGGATTTATATATATATGTCATTATCCAATGAGCTATATAAGTAAGTTGTCACAACACCCATCAAATATATGTTAAGCCCTCAGAGGCTGTCAAACTTATCAAAAATTTATAAGTAATAGCATTCATGACAGGGGAATATATCACATCATAATATGTACTAGGTCTTTGTGAGAATTCTTGTGCCACAAGTCGTATCTTATATCTCATAATATCATTTAATTCATTTCTCTTACAGAAAAATACCCATTTGTATTCAATAAGTTTGACATCTTTTGGTGTCAAAATTATTTCTCCAAATACTTTACGATTAGCTAATGAATCTAACTCAACCTGAATAGCCTCTTTCCATTTTGGCTAATCATTTCTATGTTGATATTCTTCAATATTTTTAGGCTCATGCTTATCATCATTGATTATTTCAGAAGCAACAACATATGCAAACACATAATCAATAACAATTTCATCTCTTTCCCATATATTTTCATATTTCAATGAGATCTCATAATTTTTCGGTACCAGAACCACTTCTGGGGTTACTTCTCTAGAAATATGAAGTTGTTGATCTATGTTAGTTTTGACCTCTTCAGGAGCAACATTTTGTAAATTTTTCATTTTCCTTCTTTTTCGGGGAACAACATTTTTTGACCCAAGTGGTATACCATGCTTCAGGCATGTATTATATTTATTTGCTACCATAGTAATAGGATGTCCTGCAGGGACAATCAATCGAGTAGGAGTATTAGCAGCCAGAACATGTAATTTTTACACCTTCTGAGTATCTGTAAAGACATCTGGTAATTGATTTGCAACATTCTGCAAATGAATTATTCTTTAAACTTCTATTTCACATTGATTTGTGTATGTATTAAGATTGGACAAAGTTAGTGTATTTCAACTAATCTCTTATTCTTTCAGCCCATTAATTTTATCTTCCCCTAATGGTGGAAAAACTTACTCATCAAATTGATAATCTAAAAATCTTACTCTAAAAAGATCACCTGTTAAAGGCTCAAGATATCTAATAATAGGTAGAGAATCAAAACCTATATAGATACCAAGATGACATTGAGGACCCATTTTAATTCTTTGGGGAGGTATTATGGAGACATATACCGCACAACAAAAAATTTTAAGATGAGATATATTAGGTTGTTGGTCAAACATAATTTGCAAATATGAAAAGTTATGATATGCAGATGGTCGAATATGAACTAAAAATGCAACATGAACTATAGCGTGTCCCCAAGTAGATGTTGGAAGTTTTGATTTCATGAGCATAGGTCTGGTAATTAATTGTAAATGCTTTATAAAAAGATTTAGCTAAACTATTTTGAGTGTGAATATGTGCAATAGAATGTTCAAAAGTAATTCCTATTGACATATAATAATTGTAAAATGCTTTTAAAGTGAACTCACATGCATTATCTAGACGAACTGTCTTAATAAGATGATAAAAAAATATTGATCTTAACTTTATAATTTGAGCAAAAAATTTAGCAAAAGCAATATTATGATTTGACAATAAACAAACATATGACCATCAAGTTGAAGCATCAATTAAAATTATAAAATATCTAAATAGTCTACAAGATGGATGAATAGGGCCACAAAGATCCCCATGTATTCTTTACGGAAATTCGAGAGACTCCAAATGTAATTTAGATGGCGAATGTCTCGCAATTAATTTACCTTGAGCACAAAAGTAATTATCATATAAAATAATTTTCTAATTTTTCAATGGATGTCCATTTGTATTCTCAATAATATAGCGTATCATGTTTGAACCTGGATGGCCAAGACAATCATGCCAAAGTATAAAAATTTTAGGATCTGTGCACTTCCGGTGCATATAGACTATCCAATAATTTTTATTTTTGTATAGTATAATCCAGCTTATAAACTTAAAAATTTTTCTAATATGAACTTCTGGTTCAAATTTGTAGAAATTGAATATTGTATCAATATTCAATATCACCCTCATTTTTTATTTCAATATGATACCCATTGCAATGTATATCTTTAAAACTTAGTAGATTTCTTCAAGATCTACTAGAATATAATGCATTATCAATATATAACTTTATTCCATTTGGTAACATAAGATGGACTCTTACAAAACCTTTAACTACATTTGCAGTATCAGATGTTGTATTAACATTAATTTTAACTAATGTTAATTGTAAAAAATATTTCTTATCTTGAAGAATTGTGTGAATTGTACCATTGGCATCCTTCATAATATCAAGTAAACAAAATAATTATACTAAAAATAAAGTCTAGTCTTAGTATAATTTTCGAGAAAGAGAAAATTATGACTATGAAAGAAAAATAACATAATTATGAAAAACTATTCTAATAGTTAACATTTTCATCTCCCATGAAATGATCAATTTTGTCATCCTTATCTTCAAAAAAAAAATAGAAACATTAAAATCAATATTTAAAGGATGCTCATCATTATTAGTAGGGTCTACAGTTTCAGAAAAATTCATTTCAACATTTTTTCCTTCTCTTTTATTGATGATTTGCAAAAATAGACTAAATGTTTTAGAGTACGACATATTCTTAATCAATGACCATTTGTTCCACATATATAATAAGTAGTATCATTGTTTTGCACCTTCCTTTTAGAAAGTACTTCATTCTTGACCCATTTTATTTTATTCTTTTTAGCACATTTGCTTTCATAATTGGTCTAGAAATTCCTTCCACTCTGACCTCTTTTACCACGACCCTGCCCACAATCTTAAGAAAATGCCACATTCACTTCAGGGAGAGTTGTTGAGCTAGTAGGACGAGTTTGATAGTTTGTCATCAAAAGCTCACTATTTTGTTCAGCCACAAGGAAATAAGAAATTAACTCAAAATATTTTTTAAATGTACGCTCTCGATATTGCTACTGTAAGAGTACATTCGAGGCATGAAAGGTTGAATATATTTTTTTTAACATATCCTCATTAGTAATTGTTTCCTCACATAATTTTAATTGAGAATTAATCTTAAATAAAGCTAAATTATATTCACTTACATTTTTAAAATACTACAATCATAAGTGAATATATTCATATCAAGCTTTTGAAAGAATCACTATTTTTTGGATTTCATATCTTTCTTTTAAAGAATATCAAAAGGCTAATGGGTCTTTAATAGTAAGGTATTCAGTTTTTTATTCTTCATGTAAATGATGTCGAAGGATAATCATTATTTTTGCGTAATCCTGCAAAGATGTTTTATTTTCTTCATTAATAGTATCTCCAAGATTCATAGAATTAAAATGAATCTCGACATAAGTACCCATGATAGATAATTTCTTTCGAAAATATCAAGGGCAACAAACTTAAGCTTTGTAAGATTTGACATTACAAAGACGCTATACTTAAAAAATAAGAATCTTAAATTAAATAGGTATAAATATATAATAAAATCTATGTGAAAATTACATGCATAAAAAATCAATTTTTAATAAGATATTATAATGACAAATACACAAAATCAAATAAATTCAAATACAGTGTTATATATATAACGATTCTTAAATATAATACAATAATATATTATAAAGAAGCAGCTTGAAATTTAGAATGAGCATCATTATATTTGTGTAGAATCATCATTAGCAAATCATCATCATTATATTCTCATCACCACCACATGAAATTTTATGTGACAGAGAACAAATAATAGTGTTGGGTTTTATGAATAAATATGTGGTGGAGAACAAATAAATTAAACTTTTGGTGAATATTGTACTTCATTAAAAAAACAAATAAAGAACAAATAAAAAAAATGTGAATTTTATAAAAAAGATATGGCATACTATTCAAAGAGTTTAACAGGCATTGGGCTTTACGTGAATAAGACCAAGTGTCCTATTTTATTGATCATCATACCAACCAAATAAGTTAAATTAAGAACATATTTAGTTAATAATATTTTAATTTATGTATATTTTATTATATATAAATAAAATATGACATTTTAAATATATATATATATATATAGGACAAAGGTCTAATTTAACCCATGTACTATAGCGACTAGACCACTTTGATCTTTAAATATTTTTTTGAACTAAATTAGAACTTTTTTTTTAAATTGGCTCAAATAAGCTCTTTTTTAACAAAATCGTTAGAAGAGTTTAACGGTTACTGATATAGCAACTTATGAGGGTCAAATAGGGACTTAGGCATATATTAATGTCCAAATTGAATCTCAAACCAAAATGTATAATTTATTAATAATATAAATTATATTATTTTAAAAATTATTAATAAATATTTTTTAATATTAATAATTTATAACATCAATAAATAATTTTTATAATATTCTAATTTATAATAATTTTAATAATTTATAATTTATGATATATTATAACAATTTTATAATTTATTTATATTATAAATTATATTATTTATTAACAAAAAAATAAATTATATTATTTTAAAATTATTAATAGATAATTTTTTTAATATCAATCATTTGTAACATTAATAAAAAAATTTATATTATTACATTAAAAATAATAAAAAATAATCATAGATTATAATAATTTATAATATTAAAAATAGTTTTAATCTTACTTTAATTTTAATAATTCATTATGTCAATTTAATTTTAACAAATAATTTATAATATGAAAAATTAAATAATTAAAAATAAAATTATTAGTTTTTTAATATTTAATTTTAATAATTAAATATCAAGCCTAAAACTACTCTCAAGCCTGATTTTTCATATACAAGGAATGAAGAAATATTTATTCATAGCAAGTAAAGAAAGATTCAAATATATTTCAAGTCGATTAAAGTCACGTTATATACCAAAATCAAAATGTTATATAAATTACATGTAATTCAATAATATGTCTAATTGAACAACAAATTTTGATGTTCGACAATCTCAGTATTTGAAAAATAAATTTTTTACATATTCATGTAATCTTAGTGGTTAAAAAATCAGGCTCGATAGTAGTTTTCAGCTTGATATTTAATTATTAAAATTAAATATTAAAAAATTATAATAATTTTATTTTTAATATATTTTAATTATTTAATTTTTCATATTATAAATTATTTGTTAAAATTAAATTGATATTATAAATTATTAAAATTAAAGTAAAATTAAAATTATTTTTAATATTATAAATTATTATAATCTATGATTATTTGTTATTATTTTTGATACAATATTACAAAAAATTATTTGTTAGTGTTACAATTTATTGATATTAAAAAAATTATCTATTAATAATTTTTAAAATAATTTAATTTATAATATTAATAAATTATAAAATTATTATAATATATCATAGAATATAAATTTATTAAAATTATAAATTAATAAAATTATTATAAATTATAATATTATAAAAATTATTTGTAGATTTTATATATTATTAACATTATAAAACTATTTATTAATAATTTTAAAAATAATATAATTTATAATATTAATAAATTATAAATTTTGGTTTAAGGTTTAATTTGGACCTCAATCTATGCCTAAAGTTCATATTAGACTCTCATAAGCTGCCACGTCAACAGTCGTTAAACTCTTCTATTGGTTATGTTAAAGAAAGGCTTATTTGAGCCAATTTTAAAAGAAAAAGTTTCAATTTTGGTTCAAAAAAAAATGTTTAAGGACCAAAGTGATCCGCTCGCCATATGTCACAAGACTTGCTTGTGACCTAGCCAAAGTGGAGGCCAGACTAGGAATTATCTAGAGTCTTATATGTAAATATTCTTTAGAATATTCTAGTGTTCCATAAATTTTAGAGTTTTGTATGTGTAGATTTCTTTAGAATATGCTAGAGAATATCCTATTAATATGACAGAATATTCAAGGAATATCCTTGAAATTTTATAGAAGTTTATTCTAGGCCGTTTGATCAAATTGATCGCTACCATCTATTGAGGAGGTGGAGTAGTATAAATAGGTATAGAATTCATTTTTTGTAACCATCCAATTCTTTCACAAGTTCTTAAATAATAAGAGCTCTCAAGAATTCTCCAAGCTCTCTCTTCTTCTCTTGTGATTGTGTCACTTTATTTATTACTTAGCTTTAGCATTCTGCTTATTGGGGTAAGACTGACTAGCATTCAATCAAGTGTTGGGAAAAGTTTGCTAGTGTCATACATGTTTGAGCTCGAGTGAAAGAAATCCCATGACAATTGGTATCAGAGCCTCTATTGGGAAAACTTCAACACAAGAGAATGTCAGAAGCTACAAATCCTTTTGTTGCTAATAGCACCGCCCAATGTGGGAAAGGCCACAAGGATAAGTCAAGGGACATTGTCGCTGCCATGGAGGAAAGGTTGTCTAGGTTTAATGCCACCATATTCGAGATGAGGGACAAAGTCAAGGACGTAGACCAATGCATCGAGGGGCAAGAGTCTACTGGGGTGGATGAGCTTCGCGAAGAGATGCAAGTTGCCTTGAACATGGCATTGAACATAGTGTCCAAGAAGATGCAATCCTTGGAGGCCATTATTGCTACGAAGGATGATGATGTGAATGCTTGCAAGGTAAGGATTACGAACCTTAAAGAAGTTAAGGAGAAACTACAAACTCAACTTAGTGTGTGTATGGCTATCGTAGCCAATGGAGATGGAGCTACGCATGTTGCTCCTACCCGCAAAGTGGATATTCCAAGGCCCCAAGCCGATAATGGGACAAGGAATGCAAGTGAAATTGACAACTTCCTTTGGGACATCGAGAACTACTTTGATGCAACGGGTGAAGAGTGCCACTCCCTACCTAAGGGATATCGCCATGATATGGTGGCGAAGAAGGAGTGATGATGTGAAGAAGGGTCTTTGCACCATTGACACTTAGGAAGACTTCAAGGGGGAACTCAAGAAGCAGTTCTACCCTGGGAATGCACAAAATGAATTTAGGGCCAAGCTTCGTCGCCTTCAACATAAGGAAGTTTACATAAGGGACTATGTGAAGGAATTCTCCGAGTTCCTACTGAAGATTCCAAACATGGGGCAAGAGGCTACTCTCTTTTGCTTCATCGATGGCTTAAGTGGTTGGGCCAAACTAGAACGCAAAAGGAGAGGAGTGTAAGATTTAGTAACCATAATGGCTGCTGCCGAGTCCTTAATTGAATTCAAGAGGAAAGATTCAAAGAAGGAATAGGGCAAGAAGTCCACTAATAGTGGAAAAGGAGGGGGAGATAGGATAAATCTCCCAAGAAGGGTCAACACAAAGGCAAAGGAAAGAAAGAGGACAAGGATGATGCTTCTAAATCCAAGATCGCTTGCTTCTTATGCAATAGGCCTTATCGAGCTTTTGAGTGCCCCAAGCGTAGGAAGATTGCTGCCTTATTCATGGAGGAGGAAAAGCAAGAGGAACGAAGACTTGCTTCAATGTTCCTACTTAGTTCCACCCAAGCCAAAGTGGAAGAACAACCACAAGGCCGGATGTATTTGGAGATCGAGATTGAGGGCAAGATAATCCAAGCCTTGGTAGATATTGGTACTAATACTGTCTACATTGTAAAGGAGCTAGCAAATTAGAATAGCTTGTCCTACACTAAGGAAAAGGGCTTCATCAAGGGAGTCAATACCAAGAGTCTCCCAATTGATGGTATAACAAGAGGCACCGACGTCAAAATTGGCCAATGGAGAGGTAAGGCCAATATCACTATCACTTTCATTGATGATAACAAGTTCTATTTTGGCATAGATTTCTTAGACATGGTGAAGGCTTTCTTGGTTCCTTATGTCGACACCATGTGCATTATGGAAAAGAGACAACCATGTGTTGTTCCCATTAAAAGGGAGATTGGTGATGAGAGAATGGTGTCTGCCATCCAATTCTCTGAGGGCGTGAAGAGAAATGAGCCCACTTATCTTGCTACCCTTAAGATAGATAAATGCACCAAAGGCAGTTCAAGACATACTTGAAGAGTTCAAGGACATCATGCCTACCGAGTTACCAAAGAAGCTTCCTCCAAGAAGAGAGGTGGATCATGCTATAGAGTTGGAGGTTAGAGCAAATCCGCCCTCTTTTGCTCCTTATCGCATAACACCTCTCGAGTTAGAAGAGTTAGGGAGGCAATTGAAGGAATTGCTTGGTTCTGGTTATATTCGTCCGGCTAAATTATGGTGTGCCAATTCTATTTCAAAAGAAGCATGATGGGTCACTTCGGTTATGTATTGATTACCGTGCTCCAGCAAGATTACCATCAAGAATAAGTATCCCATCCCACCCATTGTGGATTTATTTGATCAACCTGTCGATGCTAGGTACTTTACCAAGTTGGACTTACGATCGAGGTACTATCAAGTTCACATAGCCAAAGGAGATGAGCCAAAGATGGCTTGTGTCACGAGATATGGGTCATATGAATTCCTTGCGATGTCCTTTGGCCTCACCAATGTGCCGACCACATTTTGTACACTCATGAATAAGGTACTTGCTCCTTTCCTTGGTCAGTTTGTAGTTGTGTACCTTAATGATATAGTTACTTATAGAAAGACATTGGAGGATTACATGGAGCATTTGAGATAAATGTTCTGCACTTTAAAGGAGAATGAGTTGTATGTGAAGAAGGAAAAGTGTTTTTTCACCCAAGAAGAGGTGACTTTCTTGGGTCATGTCATCCATAGGGGCAATCTAAAGATGGACAAGTCTAAGGTGCAAGCCATCCAAGATTAGAAGCCACCAACTAAAGTCATCGAGTTGAGATCATTCCTTGGCTTGGTGAATCACTATAGAATATTCATCAAAGGATACTGTGAGCAGAAATTTTTGCCCCCACTCCAGGTGAGATGGTTCTTATGACTGCAGTACTATTAGACTCTGGGCCATAGAGAATAAGAACCTAAACCTGGAGAATATGAGTCGCCACCCGAACAGGCCAAGAAGAAAATAAAAGGGGTGGATGACTCGATTCCTAAGAAATCCCCAACCCCTGCTGGGTTCAAAAAGTTGGGTATACATGGAGAAGGTAAGAATGACCCAACACCCTCATAACGTCCAGGTCATTGGATCTGACCTCCTTTTCATATCTGAATATTATTGAATTCTTGATCATTATAATACTACCCATTTTACATACAAAATAAATATTTATTATATTAAAATCAAAACAACCAATTAAAATGGGCACCCATACTAGATGGAAACGTGCCCTTATAATGTTTTAAAAATCCTTAAAAAAAATAAAAAAAAATGGGACACCCACCAAAAAGGTGGAAACGTGCCCCTTACATCAATCTCAAATAAGATAAAAGAAATAAATTAAATAAATAAGCACCCACAAAGTGAAAAAATGTCTTTTACAATCTTAAAATTCAAATAACATGTGGATATAGTTCAATTAAATAAAATAAGTAATAAAACAATCAAAGTGCATTATCCATCATAAAGCATATAATAATAAAGCTCATCATCCGCCACATAATAAATCAAAATTAAATCAATAAAATTAAAGTCACAACACCAATTAGGGTTATATAATGCAAATTGGGGCTTTATTTTTAAAAATCTAGGATTTTATTAGGAAACTAGGGTTTAGACCTAAAACTACTAGGGTTTAATTGATCAAATTAAGGCTTTGGAATGAAATTATGGTTTTAAAATATAAATTAGGGTTTTTGGAATTAAATTAAGTATCAAACATCTAAACTAAGGTCTCGACTCTAAATCAAAGACTTAACATGTAAAGTTAGGATTTAATATACAAAACTAATTTCAAACATAAGCATAAGATGTGAGAGTAGAGTTTACAGCATACAATTAAGATCCTATAATGTAATTCTGAGTTATAAAATGGAATTAGGGTTTTGGATTATTACAGTTTGCAAATTGAAGCAGATAACAATATGTTTATAAGAGTGAAAATAATGTGATGGTCAGTAAAATAAAATAAACTAAGTTTATGGAGACTCACTTGCGTTGTTGGCTCCACCAAATTGATTTTGTTGAGCCACATTTGCTGCTTGATTTGTTTAAAGGCATGGATCAACTAGTTTTGGTCGAGTGAAACAATCCAAAGATTGTCGTTGTTTACCTACTGTCCATTTTTATTTTTGCTTTCTGTCTCATTTTTTAAATTTTGAAATCATATTGCTAAGCCTTGTGTGTTTGTGTGCTTGTTTAAGGTGGCCTTCCTGTTTTCTTGCTTTTCTTTCATATTTATAGGCAATCCTAGGGTTAATCAGGTTTTACCAGTCCTATATCTATCAAAAGACCTATTGATTATCCAAACCCTTTGGCATTTTAACTTATTTATAATACTTAATTAAGCCGGCTTTGCAGTTAAATACGAACTTGGCTCATATCGAATTAGATCATGGCTAATTCAATATGAGTAAAGCTCATATCAAACTGGACCATGGCCAATTTGATATGCGCTTGTGCTCATATCAAATTAGACATTGCTCATATGGATATGAACAATGTCCAATTCAATATGAGCATAGCCCTATCGAATTAGACCAAATGGAATCAATTTTAACTTTGGATCAGACCTTATTCGAACATAAAAATTGGACCGAGTTTAATTTGGGCCTTTTAAAATTGGAACGATCTAATTCAAGCCAAGTTCACTCGACCAAGTTTAAGGTCCTTTTAAACTAAGTTTAAGCTTTTAAAAACTGAAGTTAGCTTGGCCTCTTTTGATTGGGATCGATCTTATATGGGGCCAAAATTAGGGATCTACATATACTCTTCTATTTCTGCTCCAATGATAGATCAACTAAAGAAGGGGCAAAGTTGGGAGTGGACTTCGCGATGCCAACATGCCTTCTAAGGGCTGAAGAAGGCAAGTGTGGAAGAGCCGGTGTTAGTGCTCCCTAACTATCTATAACCATTTGAGTTACACACCAATGCTTCTGATTTTGCAATAGGCAGAGTGTTGATGCAGAATGGACATTCTATTGCCTTTGAAAGCAGGAAGCTCAATGATACCGAAAGGAGGTACATGGTGCAAGAAAAGGAGATGACTACAGTAGTGCATTATTTATGAACATGGTGACACTACTTGCTTGGGAGCAAGTTTGTAGTCAAGACAGACAACGTTGCCACTAGCTATTTCCAAACTCAAAAGAATCTTTCTCCAAAGCAACCTAGATGGAAAGACTTCCTAGCAGAGTTTGACTATATATTGGAGTACAAGCTCGGTAAAACCAACCTAGTTGTTGATGCTTTAAGTCGAAAAGGAGAACTAGCTGACATCAGTGGTCCTCAAAGCACCTTAAAGGGATGGATCAAGGAGGGACTATAGCATGATTTCATAGCCCAAACCATCATTGCTCTTGTCAAAGAGGGGAAGACAAGGTGCTTTTGGGTAGAAGATGGCTTGGTATACACTTAAGGAATGAGGCTTTATGTTCCATCACATGGAAACTTAAGGAGGGAAGCTTGAAAGAATGCCATGATAGCAACCATGGGGTGTAGCCCATTCGAGATAGTCATGGGCCAACAACCCTTGACTCCAAATTTCATTGCCACAGGCTAGACAAGTGTTAGTCCATCAGCCTACAAATTTGCCAAAGGATGGAATGACAACACCGATGTCGCAACCTACTTGGAGAAGGCATCCAAGAGGATGAAGAAGCGGGCCGACAAAAAGAGGCAACCGAGGGAATTCCAAGTGGGAGACCTTGTGCTTGTCAAAATGCATAATCATGCAAGGCTGACGGGGCTATATTGTGGACTCATTAGGAGGTATAAGAGGCCATTCCCCATCATCAAGAAAGTGGGGAAACAAGCCTACAAGGTAGAGTTGCCTTTTATGATCAAGTTTCATCCTGTATTCCAAGTGAGCTTATTGAAGCCATATAAGGAAGATGTGGAAGATCCAAGCCGTGGAATATCACAAAGGGCATCAATGGGAGTGCATATCCAACATTACAAGGAAGTGGAGGAAATTTTAGCCAATAGGGTGAAGCACCATTCTAATCAACCACCTGCACATGAACTCCTTGTCAAATGGAAAGGATTACCCTATAGTGAAGCCGGTTGGAAACCCATCCAATATTTGTGGCAATCCAAGGATCAAATTTAAGCTGATGAAGACTTGAAGCCAATGAGGACATCGCCAAATTAGGTGGAAGAAAATATTACAAGACTTGCTTGTGACTTAGCCAAAGTGGAGGTTAGGCTATGAATTATCTACAGTCTTATATGTAAATATTATCTAGAATGTTCTATAGTATTTCATAGAATTCTAGAGTTGTGTATGTGTAGATTTCTCTAGAATATACTAGAGAATATCTTAGGAATATGTTATAGAATATTCAAGGAATATCATTGAAATTGTGTAGAAGCTTATTCTAAGTTGTTGGATCAAATTGATCACCACCGTCTATTGAGGAGGTGGAGTAGTATAAATAGATATAGGATTCATTTGTTGTAACCATCTAATTCTTTCACAAGTTTTTAAATAATAGGAGCTCTCAAGAATTCTTCAAGCTCTCTCTGCTTCTCTTATGATTATGCTGCTTTCTTTATTACTTAGCTTCCGCATTCCGCTTATTGAGGTAAGGCTGACTAATATTCTTTCAAGTGTTGGGCAAAGTTTGCTAATGCGGCACAAATTTAAACTTGTGTGAAACAAATCCTGTAACATATAGTACATGGGTTAAATTGGACCTTTGTCATATATATATATATATATATACAACCCGCTGGGGTTAGTCTAGTGGGCTAGCGACCCAACCCACTAGGGGAAGGTCGCGGATTCGAACCCCCACAAAATGTATTTCCGGGAGTTTGAACATTTTTTTAAAAAATAATAATAAAAAATATATATATATAGACGTATATAGAAATATAAAGGAGTGTTAGAATGACTACCTTAAACTTGAATGCTTAGAATAAATAAATTTGTTAGAGCTTCGTGCTAATAACGTGTTATGAATGTAAAGAAGAAAAATAGGTAAAGAATGAGAAATATAAAAAATCTTTTTATTATGAATATATCTAATACACCACCCATAATGGAATTATATAGTGGTGCAAGTAGACTTTAGATGAGAATAAAATATTATAACTATTATAAAATTAATCTTAATCTAAATAAGATAAAGTTAATCATAATTCTGATAAAATAAAATTAATCTAATTAAGTAGTCATCCATATATTTTCTCACAATTTGAGAATTTGTGAGCGAGTGAATATTAGAACTAACATATGTCAAATAATTTTGCGCAAATGGATCCAGTACTTTATGAACCATGGACTTTAATATTATGGACACACCTTAAGCATGGCAATAGTGCTGTTTTTTTTCAGCTTGATTACATTATTTGGTTATCATACATCATATAATATACATGTGAAAAAAAAAAAAGAACTAATGATTTTATTCGAAGAATAAATTAGCACAATAAATTTCTTTACAATTGTTCTTATGAGAAAATTTGAATCATCTAAACTTCGTTTCTGAATTAATTGCTGATCATCTCAGCAAAGAATGTTAGTGCTTAAGTAACTTGCTAATAGATTTTGTCTCTTGAGCCTTGCATATCAAAATTTTCACTCCTTCTGTCACCTGGATTTCTTTCATACAATTAGTTCAATTTTTATTTTTTTATTATTGGGAAATATGAACTAAGCCAAAAGAAAAAAAAATTAATTGCTCAATTGCATCACCTTTCCTAGGCTTGCTCTTGTATAAGGAACTGATCTTCGGTAGCCAATAGTGGTGGCCGCCGGAGGAGATTTGCGGCTGGTTTCTTCGCTGCATACCAATTTCCCATTACTTCTGCTACGTGTTGCAATTTTGGAAGAATTATGCCATTTTCCATTCAATATAGTTGGAAGGCTTGATTCCTTAATACAATTAATATCCCTCGCATTAATGTTATATATTTGATTAGAATTACATACAATAAAATATTAGAAACTGAAAATAGTTTGAAGACTTACCAAAAATAAAACAGTAGCACAGTGCTTGAGGACCTCCAAATTCATGCGAACATCATCCAGGCTCCTGTTTAATATTACATGCAATTGTTATCATCACACTTCCTTAATCCTCATAGTAATATATATGTATATATATATAAACAAGCCTATAACCTCTAAATTAATAATGATGAAATAAGGTGAAAAACATAAATACCTGTGCTTTTGCTGCCCGAGGCCAAAATAAGCAGCCAAAGTTGCCATCTACACATTAAAAAAGAAAAGAAATAATTAGAAAACCAAAGAATTATACTATAATAAGAAATAACAAAGCTAACATATATACATAAATACCTTTAAGTTACCAGCTCTTCTGCCAAACTTCTCACCCAAAACTCCCAAAGAATCAATTATACCAGCAGGAAGAGGTGCAGCCATTCCAATCTCAGCAAATGCTTCCTTAATTCTTATACAATCAAATCTTTGAATGTTATGTCCTGCCCATATTCTTCCATTCAAAATGCCATAAAATTTATCAGCAACTTGTTCAAAACTAGGTGCATTAGCAACAGCTTCTCGAGTTATTCCATCACATCTACTCGACTTCAATGGAACAACAGACAAGTCTTTTGGCCTAATAAAAGTACTAAAACTCTCTAACTCCACAAGTTTTCTTGGACAAACTATGATTGCTCCAAATTCCAATACCCAAAATTTTTGTCCAATCCTATTGGGAACTGTTGTTTCCAAATCAAAAAACACTATCTCTGATAGGCAATAAGGTTTAGAAGTATCCATTAAGATTTTTTATCAACCTGTTTCTAATTTGAGTTTCTGGGTTTGTTCTATTTCTGGTTATCATAAAGAAAAAGGCAATTTTGAATGAAAAAGAATTCTTCTCATTGGAGTTTGATTGTCTTGTAGTTCTAGTCAAGAGCTTGATTTGGCTTTTTCATGGAGGAGGTGTACTTTTAATTGTAGTTTCTTTAAGGGGATGAACTTATCCATTTAAGACAAGGAATATTTATTTTTTTCTGGAAATCATTTTTTGAAGAGACCTGTAAAAAAAGTTTTCAGCTTTCTTCAAAAATGAGATCTGTGTAATGCAAATGGGTAGTTTTGTGGAAACAAGGTGTTGATTCTCTTCTATTATCTGATGCCTTCGCATAACTTGAGTAATTTATTATCCTTTATCATTTTCTTTCCTTTGCTCCGTACTAGGGGAATGGCAATTCTGCAAATAATGGCACTTCGTAGCCGGTTTTTTTTTTTTTTTTAAATAATAGGATTGCTCTTTCCTTTGGCTTTAAGCTATGCTTAAAAACAGGCTGCAACTGTATGAAAATGAATATTAAAGATGGTCTCGTTAGTTAAATCATTGAATCTTATAACTTTCATTATCTAATGTATATTAAAATTTAATTTTTAATGAAAATCTTATCTACTGCATATCGAATTTGCAACATATAATATATTTCCTAAATATGTGATAATGTTAATTCAAGCCACTTTCTCACTTTTACACTTTTTTAGCATAGCAATCTCCCCATTTTCACCTGAGATAAAATCACAAGTTTCAGATATGAAGACATGATGATGTTAGACTTCTGAACACACACACACATATATATATATATATATATATATGTATATGTATATATTAATAATTGTGTGCCATATACTATTATAAAAAGTTTGGTACAAATATTAAAAGTGATCTAATTTTATTTAAAATTATAATTGACCCAATTTATATTAAAAAGTGTGTACTCATATGTGTATGTGTAGATACTCTTATTATATATTTTATAATTTTATAATAGACAAAATTGAAAATAAGAAAATATGTAATAATATAATTAGAGTTATAGTTCCTAAATTATATGTATATTTTCTTTTTTCATATTTTATCATTTAAAAAGAGAAAAACTATTCTTCCTAAATTCAAATGTATTAATTTAGAATATCAAGAATCATAAAACTCAATAATTTCATTAGAAATATAGATTCAACTATGTTTTTGCATTTAATTTTATATTTTTTTTATAATTTAATATGATTGATTTTAGTTGGACTAAAATTTAGGATTTTCTCATATAAGTTTTATTAGAGCTACTCGTGTTCTGTTTGTTTATATATCCATGAAGAAAGGTTGTCTTTTTGTTGTATTCAATTCTATCATTCACAGTATATTTTTGTACCCATTTGGCTGCAATATTCGGTGATTTAAAATTTTGATGTTGGTGCATATATAATAATATGCATTTGATGTGCTTTGGTTGTATATATGGAAACATTATGCATATGCTATTAAAAAAAAGGGTACATGTATACTGTAAAACGTATATTGAGGGTTTGCATTGGTTTTGACAACCAATATTTTTCGGATATCTATAAATTTAGTGCATTGCATAATATTTTTTTTATTATTATATTAAGTTGTATATATATATATACATTCTATTAAAATAAAGACAAAAAAAAAACTTTGAAATATTATTGAGGAAAGGAAATTTAAATTTATATAAATATACTTCATCTGTTTTAAATTAAATGTCATTTTAGAGTTATAATTTTATTTCAAAATATTTGACGTTCAACAATATCAAAATAAAATTTTAACAATATTTACTAATTTACTATTCATATTTAATACTATTATTAATAAGTGAGAAAATTAATAGGGTGTAAATGTTGGGGATATAGATTATTAATTAAGAGTAAAGTGATAACATTAGTTAATTTCTTAATATAAATGAAATCTTTTAAAAGTACATTTAAATTGAAAAAAGGAAGTGTACTAAATCAACCAACATGTCATCCAAGTGATCTTTGTGGAAAATTAACTTATTTTAAAATATATAAATGGTTATATATATGTAACTTATTTAAATATTAATTAGCCCGAAGAAAAATCTGTATTTAGATGCATCTATGGTAATAGACACGTGATAATTATTTAGTTTTATATGTGAGTAAGAAATCGACTCAAAGAAAGAGTTATTATTTGACTTGTTATTTTATTATCATGGTGAATAGATTATAGTGCAACAACTCACATCAATGTATCTATGCATGGTTGCCTAAATTGCCAAAAGTCTAATGATGATGAAAGATATATTTATGTTAGTGATGGCAAGTTGGTAGAGGTCGAAGCAATTAGGACATTTAGAATATTATTAAGAACTGAATTTTATTTGAATTTGATTGAGACTTTTATTGTATTGTCTTTTGATGGATTTAATTTCTATTTCATCATTGGACAAATTAATTTGGATATTGTTGTTCATTTGGAAATGGAAAATTTAGTCATTTTCAAAACTCAAATTTGATTGGTATCATATCTTTATCAGATTATGATAATCTATATTTGCTTGACACAATTGCTTCATTTAATGAATCATTGTATGTTAATGTAATTAGTAAAAAGCTCAATTTAACCAACGAGAATACAGCTTCTGTCATAAAATTGCTTCATGTGGCACAAAAGATTAGATCATATCTCTAAGAGGGGAATCGAGAGACTTGTTCTACTATAATCTTGATCCCTAGGATTTTTCAAAATTTGATATATGAGTAAATTGTATTAAGAGAAAACAAACAAATGTCAAGAAATGTGATGCCAACAGAAAACTAGATGTCTTAGAACTAATAGATACATATATTTGTAGGCCATTCCTTATATCTTCGTGGAATGGTCAACAATGTTTCATAACATTCATAGACAATTTTTTGCAGTATGGTTATCTTTATCTTATTTATGAGAAATCACAATCCCTTGATATGTTTAAAACTTATAAGACATAAGTTAAGAATCAACTCAACAAGAGGATTAAAAGTGTTACATCTAACCGTGGTGGTGAATAATATGGCAGATATAACGGATCAGGTGAATAATGTCCAAGATCATTTGTTAATTTCCTAGAGGAATGTGGTATCATCCCACAGTACAATATGCCAGGTTCGCCCTCTATAAATGATGTTGCTGAAAGATGAAACAGAACACTTAAGGATAAGGTGAGAAGTAGGATTATTCATTCTACCTTATATGAATCACTCTGGGGAGAGGCATTAAAGACTGCATGTCACACTCTGATTTTTGGAGGTGTGACGGTTCTAGGAATCGGGTCGATTTAATACACAAAAACCTCGTAGAACCCAAATTCAGAACAAAATAGAAAAGAATTTAACAATAAAACTTCACTAAGTTTTCTTTTTTTTCACTTTACACATATAAACATCTTTCTCATATTACATATAACTCAGAATAATTGAAATCTTTTCTAGTTGTCTTTTCTTTTGCTACCATTGGATACCACAGTGCCACTATCACCAGAGTTGCTGTCTGCAATACAATACTAAAAACAACAACAAGCAAAGGATGAGCCGCAACTCAATGAGTGTTCAAGCTTATTACGTTTACTTTAATTTTCACTTTAAGTAATTAGTAGCTTATTATTGTTTAAGTAGCTTCTTGTACTTTGGAGTTAGTCATTAAACTCAAATATTTAGAATTCTTAGCATATTTAAGAATTATTATAACAATTCTTAAGATAATAGGCAGAATAGTAAGATTCTCATATTCCTTTAATAATCTTTCTAGATTTATGTTAACTTCAAGCTTTAGTTACTTAATCCAAGCTTAACTTCAAACTAATTCTTAACTGATTTCTTGCTTATTACTTAATTTAATTCCTACAATAATTGATTCTATGTTTAACTTCCAGATTCTAATATTCATTTATTTTTTATAATCTCCTTTTTATGCTTACTTGCCTTAGGATAAATACAAATCAGAATATCATTTCTTTCCTAAGTATTTTCTTTAGGATTAAGAAATGCAGGTGTAATAGTTCGAGAATATCATAAGTAATTTAAAAATAAAAGTTCATATAATAAAAAATTAACCTCGGTTAATTAACATAACAGTATAATCAAATATAGAATTCATTTTTCAGAAAAGGGATTCATATGACAAAACAGAACATAAAAGTCAAATACTATAGGTCAGAGACCACAACAAATAGGCCAGAGGCCATAGAAATTAGGACAGTAACTTTTTCCTTATGCATATATCAGAACACCAATGTACATTGCCTAGTGGTTTAACTCCCACTAGGGTTGGACTCCGTCAATATGAATATCAAAAAAAACATACTAGGTCATCGAGTTAGTCTCAAAAGACATTTCCCTGTAGACTTATCTCAACAGAATAGAGTTTATTCAGAAAATATAGTAAGAATGCATAAAAATAATTATTTGCTTTTAAGATTTTATTCTTCCAAATAAAATTCTTTATTCAAAAATTATTTCTTTAATTCCTAACTTTAATATATATATATATACATGTTCTTTTTATCTTTAGATATCATTTCTTTTATCCTTAGTTTATTTTATTTAATTCTTGACTTATTTATTTGCAGATATTATTCCATCAAAAAACTTATTTCTACTTGTATTTTCTTCTACTTTTATTACACTATCATTGCATGCATATAATCTTTACTATAATTAGGGTCTCATAACCTAGCAGTATGAGTAACTTCCTTAATTTTATTTCCAAAGCTTATTAATTAATTATTAATAAATATTCGATCATAATAACTATAACCACCATATTGCTTAGCTATTTTTAGCTATTCATCTTCACAAGGATATACTTTTACTTGTACTCTAAGTAACTGGACTTCACCTTAAGTTTTAGTCAATTCATATAATTTCTTTTTCTTAATTGATGTCTAGCATCTTCTTCCTCTATACATACATACACAACTTTGGTATATAAAAATATTTTGAATAAAATCATTTAATGTTTAATCCTTTTTGTTTAAATTAATTCCGGTTAAATAGTGCTTCATATATATATATATATATATATATACATATAATCTGAACATAGCTCTTGTAAGTTTAATTAAATTCTTATATTGTAATAATTTAACTTATACTTTTTTTTAAAAAAAAAGTTAAATCTTTTTAAATCTCCTTTAGAGCAACAACTCAAGCTTATGAAAATCCGATGATATCAAGATCAAATAGATAATTATTATAAAATGTCTTTTTTTTTAAACACATATTTAAAATCCTTCCCTTTTTCTTTAAAAGTAAAGACTCAATTTTAGAAAATAATGTCTATACATTTATTTCTATAGTAAAAGATACATAGTAGACTTTTATTTTACTTAAAGATTATAATTCATCAGAAAATCACAGAAAACCTACTTGTTTCTAATCATCTTTATAATCACTTCAGAGATCCCCTAAAATATACTTACATTAGTAAGAATTATTAATAAATTCCTTCTGTATTCCATTCTGAGTTTCTCTGTACTTGATGGTTCAAATTCTTTAATTTATTTTAGTTATAAAATCTTAATTAAAAATTGATCATAAAATCTTAATTCTTTAATTCTTTAATTGATCATAAACTCTAGACTGGTCCTTAACACATAAACAAATACATAAGCTAAATTCCATAATTTGTCTCATCCATGAACTTCTTCAATTTTAATTTACCTTCTGGCATTTCAAATATGCCAATTTCAGATCTTTCCTAGCAGTCTTTCTTATTTAATTTTATTTTATTATTAAATCTCCACCGAAATTTATAAAATTTTGATCATGTAACCTAGACATTTATAGTCTTGTATTTAAAATTTTAGATTTTTCTAAATCCCTTTACTATATTTAAAAATTAAGTTTTCCAAACCTATATATAATAGCTTCACCAGCAGTACTCATTTGCCAATTTTATTTGGGCACCAAGCTTTTATAAAATTTATAACATTTTAACCACATAATATATAAATACATAGAAATTTATATCTAAAATATCAGAATTTTATACATTAAGTTACCACATTTTTAAATTATTTCTATTCAACCTCACATATTCTTGCCTTACAGTCATTACTCTGACAGTATCCCTTTTTTTTTCATTTTTGTAACTAAAACGTCATTAAAAACTATGAAATTTTATCCATATGTCCTAGATATATTTATGAGCTTGTTTATAAAATTTCATATTTTCTGAGTTCATTTCCTATGATTTTTAAATAGGTTTCTCAACCTCTACAGGTTCTGAATTGCTATGATAGCTCTAACAATATATCTTCTTCTATTTTTATTAAATAATAAATCATCTTTAAAAATTATAAAATCTCATACACAAACTACCAATACACATATAAATTCTTAATTAAAATTTTATGCTCTTTCAACTTTTCTAAATAAGTGTAAAAATTCGGACAAAATCATCTCATAAAACAAAAACAGAAATTCCAGCATGTATATTCTTCATGGTTTAATTTTTATATCTTAAATCAATTCTTTGCCTTAACTACTTGATCATTTAAATCATAAATTAAATTTAATTGAATATAAATTATAACTTACAAGTTAATTTCCCATTAAATTTTATTTTTCTAAAGCTTTTAAGAAAGGGTGTTTAGAACACTCATCAATTGATAGCTTTAAATTTATTTCTTTAAACTTGATCCTCCTTCCTTAAAGCCCCAAGTTTCCTTTGGTTTCTCAACTCTCTTATCTTTCCTCTCTTTTCTTTCCTTGGTTCACGATTTCAGAAATTCAAATTGGCAACTACAACTAAATTTTGATCATGATTGGTGTATGGTTTTTAAGAAACATATACAAGTATATATTACTTAAATATTTATAGCATTCTTGCTCTTAGTTAGTGGCTTGGAAGATTCAAGTCTTATACTTGTCAATTTTAAAATTAATATAACTAGCACATGTCGCATATCTTGGCATTTGTTGACTTCTTTTCCCATATGTCATACACGTATATATTTGTTATTACTAAGCCGTGACACTTCTTTTCCCATTTATTAGTTTTTTTTTTTTACACTTGTCAACCTTTAGCACATTTACTTAACAATTGTCATACCCCCTTTGTCACATATTTTGCCACATACATATTAATTTCTTTCTTTCCAACACGTTTAGGGTGACAAGCTTTAGTTAATTTTGCTAAAGACATTTGTTACCCATCTTATTATTTTAAACTCTTAATAATTATAACCTAGATTGCCTCATTATGGCTAGTATCATCATTTCACTTGTTCCCTAGATTACTTCCTCATATACACGTTGCAAGATGAAAGCACTAACTCAACATTTGTTTTTATCACTTTTAAAATTTGGCAAGTGGTTTGTGATGTGCCCATCTTTCAACTTAGGTAGTATGTTGCTATGTACGTTTGTATATACACATATATTAACATATTTCATGAGCCATGCATATGTATTTAACAATGACTCTTCATGACTCATTTAAATATATTTTAACATTTAATAATAACACATATATGCTTTCATATTACACTGATGTTTTTAATCATAAAATTTTATTTTTATTTCTATTATATATATATATTCTCATCTCATTAATTCAAATTAGCTTAACATGTGATTAGAGATTAATTTAACACTTAAATGAAAATTTTGATTTTTGGCCTAATTATCGACCTATAAAATTTGACTTTTCTAAGGTCATGGTCCAAATAATTTGTAATACTGCTATTCAAAATTGTATTTAGATCGGAGAATCACACTGCAACATATATACTCAATAGAGTTCTAACGAAAGCAACTGAAAAGACTCCTTAAGAGCTTTGGATAGGCAAGAAATCTAGTCTAAAGCATTTTTATATTTATGAATGTTCAATTGAGGCAAGGATTTATAGGCCAAATGAAAATAAACTAGACTCTAGGACTATCAGTTGCTATTTCATTTGATACTTTGAAAGGTCCAAGGGTTATAAGTTTTATCATCTTATGACTAAATCTATTTTTGAGACAAGAAATGCCCAATTCTTCGATGATATTGAGTTTGTGGGAGGGAGAGAGAGTTAAAGACTTTGTTTTTGAAGAGGAATATGTTGATATTCCATTAATTGCTATGGACAAGCATTTTCCTATGCTTGACATTATTAATAAGCAATTCTAGATCAAGAAAATTTCATTGAACCTCCTATTCAACTTCAAGAAGTTATTCGGAAAGAAAAAAACTTCACAACCTCAAGAACCATTTCCATTAAGGAGATATAATAGAGAAAAGAGAAATGCAATTCCGAATGATTATCTCGTATTTCTTCAAGAACATGATGTTGACATTGGAATGATGAAAAATGATCTGATCAACTTCCATCAAGCCATGGAAAGTTCTAACTCTCAAAAGTGGATATATGTCATGAATGAAGAGATGAAGTCAACGGAGGACAATGACATATGAGATCTTGTCCCCCTTGCCTAAAGAAATGAAACCTAATGGTTATAAATGGATATTGAGGGATTCAAAGGGTAATGTGGACATGTATAAGGCACGTCTTGTTGCTAAAGGCTTCACATAGAAAGAAGACATCAATTATAAGGAGATTTTCTCTCCAGTTTCATCAAAAGGCTCCTTCAGGATTGTAATGGCTTTAGTGGTATATTTTGATCCTAAGCTACATCAGATGGATATTAAGACTGCATTTCTCAATGATGACATTTATAAAACAATATATGGTGAAATCAGAAAACTATGTGGCAGGTGATGCAAAGTTAATGGTTTGCAAATTAAAGAAATATATCTCTAGGATTAAAAAAGAATCTTGTCAGTGGTATTACAAATTTTACTAAGTCATTGTCTTCGATTTTAGGTGAATTTGGATAATCATTGTATATACCATAAATTCAGTGAGAGTAAATATATTTTCCTAGTTTTATATGTTGATAACATATTGCTTGCCAGCAACGGCGTAGATTTGTTGCGAAAAAATTAAGAGATTTCTTGCAAAGGATTTTGAGATGAAAGATCTTAGTGATGCAACTTTTCTTATTAGGGATTCAGATACATCAAGATTGCTCTCGAGGTATCCTTAGATTATCACAAAAGGGCTATATTTAAAAGGTTCTTAAGAGATATTGTATGCAGGATTGCAAACCATGTGATACTCTTGTGGCTAAAGGAGAACAGTTTAGTCTTGATTAGTGATCTAAGAATGATTTTCAGAAAGAGGAAATATAGAAGATTCCTTATGCATCAGCAGTTAAGAGTCTAATATATGTTTAAATTTGCACGCGTGTAGATATTGCGTACATTGTTGCGGTATTAGGTAGGTATTTAAGGAATCTATGAATGGATTACTAGACAGCAACCAAAAGGATCATGGAATATTTACAAAGAATAAAACACTACATGCTCATATATAGGAGGTCGGGTAAGTTAGGAATCAATGGGTATTCAGACTTTGACTTTGCTGGATACCAAGATAGTAGGAAATATATGTCGAGCTATATCTATTTGGAGGAGCTATCTAATATAGCTTGTTGGAGGAGTTATCTCTTAGAAGAGTTTCAAACAAATGCTCATAACTTCTTCCACCACAGCAACTAAGTTTATAACATGCTTTGAGGCATCTAATCATGGAATATGAGTGTGAAATTTTATCACCGGGCTATGAATTATAGATAGAATTGAAAGACCACTTAACATTTTTTGTGATAATAAATCAGCATTCTTATATTCAAATAATAACATGGGCACTAGTAAGTCGAAATACATAGATCTTAAATTCCTAGTTGTTAAAAAAAGAGTTTCAAGTGAACATGTGTCTATAGAGCATATTGGCACAAACTCCATAGTTACGGATCTGCTTACTAAGGAGTTGCCACCCATGCCCTATGGTCTTTCACTAGCATATTGCTTATATGCATGTCATGTCATTTCAAGATATTTAGTTTTCATGGGAGTTTGTAATTTTACTTTTTTATTATATGCAAATTTTAGTTTTTTTTTTTAATTTATGGATATCTTGAAGATGATTTCTCCAAAAAAAAAGGTTTCTTTTAGTTATTCACACTTTGAATTTGGTAAAGTCTCAGCAGGTTTTAAAGTGGACCAGTTAGAAATAGATATGTTTAGATCACATTTCATGTAATTTTCATGCTACACATTTCATACTTGATCTATTTTATTTGATTATGTTGATATACGTGATTAGGGATGATTTTGTTACAATGAATGTGACAATAATTGCCTTAGTTCGATGTAAACTTAATTGATGGATGAGAATGTTTGAAAATATTCTTGATTATGATAGCAAAATTTTTAAACTTATAAGGTTATTATGACATAAAATATAAGGTAAGATATATACATATACGATCCAAGTGAGAAATTGTTAGGTTTATGGACGTACATATGTCTATATTAATAATTATGTCATGTATTATTATAAAATATTTAGCCTAAATACTAAAAGTGATATAATTTGTTTAAGATTATAATATGTTCAATTTATATCATAAAGTATGGTTTTATATACGTAGATACACTTATTATATAATTTCATTATATAATTTCTAAATTTATGATGGACGAAATTAGAAACAAGAAAATATATACTAATATAATAGGATTATAATCCTTAAATTGTACGATACTCTCGTTTTGAGAAAATAAAAATTCTTCTCCTAAAATTCGTACATATTAATTTGAACAAAACTCAACAATTTCATTAGCAATATGAATTTAGATATAATTCCCATTTAATTTTATACTTCTTGGACTAAAATTTAGAATTTTCCCTTAGGGATGATTGTATTAATGCAGCAGTACTTTGTCAAAAATAAAATAAAGTCCAGAAAATATTGAAATTGTATGTACAACCATTTGAAATTCTGATTCAATTGAAATTTTGATTCAATCCTTCAAATGATATACAAATAGAAGATTGATTTGAAATTCTTCCAGTATCAACAATCAATATTCACTATTACATAGTCCAAACACCAGTGGGGATTTTATCTATCATTATTGATAATTAAAGAGTACAATAATCGTAATTTATCATCCCATTCGTCTACTTCAAACAGGAACAGCGGGCTTGAGCGAGACAAGTGCTTTCTTAATTCTCTCCACAGCTGCTTGTAGGGTGGTTAGAGATGCTGCGTAAGAGATGCGTATGCAGTTGTCATCTCCAAAGGCACCTCCTGGGACTACTGCTACCTGCAAAACAACAGCCATATCTCTATTATGAAGATCTTAAGTAACAGCATAGCCACTTAATCCAAAGTCTTGAACTCTTAACTGAGAAATGTAATTTCATCTAAATCAAAATAATATTTCATAATATCCATCATTTCACATTATTGCTTTCTTAATTACTGTTAAGGGGGAAACATCTACAAACTGAACATACTTGCGCCTTATCTAGCAGGTATCGACAGAGGGAGTCAGAATTCTCAATTGTACCAAAACCTTCAACCTCTACTCCATAGTAAGAGCTCAAATCAATGAAGAGATAAAATGCACCCTGACAGCAGAAACTACTAGAATTAAAAGATGGAATAAAAACAAACAAGCATAGAACATGTTCTAGTGCACAACATGGAATGAATATAAACAGTAAAAGTTCTTTGGTATATAACTAAGAGCGGTCACCTGAGGTCTTGACATCCTGACACCCTCCATTTCTCCCAAGCTTTTGATCAAGAAATCTCTCCTTTCCTTGAATGCCTTCACCATTGTAGATACTGCTTCCCCACCAGCATAGCCTAGTCCCAATGCAGCCGCTGCTGCTTTTTGAGCTATACTGCTAGCACCTGAAGTGAACTGGCAAAATGTATGACCAAAATCAGCTAGAATTTGTAAGACGGAAACATGCCTAGTGAAAATGGGTGCAAGTCATGACCTACAAGTACAAACTTTATCTACTCCTAAAACCATGATAAATTAAGAAAAGCAATAGAAAATTCTCTGCAATTGCTTATATGGTCCAATTCAACCAGCTCCACTCTTAATGCAGGACTTCTAACTTATCTACTTTATAGAAACACATTTCTGATCATACTATTAAGAGATTAAATCTCTCCCATTCAAATCCCCAAAAGTTCTTGTCAGGACCCACTGGGCCTATATGCAAGACCACCAAACTCATATAGGATTCCTAGTTGGCTTAGATACCATATGCAACAATTCAGTGTGGCCAATAGTGTCAAAACAAAAACCACATTCATTAGATAGAGAACATAAAAACAATTTCTTTATCCACCACCGAATTAATCCCAACTCTCGAATGAATTCAATATTGATATATTCATTTTCCAATATCTCTTCTAAAAAGCATGTAATGTGGGCTTAACATACATCAAACAATGCAGAATTATTTATTACTCTTGTATAATATCAAAATGGGCTACACGAGCCAATTACAAGAAATGTCAATTGACTTATAAATAGTCTTTTTGGGAATTACGAGCAAATGTGACATGAAGGTTTCCAAATATTTAGATCTTTGGACGTCGACAAGCGCTTCACCAAATTTTTAAATGGTATCATTACACAAGCTTTTTAAAAGATGCAAAATGATACCATTTAAAAATTTGGATTTGGCAATCAAAACATAGCAACATCAAGATCTGTTCTAATTGATCAAATAATAGATAACTTTTCCTATCTAAAATTTGTTTCTTTGGTCCCTTCGGCTTCCACCAAGTCCTTCAAAATTATAAATTAAAATATTAGTCAACTAGACTAACATTGTGTTCTCTTAGATACCAATCGCATGCCAATGGCCATATAAATATTAAGACGCAGTAAACCAAGTGTTTGACCACCCATGGACATTTATAATGATTAGAGAATAAAATCTTAACCCTCTTTCAGAGGCCTTTCATTAATCTCAAAAGGTTTAAACATTAAAAAAAACCTACACATATATGTGATTTAAGGATCATATCGATAATATTGAATATATGATACTCAAATCTAACAACATCTATGTGACTGACATTCAAAATTCTTACTGAAGATTACCATTTTTCCATTCATAGTACTAGAATTATTTCACCTACTGTACTAAAACAGTAGGAGAAAGTAAAAGGAGAGCTTGATCTAAAATAAAATGAAGAGAAATACAGAGAAGGATTTAGCAGCCCTAGCTCTTTCTGAAAAAGTAGCTTTACACAGGGTGAAATAAAGGAAGTGGATATATGAAGCCTACACCAACTAGTTTGGGATTACAGTTTAGTCAAGCATCAAATTGTTGGAAAGGTTAACAGCATAGATTTGAATAATAATGTCAATTAATTTCAGAACCCAATGGTTAAACACTTGATTTTGAAGTAACGTTAAATGAAGAAAATTCAAACAACACATAGTGAACAGAGATCATACAACAGAATGACAGGTACAAATTGGTATAATAGAATACCTGGCTCTGGATCTTATTGCATGCTGCGACAAAATGCCTAGGACCAGCAAGATATCCAAGTCTCCAACCTGTCATTGCAAAAGCCTGCAAATTTCCCACCTTTGATACATCAATGGTTAACCCTCAAAATTGAATCCTAGTAATTTGGGTCTATTCACATTTCTACACATTTTTTTTCTAGAAATGTCTCTTTATTATTGATGAGGAGACAATATTAATAAGGTTTTGGGACTACCATCAAATGAAATCATATGAAGTTACCTTAGAAAAGCCATTCACGGTTAAAGTCCTTTCCCACATTCCAGGCAATGATGCAAAACTGGTGTGTGTAGCAGGTGCATATATTATGTGTTCATATATTTCATCAGATAGGACCTGGGTGCAACAGAAGAAACTTCAGCACTTGAATGATCAACTAACCACAGGACTCGCAGTTCAGGGTCAGTAAATGTACCAGAAGCCTTGGATGTTTTGCCACAATTCGGGCAATCTCTTCAAGCAATTCTTTTGGATAAACAGATCCAGTTGGGTTAGATGGGGAGCAAAGAATCAGCAGCCTTGATTTTTCACTGATTTTGGATTCAAGTAGCTTTGGATCCAAAAGAAAATTTTCAGAGATAGATGTCGGAAGAATAACAGGTGTTGCATCAGCCAGCCTTGCAATTTCTGGGTAACTGACCCAGAAGGGTGCTGGAATTATAACCTGAGCATGAGATATTTGGGCCATTATAAGCTGCCTTCACAAACTTCATTGATTAGGAGACCCTAGTCTATTTCATTACGAACATGACTTCAATTATGGAAATTTTGTTCAATAAGTAATATATACATGTGCAAGCAGAAAAAAAGGAATATTTATTTTATTTTACAATTCCACTTCTGTTACTGGATTAGAAAGGGACATTTGCCAGAAGATTAGCAGAAAATGTTTAATCATGCCAACTGCTGTATATTTCAAGTTACAACAACAATTTGCAGAGGAAAATTCACAACACAGAAGTAAATACAGAAGATATGTTCTTGATTTCAAATCCACAAATTGCAAAATGCCAGTTTTTAGAAGCTCTTTTCTTAGTCTTTCTCCTATTTTTTTCCTGCCAAATAGGATCCGGTATTTACTGGTAAGTTTACATCAAATTTTAAGCCAAACAATAAACTTACAAGTGGACAATGTCCAAGTACATTTGCAACACAAAATATCAACCACCAACTATCAAAAATAAAATATTACCCACAAATTAGTGAGATTAAAAGATCCTCAAGGTCTCAACCTGAGCCATCCAGACTAAGGCATAATTGGCAGGGTTCTAGGAGCTCTTAACCTGATCTAAAGTGGTATAGGAGATTACAAATGTATTCATTGCCTAACAACCAAGTGATAGAAGGGAATATCCCAGTACCAGTCTATTTAGTAGCAGAATAGCACCATGATAATGAATATACTAATACAAAAAGAATTCACCTCATCTCCTTGAGAACAAACTGCAAGAACTGCTTGAACGATACTCTGCTTGGCTCCATTGCTAACCAAAATCTCATTAGGTGCATAGGAAAGACCATTCTCCCCTGCAAACAAAAAACAAAAGAAACAAAAAATTGTAAGAACTTCCATTACCATACTGCACCAAGCACACAAAATATGTTAACAACGTAAAAAATGCTGCAAATATACGCTGACCTTTAAGTTTACGACAAATTGCTGTTCGGACTTCTAGTGTACCAGCATTTGGGGTATACCTCGTGTAACCTTCACGGATTGCATTTTTCCCAGCCTAAGTTTTTCCAAACCAAATTGAAAAATTAACTACCAACACAATTACTCATGTCCACTTTAACGTAAAGCGTAAAAAGTAACAAAAAGAAAAAGAAAATTGTAACCAAATAACTTAAAAGAGGTTCACCTCCGCTATTGGAGCTGGGGTATCAAAATCAGGTTCTCCAGCAGCCAATCGAATAACAGGAACTCCTGCTTCTAAAAGAGCAGTGGCATGGTCCATTATGGCCACAGTTTTTGAAGGTTTTAAATAATTCACTCTGGGGCTCAAAGAAATATCAACTTCCATCTCCTCACTGCTACTTTCTGGCTTTACCACTGCACTTATTCTAGATGACCTTACTTGCCTAGTAACCTCTGGTGCTCTATAAAGCAAAAAAGCGTGGTTAAGCAGACAAACACGTTTTGCAATAATGAGAAAATAAAAATTACAATGTGCCAAGTCAATTCAATAGTTTGGCAGAGTATAATGCATCAATCATCTACCCCCAAGTGCCAACAATTTCATCATTTTATGAAATGTGATTAGCATGAAAATTTGAACATTAAAAAAAATCAGATATACTAGTCATATATATTCAACAACAAATCACAGAAAAAGGTGTAAACTTTATAATTAATTTGAAGTGGGGAAGGCAAAGAACCTGTCGTACTTGAAGTAGAGATTGTAAGAGCGGGAAGGAAACGAAATGGATCCATGACTGAGAGAATGCAAATCGAGTCTGAGAGATTGTTGGCCAAAACCCAGACGAGAAATATCAGATATTGAGGTTTGGAGAGAAAAAGAAGACGCAGCCATGAGAGAAAGGGGTCTCCGTGTGTGTGTGTGTGTGTGTGTGTAAGCGAGCGTGGCTCTGTTTGCGGTGGATAGTTGTTTATTATAGTGGAGTGTGGTTGGTAGATCAAAGCGTTTGAATTCTTGTTCGTTGCGCTTCTAAAGCTATTTAATTTAAAAAAAGACGCAGACAGAGATGTTATGGTTGGGGTTGGTGGGAAATGGAAAAGGAGAGTAGGTAAGGTTGAAAGTCTTCGCATCCATTGGAGGGGATGAACCTGTGTCGTACACCAATCTCACAGTAGCTAAAATTTTCTGTGGCTTAATACATAGAATACCACTTGAACATTCAAACTTTTGGCATGTCTTCTTATACACCAATCAAAACTTTTGGGCAGGGGGAAATCAAAATTTTTGAAGTACTCAAACCTGAATTTTCTATTTAGGAGAGCTACACTTGCTATTAGACTTTATTTTAATGGACATATACTACAATAACAAAAATAAAGCCTTAATCCCAAACTAATTGGGGTCGGCTATATGAAATCTTTTTTTTTCACTCGATTCGATTTATGACTATCTCTTCTGATAAATTTAAAACAGCAAGATCTTTTTATATCACTTTTATCCAAGTTAATTTAAATCTATCCCTTTCTCTTTTAGGTATTTCTACTTTAACTAATTCAGTTTTTCTAACCGGTGCATTCTTAGGTCTACGTTTCATATGGTCAAACCATCTCAGTCTATGCTCTTTTATCTTATTTTCGAAAGGTGTTATCCCTACTTTTTCTCTAATGCTCTTATTTCTGATTCTATCCATTCTAGTGTGTTCACGTATCCATCTCATCATTCTCATCTCTGCAACATGCATCTTACTCACATATTATCTTTTCATAGCCTAATACTCACTATCATACATCATCGCAGGCCGTATGGCAGTACGATAAATTTTTCTTTCAATTTGACTGGCATCTTTCGGTCGCATAACTCTCTTGTGGCACTCATCCACTTTATCTAACCAGTTTTAATCTCATGACTTACATCTTCTTCATAAATCATCATCCACTTGAATAATAGAACCAAGGTATTTAAAATGAGTACTATGAGGTACTACTACTCCGTCTAAAATAACTTCGCCTCCTTCACTATTCGCATTAATAAATCTACAATGCATATACTAAGTTTTAGTTCTACTAAGCTTAAAACCCTTTGATTGTAAAGTATTTCTCCATAACTTCAACTTTTAACTTATGCATGCTTGAGTCTCATCTATCAACATAATATCATCTGCAAACATCATACACCAAGGAATATCATCTTGTATATGTCATGTTAGCTCATCCATGACCAAGGCAAATAGATAAGGGCTCAAAATTGAACCTTGATGTAACCCAATAGAAATAGAAAAATCCTTAGTATCCCTTCCAATAGTGTGGACACTAGTGATAGCTCCATCATACATATCTTTCAAGACTTGGATATATCTTATAGAAATTCCTTTACGCTCTATGATCCACCATAAAATTTTTCTAGGAACTCTATCATACGCCTTCTCCAAGTTAATGAAAACCATATGTAAATCATTTTTCATCTCTTTATATTTTTCCATCACATCTCTAATAAGAAAGATAGCTTTCATAGTAGATCGACCAGGCATAAAACCAAATTGGTTTGGAAAGATACAAGTGTCTGAATATAAATGGTGTTCCACAACTCTCTCCCATAATTTCATGGTGTGGCTCATAAGCTTAATACCTTTGTAATTTAAGCAGTTTTGAATATCTCTTTTATTCTTAAAAATAGGTATCAGACTGCTTTATCTCCATTCATTAGACATTTTCTTTGTACTTAAGATCTTATTAAAAAAAGTTGTCAACCACACAACTCCTGTATCTCTCAAATTTTTCTAAACCTCAATGGGTATTCCATTCAGTCCACATGTTTTACCGATTTTCATTCTCTTCAAAGCTTCCTTTACTTCGGAGAACCTAATCCGCTTAGTATACTTCACATTTTTCTCAGCTATGTCGTTCAAACTCTCAATGATTTTATTACGGTTACCATTAAGAAGCTCCTCAAAATAACTTCTCCATCTTTCCTTGATATCTTGTTCTTGAACCAAGACTCTATTATTTTCATCATTGATGCACTTAACTTGGTTTAAATCTCGACATTTTCTTTCTCTTATCTTAGCCAATTTATAAATAGTCTTTTGTCCTTCCTTTGTTCCAAGTTTCATACAAACTCTCCAGAGATTGTGCTCTTGCTTGCCTAACTGCCTTTTTAAAATCCTTTTTGCTTGTTTATAATGCTCAAAAGCCTCATTGTCACTACACTTTGGCAAACTCTTATACCATTTTCTTTTACTTTTTACTACTTGTTGCACTTTCTCACTCCACTACCAAGACTCCTTCGAGGGATGTCCACATCCTTTAGACTTTTCAAATACATTTTTAGCTACTTCTTTAATTATTGTAGACATGTCCATCCACAAATCATTTGCTGACATATTCATATCCACCTCCCAACCTCCAGCTTTAACCAACTCATCCTTAAACATCAACTATTTTATACCTTTTAAAGTCCACCACCTAATCTTAGGAACTCTGTTTCTCCTAGGCCTACTAGTCCAACTCTTAATCTTGATATCCAATACCACTAACCTATGTTGAGTAGTAAATGCCTCACCAGGAATAACCTTGCAATCCTTACATCTGGTTCAATTAGTTATTCTTGTGAGTATGAAGTCAATCTGACTTTTATTTTGTCCACTTTTAAAGGTTACTAGATGTGATTCCCTCTTTATAAAATATGTGTTTGTCATAATCAAATCATAAGCTATAGCAAAATCAAGTATATTCTTACCTTTTTCATTTCTAGTTCCAAAACCAAAGCCTCCATGTACATCATCAAAACCTATTTTATCTTTTCCTACATGTCTATTTAAGTCTCTTCCTATAAAGGTATTCTCATCATTCGGGATCTCTTGCGCCAGCTCATCCATATCCTCCCAGAATTTTTACTTGCTCTCTAATCCAACTTGAGGGGCATAAGCACTAACTATGTTAATGTCTCATTTTATAGTACAAGTTTTACTGAAATGATCCTATTACCTACTCTTTTCACCACTATAACCCTCTCCTTTAGATTTCGGTCTAAAATTATACCGACACAATTCTTATTGTTGTCAATTCCTATAAACCACAACGTATATCCTATATTCTTGACTTCTTTACTCTTTCCTCTAACCTATTTAGTCTCTTAGATGCAAGCAACACTATTTTTTCTTCTCTCCATATATCGACAAGTTCTCTCAATTTAACTGTAAGAGATCCAATATCCTAAGTTTCTATTCTGATTTTCCTTTCCACTTGTTCTCTCTTATGTCTCTTCCTATAAAAGCCTTTACCTTTTTCTGAACTAGTATCCCTCTTCTTACTTGTATTTGTATTTTGGACTAATTTATTTATCCACATACGTCCTTGATGTGAGAACCCTTATTTATTTAGTGCCACATTCGGGCACCGACATGGCGCGTCGCATTCAGGGAACACCTACACCCTTGCCTATTTCTTACTATACCCAGGCTTCGATGTAGCGTGTCGCAAGTAGGGGACGCCCCAATGAGAATATCATTAGAATCTATATCGTGAGATGTGATAAAATTTTATGCTGGCTGTCACCTACCGCAACCCTCCTCCTTTATCCAGACTTGGGACTGGCTATGCACGAAGAACTCATGTATAGGCGAAGTTAATGGACATATACTAATCAAAATTATTTTTTGTATCTCTTCTCAAATATTACACGTATTTTACACATGTATAGAGCTCTTTATGTTAGCATAATGAATTGGCACTCCACCTAATTATGAGATAACACCTGCCTTTTAAAAGTGAATCTTGTAATGGTCAAACACATAACATGTTGAATGATAAATTGCCAATTCTATAATTTAAGGAAGAGTTAGTTTATTTCTTATTCTTCATCTCTTTAACAAGTCCAGTATCAAAAATTGAAAAATATCTTGAGTTCAAAAATTCATTTTAGCATAAATAAAAGAAAAAAAAAAGAGGAAAAAAAATTGTTTAGCCTTTCATATATGTATGTTCTTAATTCTTTTCTTGATCTAAAGTCCCTAGTCATGATATTGGTGAAGAAAAAAAAGTTAATTTGAGTTCTCTTACTTTTTTATTCAAACTGAAGGGCCCATGTAGATGAAGAATTAGCTCATATTAAACAAATAGAAATTGGAAGTGTTCTTAAAATGAATAAACATATCAGACTTCATTATGAAGGTATTCTTGAAATAAATAACTATATCATACTTCATTGTTGAAAATCAAATAACAATTCAAATATGCTAAATGAATTATGCAATGAGATGGGAGCATGACGAAAGCATGAAAAAGAGAAGGGATAAGAAAATGGATTTGAATTTAAAAATCATGCAAAGAACTTACAGTGAAAACACAAAGAAATTTGTAGTGAAACACAAAGAAATTTGCAAAATCTATGGGGATCATGCAACAAAAAATCCAAAAAAATAATCACTTCGAAATCGAAATTTCATGAATATATATAATTTTTATAACTAAAAAGCAATAAAATTTGCAAAATTTTGAGAAAACACAATGAAAATTTGTAAAATCTAAGAGTTCGTCAAACCTTTTTTTTTTTTCCTACAAAACTTCCAACATAAAATTTTTCTCAGGAAACTAAGAGAAAAATCAAATACATGAAATATATGCTACAAACCTAAAAATACATCATCGAAATCTAAATTAGCAGCAGCAAAGGCATGTCGACTCAAATAAATCAATCATGAATTGAGGAGAAAACATAAAAACTAAAACTAGAAATAATAAAAAGAAAAATAATATTAAAATTAGAAAATGGCTCTATGGAAGAGAGGGAGACTCTATTGATCAGAGAGAGACTCCATTAAAGAGAAAGAGATTGAAGATAGAGGAAGAATTCTATATTTTAAGCAACTCATATGCCTTTAAAATTTTCTTACCTCACATTCTGAATCCTGCTTAGCAAAAGTTAAATAATATCAAAATTAGTTTTTGACGTGTGTAAAAGGATGCACAAAAAATACAGGAGGCTAATAGAACCTTTTTAAACAAGTTCAAGTGTTATTTTATATATTAAGACATTCTTTATTTTATATGTACTTTTTTTCTAATAATCCACCAGGAAATTGAATAAATAACATAATAACAATAACAAAATCAATTAAATGAAAAAAAAAACTTTAAAAAAAAAGACAAAACATCATATTATAACTAATGTTCAATATTAATAATATAGTTATAATATAATAATATTTGTGTAAATATTTAATTGGTAAAGAGCTGAAGGCAGACTAGATGGCCCTGACATTTACGAAGTGGTTTGGTGGTTTGATAGAGAAAGACTTTAGTGGTAGCTTGATATTTTCTATCCAAAAATCAAACTTTGAGACATCTCTTCGCTAACCCAAGGGGAAATGGGTCAACAAATCAAACTTATTGCTTCACAACAATGTCCATTACTTTTTAGCCAAATCTCAACATTTAGATCTCTGAAAATATTTTTTTTATTATGGTAACTTTTGATGAATTTTTTTCTTAATTATTGTTGGTAGAAATACGGGATATTATGTTATTTTATCTGTCTCATCGAATATTTTATTTTAATATTTATTTTGTTTATTTCTTTTTTAGCAGCCTTTTGCCTTTTTAGTAATTTCTTTATTTAATATATTAGGATTTTTATAACTCTAAACAATATATATTGGAAGAAGTACAAATAAGTCTTTCATGTTTCCACATGGGTACAAATAGAAACTTAATATTTATTTTAGCTCAAATAGGCTCAAAATGTTAACTAGTTAATCATTTGGGCCCTGTTTTTAAGGGGAAGATTAACGCCTCATTAATTCTATCATTTAGAAGGTCAAAAATAATTAAATAAAATTTTTTCTTCTTATTTCAATTAAATAATATTCAATAAATTTGCATAAAAATAAATCACTCAAATTGTAACCTCTGTACTTTTGATAGGCACAAGATTAGTTAATATAGAGGGTTAAATAGTATATTAGAAGAGGAATATATATGATATATATATAATATATATACATAAAATATACATTTGATACCTAATGTATATGTGGTATATACCTAATGTATACATGTCACTAAAAAACAAAGTTAGTTAAAAAGTTAAGAGTAAAAGTTAAAAGTAAATAAATTTAAAATATATATAAATAATATATTAATTATGGGTGAAAGAAGATAAATATCTAGTAACTAAATATATGTGTGTGTGTGTGCGCGTGCGTGCATGGATGGGAAAAAAAGTAAGAAAATTAAAAAGACTTCATCTTCTTCCTTCCATGGCTGAAATTTCTAGAGAGAGAGAGAGAAGGGGATTTTTGCTTCTTCAAATACTCTAAATTTTACAAGAATTTCAAAGAAATCAAGTTGGTTTGGGAGATTAAATAAGATTTCAAGCAAGAATTCTATCTTTCAAGCTTTATTTTCTTTAATTTTAAGGGTATGTAATTATGTAGGTTAGATATAAAGTTAGTTTTAATTATTAAAATAGATGTTTATAAAGCTATTATGATGGACATATGATGATTTAGCAGTTAATTGATTAAGGTGAGCTTGATTGATGAAACTATAATTTGGGGTTATATATAAATTTTTTGTTTTTGATGGAAGTAATTATAATTGTTAAAATGGTTTGATGTTATTTTGATGCTTATATGAAGATTTTAAGATTGGATGATGAGAATGAGTTGGTTATGGTGAAGTTTAAAAAAGGTAGTAAATGGAAAAATAGGGTTTTGATGGGTGTTTGGTTAGAATTGTATAATTTGTGATTATTTTAAGTAAAATGAGCATAAATATAGTTCTTATGTAATAACTTTACTTATTATTTGATTTAGGGGTATTTTGGCCAAAGTTGCCAAGTGAAGGAAATTAGGATTTAGAGGAAATAAAGGTTTGAAAAGTGAAATTGAGTTAGTGTTGGAACTAAAGAGGTTAGTACATACTTTGCTAACTTTTAAATTAAATATTTATGTTTTATACCATCCATTTTGATATGCTTTAAAGGAAAAATAAAATGGAGCACCTAACAACGTATCTTCACAGATCAAGAACTATGAAATCACCCCCTTTAATTCTGGGGCGACGGAGATCATTATTCCTTTAAAGTGGTATTGTGTTTATGTGTGTGTGTTTTATTAAAAATGTGATTAATGCATTATTTTGGAAATTAAAATGTGATAAATAGTAAGGTGGTATCGGTCATATGTGAAATGTGAAATTGTTCTGAGATGATAATGTCTTATATAATATGTTGAAAAATATGGAAAATGAATATGGAATAATGTGAAATGTAAAGGTGATCATATATTGAGTTGATCACAAGAAACATGTGGAAATTGTGAGAAATAAGAAATGTGGAAAATGGTAATTTTGTATAAAATGAGAAAAATGTATAATGTTGATGTGTTTGTTAGCCTTACACAATTACTTGTTTCAGAAGGTTGATGTTGGTATTGTCTAGTTGGCATGCCAACAATACGTATGTTTACTATATCACTGGATGAGATACACTAGTAATACCTTTATTATTATGCCTTCGGGTGAGACAAGCTAGTGTCATTCGGGGACATGCTTCGGGTAGTATGATATGACACACAAATCTCCAGTGTCGATAGAAGATGTGCCTTTGGGAAGTTTTGACACTTAGATCCCCAATGTCAGACTTTCAGGTTGCGATAGGCCAAATCAATATTTATAGAACTTAGATATTATATAGAGACTTGTTGGGCCCAAAGTGTATAGCTGAAATTTATATATTTTGGTTGTATTTGATAAGGTAATGAGTGTTGGCATGAGTGTTGCTTTTTGATGGTAGCATGATTTGTGTGTACCATAGGATAGCAATTTATGCAAATTCTTGTCCAATTTGGATTCATAATCAAGATAGAAAAGTCCTCAAATATGTCTTAGATACATTCCTAATCAGTTTTGAATACTCCAAGCCCTTATATAAGTAAAGTATCTTTCCAAAGTTTGGATCATTAATTATTTATTCAATTTCTTCCTTAAGCTTTGAAGATTTCTTCAGAGAGAGAGAAAGAGGGTTGGTCCAAGGAAGTGATTCAAGATACAAAAAGAGTTCCATTCAATCCAAAGAAGATTCAGAGTTTGATTTATCTTTTTCTTTTATTTTTCAATGTCTTCAATTTTCTTTACTTCTTCCTTTAGTTGTTCTTCAATTAGGAGAAACTAAAAACCCTAATTAGACTATTCAATTGGTTATTTATGGAGAGCTTAATGATTAATTGATTCAATATTATTCCTTTTTTATTATTTTTTTATCTTTATTTGTAATACTAATAATTATCTGACCAATAATTAGTTAATTTGAGATGTTGTGTGATGGAGCAAGAGTGGAAACATAATAATAGTCTAAAGAGGTAAAATTTTATGTAGTTTTTACTTAGAAATTAGAAGAACACTTAGGAGATTATTTAAATAATTATCATGAAACTTAATGAATTAAATTAATTCTTATGATCATGAGAGTAAACATAGAAATTAATTTCAATATTAGTTTTAGATCTTGAGAGTGATTAAAACTTAAATTAGGAGAATTCAACTAATAATCAAAGAAAAAATAATATTGAATTAAAATCCCAGAAATTCTATAGATATTCAATTGAAGATGTCTAGCCCTAATCATTTAAATTATAAGAGTTAAATTTTAAAAGGAATTTTAGTTTAATTAGTTAGTTTAAATTTTAAATCAATATTTTTCAATCCAAATAATAAATAATTTAGTTATTTGATTGTTACGACTCAAACTCGAAGGCACATGATCGACACTAGGGAGCAGGAAAGTATATGGCTTCCAGAACTCGTAGTCAGCCTGATAAATCATTATATTTATTTAAAATATCGCATCAATTATTTGAAATACAACAATAAGTCATATAATCCCAACAATATGAAATTGACGAAGTTTCTAAAGTACAAATATAGTACAATACATATTAAATTACAAACCTAATTAATTTTATAAATAAATTCCACTGCCAAGGAAGAAAGACAAGGTTATTGAATAATTACTCTTAGTAACTCACCCTGTAACTTGAAAAAAAAATAGTGAGACAAGGGTAAGCTTCACAACTTAGTAAGTGATACTAACTTAGTGTCCTAACTTGATTCTATGTAAAAGGATGCTTATGCATCATGTCAAACATACAACAAAGTAAATAATCAGCCAATGGTGGAAATTAGTCCACAGGAACCACTCTAAATCTCAAATTGGGGAGCCAATTCTCCTATCTGGCTCTCTTTATCCAACACAATTTCTTAGAATCCAATACATATAGGGTCCGCTATCACGGCCTTAGTCAAGTGGTATTACTCATCAGACAAGCAGCACTGAGCATAAGAAAGCCCATGCCATCACATAAGTTCTAAACTTATAATCATAATATTATAATATTTTATATTCATAATCCAAATCACATCATATATGGTCCCATATAATCCCAATTCCATCCAGCAACCACAAAATATATTCATCACATAATTGAGCAGTCACAAGCAAATGCTGAAATTCTAAAATTCTAAATAATGCATAATAATATATATACATACATTATATGTGAATGTATGAAATACATGAAAGTATATTAGAATCACTCACTATTTATGCGAAGAAATTCAACTTAGTCAATGACTCGACCCAAGAGCGGTAGGGTCTGATACTAAACGATCCACTTAATAAAATATCATAAAAAGATTATGAAAATAATTTCATATTCTAAAAATATATATTTTATGACTGAAAAATCTAAATAAAAATTTAATATAATTTATTCTTAATTGGTCCCTGAAAATACATATAACTGATATAATTAATATCACTCAATTAACTTACTAAATTGGAATCAAATTTTGAAAATTTAATTATTGTCCCCATAAATTCTATAGTTTTCATGCTAGGTGAAATTAAATATTTAACATGTAACATATTTCGTCGAAAGTACTCTCTCGCCAGAGTTTTACTGAAAAATTTAATCGGAAGAATATGATAGCAAATTGAGTACCCAAATGTTCATCTCAGAGAGAGGAGTTTAGAAATATATGTCACTCTCCCTCCCTCACTGAAAATTCACTGAAAATGGCTTCGGAAGCTACTGTCTTTTCTCACTTCTTTTCTTACTTCTTTTCTTTCCTTTTTTTCACCCTTTTTCAAATCTCAAAATCAATATTCTCTCTCTAATTTTCTTTTATTATTATTATATATTTTTATTGGATATTACAATCTCCCCCTGTTAAAATAAATTCATCCCCGAATTTAATTGGGCAATCAATAACCCATCACAATTCTAATTATACAAAATTGACTAGTGCACAACTAACTATATTTTTTTTCTAGTCATAAAAATATTTAACTTGTTACAAATAAATATGAATGTTTATCTCTCATTTCGGCTTTAGTTTCCCAAATATATTTTCTAGTGGTATAATTGCGTCACAAAACCTTTACCATAGGAATTTTCTTGTAGCATAACTTTCGAATATGATAGTCCATAATGGCTACGAACCTCCTCATAAGAATGATTCTCATAAATCTAAACTTCTTGTGGTTGTAGTACATGTAAAGGATCAGGAATATACTTTCTCAACATCGAAATATGAAACACTGGATGGACATGAGAAAGATCTAATAAATCAATACGCGATCACTCTAACCCTCTCAATAATCATATAAGATCTAATGTACCTTGGTGCCAACTTACCCTTCTTACCAAATCTCATTACTCCCCTCATAAGAGAAACTTTTAAGAATACTCAATCACCCACCTTGAAGGGCACAGATATGTTTAGGGACTGCATAATTACTAGCTGTAATTTTTAGTCATTCTAGAATAATAGAAATTTTCTCAGAAATGATTTGGACTAAGGCAGGTCCTGCTATTTATTTCTTCATAACTTCTTCCCAATAGATTGGAGATATATATTTCCTACCATAAAGAGCCTCATAAGGTGCATCTCGATGCTAGCATGGTAACTATTATTATAAGCAAACTCAATCAATGGTATATGCAAATCCTAATGGCTTCCAAAATCAAGCACACACATTCGAAGCATATCCTCTAGGGTTTGGATAGTCCTTTAAGATTGACCATCAGTTTAAGGGTGAAAAGCTATACTAAAATGTAATCTTGTACCTAAACCATCTTGCAATGATCTCTAAAATCTAGAAGTGAATTGGGTTTATATCTTACACAATGGAAACTGGGACTTCATATAGACAAACTATCTTCTCCACATACAGCTTGCATACTTAACCACAAAATAATTTACTTTCACTGGGATAAAATGTGTTGACTTGGTCAATCAATCTATGATAACCCATATGGAATCATGCCCTAAACTGGTTTTAGGCAATCCAGTCACAAAGTCTATAGTAATCTTTTTCCACTTCCACTCAGTGATAAGGAGTGGTTACAAACAACCTGAAAGGCTTCTGATGCTTTAAATTTACCTGTTGACATGTAAGGCATCTAGAAACAAACTTTGCAATATCTTTCTTTATGTCATTCCACCAATATATACCTTTGAGATCTCGATACATCTTGGTGGAACCTAGATCCACATTGTAAGTTGCAAGGTGTACCTCTTCCAATATCTCTTTTCTCAGATTGTCTACATTTGGAACACATAACAGTGAACCATATTGAAGTACACCTTTTTCATTAATTATAAAGTCTTTAGAGTTACCATTTTGCAACTTTCATGACTCTGTATAATTATGGGTCCCATTTCTGAGCCATCTCTATTCGCTATGCTAGTATTGAGTGGACTTGGAAATGTGCCTATAGTATACCTGAGTCATTCACTTTAAGTTGTAACCCTCCATCAAACAACTCTATCAATTCCTTAACAATGGGTCACTTTCTATTCAAAGCATCAACCACTATATTTTCTTCACCAGGAGGATACAAGATAGTGTAATCATAATTCTTTAGAAGTTCCACCCATATTCTCTCGCTCATATTTAAATTCTTCTGATCAAAGTTATACTTTAGGCTTTTGTGATCTATATATTTCACAAGTTTCACCATATAAGAAATATCTCTAAATTTTCAATGCAAAGATTACTGATGACATCTCTAGATCATGGGTAAGATAATTCTACTCATGTTTCTTCAATTGGCGAGAGGCATAAGCAATTACTTTGCTATGTTGCATCAATACACACTCAAGACAAACTCTAGAAGCATCACAGTAAATGGTGTAACCACATATTCAGGAAGGAAAGGCTAACACTAGAGCAGAAGTAAGACAATCCTTCAATTTTTGAAAATTGTCCTCACATGCTTCAGTCCATACAAACTTGGCATTCTTGTGAGTCAACCGAGCTAAAGAAGTTGTTATCCTCGAGTAATCTTAAACAAAGTGATGATAATATCTTTCCAATCCCAGAAAACTACAAACCTCGGTAGCAGTTATAGGTTGCGACCATTTTATAATAACTTCAACCTTTTTAGGGTCTACTATAATGCCATCCTTAGTAACAACATCTCCTAAAAAGGTTACGCTATCTAGCCAAAAGTCACACTTGGTAAACTTGGCATAGAATTAATGATTCTTTAGAGTTTGTCAAACTATTCTCAAATGTTGTGCATGTTCTACTAGCAATCTTGAATATACTAGGATATCATTAATAAATACGATAACAAAATAATTTAAGAATGTCTTGAACACCCTATTCATCAAATCCATAAACGCAACTAGTACATTAGTGAGTCCAAAAGACATTACAAGAAACTCATAATGACTTTATTGAGTTCTAAATGTCATCTTAGGTATATCTTCCTTCATGATCCTCAACTGATGGTAACCCGAGAGAAGTTCAATTTTGTTAAAACACCGAGAACCCTGAAGTTGGTAAAACAAGTCATCAATTTTAGGAAGATGATACTTATTCTTTACTGTAACCTTATTCAACTGCTTATAATCAATGCAGAGACATATAGTACCTTCCATATTCTTCACTAATAATATAGAAGTGCCCCAAGGCAAAGTGCTAGGTTGGATGAATCCCTTGTCCAAAAGATCTAACAATTATTCTTTGAGTTTCTTTAACTCTACAGGGGACATCCTATAAGGTAGCACAAATATGGGATTCATGCCATGGACTACATCACAAAACTCTATCTCTCTTTTAAGAGGCAATCCTGGAATCTCTTTAGGAAAAACATCTAAAAATTCATTTACCATTAGCACATCTCTTGTAGAGATATCTCTTAACAACAACGACACAATATCTTTCCGGCACTGATGACTGAGATAAGGCTACATGGGGCAGTACTTCTATCCCCCCTTAAAAGAAAATACTGAGTAACCCAGTATTTGGATTGAGAGTGGCATCACATCAAGAAAATTCGTATCAGTAGATAGAATTCTTCTCTCTATAAGAACTGGATAAGACAAAAAGACTATATCTACCAATAAGGAATCACTCATAAGAGTGGCAACAGATAAGGGACACTCTAAAATGGCCAGTATTATATCAAGTTTTACTACAAATCTAGGGAACACAAAGGAGTGCGTAGCACTAGGATCTATCAATACGCGTGCTTCTAAAAAACATATAGAAAGATTAGCTGGCATCACTGCATTAGGAGCCTAAGCATCCTGATGGGTAAGGGTGAAAACTCAAGCTTGTCCTTAATTTTGATCTCTACTTGACTACCCTAAGCTCTAATTCTAACTTTTTCCTCTGTTCTTACCTCCAAAACTAGGCCTTGCTGGCCACTTATCCATCCCCCAAACTAAAATGGAAAGGATGTCTGCATAGGTTGTCCCACACTAGTTATGAAACCTTGAGAACTACTGATTAGAAGTTCTCTATCCTCTTGATAAGGGGCAATCCTTAGCAAAATGACCTGGTTGGCCACATCCAAAGCAAACACTCAATCTCTACATGTATTGCCTCGATGGGTTTTACCACATCTGACACAGGTAGTAATGTCAGAACTGGAATATGAACCATTATAGTTGGAACCCCTACTACTATCATCATAACCTCTACCATGTTTGAAACTACCATTAGTCTTGCCCTTACACCTAAAGGAACTCTTTGGCTTTGAAGTATAAGTGCACATCTAGAAAGTACCACTAAGACTAGCAAAACTGTGAGTGCCCCGACCTCTCTGTTGAAAAGGTTCTCTAGATCACTTTTTCCTTTCTTCCAAGGTGAATTCAACGTCTCGAGCATTATCAATCGGATGTCAACTGAGTAAGATCATCGCCCAAAGCCCATGTATATCTAAACTTCCTAAGCCCATCATATCCTACCATAGTGTAACATCCAAAATTTTTTGAAAATTTCTAATTTTTAGAAAATTGGATAAAATAAATTATAATTTAAAAGGATAAATTAAATTAATGGTTTTAAATGAAAAATGAAGGGATTTTAAATGAAAAAGTGGAATATATATATATATGTGATATATATACAAAATATATATAACATATATAAAAGTCAACACTTTTTAAAAGAAAAGGGTATTTTGGTAATTAAATCTTATAAATTCAAAATTAATAAATTAATTCAAAAATAAATTAATTTTTAATGGAAGAGGGAAATTAGGACTTTTAATTTATTGAAAAAAATAATTAAATAATTAAATATTAAATTATTTTAATATATATATGTGGTTAAAAAAATGAAAAGGAAAGAATATTAAAAGTCTTCTTCTTCTTCTCAAGAACGTGGCTTCTATGAAAGTTTGAAGACCAATGATTTTTCTTCTTCCATACTCCATAAATTGAAGGAATTAACAAGTTTCAAGTGGATTTTTGGTGATTTCCACCAAAATTAGTAAGTTTCCATCTCTTTTCTTTGAATTCCTTGGAAATTTAGATTATGTGAGAATTTGGATTTTTATGTAGGATGTTATAATTGTTGGAATTAGTGTGTATGATGTTATTTTGGGTAGTTAACAATGATTCTAAGGTTAGATTGAAGTGATGATGGAGTTTGGTTAAAAAATGGTGAAGAGAGAGAATTTAGGGTTATTGATTTTTGGGGTTTTGAAAACATGAACTTTAATTGTGCAAATTATTTCCAAATGAGTTTTTTTGATTCATAAACAAGTATTTTAAAGTCAAATATTGGATTTGGTGTTGTTGGGTTGGAGTTTGAGAATGGAAGTGGAGATTTAGGGTTTTGGAAAAGTGATTTTCCAAAGTGGTTGAATTGTGTGATTTTATTTGTTTAAGCATGTTGTTTAGTGTTAAAAGTGATGAATATAAGCTTGGAATGAGTAATGGATTGTGTTGGAATGGAAAACCTTCAATGGGGGAAGGTTAGACCATTTTTGAGATTTTGTGTATAAGAGTGTATTTTTATAATGTAAATGATTTAAATATATTAAAATATGTTTTTAATAATATAAATAAACTTAAAACACTAATTTAATTGTAGTAGAATGGAATTCCAATGTTGAAGTAAGGAAAGGCTAAATTTTTGAAAATTTGTAGGAATGATGTGTAATTATGATTTAATGTTGGAAATGCCATTAAATGTGATACTAAATGATTATTTGCTATCACATTTGGTTTAGGCATTGAGGGAGATTGATTTGCTTCATCCAAGTGGTGAAGGACAAGTTAGAAAGATTGGATTGAAGGTTGTTTTTAGCTTGCTTTGGGTTGCTGGTGGAGGTATGTACAAACTTTGAATATAATGTCTATACTTGCATAACATTTGGACTTAATACATTTTGGTTGAAAAATGTGTTAAGCTACTTGGTTCATTGATTGTGTATGAATAATATGCTATGACATTTGTAATGTCGTATATGTGTTAAATGCATTGTGAAAAGCCATTGATAATGGCTAATTTGTGTAACATGTGAAATATGCATATTATGTGAAAATACCCAAAGTAATTGGGTAATGTGTTGTGAATGCAAAAATGAGATATGTGTAATAATGAAATGAATTGATATTGATAAAAATGAGAAAAGTGAGAAAAATGAGAAAGATGTGAAAAATGAGAAAAGTCAGAAAAAAAAATGTGAAAATAAGGCAATGTGCCTAGATTGAATATGTAAAAATGAGAAAGAGATTAATAATAAGAAATATGAATAAATTGTGTGCCTAGTATGGTATTCAATTTTCAGAGTTCTGGGTTTGGCGGCATGCCTATGATTGCCTAAGGGCTATATGCTGGAATGGTGAAAAGACTGGGTCTTAAGCCAGGCCAGCTGATAAATATGATGTTTTTGGGGTGAAAAGACTAGGTTGTAAGCCTCAAAAACTGTAACATTCTAGCCGGATTGAGGACCAAGATACTGGGGCCTAAGGGTCTAGCCGGGTTGAGGTCCAAGAGACTAGGGCTGTTACATTATCCATGGATATAGGGCTAGACACATGGTGTCATTATGGACCAAAGCCGTAACTCTGAAATTTGAATAGCATATTAGATCCTTTTTGGGCCCATGCTTGTCTTTGTTTTAATGTAAATTATAAATTATGATACAATTGAGTAATATAATGTTATGAGTTGTGCTTATGAAATATTTAAAAAAATATAAGAAAGTGGATTGATGTGACATCTATATGCATTATGCATTTGGTATTGTGTTGAGTTATATTGTTATTATCAAAGTTTGTACCACTAGGCTTCGGCTTAGCGCGATTGTTTCCATCGCGCAGGTAACAGGGTAGACCCAGTTGAGCCAGAGAGTTCTTCTAGACCAGGTCAGGTCTAGACTTGTAGTTGAGCTTGTAGAGTTGCTATCGAGATCAGAAACACTGCCAGCAATATGTATATATTTTTATGTTATTGTACATTTTGAGTTTTATGCATAATATATTATGTTTTGAATTTTACGTATTGTATATTATAAAGAATGTTTGGGTCAATGTATTTGAAATGGGAGAGTAAGTGTGTTTTAAATTATATATATCTATATGTATAAAGGTTTGAGAAACTTGGTGAAATTGAGAAGTATGGTTGAGATGGTGGTTGAAAATTATTTGGGAGTGTTTTCTTTTTGCAGGTTGAGTAATTGCTAAATTTTGGGATATCCAAAATTCAGACAAAACTCTGGCGAATTTTTCCCAGAGATTTTTATATATATTATTTATTTTGGGTTCTTATAACAAGTAAATAATATTTATATTCTATTTAATTTTTATATATTTAGAATTTTAAATTTTAAATTGGAAATGTAAAAAAAATTAGTAAATCGGTCTGTGACATTTTTGTACCATATATGCGTATTTTACATATGCTAGAAATATGTATTGTACGTATATAGGGTATAAGGGTGTTACACATAGTGGGAACAAACCTGCATAGCCCCTAAAATTTAGTGGTGAACTCTACTACTGAAGTACATTCATCCTTTCTTAAACTCTTCAATTCTATCTTTTTCGATGCACAAATTCGGGAGGAACAAACGAAGCTAGAAACTCCCTTCGAAAATCCTCCGAAGTCATCTCTTGATATTGGGGTCGTATGTAGTCTTTATACCATGCCTGTGTAGGACCCTTTAGCCTTCGACCAATAAAATAAATGGATCTGGTATTTGTATAGCCCATTTCCACACAAATCTCTCGAATGTTATCAAGAAATTCATAAGTTTACCCCTCATCACCAGAAAAAGTTGGTGGATGTTGCTTGATGAATTGCTCTATGGACACTTCTGAAGGTCTTGCAGTTGGGGCTGCTACAAGAATAACTCGGGTCATGTCAGCCATAATCCTTTGGAATCCTATAAGCATGGCTTTCATGCCTGTACGGACTTCCTCCCTAGCTTTTCTACATCTACCTTGGCAGCTAGGGTCAGATGTAGTTGGAATTATAGAACCTTCTCCCTCCTGAGCAACTTACTCTCTAGCAGATGCTTGAGTTCTAGCACTGACTCTAGTTGTATGTTCACTCATCTTACTAAAAAGAAATGAGGAACTTTAATCAAATTAGACAAGTTAATATACAACCATATAGAGGTAATGATAAACAAACTAACTTATTAAAACAAAAAGATATCGCATCTATGAAAAATAAGAAAACATGAAAAGACATGTGGGGACCTTATACTCTGTAAATCTCATTTTCCTAGGAAAAGAAACCAAATGCTCTTATACTAACTTTGTCGACCCAAACTTGAGGGCATGTGATCGGTACTAAGGAATAGGAGTGGGATAGGGGTGAGCTTCTTAACTCAGTAAGTGCTACCAACCTAGTATCCTAACCTAATTCTATCTGAAGGATGCTCATTCATCATACCAAACATACAACAAAGCAAATAATCATCTAAGGATGAAAATTAGTCCACACGAATCACTTTAAATCTCAAATCAGGGTGCTAATCCCCCTATTTGGCTCTCTTTATCCAACATGATTTCATAGAATCCAATGCACATTGAGTCCGCCGTCACGACCTTAGTCCAGCAACACTGCTCAACTGACAAGCAGCGCTGAGCATAAGAAAGGCCCCGCCGTTATGTTAGTCCTAAACTTATCATCATAATATTATATCATTTTATATTCATAATCCAAATCACATCCTATATGGTCCCATGTAATTCTAATTCCATCTAACAACCATAAATTATATTCATCACATAATTGAGCAGTCACAAGCAAATACTGAAATTCTAAAATTCTAAATAATGCATAATAATAAAATATATATACATACATTATATGTGAATGCATAAAATATAGGAAAGTATATTAGAATCACTTATTGTTTGTAATGCTCGCAATTTTATTAAAATATAATTAAACACATAATTTGGAAGGGTTAAGTGAGGTGTTAGAAGAGGAAACATCCTAATTTATATGTTGAATATAAAAGAAATATGCATAAAATATTAATATCAATAAAAAACGAAAAAGTCAAAAAAGTAAATAGTCAAAGTCAAATATTAACTAGTAAAAGGTTAAAAAATTAAAATAATAAAAATTAAAATAATTTTTGATGGAAGAGTAAAAATATCTAATTTAATAATTAATTAATTACATAAAAATATATAATTGGGTAGGAAGAAGGAAAAGTCAAAACATATCTCTTTTTCTTCTTCTTCTTCTTCTTCTTCTTCCCTTTGTTGGATGCAATTCCATAGTTGTCTAAGGTGGGTTTTTGCTTCTTTAATCCTGTCACATCCCAAAGTTTAGATAGTCGAGTATTAGGCAAGAAGGACATAAATAAGTGGTCAAATAGAGGCTTGAGATAGTCAAAAACAAAATCGGTGTGCAAAGGAGACCCATGAAGTCGACGGGACCTAAAGGTAATTTTTTGAAAAGCCGAGGACCTAAGAGTAATTTTTCGAAAAGTTGTGTCGGTTCTTAATAGTGACCCTAACGGATGCCATAAATGTGTTCTCGGGATTAATCGGGTAGTAACGGTGGTGCACGATTTTTCTTGAAAACTCACGGTTTGTAAGTTACGGGCGATTTTCCAATAAGGACATTTTGGACATTTCCATTGGAGGGGCAATTTTGTAATTAAATATAACTTTGGGGGCAAAATTTAAAAGAACAAAAAGCCACTTTCAAGTGGCCAAATCCTAGCCATTAAATCCAAATGTGTTGGATAAATCATGGCCATTGAAAATAAACCAAATCCTAGCCATTAAATCCAAATGTGTTGGACAAATCATGGCCATTGAAAATAAACCAAATCCTAGCCATTAAATTCAAATGGGTTGGACAAATCATGGCCATTGAAAATAAATAAATTAATTAAATGGAAATTAAATTATAAACAACTAATTATGGTCTTCCAAACACAAGTAAGGATCAAAAAGACACCACCATCACCACTTTTCTTCTTCTTTAAGTCGTGCTCCCCCTCCCTTCCATTTTCAAGGAGACAAGTTTCAAGTCTAAGCCATTTCTCAAGTGAAATTCAATAGGAAATAAGGTAAGATACCATCCTAAGTCTTATTATTTCATTAGAATTAGGTATTAGGCTATGTTTAGGAAGATTTGATATTATGTTCATGTTGGGAAAGAATTAGTAAGTTGATGATTATGGTGAAAAATGATAAACTACTTAAAGGAAATGATGAAAATGGTAATTATTAGTAAGAATAAGTAAAGGATTGTTAGAAAATCATAAGGTAGCATCATGTTCATATCTAGGGTTTGTTCTTACATATGTGACATATTAAATTCATAGGAAATCAAGGAGATTAGAGAGGAAAGGAAGTGAAATAGATAAGAAGAGCAAGGAAAAGCAAGGTTTGGTACTTTAACCATTGAACTCCTTTTGAAATTTTTCTGTTTTACAATTAGTAAAATGCTGTGACTTGTATGATTTTTAATTAAATATAGAAAAATGTTCTTAAAGTGAATTTTTGATATGTTGTTTTCTAGTGAGTCTAGTATTTGAGAAAAATAATTTGGAACCACATTGATTGAATTTAAGTTACAGAAATTTACAAAATTCTGAACTGCTGCCAGGAAGCAAGGCAACTGGAGCAGTCTGGTTGGGTGAACTAGTTGACCAAGATTTTGTGTCCATTTTGATCTGAAATTTTAAAGGAATGATTTTAAGATGTAGAAATAAATTCTGTAAAAATTTTAGAATTTTTACTCAAGTAGATTATTTTATACAATTTTTCAAAATAAGGATCAAGTTGAGTCCAAAACCAGAATTTACTATTCATATGGTCATTTTGCTAATATTCATTTGGTCATTTTTCAAAAGTAATCCAATTGATTCCTTATGCATATAAATGAGCATAATATGTTATTAAAATGACAAAATATGATATTTCACATTGAAATAATATAAGAAACATAAGTCGATAATTGTATAATGCATATTCGATTAAAAAATGGCATGAGAATTTTGGCTCCACTGGGTATCTGGGACAGTACTGAGTACGGTAAGGGTATGATATATCATACTATATGCAGTGCTGCTTTAATATAGGACTTCGGTCCGAGTTATATAGGGTGACGACCCGAGCTATATAGGACTTCGGTCCGAGTTATACAGGGTGACGACCCGAGCTATATAGGACTTCGGTCTGAGTTATATAGGGCAATCGCCGAGTTATATAGGACTCCGGTCCGAGGGCTTCGGCCACAGATTCCACAGGGCTTGGTCCATAATTTTTTTTTAGGGCCACAGCCACAGAATATATATACAGTTGTTTCAGTTAGTTCCTTACCATACGTTAGTCTACCAAATTACCTTGTGGAGCGAATTGATAAAAGGATAATAACTGAATATATGACATGTATGGATTGTTTTTACTGTGATATTATTTTTCAATATGGCTCATTGATTTTTAAAGTGCATTATGCTTTTATAATTATTTTCCGTAATTAGTTAAAGTACCCACTAAGCAATGCTTAGCGAGTTTAGTTTCTTCTAAACTCGTAGGTTATTAGCAAGGAGCCAGTAGCGAGCAGAAGAGTTCTGCGATTTGCGGGTCATCAACAAATTTAAGTGGTGCTCTTTATTTTGTATTTTGGTATTAGAAACTGGCATGTACTTATTTGAACAATACAAAGAGATAACTTGATGTAGCATGTAAATCTAGTAATGTATAATAACTGTATGGTTTTGAATTGAGTTAGGTTGTGAATATAGAAGTGTGAATTCTTCTTGCAGGATTGTAGTTGAAGTTATAAGGGTGGATTATTGGGAGTGTACTTGAGTTGAATTGTGAAACAAAATATTTTTCAAAAATAAAAAAAATCAGTTTTGGCGACACTTGGAACCCCTAAATATAGGGGAAACTCTGGCAAATTTTTTTTAAAATCTGCACTTAAAATTTGCTAAGTAAAATATTAAGACACAATCATTATGAGATAACAGTCCATATTGGTCTATAAACGTAGGCTGAGATGGGGTGTTACATTTAGTGGTATCAGAGCATAGGTTTAGTCGATTCTGGGAGATAGGTAGTAAGTAAATAACTATGTGTGCCATGTAAGATAAAGTAAGGGGAAAGTTATATGATGAATAGGTAGATGTACATGCCAGATAGGAATTGATAATCGAGTTATATGTTGATGATGTGTAATTACACGTAAGAATCATGCATGAATAAGTAAGTTTCGGGGCGAAACTTAAATTAAGGGAGGTAGAATCGTCACATCCCAAAGTTTAGATAGTCGAGTATTAGGCAAGAAGGACATAAATAAGTGGTCAAATAGAGGCTTGAGATAGTCAAAAACAAAATTGGTGTGCAAAGGAGGCCCGTGAAGTCGACGGGACCTAAAGGTAATTTTTTGAAAAGCCGAGGACCTAAGAGTAATTTTTCGAAAAGTTGTGTCGGTTCTTAATAGTGACCCTAACGGATGCCATAAATGTGTTCTCGGGATTAATCGGGTTGTAACGGTGGTGCATGATTTTTCCTGAAAACGCACGGTTTGTAAGTTACGGGCGATTTTCCGATAAGGACATTTTGGACATTTCCACTGGAGGGGCAATTTTGTAATTAAATATAACTTTGGGGGCAAAATTTAAAAGAACAAAAAGCCACTTTCAAGTGGCCAAATCCTAGCCATTAAATCCAAATGTGTTGGACAAATCATGGCCATTGAAAATAAACCAAATCCTAGCCATTAAATCCAAATGTGTTGGACAAATCATGGCCATTGAAAATAAACCAAATCCTAGCCATTAAATTCAAATGGGTTGGACAAATCATGGCCATTGAAAATAAATAAATTAATTAAATGGAAATTAAATTATAAACAACTAATTATGGTCTTCCAAACACAAGTAAGGATCAAAAAGACACCACCATCACCACTTTTCTTCTTCTTTAAGTCATGCTCCCCCTCCCTTCCATTTTCAAGGAGACAAGTTTCAATTCTAAGCCATTTCTCAAGTGAAATTCAATAGGAAATAAGGTAAGATACCATCCTAAGTCTTATTATTTCATTAGAATTAGGTATTAGGCTATGTTTAGGAAGATTTGATATTATGTTCTTGTTGGGAAAGAATTAGTAAGTTGATGATTATGGTGAAAAATGATAAACTACTTAAAGGAAATGATGAAAATGGTGATTATTAGTAAGAATAAGTAAAGGATTGTTAGAAAATCATAAGGTAGAAAATACATGCGATATTATATGTTGGCAATTGTACTGTGCTACGTTGATGTTAGTATTCTCATGTAAAGAGTATGGCTGTGTTTAAAGGTGTGTTTTGCATAATGTATGAATGGTTAGACCATTGTAAAATAATCTTTGGCATTATTGAATATAATTGTAGAAAAATGGATTTTATACATTTAAGGTATATAGTTCTACCACAATTGTGTAAATGGAATAAAATGTAATGCTTATGATAAAGTATATGGAAATATAGCGAAATGGTGGAAAAAATGCTAAAAAAATGAAGAAGGACATAAATGGTTATGTTATGTGAAAATGTGGAATAATGTGTGTTACCTTATGTAATATTTTGTTCCAGAGTTATGTGTTTAGTAATTTGCATATGGCATGCCTATAATGTGATTTGCCTTCAGGGCTAGATGCTGGACATCACTTATGATGTTGTTTGCCTTCGAGCTAGACGCTAGGCATCACTTGTGATTTTATTTGCCTTCTGGATAGACTATGAGTGTCAAGATAAACTAAGACAATATATGTGGAACCTGAACATTATACAGGGTTATTTGGGCCTAATGCATTTGATTGTGATATATGATGGAGTTACAACAACAATACATAACTTTTAAATGCTTTTGCATGCTACATTGTGAGTTTCAAAGTAAATGCATATTGTATTGCTTTACAAATTTCTTTTAATAACAAAGTATGTACTACAAAGCTATTAGCTTAGTGCGATTTGCTTATCGCGTAGGTGACAGTGTAGGCACCGAGAGCCCTGCTAGACCTGACTAGGTCTAAGGTAACTGTACCAAAAGTTTTGATAGATTGCCACAAGACCAAAACCAGTTGCTTAGCATGCAAATATTTATTTTAACTAAATATGTTATGTTTATATACCTTATACTATCATATGAAAATCTTATAAATTTAAAGTTTTTGGTCAAATGTTATAAAAATGTGAAATATTTGAGTATATTTATATTTTGAGTAATTATGGAGAATGTTGGAGAAATGTGTGATTATATAAATATTGGGAGTGCATTTTATGTAGGTTGAGAACATGTGATTTTTGGGAAATGTCTGAAACATAAACAAAACTTTGGCGAAATGTTTTTAGAGATTTTCTTTTAAATTTTATTTTTTTTAACAATTATTTACTATTATAAAAATGTAATTTTATTTACTAAATTATTTTTTAAAGGTTAAACTATTTTTATAAAATTAAGAAAAATTTTCTAATGAGAAGTATTATGACATACTTATATTTTATATACGTATTTTATATATATGGGGCGTATATATTATTCATATATAAGATATAAGAGTGTTACATTGTTTAAGCGAAGAAATTCAACTCGGTCAATGACTCGGCTCAAGAGTAGTAGTGTCTGGTACTGAACGGTATACTGAATAAAATATCATAAAAATATTATGAAATTAATTTCAGACTCCAGAAATTAGATATTTTATGGCCAAAAAATCTCACTAAAAATTTAATATAATTTATTCTTAATTGGTCCCTGAAAATATAAATAACTGACATAATTAATATCACTCATTTAATTTACCAAATTTGAATCAGACTTTGAAAATTTAATTAATATGCCAAATTAGAATTAGACTTTGAAAATTTAATTATTGTCCCCACAAATTCTATAGTTTTAATGCTAGGCGAAATCAAATATTTAACAAATAATAGGTTTCAACAAAAGCATTCACCGGTCTCTCGTCGAAGTTTCACTGAAAAATTTTATCTGAAGAAACTGGTAGCAAATTAGGTACCAAAATGTTCGTCTCAGAGAGAGGAGTCTGAGAAATATATGTCACTCTTCCTCACTCACCTTAAATTCATTGGAAATAGTGTCGAAAGCTACTGTCTCGGCTAGATTCCTGCCAAAATTCAAGTTAGTTTAAAATTTGTAAAGAAGATACCAAATGAAAGCTTAAGAAGAGAGGATTCAAATGGTATCTTTCTTTTCAAGAAAGGAGGTCGGAGTTAGCCAAAAAATTTCTTGAAAGCTGGCAAAGGCATCAATTTCAAACTAGATGTTCGACTTCCTCTATTGTCGGTTGCGACGAGGAACCCCTCTCTAGATTCGTCGTCTTGAGACAAATCCATTGGTGGGCCAGTGGCTATGATCAGAGTTTGGATATGAAGATACGACCGATCAAAATTTCTATCGTTCTTTTCTCTCTCCTATCTAATTTTTCCGACTCTCTCTCTCTTTTTTCATTTTTCTGAAACACCATACCATCACACACTAATTCGCCAATTAAATAACACCTCTCATCTTATTTTATTAATCATTATATTTTATTATATACTTTATTTTTTTTATTTTTTAATCAACTTTTCCCACTTCTTTTCTCTTTTCATTTTCTTTTTTTCTTTTTTTTCCTTTTCTTTAACCCTTTTTCAAATCCCAAAACCAATATTCTCTCTCTATTTTCTTTTATTTTTATTTTTATATTTATTACTATTATTATATATATATTTATTGGATATTACATTGATACTTATGATACACTTTTCTCATAGAAACGTTACTCACTCATCTCTTTACTACTTGTTAGTGATATTATGCACTTGCAATAAAGTTAGGTATAGCGCAACAAACCAAATCTTCTCATCAAAAGCAACAAAAAAGACTAAAAAATCATATATAAAACTGTAAAACCAAAAGCATAGAGCCTATAAGCAAAAAAAAAAAAAAGATGCAAAATTGCACTACTTTTATCATTTCCTTAACAAAGTGAAGAGCTTTATACGTAAGAGTGAAAATAGTTTGCCTGTGGTAAAAATATGATGACTTGAAGCTAAAAGGCTTGATCTTATTGACAATACCATAAAGATATTTTGAATGGAGATTTTTGTCCCCATTTTCATGTGGAATGGTGCTGGCGACTTCGGCACTGTTAAGCTCAAGACCTTAGAGAACACAGGCCTAAACCCAGATAAAATGTAGTCGCCACCCTGACTGGCTGGGAAAAAGAAATGAGTGGATGACTCAATTCCTAACGAATTTCCAACCCCCTAATGGGTTCAAAAAGTTGGATACTATAAAGAATGCGAGAATGACCCAACACCCCCACAATGCCCGATTTATTAAAACCGGCCTTCTTTTTAGGTCTAAATATTATTAAATTCTTAAAAATTATGACATCATCCATGTTACACACTTTAAAAGAAATAAACATCCATTATTTTTATTAAAAGGAAGGGGAGCCTTGGCGTAGCGGTAAGTGCTGTCGCCGTGTGACCTGAGGTCACGGGTTCGAGTCGTGGAAACGGCCTCTTGCAATTAATTGCAAGGGAAGGCCGCGTACAAAGACCCAATGGGTCCGACCCTTCCCCAGACCCCGCTCATTGCGGGAGCATTCGTGCACCGGGCTGCCCTTTTTTTATTAAAAGAAAGCAATCAAAATATGCACCCATCCAAGGATGAAAATGTGCATTTATAATAATTATCTAATGTCCAAAAACTAAATAAAATAGGATACTCGCCATAAGTGGAACAATGTCCCTTTCATTGATCCAAAACTCAAAATAAATTAAATTACATTAATCTTTAATCAATGAGATACCCACAAAATTGAAACATACCTCTTATAACTTTTAAAATTCAAATAACTAGATAAATATGAGAAAACATTCAATTCACCATTAAGAAACATAAAGTAAACCATCTAAAAAAATAACATAACACAGTAAAGTAAATAATGAAATCCACGAATCAAGAAACACAAAGTAAGCCATCCAAAAATTAACATAAGACAGTATAGTAAATAATGAAATCCAAGGTTCAATCTAGAGTATGAAGTATATAAAATTAGGGTTTAGGAAATAGGATTAGGGTTTTTTAAGAAAACTAGGATTTTTTTGGATAAAACCAAGATTTTATGGATTCTAAAACAGATTTAGGGTTTGGAGCTTGAAAACTAGGGTTTCTTATTAATGTTGCCTTTCCCTTCTTCTTTATATCAATGGGAGATGTCTTATTAGCATTGTTGATGATCTCTATAATTTCAATCAACTGGGTCTTCATAATTTCAACCAATTGATCCCGTAGCTCGGCCATCCTAGCTTTGACAACTTCATCGATTATATCCCTTAGCTGATTTGCATCCATCCTCCTAATGAAGTGCTTGAATCAAAATCACTGTTATAGATGGTGTCGTTGTATTGCTCTTGAACTACTGTACTCCAGGTCTGTGAGCTAGAAAGGATTAATGCCATGTAATGCAATGCATGTATTCACAAATAAAAAATAATCAAGAATAATTAGAACGTTCATTCTAACCTTATAACTTTCACACAAGAATGGTGAGCCTCTTTTCCTAGGTATTTGGTCAACAAGATACCAACATGGGATCTATTATTTTTGAAAAATTCACTCGGACGGTTTTAACAAATAGTTGTATTTTCAAACATAGAAGTCAATCCATGATAATTTCCATTAATTAAGCTTTAATCCATTGAATCAACTAAAATAGCTTTTATACTATATTGGATTAAAACTAAATTAAGAGGTTTATCATAAATAAATTTTCTATTTAAAAAAATAACTAATGATTCATGCTAAAAACAAGCCTATAATTCTTGGTATAAATTAGGCCCACACTTAACTTTTAATATTCCATAATTGACCTAAATAATTGTAAGCTTATTTTAGAATTTAGATGAAGTAAAACATAATTTTGTTTCAAAACCCTTCGTAAAAAGGTTTGCTTAAAAATAAATTTTAAGCTTTGTGTTTTTTTAGGCCACGGGGTAGAAAAGAATTTTTGACCCATTTTAGAAAAGTTTTATGTCCAAAGAACATCTTGAAAATTTTAAAAATAGTTTTGGTCTTTTCGGCTTTAAAGGAATAAAAATTATTTTGAGCTTATAATACAATTAGGTCATATTAAAAAAAAACAAATCAAATAAGCTATAGTTCAAACCAAGATATATCAATTACAGTCAAATAGTAAGCACTTGGGTAAAAACCTAAGGAAAGTAGTTAGGCCAATTACATGAGCTTTAGTCTTTGGGTTGGAAAGTGTAAGCTCTCATAGCAAGTATATACCAAAAGGTACAAGGCTATGAGTGTGATGGGTGTCGAATCCACCAAAAATAATAAATCTGCTCTTCCTACAAAAGAAAACTTGTAAATAGGGTGAGAAGGGTCGAACCCAAGGGACTAGCCTTGCCCAAGGCTAACCAAAACCTGACCTGCTGTGAGTGAAAATCAAAAATAAAATAAAACTAGGGGAATTATATTTATGAAAAATAAAATGAAGTTAAGTTTAAGAATTGATCAAGAACGAAATTAGGACAGCAAAAATAATTAAAAACTTGAAACAATGGAAGACAAACTCAGTCAAAGGTAATTCGCGGTATGAAATTCATTTGGATTGATCATCGATTTCAAGATAGCTTTTCAACTCATTATTGTAGACAAGTTATAGTCAAAAAAGAACGTCCTCCCAACCAATTCTATCTTAGTATTAGATTATTAAGGTACGACCTAATAATAATCCCTAATTAACTAGCAACCCTAAGTACGACAAAGGATTTAGCCGTTAACAGCGTTAAAAATTAATAGAACCCTGCCCTGACCAACAGAAACTACGAGAATCCATTTAGATCAGATTATGTTTTCCCACAATATAACCCTAAGGCTTTGACGCAATTGAATTATATTGACTACCACTTTTATCAACTCGGATTAACAATTACGGATTAAACCTAATTGATTGGTTGTGCAGAAACCTATTAGATGAATAACGGGCCCTGTTAAAACAAATAATAGATATCCACTATGGATGATTCTCACCCCAATAATCAAAGAGAAAACACAAATACAATATGAATCAAAAAGCAAAGATAAAGCACATTAAATCTCACAATCCATTAGAAAATCAACGTTGAATTAACCTTCGACTGAAAGAAAGAATTTAGCCACACATGGCTATGGAAGAACAACAAAAATTCTGTAAAAGAATGCTAAAATTCGTATTAATCAAAGAGGAGGCAAAAAGTCTCCTCCCAAAACCCTAAAAATAACTTAAATACTCAATAAAGAGTGGGGCCATCCTAATATAACAAAAAGACCCACTAAAAACTACTTAAATCCTATTACAAGTCGGTTTAGAAGTCCTCAAATACAACTAAATCGAGTGTGCCCGTCACTTAATTAAATCAGCCCGTTCAGGTCTGCCTGGCCGTTAGCCTTGGGCAAGGCTAAGGCCTCTGCTGTCAATCTGCCTCCACAAAGAAAATTCAGCTCCATGCCATTTTGCTCCAATACTTCTAATCAAACTCCAAATAAGCCTCTTTATTGCAAATCCACCATTCCTGCCCAAAATAATAAAAACCAAGTAAAAGCTCTTCTTTTCAATATAAATAACATCAATTAAGCACAAAAACAAAGTAATAAACCTGTTGGATTTGCAGCCTATCAGAGTGGTTATGCCATGCTCCATCTTTATACCTTGAGTGAAAAGTATGGTATCCCTTACATAACACAACATGGGTTATATGGGCGTTCTAATTCATGCACACAATGCAATCTAAATGATACAATGGATAATATTAGAATAAGAAAGAATAAAATAATATAAAGACCAACGGAATCAACTTCTTTTATCCCTTGTGGAGTCGCCACTGAGTGAAAATTTTCACCCTCACTACCATGTGGGATGGTTCTTGTGACTTCGGCACAGTTAGGCTCAAAGCTTTAGAGAACACGTGTCTAAACCCAGAAAAAATGGTGTCGCCACCCAAACGGGCTTGAAAAAAAAAAGATAAATGACTCGATTCCTAAGGAATCCCCAACCCCCCGAAAAGTTGGTTACGTATGGGAAAGTTGAGAATGACCCAGCACTCCCATAACGTATGATTCATTGGAACCAGCCTCCTTTTCAGGTCTAAATCTCATTAAATTCTTAAAAATTATGACATCATCCATATTACACACAGTTTAAAAGAAATAATCATTCATTTTTTTTTATTAAAAGAAAGTAATCAAAATAGGCACCCATCCATGGATGAAAATGTGTCTTTACAATAATTGTCTAATGCCTAAAAATTAAATAAAATAGGACACCCACCATAAGTGGAAACATGTCCCTTACATTGATCTAAAACTAAAAATAAATTAAATTACATTAATCCTTAATCAATGAGGTACCCACAAAATAGAAACATACCTCTTACAACTTTTAAAATTCAAATAACTAGATAAATATGAATTAGAAAACATTCAATTCACCATCAAGAAACATAAAGTAAAACATCTAAAAAATAATGTAACACAGTAAAGTTAATAATGAAATCCACAAATCAAGAAACACAAAGTAAGCCATCCAAAAAATAACATGAGACAGTAAAGTAAATAATGAAATCCAAGGTTCAATCTATAGTATGAAGTATATAAAATTAAGGTCTACATGTTAGACTTAGGATTTATAAGATTTTAAAATATTGATTTTAGGGTTTAGGATATAGGATTAGGGTTTTTAAAGAAAACTAGGGTTTTCTGGATAAAACCAAGATTTTATGTATTCTAAAATAGATTTAGGGTTTGGAGATTAAAAACTAGGGTTTCTAGGGCTTAGAAAGTAAATTAGGGTTTTGAATGTTTGAAGGACAATATTAGGGTTTATTGGATTAGTGATTTGGTTTTAGAGAAACATAATTAGGGTTTTCAATATTTGAAAACTAAGGTTCTAGATATTTAAAAAAAAATTAAGGTTTTGGATATTAGGGTTTGAAGATTAGGGTATTGGGTATTAGGATTTTGAGGTTTTGGATTAAGAAATTAAGGTTCTGGAATTAAGGGTTTAGAGAATTAGGGTTCTGGAAATTAAGGTTTATGTTTTACAAAATTAGAGTCTTGGAAATTAATGTTTAGGTTTTACAGTTTAGATTTCTGGCTTGATAATAAACATTAAACATGAAATCTAATGTTAACCAATAGACTAGGGCTTAAGATGTATAAAATTATGTTTTAAACAAATTAAATCATGTAACAAAGGTCCGAACCATGTTGAATTAAAATTATTATATACCGGAATAACCTAAACTATGACTGATCAATTTTAATTTACTTTTGCTAGATTGAGTTACAATATGAAGACATCGTGTAATTATTATAATAGATTGAATTTAAGAAACAAAACCTGCATTGGCTCCACCAAATTATGTTGATCCAAGCTACTGCCTGCACCAATTTGAGATTCTGGCTGAGGAAAATGAAGACAGTGATTACTAGGGCCGGACTGGATTAGGTTCAAAATTAAGGGTCTGCAGATATATATACAAGTTATGAACTTAGTGGACATGTAAACTTGAAAGCTAAGAAAATTTAGAGACTAAGTTGCTCTTAAAGAATCCAACCTAATTAAGAATTACATATTTGCAAATATACATTTCCCATAATTATATTAAAATCAAGGATGATATTTCCTACCAAAACTAATGCCTAAAATCAAGGCTTGATAAGTAAAATTTTGAACACCCCCCCCCCCCTCCCCTCCCCCTTTCAAGTTGAAGAATGAGGATTCATACTGCCCAACTTGCATAGGAGAAAATCAATTGTTGTTTCCCTAAGGCCTTGGTAAAAATGTTCGCATGCTGTAATGAAGTACGAACATATTTAGTTGAAATAGTACCATTTTGTATCTCATCACGAACAAAGTGGGAATCTACTTAATATGCCTTGTCCTTTCATGAAAAACTGGATTAGCAATGATATGCAAAGCTACCTAACTATCACAATGCAAATGCATAGGATCATAGTGCATTGTGCCAAGATCAAATAATAATCCTTTCAACCATTTCAATTTACATGTTGTTATAGCCATAGACTTATACTCCGCTTCAGTTGAAGATCAAGATATTATCTGCTGTTTCTTGGTCTTCCAAGAGAGAATTGCACAAAAGAATAAAATAACCTATCAAATATCATCTAGTTAAAATATAACTTGCCCAATCTGAATCACATTAAGCACATTGCTTTAGATCATAGTCCACCCGTAGGAGAATTCCTTGACCAGGATTTCCCTTAAAATACCAAACCACTCTTAAATTTGCTTCCCAATGTTTTACCTTTGGTTGTTGCATGAACTGTGCAAGTATATGCAAACAATAAAAGAGTTTAGGGCAAGTAATTGTCAAGTAAATGAGTGAACCAACTAGTCCTCTATACTAACTAAGATCATGGAAATCGCCATTTTCAGCAAGTGCTAATCTATGACATTATTCAAAAATTGTGCCAACTAATTTAGCTCATAATAGACCAGTCTTATAGATGCTATCAAGTGTGCATATTTGCATTAAGCTAGAAATATATCATCTGAGTTCTGAGCTACCTTAATCCCTAAGAAATATTTCAATTTCCCTATGTCTTTCATATGAAAACACCTACACATATAATCCTTGAAATTTTGGACAGTCATTCCATCATTCCCAGATATAATCAAATCATTGACATAAATAAGAACATTAACTTGAATGTGTTAATCTTTATAAGTAAACAAAGAGTAATCAGAATATGACTGTTTAATTCTGTAAGTCCTCAGTGCCTTAACCAACTTGGCAAACCAACATTTGGGTGCCTGCCACAAACCTACAATGATTTACAAAGTCTACAAACTTTACCAGGGGTTGAGGAAGGAAAACCAAGTGGCAATTTCATATATACTTCCCTATCTAACTGACCATGTAGGAAGGCATTATACACATCCATCTGATGCAACTCACACTTTTCGGGAGGTAAGTCTTCCACTTTCCATGTTCCATTATCCTCAAGAGCCTGTATCTCCTTCTACATTGCCTCCCTCCAACATTTTTCTTTTATTGCCTTGGCATAATGGTTTGGTTTATACCCTGTAGTGACAGCTGCTAGAAAAATTGGTGTTGTATAGAAAATTTATCATAATTCACATAATGCACTATAAGATAGGACATAAGGACTTTCATTGGAACGATGAATTTGCTGAGGGGCTTACATGAATAATCATATAGTCCTTCAAATGAACATAAGGTTACTTAATCCTTTTTCCCTTGCCAAGTTATTTTTCAATCACCATAGAACCTCCCATATTAGTACCTCCTAATAAGGCCATATTTTGCATATAATGTAGTAATTATTCTAGTTATATTTTTATTGTTATCAATTGAATTTGATCAATTTTTGTTTTGAAAGCTAGAATATTCATTATTTCAAATAAACTTACAAGTAAAAAAGATGAAGCTTATTTTACCTAGAAATTGAGAAAAATTGAAGAAAAATAAAAAAGGAGGTTAAAACAAGCTCAAAAATGGAAGAAAATAACTTTATATGGTCATATAAATCACCATACATGACCATGAACTTGAAAATAAAATTAAAGATAAGAAATCAAAAAGTCCATAAACAAGTTGAATCCTATGGCCATAGCTTTTAAGGTCATGGCCGTGGCTTTTGATTTGAATCTGTTCAAATTTTTTAGTGGCCAAAATTGCAAGGTCATAAGCATTTTGAAAACCACAGTCGGGATTGATTTTAACACTATTTTGAAAAGGATTTTGTGAATTTTTAGCCGAACAATTATGCACGAGTGTGGGATTTTAAAGTCATGATCATGGGAATAAAAAAGACACTACCAAAGAGGAAAAATCTCATAAATCAGCTCTTGTCCACTTAGGCCATGACCATGGCATCAAAATCCATGCCCGTGGAGGCAAAAATGTGATTGGTAACCTCATTTTAAGGAGAACATTCCTCCATGTTTCAAGGGAATTGATTAAAGTAATTTCTCCCACTAAGAATAAGGGCCTCTAAACCTCTATATAAACAAACATTCTAAAAGTCTTCAAAGCATCCATTCATCTAAGAATCAAAGCCTTCTTTCAAATAATTTTAGTTTTCTTAGAGTTCTAGAATTTCCTTAGAGAGAAGAGTGAAGGTTTGATTCCAAGAAGAAAATTCAAGTTCCAAGTGGAGTTCTTTCTCAATCTAAAAAAGAATTAGAGTTTGATCTTTCTTGTTTTTTAATTTATAATGCTCTCAATTATCGTCTTTAATTATTGCATTGCTTTTATTTTAATTATGAATAATAAAATTTCTATTTAGGGTTGCCCTTTATATTTAATTTACTATGGAGAAATTTATGTTTATTTGATTTAATTAAGTTTTTCTTTTGATTATTTTGTTATCTTTAATTTTAATGCATTAATTATCTGGCCAATAATTAATTGAATTGATGTATTATATGATGGAGTGAGAGTGGAAGCATAATATTAGTCCAAGGAGGTAACAATCTTAGAGATAAGGTAAACACTTAAGAGGTTGATATAAGATTTTTACAAAGCTTAATGAATTAGTTTGATTACTAATGATCACGAGAGCAAATATAAAGTTAAATTCAATATTAGTTTTAGTATTTAAGAGAGGCTAAAGCTTAATTAAGGAAAATCAACTTATAACTAAGAAGAACTTGAATTAAATCAATAATTTAGAAAATCCATAGTAAATTAATTAAGATGGCCTTCCCCAAGTTCATTATTATTAGATTAAAACACAAAGAATTTCATTTTCAGTTAATTTATTTTTAATTCTGAAATTAATTTCTTTTATCCAAATAATAACAAGTTTAATGGTTTGGTACTTAGAATCACCTTCCTCATGGGAAATACTCTACTTATTATTATATTACTTGTGAATGACTTGTGTACTTACAGTTTAAGGCAACTAAGCTACTAAGGCCCTAACACCTCTTGTCTCTTATTTCATCATTATCATCACCATAAGTTATCTCATCGCTACTCGAATATTCACTTTGTGCTCCTTACCCGAGATTGAAACTTGTTGCTCTTCCATATTGCCTAGCCCATACAATTCTTCATTGTTTGCAGAGTAATCCATAACCTCATTCCCAATTGAATGAGAATCTAGCATATTATTTTCATATGGAAATTCCATTTCAATGAAGATAATATCCCTAAAGACAAAATACTCTCTCCTTTCTTAATCGTATAACCTCCAACCTTTCTTCCCAAATGGGTATCTAACCAAAATACACTTTTGACTTCTACTAGTAGATTTATCTTTGTCTTGGTTCTTATCATGAGCATAGAACAAACACCTGAAAGTTTGAATATATTTATAAGTGGGATCTTGTCTAACCTCATATGGAATTCTACCATGCAATAGTACAGATGGGATTCTATTAATTAAATATCCAGCAGTAAGAATACATTCACCCCAAAATTCAATAGGTAAGTTTGCTTGAAAACGTAAATCTCTTGCTACATTAAGAATGAGATGATTTTTTCTACACTATCATTTTATTGAGGTGAATCGACGCAAGAGGCTTGATGCAAAATTCCAAGTTCACTAAAATATTCTTTCAAACACATAAACTTGGTACCATTATCACTCCTAGCAATTTTTATATCTTTTCAAAACTATCATCTAACCATTACAATGAAAATTTTAAGAACATAAGCAACCTCATCTTTTCTATTCAACAAATATATCCACACAATACGAGAAAAATCATTTATGATAGGTAGGAATTAAATAGCTCCATGTGAAGTAAGAACTCTATAGGCTCCCCATAAATCACAATGTATCAAGTCAAAATAATATTTAGCTTTATTATCACTAGGAAAAAACACTTCTCTAGTTTGCTTAGCTCTAAAACAAATTTCACAATGTTTATTCTTCATACTATCAGTTCCACTACCAATACCAACTTTAGAAATTAAATTCACTACTTTAAGAGAGGGATGACCCATTCTTCTATGCCACAACTCAAAAGATGCAACATTAGTTGTCTTCATAGCACGAATAGGAGCCACTCCTTTAAGAAAATAAAGCTCCTCACATTGTTCACCTGCTCTAATCAACATCCTCAAATTGTAGTCTTGTATAGCATAAAACTTATTAGCGAATGAGATAACAAAATCAGAATCAGCAAGAAGTTGCGACACATAAATCAAATTGCAATTCAATTTATGCATAAACAAAACATGTTGCAGTCTTAAGTTATCTCCAAAAATCATGGATCCTTTTTTCAAAGTCATAGCTTTTGCTCCATTTGACAGGCCAATTGGACATGGAGTAATGTATTACAAATCTTTCAAACATGCATATGATCAAGTCATGTAATGCAAAGCTCCTGTGTCAATGATCCAAGTTAAGAAATTTTGATTATCAAAGAATTTTGCTTACATGTTAACCTTTGATTGATACCACCTTTATGTAAATTTAGCATGTTGAGTAGTGCAGTCCATTACTCAATCCACTTATTCCCTTTATATTATAGGCTGTCACAATAACTCTCCCGCCATCGCCACTAGTTTCTTGAACTGCATTTGCTCAAGTAGTCCCTCACGTCCTCTTCTTGCACTATTTCCTTGCTAGGCACCTTATCCATGCCCTCCACTGCGAGCACCAGTGCCCTTAACCATTTTGAATACCTAATCAATTGAAAACAACTAACAACATCATGTCCATTACATTTGCAATTTAAGCAAACCATGGTCTTGTCTTTTCCATCTCCCTGAGTTTCAGCCACTAGCTTGCATAATAAAACTCATAGGATTGCCTCTTTCTTCTTTTATCCATGTCATGGTTCACACTCTTTCTTGTTGCATGACCATCACATAAACTCAATTTAGATTTGGCATAGATTTAATACTCAAAACATTTGAACATACTATCACATATCCATCTTCATCTAATCCCATCAAGAATTGATGGACTCTTTCTTCTTCCCATTTTTCTCCAATTCTATTATAGTATTACATCTATATCCATTACAACTACAAACTAGGATTGAGTCATAGTTGTTCAACTCGTCCCAAAGAGACTTAAGCCGACCATAATAGGCGACTATACTCTGCTTTTCTTGCCTGCAATTTTTAAGGTCTAATCTCAATTGTTGAAACACTGTCCATTCCCAACAGAAAATTGCTACTTGATTTCTTCCTATAGGTCCTTTACATTTTCTATGTATGATATGGTTGATCAAAGTGTGGGTTTAATGGTGTTAAACACCCATGAGACAAGCATTAAATTAAAATTCAACCAATCGTCAAGTTCTAGTGAATTGTCACTCAATTATTTAATAGTTCGATCAACAAAACCATATTATTTTTGACTCGCAATGCGATATGCATGGCTCTCGCCTATTCATTATAATTATCGCCTTTCAATTGAACTTGGGTAATTATATTACTTGGATTGTCATTCGAGGTCATTGTATAAGGAATCGAGATTTTCTTCTCAGAATCAGTACCTCCTTCATCACTTTTCTTCTCCTCATTAGCCATGTTAATGAACCAGGCTCTGATACTATGTAAAAGTATGAAGATTTGAAACTTTAAGGCTTGATCTTATTAACAATGTCATAAATATATATATAAGTTAACTTAGTGGGCAAGTAAACTTGAAAGCCAAGAAAATTTGGAGACCAAGTTGCTCTTAAATGAATACCTATTTATTACATATTTACAAATGAATACTTCCTATAATTACCTTAAAATCAAGGTTGATAATTCCTACCAAAACCAATGCCTAAAATGAAGGCTCGATAAGCATAATCTCCAAAACCTATGAAGTTAGGGTGAGGATATGAGAGAGAGAGATCTATGAAGATAGGTGAGATTTAAGATCTAAGAGATCATTTTGTTTGATAATTGGTAATTAGAACTCTGGGCAAATTGATGGTGTGGAAAGGAGGTGGAAGAGATCAGTTTGTTTGACTTAAGATCCATTTTGTTCCCTTTTATTGACTTTCAAAAACTCTTTCTTTCTTTCTTTCTTTCTTTCTTTCTTTTGCTTTATCTTTACTATACCAAAATTAATGGAAACCCAATACAATAAAATTAAAAAAAATTAAAGAAACAGGTTTAGTGGAACAAGAAAGAAATAACTCACTAGGTTGAATACCATGTGAAATATTTAAGTCTAAAAAATCTCTTATCTGAGAGCATCACATTCTTTAAATAATCCCAATTTTTTGTAGGATTTAATGTTCTTCAAAAGAACATAGTGAGTTGCCGGAGATCGATTCTGATTTTCGGAAAATTTTAGAGATAGAAGGGATAACATATAGAGAGGGAATGTTAGAAGCATCTTGCCCTTCAAACTAATGCTTTTGGTGTTGGAAATGTTGCAAAACTAAAACACATCATTTTGATTGGATAACAACTAATGGTCACGCGTTTAACTATCATAAAAACAGAGCTCTAAAATACCAAAATAAAAAATTTAAGGCTTAAAGTCATCTATGCAAAGTTGAATGGCCTCATGCGTAATGTGCACAGAGTTCAAGGGCAAAAAAAATGCTTTTTTCCAATATTTATTTCTTCTTTTACATAAAAAAAGTTACATTGGATATAATTTAAAAATAGAGAAAGGTATTATAGAAAAAACACTAAACTAATCAAGAAAAAACAATTTGAATCATGAACTTTTGTTTTTGTCCGATTAAGCCTTTTTTCCATCAAAATTATATCAGTTAAGACTCCGACGTTATGAATTTGAAGTTTTTTGTTTGTTTTTTGTGAGGTGGCAGTGTGGGTTCCATATAAGATGAAAATAACACTTTTATATGTTTATAATATTTAAAGATATCATTAAAATTTATTTATAATAAAAAGGATAAATTTAATATTTAAAAAAATTAATCACAACCAATTTATAATTAAGGTGCAACATACTTTGTAAGAAATAATAAAATATGAAAAAAAATTAAATAAATATGAATAGTCAAACCTGAAATTTAAATTTTTAAAAATTAATTAATTTCTTTTTTTTTCTTTTCCAATCTCAACAATATTAAAATTTTCTCCAAAAAATGGTTATTGTAATTTTTATTTTTAATTTTGAATGAAATAATAATTAAAATCTTAAATTAGATAAATTAATGTAAAAATTTGTTATATTTAAAAATTTTAAAATATAAATAAATTTATCTATATCTTGATTATTTTTATCATCAGCATTTCAATTTTGAAGTAAGAATTAGGGGTGTGCACAGGTTAAGTTCGATTAGGTTTAGATAATTTTTCAAATTGACTGACCCAAACAAAGAGGAAAAATCTGCATCTGAATTCAATCGAAGTAAATGTAATTTCAATCGACCCATGAAAAAAGTGGTTCGATCAAGTGAAAACAGATGAGCTGAATTGGGCCTGTCAAACGAACCTTAATTGTAGGCTTAATTATTTAGTCATTAAATAATAAATGTTTACCTAGATTTAAAACTAATAATTTCCAATGCCTTAACTTCTAAATGAATTTAACTAATAATTTTTCAAATTTCATTTAAAAAAAAAACTCAAATAAAAGAGAAATTAATAAAAATTACAATCAAAATTATAATTAATTTAAAGACTTTGTAAGTATTATATCAAAAAACAAAAAAACCAATAAATTCCTACATCCTATTTAGTCCATAATTATAGTCCAGTTCATAATAAGTACATAATTTAAGGAAATATTATAAGAAATAGCTTGTTTTATCAAATGCTTTTCAAATATATGGTGGCCATTTTTTTTCAAGTTTACAACACGCGACTTTTTTTTTTCATTTCTTTACTTTTTGACACTTTTTTTTATTTCTATTTTTATAATTTTCTATTTTTTAGTTTTTAGTTTTATATTTATATTTATATTTTTTATTCATAAATAATATTTTATTATTATATTCTCATTATATACACAAAAAGATAAATGTCTTTATAATATATACATAATACAAATAAAACAAACTGTGACATTTCTGTAACTTATACATAACATATCTGCAACATATCTACAATATATACATAAAAATTAATTAACATTTAAAGATTAGAAGATATATATCTATAACATATATACTATAATTAAGCAACATATAAAAATTTTATAATATATAAAAACTAAAACACAATATATGCACAACATATACATAATATATCTGCAACATGTACATAATTTATATGCATAGCATATATATAACATATTTGCAATATATATATATATAACATATCTAAAATATATAAAATTATGTTATAAAATGATATTCCTAATTTTTTGAGAAATTTTTATAAAATTATATTATTTTCTCTTAAATATAATATTTTATAAAATAGTATATAAAATAGACTCAATTTTTATTTTATTTTTTTGAAGAATTTTATAACATATACTTAACACATATAAATCGAAAAAATATGATAATGTATAATATTATAATATTATAAAATTTTTAGATATTCTTGAAAATTTTTTATATCAACATTATTTTTGAAAAAAAAAATTGATTTTGTAGGTATTTTTGTAAGAAGCCCATAATTTAATCCATAATTAAAGTCTAATTTATAGTAAGTCCATAATTTAGTCTAGTGCATAATTACTTATAAATACAGCTAATTACAAATATTCATTGAAGCCATTGCCAATTAGCAGCTGACCGATATCATCAATAGACCTGCAAGGAAAAAATAATAATTCAGTGCACAATCAACTCAATAAGAAAAAGAGAAAAAAAAAACTTCAGCTAAAGTTGTTTAATACACTAAAAAACTTTAAGTTGTGTACTTTAGTAGACCAAAGAACTAAGTCACGTTTTCAAAACCATCCAAATGTCCACGAATTATATCCTGATTCCTAAACAAACAATGCATTTATGTTAACATTCAATTTGTTCCTAAAAGTTCAAAAGACACATTAACAACAAAAGTAAATAATTTATACCTGGAATAAAGAAGAAGAATTTCAAAAAAAAAATAAATAAATAAAGAAACTCCTAAAAGCCTTTAACCATTTAATAAGAACAATTATATAGTGCTTTTTGCAAAATTTAATTTAAAGTTCAAATTATCTTCAATAAAATTATTTTAGCAGCAGCCATCTTTGCTGCACAGTAAGTGTTAAATTACTTTTTACTATACTAGTAAATAGTATATAAAATATTATGCTAAAAATAAATACTAATAAAATTTTTAAGAAATGCTGGAGGAATCACAAACGGTCCCACTTAAAATGCAGTCTCCTTAGACAAAATTTTACTCAGATAATTAATAACACAATACAACAAAACAACTATATTTGATAATAGCTATAAAATTGAGACAAAAATAGCTCCAGATTTAACGCTGTTTACCCTTTTATATGGGCTACGTCCACAGGACAAATTTTGAATAAATTTCTTCTACTAATAAATAGCAAGATTACAAGAGAGTGACTTTTCTAGAAAATATTCTAGAAGCACTACACTCACAATTGATATAAATCCAAAATAGTGGTAAGTATTTTTCAAATACCCAAAATAAAATCTCACTATTTTATCACTCAAAAAAAATATTTCACACAAATATTTTTCTCTCTCAATATTTTTATTCTCCCTCTCTCTCTAAATTTCTTTTTCTTGAAAAAATGCAATTCGGTGGACACACGGTAGAGCAAGCTGTCTTGAAAGCTTGCTCTTCTCCTTTTTTTAAATTCGTGGGTCCTACTTGAGTAGGATACTACCACAAATCTCTTCCTCACACTCAAGTGGATGAAATTTTCATACCAGTAATTTTTTTATAAGTAACAAGCTTCTCCGAGGGTAGAGCTTTAGCCATCATGTCAGAGTCATTATCATTTATGTGAATCCTTTCAAGCCGAAACTATTTTAACTCTAGTGCATCTCGAATCCAGTGATATCTCACATCAATATGCTTTAATCGTGACTGAAAGATTGAAGTCTTACTGAGATGAATGACACTCTGACTGTTACAATACAACACATACTTCTCTTGCTCAAAGCTCAACTCTTGTAAAAATTTCTTCATCCACAGTAGCTCTTTGCTTGCCTCGGTAATTGCAATTTATTCAGTCTCGGTGATGGATAAGGCAATACATTTTTATAACTTTGATTGTCAAGAAACTGCTCCCCCTACAAAAATAATCATATATCCAGAAGCAGACTTTCTTAAATCAACATCATCGGCCATATCCGCATCTGTATATTCAACTAACACAAAATTGGTGGTTCCAAAACACAAAAATACTTTAAAAGTACAACAGAGATATCTGAGAATCCATTTCACTGCATGCCAATATTTCTTACCAGGATTTGAAAGGAACCGACTCACTACTCCAACTGCGTGAGCAATATCTGGCTTTGTGCACACCATGACATACATCAAATTTCCAACTGCTGAAGCGTAAGGCGCCTTCTCCATTTCTTCCTTCTCCTTTTCCATCAAAGGGCTTTGTTTGGAACTAAGCTTAAAATGATTAGCAAGAGGAAAATAATAGTTTTAGCTTTGTCCATATTGAACCTTTGAAGTACTTTCTCAATGTACTTCTCTCGTGACAACCATAACTTTTTGGCACCCTTGTCTCTAGTAATCTTCATGCCAAGAATCTATTTTACTGACCCTAAGTCTTTCATTGTAAAAGACTTACTCAGTTGCTTTTTTAAGCTGTTGATTTTGGAAACATTTCAGCCAACAATCAACATATCATCCACATATAACAAATGGATAGTGAAATCATCATTAGAGAATTTCTTTACAAAAACATAGTAGTCTAAAGTAGTCTTCTTGTACCCTTGCTTCCCCATAACTGATTCAAACTTTTTATATCACTGTCTCGGTGACTGCTTTAAGCCGTATAAGCTTTTCTTTAACTTGCAGATATGATCTTCTTTCTCTCTTTTCTTGAAACTCTGTGGTTGTTCCATGTATATTTCTTCTTCCAAATCACCATGAAAGAAAAGTAGTCTTAACATCTATCTGTTCGATTTCCAAATCGAAACTTGCAGCTAATCCCAGCACTGTACGAATAGATGTCATCTTCACCACTGATGAAAAAATCTCATCAAAGTTAATTCCTTTCCTTTGCCTGAATCCTTTAACAACTAATCTTGTTTTGAATCATGGTTAGAAACTGTGTTCGTCAAGCTTTATCTTGAATACCCACTTATTCTTCAAAGGCCTCTTGCTTGTTGGTAACTTCACCATCTCAAAAGTCTTGTTTTCATGCAAAAATTTCATCTCATCTTGCATGGATTCAATCCATTTCTCCTTATTCTCATCTACTATAGCTTCTTGGTATTTCTCAGGTTCTCCCCCATCAGTAACCAACACGTACTGATCATTAGAGTATTTAGTAGAAAATTGTCTATTTCTTGTAGATCTCCTTAATGGAACCTGAGGAACTTCTACTAGTGGTGGTGGTTGATTTTTAATCTGATCCTCATCATCATCTGATTGGACCTCTGTGGGAGTATCAATGTCAGCATTTTCTGGCTGACAATTTTTTATTTTATCTCCAACTTGTCTCGGTACCAACTTTGGAGGAACTAACTTTAAGTTTGTCGAGTCACCATTGAATTCAGGAACATTCTTTTTCACTTTGTTGATGTCTTCAATGGTTTGATCTTTCAATTAACACAACATTACGGCTTCTTACAAGCTTTTTCTGAACCGGATCATAAAATCTATAGCCAAGATAATTGTGATCTTTACATTAGCCAATAAATACATATTCAAGTGTCTTGATATTAAGCTTTGACCTCTCATCCTTGGGAATGTCCTTAAAAGCTTTGCAGCCAAACACCCGCAGATGATGATAGAAAACATCCTTTACTGACTACATCTTCTCTGGAATATTATACTGAAGGGGAACTCATGGTGAAAATTGAGTACATGTACTACAACATATAGAGATTCACACCAAAATGTCTTAGGCAACTTTGAAAGTGAGAGCAAACATCTGAGTCTCTCCATCAAAGTCTTGTTCATCCTCTCTGCTAAGCCATTCAATTGCAGTGTTTTTGGAGGTGTTGTTTGATGTCAGAAACCATGCTCCTTGCAGTAGGCATCAAATGATCCAATGTATTCTCAACCATTGTCTATTTGAATGTATTTCAACTTCTTCCCAGTTTCCCTTTCAGCTAAGGCATGAAATTGCTTAAACACGTCTATCACTTGGTCTTTTGACTTCAAAGTGTATACCCACATCTTCCTTGAGTGATCATCAATGAAAGTCACAAAGTATTGAGCACCACTAAGTGACTTTAACATTGGTCCACACAGATCTGAGTGAATCAGATCTAATACATTCTTCATTCTGGAAAAAGTGGAACCTTTGAAAGCAACTTTGTTTTGTTTTCCAACCAGACAGTAAGCACATTTCTTCAAATCCATTTTATCAATTCCAGATAATGTATTATTTTTCACCAATTGTGTCATCCCTTTCTTACCCATATGACCGAGTCTTTTATGCCATGACTTAGTCATATTTTCTTTCTCCACTGCATTAACGGAATCACTAGAGAGTTTCGCCTCCATCATATATAGCTTGGAATAATTTTTACCTTTTCCACATACCAAGGAGCCTTTAGCAAGTTTTCATTAACCATCCTTGAAAGTACTGTTGAAAACTTCATCATCAAGTATGCCAACAAAAATCAAGTTTAGCCGAAGGTTGAGAATATGTCTGACATCTTTCAAGACTAGCCTTGTCCCATTTTCTGTCTCTAAAATAATATCACATCTGCTGATGATCTTGGCTACACCCATGTCTCCCATTTTGACAACACCAAATTCTTCTTGTTTATATGTTGAGAAGAGTTCTTTATGCGATGTGGCATGAATGGAGGCACCACTATCTCGTACCAGTTTGATTCACTGGATATTATATTGACATCATTATAATAAGAAATGACATGAAATTCTTCAATGGTGGTAGTCGTGGTTCCTTGTCCATCATCACTGCTATCATATCGCTTGATTTCTTTGCCTTTGTTCTTCTCCTGTTCTTTCTTGAACTTTCGACAAAATTTCTAGATGTGTCCTTTTTTCTTGCAGTGATAGCTTTCAACATTTGCATATTTATTTAACTTTGCTCGACTCTCATCTCTTGAATTTGAACCCCTAAAGTTGCTCATCCCTCTGGAATCAATAACCAAAATGTCTGACTGAGATGTAGATACTGAATTTTGAGATCTCTTTCTCATCTCTTCATTTAGAATTGAACTCTTGACAAATTTCAAACTGACAACACCATCAAGTGCTGAATTAGTGATGAAAATCTTCAAAGTCTCCCAGGACTCTGGCAGAGAGAAAATATTAAAAGACCGAGTACCTCATCATTAAATTTTACACTCATTCCTGATAACTGGTCCACGAAACCTTGAAATTCATTCAAGTGGTCCACCATAAATGTACATTTCCGGTAACTAATTTTAACCAGTTTAGTCAAATAGAGCAATTTGTTATTCCCTGTTTTAGAAGCATATAACTATTCAAGCTTCTACCATAGGGACTTAGAATGAGTCTCTTTACAAATGTAATTATACACATTGTCTTCAACAAATTGTCGGATGAAGCCCACACACTTGTTCATGCTCGAACTCCCAGTCTTCATCTAATTTCCCATCAGATTTTGATGTGGCGAACATAGACAAATGCATTTTTATCATAAATAGAAGATCTTTCATCTTATTTCTCCATATGTAGTAATTTGAACCATTTAGGCTGATCATCTTGTTTATTTTTTCCTCCATCTCTTTAATGCAAAGAGAATAACTTCAACACCTCGTACCTGCCTGAACTAGGCTCTAATATCACTTGTTGTACAGTAAGTGTTAAATTACTTGCTATTATACAAGTAAATAGTATATGAAATATTATACTAAAAATAAATACCAAAAAAATTCTCAGGAAAGGCTGGAGGGGTCACATATGGTCCCACTTAAAATCCAGTCTCTTTTGATAGAATTTTACTCAGATAATTAATAGCACAATATAACAAAACTACACTTGATAATAATTATAAAATTGAGACAAAAATAGCACACCAGATTTAACGTGGTTCACCTTTTTATTTGGGCTATATTCATGGGACAAATTCTGAATAAATTTCTTCCACTAATAAATAATAAAATTACAAGAGAGAGACTTTTCTAGAAAATATTCTAGAAATACTACACTTACAATTGAGATAAATCCAAAATTATGGTAAGTATTTTCCAAACACCCAAAATAAAACCTCACTATTTTGTTACTTAAAAAAAATATTTTACACAAATATTTTTTCTTTCAATATTTTTATTCTCTCTCTCTTTAAATTTCTTTTTTATGAAAAAATGAATAAATTTGAATTGAATGGGGGAAGGCTATTTATAATAACCTTCCCCGAGTTACATTTACAATTTGTAAATGCGGTGGACACATAGTGGAGCAAGTGATCTTGACAGCTTGCTCCTCCTTTCTTTTAAATTTGTGGATCTCACTTAAGCGGGCCACCACCTCAATCTTTTCTACTTCAGATCTTGATAACTTACTCTCAATTAACTCAATTTTTTTTTATATAAAGGAGACCAACTCCGGGATTCCTAATAGGTAGCATACGAGCCTATTAGGAGATCCAGAGCAATCATATTTTATTAAATCTTATATATGGAGAAGTAAGTGAGTCCGAGATTACAATACCTCTAAGTATATAAGGCAAAGAAGTAAATGAATTAAAACTACAATTAATGGAATTGAAACGGCCGTAACGTGCCAAAAAATCTGCTGCCTGGTTGCCTTCACGAAAGGTATGGCGAAAAGATATATTTGATGTTGCTGTAAGACCATTGAGCTGAGAAAGCCACCCATGATTTCTACCAATAATAGCATATAGTGTCACTTGTGAATCAGTCTCTAGGATTAGAGGGAACACCTGCAGCTGAGTACACCAAAGAACACTGAATTGGATTGCTTTAGTTTCAGCTGTATGAATATCGGCTGCCACGATCGAAAAACAGCACGCTGCGACAAAATTTCCATTTGAGTCCCGCACCACTGCTCCGCCAGCTGCTGAAGATGAGGAAAAAGAGGCATCCACATTAACTTTGTAGTATCCGTGTGGAGGCTTATACCAACGAACCAGTGTGATTTTTATTTTTTTCCCGTGAAAAGATGGGAGAAATTCTGGGTAACGATTAAAGACTTTGCCCAGTTTTGCATCCGAAGTAGCGATCCCCCACTTAAAAATCCAATTGCGAATACTCTCAACTATAGCAGCAGGATGATAATTCTCATTTCCCCAAATCATACCACAATAGGCTTTCCATATGAAATAAAGAATTGTTTGAGAAACACACCTAAGAACAATGCCAGCAAGTGATGTTGTCGAGGTAGAAATCCACCATTGAAGGAGCTTCTGTCTAAGTGTCGGAGATGTGGAATTTTTTCCGAGGAAAGATGCTCTGAAAAAATGCCAAACCTGTTGTACACGAGAGCAAAGATAAAATAAGTGGTTGATTGATCCCTTAGCATTCAAGCAAAAAGGGCAATGAGAAGCCATTTGTATCCCCATTCGCTGCAACCGTGCCAGAACAGGAACTGCATTTTGCATTATCCGCCATGTGAATATAGATGTTTTTGTTGGATCCTTGTATGCCATATAGAACGAGCAGACAATGTCTCCGATCGCCTATTCCGAATTTCATTATAAGCTTTTTTAATTGTGAAACTCGTTGAACCATCCTTTATCCACCGCAACACAGTGTCTTCCACTTTAATCAAGGCCAACGCAGTATCTTGGATATTGCATATTCTTTTCCAGGTGGGTGAATCATAGCTTTTAGCTCTCATACTACCACTTATAGAGTATTTTGCCCTCATACAAATGGCCCAATCAGATTTTGCTTCATGGTATCTCCACCATAGCTTAAGTGAAAAAGTTTCTTGTAAGGCCAAAAGAGATCGCAATCCGAGACCCCCTTCTTCATAAGGATAACACATCTTCGCATAACTAACCCAATGATAATGCCGATTATTAGAATTTGAATCCTAAAAGAAATCAGCCATTTTACGCTCAATAATCTTGGTGATACTTTGAGGAAGAACCATGGCTCCTAAAGTATGCATGGGAATAGCACTAAGAATGTGTTTGATCAAAAGCAATCGACCCCCTGGAGTGAGAAATTTCTTTGTCCAGTCACGCAATTTCATGTCAATGTTTTGCAACAGATAAGAACAATAGCTTGCCCGATTAATACCTTTATAGATAGGAGCTCCTAAGTACATGAAAGGCAAGTTCTTGCAGGGTATGCCAAGAATGGATTGAATCCTGCTCTTGTAGCCTTGAGAGCACTTAGGCGAGCAATAACAAGAGCTTTTGCTAAGGTTAACCAGCTGCCCGGAATTGTTTTGATATTTCTGTAAGAAATCAATAAATCCTTTAGCACTTCTAGCATCACCGTTTATGAACACAAGGAGATCATCCGCAAAAGCAAGATGCGTAATTATTCCACAATTTCTGCCCGTTTTGTAAGGAGAAATATGACCATCAACCATTCTTTTATTGAAACCATGCGAAAAGCCTTCAACTGCAATAATAAACAGAAGAGGCGATAAAGGATCACCCTGCTTAACCCCTCTTGATGGTTTGAAATTACCAAAACTCCTGCCATTAACCATCACTGCAAAGTTGGTAGAATTGAGGTGGGAAATGACGAGGGAAATAAATCGCATAGAGAACCCAAAATTAAGCAAAATAGATTGGAGAAAGCTCCAAGATACCCGATCAAAAGCCTTAGCCATATCAAGCTTTATGGCTAAATTATGTCCACTTGTCTTTCTATCAATATCATGTATAAGCTCATTGGCAATTAAAATTTGGTCATGAATGGATCTACTTTTCATGAAACCCGCTTGCTCTGATGAAATAATTTGATCCAAAATGAGAGATAATCTGTTTGCTAAAATCTGGGTACAAACTTTGCTCAAAAAAGTTGCTAGGCAAATAGGGCGAAACTGGCTAAAGGATGAGGGGTTGTCTACTTTAGGAAGCAAAATAATTAAAGCTTTTCCAAATTCCTTAGGAAGCGGGATACCCAACAAAAATTCTTTTACTGCGCTACATACATCCCACTGAATTATGTCCCAACAGGTCCTAAAGAAATGACCATCGAATCCATCATGACCAGCCGCACTATCAGGGTCCAATTGCCAGACTGCTTGTTTGATTTCAGAATCCACAGGTACTGCCACAAGAGTCTGATTTTGTATGTCCATCACCAAAGGATCAATATCGTCACATAACAACTCACCATCATTCTGCGACTCAGCAGTAAATAATTTCTTATAAAAAGTAATTGCCTCCTCTCCAATACTGCTAATGTCTTCAATCCAGGACCCATCATCCTTCTTGATAGCCGAAATACGTTGATACTTTCTCTTCACACTCACAAAGTTATGATAAAAGGATGTATTAGCATCACCATCCTTTAACCATTTAATATGTGCCTTCTGTCTCCAAAAAATCTCTGCCTGCTTATACCTCTGAATGAGTTGAGCCTGCTTACCCTGCCATAATGACCGATTACTAGAGAACGGATCAAGCATATAATTAGACTCCAAAGAATTCACCTCTTCTTCGAGCTGAGTTATCTCCTGAAAAACATGGCCAAAATGCTCTCTATTCCAAGATTGTATAACCCATTTTAGAAGACGAAGCTTTTTGAAAAAACCAGATATTCCACCCCCAAAGAAGTTTTTGCTCCATTGCTCTCTCACCATTGGCAGAAAACCTTCATTAGTGTACCACATGTGTTGAAAGCGGAACGGCCTGGGAGCCTTAATGTCTTCCAAAATACATTTAAGCAGCATCGGGGAATGATCAGATGATGTGTGACTAAGATGGCGCACATTGATTTCTCCAATCAAATTCATAAAAGAAACAGTAGACATCACCATGTCTAATCTTTTCCAAACCCGTCCTGTCGATCTCATACCAGTCCATGTGAAAGAAGAACCACAAAATGGAACATCAAGAAGGCCACAATCATTTAAACAAGACACAAAGTCTTGGATACTATTCAAACAAGGCAAGGAATTGCCTTTGTATTCAGTGGGACACTTGATGATGTTAAAATCTCCTCCAATTAACCAAGGATTAAAAATCTGTGAAGCTAGAGAACGGAGCTCATCCCATAAACACATCCGAGCAGCTCTAGTATGTGGACCATAGATAGCCGTAAAGGTAAATTTAATTGCCAACACATGATACTGAACAGTGCAAGTAACAATATTATTTCCACCACAAAACTGAGATAAAGAAACAAGATTGTCATTCCAAAAAATCCAAATCTTGTTATCAGCTGAAGAAAAAATATCCGAAAAACCCAAACGAGAGGCATACCATTTATTCTTTGTAACACTGACCATTGGTTCTATAATAACTATCAAATGAAAAGAATATTCTCTACATAAATTAATGAGGCGGGAGAGGGAAGTCAAAAGACCCCGAGAATTCCAAATAAGAACTAACATTGATCAGTAGTTAAAGGAAGAATTACTGACCGCTTATCCAGCTTAGAATCTTTCTGATTTTTAGCCTTTGGCTTTCTGCCCACTTTCCTCCTTTCTAGCCGAACAAAGCCATCATCACAGTCTGCCTCACTCTCGGTTGGGTCTGCTCTGTTTTTCAGTTTATTGCTGAATCTTATTGGCACTATGTAAATCCTCCTTTGAGCAATTTAAAACAAAGTCTGGAAGATTAGTATCAGAGTTATGCTGAACACATTCATCATCAGACTGATTGCCCAATTCTGGTTCGGAATTCCCCCTGTTGTTATAATCTGATTCTTTCTCATCCGCCTGACGAATGCGGTCATCATCAGCAGCTGAAATTCCCATCTGAGTATTCGAAACCTCATTCAATCTGTCATTAGGATCCTCATCAACCTGATGAACATCATCATTAAGTTCGTGAGAGCCAACCGAGTTAATAGGAGAATTTTGTTCCGGATTAATTACTGGATTGTCAGAGGCTTGAACTGGTTCAACAGCAACTGAATCAGGAACATCGGGCTTAGGATTTGGAATTTTTAGGAACCCATTGTTGAACAAGAATTGCTGGTTGTTTAGATGATGCAGCTTTAACAGAATTACATGGACAAGAATCAAAAGCATGACCAATTCGACAGCAATGAGAGCAAAACAGGGGCAAATTTTCATAAACAACCGATTGAAAAAATCCAAGACCTCCATCCTCAATCCATAGTCTATTCGGGAGCTCCTTTGAAACATCCAATTCTACACAGACCCGCGCCACCGAAGGGCGAGCTAAGGTGGCAGTTGCAGCATCTACCTTAAGAGGTTTTCCTACCAAGTTAGCTATTGGGAAAAGTGCCGCCTTATCAAACAGGTGTATTGGTAATCCTTCTAATTGAATCCATACAGGAAGTATTGCACAATCAACATTGGGTCTGAATTCCCTTGTCCATTTAGACACACGCATTGAGAAACCCTGAAAATACCAAATTTGTTTCAACCAACATCGGAGGAAATCTTCCTCTAAATCAAATTTAATCAGTACATGAGCAGGATCCAACAATCCTAAGGTAAAGTTCCCTTTAAATCCAATTTTGTCCATAAGCAACCTAAGTGCCTTCATATTGGGACGACCATATTGAAAAGAACCCACAAGAGCAAAACAAAATTGTTGAGCAAATCTGTTAGATTCGTCATCAGTGAAAGCCACCGATGGAACTCCTTTAAAACGCGAGGGAGGCTTGAAAATAATCTCAGAATCACGTTCAATTATAGGCAGGAAAGATCGATCTATATCAGTTTTCTTGTTATTGTTTTTAACAATCATTGCATAGGAAACCGTAGGAGGTTGGACTGTCGGCGCCGCCCCTACCGGACCCCCATGAGAGGAGGCCGCCATCAGCAATCGGCAAGAATCAGAGGTGGCGTGAGGGATCAATTCCAGAATAAAACCTGCTATGTTATGTTTAGTTTCCACTTCTTTCCTTTTTCTCTAGGGAATTTCATCGAGCAGTTTCAGTACCTTATCAAAACCCTGTGCTGTTTCTCTACTTTCCTTTCTTTCTCCACCCAAAGTTTCAAGGACCCATTTGAGCTTATTCAGCTCAGATTTCAAACCCGTGACACTCTCGAACCTCGCCTTGTCGATTCACTGTAGCTGGCTGCCTTTTAAACAGAAGCAGAGGCTTTGGCAATGGAGTTCGATTTGCAGTTAATATATATCAGTAGTGAGCAGTCTAAAGATGATGGTGATGGTGAGAACTCACAATACCCATCAAGAGATTCAACATGCAATCCAACGAGATCAGACTTGAGCAAGCGAGAAACATGAGCAGCTTTAATTAATCCATTATTTTTATGCTTTAAAATGTATATAAGTATATTAGGCGTTTAATTATATAGAAGTATTTTTAGGGAATTAAGCAACCTAAAGAGACTAGTAAGTGATCGGTGGCAAGCGAGGGAGGTCGGTTGGGCAAATGGAACCACCAGATTGGTGGTCACAGTAATAGACAAAAAGAGATCTGCAGACAGAGTGGGAAGTGGGAATAATGATGTGGCAAAAGTGGGACCGCAAACATAGGACTTAAGAGGGTGGTTTTGATGAACGTGGTGAAAGAGGAGACGGACCAAATCGCTGCCGACTGAGATGGGTGGGTACTGGGTGGGTGGATGGGGCAACGGCCAGTTAATGATTGTTTGATTTGTCCTTCTGGATGATTTTAATTACACTCAAATTTTAATACCTAAAATCTAATATACCAATAAATAAATAAACTCTAAAAATCTCTTAATTCTTATTCGATTTGAACCCTCAAATATAATATCAAAAGAATTACCTAACAATTTCATAATAGACAAAATATATATAATTGTAACTTTACCATTCCAACCATTGGATCATCTTCAACAAATAGACAAATAGCCCTTTTAATTATTTTTTTAGGATTATCTTAAACAACTCTTCAACCAAATAGTCTCTAATTTCATAATGATGGCATATCCAACTATTAAATCATTCCTATAATCATAACATAATAAAGATCAAATCCATTAATTAAACATATCAAAATTTCACCTAGAAAATTATCAGATATATAAGATATTATATTAATTACCATATCTTGAAATTGACATAGCAAAGTTCATCTCCCATATCACCAATCCAAACTTAAACTGTAAATCAAAAAAGATTATTTTAATTTTAATTTGTATACAAGAGCTATATATTTAACAAAAATAATAATTAAATATTATTTTTATAAACTACAAAGAATAAATCATGTTGAACCGAGATATCCGATAATCAAATAGAGCATATCTTATAAACATGCAGATGCAAATTAGTTAGATATGAACAAATAAATAAAGACATACAAAATAAAAACCAGATCAAAAAGCTAAACTTAAACTTACAAATATAAAACTTATAATCCCCAAAACAAAAATAAAAAATCAAAACTCTAAAGTAAAAACCCAAAATAAAACAAATTTGCAAAATCAACAAACAAAATTCGAATAACCACAACACAAAATAACCAAATCCTAAAACAAACCTTCAAAAGATTTATACTTACACCAAACCAAAAACCCAGATTAAAAAAAACAAACTATATACAAAAAATCTTGTAAAAAAACTTTCAACACGCAATCGGTCAAAAAATATGTAGATGTGACAGATCAATAAATATTTTTACAGATCTAAAACCAAATACAAACAAACACAAATAAAATCAAACAAAATACATAATATCTAAAATATTTAGAGAACTTATAGCACACTAGCAGCAGCACTGAGAGTCGAAGCAGAGGCGGAGATAAAGGGGGTTCCATGGGGCCCTGTTCCCCCTCAGTTAAAAATAAAAATTTTTTAGGTATATTTGAGAATGAATATTACATTGGTTGAGATGGAACAGCTTGGCCTTACTATGTGAGAGCACGCAACTTCGATTCACGCTCCCAACATTTTTCATCCTTTTTTTTCCAATCTTTAAAACTGGGCCTTTTAATCAAGCCCATTACAAACAAACAAGATTTGTCAATGACTCTGCCCATTACAAACAAACAAGAATAACTTAATTGTGACTCTTTCTCTTCTTTCTCACGTTTCTTCTTCGTTAATTCCTTTTTCTTTCTTTTTTTTTTCAGATAACAGTTTCTTCCTTTTTCAATTTCATTCTTTCACCGATTGGCACCAGCAAGGCAGCGGCAACAAGTTAAGAATAGGTACACCACTTACTTTTAATCTCATATTTATTTTGTTGCAATTTTTTTATCTTGCTAAAATGAATTGAAATTTGAAAAATAATGAATTAAGAAATTGGCTTGAATACTTGAGGACATTATAAATTTGAAATGTTTAATTTGATTTTGTAGTATGAAGTTTTTTTTTTTTTGAGAAAAGTAGTATGAAGTTAAATTGAAATTATTATTTTTTTGTAGTTTATAATCTGGAATTTTTTTATTTCTTTTATAATTTGATATTTTTAATGTTTAGTATTTAAGTTGAATTGGACCCCCCTTATCTAAAATTCTGGCTACGCCACTGAGTCGAAGCCAACTCAGTCACACACGTCTAAACACAGAGAGAGTCTCGAAGAGAAGAGAGAGATTAGAGCTTGGAAAAAAAAAAAAAAAAGGAAGAACATATTAGAGAAGAGAGGAGAAATTAGAGAAAGGAGGAGAAATCGTTCAGAGAAGATGAGATCTCAAAGATAAGTTTTTAGTTTTCAGAGGAGAGAAATTTCAAGAGTGTTTGGAGAAATTTCGAGAGGCAGAGAAGAGAGTATCTGAAGGACTGAGAGTGTGTGTGAGAAATAACCTTGTGTGGCTAGGGTTCCCTCTTTAATATATATATATATATATATATATATAATTGAGATTTGGTTAGTCTCTACAAAATTACACAACCCTAGTAAGAACAAGTCTAACTCATCTACTAGTGACTAATGTCAGTATGGCAACAAATTGAGAATGATGTGGTGGCTATGAATTATGATAAAATAGTTGAACATATGACTCCTTTGCAACTAACAAATTTGAATATAAAATATTTTTATTGATAGATATTAGATTCTGCTTTCTCGAAGTTTATTAATATATAATCTCACAAATGGTTGCATGCTGAGGCATAGCCCAGGGGAAAGCACGTGCACCTTCTCTGAATATATCCAATTTTGATTTTCCCCTCCCCATGTTTTAATGCTAAAAAAACCTCACAAATAGTTTAATTTTTATATTAATAAAAAATACATAAATAAAAAATTATAGTACCATCACTTAATTAATGTATGTATTAGGACATTAAAACTAAAGTATATATATAATTTCAATTTAAATCATAATTGTTAGAAAACTTTATTAAAACTAGATTCGAACACTCCTCTCCTCACTTCATTAACATTTTTATCAATTTATTTGCTCTATTTTGTCTATAATATATATTAAATATTATTTTTTTTATTATTTAATTAATTTTTAATAATAAATAAAAATATTATTCAAAAATATATTCCTCTCAATTATTATATACAAGACACTTCTATAAGCTATGTTTCTCCCATAAAAATATTATAATATTTATTTTGTACCACATTTATTAATAAGTTTAAATTGATTATTAAATAATAAAAAATATTTATGATCACCAATTTTTCATGATTATTTATTTAGAATTATTATAAGATCTAAAAATTAGTATATTATATATATAGTGAAAATAGTTGCAGCCTTGCATGGCTACTTTTCTAGAAAAGAATTTGATAAAACTATATTTTGTATATAATTTTATGATTGTTCTAACTATATTGTTGATTTATGCAATTGAATTTGATGAAGTTTCTTTAATAAGTTAGGATGAATCTTAAAATGAAATATATTATTCAAAATATGTGTTTTTACTGCTTTTGGTTCAAATTTGGAAGCAATGAAGTAAGAAACTGAGATGCAAAACAATAAGGAGCAACATAATGAGGGAGCATAAATATTTTAAAAAGCACACCCGTGCAGATTGCAAATGCATGGGCAGGGGAATTGAAATGAAATTGTCTGAGGAAAGAAAAGCAGAGGAGAAAAGTTCATAGCTTATTTGATATACACGGTTGTGTAAGTTTGATATGTATAGCCGTGGAAATGAGAACACTACTGGCCTCTTAGGATTTTTTCATAGCTGCAGCAAGATACAATTATGCACAAGCATGGGAACTGAATTGCATGCCATGTGAATCATCTGGCAGCTAAAACTCCTTATTTCTTTGGGATTTGTCCCAAAAAGTATTTCTATTGGTTTAGAAGGGAAGGCCCAAGATCTGCTCTAGATCCTCTCTTAATCAAGAAAGAAGACCTCCAACGCCCCTATATAATGCAAATCCTCTTAAATTAATGATCCAATTTTCATAGCAATTCTCTTTTTTAGTTCGTAAGATTTTCTTTAGGAGAGAGAGGAGAAGACTTAGTCCAAGAAAGAGATTCAAGATCTAAGAAGAGCTTCATTCAATCCAAAGAAGATTTTGAGTTTGATATTTCTTTTTTTTTTTTCTTAATGTTTTCTTTCACTTTCTATAATTCTTCTTTTAGTTTTCTCTCAATTATGTGCAACTAAAAATCCTAATTAGGGTTAAACCTTTATTATGATTTTTCTATAGAATAATTCATAATTATTTGATTCAATTACATTATCATTTTGATTATTGTGTTATCTTTGTACTTAATACTAATAATTATTTAATTTGAGATATTGTGTGATAGAGCGAGAGTAGAAAAATAACATTAATCTAAGAAGATAACAAGTTTAAGTAGTTTTTGCTTAAAGATAAGAAAAAAAATTGAGATTGATTAAAATATTTTTATAAAACTTAATGAATTGATTTAATTTTTTACAAAAACATAAGAGTAGACATAAAAGTTAATTTCAATATTAGTTTTAGATTTTGAGAGAAACTAGAACTTAAATTAAAAGAATCCAATCAATAATTAAAGGAACAATATAGTTGAATCAAAACCTTAGAAAATTCATAGTTAATCAATTAAGGTAGTCTAACCCTAAGTTAAAAAATATAAGAGTTAAGAACTAAGTAGATCTAGTTTTAGTTAGTTACTTTAAATTTAAAATCAATATTTTCTTCCAAACAATAAATAATTTAGTGATTTGACACTTAAAATTTACCTTCCTCGTGGAATGATACTCTATTCACTACTATATTACTTGTTAATGATATTATATACTTGTAATTAGGCTAGATTTAGAGCAACAAAATTCGTACGAGGCTACATGTATTATTAAAAATTATAAAAATTTAAGTTATCTAGATTTCAATGTTAGGTTTTATAATTTCAATATATTTTTATTTTTTTATAAGAGAAAAAATACTAATTATATAGTAGTAACCTCTTAAATCATATATAACTAACATTAAATATTTTTAATCATTTATTAACAATGTGAAATAATGCAAAAATTGGAAAAATAACATAAAAGTTACCATTCTGATTCCAGAGAAGCATGTTCAAATTCTGCATATTATTGTTTGTCTTTATCTTTTCTTAGCTATTTGAACTACCATTATATGAACTTTGTGCAGGAATATAGATCCAAACATGAGCTATGAAGAAGAACAAAATAATATAACAAGGGCAAGGTTAACAAAAAAAAAAATACAAAGTCCACTAAAACCATAAGGATTACCATTAAATAATCAAAACATCATTAGCTAAGGTTGCAAATAAAGAAAGCCAAAATAGTAGCTACCTTACTTATTGCTTATAGATCTCACCCGTTTTTTCTGGATAATAAGCCAATTAATATGAACTATATATACATGCGAGAAAATTAATTAATTAATAAAGACAATATATTAATTGATGAAAATATAAAAATAGATAAAATTAAAAAAAAAAGTAATTGAATTAGTGGAAATTAACTAATATTATACATAATTGGTTGAAACTGAGAATCACATATTTAAAATTAAAAAAAATGTATAAAAATATTTTAAAAAGTAAAATTAATTTTTGTAAATATTTTTTAAAAAATTATTTTTTATTTTTTAATTTCAAAAATGCTCATTTTAAAATGCTTACATATAGTTTTACATCTAATATATCAAAATATATTTTCAGTTAAATTTTAAAAAATATATATATATATTTTTTTGAAATTTCTTACAATTGTAAGATAATTTTAAAAATATATAAAAAGTACATACCATATATATATATATATATATATATATATATATTGGAATTTCAGCCTACCTAAAAATGTAATGCTCAAGATGCATATGCTAATAAAACGTACCAAAATATTTTTAAAAAAAATGGTAAGATTTGGGCAAACAAACCCTGGCCTCCTTTATTCATCAAACTTTTAATACTTTTAAGTATAAGCCAAATGTTTCTTGGCATTTTTTTTTTAATTATTAACTAATTAAAGGTTTTTTTTTTTTTTTTGTCTTGAATTCTTGTATTTTTTAGGATAACGCTTTCATCAATGATATACACGAGTTGTTCATATTTTTTAGAGAGAAGAGATAAAAACAATATCACATGACCTTCTTATTTAGTTGTTTTTGATGACATGTTAATTGACATCCACACATTTTCATTAATTAATTAGTTAATGACACATTTTTAATGCATCATCCACATATTCTCATTCCCAATAACTTCAATTTATTTTCTTTATAAATTTTTAATTTTTTATATAAATCTAACAAATTTAAAAATTAAATTAATTAAATTAATTAAATAATATTTATAATTTTTGCTCGATAGTGAATTTAATTTTCTAGCTTTCTTTATATGTGGTTAGATGCAATTGCTATAAATCCACAGAACGCTTCCATCGATCATTTGATTAAGCTAAGATAGAATTGACAGAACAAATTTTTTCAGTTTTGATTTTTTCTTTAGCCTAATATATTTATCGTCTTATCAAAATTGTCACATTTGTTTTAATTCTTCTTCTTATCATTATTAGATTTCCCATGTTTACATATATAATTGATAAATTAAAAAAAAAAAACTAAAAGCTATCAAATTAGTGGAAATCAAATAATATCATACACAGTTGGTGGATGGTGAGACTCACATATTTACAAATTTTACGAATTTTATATAAAAATATTTTAAAAAAGTGAAATTAATGATTCTAAAAATTATTTTTTAAAAATATATTTTTTAATTTTTAATTTCAAAAATACTCACTTTAAAATTATATATAGTTTTACATCTAATGTATCAGGATATATTTTTAGTTATATTTTAAAAAATCAATTTTAAATTTCTTACAACTATAAGATATTAAAAAAATTTAAAAATACATACTATATATTTTTTGGAATTTCAACCTCCCAAAAAAATGTATGCCCAATATTCATATACTAACCAAACGCACCCAAATCCAAAAGAGTTGGCAAGATTTGGCAAACAAACTACTCCTTTATTCATCAATTTTCTAACACTTTTAGATATTAGCCAAAGATTTGTTAGCTTTTTTTTTTGTTTATTAATAACAATTGTAATAATATAAACAAATACTGATCAAAGATTTTTTTTTTGTCATGAATTCTCGTAATCTGGTGGATAACACTTTCATCAATGATATGCATAAAAGTTGTTCACAATTTCTTTTTTATATATAGTTTGGGGGATATCATATCACGTTCTTTTTTAGCTGTTTTTTATGACCAAAACTTGAAATATTAATTGACATCCGAACATTTTCATAATTAATCAGTTAACAGCACATTCCTAATACCTTATTCACATATTCTCATTCTCAATCATTTTACTTTATTTGTTTATAAATTTTTAAATTATATATATTTTAAAAATTAAAAATAAATATTAAATAATTAATATGAAAGTTTAAGAATTTTTAAATTTTTTATATTTATATAATAATTTTATTTGAATTAATCAAATAATATAATAATATTTATAATTTTTTTGCTCAATAGTAAATTTAGTCTCATATTTTTATTGCCTTGAACTTCTCAAATCTGTAACTTTCTTAATATTTGATTAGACACAGCCCCTATAAATCCATAGGATGCTTTTAGTGATCATTTGATCAAGTTAAGATATAGTTGACAGAACAATTTTTTTTTCTTTGGCCTAATATACTTGTCGTCTTGTCAAAGTTGTTATGTCTATAATAATAATAATAATAATAATAATAATAATAATAATAATATTATTATTATTATTATTATTATTATTATTATTATTATTATTACATAAACAATTGAAAATTTTCAAAAAATAAAAATAAAAATAAAACATCTCATATCATACATAAATGGTAGGTGGCAATACTCACATGTTTAAACATTTTAAGAATTTTTTATAAAGATGTTTTAAAAAGTGAAATCAATGTTTTTAAAAATTATTTTTTTAATTGTTAATTTCAAAAATACTCACTTTAAAATGTATACATATAATTTTACATCTAATACATCAAAATATGTTTCCAAATAAATTATAAAAATATATTATTATCACGACCCAATCCGATGGCACATAGCTGACGTTAGAGAACAAAAAAAGTATGTGCCTCCCTGAACCCATAGTAAGCTTAGCAACTTATATTTCGATAAATATAGATGGTGATAACAGTCACTATTTCGAACCGAACACACTAGCCTACTAATATTATACTTTAATATAATATCACATCATAATCATATGATATTTATTAACAAATATATTTAACTAAATCGCAGAATTAAATGAATAAAAAAATAGACAAGAAAAGAAATATAATGCGGAGTTCTAAAAATAATTATAATATAATTATACAATAAAATATATACAATTAACACTCCTGCCGAGAAATAAAAAGATAGGATGACCTGAATAAGTAATACTCCTATGCTCAACCTGCAACATGAAAAAAATGGTGAACATGAATGAGCGTTCGACTCAATGAGCTATATAGTAATTAATATAATACAACTATTCCGGGCATAACTTGTTCATATAAATGTCAATCAACTAACAAATCACAAAAACAAACAATGATAAGAGTAAGTCAATGAAGTTACACTAAACTTCAAACTGGGGAGCCTTTCTCCCTATCTAGCTCTCTTAATCCATATATTTCTCTTAGAATCTAATACATTGGGTCCGCCGTCACAGTCGTAGCCAAGCAGCGCTACCCGATTGATAAGCAGTATTGAACATAAAAATGCTCTTGCCGTTACGCCAGTCTTAATCTCATCATATAATATCCTCATATCATAACCCGTATTTTTAATTATGTGTGGTTCCACATCATTTTAACTCTATCTAGCATCACATATCATATGTATTAAACACAACCAACTCATACTTAACACATATTATGGTTATAATAATAATAATAATAACTATACATATATTACACAAAGCAGACGATGCATTATGCAAATATAATTATAAATGTAAATTGGATGAGCTAGGTATTATAATAAACTATATAACTCACTGTAAGCAAAACTCAATAACTCTCCTTGAAGCATCCGACTAAAGATAGAAAAATATCTAAAAATAATTTTCAAACGATAACAAAAACTATTAGAATATGAATAAATGGATAACTCTAAAGATTCTTCTGAAATTTCGGCAGAGTTTTCCCTATAACTAGAATATTCTCCCTGAAATAAAATAATGAATAACACTTCTAAATATCTCATGACAATCATCATTATCTCAATTGCCCCATTTGGGCCACCATCACAATTCTTAGCAACTCAATATACTTCTCACTGATATAATAATAATAATTAATTAAATCAACATTAACAATAATATAAAATTTATTTACTTTAACAATATTTTATTTTAACTTCTAATAATCATTTATAATATTATTTACTTAGAGATTAACATTATTTTCATTATAAAATAGTTACTTATTTACCTCTAATTCAATTATAATAATATATATTAAGTTTAAAATTAAATAATAATAAAAGTAATAATAATTTAATTATTATAATCATAAAAGTAATAGTTTATAAACTTTAACACAATATCTCAACTATTTTATTTAATTATTTAAAATCCAATAATCAATTAAAATTTTAATCTTTACATAAAATCACAATCTAATTTAATCTAATATATTAATTATTTAACTATAATTGATAAATAATAATTATAACTAATCAATTTATTTTAATTAATTCCTCATTTAAATTTAACTAATTAATAAATTTTTATTTAATTATAACTAATTAAAATTATATATATTCTAAATTTATTTTTAAAAATTTTTAACTAACTATATCTTTAATTAATCTATCATTAATCACACATACTTATTATTTATTATTTATTTATTGTATTTTAATTAATTTTTTTAGTCGATGAAATAGTGTCACCATTGCCGGAATAGTATTATCGTTACATGAATAGTATCACTGTCACCGTTTTTGAAATAGTATCACCGTCACTGGAATAGTATCACTATACTGGAATAGTGTCAATGTTTGCTGAAATAGTATTACCATTGCCGAAATAGTATTATTGTCACCGAAAAACGGTAGCCGAAATTCGACCAAACTCAAAAGTAATTTAAAATTTACAAATAATATACCAAAATGAAACTTAAGAGGAGAGGGTTTCAAAAATATCAATTTCACCGCGAAAGAAGGTCAGAAAGTGGTCGAAAAGTTGATCAGAATGTCATGGGAGGCATCCTAATCATACCGTGTGTGAACAGTGATCCGGTGGCCTTTGGCGGCAAGACAGTGGTGCTGGACTCGTTGGAGAATGAGCTATCGAATGGCGAGAGAGGTAATGAAAAATAATCACCAGACGACGATAAATCTAAGAACATTGGATGTCACTATTTTCCTTCACTTTCCCTTTCTCACTCCTGTCTCCGACTCCCCCTCCCTCTCTTCTCTTTTTTTTTTAAATACATACATACATATTTATATATATTTTTTTTCTTTTTCTATTCTTTATTTCTTCTTTTTTTAAAAAAAATATCAAAAAAATATTTAAAAAAATTCATAATTTAAATAATAATAATTTAATTAGATAATAAATTAGTTATTTATATTTTAAAAATATTATTTTAAAATAATTTAAAAATTGAGTTATTACAATCTTCCCCCTTTATAAAATTCGTCATCGAATTTTTGAATTATAGGAAGCGCTCAAGTAGAAAAATTTTTTACGCTTCCCCGTACACTTTCTGATATATATCCTAAGAACTATAATAAATACTCTTGGATCGACTATTTTATCACCTCAAAATCTTACTCAGCTATTACCATAACTTATCTTAAAATGTTTCAATAGCCATTTTAAACCTAACTCTTAAGTTTAATGATTAATCATCATAATTGTTTCCAAATCATATGCCATCCTGCATATACTCTAAATCACTCATAAGCACATTTTATCTTATATTAATTTATGAACTCTAATTTCATACCTTAACCAATATCAAATCTTAATGTCTCTCCTTGTACATATCTAATATCTTCATCCATTTACCTCAATCATTTATACTTATGAATTCATTTTAAATCATGCTTTATGTTATCCATTTCTAAATCTCCACATATAAAATATATCAATTCAGTTACACTTATTTTAATCATTTCAAACTCACATTCCCAAATTATTCTAGAAGTTCCAACAATTTTTTTTACAGCCTTAAACTAACAATTTTACTTGGTTATTAAATTACATTCTTAACCAAAAATTATCTCAACATGTATACAAACTTGTATACAATTTCTTTTTAAAAAAAATTACTAGGATTTATTGTTACTTCACTATTTACATTTCCTAAACTCCATAATTTTGTCTCATTTTAATTCCACTGAACAACCTTCCTTCTTTATCTTTCTACCCTAGCAAATCAAATACATTTAAAATATTTTATATCAACTAATATTTCCACATTCAAACTCATCATATACTATCCATTATCAAAATTTAAATTTACTCTACCTTTAAAATTCATAACTATTATTTGTCATTTTATCCAATATCAAGTCCTAATGATATTCTTGATTTATAGATCAAAATCTACTTTTAATGCATATCATAATTATTGTTAATTATTAATATAAACAAACCTAGCTATCTACTAGCACTAGAAGTGTGGTAAAGTCCCCATAAGATTCTAATTATAGATTTCAATCTCTTAGCAGAATTTAAATATTCTAAATCTTTCATTATCCCTAATCATCTAGGCTCCACAAGTAAAATTAAACACGCTGGCATTGAATGCATCATTCATAACCTAATTATCTTATATATTATATTGTACATTAGATTTATATTCACTTAGATTCTATTTTTTTTCTCACCAAATCATCATTCAAGTAAAAATTTAAATATATCGTGAATCAATAATCTTATTTCTTAAACTACTAGGTCTACCTAAGAACCTACTCAAAGTTTACCTTTTAATGCGTTCAAGGAAAAACACATATCATCACAATGCATAATCACAATCCACACTTTAAGGGCACATAAGTAACAAAACTCATTCCTTGTATTTATCAAACACGTATAACATTTACATACATAAGACAACCATTGAATCATAGCCCACAGATAACGTTGAATTTAAGGTAATCGAGATTCAATCAAAGCGAAAAGGAAATCTATACTCCACATGAAATAAGAACTTAGACCAACTAGAACTTTTCCAATCATGGACATACTACATGCCACAAGATCTTTGCTCTAATATCAACTTTGTTACGACTCAATCCGAGGGCACGTGACCAGCACTAGGGAACGGAAAAAGTACATGGCTCCCAAAATCCGTAGTAAGCTTGACAACTTATTTTTCAATAAATATAGATGGTGACAGCAGTCACTATCTCGAACCGGACCCACTAGCCTACTAATATTATACTTTAATATAATATCACATCATCATCATCAGACATTTATTAACAAATATATTTAATTAAATCACGAAAATAAATGAATAAGAAAATAGACAAGAAAAGAAATACAATGTGGAGATCTAGAAAATAATTATAACATAATTGTATAATAAAATATATACAATTAACACTCCTACCAAGAAATAAAAAGGCAGGATGACCTCAATAAGCAGTACTCCTATGCTCAACCTGCAACTTGGGAAAAATGGTGAATAGAAATGAGCATTCGGCTCAATGAGCTATATAGTATTTAATATAATACAACTATCTCATGCATAACGTGCTCATATAAATGTCAATCAACCAACAAATTATATAAGCAAATAAGGATAGGAGTAAGTCAATGGGGCCAAACTAAACCTCAAACTGGGGAGCATATCCCCCTATTTAGCTCTCTTAGTCCATACATTTCTCTTAGAATTCAATGCATAGGGTCCGCCATCACAGACGTAGCCAAACATCGCTATCCAACTGACAAGCAGCACTGAGCATGAAAATACTCCCGCAGTCACGTCAGTTTTAATCTCATCATATAATATCCCCATATCATAACCCGTATCCCTGATAATGTGTGGTTCCACATCATTCTAACTCTATCTGGCATCACATATCATATGCATTAAGCACAACCAACTCATATTTAACACACATTATGATTATAATAATAATAATAATAACTGTACATATATTGCACAAGCAGTCGATGCATTATGTAAATGTAATTATGAATGTAAATTAGATGAGCGAGGTATTATAATAATCTATATAACTCACTGTAAGCGAAACCCAATAAATCTCCTTGAAGCATCTGACTAAAGATGGAAAAATACCTGAAAATTATTTTCAAATGATAACAAAAAATATTAAAATATAAATGAATAGATAACTCTAAAGATTCTTCTAAAATTTTGGTAGAGTTCCCCCCTATAACTAGAATATTTTTCCTGAAATAAAACAATGAATAACACTTCTAAATATCTAATGACAATCATCATTAACCCAATTGCCCTATCTGGGCCACCATCACAATTCTCAACAACTCAATATACTTCTCACTGATACAATAATAATAATAATAATTAATTAAATCAACATTAACAATAATATAAAATTTGTTTACTTTAATAATATTTTATTTTAACTTCTAATAATCATTTATAATATTATTTACTTAGAGATTAACATTATTTCTATTATAAAATAGCTACTTATTTACCTCTAATTCAATTATAATAACATATATTAAGTTTAAAATTAAATAATAATAAAAGTAATAATAATTTAATTATTATAATCATAAAAGTATTAGTTTATAAACTTTAACACAATATCTCAACTATTTTATTTAATCATTTAAAATTCAATAATCAATTAAAATTTTAATCTTTACATAAAATCACGATCTAATTTAATCTAACATATTAATTATTTGACTATAATTGACAAGCAATAATTATAACTAATCAATTTATTTTAATCAATTCCTCATTTAAATTTAACTAATTAATAAATTTTTATTTAATTATAACTAATTAAAATTATATATATTCTAAATTTATTTTTTAAAATTTTTAACTAACTATATCTTTAATTAATCTATCATTAATCACATACATTTATTATTTATTATTCATTTATTGTATTTTAATTAATTTTTTAATAGCCGAAATAGTATTGCAATCGCCGGAATAGTATTACCGTTACTGAAATAGTGTTACCGTCACTGTTACCATTTTTGAAATAGTATTACCGTCACTGGAATAGTATCACTATACTAGAATAACATCAATGTTTGCCGAATAGTATTACTGTTGCTGGAATAGTATTATCGTCATTGAAAAATGATAGTCAAATTTCGGCCAAATCCAAAAGTGATTTAAAATTTACAAATAATATACCAAAATGAAGCTTAAGATGAGAGGATTTCAAAAATACCAATTTCACCTTGAAATGAGGTCAAAATGTCACGAGAGGTATCCTAATCATGTCGTGTGTGAATAGCGATCTGGTGGCCTTTGGCGGCAAGACCGGTGGCGTTGAACTTGTTAGAGAAGGAGTTATCGAATGGCGAGGGAGGTGAAGAAAAACGATCACCGGACGGTGATAGATCTGAGAAAAATGTTGGATGTCACTATTTTCCTTCACTTTCCCTCTCTCCCGTCTCCGACTCCCCCTCCCTCTCTTCTCTCTTTTTTTAAAAATACATACATACATATTTATATATATATATATATTCTTTTTCTATTCTTTATTTCTTTCTTTCTTCTCTTTTTTTAAAAAAATATCAAAAAAATATTTTAAAATTTTCATAATTTAAATAATAATAATTTAATTAGATAATAAAATAGCTATTTATATTTTAAAAATATCATTTTAAAATAATTTAAAAATCAAGTTATTACAATAATTATCTAATATATAGGATATCTATATCAATATAATTCAAATAGGATTAATATATTCTATTTGATATTAATATTAATTTCAAAATATATATATTAAATTTAAAATATATTATTATTTGATTAATTTATTATTTTAATTATTTTTAATTATTTATCAATATCAAATAAAATATCCTAATCATATTTAAACTCTTTAAATAAATATCTATTATAATTAATTAATTAATTATCTATTCTAATAAATTTAATATTTGATATTTTAATTTAATATCTAAGAAATATAATTTATATTATTAAATAGTAACTAATTATTATCAAAATTAAATAGGATATACTAATCCTATTTGAATTATTCAAATAAATATTTATAGAAATTTTTAAATTATCTATACTAAAAAATAATATATTTTATATTTTAAGAAAATATAAATACGGTGCAAGATACGTAGGACAATACTAAGCCACTGATAACCGATTTAGTATAATATATAGATGTTAAAAAATAAATTTATTTTTTAAAATTATTATTACTTATTATTAATTAAATTTTTAAATTTTGAATAAAATTAATTGGGATCTTTATCATTGAAAATTTCTTAATTCGATTATTAATGTTTTATCAAATTATTAATAATTTCCTAAGGCTATCCTTGGTATTCAACATATAACACTTGCATTTAAAAAAAAAACTCTTAGGTATATGATATCTTAAGTTTTCTATCATTTCAAAGCTCATAAAAGTTTTATTTAAAATAGGTCTTTTAAAAACATGATAAGAAACATAACATATAGTACCGACGACTTTGGCCCAAAAGTATGCAAATAGCTTATATTCATTGAGTATAGTTCTAGTCATATCTTTCAATATTCTATTTTTTCTTTCTATGACATCATTTTATTAATGGTGTCCTAAGTATAGAAAAATTATAAGAAATTTAATATTCATAGAAAAAATTTTCAAATGATTGAATCAAACTCTTTTCCGTTATCACTTTTTATTTTAGAAATTAAATACCAATTTTCATTTTGAACTCTCTATGCAAAACTTTCAAAAGCATGGTTCTTATGAGTTAAGAAACTAACCCAAATAAATCTAAAGTAGACATCAAAAAAGACATATGCATAATGCATTCCACTTAACCTATTGACCTATTAGCACTAGATAAATCCATGTGTAAGAGCTCAAGGGGTCTAGGGATGGTTACAATGTTTTTTAGTTTGAATGAGGTCTTCTGTTACTTGTCCTTTTGACATGGACCACAAATCTTGTCCTTTGAGTACTTGATCTTTGGCAAGTCCACCACTAGCTCTTTCTTGCTAAGGCTTTGAAGATGTTCAATGCTTGCATGCCCAAGCCTTTTATGCCATTGTTATGAGTCATTGCTAATAGAAACAAAACACTTAAAAATCTCACTAGTGATACGGTGTAAGCCAATTATATAGGTATTGTCAACCTTTCTTCCTTTGAATACTACTTGGTCATCTACAAGAGTAGAGACAACGCATCGATTAGAGTCAAAGATGACCTTATACCCTTTGTCATATAATTTACTTACTCTTAATAAATTATATTTCAATCCTTCAACTAACCAAACATTCTTAATTAAATTTTTACGGTAAACACTAATGGAACTAGTGCCAATAATTTTACCCTTAACATTGTTTCTAAAAGTCTCAATTCCTCCTTTTCTTTTCTTTAAGGTTGTGAAGTGACTTGCATTCCCTATTATATGCCTTGAGCATCCACTATCTACCATCCAAATACTCCTTTTTTTTTTGTAGACTTTAAGCAAACCTACAAAATAATTAGAATCGGTTTTTTCTTAAATATTCAAATGTACTTGAGTCCTTGGGGCTTAGCTTTTAAAAGGTCCTCAAATTTGAGGTGAGCATTCCTAATATGACAAAATATATTTATTTAAAGTTCATACAATAATGCCATTGATATGTAAGTATAGAGTGTTACATCTTTCTTCTCATATAATTACGGTGATGATGTTGCATATGCATGAAAGAACAAGTATGTAGTTGTGGTTGTGGGTGTCTTAGAGCATACTTTTTATTCATGTTTAGTTCTTGTCTTCCACTAATTTTGTATTCGGAGCTCGGTGTACGGTTGCTCGGCTCAGTGTGTGATCGCATGGTTTGAAAAGCTCTATGTAATGGCTAGTTCCAACAGTCGGATCTTAGTGTCTGACAGAATCTAGCTGACCATACCTTTGTGTCATATGTTCATCCAGGCATGGAGTATGATCGCTCGGCACAAGGTTACCGTTGAGTTCAAATTTCTTTATCCACATATCTGGTTATCATTGGTCTGAGGTATTTGGCATTAAGATTTAAATCATCTGGACTTAGTCCAAGGTTTTGAGAGTTGAGGAAGCACGGTAAGAGCTGACCACTATCTCTTCTGTTCTTTTTAGTATTTTAGCTCTTTGTTACATGCGGTCGCTCGGGCTTCTTGAGCGATCGTCCAAAGTTCTGGTATCCTAACTTCACCGCTCACTGAGAACGTGATCCTTTCTGTAATTTGTGAACTTAGTTCAGTTTTCATAGTTGGCTAGTCTTAGCTCTGTATCAAGCTACACTGCATGCTTAGCTCAGTTGTTTCGACAAACTACTTTTAGCTTGTTTAGTTTGATTCTCTTAGCTTAGCAGTTCTAAATCCTGCTTGGCACTCTATGTTTTAGTTTGGTTCTCTGCTCGGCACATGCGTATATCTGTTCAATTTTTCTTGGCTTGGCAGATCTGTGTGACAGTTTGATTTTGTGCTCTTGCTTTATTTGTGCGGTCGCTCGATCTTCAATTCGAGGGATCGCACAGGAGCTCAATTTCTGCAAAATAAATTTGACAGACTTGTTTGAAATCATTAGTTCTTTATCAATTTGATTGTCAATAATCAAAATAGAGTTTGATTGTCCATCAATCTCAATAATCTCTCACTTTTTGACTTTGGTAATCAAATTAAATTTAGGTTAAACATAATTAAATACATGAAGCAATTAATGCAATGACAATAAATTTTATCCTCCTATATTAGATAATTTCACAATTGATGCATGCAATTCTTGATACTAATTGATGTTTGTTTTTCTTGATACCAATTTGTTTTCTTTTTTTGTATGGCTCGGGCTCAGAAAGAGCAAACGATTTGCGGATGACCCAGTATACTGAGTGATCGCACAAAGGGAGCCGAAAAGTTATGTGAGATATCAAACTCATTACAAAAATTTTTAAGTATTCATTTTCAAATTCATTGCCATGATCACTTCTAATAGATGTGATTTCATAGATTTTTTTCATTTTGAACTCTTTTTGCAAATAATTTAAAATAATTGAAAGCGTCATTCTTTTGAGCCAAGAAATTAACTCATGGAAACATTGAGTAATCATCCGCAAGTACAAATGGATATAACTTGTCACCTAAGCTAGCAACTCTATTTGGTCCAAATAAGTCTAAATGAATGAGTTCTAATGGTCTAGAAGTGCTTACAATGTTCTTAGATTTGAATGAACTTTTATGGTGTTTACTAAATTGACAAGGTTCACAAGTCCTATCTTTATCAAATTTTACTTTAGGGAGACCATCAACTAGTTCTTCTTTACTAATATTTTGTAAGTGATCCATACTAGCATGTCATAGTCTTCTATTCTATAGCCAAGCATCATTGTTAATGGTAATCAAACATTCAAATGCATTATTGGAACATAAGTTAATTTTATATGTATTACCAATTCTAACTCCTTTGGATACAATCTCACCATTTGCATTAGTAACTTTGCATCCTTTAGAGTTAAAACTTACATCATAATCTTTATCACATAATTGACTTACACTAAGTAAATTATGCTTCAATACATCAATAAGCCAAACATTATCAATCACATTCTTACCAAGCATGCCAATTGAACCAATACCAATGATTTTACCTTTAGCATTATTACCAAAAGTTACATTACCTCCATGCTTATAAGTGAGTGTTGTAAAGAGCTTTGTATTACCCGTCATATGCTTTGAGCATCCACTATCCACAACCTAAATATTTTCATTGATAGTAGATTTTAGGTACCCAAATGAAGTTTGGTCCTTGGGGTTAGTAATAGAAGGATCTTCTAACTTGAGATGAGCCTTCCTAATATAGAAAAAAGTGCTCTTATGTCCAAATTTCATACAATAAGTGCATTGATACAAGGTTCGATACTTATGCACTTTCCTCTTAGAATTCAAAGAACCATGCACACAATTGCAAATGTGTGTTGAATGAGATTGTTTTTATGCATTTTCGTGTTATGTACATGCCCTTGATACATGAATGCATGATTTGCTCTTGGAACTTTAGTTTTAGAGCCTTGTGAGCCCAAAGTAATCCTTTTAGGATTTTTAGACTTGGTTTGTGTATTAGTGTTCTTCACAACATCAACACTAGATGTTTGTGTTGTGGAAGCTCTAACAAATGTTGGTGCATTAGGTCAAGTGTTAGATGAACCAATGAACCCTAAACCATGTTTCAAGGATGGTGGTCTTTGAATATTGATCAATGTATCTAAGGCCTCTTTTCCCTTGTGAAATTTTAAAATTAACTCTTTTAACTCATTTATTTCATCCTTCAATATTTTATTTCCCTAAATCACATTTTCTAAGCCATGTGAGTTTTTAGTCATTTCATCAATTTATTTCAATAAGTTTTCAGTTGAGGTCTTCAATTCTAATATAGAGTTTTTTAAAGGCCTAAAATCTTTTTCTAATTTAGAACATTTATCTTTATAAAATTTTATCTTAGAGAAATATTTTTCTATTCGAAGGTTCATATGCTCAATCAAGCCATTCTTATCTAAAACATCATCAACATCATTATCATATGCAATTAAGTTTAAAGATGAAGCACTTAACTCTTTGGAGTTATTGTCATCTTCAATAGCTGTGAGATATAGATTTGCAATTTTCTCTTCTTCTTCATTTAAGGAGTCATCATCCCATGTGCCTTTGAGTGATCTCTTCTTTTCCTTATCCCACTTCTTCTTACTTTTCAATTTGAAGCAATCCAACTTGATGTGACTGGATTTGCCACATTCATAGCATTTCGCTTCATTCTTTTTATCCTTGTTTTTGAAAGAGGATTTAGGAAATGTACATTTGTTAACTTGTAATCTTCTCTTTCTCTTTCAATCACTTATCCTTTTAGATAGCATAGCCAATTCTTCTTCATCATCACTCTCTTTATCATTTGAGCTCTCAACTTTTTTTATGGCTTTGAGAGCTATTGCTTTCCTCTTATACTTTTTACCTTGCTCTTCTTCTATTTCGGTGTGCAATTCAAAGGTGAGTAGTTTTCCGACAAGTTCATCGGTTCTCAAAGAGCTAAGGTCTTAAGCTTCTTTAATTGAAGAAACTTTAGACTCAAAATTCTTCTTTGCTCTAAGTGCTCTTAAGATCTTACTATTAACATCATCTTGATCATATCCTTGCCATATTTTTTTAATTCATTGACAATGGCAAGCAACTAATTTTTCATGTCGGTGATATCTTTGTTGGGCTTCATCTTGAATAACACATACTCATGCACATATATTTATTTCTTGGTGAGCCTCACTTGGGTAGTACCCTCATGATAGTTCTCAAGAGTTTTCCAAATGTAATGTGCATAAGTGAGATGTTGAACTCTCCCACCTTCATCTCTTGATATTGAATTCGTCAAGATGGAGGCTGCTCTATGGTTCTTGAACGATCTCTCACATTGACACCATCAACTTCATGAATAGGGGTTTTTCACTCATTTTCAACAAAATCTCAAAGCTCAATTCCTTCACTATCTAGGAATAAGAACATCTTGTATTTCCAATAGGAGTAATCCATTCCATCGAAGTAAGGTCTAAGGGATGAATTTAGGTTTCCATGTGTGAAGTTGTTTGTTGATGAAATGGTTGCCATTTTGGATCAAAATTTCACAAAAAATTTTGAAGAAATTCACTAGCTCTGATACCAATTATTGTCCCAAACTAACAATCAAGAGGGGGAGTGAATTGGATATTAGAAAAATGATGATAAATTTAAAGCTTAAAAAGTAAGAGATGAAGAAGATGTAGATGGAGATGGAGATGGAGATGGAGTAGAGATTGACAAGAAAGAACACAAAGAATTATAGTAGTTCGGATTTACCTCAATCCTATATCTACTTGCTTAACAACTTGTTAAGATTCCACTAGTCTTGAGTTTTACAAGTTTAACTCTAACTTGGTGTTTTCTCTAGCTCACACCAAACTATAACAATGCTTTGAGATCAATCCTCACAACCCTTATAAGAGTTGTCCCAGGCTCACTCTCACAACCTAAGTGTTTCTAAGCTCACACTCAAACTTATATGGTGTTTAATGCTCACACCCAACACTCTAAGATTTTTTATGTTTGATCTTTTGATCTTTAGACAAGATAATGAAAAATGTTATTCAATGAAATTATAATAGCAATCGAAGTATTCTCTAACCACAAAAATGAATTTAATGTGGTATTTATAGCAATTTGGCTTAAACTAGTAGTTTAAAGTGGTTCCCACATGTTTAGTGCTTGTCTTCCACTAATTCTGTGTCCAGAGCTCTGAGTACAGTCACGCGGTTTGAAAGCTCTGTGTAACAACTAGTTCTAACGGTCGGATCTCGGTGTCTGATAGAATCTAGCTGGCCATACCTTTGTGTTGTGCAGTCGTCTAGGCATAGAGTGCAATCGCTCGGCACAAGGTTACTGTTGAGTTTAAATTTCTTTATCCATGTGTCCAATTATCATTGGTCTGAGGTATTTGGCGTTAAGATTTAAATCATCCAGACTTGTACAGTCGCTGGGTCTTTCAGTGCGGTAGCACAAGGTTTTGAGCGTCGAGGAATCACCACAAGAGCTGATCATTATCTCTTCTGTTCTTTTTACTATTTTAGCTCTTTGTTACGTGTGGTCGCTTGGGCTTCTTGGGCAGTTGTCCCAAGTTCTGGTGTCCTGACTTCAACGCTCACTGAGAACTCGATCCTTTTAGTAATTTGTGGACTTAGTTCGGTTATTATAGTTGGCTAGTCTTAGCTCTATATTGAGCTACACTGCATGCTTAGCTCGATTGTTTCGGCAAACTGCTTTTAGCTCATTTAGTTCGATTCTCCTAGCATGGCAGTTCTAAATCCAGCTTCACACTCTATGTTTCAGTTCGGTTCTTTGCTCGGCACATGCGTATGTCTATTCGATTTTTCTTGGCTTGGCATATTTGTGTGACAATTTGGTTTTTTGCTAGTGTTACATTTGTGCGGTCACTCGATCTTCGGTTCATACTGTCGCACAGGAGCTCTGTTTCTGCAAAACAAACTTGATAGACTTGTTTGAAATTATTAGTTCTTTATTAATTTGATTGTCATTGATCAAAATAGAGTTTGATTGTCAATCAATCTCAACAAAAATATTTAAAAACCATATTACCTTGTGAAATTCAAAAATAGATTTTTTCAAATCGTTTATTTCATTTTTTTCAAAAAGCCATTTTCTTTTGAAATCTTCTCAAGACTAGAAGTTTGATTTCTAATACCATCTAATGAGCTCTTTAATTTTTTATTAGAAGTTTATAGTTTAGGAGAAGACAATTTTCAAATCAAGAAAATCATTTTCTAATTTCAAATATTTTTCTTTGTAAACCTTCATTTTAGGAAAATATTTTTCACATTTCTTGGCCATAGTCTCCATTTAGTTCATTATCATCCACATCCTTAACATGTTCAACACAATCATCAAGAGAAATAGATGTGGTACATACCTCATTAAGATTTTCATCCATCGCCATGAGACGCAAGTTGGCTACTTCCTCTTCCTCTTCTTTACTTGGTGAATTTTTGCCTTGAATGCTTTCCTCTTGTCCTTGACCACTTCTTCTTGTTCTTTAGCTTGGGATATTCTAATTTAATGTGGCCTTGTTTTCCAAATTCATGGCAAGTGACTTCATGCTTCTTCATCTTATTAGAGTTGAAGTTGGAGTTCAAGGATCTTCTTGAGGGCTTTTTATCCTTCTTTCTATTCTTTATCGCTTTCCTAAAAAGCATGGATAACTCATCAGCATCATCATCTTCCCCACTTTCTGAGTCACTTGAATCGCCACTTGAAACTTGTTCATTTGTGGTGGCTTTGAGAGCTATCGTCTTTTTCTTCTCTTTCTCTCCTTGTCCATCTTCATTTTCTATTGATATCATTTCATATGTTAGAAGCTTGCCAATGAGTTCATCCGTTCGAAGTTGGCTCAAATTATTATCTTCTTCAATAGATGTCACCGTGGCCTTAAAGTTTTTCTTTAGAAGAGTTATAAGAATCTTGTTATTGATATCCTCTTGAGAGTAGATTTTCCAAACTTTTTCAAGTTTGTGACAATAGTTAGAAGCCTATTTCTCATATCGGTGACACTCTCATTTAGCTTCATTTAGATGAGTTCATATTCATGAACAAGCATTTAAATCTTCTTATTCTTTGCCTAGATAGTACCTTCATGGTATGTCTCCAAAGTCTTCCAAATGCTATAAACAATTATGCAATGTTGAACTCTTCCCACTTCATCTTTAGACAAGGAATTTAGGAGAATAGTCATTGTCTTCTTGTTCTTTCCATTAGCTCTTTTTTGTGTTTCACTCTATTGTCTTCTTGGTATTACTGACACTCCTTCGCTATTGAGGTAGTTGGAGCCTTCCATTCTTCAAGAATGAAATCTTATAGGTCTATGGAATCATAATCTAAGTATAGTTCTATTCTACATTTCCAGTGGGCATAATAGGTGTCATCAAAGAACGGTTGGGATGTTGGAAGCTAATGTTGTTTTCCATTATATTTAATATCGTAGTAAAAATTTAGAAGAGATTGCAAAACTCTAATGCCACTTGGTGTCCCTTGGCACACCAAGGGGGATTGAATTGATATTTTAGTATAGAGTGGGAGATTTTTTATTTTTTTTAAAAAATAATAGATAGAAGAGAAGAAAAAGCAAGTGCACAAGCAATTATAGTGGTTCATGTGTTAACTAACCCTATGTCTAATCTTCAACACTCTAGTTCAAAATTTTTACTAACATAGGGGGTTTTTACAAGCTAAATCCTATTTGGAGTTTTCTTGCTCACATCAAACTATACGAGAGTTTTGTGGCTTACTTTCAATCATTATAAGACTTTTTCCAAGACTAACAATAAAACTAATGCTTTTAAGTTCACACAAAACTTTAAAAGCATTTTAATAGGTCACACACAACCTCACAATGAGCAATCAGTGCTCTTACAACACCAAAGATGAAAAATAAAAGTACAAGGCTAGAAATCAAATGGCGAGAGCTTGATTCTCCAAATAGTGGCCCACGAGCTCACCGCTAAACTTATTGTGTATTTTGGTTTACAATTCTAAGGAGCAGCACAGTCATGAGGTCTCTATCATCGGTGCAACTTATATGTCCACAAGGCATTTTCAACGCTTGGGTTTTTTTTTCCTTTTCAAACTCTAATTAGACCTGCCATATCATCACTTGATACACTATTATCACTATTTAATTTGACTGTCTAAGATCAAAATAGAGTTATATGATCAAAGGATTGGTCAATAATAAATAAAAATAAAATAATAACAATCCTAACAGAAAAAAAAAAACACAAATACAAACACAAACCCAAACCCAAACTCAAAGGGCAATCATGAACACAAAAAGTAAAATCCCAAATAAAAAAAATAGAAAATTCACAAATCAATTGGTAGAATCAATCAAGAATGGAAAACGATCAGATGTATTAGAAGAATATTAGACCTTATTTATAATAAAACAAAAATTGACGGTGAGGAAAACAAAGTGAGTGAGTGAGAATTGAGAGAGAAATTGTGAAGAAATATAAAGAGTGAAGCGTGTTCGACTACTGAAACCTAGAGTTCATGTTTAGGATGCTTATATAAGAATTAGAAACAACTTTAAAAGAAAACATCATTTACATATAATACAACATAATTATATTCTATAAGATTCAGGTTCATACATAATTTTGGAGCTCGACTCAATAACCCGACCATAACTAAATTGTTTATAAACCCTCACCCTGTAACCACCTATATATTTTTTTCAAATTTTAAGAAAATGTCATTAATACATTAATAATTTATATTTTTCTCTTTTCTATCTTTATTCATATAATAAATAGTATAAACTATCATTAATTTTTTCTTTAAAGTGTGAATTTATTGGAGGGTAAAACAAGAAAAAAAACTTTAAATATATATTGTAAATAAAAATAGATAATTATTTTAAGACATCTCAAAATAAATAATAGGCAATATTTATGAGATTGAGAGAGTATTTGTAAGGGACAAATTATATCCTCTCGAGACCAAATGTCACAAATGAAGGAGCTTGTGAATGAGTCTCAATTGCTTGCTTCCACTACCAATAGAGAGAAAAAGAAAATAGTCTGGATTGGCAATATGTTTCCGAGGGCTAGTTTTTTTTTTTTTTTTTTTTATGAGCCACTTTTACTAAATCACATTAGAAGGTTAAATAATTAAAAGCAGCTCTTCAACTACAACTTCAGTGTCAAAAAGAATGAGAGAAAAGCAAGTCGAATCCTAAGAGAATGCTCAAGGAGTATACACAGCAAGAAGTGTAGCAACAGCTAAAAACAGTTTTTGCAACATTACCGACCCCATGGTGATTTTGATCCTATAAAACCTTCACCTCCAGCTCCCTCCACTTCGTAGTTGTATACATTTTACTGATTTAATTATTTTTTTCTTTATAGATTTTTTCTTCTCATTTCAAAAAAAAATTTTATAATTATTTTCTCGAATAATTTAGAAAGTTTTACTACAATGGAAATAAATTTTTGAAAAAAAAATGATTATTCAATATACCGACAAATTATGAACAAAATTTCTATATATAAATTTAATAAAAAAATTAGCTTTTAATTTAACGACATATTTTTCAGACGGTTATTCTATTATATTTATTGACTAATTACCGATGAGACGTGCAAAACCAAAACAAAATTATTCAAAAATTGACACAAAATTCTGAGTAATTACAAATTTGTGGATAGCAACTAATTCATTGGTAAATACTGATAGATATTTTTTGCAAATAATTAGTGACTAAACCCTAAACTCTAAACATCGGTAATATTATCGACAATTATATTTACTGACAAAACATATGCATTATTCATCAGTAAATTGGTAGTTTTTTTTAGTGTTACTTGATGCAATGGCTAGGTATGAATTTAATGGTAAGTTCGTTCTAAAATTAAGGTAGCATATAGGTTACACAAAATTGAGAGTGCACAAGTCTAATCCACGAAAGTTCAAGGGTGAAAAAGAACAAATCACTTAGCTCAATCTGCAAATTATGCTGGAAAAGATGGACACTCACACGTATGGAACAAAAAAAAAGCACACACTAATACAGCATCTCAATTGCAACACCAACTACGACTAAATTAAACTGATTCTTCCTCATCCTTTAAATTAAACTCCTGCTAACTAATCTAGCAAAACAACACGGTGCGTAAAGGGAAAATAACAAATTCCTCTACTAAGACTAAAACGCTGCACTTAAACTCAAAGTTTAATAAAGAGGTAGAAAGGCCATAAATAAGAAATAGGATTTTTTTTTTCATTTATTTGTATCTGAATGAAATGGGAAAGAAAATATTTTTGAAAACAGTGAAATATAATTTTTTTTTCATTTATTTTATAAATATGGAGACGTGGGTCTCCATACAAGTGACTGAGTGATTGTTAGCAAGCGCTGAAACAATTGATGCTAGCATTCCTCACCAAATTCAGCAATAGCATCTAAAGAAATATTAGTTATGTAGTGACATACTAAAAGCACTTCAAATTGCATAATAAGATACAGGATATCGAGTTAAATGGCAGCATTTTTCTATATGATCAACCACATACATTAATCTTTACGTCCTGTTGCAATATGCATGGCATCAACAATTTATCACAAATAAAGCAAGCTCAACTCAATTATTGCATATATAAAAGCATTAAAAAACATAATATGAAATTGAAATTCCAACCAAAAAATGCCAAAACTAAAAGCCCAAAACAAATCTTCCATATATTTATCCATTTTTTCATGGAGCTGGGAACTTTATTTCACAGCTAGTGTTGTTACAAGTAGGTTCAAAAGTATAACGTATATGGAAGAAAACCAAGCTCACTAAATAAACAAAGAAAAACTTCGGCTGCAAAATTAGAATAAAACATAAGAACAGAAAATAAGAAATAAAAGTTTCCTAACAGCACGATCTACCATAACAAGCATCGGAATCAATTTACACTATAAATGAACAACAAAATACTACAACTAGCTGTTATATCCAACAGAAAACATTGAAACAATGTGAGTCTAAAGATACAGATAAATTATCCCAAACAATTAAGTAACAATAAAACTGAGAATAAAAAAAAAAAACCTCAAATACTTGTAGAAGATGAATCAAAGTCATCAGGAGCAACTCGAGCAATCCAACTGCTTAGAGTCCGCTTAATATCAGAATGATTAACATAAGCCAACTCATACATACTACACAAATTGACTACAAGAGTCTCATTCAATGCTACTGTAGGCACTCTCTCAAGTGAATTCTCCAACACCTTAATCGAGTCCGACAAATCCCTCAAGTACATCAAGCAGATTGCTTTATTGTTAATGGCTACTACATCCATAGGATCTCTTTCAATGCACTCTTCATATTCCCTCACAGCTGACACATAATCCTTCCCAACCAAATACACCAACGCCTTGTTTCTACTCACAAGATTCCTGAACTCAATCTCACTCAATAACTTATCACTACTACTACCACCAAATGTCTCTTCCATCAATTTCTGTACCTTATCAAATGACCCCTTCGCTCCCTCTAAATCCCCAATTTGCATCTGTATATACCCTAATTTTGACAATAAAGCCGGATCCAAATTACCACAAGAAACCAAATCTTTAATCAAAGCTAAACAGACACCAAATTCTTTATTCTTCAAATGCTCACTAATGATACAATTCATAACAAAAACCTCTCTTTTTCTCCAGATTTTAGTTGAAACATCAAAAACTTGTTTTTCCTTTAGTTTTCCACGAACAAAATCGAGTAAAATATAAAATCGATCTAATCCTTCTTGACGATTACCTAAGTTTATAGGAATCAGAGCATGAAGCCAACGGAGAGAGAAGGGAACCATAGAACCGGACCGATTGGGGTATATTTTCGGATAAGTTTCGTAACGATAATGATGGCTATCAAAATCATCGACGGAATCGAGCTCCGTGAGAGCGTCCTTGAAACGACGTAGCTTTGCGAAAGCAAGGACATTGTAGGCTAGGTAGGTGAGGTGATCATGAGGAGTCGAAAGGAGAGAGAGAGTACGAGCTCGAGCGACCTTGTCGAGGATCGAGCGCCAGCTGCCGCGATTCGCGAGGTCCTGGAGAGAGGCAAGCTCGTGGGCCAGGTCATTGAGGGAACCGAATTGGTTTGATAGAGGATCCGAGGAGAGTGACACAGGCTCGGGTTCAGGATCGGATTTATCGGCGTCCATAGTCGGTGGTGGAAAAAATAATGTGGATCGCTGGCGAGACGGGAGATTGGGAAACAGTGGATAGTTTAGGCAAACAAAGTTCTTGTTCAGGAATTGTTTTTAGATATTCTAATTAGGGCCGTTCAGCACCCAGCCAGGTTGGGCTGGGTTTTAAATATGGCAGGCCGGGCTTCAGGCTGTTTATGTGCAGCTTGAACCACCTCCGGCTAATCCGATCTGAACCAATATTATTTTATATTTTTTTTATAAATAATTATATTTTTTATTTTGACATGATAAATAATATTTTTTCATTTTTTATTTATAAATTTCAAAAGAATTCTCTTATACATTTATTAAAGTTTTTATTAATAATATTAACTATTTTTTAGGTTTATTTAATTAATTTCATTTATTTATATGATATATAAAAATTTTAAATATTGTTGTGAAAGTTATGTTCTTATTCATATGCCAATATTATATAAAATTTATAATAGAAATACTAAAAAAAATTAAAAAGACCAAATTTTAAAAAATAAATTACATATCCAGCTCATGGCTTGGCCCGAACAGCCCAATCAAGTATAGGGTCGAGCCACAGGCTATGCTATTCAATCCGAGAAAATTTTGAGTTGGGCTCCATGCTAATGTGAAATTTGGTCAGCTCAGCCCGAAAACACTTCTACTTTTCTAAATGAAAATCAATTAAATTAATTAATTAAAAATAATAAAAAGATTTTTTTTGTTTGTATTAATTATAAATTTGTTTAAATATGTAATTTAGTTAATTTATTAGCTAATATGTTGATAAATTTCATTTAACTATTGTTTGAAATTAAAAAAAAAAGAATATTTTCAAATGGTTAAAATGACTATTTGGGTATTTTAAGATGATTTGTGGTGATAACTTATTAAGATTTTGAAAAGATAGATTAGTTGACATATGTGTATTAGTTATGGTTCATAGGGTAGTATATCACAGTGCATAGAAAAATGTGAAAATTTTAAATTTCTACTTAAGTTGAAAATTCAAGTATAAATTTTGATACAGAGTGAAGATTATAATGACCCAATTTTTTATTAATTAAAAGTACTCTTAAAAAATAAATAAAATAATAATACAACTATTTATGTTCTTTATCCTTTTGTTATTTAATTATTGAATTATTTTAAAGTCTTATATTTTATTAGAAAAAAAAATTAACTATGATTCTATTGATAAATTAAATGATTGCAAGATTTATTTTTTAAAAAAACAAAAGTAAATAATAATAATGAATGAAAATGAAAATGAATGAGTAAAAATTATATGATTATACTAGAGCTATGGATCAAATCTAGGACCAAGGGAAAGGTTAATAAGTGATTTTACCATTAAGCTAAATGTCTATGCCTATTATGATGTTCTTTCAAATAATAATTAAAGAAATATATTGCATTAAATGTTTATAAAATCAAAATCAATAAACCAATCAGAATGGGGTTATTAATGAGGAGAGAGGGGGAGAGAGAGGAAAGAAGAAGAAAAGGAGAAAAAAAAAAAGAACATCCTTTAGTTTTTCAATCATATTTCTGTCACCAATCTCCAATTGAAGTACTGAAAAGCTAACATCCAAACAAAGCTAACGACTTTAGAATCACTCTGATTAGAGATTGGACGACATCGGACACGCTTCCTAAATTTGCCACTATGAAGTTTTGGCAATCTCCGGTGACTGAAACTTTAAACGTTCATATTTTTCTCGTCTCTAAACTTTGATTCAGGTGATTCAAAATGCGTTGAAATCCTCTCTTTACAAGCTTTCATTTTACTACTATTGGGTTATGAGGGAATCACTAAAGTGAGAGAAGGTTTCTAGTGAAAATAGAAAATATTTTGCAAGATTCTAACATCTTTCCAATGAGTTAGTCAACACCTCCGGTATATTTGAACTTCTGAGTTTATTATCTTTTAAATGTCATCAATCATACTTCATTTGGATATTGAAAAATCTCTCGAACTGCGATATGAACGATAATTAATGAGAATTCTAAAAGCGGCTCCAACGACACTCTGGTAGCTTCGTCTTGACGCTCTAACATGTTTAATAATCTCGGTTCAGTTGAATTTTGCATTGATATACTTGGGATCTTTGAATTTTAGTTTGGAATTAAATTTTCAAGATTATTTAAATTTGAAATTAATGGTGTAATCATTTTTGTTTTTATTCTAAGTTATGTTTCAAATTATTGAAGCAATTAAAAATCAAGATATCATTATTATTGTCATATAAAAATTTAAGCTTATTATATAATTAATTTTATTATAAATAAAAGTTATTAAATATGTTATTTAATTTAATTGAGGATATTTAGAAAAAAAAAATTTCTTAAAGTTATTTGACTTAATCTAAAATATATTTTAAAATTTCAAGTGCATATTTCAAATAGGTAATATTAATATTTGATTGAATAATTGCACTATTGATTTTATTGTAAATTAATATTTCAAACTAGGTAAATTAAAATGTATAATGTTTTATTCTACTTGGAAGATATTTGAGAAAAATTAATTCCTTAAAATTATTTTAATTAATCTAAATTATATTTTAAAAATAATTTATAACTAAAGCAAATTAAATTAATATTAATATTTAATTAAGTGGTGTTGTTAATATTATTATTATTATCTTCATCATGGTGGTGGTGGTGGTGGTGATGATGATGATGATGATAATAATAATAATAATAATTATTATTATTATTATTATTGTGGACTAGAACTTTTTCTATTAATATTGGCTCAAATAAACTCTTTTTAAAAAATTATTAATAAATATTATTTTAATATCAATAAATTATAACATTAATAAATAATTTTCATAATATTATAATTTATAATATGAAAATTTAAATAATTATTAAATAATAAGAAATATATTAAAAATTAAAATTATTATAATTTAACATAATTTATAGGTTTTAAAATATTTCAAAACAAATGAATTTTCTCTTCTCATGCAGAAATATGTGCTCTATATAAAAAAAATATTTTTAAATGGATATTCTATGTATCAACTATAAATTAACTAATAATTAAAAAAATTATTTTTATATTTATTTATTATTATACGTTGGTATTGCGTTATTTTTCTTTATTCGTCCCAAAATTTAGTTTTATTTTTTATTTTTAAATGTTATTGTTTACAAGGAAACTCTTATATTAATTTTTTGCTAATTTTCTTAATTAAATACATAATTAATTAACAAATTTAACAAAATGTACAAAATTAATTTATTAATATTAAAGACCAAAAAATATTTTAAAAAATTTACAGGAACATTAACTAATTTTCTAAAATATATACAAAAATAAAATAGATCATAAATCTGGAAAAACTCAATAATTTTTTAAACAATATATTTTATAATATTAATAAATTATAAAATTATTATAATATATTATAATTTATAAATTAAGAAAATTATTATAAATTATAATATCATTATAATATTATAATACTATAAAAATTATCTATTAATCTTATAAATTATTGATATTAAAAAAATTTTAAAATAATATAATATTTAATATTAACAAAATATAAATTTTAGTTTAGGGTATAATTTGGATCTCAATTTATGACTAAAATTTGCATTGGATCATGATAAGTTGTCACGTCAACAATTGAAAGGTTTTCTTAACGATTCCGTAAAAAAAAAAAGGTTTATTTGAGCCAATTTTGATAAAAAAAAAATTTCAGTTTTGTTAAAAAAAATATTTAGGGCTAATTTAGTCCATACGCTATAGTATATGATCCAAATTAAACCTTTGTTCTTATTATTATTGTTATTATTGTCTTTATTAATAATATTATTAAATAATTGGTGAAGATTTTCTTTGGTTGTTATTAAGAACTGTAATAGAGATCTAGATAAGATAATTAAGTTGATGTTGAGTGTCGTGAGCTATTTAGAAGTGTGAGATTATTTATTTTACTTAAGTGGAAATTGTCTTAGTTATAGGGGATATTCTGCTGAAATTTTAGCATATTTTTTAGAGTCGGTTCGTCCTTATTTTAATAAATCTCGATGATGTCTTAAAAATAATATTTTTAGGTATCTTTTCAACTTTGATCAATAGCTTCAAGATGAGTTGTTAGATTTCTATCAATCTGTGAGTTACATAGATTAATATAGTACCTCACTCTCCTAATTTAGATTAATAGCTACATTTGCATAAATATATTGATTACTTATGCAGCGTATATACAATTATCATCATCAAAATTAGATTATAGGAGCATAATGTGTGTTGGTGAATGAATTGATTGTGCTTGATGTATACTATCTATGTTTGCCAGATAAGGCTAGGATGATTTGAGACCATATATGATCTAGAATACAGGTTATGATATAATAATATTATATGATGATAAAAATTAAGGACTAGCAGGATGGCAAAGGATTTTTATGCTCAGCGCTACTGATCAGTTGGATAAAATTACTTGGCTACGACCCTAATGGATGACCCTATGTGCTAGGTTCTAAGAGACCATATTGGATGAAAAAATTCAGATAGGGATTGGCTCCGTAGTATAGGTTTAGTGTGGCCGTATTGATTGACTTCTATCCTTATATGATTATTTGATTTGTTTGCTTGTATGTCATTGCATTAGCACTGTATGCATAAGAATGTTGTATTATATTGATTATTATATAACTCATTGAGTCGAACGTTCATTCTTGTTCATCATTTTTTCTCTAGGTTACAGATTGAGCATAGATGGATAATTTTATACAGTTACTCATGTCTTTAGTTCCTCAACAAGAGAGTTTCTTGATTTATCTTTGAATATAATTATTTTATATTTACTTGTCTTCTAGAAACTCCACATTGTATATTGTGAACCCTAAATTTTGCACCATCAAAGATATATATTTACATATGATCTTACTTGTGCAAGTTTTGATTAAAATATAGATTGTTGTTGCCCCTTAAAATATCACCAACACGTAGCCCATTGTGTTACAAATCCAATGCAACAAAAATCACTCAAATTGGACATCGTACGAGTTCAAAACGGGAAAAACTATCGAGCTGCTCAAAGGTTAGCCTATGGTATCTCATTATGTCATTTTACATCTAAAAATTACAATCTTTGCACTCCCAAACTTAGCTATACATAGCTTTCTTTAATCCCATATCTAAAAATCATCATCTTCACCTCTCTTGGCTTCTCTATAAATAATGAGTCTCCCCTATCTTCTAAAACACGCCAAAAAGTAAGCAACTCTTCTCTACTTTCTTTTCTCTTCTCCTTCTTTAACCTTCCATGTCAAGCCCAAGGCTTAAGCATTCCAAGTCAAGCCCAAGGACCAAGTATTTTAAGTCAAGTCAAGGTCCAAGCCTTTCAAGTCAAGGCCTAGGCTTTCCATAAAACCCAAATTAAGGCTCAAGCCTTCTTTCAAGCCTAAGTCAAGGCTCGAGTCTTCTTTAAGTCAAGTCATGGCCTAAACTTTCCATCAAACTCAAATTAAGGCCTAAGCCTCTTTTCAAGCACAAGTCAAGGCCCAAGACTTCCATTAAGACCAAGTCAAGGCCCAAACCTCATGTAAAGCCCAAGATTGCCTTCCACCAAACCTAAGTTAAGGCTTTAGCTTTTCATCAAGCCGAAAGTCAAGCAAAGCAAAAAGAAATCTCCAAAGATAACTCTTAAACTCATCTTTTTCTATTTGGTAAAATAATAAACATAAATTAACCCAAGCCCATTGCAATCAATGGCAAGAACTACTAAGGGCCCTAATTCCTATTCAAAGAAATATGTAGACACATTTTGAAATTTCACTCTAAATGGCAGGCTCATCTAAAAGCCACAAAATTGGTTCTTTCTCCTTCTCTTTTTCTTATTTATTTTATTTTATAAATATTATTTTGGGGATTTGTACCTAACCTAAAATCCAAAGGGCTAGAGTTAGGATTCCCCTTTGAATGCAAATTTTGGAGTTGTAATTTATATTTTAATTATTCCTTGAATGCATGCCATATTTAATATTGCTCATGCATAATAATATTTGTCATTCATTTTATTTTTATCATTCATAAAAATCAATTTTTCTCAAAAGTCAAAGTTTCTTTAAAAAATAGTCTAAAATCCATCATAATTAATTTCAAAATAGTGCATTTTGGGTATAAAATCAAATATTTTTCATGGAGTCAACTAAAAGGATTTTTTCTTAAATTTTTCTATACTAAATAAGTTGAGGCGGTGACTCTCTTAAAAAATACTTTTCAAAATAAAGCCATCTTTTATTTTTCAAAATAAAAGAAGACAAGTTCTTTCAAAATAAAAAATATTATTTTTAAATGCATGCTTATCGATCTAACTGGAGACTATACGTAGTAGTACTGTGTGGGATCAGACCCAAATAAGCATTTTGACTCCCTTTTAGCTAATTGGATCGATATTTGGGTGAGGCCTCACAGTTAGCGGCTCTACTAGGGATATAAAATATTTTCAAAAGGAATATTTTTAATGGGCTCTTTTTAAGTAAGATTAGATTTCTCTTTTAACTATTATTTCTCTTTTTCATCCGTCATATTACATAAGGGTTCATTACTCTTAGTTTTAGGAAGCCCCTGGATAGCAAGTAATATCTACCTGGCAATTTTCAGTAGGGATGTTTGGGGATAGCAAAAGCATCCAACTTGCGATAAATTCTCAATCTTTTTGAGGTGTAACAAGCATGCAGTATAGTTGGATTCATGGCAAATTGTTTATTTGACATGTTGTTAGGTATATAGTTGTCTTAGTATGACTGGACCCTTTGGACTAAGCCTACCATTTCATTCATATAATGACAATAGATCATGCCATTAGGTTGTATGAACCATAACAACAAGACCTATGCTATGATCATAAAATCTTTTTCATTCATTCATACATACATACATACCATACATCAAAACCTTTAAGCCTCTTGGAAAGTCAAACTTTAGGGCACCATACCTTAAGAAAGGTAAACCTATAAACCTAAGCCATAATGGCTTGACCATTAAACATGAACCTAAGCTACAATGGCTTAACCCTTAAAAATGAACTTAAGCCACAAATGGCTTGATCTTTAAACCTAAACTTAAAGCACAAAGGCTTGATCTTTATACATGAGCCCAAGCCACAAATTGCTTGACCTTTAAGCATACACCCAAGCCACGAGGGCTAAACCAAATGGACATGGAACACTCAAACCAAGCTTAAAAAGCTAACCCATCCTAGCCACATAGCTTAACCTCACTAAGCCATAATAGTTTGAACCATTTGGGATCACATCCAACCTTACCGAGTATAATGGTTTGAACCATTGGAGACTGCCCCCAATCTCACTAAGCCACAATGGCTTGAACCATTTAGGACAATACCCAATCTCACCGAGCCACAATGGCTTAAACCATTTGGGACCACGCTCAACCTCACCGTGCTATAATAGCTTGTTAGGGACTAGGCCCAACCCAAACTCACTTAGCCATAATGGCTTGAACCATCTGTAACCACACCCAATCTCATCTAGCCACAATGGCTTAACCCTTTAAGGTCATACCCAACTATTATAAAACCTAGTCATATGGCTTGACCTTTGGGACCATACCCAACCATCATAAACCTTAGCCATATGAATTGATCCTTAAGACCAAATCCATCCACTTAAAACTTAGCCACAAGAGCTAAACCCATCCGCATAAACCTTAGCTATAAGAGTTAATAAATATATAATTACAATATAAATTACATAAAAATACTTGAATATAATCTATTAGAATAATTAAATATATATTATAATTTTATTATATATAATTAAGGATGTCAAAATGAGTTGGCAATTTATGTATGTATCCTATTGATCTACTCCAATGGCATTATTAGAATTAATATGAATTCAATTTATTTATTAATTGTATCAATATAAATACAACAGAAATTTAGACGAGTTTTACGAATACAGTATATATAATATATTTATTTAAATGTGTTATATGTGGATCATATAATCCGACATAATCCATTTAGCATATATAATATTTATAATCTAAAATAGTTTTATATTTTTGCATATTTAATTGAAATATTGTTCATAAAATAAAACTATGATTTAAATAATTTTAAAATATAAATACATTAAAATATTCTTAAAAATACAAAAAAATATAAATCAATGTGAAAGAGATGATAAGTGTGTTTTATACTTATTAAAACTTAGTAATAAAAAGAATGGGATGAGAATATAGTTGCCAACAAAAATTTTGCAAGAAAATTTTCTAAAAAAATTATTTTATTTTCTATTTATTTCTATTTTATTTTATTTTTATAAATTCTACTCTACTTTCGAAATTAAAAAAGATTATTTAATATAAAGCATAAAAGATTAGGTTTTTTTGAATCATAAAAATTATTTGATTTTTAATATTTGATTTAGAAAATTATTTTAAAATTTTATAAAGGATTAAATTTAAAAATAATTAATAAAATAAGAAAAAATAATTTAGTAATTAGATTAAATTAATAAATTATTAATAAGAATGATTAAAAATTTAAATAAACTATTTTAAAATAAAATATTTAAAAAATAATAATTTAATGAAATTATAATAATATAATAAAATATATAAAACTTTTTTTTATTCTTAGCAAATAATAATGAAATTATATAATTTTGGATTTTTTGTTGAAATTTTGTCTTTTTAACTGAACGGATTGTAATTAATTTATGTGTCACCCATTACACGACATTTGTAAATCTTGTCATAAGCAAGGCGATTCATTTCCAAGAATAATTATATGCTACAACCGTTGTAGCAATAAATGCCTACAACGGACCAATGAGATTCTTACACGTAGATTAAATGATTCATTTTATTGGTCCGTTGTAGGCATTTAATCTACGTGTAAGAATTCCATTGGTTCGTTGTAGGCATTTATTGCTACAACGGTTGTAGCATATAATTATTCCATTTCCAATATAAACCGTTAACCAGATTGATAGAAAAATTCTGTCCAACACTTAGTATATATATAAATACTCAACACAATAATAAATTGTTAAAATAGTCAAAATAGAAAAAAATAACTGAATTTATTATTGGATGCATATACACTTAATCCATAATAGAATTTTTTATATGGATATTGGCAACTTGCAGTTGCAATTTGATCATAACGAATAAAGTGAACATATATATATATATATATATATATATATGTATAACCACTTCACACTTATATATGTATGTATATATATGTTTTTTTTAAAGGCTTAATATATTTGTAGCAATATGTATTTGAATGTTCGTATCATTTTGCCTTTTTAACTTTATCTTTAACCAGTATGACATTCTAATTTGGACTTTTTTCATGACTATTTAATCTTTATTTGTTGAATATATTTTTTTTAACATGTTGTCTAATTTCATCGTTTTCCTTCTCTCCCTTCTATCTCCATTTTCTTCACCACCATCATCGCCATCAATCCTCGTCGGCAGGCCACTGTAGAAGTACATATTGCTTTTCCATTATTGGCTTTGTCTTGTGGCTCTGTTTTTCCATGAAATAGGAAAGAAAAAAAAATGATTTTGGGGTACCAAATAAAAAAAAAACCTTCAAAATCTTTTGTTTGATTTTCTAGATTAGTGTTGTTTTTTTTTTCAAGAAAAAAGTTTTATTAGTCTAGAATATATAGAAATGAAATTGCCATCTCCATGTTCTTTGGGCCTTTTTTATTAACTCTTTGCCTCTTCTCTGTTTTAGAAGGTAGAAAATGTAGTGAAAGCCCAAAAAACTAAAGAAATTATGGCTAAATGATTGGCCTCTGCTTCTGCTACCAACATAAGTGTGGACTAAATATATTTAAATATTAAATATGTATTGCAGTCAAATTAAAATAGTCAAATTAAAGTTATGATCAAATAAGGATTGTTGACTATTGAAGTGTCCTACTCGTAATAGGATTATAAGTGTAGAGACCGATAAGAATTTCTATTTTGTTGAAGGACCAAAATAGAAATCATCATCATCAGTTATAAATAAGGGGTCGTGGTCTCCAGGGGAACATAACAATTTTGAGCGAACATTACGTTCCTTCAGTAGTGCTTCCGCTAAACTTAAAGTGTGTATCTCTTGGAAGGCGACAAACTCCAAAATCGTCTTCAGCTTCAACATACGATGATGTCAGGTATGCAATTTACCCCTTTGCAATTTAATTTGAATAATCTAGTGATCTATGCATGTTTTAGGTTTTAGGGGAATCAGGTTTTCTCCCCCTTTCAATTGGTATCAGAGCTCTATGCTAGGTTGCTAGATTTTCCAATTAAATTGCGGTATTGATTATTATTTTAATTCTAGAAAATTAATTCGGTGATTGTAATTTTCGAGAATTAATTTGAAATCAAAATTATTAATCTGAAATCAATTTTGGTTTGATTTATTTTTGGATTAAATTACTATTATTATTTAATTGATTCTGAAAAAAAAAATCAATTTCTGAACTTGAATTTGTGCTTGTGATTTTTTCTGGAATTAATTAATTTTTGGGTTAATTAATTATGTAATTAATTAATTAAAAAAATTCATTTAATTTTAAATTTTCAATTTAAAATTTAATTCAATTGAGTTTAAATTTTGGTATTTTAGTCCTGATTGTGTCTAATATTTTTAATAATAAATTAATTGAAGCAATAAGTCACCAAAGTGACCTCTATTGTTTTAATTAATTTATTTGGGATATTAGACAGGTGTATTAAAATTCGTTGCGGGTAGTATGCCGGCCCAAAGGAAGGCTGCTATCTGGCAGAGTTTTGAATACACGTGTTGCAATAAATAAGTGACAATTATTTGGTTTTATCCATGTGGATAATATATCGGCCCAAAGGAAGGTTATTATCTGACGGGACTAATTGTCAATATTTTGATTGCTGCGTGAGATGCCAATTACAGTTAATATTTTATGTCCAAAGATGAGAATATTAACGTTGTGCCTGGTATCTTGTTTCCATTATTTAAACTCAAAATCAAGTTTATAATTTGTGGATCGTGAGCGTACAATTTTTTATTTTTCTTTTTCTCTGAATTTAGCTAATATGCTATATAAACTCCTAGTATACCATTTTTTTAGAGGTTAAACTTAGATTTAGAAATTCAAACATGTTGATTTATCTGGGACGCATGTATTTGGACTTAGCATTTAGGAAGGATGAATTTATTTCTCCTACTGAAGAGAGCAAAGATGCTCAGAGGGTTCAGTATGAGAAGTGAGAGATTTTTTATCTTGCTTGGGTCCAGTATCAAAGAATCCCAGAAATATTTGAGGAGCCACTCTGCTAAAGCTATAATGCTATGAACTACCTTGCCCAACTGGAAAGCGACTATGTCAAGTGTGATGAAGTCGAAGTGGGGACATTTTCAGCAATCTAATTTTCGTTAGGTATACTGGCAATGGTAGTATTAGGGAGCATATTCTGAGCATGTCCTAAATAGCCAAGAGGCTAAAGGCTCTGGATTTGTTTTTACCAGATGACCTTTTAATCTATCTAGTTGATGGCTAATAAAGGGGAGAATGCTCGTTTGGTTGCTTCAGCAGATAAGGACAAAGGTGAAAAGAAGAATAAGACTGCTAATAGAAGGACTGTCCCAATTACACCACGCGACGTATAAAGAAGGGTAGTACCTTGTTTGGTTTATTATGAGGTTAATTCAACTTTAGTATCTAAAAACACTTATTGAATGGATTACAATGCTACTATTCATATAAATGTTTCATTGTAGAGTTATTTGAACTACTGAAAACCAATTGACGGTGAAAGATACGTCTATATAGTAAATGGCAAACTGGTAGAAGTAGAGACATAAAAACATTTTAGATTGTGTTTAAGAACTGAATATTATTTGAATCTTATAGATACTTTTGTTATACTATCTTTTAGATAGAATTTGGTCTCTGTTTCTTATTTGGACAAATTTATTTTTTACTTGTTCATTTAGAAACAGATAATTTACTTTATCTATAGATTCAAATATTTGATACTAGTTTCTTAAATGTTTATGATAATCTATATACGTTAAATGTCAATGCTTCTTATAATGAAACTCTGCATGTGAGTACTAGAGATATCAAAGGAAAGCTGGATATGGATAACTCAGCTGAACTTTGACACAGATGTTTGAATTACACATCCAAATCTAGAATAGAACATCTTGTGTCAAATGGTATCCTAGATACATTTGATTACACAGATTTGGATTTCTATGTTAAGAATACTAAGTTAAAATAGACCAAACATAGAGATTAGGTGCTATTAAGTCTTCAGTCATCTTAGAGTTGATATATATGGATATCTGTGATTTATTCTCTATAGCATCATGAATGACCAAAGATAATTCATATTTTTCATAAGATGATTACTCACGTTAAAGGTACCTATATCTCATTCATGAAAAATCTAAGTCTGTAGACGCTTTATTTTAATCTTATAAGGCTGAAGTTGAAAATCAACTCGGAAAGAAGATTAAATCTATTACATCTGACTGTGGTTGTGAGTACTGTGGCAGATTTAATAGCTCAGGTGTGTAGCGTTCTGGACCAATTGTTATTTTCCTACAGAAATGTGGTATAGTCCATCAGTACACAATGATTGGTATAACCAGTATGAATGGTGATGCTGAGAGACATTACAAGACTCTTTTGGATTTGATGAGGAGTATGATTAGTCATTCATCCTTATCAGAGTCTTTTCTAAGAAAAAGCATTAAATATAGCAGTCTATCTTTCTAATTAAGTACCAATCAAAGCAGTCTAAGTACTTTCATACTTACGGGTATCCAGCTAAGGCTAAGCCTTATAGGCCTAATAAGGGTAAAATTGGACTCCAAATATGTTAACTGCTACTTTATTGGTTATTCTGAGTGATCATAGGGTCTAAATTTTATATTCCTACTACCATATTAGTGTATTGAGATGTGTATTATGACATTCTTTAGGATGTTGAGCTTGAGGGGGGAAATAAGGTTATAAACATTGTCTTTGAGGAGAGATCAAGTTAGGAAATTTTGATTCTCATCATTGTTTTCTGGAGTGGTAGTGTCACTCTTATTCTAGAAGCAATTATAGATCCAATATAAGACAATGTTAAAGAACTTCCCATCAGTTTGAAGATCCGTTCTTCATTAGGATCAAGCTCATCAACCTTAAGAATTTGAGCCAGAACATGTGCCTTTAAATAGGTCCATTAGAGAGAAGAGAAGTGCTATTCTAGATGTTTATGTAGTATTTCTATAGGATTCTAACTCTCATAAGTGGATTGAGGCAATGAGTGAAGAGTTTAAGTTTATGCAAGACAATAAAGTTTGGAATCTTATCCCATTACCTGAAGGAAAGAAACCTATTGGTTTTAAATGAATATTTAAGACCAAAAGGAATTCTAAAGGTAATATGGAGAGATATAAAGCATGTCTTGCAGTTAAAGGCTTTACTCAGAAGGAATGGATTGACTATAAAGAGATCTTCTCTTTGGTTTTATTGAAGGACTCTTTTAGGACAATCATGGCTCTCGTTGCACAATTATTCTTGAGTTTCATCAAATGGATATTGAGATTGTGTTTATCTATGGAGACATTGATAAAACAATCTATTTGGTGCAGTCAGATTGCTTTGAATAAGGAAACTCAAAGCTACTGATATGCAAATTAAGAAAATTCATTTATAGGCTCAAGCAAACATCTCGTTTGTGGTACTTTAGTTCCATCAAGTAGTTGTCTCATTTGGTATTGAGACAAATGCTATTGAGGACTGTGTATATCACTGTGTGTTTCACTAATTCAGTGGGAGTAGGTTTATTTTCCTGGTTTTATGTGTGGATAGCATAATTTTTGTTACCAGCTGTAAGGTCTTGTTGCATGAAAGGTTTAGATAAAGTTTCTTTTGTATTAGGGATCCAGATACTTCGAGATTACTCTCGATCTATTCTTGGATTATTACAAAAGAGCTACATTTAGAATATGCTCAAGAGGTTTGGTATGCAAGAATATAAACCAATTTATACCCATGATCATCATAGGTGATAAGTTTAGTCTCATACAGTGTTTTAAGGATGAACTTGAGGTTCAGTAGATGTAGCAGTTTCCTATGCATCGGCAGTTGGGATTCTGGTGTATACTCAAATTTATACTTATCTGAATATTGTGTTTATAATTGGCATGTTAGGTTGATATCTTAGTGATCCAAAAATGGATCATTGGAAGGCAGCCAATAAGGTTTTAAGATATATTCAGAGAATAAAGGAACGTATGCTCACATACATAAAGTCAGATTAGTATGAGATCATTTGGTATACTAATTCTGACTTTATCGAATGTCTTGAGTAGCAAAAGATCCACATTAGACTATATTCCATGGTTTTGGAATTTGTAGTATGCTATGAGACATTTGATCATGAATTTTTTTTTTTGACTTTGCTGAATGTCACAGGGCTGCACATTATGGCAAGCATTGAAAATACTAATAAAGTTTTAAGTGTGACATTAATTCAGCAGTTTGATTCTCCAATGACAGTAGGAACTATTTGGTATTTAGTTTCTGGCTGTAAATGGAGAAAATACAGAGTGGACAGATATCCATAGAGCATGTTAGAACGAACTCCATAATTATAGATCCTCTTACTAAGGCATTGATACCGAAAGTCTTTCATAAGCACACTGCTCATGTGGGTGTCATATTGTTTGAGGATGTTTAGTTTTTGTAGGAGTTTTGTTCATTATGTTTTGAATGCTCTATTTGGTTTTGGATATGTTAATTCAGTTTCTGCAGAAAATGAAGTATTCACTTTTGTTTATTACACTCTGTGTTATTTTTGTGTTTGATCTCAATTAAGTGTGACCAGTTGGAAACAGGCATGATTAGATCATATTACATGTAGTTTCCATGCTACACTCCTATTATTGATCTATGTCATTTGAGAGTATTGGTAATGTGATTGATGGTGGTTTGAGTCACGATGAATGTGGCGACTGGCCCTTCAGTCCTTTATCGATATAATCAATGGACGAGATTGTTTGAGGCACCTTCAGTATGACTGCTTTTATGAGCTCATTAAGGTATATACATTTATATTTAATATATGTTAGCCCAAGTGGGAGATTGTTAGAATTAATTTTAAATTGTTAAAATTAATCCTCTAATTAATCATAAGTGTGGGCTAAATATATTTAAATATTAAATATGTATTGCAGTTAAATTAAAATAGTCAAATTAAAGTTATGATCAAATAAGGATTGTTGACTATTGAGGTGTCCTACTCGTAATAGGATTATAAGTGTAGAGACCGATAAGAATTTCTATTTTGTTGAAGGACCAAAATAGAAATCATCATCATCAGTTATAAATAAGGGGTCGTGGTCTCCAGGGGAACATAACAATTTTGAGCGAACATTACGTTCCTTCAGTAGTGCTTCCGCTAAACTTAAAGTGTGTATCTCTTGGAAGGCGACAAACTCCAAAATCGTCTTCAGCTTCAACATACGATGATGTCAGGTATGCAATTTACCCCTTTGCAATTTAATTTGAATAATCTAGTGATCTATGCATGTTTTAGGTTTTAGGGGAATCAGGTTTTCTCCCCCTTTCATTGTTTTTTTTTTCAAGAAAAAAGTTTTATTAGTCTAGAATATATAGAAATGAAATTGCCATCTCCATGTTCTTTGGGCCTTTTTTATTAACTCTTTGCCTCTTCTCTGTTTTAGAAGGTAGAAAATGTAGTGAAAGCCCAAAAAACTAAAGAAATTATGGCTAAATGATTGGCCTCTGCTTCTGCTACCAACATTTGTTCTCAAAAATCTCATCAATGGCGGTGGGTATTTCTTGGCCAACCTAGACTAGACATGGGTTTTGTAGGCAGCTTCATAATATTACTTTATTTCAATAAAAACTGTTGCAAGAAATTGATGAAGCAAATTTCAGAAGTTAGGGATTTTATTTGTGAGAATTTGGAAGAAAAGCAAAGAGTGGGCGTGAAGAAATTAAGAGCATCTCAAATGGGGGAGGGACTTTTGGCGAGATCAGTCCTACTTTAGTGGGTTAATTTTTTATATTTAAATTTTTTATTATTTTATTTTTAATAATTAAATTTTAAATATTAATTTATTTATAAATATTATTATTTTAATTAAAATTATTTTTATTTAAAAAATTATTATTTTTATTAAAAAAAATATTTTTTATTTTTTTTAATGAATGAAGTGGCAGCCTTCATTCACTCTCAATCAAGTTGGAGAGCCCCTCGGGCTTGCTCTTATGGGAATGGGATTCCAAATAAAGTATCCGTTGTGGGTGTTCTAAGAATTTTGTAATCTGAAGATAGAAAAAGGACAAAAATAACATTTCACACGCGAATAAGAGAATATATGTAAGCAATATACACGCAAGGAGCAGTTAAATAAGTAAAAAATCAAGTATTTGAGCTATATAGGTACTCGAAAAGTATAGAATGACAAAGTAACACAAACATTCAAGTATATGGACTATAAATATATTAAGCCTTTAAAAAAAAAAAAACACAATGCCCTATCATATAATCTGTTCTAGCTGATGAAAATGCTTCTCTAATGAGTTCACCTAATCTTTTTCCTTGTTCTCCTGTTAATTTCTATAAAAAAAAAAGTTTTTTTCACCTTATATTTACCATACCAAATCAAGAATCTATGACTTTATTTATTTATATTATGTTTATATTTGTATCTACAATTCAATAATATTCAAATCGTTTTTAGAATATTATATATTTATTTTATAATTCTTACAATATTTTAAACGCATAATGCCCAATCATCTCAAAAATAATTTTCAGTTCCTAATTTAGAGTCCATTGCGATGACTGACCCAATAAGTTGTAAATTTTTTTTTATTATTACAATTTATTTTTTGCGTTTATGGAAAAGAGAATAACATATGCAACATTTGCATCAATGATATTATTTTGGAGTAATTACAAATATAACCTTAAATAAGATTATATTTTTAAAAATATTATAATATATTTTTTTAAAATTTATGACAATTATATTTTTAAATTATAAATATACAGCAATAGCTAAAACTTTAAAAATATAGAGTCAAATAATTACAAAAATATAGTATAAAAAATTATATGTAATATATACCTATATATACCTATTGTATTGGAGAAAGAATATCCGTATGCAGTTCTTCTATTTTAGTATTTATAGGTATATAATAACTATAACTACGTATATCTAATATCTTAAAAAAGAATATCAGAATATAACTATAATATCAATATATATATGAAGATATATATAGCATATACCTATATATATCTATTGTGTTTGAAAAAAATATTAATATGTATTTATTATATCTTATTATATTTGAATATATACTAACTATAACTACTACATATATTAATTATCTTTCAATAAAAATATCAATATATAACAATAATATTTTAGTACATGAAGGTACATGTAGCATACACATACATATATCTATTGTTTAAGAGAAAAAAAAAATAAGAGGCGTGTTCGCTTTAATTTTTTTCCTAGCATTAACCACCTACTCCACTCCAGGAATATTATTCCTAGGATAGATAATTCGGAGAACCTAAAATCATCCACTTGTACTAAAAATCCCCAGTGTATGTAGAAAAAATCCCCAGTGTATGGAGACTGATGAACGATGCATACCTTTACATCATGTGGAAACTTTCAAGCCCTTGAGTTGATAAGAGAGCTCTAGAAGATGGTCGAGGCGATCAACTCTTGAACAAATGCAGCTCTCTGCCTTCTCTCTTCGTAATCCATCTCACTGCTTCCTTCAAGTGAAGATATCTCAGTACCGCACATAAAACTTCAACTGTTGGTATTCCCTTGCCAGATTTTCTAAAAATTCAAACATGTTCTTTTTTCCTATGTCTCACAAGCTGTTTCATTCTTTATAGCATTTCTAAGCAGTTGAATATTAAAACTTAAGTACTTTGAAACAAAATCCACCATAAGTTCCTCTCATCAATTACCATAAACTTTAGTGCCTAAATCCTTATAATGGAATACAATAGAAATATAATTAACTACACCATCTACAAATGCTTACTCCATACATAGTTCAGTGAAAGTTACATCTTTAAACTTTACTTAAGCACTCACGAAGGATAAATGAGATGGAATATTGACGAGAATACAATATTATGCAAATAGACGGAAACTAATAGATGGTGTTTTTATACATGCCAAAAGGTATTGCTAAAAAAAGGGTTGAAAATTAGCAGGATTTTCTTTTCCCTTGGTTTGCTGACCTCAACTAATTAAAGAGAAAAGAAACAAGTTTGACTCAATAGAGAGAAATCTAGAATGAAAGGATCACAAAAGAGAGATGAGACAATGAATCCAGTACTTTCATTTAAATGAATTTTAGCTCTAGAAGTTCATTCACCCAATTTTGGATTTATGATTCATTTCCTTCAATCACCTTCTATTTGTTTATAAAAAAAACTAATTTAATTACAGTATATTTATTAGAAAATAAAAATAATATTATTTTATTCCATCGTTTTTTTCATGAAAGCTTATTTGTATTCTTAGTTGGAGATATTATAACTATTCTTGATTGGATTTAGTGGTGAGAAAATTAGAAAACAAATGGTATGAATCAGTGATTACACAATTACAAAATGAATTAGATCCAGATTTAAGCAACAGATGTCTCAAATCTCAAAGCAAATCTTCTTCTTCTTCACTTTGATTGAAACAACAAATTTCATCTTCTTGATATAAGAAATTAGATAGAGACAAAGAAGAAGTATCAAAATCTGCCATGGTTAGTTATTATACAAAACAATAAGAAAAGAGGAAGATGGATATTGTTGTGGAAATTGGCCTTTTTCCACCAAATAATTTGTGAATTACTGTGATAAAAACTACACCAGGTAAATTCCCAGGAAAGTGGAGGAGTCACAAGCAGTCTCACTTAAAACTCACTTTCCTTAGACTTACGCGTCGTTTGACAGAATTTACCTAGACATGTAATCCCTTTTCACAATAACCACCAAAACAGAGTTTTGCCCAACAAATAGCTATTAAATAAATAAAAGAGAGAACACCAAAATTTAACGAGGTTCGTCCAAAATTTTGCCTACGTCCTCGGACACTACCAAAATATATTTCACTAAAGAAATATTACAAAGGGAGAGAGAAGAGAGAAACTTGCTCCAAATTGATGAGAGGAAACAAGCTTGAGACAAATTGAAACCTAAGGAATTGGCCTTAATTTATAGCCAAAAACTTAAACTCAATTTCTATAAATTTCCGATGTGGGATTTGTAAACAAATCTAACAAATTAATTTTTAATTTCAAGCCACCATTTTAGCCATAATCTTTGACAATTTTTGGTGGAAATGAGCCACCATTTTTGACAATCTCCACCTTGGCGAAAATTCCACAAATACAAATTTCTATTCTCTCTCGCAGCATTGTAGTGTCTCCAAATGCGCTTCGCAGCGCCAGCTTCAAATTTGGACAATATTAATCAAGTCCAAACAATATTTGAACTTGACAGCTGTCACCACCTTTGTCAACATATCAACAGGATTCTCAGCGGTCTGAATCTTCTGGAGCTTTACCTGATCTTCCTCCAAAATTTCTCTAACAACATGGAATCGAACATCGATGTGCTTCGTCCTTGCATGATAAACTTGGTTCTTTGCCAAATGAATAGCACTCTGGCTATCACAATGTACAACAATGTTGTTTTGCTTTATTCCCAATTCATCAAGCAACCCTTGAAGCCAAACTGCCTTCTTCACAGCTTCTGTGACTGCCATATATTCCGCCTCTGTCGTAGAGAGTGCTACTGTTGACTGTAAAGTAGACTTCCAACTTACTGGTGCTTTTGCAAGCGTAAACACATAACCAGTAGTTGATCGACGTTTATCCAAATCACCAGCATAATCGGAATCACAATATCCAACTATGCGTTGACTATTCTCCTTATCCTGCTCAAAGACCAATCCAACATCCACGGTGTTCAGAAGATACCGTAGAATCCATTTCACAGCTTGCCAATGCTCATTGCTAGGATCATGCATGTACCTGCTCACAACTCCAACAGCCTGTGAAATGTCAGGCCTCATACACACCATAGCATACAACAAGCTACCAACAGCATTTGCATAAGGAACCTTTGACATGTATTCCCGTTCTGTATCATTCTTTGGTGACTGAGCTGCACTGAGTTTGAAATGAGGAGCAAGAGGTGTACTAACAGGTTTGGTCTTGTCATCCATACCAAAACGCTTTAGTACCTTTCTCAGATATTGCTTCTGAGACAGACAAAGTCTCCCCAATTCCCTATCTCTGGATATCTCAATACCGAGAATCTTCTTTGCTTCGCCCAAATCTTTCATTTCAAATTCTTGATTCAACTGATTTTTCAGCTTCTCAATTTCTTCTTTATTCTTTGAGGCTATCAACATATCATCGACATAAAGAAGAAGATAAATGAAAGAACCGTCTTGTAGCTTGAGTAAATACACACAATGATCATATTTGCTCCTTGTGTACTTCTGCCCTTGCATAAACTTATCAAATCACTTGTACCACTGTCTCGGAGACTGCTTCAATCCATAAAGCGATTTTTTAAGTTTGCATACCATATTTTTCTTTCCAGCAACTTTGAATCCCTCCGGCTGAGTCATATAGATTTCCTCTTCTAGATCTCTATGTAAAAACACAGTTTTTACATCTAATTGAACTAGTTTCAAATCAAACTGTACTACCAAGGCTAACAAAATTCGAATGGAGGAATGTTTTACAACTGGAGAAAACACTTCATTATAGTCAATTCCCTCCGTCTGAGCGTAGCCCTTAGCTACCAACCTTGCTTTGTAGTGAACAGTATCTCTATCAGGAAATCCATCTTTCTTTGTATATACCCATTTGCATCCAATCGCCTTCTTTCCCTTCAGCAGAATTGCTAGCTTCCATGTTTGATTCTTGTGAAGGGACTGCATTTCATTATCCATAGCTTTCCTCCACTTTACTTCTTCTGAACTTTGGACAGCTTCTTTAAAAGTGGACGGAATGCTATCATCTGCAATTGAGAATGCATAGGCCACCATATCATCATAACGAGCAGGTTTTCTTATAGCTCTTCGTGGCCTATCAACTGCAATTGATTTATGTTGCTGTGGAGGTTCTTGGATTTGACCTTCATCTTCATATGACTCTCCTTCTACCTCAAGAGTGTCTGCAGTTTTAACATCTGCTGATGGGATTTTTCTGTCAAACTCCACCTGTTTTGGAGTATTCTCCACCTATTGTGAAGTACCATCTGACTGCTCTATTGTCACTTTTTTCAATAAGGTAGATTCATCAAAAGTGACATCTCTGCTAAAGATTATTTTCTTCATTTCTGGACACCATAGCCGATATCCTTTAACACCTGAGCTTATCCCCATGAAAATGGCTTCCTTAGCTCTTGGATCTAGCTTTGATTCCTTAACGTGATAATATGCAGTGGAACCAAATACACGTAAGGAATCATAATCTTTAGCAGGTTTTTCCGACCATGCTTCCATAGGCGTTTTACCACCAATAGCAGTTGATGGAAGTCGATTAATGAGATGACATGCATATGTCAAAGCCTCAGCCCAAAATCGCTTGTCCAACCCAGCATTGGACAACATACACCGAACTTTCTCCAGTAACGTTCGGTTCATGCGTTCTGCCACCCCATTCTGCTGTGGTGTATGCCTAACTGTGAAGTGTCGAATAATGCCTTCATCTTCGCAGACTTTCATAAATGGATCATTCTTATATTCTCCTCCATTGTCTGTTCTGAGACATTTGATTCGTCTGCCAGTTTGAGTTTTCACCAATTTCTTCCATTTGAGAAAAACTCCTAACACTTCATCTTTTGACTTCAAAGTATACACCCATACCCTTCTAGAGAAATCGTCAACAAAAGTTACATAATAGTGCTTGCCTCCTAAAGAAGGAGTTTTAGAAGGCCCCCACACATCTGAGTGAACATAGTCCAGAATACCCTTGGTATCATGGATTGCAGTACCAAATTTCACTCTCGTCTGCTTCCCTTTGATGCAATGCTCACAGAAATCCATCTTGCAGGTTTTCACATTCTTCAATAATCCTTGATCAACCAAACTTTTCAAGAATTTTTCACCTGCATGTCCCAAGCGCATGTGCCATAATCTGGTTGCTTCCAGATCTTTGTCATCACTAGAAACTGCTGCTGCTGTTGTTTCTATAATTGCATTACCTTCATAGTAATACAAATTATTCCTTCTCCGTAATCCTTTCATCATCACAAGTGTACCAGAGATGACCCTCATAACCCCATTTTCTGCAATAATTTTGAGCCCTTTTGATTCAAGGACTCCGACTGAAATGAAGTTCTTCGTCAAACAAGGTACATACCGAACATCAGTCAGGATCCTGATTGCCCCATCATGATTCCTCAAGCGGATTGAACCAATCCCTTCAGTGAAACAAGGATTGTCATTTGCTGTATAGACAACTTCATGATCAAGTTCTTTGAAATCAAAAAACCATTCCCGAGTGGGACTCATATGATGGCTGCATCCGGAATCTAACAGCCATGCATTAGAAGAACTTGTCGAATAAGCTGCAGGAGTGTCTACGGATGTCATGACTGCTAATGAGAAGGTTGATTCTGAATCATCACACTCAGCTACATTTGAATCAACAACAGCTTTGCCCTTGCCTTTAAGCTTTGGACAATCTTTCTTCCAGTGACCTTTTTTTATGACAAAAGGCACACTCATCTTTTTCTACTCTGGCTTTTGAACGGGATTTGCTTTTCTTCCCTCCTTTCTTTCGGCCTTGTGTACGGCCTCTAACCACCAGAGCTTCTACTTCACTTGTCCTCTCTTTTTCTTTCTTTCTCAATTCATGACTATATAGATCAGCACATACATCACTTAAAGTCACTTCCTTATTCCCGTGGAGTAGAGTCGTTGTAATAAACTCAAACTCGTCAGGGAGAGATGCCAACAACAGCAGTGCCAAATCTTCGTCTTCAAAGACCACATCCAAATTAAACAGATCAGCCACCAACTGATTAAAATTTGTGATGTGTTCATTCATCGTGGTACCGGGAACATAATTGAAGCGAAACACTCTCTTCTTCATAAAGAGTTTGTTCTGATTGTTTTTCTTCAAAAATTTCTCCTCCAATGCCTTCCACAATTTTTTTTGCCGAAGTTTCTTTCGAGAAAGCATATTTTTGCTCTCTAGAAAGACAAGAACGAATTGTACCACATGCCAGACGATTGATAGTTTTCCACTCCGTCTCCTCCATTTCTTGGGGTTTCTCCTCTTCAATAGCAACATCTAGACCTTGCTGAAAAAGAGCATCTAGAAGTTCGCTTTGCCACATGCCGAAATGACCAGTACCATCGAAAATCTCCACTGCAAATCTTGCATTTGTAACAGCATTCCTTACTAAAGTTGACGAGGACGATGCTGCAGTAACAAGTGTGATATTTTTCTTGTTGTTTGTCATTTCTGCTACAAATATTTATTTAATAGCTACCCAAAAATTTTTTTTTCAAAAAATGCGGAACACAGCCAAGGAACGTTTTTTATGTGGAAGATCAGACTATACTGCAACCACAGTGAATACTAAGTTACCTCGGCTCTGATACCAATTGTTGTAGAAATTGGGCTTTTTCCACCAAATAATTTGTAAATTACTGTGATAAAAACTACACCAGGTAAATTCCCAGGAAAGTGGAGGAGTCACAAGCGGTCTCACTTAAAACCCACTTTCCTTAGACTTACGCATTGTTTGACAAAATTTACCTAGACATGTAATCCTTTTTCACAATAACCACCAAAACAGAGTTTTACCCAACAAATAGCTATTAAATAAATAAAAGAGAGAACACCAAAATTTAACGAGGTTCGTCCAAAATTTTGCCTACGTCCTCGGACACTACCAAAATATATTTCACTAAAGAAATATTACAAAGGGAGAGAGAAGAGAGAAACTTGCTCCAAATTGATGAGAGGAAATAAGCTTGGAACAAATTGAAACCTAAGGAATTGGCCTTAATTTATAGCCAAAAACTTAAGCTCAATTTCTATAAATTTCCGATGTGGGATTTGTAAACAAATCTAACAAATTAATTTTTAATTTCAAGCCACCATTTTAGCCATAATCTTTGACAATTTTTGGTGGAAATGAGCCACCATTTTTGACAGATATTTGTAGGATTTGAAATCTGGTTTAAAAATCTAGAGAATGAAAGAGTGAAATCTAGTGCGAGACAGATGGAGCGAAAGAGAGGCAGGTCATGGGAGGAGCCATAGCTGGAAAAAAAAAAAGGGGGAGGGGTGCTGATTTTTGGTCCTTGAACAGGGAAAGGAGAAGTGGATGAAGAAATTGAGATATGAGTGCTGTATTTTTGGAAAAAAAAGATTAAAAAAGTAAAAATCAAAAATCAAAAGATTAAAAATGAGAATAGAAAGTAGTAGTAAAAATGAAAATAAAATTTGAAAAATAGTATATAATGTAATTTCCTTTATTATTTTCTTAGTAAATAAAATAATTAATGCGTTAATTAGACTGGAGCATTGTGCATATGTAGCCATTAGGCCGGACACAAAAACTTAAATTTAGTGGGAGTTTACTTCCTATATGGCACCCATTTTTTTTTTATTTGTAAAGTTTTGAAAGATGATTTTTATTTTTTTCTATTTTATTATTTATTTATTTTATTTTATTATTTAAATATATTTTTATATTATATTCTTACAAATACATAACATACACACATCTATTAAACATTTAAAATATCTATATAAAATCTACCAAATATACACAAATATACACGAAACATTTACCAAACATATACAAAACATACATAAAATATCTACTAAACATAAATAAAATTTATTTAATATTTTTTAACTTTATTTTTTAAATTTATATTCATATAATATTATATATATAACATCGACACAATAACATCTGCATAACATGCATATAATATACATAATATATACATAATATCTACTAAACATCTATAATATTTATATAATATACACTAAGCATACATACAATATTTACCAAAAATTAATACAATATCTACATAACGAAATTAATATTTTTTAACTTTATTTTTTATATCTATAATATATAAAATTTGATTAAAAATAAATTTAATAATTTTTAATAATATATTATTATATATTTTGCTTTTTTATTTATTGTTACGAGTGTTATTTGCTATTTATAATTAAAATTAATTTTTTTTAAAAAATTAATATATTTTATATGTTGAAAATATTAATTTTTTATTTTTTTATTAAAATTTTTTTATTTAATGGTAAAGTTTGAAAAGAAAAAGATAAAAATTGAAATAAAATATTAATTGTAATGAGAGATGATGTATTTTTGAAAAAAAAAATTATTTTAGTAAAAATTGAGGTATTTTTAAAATTTTGCCCTAATTTTTCCTAAAAGTATAAATATTTTTTTATAGTATTTTTGAAATTTTTTTTTATTTTTGGATAGTTTTATAATTATCCCTTGCTTATTTTTTAGCAAGCATAAATCTACACCAATGACCCTACAGGTTCTTTTCTCTCTAGCGTCGCACCCCACCCTGCTACTTCGTCTCTTTCTACAATTTGTATGCTGGCGATAGTCTTTGGCTTTTTTTATCTTTGTTTTATAAGGTATGGTATTTATAGTTAATTTGGTTACACCGTAACTTAGGAAAAATTGACTATATAATCATTTTTTATTAATAATATTATATTTATTTACAAATAATTCATATAAAATAAAATATTCAATTTACTAAATTTTACCAATCATTTAAAAAAATATTTTATACAGGGGAGCAAGGATGGAACCGGGATTTGACTTAGAGGGTCAAATTTTTGAAGTAAAAAAAATTATATTCAATAAATAAGTTTATTGTGAATAAATTCAAAATAAAATTAAACAAAAATAATTTAAGTTATTACCTAATATTTTTAAATTTTCTATCAATTTATCATGTAATTTAATATTTCAATTCTCTCAATTTTAGATTTTTTTTAAATTATTAGTGAAAATTTTTACAGAAAAAAATACAATTATATCTCAATAATATCATGTATATATTATATATATTGTAAAAATTTAATATATATTATATTGTATTATAACATAATATATATACACCAATAATTTATACCAATATTATATAGTTTAATGTATATATATTAAATTATACAAATAATTATATATATTAAAATAATTGAACAAATAATTAAAGATTGCATTTAAGAAAAATAATATATGTATATCTATTAAATTTTTAATGGACAATTCTAATTAATGCTCGCAATTTGGGATTCTTTTTAATTTATATGAAAGACGAAATTATACTTCAACATGAAGAAATTAATGAGATTGAATTAAATTTTTCCGGATAAAATAAGAGATAAATTTATAGAAAGAAAATATTATCCTATATATATATATATTTCAATTTGAATTAGATCTTATTATCTTTTAAAAAAATCAGGTATTAAATTTGAGCTCTATAAAGTTGACTGCAGGTATTTATATAATTCACTGAATATTACCACTTTGGCTTTAAAATTTTTTATTATGAGTATGTATTGTTTTAGCAATGAATAAGGGGTCCATGGACTACCATGCCCCCCTTGGCTATTTTAAAAGATTATCAGGAGTAAGAAAAAATATTTTACTAAAAAAATAGTTAAAAGATTTTATGTCAAATGACAATTATACTCATATTTTAAGATATAGTAAAATAAAAAAAGATATTATAAAAATAGTTTAGATATTACCTACATTTTTTTAATAAAATTAGATAGAACAAAAGGAGGTAATCTTTTTTTTAATCTATTTTCATTGTATTTTATTGTATTTTTTAAATATAGTAATATAAATTTTTTCAGTAAAATATAATCACAGTAATATATTTTTGTAAAATATATTTTTAGTAATTAATTCTCTCTGTAATACGCCAAATGCATTATTAGTTTTTTTTTCTTAGTTTTTAATAGTTTTAGTTTTAGCTTTTCTTATTTTTTTTCTCCTTTTGCCGAGAGAAGGTAAAATCTTTTTTCGTTGACGAAATTTCTGGCCTTATATATATATAGCCATAACAACAAAATGAATAGGTTTTTCGGGTTAAATGGAAAGCTCTTGGTAGCTATTCTCAATCTCATATGACTTAAAAATTGTAAATCTCTCTGCATATTTCCAAGTATTATTTACAAAAGATTTCAGAAGGGAGGTATATTTCACATTCCTATTTTTTTCTCTAAGTTCAATGACCAATGGGTCCTCATCCACTAATGTCGCATATCCGATGTTGTCCATTGCAGTTAAGTTGTTAAGCAGGTTTATCCATCATGATGTATGGTTTGGCCAATTTCTTGTCTTTTTTATCTAGCTTTTATAATTATCTGCTATTTATTTGGTCATTTTCTTAGTTAGTGGGAGGTTCATATGTTATTGAGTGTAGCTTAGTGGGAGGTTATATATACTTTAACTAAAGAATAATATGTGAGTATATGTTACATATAATTAGATATACCAAAAAGAATAACAATATATGTTGATATATGTTACATTTAACTAGATATATATGTGGATATATGTTGTAAAAGAATAATAATATATATTTCATATATGTTGGTATATGCGAATATATATCAGTATATATTGGTATATATTACATATACTTTTACTAAAAAATAATAGTATATGTCGTCATATGGTACACATACTTTAACTAAAGAATAATATTATATGTCGATATATATGAATATATGTTATATATAACTATATAACTATATATATATATATGTAGCTATATATCATGATATGTTGATAGATGTTTATATATGTCAGTATATATTGGTGTTTGTTGGTATATATTGATATATGTCAGTATATATTATATATAAAATGTTATTTTTGTGCTTTACAGACTTCATATGTTTTGAATGTTCATATCTGCCGTATTTAAAAAAAAATATTTTGTCAAAAAGTAATATAATTTAAAATTAATTGATATAAATTAACATAAAATATAACATATATTAAATAAAAATATATAAAAGTGTGTATAAAATATTATTTAAAATTAATTAACATAAATTAATATTAAATATAAATATAAAATATAATACAAATTAATTAATAAAAATACTGCATAATAAAATATTTAAAATACTAAAAAAGAATTAATATTAATTTTGTATATGTTAAAAATATTTTTAAATAACTTTTATAGTATATGTTAAAATTATTTTAAAAAATATAAATTAAATAAAATATATTAATATAAATAAAAATTTAAACTTTTATTTTCAAAATAAAAGTATATATGGATATATGAGTATTTATTATATATAAGTAGAAATTGAATATAAATTTTTTAATTAATATTTTAAAATTATATTTTGAAAAAAATGAGAAAATAGAAAAATAAAGGTATAATTATACTGTTAGTATTTAAACTTTTTAAAATTTAACAATTGAGTTGTTTAACTTTTTAAAATATTAATTTAGTGCTAGAACCAAAAAATCGTATATAATTTAGTTGTTTCAGCCAGTTGTAAACCAAAAGTTGCTTTGTTGTATAACACGTGTCAATATGTCAATAAAAGATGATATATTTTACCTGTAACCGGTTTGCAATATGCTAAAACAACTAAATTGTACACGATTTTTTAGTTTCAGTTCTAAATTGATATTTTAAAAAGTTGAACAACTCAAGTATTAAATTTTAAAAAATTTAAACATTAATAGTGTAATTATACCAAAAATAAATAATAAATGGGCGCTGATATTATATAGCGTGCACATGTTTAAAAAAAAAAAATCAAATAATGGCCCAACGGTGTTTATAAACAACACCCAGTTTTTTTTAGGGACATTTACAAAGCTACTCTAAAAAAGATTATTTTCAAAAATGCTATCCATTCTTTCAATTTTCAAAAATATTATATTTAACTTTTTTGTTTACAAAAATACGATAAAAATGCAAATGGTATTTGGCCACTAACGCTGTAAAATATATTTGGCAACTGTAACATGTTATGCAATATATTAAATATTAAAATATTAAATATTTAAATTAAAATATTAAATTAAATATAAAAATATTAAATATTTATATTAAATATTTAAAATATTATATTAAAAATATTTATATTAAGTTTCAATTTATATGTAACAAATATCCATATATACTATAATTTTAAAAATAAAATTTTTATTTTTATTTTTATTAATATATTTTATTTTATTTTTATTTTTTAAAATAATTTTAATATATACTTTAAAAATTATATAAAAATATTTTTATATGCACATATACTGATATATTCCAATATATATTCACATATATTGTTATTCTCTAGTTAAAGTGTATGTAACATGTATCAACATACACCCACATATACCAATATATATGTAATATATATTGTTATTCTTTTATAACATATACTCACATATATTTAGTTATATGTAACATATATCAATATATATTATTATTATTTTTTAGTATATATGATTATATGTAGCATGTATCCATATATAAATAAATATATAAAGTATTTATATATCCACATATATTATTATTCTTTAGTTAAAAAATATATAACATATATCTATATATATTGTTATTATTTTGTTAAAATATATGTTACAAATACCAGTATATACCGACAAATACTAATATATATCTATATATACCAACATATATATTCTTTAATTAAAGCATATATAATATATGCTTAAATATATCTACACATATCATTATTTAGTTAAAATATATATAACATATATTCATATATATCTACAAATACTATTATTCAGTTAAAGTATATATAATATATACTTACATATATCCACATAAACTACTTTTTTAATTAAAATATATATCACATATATATGTATATGTAATATATACTCACATATACCTATAAATATCATTCTTTAATTAAAGTATATATAATATATATATACATAAAATATTTAAATAAAATAATAATATATACTATAATAATATATTCTATAATAACTATACTTTATAATAATAATAATAATAATAATAATAATAATAATAATAATAACAACAACAACAACAATATATTATATTTCTATAATAATAGAATTATATTAAAAAAAATAAAAAAGAATTAAATATACAAACATTTTATAATGAAAAAAAAAATGTCAAACTCCATTAACAATAAAAGTGATAAGTCCACCTGCACATTCAAAATACAAAAACTCATTTTTCCGAGAACACCATCCATGTGGTTTTTTTTGTCACTGATAAATTAAGCACAGAGGAAGATGAACGGAAAGAGGAAGAAAAACAAAAGCAGCACCGTATTTTTGTAAAAAATAAAAATAAAAAAAGTTAAAATTGAAAAAATAAAAAATTTAAAAATGAAAAAAATAGGGATAGTAAAATTGAAAATAAAACTTAAAATGTAGTATATGATGTAATTTTCTCTTTTTTTAAACATAATTTTTTTAAAAAAATATATAAATATAGTATTTTTAAAAATTAAAAGAAATAATAGTATTTTTGAAAATAACTCTTCTTTTTAGGGTAGTTTTGTAAATGTTCTTATTTTAAAATTGTATGTTTTAAATGGAATTGTTGCATAATAACAAAAATTAAAAAAAAAATTCACATATTTTTGTTGGAAAATCTACAGATTTGCAAACAAAATTAAAGGAAACTGTAAAGAAACCAAAATAACAATAACAATAAATAAAAAGGAAAAGAAGCTACAAAAATCAAGAAAGAAACAGATGCACCTCCAAGATCCGCCAGAAATTAATAATTTATAATCATTCTTGTATAGGATAAGCATCTAATTGCTGTGGATAGAAATCACCACAAAAGAAAGGGAAATCAATATGAGTTCAAGTCCTCTAATTGCTATAAGAAGCAAACAACATTCTTTTATTGAATAACTCACTCCGTCAACTTCTTAAGCAATTAGGAGATTTGAATGCATAACTGATCTTTCATTATTAGAAATTTTTATCAAATTAATAAATGAAAAGGCCAACAATTTTATGGCCATTCTTTTGTTTTCTCACGAAGACGAACCGTAGACATAAAGATATATATAGCCATTAGTCGTATCTCGTCCTGTGAAATGGTGGGTGTGAAGTACTTGATGTACTCAATGGTATCACCGTTTGGTACTATCGGCCAACGTTTTTGAAGGCAATTAAGCCAACGAATAATTGTTATAATTAAAATATGAGTTTTTTTTAATAAGAGTTCATTAGCTTTAGTTAAAATTTAATTTGTTGAAAACTTTATTTTTATATTAATTTATTATTAACTTCTAATTTCATAGTTTATTATTGATTTTTTAATATTTATATTTTCATTTTTTACACAAAAAAATTATATTTTCATTTCGTTTAAGTTTTTAACATAATAAAAATTAATTAATAATTTATATTTAATATTATTTATTAAAAATTTATAATAAATATTTATCTAATATTAAAATAGAAATTTAATAAAAAACATATTTTTAATTAAAATAATTAATTTTTAATTTTATTATTTATATATATTCAGAAAAGGGGGGAGTATTAATTTTTTTAATATGTACATTTTTCATTTTATTTTGTCTTGATTTGTAAAATTTGTTATTAATTAGGAACTTGTCATCATTGTCAAATAATTTAATAATAACTGAAATTTTTTTATGTAAGGAATCTTTGAGTTATTTAAATTATACTGGCTTCAACTTGTGCTTGCTCTAATTACTTTAATACTAAGAAATTCTTAGGTGATGTTTTCTGGAGAAAACATTGTTGGCCTTTGATGGCTTACAGTGTGCCATAGGTGAACAGTATCTCAAGTTTCCGAAGAAACCTGACTTTAGTCAAGCAATTATGTGGTTTTCTCAAAAGACAAAATAAAAAAACCAAGTTTTTAAACCATTTGATAAAGAAATAGCTTAAATTCCCAAGCAATGCACTCAAATTACGAGATTTAAAGTGAACGAAATGAAAATTAACTAAAAATCATACTAATTACACAATTGTTTCAAATGAACCACTAGAAATTCTAGAAATCAAACTAAAACTAAACTAAATGGCTAAAAATCTGATTTTTTTTTTCTCTATTTGCTATGGATGATGCCATTTTTCTTTCTTTTTCTTTCATTTTATACCCTTTTCCTAGTTTCTTGGTACCCGTTTACCACAATGGCAATGGCCTCAGAAGCCATAGCAGCCCACTCCTTAGCATGTATCAAGAAAAATTTGGGCTCCCTAATTAAGTGTTTGGGCTTTCTTCTTTTGGTCCTGGACCTTTAACTCTGGCGGCAACATTTGAAATCAATTTAGAGGAAATTACTTGAATTACTACTTTTAAGTTTTATTTTCAAAAATGCTATTCATATCTTCTTCTTTTTTTTAAACTTTTAACTTTCTTATTTTTCATTTTTACCTTTTTCTTTATTTTTGTTTTCAAATATACAGTACAATATTTATTCTTCTTATTCTTTTTAACGCTACTTCTTCTTCCTCTTAATATCTCTTGTTCTTTAACGTTTCTTTTTTTTTTCTTTTTTTTGAACATTTTTTTCCTTCTTTTTCTTTTTTTTTTCTTAAGGTTTCTTCTTTTTCTTCTTTGTAATTAGAGTTATAAATGAGTCAAGCTATTCAAGTTTAACTTAGATCTCGGCTAGGTAACAGTTCATTCAGACTCGAATTTGAACTGCTCGTTTATTAAATAAGTCAAACTCGAGCTAAGAAATACTCGGTTCGTTAGCTCTTGAGCTGACTCATTTAAAAAGCTCGTGAATTAAGTTTGTATAAACAAACTTATTTATTATATTGAATTAAAAATATATATAATTTAATTTATATATATTAAATTATGTATATGAATATATATTTTTTTCTAATTTAATTTATATAATTTATTAATATATGGTATATGTGATAAATAAATTAAATAATACAAAATAACTTAGTAATTTATAATAAAATATAAAATTATAGTAATAAAATATTTTTGTTAATATATAATCATATTATTCATCTTTTACAAAAAAAAGAGAGTTAATTTTATTATATTTTCTATGAAAATATAAATAAAATAAATAAAAAATTACGACTAAAATAAATTCGTTGAGCTCGTTAAATTTATTTAAATCAAGTATATATAATATATAAACTAGTTCGATATAAGCTTAAGCTCGGCTCGGGTTTGAGTACGAAATTTACTATTTTATAAAAAGTTGAGTTTAAGCTTTTTAAACTCGACTTGGCTTAATTACAACTCTATTTGTAATGATCCATTTGTATATGCTTAAGAAATCTAATTAAGATTATGTATGTTAGGAAATCAAGGAGATCACTGCAAACCAAAAACACGCAGTGGAAAATTTTTTTTGATCTCTGATTTCTCACCAGGATCCATGCTGTTCGTTTAATTCGACGAAAGTGTACAAAGAACTAACCTGTTGATGATTCGAAATCACAGTTTGGAAGAGATGCCTCGATCGCGAAACACCCTCTATCGCGTATCCACACGAATACTACCGTCTGGAGTGCTAGCTCTCTGCAACGGCGAAGGCTGGAAAAACGTTTTCTCTAAAACGTATTAGGGTTTTTTTTTCGTTCTCTTTTTATTTTCTAATGTTACCTATCAGAAGACTTAACGTCTGGAGTGAATATAATCACTCCAGAATCCAATTCAAAATTGGATAAGGTAAGTCAAATTCAGAATCCAAATCTAATTAGGATTCTGAATATATTATCTAATAATATATATAATTGGATAAGGTGAGTTAAATTCAGAATCCAAATCTAATTAGGATTCTGAATATATTATCTAATAATATATATATATAAACGAAAATATTAATAATAATAAATATTAATATCTAATATTAATATTATTAATATTATATCCAGCCCAAAGCGCATTCTTGTGTGTGACCTGATAGGCCCATATTAATTGGCAGTCAATTTAATCTCTATTAAACCAACAAGTCATAATTGACCTCTAGCAAAGTGTTACAACTACCCAATTAATATAAGGAATGTCCAATTTGCCTAATAATAGTACATGCATCAATCCCTTTATCACACGATATCTAGCTTGAACATAAGTCATGGTCAACGTCATACTTATATTGTCCAAACTTATGATTACTCGATCTCCAAGTAGAATGATAAAAAACAAATGAAATTGATCACACTATCAATTCATTTGAGCACGACCATGCATTTCACAGTCTCACTTATCGAGGGGCCCAAAAGATATCTCTCTCAAAGAGAGGGACAAATTCTATCTTGATTGTTCATTATCCTCTACATAATTTCTATCATATATGATCATAACCTTTATTACTATCCAGTTACGGATAATGTTTGATCATGTCAAAATATAATAGTCCTTATATTGAAAACTATGACAATCTCAAGTCAAAGAATTAATACATAACTATCATGAGATTTACTTATGACACTAACCCATGTAGTAATCTCATGATGGGTCTATCCAATACATTGTTCTCTAACAAGTATCTATGAAATTGATTTGTATCACTATACACATAACCATCTGATAATTATCAAATCAATATTCATACTGGTTAAGAATTATTTTTTTTATCTCTATAACAATAATAAACCAGGGACAGATATCAAAATTGTGTAACATGCAAAGAAACAATAATGATAATAAAATCTCATTTATTAATAATGAATGTATAACATAAAGATCCAAATAAATGGCCTAGGGCACATACACTAACAATCTCCCACTTGCACTAGGCCTACAAATTTCTAAGACCCATAGATCTAGTGTGCTGATCATGCTTGACCCGTGAGAGAGGCTTTGTTAATGGATCTGCTATGTTATCATTTTTGTCAACTTTGCATATCTTGATATCTCCTCTATCGATAATGTCTCGAATGAGGTGAAAATGCCTGAGTATATGCTTAGACCTTTGATGAGATCTAGGCTCTTTTGCCTGTGCTATGGCACCATTGTTGTCACAATAAATGTCCACAGGATTTGCAATGCTAGGCACCACTCCTAGCTCAGTGATGAATTTCTTCAACCAGACTGCTTCCTTAGCTACATCTGATGCTGCTATATACTCAGCCTCTGTTGTAGAATCAGCCACAGTGCTTTGTTTTGAACTCTTCCAACTAACAGCTCCACCATTCAATGTGAAAACAAAACCTGACTGCGATCTAAAATCATCTATGTCAGTTTGGAAACTAGCATCTGTGTAACCATTTACAACTAGCTCATCTTCCAAACCTCCATAAACCAAGAATACATCTTTAGTCCTTCGAAGGTACTTAAGAATATTCTTGACAGCTGTCCAGTGACCTTCACCAGGATCAGCTTGAAAGCTACTAGTTGCGCTTAATGGATATGAGACATCTGGTCTAGTACATAACATGGCATACATAATAGATCCTATAGCAGAAGCACAAGGAATCTTATTCATTCGATCTCGCTCATCAGATGTCATAGGACATTGACTCTTGCTGAGATGAATGCCATGAGACATAGGCAAGAATCCCTTTTTGGAATCTTGCATGTTGAATCTCTTCAACACTTTATCTATGTATGCACTTTGACTCAGGCCAATTATCCTTCTAGATCTATCTCTATAGATCTTTATACCAAGGATATAGGCAGCCTCACCTAAATCTTTCATTGAGAAAGAACTTCCTAACCAAGTCTTAACCTTTTGCAAGGTAGGGATATCATTCCCAATGAGTAATATGTCATCCACATATAAGACTAAAAACACTACTGCACTCCCACTAACCATCTTGTAAACACAAGGTTCATCTTCATTCTTGATGAAACCAAAGTTCCTAACTGTTTCATCAAAACGAACATTCCAGCTTCGAGATGCTTGCTTCAATCCATAAATGGATCTTTGAAGCTTGCAAACCTTTGTAGAATTCTCAGGATTTACAAAACCCTTAGGTTGTGTCATATACACATCCTCAAGCAAGTTTCCATTAAGGAAAGCGATTTTGACATCCATTTTCTATATCTCATAATCATAGTATGCTGCAATGGCAATGAGAATTCTAACAGACTTAAGCATAGCAACTGGTGAAAAGGTTTCATCATAGTCTATACCATGAGTTTGCTTGAAACCTTTTGCAACAAGCCTTGCTTTATAGGTCTGCACATTCCCATCCATGTCAGTTTTCTTCTTGAAAACCCATTTGCAACCAATAGTCTTAATACCCTCTAGAGGATCAATTAAAGACCAAACTTGGTTGTCAAACATAGATTGCATCTCATATTTCATGGCTCCAAGCCATTTGTCTGAATCTGGACCTGACACAGCTTCTTGATAGGTAGTAGGCTCATCTTGATCTATGAGCATTACTTCACTATCATCAGTCACAAGAAATCCATATCTCTCTGGCTGACGACGTGTCCTATCAGACATGCGAGGGATTTGTGTTACATCTTCAGACTCCACAACTATTTGTGGTTCTGAAATAGGCTCTATAGACGGCTCAATGATTTCTTGTGGTACTTGAGTTTCCTCAAGTTCTACTATACTCCCACTAGTTCTCTTAGAAAGAAATTTCTTTTCCAAAAAGATCCCATTACGAGCAACAAACACTTTGTTCTCTGAAGGAGTATAGAAATAGTATCCTTTAGTTTCCCTAGGATACCCCACAAAATTACATTTGATAGAATTTGGAGCTAACTTATCTGAAACTGGTCTTTTCACATAAGCTTCACAACCCCAAATCTTAAGAAAAGACAAACTAGGTGTCTTACCTGTCCATATCTCATATGGTGTCTTTTCAACCGCCTTAGATGGTACACGGTTCAGAATGAATGTAGCTGTCTCCAAGGCATAACCCCAAAAAGATAAAGGAAGATCCGCCTGACTCATCATTGATCGAACCATATCTAATAGAGTTCGATTTCTCCTTTCAAAAACTCCATTCCACTGTAGAGTTCCTGGAGGAGTCAGTTGTGAAACAATTCCACAATCCCTTAGATGATCATCAAACTCTTGGCTCAAATATTCACCACCTCGATCTGATCGAAGTAGTTTAATTGTTTTACCAAGTTGATTTTGTACTTCATTTTGAAAAGTTCTAAACATTTCAAAAGACTCATGCTTATGTTTCATTAGGTAGACATAGTCATACCTACTGAAATCATCAGTAAAAGTAATGAAGTATCGAAATCCTCCTCTGGCACTAATGCTAAAAGGACCACATACATCTGTATGTATCAAGCCCAATAAATCATTAGCCCTTTCACTATGCCCAGTAAAAGGATCCTTTGTCATCTTACCAAGCAAACAAGACTCACATGTTTCAAATGATTCAAAATCAAATGAAACTAATAATCCATCTTGATGGAGCTTAGAAATGCGTTTCTCATTTATATGGCTAAGGCGACAATGCCATAAATAAGTAGGGTTTAACTCATTTGGCTTAGTTCTCTTAGAAGTTATGTTATAGATATCATTACCATTAGAATCATCAAGATTAAGGATATAAAGACCATTATAAGAATTTGCAATACCATAAAGCAAATCATTTTTATCAAAAATAGAACATTTCTTATTCTTAATAAAAAATGAATAACCTTCATCATCCAAAATAGATACTGAAATAAGATTCCTACTCATAGTAGGAACATAAAAGCAATTGTTCAAAATTAACAAAAACCCATTGGGCATAACAAGTTCATAAGTTCCTACAGCTATAGCAGCAACTCTTGCTCTATTGGCAACACGTAGGTCCACTTCGCCCTTCTTCAACATCCTACTCCTTTTGAGTCCCTGCATATTTGTACAAATATGAGATCCATATCTGGTATCTAATACCCAAGAAGAAGGAATAGATAAATTAATTTCTATAACATAAATACCTGAAGATGTAGTTGCACTACCCTTCAACTTCTTTAACTCATCCAAATAGAGTTGACAATTTCTCTTCCAATGCCCAGGCTTGTTGCAATGGAAACAAGTCCCTTCCTTAGGAACTTTAGCCTTAGGTTCAATTTTTGGTTTAGCTTGTCCCTTGGATCCTTTAGCACCTTTTGCCTTACCCTTGCCTTTAGTATATTTGGCTTTCTTTTTCATTTGTTTAATATTGACATTCAATATTTGGGTAGGCTTTTTGATATTCCCCTCAGCAGTTTTGAGCATACCATGTAGCTCAGGAATGGATTTCTCCATGTCATTCATGTTATAGTTCATGAAAAACTGTGAGAAACTGCTAGGCAATGAATGTAAGATCAAATCCGTGGAGAGTTCTAAACTCAGGGGATATCCAAGTCTAGCAAGGTGATCTAGATTGCCTTTCATCTTCAAAACATGAGCACTAACAGATTCACCTTCAGACATTTTGCAGTCAAATAATGCAACAGCGGTGTTAAACCTATCTTGCCTAGCCTGTTGTTGGAAAGCTTGTTTGAGAAGCACACTCATCTCATAAGCCTCTAAGTGTTCCAGATCCTTCTGAAGTCCTGGGCACATAGTAGCCAACATAAGACATCCTATGTCATTGGAATCATCCACATGCTTCTTATGCTTACTCTTAGCAGCATTAGAAGCATCAGTAGGAGGTGGGTCAGGGACAGTTTCATCAAGCACGTAGAACTTTTTCTCTTGTTTGAGAACAATTCTCAGGTTCCTAAACCAGTCAACAAAATTAGTCCCATATTCTTTCAGTTTTTCCTTCTCAAGGATAGATCGCAGTGATAAAGTGGAATTGTTATTAGCAGCCATCTGTTGATAAATATGCAAAGTCAAATTTTAATTAATAATGAGGTTAAAATTATTTAAACTCCTACTAAAAATATAACCCTCTAAAGAAATATTTTAGTAGGCTAAGATCCGTATTTCACTTAATTCTAAACTCAGTTTTGGCGTGACGCTTAAAATCAAGTTATTTAGGTAGGTAACATCTTTACCAATTACATCTCATGTAACTCTTAGTAATTATGGAATATTGACATCATATGTCATAGCATGTTGAATTCCATCTAATGCCTTTGGCCCAAAACCATTTTGATAGCCTAATTAAGTCTAACCAATTTTAAAACATATGAGTAGCACTATTACTCATCCTACTTAGCTAGGAATGTTTAAAGCATATTGCTTTGGCAATACCTACTTTAATACAATCTTAGTTTTGATAGGTGTTCAAAACGTGGATGGCATTTAGACTTAAATTATTAATGAGGGTTCAACTAAATTATTATCATGTCTTGCATTACATATCATTATATTTTAGCATCCTATATGCATATATATAATTTATCACATAAGCATCATATACCAAATGACAAAATATGTAAATGTGACATAGCATGGCCAAACTAAATATGATCTTCAAGAGACCAAATGAAGATCATAAAGGCAACCCTAGGTGAAAAACCTATCTATTACAACACTTGCAATATTACATATCTTCAAAACTTGAGCTTGTGCTTCCATCACCATGGAACCATCTTCTCCTTAGTATGAATCTCCATCACAAACATTGTAGCTTGAATCTTCATTTATTACAATAAAAGAAAATCTAACTACTAGTAAAATAAATTACAACAAAATAAACGACACGCAGGCCGTATTTACCCAAAATTAAGATATGAATAAACCAATCACATAGGTCATAAGGCCATACTATGCACCATGCCAAGACATCAAACAAACATAACATATTCATCACCAACATGTTAAATAGAAACAAATATATTGACATTCTTAATGTCGCGGTAACGAACTATAGGGCGCAAACATACAGCGGTCCCTCTAGCCGGTTAGCGGGCGGGGCTCCCGCTGGCCGGTCAGCGGGCGGGGTTTCGAAGGGGCAGCGCCCCTCAAAGCCAAACAGAAACGTTAATCTCATTAACATTTTTCTTTGGCGAAACCCTAAAACAGAATCGTTAATCTCATTAACCTTCTTACTGTTTTATTTTGAATATGTACAATCCATTACAGAATCATTACCAAATGTTTATATCATATATAAACTTAATCGTTTTCATCATATGAAAATCGTTTTAATCAACCAATCATATATACGTGATCATCTCATGAAAACGAAATTAAAAACACCAATCCTTTCTCATCATATGAAAAACGAATTAGGGTTTTACAGAAACGAAACCAAAAACCAATCCTTTCTCATCATATGAAAAACGAATTAGGGTTTTATAGTTAACATGCCATACGAAATCAATATATCTCATGTAATCATATCAACATGGCATTTTCGACTTAAACGAAAACAACAAGTGGCTCTGATACCACTGTTAGGAAATCAGGGAGATCACTGCAAACCAAAAACACGCAGTGGAAAAATTTTTTTGATCTCTGATTTCCCACCAGGATCCATGCTGTTCGTTTAATTCGATGAAAGTGTACAAAGAACTAACCTGTTGATGATTTGAAATCACAGTTTGGAAGAGATGCCTCGATCGCGAAACACCCTCCATCGCGTATCCACATGAATGCTACCGTCTGGAGTGCTAGCTCTCTGCAACGGCGAAGGCTGGAAAAACGTTTTCTCTAAAACGTATTAGGGTTTCTTTTTTCGTTCTCTTTTTATTTTCTAATGTTACCTATCAGAAGACTTAACGTCTGGAGTGAATATAATCACTCCAGAATCCAATTCGAAATTGGATAAGGTAAGTCAAATTCAGAATCCAAATCTAATTAAGATTCTGAATATATTATCTAATAATATATATAATTGGATAAGGTAAGTCAAATTCAGAATCCAAATCCAATTAGGATTCTGAATATATTATCTAATAATATATATATAATGAAAATAATAATAATAATAAATATTAATATCTAATATTAATATTATTAATATTATATCCAGCCCAAAGCGCATTCTTGTGTGTGACCCGATATGCCCATATTAATTGGCAATCAATTTAATTTCTATTAAACCAACAAGTCATAATTGGCCTCTAGCAAGGCGTTACAACTACCCAATTAATATAAGGAATGTCCAATTTGCCTAATAATAGTACATGCATTAATCCCTTTGTCACACGATATCTAGCTTGAACATAAGTCATGGTCAACGTCATACTTATATTGTCCAAACTTATGATTACTCGATCTCCAAGTAGACTGATAAAAAACAAATGAAATTGATCACACTATCAATTCATTTGAGCACAGCCATGCATTTCACAGTCTCACTTATCGAGGGGCCCAAAAGATATCTCTCTCAAAGAGAGGGACAAATTCTATCTTGATTGTTCATTATCCTCTACATAATTTCTATCATATATGATCATAACCTTTATTACTATCCAGTTACGGATAATGTTTGATCATGTCAAAATATAATAGTCCTTATATTAGAAACTAGGACAATCTCAAGTCAAAGAATTAATACATAACTATCATGAGATTTACTTATGACACTAACCCATGTAGTAATCTCATGATGGGTCTATCCAATACATTGTTTTCTAACAAGTATCTATGAAATTAATTTGTATCACTATACACATAACCATCTGATGATTATCAAATCAATGTTCATACTGGTTAAGAATTATTTTTTTTTATCTCTATAACAATAATAAACCAGGGACAAATATCAAAATTGTGTAACATGCAAACAAACAATAATGATAATAAAACCTCATTTATTAATAATGAATGTATAACATAAAGATCCAAATAAATGGCCTAGGGCACATACACTAACAATATATTTATAATTTTTTTCTTTATTCTTTATTTTGGTGTTGTTTAATTATAATATTAGAGTTTTTATTTACTTTTGAACTATATTGCCTTTTACATATTTTATAAAATGCCTCACGGAAATTTTTTTTCCTTTTGCAAATTGTTTTCTATTTTTATCAATTTTTTATTTTTTGAATTGGTATGTATTCTTTCTTTTGAATTGTTTTTGCTTCATTTTAAAATGTATTTGTATTGTTTCTTTATATATAAAGATTGAAAAATAACATATAAGCAACTTTTATACAACCTATCTAATATATACACATCATATCTTCAACATATACACAACATATATTTTATGATTAACTAATATATATACACTATAATTAACTAACATATAAGAGTTGATAGACAATATATATATAATATATTTGCAATATATATATATATATAATATAGAGGTTGAAATATAAAATATTTATAATATATAAACAACATATTTGAAATATATAAAATTGTATTACATAAAGGATGTTCTTAAATTTTTTTTTTAAAAAAAATTAAAAAATTATGTTATTTTCTCTTAAAAGTATTATTTTATAAATTGAAATTTAAAATAAACTCAATTTTTTTATATATAAATAGCATATCTACTGCGCATATATAACATATATAATTTTCTAAAAATTGTAAAGATATTAATGGAATGACCGCAATTTCGTACTTTGGTAATTATCCAAGTTTTCAGTGTAGTTTTGAAAAATTTTTTAGCTGTTGTGGTTTTGAAAAATATTTTGCCTTTTAGGGTAATTTTGTAGAATTCCCATTAATTTATCCGAAATTCACGACGTCATAAGATTTTTTTTTTTTTTCATGCATCGTTCGTTTCAACTATGTATATAATTTTGAAATAAATTAGAGGTAACCTTTCAAAAAAAAGTAACTAATGAATAAAAAATTGTAAAATATATTTTTTAGAGGGAGTCCAGTAAAAATAGTAACTCTCACAGTTTTGTTTTGTTTTGTTTTTTTATTTATTTTCAAACAGAAAATTTTCATAATTTTCAAATAAAAATATATGTATTTGGTATTCCTCCCAGCTCCCCTCCTTCGTTTTACACTTTGCGGGCACATATATATATATATATATATATATATTTGGTATTCCTCCCCAGCTCCCCTCTTTCGTTCTACACTATGCACACACACACACACTCACTCACACATAAACATATAACACCCCTCATATAGTATTAAAATTTGCCCACTATCCTACGGTTGAAAGATTTTTTATAATATTTGAATTATAACAAAATTCTTATTTCTTTTTATTAGTTAATGAAATCCACTCACAACTTTTATAAAATTTTCAAATTAAAGATTAATTTATTTAAAATTCCTTCATTCATTATGCACTTTTGATAAGATTTTTTTAATATTATAATATTCTGCCTACTATGCTTGAATTTTTTATAATATTAAATTTTAATACGACTTATTTTTTATTAAGTAATGAAATTCTAATAATAAAATATTCATTATATATATATATATTATTTGACTATTTACTTTTTTTGTCAATTGAAAAATAGCCGTATGTTTTTTCTTTTTTCTATTCATTTTGTAAGGAAAAAAATTTGGAGCATGAACTTTACCTAAAAATTCAATGCATTTGTTAAAAAAAAAAAGAAATTGTTCAATCAATCTCTTAAATTTCAATTTGGGTTCAATTTGGTGAAATGATCATCAATTACAAGTAATTAATAGACGTTATTGAATTTTAATAAGCGATATTGTGGGACTTATTTTATATTTTTAAATAATAGAAATTGTAAAAATTTAAAAATATATTTTAAAATAATAAAAGTATTAAAATTAAAAACTTAAAAAAAATGATAAAAAACCTAGATCTGAGTTTGGAACCCAAACATAGGCTTCCTCAACTCTAGGGATGCTCACAAAATACTTAGTCCAACTGTGGGGTTTAGTTTACCAAAATACAACCATAAAATAAATTGTTAAATGTTGTAAATATAAAAAGTTAGAAAAAGAAAAATATAAAAAATATTTTTATTGGGTATACATAGTGGTATATGTAGAATTTATATAAGAGTAGAGATTACAATTATCATAAATTTAATCCTAATATGAATAGGATAAAGTTAATCATAATTTTGATAAGATAATATTAATATAATTAAGTAGTCATCCACATATCTCATAACACTTCCTCTTCGATGACTACTCCTATGAACATGCTCGTTAAAACCTTGTTAATAAAAATCTAGTGGGATAAAAATTTAGCGAAGGAAAAAGATTATGATATTCATATGTAACTTCTCCTAAAAAATACATCCAACTAAGATATATTTTAAGTGAACACATCCCAATATTGTGTGCATGTCTCTTGAAGATTGATGTCGGCAATGTCATTGTGAACAAATCTGCTGGATTGTCACTTGAACGAATTTTGCAAATATCGACATTTTCTTCCTTCATAAGTTAATGAGTGAGAAAATTTTTTGGATATATATGTTTAGTTTGATTTGTGTAATGCACGTTGTATTATTTTCATGGAATATTATTGGTTTGTATCTTTCTATAGGTAATCTACAAGCTTCACTAATATGTTTGATTATGGTTCTCAACTATACATACTCATGACTAGTTTCATGAATGATATTTCTGAATGATTTAGTAAATTATCAGTACTGTTTGCTTCATATATCGCCATGAAATAACAATATTATTATATATAAAGGCATAACCTATATCAGATATGCCACATAGATAGCATAAAATATATTTCACTCCATTCCAATGCCTTTTAGTTGGTGTAGATCTAAATTTTGCAAATACGTTAACTATAAAAATAATATCTAATCTTGTATTGTCAGCAAGATATAAAACCATCCCTATTACATTGAGATATAATACTTCATGACCAAGAATCTCTTTATTATTTTTTTATGGGCAAAAGAGATCTCCTTTTATATCAAGAGAATGAATAACTATTGAAGTACATAATGGATAAGATTTATCCATATAAAATGATTTCAAGTTTGATATATAATGCTTGGTGGACAAGAATTTCATTTGACAGATACTTAACTTGAAACCCAGGACAAAATTTTATTCTTCCAAGGTCCTTCATTTCTATTTCATTATTTAAACAGTTTGCAATAATTGAAATCTCTTTTGGAGTTCTTACTATATTTAAATCATCAACATAAACTGCAACTATAATAAATTCTGAATTTATCTTTTAGATAAAAATACATGGGAAAATAAAATAATTTTCAAATCCATTTTCTCTAAGTATTCAAATAAGAGATTATACCATATCTGCCAAGACCTTTAGAGTTCAATATAATATATTTGTCAATGTATTATATGCTTCGGGCATCTTGATACTTCATAAATCTTGAATCCTTCAAAAATTTTCATATATATATATATATGTCATTATCTAATGAAACATATAAGTAAATTGTCACAATATCTATTAAATATATGTCGAGCCTTTCAAAGGCCACCTAATAGATAAAATATCTAAAACTAATAATATCCATGATAGAGGAACATGTCTCGTCATAATCTATACAAGGTCGTTGTGAGAATTCTTATGTCACAAGTCATGCCTTATATTTTATAATTTTATTTAACTCATTTCTTTTATGAGTCATATAGGTAAGTTTGTCATAATATATGCCGGGTTCTTCAAAGGCTGTCAAACTAACTGTAAGAGTAATATTTTTTTAATAATCTCATTTGATTCATTTCTTTTACATATAGTATCCCATGGGTCTGACATCTTCTGGTGTCTGAACTACTGGTCCAAATATTGTATGTTTAGCAAATGAACATAGCTCAATATGGATTACTATCCATTTTAGCCAACCATTTCGATGTCGATAATTTTAAATATTTTTTAGGCTTAACCATATTTCAATAATTTCAACAGTAACATATGCAAATATATTATAAATAATAATTTCAACTCTTTCTCACATATTTCTAGTTTTAATAAGATCTCATAATGTTTCAGTACCGAAATCACTTATGGGGGTTACTTCTCTAGAAATATGGGTTGTTGATTTATGTTGATTTTGACTTTCTCGGGAGTGTCATTTTAAAATTATTCATTTTCCCTTCTTTCAAAGAATAATGTTTTGAACCAAGTGCTCCACCACTTTTCAGATATATATTAGATTCACTGGATGCCATAATAATAAGATATCCTACAAGGACAATCAATTGAGCATGGAGTATTAGCAGTTGGAACATGTGATTTAGACACTTTTTGGGTATCTGTAAGGATATCTAGTAATTGATTTGCAATATTCTGCAAACGAATTAATTTTTAAACTTTCAGTTCATATTGATTTGTGCATGAATTAAGATTGGATAAAGTTAGCAAATTCCAACTAATCTCTTATGCTTTTGGCCATTTACTTTTATCTTCCCCTAATGATGGGAAAACTAAAAAATCTTGCTCTAAAAAATTTATTATTAGAGGTCTATAATATCTAATGTTGTAACATCCTTATATCCTATATACATATAATACATACATCCATTATATGTAAAATATGTATATACAGTATAAGAAATGTCACTATTACTGTCTTTCCAAAATTCTCCAAAGATTCAATAAAAATGTTTCAAAATTTATGATGTAGTTTAAATGAATAAATAATATTATTCCCTAATAATTTAAGGACTAAAATACATAATTACTTAGTAAAATATTTAAAAAAAATTTGTCAGAGTTTTATCTGTAATTTGGATGTTTTCAACAATCAATTAGCTCAACCTGTCAAAAAAATACACTCCCAATATTAATAAATCAAACAATTCACTATAACTTCTCAACATTCTCCAACTTTTTTCTAAAATACTCAAATATATACATACATATACATATATATATATATAAACATATACACAATCCCATATCATAAAAATTTGATCCAAAATTCTTCATAGTTTACAACATTTTCATATATGTAAACATAATATACATAGTTATGTCATGTTTCACAAAATAAAATATATACATGTCAGCAGCGGGCTCTGATCTTGCGGCAACCAATCTCACTTTAAGAACAATCAACCCAAGTCTAGATCTGACCAGGTTTCGATAAACTCTCTAGATCCATCGGATCAACCTTGTCACCCGTGCAATGAATTTTATTCGCGCTAAGCTAAAAGCCTAGCAGTATATACTCTGATAATAATGAAACTTTAAAGAAGACAATGCATAATGCTATTTCATTAAACTCAACAAAGTGACATGCAATTCCATTTTAGATCATATTCATTATTCTTTTTAAATCATCACATTAATACATGGGCCCAAATGACCTTATATAATATTCAAATTCTAGAGTTGTTATTTTGGTCTATTTTGATACTCAGTGTCTAGCCCGTAAGCAAAAAACAATGACGCCCAATGTCTAGCCTGAAGGCACTCAATAGAATGGCGACGCCCAGTGTCTAGCCCGAAGATAAATCATAGGCATGCCACCAAATACAAAATTCTGGAATTGAATAGTATATTATGCAACACAAATAATATATATTTTCATAATTTATTTTCTTATCACATTGTCTCTTTTACTCATTTTTTTATCATTCATAACTATACAAAATCACTTTAATTCAATATATCTTATCACTTTATCAACAATATGTATAATTTTGCATTACAATTATATTACCCAAATATTTTAGGCTATTCTCTAATAATTCACTTCTAACACATTCTACTCATTTTAGCCATTAATAATGACTTTTTATAATGCACATTATGCATGTATATCATTTCACATTTATTATCTCAATGCATATAAACATTCAAATGACCAAGTAGCTTAACACACTTTTCATTTAAAATATGTTATGCCAAATTAAATACAAAATACTTTCAAACTATTAAAAGTATGTATATACCTTGGCTTATACAACTCCCAAGATAAAAAGCACTCATTCCACACCACTCCTACAATGTGCCCTTCGCCACTAGGGTTGAACAAATACTATCTACTCAATGCCTAACCCAAATATGAATGTTTTCAATTATTTACAATCATATTTTAAAGCATTTATACTATTAAATATCAGTTAAACATCTTTCCCTCTAATTTTAAAATTTTACCCCTAATTCTCTTTAATTCTAAAAATCCATTCTACTCAATTACAAATAGTATTTTAAATTCATTTCTATCAATAAAAGCATATTATAACATGATTTAAACAATGGAATTATATTAACATAATTTCTATAACCAAGTTCTTCCAAAACCCTAATCTTCTTTAACTTTAAAAATATAATCCAATCATTTCTAAAACATAATTTAAGTTCAATTTTATCTTTAAACTCATATTCTAACATATCCTAAACAATTAAATTCAATTAAAAACAATTCCTTACAAAAATTCCATGGAAACCATAATTTCATAACTCAATCAAACTTTTACTAAACCCTAACTCAATAATTTAACTACAAAATCATTATTTCCTCATCAAAATAACATCTCCCATAACTATTTAATAAATTAAAACACACCTCATCAATAGTCCAATTGTTACATAATAGAAATTTCAAGAAAAACTTCATAAATTCAAGAAATTACCTACTAATTATTTGGAAAATCACTAAAGCTCCTATTAATTCTTGAAAATCCTTGCCAAAGTTAGTGTTTTGATGAAGAAAAACTCATCCCGTAGCCACGGAGAAAAATGAGTTTGAAAGAGAAGAGAGGAAGAAGATGGTTTTTTTTTTTTAAATTTTTTTGACTTTTTCTTCTCTTCTTCACTTAAGACCACATATATATAATATTTAATTATTTTAATTAATTAATTATTTTAAAATTATAAATTTTATCTTCCATTCATAATTATTTTATTTTTGAATTTTTTAACTTTTAACTTTTAACCTTTTTACCAAATTATCCTTTGACTTTATTATTCGACTTTGACTTTTATATATGTTATATATATTCTATATACCTCACATATACATTTAGTATTTCTCACTTCTAACCCTTTAATTATCCCTCAAAGAATTTATTTACTTTATTTAATTTAATTTTTTTAAAATTAACGGATGTTATAAATGTAGACAATTAAACCCAACATAAATATCAAGATAATGTTGATAATCTATTTTTTTTTTAGGGAATGTAATAAGAACATATACACTATAATAAGAAATTTTAATATCATAAATTCTAAATAAGATATATTATGTCAGATAAACATAAGTTCTAAAGTGAAAACTTATGATGTGTAAACAGTCAAATGCAAATTAAAGATGCAACATAAATAATAATATTTATCCAAATGGATATAAAAATTTGTGATTTCATAAGTATAAGAATGATAATTGATCATAAAATCTTCATAAATAATGATTCAGCTAAACCATATTAAGTATAAATTTATGCAATAAAATGTTAAATAGTAATATAATCATAAATAATTTCCAAATGAACTCATATGCATTATCTAGATAAATTATCTTAATATGATAATTAAGAAATATTGACCTTAATTTTATAATTTGAGCAAGAAATTTAGCAAAAGAAGTATTACCAGTTGACAATAGATAAACATATGACCATCGAGTTAAAGTATCAACTAAAACCATAAAGTATCTAAATGGTTCATAAGATTCATGGATAGGGCCATAAATATTTTCATATATTTTTGTAGAAATTCAAAGAACTCTAAATGTATTTAGATGATGAAGGTCTCAAAATTAATGAAGGTATCAAAATTAATTTACTTTAAGCACAAAAAATACAAAAGTAATTATCAAACAAAAGAATTTTTTAATTTTTCAGTAGATGTCCATTTATATTTTTAACAATACGTCGCATCATATTTAAACCTGGATAGCTAAAACGATCATGTTAAAGTATAAAAATTTTGGGATCTATGCACTTCTGGTGCACATAGTATAACTCAATAATCTTTATTTTTTATAAAATACAATCCAGTTAAGAAATTTAAAATTTCTTAAATATGAACTTCTGGTTCAAATTCATAGAGTTAACACATAAAATTCAACCTCTCTCACTTTGTTTCAATAGGATATCTATTGCGACGCATTCTTTCAAACTTAATAGATTTCTTAGGAATTTACTTGAATACAATGCATCATTGAAATATCATCTTACTCAAATTCATAATATAAAGTGGACACTTCTAGAGTCTTCAACTATATTTGCAAAACTAGATATCATAATAATATTAATTTCTATTAATGTTAACTGTAACAAATATTTTTAGATCATGAATAATTATGAGAGTTGTGTCAATATATATCTTTTTAGTACTTTTAATTTCAAAATTGGTAGAAAAAAATTTCACCACAACTCTTTTTTATCAAGATCTTATCCATGGTCTTGAAAAAAAATATCATATTCACTTCAGGAAATAATGTTAAGCTAGTTGGATGAGTTTGATGATTTTTCATCAAAAGCTAAAAATTTTGTTTAGCTATATGTAAATAAGAAATTAGTTTATAATATTTTATGAATCTATACTTTTAATATTGCTAATGTAGGAGAACATTTAAGCCATGAAAAATTTAACATTCACCAAAAGGATTATAATAAATCATTAATAACGAGAAAATCAGTTTTCAATTTTTTGAATGAATAATCAAAAGGAAAATAATTACTTTTAAGCAATCCTATATGGATGCTTAATTTTATTTTTCCTAATATTTTTAAAATTAACAATATCGAGGTAAATCTCATTATAACGGATAATAGATAGATTATTATAGAGCTATCAAATAAATTATAATTAAAAATTATAATTAGAGTTTAAATTTCATAACTCTAAAATTGCAGTTGGTCATATTAAATCATAGTAAATATAAATTTATTTACCAAAACTTCACTCGATATATAAATATTTACTCATAATTTTATATCTCTTTTATTTTTCATATACTATATTAAGTTATTAGGTATATAATTATAAACACAAAAATGACTATTAAATTTAAATTCCGAAAATAAAATTTTAAAAAATTTATTTGTTCCTGACTTTAACAGTATTTATATACCGTTGATAACCCAAAACCATAAATATGTATATATATAATCATAAATTAAATATATATATTGTATTTATATATTAACTGAATCTAATAAAAATATATTGAATCAAGAAATATATATACAAACAGTAACTTTATTCATAGTATACATATATTTAATCAAGAACCACATTACATTATGTATATGTACACAAAATTCATTGCCAACTTTTCTTTATATATATATACACTCTGTTATACCCAATCTATATAAAAATACATAAATAAATAAATAAAAAATAATCTTTATTCATGCAATTCAAAACTTTCATATTGAATTTATTAGTATATAAAAGAATCAACTGAATTGCTACATAAGTCAAAAGTTATCTTTTATATATTATGTTGTAAAATATATAAATATATCTATATACACAACTCAACGTGCATATATGAATATTAATGCTGCAAATATCAACTATTTTATTTTTTTTTCTATGTATATAAATCATAGCTCTTTTAGTGATGTTTTATATTGAATCTCGTAATTATCAAATCGAAAACTCAAAAGTACAGAAACTTATTGTTGAACAAAGATTATCATATTCTATCAAGAATAGCTAGTTGACGAAATAAAAAACTTGAAAACTCATAAATATGATTTTTTTTCTTCCAATAAAATTCATATTAAATAATAATCTTACAATAAAATTCTCAATGATGAAATGCTCTGATACCATTTATTAGATAAAACTATAAATCTCAATTAAGCCAAGATCAATCACATTAAATTATTAAAAAATATAAATTAAATATGTGAAAGTGTACATTAATCCATATTTCTAATTGAATCATTAAGAAAGCTAATTGAATACTAATTAGGTCATGTGGCTCTTGATTTTCAAAATTGATAGGTATGAATTTTGAGAGAAGAGTTTTATCTTTTTTTCTTGGATTTGAATACTTAAAATAACTAATAATGTATTGTAAATATAAAAAAAGACAGTGAAAGAGAAATATAGAAAATATCTTTATTGTGAATTATATCTCATACACCACATATAATGAGTAGACTTTAGATAAGAACAAAATATTTTAATTGTCATGAAGTTAATCCTAATATAGATAAGATAAATTTAATTATAATCTTCATAAGATAAGGTTAATTTAATTAAGTAGTCATTCACATATCTCATAACATTTACAATAAATAATTGATTTTTTCAATTTTTAATAATTTCATATTATATATTAAAAAATCTCATAGATAAATAATAAAAAAAATTCAAATATAACTCATTATTATAATAAATATTAACATAAACACATAATTAAATTATAAAATATATATTTTAAATTTAAATATAATCTATTGAAATAATTATATACACATATATTGTTTAACCAACATAAATGATTTTTTATGGATAAAAATCAAAATTAACATTCAAAAAACAATTAAAAAAATTAAATTATTAATTCAAATAATTTTTAATTCGATTAGATGGATTTGAGTTTTAGTTTAATCAAATTTTTATCATTCCTACACACCTCCAAAAGCCCTTTTTTAAAAGAAAACCTTCTCTTTGCTAATTATCCCAACACCCTTAACACCTACTAAAAAAATTTTTCTTGGAAAACTATTATAAACCTTCTCCAAATGAAATCCATGAACCCACTAAAAATTTCAATGACAATTTATTTAATTGTTTGAGAATAATGACAAGTTCTAATTTAATAACTAATTATCAAATGCTTGATAACAAAACAATATTAAAAAAGAAAAAGAAACACTTGAATTTTTAACTTTCAACTACTTTTAGAATCTAATGGCACATTCAACCACTTGGTTGACTTTGTTAATTGCCTTATAGGTGCCATTGAATACTTCACACCCACAGCCATTTCGTGGGACAATCTTCCATGTTATTGAAGTCAATAATGATCGATATAGCGAACAACTAATTATTAGATCCTTCTTCTTTTTTTTTTTTTGAACATTCTTTTCTTGTTTCTTTTTCATTTGTTAACCATCAATATTTATACTCTCACCTTATGTGGAGAATTGGCTGCCAATAATTTTTAATTTAGAGAGCATGTTGATCACTTTAACTGCTATTAATAACTAGCATTTGGTAATTATCATCACATTTCAATAATTAGATATTCATCTTTTAATTATGGCAACTAATTATGTACTCCATCACTTCCACATTAAGTGTCATTTTAGTGAAAGTTTTTTATTTCTCTTTAAGTGTCGTTTTTATAAATTTAAGGTAACATTAATTATAAAATTTTAAATTTGCCCTTATTTATTTATGTCTCTAACCTTAATAATTAATGTTTAAAGAATACTTAAAAAGAGTAATTAAGTAAATTATTATAAATATTTGATAAAATTTATAATTATTAATTATTATATTGGTTTGTGCGCACTATTCTTATATGACACTTAAAGTAAAACATAAAAGTAGTATCTAATAATTCAATAAATGAAGGCATGTATGGATTTAAAAAAAAGCTGGGGTTTGAGTCAAATTTCTTTGAACACATTACGGAAAAAAAAATCATGGGTTCTTGTTGTTGGCTAATGGCTATATATATATATATATATATCTTTGAAGGATCATTTACAGGGGATCAAACAACCTGAAGGATAAACTAAGCAATAAGTAATTAGGCAAAAGTCCCACTCTTATATCTATTTTAACAACGTTTAAGAATATACAGAAATTAAATAAACATAAAATAAGAATATATATAAAAACATATCATATTATTTATTTATAATAATTGCTTTGCAGAAAATAATAACCATTCAACAAAGGCTACTGGGTTTTACAAATTATTATACAAAAATTTATATAAAATTACTGATGCGTAAAATTGTTACATCCAAGTGCAGATAGGACTACTGTCCATTTGGATTCAGCTTCTGAATTTATATATAGGTTTTCATCCGATATACCAATATTATATATATAAATTTATATAATAGGGCTTTAAAGAAAATATAAAAATTATACAAAAATTTAAAATACAGGTTTTTGATGCATCAGATCAAACTAAGTTGTAGGTACAGAGCATACTTATACAAAATAAAATTTAAAATACAACAAATAAATAACTTACATAAGAATTTTTCAATGGAAGGGGATAAATAAATGGAAGAAGGTTTTTAGTGAAGAGAAAGGGAAAGGAAGACCTAAACTAGAGCTTGGAGTCCTTCATAGCTTCTGGATGTGAGAGTGGTCTAAAAAGTATCCTCAAGTTTCAGAAATAGCTTCCTTTTATAGACAGACAGCTTTAGCTTTACACTGTCTTTTCACATGCAGTACTGTGGATGAATAGTAATATATCGTTACTATTTGCTTTATTGTACCTTCATATATTTGAAACTGTAGATGAATAGTATCTTGTCGGGGGATACTATTTGCTTTTACTGTGGAGAACTAAAGATGAATAATTTTTCTGACTTTATTGTTGGTTTCTTCTGGTAAATACTGTAGATAAATAATATTTTATTAGTGGGCACCAATTTTATTGACTTTTTACTTTTTTTTAAAACTGAAGGAATAAGATTCCTTCTGCCTTTAATTCTCTGATGAGATTGTGTCAGAGTCAGATTTTTTATTTTTATTTTTCTTTTATTTTTCTTTTTTCTTTATTTTTCTTTTAATTTTTCTTTAATTTTTCTTTTTTTCTTTATTGGAGACAAGACACCATAACAATTGTCCTCGTTACTAGGGCAATAGTCGGACAATAGTCCGAGTCAGATATTTTCTCAGTGGAAGATGATGTCATGGATGATGAAGAAGAGGAGTCAGAAGAGGAAGGTGATTTTTTTCTTTTAGACTGGATTTTAGATTTTTTTAGAATGGAGTTTATTGGATGATCCAACAAAGCTAGTCTTACTGGGCTTTATGGGCTCAGAGATTGAAGGAAGAGATTCAACCATCTGTTGCATAAAGGCTTTATAATCTTCTGCAGTCTTTGCCGCTGCAAGAAGGGCTATATTTTGGACTCTTTTGGCTCTAAAGGAAATAGATAGCTTTGGATCAAAGCCACCATAGTTTCTCTTTAAAAGTCACTGCTTTATTGAGTGCTCATAGGTTGAATTGCAAAATGCATTCCACCATTTGATTTTAGTTCTTCTTAATGCGACGGGTATATTGGTACATGATTATATTGCAGTATCAAAATACCACTGGTATACTCAAGGTATATAGAAGATCATACAAAAGAGAAGAAGAGTAGGAAATTTCTTCTCATATGGGCTTGTCTACTAAATATTAGTTTAACTTTACCATCCTCATATTGTTTGATTTTATAAGTTCTATATTGAGTTTTACTATTTTTTTCAGGTTCTGTAGGAGGAACACTATTTTTCAAAATTTATTCATCAGGAAGACTGATGTCTTTCCATTGAATAGTTTTAGGAATTACTGTATTGGCTTTACTAAGGTCTGTTTGAAGAAATTTTATTTCTCCTGTTTTAAGTTTCATTATGTATTTTATTGCAAATCTGAAACCATAGCTTTATAATATATTTTATACATCAATGCTACATGAATAGATCCTTCTAACATTTTATAATTATGAGTTTTAATTTCTAAGTAGATTATATAAAGTAAACATTTTAGTAAATTTGATATGAAATTTGATTTTTGGCAAATTCAAATTAATCCTACAAATAGGTATAAAACTGCATTCACTATTCCATTTGGATAATATGAATGAAATGTTATGCCTTTTGGTTTAAAGAATACACCTTCTGAATTTTAAAGAATAATGAATGATATATTTAACTCATACACTACATTCTGTATGGTATACATAGATTATGTATTAATATATTCTACAACTTTAGATAAACATTTTAAACGCCTAAAAACCTTTTTTATGGTGGTAAAGAAGAATGGACTAGTATTAAGTAAAATTAAAATGTCTCTATTTCAAACTAAGATTGGATTCTTAGGATATTATATAGAACAGGGAATCTTAGAACCTACAGAAAGAAACTTAGCTTTTGGAGATAAGTTTCCTGATCAAATTCTTAATAAAGCCCAACTACAAAGTTTTTTAAGATGTTTAAATTATGTTATAGAATTCTATCCAAACCTGAATATAATTATAAAACTACTACATGATAGCCTTAGGAAAAATCCTAGCCCATGGACTGAAGTCCATACTATTATAATAAAACATATTAAAATCGCAGTAAAAACTATTCCTTGCCTACATATAGCTGACCCATTAGCTCCAAAGATAGTTGAGACTGATGGTTCAGATATAGGATACGGGGAATACTAAAACAGATTAAAGAGGATAGAGAAACCATAGTCCAATTTTATTCAGGATATTGGAGTCCAATTAAATTAAATTATTCTACTATTAAAAAAGAAAATTTAAGTATTGTGCTATGCATTTCAAAATTTCAATCTAATTTATTAAATTAAAGTTTTACTTTGTATTGATTGTAAAAGTGCTAAAGAAGTTTTATAAAAGGATGTTAAAAATCTTGTCTCAAAACAAATATTTGCTAGATGGCAAGCTATTTTAAGTATTTTTTATTTTCATATTAAATTTATAAAAGGAGAAAATAATAGTATACAATACTTTCTAACCTGTGAATTTCTTCACAGACAAAATGAGGAAGAAAAATAAGAAAAACAAAGAGAGAGAAACTCTAAAGCTCGATTCTCCTAAAGCATTATATGATCACTCAGACAATATTCTTAAAACTGTTACTAAAGCCATAAAACCTTGGACTAAAGTGGTCGATGAAAAAAGTAAAGTTTAGATGGAAAAATGGATCGCTCAACTGGCTCATTCTCCAAAAGTTGTTAAAGCCCTTTTAAAGATGGGTCATAAACCTCCTCCAGGGGTTTAAGGTAATGATGCTCTTATCCCTTATTTAAAACAATAGATAGGAGAATCTTCAAAATCTAAAACCCTATCACAAAATGTTTCTAAAAGTGAGTTGGAAGTTTCAAACCCTTCAACTCAAATAGTTTATTCAAATTTTCCATTAAAGCATCCAAAATCCGAATTGTTTACTAAAATATTTTTTAGTAAAGAATTAATAATAGAAAATGGATCTGTTCAGCAAAATCCAAGAAAAATTATTGAATCTGTATATCCTAAAAATTGATTTTTTAAATCAAATGATTTATCAAAATCTCAAGAATATTATTTAAATATTCTAGAGAATTCTGATTCTATTTATTTAAAGCACAATTATAACCAGAAGGATAAGCTGTCATAGTTTATTCCTCTTTTAAAATAAAGAAAATTCTTCATCCTTCTGAATGGGAAAAACCTTTGCATATTCTTGTGCAATTTAAAACTATTTCTCAAAATTCTATCTGCCCTTCTTATAAGTAGTGGGATTATATGGAAGTTTGGTCCAAAGTCTTATTTTTCAAAAACCCTAGCCAAACACATTCCTGGCTCATATATTTCGATATTAATATTAAAACTGACAATATACCAATGTGGTTTGTTGACTAGTGGTATTATTGTGGTAATAAGGATAGAGCATTATCATAAGACGTATTGCTAGCTTTTCAATACTTTAAAGCCCATTTCAACCCAAGCCCATATGAGAAGAAATTTTCTCCTCTTCTTCTCTTTTGTATGATCTTCTATATACCTTGGGTATACCAGTGATATTTTGATACTACAATATAATCATGTACCAATATACCCATAGTATTAAGAAGAACTAAAATCACATGGTGGAATGCCTTTCGCAATTCTACTTATGAGCACATGTTAAAGCAATGGCTTTTAAAGAGAAACTATGGTGGCTTTGACCCAAAGCTATCTTTTTTCTTTGTAGTTCAAAGAGCTCAAAATATAGCCATTCTTACAGTTGTAAAGACTGCAGAAGATTATAAAACCTTGATGCAACAGATGGTTGAATTTCTTCTTTCAACCTCTGAGCCCATAAAGCCTAGTAAAACTAGCTCTGCTGGATCATCCAATAAATTTCATTCTAAAAAATCTAAAGCACAGTTCAGAAGAAGAAAATCACCTTCCTCTTCTGACTTCTCTTATTCATCATCGATGACATCATCTTCCATTGAGATAACATATGACTCAGACTATTGCCAGTAATGAGAATGATTGTTATGATGTCTTGTCTCCAATAAAGATAAAAAGTAAAAAAAGAAAAAAGAAAAAAAGAAAAAAAGAAAAAAATCGATGCCCACTGATAAAATACTGTTCATCTACAGTATTTATCAGAAGAAACCAACAATAAAATCAAAAGAACTGTTTATCTACAGTTCTCCATAGTAAAGCAAATAGTATCCAAAATAAGGTACTATTCATCTACAGTTCCAGACGTGTGAAGGTACAGTAAAATAAAAAGTAACGATATATTACTATTCATACACAGTATCACATGTGAAAAGAACAATATAAAGCTAAAGCCCTCTGTCTATAAAAGGAAGCCATTTCTTAAGCTTGAGGATACTTTTTAGAATCCTCTCACCTCCAGAAGCTTCGAAGGACTCCAAGCTCTAGTTTAGATCTTCTTTTCCCTTTCTCTTCACTAAAAATCTTCTTCCATTTATGTATCCCCTTCCATTGAAAACTCTCCTGTAAGTTATTTATTTGTTGTATTTTAAAGTTTATTTTGTATAAGTATTCTCTGCACCTGCAACTTAGTTTGATTTGATGCATTGTATTTTAAATTTCTATATAATTTCTATATTTTCTTTAAAGCCTTATTATATAAATTTATATATATATATATATATATATTATTGGTATATCGGATGAAAATCCAGATATAAATTCAGGAGCTCAATCTGAATAGACAGTAGTCCTGTCTGTACTTGGGTGTAACAATTTTATGCACCAGTAGCTTTATATAAATTTTAGTATAATAATTTGTAAAACCAGTAGCTTTGTTGAATATTTATTATTTTCTGCAAAGAAATTATTATAAATAAATAATATGATATGATATATATATTTTCTTATTTTATGTTTATTTAATTTCTGTATATTCTTAAACGCTGTTAATAGATCTAAGAGTAGAGCTTTTGTCTGATTGCTTGTTGCTTAGTTTATCCTTTAGGTTGCTTGATCCCCTGTAAACAATCCTTCAAATCTTTTTGTGGTATCTATCTATCAACATATAGGACTTGTACAGATTGGTATAAAACCTTTAACTAGAAAAGGTTTAAATACTAGTATTCTAACAATATTTAGAAATGCTAGATTCTTAAATTTTAATGATTCACTCTTAGGAATTATAGAGACTATTTTAAGTAGTGATCCTATTTCCTTTGATTATTTTTCTGATATTATAATATCTCTAAATGACCATAATATATTAAAAAGTGTTATATTATAAATTAAAACTCATAATTATAAAATATTAGAAGGGCCTATTATTGTAATATTGATTTATAAAATATATTATAAAGCCATGGTTTTAGCATTTGCAACTAAATACATAATGAAACCTAAAACAGAAGAAACTAGATTTCTGAAAATAGACCTTAGTAAAGCCAATACAGTAATTCCTAAAACTATTCAATGGAAAGACATCATTCTTCCTGATGAATGGATTTTAAAAAATGCTGTTCCTCCTCCAGAACCTGAAAAAAAATAGTAAAATCCAATATAGAACTTAATAAAATTGAACAATATGAGGATGGTAAAGTTAAACTAAAATTTAGTAGATGTAGTATAAGCAGTAGGTATTCTGATTCTTCTTCCTCTGCTTCAGCAGTAGATATAGGAAGAACTTCACAATTACCTTCTGTAATATATACTTCATATAAAGAAAAAAAACCTAAACCTATTTTACAAACAGTTGTAAAGCCTATGCATTCTACATTAGATATACCCGAGACTAGTAGTAAATTAAAAGGTACAAATTAGAGTACAACTATACCACTTCTTTTTTATAACCTTACAAGAAATATAAACTCTATAGAACCAAACTCTAATTATAAACGAGAACAATATAGATAACAATCTCATTCTCCGCCTATGTTAACTATAACTTCTTTTGTAACTGAAAATGTATCAAATATAGATAAAGAATTAAATGTAATTAATAAAGAATTTGTATTCGATAAATATAAATTAGATAAATAATTAACTTCAATTAAAAATATAGATAAGCTAAAAGAAGTAATTAGCAAAGTAAATAATTTTAACTCTGTAAAAAAATGAATATATTAATTTTGTAAAATAGTATAAAGTTAATATGAAATTTTTTGATTAGTTTAAAAGAATTTATAGAAGAAAAATTAAAGCAGAAAAATCCACTAAGAATAAACCCATAAATAATTGTGGCATACCCATAAATAATTATGGCATACCTATACATTCTTATGATACACCCATAAATCTATCCCATAAATTTATAAACCCTATAACTATTAGAAATAAAGAAACAAAATAAAAAGTATAAGATAAAATTATACAAAGTGAACATCCACCTAAAACTGCTAGTATATTTATGTATGGAGAAAATGAAATAAAAATTGTACCATTTAAAATAGTAGCAGATGATGATCTGAATAGAAAAATATTAGAATAAAATAATTTTAGTAATGCACATCTATATAGTATAGGACAATAATTAAATATGATAGAAAATTCTATTAGAGATAAAGAAATAATAAAACCTATTTTAAATAAAAAATTAAAAACTCATGTTTTTAAACCTTTTGAGGTTTCTAAAAAAGGTCAATAAGAAGTCAAATCTAAGAATTTTGACTTTTTAAAAGCTATTAAAGATCAATTAAAAAAAAATTAATTCAACTTCTGAGTCAAAATAGGTTGTTCAAGAAACACCTCAATCTAAAACTTCTAAAACTATTAGTATAGTAACCCAAGATCAAGAGACAGATTAAGTTGAGGATTCTCAACCTGAAATTGAAGATCTTGAATCTTTTAGTAAAGGCATAAATCTACAAATAAATCATATAACACACCACAATCTATAATACTTAGAATGTCTGCCCCAGACTTAGAAATTATAGATAGACCTAACACCCTCTCACAATATAATAAATATAATGCTTTTTTAGTAAATGAATGGAACATTGATAGCTCGTCGAAAAATAATATTCTGAGTCTTCTATAATAGATGACAATAGTTGTCAATGCTTATAAAACTCAAACTGATATATTAGATAGGACAATAGCATAACTAATTATAGCTAGCCTCACATGCCAATTTCAAGGTTGGTGAAAAAATCATCTCACTAAAGAACAATATTTAGAAATATTAAATGCTATAAAAATTTATGAGTATGGAACCCTTATATTAAATGAATATGGTGATGCTATTTGGGATGCAGTGACAACACTAATACTGACTATATCTCTTCATTTAATAGGAGATCTTGCTCATTTAAAGGATAAAAATAGTGAATTACTAAGTAACCTCAGGTGTAAAAAATTAAGTATTTTTAGTTTTATAAAATAACCTTTCTAACTAGAATTACGATTAGAGAATATTCCAACCAGCCTTTCTAAAAGAAATTTTTTTTAGCAGGATTGCCCTTCTTCCTAGGAGAAAATGTTAAAAAGAATATAAAACAGGAATATGAAAACCCTATTCCTTATAATAATTTGACCTATGGTCAATTTGTTAGTATAGTTCAAAAAGAATGATTAAAACTCTACCAAGATATAAAGCTTCAAAAGTCATTAAAATTTGAATTGAGAAAAACTAAATAAGAATTAAGTTCATTATGTAAACAGTTTGATTATAGTATAACCCAGAATTATAAAGATTGTAATGAAAAGTGTTCTACAAGGTATAAAAAATCATATAAAAAATATAAAAAGAATTATAGAAGAAAATATAATAAAGAAGATTACTATAAGAAACAGAAACCTTATAAATCTTATAAATCTAAGAAATCTAGTAATAGAAAATTCTTTAAAAAGAAAGATAAATAATTTAAATCATATAAAGATTTATAATGTTATAACTGTGACAAAAAATGACATACTTCTATATTTTGTAAGTTTAATTAAAAACCGCAAGAATTAAGTCTAGAAGAATCTGTATTAAATAAAATTCAAGAATTATATGTAGAATATTCGAATTCTGAAAAAATAAATCAGATAAATGATATAGGTTCGGAAAATAGTTCTGAAACTCGTAGTAAATCAATAAATATTTTAACTAAAGAATAAGAATCTATTTTTTAAGTAATAAAACATATAAATGATCCTAAAATTTAAGAAAAAATCTTAAATAAATTATTAGAAGATTCTAATGAAAAACCTAAACATTTAGTATTACCTAGTACAAGCAAACAGACATATGACTTAGCTTTAATTTTAAATAAAAATAAAATAATAAAAAATAAACCAACAATAAATAATTTATAAAAAGAAATTAAAGAAATAAAAATAAAACTAAAAGAATTAAAAATTAAACAATAAAATGATTCTGAATTAATAAAATCTTTATTAAATTCTAATTCTTTTGAAGAAGAAGAAGAAGAAGAAAAAGAAGGTGCAGAAAATATTGAACAAATAAACAAAGAAGAAATTATTAATAATAATAAAATTAGTATATTAAGTAAAGATAAAATTTCTGATAATATAATTTTTATGTTACAGGAAATTACATCAAGAAAATATCTAATAAAAATAAAATTAAAAATTTTAAATAATTATAACATAGAAATTATAGTTTTATTTGATATAAGAACAGATTTGAACTATATTAAATCTAGCTTATTTCTTAAAAAATTTTGGCGGATAGAAAATGAAAAATTATCAACTGCAAATAAATCTAAATTAAATATTATTAGTAAAACAAAAGCTTCAATAATTGATAAAAATTTAGAACTAAAAAATATGTTTATTCTGACTAATGAAATGTATCATATGGTGATATTAGGAACTCTATTTATGAATTTAATTATACCATATTCTGTAAAAGATGACAATATAAGTTTTAAAATAGAAAACTAAAAAAATATTTTTTCATTTATAAAAAAACCTAAAAGGAAAATTCTAAATTTACTTAAAGCTCATTCTATCTATGAATTACAAATAAATGCACTATTAAAAGTAAAGTCTGAACAACTTTTTAATTTAAAAAATAATTTTCATTTACAAAAATAAATGAACAATTAAAAACTAAAGTTACACAAAATAAAATTGATAATTAAAGCTTCAAATTGAAAAAGAATTATTTGTTGATATTCCAAAAATAATTCTAGAATAGAAAGCAGCACATGAATGATTTACCTTATAAGATAGACTTTAATGAAAAGTCTATTACAACTAAAGCCAAACACATTCAAATGGTGCATGATATGATTAAATTTTGTAAAAAAAAAAATAACTAATTTAGAAAATAAAAAATTAATTATTAAATTTAGAAGCCCGTGGTCATGTGCAAAATTTTATGTGAATAAGACCTCTGAAATAGAAACAGGAGCCTCTAGATTAACAATAAATTATAAACCATTAAATAAAACTTTAAAATAGATTTAGGTATCCTATTCCCAATAAAAAAGATATATTAAGTAGATTATATAAAGCAAAAATTTTAGTACATTTGATATGAAATATGATTTTTGACAAATTTAGATTAATCCTACAAACATGCATAAAACTGCATTCACTGTTTCATTTGAACAGTATGAATGGAATATTAAGCTTTTTATTTTAAAGAATGCACCCTCTAAATTTTAGAGAATAATAAATGATATATTTAACCCATACACTATATTTTGTATAGTATATATAGATGATATATTAATATATTCTATAACCTTAGACGAACATTTTAAAACCTAAAAACCTTTTTTATAGTGGTAAAGAAGAATGGATCAGTATTAAGTAAAACTAAAATATCTCTGTTTCAGACTAAGATTAGATTCTTAGGATATTATATAGAACAGAAAATCTTAGAACCTATAGAAAGAAACTTAGCTTTTAGAGATAAGTTTCCTGATCAAATTCTTAATAAAGCCCAACTACAAAGATTTTTAGGATGTTTAAATTATGCTATAGAATTCTATCAAAATCTTAAAAAAATTATAAAACCACTACATGATAGCCTTAGGAAAAATTCTAGCCCATGGACTGAAGTCCATACTAGTATAATAAAACAGATTAAAATTCGAGTAAAAACTATTGTTTGCCTACATATAGCTGACCTATTAGCTCCAAAAAAAGTTGAGACTGATGGTTCAGATATAGAATACGGGAGAATACTAAAATAGATAAAAGAGGGTAGAGAAATCATAGTCCAATTTTATTCAGGACATTAGAGTCCAACATAATTAAATTATTCTACTGTTAAAAAATAATTTAAGTATTGTGTTATGCATTTCAAAATTTCAATCTGATTTATTAAATTAAAAGTTTTTACTTCGTATTGATTGTAAAAGTGCTAAAGAAGTTTTACAAAAGGATGTTAAAAACCTTTCCTAAAAAAAATATTTGCTAGATAACAAGCTATTTTAAGTATTTTTTTTTAATTTTGATATTGAATTTATAAAAGGAGAAAATAATAGTATACCAGACTTTCTAAAATAGTTGTATTCCTTATTCCTTCAGTTTTAAAACAAAAAGAAAAAAAATCGGTGCCCACTGATAAAATACTATTCATATATAGTATTTACGAAAAGAAACCAACAATAAAGTAGGAAGAACTATTCATCTACAGTTCTCCACATTAAAGTAAATAGTAACCCCCGACAATGTACTATTCATGTATAGTTTAGAAGCGTGAAGGTACAATAAAGTAAATATTAATGATAAGTTACTATTTATCTACAGTACCACATGTTAAAAGAACAATGTAAAGTTAAAGCCCTTTGTCTATAAAAAGAAGCCATTTCTGAAACTTGAGGATACTTTTTAGAATTCTCTAACCTTCAGAAGCTCTGAAGGACTCCAAGCTCTAGTTTAGGTCTTCCTTTCCCTTTCTTTTCACTAAAAACCTTCTTCCATTTCTGTATCCCCTTCCATTGAAAAACTCTCCTATAAGTTAATTTATTTGTTATATTTTAAAGTTTATTTTGTATAAGTATACTTTGTATTTGTAACTTAGTTTGATATGATGCATCAAAAACCTGTATTTTAAATTTTTGTATAATTTCTATATTTTCTTTAAAGCCTTATTATATAAATTTATATATATATATATATACTATTGGTATATCAGATGGAAACTCATATATAAATTCAGAAGCTAAATCCAAGTGGATAGTAGTCCTGTTTGCACTTGGGTATAATAATTGTAAAAGCCAGTAGCTTTATATAATTTTTTGTATAATAATTTGTAAAACCCAGTTGCCTTTGTTGAGTGGTTATTGTTTTCTGCAAAGCAATTATTATAAATAAATAATATGATATTTTTTTTATATATTCTAATTTTATGTTTTTTTTTTAATTTCTGTATATTCTTAAACGCTGTTAATAGATCTAAGAGTGAGGCTTTTGTCTGATTGCTTGTTGCTTAGTTTATTCTTTAGGTTGCTTGATCTCCTGTAAACGATCATTCAAATTTGTGGTATAAAATTGTTTCCATATATATATATATATGTATCTAGCTTTATGTAAGTGCCTACAGAAAATAAAAGAATGGACATAAAATTGTTGATTTATTTATTTGTCTTCTTTTCATTTCTTAATTTGATAGAATTTCTAATTCTCAAAGTTAGTATTCAATGTAGGAAATATTAATCACTTGTAGGTTCAAATCTATTAATTATTTAAGAAAGTAATTGAGCTGTTTAATTAAAAACATGCAATGTATTTCTTAATTATATATAGCAATCAATTTCTATAAATCACTTACATTTATGTCACTTTTAGTGCCGGCTGGCCTTCAAGGCCATTTAGGCAATGACTTAAGGCCCACCAGTCCCTTTTTATTAGTCATTGTTAACCCACTTTTTATTAGTTAAAAGTAACTAAGTTATTTTTTAAAAAAAGTTAATTATAATAACCTAAAAAATAGCTAAAATGAAATATATAGAGTTAATGATTCCTAGTTTATTAGGAATCTAAGAAAAATCTTTCACCTTTTAAGTTGTACTAAGTTGTAAGGTTAAAACAATTCTACTATATACTTACATTTTAACACATTTTTTAAAAGTCCCATTCTTATCTTCTTCCATATCAATTTTTCCTATTCTTTTCTTCAACTGCTTACAAGGATTGATCTTTAAGATTATAGCTCCAAAATCAGGTTTAACCATTCTATAAATATTTTATACTTTTATATTTTATTTCTCTTAAATATTTATTTGGTAGTATTTTTTTTCTTCCTAATTTCATTATCTTTAATGGAAAATATGAATTGGGTTTTGAAAAACTTAAAAAAAAAAAAGAGAGAAGAATTGAAAAACTTATTGATTCTCAAAGGGAGCACTTGATAAATTTATTAGTAATACTAGAGTAAGTATTAACAATCAAGAAGAACAACATAAGGAAATAGAAAATGGTGAAGATATAGGACAAACCAATAGTGGATTAGCTATATTATCAATAGAGAAGGAAAAGTTAAAAAATATGGAATATAAAAGTCTAATTAGTAATTTTGCATCTAAAAACGCTAGAAAAATAGATTTTGTGTAAATTATAATGTTATAATTAATATATAATATAAGGCCTAAATTTAAATTTTCACCTAAGTCCTCAAAAAAGATTAATCCAGCCCTAATCTCTTTATATTTTATTTTGTGTTCATTGTTATTTAAGTCTACAAAAGATTTTGCAATTGCAAAATGTTAAAAAAAAAAAGAAAAAGAAAATGGGGGTTGCACGAATTGATATAAATATTTTATGATTTTGTTAGATTATTTTGCCAAAAGAACTTTCAATTATTACTAAAAAAATTTAGCCTAAAGATTTTTATTTTCTCAATAAATGACTGCTATAATCACGAAACTGTTCTAAATTTTTATATTTGTACTTTGACATGGAAATTTTACTATACTTAAATAGGCCATATTCCTCTAATCTCTAATCATGAATGCAATTATTTAGGAAGAGCAAAATATGTTAATGATTTTGATTAGATGGTATTAGTATAAGTATGTTGGCATCCTTTCTTTTATTTACTATTATATGAAAATTGATATTAAGATCAAGGATGCGCCTAGTATCAAAAATCATAGTTCTGCTTCCTTCTAAAACTATGTTTTCTTGTGAAGTTTGTTCCCTCTTTCCATAGAGTTCTTCTTCCTTCTTTTTACCTTAAATCTAGGGCTGCTTCTAGCCTTTTTGTTGCCAACAAACCTAGATCTTTCATATTTATGTGCCATATCTTTTACTGTTCCAGGTAGGAAGCGGGTCTTGATCTTTTGGGTCTTATTTGCTTTAGTTTTTCCCTACCACCCAGATCTTGGCTTAATATATGTGTTTTGTTTGTTCCTTGTTGGGGGTTTTTAAAGGAAAGGTCTCCTTGTTGGGTCTCTTTCTCTACTTCCTTTGCTTGTTGAGTCTCAAAACCCCATAGTATTTTCATTTTTGGATGGAAGCTTTAAAACCACAAAGCAACTCTATTTTCACTCTATTTGGTTTTTGGTTCTTCTAAATCTTGAATAACAATGATTCCCCATGTTTATCTTCCTTGCTCAGTTTTTGAGGAAGGTGGTTTGATGGTGAATATGGATGCCACTCTCTTACATCTTAATTTCATAGCTTTATTGGAGCTCTTTTTTCAAAAGTCCTTGAAGGGGATGGTAAGCCCTTCTTTTCCCTCATTTACCACTATGTTAAAACCTGAGTATATGTACTGGAATTTGTGGATTGAGGAGTCTTTTCTTGTCAATCCTGTTTTTATACTCTTGGTCGAGTTCCTTTTCAAGGCTTTTACCCTTTGTTTTCATTGTAGGTCTTTGTGTTGTTTTTCTTTAGCCAATTATTGTCTTTGCTTTAAAATTCAGTTGAACAGGGTGAAGTTGGGCATGCCTCTATTTTATTTTATACCTTGTTTGTGTAAGGCCCTTTGTATTCCTCTTGTTCTTGAATGGTGTTTTCATTTATTGCTAAAAAATATATCTTTGCAATTATTTTTATTACTCTTAAATTATTATTTTTTATTTAATTTTTAATTTATTATTATCTATTAATAATAATAAAGTTATTATTTTGATAATTATTTAATTTTTTTCATTTAGAAAATAATTTTAAATTCAATATATATGCAATAAATTATTTTGTTATTTTATTTATTCATCAAATTTTAAAAATATTTTTTAATCTTAAAAATAAATCTTGCAGCCACATGGATGAGACTAGTTATTATATAAAAATATGGTTTATCTAAGGCGAACACTACCATGGTTTATAGTCCAACTCTGGTAATGTATACATGATTCAAATTGTAACTGTGTTATTAGGATCCTAGAATTTAAAAATTTTACATTTTCTAAAACATATCTTGTTTAAGTATAATTTTTTTCATAAATTGAAGTTTGCAGTCTAATAGATGAATATTGGTGGAGAATATTAATAAATTCCACATTGAAAAAGTATAAGAAAATATAGTGGCATATAAAGTTATGTAGATTAGACTTTAACACAAGCAAATTAGTTTTGTATAAGATGAGGATCTAACCCCATTCATATGGCAACTGTGTATTTGGCCCAATACTCCTAAGGCTTATATAGTTTTCATATGGTATCAGAGTTTAACAGGGAATTTAGACTAGTTGTTAACCTATAGCCTCAAAGAAGATAGGTTTAGGTAATTTAGAGATGGACCTAAATATTAGATTTCCATTCATGTTTTGTAAGTGATTACTGGGCCATGCTCAATTGTATTTGAGAAGGAGTGTTGGAGAATATAAATAAATTTGACATTGGAAAAAGTATAAGAAAACATAGTAATATATAAAGTGGTGTAGATTGGGCTTTAATATAAGCCAATAAGTTTTGTGTTACATGAGATTCAAGCCAATTATGTGTATTTGATTCCACACTCGTAATGCCCATGTAGTTTCTACAAATATGTTTAATGAGTAAAAAATCACAAATCAAAAATTGAAGATTTAAGTGGTCATATAATGTAAAGGGCAACTATATTTTTTAAGCTTTTGAACTAGGATGTTATATCAAGTATATAAATGCGTTCAACCCTACAAATAAAATCTTTGATGATAATAACTTAGTAAGAAGAGGCTCATATTTGTTTTTTAATTTTGGTCAATCTAGATTAGTTTCCCTCTTGTTTTTTAGCTAGATGAGCTAATTTAGGAGTTTCTAGCTATATTTGAGTCTTTTGGCTTCCAATCGAGGGGATAATTTCAAATTTAATGTCGAAGGGACTCATATTTAAGTTATGTAAAATGGGTCAAACATCCATTTTAGATTTTTTAATTTGCGGCTAATTTGGATTATTTTTATTTTATTTTTTAAGTTAAATAAGGTAATAATTTAATAGATCTCATATGGTTTAGGTGAAGGGTTTATCCCATTCTTATTTTTTTAATCATTTCAAATTAGAATTGATCTGGCTGGCTTAAACTGGACAGAAACTAATATGTTATCAATTTCAAATTAATGTTCTCTTGGTGAAATATGACTTGTTTTTAGATTTACCTAATAGTAATACTTAATTAGAGTTTGATAAAGGATAAAAACAAGACTTCTCAAAATGTTACCACATAAAAACCCTAGCGCCACTTCTCTTAAAAGCTCTCTCACCTCCCTTTTTTTAGCTCTTCCAACTATAGTTTTAGAAGGCTGGCAACATCTCCTTTTTACACTTATAGTTCCCTTTTATTATCTTTGTTCTTTTTTCTTAGTTTTTTCTTAGTTTTTAATGGTTTGGTGTGGTTTTCTTTTAGATCTTGCCTTTATAAGGCTTTTTTTGTCCTCCTTCTCCATGGTAGAAGAATTTTATTCTTTAGATCTAGGTATTTGGAGTGCAAACAAAAGTAAGATTCAGAGTTTTCCTTTATGTTGGTTTGACTTTCATAAGGGTGATTTTCAATCATACACAACGTTATTGTTATACTTTTTGGAATTACAAAGCTTACTTATGGTTTGCAGAAGTTAATCAATAACTTTATAGCGTCTGTGCATACTATGAAGCAAAAATAAATCTCCCACTTAAAGCTTCTTTGACTTGTACCTAGGGAAGGCATTTTGTTGGCATCCTTCACCTTTGATGGGTTAATGAAGCTACTTGATCATTGTCCCATGGTATGGGTGCTCAGATTTTTCTTCCCTCTACTTTTTTTTATCACAACTGAGGATGTTTGGGAGTGAGGGTACAACCCCACTCCATGATTCAATCTTATTTGAGTCGTTTACCTTTTCTTTTAGTTTTTATAGGATTGTCTTATGAAGATATATCTTACTTATACTACAGGCCCAACTATTTTTTTCTCTATAGTTGTTGGTTTATGGGTATGGCTCCTTAAATTAGTTTGTGTGCCTTTCATGGTTGAGATTATACTTTTTTGTACTCTTTTATGCCTTCTTAATGCCTTAAAGCCTCTTAAAGATGCTAGTTTGTTCCCACTCTTTAATGAACTTTTTCATTGCTCAAACAAATGTTACCACATACAACAAAAATTAATTTATTGTCATGGATATGACAAATCGACAATGAAGTTATGCTTCCATATTTTGCTAATAAATGAATTTTTTTTGTGATTTAAATTAAACTATATAATAACATGCAATTATCATATAAATTTAAGTTGATTCAAGTTCACCCTACTTGTGTCTTTTGTGGCATTCCTTGATAAGGTTGGGAAGCATAAACATTTTTGGTTGGATGAGTAGCACTGCTTGGTGCTTCTTTTGCTAGTTTATATGATGGGGCTTGGTGGATATATAGGATCTCCTATGATACCTATAAACGGACAGGCCGTCGAAGTTCCTGATGCTAAGGCATTAGGCATAGTTTCTACAACAATTTTTCCTTTGAGTACTTTCATAAGTTGTATTGATTAATTCTTCATTTCTAAAACTTCTTCTAACCTATCTTTTATTTGATAGATATCTCACCTCATTTTTTTTCTTAAACTTGGTCTTCTATAAGTGTGGACTTTGACCGAGTCCTATAACGATGAGTTAAGTCGTGTTTGTTTTTCAAAACTCGGGCTATGTTGATATTCTTAATGGTGTATTTATTTTATATAAGAAAATATTTCCATTCACCCATTTTTTTTTATATAAAATCATGATGCAATAAAGATGCAAACTCATGTTATGCAAAATGAAAAATAGCATAAATAATTAATTCCTACAACACATCAAAAAACACAAATATATTATTTATAATTACAAAAGAAATCAAATTCTATTAACTCTTTGTGACCTTCAGCTAAATCATCTGTAATAGGAAAGCTCTCAATATATCTTTTTTAGTAAATCATAAAGCTCCTGTACATGTGGCTCCACTGGCATGTAAATTATCCTCATGCGGTTTATCTCTTGAGCCATGCAGTTTGCTTATTGAACTAATGCTCTAAAAGTTTTAGCGAGACGATCAGTCTGTGAACATACCCTTTTAAAATTATCCCAATAAAAGATACAATCTTCCTTATATCCTTTTATGCGAATTGCCAAGTGAACGTTCTCCACCAAGATTTGTTCTATGGAAGTAGTCGATTGATTAGTTTGGCTTCTTGAATTTTCCATACTAAATCTTGGATATTAATTTGGTATTATCATGATTCTTCAACTAGGGCTTCAACTAGGGCTTCCATCTCACTCTTCATTCTCCCTTCCCTTTCCTTATATCCCTCTAACTACTCTTGAAGTCTGTGCATCTCCCAATTTATTATTTTTCTGCTGCAATTCAAAAACTCTATTTTCTGCTTTTAAGATCCTTATATTCCTTTTCACTGTGTTGGACTCTTTTATCTGCATTTGAACTTTTGCTATTTCATCTTTAAATTCCTCATTTTCCCAAAGTAGTTCGAATGCCCTTTTTTCAGCTTCTGTAGTCTCCCGAATCTAATAGATTATGTCCTTATTATCTGTGGAAGACATTTTTAGAGTAACTGATAAAGTCATACTTTACATATAATTTAGCGATTATTCTAATTATATTATTATTATATTATATCTCTAACTGCTCTTGAAGTCTGTGCATCTCCCCCATTCAATTTGTTATTTTCCTACTACAATTCGAAAACTCTCTTTTATGCTTTTAAGGTCCTTATATTACTTTTTCATTATGTTGGACTCTTTTATCTGCATCTGGACTTTTGCTATTTCATCTTTAAATTTCTCATTTTCCCTACGTAGTTCAAATGTCCTTTTTTCAGCTTTTGTAGTCTCCTGAATCCATTAGGTTACGTCTTTATTATCCGTGGAAGACATTTTTTGAGTAACTGATAAAGCCATAGTTTGCATATAATTTAGTGATTATTCTAATTATATTATTATTATTATTTTAAATTTGATAAAATTTTATTATGAAAGCTAGAATATTTATTATTTCAAGTATGATCTCAAAAGTAAGAAGATGAAGCTTATTTTGGCTAGAAATTGTGAAAAATTAAAGAAAAAAAATTTTAAAAAGAGGTTAAACAGGCATAAAAATGGAAGAAAATGACTCTACATAGTCATACAAATCACCATACATGATTATGCACTTGAAAATATTATTGGAGACAAGAAAATAAAAAGTCTAGAAAAAAGTCGAAGTCCAGGGCCTTACGTTTATGATCCTTGAATTTAAATCAAATATGTCCAAAATTTTAAGTGGTGAATTAACTAAGGTCAAAAGCATTTTAAACTTCACAATTGTGGGATTCAAAAGCCATGACCATAGACTTAAATTTGGCAATGCTTTGAGGGGAATTTAACGGAGTTTGAGCAGTACAATTATGCATGAGCTTGGAATTTCAAAGCCACGACCATGTAAATCATTAGGCAACTGCAAATTGAGATTTTATGCATATTCTTGTCCAATTTAAATTCCTAATCAAGAAAGAAGTGCCCAAATTTGCCCTAGTTATATTCCTAATGAAGTTAAAGGCCTCCAAGCCACTATGCAAGCAAAGCCTCCTTCCATGTTTTAATAACCCAATATTCATTAGGGTTTGAAGATTTTTTTTTGAGAGAAAGAAGGAGGCTTAGCTATTTTATGGAGAACTTCATGTTTGTTTAATTCAATATTATTTTTCCTTCATTATTTTGTTATCTTTGTGTTTAATGCTGATAATTATCTGGCAAATAATTGTTAGATCTAAGATATTATATGATGGAGTAAGAGTGAAAGCATAATATTAGGTCGATGAGATAATAATCTTAAGTATTTTTTACTTACAGATAAGAAAAATACTTGGGAAGTTGTTTAAAGATCTCCACAAAACTTAAAGATTTGAATTAATTCTTAAGATCACGAGAGTAGACTTATTGGATTAATTCTTAAGATCATAAGAGTAGACTTAAGAGTAAATATCAATATTAGTTTTAGATCTTGAAAGAGACTAGAGACTAGAGACTAGAATTTAATTTAAGAAGATCCAACCAATAATCAAAGAATAAAATAAAATTGAATTAATACTTTAGAAAAACCATGAAATAGGAAATTGAAGAAGTCTAACCCTAAGAGTTTAAATATAATAATTTCATTAAAAGCAACTTAGTTTAATTGATTATATTAAATTAAAATAACTTTATTCTTCCAAATAATAAATAATTTAGTTGTTTGGCACTTAGGATTCACCTTCCTCATGGGAACAATACTCTACTCACACTATTACTACTTGTTTGTGATATTGTGAACTTGTAATTAGGCCAGGTTTAGTGCAACAATGGCAGATTCATCAATAGGTATATGGTAATATGAAGTCAAGGATCCCTTATGCATTTTTACCACCAGAGGAATAAATCATTTTCCTCTTTTTTGAATCCATTCCACATAACCTTGATTCACTGAGTCTCTATATATTCCAGATCATATCTTCCTCACAACCTACCAAGCATCTAGGATTATACCACGCTTAACAGATGGACCTTCACCCCTATAATTGAAGTCCACATGGTCTAATCCTATTGTTCGATGAATGAATTGTAGAGACCCAAGTTATCTTCACACCATTGTTGGTGCATATATATTGACCTCCCTACAATTGAATATCAATGAATGTTTATTTTTCTAGAAGGCCTAAGATATGTCTTATTCTTTTATATGTTCTAGAAACCTAAACCATTGCTTTTTATTGGGAGCTATCTTAGGCCACTTTGCTAATTTAAATTTTGCCGTGTGATTTTTTGCAGCATTATATCCTGGTTCATACTTTATTATAGGGAATCATACTTTATTGTAGGGAACTGAAATTGAGGAAATTTAAAATGAGTTAAAGCCTATATACTTAGCAAAATGGCATAACCTACAAATTGCCCATTTCCTTGCTTTTTGCAATAATTTAAGTACCTTACTATTTTTGCCAATATGTTAATAGTAAGATTTTGAGATCCATACAGTTCAGTTCCTTTGAGAATAACACAGTTCCATATATAAAAAAGCTAAAACTCAGAACCCTTCATATTGATCCAGATTATTCTTTATAAATTCTATCAAAGGTTCCACCTGAATACCTTTAGATTGTGGACTCTCCCATTCCTCTATTGTCGTTGCTTGCACCCCCATGATTTTAGCTAATTTTTGAATCCCCTATTATCATATGCATATGGTTTGATTTCGCTCTTATCTAATATGTTAATCATAAAGCGATATTCTTTTATCGTAGATATAACACCCTTATACCCTATATGCGTAAAATATATACATAGAATATATGTTGCACATGGTGCAGATGCAGAGCTGGTAGAATATATATTTAACTATTTTTGTCGGCTTTGTGTAGTTGTTATTATTTTCGTTAGGAGTTACCATCAATCAATTATAAAGTTTGATTGGACACCTAGTAATTGTGTGTATTATCATAGACAAGGTTCGAGAGTTTGATTACATGTATGGAAGAAAAAATACCCTACAATGTCCAAAATTGGTACTATGCTTATCATGATATTTAATATCCATTTTTATTTATAGGAGAAATTATATTCATTGTCTGAATATAAATCTTAATTATCTCTTTTACTCTTATATTTTGACTATTATATTAACTATCTGGAAACAAATATTTTTAAATTAAATTTTATGGTCTAATTTTATTATATTTAGAAATTTTATACCATTATGGATACATGTCTTATTTATTAATTGATGACTTAATTTTTATATTCCATATCTAAATATAAGAATTTTATGCTATTAAATGAATTAATATTTGTTAAATTTATTAAATATATTTTATATTTTATATTTTAGCTATTCATTAAAAAATTGTTTTAGGGAAAAATATTTTTAATTAATGTGGACTTAAATTCAAAACTTGATTTCGATTGCTTACGTGTCCGCTCGATGAAATTAAAGTCCTCGTAGTTTAAATATTTTATTATTTTTTTTATTAAAATGGTTACTGTTATTATTGTTATTATTATTAGGTTCACTTCATGAACCTAATCCTTTTATTACACTTATTTATTATTATTTTTTATTTGATTCGTGAATTATTTTTAATTTGTCATTTATTTTATGTGTGTTGTTATCTCTTTTTATAATCACATCCAATTTCAAATTATATTTACTAAATTTATTGTATATATTTTACATCTCAAAAATATAATTTTTTGATTATTTTAGTAATTATTAGATACACGGCCTGGATATAATAGTATTTATTGTTTTATTTTAGTTTATTGGTAAATAATAAAGCATATAAAATAAAATGTGTTTCTTATGAGGGAAAAATAAAAATAAAAACATTAATATTGATGGGTTTACAAATAAAAAAATTTATATTAAAAATAATAATAAAAAAGTGACCACAAAAAAAAAAAATTTTGCAGCATTCAAATCATCTCATTTTAACCTTTATACAATTATACTTATTAGTTTTACATTTATAAACAAAGAAAGATAAAAAAAATAAATAAGAAAAAGTTGTAGTGTAACGTCATCCTTGAGGTTATACTGTGGAGTGTAACTTTTTATACTGAAAAATAATAATAATAATAATATGGAGGAGAAGGGTACAGGTTATATCATGTCATCATTCAACTTGTTTTTTTTTTTTTTTAAATTATGTATTATAATAAATGAACAGATAATAGTAAATCTATATCCCACCGTTTAGAAATGTGGTATTTTAAAACTCTAATTCTCGTAAATAAAAGAAAAAAATCATATGTACTCTCAGACTTTCAATCAATTTTTTTTTTGTTCTACAAATAGAAGTGGAGGTAAAGTAAACTAAATCCCCATTTATTGTTAAAATTTTTTTTCCTTTTCTATTGTTAAATTCTAATACATATATTCTATTTTTTATGGATTTTGTTTCATATCCATAAAAAAAAAATCAAAGATCTATTATAAATATGCATTTTAATTCATTCTTAACTTTGTTTATTTTTCATATACTTTTATTATTACATTTTTTTAAAAAGAAAAATTTTGAGTTCATTTTAGTCTTGAGGTAATATGTCCTTATTTACATGTTGTCTTATTTTATATTTAGTATTAGTTTCTTAGAAGTGTATTGAGTTTTTCTTTGTTTTACTATATTTCCTTTAAATACATCATATCAACTTTTGTCTATAGTGAATGAGCAAAGAAATCAGGACAAAGGCTAATTTTTTTTTTTCTATATGTATATTATCTATTGAATGATGATATTTGTTTTATTTTTATATATTTTCTGTTGATATCGATTCATACTTGTGCATGTTCTCATATTTCTATTACTCTTAATTATTTAATTTTTTCTCATTCAAGATGGACAATGTAGTTATTACCTAACTACACCTCATCTTATTACCATATGTATTATTTTTTTTAGATTAAAACAGAGAAATCAAATAAATGAATAAATAAATACAGATAAATAAATGGTTAGGTTTCAGTAGAGTATTTAGCTGATTGAGGATTGAAGGCAAATTTTGGTTTTTTCTTGAATTTCAAGAAAAATTTATTAAGTGCACTTACTGTACATAATAAAACTTAAGATTTTCCTATTTCCTCTACCAAGAAATTATTGCTCAAATATATATTTTACTCTCCTCCTTTCTTTTTGTTTGCTTTTTTTGGTTCTTAATTATTAATTATTGAATTTCGAATGCAAATTTTGGTTTTTTTTTGCTTTAGTTTTTATAAGTTTATTAAGTGAACTTCTTGCATTTAATAAACCTTAAGATTTCTAATAGTTTCCTCCACCAGAAAATATTTTGTTTGAATTTTTTTACTCTCTGTTTTGTGTTGTATTTTCTATCAATTTCTGGTCTCCCTCTGTTTGCTCTCTCTCTGTATGAGTTGTCTCTGTGTATTTCTTCCTCTATTTACAGTGAAATAAATTTCTTTCTTTTTCTATTATACTTTTTCATGTCTTGATTTTTCTATTTTCATGTGTTGTAGGCATGGAGCTACTATTGAGGAAAGATTTTTTTTTGGAATTGTATTTTCTTCTTTGTTTTTTTTTTGTGTTTTATTTTTGTATTTGGCTTGTAATTATTAAGAATATTAACTTTGTTAATTAAATTTATTTTTTGATATTTTGTTTGAGTTATATTAATTTTTATTTCTTATTTATGCAAAAGTTGGTTACTACAGTTGCCCTCCATTTTGTATAATTTAATTAATTGAAGTTGTGCAAAATGTTAGTATCCATTTATTTTCTAGGGCTTAATCTTAATAGTACTTAAAGTTTGATTTTGGAATTTTTTTTAAGGGCAATGGAAACTAAGGCTCGATCTCAGGGGTATCTAAATTTTGATTTTAGGAATTGTTTGAAAAATAGAACTTAAGGCTTACTCTTAGGAGTATCTAAAGCTTGACTTCTTTTTAGTAAACAATGAGAAAACTAAGGTTTGACTATAGGAATGTCTAATACACGACACTAGAAAATTTTTTGAAAATAAAAAGAAACCTAAGGCTCGACCTTAGGAATTTAAGGCTTGACCATAGGAGTACCTAATGCTTGATATTAGGGACCTCCTTTTTTAGAAAAAGAAAAAGAAAATCTAAAGCTTGACCTATGAGTGCATAATGCTCAACATTAGGGACTTTTTTAGAAAATGAATTAGGGACCCCTTTTTTAGAAAAAGAAAAGGAACATAAAACTTAACCTTTGGAGTACCTAATACTTGATACTAGAAAATTTTGAAAAAAGAAAAAGTAAAACCTAAGGCTCGACCCTAGAAGTGCCTAAAGTTTGACTTAAGGAACTTTTTGATAAAAAGAAAAAGGAGCCTAAGATTGACTCTAGGAGTTTCTAATACTTTATACTAGGAACCTTTGGGAAAAAGAAAAAGAGAACCTAAGGCTCGACTCTAGGAGTGCTTAAAGCATGACTCTAGGAACTTTTTTAGGAAAAGAAAAAGGAACCTAAGGTTTGACCTTAAGAGCTCCTAATACTTGATACTATTTTTTTTAAAAAAAAAAAGAAAAAGGGAACCTAAGGCTTGACTTCAAGAGTGCCTAAAGCTTAACTTCATGAACTTTTTGAAAAACAAAGAGAAATTCAAAGCTTGACTCTAAAATTACTTGAGAAGGGATTTTTATATGTAGACACTTTTGATTGTATTTAGGAAATTCTAAAATTTATTGAGAATGCATAAAACTTTTTTTTTTGTCATGCATGCTTGTATCTAAACATTTAGAAAAAGTGTTAATTTTCTTTTGAAATCATCTTTTTGTGATTAAGGAATTTTCTTTTTTGAAAGAAGAATATAACATCAGAACTGCAACAATCCCTAAATCTTTAAACAAATCTGACACTAAACCTTGGTTACTAGATCTTTAAGATGTCTTGTTGGGCTCTGTTAAGGCTAGAACTCTGGATTTTAAAACAAGTCCATCTATCAGTGCCTCTATAAGTTTTTTGTTAACATTAGTGTGTTATTTTTATTCCAAGTTTATTTTTTGAGCCTCATAGACATATTAGCTGAATTTTAACCATCTCTTATCATTGTATTCCTTTTTCAAATATTTCAAGAATAATTTTCAATAAAATATGTCTTAAAGCATGGGTTGGGTAGGAATGTTGGCTTATCAAGTCTATCAATGGTCATTTTATAAATGTTTTCCACAGTTAATTTTTTTTTCAAAAGGTGTAAATATGTGCAAGAAAATGAAAAAAATTTGTTAAGGAAAGCCAAGGAATCATCCAAATCTAACGATCATAAGTTTGAATCAACTTTGAATAATCCCTAACTATGATTCTCGCATCTTCTTTTCTTCTCCTTCTTACAACTTTAGGCATAATTCCTCTTTACAACATCTGAATTCACCAGATTTGGAAACCTTCTCCATTTATATTGGTTAAAATGAGAGCTCCTCTAGAGAATGCTCTCTTTACGACATATGGGCCTTCATATTTGAGGCTCTTAATGCCTAAGAATAATCTTTTTGAGCACCAAATCTCCTTTTTGAAACTCCCTTGCCCTCATCTTCTTTGTTTAGGCCTTGATAAGTCTTTTTTGATATAATTGAGCATGACATAAGGTTGTCAATCTTTTTTCTTTAATAAAGTTTAACTAACCATAACGACTCTGCACCCATTCAGCATCATTAAGCACAACTTCCAAAATAACCCAGAGAGAAGGAATCTCAACTTTAATGGATAATATTGCCTCCATGCCATATACTAAAGAGTGTTGCCCCCGTAGATGTTCTAACTGTGGTTCTATAACCGTGAAGAGCATAAGAAAGCATTTCATGCCAATCTTTGTTTGTTATAGATATTTTCTGAATGGTCTTCTTAATATTTTTATTAGCTGCTTCAGTTGCACCATTCATTTTTGGGAGGTATGGTGCTTAATTTTGAATTTGCACACATTTTTGTCATGTATTTATTTCTAAAATTATTTGCATTGTCAGTGATAATACGCTTAGGAAGAGTATACCAACGTATGATATTCTGTTTAATGAATTTTAAGACTACATTCTTTGTCACATTAGCATAAGGTGAAATAATTAATTGCTAATAGAATGAATCATGGCCATTCTTTAGGTTCTATTGGGCTAATCACACCTATTCTCCATATCAAAAAAGGCCACGGGGAAACCATCACATACAAGGGTACTAGATGAGCATTGATTCGTCATCATATATTTGATATTTATGACATTTTCAAATATAGTTAATGCAATCCGATTCCATTTTCAAGCAAAAGTAACCCATTATGAGAATTTTATGGTCTAACATATGTCCACTTGAATGCATCCCACAAAACCCCTCATGAATTTTTTCTATCAATCTCTGAGCTTTTTTCTCATCCACACATCTAATCAGCATTATATTATAGTTTTTTTTTTGTATAGAACATTGCCACTTAAAAAGAAATTCATAGTCAATCATCGAATTATTCTTTTATCAATGTCTGAGGCTTCTAGAAGGTATATCCTATTTTTGAGGTACTGCTATATCATGAAACCATATCTTACCATCATGTTCCTCTTCAAGGTTTATACAGTAAGCATTGACCTCTTTGGTTTTGATCTTGATGTGAGGCATCTTTTCACAAGTGTCTAGTGAAAACATTGCAATGTAGCTAATGCATTTGCAATTTAGTTTTCAATTCAGAAAACATGATCGAAACTTATGAATTCAAAGATTTGAGCTAAATCAAGAATATATTCTTGATAAGGAACCAATTTTGGGTCTTTAGTTTCCCATTCTACTTTAAACTAGTTAATTATCAATGTTGAATCTCTATACACTTCCAATCTTTTGGTCTTCATATCGATAGCAACTTGTATTCCAAAAGCACAAGCTTCATATTCAACCATTTTATTAGTGTAAACCCTTAATTTGGTCTCAATTCAAAATTGATTTTAATTAAAAGAGGCTAGATTAAGTTTATTTTTAATGAAAGGCCCGAATTAAATTTAATCTGATTGAATTAGATCCAGCTAAACTTGAGCAAATTGAAATACAAGCCAATTCGATTCGGTTGGGTCAGCTAGGCTCAATATTAGCCAAATAGACATGAGCCAAAAAGGCATGAGCCAAATAGACATGAGCTAAGTAGACATGAGCCAAATAGACATGAGCAATGCTCATGTCGACTTGGACACTCCAAGTCGACATGAGCAATGGTTCATGTCGATTTGGACACTCCAAATTGAGCTGGATCCATGTCTATTTGGATATTCCAAATCGATATGAATCCTAATTCGAAAAGAATTTAGCCAATTTAAGAATTCTAATTATGTTTAACTTCTTGTTGTCCCAAACTAACAACCAAGAGGTGGGGTGAATTGGTTGTTTGAAGAATGATGGTAAATTTAAAGCTTAAAAAGTAAGAGATGAAGAAGATGTGGATGGAGATGGAGTAGAATTTGAGAAGAAAGAACATAAAGAATTATAGTGGTTTGGATTTACTTCAATCCTACATCCACTTTCTTAACAACTTGTTAAGTTTCCACTAGTCTTGAGTTTTAGTAAGTTTTACTTGCGGCGAATTGACCTGTGGCTAGCGCCCAGCCCGCAGGAAATGTTTTGCCAGCGCAGTTTCGCATGCTAGTAGCCCGGCCCGAGCGTAATTTTTTTAAAACCCTATTTTACTTAATTTTTTATTTTATTTCCTAAATAGTTTTTATTTCCTTAACCAATTAGTATTCGGTTTTTACTTTTTCTTATAAATACCACATTAAAGACACAAAGAAGGAAGGATTTGATTTCGGCCAGGAGAAAAATTTTGGGACGGCACAATTATTGGGAACTTTTGGACTTTTATTTCTTCAGACTTTTTAGCAATTAATTCAGAGATTGAATGACCAGAAGCATCAAACAAATAAGGAACAAGCCTTTGGTGCAAGTAAATACTTTGCATCAACGTTTAATTATTGTTGGAGCCAACAAACGACGGCAAATTCTAAACATATTTAATATAACATATTCTGTGTCTATTTTAATTACAGTAAATTATATCTTTTAATTTTAGCTCATAGCAATTTACATAGAGCATAGATTAATGGTGTTGTTTTGTTAATCATACAAAATAAATATATAACCTATTAAGTTTACATTACGGTTACTTATATGTGTTAAGTTAATATTTTTAATACATGATTATTTAATTATAAAAATGTTCCATTAGCCTTATTTTTCAAGTATCAAAAGCTTTAACCCTAATTAATTCTTCTTTCCAAAATCATACAGTAGCATTATTCTTTTAAAAATAACATTAGTTCCTTAAAATCTCAAAACCCTATTTTCTAAATCTTAAACCCTAAAATCTTAATTTTCAATACCAAAACCTACAACCCTAAAAGCCAATTTTCAAAAGCTGCCCTCTTGATCCCCGCCCACTAATCGGCTAGCGGAACCACCGTATGGGCTCGTCGAAGGGGTCAATATTCATTTGTGTATTATAAGCCTTTATGTTTAACTCCCTTTATTTAAAAAATCCTAATTTGGTTATTAAAATTCTAAAACCCTAAATTTATACATTTATTACTTTATTTAATTTTAAATTTAATTATGTAGTTTATTATATATTTTGATGATTGATTTATTTAATTTTAATATTTGATTTGTTTATCATGGATGAATTATTTCTTTATTATTATTATTATTTGTTAAAATTGTAAGAGGTATGTTCCCATGATTGGATACCTTATTAATTAATTTTTATGTAATTTAATTTATTTTCATATTTTAGAATTAATGTAAAGGATATGTTTCCACCTTTCGGTGGGTGTCCTATTTAATTTTAGACATAGACGATATAAGGACATGTTTCCATCTTCGGATGGGTGTCCATTTATTTATTTTATTTGGATATTGTTGTGATTTTAACAAAATATTTATTTATTCTTATGATCGCGTGTAATATGGATAATATCATTATATTTAAGAATTTTATAATATTAAGACTTAAAAAGGAGGCCGATTCCAATGAACCGGGAGTTATGGGGGTGCCGGGCCATTTCTCACCTTTCCCACATGTACCTAACTTTTCAAATCCATTAGGAAGTTAGGGATTCCTTAGGAATCTAGTCATCCATCCCTTTCTATTTTCTCGGCTTGTCCTGATGGCGACTCTATTTTCTCCGGGTTTAGGCCTGTGTTCTCTAAGGCTCTGAGCCTAAACAGTGCCGAAGTCACAAGAATCATTCCACCTAGAGTGGGGGCAAAAATTCTTGCTCACACTCAAACTTATATAGTGTTTAATGCTCATACCCAACACTCTAAGATTTTTGATGTTTGATCTTTTGATCTTTAGACATGATAGTAAAAAATGTTTTTCAATGAAATTACAATAGTAATAAAAGTATTCTCTAACCACAAAAATGAAGTTTAATATGGTATTTATAGCCATTTGGCTTAATGTAGCCATTTGAAGTGGTTCCCATATGTTTAGTGCTTGTCTTCCACTAATTCTATGTTTGAAACTCTATATGCAGTTGCTCGGCTAGGTGTGCGGTCGCTCGGCTCGGTAGGTGATCGTACAGTTTGAAAGCTTTATGTAATGGCTAGTTCCAACAGTCAAATCTCAGTGTCTGACAAAATCTAGCTGCCCATACCTTTGTGTCATGCGGTCATCCAGGCACAGGCCGTGGTCGCTCGGCATAAGGTTACCGTTGAGTTCAAATTTCTTTATCCACGTGTCTGGTTATCATTGATCCGAGGTATTTGGCGCTAAGATTTAAATCATCCAGACTTGTGTGGTCGCTCGGTCCTTTAGTGCAATAGTATAAGGTTTTGAGCATCGAGGAAGCATCACAAGAGTTGACAACTCTCTCTTATGTTCTTTTTAGTATTTTAGCTCTTTGTTACATGTGGTTGCTCATGCTTCTTGAGCGATCATCCGAAGTTTCTTGTGTCTTGACTTCACCGCTCACCAAGGCTGTTATCCTTTTTGTGAGTTTATGAATTTTTACCTTGACCTGGTGTCGTAGCTCAATTTGCGTGTTCTGTCACATGACTATCAAGAGTCCTTACTTCATCGCTCACTGAGAACGTGATCCTTTTTGTAATATGTGGACTTAGTTCAGCTGTCGTAACTCGGTTGTTTTGGCAAACTACACTGCTTTTAGCTTGTTTACTTCAGTTCTCTTAGCTTGACAGTTCTAAATCCAGCTTGGCACTCTATGTTTTAGATTGGTTCTTTGCTCGGCACATGCATTGGTTTTTCTTGGATCGGTAGATCCGTGTGACAGTTTGGTTTTGTGGTCATGCTGCGCTTGTACGGTCGCTTAGTCTTCGGTTTGGGCAGTACCACAGGAGCTCAATTTTTGCAGAACAAACTCGACAGACTTGTTTAAAAATATTAGTTCTTTATCAATTTGATTCTCAATGATCAAAATAGAGTTTGATAATCCATCAATCTCAACACTTCGGGATCGAGAACCTCAATTGCATAATATAAATAAACGGGACAATAATAATTATAAAAAACCTAGGAGTTAGAAAAGAAAGCAACAATAACCAATAACAACGTTCAACCAAGAAAGAAATAAAACATATACAAAGCAATCTAAGAGGCATAATTCAAAAGTGTCTTAATTGCATTGAAACTCTAGCCAGAAGTTAAGTAAATTCAGGTAGTAAGTTGGGTCATCTTTTAATTTTATAGAGCCAACAAATGATGGTATGGTTTTCATGTTTAATTTATTTAAGCTTAATAGAGTTTTTCTTGATCATTGGTCTTCAACGTTCACTATCTTCAAATAATATCCAATAGCGAATTATTTTTTAGTATCATCATGTAGAATCATTTAGTGACAATTTACACAAAATGACTTGTTAGAATCATTTTGCAAAATGACTTGTTAGATCACTCATTATCCAAACCATTAGAAGTATTAAAGTTGTTATTTTCAGCATAAGGAGAACCTCAGTGACAATTTATACAAAAAACCTAATTTTTACCTTAAAACCCTAGTTTACATTTTAAAACCCTAATTTATATTCTAAAACCCTAGTTTATATTCTAAAACCTTAATTTACATTCTATAATGCTAGTTTACATTTTAAAATTTTAATTTGCATATCAAACCCTAGTTTGCATGTTTTAAACCTAAATTGCATGTAAGAAATCCTAATTGCATGATATGAGCCCTAAAACCCTAATTTAGCATTCTAAACTTTAAGAAACCATAATTCATTTATTAAAATCCTAATTTTACATATTATTATTCAATGTAAGATTAAAATCTAGGTTTGATTATTTAATTTATTGTTATATACTTATGATGTATGATTTATTCTATTTGGTTTATAATGAATGATTTGCTTTTAATTAATATGAATGGTTTAATTATGTTTGGTTAATTGTTTTAAATTTGATTATTCTTATTCTAAGGATGTAAAAGACATGTTTTCACACTATGTGGATGTCTTATTTGTTTAGATTGTAATTTATTTAAAGACTTTGGGATAATTGTAAGGGACACGTTTTCACCTTTTGGTGGGTATCCTATTTTATGTATTTTCTTTGTGAATATTTAAGGATTGCAAGGGTATGTTTCCATCAAAGGATGGGTACCCATATTATTTTGGTGATGTATTATTTTAATGAATGAATTCATTTTATTAATAATTGCATGTAGTATGGCTAATATTATAATACTTAAGAATTTAATAATATTTAGGCTTGGAAAGGAGGCCGGTTCCAATGAACAGGGCATTATGGGGGTGCTGGGTCATTTTTCACCTTCCCCATGCATACCCAACTTTTCGAACCTAATAGGGGATTGGGGATTCCTTAGGAATTGAGTCATCCACCCCTTTTATTTTTTCGGTCCGTCCGGGTGGCGACTCCATTTTCTCAAGGTTTAGGCCTATGTTCTCGAAGGCTCTGAGCCTAACAGTGTCAAAGTTGCAATAACCATTCCACATAGGAGTGGGGGCAAAATCCCCACTCACAGTGACGTCTCCACTGAGGATAAGAGAAGTTGATTCCGTTGGTCTTTATATTATTTTATTTTTATTTATTATAATATTATCCATTGCATCATTTAGATTACTTTGTGTGCGTGAGTTAGGACGCTTGTGTAACTCGTGTTGTGTTATATAAGGAATACCATACTTTCACACAAGGTATGAAGATTGAACATGACATAACCACTTATATCCTTGTATCTTTTGGTATATTCTTGCTATGGGAGCCTAAACTTTTCAACCCAATGATTAAAGCTCATGTAATTGGCCTAGTTACTTTCCTTAGGTTTTTACATAAATGCTTATTGTTTGGCTATGATTGATATATCTTGGTTTGAACCATGGCTTATTTGGTTTGTTCTTTTTCTAATATGACCTAATTATATTGTAAGCTCAAAATAATTTTTATTCCTTTAAGTCCAAAAGACCAAAACTATTTTCAAAATTTTCAAGATGGTCTTTTGCAAATAAAACTTTTTAAGATGGATCAAAATTTTTTTTCTACCTTATGGCTCAAACTTAAAAGCCCAAAATTAATTTCTAAATACACCTTTTTATAATGAGCTTTGAAAAATATTTTTCACTTCATCCAAAATTACAACTTTTCTTAACTTGTTTCTTAAATGAGCTTATAACTATTTAGGTCAATTAAAAAAATACCAAAAATCAATTATGGCCCTAATTTGTATTAATACTTGTTAATCATGGGCTTGTTTGTGGCATGAATCATTAGTTATTTTTCAAATAAGAAATCTATTTATAATAAATCTCTTAATTTAATTTTAATCCATTATATATTATAAAAGCTATTTTGAGCTGATCCAATGGATTAAAGCTTAATTAATGGGAATTATCATGGCCTGATTTCAATGTTTGAAAATACAACTAGCGGTTAAACCATCTAAGTGAATTTTTTTAAAAAAAGATATCTCATACTGATATTTTGTTAACCATATATCTAGGAAAAGAGACTCGCCATTCGTATGTGAAAGTTATAAGGTTCGAAAGAACACCCTAATTATTTTTTTTATTTGTTATTTGTGCATATATGCATTGCATTACATGGCATTGATCTTTTCTGGCTCACAAACCTTAAGTACAGCAGTTCAAGAGCTTGTGACAATTCGACCTGCGCTAGTGACATAGAATCTGCTAACGACTCAGTCAGCTTCTCATCAAAAGTAATGGAACGTAAACAGATTCAAAAGATGGCGGATGATGTAATCAGCTCCAAGATGGAAGAACTGAAGGAAGCCCTAGCTGAGACCATGAACAGTGAGCTGGTTGCACTATTAGGGAATACTATTGAAGCATCTGTTAGTACTAAGGAAAGGCTAAGGTTAGTGAAGTGACCTTTAGTGATGACAAATGATTATTGATGATGATGATGATTAGGCTCAATATTTTCAGGATCCTCAAGATAAAAAGAAAGAAACAAAGACTATAGAAAAATCAACTATGGAAAAGTCTGAAACATCAGATGTAGAAATGATAATTGCTAATTTAGAGAAAAAGTTTGAGAAGAAGTTGAAGGCCGAAGAGGTATCAGAAGTGGACAAGCTATTTGAGCAAAATGAAGAAGTTCCTTCCAAGTTCAAAATGTCTTCTTTTGCCAAATTTGATGGAATTGGTAATCCACATCTACACGTCAAGCAATACATCACAACCATGTAGTCTGCTAGGGCCACTAAAACTCAAACCTTAAGGTACTTCATTCTCTTATTGGGCTCTATTTTATGATAATTTACGTGTGTATTTTTAGGGTAATTTTATTGACTTTAAGTTAATTTTTTCTTAAATGCGTGTTTAAAGTTTCCTTGAAGTGTATGATTTAGGTTGAAGTATGAACTTGTTCAAAATAGAGCTTTAATTCACTTGTTGAAGTCAATTTGGAGGAAAGAGCATTGAATACGGCCAAGTTGTCTTCACTGACTTGGCCATATCACATGACACACCTATTGACTTGGCCGTGTTCCTCATCAAAAAGTTGGAAAAATGGACACACCTAATGAGAAAAGAAGGAAATTTTTACAGAATGTGGCACACCTAGGTGACTTGACAGTGTCACTGGCCGTGTCACATGACATGGTCAGGACAGATATGACTTAGCCGTGTTACCAATCCAAATAAATAAAAAAATGGCAAAAGCAGACACATGTATATGACACGACTACGTCACTGGTTGTGTCACATGACACACCCACTGACTTGGCCGTGTCCCACCTGAAGAGAAAAATAACAATGAGAAGTAGAAGAAAACACAAGCGTGTCACTGGCCATGTCACTCCCTATAAGAAACATACATTGAAAGGCAGTAAAGGACACAGGCAAGTGACTTGGCCATGTCCAAGGTAAAATTAATAGACACGGCCAAGTCATTCATGTCTTAGCTATGTCACTCAATTAATGAAGCCAACTAAGTGAGCTGTAAAGTGAGACAAATAATCGTGGAGCATCGGAATAAGAGGAATGGTAATTTTTAAATGTTTCTTTTTGAAGGAGTGGGGGACAATTGATAATGGCACATGAAAAATAATTGGTTTTTAATTAAAAATGAGACAAGCTTTTGAATAAAAAGGAGGGATCATCTTCATTTTGGGCTACACATGGGGAAGGAGGACCAATTCCTCTCCATGCTATTCTTGTTCTTGTTACAAATCCATTCACCTATTATCATTCACAATCAATTATCATCAACAGTAGCAATTCTATAAACAAGATTGTTTTGCAAAGCTTTGAGAGGAGGTTTAGGGATTCTTCATCAAACTCAAGCAAGGTTTGAGGAAGAACAAGAGACGATCAACTGTAGTCTTCTTCAAATCGGGTTTTGTTATTTCTTGAATTAGTTCCATTAATTCATTTCTAGATTTTTGTTAAATTGTTATGAACATTAATATTTCAATGGATGTTTGTGATTTGATTTCAAATGAGATGAGTATGTGCTTTGATTTGATGATGATGAGCTAAATTATCCATGCCTAGGGTTTGCAATAGATTCGATTAAATGATTTAATTCAAGTATTTCCATTAATATACCGTGTTTATGAGTTGATTGAATTGTTAGGTTGATAGATTGGACACCTATTAATCTCTAGATATTGAATGAAGAACCGTGAGGTAAAATTTGATATTGGAAATATGTATTCAACTATCCGAAGAATAAATTAGAAATATAAGTTCTAGATTTCTCTTAATTTGCAAATTTAAAATAATTAGTTATTATTAATTCATGAATGTGAGAACTAATGAATTGAAAATAGCTAATTAATCATAAGAAACAAATTAAGTTACAAGGTTATGTTAATGGTAATTCAAAAATTAAACATTTGATTAAATTGAATTGTAAATCCTAGGTATCCTTTTGAAAGTTTCAATCAATTTTGTGCAACCGTTATTTATTTTACTTGTAATCTTTTATTTCTTTTATATTTCAACAACACACACTCAAGTTTTAATATATTATTTTAACCAAATTATTACGAACAAACACCTTCCTTATGAGATGTCTATAGAGTGATCACAATTACTACAATAACCTCGTATTCTTGCGAGAGTCGCTTTGTAGTAGTATTAAGTAGAGTGCAACACCTTGTTGTCAAGAATTGATTCAACATCTCAGAGTAAAGTATTCAAAAGAACTGGGATTTATTGTACAAAGCCTTCATCCAGCAGTATGGGTACAATGCTGAATTGGAAGTAACTCTGATAGAGGTAGAAGCAATCAAGCAAAAATAGAATGAGAATTTTATTATCTACATGAAGAGGTGGAGGAATAAGGCTGCAGTGCTTAAAAAGAGGCTAGATGAGTCTAATCAAATTGGGATGATAGTAAGAGGTGCACTGCCTAATCTTCATGAACAGATGTCTCACACACTTATCAAAGATTTCAAAGATATTCTTTAAGCTGGCTTGCAAATAGAAGAATGGAAAAGAGAGAAGAACTGTTTTTCTGCAAAAAGGAATTATCAGTCTGGCAATAAAAGTACATAGATGGAAGTCGATATTAATGCAACTGTTTTAGGAAGTAGAAGACAATTTTCAGAACTAAGAAAACTTTTGTCTTGGGTTTTCAAAAAGTTGCAGAAGAAATGATTGTTACAGCCATTGGCTCCTCGACCTTTGCCAAATCCTTTACCACCAAAATTTGATACTAAAGCCTTTTGTAAATTTCATCAGACACAAGGACATGAGATAGACAAATGCTTAATACTAAAACAATAGATCCAAGATTTGATTGACAGTGAAAAATTTCCTGAGCCTGATAAACCCAATACCAAGAGAAATCCTTTACCTAAATTTGGAAGAGTACCTCCACTCGTAACCTTCATGTTAGGGGGAGGATTAGAGGAAGATTTTATCTTATCTTCCTTTCAAAATGAGAGTGTAAAAGATATGAAGAAAGAAAATGCTTAACTCAATAGACCTCCCATGGCTTGAATATTGCTCATTTTATTTTGCTTTCTTTGGTATTTTGTTGGAACAATTGTGATTTTTCAATTTAAAAATGTTTGAATAAATTACATTTATTGAATTTAAAATTTTGTTGGCTTTTGACATTATATTGTTCAACTAATGACGAATCTTGCTTGATGTTCATAAATTAGTATATCTATGTATCATGATTTGAATGACTTTACTAGTTGAGGGAGTTGTTCTTTTGCATTGAGTTGTGTGTACTTACTTAGAGAGGGCACCTACATAATTATGAGTCTCTAGGTCCTAGTCAATTTTAGAACATGCTTTGATGAACTTTCGAGGCGAAATTGAACTCTGCTTATTTAAAGGAGAGATGATTTAGGCATTGTTTGGTTAGCCAATAACTATTATTTGCCCTATTAATATCAATTCCTAGCTTGTCCCTTTGAGCCTTCATGAAATTTTTAGCTTGCTTTTTATTGGATTGTAAACCCCAATAACCTACCTTGAGCTGTTGTTACACTTTTAACAAGTCTAATGATCACTGAATTATCAAGGGGAAAAAAGATCAAGAAAAGGTCTATATTATTAAGACCATAATGATAGTTGAAGTTTATCTGAACTAGACCTAATATCATAGACTTATTGAGATAAAATAAGGACTGAAGTAGACTTATGCCACTCCACTCATCTATTATCAGAAACACAAGTTGGTACAAATAAGATAACTCTTTTAGAGCTCGGACCTAAAAAAAGGAAGGAAAAAAAGAAGAAGAAGAAAAGAAAAAAAAAGAAAAGAATAAGAAAATGAAAAGGAAAAGAAAAGAAAAAGAGAAGAAAAGGAAAAAGAAAATAAAACCCAAAAAGGGAGGTTTAGAAAGCCAACCGAGTTTTTTTTTACCTAAAGCAAGCATAAGACTTCCACTTAATTTACGAAGATGGATTGACTTCAATTGGTCCAGCCCAGCCAAAGACTCAAATACATAAGGGAAAGTCCATCTTTCATTTTATCCAACATAGCTTTAGGTCCACAATCTTGAAAGTCTTAGACATGATACTCAAAAAGGGAAAAGGACAGAAAGAAAGAATATGAAAAAGGTAGTCTAAAGATTAACATAGTACTGATTGGATTCAAATTTCTGCCAAAAAGATGGAAGGACATTCAAGCTTTGTATTTTTATAAAGTCAGAAGATAAACGTGATTCCCAGAAGGGGAAAATGGAAACTCTAACAGTAGACAGTTCCAACAAGAAGATTGTTTATCAGCAGTGTCATTTCAGCTCTAGCTCAAAGATGGCCTTCATTTAATCTGCGTCCCTTATAGACTCCATTTCAAGACTATTAAAACCTGTTGATCTTCTTGGTAGGTAGAGTTTATTAGAGGAGATAATTTGAATAAGCTTGCATATGAGATAGACAATATTTAAAACCTATGAGACCTTTGGCAGAGAAATGTGTATTTGCCTATATGAAGTACAATAGTTCTTGCTCAAATGAAAATAATTCCCAAGTTTAGTACAGTAACTATGGTTATTATGTTATAGATATGTTAATTTGAAAAATCAGGTCCTGAGGTACAATGACACTGATTTGACAAAGTCAACATTTGATTTTTTAAAAAAATATGTTTTCTTATTGCATAAACCTTCAAGTTAAGGGAAGTATGTTGCATAGTATGTTACATTGTCAAATCTCAAAGGACATAATGAGCAAAAGAGGGCTAATGACAGGATCATTTGCAAGGTCATGTCATGAAGAAGCTACAACCACATGGATGTATCTCTAATTATGTTGTTGGGGCCCTCATTGCTCATACTCTATATATCTAGAAGAATAAAAGTCATAGATGTAAAGTCTTCTGATATTCCAATGTAAGACATGAACGTGCATTTGGAAAGAATGTATCACTAACATAAATTTACCGACAAAAAAAATCTTTATTGGTAATACCGATAGAATACCGAGAGAAACTATTAAAAAATAAATTAAAAAAATATACCAATGGATTATCTACAGAATACTGATAAAAAAATTTATTAACAGATATTTTATTGACAATAATGGCACTAACAAATGGCGCCAATAATTTTCGACATACTTACCGACAGAAATGTCAAAGAGTCGGTAATACTTAGTATGAATTATTGCATGAATTATTCTCATTTTTAGTGATAAAACTTACCGACATATATTTATATCGATAATACCGACAAAATATAATTTTTATGGGTAAAAATACTGACAGAATATATTTTTTATAGGTAAAACTGACATAAAATATTTTCTCTCGATAAGTTTACCGACAGAAAAGTGATTCTATCAGTAAATATATAGTCTCAACCTAATTAGTTGGACAAAAATTTTACCGCAATTAGGTGAGCCGTTTACGTAGAGAATATATTTTCTGTAGGTAAAATTACCGACATAATATACTCTTTGTTGGTAATATGTAGGTAATACCGATAGAAAATATTTTCTCTCGATAATTTTACTGATAGAAAAATAGTTCTATCCGTAAATAAATAATCGCCATCAAATTAGTTGGGCAAAATTTTTAAAGCCATTAAGTGAGATGTTTAACGAGAGAATGTATTTTTTTTGTAGGGTAAAATTACCGACAAAATATATTTTTTGTCGGTAATAATAAGAGAATATATTTTTCATAGGTAAAATTACCGACATAATATAATTTCTGTAGGTAATACCAATAGAAAATATTTTCTCTCAGTAATTTTACCGATAAAAAAATATTTCTCTCAATAAATAAATAGTCGCAACCCAATTAATTGAGCTAAAATTTTACCGCCATTATTTGAACTGTTTATCGAGATAATATATTTTGTGTAGGTAATATACTGGCATAATATATTTTCTATCGGTAATTTTACCGAGAAAATATATTTTCTTTTGATAAATTTACCGACATATACTTCATTTTCTCGATAAATTTTACCTATAAAAATAAAATTTTTCCTCTCCTTTCTCATTTATGTTAATTCTCCCCCATTTTTTTCATTTCTCTTCTCCCTCTATCTGCCTATGTCCCCCTTTCTATGTGTTTTTATTTTTTTATTTTTTGCTTAAAGAAGAAGAAGTAGAAGAAGAAGAAGAAGAAGAAGAATACGATATTTATTTTTATTTTTTTAGTTTTTGATAATTTTTATAATATATTAAATTTTTATTATTTATTTTTTAATTTATTGTTATTTTTTTGTAAATTTGATATTTTATTTTGGGTTTGTGAGTGTTAAACTTTAAGTTGATTATTTATATTTTGATTGTGTGTTGTTTGATTTTTAAGGTTATTTTAATTAATCATAATATTATTTTAGGAATTTTTAAAATTTTCATAATATATTTAGAAATTTATTTAGGGTGTTAGATTTATTTTAGGGTATTTTTTATTTTTTAAAAACTTTTAGTTATAATAGATTTTTTTTTTATAAATTTTAGAATAAAAATTTTTAAAAAAATTATTTTTGTTAAATTTATCTATTTAAATAGAATATGTTTTAAGAAATTTTAGAATTTTTTTCTTATATTTTTAGAACTTTTTTTTTTGTAAATATAAATATTTTAGGGTGTTAGATTTGTTTAGGGTATTTTTATGATTTTTAAAAAATTTTAGCTAAAATTGATTTATTTTTTATAAATTTTAGAATAAAAATAATTTTAAAAAATTTAGGTAAATTTGATTTTAAAATTTTAATTATAAAAACGAACTATAGAAAAATTTTATTTAATTAACCAGAATAATTCTTAGGGAACTTTAAAATTTTCATAATATTTCTAGAAATTTTTGGTATTTAAAAATTTTTAGGGTGTTAAATTTTTTTAGGTATTTTTTAGTGAGTTTTATATTTTTAGTTAAAAATTATATTTTGTAAGTTTTTAAAATTTTTGATTTAGTGTATAAAAAATATAATTTAAGATACATGTTATGATTTTATAGATTTTTAGTTAATTAATTTTAAGAATTAAAATATATGGTTATTTTATTAATTTATATGAAATAAGTGTTTAATTTTTTTTGTTTTACATATTTTTAGTTAATTAGTAATAATAATTAAAATTTTATGGTTAATTTATTATTTTATAAAAAATTAGTGTTATTTTATGGACTATTCAACAATAGATCCATGAGCAGATACAGGTCTAGGTACAGGAGCATGTTTAGACATGGATGCAGAAGTAAATGCAGAGCGAAGTGCAGAGATTGGTCCAATAGTAGCTTAATAAGTTTATGGTCAACTTTATGTGAGGGATCTTTGATCTATCACAACAGTTTCGTTCGGGTAGTTCTCTTTCACCTTCAATTCTACTGCCTCCCGCTTCTGCTTGATTTTAATTTTTTTTATATATTTTTTATTATTTTATGTATATTTATTTTATACTTCTTCGTTATTAGATTTAATCTCTATTTAAATATATATTTTATTTTCATATTTTATTTTATTCTTTTTAATATTCAATTCATTTATACATTTTATATAAACATCATAAAAATTAAAAATAATAAAAAAAATATTTTAAAATTTAAAAATAATTAAATTTTATAATAATTTTTTTACCAATAGATTTAAATAGCCTGTCAGCATATGTATTGCGACAAAATTTTATCGGTAATACCAACAAAATGAACAAGATTTATTTTTGTTGAAATTACCAAGTTATTTTCTGTCGGTAATGTCGACAAAATTTTATCTCGGTAATTTACTGACAGAATTTTCTCTCGGTAATTACAACAGAATTTTCTCTCGGTAATTTACTGACATAATTTTATATCGGTATTACTGATAAAATATTTTCTCTCGGTAATTTACCGACATATTTATTTTCTTCGGTATTTTTATTACCGGCAAAGGATATAACTACAAAAATTTTTTGTTGGTAAATCTAATTACCAACAAAAAAATAAGAATTATTGACAGATTTTTTCATCAGTAATCCGGTACATTCTTGTAGTGCATGGGAGCACTTCAATTGATCACCTCAGTCTGTGAGTTAATAGAACCACTGTAAGTATTATTCATGCATATCATGCATACATAAGCATATCATACTGCATTTTTTATCTTGCATTATCTAATCTTTGTCAAAGTGAATAACAAATATTCTATGAAGCAAACATAAAGCATATATGGAATCAAGTGGCATGGAAGACCCATTATTTGAGGAAGATCCAGTCACTTTACAAAAATGGAGATGCATGCTTGTATAAGGAACCAAACAATACACAAATATCAATATGAGCTTGGATGGAAACAAAATCATTGGTTTGAGCCTACACAGAGACAAAGTTTCTCTTTTCAAATTTTGAGTTTATGCGCATATAAAATATTTTCAGACTCACTTTAATATTTTGCCATGCGGAGGGCAAAGAGAGGATATAAGGACTAGCTAAAAATAGTTAAATTTTTTGCAAAAAGAAGAACAAAAAGACTGAATAAGAAGAAAACAAGAACCCCAAAAGAATGAAGATGCAAAAGACAAAAGATCAGTTAGCTAGAAGAGCTGAAGCCAATATAGGACAAATGTCTAAGGATGAAGATCAATTTTGAAGGGTGAAGACCCGATGTCCAAAGATGAAGATCCATTTTAAAGGGTGAAGACCCACAATTCATTGAAGAATAGAATAACTGGCTAGCAGAAAGTCAAAACTCTCTAATGATAGAAGGTCAGCATAATCCATTGAAGAATGAAATAGCCGGGGAGAAGAAAGCCTGCAGTCTCAAATGGCAGAAGGTCGGTCTAGCTAGAAGGGCTAAAGTTGATCCATTGAAGAATGGAATAGCCGGCTAGAAGAAAGCATGTACTCTCAAATGGAAGAAGGTCGGTCTAGCTAGAAGAGCTGAAGTTGATCCATTGAAGAATGGAATAGGTAGCTAGAAGAAAGCTCGCACTCTCAAATGATAGAAGGTCAGTCCAGCTAGAAGAGATGAAGTCGATCCATTGAAGAATGAAATAAGTGGCTAGAAGAAAGCCAAAACCCTTAACTGATAGAAGGTCAGTCAAATCTAGCATCGGGTTGAGGACTCAAATCCAACATTGGGTCAAGAACCCAAATTCAGCATCGGGTTGAGAACCCAAATCCAGCATCAGGTCGAGAATCCAAAATCTAGTATCGAGTCGAAAACTTAAATCCAAGTCTTAGGTTAAGAACCTAAATCCGGTCTCTGGTCTAGAATCCGAATTTAGCCTCGGGTCCAGAACCCAAAATCAAAATCTCGGGTCCAGAATCCATTCTTGCCCAAAATCAGTTCAAAAGCCATGTTTCTTTTCACTTTCTTCTACTGAAGTCTCAGATCATTCAAGTAGAGGATAAAACTGTAGATCCTTAATTTTGGCTCAATTCAAATTTGATTTTAATTAAAAGAGGCCGGATTAATTTGGCTCAATTCAAACTATAGACACTCTAAGTCGACATGAGCAATGGCTCATGTCGATTTGGACAGTCTAAATTGACATGATCTGGATCCACATCGACGTGGACACTATAAATTGACATGAATCCTAATTCGGAAAGAATTTAGCCAATTTAAGAATCCTAATTATGTTTAAATTCAGGACCGTATTGCGCTCTATTAATTACTACTACAAGTGACACTCGTAAGTATATGAGGTAATTATAGCAATGATGATTGCCCCAAGGTCATCTCACAAGGAAGGAATTGTTTTGCAATAGTTTGATTAGCAAGAAATTTAAAAACAAGAGTGTGATGTTTGAAGTAGTGGTGAAAAGCAATTAAAATTAAAAGTAATGTGTGTAATGGTTGTACAAGATTATTTCAATTCTAGGAATGGTGCCTAGGGTTGTAGAATTAAAGCTTAATTCTCAAATTATGCATTAATATAATCTTGAATTTAAATTTGTTCTTTGAGTTTAATTAGTAATTACCAATTCATTAGTTTTCACATTCATGAATTAACAATAACCAATTGTTTTGAAATTACAAATTAATAAAACCCTAGAACTTATATTTCTAATTCATTCTTAGGGTAGTTGAATGCATAATTCCAATATCAAATTTCACCTCTCGGTCCTTCATTCAATATCTAGAGATCAATAGGTAGCTAATATATCAACCTAACATTCAATCCAATACAATCAACTAATAGCAAGATATATTAATGAAAATATCAAATCAAGTCATTCAATCAAATCAACTACAAACCCCTAGGCATAAGTAATTTATCTCATCATCATCAATTTAAAATAAATATTGATCTCAATATAAATCAAATCACAATTGTCCATTGAAATATTAATGTTCTTAACAAACAGCAACAATCTAGAAATGAATTAAAAGAAAGAATATAAAAACCCCTTTGAAGATGCTAAGAGTTGAACTTCAAGTCTTCCTCCTAGCTCCACTTTGAATATGATGAAGAACTAACAAGCCTTCTTCAATCAACGGCTCTCCTCTTGAAAGATGGAATGGTAACTCTATCAAGCCCACAACTCCTCAATCAAGCTTTCTTCAAACCCTAAACTTCACAAGAGCTTGCTCACCCAATTCATCCCCAAAAATGTTAAGAATCTTGTCTATGGAAGAAATAGAAGGTAAAGATGAAGGTGATGTTCATGGTCTCTCTCAAGACCAAGAACAAGAAGAATGAACTAAGGAACAAGATCCTCCCCCTAAGAACAACATCCCAACATGTATATGTATCCCTCTTTCCATTCTTTTTTAATTTCTTTAGACACAAAGCATGTCTTGCCAACTCACACACTCCATTTTGTCTCCCACTTATTTCATAATTTAAATTTTCATCAAATGAATTAGGTAACCTTTTTCTTCTTTTATTATTTCTTTTTAAAAGATGGCACTTGTTTTCCCTCATTTTATCCCTTATTTCATGTAAAATAATTGAAAGAATTCTCATAAGACAATCACTCATTTTCTTATGGACATGGCCAAGCCATATGGTCGTGTCCATGGTTGCCTCAAAATCTTTTTTCTTTTCCAAGTGGGATATGGCCAAGGCCTTGGCCATGTCATGTGATACGACCAGTGGCTTAGCAGTGTCTCTTGAGTGTGTTCTCCACTCTCTCAATTTTTGTTTTGATCTTTAAATGGGATATGGCCAAGACCTTGACTGTGTCATGTGACACGACCAATGGCTTGGCCGTGTCTCTTGGGTTTGTTCATTTCTTTATTTCCTCCTTGCTTCTTTTTATTTTGTTCAATTGGTGAGACACTACCAATGCCTTGGTCGTGTCTAGTGACATGGCTAGTCGCTTGGCCGTGTCTCTTGCTTGTGTCTATCTCTACCAAATTTTTCTGCCTCTTTCCTTTGATGAGGGACACGGCCAAGCCAAGAAGTGTCTTGGCCGTGTCTCAAATTTTTCCACCTTAATAATCCATTAAATTGAATTAAAGCTCCATTGTTTTGTTCTTCATCCTGGATCAAATACTTCAAACAAACTTTAAATACAAATTAAAAAAAAATCAATCAAAAGCCAATAAAATTATACTAAAAATAAATACACAAATGATAAAAACAGACCGGGAACCCTAATTGCACATTATAAATAAACGGGACAACAATATTTATAAAAAAAGACCTATCAGTAAGAAAAGAAAGCAACAATAACAAAAAACAAAGATCATCCAAGAAAGAAATAAAACATATACATAACAATCTAAGAGGCAGAAATCAAAACTGTCTTGATTCCATTAAACCTCCAGCCCGAAGCTAAGTAGATTCAGGCAGTAAGCTGGGTCATCTTTTAATTTGATGGAGCCAACAAACAAAAGGCACGGTTTCATGTTTAATTTATTTAAGCTTAACAGAGTTTTTCTTGATCATTTACCTTCAATGTTCACCATCTTAAAACAATATCCAGTAGCTAATTATTTTTAAGTATCATCATGCAGAATCATTGTTAGTTTAGCTTATAATAATCATGTGAACCCTTTAAATTATCATCATCTTTGCAAAATAACTTGTTAGATCACTCAGTAGCAAAACCATTAGAACTATTAAAGTTGTTAGTTTTAGCATAAGGAGAACCTCAGTGATAGTTTATACAAAATTCCTAATTTTTACCTTAAAACCCTAGTTTACATTTTAAACCTTAATTTATATTATAAAACCCTAGTTTATATTCTAAAACCTTAATTTTCATTCTAGAATGCTAATTTACATTTTAAAATCTTAATTTGCATATCAAACCCTAGTTTGCATGTTTTAAACCTAAATTGCATGTAAGAAATCTTAATTGCATGAGATAAGCCCTAAAACCCTAATTTAGCATTCCAAACTTTAAGAAAACCTAATTTAGATATTAAAACCATAATTTTACATATTTATTATTCAATGTGAGATTAAAATCTAGGTTTGATTATTTAATTTATTACTATATACTTATGATGGATGATTTATTCTATTTGGTTTGTAATGGATGATTTACTTTTAATTATTATGAATAATTGAATGGTTTAATCATATTTGGTTAATTATTTTAAATTTGATTATTCTTATTCCATACTATGTGGGTGTATTATTTATTTATATTGTAATTTATTTAAAGACTTTGGGACAATTATAAAGGACATATTTCCACCTTTTCGTGGGTGTCCTATTTTATTTATTTATTTTTTAAACATTAAAGGATTGTAAGGGTGTGTTTCCATCTAAGGATGGGCACCCATGTTATTTTGCTAATGTAATGTTTTAATGATTGAATCTATTTTGTTAATAATTGCATCTAGCATGGACAATAATATAATACTTAGAAATTCAATAATATTTAGGCCTAAAAAAGAGGCTGGTTCCAATGAACGGAAGTTATGGGGGGTACTGGCCCATTTCTTACATTCCCTACACATACCCAACTTTCTGAACCCAATAGGGGGGTGAGAATTCCTTCGGAATCGAGTCATCCACCCTTTTTATTTTCCCAGCCTGTCCGGGTGGCGACTCTATTTTCTCAGGATTTAGGCTCGCTTTCTCTAAGGTCATGAGCATAACAGTACCAAAGTTGCAAAAACCATTCCATATGGGAGTAGGGCAAAAATTCCTGCTTATAATTAGAGTATTCAAAACATACTTTTGATGTCATAGGGAAAAATTTTTCCTTTAGGGAGATTTGAATCACTCCTATCCCACTTTTAAAAGAATTTGAAGCCCCATCAAATTTCATAATCCAGTTTCTTTCTAGTCCATGCTCTTCTTCCACTAACATGATTCCTTCATTGGAGAAGTCATAAATTATTGGATGGTAGTCTTCAACAGTTTGATCTGCTAAATAGCTTGCTATAATACTCTCTTTTAACGCCTTTTGGGTGATATGTTTTATCTCATACCCAATCAATAAAAATAGCTGTCAAGCAATTCTCCCAGTTAGAGCTAGCTTCTTAAAATTTTAATTAATGGGATCCATTCAAGATATCAAAAAGGTGATGTAGTATAGCATGCGGTGCCTTAATCGGTGAGTTGTCCATGCTAATACAACATAAGTTCTTTCCAATAAAGAATACTTTGCTTCAAAATTGGTGAACTTTTTACTTATATAATTTATGACTTGCTCCTTCCTTCTTGAGTCGTCATGCACCCATTGAGCTCTCAAAAACTGTCAAGTACAAGAGAACTGGATGACTGTATAAGCGGTTGCAGAATTGGAGGAGTATGCAAATAATGTTTGATCTTATCAAAGGCCATTTAATATTCTTCATTCCATTTCCTCGAGTTATTCTTCCTTAAAAGTTTGAATATAGGCTCACACGTAACTGTAGTTATGATATGAGTCGAGCAATATAATTAAGTTTTCTTAAAATGCTTCTACTCTCTTGATCCATTTTAGGAGCTGACATTTCAACTATAGCCCTAATCTTATCAAGATCAATCTCAATTCCCCTCCTACTGACTATAAACCCTAATAACTTCCCCTATGTGACTCCAAATATGCACTTTGTAGGATTTAATTGAAGCTGATATTTCCTTAGCTACTCAAACAACCTTCTTAGAATTGCAACATAGTATTCACCATGTTGAGATTTTACTATCATGTCATCAACATATACCTCTATTTCTTTATGCATCATATCATGAAAAAGGTAACCATCGCTCTTTAGTAACTTGCCCCCAGATTCTCCAGTCCAAAAGGCATCACTTGATAACAAAATATTCCCTAGAGAGTGATAAAAGTTATTTTTTCCTTATGATCAAGATTCATTTTAATTTGATTATACTCAGAGAATCCATCTATTAATGAGAACATATGGAATCAAGTTGTATTATCAACCAGTACATCAATGTGCAGTAGAGGGAAATCATCCTTTAGACTTACACGATTAAGATCCTAATAAACAATACACATTCTAACCATTCCATCTTTCTTAGGGAGAAGAACAATGTTAGCAACCCATTCAGGATATTTAGTCACCTTCAAGAAACCTGCCTCAAACTACTTTTTTTACCTCTTCTTTTATTTTCAACAAAATGTCTGACTTCATTTTTTCTCAACTTTTATTTTACAGGTTTACATTTTGGCTTCAATGGTAAATGATGCACAATTATATCCATACTTAATCCTAACATATCCTGGTATGACCATGAAAAGACATATATGATCTCCCTTAGAAATTTGACCAGCCTTTCTTTGAGTTCTAAAGGCAGAGATGCATTAATCCTTTTTTTTCTTTTATTTTCTTTGATTCTGAAGTTTACTGTCTCTACTACCCCTTCTGAAGGTTGTATAAATTTTTCATTCTGTTCTATCCTCTTAGTTTTCTCATGAGGAAAATCCTCTTTGTTTTCTTTATCATATGAAATTTCAAATATAGGGTTATCAAAATCACATACAGACTCAATTTTGTTAAGATTTAATTCATCACTGGTATTCTTGGGTAGAGTAAGTATAAAAGGAAAATATTACTAAGATATAGAAAGTATGCAGAAGGTAACAAAGAATGAAAAACATCAGGGAGAGTTCAAGAATTAGAATGAAACATGCATTTTATTTCAGTAGAAATTATTATGAAACATTCAAAAAGGAAGCCCATGCTAATATTTTCCTAAGATATTAGGCAGAATCATAGAAAATACTTATTTGATTTAAGTCATGAAATGGAAATTCATAGGTTTTCCAATTGTTTAGATCTTGTTCTAGTGGCAAAAGTGTAACCATTAAGTTGTTTCATCATAAGGCTTTTTCTCGTTCACCATATTCATCAATGAATTCTCTGACATTGTCTCTACATCTCGTAGATCTCCTATTGTCTTCAGTTCATCTTGAAAAAAAACCAACGCTTCTGAAGGTTTGCTTTTGGGGCGGGAATGTCATTTTCTCCATTAAAGCTTCATGATTTGCCAATCTTTCCAGTTGATGATCCTTTTTATCTTTCCGAATTATTCTCCCGTCTTCTCTAATAATCTTGTACCCTAATTCAACTTTATTGTCATTGTTGGGAGGAAGCAAAAAGGCATTAATTCCTTGTTTATGTTTTCCTAAACCTTTTTCTGGGGAATAGCTTGCCCTTATCATTTATTTTGCTACCATCATAGATGTGGTTGATAATCAAGAGTTAGCATGACTAATCTTTCTCTAACATATGAAGCATTTGCTATATTAAAGGATTGGAAAGAACTTTCAAAAGCTTCATTCGTTGCTTCGACATATGGGGTTGAGACTAGTTTAGTGATTAGATGGTCTTCTTCCCCTGAAATTTCAATTATCTTTCTTTCAATAATGAATTTGACCTTCAAATATAGAGATGATAGTACTGCCCCTGTCGAATGTATCCATGGTCATTCTAATAATGTAACACCCTTATACCTTATACAGACATAATACATACACTCAGTATAAGTAAAATATGTATATAAAGTTCAAAATATCATGACCAGGTTTAATAAAAAATTTTATATTTCTGATTTAAAATTCTAAACACCTTAAAATGTATAATTTAATAGTAAATAAAATATTCTTTATTAATTATAGGAACCCAAAATAAATATTTCATATAAAAATATCTGAAAAAAATTCACCAGAGTTTTGTTTGTAATTTAGGCATCCCCAAAAAATCAACAATTTCACAACCTGTATAAAAACACTCCTAATAAAATAATTCACGCATTTCCACCCCCAACATCCCAAATCCTCCATATTTCTCAAAACATTTACACTATATACATATATACATATACCTCAAAACATTGTGCATAACCCACATTTTACAATTATTCAAAGCATTCTTTATGATTTACAATATATATACTCTAAAAATATAATATAATATAATAATATCAAAATATACTATAATATAAAATTTATAAATGCTAGCAAAGTGGCTCTGATCTTGATGTATCCACAATCAGCTCAATAAGCAGACTCTAATCTAGATCCGGCTTGGTCTAGAAGAACTCTCCGGCTCAACTAGATATTCTCTGTCACCTGCTAGATGAAATACAATTGCACTAAGCTAAAGTTTAGTAATACAAACTCTAAAATAATGCCAATGCCATAATGCTCTTATGCCATGTCACAATGTGGCATCCTAGCACACATATTATTTCATCATTTAATAATTCACACAAACATATACATAAGCATGAGTCCAAAGAACTAATAAATTATTCAAATTCCAGAGTTACTATTTTTGGTCCATAATGATACCAAGTGTCTAGCCCCGAAGGCAAATTAAATAATGCTCAAAAGCTAGCCCCGAAGGCAAATCATATCACTGTGATGCCAAGCGTCTAGCCCCGAAGACAAATAATGAGGATAACCTCATAGGCATGCCGTCAAACACAGAACTCTGGAAATTCAATAACATACTAGGTATATAATTATTTCATATTTTCCATCATCAATTTCTTTCTCATTTTTTCTATTTTCAATTAGGCACATTGCCTTATTTTCTCATTTTTCTCATTCATTTCAATGTCATTTCATTTAAATTCATCATATTCCATCACAATGTACCTCATTATCCATTAAAATCACATTACCCAAATATTTTGAGAATTTTTCACATAATGCAAATAAATCACATTTTACTCAATTTAGCCATTAATAATGACTTTTCACAATGCAATTTAATGCATATACAACAATTTACAAGTCATAGCACAATGTTCACTAATATTCAATGCATCAAGTAGCTTAATACATTTTACATCCAAAATGTGTTAAGCCTAATATAATGCCAACTTATCTAATTTATCAAAAGTTTGTACTTACCTAAGAATGCACTCCAAAACAAGCTTCAAAAGTCTCTCCAATCTTCTCTTCCAAGTTTCCCTTCAACACTAGGGTTGGACAAACTCTTTTCTCTCAATGCCTATACCATATGTGATCATAAGTAATTATTTAATATCACATTCTAAGGCATTCTTAATATCAAACCATAATTAAACATCACTCTAGAGAAAATTCCAAAATTTAACCTTTCCTTACTTTAACATTGAACTTCTATTTTAATCCATTTAAATTAGTGTTTTAAGTTTATTAATATCATTAAAAACATATTTTAATATGTTTAAACCAATTACATTACAATAACACATACTTATCTTCCAAACCTTAAAATGGCATAACCTTCTCCCATTGAAGGTTCTCCATTCAAATTCATTCCAATTATCTATCTAATCTTATTCCCATCACTTATATCCTTAAAGAACATGATTAAAACAATAAAACCAAACAATTCACTATACTTGAAAAATCCCCTTTTTCAAAACCCTAAATCACCACTACCATTACCAAACTCTATCCAAACATAACCAACTCCACCATTTGACTTTAAAATTCATTGTTTATGCATCAAAACAACACATTTGGAACCATTAAACTCATGTTTCCACAAACCCAAAAGTTTCATAACCCTAAATTCTCTCTCTTCACCAAACTCAACTTAAATTCAACTATTTTTTCAATCTAACCTTAAAATCATTAATAACCAATCAAAACAACTTCATTCATATCCAATTAAGCAATTAAATCATGCTACTATAAAATCTCAAAATTCACATAACACACTTTTCCATAGAATTAGCAAAATTGGTAAAGAAGCTTACCAATTAATGAAGAATCTTCTAAAACTTCACTTAAATCCTTGAAATCGCTTCAATTATGGATGCTTGGAAGAAGGAAAAACCTTGTCTTGGTGGCTATGGAGTTCAGTCTTACCTTGAAGAAGAAGAAGAAGATGATGATGATGACTAATTTTAATTTTCTCTTTCTTTCCACTTAAAAAAAATATAGCCATGTATATTATTTTATTTTTAATAATTAATTAATTAATTAATTAATTATTTAAAAATCATATTTTACTCTTCCAACCAAAAATAATCTATTTTTAATTTATTCAAATAATTTTAATTTTACAAAGTATAATTATAAAAATGCCACTTGACTTTGACTTTTCTTTTAAAACAGTGGATTTTTGTATATGTTAGGTATATTTTAGGTATATTTCACATATACATTATACTTTTTCACTTAAAATCCTTTCATTTTCCATTTAATTTATTTATTTAATTTATTTAAATTTAATTTTAATTTATATAAATTTGGGATGTTACAAATAACATATTGTAAGCTGGTACCATCCCTTGAAATGTGATGTTAAATATCCCATCAAAGGCCCAAACTATCATAAAGCGAGGCTGTATGTATATCTCATAGATTGGTAGCTTTGAGAGGGTTGTTTTAGGTAAGATATTCATGGATGACCCATTGTCCACTAAAACATTTGTAACATAATATCCTTTACATTAGACTGATATATGTAAAGATCTTATATGTCAAGTTCCTTCTCCTGGTAGTCCATCATCAGTAAAAGATATGCAATTAGCTATCATTATACTTATAATTATATTATTCAAACTATCTATAGACATTGGATGACCCATTATCCATAAAAACATTTGCAACAAAATATCCTTTACATTAGACTGATATATGTAAAGCTCTTATATGCCTAGTTCCTTCTCCTGGTAGTTCGTCATTAGTAAAAGACATGTAATTAGCTGTCATTACACTTATAACTATATCATTCAAGCTATCTATAGAAATGTCTTGACAAGCATGTGCTTGATTCAGAACCATAATTATTGCATTTCAATGAGATTCTAAATTTAAAATTAAAGATAGCAATAAAATTCTAGCTGGGGTTCAATTCAACTACTCAATCACTTTGTATTCACTAACTTCAAGAATTCACATACCTCATGTTCAGAGACTAGTTTCTTTACTTCCAATTGTGATTCATTTTTATCGGTTGCATCTTGGAACTATCTAGCTTCACTTTCTTTCATCAATTCTCCTTCCTTAGCTATGCCTTTCTAGTTTTTTCTTTTTAGCAATTCTCTACTTCTTCTAGTGTATAGTAATGCCCACTTACCTCCTACTCCAAAGATATTGACCACCGATTCAATTTTGTTACATGCTTGGCATACACCATGATTTTAACTTATTACCTCATACCCATACTTCCAAGGCACTACTTGCATTGGGGGTATTCCATTAGGGTAAGGTGGATTCATAGTTTCCAATGGCATTAAGCATACTTGTTTTCCTTGTAGTAGTTGAGGAAGCAATTCTACATAAGTTATCAGGATATGATCAAATATTTCTACCCTCTTTCCAAGGGCAATTATTTTGTTGCCCTCCTTGATTAGGTTGATTTGTTCTATTATTTGCTTATTAAGCAAGTGTATAAGCACCAGGTGGATTGGAATAAAGAATATTTTGAGAACTCATAAATCGGGGAGCATGATAAGAGAACTAATACATTCTAAGCCCGACATTTGCCACATAATGTGATGGAGGATTATGATAGTAATTTTCTTTAGGCTGTGGATGCCTCTTACCATGTGGTTTCTCCTTCTTTCTTTTTTCCTAAATATGTCTTTTTGAGTTGTTCTCTTCAGTACTTTGCTTCTCAATTTTTTTTATTTTTCATGTCTTTCTTAATCATTTTTCCAGCTAGGACCAAATCTAAGAAGTTGGTAGTTGTGTTAGCTAGCAAGATGTTATAGAATGGTTGTCTTAGCGTGTATAACGAATTGGATATAATCTCCTTATCAATGAGAGGATGACTTACTTGTAATGTTTTGTCCCTCCATCTTTGTGCATATTCCTTAAAAGTTCATCATTTTTCTTTTTTATAGCTCTCAAATCATCCCCACTAGGTGTCATATCCATGTTACATGATATATTTATACTGCTTCATGAAAGAATTTTTTAGATCTTTCCATCTTCGAACGTGTGTTCTATCTAAATTCATGTATCACCTCATTACTGGTCCAGTAAGACTTTGTTGAAAAACATGAATCATTAACTTCTCATTACTTATATATGTTGTCATTCTACTATGGAACATTTATAGATGGCTTTGGACCATCATATTTTTCAAAGTGAAGTCTTGAATTTCAACTTTATGGTTACAGTGGGTACTAGGCATAATTGGGATGCATCAGTGGTTCCATACATATTAATCCCTTCAATTGCCTTTAAACGCTCCTCTAACCATTCTATCTTTCCAAAACAGGCATAGGACTAGATTTTTTAAAATTACTTTGCTAGATTTTTTAAAATTACTTTGCACCTTTGGGTCATCCAAGTTTGGGTTCTTAAGGAAAAATATGAGGCCTCATATTTATTTGAGCTTCTCTTTCTTTCTCTTTTTGTGGCATTCTTTGATAAGGTTGAAAAGCACCAACATTTTCAGCTATATGGGTACTATTACTTTGTCCTCCTTCTACTACCTTATATAGTGGGATAAAACCTGGTGGATATGCACAATCTCCTATGGCACCAAGAAAGGGACGGGCTATTAGAGTTTCTAATCTTGGGGCATTTGGCACAACTTCTGTGGTGTTTTTGCCTTCGAGAAATTTCATGAGTTATGTCAATTGATTTCTCATTTCTGAAACCTCTTCTAACCACTCCTTTATTTGGTCTATATCTCACCTTATTTCTTCTTGGGCTTTGTTTTCCATGAGTTTATTCTTTGACCGAGTCTTGTAATGATGAGTTAAGTCAGATTTATTTTTTGAAAGTTGGGCTATGTTGACGTTCCTGTTAGTATATTTACTTTGCAATAGAAAATGTTTTTATTTACTATTCTTCATTTGAATGAAATCATGATGCAATATTTGTGCAAACTCATGTTAAAAAATAATGTAAATAATTAATCCTCCTTCAACACATCAACATCACAAATATTTTGCTTATCAAATTATACAAGGAATCAAATCCCGTTAACTTTTTTTGACCTTTATCTGAATCTTCTATAATAGGAAAGCTCTCAATACATCTTTTTCATCAAATTATAGAGCTTTTATCCATGTGGTCCCATTGGCATATAAATTATCTTCATGTGGTTCACCTCTAGAGCCATCCAACTTGCTTATTGAGCTAATACTTTTAACTTTTTGGTGAGATGGTTAGCATCTGTGCATACCCTTATAAAATTATCCTAATTATAGACCCTTAATTTTAGCACGGATTAGGAATAAGAATCTTACCTTGTTCCATTATAATTTTAAACAAATAAAAGCCCAAATTAAATGGTATAATCTATTCGGTTCAAAAGTAATTAAGAATTGAGGTTCGGTTTGAGTCAGGGCTGCCAAAATCGATATGAGGGAGACCTCATATTAATTCTAACACACAAAATTGATATGAGGCTCCCTCATATCGATTTGGCTCATATCGATTTGGGCAGCCAAAATCGATACGAGGAAGGCCTCATATCGATTTGTTAGGCTCAAATCGATATGAGGCTACCTCATATCAATTTGGACAGTCCAAATCGATATGAGGTGCACTCTATGTTGATTTTGGCCTTTAATCCGAGTCCTAAAAACAATTGTACCAACCATTAGACTTTCTAATTAACTTATGAGAGTCAGATTAGGTTTAGGGTCAAGGTAAGTTTTCCTATAAATACGTGATTAACACAAATAGAAGGGAAGCAACTTGGATTAACAATTTGGCAATAAAGGATAGAGAGGATAATAGTTTTACGAAACCCTAATCATCAAGAAGCAATTGAGTAAACAGTAACAACATAACAATTCTTTCAGGCAGTTGTTTCCCTCCACCAATAACAAAAGTTGATACAGGCTGTAATAAGCATCAGGTTTGACTCAACGCATTGAAATTGGAGGAGCCTACAACACAGGTACATCTTCATTAATTCATGAATTCATTCAGCTTAAATTGCCATTTTTGTGAATTGAGCATATTATTATTATTACTTACATAACTTTGGGAATTTCATTCAACAAGTCTTAGCTTCAGTATTCAATTTGATTCAAACTTTAAATCAGTCAATTTTTTTATTTTCACTTATAAACCTCAATCGAATTTTTCAAAACCTTAAAGTCTTAATTTAAGCATTCTATACTTTATAAAACCATAATCCCAAAATCCAAAACCACAATTTAATTTTCATAACAAAAAACCTTATAACCCTAGTTTGATAACCAAAGCCCTAGCCTTTATTTAAAATCCTAAAATTATTTTTCAAATACCTATTATGTAGATTATAACCTAAAAATTAGTTAAACCTTAATTCCATTTATTCCTAGTTTCATAAACCCTAATCCTTTTTCATAAGAATTCCAAACCCTAATTTTGATTAAAAAACCCTAATTCAAGATGTAAACCTAAATTTATATTTTTATTATTGTATTTAAGTTTAGATGTATGATTTATTATGTCTTAGTAAATAGTTTATTCTTCTTTGACTTATTTAATTTATGATGGATGAATGGATGAGTATTTTTTTTTTATAATTATTTGCTTATTAATAATGTAAGAGGCATGTTTCCACTTCATGGATACCTCACTAATTAAACATCATGTAATTTAATATATTTCAAGTTTTGGACCTATGTAAAGGATATGTTTCTACCAATTGGTGGGTATCCTATTTTAATTATTTTTTTTTGTATATTGGACAATTGTAAAGGCATGTTTGCATCCATGGATGGGTGCCTATTTATTTGTTTTGTTTGGTCGTTCTTGTGATTTTAATAAAATATTTATTTATTCTTATGATCACATGTAATATGGATAATATCGTATTAATTAAGAATTTTACAATATTGAGACCTGAAAAGGAGGTTAGTTCCAATGAACCGGGCGTTATAGGGGTGCTGGGTCATTGTCACCTTCTCCACACGTATCCAACTTTTCGAACCCATTAGGGGGTTGGGGATTTCTTAAGAATCGAGTCATGCACCCCTTTCTTTTTTTTCGGCCCATCCAGGTGGTGACTCTATTTTCTTCGGATTTAGGCCCGTGTTCTCTAAGGCCCTAAGCCTAATAGTGTCGAAGTCGCAATAACCATTCCACATGGGAGTGGAGGCAAAAATCTCCGCTCACACTAATAAAAGACGCAGTCTTCCTTATATTTTCTTAGGCATGCGGCTAAATAATTTTTATCAACCAAAATTTACTCTATATAAGTAGTCAATTGATCCATCTGGTCCTAATATGCTTAGATTTTTCATACTAAATTTTGAAAATTATTTTATTGTTGGCATGATTCCTTAACTAGAGCTTCTATCTCACTCTTCATGCTTTCTTCCCTTTCTTTATACCCCTTTAATAGCTCTTGGAATATGCACTTTACCCCTTTTATCTTATTATTTTCTTACTCTATTTTGAAAGCACTTCTTTAACTTCCAAGATTATTATCTTCCTTTTCATTATGTTGGACTTTTTCAACTGCAAATGGATTTTCAGTTGCAAGTCTTAATATTATAAAATTCTTAAATATAATAATATTATCCATACTACACATAATAATTAAAATAAAGCATTATTATATTAAAATCAAAGCAGTATCTAAACAAAATAAATAAATGGACACCCATCCAAGGATGAAAATATGTTATTACATCGTCCATGCCTAAAACTAAATAGGACACCCACCAAAAGGTGGAAACGTGTCCTTTACATTGGTCCAAAAACTTTAGAATAAAATAAATCATGATGCTCATGATATGAGGTACCCAAAATATGGAAACATACCTCTTACGACGTTTTGAAATCAAAACAAATTAATAAAAGTAAACAAACATACATCATAAATAAATCATTCATCAAAGACATCAAACATCAATCAAAATGTATAATAAATATTCATCTAATTTGTATGAAATAGTAAGTATATAACTTTAGGGTTTATGCATCAATTAGGGTTTCTTAGGTTTTATGTTTAACAATTAGGGTTTTGCATATACTAGTTTAATTAATTAAGAAACATTTTAAAGAAATAATATGGCTACTGGATGTTTGAATTTAAAGATTAGATTTGAAATAAATTAGGGTTTGAATCTAAAGAATGGATGTTTTAGATTTAGGATTTCGGAAGTTATATGAAAATAATATTAAAATTTAGGGTTTAAATAAATAAGATTGAAAATCATGAAAATTGGTTTTTATATTAGGTATTTGAAAAAATAAGCTACTGTGATTTTAGAAAAATAGATTTGGTTATGGTTTAAGAAAACAAATTATTGTGGTTTTAGAAAAGTGTAATTTAGGGTTGTAGATTTTAAAAATATGTGTTACTGGTATTAAAACATTTAGGGTTTTGAAGCAATATTTTTAGTGTTTCAAATAAAGTTTGGATGGTTAGCAGAATAATTGATCAAATTGTATGATGAAGCTACTGTAAACATAAATAAAGAAATAGAGATTCAAACCTTCGTTGTTGGTTCCACCACAATTTTTGAATTATGGTTGAACAATAATAAAGACATTGTAGGCTGCCTTTGATGGATTGTTATTGCTTGCTCACTGCCTCTTGCTCCTTTAAGGTTCTCTTTTTTTGGCCAAAAAAATCCAAAAGTCCAAAGTTTGATAAAAATTTTCAGATCCCCTATATTTGTGTCTTTAATATGGTATTTATAAGAAAAAATAAAAATATAATATTAATTGGCTAAGGAAATAAAAATATTTTAGGAAACAAAATTAAAAACCAAGTAGAATAGGATTTTGGCAAAACCGTGCGCGGGCCGGGTGTGCAAAAGTGCGCTGGCGAAGAAAATCTGTTGGTGTTGGGCTTGGGTACTGTTGGCTCGGGTGCTTCTATGGCTATTTCGCCATAGGTTTTTCCTGCGGGGAATTGGACCAAACCAATTTGTCGCCCGCGACGAAAATTTTACGTCGCCGATTTTTATTTTTTTATTATTTTTATCCTTTTTATTATTACTTTTTTTATTTTTATTGAAAATAAATATTATTTAAAAAACACCACAAAAATTATTTTAGACTGTTTAAAAGTATCGGATTGGATTGGGTAAAAAATTAAGGGTTTATAGTTTGCCCCCTGCTTGAGCGATCTGAGACTACAACAAAAGAGAGCGAAAAGCAATGTGATTTTTTACTGGATTTAGATCCATACTGGACTCCATACCTAAGGTTGGTTTGAGGTCTGAACTCAAAAATAATTTAGGTTTTGGACCTAAGGTGAATTTAGTATTTGGGTTCTAGACCCAACTGCACTTAAAAATAATTTGGGTTCTGGACCCAAGGTGAATTTAAAATTTGGATTTTGGACCCAAGGTGAATTTAGAATTTGGATTCTGGACCTAAGGTGAATTTAGGATTTGGGTTCTGGACCCGAGGTAAGTTCTGAACTTAAAAATAATTTGGGTTTTGGACCTAAGGTGAATTTAGGATTTGGGTTCTGGACCCGAGCTAGAGTAATTTAGGTTCTGGACCCGAAGTAAGTTCTGGACTTAAAAGAATAATTTGAGTACTGGACCCAGAATGATTTGGATTCTGGATCCAAGGTGAGTTCTGGACTCGAAAATGATTTGTGTTCTGGACCCGGAATGAGTTTTGGACTTAATTTGGGTTCTGGACCCGAGGTAAGTTCTGGACTTTAAAATAATTTGGGTCCTGGACTTAAAAGTAATTTGGTTATCATGTGTTAACTTACCTGGCTCTGTGTTAGTGCCATCATTGTGTTATCCTGGGCGGAGGGTGTGTCTATAAAGCCCGACAATGGTATGATGTAGCACCCTCTTGAGTAAAACAGATAGTTCGAGATTACGGTTTTGAAAGTTTTATCTTGCAATTACCATCTGAGGAGTGTCTGATAGACAGGAATTTAGTTCAAGCATTGTTGGAGCGGTGGATGGACACGACCCATACTTTTCACCTACCTATAGGAGAGATGACCATTGGCCCAGTTGATTATATAGCCATAACTGGTATCCGGTACTATGGCCTTTTGGTCCCTCTTACCAATGATACTTTGTCATTCAAAGAAGTCCAACAGTTAATCGGTATGGAACCATCATTAAAAGGGCCTTTCAAGATAAAAATTGAGCCGATTCGAAGTTATTGGATGAACTATGAGTGACAGGTTCATGGGAAAATAGCCAAACAATATGCTCGAGGATTTTTACTGTTTTTGCTCTTATCGACCATTTTATGCAAAACCGATTCTTCCATCCATTTGTCGGTGTTGAGGGCCCTTATTGATATGAGTATGGTACCACTTTACGGCTGCGGTGAAGCTGGCCTTGCTTGTCTCTATCATGGACTAGACAAGATTTGCAGAAATAAGAAGTCTTTCGTTGGTTTCATGGTGGTTGTTGAGGTACTCTTCTTCCACTATTGTCAATTCCATTCTTAATCTTGCATGAATTTGATTTTCATTATTGTTGTAGGTATAGTCATATTAGCATAATCTTGTGAGGGTACCTGGCATTTCCTGAGAGAGAGTTGGGTATCCAAGATTAAATTTTTAGTTGTCAGATCATTTAGCAGTTCCTGGTGTAGACCCTTAATTTTTGACCCAGTCCGGTCCAATATATTTTAATTAGTCCAAAATAATTTTTGTGTTATATTTGTTTTACTATTTAATTTTTATAATAAATAATAAATAAAGAAAAATAAAAAAAAAATAAAAATCGGCGACGAAAAAATTCATCGCCGAAAAACAGTGCTGGACAAAATCGCTGTAGGCCATTTCGCCCAGCACTGTTTTTCAGCGATGAATTTCGTCGATTTTTTCGTCGCCGATTTTTATTTTTATTTTTATTTTTGTTTATTTATTTATTTTTATTATTTTTTTATTAATTATAAAAACTAAATACTAAAACAAAAATAACACAAAAATTATTTTGGACTAATTAAAATATATTGGACAACACAAAAATTATTTTGAACTAATTAAAATATATTAGACCGGACTGGGTCAAAAATTAAGAGTCTAAAGTTTACCCCCTGCTTGAACGATCTGAGACTTTAGTAAAAGAGAGTGAAAAGCAATAAGACTTAATTTTTGAGATGGTTGAGGTTTTGGGTTCTGGATTTGATTTGGGTACTTAGACTCGAGATTGAATTTGATTTGTCTGACCTTTTATCAGTTGAGAATTCTAGCATAACTGGTTGTTCCATTTTTATGAATTGTGGATCTTTACCCATCAAAAATAGATCTTTATCTATTAGAAATTGGGTCTTTAACCTAGGAACATGGATCTTTATCCATTGGAGATTGGGTCTTTACCCTTGAAACATGGATCTTTATCCATTAGAAATTGGGTCTTTACTCTTGAAACATGGATCTTTATCCATTGGAAACCGGGTCTTTACCCTTGAAAAATGGATCTTTATCCATTAGAAATTGGGTCTTTACCCTTGAAATATGGATCTTTATCCATTGAAATCAAGTCTTTACCCCTGAAACATGGATCTTTATCCATTGCAAAACGGGTCTTTACCCTTGAAACATGGATCTTTATCCATTGAAAATCGGGTCTTTACCCTTGAAACATGGATCTTTATCCTTTGGAAATTGGGTCTTTACCCTTGAAAAATGGATCTTTATCCATTGGACTTTGGGTCTTTACCCCTGAAATATGGATCTTTATCCATTAAAAATCATGTCTTTACCCTTGAAACATGGATCTTTATCCTTTGGAAATCGGGTCTTTACCCTTGAAACATGGATCTTTATCCATTGGACTTTGGGTCTTTACCTCTGAAATATGGATCTTTATCCATTAGAAATCGGGTCTTTACCCCTGAAACATGGATCTTTATCCATTGGAAATCGGGTTTTTACCCTTAAAATATGGATCTTTATCCATTGGAAATTGGGTCTTTACCCTTGAAATATGGATCTTTATCTATTGGAAATCGGGTCTTTACCCTTGAAAAATGGATCTTTATCTATTAGAAATCGGGTCTTTACCCTTGAAAAATGGATCTTTATCCATTAGAGGTCGGGCCTTTACCCTGGCTTCAGCTCTTTTAGCTGGACTGATCTTTTGTCTTTTGTATCTTCATTCTTTTGAGAATTCTAATTTTCTTTTTTTTTTCCATTCTTTTTTGTTATTCCTTTGCACTTTTGCAAAGTAAAAAATTTCAGCCATTTTTTAGATAGCCTTCATATCCTCTCCTTTCGCCTTGTGTGGCAAGATATTCAAAATATTTTATTTATGCATAAACTCAAAAATTGAAAAGGAGAAACTTTGCCCCCTGTGTAGGCTCAAACCTATGATTTTTTTATGCGGGCTCTGATTGATGTTTTTGCCATCTAGTTCGTCACACAAGCACATATTTCTTCTTTTGCAAAATAACTAGAGCTTCCACAAGCAAATAGGCTTTCCATGCCCCCCTTGATTCAGTATCTTCTTTTGATTCTTTACTTTGCAGGGTGTTTGCTGTTCATTTTGACAAGGAATAGACAACACAAGACAAGAAAGTGCGATGTGATATGCTCATGTATGCATGATATACATGAATAATACTTACAGTCGCTCCATCGACTCACAAATAGAGGTGATCAGTAGAAGTGTTCTCATTGGTCCCTTTCAGATGCTCGTTCAAGTCTTGCATTGGAATGATCAAAAGCTTTACATTTGTGGCTTTTATCTTCAAGATGTTGAAAATATGAATAATGGAGATCCCAAGTTGGAGAGTCAGGGATACATCCATTTTAAACTATGTTTTAGCATGTCAGTTGGTAGCTTCTTCATAACCTTGCCAATAACTATTTATTTTGCCCAACGTGTCCTTTGAGGTTTGATAGTTCAACAAACTCCCCTTAACTTGAAGGCTTCATATGACAAAAACTTTTTTTTTTGAAATCAAATGTTGGTTTTGCCAAATCAATGTCAATGTACCTCAGGACTTGATCTTTCCAAATTAATATATCCATAACATGACAACCCTAGTTACCGTACTAAACTCAGAAATCATTTCTATTTAAGCAAGAACTGTTGCACTTCAGATAGGCACATACACATTACTTGGCCAAAGGTCTCATTGAGTTTAAATATTGTCTATCTCATATGCATGCTTATTCAAACTATCTCCATTAATGGGCTTTACCTACCAAGAGAGATCAACAGGTCTTTGATAGGCTTGAAATGGGGTCTATAAGGGACATGGGTTAAAATGAAGGCCATTTTGAGATAGGAGGTGATGTGACACAATGGACAAACCTTCACACTATAAACTTCTTGTTGAAACTTTAGACAGTTGGGAGCACGAAAAGACAGAGCTTTGAACATTCTTCTTTCTTTCTGGTGTTAACCTGAATCTTGATTGGGATAGTCTTTACCTTTGCAAAAAGTTTGGTAACCAAATTTATTTCTTTTCTTCTTCTCCCTTTTCTTTTTATTTTTCTTAATCTTCCCTTTCTTTGAGCTTTTTATCATTTTGTCCTTCTTCCTTATAGGACTGTCAAATATAGAACTTTCAGGAACTAAATGGTCTTTCTCTCTTTTTCCTCCAATTTTGATTGAATCTTTAGTTGGGTTGGACCAATTCAAGTCAAAATGTCCTTATAAACCAAATGGAAGCCTTTTTAGGTTTTATTTCTCTTCTTTTCTTTTTCTTTATCTTTATCTTTATCTTTTTTTTTTGTCTTCTTTTTTTTTTCTTGCTTTCATTTCTCTTGTTTTCTTTTCTTCTCTTTTTTCTTTTTTTTTGTTTTCTTTTTGTTTTTTTTTTGTTCTATCTCTAAAAGAGTTGTCTTGTTTGTACCAACTTGAGCTTCCAATAATGGATGAGTGGAGTAACATAAATCTTCTTTAATAGGGATAAATCATTTGTTACTCTAATACTGTCTTGATATATTGGAGATATTAAGAGAACTTCAACTATCTTCATGGTCTTGAGAACTTCAACTATCTTCATGGTATTGAGAACTTCAACTATCTTCATGGTATTGAAAACTTCAACTATCTTCATGGTATTCATTTCTTTCTTTGATCTTCTTGCCTCTTCATCTTAGTGATCATAAGACTTGTCAAAAGTATTACAACAGCTCAGGGTAGGTTGTTGGGGTTATATTACAATGAAAAGAAAGCTAAAATTTTATGAAGGCTCAAAGGGACAACTTGGGATTGATATTTAATTGGGTGGATACTAGTTGTTGGCTCGTCAAACAATGCCTAGATCATTTCACTCTTAAATAAGTAGAGTTCAATTTTGCCTCGAAAGTTTGTCAAAGCATGTTCTAAGACTAACTAAGACCTAGACAAAGGTAATTATGCAGGATCTCTAAGTAAGCATACACAACTCAATGCTATAGAGCAATTCCCTCACCCAGTAAAGTCATTCGAGTCATGATGCCTAGATATATTAATTCATGAATCATCAAGTTAGATTCCTCATTGGTTGACCACCAAAATGAACAAAGACCAACAAAATTTTTGATGAAAGTAATTTATTTCAAGCAACTTTAAATTTGAAAAATACAATAGTTCCAAAATATTAAAGAAAGTAAAATTGAAAAGCAACATTCAAGCTAAGGAAAGTTCGTTGAGTTTAAGCTTCTTTTCCTTTCACATCTTCGATATTTCCATCTTGAAACGATGATAAAATAAAATCTTCTTCCAATTCTTTTCCCACCATGAAGGTTACCGGTGGAGGTACTCTTCCAAACTTAGGCAAAGGATTATTTTTTGTGCTGGTCATATCAGGCTCAGGTAGCTTACCACTGTCAATTAAATTTTGGATATCATGTTTTAATTGCAAGCATTTGTCTGTCTCATGTCCTTGTATTTGATGAAACTCACAAAAGGCTTTAGTATTAAATTTTGGGGGTAAAGGATTCGGCAAAGGTCGAGGGGCCAATGGCTATAATAATCCCTTCTTTTGTAGCTTGTTGAAGACCCAAGACAAAGGCTTCCCTAGATCTAAAAATTGTCTTTTATTTCCTTGACCAGTAGCACTGACATCAACTTCTTTTTGCATGCTTTAATTTCCAGACTGGTAATTCCCTTTCTCATTCCTTTTTATTGAAAAGCGATTTTTCTCCCTTTCCCACTCTTCAATTTGTAGACCAGCTTGGAGGAGATCTTTGAAATCCCTTATAAGGGTGTGAGACATCCTTTCATAGAGACTAGGAAACACCCCTCTCACAATCATCCTTATTTGATTAGAATCATCGGGCCTTTTCATAATCAAAACAGCCTTATTTCTCCATCTCTTCACATAGTCCACAAAATTTTTATTTGGCCTTTGTCTAATAGACTCCACTTCCATTAAGGTAACTTCCATCTCGACATTATATCCATATTGCTGGATGAAGGCCTTGTATAGCAAATCCCAACTCTTTTGTGTTCCATCATCTAAGGTATTAAACCAATTTTGGACAACAGGGTCCAATGAGAGCATGAAGTACCTTAGAGTTTGAGCCTTAGTAGCTCGGGCAGACTGCATAGCAGTGATATACTACTTCACATGGAGGTGAGGATTTCTGGTTCCTTCAAACTTGGTAAAAGATGGCATCTTGAATTTGTATGGAACTTCTTCATCTAGCTCAAATAGTTTGTAGATCTCAGACATCTCCTCGGTTTTCAACTTCTTCTCAAATTTCTTTTCTAAATTGCAATCATCTTTTCAATATCAGAAGTCTCGGTCTTTTCAACAGTTGTCTTCTTAACAACCTTTGGCTCCTTTTAATCTTGAGGTTCTTGGAAGTATTGAGCCTAATCATCATCATCAATGATCACCTTTTCATCATCAAAAACTACTTCACCAACTTTAGTGTTCCCTTTGTCCCTTGGCTTCTTGGTGCTAGCAGATGCTTCGGCATAATTTTCTAAAATTGCAGCTAGTTGATTCTTTATGGTCTCGGCCATGGCCTCTTTTATCTCTTCCATCTTGGCATTGAGGGCATCATCCACTATTCCTTGAATTTGTTCAGGCTCCGTTGCTGCTGGTGAAAAAGATATGGAGTCGTTGCTAGATTCTTCATCTCCGGCGTAGGTCAAATTGTCGTAAGCTTTTGAACTGTCATAATCCAGGGCTGTGAGCCAGAAAGGATTAATGATATGAGATGCAAATGTATGCATCTATGCATCTATGCACAAATAATTAACAAACAAGGACAAATAGGATGTTCCAACCAACCTTATAACATCCACACGCGAATGGCGAGTCTCTTTTCCTAGGTACATGGTTAACAAAATACCAACATGGGGTACTTTGTTTTCGAATATTTTGCTTGGATGTTTCAACCAATAGTTATATTTTTTAAAATGGAAATCAATCCATGATAATTCCCATTAATTAGGTTTTAATCCATTTAACCAACTATATTAGCTTTTATGCTATATTGGATTAAATTTAAATTGAGAGATTTATTATAAATAGATTTCTCATTTGAAAGAACAACTAATGATTCATGCCATAAACAAGCCCATGATTAATTATTCTTAGTATAAACTAGGCTCACAATTGATTTTTGGTATTTCGTAATTGACCTAAATAATTTGCAAGCTCTTTGTAAGAAAAGTAAAAATAATTTTATTTCTAAGCCCATTATAAAAAGATTTTAGAAAAAATAGATTTTGGGCTTAGTATTTGGGCCATGAGCAAAAAACTTTTTTTGATTTGTTTTTAGAAAAGTTTTATATCCAAAGGCCATCTTGAAAAGTTTTGAAAATAGCTTTGGTCTTTTGGACTTTAAAGAAGAAATTTATTTTGAGCTTACAATGTACTTAGGTCATATTAGAAAAAGAATAAACCAAAAACGTCATGATTTAAGCCAAGATAAATTAACCATAGTCAAACAACATGCATTTGGGGTAAAAACCTAAAAAGAGTAACTAGGCCAATTACATGAGCTTTAGTCTTTGGGTTAAAAGGCATAGGTTCCCATAGTAAGTATACATCAAATAGTACGAGGCTATGAGTGGTTATGCCATGCTCAGTCTCCATACCTTGAGTGAAAGTATGGTATCCCTTACATAACACAAAACGAGTAACACGGGCGTCCTAACTCACGCACACAATGCAAACTAATATGATGCAATAGATAATATCATTATAAGAAAGAATAGAATAATATAAAGACCAACGAAATCAACTTCTCTTATCCCCAGTAGAGTCGCCACTGTGAGCGGGATTTTTGCCCCCACTCCCGGTGGAATGGTTCTTGCGACTTCGGCACTGTTTAGGCTCGAGGCCTTAAAGAATACGGACCTAAGTCCGGAGAAATTGGAGTAGCCACCCGGACAGGCCGGGAAAAAGAAAGGGGTGGATGACTCGATTCCTAAGGAATCCCCAACCCCCTAATGGGTTCGAAAAGTTGGGTACGTGTGGGGAAGGTGAGAAGTGGCCCAGCACTCCCCCCCCCCCCCCAACGCCCGGTTCATTAGAACCGGCCTACTTTACAGGTCTTACTATTATAAATTCTTAAATATAATAATATTATCCATATTACATGCAACAATTGAAAGAAAGCATCATTATATTAAAATTAAAGCAATGTCAAAACAAAGCAAATAAATGGACATCCATCCAAAGATGGAAACATGTCCTTACATCATTCAAGTCTAAACTAATAGGACACCCACCAAAAGGTAGAAATATGTCCTTTACATTGGTCTAAAATATAAAAGCAATTTAAATTACAAGATATTTAACTAATGAGGTACCCACAAAGTGGAAACATACCTCTTACAACATTTGAAAATCAAAAATAAATTCGATGAAAGTAAATAACCGTTCATAATAAATAAATCATTTATCAACAATATCAAACATCAATCAAAATATGAACATTCATCCATGATAATTTAAATAAACCAAGCATTGAACTTAAACAAATAAAAGCATATAATGAACTACACAATCAAATTTAAAAATAAATAAAGCAAGTAAAGATACAAATTAAGGCTACTGTTTCTATTTATGATTCTTTATTTAATGTTTAGGGTTTTGAGATTTATTGGTTTAAGCTACTGTAAGTTTTAAGGGAAATAAAATGGATTAAGGTTTTATAATTTAAGAGATTGATAAGGTTCTTTGATTAACCAAATTAGGGTTTGAGGGGTAAAATCATGAAATTAGGGTTTTGATATTAAAATATTAGGTTTATGATTATTAGCTACTGGATTGATGTTTTTAAGCTTATTGTGTTGAATTTTAATATTTAGGTTTATAAGGCATTAAGGTTCTAAGGATTAGGGTTTAGAAAAACTAAGGTTTAAAATTTTAAGGGAATTAGGGGTTTAAAAAAACTAGGGTTTAAGGTTAGCTAGTTTGGGGTTACTGTCTTGGTTTTGAAGTTGAATTAGGGTTTTTAGTGTTTCAGAAGATGTATTTGATTTTGGAATTTGAAAAAACAATTTAGAGTTTTATAAAGTTTTATGTGATTTTTAGAAGCTGTAAGGTAAATTTAGGGTTTTAAGGTTTTGAAAAATTGAAAAAACAGATTAGGGTTTTGGGGAATTAATAAAACGATTTAAGGTTTTGGAAAGTTGGAAAGTAGATTAGGGTTTTAAGATTTTGAAGAAATAAATTAGGGTTCTTAGATTTTAGAAGAAACAGAAAAGTAATTTTAAGGTTTTTGAAAATAGAGTAGACGATTTAAGGTTCCAAGGTTTAGAAAAGGTAAATTAGGGTTCTAGTTTTTGAATCAAAAGAAACAATTGAATGATTCAAGCTAATGTAAAGAAAAAAGAGATTTGATATTCATACCTTCGTTTGTTGGTTTCACCAAAAATTACTTCTTGGATGAACAAGGATAAAGGCAAGATGGCTGCCTTTGATGGATTGATTTTTTGGTTGCTTATTCTTCTCTCAAAAAGTCCGATTGATTTCACTGCCAGAAAGTTTTAAAATCCGATCTCTTTTCAAAGTTTCTCCTTCCGATCGATTGTCCTCTCCTTTTCTTTGTTTTTTGGTCTTATTTATAGGAAATTTAGATGATTAATCCTAGTTGTTTATGAAAACTAACATTAATTAAGAAAAGGAAACCGAAACTAGATAGAATTTGGTTTCGAAAAAAATTACGTCGGAAAAATTTCGCTGGCGAAAAAACTGCTGCGGAAAAATTTTGCTGGCGAAAAAACTGTTGTGAGCGCTGGCAAAAAAACTGCTACGAACTGCTGCAGCCCCACCCCGCAATTTTTTTTTCGCCAGCGCTCGCAGCAGCCCACAGCAGTTTTTTTGCCAGCAAAATTTTTCTGCAGCAGTTTTTTTCTCCAGCGAAATTTTTCTGATGCAATTTTTTTCGAAACCAAATTCTATCTAGTTTCAATTTTCTTTTCTTAATTAATGTTAGTTTCCATAAACAACTAGGATTAATCATCTAAATTTCCTATAAATAAGACCAAAAAACACAAAAAAAAGGAGAGGACAATCGATCGGAAGGAAAAACTTTGAAAAGAGATCGGACTTTAAAACTTCCTGGCAGTGAAATCAATCAGACTTTTTGAGAAAAGAATAAGCAACCAAAAAATCAATCCATCAAAGGCATCCATCTTGCCTTTATCCTTGTTCATCCAAGAAGTAATTTTTGGTGGAACCAACAAACGAAGGTATGAATATCAAATCTCTTTTTTCTTTACAGTAGCTTGAATAATTCAATTGTTTCTTTTGATTCAAAAAACCCTAGAACCCTAATTTACCTTTTCTAAACCTTGGAACCTTAAATCGTCTACTCTATTTTCAAAAACCTTAAAATTACTTTTATGTTTCTTCTAAAATCTAACAACCCTAATTTATTTCTTCAAAATCTTAAAACCCTAATCTACTTTATAACTTTCTAAAACCTTAAATCATTTTATTAATTCCCCAAAACCCTAATCTGTTTTTTCAATTTTTCAAAACCTTAAAACCCTAAATTTACCTTACAGCTTCTAAAAATCACATAAAGCTTTATAAAACTCTAAATTGTTTTTTCAAATTCCAAAATCAAATACATCTTCCGAAACACTAAAAACCCTAATTCAACTTCAAAACCAAGACAGTAACCCCAAACTAGCTAACCTTAAACCCTAGCTTTCTTAAACCCCTAATTCCCTTAAAATTTTAAATCCTAGTTTTTCTAAACCCTAATCCTTAGAACATTAAAGCCTTATAAACCTAAATATTAAAATTCAACACATTAAGCTTAAAAACAACAATCTAGTAGCTAATAATCATAAACCTAATTTTTTAATATCCAAACCCTAATTTCATGATTTTACCCCTCAATTACTAATTTGGTTAATCAAAGAACCTTATCAATCTCTTAAATTATAAAACCTTAATCCATTTTATTTTCCTTAAAACTTATAGTAGCTTAAACCAATAAATCCCAAAACCATAAACATTAAATAAAGAATCTTAAATAGAAACAGTAGCCTTAATTTGTATCTTTACTTGCTTTATTTATTTTTAAATTTGATTATGTAGTTCATTATATGCTTTGATTTGTTTAAGTTCAATGCTTGGTTTATTTAAATTATCATGGATGAATGTTTATATTTTGATTGATGTTTGATATCGTTGATAAATGATTTATTTATTATGAATGGTTATTTACTTTCATCGATTTATTTTTTATTTCCAAATGTTGTAAGAGGTATGTTTCCACTTTGTGAGTACCTCATTAGTTAAATATCATGTAATTTAAATTGCTTTTATATTTTAGACCAATGTAAAGGACATATTTCTACCTTTTGGTAGGTGTCCTATTAGTTTAGACATGAACGATGTAAGGACATGTTTCCATCTTCAGATGGGTGTCCATTTATTTGCTTTGTTTGGATATTGCTTTAATTTTAATATAATGATGCTTTCTTTCAATTGTTGCGTGTAATATGGATAATATTATTATATTTAAGAATTTTATAATATTAAGACCTGTAAAGGAGGCTGGCTCCAATGAATCGAGCGTTGTGGGGGGTGCTTGGCCATTTCTCACCTTCCCCACACGTACCCAACTTTCTGAACCCATTAGGGGGTTGGGGATTCCTTAGGAATAGAGTCATCCATCCCTTTCTTTTTCCCGGCCCGTCCGGGTGGCAACTTCATTTTCTCCAGACTTAGGTCCGTGTTCTCTAAGGTCCCGAGCCTAAACAGTGCCGAAGTCACAAGAACCATTCCACCGGGAGTGGGGACAAAAATCCCCGCTCACACCTGGCTCTCACCATGCGCACACCCAGCGCTATCTCTTGAGTTGCTTAACCTGGGGCTAGGTAAGATAGTATTAGTATACTTTAAAATTTATATAAAAGTGCACTTACCTTATGTCATTTTGTAGGTCAATTTGGCTTGGTGGAACACAGAAGAGCAGATGAACTGGACTTCTTCCATGAATGCCCCGTTGCCTTTTCAACTTACCCGCCGAGTCATTGCCGGCCCTGTGTCTAGTGGTTAGTTTCTCAGGGAGAGAGTATATGAGTGGTTCCTTGGTCTCGAGCGATGTAGGATCCCGATGAGTTTCCCAAAGTATATTTTAAATATCGCATCAATGCCAGAGAATGCGTGGTGGTTGGCCCGGCACGGTTATGATATTGATACCTTTTTCTATCCACCGGATGCATCATATACCTAGTTTGTTCAAGTAGGACTCTTGAACTTTGATGTATCTCCTATTGGCGTATGGAAGGTTCCCAAGGAAAATGGAGAATAGTGATGAAGAGAAATATCACGGAGAGGAAGGAGGGTCTATCCCGTATCCCGGGCTAGCACCTCTCAGGTATACTTTTACCATTTCGCCATTGTAATTACTTATTTCTTAACTTGTTTTGACTATTTTAATGATTGTTATAGGCTGCTGGCTCATTTGGTCATGAGGCTGGACCTTCCTTTATCGCTCCTCCATTTGCTCATTCTAATCAACCGGAGATGTCATCTCATCCACAGGGCGTTGATATGAATTACTTGGTAGGTTTTCCTGCTACATGATAATTTATGCTACATGTATGCATGATTATGTATGCTCTTACTCTTTCCCTTCTGACTCACAGCAGTTGCTTGAGGAACAAAATAAGAAACTTCAAGAAGAGTTAGCTACTAGTCATCAACAGGTTGCCCATTTTGAAAAATTGCATCACCAGTCAGAGCAAGATTTTTGAGACTTTTGGTTTCAGGGGGTGAGAGATCCTGGTGCTTTGTCATCTAGGGGACTCCAAGTTGATGACCATAAGATCCTTTCGTCTACTTCGAATGAGGACCGTTATAGATCTGAATTTCAAGGTAATAGAGATTCAAGTGCTCCTCCTTCAGGCAGACTCGGGATAAATGATATGCCTCCTCCTCCAACAGGCGATGACTTTTTCAGAGCTTTGTTTGATCATGATTCACCACCTCCTTCTCAGTGATCTATCATGATTGTATTAATTGAGGAAATGTTGTATAATAATGATAAAAATAATAATGATGATAAATAATTTGCACTTTTACTGCAACTTTTGACTTTTAAAATTTTTTCTTCTTTTTTTTATCATCATTATTATTTCTACGCTACAATCATTGGTCTTTTCTCTTCACATTCAAAATTTCCACAGTAGCACTAATTTACAAAACCAAAGGCAACGCGACAACTCAAAACCGTTTTGTCGCTAATTTTCTATCCTTGCGCATCTCTGTCTCAAGCTATTCCTTGTCAATTTTGGAATAGCCAATCATCCTATATTAATCTCTTTTCATGCCATGATCTCATACAAAAGCAGGAAATTTTCCATAAAATTTCAATTTCAACATCAAAATTCCTTTTAACAATTCCAATTTCCCTTCAATTGTCAACATTGACCGAACTCAAATTGAAGAAAATAAAAGGTCTATTTAAAAATATGAATGCCATTCATTGAAAACAAATATCTTAGTCAAAAATCAATACTTTGAAGTGATTTCAAAATATTAAATTGGACCATTCTTTTTTATATGCCATGACTTCTTTTTGGAATGTGAATTCTAGGACATTTGAGATTAATGGCTTTGAGATATGTCCCATGATTGAAGAATTTGAGGCCATTCTTGGATATCCAAGTAATCGACCAATGGCATTACTTATATTGATTTCTAGGGCTCAACAAAAGATGCAAAAGTTATTTCAACTTTCAAAGCCCGAAGTTCTATAGTTGACGAGAGGTGAGAAAATTCTACTTGGTCCCTTAATTGACTTTTGCCTTTCTCACTTGGCTCCTACTAAGGCATGGGGACGTATGCTTTGTTTATGCTTGCTTGGCCAATTCTTGCTTGTTTCTTCTAATGGCGATATTGATCCACAAGTATTGTATATCATGGACCAAATGGAAGGAGGCTTGTCACCGATACCCGTGATCTTAGTTGAGACTTTAGTTGGACTAGACCAACTTAAATCGGGATTGTCAAAGAGATTGGTGGGGAGTCTATTGTTGCTTCAGGTAATTACCTAAACTACCCTTTCGAGTTTTCAATTTAGGTTTCTTTTTTTTTCTTATTGCTCTAATTTTTGCCTAGTTTGCCCTTGTAGGTTTTTAGAACCAGCGAACTGTCCTAATTTTTGCCTAAGCCGCCCTTGTGGGTTTTCAACTTAGTGGACCCTTTTTTTTAATTCTTTTCTTGTACTTATAAATTTGGCTTCAGGATCATCTCTACTTGCTCGATACTCCTTCTATGGACTTTGCCAGATATTTGTCGCGACATCACTTTGCTAGGAAACTACTCTACCCTGCTTCTTCATATGCCAACTGGGTTAACTGGATCTGTTCTCGTGCTGAAGTCAACATCCATTGGTTAGTACCTTGGTGGAAGATTTCTCGCATCACCATTTGGACATACTTGATGTATGTTCCTCTTGCTACTCTTCGTCGAGGTACTCCCTATGATCCTCGTCAGCTTGACCGTCAGTATGAAGCTGAGCCACGAGGTTTCGATTTTACTCCTGATTTGGACATGCCTTGCTTGACTGAAGCCTACTTGGATTGGCTGAAGCAAAGCTAGCCTACACGTTACACTTATCTTCTGCCATAGATTTTGCATTTGTTAATTTCCTTAGAAAGAGTTTTTTTAGGATGAAAAAATAATAAAAGTAATAATAAGAGATTTTTCTTTTTCTTTTGTAATTGGTCATCACCTTTTACTATTGTATTTATTTATTTTATCCATATCTAGTCAAATACTTAAAACAGTTCATATAGAACAATTTTAATATTAATTCTGCTTTATTGAATTAGGAAACAACTAAACATAAAGCCAGTATACACAAGATCACTCCTGTTGCCAACTAGCCCTTTCAGGTTTTCTAATTGATGATTTTCTCTCACTTAGCCCTAATTATTGCCTAGCCCGCCCTTTCAGGTTTTTGAAACTAGCGGACTACTCTAACTTTTGCCTAGGCCACCCTTTTTGGGTTTCAACCTAGCAAGCTCCTTTTCTTTTTCTTTTTTTTTTATACATAAAACCTCTTCAACCTGTCAATGTTCACTGGCTCACTAAACTCATTCCCGTCCATGTCTGATAACTTCACTGCACCCTTGTTCATGACTTGTTTCACAACATATGGCCCTTCCCAGCTAGGCCTAAATTTTACTCTTGGATCAGATACACTAGGCTATTATTTCAACACTAAATCCTCGACTCTGAGTTTTCTGATCTTAACCCTTCTATTGTAGGCCCGAGCTATCTTTCTTTGATACAGTTGATGATGATACAATGCTTTTAACCTTCTCTCCTCTAGTAAAGCTAACTGTGTGTATATGCTTACTACCCGCTCCGTCTCAGGCAGTTCAGCTTCCAAGACCACTCTTAATGACTTGATCTCAATTTCAATTGGCAACAATGCTTCCATCCTGTAAACCAAAGAGAACGATGTCATTTCAGCCAGTGTTCGCACACTTGTTCTGTATCCCCACAAAGCAAAAGGAAGCATCCCTGACCAATCCCTATATGCCTTGGTCATCTTGGACATGATCTGTTTAATTGTCTTATTGGTTGCTTCTACTATGCCATTGGCCTTTGGTTTATAAGGAGAGGATTGGTGATGATGGATTAGATATTTCAAGAATAAGTCCTTAACTACACCTTAAAATTGTACCCCATTATCTGATATCACATTATGTAAGACCCCATATCTGTAGATGAGATTCTTTTCAATAAATCTAGCTAATTGACTTGCCCCCAGTTTGTTAAAAGATTTGACTTCGACCCATTTTGAAAAATAATCTACCGCTACTACAATAAAACGGTGACCGTTTAAGACTGTCGAATGTATCTCTCCTATGATGTCAATCTTCCAAGTTGCTAATGGTTAGGGTGAAGACATAGAATGCAATTTTTCAGGTGGCATGTGATTCAAATTACCATATATCTGACATTGCTAGCACTTCTTCACAAACTCAATACAATCTCTCTCCATGGTCAGCCAATAGTAACCTTGTCGAATTATCTTCTTAACTAGGGCTAAACCACTCATGTGTGGACCGCAACTTCCCGCATGTATTTTTGACATAATATGCTCCACTTCAGGCTTCCTTAAACATCTCAATTACACCCCCCATCAGGCCATCTTCGATACAACTCTCCATGAAAGGCGATGCATTGTAAGGACCATAGTCTTATGGCTCTTCTTTCTTTCTTATAGTGTCATACCACGCATCATGGTCTGTATCAATTTTCATGATTGTCTCATATTCTTAGTAAGGAGTTGATGAACTGGTCAAAATCAGAGGCTTAAGGAATAAGTTGATAGGATTTTTTCATACCGAAGCCAATGTGGCTAGGGCATCAGCCATCTAGTTTTCTTCTCTTGGTAGGTATATAAACCTACACTCCTTAAAGTTCTTCTTCATCATGGTCAAGTAATGGTGGTATGGTTTTAATTTCTCTACTTTCAACTCCCATTCTCCATTTACTTAGGATACTACTAGCAATGAATCGCTAAAGACTTTCACCTTATCCGCCTTCATAATCATTAGGGTTCTAAAGCAAAGATACATGCTTCATACTCCACCATATTATTGGTTGCCCTGAATTTCAACTTCTTGGCTAAAGGGATAAGTTTCCCTTCGGACAATTATAGTATAATTCCTAAACTTTCTCCTTTCCTATTCACTGCCCCGTCAAAATATATTTTCCATCCTTGTACTTTAATGGCCTCTAAATGTTCATCTGGAAATTCCAAGACTACCTCTTCGCTATTTGGTAATGGTTGTTGGGCCTAGAATTCTGCAACTGTTCTACCTTTGATTGTTTTCCTAGTTACATACTCAATCTCAAATTCTTTCAATATTATCAACCATCGGCCATACTTCCCAATCAAAGAGGGCGTCTCCCTTAAGTACTTCATCGGATCTAGCTTGGAAATTGCTGGTACACTTAAGATTGGAAATAATGCTGCAACTTCTTAGAAGACCAAACCACAGTTATACAGGTCTTTTCAATGATACTATACTTAATTTCATAAGGTAGGAGCTTTCTACTCAAATAGTAAACTGTGTGCTCAATCCCTGACTCATCTGTTTGGGCTAGCATGGCTCCTATTGACTCTTATACTGCCAAGTATAGTAACAAGGGTTTACCGAGTTTAGGTGGTTTCAAAATAGGTGGATTTAGTAGATACTCCTTTATTCTCTCAAAGGCCTTTTGACATTCTTCATTCCACAGGATTGGCTGGTTCTTTTTAAGTAATTTGAAGATAGGTTCACAGATTGTGGTGAGCTTTGCTATAAACCTGCTAATGTACTATAAGCTACCAATGAATCCCCGAACTTCTCTCTCTGTCTTAGGGGCTAGCATATCCCTGATTGCTTTAACTTTGTTAGGGTCAATCTCAATGCCATTTGGACCAATCACATGACCCAATAATTTGCCTGAGGTAACCCTAAACACGCACTTCTTCGGGTTTAGCCTTAGCTTATACTTCAATGCTCTATTGAAGAATAATTCTAAGTTTTGGAAGTGTTGTTTCCTTGTATCTGATTTCACCATCATATCATCAACATACGCTTCAACTTCTTTGTACATTATATCATGAAACAATATGGTGGCCATCCTTTGGTAGGTTGCTCCAACATTCTTTAATCCGAACGGCATCACCCTATAAAAAATATACCCCATGTAGTAATGAAAGAAGTTTTGGCTTTATCCTCTTGGGCCATTAACACTTGGTTGTATCCTAAAAATCCATCTACAAACGAGTGTAGCATGCTAGAGGCTACACTATCAATGAGGACATCTATATGGGGTAAGAGAAAATCATCTTTAGGGGAAGCCCTGTTTAAATCTCTATAGTCCAAACAGACCCTAATTCTTCCGTCTTTCTTTGGCACGGGTATTATGTTGGCTAGCCAGTCTGGATAATCTATCACTTCAAGAAATTTTACTTGTATTTGTTTAGTGACCTCTTCTTTAACCAATTTAGCCCATTTTAGTCTTAACCGCCTAAGCTTTTGTTTGACAGGTTTCATGTGAGTGTAAGTAGGAATAAGATGTTCGGCTATGTCTCAATCTATTCCAGGCATATCCTCATAAGACCAAGTGAATACTTCTTTATATATTTTAAATATTTTTTCAAATCTCTCTCTCTCATTAGGAGTAAGGTCGGATGCTATGCTAATATTTTTAGTTTTTTCAATTGTTTCCAAATTTAATGATTGTGTATCAACAAAGTTAATATTAAAGATGCTCATGTAACCACTATTTGAATGTATGCAACCATTAGGAGAAACATTACACAAGTAAGAAAAATCAGACTTTATTGCATTCATTTTGGAAAAAAAAAACATCATCATCCTTATACAAAGCAGACAAATTAAAACCAAAATCAAAATCATTGTTCTCAAAATCATAAAGCAGAACATCTTCAAACTTTTCTTCAACCAGGGTAGCAATCTCCTCTATAGTCTTCTCAACTTTAAAGACAGCTTCCTTCTTCCTTTCCGAATTGGGCTCCTTGTCGGCTAGCAAGGTGAACTCTTTCTTCATTGTTCCATTATCTCAGCAACATTAATAAAAATTTCAAAGCCCAGGATTAACTTTCCCATAAACATGATTGGCTCGGGCTTTTCTTAGAGTGGTCCCATGTCTGGAGTTTTGACAAAGATCTCTTCAAGTGGTGGGAAGCTCATCTTCTCATTCTTCTTTGGCTGGATATCTTTTTCGGTTCCTTCATACCCTAACCCTTTATTGGAAGTTTGAGTTTTGAAGTCTGGAAGCTTTGTCACACCGGCCTTGCCCTTTCTAAGACCAACTCCGGGAAGGTAGCTCATGTTCTTCATCATGTTTAAGACCTTAGAGTCCACTACCTCATCATCAGAAATTGCAGCTACTTGGAAACCATTGAGTGGCCTCTCAATCATTAGAGCATTAACGATCTCATTATCCTCGGCCTCGATGACCACCGTCTCATCTCTGTTAGGGAACTTGATCTTTTGATGAAGGGTGGAAGGAACTCCACCAAGAGGATGGAACCATGGTCGTCCCAAAAGTAGAGTAAAAGTAACAGATATGTCCAAAACAACAAATTCAATAATAGATTCAATTGGACCAACCTTCAAAGCAGTTTTGAAAGTTCCTTCGGCGTGCCTCTTGGTATTGTCATAAGCCCGAATGGTTATCACGGTTGGGCTTAGATCCCTCGTTGACATAGCTAGCTTTGGCAATATTTTAAGTTGACAAACATTTATGGCGGACCCATCATTAACCATCACACATGGAGTCCTTTTTCCTTTGATTTCTACTTTGATAAAGAGAGGACGGATGTGATCACTCCCTTCTTCCGGTAAATCCGCATCTAAGAAAGATACCATTCCCATATTTACTTCGTTCTTCTTTTGAATATCTTCATATTTCATTACTCCTTCAACTTTTATGAAGTTAATCAATTCCTCCGGTGTTATAGAGGTGGAAATTGGCATGCTAGCCAAGGCCTTAGCCATAGTTTCACGGTGCCTCTTAGAAGTGGCCAATAAGTCCCAAATGCTAACACTTGCTTGGGTACTTTTTAACTGCTTAAGTATAGTGTCATCTTCCTCTTCTTTATTTCCCACTTCGACATCCTTTTCTTTATTAGCTTCTACCTCCTTAGGTGGTGGCCTTGTATAAGGCTTACCAGATCTTGTGTTCATTACTTCAACTTCTTCAGGCTCGGACCAAATCCATTCCTCCTTCTTGGGTACAAGATCGTCATCACTATTGCTTGAATCCCAAAACTCATTCACAACACAGATTGCTACTTCTTTACCCACCATAGCTTGTTCAACTTTGCTAAATACCGCTTCTTTTTTTGTTGCTTCTTCATCCACATCTTGGAAAAAAACATGACAAAACTTTCATGCAAACCTCCTCTAATCATGAAGGTTGCTGGTGGTGGTACTCTATTGAACCTTAGCAATGGATTGTCTTTGGTGTTTGGCTTGTTGGGCTCGGGAAGCTTCCTACTATCAATCAAATTTTGGATCTCATACCTCAACCTCACACATCTATCCGTGTCATGCCCTTACATTTAATGAAATTGACAAAATGCCTTATTGTCGAAATTAGGTGGGAGAGGGTTAGGCAAAGGATGAGGATTTAAGGGCTGTAACAATCCCTTCTTTTGTAGCTTATTGAGGACCCAAGATAGCAGTTTTTCCAATTCTGAAAATTGTCTTCTTCCTCCTTGGCCAGTAGTATTAACATCAACTGCCCTTTGCATGCCTTGGTTACTAGACTAGTAGTTTCCTTTCTCATTCCTTCTTATTGAAAAGAGATTCTTCTCTCTTTTCCACTCTTCAATTTGTAGACCAGCTTGCAAAAGGTCTTTAAAATCCCAAATGAGTGTATGAGACATCATTTCATGAAGGCTAGGTAACACTCCTCTTACAGTCATTCTAATTTGATCGGATTCATCAGGCCTTCTCTTGAGCAAAGCAACCTTATTTCTCCAACTCTTCATATAGTCCACAAAATTCTCATTCGGCCTTTGTCTAATGGACTCCACCTCCATTAGAGTAACTTCTAATTCAGCATTGTATTCATATTGTTGGATGAAGGCCTTGTATAGCAGATCCTAACTCTTTTGGGTGTCATCATCTAAGGTATTGAACCAGTTTTGGACAACAGGACCAAATGAGAGCATAAAGTACCTTAGAGTTTGAGCCTTAGTAGCTCAAGCAAACTGTATAGCAATGATATACCGCTTCACATGGAGGTGAGGATTTTGATTCCATCAAACTTTGCAAAGGATGGCATCTTGAACTTATAAGGGACCTCCTCATCTTGTTCAAATAGTTTTTTGATTTCGGACATCTTTTCGGCTTTCAGTTTCTTCTCAAATTTCTTTTCTAGGTCCGCAATCATCTTCTTAACATTAGAAGTTTCAGTTTTCTCCACAGCTGATCTTTCAACAATCTTCGGCTCTTTCTTCTTATCTTGAGGATCTTGGAAGTATTGAGCCCAATCGTCATCATCATCAACAATCACCTTATCATCATCAAAAGCCACTTCACCAACTTTAGCCTTCCCCTTTGTCCTTTGGCTTCTTAGTGCTTGCAGATGCTTCAGCATTATTTCCTAAAATTACAGCCAATTGGTTCTTCATGGTCCCAGCCAGGGTCTCCTTTAATTCTTCCATTTTAGCTTTGAGGGCGTTGTCCACCATTCTTTGAATTTGTTTGGGCTCCATCGCTTTTGATGAAAAAGTGATTGAGTCACTACTAGATTCTTCGTCTTCGACGTAGGTCGGATTGTCATAAACTTTTGAACTGTCATAATCCAGGGCTATGAGCTAGAGAGGATCAATGATATGAGATGCAAATGTATGTATGCATGTATGCATGTATGCACAAATAATAAACAAAGAAAGATAATTAGGACGTTCCTTCCAACCTTATAACTTCCACATACGAATGGCAAGTCTCTTTTCCTAGGTAATATGGTTAACAAAATACCAACATGGGGTATCTTATTTTCGAATAATTCCTTCGGACGTTTCAACCAATAGTTATATTTTCAAAAATGAAAATCAGTCCATGATAATTCCCATTAATTAGGTTTTAATCCATTCAACCAACTAAAGCAGCTTTTATGCTATATTGGATTAAAACTAAATTAAGAGGTTTATTATAAATAAATTTCTCACTTAAAAAAGTAACTAGTGATTCATGCCAAAAACAAGCCCATGATTAATAACTCTTAGTATAAACTAGGTTCACAATTAATTTTTCGTATTTTCATAATTGACTTAAATAATTTGTAAGCTCTTTTAAAGGTTGGATGAAATGCAAAAATAATTTTATTTGAAAAAACCCATTGTAAAAAGATTTTAAGAAAAAATGAATTTTTGACTTTGTATTTTGAGTCATGAGAAAAGAATTTTTGATTTATTTTTAGAAAAGTTTTATATCCAAAGACCATCTTGAAAAGTTTTGAAAATAGCTTTGGTCTTTTGAATTTTAAAGAAAAATTTATTTGAGCTCACAATGTATTTAGGTCATATTAGAAAAAGAACAAACCAAATAAGCCATGATTTAAGCCAAGATAAATTAACCATATTCAAACAGCAAGCATTTAGGGTAAAAAATCTAAGTAACTAGGCCAATTACATGAGCTTTAGTCTTTGGGTTAAAAGGCTTAGGTTCCCATAGTAAGTATATACCAAAAGGTACAAGGCTATGAGTGGTTATGCCATACTTGATCTCCATATCTTGAGTGAAAGTATGGTATCCCTTACATAACACAACACGGGTAACACGGGCATACTAACTCACGCACACGATGCAATCTAATATGATACAAAGGATAATATCATGATAAGAAAGAATAGAATAATATAAAGACCAATGGAATCAACTTCTCTTATCCTCAGTGGAGTAGCCACTGTGAGCGGAGATTCTTGCCCCTACTCCCGGTGGAATGGTTCTTATGACTTCAGCACTATTTAGGCTCAGGGCTTTAGAGAACACAGGCTTAAGCCTGGAGAAAATGGAGTCGCCACTCGGACAGGCTAGGAAAAAGAAAGGAGTGGATGACTCGATTCCTAAGGAATCCCCAACCCCCTAGTGGGTTCAAAAAGTTAGGTACGTGTAGGGAAGGTGAGAAATGGCCCAGCACCCCCCACAACTCCCGGTTTATTGAAACCGACCTCCTTTACAGGTCTTAATATTATAAAATTTTTAAATATAATAATATTATTCATACTACACGCAACAATTAAAATAAAGCATCATTATATTAAAATCAAAGCAGTGTCCAAATAAAATAAATAAATGGGCACCCATCCGAGGATGGAAACATGTCCTTACATCGTCCATGTCTAGAATTAAATAGGATACCCAATGAAAGGTGGAAACGTGTCCTTTACATTGGTCCAGAAACTTTAGAATAAAATAAATTACATGATGCTCATTATATGAGGTACCCAAAATTTGGAAACATAACTCTTACAAGGTTTTGAAATCAAATCAAATTAATAAAAGTAAACAAATATTCATCCTAAATAAATCATTCATCAAAGACATCAAACATCAGTCAAAATGTATAATAAACATTCATCTAATTTGTATGAAACAGTAAGTGTATAACTTTAGGGTTCATGCATCAATTAAGATTTCTTGGGTTTTATGTTTAACAATTAGGGTTTTGCATATACTAGTTTAACTAGTTGAGAAACATTTTAAAGAAATAATATGGCTACTGGATGTTTGAATTTAAATATTAGATTTGAAATAAATTAGGGTTTGAATCTAAAGAATGGATGTTATGGATTTAGGGTTTCGAAAGTTGTATGAAAATAATATTAAAATTTAGGGTTTAAATAAATAAGATTGAAAATCATAAAAATTAGTTTTTAGATTAGGTATTTGAAAAAATAAGATAATGTGATTTTAGAAAAATAGATTTGGTTAGGGTTTTAAGAAAACAGATTATTATAGTTTTAGAAAAGTGTAATTTATGGTTGTAGATTTTAAAAATATGTGTTACGGGTATTAAGGCATTTAGGATTTTGAAGAAATATTTTTAGGGTTTCAAATAAAGTTTGGATGGTTAGTAGAATAATTGATCAAATTGTATGATGAAGCTACTGTAAACATAAACAAAGAAATAGATATTTTAATCATTACTTTTTTCTTGGGGTTGTCTTAGGCCATTATATAGACCCAAATTTTTCCAAAAGAATTTGTATAGTATTATATCCCGGTTCATACTCAATAGTAGGAAATTGAAATTGAGGAGGGAACTTGAAATGTGTTAGAGCCCACATATTTAACAAAGTGGCTCAACCTGTGAATCATCCATTTCCTTGCTTCCTGCAATGGTTCAAAGGCCTCATTGTTTCTGCTAGTATACTAATGACTGGATCTATTTCTCTTATTACTTTGATAGTAAAGAGGGTGATCACTTTGAGATTTATGGAGTTTAATGCTCTTAGAAATATGACCATTCCATAAATGAGCAGAGCCAAAATCTGAAATCCTTCCTTCTGGTCCAAATTACTTTCCATGAATTCTAGTAAGGGTTTCAGTCTAGTGAACTTGGATTGTAGACTTTCCCATCCTTCTATCACACTTGCATGCATATCCATGATCTTAGCCAATTGTCTTCTACTGAGTGCCCTTTTATCATGTGCATATGGCGTAATATCCTTCTTTTCTAATATGTTGGTTATTATGCGATATTCTTCTATTATAGGTGTTAGGTCTAATTGTCCAATTGTGAAACAATGGTAGCATAGGTCATGGTAATTTAGCATGGGTAAGAATATCGGGGAGTACATTAGTTAAGCAATCCAGACAAACTGCTCATTAAACTGGAACCTTTGTTGTGGTCTCATACTATCCCAAATTTCTTTTAAAGCCCTCAAATCAATTTTTTTGAAGTCTACTTTCCCTAATGTCGAAAGTTGGACCATGACTCCTGTAGGAACACAATCCCCTTCTATTTTTTATGCTGACTCTAATTCTTTCATGGCCTCTATTTCAAATATATCTAAAATAATCTTATTACGGTGATTCATTTTTTATGGTCACAAGAGTGTGGAAGTGCACCTATTACAATGAAAAAAAAAACAAAACACTATTATTATTCATTTAATAAATCATTATATCGATGTACAAATATGTTTATGACAAACATTAAAATGTTGTGCCAGGCAAAACTATAATGCTATAAGATACGAAATTATAATGCTATATGATGTAAAATTACACAACATTTATTAAAAGGGCACTTTATCATTGATCACGAGGAATGTTTACATGACAAGAGATGTACTACTATATCTCACAGTGTAGATACTATAAGACATGAGTTTACATCATATCAAAATCATCTTTTCCTAATATCAAAGTCGTAATTAATCTACATTATCCTTATTTCATTAATTGTCTTTCGCAAAAATCCATACAAAAAGGAAATATTTTCATCTTCCCAGTTTTATGTGCCTCTAAAACTTTCTTCTACTTTTCACCCTTTGTTGCCTTCATCATTTAGGGATCTCTATTGTGCTTTTTGGTCATTCGAAAGCGAATCTTATTTGAACTCCTCATCTTTTGATGGTTGTTCCTCATTTATGATCTCAACCTCATGATGTGGGGTTCTTCCACTATTTTAACAATCGGTATGGGTTCTTCCTCTGATAACTCATCCCCATCCTTTGGATTTTCATCATCAGATAACATTTCTTCTTCCTCCATCTCATCTTCATCTTCTAAAAAGAACAATTGAACTGGCACATTGTAATATTTAGCAGTAATTGTCTTGTATGATAGGATAGTGCTGAGAGGCAAATTGTTCAAGTTCCATTTTAATCTTCCATCAAAGTGGTATGCCTCGAAAGTCAAGAGGCCAGAGGTACTTGGTAAGCTCACACCTGATTGCACTCCAATAAGACCCATGTTTACATGGATCTACAAAAGGATTTTCCTCAAACTTCTGCTACCTCCATCTCAAATATGTTTCTATAGATTAATTCAGCTTGTTCATCCCACCTATATTCCCTTAGAATATTGAATATAGCCAGGTAGTAATTCTTCAAAATCTTTTCTTGCAAAGTCAGGAGCCAACAATCAAAATCCATGAATGAAATTAGCCATCTAAAAAAGCAAGAGTGATGTTTGAGTTCAAACTCCCAATTCTCAAAGCATTCTAACAACCAGGCTTTATCTAACATTATTCGAATCCCGTACACCTTTGCCAAGTATCACAGGAGGCATAATGCTTCTCTTGGGAAAGTTCGAACATCTTTTGTAGGCATATAGAAATAGTTCAGAAAAGGAAACTCTTAGTGCCAATCAAGAAATTTAATGGGCGTGTCATGTAGCCCATATTTTCCTAATAATAATGTTTGAAATCTCCTGACCATTTTGATGTCCCTCTCATAGAGTATTCTTTTTGCCATTTTCATTGTCAAATCCAATGGTTGGAGCTCAACTACTCACTCAATTGGTTAAGGGTTTTCGTGCTCCATGACTCAACGCCTTTTGTGCAATAATGTGTAATTTTACATGAATGACATGTAATATATATCTATCAATGCATAAAAAGAAATTAATATCCAAAAAAAATACACCGTGACTTGAAAAATTATAAGCAAATAGAGGATCATGAATATAGATTTCTTTGTTTATTAATCCTACACAAATTTGGAAGAGGCTATAGCGGATTTAACTAAATGTGTGAATAGTTGAGTTCTATTCCTAACGGTATAGATCAACCTTATTTCACCTGGTGCTGAGGTTCTCAGACTGTGGTCATCTCCCTATCATCTACAACCTGGAATAGCAAGTTCTCTCAGCTAATACATGGCTAAAAGACAATCTGAGTAATAGGTCACTTCTTGACCTTTAAGTGAGTGTGTGATAAGAGACTTGTCGGTTGAAACATGCGAATAATAATATGGATGTAATTAAAGTTTTTTTAGAAATATACAAAAAAATGACATTTAATCAATCTCAAAATACAATCAATAAATGAACAACACCATAATATATATATATAGCTTAACCCATATATTTAATAAATTAATAAATTCTGCAATTGTGTCGCCAGTTGTCGCACATGGTGTAGATGTGAAGCTGACAAATAGAAATTTATTTATTTTTTTTTTGCTTTGTCTAGCTGTTATTATTTTAGTTAGGAGTCACCACAAATCAATTATAAGGTTTGATTGGACACTTAATAATGGTCTGCATTTTTAAAGATAAGGTTCAGGGAATTGATTACATGTAGGGAAGAAAAAATACTGTACAATGTCCAAAATTAATACTATAATTATTGTGATATTTAATATCCATTTTTATTTTTAGGAGAAATTGTATTCACTGTCTGAATATAAATCATAATTATATTTTTTACTCTTATATTTTGACTATTGTATCCACTATTTGTAAATAAATATTTTTTAATTAAATTTTATGATTAAATTTTATGATTTTTAGTATTTTTATTATCATTGTGGAAACATATCTTATTTATTAATTGATGACTTAATTCTTATATTTGCTACCTAAATATAAGGATTTTTATACTATTAAATGAATTAATATTTGTTAAATTTATTATTATTTTTTTTAAATACGTCCACTCCCTGTACATGACTGTTCTTGTTTCATATTTTATTAAATATTTTTTATATTTTTATATTTCGGTTATTCATTAATATTTTTTTAGGAAAAAATACTTTTAATTAATGTTGACTTAAATTTGAGACTTGATTTCGATTGTTTATGTATCCGCTCGACAGAATTAAAATTTTCTTAGTTTGAATATTTTATTATTTTTTAATAAAATGGTTACTGTTGTTATTGTTATTATTATTAGGTCTACTTCGTGAACCTAATCCTTTTATTACATTTATTTTTATCATTTTTTATTTGATTCGTGAATTATTTTTAATTTGTCATTTATTTTATGTGTGTTGTTATCCCTTTTTATAATCACGTCCAATTTTTTAAATATATTTATTGAATTTTATTATATATATGTTTTATTTCTCTAAAATTTATATTTTTAGATTATTTCAATAATTATTAGATCCTCTGCCTAGATATAATAGTATTTATTGCTTTATTTTAATTTTATTCATAAATAATAAAACATACAAAATAAAATAAGTTTGTTATGAGTGAAAAATATAATTAAAAACATTAATGGGTTTACCAATAAAATAATAATAATAATAATAATAATAATAATAAAGTGATGCTGAAAAAAAATTGCAACATTCGAATAATCTCATTTTAACCTTTATACAATTATATTTATTACTTTTACATTTCTAAGAAAGAAAGAGAAAAAAAATTAAATAATAAAAAGTTACATTATAACGTTATTCTTGACATTACATCGTGGAGTATAACTTTTCATATTGAAAAGTTACCACATAATAATAATAATAATAATAATAATAATAATAATAATAATAATAATAATAATAATAATAATAATAATAATAATAATAATATATATGGAGGAGAAGGGCATAGGTCATATCATGCCATCATTCAATTTGTTTTCTTTGATTTTTTTTTTAAAATTATGTATTATAATAAATAAACAGATAACAGTAAATCCAAAGCCCACCGTTTTAAAATATAGTATTTTAAAATCCTAATTCGCAGAACATATATTATCGTTTTCTCTTTGTTCTATTTTCATTCTTATAATCTCATTTTCTTACTTTCTCTTCATTCTCACAAATAAAAGAAAAAAAAATCATATGCATGTACTTTCAGACTTTCAATCAATTTTTTTTTATTCTACAAATAGTAGTGGAGCTAAAGAAAACTAAAACCCCATTTATTGTATAAGCATTTTTTCCTTTTCTATTTTTTCATTGTTAAATTATAATACATATATTCTCTTATTTAAGGATTTTTTTTCAAAAAAAAAAATGAAAGATCTATTATAATTGTGCATTTTATTCATTCTTAACTTGGTTTATTTTTTTATATATTTTTATTATTACATTTTTTTGAAAAAGAAAAAAAGAAAAATTTTGATTTCATTTTGGTCTTGAGGTAATATTTTTCTTATTTATAGTTTGTCTTATTTTAGATTTAGTATTATTTTTTTTAAAAGTATATTGAATTTTTCTTTGTTTTACTATATTTTCTTTAAATCCATCTTATCTATTTGTGTTTGAGTGAATGAGCAAAGAAATCAAGGGCAAAAGCAATTTTTTTTTTATTTTTTTTATATGTGTGTTATCCATTGAATGATGATATTTGTTTTATTTTAATGTATTTTCTGTTGACATCAATTTATACGTGTGCATGTGCTCATATTTGCACCTACTGCATATATTTCTATTACTCTTAATTATTTAATTTCTTCTTATTCAAGATGGATGATATAGTTACTACCTAACTATACCCCATCTTGTTACCATATATATTTATTTTTATGATTAAAATAAAGAAATAAAATAAATAAATAAATACAGATAACTAAATGGTTAGGTTTCAGTAGAGCATTTCTTGATTGAAGGCAAATTTCGGTTGTTTTGCTTGAATTTCCAGAAAAATTTATTAAGTGCATATTCTGTACTTAATAAAACTTAAGATTTTCTCAATTTCTCTACTAGGAAATTACTTCTTATATATTTTTTTGCTCTTTTTTTTGTTCTCAATTATTGATTATCGAAATTTGAATGCAAATTTTAGTTACTTTTTGCTTGAGTTTTTAGGGGTTTATTAAGTGCACTTTATGTACTTAATAAACTTAAGGTTTCTAATAGTTTTCTCTACCAAGAAATAATTTTTTGGAATTTTTCTACTCTCCATCTTGTGTTGTATTTTCTATCAATTTCTGCTCTCCCTCTGTTTGCTCTCTCTCTCTCTATATGTGTGTATTGTTTGTGTATTTCTTTCTCTATTTATAATGGAATAAATTTCATTTTCAATGTTTTTCCCTTTTTTTTCTTTTTCTATTGTATTTTTTCATGTCTTGATTTTTCTATTTTCATGTGTTGAAAGTATGAAGTTGCTAGCCATCGCGTGGGGGAGAATGGGGAAAGATTTTTTTTTTTCAAAATTATATTTTCTTCTTTGTTTTTTTTGTGTTTTTGTCTTTTGTATTTTGTTTGTAATTATTAAGAATATTAACTTTGTTAATTAAATTTATTTATTGATATGTTGTTTGAGTTACATTAATTTTTATTTCTTATTTATGCAAAAGTTTGTTACTACAATATAAAAGTGTTATAGAAGCCAAATTGTCGAAATACTCACTTCAAAAAAACTTTAATATAAAAATATATGCTTATTCAGAAATTTAATTATTATGTGCATATATATATATATATAACAAATAAGTAATACTAATTAGGCTATAATTTTGATTAAACTACAAATATTTTTAAGAAACATTCGTCAAAGTTTCGCTTATAAAATCATTATTACCAAATTTTCAAAATTGAAAATCCCGTGGAAAAATAGACTTCTAAAATTCAATTTTTATAAACTTCATAACTACTCCAAAGCAACACAATATCAGTCAAATAGCAATAGATAAAATATATATATAACATTTATATAAACATAATATTTATAAAATCTTAAATGGTTTACCAAATACAAAATTAGTTATAATTATAAAACCAGAATTTATTGAAAGCAAAAATTTTACATGTTATGCAGCACCATTGGAATGGTCTTATAGTAAGAACTTTAAACTTTTATGACCATCCTCCAACCTAAGCCTTCTCAAACTTATCAAGATTTCTTCTATCTGTTTCCATATCACCTGCGCGATAAAATCTAATCGCGCTAAACTTATAGCTTAGTAATACTTACTTTAAAAATAAATAATTAAATAAATAGTTAAATAAATTAAAAACCTCAATTCATTACAATTTAAATATAAATCATTTCATTAATGAAATAATCATAATTTAAAAAGGATTCCATAAACTTCAACCATAATTTAAACACATGCACATTTTTAACATTTCAAATCTCAACATACTTAAATTATGCCCATACACAATTGTCTAAGTTTCAGAAATATTGAACAGGTTCATCGCGACTCGTAGGCCTTAACACTAGAGAAAAAGTGTCGTGATACTAAAGTATATCGCTCGAAAGTATATAAGTATCTTATTACAAATCTCCTCGATGTCGTAGCATCGTGATACCATAGTCTCTCACCTGTAAGCATAAATATAATAATCATGTCATGACGCATTCATAACTATCGATATGCCAACTCGATAGTACCAAACTCAATATTACAAATCAAGAATATATGCAAGGTAATAAAATACAATAACATTTCCATCAATCTTTCAAAGTCCATCTTAAATCACCATTTCCATAATTTCCTCTCAATTCATTAAAACACACATAATAAATATAAATAGTTTCCATAATTCAAATGATTTTTTAAAATACTTTAATCCATCATATAAACCACAAATTTCATAAAGTAATATTTTTCTTTCTAAATAGCCAAATCAAATCTTACTTTACATTCATATTAGAATTCATAAAAGTTAATATGAATTAAGTTCCCGTACACATTCATCAAATTTCATACAAACAAAAATCATCTTTGCCAGTTTTATGTCCCTTTGAAGCTTCCTCTTAAAATTCACCCTTTGTTACATCATCATCTGAGGGTTTCTACTATGCTCCTTTGTCATCTGGGAGTGATTCCTCTTCAAACTTCTCATCTCTAGATGGTTGTTCCTCGTTCGTGATCTCACTCTTATGATATGGTTGTTCCTTTATTATTTTAGTAGCCAACATGGGTTCTTCTTTTGACAATTCATCATCATAAACCTCATATTATGAATCTTCATCTCATCTTATCTTTTAAAATGAATAGTTGGACTAATGCACACTAATAGTTAGTAGCAACAGTCTTACAAGAAAGGATAACACATAGGAATAAGTTGTTCAAGTTCCACTTCAACCTCCAATCAAAATGATACGCCTCTAGAGTCAAAAGGCTAGAAGGCACTTGGTAAGCCCGTAAATGATTGGTTTTATAGAGAATTTCCCTAATCTCACTCTAATCAGATATGTGTTTACAAGCATCTACCAAAGGATTCTCCCTATGGACTTTTGCTATCTCAATTTTAGATATGTGTCTGTAGACTAGCTTAGCTTGTTCATTATAGATATATTCCACTTGGATTTTAAATATAACCAAACAATAGTTCTTCAAAATATCTTCTTGCAAAGTCATGAGCCTTTTATTAAGATCCCATTCAGCCATTTGAAAAAGCAAGAGCAACATTTGAGCTCAAACTTTCAATTCTCAAAGCATTCCAATAACCACGCTTTATCTAATATTATTCCAACCCTATACACCTTTGCCAAGTACCATAAGGTCCGAACATCCTCTATGGGCTCATAAAAATAATTCAAGGAAGGAAATTTTGAATGCCAATTAAGAAATTTACTGAGCATTTCATGTAGCTGATATTTCCCTAATAACAGTATTTGGAACCTTCTTATTATTTTGGTATCCCTTTTATTGAGTATTCTTTAGGCCATCTTCAAAGCTAGATCAAGTAGTATGAGCTCGGTTATTGGCTAAATTGGTAGAGGGTTTTCATGTTCTATGACTCAACACCTTTTGTATCATGATGTGTTATTTTGTATGAATAATATGTCATGTATATGTATTAATGCATAAAAGAGATTAGTCCCCAAAAGAAAATACAATATGAGTTTCATAATAAATAAGGAGTATATAGAAGAGCATGAATATAGATTGCTTTGTTTAATATTCCTAAATGGGTTTAGAAGAGGTTAAGGCAAATTTATCTAAAAGTGTGAATGGATAGGTTCTATTCCTAAGGGTGTAAATCCACCTTATTCCACCATGGTTTTGATGTTCTCATATTATCGGTGCTATCATCCACTGCTTATATTAATAGGTTCTTCCAACTAATACTTGACTGAAAGATAGTTTTAGTGATAATTTTTTGCAAGCCCTACCGGTCTTCCATAAATTCATCCCTACTTCATCCTCATACTAATCCTAAGTGGGATAATAGGTCAGTTCATGACCTTGAAGTGTATGTGTGATAAGTAATATATTGGTGAAAGCATGTAAATAATATTTAATGGGCATGGATATAATTTTCTTAAAATGTACAAAATTAATGATAATTAATAGAACATAATTAGGAAAATTAAACACAAACATCACAACAATATGCATAGCTTAACCCCTTTAGTATAGCATTTTATCCCCGATCGATGCAAAGCCAACGAAATATAAGTAAATATTTTTATTTTTGTTTTTTCTTATGTGAATGTGTCATGTTGGGAGTTGCCAACAATCAATTATGAGACTTAATTGGACATCTAATGATAGTCTATGTTAGTAGAGATAAGATTCTGAGGTGGATTAAGCATAGGAAAGGAAAAATATCCTGCAGCGACCACAGTCTGTACTATAATTGTTGTGATTTTTTTATTTATTTACTTATCGGGGAAACCATAATCACTTCCTAAATATGATTTCTAATTACATTTTCCTTTATTTTTATCATTTTTATTCTCGTATTCTGATAATCATGCTTACTACTTGGACATGACTATTTCAATTTAATTTTTATTACTTAAATTTATTATTTTGATGATATCTGCTTCTCAGACACAATGGTCTCTTGTTAGCTAATTATTTTAATTCTTACATTCGTGACCAGAATGTTGGAATTTTGCATTATCAAATTTAATATTTATTTAAGTTTAATATTATCATGTCCACTCATTGGATATGATTATTTATAATTATTACTTCTAATTAAATATGAGTAATTACTAATTTTATGTTCTTTTATTTTAGTTTAGTTTAGTTTAGGTTATTAAAGGAAAAAAAAACTTATTAAAGTGGACTTGAATTCGAAACTCAATTTTAAATGTCTACGTATCTGCTTAAAGAAATCAAAATTCTTATAGTTTTAATGGTAAATTCAGTTAATTAAATATCATCCCATATAGTTTGTTTAATTTTTTTATCATTGTTATTATTATTGTCGTTGTCAGTATTATTATTATTATTATTATTATTATTATTATTATTATTATTATTATTATTATTATTATTATTATTATTATATCCACTCCTTGAATGTTAATCTTTATTATATTTAGTTTTTTTATTATTATTCTTTATTTGTTCGTAAATTATTTCTAATCATTACATATATTTATTATTTTTAATAATTATAGCCACTTACTGGATAATTATTAAATTTTATTTATTTGATATTACTCATTGACATATATTTATATGTTTATTTAATAATTATTATATATATTGCCAGAATACAATAATTTTTATCATTTTATTTTAATATGATTTTTATTATGTATACTCAAGTAATTGACTAATTAAACAAAATATATAAAAATATTTCTATTTTGTGGTTAGAATAATTTATATGATAAAAATTACATAAGGACGAATTAACAATAAATTAAAAATATTTGAACTAATGGGCTTACTACTTGAAATTTTTTCTAAAAAGTATTGTATTGTCCCGTTATTAAAAATTTGAAAGTACAATATTATTTTAATTATATGCATTTATTTTGTTTTGATTATTTTCTTCATTATTCCAATTAAAAGAACAAAAAAATACTAAATAACTAAATACTAGAAAAAATAATAATGAAATTATAAGATAAGCCCATGACTTTATCTTTTTAATAAACGTATAACTGATGATAAGTTACAACTACTAGAATTAAAAAAAAAAAAAAAAAAAGTTACCAAAATTTCACCAGTTTTGAGCCCAAAGCCTTTAACTCTAATCTCACTTCATATAAATACTCTTTTTTCGTACCACTACTCCACTTGTGCATGTCACTACCTCCTACTTGTATCTTCTCTCTAACAACAATCCTCTCTTTTTTCACACAGAAAATAAAAACCATCATTCCTTGAATATAGTTTTATTCTTTTTGATATAAATCCATGGCTAAAACACCCAATCCAAGCATATCAATATTATTATTTGATAAATTACATATTACTAATATGTTGATAATGTACTTTTACTCTTTTATACATATTATATTAAGGTTATTCTTTTCTGTAACTTCTTAGTACAGGGTAGTTTGGAAATCAGGCATGTGTACATAAGGAATATGATGACTTGTAATATGATTCTAGAACATTCAATACAATTCTTCAATATTCTTTCATATTTTATTTTCTCTTCGTTTTTCCTATTCAGAACCCTAGATTAATTTCTTTACATAGTATTAGAGCATTAAGTTTGTGAGATTGAGTCTAAAATGAGTTTTTCTTATTGAATCTTCATTTTGTAGTGTTGATTTCTTCAAAATCATTTTTGTTTTTCATTAATTTTTTAGGTTTTCTTTATTCGACAAGTTTTGTTCTTCTTCTCTCAAAAAATTATTTTGAAAATGGTGAAATTTTTTAGTGTGTCTCAATTTTCCTTCTTCAATCTTTACAAATTTAAACATAAAAATGATATTATGTCTGTTGTGTTTAAATTGAAAACCTTAAACAACAGATTTAGTGTTTTTAACCTTATGATAAACAAACTGGTCTAGTTTTTGTTTGATTCTTCTCTTTTGTGGTGATTGTTGTTATCCAAACCCTAGTTATCACTGATGATGTTGAATCGTCTACTGTGTAACATCCCTATACCCAATATACGTACATCACATACACTCACATATGTAATATACATATACCGGATACAAGAATGTCACAGGCTATTTAAAACAAACATTCCTTATGAGAAAACTTAAAACATTTCAATTATATTATAGAACATAATATATAAACATTTGTTTATTAAGCAGCGGAAAATGTAGCGGTATATACATATATATATATCAAAATCAATATTTACAAAATATAAAGTTTATACATGCTTGGCAGTTCCTCTGATCTTGAAGTCTACAAATCAACTCTTCACAAAGGATCACAAGCCTAGACTTGACTCGGTCTAGCTAAACTCTCCAGTTCAACTGAATCAACTCTGTCACCTACGCGATGAACCACAATCGTGCTAAGCCAAAAGCTTAGTGGTACAAATCACAATAACAATATGATTCAATGTAATGTCAATGTCATATTTTTAAGAATTAGAAATAATACACAAGAATATCATATTTCATAACATTACATTTCATTATATTATTCAATTGTTTCATCATTCATGATTTACATTTAAGCAAAGACAAGCATGGGCCCAAAAGAAACTAATATATCATTCAAATTTCAGAGTTAATGTTTTGGTCCAATAATCACATTTATCAAGCCCGTAGGCGAATCATTATCACAATGAGAAACATCTCATATGTAACATCCCAACTAGGCTTCAAGGACTAGGCCCAACCAAGCTTCAAGGGGAGCACAGCATCAACCCAACTTGGCTTCAAGGACCAAGCCCAACCCAGCTTCAAGGGATTGTTACTTTTAGGCATGCCACCAATAACAAAACTCTGAAAATTGAATAACATATTAGGCACACAATTCTTTTATTATTTCATTATCAATTCCATTCTCATTTTCTCATAATCATCTAGGCAACCGAGCCCCAACTATTTCATTTGCATCATTATAGCTAACAACAATGGCTTCACATCTCATCATTAGGGTATACATAACCAATTGCATTGTACATATATTTTGAATGATCATTTTATCTTTCACATTATGCAAATCATAGCATTAATCAACTGTATCAACAATGTAATAGATTACTTAACACATTTATAACCAAATGTGTTAAGTCCCAAAGTCATGTAAATGTATGCAATCATGTAGGATTTGTACTTACCTCAAGAGAAACTCACACCAATCTAACCACTTCCTCTTCCAAGAATCCTTCAACACTTGGATTAGGGCAACTCAATCTCTTCAAAACCTAATCCGAAAGTGATTATACACACTTACTTAGAGATACACATAAGGAAATAAGGATAAGAGCTAACACGGGCATGTCCCTGACTGTGCCCTAAACCCACAGCACAGAAGCTTTGACACGCTCAGTGACATGGATATGTCACTGGCTGTGTCAATCCTCCCTCAACACAATGGCTATAACACGCTCAGTGTCATGGGCATGTCACTAGATGTGTTAATCCACCAACATCACAGTAGCTATGACATGCTCAATGACATGGGCGTGTCACTGGATGTGTCAATACTACTCCAACACAAAAGCTATGACACGCTCAGTGACATGGGCATGTCACTGGTCGTGTCACCCATCCAGAAAATAGAACCATTGACACGCCCAAAGACTTGGCCATGCTCATGGGCGTGTTAGGCCAAAAATCCTAATTCTGACACCAACAACACCACATCCAACAAACAACATACTTTACCCTTTTCCACTCCAAACAATCTTACCCAAAACCATCAATGAACCATACTAAACTTACATAAACACCAAAACAACTCAATTTCATGCATCAAACACAAATCACAATCATAACCATCATCACAACTTAACCCATACACAATCTACAACTCTTGCTTTCTATCACCCAACTTAACTTTTCCTCCAAACCAACCCCAAAATCAAAATCAAATAGACAACACAATCTCAAACACATCAAAATTAACCATACACATATCATCAACAACCATACACCAACCTCAATTCATAAACTCAAAAGAAAACTAAAGAATCAAGTTGGAAACTTACCAAAAGTAATGAAAACCCTTCAAACTCCAACTTGATCTATTGAAACACCTTCAAATCTTGAGTTAGGAAGAACAAAATCTCTCTTTCCCTCTTGTTAATGGTGGTGGCCGGCTAAGCACAAGAAGAAAGAAGAAGATGATGATAAGTCAACCTACATACTTGTCTCTTAACCACTAAAATCCTGTTTTAATATCCACCAAGAAATTATAATAATAAAATATTATAAATATCATCTTCCACTTATTTAATTCCCATTATAAATAATCAATAAATCTCATTTGACCATCTCATTAGTTGACTTGTATATGTTGTATATATCTCTCTATATACAACATGTACACACTTCTCTTTCCTCTTAATCCTATATGCACACTTTAAAAATTATTTAATCCAATTTCAACAATAATCATTTTAAAAATTTTAGGGTATAGTTTGGGATATTACATACTATGTCTGTGAGATAATAAACATGGACAGGAGTGGGTAAGACTTTTAGTGATCTTTTGCATTTGCAGTCATCTGATAATTGTGGCATGGTTTTGGTAAGTTCTCCTTTAACTGAACATAATTATCTTGTATGGAATCATGCTATAAAGACAGCACTTGCAGCTAAGATGAAACTTGGTTTCGTTGATGGATCTATTCCAAAGCCTGATGAAAACTCAGCTGGGTATCTTGCCTGGAAAGGAGTTAATTATATGGTATTGTCTTGGTTGTTGAATGTTATTTATAAGGAGCATATTGATAATTTTTTGTATGTTAAGATTGCTAAGGAGCTCTGTGATGAGCTTCAAGATAGATATAAGGAAAGTAATGGGACTTTGTTGTATAAGATATAGAAGGAAACAAGTTTAGTTAGTTAGGGTAATCTATTAATCATTGGTTATTACACCAAAATGAAGAGACTGTGGGATGAAGTGGCATGCTTGGTGTCATTACTAACATGTAATTGTAGTGTTGCTAAGGATATTGTGGATTTTAGTAATCTGATATAGTTGATGCAGTTCTTAATGGGTCTTAATGATCAATATGATAGTGTTGGAAGTCAGATTTTACTTATAGAACCCCTGCCATTAGTTAATAAAGATTACTCAATGATATTAAGGGTTGAGAAATAGAGAGGGGTCAATACTGGAGTTGTTGATCCTTTAAATGCTTCTACATTACTTGCTAAGGATCCTCCTTTTAACAAAGGAGGTAATCAGTATGGTGGTAGAGGTAGTACTAGAGGTAGTTCTAATGGTAATAGGAAGTTTCTGAAAGGTATAGATGGGTTTAACAAATTAGATAGGTATTGTACACATTGCAATACCAAAGGGCATGGGAAGCAGAATTATTTTAAACTCATTGGGCATCTCGGCTTGTACTTTGAGGAAAGGAGAATTGCTCCTAAGGGGCAAGGCAAAACTAGATTTGCTAATGAAGTAGAGTAACATGTTTTGGTAGAGGGAAAGTCTTACGAGTCCCAGTTTCCATCTTCAAATGATTTTACTGCAACCATTACCTCGGTGGTTGAGAAAATCCTCAAAGGAAAAGGCATTGCAGATAATGCTTTTATGAATTGTGTTACCTATGTAGGTGCTATTTAGTTACTTTAATAATGTGTTTGATTGTTTTTTTTTTTTGGATAATAAACTCAAGAGCTACTTTTCATATGAGTTTTGTTAATACATGCATGACCAATTTACTTAAACTTAACCCACCAACCATTGTTCAATTGCTTGATAAAACTGAAATTTCAGTTCATTTTTCTAGAAATGTTACTTTACATTCAATCTTAACCCTTAAAGACATTCTCATTGTTCCCAAATTTAAACATATTCTTCTTTTAGTCAATATGCTTGTTTCTGACTAGAATATAAGAGTCTTTTTTTTATAAGACACATTGTCTTTTGCAGAACCTTTTGACTGATAAGATCATTGATGTTGGTAAATCTCATATTATGTTGTGCATACTTGATAACAGTAGTTTTATTGTAAGTACTGTTCATTTTTTCATAGTTAGTCCTTTGTTAATGTCAATTCTGTTGTTTCTCAGAGTTCTGATTCCTGTAAGGAAAACATTATACATAAGATCAATATTACTTTGCCTCATTCTTCTTCTGCCTCATTTGATTTACTTCATGAAAGACTAGGTCATCCTTCCAATGATAAAATAAAACATTTACCTATTCAGGTTTCTGATTCTATCTCCAATTCTTCTATTTGTCCAGTTTGTCCTTTGTCTAAACAACATAGGCTACCTTTCTCTTATAGTGTTTCCCAAACTAAAAACCATTTGACCTTGTTCATGTTGATCTTTAGGGTCCTTATAACACTACTTCTTTGGGTAGAGATCAATATGTTCTTGTTATACTTGACGATTTTAGGAGAGCTACTTGGACTTTTTTACTCAAACATAAATATGAGGTTTTTGCTTATCATAAGCACTTTTTCTCTTATACTATCAATCAGTTTTGTACAACTGTTAAGATCATCAGAACTGATAATGGAACTGAACTCCTTAGTTCTACTTGTTAGAAATTGTTGGCTAATCAGGGCATTATACATCAAAAGACTACTCCTTATACTCAGCAAAATGGGGTGGTTAAAAGAAAACATAGACATTTATTAGAAGTAGCTAGGGCTTTGATGTATGAGGCTAACTTGCCAAAACATATTTAGGGTGATTCTATTATTACTGCAACCCATCTTATAAATAAATTGCCCACTTCTATGTTAAATTAGAAGACATCCTTATGAGATGTTACAAAATCAACCACCTAGATATTCTTACTGGAAGGTTTTTTTATGTTGATGCTACTGCATTAATACCAGACCTCACAAAGACAAATTTGAGCTTTGAGCCTTTAAATGTGTCTTCATTGGTTATGTTCATGGTCAAAAAGATTATAAGCTTTATGACTTGCAGACTCATTATGTGCTGATTTCTAGAGATGTTGTTTTTCATGAATCTCAATTTCCTTTTAAATTGTCTTCTTCTTCTAGTACTTCATCTCATGTCTTACCTATTATATCTTTTGATTGTTCATATTATGTTTCTTCTTCTCCTCCTCCTGAAATCACTCTTCCTATTTCTTCTTCTCCTACTCCTTTATCTTCTTCTCCTACCACACTATTCTCCTACTAATTGTATAATTCTAGTTCCTACTAACAACAATGACCCTTCCTTTTTGCCTATTGTTCCCATACATAGTACTAGACCTACAATTAAAACTAAATGGTTAGAACATTTTGTTTCCCATGTTTACACCCTTTCTCATTCTCCTTCTAATTTTGCACCATATCCTAGTACTCCTATCCCTAATTCTTTCCTTCCTATATTGACAAGACTCATTAGGTTTTATATCATATTTTTTTTGTTACTTCAGAACCCAAAAATTACAATTAGGCCAAGGACGACCCTTATTAGATAGAGGCCATGCAAAAGGAGATAGTTGATTTGGAGCAAAATAATACTTGGCAAATCACTTATTTGCCTACATCCAAAGTTCCTATTGGCTGCAAATGGGTTTATAAGATTAAATATAAACCTGATGGCGATGTAGATAGATACAAAGCTAGATTAGTTGCCAAAGGTTATAACCAGATTACAGGGAATGACTATCATGATAGTTTTTTCCCATTGACCAAATTGGTTACTATTAGACTCTTTTTTGTTGTGGCAACCATTCGCAATTAGGTCATTCATCAGTTGGATATTAATAATGCATTCTTGCATGATTTTTTGGTTGAAAAAATTTATATGGATTTGCCTATTGGTTATAGAATTGCTGGTGAGAATAAAGTGTGTAAGCTTAAAAGGTCTCTTTACGGCCTTAAGCAAGCTTCCAGACAATGAAACCTTGAATTCAAAGCTACACTATAAAAATTGGATTTTATCCAGTCCCCAAATTATCATTGTTTGTTCATTAACTATGTTAGTTATGTGTTTTTGGCCCTTATTCTGTATGTTGATGATATTCTCATCATCGGCAATAATGAAGTTGCTATTGTGTCTATTAAGAAGAATCTGGATGATGCTTTTACTATAAAGGATTTAGGTTATGATAAATACTTCTTGGGTTTGGAAATTCATAAAACATCTACAGTTGTGTATCTTAATCAAAGGTAATATATTCTGGATATCATATCAGATGTTGGCTTATTTGATTGTAAACCTGCTAAGACTCACTTTACTCCTGGCTTAAGGTTATATGATGAGTCTATTGGTTTTTTCCCTGAACCAAATAAGTTTAGGCGACTGATAGGCATATTGTTATATGTGAATCTAAGCATACCTAACATTTCCTTCTCTATTCATCAGCTAAGCCAGTATATGAATGCTCCTAGGCATTCTCAATAGGATGCAGCCTTGCATATTGTCAAATACCTTAAGGGTACTCCATCTTCAGGGTTGTTTTTTCCTGTTGGTTCTAGTTTATCTTTAAGAGCTTGTTATGATGTAGATTGGGGAACATGTGTCTTTATTAGAAAGTCTATCACTGGTTTCTATATTTTTCTGGGTTCTTGTCTTTTTTCTTGGAAAACTAACAAGCAAGTCATTGTGGCTAGATCTTCAGCTGAGGCTAAATGTAGGAGTATGGTAGCTACTATTTGTGATTTGCAGTTTCTCAGTTACTTGCTTAGGGATTTTGATTCGCAAGTTTTATTGCCTGTCATTGTGATAATTAGGCAGCCTTGCACATTGCTGTTTATCTAGTGTTTCATGAGAGAACCCAAATACTTGGATGTAGATTGTCATATTGTTTGGAACAACCTTCAAGAAGGCTTTATTTCCACTACTCATATTTCTTCCAAGCTTCATCTTACTGACTTCTTCACAAAGCCTATTTATATTGCTGCTCATCATTCTTTGGTATCCAAGACAGGATTGCTTCATCAATCTCCATCTTGAGGGGGCGCCGATAAATTATATATTATTAATATGTTGATAAAGTACTTTTAGTCTTTTGTACATACTATATTAGGGTTATTCTTTTCTGTAACTTCTTAATACATGATAGTTTGATGATTAGGCATGTGTATATAAGGAATATGATGATTAGAATCGAATTCTAGAATATTTAATACAATTCTTCAGTATTCTTTCATCTTCTATTTTCTCTTCATTTTCCCTATTCAGAAACCCTAGATCAATTTCTTTACATTATTATCAACAAAATTTAAGGTAAAAAAATTCAAATTCTCATTTTTTTAGTTCATTTTTTATATTTAGTTTTTTTTTGTTAAATCTCTAACATATATTATTTTTTATATTCTTAGGTTTAATTCATTTTGTTAAAAAAATAAATTCTCTTAACAATTTTTTTTCCTTATGAAATTACTAACACTATTTTGCTTTATCATTCCTTTTCTAGGATTAGTTTTATTATTAATTTTTTAATTTATCTTAAATTAATTTTTTTAGATCCGAAATCATGCATTCATTTTCATTCAAAGATTTATCACATTTTTACTATTTTTTTACCTTTATCTTTTATTGAATTTATTTTGTATATAATTTTTGTTGTTCTAGATTTATAACAAGTGGGGCAACGAAATTCAAATTTAGGCTAATGTGAAAGAGGAGTTATGTACATATGTGTGTGTAATGATAATTGTTTAGCATATACATGTATTATGATGACATTAAATTTATTGATTTATGATGTTGTAGTTGTGCAGGTTTTAGGTGCTTGCATTTATGCTTATTATGTATATTTCCTATTATTCTTGATCATTTTTTTTCTTATTTTGTGAACATAATAAATGATGCAGTCACTAGTTGATTACCTCTTGTCTTTACACTATAAGCATTTGTTTTTAAATTACAAATAGTTCTTGATGTTTATGCCTTAATTGTTGAGAGTTGAATGTAGATTTTTGTTATTTTTTTATTAAATTTCAAGAGGTTTATTAAATACACTTTCAGTACTTATTAAAACTTAAACTTTTTCATAATTTCCTCTAAATTACTATTGAATTTTTTCTATTCTCTTTTGCTTATTGTGTTTCAGTTTTTTCTTTCACTATGTTTCTATTTCTTTGTGTTTTCTTTTTATCCCCTCCTCCCCCTTCATGCTTCTTCTTCTCCTCCTCTTTCACAATGGAAGAGATTTTTATTTTTATTTTTTATTTTATTTTGTTTGTTCTTCTTTTGCTATCAAATATCTAACCTTTTGTAGACCTTTAATTTTGGCTTTGAATGAGTTTGGTCCAATTTTAAAAACTTGAGTCAAATCCAATCCAATTTTAAGAAGTTGAATCCCAATTAAAAGGCCCAAATCAAATTCAATCCAGTCCGGTCCAATTTTAAAAGCCCAAACTAAGGATGGTCCAACTTTAAAAGCCCAAACCAAGCTCGGTTTAATCTTAAAAGCCAAAACACGATGAATTGGCCATGCCAATTCGCCATGAGCTAAGCATACCAATTTTTCCATGAGTTGGGATCATGGAAAATTAGGAATTCGCCATGAGCCCTAATTTCAGGCCTAATTTTCCATGAGCCCTAATTTCAGGCCTAAATCAGTTTTATTGGTTTTAAATGCTTGATTCTACTAAAACTCAACTAATTCGGATAAGCAGAAGGTCTTATGATGTAATCAAGACTTTTTAATTGAGAGGGAACCGGGTTAAACCCTAATGAGCATTATAAAAAGGAGAGAATTAGCAATCAATGAGGGGGCGATAATCAGCAAGTAAATGGCAATAATTAGGCATAAACAATAAGCAAAAGAAGGAGAGATAGAGCAATTAGCAAAGAGACAACCTGCAATTAAAAAACAACCATAATTATTAGTTAAAGGAGAGGTGGAGAACAAGAGACAGAGAGCAAAAAGAAAATAAAAGCAGAAGAAAAGCAAGAGACAAAGGCAAGGAAATTGGTAGCTAAAGTAGCAACAATCCTTGGATTGTTTCACTCAGCCAAGACCTTGGTTGATCAAGCAAGCCGTAGCACTAATATACAAGCTTCCTGTGAAGCAGTTGCAGTGTTTAGGGGCAAGGTTTAGTTCATCAAAATAGTTTTGGTGGAGCCAACAAGGTACGACTTCTAATAACCAATTCTATTAATTACTTTCATTTGTCCACTATATTGTTAAATTGTTGAGGCTATTTAACAATTCTTTCCAGTAAACCCTCATTCTCAGGTTAAGTCCTCATTGAAACCCCCCTATTGCATATTAGTTTTATAATTTAAACCTTGGCTTGTTTAATCATGCATCAAAACCCTAATTTGTAAACTAAAACCCTAAATTGCATGATAAACCCTAGTTTTGCATATTAAACCCTAATTTTAGGATTAAACTATAAATTACGATTTGAAATCCTAATTTATATTCTGGAGGCATTAACTCATTCAATGAGTTTGGAAAATCATTTAACTCTCAGAGGTGTTGCCCCCCTTACCTCCGCCCGCTAACCAGCTAGCGGGATCGCCATGTGCATCATGTATTATATTTTGTTAATGGGTTGATATTAATATGTGCTTGTGGATTGTAAATTTTGTGATTAATCTTAGTTTTCTTTTAATTAAGCTCTAATTTTATAATTCTTTGTATGATGATTTATAAGTTTGTGGATTGAAATTTTTATTATTTGGATTTTGAGATGTAAAAGGCATGTTTCCACTTTTGAGTGCCTTATCTATTGAGTTTATGTAATTTAGCTTATTTTATGGACATTGGACTATTGTAAGGAACATGTTTTCACATTTTGGTGGGTGTTCTATTTTATTTATTTTCATGAATTTTGGACATTTATAAGGATATATTTCCATCTTATATGGGTGTTCATTTTGTTTGATGTGTTTGAGTTATAATATGTTCTTTATTTCAATAATTGCATGTAACATGAATAGTATTATAATAATGTAAGAATTCAATAATATTTAAACCTAAAAATGAGATCGATTTCAATAAACTAGGGGTTATTGGGGGTGCTGGGTTACTTCTCACCTTCCCTATAGGTATCTAACTGCCTGAACCCATTATGGGTTGGAGATTCCTTAAGAATCGAGTCATCCACCCATTTCTTTCTTGGCCCATCCAGGTGGCGACTCCTATTCTTTGGACTTAAGCCCATATTCACTAAGGCCCAGATCCTAACAGTGTCGAAATTGCAAGAACCATTCCATCGGCAGTGGGGGTAAAAATCTCATTTTCATATTTTGTAGGCATAGAGTTGTTGCTACAAATGCATCCATCTTTTTTCTTGTTAATTTAAATTTTACACTTTGTTTTTGGAATGTATATGTATTAAGAATAATTAAAGATTTCAATTAATTATTCTGTTTAATTTTTCTTATTCAAAAAGAGTTACTAACCGGTCCATTTTTATAAGAAAGGAATTCTGTTTAATACTAAGAGTTTAATTTTCTTATCCATTTATTTAACGTTTTGCTTATTCAAAAATGAGTTACTACATTCCCCATTCAAGTATATTAATTTTTCACATTTTTCTTCCCTTACCTTCCCTTCCCCCTTGTTAAATGAACTTTTATATTATCACATCCAAATATAGTGTTAGATTTTAATTTTCCAAATATAGTGTTAAATTTTCATTTTCTAGTTCGTGGATTCTGGGTTTTAAATTGATTAGAGGTTTTATAATTTTTTGGCCTAATACATCATCAACTCTTTAAACTTATCTATTTTGGTCACTTTATTTTTTGTATTTTTACATTTGCCACTTTTCCATCTATACTTGCCTATTTTATACTAATAGACACCTATATATACATTTTGGTCATTTTGTTCCCTGTTAATTATTTATTTTATACTCAACAAATATCCAAATAAAAAAATTATTATATGTGCATGTAAATGTCTATTTGGCACAAAATATACAAATATGAGAGGCAAAATAACTTATATGTTTATCTAAGTGTTTATTGATACAAAATAGACAAGTACAAGGGGTAAAGTATAAATATATGAGTAAAGTGATCAAAATGGAAAAGTACCTGGAGTTGCAGATGTATTGTATCAAATTTTTTAAGATCTTCTTCTTACAATAATAATCATAATTAATTGTCCACCTAATAATAATATTTAAAGTTTGGACTATTTAGGAATTAATTATAATAATTATTGGTATTTTTGTCTATCATGTTCAACATCTTTGTATATTTATATATAATAAATAGATTTTAGATATACAAATATGTCATGTTATTATGAATTGCAAGCAAGTTGGATTATGCATCTTATTAACATTTAAGAAGAAATTTTTGTTAAATTCTAGTGCATTTTTCTTTAAATTAGATTGTATGTTTTTATTATTCTATAAAAAATAACTTCAGAATTTTTTTAAAAGTTGTATATTTTCAATCAATTGATTTTAGATCAAACAAATTATGTTTTGAACTAAATAAAGCAAATCACACTTAAATCAATAGGTTAATGTCTTTTTTGGATTTTATATAAATTTAGGGAGACTGAATATTGAATTTGCTTAAGAAAGTTTAGATTGAATTTATGGTAAGATCAAAATTTATTACTATTATAACAAATGATGCAAATCTTCACATTTTTAGAAGTAAAAAAGTAAAAGGTAAATTTATTTAGGTTCAGATTAAAAGTTTAGCAAAATAAGAAAAAAAAAATGTATGTGAATAATATAATTATGATAAGCTTTTAATTTTATCATTTTTTATATAGTTCAAAGTTTTATTTCTCATTAAAATTGAAAAAATAATAATTTCAACATATACAAAAAATATTTCTTGACTTTTTTTAAACCAAAACTACCGGCAATATTGAATCAATCACATCTATGGGTGAATTTCGTAGATTGTTAGTTAATATAATAGGAATTTACATTGAATACAAAATAGTAGTCACGCCATAAGGAATGGCGGGCATGCCACATAAAATGGCAAGGAGGCTTCTTCATGTTACTTCTCAAGCTCTTTCATGGTCTTCACTTCATTCTAGGCCCTTTTGGCCCAAATATTAACTTCCAAATATTTTAGTCCCACTGAGTGATAATAACCATATTTAGTCATATCTTCCTTCTATCTGGTATGGCCTAAATAGCTTATTACCTTAACCTGCAAGTGCATAGGTCATTAACAAGTAATATAATAGTGAGTAGAGTATTATTCCCACGATGAAGGTAATTCTAAGTACCAAACAATTAAACTTGCTATTATTTAGATGAAAGAAATTGATTTAGAATTAAGGAACTAATTATAAATGAAATGCTTAAATTTTAATTTGATGATTATTAATTTAGAGAAGGCGACCTTAATTAATTTACTATGATTTTTCAAAGTATTGATTTAATTCAAGTTTTTTTCTTGATTAATGGTTGGATTTTACTTAATCAAATCTTAGTCTCTCTCAAGTACTAAAATCAATATTGAGTTTAACCTTATGTCTATTCTCATGATCATAAGAAATTAAATCAATTCATTAATTTTTGTGAAATTCCTTTATCAACATCTTAAGAGTTTACCTTATCTCTAAGTAAAAACTTAACTTAAGATTGTTACATCTTTAGACTAATGTTATGCTTCCACTCTTGTTCTATCACGTAACATCTCAATTCAATCAATTATTGACCGGGTAATTAATGCATTAAGATTAAAGATAATAAATTAATCAAAGGATAAACTTAATTAAATCAAATTAGCGTAAATTACTCCATAGTAAAATTAATATAAGAGGTCAACCCTAAATAAAAGTTTAGTTGTTCGTAATTGAAATGAAAGCAAAAACTAATTAAAAATAATAATTGATTCAATGAAAATTAAAGAACAGAGAAAATCAAACTCTATTTCTTCTTTAAGTTGAGGAAGAACTTCACTTAAAACTTTGAATCTCTTCTTGAACCAAACTTCACTCTTCTCTTCGAAGAAACTCTAATTTCTAAGACTAAAAATGAAGTTTATTTCTTGATTTGGTGGATGGATGAAGATTAATTCATACCTCCCCAAGGTTTGAAGAATACTTGCTTATATAGAGGCTTGGAGACTTGCTTTTGGTAGTAGAGAAATTATTTTAGTACATTCTCTTAAAACATGGATTGTTTTACTCCTTAAATTAGGTTACCAGCCACCTTTTTGCTTCTATGGGTGTGGCTTTTGATGCCATGGTCATGGCCTAGTGGGTATGTGTTGTCTTGCCAACTTGCTATTGCTTTTTTATCGCCCACGGGCATGGCTTTTTAGTTACCATGACTATGGCTTTCATTTGCCTTCTGTGACTCTATTCTTTTCTGTTTGGATAGTATAAATTTCTATCCCACGAGCGTGGCTTCTAGATTGTCACAGTCGTGGGTTTACAAATGATTATGGAATTCCATCTTCTTTTGTTCCTTCTCTTAGGCAGTAGCGTTTTCATTCCCAAGGCCATGGCTTCTGGAAAGCCATGGGCGTAGGGTTGATTTGTCTTCTAGATTCCTTTTCTTCTTATTTTGGCATATTAAATTCAAATTCCAGGGTTGTGGGGATCAATGGGCGTGGGCATGGCTTTTTTCTTTTATCCTTATCTGCCATTTTTCTCCATTTTCATATGATTTTCTATTAAAAACTTGTATCTTGATCTCCCATGATTAAAATGAGAGAAATTCTAACTTTTATTAAAGAAAATTCATCAAATTCAATTAAAAATTATTAAAATTATTGTCAGAATAGCCCAAAATATTAGTCAAAATTCGATTCTATCATAATACAAAATAGTAGCATTGCCATAAGGAATGGCGGGCATGCCACATAAAATGGTAAGGAGGCTTCTTCATGTTATTCCTCAAGCTCTTTCATGGTCTTCATTTCATTCCAGGCTCTTTTTGGCCCAAACATTAACTTCCAAACTTTTTAGTCTCATTAAGTGATAATAAGCCATATTTAGTCATATCTTCCTTCTGTCTGGGCTGAAGGGACAACCACAGTATTTATAACAGGAAACCTGTATTGATAAGTTCTTAAACTGTTTAGAATGAAAAATTGTTCATCCGGTATAACACGCATAGTGAAAGGGGATGAGTTTGCATTGTTTTAGTTTCCTAATAATGAACTTGAAAAGAAAGAGATGGAGAACATTTCCTATATTTTAATAGTTAGAAACTTGATGTATGCACAAGTCTACTCAAGGCATGATATAGCATTTGTTATAGGCATGTTAGGAAGATATTAATCTAGGAATCACCTATAGAAAGCTACAAAGAGAGTTATGAGGCATCTTTGAGGTATATATATGCTTACAAATAGAAGAACTGAAGACGTGAAAGTTATTGGATATTCGTTTCTTGTTTCGAGGCTAATTCACAAAACATATGATTAAGGGATTTCATTGTTGGACTTAAAATTGTGAACTCAATTTTTAGGTCTATTAGAGTGTATTGTGATAATAGAGTTATTGTTTTCTGGGCCAACAATGGCAAAAAATAGGAGTCGAATTAAACACAATAATATAAAGTATTTGGCATTAAGAAAATATGTTGGAGCTACCTTATCAAGTAATCATTAAACACATTTGGACAAACGATTGATTCTTTAACTAAAGGGATGCATCCAAAGAAATTTAAGGATCATGTGCCTTAAATGGGTCTTAGCCCATATTTGGTCTAATAAAGGTAAGTAATGAAATTTCATATTGTAATTTGTTATCTCTGGAATTTGGTATGTACATTGTGTGAGATTAACAAAAATATTGGATTGAATTTGAATAAACATTGGATGTTTATTTATAAAATTTATACCCCATAAAGTGTAAAGATAAATTATAAGTGATAATGGAAATACTCATTATTTAGAGGACTTGTTGTTTTGATTCTTATGATATGTTATTTAATTAATCCATATACATTATGTGATAAATTTATATACAGACGAAGTGAGAAAATATTGGATTTTAATATAAAATCTAAAATCATTATCTAACATAGCTAATTATTTAGATAGTATTAGGATATATATTTTGGATTGTTGTCCTGAGTGGTCCTGATGAGATGAACAGATTTCTGAGAATACACAGATTAGAGAGTAGGGCTCCTAACCTAATTTTTTTAGCTCTTTTATATCACATTAAAAAAGCTTTTAGTCAGAAAAATTGTATTTGTAATTTTAATCTATATTCAGAAACTTTCATCAAATACAACTCTATGTCATGACTGAAGGTATGCAAGTTTATTTTTTTTGTTGTATTTGTGAAATTGATTGAGAAGATTATTATTTGGTTGTTGCTTTGATTTTATATGATTTATTTTAGAGATATATATCATTTTCCTGTTTTCAATAAAAAAATATTAAAATTATCTTTCCTTTCTCTCACTTTTTCTTGATCAAAATATATTAATTATTTAACATCTCTGGCCTGTTGGAAAAATCACTATTTTTTCGCCCCTCAGACCATTTTTAAGCGGGAACAAATGAGAAAAAATAATAACTGTGAAATTAAAGAGAATAAAACACAATAATTTAACGTGGAAAACTCCCGAATGGGGAAAAATCACGGTCGTTGTCTAACGACAACCAAGAAAAATATTCACTATGCGGCAAATTGTTACAACCACAAATTACAAAATATTTTTCTAACCGACACCCACAAAACAACTCCCAAATATTTATACTCCAAGGAACTCCAAGAGATTGATTCTCTAATTCCTAATATAAACTACTTGGCGTTTAACCTATAGCTCTCCTTAAGCTATATTTTGTGTTTGCTTGGTGTGTCTACAAATGGAGAGAATGAGCCTATTTATAGGCTTCAAAATGCAAATAAATTGTCAAACTAAATTAGGTGAAAATTAGGCTAAATTAGGCACCTCCCATTTTCACCTCACATTTTTGACAATTTCTTCCTTGTTAGGCACTTTGCATTTTTGACTTCCTTTTTTTCATTTTTATTTTTCAATTTTGGTGTGCTACCACCAACAATCTCCACCTTGAAAAATAAAAACACAACATTGTCTGTTACCGACAATCATAATTCTTAACGTCAAGAATTAACATACTCCACCATAAAAGAGTATCACCACTTGGAATTATTTCACCAACTCCAAGAATTTTCCATCGGCCATGTCGGATCCCGCTAATAGTTTATGGTGCAACCCTCCTGTTGACTTTTCCGAGAGTTCATTAGCCATCGACATCATTTTTCCACCACATGCTTTGCATCAACTGTCAACCAATGTCGCACGCATTTCTGTGGACCAGCTACCAATAATCCATCCTCTTCCATGGCATCTCAACGGGTAGCAATCATGCCATGAGGACACACTTCTCTCAACTACAGAGAAAACTCATCATCTCCTTCGCCACAAGAGATCACATTGGCAGCAACAACGTTAGAGCTTCTAGCCGAATCAGCTCCACCGTTTAGGCAATTCTTCCTCACGTGTCCAGTTTGACCACACCCCCAGCAGACAGCCTTCCTCTTTCCAGAGCCTTTATTCTTTTTCCTAATACCGACAGATAAAGCTGTATTCTCATAAGATTTATTTTCCATTTCATTCAGTCTTCTCTCCTCAGTAATGAGCTTACTAACCATATCCGCATACACCACTTTCTTACTACCATATTTCAGAACAGGCTTCATGTGCTCATATGTTGAAGGAAGTGACAGGATGAGCCGGAGAGCTTTATCTTCATCTTCGGTTTTCACTCCAAGAGTTTCCAATTCAGAGATGATACCGTTGAGGACACTCAGGTGATCGGACAGCTTTGTACCTTCCGCCATTTTCAACGTATGAAATTGCTCCTTCAAATATAACCTGTTGGATATATTTTTTCCCTAATACAATTCTTCCAGTTTCTCCCACAGCTCCTTTGTCGTGGACAATCCAAGCACATTAGTAAGAACATTTTTTGATAGACACATGCAAATTTGACTTGCCGCCTTGATATCCAGCTCCTCCCATTCTTCGTCACTAATCTTGAATTTTTCTAAGTCTCCACTACCACCGCCTTTTCCTGAATTTCTTCCGCTGACTGGTTTACCCTGCAAAACCTTATGTAGTCTAGACTGTATCAACACGTCTTTGACTTGCACTTGCCACAGTGCAAAATTCATTCTCCCATCAAATTTCTCAATCTCGCATCTCATTGCCGACATGCTTACTTTGTGCTTAATAAAGGAACAGAAATAAATATTACACCAGGTAAATTCCCAGGTAAGAGGAGGAGTCACAATGGTCTCACTTAAAATCCACTTGCCTTACACTAAATTCGTGTCGTTTGACAGAATTTACCTCGACATGTAATTATTTATCTCACCACCAATACTCAAGCACACCAAAGCAAAACGGCTCCACCAGCTTAAAAACAAAAATAATTTTTAACAAAAATCTTTTCTGATGTGGAAGATCAGACCAAGCTGCAACCACAGAGCATACTAAGATTTTTGACAAAAATTATAACACCTAAGCTCTGATACCACTTGTTGGGAAAATTGCTATTTTCCCGCCCCTTAGACCGTTTTTAAGCAGGAACAAATGAGAAAAAATAATGACTGTGAAATTAAAGAGAATAAAATACAATGATTTAACGTGGAAAACTCCCGAATGGGGAAAAACCACGGTCGTTGTTTAACGACAATCAAGAAAAATATTCACTATGCGGCAAATTGTTACAACCACAAATTACAAAATATTTTTCTAACCGACACCCACAAAACAACCCCCAAATATTTATACTCCAAGGAACTCCAAGAGATTGATTCTCTAATTTCTAATATAAACTACTTGGTGTTTAACCTATAGCTCTCCTTAAGCTATATTTTGTGTTTGCTTGGTGTGTCTACAAATGGAAAGAATGAGCCTATTTATAGGCTTCAAAATACAAATAAATTGTCAAACTAAATTAGGTGAAAATTAGGCTAAATTAGGCACCTCCCATTTTCACCTCACATTTTTTACAATTTATTCCTTGTTAGGCACCTTGCATTTTTTACTCTTTTTTTTCATTTTTATTTTTCAATTTTGGTGTGCTACCACCAACATGGCCTTCTCTTTTTCCTTGTTAAGTGAATTTTTATTACCCCATCCAAACAAAAGTGTTTGATTTTCTTTCCTTTTTTTTTTAGTTTGAGAATTTGGGGTTTTATAATTTTTACGATTTTGTTCTTATAATAATAATAAGATTTCACTGTTTAATAAATAATAATAATATTTATTAGTTAGGATAATTTAGGAATTAATTATAATAATTAAATGGTATTTTTTTCTATCAATATGTTCAACATCTTTGTATATTCATATATATTATAAATAGATTCTAGATATATAAATATGTCACATTATTATGAATTGCAAGCAAGTTAGATTATGCATTTTATCAACATTTAAAAAGAATTTTTAGTTAAATTCTGAATTTTTCTTTAAATTAGGTTGTATATTTTTATTTTTCTTTTAAAAATAACTTCAATTTTTTTTCAAAAATTATATATTTTCAATCAACTGATGTTAAATTAAACAAATTATGTTTTAAGCTGAATAAAGCGAATCATACTTAAATCAATAGGTTGTTGTCTTTTTGGATTTCATATAAAGTTAGGTAGACTGAATATTGAATTTACATAAGTTTAGATTGAATTTATGGTGAAATCAAAATTTATTACTGTTATATTAGATGATGCAAATCTTCATATTTTTTTGAAGTAGTTTGATATTATAAGTTTAGCAAAATAAGAAAAAAAATTGCATGTGATTAATCTAATTATGATAAGCTTTTAATTTTATTAATTTTATTATAATTCAAAGTTTTATTTCTAATTAAAATTAAAAAAAATAATTTCAACATATTCAAAAAAATATTTCGTTAACTTTTTTTAAAACAAAACTATTGGCAATAATGTATTAATCACATATGCGGGCAAAGCTAGTTGATTGCTGGTTAATATAAGGGGAATTTAAAGGTATTTCATTGTCCCATTTTCAAATATATGACATGTTAAATTTTTTTTAAAAATTTTACGGATTTCACTTTTTTTCTTTTTTATGTTAAAAATGTTGATTTTTTTTCCTTTTTAAATTTTTCCTTTTTTTTGTATGCTTTTTGTTCCTTTATTACATTTTCTTTATTCATAAATAATTTTATTATTATTATATTCACAATACACACAAAATATATGAATATATAACATACACACAATATGTATAATATTCACATATATATATATATACGATATATACATAACATCTGCGTAATATATACACAATATGTTTAATTTTTTAAACTTATATACACGCAATAAATACATATCGTACATATAATATCTACACAATAAACACACATATCCACATAACATACACATAATATACATTCAATATATACACAATAAAATTAATATTTTTTAATTTTATTTTTTGTGTATAATATATAAAATTTATTTTTTAAAAAATTTAATGATTTTATTAATATATTTTTATATATTTTACTTTTTTATATAAATTTTATGATTTTTTTATTTAAAATCAAAATTAAAATTTTTTTATATGAAATTATTATTTTTATATGTTGAAAATGTAATATAAAATATTAATTTTTATTATCTTATTGAAATATATTTATTTAATAGTAAAGTTTGAAAAAAATAAAAATAAAAATAAAATATTATTTGAAGTGAAGGTGAATGTATTTTTAAAAAAATTCTATTTAAAGTGATGAGTGATGTATTTTGTAAAAAAAAATTACTTAAATTATTTTTGAAAACTTTTTTTTGAATGTGACAGTATTTTTAAAAATGAAATTTTATAGAGTAATTTTATAAATGTCTCTTAATATAATAAGGGGAAGACTAGGCCAACTTTTAGAGGGTGTTTCTCAAAACTTAAAAGCTAGTCAAAACTGATTATAAGCAGTTTTTAGATTATAAGTTGTTTATTTAAGTGTTTCTGAAAACTTAAATAGTAGATTATAATCTGATTTTAATCAGTTTTTTAAAAGTTGAGTTTTGCTATTTTTTTTAAGCACTTATTTTTTAAGTAGTTTTGACCAAGTAAAAGACCATACTATCCCTACCTAATCTTCAATATTCTAAATTTGCCCACCCTATACACTTTAGTTCCCATTAAAATTCTTTTACGTTTCTTCTTAAATAAATTTTATTATTATTATTATTATTATTACAAAATAAATTTTGAATTAATATTTAAAAAATTATTTTTATACAATAAATAAACTTAGGGACAGTTTGGTCATTTTGACAATTTCTGCAATTAAAAACTGATTATAAGCTGATTTTACAGAAACACTTAACTGATTATAAACTGATTATCAGCTGATTATTAACTAGTTTACAGAAACGCTTAACTACTTATTTTTAATCTGATTATAATCTAAAAATCACTTATTCACAATAAGCTGAAAAGCTCCAGTTTTGAGAAATACCAACTTAATTAAAGTAAGGTAAGCTCTTGTTTTATACCTCCAATGCAAAAGTAGGCCTCAGTTTTTAATAGAAAAATATTTTTAAATTAAATGATCGAGGAATTTACACTATTTTATCCTCTCTCTTTTTTTTTCAACCTCCCTTTTTAAATATATTACTTAATTTTTTTGTTTTCATTTATACTATTTTTTTATTATTTTTTAATTATTTTTTTTTTACTTTTACCTTTTAGCTGCTAACACTTTTAATAATAAACTCTTCTTAACATCCAGAATGACGTTAAGATTTGTTTTTTATTTTTATTTTATTTTTTATTTTTTTATGTGTTAATTTTTTAAGTTGTTTTATTAAAAAATATTTTTTATGTCACATTCTACGAATATGCAATATATATAATACATATATAATAAATTAAAACATCCACCATAAATCTGACTTACATCAATACTACATCATAATCTTCTAACACATTTAATATATACAACACATCTATATTACATCAAAATATATAACATATATTAACATTTTTATTTTATTTTCTTCTTACAAATATAACATATAATACATCAATATTTTATTTATACATAGAATCCACATAATATATATAATACTTCTAAAATATTTCAACAAATTTATTTTGTTTTATTCTTATATACGCAATACATCTATGATATATCAACAACGTATCAATATTTTTATTCAGTATTCTTTTTATATGTGCAACACATCTATAAATACATCAACAATACAACTATATTTTTATTTTATTTTTTTCTTATATTTACAAAACATCTATAATACATCAACAATATATCTATATTTTTATTCTATTTTTTTTATATTCGCAAAATATCAACAACACATCTATATTTTTATTCTATATTTTTTTAATTTTAATGATTTAAATTTGTATTTTTTTTTAAAAAGGTGGATATTTATGGAGATTTTGTTGATGAAGAATATAAAGATGAAGATTAAAATTAATATGGAGATGAAAATTTTACCTACTTGATCTTTTTTTCTGTTTTCACTCTTTTGACTTTTTTTTTTCTATTTGAAGCAAAACTTTCATATTGGATTGCATGTAAACTTATTGAGTTTCGGTGATGATGATGAATTAGAAGTTATAGATCTTTTTAATATTTTTTATTTTTTATGATGAAGAACAAGAAGCTGTTAATGGCACCGATGAAAAAAGATTGCCGGTTGTATTTTATAGTAGTTTTGTTATTTTAGGAGAGTTTTTTTTTTATATAGAGTTCTTTTCCTAGCTTCCCTAATTTTATAATTAAAATTGATTTTTTCTAGTAGTTTTGTAGAAAATATTAAATTATTTATCAAAACCATGTCAACTAGAAAATATGAATCTAAAAAGTAGGCCTCCAAAAAAATTTTATTATTATAAGTTTATGCACTTATAAAAATTTAATTATGTCAACTAGAGAAATATGAATTTAGCTATTTAATTTTTTTAAAAAAGAGAGAGAGAGAATTGAAAATTTAATATAATCTCAAAAGAAACTCTTGATAATTTTTTTATAAGTAAAAAAAATAAAATAGAAAATATTTGTGAATGCTTCTTAAATGAATTAGCAATTTTAAATTTTAATAAATTAATGAATTTTATTTTACTTTTTTTATTTTAGACCTCTAAACTTCCTGAGCGCTCTTAGGGGAGCAATTTATAGCAGACTTATATACTGGAAAGAGGAAAAAGGAAAACTATTAAAATTAATTTTTTTATTATAAAATTTTATAAATTAATATTATGTAATTTTTAATTTTTTTTTTATTAAAAGCAAAACCAGAAATTATTAAAAATTTAAAATTTTGAGCAAAATCAATAAAAATTACAAGAATGTTAAAAAAAAATTAGCAAGGATGAAACTAGACTTCAAGAATTATTGAGAACCATAATTATTAATGATGTAAAAGGAGAACGAAAAAGTTTATAATGATGGAGTAATATGAAGAACTTTATATATGGAAAATATATAGAAATGTGAATAAAAGATATATATAGCCAATAAACAGTAAAGAGGATTTAAGAAACGGCTTTAATTTTCTTGAAAATGATCCCAAGGGCAGAAGATATTTGGCTTTTTTTTAAAAAAAATCTTGATTGATATAATAAAATATTCTGGAAGATATATTTTTTTTTCTTTAGGATTCTTAAAAATTAATAAAATATATATTTATTATTAATTAATTTGAGATGAATTCAACTCAATTTAATTTAATTTTAAATTAATTGAAATCCTGAATTTTTTTTTCACTTTAAATGATTACGATTTATATATGTATTTACTTATTAAAAATATTTTTCCTTCACCAACAACATTTTACCAGTCAAAATGATTGAAACAAAGGAAAGTCTTTGGTTATTTCCTTTTATCTTTTTTAATTGGAAAAGACTTAATAATGTATTCACGTAGTTATCGTATCACATCAACTATTTCCATTTCTTTTAATTGTACTATAATATATGTTTTTTAGAATTATGCATTGCATCATCGTACCTTATCAGTTTTACCAAGTTAGTTTTTTTTTTTTTGAAATGTTACCAAGTTAGTTTGAGGCAACCATAACTCATATTTAAAGTTTATATTTATTTATAATATTTTGAGTTCTTTCTGTAATTTTTATATTACATCTCGTAATTTTATTTTGAAAAAAAAAATTATGAAGTGATAACTAAATTGTGAAACAGTTGATAAGATTCAATAGAAACCTACAAAATGAAAATATTATATATAATTATATAATTTTAATAGTAATTTTTATTATTAAGTTATATAGTTTTTATTTATTATCTCTTAATTTATAAAAATAATTTAATAATTTATAAATATAATATAATTATTTAAAAAATCTACATTAAAATTTAAATTATTAAATTAAATATTTTAAAATATTTTATCATTTTTGCAATCTCCTGCGACTTTGAAGAAGGGAGCTGCATATAGACCAGTAAAAGTCAATTTTAAATATTCTAGCACTGAAGAAGAAAGACCATTGACTATTCAACTTCAACGGCTACGCCAATCTGACTAACGCGTTATTTTGTTTACAGAGAAAAATATTACTATTATTTATGCAAGTGTTGTATATATTTTTATTTTTCCATAAATACAAAAAATAAATTATAATAATAGGAAAAACGATTTTTTACAACTTATCGGGTTCATCCCAATAAATTACTAAATTAGAAATTGAAAAATATTATCAAGATAATGAAACATTTTAAGTTTAAAATATTAATAAATATAATGTTTTAAAAAATGACTTGAATTTTTAAAATATAAATATATATAGTCATAATTTTTAAATTTTTTAAATAATTTTTGACCCTAATTTTTTTAAAAATTTTACAATTAAAAGAAGAGAAAATTTATGCCGGATTATTTAAAAGATATATATTTACTTGCGATAAATGTCACCAATCAAGAGTTTGAAATCGAATAAAAAAAGACAAAAGACTAATAACGAAACTGAACGCGGTTTTACTCTTTTTTTTAATTTTTTTTTTAACTGAACGCGTTTTTATGACCTTTTTTTTAATCGTGCCTTTTCTGGATTCCACCTAATGTTATTTTTATTTTTATTTTTATTAATTTATCATTACCAAATCACTTCTCAAAAAAAGCAAAAATCGATAATTAAAGTCTGTCTGCCTTTATTTAAAAGTAATATGAAAACTTGACATGTGAAACGACAACTTTCAATTCTTAAAAAAAAAAAAACACTTTACTTAACCAGTATGTCTTTTATATTGTTTGTATTTATTCTTTTTTTGTTATATAATAATACGACTGTGTATTATGTTCCCACTAATCCATATTTATTTTTTAATTTTTTTTAACATCCACTATTAATTTTGTATCAACAAAACAAATCGTATAATTGTCTGAATAAAAAAGAAAAAGAAAATAAATAAATTATGATAAACGCAATATGAAAATTGTACCACACGTATGTAAACTGGCCGAACATTGCAAGCAAAACATTTCCCGCACTTCTAGTTTTTACACAGAAATTTTTTAAATAATTTAAAATTTTCAATTTAAAATTTTTTCAAATGAAAACTTCAACATCAAATTATTTTATTTTGGCTTATAATATGATTTTTAAAAAAATAATCTATTTGACATTTTGATTGAATTCTTTAATAAACTATTTTTAAAGATTTATTTCATTCAACAATTATAATTAATTTTTTATGATTTTTTTTTTGTGATTGGACAAAAATATTTTGGATTTGATATAAATTTATGTGGATTGAAAATTGAATTTATACAAGGAGTGTAAGGGGGCTAATTTATCTTAACTGGAATTCCGTCATGTTTATTTAGGAATATATTTATATAGTTTTTAATATATTTAGACAATTGTGCTCATTTATATATATACGTATTTTAATATCAACAAGAATTAAGCCTTAAAATTTTTCTACATGATATGAGAGCCTATACAAAGCCCTAACCGAAAAATTTTGCTCTTTATTTCATCATATCTAACGACGACAATACCATAAATAAAGATAATACTACATGCGGCAACACCACAAGGGCTATTGTGCCAGTTGCTCCAACCTTAATAGCTTCGTATCCTTTACTCAATATCTCTCACCAATTACCTATTAAATGGACTTCAAAGAATTATTTGTTATGGAAGACACAATTTTTACATATGTTGATGTGAAGCAGTCTTGACCATCATTTTGATGGCAGTGAACCAATTCTACCAAAGTTTCTAGATAATCAATAGTCCAACCCTAAGTATAAGCATTGGCTTCATGAAGATAAATTCGTGCTTAGTTAGATCGTTGCCTTTGTATTAGAGGACATCCTTTTGCTTTCAATTGGTGTAACTTATGCTCGTGTTGCTTAGGAGATGTTGTCTGCAACATATGCTTAGGCTAGGAAGCCTAAAATACATGAATTGAAAATAAGGTTGCATAACCTTAGACAAGGTAATTATTGTATCTATAAATATATTTAGCGTCCAAAAGGAATTGCTGACAATTGCTGACAATCTTGCCATTATAAATGAACTTGTTTCTAATTCTAATTTGATTCACTTTGTTATTGTTGGATTGGGTCCTTCTTATGAAACCTTTATTCATGTCTTTTATTTTCGAAATAATGGTGTTTCTTTTGATTTTCTATATGATATGCTTTTAACTAAGGAACAACAACTAAAATTCAAAGAAAATCAAACACCAGTCATACCACCCACGACCATATATGTGCAAAATCAAGGTGCTGCGCGAAGAAGAGGCAAAGGTCATGGGGATCGTGGTTGGGGACGTGGTGGTGGTGCTTACACGAATATGTATTCAAATAAGAGCTCTTTCAATCATTACAATAATTTAGGTTATCAGATATAGTACAACAATCATCCACCTACTCAAAATGTTGCTTCTTCAACTACTTTAATTTGTCTCAACTACAATGGATCAACTCATGTAGATAGAGTTTATCCATCAGCAAAATATCGTAATGCAAACAAAGTTGTGCCACCTCTAGTTTGAATCATGCTAATACAACTACTGCACAACCTTAACATTGGTTCCTAGATAGTGGCACTATGTATCACTTGACTTTTGATTTGAATAATCTTGCTATTCATTCTAAGTATACAGGTCCAAAGGAGGTTTAAAAGGCAACGACTCTAAAATTCTTATCTCCTATGTTGGTACCTTTTCCACTATTTTCAATAGTTGTAAATCTCTTTTGAATAAAGTTTTGCATGTTCTAAAAGCTTGTCAAAATCTTCTTTCATGCTTTCACTCGATCTAACAATGATTCAATTGAATTTTTCCCTGATTCTTTTACAAAGCCTGTCTCATCATCGCCTTCCTCCCCAGTTATGCCAGACATCACTCTTGGTTCTCCCACTCCATCTACTGCTAGTCTAGACAATCCCAGTCATTCATAATCCATTCCACCACCTGGTTCATCTCAGCCTCGGTTTGCATTACCATCTTCTAGTTCGGATAGTTATAACTCATAGCACGACCTTTCCTTAATTGTTGATCTGGATAATATAATCACCGATTCTTTCTCCTTTGCCTCGACCACCTCAATGCACCTATTCAATGGTCACATGTGCACAAACAAGTAATCTCAAACCCAAATTATTGAAGTCATTCTTTACTATTATGACAGATCTTGTTGAGCCCGCTTGTTATTCTCAAGCTGTTAAGTCACCAAAGTGGTGCAAGGCTATGGGTATGGAACATAATGCTCTAGTTGCAAATGGCATATGGGAGCTAGTTCCATCTTCTGCAGCCACCAATATTGTTGGTAGTAAATGGGTCTTCAAAATAAAATGGCATTATGATGGCTTAATTGAACGAAACAAGGCACGTTTAGTTGCTAAAAGGCATCACCAACACCCTGGGGTTGACTTCAAGACACATTTAGTCCTGTTGTTAAGCCTAGCACTATTCATCTTCTGCTTTCTATTGTTGTTTCTAATAATTGGCACATTTGTCAACTTGATATTTCAAATTCATTTCTTCATGGTAAGCTTCATGAAGTTGTTTATATGCAACAACCGCCTGGGCATGTTGATCCTAATCGCCTTGATTATGTTTGCCATTTTAAATGTTCTATTTATTATCTCAAACAAGAGCCTCACATGTGGAATAATTGTCTTATTAAGACACTACAACAATTCAAGTTCAAGGGTTCTAAAGCTGTCTCTTATCTTCTTCTTTTTTTATCTCAACTAGGGTAACACTCAAAAAAAAAAATTTGTCTTATATATGCTGATGATATTTTGATTATCGGGTCCTCTACTATGTTGGTGAACAAAGTTGTTCAATTTTTAAAACAAAAGTTTGCTTTGTGTGATCTTGACAAACTTTCTTATTTTCTTGGTTTTAAAGCTTCTTAGCATAATGATGGTTTTTTTCTCTCACAAAAGAAACATATTCGAGACTTGCTGAAACACAACTGCATGGAGACTCTGAGTTCTCTTTCTATACTAGCCATAATTTCTGAAGTTGAATGCTAAATTTGGCAAACCTTTTCATAATCACAATCTCTACTATAGTATTGTGGGTGCCCTTCAATACGTTACCTTCACCCAAGTCGATATTGCTTATTCTGTCAATAAGGTTCTCTGTTCATGCACTCACTCAATAAAGAACATTGGTCTATTATAAAGATCATATTATGCTATCTTAATGCTATGATAACTCATGGATTATGGATAACTCATAGTCATAATCCTCATTTGCATGGTTATTGTGATTCTGATTAGGCCAACTCCATTGATGACCATAAATCTACGACAAGTTATGCCATTTTTATGGCCATAATCTCATCTCATAGACTTCCACGAAGTGACGATATGTGTTTCGAAAGTTTTCTAAGGTGGAATATAGGGGTTTAACAATGAAAACCTCAAAAATTATATGGCTAGAATCTCTTCTTCTAGAACTTAGTCTCATGCCCACTACAATGCCAATACTTTAGTGTGATAATTTGAGTGCCACATATTTGACTGCTAATCCATTTTTTTCATTCGTGAACTAAGCATATGGAGATTGATTTTCATTTTGTTCATGAGCGAGTCAAAGCGAAACAACTTATTGTTTGTTATATCCATTCTAGTAATCAAACTGCAGATGTATTGACAAAGCCTCTTCCCAAAGATCATTTTCAATTGTTAAGAAGCAAGTTAATGGTGGTTGCCCACCCCCATGAACTTCAAGGGGAGTGTAAGGGGGGCTTATTTATCTTAACTAGGATTTAGTCATACGTTTATTTAGGAATATATTTGTACATTCCTTAATTAATGTTTTAGGCTTTTGTACTCACTTGTATACATTCCTATTTTAATATCAATGAGAATCAAGCCTTGAGATTTCTCTATAAGGAGGTTTGGGTTGAATGCCTAAGATCAAAATTTATTACCGTTACATTAAATAAGGAAAATTTTCACTTTTTTTTTAAATGAAAAAAATTAAAAGTAAATTTATTAGGTAAGATTAAAAGTTTAGCAAATAAGGAAAAACATTTTGCATGTCATTTGATATCAAAATTCAAATGTTAAAGTTGACTTTGAGGAAAACATTTTATATGGGTAAGTTAGCATACCGAGATGCAGTTTAATAACAAATATATATTTTCTTGAGTAACAGATATAGAATTAATTTCTTCTTCTTCCATAATAAATATTAGAAAAAAGGTTGAGTTAAAGATTTTAAGATTTTATTTGTTTTGCTATTGAAGAGTATATAATAATTAAAAATTAGTATAAAAGCATCAACTTGAACTAGCTAATCGGATATGATCCAATCTAATTACAAAAACATTGCTGTCAACTACATAAATTTCTTTTCGTTCATAAGGTTGTGCTACGAAACATATTTCAATTAAGTAGAATCCAATCAAATACTAAAAATATCAAATTAAACTAGATCGAAATTATATATATTTTCAATCAATCCGTCTATTTTTTAATTAAATAATATTTGGTCAAGGTCAAGTCGAATGAAATATTTTAAAGAAAATGATGTGATTTTATATTGTATTATATTATTTTATATTATATATTATACATAGATACATAAAAATTTATCAGTCGAGTTCGGATTCAAATAAAAAAAATAAACTCTATCTCATCTGATCTATAAAATCCGAATCGATTTCAAGAATCTAAATTAATTTCGACTAGTATTTGATGCAAAACAGTCCTAATTTTCATAGAGCGGTTTGGTCGAACATTGTTCCAGTGGTAGTTTGATAATTATAACTAAAAATTGAACTTGCAATTTAAGTTTTTTTTTGGGCTTAGTCCAATAAAAAAATAAGCCAATGAATTAAATGCATTGCTTTGCATGAGATTTGTCATTTTTTCTGTCAAATTTTAATGTTTAGGCTTTCAAAAATTTATTTTTCTGATTATAGTAACTTTTGAATAATTTTTATTTTTTATTTATTTTTAATAGGAATATCATATCAATGGGCTGTTTTGAAATTTTATACCTTGGCAAATATTTTTTTATTTATATGTATGTATTTTATTTTATTTTTTACAGTCTATTACTTTTATTAAGATTTTTTTATTTATAATTAAGATTTTTGTAATCATAATCATATATATTGTAATTTTTTAGAAGTTAACAATAATTTTTAGATTTTAATAAAAATTTAGTAAATAAATTTTTCTCTCCTTTCATCTATTTATTTGGATGTTTTTAAACTAAATAGGTACTTTTATCCAATTTGTTCTTAACTTCTGTTACACAGTATCTCATTTCTAACTTATCAAATCCACTTCAAATTGTTTGATTGGGTTCGAGTTCAAAAAATTTGTATAGCCTTATTTACTCATTAATTACATTTTTAATTAAATGCAAAATTGCTTTGGTAGGTAGAAGTTTCCGTTAGTCTCACAATTTGCACTTCTTTAAATACAAAATTAGTACAATTTTTTTATCCAATGTATTGTCTTTTAACTCTTAATTATTGTCTTCGTTGAAAAAAAAAACTTAATTATGGAATCATTGTTCCTTTTAATTCTAATCATGGATTTAATTTTCAAATTAAAAAATAATAATAATTCCCCACGTTTGATTCCAAACGAAGGCTAAATAAATTCGTCCCGGTTGCTGCTCTCGTACATGGGCCCACAGTAGCCGTGGTAGTACTTTGACTTGATCCTTCATCATTGAAACTCTGCTGGTTATATATGTAATAGAATCACCATTTCCTTCTCCATCCACTTTGTAATTGAATCGGAACATATTAATTTCTTCATATTTTGTTAAACAAGACCCCCCCTTTTTTTTGTTTTTTGGTTTTTTATAAATAAATTCGGAAGCCATGATTAAGGTTTCGAATAGGCTGAGATCTGCTACAGAATGGGTGGCTTTGTTCTTATGCTTTCTTTCTTTCAACAGCGTACAAGTTGCAGGGGCAAGAATTAGACACTACGAATGGGAGATTAAGTACGAATATAAATCTCCTGATTGCTATAAGAAATTGGTTATAACTATTAATGGCAGAACTCCAGGACCCACTATTTTGGCTCAGCAAAACGATACCATTATTGTTGAAGTTAAGAACAGTTTATTAACTGAGAATACTGCAATTCATTGGCATGGGATTAGACAGGTTTGTCTACACAGATTTAGAGTTTGCTAATTCATTTTTTCTCTTTTTCATTTTTTAAAAAAAACCCATTTGTTAGAATTAAGTTTCAGTTTTTTTTTTCTAATTTTTTTTGTGGGTTTTCTATAATCTTAGATTGGTACACCTTGGTTTGATGGAACTGAAGGAGTTACTCAATGTCCAATTTTGCCTGGAGAGACTTTCAAATATCAGTTTGTTGTTGATAGGGTAAGTTAACAAGACAAGTTATTCAATACGGTGACTTAGTATGTCGAATTCATTGAATAATAATAGAAGTATAAATTTATGTCCTTTTTCAATGCAGCCTGGAACATATTTGTACCATGCCCACTATGGAATGCAAAGAGAAGCAGGGCTATATGGATCGATCCGAGTATCTGACAACCAACCAGAGCCTTTTGCTTATGATTATGATCGAAGCATAATCCTTAATGATTGGTATCACAATACTACTTATGAACAAGCCTCCGGATTAGCTTCAAGGCCCTTTCAATGGGTTGGAGAGCCTGATGTAAGTTTCATTACTCTTTAGTTTTTTTACTTCATATATGTAGCTTTGAATTTCATGAAACAAGTCAGATTCTTGCATTCATTCGTTGATGTTGTATCTTAAAACAATTGTTTTTCAGTCACTTCTAATACAAGGAAAAGGAAAATTCAATTGCTCTACGCCAGGCATAGCAACTGCTCGTTGTGATGATAAGAGTCCTGAATGTTCCTACTATTCCATGACTGTTGTTCCTGGAAAGACTTATCGGCTCAGAGTTTCTAGCTTGACCGCCTTATCAGCCCTGAGTTTCCAAATTGAGGTAATCTTAATGTTATGATGTTTATTAAAATGCATATAAATTTCCCAATTCAATACCTGAGCTGATACGTTCTCATGATCTGCAGGGACATAATATGACTGTTGTTGAAGCTGATGGGCATTACGTTGAACCCTTTATAGTACAAAACTTATTCATATACTCTGGCGAGACATACTCAGTTTTGGTAAAAACAGACCAAAACCCATCAAGAAATTATTGGCTAACAACAAATGTTGTTAGTAGACTACCCAAAACTCCACAAGGCTTGGGTATTTTCAATTACTACCCAAATCATCCACGACGATTTCCACCAACAAAACCACCATCTGGCCCAGCGTGGGACGATGTTGAGCCAAGGCTAGCACAAAGTCTAGCCATTAAGGCTCATCAAGCTCACATCCATACACCTCCCCAAACCTCACATAGAACAATAGTAATGCTAAACACACAAAATGAAGTAAATGGTTACAGACGATGGTCAGTTAACAATGTCTCCCTTAATCTCCCTCATACTCCTTATCTTGTAGCACTTAAACAAAATTTAACCCATTTATTTAACCAAATCCCACCTCCTAATGGATATGATTTTCAAAATTATGATATTTACAATGTTGCACCCAACCCAAATGCTACAACTAGTGATTCTATACATCGTCTGCAATTCAACACTACAGTTGATATTATACTACAAAATGCAAACTCAATGGTTAACAAGACTAGCGAGACGCATCCATGGCATCTGCATGGGCATGATTTCTGGGTTTTAGGCTATGGAAAAGGCAAGTTTGATATTAATAATAATACAAAAGATTATAATTTGAAGAACCCAATAATGAAAAATACAGTGGCAGTTCATCCATATGGTTGGACAGCATTGAGATTTAAGGCAGATAATCCAGGTGTATGGTTATTTCATTGCCATATTGAATCTCATTTCTTTATGGGAATGGGAGTTGTGTTTGAGGAAGGGATTGAAATGGTTGGAAATTTGCCGTCTTCTATCATGGGTTGTGCTCACAAACCTTAGTTTTTGTCATTCAAATCTCATATTTGATAAATTTGTTTCAATAGTTTGTGTATGATTCTTTTGTACTGTAAATTAAATGATTTAATTATATAACTGGGTAATTTACTCGTATTCTCAATTTCTTTCTTTTTTTTTTTTTTGAGGAAAAACTAAAAAGAAAAAAAAGTGACCTCAAATGAAAAGAATTTAGACTATAAAAGCAGAAGAGCTCAGCACAAGCACATGCAATGCTTTCTTTCTTTTATAGTCTTTGACACAAAAATTGTCATATTAAAATAAATTTATATATGATTCCATTAAAAAACAAATATTCTGATAAAAAAAATTAAAAAACTAACATGCAAGTATATTAAATTTATTTAAATTTTAATTGAAATCTACGGAAATATAACGATATAAAAAAAATTCAATAAACTATTTTCTTATAAATTGAGCTTGTCAGAAGTTATGTAAGAATTATCATAATCAGTTTTTAAATTTAATATTTTCTATTTTGATAAATTTGGTTTCAATTAAAAATTTGAACTCAAAATTCTTTTTTTTTTTTGAATTTCATATAAATGTAGAATACAAAACATTTAAAAACATTAATATTACTTTTTGAGAATATATTAATATTTTTTCTGATTTTAAATTTAAATTTTAAATATAAAATAATTTTAAATTTTAAAAGAATTTTTTATTCTTTTGATAGATTTAAATAATACGAATTCAAATTAATTTATAATGTTTAAGTTTTATAACAATGATTGAGAAAAAAAATACAAATATTTTTATTATAAAATTATAATGATGTTTATTTTTAATTTAAAAAATCAAGTCAATAATATTAAAAGTCGAGATCAAATAAGCTATGATGGATACATAGATTTCTTCAAATCTTATGTATGGGTCTGGACAATAGAAATGTAGAAGTCGAGATCAAGGAAGCTATCATTGCAATTTCTATCCTATATTAAGAAAGATATTTCTATCCCTAAAACTGCAGACTTTATTGTCCCATTCAAAGTTTCTCAGTCAATTCGATTATTTATTGTTTAGTTTGAATTATATATAAGGGTTACATTATGACATAGAAAGTCAAAATAAAATCCCAATTTAATTTTGACTAACCAATATGTTTTAAAATATTATCTAGTTACAAAATATCAGTTGCAAATTATAATAATATAATTTTTACTAATTGTATTGTCACAAATTTTTAAATATTAATATATGTAAACTCAACTTACAATTCAATGAATTTATAGTAATAATTTTTTTTAATAAAATAAACATTAAAATTACATTTATGTAAATTTGTACATTACCATGAAAAAAATATCATTTTTTATTTTAAAAAATAATTTTTAATTGACAGTAATCAGTGATATTGAAACTTCTATCTATTTTTATATATAAAGGTTAAGCAAAAAAGAGTGAATAATAAGCTGCCAAGTAAGCAAAAGAAATAATATATTATAAACTTTTATAATTTATTATTACAAAATTAGAATACAAATTTTTTTTAATAATTTATTTTATAAAAATTAGTATAAACAAGTTAATAATTTAATAAGATAATAAATAATAAATATTATTTATTTTCATAAATTTTCATAATTTATTATTATAAAAATTAGGATAAAAAAGCTATCATAATTTATTATTATTATCTTATTAAATTATTGAGTTTTTGAATTCTTTAACTTTTATTTATTATTATTTGAAAAATATTATTAATTAAAAAACTAATAATTATCTAGAGAGAATTTTATAAGTTAAGAACTTTTTACTATAAATATAGTCATCTAAATACAGATTTTTCAACTCAAGAAATTATATATTCAATAGTAATTAGTTTTAATAGAAATAAAATATTTGAATTTTTTTATTTTTTTTGACAAATGATGTAACATCCTAATGTTATATATATATATAATACATATATTCGGTATATGTAAAATATATATATACAATATTAGAATATTACAGTTCAATCTTACAAAAAAATTTCATAATTTAAATTATACCTTAATACATAAATAGAAATATTCATTAGTAATTTAAATTCTAAAAATACCAAATTTAATGAAAAACTCTAAAAAATTTATCAGAATTTTATTTGTAATATGGATATTCTAAAAAATAACAATTGTTACAACCTGCAAGAAAATACACTCCCAAATATTTTTCAACCATTTAATACTTTCAAAAACCCCTTTATTTCTCCATAATATTCAAACACACATATATACATATACATATCCATAAATCCCAAAATCAAACCAAACTTTAATAATACATCAATTTCATATTTACAAACTTAATATACATAATTAAAAGATAAGTTTTCAAAATAAAATCATTACATGCTTGCAACTGGTATGGTCCGTAGCAGCAAAATAAGGCACTAAAATAACAAAAAATTTTATTCCTACATAAGTCCCAATGGCTCTCTGTATCAATCTTGTCACCTGCGCGATAAACAAATCGCGCTAAGCAAAATGCTTAGTGATACATATTTTAATATAAATAAGAATGTATGAATGATGCAAAAATACATTTATTTTTAAGTTTATGAAGTGGCATGCATTATAATATATTAATACAAAAACTTATCAATTTTGATCCATCACATTACACATTCACACATATTAGGCCTAAATGACTATATATAATATTCAATTTTCAGAGAACTTGCTTTGGACCAATATTTGACACCCAATGTCTGGCCCGAAGGTAAATAATATTTATGCTCGGCGTCTAGCCCGAAGGCAAATAAATATGATATCCAACATCTAGTCCAAAGATAATAAAAATGATACCCAACATCTAGCCCAAAGATAAATAACCGGTATACTGTATAATACCAAATATAATACTCTGAAAATTGATATTACATAAGATTTTACACATAAAACATATAATTTCACATTTTTCTTATACTTTTGCAATTATACCAATTTTTATTCTTTTTGCATTTTATCTATCTTTTCTCATTATTTTCTCACATTTTTATCATTTTCATCAATTTACTTGCCACATTCTCAATATGGCCAAATTATGCCTATATTTGGCATAATTACACATATTTTATAATACATTATTAAATGCTTTTAGCCATCTTAAAGTGGCTCACTCAACCACATATCATATATTTCATAACATAAATATATATCTATACTCTTTTTATGTGTATTCACACATCAAAGTGGCCGATGTAAAACATAGAATTTTGACTTTCATGGAGCAGTTTTACAAAAAATTGTTATAGTGGCAGTTTATTAATTACTATCAAAAGCTGATATTGCAAACTGGGTATTTTAAGGGCCTAGCCCAATGAAAAATGGACCAGCGAATCATTTTTTGGCCAAATTCTATCGATTAGGCCTCTGAAAACGCGTTTTACTATTATAACAACTTATGACATATTTTTATTTCCTTATTTAGAACCATTGGATTTAGGCATCGTTTGGGCATCTTGTCTAGTTTGTTAAATAATATATTTCTATCTTCGTTAAATAATATATTTCTATATTTGTAATTCTTTTATTTTTATAATATGTTACATTTTAAAATTTTTTCTTATTTGGAATTAGAGTTTTCTGCAACCCTAAAGCTTTATATTGTAATGTTTGAAGAAGTGTAAGACCGTTTTGAGATTTTAATAACATTTCAGAAGAGAAGTTTTCTAAAAGTGGCACACTCAATCACATATCATACTTGTAAAATACTTTTAGCCATCTTAAAGTGGCTCACTCAATCACATATCATATATTTTATAACATAAATATATATATCTATATCTTTTTATGTATATTCACACACCAAAGTAGTTGATGTGGAACAGAGAGCTTTGACTTTTATGGAGCAGTTTGACCAAAAACTGTCATAGTGGCAGTTTGGTAATTACTGTCAAAAGCTGATGTTGCAAACTGGACGTTCTAAGGGCTTAGCCCAATGAAAAATGGACCAGCGAGTCATTTTTTGGCCAAATTTCATCATTTAGGCCTCGAAAAATGTGTTTTACTATTATGACAGCTTAGGCCATATTTTTATTTTTTTTATTTAGAACCCTTGGATCGAGGCGCTGTTTGAGCATTTTAACTGCCTCGTTAAATAATATCTTTCTATACTTGTAATTTTTTTATTTTGGCAATATGTTACATTTTGAAAACTTTCCTTATTTGGATTTAGGATTTTTTATAACCTTAAAGCTTTATATTATAATGTTTAAAAAAGTGTAAGGCAGTTTTGAGATTTTAATAATATTTCATAAGAGAAGTTTTTTTTTTTCATTTTGTGTTTATTTTTTGGACATTCACAGACTAAATATGAATAACACCCTTTTACTCTTATTTATTTTACTTTCGTTACGTCATTAACATAGCCATCACTTTCACAAATAATGCAACATGTCATTCAAGTGCATATAAACACTTTTCAATTAAAATATGTACTAATTCTCACTTTCTCACCAATTCTTCAATGTGTCATTTACTACTAAGTTGATGAAAATCTTATCTACTCAATACCTATTCCAAATATGAATATATAACATATATTAAAATCACATTTTAAGGTGTTAAGGCTATAAAAACATCAATTAAAACATAACCCTTCAATTTTTTCTTTTCTTAACCCTAATGCACTTTAATATTTGAAAAATAATTCAACAAATTTCAAATTGAGTTTTAACCTTAAATACATTTATAATATTATATTTTAACACACTTGAAGCAATAAAACTCAATTTAGAAATATTTTTTCCAAAATCCTAAAATATGGCCTAACTCACTTCAACTTTAGAACTTCCTTCTAATCAACTCTAAATGGTAATCTAAGTTTATTTTCATTATTAAAGTCATATTAAAACATGATTTAATTGATAAAATCAAATGAACAAGTATTCTTTCACAAAATAAGTGATTTTTCGGCGAGATAAATAAAATAATAATATATAATATAATAAAATTTAAATAATATTAATAAATACTTAATTTAAAAATAATTAGTTAAATTTGTTTAGTTTAATGAATTTAGAAATAATAATTTTACTTAATTGATTAATAAATTGTGTTTAAAAGAAAATAAATATAAATAATTAATTAATTAAATTATGATGAATAATTAAATTAGGTTAACTATTATAGATTGTAAAAATTAAATTGAAATTAATTTATAATTATTAAATGAATTGAGTTTAAATTTTTATTTATTAGTTGACATTTAATTAGGATTAATTACCAAAACATAAATTTATTATGTTTAAGTACAATGAATTATGTTTATATATATATATATGATAAATAAAATAAAATAATAATAATAGATGAAAAATAATAAATAATATATAATTAATGATGATTAAAAATTAAAAATTTTTTGTTGGTTACAAAATGATTGAGATTAAGTAATTGGTAAACTTATGGTTTAAATTATAATTATTTGCGGGTCTATTAAATTAATTATATATATGAATTTTGGAAATTAATTAATTCAGTTATAACTACTACTATCATTAAATTTTTATTAATATGAAAATTTATTATTTATTAATTAATTGAGTTAAGTATTAACTATTAAATAAGTTGGTTTATTATTGATTATAAAATTATTTAAATTAAATAGTTAATGTACTATATTTAGAATTTACAAAACAAATTATTTAATTAAAATTAGTATTGTTATAGTTAGAATAATTAAGTTGTTGTTGTTGTTGTTGTTATCATCATCATCAAACTATTAGAACAAATAAATTAAATTAATGTAATTTAATTGGGTATTGTAATATTTTAAATACTTAGTAATATTGGACATCCAAATTATATTTGAGTTGTTAAAAACTTTTATGATGGTCCAGACGGGACAATTGAATTGATATTAACTATTGTGGATTATTTAGCAATGTTTTCTCATTTTGTTTCAGGGGAATATCTTAGTTGTAGGGGAGACTCTGCCAAAATTTAAACTGAATCTTTAGTATCGTTTATTTGTCTATATTCTAATAGTTTTTGTTGTTGCTTGAAAATAAGATTCAGGTATCTTCCATTTCTAATTAGATGCTCCAAGGAGAATTATTGGGTTTTCGTATATCCATGAGTTATGTAATTTAATATAATATTTCGCTCTCTTAATTTACACTAATAGCTACATCTATATATATGCATTTATTGCTTATGTGGTATATATACAATTATTAGTACCAATATTAGATTGTAGAAACATAATATATATCGATGTGTGAAGTGACTATATTATTGCATATTATTTGTGTTTGCTAAATAGAGTTAGGATGATAAAGGATCTCACCTGATATGGAATACGAGTTATGACATGATAATATTATACAATGATAACAAAAATAAGACTGACGTGACGACGAAATATTTTCATACTTAGCGCTACTTGTCAGTCGGGTAGCGCTGCTTGTCAGTCGGGTAGCGCATTGATGACGAACCCTATGTATTGGATTCTAAGAGAAACATGTGGAGTAAAAGAGCCATATGAGGGGTTCGGCTCTCTAGTTTGAGGTTTAGTGCTGCCCCATTGATTTACTCATATTCTTGTATGATTATGTGATTTATTTGTTTGATTGATATTTGTATGAGCATTATTTATATGTGATTGATGTATTATATTAATTGCTATATACTCATTGAGTCGAATATTCATTCATGTTCACTATTTTCCCTCCAAATTGCAGGTTGAGTGGGGACAAATGTTTCATCGAGTTAATCTATCTTTCTTTTTTCTCTGCAGGAGTGTTGTTTTCTTTTTATATATTATTGTATAATTATATTATATTTATTGTATCTTAAAACTTCACATGATATTTCTTTTTGTCTTTATCTAGTTGTTTAGCTCTGTTATTTAGATAGATATATCTATTAACAGATGTCTGATAGCGAATGATGAGATGTATTAATCGTGCATAATTAGTAGGCTCGTGAGTCCAGTTTGAGACAATGATTGCTGTCAAAATCTATTTTTTATTAAAAAATAAATTGTCGAGGCTGACTACTGATTCCAAAAGCCACGTATTTTCTTGTTCTCTAATATCGGTCACGTGCCCTCAAGTTTGGATCTTGACAAATGAATTTTTTATGCTGAAAAATAATTTAAAATATCAATTTTTATTATATTATAATACTTTTTTATTTAGTAGTGAAGTTAAAATTAAATTTGAAGTAAAATATTGATTAGAGTAAGAGAAGATGTATTTTTGAAAAAAAAAATTATTTTAGTGAGAAGTGGGGTATTTTTAAAAGTTTGATCTAACTTTTTCTATAAATATAAATATTTTTATTTTTTATAGTATTTTTGAAATAAATTTTTTTAAAGTAATTTTGTAAATGTCCCTATAATTAATAAGTGAAAAGCTAAGGTGAAACACATTTAATCATTTCCTTATTTATAGCTCTTTATAATTTTTTTAGTTTTTAGGACATAATTCTTTAAATTAAATCTAACAAGATCTAATCAACATAGTAATGCTTACCTTTTATCATATTAATTTTAATATAATTAATTAAATTAAATTAATATAATTTTAAAAAAAAATTGTTAGCCTTTAGCACCAAGAAGGATGTTGAATTGGTGGAAAAATAAATTTTTTTGGAACAAAGAGATATTAAAAAAAAAAAGATTAAGTAGAAGAGAAAGAGTACAGCGATTTTCCCTTCAAAAAAAAAAAAAAAAAGAGTACAGCGATTTATAGTGAAAATCTTATGTCTACTTTTTGGAGTTTTGTAAGTTGATCCTCAATAATTTGGTGTTTTCAAATTAACTCACACTTGAACTTATACAAGAGTTTTTTAATAGTTCACTCTCTAATCCTTGCAAAGTATTCTCCCAAAGGCTAAAGACTCAAATATTATATAAATTTTCAAGGGTCACTTTTTCAATCTATCTAGTATTTAATACTCACATCAAACTAATCAAAGTGTTTATGAATCTTATAATGAACTTTCAATATAGCTCATAACTAACCAATTACAAAGAATAAAAGTGAAATGCACAAAACATCATAGTACAATTGAATGAAACTACTTAAATGTTATACTGTTATTTAGAGGTATATTTATGGCCTCCAAACACAATTTGTCCATTGCAATAGTAGCTGAAATTAATGGATCATTTTTCAACTACTAGAAAAATTTGCATTTAAACGATGTATCAGATGGTAGTTGCGGTCGAGAGTCAGAAATTGCAGTCACAATCTTCATCCATGTATAATGGCTAGTGATATATTGTACCTTTCTCTTAGTTCTACATTCTTTCTCAAGCCAAGTTTAATTGTAGTGGCGACTTCCTTGGTAAGGTCGTGGCTTATAGATTCACTAGGCAACTTAGATATTTCTTCAAGTTTAACTTGTTCTAAGTACTTACTCTGTCATGAGGATACTAGCTTGAAATATTTTATCAACAAAATTCAGATTGATCAGTATTTATGTCAATAAATTCAATATTTTAATTTAATAGTTATAAAATAATTAATTGTTTGAATCGTAACATGATTATTTCATTTATAATTTCCAACGAAGCAATATTATGCTCATTATGCATATTTTTTATTTTATTATATAATTTATTCCATTACCTCAAACTAATTATAATTCTCACTGCATCACATATAAATATTACTTGATTCTCTTTACAATTATTGTTATATATTTAAAATATATATAGATTTACGGATAAATATATAAATATCAATATATGGAAACACTCATATTAATTACTAGTGTCCATATTCTTAAATATATCGTCCTTATTATTTTGTTATTATTTATTTTTTAAAATAATTTGATTATCCTGAAACAATTGGTGTTGTATATGATAATTTATTATTATTATTTTTAATACAAATATGTATTATTATTATGAATTAAGAGAGGTTGATAATTATTAAGCTAATCTCATATGAATTTGGGATGAAAAAATATATAGATTGATATATTGTGAGAGACAATCGCTTAAATATTTAGTGCAAGACATTTTAGTTATAGTAGTATCAAATATATCAATATATGTCAATTCGATAATAATAATAATAATAATAATAATTTAATAGTATAATAACCACTTATAGAAAAAAAAAATTAAAATTTATCTACGTTGATACATGAGCATGGATGCTCATATTTGTTATATTTATTATTTATAAAAAGAATGACATTAGTTATTAATCAATAACTATGAAATATAAATTAATAATTTATTAAGTTAAAGGCTAACTGTTTTCTTAGATTAATATATATTGTATTTGGTGCAGTAGATTACCCTAGCAAAAATATAATAGATTAACCAATTTATCTTTATTGTTTTTACTAACTTTTCTTTAAATATAAGGACAAACGTGGGTTCAATAGAGCCGAGTGATGTTTGAAAAAACAATGAATTAAATTTAAGATAATATGAAATTGAGGATTTTAAATAAATTAATTAATTTTTGCGTTCCGTATGCAAACGACTGTCAATTAAACTGTTTCATAAAAAAAAAAATCGCGCATGGCCTACATTTTAATTTGAAACGAGTCCAAAATAATAGTACTTTTGATAAACATATAAAAAAATTAAAAACTAATTTAAAATTTATTATATTTATAAAATATTTATAAAATTTATAAAATATTTATTAAAATATTATATTTTTATTAATTTATAAAAAATTTAAAATTTATGTATAATAAATTTATTATGAATTTATAAATTTTATATAATTTATAATAAATTTATAGCAAAATAATTAAAATATTTTTAATTAAATTTTAAATTAATAAAATAACTCATATTTATCTTCAATGCCAAGATTAGTCCTCGAGAAGTACGAATCATTGGACCCACATACTGTACATCATTATCAGCGTTGTTTAGCCCAATATCTATGAGAGCTGAACCTCACTGGACAGTAACATCACATCAATGTATAAACAATGTATCCTTCTTTCAACCTTTAAAGCCCAACTCTTTCTCACATTTTTACATATTTTTTTTAAAAATATTTTACTTATTTTCTAAAAATATATAATAAATTTATAAAAATTATATATAATAAATTTATAATAAAATCATACTGATAAATTTATAAATTAATTATAAATTTTTATAAATTTAAAAATTTATCAATTCTTAATTTTTTTTTTTTGGATTTTTTGTAAAAAAGCTTTTTTTTTACAAGGGGGAGAAAATTAAAATACGGATGCTGTTATGTAATGTATATGTGCATGAAAATTGAAATCGTCTTAGAAAAAGAAAAAAAAAACTAGGAAAGATGCCAGCATTCATGGGATAATTATCAAAATATGAGAGAAATTTTTTAAAATTATTAAAATATATAATTTTTTTAAATATTATTAAAATATATGAGTTAAATTATTAAATTAAAAATGTGACTCTTGATTTGATTATTTAAAATTTTTTAATATTTTAATCTCATAAAATTGAAATTTTAAATTTCAATTTTAATGAAACTAAAATTTAAAGTTTCATATAAATAATTTAGTATAGTAATTTATATCAAACGGTTTAATATATTTTATTTTATTTTTTTAAATATTAAATCAAAACATAACTCTATGTTGCCATTTAGTTTATTTTAATTTTTTTAAAATATTTAACTAAAACGCAACTGAATTGCGGTTTGGTTTTTTTAAAAAATTAAACTAAATCGTAAATCTGACGTGCAATTTAGTTTAAAATTATATATAAAAAATTAAATTATAAGTGTGAGTTGGTATTTGATTCAAAATTGCGGTTTTAAATCTTATTTTATAAAAAAGCAACGAATCAATTTATTGGATCTCGATTTTGGATGCGAACATTCTCTGCCAAATTATCTTTTTGCCAAAACAGCTCTTGCATTAGGTGGCATATTTCATTGAAAATTTCTTCCTCTCTCCTAATTTTATTGGTTGCTTTCTTATATAATAAGTCCATTTTTATCATATAAAATAAGATTTGCTTATAGAAGATTTTAACTAACAAAGTAGAATAACCTTTTAAAATGGGGCAATTCTAACAAGGACTCGCCATAAATTCAAGTAAGCAAGAAGCATTGAGAAAAGTCAAATATGAAAATGTCCCTATTTTTCTAAAAATTAAAATTAAAATTAAAGCACCAATATTTTTATGTGTTTATTTATTTATTTTGAGCAAATGAATTTAAGAGTTATTAAAATGTAAGGTGTTGTTAATTTAAATTTAAATATCTTAATTATCAAATCAATAACATTCTCCAGATTATTACTTTAATGAAATTAAATTATAAATCGATAAGATATTGATATTAAAATAAATATTCATATCATATTTTAAATAAAAATAACTATTATTTTATTCTATTGGATTTAATGTGGAATATGATAATATCTAATTTGAAAAATATTAAATTTTTCTAAAAAGTCAAATATGAAAATATAAAAAGTCACACTTTTAATTTAATAATTTGACACGTATATTTTTTTTAAATTCATCGGAGGGATTTAACCCATGGACTACACAATAGGGGGTAGTCCTCCCCTATCAACACTCATCACAATGATGATTAATACTCACCACAAAGGTGACGGAATGAAAAATCGAACTCGTAACTAACTTAATAATCTAAAAAAGTTACACTTTTAATTTAATAATTTGACTCATATATTTTAATAATATTAAAAAATATATTTTAATAATTTTAAAGAACTTCTCCCGTATTTTTTATAATTATCGCAGCATTAACGGCATAAACAGAAAAGCAAATATACAGAGAAAATAAAAATGAAAAATTCAAAAACAGATAGATGGGATTTTTTTATAGCATACACAATACACACAAGTCTCTCTTCAATACACTTTTACAGTTCTTGTACCTACTCGTTTTAGTATTGGTAACTAAAAATAGCTAAAAACAAACTTTGACTCAACGCTGAGTAACACTGACTGAAACCGTTATTTCAAGAAGAAAGCTATTTGCAGGACTCGTCATCTTCAATCTTCACCTTACAGGCCGTGCTGATCTTCAATCTCCGCTGTTGGCTTCACCTGAGGCATAGGTACTCCAACACAACTTCTACCTTCCTCCGTCACCGCTGCACAGGCTTCTTCCACAGCTGCATGATCTCCGCCGTCCATTTCTGTGCCCATGATCCCATCAAAGCCACCAGCACCGAGATCAATCCTTGGGAATGGCAGGTAAAGGCTGTGCACCACAATCTTCAGATTACGTATCACATCAGGCACTTTAAGTCTCACATAGTTAATCCTCATTGGATACGCCGCTGGACCGCCTCCACCAGCAGTAGTGACCACCAGAGATTGGCCTCTTTCAAGAGACGGCAGTGTGGATCCCACTGGAAGCATTTCCAGGTCAGCAGCAGTCAAAAAATGGTTAGGCACTATGTGAAACCTGATGCTACTGATGTACGAGTGAGAACCAGAGAAAATGGAAGCGTCATCGAGAGCAAACACAGTCATGTTGCTTAAGCTCACAAGCTCAGCGTATTTTACTCTCATTGCCAGAGAGAGTATGCTAAAGCCATTATTGCGGAGCCTGAGCATGGCGTCATGCAGCATCAAGTGCATGATAGCAGGTTGAGCCAGAGGCTGGTGTATCTGGCGAGACACGCGATCTGGCAGGTGAAATGGAATCATAAGAGAGTTCAATCTCTCTACATCGCAAGAGAACTGAGAAAGAGGAGCTACATAGCCTTGAATTCCATGAACTATAATAAGACTATTGTTGAATAGACCTGGATGCGTGATCTCCACGCCATCGATAAAAACCTGGACAGCTGAGGATGGTTTGGTAGAACTTTTTATGGAAGTGGAGGTGACGGTAAGGCAACGGCCAGGACTTAGTGTTTCAATTTTAGTGCCAAAGGCGAGTTTACGGAGATAATCGATGGTGTAGAGACCAGGAATCATGTGTTCGCGAAGGATATTTGGAATAGAGCAAGATATGCATGTATATGTATGGAGAGAGGAATCAGAAGGAGCAAAGAGAGTAGATGGACCAGACCAGGCGGTGGCAGAGGAGTCGGAGGAGAGAGAATGAGCCGCCATGGACAGCTCGTTGAAACCGAGATGAGAAAGGATCGGAGCTAGGAGAGCTGTGTGAGAGAAGAAAGCGTTCTCATGGAGATCGTGAGAGATTGTAGGTGGAGTAGATATCGGAGTTGAATGCAGTGTTTGTGGCGGTGAGAGAGGGGTAGTGGAGACGGAAGCGGAGGTGGAGGTAGAGGTGGCAGCCTAAGAAGAGGCGGAGGTTTTGGCGGAAGCGGAAGAAGAGTTGAAGGCTACAGTGGCATTTGCTTGGGAGATGAAAAGAGTGAGAATCAAGATAGCAAGGAGAACTACAAATGGCAGAGAAGTAGCCATTAGAGAGCGGGAAGAGAATTTTGAAAAGCGAGGAAGAAGAGAAGTTTGGTGTTGATATTTATAGGCGAATCTATTCGGTCACAGGTGGCTCAATATTAGCCAGGGAGGTGTGAGAGCGTGGAATGAGAAAGCGCGTGGCATTCGGAAATTGGAATTGGAAAACCCTGACGTTTACTTGGGTTGGGTACGGAGAGGAGAGAGAGGAGTATGCAAATTCTGTTCATTTATTTCCGCGGGAAAGTTAAAAAAAAAAAAAGAAGCTGTGGTTTTCTTGGGTGTTACATCGTCTTTTGATAATCAAACGTTCTGTGGCAGTTAGATATTGTAAACGGCTGTTATCTCACCAGATTTCGAATGATTTCATCTTTATGGAACATTCAACGGAATAAACAGTGTGGTGTATGATAATTGGTTGGGCACTACTGCTCTTTACCATTGTCTCTATTTATTCTGTTTGTTCCTGATGTACATGTAGTTCAGCTTCAGCCTTAAAATGTAGTATGATAATGGATTAAATAACAGTAAGCAATATTAGAAAACAATAGTAAATCAATGAAGATGAGTTAAAGTTTAATAATATTAAAATGGTCATCAAAATTTGCAATATTTTAGATTCTCATTTCAAAAAATCTAAATCTAAATAATAAAATTTTTATATCAATTTATTATCTCATAAATTTCACCATATTTATGCATGTGAACTAAAAAAAATTAAATTATCTTAATTCCAAAATAAAATGACTAAAATATTTTATTTTGATGTGAAAAAATAAAATGAAAAACAAAAATAAAAATAAAAAAATATTTAGTAAAAAATAAAAAGATAAAATTTGAAAATATTAATTTTATAAAAATACTTTAAAGAAATTAAAATAAATACCTTGCAAACCGATCAGGAGTTCAGGACACCATGACATAGCTAGTTGAAAAAGAAAATAAAAAAAAAAGAATTAAGAGATTAAAAAAAAAATTAAAGCCAATTTTAAAATGGGCACTGTTATTCTATTGCCTTTTTCACTGTCCAATTAATGAGACAAAAATAATTTTTTTTCTTTTTTTTTCTTTTAATTTGATTTCCTCTAAATTCCAACTTGATACTACATTTTTAATGCTCAGCAATACAAATTAAATTACCTAATTATATTACCTCTGTTTTCGAAAAAATTATTCATAAATTGTCTGAATTAAAAAAAATAAAATTCTAACCTCAAGGTGTGGTCTAATGGTAGGGATTAGTCCACCCTTAAGCATCCACTCGAGTTCGATCCTAGAATGTGTATGGAGCATCCTTAAATTTTGGGATCAGCCATCCTGCCCTTTGAGGCACTCACAAACTGGCGAATGGGGATTAGTCCGGATGTATCCAGGACACCTCGTGGTTAATAAAAATAAATAAATAAAATTCTTAAAATTTAATCTATTTAATTTATAATTTTCTTTTGCCACTGAGATGTCATGGTGAGGCCTATTTCCAAGTCTCCCTGTTTTCTTTTACTATTTTTCAACTCTTTTTTAAGTTTACTGCTCCAAACTTTTTTATTTCATTTATAAATTTATGTTCTTTCAATTTTATATATTTTTTTCAGTTTTATTTTCAATAATACGACATTCTTCCTACTCTCTTTTTTATTTTTATGCTTTTTTTTTTTCTTTCTCCTTGCTTTTCATTATTCATCTCTTGCCTCATTTCAGTTAAAAAAATCAGAAAAAGAAGATTACATGGCTATAAATAAGAACGAATGACGCATCGAACAATGACATGGTTATCAAGGAATTTCTCAAATCCTTCTTCTTCTCAAATAGCATCTGATTGCTTGACTAGAAAAAGATTACAACTGCTAGAAGCACACCTTCTGGTACACGCACAGAAGCACAAGTGTTTTTTTTTTTGTATTTGATTTAAATTGTAGATCTCTGTTTTCCAATTAAGTTAATAGCTTTGTGACGATGCAACCAATAACCAATAAAGCTAAGTGTACAGTTATCATCCTCTGCAAATATATATATATATATATATATGATATAAAGCTGATAAAAGTTTTGTCGTTTTGAGTTTTGCAAGTAAAAAGGGTTTGGTTTATTGATAATAATAAAAAAAAAAAACAGCTCGGTATACAAACGTTTGCGCTATGTGTAGAGTTCGGAGAAGAATCGAATCTATTGAGTCTTTGTAAGTGTCCTTTTCTTATAATTGCAAGAGTCTATTTCTATAATTTAAATCCATAACCTTATATTACACGACAATAATACTTACTGTTGTGTCAAGACTTTTCTTCTGATTTATTGATAATAACAAAAAAATTATTGAAATTTGACGATGAGATGTGAAAGAAACAAAATTGAGGCAGTAAGTGTAAGAGCGTGGGCAAGTAAAAGAATCAGAAAACGAGCTGTCTCTGCACAAGAAGCAAACCAAGATTGATTGATGAAAATCTAATATGGGTTTTTGCTGGTTTTTCTTTTTCTCTAGAAGCACATATTTAGTTTGTTTTGCTTCTTTGTTTAGAATTGGTATTTTATCAGTTTTAAATATTAATTTACACTTTATTATTACCATTTTTTATGTTCTACTTTGTTCTTATTCTTTTTAAGGTTTTTTTGTTCAGTGCTTTGATTGTACAAATCATGGACATGGACAAAATATGCCAAATCCATCAACTCTACGTCCAAGTTTTGTTTGAATATACTCATATTGGGTACTATATAAGATGAAAATATATCTATGTTAAATTTTAAAAAATAAATAAGAGTATAAAAATTATATATATTTAATTATATGCCAATATATGATATATATAATAATATATAATTGTTAAAATTTAAAACAATAATAATATAAAAGTGATATATGTTAAATAATATGTCGGTATACGTTACATATAATAATATATACATATTATATATAACAATATATATTGGTATATGTTATATATAATTAGATATACTTGTTAAAATTTAGAAGAATAAAAGTATAAAAGTGATATAGATTTAGTTATATGTCGGTATATGGTATATATAATAATATATACTTAATAAATTTTAAAAGAATAAGAGTATAAAAGTAACATATGTTTAGTTATATATCAATATAAGTAACATAAAACAATATATAATTTTTAAAATTTTAAAGAATAAGAGTATAAAATTATTATATATTTAGTTATATGTCAGTATATGTTACATATAATAACAAATATATGTTAAATTAAAAAATAGAGTATAAAAATATTATATATTTAGTTATATATCGATATATATTACATGTAACAATATATACTTATTAAAAAATTTAAAGAATAAGAGTATAAAAATAATATACGTTTAGTTATGTGTCGGTATATGATACATATAATAATATATGTCGATATATGCTATATATACTTTAACTAAAGTATAATAATATATGTGGGTATATGTTATATATAACTAGACTTATGTCATATATATATATACATACATGTTGGTATCCGTTATATATACTTCAACTAAAAAATAATATTATATGTGAGTATATGCTATATATAACTGAATATATGCATATTATATATATAGGTATATGTCAGTATATGTTATATATAAGTTAATTAAAGAATAAAAATATATATAAGTATATGTAGGTATATATTAGTATATGTTACATATAACTGGATATATATATATATGCTAAACATATGTAGGTATATGTTACATATAACTATATATATATATGTTATATAATGTAGGTATATATTGATATATGTTACATTTATTTTAACTAAAGAATAATAATATATGTGGGTATATGTTAAATATAACTAGGTATATGTTATGTAGGTATATGTTGGTATTTGTCATTATATATTGATTTATATTGGTATATATTATATATATTTTAACTAAAAAATAATAATATATATGTGTATATGTCGGTATATGTATGTATATATCGGTATATATTTATTTATTTATGAGTATATGTTACATAGAACTAGATATACCCAAAAAATAACAATATATGTTGTTATATATTATACTTCCTCCGCCCCAAAATATTTACATGTTATTCACTTTTTTGGATGTCCAAAAATATTTGCAAGGTTTAAATATTTAAATACTTAAGTAGTATTATTTTCCCATAATAACCTTTATAATTGAGTCATGTTTTCAAGAGAGGTCAAAACATTAAATAAAGAACATCAAATAAACATATCTTAATGTGTTAAGGGTAAAAGAGGGCAAAATCAAAATAATTTTTGTTGACCAATTTTTAATATGTGTGTTTTTGTCAAACCATGCAAATATTTTGGGATGGAGGGAGTATATAACTAGATATTTAGGCACATGTCGCAGAATAATAATATATGTAGTATATTTCGATATATGTAAATATATGTTGATATATAACTATTTTACATATTTATTTATATGTGGATATATATTACATATAACATATACCTATATATACTAAAAAGATTAATAATATTTGTTGGTATATGTTAGTATATGTTACATATATTTTAACTAAAGAATAATAATATATATTTATATGTGTTAGTATATGTTACATATACATTAACTAAAGAATAAGAATATATGTGGATATATGTCGGTATATGTGGATATATGTTGATATATTACTATTTTATAAATTTATTTATATGTGGGTATAAATTACATATAACTAGATATATGTGGGTATATATAGATATATATTGGTAGATGTAGATATATATCATATATTTTAAATAAAGAATGACAATATATATTATATATGTCGGTATATATTACATATGTTTCAGCTAAAGAATAACAATATATGTCGGTGTATGTTGATATATTTGGATATATATATAGATATATTTTGATAAATAACTATTTTATATATTTATTTATATGTGAGTATATCTTACATATAACTAGATATACTAAAAAAATAACAATATACGTTGGTATATGTTACATCTAACTATATATATATATGTATATATTGCAAAATAATAATAATATATATTACATATATGTTAGTATATATTACATATATTTTAACTAAAAAACAATAATAATATATGTCGATATATGTTACATATACTTTAACTATAAAATAACAATATATGTAGATACATACCAATATATGTTATATAGAATTAAATATATATATATGTTATATATATGTAGATATATGTTAGAATATATTGATATATGTAGGTAAATGTTACATATATTTTAATTAAAGAATAACAATATATGTGAGTATATATTAATATATTTGGATATATGTGTGTATATATCAGTATATAACTATTATATATTTTTTTATATATGGATATATGTTACATATAACTAGATATACAAAAAAATAAAAAATATATTAAAAAATAAAAAAGAATAAAAATAAATAAAAAATAATAAAAATAAATACATAAAAATAAATAATAGATAAAAATAGGTAAAAATCACAAAAAATAAATACATCAAAAATAAATAATAGATAAAAATAGATAAAGATCACGAAAAATAAATAATAGATAAAAATTACAAAAAAATAAATACATAAAAATATTTTTGAGGGAATTATAATTAAATTTATTTTATTTCTTTTAAATTTTCTCATCGACATTTGTCATTTTATTAAATATTATTCTATTATTATTAATAATAATATCAAATTTTCAAGTGAACAACTAATTAACCACTATTGAATGACAAGAAATTTACTTAAAAAAAGGAAACTCATATTAGTCAATTCTTACCTTGACTTTAGCCTCTTTGTCTTGTACTTAACATATCTATTACACTAAAAAAAAATCTAGAACACCTTTAAGCCCACTTTTAATAGGTAGTTTGTAATAATATCAATAAGAATGTGAGGTGGGGGCTATTGGTAAGAAGGACAACGTGTAATTTTGTTCGCGTCGTTGCCATAAAATTGCAAATAAAATATGTGATTACTGTATAATTGAAAACAATTTTAGATACCATAAATGTGAAAATTATTTTAGTTTTTAGAGTAATTTTGTAATAACCCTTTCTTTTATAACTTTTTTTTTATTCTTACCTCCATTTCAAACTAGATTCAAATTTGTTTTTTTTAATATAAGATTTCAATAAATTTGTTTAATTTATTTTTTATAGGGCATATTATTTTATGGTGGCAGTTTAATCTTTTGTTTTCAAAATTAAATTTATTTTTTATTTTTTATTTTTTTAAAATAATATTATATTTTTAAAATTTATAGCATAAATTTTAGTATTCAATAATAATATTCTAAAGAAAATTAATAATTATCATATATCCAAATCCAAAAAATATCAATAATAAATATAAAAACTCGATCCAACACAATAAAAAAAATATACTTTTTTCCTCAAATTTTCTCAAATTTTGATTAAAGCTTAAAAGTTTAGATCCTCCATCAGTAAGTTTTTTTTTTTAAAAAAAATTTATGTTTATGTGTGTCTTTACGCTCTTTATCAAAACTATTATTTTTTTAATTATTTTTTTCATTTTCATTAATTGAAGGAGTTTTCGTAAAAGAATGAGAATTAACTCTTATAATAGTTATATCATCATATACAGTTTATTTCAAAATGTATCATAATATTAATTAAATATTATAAATAATTATTAAAAAATAAAATTATTAAAAAATAAACTAATAAAAATTATTAAAAAAATAAATATCAATTACAATCTCTTTAGTATTAGATCTGCCTAAGAATAAAAGAAAACATATATAGAAAATACAAAAAGAAAGAACAAAAAGCAAAAAATTTATGCAAATTATGATGAAAAGAAAAAAGAACTAAGTTTTAATTGATAAAAGAGAATAGTGCAAGGCAATAGTGAAGAAAAAAAAGCCTTATTGATATTTTCTCAAAATTAAAACCTTCAAAATCATATTTTATAAATTTCGTGTATAGCATGAAAGCGTACTTATCTAATAAGGAGAATCTAAAATTTGTGATATTACTTAATGTTGTTTGATTTTTTTTTTCTCTAAAATGTTGAAACCAAAAAGTAAAAAACATCCTAAATACAACTTTAATAGTTTTATTTTTATCTTGCAATTTGGGATTTTTTTCGTAAAAAGAGGAAATATATTAATAACAAACACTTTAATAATATGCAGGATTATCAACTAAGCCTTATCGAGAGCCTAATTTTTGTCCCTAAATACCGACCGACTACTGAGAGAAACATCATTTAAAATTATTTAGAAAATATATCGAGAGAATACTAACCACTTACTGATTAAAATAATTACCGGCAAACTAATTTTCAATAAATATGGTGCCAAGCAAAGGTGTCATCGTGTACTGACTACAGTTACCAATTGACAAATAGAATTGTCGGTAAATTTTGGTGCAAAATTATGACACTACAATTTGCCGACAAAAGTTATCGAGATAAAACAAAGCTCTTGACAATAAAAAAAAAAGGTAGATCAAGGAGATAATAGCCATGCCAAGATATTTATGCAGTCTTTCGGTACTACGAGGGACAACATAATTCTCTTGATAAATAAAAATACAGAGCCACGTCTTTCAACTAATTGTTATTAAATTCATTTAGGAGTAACTATGCCATTCTCTCGGTACGCAAAAAACCCTAATCTAAAAAGTCATTTCACTTACCAACATACACTATCTTTCGCTTGACAATACCGAGGGATAAGAAAATTCTCTCGGCAAATGAAAATCAAGAGGTGCATCTTTTAAATATTATTTAATTTGTTTACTGAGAAACTATGTCATTTTCTAGGTATGCAAAAAACTCTAATCTAAAAAGTCTTTTTTCTTATCAAGAGACTATATTTCGCTCGGCAATACCGAGGAGCAAGAAAATTCTCTCGATAAATGAAAATCAAGAGGCATGTCTTTTAAATATTATTTAATTAGTTTACCGACGGAAGTTTATTTTCTCTCTACAACGTCAAAATCCTAATTTGAAAAGTTTATAAACTTATCGAGAGAATTGCTTTGTCTCTAGGTAAACAAAAAATGAAAAGGCATGTCTTGTTAATATTTTTTAATTCATTAACCGACATAAAGTTTTTTTCTCTCAATAACTTTGAAACCCTAATATGAAAAGTTTGCATACTTACTGAGAGCATCGCTCTATCTGTCGATAAAAGAAAATGAAAAGGCACGTATTTTTAATAATATTTAATTACTTACCATCAGATATTCCTTGCTCTTGGTGAGTTACCGAGAGACTTAAGTGTCTCTCGATAAATTTAACCAAGTATAAAGACCTCCTTCCTTTCTTCTTCTTTCTTTCCCCACCTCACAAAAAAAAAAGTTTCTCCCTCTCTCTCTCTTTCTCATCATTCATCAGCAATTGGTGACTTCTTCGACAAGTTTTAACAATAAGTTTGTATATGTTTTGTGTAAATGGGTATAATTTTGAGTATATTGTATGTATATTTAGTTTAGACTAAATACATATATGAACCCCTAAACTTTATACATTTGGTCACTTAGTAGTCTGAACTTTTATTTGAACCACTTAGCCTCCTAAACTTCTTTTTTTTGTTGCATTTAAACACAGTCTTGCTTTGTCAGTTAATACATAGAGTTCATGTGAGGACTAGATGCCACATGTCAATCTGAACAAGTAACGTGGCAATTTGATTGGACTTCCTCTCTAAAGGGTATGTAATAGGTATAATTTTCAGAATAAATTGAATCCTTAATTTTCCAATTTCTAAAATTTATTTCTCTCTTCGTTCTGAAACAAAATTTATTCCTTCTTCATTGTGCTCTTCTTCTTTGTGATCTTTGTTCTCCCTTCTTTTATGTTATTCACTCGACATAGATCTTATCTCAAATGAAATTATAATTCCTAGATGCCATTGTGATGAAGCAAGTACCATTAGGGCTTCTTGGACATAATCAAATCTTGGAAGGAGATTTTTTGGTTGTTCAAATTATGAGGTAAGTTGAATTTCTATTAAATACTTTAAATTAGTAAACTATATTGTCGATAATTTTGTTTAATTTGGAGGGTTTTTCCTCTTGATTATTAGGTTGTTAAAGCATGAAGCTTCTTCATATGGTTGGATCCTTCTATGTCAAATCATTCTAGGAATGTGATAATAGGGTTGCTTCAAAAGATAAAAAATTTTGAAGAAAAAAGTACAAAGGCAATTTAGAGGAGCAAAAGGGTTATACTATTAGGGTTTTTCTTTATTCTTGGATTAGTTGTTGAGAAGTTGGCCTAAATTTCCTCTTGTTGTTCAAAATTTCACAATATTTCGTAGTTTGGTGATTTTGTATTAATGTAAGGGGTTATTTGTGATGAATTTTATTATTAGTAATGAAAGAAAATGATATTTTGGTATTCAACCTGGTGATTCGATCTTTTATATATATATATTTTTTTGTTGTCTTTAGTTTAATATTTAATGCAAAATGCCTCTGGTTTGATAGTTAATGCAAAATGTTGAGTGTTGGAAATTTGTATATTGCAAAATTTATAGTGTGACTGCAAGTTGCTATGTGGTTGCAGGTTGATGTGTGGTTATTATTGATATGTAGTGATGGCTAAAGGGATTTATGTTTATCTGTATTATTTGCTACATGGGTTATGTTTAGCGTTGATCTATAGTGTGGTTGCATAATGTTTAGTATTGAAATTTTGATATTGCAAGTTGTACATTTGCTGGAATATTACTGCAACATTTGCAATTTGCCTGTTGCTAGCTGTGCAATTGCCGTAATATTTTTTCAAAAGGCAAACTAAGTATAATGAGTCTCCGTATATAGAATTCACTTTCATATTATTACTACATAAAGCAAATTGTGAAAAACATCAACAAATCTCTAACTCAGAAATAGAGTACTAGAAACCAACCCTGTAAAATATAGCTCCAGAAACCATTAAATACACAAATGAAAAAAATACTTTACACAATTTAATCAAAATATCTAACCTAAAAATAAATTATTAGAATCCATCAAATATCACATTATTTGGTAAATACTACTGCCCATTTACATTGTCAAGGTCTGTTAACAATAATCTATTACATCTAGTACACCAAGATTGCATAACATGAAAAATAACTTACATATCAACTAGAATACTAAATACCAAACAAAATACTAATTAGCTAGCATAAACAAAATTGATCTTTAGGTATTCTTTGGATCAACAACAGTGGACAAGCTTGCTCGGGACAACATAACATCTCCACCAATACTTCTTATGATTCTATTATTAACTAATTCTTATTGCAACTGTCTAGTTGTCAAAGCCTTTTTTCGCTTCCAATTCAACCCATGAGGTTTGAATCCAATATTACAGTGACTAAAGATGATCTTAGGACTTGGTTTGGGTTGTGAATCATCCTGCTAGTTGATCTGCCAACCTTTTGTTCAAAAGAAAATAGTTGTACTAGTTACTTAAACTGCATAAAAACATAATGCAAACACAAAACAACAACAACAACTTACATTCTCAATTGATACACTAGTGTTTTCATTAAAATATACCCCATATCTAAAAACTTTTTGTCTTTTGGTGTTGGGCTAAGTTGACGAAGGTGTTGGGTGAGTTTCTCTTCCTCTCCCTCTACCTTTACCCCTTGTTTGAGGTTGACTTGTAGGAGGCTTTTCCAGTAATTAGTGATTGATTCCTCTTTCCCTTCCTATCCATCTACCCCTCTTATGAAGAGAAGTGTTGGCACTCATAGCCGTAGGTGTCGAGGGTACACTGGCATTCTATTAACCAAAAAACCAGTTAGTAAATTTCTCATCTACTGCATTACACAATAGGTTGTTTAAATACCATATTCAATACCTAGTTTGCAATAGAAGAAGAGGTCGAGATATGGTTATAAGCAACACCATTCCTAGATATGATTTTTGTAACACCCGAAGATTTAAAATACTGCGAACTAATTGATTTTGAGTAGTTTGTATGTTAGAAGAAAGCAATACAAGATATATACATATTATATACTTGATGTATACGTTACATATACATATATATAAAATATACATGACATATAAATGAAATATAAATATTTATGGATGGCAAGATGATAATTAAATAAACAAATAAGAAGAAAAGAAAAGTCAAAGGAAGAAGAAAATGTGTTGATAGGAAAATAAGAAAAGTATTTAATTAATATCTATGGATAGTAAAGACGAAGAAAAACGAAAGAACACTATTTATCTTCTTCCTTTTATATGTTGGCCGGAATTTCTCATAGAGAGAGAGAGAGTGTGTGTGTGTGTGTGTTTTATTCCAAATACTTCAAATTTGCATAAGAAATTCAAATATTTCAAGAAGATTTTGAAGAAAAATCAAGAAAGCAAGTAAATTCTTTTTTCTTTTAAGCTTTATTTTCTTAGTTTTAAGGTTATGTTTGATATAGTTAGAGAGAGAAAGTATGTTCAATTGCTAAAATTGATAATAACTGAGTAAAGATAGTGGATATGTGATGATTTAAAGACCAATTTGTGGATATGAGCATAAATGATGAATTTAAAGTTATGGAATGGGTATGTACAAATTAAGATTTTGGTATGAATGGTTTTAATTGTTGTAATGAGATGATTTAATGTTGTTATAATATATATATATATAATGATTTATAGTTAGAAATTAAATATGAGTAAGTTTGGATGAAGTTAGGGTTTATGGAAGGTTATGTGAAATTAGAATTTTAGATGGAGGTAACTAAAATTATTGAAATTAATTATTTTGTTGTTATTTTGATATTTAATTAATGATTTTATAGTTAAATGTTGAAAATGAGTAGGGTTGGATTAGAAAAGAGTAAAATTAGAGTTTTATTACGATTTTGATGGAAATTGTATGTTTAATGATGGTTTGATATAGATTGTCCATGGAAATGGATTTAAATTAAGTAATGTTGTTTGTTGTTGGATCTATGTGTGTGTAGATCAAATTGGTGGAAGTGGTGAAGTTTAGGTTTTGGCTTGTAAAAAGGGATTGAGTTGTTTTGGAAGTGAATTAATGTTAGCACATATTTTCAAGACTTGTGTTTTTATTAAATGCGATTTTGGCATAATGTATATGGTTTCTTTGTAGATGGATATTCATATAATTAATGCAATGTGGCATAGTTATGTGATGAGTATCACATTGGGTATTTTCTCAATGTAAAATTAATGTTTATACATGAAATGAATGAGATTTACTAATGTTGTGTAGTAAATATATGGATAAGTTGTGAAGTTTGATAAAATATGTAGAATGAGTCACATTATGAATATGACTCATAGATATATAATGTGATTATAAATTGGTAATGGAAATGTGAAAAATGTATTTAAATGTGTAACGTGAAAATAGTTAGGAAAGGTTGGTGTTGACTCAGTCGAGTCAGGTTGCCAATAGTATATCATGTGGATTGTTGTACCTTCAGGTGAGACACACTATTGTCGAGCACATATGTACTGAGGAGACGACCTTTGGGTTATGATGGACACTTTATCTTTGGTGTTGATAGAGGATTTTCTTTGGGTGATATATTTGACACCTTGCCCTCGGTGTTAAGAGGAAGTGGCTTTCAGGAAATATGTGACACTGTATCCCTAGTGTCGGACCTTTGGGTCACTATAAATGGAGTGTTGGGTTTAGTGTGTATGTGTATATGTGTATTTGTGTGTTTTATGACATGTTGGTGGATATTATGAGTTGATGAGGATTTGTTTAAGTGATGCATTTCATATTATGGAATTGAATACTTTGATTTAATTGTTTATTATTATTAAAATATGTAACACTAAGTTATTTGCTTAGTGCGGTTAAAATGTACCACGCAGGTGAAAGATATGTGGAATAGAGTGGGCCAGTTAGAGTTCTATATTTAAAGTTGAGTTTTTCCACGAGACAAACCCTGACGATGCTGCATAAATGTATAGTTTTCACATTATGAACTTTGGTTTTGTAAATCTTAGATAAAACATATGTTGAATAGATTATTTTGGGAATGTTATATGTGTATATTTATTAATATTTATGATGAGAAGTGGGTATGAAGTAGTGATTTAGAGTATTGGTTGTACATTTTAATTTAGGAGTGAAGTTTTGTACATGTTGTATGCTCATTGATTTTGGGATTTATTAAAATTACAAACAAAACTTTGGTGAAATTTTTCTAGAAATTTTTTTTATAAATTTATAACTTATTTTTAATTTTAAAATGAGGGTTATTATATGTATTTGTTGTAGTACCTTAATACTTTAGATTTGTAATTTATATATATGGGGTATATATATTATACATATTTAGGGTATAAGAATTTTACAAATTCTACATTTGTTGACTTAAAATTAAAAATTCAAGATCAAACAAAAGTGAGTATGAGCAACAATGGACATAAAAAATAAACAAGCATAAACAATAACTGAATGAAATAATGTGAAGGCATACATATTTGATATACAAAGGCAACTTTACATCCTTTGTTATTATGTCTTGGTTGATGACACTTTGAACAAGTCATCTTTATCCCATATCTTGAAAGCTTACCAATCTTTTTGGGCTCATCTCTTGCCCATTTTCTTCCTTTTTTGGCCTTTCTGGCATGGTAGTAACTTCAGGTGGATTATGTGGAGGCTTGCCAATTGATTCCCACAACATCCCTTTCATTAGCATCATAAAATTCCCATATATCTTGAGATATGTTTCCTTATGGTACCACTTGGACATATTATATTCTAGGCTTAGATTCTGAATAGCCTTCAAATGCCATGATCTGCAAGTGTATTTTTGATTCTTTAAGTCCATTGTATGTCCACAGATTCCATCCACAATTTCAAACTCACTATTTCCATTCCTCTCAATAGTGAAAAACATGGCATGCATTTTGTTCTCTCCAACCTTTCTAATGCCATTGGTGATATATCACATATCTAAGAACCAATAAAATCTCTTATTGTCCTTATTATATTCATATATTTAACCCTAATTTCCTCCAACATTGATATAATTGCTTTACACCTCAAACTAAAATCCAGGAGTTGAATGTCTCAGCCATGTTGTTCTTAACAACATCACAACAGGCACTATCACTAAAATAAACTCAACACCAAGTTTCTTTATTGTATGCCAGCAAGTATTCTATAATACCTTTTCTTAGCTTTTTTTAATTCTTAGCTTCTCCTTAAAATGAACTCCAAATGAGGCTTTAGCACATTCCCAAAACATTTTCCTCCTTTCATTTCCTCTCCACTTTTTGGTTCAATTGCTGTAAATGTGTATTGCACACATTTTGTGCTTAGATTCAGGTAACTATTCAGTAATGGCAGGCACAAATCCCTATCAATTAAAATATAACATTTGCATTAGTGAAACAACATTAATCATAAAAATATTTAAACATAAATTGTAACTTATTGACCTTTTGCATGTTAGAAACAATAGTTAAATTGACATCATCTTTAGTAATGTCAAGGTCAATTTTCAAAATACTAATGAACCATTTCCATGGCTTTTTTGTTTCCTTCTCCACCACTACCCACGTTGTTTGAAACATTTGATTATTTCCATCTTTTGAAACAATTATAAGCAGTTGTCCTTTGCATTAACCCTTCAAAAAATATCCATCAAGACCTATTATAAGTCTACATTTATCCTTCCATCCTTGCTTAAGTGCATGAAAACATACATACAACTTACTGACCTTAGCATTACCTTCTCCGTTTTCAGGTTTCTTCTCCTTTATGAAACATGCACTACTAGGTGATGGGTGCATATTGACCTTATATTTTCTATCATATTTAGTATGAAATTGATTTTAATTAATACATTCTAAGCTTATTTATGTATTTTTATTTCATTATTTTTGAATTAAGCTTAATTTAAATTCATTATTGTGTTTAAACTTGAATTTTTAGGTATAATTTGACCTTTAAAGCTTTAAGTAAAATTTGGTGGTCTTAGAGTGCAAAATTGGAACAATGGTCTTCATGAAGTTGATAGAAGACATCTTATGTTTTTGGAGAGTCATGGTTCATCAAATTCTGAGTTTGTTTGGGCCTCCAACTTTAAAGTTGAAATTGGGCTTAAATTTGAGAAGCAAAAGTCTAGTTCGAGCCACTGATAGTAATTGGGCCATAACTTGGGCTTCTGAAATATGAATAAGGTGATTCAAAAGCCTAAAATCATTTACTCTTCTGGGCCTACAATTTGTTTGGAGGAGTCAATTGGAGATAAGGATGATATCTGATAGAAAATCGAGGGGGAATTTTAAATTCAAATTCTGGAACAAAAGCTAAGTAGGAGGAATCTAGTTGGAAGGAGAAGGAGGGGAAAAAATAGAGAAGAGGGATATGAACAGTAACTGAAGAGTTTCCAGAGGTAATTTCCTACTACACTTTTTCATCTTTTAAGTGGAGATTAGTTTTTTCACCATTGGAGACCAAAGGAAGAAGAAAATTGGGCTTGAGGACAACTTCATCATCTCAATAAGACTACTCATCCATCTAGTTTGAACTCTTTATTTTGATTTATGTTTTATTTCATATTCTTGTTCTGTTATTGATTTGAATATTGGGATTATGAATTTCATGTTTTGTTTCTTAATTTCTATATTCTTTATGTGTAATTTAACCATGTACAACTAATCGCATTAGTGGGATTAGGTAGATTTAGGATTGTGAATAATGAGTATTGCTTAATTTGATTACTATTAATTTCTTGAAATTAAGGTTTTTGTTGAATTTGTTTTTAGTGCTTTTGATTGACTGGCTACCAATTGTATGATCAATTGAAATTGTACGATTAGTAAGAGCTAGGTATGATTTTAAATTAAGAATTCAACAACTTAAGAAAATTCTATTTAGAGATAAAAGAATAATCTTAAGACTAATTCAGTTTCTTTGAGCTTTATAGGTTAATTTAATTAATTATTCATAAAAATAGAATTAATAAATTATTTCAATCATTAATTTTCTTGCTTGAGAAACAAGAAAATTAACATTTAAGGAATTGATAGCTTCGATTCAAGAATAATTTAAATTAGTTTGAAAATATGTTTTTACCCATTTGAAACAATCCTAATGAAACATAATTCTACTAGTTATCTTAATTATTTGAATTTCATAATTTAAATTTGAATTAATAGGTTAATATCTTAGATTATTTCAATTTGAATTTGAATACTATTTTGAATTTAAATTAAGGATTAAGAAATTAATCTTTAAATGTCAAATTAATTAATTAGTTTTCAAATACTAATTGATTTGAATTCCAGTTAGTTAAATTATTCCTTCCCATGGGATAGACTTTTACTTTCATTATATTACTTGTTACGAACCGTGCACTTGCGGTTTAAAATTGATACACACAATCGACCAACACTAGGATTACATCTCAACACCTCATTTACATAATCATGTAATATCCCAAATTCCATCTTATAGTCACCCATTGACCTACTTAGAACTCTTAACTTAGCCCTTATACACACTATCAATCCCACTTCAACCTGCAGGTCAGTCTTGCAAAGCTCTTAAAGCTCCCTGATCTTTATTCCAGGTTGAGACACAATTCTTACCTCAAAATTCTTTACAATGTAAAATGAATTACACAACATATTATTGCTACTTCTATAACATCTATGTCTTGGATTATATGTCTTCGCTATGAAATTATTATTGTTCCTATCAATACCACCATAAATTAACCATTGACAACCTAGTTTCTCACACTTTTCCCTAACCCTCTTTTGCTCATTAGGCCTCAAATACAGTGAGACACCTTTCTAGATTGCATAGCTTATTAGTGCCTTCCTAAATTGAGTAGCATTCTCAAATATCATGCAAACCTCAAACATTGGCTTCTCAGTTGTTGCATCAAAGTAAAGGGATTGGCTTTCTTTCCTTGTCAGCACATCTTCATCAGAAGCTTCCTTATCAACACTTTCATGATCTAAACTATCTATATGGTGCTCATCCCTTCCAACCTTTCAAGCATATTTATCCTCACTATTATAATAATTCTCAAAACCTTCATCATCTCCCGTCTCACCAAGAGTAATTTCACCTTGTTCAAATTCTCCTAAAATTGTAGATTTGTCTAAAACTTTAGCTTTTCTCAAATTTTCTTTTACTTCAATCAACTCATCATTTGCATCACTATCTCCTAATTCATCCCCATCAACATCTTACTCACTAAGTACATAATCATCTTCAGAGGAATCATAACTAATGCATCATCTCTACTATCTATCTCTATCTCTAAAGAGTTCCTACCACACCAATCCTCAACACTTTTGTTTTCCCCAATAACAGTATCTTTAGTTGCCCTAATTTCTAACCCAATATTTATTGCTCCACTATTTATTTCCCCACTTGTATTTTTATTTTAGGTTTTTGTCTTCAACAAAAATCAACTAACCTTCCTTCAAACAATTACGATGTTATCCACTGTGGTTTTTTGGAATTGTGTTTCAGTGATTCGATTCAATTTGAGGTTTCTTCGATAAAAATTAGGGATTGCACAAATACATGAAATTAGGGATTATAACTTTGTTTTTTTTTTTTTCATAAGAGGAAGTAGTTCATCTAAAGTTTAATGGAGTAAATTTTTTTAATTTGATGAAATCCATTTTAGCACTCGTGAACTTCACGCATCTGTTGACAATGCAAGACCATGTTTAAATGCAATGAAAAAAGAAAGTTTAGGGGGCTAAGTGGTTAAAATAAAAGTTTAGGGGGGCTAAATGACCAAACTTGTAAAGTTTAGGAGGCTAGATATATATTTAGCCTTTCGTTTATATGATGTGATTTCTATAATATACATGTATTGTAAATGAATATATTTTATGAATAGTTTGTGTATATTTTGTACAAATTAGTTGATGTAATTACTTTCTATTTTTTTATTATGTTAATTTTTCTTTGTAATTTATGTAATTTGTATAATATTTTTGTTCATTAAAATTCTTTGTAATTTTTACTTTTTTATTAATAAATTATATTTTATTAAATTTTGTTAATTAGCATTGAAATTTTAATTTTTTATATAAAATATTTTAGATTGAAAATTAGTGTTATTTTCTGTAAAAATTAGTAATTTAATTATTTAATTAGGGATTATAGTTAATTTTAGGGGAAAAATTATTTTGGAATTAATATATTGTTATTTTAGGGTTTAATTAATAATTTCATAACAATTAGGGGAATTTTTATTTTTTTAATTAAATTGGTAATTAGTATTATTTTAGGTAAAAATTAGTAATTACAGTTATTAGGGGGTTACAACTTATTTTAGAGGAAAAATAGGTTAATATAGTATATTTTAGATAAAAATGAGATTTATTAAGGTCTTACAATTTATGCATCCTACATATTCAAAAATGGTGATATTAAATTTTATGATACTACGGTTGCTGATGTTTTAAATAAGTATCATAAATTTAATATGGGCTACTATTGAAAATATCGGTGATATTTGTATTACTGCACATGGCGATCCTAGTTGATTCATCACTAATCTCTTTCTTGAAGCTTGCAAGAAAGAGAATTGAGATTGGTTCTTCTACTAATGCACATATGGATTCTGAGTTATTTTTTTTACTTTATTGAGGAGATAGAGAGAAAATAAGTTTGTAACCTGATCAATGAAGATGAGGCTTCATGGTAAATATAAGAAGACTGAATAAGTTATAATACATAATAAAATTTCTAGAAGTTATTTGTATTTATAGAATAATATATTATTAATATTTATTTGGATAAATTTTAAATATTTTTTATTTTGTTTCAATTTATATTATTAATATAATTTTCATTTGTATTTTATTTATTTATAAATTCTATTTTTATTATATTAATATATTATATTAATTGTAATTTTTAAATAAATAATATATATTAATATATATTATTTTTTTAAAAAATAAAATTTTAATTTACCAATAGGCATAGAATCTATCGGTAGCTTACTTTTCTCGACCGAGTACCGACAAAAACATCCCTATGTCAGTATCCACAAAATATTTTTTCTTACCTTCACCAGCCAAAAATTCTATTGGCAGTATCGACATATGACTCTTTGGTCAGTGAATTTACGATTGCTATTCTATTGTTGATGCCAACAATGTCAGTTCTCTCGATAATGCCGACGTCAGAAGAAATTTCATCGATAACTTCATTACTGACAAAGTTTTAGGTAAAAGATATTTTATATTGGTAATCTCTCGGTAAATTTATTGACAAATAAATTAGATTTATCGACGGACATTTTCGTCGGTAATTGTAATTACCTAGATTCTTATAGTGAAAAATAAATGGTTTTCCTAGCTGTTTATATTTTAAAACTTATTTTAAATATTGTTTTATCATTTAAGTTTTTTAATACATATTTTTTGTTTCATTGTTTTGAAGTGCAGGTATATATTAAAGTTCATATATATATAGGTAATAAGTGGATAAATGTTGAAATTCACTTGTATAAGATTAATTGGCTCGTTGGAATCTATTTGTACAAAATTAGCTTATGCATCCTAGGTTTAACATTAGTCCAATGATGGCATCACTTTCATCAATTTCAATTTGGATTGATGATGATGAGTCCTTAAATTATTTTATTATTATCAAATGTGAGATTTTTTTTATCAACGGAATAGAATCGTATTAATAAAGTAAAGATACAAATGTCCCTAAGGGAGAATATACAAACCAAAAAAAGATAAAGCAATAAAAGTTGGGCCATCTAACAAAAATGAAGGCAAGATAAATAAAGGAAGATAAGATTTTTAAAACCAAAGTGCCCCGTTCAAAGAAGACTTTTGATCATGACCAAAATAAAACATTCAAAGCCCACAGCTTAGAGATGCACCTAGGAAGAAGAATAAGGGAATAAAAGCCAGATATCAACCAACAAACCATTATAGATAAACTTCACATAGCTAACAGTAATATTCTAAGAATACAGCTGCAAGGGTCATTTGAGAAACCACATAATATCAGTAAAAAACTAGGCATAAGAGAATCAAGATAAGGCCTAAAACTCCAACAATGAATATAACCTTAGAGTAATTAGACACAAGCCCAAGATAAGAAGGACAATGGAATCTTGAATAATCAAACATCACTAAAAATCCTCAGATAAAAAATATATTAAGGGAAAAGAAGGACTAAATGTCATATGTACCTCCTCTATCTAACAAGCATAGTAGAATACCTAAACAAAGGAAGAGAGTTCCTCACAAAACTCTATGTGAGATATAGGGTGAGAGGTGTGTTGATGTGGAAACTCTAATAATCAACAGCTGCCAATAGGGCCATCTACAACTAATCACAAAAACATTGGAAACCCAAAATAAAAATAGAGAAAATCTAGACTTACTCTTACTTCTCTTGACTTTACCTTGATGTACAATTTCTTCTAGCCTTTTTCATGAAGGGGGCTTATATGCAACCACCCACCTAGCCTTAGGCTGAAATCAGAAAGCCAAAATATTCAGATAGATGTTTATATTTGTGCCCGGTGAGCCTCTAAGCTGGATATTGCTCTCCCTTCCTAAGTTGAAGAATAACCAAGAATAAAGCCCACACATGACATAGGAAAAAATCTAGAGATATTAGATCTATGCGGCTAAGCGTCAGATATAGAAGGAGATGGAGGTTGGATCTATATGAACCTAGAGAGGTGGAGATTGGGTTCTGATGGATGAATAGGAGGGGTAAGAGTGTAGGATTGATGGATGAAATGGGTGAGAGTGTTGTCACTAGAGGGAAGAAAGGAAGGCTAGGCTAAGGCCACTGAGGGCTGCGGTGGAGCTCTTACCAGGGAGATAGAGAAACCCTAACAAGAGGGTATTGAGATTACTTTCCAACATTTCCTTCAATTATATATCATCATCAATCCATCAACGAATACATCTTTTAAATGCAACTGGACTAGCTCTTGAACCAACATTAATAGACCAATTATGACTTGCTTACAAATGGATCGACACATAATCTTCAGTCCAATAATGGAAGTTGAATATGAATATCAGAATCTAGCTCGTTTTTAACATAAGGTTTTTATATTAAAGTCTAAACACATAATACATATAGATAAATTTTGAAATTAATTTGTACAACACCAATTGATTTATGCATATTAAATTCAATGCCCATTCGCTTATGAATTATTAAATTATTTTATTATATATCCTCACTTCCAACAATAAACACTGCAATGTTTAGTAAAAGTATTTGAAATTTTATTTTGCAAACCATGTATCTAACAAATACCTATGCACATCATGGAATCAATAGATATCCACAAATTTCTCTTTAGATTGTAGTGATTCATGTAGATAGTACCAATGGCGGAACCAGGATTTAACCAAAGTAGAGTTAAAATTTTAAAACAAAAATTTACATTTAATATATAAGTTCATTGTGAAGAAAATCAAGAAAAAAATTTAAATAAAAGTAATTCTTTTAACATTACAGTGATACGACAACTAATTTTTGCTTGTGGTTTGACAACGATTGAGAGGTGACAATTTTATCATACGAGTCTGTATCTAATTTTTAATAATTTTATATTCTGGTAAGTTTATTGATACATTATAAGTTAATTGTTTAAAATGATAATATATAGGTCTAATTTTAGTAAATCCATCATCACAAAATTAATATCATATTTTTTTTCTTTTTTTAATATGTGATATTACTATAAAAATATATATCATTCATACAAGAATTAAAAATATTTATGAATGAAAAAAAAAATCTCATTTATTTATTTATAATGAGATTATGAGAATCAAATTTTAATCAATAAAAAATAACAAATTTTTTTATTAATCAAGTTAATTTCTATAATTATTTTAGAATTTATTTATTTATTATTATTCACAAAATATGAAAAAATTATTGAATATATTGAATATATTAAAATATACTATAACATTCTCTTAAAATTAAGAAAATAAAGTCACATTAAGTGGTGAAATTGTATGATTTACAAAATATATTTTTTGAATGAATTGTTTAACATAAACATATACAACATTGCTAAATCTATAATTATTAATATTAATTGAGGGGAGAAGGGTGTTTATGGATCACTCATGCCTCCCTACTTTTGCCACTAGGTAGTATTATGTTATTCTAGTTTTATTAGAGCTTCGCTCTATTTTGTGGGATTTATTTCTATTTACTAAAATCTTTTGAATTTAATATATTTTTTTATTTAGATCAAATATTATCTTTTTTTTCTTCATATATTCTTTTTTTTTGTGTTAATATCTAATCAATATATTTACTTTATTGGCCTGCATATCATAAAATTTGATAAAACCTTTTTTTCAACTTTTTTTATATCAATAAATGTGTGGACATCAATTGTTAGAATTTTGAAAATGTGTTGATTTTCTTTATTAGATTACTTATTGGGTGGATGTAAATATTAATACTCACCATTTACCATTGCATTTCTATTATAAAATTTAAAATTTAATTTTTATTATTACCCCCTATCAAAAGACCACACTATCCTTTATATTATTATATCCAATTTTCATTTTTTTTTTCACTCGATTCATTAACTTATCTCTTTTAAAAGTTTATCAACAAAAGAAGTTTGCTTTCTCTCTCGAAAATCTAGGCAAAAAAGAAGCTTGTGCAGCGTGATCCATTTCTTGAGTTTTTGAATTGATTGTTTTGTTTGATAGGGTAGTGATGAAAAATGATTTTATTCAGCGAGGTAATATTGCACAAAATTGGTATTTTATCACTGTTAGCTGATGTTGCGCTCGAATTAACTCTACCACAAAGCGTCACTCGCAAGTATACGAGGTAGCTGTAGCAAAGGTGATCGCCCCAAGGTCGTCTCACAAGGAAGCCAAAGTGGGTAATTGATTATCAAATTAAAAGTAACAAGTAGTAAAGAAATTTAAATTGCAAAGAATGAAGAAGATTGATTGAAGTTGAAAACAATAAAAATAAACAAAAGCTGATGTTTTGATTCACTTGATAAAAGGGTCTAGGGTTTGCACTTCTCTACTACTGATATGTATGAACGGTTATTCCTCTTAACTAATTTAATTTCAAAGATTAAATCTCAAACAACTTAATTAATTGAGTCAAGGAAATAAGCTCTCGCATTCAAACCTCTTACAACTAATCTTGTTATAATTGAAACAATCTTTTTAATAAGTTATATCTCTAATTCACCTAAGTCCTTAATTGAATTGTTCCAGCATTAGACTTCATCTCTCAATCCATCATCTAATACCTAAAACACATAATTGGTGGCCAATCAATTATATATTAACAATATTCCATTCAATGAAGGCTAAAGAAATTATTAGCTAAGAGAATAACCAATTCATACAATCATAGCAGATCCATACAAACCCTAGACTAGATCAAATTAGTTCATGATGCAATCAAACATATTCATCTCATTAATGTTCAAAGAAATCGAAATAGACATGATAATATCCATTCAATAAAAATAAAGAGAATAAGTTCAAGAACAAAACCAAGTTACAACTCCTTGAAGCTTCTGAATCAATCTCTTGTTCAAATATCGCAAGAAGGATATAACAATGGAATGAACAATCTAATCTAGCTAGTTTTAATCCAAAGTGAAATCAAAATCAAGAAAACAAAATGTTAAAACCCTAGCTCTTTTCTCTGACGGCTCAAATTCTGCTCAAAATCGTCAACAACCTTTAACCTAGCTTCCTTCTTTCCTTTTATACGAAACGTCCGCTTTAAAATTCGGTGCGCGTTTGGTTCATGAGGGACACGGCCAAGTCATGAGGGACACAGCCGTGTGAGAGCTTGTTGGAGGGACACGGCCAGGTGACTTGGCCGTGTCCCTTGCCTGTGTCTGCCTCTGCTTGTTTCTCTCCTCTTTCTTCTTTAGTTGAGTGACACGGCCAAGTCAGAGGTGACTTGGCCGTGTTGGACTATGTTTGAGGGACACGGCCAGGTGACTTGGCCGTGTCCCTTGCCTGTGTTCACCTCTGTGCAATTTTGATCTCTTTCCTATGGAACTAAGTGAGACACGGCCAAGTCAAGCTTGACTTGGCCGTGTTGGGTCTTTTTGGAGGGACACGGCTAGATGACTTGGCCGTGTCCCTTGCTTGTGTCTGCTACTGGGACTTGTCTTCTTTTTAACTTGGTATGGGACACGGCCAGTGACTTGGCCGTGTCCTCTGCCTGTGTCAGCCACTACCTTTTCCTTCAATTTGTTTCCTTGCCTGTTTTAACCTAACACAAAAGTCAAAACAAACTTTAAACAAGAAGTAAATAGACAATAACCAACAAAACATAAACACAATATTAAAAATTAGGTCAAAAACAACATAAACACTGAAATAAACTAAAACTACTACAATTAAAGAAAACACTAAACAAACCGATTAAAACTAACAAAATACCTAAATAAAACAATAATTAATATAACAAACAAGACACAAAACTATAACAAAAACTAACAAAACAGCTGAATAATAAAATATATTTAGTGAACCAAAGCCAATTAGATTTAGTTCATTGAATCAAAGATGTACATTTATTTTTGTTTGGCTATAGTTTGAGGAAGAACATACACTACAACAATGCAGACTTATGGAGTTAGTTAAAATGCCTTGTAGATTTAGTTAAAATGCCTTGCAGGGGCGGTTTTAACCACGTCTAAAAGATGTGGAGGCAACTACTTCTAAACCATCATTTTTCACACCATCTCTACTGTTTAGGAGTGATTTTACGATCTGTTGGGGGGTTACATTACTATGAAGTGGTGGTTATATAGAGGTGCACATAAACACCACTAGGATTTCGTAGGAGCAGTTTTCAACACCTCAATAAAATAAGGGAAGATAGAGTTTAATTTTTAGGGGCTATTGAAACTACCTGTACACTGTCCCTAATATTTTTCTCACTAAAATTTGGTGCCAAAATTTTATATAGCAGGGGAAATTAAATGTGATTCTACTTTATTTCAATACAAATATTAACTATACATATAAAGGCGGTTTAAAATGCCTTTATGATTTTTTTTTCATTAATTTATATTATATTCTTTTGATCATATCTACTCAATCCTATTTACTCAAAGCACATTATAATTCAACAAAATATTATATTACTAAAAGCAAAAGTAATAGAATCACAATATTTGAAATTATAATTAAAAACTTGTCATTTTAAAGATTTACCAGATCCCCAAAATTTCAATAACCATAATAACCTAAAAGTAAAAAGTACATAAATTAATAACTAATTATTTCTCGAGAATTGTAGCTTGAACCATAAAAGTTAATATTGGGAGAAAGTGCACATTGACGATCCTTTGGCACACTAACCTATTAAAATTGCAAAAGTAAAACATTAACATTTATAATGTAAGAACTTTTAAATTGAACAAGCTATAATTTAGTGATATTATACCTTAGAATTGTTGATATTTGTTGACATCCAATGTTGTTCATGGTACATTTTACCAATAAATGCACTCAAAGCTTGTAATAATCCAAACACTTCATCATATTTAGATGTCACAATTTTCAATTGATTTTTCAATTATTTAATCTCTGCTGGTTGGCTTGAATTTGTAGAACCTTCTCATCTTGCACTCACATTATAGCTCCAAATAAGTTCTAGGGAGAAGGTCCTAAACCCAAGCCTCGAACCCGACCATTATTCTTTGGACTTATCAATTCTTGAAAAAAATTTTCATTTACTTCGTCCAAATTTATGTCTGAACTAAAAGCACATTGAGATTGCATAACAAAAGTTTTCACCTGTAAAGTAAAGAATTATTTGTATAAAATAAAATATGATACAAGTCCAAACTTAATTTCTAAGAAAAAACATTTTTGCTATTTTTATAACTAATAATGGAACAAAAGTAAGATACAATGAAACAAATATCTCCACCATTACTTATTTGAATTAATATATATAAGGATATACTTATTAAATTTATTTGAAAATAATATATTGCATGCTATCTTTATTTTTTTCAAATACATATATTATAATTTTGTATAACTTTAATATATTAAATATATATTAAATAGATAATTCTGAAAATGAGTACCCCTTTAATATATTAGACGTATACATATGAAAGTACGGTGTTTTCAAAGTTGAAAATTAAAAAGTAAGTATTATTGAAAGAAGAAAAAAAAAAGTGGATATGTTAGCAAATATTTTTTGTTCGTGGGAGTATTTTTTGAAGAATTCTAATTATTTTACCAAAAAATAATATGTGGATAATAAAGTTATTTTATACATTATGAAGATGTAGAAATATTAAACTATTTATGAAATGAAATGAAAAGAAAATAATAATAATAATAGTAGTAGTAGTAGTAGAGAGACAGAGGAAGAAGAGTAATGTTGGAGGAGGGGATGAAATTTCGAGCATAGGCCATTTTTCCAAAACAAACTATTCCGCTCTTCACGGTAAAATTAAGAGGGTGTTTCTCAAAACTGAAGTTTTTCAGCTTATTGTGAATAAGTGATTTTTAGATTATAATCAGATTAAAAATAAATAGTTAAGCGTTTCTGTAAACTAATTAATAATCAGCTGATAATCAGTTTATAATCAGTTAAGTGTTTCTGTAAAATCAGCTTATAATCAGTTTTTAATTGCAGAAACTGTCAAAATGACCAAACTGTCCCTGAGTTTATTTATTGTATAAAAATAATTTTTTAAATTTCAATTCAAAATTTATTTTACAATAATAATAATAATAAAATTTATTTAATAATAATAATAATAATATTGGCGTTATCAATAAATTATATAAATAAAAAACTACCATGTAAATATTACCAAATTAATTAGAATCCTAAAAATATTTTTAATTAGACAATGAGAGAGGACATTATATAGGGTGGGCAAATTTGAAATATTGAAGATTAGGTGGGGATAGTATAGTCTTTTACTTGGTCAAAACTGCTTAAAAAATAAGTACTTAAAAAAAGTAGCAAAACTCAACTTTTAAAAAACTGATTAAAATCAGATTATAATTTACTATTTAAGTTTTCAGAAACACTTAAATAAACAACTTATAATCTAAAAACTGCTTATAATCAGTTTTGACCAGCTTTTAAGTTTTGAGAAACACCCTCTAAGTATATGACCTTTTCTTCCCTCTTTGCTTGTCATTTCTTCTCTCCCTCTCTAATCAACTCCATTATTATTTATCTTAATTTATTGTTTTTCCCTTTTCTATTATTTCAACAAAAAAAAAAGACATATGTCGAGAATTCTATTATTTTATTATTCCTTTTGCCTTAAAATAAAAAAAAATTTTAAATGGGTAGAGTTAAACTCCCAATAAAAAGAATAGAAAATAATACAAATCGACAAATAACATTTTCAAAACGTAGAAATGAACTTATTAAAAAAGCTTATGAAATGTATTTTTCAAAATTTTAAAATGTATTTTTTTTTATTTTTCCTTGTAAAATGTATTTTTCAATTCTCGTATGATTATTATTTTTTTAAAAAAATAATAGGATTGAAGATGTCATTGCGCGTTACATCAATTTGCCTGAACATAATCGAGGATGGTATATATATAAGATTTTCTTTATTTATTTAATTACCAAATAAAATTTTTATTTATTTATTTATTTATATTTTTTTTAATTCTTTTTAATTTGCATTTTCTTGCAGCGATGTTCAAAATCGAGAGGTAAAATAACATATATTATCTTATAATAAAAGGAGAAATGTTTTTGTGCAGGTTATGTGTTCTTAATTAATTATAATTTCCATATCCATTAATTGCAGTATTTGCACAACACCCTTAAGAAACTAAAGACTGAAAATGATATGGCCCTTCAAGCTGCCAAGTATGTACATCATCATCTCTCTTAATTTCTCTTTCTCTTTTTTTTTCTCATTTTATTTTAATTATGTATAACATGAGAAATTAAAAATACCCTTAATGATTTTTTTTAAACTTTTTTCTACAGCCTTGAGGCTACCAGATCAAATGTAGAGGTAAAAACAATTGATTTTTGATCTTGACTCAAGCTTAGAACATAAAGAGATGAGTTTTAAAGAGAGTGATGAATTAAATTTTAATTATTTTCATATGTATAGGAACTCGAACAGGAAGTTTTTAATCTACAACATCAGGTTCAGATAGCAAAGGATCAATTAAAGTATTAATTAATAATAAATGGTGATCTTTATTTAAAATTTTGCTTATATAAAAATGCATGAAATTCGTGGAATTTTTTGGTGGGTTTTTTAGTTAATAAAAATTAATATTTTTGTTGGTTGTTTGATCAAATAGAATATAGGAGCCTGACCCTCTAAAATTCACATCCATGGGAGAACTTGAATCTTGTGAGGAAAACCTTTTGGAGACCGTGGCACGTCTTGAAGACAAAAAGGTATATGTAATTAATAATTAAATTAGAATTAGAATTAGAATAATATATATAGCATGTTTTAATTAATAAAATTGATATATTTCTATTTGCCTAATTATTAATAATTACCATATATGTTTAATTGCAGAAATATCTTTTGAGTAACCATGCCTCTACCTACGATCCAACAACTGTGCAGGTAGTCATTTCTATTAAAAGAAATTTATTAATTGCTTATTCTTTTTTTTTTTATTGATGAATTGTCGTCGGCACATGGGACAAATGTAAATGTAAATGTGAAATGCAACATTAATGGAGGAAACCAACTGAACAATACAATAATAATATCATGGCATCAAACTTTCTCTTCTTTGTCTTCAACTGAGCTCCTTGCTGCTTTCATGCCTCCCAACTCTTTCTGTCTTATGAAGGTTCTCTCTTTCTTCTTCATCCATCTATCCATCCCTCCAAATTCAAATTTTCAATTGTACAATTACAAGAATAAAACTATATACTTTATTGATTTAGTTTTTAAAATTTAAGTTTCATAGTTAATTTGCCTGTTAAACTTTATGAATTTGGTCAATCATCATTAACCAATCTAATAACTTGATTAATCAAATTTATGATGTAGTTTATCGAAACTTAAAAAATTAAATTGGCAATTGTTTTTGCTTGGAGTATGAATGATGGTACTAGTTTTTCAAATTAAGGTGCAGTTAACAATAAAAGAAGTTGATTCAATTGTAAAAATATGAAAATATTGAGTAGAAAAAAAAGTTTAACAACACTGCCACAAGGCATAAGCAAGCTTGTACTTCTATAACAAAATAACAAAAAGAAAATATTGTATTGTTGGCAGCATGACATTAATGAAGATCCAAGCTTTACGTCAATGTTGCAACAGCAGCCAGCAGAAAACGCACAAAAATTGTGCACAAATGCCAGCAAGTGTTGAAGATTCTAATTATGATCAGAGTTATGAAAGCAAGCTTCAGCAGCAGTTTGATGTAGAAAGACAATTACACGGTGACTGTTGAATTCCTTCATTTCCTTTTGTACTTGGTTAATTTATTCTTTAGTTTATACATTCAACCTTATAAATATTTTTGCCTTTTTTTTATCATTATCATTATTATTTTATTTTATTTTATTTTTAATTCAGATATATGTTTCTGTTCCTATAGCATTGAATAAACTATTTGGATTATTAGTTTAAATTACTTCAATAATTATGCCTTGTATTAATTACTTATAAATTAATAAATGCTCATTTTGAATGAGAATCATCTTCTCACAGCAATTGGAGATATATAATTAATCAATTAGCTATAAATCTATGGGTAGAGACATATATCACTAAGAAAATGTTGCAAGAATTCCCATTAAAAAAAAGAAAATATTTGTCCATAATGGATCTTGTATATACAGCTTCCAAACCTCAAAAATACAACAAATGATCATGGATAATTTAAAAAAGGTAAATTTTTGTTGGATGTTTACATAACTACTTTAAAAAAAAAATTTATTACAAAAATACTATCAAACTTCACTATTAAATAAAAAAAACTATAATAAAATAATAAAAATTAATATTTTAAATTATTTATCATCATATAAAAATCATATTTTTTTATAAAAAGAAAAAAATTAATTTTAATTATAAAAAATAAACAATACTTAAAAAATAAAAAATAAAATAAAATATATAAAAATATATTAATAAAAAAATTATTAAATTTATTTTTAAATAAATTTTATATATTATACACATAAAAAATACACATAATTTTATTACGTAGATATTATGTAGATGTATTGTATATTTATTGTAGATATTATAGATGTGTTATAAATATTGTGTGTATATTATGTTTTTGTTACTAAAATTATATATATATATATTATGTAAAAATTATTGGATGTTGTGTGACTATTATATAAATATTATGTTGATATTTTTTAAAAAAATTAAAATAAATAAAAATAAATAAATATTATAAATATTATGTAGATGTATTATATTTTTATTGTAAATATATTATTGATGTATTGTAGATGTAGTGTGTATTTTGTATATGTTATGTATATGTTGTATATATGTTATTTATATGCTTATTTTTTTTGTGTATATTGAAAATATGACATTAAAAAAATTAAATAAAAAAAATAAAAAAATAAAAAGAAAATAAAAAAATTAACGCCACAAATACAATTTTGAATAAAAAAAAAACCCGATTTCCGTAAATGTGAAAAAAAGAATGCTCGGCACAGTAATCTTGAAAGAAGGAACTGTCTATGGGGTACAGTGTGTAATATTCAATTTTTTTTTAATGCCAATACTGAAATTTATCTAATATATTTTTATTACATGGACTGACAATGATTATTAGGAATTTCTATTGAATTGAAACTCTAATCAATATTGAGGCCAATTTTGGTTAATGATACATAATTACGGAATTAGGATTCAACTAAAGGAATTAAAATTTTGAGATAAAAAAATTATATTCAATATATAAGTTCATTACGAATAAAATTAAGATAAAATTAAATAAAAATAATTTTTTTAATATTATAATAGTATAACAACTAATTTTTACTCTTGGTTTAATAATAATTAAGATGTAACAATTATATCCCATGAGTTTTCATTTAATTTTTGTATTTTTATGTTCTGATTGGTAAATTATTTGTTAATAATTTAAAATGATATTATATAGGTTTAATTTTAATAAATCTATCTCATAAAATTAATATCATATTCTTTTTTTACAATTAACAATAAAAATTTCACAACATAAATAATATTTTTACTTAAATATAAATTCATTCTCATCAAATTTGTAAATTTAAATAAAATCATACATATTATTATAAAAATTTAATAATTTAGAATAAATTTTAAACACAAATATTTTTATTTTCAAATTGAGATAAATTAAAAATAAATTTGTGACTGATAGTTCTTAATGAATAATATAATATAATTAATAATTAATGTCTATCAAATAAAAAAGTAAACCATATAATACCATATTATATCATGATAAACTATGAAATAAACAAGGCTTAAGGCTCAAATAAATAAACAACTTAAGACGAAGTGTTTATATAATTAAATTAAAAGAAGATGTGTAAAGTGACAATTTTACCATATACAAACGGTTACAAATATATTAAATCTTATTTATATTATACAATCAAATTAAAATAATCATAGGCTTATAAGGTTTTAGCTTTTAACAAGCTAATTAAATATTCCACACTATGCTGCAGTTTATAATATCTTATTTTATTTTAAATAAAAATATTTTATATAAAATTAATACATTAAAATTATTATTATATGTATAAATGCATATAGTATTAAAAATTTTAAATTCACATATTATAAAAATATTTACAATAAAATATGTCTAATATATTAAAACATTTTTAATTGAAAGTTCATTTATCAAAAGAAATGATCAAAATATTAATTTATAATTCTATTGCTTCAGTTAAAAAAGAAAAAATTTAAAAAATAATTAAAATTAGTAATTTGAATACAAAAAAATAAGTAAAAATATATTATTTATTAAATTTTTTGGATAAAAAATATAAATTTATCTTAAAATGATATAAATAAAGAGAAATATAAAAAGGTAATTGATAAAAAAAGAGAAATATAAAAAATGGTAGAAAAATAAATAAATATATTAATATTTAAACTAAATTGATACAATAATAATATCTTTAAGTAGGATAAAAAAAAATTATTTGTTGATGTTTGTATGAACTTTTAGCTTTCTAACTTTTAATCTTCCATTTAAAAAGTGGATAAAAAATATATTAAAAATAAAATCAAATAATATAAAACTCTAAATCTAAATATATATAATAATATGTTTATATTAAATTATTTTTAAGATAATTAAATTTGTATTGCCAATTTAAGAGTTAAAATAAAATAAAATAATAATAAATAAATCTATAAAATCATTGATCTAAAAATTATAACTTAAAATAAAATAAAAAAAGTTTAAAAAATTTTTAATAATGACTTGTGGAGCATTTTATTAAATAATAATAATAATAATTCATTGTGACTCTTTTAATATATATATATATATAATTATGAAATTAATAATTTAATCATTATTGTCTAAGTTATATCAAACCCTTGGCTATTTTTATAGAAAGGTAATGCTAGAATTAGTGTCGTGTTTTCTCTTCTCTACCTTTTCCCTTAGGGTTTTGTTCCTTAATCTCTTTCGACTTTAGATCTAGAAGGTCGGCGGCAACCTTAAATTTACCTAATTTGCTTGGTTTTTTTTTTTTTTTTAGTTTTTGAGTTTTTTTTTATGATTTTGTGTATATTTATTCTACATTTAGCCTTTTTGAGGCTTTTTGTACTCCCTTCTCCATGAAGGAAGGCTTTTGGTATCTATATCTAGTTTGTTGTAGTGGTAATTAGAAGAAATTGTGTTATAAGCTCTAACTTTCTTCTCCATAGTGCTAGTTTAAAATTCTTTTTGTGCACAATAAGTATAAAGAGCTTTTCTTAAGGATAAAAGCTCTACAACCTCTATTATCTCTCTCTATGGCAAGTAAGAGTAAGTAATGGGTCCTTCTCCTTCTAAAAGCATTGCCTTTATCCATGCTACAACCTCTTAAGGTTATTCAGATCGGGTGAATGGTTCGATTCATCCTCTATTTTTCTCTAGAATCTATCATTATCATTGATCTATGGCTCCCTTTCAAGTTTCTAAATGCTCTGGATTTAAAGCACTACAACACTCCTTTCATTTCTCCATTCTTGTAAAGTGTTGAAGGTCCTATTTTGATCATTCCACTTCTATATCTAGCTTGAGATCCATCTTATGGAAAGTTTCCCTAGTTTTGATAAGATTAAGACTTTTGATTGTTAAGCTTCTATTTTTATTAATGTTTGTTGTGTTTGTTGTCCTCTTTATGGATTCCTTTTCCATGATAGAGGAATTTATGTATTATGAGGATTCCTTTTAAAATATTTCTATTGTTATTGCTAAAAAAAAAAAGCCTTGGCATTTAAAATATCTTTATGTAAGAGTGAAAAAAAAGGTCAAATTATCAATTTCCTATTTATATCTAGGTCGTCCACTTCCCTAAAGGGCTTTCTGTAAAACTAACTCAAGAAACAAAAGAAATTACAAAAATATAGATTTTTTTTTAAAATAATTACAAATCTAGAAAACTTATACCCAAAATAACAAAAATACAACACTGTTATTTCTTCTTCTTCTCCTTCCTTTTCTTTCTCCTGAGCACTGTTTACTACGGCTTCTTCATCATCTTCCTTCTTCTGCTTCATCATCATCATCATCCTTCTTCTCCTTCATCATCATCCTCTTCTTCATCACCATCAATTAACAATCAAACACTAGTCACACTTTTCTCTCCATCTTCATCTTCATCAAATCTATTTTGAACATCAGATTTTCATCATCTTCTTTTTCATCATTATCAATCGAAAAAACCAATAGAACTTCATCATCATCTTCTTCATCAACATTAGTGTAAAAAAAAAAAAAGATTTAATAACAAATTAAAGAAAGATATGAAACATCAATCAAAACTCAAGAATTTTGCATATAACCAGATATGAAAGCTTTTCTTCAAACAAAAAATAATCAATCAAGGAAAACCAAAAATGAAGAAGATAAAAAATGTTAAATTTTCATCTTCATATTCAGTTTAAATCTTCAATTTTATCTTCTTCTTCAACAAAATATTCATCTTCATCTTTTTTTAAAAAAAAAAATATTAATTCCATAATTGTTGATATATTTTTGATATATTATAGATGTTTCGTATATGCAAAAAAAAATAAAAAAAATAAAATTGTTGATGAATTGTTTATATATTGTAGATGTTTTGCATATGCAAGAAGAATATATAAAAAAATTATTAATATATTGTAGATGTTTTATATATATAAGAAGAATATAAAATAAAATTATTGATATATTGTAGATGAATTGCATATGTAAGAAGAATACAAAATAAAATCATTAATATATTGTAGATGAGTTGCGTATGTAAGAAGAATATAAAATAAAATTTTAGATATATTATTGATGTTGTATATAAGTAAAATTATTCATGTATTATATGATGCATATGTTAGAAGAATATAAAATAAAATTGTTGATATAATGTTGATGTACTGTAGATATATTATAAATATATTGTATATATTTTGATATATTATAAATATATTGTGTATGTTGTATATTTATAAGAATATAATATAAAAAAATATTTTTAGATAAAATAGCATAAAAATAAAATATGAAAAAAAGGAAAAAATAAGAAATAAAATAAAAAAAATAAAAATCAATGTAGAAAATATTGAGAAGAGTTCTTAACACTATTAAAGAGTTAAAAGGTCAAATAAAAGAAAAAGTTAAAAAAATTTTAAAAATAGAAGTATAATTTTTTTGAAAAAAAAATTGTATAGTATAGTTAAAAAGGAGAATGGAAAGGGCGCTCTTATCCATATCCAACGTTCAGGAATTCACTGCGGGCAAGCCCCTCCTTTCAATCCATCAAGCACTTTTCAAAACCATTCACCCACTCACTCTCAAGCTAAAATCTTCCGGTAGAGCAACAAAGCTACTAAAAATGGCACTCTTTGCTTTATCCATCACGTCCCCTAGAAATCCCGTCACCATTCATAAACCCCTTTTCCCCTCTAAACCCACTTCTTCTTCATCACCATTTTCTTGTTTTTGTTGCTTATCACATGTTACAGAAGCAAATCTCTCGTCAAATTCAGTTTCTACAAGAAAGAAATCCATGTTTGATGTGGGTATTGGGATTCTAGCAGCTTCAATTCTTGCTTTTTCACCAATGGACGCTAATGCTACCCGAATTGAGTACTACGCTACTGTAGGAGAACCTTTATGCGACTTCAATTTTGTTCGCTCTGGTCTTGGTTTTTGTGATATTTCTGTGGGGTCTGGTCAGGAAGCCCCTTATGGTGAACTGGTTAACGTGAGTTCATAACTTCAGCTATTCAAATTCTTGCTAATTTCAATTGTTGTTTATTGTACTGCATTTTTTTAATATTTGTATAGTTTCATTTTTTTCTCTTTTAGATATTAAATTCATGAATTGCACTTAATTTTTAAGTTCTCGCTTGTGTTTTTCTCTGTTTTTAGCTTGATGTTTGGTTCATGAATCAGAGATTTTTCCTAATGACTACTTTTTTTATGTCTACTTTGAAACCATCTCTCTCTTTTTCTTGCACTCCACGAAACCTACTTGATGAAACATCAAAAAATAAGCGAAAATGATTTCTTGGCTTGTTGATTGTATTGAGGACGCTAGCTATATGTGATGCACAAAGGCTTGTATGCACATAAAGAAATCAAAGAAAACCATTACATATCTGATGAATCTGAATAAAACAATGTTCTCAGCTAGAATGTGCAAAGTAGTTCTGAAATATCAAATGCGTTTGATAAGGACAACATGTTGCATTCGAATATTGTGAGAAAGAGGATGCTAGAAACATTATAGTTTATCTAGTTATATCCTACCACAAAAAGTATTATGCTTGCAAGAAAAGGCAGTCATACTTAATAAACCTGAAGAATGTTCCTGCTATCAATTACCTAATGAACCCAAAATCCTCATAGTCTTCAAGTTCTCCCTCACAATTAGTCATAATGCTTTTTTTTTTTTTTGCAGCAATGAGTCTCTTTCTGGTCTATTTATGATGAATCTATTGGTACATATATATTTCTTTAGTGGTACTGCAGACACTATGAAGGAAACCTTGTACGATATGGCATCCTTCAACTTATTGTGAACTTATTATGGTAGCAACTTTTTGATAGACATAAGCAATTTCAAAAATATAATTGTGTTTTTTTCATTTATTTCTCCCCTTAATGCAGGTTCATTACACTGCAAGATTTGCTGATGGGATAGTTTTTGACAGCAGCTATAAACGTGGTAGACCTCTTACCATGCGCATTGGCGTAGGAAAGGTTTGAAACTTTTTCTCTTCCATTTTATTTCAAGTTTAATTATTTTCTCAAGTTTACAAACTATCATGCTTCCTGTTGGGGCAAACTGGGGTCAAAACTTCTCACTATGTGTATGTGCTAAAGAATCTGCTAAAAATGCTATTCAGATATCTCATTGATGTTTTCTGCACTTTTGTGATTGTTTATCAGTCACATTATCTGCATGCTATATTTGTTCCTAACATGCTATTATATAAATTAGGAAAATACTAAGGTAGGGTTGTATCTGCTGAAATTTCTTGTTTGAATAATTGTGTCTTCCTTTTGTAGTTGACATCGTATGAATATGCTGAAATTTCATTCTTGAAACTTGTCTCCTTCTTTTGTAGTTGGCTTCATGTGACACTGATCCAATGCATATCAGATTGCATGTGTTATTTTAAAAAATGTGCATATGAGAGCATGCTGTGAAGCCAACTAATAAAAACCTACAGCTTAAAATTTTAAGCCATGTGACTAGGCTTTGTCCATCTAGATTGACAGGATAAAGTGCTGTTTGGAGCACTGGAAGTGGTATCAAAACCTAAAATATCACTATGTCTCTTTAGCACATAGCATAAAGATAGGAAACATGCTCTTGACTGAAATGGAATGTTTTTAATATGACTTTATGGAAATTCTCGTGTCATGTTGGGACGGATCACCAATGGCCTTTCCCCTGATTCTGAATTGCAGGACAATAATTAAATGTCTTGAATAAATAGAGTCCAAGCAAACTAATAAAATACAGACCTTGAATTTTTGGGCCATTTGGTGAAGTTCACACCATTTTGATTAGTTTGCTATGGAAGATCGTTGAGATCATACAAAAGACCCACGGCTGTTTGAATTTTGTAGCAATAGGGAGTATGACTCAGCCTAGACTAGTAAAATGTGCATCAGATATCTGATTCCAGGGTAAAATGCATGTTAGCCATCCAAGTCCTCGTACCAATCTAGACCTTAAATTTTGGACAAAATGTTTAGGCTCACTAAATCTGAATGGCCTCCGGGAAATGAGTTCAGTTTGCTCCATCAGATTGCTGAACCAGTGAGTTGCCTGAGTATGACACCCTTCCCTTTTATTTATTCTTTCTCTATCTTCTTGTTACTCAAGGACAAGTAAGAAATTGAACCTTCCATAAAGCAACCACTAGTTATGAGAAACCAGCAATCTTTGCTTATGATAGTTTTGAGATGAAGAAACTTGAAGCTGAACTGGAACTTTTCAGGATGAATGCAGTGATTTTGAAATTACCCCCATCATGTAATTCCCATCATTCAGAAGAATAAATATGAGAACAAACATGGCATTTATTTTCACATGTCCTGTTCTTCACCCTCATTTATCTATATCAAACAACTGTATTTTATGTTATGGTCTTTTATCTAGGTCATTAGAGGATTGGATCAGGGAATTCTTGGTGGTGAAGGAGTACCACCGATGCAAGTAGGTATGTTCTTAAAGACGAGATGCATTTTCTGTTTTTTCTTAATTTCTGTGAATTGTATCAGATCTTGGTTGCCTGAAGGAATGATTACCCTGCCGATTTTCTTTTACAGGTGGGAAACGTAAGCTTCAGATTCCTCCACATTTAGCATATGGGCCAGAACCTGCAGGATGCTTTTCAGGTGAGCTTCAAATGATTGATATTATAAGCAGCTGATTAAAAATAATTCAAAGTTTATAAGATTCATAATATACATACAAGATACAACAGATTTTGCCTCACAGTTAGGTCTGAGACAGTACTTCCAAGCTAGAAGGACTAACTATCGTTCTTTCTTTGTACCTTTGTTCATACATTTTCGACCATCCTCTTCATTGATTTATTCATTTTGTTGCTGGCTATTGCCGTCAAATTGCCTTGACAACAGATCACTTTGCTTCTAGATTTTACCAAATATATGGGCTATGTGGTCTTTGTTAACTTTACAGTTTCATGAATTCAAAATTTATTGTCAATTGTCCTTTGTGCAGGAGAAGAGATGCATTACTGCCTTCAATTATTATTGCAAATTAATTTGACTGTAACATACATGATATTGTTTATCCAGGTGACTGCAATATCCCAGGCAATGCAACTCTTGTATATGACATCAATCTTGTTGGCATCTACTCAGGAAATAGAAAGTGAAGTCCTTGTTCATATGATAAGAAAAATATATTAAAGTCCGGTGCAGATCGAGTAAGTCCTCTAATGCTTTGTAAATGATACAGTTGCACATATGTCAGACAGATGTTTAGACTTTGGATCAGAATCATAATACTATATGGAATCTACGTTCTTGAGTCCATTTAACTCAGAAACAGGGGGCTAAGAGCGTGTCATGTGTTTGTCAGGTCTGCTGTAATAATTCACATTTTGAAGTAGTTACCATTGAATTTATATTCTTTCCGCCCATGCCTTGCAATATTAGTAATATTTTGTAAAGAAGTGGTTAAAAAGATTGGAGTAATCATACTTTCAGTATCAAGAAATATTGAAATGTGGGATAATGGGCAATGTAAAAAGGAATTTAAAAAAAAGACTCATATTTCTAATTTTTTATGGAAAATGTTTTTAGGTGGCAGATTCAACTCATCAAAGACTCTAAAGTTCTTTAAAAATTGAAGATGAGGTCAAGAATGACTTCAGAATGCCCATGGTTCTATAGAATATTGCAAGCTTCAGTCCCATGTGCAAACCAAGGTCAATAGAGCACAGGTTTAGATACACGTGTACACACTATGGTTGACACTGCTTTGAATGTGTCAGTTAAGGAGCAGAACAATTTAACGGAGAGATCACCAAGTCCAGAATGTTGTATGTGATAACCATCATGCTTTAACATTTTCCTCACAATGCTATGAGGACATAGTGCTTTACTAAAACGATGACTGATTCCCCAAAAAGAAAGGATGACTTGGCATAAATATAATGATAATGCTGCAATTGCACTACTATGCTTTCTTTGCTTTTGTACTTCAAATTTACTTGAAATTGGTTGTTTCTCATATTTCAGAGGAAGTGAGAACTTACATGGATCCAAACTTGATGGTTCGCTCTCTTTACACTTGTTATGAGGACGAGCTTTCTTGAAGCAGGAGATTATTCCATTTTCCTTGGCTGGGGAAATGATATGAAATTTGTTGGTTCCTACTTCCTATCTTTTCCACATGGCAAGTGAGTCGAGTTCTCTGTCTTTTAAATAAGCTTATGTGCATTCAGAGTTCTCTTCATTTCATATCCTCCTTTATGGAAAAGACAAAATCTGCTACAGATAATTTACCTTTCTTTATAAAACTCATATCATAAATTTTGTACTATAAATGGAACATTGATGATAGAGTGGAAATTTACAAGAAATATGCATATTATTTCATACCCTTGTTTCTTCTGTTGTTAAATTGTTCAGCGTCTCAAAAGGTTGAGTAGATCTTGGAGCGTAGATATGCTTTTGAACTCTAGGTATTGCATATGAATGTCTTTACGCTTCCTATGGATCAGTGAAAGGTTGAAGAAAAAGAAAAAAAAAGAAAGAAAGATTCTTTGCCCACGTTTGGTTCTTATGGGCAAAAAGAAAGGCTGTGCTTTTTGTTGGGATTTTCTTTTCTTTTCTTGGAATCAAATGGATTTGAAATATTAGATAATTTTGCCAGACCTTTTGAGGATAGGCAGTCTTGCAATGTTAAAAAACAAGAATCCAGCATATACACCTCCTTAAGCACCAAATAGCTTCTCATTAGTTAAAAACAAGACATATTCAATGCTTTAACTTGAGTTTAAATTGCTTAAGATCCTTTGATTCTTTCTGCTTCAACTGTTACACTTGCAGGTTTAGGCCTTGATGCTTAAAGAAAATATAATCTTTGCCCTGTCATTTGTAAATGTAAATGTAAAATTCATGAATCCAAACTCAATATTAGATGAACTGTTGTTTCTAATTTAGTAGTCAAGCAGTTGAATGACAATTTTTACTGCCCAAGATTTAAAATTTAATTTTTAACAGTTCTTTTTTTTTTTATCCTTTTAGAAATTTTCTTAATACTAAAAAATATAAAATAATGGCAAGCTAACTAGAAATGGCTAACCCCTTCCGTCACTAAAGAAAATCCAAATTCATAAAACAATTACATCATAAAAAATATAATTGGTTTTATTAGTAAATTTCCAAGAGTTCTGTTTTATTATAACTTAGGATTTTTTTATGTGCATTGCCCATAAATTAGATAATTTTAAAACATATTATTACACATAATTTCCTAATGTATAATTATTTCTACTAATTTTTATCAGGTCACAAATATATAATAAAAAATCAATTATTAAATAAAAAAATAACTAACAATACAAAATAACATAAAGTTAATATGGAAGTAACAAATTATTTACTAAAATTTTTAATTAAAATTAATCTATTATTGAATTTATGTTAAAAAAACTTAGCTTAATTATCTACTATCACATATGTCTAAATCAATGCTAGGTGTTAAAGTATAAAACTTTTATCATAATCGATTAAGATGTCTTTTATCTATATCTATACTATATATACTAAAATAATAATTTTCAAAAATTAATATATAATATTATTAATTGCACATGAAGGTGTTTAAAGTACTTGAAAGAATTAACTTATATAAAATAAATACAAAAATATAAATTAAGCAATTACTACATAGAAAAAAAAAGAAAATTAAAGTAAAATAAATAAAAATACATATCGTACATTTTGAATAGATAAACAAATAAATGAGACATTAATCTTTAATTTAAATGAATTTGAGATATTAATATTGTGAAATGAATACACATATTAGATAAACATGAATTTCATACCTCTATATTTATAGTTAAATTATTTAGTTGAAAAAGAAATTAGAATATGATATACTTATAGCTCCTATTTATATTATGGTTTTTCTTTTTTATTAATTATTGATTAGCATATAAAAAAAAACCAATCAATATAAAAATAAAATGCTTTTTTTTTTATTTTTTCTGTTAAAAATATGTCTTTAGAGGACAGTTCAAAAAATTAAAATATTACTATCACATTATGTATTACATCATTAGATTTTCTATTTTTTCTTTTTTAAACAAAATTTTGAATTATTTCATTCAAAATTTGTAATGTTGAGTTGCATGACACTTCACTTAATTTTTTGACCACGTCCAGCTTATCATGTCCAGGTAACAATTTCCCTTCATTTTTGGGCTACAGCTATTAGGAAAGCCGAAATGAGGAATGAAAGAGAGAAGCCTCATAAAACAGGCTAACAGAGTGAGCTTACTATATATGGATAACAACCTACAGGATTTTATTATTTATATTTCTCTGTCAATTGGCAATTTATTATTCTAATTTAACATGAGTTTTAAGTTATGAATATTGAATATGCAGGTGGATTAAAACGAGAGAACTTTATAAAAAAATACCTAAATTCAAAAGACCAATCCCACCCAATTATAGGGTATTGATTAGGACTTTTCGAAACCATCCATTTGAGTAGAAAAAGAGATTGTCAAATATAGTTGAAAACTGGCTCTTTAAAATAACTGTAAGTAAGTCATTTTAAAGAGTAATTATTTAACAATCTCTCTCATTAGTTAAAAAATATTTATTATAATACCACTCTTAATAAATAAATTTATAATAAATATTTTATAACAAATAAAAAATAAAAAAGAGATTAATTGTTAAACAGCCATTCTTTAAAGTTACTATAATTAGCATTCCTCTTTACATAAAATAAACAAATTTGTACACACTTATAGCTAAATTTAAATTTAAATTTTAAAAACACATAAATCATTAATTTTTTAAAACCAACCATACCATTGATAAACTCAATAATAATTCACACTGAAGTCATCAAGAGTTGTTAGAGATGTCGAGTTGGAGTCCAATAATAATAGCTAAATTTACCCAAAAAAAAAACAGAACAGAGAGCAAACCAAAGGAAATTACTCGCCAGCATCTGTTCATAAATTACAGACAGTCATGAAATATAACGAGAAAATCCCAAAAAAAAAAAAAAAAAACTACATGGGAATTTTACAAGAGAAGGGTAGAACAGAAACAGTAGTAGTTATGAAATTTTTGGGGAGATAAGATCACATAATAAAGCAGGCATTTGGGTTGTCATCACTGAAGATAGAGATATAAGGGTCCTCATATCTGGTCACAGTTACAGTAGTGTTTTCCACATTCCTGACATGACCAGGAGGTGCTTTCTTGTCATAAGCCTGAGCAATGTAAGGCTGTGCCACTAAATTGTATGGCACATAAGGCCATATTTCTGCCTTTTTTCCTGTTGCCTTTGCCTTCTTCAATACCTTGTTTGAATCAACATATCCTGTTACTGTCACCTTCTGTTGTTTCCTGTTTATTTCCACCTTCTTCACTCCTACAATAATCATTTCAAAAACTTTATAATTTTGAATTACAGAACATCGAATTTGAATTAACAGTGTCTAGCTAGGAATTAATTAACATACCACTTAATGAAGAAAGGGCGTTCTTGACCTTAAGCTCACAGCCATCACAATCCATTCTAACCTTAAGCTCTACAGTCTGTAGTTGCTTCTTCTTCTTCATGTGTTTATGGCCACTACTTGCTATTAAATCAGATAAATACTCCAAAGTACCACTAACTCCCATTTTTTATATAATAATTAGGACCTTTATAAAAGAAAAATGGGTCTAAAACAAACTTGTAAAGCAAGTACAGAAACTACAATTTTTAAGAGCTTGATAGAAAAAAGAAACAAGAGAACACCTAGATAATTTCTGAACCAAGAAAAAAGACAGGCGAAATGGGGATGTGGAAAAGAGAGCAAGGTGGTAGATTTTATATATAGAGAGCTTCAAAATTCAAAAACAAAAATACCCCAAGAAGCTACTAGGAATGAGCTTCTTTATAAACAATAATGGATTCTTTTCTTGCCTTCTGACAAATGGTTATTTATTTATTTTTTTAAAGGCTGCTTTCTTTCTTTTTCTTGTTTTAATGTGTTTGTTTTTCACAGGTCTACTTGTTATATAGGCCTTTTTAATCTGTTTTTAAACAGAGAAAAGGTTCCATAGACAAAAGCTTTAGAATTAGAAAACATATGATATTATTGTTGGTCTCTGCTTAATGACGTTTCCCTCAGTATTACGATATCAATTTTAATATATTTACTTAATACTAAAATCTTTGTGCTTACTGCTTAGGGTGCAGGTATGATAATGACATGCAACCAACGAAATTTAGCTGATATCAGAGTTATTTTCAACACCCCAAATTAAAGAAAACTCTAAATTTAATTACATCAGACATATATATTATTTTTAATGTCAACAATTATACATAAAAAATAAAGAGTCTGGACATGGACATGATCTTCGGCATCTCATACAGTAAAAGAGTGTGTGTTTAAAAAATATATTATTTAATGTCATAATAAAATTATCATAATTATGTGTTCAATTATTGTTATCTATTTATGTATATTTTTATGTGTTATTTTTTAAAAAAATAATATTTTTACACTAATAAAATAATGAAAACATTGAATAATATTTTAAATATTAATTTATAATTACTTTGACCTATAGAAAAATTTTTAATCTCAAAATAATTAAGAATTTTTCATCTACTGGAGTTAATAAAATAATTGACAAAGAAAATTTTTATTATTGTGTCCCTGCATTATGAGTAAACTACCCGAATTATGCCTTTTTTTATTTTGAATGTTCTTTTTTTTTTCACCCATTGACTGATTCATATTCTGAAATTGGATCACAATTATTTGTTTATTCATATTCTGAGATTGGATCACAATTATTTGTTTACTTCGTTTTTGCTTTTTTTTTTTTTATAAAAAAGGGGGAAATAATGGAGGAGCTTTGCATGGTGTGCAATAGTTTATTGGCCTTTCTATTCTTCTATTAAAAAAGACAAAAATAATTATTGATCATATATTACAAACAAACATTCTGTTAAATAAAATAATAATATATTTCTTTTTAAAAATGTAATTTTTTATCAATATTAATAAATATATATATATATTAGTATAAATTATAATTTTAAAGTATAGTTGAGGAGAATCATAATGTCAATAAAATTTTTTTTACCTAATTTTAATATAATATACTTATAATTTGAGTTTGATATCTCTAATTAAACTAGAATAACAAAAATAAAAATATATTTTAAATTAAAAAATATAAAAATTAAATTTCCTCATTCAATAATGTTGGCAAAACAATAAAATTGACTATTCGAAAAGAAACATAGTGTTTGATAAAATTTTTTTTACAACAAATTGATTTTTATATATTTCAGCAAGCCAATCACTTCAACATTAACATCAAATTCAGATTCAAAAATTTTAATTATGGAACTTTTAACAGTTTTATCAAGAATATGATACTATTACAAAAACAAATGCACCAAATATTTTTGTGAAAGAAAACTCATTAAAATTTATGTCTACAATAATATAACTAAAAAAATGAAAATAAAAACTATATCCATACTTATAAAGACGTTAGATTAATATACATTTTTATGAAAATCTGCAATGACGAAAAAAATAGGATTTAGAAAAACAGAGGAAAATTTGAGAGAAAGCGGCTAATAAAATGGTAAAATGTTATTTCACACATTAATGCATAATTTAGTTCCTTTTTTATTTTTTTATTTTTTGAGCAATCATAATTTAGTTCCTTTAAGCTATCAAGATCTTTCATGTTGATCATATACAGCACTTAGTATGAACAGATATTAAATTAAAAACCCATATATGTAATATAAGCTTTAAATATTTATTGCACATTTGATTACACATTAGTATTATATATCATAAAATGTTACAAAATAATTTTTAATTTATTTATTATATTTTTATTTATTTATTCAATTTTATCTCATCATATATGCAATTAAATTTGCTTTGATTTTATACTTTCAACTTTTCCTCTCTCTTTTTTCATTCGCTATAAGTAATTGAAACTAAAAAGCAATTATTTGAGGTGACATATTTTACTTGTTTTGAGAATAAATTTCTAAATAATCTCAAAAGATAGTTTCTAAAATCCTAATGATTTTTTTTGAAGAAAAAAATAAAATGAAAATATTTGATATCCTTGTGTGTCGATATATAAAATATAAATATATATATAGTCTCGTAAATTTTATTCACCAGTTTATTCTTTAAATTTTTATTTTAATTATATAATCATTGATTTCATATTTTTTTTATAATTTATAAATATAACTTTATTAAATTATTCTGAATTACATCAAGTCATATTTTTCTTAATTTATATTTTTTTTCTCTCTAAATCTCTTTTTATTAAAAGTCAAACCTCTAAAATCTAACTATTAAAATCAAATTACTAAGGTTACTATCAGGTTTTCTTTTTCTCCTTTTTTTTAATACTTTTATATAACTGATTTCATTTTTTTGAATTATTCATTTTAAAATGCAATTTATTTTTTTCTTTTGAAATATATTTTATTCAAAAAAAAATATTTTAAGAATTATATTTTTGATGAAAAGAGATTCATATGTGAAGAGATTTAAAGGAATATATATATATATATTTATAAGTTAAAAAAATATAATAATATAATTTAAAATAATTTGATTAATTTATATTTATAAGATAAAAAAATATAAATTTAAGAGTTACGTGATCAAATTAAAAATTTAAGAAATAAACTTACTAAATATATAAATATAATAACAATTCATCGTGAAAGTGAAAGCAGCTGGCGCGTTTCAACGATGATCACTGCACGAGCTTTAAAAAATCAGAGGGCAAAACAGTTGACGCGTGGTAATATTCAACGGTGGATATAGAAAGAGGATCTGGCCTCCTTTAAGGCCGGCCTGTCTATTTGTTGATGAGTTGTTTCGGCATTGGTTGGATTTGATTCGTCAGAAGGAGCGTAAAAACGAAAGACGTGATTTCCCCACTCTTTGGTAGGCGCGTGCATAGCATATTTAATTTTCCTTTTGCACCTTCGACAGCTATCAAATTAAACTATTTGGTAAAATTCATATATTTTTATTATTTGGAAAATTTATATTTATTTGGCTCTTAATAAAAATTTAATTTTAATTGGACAAATTTAAATCACTACCATAATTAAATCTTAATTATAGAATTTTTAAAATTTTCCATTTTGATGTCTTAATTTTATTTTTTATAATTAGATATTTGAAAGAATAAATTTCTTAATTAAATTTATTTAGTCAAATTTCTAATTGGTATATAAGAAATTGATTTTTTATTCAATAAATAATGTCACTTGCATTAATCCTCCACTTTATCAATTTTTTTTATTGATCTATCATTAACTCCCCTTTTATTATAAAAAAAAGGAAGAATTTAGAGATATCCTAAGAATGACAAGGGGTCAAATAAAATATTTTAGTATTCATATACTAAATCCTGAACAAATGTATCTAATTACTATAATTCATTAAGTAGATAATCACATATACTAATTAAATAAAAAATTGATTACTTTTTTTTTATTTGAGCAATGAATATATTGTTAATATAAATTTTACAACGGATAATGTTATTACTACCACTAGATTGTTTATATGAATTATTACTATTAATTATAAATTAATTTTTTAAGAATAAAATATGTATTATTTTTTCTTAATATATTAATTATAAATAGAATATTAATTTTTACAACAAAATATTATATTTTATTAAATTATTTAATAAATATAAATATATTTCACTTAAAATTTTAAAATTATAATCCATAAACAATATTAAGGTGATTTAATTAAGGTTATAAATGAGTCAAACTGTTCGAGTTCGGCTTGAATTTCGGCTCAGTAAAAGCTCGTTCAGGATCGAGCTCAAACTGCTCTTTTATTAAATTAGTCAAGTTCAAGCTATAAAATACTTAGCTCGTTAGCTTGTAAGCAGACTTATTTAAAAAATCCGTGAGTTAAGTTCGTAAGCTAGTTCATTTAGTATATTAGATTAAAAAAATATATAATTTAATTTATATACACTAAACTATGTATGTGAATATATTAATTTTTTAACTAATTTAATTTATATAATTTATTAATATATGGTATATGTGATAAATAAATTAAATAATATATAATATAAAATAGCTTAATAATTTATAATAAAATATAAAATTATAGTAATATAATATTTTATTTTTATTAATATATAATTATGTTGTTCATCTTTCATAAAATATAAAATTTAGTATATTTTTTTATAAAAATTTAAAAAAATAAAAAAATTAAAATTAAAATAAATTATTGAGCTCGTTAAATTTATTTAAATTAAGCTCGAGTTTAAACTCGAGATATATTATATATAAACTGGTTCGATATAAGTTTGGATTCGATTCGGGCTCGATTCAAATTTGAATTTAAATTCGATTATTTTTTAATAAGTCGAGCTTGAATTTTTTAAAATTCGGCTAGACTCGATTACAATCCTAGTGATAATTATTAAAATAGTAAAATATTAAAAAAAGTGAATTAAAATTATATTAAGAGTAATAAATATTTGTTATAAAGTAAAAATAAAATTAATAACTAATAAAATATAAAAAATAAAATTAATATATAATATAATGTATTGATAATACAAATATATACTCCCTCTGTTTCAATAAGATATGGAAAATTTCCTTTTTTGGTGTATATTTTATATAAAAAAATATGCCATTTTAGGTAAATTTTGGGGAGTGGAATGAGACAAAATACCATTTATACCCTTGCCTTAAAAGTTTAATTACAAAACCCTAAAACCCATTTATTGCTTCCTGTTAACCTTTTTTCTTCTTTTTTCCCTTTATTCCTAAAGCGTTAACATTTCTTCTTCTTCTTCTTCTTCCAGAGTACAATTAATTTTCTTCTTATAATCAATCCTTTGTCAACCCACAAAATCTTCTTCCTCTTAACAATGCCCAGAACAAAGCAACCATTTATCAAGCTTATTGATGCTAAAATCGATGTGCCATCCCAGAGACCGAGAAGGCAGAAGGCCGCTAATCGATTACAGAAGAAAGGCAGAAAGGAAACCCAATTTGCGGGAACCAGAAAACGAAAATGTGAGGCTCCATTAGAAGAAACAAGAAAAAGGAGAAGGTCGAAGGTTGTGGAAAAGCCAGAAGAAATTGAAAGTCCCGAAGAAAGTGAGAAGGATGAAAATGAAGAAGAAGAAACTGAAGTGGACTCCAACACTGACGATGGCTTTGACAGGTACTTGAGTATTAGACCTGGTAGGGAGGAATTTTACAATAATGTTGTTATGCATGAATCAATTATGTATGAACATAAGATTGATTTCAAAGATTTAAAATCTATTGGGTTAGATATAGGAGTTTATTTTGATGATGGTTGTAAGAAGTATATGTTGCTAGGGAATGCAGTTTATCCGAGGCTTGTAAGAATGTTCTATGCCAACTTGCGGGTAATTGAAAAAATGCAAAACAATAGGGGTATGATTGAGTTGCAGTCCATTGTTAATGGAACTGAAGTTGTTATAACTGAGGGAATTTTGCATCAAGTTTTAGGAATGCCCTGTTCTGGTTGTGATAGTGTTGGGAAGAGATTTTCCATCCCCTCTGAGATGGATTTTGATGGATTTAAGGACACCGAATTGGCTGAAGAAGGTGTGACTAGTGTGTTAGTAGCAACCAAAATGAGGGCAATACCTAGATTGTTACATTTAATTCTGAGCACTATTGTGCTTCCTAGAAAAGGCAGCAAAGCCAACATCACTAATGATGAAATCCTGATTTTGTACCATATATTGCATATGAAGCCTGTTAATTTTGCATCCATTGTTTTACACAGCATAGCAAAAAACCATGAATGTATGATTGGAGCAGAATACAAGGGTAGGATGAATTTCATTCATTTACCATATGCTATGTTAATTTAAAAAATGATTGCATTTTATGGTGTTGATATTCAAGCTGCTGAGCATAAAGTACCCATTAAACAAATTGGGTACAGCCTACGCATTCTATGGCAGCAGTGGTTAAAAAAATGAATGACATGTATGCTTTGGTTGAAAGATTAGTTGGCAAGCAGGAAGAGAACAATGCTTTATTACATTTCCTTAAAGAAAAGGTTGAAGCCAATACTAAAGCATTAGAAGAGATCAAACATGAGCTGGCAGAAATGAAAAGTAATGATAATGAAACAGAAATTCCAGATACACCTCCGAAAGGTATGTGAACATATGTTACACTTTAAGGCTATTTGCGGTGCATAACTTTTGCAAATTATTGAAAATTCCTATTTGTTGTCTCTTTATTGTAGGTAAAGTCATTGGAGATTGTACCAATGAAGTGGATGACTCCGAAACACAAGACTATGGCGTTCCAAATTTTGCTTACTTCTCCCAAAAAGGAAAAATTTATGATTCTCTTAATACCTAGAAACTCCAAGAAATGGATAGAGAACTAGCAGCGAGTGCAAAGTTATTGAAGGACAAATTTGGTTACTCTCCATCGAAGGATAATTATTAGTGTTGTGTTCTTAACAATTTTACTTTTTCATATGTAAAGAAAATGACTAATCTTTATTATTTGTATGAAACTGGATACAATGTCTGATTACTCTTACTTAAGGTTGTATGTAGGATTTTTTTTTATGAAGTTTGAGTTTCATTTTAGTTATGTTTGTGTCCAATCTTTGTATGGACTGTTTTTTTATGTGTTGACACTTTGGCTTGTAATAGCTAGCATATTTCAAATTTGTTTGCAGTTTGTTATGTGAAAGTGAAGTTGGTGTTGACAATATGGTGCGTTGAAAAATGCTGGCATATGTCATTTTTCTTGACAATTTAGCCTGATATTGCTAGCATATTTCGAAATTGCCCGCAGTTTCACATATGAAATAGAGGTTGAAGTTTTTATTTTGGTAGGTTCATAATTGCTGGCATATTTATTTTTGCTGACACTTTATAAACAATTACTGCTAGCATATTAGACAGTTTGTTTATACTTTAACCATTAGTTGGCAAGCATATGTCAAAGTTGTGTGCAGTTTCTTCTATGTTTATAACAAATGGTCACATATTTTATGGTGTTTTAAGAATAGTTATAAGAGGAAATACTATTGTCGAACATACTTGAAAAATTAAAATGCATTTCATTTCATGTGTTACTAGCATACATATTGAAAAGGTGCACATATTCCATTGAATATATGGCCACATGTTACAAAAAGTCCACATATTCCATCAAATAAATGCCCACATATAAGAACATTTTGACGGATTCCCTAAACTAAATATTGACAATGTCCAACCAAAAACAAAAGCTGCACAAAAAGTGGACAGTTTCTAAAAACAAGCTGCCAACAAAAAACAAAAGCACACATTTGTTGCTATACAACCCTACATAAGTTGTGCAAAATGGATGATTAATCATCTCAGCACCAAGCTTCACACTCTCAGGTGCAGGTTCAATGGCTTTAGGCAGCATCCCTATTCTTATAAGTTTATCTTTTCCAATGTGTGGAATATGATAACCATTGCCCCCACCAGACCTCAATATTTCTTCCATGCAAAGCTGAAGTGTAATGAAGATTTTGTTCATTTTCATAATGTCGAAAGATGCATAAGCTCCTTTAACAGCCGATACTAACTCATCAATATTTTTTGGGGCTTTTTCATGTTGTAGTGAGTCTATTGCCTGAAAAAATCCCAAATCTAGGACATTAAGGTCGGGGCTATTTGGAGGTTGACAAATAAGGTGTATATCAAGTCCCATATTTTGGGCAGCTATTAAAAACTTAACATCATCAGCTCCTATATGAGGCCTTGCGTTATCTTGTTGGATGTAGATTGTCTTGCATTGATCGTTATGGGGCCAATTGTCTTTAATTGCAGGCAGTAAATACTTGATGAGTTTATCACGGATTACCTCTTTTGTGATTGCAATAATAGCTTTAGTTTCCATGGTCCATGCTGCCCGATTCTTACTTTTCCTTTGTGCAGGTTCTTCATAGGTGAATGGCCAAATACCAATCTTTCCATCAAAAACAACATTGTCGTCTTCATCGAATCTTGGTCGGGCTGCTGCTGCCAAAAACATTACTTTGGTTATGAAGCGTTTGCTTTGGCATGATCGTTGCGATTCTACCTCATCAAGAGCAAGGTAGTACTTTTGAGATGCATTGGACATCATAAACCACTTTTCATCAATGTGAATCACATTTTCCATATTAACAAAACAAGGTTTGACAATAACACTACCAGGTTCAATCCTTGAGAGACAAAATCTAACCCGTTCAATCTTGTTCTGATCTTTTAAGAGGGGCTTAATAGCATTTGAATGAGGTTTGATCTTTCTAGCCTTGATTAGCCTTTGGATGCTTGATAATGAAATGTTCAATTGGCTAGCTAGACCACGCATATTCCTACGATTACTCAAAGGGATAGCTTTTATCATTTTAGAACCGATACATACCTTTTTCTTTCCTCTGATCCAACCACGTTTCATTCTACCACAATTGATTTGACCATCCCTTTTGAATTTGCTCACAATCTTGTAAACAGAATTTGCTGAAATATCAAATATGCTTGCAACTTCCAGAATTGTGCGTCGATTGAACTTTCTCTGGTATAATTTGGAGAAGAGAATTTCACAAAGAGATTTTTTGATGGCTTCTGAAATGTTTTTCCTTTTATTTCCTGACTTTTTGTTTGCACAAGCACCGTCATCTTCTTCAACAAAACCATTTCCATGTGGAGGTTCAATACTTTCAGAAATTTGAGGATAATCTTGTGGAATTTCATTAAGGTCAAAGGAGATTCGAGGGAGAAGAGTTTCCATTAGTAAGCTTGAAGGTTTTAAGGTTCTTCAAATTTTTGAAAAATTCAATTTTCCATTGTATTTATAGGACTGCAGGTTTCTCAGTATGCAGTAGTGTTTTTTTGAATTAGAAGGGTATGACCGTATGAGTTCAAAATGCAAATGGTAAATTTTCCTCCAATCTAAAAGTGGGAAGCTTTGGCCCCAAGGTTCAATTTTGAAAATGCTTGCAGTTCTCAAGACTGTCAGCAGAAGCGGAAATGTTCAAAATGACAATGGAAAATTTGCGGGAATGACTACTGTTATTTGGGTATGACATAAATCATTCCCGCTTCAAATATTAACTGAGGGATAATTTTTTTTTTCAATATTTCAGGGGTATTTAAGTCAATAGATATAAAAAAGTAAATTTTTTTTTAATTTTTGTGTTCATTTTATTTTTTCTATGTCAATGAAACGGAGGGAGTATAAAATAAAAATAACAAAAATCAGAATATGTTGAATTATTTATTTTATATAATAAATTAATTGATAAATTGTATTTATCTACTTATATAGCTTGGTGGACGCGCTGGTTTGTAGATTGTGATTGGTTGGCATAGTTTCGAATGGTGCGTAAATTGGAACCTTTTACCGTTTTCACGATCCAAAGTTGCAAAAATCACCGACTGCCTTTCGCCTCTAACCAGCTGTCACAAAAGCTAAATTATTTACGATTATTTACTTTCTAATAATTAATTTTATAATTTTCATCATCTACGAGGAGTTTGACGCAAGTGTTACACGGCTTTGATAACTTATTTACACTCTGATAGATTTTTTTTTTGTTTTTAATTTTACATATTTAATCAATTAATTAATTAATTATAAAATATATAAATTAATTGATAAAAAATATTTTAATTTAATAAAAAAATTTTAAATTTAATTTTTTAAATATAATATTATATTAAAATTTAATAATAAAAATTTTATCACCTTTATAATTTTATCCAACTCAGCTTTAAAAAATAATTAATGTAAAAATAATTCAATAAACTCATTTTGTTAAAAAAATAAAAAAAATAAAAATTTATGTAAAAATAATTAAATAAACTCATTTGGTTAAAAAAAATAAAAAATAAGCAACTTTCATTTAAATAACATGAACCTAAATTAATCTAAATAATACCAAATTTAAGGTCACAAAATTTCAAATTGAAGCTTGTTTATAAGGTTTCATCTTCATCTTTTCTTTTCTTTTTTTAAATTTCTTTAAGAAAATTATTAAAAGAAAGAACCCCAAATTCTTGTCCTATTGGCATTAAACCTATTGTCTCATAACAACTAGAGTAGTCTTGGAGCCTTGTGGCGTTAGATCCGGTATATTCTTAATTGCGAGACAGCATTATAAATATCATTTTTTGCACGTTTGATTTTCTTATATTTTATTATTATATTGCTATTTTAATTATATTTATATATAATGGATATTTTATTATTATGTTTCCATTTTCACTATATTTATTATTCACAAATGAATATTTCTTTGTTCCATGAAAAATTTGACAGGGCGGGCCTCTATATTTATAAATTATTAATAGTATTTATAAATCATTGATTGAAATTGTGTCAAGCTAAGCAAAGTGTTTCATTATTTAGTAAATATATATATTATCATTTAACTTGTGCATATGAAAGAAAAAGAGAGAAAAAAAAAAAGAATAGGTGTTCCTGTCACGTCCTTGTCTTTGGCCACCCACCAACATTGCTAGCTTTGTGCAACTTTCAATTTATATATATTTATATAAAAAAATAGGATAATGCCAAATATTAATTTCGTTGTGAGTGAATTTGATCTCTATTTTATTAATTAAATTTTAATTTTTTAAAAATAATAATCAAAATTTTTAATTTTTCTTCTTTATTGTTTATTATAATAAAAAATTATATTTATTTATATATAATAAAGATTAAGTTAAAGAGTTAAAAGAGTAATTCGGTGCACAAACATTTTACCTATGTGCAGGATCAGAAAAAAGATTTAATTTATTGGGCCTTTAATATAGCATTTTTTTTTATAATTACAAAGACCATTTTTACGATTCAACCCCGTAATTTTAAATCACACAGCGGCAACGTTTATCGTTGCGCCAAGACTCTCATTCGTTAAGTTAAAGAGTTATTTAAAAAAAAATCTCAATATATTAAATAATTCTCTTAAAAATTATATAAAGTCATTCCATTGATTTTTTTTCTATGTTGTTATATTTTTTAGATTATAATTAAAACCTATACTTACTAATACATATATTTTTATATTTTTATATTTTTTTAGTTGAATCATATATGATTAATTTGATTCATATATTTATTATTATTTATAAAATCTAATATTTAAATTTAATAAAAATTAGTATCAATTCACTTGTATTAATGTAGTTTAAAAAGTACAAATTAAATAAGAAAATATAATAAAATGGCACTTTTACGAGAATTGACTAGTTTAATAACTTCATAAATTCTTACAAGAGTACCATATTCCCCTCTTTTAGGATCTTTTATTTCAAAGCAAAAATAGCTCGAAAAAACATTTTGAGAAAAATGATTATATTTTCATTGTTTGATTGCAATTCTAAATTTTAGTCAATAATTATATTCTAATATTTTAAATATATGAAAATTATTATTTTTGTAAAAATATGATTATTAAAATATCTAGATCCATTAAAATTACTATTTTATTATTGAATATAAAAAATAATACTACGAACTGTTGGCCGTTGGTGGTTTTTCCTTAGTTTTAGTTCTATTTTTTAATTTATAATTTTGAAAATATTTTAATACAGGTGAATTATTATTTTATTAAATTAAATATTATTTTATGAGTTTTGTTATTAATATAAAAAATATATAAAATGACTTTATTATATATGAATGAATTAAAAATTGAATAAAATATTAATGTATTTGCATGAATAAGTTTTAATTAAATATTATAAACATATAATAACATAAAAATTGATAAGATAATTTATATAAATTTAATTTTTTTAACAATATTTTCGTATAAATTTAATTTTTTTTAAAAAAATTATTTTACATCCAACAAAAGGAGTTTTTAGCAAAATTTTAAATTCAGCTTTTATTATATACACCATTGACTATAAGATGTTACATTTGTTAAGTTTAGTATTTTTAGAAATTAATTTAAAAATTCTATATTTTATTACGAGGAATTATAATCTTTTTTTTATTGCATTTTCATTTTTACATGCTAAACTAATAAATGCATTTCATGTTCCAAAATTATCCTTTGGTATGTTATAGTCTTTCATTATCTTCTTAATTTTTATTTTTTAACCTTATAGGTTGTTTTTGACTCATGGGCAAATTAATGCCACCTTTAAGTCACTTATTGTAACATCCTTATATTATATACGTATAATATATGCGTTAAATATATGTATACGGTACAAAAATATCATCCAATTTAATAAAAAATTTTATATTTCTGATTTAAAATTTCAAATACCTTAGAATGTATAATTAAATAGCAAACAAAATATTCTTTATTAATTATGGGAACCCAAAATAAATATTTTATATAAAAATTTCTGAAAAAAATTTGCTAGAGTTTTGTCTGTAATTTGGACATCCCAAAAATTCAATAATTTTCACAACCTGCATAAAAACACTCCCAATAAAATAATCTACACATTTTCACCTCAACTTCTCAAATCCTCCATATTTCTCAAAATATTTACATCTATATACATATATACATCAAAACACATATACATAACCCACATTGTATAATTACTCAAAAAATTATTTATACTTTATAATATGTATACTCTAAAAACAAAATATAATATATATATATAATATCAAAATATATTATATTATAACATTTATACATACTGACAAAGTGACTCTGATCTTGATATATCCAAAATCAGCTCAATGAACAGTCTCTAATATAGACTCGACCTGGTCTAGAAGAATTCTCCGGCTCAACCAGATCTCTCCTGTCATCTGCGCGATAAAATTCAATAGTGCTAAGTTAAAAGCCTAGTAATATAAACTTTAAAGAAATGCCAATGCAAAAATGCTCTTATGCCATGTCACAATGTGATATCCAAGCACACTTTTAAACATATTCTTTCATCATTTAATAATTCACACAAATACATACACAAAGCATGAGCGCAAATAACTAATGCATTATTCAAATCTCAGAGTTACTGTTTTTAGTCCATAATGACACCAAGTGTCTAGCCCCGAAGGTAAATCAAGTAATGCTAAAAAACTAGCTCCGAGGGCAAATCATATCACAGTGACGCCAAGCGTCTAGACCCGAAGGCAAATAATGAGGATAACCTTATAGGCGTGCCGCCAAACACAGAACTATAAAAATTGAATAACATACTAGGCAAACAATTATTTCATATTTTTCATCATCAATTTCTTTCTCATTTTCCATTATCATTTAGGTACATTGCCTCATTTTCTTATTTTTTTTTCGTTCATATCAATGTCATTTCATTTCAATTCATCACATTTTATCATTTCATCACAATGTACCTCAGTTTCCATTAAAATCGCCAAAATATTTTGGGTAATTCTCACATAATGTAAATAAATCATATTTTATCTAAGTTAGCCATTAATAATGGCTTTTCATAATGCATATACAATAATTTATAAGTCATAGCACAATGTTCGTGATTGTTCAATGTATCAGGTAGCTTAAAATAATTTTCATCCAAAATGTGTTAAGCCCAATTTAATAACAATTTATCTAATTCATCAAAAGTTTGTACTTATCTTAGAAAGCACTCCGAAACAAGCTTCAAAACTCCCTCCAACCTTCTCTTTCAAGTTGTCCTTCAACACTAGGGTTGAGCAAACTCTTTCCTCTCAATGTCTATACCAAATATGATTATAAATAATCATTTAATATCACATTTTAGGGCATTCTCAACATCAAACCATAATTAAACATCACTCTAAAGAAAATCCCAAAATTAAGCCTTTCTTTACTTTATCATTGAACTTTCATTTTAATACATTTAAATTAGTGCTTTAAGTTTATTAATATCATTAAAAACATATTTTAATATGTTTAAACCAATTACATTACATAAACACATACTTATCTTCCAAACCCTAAAATGACATAACCTTCTCCCATTGAAGGTTCTCCATTCAAACTCATTCCAATTATCAATCTAATCTTATTTCCATCCCTTATATCCTTAAAGAACATGATTAAAATAATAAAACTAAATAATTCACCATACTTTAAAAAATGCCTTTTTTCAAAACCCTAAACCAATACTACCATTTTCAAACTCTATCCAAACTTAACCAAATCCATCATTTGACTTTAAATTCATAGTTTATGCATCAAAATAACACATTTGAAACCAATTTTCACAATTAAACTCATGATTCCAAAAGTCTATATGTTCCATAACCCTAAATTCTCTCTCTTCACCAAACTCAACTTAAATTCAACCATTTCTTCAATCTAACCTTAAAATCATTAATAACCAATCAAAAAAACTTCAGTCATATCCAATTAAGCAATTAAGTCATTCTACTATAAAATCTAAAAATTCACATATCCATATCTTCCATAGAAATTAAAAATTTAGTAAGAAAGTTTACTTGTTAGAAAATCACCAAAACTACTATTGATTCTTGAAATTTTTTACAAAATTGGTTGTTTAAATGTAGCAAAAATCACCCCTAACATCCATGGAAATCTCTTTTTTTTTTTTGAAGACCACTTTAATTTCTTTTCTTTCCACTTAAAAAAATATAGCCACATATAAATATTATTTTATTTTTAATAAATAAATAATTATTTAATTATTAAAAAACTCCAAATTACCTCTTCCAACCAAAAATATTTTATTTTTAATTTATTTAAATAATTTTACTTTTACAAAGTATAATTACAAAAATACTACTTGACTTTGACTTTTCTTTTTAAAAGAGTTGACTAATGTATATGTTGAGTATATGTTAGGCATATTTCACATATACATTCTATTTTTCTAACTTAAAATCCTTTTATTTTTCATTTAAATTATATATTTAATTTTTTTAAAAAAATAGGGATGTTACAATTCTCTCATCCGAAAAAAAAATTTCATCCGCGAAATTAACTACTATTAACTCTAGAACAACTGGGGATACTGACTCCGTATCGTTTGCTCACTCTCTCATGTCGCCTCCTCAGTAACATGATTTCTCCAAAAAACTTTCACAAGCGGCACCTTCTTGTTCCTCAACTCTTTTACCTCTCATGCCAAAATCGCCACTGTTCTTCTTCATAAGTTAGATCTGGGCTCATCTCAATAGACTCCACTGATAAAATATGAGTGTGTCTGACCTGTACCTCTGAAGTATAGAAACATGGAAGACATTATGTATGCAGTCTAACTCAGACGGCAGAGCCAATCTGTAAGCCACTAGACCAACTCTCTCTAGAATCTCACATGGTCATATGAAACGAGGACTCAACTTCCCTTTGCGACCGAATCTCAGAGTATTCTTCCATGAAAATACCTTCAAGAACACTTTTATTTTCCACACTGAACTTTATATCCTTCCTCTTCAAATATGTATAGAATTTCTGTAGGTCTGAAGCTGGTTTCAGACGACCCAAATTAATTTCACTTTCTCTTCTGTTTTCTTAATAAAATCAGGACCAATCAATTTACCTTCTCCAACCTCATCCCAATACAAAGGTGTCTTGCATCTCCTATCATAGAAAGGCTCAAAAGGTGTCATCTCAATACTGGACTGATGACTATTGTTATAAGCAGACTCAATCAGTGGTAAGAATCTATCCTAGCTCTTAGTGAAATCAATGATACAACTCCTCAACATATCCTCTAGAATCTGTATCACCCTCTATGACTACCCATTTGTCCAAGGATGGAAATCATTACTAAAATGTAACCGAAAACCCAATGCTTCCTGCAAACTCCTCCAAAATCTCGATGTAAACCGGAGATCTCGGTCTGACACCAAAGAAACTAGATCTCCATTTAATCTCACTATCTCACTGATATACAGCTCAACCAACCTCTCAAGTGAATAATCCATCTGAACTGGAAGAAAATGAACTGTCTTCATCATTCATTCAACTATCACCCATATTGCATCATGCTTTTTCTAGGTCAAAGACAGTCCAGTCATAAAATCCATCGTTACTCGCTCCCATTTTCACTCTAGCACTGATAATGGCTGAAGTAACCTTGAAAGAACTTAGTGCTCAGCCTTCACTTTTTGGCAAGTGAGCCATCTGAATACAAACTCTGCTATGTCACTCTTCATACCTAACCACCAATAATGTTGTTTCAAATCTTGATACATCTTGGTACTACTGGACTGCATAGCATAAACTGATTGATGTACTTTCTCTAAAATCATCCTCTTCAATCCTGCATCATCAGGAATGCATAATCTATCTCTGTACCCTAGACTGCCATCATCTCTCATATGAAAGTCTCAACTCTTCCCCTTTTGGCAATCTAGCACAATCTTCTGGATCTTCTCATCTACCAACTGGGCTTTCCTAACCTGATCCAACAACACTGGCACTGGTCTCAACTGTAACTGAGCTATCAATGCATCATCATCACAAGACTCAAATCCAGCATGCAACTCTCTCAACTCAACAAGCAACGAGAGTAAATAAGTATCAAACCTCCCAAAGACTTCCGACTCAAGGCATCAGCAACAATATTTGCCTTGCCAGGATGAAAATCAATCAAACAGTCGTAGTCTTTAATCAACTCTAACCATCATCTCTGCTAAAGATTCAGCTCTCTCTGAACACCCAGATACTTCAAACTCTTATGATCAGTATAAATGAAGCATTTCTCCCCATACAAGTAATGCCGCCAAATTTTCAATGCAAAAACTACAGTTGCTAACTCCAAATTATTAGTCGGGTAATTTAGCTCATGTGGCTTCAACTGTCGAGATGCATAAGCAATGACTCTACCCTCCTGCATCATAACACAACCTAAACTACTATGTAAAACATCACTGTATATCATATATGGTTTATCTTCCACATGCATGGTAAGAGCAAGAGCCTGAGTCAACATCTCCCTCAACTGCTCAAAACTCGCCTGACACCAATTATTCTACACAAATCTAACTCCTTTCTAAAGTAATTTGGTGAGTGGTATAGCTATCATAGAAAAATCCTTCATAAATTGACAATAATAGCCTGCCAAACCCAAAAAACTTCTAACCTCTGTCAAAGTCTTCAGTGGACTCCAATTCAAGATATCCTCAACTTTACTCGGATCAACTCTAATACCCTCTGCTGATACCACATGACCGAAAAAGCCACTTGATCGATCCAGAACTCACATTTAGATAGCTTGGCATACAACCGCTTCTCTCTCAAAGTTTGCAGTACAATCTACAAATGCCTACCATACTCTTCCTCATTACGCGAACTAATCTAAGTATGGTCTAAACACCCTGTTCATCAAATCCATAAATGTTACTGGTGCATTCGTCAATCCAAAGGGTATCATCAGAGACTCATAATGCCCATACCTCATGCAGAAGGCCGTCTTGTGTACATCTACATCTCTAACTCTTAATTAATGGTACCCTAATCTCAGATCAATATTAGAGAATACTGCTGCTCCCTTCAACTGATCAAAGAGATCATCTATCTGAGGTAATGAATACTTGTTCTTGATGGTCACCTTATTCAACTGCCTATAATCAATACATAATCTCAAGGTTCCATCCTTCTTCTTCACAAATAAAATAGTGCTCCCCACGGAGATACACTAGGGCGAATGAACCCTTTATCAAGCAACTCCTACAACTACACCTTCAACTCCTTTAATTTTGTAGGTTCCATTCTCTAAGGGGTAATGGAGATGGGAGTGGTACCAGGCAACAAATCAATATCAAACTCTACCTCTCTCTCAGGAGGTATCCCTGACAACTCATCAGGAAAAATATATGAAAACTCTGTAATTGTAAGTATACTGTCAAGCTGGGACCCCACTATTCTGATATCTACCACTTGAGCAAGATATGCCTCACATCCCTTCCCAATCATCCTCCTAGCTGAAACAACTGAAATAAACATGGATGAAAAAATGTCTCTACTCACTAGATACTATCACATCTCTACCATTACGTGTTCTCAGGGTAACACATTTCTACTGACAGTCTACCACAGCCCCATTCCTGGATAACCAATCCATGCCAGAATCAGATCATACTCTCTAAAAGGTATCTCAATTAGGTCACTGAGAAACTCCTCATCCTGAATAACAACTGGAATATCTCGGTGCATCCTATTAACCACAACACTATGCCCTAAAGGATTTGTAACCAAAACATTAAATCCTAAGGACTCAGAATGCAAATCACTGACAGGTAGTATGGATGCACTGATATTTGAATGAGTCGACCCAGGGTCTATCAATGCAAGAACTGAAGTACCAAATAAAGTAAAAGTGCCAGCTATAAGAACTGAAGTATTCGGCTGCCCCTGCATCACATAGACCTGCTGTGATGGCCCTGCATCCTCTAGTCTACTCCCTACTGTAGAACCTCCTCTCTGACCAGACCTTGACCAACCACTTCTACCAAAATCTCTCCCACTATAACCCCTCTGACACTGGGTCTAGAAACTGCTATATCTGTCTATCTATTATTTGGTGGCTCTGGACAATCTCTGAGAAAATGGTCTGGTGATTCACATATGTGGAACACTGCTGGTGCACCTATCCTCCAACAAACATCCCCATGTGCCCTACCACAATGAACACAGGTAGGTGGAGTAGGCTTCTGAGCCACTAAGATCGGAGCACTAGCCGCTGAGGCTTCATGTCTCTGTCTCGGTCTCTGCTACTGTGATGACCTGCCACATTGCCTTTGGCTCCTACTAAACCTCTGAGGATATCCCCCTCGGCCTCTCTTCACTGATGAAGACCCTGCCTTACTTCGGTGTCTCCTAGTTCTGCTCTCCTCTGCTCCGGCGGCTGCTGCAAGATCCTATGCTCTCTCTATACTCCTGGCAGCCGCAACCAACTGAGAGAAATCCTGATATCCAAAATCTGCCACTAAACACATGATAGAGGGTCTCAGTCGCTCTTTAAACCTCCAGCATCTGTTAATCTCATCTGAAATAATCTCTCTAGCATACTGACTCAACCGAATGAACTTAATCTCATACTCTATCACTATCCTTATGTCCTGTCTCAAATTCAGGAACTCCATCTTCTTTGCATTCTTATACTCCCTCGGAGTATACTTCTTTTCAAATTCTCACAGGAAATCAGCATAAGTTAGAACTGGTGGATCAGTTGCACTATGGGGAACCATCTTCCACTACTCATAGGCATCCCTCTGCAGAAGTGATATAGCATAATCAAACTTCTCCTCTGGACTAGCCTGTAGCTAAATTAATACCCTCTGGACCTTGTCCAGCCATTGCTCTGCTACAGCAGGGTTTGTGGTACAACAAAGTTTGTGGCTCTAAATTTCCTCAGCTTATCATAGTTCTGCGTTGGCAATTGCTGCTGCGGCTGTGGCTGCGATTTCTGAACTGGGGTCTGCCTCAATAGCTCCACCATATGTAGTATCCAGCCCAGTGGAATCTCCTCGGCTGCTGGTCTAACAGGAACAGAAGTAGATGCCTCACTACCAGACTTAACACCAACTCCAACTCTACTCTCATTAGGAGCTACACTCTCTACACTATCTTGTGTAGACTGGTGCGTCCGTGAAGCCATAACTACCTAAATATGCAAAAACAACAGAAATTGCAACATTAGAAATCAGAAAAATGCCAATGCCAAAGCAAGTATCACAATTGAAAACCATATTTAAAATTTCCATTTTCTCTCTCTAACAGCCTACCTAGGTCGAGAACCTCAAACCTAGTCTTTGATACCAAAATAAATGTAACACCCTTATATTCTATATATGTATACTACACACACCTAGTATATATAAAATACACGAATACGATATAAAAATGTCACGATCCTATTTAATAAATATTTTCATATTTCTGATTTAAGATTCCAAACACCATAGAATGTATAATTAAATAGTAAATAAAATATTCTTTATTAATTATAGAAACCCAAAATAAATATTTCATATAAAAATTTTTGGAAAAAAATTGCTAGAGTTTTATCTGTAATTTGGACATCCCAAAAATTCCACAATTTTCACAACCTACATAAAAACACTCCCAATAAAATAATTTACACATTTCCAAATCAACTTCTCAAATCCTCCATATTTCTCAAAATATTTACATCTATATACATATATACATCAAAACACATATACATAACCTACATTATACAATTACTCAAAACATTCTTTATACTTTACAATATGTAAACTCCAAAAAACATAATATAATATAAATAATATCAAAATATATTATATTATAAAATTTATACATGCTGGCAAAGTGACTCTGATCTTGATGTATCAAAAATTAGCACAACTAGCAGTCTCTAATCTATACTCGACCTAGTCTAGAAGAACTCTCTAGCTCAACCGGATTTTTCCTGTCACTTGCACGATGAAATGCAATCGCGCTAAGCTAAAAGTCTAGTAATACAAACTTTAAAATAATGCCAATGTAAAAAATGCTCTTATGCCATGTCACAATATGGCATCCAAGCATACTTTTAAATATATTCTTTCATCATTTAATAATTCACACAAACACATACACAAGTATGGACCCAAATAACTAATATATTATTCAAATACCAGAATTATTATTTTTGGTCCATAATGACACCAAGGGTCTAGTCCCGAAGGCAAATCAATTAATGCTCAAAAGCTAGCCCCGAAGGCAAATCATATCATAGCAACGCCAAGCATCTAGCCCCAAAGGCAAATAATGAGGATAACCTCATAGGCATGCCGCCAAATATAGAACTCTGAAAATTGAATAACATACTGGACAAATAATTATTTTATATTTTTCATCATCAATTTCTTTCTCATTTTCCCATTATTATTTAGGCACATTGCCTCATTTTCTCATTTTTCTCGTTCATATAAATGTTATTTCATTTAAATTCATCATATTTCATAATTTCATCACATTGTACCTCATTTCCCATTATAATCACATTACCCAAAATATTTTGGGCAATTCTCACATAATGTAAATAAATCACATTTTATCCAATTTAGCCATTAATAATGGTTTTTCATAATGCATATAATGTATATACAACAATTTACAAGTCATAGCACAATGTTCATGAATGTTCAATGTATCAAGTAACTTAACACATTTTCCATCCAAAATGTGTTAAGCCCAATTTAATTCCAATTTATCTAATTTATCAAAAGTTTGTACTTACCTTAGAAAGCACTCCAAAACAACTTTCAAAACTCCCTCTAACCTTCTCTTTCAAGTTGTCCTTCAACACTAGGGCTGGGCAAACTCCTTCCTCTCAATGCCCATACCAAATGTGATAATAAATAATCATTTAATATCACATTCTAGGACATTCTCAACATCAAACCATAATTAAACATCACTCTAAAGAAAATTCCAAAATTAAGCCTTTCTTTACTTTAACAATGAACTTCCATTTTAATACATTTAAATTAGTGCTTTAAGTTTATTAATATCATTAAAAATATATTTTAATATATTTAAACCAATTACATTACATAAACACATACTTATCTTCCAAACCCTAAAATGGTATAACCTTCTCCATTGAAGGTTCTCCATTCAAACTCATTCCAATTATCAATCTAATCTTATTTCCATCACTTATATCCTTAAAGTACATAATTAAAACAATAAAACCACCATACTTTGAAAAATGTCATTTCTAAAACCCTAAACCAATACTACCATTCTCAAACTTTATCCAAACTTAACCAAATCTATCATTTTACTTTAAATTCATTTTTTTATGCATCAAAACAACACATTTGGAACCAATTTGCACAATTAAAACTCATGATTCCAAAAGTCCATATTTTTCATAATCCTAAATTCTCTCTCTTCACCAAACTCAACTTAAATCCAACTATTTCTTCAATATAGCCTTAAAATCATTAATAACCAACCAAAACAACTTCATTCATATCCAATTAAGCAATTAAATCATTCTACTATAAAATCCAAAAATTCACATATCCATATCTTTCATAGAAATTGAAAATTTAGTAAGAAAATTTGTTAGAAAATCACCAAAACTACTCTTGATTCTTGAAATTTCTTATAAAATTGGTTGTTTAAATTGAGCAAAAATCATCCCTAACATCCATGGAAATCTCATTTTTTTTTAAGAAGACCACTTTAATTTCTCTTTCTTTCCACTTATAAAAAATATAGCCATATATAATTATTATTTTATTTTTAATGAATAATAAATTATTTAATTATTTAAAAACCCCAAATTACCTCTTCCAACGAAAAATATTTTATTTTTAATTTATTTAAATAATTTTACTTTTACAAAGTATAATTACAAAAATGCCACTTGACTTTAACTTTTCTTTTTAAAAGAGTTGACTAATGTATATGTTAAGTAAACGTATACATTATATTTTTCTCACTTAAAATTCTTTCATTTTTTATTTAAATTTTTTATTTAATTTATTTAACTTAATTTTAATTTATTTTATTTAATTTCAAAAAAAAATTAGGGATGTTACAATTATGGCTTTTTTTCTTTATTTAAATCAAGTTGCTATAATATATATATATATATATATATTTGTGAATAGAAATAAGGTTTCATTAATAACTAGCAAGAGATACAATAAACTAAGGGATACAAAAAAGTTAGAAACATATCAAACTATTGTCCTTCTCAAAATGAAAAAAAAAATACAACAACTAAAAAGAAGCTCCCATAGATATCATAAGTGACAACTTTCCAACATAGAAAAAGCATAAAATCTTGACTATCCCAGATGCAAAATAAAATAGAGGGTAAACCTCCTTCCTCCTATATCCAAGAGTCCTAAAATAGAAGCAGAGTATTCCAGAAAAAAAAGACCAACAAAAAATAAAGACATGGCCAATAATAATAACAAGAAGCAAAGTCTTAAGATCGCTTGCAAATAAACCCGAGCTATCATAATAGAAGATAGAAATTATAACAATCCACAAATCTTAGATGTATAATAAGTTGAGAGAAAAGAATGATTATTTATCCTTAAAGGGAGAAAATGAGGAAGCAACTTAGAAAAAGCAAGGGAATTGAGCTGTGAATGAGAGGCTATTGATAACATCAAGTAGCCATCTTACTACAATTTATATTTTTTACTTTATTTTGGTGTATGTTTGATAAGACAGTTTCCTTTTATAAAAAAACCAGAGCAATACAAAGTAGAGATAAAAGAATGCAAGCAAAATGTAGAGAAAAGAAGGTGTTTGATGTATTGCTTCAATAATAGAAAATATGTGTGTATAACTACTTATCAACTAACTACTCTTAAATATACTACAAATACTCTAATAAACTCAGCCACGTCAGCTGAAGCTTTTAACTGCTTCACTAATAGTTTCTAACTAACTTCACAAGATAAATTAATCAGCTGATTATATCCCTCTTAACACCCCCCCGAAGTTGGGGCTTATGAAAATCTAAACAACCTTAACTTGGACAAAATATTCTAAAACTTAAGGGCTACAAAGGATTTTGTGAAAACATCTACTAATTGGAGATGAGTAGAAACATGTTGTAGAATAAGAAAGCCAGCTTTGAACTTCTCTCTTTCAAGTGTTTAGTCCTCTTATGAAACACTAGATTTTGAGTAAGATAAATGAAAAATTGGTTGTCACAATAGGGCTTAATTAGGAGTAGGACTAAGATGTTTAAATCTTAAAAAAGATAATGAAACAATTATACCTCACTAGATGATTTGGAGACAGTAGGCTTCTTTTTTGACTTCCAAGAGATTAGTGAATTACCAAAAAAATACAATAACCACTGACTGATCTTCTAGTGTCCTTACAAGAAGCCTAATCCGCATCGCTATAGGCTTCAAGAGTTAAGGAATTACCTTTGGGATAAAATAGAACCAAATTAGGACAACTCTTTAAATACTTCAGAATATTTAAAGCAGCAGACTAGTGAGAAACTCTGGGGGCCTAAACAAAGTGAGTTATGTAAGCTTGGTAAATCTTAAGTATAACAACCTTCCTACGGGCTATTTATAAGAAGCTGGATCATCGAACAATTCACTTTGATCTATAGTAAGAAGAAGCCCTTTAGGTGAAGGAGTAGCTACTTCTTTTGCACCAAGTGAGCCTGTATCATTCAAAATATCAGTAACATAATTCCTTTGGCTAATGTAAATTCCAGAAGCAAAATTATCAATGTCTAAACCTAAAAAAAATACTTAGCTAAGCCTAAATCTTTTATAGTAAAGTTTGAATTAAAAAAATTGCTTGACCCTTGTTTTTAACTCTTTAGAAGTGCCAATAATTAACACATCATCTATATACACAACAATGGCCATAAAATCATCTGCAATAGAATACATAAACAAGAAATTATCAACTTTAGATTGAGAAAACCCCAGCTGCTGCAAATGACCAATCAATTTGGCATTCCATTGCCTTGAAGCTTGTTTGAGGCCATAAAGGGATTTCACAAGTTTACATACTTGGCTTGGATGTGTTGGAGAATAACCCTCAGGAGGAACTTATATATCTCTTCATCAAGGCATCCATGCAAGAATGCACTATTCACAACAAGTTGATGAAGAGGCTAAGATTTTGAGGCTACTAAAGCAAAAAACAATATGGCAGTAATATTTTTTTTTGCTACAAGTGAAAAACAATTATTATAATCTATACCCTCAACTTGGTTATAACCTTTTGCTACAGGCCTGGCTTTAAATCTTTCAATATACCCATCTAAATTGAGTTTGATTTTATAAATCCATTTTGATCCGATTAGATGCTTATTTGTTGGTAGGTCTGTAAGATTCCAAGTCTGATTCTTCTCAAGGGTTGACAACTTGTCTTCTATAGCCTTAATCCAATGGGGAAACCTTTTTGCTTCTTGATAAGACCTTGGCTCTTGTATGTTATCTACAGTAGCCATGAAAGCCATGTGAAATGCAGAGATGGAAGAATTAAAAGAAGGTGAATTGCTTGAATGCTGGAGTATGTTAGACACAAAATAATGCATCTAAGCTGGTGGTCTTTTAATTATGTTACTATGTTTGATGGCTTCTAGTAGTGATGAAATTATGGAAGAGGAACTAAATTAGTAGGTTAAGATGAAACATTAGGTTGTGATGGAGGTACAGAAGAAATGTTCTCATTAGATGATGAATTTGATAAGTTTCATAACAATGGAGAGGGATTAGAAGGAAATGAATTAGGTGGTGAATGATTTTATTAGGAGAGGAATGAGAAGTACATTGTTTGTTAGGAATAGTGGTTATGTTTGTGGTAGCAATATAGGGTACTGGAGTAGGTACAAAAATGTCTTGATGAGTAGGTAATTGTGAAGTCAGGTAGGGATGTGAGCCTTCTTGAAAAATAACATCTATGTAAGCTAAAACACTTTTAGTATCAAGGTTGTATAATTTAAATCCTTTGACTCTAGAATTATAGCCTAAAAAAAGACATTTAAATGCCCTTGAAGTAAACTTGTCTTTATAAGGGTGAGTATTGGCTGCAAAGCAAAGACACCTAAAATTTTTTAGAAGAGAATAATTTGGCTTCTTATGATGCAACACTTCAAAGGGTGTTTGCTAAGACAAAATCTTTGTAGGCAGCTTATTTATGATGAAGGCAGCATGTAGCAAAGCTTCTTCTCAAAATTTAGTTGACAGCCTAGATTGGAAGAGCAAAGCTCGAGCTATTTGCAATAGGTGTCTATTTTTCGTTCGCTCAACAACTCCATTTTACTTAGCACAATTAGAGCAAGTTTTCTAAAGTTGAATTCCCAAGTCAGAAAGAAACCTTTGTCTATGAAGATTCACAAACTCTAGTCTATCATCAGATCTAACTGTCTTGATCATATCATTAAACTAAGTCTTTAACATCATAAAGAAGGTCTGCAGTATGGAAACTTGGCTTTTGTGTTGCATGATAAAAAACCTAGGTGGGCCTGCTAAAATCATCTATAAAAGTAAGAAATTAAAGTGCTCCAGTCAAAGAAGACATCTTATATGGACCCCATACATCCAAGTGTAACAGTTCAAAAGTGGTTGAACTGTGTCTCTCATTACTAGAAGTTGTTATGATAATTTACGTGTGTATTTTTAGGATAATTTTATTGGCTTTAAGTTAAATTTTCCTTAAATGTGTGCATAATGTTTGCTTGAAGTATATGATTTAGGTTAAAGTATGAACTTATACAAAATGGAGCTTTAATTCACTTTTTGAAGTCAATTTGGAGAAAAGAGCATTTAACACAGCCAAGTTGTTTTCACTGAATTGGCCATATCACATGACACACCCACTGACTTGGCCATGTCACATGATACACCCACTGACTTGGCCATGTCACACGACACACTTACTAACATGGTCATGTCACATGACACACCCATTGACTTGGCTGTGTTCCTCATCAAAAAGTTAGAAAAATGGATACACTCAGCAACCTGGTCATGTCCCTCATGATAAAAGAAGGAAATTTTGGCAGAATGCGACACACCTAGGTGACTTGGTCATGTCGCATGACATGGCCAAAATAGACATGACTTAGCCGTGTTACCAATCCAAAGAAATAAAAAAAAATGGCAGAAGCAGACACATGCACTTGGCCGTGTCCCACTTGAAGAGCAAAATAACAAAGAGAAGTAGAAGAAAACACGGCCATGTCAGTGGCCGTGTCACTCTCCATAAGAAATATACATTGAAAGGTAGTGAAGGGCACATGAAAATAACTTGGCTCTGTCCAAGGTAAAATTGATAGACATGGCCAAGTAATTCATGTCTTGGCCGTGTCACTCAATTAATGAAGCCAACTGAGCTGTAAAGTGAGACAAATAATTGTGTAGCAGCAGAATAAGAGGAATGGTGATTTTTAAATGTTTCTTTTTGAAAGGGTGGGGGATAATTGATAATGACACTTGAAAAATAATTGGTTTTTAATTAAAAAGGAAACAAGCTTTTGAATAAAAAGGAGAGATCATCTTCTTTTTGGGATACATATGGGGAAGGAGGACCATTTCCTCTCCATTCTATTCTTGTTCTTATTACAAATCCATTCAACTATCATCATTCACAATCAATTATCATCAACAATAGCCATTCTCTACACAAGATTGCTTTGTAAAGCTTTGGAAGGAGGTTTAGAGATTCTTCATCAAACTCAAGTAAGGTTGGAGGAAGAACAAGAGAAGATCAACTTTAGTCTTCTTCAAATCGGGTTTTGTTATTTCTTGAATTAGTTCAATTAATTCATTTTCAGATTTTTGTTGAATTGTTATGAACATTAATATTCCAATGGATATTTGTGATTTGATTTCAAATGAGATGAGTATGCGCTTTGATTTGATGATGATGAGCTAAATTATCCATCCCTAGGGTTTGCAATAGATTTGATTAAATAATTCAATTCAAGTATTTCCATTAATATACCTTTTTATGTGAGCTAATTATGTTGGATTGAATTGTTAGGTTAATATATTGGCCACCTATTAATCTCTAGGTGTTGAATGAAGAACCGAGAGGTGAAATTTTATATTAGAAATATGTATTCAACTACCCGAAGAATGAATTAGAAATATAAGTTCTAGGGTTATCTAATTTCCAAATTTAAAATAATTAGTTGTTGTTAATTCATAAATTTGAGAACTAATGAATTGAAAATAACTAATTAATGACATGAAAGAAATTAAGTTACAAGATTATGTTAATGGTAATTCAAAAGTTAAACATTTGATTAATCACAAAAAATAAATTAAGTTACAAGATTAAATTAGAAATAAATAATGGTTGCGCAAAAAGATTATGTTGATTTTTATTCAACCTTGCACACATTTCCATTTCAAGCATTGGTGGAGGATGAGCTTAAGATGCGGCGTTTTCCTTAGAATTTGAATGATAAGGCAAAGGCATGGTTGATGACCCCAGCAAAGAATTCATTGACTACATGGACTGAAGTTTATAATAAGTTCATGACCAAGTTCTATTCATATCAGAAGACGAGAAAAATTGCAACGTTTACTCAATTGGATGGTAAGCCATTTCATGAGGCATGAGATCGATTCAAATCCTTATTGTTCCGATGCCCTCATCATTATTATCCACAGTTGTTGCTTAATCAATTCTTCTATGATGGGCTTACACAACAAAGTCAAAATTCAGTGGACAATGCGGTTGGAGGTGCAATGGGTGAAAAAATAGCTACTGAAACTGTACAGTTGTTTGAGGTGCTGGGAGAATATTCACAACAGAAAAGTATAGGAAAAAGGCACGAGGGAGTTTATAAGGTAAACTCAAATTTTAAAATGGCAAGATAGATAATAGAATTAACAAGGTAGGTTAAAATACTAAATTCAAGGGGAAGCCTACCAATGCCAAGCCAAGAGATATATGGAGAATGTAGAATTATAGGACATGGTGCGAATATGTGTTCTATAAGCTTTGAACAATATCAAGAGGGGAAAGAGAAAGTGAATGCCTTAGAGGGTTTCCAACAAAGGGGAAGAGATAATCCATTTTCTAACTCTTTTGATCTAGGTTGGAGAAGCTATCCGAACTTTTCTTGGAAAATTCAACATCAAATTCAACCTCTCCAATCCTTTCAACCTTATCAAAGAGGCTCTCAACTTCAACAACAACAATAACAACAAAGCCTTAATCCCAAGTCAATTGGGGTCGGCTATATGGAATCTTCTTTTCCACTCAATACGATTTAAGGTTATCTCTTCTGATAGATGTAACATGATAAGATCATTTTGGACCACCTTTGACCAAGTCAGTTTAGGCCTACCTTTGCCTCTCTTAGCTATATCTACTCTAACTTGTTCGGTTTTTCTAACTGGCGCATCGCTAGGTCTTCCTTTCACATGGCCAAACCACCTTAATATATGCTCTCTTATCTTATCCTCAATAGGTGCTACCCCCACTTTTTCTCTAATGCACTCATTGCGGATTCTATCCATCCTAGTATGACCACACATCCATCTTATCATTCTCATTTTCGCAATATGCATTTTACTCATGTGTTGTCCTTTTATTGCCCAACACTCACTACCATACATCATAGCAGGCCGTATTACAGTGCGGTAAAATTTTCCTTTTAATTTAATTGGCATCTTTCGATCACATAGAACTCCTGTAGCACCCCTCCACTTCATCCAACCAGCTTTAATCCTATGATTTACATCTTCTTCACAACCCCCATCTTCTTGAAGAATAGAGCCAAGGTATCTAAAGTAAGTACTATGAGGCACTGCTATTCCGTCTAAAATAATTTTGCCTCTTTCTCTATTCTCGCTATTAAATCTATAATGCATATGCTCAGTCTTAGTCCTACTTAGCTTAAAACCCTTAGATTCCAAAGTGCTTCTCCATAACTCCAACTTTTGATTTACCCCTTCTTGAGTCTCATCTATTAATACAATATCATCTGCAAACATCATACACCAAGGGATGTCATCCTGTATATGTCTTGTTAGCTCATCCATGACCAAGGCGAAAAGATAAGGGCTCAAAGCTGAACCTTGGTGTAATCCAATAGAAACGGAAAAATTCTTAGTATCCCCTCCCACGGTGCAGACACTGGCGGTAGCTCCCTTATACATATCCTTCAAGACTTGAATATATCGTATAGATACTCCCCTATGCTCTAGGACCCACCATAAAACTTCTCTAGGGACTCTATCATACTCCTTTTCTAAGTCAATAAAAACCATATGTAAATCCTTCTTCATCTCTATATACTTTTTCATCAAATCTCTTATAAGAAAAATAGCTTCCATAGTTGAACGACCAGGCATAAAGCCAAACTGATTTGAGGAGATACAAGTATCTAACCGCAAACGGTATTCCACAACTCTTTCCCACAATTTTATAGTGTGGCTCATAAGCTTTATACCTCTATAATTTGAGCAATTCTGAATATCTCCTTTATTCTTAAAAATAGGTATCAAATTACTTTGTCTCCATTCGTTAGGCATTTTCTTTGAACTTAAGATCTTATTGAACAAAAATGTCAACCATGTAACTCTTGTATCTCCCAAACATTTTCAAACCTCAATAGGTATCTCATCTGGTCCACAGGCTTTACCAACTTTCATCTTCTTCAAAGCTTCTTTAACTTCCAAAAATCTAATCCGTCTAGTGTATTTCATATTTTTATCCGGCCTAACGTCTAAGCCCTCAATGTTATCACTATGAAGATAACCATACTGAAAGATAATTTGAATACTTTTATTCAAATTAGCACTCAAAATTAGGAGGTGAACAACAAGATATTTGATTCTTTGGAGGTATCATTAATAAAGATGGAAACTCAAGTTGGGCAATTGACAAATCAACTCCAAGCACACCAAAAAGTAAAATTTCATAGCCAAATAGAGCAACCCAATGAGATCACAATTTTGAGCAGTGGAAAGGTAATAGATAACAAAGTTGGTGATTCCTTTGATGCAGGTACTAATCAAGAAGGAAATGGTGAGGAGATATAACCCAACATAGAAAAACCAAGTTAATTAAAGGAGAAGGAGAATTTGGAGGCATCAACCTCACCAAAATTGTATAAGCCTCCCAATCCTTATAGGTCACAAATTCTATTCCCAAGTAGATTGAACGATGAGAAGCAAGATAAGCAACTTTTTGAAATATATGACATGCTCTCTAAAGAAGGTAGTGAAGATAAGCTTGAGATAGAATTGACCTTGGAAGAAGAACTTGAAATGTCCAATTTAGAAATTAAGGAGTGCAAGTTAATTTTAGATAGTGAGGTTGATGAGAGGGGACTTAAGATTGTTAAAGTGGATGAAGAAAAGATTTAACCAAACTTGGTTGAACTTAAAGAGATCCCAAAATATTTAAAATATGTTTTTTGTGGGGAGAACAGTACACAACCAATGATCATCTATTCTACTCTCAGTGGTGAGGAAGAGCAGAAAATGGATATAACCATTTTGTAGAATGAAAAAGGTTATTACCAAGTTCCTATATCACCAGAGGATCATCCCAAGACGACCTTCACATGTCCCTTTGGGACATTTTCTTTTCAAAGGATGCTATTTAGGATTTGCAATACACTGTGTACCTTTCGGAGTTTTATGCTATCCATCTTTTCAGAAATGAGTGACAAATTCATTAAGGATGGAAGTAGCACCTTATATTGCATATGGGAACGATGGAAATCAGGTTTCATCTGAACTCCTCTTTAAATTTATGCATGCTCACATTGGAGACAATGTGAATCTTTAATTGTGGGGTGCAAAGTTTTTACTTTTAACTTATTCTTGGTTTAAGTTTTAGTAATGTAATAATTTTCTTTGAATAAATGATTTTTGAAAAGCTCAATGGTTATAAGATTTTTGATAGGTGGCCTTTAAAATTTTTAAAGCATGAATTTGAGAATTGAATAGAATTGATACTTATTGTGAACTTTGATGGTCATTCTTGGCATTACCTTTAAATTGTGAGAATTTGAGCCAATTAAGTTGAATGCCAGCTTATTATTTTTGTGTGCGAGTATTCTTGATGATATATTGCTAGAACTTGCTTAGATATGCATTTTGAGACCACATGAAAATTTCAATTAGGCATCAACATGATTAAGGCATTTAGGAATACCCATTTAGCTTAAAAGGCCAACCTTTAATATGTCTTTAATAAGTCAATTTTGAGCCTATTTTATTTTTACATTTCTTTCTTTTACATAGTAACATTAGCCGTAAACCATTTTGTTCCATTTTCTGAACTTTCATTGGGAGCAAGAGCATTTGAGAAATTTAGTAATTGAAGTTGTTGTGTCAATTAAAGTGTGGGGTTAATTTTAGTAGGTTGAAAGTTGCAAATAAACACTTTGTAATTTTTGTATTTCTTTATTAGATCTTCTTTTTTCCTTATATTATTGTTATATTCAATTCAAAAATCCTATTTTAATGAAAAAGAAAAAAAATAAAAAAAAAAGAAAAAAAGAAAAAAGAAGGGAAAAATTAGAAATTATTGTTCTTATGACTAAGGTTGGAATAAGCTTGGGTATGATCTTTGCAATAAAATAAGAGAATTCCAAGAAAGGGTATTTTAGAGTCAAGTGCTAAGCGAGTAGATGTTGTTTTGAGATACGTATGATCGGTTACTTCATTCTTGAAGTACTCTTAAACTTAATGAATACGCTCACATTCCTAAATGTCATGCCTTTACCTTAGCCCCATTACAACCAAATGTAAGACCTTATGATTGATACTTGATTGTAATTAGGTGGTGGAGATTTAATTGATAAGCAAGCTTATGGTGATATTCTTTCATCGAATGTTGATAGTGCAAACACTGCCCTGATCAAACACTTGAGAGATTTTATGAGGGAGTGATATTTTGGGATGCAATGGAAGACCATTGAATTATATAAGTGTTAATTTTATTTGGTTCGATAGAGATTGTAGATAAATGAGAAGGGAGTCTTAATATACTCTTATAACTCTTGAACTTAATTAAAATTTTCTCGTTCTGTTTTATTTTTAACTTTGCTTGGGGACAAGCAAAGGATTAAGTGTGGGATAATTATTACGATAATTTATATGTGTATTTTTAGGATATTTTTATTGGTTTTAAGTTAATTTTTCCTTAAATGTGTGTTTAAAGTTTGCTTGAAGTGTATGATTTAGGTTGAAGTATGAACTTGTGCAAAATGGAGCTTTAATTCACTTGTTGAAGTCAAATTGGAGGAAAGACCATTGAACATGGCCAAGTTGTCTTCACTGACTTGGCCATGTGACACGACACACCCATTGACTTGGTCATGTCACATGACACACTTACTGACTTGGCCATGTCACATGACACACCCACTGACTTGGCCGTGTTTCTTATTAAAAAGTTGGAAAAATGGACACATTCAACAACCTGACTGTATCCCTTATGAGAAAAGAAGAAAATTTTATTATAATGTGACACACCCAGGTGACTTGGTCGTGTCACATGACATGGCCAAGACAGACATGATATGGTCGTGTCACCAATCCAAAGAAATAAAAAAAAAAAGCAAAAGCAGACACATACATATGACATGGCCAAGTCACTGGCCATCTCCCACCTGAAGAGTAAAATAACAAAGAGAAGCAGAAGAAAACACGGCCATGTCACTTCCCACAAGAAACATACATTGAAAGGCAGTGAAGGACATAGGCAAGTGACTTGGTCGTGTCTAAAGTAAAATTGATAGACACGACCAAGTAATTCATGTCTTGGCCGTGTCACTCAATTAATGAAGCCAACTAAGTGAGCTGTAAAGTGAGACAAATAATAGTGGAGCAGCAGAATAAGAGGAATGATGATTTTTAAATGTTTATTTTTGAAAGAGTGGGGGACAATTGATAATGGCACATGAAAAATAATTGGTTTTTAATTAAAAAGGAGACAAGCTTTTAAATAAAAAGGAGGGATCATCTTCTTTTTGGACTGCACGTGGGGAAGGAGGACCATTTCCTCTCCATTCTATTTTTGTTCTTGTTACAAATCCATTCACCTATCATCATTCACAATCAATTATCATTAACAATAGCCATTCTCTACACAAGATTATTTTGCAAAGCTTTAGGGGGAGGTTTAGAGATTCTTTATCAAACTCAAGCAAGGTTGGAGGAAGAACAAGAGAAGATCAACTCTAGTCTTCTTCAAATCGAGGTTTGTTATTTCTTGAATTAGTTCAATTAATTCATTTCTAGATTTTTGTTGAATTGTTATGAACATTAATATTTCAATGGATGTTTGTGATTTGATTTCAAATGAGATGAGTATGTGCTTTCATTTGATGATGATGAGCTAAATTATCCATGCCTAGGGTTCGCAATAGATTTGATTAAATGATTCAATTCAAGTATTTTCATTAATATACCTTGTTATGTGAGTTGATTACATTGGATTGATTTGTTAGGATGATAGATTGGTCACCTATTAATCTCTAGATATTGAATGAAGAACCGAGAGGTGAAATGTGATATTGAAAATATGTATTCAACTACTCAAAGAATGAATTAGAAATATAAGTTCTAGAGTTCTCTTAATTTGCAAATTTAAAATAATTAGTTGTTGTTAATTCATGAATATGAGAACTAATGAATTGAAAATAGCTAATTAATCACAAGAAACAAATTAAATTACAAGGTTATATTAATGGTAATTCAAATATTAAACATTTGATTAAATTGAATTGTAAATCCTAGGTATCCTTTTGAAAGTTTTAATTAATTTTGTGCAATCGTTATTTATTTTTCTTATAATCTTAGATTTTTTTTATATTTCAACTCAAACTTTAATATATTATTTTAATCAAATTATTACGAACAAACACCTTCCTTATGAGATGACTTTGGAGCGATCACTGTTACTACAATAACCTCGTATACTTGCAAGAGTCGCTTTGTAGTAGAGCGCAATAGAAACTTATGTCTAGTTTGTTTAGCCATGGGATAAAAAATGCATTGATTATGAAGAGTAGCTGAGGAAGATACAAAAGAAAGATGTTGCAATACTAAATCACTAGGGTAACCAAGCCTAGAATGCCATAGAGAATCAAAAGATAGAGTTTTATTAAATATATTTACATGAGTTACAGGAGTAAAAAAGTCTGGCTGTGAAAAACTAGCTTTCTCAGCCTGATTTATTGATGTGTTACAGTAATAACCAAAAGCAATAGGTGATTTATAGGACAAGAAATTAACAAAAAAAGAATCTTGACCAAAGTAATTGAGATTTCCAAAAGCTTTGCCAACTGCAAGAACCTCCTTACTCTTTTTGTTCCTACAATAAACAATAGTTAGCAAAGAAAAAAAAGGAAACTAAGTTATGCTTGTAGACTTTTTACACTAAGATAAGGTTGTGTTTAAATCTAAGTAAGAAAAAGGCAATTTGGAGGGTAAGATTATATTAAAGTTTAATTTGGCCTATATGTGTAACTCTTTTCTTTGATCCATATGATAAATGCACTGAATTAGCAATAGTTAACTCATGCAATCAAACAAGAGAGGATTTACACATATGTGATTAGAAGCTCTTCTATCTACAATACAACATTTAGGACCGTTGAATGTTGCTAGTAGCTAAACATTACTTGCAAACTCAGTAGCTTGAACAACATTAACAAAGCCATCTATAGAATTTGAAGCAATTGAGTTTGCATGCATCATCTTAACCATCTTTGTTTAATAAAGTCTATCATCCACTATTGTTGCTTTTTGTCCATTACAACCTTTACATCAATTGGTGTATCAGTTGCATAGTGTACTTGTGTTTTGACATATTCTTTCTATCTTTTATTCTTATACTCCTTATACCAATTTGGATAAAATATTAATTTGAAGCAAGACTCCATAAGATGCCCTGTGGCTTTGCAAAAGTCACAAAATTTTTCTTTTTTCTAACTAGCATCTCTTTTTCTAGAGTACAATTTGTATTGATCATTGGTACGAACTAGCATTGCATTAGTCTCCAAAGAATCCATAAAGTTTGTCTGCAATTTTCTCTAAGACTCAATAGTTTGTAACATAGAATATGCCCTATTGATATCAGGTAGAGGATCTTGCATAAGAAGTTGATTATTAACTACCTTATAAGACTCATTTAATCCCATTAAAGATTGAGTTTGCTGATTTGTTCCATCAAAATCCCCTATCTTCTTATTAACTCCATAAGTACAATTACCACACTCATAGTAGGGTAAATGTTTCAAGTGATTACTATAATCTTGCAATTTTATTGAAGTAGGCAGCCAAATTATTATTTCTTATCATTCTTTGTATTTTATAGACTCTTGGACAAGAGTACTTTTTCCATAGGAAAGTATAGAAAATTCTCTGTTAATTCTTTAGTTAAAGAGCCTAATATCCAAGATCTGATCGTGTAATTAGATTTCCTCCATTTAAGGTATTCAGGTAAAGATTCACCAAGTTTAATCACAATACCATAAATAAATCCTAGCTTATCCTTAACTCCAAGAGAAATTTGAATTGCAGAACTCTAGGTAAGACAGTTCATACCTGTGAGAGGTGATGTAATCAAAGAGAAATTCGATGAATCCATATTATTGAGATTGTTGTACAATCAAACTCTATTTTGATCATTGACAATCAAATTGATAAAAATCTAATGATTTTAAACAAGTCTATTTTGCAGAGTTAGAAATCGAGCACCTTTGTAAGATCACCCGAACAAGCGATCGAGCGATCGTACAAATGCAGCACAAGCACAGAACTGAACTGACATACAGATTTGCCGAGTAGAGAACCGAATGGACATATAGAGTGTCAAGCTAGTATAGAACTGTCGAGCTAAGAGAACCGAACTGTCGAGCTAAAAATAGCTCGATGGAATAATTGAGCTAAGCAAAAAGTGCAGATTTACACCGAGCTAGACAAGGTCAACTGAGCTAAGTCCACAATTTCCATAAAACAATTTGTGTTGTCAGTGAGCAGTGAAGTTAGGATGCCAGGTAGGCGTACGACCGTACTCGAGCATCGAACGACCACACCAAATCAAGGTAAAAATTCATAAACTCACAGAAAGGATAGCGATCTTAGTGAGCTGTAAAGTCAGAATGCTAGAACTTCGTACGATTGCCAAAGATGTCCGAGCGGCCGTACTTAACAAAGAGCTAAAAATTAAAAAGTGATAGAAGAGATAGCGGTCTGCTCGCATGGCACTTCCTCAACTCTCAAAGGCTCATACAACCGTCCGACATAACTGAGCGACTGCACAAGTCCGACAGATTTGAATCTTAGCTCCAAATACATTAGAAAAATGATAACCAAAGATGTAGATGAAGAAATTTGAGTTCAACGATAACTTTTTGCTGAGCGATAGCATGATACAAAAGTATGAGCAAGCTGGATTTTGTCAGACAACAAAATTTGACCGTTGGAACTAGCCATTACACAGAGATTTTACACCATATGATCTCACATTGTGTTGAACGATTGCACACCGAGCTCCAGCCACCAAATTAGTTGAAGACAAGCACTAAATATTTGGGAACTGCCTTAAATGGCTAATTTAAGCCAAATGGCTACAAATACTTCATTAAACTTTATTTTTGTGGTTAGAGAATACTTTGATTGTTATTGTAATTTCATTGAACAATATTTTTCATTATCTTGTCTAAAGATCAAAATCTAAAATCTTGGAGCGTTGGGTGTGAGCATTAAATACCATCAAAAGTTTGAGTGTGAGCTTAGAAACACTTAGGCTATGAGAGTGAGCCTGGAAAAACTCTTGTAAGGGTTATGAAGATTGATCTCAAACCATTGTAATAGTTTAGTGTGAGATAGGAAAAAAACCAAGTTAGAGTTAAGCTTATAAAAACTCAGGACTAGTGGAACCTTTACAAGTTGTTAAGGAAGTGGATGTAGGTTTGAGGTAAATTCGAACCACTATAACTCTTTGTGTTCTTTCTTCTTTACTCTACTCAATCTTCATCTACATCTTCTTCATCTCTTTCTTTTGAACTTTAAATTTACTATCACTCTTCATATCAACCAATTCCCCACCTTCTTGGTTGCTAGTTTAGGACAACAATTGGTATAAGAGCTAGTTAATTTCTTCAAACTTAATTGTGAAATTTGATCCAAAATGACAGCCATTCCACCAAAAAACACCTTTACACATGGAAACCTAAATTCATTCTTTAGACCCTATTTCGATGGAACGGATTATTCTTATTGAAAATAGACGATGTTCTTGTTCCTAGATAGTGAAGTAATTGAGCTTTGAGAATTTGTTGAAAATGAGTGGAGACCTCCTACTCGTGGAGTTGATGGTGTCCAAGTTCCTCTTCCTAAATCACAATAGTCAAGTGCCAATGTGACATATCGATTCAAGAACAATATGGCAGCCTCTATGTTGATGAATTCAATATCAAGAGAAGAAGGTGGGAGAGTCCAATATCTCACTTATGCACATTACATTTGGAAAACTTTTTAGAACTATCATAGAAGTACTACCCAAGTGAGGCTCACCAAGAAGGAAATGTATGTACATGAGTATGAGCTATTCAAGATGAGGCCCAATGAAAATGTCACCAACATGAAAAATTGCTTACTTGCCATTGTCAATGAATTGAAGAAATATTGCAAGATATATGATCAAAATGATGTCAATAGAAAAATCTTGAGAGCACTTAAAGCAAAGAAGAACTTTGAGTCAAAAGTGTCTTCTATTGAAGAGGCTCTTGACCTTAGCACCTTGAGAACCGATGAGCTTGTGGGAAAGCTAATCACTTTTAAACTACACATCGAAAAAGGAAAAAGAACAAGGTGAGAAAGATAAAAGGAAAGCAATAGCTATCAAAGCCATCAAAGAAGTTGAGAGCTTAAATGATGAAGATAGTGACGATGAAGAAAAATTAGCTATGCTATCTAAAAGGATAAGTGATTGGTAGAGAAAGAGAAGACTACAAGCTAACCAAGGTACAGTTCCTAAATCCTCCTTCAAAGATAAAGATAAAAAGAATGAAGTGAAATGATATGAATGTGGCAAATTCGGTCACATCAAGTCGGATTGCTTCAAATTGAAAAATAAAAAAAAAAGTGGGATAAGGAAAAGAAGAGATCACTCAAAGCTACATGAGATGATGATTCCTCAAGTGAGGAAGAAGAGGAAGAAGAGGAAGAAATTACAAATCTATGTCTCATGGCTATTAAAGGTGATAATAACTCCAATAAGGTATGTACTTCATCTTTAAACGTGATTGCATATGATGATGATGTTGATGATGCTTTAGATGAAAATGGTTTGATTTAATATATAAACCTTAGAATAGAAAAGTATTTTTCTAAGATGAAATTTTATAAAGATAAATGTTTCAAATTAAAAAAGGATTTTGTGTCTTTGAAAAACTCTATATTAGAATTAAAGACCACAAATAAAAATTTGTCGAAATCAATTGATGAATTGACTAAAAATTCACATAGCTTAGAAAATGTGATTAAGAAAAATAAAATATTAAAGAATGAAATAAATGAGTTAAAAAAATCAATTTCAAAATTTCATAATGGAAAAGAGGCCTTAGATACATTGATCAATAATCAAAGACCTCCCTCCTTGAAACATGGTTTAGGGTTCATTGGCTCATCTAACACTTCATCTAATGCACCAATATTTGTAAAAGCATCTACAACTTAAACCTCTAGTGTTGAAGTTGTAAAGAGCACTAATGCACAAACCAAACCTAAAAATAATAAAAAGATTACATTGGGTTCACAAGGCTCTAGAACTAAATTTCCAAAAGCAAAAATGCATTCATGTATATAAAGCATGTACATAAACATAAAAATGTACAAAACAATATCAATCAACACACACTTGCAATTGTGTGCATGGTTCATTGAATTTCAATAGGAAAGTGCATCAGTATAGAACCTTGTTTCAATACACTTATTGTATGAAATTTGGACACAAGAGCATATTTTGTTATATTAGGAAGGCTCATCTCAAATTAGAGGATTCTTCTATTACTAACCCCCAAGGACCCAACTTTATTTGGGTACCTAAAAGAAGATGAACATTGTCATTTTGTAGGTATGCCTAAAATCCACTATAAATGAAAATGCTTGGATTGTGGATAGTAGATGCTCAAGGCATATGACCGGTAATGCAAAGCTTTTTACAATACTCACTTACAAGTATGGAGGTAATGTTACTTTTGGAAATAATGCTAAAGGTAAAATCATTGGCATTGGTTCCATTGGCATGTTTGGTAGGAATATGATTGAAAATATATGGCTTGTTGATGGATTGCAACATAATTTGCTTAGTGTAAGTCAATTGTGTGATAAAGGGTATGATATAAGTTTTGACTCTAAAGGATGCAAAGTTACCAATTCAAATGGTGAACTTGTATTCAAAGGATTTAGAATTGGCAATACATATAAAATTGACTTATATTCCAATAATACATTTGAATGCTTAATTACCATAAGTAATGATGCTTGGCTATGGCATAGAAGACTAGGACATGCTAGTATGGATCGCTTATAATGCATTAGTAAAGAAGAACTAGTTGATGGTCTCCCCAAAGTAAAATTTAATAAAGATAAGACTTGTGAACCTTGTCAATTTGGTAAGCAACATAAAAGTTCATTCAAATCTAAAAATACTGTAAGCACTTCTATACCATTTGAACTCATTTACTTAGATTTGTTTGTACCAAATAGAATTTCTAGCTTAGGTGGCAAGTCATATGTATTTGTACTTATTGATGATTACTTAAGGTTTATATGAGTTAATTTCTTAGCTAAAAAGAATGAGATTTTCAATCATTTTAAAATATTTGCAAAAAGAGTATAAAATAAAAAGGGTTATGTAATCACATCTATTAGAAGTGATCATGACAAAGAATTTGAAAATGAGAATTTTGAAAATTTTTGCAATGAGTTTGGTATTTCACACATCTTTTTTGCTCCTAGGACACCATAAAAAAATGGTGTGGTTTAAAGGAAAAAATAAAACATTGATTGAAATGGCTAGGACGATACTCAATGAGTATGGGTTACCATCTTACTTTTGGGCGAAAGCTGTGAATACTGCATGTTATATTTCAAATCATGTTTACAAAAGGCATTTGATAAACATAACTTCTTATGAGCTATGGAATGAAAGAATACCCAAAATTTAATACCTTAAAGTGTTTGGATGTAAATGCTTTATATTGAATACCAAGGATAATCTTGGAAAATTCTCATCCAAATTGGATGAAGGCATATTTTTAGGATATTCATCATCTAGCAAAGTATATAGAGTATTTAATAAGAGAACACTAGTAGTTGAGAAATCAAAGCATGTTGCTTTTGATAAATCCTCTAAACTTGATCAAAGGAAAGATAATGTTCTTAATGTTTTTGAAGGTATATTTGAACAACAAGAAACAATTAATGTTCCAGAGAGTAATCATGATGAACAAGAAGAAGAGGCTTAAGAGCTACCCAAAGATTGGTAATACAAGAAGGATCATCCAAAAGAACTAATCATTGGTGACACCTTAAAGGGAGTAACTACTAAATCTCAATCTAAATACTTGAATGCTAACATTGCTTTTGTTTCTCAAATTGAGCCAAGGACCATTGATGAGGCTCTTAGTGATGAGTGTTGGGTGATTACTATGCAAGATGAACTCAACCAATTTGAGAGAAAATAAGTATGGGAACTTGTTCCTAAACCTAAAGATCATCCAATTATAGGATGTAAATAGGTATATAGGAATGAGCTTGATGAAAATGGTCTCATCACTAGAAACAAGGCTAGATTGGTAGCCAAAGGCTATGATCAAGAGGAATGTATTGACTATGATGAGACATTTGCTCCCATTACTAGATTAGAAGCTATTAGAATATTGTTTGCATTTGCATGTTACATGAATTTTAAAATTTTTCAAATGGATGTTAAAAGTGCATTTCTAAATGAGTTTATAAATGAGAAAGTTTATGTTGAACAACCTTCCGGTTTTGAAGATTATAAATTTCCAAATCATGTTTTTAAACTTACCAAAGACTGTATGGATTGAAATAATCTCTAAGAGCTTGGTATGATAGACTTAGTACATATTTGCTTGAAAATAGTTTTTCAAAAGACAAAGTTGATAACTCTTTTTGTTAAAAAGAAAATGCATAACATTTTGATTGTGAAAATTTATGTTGATGACATTATATTTGGTAGTACTAATAAATCTTTGTGCAAGAAATTTGCTTCTTATATGACTAGGGAATTTGAAATGAGCATGATGGGTGAACTAAAATTCCTCCTTGGACTACAAATCAAGCAATGCAAGAATGAGATCTTCATCAACCAATCCAAACACACAAAAGAACTCCTACAGAAGTTTGGAATAGACTATTGCAAATTAAGTAAGACTCTGATGAGCACATCTTTAAAACTTTACAAAGATGAAAATGGTAAGACAGTAGATGAGAAAAAATATTGAGGTATTATCGGATCACTATTTTACTTCACCACCTCTAGACCGGATATAATATATAGTGTATGTTTGTGTGCTAGATTTCAATCTTGTCCTAGGGAATCACATTTAAATGCAACTTTTAGAATTTTAAAATACTTAAGTGATACATTAAATTTAGGTTTATGGTATCCTAGAAATATATCATTTGACATATTAGGCTTTTTCGATGCGAATTATGGCGGTAGCCTACTAGATAGGAAAGCACCACTAGAGCATGTCATTTTCTTGGTGAATGCTTAGTTTCTTGGTTTAGCAAAAAATAAGTGTCGGTTGCTTTATCTACCATGGAAGCCGAATATGTTGATGCATGTTTTTAATGCACAAAAGTTCTTTGGATGAAACAACAATTGCTTGACTATAAAAAAATATTTGATCACATTCCTATTAAATGTGATAATACTAATGCAATTAATTTATCCATGAATTCCATTCAGCATTCTAGATCTAAGCATATAGACATCAAACATCATTTTTTATGGGATAATGTTCAAAATCACAATATAGTTTTAGAATTTGTTGAAACTCAAAATCAACTTGTGGGTATTTTTACAAAACCTTTAAATGAAGAAAGATTGAATTTTATAAAACAAAATATTAGCATGATTAATGAAAAATCCCTTGTATAATCATTCTTTATTTCTCCCAAAATCTAATTTAATCATATGTAGTTAAAAAAAATTTCAAAACCCAAACATGGCTCACTTTGTGTGGTCGTCCCAGTATATCGAGAGCTCGCACATTGTCTGCTCTTTCATGAGCCTGAGCCATACAAGTCATTATCTCTAACAAGCTCGAGCTTCAAAGCATCTCTCTTCAGTGAGCGCACAACAACTCTTGCGGTTGGTCAAATTTAAGCATTTCAAAATTTTCTCGACTGTTACATTCTTCTCAACTTTATACGAGGACACACTACCATGAGAGCTTGCCAAACCGAGCTGGCAGTCCCCCAACAGGTTGAGCGACCACACCACATGTGTAACTGACATTTTTGCACATTGGAACTTTCAAAATTCAAAATTTCTACCCCCAAACGGTCAAAACGGCTACTTTTCTAAATTTAATCTATAAATACCTCTATTTTGCATGAAAATACATCTTTACATACTCAAAAACACATATTCAACCATTCTTCCAAGAATTTAATCATCAAGAAGAAGATTTTAAAGGTTTTTCATCAATTTGAAGTAGTTTGTTCAAAGCATCTTCAACAATCTATTTCTTTCTACATTTCTTTCAATCTTTTATATTTCTATTTTCTTTTTCTTTTATTTTTTTTATTGAGGATATGGCACCCAAAACCAAATCCACCAAAAAGAAAGACATAAACAAAGGTAAAGGGATTATCATTTATGAAACCCAACCTTAACCTCAACCAAATATTAAATATTTCACTAGAAAAAGTGTCCAACAGCACAAACCCAAATACAAAAATGAGGATGAGAAAACCAAGTACTATATGCTCAAAAAAAAAAATCCTTGAACCAATGAAAATGCTTGCAGAAGGGATGCTCCTAGCTTTAAACATTCAAGGTGAAATCTATAGCTACCTTGGTAGAATTGGGTTGAGGCATTTTGCATTTCCTAATGAGCTAGGTTACTCTAGCCTCTCAAGAGAATTTCTAACATCTCTAAGGGTAGAGAAAAAACACAATTCACCTATAGAATTTTATGGAGTTTATTTTAGGCTTTTTGACCAAGATTTTGCTCTTTCCTTAGAAGAATTTGGTGAAGTTTGGGGATTCCAAACTCATGGAGATTTGTCCTACAATGATATGGATTTTCCTTTAAAATATTATTCTTCTTTTTGGAGTGAACTATTCATTGAAACTCAATACAACAATAAGTCATCCAAAGCCATCCATTTTAGGACCCTTCTCTTTTAGCTCTTACATAGAATCATCGCTTACACCATTCACTAAAGAAGTGATGGAAATGAAAAGGTTACTTAACGTGACTTATTTTTCTTATTTGCTGTTGTGCATAATGAGCCAATTCCAAGTGCTAGGTTTCTCATAGACACCTTTATACATCATGGCAAGTTTAAGGCAGGACTTTCTTTTTATCCTCCCAAATTACCCAACTTGCTAGACACTTAGGACTCCTAATTGCTGAAAATCTTGCAACCCTAAGTGATCCCCTTAATCCAGCTACAAACTCCATCAACCTAGACTACCTTAAACATGCTAGATATATCCAAAAGGTTGATGATCACTATGAGTATACATTTGGTAGCAAGAGAGTTATCCAAAGGGAAAGAAAGAGACCTAGGTACCATATTATAGAAGAAGGAGGTGAACCTATCCATGTTGAAGTTGAGCACCCCCCCTCCCCTAGACCTTCCAAATCCATCAAAGAAAAAGGTGAATTATCCAAAACTCTCAAACTTATTCTCAACGCCATATCTTCTCTCAAAAAAATAATTTAATCATTTTAAGAAAGATGTCACAAAGAGAATAACCTAACTCAACAAAAAGGTTGATCTCCTTTCTCACATTCATCATGACATATATGACTTACAAAGGGAAATTTGATCTTCCTCAATGTGAGTTAAGTGAATGGGATGCGAGTAAGCATATTGAAAGTCCTTATGAAGGATCCTCACCATCCTCACATGACTTCTCTCCTACTCCTTCTCTTGGTGATGAAGATGAAAGATCTCTAACTCCTCTTTCACCATCAAGAAAAGGAAAAAAAGTTTTAGATTAATCATTTTCTTGTATTTTTCTTTCAATTGGCATCAAATTTATTTTTATCTTGTATTCACATTTATTTGTATCAATGAACTTTATCTTTCTTTTACTTTAATTTTCTTTTTGCCTTTGTCAAAGGGGGAGAAAAATATATTGTGATTGAATTTAAATGATTTAATTGTCAAAGAGGAAGATAAATTAATTATCAAAGAGGAGAAGAGAGGTTGATTATAATAAGAAAGAAAACAAATTGGTATCTAGAAAAGAAAACAAATTGCATGCATTAATTGTGAAATTATTTAACATAGGGGGAGAAATGTTTCATCCACTTGATTATTGTTTAACTTAAATTCAATTTGATTGCCAAGTCAGAAGGGGGGAGATTGTTGAGATTATTGTACAATCAAATTCTATTTTGATCATTGACAATCAAATTAATAAAGAATGATTTCAAACAAGTCTATTTTGCTGAGTTAGAAACCGAGCGCCTTTATGTGACCTCTCGAATGAATGGCCAAGCCACCGCATAAATACAACATGAGTACAAAACCGAACTGACAAACAGCTTTACCGAGCAGAGAACCGAACGGACATATAAAGTGCCAAGCTAGATATAGAACTACCGAGCTAAGAGAACCAAACTGTCAAGCTAAAAGCAGCCCGATGGAATAATTGAGCTAAGCAAATAGTGCATATCTACATAGAGCTAGAAAAGCCAACTACGACAACTGAGCTAAGTCCATAATTTCCACAAAAGAGTTTGCGTTGTCAGTGAGCGGTGAAGTTAGGACTCCTGGTAGGCATACGACCGTATGCCAGCACCGAGCGGCCGCATCAAATCAAGGTAAAAATTCATAAACTCACAAAAAGGATAGCGGTCTCAGTGAGCGGTGAAGTCAGGATGTCAGAACTTCATGCGTCCGCCCAAGACGCCCGAGCGACAGCACGTAAAAAAGAGGTAAAATCCTAAAAGTGACAGAAGAGGTAGCAGTCTGCTCATGCGGCACTTCCTTAATGCTCAAAGGCTCGTGCGACTGTCCGACATAACCAAATCACCACACAAGTCCGGCAGATTTGAATCTTAGTGCCAAATACCTCGGACCAATGATACCCGAACACGTGGATGAAAAAATTTGAATTCAATGGTAACTTTGTGCTGAGCGACTGCACTTCAAGACTAGACGACCGCACAACACAAAAGTATGGGCAAGCTAAATTTTGTTAGATAATAAAATTCGACTATTGAACTAGCCGTTACACAGAGCTTTTAAACTGTGCTACCACACATCAAGCTGAGCCACCGCACACCGAGCTTCAGCCACCAAATTAGTAAAAAACATTCACTAAACATGTTGGAACTACCTTAAATGGCTAGTTTAAGCCAAATGGCTATAAATACTATATTAAACTTCATTTTTGTGGTTAGAGAATACTTTGATTGTTATTGTAATTTCATTGAATAAAATTTTTCAATATCTTGTCTAAAGATCAAAATCTAAAATCTTGGAGTGTTGGGTGTGAGTATTAAACACTATCAAAAGTTTGAGTGTCAGCTTAGAAATATTTAGGTTGTAAGAGTGAGCCTGAAAAAAATATTGTAAGGGTTGAAAGGATTGATCTCAAACCATTGTAACAGTTTAGTGTGAGCTAGGAAAAACATTAAATTAGAGTTAAGTTTGTAAAAACTCAAGACTAGTGTAACCTTAACAAGTTGTTAAGGAAGTGGATGTAGAATTAAAGTAAATTTGAACTACTATAACTCTGTGTTCTTTCCTCTCTACTCTACTCAATCTTCATCTACATCTTCTTCATCTCTTGCTTTTGAACTTTAAATTTACTATCACTCTTCATATCAATCAATTCACCCCCTTTGATAGTTTGAGACAACACAGATTTTGAATCACAGTGACCACTTCTATAGTCGTGTTTCTGGCCTTCAAAGTCTTTATGGTTGAACTAGACATTTCTTATAAAGTAATTGATTCTCAGTAAGGTGAAAAAGAAGGAAGAAAAAAAAACAAGGAATTTGTGTAAAACTGAATAAAAAAATGTACAACAATGATTGTAACCATGGAAGCTTTAATACCTTGTAGAAAAATCAAGGTGATATAGAGTGGAGATAAAAGAAAACAAACAAATTGTATTTGATGTATTGTTTCAATAACAGAAAATATGCGTGTACAGTTACTCATCTATTTAACTACTCTTATATACACTGCAAACTCTCTAAAAAATTCAACCACGTTAACTGAAGCTTCTAACTACTTCACTAACAGCTTCTAACTAACTTCACAAGATAAATTAATTAGACAATATTTGTTCTACAATTTTTTTATCTCTTATTTTCTTCTTAGATTAATTTTATTAATCGTGCTTGAATGTTTTTATTTATATAATTAATATTTTAAATTTTAATTGGTTCAATAATGTTTTTTAAATTAATTTTTCCTATTAAAAATTTTCAGTTTTTTCAGTTTTTTTCTTAAAGGTCATTAGATTCATTTCTTTATAATAATTCGTTTCTTTTACAAAATTGATATTATAATAATGCCCAGAAAAGTCATCTCCCAATAAAGGAAACAATTATAATAAGTTAAAAGATCGAACCTTTCCATTCAATTTAAAGAACCAAAAAAAAAAAGATAGAGACAAAATGTGAGGGCTAAAACTTTAAATCATAATAAGCTAAAAAAATAATGAGTGGAGATATTTATACTCCACAAAAATATTAAATATACCCAAAAAATATTTTTTAAAAAATACTCTTAAGGAATATTACACTAGAGGATATATGGAATTATAATATTTATAATTTTACTATTTATATTTATACTCTATCCTCTCAAGTTATTATACACATCCAATCTTAAATCCTAAAACTAGATCAATCTATTTCACTTCTTCCATTTTTTTACTTTTCTATTCTCATATACTCTTTACCATCTCACTCCAATAACTTTATACTCTTTTGTTGTTTACCGCTAAAATATGAAAAAAAAAAAGACATAAATTATAAGTTTCTTGAAGATTGTAAGATAATTATTTAGTTGTTTAAAGCAATTTACATAAAATTAAGTGATTCTGAAATTTATTTTGTTTAACCAAAAGTAGTTGCAAAATTATATATATATATATATAGTTACTTATTATTGAATTTCTTAGTTTGTTCATCAAATAGCAACCGAACAAAATTAAATGTTTAATTATGATTCAATGAATTATAATTTAATTTTGGCTCTAGCTAGTTTGCTAAATATATTTCATTGTTCAGTTGAAATATGATGTAATATTAGATTTATACAATTCTATCTCGCCGAAGAGAAACCGTTATGCACCACTAACCTATTGAATAGAAACTAAAAATGTCAAACACTTCAATAATAGAGTGGATGAAAAGCATTGGTTTGATATAATGTATACAACAGTATTTTAGCCAATACCATGAATGTTAGAATTAATTTTATATTGATAAAATTAATCCTCTAATTAATCATAAGTATAGGCTAAATATATTTAAATATTAAATATGTATTGCAGTCAAATTAAAATAGTAAATTAAAGTTTTGATCAAATTATGATTGTTGATTATTGAGGTGTCCTACTCGTAATAGGATTATAAGTGTAGAGACCGATAAGAATTTCTGTTTTGTTGAAGGACCAAAACAGAAATAATCATCATCAGTTATAAATAAGGGGTCGTGGTTTCCAGGGGAACATAACAATTTTAAGAGAACATCACGTTCCTTCAGTAGTGCTTCCGCTAAACTTAAAGTGTGTATCCCCTGGAAGGCGATAAACTCCAAAATCGTCTTCAGCTTCAACATACGATGATGTCAGGTATGCAATTTAATTTGAATAATCTAGTGATCTATGCATATTTTATGTTTTAGGGGAATTAAGTTTTCTTCCCCTTTCATTTAGGGGAATCAGGTTTTCTCTCCCTTTCAATTGGTATCAGAGCTCTGTGCTAGGTTGCTAGATTTTCCGATTAAATTGTGGTATTGATTATTATTTTTATTCTAGAAAATTAATTCGGTGATTGTAATTTTCTAGAATTAATTTGGAATCGAATTTAGTAATCTGAAATCAATTTTGGTTTGATTTGTTTTTTGGATTAAATTACTGAGACTATTTAATTAATTCTGAAAAAATTAAATTTCTGGACTTGAATTTTGGTTTGTGATTTTTTCTGGAATTAATTAATTTTTGGTTAATTAATTATGTAAATTAATTAATTAAAAAAAACATGTTTTGAAATTGTTCTTCGAAGAACAGTTTCGTAAATTTGTGAGAGATTACCCATACGAACACCATACGAACTGTGTGAACACTTCGTTTTAATTATCACCATAGATGGATAATTATCAAATAGACTTATGTTGGACCAACTTTTCCTGTGGTCAAATAATCTATTAGTTATAATCTTATGACCATAAGATAATCTATTAATATTTGACCATACGACATAAGATAATTAACATAATATTAGATAATTTAAACTTAATTATCTTATGACCATACGACATAACATAAGATAATTTGGGATTATTTAATTAATAGATTATCCTTTAGATTATCTTACTCAGTTAAATAATCTTTTAGTTACCATGTATGGTCAAATAATCATTTAATTATAATCTTTGGTCACCATAATTAACATATATTAAATTAATTATGGTCACAGATAAAATGAATTTGCTTCTATATGCTTATCTGGTAAAGATTGTTCGTATGGAATAATTTGAATTTCTTTGTAAATTCAATTTAGCCCCAAAAATTTCTGGTTTTATTATTTTTTATCCAGAATTTAATTTATTGATTATTTTGACACAATTTTATAATTTAGTCATTAAATTAGGTTTGTTAGTGACTAAATTATTTTTCCGAGGGGAAAAATTTATTTGATGTTTAAAAAAAAGATTGTGATTTTTTATTGTAATTTAAAATTTAATTAAATTGAGTTTAAATTTTGGTATTTTAGTCCTGATTGTGTCTAATATTTTTAGTAATAAATTAATTGAAGCAAAAAGTTACCAAAGTGACCTCTATTGTGTAAATTAATTTATTTGGGATATTAGACAGGTGTATTAAAATTCATTGCGGGTAGTATACCGGCCCAAAGGAAGGTTACTATCTGGCTGAATTGAGAATACATTGCGGTAATAAATATGTGATAATTATTATGTGTTCATCCATGTGGATAATAAATCGGCCCAAAGGAAGGTTTATTATTTGACAGGACTGAATTGTCAATATTTGATTACTGCGTTGAGATACCAATTACAGTTAATATTTTATGTCCAAAGATGAGAATATTAATGTTGTGTCTGGTATCTTGTTTCCAATATTTAAACTCTACTTCTGTAATTTGTTTCAATTTTTTGTGGATTGTGAGCTTATGTCATTTATTTATTATTTATTTTCTCTGAATTCAGCTAGCATGCCGTGTAATCCCAACTTTGTCCCTATGAATGAAAACTCTGATAGTAAGACTGCTAATAAGGGAAAATATTTGGTTTTAGTCTGTTCTGAAGTTAATTTAACTTCGGTACCTAGAAACACTTGGTGGATAGATTCTAGTGCTACTAGTCACATAAGTGTTTCAATGCAGGGTTGCCTAAGTTACCGAAAGCCAACTGACGGTGAAAGACACGTTTATATGGGAACTGACGAACCGGTAGAAGTAGAGGTGATAGGACATTTTAGATTGCGTTTAAGAACTGGAAATTTTTTGGATCTAGTAGATACTTTTGTTATTCCGTCTTTTAGGCGGAATTTAATTTCTGTTTCCCATTTGGACAAATCTGGTTTTACTTGTTCATTTGGAAACAATAAAGTTACTTTATCTATGGATTCAAAAATTTTAGGTACTGGTTTCTTGTATGCACTTCATAATCTATATATGTTAGATATCGATACCTCTTATAATGAGACCATGCAAGTTAGTACTATAGGTACCAAAAGGAAGCTGAATATGGATAACTTAGCTGCTCTATGGCACAGACGTTTGGGTCACATATCCAAATCTAGAATAGAGCATCTTGTGTCAGATGGTATCATAAATACAGTTGATTTCACAGATTTGGACTCCTGTGTTGAGTGCATTAAAGGTAAACAAACTAAACAAAAGAGATTAGGTGCCAATAGGTCATCAAACGTCTTAGAGTTGATACATACGGACATCTGTGGCCCATTCCCTACAGCAACTAGGAATGGTCAAAGATACTTTATATCATTCATAGACGATTACTCACGTTATGGGTACCTATATCTCATTCATGAGAAATCTGAGTCTCTGGACGTTTTCAAATCTTATAAGGCCGAAGTTGAAAACCAACTCGGAAAGAAGATTAAATCTGTTAGATCTGACCGTGGAGGTGAGTACTATGGCAGATATGATGGTTCAGGTGGACAACGTCCAGGACCATTTGCTATTTTCCTACAGGACTGTGGTATAGTCCCTCAATACACCATGCCTGGTACACCCAGCATGAATGGTGTATCTGAGAGACGTAACAGGACTCTTATGGATATGGTTAGAAGTATGATCAGTCATTCTTCTTTACCTGAGTCTCTGTGGGGAGAAGCATTAAAAACAGCAGTCTATCTTCTTAACAGAGTACCAACTAAAGCAGCTGTAAAGACACCTTATGAGCTTTGGACTGGACGCAAGCCCAGTCTAAAGCACCTTCATGTTTGGGGATGTCCTGCTGAGGCTAGGCCTTATAGGCCTAATGAGACAAAATTGGACTCCAAAACTGTTAGTAGCTACTTTGTTGGTTATTCTTAGCGATCTCGGGGTTTTAAATTTTATAATCCTACTTCCAGATCTATTTTTGAGATGGGAATTGCAACATTCTTTGAGGATGTTGAGTTTGGGGGGAGAAATAAGGTTAGAAACATTGTCTTTGAGGAGGGATCGAGTCAGGAACACTCAGTGTCGATTCCTATCTTTGCTCCTGGGACTGTTCAGGTTCCTAGAATTGTTAATATCCCAGAAGCAATTCCGGATCCAATACAAGACAATGTTGATCAACTTCCCCATCAGGATGAAGAAGTTGTTCTTCCTCAAGTACAAGCTCAACAACCTCAAGAATTTGAGCCAGAACCTGTGCCTTTAAGAAGGTCCACTAGAGAGAGAAGAAATGCTATTCCGGATGACTATGTAGTATATCTTCAGGAACATGAGGACACTGTAGACATGGTGGAAGATGATCCAATCAGCTTTCATCATGTCATGCAGGATTCCAACTCTCATAAGTGGATTGAGGCAATGAGTGAAGAATATAAATCTATGCAAGACAATCAAGTTTGGGATCTTGTTCCATTACCTGAAGGAAAGAAACTCATTGGTTGCAAATGGATATTTAAAACCAAGAGGGATTCTAAAGGTAATGTGGAAAGATATAAGGCACGTCTTGTAGCTAAAGGCTTCACTCAGAAAGAGGGGATTGACTATAAAGAGACCTTCTCTCCGGTTTCATCGAAGGACTCTTTTAAGACAATCATGGCTCTAGTTGCACATTTTGATCTTGAGTTACATCAAATGGATGTGAAGACTACGTTTCTCAATGGAGACATTGATGAAACCATCTATATGGTGCAGCTAGAAAACTTTGTGTCTGGAGACCCAAAGCTACTGGTATGCAGATTAAAGAAATCCATTTGTGGACTCAAGCAGGCTTCTCGTCAGTGGTACTTCAAGTTCCATGAAGTAGTTGTCTCTTTTGGTTTTGAGACAAATGCTGTAGAAGATTGTGTGTATCACAAGTTCAGTGGGAGTAGGTTTATCTTTTTGGTCTTATATGTGGATGACATATTGCTTGCTACTAATTGTAAGGACTTGCTGCACGAGACCAAAGTCTTTCTCTCAAAACACTTTGAGATGAAAGATTTAGGTGAAGCTTCTTTTGTATTAGGGATTCAAATACATTGAGACCGTACTCGAGGTATTCTTGGATTATCACAAAAGGGCTATATTGAGAAAGTGCTCAAGAGATTTAGTATGCACAATAGTAGACCAATTGATACCCCAGTTGCTAAAGGAGATAAATTCAGTCTTGATCAGTGTCCGAAGGGTGAACTTGAGATTCAGGAGATGCAGAAGATTCCTTATGCGTCAGCAGTTGGGAGTTTGATGTATGCTCAAGTTTGCACTCGTCCAGATATTTCATTCATAGTTGGCATGTTAGGACGATATCTCAGTAATCCAGGAATGGATCATTGGAAAGCAGCCAAAAGAGTCTTGAGGTATCTTCAGAGAACTAAGGGACATATGCTCACATACAGGCGATCAGATCAGCTTGAGATCATTGGGTATACTGATTCTGATTTCGCGGGATGCCAAGATAGTCGAAAATCCACATCAGGCTACATATATCTCTTGGCTGGTAGTGCTATTTCTTGGAAGAGTGTGAAACAAACTCTAGTAGCTACCTCTACCATGGAAGCATAATTTGTAGCAAGCTACGAGGCACCCAATCAGGCAATCTGGCTGAGGAACTTTGTCACAGGGCTGCGCATTGTGAATGGCATTGAAAGGCCATTAAAGTTATACTGTGATAATAACTCAGCGGTTTTATTCTCCAACAACAACAGAAGCTCTTCTCGATTGAGACACATTGAGATAAAGTTTCTGGCTGTGAGGGAGAGAGTACAGAGTGGATAGATATCCATAGAGCATATTGGAACGAACTCCATGATTGCGGATCCGCTCACTAAGGCTGTGATACTGAAAGTTTTTCATGAGCACACTACTCATATGGGTGTCACATTATTTGAGACTATTTAGTTTCAGTGGGAGTTTGTTCATTATGGTTACATTATATTTGTGTATACTCTGTTTTGTAATGGATATATTATGTTATTAATACTCAGTTTCTGCATAAAATAAAGTATTTATTTTGTTACACTCTGTATTATTGATTGATCTCACTAAAGTATGACCAGTTGGAAACAGACATGATTAGATCACATTACATGTAGTTTCCATGCTACACTCCTATTATTGATCTATGTCATTTGAGAGTATTGGTAATGTGATTGATGGTGGTTTGAGTCACGATGAATGTGGCGACTGACCCTTCAGTCCTTTATCGATATAATCAATGGACGAGATTGTTTGAGGCACCTTCAGTATAACTGCTTTTATGAGCTCATTAAGGTATATACATTTATATTTAATATATGTTAGCCCAAGTGGGAGATTGTTAGAATTAATTTTATATTGATAAAATTAATCCTCTAATTAATCATAAGTATGGGCTAAATATATTTAAATATTAAATATGTATTGCAGTCAAATTAAAATAGTCAATTAAAGTTTTAATCAAATTAGGATTGTTGACTATTGAGGTGTCCTACTCGTAATAGGATTATAAGTGTAGAGACCGATAAGAATTTCTGTTTTGTTGAAGGACCAAAATAGAAATCATCATCATCAGTTATAAATAAGGGGTCGTGGTCTCCAGGGGAACATAACAATTTTGAGAGAACATTACGTTCCTTCAGTAGTGCTTCCACTAAACTTAAAGTGTGTATCTCCTGGAAAGCGACAAACTCCAAAATCGTCTTCAGCTTCAACATACGATGATGTCAGGTATGCAATTTAGCCCTTTGCAATTTAATTTGAATAATCTAGTGATCTATGCATATTTTAGGTTTTAGGGGAATTAAGTTTTCTTCCCCTTTCATTTAGGGGAATCAGATTTTTACTCCCTTTCAATGAACTGTCTTAATCGTCTCCATTACAAACTTCTTTTAATGTAATTTTAAACTTATTATACCATTTGTTTCCTTTCTATTTTTTTTCTTTCTTTTTTATTTTGTTTTGGGGTTAATCCCTTCAGCATCTGCATGCAAAAGCATTTGGTCCATCGATTGCATTAGCTATCTAGCAATTCAATCATTTTATGCGGCTTTGTTAATAGAAAAAAATTAGGTACAGTGACAAATATAAAATAGAGAAAGAGAAAAAGAGAGAGCCTATAAAAGAAAAATTAAAGCTATGCAACCCAAAATCAAAACTAATAAGGTCTTTAAGGTAGAAAACCACAAAATACGACAAATTTTTTGGATCATCTCTGCTTTTTTTTTTTTTTCTTTGCTAAGAGAAAAACAATGAACTTTGAGAGAAATGAAAGAAAATATGGAAATGAAAATTATGTATAATGGGTGAATTGTGTAAATAAAAACTAGTTTTAATAAAGTAAAGGGTATTGATGTCGTTTGGTAGATTGTAGTAATAAAAAATTTAAATTTAAATTTTATAATAGGGATGTATTAATAAATTGAGATGTATTTAGTATTTTTGGGGATGTAAATATCCCCACCCAAAAATAATAAACACTCGTTAGTAGTTTAGGCAACTCAGCTGTTGAATTAATCTTTTCGAAATTTTTCCTAATAAATATTCGGCTTTTTTTTTGAAACATCAACTTTATTTGAATATTAACGAAATTGTCTATTTTCAAACTATTTTTTTATTTATAATTCTTTAAACTTAATAAATGCTGAAAATATTGCTTTTTTTGCCAGTTGCTGAAAATATTATTATGCTATTTAAAATAATCATTACATTCGCATTTTTATTTATATAACATATCAAATGAAATATAATATTTATTTTTATATGAAGATAATTATTCTTAATCATCAACTTACATATTAATCATAATTATTACTTTATAAAATAATTAAATATTCATCAATTAATAACTTATCACCCATCATAAATCACTAAATTAAATGGATTATCAATCATTTAAATACAACGTATTTACAAATATATATACTCTACACCATATAAATAAATAAATATATATATACATATATTAAACCTATTAATTAGAAATATCCTGAATTTTTGGTTTTTTATAATTAATAGATCATTTGAAATTAAGTTATTGTATCCCAAATTTTTAAAATGATTCACAACTATACCATTTGGTAAAAAAAAATTCTTGAATTTTTTTTGTCTCTTTTAAATGTATATGATATGGATCAAACATATAAAAGGTTTATTACTATTTAGTCCTGCATTTATTTTAATTAATAAGCTTATCCATCTCCTTTGAAAATTATATTAAATAGTACCTCACTTTTGCTTTTGTTTAGTCATTCTGTTTAAAATAATTAAAATTTTCATTAAGTGAATAGAAAAAGATCAAAATATCCTTGTACAAATTATTTGGTTATAAAACCTAATAAGCTACTATTATCCCTCTTTTTTCTTTTATTTCTTTAATAAAAATTCAGCTTAAAGTTTTTTGTATTTTTCTAAAAAAATAGAAAAAACTTTTTATATATGTTAAATAATAAAAAATACATTTTATTGTAAAAAACAAAAAAAAATTACACTAACTAAAAATATACATTCTCTCATTTTAATTTTATTTTCTTTGAAATGTTTATATGATTTCTTTACTATGATTCAGGGAGAATTTTATTGTGCTTTATTGCTAAATAATACAAGAGTCATAAAAGCATAAGAAACCCTACTACAATAAAAGCTAAATTCTTTAAATCGTGCCTAGAAATTGTAATCACCATGTACGCATTCTCATATAACATTGTTTCCTAAAATACATACAACTGTACATTACAGCATACCAAGACTGAGCACAGATTCTAGAAATATCCAAACCGATCTAAATATCCGAACCGAAATATCCATAATTGAAAAAATTCGTTGACTTTTTTACTTTACCCGAACCGAACTATATCGATTTTTTTAAAATATAGAACTGTTTTGGATATTAGTCTATAACTGAACCGATAATCGAACCGGATCAGACTGAACCGAATTGAATAATGTAATATCCCAAAGTATACCCTAAAAGTTTTGAAATATTTATTGTTGTATTTGAATTAAATGTGTATGTTTAAATGGAAACAAAAATGAGGTAAGGGAAGAGTGTATATGTTGTATATATAGTGATATATACAACATATACAAGTCAAAGAAACGAAGTCAAAGAAGATTAATTAATTATTTTAAATTAATTAAATTAATTAAATAAAAAATTGAATTAGTGAGTGAATGAAGATATTTGATTATTTTAATATTTAATTGCTTGGTGGAGGTTTAAAGAGAGATTGAGTGGTTAAGTGAAGAGGGAGAGTTGACTTTGCTCTTTTCTATTCATCTTCTTCTTTTTTCTTTGGTTGGCTGACCATCACCATAGCAAGAGAGGAAAGATAGATTTTGCTCATCCAAACTCAAGATTGAAGGATGTTTCAAGTGATCAAGTTGGAAATCTAAGAAGTTTCATCACTTTTGATAAGTTTTCCACTTGATTCCCTTGTTTTCTTTTAAGTTTGTGTTGTGGGCTTGGTGTTTGATTGTTGATGGTATGAGTATGTTTGATTGTGGTGTGTTTGAGAGTATTTGGTTTATTTGATTTTGATTTTTGGGGTTGGACTGAAGAGAAAGTGTTAGGTTTGGTGGAAGAACAAGTGTTGTGTTTGAGTTGTGTGTATGTAATGGTTGTGAATTGGTGTTTGATGTATGTTTTGAATTGTTTTGGTGTTTTTGCAAGTTATTATGGTTTATGTGTGTGTTTAGTTAAGTTTTTTTGAAGTGGAAAATGGTGGAAGTAAGAGGTTTGTTGGATGTGTTGTTGTTGTTGCCGGAATCAGAATTTTTGGCCTGACACACGCATGAGCACGGCCAGGTCTTTGGGCGTGTCAATGGTTCTGTGTTCTTGGATGGGTGACACGAGCAGTGACACGCCCATGTCACTGAGCGTGTCACAGCTTCTGTGTTGTAGTAGCATTGACACGTCCAGTGACACGCCCATGTCACTGAGCGTGTCATAGCTACTGTGTTGAGAGAGGATTGACACGGCCAGTGACACGCCCATGTCACTAAATGTGTCAAAGCTTCTGTGTTGTGAGTTTAGGGCACGGTCAGGGACACACCCGTGTTGTTGAACGTGTCATGTTTAGAGTTAGCCCTAGTTGGTTCTTATCTATATTATCTCATGTGTATCTCTAAGTGAGTGTGTATGATCACCTTTGGTTTAGGTTTTGAAGAGAGTTAAGTTGCTCTAATCCTAATGTTGAAGGATTCTTGGAAGAGGAGTTTGGTGTGGTGTGAATTGCTCTTGAGGTAAGTACAAACCCTACATTATTGCATATATTTACATGACATGGGGACTTAACACATTTGGTTGTAAATGTGTTAAGTAATCTATTACATTGTTGATACATTTGATTAATGTTATGAATTGTATAATGTGAAAGATATGATGAGATGTGAAGCCATTGTTGTTGGCTATAATGATGCAAATGAAATAATTGGGGCATGTTTGCCTAGATGATTATGAGGAAATGAGAATGGAATTGATAATGAAAGAATGAAAGAATTGTGTGCCTAATGTGTTATTCACTTTTCAGAGTTTTGTTGTTGGTGGCATGCCTAATAGTAACAATCTCTTGAAGCTGGGTTGGGCTTGATCCTTGAAGCCAAGTTGGGTTGAAGTTTAGCATGCTTAACTCCCCTTGAAGCTTGGTTGGGTCTAGTCCTTGAAGCCTAGTTGAGATGTTACAACCCTTGAAGCTAGGTTGGGTTTGGTTCTTGAAGCCAAGTTGGGTTGATGCTTAGCATGCTTTGCTCCCCTTGAAGCTTGGTTAAGTCTAATCCTTGAAGCCTAGTTGGGATAATGATAAATGTGATAATTAAACCAAAACATTAACTCTGAAAGTTGAATGGCATATTAGTTTCTTTTGGGCCCATGTTTGTCTTTGTTTAAATGTGAATTATAAATGGTAAAATAAATGAATTATAAGACTTAATGTAAGGTTTTGAAATATGATATTCTTATGTATTGTTTATTATATATGAATGTGTGACATTAGCATTACAGTAAAGCATATTGTTATTGTGGGTTGTATCACTAAGCCTATGGCTTAATGCGATTGTGGTTCGTCGCGCAGGTGACAGGGTAGAACCGGAGAGTTCAGCTAGACCGAGTCGAGTCTAGACTTTGAAGTGTTGATTGTGGGCTTAAAGATCAGAGATAAACTGTCAAATATGTATAAATTTTATGTTCTGTAAACATGGATTTTGATGTATTTATATATGTAAATACCACTACATTTTCCGCTGCATAATGAATAAATATTTTATCTAGTATAGTTTTTAATAAAATATGAAGCGCTTTAAGTTTTCTTATAATATTGTTAAATTGAAAGATTGGTTTGCTTATTATAAACCGTGGCACTCCTGTGTTCGGTATACGTATACTACAGGTGTAGTAGTATGTAGTGTGCGTATACGGAGTATAGGGGTATTACAAATAACCAAAATAGTATCCAATTTATTATTAATAATATAAAATTATATTATATTTTATTGATGTATTATTTAATATTTAATATTTTTAAAATATATTAAAATTATTTTATTAATTTATATTATGTCATGCTATATATTCATTTTAAAATTTTTAATTTTCTATACTATGCTCTATATATACTTTAAAAACTTTTATGTTTTGTCACTAATCAAACTAATTCTATAACTAAATATAATTTATTAACATATTTATATGAATAATTACTATCACTTTTTATAGTACCAATGATAGTAATTCATACTAATTATAGTAATCTGTATTTGATAAAGTAATTTAATATAATATATTAGTAGCTTTTAAATAATAATAATAAGTATAAATATTAACAATAATTAATACTTATGAGCACTGATAATGAATACAAATAATATGATATAATTTTTTTATGAATATGAGTAATAACAATTAACAAATGAATAATTGTGAATGAATTTGATAAGAATATAAAGATATAATTATAATAGTATGTTTGTGCATATATATAATACTATAATAATGTATTAGTAGTAAATAAAAATATACTTTACAATTAAAACAGATGAAAAATTATTTGATTAATAATAATTATTCGTGAATTGTGTATTAAAATATATCTATAATTGATTAATTTAAATTATTAAGATATTTAAATTTGAAGTTATTTTATTTTATTGATTAATTTAAATTATTAAGTTATTTTATTAATGAGTAAATTAATAAGTAAATAAATTGGTTAATTGAAATTGGTTGATTTATTGAAATAAATTAATTAGTAATTAATTGAATAAGTTATTATTATTGTTAAAATAAATTATTAATCTTATTATAAATTTATTAACTTTGAGGATAAATGTAATTAAATTTTTAATCTTATATTATTGTGAATTTATTTATTTATTTATAATTTTAAAGTCGTTTAACTATGCTAATTCAATAAAATATAAATAACTTGTAAAATATTATTAATTATTATTTTATTATTTAAATTTGAAAAAAATAATTTTAAATCTCCGAATCTCCGTCTCTGTTTGGAATCGGAATCGCTCCGTTATGACCGAATATTCGAACAAATCAAACCAAATTTTTCGATTTAGTTCGGTACGGATATTTTATATATTCGGTTCGGTTTCAGTTCCAATAATTTTGAAATATCCAAATTTTAGTTCGGTTTCAAAGATTTTTAAATCTTCGAACCGATCCGGTCCATGCTCACCCCTACCGCATACTCCCCCCTCAAGTTGGTGCATGAAGATCTTGAATGCCCAACATGCACAGAAGAAGTTTAAATTGTGTCCTTCTAAGACCTTTAGTGAAAATGTCTGCCAGTTGTGTATTGGTGCGCACATGAGACGTAACAATAATCCCTTGTTGGATCTTGTTACGAATAAAATGACAATTAATTTCAATGTGTTTAGCTCTTTTGTGATAAACAGGATTAGTAGCAATATGCAAAGTCGTCTAGCTATTGCAAGACAAGCATATATGGGGATCAAGAGTCACACCCAATTATGCTAACAAACTTTTCAACAACTTCAATTTGAAACTTGTAGTAGCCATTGAATGATATTCAGTCTCTACAGACGAACGCGAGACAATATATTATTTCTTAGTCTTCCAAGAGACTACGGGATGACCCAACAATATCACATAACCAGTCAATGAATGACGAGTCAAAGAACAACTTGCTCAATCTAAATCACAATAAGCATATACGCACAAGCCACTATCAGATTGTAAAAATATGCCTTGTCCGGGATGGCCCTTCAAGTTGCGCACCACGCACAAGGTTGCTTCCCAATGATCCAATCGTGAACTCTGCATAAAGTAAGCCATAACATGAACACTATAACATAATTTAGGTCTAGTAATAGTTAGATATATCAACCTTCCCACCAAACGATGATACTTGTCGGGATCTTCCATGATAGGACTATCAGCAAGGGCTAACCGATGATTGGGTTCAATTGGACTGATGTGGGTTTTGCTCCCAACAAGCCAGTTTCTGTAATAATATCCAAAGTATACTTCCGTTGACACAAAGAAATTATCTTAGGTCCATAAGCCACTTCAATACCGAGAAAATACTTAAGCTCCCCAAGATCTTTCATATGAAAACACCTACTAAGATAACTCTTGAGTTTTGCTATAGCACCAAAATCATTCCCAACAATAATTAAATAATCAACATATACCTAACCATGGTCACGGTTCACTGTGAATCGGACTGTGAACAGACAGTCCAATTTATGAATCGGACCGGAACTGAAAAAATCTATTCCTAATTAAAACTAAGATAGGATTGTAAGGGTCTGGTTTGGGTTCATAATTTCTCTAACTGGAACCAAAATCGAAACTGGTGGTTCAGAACCGTGAAAAAAAAATAAAAATTAATGTAATATGTAGTATTAATACATATATTAATTTTTAATATATATAAAACATATATTTTTTAGTTTAAAATTAAAATCTATAGTTAATTTTTTTTTCTTATGCTTCAATTGTAGTTTTAAATATTTAAAATTATGTAGTTAAATATATATATTTATAATGAAAAATTATATTTGCTAAAAATTATCATTATTATTAAAATTATTATTTATTATTAATATATTAATAATTATTATTGTTAATTTGTTATTTTTAACAATTAATATTATTTAACTTAATTTATATTATCAAATTTATGAGCTAAGTGTTCAATCTCAAGAAAATATTATCAATTATTGTTATTTTTATTGAAATAATAAATTAAATTGAATCGGTGGTTCAAACAGAAACCCGCCCACCTTTTAAGGGCTTGAACTTTAACCAAACCAGCTCTTATCGATTAAGGTTAAGGTTCATAATTTTTATAAACCAAAACTGTCGAACTGTGGCCGTGCCTGCATACACCAACACTATTTCTTAACTAGAATTCTAGCAATAGGAAAACAATGACTAGTCATAATAAGTTTGGACAAAGTCATACTTTTTCAAAGCCGCTAACAATTTCTCAAACCAACATCGTGGAGCCTGTCTCAACCCATATTGTGATTTCTTCAACTTACAAACTTTTGTTGGATCAAAGGAAGAAAATCTTAGAGGCATCTTCATATAGACCTCCTCATCTAGGTCAACATGCAGAAAAAGCATTGGTGACATCCATTAGATGAAACTCCCAATTTTTCACTGCTGCCATCGCCAACGTCGTTCTAATGGTCACCATTTTTGCCACTCGAGCAAATGTTTCAGTGTAATTTATCCTTTTAACTTGATTATTACTTAAGATCACCAATCTCACCTTGTATCACTCAATCGTCCCATGTACTCGATACTTGATCTTAGAGACCCATTTACATCTAATTAATTGCCTTCTTACCAGCAAACAAAGTCATAGCAGCCCATGTGTCATTATCCTCCAAGGCTTGAATTTCCTTTTGCATAGCCTCTCATCACTTTACGTCATGGACTGCCTCAGAGAACTATATGGGCTCAACAATCATACTAACTGTAGCTAAGAAACTTCAATATTTCTCAGAAAAGTTAATACATGGCACATAATTTGATATGGGATAAGGAGTCATACCTGAGAAGCTTTGCTCTGACTTGTTTGTAGCATAGATGGGTTCTTTTAGGCACCGAGCATTATATGTCACAAAATCCTTCAACAATGTAGATGGTTTAGGCTATTGATGTCCCCTTCCTAAGTTCTCAGTTGGTTAGTCTAGTACCTCATCCGCATCGCTGCTAGAAAGTAAATATGTGACATTGTCTCTTCACTAATTTCATTGCTCCCCCTTACTACATCATTTTCAATTCTCTGAGCTAAATTCGAGTCATGAGAAACTACAAGCATGTGTCCAAACAACCCATCATCATCGTCAGTTACCGTGTTCGCAACTAGTAGGGTAGAGACTTCAGAATCATGCTTCACATTCTCGACATAAGGAAATGGATTCTCATGAAAAATCACATCTCTTGAAATTAAATATTCATCAATTTCAACATCATATAAGCGCCATCCCTTTTTTCCATACGAATAATGAATAAATATATACTTTTTGCTTCTTGCACCAAATTTATCTTTATCAAGTGGTGTTCGATGTACATAACGAAGACATCTAAAAACCTTAAGAAATTCATACTAAGGCACCTTTCTAAAAACATTTCCATCAAGAAGTGAAGATGGAGTTCTGTTGATTAGAAAACCTGCTGTCAACATACACTCACCCCAAAATCGGATGGGTAAGTTGGCCTAAAATCGTAAAGCCCTTGCCAAATTTAGTATATGCCTATGTTTTCTCTCTACCTACCCATTTTGCTAAGGTGTTCCAACATAAGAAGTCTGGTGTAAAATTTCTTGTGTTTCAAAATAAGACGCAAACATGTGAATTCAATTATGTAATCATTATGGACAATCTTAACTTGCTTTTTAAATTGCCGCTCTGCCAAAACATAGAAATTCTTAATTGGCTGTCCAACCTAATTCTTGTCAAGTAATAGATAAATCCAAACAGCTAGTGAAAAATCATCCGCAGTAGTCAAGAAATAAAATGCACCATATGATGCAGGTTCTTTGTAAGGTCCCCACAAATCACAATGAATTAAGAAAAAAATAGTCATTAGCCTTATTATCACTTCGATAAAATACAAATCGACTTCGTTAGCACGATAACAAACATCACATAGTTCTGATTTATTTTCATTATCGGTACCACTACTTTCAATTTGAGAAATAGAAGACAAAACTTATGCAAAAGGATGACCCAACCGTTAATGCCACAAATCCTCATTTATTCTACTAACTTTATTAGCCTACACTGGCAATGTTGAGCGAAGATAATAAACCCCATCGCACTGCTCACCTGCTTTAATCAGAGTCCTCAAAGTGCAGTCCTGTATCATACACAATTTACCAGTGAATGTGACAATACAATTCAATGCTTATAACAATTTTGCAACAGATATAGGAGTACAATTCATATTAGAGACAAATAGAACATGATTTACATAGATGTGATTTCCCAAATACAATTTCTCTTCCTTTAAGGCCACCGTATTTTTCCCATTATGAAGGTTTACCGGGCATGGTGCGATTTCTCAAACATTAGATAATAGACTTATATCTCCTACCATGTGATGTGAAGCCCCAGAGTCTACAATCCATTCATTCATATTTATCTTACAGGATTCGTTCTACTCCCTCGGCTTTACTTACATTCAGTAACTCAAGCAATTTCGACCATTACTTTCCACTTAGTCTTGGAATCCTGCTGTGATCAAAATTTGAAGTGTTGGTCTCACTTCCTGCAAGACGAGTAGCATTGGCCTTAGCATTGCTTCCGTGCAGAAATCAAACAACCCATTATTGCTTCCATGATTACGACCAATTCCTTCCCTGTCCCTCAAGGTCTATCTCCCACCATTTCGGATACCCAATAATATGAAAAATTCCTTGGCTTCATGACTAGGTCATCCATAATGGCTACAAGTTTCATTCTTCTCTTTCACATGCATAGAAGCAGCAGAAACCCGCACTCCCACCTGTGCTACAAAACCCATCACAATCCCTTATTCTTCTTTGCTTCGTATAATGTTTTGATGCCCTTCTTATTGAATAACCATAGGATAGACCCTATTCAAATTCAGCATGGTCTCCATGCTTAAGACATTAGAACGCAAAGTCCCATATATCACATCATCCAAACCCATAAGAAATTGACGAACCCTTTCTTCTTCATGCTTTCTTTCAAGCTCAGTAGAAATGTAACACCGACACCCACCACATCGACAGTTAGGTATTGGCTCACAATTCACAAATTCATCCCACATCACCTTCAATAATCCAAAATACTCTACTACTGTCTATCCACGTTGCATGCACATAACAATATTAGTCTTCAATTGATGGACGGGAGGTCTATTCCTTATAGAGAATTGTTACCGAAGATCCTCCCACAGGTCTTTCACATTCTCCATATAGGTTATGATAGAATGCAAGGTCGGCTCAATATTATTAAATATCCAAGCCACCAACATCGAGTTCACACCATCCACTAGTCTTCAATTTCAAATGAATCATCAGCTAGTCTAACTATAATTCCATCAACAAATCTAAGCTTTTTCTCTGCTTAAAGAGCGTTGCTCATCGATCTCGCCCACTCATAATTCTCTCATTTTCAGTTGTTCTATTGAGATGATCATACTAAGATTATTAGAAGGATGCAAGTAATAGGATGACGTGTTCAATTGTCCTTTTCGAGACCCTTCGCCATTCTTTAGTTCCTTTCCCGCTTCGTCTTTGGTCATTTTGCCAATTTCGTCAACCACAATTTAAGGATGTAGAACCAGGCTCTAATACCATATGATTTTAGGAAAATTTGTGTCATGCTTTATTGCTGAAATAATACATATATATACAAGTCGCAGAGGAACAAGAAATCCTCCTACAAAAAAAGCTAAATTCCTTATTTTGTGCCTAGAAATCATAATCACCATATACACTTCCTAATATAACATTGTTTCCTAAAATATATAAAGTTGTATATTATCGCATATATACTCAAAATATAATTTTTATATCATTAGAGTATGTAAATAATTTAAAAGAAAATTTTTGTTCTATTAAACTAAAAAAATACTATCATGATTATGTATCAAAACTAATTTTGAATTTAGTTGAACAAATAGGAAAAAAATGCCGATAAATTTAAATTTTATATTTTTAATATATAATCAATGCTATTTCTATTATTCTATTATTAAATATTCCCTTGATTGCTATAAATTATTTTGAATAATAATAAAGAATTATTTTGTCGATAAAAAATAAATGTAAATGATCATTTAATTCTTTTTTTAAAAGAATATGAATTTATTAATTTAATTAAATATGAAAGACTAAATAATAACATAAATTTCACATATTTTTAATGCATTTCTTATGCCATAGGAAAGGGCAAAAAGTTCAAAAGAACAAATTTGACCGAAAAGCACAATTAATAATTTTAGAAGTTTGATGTGTAATAACTTATTTAATAACTTAGCTCAGAGATGTAGGTCCTGTTTGGTTTAGCAGTTTCATGCAGCTGATAGCTATTTCTGATAGCTGGTAGCTGGTAGCTGTTGCGGATAGCTGTTAGCTGATGAATAATGAGCGTTTGGTAAAAATATAGTAAGCTGTTGTTGTTATTGTGTAAAATGACCAATAAGGATATAATTTTAAATAAACTCAAATTTTGAAAATTTGAATAATAAATATATTTATAATAAATTTAAAAAATATAATCTACCAGCCACAATAAAAATAGATTGATGCCTTTTTTCTTTGGTAAAATTTATTGGTAGCTTTTTTTTTCGAAAAAAATATTAGTAGCTTTTTTTTGGTAAAATATATTGCAATCCTCATATATTCGATTAATTAATATATATATATATATATATATAAGATTGATGTATAAATCATTGATTTGGCATATATCGTTATACTTTAATAATCACACGTTATAAGTTTAAATTAAAGGTTACAGATATTAATATTATCTAATAATTCAGGGTTAATATTGTCAAATAAAAAAACTATCAGCAGCTGTTTAGAAAAAGCTAGGAGGAGGAGCTTTTTCAAACAGCTGCTGTTTGAGCCTTCAAACAGCTAACAGCTGCTGATAAAAAAGTTAACCAAACACCTATTCTTTAGCTGATTGACTTGAAACAGCTATCAGCTGCCTCAATCAGCTAAACCAAACACCCAGTAGTCGAAATTATAAAAAATAAAAATATTTTAGGCTGATATCTTTTTTTCTTTTACCTTTACAAAAGATTAAAAAAAAAAAAGACAAAGCATGATATAAAATAATTATAAGTTTCTCCTATTTTGTTTGCATTCTTTTGGTTTTTGAATGCTTCTGCAAGCAACTTTTGGAAAAGGAAAAAAGGTGGCGTGGTCACAATTGCTTCTTTTTTCTTTTTTTTCTTTTTTTTTTTATTTATAGTAATTTGCTTCTTTGTCTTAACGTTGAAAAAATAAGTCCAAAAGTTGCCTAACTGGACAGCTTTTTTGAAGGGCATTTCCTAACCCTAAAAGCTTTCCATTCCATAGAGAGTAGGGCATTGCAATATTTTGCACTTATATAATAATTTACTTTTAATTCTAAACTTGTTCTCTTTTTAATAATTCTTATTAAATTAACAAAATAATAATTACTACTAAATTTCTTTCAAAAAAATTTATTATGAAATTAATAAAAGTTTTCATCATCACATTGGATGAAGAACTAAAATTGTAATCTTCCATTCACATTTTCACAAAAGAATGAAAAACCAATGAAATTAGAGTTGATTGGGATAAAAAAAAGAATATTAGATAATAAATGTAGAATAATTTTACTAAAATATTATTATTAATCATTTTATAGGATATTTTAAACCCTCAGTTTTAAAATAAAAATAATTTAAATATATTTATAAAATTACCTCAAAAATATATTTTATTTTAAAAAATACTACACCTAAAAAAATTAAAAAATATTAAAACCAATTTTTTTTCAAAAATACTTTCTCTTTCATTTCAAGCAATATTTTACTATAATTTTTTTTTTCAAGCTTTAGTAGTAAATGAACATATTTTAGTAAAATAATAAAATTATATTTTAGACAAATAAAATATATTAAATTTTTATAAAGAAAAAATTATAATTTTTATTACAAATGAGAAATAATACTCACAAAATAAAATAAAAAGGATAATATATATATATATATATAATATAAATAAAAATTATTAAATATATTTTTAAACAAATTTTATATATTTGAACCAAAAACCGACTTGTACCGAACCGAATTATACCAAACTAAATAACCGAAATAAGAATTGATTTATTATTGATAATATAAAAATATATTTTATTATATTAATTTATCACTTAATATTTAATATCATAAATAATTAAATTATAATAATTTTTTAATTTAACTAAAAAATAAATTAAATATAAATATAATTAATAGTTGTATATATTTTTTAATTTATCAGCTAATCAATATTAATTTACATGTTTACCATATTAATAAATTAATAAAATATATTTTAAATAATATTTTAAATATTATAATCAATATTATTTTACATGTTGTGCCAAGGGTGTAAAGATATGGACTCAATGCAAGTAATATTATTGTTAAATTTTTTTACAAATTATTTTTTTGGATTGAATTTAATTGAAATTTAAATTTTTTGTTGGATTGAATTAATTTAGATAAGAGTTTATTTTTTATTTTTTTAAATTAGAATTTATTTTGATTATTTTCAAAATATTTGAGCCAATCATTATACTTTTTTTTTTGTTAAATTATTAGGAGTGAAGTTCAAAAAAAGCATTTGGAGTTTTGTAAATTTTGACTTATCCATCTTTTTTTATGCATTTAAGTTATTTTATTTAAAATTTATAATAAATTAATGTTGGATATTGATATTTTAGTTATAGATATTGAATATTGAAATTTTAATTATAGATATTGACATTTTAATTAGGAAAATAAGATATTGATATGTTGATTATAAATATTGGATATGGACATTTTGATTATGAATATTAAATATTGCTATTTTGATTACGGATGTTGGCATTTTTATTTTATTTTATTATGGATATTGAATGTTAAATGGTTGTAAAATTTTATTATTTATATTTTAGACTATTTTATATTATATAATAATTTTAATTTATTATTAAAAAATTAAAAAATAGAGTTAAATATTCGAATATCTGAAATTCCAAATTAAATTTTTTTAAAAAATTGGAGTAATATAATTCGAAAATTTTTTAGTTTTTGAGCAATTTTGGAGATGATATTTTAAAATTTTTTAACATTTAGTTCGGTTATGGAGTTTTGTCAATTTGTGGGTTGCTTCGAACTGGTGCTTATCACTACTTTCATTACTGTCATTTTTCTATTTCTCCTTATCTTTTCTTCAAGTGATTGTATATAACTACATCGCTCTTACGATAATTCTTTGCAAATGAATATATTTAATAGCAAAGAAAGCAAAAGAAATGATAGGTAAGCTTCTTGTTGCGATGGCAAGATAGTAATCTACTAGGCTAGGTGGACAGTAATACATTGCTGCTTTTGGTAGTTGGCATTGATGGATGGTTGTTACTGGTTGAAACTTGGACGGTAAGAAAGTTGAGGGATTAACAAAAATAATTTATATTAAAAAATATTATAATTATAATATTAAAAAAATAATTTATTAATATTATAATTTATTATATTAATAAATTTTAATAATTTTAAATTTTAATATATTTAGTATTATTTAATAATTATTTAATTTTGATATTATAAATTATTAAATTATAAATTATTTATTAAATTATAGGTTATTAAATTATTATAATATTATAAAAATATCTATTAATATTAAAAATTGTTAATATTAAAAATATTAATTAATAAATAATTTTTAAAAATATTATATTAATATTTAAAAGAAATTCAAATTAACATCTAATGTTTTAATAAAATCCAAATTAGACTATACAGCTAACTAGTTTAACAATTCCCTTAAAAAAACACAATTTAAACTAAATTTTAAAAAAGAAATAGTTAAAAAATATATAAAGATCAATTATAATTTTTTGCTATAATTGAAAGACTAAGATCAATCATAATTTCTTGCTATAATTTAAGCACTAAATTCGGCCGTAGTCCTTTAAAAATCATATTCAATAGATTGCTGGGTACCAGGTGTCAAAATCTAGCTGCTAAAATAAGAATTATATTCAAACTCACAAACGTTTTAAATTTTCAAATTTGATCGACAAATTACTATGCAGGTTACAATTACAACCCACAATCTTAAACAATTCCCAATCCGGGGAATTCGAACTCAGAAATTCCATTTGGCTTTATGTTTAATCTTTGTTTTGAAGTTAAATAACACCGAAACTTGTCCTTTTGGCATTTATGATAAGAACTGGACGAGGAAAAAAATATATACACGAGTTCATACAAGAAAATTTTGTATATCATTTTTATACTATTAAGATTTTGTTTATCTATTGCCATTTAGAAAAATAATATTTTTTTTCGAAGGAAAACAAATATTTTTAGACGATTAATAATAATAACAGCATGCAACCATTCAAATTTCTGCAGCTTTGCTACTGAAATAACAGAGACTAAAACATAACCAAAAGATTAATACTACTACTCAAGGAAATGCAGTGTAGTATGTCCTACAGCATGTCCCAATCAACCACATGCCAATGAGGGGGAAAATCCAGATGGCAGGACAGATCTACAAATACTATGTATACATATATTTTTTCTTTTAAAAAAAAATGTATACATATATTTTTATATATCTATATAAGGACGGGCTTAATTTACATCGAGGACTATATAAAGAATAGATCTTGTAGAAGACAGCTAGCGTTTACTTGTAAAACGTAAATGTGCACATGAAGTAGAAGCATCACCAGTAACAACTTCAGTAAACCAAATCGGGATGGAGGTAGCTGGGCTGAGGCGACTGAAAGTTTACATGAAGCTCTTCCAGCAACAGCAGGCAAAACTGCGTGTCCTCCAGAAGTGCTCTGCTGCTCATTTGTTGGCAGCGGATTGAGTGGTGTCCTGTTTGGAGAAGGAAGAGTTATCTTCTCACCATCACTTGGATCTTCTCATTTGTTGGCAGCGGATTGAGTGGAGACCTGCTGGATTTGTCCAAATAAATTAGCGGTCAGGACAACATTCCAAGTTTATTGATCTTACAGTGTCAGTCACAAAGGACCTGGGAGAATAGCTTAAATAAATTAAAAAAAAAAACACCCCAAGTCTCTAGGATAACAGTCTCAATCCATGTGCAAATAGAGTATTAGTCATATAGATTATGTATTCAAAGCATGGCAAAGGCCAGAAAACTCACAATTGGAAAGTGACCAGCCCAACTTCAAATTTTCCCTATCAAATACAACTCGATATCCCATCATAAAATTCTCTGCATGAAATTTTCTTTTAGCATAAAGAGAAATTTAGAGATCAAGAAACCATAAGAATAATGAAAATGAACTTTTGCCATTAAAGAAAAAAAATAAAGATGGCAAGCTTACGTCCAATGGTTCGGTTCCAATATCTTCATCAGTTGGCTGAATGGCTAAACAAAATCCAACCAGGCCCTAAACAACCAAGGTCACCATATTTACATTTCTGAGCAATACACACATAATAAAGCAGACTACAAAATTTACAAAGTCGGAGAACATATAATCTCTAACATTAGTCTGTATCGAAGGCAAAATATAAAGTTCTCAGCACAACAACAACAACAACAACTAAACCTTAGTCCCAAACAAGTTGAGGTTAGCTGTATGGATCCTCAACAAAATAAGCTCAAAATTTATAATTTAGTTCTCAGCACAAAATTTATAATTTAGTCTGCTAACTGCTGCACCCACCACACAGAGATGTCGGAGTGTTAGGAGGAGTGGAAGAAAGGACTTAAGTTACAACATACAAGAAAATTAGCATCTCTTTCTAAAGTTATGCATAACAGTAGCTCATATCAGGGGTGCAATAAGTACCTTAACTAAAATATTAATAACTAAACCATCTCATATTTACTAAGAATTCTTTTCAAATAAAATCTCTAGATCAAGATTCAAGAGTCATTTAAATCTACCGCCAATGCTGTCTGCTGATTTCATTTTGCCACTTTGAACCTAGGTTTTCCTCTCCCAAAGTTCAAAAACGTGCCTGCCATCTCTAGAAACGACAAAGCAAAAGAAAAAAGCTTTTGAGATGTCTCACCTGAATGCCATAGATCATAAAAAACTGGATTACGTATCACAAAGCTGTTGTTTAGTGGGAAAGTGAGCTTCAAATATAGAACCCTCGGCTTTGAGCTGTTTAGAAAACCATTCAAATATCAGTAACAGATGTCAAGTATCCTTGCAAAGGCAGGGAAGCAAACAAAAAGAAGCTGCTTAAAGACATCATGTCCTGCAAATTCACCTAGATTTGTAGCAATACTTCCAAGGACAACCTTCAAAGCTGGAAATTGTTGCATTCACTTGTCAGTCAAACTATCAAGCATGAAAATGAAATTAGACGGTTTGGTAATCACTTCATGTCAGAGTTCAATGTTAAATAAGTACCTCTTTAGTAATTCTTTCATAAACCTCGACTGGAAGAAATGTGAATGATGTGCCAGTATCAATTAGTGCCCTGAAGCTTGTCTGCTTAAGACAAGAACTGCCAATGCAACAAGCCTCCACTCCAACAACATTGTCGTACTGAATCAAAACATGAGTTTATACTTATGGGTGATTTAGCATCTATGCCAAAAAAAAGGAGATGATAAAGCAAAGAAGGCAGAAAATAAATCCAAAAAAATATAAATACACATACTAATTCCCATTTAAAGTCAAGAATGGAGTAGATTGCTGGGTATTCGGCCCCTGATCACCAAAAAATATTCTCCCAGAATCATCGTCATCAAAGCACATAGAGAAAGAGTTTCGAATCAATCCTGCTTTTGCAAGAAAACTTGGAACTGAAATTTCTGTCAGTCCTAAACCCATCAGACCATCGGGTGCAACCCCATCCAAGTAACCACCAATTTGCTTCATTCCACATCTGTGTTTAACAAAATAAAACAATAAGATAATAAGAAAAATGGATAAATGAGAGAAAATATAAAGATCTTACTAATATTATTAGTATTGAACTTACCAAATAAACATAGTAACACATTAAATTTAAGAAATTAATGAGGAAATGGTAATGGAACACACCCTATGACAACTGGAGCCTGCACAGAAGCATTTAATTCATCATCACTATCTGATGCAAGATGTAATATATCTTCAACCAGCAATCCAGAACTTGACGTGTTTTCTGCATAATAATCAATGGCATAAGGGCATTGCTGCTTTGGGCTTTTGCAGTTTGGATCCAATTCACATAAGTGATGGCTGCAAGATAGATGCTTGCTGATACTTGAATGAGATGGACTATATTCATTCAGATCTCTATCCTGCATAATAGATGCTCCAAATACGAGGGAGCACCTGCCAATCAATTATTGGAAATAAGTGCTAAACCTGTTACCATATCTTAAAAGAAAAAAAAAAAATTGGAACTCCAGTGGTGCACCTTTTTTTCTCAAATAAGACAACACCGTCTAGATAAATTCAAGAATTAGTAATCAGATGCTTACAATAAACTAATTGTTATCTCCAGTTTGCCAATGGTTAAAAAGATTGTGTCACAATGACAATACATGAGCCTTTACTAAATATTAGTCATAGTAGTCCTAGACAAATGGAAAGAAAATAATCAGTTAGAGCCACTGTTTCTGTGCAAAGATGCCTTTACAGCAATAAGTACGAAAGATGGAAGCTTTTTTGATGTACTAAACAAGCATTTTTAAAGACAAATTTGCTTTCTGACCTTTTCCCAGCTTGTTTCTTTGAAACAACTCTGAGTGATATTTGAGTTATGGTAATAAAGCTACTAGAAGGACCAAAAAAAAACACTACATAATCACGGTAACCAACTAAAGGGGCTTTTGCCCTGTTAGTAAATAGAAGTTACCCAGCACAGGTACAATCTGTAAATATCATTTTATGATCCTGAATATGTTTCATCACTAAATTTCCCTCTTCTATTCATAACCATCTGACACCAATGCCTTCAATCCTTCAAGCACATACCTTGCTCATTCTCAATTACAAAGTTAAGTTGCTGCTGCCTCATCTTCCTGGTGGCAATCCACCATAATGCTTTAGTGAAAGCCATCAAGGCAGCAAGCACAAGACCATTGTACACCCTCATTTGATTCTCCTAAAGAGCTTCTACAGTTCATCCCTCTTATTTTTTTGTTCTTTCCCCTTATTCATGTGATAATAAAATTAATTGAAAGACATGAACAAAAATGGAGGTGAAACCTTTCTCAGAAAGGAGAAGGAAAAAAAAACACTAACTCCATGGACACCCTGGACCAAATGAAGGCTTGTTCATTCAGAAATTTTAATTTGATATATACATCAAGTTGAAATGACACCCTAATATGCACATCATTTTAATTAGAAATATAAAAACACCACAGGATGTATAGCAAGAACTTAACAAGCAAACAAATCATGGAGACAAAGAAATGCTGCATCCTACAAGAAACAACATATTATCATAAAGGAAAGAGTGGCATACCAGACTGCCATAGTAACTTGCAGATAGGGAGGCACACTGCACGCAATCACAAGGCACCCAAAACAGATCACTCCCAGCATCCACCGCAACAAGAAATGAAACATGAAGTGTTCCTATATCAATCCAGGTGTAGTGCAACCTAAATTGGAAAATGAAGATATCAAATGATAAAAGACTGAGTCATTATACAACAATGATAATAGATTGCAAATTTACTAGTTAAGATCCACAAAATCACGAGAAGGCTTTCGTAGCACGTCCAAAGTAATCACCATTGTAATGTACAAAATTAATATACAAAACCATAACAGTAAGAGTTAATCAGTTCGCAAATTCGTGCTCTCAGGCAGGTTATCATATTCAAATTTCTAGTCCTCGACTCCTTTTTGGCTTGGGATTGTATTCCCTATTTTTCTTGCAATAATGTCACGAAAACCAAATTGAAGTTATTAAATTATTTCCTTATCAAGACAACAGACAACAATTCTATATAGAAAATTTGCAAGAAAAGAAAAAATCGTAGGAATGTTCAATGAATGAAGCAATTTGCATGAGTATGTGGAAGTCATGAGCAACACAAACTTTCTGATGCCCTGTTGATATGGCTTGCTTTTAGGCACTCCATTATCTAAAAACTATTCTCAATGTGTGTCAAACTGCAAGTAAATATTTTCTATGATAGATATTGTACTGACTCTTGATGGAGTGTGGTTTCAAGTTGAGGTGAATAATGCAGCAGTAGCACCCATGCTAAAACGTACAAGACAGATAAAAAGCATGTAAATCAGGAATAAAAGCATAGTAAAGAGTCATTTTTGACACTTCGTAATTAAAAGCATAGTTGAAACAATTCAACAAAATTAGAGAACTACAAATAATAAAATATAAGCATATATTCTAGCAAACGGGCCTATTTTGGATAAACATTTAAGTAAACCAGTCCTACTCATAGAATAGAATGCAAGCAAATGCAGTAAACATTTTCAGGTTTTATTTGAGAAGTGAATTAGTTTGAACAAATAATTTTTAATCCTGTTTAATAAACAAATGAAAAAAATACAAGTAAGCTTGACTCGACTATGTTTGTAAAAAAAATTTGTTTTTAGTTTTTGCCTATATATGTAGCTACTGTTTTAGAACTTCACAATAGTTGTTCAGTTACTAACTTTAAAACTATCAAAATATGTTCTCAGTAATAGAGATAGTAAAAATTAGATTTCAAGTTATAGTCTCTTGTGAGATCTCCAATCACTAAACTACTAGAAGATTTTTTCTAATCACTGAACTAGAAGATTTTTTTTTTCTGCAATATAGGTATACATGCAAGAAATATAGATACAGGCATGTATTGACACAAAAGTAGCATAAGGAGTGAGCTATCACTTCAATGTAAATAGAAGACAGGCCCTACTTGCGTTTGAAAAACTTAACGTGCTTGCCTTTGCGGGCAACCCACCTGTAATTGGGTCTGTTTTGAGTTTAAATGAACATTTTACATTAATTAATATAAAAAAATTGTAAATCAATCATTTAAAAATAATTAAAATTTTGCCATGAGCTCCAGTTCATCTAAAATAAGTTGAACTAAATGTAAGCACCTTAATACCCAGCATACTTTGAATTGGATTGCCTCATCTTTAAACCTAGTTTCCCTGAATTTTTATAATCCACTCTCCAGTTTCCTTTTCAATAAACTTTGTCGAAGAAAAAGTATTATCGACAATTAACTAACAAAAAATAGATGAAACTTGTTAGTTAATGAGTCAACAAGTCTGAAATTTCTGATACAAGCATCAAAGGACATAAATTCTGCTACACTTGCTACATAAATACAATTTCAATTGCATGATAAAACCAGAGAAATTATCATAGGAAGCAACATTAAAGAAATTGCCATCTTCTAATTCGTCTCCTAACAACAATTGTCAAAATCCCAGATAAAAAGGGTACCACAGAAATAAATTGACCCTAGTGGTCTAGGAATGATTTGACTTTTTCATGGAAAAACTTCTGAATTTCAATCTCCAATGCCGTAGACATGTAAACAAGTTAAACTCAATACTAGTTACAGAATCCATTATTGACGTCAAACTCAAATTCTTTCCAATTTTGATTTTCTCCCATTAAAAAACATTTGCAAACAGTTCGTTGTATTGATTATCTGATTATAAAATTGTCCAGGGCTCAAAGAAAAAAGCCTAATCAGTAGAAAAAGGCTCTTAACAATCACCAAAGTCAACATTAAAAACTCAGTTTATTAATTGAAAAATTAAAAAGGCATAATTGAAAGCAATCACCAAATTGGTCAACACAGTCCAACCAATGAAAATATACAGAAAGCAACAAGAAAACAAAACACAAAAGACTTGCAAAAATTATGGAATTCAAATTTATTAAAAACTAAAATTATGTACCATCCAAAGTCATTTCCAAGCGACATCGTTTTACTTCCTTCAGAAGGGAAGAGGAACGGTGCTGAGGTCCAAACTTCATCTTTTGCCTCTGCAAGCCACTGTTCACAAGCATGACGTAATACTTCAAGCTCTTCTTCTGTGGCCACATGTTACTAGCAATATCATTCCTCGAAGCCCCAAGCACCTTCACTTCTTCAGAAAATCGGTGAATCAACTTCGAAAAGAATGTGATTTCTGCACTATTCTCGACGAGAAGACTCGCCATTACAAAAATGAGCAAAGATCGAGCCGCCATGGCGACTCGGGATGTGGACGGAGCAAAGACGGTGGGTGTTGGTGGTAGTCTTGCAGTGAAGCAAAAAGAATGAAGAGAATCAATGCAGATAATAGCCAAACGGAGGCTAAATTTTAGGAATGAAATCGAGATCTAGGGTTTTCAAAATCTGATTTTAGCTGCGTCTGAGAGAGAGAGATGAGCCACCGGTTTAATAAGAGACGGAAGAGAGAAGTAAAATTATGGGTTGGTACGTGTTCATATTGCAAACTTTACTTTCACTTTTACTGTTGTCGAACAGCTGAATAGCGCTTAGCACAAAGGTTCGAACCCTTCCCCCAAAAAAAAAATAAATAAATCATATGTGGCAGGATATTTATATATTTTTTAATTTATTATTATTATATTTTTATTAGAAATGTTATAAAAAAATTTACATTAAAGAAAATTTTTATCATATTAATTGAATAAATTTTGAATAAAAATATATATATAATAATATACCTTATCCATACTTTTTTGGCAGCTCATTTATCTATATATTTCAATGATCGAAATATCTAATATTTTTATTATAAGAGTGTTGGAAGTAGTAAACGAAGGAGTACAAAACAAAAGCAGGTTTGAACATATAGAATATGGGCTTGGAGGATCTTTTTTGGTATTGGTAAGCTTTGTTTAAAAAAATGAACAACTTTATATACCACTTGAAATATTATACTAGATCACTGATCATTAATTGAAATATTTTTTAAGATTACAGATTTTGGATATCATTGGAAGAATATTATAGCGGTCTTTTATTGCAAATTTTAAATTGTTGGGAGGAAGTCCAATGAGACTTACAGCAAGATGCCCGAAGATTATATATGGTACAATTTCGATTTCATATTCAATAATAATATTAAGTTTGTACCTAAAAAATTTTAAGATTATAAAGTTGTTGAAATACTATAACAATATAATTCTATAATAAAATAAAAGTTTTTGGTGAATATAAGAACTTATTAATTTTTCTAAATCTTCATAATTTTTGCATATCATTTGATAATCATATTCTTGGATACTGCTTCGGCCTCCAGGATAATCTCGATACCACCACCCATCAAAGGAACAATATCTTTAATTATAGCCTTACATATATATTTGATATCTTAAAATATACTATTATTATAATTATTTTAAATTGTCATATGATTTTTCTATTTTATTAAAAAGCTAAATATTATTTTAAGAGGTTAAGATAAGAAATTACTCTATTAGTGTGAATATCTAGCTACAATAATTCTGCAATAATTTTTCTGTTGATCTCTTTTTCACTTTCAGGATCAAGAAATGGATTTAATTTTTTTTCAACTTTGATCAAGTTTGTTATTGGCTCAACTAAGTTATATGATTTGTTTTATTATTTATATAATTATGAAATGTATAACTAATGTAGAAAATAGAAAAAATGGAACATACCTATTAAAAAAGTTTACATCTTTAAGTAATTCTGGATTTACAAATATTTTCGTTGCAGGTGTACTATTGAGTACAATATCATCTACAAAATAAAATTTTTGTTATTAAAATAAAGATATGAATGGTATTGTGTTAATAATTTATAATATTAATAGTAGAACTATTATAATTATATAGTAATTATTATGAGGATGATAATAAAATATAACTATGAAATGTATTAATTGTCATTCTTGTAAATGCAGGTATAATTGGTGTTGATGTGGCTGCTTGCAGAGATTGCTCTTCTGGAATAGACAATTAGTTTTTCTCAAAGATTAATTGATAATTTATCACCTCTTTTTGAAACAATTAAAACAATGTTAGTTATTTTTTTATCTTCATTAAAAGTTATTTTTGTAATGATATAATTACTTACCTCAAATTCAGAAGATAGAGAGTTCTTCTCTTTTTCAGTATATTACGTAAATTCACTTGAATAGCATCTTCAATAAATAATGAGTTGTCCTAATGTATTTGTTAAAAAGACAATAATAACCTTTAGTATATAGTTAATCGTGAATCATACGAATGTGTTATAATGAATTTTTTTAATGATAACAAATATTATTTATAATTACCACCCCCACAAATAATCGATTCGGTTTTTTCCTTTCTAGTTCTTCAAATTGTAAAAAGTAGAATTTGTCCAATGGAATGGGATAAGCATCGTCATCGACATTTTTTATAGTTGCATTTGGAAGAAATCTGACACGAAATTCGTAATCACTTATTTTATAATTTTTCTAAGCATCCTCTACTACAAGTCCAAATATGTAGTAGATATTGCTTTACACTAATATGAGTTGAAAATGATTGGCTATATTTGCTAGTACCACTTATTGTATTGTATCGCCCTGTAAAATATGAAAAATGTGTAATGCATTTAGAAGAAATGACAATTTAGTTGATTGATTATAAAGATAATTTTTTATTAGAATATAAATAATGATAAAAAAAATATAATATGTGATAGAAATAGTATAATAGTGTGCATGTTCATAAATGAGTAGGAACTCCAAACTATTAATTTGATTGGAGCGGTATGATTAAGAAAATCCCTAGTTCAAGCAACGAGGGCTCTTAATTTAACATTTTTATTGTTCTTGTTTATACTTGCAAGCAGAATGCACACCATGTCTGCAATTGAATGTATATAAAGTATAAAATACTAATAATAATTAATAATATGTGATAATTAAAGCAAAAAATTACGGATTACGTTGGAATTTTGTTTTCAAAAATGTCATAATAAATCACATTTTTTGTATAATAAAAAAAATTACATCTTCATCTACGCTATTTACATCTATAAGAATGCTAATTCTATTCTTATTTTTAACTTTAGATAAAGCTACATACAATTGCCCATGTGCAAAAGCTAGTATGTCTAGATATATTCCTATTTATTTTAGTGTCTGACCTTGACTCTTATTTATTGTCGTAGAATAATAAATTTTCACAAAAAATTATTTTCGTTTCAAAGTAAATAGCAATTTTTTTTCACTTGCATAAAAAATTATTCGAGGTATATATACTTTTTCTCCTACAAAAGATCCAATTATTATTTGTACTTCAATTAATCTATTTCTTAATTGAATTATAACTAACCGAGCTCCATTACATAAACCTATTGATGGATTTAAATTTCGTAATTGCATTATTGGTGTATTTATTTTTAGTCATAATTCATGATGAGAAAAATTATTAAAATTTAAAGAATTAAGAAATTAAATAAGATAAAGTAATTGTAATTCTTCTATATTAACAGAGGAATCACAAATTAAATCAAAACTGTAGTAAATATGTTATCTTTTTGGTACTAAATCTAACATAGAATTGTTAATTTTATCTATAATTTCATTTCGAGGTGATCCTATTGGTCTTTCTTTGAGATATGAAAAAGAAGAATAGTTATGAAAAAATCAAGATCTGCACTATTGATTATGTTAATTATAGAATCATTAGTAGAATTGATTGAAAAATTTGATGGAATTTTTATCCAACTATTTTCATCATCAAATAAATCAATTTTTCTAATTTTTATTCTACCATCTCCTATTGAATTGAGTTGTAATGATGTTTATTCGTTCATATTCTTATTCAATCTCATATTCGTTTTTAGTTTATATACATTAAATATTTTCCATAAGTGTGATCTTGCTATTGATGCATTTAGAATATCTCCCTTACTACCTTTGGCTCTTACGGCAAAATCTATTTAAAGGCTCCTCCTAATAATATAGTTTTATCTCTAAGTGGTTTGTTAGTCATATCATCATCAAATAAAGATAGAATATCTCTCAGTGACCTATTGACTGCTTCAAAACAATAACGATGATTCATTGGAGCTTCATCCTAAATAATTAAATGAGCATTCTTCAATAAGCTCAGCTAATTGTGTGCCTTTTTATATCACATGAAGAAATTTCATCTAAATTTATTGGAATTTTGAACTTATAATGAGTTTTTGACCACCAAGCAATAATAAATTAGAGGTTCTAGAAGAAGCAATAGCTAAAACAATTTTATATTCAGATCTAAGCTTTATTATTATTATTATTATTATTATTATTATTATTATTATTATTATTATTATTATTATTATAGTTTCATATAAATAGGTTTTGTTTGTGCCTCCGTAGCCATACACAAAAAACTATTCTCTTTTGTTATAAACACCCAAGTCAAGGGTTGCATCATAAATAATTCTCTGTTCACAATTTAAAGTTTTCACCATTTCATCGTGTTCGGATTTTATTCGAAAAATATCGTAAGCCATTTCTTTTGCAATTAATTTATTTGCAACATTATTCAACTTAGAATCACTCAGAATTGATATATTATAATCAACTATATAATATAAATATTTATGTTTAGAGAGTCATAATAAATAAATAAATTTGGTAGTGATAAATGTTTTTCCAATCTATATTCAATATCTTCAGTGAAGTGCTTCCAAAAAAGATTGAATAATTTATTTGGATTAGTAACACTACAAAAAGTTATTAAAATTATAAACAAATGCCTTAATTGGTTGGCTGAAGCGCAAGTAAAAACCTCTTTTAACACATTAATCCATTCCTTGTCATTGCTTAGCAATCCATATGCGTCAAGTCAATTTAAATGATTCATATAATACACCATTAACTATTCTGATTTCGGTAAAACTATTGGGTCCTCTAACAATATTCAACAATATTTTTAAAAAATAAAGCTTGCCAGAGTTTGGATGTACAAAAGAAATTCTACCTATTGTTCTTCCTTTTTTTTCCTTTTATTCCAACATTTTTCTTTTTCATCCCAAATCCATTTTGTAGGATATTCAACATAAGTTAAACTTTGTACATCTTTATATAATTGATTTGTATACATCCATTCTATAAATATTATTTTCTGTGAGTTGAGATTATTTACAATGTAACTTATATTGCTACCTTCTTCATAAACTATATTATTCATATATGGCAATGTACAACTAACCTCTCTATAGCAGGATCTCTATAATGAATAAAAAATTCAAATAACCTCCATGCAGCTTCACATGGAAAAATATAATGGCAATCCAAAAAAAGTTTTGTTTTCATCACATTTGACATTATTAACATTATCTCTACTATTTATGTTTTGTTTATAACTCGCAATGACTACATGTATCCTATCTAAACCTTTATTTATATATTTAAAAAGATATTTAATTAAAGTAGAATAGCAACAAAATTCAATGTTTAAGTGTGCTTTATATTTGACTAGGAGGTTTCCGTTGTAAGAGACAACAAAACGATTATCAATCTTGATATCAATTTTTTTATGTAACAACCATCATTTCGATGTCTATAAGTGGCACAACCATTTGAATTGATTATTGTCGTTGGCTGAAACTTTTTTGAAAAATATTTTGAGCATCGATTCTCACACATGCATGGAGAATTAAGTCTTAATTGACCGCATGGATCGTGCATCATGAATTTAGACACTAACTTATATCCAATAAGGTCATTTATTTTATTTGGTAATTCAACACATATAAAACTATCTATCTCAGCTATACTTAAGTTTTTGTTCATGATCCAACTACACCAGGCTATATATATGTGGTGAACCCCTTTTTTGAAATTCAACAGTTTATAACAAAGAACTAATTTTATCAAAATAACTTTTTTTCTTGATATTGTCAATTAGATTGTCAACTTTTATTCTAAAAATGTAACTGACAGTATCAGGTCTATCTTCAGGTCTTTGGCCGACTATAAGTTTTAGCATTTTTTTGAACTTCAGTCCATTGGGGATTATAGAGAAAGTAATAGAAAAATCCAGATTTCCATTGAATTTACATATGTCCATGGCATCATGATAATGTTTCATCATATATCTTGGCCTGCCAATGTAAGAAAAAGGTAAAATTATACTTTTTTCCAATATTACTTGCATTGCGGTCACCATGGTAAAAAGCATCACGAATCCCAATGTAAATTTCATATCTTAATTTTTTTATTTCTTCTAATGAAATCTAAACATTCTTGTTTAATGAATGTAAAAGCATCAAAGGCAAATTGTTGAAATAAATGACCACCATATAATAAAGCTAATTGATCTCCTTCCATTGTTGCAGTAAATAGGCATAGTATTTGCTTATCGTAACACATTTTCTTTTCAAATCTTTTCCACTCTCAGGAGAGATATACTGGATTTCAATGTTGAACTATCTTCACCAAAAGGAAATACATTTGGATATTGCACTGAGATTAAACTTGTATGCAAATTGCAAATTCTCCTAGATCTACCATCTTTATATTCGACTATTATATTTCTATTTTTGTCGTAAAATCCAAAATCCAAAATCACCAACCAACAAACCAGTAATTTCTGAGAAAATTGGAGAAGCATATTGATGACATCATTAATTCTTTTACCAACTAATTTATGATAGAAAGGTGAAAGATCACTTTCATTAAAACATGTCTCTTGCCATTCTGAAGGATTTTGCAATTCTATTGTATTCGTCAAATATATCCATCAACTTCTGAGTAATATCTTGATTAATTTTTTTTTGTCAAAATCACCACTAATCACATCAGAAATTCTATTTTGCAATTCATTTTCAGTGTCAAAATTATATAATTGCTAAAATTTTGGTTATTCATCATCAGTTGATAATAAAAAACCCATTAAATTTTGATTTTGCCCACATAATCTAAAAATATAAGGACTATATCTTTTATTTATGTCGTGGTCAATTTTTCCACCGATTAATGTAAAAGCAAACATAAATTATAAAATTTAATATTTTCTCAAAATTTTTGCGATATAGGCCCACATGTATAATCTAAAAGAGATTTTAACAAAAGTGGTGGCTCTTTCAACCTAGGAAGGATCATCCCTCTTTTGCAAAAAGTCTAAAGTATTTCTACAATTAGTTCTTTTAAGTGCTTTAGCTGACCAAAATAATGCCCCACAATGTGGGATTTCACAATAAGGAGATTTTAAATAAGTATTTGGTTCTTCAAAACCAGTTTTGTAGCGCACAATAGAGATTATTGAAATTGAAGCCGAATTAAAATTGAAAAGTATATAATTTATTCTTCTTTTCCTTTGGCTTATATGTCCTACAATTAAAATTTGATAATTTTGTAATGGCGTCTATACATATATAAGTATTATATAATTGAAATATAATATGTAGCTAACTACTTATTTTTATATAGAAAATAACAATTTCTTAAAATCAGTAAATCATAATTTAAATTTTTTTAGTTTTTAGAAAATTTTGAAAATGTAACTAATTTCATAAAAACTATTTTTTTTAAACTTAAATAATTTGTTGAAAAAATTAAATACCTTATTGAGAATCATATGATAGAAAAAAGTTATTTGAAGGAACAATCACATCTGAATAATATAAATGATAAGATTTCATAGAATATGTACTTAAAAAATTGAAAACAAAGTAAATACTAAATAAGTCTATAATGAAATATATATATATATATATACATGTACAGACACAATAAAAATAATATTTTACAAATTTGATATTATTATAATAAAAAGAAAGTAAATCTTAATGTTTTCTGATAGTCAAAAATTTTTTTACTACTACATAATACATGAGAGCCACAAATGATGAATATAGTAGTAAAATATAACTGAAAATATAAAATAATATTTCATAATATATGAAAGTTTTAAACTAAAGGAAAATGAATAATAGCTAAGATAAACTTTATTTCATTAAACATTCCAACTAACTCTTGGTAATAATTTTCTAGTAAGCTATAATGATGAATTTATTTATGGAGAATGATCAAAATAAAATTTATTAAATGCTTTTCAATAATGTTACTTTTATTTGGTCCTTTAAATTTTTGTAAAATTCAATTCTCATTCTTATAACAGAATAAGAAATCTTCATAGCTCAAACTCTTAAAAGAATAATGAACTAATTATACTACAGTGAGGATATGAGAGAAAAATGTAATAAAATTTCCATAAGTTTTAGAAAAACAATAAGAATTTATAATAACTAAATATAAAAAAGTTAGAATTTAAAATGTAGAAATATAATTTTAATCGTCAGTAGATATATTAGACTGTAGATTGACAAAATTTTTACAAAAAAGCAAGTAAAATTAAGCTTCCCTCTAAAAGTACTTGACTTTAACGGCAGAAACCGTAACATAATTAAAATCGAGTTATTTTATTTTATAATCTACTTTTTTGTTGTTGATGTCAATTTCTTATCACTTAAATCATTCTCAAATTGTGCCATTTATATTTTAATTTCCATCATATTTCGTAAGTGTCATCAAAATCATATTTTCATAAGTGTCGTCAAAGTCATATTTTCTTATTTATGCATTCATATTTAGAGCAATTTATTTTAACAATAATAAACATAACAAAAACAAATAACATTACTAACCTATTCAACTATAAAATCACTACATTTTAGTTGTAGTACAAAATGCAGAAGTAAAATTGTATTTATAGCACTATCAACAGTAATCATTTACCATTTAATTTGTTTAATTAAATAATTCTCAATAGGTTATGTGTCTCTTTGATATTTAATTCTATTTTCTTTAATTTATTTCATTTATTTGTGAACATATTATGTGTCCTTTTCATATTTAATTCTATTTTTTTTACCAAAGATTTTCATGATAAATTGAATGCATTAATTTCTCATTAACAATCTATCTCTTTCTTTGATAGCTGTTATAATTTCCATCCCACACATCAATAGAAGTAAAAATTCTTATTATGATATGTCAACAAAGGAAACACAAATAGTCACCAAGCATACACCAAGCAATCTCTGAAGCAAACATTTGCTACTCTGCCATTATCACACATGTGCAATATATTTTGTCCTTCATGATTTCATTAATTCATTGTATCACAAATTCTTTTATTATTATTATTTTTATCTATTATTATTACTATGTTCACTAATAAGGACAAATAGAGCAGAAAAGAAAATTTAAAGAAGCCCAGGATATTTCATGTGACAACCCAATACAATAAGGGCATATTTGGCATCTCACATATAATATACTATAGCATGAATAATATTCTTGCTTCAGTTTTAAATTATAGAATAGATGTTTAGTCAACTAAACTACACTCATTTTGTGTAAACAAAGTTAGTTTATTTATATTTTAACTATAGTTTTCTAAAAATTTATAAATTATAAAGTAATTCTATTTAATAATTAAATAAAATTTATTAATCAATTTAATAAATCTATCGGTAAATTATTAAAAATACTTATTTTTTAAAAAAATATCTAATTCTAAATAATTTTAAAAAGAATCAATTTTTTTTTTACATTTGAATAATAATAATTATTGTTTAAAAGAATTTTACAAAAATAAAAATATTACAATAATAATTATATTATTCTTTACAATTTTTTATTTATAAATAAAATTTAATAGTGATTATTATTTAAATGTAAAAAATGTCTTTTTAAAATAATTAAACGGAATTACTATCTAATTTATAATTTACCAATAGATTCATTAAACTAATAAATAAATTTTATTTAATTATTAAACGGAATTACTATGTAATTTATAATTTAGAGTATTATAATTAAAATATAATAAAGTAACTTTGTTTACACAAAATCAGTAACTTTATAATTTTGAGTATGTTCGGAACCCCAAAGGCAATAGTGAATAATGGAGGAAGCTACTTTTGTAATAACTGGTTCAATAAGTTGATGTCCAAAATGGGCATCCAACATAAAGTGGCAAGTCCATACCACCTCCAAATATCCAAATAAGTCGAGATCTTTAACAAGCAAATTAAGGGGATCTTGGAAAAGACAGTGAGCACAACAAGAAAGGATTGGTCAATCTGACTCCCAAAAGCATCATGAGCTTATAGGACTGTTTTCAAAACACCATTGGAAATGAGTCCATATAGGTTGGTCTTTGACAAGGCTTGCCACCTACTGGTGAAATTGGAGCACAAGGCTTATTGGGAAATAAAGACTACAAATATGGACTTAGAAGGAGCAAGAGAGCAAAGAATATTATAAATTTCTAATCTTGATGAGCTTAGGAATGAAGCCTATGAGAGTTCAAGGATCTATAAGGAGAAGATAAAAAATATGCATGATAGGATGATCATTCGAAGGACTTTCAAACCGGGAATGAAAGTCCTTCTATTCAATTTCAGAATGTGATTGTTTCCTAGGAAATTGAAGTCCCATTGGAGCGGATCATTTCAAATAATTCAGACATTCCTATATGGGGTTGTTGAGTTACTCAATTTGAAAATCAACGAGACATTTAAGGTAAATGGATAAAGGTTGAAGCCTTACTTTGAAGAAATCGATGTTGCAAAAACTGTTGAAAGTTTGGTGTTTATCGACAAATGATGTAACAATATCCAGCTACATAACATCAAAGAAGTACTCAATGGGAGGCAACCCATCGGTTTGTATTTCTTTTCATAGTTAAATTTTCATGTTTTGCAATTTAAATTTCGTTTTTGGTTTAAAGAGAATAGAATGGTGCTTTGATCAGTTTTTATTTTTGATGGAGTTTTCAGGATGAAGCCAGGAAGAAAAATTGCATGTATTAAACTTAGGTGACACGATGAAAAATAAAATAAAATAAAATAAAAATTAAAAGAAAAAAATGGCAGTGAAGGATACTGCAACTTGACACAATCAAGCCACTGGCCGTGTCAAGCAAGCCCAGGAACTCCAGGCATGGACACAACCAGAAGGCTTGGTCGTGTCACCCAGACACGGCCAAGCTACCTAGCCTGTATTTCCATTTCTTTCCCCTACAGCCAAATTTCACAGTGGTGGACACACCCAAGGGACAGGACCAAGCCACTGGCCGTGTCCCTCCTAAAGAATCAAACACGGCCAAGCCATTCCCAGCTTAGTTGTGTCACTCATTTTTAAAACCCAATTTTAACTCGATCTTTCTACTTACTTCCCTACTTTTAAAATCTAGCCTCCATTTTTCTTTCTTCTTTCTCTCGACTCTCTCTCTCTCAATCCTCCATTCCTATCTATAAAAACCTCAAAATTTCACCAAATCTTCCATTATTCTTAACAAAAAAAATTAATTAAATTCATTAAATCTTCTAATTTTCTAATTAAAAAATCAATAAAATCCATCAAAGCTTCAATTTTCACCAAGAATCAAGATGCCTAGAATAAAAATGGTGTCCCATCACAAGAGGAGGCAACCTTCATCATCCTCTTCATCATCCTCTTCATTATCTTCAAAGATATTGGCTCTTCTAGCAAGAGGTTTCTTTCCAACAAGGTATGTAAGCGAAGAATCCCTTGTTGCTCTCCAAATTAGGGAAAATTTTACTAGATATGTTCAAAACCTTGGATGGGAGAAATTAGTTTCCTTTAAACCTTTGCAATTCCAAGAACTTACCATGAAATTTCTAACATCTCTTAAGGTTGAAATAGATGAAAAGAAGATTTGCACTAGGTTTAGCTTTAAATTCATTGAAAAATCATGTGTTCTTGATATTGAACAATTGAATGCCATTTTTGATTTCCATCAAGAAGGGAAAAAATGTGTGCCTAAAGGTTTTAGACAATAATTTGCATAGGGATCAATAGGCTCGGGTGGAATGCATGTGGCCAAATCGGCCAAGGCAATGAAATTGATAAATTTTATCTTGAGATATTTACATAGGTTTATGTCTTGTGGGTTCTTTGCATGAAAAGAAAGTATAGGTGTGGTGGTGGAACTAAGCAAGCTATTTTTCTTAGATTGTGCTAGCAATGCTATACCTGTGAATATCGGCTATTGGTTAGTCGATATTTTTTATAGTATAGCAAATAGAAAAAGGGGCGTAATTTATATAGGTGGATTGGTGACCACCTTAGCTATGGCACTCGTTGATAGTTTTGACCCAAGAACTTGCCATATGACTAGAATTTTTTATAGTAATTCATTAGACCTTGCTACTATTGAGAAGATGCACATGGTTACAGAAAGTGGAGGGGCTTATGTGATGGCTTCATATGAGCAAGTTGTACTAGGGGACCGGCAAAAGAGACCACTAGTTGATGAGGAGTCCAACTCGGATTCACTCAATTTGGATGAAGATGCTCCGATTCCAGAAAATCAGGAGATTATTAGTAGGATAGAAGCATTGAAAAGCAAGGTAGATCGTAATCATGCTGAAGTCCTTCACTAGTTGGAACAAATCAATAGCAACCTTACCAAGATTCTTAGCCTCCATCCTTCAGTAGCATCATCGTCACATTCACCATTACTATAGATCATATCAGCTTCAGCCTTTTGAGAACACTTCTTATTTTTTTATTTTCAGTTGTTGGATATTTTAGTTGCTATTTTTTATTTACCGCTATTGTTATTAAAACTCTATATTTTTTGTTATTTTATATTTATTGCTTTTTATTCTTGAACAATTAATGTTTTGTGGATGAAAATGTATCACTTGCCTCACAAAGAAAATGATGGAAATCAGGTTATACCTTAACTCTTACTCTTTTAAATTATCCTAGTTTCCATTGAGGAGAATGTTAATCTTAAATTGTGGGGTGCTAAGATTTTTTTCATAAATGCAAAGCTTTTGTTTTTTGTAATTTAGTTGTTGTTTTTAAGTCTTTGTTTTAGTCATTTTTTTAATCATTTTGTTAAGTGTTTTGCCTTACTTTACATATAGTTTTGAAAAATATTATTAAGTTCAATTATTATAAGTTTATTGGTAGATGACCTTTTAATTTTTGAAGCATGAATGCAAAGATTTTATTTTTCGTAATTTAGTTATTTTTTAAGTCTTTGTTTTAGTCGTTTTGTTAAGTGTTTTGCCTTACTTTGCAATTTATTTTGAAGAATATTATTAAGTTCAATTGTTATAAGTATATTGATAGATGACCTTTTAATTTTTAAAGCATGAATGCAAAGCTTTTATTTTTTGTAATTTAGTTGTTGTTTTTAAGTCTTTGTTTTAGTCATTTTGTTAAGTGTTTTACCTTACTTTACATATTGTTTTGAAGAATATTATTAACTTCAATTGTTATAAGTTTATTGGTAGATGACCTTTAATTTTTGAAACATGAATTGGAGAATTGGATAAAATTGGTGCTTATTATTGATTTGGTGGATATTCCTTGCATTTTCTTTTAAACTTGTGAGAAATTAAGCCTATTAAGTTGGATGCCAACTTAATATTCTTTTTTGTGTGCGAGCATCTTTGATTGATGAATTACTAGAACTTACTTTGACATGCATTTTGAGACTAAATAAAAATTTCAATTAGACATCAATATGATTAAAGGCAATTAGGTGAACCCATTTTAGCTTAAAAAGACCAACCTTATATTCAACCTTAGTTAGCCAATTTTGAGCCTATTTCATTTCTCCTTTCTTTCTTTTTCGCAACACTAATAGTCTTGAACCATGATATTTTGTCTCTTACCCTTTCATTAAGTCAAGAGCATTTGAAGAGCGTTAATAATTGAGCGTTGTGTTAAATAAGTGTGGGGTTAAATTTAGTAGATTTAAGATTGCAAACTATTGTGTTCTTTAGTTGCAAACCATAATTTACTAGAAAATAATAATAATAATAATAATAATATGGTAAAAAAAGGTATCAAAATGAGTTTGAGAATGATCTTTGCAAATTTAATAAGTGGAGTTCCTAAAAAGTTCTTTAATGTCTAGTGTTAAGTGATTAGGAGGTACGTTGGGATTATCAATTATACTATGTTGCTTACTTCACTTTTGAAGTGCTCTTGAACCTAGTGAATAACCTCATACTCCCAAATGTCATACCCTTACCTTAACCCCATTACAACTAAATAAAAGACCTTATGATTAATGATTAATTGAAATTTAATGGTGAAAGTTTGATAGATAAGCAAGCTTATGGTGATAATCTTTCATTGAATGTTATACCTTATTAAATATTTCAAAGAGTTGGTGAGGGAGTGACAACATTGGTTATTCATGGAGAACCACTAAATTACATGAGTATTGATTTTGTTTGATTTGATATTGATTGCGGATTTAAGAAATTGGAAGTCTTGATACATCCTTATAACTCTTGAACTTGACTAAATTTTCTTGTTTAGTTTATTTTAATTTTAACTTTGCTTGGGGACAAGCAAAGAATTAAGTGTAGGGTAGTTGTTTTGATTAATTATGTATATATTTTTAGGGTAATTTTATTGGTTTTTAGTTAATTTTTTTTAATTTGTGTTTAAAGATTTTTTTAAAGTGTTTGATTTAGGTTGATGTGTAAAATAATGGAGTGATAGATCAAAGTTTGTGAAAAAGCAAGAGGCACGTTCAAGACACCACTTAGCTTGGCCGTGTCACTCATCAAAGGCAAGGAAGAAGCAGGACACAGGCTGAGGCAACTTGGCTTAGCCATGTCCTTTAGGAAAATTGGGCAAAGGCAGACACAATCAAGAGACACGGCCAAGGCCTTGGCCGTGTCTCACCAGAAGAATAAAACAAAGAAGAAGTAAATAGAATAGGAAGAGGTGAACACATTCAAGAGACACGACCAAGCCACTATGACATGGCCGTGTCACACCTGAAAAAAGAAGAAGATAAGTTGAGCAGCAATGGACACAACCTCATGGCTTGGCCGTGTCCAAAGGAGAAGGAGTGACACGGCCAAGTCACTCATAACTTGGCCATGTCTCATGTGGTTTCTTGTAATTATTTGCACGAGTTGAGAGCTAAGTGGGGGACAAAACTTTTCTCTTCTTTGAAAATAAATATTAAAAATGAGTAAAAGATGGATGATTTTATAGAAGAAATATTAAACAATAAAAAAGAAAGGGACAAAGACGAGTGGATGAGTTGGCAAACATTCTTGGTGTCTTAAGAATTTAAAATAATTGGAGGAAAGGAGGCACATACATAGAGACGTGGGGAGACAATTGAAATACATTCTCTACACTTCATCTTCTTCCATCTTGGTTCTTGTTTTTGAAGAAGACACCATTTCTCTTCCACATTCTCTACACTTCATCTTCTTCCATCTTGGTTCTTATTTTTGAAGAAGACACCATTTCTCTTCCACATTCTTTACATTTTTATCTTTCATTTCTTCCATTGACAAGAGAAACAGATAATTCTTGGGATTAAAGTGAGTGAACAAGTTTTCAAGAAGGGTAGGGTTTGAAGAAGACTCGATTGAGGAGTGCAAGATTGAGAGAGTTACCACTCCACCTTTCAAGAAGAGAGCCAATGATTGAAGAAGTCTTGGAAGTTCTTCATTACATCAAAGTGGAAGCTAGGAGGAAGACAAGTAGTTTAAATCTTGGCATCTACAAAGGGTTTTTCATATTTTCTCTTTTAATTCATTTCTTGATTGTTGTTGTTTGTTAAGAATATTAATATTTCAATGGACAATTGTGATTTGATGAATATTTATTTTAAATTGACGATGAGCTAATTTACTCATGTCTTGGGTTGTAGTAGATTTAATTAAATGACTTGATTTGATAATTCCATTAGTATACCTTGTATTTGGTTGATTACATTGGACTTAAAGTTAGATTGATAGATTGACCACCTATTGATCACTTAATATTGAACAATGAATCGAGAGGTGAAATTCGATATTGGAACTATGTAATTAATCACCCTAAAAATGAATTAGAAATATAAGTTTTAGGGTTCTATCAATTTGCAATTTTAAAATAATTGGTTACTGTTGATTCATGAATGTGAAAACTAATGAATTGGTAATTACTAATCAAACTCAAGGAAAAAATTGAAATACAAGGTTATATTAATGGATAATTTGAGAATCAAGATTTAATTAAATTGATCTACAATCCTAGGCATTATTTTAAAAATTGAATTAATCTTACACAACTACTACTCGTTTTTACTTTCAAATTTTAATCACAATTCATCAATTCAACAACACACACTCAATTTTATTTATTTTGTTTAAATCAAACTATTGCAAAATAATTTCTTCCTTGTGAAATGACCTTAGAGCGATCACCGTTGATACAATTATCTCGTATACTTGCGAGTGTCGCTTTGTAATAGTATTAATTAGAGCACAACAGATGTACTTGCAAATTCTTACAAGAATAGATTGTTAATTAATAGGCTTGTTATACAAGTAGTGTTGTGCACTTACTTGAACTTGCATAAAGGTTGCTTAATAGGTTGATTATTGTTTTGTGATGAATTGGTTACTTACTTCAATTTGTAGATTTGCACTTGAGTTTACAAAGTGCACTTCTTCTTTTTTCTGCATATCGAAGTTTAGCTGCATGTTTGCAGTTAAAATGCATATTTGAATTTAAGATCACAACAACATGTAAATAGATTAATAATAAAAGATCATTTTAAGAACACATTGTTCATTCAACATATTTTAACAACATGTTGTTACATCTGAAGTTTAACATTCAATACTAACAACTAAACCTGCATGTGAAGTTTTAACATCATAGCCTATAAACCAAAATAACTAACAATTGTTAGTTTTAACAACCAACAACTAAATCTAACGAATACTACATAAATCTCTCATCACAACTAATTCTTCAGGCTAGGGTAGTGTAAATTATTGCTATGTATGATTTTCCTTGCCCATCATCATCACTGCAATGCCAAAGCAAACAAGGATAAAGGCCAGCAACTTAAATGTTAATTTTTCCTTCATTTCCAATTGCATTATTTTCTTTTCTAAGAGCTTCTTCTCATTCACGATTTGTGCTTTCTCAGTCTCTAATCTCACAACCAATGCAACAATGTGCATTACAGCTCGCTCAGAAGTTGTAGCATCTTCATTAATTCTTTGAATCATCTCATTCAACACTTGAATTTTATGCTTCAAGGACTAAATTCTAGAATAAAATGAATATGCAACTTCTCTGTCTCTATCACTACATCTAGGGTCGACCCAAACAAAATATTTACAATCATTCTCCTACAAATGTATATATATATATATATTAGCATCTTCACACATTATGCCCGAAACCCTAAAAAATATTATATTCTTCCATTTAACCTTTTAGAATAGGAATCTCAAGAATCCTCTTGCAGGATTGCTTCTGTTTAATGAAGCATAGCAATAAGCTCGTTCTTGGTGTTCGCATAAATTATACACTGGAGTTGATTGGTTAACAGTGGCTCGCTTGATTATACTTCTTCCATGGATGGTAGAGAGAGGAAGGGATTGAAGTTGTTGTTGGTATAAATATATCAATTTTCTTTTTGAAAGAATAATAAAGTTAGGAACAAGTCAAAATGTCGAGCTGAGAAAAATGGAGAATCAGGCTGAGGGCTAGGAGTAAGGCAACATGTCGAGATAAAAAATTGGAGAAGATGACTTAAGCTATTCTGGAATTTTACCAACTTCCATTACTGCATCATTCATGTTGTGAACAACACGTTTTGGGTCGAAAAGAGGGAAAGAAAATGGGAAATAAATAATGCATTTTAGGTGAGAATGGGTTAGTCCACCTAAGCTTTGCACATCGAATCCATGTAGGCTCAAGATAATTTCTAGGTTGAGTTGGGATAGAAATGAAGCAAAAAAAATTATAGCACCAACAAACAAGAAAAAATTTCATGATTATTCTAAGAAAACTCGTATTTTTGGGGATTAAAAAGTAAGTTAGCCCCATATTTAAATGTCATTCATAATATTAATTTATCATCACATAAAATAATAGCTTTTCAAAAGTTAAAGCTTCTCTAAAGGCCAAACTCTTTCTTACTTAACTTGAAAACTTAGTCTAGGATCTATCCTTTGGTTCAGGACTAGTTCATTTTTTGGGCTAAAATAAATTGGAGTCAAAATTAGGTTTTTCCTTAGAGTTTTTCGCCAACAAAAAATAATTTAAGGTGAAAACTCTATAAAATCATTTTCAAAACTAAGTTAAAATAAATCCGAGCTTACTAAACTGATTGGAGAGCATATTTGGCGCTTTTGTGTGAATAAGTGTTCCAAATCTTTGAACGGGTTGGACCAATGCTTGGGCGAGGCCTCACAATAGCTCTCGACAAAAAAAGGGAGGAAGAAACTTCATCGTTTCGTAAGACTTGTATAGAGGGAGATCAAGTGCACTCCATAATAAAGGTGTCACAAAAAAAATTGGGATTCCAATATCTAAGGGAGATAATTGATAAACTCCTAACTCAGCCTATCTTACGCTTTTTTCCAAATCAATTTTGATGGCCATGAACCTATTTCTACCTTACCTAAATCATATAGAGTGGATAAGCTCCTGGGTTATAATGATGTTATCTATAATGTTATAGCCCGAGACAAAACTAACTTGATTAGGACTCACCAGTTAGGCATAACCTTCTATAATCTTGCAGCTATAACTTTTGTAATTAGCTTATACAACACATTACATAAGTTGATCCAACGGAATTGAGAGATTAACTCCTGCATTTCTACTTTCAGAATAAGTACAAGGAGTGTTTTATTTATTTTTGAGGGAAAAGATCCCTTTCTGAAATACCTCCTTGATGAAATGGCAAACAAGTTTACCAATCACTTCCCATTTTAATTAATAGAACAATACTGGTAGTATGTTTTGCCCTGGAGATTTCAGAGGCTTCATTTGAAAAGTGCTCTCCTAATCTCTTCTTTTGAAACATCTAACTTCAAGTTTTACAAGTGATCATCCTTAATGCATGGGAACTATCTCTTAATAGCATAAATCTCTAGCGAATTGTCATTTATTATATAGAATTTACCAAAGAAATCTACAATACTTTCACATAGCCTCACTTTATCAATACACCAATCTCCTTCCTAATTTTTTAAGATAATAATCTTACTTCTTTTATTCTTTTGAACTGTTCTCTTATGAAAGAAATAAGTATTTTTTAATCCCTAAACTTAAGCCAATCAATTCTGGAATTTTATAATCATAATAGCTCTTCTTGAGTGAAATACTTTCAAGTTCCTTCTTAAGTGCGATCTCTAGATTTCTAAGTTTTGATGATACATAGACTTTAAGAGCCCGCTGAACCCCATTAATCCTCCTCAACAAACTCTTCTTCCTATGAAAAATATTGCCAAACACATTTTGACTCCATTCTGTTACTATTATAGAAAGCCATTGATTGCATGCAAAAGATGAAAGTGTTTCTCCTAAACATCAAAGACCAACATATAAAAATTCTCATAAAGAATCCAGGTAGCTAGGAATCGAAAGAATTTACCATTGTTTCTCTAATAAGGAGTCAAAGAATTAATAAGGAAAGGACAATGATTAGTTTTAACTGTGGGTGTGTGAATTATGGTGGAATCTTAAAATAAATTCGCCCATTGAGTATTGGATAAGACACGATCCAATCTTTCTTTTATTCTTCCATAAGAATAGGTGAATTTCTAACCTTTAAAACCCAGGTGTACCGTATTGTGGCTGTTGAACCATTCTTGAAAGAATTTGTAGGAACCACTTTTGTTGAGCATTCCCCCATCTTCCTTGAGCTAAAAATAGAGCATTAAAATCTCCCCCCATTAACCAAGGCATAGAAAACTTAAAGGTTGAATGGTCCAACTCTCCCTAAAGTAATATCCTACGACTAAGGTTAGGGCTACCATAGATTGTTGTAAAAAGGAAGCTAGAAAAAATGCTAGGATATACAATAAAATGAATATATTGAGCATGAAACTCTAAAATCTCTATCTCTATATCATTGTTCCAAAGTATCCATAAAACACTTGAAAAACTAATTGCCTCCACTTTAAAGGAATTCTCAAACCTTGATTTGTGGATGAAGTTTTCAACTTTGGATCCATTGACTGTAGGTTCCAAAATAGCAATGATACTTGGTTTACCAACTTACTTCAATTCCAAATTAAAACTACTTTAAAACACTGCTTGACAATTCCAAATTAAAATAACAATATTCATGAGAAAAATATAAGAGAATAAAAGGAACTAAAATCAATCATCAGATGTCCAAGGTAGATTCCACCACTTCTATATCATCTAATAGCATAACATCCTCCTCAATGATAATACAATCTTTATTTCTAGTCATATCACACACCTGATCCTTGATCAAAATAAAGACTTTTGCTGCTAACTCCATTTGGTGGAAGTAGAAAGTCCATGTGAGAATTCAAGAGGCTTAGGATCACAGATGAGATCCAAATATGAGTGCGAAGGCTCTCCTCTAAATAAATAATAGCCACCCATTTGGGTAGCAGTATGGTTTACATGATCCAAAGAGGTTTTGAAAGGAATTTAAGAAATGATAGAGAAATGGACTTTAACGCACCATTTGAGTCCTCTTGTTCATTCATGATAGGTTATACATAATCATTTATAGCCATATCTAGTAGAGAATTAGCAATTAAGGCCCGTGGGTTAAATTTTATTGCATGAATTTATGTGGAGTTTATTAGATTCTGCTTTTTAAAACTTACCATTATGGTGGCTTGGTTAAATTTTGTATTTTCATTTTTATTTTTGGTCTTACTATCAAAGGTAGCTTTTGACTGATGGTCCCTTGCCTAACCTGTGTTTTCCACATTTGGCTTATCTATAATAATAGGGAGGTTAACTTTAGCCTCAAAGGGGAAGCAAAGAATCTAGCATAATCTCATCGACAACATCATCTAATGCATTAAATCTCGAGCCTTTCTAATTTTCCTTTCCATAACCATGAATGTTCAACAAAATCTTCTGTGATTCCTTATTGGAATCCTTAAACTACTCTCCTTTCGTAGTAGGCTTCCTTCCCTCTTTGCCTATGATCATCTAAGGGCTATAAGGTTGGCTAGAATTAATCATCGTTAAGGGGACCTGGTTCTAGACAAGATTATCCTCATTCCCTTGGCTTTATCACCCATAACATCTAGGCATAAGGCCACCATATGCTCATATTTTCCATACCCAAAGCAAATTTTTGATAGCCCCTCTTATTCTACCATTTGAGTTCTTCCTTCAATTTTAAGTTTGGAAATCAAGGGGTCATTTAGATCAATCTCCACTGCCAAATGAGCAAAATGCCCTCTAGTTAGACTTTCTGTATTATAATTGAACCACCTTGCCAATTATTTTTCAATAGCATGAAGAACCTTCTTATTATACAAGTGCAGAGGCATACTTGGTAACCTAAACTATACCACAATAAAATTTATATTTTTCATATCACTATCAAAATTAGCAAACCGAGATTTAACAACTAAAAAATATCTCATAATCAACTAAGGGTCATTATCAAGATGGCTTCCTTGTCCCCCATGCTCTGAAATTGGACAAGAAAATAATTATTATTTAGGTCAATAATATTAAAGTTTTGAACATGACTCTAAATGGTATATAATTTGGACTATAATGATTTAAACCCTATTGTTATGCCTAATAGTGTCACTATAACAATGGTACTCTATGACTTATAAAGAATCTCCTTAACATCTTGAGATATGGTAACAAATTGCATGTCATCCTCTGTGTTAATTATAAAATTTTTATTATTCAGTTCCCAATCTTTAAAGTCCTCAAAAGGCTAGTTTTTCTAAAGTGTTATGGTTATTTAGCAGTTTATCCTTAAAAGACAGGACTGGTTGATCAGTAAAAGTATCAACCATCTCCTCATCATGAAACTTTGCTCTCTTTTTTTTATCATCCCATCGCCCTCTTCCAAAGTCGGAGTAGGGCCCTTGAGCACACTAGGGTTTTCCATCTTTTCTTACCTTTTAGCCTTTTTTTCTTTGTCAATTTATCAATAAGAACTCTCATTTAATTTAGTAGTAAGATGAAATAAAGGATAAGCAAATAAAGTAAATACACACACGGTCTTTGAACACTATTATTTATTTATAAAGTAAACTAATCAACAACTAACCCTAATTTTTTTTATTATTCAATTTCTTATTTTGTAGCCCTATAAATTATGGATTTTTAAACTCAATTGCAATGCATTTTTTAGGATATGGTAAATTCCGTTGCAATATTTTTTTAGCAATTGCAATGTTTATTAATACTGTTTTTTGTAATGCTAGTTATTTTTTTTATTAATTTTTATAGGCATTCGTATATAATTAATTTTTTAGCTTAAAATATGTGTTCTAGTTGATCTTATATTGTGTGACTAAAGTTGAAATGCTATATCATTTCATTCATTAATATAAGGATGAATTTTTATTTGAATATTGTAATAATTGTTAGATAAAATAAAGAGGAATTTATGCTATATACCCTTGTTTCACTTTTCATTTTCAATAATACGCCTACAAGGGTTTTTTTTTCATCAATTATGTACAGTGCAGGATTTTTTTTTTCATTTTGAGAAGTTTTCAATTGTGATTTTTGATTTTTGTTTTTTTATTTTAGTTTCATTTATTTTTTTATTTATAAATATTTTTTTACATTATTTGCTTACAAATACATAAATTACACATAATATCTATCAAACATCTACAATATCTATATAATATCTACTAAATATATATAAAACATCTACCAAATATACATAAAATATTTACAAGATTTATTTAATATTTTGTAACTTTATTTTTTTAATTTCATATTTATATAACATACTTACAATATCCACACAATATCTACAAAATATAAACACAACATACACAACAAATATATAACATATATACAACATCTACTAAGCATTTACCAAATCTACATAACATATACATTTCATACACAAAATATATATGCAACATCTACATGCCAAAATTAATTTTTTAAACTTTTTTTACATGTACAATATATAAAATTTGTTAATGAATTTTATTAATATATTTTTATATATTTATATTTTATTTTTTTATGAGTGTTTATTTGTTATTTATAATCAAATTAAAATTTTTTTTTATAAAAAATAATATATTTTATATGCTAAAAATATAATTTAAAACATTATTTTTTTCATTGTTTTATTGAATTTTTTTATTTAATAGTGAAGTTTAAAAAAGGATGAAAATTGAAGTAAAATATTAATTATAGTGAGAGAATATATATCTCTGGAAAAAAAATCTTGCTTTAGTGAGAAGTGAGGTAATTTAAAAAAAAATACGAAAATTGACTTAAAATATGTTGTGTAATTGATCGACACAAAATTTTATTTCCACCCGTTTAACCAAAATGATACAGTTTTAATCAAATACAAAATTACATTATTTTATTATTATCTGGCCTAAAATAATAAAAATAAGTCTTTGATCTATATTTTAATTTTTTTTTGCAAAATTTGTATTAACAACCATACATTATTTTCTTCACTTTTTCTCTTTCTTTATTATTAAATTTAATACTAAAGTCTAAAATGCGCTCATCATCTCCTTTACAATGGCTTATCCTTTTTATTTTTTATATATTTTAAAAAAGATTTATTTAATACATTTATATCTTCAAATTATTTTAATTATGATTTTATTTTATGAATAATATTTTTATTGATTATATAAGAATATATTTTAGTTTATAAATGTTGTCTAAAGTAAACAAGTTGTATCAGATTTTATAATTTGCATACTATCTATTCAAATAAACGTATTATACATATTATATATGTCTGATTTTAAAATATATCCTAACAAAATTAATGAATTAATTATAGAAATATTTACAAAACATAAAAAATAAATTTTATTTTAAAAATAATATAAAAAATAAAAATATTTATACTTTTAGAAAGAGTTGGACCAAAATTTTAAAATTACCTCGCTTCTTACTAAAATAATAATTTTTTTTAAAAAAATACATATTCTCTCACTATAATTAATATTTTATTTTAATTTTTATATTTTTTTTCAAACTTCACTATTAAATAAAATATGCTAATAAAATAATAAAATTATTATTTTAAATTATTTTTTCACTATATAAAATTTATTAATTTTTATAAAGAAAAAATTTTAATTTTAATTATATAAAACAAATAACACTTACAAAAAATAATAAAAAAGTAAAATATATAAAAAATATATTAATAAAAAGTATTAAATTTATTTTAAAAAATAATTTTACATATTATACATGTAAAAAAAATTAAAAAAAATTAATTTCTTTATGTAAATATTATATAAATATTTGATAGGTATTTTATGTATGTTTGATAGAACTTGAAGATATTTGGTAGATGTATATATGTTATGCATTTGTTATATATGTTGGATGTATTTTATGTAAAAGTTGTATGGATATTATGTAAATATTATATGAATATGGTGAGAACAAAAAATTAAATAAATATTTAAAATATTATATAAAAGTTTAGTAGATATTTGGTAGAAGTTTAGTATATGATATGTAGATGTTATTTATTTTGTTGTATATATATTATATATATTATGTATATATTGTGTATATATCATATATAACTTATATATTTTGTGTGTATATTAAAAATATGATATAATTTTTTAAGATAAAAAATAAAAATAAATATAAATATAAAATGAAAAAAAAAAAACAAAACAGGAAAAAAAAAAACAAAAACTAACGTTGAAAAGTAAAAGTGAAAACAAAGGCCAGCGTGTTTGTAGATTTGAAAAATAAACAAATAAACTTTTGGGCCGCGTACTATTGAAAAGGAAAAACAGAAGGGGGCGTTCACAAAACTACCTTAAATAAAAATCTCTTATTTTACTATATTCAATATTTTATTTTTTTTAAATATCATTATTAAATAAAAATATTTTAATAAAATATTAAAAATTAATATTTTAAATTATTTTTCAACATATAAATTTATAATTTTTTTAAAAATTTAATTTTAATTATAAAAAATAAATAACACACAAAAAAATATAAAAAATATATAAAAAATATTAATAAAAATCGTTAAATTTATTTTTAAATAAATTATATATATTATATATATAAAAAAATAAAAAAATTAATTTTATAATATAAATATTATATAAATATTTGATAGATGTTCTGTGAATGTTTTATAGATATTTTATATATTTATGTATTTATTATCTAAGTTATTTTATGTAAATATTATTAAATATTATATGAATATTATGAGAATAAAAATTTAAATAAATATTAAAAATATCATGTAAATGTTTAATAGATGTTTATATATTTATTTTTTATATATATTGAAAATATAATATAAAAAAATTATGTATAGATAAATAAATATAAAAATAAAAATAAAATAAAAACCATCATTTTAAAAAAATAAATTTAAAAAAATATTATGTAAATATTTAATAGATGTTTATATATTTATTTTTTTTATGTATATTGAAGATATAATATAAAAATTATTTATAGATAAATAAATAGAAAAATAAAACAAAAACAAAAACAAAAGCCACCTTTTTAAAAAAGTAAACTTGAAAAAAAAATGAACGCGTATTAACATATTTGACAAGAAAAGTCAGAGCCGTAATTTTGAAAACAAAATCTTCAAGTAACCTGCCCTGTGTAAATATCTTAAAAAAAAAAAAAAAAAGGTAAACAGTGCAATTTTCTCTTAATTATATTCATAATTATGTTAAGACATGAACACGACGCCCTAATGCAGAGGTTGATGATCTTCGTAGTTTTGATAAGCCAGGTCATTTTCTTATTCGACTCAGTCATCATTAATATCCCCCTCTTAAAAATTTCATAGAATTCAATTCTACTAAACCAACTCAAACATTGCGTATTACTTTTGTAATCAAATAATAAATCTACAAATGTTGCTAAAGATGTTTAAACACGAACCAACACCATTCCTTTCCTCCGAGATGTTTTGTCGGTACAAAGATTACAAAGCATGTACTGTGTCCATAAAAAGAATTTACAGTGAACAAATTACAATTTTATGACTAATGGAAAGCACCTACAAAAATCAAAATCTTTTGCAAACTATTTACACCGAAATGATAAATAACTCAATTTTGAAAATGGAAATTTTCCAATTTTTTTTTTTAAAAAATTCTATAATGGGAACATATTTTCTTCCTAAAAATTCAATTTATGGCTGAACAATTGTAATACTTTCATCATCAACAGTTGTTACTTGTTAGACCACTGGAATTCTATTTCCAAATTCCTTGAAGGTCCACTTTTACTTTCTGGTAGCAGAGTATATTCTCCAGCAACTGCTCCTAGCATGACAACCCGATCGATCTGGATCGTTACTTTCCCGAAAGAACTCTGTTGTTAGATCAAAAGAGATGAGGTTACGCAATAAGAAAAATTTCAAAGCACAATTTAAAGAACATATTACTATTATTTTCACTCTTTTTATCCCTATAAAACTTAAATCTTGAGTACCTTCCCCATTTTGCTCTTATTTTTGCATGAGATATGAAGCTTCTGGCCTTTTGGAGGACTCTCAAAGGACCATGAAAAGCTCTCATCCCAATCAGGATTAGGTCCAGTTGATACAACCTGACAAGTACAATTCATTTGTTAAAAGCAAAAATGGCAAATTTGGAATAAAAGAACAAGGTAATTACATTGTTATACAGTAGATAAATAAATAAATATAACCGTAAAATGAGGTTTGCAATGGCCCACTAGAAAATTATTTATGGATAAACTATCCAAGATTATATATCATACTCAGAACTTGAGACTGGCTCTTGAGCAGGGAATTAGAAGGCCAAACTATAACTATTATCAAAGATTAGTTGATTGGTACATTGTAGGGTGTGTATGGAAACTTACAAAATGTAATATTCAAATTCAATTGAATTCTATTTGGTCAATTCTAACGTTTAGAAACCATATGATTGTCAGAATTCAATTTTTTTCAAAGAAAAAAAAAGTGATTTTAAAAAAATGAAAATTATGTTAAAAGTCACCCTTTTACAATAATTTAATCAATAAACACAGTAACACACCCTTTTATTTAAATTCAATGCCTCTTCATAAGGTAAAATAGGAAAATAAGCATACTCAATTACTTTTCAGTTAAACAGTGGAATTCGATGAATGCTATGACCCTATATTTCAAATAAATGAATTCTATTATGAAATCATTTGAATTCTAGCACAGAAATTGTTCCAAAATAGAGCGGCAGTGAAAAAATGGCTTAAAAATGAGTGTTTTCAAAATTCTCAATCAACAGTAAAGCAGCACTCCAAAACTGATTTACATATAAATAGGATCAGTTTAACATTTTCGAAGTAAATACTTCTTGAGGCCTAGTTCAGAAAGTTTCCAAATGAATATATATTGCAGTCCAGAAGCAACAAGCTATCATAAGCACTGTGTGAGTGACTTGTGCCAAGATTCTAAGAAAAAAAAGCTCACCGAAAAAGAGACAAAAATTGAGAAACACATAAAAACATCTTACCTTTGTTTGCCTTGGCGGAGTATTTCCAAGTGTAAGTTTGCAATATACACTTGGATTTCCTACTGACTGCTTCATGTTGTTTCCACGCTTGATAATAACCACCAATGTCCCAGGTAAACACTGCAGCAGGAATTCAGCCTTCTCCTGAAACCGAGGTGGCCCAGACTGAATCAAGTATTGCAACAAGGGGATAGCATCTGCAGCAGCAATAGATTGAGCTCTTGAGACTTCAGCTGGACATGCTGACCAAGCTTGCCTGAGAAGGACAAGTGCATCCAAGGCAGCTTCTTGAGTTGCTTCTGAGCCTGTCTTGAGGGATGTAACCAAATGAGGGATACTGAGTGTTGCGGGTTCAGTAGCTCTCAAGCGTGGGAAGTTGCTGAAGAGAGCGTTTAGAGCTTTTAGATACTCCTCATTCACAGTTCCAGTTGCCCATAAGTCTTTTTCAATAGCAGCTGCAAGACACAAAACAGTAAGTTTCTGGACAATTGAAAAAAGTGGAGACAATACTGTTGCACTGAAGAATCATCCAAGCAACAGTTGATGCTAAAGCATTATGCGCCAAATTAAAACTGAAAAGGTGAAGTAATTTCTAAACACCAACTAATATAATGGGCTAGCTCTACCATTCAACTGTTTCTTACATCTTTCAGGTATCTTCAACATATTAGACGATATAAAGTACTAATGAAAAGAAAAGTAGCTCTATTGAAAAATAGAACAAGCATAAATCTATTTGCATATGAAAAGGAGATGTTGCTTGCAAAGGGAAATATTTCAATCACATTTAAGTTACAACTCAACTCCTCAGCCCAACCTTCACATATAATTTTATGCAAATTCTCCATCAGAATGTCCTAAAATTCTTATCTTCGCTTGTCAGAAAAATATCCAAATACTTCTTTTATTTGCATAAATTAAACTTTAAGGTAAATAATCTTAAAAGAACTTCATCATAATGGAGTCAATTTAACCACCACTGAAATAACAAGATGCAAATTGTAATCCACAGCAGGAAACATCCAAGAATATTCACAGTAAAAACAACAGATATTTCAGGGCGTTCATCATTCAATTCAAACTGTCAAACTAAATCAGACCAAACTGATTTGTAAATTAACGTTTAATTTGAATTTGAAAAGAAGTAATTCCATAAATATCCTGTTTCATTTACATGGACATAAATCAAGTTGTAAATTAAGGAGTTATATAATTAAATACGAGTACGTTAAGACCATATCAGTTGATATCATTTGACACAATTCTTTATAAATGCATGGAAGATATGTATTTGTATCAAACATTTTCAAAAGCTGGACCAAACCATAATATTTAAGTTCAATTTAATCTGGTATCTATAGTTAAGTTTGGTTTGTAAGTGTAAAAACTAGAATTTTGCAGTTTGGTATAGAAATTCTCCAAAACATTGGGCAGTTATGCAAGAGAATGAAGAGAACTTACCAGTTATAGCTCTAACTGTTTCACTGGAAGCATATTCTTGAATGGTATGATTGGAGAACAGAAGTTTAACAAACATTGCAGCCTGGACAGATGTATCAGGATCACTTGAACCTATCAGATCCAATACAACCTGAACGCCACCAGCCTCTGCAACTGCTCTTTTGTTAGACCGGCTGTACATAACAAGGTTTTGCAAAGCACATATGGCCACGACTTTCATTTCTTCTGTAGGCTGCTCTTCAAGCACATTGACCAGAGCACGACATGCCGAAACTGCATCAGTGCTTCGAGCCAAGCCATCATTTTGGAATAGATCTCCAAGAGCTAAAGTAGCTAGTAACCTTGCCTGCTGAGTTTGAGTTTGTGGATCCAAAAGGTACTGGGATAAGGGCAAGATAGCAGATTTAGTAGCTTTTGATTCTCTAATTTTCACATTGTTAAGTAATACTTCCAGTAGTCTTGCAGCTGTTTCCTCACATTGATGACCTCTAAGAAGTTCCAGAAGAGCTTCTATGGCACCACTTTCAGCCATTGCTTCAGCACTAGTTCCATCATCACTTTCTAACACCAAAAGAGCATTCAATGCACCAACCACTGTGCTCTCTGAGACAGAACGGAGCAACCTTACCAACACAGCAACAGGCACTTCCAAATAATATTCAGAACTAAATTGCAGAATGCTAGCTAATACAGAAGCAGCAGATTCCCACAAGGCATGAGGAAGAGAAGGATCAGCTTGCAATATGACTTTTGACAGCTCATTCACACCTCCTTCTTTTGCTATTTCATTTGGCCATGTTATTGCAATGCTAACAAGAGCCTTAACAGCTCTCTGCTGTAAAATGTGTATGCCAGAACCCAGAATTCGAATGAGTGGACCAATGACTTGCTGTGTCATTGGATCCTTCTGAAGATGTTCTTCCAGGAGTAGATGCGACAGAAGCTCAGCTGCCAACTGCTGGACTGCTGGGGCAGGAGAATCTAGCAAGGGGATAAGTGGTTCAATAGCTTGGTGAGAGGTGAGGGTATAATCAGCGCGACACTGTGGATGCTCCAGAATGTTCACTGAAACCTGCAATGCACTATGTTGTCCATCAGGCCCAACTTCAGGTCGTGTTAGCAGCAGGAAAAGGGGCTCAACAACTTTGGCAGCAGATGGTCCCTTAGCGATGCTAGCATTGTTGGTCAAAATTCTAAGCAACTCTGCAAATGAGGCACAAAGAAAATCTGGTGCTTCATAGAGAATATCAAGTGTGCTTTCAATCACTCCAGCTTTTACCATTTCCATTTTACAAGCAGGCCTGTCTTTTCCCAGTTTCACTAAGGCCCTGGATATGGCCTCATGAAGCATGTAATTCCGACCATAGAGAAGGCCTACAAGAGGAATAACCGCACCATGGGCAGCAACTAGTTCTGCCAGTTGCTCATCATCAACAAGTTTGTCCAGTGCACGGACGACAGAATGCTGAGCAGGACTGAACTCAGTAGCAAGGAGAGATACCAGGGGCTCAACACAGCGTGCTGCAGCCATTGTGGACCTGATTCGTGTATTTCCAAAAAGAACACTGCATAACTCTGCAGCATCCCCTTTCAGCTCCATTGAACAATTTGATGAGAGTATCCTACAAAGGACATCAACTGCATTCATCTCAACATCTGCAACTGCAAGGGCTCGTGATGGGTTTTCACTCAATAGCCTAACCAACGCAGCAATAGCAGCATGCTGTTCTTTCTCTATACCAGTATTAAGGATCTCCACCAAGGGTTGGACAGCTTGCCGTGCAGTGTCTGCATTCCTGATATGGTCAGCAGAAAATAGACTTTCCAATGCCTTAGCTGCACTATACCTTGCACCTCTTCCACCCAAACATAAGACTGCTACAAGTTGACTAACGGCACCAAATGCAGATTCATGTCTCCGAATTTCTGCACTACTAAATAGGATGCCTAACAAATCAGTTGTAGCTTCTTCAGTTGCATCTTGGGGACCAAGTGAAAGATACTTAGTCAGCGCTTCCAAAGCCCCTGATTCTACCATTACAATCTTATTTGGTGGACAGTCTTTTGCAAGCTGGGTCAGAAGCCCTAATGCTAGAAAAGGTGCCCCAGGGCGATCTGGAATTGGTTTGAGCAGATCTACAAGGGCAGGTATAGCTTTTCTAGAAGTAGCTCCAACCCTTATGTCTTCAACTCTGAACAATCTCTCAAGAGCAACTTGATCTGGATAACGCACCAAAGCAAACTCTTCTGATAAGTCCAGAAGGTCAGATATATCAACATCAGCACAGCCAAGTAAGGAGATAAGACCTCCTGCAGCTCCAGAATTGGCAACAGATAAGAGAGTCCCCCTACTACCATTACAGACTAGACTTGCAATTGCTTGAGCAGCAAAATATCTGTTTGCAGACTCCTCTGACTTCAACAAATTTGCAAGAACTGGTACAGATTTCATGGTTGCATGTGCTCGAATGATATCTCTATCTTGGAACAGAATTGCGAGCAACAAAGCACAAATCCAGATGCTGCAATCTTCACTGAAGTCACTCTGCCAAAATAACCATAATAGAAAGAAGTGTGTTAACTAAATTTCAACACTGCACAACAAATAACTAAGTGATGTTATATGCACAGATCTGAGAATTTTAAACCTCTAGATGCACAAAGATTCAACCACACTGATTTCACCCAAGTAAAATGATACACAACAAGAAGGTGGAATTTACTTCCAAAAAAAAATAGTATGTCTGATACCTGACTATATTGCAAAAAACAATGTGAGATTCTATCCGTCAGGACTTCAACTGCTCCAGCCTCCATTATCACAGCTTTACATTTCTCATCATGACAGGCAAGAACAGAGAGCAGCCAAATAGCCAAGTTATAACCATGAATTAGTGCTGTTCCAATATTGGAGTCACCATTTCCAGCTTCTTCTTTATTATGCCTGCAGATGCTAATGGTCTCTTTGACATCATCAACTTGAGTTTCCAAAGGAGATGTCTCTGCAGAATTAAGCATTGCAACAAGTGATTCAATAAGATAGTTACATAAATTCGATTGGTTAAGATCTTCCACCACTCTTTGGTGACTAACTTTTGCAGCACAAATAAGAAGTGCAGCTCCCCCAATTTTGACCTTTGGATTTATGGAATTGATCACCCTTCTAGCAACTGATGGTATACATCTAGAGGCACAAGCAACTGTGTCTCCTAAAACATCAGGCTGATCTCGGCAAAGTTGTGACAAGATTTCAATAGCTTTATCCTGCAACAATGGTGTTGCATCTGCGATGGATGAAACTATTGGGGTTATACTTTTTGGAAATTCAGCTAAAACTGCCCATGCAGGTTTAATGTTACCAATGGCACCTTCTGACCTTGATAGAATAGCAAGCGCATCTAGTGGCTCTGCTATGCCATCAGCTTCACCATTAGCAGATTCTAGAAATGAAACTAATGCAAGAACAGTTCCAGCACGATTGACACAATCAGTTATGGCATAATCAATTCTACGAGAATGGAGCAAACGAGCAATTGCTGCTGCAGCATGGGTCTTGCTAGGATTTGTGCCCTCACGCAAAACCCTTGTTGTAGGTAGAATAATTTCTTCTGTAATTGCTTTTTCTGAAGCTTCACTATCCAAAATAAGATTTGCAAGAGCACATGTTGCCTGCTCTGCAACTTCCAAAGATGAGGAGTTAGCAAGTGTAACTATGGGAGACAATGCATCTCGAGCAACAGCAGCCACATCTCGGTTCTCTTTAATTGAAAGAAATATTGCAGCAAGACAACGAGATGACTCTACCAAGATGTTTTCAGATTCAACATTTAGCAATTTCATCACTGACCAAAGAGTTTTAACAGCAACGCTACTCTCACGCAAGTCCTTCCTGACTCCAAAAATTCCAGCCAAAGCAGAGGCAGACTTGGCCTGAGTCTCTTCCTTAGTGGAGCTCAATATCTTAATCATTGTCTCAATCGCATCATTTGCAGCACTGCCTTCCCTTAATATATCACTCAGTGGAACCACAGAAAGCATACTTCTTAGAGCATCCAGAACATATACTTTTGATTCAGGTAGATCGCTGGTTAACAATGCAGAGAGCTGGCTGATAGTCGCAGTATCAGATTTATGTATTAAATGATTTAAAGTCTTTGCCGCAATTTCTTTCCCATTAGAGCTCCCATTTTTTAGCAGCCACAATAATGCAGGGACAGCATCAGCACTTTCAACACATGCACGTATATCCTCACTATGATTGCAAAGGTTCCTAAGGATTGTCGCAGAATCTTCCTTGGCTTTAGCAGATCCTGTCTCTAGAATTTGAACAAGTGGAGGAATACCACCAGCTGCAGTGATAGCCCACTTACTTTCATCATTTTCATTGGATAAGAGGCAAAGCAATGCAACTGCACATTCTTGCTGTTGTTCTGATGAAAGCCCAAGAAGAGAAATCAAGAGCTGAACCCCTTCACGGCCTTGGAGTGCACGCCACAGGCTGCCCTCATTGTTGCAGAGAGTGAGAAGAGCTCTTACAAGCTCATCCTGAACTTCATTGGTTGCCATTGTGATCAAACCAACAAGCAATCGTTTTGCTTCAGAATTTGAAAGTTTAATTGAAAGTATAGCATTCCCATACAAACTGGCTAATGCTTCAATAGTACGTTCCTGCACAAGAAAAGGTAATCGAGGCTTGAACTGTTGAACCAAAGTCCGTTCAATAACCATAGGATCTGATGCCCTAGTAGATTCAGCACTGGTATCATATATCATCAAAGCTGAAGCTAAAGCCCCCAATGTGTCAGCAGTCTGTGCAGGAGAAGAGCATGATTCAAGGCTTTGACCAAGGCTTGAGATTACATATGATAAACCGCCAGAAATGTTTGCAAGAGCACACATGGCATTCTCCTGTAACGCCTGGCCATACTCACCCTGCATGAATTCTTTTGATGGAGCTATTGTGGCATTTATCAACGCAGGAATACCATTAGAATTTGCTATCTCTCGTCTTGCTTCCTTACACTGTGCAGAAAGAGACTTGAGAGCACCTGCAGCTTCTGCTCTAACAGGGGCTTCATTACCCGGTCCAATCAGCTTAAGCAGTTGTTTAGTAGCCTCTGCTGCCAATACCTTAGAACAAATAGATGCATCCACCATCATCATACATGCAAGAAGAAAGCAAGCATTAGCTTGAGTGCCTGATTGCCCAGTTGTAAGCAACTTCACAAGTATATCCACACCCCCAGCTTGTATTGTTGCAGACCAAAATCCTTCTGTGCCGCTAGAGAGGTTTTTTAGTGCTCCAGTCAACAAGTTATCAACCAAGTTGAAAGTCTTGAGCCCATTTTGAAGCAGCTCACAAAGCACTGGCACAACTCCTTCAGTTGAAAAAATTTTTGAACCGACATGATCTCTAGCACCTCCCTGAGAAACAGCATAGATTGTCTTTGCTGCTGCAATTTGACCCTCTGCAGAGCTTGACTTGAGGAGACCAAGTAGCGGTGGAATGCATCCTCCAAGCAAGACTTTTACCCTTAGCTCATTCTCTTTACACAAAGAACCTAAAACAGTAGCAGCCTGTATCTTCACTCCAAGTGATCCTGATCTTAGAAGAGAAACAAGCACTGGAACTGCTTGAGAATGGGATCCAACAGCACTGAAAGCATTTTCCCGTGTTTCAATAAGTTCTAGTAACTGCTTCAAGGAATACTCTTTCTCTTGTATAGATGAGGAACTCTGCCGCAACTGTTCAATGCATTGTGCAACACTTGCTAATGTCCCATCTGGATCCTCCATGCTACTACTGCGGTCTCTGTACATGATTTAAAAGGAGAGAATTCAGCATGAATCATTTCTATCATCCCTTACGAGAAACCTCCTAATTGGAATCACGACAAGGGAAAAACTGTGTTTAACCAACTCTAGAAAGTAAAATGATAAGGCCAAGGCTCCTTCAAAAGAGCAACGCAAACACTAATAACTGCACAAAATGGAATGCAAAGTTTCATCTTGAAAGAATTTACATATATGACAAGAAATTTTGCTTCGATTTACTCTCGAGTAGAAACCGCACAATTTCAATTGCACAAAAATTCAATCAAGACTTATAGGTTGCAAAGAAAGAACTCCTCGTCATTTAACATTTAGAGAGCATCATGGAACCAAAATTTTTAACCACGCTTAAATCCTTCCAGCATTGTCTATGCCATCTTTGTGCTCGAACAAAATGTGCAATCAAAATCAATCAGCATACAGTGGAAGCATGTCTACGGTCTAGCAACAACTGTCAAAATGAACTCAGAAACAAAAAGGTGAATGGTTCTTAATCTTGACATGTCATATGCACTATGCATAGACAAAACAGAATAAGCATTCAATAACAGAAGGAACATAAAAAAGCAACCAGCATTTGAACCCTCTTTTGTAAAGAATTGCTGAAACTACAAGTACATTTATAAAAACTTCTACCGAAAAAAAAAAGGATCACAGGGAAGAACTTAAGAAAGGCACCCATTCGCACAAATCACTAAACAATCATGCTTCAACAGCAAATAACAAAGAATAGTGTGCAGCTCATCACATCATTATGATTGATTATGAGCAGAACGAACCTAATGAACAAGGTATCAGACCTTTTACACAGCATGTGCAAAACCTGAACTCACCTCAAACCCATCTTCATAACTGAAAGTGGAGTTGGGGGCTCTGAGTCTTGAAGTTTTCCATCACCATTTTTTTCCTGCAATCAAGAAAAAAGAAAATGTCAGTTTTATAGGCCAAAACATCAAGCTTTCAACATATCCAATTCCATATTAGTTCGCTCAGCCATGAGCACTCCCGAACATAGCTAATAATTCTAGGGATTTGGAAGAGGGAGACTTAGTACAACAGATGTTTGCTGGCCACACATAGTAGGTGCATGAAGCAAAATGCCACCAGAAATACCATAGGTTTTAAGTCTGCACTAACAACATCAGTAGTATGGCATCAAACAGAACCAAAAATAGTAATCAGCAACAATTGGGATAATACAATTAGATCTGGCCTTTATCACATTCCTCAATGGGCACATCTACACTAATTTTCATTGTATAATTCTGATATTCAAAGGAAATGAATGAAGGATCAAATACCATATCGTTATTTGCAAGGCTGCTGCCATTATTGGCAGCATACCTCCAAGCCAGTGCAGCCGCCAGTTTTGCTTCACTTCAAGATTCCCAATAAAAAACAAATCAATAAAAAACCGCGCCCCTCTCCAGATCTACCTTGCAAACAGGGTCAAAACATCAAACTCCCCTGTAAAAAACAATACAAAAGGTAAAACGAAAAAAAATTCCTACATAAAAATTCCAGATCAGAATGCTTACCACTCTAATTCAAGTCAAATTAAACAATTTTCTTAATAAGAAATGCATAAAATGCTTGTACAAAATGCTGTCCATAGAAACATAATCTAAATCAAATACACTTTTTCACAGTAAAGAGAGTGCCACATTGACTAAATTGCTCAAGTTCAACTGTAATAGGCTACAATTGGACAACTAAAAGCACAGATCAATCACTCCGCTATAGCTTCCATTTCCAATGGGCACCGTTCTCTGCAGAATATTAAATTCTCAAATTGAATTTCTTCTTTCTAAAAAAGAAATGCCAAAAAATTTCTCAGCAACCAAACAGAGAGTAATATCTAATCAAATCGGAGAGAACCGACATTTAAGGAAACAGATACTTTTTTTTTAACTAAACTAATTTTTAAAAGAGAGAGAGAGAGAGAATTCAGTGAAACAAGCAGTAGATCAAATCAAGAAATCTAAAACACTGTCACTTTCACCATTCATTGAAAATGAGCTTACCAAAAAAAAGGAATGAATCTAACTGGAATTGTCAAAAATCAAACAACAAAACCAATCAATTTCCGCAGAACGACAAATCCTCATCAATGCCAGCAGTGGAACACACAAACAAAACAGAGGAAAGTGGTTGGTGGTTACCTATGAAGATAGAGAGAGAAATGTAAAGGAAAAATGGTTCATCTAAAGATATCGCAGAAAAGAAGCGAAGAAGAAGAAGAAGATAATAAAATGAGAGAGAGACAGAGAGAGTGAGAAGAATTTTGGAGATTTTTTAATTAATAAAATTTAATTTAATTTTTTTTATTTTTCTCAAATGAGTATTATGTTTGTCCCAGATACGAGAGTTAGACAAGAAGTCAAGCTTTGATCTGCTATGAGTTACCTTATTGAGCTTATCAAGGACCACCGACAGCTTCAAGCTGCCTACATTTTACAGCTCGGCTAAGCATTGCTCATAACTCACCTTTTGCTCATAACTCACCCTTCTGTTTTACTCATAACGTTCAATTATGAATTATCTGTCTGCTTGTGATTTTTTTTACATTAATTTAATAAATAATCAATTTAATAATATAAGCTTTTTCAAAAAAATTCAATTTAATAATATAAGCACTAAATCGATTGTTTTTTAGCAATAAATCGATTGCTAGAAAAATAGGAAATGTTTTTTTTTCTAAATAATAATTTTTAATTCAATATTATTTCATTTTAAAATAATCTTCTTCTTTTTTTATTATTTTTAATTTACAGATTTTGCTTAGAAAAATGAATCGGTTGTTTTAATAATTTATTATTGTTTATCACAATCACAACTAGACTTTAGTTCAAAAATAAAATAATTATTTTTATCATGATACACAAATGTAATTTTTTTACCATATTTATTTTAGACAAAAGGTTCAATTTGAACTATATATTATATCGAGAAGTCAATATTAATCATTATAATTTTTTTTAATCAAATTGGATTTTTTTTTGGTCAAAATCAACCCAAATCATCTCTCCCATTTTTTAACGAAATTACTAATATAGATTGACAACTGCTTATATAGCATATATGGGACTTAAAACTATCCCAAAGTGAGCTCAATCCACCTAGAAGGGCTATTGCACGATTGTTTATGACCACTGCAGTGGTGGTTTCAATCATCTGCGCGGTGATTTAGATGAGCACCAAGAACATAAATTTTAAATTTTTGAACAATTTGTTTTATCCTATCCTACCTGATCACTCTCATTCATAATCGTCATCGTTATCTCATTAGAAAACCCATCCTTTCATCCCCTAAAGCCTATAAATTCCACCCCCTCTCATTCACTTTTAACTAATGGAATGAGTAAAAAGGTATTTCACTCTAAATTTTGAAACTCTTTAGAGTCACCTTCGTTTCTAGCCTCTAAAAAACATATTCTAGTTTCTAAAATTGTTCAAATAAAGTGTCTTAAGCATTTCCAAACTTCCAAGTACTAATTGCCTTCCATTAAAGAAATTCAAGCCGCATACGCCCCCATCATAAGTTCCATTCGAATTTATAAGCTAAGAAACTACTATTCTTTCTTGTTCGTCAATAAAATGTTAGTTCTAATTTGTCCTAAGTTTCTATTTAATTAGTTTTAAGTGTTTTAAAAGGGAAATTCTGCCTCAAATTTAATCTAATAACATAATTTGGAGAAACCTGAGGTTAAAACTTTAATTAAAGTTCCTTTATTTCACTTGTCATTTGTTATTTGATTAAATTTGATCTATATTTACTACCTTTTGTGCTTAAATCATATTTTGGGAGTGGGATAATTCTATCATATAATTAAATTGATCTGGTTTTTAATAATGAAAGGAAAAGGCTAAGCACATTAATGATCATTTGTTGATTTCTTTTCACTGTACATTTCATTTATACATTGTATATATTTTATTTATATATTCTTTATATTTCCATATAAATCTTTATTATGTTATATATATATATATTATTTATGTTTAATTTACATCCACATATGTTTACTATATATTTTATTTCGTTTATTTTACTATATTGCATTAGCTTACATAAATTATGACTTTTTGACAAATGCAGAGAATATTACATTATTATTTGACTTTAGCATTGGTAGTTTGCCATCATCAAACTTAGAACTTTAAGAATTCGGGTCGATTCTCTCCACCAAGGTCATCAATTAAACTGAACCAACCTTTTCATATTTTTGATTTGCACCAAGTGACGACTTCGTTTGATCCACTCACAGTGGCAATTCCACTAGGGAGAAATATTGCACTTCTCAAAATATTGATGGCTTATGAAATCATTATTGCTTTATCTTTATGTAGGATTTCATATTTGTCATGAATCATAAACATGCTTTCAAACCCTTAAAGGTGCCATGTTATCACATCTTACTTCTAAAGGCGTTACTGTCTTTGGGTCTAAGGACGCTTAAGGTCACTGGGTATCACATAGAACCCTTTCCCATTATGTCTCAGATCAATCTGTTTTAATCTTAAACATAGAATAGACTATTCATTTAGCTAGAAAACAAGCATCCTAGTGAGCCCCATAAAACTATACATTTATATGTAACACTATCCTACACTCTTTATCTTTTAATATTTACATATATACTTATGCACAAATATCCTTTAAATACAAATATACTTATAGCTCACATATGTTTAGTTAACTCTTTATTCCTCTCATTCTATTCTTGATTTACTAACTCTCTTATTAAGCCACCACTTGACTCTGCTATGCCATGGAGCTTCTACAAATTGAATTATTACTTGCAAATCTACCACAAATGATATAATGAGCCATTAACTCAGATAGATAATAGTATGCCCAAAAGAAACATTATAGATATATCATAAGCAATAAATGCCTTGCCTCCAAATGGAGTCCAAAAGGGTTGTATGGGATCCAACAAGTAATAAAATGAAACTCAATAGGTATTTAAAATCAACATCCAATCATAATATTGAATAAACAACAAAATTTAACTAAATTCAGAGGAGACCATGTTGGTTATATGCATCAAAATCACATATCAGATTTGGCAAATGCTAGCAAAGCCTGGAATGGAACAATAGCTTCTTTCCATAATAATAGATAGTGGATTATTCCCCTATAATGAGTATGTACATATAGTATAAACACATACCAACATGGTTAGAGGCCAATAATCATGGTTTGGAATTCTCAAATCAAAATAGTTTTAATGAGCAAGATAAGCTAGGATCAAAGAGCTTATATAATCAAATAATTATATCTCAAGATTAAAAGGTGAACAATACTAAATAAGTCACATTTGAATGTAAAGGCAATTCAATATATATTCAATGCAAATACACAAATAAGAAGGACTCAACAATGCAATCAAATCTTGTTGGATAGGTGGAGATACAAGGCATATACACCTAACCTTGAAGAATTTAGAGCCATAATGGCAGTGAAGGACAATGCTCAATTTGGAATAACAAGATTATAAGTTGTTAATATAGGAAACAATCTAAGAAAGGTCCAAGGAAACAAAACCCATCCCTATGCAATTCAACAATATATTAGAATTTCCAATGAATTAATAAAAAAGGCAAGCCAACATAATGAACAAAAGTTTGAGTTCAATGCAATGCACAAATATAAATGTCAATAAGTTTCATGATTAATCATGAACCAAGAACTGGAATGCACATTATATATCTCATCTTAGCTCCTAAGCTCTTTAGCTTAAGATTTAACTTCTTACTTCAAGCCGTCCAACTCTTTCTATCTTACTTTAAGACATCATTAAGCCCCTCAATTCTACATAAACATATCACACATACATATGTATAAGCTTTAATAAACAAATGGAAGTTATATAAACTATTTAATAATAAGATAGTCTAGTTCGCTATGACTATAGGTCTAATCGCGGTTGCTATGTAATTTAAGCTTGAAGAGTTTGAGTCTAATAGGGTTTACAGTCAATATTGTGGTCATAGTCGCTATTCCATATCACAGTTAAGATAAATTATTAAAATTTATCTAAAAGTTACAATAGGGATTTTGGTTGCTTTCACGGTCGTCATCCTGGTTGTGAAGGGCATTTCATAATTGCCACCAAGGTGGTAACCTGTGTCTGAAGGACATAAAGAGGTTCATGTCCTATGTCATAGTCGTGAATGAGTAGTTTACATGATACTCTGTGTTTTCATTTAGGTTTCAAGTTGGTTATCTCAAGTTCTTTAACCCCTTTCCATTTTAAATCTTTAATAACATTCTTAAACTTTATCTTATAAGTTCCAATATTTACTTTAATTTCATTAGCTTCTCATGTCTCTAATCTACATCTTATAACCCTAATTCACTTAAAGCCTATGTCTAAATTATATTCAATAATTTCAAACAGGTTATGTTTACCATATTAGATTTTATGATACTAATTCATCAATTATTAATGTCTATTTCAACATCAACTACTATCCCACTTTTATAGTTAACAAATAAAGTTCACAATAATTAAGCTCAAGACCATGGATATGTTTATAAACTTTAAACAAATTATAGTAATTATCATCTAATTTATCTCTTCCTCACCCATTTAGGTTAATCTTCTTTTAAATTCCCATTCAATATTATATTTACACATTTACATGTTTTAAATCTTTAAGTTTGTATTACGTATATTCAAGTTTAATATCCTAAGTTTTATCTCAATGGTTAAAAAGAATAGGAGTAAAGAAGGAGGAGGAGGAGGAGGAGAGGAGATTCTCCTTACTTCAGTAGCTTGTAAAATAACCTAATGAATCTTCTGTTGGGGCTTCTTCGCTCAACTTCTTGCAAAATCCTTTCTCAAGTGAGCACTAAAGGAAGAAGAGAGCAAAAAGGTGATTTCTCCTTATTAACTCAATGGAAAATGATGAAGTTAGAATATTAATTTTCTAATTACTACTTTGTTAAGGTCAAAAAGTAATTATGAGGCAAAATTCTAAGTTGCTTAGTCATGGTATTGTGCCTATTCCATATTGATTAATGGCTAAATCTCCATGAGGTCCTTTCATTATTTATATTTCCTATTTTTACCCCTATGTCCTCTTTACAAAATTAATGATGTTGTATCTCTTTGCGTCTAATCCATTTATGTATAGTACTTATTTATAATACAAACTTTTTCATATAATAATATGTTAGACCATAAAAATTTGAAGAGATATAAAATTAAATTAAAATAAATATTATTTATTCATTTCTTGTCTTTCAAAATTCTTTACCTTTCATATTCTCAATTTTTATAAATCAACAAAGCTTTGTTATTTTTTTTTTATAAATGCTAATAAATGGTGTTTAATGTAAAAAGATAGGTCTTTCTTGTCTTTTCATTTTCATTACTTCTTCTATTCTTAATTTTTATGAATGAAGTCACCAAAATATGTTACTCATTTTTTCTTTTAATAAATGCAATTATATTATGTGGCAACTTATATTTTTTCATTTTCCTCAACTTATATATAATAAATAATAACTTTATATCTAAAATAATAAATTATTTTTATTATTTATTTTAGAATACAACTAAATAAACTAAAAAAAAAAACAACTCAAGAACACATTCACAAAAACTCAGAAAAAATCACCACCGACCATTCTCCATCAACCTTGGTTCATATAGGTGATGCTGCTCTCCACTTTTCGCCATTGATCATATTACGTGAATATACCCTCAGGCCATCTCCAACTCAAATTCTATTTTAGAGTAACTTTAATAATTAAAATAAAGTAAACAATACACCTTTTACTATTCTAATCTCCAACATATTTGCACTATTTTTAACTCTATAAAGTATATTTTCTTTATTACATAGAATATTCTTTCTACTCTCCTTTAATTATTGGTTATGAAATTTTTTTAACTGTTGGATTGTGAATAATTTAAAATATTTTAATTTATGAAAATTAATTTAAAATAATTACATAATAAATTTTATTTAATATCTAAATAAAATATGATATTTAGAAATCCTAAATATTTTATTTATTAGAAATTGAATAATCATGAACTAAATTAATATAATATAATTAATAAAATAAAATTATAATATATATTTTCTATTTTAATAAAATTTATTAATTTAATATAAGTTAAATACACATTTAATCATTCCTAAACCAAAAAAGAAAAAAGAAGGATCAATTAACTCATGCATATGGCTTGAATATAAAAAAATTAAAAAACATTTAGAGCATTGCTACAGTTTAGCGCGTCACTGTAGCACAAATTTTCGGTGCCACATTGGAGTGCATTGCAGACACTAAAGCATTATATTTAGTGCTTTAGAGTCTTCATTGGAGATGGCCTAAGGAGCTTATCATTTTCGCTAATCATCCAAGGCTAGGGTTGAATCATCCTAAATTGCTCATACTGCTCAGCTTTTATTGAGTGATGCCCCATAATTGATATAGAGCTAAGCAGGCTACAAATGTTTGAGATTTAATAAAACATATACAGAATTGAAGTAGTTAAAATCTATTATGCTTGACCTACTCTTCTGCTATCTTCTGTTACATAACAAGCACAAGATTTAGTTGCATTTTTTTTATTTTTTATTTTTTGTATTTTGAGAAGTTATATAAATAAATATTTTGATTATCAATAAAAATCAAGTAATTGAGAAGCCTCAAATCAAGTAATTGAGAAGTATCAAATCAAGTTTGTTGCCAGCATCTACACTTTTTTTCTAATAAAAAACCCCAATAATATGGTATTAGAGCATTGAGTACTTGAAAGAAAGGTGAGGTTGAGTGAGCTTAACCACTTACTTTTACCGTCTTCCTTATCCAAACACAAAAGCCTACAACCAATGAAAAAATTAATTCAAAAGCTTTATCGAATACAATAACACTCCAGTGTTTAATGGAATGAATAATTATTTGTGAGTTGTTCAAATGGAAGCTTACCTTGATGCTAATGATCTAAATATGAAGTTCTTTCCTTTCAGGACAATCCTACTATGGCTCAAATAAAAAAATCATAAGGAGAAAAGAAAAAGAAATCAATTGCAAGAGCTAGCTTTTTATAGTTGTTTCATCTTCAATTTTCATCAAAATTGTTACACTAAAGACAACAAATAAAATTTGGGACTACCTAAAGAAGGAGTATGAGGAAAATGAATGAGTCAAAGGCATGAAAGTTCTATATCTGATAAGAGAATTTGAGATGCAAAGAATGAAGGAACCATAAATAATTAAGGATTCCTTTAACATACTTATTGACATTATTACCAAAGTAAGGCTTCTTGGTAATGATTTTTCTTATTTTGGAGTAGTTCAAAAAATCCTTGTTAATAGTCCTTGAAAATTTGAGGCTATAATATTATCAATAGAAAACTCAAAAAAATGCGTCAAGTATTACCTTGGCATTAAATTCTTTATAGGCTAAAAAATAAAAGAGACTTATGAGACAAGAAAGATCTATAGAGAATGCATTTCAAGCTATATCATAGAGTAATATGTAAACGAAATAGAAGCATGGCTAAAACACTACATTTCCATCATGTCTTTACAACAAAAAAAAAATTAATCCATAGAAAAGTTATTAGTGGAGGCCAAACGTAAAATTTCACAAATGTGGTCAATAGTTAAACCACGTGGAAATGATATGCATCTCAACAATAATAAGGAGTCAAAATTGTTGTTAGATAACCTTAAGAGGAGCAATTGTTTGTGGCATCATTCTTTGCTAGCAGTAGCTCCATAAAACATTGGCTTATAGCCAGTGATTGTACAAGTCACATGACTTATGATCAAGAGTTTTTTAAAGAACTTCACAAAATTGTTGGCTCTAAAGTCAGAATTTGAAATATAACATTTCTTATGATCAAAGGTAAAGGAATAGTGACAGACAAATGCCACATGGGATTGAAATTAAGTTTGATATCTTATATGTTCCTAAAATTAATGTGTTGGTCCACTATTGGGAAAAGAATAAAAGTTGTTTATGGAGAATCATTACTTGATTACTATTGCATAAGGTAAAAGGGTATTTAAAGTCCAAATAAAAGGTAAAAGCTCTGTCTTGAATTTGAAGGAAGAACAACAAGCTTCAATGAAAAGAAAATGACCATACAATGCTTTGGCATATAAGAGCGGGGCACTTTCATCACACAACGCTACTTTACATGAAGAGAAACAATCTTAGTGAAGGTTTGCCTAAATTAGAGTTAAATTAATGAAATTAAGGTTTAATCATGATATTAAGGTTTTATTTATGAAATTAAGGTTTTATTGGATGGAATTTAGGGTTTTGAATGCAATTAGGATTTTGGGTTTGCAAAACTAGGGTTTAACATGCAATTAGGTTTTTGGATTTACAAAATTAGGATTTAACATGCAATTTAAACAAAATCAAAATAACAAATCAAAACACAATAAATCTACAAGGTTGTATAATAAGAAAGAAATGATAATTTATTAATTTGAATAAGTATTTCTTATTAAAAACATACCTGCATTGTTGGCTTTGCCAAATAGTTATATTAAACCAATCCTTGTGACTAGACTGGCACAATCCTATGTGAAAATTGATGTTAGGGCTCTGCCTAGAAGAATCTATAATAGTTTGGATCAATTGTGTTTTGGTCGAACAATATTGTTCAAAGATTTTATGTATGTGTTTTTTGCCTCTCTTTTAGTTGCTGTTACTTTTTGCTTCTATCTTTTAGGGATTTTTTTGGGTTGTAGAATGTTAATGGTTGCTCATTCTTTTAATTGCTGGTCCCTTTTCTGATTAATTGTTACCCTTTTTATAATACTCAATTAGGATTTTTAATTAGCATTTTTCCCATTCATAAATCATTATCTTACCACTAAACCTTCTTCTTATCTAAATAAACCTGGAATTTAAGTAGAATTAGGAGAGCTTAATAGGCCGGCATATTGGCCATGAGTAAAGGTCAATTCGTCATGGTTCTAGGGCAATTAAGTAATTTGGGCTTTTAAATCGAACTAGATTTGATTTTGGGCTTTTTAATTGGGACCGTATTTGTTTAGGGCTAAAATTAAAGGTCTACAAGGACCGTAGAAAATACCATCATTGAATGGTAGTAAGTTTTATATTGCTTACATTAATAATTAAAGAAGAATGTGTTGGATTTATTTTATGAAATTTAAATATGAGATTGCTTACATCTTCTAGAAGTTTAAAACTTGGATGGAAAATCAAAGTAGATCAAACTATAAGTGATTAGGTTCGATAATGGAACTGAATACCCCTATGAAAAATTTAACAAGTTCTATAAGAATGAAGGCATTAAGCACCAACTAATAACACATTATATCCCTCAAAAAAAAATTGGGTAGTTTAGAGAAAATATAAAATAATAATAATGGAGGTGACAAGGTGTTTATTACATGACAAAGGATTGCCAAAGAAATTTTGGGTTGAGGATGCAAGCATGATAATTTTTCTACTGAATAAATTGCCAACAAAAGTTTTGCAACGAAGGACTCCATTTAAGCATTGTATGGTTATAAACCATAAAACCAAGTCATATAGTTGAACCTAGGACAATTATAAGAAGCTTGAGTTCTAGAAGAAGAATGATAATAATAAATATGTTAAGGGTACTAGATCGGTCTTTGACATCTATCAAAGGTGCAATGCTGCTATAATAAAGCCTACAAGATATAAAGAAGTTGTATTAGATAAAAAAATGGATGGTTTTAATGAAGGATAAGCTTAAGATGATTGAAAAAAAAAATAAACTTGGATGTTAGTGGATTGACCTACATATAAAAAGGCCATAGGAGTCAAGTGGCTTTGTAGGGCAAACTCAATCTTGATGGTTCTACAAACAAACACAAGCCAAGGCTAGTCATTGAAGGATATACTAAGATGTTCGGGGTGGATTTTTCTAAGACTTTTTCCCCAGTTACTAGATTGGATACCCTAAGCATGTTATTGGCAATTATTGCTCAAAAGAGTTGGAATATGCCCCAGATAGATGTCAAATTTACCTTTTTAAATAAATCCTTAGAGGAAGAAATTTTTGTGGAGCAACTTAAAGGTTTTGTTTTCCATTGAAAAGAGGAGGAAGTGTATTTATTGAAAAAGGAGCATTGTATGGTTTAAAGTATGCACCAAGAGCTTGGTACAGTATGATTGATGCACATTTGTTAGACTTAGGCTTAGTACAATATGATTGATGCACATTTATTAGACTTAGGCTTTACAAAAAGCCTAAGTGAATTTACTCTTTATTTCATAAAGGTTAATAATGAAGTACTTATGATATCCCTATATGTTGATGTTTGCTTGTGATAGGAAGCAATGCAAAGCAAATTGACACTTTTAAAAGAGAAAGGAAGGATTTTTTGAGATGACTTATCTTGGTAAGATGATATTTTTATCTTGGTGTGGAATTAACATAAAAACATAACTAGATATTCATATGTCAACAAAAATACAAAAAAATTTTGAAAAAAATTTTAACATGAAGGAGTGCAAGCCAACAATAACATGAATGAATCAAAAGGAGAAGTTTTGTGATGTAGATAGAGTTGCAAAGGTTGATGAAAGGCTTTTCAAAACCATTATAGGCTGCTTGATGTACCTGACTGTAACTAGACCACATATTATGAATGTTGTAAGTCAACTCTCAAGATATATGTATCATCCTAGTCAAATTCATTTTCAAATAGCAAAAAGAACTATTAGATATATCAAGCGGTTAATTGACTATGGTCTAAGGTTTTGTTAAGTTGAAAATTTTACATTCCATGGTCATTATGATAATGATTAGGCTGGTTGTGTCGATGCCATAAGAAGTACTTCAAATTATTATTTTAGCTTTGGTTCTATTATTTTCTCATGATATGTCCTAAGAAGCAAAAAATCATAACTAAATCCACAGTAGAAGCAAAATATGCAGCTATTGCTGCTATAAATTAGGCTCTTCGCTCTATGGATTAGGAAATTAATGGCAAACTTGCATATTGAGCAAAAGGAAAGCACACAGATACTTGTAAACAACCAAGCTGCAAGTTTGATTGCAAATAATCTAGTGTTCCATGGAAAAACAAAATACTTCAAGCTGAAAACTCTATTTATTAGGAGAGGTACAAAGAGAAGAAGAAATGTAGTTGATCTACTATAAAACAGAGAATCAAAATGATGGCATCCTAACCAACTAAGGCTAGGTATGAGTTCTTGAGGCAAAAGATTGGAGTTTGTAGCTATAGAACCAAGGAAGAGTGTTGAATGATGTCTCAAGAGGTGTTAATGTGGGGCTGAGACGGGTACTGATGTTTGATATTTAATAAAACATATGCAGAATTGAAGTTGTTAAAATCTATTAATCATGACCTACTTTCTGCCATTTTTTCTATTACATAACAAGCATTAAATTTAGTTGTATTTTTTTTTCTATTTTGATAAGCGAATAAATAAGTGCTTTGATGATCAATAAAATTGCATTATTCAAAAAATTCAAATCAAGTTTGTTATTATCCTTTGCATGGGATAACTACTGAACTATGGTAGAAATCCCAAAAAAACTTAATAAAATATAGGACTTTTCCCAAATATTACCGGAATGTGGGAGTCAAAGAATCAAATCGAAAGTCACGCTTTCGATTTGATCCTTTTTTTAATTGTTTCCTACTTTCAAATGAAACAAAAACTTTGAGTTTCAGTAACATTTCATACATGTAAATTATATATATATATATATATATATATATTGCACTAAAAAGCAACTCAAAGTTGCGGTTTGGTTGGCTGACGAGTTTCACAAGCCAGACCACCGGTTGAGGCATCTAGAGAAAAATAAATTCTTCTCCAGCTGCCTCAGCCACCTTTTTTTTAAAAAAATTTATTATTTACTCCCCTAACAAATATTCGCCTAATATCACTTAATATATATCCCCTTTCACTTTTATTTCTATCTTCAAAATCATTCTACACAATTTTCATCTTCCCTTCGAATTTCCTCTATACAAGTTCTCTCTAAACAAGCTCTCAATATAAACTCTTATTTTTCTATCTTTTATTCGTTTCATCCCAACTATTAAAATACTTTCTCTGCAAAATATTATACATTCTCTAAATCAAAATTTTCTCTAATTACTATCAAAAACAAATATCATCTCTATTCTCTTAAGGCAAATACTACATTAACTTTTATATTTTTTAATTTTTTTCATAAATTTTTTTATTAATTTTGTTGCATGTTTTAATTATTATTTTTTTTTTTTTGCAGAAATTTTCATTCATTTGTAGAATTTTTTTTTATCATTTTTGGGAAGCATATAGATGTATTTATAATATTGAATAATTTTATATTTATTTGTTATGATTTATATATTATATATACATATATATTTTTTGTTATATTTTTCAATTCCTGTATGAATTTTTTAATTTTTTTGATAAACTTATAATTATTTTTTAGGTTTAGGAATGGATGTTAAAAAATATAGATTTAATTTGTTAATTGTTAATTTTTTCAAAATTTTTTTCATACACTTATAATTAAATTTTATAGGTTTTTTTTTTAATTTTTTCATAAGCTTATCATTAGTTTTTTAGATTTTAGGAATAACATTAAAATTATCCTTTTTTATTTTTTAAATTTTTTATAAATTTATAATTAATTTGTTTAGGGTTTAGAGATAACATTAAAATTATCATGTTAATTTTTTAATTTTTTTTGTAAACTTATAATTAATTTTCTTAGGGTTTAAGGAAAATAATAAAATTATATTAATTATAAAATAAATTATTTATAATTATTTATAATTTTATTTATTATAAAAATTTTATTGCTGTAATTGATATAATTTTTTTTATTTTATAACTTTTCATAAATAGATATAGGTTAAATTAATTGAAAAGTAATTTAAAAAAACACTTGGAAATTCTTTTTTGTATTTGAAAAAATTTTGGTTTGGTCTTTTAAAAAAATGAAATTTTGGTTAGTTGGATTTTTTAATCAATCCGAAACTATAGTTTCAGTTTGATCTAAACATAAACTAATAATTTCGGTTTAGTTCAAACCAAAATTATTAGTTTCAGTTTCAATAAAATTTATTTGGATTTCGGTTAGATTTTGAATTAAACCGAAATTATAAGTTTCGATTTGTATCAAATTAAAACTTATAATTTTGGTTTGAACCAAATCAAAACTAATAAACCAAACAAAAACTATTAATTTTGGTTTGACCATAAACTATTAGTTTCAGTTATTAATTATAGTTTCTGTTTGATTCAAAACTTAATATAGGTTTATTAGGTTAGGGGTTTATTATTTAATTTGTTATAAAATTTTATTAATTTGAGCATTTTTGGCAATTAAGAAAAAATTGTGCATATTCATAGGCTTTTTTTTAAATTTTTTTTGTATATATTTTTATAATAACTTTTTTATTTTTCAGTGTATATTTTTGTTATAATTTTCTATATTTTTTTATTATAATTTTATGTTTAATTTTTTTATCTTGTTTTTTCTATTTATGTTGGTGAAATTTGACAACCTTTGATGATTGGGATTTAATGTTGTATTTTTTTTTTGTTAATTTTGTCAAATTTTTGAATTTGGTAAATTTTGATAATTTTGAAATTTTAATTTTTTTTGGGTGGAGGTTTAAATTCTATGTTAATTAGCTTTTTAATTTTGATTTTTTCTTTGTTTCAAAATTTTGATATCAAAATCTAAAATATATATATAATTTTGGTAATGTATAATATATATATTTATATATTGGTACAATTTTTTAGGTTAATTATGTAAAAACTATATTTTTTAAAATAATTTTGGTTAAAATTTTAATTTTTTTAAACTAATATAATGATGTTTTTGGGACAAGAGTTTTTGATAATTAGTGATATAAATTAATTTTTTAGGAGAAAATTATGTATATTTTTATTTTTAGGCCAAGTAATTTATTTTTTTTTATCTAATCTATTAGTATTTTAGCTAAAAATTAGAGTTTTTTTTTTGTTAATTAGGATTAAAATTTTAATTTTTTTTATATATTAGGGTAAAATTAGACTCTTTGATAATTCATGTGAAATTTTTAATTTTCTTCTTAAGTTATTTTAAATAAAAATTTGATTTTTTGATTATTATATAAAAAATTATATTGTAATTCATACAATAGTATTTTAGGCAAAAATTAAATTTTTTGATAATTAGGTAAAAAAAATATAATATTGTAATTAATATTGTGGTATTTCATGTCAAAATTAGATTTTTAAATAATTATGTTAAAAAATTAAAATTCTTTAATTAATATAGTGGTATTTTATGTCAAGATTAAATTTTTTTATAATTAGGTAAAATTTTAATTTTTTAATTAACATAGTGGTATTTTAGGTAAAAATTATATTTTTTGATACTTAGGTAAAAAAATTTATATTTTAATTTATATAGTGGTATTTTAGGTAAAAATTTTATTTTTTTGATACTTAGATAAAAAAAATTTAATATTGTAATTAATATAATGGTATTTTATATAAAAATTTGAATTTCTAATAATTAGGTAAAAATTTTAATATTATAATTAATATAGTAGTATTTTATGTCAAAAGTGGATTTTTTGATAATTAGGAAAATATTTTAATTTTTAATTAATATAGTGGTATTTTATGTCAATATTAGATTTTTTGATAATTAGGTAAAAAATTAAAATTATAAGTAATAGAGTGGTATTTTAGGTAAAAATTAAAAAATTTTGATAATTAGAGATAAATCTTAATTTTTTACATGAAAATTAAAATATTTAATTATTAGGTTAATTTTAAATTGTTATATATGAATGTTAATATTTAATCTAATTTATTTCATAATATCATTTGTCATATTATATTTTTTAATTGAAGTATATTTGAATTGAAATATAGGAAATTCTCATAAAATTAATTGACTATTGATAAATTAACTGAATAAATTTTGATATACCTGAATAAAAAAAGATAACTGTCAATATGGAGATAATTTCATTGAATTCTTCTAAAAACATAGAATTAGTCAAACTAAGATTTTTAAAAATTTGTCAAATTTTCCTTAAAAATATGTTTATTAGATTTTTAATATCTTAAACTATTAATTGCATAAAACATAATCAAATATTCGATGAGCTAATAAGTTAATTATTATATGTTTAGGTATGTCTAAGACATTTAGTCAACACCTTTGAACCGGTTTAGTTTGTAAAAATTTCAATTTTGGTATTTACATATTTTTTATTTTTTAACTCTTTCATTAATGGATTTTTATTTAATTACTTCTGGTTATATAATAAATTAATAATGTAACCTAAGGAAAAATAATTAATTACAATTAAATAATTTTAAAAGTACATAAAATTATTTTGTTAAAAATTAATAGGTCCTTAAAAAACATAATAAATTGTAAAATTTATTTTTAAATTTCAAACCAAAGTTTTTGTTTAATGTGATGGAAACATATAAAATAACTACGCTAACATATTAATATTCATGCTTCTTCCTCAAACATTTCATAGTCTGATATATATTGATTGTCATTAAGTACATTATTTGTCTCTGCCTCAGTGAGTTGTCTCCCTATCATTGTGGCTTGATCTTTAGCTAGTTTTAGCATGGAATATCTTCCCCTATGAATTAACATTCGATTATTCTCTACTTTTATTCTTCTCACTGCGACTTCATATGTAGATATATTTATTCGAGGTATTTACAATGATCTTCGTCTGACTATTCTAGAATCCAATAGTTGTAGATCCATAACTAGTGTGTCTGCCTCCTATAATCGAAAACCATTCATGATGTAGTCCGGCATAATATTCTTTTATGTCACGGTATCTTTCCAGCACATAATCATCTTAGAAATGCGAAAATATCCAAATCCTATCTCTATCTCCTTCCATAAATTCATGAATACATAAATCATTTAATATGTATGTAAATTATATCAATCACAAATACAATAAAATAAACAATAGTTAGTAACAAATGCACATTCATTATCATATCATAATATTGTAATCAATTTATTGCATTTAAAACCTAATTCTAATTAATTTATTTTTGTTCAGTAATGGTCAGTTCTCATGCATAGCAAGATTACATACAGCCTGGCCCCCATGATCCTTCACTATTGCGACTATAAAATTCTCATTGATCTGAGGCCATATTGCATGGACAAGTTGATAATAAGATATTTGATTATAGACACGGTAGTTTTGTTTTGTATATAAGTGACATCGACAATCAATTGGTTCCACTTTTGAACCAGAGTGGATTTTATGGCATTATGCAAATGGAATTCTTTCAAATAGACTGGCATTTTATTACAATATTGGTAGAGCGATGGAGAACAAAGACACAAAAATTTCGCATGCCAGTAGGAGAGTGCACTATCACATTACAAGACGTGGCACGCAGACAGGATTACCGATAGACAGTAATTCCCTTATTGACCCCATTGAAAGTAGATGGGATACTATTTGTGAGCGACTTCTTGGAGTAATTCCTCTGATCGATGCAAGAAGAAAGGCCTACTTAAAGCTACTTTGGCTAAAAAACAATTTTGCTAACATCCTGGCTGATGCAGATAAATATACTATTGCATGCCATACTTGTGCATTGATCTTGCATATTATAGATGAGGACTTATTCAGTAACAAAAATATAGGGCATGTGAATTTAGTATATTTTCCATATCTCGAGGATTTTCATACAGTAGGACAATATAGTTGGGAGGACCATTGTATTTTCATATTTATATAGAGAACTATGTAATACCACTAATCCATCTGCAATAAAGATTTGTGGCCCTATATTTCTATTACAACTTTGGGCATTGGATAGATTTCCATTGATCGTGCCACTCATTAAAAATAATCAGATTCACGAAGATGCACCCCTTGGTCAAAGGTGTGTGTGTTTTTTTTATCAAAATAAAATGCATCTAATTTTATGATGAATATAATTGTTACATATAATATTTGTAGATGGAGTGAGCATAGAGTAGTGATCAATATTTCGACTCATACAGTTACTCATATCTGTTACTTATTTGATCACATGAAAGATAATCAAGTATGTTTAATTAATAAATTATTTATGGTAATGTATTCTTCATATAGTTTTATTGCTAAATTTTTCCAACACTTTGTAGAATATTTGGGATCTGTATACTGCAGATATTCTCTAATCGCTACCTAATTATTGTACTCAAGTGCAATAAATATGTCGAGCTGTTGCTCCACTTATTTGCATTCATATCGTGGAGTGGCACCAGCCCAATAAAGTGTTGCGGCATTTGGAATTGAGCATCATATCCCTCACACTCTTAGGCAAATTAATAGTCTTCATGTGACATCATTGCAAATGAACAAGGAATGGCCAACTCACCATGAAAGATGGGTTGTGATCTAGAATAATAGAAATGCCCATATCGTATTAGGCACACCAGCAGCTGGTCCACTTCATTATCATTCTGAGTATTTAAAATGGTATAGGTGAGTTACTCGACACTAGATTTCCCATACCGATGGTGCTGTTGGAGCAGTGGTATATATTATCAACACATTAACCCCTACTAATTATTTTCAATTTTTACAATGCATCATTGGATGACAATGATAATCATTGCAAGCTAATGGCATTGAGCAATTAGCATTAGATGACAATGTCCCCGAAATTGTAACTCCCATTACGCGGTCTATGATGAGAGCACTTGATCAAGAGCATCGGTTCATTATAGATTAGGCGCTTAATCCAACACCACCAACATATTAGCAACCTAATGATAGGAAGAATGTTGAACATGAAAATTTCATGGATCATCATCGACAAAGAAGGATATCAGAATGACGTACTAGAGTAAACGTGCCTCCACATGGTATGTCAACCTCTCATATGGTACCACCACCTATCTCATTTCATGACCAACATCATGATCGTCTTAGTATTAAGATTAATGGACCATTGACTGAAGTTCCATATACATGTGACGATGTATATGTTGACACTTCTACACAATCATGATGATGTGGAGTTCATTCTTGACTAGTTCATCCTCATTCACTATACGATACTTATAGTTTTTCCATGCAGCACACTAGAACCATCATCATCATTTTTCCCATGGCGACCAATGGCAGATCATATGAGGGCCCAATCACACTCTACATTTTACCCATCATATGTCTCTAATGCTCAACAAATACAAACGCCATCGGAGATGATGTTCCCACCATTTTTTTTATCAGTCACCACATGCGTCTAGTTCTATGTTCTCTCAGCACACCTCATTTACTAACCTTCTCCATTGTGGATATGTTGGGGGTACACCAGGCATTACTCCATCTATTCCCCCATTAAGTACCTAATTTTGAGGACGATGAAGACCTTTCTCCTTAAGAACAACTTTCGCCTCAAGAACAACAACTACAAGGAACTACATTTAGAGATCGACGACCAAAGCGCAATCGAAGGCCACCTCTGAGATGTGGAACTTAAATGGAAGTTATCTTTTTGTCATTGTATTTTAAATGAATTTGAATTTATTTCATATACTTAGTTTGATTTGCAAGAATGTTATTTTTTGTGTTCTGTATCCAGGGTTAAAATTGTAAGCATTCAGAGATTGACATTCTGTAAACTATATTCGGACTAATGTTGCGTTAAATTAATTAGCCCCTTCATAACTAATTTTTTTAAAAAAATAATTATTGTAGACCCTTAATTTTAGCCCTAAGCTAGTCTAGTCCCAATTAAAAAGGGTCAGGTCAAGTCTAAGAAGTTTAAACCTAGTCTAGTCTGGTTTTAAAAGCTAAAATAATTCTGGATTAATTTTAAAAGTCAAAAATTGGTCTGACCCAATCTTAAAATCCCAAACCAAGCTGGACCAAGCCCAAAGCATGAAATCATGACAAATTGGCTTAGCTAATTCGCCATGGAGAATGTCCCACGATGAATCAGCTAGCCTAATTTTCCATGGGCCTGTAGCCGAATTTAATCTTAATTGCAATTAGAAATCTATTAAGGCAAGGATGAGGAGAGGAAGTCTTAGAATCAAAGAAGAATTAGGGGACCGTTCACCCTAACATGGCTTATAAATACACATGTTAAAGGAGCAAAAAGGGATGGCAACATTAATGATTCACAACAACAATTGATAAACAAAGATTAATAGAGAGAGAAGCTTGAATGGTTAGCAGCCGTATTTATCAATACACAGAAAACAAAAGCAAAATAAAAAGGCAGTAGCTAAACAACCAGGATTGTTTCACTTAGCCAAAACTCAACTTGATCTAGGCAATAACACTATTAAATGGAAAGATTGTGGTGTTTAAATCTATCTTGGTTCAATAATTAAATTTGGTGGAGCCAACAAACGGAGGTACAATTTTTGCTAACTAATTCAATTAAATTCATTGATTATCTTTAGTATGCAATCCACTGTGCTTCTAAATTATACATGTGAGTCATCAAATTATTTTACGATTAGTTTTAGTTTAGGATTAAAATTAACTCATAAGTCAATTGTATGCTTTAATTATGTTCTCGCGAATCTAAAATCCTAATTGCACACTAATATTGTTATCTGATTTTCTAAAACCCTAATTTTCATGTTTTAATAATAGTTTTCATAATAAAACCCTAATTCCACAGCAAAACTTATCTTGTAAATTGTTACCTTTCGGGGGCGCTGCCCCTTTGACCCCCACCCGCTAACCGACTAGCGGGACCTCTATGTGTGTTATACACTATAATTCATTAGGGGGCTAATACTAAGATGTGATTATGGATTGCAATTTTTATGATGAACTATATACTTGGATTACATATTTTATTATTAATGATTGAACTATGTTAATATTTATTTATTGGTTGTATTTTTAAGTATGTAAAAGGCATGTTTCCAATTATGGGTGCCTTATTTATTTTGCTTATGTAATTTAGTTTATTTTATGAATTTTGGGATAATTGTATGGGACACGTTTCCACCTTTTGGTGAGTATCCTTTTTTATTTAATTATAAGGACATGTTTTCATCATTGGATGGGTGCCTATTTTGTTTGATTTATTTTAATGATATGATGAATGATTTATTTCTTTAAATTGCATGGAATATAAATGATGCTATAATATTTAAGAATTATATAATATTTAGACCTAAAAAGGAGGTCGGTTCCAATGAATCGGACTCTATAGGAGTGTTGGGCCATTCTCACATTCCCCATGCATACCCAACTTTTCATACCCAAGTAGGGGTTGGTGATTCCTTATGAATCGAGTCATCCACCCCTTTCTTTCTTTTTCGACTCGTTCGGGTGGCGACTCCATTTCTCTGGGTTTAGGCCCGTGTTCTCTAAGGCCCGAGCTTAATAGTACCATAGTCACAAGAACCATTCCACCGAGAGATGGGGGCGAAAATCCTCACTCACAGTGGTGACTCCAATAGGGGGTAAGAGAAGTTGATTTTCATTACTCTTTATATTATTTTATTCTTTATTATTATGGTATTATTCATTGCATCATTTAGATTGCATTATGTGTGTCTGTTAGGATGCCCTGTAGAACCCATGTTATGTATATGTGAGGGATATCATACTTTTCCTCAAAGTATGGAGATCGAGCATTGCATAACCACTCATAGCCTTATACCTTTTGGTATACTAACTATAGGAACCTAAGCCTTTTTACTCTAAAGACTAAAGTTCATGTAGTTGACCTAGTAATTTTCCTTAGATTTACCTTAATTGAATGTTATTTGACTATGATTAACAAATTTTGGTTTGAATTATGGCCCATTTGGTTTGTCTTTTCTTACTATGACCTAATTATGATGTAAAGCCCAAATAATCTTTTAAAGCCCAAATCCAAAATTATTTTCAAAACTTTTTAAAAATAGGCTGAAATTCCTTTTTTCAATAAAGATGGCTCAAAAACTATTTTTTACCTCATGGAACAAGCACAAAGCTCAAAATTAATTTTTGAAATAAAATGTTTTTACAATGGGCTTTGAAAAAATATTTTCAAAAATATTTTCCACTTCTTGAAATGGGCTTACAATTAGTTATATCAATTATGAAATATTAAAATTAATTGTGGGCCTAATTTATACCAAGATTTGTTTGTGTCATGAATTATTAGTTGCTTTTTAAACTAAGAAATCTATTTATGATAAACCTTATTATTTAGTTTTAATCCATAATGTAGCATAAAAGCTAGTTGACCATTACCCAATGGATTAATGCTCAATTAGTAGGAGTTATCATGAACTGAGTTCTATTTGAAAATACAACTATTGGTTAATTCGTTTAAGAGACTCAAAAATAAAGTATCCCTCGTTGATATCTTTGTTGATCATAACACTTGAAAAAAGAGACTCAGAACTCGTGTGTTGATGATATAAAGTTGGAAGAGACATCTTGAATTTACTTGTTTGTTTGTTTATTACTTATGCATACATGCATACATACATTGCATTACATCCTCATTAACCATTTCTGGCTCACAGAACTAGAGTACAGTAGTTTAAGAACTTACCATAACCTGACCTACGTCAATGACTCAGAGTTCAGTGAGAATTCAGTAAAATTCATACCAAAACCATGGATCCTGAGCAAGTTCAAAACTTAGTTAATGAGGCCCTACCCTCAAAGATGGAAGAACTAAAGGGGACTCTGATTAAGACCTTGAGTAGTCAATTAGCTACACTACTAGAAGGGAATAATGCTAAACCGTCTGCTAGTACTAAGAAGCAGAAATACAAAGGGAAGGCTAAGGCAGGAGAGATAGTCTTTAATGATGAGAAGGCGGTAATTGATGATTATGACTGGGAATAATATTTCTAAGATCAACAAGAATAAGAAATAAAAGAAGACTACATAAAAGAATATTGAATCCGCCAATGTTGAGAAGATGATTGCTGATTTGGAGAAGAAATTTGAAAAGAAGTTGAAAAATGAAGAGGTGTCGGAGGTGGACAAACTATTTGAAGACAATGAAGTAGTTCCTTACAAATTAAAGATGCCTGCTTTCACTAAGTACAATGACACAGGAAATCTTCACTTGCATGTTAAGCAGTACATCACAGCCATGCAGTCTATAAGAGCTACTAAGGCTTAAACTCTGAGGTATTTCATGCTTTCACTAGATCCCGTTATGCAAAACTGGTTCAATACTTTAGAAGAGAAGATTCAAAAAGATTGAAATTTACTGTACAAAGTTTTCATCGAACAATATGGGTACAATGTCAAGCTAGAAGTAACCTTGATGGAGGTGGAGACTATTAAGAAAAATAAAATGAAAGTTTTATTGATTATGTGAAGATATTAAAAAATAAGGTTTCACTTCTCAAAAAGAATGCCTGATGAATATGACCAGATCAGAATGATAGTGAGAGGTGTCCTGCCTAACCTTCGTGAATGGTTGTCTCATACCCTTATCAAAGATTTCAAAGACCTTCTCCAAGATGGCTTGCAAATAGAAGAGTAGGAAAGGGAAAAGAATCATTTTTCTAGAAGAAGGAATGAGAAGGGAATTTACCAATTTGGTGGTCAGAGCAAAAATTAGTGGATGTCAATGCAACAAATAGTCAAGCAAATAGAAGACAATTTTTAAAGTTAAGAAAATCTCTATCTTGGGTTTTCAACAAGTTACAGAAAAAAGGATTATTATAGCCATTGGCTCTTTGACCGCTACACGATCCTCTGCCATCAAACTTTGATGCTAAGGCCTTCTGTCAATTCCATTAAATACAAAGTATGAGACAGATAAATGTGCTCATTTAAGACACAAGATCCAAGATTTGATTGACAGCGAAAAGTTGCCTAAGCCTGATAAGCCCAATACCAAGAGCAATCCTTTGCCTAAATTTGAAAGAGTGTCACCACTAGCAATCTTCATGATATGGAGAGAATTGGATGAAAAGTTTGTATTGTCATCTTTTCAAGACATAGATAAAGAAACTATAAAAGTAGAGGTTCTGCCTGGCAAGATTGAATCATGGGTGAGAAAGCACTGACCATTTATGTTGTGAATGGATTGGAATCTAAGGAAGAAAAGTGGGTTTGGTATGAACCCTATAGTACAGAATAGTCACCCCAACATGTCCAAGTAAACTCCAACTCAACGACTTCCCTTGGCTTGAACGTTGCTCATTTTATTTTGCTTTCTTTGGTATTTTATTGAAACAATTATATTTTTCAAATTAAAATTATTTGAATAAATTACTTTTGTTGAATTAATAACTTTGTTGGCTTTTGACATTATAGTGTTCAACTGATGACGAATCTAGCTTGATATTTATAAATCAGCATGTTTATGCATCATGGTCTGAATGACTTTACTAGGTGAGAGAATTGTTCTATAGCATTGAGTTGTGTATACTTACTTAGAGAGAGTTCCTGCATAATTACCTGTGTCTAGATTCTAGTCGGTCTTAAAATATGCTTTAATGAACTTTCGATGTGAAATTAAACTATGCTTATTTAAGAGAGAGATGATCTAGGTATTGTTTAGTGAGCCAACAACTAGTATCAACCATATTGATATCAATACCTAGTTTGTACCTTTGAGCCATAATGAGATTTTAGCTTGCTTTTTATTGGCTTGTAAACTCTGATAACCTACCTTGAGTTATTGTGACACTTATGACAAGTATAATGAATACTGAGTTACTAAAGAGCAAGAAGATCGAAGAAAGGGATGTTCAGTCAAAACTATAAGGATAGTTGAAGTTTACATTAACAAGACCTAAAATTATTTTACGATTAGTTTTTTTTTAGGATTAAAATTAACTCAGAATTCAATTGCATGCTTTAATTATGTTCTTGCGAATCTAAACCCTAATTGCATACTAATATTGTTATCTTATTTTCTAAAACTCTGATTGTCATGTTTTAATCATATTTTCCATAATAAAATCCTAATTCCACAATAAAACTTATCTTGTAAATCGTTTACCTTTCGGGGGTGCTACCTCTGATCCCCCGTAAGGAGCACTGCCCCCTTGACCTCTGCCTGTTAATCGGTCAGCGGGACCTTCGTGTGTGTTGTGCACTATAATTTGTTAAGGGGATTAATACTAAGATGTGATTATAGATTGCAATTTTTATGATGAACTATATGCTTGGATTACATATTTTATTATGAATGATTGAACTATGTTTATATTTATTTATTGGTTGTATTTTTAAGGATGTAAAAGACATGTTTCTACTTGTAGGTGCCTTATTTGTTTTGCTTATGTAATTTAGTTTATTTTATGGATTTTAGGACAATTATAAGGAAACGTTTTCATATTTCGGTGGGTGTCCTATTTTATTTAATTGTAAGGACATTAGGATATTGTAAGGGCATGTTTTTATCCTTGGATGGGTGCCTATTTTGTTTGATTTATTTAAATGATATGATTAATGATTTATTTCTTTAAATTGTATGGAATAAGAATGAAGTCATAATATTTAAGAATTCTATAATATTTAGACTTGAAAATGAGGCCGGTTCCAATGAACCGGGGGCTATAGGAGTACTGAGTCATTCTTACCTTCCTAAGTGGTACCCAACTTACCAAACCCATGTAGGGGTTAGGGATTCATTAGGAATTGAGTCATCCACCCCTTTCTTTTCTTCCTGGCCCGTCCAGATAGTGACTCCATTTCTCTGGGTTTAGGCACGTGTTCTCTAAGGGGTGAAAATCCCCTCTCAAAATTGTGTTATATGATAAAAACAAATTTTCAAGGCTTAATTTTAAATTTTTTGATAACTATTAGTTTTAAAAATTTATAATAATAAATATAAAATTTATAATGAGTAAAATAAGTTATTAAATTATTAAGTATATTCTATTATAATTGACAAAGTAGTAAATAAATTTGATGCGTCATTGTTAGAAAGAGATGATTAACTTCATAATTAATTAATTAATTAGCTTTGTTTTATTCATAGTACTAGATTTCACTTATAGTAAAGAGAATACATCCGATTCTAATTATTTGTTTCATTCAATCGATGAATTACTGACAGAAAAGTTGCATTTGCATGCATGCTATATTATGCATCATTAATTAGATTATATGTATTTGAATTTATTTCACATGCATACACAATAGTTGGATTAGAATGAAAATAAAATTATTTCTAGTAAAAATTATACGTTAACTACAAGCACACATCATCCTCATCACTTAAGTCAATATTTGAGAGACATTAGTCTGAATTTGCAATTTGTTTGAATAATGTGGCTTGCCATTCATCACCTTCTTCATAAAACTCTTTGGTACGTATTATAAAAAATACTCAATTTAATTTGATCTTTATGCAGTTGTTCTTCTCACAATGTGATATAATGTTGTCCGCAATTCATGGGCATTTGAACATGGCATATTGACTGCATTTGCTCGCATAATCCACATGTGAAGTTCACATGCTTCTTCACAAAGTACCCTCGACTGTTGCAAATGGAAAGTCCACTCATTCCTCAATTGATTGTAAATAAATTTAGAATCATGCAAGTTGGGATCTAAAGGATACACAAAATCATCATCCAATTCCCAATGACGTCTAGTAAATCGAAAAATATCACTAGGAGTGTAGCTTCTAAACATTGAACCTATTCAACAAAAAATTCCTGCAAAAAATAAGATGTTATTTATAGTACAATGTTTCACAAAATTCAATTATAAATTGTTATATTTCATGGAATGTTTTGGTTAACAACATTTTGGCAAGCAAAATGGCAAATATTTAATAAAAGCATTATCCTCTGTGTCTTTGTAATCATATATGCCATCCTCATATGTTCCACTAATTCCTATTGACGACTCCACACCTAAAGAGGGTGAATTTAAGTCATGTTTGCATGACATTTGTCTAGTCGATGATGCATTACATTGATCTCTAACCATAAATGCATTGATCTCTAACCATAACCTTTGTTTCACTGTCTACAACTCTTCAACTGATACCCTTAATAAATTACCAGTACGAGCTTTTGGAATAGGTAGATCATATTATCTATAATATGCTTCCATTTTAAATCTTACTTCCCACAATCTTTCTCATTTCAATATAGTGTTAACAACTGCATTACCAATTACATCAAAAATATTTTTTGAATGTTTGCCAATGAAAATATGGTTCGCATGACCTTTATCAAGGCAAGAAAATATAGGAGCCACTTTGAATGACCTTTTCCGGCCATATCAAATATTGCCACTAGGATCTTCCTAACTATCAACCATGTTGCAAATCTACCTTATTTATTAGTTATGCTGGCCCTTATCTCTATTTTTTCCCTGAACAATACGAATTGATAAAATAAATTAATATATGATAAATTTTTTTACAAAATTTCAACTCAACACACGGTATTTTTTATTGTGTTTATTATTTAGGAAGCAAATTTAATATGTTTATGTTGAATTTGGAGCATATCACATAATCTAACATGCTTAGAAACATTATGAATTTAAAATCCCAAATATGGGTATACTTTTCTTTAGTATAATATAGAAATTAAAATATACCAAAATTTAAAATTAAAAGCAATTGCTTACAAAATTTGGACTTAATACAAATTATGGTGAATATTGGCTAGTGTTGTGTCCTATTTGATCACATTTCCTACAACATATATTTCTTGTTTGAGCATTTTGCTAGTCCATCTCATTACATTTTTGAGATGTTCTTGGTCAACCCTGTTTATGCATTCAATCTAGATTAGGCACTAAAGGATCTTTAGGTGTGGTCAACCAATAATCATGATCTGGAAGGGGTTGGAATTTAGTTGCCCAACATTTATATGTTTCAGCAAGAGTATAAATCGATGAAATGTAACCAGTGTGATCTAATCCATTGGATCTTACTATTTTGAAACTTCTAGTAGGTACAAGACTTATCAAATAGTTTAATAATACGAACTCTATCTCCTTTTCTTCTTGAGTTGTCACGAGCTATCTTTATCGAGAAAATGCCATTATGGCAGTTGAAATTTGTGACCTCATGTCGATTTGCCTTTCTCATATGCTTTTGCAACACAAACATGCAATTTTGAGTGTACTTGTATCCATCACTCATTTCTTTAGCATATTGAGTTCCATATTGATCAAACATGTCCACCAATTTAAAAAATAACATTTCAACTAGGGTGGTAATGGGCATCCATCGGGTATAGTGCATTCATCGATTATGCCATATTAGTTGCCATGTGCCCCATACCAATGGCCACTAAATCAACTTTCTCAATTTTTTTCATATTCCTATCAAACTTGCACTTCTGATTTTCTCTAGCTAAAATGAAAAAACATTAACATGTACTTTAAAACAATGAATATAGCCAATAATAAAATACAATTTCACATTAGTTTATAAAGCGTACCAACTTTTTTTATAAAGTGTTTCATATCAGTGTTCTTGGATCTGGTATTATAGTTACTGACAACATGACGAATGCAGTATTTATGCTTTGAGTGCCTCCATGTTGGATCCCTCATTGCATGTTTAATTCCAACATGCTTATTAGATATAACACAAACATAATTTTGATTTGGATAGATGTAGTGTTGTATACATTGCATGAAGAATGTCTAGTTGTTTTTACTTTCCTTCTCAGCTGTTGCATATGCAACTGGAAATATACTACCATCACCATCGAATGACTACGCAGTAAGAAGAACACACTTATATTTCCCATGTAAGAAAGTCCCGTCAACTACTAACATTGAAGCACAATGCGCAAACCCTTCAATACATGGCTTAAAAGCCTAAAACATATGCTCAAATTGCTTCACACCTAACACAACTCTGATATTCTTCGCAACTACATCATCTTCAATTTCATATATTAAACATGGTTACAATGATGTGCAACCAACATCTAATGCCTGGGCAACTTGTAAGATTCATCCCAACTCCTATACAATCTTGTAAGTGTCTTTTATTTAGCAATCCATGCTTTCCTATAAGATACAGTGATATGAAATCTTTCCTTCATGAGTGCATTGATAAGTGTGATTTTTATCCCAAAATATGATCTAACCACTTTTTCTATGCAACTCGATATGAAATCATAATCCAAATTTCTATGATCTTTCAACATAATTGGAAAATTTGTAAGTGTGAGGGTCATTATATACAGTTAACACCTAATATTGTTTATTCTTTTTTTAGTTGCGCGCAATCTCTAGTTGCACCCACCCTCATTATACTTACATATCAATGCAAGGGAATTACTTCTTGACTCCTTTGTTTCGAATTGACAATTATGTCTAATGGAATACTCCTTAACAACTGTCTTCACGTTATACTTTGAATAAAAAATCATGCCCTTACAAAATTCTTTCTAAATATCCCATAACATATTTCGATAAATGGAATCATCAAAATTCACCCATAAAAGAAGCAATATCAACGTTCATATATTTGGATGTTTGAGAGAAAAAATTAGGAACAAATTGTGGATTTGATGATGTTGGTGAAATCAAACCAACGGGTAATATTGTATCTATGTTATTGTCGTCATCATCCGAAATAAAGCCAACTTCTTACTCATCATCATCGCCGCCGCCGTCGTCATTGTAATCTTTAGATATGGACTCATTGTCATCTTCGTGGTCTTCTAAATTAACTCCTTCAACATCAAGGCTTTGCATCTCTTCATCCTTATAACATGCATCATGATTACCTACTTTAGAATCCAAGTAATTTGATGGACCATCATTAGACGTTTGGTTTTTTGTGAAGTCCTCAAAATACTCAATATACAATTTAATATCTTATAACCATGAACTTGAATAGCTTTATAAAGCACTGAACTCTAATAATTATCATTCATAATTTCACTATATCCGTACCTTAATCCTCCATGGCGAGTCTTATATTACACATAAGTGAGTTGAAATCCAATTCAATGTTACTAAGAATCCACATCCAATTATTGTATCCAAGTTTGTAATCAACACCTAATACAGTTTCAACTATCCGACCACCCCAATGGATTATTATTGTGTCTGATACCATCATTTTTATTAAAATAAATAATAAAAATAAAGTCGTTAATATTTATATATTTGGGAATATCTAGAAATAATTATGCCCACATAGTGTTATTAAATTAAATATAACCAATAACATTTATGTCGTATGATTCAAATAAAATGTTCGATCACAGGTCTCATATAATAGTTAAATTTGGTACATTTTTGAATGAAGAATTAAAATATATCATTATATCCAAACATATAGATAACTAATAAAATAAAAACTCTAAATTAAAATTACAATTTTAATTAAGAGTTTTTATTTACCTTTTAACATATGAAAAAATATATCCCATATTATGTGCAAAAAAAAATCTTAAATAATGAGTTTTGATAATTAATTTATTAGATTTTTAACTATTGAAAATTGTATACAGTAAATAAAATATGAAAAATTACACTTTTCGTTAGAATTTCTAAAAACCTCCAAAATTAGTTATTTTTATTGAAAATATATTAGTATGGATTAGCAAAGTAAATATGCGTTGAATTATTTGCATACTTTATTCTTAATTATATTTTGGACATAATGGTATAGCATTTATATATATACATATTGTTGGCATTTCAAGTATATATAAAATTTTATATTAAGAGATAAATCTTATAAAAAAAATATTAATAGAAAGTATTCATATGATTTTATATTGGTGTAATGAAAGATTGTTGAAATATCATGTTTCATCGATAAAAAAATGCCATATTTATAATTTCTATTAATTAATTATTGAAACTATTTCGTTAACATATGATATATTGGATAAAATTGATGTCAATAAAATAAAATATTAATGCATGTGTGTTATATGTGTGCTCTCATATTACTATGTTATGTAGATTCAAGTAAATAATTTTTTATGTGTTAGATAGAATTGATGTCAAAAAATTAATTATATTGTTTAATTGATAAAAAATTTGAATTTGAATTTAAATGATAAACTGTGTAAAATTTTAAATTTTTTGACCTTTTTCTAACACAGGAAAAAAATTATCTTGTAAAATTTTTGACCTTTTTAAATGACCAAAACCAAAATTTTTCCAAACACAAAAAAAAAAAAAAAAAAACCAAGTGTTTTTTTAAATTAATTTTCAATTAAATTTGACATAAATCCATTAATGAAAAACTCAAAATAAAAAAATAATTTATATCAATAATCTAAAATTTTTTTATAACAAATAAAATTATAATTAATTATAATTAATTTATTTTATAATTTAATAATATTTTATAACAAAAAAAAATATAAATTATTTTTTCACATAGTTATCTAATTATCCCTTAACGCTAAAATATTTATTATAAGTTTATGAAAAAAATTTAAATTTTAAAAATATATTTTTAATGTTATCCCTAAACCCTGAAAAAATTAATTATAAATTTATGACAAAATTTTAAAAAAATTAAAAAGAATAATTTTAATGTTATCTCTAAACTCTAAATAAATTAACTATAAGTTTATGAAAAAATTAAAAATAAAAAAGGGATAATTTTAATTTATCACTAAACCCTAGAAAAAAAGTAATCATAAGTTTATAAAAAATAAACCCTACAAAATTTAATTATAAGTTTATAAAAAATTAAAAAAATTAACAATTAATAAATTAAATTTAAATTTAAAATTTTTAACGTCAATCCCTAATTGTACTAAAAATTAATTATATGTTTATTAAAAAAAATTAAAAACTTCATATACAAAGTGCAACGCATAACAATATATATATATATATATATGTAAATATTATACAAATCATAACAAATAAATATAAAAATTATTTAACATTATAAATAGCTTTATATGCTTTCTAAAAATGATGAAAAATTTCAAAAAATGCTAAAATATTTCTGCCAAAAAAATTAATTACAACATGCAATAAAATTAATTATAAATTTATAAAAAATTAAAAAAAATATAAGATAAAAATTAATTTTCGGTTTGGTTAAAACCAAATTCAATTTTCAGTTTGGTTCAAGCCAAATCCAAATGTTGTAAATTTTGGTTCAATTTCAATTTAAACTAAACCGAAACTAGTAGTTTCCGTTTGAATCAAATCGAAACTATTAAGTTTGATTTGAACTAAACTGAAACTAATAGTTTCGGTTTGATTCAAAAACCCTAAACCTAACCAAAATTTTAGTTTTTTTTAATGACCAAAACAAAAAAATTTCAAACACAAAAAAATTCCAAGTATTTTTTTAAAAAAATTATTTTTCAATTAAATTAACCTAAATCCATTAATGAAAAACTAAAAACCAAAAAAAATAATTTTATATCAATTATAGCAATAAAAATGTTTATAACAAATAAAATTACAATAATTATAAATAATTAATTTTATAATGAAAATATTTTTATAACAAATTAAATTATGAATTATTTTTTTCACATAGTTAACTAGTTATCCCTTAACCCTAAAAAAATTGTCATAAGTTTATGAAAAAATTAACAAAATTACCAATATAATTTTATTGTTATCCCTAAATTTAAAAAAAATTAATTATAAATTTATAAAAAAAATTAAAAATTAACAACATAATTTTAATATTATCTCTAAACTCTAAATAAATTAATTATAAGTTTATGACAAAAATAAAAAAAATTAACAAGATACTTTTAATTTTATCCATAAACCCTAAATAAATTAATTATAAGTTTATGAAAAAATTAAAAACTAAAAGAGATACTTTTAATGTTATCCCTAAAACCTAAAAAATAATTATAAATTTATAAAAAAATAAAAAATTAATAACATAATTTTAGTGTTATCCCTAAACCCTAAAAAAATTAATTATAAGTTTATGAAAAAAATAAAAAAATTAACAAGATAATTTTAATACTATCTCTAAATCCTAAATAAATTAATTATAAGTTTACAAAAAAATTAAAAAAATAAAAAATAATTTTAATATTATCTCAAAAACCTAAAAAATAATTATAATTTATTAAAAAATAAAAAACCCTACAAAATTTAATTATAAGTTTATGAAAAAATTTATAAAAATTAACAAATTAAATTTTTATTTTTTAACATGCATCCCTAAACCTAAAAAGTAATTATATGTTTAACAAAAAATTAAAAAATTCATGCACAAATTGCAATTCATAACAATATATATGTACAAATAATATATAAATCATAACAAATAAATATAAAAATTATTCAATATTATAAATACCTCTATATGCTTCTCAAAAATGATTAAAAATTTTCAAAAATGAATAAAAATTTCTGCAAAAATAAAAAATAAATAAAACATGCAACAAAATTCATAAAAAAATTATGAAATAATTAAAAAATATAAAAGTTAATGTAGTATTTATCTTAAGAGAATATAGATGATATTTGTTTTGGTAGTGATTAGAGAAAGATTTGATTTAGAGAATGTATAATATTTTGTTAAGAAAGTATTTTAATAGTTGGGATGAAATGAATAGAAGATGAAAAAATAAGAGTTTATAATGAGAGATTATCTAGAGAGAATTTGTATAGAGAAAATTTGAAGGGAAGATAGAAATTATGTAGAATGATTTTGAAGATAGAAATGAAAGTGAAATGAAATATATATTAAGTAGTATTAGATAATATTTGTTGGAGAAGTAAATAATAAATTTAAAAATAATTTTAAGATAATAAAAAATGTTGGCTGAGGCAGCCAAAAGAGAATTTATGCTCCTCTGGCTACCTCAACAAGTGGTTTGGCTGATGAGACTCGTCATCCAGACTTTAAGTTACGGTTTGATTCAAATTTTTTTTTATAATGTGTCCGAATCAGGTAGATACCAAACTGCAACTTTGGGTTGTGATTTGGTGATATATATTTTTTATATATCCGAAATTTTGAGTTTCGATTTTCATGTGGAAAATAATTAAAAAAAGAATCAAACCGAAGATGTGACTTTTAGTTTAATCTTTTGACTTCCATATTCTGATAATATTTAAAAGAAGTCTCATATTTTAATAATTTTTTGAAACTTCTTCTACAGTTCAATAATTATCCCGCCTTTTGCACTTTACTTTTGTAAAAAAAAAAAAGCATTTGAGCTTTTATCATATTAGGACAATCACCACCAAATCGAGCTTCATTGCTCTTCGATAGGAGAGAGCAATCGGTCATAGTCACCATTATTTGTCCCCCTATGATTTACCCTTTCTCTTTTGTTCTAAAAAAACTTTGCTACACCTAACTATTAAAATGAGTTTGTTCTTTTTTTTTTTTCATTGGCATGGTCAATTAACACCTATCAATGAAAACTCCATTTTTCAATATTGTTCTTGATAATACTATTCGCAATAAAAAAAAATTGTATTTCCTCTTCTTGAATGGGCTCTATTTTTTTCTTCTAATATGGTTCTTGATAATTTTTAGCATAATATAATTCTTAATTTGGTTGTAATCTTTATTACTTATATGAATGTGATTTTAAATTTGAAATCTAAATTTACTACTTAGTGTTCTTATACTTTTGATTTTATTTTTATTTTTATTGAATTTACTTTATTATTTTAAGATATATACCAAAATTATTTTATTATTTTAAAATAAAAAAATATTATTTCAATGTAAAATTATTATTTTTTGTTTTGAACAAATATTCAGTTTAATTTAATGAAAATAAAAATTTACGATCCAAATTGAGCCAAAAATATCTAGAGATTTGATTCAACATTGATAAAAAAGCTTTCTATTTTTTTTAAAAATATCTTATACTATATGAGTGTATAGCTTAGTGAGACTTTGTCACATCAGTAATTTTGAAAATATAAAAATTATATATAACTCATATAAATGCCTAGTGTATATATAACATATACATATGGTATATTAATTGTATATATTAGACTAATATATTACATACTTAATATATTTAATATACATATTAGGTACATTTGATGTGTATATAAAATACATATTACTTGTATATATGTGTAATATCCTAAATTTTTGAAAAGTTCTAATTTTTAGAAATTTGATAAAAATAAATTATAATTTAGATGGATAAATTAAATTAATGGTTTTAAATGAAAAATGAAGGGGTTTTAAATGAAAAAGTGGAATATATATGTGATATATATGTAAAATATATACAACATATAAAAGTCAATACTTTTTAAAAGAAAAGTCAAAAGTCAAAGTAAAAATGGTATTTTGGTAATTAAATTTTAAAAATTTAAAATTAATAAAATAATTCAAAAATAATTATTTTTGAATAGAAGAGAAAATTTAAGGCTTTAATTTATTAAATAAATAATTATTAAATTATTTTAATATATATATATATGGTTTAAAATTAAAGGATGAAAGGAAAGAGAAATAAAAAATAAACTCTTCTTCTTCTTCTTTTTCTTCTTGGCCAAAATCACCATGGGAGAGTAAGAGTAGTTTTTCTTCTTCCAAGCACTAAGAATTGAAGAGATTTTAAGGATTCAAGTAGAGTTTTAGAAGTTTCTTCATCAATTGGTAAGCTTTCTTACCAAATTTTCAAATTCTATGGAAAAGTGTGTTATGTAAATTTTAAAATTTTATAGTAGCATGATTTAATGCTTAATTGGATATGAATGAAGTTGTTTTGATTTATTAATGATTTTAAGGTTCGATTGAAGAAATGATTGAATTTAAGTTGAGTTTGGTGAAGAGAGAGAATTTAGGGTTATGGAACTTTTGGGTTTGTGGAAACATGAGCTTTAATTGTGATAATTGGTTCCAAATGTGTTATTTTGATTCATAAATAAGTATTTTAAAGTCAAATATTAGATTTGGTTGTGTTTGGTTAGAGTTTGAGAATGGAAGTGGAGATTTAGGATTTTGGAAAAGTAATTTTTCAAAGTGGTTGAATTGTGTGATTTTATTTGTTTAAGTATGTTGTTTAGTGTTAAAAGTGATGAATATAAGCTTGAAATGAGTAATGGATTGTGTTGGAATGGAAAACCTTCAATGGGGGAAGGTTATGTCATTTTTGAGATTTTGTGTATAAGAATGTATTTTTATAATGTAAATGATTTAAATATATTAAAATATGTTTTTAATAATATAAATAAACTTAAAACACTAATTTGAATGTAGTAGAATGGAATTCTAATGTTAAAGTAAGGAAAGGCTAAATTTTTGAAAAATTGTAGGAGTGATGTTTAATTTTGGTTTAACATTGAAAATGTCATTAAATGTGATACTAAATGATTATTTGCTATCACATTTGGTTTAGACATTGAGGGAGGTTATTTGCTTCATCCAAGTGGTAAAGGGCAAGTTGGAAAGATAGGATTGGAGAATGTTTTAAGCTTACTTTGGGTTGCTAGTGGAGGTATGTACAAACTTTGAATATAATGTTTATATTTGTATGACATTTGGACTTAGCACATTTTGATTTAAAAATGTGTTAAGCTATTTGGTTCATTGATTGTGCATGAATAATATGCTATGACATTTGTAATATCATATATGTGTTAAATGCATTGTGAAAAGCCATTGATAATGGCTAAATTGTATAAAATGTGAAATATATATATTATGTGGAAATACCCAAAGTAATTAGGTAATGTGTTGTGAATGCAAAAATGAGATATGTGGTATAATGAAATGAATTGATATTGATAAAAATGAGAATAGTGAGAAAAATAAGAAAGATGTGAAAAATGAGAAAAGTGAGAAAAAATGTGAAAATAAGGCAATGTGCCTAGATTGAATATATGAAAAATGAGAAAGAGATTAATAATGAGAAATATGAATAAATTGTGTGTCTAGTATGTTATTCAATTTTCAGAATTCTGTATTTGGCGACATGCCTATGATTGCCTACGGGCTAAACGCTGGGCTGGTGAAAATACCGGGCCGTAAGCCAGATTCAGCTGATAAATATGATATTTTTGGGGTGAAAAGACCAGGTCGTAAGCCTCAAAAACAAATCCTTGAAGCTAGACTGAGTGAAAAGACCGAATTGTAAGCTCAGATCTAGTTGGATTATCCATGGAAATATTGCCTATGGGGCTAGACACATGGTATCATTATAGACCAAAATAGTAACTTTGAAATTTGAATAGCATATTGTTTGTCTTTGGGCCCATGTTTGTGTTTATTTATATGTGAATTTGTGGATTGTGAAATAATTGAAAAGTATGAGAAAATGGAATGATGTGATGTTCATAAGCATTTTATATTGGCATTACTTTATATTTTTATTATCATCAAAGTTTGTACCACTAGGCTTCGGCTTAGTGCGATTGTAATTCGTCGCGCAGGTGACATGGACATTTTGATAGAGCCGAAGAGTTCTACTAGACCTGATCGGGTCTAGGTTTGTATTTTTTTTGAGCTTAAAGAGTTGTTTTTGGGTACATCAAGATCAGAGCCAGTTGACAGCATATACATATTTAATATTATAGTAAATTTTGATATTATGTATGTTATGATATATTTTTAAAGTATATATCATAAATTGTAAAGAATGATTTGAATATTTTATTTAAGATGGGATCTTATATGTGATATTGATATATATACCTATATACCTATATAAATATTTTGAGAAAATATGGAGAAATTAAGAAGTATTGGTGAAATGGTGAATTGATTTTATTTGGAGTGTTTGTTTTATACAGGTTGTGTTTTGTTGAATTTTGAAAACGTCCAAATTATAGACAAAACTCTGGCAAATTTTTTCCAGAGATTTTCATACAAATTGTTATTTCGGGTTACTATAGCAAGTAAATAATACTTATATACCATTTAATTTTATATATTTAGTATTTGAAAATTTAAAACAGAAATGTGAAAATTTTTATTAAACCGGTCTGTGATATTTTTGTACCGTATATATGTATCTTACATATGCTGAAAATATGTATTGTACGTATATAGAGTATAAGGGTATTACAAACTTAGATATGTTAATTATTTTAAAATTTTAAAATTAGTTTTTAATTTACTATTTTTAATAATTTTATTGAGTATTTTAATTATTTATAATTATTGTTTAATTTATAAATTTTAGTTTATTATTTTGATAATTAGGTTAATTATTTTAGAATTTGATTATGAAATGAATTGAAAATGATTTTATGATTATATTAATTATTTGTAATTTGATTATGAATTTAGCTTAGAATTTTGTGATTAGATTAATTATTTTGCAAAAAATATTCTATCATATATATTTATTAAAAAAATAATTAATTTAAATATTTTTTTTAAAATATTTCAAAAAATATATAAATATTATTTAAAAATAATATATATTATGTAATTTTTTAAGGTAATATTTAAATATTAAAATAAAAATAATAAAATTCAAATATTTAATATGAAAATAAAATAAAATATTAATATTAATATCAACTATTTATATATTTTTTAATATACAAATAAAATTAATTACATAAAAATTTTGTCCCTCTTTACCAAATTTCTAATTCCGCCACTTACTAGATGTATGAGGTATGTTTACAATTAAGAACTAACAAGTAAATTGAATTCTGAAAATATTTTTATTTTTAAAAATATTTTTTAAAAAATCCCTTAATAAAAATCTCAAGAAATAATTTAATCCGTTATCCTTTTTTTTTTCTCCTTGTGCCAATTAATTTCCTAATTCCAAATGGTATCTACCAATAATCTTTTGTTTTACAAGCAAGTATTTTTTTTAATGTTTAAACATATGAGAAATTTTTATTTACAATTTGAAACAAATCAAATTAATTGGGGTTCCAATTTTTTTTTTTTTAAAGGTTGTTGTCGTTACAATTAAAAATAAAATAATAAGAACAATTAATGAGGTGTAGCCGAGCCAAAAGCCAAACATCAAAGCAACCAAAATGACCAACAGCGTTTCTTTATATCTCTCTGTCTTAGTTGGCAGAAAATAAAAATATGCACTTATTTTATTTTATTGGAGAAAAGCAATTAAGCATTATGGACCAGAAAGATACACCTAATAAGGATGGTTTTGTAATTCAATAATTGCTTAACAATCATCATCATCATCATCATCATCATTATTATTATTACATTATCTTAATCAAATGACTTAACTGCCCTATGCCAATCATCCTTAAATTCAGATCTTGCCTTTCTTTTTTCTACTGATTACAATAATTTTCTTTTAACAGAAAAAAATAATTCACATTTCCTAGATGAAAGAATGTCTCTATTAAAATTATTGGTATCTAATAATAATACAATTAAATTTGTGCTTTAATGGAATGGTAAAGATGGATATTAAAATTTATTTTTTATTACATGATTTTATTAGAAATACACATTTTTTTAAAAATTTTGATTGCAAATTAAATTCTAACATCAATTTAATGGATCTTTCACCCATTTGGATATTAAATTTTATTTTTTATTGTATATATTATAATATAAAAATCCAACTATTCAAAAATAAAAAAAAATCGAGACAATTCATTATCTTTTAAATATTTGTCACCCTGAGTACAAAATTAAACTCCAAATCTCATTATTATATCAGCGTGTGCGTATGTATATATATATATATAAATAACGTGCAAAATAAAGAGTTTCTGAAAACCAGTAATTGGACAAGAGAGAGCGTACAGGCGAAGACAAAAAGAGGCTTGTAATTTTTATTTTAGATGCACCTAGTCAATGCTAAGAGTTATTTTTAAAAAAGAGGAATTTTGTCCCACCCTTGTTATTTTTATTGTTATTGTCACTGTATTAATATCATCTGTAAAAATTAAAAATATATATATATTCATAAATTCATTTTTAAACATATATATATAATAATTGGTTAGTAAATTGAGAGGTTATTTTAATAACAATATTAATATATATATATATATAATATTTTAGCATAATAAAAATACTTAAAATAATTTAATAATTATTCAAAATAGATAGCTCAGTTGGTTAAGCAAGACTAAATAAATGAATGATAGTGCGAGTTTGAATTTCACTGAATATATTTTTGAAAAGGGATAAATAGTCTTAACCTACTACTTATGCTCTGAATATGTTTAGGCCTATAGCTAGACCGTTAAATATATAGGAATAAAAATACATGCAGTGAAAATAAAAAAATACTCTAATGATTAATTTAAAACTTGTAGTGAGAAGTACTTAAAATTTTCCATTTTCACTATTTTAGTGTTTGACTTTTTTTTTTTTAAGTTTGATGTTGTTACATCAGAGTTAATTACCTTCGACTGATTTTATTCTGATTAGCATGTTATTTAAATTTTATATTTTTATTAGACTAATTATACTAAATATTTGTCTTAGTTAAATATTTCAACAAATTTTTAAGAGTGGGACACTTTGTTTTATGCATTTAACAGGATTAGTACCAAAGACTAATTATGGATCTATGATATTTTATCATACGTTATAGTCTATAAGAATGTTAATATATAATTTTAAGCAAGCACCAGCTGTTCTTAATTTATTATTATTATTTTACTTATTTATTAGTCAAGAATATGATATGGGTTGTATAATTAATTTGAAAGCTATATTGTAACTTTCTCTTCTTTATTTTTTTAAAATCTCAATATATTCTAGATTAATATAAAATTTTCTAAATTTTAATTACTTAATATATCATCAAATTAATTAGTTATTATAAAAATTGAATGCCTATTTTGTAATGTAAAAGGTTAAAAATTGCAATTTGCTAGAAGATAATTAAGTCATGTATATTATTTTAAAACGTTAAAAAGAACGTTGTTAGGTTTAGATTTTTTCCTTTTTTTTTTCCTTCCAACACTAATAGTGATAATAGCTTAGGTTTTAGTGAGAAAATTTTGCCTTTTCTATAAAAGATATTCACAATGATATTTGTTAGGATTGAATGTGAAAACAAAATATTTATCTTGGTAAAATTCTACAAAATAAAATAAAAATATAAATAAAAATATAAAAATTTACGTGGTTCGACTTTAGCATACGTCCACGGATAAAGGAGAAAAGCAAATCCACTAATATTCAAAAAATGGTATAAATTTGAAAAAATAACACTCACAACTCTAGCCCTAGTTACACCGAATGCACTCACTTAATTTATGAGCTCTCAAAATAATATAAAAATAAATATTACTAAAGAGTTTTTCTTAACTCATTCTATGTCCAAATAAGTTGCATTTGCCCATATATATATATAAACATAAGGATTAGAGCAAAAACAAAAGGTGGCTTAAAATTGTCAATAAAAGTAGCCTAAAATTGTAAAAAAATAACAATGGTTGGCTAATTAATTTGCTCATTTTTATCAAAGAATGCCAACAATGGTTGGCTAACTAATTTATGAGCCAGTTACACCGAATGCACTCACTTAATTTATGAGCTCTCAAAATAATATAAAAATAAATATTACTAAAGAGTTTTTCTTAACTCATTCTATGTCCAAATAAGTTGCATTTGCCCATATATATATATAAACATAAGGATTAGAGCAAAAACAAAAGGTGGCTTAAAATTGTCAATAAAAGTAGCCTAAAATTGTAAAAAAATAACAATGGTTGGCTAATTAATTTGCTCATTTTTATCAAAGAATGCCAACAATGGTTAGCTAACTAATTTGCTTATTTTGTCAAAAAATGCTAACTTGGAATAAATAAAAAATTCAAGGCATATTAACGAATCTCCATATTAACTTGAACTTATTATATTAAATTTGACAATTTCTCTCTACCTTCTCCAAATAGTCCATTAAGACAAATTCAACTATCATAAATATCAATTAAGTCCAATCAATACTTGAATTTACTAACTGAAAGAGGCTTAGTCATCTTACCGGCTGAATTATCTGCAGTACCAATTTTCTTAACTATAATATTGTCTTGAAAGATAAAATCTCTGATAAAATGGTACTTCAGATCAATTTGTTTCGTTCTTTCATGGAACATCTGATTATTTGTCAAGCGAATAGGACTCTAACTATCATAATGGATAGAAGTCACCTACAAATCCACACTAAGGTCACCAAATAAACCTCTTAGCCAAATAGATTCTTTTACCTCTTCAACCATTGCCATGTACTCAGCTTCTGTAGTAGATAATGTCATTGTAGTCTGTAAAGTAGCTTTTCAACTAATAGCACAATCACCAAGGATAAACACAAAGCCAGTGATGGATCTTCTTCTATCAAGATCTCCTGCATAATCTGAATCAACATAACCAATCACATTTGCTTTACCTTTTCCAAATTCTAGATATTAGTAGTGCCCCTCAAATATCTCAATATCCATTTCATAATATGTCAGTGTTCTTTTCTTGGATTAGGCATGTATTTACTAACCACACTGGCTGCATGTGCAATATTAGGACGAGTACAAACCATGACATACATAATACTACCAACAACACTAGAATAAAGAACATGTGACATTTAATCAACATCTTTTTCAGACTGTGGTGATAAAGCAGTAGAAAGTCTAACATGAGTAGCAAGTGTTTAGTGTTTCTCATTCCAAAATGCTCTAAAACTTTCTCAACAAAGCTCCTCTGAGTTAGATAAAGTTTACATATAGTCCTTTCTCTTTGAATCTCCATACTTAAGAATTTTCTTAGTTGCTCCCAAATCTTTCATTTCAAATTCACTGCTTATATCCTTTTTCAACCTGTTAATTTAAGATATATCATTGGCAGTAATAAGCATATCATTAACATAAAGCAACAAATAAATAAATGACCCATTGCCAAGATTTTTGAAATACACACAACTATCATATTAGCTCATAGAATAACTATGCCCAACCATAAAAGAATCAAACTGATTATACCACTGTCGAAAGGACTGCTTCAAACCATACAATATTTTTTCAATAAGCAAACATGGTCTTCCTTGCCTTTAATCTCAAAACCCTCTAGTTGTTGCATGTAAATTTTCTCTTCAAGTTCACCATGCAAGAAGGCTGTCATGTCATCCGATTATTCTAACTCTAGATCATGTATAGCAATTAAAGTAAGAAAGACAAGAATAGAGCTATGTTTAACAACAGGTGAGAAAACATCATTAAAGTCAACTCCTTATACCTGACTATAGCCCTTGGTAACCAACCGTGCCTTGTACCTAGCATCTTCAACACTTGGAATGCCATCTTTCTTCTTAAAGACCATTTGCAACCAACAATCTTCTTGTCTTTAGGCGGTTTCACTAGATCCCAAGTTTTATTCTTATGGAGAGATTACAGCTTCTCTTGCACGACAATCAACCACTTAGCAGAATCATCACAAGAAATGGCCTTTGAACATGTGCAAGATTCATTGGTTACTTCAATTTCTTATTCAGCAATACAAGCAAAAATAACATAATTTGCTAATCTTAGAGGCATTCTTTTTCTCTTTGTGGCCTACTTCCAGCAATAAAATATTGCTTCTCTTCCGCTGACTCTTTTACTTCTGTAAAAGTAGAAAAACTAAATTGGGCTTTGAATGGAATTTATTTATGAAAATGTCTTCTCCACCTCAATCTCCACCTCCACATACTTTTTTGAATTTCACACGACTGTGTCAGAAGAAACAATAGACTCATTTCCTGAATGGAGCATGACAGATTTATTAAATATAACTTTCCTATTAATAATAGCTTTGGGTGATTTTGGATCAGGAAGCTAAACTTGATATCTTTTTACACCAGATGGGTAACCAACAGATATGCCGTTTTTAGATCTAGGTTCAAGTTTTCCATCAATAACATGAACATAAATAGGGTAACCAAACACCTGCAAATCAGTATAATTAGCAGGATTACCAAACCACATCTCATTTGGAGTCTTGTATTCAATTGATGTAGATGGAGAATGATAACCAAATAGCAAGTTGTAAAATCCGCTTCTACCCAAAAATCCTATGCCAAACCAGAATTAGACAACATGCACTAAACTTTCTCCAATAGAGTTTTGTTCATGCACTCGGCTATGTCATTTTGCTGTGGAGTTCCTCTAACTGTGAGATGTCTCATAATACCCTCATTTTTGTAAAATTTATTGAACTTACCATCATAGAACTCTGACCCATTGTCAGTGTGGAGACGTTTCAATTTCTTGCATGTCTTCTTGCCAACAAAGCCTTCCATTTCTTAAAAGTAATAAATGCCTCATTTTTCTACTTCAGAAAGTAAACCAGTGAGTGTGGATTTTCGCCCCCACTCCCAGTGAAATAGTTTTTGCTACTTCGACACTATTAGACTTTGGGCCTTAAAGAACACGAGCCTAAACCTAGAGAATAGGAGTCGCCACCTGGACGAGTTGGGAAAGAAAGTAGAAAGGTAGATGACTTGATTCCTAAAGAATCCCTAACCCTTATTAGGTTCAAAAAGTTGAGTGCGCATGATAAAAGTAAGAAATGGCCTAGCACCCCCATAACGTCTGGTTCATTAGAATTAGCCTCTTTTTCATGTCCAAATATTATTAAAATTTTAAATTATTATAACATTATTCATAATACAAGCAATTAAAATGAAATAAATCATATTATAAATCAATCATTCAAACAATAAAATAGGTATCCATACTAGATAGAAACATACCTTTACAATATCTGATAGTCCCTAAAAATGGTCACCCATATAAAGTTGAAAAGTGCCCTTACAAATTTCCCAAAAATAAGATAAATGAAATAAAAATAGGCACCCATAAAAAGTAGAAACATGCCTTTTACAAATTTCCTTCATAAACAAACAAATAAGACCAAAAAATAATAAAATACTAATTAAAAATTATAACTTAAAGTGACAAACTAATATAATACTAAGGCAATAATATAACAAATAAAATAAATGGGAGTGACAAAAGATAAGGCAAATATGGATATACAATCACTAAAAGCATCATCAACATAGAGTTTGAACATAAAGAAGATATAACATTACACCAACTTTTATATTTTGCAAAATTCCAATTAATTTATCGGATCGATTACTATTGCTAGGCTCCTTTGTAGAGGACCTTCCTTTAACAACCAAACCCTAAATTGGACTATCAGAATAGTTAGTGGAGAGTTTTTTTTGTTAAAGAACTCTTCAAAATTGTGAGCGAGGCCCCCTCTTCCGGTAGAATGGTTCTTGCAACTTTGACACTGTTAGGTTCTGCGCTTTAGAGAATGTGAACCTAAACCCGTAGTATTTGGAGTAGCCACCTGGATGGGATGCGAAGATAGAAAAGGGTGGATGACTCGATTCTTAAGGCATCCCTAACCCCTACTTAGGTTTGAAAAGTTGGGTACATATGGGGAAGGTGAGAAGTAACCCAATACTCCCATAACGCCTGATTCATTAGAATCGACCTCCTTTTTAGGTCTAAATATTATTGAATTCTTAAATTATTATGACATTATCCATATTACAAGTAATTATTAAAATAAATTACAAGCAATTATTGAAATAAACAAACACATTATTAATCAAACAACCAAAAATTGGGCACCCATATAAGATAGAAATATGCCCTTACAAACATCCAAAATCTATACAAACAAATAAAATAGAACACTCGCCAAAAGATAAAAATATATACCTTACAATAGTTCCAAAGTCCTTAAATAAATTAAATTACACAAACTAATTCAATTAATCAAATAAGGCACCCACAAGTGGAAACATGTCTTTTACATCCTTAAAAATCCAAATAATAATTCCACAAGTGGAAACATAATTCAATCGTCAATCATAGATAATCAAAACATAATCACCAATCATTAATCATATAAAAATAAATTGAGATTAAATTAAAAAATTAGGGTTCCATAATCCATAATAAGATAAATAAACAATTGTGAATTAGGGCTAAACTAACGAAATTAGGGTTTTATAGTATATAGATTAGGGTTTTAATCATAAACTAGGGTTTAATAATGCAAAAATAGGGTTTAATATGCAAACTAAGATTAAAACATGCAACTTTAGGGTTTAGGATATAAAATAAGATTAAAATATGCAAATTTAGGGTTTAAGATGCAAACTAAGATTAAAACATGCAAAATTAGAGTTTTAGTATTAGGGAGTTAGCGTTTGAACTAAAATTAGGGTTTTATGCATGTAAAATAGGTTTTAGTTTGCAAAATATGGTTTGAGCAAATCCAAATCAATAAACCAAATAACAACAAATTCTACAAAATTAAACCATGAAGATAATAAATTGAATTAATAAACACTGAAAATGATACCTTCTTACATTGGCTCCATCAAATTAATTTGTTAAACCAAACTTTGTTTGCACACCATAATCCACAAAAATTTGAGCTTGATAATGCTACTGCCTCTGGGATCAACTAAATCCTTGGTTGGATGAAACAATCCGAAGATTGTTGTACTGTTTAGCTACTGGCATGATCTGCTTAATTGCCTTCTGTCTCTTTTTAATTTTATTGCTTTCTGTTTCTTTGGTCTTTTATTTTTCTGAATGCTAATTGTGGCTGTTTTACTTTTCTAATTGATAACTCTGGCTTTCTCCTCCCCCTTTCTGCTAGCTTATGGCAACCTCTTTTATAGTGTTTAACTAGGGTTTTACTTCCTGAAAAGATATATCTTCATACTTTAAACTTCATATTGGAGCCATAGGTAGCTGGGAGCATTCTTAAACTCCGGGCATCTTGTTATCTTGCTTCATGAAAAGATATAGCTTGAATATTCTTTCATCTTCTTGGCAGAAATATGGATATGATCTGACTAGGACAAACCTATTCTTTTTTCTTTTTCTTTTGCAAAAACTCAGGACCCTTTTCTTTTTTTTCTTTCTTTATTCTTTTTTTTTCTTCTTTTTATTTTGATTTTGTTTTGTTTTGTTTTTTTGGACATAGCATTTCATCATTCCGTTCCTTTCCCCTTGTGGAATATCAAGTCTAAGACTTTCAAGATTGTTGACTTGAAGCTGTATTGGACATTGTGAAATGAATGAAAGATGGTTTTTCTTTTATTTCTCTGATTTTAACTGAGTCTCTGGTTGGATTGGACCAATTCAAGTCAAACTCTTTTATTAGGCTAAGTGGAAACCTTCATTGCTTCATGTAACAATAACTTTGTGAGCTTTCTAAATTTCCCTTTTGGGTTTTCAATTCAAACTTTCACAATTTCCTCCCTTTTTCGCTCTAATTTTTGCCTAGCCCACCCTTTTGGGTTTTTAAACTATTGAGCTGCTCTAATGTTTGCCTAGGCCTCTCTTTTGGATTTTCAACCTAGCAACCTTTCCTTTTTCTTTCCTTTTCTTCTTCTTTTTTTTTTTTTCATCATCTCTTTTTTTTTGGGGTCCTAGCTCTAAAAAAGTCCTATTGTTCGTATTGTTATATGCTTCTAACTATGGAGTAGTACGAGTATGCTTTAATGAGGATGGATATTTTTCTTATCCCGATGTCATCTTAATGTTGAGATATAAGGTTTGGTTCAAGAAAACTTAAAGTATCCTTATGGTCTTAACTATGCATCCTTTTCTTTGATCTTTTTGCTTCTTGGTAGCTTAGTGATCATTAGACTTGTCATAAGTGCCACACAAGCTCGAGGTAGGTTATCAGGATTTATAAGCTAATAAAAAGCAAGCTAATATCTCTTGAAAGCTCAAAGGGACAAACTAGGGATTGATATAAATAGGGTAGATACTAGTTGTTAGCTCACTAAATAATGCCTAGATCATCTCTCTCTTAAATAAGCATAGTTCAATTTTACCTTGAAAGTCTGTCAAATCATATACTAAGACCAACTAAACCCTAGACACGAGTAATTATGTAGGATCCTTCTCTAAGTAAGCATACACAACTCAATGCTATAGAATAATTTCCTCACTTATTAAAGTCATTTAGAACATGATACATAGATATGATAATTTATAAATATTATGTTAGATTCATCATTGGTTGAGCACCAGAATGTCAAAAACCAACAAAATAATGTAACAAAAGTAATTTATTCAAATAATTTTAATTTGAAAAACATAAATGTTCCAATAAAATATCAAAGAAAAAAAATAGGATGAGCAACACTCAAGCCGAGGGAAGTTTGTTGGATGAAGTTTCTTCTCTCTTCATTTCTTCTACACTCGCATCTTGAAAAGAGGGTGAAATAAAATCTTTCTTTAGTCCTCCCCCTATTATGAAGGTTGCCGGTGGAGGTACTCTTGTAAAATTAGGCAAAAGGATATTCTCTGTGCTAGGTTTATTAAGCTCGGGTAGCTTACCACTGTCAATAAGATCTTGGATCTTATGCTTTAGTCATATGCAGTTATTTTTTTTATGCCCTTGTGTTTGGTGGAATTGGCATATGGCCTTGGCATCAAAGTTTAGTGGCAGAGGATTGGGTAGCAGTCAAAGAGCTAATGGCTACAATAACCCCTTCTTTTGCAGCTTATTGAAAACCTAGGATAGAGGTCTCCCCAAATTTGAAAATTTCCTTCTTTTTGCTTGACCAATGGTTGCATTGGCATCCATTATTTTTTGTGCATTTTGATGACCACACCGGTAATTTCCCTTCTTATTCCTTCTTCTAGAAAAATGATTCTTCACCCTTTCTCACTCTTCTATTTATAAGCTAGCTTAGAGAAGGTCTTTGAAGTCCTTGATAAGAGTATGAGATAGTCTTTCACGGAGGTTAGGTAGGACACCTCTCACTATCATTCTAATTTGGTTAGATTCATCAGGCCTTTTTTTGAGAAGAGTAGCCTTGTTTCTCCATCTTTTCAGATAATCAACAAAATTCCATTCTACTTTTTCCTAATAGTTTCCACCTCCATCAAGGTCACTTCTAGCTTAACATTGTACCCATATTGTTGAATGAAAGACTTGTACAACAAATCCCAGTCTTTCTGGGTGTTTTCTTCCAAGGTATTGAACCAGTTTTGCATGACATGATCTAGAGAAAATATGAAATATGTAAGAGTTTGAGCCTTAGTAGCTCTAGCAGGCTGCATGACAGTGATGTATTACTTGACATACAAGTGGGGATATATTGTTCCATCAAACCTAGCAAAAGGAGGCATTTTGAACTTGTAAGGAATTCCTTCATCATCCTTAAACAACTTGTCTACCTCTAATACTTCTTCAGTCTTTAGCTTCTTTTCAAACTTCTTCTCTAAATCTGTAATCATCTTTTCAATACTGACAGATTCATTCTTCTCAACAGCCTTATTTTCTTTCTTCTTTTCTTGCTGGTTTTGGAGGTATACATCCCAGTCATCATTGTCATCAATAACCACTTTCTCTTCATTAAAAACTATCTTGCCCACCTTATCCTTTCCTTTTTCCTTTAGCTTCTTAGCGCTAGTAGATGCCTTTGAAGTAGTATCCAATAGTGCAGCTAATTGACTTCTTACAGCCTCAGCCAGGGTCTCCTTTAGTTCTTCCATCTTTGAGGCTAGGGCATCATTCACCAAGTTTTGAACTTGCTTATGATCCATTGGTTTTGGTGCGAAGTTGATTGAATTCTCACTAAACTCTGAATCAATGATGTAGGTTGAATTGTCGTAAGCCTTTGAACTACTATACTCTAGGTCTGTGAGCCAGAAAGGATCAATGTGATGCAATGCAATGCATGTGTAGCAAACAAACAAGCAAATAGAGCTAGGGCGTCCCTTCCAATATTATATCTTTCACACATGAATAGCAAGTCTCTTTTCTTAGGCATTATGGTCAACAAAGATATCAATAGAGGATACTTTATTTTTGAGAACTTCTTAAATGAATTAACCATTAATTCTGTTTCCAAATGCTGAAATAAGGTTATGATAAATCTCATTAATTAAGTATTAATCATTTTGGGTCCACTGAAATTTAGTAGCATTTGGTTTTGGTGCGAAGTTGATTGAATTCTCACTAAACTCTGAATCAATGATGTAGGTTAGACTGTCGTAAGCCTTTGAACTACTATACTTTAGGTATGTGAGCCAGAAAGGATCAATGTGATGCAATGCAATGCATGTGTAGCAAACAAACAAGCAAATAGAGTTAGGGTGTCCCTTCCAATATTATATCTTTCACACACGAATAGCGAGTCTCTTTTCTTAGGCATTATGGTTAACAAAGATATCAATAGGGGATACTTTATTTTTGAGAATTCTTAAATGAATTAACCATTAATTCTGTTTCCAAATGCTGAAATAAGGTTATGATAAATCTCATTAATTAAGTATTAATCATTTTGGGTCCACTGAAATTTAGTAGCATTTTGGCTGCTTGTTAGATTAATATCTAATTAATGGCTTATAATAATTATGTTTCTTACCATTTGGAAAAGGCAACTAATGGTACAAATCTTGTCACAAATGAGGCCCACAATTGATTTTAATTTTCTATAATTGACCTAATTAATTGAAACCCATTTCAAAAATTTTAACCATTTGTAGAAATGTTTTAACTTCAAAGCTTGATTTAGATAAAATGGGCCATAAAGTAAGAATTGGTTTAGGGGTCCCTTCTTGAAAATATTTTGAAACCCATTAAAAAAAATTATTTCAAAAATTAATTTTAGGCTTTGTTTTTGGGCCACAAAGTAGAAAATAATTTTTGACCCATCTATATTGAAAAAGGGTTTTAAGCCTATAATTTTAGGCCATAAAATAATTTTGGGCTTACACTATAATTAGGTCATATTCGAAAAAAGACAAACTATATGAGCCATAATTCAAACCAAGATATGTTAATTATAGTTAAATAACAATAATTTAGGGTAAACTTAAGGAAAGTTACTATGCTAACTACATGGGCTTTAGTCTTTGGGGGTAAAAAGGCTTAGGTTTCCATAGCAAGTATATATTAAAAGGTACAAGGCTATGAGTGATTATGCAGTGCTCAATCTCCAAACCTTGAGTGAAAGTATGGTATCATTCACACATGCACAACACAGGTTCTACAAGGCATCCTAACTCACATAAACAATCCAAATCTAAATGATGCAATGAATAATATAATAATAATAAAGAATAAAATAATATAAAGATCAATAGAATCAACTTCTCTTATCCCCAGTGGATTCACCACAGTGAGCGGAGATTTTTACCCCCACTCCAGGTGGAATGGTTTTTACGACTTTGGCACTGTTAGGCTTTAGGCTTTAGAGAACATGGGCCTAAACCTGAAGAATTTGGAGTCGCCACCTGGTCGGGCTGGGAAGATAGAAAGGGGTGGATGACTCGATTCCTAAGAAATCCCTACTTGGTTTCGAAAAGTTGGGTACGTATGGAGAAGGTGAGAAGTGACCCAGCACCCCCATAATGCCTAATTCATTGGAACCGATCCCCTTTTTAGGTCTAAATATTATTGAATTCTTAAATTATTATGACATTATCCATATTACATACAATTATTGGAATAAACAAACACATTATTAATCAAACAACCACAAAATGGGCACCCAGACTAGATGGAAATATGCCCTTATAAACATCCAAAATCTATACAAACAAAAAAATAGGACACCCATCAAAAGGTGAAAAAGTGTCCTTTACAGTAGTCCTAAAGCCCTTAAATAAATTAAATTATACAAACTAATTAAATTAATCAAATAAGGTACCCACAAGTGGAAACATGCTTTTTACTTCCTTAAAAATCCAAATAATAATTCCATAGACATAATTTAATCATCCATCATAAAATAATGAAAACATAATCACCAATCATTAAGCATATAACAATAAATCGGGATTAAATTAATAAAATTAGGGTTCCATCATCTGTAATAAGACAAATAAACAATTGTGAATTAGGGCTAAACCAATGAAATTAGGGTTTTATAGTATACAAATTAGGGTTTTAATCATAAACTGCAAAATTTTAATATGCAAACTAAGGTTAAAACATGCAAGTTTAGAGTTTAGGATGCAAACTAAGATTAAAATATACAAATTTAGGGCTTAAGATGCAAACTAAGATTAAAACATGCAAGATTAGAGTTTTAGTATTAGGGACTTAGGGTTTGAACTAAAATTAGGGTTTTATGTATGTAAATTAGGTTTTAGTTTGCAAAATAGGGTTTGAGCAAATCCAAATCAGTAAACCAAATAACAACAAATTCTATAAGATTAAACCATGAAAAAAATCAATTAAATTAATAAACACTGAAAATCATACCTTCTTATGTTGGCTCCACCAAATTAATTCTGTTGAACTAAACTTTGTTTGCATACCACAGTCCATAGAAATTGGAGCTTGATGATGCTACTGCCTCTGGGATCAATTGAATCCTTGGTTGGATGAAACAATTTGAAGATTGTTATACTGTTTAGTTGGTGCCTTGATTTGCTTAATTTCCATCTATCTCTTTTTAATTTTATTGCTTTTTGTTGCTTTAGTATTTTATTTTTTGAATGCTAATTATGGCCATTTTGCTTTTATAATTGATAAATCTGGCTGTCTCCTCCCCCCTTTTGCTGGCTTCTGGTTGCCTCTTTTATAGTGTTTAATTAGGGTTTTGAAAAGGCTTATCTAAATTAAAAGTCCTAATCCTATTCAAAAAAAACCTTTTTTTATCCGAATGCACTTGAATTTAAATACAATTAGAACTGAATCAAGCCAAAATTAATGACTCATGTCGAATTGGCACATGCCAATTCGACATGAGCACTACTCATATTGAATTGGCTATGGCCAATTCGACATAGCATACATGCATAGTGCACATGTTTAATTGGCATAGTGCTCATATCTAATTGGCATATATGCACAGTGCTCATGTCTAATTGGTATAGTACTCATGTCTAATTGGCATAGTGCTAATGTCTAATTGGCATGGCCCATTACCCTCTTTTAAATTAGACCAGGTTTTAATTATATCCAAATTCTAATTGGGCCTTTTAACTGAAACTAGATTCGATTCAAGTCTTTTAATTAGAACCAAATTTCATTTTAGACCAGAATTAAGGGTTTACAAGAATACAAAGATATTTTTGCTTCTTCTAACTTTAGAGACTTGTTACTATAAATTAATGTTTTTCTAAAGTTCTTTTATGATGGATGTAGTGAATGAAGCAACATAAGAGCCTAATCTTCATCTTTGTACTTCATGTCCATATCGGTTAAGTCCAAAGGAATAGAGGAGTATTCATTAAGATGAGATTTGATAGATATACCTTCCACCAAAGAGAGGGTGTATAAACGGTGCTTGACAATCAGCTTGGTGATGAGATTCTTTATAATATATAAAGATTCCAATTTGTCCCATAAACCCAGGGTCTTTTGGTGGATACTTCAATAAATTTTAGTTGGTCTTGGTGCTTTAATAAACCTAGGGTCTTTTGGCAGATAGTTCAATAATTCTGAGCTGGTCTGGGTGCTCCAATACATGTATTTGAACTATTCTGAGTGCTTCAAATAAACTCAGGACCTTCAAGTGGATGCTTCAATAAATTTGAGCTTCTAGAAATTCTGTTGATCTAAGTATGGAATTTAGATGCTTCAATTAAATCTCATAATTTTCTTGTTATAACTGCAGGTGTCGGGTACATTCTTATTATCCTCTGTGTGGAAAAATATTTTTACTGGTAAAAAAATTTTTAGACAATAAATTTAGACCATTAATAAATATCAAGTCACTATGTCCTTATGACTCTACAAACCTAATAATTATTTGAAATGTTTCAGATGAATTATTTCATCCATCTTTACTTTGACCCAATAATTCCAAAGGTTCTTTTCTTTTCCTATCTATTTATTTGCTTTTACTATTCTTGTCCATTATTATTTACTACAAACCCAATAATACTCATAAAGTCCTAAAGCAATTTACTTAGACGAAGTATAATAATTGTTATAATTAATTTTTTTTATATGTTTTTGAGGTTAATTTTGTTTACTTTTTAGTTATTTTCTAAATGTTTGTTTAAGATGGTTGCAAGGTTTTAATATTTCAAGTTGAAGTAAGAAATTCATGAGAAAAGAGGCAAAGTCCACTATTGAAAGCAAAAATTTAAGAAAAGAATACAACACGACCAAGGTGTGTTGAAGCTTGGTCGTGTCTCTCAATTACAAGGCTAAAATGAAAAAGACTTCAAGGCAAAGTTAGACACATTCAATGTCTTGGCCGTGTCCCTTGGGAGAAAGAATAGAAATTTTGGCAGAATGGGACACACCCATACATCTTGGCTGTGTCAGAAGAGACATGACCAGGACATGTTGCATCTTGGTCGTGTTACCTGGCATGACCAGGACCAAATTGAAGCTTAGTCGTATCCCTTACATGAAGACTTGAAGTCCATACAGAATCAGACAGCTTCAGAGGACTTGGCCATGTCACTAGTCGTGTCCAGAATGAAACTAAGATGACACGACTAAGACATCTCCATCTTGGCTGTGTTCCATTCCAGAGAACGAGAAGAGAACTTAGGCAGTCTTGAACACAATCACATGGTCTTGGCCGTATCTCATAGAAGAGAAATAAGTGCAAACTAGTAGAACTAAACATGATGAGGAATTTTGGTCGTGTCACTGACCGTGGCACATCCTCATGGCCAAGACGAACCAAAAACATGCCATGTCTAAGAAAGATTCCCTTATTTTTCTTATACGATTTGTGGGACAAGACTAAGGAGACAACATGAATGTTTTCTTAAAAAATAAAAAGGTGAGCTGTTTTTGATGGAAAGAAAAGTTTAAAAATGGAAAAGAGGGAACAAATGGAAGTGGAGAATGGTGTGCAAGATAGAAAGGAGGTTTTTAATTGGAAATAATTTGAATGGAAGGGGAGAGCTTTTAAGAGGGACCATCTTCTTCACCTTTTTCTTCCTTCTTCTTCTTTGGACAGTTCTGGAGAGTTCTTGGAGTTCTTGGGGCAGTTTTTAGGTAATTCTTGAAGGAGCTCTTGAAAGGAATAGGGTTTTGATGAATTTAGAAAATTGATTTGGATGCTTGAGAGAGTTTTCACTTCATTTTTCATAAAGATAGAGCTATTGATTGAAAAACTTTCATTAATTCAAGTTGAGCTAGGATGAAGAATAAGGATTTTCAGCTATAGGTATCTTCAAGAGGTTTTTTCCTATTATCTCAATCAATTTAATTTCTAGATTTTATTTTTAATATACATTAATATTTCAATGAAGAATTGTGATTTGAATTCTGTTGAGATGAATGTTTCTTTTGAATTGATGATGAACTAAATTACCCATGCCTAGGATTTGTAGTAGATTTGATTGAATAACTTGATTCAATATTTCCATTAATATGCCTTGTTATTAGTTGATTGCATTGGATTGTATGTTAGGTTGATAGATTGGCCACCTATTGATCTCTAGATATTGAATGAAGGACCGAGAGGTAAAATTTGATATTGGAACTATGTGTTCAACTACCCTAAGAATGAATTAGAAATATAAGTTCTAGGGTGTACTTAATTTGCAAGTTAAAAATAATTGGTTTTTGTTAATTTATGAATATGAGAACTAATGAATTGATAATTGCTAATTGATATTAAGGAAAAATTTAAGTTATAAGGGTATATTAATGGATAATTGAGAATTGAACTTTGATTAAATCCATCTATATATCATAGGTACCATTCCAATAATTTAAATTAGTCTTGTGCAACCATTACTCATTTCACTTTTAATTTTAAACACTTTTCAACATTTCAACACCATACACTTAATCTTTAAATTTTGTTATTTCAATCAAATTATTTCAAAAAAACCCCTTCCTTATGAGATGACCTTAGGATATTCCATCATTACTACAACTACCTCATATACTTGCGAGAGTCGCTTTTAGTAGTATTAAGTAGAGCACAACAATAATCAATTTTCTGTTTCCTTTACTTTATCTCGTTGTTTTTCTGTCATTAATTTTACTTTGTCATAAGTTGAAGTGATGTTCATCCTCTATATAAAGGCCAACAATCTACTTCAAAGTTTTTCATCTACCTAGAGACTACAATCATTTCTATACTTTTATTTTCTTCTTTATTTCTCTTCATCTTAAGCCATCTTTAAGCATATCTTCAATCACTTTTTATGTTGCATTTCCATCATGGAGTGAATTCATCTCACTTCTAGAACTGGACCTCGTTCAAATGCCAAATTGGTATGCCATATCTGGACCCATGAGTGTGTTAGGGTCTCAATTTTAGCTGGGATGCCACTACACCCCAGCTAGGGTGAAAAATCTCAAGTAAATGATATCTTTTTTTTTTTTTACTATTTTGCTGCAATTTAATCACTTAATATGATAAAACTTATTAGCAAAAGAAAATGTTAAAAATTATTAAACTAAAGGAAATTTATAGAAATTACAATTTATAGAAATTACCTAAATTAAATTACTGGGATTTATTCACCTTGCATGTATGAAAAGAATAAAGAAAATTCATTAAAGAAAACTCTTAAAAGAAAATATTTTAAAGTAAAGCATTAAGAAAAAATTAAAATGCCATAAAATAAATTACTAGGACCTATTTATTTACCTTGTATGTATTAAAAGGATTATGAGAACAAATTGTGACTTATCTGCTTTATGTAAATATGACTGCTGTGATGTCTGTGGGGGCGATTGTGTTTACAAAGCTCAAAAATGGTATAAGAGAGTCCCTTTTCCGATTAGGCAGATGATCAGATAATATGGATTCAAGGATTTTGTTCTTTAACTGCCCAAGTTAAAATTTCATATTGACAGATGTGTTATTCAAGCGTTAACAAAGCACTGAATGGACACCACCCATACTTTCCACTTGCCGGCGTGGCAAATGAAAATTGGCCCAGTTAAGTTTTCTGCTATTACGAGCCTTCCTTGTCACGGTATCCCGATCTCGTTTATAGATGATCCTTTGAGCTATGACTAAATTCGCTATTTGCTAGGCGATAAACCATCATTAAAAGAATCATCCAGGATTAAATATGAATCAATTTGTGATCATTGGATGGGTTATACCAAACCAGTATTTGGAGAAAAAACTGAACAATATACCTATGGGTTCCTGTTATATTTACTTGGATCCACTATTTTATGCAGTACCGAATAAGCTATTCATTTGTTGGTACTATGAGCTTTAGTAATACTTTATCCTGTTTCACACTATAATTGGGGGAAAGTCGGCCTTTCCTGTATATATTATGGTTTTGATAAATTGTGTTGGAATAAAAGTTCATTCACTAGTTTTATGGTCATCGTCGAGGTATATTGACCCTTATCGCTTTTAATTCAATCTAAATTTGACTAACTTTTCAGGTTTGGGCATATGAGCACCAGCTAATAAAGATTCTCGGTGTTTCTAGATGGCGGGTTAGGTACTTGAGGTTAAAGTGTTGTCCAGTCACAAAGAAAAGCTTGGCTATCACCATGTTCATTCCCACTTTATCGGGAGAAGATAAAAAGAAAATTATCATTATTATTAATATTTATAAAAGTCAACTTACCTTCTTTTTGGAAATTTTACAGGTGAACATCATATGTTGGAGGGCTGATGAGCTAGTCAACTAAACTGAGGCCATAAATGAGGCATTGTCCATACAACTAGTTCCTCAGCGAGCAGATATATAACTGTTTCCTTAATACAAATCAACAGAGGATACCCATAGTTATTCTGAAGTATATGCTAAATAGTATATCAAGAGGAGAAGACATTGGTGGCATGCTTGAGACAGTTATGATATAGAGTCCTTTATGCTTCTGTCAACCAAATCTTTATACATTGCCTTTATCCAAGAATGCCTTTTAAACTTTTTAGTCCTCTTTGCTAGTGTTCAACGGACCTCTAAGAAGAGGAAGAATAAGAAGAAGCTAATATGGATGATGATGGGGAGGAGGATAATGGTGAAGAGGAGGAGGGTGCTAATGATGATGGTGGAGAGGAGGATAATGATGAAGGAGACTAGGAGGAAGAGGAAGAAGAAGGGTCTTCTTCTCATTCTCACAGTAACACTAGGGCCGACTCATTTCAGGGCAATTTCACACATACATATAAATTATTCAAAATTATTCTCTTTTTCGGCTTATCTAACTCCATGTGAACTTTGCAGGAAATTGGACAATCAGGTAGCTCACCATTTTTGTCTATTGATTTTTCTCATGATCAAGCTGGGTCATCCCATGCAGCTTCAGTTTACCCTCATACCTCTTCATATGCTCCTTTTTTACACCACCTTATTATGTTGGCTCATTATTTGGTCCTCAGGGCTTCAATTTGAATTACATGGTCCGTATTCTTGTTTCATGTTTGCTTATGTTATATGTATGCATGAAAAATGCATGTTCTTACCTTTTCTCTTTATGGCTCATAGAGGATGCTTGAGGAATAGAACAAAAAACTGCAAGACGGACTAGATGCCAGTTGTCAGACTGTTGCTCAATTTGAGAATCTGTATTATCAATCAAAGCATAACTTTTGGGATTTTCGATTCCAGGGCTTTAGAGATCCTAGTGCTACTTCTTCGTGAAAGGGACCCCGGGCTGATGATCATGGTGTTCCCTTTCCATCTTTAGGCTATGATTTCTTTAGAGCACTGTTTGACTATGTATCACCTTCCTCTCCTTAATGATCTTATAATTTAATTGCTTTGTATTGAACTATGTTGAATCTAGATCTTTGTAATATTAACTTTGTGGAACCCTTTTTCTTTTCTTTTTCCCTTGTCTCTCTCTCTTTTTTTATCGATGCCAAAATTTGTCTATGGCAATTTTGCATAGGTTAGTTTTCCTTTTTGTTTCTTTGCTTCAGACTTCAGTATTGTTAACTCTATTGTGATCTTAGACAATTAAATTGAATAAAACTAATATTTATATCAAGTTAATTTTGTAGAAAATTAATCTTTTGAGAAATTACACAAAATCTGATCGGACTATGAGGAAGCCGATCAGACCATTGACATAAATTCAAGTGAAATTCACACAAAAAGGTTCATGGGGAAGAGTACTCACAAAATCTCACTGGACCACATAAAGTCTGTCCAGACTAAGTAATAGTCTGACCGTACCTTTGATTGAAAATTTGGTGAATTCATCCAGAAAGTTTCATGGCCAAAAGTACTCCCAAATTCTCAGAGTACCAAATGAAGTCTGACCGGACCCTTTGTTTTTTCGATCAAACCTTTATAATTATTTTTAAATTCATAACCATTATTCCTCCACTTAATTGGTAGATGCCACGTGGACCATTGGAGAAGCACCTATCAGAAATGCAAAAAATATATTCGGACCATGCAGAGTCTAAATGATTCTTGTGAAGTACGACTAGACCAATCACAGTTCGACTATGAACTTTCTCTGAACAATAATTAAAGTGGGAGACAAAATTCAAACATGTTAGCACCCACTTCAAATGGCTAGTTGAAGACTTGAAGGCTATAAAAACCATAAGAAACCTCATTATTAAGAATAAGTGTGATTGATATAACTAAGATAAACAAATTTTATTTCTTTGCTTTAAAATTTCTATTTGTATTCTTTTGAGTGTTGGGTGTGAGCATTAAACACCATTGTATAAGTTTGAGTGTGAGCTTTGAAACACTTAGGTTTTAGAGTGAGCCTAGAAAAACTCTTGTTGGCTTATCAGGAGATTACTCAAACCTTATAAAAGGTTAGTGTGAGCTTGTGAAAACACTAAGCTAGAGTTGAACTTGTAAAAACTCATTGATAGTAGAAACTCAACAAGTTGTTAAAGAGGTGGATGTAGGATTAAGGAATCCGAACCACTATAAATTTCTTGTGTTCATTCTTCTTACCTTCCTTTTACTCTACTCATTACTTTTTATCTTATTTTCAAAATTTAATTTTCCATCACTTCCTCATAATAACCAATTCACCCCCTATTGCTTTCCATCTTGGGACAATAAGTATCAATGCAGATTTCAATCCTTTTCTAAAACGATAAACAAAACGCACCTATTTAAACACCTTTACTACTATTCCTAAATCACAAAACAATATATCTCCCCACTATTTTCTCTATATCTATACACCAAAATCCAATCCCATCTCTTTTTTAAGAAGTCAAAACAATTTATTCATCAATGAAAATATGATTGAGGCAACTTTAAGGGAAATTAAAGGCCTATTTAAGAATCTTTAACATGTGCACTGGGAACAAATATCTTGGGCTGGGATCATTGCTTTGACAAACTTCCAAAATGTTAAATCCAATCCTTCTTGCATGTTATGGCTTCCTTTTGGAAAATGGAGTTTAGAACCCAATATTATCCTCATAATCTCAACAAAAAATGCAAATGCTATTTCAGATTTGAAAATTCAAAGTTCTTCAATTAATCAGAGGTGAGAAAATTTTAGTTGGTCCTTTGATTGACTTTTGTACATCCCGTTTGGCTTCCACAAAAGCATGGGGGTGCATGTTTTACTTATGTTTACTTGGTCAATTCTTGCTCATCTCTTTTGATGGTGATATTGACCCATGAGTGCTTGACATCATGGACAAATACAAGGTGGATTTTCTCCTATCCCTTTGATTTTAGCTAAGACTCTAGTTGGTTGGATCAATTCAAAACCAATTATTCTAGAAGGTTGATTAGAAGTCTTTTACTTCTGCAGGTAATCATCTGAACAACCCTTTCAAGTTTTCAATTCAGGTTATTATTTATTAATTGCTCTAATTTTTATCTAGTCAATCCTTGCAGGTTTTTGAATCTAACAGGCCGCCCTAACTTTTGCCTAGGCTGCCCTTACTAGTTTTCAACCTAGCGAGCATTTTTTTTTAAATTTCCTTTCCTTTATATCTAGCCTCAAGAAAGTCTTTGCTTGCAGTACACCCTAGCTATAGATCATGTAAGGTACTACCATAACATCATTCTATGAGGAGACTACTTTCAACTTGATTCCTTATATGTTGTTAGTTGGTGCCTTAGTGGAAAATCAGCCTTGTCACTACTCAGACATAGTTGATGTATGTTCCATTTGCTGCTCTTCTTTGAGGTACTTACTATGATCCTCACCATCTTGGTTGCCAGTATGGAGCTCAAACTTGGGATTCTAATTATATAGCTGACTTTGACATGCCCTTATTGATTGAAACTTTCTTAGATTACTTGAGGCAAAGCTGGCCTATACGTTACACCTACTGACTTCCAGAGTTATGCAATTGTCAATCTAAAGATAAAATGATGTTAGGATGCAAGATATTTTTCTCTACTTTGATTTGTCATTACTTTTTGCTATTTTGCAATTTAATTTAGTCTTTTGATCAATATTTGAAATAGTATACATAAAACAATTCTATTATTAACTCTGTCTCATTAAGTTGGGAACAACCTAAACATATAACCAGCATACACAAAATTACTCCTCTTTTTTTTAGCCCTAATTATTGCCTAGCCTGCCTTTTTTAGGTTTTCGGGACTAGCGGGTTGCTCTTATTTTTGCTTAGGTCGCCTTTTGGGGTTTTTAACCTAACGAGTTTCATCATTTTTTTCACACATATAACTTCTTTAACCTATCAATATTTACTGCTTCACTGAACTCATTCCCATCCATATCTGACAGCTTAACAATGCCTTTTTTCATTATCTCTTTCACAACATAAGGCCCTTCTTAACTTAGTCTAAACTTCGCTCTTGGACAGGGAGATTTTTTTTGCATTATTTTAGCACAAAATCACTAACCTTAAATCTTATGGTGTGGACTCTTTTATTATAAGCCCGAGCTATCTTTCTTTGGTATATCTGGTGATGATACAATGCTTTCAACCTCCTTTATTCCAATAAAGCTAGTTGCGTGTATCTACTTAGTACTCATTGTGAGCAGAGATTTTTGCCCCCACTCCCATATGAAATGGTTCTTGCGACTTCGATACCATTATGTTCAAGGCCTTAGAAAACACAGGTCTAAACTAGGAGAAAACAAAGTCGCCACCTGGATGGGCAAAAAAAAAGGGGGTGGATAACTCGATTCTTAAGGAATCCCCAACGCCCTATTAGGTTTAAAAAGTTGGGTACACATGGGGAAGATGAGAATCGACTTCCTTTTCAGGTCTAAATATTATTGAATTTTTAAGTATTATAATATTATGAAGTAGAGCCTTAGTACAACGGTAAGCATTGTCGCTGTGTGACCTGAGGTTATGAGTTCGAGTCTTAAAAATGCCTCTTATAATTGCAAGAGAAGGCCACGTAAAAAGACCCAATAGGTCAAACCCTTCCCTGAACCCCATGTATAGCGGGAGTATTTGTGCACCGAGCTGCCCTTAAGTATTATAATATTATCCATACTACATGCACTGAAAATAAAAAATATTCATTAAAATCTAGAAAGTTCAAACCAACAAAATGAGAACCCATACAAAATGAACATGCCCTTACAATAATATTCAATGTCCATAAAGAAAGTAAAATAAATAAAATAAGACACCCACCATAGGTAGAAACGTGTCTCTTAAAATAGTCCCACAATCTTAAAATAAATCAAATTACATAAACTAAATAAATAAGGCACCCATACTAGATGAAAATATACCTTTTACAATTCTCTTTAAAAATACATATAAATCTAAGGAAAAGAATAAAGCAAGAAAAAAAAATTAACGTAACACATATGAAAATAATTGAATAATAATAATTAAAAAAAAATAAACAAACACATCTTAATATTATCCCATTAAGGAAATATATGGTGTAACGATGAGGGTCGCGCCTATGGGAGATCGGGGATCAAGGGGGCAGCGCCCTTTGCTGGGGATCGGAGGTAGCACCTCTGAAAGGTAGACGGTTTATACAATATGATTTTGTTGAAAAATTAGGATTTCTATCTAAGCTAGGACTTTATATTTATATAAATTAAGGTTTTGGTTTTTAAAGATTGGGGTTTTGGAAACTAGGGTTTAAAATAATGGTTCAAAGAATTAATATGAATTATACATTAAAATTCACTACTGCTTGATGATATATGAGGTTTAATGTTTAGAACATATAATTTATGAAAAACTTACTATGTTTAGGGTTTATGCAAGATTACAACCTAGGTTACCTAGGTACTAGGATAAATAATACTTTTAATGCTTAATGAAAAATATAGCCACTGGATTAACATGAATTATTAAAATGTTTAATGCTTAAGGAAAAAATATAACTACTGGATGCTTTAAGTGAATGAAATTTAGAAGAACAAAACCTGTGTTGGAGGCTCCACCAAATATTAATACACTGGAACAAGCTTACTACTGTCTGCCTTTGGTGAGTTTTGGTTGGAGACTTTAATGCAATTTGAGGACAATTATTTTGCCTCTCACTTTTTGATTATTGTCTATCCCTTATGCTTTTCTTTTGATTCTTTGTTTATTGCTTTTTTGTTCCTGATAATTCTTTACTGCTAGGGTTTTTTAAAAATCATTGTTGTCTCTCTCTGTGCTAGTTTTTTTATTTTTATAAACATTAACTAGGGCAGCCTAGCTAAGCCTTCTGAATATGAATAAAACACAATTTCCCTTATCCTAGTCTTCCTAGGATTTTAATTCAATTTGATAAATTCTCGGCTAAACCAAGTTGGGGGGCCTACCCATATCAAATTGGCTTGGGCCAATTCAATATGTAGCTTTTCTATACCGAATTGGCTTAGTCCAAATCAAATTGTCTCGATTATATTGTCCTAATTTTAAATGAATCAAACCTAATCCAAAATTAAAACTGGCTTAATCTAGATTTTGTAATTAAAACCAAACTTGGTCCGATTTTTCAAATTAAATTTAAACTGGGCCAAAATTAAGGGTCTACAGTCTTGCCCCCTGCTTAAACGATCTGAGACTTCAGTAAAAGAGAGTGAAAAGCAATATGACTTTGAGCTGATTTTGGATAATGGTAGGTTCAGGACCCGCGAATTAAATTTGGGTTCTCAACTTGAGAATAGATCTAGGCTCTCGACCTGAGCTATGACTTAGGTTCTTGACCCGAGATTAAATTTTGGGTTCTCAACCTGAAACTGGATTTGAGTTCTCAACCCGATATTAGATTTTATGTTTTCAACCATACTGTATTTTGGGTTCTCGACCCGAGACTTGGATTTTGGTTCTCAACCCTAGAATGGATTTTGGGTTCTAGACCCAAGACCCAGATTTGTGTTCTAGACCCAAGACTTAGATTAGGTTCTGGACCCAAGGCTGGATTTGGGTCCTTGACCCTAGACTGGATTGGATTCTGGATTCAAGCCTATATTTGACAAGATTTTGAGTTCTCGACACAAGACTGGATTTGGGTTCTCGGCCCGAGATTGGCTTTACCCAAGACTAAATTTTGGGATCTAGACCCGAGAATTGATTCAACTGACCTTCTTTCAGTTGAGGGTTTTGGCTTTTTTTTAATCAATTATTCCATTTTTCAATGGATTGTGGGTCTTCACCCTTCAAAATGAATCTTCAATCTTGACAACAGGTCTTCACTCTTCAAATTGGATCTTCATACTTTGGACATCAGGTCTTCACCCTTCAAAATGAATCTTCATCTTTGTACATAGGGTCTTCACCCTTCAAAATGGATCTTCATCCTTTGACATAAGCTTTTCACTCTTCAAAATGGATCTTCATCCTTAGACATCTATCATGTATTGACTTCAGCTCTTCTAGCTGGACTAATCTTTTGTCTTTTGCATCTTCATTCCTTTTGGGGTTCTTACTTTCTTCTTATTTTGTTCTTTTTGTTCTACATTTTGCAAAAAATTCAGCTATTTTTTAGCTAGTTCTCATATCATCTCTTTGCTCCCTGCGTGACAAAATATTGAAAGTAAGTCTGAGAATATTTTGTACATGCATAAACTCAAAAGATTGAAATGAAAAATTTTGCCCCTTGTGTAGGCTCAAACCACTAATTTTGTTCCCATGCAGGCTCTGATTGATGTTTATATTGTCCAATTTTTTACACAAGCATGCATCTCTTCTTTCTTTTGCAATAGCCCTTTCATGCCCCTGATTCCATGTCTGATTTTGATTGTTTACTTCATAGGGTATTTGCTGTTTACTTTGACAAAGAATAGGTAACACAAGACAACAAAATGCAGCATGATATGCTTAAGTATGCTTTTTATGCATGATATGCATAGATGATACTTATAGTGGTTCTATTGACTCACAAACATAGATAATAAACTAAAGCACTCCTATTGGTTCTTTCCACATGCTCATTCAGTTTTTGCATTAGAATAATAGAAGACTTCACATTTATGGCTTTTATCTTCAAAATGTTGAAAACATGAGTGGTGAGGCCCAAGCAGCATAGTTAATGACACATCCATTTCAAACTATGATTCAGAACGTCAGTTGGTAGATTCTTCATAACCTTGACAATAATCATTTATTTTGCATAATGTGTCCTTTGAGGTTTGACGGTACAACATACTTCCCTTAACTTAAAGGTTTATGCAACAAGAAAATATATTTTTTTAAATTTTGATTTTAAAATCAAATGTTGGCTTTGCTAAATCAGTGCCAATATACCTCAGGACTCAATTTTCCCAAATTAACATATCTATAACATAACAACCCTAGTTACCATACTAAGCATGGGAATCATTTTCATATAAGCATGAACTGTTGTACTTTAGATAGGCACATATACATTACTTGGCCAAAGGTCTTGTTGAGCTTAAATATTGTCTATCTCATATGCATGCTTATTCAAACTATCTCCACTAATAGACTGTTGCGCTCTAATTAACACTACTATCAATCGGCACTCGCAAGTATATGAGGCTATTGCAGTAACGGTGATCACCCCAGGGTCGTCTCACAAGGAATTGCTTGTAATAGTTCGATTAACATGAAATAATAAACTTGAGTGTGTGATTGGATTGGTGAATTGTAATTAACCTTAGAAATGAAAATGAATGATTTTGTGTAAGATAAATTCAATTATGGAAATGATGCCTGGGGTTGTAGATCCATTTAATCAAATGTTTAATTATCAAATTATCCATTAATATAACCTTGTACCTTAATTTGTTCCTTAAGGTTAATTAGTCAATTATCAATTCACTAGTTTTCACATTTATGAATTAACAACAACCAATTATTTTACATTAACAAATTAATAAACCCTAGAACTTATATTTCTAATTCATTCTTAGGGTAGTCAATTGCATAGTTCTGATATTAAACTTCTCCTCTCGGTCCGTCATTCAATATTAAGTAATCAATAGGTGGCCAATCTATCAATTTACCTTTAATTTCAATGCAATCAACCAATAACAAGGTATATCAATGGAATCATCAAATCAAATCATTCAATCAAATATACTACAACCCAAAGCATGAGTAAATTAGTTCATCATATTCTTTAAACAAATGCTCATTTCTATATAAACCAAATCAAAGTTATTCATTGCAATATCAATATTCTTAATACAACAGCAACACATAAGAAATGGATTAAAAGAAAGAGTTTGAAAAACCCCTTTTGGAGATGCTAAGAATCGGACTTCGTAGCTCCCTCTTTGATGTGTGATGATGAACTTCCAAGCTCTCTTGAACCAATGGCTCTCTTCTTGAAGGATGAATGATAGCTCTCTCAAGTTCACAACTCTCCAATCAAGCCTCTTAAAACCCTAATCCTCAAGAACTAGCTACTCACTTCAATTCCAACGATTGTCTTTGCTCTTGATGTGTGAAAGGAAGTGGTGAATGAAGAATGGGAGAATGGGGTCTTACTCTCTCCAGCAAGAACCAAGGAAGAAGATGATATGGTGTGTAGAGAATCTCCACTCAATATATTCAATATGTTTTTTATTCCCTCCATGCTCTTCCATTTTAAACTTTTAAGACACCCCATCACTCTTTGTCTCCCACTTTCCAATTTGTTTTATATTTCTTCCATAAATCCTTCCACCTTTCACTCCTTTTTATCCTTTTTGTTCCCCACTAATCCACACTATTTCATAACTCGTGCAAGCATACCAAGTGATCCAGGGTGACACGGCCAAGCTTGTTGGCCGTGTCTCTTGGTTTTTCTTTTCTTTCTTAGGACACGGCCAAGCTTCTGGCCGTGTCCCTTGCTGCCTTATTCTTCTCTTTGTTTCCAAGGGGTGACAAGGCCAAGCTCCTGGCCGTGTCATGTGACACGGCCAGTGGCTTGGCCGTGTCTCTTGATGGTGTCACTCTCTGCTTCTTTCTTTTCTTTCTTTGCCTTTTGTTCCTTTCGTGAGACACGGCCAGTGGCTTGGCCGTGTCTCTTGGTCATGTCTGCTTTTGTCCAACTTTGCTTGAGGGACATGGCCAAGCTTGGTTAATCCTGGCCGTGTCCTGCCTTGTCCTTGATTTCTTCTTCTTTTGATGAGAGACACAGCCAAGCCATGTCTAGCTTGGCCGTGTCACATGTTTTTCTCCAACAAGTCCACCAAATTTTAGTTAAAAGCTCCATCAAATGTACTTCAACCTAAATCAACAACTTTAAATAAACTTAAGTACAAATTAACATGAAAATTAATTTAAAATCAACAAAAACATCATGGAAAATATATACAAAATTGATCTAAACATAGACTCTTCCTACCAAGAGAGATCAACATGTCATTAATAAGATTGAAATGTGGTCTATAAGGGACATGGGTCAATTGAAGGCCATTTTTATATTAGAGCCGATGTGACATTACTGACAAACCTTCACTCTACAATCTTCTTGTTGGAACTGTCTACTATTAGAGGTTCCATTTTTACCTTCTGGGCATCACTTTTATCTTCTAACTTCATAAAATACAAAGCTTGAATGTCCTTCTATCTTCTTGGCATAAATCTAGATCCAATCAGTACTATCTTGATCTTTAGACCACCCTATTTCTTCCTCTTTCTTTCCATCCTTTTCCCTTTTTGGTATATCAAGTCTAAGACTTTTAAGATTGCGGACCTGGACTATATTGGATAAAATGAAAAAAGGTCTTTCCCTTATGTATTTGAGTCTTTGGTTGGACTAGACCAATTCAAGTCAATTTGCTCTCATAAACTGAGTGTAAGTCTTTTGCTGCTTAAAGAACTCTGTTAGCTTTTTGGACTACCCTTGTTAGGTTTTATTATCTTTTTCCTTCTTTATTTTCTTCTTCTTTCTTTTTTTTCCTTTTTTTCTTTTTTCCCTTTTTTAAAACTTTTTTTGGTCCTAGCTAAAAGAGTTGTCTTGTTTGTACCAACTTGTGTTTCTGATAATGGATGAGTGGAGTGGCATCAGTTTCGACTTTATCTCAATAAGTCTGTGATATTAGGTCTAATTTAGGTGTCCTTCAACTATCTCTATAGTCTTGACTATATATCATTCTCTTTGATCTTCTTTCCTTTTTATTCCTTAGTGATCATCAGACTTGCCATAAATATCACAACAGCTCAGGGTAGGTTATCAGGGTTTACAAGCCAATAAAAGTAAGTTAAGAATTTCATGAAGGCTTAAGGGGATAAACTAGGAATTGATGTTAATAGGGTAGATACTAGTTGTTGGCTTACTAAATAATGCCTAGATAATCTCTCTCTTAAATAAACAGAGTTCAGTTTTGCTTCGAAAGTTTGTTAAAGCATATTCTAAGATTGACTAGGACCTAAAAAAAGGTAATTATGTAGGAGCCATCTCTAAGTAAGCATACACAGTTTAATGCCATAGAACGATTCCCTCAACTAGTAAAGTCATTCAAATCATGATGCATAGATATACTAATTTATGAACATTAAGCTAGATTCGTCATTGGTTGAGCACCAAAAAGAATAAAGACCAGCATAAACAAAAAATTAATAAAAGTAATTTATTCAAACATAATTGTTCAAGAAAACATTAAAGAAAGAACATAAAACAAAATCCAAACAAGTCAAGGGAAGTTTATTGAATGGAGTTTCTCCTCACTTCTTATCTCCTTCATTCTCATCTTGAAAAGAGGTTAAAACAAAACTTCCTTCAATCCTCCCCTTATCATGAAGGTTGCTATGGGTGGCACTCTTTCAAATTTATGCAAAGGATTGCTCTTGGTATTGGGCTCATCAGGCTCAGGCAACTTTTCATTGTCAATTAAATCTTGGATCCCGTGCCTTAAATGAGCACATTTATCTATCTTATGTCCTTGCATTTGATGGAATTGACAGAAGGCCTTGACATCAAAGTTTGATGGCAGAGGATCATGTAGCGGTTAAGGAGCCAGTGGCTATAATAACCCCTATTTCTGTAGCTTGTTGAAAGCCCAAGATAAAGATTTTCCCAACTCTAAAAATTGTCTTCTATTTCGTTGACCAGTTACTACATTGACATCCACTGCATTCTGTGTACTCTGGCCGCTATATTGATAATTCCTCCTCTCTTTCTTTCTTCTAGAAAAATGGCTCTTCTCCAGTTCCCATTCTTCTATCTGCAAGCCTGCTCGGAGAAGATCTTTGAAATCCCTTATGAGAGTGTGAGACATCCGTTCACACAGACTGGGTAAGACACCCCTTACTATCATTCGAATATGGTCAAACTCATATGGTCTCTTCTTAAGTAGTGCAGCTTTGTTTCTTTACCTCTTCACATAGTCAACAAAATTCTCATTTTTCTTTTGTCTGATAGTTTTCACCTCCATTAGGGTCACTTCTAATTCAACATTGTACCCATATTGTTGAATGAAGGCTTTGTATAGCATATCCCAATCTTTTTGGGTACTTTCTTCTAAGGTGTTGAACCAATTTTGCACAACAGGGCCCAATGAGAGTATAAAATATCTTAGAGCTTGAGCCTTAGTAGCTCGAGCAGACTATATGACAGTGATGTATTACTTGACATGTAGATGAGGATTGCCAGTTTCATTGAATTTGGCAAAAGAAGGCATCTTGAACTTATAAGAGACTTCCTTATCTTGTTCAAACAACTTGTTCATCTTTGACATCTCATCAACCTTTAGCTTCTTTTCAAACTTCTTCTCTAAATTAGCAATCATTTTCTCCACATCTGATGTTTCAGCCTTTTCAAAAGTTGATTTTTCCATAGCCTTTTACTCTTTCTCCTTATCTTGAGAATCTTAGAAATGCTGAGCCCAATCATCATCATCAATCATTGCTTCATTGTCATCAAAGGCTGCTTCACCAACCTTAGTTTTTCCCTCATCTTTCTACTTTTTAGTACTAGTAGATTCTTCAACAGTGTTCCCCAATAGTGTAGCCAACTGGCTTTTCATGGTCTCAGCCAGGACCTCCTTCAACTCTTCCATCTTGGAGCTGATTGCATCATCCACCATCTTCTGAATCTATTTAGGTTCCATTTCTTTTAGTGAGAAGTTGACTTAGTCATTACTAGAATCTACGTCACTTGCATAGGTTGAATTATCGTACGCTCTTGAACTATTGTACTCTAGGTATGTGAGCTAGAAAGGATCAATTCCATGTAATGCAATGCATATATATATATATATGTGTATGCATGGATGCACAAGCAGCAGATAAACAAAAATAATTAGGACATTACTTTCAACCTTATAACTTCCATACAAAAATGCGAGTCTCTTTCCCTAGGTATATGGTCAATAAAATATCAACATGGGACGTTTTATTTTCAAAAAATTCACTCAGCTTGTTTAACCACTAGTTGTATTCTCAAACCTAGAAGTCAGTCCATGATAATTCTCATTAATTAAGCCTTAATCCAATGGATAAACTAAAAATAGCTTTTATGCTCTATTATGGATTAAAAATAAATTAAAGTGTTTATCATAACTAGATTTTCTATTTGAAAAAATAACTAATGATTCATACCACAAATAAGCCCATAATTAATAATTCTTGGTAAAAAGTAAGCCCACAATAGATTTTAACATTCCATAATTAACCTAACTAGTTGTAAGTCTATTCAAGAAAAAGGTTTTAGTAACAAAAATCCAAACTTGGGTGATGAAGAGAAAAGCAGTTTTGAGCCCATTTAAGAAAAGTTATAATTTGAATTAAGTGAAAAATAGTTTTGTTTCAAAGCCCATTGTAAAAAATGTTTGTTTAAAAATGTTTGTTTAAAAATGAGTATTGGGCTTTGTACTTAGGCCATAAGGTGGAAAAAGATTTTTGACCCCTCTTAAAAGGCTTTCATTTCTAAAGATCATCTTGAAAAAGATTTAAAAAGATTTTTGTTTTTTTGGCTAGAAATAAAACTATTTTGAGCTTTCAATATAATTAGGTCATATTAGAAAAAGAACAAACCAAATAGGCCATGGTTCAAACCAAGATATATTAACCAGAGTCAAACAATAAGCATTTATGTAAAAACCTAAGGAAAATAACTAGGCCAATTGCATGAGCTTTAGTATTTGGGTTGAAAAACTTAGGTTCCCATAGCAAGTATATATCAAAAGGTACAAGGCTATCAGTGATTATGCCATGCTCGATTTCCATACCTTGAGTGAAAGTATGGTATCCCTTACATAACACAACACAGGCTGCACTGGCGTTTTAACTCAAGCACACAATACAATCTAAATAATGCAATGGACAATATCATAATAAGAAAGAATAAAATAATATAAAGACCAATGAAATCAACTTCTCTTATCCCTAGTAGAGTTGCCACTGTGAGTGGGGATTTTTGCCCCCACTCCCATGTGAAATGGTTCTTGCAACTTCAGCACTGTTAGGTTCAGGGCCTCAGAGAACACGGGCCTAAACCCGAAGAAAATGGAGTCTCCACCTAGATGGGCCGAAAAAAAGGGGTGGGTAACTTAATTCTTAAGGAATCCCCAACCCCCTATTGAGTTTGAAAAGTTGGGTACGCATGAGGAAGGTGAGAAATGGCCTAACACCTCCATAGGACCCGGTTCCTTGGAACTGGCCTCCTTTTCAGGTCTAAATATTATTGAATTCTTAAGTATTATAACATTATCCATACTACATTCACTAAACATAAATAAATATTCATTAAAATCAAGAAAATCTAAACCAATAAAATGAGACCCGTACAAAATGTAAAGATTCCCTTCAATAATGTCCAATGTCCATAAAGAAAGTAAAATAAATAAAATAGGACACCCATCATAGGTGGAAATGTGTCCCTTACAATAGTCCCAAAAAGCTTAAAATAAATCAAATTACATAAACTAAATAAACAAGGCACCAATACTAGATGGAAACATGCCTTTTAGAATTTCCTTTAAAAATACATATAAATCTAAGGAAAAGAATAAAGCAAGGAAAAAAAATAACACAACACATATGAAAATAATTGAATAATAATGATTAAAAAGAAAATAAATAAACACATCTTAATATTATCCCATTAAAGAAATATAGGGTGTAACGACGAGGGTCGCATCTGTGAGGGATCGGGGGCAGCGCTCCCGAAAGGTAGACAGTTTACATGATATAGTTTTGTTGGAAAATTAGGGATCTAAGCTAGGATTTTATATTTATAGAAATTAGGGTTTTAGATTTTAAAGATTGGGGTTTTGAAAACTAGGGTTAGAATAATGGTTTAAAGAATTAACATGAATTATACATTAAAATTCACTACTGTCCTATGATATATGTGGTTTAATGTTTAGAACATACAATTTATGACAATTTTACTATTTTTAGGGTTTATGCAAGATTACAACCTAGGTTACCTAGCTACTAGAATAAATAATACTTTTAATGCTTAGGGAAAAATATAGCTACTGGGTTAACATGAATTATCAAAATGTTTAATGCTTAAGGAAAAAATATAACTGCTGGATGCTTTAAGTGAATGAAATTTAGAAGAACAAAACCTAAGTTGGAGGCTCCACCAAATATTGATACACTGGAACAAGCTTGATGCTACCTGCCTTTGTTGAGTTTTGGTTGGAGACCTTAATGCAATTCGAGGATAATTATTTTACTTCTCCCCTTTTGCTTACTACCTATCCCTTATGGTTTTCTTTTGATTATTTGTTTATTGCTTTTTTGTTCCTGATAATTCTTTACTGCTAGGGTTTTTTAATAATCGCTGCTCTCTCTCTGTGCTAGTTTTTTGTATTTATAAACATTAACTAGGGCAACCTAGCTAAGCCATCTGAAATTGAATAAAACATGTTTTTCCCTTATCATAGTCTTCCTAGGATTTTAATACAATTTGATGAATTCTTGGCTAAACCAAGTTGGGGGGCCTACCCGAATTGGCCTTGGCCAATTTGATATGGTGTCTGTCCCATCTTGAATTGGCAAGGCCAATTCGATATGAGCATCTCATATAGAATTGGCCAAGGCCATTTGATATGGAGCTTTTTCATACTGAATTGGCTTGGGCCAAATCAAATTATCTCTATTATATTGTCCTAATTTTAAATGAATCAAACCTAATCCAAAATTAAACTTGACTTAACTTGGATTTTGTAATTAAAAATAAACTTTGTCCAATTTTTCAAATTAAATTTAAATTGGGTCAAAATTAAGGGCTACACTCATTATGTTTATAGTAATTTTGCTTTCAAGACTACCCTTAGAGATTTGGTCTCAATTTCAATGGGTAACACTGCTTCCATCTCATAAACTAGGGAAAACGGTGTCATCCCAGTTGGAGTTTGAACACTTATTTTGTACCCCCATAAAGTAAAGGGAAGAATTTCTGAGCATTCTATATAGGTCTTGGTTATCTTAGAGAGAATCTATTTAGTTGTTTTATTACTTGTCTCTACTGCACATTAGCCTTTGGTATTTATGGGGAGGATCGATAATGGTGGATCCGACACTTGAAAAATAAATCCTTAATAGTTCCTTGGAACTACAACCCATTATTTGATACTATACTTTGTGGAACTCCATACCTATAAATTAAACTTCTTTGAATAAATTGAGCCATTTGCTTTGCTCCAAACATATTAAAAGATTCAGCTTCGATCCATTTTGAAAAATAGTTGACTTCTACTACTATATACCAGTGACCATTCGAGGATGATAGATGTATCTTCCCAATAATGTTTATTCCCCAAGTCACGAAAGATAAGGGAAAAGACATAAAATGTAATTCTTTAGGAGGTAAATTATTCAAGTTTCCATACAGCTGGCAATGTTAACACTTTTGTATGAAATCAATATAATCTTCCTCCATGGTCAACCAATAGTAGCCTTCTCGAATTATCTTCTTAAACAGAGCTAGGTCATACATGTGAGGTCCACAGGTTCCTACATGCACTTCTGACATGATTTGTTCAACTTCAAATTTCCTCAAACATCTCAAATTTATTTTATTTAGCCATCTTCTGCATAACTCTCCTTGAAAGGTAATATACTGCAAAGAATATCACCTTATTGCCCTTCTTTCCTCTCTTGTTACCCCTGGCGGATTGCTCCATTTTCCAAGATCTGCTTAATGGTGTCATACCAGGCATCATGATCTGTATTAGTTTCCATGACCGTTTCATATTCATAGCAAAGAGTTGATGAACTAGTCAGAACCAGAGGCTTAAGGAATAATTTGATAGAATCCTCCCATACTAAAGCCAGTGTGGCTAATGCGTCTGTAATATCTCAAATTTTTAAAATTTTTTATTAAATCAGTCTGTGATATTTTTGTACCATATATGTGTTATTTTACATATGCTGGGAATATGTATTGTACATATATAGGGTATAAGGGTATTATATTTATTTTGGTATCAGAGCCTAGGTTTGAGGTTCTCAACCTAGGTGGGTTGATAGAGAGAGAAAATGGAGGATTTGAAAATAGTTTTCAATTATAATACATGCATTGGCACTGGCAGTTTCTGATATTTGATATAGTAATTTCTGCTGTATTTGCAGATATAGGTAGTTATGGTGTCTTGGACGCATCGGTCTGTAGAGGGTAGTGCAGAGAGTGTGGCTCCTGATGAGGGTAGAGATGGAGCTAGAGTTGTGTTTGCTGGTGAGGCATCTATTTTTGTGCCCATGAGACCAGCAGCTGATGAGATCCTGCCTGGCTGGGTACGGCATATGGTAGAGCTATTGAGGCAGGCTCCAGTTCAGCAGCCACCGCAGCAACCACAGTCGCAGCCTTAGTTGCCGGCGAGGAAGCATGATAAGTTGAGAAAATTTGGAGCTGAGGACTTTGTTGGTACTACAGACCTTGCTGTAGCAAAGTAATGGCTAGACAGGGTCCAAAAAGTGTTTATCCAGCTATAGGCCTGTCCAGAGGAGAATTTTAATTATGCTTGATCTCTATTGTAGAGGGATGCCTATGAGTGGTGGAAGACGGTTCCACATGCTTTAGCCGATCCATCAGTTCTGACTTATGATGATTTTCTATGGGAATTTGAGCAGAAGTATACTCTGAGGGAGTATAAGGATGCAAAGAAGATGGAGTTCCTAAGTCTGAGACAAGATACCAAGACAGTTACAGAGTATGAGATCGAGTTTATCCGGTTGAGTCATTATGCTGGTGGGATCATTTATGACAAGATTGATAGGTGTAGGAGGTTTGAGGAGGGACTGAGATCCTTTATCATGTGTATCATAGCAGGCTCTCGGTATCAAGACTTTTCTCAATTGGTTGCAGCTGCCAGGAGTGTAGAGAGAGCACAGGGCCTTACAGCAGCTGCCAGGGTTTTGGAGACCAGAGCTAAGAGACCCAGAGTGAGGCAGGGTTTTCATCAGTGAAGAGAGGCCGAGGGGGATATTTTTAGAGGTTTACTAGGAGCTAGGGGCAGTCTAGTAGGTCAGTACAGTAGCAGAGACAGAGATAGAGACCTGCAATTTCAGTGGCTAGTGCTCCGGCCCCAGTGCCTCAAAGGCCTGCTCCACCTACTTGTGTTCATTATGGTAAAGCATACAGAGGTGTCTGCTAGAGGAGAGGTGCTTTAGGAGTGTGTTTTAGATGTGGGTTGCCAGACCATTTTATCAGAGTTTGTCCAGAGCCACCAGAGGATAGACATGCAGATATTGAAGCTTCTCGTCCCAGTGTCAAAGGGGGTCATAGTGGTAGAGGTTTTGGTAGAGGTGGTCTATCTGGGACTGGTCAGAGAGGAGGTTCTACAGTCAGAGGTAGATCAGATGAGGCAGGGTCATCACATCAGTTTTATGTGATGTAGAGGAAGCCGGATGATTCAGCTGTTATTGCTGGTAATTTTTCATTATTTGGTACTATGATTCTTGCATTGTTAGACCCTGGGTCGACTCATTCCTACATCAGTGCATCCATCTTGCCTGTTAGTGATTTGTATTATGAGTCCTTGGGATTTGATATTTTGGTCATAAATCCTTTAGGGCATAGTGTTATGGTGAGCAGGGTGCATTGAGATATTCCAGTTGTTGTTTAGGATAAGGAGTTTCTCGGTGACCTGATTGAGATGCCTTTTAGGGAGTATGATTTGATTCTGGGCATGGATTGGTTATCCAGGCATAGGGCTATGGTAGATTGTCAGAAGAAATTTGTTACTCTAAGAACACGTGATGGTAGGGATGTGATGGTATCTAGTGAGCAGAGGTATCTTTCATCCATGTTTGTTTCAACTAGGAGGATAATTCAGAAGCGATGTGAGGCTTATCTTGCTTATGTTGTAGATACTAGAGTAGTGGGGTCTCGGCTTGACAGTATACCCACAGTTACTGAGTTTTTAGATGTTTTCCCTAATGAGTTGCCAGTGGTACCTCCTGAGAGAGAAGTGGAGTTTGGTATCGATTTGTTGCCTGGTACCACTCCCATCTCCATTATCCCTTATTGGATGGCACCTACAGAGTTGAGGAAATTGAAGATGCAGTTCTAGGAGTTGATGGATAAAGGGTTCATCCACCTTAGTGTGTCCTCATGGGGAGCACTTGTGTTATTTGTGAAGAAGAAGGATGGCACCTTGAGATTGTATATTGATTATAGGTAGTTGAATAAGGTAACCATCAAGAACAAGTATCTTTTGTCTTGGATAGATGATCTCTTTGATCAGTTAAAGAGAACAACAATATTCTCTAAGATTGATATGAGATCAGGGTACTATCAGTTGAGAGTCAAAGATGTGGATGTACCCAAGATAACTTTTCGCATGAGGTATGGGCATTATGAGTTTCTGGTGATGCCCTTTGGATTGACGAATGCACCACCAACTTTTATGGATTTGATAAATAGGGTATTCATACCATATTTAGATCAGTTTGTGGTGGTCTTCATTGACAACATTTTGGTGAATTCGCATAATAAGGAGGATCATGATAGGCACTTGTGGATTGTATTCCAGACTCTGAGAGAGAAGCAATTGTATGCTAAGCTGTCTAAGTGTGATTCTGGCTTGATCTTGTAGCTTTTCTTGGTCATGTAGTTTCAGTAGAGGGTATTAGAGTTGATCCGAGTAAGGTTGATGCTATCTTGAATTGGAGTCCACCGAAGACTGTGATAGAGGTTAGAAGTTTTATGGGATTGGCAGGCTATTATCATTGGTTTATGAAGGGTTTTTCTTTGATAGCTACACCACTCACCAGATTGCTTCGGAAAGGAGTTAGATTTGTGTGGACAGACCGGTGTTAGGCGAGTTTTGAGCAGCTGAGGGAGATGTTGACTCAGGCTCATGTCCTTACCCTTCCTGTGGAAGGAAAACCATATGTGATATACAGTGATGCTTCACATAGTAGTTTAGGTTGTGTTCTGATGCAGGAGGGTAGAGTCATTGCTTATGCCTCTTGACAGTTAAAGCCACATGAGCTGAATTACCCGACTCATGATTTGGAGCTTGCAGCCATAGTTTTTGTCTTGAAGATTTGGCGGCATTACTTGTATGGGGAATAATGTTTCATTTATATGGATCATAAGAGTTTGAAATATTTGGGTATTCAGAGAGAGCTGAATCTTCTGCAGAGATGGTGGTTAGAGTTGATTAAAGACTATGACTATTTGCTTGATTATCATCCTGGTAAGGCAAATGTTATTGCTGATGCTTTGAGTTGGAAGTCTTTGGTAGGTTTGACTGCATATTCGCTCTCATTGCTTGTTGAATTGAGAGTGTTGCATGCTAGATTTGAGTCTTGTGATGATGGTGCTTTGATGGCTCAGTTGCAGTTGAGCCCAATCTTGTTTGATCATATTTGGGAGGCTCAGTTGGCAAATGAGAGAATCCAGAAGATTGTGTTGGTTTGTCAGAAGGGGGAGAGTCGAGACTTTTATGTGAGGGATGATGGCAGTCTATGGTACAGAGATAGGTTATGTATTTCTGATGATGCAGAATTAAAAAGGATGATATTAGAGGAAGCACATCAGTCACTTTATGCTATGCACCCTAAGAGTACAAAGATGTATCAAGATTTGAAACAACATTATTGGTAGTCAGGTATGAAGAGGGATATAGTAGAGTTTGTATCCAGATGTCTCACTTGCCAGAGAGTGAAGGCTGAGCACCAAGTTTCTTCTAGGTTGCTTCAGCCATTATCAGTACCGGAGTGGAAATGGGAGCAAGTGACAATGAATTTTATGATTGGACTGCCTTTGACCCAGAAGAAGCATGATGCAATATGGGTGATAGTTGATCGGGTGATGAAGACAGCTCATTTTCTTCTAGTTCAAATGGATTATTCTCTTAAGAGGTTGGATGAGCTGTATATCAGTGAGATAGTGAGGTTGCATGGAGTCCTCATTTCATAGGACCATATGAAATGTTAGAGAGAGTTGGTCCAATGGCTTATAGACTAGCTTTGCTGTCTGAGTTGGATCGAATTCATAATATCTTCCATATCTCGATGCTTCGGAGATACAGGTCTGACCCATCTCATATCTTGTCAGTGGAGTCCATTAAGGTAAGTCTAGATCTGACTTACAAAGAAGAACCAATGGCGATTTTAGCACGAGAGGTTAAAGAATTGAGGAGTAAGAGGGTGCCACTTGTAAAAGTTCTTTGGAGGAATCATGCCACTGAGGAGGCAACATAGGAGAGTGAGTAGATGATGCAGAGTCAGTATCCCCAATTGTTCTAGACTTGAGAGCATGTAATTTCGAGGACAGAATTTATTTTAGGGGGAGAGAATTGTAATATCTCAAATTTTTAAAAATTTTTAATTTTTGAAAATTTGATAAAATAAATTATAATTTAATAGGATAAATTAAATTAATGGTTTTAAATAAAAAATGATGAGATTTTAAATGAAAAAGTAGAATATATATATATGTGATATATATGTAAAATATACATAACATATAAAGCTTACACTTTTTAAAAGAAAAGTCAAAATCCAATGGCATTTTTATAAATAAATTTTAGAAATTTAAAATTAATAAAATAATTCAAAAATAAATTATTTTTGAATGGATGATGAATTTTTAGTCTTTTAATTTTTTAATAAATAATTATTAAATTATTATAATATATATATGGTTATAATTAAAAGATGAAAGGAAAGAGAAATTAAAAAAATAGTCTTCTTCTTCTTTTTCTTCTTGGCCGAACCACCATAGGTGAAAACTGAAGGATTTTTCTTCTTCTTAGCTCCAAGAATTGAAGGATTTCAAAGGTTTAAATAGGATTTTTAGTGATTTCCACTTGAAAAAGTTATTTCTTTAGTTTTTTCTTTGGATTTCTATGAAAATTTTGAATATGTGAGATGTTAGATTTTTAAGTAGTATGCTATAATTGTTGTAATTGGTGTGTATGAAGTTATTTTAGGTAGTTATTAATGATTTTAAGGTTGGATTGAAGAAATGGTTGAATTTGGATAAAGAATGGTGAAGAGAGAGAAATTAGGGTTATGGACTTTTAGGGTTTGAGAAATCATGATTTTTAATTGTGCAAATTGGTTCTAAATGAGTTATTTTGGTGCTTAAACAAGTATTTTAAAGTCTAATATTGAATTTGGTTGTGTTTGGTTGGAGTTTGAGAATGGAAGTGTGATTTAGGATTTTGAAAAATGATTTTTTCAAAGTTATTGAATTGTATAATTTTATTAGTTTAATCTTGTTATTTGGTGATATAAGTGATGAATGTAAGCTTAAAATAATTAATGGATTATGTTGGAATAGAAAATTTTCAATGGGGGAAGGTTATGCCATTTTAGGGTTTTATGCATAAGAGTGTATTTTTGTAATGTAAATGATTTAAATGTATTAAAATATATTTCTAATAATATAAATAAACTTAATATATTAAAATGAATGGCCTAGTATGAAAATCTAAAGTTAAAGTGAGGTTAGTCTTAACTTTTGGATTTTTGCTTGGATGGGGTTTAATTATAGTTTAATATTGGAAAAACCATTGGTATTGGTTAGATTACATTAAATATGATTAATATGTGAATTATGTGGAAATACCCAAAGTAATTAGGTAATGTGTTGTAAATGCAAAAATGTAGTATAATGTAATGAGATATGTGGAAACATAATGAAATAAATTGATATCAATATAAATGAGAAAAATGAGAAAAGTGAGAAAAGTGAGAAAAAGATGAGAAAATAAGGCAATGTTCCTAGCTTGATTATGTGACAATGAGAAAGAGATTGATAATGAGAAATGTGAATAAATTGTGTGCCTAGTATATTAATTTTCAGAGTTCTGTGTTTGGCGGCATACCTATGATTGGCCTTTGGGCTAGACGCTGGGCGTCACTGTGAAAATATTTTTGAGGTGAAAAGACCGGATGGTAAGCCTCAGAAATAAGTCCTTGAAACTGAGCTGGGTGAAAAGACCGTAAGCTCAGACCTAGTTGGACTATTATATTGATATTTTGCCTTCTAGGCTAGACACATGGTGTCAGTATAGACCCAAACAGTAACTCTGGAATTTGAATAACATATTAGTTATCTTTGGGTCCATGCTTATATTTGTTTTTATGTGAATTGTGGATTGTGAAATATTTAAAAAGTATGAGAAAATGAAATGATGTAATATCCATATGTATTTTGCATTGGCATTGTATTTGAGTTTTATTGTTATCAAGTTTGTATCGTTAGGCTTTTGACTTAGCACGATTGTTTACTTCGTGCAGGTGACAGGGTAGATTCGTTATGGTTATGCTTGTTGAGTTATGGTTATGCTTGTTGAGTTGACATCAAAATCAAAAAACATTGTCAGCAGCATCAATATATTTTATATGTTATTGTATATTTTGGGTATTATGCTTATTATATCATGTTTTTTGATTTTATGTATTATAAACTATAAAGAATGTTTGGGTTAAGTTATTTGAAATGGGGGTTTAAATGTGTCTAAATTATATATATATATATATATGTTTGAGAAACTTGGTGAAATTGAGGAGTATGGGTGAAATGGTGATTTGAAATTATTTTGGAGTGTTTTCTGATGTAGGTTGTGTTTTTGCTGAATTTTGGGAATGTCCAAATTACAGACAAAACTCTGGCAAATTTTTCACAGAGATTTTCATATAAAATGTTTATTTTGAGTTCCTATAATAAGTAAATAATATTTATATACTATTTAATTTTATATATTTAGTATTTGAAAATTTAAATCATAAATGTGGAAATTTTTATTAAATCGGTCTGTGGAAATTTTTATTAACTGTAACATCCCAATGGCCCTGAGCTTATGACCCTGCCTTTTTACCCAGCCCGTTTCAAGGGACTGCTACATCACTGCTTTCTCTCACAGTTTCACAGTAGGATTTGTTTATTTGGCCCAAGTCAAGGGTCGCCTCCCTCGTTTCGATCCCAGGACCTCCCCCATAAGAGTCTTTTTCACTCAACGATTACCATTTCTTCTAGAAGAAAATGGTACTCATTGAGTGAAAAAGACTCTCTTATGGGGGAGGTCCTGGGATCGAAACGAGGGAGACGACCCTTGACTTGGGCCAAATAAACAAATCCTACTGTGGAACCGTGAGGGGAAGCAGTACTGTAGCAGTCCTTTGAAGCGGGCTGGGTGAAAAGACCAAGTAGTAAGCCCAGGGCCATTGGGATGTTACAGCGTTAGCCATCTAGTTTTCTTCTCTAAGTAGGTGTAGGAATCTACAGTCTTTGAAATTCCTCCATACTGTGGTAAAATAATCATAATATGGTTTTAGTTTCTCCTCTTTTAAATCCCATTTTCCTTTTACTTGAGATATTACTAGCAATGAGTCACCGAATACCTACACTCTATCAACCTTCATTATCATCAAGGTTTCCAAACTGAAAATGTATGCTTCATATTCTACCATGCTATTGGTCACCTTGAATTTCAATCTCTTAGCTAAAGAGATGAATTCTCCTTCAGGTGATTCCAATATAACTACTAAACTAGGTCCTTTGTTGTTCACTGCTCCATCAAAGCACATCTTCCATTCATATGCTTCTATGGCTCCTAAGTGTTCATCTGGGAACTCAAAAGCTACTTCCTTACTATCAAGTAGTGGTTATTGAACCATGAATTCTGCTATTGCTCTTCCTTTAATGATTTTCTTAGTTATGTATTCAATCTCAAATTCTTCTAGGATTATCAATTGTCAGCCATACTTCTCGATTAATCATGGCGTTTCTCTCAAGTATTTAACTGGATCCATCCTAGAAATTGCTTGCACACTATAGGACTGAAAGTAATGCCACAACTTCTTAAATGACCAAACCACAACAATGCTGGTCTTTTTAATGATATTGTACTTAGTTTCATAGTACATAAGTTTTCTACTCAAGTAGTAAATTGTGCGCTTGACCCTTGATTCATCTGCTTGGGTTAACATTGCCCTTGTTGATCCTTCTTCTATTGCTAGATGTAATATCAATAGTTTGCCGAGCTTTGGTGGCTTTAGCATAAGTGGATTCAAGAAGTTTTCTTTGATATGTTTACAAGCCTTATAACATTCACTGTTTCATTCGATTAGTTCTTTGTGAGTAATTTGAAGATGAGTTCACAGATTGTCATAAGCCTTGCAATGAACTTGCTCACATATTGTAACCTTTTAATAAATCCTTGAACTTCTTTCTCCATCTTAGGGACTAGCATATCCCTGATTGCCTTAAGGGTCAATCTTAATGCTATTTGGGCTGATGATAGGTTCCAACATTTTACTTGAAGTAACCCCAAATACACACTTTTTAGGATTTAGTATGAGATTATACATTACCGTTCTTTCGAAGAAATGCTCCAAATGCAGGAAATGTTGTTCTCTTGTCTCTGATTTGACCATCATATCATCAACATATGCTTCAACCACCTTATGCATCATATCATGAAACAAAGTAGTTGTAACACCCTTATATCCTCTATATGTACCTTACTTATACCTCGTATACATATAATACACATATAAAGTATAAGGATGCCATGTTACAATTTAGTTTAACCTTCCCTTTAATATTAAAACATTTATATTTTATAAAGGACATCCCAAATCATCAAAGCAAAATCTGAATAAAGATAATATTTCCAAAATCATTATATTAATATACTACTCATTTGATTATATGTATACAAATATATTGTGCTCTTTCCAAAATTAATTTATGTACATATACATATGATCAAAATGCAAAATAACAAAATTTTACATGCATGCACGACCTTCTAGTTGGTCTCATAGCAACCCCAGGCTTCATGTAGTACAACAGTTTGACTTTCTGATTAACAATCTACTTACCTGCACGATTCACACAACCGTGCTAAGTTTGAAAGCTTAATGGTACATATATATAACTCAACATATACACATTAATTTCACAATCACATACCCATGCATACATAGCATTCACATTAACATTAACTATTGGGCCAATACCTTTATAAAATTATCATGTCCAGTTGATGCAATATCAATCTCATGATCCGGCTCTGCTCGGATCTATCTTAGGTCAAGACCTAGCTCTGCTCAGGTCTTTTAACATATGCACCACAAGACTTAGCTCTGCTCAAGTCTATTTATGCATACATATTCAATCTCAATATAACTGGATAGGTAATTATATAGTTTATACAAATACAACATCATTTAACAATTTATCATCATATACTCTTTGTTCAATACTTTGCTAGTGATCACCTCTGTTCGTGATCACTCCACCTTACTATTTCATTTTCACATTGCATAAACATGAGTTACCATCACAATGTGACTCACCACACACACTTTAACATTCTTCATAATCAATACATTATCAACCTTTTTTCATTTTTCCACATGTTCTATAATCACATGTACAAATTCCCAACACAATACTAGAGACACGGCTGTGCAAACCACATGCCACTCCTATGTATCATGAAACAAAGATGTAAACATCATCAAAGCTACCCCACAGTCATGGGTTTCAGGGGGCACACCCATGGCTTTCAAAACCAACTTGCCACCTCCAATAAAACATAGCCCATGGTTGTGGCATTCAATAGCCACATCGTGGCTTCCATTATGCTATTATCCTCGAAACTTCCCTTCCTTGGGCAGTCACAACCTTAATGCTACGCCCATGCTCCCTCAAAGCCATGCTCATGGCATTACCAAATTCACATATTATACATTTTTCACACCTGTTTCCATACAAAATACACATATCTCATGAAAATATTATTATGTACTAACCTTGGCCAACTTTCCAATAATACTTTCATACCTTTCCCTTAGTACTATTTCTCATTTCAACTCTTCATAACCATTTACAACATCTAACTATAAATTCATCATCAATACATCATTTTAATATCACAACAACTCATTAACATAATTGAACTGACCTCCTTACCAAACCCTAATTCCTCTTATCCAACTACCAAAATCCACCCTTGTCCAAACTTACCCATATCTAACTTATTATCATAGAATCACAACATATATATCAAAATAACATTAAATGAATCCATTATAAGAATTATAAATATCTATATTAAAACCTTCATTCATACATAACTAACCCATAATCCTAAATTCATAATCAATGTTCATGTTAACAAATTAATCACTAATTCACTTCATATCCATCATATTAACTCAGTTAAAATAAAGTTTATCCATTTATACCAATTTCCTCTCACTACTCATCTCAAACGTAATATTAAAATCAATTAAGAGCAAGATTAAAATAAAGTACTTTCTTGATTTCTTTAATAATCCTTCAAAATCACCTTAAATCTTCTTTAAAATGCCTTGTAAAATTTAATGTCTAAGAGAAATTAATACTCTTCTCACTATCCCTTAAAACTCACGTTGAAGAAGAAAAGAAGAAGAAGAAGAAGAAGAAGAAAAAGTCTTTAAGAAGAAGAAGAAAAAGTCTTTCTTTTAATTTCCCATCCTTATCCTTAATATATATTAATAGTTAAATCATTAATTCCACCAATCATTTTTCTTCCTTTTTTACTTTCCTTTCTTCTCATATTATTATTATTATTATTATTATTATTATTATTATTATTATTATTATTATTATTATTATTATTATTATTATTATTATTATTATTATTATTATTATTATTATTATCATCAACTTTTTGAACACCAATTTATACTTTATATATATGTATTGTATATTCTATGAATATTTATATGTCTTATTTATGCCATTTATATTTCAAACAATCAATATGCATATCTCTTATATTTCTTTCTATCAATCATATTTATCTAACCATCCATATCACCCATAGCAATGTACACCAAAATGAGGATATTACAGTAGTAGCCATCCTTTGATAGGTTACTTCGGTATTCTTCAACCGAAATGGCATCACCCTGTAGTAGAATACACTCTATATAGTTATGAAGGCAATTTTATCTTTATCCTTTTAAGACATTGACACTTGATTATATCCGAAAAATCCGTCTGCAAATAAGTGTAGCACACTAAAGGCTAAACTATCAATTAAAATATCATCTTTAAGGGAAGCTTTATTTAGATCTCTGTAGTCCATACAAACCTTGATCCTCCCATCCTTCTTAGGTACAGGGATGATATTGGCCAACCAATCAAAATATTCAATTACTTATATAAATTTCACATGTATTTGCTTGGTGACCTCTTTATGGATTAGTCTACCCATTTCGTAACAAATGCCTTAGCTTTTGTTTGAGAAGCTTCATGTGAGTATAGGTAGGAATCTTATGTTCAACTATATCTCAAACAATCCCCTTCATTTCTTCATAATATTAGGCAAAACCCTCTTCATATTTTTTGAATATTACCTTAAATCTCTCATTCTCTTCAGGAATAAGGTTGGATGCTATGCTAATATTTTTAGGATTTTCAGGTGTTTCCAAATTTAATGATTGAGTATCAATAGAGTTAATATTAAAAATGTTTATGTAATCACCACATGAATGAAAGAAACCATCATAAAAAAAAATATCACACAAGTAAGCAAAATCATACTTTATCACATTCATTTTAGAAAAGAAAACAACATCATCCTCATAGAGAGTAGACAAATCAAAATCAAAATCAATGTTCTCATGATCACAAATTACAAGATTTTCAAATTATTCTTTAATAGGAGCAGCAATTTCCTCTGGAGTCTTTTGGGTTCTCAGAGTAGCTTCCTTTTTCCCCTCTTAGCTAACTTTTTAGTTAGTTGGGCGAGACGAGCTTCTTTTTTGCCTATTTTGCATGCTTAGCAACATCAACAAGGATCTTAAAACCTGGAATCATCTTTCCCATGAACATAATAGGCTCTGGATTCCCTTGTAGAGGTCCCAATTCTGGATTTTTAACAAATATCTTTTCTAATAGAGGAAATTCCATCTTCTTATCTCCCTTTAGCAAAATGTCTTCATCCGTTCCTTTATAGCATATCCCCTTTCTAGATACTTGAGTTTGAAATATGGAAGCTCTATCACACCTATCTTTCCTTTCCCAAGACCAGTTCCAGGTAGGTAATTCATCTCCTTCATCATGGTTGAAATTTTAGAACCTCCTATCATATTTTCAGAAATACTAGCCACTTGAAAACTGTTGAGAGGCCTTTCTATCATAAGAGCATTAACCACTTCATTTTTCTCCACCTCAATTACTACCATCTCATCTCCATTTGGAAATTTGATCTTTTAATGGAGCATGAAGGAACTCTACCAAGTGGGTGAAACCATGGGTGACTTAACAACAATGCGAAGGTAATCGATATATCTAAGACCACAAACTCTACCATAGATTCAATAGGACCCACCTTCACCATGGCTTTGAAAGTTCCTTTTGCCTACCTCTTAATATTGTCATAATATCGGATTGTTACTTTAATTGGACTTAAGTCACGTGTAGACATGGCTAGTTTTGGTAAAATTTTAAGTGGCCATACATTTATGGTGGATCCATCATTAACCATAACACAAGGGTTTCTTTTTCCTTTAACCTCCACCTTAATGAAAAGTGGACTGATGTGATATCTTCCTTTTTCTGGTAGGTCAGCATCAAAAAAAGATACAACTCTAGCTTTAACTCTATTCTCCTTCTGATTACACCCATCTTAATTCCCTTCTTTTGCTTTCTTTGCTCCAATAAAGTTAAGTAGCTCCTCTGGTGTTGCAGAAGTAGAAATCTACAAGCTAGCCATAGTCTTTTAATGCGTTTTGGATGTGGCTAGTAAATCTCAGATGTTAATACTAGCTTAGGTCCATTTTAGTTGTTTAAGGATGGCATCATCTTCTTCTTCTTTTCCTTCTTTCTCGGCCTCTCTCCCATTGTCAGTTTCTACTTCTTTTGTAGAAGCCCTTCTATAAGGCTTGCTAGAGTGAGTATTTTGTACTTATTGTTCCATGGGTTTAAGCTAAGCCCATTCTTCTTCCTTAGATTCTGATTCATCATCATTATCAATTGAGTCCCAAAATTCATTTACAACATAAATGGTTAATACTTCCTTACTCGTAGCTAGCTCAAACTTGTTGAATGAATCCTCCTCATTCTTTGTATTTTCTACATCTTGAAAAGATAATAAGGCAAAATCTTCCCTCAATCCTCCTCCTATCATGAAGGTTGCTGGAGAAGGTGCTCTGCCAAACTTAGGTAAAAGATTATCTTTTGTACTAGGTTTGTTGGATTCAGGTAGTTTGCCATGATCTGTTAGATCCTGGATCTCATGCCTTAATAGGACACACTTATCTATTTCATGCCTCTGTGTCTGATGGAATTGGTAGAAGACCTTGATATCAAATTTTGGTGGTAGATGATTCGGTAGAGGTCGAGAGGCTAATGGTTGTAATAACCCTTTCTTCAATAACTTATGAAAACCCAGGATACAGGTCTTCCCAGATATAAAAATTATCTCCTCTTCATTTGACCAGTAGTTTCATTAACCTCCATTGCTTTTTGTGTACTTTGATTGCTAGATTGGTAATTTTTCTTTTTTTTCCTTCTTTCAGAGAAACATTTCTTCTCTTGTTCTCATTCTTCTATTTACTTGCAAGCTTGGAGAAGGTCTTTGAAATCTCTAATAAGAGTATGAGATATTTGTTCACCGAGATTAGGCAGAATGCCCCTCACTATCATTCTAATATGATCAAACTCATCTGACTTCTTTTTGAGAAGTGCAACCTTGTTTCTATATCTTTTCACATAATTAACAAAATTCTCATTATATCCTTATCTGATAGCCCTACCTCCATCTGGGTCACTTCTAGCTCAACATTGTACCCACACTACTGGATAAAGGCTTTATATATCAAATCCTGGTATTTCTAAGTGTTTTCCTCCAAGGTATTAAATCGATTTTACAAAATAGGTCCAGAGAAAGCGTAAAAAACCTTAAGATTTGAGCTTTAGTGGCTCAAGCAGACTGCATTGCAATGATATAATGCTTGACATATAGGTGGGGATTTCCCATTCTGTCAAATTTAGTAAAAGGAGGTATTTTAAACTTGTAGAAAATTCCTTCATCTTCCCCAAACAACTTGTCCACCTTTGACACCTCTTTTGTCTTCAGTTTCTTTTCAAACTTCTTTTCTAAATTAATAATTAATTTTTCAATATTATCAAATTTAGTCTTCTCTACAACATCCCTTTCTTCTTTCCGTTGGAGGTATGTATCCCAAACATCATCATCAATCACCACCTTTACTTCATCAAAAGCTACCTCAACCACCCCAGCCTTTCTATTGTCATTTTGCTTCTTAGAATTGACAGATGCATCAATAGTGTTATTCTCTAACAATGCAGCTAATTGACTTCTCACTTCCTCAACAAAGGTCTCCTTCAATTCTTCCATCTTATATGTGAGGGCTTCATTCATTAGGTTCTAAACTTGCTCCCGATCTATTACTTTTGGTGCAAAATTTACTGAATCCTCACTAAACTCTAAATCACTAATATAGGTTGAGTTGTCATATGCTCTTGAACTACTATACTCTAGTTTTGTGAGCCAGAAAGGATCAATACGATGCAATGCAATGTATGTATGCATGTGTAGAAACAAACAAATAGAGTCAGGACATACTTTCTAACCTTATTTCCTCCTAGACACGAGTGTTGAGCCTCTTTCCTAAGTGTTATGGTCAATAAAAATATCAACGGAGTGTTGATCCTTAATTTTGGCCCTAAGCTAGTTCGATCCCAATTAAAAAAGGCCTAGTCAAGATCGGTCCATTCTTAATGGCTTAAACATGCTTTAAAGCTTTTAATTAGATTAATCCAATTTTACAAGGCCTAATATAATCCGGTTCAACTTTGAAAGCCCTAAAAATAGTCCATTTGATTATTAAAGCAAGTTTAGTTTGGTATGGTTCATGCCATATCAAATTAGGCTTTTCTAATTCGATGTGGATGGTCCATATTGAATTAGCACTAGTCTAATTCGATATGGATGGTCCATATCGAATTAGAAAAAGTCTAATTTGATATGGAAGCATCCATATCTAATTGGACTTCTAATTCGATATGGATATTGATCCATATCAAATTAAAGAGGTTTTAATTCGACATGGCCATGGTTTCATGTTGAACTTAATGCATTTAAATATGATATGGTTACTGTTTGAAACTTAACTTATTAAAGAAATCCAGATTTAGCTCAGATTTAGCTCGGTATCTCCTTATTTTAACCTAGTTTACTCTTATAAATAAGAAGCCAAACAATTAAAGGAGCAGCGAGAATTATTAAGAGAGACGAGAGCAGCTACAATCATCAACCCAACAAATAATACAAAGGCAGTAGCTACTGTCTTTACTTTGGTCAACCAAAATTCTGAATTGGTGCAGGCAATAGCTTGGATCAATATTCTTTTGATTTGGTGGAGCCAATAATGGAGGTTTGAATTCTTTATTTAACTTGATTTAAATTTACAATGGTTATTTAGTTTATTAACATTATTTTTTTTAATATCACAGTAGCCATTAGATAAATTCACAGTTGCAATTTCAATGCTTTAAATCAATATAATATAGTGGCATATTAAAATCAACATCTAGTAGCCAAATATTCAATGACAGTGGAATCATGAGTCTTGAACAGAAATTGAACCTTAAGTATTAAACCCTAATTTTAATGACGATAAACCCTAATAATGTATTGAATCCAATCTATTTTTTTCCAAAACCCTAATCCATTAAGTCTAGTTTTAAATTACATATTTCTAATCCTAATTTTTTATTTAAATCCATAAAACCCTATCTTTCATCCTAAAAAACCCTAAAACCCTAGTTTACATATTAAACCCTAATATTAGATATAAACCCTAATTTGTATCTTAAAACCTAATTTTGCATGATTTAACTTTAGTATTAGATTGAACCCTAGGTTTACATGACTAAGCTTTAATTTAGGATCAAAACCCTAATTTAATCATAAAAATCCTAATTTACATGTTTAAAACCCTAGAAATATTAAGTCATACAAATAAACCATAAACTTGTATATCTTATGTTTTACTTAAGATTAAAACTTAGGCTCAATTATTTGGTTCGCTGTTATTTGCTCGTGATAGATGATTTACTTTTATATATGATGAATGATTTAATGCTTTTATTGGTTTATTTTGATTTAAGAATGTAAGAGGTATGTTTCCATTTAGTGGATACCTCATTTGTTAAGTTCAATGTAATTTAATTTATTTTAAGTTTTAGGATCAATGTAAAGGGCATGTTTCCACCAAATGGTGGGTGTCCTATTTTATTTAGTTTTAAACATTGGACATTATTGTAAGGGCATGTTTCCATCTTGTATGGATGCCCATTTTTATTTGTTTATTTATTTGGACCTTCTATGATTTTAATACAATGAATGTTTATTTATTTTAAATTGCATGTAGTATGGATGATATTTTAATAAGTTAAGAATTTAATAATATTTAGACCTAAAAAGGAGGCCGGTTCCAATGAACCGAAGGCTATAGGGGTGCTGGGTCTTCTCACCTTCCCTATGCATACCCAACTTTCCAAACCCAATAGGGGGTTGGGAATTCCTTAAGAATCGAGTCATCCACCCCTTTCTATTTTCCCGGCCTGTCTGGGTGGTGACTCCATTTTCTCCAAGTTTAGGCCTATGTTCTTTAAGGCCTTAAGCCTAGCAATGTTGAAGTCGCAAGAACCATTCCACAAGGGAGTGTGGACGAAAATCCCCACTCACACGGGGAATATTTTTATTTTTGAAAGAATCACTCAGATGAAATAACCAATAGTTGTATTTTCAAATGCAGAAGTCAATCTATGATAATTTCTATCAATTAAGCCTTCATCCTTTGGATCCACAGAGTAATATTTCTGCTATATTTTGGATTAAAACTAAACAAATAGTTTTATTATAAATATATTTATTATTTGGAAAGGCAACTAATGATCCATACTACAAACAAGTCCACAAATAACAAGTCTTGGCATAAATAAGACCCACAATTAATTTTAGTATTCCATAGACCTAGCTAATCATAAGCCCGTTGAAAGTTAGAAAAATAATTTTTGGGTCATAATTTGAAAAATGATTTTGGCACCTATGTAAAATAATTTATTAATTTTGGGCTTCATATTTAGGCCATAAGGTAGAACATAATTTTGACTCATCTTTGTGGAAAATGTTTTAAGCTTATTTTAAAAAGTTTTAAAAATGATTTGGCCTTTGGGCTTAAAAGAATTTTTTGACCATAAAATAATTTTGGGCTCACACCATAATGAGTTCATTTTAGGAAAAGATAAACCAAATAAGCTATAACTCAAGCCAAGATATGTCAATCATAGTGAAGCAATAAATATTTGCGGTAGACCTAAGGAAACTTATTAGGCCAACTACATGGACTTTAGTCCTTAGGGTAAAAGGCTCAGGCTTCTACAGCAAGTATACACCAAAAGATACAAGGCTATGAGAAGTTATGCAGTGCTCGATCTTTATACCTTAAATGAAAGTATGGTATCACTTACACGCACATAACACGGGTTCCACAAGACATCCTAACTCACACACAATGCAATTCTAAGTGATGCAATGAATAATATTATAATAAAAAAAATAATATAATATGAAGATCAATGGAATCAACTTCTCTTTTCTCCAGTGGAGTCACAACTGTGAGTGGGATTTTCACCCACACTCTCTGTGGAATGATTCTTGTGACTTCGACACTGTTAGGCTATGGGCCTTAAAGAGCATGAGCCTAAACCCAGAAAATATGAGTCACCACCTGGACGGGCCAGTAAAAAGAGTAGAAGGGATGAATGACTCTATTCCTAAGGAATCTCTAACCCCTACTGGATTTAGAAAGTTGGGTATGCATGGAAAATGTCAGAATTGGCCTAGCACTTCCATAACGCTCGATTCATTGGAACCAGCCTTCTTTTTAGGTCCAAATATTATTAAAATTTTAAATTATTATAACATTGTTCATAATACAAGCAATTAAAATGAAATAAATCATATCATAAATCAATCATTCAAACAATAAAATGGGCACCCATACCAGATGGAAACATACCCTTATAATATGTGATATTCCATAAAAATGAGTACCCACATAAAGTAGAAATTTACCCTTACAAATGTCCCAAAAAATAAGATAAATGAAATGAAATGAAATGAAATAGGCAACCACAAAAAGTTGAAATATTCCTTTTACAAATTCCCCTCATAAACAAACGAATAAGATTAAACAACAATAAAATAGCAATTAAAACTTAAAACTTAAAGTGACAAACTAATATAATACTAAGGAAATAGTATAACAAATAAATAAATGGCAGTGACAAAAGATAAGAAAAATACTAATATACAATCACTAATAGCATCATTAAGATAGAGTTTGAACATAAAGAAGATATAACATTTCACCAATTTTTATATTTTGCAAAATTCCAATTAATTTGTTGGACAATATTTTATAATCCTAGTATAGCTTTGGTTAGACATATTTTATAATATTAATTAGTAGTTACATAAATACTATAATCACAAAACAATTAAACACATAACATTTAGAATAACAAAATGATTGAAACAATATAACTCATGCCATCAATCAAATTAATATCGATCAAGACTTCATAATCATAACCATATAATTTCTTCAGCAACTTAAAACAGAGTAAACCAAATTTTACAATGATTTAATCATGCTTAAGAAACTAAAAGTAATTACTCAAGTGTAAAAAAATATACCTGCTTGTTGATTTCTTTTAATTCTTTTTGTTGGTGAAACCTAGGCTCAAATCACAAGAACCAACACACTCCCTTTTCTAAGTTGTTCCAAAAGTCTGCCTTAGATGGTTCATCAATCTGTGTTTCTTACACTTTTTCCTATGTGTTTTTACTCTTAGCCTCTCTGTTTTTTATTATTAATTGCTCTCTTTGATTGTCAATTGTTATCCACTTCTTCTTAATTTAAGTTCCTTTATATAGGAAATATTAGGGTTAGTCTAACCATAAAGCCCCGATTTAGCTAGGAAATTAATAGTTATCTTAAAAAACCTGAAATTCCATGTTTATTAGGAGAAATTAAAATAGCGGGCCATCCCACATCTCATGGAAAATTGGCCATGCCATGGGCAAAGAATTGCTAGCCCAATTTTTGGAATCCTTGGTCTTTTTTTTTCTTTATTGGGTCTAGATTTATTCAGGGACCAGATTTAGGGGCCTATAAAACCCATACCTTTCTTAAGTAGTCATCACTAAAGGTAAGTATATATCCAGCACCACCTTTCAAAAGAGCATGTGCTGGTTCCCAAAGATATGAATGAATATAATCCAAAGTACCTTTAGTTTTGTGAACTCCTATACTGAACTTGACTCTTTTGTTCTCGGCAAAAACATAATGTTCACAAAAATATAACTTTTATGTACATTGCCCATCAATAAGACCCATTTTACTCAACATTATCAGACCTCTCTCACTTATGTGTCCTAGCCTCATATGCCATAACTTGGTCACATCTGAATCTGGCATAGAGAAGAAACTACAGCCGATCCCATGATAGTAGATCCTTGTAATGCATACAATACCAACTAGGTTGACATTCATCACAACAAGAGAACCCTTCAAAACTTTCAAAATTCCACCTTCACCAGAAAATCTATAAGCAAGATTATTCAAAATAGATAAGGAGATGAGATTGTTTCTCATGTCAAGAACATATCAAAGATCAGTCAATGTTCTAATCACTCCATCATGCATCTTTATTTTGACACTACCAATTTTGATAACTTTATAAGGATGATCATTGCCCATCAAAACAACACCTCTATCTACTAGTTCATAAGAAGAAAACCAATATCTATGAAGACATATATGAAATGAGTAAGGAGAATCTAAAATTCATTCTTTTATTGAATTTGGCACCATATTCAGTCATGGCGTAGACATCATTGACTTTAACTTAATCCTGAACAACATTGGCTTTAGTGGGTTTCTCAACTTTTTAATTCCTTTCTTTATTTTTGTTTTGAAGCTTGAAACACTCAGCTTTAAATGTGTCCTTTCTTCTTACAATAATTGCAAGTTAGATGACTATTTTTTAACTTTGATTTTATCTCTATCGATTACTATTGTTAGGTGCCCTTATAGAGGACCTTCCTCTAACAACCAAACCTTCTACTAGACTGTCAGAATAGCCAGCAGAGAGTTCTTTATCAAAGAACTCTATAAAATTCAAAGATGCTTTCACATCCTCCAACTTTAGAGACTTGTTGATGTAAATCTATGTTTCTCTATAGTTCTTATATGATGGAGGTAGTGAACTAAGTAACATAAGAGCCTGATCTTCATCTTTGTGCTTATTGCCCATATTCACCAAGTCCAAAAGAATATAGGAGAACTCATCAATATGAGATTTGATAGTGTACCTTTTACCATAGAGAGGGTGCACAAATGATGCTTGGCAATTAGGTTGGTGGTAAAATTCTCTGTGATATACAAAGATTCCAACTTGTCCGATAAATCGTTAACTGCCTTCTGGTCAAGGACTTCACTTAACACTTCATTAGACAAGCAAAGTTGAATGATAAATATGACCTTCTCATAAATCTCTACCTTTTATCTTCATCCATTGTAGTAGGCAACTTATCCTTACCCAATAGTGCTTTATGCAGACCATTTTGTTTCATGATTACTTTTATCTTGACTTGCCGCATAGCAAAACTCATATTACACTCAAATTTCTTAATATCAAATTTGTTTTCACCATAACTAATCCCAAACAAATATTTGCAATACTCTGATGCCAAGTTGTTAGGATTGAATGCAGAAACAAAATATTTATCTGGGTAGAACGTAACAAACAAAATGGAGAAAATAAATAAAAATACTTAAATTTGCGTGGTTTGGCTTTAGCCTATGTCCATAGGCAAAGGAGAAGAGCAAATCCACTAATAATAAAGAAGTGGTATAAATTTGGGAAATAACACTCACAACCCTAGCCCTAATCACACCTAATGCACTCACTTAATTTAGAAGCTCTCAAAACAAAATAAAAATAAATATTACTTAAGAGTTTTTTCTTAACTCACTCCATGTCCAAATAAGTTGAATTTGCCCAGATATACAGGAATAATGATTAGAGTAAAAACAAAAGTTGGCTTAAAATTGTCAATAAAAATGGCCTAAAATTATCAAAAAACAACAATGGTTAGCTAACTAATTTGTTCATTTTTCTCAAAGAATGCTAACAGTGGTTGGCTAATTAATTTGCTCATTTTGTCCAAAAATACTAACTTAGACCAAAAGAAAATTCAAACAAAATTTATTATTTATCACTTGTGATCCAGTTTTTAAAACAAAAAAATTATTATCACTATTTGCATTTTTAATTTGTTTTAATAATTTCATAGTAATAATATTATAAGGTTACATAATTTTAATTTTATATTGTTCTTTTTTATCTATTAATGAATATTTAATTTTTGTCTACAAATATTATTGAGTTATTAAATCAATAATATAATTAGATTTTTACTTTTTTATCAATGAAAATTACTGTTCATAGTAATGTAATATTTTGAGGTGGCAAAATATATATAATTCAAAAGCAAATGTATCTTATTTGAAATTTTTATTTTAAATTTATTATAAATATAATTAATAGTTTTAAAAATATAAAGTAATTCTCTTACCTAAATCTAAGTTATTTGAATGTAAAAAAAATTTAAAAAATTGTATAAGATGATAAAAGAGAATTATGTTCTATTTTGATAATTACGTGTAAGGTTCATATATATATATATACAGTGTAGTGTAAAGCTTCTTTCCATACCATCTCAATGGTTGGCTATTAGGCTGCAAATTGCAATGAATTAATTAATATTATTATTGTATGCGTGTAGTTAATTTGTCTTTTTTTTCTTATTTCAACTCCAGAATACCATTCTTTAATGTGTTAATATTTTTAGATCTCAATATTCTTAAATAAATTAAAATAGACAAAAAAATATCTTTTATCCTAAAAAAATTGTCACCTAACATCCTCTCTCATCTCCTTCTTTTTGTTTCTCTATTTTTCTCTCTCCTTTACCAATATATTGCAAGTTTCATCTCCATTTTTCACTAGAATTTTATGTTTAATCTTCTTTATATGCATGCTATCTATTGATATATTGAATCAATAAGTTAATAATATATTTTTTAAATAGTCAAAATTATTAATTTTTAAAAAAATAAATTTTGTGTCATTTTTAAACCCTCAAAATCATCAATTTTAGTGAATAATTAAATTTCACAATGGTTATAAATCATCGCAATAATAATAATAATAATAATAAAATAAATTTTATTATAGTTATAAACTATCACAAAAAGAATTTATATATATTATATAAAAAATTGCGATGGTTTTAAAATTGTCACAAAAATATTTATTAAAAAAATATACCAACAATTTTATTAATTCTCATAAATTTCCTAAAAAAATTAAATTAATTATTCCGATAGTTAAATCAATTAAAATTTAATTAATATTTCAAATAATTTCAAAATATTATTTTTGTGATGATTATTCTAATGGTTGATTAAAATCATCGCAAATTAATTAGAAATGCCTCAATTAGCAGCAGTTGTTTAACTGTTAGTGAAAGTATTAGCGACGGTTAAAGCCATCACCAAATACATTTTATAACCATCAAAAAATCATAGTTTTTGTAGTGTTAAAACCTAATTTTTTTTATTAAACAATAATAGAAATTCATTGGTTCATAGAGAAATACAACTTAAATGGAAGATTTTAAGCACTTAAAAACAAACTAGATGCAAAAGTCTTTCATAAGAGATTTAATACATCTGAATAAATCAATAATAAGATCACTAGGAAACAAAGGAGTATATTAAGGTGTCATATTTTCATCACAGGATAGCACAACAAAGAAAATGTACTAAAAATCATAGCTGACAAGGCAACAAAAAACAAGTAAGAGATGATTTAAGATCCAAAATATCGAAGCCAAATCCCCTTCGAAGTTCAGAAGCTGATGACATCTGTAGACCCATTTTGAAAAGGACTAGAAACCACCATAAGCCATGGTGGGCAGGCTAGATCAAGGCAATCCTTTGGAGCTGAATATTGATTTTCTCTCCAAACCATCAAATCTTCAAAAATAAACTAAACCACCATGAAATGGAAAATATAAAAGACCATATGAGAGCCAAATTTCAAAACTATATAAAATAAAATCACAAAATTATTAAAATATATTACAGGAGAAATATGATCAGAAGCAGAAACCTAAGATAGTTAACAGTGAGAAGGCTAGCAATAATCTACATCTAGATAAAAAAAATAGAGAGAAGGAGCTATTGAGAGAGGACAAAAAAAATAGTGTTAAAACCTAATTGGGAGAGTTGATAGGCCTTTTCTTTAGGAGTAATGTGTGATGAAATAAACTTTTAAGAAAATTACAATGTATGCCCCTGCTTTTCAAGTTTTTTTCTTCCAAAGTAACATATAATTTTTTGTGATTTTTATTTTTATTTTTTCATATAAATATAATTTTTTTACTTTTCAAAAATACCTGATGATTCCAAACTCCTAGTGACTTCCATCAAAATTCCAAACTCATAGCTACTTCCATCAACATTTTCTCCCAAATCCCTAATAGCTAAATTTCTTTCTTAAATTGTTATTTTTCTCTAAATTTTTTGCTTTACACTGCGAAGAAGAAAGAAGGAAGTTGAAACATTCAATCAGGCTTTCTCAAATTAATTAGTGTTTATGTATTTTGCTTTAATCTTGATGTTTTTGTGATTTTTGAGGTTTGTAGTTTACAATTATTTGATTAATCGCTTCATTTTGTGCTTTGAATTTCAACAATGATGTTGAGTTATCAATGATGATGATAGTTTGTTTTCAAAGAAAACAAAGCCATAATATGCAGTGGGAAGAAGGAAAAGCAAAAGTGTTCATATGCTCTTGATTTTTTGGTAATATTATATGGAAAATAGGGGGGATTTATGACGAATTCAATTTTTTCATATTCTCTTAATTTTTATTTGTTTCCTAAAAAAATGAAAACCAAAAAATAAAAGAGAGAAATAAGGAAAAAAAGAAAATTAAAATGGAATGTTGATTATTGAAAAGGTACAATTATTTGATTGATCTGATCTAAGAATTAGTTAGTACCATTCACATAATGAAAGGATATTTGACATGTGTTATTGGTGTTATCTCCAGGTTATGAGTTCTTAAATTCAAACTCCTAATTAGAGTTAAATTAACCAACTAAATAAATAAAGCTTTGGATTCTTATTTTTGTTGATATTTTAAATCAAATAGCAGCTTGTTCTACTAAAAGTAACATTTAGTTAGCAAATTTGTTTATCTATTTATCTGAAGCATCATTTTTGAGATGTTTAATTTTCATTTTGCATTATTGTCGTAATTTCATCCATAATAACATTAATGCAACTTTATTTACAAATTTGATTTGTGAATTTCGTGAAATTTTAGAAATGCCATGTGCATTCATGTATTCATTTCCTTATCCGATCATTTTATATTGTAAAAAGATTTAGGAATGGAACTATTATCCATATTTATGCTCAAATTATTAATTCAATCACAAAATCCAAAGCATAATCATATTTTGGAACAATTTGTTATGTTATTTCTGTCAGTTGAATAAAGTGTTGTCATCTATATAGTTTTTTCTTTTGCTGCATCAATTGCATTATTAGTTTTTTTTTTAGCAATTTTAATGTATTTCTTGGTATCTTTTGCTAATATGATTTTTTAGAATATGGTTGAAACATATTCAACATCATGTAGACCAAAGAAATCTGTTAGTCAAATTATGAGAAAGTTAAAGAAGCCTAAAGGAAAGTAAAAGTGTAAAAGTGTGAGGAAGAAATTTGATGTTGGAGTTGAAATGTGCAAGAAATTAGTACTAAAGTCTAATATGAAGGAACTAAAAGTAGATTTGATAGAAAGTGGAGAAAAAAATTCGAGGATGTTTTATCAGGTTCTAATTTGAAATTGAAAAAAGGGGTAATTGTTCTTCTTCTTTTGACAGTGGAGAAAAAAATATGTGGAAAGATGCTATAAAAAAAATGCTAAGTTAGTAATTGTAAATGATGTTTTGGATGAATCAAAAGAAGGTCTAAAAGTAATTTTTATTTTTTATTGTTAAATTCATTTTTGTTGATTGCTTATTTGTATAATTGACATTCTTTTGTATAACTTATCATAGTTGAAATAGAAGACTATTTATTGTTTTTAATTTATTTTAATCTTTCAAAAGTGTCAACTAAAACAATTTATCACTTTATATTACTATTCTTCCCAATATGAATAACAATGTATAAGTACACTTCAAGTATGCCTATAGTATACTTCAAGTATTCTATATAATAGGAATTTTTTATTTAATTGATGAAAATTATAATAGAAGAGTGTTTGTTGTGCTTAATGTTATTTTATTTTTTAACTTTACATTTGTTGGGTTACATTAAGTTAATAGGAACATATGCTGTAAGTATATTTCTGGTATATCTGTAATATACTCTGCTCATCATTTCGATGATAAAGTTTTTTTTTCCTATCATTATTTGTGTTATAGGAATTTCTTTTTATTTAATTGATGAAAATTGTAATAGGAGAGTGTTTGTTGTGCTTAATTTTATTTTATTTTTATATTTATTGAGTTGCACCAAGTTAATAGGAAGATATATTATAAGAATATTTCTAATAATAAAGTTTTTGTTTCTATCATTATTTATGTAATACAATTTTCTTTTTTAGATAATTTGTAATAGAAGCTGTTTGTTGAGCTTAATTTTAATTTATATTTTCTTACCCTTTGCATTTGTTGAGTTGCTCCAAGTTAATAGGAATATATACTATAAATATACTTCAAGTATATCTTTAATGTACTCAGTTGACTTTTCTAATGGTAAAGTTTAGTATACCTTTAGTATACTATATATATACTTTAGGTATAATTGTAATATACTAAAAACATCAATTTTACAATATTGATTTTCTTTCTATTTTCAGCTTTAAGATTATTTGGTCCAGCTAGATGACTACTTTGTTGTCAAAGTCGTTGTTCATATTGATGTTAATGTTGTTTGCTAAAAGAAAAACTAAGTAAGGAACAACTTGATATGTTTAAGCAGACATGTTTTGGATATGCTATTTGTAGTTTGCCAGCCTCAATTGCTTCATTATCTTTTGTTGAGAGAAGTCTATAGTGAGAAATATGATGAGATTTGGATTAAAGCTAGCGGTGTTAAGTTGAAATTTGGATTAGATGAGTTTGTTTTAGTGACATGATTGAAATGCATAGGGGAATGCAACAAACTTAAATTGTCTAATGGTGGAAGTAGATTATTGGATAAGTAATTTTAGTGGAGCTAAGAAAGTAAATAAGCAATCAATTTATGAGTATCAGTAAGAGATGGGATTGTGATGAAGATGCTATAAAGATAGAGGTATTATTTTTTATTCATCTTTTATTTTATCTTCAAAATATAATAAATCTATTAGTAAGATTGATTTTGAACTAATTGAAAGTGGCAAATATCCATAAAGGAAAGAAAATTTTTATATGACTATTGATTCTCTAAAAGGGAAGGTTATTGGTAAGGCGAATAAGGGCAATAGTGAGAAAGTTCAAAAACCAACTATGTATAGGTTGCTTGGTTTCCTCTTGCATTTTTTATCTAATTCTATGAATGTTGTCCTTATGTCATTGGAAAGTATGCCTTAGTAGTTAAAAGTAAAGTACCAAGGATTCTAAATTGGAGTGTTTATGAAATGCCAAATTTTAAAAAATTTAAAGAGGGGTTTATTTGATGTTGCTGCTAAAAAGATACATGTTTATAGTTTAAATGTATGTTATTTGTTTCTATTTTGTTTATATGTTAAAAAATTTTCTACATCATAAAAATACTTTGGATATATAAATAATATAGAAATATGTTTTTAGTTGAAGCTAAAAAATATCATTCCTACGGCAAAGGAGAAGGAGAAGCTTGTTTTGCATGGACTATTTAATAAGGCATAGGCAAGGTAGTTGCAGAGGAGAAGGTTAAAGATGATGATAATTTTATATCACCTCCTCCTTTTACTTCTACTGCTTTTGCTTCTAAAAAAAAGTTCTATTGACATTCAAAATTTGAATGAAGATGATATTAGATATCAACTGCGTTTTCTTAATGCAATCCAATCATAAGTAACTAAGATTTTGCTCCATTAAAGATTTATTTGGAGGCTAGTTTTTGCAAAAAAATTTATGCATTTTCTGAAATTACATAGAAATTTAAAGTTGATAGCTTTTTTAAGGTTAGTTTTATGTTTCTTATAATTTAGTATCTACATGTATAATAGGTCTTTTGTTTTTATGTTTAATGTTTTTACTTATTATACTTTTTTTTATAATGAGCAGTCCAATAAGTATGTTGATGATGAGGATGCTCAAAAGAAAACCATTGTTGAGGATGCAGTTAAGGAAGTAAGAGACACTGATGATTTGGTATTTTTTTTATATGTTTGTCAAGTATATAATATATTTGGTATACTTAATGTATACTATATGTATACTGATTTTTTTAAAAATTTTAATATAAAGGACAATCGTGGAAATAGGGATGTGTGAGGTCTCACCTGAGCATCAATCGAGCCCGCTCAAAAATCGAGAGTCGAAATGCTCATTTATGCTATACGACACCACCGCATACGATCTCCAGTCAGTTTGACAAGTATGAGATTAAAATTTACCTTTTATTTTGAAAAGGGATGATAGCTTGTTATGATAATTTATGTGTGTATTTTTAGGGTAATTTTATTGCCTTTAAGTTAATTTTTTTCTTAAATATGTGTTTAAAGCTTACTTGAAGTGTATGATTCAGGTTGAAGTATGAACTTGTGCAAAATGGAGCTTTAATTCACTTGTTGAAGTCAATTTGGAGGAAAGAGCATTGAACACGGCCAAGTTATCTTCACTGACTTGGCCATGTCACACAACACACCCACAGACTTAGCCATGTCACACGACACACCCACAGACTTAGCCATGTCACACGACACACCCACTGACTTGGCCATGTCACATGATACACCCACTGACTTGGCCGTGTTCCTTATTAAAAAGTTGGAAAAATGGACACACTTAGCAACCTAGCCATGTCCCTCATAAGAAAAGAAGGAAATTTTAGCAGAATATGACACACCTAGGTGACTTGGCCATATCACATGATAGGGCTAGGATAGACATGACTTTGTCGTGTCACCAATCCAAAGAAATAAAAAAATAGCAGAAGCAGACACATGCGTATGACACGACCAAGTCACTAGCCGTGTGCCATGAGACACTCACTAACTTGGCCGTGTCCCACCTGAAGAGCAAAATAACATAGAGAAGCAGAAGAAAACACGGCTGTGTCACTGGTCGTGTCACTCCCCACAAGAAACATACATTGAAAGGCATTGAATGACACATGCAAGTGACTTGGTCATGTCCAAGGTAAAATTGATAGATACGGCCAAGTCATTCATGTCTTGGCCCTGTCACTCAATTAATGAAACCAACTAAGTGAGCTGTAAAGTGACAAATAATCGTGGAGCAGCAGAATAAGAGGAATGGTGATTTTTAAAAGTTTATTTTTGAAAGATTGGGGGACAATTGATAATGGCACATGAAAAATAATTGGTTATGAAAAATAATTAGTTTTTAATTAAAAAGGAGACAAGCTTTTGAATAAAAAGGAGGGATCATCTTCTTTTTGGGCTACATGTGGGAAGAAGGACCATTTCCTCTCCATTTTATTCTTGTTCTTGTTACAAATCCATTCACCTATCATTATTTATAATCAATTATCATGAATAATAGCCATTCTCTACACAAGATTGTTTTGCAAAGCTTTAGGAGGAGTTTTAAGGATTCTTCATCAAACTTAAGTAAGGTTGGAGGAAGAACAAGAGAAGATCAACTCTAGTCATCTTCAAACTGGGTTTTTTTATTTCTTGAATTAGTTCAATTAATTCATTTCTAGATTTTTGTTGAATTGTTATAAACATTAATATTTCAATGGATGTTTGTGGTTTGATTTCAATTGAGATGAATATGTGCTTTGATTTGATGATGATGAGCTAAATTATCCATGCCTAGGGTTTGCAATATATTTGATTAAATGATTTAATTCAAGTATTTCCATTAATATATCTTGTTACGTGAGTTGATTACATTGGATTGAGTTGTTAGGTTGATAGATTGGCCACCTGTTAATCTCTAGATATTGAATGAAGAACCAAGAGGTGAAATTTAGTATTGGAAATATTTATTCAACTACCGAAAAAATGAATTAGAAATATAAGTTCTAGGGTTTTCTTAATTTGAAAATTTAAAATAATTAGTTGTTATTAATTCATGAATGTGAGAACTAATGAATTAAAAATAGCTAATTAATCACAAGAAACAAATAAAGTTACAAGGTTATATTAATGGTAATTCAAAAATTAAACATTTGATTAAATTGAATTGTAAATCCTAGGTATCCTTTTGAAAGTTTCAATCAATTTTGTGTAATCATTATTTATTTTACTTGTAACCTTAGATTTCTTTTATATTTTAACAACATACACTCAAACTTTAATTTATTATTTTAATTAAATTATTACAAAAAAACACCTTCCTTGTGAGACGACCTTAAAGCGATCACCGTTACTACAATAACTTCGTATACTTGCGAGAGTCGCTTTGTGGCAATATTAAGTAGAGCACAACATAGCTTTTGTTTTGAAAAGCAGGAATTGGAGAGTCACCACCTTAGTTTCTTTTATTTGGAAAAATTAAAGGAAAACTCATTTACATTAAATTAAATGATTTTTATCCAAAAAGGAAACTAGCCTGAAACCAATCACTATGGGCCCTAGGCTAAGTTTTGTACCAATTTGATAAAAAATCAAAATAATTTTTTAAATCTTTGTTTGATTGATTTTAACCTTTTTTATTAAAAAAAATGTGATTTTTATGGTTTATGCCATAATTGATCATGAAACATAATTATGATACATAAACATGTAATAATATAACATCCATATAAATACAGTATGGAAAATATTATTACAACTCCACCAAAAATGACAATCTTAGGGGAGCTTTGACTCTAACTCTTATAGGTTCTAGGTCGAGTACAATTCTCCAATAAATTGATTAATCAAAGAAAATAAAGACAAGTTTAACAACAATGATTGTCATTGCAAAACTCACCAAATTTGCAATGGGGCCCAAAATATCAGGAAAAGGAGGAGAAATTCTAACAGAAATAATAATAGTAATAAATAATGAAAATTGAAATAAATGGACTAGTATGTTATTTAGGTGAGGGCTCACCATTCAAAGTATTATTCTAAGTGTTTTTACTTATTCCATTAGAATGGGAATTAGAGTCATAAGTAGTTCATGCCTTTGGTTGTAAAAGGCTTTAATTAATCAAATTAGTTAATTAATTACCAAATGGAATTAGAGCTAGAAAAGAACACAATACCTTGGGTAGTCATTTTTCTTAAAGAAAGGTTGGATGGCTTATTTTCTGCCTTATCCTGAAAGGCTTGGCCTTGGGTTGATTTGTTTTAGTGGTTTTAGAGGCCCTAGCCTCAAGTTTGACATGTTCTTAGGGTTGACCTATTTTGGAGGGCTTGGCCTCAGGTTTGGTTTTGCTTGGAAAGTCTTGGCCTTTAGTTTAATTTTGGGATGAGTTGGTTCATCAAGTTATGAAACTTTCGCTGGGAAGTTGTGGTTTGTTTGGCTTAGACAAACTATGGTCAGCTGATTCAGGAGAAACACAATTTTCTTGAATGGGCTTCCATCAAACTTTGGTTGGCGGATAATTGGTTTTGAAGGCTTAGGTTAGATTTGGCCTTTGGTTCTTTTGGTTATGGGCCATTGTCTTATAAAATGTTCAAGAAAATGGATTACATTTGTTGCCTTGGCTTAAATCGACTGGTTTGGTTCTCAAGGCTTTAGTCTTGGTTTGGTTATGATTTTTGGAAGGCTGTGCCAAAATGGGTTTTTGGATTGAAAAGAAAGTTTATTCAAGCCCCAATGAGATTTTTGGATTTGAATGAAAACTTATTTGGGTACTAAGAGTTTAAAATTTTGAATATGGTTATTTTTATAATAGGTTTTGGCCCCTAAAGAAGATGGAGAGGCTGCTTGGGCTTGTCCAAGTATGGCTTAAAGATAGTGATTTAGTTGATTGGTTTTGGTTCTTATTTATGAAGATGGTTTGGATCATGGGTAGTAAGGTGGAGTGGCTACTTAGGCTAATGCAAGTGTGGTTCAAGGCTAATGGTTTAACAAATTAATTTGTGCTTGTGAAGAGGGTTTAGTCTTGATTCTTATAGAATTCATCTTTTATAGGAAGTTGGCTTCTCCTTGATGATTTATGTCTTTAATGAATGGTTTTTGGAGCAATGATCTCATATCTAATCTTTATTAAACCATTATGTATGGCTTGAAGTAATGAGGCAATTCATACATTATTTATTTAATGTTTCTTTTACTATAGGTGGATAATATGATCTTAGTCATTCAAGAGATGAGCTTCTAAAGACTATAGCTTAAATAGAAATAATTGGTGATTTCATCCGCTGATGAGGTTTAGAGGGTAACAACTTAGGTGGCTATAAGAGTTTGGTTTATGGTCCTATGAGAAGGCGTAACTACTAAACCTTGGTGACTGAATTAGAGGGAGACATTAGGGGAGGAGGCTACTCCTAAGCCTGATTTAAATGACAACTTTGTGGTATGCCCCTTGAGAAATATGACTTTGAAATTTTGACTTTTTCATTAGAAGCTTAACTTTGACAAGCCTTGATTTGAGTAAAACTTTTTCTTCCTTTTTTTGCTCTAATTTTTGCGAAAGCCACCTTTGCGGGTTTTCAACTCGACGAGCTTGCTCTAATTTTTGCCTAAGTTTCCCTTCCAGGTTTTCAGCTTAGCAAGCTTTTCCCCTTCTCTTTTTTTTTTATATGACCTTGGCATGAAAAGATTTGGTATTATTTGGACCAACTTGAACTGGGTTGGAACAAGTGGGACAAAGCCCAATGGGGGCTGTCTATGTATCAATTGCATTTACAAAAGAATTAAGTTTGCAAACTTCTTGTCTTGATTCCATTTAAGTCTGCAGAGATGGGAGCTCTATAGGCAATGTACTTACTTAAAAGGATCTTAGATGACCTCTATTGTTGGAGTGTTAGGCTAATTTTTGTTCATAGCCCTTAATGCATCACTTTCTTATATTTCTGTTTGGATTGGTGGGATGGTTGTCATCCATGGAACAACATGCTACTTTTTTGTTCTTATGGGAATGGATGTTGATGTTTTGTAGCTCTGTGATGTGGAGGTTATGTACTTAAGCTGATTTGAGTCACTATCAATCATTTTCTGCTAGGCTGACTTGATAGCTTTATGGATGCTTTTGAACATCTTACTGGTTTAGGGTGCTGGATCTTTGATTTCTTCAGTGAAGTGACTTTTTCCTTTCCTTTTTTTTCTTCTTCTTTTTCTTTCTTTTTTTTTTTTATGCTTTAAGTGACATCGATGTGATGATCTTGCAACTCTTACACTGAGGTATGATGAATTCTCTCTTTTCCTTTCTCTCTCTTTTCTCCTTTTTTAAGGAACCATGTAGGGTTCCAAAGGATGTTGACTTGGAGCTTCTGTTTGACAAGTTTTATAATCTGGATCTTATAAATTCTTCAGAGGATTGGTCCTCGTTTAAGGACCTATGTAGGGTTCCAAGGTCATTATTTATTGTTTTGTTTTTTTTCTTTATTTTTTTAACAATGCATAGAAGATAATAAAATTTTTGTAGTTTATTAATAAATAGACTATTACAAAAGATATTGACTCAGCAGCCTCAATGTTCAACATAGGCTTTGACCTAAACTTTGACTAAACTCTGACTTTGGCTTGGATTGGCTCGAGTTTTGATTCGATGTTGGTAAACTCGGACTCTTTGAGATTGGATCTAACTCAAATTTTGATTTTGATCGACTCCAGTTTTGACTCAATGTTGATAGACCAAAACTCTTAAGACTCTGATGGGATATTGATTTTGACTTTGACCCGAAGTTGGTGGACTAGGCCTCTTTGAGACTTTGACTTCAATTGTGATTGACCCGAGCCTTGACTCGGTTTCTTGAGACTTAGATGAAACTTAGACCTTTTAACTTTGAATTGTTTGAGCTTTGACTTGATGTTTTGAGACTTGGACTCAATTTTTGACTTTTGCTCGGTATCCAACATGGGCTTGGACCATACTAGGACTTAGTCTTCTCATAGTACCAGTTGTTAAAGGGTTTATGGCTGGTAGGCATGAAAGGAGTTATGTTCCAGGTTTGGTTAGGAAATGTAATTTTGGTAGAAATGGGGGGATTTGCTTATTATGGCATATCTAGTCTAACCTTAATGGTGGTCGGGAAGGGTTGCCAATACTGGTTGCCTTGGGTGGAATGATCATCTTATTATCAATGAGGTCCTGAATTTTATGCCTCAGGGTTTTGCATTCATTAGTTTTGTGTCTGTCCCCTTGGTGGTATGCATAATATTCATTGGCCTTATAACTTTTAGGTAAAAGGCGAGGAGGCTTGCTTGGTTCTAGAGGTGTCACTAGGCGAGCTTCCAAAGTTTTCATATAGACCAGGCCTAACAGCATCATCAAGTCTGTAAATTCCCTTTAGTTGCTGCTCTTCTTGAAATGCTTGCCCATCCTAGGGGGATCCATTGTTGTTGTTTCATGCTCTATTTCTTGATGGTTGGAGTTATTTTTTCTACCCTGAAAAGGATTCAAGGAAGGATGAAGGTTAATGTTGACTTAGGAAGCCTTTTGGGTAGGTGCTAGATTAGTTACTACATTGGCTTAATCTGACTTATTTGAGGATTGGTGTTGAGCCTCTAGGTAATCAATTAGCATTTTCTTGAAATTGGCCTGTTAGGTGTCAAGGTAGTGGTAGCTTCAACATGTTCTTCCAACTTCTTGAAGAGCTCAGCAACACAAGCCTATTGTGCAATGAGCCTTGCTTGAAAATTTTCTCATTGTTCTTTAAGGAGATTGGTGAAATGAGCCTGATGGGTTGCAAGGATTATTTGAAAATTCTCCTCTTCCTTTTTGAGGAGGTTTGTAAAGTAATCTTATAGGTACTAAGAGCCATCTGAAATTCATCTTCTTGCTTCTTAAATAAAGCTTCAAGGTAAGAGGGAATCTCTGTGTTGTCTCCTTGTTGGGCCATAGGAACTATGAGTAGAGATTTTTACTCCCACTCCTAATGGAATGGTTCTCACGACTTTGGTACTGTTAGGCTTTGGGCCTTAGAGAATACGAGGTCTAACCCCAAAGTAGAGGTGGCAACAGTCCGGTTTGAAACTGGAACCAGATTGGTCAAAACCACACTGAAATTGGTCAAAACCAAAACCAGAGTCAAATCTCAACCTAAACCTTATTTTGTTGTTCGGTTCAGGTTTTAAAATTTTTAAAACCCGCAAAATGGCCATGGGCTGATACTGCCAAAAATATTTTTAATACCGAAGATTTAAATTGCCAAAAATAGTAGTCCATGCATCGTGCATGGGTTACTACAGCTGCTTTTGAAAAGCTAGGCTAGCCAACGGTCATGAGAACGTTGGCATTGCTTATGCCATTAGCACAGGCTATTGGTATAGGTTGAATTTGGCCATTGCACACTTTTTTTTTAGTTTTATATATTTTCTAATTTCAACTTTTTAATCCTCCAATATAAATAACAATTAATTTAAAAAATTTATACATTTTCTAATTATTAAATTCTTTTATTATCTCTTATTTCATTCTTCAATTCTCTCACTCTACAATATTTAATTTATTATTCAATTTTATTCTCTATTATAAAATATTCAATCTCCCATCTAAATTATATTATAATTTTCAATACTGTCTACAATTTAATTTTCAACAAATTAATCTTAATATTTTTATTTTCTACTAATTTTAATTTCAAATAAATTTTCTTTAATTTTTTAAAATTAAAATCACATGTAAACCACATTATGAATTATTCAAAATTGCCTTAAACCACCCCCAAACCGCTTTTAAACTGCCAATTTGAATCGTCTTCTTGAACTGCCTCTCAAATCGCTCTTAAACTGTCTGTGAACAGGAATTTTTGCCCCCACTCTCGGTGAAATGGTTCTTGTGACTTCGGCACTATTTAGGCTTGGGGCCTTAGAGAACATGAGCCTAATCTCAGAGAAAATGGAGTCGCCACCCAGACAAGCTGGAAAAAAGGGTAGATGACTCGATTCCTAAGAAATCCCCAAACGCCTAATGGGTTCAAAAAGTTAGGTAAGTGTGAGGAATGTGAGAAACGGCCTAGCACCCCAACAACGCCCTGTTCATTGGAACTGGCCTCCTTTGCAGGTCTTAATATTATAAAATTCTTAAATATAATGATATTATCCATACTACATGCGATCATAAGAATAAATAAATACTTTATTAAAATCACAACAATGTCCAAACAAAATAAAAAAATGGACACCCATCCAAGGATGGAAACATGTCCTTACATCATTTAATAGCTAAAACTAAATAGGGCACCCACCGAAAGATGGAAACGTGTCCTTTACATTGATCCAAAAATTTTAAAATAAATTAAATTACATGATGCTCACAATATGAGGTACCCAAAATATGGAAACATACCTCTTACAATATTTTGAAACCAAAAGCAAATCAATAAAAGTAATCAACCATTCATCATAAGTAAAATATTCATCCAGGACATGAAACATCGATAAAAATGTATAATAAACATTCATCTAAAAAGGTAGTAAGTATATGAATTTAGGGTTTATGCATCATTTAGGGTTTCTTGAATAAAATTAGGGTTTTGTAGGTTTTATGTTTAACAATTAGGGTTTTGTATTTACTGGATTAGTCAATTGAGAAATATTTAATATAAAAGAAATAATATGGCTACTGGATGTTTGAATAAAAAATTAGGTTTGAAATAAATTAGGGTTTGAATATAGAGAATGGATGTTTCGGATTTATTTGGAAAATAATATTAAGATTTAAGGTTTAAGTAAATAAAATTGAAGATCATGAAAATAGGATTAAGAGTTAGGTGTTTGGAAAGAATAGGCTACTATGATTTTTAGAAAAATAAAATTGATTATGGTTTTGAGAAAATAGATTTTGGTTTTGTGGCATTAGAAAAGTGTAATTAGGGTTTTAGTTTTTAAAAATTAATTTAACGGGTATTAAGATATTAAAGTTTTGAAAAATAATTTTTAGGGTTTTAGATAGAAAGTAGATAAATAAAATAATTGATCAATGTGTTTTAAATAAAAACTTATCTATTGTTTGCTCAAATAATTGATCAAATTGAATAATGAGGCTACTGTAAAATATAAAAAAGTTAATAGAAACTCAAACCTCCATTGTTGGTTCCACCATAATTTTAATTCTACTTGACCAATAATAAAGACAGTGTGGGCTGCCTTTTATGGATTGTTTGTTTGTTGCTTGCTCTTGCTCTTTCACAAATCAAAGGTTTTGAGTAAATTACTAAGAAAAGAGTCCGAATAATCCTTGAGTCAAAGTCCCAATCCAAAAATCCCAAATCCTCTTCTCTGTGTCTTTTAATGTGGTATTTATAAATAAAAAATAAAAATCTAATACTAATTGGTTAAAGAAATAAAAATTGCTTAGGAAAAATATGAAAAACCAAGTAAAATAAGATTTTGGCGAAAACTGCACGCAGGCCCGGGCGAGACTGGAGTTGGGCGTTGCTGCTCAAGGATCAACCTGGCAAAGATTGGCCTGGGCGCTATGAGGATCTATGAGGGCTAATTGCGAGGGGCGCTGATTAGCCTGCGGCGAATTGGCCTAAGCCAATTCGTCGCCGATTCTGCTGTCCCTGATTTTTCCGTCGCCTATTTTATTTTATTATTTTTATTATTAAAAATAAATATTATAAGTAATAAATATTATTAAAATAAATATTATTTTGTTTAAAATACCATAAAAAATATTTTGGACTGTTAAAAAATATCGGACTGGACTGGGTCAAAAATTAAGGGTCAACAGTTTGCCTCCTGCTTGAATGATCTGAGACTTTCAGTACAAGAGAGTGAAAAGTAACATGACTTTGAGCAAATTTTGGATGCGTATGGGGTTCTGGACCCGAGACTGGGTACTTGGACCCGAGACTAAATTTGATTTGGATACTTGGACCCGAGATTGAATTTGATTTGGGTACTTGGACTAGAGACTGGGTACTTGGACCCGAGACTGAATTTGATTTGGATACTTGGACCTGAGACTGAATTAGATTTGGGTACTTGGACTCGAGACTCAATTTGATTTGGGTACTTACACCTGAGAATGAATTTTATTTGGATACTTGGACCCGAAATTGAATTGAATTTGGGGTACTTGGACCTGAGACTGAATTGGATTTGGGTACTTGGACTTGAGACTGGTACTTAGACTCGAGACTGGTACTTAGACCCGAGACTGAATTGGATTTGGGTACTTGAATCCGAGACTGGATACTTGGACCTGAGACTGAATTGAATTTGGGTGCTTGGACCTGAGACTGGGTACTTGGACTCGAGACTAAATTAAATTTGGGTACTTAGACCTGAGACTATGTACTTGAACCCGAGATTGAATTTGATTTGGGTACTTGGACCCAAGATTATACTTGATTAGGGTTCTTGGACCCAAGACTGGATACTTGGACCTGAGACTGAATTGGATTTTGGGTACTTGAACCCGAGACTTAATTATATTTGGGTACTTAGACCCGGGACTAAATTGAATTTGGGTATTTGGACCTGAAACTGAATTGAATTTGGGTACTTAGACCCGAGACTGAGTACTTGGACCCGAGATTGAATTTAATTTGAGTACTTAAATCCAAGATTATACTTAATTTGGATACTTGGATCCGAGACTGGGTACTTAGACCCGAGACTGAATTGGATTTGGGTACTTGGACCCGAGAATGGATACTTGGACCCAAGACTAAATTGAATTTGGGCACTTGGACCTGAGACTGAATTGGATTTGGGTACTTGGACCCGAGACTAAATTGAATTTGGGTACTTAGACCCAAGACTGGTTTGGGTTCTAGATCCGGAATGAGTTCTGGTCTAAAAAAAACTAATAAATTTGGATTCTGGACCCGAAAATAATTTGGGTTCTGGACCCGAAACACTTGCAAAAAATTAATTGTAGTTAGTAAAATACTTTGCAAAAAATTTATCTATTTTTTACTATATGTGAGTACCTATATACTCTTACCTCCTGTGTGGAAAAAATATTTAATGAGTAAAAAAATATTTTTTTGACACACAAAATTTATATATATATAGTAAATATCAATTTACTATATGCTCGTGTGATGTTTAATTTAATTGAAGAATTATTAGGACAGAAAGAAATAATGTAAGTTAACTGTTATAAGAAATTATTGATTTTGATTCCTTTTGTTCTTTTATTTTATTTTATTTTATTTCATTCATTTCTTTCTTTTCTTTCATTTCATTCCTTTCTGTTCTTTTCTTTCATTTCATTCCTTTCTTTTCTTTTCTTTCATTTCATTCATTTCTTTTCTTTTCTTTTACTTCATTCTTTTCTTTTCTTTTTCTTTTACTTTATGCTCTCTTCTCTTTTTTTTCATCTTGCCTTAGTTATTTTTCCTATATAAACCCTCTTTTAGCCTTGCATTCTCATTCACAACAATCACCATTTCCTTTTCCTTTTTATTTTTCATTTAAAATCACGAAAGTTTCATCTTCATTTCATTTTTCTTTTCCTTTGCTTTAAGGCTTCATCACTTACCATGGTTGTTGTTCAACATTCTTCGAGGTTCAGGACACGATCAAATAATGAATTACTTATTACCTTAATGATAATAGGGTTAAGCGACTTCCACTATTACCCGGGATGCATCTTCACCATAGTTCCAAAGAAAAAACGCAGGTAGGCATCATTTTGGTGTAATTTAAATACTTATGCACACAAAATTTTGTCAGTATAATTTAATCATAGATGTTATTGTGCGAAAATATACATGAAAGTTTATATAACAAAATTAGTAAATATTATTGTGCAAAAATATACATAAAATTGACGTAACAAAATTAGTAAAAATTATTGTATATATATAAAAAAGTAAAATAAAATAACAAATGTATGAAAATTGATATAGCAAAACTTATAGAAATTATTAAGAGAAAGGGTGTTATAACTGTAATTAAAGTGTAGAAAAGAAATATTTAAACTTACCTTGGCTTACCTATGTTTGGATAGCATGATGGTTGTGACATTCACGGTGGTGGAAACATCCATAAAGCTCGAAAGTGGTATGATCGGGCTCCACCTCCGGTAAAAAGAATGGTTCGAGGAAGCGGATTTGAGGACTTTGTTTTGCAGCTACCATCCCAAGGATATCAAATTGATAGGAGTGTCATCCAAGCACTTGATGAGCGTTAGATGGACACTGCCCATACTTTTCATCTACCCATTGGAGAAATGACCATAGGTCCAGTTGATTTTGCTGCCCTAACAGGCATCTGATATGATGGGATTCTTGTCCCTTTAACTAGCAATATTTTAACCCGCGAGAAAATTCATCAGTTGACCGGTGTTAAGCCCCATTATAGAGGATCTTATAAAATCAAATATTAGCCTATTCGAGAATATTGGATGAAGTATACTCGACCCGAGCAAAATGAAAGAGCTAAACAATATACTTGGGGTTTCTATTGTATCTATTAGGGGCGACCATATTGGGCAGTACTGAGTCTGCCATCCATCTATAGGTGTTGCATGCCCTTTTCGATTTAGATTAGGTGCCAACTTATGCATGGGGAGAAGTCGGTCTTGCATGCCTTCACCATGGTTTTGATGAGATTTGCAGGAATAGAAGATCCTTTACTAGTTTTATGGCTGTCGCTGAGTTATCACTTTACTTATAAATGCTAGTCCAAATAATGCATGTATGTGGACTTTGATCTATCTTTTTCATGCACAAGTATGGGTGTATGAGCACAATTTGGCGAGAGCTCCCATAATTACTAGGCTGTGAGTCGGATACCCACGATTAAGCTTTTGGCTATCGGGCCGTAGAGAAGTGCCTGAAAGCCATTGTGTACACACTCATCGCTATCACATGAGTCGCCGAACCTGGGATCAAGTAAGAAAAATAATGTTAGTATTAAAACTTATGAGTAAAACCACTTACCTGTTTGATTTTCTACAGGTGAATGTAGCTTGGTGGAGAGCCGAAGAAAGGAACAACTAGACTGCATGTATGATCAATGCACTGCCCTTGCAAAAGTCTCATCGAATCATTGCTGGCCCAGTATCTTGTGGCTGGTTTCTTGGTGAAAGGGTATATAACTGGTTTCTTGGCCCAGACCAGAGGAGGGTACCGGGAGATTTCCCATTATTTATGTTGAACACCAGATCCACGCAGGAATTGTATTGGAGTCATGCTCGTAATGGCTTCCATATTGAAGACCTTTTGCTTCCACCGAATATATCATATGTCCAATTCATTCAGGATCAACTGCTAAATTTTGAGGTGTCTCCCACAGGTGTTTAAGGGCTTTTCAGAGATGAAGAAGGAGATAAAAAAGTGGAGGGAGGAGAGGAAGAAGAATACAAAGGAGAGGATGAAGATGAAGAGGAGGAGGATGAGTCTTCTTCCTATCCTTGCGGTGATTCCGGAGCTGGCACTTCTCAAGTAAACATTTACAATTTTATCATTGCAATTGTTTCTTCTTAACTTTTTCTGACTATTTTCGCAATTATTGCAAGCTACTGGCTCAGTTGGTCATGAGGCTGGACCTTCCTCCGTTGTTCCAGTTCAATGACCATTTTCACCAATTCAACAGCAATTTTCTCCATTTGCTCCTTCTTTTCAGCCGGATGTGTCATCTTATCCGCAAGGCTTCGATCTAAATTACTTAGTTCGTCATCCTGTTTCCCAGTGATATATGTTTGCATGTATGAATGAAAATATATGTACTTACCTTTTTCTTATTTGGCTCACAGCAGATGCTCGAAGAGCAGAACAGAAAACTGCAGGAAGAGTTAACAGCCAGTTATCAACACGCTGCCCATTTCGGAGGATTATACCATCAGGAGGCACAAAACTTCTGGGATTTTGATTTCATGGTATGAGGGATCCACATGTTTTTCCTTCAGAAAAGCCCCAAACTGGTGACCATGGTGCACCCTTTACATTTTCAAGTGATGACTATTACAAAACCGACTACCAGGGTAATAGGGGTTCAGGTGCTTCCTCTTTGGGTGGACTTGGGACAGATGATATGCCTCCTCCTCCAACAAGCGATGACTTTTTCAGGGCTTTATTTGATTATGGACCACCCCATCTCAGTGAATAAAAATGTATCGACCAATCATGAAAAATAGAAAGTATTTACTTTCACACTTTAGACTTTTTTTTTCTTCTCTCTCTCTCTTTTTATTTTTTTATTTTCATTTTTTAACTTAATTTTGAAATCAAATGTTGGCTTTGTCAAATTAGTGCTGATATACCTCAGGACTTGGTCTTTTTAAATTAACATATCTATAGCATCATAACCCTAGTTGCCGTACTAAATTCGGGAATCATTTCTATTTGAGCAAGAATTGTTGCACTTCAGATAGGTACATACGCATTACTTGATCAAAGGTCTCATTGAGTTTAAATATTTTCTATCTCATATGCATGCTTATTCAAACTATCATCACTAATAGACTCTACCTACCAAGAGAGATCAACAGTTCTTTGATAGGCTTGAAACGGGGTCTATACGGGACACGGGTTAAGCGGAGGCCAATTGTAAATTGGAGCCGATGTGACACTATGGACAAACCTTCACACTATAAACTTCCTTATCAGAATTGTACGCTATTTGGAAGCATTAAACTCTAGACTTCATTTCCATCCTTTTTTTTTTGCTTCATTAATATAGTTTGAACATCCTTCCATCTTCTTGGCATTAATCTTGATTTGGACAGTCTTTGCCTTTTCACAAAGTTTGGTACCCATATTCATTTCTTTTCTTCTTTTCCCTTTTCTTTCTCTTTGTTTTTCTTACTCATTCTTTTCTTTGAGCATTTTATCATTTTTTTCCTTCTTCCCTGTAGGACTGTTAAGTACAGGACTTTTAAGAACTGGATGACCTTTCTTCTATCTCTCTAATTTTGATTGAATCTTTGGTTGGGTTAGACCAATTCCAGTCAAACTATCCTTGGAAGTCTTTTACTGCTTTAGGTAAAAGAGAACTCGATTGGATTTCTGAACTATTTTGGGTTTTATTTTCTTTATTTTCTTCTCTTTTATTTCCTCTTTTTTTCTTTTTCTTTCTTTTTTTTTTATTATTATTGGGTCTTAATTCTAGAAGAATTGTCTTGACTAAAGATGAGTGGAGTAGAGTGAGTCTACTTCAGTGGGGATAAATTATTTGTTATTCTTATGTCATCTTAGTAAATTGGAGATATTAGGTCTAGCATCAGGTGAACTTCAACTACCCTTATGGTCTTGAGAACTACAACTTTCCTCATGGTTTTGACTATGCATTCCTTTCTTTGATTTTTTTGACTCTTCACCTTAGTGATCATAAGATTTGCCAAAAGTGTAACTACAGCTTAGGGTAGGTTATCGGACTTATAAGTCAATAAAGAGAAAGTTGAAATCTTACGAAGGCTCAAGGGGACAACTAGGGATTGCTATTTAATTGGGTGAATACTAGTTGTTAGCTTATCAAACAATGCCTAGATCATCTCTCCCTTAAATAAGCAGAGTTTAATTTTGACTCGAAAGTTTGTCAAAGCATGTTCTAAGACTAACTAGGACCTAGACAAAGGTCATTATGCAGGAGCCCTCTCTAACTAAGCATACATAACTCAATGCTATAGAGCAATTTCCTCACCTAGTAAAGCCATTCGAATCATGATGCATAGATATGCTAATTTATAAATATCAAGTTAAATTTGTCATTGGTTGAAAACTAAAATGAACAAAGACTAACAAAAATTTGATGAAAGTAATTTATTCAAACAACTTTAAATTTGAAAAACACAATTGTTCCAATTAAATATTAAAGAAAGCAAAATAAATAAAGCAACACTCCAAGCTAAGGAAAGTTTGTTGAATAAAATTTCTCCTTATTTCACATCTTCGACATTCTAGTCTTGAAAGATAGAATCTTCCTCCACTCCTCCTCCTACCATGAAGGTTGCTGGCAGAGGTACTCTTTCAAATTTAGGCAAAGGATTGCTCTTGGTATTGAGCTTATCTAGCTCAGGTAACTTTCTATTATCAATTAAATTCTAGATCTCATGCCTCAACTTCATACAGTTATCCATTTTGTGTCCAGGCCTTTGATGGAATTGGCAAAATGCCTTAGTATCAAAGTTAGGTGGAAGAGGATTGGGCAAAGGATGAGGAGTCAAGGGTTGTAATAATCCCTTCTTTTGTAGCTTATTGAGAACCCAAGACAACGACTTCTCCAATTCTGAGAACTGCCTTCTATTTACTTGACCAGTCACATCAATATCAATTTCCTTTTGAGTGCTTTGATTGCCCGACTGTTAGTTCCGTTTCTCATTCCTTCTTACTAAAAAGTGGGGCTTCTCCCTTTCCCATTCTTCAATTTGTAGACCAGCTTGGAGAAGATCTTTGAAATCCCAAATGAGTGTATGAGACATCTTTTTGCGAAGATTAGGCAACACCCCTCTCACAATCATCCTAATCTAATCTGACTCATTAGGCCTCTTCTTGAGCAAAGCAGCCTTATTTCTCCATCTCTTTACATAATTAACAAAGTTCTCATTTGGTCTTTGCCTAATGGTCTCCACCTCCATCAAGGTAACTTTCAGCTTGACATTGTACTGATACTATTGAATGAAGGCTTTGTACAACATGTCCCAATCTTTTTGGATACTTTCTTCCAAGGTGTTGAACTAATTCTAGACAACAGGTTCTAATGAAAGTATGAAGTACCTTAGAGTTTGAGCCTTAATAGCTCTAGCAGATTGCATGGCAGTGATGTACTGCTTAACATGCAAGTGAGGATTTTCTGTACCATTATACCTAGCAAAGGAAGGCATCTTGAACTTATAAGGGACCTCCTCATCTTGTTCAAACAACTTATCTACCTTCTAACATTTCTTCAATTTTTAGCTTCTTTTTAAACTTCTTTTCCAAATTGGAAATTATCTTCTCAACATTTGAAGTTTCAGTCTTTTCGATAGTTGCTCTTTCCACAACCTTCGGCTCTTTCTTCTTATCTTGAGGATCGTGGAAGTATTGGGCCCAATATTCATCACCATCCATAACCATCTTGTCATCATCGAAGACTACTTCACCAACTTTAGCCTTTCCCTTGTCTTTCTTGGTGCTTCCGGATGCTTCAGCAGTGTTCCCAAACATTGCAGCCATTTGACTTTTCATGATCTCAGCTAGGGCCCCCTTTAGTTCTTCCATCTTGACTTAAAGGCATCATCCAACATCTTTTGAATCTGCTCAGGTTCCATTGCTTTTGGTGAGAAGCTAACTGAGTTACGACTAGATTCTTCGTCTCCGGCATAGGTCGGATTGTCATAGGCTTTTGAACTATTGTAATCTAGGACCATGAGCAAGAGAGGATTAATGATATGTTATGCAATGTGTGTATGCATGTATGCATGTATGCACAAACAATAAGCAAACAAGGATAAATAGGACATTTATTCCAACATTATAACATCTACACACGAATGACGAGTCTCTTTTCCTAGGTATCTAGTTAACAAAAATACCAACATGGGATTTTTTGTTTTTGAAAAGTTCTCTCGGACGGTTCAACCAATAGTTATATTTTCAAAAATGGAAATCAGTTCATGAGAATTCTCATTAATTATGTTTTAATCCATTCAACCAACTAAAGCAGCTTTTATGCTATATTGGATTAAAACTAAATTAAGAGGTTTATTATAAATATATTTCACACTTAAAAAAGTAACTAATGATTCATGCCAAAAAATAAAATGATGATTAATAATTCTTAGTATAAACTAGGCTCACAATTGATTTTTAGTATTCCATAATTGACCTAAATAATTTGTAAGCTCTTTTAGAGAAAAGGTTGGATGAAATGCAAAAATAGTTTTGTTTGAAAAACCCATTGTAAAAAGATTTTAGATAAAATGGATTTTGACTTTGTATTTGAGTCATGAGAAAAGAATTTTTGATTTGTTTTTAGAAAAGTTTTATGCCCAAAGACCATCTTGAAAAGTTTTGAAAATAGCTTTGGTCTTTTGGATTAAAAAAAAATTATTTTGAGCTTACAATGTACTTATGTCATATTAGAAAAAATAACAAACCAAATAAGCCATGATTTAAACCAAGATAAATTAACCGAAATGGCTAGAAATGGCCATAAATGCCATTTTTGCCTATAAAACCCTCCCAAATCAAATTTTTATACTCTTTTATCACTCTAAAGCACCTAAACTTCAAATTTTCTATTCTACTCATTTTTCATCCCCTTTTAATGGCTCCAAAAGACCACAAGAAGAAGTCCTCCAAGAAAGACAAGGGCAAGGGAGTTGCCATTTCTTCACACCATGAAGAAGCTCTTAGACAAATGACATACAAGGTGGGATGCCATGATGATGGTGAGAGAAAGAGACATGTGTAAGTGGGGATTTTCACCCCCTACTCCCACGTGTAATAGTTTTTGCAACTTTGACACTATTAGGCTCAGGGCCTTAGAGAACACGGGCCTAAACCTGGAGAAAATGGAGTCGCCACCCGAACGGGCCGAGAAAAAGAAAGGGGTGGATGATTTGATTCCTAAGGAATCCCCAACCCCCTAATGGATTTCAAAAAGTTAGGTACGTATGGAGAATGTGAGAATGACCCAACACCCCCATAATGCCTGATTCATTGGAACCAGCCTCCTTTTCAAGTCTAAATATTATTAAATTCTTAAGCATTATAATATCATCCATACTACATGCAATTCAAAATAAATAAAAATTCATTGTATTAAAGCAAAGAAGGACCAAACAAATAAAAATTGGCACCCATACAAGATGGAAACTTGCCCTTACAACAATTGTCCAATGTCCAAAACTAAATAAAGTAGGACATTAACCATTTGGTGGAAACATGTCCTTTACATTAGCCCAAAACCTAAAATAAATTAAATTACATTGAACTTAACTAATGAGGTACCCATAAAGTGAAAACATACCTCTTACATCATTGAAATAGTCAAACAACAAGCATTTGGGGTAAAAACCTAAAGAAAGTAACTAGGGCAATACATTGAGCTTTAGTCTTTAGGTTGAAAGGCTTAGGTTTCCACAGCAAGTATATACCAAAAGGTACAAGGCTATGAGTGGTTATGCCATGTTCGATCTTCATACCTTGAGTGAAAGTATGGTATCCCTTACATGATACAACACGGGTAACACGGGCATCCTAACTCATACACACGGTGCAATCTGAATAATACAATGGATAATATCACGATAAGAAATAATAGAATAATATAAAGACCAATGGAATCAACTTCTCTTATCCCCGGTGGAGTCACCACTGTGAGCGGAGATTTTCTCCCCCACTCCCAGTAGAATAATTCTTGCGACTTCAGCACTATTTAGGCTCGGGGCCTTAGAGAACACGGGCCTAAGCCCGGAGAAAATAGAGTAGCCACCCGGATGGGCTAAGAAAAAGAAAGAGGTGGATGACTCGATTCCTAAGGAATCCCCAACCCCCTAATGGGTTCGAAAAGTTAGGTATGTATGGAGAATGTGAGAAATGGCCTAGCACCCCCACAACGCCCGGTTCATTGGAACTGGCCTCCTTTGTAGATCTTAAAAATATAAAATTCTTAAATATAATGATATTATCCATACTACATGTGATCATTAGAATAAATAAATACTTTATTAAAATCATAATAATGTCCAAATAAAACAAATAAATGGATACCCATTCGAGGATGAAAACATGTCCTTACATCATCTAATATCTAAAACTAAATAGGACATCCACCGAAAGGTGGAAACGTGTCCTTTACATTGATCCAAAAACTTTAAAATAAGTTAAATTACATGATGCTCACAATATGAGGTACCCAAAATATGGAAACATACCTCTTACAATGTTTTGAAACCAAAGCAAATCGATAAAGGTAACCAACCATTCATCATAAGTAAAATATTCATCCAAGACATGAAATATCAATAAAAATATATAATAAACATTCATCTAATAAGGCAGTGTGTAACACCCCGATACTCCATATAAGTACTATACATATACCTGGTATACACACAGTAAGTATATAAAGTATAAGGATGTCACTTTTCGTTACATTTTTAAAACCTTTAACAGAGTTCAAACCACAATACATAAATTTAAAGAACATTTATAAAATCATTATACTATTAATGATCTTACAAATATGTCATAATCTTATCTTTATCAAAACTTCATTTATACATATAAATATACTCTCGTCAGAAATACATCATAATTAAAAGTTATACATGTATGCATTACCCTCTAGTTGGTCTCGACAAACTCTTAATCTTCTCGTGGCAACAAAAGACTTCATATCTTCCACCTAGTCACCTGCGCGATTACACATCCGCGCTAAGCCCGAGAGCTTAGTAGTACAAATATAAAATATAAACATACATTATAGAAATTCTAACATATAATGAAATATCACTTCCATGTACCATTAAATTCTTATCATGTTTTTATTTGCCTTCTTAACTGCACCGTTCATATATCTCGTCTAATTTCGTATGTTATCTACATATATACATATCATTATCACCAACCACAGATCCATCACTAATACTCACAATCAATATATCAATACACACATTTTGTATCATATTTCATAACATTTCATGTCATTATTTTATTCACCATTCACCAATCATGAATCACATTACCAACAAAGGCCGCCATAGATCTCATTACTCATTTATTTCAACATTTGTATATCACATCGAAAACAAAGACAGACTAGGGCCCAAAAACACTAATATGCCATTCAACTTTCAGAGTTAATGTTTTGGTTTAATTCTCACATTTATCATTATCCCAACTAGGCTTCAAGGATTTAGGTTCAACCAAGCTTCAAGGGGAACAAAGCATGCTAAGTATCAACCCAACTTGGCTTCAAGAACCAATCCAACCTAGCTTCAAGGGTTGTAACATCTCAATTAGGCTTCAAGGATTTAACCCAACCAAGCTTCAAGGGGAGTAAAACATGTTAAACTTTAACCCAACTTGGCTTCAAGGATCAATTCCAACCTAACTTCAAGAGATTGTTACTAATATTAGGCATGCCACCAACAACAAACTCTAAAAATGGAATAACACATTAGCCACACAATTCATTTATCAATTTCATTCTCAGTTGAATCATCATAGCCAATCACAATGGCTTCATATATCATTTGAATCATCATAGCCAATCACAATGGCTTCATATTAATATACAACATCAATTACATTAACTAAACCAACATATCATTATTCAATCATCTAGGCATGCTTCAATCATATCCTTCACCTCATTATAACTCAAAACATTAGTTACACAACTCTTTATGTCTCAATTTACATTAAGGTAATTCATCATAAAAGTATTTACAATAATAAATTGCATTGCACATACCTTTTTGAATGATCCTCATCTCTTCCACACTATACAAGTCATATTATAATACTTCATCACTCAAGTATACATAATCAAACACATTAAACATCCATTAAGAATGATCATCATTGATATACACATATATAATTTACCTTATTCTTAGATTTAGAATCCTCAATATACATTTGTTTAGGTCATCTTTGTTTTAAGTATATTCAAAGTGTAAATACAAAAAGACCTTGGAAGGATTCAACAATGTGAGAAAGGCAAGGAACAAATCACAGTAGCAAACACACTCAAGGGACACGGCCAAGCTTGTGGCCGTGTCTCTCAACCAAAAGCAACAGAAGCAAACATGGGCAAGGGACACGGCCGTGTCTCCTCCAAAAATCATCCAACACGGCCAAATTTCCATAGACTTGGCCGTGTCTCTCAAAAATACTTTAGGTTGGCCGTGTCTCTTCCTTGGTTTGGCCGTGTCTCTCATGTATAAAACCCTAAACATAGCCAAAACACCTTTGATTGAATTTGAACACATTATGCACAACATAAACTCATTCAAATGAATGTAATCAAAGTCATTAACACTTATTTTACATATTCATCACAATATACACATTAACAATACATCAACAATCCATTTAATCATCTACCATTTCAAAACCCTAAAACCAAACATCACTCTTAACTTATCATCTTCAAACCAAAACCAACATCAATTCAACCTTTTTAACTTATAATCAATCTCAACACTTATAAACTCATCTCAAACACACCTATTCATAATCTCAACACATCACAACCCACCCCAAACATAACTTCAAAAATAACAAAGATAAACAAGATAGTACTTACCTTAAATGAAGAAATTTCACAAATCTCCAACTTAATCCTTTGATTCTTCCTTCAATTTGATTCTAGCATTTAGAACACCTCTCTTGCTCTCTCTTTTCTTGGATAGCCGGCACACAATTGAGAAGAAAAGAAAATAAACACAAGTCAACTTTTTTTCTTCTTTAAATCTCCACCAAGCAATTCTAGCCAAGCAATTACCTAAATGCCCTCAACCATTTAACTTAACCTTTGTCACTTATATGCCCATTGAAGTAATTTCACATATCACAAGTTAAAATATCTTCTTACCTTGACTCCCCAATTGACCAACTTATATGTTATATATATTACAATATACACAACATATACATTCTCTTAACACACTCATTTCCTTTGAAAAAACATATATACATTTAATTCAAATCAAAAACAACAATTGTATCAAAACTTCTAGGCACACTTTGGGATATTACACAGTGAGTATATGAATTTAGGGTTTATGCATCATTTAGGATTTTTTGAATAAAATTAGGGTTTTGTAGGTTTTATGTTTAACAATTAGGGTTTTGTATTTACTGGATTAGTCAATTGAGAAATATTTAATATAAAAGAAATAATATGGCTACTGGATGTTTGAATAAAAAATTAGGTTTGAAATAAATTAGGGTTTGGATATAGAGAATGGATGTTCCGGATTTAGGGTTTTGGAAAATAATATTAAGATTTAAGGTTTAAGTAAATAAAATTGAAGATCATGAAAATAGGATTAAGAGGTAGGTGTTTAGAAAGAATAGGCTACTGTGATTTTTAGAAAAATAAAATTCATTATGGTTTTGAGAAAACAGATTATGGTTTTGTGGTATTAGAAAAGTGTAATTAGGATTTTAGTTTTCAAAAGTTAGTTTAATGAGTATTAAGATATTAGGGTTTTGAAAAATAATTTTTAGGATTTTAGATAGAAACTAGATGATAAATAAAATAATTGATCAATGTGTTATAAATAAAAACCCATCTATTGTTTTCTTAAATAATTGATCAAATTAAATAATGAGGCTACTGTAAAATATAAAAAAGTTAATAGAAACTCAAACCTCCGTTGTTGGTTCCACCATAATTTTAATTCTGGTTGAACAATAATAAAGACAGTGTGGACTGCCTTTTATAGATTGTTTGTTTGTTGCTTGCTCTTGCTCTTTCACAAATCAAAGGTTCTGAGTAAATTACTAAGAAAAGAGTCCGAATAATCCTTGAGTTAAAGTCCTAATACAAAAATTCCAAATCCCCTTCTCTGTGTCTTTTAATGTGATATTTATAAGAAAAAATAAAAACCTAATACTAATTAGTTAAGGAAATAAAACCTATTTAAGAAAATATTAAAAACCAAGTAAAATAAGGCTTGGGCGAAAACTGCACTCTGGCCTGGGCGAGATTGGAGCTGGGCGCTGCTGCGCGAGGATAGGGCTATTGAGGATTGGCCTGGGTGCTATGAGGGTCTGCGAGGGCTAACTATGAGGGGCGCTGATTCGCCGTACAATTTGCCGCAAGTACAGCTGCGGTGAATTGACCTAAGCCAATTCACCACCGATTCTGCCGTCGCCGATTTTATTTTATTTTTTATTTTATTTTTATTAAAAATAAATATTATAAGTAATAAATATTATTTATTTTAAAATAAATAATAAATATTAAAATGCCACAAAAATTATCTTAAACTATTTAAAAATATCATACTAGACTGGGTCAAAAATTAAGGGTTTACACCGTCATTCGAATTGAAACTAACAGTTTTTGAATCATCCTATATAAGGTTTGGTTTAAGTTTAAGAATTTTATAAATAGAAACCGGCAGCTCCTGAACCATAGCCATATCTAGCCTGAGGAATATGACTCACTACACGAAAAAGCCGGGAAGAAAGTAAAAGCGGTAAATGACTTGATTTCTGAAGAATCCCCAACCTCTACTAGGGTTAGAAAGTTAGGTAGGCATGGGGAAGGTGAAAAGTGACCCAACTTCCTCACAATACTCAGTTCATTGAAACCAGTCTCCTTTTCAAATATAAATATTATTTAAGTTTATATTATTATGATATCACTCATATTACAAACAATTAAAGTAAATAAAAAGATGACAACTACCATATCATAAATCAAGCAATAAATGGGCACCCATACAAAATAGAAACTTGCCTTTATAATGTCTAATAGTCCAAAATACAAATAAAAATAAAACACCCATAAAAGAGTGAAAACATATTCCTTACAGTTGTTTGAAAAAATAAATAAAATAAAATAAACAATTTAAATAAAAAAAGGCACCTATAAGTGGAAACATGCCTTTCACAAATACTTTAAAATCCAAATAATAAGTAATTATAATTCCATCATTCATAATATAATAGATAATCTAAGTATGTAATTAATAATCACACAAACAACCGTAAATTTAGGCTTTAATCAAATGAAATTAGGGTTTTGATCCATAAAATTAGGGTTTTGATTTAGGTTTGGTTATGATTTTGATTGTTAAATTAGTAAAATCAAACAATAAATCAAAACACTATAAATTTGCAATGTTGTATATTAAATAAGAATGATAATTCATTAAATTGAATAAGTATTAATTATTAAAGACCATACTAACATTGTTGTGTCCACCAAATAATATCATTGAACCAAGCCTTGTTTAAGCAGCACAATTTCTTTATAGAAACTGATACTTGATGATTTTGAGATTAGTTTGGATCAGTTAAGCTTTAGTTGAACCAAGTAATCTTAAGATTGCTCATTTTGCTCTTTTGTTCTTTTTTTTTGCCATTGTCTCTTTTTTTTTTTTCTCTCTGTATCTCTTTGGTTTTTTTTTCTTTGATTTATCTTTTTTGTTTACTCTTAGCTACTCTCTTCTCTCCCTAATTAATTGCTCCTCCAGTCCCTTTTATATTATAGTATTAGGGTTAATCAGGAATGGAGTCTTGATTTAGCTAGAAAACATTGTAATTATCTAAAAATATTTAGAGTTTTATACAGTTTAGGAGAATTTAGATGCAACGAATTAGTCATGGCCTCATAGAGAATTGGCCATGGGTCATGACCAATTTTCCATGGGTCATGACCAATTCACCATGAGTAATAGCCACTTTCAATCAGTCATGGCCAATTTGTCATGACTTACTGCCAATTCCAATCAGTCTGGTAACTTGTGTTTTTTGGGCTTTTTAACTTGGACCAGATTTATTCAGTGACCAAAATTAAGGGTCTACAGTTTATCCCCTGCTTGAACAATTTGGAATTTATTCAAGGAGAGTGAAAAGCAATTTGATTTTCTAGATGCTTCCATAAATATTGAATGATCTTGGTGTCTTCCAATGAATGCTTCAATAAATCTAAATTAATCCAAGCGTTCCAATAAACTCAAGATCTTCCGATGAATACTTTAATAAATCGGTACTTTAGTAAACCCAAGGTCTTTTAGCATATGCTTCAATAAATTTGAGCTAGTCTAGATGCTTCAGTAAACCCAAGGATGCATCAATAAATTTTAGCTAGTCTGGGTACTTTAGTAAACCCAGAATCTTCAAGTGGAGGCTTCAATGAATCCGAACTACTCTGGGTGATTTAATAAACCCAAGGTCTTCTAATGGATGCTTCAATAAATTCAAGTTGATTTGGGTGCTTCAAATAAACCTGAGATCTTTAAATGGATGCTTCAATAAATCCAAACTAGCCCTGGTGCTTTAATAAAATACGGTCTTCTAATGGATGCTTCAATAAACCCGAGTTGATCTGAGTTATTCAAATAAACCCAAGACCATCAAGTGGACGCTTCAATAAATCCTAGCTAATATGGGTGCTTCAAATAAACCTGAGTCATCTTAAGATGCTTAAAAAAAAACCCTGCCAATCTGGGTACTTTAATAAACCTAAGTTCAAAATACAAGTAGTTTAACAAACCCACTTTTGTCTGAGGATGCTTCAGTAAATCCTGTTAGACTCTCATCTAGACACTTTGAAAAATCCAACTTCTACTCTAGATACTTCAACAAATCTAGAATTCACTTAAAGATGCTTCAATAAATCCTCAAAGTTGTACTGTTAGGATACTTCCAGTATATGTTAGAGATTCGGATGCTTTAACAAATCTGAAGAGTTCATCAAAATCTGAGTAGACTTGGTTGTGAATGTTTCAGTAAATCCACTAAGGTTTCAAATGGATAAAAGCTTGATTTTGAATACCTCAACAAATGCAAAAAAAATGTATGCCTTTTAATAAATGGATCTTCGTCTTGATTCTTTACTCTTGGGAATGGACCTTTATCCTATCTCAACTTTAGCTCTTCTAGCTAGATTGATCTTTATTCTTGGTTCACTTGAGGTCTTTGGCTTTCTTCTGTAGGCACTTGTTCCATTCTTTTCAGTTCTTCATTTTGCAAAACATTCATCTACTTTTTAGCCTTCATATTCTCTCTTTGCTCCCAATAATTTTGTTTCCATGCAAGCTCCAACTGATGTTTATGTTTTGTCTTGTTCTTTATATACGTATGCATCTCTATCAAGCAATGGGCCTTTTTTCCCCCCTGACGCTATGTCTACTTCTCATTGTTTGTGTTATAGAGTATTGACTATTTACCCTGACAAAGAATAGATAATAAGAGATGACAAAAATGAAAAATGACATACTTATGTATGCATGATATGCATGAATGATACTTATAGTGATTGACTCACATACCGAGGTGATAGGTCCAAGCACTCTCATATGTACCTTTCATATGCTCATTTAGGTCTTACATTAGGAAATCAAAAGACATCACTTCTATGGCTTTATCTCCAATATATTGAAAACATGAGTAGTGAGGGCATAAGCAGGGTAGTTAGAGACACAAGAGATACTCATTTCAACCCATGATTCAACACATTGTTTGGTAACTTCTTCAGGAACTTGCAAATGATCCTTTCATTAGCCCACCCTAGCTCAATGAGTATTAAAGGTTCGACAGTGCAACGTACTTTCCTTAGCTTTAAGGCTCGAGTGATAATAAAACACTTTTAAATTTTAAAATCACATGTCAGTTTTGTTAAATCAGTGTCAATATATCTCAGGGCTCGGTCTTTCAAATTAACACATCTATAACATCATAACCCTAGTTACCATACTAAAATTGGGAATCATTTCCATTTAAGCAAGAAATGTTGCACTTCAGATAGGCATATGCACATTACTTGGCCAAAGGTCTCATTGATTTTTAAATATTATCTATCTTATATGCATGCTTTTTCAAACAATCTCCACTAACATACCCCACCTATCAAGAGAAATTAACAGATTTCTAATAGGCTTGAAATGGGGTCTGTAAAGAATATTGACTAAGTGGAGGCCATTTTTTTAAATTAGAGTTGATGTGACATGAATGATAAACCTTTACACTATAAAATTTATGTTGGAACCATATACTGTTGGAAACATTCTTAAACTTCGAGCATCATTTTCACCCTCTAGGCATGTTGTTATCTTACTTTATGAAAAGATAGAACTTGAATTTTCTTCCATCTCCTTGGCAAAATTTTGAATATGATTAGGATGATCGTTACTTTTGCAAAAAAAAAAAATTGAGACCCTTATTCTTATTTTCTTTTCTTCTTATTTTCTTTTTCTTTTTTTTTTTGTTATGGTTTTGACCTTTTTCCTTTCTTTTCCTTTTTCTTTTTCTTGTTTGTTTTTTTTTATTTTAGATCCTAGCTTTAAGAAAGTCATATTATTTGTACTGTTTAATGCTTCTGACTATGGAGTAGCACAAGTCTGCTTTAATAAGGATCAATCTTTTGTTACCCTGATGGCATCTCAAGATGAAGTAGTTTTGAGATATCACATCTAATTACGATAAACTTCAATGGTCTTCATGGTCTTGATTAAACATCCCTTTCTTTGATCTTCTTGCTCCTAGGTTGCTCAGTGATCATCACACTTATCATGAATGTCACAACAACATAGGAAAAGTTATCAGGTTTACAAGCCAATAAAAAGCAAACTAAAATCTCATGAAGGCTCGAAGGGAAAAACTAAGGATTGATGATAATATGGTGGATACTAGTTATTGGCTCAACAAATAATGCATAGATCATCTCTCTCTAATAGACAGAGTTTAATTTCACTTTGAAAGTTTATAAAAGCATGTTTTAAGATCGACTAGACCAAGTAATTATGTAGGAGCCCTCACTAAGCAAGCATATATAACTTAATGCTATAGAATAATTCTCTCACCTAGTAAAATATTCGCATCATGATGCATAGATACACTAATTAATGAATGTCACGCTAAATTCATCATCGCTTGAGCACTAGAATGAACAAAAACTAGAAAAATTATAAATGTGACAAAAGTAATTTATTTAAACAATTTTAATTTGAAAAACATAATTGTTCCAATAAAATACCAAAGAAAGAAAAATAAGATAAGCAGTGCTCAAGCCTAGGGAAGTTTGTTGAGTTTGAGTAAAAAATGCCTTATCTACTTAGACATGATAGGGCAAGGATCTTTCCATCATTAATGATTTTTTTATTTCATGCCTTAACCGCATACATAAATCTATTTTGTGACCAAGCACCTGATGGAACTGATAGAAAATCTTTGTATTAAAATTAAAGGGCAGAAGATCCAACAAAGGTCAAAGGGCTAGAGGTTGTAATAACCTATTCTTCTATAATTTGTTGAAGACCCAAGAGAGTGGCTTCCCCAGTTCTGAGAATTGAAGCTTCTTTACTGGCTTAGTTATTGCATTTACCTTAACATCTTTTATGTCCCTCTTAACTTTGTCTATCGGAATGGTAGCCACCCTTGTTGCTGCCTTTTCCATTGTATATGTTTTTTCTCTCTCCCATTCTTCCAATTAAAGACTTGCCTGTAGAAGATCATTGAAATTCCTTATAAGGGTTTTAGCCATTCTTTCTTGGAGAGGGGAAAGTGCCCTAGACTATCATTCGAATCTGATTAGCATTATCTAGTCTTTTCTTTAAAAGAGATGCCTTATTCCTCCGTCTCTTTATATAGTGAGTAAAACTCTCATTTTGTCTCTACCTAATATACTCAACCTCCATCAAGGTTACCTCTAACTCAATATTGTACCCATACTTTTAGATGAAAGCTTTGTATAGTAAATCCCAGTCTTTTTAAGTGCTCTTTTCTAAAGTGTTATACTGATTTTGCAATGTTTGAAATTTTAAACAGTAATTTTCTAATATATAATGATATTGGACTGTGTATATTGATGAAAGTGGCTTGGAATTTGAAATAAGTGGAAAATTAGGATGTGATAAGTTTAAAAAGTTGAAAGTTAATCTAGGTATGGACGAAATCAGTATTTCCAAAAAAGAATACTAAAGTAATAAAAATTTATGAAAATACCCCTGTAATCCTAAATTGAATTTTAATGAGATTAGAATGTGAAATATAGATAGTAGGGTTTTAAATCAATTAAAGAGATTATTTTTATGGTTTTACGAAACTAAAATTCAAATTAGAATAAAACATTAGGAAAGTGGGTGTGCCATAGTTACGGTGAGCACACCTTACCCAATTAAACCCTAGATATTATATATGTAGAACTTCTCCTCACTTCTATCATCATCATTCACACCATTCACCTCATCACCACCATATTTTCATTCTCCTTCTTCTTTCTTTCATTAATTAGAGCAAGAATCAAGAGATATTCATATCTAATTGCAAGTTTCTAGGAGAATTCACCATAATAGGTAAGATTATCATCAAAATAATCAAAGGGGAAGTGAGAAAAGTGGATGGAAAGAGTTCTTGAAAAGGTATGTGCTTGTGTATTGATAGTTTGTAATTGTATGATTTTCATTGAATTTTAATGTTAATACAAGTTAGTTGAATCATTTTAATTGAATTATTTGTGAAAGAATTGATTGATTGGGATTTGTGCAAAAAGTTGGGTATTTAACATTTTATGTGAGGAGTTTACTTTTTAGCTTATTTTTACTGTGTCTTAATAAAAGGAAAGTTGGTGTAGCTTTTAGCTTGTTAAAAGATGAATTTTAGAGTTTGGAGAAATCTAGGAAAAACATATGGGTGTATGGATATTTCCACATGACCGTGTGAATTTTTCAGCCTCTGTAATTTTGTTTCCAGTGTGGTTTTGACATGCACAAGCGTGTGCATAATTCCACATGGCTGTGTGGGATTTTTCAACTTCTGTAATTTCACTTCCAATAAGGTTTTTATATGCATTGGCATATGGATTTACTAGACATTCCGGTGCCTACCCTGTTACCCTAGTTTTTTTTTCACTCCTAAAAAAAATTCATTTCTTATCTTAAAGCAATTTCCTTTTTCAACTAATCTTTATAACACATGTTTTCTAAAAAGTATGCAAAATTGTCAATTTGAAAAGTTAGGGTTTAGAAATGTTTATGAGTTAAATTTCAAAGAAAATTAAGAACTTTAAAAGTGTTAAACATGAATTATAGTAATGTTTTATTAAAGTGATGAGTAATTGAATACTTAATTGCGAATAAAAGAGTAATGAATTGTATGAATCATACTAGTATTAAACCTAGTTTTTGGATTGATTGGCTAGCCAAAGGGTGGATATCCATTGTGATCATGGGCACTCCATGCCATCAGTGGACACACTGTATCACCAGTGACAGTGGGCATATTTGCTAAAAATGAACATATTTTATTAATAGTGGCTTTTAGCCATATTCTTGATAGTGGACATTACTTTGCATCAGTGACTTATTATCCGATCCTAAGGTTTAAACTCAGTGTGTGCGGGCAAAATAAGAAGAATTATCAAACAAGTTACTTATGTTAAATTATTAAACATGCCTAAGTATCTTGAACTTTGAGTTTACCAATATTGTGATTGATTGATCTGTAAGTAAACCTAAATTAATGTTTTGTAACATTCTATAGTAGTGTTTTCTTTTTTCTATATAAATGATTATTTAAAGGATATTTTTCTTTGTTATATTCTTTTACAAATTATGAATATGCAAGCACCATTAAGCTTTACTTAGCGTGTTAGATTTGTTTCTAATATGTAGATCAAACAGGAAGAGTTGAGACTGCAGTGTAAAAGTTCCAAGTTCCAGACCAACCGCATCACAAAAGGTCTTATGAAAAGCATTGTAAATAATGTACTTTAAATAGTTCACATAGCAGTATTTCTAAATTTTGCATGACAATTATATATATATATATGTGTGTGTGTGTGTGTGTGTGTGTGTGTGAGAAGTATGAATTATGTAAATACATTTTCGGATAAACATGGGTCTTTTGGGAGTTACAATGGTTACATAATATATATACATATCTATCGTATGTGCATATTATTTTAATGTTGAGAATTTAGTTAAATTTGTATTGTTGATGGTAAAAATGGATGATCTTGAGGGTTGAATGAAAAAGGAATTGTTTGAATGAATTTTTCCTAGGAAATGCAGGGGATGGCAGTAACAAAATGAAATACGCAGGCGTGTCATTCCAGTGGACATGGTCATGTTGTATATTTTTCATTGAGGGAGATAGTGTTGAATTTAAACATATAGGCGTGTCAATCTCATTTGACACGGGCGTGTCCTTGTTTTAAGAAACAAAAGACTTTTTGAGTTGTATAGAATTGAGAGTTATTTAACATCTATTTATAGTCAAGTGTATAGATTATTTAGGATTGTTACAAGTTTTGCACCATAGGATCCAAAGAAAGCATAAAGTATCTTAATGTTTGAGCCTTAATGGCTCTATTAGAGAGCATAGTAGTAATGTACTACTTGATATGCAAGTGAGGATTTCTTGTACCATGATATTTATCAAAAGTAGGCATTTTTGAACTTGTATGAGAGATTATTATTTTCTTCTAATAGCTTGTCCACTTCTAAAACCTTTTCGACTTTTAGTCTCTTTTCAATCTTCTTTTCTAATTGAGCAATTAGTTTTTCAACTTCAACAGATTCAGTCTTCTCTTACATCCTTCTTCTTTTCTTTATGTTGGAAATATGTATCCCAGACATTATCATCGATCACTACCTTTTCTTCACAAATGGCTACCTCAGCTACCTTAGCCTTTCCATTATCTTTTTACTTCTTAGAACTAGCAGATGCCTTAGTAGTGTTATTTTCTACCAGTACAGCTAACTGACTTCTCACGGCCTTAGCCAGGGTCCCCTTCAATTCTTTCATCTTGGATGTGAGGGCTTCAATTATCAAGTTCTGAACTTGCTCACGATCCATTACTTTCGATACGAAGTTGACTAAATACTTACTGAACTTTGAGTCATTGACATAGGTTGGGTTGTTATACACTCTTGAATTGTTATACTTCAGGTCTATGAGCTAGAAAGAATCAATGCGATGTATGTATGCATGTGTAGCAAACAAACAAATATAGTCAGGGCATTCCTTCCAACATTATTTCTTTCTAGACATGAATGACTAGTCTCTTTCCTAGGTGTTATAGTCAACAAAAATAACAATGGGGGATATTTTTATTTTTGAAAGAATCTCTCAGACGCAATAACTAATAGTTGTGTTTTCAAATACAAAAGTCAGTCTATGATAATTTTCACTAATTAAGCCTTAACCCTTTGGATCTACTGAGCATCATTTCTGCTATATTTTGGATTAAAACTAAATTAATAGGTTTATTATAAATAGACTTCTCATTTAAAAAGGTAAATAATGATTCATGCCACAAACAAGTTCACAACTAATAAGTATTAACATAAAAAAGCCCATAATTAATTTTAATATTCCATAATTGACCCACCTACTTACAAGCCCCTTTCAAAAAATTTTGATCCATTGTAAATTTTTTTTTTTAATTTTAAGGCCTAATAAAAGCTTGATTTAGAAAAATGGACCATAAAATAAAAGATAATTTTTGGGAACTTCTTTGAAAATATTTCAAAGCCCATTGTAAAAATTTGTTTCAAAAATCAATTTTGGGCTTCATAGTTAGGCCATCAGGCAGAAAATAATTGTTGACCCAACTTTGAAAAGTTTTGAAAAGAGTTTTTGGGCCATAAAATTGTTTTGGGTTTTCACCATAATTAGGTTATATTAAAAAAGACAAACCAAATAGGCCTTAACTTAGGCTAAGATATATCAATCATAGTTAAATAACAAAGCAATTAGGGTAAACCTAAGGAAATTTACTAGGCTAGCTACATGGGCTTTTGCCTTTAGGGTAGAACGGCTTAGTTTCCATAGCAAGTATATACCAAAAGGTATAAGGCTATGAGTTGTTATGCAATATTCAGTCTCTAAACCTTGAATAAAAGTATGGTATCACTTACACGCACATAACACAGGCTCCACATGGCATCCTAACTCACACACACAATACAATTCTAAGCAATGCAATGCATAATAATAATAATAATAATAATAATAATAATAAATAAAATAATATAAAGACCACTAAAATCAACTTCTCTTGTCCCCAGTCGAGTCGCCACTATGAGCAGAGATTTTCGCCCCCACTCCTAGTGAAATAATTCTTGTGACTTTGGTACTATTAGGCTTTGGGCCTTAGAGAACACGAGCCTAAGCCCGAAGAATAGAATTTGCTACTCGAACGGACTGGGAAGAAAGTAAAAGGGGTGGATGACTTAATTCCTAAGAATCCTCAACCCTTACTAGGTTTAGAAAGTTGGGTAGGCATAGGGAAGATGAGAATTGGCCCAACACCCCTATAACCTCGGTTCATTGGAACTGATCTCCTTTTCAGGTCTAAATATTATTAAATTTTTATATTATTATGATATCACTAAATATTACAAGCAATTAAAATAAATAAAATGAAAACAACCACCATATCATAAATCAAACAATAAAATGGGCACCCATACAATATTGAAACATGCCCTTACAATGTCTGACAATCTAAAATACAAAAAAAAAAAAAAAATAGGACACCCGTAAAAGAGTAAAAACATATCCCTTATAATAGTCTAAAAAAATAAATAAAATAAAATAAATGATTTAAATAAACAAGGCACCCACAAGTAGAAACATACATTTTACAAATAATAAGTAATTATAATTCCATCATTCATAATAGAACAAATAATCTAAGCATGCAATTAATCATCAAATAAGAAACCATAAATTTAGTTAATCAAATGAAATTAGGATTTTTCATGAAATTAGGGTTAATCATGAAATTAGAGTTTTGATTCATAAAATTAAGGTTTTGATTTATAAAATAAGGGTTTTGATTGTTGAATTAGCAAAATCAAACAATAAATCAAAACATAGTAAATCTGCAACGTTATATAATAAACAAGAATGATAATTCATTAAATTGAATAATTATTAGTTATTAAAGACCATACCAACATTGTTGATTCCACTAAATAATATTATTGAACCAAGCCTTGTTTAAGCAGCACAATTCCTTTGTAGAAACTAATATGGAAGTATGCTTGATGATTTTAAGATTGGTTTGGATTAGTTAATCTTTAATTAAATTTAGGGTTTAATAAAATGAAATTAGGGTTTATCATGAAATTAGGCTTAATCATGAAATTAGAGTTTTGATTCATAAAATTAGGGTTTTGATTTTTAAAATTAAGGTTTTGATTGTTGCATTAGCAAAATCAAATAATAAATCAAAACATAGTAAATCTGCAATGTTATATAATAAATAAGAATGATAATTCATTAAATTGAATAATTACTAATTATTAAAGACCATACCAATATCGTTGGTTCCACTAAATAATATTATTGAACCAAGCCTTGATTAAATAGCACACTTCCTTTATAGAAAATGATATGGAAGTATGCTTGATGATTTTAAGATTGGTTTGGATTAATTAAGCTCTGGTCAAACCAAATAATCTTAAGATTGCTCATCATGTTCTTTCATCCTTCTTTTTGGCTATTGTCTCTTTTTTTTCCCTTTTTGTATCTCTTTTTTTTTTATCTCTCATTTAACTTTTTTGTTTACTCTTAGCTGCTCAGCTCTCTCCATGATTAATTATTCCTCCGGTCCTTTTTATATTATAGTATTTGGGTTAATTAGGAATGGAGTCTTGATTTAGCTAGGAAACCTTGGAATTATCTAAAAATATCCAGAGTTTAATGCGATTTAGGAGAAATTAGATACAGCGAATTGGTCATGGCATCATGGCGAATTGGCCTTGGGTCATGACCAATTCCGCATGAGGTATGGCTAATTGACCAATACTCATGGCCAATTTGGCTATGAGTTATGGCAAATTCATCATGACTTAGGGCCAATTATAATTTGTCTAGTAATTTGAGTTTTTTAGGCTTTTTTACTTGGATCAAATTTATCAAGGGCTAAAATTAAGGTCTACATGTACCTTCATATGACAAGGCTAGGTCAGTAAAAGTTTTGAGAAGAGATAGATTAGCCAACAGGGTGAGAGGGTATACATGCTCAAAGGCTTGCACAAATGGGCCCAATTGGTAAGGCATTAGTGATGAGTGATTCATGTTAATGGCCTATATGTAGGCAAGGGTAGATGATGCTTTCTAATTTAGGTATAGTCAAACTGTGGTTCATGCATCAAGATGATTGGGCATACAAGGCACAATTCATATGTTATGGCTATGAATCCTACCTTTTGAGGCTAAATAGTTAGGGGCATTAATGAATGTTTAGGTGTAATGGGTTTGGTCCATATGGCCAAGTGGTCATGTAGTTGGGCCATAGTCTATGGCTTGAAATGGTTCACATTTGTATGGTTGATGTGGTCAAATAGTATGATGCATGGGCTATAATTCATGGTTTAAGGTGGTTCACATATGTATGGTTCATGTGGTAGATGATTACAGCTATTGGTCCAAAACTTAGGATGCTTCACATAAGTATGGTTCATGTGGTCAGGTGGTTTGGTGTATGGGAAGCTATTATGGTTGGGTTGGATGGGTATGGTCCCAAAAGGTATGCCATGTAGCTAGGTGGGATGGTGGGCTATTGTGGCTAAGTCGAATAGGGGTATTCCTTAAAAGTGAGCCATATGGCTTAGTATATTGGATAGGTGTGTTCCCAAAAAATGAGCCATTTAGCAAGGTAACAAGGTGAGGTAAGCTGAATGGGTGTGTTCCTAAAAGGTAAGTCATGTGACTAGATCAAATATTGAGTCATTATGGCTAAGTTGGATGTTGAACTTATTGTGGATGGGTTGGATGTTGAGCCCATTGAGGTAAAGTTGGAAGGGCTAACTTTTGCAGCTAAGATTCTATGGGTTTAGCTCTTATGGCTAAGATCCATGTTGATGGGTTTAACTCTTGTGGTTAAGGCCCATGCATATGAACTTAGTTTTAGGTGTTAAGCCATGTGGCCAGGGCTTATGATGGTGAGCCATTATAGCCATGTTGGATGGGTGTGCTCCAAAAAAGGTGAGTCGCATGATTAAGTTGGATTATGAGCCATTATGGCTAGGTTCGATGGGTTTGTTCCTAAAAGGTTAACCATATGGTAAATGGTTAAATCCAAATGGTTAAATCCATATGGCTTAGTGAGGTACAGGGTGGTCATTCATAGTATGAGCCATTGTGGCTCTAGAAGGCAGGTTATGATATCTATTGATTCAAGCCATGTGGCGAAGAGAAGACTGGGTAAGGTCCTTAATGGTTCAAGTTATTAAGGCTTAGTAAAATAAGATATAGTCCCTAATGGTTCAACTTAATGAGGCTCGGTGAAATAGGGTATGGTCCCTAATGGTTCAAGTTAATGAGGTTTGGTGAAATAGGGTATGGTCCCTAATGGTTTAAGCCATATAGCCAGGTAAGGTATGGCCCCTAAGGTTTGAGCCATGTGTCTAGGCCATGCATCTAGCTTTGCTTGAGTAGTTCTTATTTATTTGGTTTAGCCTTTATGACCTTGGTTAAAGCCTAAGGATTCATGTATGAAGTGTTAAGCCATTGTGGCTATGATTCATGTCTAAAGGTAAAGCTATTGTGGCTTAGGTTCATGTATGATGGTTAGGTCTATACTTATGAGATAAGCCAATGTAGCTTCGGTTAATTTCTAATGACTGAGCTAATAAGACTCGAGCTTGTGTTTATGTTGCTTATGTTAGTGTGGTTTAGCTAGTGCAGCTTGGTTTTGGTGATTCAGCAGATAATGATCAAGCCAATGCGGCATCAATTTCATTTGGATGGGTTAAACCAATTTGGGCTTAGTTAAGGTGCAATGATCAAGCTAATGTGGCTTGATTTTGTGGGTTAAACCTGTGATGTGAATTAAGCCAATGTGGTTTAGGTTAAATGGTTAAGCAGGTGTGACTTAGTTATGGAGATTAAAGGTCAAGCTAATTATGGATTTGGTTTAAGGGGTAAGCCTATAGCGCTTGAATTCGATGTGATTGGTCAAGCTAATGTAGCATTAGGCTCAATTTTATGTTGAATGGTCAAGCTAATGTGGCTTGGTTTGATAGGTCGAGCCTACAGGGCTTGGTTTCATGTTTAATGGTTAAGCCAATATGGCTTATGTTTATATGGTAAACCCATATGGTTTATATTTGTGCTCTATCGGTCAAGCCAATGTTGCTTGGGTTCACTTAAGTCAATATGACCTAGGTTTACGAGGTAAACCAATGTGGTTAATGTTTATGTTTAGGGATAAGACAATGTGTCTTAGGCTTAATGGGAAAACGTAATGTGGTTTAAGTCTATAGCTTAATTTGAATTAAGTTTTAAGTAAATGATACCTTATAATTGTAGGGATAGTGTCAATGGAATGCATGCATAAGCATGAATGAAAATAATTTTATGAGCATGGCACAAGATTAGGGTACATACCACATAAGGATAGGGTCTATGGCCTTTATACGCAAAAGATTGTTTAGTCAAAAAGGTCCCATTACACTAGGACAGGGATATACCTAACCATATGACAGATAATGAATCTAGCATGGGTCCAGCAGTATGTGCATGTCTGTTACACCTCAAAAGGATTGAGAATTTATCGTGGGTTGGATGCTTTTGCTATCCTCCAAAATACTCAATGAGGCTGTCAAGTGGATGCTACTTGCTACTCAGAGTTTCCTAAAACTAAAGGGTAATGAACCCTTATGCATGATGAAGAAAAAATCAATCAAAGAGAAAATGGTTTTGAAAAGAACATATTAAAATTTTATTTTCAAAAATTTTAAAATCCCCAGTGGAGTCACCAGCTATGAGGCCTCGCCCGAGCACTAATTCGACCAGCTCAGGAATCGGGAGCCAAAATGCTCATTTGGGCCAAGTCTCACACGACACCATCATATACGGTCTCCAGTCGGTTTGGTGAGCACATGTTTAAATTTTTATCTTTTATTTTGAAAAGATTTATTTCTTTTATTTTAAAAGAAAGTCTCCTTTTATTTTGAAAAGAGATGATAACTTTTGTTTTGAAAAGTAAGAGTTGGAGAGTCGCCACCTTATTTTTTTCTGAAAAATTTATGGAAAAGCCATTTAATTGACTCCATTAAATTAAATTGATTTTTATCCAAAAAGGACACTTGTATGAAACCAATCATGATAGGTATCGAGCTAAGTTTTCATGCCAATTTGATTCAAAATGATTTTTTTTTATCTCTCTTTGATTGATTTTAACATATTTTTATTGAGAAAAATGTGATTTTTATAATTTATGCCATGGTTGATCATGAATGACATAGTTATGATGCATGAATATGTAATAATAAGACATTCCATATAAATGCAGTATGAAAATAATTATTACAACTCCACCAAAAATGATAATCTCAGGGGAGCTTCAACTTTAGCTCTTATGGGTTGTAGATTGAAAACAAATCCCCAATTAATTAATTAATCAAAGAAAAGAAAGGCAGATATAACGATAATTGCAACTATTACAAAACTCACCAAATTTATAATGGGGCCCAAAATATCAAGGACAGAAGGAGGAAGAATTCTAACATAAATAATAAAATTAATAAATAATAAAAAATCAAAATAAACAGACCGGTTGGTTGTTTAGGTGAGGGCTTGCCACTTGGAGTATTATTTCAAGTGTGCCTACTTATCCCGTTTGAATGAAAATTAGAGCCATAAGTAGTTCGTGTCTTTGGTTGCAAAAGGCTTTAATTAATAAATTTTAGTTAATTAATTACCGAATCGAAATAGATATAGAAAAGAACATGATATCTTGGGTAGTCATTTTTTCTTAATGAAAGGTTGGAAGGCTTTGCCACTTCATAACTTCACTTGTGCCAAAAAATTAAATGAAATTAATTGATGATGGCATAGGAGATTAATGATAATAAAAGAAAACTAAATATATTAATTAATTCTTATCGTGAGTGCAATTCGGTAGAGTTTCGGCGTCCAAAATTTAAATTCCAGAAAAAGAGGAGATGACTTCTATTTATAGAAGTCAAAAGAGTCACCCGAGCTGAGTGTGATGTGGACAGGCCATGCCAGTGCCGCATGGCAGTGCCATGTAGCATGACTAGGCCATGCCACAACAACATATATTTTTATGCAAAAATACTTGTGTATTTTTTATAATTTTATAATTTTAATTTTTCTAACTTTCTGAATTAGGTGTAAGATTAGGGGTTCACATGATGATATAAATGATGTTAGTGATGAAGACAAGGGTAATTTTAATGATGGTGTTGATGGTGAAACTATTATTGCTGATTTTGGTGATGATAAGAGGGACAATGATAATGTATATTAATTACTTAACTGCTATATTATATATATATATATATTAGACTTAGAAAGAATTTCTTATTGTTTTAGTTTGCTCTCTATTTATTTTAAGGTTGATGCTCATGGTATGAATTTTGACAAACTCAACATGGAGATGATGCAATTTCTTGCTCATTTATTGATGAAATGAATCCTAAATTGTTGGATGATAAAATTGATTTTACTGTTAAGACTACAAAAGTCTTTGATTTTAATGTGCATAAGTTTGATTCTTTAATTTTTATATTATTTGTTATTTATTTTATAATTTTATTGCCTTTCTTTGTTTAATAGGTTGGTCAAATTGGTTCTGATGTTGGTCTTGAAATTGTTCTATATAAAGGCAACCTTGTTGAATTGGTTACCCACAATATTCAAAAAAGGGAGATTTAACTAACCTTTGTGTTGAAATCTCCCTTTTTGAATGATTTTGCTACGAGTGGCAGTATGAATGATGATAAATCTATCAAAACTAAAGTTAAAGGAATAGTTTCATTGGATGATAAAATTGGCGAGGAGATAAATTTTAAATTGCATTAGGAATTTGTTAGATGAAGGAATGCTTAAGGAGCAAGCATTTTTCTTTTCCTAACTTATTTTATTCATATTATTTTGTTTGTTGTAAAAAATTGATATTATTTTTTTAGGAAGAAGATGTGTTTTCCAATAGGAAGAAGATGTGTTTTCCAAAATATAATACTCTTTCTCCTATATTTGATTTTGGTGTTGAAGTTATTGATGAGAAGATTTGCTTTCATTCTCTACATTATTATCGCAGAGCTCTTTCATCTTTGGTATGTAGATTTAAGATATATATTTTTTATATGTTGTGTGCTTTTTCCTTTTTATATATTTTTATACATTTTTTTTACTATTAGCATATTTAAATAGAAAAAAGTATTTTATTTTAGGTGATTATATCTTATTATTCATAGTGCAATTTTTTTCTTATTTAAATATTTATATTCTTTTTAGCATTTCATTATTCTCTTTTATTACTTTAGGAAGAAAAGAAAATATTCAAATGGTATATCAGTCAGATTTACTATAATTGACAACTTTTTTTACCAGCGTATCCAGAATTTATATTCCAAGTTTATAAAGAAAATGAATAATTTGTCATTTCTTAATGACATCTTATTACATGGATTGTAATAGGTCTTAGGTGCAAGTTGATCATGTGTTATTTCCTATCAATGTTCCCGAAGTATTTTATTAGGTTTTGGATAGGTTATGTTTTGTGGATAGGTGCATATATATATTTATATATATATAATTTGACAAGATCTGTACATATTGATATGGTTGTGAGGAATACATAGGAAGCATATAGTGTGTTACTTCCTCATTTCATCCATTTTCTTGGTTTTTATAAAGTTTGAACTGATATCTTGCTTGATCAAGGTTCTTATACTAACAAGGGACTAACATATCCTTTTGATATTATTATAATTGATAACTTGCCATCTCAGGAAGTCATGTAAGTTTCCTTTATTAATTATTTATCTTAATCTTTTATATTTTTTCTTTAATTCATAATTTTGTGTTTTTTTAATTTTTTTATAGTGATTATGGTATATTTGTTGCTTCGTTTGCTGAATATTTCATTAAGAATAAAGAGATTCTAGTTAGAGATTTCAATGGAGACTTGCACCAAAGTAGGATGTTAATATTGTTGTATTATTATGGAAGGAAAAAACAAGATCAGAATATTGAAAGTGAATCTAAAGCAATTGTCAAATCTGAGGCAACTAACAGAGTAAAAGGAAAAAAAGAGAAAGGAGAAGAATGCTTCAAAGTAGTATTAATATTTTATATCTTAATTGTTTTTGTTAAATTGGTAATAGAATTCATATATATATATATATATTTATAACTTTTAGCTTTGACATTAGTACAATTTATTTTTATTTTGCTATAATGTATTTGTCTTATGTTACAATTGTTATTTGAGTTTCATTTTATCTTTATTGCTTTCTTTTTTTATTAATAATTTTTCAATATTCTTAATTTTCTTTTTTAAAAAATGTTTACTGTGATTATTATGTTTTTTTCATTTTATATTTTGATGATTATGTTGTTATTGGCTAAGAAATACGTTTTTCATATTCCAGTGTTGTTGTTTGGTGAAGTATATCGAAAATATAGTGAATCTATATTTAATGTGTACCATTTCATGAGTGTTTACAATTTGTATAATTTGTGATATATATAGGCTTGCAAATGTATTTTTTTAACCTATAGATACTAAAAAATATAGTTTTATTTTAGCTTGAAATTTGTAAATGTAAAAGTAGTTGAAAATATTAGAAAAGTATATCAAAGATATACTAAATATATAATTAAGGTATATATATATATATATTGGAAGTTTGCAATTTGTATAACTTATGATACATGTAGATTAGGTACATTTTTTTATTACTTTTTGTATTGAAAAATGGTTTTTATATAAGGTTCCCAAATTATCTTTGCAATTAAATATCGAGCAATTTTTTTTTGTTCCTTTTTTCTTAGATGTTTTTAGCTATTTTTCGATTAAAATTTTATTTTTTTAATATGCAAGATAACACGTTTCCTATTAATTTTTTTTGTTTAGTTTTGCCATTATGTCAACTCCAAGTAGGTAAGCTGCACAGTAGATTGTCCAAATAGATCAATCTGCCATCCAGCATAGTTGTTTGGTTAATCATGTCTAAAAATTGAAAAAGTTAAATTCCTATCATGTATGCTCAAGAAAATATACAAGATAAACCTCTTTTGTTTTCTCTCTTTCAAACATAGCATTCACATTACAAACAACTTAGAATTGTATACACAAATTCTAATTAGCCAACATCTACCAGTTTCCTCATATACTCGTGTTCTATCACTTTGTTCTAGCCACAATCATTGAAAAAAAAAATTGATTTATCTTAACTTTATTTGATGATCACTATATGACAATGAAAACAAACAATAATTAATACTATGCTCCTAAGTATGCAACTAGTAAACAACATAAAACTTCAAAAAGCACAACAATGTATGGTAGCCATGGAATATATATTATTAATTAGAATAGTACTTATATTGAATTGAAAAACAAGCAAATCAAACTAATTTTAAAAAATTAGCTTCATAATAGAATTTTTGTTGAGCAATCCCAATATCTCTAAGCTTTTACATAGTTTATAGTTACTCTAAAATAATCTTTCATGTCCTAAATTATATTTGCTGGTGGGTATACTATTTTTGCATTGAGGTACGTTATCTTGATGAGATCTCTAATAATGTTTCATGTTGCTTGTCTCTGATTGCCCAATCCCACCTCCAAAGGGCAGTTGTGAATGTTGTTGAATTTTCTGATGATGAAGAATTTTGTCTTTCTCTATCTTAATGACTTTAACTTCCAACTGTATTTCTCATCCAAACAACTCAAAAAATACTTCTTTGTGCATGATCTACACACATTATATTGGAAGTGGTTATTGATTGCATAAAAGTCAATGTTGCTTTTAGGATTTGCTTATTTTTGTAAAGTCCAACTTTAATATCTGAATTATTTACATCCAATATAATTGTTGATTCAATTACTTCTAAGTCTTCTTTTCCTTCTTCATCATTGTTGTACATATTGTCAATTATATTTTTGCTCATATTGCTTATATACTCCATCACATAAGAAATTACTTTTGATAAGTATACAACTGATAAATACTCAGTTGATAAACTATTTTGATGCTATATAACAATGAACTTGATTTTGCTTTATCAATTTCTATTATTGAACATGAATTTGCTATAGTGTTGGAGCATGCCTCTATCTCTTATTTTTGTAACATCCTTTGACAATTCTATCAGAGAACTGTCAGAAGATGCTACTCAGTACAATACTTATTAATCCTATACCCAATTTTAAATAAACTTTTAAAATAATTCAATTAAAAATTTCGACAGAGTTTCTCTGTAATACTCACTGCCAAATTTTCCTTGAATCTAACACCACTTGCAAAAAAACACTTCTATCCTTCTATTAATCAAACTCAACCTCAACATATCAACTCATCAAAAGTCAATCACCAACCAAAACAAATATCATATTTGGATATCAACCTATATATACATATATTGTAATATCCCAAATTTTTTTGAAAATTTTTAATTTTTAAAAAATTGATAAAATATATTATAATTAAATTGAATAAATTAAATTGATAGTTTTAAATGAAAAATGAAGGGATTTTAAATGAAAAAGTGGAATATATATGCGATATATATGTAAAATATATATAACATATAAAAGTCAACACTTTTAAAAGAAAAGACAAAAGTCAAAGTAAAAAGGGTATTTTGGTAATTAAATCTTAAAAATTTAAAATTATTAAATTAATTCAATGGCTAAATTGTGTAAAATGTAAAATATGTGTATTATGTGAAAATGACCCAAAGTGTTTAGGTAATGTCATTTGATGTGTATGCATCAAGTGCATTCTTAAAAAGCCATTGATATTGTCTAGATTACATTAAACGTGATTAATAAGTGAATTATGTGAAAATACCAAAGTAATTGGGTAATGTGTTGTAAATACAAAAATGTGGTATAATGTAATGAGATATGTGGAAACATAATGAAATGAATTGATATCGATATTGATATAAATGAGAAATATGAATAAATTGTATGCTTAGTATGTTATTCAATTTTCAGAGTTCTATGTTTGGTGGCATGCCTATGATTTGCCTATGGGCTAGACATTGGGCATCACTGTGAAAAAATTTTGGAGTTAAAATGACCGGGTCGTAAGCCTTAAAAATAAGTCTTTGAAGTTGGGCTGAGTGAAATGACCGGGTCGTAAGCTCAGAATTAGTTGGACTATTACATTAATATTTTGCCTATGGAGCTAGACACATAGTGTCATTATATACCAAAATAGTAACTCTGAAATTTGAATAGCATATTCGTTATCTTTGGGCCCATGCTTGTGTTTGTTTTTATGTGAATTGTGGATTGTGAAATATTTGAAAAGTATGAGAAAATGGAATGATGTGATATCCATATGTATTGTGCATTGGAATTGCATTTGAGTTTTTATTGTTATCAAGTTTGTATTACTAGGCTTTTAGCTTAGCACGATTGTTTACATCGCGCAGGTGACATAGTAGATTCGGCTGAGCCGAAGAGTTATTCTATACCATGTCGGTTCTAGACTTGTGGCTGTGCTTGTAGAGTTGATATCAAAATCAGAAACACTGTCAACAGCATATATATATTTTATGTTATTGTATATTTTGGGTATTATGCATATTATATCATATTTTTGGATTTTATGTATTGTAAACTATAAAGAATGTTTGGGTTAAATTATTTGAAATGGAGGTTTAAATGTGTTCTAAATTATATGTATATGAATATTTGAGAAACTTGGTGAAATTGAGGAGTATGGGTGAAATGGTAATTTGAAATTATTTGGGAGTGTTTTCTGATGCAGGTTGTGTTTTACTGAATTTTGGGAACGTCCAAATTATAGACAAAACTCTGGCGAATTTTTCTCAGAGATTTTCATATAAAATGTTTTTTTTTGAGTTCCTATAATAAGTAAAGAATATTTATATACTATTTAATTTTATATATTTAGTATTAGAAAATTTAAATTAAAAAATGTTAAAATTTTTATTAAATCGATCTGTCACATTTTTGTACCGTATATGTGTATTTTACATATGCTGGGAATATGTATTGTACATATATAGGATATAGGGGTGTTACATTTATTTTAGTATCAGAGCCTAGGTTTAAGGTTTTCGACCTAGGTGAGTTGATAGAGAGAGAAAATGGAGAATTTGAAAATTATTTTCAATTGTAATACATGCATTGGCACTGGCAGTTTCTGATCTCTAATATAGTAATTTCTGCTATGTTTGCAAATATAGGTAGTTATGACATCTCGGACGCATCAGTTTGTAGAGGATAGTGCAAAGAGTGTGGCTCCTGACGAGGGTAGAGATGGAGCTCAAGTTGTGTTTGCTGGTGAGGTGTTTGTTTCTGTGTCTGCGAGACCAGCAGCTGATGAGATTTTGCCTAGCTGGGTACGGCATATGGTAGAGTTATTGAGGCAGGCTCCAGTTCAGCAGCTGCCACCACCACAACTGCAGTTGTCGGTGAGGAAGTATGATAAGCTGAGAAAGTTTGGAGCTGAGGACTTTGTTGGTACTATGACCCTAATATAGAAGAGCAGTGGCTAGATAGGGTTCAGAGAATGTTCATTTAGTTGCAGGGTAGTTCAGAAGAGAAGTTTGATTATGTCAGATCTCTTCTGCAGAGGGATGCATATGATTGGTGCAAGACGATTCCACATGCTCTGGATGATCCACCAGTCTTGACCTATGATGATTTCCTGCAGGAATTTGAGTAGAAGTATACTCTGAGGGAGTATAAGGATACAAAGAAGATGGAGTTTCTAAGTCTGAGATAAGATACCAGGATAGTGATAAAGTATGAGATCAAGTTTATCCAGTTAAGTCATTATGATGGTGGGATCATTTCTAACGAGATTGACAGGTGTAGGAGATTTGAGGAGAAACTAAGACCCTATATCATGTGTATCATAGCAGGCTCTCAGTATTAAGATTTTTCTCAGTTGGTTGCAGCTTCCAGGAGTGTAGAGAGAGCATAGAGTCTTACAGCAGCTGCCAGGGTTGAGGAGACCAGAGCTAGGAGACCCCAGAGTGAGGCAGGGTCTTCATCAGTGAAGAGAGGTCAAGGGGGATATTTTCAGAGGTTCAGTAGGAGCCAGGGGTAGTTTGGCAGGTCAGTACAGCAGCAGAGATAGAGACAGAGACCTGTAATTTCAGTGGCTCAGAGGCCTGCTCCACCTACTTGTGTTCATTGTGGTAAAGCACACGGAGGTGTCTGCTGGTGGAGAGGTGCTTTGAGAGTATGTTTTAGATGTGGGTCGTCATACCATTTTATCAGAGATTGTCCAGAGCCACCAGAGGATAGACAGGTAGATACTGCAACTTCTTGATCCAGTGTTAGAGGGGTCGTGGTGGCAGAGGTTTTTTGTAGAGGTGGTCGATCTGAGACTAGTCAGAGAGGATGTTCTACAGCCAAAGGTAGTAGACCAGATGAGATAGGGCCATCACAGCAGGTTTATATGATGCAGAGGCAGTCGGATGCTTTAGCTGTTATTACTGATACTTTTACTTTATTTAGTACTTCAGTTCTTGCATTATTAGACCTTGGGTTGACTCATTCTTGCATCATTGTATCCATCTTGCCTGTGAGTGATTTATATTATGAGTCCTTAGGATTTGATATTTTGGTCACAATCCTTTAGGGCATAGTGTTGTGGTGAGCAGGGTGCACCGAGATAGTCCAGTTGTTGTTCAAGATGAGGAATTTCTCGGTGACCTAATTGTGATGCCTTTCAGAGAGTATGATCTTATTCTGGGCATAGATTGGTTATCCAGGCATGGGGCTGTGGTAGATTATCAGAAGAAATGTGTTACTTTGAGAACACGTGATGGTAGGGATGTGATGGTATCTAGTGAGCAGAGGTATCTTTCATCCATGTTTGTTTCAGCTGTTTCAACTAGGAGGATGACTTGGAAGGGATGTGAGACTTATCTTGCTCATGTTGTAGATACCAGAGTAGTGGGGTCCCAGCTTGACAGTATACCCATAGTTACCAAAATTTTAGATGTTTTTCCTGATGAGTTTTCGGGGGTACCTCCTGAGAGAGAAGTGGAGTTTGGTATCGATTTGTTGCCTGGTACCACTCCCATCTCTATTACCCCTTATCAGATGGCACCTGCTGAGTTGAGAGAGTTAAAGGTACAGTTGCAGGAGTTGTTGGAAAAAGGGTTCGTTTGCCCTAGTGTGTCACTGTGAGGAGCGCCTATGTTGTTTGTGAAGAAGAAGGATGGCACCTTGAGATTGTGTATTGATTATAGGCAGTTGAATAAGGTAACCATCAAGAACAAGTATCCTTTGCCTTAGATAGGTGATCTCTTTGATCAGTTGAAGGAAGCAGCAGTATTCTCTAAGATTGATCAGAGATCAGGGTACCATCAGTTAAGAGTCAGAGATGTGGATGTACCCAAGATAGCTTTTCGCATGAGGTATGGGTATTATGAGTTTTTGGTGATGCCCTTTGGATTGACGAATGCACCAGCAACTTTTATAGATTTGATGAATAGGGTATTCAGACCCTATCTAGATCAGTTTGTGGTGATTTTCATTAATGATATTTTGGTGTATTTCACGTAATGAGGAGGATCATGACAAGCATTTGCGGATTGTATTGCAGACTCTGAGAGAGAAATAGTTGTATGCTAACTTGTCTAAGTATGAGTTCTGGCTCAATCAAGTAACTTTTTTTGGTCATGTGGTTTCAGCAAAGGGTATTAGAGTTGATCCGAGTAAGGTTGAGGCTATCTTGAATTGGAGTCCATCGAAGATTGTGACAAAGGTTAGAAGTTTTCTAGGATTGGTAGGCAATTATCATTGGTTTGTGAAGGGTTTTTCTATGATAGCTACACCACTCACCAGATTGCTTCGGAAAGGAGTTAGATTTGTGTGGACAGATCGGTGTCAGGCGAGTTTTGAGCAGCTGAGGGAGATGTTGACTCAGGCTCCTGTCCTTACCCTACCTGTGAAAGGTAAACCATATGTGATATACAGTGATGCTTCACATAGTGGTTTAGATTGTGTTCTGATGCAGGAAGGTAGAGTCATTGCTTATGCCTCTCGATAGTTGAAGCCACATAAGTTGAATTTCCCGACTCATGATTTGGAGCTTACAACCATAGTTTTTGCCTTGAAGATTTGGCGGCATTACTTGTATGGGGAAAATTGTTTCATTTATACGGATCACAAGAGTTTAAAATACCTAGGTGTTCAGAGAGAGCTGAATCTTTGGCAGAGATGGTGGTTAGAGTTGATTAAAGACTACGATTGTTTAATTGATTATCATCCTGGTAAGACAAATATTGTTGTTGATGCCTTGAGTCAGAATTCTTTGGTAGGTTTGACTGCTTATTGCTCTTGTTGCTTATTGAGTTGAGAGCGTTGCATGCTAGGTTTGAGTCTTGTGATGATGGTGCTTTGATGGCTCAGTTGCAGTTGAGGCTAGTCTTGTTAGATCATATTAGGGAGGCTCAGTTGGCAGATGAGAGAATCCAAAAGATTGTGCTAGTTTGTCAGAAGGGGAAGAGTCGAGACTTTTATGTGAGAGATGATGGTAGTCTATGGTACAAAGATAGGTTGTGTATTCCTGATGATGCAAAATTAAAAAGGATGATATTAGAGGAAGCATATCAGTCAGTTTATGCTATGCACCCTGGGAGTATCAAGATGTATCAGGATTTGAAGTGACATTATTGGTGGTCAAGTATGAATAGGGACATAGCAGAGTTTGTAAACAGATGTCTCACTTGCCAGAGAGTGAAGGCTGAGAACCAGGTTCCTTCAGGATTGTTCCAACATTTATCAGTGCCCGAGTGGAAATGGGAGCGAGTGACAATGGATTTTGTGACTGGACTGCCTTTGACCTAGAAGATGCATGATGCAATATGGGTGATAGTTGATCGGATGATGAAGACAGGTCATTTTCTTTCAGTTCGGATGGATTATTCTCTTGAGAGGTTGGATGAGCTGTATATCAGTGAGATAGTGAGGTTGCATGGAGTCCCAGTTTCTTTGGTGTCAGATCGAGATCCCCGATTTACTTCGAGATTTTGGAAGAGTTTGCATAATGTTTTGGATTCTTGGTTGTATTTTAGTACTGCTTTTCATCCTCAGACAGATTGACAGTCAGAGAGAGTGATACATATTCTAGAGGATATGTTGAGGAGCTATATCATTAATTTTACCGAGAATTAGGACAGATTTTTTTCACTAATTGAGTTTGCTTATAACTACAGTCATCGTTCCAGTATTGGGATGGCTCCTTATGAGGCCTTGTATGGAAGGAGATGCAGGACACCTTTGTGTTGGGATGAGGTTAGAGAAGGTAAACTAGGCAGTCCCAATTTGATTAAGAAAACAGAAGAGAAAGTGAAGGTGATTCGAGATCGTTTGAAAGCAGCTTCAGACCGACAGAAAATCCTATTCATATTTGAAGAGAAGAGACATAGAGTTCAGTGTGGGAGATAAAATATTTCTAAAGGTATCTCCTTGGAAGAAGATTTTGAGATTCGGTGGCAAAGGTAAGATGAGTCCTCATTTCATAAGACCATATGAGGTGTTTGAGAGAGTTGGTCCAATGGCTTATAGACTAGCTTTGCCGCCTGAGTTGGAGTGAATTCATAATGTCTTCCATGTCTTGATGCTTTGGAGATACAGGTCTGACCCATCTCATATCCTATCAGTAGATTCTATTGAGGTGAGTCCAAATCTGACTTTTGAGGAAGAATCAGTGGTGATTTTAGCACAAGAGGTTAAAGAATTGAGGAATAAGAGGGTGCCACTTATGAAAGTCCTTTGGAGGAATCATGCCACTGAGAAGGTGACATGGGAGAGTGAGCAGACGATGCAGAGTCAATTTTCCAATTGCTCCAGACTTGAGAGCAGGTAATTTTGAGGACGAAATTTATTTTAGGGGGAGAGAATTATAATATCTCATTTTTTTTTAATTTCTAATTTTTGAAAATTTGATAAAATATATTATGATTAAACTGGATAAATTAAATTAATGATTTTAAATGAAAAATGAAGGAATTTTAAATGAAAAAGTAGAATATATATGTGATAGATATGTAAAATATACATAATATATAAAAGTCAACACTTTTTAAAAGAAAAGACAAAAGTCAAAGTATTATGGTATTTTGGTAATTAAATCTTAAAAAAATCAAATTATTAAATTAATTCAAAAATAAATAATTTTTGAATGGAAGAGAGATTTTTGGACTTTTAATTAATTAAATAATTAATTATTAAATTATTATAATATATATGGTTATAATTAAAAGATGAAAGGAAAGAGAAATTAAAAAATAGTCTTCTTCTTCTTCTTCTTCTTGGCTGAACCAGCATGGGAGATAGCTCAAGGATTTTTGTTCTTCTTAGCTCCAAGAATTGAAAATTTTTAAAGGTTCAAAAAGGATTTTTAGAGATTTTCACTTGAAAAAGTAAGTTCTTTAGCTTTTTCTTTGGATTTCCATAGAAATTTTGAAAATGTGTTAAGCTACTTGATACATTGGTTATATATGAATAATGTGCTATGATATTTGTAATGTCATATATGTGTTAGACTAGGTCTTCTAGACTAGGTCGGTTCTAGACTTATGGTTGTGCTTGTAAAGTTGATATCAAAATCAGAAACACTGTCAGCAACATGTATATATTTTATGTTATTGTATATTTTGGGTTTTATGCATATTATATCATATTTTTTTAATTTTATGTATTGTAAACTATAAAAAATATTTGGGTTAAGTTATTTAAAATGGGGGTTTAAATGTGTTCTAAATTATATATATATATATATATATAAATAAATATTTGAGAAACTTGGTGAAATTAAGGAGTATGGGTAAAATGGTGATTTGAAATTATTTGGGAGTATTTTCTAATGCAGGTTGTGTTTTATTGAATTTTGAAAACGTTCAAATTACAGACAAAACTCTAGAGAATTTTTTCCAGAGATTTTCATATAAAATGTTTATTTTGAGTTCTTATAACAAGTAAAGAATATTTATATACTATTTAATTTTATATATTTAGTATTAGAAAATTTAAATCAGAAATGTGAAAATTTTTACTAAATCGGTCTGTGATATTTTTGTACCGTATATGTGTATTTTATATATGCTGGGAATATATATTGTACGTATAAGTGTATAAGGGTGTTACATATATATATATATATATATATATATCTTCATTCACCAAATTAATATTATTCACTAGAATCTTATATCCCAAACTCAAATAAAACATATATATCTTATCCATCATTTATATTTTATACAATCCTTAAAATTTATTATTTCAGGTCTTAACAACACTCATAGCAATAATCAAAACATTACAACTGTCATAAAATCAATATGCCGCAATGTGAACTATAATTAAAATATATAAAATAATATCTCTTGTAAAAGACATCATTTGATGTTGTAGTTAATCTTTTGAACTCTGATATTTTGGTTGTCGAATTTGTCTTGGTTTGTCTGATCTGCAAATTAGAAAAATCTAACATGCTAAGTAAATTTATTTAGTGGTGTTTGTATATACATATTTTGCTACTTAAATATCAAAATAAAGAATCATAATAGTAAATGTAGCAAGTCTCAATTTTTGAAAATAAATCATGAAATCAAATAAATTCAACCAAACTTATTTTAATATTAATAAGTTTCAGATTCAGTTTAAATAATAAAATATATCCTCATTGTAATTATTCACTAAAATATTATTGTTTATAGTAAAGATTATACTCTCACATTTTAAATTCAATTTAAATAAATAAGATATAACCATATTGTAACTATTTATTAAACATTGCAATTGTTAAAATTATATTTTCCATTTTTAATTTCTGACACAACTCGTAATAACATTCATAATGTATTTCTCATATTTCCAGTAAAGTTCACTTATCAATGTAACACTTTGTACACATTCATAATGTGTTTCTCATGCATTAGTAAATCTCACTTTTCAATATATTTTATTATAAGTATTCGCAATGTATTTTTCATATTCTAGTAAATTTCATATATTTTGCCCCCAAATACTGAGTTTTAAACCCTAAACTCGGATAATGGGTCAGTAATTGGAATTAAATGCCATGTAACAGAGTTAAAACCCACCACAAGCACTATAATACTTATGCATATATTAGTAAGTATGGCCAATGGCCTAGTAATGACATTTATGCCCAGTAACAGTAATAGCATAAAGTGTCTATTAATGGCACAATATGCCCACTAACACTGTAGACATCCACCCTTTAGCTAGCTATTCCATTTGATAACTAGGTTTATCACTAGTATAATCTGGGCATTTTAATTATTTTCTCAATTTCAATCAATTTCACAGTTATAATATTAATTTCACTTAAAACAATTCATTTAGGATTTAATCTAAACATGTTTTCTATATTTAACCATTAGTTAGTCTTCTAAATAAAATCAACATTTAAAAGTACAAACTCAATTTAATTAAGTACAAGTATGTAAATTCTACAAGAATGAACAATTTATTAATTGTATTTAAACTCATTGTCATTTTAAGAAATTTATTTATTCATTTATTTATCATTTCTCTTTCTTCTGTACCTCTTACATTTTTGTATTTATTCATACATACATGAGTTTACACATAATTCAACTCTCTACAAGCAATAGCTTTAATAGAAATTTTTGAATTCAGATATACATATTTCACACTCTACCTGTAGCAATTAAATTCTAATTAGATACTCTAGTTCTTTTTAACTAGCTCTTTCAAAATATATGAATTTCATAAATTATCATCTTCATCCTACGAGTGTATATTTTGTGTATCTTATGTATATATTCTGTAATATATATATATATATATATATTATCCATTAAGAACTTCATCAATTCCTTCTAATATAGTGTTTAGTGTCTTTATACACTTAACTCAATTTTTAAATATCTTTCCCCTTAATTCCAGTAGCAACACAACATACTAAAACTTGTTCCTCATTTGGTTCTTCCCACATGCAACCATTTCTATCACCTCATGAGCTTCATTCTCTCATGACTTTATATTTCTTATTAAATTCACAAACGAGTCATTTCCAAACAAGTTTAGCAAACACTTAAGCATGATTCTTAACATTAATTTTTAACATTCACCTTTTTGGTTGGCTACCTCAAATTACTTCTTTTACTTCTTCTTAAATTCTTGGTTACACAACTTCTTTGTCTCTAACCATTTAACAATCATTAATAATTTAACTTATCAAACACATCCACATACAATTTACAAATAATTTTAAATTACGAAATGGTGTTGCTATCAGGTATACAGTAGATATATCTAAACATTGTTTATAACTTATTTGATTCTTTTTTTCTTTTTTTTTTTTCATTCTTCTTCTTTCCAAACTATTTCAAGTCACTGATGATTCATCATCTTATCAATCTCCTTACCTTAACTCTCAAGTTTTCTTGTTTCCTCAAGAATATCATAACATTTTGCTAATCACTTACAACTATTACTTACTCATTCTCTACTTATATACTTATTCTAAATGTTCAGATACATTTATATATGATATCTTTAAATCTTTCCTTCTTTCTAAGTTGTCACCATCTAATGGATTGATCCTCCCTCAATTTTCTTAAGAACAACGTTCCATCAAATATATATATATATATATATATCCATGATTTAATCAATAATTCATTACAAATTCAACTCAATTAAACCAAGAAAATAGCATCCAACATTTCAAGAACACAATTGAATTCAAGCATAAATCTCCATGAGCAAATCAAATCAAGAAAACTCAATACACATGCACTGACTTCAATTAAGCTTAATGCTAATCTTTTCCTCCTCAAAATTGATTTTCCTACTTCAATTCTCCTTTAATTGCACTTTTCTTCCTCTTTTCTTCACAAACGTTAAGATATTCACACCTTAACAATATAATTTAGTAAATTCTATTACAATTGATTCTATACATAATTCATTTAAACCATAATTATCTATACACTTTAAATAGTCATTTAGTTCCATAAACATTTTTCTTTAATAATCAATTAATTCGACTTTTCATTACTTTCCAAGTTTTATTTAAACCATATTTATCAAGGAATAGGGTTTTTCCTTCCCAATTTTCTAATTTCTTCCACAACTATACAATTTAGAACTTGAATATTTCTATGGTTTATTTAAACATGGCTTTAAGTTCAAAATAAAGCAACCATACTTTTATTTACTTCAAGTATAATTTGTCTTTCAAAGAAGAAAAATTTCCATAGTATTTTTTTTATATATAAATCTTTCTATATTCGACTTTTTTCACAATAATTTCGTTTAATCAAATCAAATGGTTCCATAAACAATTAAAATTCAAGAAAAACTCAAATAATAGCAAAGTATATAATATACAAGCACTAACCTCTTTCAAATCCTTTTTTCCTTACTGTTTCTTCAACTCCTTGGTTTAATGGTGATTTCCTTGAGAAATCATACACAAACTAACTAATTTTCATCAAAAACATGAAGTAATTCCAAAGGAGCCGTGGTTTTCTATGTTAAAAATGGGAAAAGAAGAAGAAAGAAGAAGAAGTGATGGTGATGATGATGATGCTTGGCCACACTTAAAGAAGAAGAAGAAAAATTGAAGTCAATTCTACTTTTATAATGTTTTAGGGTTTCCATTCCATATATTGCATGTATATTTGCTTCGATACACCTATCTTCTTTAATTGTTGCCTCTTAATCCGATTTTTAACTCCGTAAAATTATAAAAAAAATCATTTTACCTACATTAAAGCCATATTACTCCTATTCCTTATCTCAATTATGGTAGAATTTTATTTTAGGGCCACATGAGTATTTTTATAATTTTTACAGCTTTAAAATTCTTTTATGGAAATTCCGATTAAATATATATCCGGATTTAATTTTTCACTTATTAAGGCTTGATTAACCTTATATTTCCACCAATTTCAAATACGCATGCCTCACATAACATCATACTCAGTTCAATATGTGTATAATACATAAAATTATTACTTAAAATTTCAGACATCACAGTTTTTCCTTGAATGTAATGCATAACGGATATGCTGTGAAATTTGTTTTCTTCCTCTTCAATTCCAAATAAAATAACAGACTCATATGATCAATAATTCTCAATGCTGGATAATTATTTTTAACTTGATACCTTATTATATTCAACATGGTGTAGTCTGTGTTGATCTTCAATTGATTTGATAATATACCCACTAAGTATTCAAAGTTGCATGCAAATGGAATTAGTATTCCATCAACCTTAAAATCTCCAAAAGTTTTATCATCCTTCCAAATTCCTTTGTGTTGATCAAAATTGGTATATTTTCCATTAGTATCTGTATCAAAAAAAATTTGAAAGTCTATTAGAATAAAATAATGACAATAATTAAACAAATTATAATTAAATTTATGACGAGAAATATAACTAAAATATCTCGAGTCAAACTCTAACTCTTTTAAGTGATGAAGTTTTATTGCTTGATTTACATACGACAAAAGATATTGATGGCAACTTGAAGATGATGAAAATGGAAGAAAATCTCGTATTTGACTACTAGCTCCACTAGTAAATCAATCTTTGTATTATTATTAAGTGAATGTAGTATCCTATCCATAAATATGTGAACCATTGCTCTTAAAAATTTGGTCATCATCAATATTCAACAATAAGAAGAAAAAATTCAATTCCTAAAATTCCTCATCCACAGAAAATTCCATATAAAGAAATAACAACTTCAATTTAAATATATATATATATAGTAATTTGATTCTTACTTGACTGTGCATATGATAGGGATTGATGCATGTGTCAATTCTGATGAGAATAATTTGAATCTGCAGATTTAGAAGAAGATTGAAACAATTTTAGATTTAAACATGATTAAGAATTTTATGCAACAGAAAAAAAAAATCAAAGTTTTTGAATTATTCACATATGGTTTTAAAGATTTTATTACTTGATTTGTCTCCAAGAATTACAACTTGGGAAAGTGAGAGTATAGTGTAGAGAGTGAGAGTTATTTTTTAGCCTTGTTTAGACGTAATACAGTATAGTATAGAGAGTGCGAGTCATTTTCCTTTTTCTAGTTCAATGACTAAATCTGGTATTTTTTTTAAAGCTACATTAGGTTTTTGCTACTCTTGAAAAGATAAAAAATCGAGTGTATTTATGAATCTCATTTAGTTTTTTGGGCTCTTTCTGAACAAAGCCCTAAACTTATACGTTGGTATTTTTTTTAAAAAGCAGACTATTAGTTATTACGCATCGAATTTTAATTGTATTTAAAAATCAAATTAAAATAATAATATAATATATTTATATTAATTTAAAAAGTACAATAACATTTCCATATTAATTTAAAAAGTATATAAGCGAAACTAATTTTTTTTATTTATGACCTGATATAATTGTTTAATTTTAAATTTTGATAGGAATTGATTGAATTTTTAATTTTGGGAATTTAATAAATTGCTAATAATCAAACTAATTATTCAATGAATTAATTCTAATATAAATTTAAATATTAAATTAGGAAAATATGATATAATATTATTAAGGATCAATTGGATATTTTATTCTTTTTATTAATATTAAAAAATAAATATTTTTCATGTAACTTTGACTTAGAATAATAATAGCAACTAAATTTTCAAAAACTTGAGGTACAATTGACAACAAATTTGTCTATTAATTTGTACATGTCGAGGCATAAATTAGTGATAAATGCATCTCTTCTGAATAAATTTAGAAATTATAATTACTAAAAAGAAAAGTAATTTATATAGTATATGCCAAAACCATATTTACTTTTCAATATTATGACATGAGTTTTTTTTTTCAGCAATGGACACATGGGCCTTTTTTTCATTTTTATTTTTTTAAAGGCTAATTTTTATTTTTTTCTATTTTTCTATTTTTTGTTTTATGTTATTTATATTTGTTTATTGAAAATAATTTTTTTGAAATCATATTCTCAATATACATATAAAAAATAAATATATATACAACATATATACAATATATATAACATATATATAACTCTTTTTTTATATTTATAATATATAAAATTTGTTTAAAATAAATTTAATAATTTTTATTAATATATTTTTATATTTTTTGCTTTTTTAAATTTTTTGCGAGTGTTATTTATTTTTTTAGAATTAAAATTAAAATTTTTTCTTTGTAAAAATTAATAAATATATGCTAAAAATAATTTCAAATATTATTTTTTATTATTTTATTCTAATATATTTATTTAATAGTGAAGCTTGAAAAAAAAAGATAAAAATTGAATTAAAATAGTAATTGTAGTAAAAGAAAAGGTATTTAAAAAAAATCTAGTTTTAGTGACAAATGAAGTATTTTTAAAAATTTATTTCAACTTTTTTTTAAAAGTGCAAATATTTTTTATTTTATTTTTCAAATAAAATTTATCTTTTTAGGTGGTTATATAAATGTCCTAAAAAAATTGCCTATTAACTTGTTCCTTTTTACAGTTTGTTTTCCTTGTCTATGTACAAAAAAAAAAATTAAAATAAAAAAATCATAAATATAACATCCCATGATAACCTTATATAAGTGTTATCCATATTTATTGAAATGTAAATGTTGAATTGAGCCAGAATAGAACTTCTGCACTTTTCACTACTTAAAAATTTCAAATATTTATTACAATAATCTTAAAGATCTCTCTGAATTTCTATTATTCAAACAAATCTCAATAACTTCAGCGAAACTTCATTAAATAAAAATCATTCAATCACTACAAATAAATTTATGCCGTCTCCAAATGTTTTGAATGAATTATACAACCTTTAGATGTATCATAAACCATTCGAGCAGTTCACATCTATAGTCTTCTCAAAACTTTACTCCTTTCTTAGTCTTTCACTGATCCACTATGTTTGTGTGTTAGAAAAAGCCCAACACACTAAGTTTATCGCTTAGTAGTGCTTGTATAAATATATTTTACCACTTAATATTGAAGAAAATATTTATAAAATATAGTAATAAAACTCAATTTTAACAAAATATTTCAATATAACAAGTATTCTCAATAACAAACTAATGTAATATTTGATTATACAAAATCATAATTTTAACTTTATAAAAACCAATCATGCTATACTACATTTTCGGTATTATAACTTTGCTCTTATTGAGTTATTTTATTTAAGACTTGCTTCCGCATCTGTTAACATTGCTCATATTACACTTATTTTATTTTTCAGTAAGTCTCATTTTTAAAATATATATATAGAATATTTTCGTTCAATTTTTATAACTTTAGATCTTTGATTGATTACCATATTTTGAAACATTTTATTTCAAATATCACTATGTGCACTTTCATTTGAAATACTATTATATACACTATCACTCACTTTTTCATATTGCAACACTGCAAGTCAATTTTAAACAATTGACATATAATCTTATTTTACATTTCTTTCCATATTCAAAACAACATTTTCATATGTTTTTTGCCCTCATATACTGAACTAAAAATTCTAGGTCTGGAAAGCGGATTATTGATAGCAAATAAATGCCCACTGTAAGTATATGGCCAAAGGCCTACTATAGAGAAAGGGGCCAAAGGTCCTCTATGACGCAAAGCGTCCACTGATGACATAAATGTCAATAGCACTGGGAACACAGAGATGTCCTCTATGGCACAGAGTGCCTACTATTACTATGGTCGTCTACCCTCTGGCTAGTCATCCAACCCAGAAACTAGATTTAACATCAGTATAATCGGGCTATATATTTTTTTCACTGTTCCAAGTTAAATCATTAATTATAATATTTATTGTCATAAAATACTTCCTCTTTAAATTATTTGTTTTTCACAATAGGTATATAGGATATAAATATTTATTTCGAATACATTTACAGTATTGTGAGCGAGGATTTTTGCTCCCACTCTCGGTGGAATGGTTCTTGCGACTTCGGCACTGTTTAGGCTCGGGGCCTTAGAGAACACGGACCTAAGTTCGGAGAAAATGGAGTAGCCACCCGGATGGGCAGGGAAAAAGAAAGGGGTGGATTACTCGATTCCTAAGGAATCCCCAACCCCCTAACGGGTTCGAAAAGTTGGGTACGTGTGGGGAAGGTGAGAAATGGCCCAGCACCCCCGCAATGCCCGGTTCATTGGAACCGGCCTCCTTTACAGGTCTTAATATTATAAAATTCAAAAATATAACAATATTATCCATATTACACACAATAATTAAAATAAAGCATCAATATATTAAAAATCAAAACAATGTCCAAGCAAAACAAATAAATGGACACCCATCCGAAGATGAAAACATGTCCTTTCATCACATGCCTAAATAGGACACCCACCGAAAGGTAGAAACATGTCCTTTACATTGGTTCTAAAATGGAAAATCAATTTAAATTACATGATATTTAACTAATGAGGTACCCACCAAGTGAAAACATACCTCTTACAATATTTGCAAATGTAAATAAATTGATAAAGTAAATAATCATTCATCATAAATAAATCATTCATCAAAGGTATTAAACATCAATAGAAAGTAAACATCCATCCATGATAAATTAAATAAACCAAGCATTTAACTTAAATAAATTAAAGTATATAAAATAAATCAAAGCATAATCAAATATAAAATTGAATAAGGCAAATAAAGATTCAAATTAGGTCTACTGTTTCTATTTAAGTTTCTTTATTTCATGTGTTTTGAATTCATGAGTTTAAGCTACTGTGAGTTTTAATGGAATTAAAATGGATTAAAGTTTTTATTATTTAAAAAGTTGGTAAAGTTCTTTGATGCACTAAATTAGGGTTTGAGATGTATAATCATGAAATTAGGTTTTGGACACTTTAAAACATTAAGTTTATGACTATTAGCTACTGAATTATGGTTTTTAAACTTACTGTGTAAAATTATAACATTTATGTTTATAAGGTTTTTAAAGTTTAAAGGATTAGGGTTTAGAAAAATTAGGGTTTAGGTGAGTTAGTTTAAGGTTTACTGTTTTATTTTAAAGTTGAATTAGGGTTTTAGAATTTTTAAATTAGGGTTTTGGAGAATGCATTAGGTTTTAGGATTTGAAAATCAATTGATAATTTTATGAAACTTTATGAAAATAAACAAAATGATTTAAAGTTTATAGAAACACGAAAGATATTTTAGGGTTTTTGGAAAGAAACAGATTCAATTTAAGGTTTTGAAAAATTAGAAAACAAATTAGAGTTTTGAGATTTTAAAGATTTTTGAAAAACAAATAAATGAATTAAAGTTTTTAAGTTTTAGAAAAGATAAATTAAAGTTCTAGGATTTTTGATTTTGAAGAAACAGAAATAATTTTTGACCTTGAGCTACTGTAAATTAATAAAACAAATAAAGAAATTCATACCTCCGTTTGTTGGCTCTACCAAAAATTTCTTCTTGGATGAATAAGAACAAAGACAAGCTTTGCTGCCTTTGAATTGCTTGAATTGTTTGTTTTCTCTCTCAAAAAGTCCAATTGATTCAAAGTTTTCCTCCTCAATTTCGGTCTCAATTTCTACTCCAAATCCGATCCAATTTTCTTCCCCCCTTTTGTGTTGTTTTTGGTATTATTTATAGAAGATTTCTATGGTTAAATCTAGTTATTCACGAAATATAACATTCATTAAGAAAAGAAAACCGAAACCTAATTGTATTAGGTTTCGAAAAATTTGCGTCGAAAAGATTTCGTTGGCGAAAAAAAACTGCTGCAGAAATATTGCGTTGGAGAAAAAAAACTGCTGTGAAAAAATTGCACTGGTGAAAATGCTACTGCAGCTGGCTGCGGCAGCGGGGGACGAATTGGCTTGCAGGCCATTTCGCCGCAGTCGATTTTTTTTATTCATTATTATTATTATTTATTTTTTATTAATAAAAATTAGATATTAAAGATAATATTTTTTAATTAAGATAACAAAAATTATTTTAGACTAATTAAAATATATTGAATAACACAAAAATTATTTTGGACTAATTAAAATATATTGGATCGGACTGTGTCAAAAATTAAGGGTCTACAGTTTGCCCCCTGCTTGAACGATCTGAGACTTTAGAGAGTGAAAAGCAACAAGACTTAATTTTTGATGATATGGCTATTTGAATTTGTTTTGGGTACTTGAACCTGAGAATGATTTGATTTAGCTACTTGGACCCGTGATTGGGTACTTGGACTTGAGATTGAATTTGATTTAGATACTTAGACCTGAGATTAGATTGAATTTGGGTACTTGGACCTAGGGTTGGGTACTTGGACCCGAGATTGATTTGATTTGGGTACTTAGACCCGAGATTGGATTGAATTTGGGTACTTAGACCCGAGATTGATTTGATTTGGGTACTTGGACCCGAGAATGGGTACTTGGACCTGAGATTGATTTGATTTGGGTACTTGGACCCAAGAATGGGTATTGGGCTCGAGATTGGGTACTTGGACCCAAGATTGGATTGAATTTGGGTACTTAGACCCGAGATTGATTTGATTTGGGTACTTGGACCCGAGAATGGGTACTTGGACCTGAGATTGATTTCATTTGGGTACTTGGACCCGAGAATGGGTACTTGGACCCGAGATTGAATTTGATTTGGGTACTTGGACCCGAGACTAAATTGAATTTGGGTACTTGGACCCGAGACTGATTTGATTTAGGTACTAGGACCCGAGATTAATTTAATTTGGGTACTTAGACTTGAGAATGATTTGATTTGGGTACTTGGACCCGAGATTAATTTGATTTGGGTACTTGGACCCGAGATTGATTTGATTTGGGTACTTGGACCCGAGACTGAATTTAATTTGGGTACTTGGACCTGAGATTGATTTGATTTGGGTACTTGGACCCGAGAATGATTTGATTTGGGTACTTGGACCCTAGATTAATTTGATTTGGGTACTTGGACCCGAGATTGATTTGATTTGAGTACTTGGACCCGAGATTGGGTACTAGAACCCTAGACTGAATTTAATTTGGGTACTTGGACCCGAGCTTGAATTGAATTTGGGTACTTAGACCCAAGATTGGGTTCTTGGACCCAAGCTTGGATTGAATTTGGGTTCTAGCCCCGAGCTAAGTTCTGGACTTAGAAAAGATTCTAGGTTTTGGACCTAATCAAAATTTGGGTTCTGGACCCGAGCTAAGTTCTAGACTTAAAAAAGATTCTAGGTTCTGGACCTAAGGAAATTTGGGTTCTAGACCCAAGCTAAGTTCTGGACTTAGAAAGAAATTCTAGGTTCTGGACCTAAGGAAAATTTGGGTTCTGGACCCGATATTGAATTTAATTTGGGTGCTTGGACCCGAGACTGAGTTTGACTAACCTTTTATCATTTGAGAAGTCTGACTGCTCCGATTATTCTATGCATTGTGGTTTTTCACCCTCAAAATGGATCTTCATCCTTTGAGATCGGGTCTTCACCCTTGAAAAGTGGATCTTCATCCTTTGAGATCGAGTTGTCACCGTTGAAAACGGATCTTCATCCTTTGAGATCGGGTCTTTACCCTTGAAACATGAATCTTCATCTTTTGAGATCGGGTCTTCACCCTTGGAACATGGATCTTTATCCATTGGAGGTCGGGTCTTTACCCTTGAAAACGGATCTTCATCCTTTGAGATCTAGTCTTTACCCTTGCTTTAGCTTTTTTAGCTGGACTGCTCTTTTGTCTTTTGTCTTTTTATTCTTTTGAGTGTTCTAATGTTCCATTCTTTTGATCTTCCTTTGTACTTTTGCAAAAAAATTAGCCCTTTTTAACTAGCCTTCATATCCTCTCCTTGCCCCCCTGTGTGGCGAGATATTTGCAAGTGAGTTTGAAAATGTTTTATATATAAACTCAAAAAATTGAAAAGGAGAAACTTTGCCCCTTGTGTAGGATCAAACCCATAATTTTTCTATGCGGGCTCTGATTGATGTTTTTATTGTTCAGTTCTTCGCACAAGCACGCATTTCTTCTCTTCGCAAATTACTAGAACTTTCTCTGGTAATGGGCCTTCTATGTCTCCCTAATTTGACATCTTCTTTTGATTCTTTAGTTCACAGAGTATTTGCTGTTTACTTTGATAAAGACAAGATAAGAAAGTGTGATGTGATATGCTCATGTATGCATGATATGTATGAATGACACTTACAGTCGTTCCATCGACTCACAGACCGAGGTGATCAGCAGGAGTGTTCTCATTGGTTCCTTTTTTCATGCTCGTTCAAGTCTTGCATTGGAATGATCGAAAGCTTTGCATTTGTGGCATTTATCTTCAAGATGTTGAAAACATGAGTGGTGGAGACCCCAAGTTGCAGAGTCAGGGATACATCCTTTTTAAACTACGTTTCAGCATGTTAGTTGATAGCTTCTTCATGACCTTGCCAATAATCATTTCCTTTACCCAATGTGTCCTTTGGAGGTTCAACATACTTCCCTTTACTTGAAGGCTTTGTATGACAAAAAATATTTTTTTTTTGAATTTTGATTTTGAAATCAAATGTTGGCTTTGCCAAATTAATGTCAATGTACCTCAGGACTTGATTTTTCCAAATTAACATATCTATAACATGACAACCCTAGTTACCGTACTAAACTCGAGAATCATTTCTATTTAAGCAAGAATTGTTGCACTTCAGATAGGCACATACACATTACTTAGCCAAAGGTCTCATTTGAGTTTAAATATTGTCTATCTCATATGCATGCTTATCCAAACTATCTCCACTAATATACTCTACCTACCAAGAGAGATCAACAGGTCTTTGATAGGCTTGAAATGGGGTCTATGAGGGACATGGGTTAAATGAAGGCCATTTTGAGATAGGAGTGATGTGACACAATGGACAAACCCTCACATTATAAATTCCTTGTTTGAACTTTAGGCAGTTGGGAGCAATCTTGCTAGACTCCGAATTCCTTCTATCTTCTTGGCATTAATCTAGACCTTGATTAGGACAGCTTTTGCCCTTGCAAAAGTTTAGTTCCCAAATTCGTTTCTTTTCTTCTTCTTCCTTTTCTTTATTTCTCTTACTCTTCCATTTCTTTGAGCATTTTATCATTTTGTCCTTCTTCCTTGTAGGACTGTCAAGTACAGAACTTTCAAGAACTGAATGGTCTTTCTCCTTTTTCTTTGAATTTGATTGAATTTTTTGTTGGGTTGGACCAATTCAGGTCAAAATGTCCTTATAACCCAAATGGAAGCCTTTTGTTGTCTTAGGTAAAAGAGAACTCAGTTGGCTTTCTGAACCGCCTTTTTAGGTTTTATCTTTTTCTCTTTTTTTTTCTCTATTTTTTTTCCTTTTTTCTTCTTTTTTCTTTTCTTTTTCTTCTTTTTTTTCTGTTTCTTTTTTTTTTGTTCTATCTCTAAAAGAGTTGTCTTGTTTGTACCAACTTGGGCTTCCAATAATGGATGAGTGGAGTAACATAACTCTTTTTTAACAGGGATGAATCACTTGTTACTCTGATGTTGTCTTGATATATTGGAGATATTAGGAAAACTTCAACTACCCTTATGGTCTTGAGAACTTTAACTACCCTTATGGTCTTGAAAACGTCAACTACCCTTATAGTCTTGAGAACTTCAACTATCTTCATGATCTTGACTAATCATTGCTTTCTTTGATCTTCTTGCCTCTTCACCTTAGTGATAATAAGACTTATCAAAAGTATCACAACAGCTCAGGGTAGGTTGTTGGGGTTTGTAAGCCAATGAAAAGAAAGCTAAAATTTTATAAAGGCTCAAAGGGACAACTAGGGATTGATATTCAATAGGGTGGATACTAGTTGTTGGCTCGTCAAACAATACCTAGATCATTTCTCTCTTAAATAAGTAGAGTTCAATTTCGCCTCGAAAGTTTGTCAAAGCATGTTCTAAGACTGTCTAGGACCCAGACAAAGGTAATTATGCAGGAGCCCTCTCTAAGTAAGCATACACAACTCAATGCTATAGAGCAATTCCCTCACCTAGTAAAGTCATTCGAGTCATGATGCATAAATATATTAATTCATGAATTATCAAGTTAAATTCCTCATTGGTTGAGCACCAAAATGAATAAACACCAACAAAAATTTTGATGAAATTAATTTATTTCAAGTAACTTTAAATTTTAAAAAACATGATAGTTCCAATTAAATATTAAAAAAAGTAAAATTGAAAAGCAACATTCATGCTAAGGTAAGTTTGTTGAGTTAAGATTCTTTTCCTTTTACATCTTCAATATCCCCATCTTGAAAGGATGATAATACAAAATCTTATTCTAATCCTTTTCCTACAATGAAGGTTGCTGGTGGTGGCACCCTGTTGAACCTTGGAAATGGATCACCTTTAGTATTGGGCTTGTCCGGCTCAGGCAACCTGCCATTATCAATTAAATTCTGGATCTCATGCCTCAACTTCATACAATTATCCGTTCCATGTCCAGGTCTTTGATGAATTGGCAAAATGCATTAGTATCAAAGTTAGGTGGAAGAGGATTAGGCAAAGGACGAGGAGTCAAGGGTTGTAACAATCCCTTCTTTTGTAGCTTATTGAGAACCCAAGATAGAGGTTTCCCTATATCTGAAAACTGTCTTCTATTTGCTTGACCAGTTGTATTGACATCAACTTCTTTTTGCGTGCTTTGATTTCCAGACTGGTAATTCCCTTTCTCATTCCTTTTTATTGAAAAGTGATTCTTCTCCCTTTCCCACTCTTCAATTTGTAGATCAGCTTGAAGAAGATCTTTGAAATCCCATAGAAGGGTGTGAGACATCCTTTCATGGAGATTGGGCAGGACGCCTCTCACGATCATCCTTATTTGATCAGATTCATCGGGCCTTTTCTTGAGCAAAGCAACCTTATTTCTCTACCTTTTCACATAGTCCACAAAATTCTCATTTGGCCTTTGCCTAATGGACTCAACTTCCATTAAGGTAACTTCCATTTCAACATTGTATCCGTATTATTGGATGAAGGCCTTGTATAGCAGATCCCAACTCTTTTGTGTTCCATCATTTAAGGTATTGAACCAATTTTGGACAACAGGGTCCAATGAGAGCATAAAGTACCTTAGAGTTTGAGCCTTAGTAGCTCGGGCAGACTGCATAGCAGTGATATACTACTTCACATGGAGATGGGGGCTTCCAGTATCGTCAAACTTCGCAAAAGATGACATCTTGAACTTGTATGGAACTTCTTCATCTAGCTCGAATAATTTGTCAACTTCGAACATTTCTTCGGTTTTCAGTTTCTTCTCAAATTTCTTTTCTAAATCAGCAATCATCTTTTCAACATCAGAAGTTTTGGTTTTCTCCATATCTGATCTTTCAACAATCTTTGATTCTTTCTTCTTATCTTGAGGATCTTGGAAGTATTGAGCCCAATCATCATCATCATCAATGATCACCTTTTCATCATCAAAAACCACTTCACCAACTTTGGTCTTTCCTTTGTCCTTTGGCTTCTTAGTGTTAGCAGATGCCTCGGTATGATTTTCTAAGATTACAGTCAATTGGTTCTTCATGGTCTCAGCTAGGGCCTTTTTTATTTCTTCCATCTTGGCGTTGAGGGCATCATCGACCATTCTTCGAATTTGTTCGGGATCCATTATTTTTGGTGAGCAAGTGATTAAGTCATCGCTAGATTCTTCGCTTTCACCGTAGGTCAGATTGTTGTAAGCTTTTGAACTGTCGTAATCTAAGGCTGTGAGCCAGAGAGGATCAATGATATGAGATGCAAATGTATGCATGTATGCATGTATGCACGAACAATTAACAAACAAGGACAAATAGGGCATTCCTTCCAATCTTATAACATCCACACACGAATGGCAAGTCTCTTTTTCTAGGTATATGGTTAATAAAATACCAACATAGGGCATCTTATTTTTGAATATTTCCCTCGGACGTTTCAACCAATAGTTATATTTTCGAAAATGAAAATCTATTCATAGTAATTCCCTTTAATTAGGTTTTAATCCATTCAATCAACTATAGTAGCTTTTATGCTATATTGGATTAAAACTAAATTAAGAGGTTTTTTATAGATAGATTTCTCACTTGAAAAGAGTAACTAATGGTTTATGCCAAAAACAAGCCCATGATTAATTATTCTTAGTATAAACTAGGCTCACAATTGATTTTTGGTATTTCGTAATTGACCTAAATAATTTGTAAGATTTTTGTAACATAATTTTGTTTATAAGCCCATTGTAGAAAGATTTTAGAAAAAACATATTTTGGGCTTAGTATTTAGGCCATGAGCAAAAGAATTTTTGATTTATTTTTAGAAAAAGTCCTATGTCCAAAGACCATCTTGAAAAATTTTGAAAATAGCTTTGGTCTTTTGGATTTTAAAGAAAAATTTATTTTGAGCTTACAATATACTTAGGTCATATTAGAAAAATAACAAACCAAATAAACCATGATTTAAGCCAAGATAAATTAACCATAGTCAAACAACATGCATTTGGGGTAAAACCTAAGGAAAGTAACTAGGCCAATTACATGAGCTTTAGTCTTTGGGTTAAAAGACTTAGGTTTCCATAGTAAGTATATACCAGATGGTACGAGGCTATGAGTGATTATGCCATGCTCGATCTTCATACCTTGAGTGAAAGTATAGTATCCCTTACATAACACAACACGAGTAACACGGGCGTCCTAACTCACGCACACGATGCAATCTAATATGATGCAATGGATAATATCATTATAAGAAAGAATAGAATAATATAAAGACTAACGGAATCAACTTCTATTATCCCCAGTGGAGTAGCCACTGTGAGCGGGGATTTTTGCCCCCACTCCCGGTGGAATGGTTCTTGCGACTTCAACACTGTTTAGGCTCGGGGCCTTAGAGAACACGGACCTAAGTCCAGAGAAAATGGAGTCGCCACCCGGATGGGCCGGGAAAAAGAAAGGGGTGGATGACTCGATTCCTAAGGAATCCCCAACCCCCTAACAGGTTCGGAAAGTTGGGTAAGTGTGGGGAAGGTGAGAAATGGTCCAGCACCCCCACAACGCCCGATTCATTGGAACCGGCCTCCTTTACAGGTCTTAATATTATAAAATTTTTAAATATAACAATATTATCCATATTATACACAATAATTAAAATAAAGCATCGATATATTGAAAATCAAAACAATGTCCAAGCAAAACAAATAAATGGACACTCATCCGAAGATGGAAACATGTTCTTACATCACATGCCTAAATGGGACACCCACCGAAAGGTAGAAATATGTCCCTTACATTGGTTCTAAAATGGAAAAGCAATTTAAATTACATGATATTTAACTAATGAGGTACCCACCAAGTGGAAACATACCTCTTACAATATTTGTAAATGTAAATAAATTGATAAAAGTAAATAATCATTCATCATAAATAAATCATTCATGAAAGGTATTAAACATCAATAGAAAGTAAACATTCATCAATGATAAATTAAATAAACCAAGCATTGAACTTAAATAAATTAAAGCATATAAAATAAATCAAAGCATAATCAAATATAAAATTGAATAAGGCAAATAAAGATTCAAATTAGGGCTACTGTTTCTATTTAAGTTTCTTTATTTCATGTGTTTGGAATTCATGAGTTTAAGCTACTGTGAGTTTTAATGAAATTAAAATGGATTAAAGTTTTTATGATTTAAAAAGTTGGTAAAGTTTTTTGATTCACTAAATTAGGGTTTGAGATGTATAATCATGAAATTAAGTTTTGGACACTTTAAAACATTAAGTTTATGACTATTAGCTACTGAATTATGGTTTTTAAACTTACTGTGTAAAATTATAACATTTATGTTTATAAGGTTTTTAAAGTTTAAAGGATTAGGGTTTAGGTGAGCTAGTTTAAGGTTTACTGTTTTGTTTTAAAGTTGAATTAGGGTTTTAGAATTTTTGAATTAGGGTTTCGGAGAATGCATTAGGTTTTAGGATTTGAAAATCAATTGATAATTTTATGAAACTTTATGAAAATAAACAAAACGATTTAAAGTTTATAGAAACAGGAAAGATATTTTAGGGTTTTTGGAAAGAAACAGATTCAATTTAAGGTTTTGAAAAATTAGAAAACAAATTAGGGTTTTGAGATTTTGAAGAAACAAAGTTAACAATTTTAAGATTTTTGGAAAACAAATAAACGAATTAAAGTTTTTAAGCTTTAGAAAAGATAAATTAAAGTTCTAGGGTTTTTGATTTTGAAGAAACAGAAACAATTTTTGACCTTGAGCTACTGTAAATTAAGGAAACAAATAAAGAAATTCATACCTCCGTTTGTTTATTCCACCAAAAATTTCTTCTTGGATGAACAAGAACAAAGACAAGCTTTGCTGCCTTTAAATTGCTTGAATTGTTTGTTTGCTCTCTCAAAAAGTCCAATTGATTCAAAGTTTTCCTCCTCAATTTCGGTCTCAATTTCTACTCCAAATCTGATCCAATTTTCTTCGCCCCTTTTTTGTTGTTTTTGGTATTATTTATAGAAGATTTTTATGGTTAAATATAGTTATTCACGGAATATAACATCCATTAAGAAAAGAAAACAGAAACCTAATTGTATTAGGTTTCAAAATATTTACGTCGGAAAAATTTCACTAGCGAAAAAAACTACTGCGGAAAAATTGCGGTTACGAAAAAAAACTGCTGCGGAAAAATTGCGCTGGCGAAAAAGCTACCGCAGCCAGGGGCAAATTAGCTTGCGGGCCATTTCGCCCGCAGGAAATTCTTGCGGGCAAAATGGCTTTGGCCATTTCGCCGAAACCGACTTTTTTATTATTTTTTTTTGTTCATTATTATTATTTTTTATTTTTTATTAATAAAAATTAGATATTAAAATAAATATTTTTAATTAAGATAACAAAAATTATTTTGGACTAATTAAAATATATTGAACAACACAAAAATTATTTTGGACTAATTAAAATATATTGGATCGGACTGGGTCAAAAATTAATGATCTACACGTATGATCATATATATATATCATATTTGTTTCTAATTAATTTGACTACTCTTATTTATTTCTTAATCATTATCTTTCAATTCACTTTCACATTATCACTATAATAATGAAATCTAAATAGATTTTTGCTTCTATTTATTTAGTTCTTCCTTTAATATAGTAAGAATTCATGAATTATTATTTCACCTTAAGATTTTGTGTAACTATGTATTATGTATTCGTCACATTTAATACACATATATACATCAATATATATGTATTTTTATATATACATATATAGATGTATTTCACTAGCAGTGCATTTCTATATTATAAACTCTTATTAATGTCTTATAACAGAACATTTATTTTCTTAAATATATATATATTACTAATTTGATCTTTGAGATATCTTTTATACAGAAGGATTAAACTACTTTTGAATCTCACTAGATTCTTTCTTTTTATATTATCAATTCCTTTCTTTCAATTATAATTAATCAATACACTTTAACCCTCTAAACACTTATATATATAATCAATGAATCGTCTTAAATAATTAAATAGTATTGTTGTCAATAATACACAAGGTATATGACTTGTGTATTTTTACCCCATGTATTCCTACTATTAAATTAATTACTTTATTCTTCTCTTTACTTTCTTTAATTTGTTATCCAAACTATTTAATATTCATTCTCTAACTATACACTTGTTTTGGTCATTGATAAATATGTTGATAATCAAAGAACATATATTAATTTTCTCATAAAAATTCATTTACTAAACCAAATAAATAATATAACACTTTCTTTAAATATATAATTACGTTCAAACCTTGAATATTAATTTATAACACCTTCATTCTTCAAACTTGTTATCATCTTGTTTTCGCACAATTTAACATTATAACTGTACAAACACTTTACATATAACTTTAAATATAACTTTCATAATACAAAGTATTTCTCTATTGGATTAATCATTTAGTTTCACATACACTTTCGATTATTAAACAATTAGTTCACCACTCCAATTTCCTAAGTTGTATAAGTTAGATAGCTATTTGAATTTTAAAAATAAATCACTTCCAAACTAAATAACTTACACTTCAATAACTTCAAATAGCATAAACTTAACCTCACTTTCAAGATATCAAATTCTTTAATTCTAAAATATTCCAAACCTTATACTTTCCAAACCCATCTTCTATTAGCAACATATTTCCTTGACTTACTATAAATAATTACTTTCCTCCAATCCTTACACTCTTTATCCAATACTAACTTTCCACATTGATAATCTAACATATTTATGAGATAAATATGTATTATTATGATTAATTGGAAATAAAATTATATTAAATAAAAGGAATGAAGTATTTTAAGGTTAAAAGAGAGGAAAACATAAGAAGCAAGACAGACATGGGCGTGTCTAATCGATCCACATGCCTATTCATATAAAAACTTTGTTGTAAATGAAATTTCAGATGCTAGAAAATCCACACGACCGTATGGAAATATTCACACACCCATGTATTTCAAAACTATGCTAGAAATCAAAATTACAAAGGCTGGAAGATCTACACGGCTGTGTGGAGTGATCCACACACCCATGTGACTTTTCCAGACTCCTCTAGTCCCAAAAATCCACTTTTTAACAAGAAAAAAACTACTTCAAACTTCATTTTTATCACAAATCAACAACAATACACTTATACAAATCAAAGTTAGCTAGAAAGCTAACTCTTCTCATAAAAGTTAAATAACCATCTTTAGCACAAAATCACAATCAATAAATTCTTTGTTACTCAATTCAATCAAAATGACTCAATGACCTTGTTAAATCTTCAAAATTCATGAAACTTTTACAATTATAGATTATTGATATATAAGCACTCACAAAGAAACTTTTCTTAATAACTACTTTTAATAAGTTTTTTCCACAAATGATTACTTTAAATCAAGACATAAACATTGTTTAGTGATCAAAATCACAATAGAATCATTCAATAGCAAAATATATAATATACAAGCACTAACCTCTTTCTAGATGCTCTTCCATCATTCCCTCCTTCAATCCTTGATTTAATCATACTTTCTTGATGAATCTAGCTTAGAATAGCTAAAATCCATCAAGAATTGATTTTTCTATGAAATCTCCATGATTTCTAAGATAGAGAATGGAAGAAGAAGAAGGAAAGAGATGAAGCTGGCGTTGGATGATGAGAATGACGATTTTGGAAGAGGGTAGAACACTCTAGACCCTCTTTATACAGCTTTTAGGATTTCATATCATGTATGTATTCACTCATACCATTACTTTGATACACCCCACTTTCTTGTTTGTCTCTTAATTCAACTTATTATTTCCTTGTAATGATATAAATTAATATTTTACTCATTTTAAAACCCTATTATTCAATTATACCATTTATATTGGACATAAATTATTTAAAACTAAACTTCCAAATTCAATTTTCCAAACACGCCCGTTTCTCTCCAAGCACACGCCCATGTGTTTTAACCAACTTAGCCATAGACAGAATTATTTCATAAACACATGCCCATGTTTATCCATGCACACGCCCATGTGTTTCAAACAGCTTCTACCACATTTGAAAATTTCCTCAAAATAAGTCTAATACCAATACATTGCTCATGAAATTCAAAAGCAACACTATATACTTGCATATACTATATACACTCCAAGCTCATACACTCCAAACAATCCTACATATTACATATACACTTAAAACAGGAAAATCTATACTTAAAATTTCTAGGGCATTACAATTTTTACCCTCTTAAGAAATTTCATCCTTGAAATTTATCTATTAGTTGTAGATGGTTCCTTTGTCTCAACATCCTAACATATTAATAAATTATCTTTCTTTCCAAGAAACAATTCTAATGTACTCCATATAGTACTCTACAAATCACATCTTAGTATTCACTTTACTGCTATTATAACATATCATTTACTTTTTAAGTTCATATATCTTAAACAATAACTTTACTTTCCCGTAACCTCACTTGCCAAAACCGCCTAGCTCTTTCTCTGATACCACTAAATGTGACATCCCCTAATAATCCTATATTAGAACTATCAGAAGATGCTACTCTAAATACTCATGTTGTTCTGGCTCAATTCAACATTTACATTTCAATAAATATGGATAACACTTAGATAAAAGATTGAAACAATTACTTCTGCACTTTTCACTACTTAAAAATTTTAAACATTTATAACAATAATCTTAAAGTTCTCTCTGAATTTCTATTATTCAAACAAATCTCAATAACTTCAGTAAAACTTCATTAAATAAATATCAATCACTATGAATACATTTATGCAGTCTCCAAATATTTTGAATGAATTATACAGCCTTTAAATGTATCAGAAACCATTCGAGTAGTTCACACCTATAGTCTTCTCGAAACTTTTCTTCTTTCTTAGTCTTTCACCAATCCACTATACCTACGTATTAGAAAAGCCCAACACGCTAAGCTCATCGCTTAGTGGTTCTTATATAAATATATTTTACCACTTAATATTAAAGAAAATATTTATAAAATATAGTAATAAAACTCAATTTTAACAAAATATTTCAATATATCAAGTATTTTTAATAAAAAAACTAATGCAATATTTGATTACACAAAATAATAATTTTAACTTTATAAAAATGAATCATGCTACACTATACTTTCGGTATTGCAACTTTACTCTTATTGAGCTATTTCATTTAAGACTTGTTTTCACATCTGTTAATATTGCTCATATTACACTTATTGTATTTTTCAGTAAGTCTCATTTTTCAAATTTATATATAAAACATTTTTGTTCAATTTTTATAACTTTAGCCCTTTGATTTATTACCATATTTTGGAACATTTTACTTCAAATACCACTATATGCACTTTTCATTCAAAATATATTATATACACAATCACTCACTTACATATTGCAACACTACAAGTCATTTTTAAACAATTAACTTATAATCTTATTTTACATTTCTTTCCATATTCAAAATAACATTTTCATATATTTTCTTGTCCTCATATATTGAACTAAAAATCCTAGGTCTGGATAGCAGGCTATTAATGGCAAATAAATATCTACTGTAAGTATATGGCCAAAGGCCCACTATAGAGAAAGGGACCAAAGGTCCTCTATGACGCAAAACGTCTACTGATGACATAAATGCCAATAGCACTGGGAATACAGAGATGTCCTCTATGGCATAGAGTGCCCGCTGTTACTTTGGTCATCCACCCTCTAGCTAGCCATCTAACCCAGAAACTAGATTTAACATCAGTATAATCGGACTATATATTTTTTTCACTATTCCAAGATAATCCATTAATTATAATATTTATTGTCATAAAACACTTCCTCTTTAAATTATTTGTTTTTAACAATAAGTTTACAGAATATAAATATTTATTTCAAATACATTTACCATATGATCATATATATATCATATTTGTTTCCAATTAATTTGACTAATATTATTTATTCCTTAATCATTATCTTTCAATTCACTTTCACACTATTACTATAATAATAAAATCTAAATAGATTTTCTCTTCTATATATTTAGTTCTTCGTTTAATACAGTAAGAATTCATGAATTATTATTTCACCTTAAGATTTTGTATAAATATATATAATGTATTTGTCACGTTTAATACACATATATACATCAATATATATGTATTTTTATATATACATATATAGATGTATTTCACTAGCAGTGAATTTCTATGTTATAAACTCTTATTAATTTCTTGTAACAGAACATTTATTTTCTTAAATATATATTTTTAATTTGATCTTTGAGATATCATTTCAATAAAAGGATTAAACTACTTTTGAATCTCACTAGAATCTTTCTTTTTATATTATCAATTCCTTTCTTTCAATTATAATTAATAAATACTATTTAACTCTCTAAACACCTATATATATAATCAATGAATCATCTTAAATGGTCAAACAGTATTGTTGTCAACAATACACAAGGTATATGACTTGTGTACTTTTGCCTCACGTGTTCCTACTATAAAATTAATTACTTTATTCTTCTCATTCCTTTCCTTAATTCGTTGTCCAAACTATTTAAAATCAGCTATATTCCTTTAATATATCAATCTTTTTATCTTATTTTCTTATATATAATGCACAATTCACTAATCTCATATATTTATATAATATTCATTCTCTAACTATATACTTATTTTGATCATTGATAAATATTTTGGTCATCAAAGATATTATATTAATTTCCTCATAAAAAATTCATTTACTAAACCAAATAAATAATATAACACTTTCTTCAAATATATAATTACGTTCAAACCTTGAATATTAATATATAACACCTTCATTCCTCAAACTTTTTATCATCTTGTTTTCGCACAATTTAACATTATAACTATACAAACACTTTACATATAACTTTAAATATAACTTTCTTAACACAAAGTATTTCTCTAGTGGATTAACCATTTAGTTTCACTTACACTTTCTATTATTAAACAATTAGTTCACCACTCCAATTTTCTAAGTAGTATACTTTAGATAGCTATTTGACTTTTAAAAATAAATCACTTCCTAACTAAATAACTAACACTTTAATAACTTCAAATAACATAAACTTTACCTCCATTTCAAGATATTAAATTTTTTTAATTCTAAAATATTCGAAACCTTATACTTTCCAAACCCATCTTTTATTAGAAACATATTTACTTGATTTACAATAAATAATCACTTTCCTCCAATCCTTACACTCTTTATCCAATACTAACTTTTCACATTGATAATCTTGCATATTTATGAGATAAATTTGTATTATTATGAATTGGAAATAAAATTATATTAAAGAAAAGGAATGAAGTATTTTAAGGTTAAAAGAGAGGAAAACATGGGAAGCAAGACATACATGGGCGTGTCTAATGGATTCACATGCCCATTCATATAAAAACTTTGCTGAAAATGAACTTTTAAAAGCTGGAAAATACACACGGGCATGTAGAAATATCCACACGCCCATATATTTCAAAGCTATGCTAAAAATCAAATTTACAGAGGCTGGAAGATTTACATGACAGTGTGGAATGATCCACAAGCCCATGTGACTTTTTCATACTCCTGTAGTCCCAAAAATCCACTTTTTAACAAGCTAAAAATCACTTCAAACTTCATTTTTAGCACAAATCAACAATAATACACTTATACAAATCAAAGTTAGCTAGAAGGCTAACTCTTCTAATAAAAGTTAAATAACCATCTTTAGCACAAAATCACAATCAAAAAATTCTATGTTACTCAATTCAATCAAAATGATTCAATGAACTTGTTAAATCTTCAAAATTCATGAAACTTTTACAATTATAAATTATTGATATATAAGCATTCACAAAGAAACTTTTCTTAATAACTACTTTTAATAAGTTTCTTTCACAAATGATTACTTTAAATCAAGACATAAACATTGTTTAGTGATCAAAATCACAATAGAATCATTCAATAGCAAAATATATAATATACAAGCACTAACCTCTTTCTAGATGCTCTTCCATCATTCCCTCCTTCAATCATTGATTTAATCATACTTTCTTGATGAATCTAGCTTAGAATAGCTAAAATCCATCAAGAATTGATTTTTCTATAAAATCTCCATGATTTATAAGCTAGAGAATGGAAGAAGAAGAAGGAAAGAGACGAAGATGGTGTTGGATGATGAGATTGAAGGTTTTGGAAGAGGGTAGAAGACTCTAGACCCTCTTTATATAGCTTTTAGGATTTCATATCATGTATTCACTCACACCATTACTTTAGTGCACCCCACTTTTTTATTCAACTTATTAATTCCTTGTAATGATATAAATTAATATTTTACTCTTTTTGAAATCCTATTATTCAATTATACCATTTATATTGGACATAAATTATTTAAAACTCAACTTTCATATTCAATTTTTCAAACACGCCCGTGTCTCTCCAAGCACACGCCCATGTGTTTTAACTGACTTAGCCATAGACAGAATCATTTCATCAACACACGCCCGTGTTTATCCATTCACACGCCCATGTGTTTCTAATAGCTTCTGCCACATTTGAAAATTTCCTCAAAACAAGTCTATCACTTATACATTGCTTATGAATTTCAAAACCCACACTATATACTTACATATTCTATATACACTCCAAACTCGTACACTCCAAACAATCCTATATATTGCATATACACTTAAAATAGGAAAATATATACTTAAAATTTCTAGGTCATTATAGTAAAATTCTAATTAATTAAAAACTAATAAAAGCAAATAATTTAAAATGTTTAGAAATTGACCTTAAAAAGGGTGTTTAGTAATTAAATGAATATAATGATAACATTTATAGCTTTATGAATAAAAACTAAACGATTTTTCATTTCTTAAAAATATAATAATAAAATAAAGAGGAGAGAAGAAAAGAAAAGAATTATCTATTTTTTTATTGTTATGTTTGGTTATCTAATTAACATAAGAAAAAAAGTAAAATGCTTAAAGTTTATTTTTACAATTATATCATCATCATTTAATAATTTATGCCTTTTATTGTTCATTTTCCTCATTTTCTCTTCAAATTGATGGAAAAATATTTTAATAAATTTGAGGATAATGGAAGGAATTAATTTCTATTAATTTCTCTTATTATTGTTAAAAAATGAGAGAAATACAATTTATATTATCTTTTTTTCCTTTTCATTTCCCTAAAAACAAACAAAGAGTGGTTAACAAATAATAATAAACAACAAAACAAATGATATTGAAATATAGATAGAATAAAAGCAAAAATCTCAAGTAACTAATAATTTTAGTCATTTTCACAATTGCACATGTGAATAGCATTACGAGAAAGAGAAATATTACAAGTCACAAACAGCTGATCAAGATGGCAAAAACATTTCATATGGAAAAACCTTCAGTCACATGGAATATAGAGGCTATAATATAAATATAATATATATATATATATAACTTTTTAATATTTAGAATATATTATTATATATACTATTTTAATTTAATTTATAAATAAAAAATTATTCTATCAGCCCAAAAATAATTAAAAATAGAAGGATCATAGGTGAGGATTAAGGATCAGTTTAATACCAATTAATCATGGCTGGCCTTAACCTATAACTAGTCATACACTCGCAATTAACATGAGTTTTCATTGAAAATCATTTTTTTTTCAAATAATTTTTATGTTATAAAAATATATATGTATATTTTTAAAATATATACATGTAAAACTATTGTATACTTTTATATTTAAAAAAAACTTAATAAATAAATTTATCATGAATTTTATGCAATAATTAAACTGATAGTGTGTTATGATAAGTTCTATTGTCAATTTCATAATTTATTTATTTATTTATTTATTATTATTATTATATAAATATTAAGACCCATTTAAATATATAGTCATTTGAAAATAATTGTGAATGTGAATTTAATTTTTTTTGAATTTTAAGTATAAAATTATAAAAAATAGATCTGACGTCAACTTTTTTAAAATATTAAATTATTTAAATTGATTAACTAAAGGAAGATTTTGAGAAATAACTAACTATCCAAATTAATTTCTAACTATAGCACATTACCTTGCTAGAAATGATTTAAAGAAAAAAATCTAAAAAAATATATATCTTTAAACATAGTATGTTAAGGAGCAATATGAGGTGCTTTAAATGATAATTAGGGACAGTTAAGCCTAAATTTTTCGGTTACATATCAAAGTTTAGCGAATACATATTTCTATTGCAAATCTTAACTTTGATAATATATTAAGAAGTAATATATAGTATTTTAAATGACAATTAGGGGATGTTAGAAGGCAGTTAGATGGCTAACAACTCTAACAGCAATACACAATATTATTTCAGTTTCAGATATAATCTTTTAACCTCTGTAACACTTTATTCAACTTTTTGAATATTCAAATATTAAATGAAAGAGAAAAGAAAGGCGAAAGGAAGATAAGAAAGAAAGAGATCCAAACTCATGAGGAAATGTAATAAAATTAACAATTTTCTCATGGTAAAATGAAACAAAATTAATAAATTTTTTTACAATCATTATCGTTTTAAAAAAAAATATTATGTATTGCTCAATCTATAAATTACCGATTTAAGTGGATCAAGATTTCAAAAGATTGAATAAAGTAAAAAAACATAGAGAGAGAAAGGAGGAATGGGGAGAAAAGAAAAAAAAAATACTATTTTTTATAATAAATATTATTATTTTTGAAAGAAGAATAAATATTATTTTTATTTAAATGTTGCTTTTGAGAATAATGGGTCTAATAAATATTAACTCTATTGTAAATAAAAGAAGAGAGGAGATAGATAGAGAATAAGAAATTAGAAGAATCTCTTTATTATGAATTGTATTTTATGAACTATCTATAATAGTGCATTTATAGTGGTATAAGTAGAACTTAGATGAGAATAAAAGATTACAATTAAATTCTAATTTGAATATGATAAAAATAATCATAATCTTAATAGTATAAGATTAATCTAATAAGTAGTCATCCACATATTATTTAACACTTCCTCTTGGATGACTACCCTTATGAATATGCCTCATTACAACCTTGCTAAGAAAAATATAGTGGGATAAAAACTTAGCGAAGGAAAAAGATTACAATATTCATAGGTAACTTTTTCTCAAAAATACAACTGACTAAGACATATTTTTAACTGAATGCATACCAATATTGTGTACATGCTTTTTGAAAATTGATGTTTGTAATGCCTTTGTGAATAATTTTTCTAGATTATCACTTGAACGAACTTTACAAATATATATTTTCCCTTCCTTCATGAGTTCATGAGTATAAAAGGACTTTGGTGATATATGTTTAGTTATATCACCTTTTATGTAGCCTTCCTTGATTTGTACAATACATGTTGCATTATCTTCATGTAATATTGTTGGTTGCTTTCTATAGGTAATCCACATCCTCTAATATGTTCAATTAAGCTTCTTAACCATATGCATTCACGCTAGCTTTATGAATAGCTAATAACACTGAATGATTTGGTGAAGTAGCAGTGATTATTTGCTTCATAAATCACCATAAAATATCAGTATGATTACATGTGAAGATATATCTTGTTTGGGACCGAGCTTTATAAGAATCAGAAAGATATCCAACATCAGCATATCCTGCTAATTTAGACTTTATTCCTTTCAAAAAAAAGTAAACCCATATTGGATGTACCACGTAGGTAGCATAGAACATGTTTCACTCCATTCTAATATCTTTTAGTAGGAGCTAAACTAAACCTTGCAAGCAAGTTAACTGCAAAAGCAATATCTAATCTTGTATTTTTAGCAAGATATAAAAGCGCCTCTATTGCACTAAGATATGGTATTTTATGACCAAGAATCTCTTCATTATCTTCTCAAGGGTGAAAATGATCTCTTTTTACATCAAATGAACAAACAACCATTGGAGTACTTAATGGATAAGATTTATCCATATAAAATTATTTCAGAATTTTTTAATATATGATGATTGATGGAGAAGAATTCCATTTGACAGATACTTAACTTAGAATCCAAGACAAAATTTTATTTTTTCAAGATCCTTCATTTCAAATTTCTTTCTCAAATAGTCTGCAGTAATTGAGATCTCTTTTGGAGTTTTCACTATATTTAAATCATCAATATAAATTTTCACTATAGAAAATTATAAATTTATCTTTTTGATAAAAACACATGGGCAAAGAGGATTATTTTCATATCCATTATTTACTAAGTATTCATTGAGGCGACTGTACCACATTCGCCCAGATTGCTTTAGCCCATATAAGGATCTTTGGAGTTTAATAGAGTACATTTGTCTAGATTTTGGATTATATGCTTCAGGCATCATAAATCCTTCTGAAATTTTTATATATATGTCATTATTCAATGAACCATATAAGTTGTTACAACATCCATCAAATATATGTCAAGCCCTTCAGAGGCTGCCAAACTGATTAAAAATCTAAAAGTAATAGCATCCATAACAGAAGAATATGTCTCATCATAATCTACCTCAAGTCTTTGTAAGAATCCTTGTGCCACAAGTTGTGGCTTATATCTCACAATTTTATTTAATTCATTTCTCTTATGGGCAAATACCCATTTGTATCCAATAGGCCTGACATCTTCTAGTGTCAAAAATATTTGCCCAAATATTTTACGCTTAGATAATGAATCTAGCTCAGCCTAAATAGCCTTTTTCTATTTTGGCCAATCATTTTTATGTCGATATTCTTCAATATTTTTAGGCTCAGGTTCATCATCATTAATTATTTCATAAGCAACAGCATATGCAAACACATAATCAACATCAATGTCATCTCTTTCCCATATATTTCCAGATTTTAATGAGATCTCATAATTTTTAGGTACCTTCTAGAGTTACTTCTTTAGAAATATGAAGTTGTTGATCTATGTTAGTTTGGATATCTTTAGCACATTTTGTAAAATTTTCATTTCCCTTCTTTTCGGGGAACAACATCTTTTGAACCAATTAGTCTATCACACTTCATGTGTATATTAGATTCATTAGCTGCCATACTAATAGGATATCCTGTAGGGACAATTAATCGAGCAGGAGTATTAGTAGCTGGAACATGTGATTTACACACCTTTTTGGTGTCTGTAAAGATATCTGGTAATTGATTTATAATATTTTGCAAATGAATTATTCTTTGAACTTCTAGTTCACATTGCTTTATGCGTGTATCAAAATTGAATAAAGTTGGTGTATTTCAACTAATCTCTTGTGTTTTTGGCCCTTTACTTTTATCTTTCTCTAATGGTATGAAGACTGACTCATCAAATTGACAATATAAAAATCTTGCTCTAAAAAGATCACAAGTTAAAGGTTCAAGATATCTAATGATAGAAGGAGAATCAAAACTCACATAGATACCAAGATGACATTGGTGATCCATTTTTACTTTTTAGGGAGGTGCTATGGGAACATATATTGCACAACCATAAATTCTAAGATGAAATATATTTGGTTGTTGGTCAAACACAAGTTGTAAAGGTAAAAACTTATGATATGCAGATGGTCGAATACAAACTAAAGGTGCAGCATGAACTATAGTATGTCCCTATGCAGATGCTGGAAGTTTTGATTTTATAACCATAGGTCTAAAAATTAATTGCAAACGCTTTATAAAAAAATTTAGCTAAACCATTTTGAGTGTGATCATGCGCAACAAAATGTTCAACAACAATTTCTATTGACATACAATAATCGTAAAATATTTTTAAAGTGAACTCACATGCATTATCTAGACGAACTATCTTAATAGAATAATTATGAAATATTAACCTTAACTTTATAATTATAATTTGAGCAAGAAATTTAGCAAAAGCAATATTACTTGTTAATAATAGACAAACATGTGACCATCAAGTTAAAGCATCAGTTAAAAACATAAAGTATTTAAATGGCAAGATGGATAAATAGGGCAAAAAATATCTCCATGTATTCTTTGCAGAAATTCATGAGACTCCAAATATAATTTTAGATTGTGAGGGTCTCACAATTAATTTACCTTGATCACAAAAAGCACAAAAGTAATCATCGAACAAAATAATTTTTTAATTTTTCAATGGATGCCTATTTGTATTCTGAATAATACGTTGCATCATATTTGAACCAGGATTGCCAAGACGATCATACCAAAGTATAAAAATTTTAGGATATGTGCACTTCTGGTGCATATAGTACATCTCAACCATCTTTATTTTTGTATAGTATAATCCAGTTGATAAACTTAGAAATTTTTGTAATATGAACTTTTGGTTCGAATTAGTAGTAGTGATATATAAAAATTCAATATCATCCTCATTCTTTGTTTCAACATTATATCCATTGTGACGTATATCTTTAAAACTTAGTAGATTTCTTCGGGATCTACTAGAATATAATGCATCATCAATATATAACTTTGTTCTATTTGAGAACATAAGATGGACTCTTCCAGAGCCTTCAATTATATTTGTAGTACCAGATATTGTATTAATATTAATTTCAGCTAATGTTAATTGTAAAAAAAAAATTTATCTCAAAAAATTGTGTGAGTTGTATCACTGTCAACTAAGCATATTTCGTCCTCCATAATATCAAGTTTATTATTCTTTATCTAGTAAACAAAATAATTATATTAAAAATAAAGTCTAGTCTTATTAGAATTTTTTAGAAAGAAAAATAACATGACTTATGAAAGAACAATAACATGACTTATAAAAGAAAAATAGAAAAAATAACATAACTATAAAAAATATATTCTAATAACTAACATTTTCATCTCCTATCAAATGATCAATCTTGCCATCTTTGTCTTCAAAAAAATCAGAAACACCAAAATCAATATTTAAAGGATGCACATCATTACTAGCAGGGTCTATAGCTTTAGAAAATTTTATTTCAACCTTTTTTCCCATCTCTTGTAGTGATGATTTGTAAAGATCGGCTAAATATTTTGAAGTACGGCATATTCTTGACCAATGACTCTTTATTCCATATCTATAACATGTAGTGCCATTGTTTTGCACCTTTGTTTTAGAAAGTTCTTCATTCTTGACCCATTTTATTTTATTCTTTTTAGCATCTTTGTTTTTATAATTGGTTTAGAAATTTCTTCTACCATGATCTCTTTTAACATGACCCCGCTCATGGCCTTGAGAAAATATCACTTTCACTTCAGAGAATGGTGTTGAGACAGTAGGATAAGTTTGATGGTTTTTCATCAAAAGCTCATTATTTTGTTCAGTCACAAGTAAACAAGAGATAAGCTCATAATATTTTTAAAATCGGCGCTCTCGATATTGCTGTTGCAGGAACATATTCAAGCCATGAAATGTTGAATATGTTTTTTTTCTAACATATCATCACCAGTGATTTTTTCTCCAAATAATTTCAATTGAGAACTAATCTTAAATAAGGTTGAATTATATTAACTTATAGTTTTAAAATTCTACAATCGTTAGTGAATCTATTCATATCGAGCTTTGAAAGAATCACCGTTTTTTGGTGATCATATCTTTCTTTTAAAGAATTTCAAATGGCTAATGAGTCCTTAATAGTAAGGTACTCAATTTTTAATTCTTCATATAAATGATGTTGAAGGAAAATCATGTCTTTTAAGTAATCCTGTAAGAATGCTTTTTTTCCTTCCTTAATAGTATGTCCAAGATTCATAGCATTAAGATGAATCTTAGCATCAAGTATCCATGATAAATAGTTTGTTCCGAAAATATCGAAGACAACGAATTCAAGTTTTGTAAGGTTCGTGTTGTTAACGTATTGTAAATAAAACAAGATAGAAGATAGATAGAAAATGAGAAATTAGAAATTAGAAAAATCTATTTATTATGAATTGTATTTTATGAACCATCTATGATGAGGTATTTATATTGGTATAAGTAGAACTTAGATAAAAAGAAAAGATTACAATCAAATTCTAATTTGAATAAGATAAAATTAATCATAATCTTAATAAGATAAGATTAATCTAATAAGTAATCATCCACGTATTATTTAACAAACTTATTTTAATAGGATATTTTTGAGGTTAAATCCTCTAGCATAAAAAAAAAAAAAGCTGCACCAAAAATAGTTAAGAATTTTCGATTTTTAAAATATAATATATAATGAATGGCAAATTTGCTATAATACAAAAAATAATTAGTAATTTACCAATATTAAAACCATTATTATTAAGCAAATCTATGATTGTACCCCGCAGATTAACACAGAAAATATGTGGTTTGTGTTAATGGCATCACAAAAGTAATTAGTTAGAATGTTGAATGGCAAGCCGTCATTAATTCGAGTAAATTTTAAAGCCCTTCCTGCAGAGATCATGGGCGCATAAATTTGAGATGAACAAACAAAGGCAACTACTTATATTTCTAGAATTGTTAATATACTGAAGTAAGTAAATGAGTCTAATGAATTGAACAATTGAACTCAAATATTCTATATTTTAATTACCATTAAATATTTCCATTTTCAATCAAAAGTTAAAGATTGGATATTTTTGTCTTCAGAAAAAGGAACCCTGAAAATGTTAAGTACCTGTGGACCAATTGATACTGATAATAATAGTGGAAGACTAGGATAACTAATACTGTTAGGTATTTTTTATTGATCAATGGAGAGTTACAAAGAAAATCCTGAGTAAGCTTTTGATTGAATTGTCTTGTTAGAACTTTCCCTAAATTTAAACTGCAATTTTTTTTTATCAATACAAGTTCATTAATTTTATTGAAATCAAACTCATCAATATTGTTCCTAAGAAATCATCAAAGAACAACAATCAATACAAAATTTATAATTAATTCTTTTAAAAATATAAATAAAACACCATTGTCATAGACATAATTAATTGTAAATAAAGCAGTAGTTCTCTAGACAAATCAACATAATCATTTGGGATGGCCCTTTGAAATATACCTTATGAAAGAATCAAGGTTAGTATCAGATGATCTGCCTTTTGCAATTGCAGCTTGGCAAGCCTTTTGCAGTTTTTTTGCTTTTCTCCTCATTTCTTTTGCCTCAATATTTTCTGAATCCATAAAAGTCTTCACCAGCTTTGCAATCTCTTCTCGTGTGACCAAGTTTTCGTCTTCAACCCCTCCTCCTTTTAGTCTCCATCCAATTTTCCAGTCTTGCACAATGTTTTTACTGTTTGGAACTTGATCCCAAAATATAGGAGAAGTAAGCATTGGAACTCCAGAAAAAACACCTTCAAGAGTAGAATTCCAACCACAATGTGTCCAGAAACCACCAACAGAAGGATGGGATAGTACTCTTAATTGATCACACCAAGGCACTACTAATCCCCGATCACTATATCCATCTTTAAGCAGAGATGTTTCTCCACAAGACACCCAAAAGAACCGAACCGCTATTAAGCACTCCAGTTATGATTTCATCCATTTGGGCACTTGAAACTGAAAGAAAGCTTCCCATTGAAACATATAGAACTGAATCTTTTGGTTGGGAATTTAGCCATTCTAGATAGTTAGACACATTGTTATCACTATCAGCCAAACCAGAATTACTTTTCAGCTCAAGATATGGTATGATAGGGCCTAAAGGGAGCACAGGAAAGGGGAAGTTTAATTTCAAAGAATCAATAACTTGGGATTCAAGTTCATAGGCAGAAGTGAATAGTAGGCATTGTGCTTTGGATGCCAATGAAACAGGTTCCACGGCTCAGTGCAGGGTTTGTTCGACCAGTTGCCTGAAACATGGTTGGAAAATCTACTATGCGTGTTGAAGGAATTCCAGGAATGTAATCCACAAGCTCTTCTCCCCGTTCTGCTAGCAAAGAAGAAATTAAAACAAAACAAACTGGCTATAATATATGGAGTAATGCAATACATTACTTGCAGTCATTCTCGCATTGCCATATTAATGAGAGAAGCTTACCTTTTATGGTACAAGACAAGGGTAAGAAAATCTAACTACTGCAACCTACTGCAACGCCCCCGCAATTTCATCAGTTCCAAGGAACTGAAGCAAGGACTTGCATAAGGCCTCCAATAATTTAACTCCATGTGCTTGGGATTGGCCTATTTAGCAAAATGTTTGTTTGCAAGAAGACTCGTTTCTAGCATTACAAATCGAAGAAATAGCTAGTTCGAGAATCAATTTGAACAATCAAATTAAGGCCCTGACAGAACCCAATCAACTCTAGCATGATAAATATTACCAACTTCATTGAGAAACACACAACCCACCTAATTTTTTCTTTTATCTAGTAAATATTTGAAGGGGACTGTAAATGTCAAAATTTGATCACCAGATCTGCTGCACAGTAAGCCAATGTCACAGGTCTTTCACTTTATTACCATAACATTTTTTTATTAACAGTCCTCCAGCATGATCAGAGGCTGGATTTCTATATCAGTAGCACCTCATGAAATCTAAACCACTCATTTTTTTTTCTGAAGCAAGATAGAACTACAATTGTCTATAGGGTTTTTTTTCCCGTTAATTCTTGGAAGAGGAAATGTATGCTTAGAGATTTAAATTGAATAGGAAACAAAGGTAATATGTTGTCATAAATAGTACGTGATAAATTGAGAGGAAAATGCCCATTTTGCAGGAGAAGATCAACATGATAAAAAGAAAGAAAATACAGCAGCCGACATAGTCCAAAGAGAAGCCACTAGAATATTCCGATGATTTCCAACACGAACTACCCAATCTAAGTAAGTATCAGCTATAATAACAGTCACAGGCAAATCAAGCCCATCAAGAAGTTGCTCAAAAGGGTCTTTCATCTTTGTTCCTACAGCTTCTAAAAACCCCAGCATATCCTTGGCACGAACAAGCTCCGATGGTATAACATTTGGGATTGTCTTGAATCTGATGGTTTCCGGCTTGGTGTAGGAGCTAAGGAAGCCATGCCACTCTTCTGTGATGACAAAGGCGAAGAGGGTTTTGGGTTCTTTGGAAGAGAAACTTGCAGAGAGTAAGCATACGGTTTATATGACCTCTACCGGGGTAAGGCATTGCTAAGACATGGGAGCAGGTGGCGGTGGAGATGGGCAGTTCCCATTTGTGATTTTCCATGTCTGCATGTCCAGCTGAGAATGATTTGAGAATGAGATAAATAGTGGAGCAACGCCGTATACGACATTATTCATACGCTGTTACATAGATAGTCGTGAATTGTACCTTCTTTTCAATAAAATTAATACATGTAATCTAAAATTTTACTATTCTGTAAGAAGAAAGTTGTTCTCATTGTTAACAGACAAGACTGTGAGAATGGATTTATTAGTGGAAAAAAATCTTTTTAAAAAAAAATTATTTATCAATAAAAAATTTTATTTAAAATTTTTATTTAAATTAAATATATATATTTTTTACTAATAAAAATAATTAAAAAAATAATTATATAAAAATTAAATAATATGTATTCGGTTAAAATAAGTTTTTTCTATTGTTGAAATAATACTCTAGTGTGGATTAGAAAGCTCGAGTATACCTTGAGAAAAATAAAATAAAATAAAAAAGAAGATATAAAAATAATGTTCAATTAAAATATATTATTATTATTTTATACTATTTATTAATTAATTGATAATAAGATTAAATTTTATAAATTTTAAATAATAAATTGGATAATAAAAATATTTTTTTTATTTCTCTCTTACTCAAAATACAACATAAATTTAAAATTTCACAGAAATATTTTTAGTTAAAGTATCTTTTTAGATATTAATAAAAATAATTAAAATTTAGGTGTGATTTAGTGATACAATTTCATATTTTTTTAAATAGATATATATTTTGATTAAATGAATGAATTGTATATAGTATTACTAAATACTATCTAAATTTTAATTAATCTTATTAATGTCTAAAAGGATACCCCCGACTACAAAAATTGATATGGGATTTTGAATTTATGACTGGTTTGAGTAAGAGGAAAAAAAAAGTTATCATGTTGGAAAACGTCCATATATAAAAATAAAAGAGTGGAAATGGGTGTCCCAAAAGCTTAACATTTGCTTGTGCCGTCAATTTTGAAAAATAATCATCACTTAAGAAAGAAAAGTTTTGTTTGCCATAGTCAAGAAGCCGATCTAACTTTATTGTTGCACTTACAGTACTCACAAAGAATAATTTATGAGAGAGGAGAGGAGAGAATGAAGAACTACTGTAGTTTTTGTGATAGAAATTTTGTAGTTAACTAATATCTTTAATTTTATTTAGATAATATAGTTCAAATAAGAAATCTTAAATCTATTTCAACTATCCTTAAAGTATCCTAACTAACTAATAGTTATATTCAAATATAAATATTAGTTAATTTTGGATTTATGGGTATACTATGGGCAAACCTGATAAAAAAAACTAATATCTCCCACTTATACATGTTGAAACACTTGCTATTTGAGATAAATTGTTTAGATAGTTTATACCAAGTTAATAAACCATGCAACTAGCATCTTACGAGAGCTCTAAATTATACATCTATCAGAAATATATAATGTCTTGTTTAAAAATGATTCAAAAGTAGATAAAAATATGTATTAACCTAATTATTTATTATATTTCTATTTTCCTTTTTTGATCTCAGGACAATTTACATTTAGAATTATATTAAATGACAAATATAATTAGTCAAACTCTACCTATACCTGAATCCTTTATGCATTGTTGGTCCTAAGCCTGGATAAAGAAGAAGGGTTGCGGTAGGTGATAGCCAGCGTAAAACTTTATCACATCTCATGATATGGATTCTAATGATTTTTTTTATTGGAGCATTCCCTACTTGCGACACACTACATTGAAATCCAAAGTGTGGGGCATTCCCCGAATACGACAGACCATGTCGGCTCTGGAATGTGGCGCTAAATAAGCAAGAGTTCTCATATTAAGGATGAATGTGGGTAAAGAAATTAGTCCAAAATACAAGTTATACGAGAGATACTAGTTCAAAAAAGGGTAAAGGTTTTTATAGGATGAGATGTAAGAGAGAACAAGTGAAAAGTAAAATCAGAATATGAACTTGAAATATTGGATCTCTTACAGGTAAATTGAGGGAGCTTATTGATACTATGAAGAGAAGAAAAATTAATATTACATATATTCAAGAGACTAAATGGGTTGGAAAAAAAAGTAAAGAAGTTGAGAACACAGGATATAAGGTGTGGTATACTGGAATAGACAAAAAGAAGAATGGAGTAGGTATAATTTTAGAACAGAACCTAAAGGGGACAGTTGTAGCGATGAAAAGAGTAGGTGATAGGATAATTTCAACAAAAACTTGCGCTTCAGAATAAGACCATCAACATAGTTAGTGTTTATACTCCTCAAGTTGGATTAGATGGGGAGAGCAAGCAAAACTTCTGGGAGGATATGGATGAGCTTATGCGAGAGATTTTGAATAATGAGAATATCTGTATAGGAGAAGACTTAAATGGATATGTAGAAAATGATAGAGTATGTTTTGAGGATGTACATAGAGGTTATGGCTTTAGAATTAGAAATGAAGAATGTAAGAATATACTTGATTTTGCTATAGCTTACGGTTTGATTTTAGCTAATACATATTTTATAAAATGAGAATCACATTTAGTAACCTTTAGAAGTGGGCAAAATAGAAGCCAGATTGACTTTAGACTCACGAGAAAATATAATCAAACTCAATGTAATGATTACAAGGTTATTCCAGGAAAGGCATTGACTACTCAACATTTTTGGATATCAAGATTAAGAGTTGGACTAGTAGGCCAAGAAGAAATGGAATTCCCAATATTAGGCGGTGGACTTTAAAATATGAAAAATAGTTGATGTTTAAGTATGAGTTGGTTAAAGCCTAAGATTGGGATGTGGATATGAATATGTCAACAAATGATTATGGATGGGCATCTCTATAATTATTAAAGGAGTAGCTAGAAAAGTACTTGGAGAGTTTAAAGGATGTGGACATCCCTCGAAGGAGTCTTGGTAATGGATTAAGAAAGAGTAAAAAGCAGTAAAAAGTAAAAAGAAATCATATAAGAGTTTGCCAAAGTGTAGTGACAATGGGGCTTTTGAGCATTATAAACAAGTAAAAAAGGATGTTAAAAAGGCAGTTAGGCAACTATGAGCACATTCTTCGGAGAGTTTGTATGAAAAACTTGGAACTAATGAAGGAGAAAATGATATTTATAAATTGGTTAAAATAAGGGAAAGGAAATATCGATATTTGAACCAAGTTAAGTGCATCAAAGATAAAAAGAATAGACTCTTAGTTCAAGAATAAAATATCAAAAAAAGATGGAGAAGTTATTTTTATGGAGAAGTTCTTAATGGCAACCATAGTAAAAATATTGAGAGTTTGAACGATATAACTGAGAAAAATTTAAAGTATATTAGACGAAATAGATTCTCTGAAGTAAATGAAGCTTTGAAGAGAGTGAAAATTGGTAAAGTATGTGGACTAGATGGAATATCTATTAAGATATGAAAATGTTTGGGAGATGCAGAAATTGTGTGGTTGATGACTTTATTTAATAAATCCTAAGTACAAAGAAAATACCTGATGAATGGAGACAAAGTAGTTTGATACCTATCTTTAAGAATAAATGAGATATTCAAAATTTCTCTAATTACAGAGGTATTAAACTTGTGAGCCATACCATGAAACTATGGAAGAGAGTTATGGAACACCGTTTACGTTTGGACACTTGTATCTCCCCAAATCAGTTTAGTTTTATGCCTGGCCGATTCACTATGGAAGCTATCTTTCTTATTAGAGATGTGATGGAAAATATAAAGAGATGAAGAAGATTTTTCATATGGTTTTCATTGACTTAGAAAAGGCTTATGATAGATTTCCTAGAGAAGTTTTATAGTGGGTCCTAGAGCATAGAGAGATTTCTATAAGATATATCAAAGTCTTGAAGGATATGTATGATGGAGCTATCACTAGTATCTGCACTATTTGAGGGGATACTAAGAATTTTTCTGTTTCTATTAGGTTACATCAAGGTTCAGCTTTGAGCCCTTATCTCTTTACCTTGGTCATGGATGAGTTAATAAGGCATATACATTATGATATCCCTTGGTGTATAATGTTTGCAGATTATATTATGTTAATAGATGAGACTCAAGCAAGAGTAAGTCAAAAGTTGGAGTTATGGATAAGTACTTTAGAATCAAAGTGTTTTAAGCTAAGTAGAACTGAGACCGAGTATATGCATTGTAGATTTAATAACACGAATGAAGAATGAGGTAAAGTTATTTTAGATGGAGTTGCAGTACCTCATAGTACTCATTTTAAATATATTGCTCTATTATTCAAGAGGATGGAGGTTGTGAAAAAGATGTAAGTTATATGATTAAAGATGATTGGATAAAGTGGAGGAGTGCTACAAGAGTTTTATGTGGCCAAAAGATGCATGTCAAATTGAAAGGAAAATTCTACAACATTTCAATATGGCTCTTGATTATGTATAATAGTGAGTGTTGGGCTGTGAAAGGACAACACATGAGTAAGATGCATATTGCAGAGATGAGAATGATAAGATGAATGTATGGACACACTAGAATGGATATAATACAAAATGAGTACATTAGAGAAAAAGCAGGAGTAGCTCCTATCGAGGATAAGATAAAAGAGTATATATTGAGTTGGTTTGGCCATGTAAAATGTAGATCTAGTGATGCGCCGGTTAGGAAAACTAAACTAGTTAAAGTAGAAATAACTAAGAAAGGTAGAGGGTAGACCTAAATTAACTTGGACAAAAGTAGTACAAAATGATTTTACTATTTTATATTTATCAGAAAAGGTAGCCTTAAATCGACTTAAGTGAAAAAGAAGAATCCATATAGCCGACTCCAATTGACTTGAGATTAAGGCTTTGTTGCTGTTGTTGTACAAATATAATAAGTCGACTTGTGAATATAAAGGGAAAGTGACTATCAAATAATCTTCCTTCCAATTCAATTCCCTCATTCATGACTAAACTTGCTTTTTTAGAAATATATTATTAGATCGAATCAATCATAGTACTCTGTAACACCCCTAAGATAGCAAACATCTAATCACATCTCAAAAACTAACCAAAAGTCATAAGAATAGCTTCAAGAATTGAAATTCTTGAGGGTCTCACATTGACAAAAGTTGAGATCATTAGCTTTTATTCCTCATGTGGTCAAAATTTGCACTTGTCGTATGTAAAGAGATACTAGGTATCATAATGTTATAGTGTTGAGACACTATAGTATCGAGGAGACTTGTGATATGATATTTATACTCCTTCAGGTAAGATATTCTAGTATTGCGATATTTTGTCTCCGGTATCGAGATTTTCAAGTCACGATGAGCCTGTTCAATGTTACCCAAACTTGGACAATTGTGTATGGATATAATTTAAGTATATTGAGATATGGAATGTTAAAAATGTGCATTCGTTTAAATTATGGTTGAAGTTTATGAAACTCTTTTAAAATTATGATCATTTTATTAATGAAAAGATTTATATTTAAATTGTTATGAATTGAGTTTTTCAATTCATTTGACTATTTATTTAATTATTATTTCCAAAGTAAGTACCATTAGGCTATATAGTTTAACACGAATAAATTTTATTGTGTAGATTAATCATAAAAGCTTAAAGTCCTTGCCATAAGACTATTCCTACTGGACCTGTTGTCATGTATAACTTTCATTTTCAATAAATTTTGGTTTTGTAATTATAACTATTTTATATTTGATAAACTAATTAAGATTTTATAAATATTATGTTTACATAAAAGTTATATAAATATTATTTATTACTATTTGGTTATTATTGTGTTGCTTTGGATTGGTTAAATTGGATTAGTTGTGGAGTTTGTGAAAATTGGATTTTAGAAGTGTATTTTTTTTTCTTACAGAATTTTTAACTTTGAAGATTTGGCAATAATAATTTTGTAAATGAAACTCTAGTGAATTTTTCTTAAAATTTTTTATATAATTTAATAAAAAATGTATTTTTGTTAATATTATTTATTTGCTTTTATATATATGCATTTGTTATTTTTAATTAATTGAACAAGCTTACATTTTTATATTAAAGTTTTAAAGTGAATATTTGTACTAGTTTGCCTGTTGTAGAATTCTTGTATTTTATGTATATATTTGTGTATATATATATATATATATATGTAAGGTGCAAGGGTGTTACATGATATGAGTCACATGTCATTCTGTCAACACCTTCCCTTGGAGCACATGTCTCCTAGAAACTCATTATAGTATCCAAATACTATATAGACAATAATTTAGGTACACTTAATGCATAACTCAACTTCACATATCTACTCAATTTCCTTTGGAATTCATGCATGATGATTTAAACAGAGTTAGACATAATCACATGTGAATGACAATAATAAAAAAACAAATCTTATTATATAAATGAGATGACTATCTTGCTTCAAGTATGAGCTCATTATCACCTAAATAATATGCTTAAAACTAGTTTCATCTTCACTCATCATATAAACAAATAGAAAGCAATTAACCATGTGAGAAAGTCAATCTATATTATGTTTGATATGCTCTTATATAATAATAACATTAAATATACCAAATATTCAAACTCATGTAAACACAAAACAAACAAAATATTTTAGTGTTAATAAACATAGTTTAGGAAAAAAACACATCAATGATAAAGCCATACTTTGCATATAATTTAGATATTATTATAGTTATATTTTTATTATTTTCAATTGAATTTGATAAATTTTTATTTGTGAAAGCTAGAATATTTGCAATCTCAAGTATGGTCTTAAAAGAAAGAAAATGAAGTTTATTTCGGTTAGAAATTATTAAAAATTGAAGAAAAAAAGATGCAAATAAAAAGGCTGTTAAACGAGCTCAAAAATGAAAACTTTAGACGTCCATGTAAATTAAAATGAATATGTCTAAAATTTTAAGTGGCTAATCAAGCAAGGTCATGGCTATGCAAATCAAAATGCACGGTCATGTACTCTATTTTGGCAATATTTTGAGTGGAATTTTGCGGAGTTCGAGCGGCACAGTTATGCACAGGCATGGGGTTTTAAAGATAAGGTCGTGGGAATCATTAGACAACTACAAACTTCAATTTTGTGTAAATTCTTACTAAATTTTGTTTCTTAATAAGGAAAGAAGTTCCTAAATCTATTATAAAGTCATTCCTAAATAGATTAGAGGTCTAAAAGGTTGCACTAATTTTATTCCTAATCAATTTAGATATCTCCAAACTACCTATAGAAGTAAGCCTCGACACTTATTCTCAATCATCATTAATTATGCACAAGTTCTTCACTTATTTAAAGATTTTCTTTAGAGAGAAGGAGAAGGAGGCTTAGTTATTGAAGATATTCAAGCAATGTTCATGAGCTCTGTTCCATCCAAGTTCTATTTTTCTTGTCTCTACCTTTCTTTTTTCTTTACAAGTCAATTTAATTAGATTTAATGTTTTAATTAAATTTATTTTATTCCTTTGTTATTTTATTTACAAATATGATTAACTAAACCCTAATTTAGGGTTAGACAATTCAATTAGTTATTTTATGGTGAACTTCATATCTATTTATTCAACAATTATTTTCTTTTGATAATTTTATTATCTTTGTGATTAATGTTAATAATTATATGGTCAATAATTGTTAGGTCTAAAATATTATGTGATGGAGCAAGAGTGAAAATATAATATTAGTTCAAAGATGTAACAATCTTAAGTAGTTTTTGCTTAAAGATAAGAAGAATACTTAGGAGGTTGTTTAAAGATTTTTACAAAACTTAATAAGTTCAATTAATTCTTATAATCATGAGAGTAGATATATAAATTAATATCAATATTAGTTTTAGATCTTGAGAAAGATTAGAACTTAAATTAGGAGAATTCTACTAATAATCAAAAGAAAAAAATTGAGTTAATATCGTAGAAAAATCATAAATAACCACTTGAAGAAATCTAACCCTAAACTTTAAATTATAAGAGTTAAATTCAATTAATTTTAGTATAATTTAATTTAGTTTTAGTTAAAATTAAAAATCAAGATTATTTTCCAAATAATAAATAATTTAATAGTTTGGCACTTAGAAGTAACTCTTCCTCATGAGAACAATACTCTACTCATACACTATGTTACTTGTGCACTTGCAGGAATAAAGCTGAGTATAGCACAACAATTAATGTCTATACAATATTAAAGACTTTACAAATTTATAGATATATCCCTAGGAATTGGTGTTATAAAGGGATATGCAACCATGTCATGCAAAGAGATATATTTCATGTCCATTTCTCTTCATGTAGCCATGTCTTTCACAAAATTGTATTTGATGTCTATCTATTTGCAGGTCTTGCAATGGAATTGTAGGGCTTTAGTGCAAGCAATAGCTTCTTAACTATTACAATTTATCATGGATTCATTTGTAACAGTTATACCCAAATGATCCAAGAATCTCTTAAACTAGACCTCTTCTTGTACGACATCTAAAAATGCTACAAATTCAACTTCCATTATGGATAGTGCTATACATGATTGTTTCTTGCTACTCCATGAGATAGCACCATTATTGAATACAAAAATAAATCTAGAAGTGGATTTCCTTTTGTCCACATCTCCTACCCAATCATTGTTTGAATGGTTTTTATTTTCAAACCTCCATCTTAATAACACAGTGAATAATCAATAGTATCATTTAGATATCTCAATATATTTTTTTAACTACTTGTCAATGTACTAAAACTGGGTTGGATTAAAATATGCTTAGCATTCAAATAATAAAACAAATATCAAATTTTGTACACATAATTGCATATATTAGCCATCTAATAATACTGGCATGAGAGACATTTTTCATAAGATCTATTTCCTCTAGAGTTTTGGGACATAACCTTCAACTCAAGCTTTAGTCTTTGGCAATTGGGATATCCATGGGTTTACAATAATGCCTATTGAATCATTCAAGTATTTTCTTTGCATTTGCATAGAGTTGAGGTGAATTCAATACAAATTTGGTTGCCTAGTTTAAGGTGTTCAATACCAACAATTCTCTTTCTAAAGAAAAGCAAGTTTTTGCATATATATTAATCAAATTAAGATAGTTAAATACATATGTAACCCTTTGAACTTGTAGTGTTTAGTCAGATTGCCCTTTGAACTTTCAACTCAACCATATAATCCCATGAACTCATATTTTTCTTAACTTATAAATATAAATCTTCTAAGTTATACTGAGTCACTAACGTATCTATTTGATATAAAATAATAGATATAAAATATAGAAATACAAGGGGCAAAGTGACATATTCGTTAATGTAAGTGTCTATTAGTAAGAAATAGATAAGTACAAGGGATAAAGTAGCTAAAAAAAAATTTTGGAAGGCAAAGTGACTAAATGCTACAAGTTCAATGAGCTACATATATATTTAGCCAATTAAGATTGTACTTAGTATCAACTAACTATGGAGAATTTCAATTAAAATTCAAAACTAATCCAATTAACTGAGATTGCAAATATATGTGTGTGTGTCTGCAAATATAAGATGTATGCTATTGGAAAAGAAGTTGCCTCGCAATTTTGGATTAATGTTATTTACACAATAGTCTATCTCACTAATAAACAACATACAAAAGTTCTAAATGGAAAAACTCATGTTGAAGCTTGGAATAGAGTGAAGCCTTTAACTAAATATTTAAGAGTCAAAAAGAGTCTTTTGACTCAATATGTTATTCTCATATTCCCTTAATCAAAATAAGTTGGATAAAAAAATTAGAGCTAAGAATTATTATTTATTCATCACAACTAAAGGGTATAAAATTTATAACCTACAGGCAAAAAACATTCTTGTATTCAAAGATATTGTGATTGATGAAGTTGCACATTAGAATTGGGAAAGGGGACAAGTGAAATGGAAATGCAAGTCTTCAATCATTAAATCTAGATTAACCTTAGTTTTACTAAAAGAACATTGAGTTATATTAAGGGGACAATAAAGTATGGAATTTGGTTTAAAAGGGTTGAGCAAGGAGATTAATTTAAGAGGTTATTCAAACAATAATTAGCTAGAAGTGTTGAAGACATAAAGAGCACTTTTGGTTATGCTTTCTCACTTGGTTCATATATGTTATCATAAAACTAAAAACAAAGGAGATGGTAGCACATTTTTCTGAGCAGCGGCAATAAACCAAGCAATATGGTTAAGAAAATTGTTGAATGAATTATTACAAGCATAGACTAAGGCTATAACCATTATGATGGACAAGAAGTCTACAATCTTTATTGTTAAAAATCCAATTCAATACATGTGAATAAAACTCATTAATGTAAAGTTTATGCAATGAGGCAAGCAGAAAAGAATGCATAAATTCAACTTGTTCACTATAGTTCTAAGGAGCAAATTGCAGACATCTTAACTAAGGCATCCCTAAGAGGGAAATTTGAGGTTCTAAAGGCAATGTTGTGAGTCTCAATGAAAATTCTCAAGGATTATTTTTTTAGATACTCTTATCTGATGATTTTGTTTTTGTAATGTTTACACTTTGGCTTAAGAAAGGTTATTTGACAGGTATAGTAATTCTAAATTTTAAGGAATATGTTTTTAGTGAAGGTAAATGTAGCAGTTGGAGTATGTTTTGTCTATCAAAATTTTTTGTAATCACATTTTGTATACAAAGAATATTCTTATATTAATGAAAATAATTTTTAAAAAAAGGTTTATGAAAAACTCTCTTTTGTTTCTCAATGTGTCAAGGCAATCCAAGGCCAAAACTTGAAATGTTGGTAGAAAATCTATTAGGCATGTTGAAAGAATTCCAACAATATAATCCATAAGTTTTTCTCTCTATTTTGCTAGCCAAGTATAAACTTAAACAAAATAAATCTCATTGAAAAGGGAATGAAAAAGGAAAAGCATACATTTCTCATTGGTTATAATATATAAAGTTATTTAAGACATTGATATAGTCATTGCTCACACTTTCATGTTTATAAGATAAATTTATCTTTTCTAATAAGAAATAAAACACTTAACCACTGTATATCCCAATCCAATTTCACCAACTTTAAGAAAATGAAGTAAAGATCCATGAAATGTCTCCCATAACTAAAGAACTAAAGTAAGGTCCATGTAAGGTCTTTGTAATTAACTCTATGTGCTTGGAATTGGCCTACTAAGCTAGATTATTAGTACAAAATATGTTTGTCGACACTTATAAATGGACCAAAATTATATAAACTTGAATCAAGAAGGCTAGAGTATGACACTCTACCTTAGCAAAACAAATTATTCAAGGATTAATTTGAACATTCAAAATTTTAACCTAATTCTCTATCTAGTGATAAAATAAGAGCTTAACAAAACTTCATCAACCTTATCATGATAAAAATTACCAGCTTCCATAATTATGAAATGTATAAGATAAATATTAAAATTTACAATATTCATTTCTTCTCTTACTACCAACATAATAAATAACTTTAATTTCTCGATTTTAAATCTATAAGATTGTCCATTCTGCTCCTACCCATTTATCATTACACAAACTGAATAAAAGCATTTGTCGACCTCAATTAACTTTGCATTAAGTCTTTGTTGAGTTGAGTATTCTTCTTATTCTAATTCTTAGTTTTTCAATGACTGAAAATTGCCTTTTTTTTTGCAGCAGATCAAAATGGTAAAATAATGATATTAAAGTTTCCTTATGTACACCTGAAGAATATCTTATATTTTAGTCATGTTATGTTTTTACGATTTGAAATCTATATGTTATGATGTATATAGCCTTCGTGATGTATAGGATGATTCTTGCTTTATGCTATGTTTTTTACTTTATCTAAAATTTAGGTTTACTGTCAATGAAATTATGTTGGATGTTGGATGTTTTTCCTATCCAAATCATAAGCCAATATCAATATGTCCATCACTCTAGGGCTAATCATAAGGGGGAGTAAGAGCCAATGCAAATCAAGAAGAGTCATCATTTTCCATCCTCTAAATCATCCAAGATTAGTGTTTGTTATATTACCATTTACTGCAGAAAGCTTTGCATTATGGAAAAGTGTTAAGTTATTTAGTTAGTAGTAGTGCACGTGAGTTAGTTAGTATTAGCTGGATTGTTAGTAGCCATAAGTTAGTCAGCTGAGTTGTTAAGAGTTAGTTAGGAAGTTCATGTAGTCAGTTTATTGGTTGTATAAATACTTTGTTTTGCTATTAATGAAGATGATTATCATTCATCATCAATTTTCTTCTAACTTTCACATGGTATCAGAGCATTCTGGTCTACAGTCTTTTCTATCCTATTAACCATAATTCTTGCTAATAGATCTACATTTTTTTTACCTAGTTTTTTTCCTAATTTGGGATGGTTGATGTTTGAACTAAAGACAAATCCAAGAAATGAAGATCGATGACGAGTTGGAAATAACAATGATCATCCACTTCGTAAAAAATTAGATCATCCCGGTATGGTACTTATTACTATGCCATTAAATGGAAATAATTTTCTTACCTGAAGCATGGCCATCAAAATTTATCTTGAAGCGAAGGACAAGATGTGCTTCATTGATGGAACCTTAATAGCACCTACTAATCAGACTGAATTTTGTAAATGGAAGAAAGTTGATTCAATGATAAGATCATGGATCCTTAATTCAATGTCAAAGGAAATGGAAGATTCCTTCATTTATTGCCCTACTGTGAGCGAGGATTTTCACCCCCACTTCCGGTTGAATGGTTCTTGCGACTTCGGCACTGTTTAGGCTCGGGGCCTTACAGAACACGAACCTAAGTCCGGAGAAAATGGAGTCACCACCCGGACGGGCTGGAAAAAGAAAGGGGTGGATGACTCGATTCCTGAGGAATCTCCAACCCCCTAATTCGAAAAGTTGGATATGTGTGGGGAAGGTGAGAAATGGCCCTGCACCCCCACAATGTCCGGTTCATTAGAACAGGCCTCCTTTATAAGTCTTAATATTATAGAATTCTTAAGTATAACAATATTATCCATATTACACGCAACAATTGAAATAAAGCATCGTTATATTAAAAATCAAAACAAAGTTCTAGCAAAGCAAATAAATGGACACCCATCCGAGGATGGAAACATGTCCTTACATTGTTCATGGCTAAACTAAATAGGACACCCACCAAAAGGTAGAAACATGTCCTTTACATTGGTCCAAAATATAAAAGCGATTTACATTACATAGAACTTTGTCGTACTTAGGATTGCTAGTTAATTAGGGGTTGTTATTAGATCGTATCTTAGCAACCTATTAATACGGTAGGATTGGTTGGGTCGACGTTCTTCCTGACTATAACTTGTTTGTAATTTGAATTAAAGGATTATTCTGGAATCAATGATCAATCAGTTTAAACTTCGAACCACGGTATGCCTTGACTGAATTCACTCTCCATCGTTTCAGGTTTTATATTTAATTTTGTTGCTTTTGCTTTTAATTTTAATTAATCTCGTTCCAATTTTAAATCCCCCATTTTAATTTCTAGTTTTATTTTCAGTTCTGGTTAACTTTCGGCAAAGCTAGTCCCTAGGGTTCGACCCTTCTCACCCTATTTACAAGTTTTCTTTTGTAGGAAGAGCAGGTTATTATTTTTGGTGGATTCGACGCCCATCAAATTTTGGCGCCGTTGCCGGGGACTAGTTAACTTTATTGTTTGTTGTCTTTTTGGATCACCAGGTCTGAAAATTTGCCTATAGAATTTGATCCAGAGATAGAAAAGACAGCTCGTGCATTAAAGAAGAAAACTAAGGAACGAAGGTGGGCAGAAGCAACTTCCACATCTGGTTTGGAAGGAGCAGCTGCTGATTTGGTTGATAATCCCACAGAAATTGAAGAAGGAAGTCTAGTGCAAGAAGATTCCTCAACAGATTCTGATAGAGAAGAAGTGATGGCTGATAACCGCACAGTTAGAGAGCTACAGGCTGCCCCTGTAGAGCAGCAGCCCATGTGCATCACTTATCCGAATTTGGAGGTGCCTTTTGAGCTGAAATCGGGTTTGATTCATCAGCTACCTACCTTCCATGGAATGAAGACCGAGAACCCACACAACTTTTTGAAAGAATTCCATGGAGTTTGCTCTAGTATGAAGCCTCAAGGGGTGACGGAAGAGCAAATTAAGTTGATAGCATTTCCGTTTTCACTTAAAGACACTGCTAAAGAATGGTTGCTTAACCTACCACCGGGTTCTATAACAACATGGCCCGAAATGGCTCGTGTATTTTTGGAGAAGTATTTCCCTGCTTCTAGGGCTGCCATTATTCGAAGGGAAATATGTGGTATTAAGCAACGAGTTGGAGAGAGCCTTTATGATTACTGGGAGAGATTCAAGAGGTTATGTGCAGCTTGCCCGCAACACGGGATGTCAGATCAGTCTTTGATCCAGTACTTTTATGAAGGAATGGTAGATATGGAGAGGAAAATGGTTGATGCTGCAAGTGGGGGAGCAATTGTGAATAAAACTCCAGCCCAAGCTAGAGAGATCATAACTACTATGGCAGCAAATTCACAGCAATTCGGGCAAACTGAAGAACCTTCAAGAAAAGTCTACCAGGTAAGTAATTCTTCTGTAGATGATAGACTTAATGAACTAACATCTATGTTTAAAGCCTTTACTGCAGGATTCAATGCTCGTGCAAATGTGTGTGGATTGTGCAATTCGCCTGATCACCCGACAGACTTGTGTTATCAAATACAAGATGATCAGGAACAAGTCAATGCAATGGGTGAATTTTCTGGGCAGCCCCGAAGGCCATTCCCTAATTCATCTAATGAAGGATGGAGAAATCAGCAGAATTATGGCTATGGGAATAGGCAGAATTTCCAGCAAGCTAGACCGCCTCCTCAACAAGCTTCCAACTCAAGTATGTCTTTGGAAGACATTGTTAAAGCTCTTGCCACTAGTACGGCCACATTTCAGCAAGAAACTAGGAGGGAATTGAGCGGGATTACCACCAACATGAATGCCTTACAACAAGAAACAAAGAGGAGCTTGCAAAACTTGGAGACCCAAGTCAGCCAACTTGCCTCTTCCGTGAGCAGGTTGGAGAATCAAGGAAAGTTACCCTCTCAAACAGTTGTAAACCCAAGAGAGAACGTAAGTGCTATCACTTTACGTAGTGGAAAAGAGCTAAATACAATAGCTCCAAAGAAAGGCAGCAGCAGGCCAAAGGAAGAAGATGAAAAAGAGGTTGAGATTTTGAAGGATGAGCCTACCAAGCAAGTGCAAGGATGGATGTCCGAGCCAATTGTCATTCCGCCTCCTTTTCCCGAAAGGTTGAAGCAATGCAAGAAGGAATAAGAAGAGAAAGATATCTTTGAAGTCTTTCGCAAGGTCGAGGTAAATATTCCCTTACTTGACTTAATTAATGAAATACCTCGTTATGCAAAATTTTTGAAGGAATTCTGCACAAGTAAGCGAAAGCAAGCTAGTGATGAGAAGGTAAGTGTGGGGGAGAATATCTCTGCTATTTTACAAAGAAAGCTTCCCCCGAAGTGCAAGGACGAGGGTATGTTTTCTATCCCATGTAGAATAGGCAATGTGCAATTTAAGAAAGCTATGTGTGATTTAGGTGCTTCAATTAATGTTATGCCATTGTCTACTTTTTCTTCTTTAAATGTGGGTGAGTTAAAGAAAAGTAGTATTTGCATTGAATTGGCGGATAAGTCCGTAATCTATCCAGAAGGGGTGCTAGAAGATGTGTTAGTTAAAGTAAATGGTCTTATCTTTCCTGCTGATTTCTATGTTATTGATATGAAGGATCCTAAATCCTCAAATTCTTCTGAAATCATTTTAGGGAGACCATTTCTTAGGACAGCTAGGACTAAAATTGATGTTTTTGATGGTATTCTTACCATGGAGCTGGACGGTGAAGTTGTCAAATTTAATATGTATAGTGAAGTTAAGGATGTTAGTGTTGTGTCAAATGTGAATGCTATATCTAATGTTGAGTCTGGTATTGAAAACTATTCTCAATTGAATGATAAAAGTGAGTTAAATGTGGTTTCTTGCAATAATTCTGATATTGATTGTACTAATAAGTTCAAAGAAAAAGTTTTGTTTGATGAAAAGTTGCAGGAAATTGAGCTGGAAAAGGCGCTAAACATGGGACTACAACCATTGCCTAGCCATTTGAAGTGTGTGTTTTTAGGTGATGGAGATCCAATTTCATTAATTGTCTCCAAAGAACTAAGCAATGAGCAAGAAAAGGAGCTGATTCGAGTGCTAAATGAGTACAAGGATAATTTTGGATGGGCGAAGAATGTTGCATTTGGAAGCTCCACCGAATTCGGTTGAAAATTCGGGAACGTCTAGCCTAAGACGTTAAATGAGGGTGCTTTCTGGGAGGCAACCCAAGCCTAATAAATTTTATGATTTTTTTTTCTTTTTATTTGAATTTTCTGCACTTGTTTTTATTTTGCAAAAAAAAAAAAATGCCATGAACAGTGTCGTCTTCTTCCTGGTACCATTCTGGGTATTTTAAGTGTAGAGAAGGTTTAAATATGGTCTCTAATGGTGGTCATATTTTCCTATTGGTTTGACAGTTACTATATTTATGTTTATGTTTTTTTTTCTTTTCTAAAATGGTCAGAGAAGCTGTTTCAAATATATTTACCTAGTGTTTTTAAGCGGGTCTACTGAGTTGTTATTGTATTATTTTTTTTTTTACCATAATGTTTCTTTTGCTCTAATATAATTTTAATGTTTTTTTATTTATTATTTTTTTTCTTTTTTCTTCACATATAGAGTAAAAGAAAATTGCTTCCCTCCTCCTCTTTCTCAATTCACGAAGAGAGCTTCTCTCTCCACCTTCACCCACCGCTTCACCACGCCATCACCCAAATCACCACAACCAGCCACCATCTTCTCTTCCCCATCTAGCAGCCCCAACAATCTAAACCCAGCATCTCTCTCCCTCTCTCTCAATTTCGAAACCCAGCATCTCTCTCTCTCTCTCTCAATTTTGAAATCCAGTAGCTTCACAAACCACCAGAAATCGCAACCCAGAAAACGCAGACCAGAAATCGCAACCCAAAAAACGCAGACCAAAAATCACAGACCAAAAATTGCAACCCAGAAATCGCAAACCAGAAATCACAACCAGAAATCGCAACACTCCCTCTTGCTCAAATCGACAGCACTACTGAACCGAAAAAAAAAAAGAAGAAAAAAATTCCAGACCTCCCTCTTCCTACGTTTCAGGTGAGTTTCTAATTATTTTTTTTTTCTCGTCACTCTTCCATGGGTATTCTGAAATCTGAGTTTTGTTTTCCTTGATGAGCAAATTGAATGTATTTTAAATGGAATTGATGAGCTTGCAATTTTGATTCTGTTACCTTGACTCATTTTGGTAAAGGCTGGATAAGTGTTATGAGAGATAGTTTGGAATTGAGTTTTTGTTGTGCTAATTAGTAGCAGTGAACACGGATGTGCCAACTTGGGTTCGTAAATTGAGATATTGTCTTCATATATACTGCTGGAATTTGGTTTTCAACTTGTCAAATTGGGTGTTTTGATTTTCTCTGGGATTGTGCGACAAAAGATTAAAAAGTTTTAATTGTTTCCATAGATTAGTTGCATTTCTAATTTTGATTGATTATGTCACTCGATGCGCTTTTGAACTGTAACTATTTGCAATTGAAGGAGCTTCAAATTATGTTCTAATATTCACTCTTCTGTGATTATATTGCAAATTGGTTGATTGATCGAGTGTTGTTGGTATGCCTTAAATTTTATTTTGAATTGAATGTTGAGTGTTGAGCAGAAAATTCAGATTGAGTTTTAGTAAGAATGATGAGATGTTAAGTCCAAGGTGCTGATGATTTATAGCTTTGAGATGCCAAATAAGTAATTTTAATTCTCTTTAAGTTAGTACTGAACTGAATTTTTGTTTTGAAATTAAAATTACTTTTGTGATTGCTGAAAAAAAAAAGAAAAAAACTTGAGAAACTTTGGCATGAGAAGTTAATCTTGGTGTTAATAAAGTTCAATATTGCATCTTAGTGACAGGTTCAGTTGCAATTTGATTTTGATTGGTTATATTGCTTGGTATGGGAATTTTGAACTGTGATTATTTGCATTGGAAGAGATTCCAAAATCTGCTTTAGTCTTTGCTGCATCTTAGTGTTTTGCTTTGTGCAAGTAAAAAAATGTTGATCAAATTTTGATAATATTTTTGTCATAATTTGTTGTCAATTGCTCGTTTGCTTGTATTGTTGCCTTGGGTTGCGTTATTGGATTCTTTTGCAGGTAATGATTTTGGTAAATGGATTGGTTCAAAACTAACTCCTCACCATGCTTAAACAAGCAGGGAAAGTTTATGAGCAGATTTCTCCTAACAGGGCAGTCTTCTTATACTCACTCTCTTTAATTTTATTTGCTTGTGACCCTTTCTTTATGTTTGATTATGATTTGTCTACATTGAGGACAATGTGTGAAATAAGTGTGGGGAGGGGATTTGGTATGGGAAAATTTTTGCTGAAATTTTTAATATTTTTGCTGCAATTTTTGGGACTGATTTATGTGATTGAGCAGCTGAAATTTTGGTGTTATATTGCTGAAATTTTTAGCTTGCTATTGATTAATAGCTGCTGCCATGTTGCTTGTTTGATTGTTATGCTTTATAGTTCCTTATTGTCAAGTTTTACCCTTTTTAATGATGGCATTTGATGATATTTTTGTGTGATTCTGCTGCTGCCATATGCTTAATTTCTGGTATGAGACTTGACTTTTGAAAAGGTGATTTTGAGTTAGGAAGTTAGACGCTTATCCCATGATATTTTGAGTAAAATTTTTGCAATTTTGATGTGTTAAACTGATTTTGGGATTACTCATTGGGTTGTTTATGTTTTTTTAAACATGATTTTGAACTCTTAGGAAGTCTAGAGAGGAGAACTTTGCTATTGTTACTTGGTTTGACCGTTGTGAAAATCTTGGACGATAAGACTTAGCGAGCGGAAACCATAGCCTGAGATTGACCGTCATTGCACTCATGAGTCTTAATTTAAATTGTTTACACTTTGAATTCTCAAAATGGTTTTCAAAACTTAGTTTCTTTGGGTAGGTGTTTTTGAGAGCAATTTTCGAAGCCAAAAATTTAGGATAGCTTCCGAGAACTAGAACTTTCTTCTACGTTCCCTTGAGGCGAAATCCTAGGCGAGTCTCGACTTTGGAAATGATTTGGGCATTCTCTTAGCCGATTCATTAATCCTTTTATGTTTTTCCCGCCTTTATGTTACCGTTCTCTCACCCCCTTCTAGCCTACGAAGTATGCTAAACGCGTACTCTAAATTCTTTTCATAACCCACGATATAACCATATAACCGAAAAAAGCCTTCGCCTACCACCCTTTTTGCGAGAAAATAGTCTTTTCAATTATTTGTTGAGCAAGTGCATATGTTAATAATTTGGGATTGACATAATTGCATTTTGTTTAGTTTTTAGAATTTGAAATCTTGCTACCCATGCTTATTAGATGTAAATTTTTCTTGGGTTCAATTATTGTTGTAAATAGATTTTAGGGTGTTCTTTATGAAAAAAAAAATAGAAAAAAAACAGCAAAACAGAAAAAAAAAATTGAAAAAAAATTGAAAAAAAAAGAGTAGTTTGTATATAGAATTTTGTAAGCCATTGTTGTTGTTCTTTTCAATGCAATTGTAGTCATTTGGGCATTCAAGATAGATAATTGTGCGTTGCTCTATTGAGGTTACTTGTTAAAAGACTTATTTTCTCGGATTTCTTATCCTTACATTATCCATATCTTTTGCAACCTTCGCCCTAGCCTAACCCGAGTAAAGACCTATTGATCCTTTGTTGAGACTTGACCTACATTAGTGGAGAGGGAATTTGGATAAGAGCTTATGGTTGTTCATTATTTGGTTTTCTTGAAGCTGTGAAAATGTGTTTTATATGCTTTGTTAATTGCTCAATAAAATGCCTATCGATTGAAACTTCGTATGTGTGCGTGTGTATTTTAAGAATTCTTAGTGTAACCTTTTTCGATTAAGTTCATGATGATGGAATGATATTGACGGTTTGGTATCCAATTGCGAGATTGAGTTGTTTGCGGTTTTTGCATATGTTGGATTGAGTTTCATGGTTAAGTTGTGGTCTCCTATATGGATTGATTTTGAGTTTTGAGTCATGCTTGAGGACAAGCATGGGATAAGTGTGGGGAAATTTGATAACTCGTAAATCCAACATGTTCTTGTTCCAAATTTTATGCTTAAAATAGAGTTTTTATTTGGTTTATTATTTTTATGCTAGGAAATGTTGGATTTGGTGAAAATGAAGCAAATAGGAGCATAATGGAAGAGTTTTGGAGCGAGGATGCAACTGCTGGAATTTCAGAGTGGAAAATCAAGACTGCCAGGCCTTACTCTTGGGCAAGACTAAGTGCAAAGGAGCTGTTGACGGGCAGCATTTAATTGGACAGCTGGCCCACACGTTTTAATCACGTTTTATACTTATTTTGGAGCGGAGGAAGATGTAAAAACACTGTATTTTGGGTCTTTATGTGATATATTTAGTTTGGCCCCACTTTTAGGAATATATAAGTTAAAAATTAGGTTTTGAGAAGACACTTTTTGGCCACCCTAGAGAGGATTACGAATTTCAGCTTCTTTTTACAGATATTATGATGTTTTCTTCAGTAGCCATGCGTGGCTAATCATCTTGTTCAGTTAAGGCTCAATCCAAGGTAGAAGTTTGATCATGATTGTGAGATTGAATTTAACTTAATAGAATTCTTTGATTTACATTGCATTTATATTCTTTCTGTGGTTTATTGGGAAAATATATCCCTTAGTGAAATTCTATTGAATGATTTAACAGGACCCGTTATTTGTTTGATAGCAATTTCCATGATTATTCAATTGAATCAAATCCGTAATTGTTTGATTAGATTGATGTAGTAGTGATTGGTATAATTTAATTGGGTAGAACCTTTTAGGTTATATTAAGAAAGAATATAATCTGATTTAAATGGATGCTCGTAGTTTCTGTTAATTAGGGCAAGGTCTTACTAGATTTTAAGGCTGTTAACGGTTAAATCCTTCGTCGTACTTAGGATTGCTTGTTAATTAGGGGTTGTTATTAGATCGTATCTTAGCAACCTATTAATACGGTAGGATTGGTTGGGTCAACGTTCTTCCTGACTATAACTTGTTTGTAATTTGAATTAAAGGATTATTCTTGAATCAATTATCAATCAGTTTAAACTTCGAACCACGGTATGCCTTGACTAAATTCACTCTCCATCGTTTCAGGTTTTATATTTAATTTTGTTGCTTTTGCTTTTAATTTTAATTAATCTCGTTCCAATTTTAAATCCCCCATTTTAATTTCTAGTTTTATTTTCAGTTCTGGTTAACTTTCGGCAAAGCTAGTCCCTAGGGTTCGACCCTTCTCACCCTATTTACAAGTTTTCTTTTGTAGGAAGAGCAGGTTATTATTTTTGGTGGATTCGACGCCCATCACCTAGCTTTCACTTAACATATGATTTCAATTGAACATGTAATTGGTGGCCAGTCAATCATAAGTATTAAGAACAAAATCAATAAAACTTTAATTTTAAGAAATAAATAGTAATCGAATTAAGTAATATCCATTATTCACAATCCTAAATTAACCTATCCCATTAAGGGAATTAGTTTCTCATGACTAATTTAAACATAAAGAACATAATAATCAAGAAAACAAACATTAAAGCCATAATTCTAATATTCAAAATAATAATAGAACAAAGACTTGAAATTAAACATAAACCAAAATAAAGAGTTCAAACTAGATGAATGAATAGTCTAGTTGAGATAAAGTTGTCCTCAAACCCAATTTTCTTCTTCCTTTTGATCTCTAATGGTGGAAAAACTAATCTCCCCTTGAAAAATGAAAAGTGTAGTAGAAAATTACCTCTGGATGCTCCCCACATTACGGTTCACATCCCCCTTTAAGTTGTTTTCTCCCAACTACTTCAAACTAGACTCCTACTCCTACTCAGCTTTTGCCCAGCATTTGAATTCAAACTTAAAACTATATTTTCCATCAGATAGAGTCCTTATCTCCCATTCACTCCTTCAGATAAATTGTAGTTCCAGAAGACTAGATATCTTTAGGCTTTTGAATTATCTTATTTGGACTTCAAATGTACAAGTTATGGTCTAGTTACTTTCAGTGGCTCGGACTAAATTTCTACTTCTCAAATTTAATCCCAAATTCGACTTTTAATTTGGAAGCCCAAAAAAACTTGGATTTTAATGAACTAGGACTCTCTGAAAATCTTGATATGTCCTCTATCAACTTCATGAAGACCACTTTTTTAATTTTTCATTTTAAAACTACTAAAATTATTCTTGAAGCTCTAAAGATCAAATTTTACCTAAAAATTTCAGTTTAGGCACACTTTCAAGAAATTAATTTAAACTAAGCTAAATTTAAGAATAATGAAATAAAAGCACATAAATAAACTTAGAATAGATTAATTCAAGTCAATTACATACTAAATATGATAGAAAATATAAGGTCAATTTGCACTTATCAAATTCTCCCACACTTAAACTTTTTCTTGTCCTCGAGCAAATTAACATCATTAAATCAAATTCCAACAATCAATCAAATACAATCAACCAAAGAAAAATAATAATCACTTATTCTTAACTTAAAACACTAAACTTCAAAGAATCATAATCTCAAGCAACTTCACAAACTAAGCATACTTATACATTGAGTGATTAACAAAAACTTTCATGTCAAACCATAGTCATAAAAAATTCATCATAACTTCATTAATCCAATAATATAGAAAGCATCACTAAGTAGCCAATTATACACAATAATTGAAGGTCAATAAGAATTATGCATTTATCAATATTAATATATTTTTAATGAGTGCATTTTATGCTCCATCCCATTATTATTGTTAATTTCTTTTTCTTTCTTTTTTTCTTCTTTATATATATATATATATATATATGGTGGATGTATTTTATGCTCCATTCTACCTTAATTATTAAAACGAGTGCGTCTTACGCTACATCTTGCAAAAATATTTAATATAATAACTATATTAATTGTGCATAATTCTTACATCATATCCTCACAAAATTAAGCAACTTACTACCTTAGTGATACATGCTAACTCAAGAATCTATTACATTACAATGAACTTAAATCACTATGATAAAAAAATAATTTTAAATATTCTTTTAAAATAAGTGTTCTTAATTTATAAAATTTCTCAAAATCACAACCTTATCCATTCCATGCATTAAATTAAGAATAACTAAAAATTATTTCAATTTAGCTAAAAGAATTCAATTATCAAGTTGAAACCTAAAATAACAATAATTAATTGACTTAATGACAAGTAAAAACTAAGTAGAGATCACAAACCAAATAGCTTGCAAAGTAGGAGTAGAACAAGTTCTATTATTTATTGAAAACTGAAATTTAAAATCTACTACAATTAAAAATAAAACGATATAAAATTAAATAAGAAATAAAATAAAACATAATCTAAAAAGAAATATTATTTAAATCAAACTAACAATAATAAGAGTTATTTATAGACTTCTAAGCATCTCCCTCTTCTTTCTTAATAGTTACTTCATCGAACTGAACTTTTTTTAGGGATCGTTGGAGGTCTTTCTCTTTTCTTTTTCCCCAATTTAGATGGTCTACCTCTCTTTCTCTTTGTTGGTAATGGCTTAGGTTCATCATCTTCACTTGAGATATTATCTAAAACTACCAAGTCAAGTTGGGATCCAACTTTCTCCCATGCTTTCTCTAATTTTTTCCTCTCCGCTATCTCATCGAGATCAAAAGTGCATTCATAAAGATCAGAATAAGCACGTCTAAAAGCATAGAAAACAGTAAGTTGCTCAGGTATTTCTACAGGTGGATTGACAAAAGATTTTTCAGGATCCCATATGCCATCTCCATTTCAACCCCAAGTAAATGATTTCTCTTTATTGTTCATATTTCTCTCTTCTAAGGTTATGCTAATTACGAATTAAGGTGATAAAAACTTAACCTTATATAGAGGAGAAATAAAGACTAATCCTAAAACTATTCAACTAAAAAAATTCTAGTTAAACTCTTATTATTAAAGTTTACTAATTAAAATCAAACTCTTATTCTATTAAGGATAAGGAATTAAATTCAAATTTTAAAATAATATCTTAATCCTAAATAAACTAAGAAATCTAACTAACATTTAAATAAAACCTAACTATTATTATTATTATTTATTTATATTTTTTATTTTTTGCAAAATCTGAAAATTTTTTCTTTTTCTTTTTTTTTATTTTTTGAATTTCGAAAATTCTCTATATATATTTTTAAATTTTAAATTTTAAATTTACAAAAAACAAAACAAAAATAAATAAATAAAAACACAAACATCAATACAAGAAACATAATTCACAAAACACAAATTAAACAAACTAATAAAACAAAACAAATAGCAAAACAAAATACTCCCCTCCCACACTTAAAATTTTTATTGTTCCCAATGAAAAACATGTAACCAAAACAAGAATACCATAAATAATAGAAAAAAGAAAATATGATAAGAAAAAGAAAAGGATGGAAGCTTCATTGAGTCATGGAGATGAAGGAGGTGAGGGAGTCGGCGAAGAAAGAGACAAACCTGAAAGTTCAATATACTTCATGAGCTTGTAATTGTGATAAGTCTAACTCCTTTCTATATTGACAAGTTTGCGGTTAATGGTCCCTATTTAATCGTCATAATGCCTTTGTTGCGCCTCTATAATGTTCAATTGTGTGCTCATCTGCTGATTCTTTTCGTCCATTGAATCGAGCCACTTTAAAACTTGTCGCCATCCCTGCTCATCATTGGCATTATCATCATCTTCTTCATCATCACTCTCATCTTCCTCATTGTCCTCTTCTTCATGTGTTGGTTGATCAGTTGGTGCACATCTTCCTTGAAATAATTTCTTGTAGCACCTTCTTGTTGTGGGATTCCTTAAACTACTGTTAGCATCCAAAATCTCAGTGTGACATGAAGTGTCAAATAAATATGACTCTCCACTAATACATTCCATCAAAGTATTGCTAGGATCAAAAATATTAAAATAGACTACTAATATAGTAACAATATGTTCTAATGCAATAGTACTCTTAGGATGTTGAGCAATAAATATTAAGCTTTGAAAAATATAATATGTTGTAGACACTTTTTTATTCTTATAAGCATAATACAACATAAATAATTCTTGTACTGACACTTTAATACTTTTCTTTTTGCCAACACAAAATGACACATAAACTTATGCAATAATAATAAACTATGATCACGAATCAGTCCATTAGGTGCATTTCTTATATTGAACGAATCAAACCTAGTTAAAGTTTTCAAAAATTTATCAACAATAAACTCTTTAGAATGGGTACAAGCACCTTTCTTTGGTAAACCAAAAGCTTTAAACATAATATAATGATCAATTATATAATTAACACCAAACATTCTACACTCTAAATTTTGATCCTTGGATTTGGACATTTTAAGGGTTGTGAAAAATTAGAGAGTGAGTTCTTTATATGTGTCATATCTCTTTTGAACCAAAATCTCAACCTAATATAGTAAATAATTGTTTCATTCTATCATCTAAATCCAAATGTTTAAAAACACCATGGCTAAAATATCTATAAGGAGTAATATTTCTGAAGCATAGAGAGAGATATTTCTTACCTTCTTCTTGATCAAAAATTAGAAAAGGAGCCTCAAAACAAGAAGATATATCTACCTCATCTGTTGAAGAGCTTGAAACCTTCTCTTTCTCCTTCCTTGAAGAAGCTTTCCTTGCACACTATTAGTTCTTGAAGTCATTTTTTATTGAATTGAGGAATGGATTTAGTAGATTAGGTAAAAATTTGTTGGATTAAGTAAGAAATGAGAAGATTTGAGTGAGATTTGTGTGGATTCAAGAAAAGAAAAGTTAGGAATTTGAGAGAAAGTTTAGGAGTGAGAGAGAGAGAAGAAGAAGATGAAAAGGAAAGTAAGGAGAGAGAAAGGGGTTGCTTATGCTTTTATAATTTTTTTTTCATTCCAGTCAAACCCATCGCGATCACGACAGGCTTGAGGCGCTCCTTACGCAAGGGTAGGAGTTCTCCCCTCTGTTGCAATCGTGACATTTGTCGCTATCGTGACATTTGTCGTGATCGTGACAGACACGCAACTTCTTTTTTTTAAATAAGATGACTGTTGCGATCGCGACAATGGTGGCAACACGAGCTGTGAGCTCATGCTACCGAGCCCAATTGCATTTCACAGTAATACTTTCTTATCACGATTGCGAGGTGTCGCGCGATCTCGACAGAGTTATATTTTTTTTTATCATAAACAAGTAAATAAAACCCAACTTAAACTCACTTATTTTCATTCTTTCTTCTCTCCCTTAGCCATTTGCTTAACAAACAAAAATAAAAATGCAAAATAAGATAAAATAAAATTAAAACACTAACATGCAAAAACCAACAAACTAAATTAATGACAACTATTAACACTTCGACTTAACAAGATCAATTAAACTAAAAATACTAAGAAAAAAATAAAATTAAATTGAAACAAAAGGATAAAAATTTGGGTAGCCTCTCAAAAGTGTTTGTTTAAAGTCTCTAGCTTGACTTTCATTTTGAAACTCAAACTTTAAAATAACAAACCAAAACTTTATCAATTGGTTCACTAATTATATATGGCTTCAGTCTTTGTCCATTAACCTTAAAAATTTGATATGAGTTATTTTGAATGTCCACTGCTCCTAATGGATGAACTTTAACTATCTTAAATGGCCCAGACCATCTAGACTTAAGTTTTTCAGGAAAAAGTTTAAGTCCAAAATTGGACAACAACACAAATTGGCCTTTATAAAAATTACGCTCTTTGATACGCTTGTCATGCCATGCCTTAGTTCGCTCTTTATACAATTTAGCATTTTCATATGAACTAAGATGCAATTTCTCGAGTTGACTTAACTAAAGTAACCTCTTTTCCCCTGTTTTTTTTTATCAAGATTTAATTTCCTAATTGCCCAATAGACTCTATGTTCTAACTCTACTGGAAGATGACAAGTTTTTCCATAAATTAACCTATAAGGAGACATACCAATGGGTGTCTTAAAAGCAGTCCTATAAGCCCATAAAGCATCATCTAATTTCAGTGCCCAATCTTTCCTAGAATTTCCAACAGTCTTCTCTAATATCCACTTAATTTCTTTATTATAAATCTCTACCTGACCACTCATTTGTGGATAGTAAGGTGTAGCTATCTTATGATGAACTCCATACTTTCTAAGAAGAGTTTCAAAAGCTTTATTGCAAAAGTTTGAACATTCATCACTAATAATAGCCCTTGATACACCAAACCTAGAGAAAATGAATTTTTTAAGAAAATGGATCACTACCTAGCATCATTAGTTGGACTAGCAATTGCTTTTACTCATTTTGAGACATAATCAACAGCCACAATAATATATTGGTTACTCAAAGAAGAAGGAAATGGACCCATAAATTCAATTCTCCATACATCAAATAATTCAACTTCTAAAATAGAGTTTAAAGGCACATCATCTCTTCTTGAGATATTTCCTACCCTTTGGCAACGATCACATCTCTTAACAAAATTATGTGTATCATGATACATTGTGGGCCAAAAGAATCCCGATTGCCACACCTTAGCTATAGTTTTAGAAGAACTAGTATGTCCTCCACACTCTCTAGAATGACAAAACTCGAGTATGGATTGAAACTCTTCTTCTGGAACACATCTACGGACCAAAACCATCACTATAATGTTTGAACAATAGAGGATCCTCCCATATATAATGCTTCACTTTAGAGAAAATTTTCTTCTTTTGCTTAGCATTAAAATCTAAAGGTACAATTTTACTTACAAGATAATTGACAATATCCGCATACCAAGAAAAATTCCCTTTTAATGAATAAAGTTTCTCATCTGGAAAAGCTTCATTGATTGGTATCTCTTCCATGGCCAATGTCCCCGATTTTGGTCTAGAAAAATGGTCCGCAACAACATTCTCTAGCCCTTTCTTGTCTCTAATCTCCATATTGAACTCTTAAATTAATAATATCTAATGAATAAAATGTTGCTTTGCCTCTTTCTTAGTCATAAGATGCCTAATGGCAGTGTGGTCTATTTACACAGTTACTTTCAACCCAATAATGTAAGATCGAAACTTATCTAAAGAATAAACCACCGCTAGCATCTTTTTCTCCATAGTAGCATAGTTGACTTGAGCATCATCAAACAACCTACCGGCATAGTAAATAGCATAACAACTTTTTTCCTTCCTTTGGCAAAGAAAAACTCCTATTGCAAACTCACTAGCATCACACATGATCTCGAAAGGTAAGGCCCAATCAGGAGATGCAATAACTGGAGTCATGGTTAATGTTTTCTTCAACCTATTAAAATTAAATAAACAATCATTAGAAAAATAAAAATTAACTTATTTACTTAATAAATCACATAAAGGTTTTGAAATTTTAGAAAAATCTTTAATAAAACGTTGATAAAATTCAGCATGTCCAAGAAAACTCTGGATTCCTTTGACATTTATAGGTGGAGGCAACTTCTCAATCACTTCAACTTTTGATTTGTCCACCTCAATCCCCGCTTGTGAGACTTTATGCCCAAGGATTATCCCCTCTTCAACCATAAAATGACATTTCTCCCAGTTAAGCACCAAATTTATTTCTTTGCATGTTTGAAGCAACTTAGCTAAATTATGCAGACAAATTTCAAAAGAAGTACCATAAATAGTAAAATCATCCATAAAAATTTTCTTAAATATTTCTGCAAAATCACTAAAGATTGTCATTATGCAACGTTGAAATGTAGCAGGCGCATTACACAAATCGAAGGGCATCCTTCTATAAGCAAAAGTACCAAATGGACAAGTAAATGTTGTCTTATCTTGATCTTCTGGAGTTATAGGTATCTGAAAATTCCCTGAGTATCCATCTAACAAATAGAAAAATTAATTACCAGCTAACCACTCCAACATTTGATCAATAAAAGGTAATGGAAAGTGATCCTTATAAGTGGCCTTGTTTAGTTTTCTATAATCTATATACACTTGCCAACCCGTAACCGTCGTAGTTGGAATCAACTCATCTCTTTCATTTTTAACAATTGTCATCCCCCCTTTCTTTAGTACCACATGTATCAGGCTTGCCCAAGGATTATCCGAAATTGGATAAATAATCCTTGCATATAATAGCTTAGTAATTTCATTCTTAACAACCTGCTTCATATTTGGGTTCAATCTTCTTTGTGCATTCACAACTGGTTTACAATCATCCTCCATCAAAATCCTATACATACATAAAGATAGACTAATACCCTTGATATCTGAAATAGTTTAACCTATAGTCCTCTTAAATTGCCTAATCACACCTAATATTTATTCTAATCGGTCCTCGGATTATTAAGCATTTATAATTATTGGAAGACTTTTATTAGGTCCTAAAAAGACATATTTCAAATGAGAAGGCAATGGTTTCATCTCAAGAATAGGTGGTCTCTTAATTGAAGGGGGTGATAAAGGTGTAGATTTTCCTATTTTTCAAATCCCCTAAAAGCTATGGGTGGTGTCATATGTAAGGTATAAGCATAAGCTGCAATCTCTTGATTGTCATCTTCTTAAGTTGCACTATGAGTTAAACAAGCCTCTAAAGGATCCTCTCTAAACTCTTTTTCATAAGCTTCTTGAACTAACTCATCAATAACATCAACTCTAAAACAATCTTCCATAAATCTTGGTTCTTTCATGGACTCATTAAGATTAAACTTTACTTTCTCTTTACCCACTTGCAAAGTTAACTTACCTCCCTTAATATCTATCATAGCCCCTGCAGCAGCCAAAAATGGTCTCCCTAAAATTAGGAAATTTTAATATCCTCTTTCATTTCAAGAATAATAAAATCAACAAGAATATAAAATTTATCAATTTTAACCAAAACATTCTCAATAATTCTCAAAGGGAATTTTACAGAATGATCTGTCAATTGAAGTGTCATCCTTTTAGGCTTTAAATATGTGAAACCGAGCTTCCTGCAAATTGAATTTGGCATTAGACTTACACTTGCACCTAAATCACATAAAGCTTTACTAAAGTCGAATTCACCAGTAGTACAAGGTACATAAAAACTCTCTGGATATTTCAATTTGGATGAAAGTTTGTTTAGGATCACAACACTGCATTCTTTGGTTATGGCAACTCTTGCATTTTCTTCAATAGATCTCTTGTTAGAAAGAATCTCCTTCAAAAATTTGACATATGAAGGCATTTGAGCAAGAGTATCTGCAAAAGGAATGTTAATTCTTAATTGTTTAAACACTTCAAGAAATTTTTCATATTGTTTCTCCACTTTTTGCTTTTGAAGCCTTTGAGAAAATGGTACAGGTGGTACATTAGGCTTCACTTCTGTTTCTGGTGGGAGTGTCTCACTTTGCGCCTTTTTAGTCTCACATTCTTTATGTTGATCATCTTCTTTAATTTCTTTACTTTCTCTTTCTAATTCAACCTTCTTTGGTACTATCTCTTGTAACTCATTTTCCACTTCTAAGCATAATTGCTTTACAATATTCCTTGGGATTTATTTCTGTTTTACTAGAAAGAGCTCATTGACTTCTCGAATTAGAAGAACTAGCTATTTGCCCAATTTTCACTTCAAGGTTTCTAGTTTGACTAGCAATTTGATCCATCCTACCTTCCAATCGATCATATTGCTTATCTAATTTGTCAAACCTTTCACTAGAAACAGTAATAAATTTTTCTAAAGCAGCCTCATATCCCACCTTGTTATCATGTTAATTAGCTTGACCTTGTCCACGATTTGGAAATGTTGGTTGGTAGATTCCTCTTTTGGTTGAATTGGTTCCCCTGATTACCTTGATTACATTGATTTCCACCCCAAGATAAATTAGGATTATTTTTCCAACTAGGATTGTATATGTTTCCATAAGGTATTGGTTGAGCTCTATTTTGATTCCCTACAAAATTTACTTGATCTTGAGCGAGGCATTCAAAAGATTGGTGATTTCCACCACACACTTCATAACCTACAGTGGCAAGATTAACATGTTCCAACTTCCTAGTTAAGGCATCAACCTTAGCTAAAAGTAATGATATTCCATCTACTTTATGCACACCGACTACCTTCTTGGGTAAAGACCTCTCACTAGACCAATAGTAATTGTTTGCTGCCATGGATTCAAGTAGTTTCAAAGCTTTAGATGTATTTTTGTTCATTAGAGCACCTCCAACAGCTGCATCTATTGTACTTCTCAATGGCCATGTTATTCCATTATAAAATGTTTGCACAATCAACCATTCTAGAATCCCGTGGTGAAGGCACTTCCTTTGAAGGTCTTTAAATCTCTCCCATGCTTCATAGAGTGACTCTCCATCAAACTACACAAAACTAGTTATGTCATTTCTGAATTTTGTAGTCTTATCAGGAGGAAAATATTTTTCCAAATATCCTTTGGACAGATAGTCCCATGTGGTGAAAGTTCCAGCAGCTTGTCCTTGCAACTAAGCTTTTTCCTTGTCCTTTAATGAGAAAAAAAAAAGTGTAGCCTAATTGCATCATCACTTACTCCATTCATCTTGATTGTGTCACAAATTTCTAGAAAATTCGCCAAGTGAGCAATAACATCTTCCTAGTTTAAGCCATAGAAAAGCTATTTTTTAGCCATGTTGATGAGAGCTAGTTTAAGTTCAAAATTATTAGCATTCACTGCAGGTCGAATGATACTTGATCCAATTTGAGCATTAGGCATGGAATGTTCTCTCAGAGTTAGATTTCTTAGTTGAATTTGATCTGTGGGTCCGCCATGTTAACTTCTTCGTCACTAGCTTCTTCTAGCTCAATTCTACTATCTGTCTCTAGAGACTCATGTGCATAAACTTGTTTCCTTTCTTCTCTTTCTAAGCGAAGTCTCTCTCTTCTTGCTCCATTATTTTCTCTGCACTACTTTTTGATTTCAGGATTAAAATCTTCTAAAATAGCTTGTCAATCACTGCACATGTAATTCCAGTAGAGAAGCAAAAGTAAACAATTAAAATAAATTTCAAATTAATAATTTCTTTGAACTTACTGTTATCAAAATAAATTTTTCCTTCTCCAGCAATGGCGTCAAAAACTTGTTGGTCGATTTATGTGTATCGATTTTTAAAACTATAAATGCACGATTCGTAATAAGTAATAAAGTGTAAGTAAAAGTTTATCCCACAGGGAAGGAATAATTTGATTAACTAAAATTTAAATCAATTATTATTTGAAAAATAATTAATTAATTTTATATTATATAAAAACTAAATACTTAATCCTTAATTGTAAATTCAAAATGAAACTTGAATTCCAAATAAAATTAAACTAAAATAAATATCTATTAATTCAAACTTCAAATTCAAATTCAAATAATTAAATTCAAATATTTGAGATAAACAGTAGGATTAGGTTTCATTAAAATTATTTCAAATGGGTAAAAATATATTTTTAAACTAATTCAAATTTTTCTTGAATTAAAGTTATCAATTCCTTAAATGTTAATTTTTCTCTTTCTCAAGTAAGAAAATTAATGGTTGAAGTAATTTATTAATTCTATTTCATGAACAATAAATCAAAACAACCTATAAGGCTCAAAGGAACTAAATTGGTTTTAAGATTATTCTTTTATCTCTAAATAGAATTTTCTTTAGTTGTTGATTTCTTAATCTAAAATCATACTTAGCTTTCACTCAACATATGATTTCAATCGAACATACAATTGGTATCCAGTCAATCACAAACATTAAGAACAAAATCAATAAAACTTTAATTTCAATAAATAAATAGTATTCGAATTGAGTAATACACATTATTCACAATCCTAAATCAACCTAATCACACTAAGGGAATTAGTTGCTCATGACTAATTTAAACATAAAGAACATAGTAATCAAGAAAATAAACATTAAATCCATAATTCTAATATTCGTAACAATAGCATAACAAAGACTTAAAATTAAACATAAACCAAAATAAAGAGTTCAAACTAGATGGATGAATAGTCTAGTTGAGATGATGAAGTTGTCCTTAAGCCCAATTTTCTGCTTCCTTTTGATCTCCAATGGTGAAAAAATTAAGCTCCCCTTGAAAGATGAAAAGTGTAGTAGAAAATTGCCTCTGAATGCTCCCCACATTACTGTTCAATTCCCCCTTCAAGTTGTTTTCTCCCAACTACTTCAAACTAGACTCCTACTCCTACTCAGCTTCTGCCTAGTATTTGAATTCAACATTCAAACTAAATTTTCTATCATATATATTCCTTATCTCCCATTAACTTCTTCAGTAAAATTGTAGCTCCAGAAAAGTAGATATTTTTAGGCTTTTGAATTACCTTATTCAGACTTCAAAAGCCTAAGTTATAGCCCAATTACTATCAGTGGCTCGGACTGGGCTTCTGCTTTTCAAATTTAAGCCCAACTTTGACTTTTAAGTTGGAAGCACAAACGAACTCGGATTTTAACAAAACAGAACTCTATGAAAAGCTTGTGATATTCTATATCAACTTCATGAAGACCACTTTTCCAATTTTGCATTTTAAGACCACCAAAATTATTCTTGAAGTTCTAAAGATCTAATTTTACCTAAAAATTTTAGTTTAGGCACACTTTCAAGAAATTAATTTAAACTACGCTAAATTTAAGAATAATAAAATAAAAGTACATAAATAAGCTTAGAATAAATTAATTCAAGTTAAATACATACTAAATATGATAGAAAATATAAGGTCAATTTACACTTATCAATACTAGTTGTAGTCAGTTGCAACAGTCATTTGGCATTGTTCACTATAAAATTTGTGCCTACACTTAACAGCAAAATGGAGTGGTAGTGCTAAAGCACAAGCATATTCTGCAGGTAGCAAGGTCACTAATGTTTCAATCCAAGTTACCAAGATATTTTTGGGGAGAAGTAATACCGACTGCTACATATCTTATTAACAGACTGCCAACTGCAATTTTGCAGTGAAAGTCTCCTTATGAAGCTTTATATGTTATTACTCCTCCTTGAAACAGATTGAAGACTTTTGGCTGTTTGTATTTTATTTCAAACACCTTGCCTCACAAAGATAAGTTTTCTCCAAGGGCTTTTAAATGCATTTTCCTAGGATATACTTCTAGACAAAAAGCTTACAATGTTTTTGATTTGCAAGAAAGAAAAGTTCATGTGTCTAGAGATGTAATTTCTATGAGAATGTTTTTCCTTATTCAGTTATTAATGATTCTGCTCAAGATATTTCTTTGCCAATGGTGTCTATTACAGCAGATGCTTCTGATATGTTTGATGTTTTTGACACATCAGCATTAGATACAGATGTAATCCATCAGTCAAATCAGAATGACACACATACCCACTCTAGATGTTTGCATAGCAATTTTGACCATATGAGATTCTATTTGTTGTTAATGGAGCCAATATCATCACTTAGTAAAGGTTTCTCTTTGGCCTTGAAAGAATAATAATCTTCTCTTCAGAAGGATGGACAACCAAAACCAATTTTAAAAGGTGAAACTTTTGTAGCAAAATTTGATACTAGGAATTATGAAAAAACTGGCTCAAATAGAAGCCAAGGTTTAGGAAATAGATCTCACAAAAAATGTGATCATTTTTTTAAAAGGTCCGCACATTAAGGATGATTGTTTTGAGATCATAGGTTACCTTTTAATTGGAGAAATAACCAGCAAGGTCATGGAGGCAACGGAGGCAAAACTAGAGTTAATTTGGGCAATGACAAGGATATGACAATATTGCATCAACTAAATGCTAATTGCATAGCTTTGATGAGCAAAAACAACATGAGCCAAATCTAAGAATCATGGTTTAAATAATACACAACAATAATAGGTTCAACAAACTCTTGAATTGAGACTAATGCTTCAAACTCTTAGCTCTCTTTGGTCCAACAACAAATCAAATTCATGGTAATCAACTAATAGCAAATTTTGTTGGTAACTACAGTTCCTCAAGTGAACCTGGACAGTAAATAGTAGTGTTTTTTGGAAACATATATAGTTAGGAATGAAAGAACACAGATAACATTAAAAAGATTTCCTCTCATCCACCTGCAAAACAACTTGCTGGTTTTACTCTCAAAGTAACCACATTAGTATTACTCATGTTGTACCTGTTAGCCGTGATAGTTGACCAAAAATTAAAAAAAAATGTAATGGGATGTATTACAATCCCACATCGGGAATGTAAGAAGAATAGGGGAGAGATTTCCTCTATAAAAAGAAATCAATACTTAAGGTTTTAGATACACCAAAACACAATAAGTGTTTTATATTAGAGATTAGAGTTGAGCTCTTGGAGTCTCTTGGAGTATAAATATTCGGGGTGTTTTGGGTGTTGGGTAGAAAAATATTTTGTACTTGTGGTTGTAACAATTTTTCACATAGTAAATATTTTTCTTGGTTGTCGTTAGTCAACGGCCCTGGTTTTTCTCCATTTGGGAGTTTTCCACGTTAAATCTTTGTGTCTTTATTCTCTTTAATTTCTCAATTGTTATTTTATTTTCTCATTTATTCCTGCTTAAAGACGGTCCGAGGGGCAGGAAAATAGCGATTTTCCCAACAAGTGGTATCAGAGCTTAGGTGTTATAATTTTGTAAAAAATCTTAGTATGCTATGTGGTTGCAGCTTGGTCTGATCTTCCACATCAGAAAAGATTTTTGTTAAAAATTATTTTATTTTTAAGCTGGTGGAGCTTTAGAGCTGGTGGAGCTTTGGAAAAGGTGGAGCCGTTTTGCTTTGGTGTGCTTGAGTATTGGTGGTGAGATAAATAATTACATGTCTAGGTTTTCTCCTCCTCTTACCTGGGAATTTACCTGGTGTAATTGTTTATTTCTAGTCCTTTATTAGCACAAAGTAAGTATGTCGACGATTGAGATTTGATATTGAGAAAATTGACGGGAGAATGAATTTTGCACTGTGGCAAGTGCAAGTCAAAGATTTGTTGATCCAGTCTGGACTGTATAAGGTTTTGCAGGGTAAACCATCAAGTGGAGACTCAGAAAAATTCAAAATTAGCGAAGAAGAATGAAGTGAGCTAGATTTAAGGGCGGCAAGTCAAATCCGCATGTGTCTAGCAAAAAATGTTCTTGCTAATGTGGTTGGATTGTCCATGACAAAGGAGCTGTGGGAGAAATTGGAAGAATTGTACCAAGGAAAAAATGTATCCAATAGGTTATATTTGAAAGAGCAATTTCACACGTTGAAAATGGAGGAAGGTACAAGGCTATCAAATCACCTGAGTGTCCTTAACGGCATTGTTTCTGAGTTGGAAACTCTTGGAGTGAGAACCGAAGATGAAAATAAAGCTCTCCGACTCATCCTGCCACTTCCTTTGAAATATGAGCACATGAAGCCTGTTTTAAAATATAGTAGTAAGGAAGTGGTGTATGCGGATGTGGTTAGTAAGTTAATTGCTAAGGAGAGAAGATTGAATGAAATGGAAAATAAAACATATGAAGATTCAGCTTTGTCTGTCGGTAGCAAGAAAAAGAACAAAAGCTCCGAAAAGAGAAAGGTTGTCTGCTGGGGTTGTGGTCAAACTGGACATGTGAGAAAGGATTTCCAGAACGGTGGAGCTGATTCGGCTAGAAGCTCTAACGTTGTTGCTACCAATGTGATCTCCTGTGGCAAAGGAGATGATGCGTTCTCTCTATAGTTGAGAGATGTGTGTCCTCATAACATGATTGCTATCCGTTGAGATGCCATGGAAGAGGACGGATTATTGGTAGCTGGTCCACGGAAATGCGCGCTGCATTGGTTGACAGTTGATGCAATGTGCGTGGTGGAAAAATTATGTCGATGGCTAATGAACTCTCGGTAAAGTCAACAGGAGGGTTGCACCATAAACTATTAGCGGGATCCGACATGGCCGGTGAAAAAATTCTTGGAGTTGATGAAGTAATTTCAAGTAGTGATACTCTTTTATGGTGGGGTATGATAATTCTTGTTATTAGAATTATGATTGTCGATAATAGGCAATGTTGTTTTTTTTATTATTTTTTGTCAAGGTGGAGATTGTTAGCCGTGATAGTTGACCAAAAATAAAAAAAAAAATGTAATGGGATGTATTACAATCCCACATCGGGAATGTAAGAAGAATAGGGGAGGAATTTCCTCTATAAAAAGAAACCAATACTTAAGGCCATCTCCAACGGTTTGCACCATTTTTTGCACCATTTTAGTGTAAAACACTAAAATAGCGTAATATCATCTCCAACCATTTACACCATTTTTAACACCAAAAAGAATATTATTTTCATATTCTTCTCTCTCATTAATATTATATTAATTTTTATCTTTAACTTTATTTATTCATTTCACTACAAAAATTTCCTATCATTTTATATATTAACCCCATATCTTTATATATTTCACGTTTTCATCCAACATTAAATATTAAGTAATTTAATTAATTATATATTTAATTAATAAATGAAATAAATACATATATTGGACATAAATAATAATACATTAAATATAAAAATATATTAATTAAACATTAATAATAAAAATGCATTAACCAAACATTAATTAAAAACATACATTAATTAGCAAATTAAAAATAAAATACACACATACATATTACATTATTAAAAAAGTACAAATTAATTTAGACAATCATTTGAATTTGTATATTGCTCCCACAAATGCTCTATTAATGCATTACGAAGTGCAAAATGAGCATCTTTATCCTTAATTTTTTTGTGTCGAGCTAAAAATTATTGAAAGCGAGTATTTTCATCGACGACCATTTCAACAGTTAGAGATGAAAATTCTCTACCGTCATCAATAGGTGCACTAAGATCACGTTCATCCTCGATTATCATATTATGCATGATAATACATGAAGTTAATATGTCATGCAATACTTCTTTTTTCCAAAAACGCAATGGGCCTGAAACTATTGCAAAACGTGATTGCAACACTCCAAAAGCACGTTCAACATCTTTTCGACATGATTCTTGTTTCATTGCAAAATACCTCTTCTTATTTGATTGTGGTTCACGAATAGTTTGCACAAGAGTTGACCACTTCGGATATATACCATCGGCCAAATAATAACCAGTATCATATTCTTTTCCTTGAATAACATAATGAGCAGGAGGAGCAATACCTTTTGCAAGATTCGAAAATAAATGCGATGACTCTAAAACATTAATATCGTTATTGGAGCCAGGCATTCCAAAATATGCATGCCATATCCAAAGATCATAATCAGCTACAGCTTCTAAAATGATTATTGGTGATCCACTACGACCTGTATATTGTCCAGCCCATGCAGTAGGACAATTTTTCCATTTCCAATGCATGCAATCAAGACTACCTAACATTCCTGGAAAGCCACGTTGCTTACCAATATGGAGAAGTCTTGCAACATCATGGGCAGTTGGTGATCTCAGATACTGCTCACCAAATACCTCCACGGTCGCTCGACAAAATCGCTTCAGACTTTCAATTGCAGTGGACTCTCCAATTTTGACATATTCATCGGTAGCATCAATCGGTAAACCATATGCTAACATTCGAAACACAGCTGTAATTTTTTGAAGAGTAGATAATCCAATTTTACCTGCTGCATCTCTATGTTGTTCAAAGTACAAATCATGTGCTTTTATTGCATCGACAATACGAAGGAACAAATTTCGGGACATTCTATATCGTCGACAAAACATTACATCATTGAAGCGAGGATTATCTGAAAAATAATCAAGAAATAAATTACGATCAGCTGCTTCACGATCTCGATTGATTACCAGATGCCCTGGAATAGAGCCACCTCTTCTACAAACTCGGTATTGATTTTGTAGTTGCTGCAAAACCATCTTATTTTTAAGAATTTGCTGCTGAACTGTTTATATTTCTACTTCAAACTCATTATCATTTGAAATATACTCATCAATATCTGAAGAAGATGATGATGAATTTTCACCGTCAATATTTGATGTACCTCCAACATAGAAATCCATTTTCAGTAATATAGAATTTTTTTAACTCAAATTTAAAAGGAACTGCAAAAATAAGATTTATATTTCTATCTTAGAAGAATACATTTATAGAGATATGTGGAGATATGGCTGCATACCAACGGAAGGTGGAGATTGAGAGAAAATCAATCCGACGGTCGATTTTAAAATTTATTAAGTCAAGGCACTGTTTACTTCATTATTGTGTAAAATTCTTTCTGACTTCATAGAGATATGTGGAGATATGGCTGCATACCAACGGAAGGTGGAGATTGAGAGGAAATCAATCCGACGGTCGATTTTAAAATTGCTTTTATCAAGGCACTATTTACTTCATTATTGTGTAAGATTCTTTCTGACTTCATAGAGATATGTGGAGATATGGCTGCATACCAACGGAAGGTGGAGATTGAGAGGAAATCAATCCGACGGTCGATTTTAAAATTGCTTTTATCAAGACACTGTTTACTTCATTATTGTGTAAGATTCTTTCTGACTTCATAGAGATATGTGCAGATATGGTTGCATACCAATGGAAGGTGGAGATTGAGAGGAAATCAATCCGACGGTCGATTTTAAAATTGCTTTTATCAAGGCACTGTTTACTTTATTATTGTGTAAGATTCTTTCTGACTTCATAGAGATATGTGCAGATATGGCTGCATACCAATGGAAGGTGGTGATTGAGAGAAAATTCATCCGACGGTCGATTTTAAAATTGCTTTTATCAAGGAACTGTTTATTTTATTATTGATATACTTATATATATTGGGCTGCCAACATCTACAACTTACCATATGTTAGCCATACTCTTAAACATTTCATCACTTTATCAATTATGACTTTAAGATCAGCAGGATATTCTGCAGTTGAAGATGTGCTATTATGTAGAATTTATCTAGATGTATCGCAAGATCCCATTATAGGTAAGCAACAATCGAGTAAGCAATTTTGGATTCGTGAGGCAGAAGCATATGATGTTGTAGCAACAAAAGAAGGTTGGGAGTCCCGCAATCCGCGATCTTTGCAATGCAGAATGCAAATAATTGAGAAGGCTATACGAAAGTTGAATGGTTGTTACCGACAAATTGAAAACTTACATCCTAGTGGTGCTGCAGAGCAAGATATGGTGAGTATTTTTTGCAAATTACTTGGTTTAGAAATCTGAAATTTTTTCATAATATTTTGTAAATTATGTAGCTTGATCAAGCGAAAGCCTTACTCATGCAAGATCTAACCTACAAAAAAAGGATTCAAATATGACCATGTTTGGAGCATGATGAAAGATGTCGAGAAGTTCAAGGATTGTCACTCTAAAAAAAAAATAGTTTCAAGCCAAAACTCTTGTTTTCTGTCCTCAGAGTCAGAAATTTATCATCATTTTCAATTAATTTAAATGAGGATACTTCAGGAGAGTATACATCAGCGAAACAACCTCTTGGTGTCAAAAAAGCAAAATTGAAGAAAAAACTTGATGAATCTTTTTCATCCGATCTAAAACGTATACATACAGATAATGAAAAACTTGTGGAAGAGTTGGCGAAAGCAACTGCAGAAAGGCGGGAGGCAAGGATGATGAGTAGTAGAGCTTTGGATTTAAAAGAATTTAAAGAAGAAAATAAAATTTTACTGCTCGATTTAAATACTATTGACGATCCAATTGCTCGTGAAACGTTTCGCCAAGAAAAGCTTCGAATACAACAAAAAAGAGCTCAACGTCAACAACCACCACCATCTGCCTCAAACATGTATGGCCAATATTTCAACGATATTGGTGGATCCGGATCTGACTTACCGGAATATTAAACATTTATTTTATTAGCCTTTTTTATATTTATCTATCTATGTTTTTATATTTTTTAGTACTTTTTTTATTATGTTGTGTTTTTAATTAAGTTAATGATGTGTATTGCTTGTTATTTTTCTTATTAATGTATTTTATTTAATTATAATATATATAATATCACTATTTCTATACAAAAAAATCTTAAATAAATAATTTATTATAAATACTACATATATTTAATATAATATTAATACAAATTAAATTTTTATAATTATTAAAAATATAAAATAAATTAATAATACAATATATTATATAAATTAAAAAAATTAGGATCTAATTGAAAATTTTTAATAACTAAATTAATAATAAAGGACTTAATTGAAAAAAATTGAAACTTTTAGATTTAATTAAAAATTAATTAAAAAAATTTAAAAAAATAAATAGCGTTGCTATGGCGCACCACTGTAGCAAATTTTCAAAATGGCGTAGATAATGGCGCACTGTTGGAACATTTAAAAGTGAATTTGCTTGGAGAAGCTCTAAGGTTTTAGATACACCAAAACACAACAAATGTTTTATATTAGATATTAGAGTTCAACTCTTGGAGTATAAATATCGGGGTGTTTTGGGTGTTGGGTAGAAAAATATTTTGTATTTGTGGTTGTAATAATTTTTCACATAGTAAATATTTTTCTTGGTTGTCGTTAGGCAACGGCCGTGGTTTTTCTCTATTTTGGAGTTTTTCACGTTAAATCTTTGTGTCTTTATTCTCTTTAATTTCTCAATTGTTATTTTATTTTCTCATTTATTCCTGCTTAAAAACGGTCCGAGGGACAGGAAAATAGCGATTTTTCCAACAGTACCAAACAATGAACTAAAAAAAAATCATTTGCATTCCTGGCTTTAAAATTAACTTTTTTTTTTCTTTCTGTTACTGAAGCCATAAGAGACCTGAATTGCTCAATAATCTTAGAACCCGCATAGGAGAATGCTTATTAGAAGCAAAAATGTATATTTTTGCTCCTAACATTTACATCGAGAAAAAGTTAATGTTGTTTTCTCTAATGAATAAGTAGGACCCACTTATTTCAAAATGAACAAATAGGACACACAAAAAGATTATGGATCCCATATTTATATTGTATTTTTTATTATTTAAAGAAATGAAAGAAAATGAGAAATTAATTTCTCTAGTTCTTAGATTAGTGACAACCATAGTTATAACAACTCGTGGAGCCAGGACAGTTCAAGCAGCAATAGTTGAATCTAGTGGAGCTCACTCGATGGTGGATGAAGCAAGCATTGGTGGCTAGGCTCGAGATCGAAGGATGAGGGTCGGCTCTCGTATATTTTGCTCCATCAGTGATATAACATGTTAGAATTTTGTTGCTTGCTATATGGATGATGATGGTGAGACTGAAGATCACAATTTGAGCAAGCTCAAGCTAATGTTGGTGGGTCTTAGGGAGCTAATGTCAATGTCATGGATAACACAAGTTTCTTTTGTTTTCTTGTTATTGTTTTTTACTCTCTCTTCCCTTCCCTTGTTCGTTGATTTTAGGGAGATTTGTTGTAGAAAAAAATACAATATCTACTATTTTTTATTAAAAAAAAATTATATTTTACAAGAAATATTTTAGTTATTTTATAAAAGTGTATAATAAACTTAAAATAAATACATAATAAACTTATAAAAATTATCATGTGCAAAATAATTTCATAATAAACTATATAAATATGGTAAATTATTAAATTAATCATAAATTTTAATAAATTTAAACATATTTTAAAATTTTGGTAAATTTGTAAATTTTTTATTTATTCCTTGTATTTTTATCAAAAAAAACCCTTTATTGTATTTTGAAGGAAAATGGCATTTTGGACTTTGGGCTTTAATATGATGGTGAAACTAATGAGAGTTAGAGATTTGAGAAAAACTCATCATGGCCATGGGACAACTATCCCCTTCTCTTTTCAAAATAATAATAATAATAATAATAATAATAATAATAATAATAATAATAATAATAATAATAGTAATAAGATTTCTTAAAAAGTTTTAAAATTTTTTATTTGCCCCTCTTAAAATATAGCTTATGTGAGAAGAAAAGCAAAAATAAATCCCAATGAATAATTTTTTCTCAAGTAATGTTGTTCTTCTAAAAAAAATTGATATTTTTCAAATATAAAAAAGAGAAAGAAAAAAATTAGAAAAGGTAAAATTTTCAATCAAATTAACTTGAATTCATTCAATACATTAAAGACTTGGAAGAAATTAAAGTGCAAAAATAATAAAATAAAATAAAAGTTGAGAAAGAATATAAACTTAAAATTTTAACTTTTTTTTTAAATCTATATTTGCTTTCTAGAAGCGATTTGATCAAAATCAAAGAAATTAATTAACTTATTTAATTGGGGTATCAATTAGTAAGGCAATGCTTAATTAAATATGCATTTGCCAATGTATTGAATTTGTGTTTCTATAAAAGAGTTGTGCAAAACCATGAATCTTCTTATCAGAGTGCTATGGAGGAGTGTTCAGATGATGTTTAGAATGGAGGGAAATATTCTAAAACCATATCATGTTTTATGGTAAATGGAATTGGGGGCGTCCTTTCAATAAATTAAAATTAATTGCTGGTGTTTCTCTTGTTGATGATTTTCATGAACTTTAAGATTCTTGTCATGAGGCTAATAACTCCTTGTCCCATGAACTATCTATACTCTTGACATTCAAATATCAAGCCCACAACACAAGGTATCAACCCTTTGCCTCATGCCTGACCTTATGAGTAAAACATGTAAATCCTTCATTGCCACGACCTCACTAAGGTTTCTAGTTTTGACTATGAGCTATATTGACACCATCTGAAGACTCCTCCATAGCACTCTGATAAGGTCTTCTAACTTTACTAATACAGAAATTTTTTTTTGGCTTCCATTACTTCCTTTTATGAACCTAAAATTTTTCAGTAGGCTGGCAAGGATCTTAGATGGAGACACTATGGACCAAGAAATTCGAGCAGCAGAGAAGCATTAAACATGAAGTTTCAGAGCATTTGCCTCAATAAGCAAGCGATTGACTCCAAATGGCTATACAAAATTAAGCACAAATGGCATTGTTGAGCGCTGTAAAGTGCAGCTAGATCCTGAAGGTCTTATGCAGGCTTGAAGGCTTAAACTATAATGACACTTTTGCTCCAGTTGCAAAAATCACTATTTTGCATTGTTCATTATCAATTGTTGTCATACGTCATTTGGAGCTCCATCGATTAGATGCAATCTATTATTACTTGGGTATCTTCATGAGAAAGTGCAAATGAAAGTGTTAGATGGTTTCATAAAACCATGTGATAATGTTTGTAGACTCAAAAGGTTTCTTTATGAACTTAAGCAGGCATCCAGATGCCGGTTTCAAAAAGTTTCCAGTTGTTCAGCAACATTTCGGCTTGAAACAATTTGATCCATACAACTCACTATCACCTATGGGCAAAGGACCCATTTTATAGATTTTCACGTTTATTTAGATTATCTTGTTCTTATTGGAACAATCATAAGGTAATGTAAAATACCAACAAACTAACAGAATTCATCCTACAAGAAAAAGAGCATGAAATGCAATGTCTTACGGAACAAAATTTTATTCAGATGTCTGAACAACCTACACGAATTTAGTGTCATAACCGCTACAAAACTCTTGTAAATTTGAGCCGGGCGACAAGGAAGTCCTTTTTCATTTTTTTCTGTGTGGGTAATGATCAGAAAAGAACAAACTACTGAAAGCTTAAATGCTAAATCAGTTATGAAAATAGTAGTAATGCTAAATTAATGATATGGTCGTACATCATTGAGTAAGGCTGATGCTAGCAGCATATGACTGAAGCACAGTTAGAGCTTGTTCTGTGATGGCTTTATTCCTCGCTCGCCTCACCCAATCACCTGCTATCTCCTCTGCCTTGCTGCCTCTGACTCCTTGAAGAGCCTCAGCTGCTTCAGCAAGCTTTCCGTCAGCTAGGAAACTCTCAACCCTACTAATAACAGATTCAATCCCATCACCAGATGGATCAACTACCTTAAACTGCGCAAAAGCAAAACCAGAACTTAAGATAATACAAACAATACTTTAATACCAAGTTAGACAGTCAAGAAGTCCCTGGTGAAGTGTATGCAGTATGCCAGTAAAAGTGTTAAATATGTAAGATGCTGCCATATTCTCATACCCTCAACCAGGAAGCAATTTGCACCATAGCATGAGCCAACATGCCACTGCCACCAGGTGGTATCAAAATATAGTGCCGCAGTGCCCCTTTTATGGCATTGAACTGTTAAAAACGGAGCCCAAAAAATAAAAGTTATTTCTGAACTAGTCCAGTAAAAAATAATTTAGCATTCTGTAGAACAAAAGCATTGCCTTTCAAACGTATCATGATAACAGTGTGCTTTAAACTACAAATTAATGGCTAAATAATCATCAAACTAATTTATAATAAGCATGAAAGACTGAAACTTGTAATCTATGCCACTGAAAATGGAGCAAAACTAAGTCTGATCAGAGGTTACAAAGATGATAACAATCAATTCACACGAATGTGCATTGAATAGCAGTTCTTTATTTATTGGATAGTTTGGGGGGCAGATCTGAACTTCCAACCTCCTCTTAAGAGGAGAGATAGGGACACTAACTTAGCTATGCCACAATCACCAACTGGTATATCCTTAAAATAGGACATTCAAATAACTTACCTTCTGATTCAATTGTAACAGAGTATCTGTACCATGATACCGAGTTTCCTTAGGGAAGGTTGATAAAACCAAATGTTCAAGAGAGTCCTTATCAAGGCCTTCTAGATAGGTGTTTAGGGCATCTAGTTCTTGTTGAATTGGTAGTCCTTTGGAAAGTACATCTTCTAATGCAAGCGCTCCCAGAAATCCATATATATGGCATTAATTTGCTGGCTAGACAAAAAAAAAATATAATACCAGAAATTAGAAAAGGTTGAATCTTGTAAACTTAAACTACAGAGAATACATGTGTGTGTGCACATACGCAAATGCATATTAAAGAGCAGCTTGTACAATAAAAGGAGAAAAGGAATACTACCAAAGCAAGCTTGTGAACAGAATGAATTTGGCGAGCCTCTTCAGACCGTGCATAGAATGCCATACATAAGGCATTTATCTACAAAAGAAAAAGAACCTAAATAACTTGAACTGTAGAGCAAGTAATGGTGTTAGCTATTAATTAAAAGAAATCAATTTATGAAAACTGATGAGAAGCAAAATAAATTAATATATATGAACATAAACAACATAAGAATTAATTATCATAACAATTTGCCTTATTGATGCATGGAACCATAATTCATGTTTAAGATTCACCGTTTAACTTTGCCAAACATCTAAGCGAATGGATCCATGAAGGAACAATTCATACTTGGGAAAGACTACTCTTACGTGCTGCATTTAAAAGAGAATACAATCACATACCTAATTAATATTCTACACATGCTTAGCAGAATATCCTGAACTTGGTTTTCCTGCAATCTCCCTTGAGCTGATGGGGCTATATATTAGAAAAAGTACAGACTACAGAAAACAAGGCATTGTTGATTGAAATTATTTTAAAAATGCATAACATGAGTAGCTAATTAGTGGGTAGCAAATGCCTAGTTATATAAGACTTTTTTATTAATACTTCTGATGCCTCTATGTCAACCTCAGATATTCTCAAGGAATTGTCTCGGTATAATGCATAGCTATAATAATTGAGAGAGGGAGAGATTACATGCTTCTAAAAAAGAAACAAGGAAGTTTTATGCACCGTGTAAAAAAAGTGTCCACCTTTTATCATCTGTCAAGTATGCATCACAGACAAGAAATATGTTAATGACCAACAAACATGAAGTTTGGAGCATTTTGTACTTTTGGCCAATGCTTGAAAATTTTGCAATCCAGTGCAAGAATTTTGATAAACCACATTAAGGTTCCACCACAACCATTATTCATTAGCCCTTTTCATTAGTTTCTCCACCAAACAAGACAAAACTTTAAGCAAAAATTTTATTTGATAATTCAAAAGTTAAAATTTGCACCAATGAAAATTAAATCACATGTTAAAATATAAATGTGAAATTATATTTCCATTTGACTTTTATATATCTTACATGGAGATTTGCTTCAGCCATTTTCTCAAGCTGGGCTGCCTTCTCAGTTGCGAAGGCAGCAGCCAATTTTGCTTTTGACAGGTCCAGAATTTTTTTCAGATTCATTTCTGCTTCTTTTTCCTGCAATTATAATAGAATAGAAACGTAAGTTAATTAGTTGTCAAGTGCTCGTATAGAGCGACATAATCCTTTACGCAATAAAAAGATCCGCATACCTTCTGTTCAAGTTCCATCCTGAGTTTTTCTTCCATCTTCTCTTGAAGTGATCTAATGGCAGCTGCTGCTTTAACTCTCTCTCTCTCTCTTTAGTTCCTGAAAATGGTGGCACTTGTAATGTGGTCCATGGTGTTGCAGAGTTTGAATATACAGAAAGGTTATGATCATTTAACACACTAAAGAAAATCAAGAGTAAGCAAATTGGAAATCCCTAGCCTACAACCTTATCAAGCATTGCTGCCTCTTCTACTCGCATGAGTTCTCTAGCTCTTAAATCCCTCAATTCCTTTTCGTACCTCTACTGAAGTGGAGTAAAAGCATTAGTATAACTAAAAATAAATACAAAATCCCTGCTATACCAAAGAAAGCATTAATGTAAAGAAAACAACAGATTATGCCTCAACAAAATGAATAGATTATTTCTCGGAGGTATGAAATGGTCAAACCTTCAATGCTCTTTTTGTTGGGAAAATTACACAAATTTTCTTATAAATTAGATTCGAGAGAATGAGAAATAACAAAAAAAAATAATACACACACAAAATTGATAACGGAGTTCGGCCAATTGTGCCTACGTCTCCGGACCTGCTGCAGATCTTTTTACTAAAAGGAGAAAAATTACATGAAGTGTTTACAACACTCACAACTCACAACCCACACCCAATTACACCTAAGAATTTTTCTTCACAAAAAAAAAATTCTTTTACAAGCCTTTTTCTCAAGCTTTTCTCTCAAACTCTCTTAAACTCTCAAACTCTCTAATTTTTTGGATGATCTTCCAAATGAGATATAAGGGGTTTATATAGACTTCAAAAATTGGATTGGTGAAATTTAATAATGGTTAGGCACCTCCATTTTTTGACAAAATTAGGCACCTCCATTTTTGACAAAAAATTAGGCACCTCCATTTTTGACTTTGCAATTTACTCAACAATCTCCCACTTGAAGACTGATTTTAATCTGTCTTCACACCACGACTTATGCAGTAGGTCTTTCCAGTCTTGTTATTCTTGCAAGCCAACTGAAGTTGAACACAACTTCAGTTTCTCAATAGCCACCGTCTTTGTCAACATATCTGCTGGATTCTTGCTTCCTTGGATCTTCTCCAGTATTAACACATCATCCTCCAACAGAGTTCTGATGAAGTGATAACGAAGTCCAATATGCTTGGTTCGAGAATGAAATACAGAATTTTTCGCCAAGTATATCGCACTCTGACTATCACTGTATAAGACATTCTTCTCTTGTTTGAAACCTAGCTCAGTTAACAAACCTTGAAGCCATATCATCTCTTTACTGGCTTCAGTCACTGCTACATATTCAGCTTCTGTAGTGGATAGAGTGACAATCTTTTGTAACTTCGACATCCAACTAACAACTGTATTTCCAATAGTGAATATATAAACGGTGGTACTTTTCCGGTGATCGACTTCACCTCCAAAGTCTGCATCTACGTAGCCTTGTAATTTTAACTCTCCTTTACCAAAGTACAAACACTTTTTTATGGTGCCCCGTAGATATTTCAAAATCCATTTTACAGCTTCCCAATGAGCTTTCCCTGGATTTGACATAAACCAGCTTACAACTCCCACTGCATAGCCAATGTCTGGTCTTGTACAGACCATTGCATACATCAAACTTCCAATGGCTAAAGCGTAAGGAACCTTAGCCATGTGTTCTCTCTCTTCCTCCGTCTGAGGAAATTGATCCTTAGATAGACGAAAGTGACTAGCCAAGGGTGTGCTAACTGGCTTGGAGTCACTCATGTTGAATCTCTGCAAAACACGGTTGATGTACTCTGCCTGAGATAACTGCAAAATTCCTTTCTTCTTATCTCTTGTGATTTGCATTCCAAGAATCCTTTTTGTTGGACCTAAGTCTTTCATGTCAAATTCCTTTGACAATTGTTGCTTCAACCTTTTGATATTCTTCATATTTGAACATGCTACTAACATGTCATCTACATAAAGTAGTAAAATAATATAACGGGAGTTATATCTCTTGAAGTAGCAACAGTGGTCAGCGTTGCACCTCTGGAATCCTTCCTTATGCATAAAGCCGTCAAACTTTCTGTACCACTGTCTTAGGGCTTGTTTTAGTCCATACAAGCTCTTCTTAAGTCTGCACACCATGTTTTCCTTCCCTTTTTCTTGAAAACCTTCCGGCTGGTACATATATATCTCTTCATCTAAATCTCCATGAAGAAATGCAGTCTTCACGTCTAATTGTTCAAGATGAAAATCTTCAATAGCAACAATGCTCAACACTGATCTGATAGTATTGAGTTTCACAACAGGAGCAAAAATTTCGGTGTAGTCAATTCCTTCCTTCTGCTGGAACCCTTTGACAACTAATCGGGCTTTGTATCTCTTTGAACCATCATGCTCCTCTTTTACCCGATACACCCATTTGTTGTAAAGTGCCTTCTTCTCCATGGGTAACTCAACTAGTTCCCATGTCTAGTTAGAGATCAGGGACTTCATCTCGTCTTTCATGGCAAACTCCCACTTGTTAGCATCTCTAGTCTGACAAGCTTCATCATAGCATTCAGGCTCTCCTTGATCAGTGAGCAACAAATAATTCATGTATCTCTTGTTAGGCACATGAGGTCGAGAAGACCTTCTCAATATAGGAGCTGGAGTAGGAGGTTGCGGTGTGTCGAATTGCTGCACACTGTTTTGCCCAACGAGTTCCTCTTGATGAGGATTTACTACAATCGGCTCCATCACGGGACTTTCTGGGACATCATCTATATCTGCAAACACTGGCTTACTCTGCTCTGTGTTGTTGATATCAGATTTATATATGTCCTTGTACATCACTTTTTCATTGAAAATCACATCTCTGCGGCGAATCACCTTCTTGTTTTTGTCATCCCAAATGCGATAGCCAAACTCATCCTCACCATAGCCGATGAAGATGCATTTTTTGGATTTGGGATCAAGCTTATTCCTACCTTGATCACTAATATGCACATATGCTACACAACCAAAAACTTTTAGATGTGATAGTTTTATCTCGTTTCCGCTCCATACCTCTTCTGGTATTTTATGCTCCAATGGAACCGATGGGCCTCGGTTAATCAAGTAAGCTGCAATGTTGACTGCTTCTGCCCAGAAGTATTTCGGTAGACCTGACTGTATACGAATGCTTCTGGCTCTTTCTATCAATGTTCGATTCATACGCTCAGCTACACCATTGTGTTGAGGAGTACCCGGCACAGTTCTCTCCATTCTAATCCCGTGCTCATAGCAGAACTTCTTGAATATGATGTCTTCATATTCACCTCCATTGTCGGTTCTGAGCCTTTTAATCTTTAAACCTGTCTCGTTTTCCACCATAGCTTTTCATCTCTTGAAAGTCTCAAACACTTCAGATTTATGCTTTAGAAAGTAAACCCATACTTTCCGAGAGTGATCATCGATGAAAGTCACGAAATAGTATTTTCCACCAATGGATGAAGTTGCAGTTGGTCCCCAAACATCAGAGTGAATGAGCTCTGGTCTTTCCTTCTTTGGTGCTCTGCCACTTGTCTGAAAGCTGACCCTCTTCTGCTTTCCAAGTATGCAACTTTCGCACATGTCTATGTCAACTGACTGTAGACCTGGAAGTTTTCCCTTTGAGTGCATAATTTTCATCCCTTTCTCACTCATGTGGCCAAGTCTCTTGTGCCACAAATTAGAATTTTCATTTTCTGCTGCAACTGCAATTGAACAGCATGATCCTACTGTCATGTAAAGAGTACCACTCTTTTTGCCCCGAGCAATAGTCATTGCCCCCTTTGAAATTTTCCAATCATCACCATGAAAGATTGTAGTGTAGTCTTCACTAGCCAACTGCCCTACTGAGATTAAGTTCTTTCTTAGGTCGGGAATATGTCTGACATCCTTCAGCTCCCAAATAGACCCATTCAACTTAATCTTCACTACATCTTTACCAATAATATCACAAGGTTGATCATCACCAAGATATACCTTTCCAAGGTTTCTAGGGACATACCTCTCGAAGAATTCCTTTTGCGAAGTGGCATGGAATGATGCTCCAAAGTCTAATACCCAAGACTCCTCTTTGCTCTCCAAAGAGCATATCAACGCATCATCTGTTCTTGAGGTGGAAGCAATATTTGCCTCTATCTTCGGCTCCTGGTCCTTCGATGCACTCTTGCACTGATTTTTATAGTGTCCAGTCTTCCCACAGTTCCAACACTCAACAGTCTTCGAGCTTTGTGAATTATTGGGATTTCTAGATTTGGACCTTCTGCTCTTTGATCTACCACGATATTTGCCACGCCCATTTCCTCTGGTTAAATTTCTTCCTCTTGACTCTATATGCAAAACTGAAGAGGTTGATGATTCACCCGACTCTCTCCGTCGAATCTCTTCACTGAGAACCAGATCACGAACATCATCAAATTTCAACTTATTGCTTCCCGATGAGCTACTCACAGCCGTGACAGTAGCATTCCAACTTTCTGGTAGAGAAGAAAAAAGTATTAATGCTCGTATTTCTTCATCAAATTCGATCTCAACTGAACTCAATTGGGTTGTGACTGTATTGAGTTCATTTAGATGTTGAGCTACCGATGCGTCTTCCGTCATCCGCAAATTAAATAACCGCCTCATCAAGTGAACTTTGTTAGAGGCTGATGGCTTTTCATACATACTGGAGAGAGCCTTCATAAGTCCTGCCGTGGTCTTTTCTTTTGCTATGTTGAAAGCAACATTACGGGATAACGTAAATCGGATAACTCCGAGAGCTTGTCTACCTAGAAGTTTCCAATCTTCTTCCTTCATATCATCTGGCTTCTTATCAGAAAGAGGTTGATAAAGATTTTTCTGATATAGATAATCTTCGATCTGCATCTTCCAAAAACCAAAGTCTGTACCATCGAATTTTTCAATTTTCACCTTTCCTTCATCTGCAGCCATCACTCCCACTCGAATCTAATTTTTCTCTGGATCTTTTCTGACAATTCTTGCAAACCACTTACAGAAAATTGACAGAATTCATAACCAGCAGCTCTGATACCAGTTGTTGGGAAAATTACACAGATTTTCTTATAAATTAGATTCGAGAAAATGAGAAATAACAATAAAAATAATACACACACAAAATTGATAACGGCGTTCGGCCAATTGTGCCTACGTCTCCGGACCTGCTGCAGATCTTTTTACTAAAAGGAGAAAAATTACATGAAGTGTTTACAACACTCACAACTCACAACCCATACCCAATTACACCTAAGAATTTTTCTTCACAAAAAAAAAAAACTTTTACAAGCTTTTTTCTCAAGTTTTTCTCTCAAACTCTCTTAAACTCTCAAACTCTCTAATTTTTGGGATGATCTTCCAAATAAGATATAAGGGGTTTATATAGGCTTCAAAAATTGGATTGGTGAAATTTAATAATGGTTAGGCACCTCCATTTTTTGACAAAATTAGGCACCACCATTTTTGACAAAAAATTAGGCACCTCCATTTTTGACAAAAATTAGGCACCTCCATTTTTGACTTTGCAATTTACTCAACACTTTTCACCTCAGCAAAGGCATGGGCATCTAATGCGGCTTGCCTCCTTTCAGCTACATGGAGGGCCTGGAGAAAATTCATGACCAACTTCCCATCCTTTGTTATATAACTATCATTCAATTCCTCAATGGCATTGACAAGAGCCTGGCATTTGAAAGAACCAAAATTTATTGTTTATTTTTGTATAGTTTGTGTAATTGGGTATTCATTATAGTACTGATAATAGGAACATGGCTTATAATGACCTCTTCTCCCAGGGCCTCTGTTACGGTGCTTTCTTCAATCCTGTCCTTGAGATGGTATGTGTCAAGTAAATTTTCTGTACCTTTGCCTAATGTAGCCTGCAATAAGGGAAACCACAGACATTTTTCTTATAGACCCATGTAAAATGAGTTTTATACAGAAGAATTGCACATAATCATGATCATATTTCAAGGTAGATGCCTTTCCTAATCATAATCAGGGGCAGATCTGGATTTGGTTTAGCTAGTTTCCCTATTGAAGAAGCCTCCTTACAACACCTTTCTCCACTTGGGTCATAACTTAGAAGGAAAGGCAGTGGTCTTTTGACAATGTAAACTAGTATATAGTAGAGCAACACAAAAACAGAAAAATGATTTCGTCATTCCTTAATCTGCTGTTTTTAATTTTATTTTTCCAGGAGAATAAACATGAGAAACAGTCCAACCTTTCCAGGTAGATAAAACAGAAGGGATTATCATTATCTAATGTCAGTGCCTTCTTTTCTTTAGTATGATGCAATGTGAAGTATCACTTCTCATTTTTCTAAAGTAAATTGATATTTCTCAAAATATGAGAAGGGTCCCAGATGTTATATTTCAAACAAAATAAAACAAAAATAAAATATTAGCAATTACTATCATAATACCTCTGATCTATCTTCTGTAGCAAGATACTGAGGTGGAACTGTTTTCATTTGACTCTCTTCTGGAGACACCTTGACCGGTGTTTGCACCTGTGCAACTTGAACTCCTTCATTTGCTTTGTTAGTAGTTATTGATTCGGACTTTTCCATGCCAACATCACGTTCAGCATGTGAACTTTGAGGAAATTCTGGTTCTTGTTTCTCTTGAACAGCACTAAAAGCATCATCTTTTATCACATCAGATTTATCTTCAATATAAGACTGCTTTTCACCTTGTGATTCACTCAAAGGTTCATGATGATGGATATCTGTTTGTAAATCAACCCTCTCCTCAGCTTGAACACGAGGATGATCTCCATCAGTTTCACGTTTCTGCTCAGTTTCAACATGAGGAAGATCTACACGAGTTTCAGTCTTCTTCTGAGTTTCAACCTTCTGTGTAGTCTGCTTTACTTCATCACTAAATTTGCTAGGCTCTTCATTGATGGCAGCCGCCACTTGCTCTCCCAAATGCGGGGTTTCCTTCACATCTTTATGATCAATGCCGACCTTACCAAAACTTTGCTGCTCTTTACCAATCAAATGGTCTAAATAACCCGACTGGTATGCTAACAGAGCAGCACCAGCAACAAAGGTAGTCCCTAGGACAATTTTCGGTAAATTACTCTTTGATTCAGGTGGTTTGCTACTGAAACCAGCTTTTTGGGATGCATTTTTCTGGGGATGAGAACTCCTTCCTCAAATAAAGATATGAAGGTATTGGCTGCAATTGTAAAACAAACCACAAAATAACAATAAATCATATTTAATCACTTCCCAATTTATCATTTTTTATTTTAGCTATGCAACACATAGCATTAAAAAAACAGTTATTGCCATAATCTCAAGTTCCATCAATTAGATTTGACTTATACCACAGAGTTCCACTAGAGAATTACATTTCACACAGTTAAAGAAACAATTTCAAATATAAACTACATAATCTAACCAAATAAGAGTATAAAACAACAATGGGTAAGCCAGATTACGTGCCTGAGATGTAACCCGCCTCGGGATCCTCCTCACTGATCGACAAGACGCTAATTCCAAAATCGACCGGAAAAAAAAAAGAACAGAAAATCCACGGAAATAATGTTCAGCTAAGAAAAATGTAAAGACCCCTAGAACACAAATTGTAAAAAGTCAAATATAAAATCTTATAGAGTAATTAAAGAATGAAATTGCGTATAATTTCAACAATAAAATTGCAAGGTCTGCACCTCTGAAACATTTGATTACGAGAGCTTATCTGTCTGGGCGGAATTCAAAGAGAGCTGTAAGTGTTTGATAAAATGACTAAGAGAAGGAGGTGAAATTTAATTTATGCTAGAGAAGAAATGAGAATTTTTTGAGTTTGGTAGTTAGGCTGTTGGCGCTGAAAATAATGGTGTTTTTGAGGGCTGAATGATCGAGGGTTTGGGAGATGTTCTTGTATAGCAAGAGCTTTAGAAGTGAGACGATCGCGTTCCGGCAGCTGTCTCAACACCGGGAGCAAACGGGCTGCGGAATCTTGGAAAGTTACCTCGCTAGATTTTGATATATGTATGGAACGGTCACTGGTGACAGAAAATAAAATTAAAAAAGGCCTATCAAAAATAAAAATAAATTTACCACTATGTCTCACATTTCCAATATGATCTAATAATATGACCTAATAATGTATATTATTGTAACTCGAGTATTGTACGATATTGTAGAGTATGTTATTGTAACTCGAGTATGGTACGAGTAACTCGAGTATGGTACGATATTGTAGCGTATGTTATTATAACTCGAGTATGGTACGATATTATATAGTTTGAGGGTTGTATAATATGGTATTAGTTATGTACTATATTTAAGAAGATATGGTATTTTTCAATTATTTGACAGTATGAGTTGGTTTAAATAAGTAAAATGATCATAATGTGCTCCAATCGAGTAACAGTATCCTTACCGGAAAATACTTTGAAATATTTTCATACATATTAAGGATACTGACTCTTCAAACATATTAAGAGCTCTAACTCCTTATAAGGATATTGTTAAAATATTTACATACATATTTATATTAAAATAAAATTTTAAACTGTAATTAGAAGACTAATTAATTTTATCTAAAAAACTAATAAAATTTTTAACAAATACATATTTTATTTTAAAAAATAATTAAATTTTATAAAAAATTTAAGTGATCATGCAAATATATAAGAAAATAAAAAATATTAAACGATATCAATTAAATCAATAATCTACAAAATAATAATATAATTAATCTATTAAAATCACATCACAAAATACTATCAATAACATAAATATTATCCGTGACATTTAATATAAAAAACAAAAAATCCATAATATTATCCTATATAAGTTCAACATTAAATTCCTATACTACATAATTAAAAATTGGTTATCACATAACAATCTTCTAGAAAATCTCTTATGCTTGCCCCGAACTACCGTCAAATAAGTTAAGTAAACAATCTCTATGATGCTCCAGTGGAATATTAAGAAAATCATTCATAAAGTGTTAATTTTGAATAAGAGTAGTATAAGATTTCATAACCATAGTTGTATCGAAACCCAAGCTAGAAATTGAAACCCAAAGGCCTATTGGTGGTTTGTCGGAGACGTTATCAATTGCAGTAGCAGTCCGTTCAAAACTATGCTCCAAGACATTCAATGCGTTTTCCTTCACTTGTTTTGACTTTTTCATTCTAGTCATTAGAGCCTCATAATGAGCTTGTGATGTAGGTGTTTTAGAAGTTGGTGCATCTTCATAAAAAATCTCACTCTAAGATGCCTCAGTATAATCTACATTACAAGTATTTTCAGATATCATAAAGTTAATGCCATCAATAATTAATGAGCTTGGGGCATCCTTTCTTTTTCGAAGATTACTTACAACTTTCTTTCTTATATTAACTGGAGTATCACTAGTCATATCATTAGCTTTGTCCTTTCCATGTAGTTCCACCAATTTGTTGAAATTGCACACATGTTTATTACTCAATTCAGCAACTTCAGGCTTAGCCTATAGGAAATGAAACACAAATTATTATGAAATTATATGTTACTAAATATATTTACAAATAACAAACATCTACGAATTACCTTAATTAATTCAAGCCAAACCTCCTCTTCGGCATCAAATTTTTCTTTTTCTAGAGCAAAACCACTAAGCTAGTTTGGAATATGCCATACCATTTAGCAAAACTTCTTTTAATGTTCTTCATTATGCTCTTTGTCAAATGGCTTATTTGGAATTTTTTTTCATGTCATTGACAATGCATTTAATTGTGTGTGCAGTAAATGTATCCCCCAATCTATGCCTAAGAATGTGTTGATTCAAAAATGAATCAACTAACAAATCATCCATTACGTCTGTCCATGATAATGTAGACCCATATGAAGTATCTATCTTCTTTGGCATTTTGATATCGAGATGATGGCAGTAATAATTATGTAAAAATGTATAAAAGACAACACATATTACATAAGAACACAATGTCATATAATTAACTGAAATTCCAAAATACCAAATAAGTCATGTAAAAAATACAACATAATGTCTCATTAACAATGTTCGACAATTTAAAGAAGTGAAGTATGAAATTGCAAAAATGAAAAATCAATTAACCATTACAAACATCATTCAATTAATCATTCCACATATGAGCAACTATAGAGTCCCTAATCAATTCTCCTCTTCTAGTTTCCTCATTACTATCTCTAGCATTAGCACTTGTTTGTTTGGTTCATTTGGTGCATCTAAAAGTTTATGATCAATGTCTGCAAGTATATCATCAAATAGGTCTATAGTTCTCAAATAATTATGTAGAATACAACTAGCAAAAATGATAAGCTTTTGTGTTTGAAGATGATATGTAGGTTCAATTGAGCTTGAAATTATTGGAAAATGCTTCTTGAATACTCCAAATGCTCGTTCAATAGCATTACGTAACAATGCATGTGGATGATTAAATAATTCATGCGCATTATTAGATGGATCTCTTGAGTATTCTTTTAAGTGATAACGCTCCGCCTATATGGTATAATAAGTCCACTCCTCAATATGAATCCGGCATCTATAAGGTAATATTTACCTATAGACAATGAATTAATGCAATTATTATGGGCATGGTAATGTCTGTCCCATAAATAATGTATCTTATAATTATAATTACCTTCTGAAATTTTCAAAGGATTTTCTCGCATTAATGCATCTTTAATGATTCGTGAATTAGATGTTATTCCCTCCCACCTAGCTAAGACATATGTGAATTTCAAATCAAATGAGCAAGCGGCCAACACATTTTATGTGGGATGTACCTTCCTCCCTCGAAACCTAGGAGCTTTTATTCTAGACACATTAATGCATATATGTATACCATCAATTGCACCAATACAATCCTGACATTAATTTGCAATAATTAATATCCATATAAATAAAAGTGACAAATAAAATCAATTAAATAACTCACTTTATTCACCTTAAAGTATGGATAAAATCTATGACTATTGGCTATCTCTAAAGGTACTTCAGATCCATCTGGATGCTTAAGAAATTTATCTTCCATTTCTAATATAGCTTGCAAAACATGATGGAAATAATGACTTGTTGCCTCACCAGGTTGTCTAAATGTGAATCAAAGAACAAGATTTTTGACATTGTGTCTTGATAAGTGAAAAGTTTTAGCAACTTATTTCTTCACTATTACTCAAAGAGTAGGCCTAAGGGGTTGTAACAGGATGCACGGGAACTGGCAGCCGCTTTTGAAGCTTGGCATACACTTGATAGTTATGGCATTTCTTGACAAAATTCGAGTAATCCTCCCTTATGGTAAGCCAATAATAACCCAGATTGGTGATGTTTTGAGCCAGGAAAATTCCATTCATGTAAGGGCCCTAGTCGTTGCCATGAACCTGCTCCATTATCTATTGTGCTTTAGTCTCATTGACACATCTGAGGCGAATATTATTCCAAGACCTTTTATACATACATTGATGTTTAAGATGTATTGACTCGCTAATTATCTTAAAGTCCTTCAATCTATTTTTTGAGGCTTGATTAGGGTATTTGCCCTTTTGAATAAAGTTGAGGATGTCCTAAAACCATGGTTTCTTATCCACAACTTGAACTATAGCAGAATGTGCTGGCCGAGTTTTCACATCAATGATAATAGGGCGGACTATCATTTCCTCTCCCATTTGGGTCATAGAGGCTAAGGTAGCCAGAGCATCTGCAAATTGATTCTTTGTTTGAGGGAGGTAATGGAATGAAACTTTCCCAAACTGATGTGTTAAGTCTTCCAAGCGTTGATGGTAAGGAACCAGATGCTCTTCCCTTATTTTTCATTTTCCTAATGCTTGAGATACAATAAGAACGGAATCTCCGTATACTTCTAGATTCTCCACCTTTAATTCTGAGACCACTTCTAACCCGATTATATAGGCTTTACACTCTGCCTCACTATTGATAACTTCAAAAGCTAATTTAATGGCCAACGGTATCTGTTCTCCTTCCGGGGTGATAAGGATAATGCCTGTACTATAACCTTTTGTGATTAGATGCACTATCAAAATACATAGTCCATACTTTCTTATCAATACCCAATATATCCTCATCTGGAAATTCTGGCTCTTCAACCACATCTGCCACGGGAGCAGTAGCTAAATGTTCAACTACGACATTCCACTTGATTACTTTGCATGCCACAAACTAGAGATCGAATGTGGCTAGTATTGCAATCCATCTTGCCATCTTACTGTCAAGAATGAGCTTTTCCATAAGGAATTTCAAGGGGCTCTAATCAGCAATTAGTTGAGTAGTGTAAGAAGCCATGTAATGATACAGCTTTTGACATACCCATACCAGGGCTAAGCATAGCTTCTCAATTTAGTTATACTTGAGTTCATAAGCTAATAACCTCTTACTGAGGAGTATTAGGAAATTTCTCTCCTCGATCCTCTCTCATTTTGAGCCAGCATGGCCATCATTGCTTCTTCAATTATTGAGAGATAAAGGAGTAAGGAGTCACCAGGCCTTCATGGTTGTAGCACTGGAGGCGAGAGCAAGTATTGCTTGACTTTCTCAAATGCTTCTTAACATTTATCATTTAATTTGGTTGGGTGTCCTTCTTGAGTAATTTGAAGATAGGCCACACACATTAGCCATTTAGGAGATGAATCGGGTAATGTACTGTAGACAAACCAAAAATCTCTTAATTTGCTTTTCTGTCTTGGGCGCGAACATTACTAGGATTACCTTGGACTTGGTAGGGTCCACTTTAATTCCTCATAAAGTAAATATATGCCTCAGAAATATCCCTGAAGCTGCCCCAAACACACATTTTGCTGGTGTAAACCCCTAATTTTGGCCCAGTCCAAATTTGGTTTAATGAATGCCCCAAATTAAATTTATTATGATTTGATATATTTGGATTAAGTCTGATCCAGTTGAAGTTGAGCCAATTTGTAGAAAAAACAGTTAGATTTTGGTTTATTTAGGTGTCCAATTCAATACGAGGCTATCTCATATCGAATTGGCTAAGCCAAATTTGATATGAGTTAGGCCCCCCTCATATCAAATTTGGCTAGCCAAATTCCACATGAGGCTAGCCCATGTCAAATTTGGCTAGGCCAATTCGACATGAGGCCTCGATTTAGTCTTTAATCGGAGCCAGATTCAGTTTTAAATTTATTTAAATTCTAATTGTGTTCGAATAAGCAGAAAGTTTTCAAATTGAATGAGGATTAGCCAGTTTTGGCCACCCTAAATGCAGCTTATAAATACAAAAATGATATTTAGAAAATGGGGCCAAAACTAAAAAGATTAACAAGCAGTATCCAATATCACAAACATAAATAGAGACAGAGAGTAATCAAATTAAAACAAGACAGTAGCCAAGCTAAATAATCTTTAGGTTGTTTAAACACTGACCAAGGGCTTCGCTTGATCCAGGCTGTCCAATAGGCAATTGTACAATCAAGCTTGATTAAGTAAACCTACCTTAGAGGAGCCAACAATGCAGGTGCAATTTTTATTAACCAAGTCAATTGAATTCATTTATTAAGATTCAATATTTCATTTACTGTGTTAACAAATTATAAATAGATTGATTGGTTTTCTTCAATACTTCATCCATTGTGTTACCAAGATTTGGATGGGATTTTGTAGATTATTTCACAGTAAGAAATAGGTTCATATTGGAAATTAATCAAAAGATCTATAACTTATAACTTGAATTGAAAACCTAATTCCACTTTATAACTTAGAATTATATTACAGAATCTCGATTGCATGTTTTAAACTCTAGCCTTGCATCTTAGTTTTAGTATTAAACTTTGTTTTGCATATTAGAATCCCAACTTTTCATGTCTTAGCCTTAATTTGCATCCTTTAGCCCTAGGTTGCATATTAAAACCCTAGTTTGCATTAAAACGTATCTTGTAAATCGTCACGCACTATATTTCGTTAATGGGTTAATATTAAGATGTGCTAGTAGATTGCAATTTTAATTTTCTTTTAATTAAACCCTAATTTTATGATTATTTATTGACTGTGTATGATTATTATTTATGTGTTTATGGATTGTAATTTCTTATTATTTCTTATTTGATTTTTGAGGACAATATAAAAGGTATATTTTCACTTTGTGAGTGCCTTATTTATTTTAATCACTTATTTTAATTTTAATGATTTTGGATCATTGTAAAGGACATATTTATACCCATTGGTGAGTGTCCTATTTTATTTATTTACTTGTATGGATATTTTGGACTGTTGTAAGGGCATATTTTCATCTTGTATGGGTGCCCACTTTATTTGTTTGCTCACTGGTTTGATTTATATGATGATGTTTATCTATTTTAATTGCATATAATATGAATAATATTATAATAGTCAAAGAATTTTATAATATTTAGACTTGAAAAGGAGGGTAGTGCCAATGAACCAGGAGTTATGGGGGTGCTGGGTCATTCTCACCTTCTCCATGTTTACCCAACTTTCTGAACCCAATAGAGGGTTGGGGATTCCTTAGGAATCGAGTCATCCACCCCTTTTCTATTTCTTTCCCAGCCCATTCAGGTGGTGACTCCATTTCTCCAGGCTTATGCCCATATTCTCTAAGGCCCCAAGCCTAATAGTACCAAAGTCGTAAGAACCATTCTACTAGGAGTGGAGGAGAAAATCTCCTCTCACAACTGGATTGAGTTTTAAGTTATACTGGTGGAGTCTAAGGAAGAACCATCTTAAGGCTTCCATATGCGATTCAGCCTTCTTTGATTTGATGACCATATCATCCATATAGGCTTTTACATCCTGATGCATCATGTCATGGAATAATGTAGTGGCCATTCTATGATAAGTTGCCCCAACATTTTTGAGATCGAAGGGCATAACCCTATAATAGTGTATGCTCCATTATGCAATAAAAAGTTGTCTTCTCTTTATTAGGGGGGTGGACTAAGATCTGATTATACCCTGTATAGAGGTCGGTTAATGAAACCACCTCGGACCCAGCCAATATATCAACCAAGAGGTCAATGTGAGGTAAAGGGAAATCATCCTTTGGACATGCCTTATTAAGTTCCTTGTAGTCAACACACATCTGAACCTTTCCATCCTTTTTTGGAACCAGTACACTATTGGCTACCCATTGAGGGTATATGATTGGTTCTATGAACCAGTTTTCTAGCAGCTTGGTTATTTCCTCCTTAATCTTTAAAAACCATTCTGGCTTGAGTCATTGGAGCTTCTATTTCACCAATTTCATGTGGCCAAATGTTGGAATCTTGTGTACCGCTATAGTTAGGTCGAGTCCTATCATATCACTTACTTCCCATGCAAAGCAATCCTAAAATTCTTTGAGGAGTATTTTTAATTCCTATTTATGAGTGAATGAAGATATAATGAATGTATTTTTCTACATTTTTATTGTTCCCAAATTTATTATTTCTTTCTCTTTACTAACCTCATTGATATTAAATATTCCATAATCCTCATTAAGGGACAAAAGGAAATAAGAAGAAACTTTGGAGCTTTTATAAATAGCGAAATAGTTTCAAGGGCTCAGACGAGGCAACGGAATCAAAAGTAACAAACTCTAACTCTGAATTGGACAACTCAGACTCAAATTCAGACATGCACTCATACTCAAATTGAGATTCATATTCAGACTCAATATTAGGGACTGACTCGGGACTTGACTTGTTTTGAAACTCGAAATGTATTCTTGGCTTAGTATCTGACATAGGCTGAAGATCTGGCTAGGGACTCAACTCTTAACTTGGATGGACTCCTGGTTCTATTGTAGGTGGGGTAGACTCTATTGATGGACTGCCATTCTTTTCAAAATACCAGTTGTCAGGCATTATTGCGGCTGATTGGATCAAGTTGCTGAAATTTGACTCAGCTCTTTCTTCTAACCCAACTACTTGAAATAGATTGGGCTCCATATTGTCTTCAAAATCTTTCTCCGTCTCTAAGGGAGTCTCACTGTCTTCTAAGCTAAGCCTGGCTCTTCTTCTATAAACTGAACTGCATCAAAAGTGAAACCGGACAGGGCGACGGCTGAAGGTTCTAGTTTTATTTCCAAAATCGACACTTGTGGTGGGAGTTCAGACTTTCTACTTAGGTCTCCTCTTATAGTGACCACTCCATTTTTGTATGAAAATTTGAGTTTTTAATGAAGGGAGGAGGGGCGGCTTTAGCTTGGTGGATCTATGGTCGCCTGAGCAGTAAGTTAAACCATGCTAGTGCATCTAAAACTTGAAAAGGGATTTCTTTTTCCTCCGGGCCAATTTTTGGCTTGATGTTTGCCACACCCAAAACTTGTCTTTTGGTGTTATCGTATGCCCTCACAATTTGATCCAAAGGTATTAGCTCAGCCATTTCGATGCCCAGGCAACTTGCCACTTTGATGGGGTAAACATTTAATGCCCAGGCAACTTGCCACTTGGGTACAGTCTTTTCGTGAGCCAAAATAGTAATATGGAGCACATTGTTGTGTCCACTTTCAATTGGAAGATCCTTATCTGAAAAGGATATAGCATCTGACTTAGTCAAGATGCAACCAAGGCTTCTAGGGTAGTTTCAATTGGCATCTGAATTTGACTTAAAGTCTTGCAAAGAGCTTAGCGATGAGAATAACTAGATTGAAGGAGGCTCCAATTGGAAAGGCTAGCCTGAGTCTTCTTGAGTTGCTTAAATATTGGGTCCTCATCTGGTTCAGGAGTGAGACTTATTTTTGGTGGTATGACTACTCTTGGAGGTGGTATTGACTGTGACAAGTCTAGGGGTTGCTGGTAACCCTTTCACTTCTAGTCATTGCATTGACCTCATCCATAAGATCCAACACACAATAATAATCATAGATTAGAGACGTTGGATCTTCTTCACCATCAGCTAATGAGGTGATGATATTTATGCCTTGATGAGTCGGTAATGGGTTGGTAGTGATATTAGGTTGTCTTGGTGGCACAATGGATTCCTTTTTAATGAGGTCCTGGATCCGATGTTTGAGGTTTCTACACATATTAATTTTTTCATCCAGTGCTCTGATGATATTCACAGTATTCAATGACATTCCACTTCTTAGGAAGAGGATTTGGTGTAGGTTTGGATCAAGAGGCTGGATTAAGTAGGCCTCCAAGGCTTTCTTATACACTAGGCTAAGGGGCATCCCCAAGTCTGTGAAGGTCCTTTATTGTTGGCTCCTTTCCAAATGGAGTTGTGGCTAGGGAGTAAATGTTGGCCACTTCACTAACCAGCTGGGGGGAAGTCATTGGAGTATTGAAGTTTGGGTTCTTTCTAAATCTTGATGAAGAGGCTGTCTCATCCTTGATTTGGCCGGTGTGCATCAAATCTTCAATCTTCATGGTAGTAGAAATGAGGGCCTTAAAAGTTGGAAAATACTGGGTTTGCATGTGATTTTGGTAGACAGGCTATAGGTTCTTGATAATGATATCAATTTGCTCTTGCTCTGAAGGGCGATTGACCCTTTGGGCTACTTTTCATTTCCATCTCATAAGGAACGAGGTGAAGGACTCCTTTTGGTTTTGCTTGGTTGTTTCAAGGTCCCTTCTGGTGACATCCACCTCTATATTATAGTGGTATTGCTTAATGAAAGCATTATACACATCCTTCCACATTCAATACTTTTTCTTGTCGAGGTTCATGAACCATCTGATAGTTGTGCTCGTAAGGGACCTCTAGAACAGTTGAGCAAGGAGCTCATCATTGAGTCCCATAGGTTTGAGGGCCCCTGCATACATTTTGAGGTAAGTCTTAGGCATGTGGTACCATCAAACTTGCCCATCTCAAGCATCTTGAACTTAGGTGGTAGCTGAGCTTCAGGATATAAGGTTTAAGACAAAAGGTCAAATGTCTCATCTCAGTACTAAAAATTCTCAATCCGCTTCTCCATTGCTTCTAATTTCTCCAAAAGAATACGGGTTTCAAGATGCTCCCCTTTTTGAAAAGGATTCACCAGGGGGATGGGTGAAGGAGCTTTTGGTGTCTCAACTGTGACCCATTGAGTAAGGTCAACCATGGGTGAAGGTGCATTAGAAGATGAACCGATGTCAGGTTGCTTCCTACGCAACATATTTTGTACCTCAGTCATAATTGAGTTATGTTGTATTGTGCACTCAATGACTCAATCAGTGTCTTATTGAAATCAGTCTGTTGGACAACTAGCATGTTCTTAAAACTTTCCTCTTGCCTCTTGAGAATAGCCTCAACAAAAGCTTGCATTTCATGGTTTTTAGTGGTTTGCTCCATTGGTACCTTGGGAGAATAAGGACAAGGTGAGGTTAGCTACATTTTATGAGCTAGGCAAACATATCAGTCATATTTTGGAGCTATGGCCAAGATGTGCATGTTTATGAGAGCTTTTTTTTTAAAGGGTAAGGGAAAGGCAGGTCCTTTCCAGAGGCCCGTAGATTCAAATTTTTACTAAGGGTCTTCAATCATTAGTGGTGGATGATCCTAAAACTAAAGTTCAATATTTTGATGAGTATGATTGATTTGCTTTTGAGAATACGGTCAGGCTGGCGGGACCTTTTCATTGTTAGACAGCTGAGTTAGTGATTTTTTAGGACGAGCACAACTGATGTGGTCGAGACTCGAGTTATGCTAAACTTTATCATTTTGGATAAAATGTGGTTTTTAGATTTTAGTGATATACCATGATGCATGGGTGCATGAGTGAAAACCATGTTATGAAGGCATTATAATGGTTCATGCCACTTATGGGTATGGTCTATGGCATTTATATGCAAAAGGGTGGTTTAGTCTAAAGGGTCCCATCACACTAGGACAACATATACCTAATCACATGACAGATAAGAAATTTGGCATGGGTCCAACAGTACGTGAATGTCCGTTACACCTCAAAAGGATTGAAGATTGGTCGTAGATTGGGCCTTTTACTATTCCCTAGTGTACCTAATAAATATTATCAAGTGAATGGTACTTGCTATCTGGGGCTTCCTAAAACTAAAATGTAAGGAACCCTTATGCATGATGCATGAGAGTCAATCAGAGAGAAAACGGTTTTGAAAAGAGCCTAATAAAATTTTGTTTTGAAATTTTTTTAAAAAAATCCCTAATGGAGTCGATAGTTGTGAGGCCTTGCCCGAGCACCAATTCCCGGGCAGCCAATAAGGAGACTAAAAATGCTCTCACATGACACCACCGCACACGGTCTCCAATCAGTTCGATAAGTACGTGCTTAAAATCTTCTTTTATTTTGAAAAGAAAACTCTCCTTTTATTTTGAAAAGGATCGGTGGCTTCTATTTTAAAATGCCAAAATTAGAGAGTCGCCACCTTTATTTCTAAGAGGAAAATTAAGGAAAACCCATTTTAATTTACTCCATTTAAAAATGAATTTTTACCTAAAGAGGGAATGTGTCCTAAACCAAGCACGATAGGTCGTGGGCTAAGTTTTCTAAACCAAATTTTAAAGAAAATTATTCTTTTATTTCTCTTTGATTGATTCTCAAATTCTTTTAAATGAGTTTTTAAAAGAAAAAAAATGCAATTTTCATGAATATTGACTTAATGATTATGAATGGCAGAGTATATTAATGCATGAACCATTCATAACATAACATCCATAATCACAGTATCAAATAATAAGTAAATAAGTATTGCATTGCCTCCAAAATGAAAATTCTAGGGGAGCTCCAGCTCTAGCCCTTATAGGTTCTAGGTTGAGCACAAATCCCAAACTAAAATAATAAAACTCAAAAGAAAAGATAAAATATGAGAAAATAATCACAATCACAAAAACATTCCCTTTGTAAGGTCTTACCAAAACTTGCAAAGAGGCCACAAAGATTAAAGTCAATCAAAGAAAATTAAACAGGAAATAAAGCAAAGGAAAGATCTAAATTAGGGGACGATTGGTTGTTAAAATATGAGCTCGCCACTCGGAGTAATATTTTGAGTGTGCCTACTTATCCCATTTGAATAAGAATTAGAGCTGTAAGTAGGTTGTACCTTTCTATGCCACTTCAAAGCTCCACTTATGCGGAAATAAACAAAAATTGATTAATGATAACCAAAAAAAAGAGCAGAAAGTATTTAGTTTTGTGTCAGAAACAATATTTAAGCAGAGTTTCAGGGGTAGAAAATATGATCTTTAATAAGAGGGGCTGACTCCTATTTATAGGAGTCCAAAATTCAGATTGGGCAGCATATGGTGGGCCCACCGTGGAATGTGCGATGCGTGGCTCAGTCACAAGAGGTGCGGCCCAGGTGCGAGAGCAAATTATTTTTTTTTTCATTGTTACTGTTTATTAGATTTATCTAATTTTTGCTTTCCCAATTATGTAGGCTAAGTGCAAAATTAAGGGTTTACACTCTGACTTTGACTTTGTCCTCTGCCCCTACCTCCAAAACGACGACCCTGTTAGCCACTCATTTATCTCCCACACTATGATTGAAAAGAAATATGCATAGGCTGGGCCACACACTAGCCATGGAACCTTGAGTGAGGCCCTGATTATAAGTTCTCTATCCTCTTGATAAGGGCCATTCCCTAGCAAAATGACTTGGTTGGCCACATCCAAAGCAAACACTTGATCCCTGCATACATTGCCCCTGATGGGCTTTACAACAACTAGCACAAGTAGTAGTGCCGGAACAAAAGCCTGAATCATTGTAGCAGGAACCCCTACTACTACCACTGTAACCTCGACCATGTTTGAAACCACTCTTAATCTTATTCTTATGCCTAAAGGAACTCTGTGACTCTGAAGTATGAGTGCGTATTTGGAAAGTACCATTAGGACAAGAAAAACTGTGAGTGCCATAACCTCCCTGTCGAGAAGGTCCTTTAGATTCCTTTTTCCTTTCTTTCAAGGTGAATTCAATGTCTCGAGCACTATCAACCGACTCACTAAAAGGTCAACCTTGACGTCCACTAAGTAAGAAGTTATAATCATCGCCCAAAGCCTTAACATATCTAAGCTTCTTAAGCTCATCATCTGCTACCATTGTGGGAACAAACCTACACAAACCTGGAAATTTAGTGGTGAACTCTGCCACTGAAATATGTTCATTGTTTAGATCATTTTTTACTAGTTTTTTTAGTATGATTTTATGTGTATTTTAGTTAATGTTTTGATTAATTTTTATTTTAAGTGTGTTTAAAGTGTTGTGTTTTAGGTTTAGGTGCAAAAACACCCTTGGAAGATCAAAACAGTGCAAGAAAAGCATGAACCAAGGAAGACATGGCCAAGCCAAAACTAGCTTGGCCGTGTCCCTCAAAGAATGAAGTTGGCAGAGCTTGACACAGCCAAGAGACACGGCCAAGCCACTGGCCTTATCTCATCCAAGGAGCAAAAACAAAGACCAAAGCAAAGAAAGAGCAAAAATGAAGAAACAGGAAGAGGCACACTCAGTGACACGGCCAAGCCAAGAGCTAGCTTGGTCGTGTCCCATCTTGAGCCAAAGAAGAGAAGGAAAAGAAGCAAACAGAAGTGGACACACTCAGTGACACGACCAAGCCACTGGCTGTGTCACATGACACGGCCAGCAAGCTTGGTCGTGTCCCATTTCATGCCAATAGGTCTTGGAGCAAGGAAAGAAGGAAAGAAAAGAAGCAGAAGCAAACACACTCATGTGACACGGCCAAGCTTGCGGCCGTGTCACCTCCTTGAGACCAAAAGAAAAGAAAGAAAAAGAAAGAAAGAAAAAGCTCAGTGAAGGACACGGCCAAATGGCTTGGCCGTGTCCCAAAAGAAAATAAGAGACACGGCCAAGCCAATCTTGGCTTGGCCGTGTCACACTAAAAAACTTTGAATTATTTCACACGAAGTGGGGGACAAAGTGGGGAACAAGGCCTTGTGCTTGCCAAAAGAAATATTAAACATATAAAAAGTGGGGAACAAAGTGAAATGGTGTGAGTTGGAAGGCATGAGTGTGTATTTTGAATGAATTACAAGGACAGGAAGAGGGAATTGGAGGGAGTTCTTGGTTATTGAACAATTTCTGCAAAAACATGGGAGAGGGAGAGAGTGACACTCTCCCTTGTCCCTTCATCTTCATCTCCACTTCCATTCTCTCCACCTTCTCCATCTTCCATTGACAAGTTCTTTGAGATTCTTTGGGATAAATTGGGTTAAACAAGCTCTTGAAGGTTGAAGAAGCTTCATTGAAAGGATTGGTGACTTGAGAAAGCTCCATTCCATCTTCCAAAGACAAAAGTAATTGAAGAGTTGGTGACTTGAGAAAGCTCCATCCCAAGGTTTGGTGACTTGAGAAAGCTTCATTCCATATTGCAAGGGGAATCAACCATTGAAGAGGGCTTGAGTTCTTCATCAAATATCAAAGTGAGCTAGGAGGAAGACTAGCAATCCTACTCTTGGCATCTTCACAAGGGGTTTTTCTATTCTCTCTTTTAATTCATTTCTATTGTTGTTGTTGTATTAAGAGATTGATATTGCAATGAACAATTTGTATTTGTTTTATATTGAGTTGAATGAATGTTATAAATTGATGATGTTGAGCTAAATACCCATGCCTAGGGTTTGTAGTATATTTGGTTGAATATCTTGATTTGATATTTCCATTGATGTTCCTTGTTGATTGGTTGATTGTATTGCATTAAATGCTAGGTTGATAGATTATCTACCTATTGATCTTTGAATATTGGATGACGGACCGAGAGGTGAAATCAGATATCGGAAATATATAATCGACCACCCTATGAATGAATTAGAAATATATGTTCTAGGGTTTCATTAATTTGATAATGTGAAATAATTAGTTATTGCTAATTCATGAATGTGAGAACTAATGGATGGGTAATTGACTAATTAACCTTAAGGAACAAATTAATTTACAAGGTTATGCTAATGGATAATTGAGAATTGAGCTTTGATTGAATGGACCTATAACCCTAGGCACTTTCCCAAGAATCGATTTGATCTTGTACATCTTCACACTCCAACCCTACGCACGGTAATCTTAGGTTTAAATTATTCTCGCACCATTCCAACACAACAAACTTCCACATTTAAATAAATTGTCAATCAAGCTATTACGAACCACACATTCTTGGGGAAACGACCTTGGGGCGATCACCTTTGCTACAGCTACCTCGTATACTTGTGAGTGACGCTTTGTAGTAGTACTTAATTCGAGAGCAATAAGTTTTTGGTGCTGTTGCCGGAGGATTAACAAGATGACCCTAAGATGACCTTCACATGTTTTGAAATAATGCTACTTAGGCTTAGCAATACATCGGGTATCCTTCGGAATTGTATGTTATCCAACCCTGCAGACATGAGCTACAATTGTATTATGGGTGGAAGGAGCATTGTACATCGCATATGGGAACGATGGAAATCAGGTTTCATCTAAACCCTCCCTGTAGTATGCATGCTCACATTGAGGACAATGTGAATCTTTAAGTGTGGGGTGCATTTTGTGCTTTATGTTTTTATTTTTAATTGCATTTTGTGTTTTTACTTTTGTTTTGTGTTTTTACTTTTAAGTTATTTTTGTTTAAGTTTAGTTAAAGTTTTTAATGTTTTTCTGTGAATAAATGAGTTTTAGAAAGTTCAATTGTTATAAAAATTGTTAATAGATGACCTTTGAATTTTTGAAGCATGAATTGGAGAATTGAGTAGAATTGGTGCTTATTGTCAATTTTGTCGATTTTTTCCCTTGCATTGCCATTAACCTAGTGAGGAATTGAGCCATCAACTTATCATTATTGTTATGGGTGAACATCTTTGATTGATGAATTGTTAGAACTTGCTTTGACATGCATTTTAAGATTACATAAAAATTTCAATTAGTCATCAAGATGATTAAGGCAATTAGGTGAACCCACTTTGGCTAAAAAAGACCAACACTATTTTTAACCTTAGTTAGCCAATTTTGAGCTTATTTTATTTTTCCTTTTCTTTCTTTTTCACAACACCATTAGCTTGAACCTTGTTGTTTAACTCTTATCCTTTCATTAGGTCAAGAGCATTTTAAGAGTATTTATGACCGAGTGTTGTGTTGAATTAAGTGTGGGGTTAAATTTAGTAGGTTTAAGATTGCAAAGTAAAATAAAAAAATAAAAAAAAGAGAAAAAAGAGAAAAAGAGAAAAAATAAAAAATATATATATAGAATAATAAGAATAATTGTTATTCTTGTTGAAAGGGTTGGAATGTATCATTACAAGATTTAATAAGTGAGTTCCCTTAAAAAGCTCTTTAACGTCAAGGGGTAGATGAGAGGAAGGTGTTTCGGGATTGATGGGTTATGTATATGATCAGGTACTTCATCCTTAAAGTGCTCTTGAACTTAATGATCAAGCTTACATTTCCTAAATATCATGCCTTTACCTTAGCCCCATTACAACCCAATAAAGACCTTTTGATTGATGCTTGATTGTAATTTTGTGGTGGAGATTTGATTAATAAGCAAGCCTATGGTAATAATCTTTCATTGCTTGTTATGAGTGTAAACACCATCATGATCAAACACTTGTAAGAGTTGGTGAGGGAGCGACAACATTGGTTATGCATGGAAAGCCACTTAATTGCATTGGTATCGATTTTTTTTATTCGATATTGATTGCGGATTTAGGGATAGGGAAGTCTTGATGCATCTTTATAACTCTTGAACTTAACAAAATTCATCTTGTTAGTGTGTTTTGATTTTAGCCTTGCTACTGTTCATCTTCTTCTTCCTTGGGCAACTTCTAATATTTTATTTTGTTTACTTTTCAGGTTTGTAATGGAACTAAGCATGTGACTTAGTTTTTAATGCAGGGGATAGTTCCTTAGCATATATGAGCGGAAGCAGAAATTTTAAAAATAAAGCGAAAGAGTGAAACACTTAAAGGCAAAACAGGTATTTGAGCACCATCACTTAAAACCTAAAGGCATTTTCTTTTCACCCTCCCTTTTCTTTTCTCCCTCCCTTTTCTTTTCAGCCACCACACATCTCTCTCTCCACCTTCTCTCTGTCGACCGAATCACAGACCAGCACCTCCCATACCTTTTCACTCTCCTTTACATCGAACAGCCCACCGAACGACCCCAGCAAGCACAGAGTGACCAAAAGATCAATCGTGTTACACGCGATCCAATCCTCGCTCTATAAACACGAGCGAACACTCCATCGTATGAGAGACCATACCCTTGTCGCTCGCCCAGCAGTAACCCCTAGCGCAAATACCATCATCATTCCACCGAGCGGGCAATGTTCCACCAAGCTAGAACTAATTTACTGAAAAATTAAAGAGAATTATTTTTTTTTATCAATGATCAGATCAAAGAATTGAAATCAAGATTATTCCCTTCGACTGAAATCATCTTCATTGCTATTTTTCATATTTATTTTGTTGCTATTTAATTATTTTTAGTTTTAATTTCAATTCTAAATTTATTTCAATTTTTAATCATAAAACCCCCCTATTTAATTTTATTAAGCATACACTTTAGGTTTTCAAGAGAAATTAATTTAAGTAATCAATTCCTTGCTAGTCACCACTTTTACAATCTTATTTAGTCCAAAAATATATTTTTATTTTTGGTGGATTCGACAACCATCAACCAATCTAATTAAAAGCTTTAAACTATGTTTAAGCCATTAAGAATGGACCAAACTTGACTAGACCTCAATTAATAGAGATCAAACTAGCTTTAGTGCCATAGTTTAGGGTCTACAGTCCTTTTGGGTAAAAATTAACGTAATTTAATGGAGTCAATTAATTGGGTTTTTCCTTAATTTTTTCAAATAAAATAAACTAAGGTGGTGACTCTCCAATCTTTGCTTTTCAAAATAAAAGCCACCGTCCCTTTTTAAAATAAAAGGAGAGTTTCTTTTAAATAAAAAAAATAAATCTTTTAAAAATAAAAGATAATACTTAACTCTTATTTATCGAAGCAAACTCTTATTTATCGAACCGACAAAAGATCGTACACTACAGTATTGTGTGGGACTTAGACCAAATGAGTAATTTTGGCTTCTCCTCATTGGCGGGCCCGAGCCTCTCACACCTGTCAATCCCTTTGATGTGTTCGCTGGTTGGACTAATGGATAGGCAAGTTTATAATATAATTCAATTAAACAAATCCAACCATAACCATTCTCAAGGTTTCAACATGCCAAATCACATAAATAAACATATTGAACCATTAAATAATAAATATAATATGATTAAAATGGTTTCTTTGCTCATTCTATAAATCAACAATCTCAACTAACCTACTAGCCAAGGGCACTAGTAAGCTTGTCATCACCACTGATGAGTCCATCAATAAATTATATAAATACACCATATGCGTGTGAAAAGGCGACTCATTAGTCGAAAATGATGGGATCATTAATATTCAAATGTAGAAATATTAAAAATTTATATTTACATAGCTTTTAGGTTTCAAATCATCCAAAAACTAATTTTTAAGTTGTTATCAGTTTGATCAGTTCATTGTACATCCAAATATCCTCAAGTTCTAGTTTAAGTTCAATCCTTATCCATAATCACAGTATTTATAGAAATGTTATAAACCCATTACGTTTATAACGTTATATAAAGCATAAACCAACACTAACAAAGCATACATATGTAAAGGAGAGCATATTAAAACATAAAAAAAAAACAATAACAGTTAGAGGGTTATGAGAGTTATGCCTCTATTTTTGGTTCCTTTATCTCTAAAAGCCATCGAGAAAACACAACTTGTAAATGCCTTTTGCTAATGGATTCATTATGGATGTTTGTGGGTTTGGGTTGCTCTATTTTATATAAACAGAGAGTGTTTTATGGGGTTTTTATTGTTCTTTTGTTTTATATCTAAATAATAGATGGTGTTTTATGTATGATGAGTTATTTTAGGAAGAATGATAATAATGGCATTGTGTTTCTAAGATGATATGATGATGGAGTTGATGTGTCTTTCAGAGGGAATTTTTTTATGGTTGCTCTCGAGTGATTTTTAAAGATGATGCTTCCTGTTGCTTTTTTATTCTGTCAGCCACCTTTTATAGGCATATAAAAGAAGACTAATAAGTTTGTCCCATAGACTAACAATCCACCAATTTTTATAAGCAAATTCAACAGTCCCTGGGACTAGCCTGTCAAAAGGAGTATTATACATACGGGCCTGTTGTAGGTACTAAAGGGTCCATCAATAAGACTAGCAGGCTCGCTAATGAGCCTCGCAAGCTCATCAGTGTGTTCACCAAGCCTAGAAATAATTTCCAATTGCATTATTCTAGCCCGGTGCAAACTTTAAGGTTCTACATAGTCCAAATACTGTCTTTTAGGATTTAATACATAGAGTTTTGTCATCAGGGCAGAAGCCAAGCATCGTAACTTGAATAACAAGTAGCATGGAGCAATAAGCAAGCCCAGCTTTCATGAGAATCATAAGCTTGTAATCATATCTCAATCATCATATTATGACCAAAATCTATATCACAATCCTATATAGCCATATGTCATCCTAATTGCATATAGCAAACATAAGTAATATGCAACATTCACAATTATCAAAATTTAGGCACCAATACATGTCATTGTTCTCTAATCTAATATTCATATTGATAGTTATATACATATAATATAATATGAAAATGTAAATATTAAATAAATTAGGGGAATGGGTATTATGTTAAGTTATATAACTCACGGACTAACTAGAAACCCAACTTACTCTCCCTAGAGTGTCTTACTTTTGGTGGCTAGGAAAATGTTTATTGTATTCACTAGTTAATCATTAGAGTTTGCTAAATCCAGCGAACCAAGTTCGAGCCTCTATTTCTCCAAAGTAATCGTGTTATGGAAAAGTACTCCAAAGTGCTCCTCTATGAAGACAGTGTCAATGAAAGGTAAGTATCTTAATGCCTTTCATTTTTATTTAATTGCAATTTAGTTAGTAACATGTTTAGGCTTGATAATTGATATTTAAACCGAAATAAACTTAGTTAAATCAATTGCATTGAATCAAATCATTCATAATTGAATTTGACATGTTAGCTGAATGCCATTGAATTAGGTTATTAAATATATCTAAATCTAATTAATTGAACACACATCATAATTGAATTGAATTGAATAAAGTTTTGCTAACTAAATGTCTTAGAATTTGGTAACTAAATACCCGTGAATTAGGTAACTAAATTCCTTTAAACACAACCATAACAAGATGGTTAGAACTGTATAGTTTTAATTCCATATCAAAGAGATAAACGGGCATACTTTTAAACCAAACTCCAAGTAACAAACCAAATTACCCAAAATAAACAAACTTGACTTGTTTATTTGTTTTCTTCTATTTACTTATTTATTTTATTGCTCTCTTTAAAGAATGTGTGCCTATCCAAGAACTTATAAGGGCTAAAGTCAGGATCCCCTATTTTGATTTTCGTGCGATAATTTAGCTTTAATTTTCTAATTATTCTTCCTTTATTATTACTTGCTTTATCATTATGAAAGTTCATGCACTAATACTTATTCATGCATATTTCAAATGTCATTCATGAAACATATTCTGTAAGTCTAAGTATAAATAAGGGCCAAACCATTTTTACTTTAAGTCAAAACCTAGTTTTTAAATCAATCATTTGGTTAGAGGCAGTGCATTTTTCAAAAGGCAACAAATTAGAGTCAATTAGGATTTTTACTTTATAGTTTTCTCGTAAAGATAAGAGTTAAAGTGGTGACTCTTAAAGCCAATTTTCTGAAGCTAACCAAACTGAATGGAGAGCGATTCAACAATTTTATATGAGATCAAACCTAAATGAGCATCCAAATTCTAAAGTATATCGAAGCAATGCTCAAACGAGGTCGCATGCCACCACATAGTGGCTGTATTGCGTAAGCCTTATTATTGCAATAGGTCCTCTTGCGTGCGCCATATGCAGGACATGTAATCCCATATTGAATTTTGAGTATATTTTTCCCCAAAATGAAGTATGTATAAGTTGTAGCCACCCTCACTACATCAACAAAGCCAAACAATACCTATTTGCTAGCTTTTTGCTTTCTTCTCTTTATTTCAAAAGGAAAAAAGGTTCTTCCTTTTAGGTTTTGAGCCACCTAGGACTCTCCTCCTTAGTTATCTTGAGTGCTAATTAATTTTTTGCATGTAGAGTCATTAACCTGACTTAATCTCTAACTTAGCTTAATTAATCTTAAAATCAACTAACTCTTTGGACTTATTTTACTACAATGACTTGGAGCAATAATCATAGAGCCTTTTGATTTGAAGCTTCTCCAAAGTGGAGTTATGATATGAGAAAATGCTCTATGATATGTCTTTGTCTAAACTGCATTAAAGGAAGGTGTAACTTCTCAACTCAAACTCTACTCAGACAGAACTTGAAAATATAATAAATTAAAGATAATCAAATTATCCATTAAAGTAATGGACAAAACAACATGGTTTTGATTCCCATTTGAAGGGATATGTAGCATTCTTGGGATTTGAACCCAGTAGCGAACCAAATCAAACCTATCTAGCCATTTTCTTTCTTTTTTTTTCTTAAGTTGCTTTATTTTGGGGAATGTGTGCCTATCCTAAAATCCATGGTTAGAATTAGGATCCCCTTCAATTGGTTTTTTTTATATAATAATTACCTTTATAATATGATTTTATTGCTTAATTGTTATATTAATTGTTCATTCATCTTATATTGTTCATGTATCTTATAAATGCCATTCATTTATAACTGATCATTCATGACATTAATTTTCTAAGTTAAGTTTCAATAAAAAGTGCATCTTATTTCACTTAAAGTTAAAAATCTAGTTTCAGAATCCATCCTTTGGTTCAAGATGAGTGGGCATCAAATTAAAATCAAACTGGGTTTTTTCCTGAACTTATTTTTTAAAAAAGATATACCTTTTGTGACACTCTTAATTATATCAAACCAATTTTTTGAAACTAACTGAACTCAATAAAAGCAAATCCAAATAATAATTTTGATTCCATTGAGCAAATTTGATTGATATTTGGATGAGGCCTCACATCACAACAAATGTTACCAAATTTTCCTTCTCAAAGGATAGAATTAACCTATATCATTATTTTCGTTTTGTTTCATTTAAGATAGTAACTTCTTAGTTTACTCTTATTAGTAACCATGTGCTTGGCCTAAACACATGCCTAGAACCATATCATTCCCTCTATGTAGGACCATAGGCACACACTTGGCTAAGTAGGCTCAAATGTGTAGATAAGTTAATGGCTTCACCCTTTTAGAAAGAATATTTTTTTCATATATTTGGTTTAGCTCGGTTAAGGCTAGGTGGTTGCTCAATCATGTATACAGGTCCAATTGATGATTTAGAGGCTCAAGCTCATAATTTAATTTAAGATTTTTCATTAGTCTATATGACTTTGTTAACATTCATTTGTAGAGGTTCAACTGAACTTTCAACATTTTAGCAATAATAGCTCCATAAATATTTGTTCTCAACAATGTCCAATTATAATATAATTTCAAGAATTCATAATAGTTTACCATCATATCAACAAGAAACCAATAATTGCAGCAAATATAATGAACTTTCAAAAATCAAGATTGCTTGTGTGTATATATATATATATATTTATATATCAATAATTAATTGAATACCAATTGTTTTAATTGAACACTTCATAATATAAGGTGTGTACCAAATTGAAATTTATTTTATTACTCACCCTCAATTCTTCAATTTACAAATTACAATTGTTCCACAAACCTTATTCAGTGGCACAATTAGCTTAAGTTCCTCCTTTATCAAATGCTTCTACCTATAACAATGTTCAATCCAATGTTCAATTGTTTCTCTAGTTCTCTCAATTTACTAGACATGCTTTAATTTCTACCTAACTAGTCCTAACCCTAACTTGCAATGAAACTCTAGTTTAGGAGGGATAAAGTTCCATTCACCTTAAACCTTATATGAAGAAACACTCTCCTTAAAAAAGAAATGTCTAGCTAAAATCTAATCCCTTGCTTCAAATTGAAAACCCAATCCCAAAGAAATCTTCTTCAACTCCTTATTCTTGTAGGTTCAAAAGAGAAGAAATTAGAGATGATTTTTCTTTTTTTTTAGCTGCTCCGAAGAAATATCTAATGGTTGCTTGGGCTATATATACTCGTGTCCTGACGTGATAGTACAAACTTCTACTCCTAATGAGTAATAGACATTACTAATATTCAACAAGCATTACTGAAGCTACTACTTGAAATTCTCAAATTTAGTGAAAAGCATTGTTAAAGGTGAACACACATTAATTTAGCTAGTGTCTCCCATTATCCTCTTTGATAACATGTGTTACTAATTATAAATAGGCATGTCCAAGTTGTGAATTTTTAATAATGATTCTATAAGATAATGAACGTGCATTCTCAATCTTGAATAGGTGTTTCTAAAAAGGTCTATTATTGTCACGCCCATTAGTTGGGGCTAAATAAAAAAAAGAATAATAATGGAAAATAAAACAATGATAACAATAAAATAAATATTAAATTAAGTTAGGAGAGTGGATAATTAAGCAAAAAAAGAAAGAAAAAAAGCATAATTTAAGAGAGAAGGGTCTAAAGAGAGAGGGAGAGAGAAGAACTAGAACACTTACCAACTCACTCATTCTTTCTTCTCCTTCAGTGCACTAAAAAATTAAAAGGCCATATACCCAAGATTATCTCCATGTTAAGTCCAAAATTCAGAAGGGAAGCATCTTTCTCCGCTAAAATTTCTTTCCTCTATTTGAGATTCTCCCATTTCATAAGGATTAGAGCACCACTAGAATTACATTCTCTTATTTTGCAATGGCCTCCACACGAAGACTAAGGGGAAACATAAATTAATTCATGTTTGAAGCTCTTACTCCTTGATTGAAGTAGGATTTCCTCAAGTTCGATATGACATTAATTAGAGACAACATAAATAAAGAAAGGATAGAAGGCATATTGAAGTGATGAAGTGCGTCTAATTTAGTTGTGAGGTTTGTGCACTTGAGTCTTGTGTATGTAATCATATGGAAGGGTTAGGAGAAATCATTATACATGTTATGTTCTTATTTCTTTTGGGTTTTTGTTGTAAAAAAGGTGAAATGATCTGATTTTATGAGAACAATTGTAGTTAGAGAGGAAGTGAAATTGAATGTGGCATGCAACCTATTCTAATAGGAAAACATATATGAAATTTTTAATCTCTATGTTCATCCTTTGGAGTCATGGGATATTTAGTTAAGTGACAAAACCATGTTCTAATTTTTCTTAATTTCAATGATTTTTTTAATTATTTATGATGCTACGAAATGTTTAATTATGGTATGAATTATTTAAAATTGTGAGCTCGTTGTGGTGTGGGTTTACCGTAATTAATGTGCAAAGGCTAAAGAGTTTTGTTATACAAATTTCTAAATAATATAAAAGTTTAAATCTTGTCTTAAGAAGAAAGGAGAGAACTTAGATTGGCATCTTATGGTAATGTGCCATTGTCCTTTTAACAAATTCCGGATAAATATTCATGGCTTGAATTTTTTTTGTTCTATTGCTTCAATTTGTGATTGTTTACTAAAACTTTATCTTTTGATAATTTAGTGTGCGAAAGCTTGGGACATTCTTTGCAAATCCTAATATTATGTTCTAGAAAATGAAAGGAAATTAATTAAAATAATTGAATAGTTTGTTTGAAAATTATTGATTTGGTTTCTTCTTATTTTTTCTTTTGGGAACTGATTCATTAAAGAGTTGGGATTAATTAGTTGGCAAATTTCTATAGTAAGAATTAGGATAATTTGAGTTAAATGTGGGATTCAAGTGTGTTATGTACAAATTGTTAGTTTAAATATTTGATGTTGCATTGCTTATTCCTTTCTAACTATAAGTAGAGTCAAGCTAAAGGTTTTAGTAAATAAAAAGGAGGTAGTATATGGCATATTAAATATCTTAAGAGTTAGCCTTTTATGTGATTAATATACTCTGGTATATTAATATAGTAAATATGATGTGGATTGAACTTATTTTCTAAGGTTGGTTGGACTGACATTATGTGCAAATTGGTAGTTCAAATAATTAATATTGCATTTTTTCTCTTTTTTATCTATATGTAAAATCAAAGCCAAAGTTTTTCTCTTAAAATGGGAACGATTGGTCGTTGCCCCATAAATGTTGTAGAAGTGAGGCTTTCGTGTGATTAGTATAATATTGTTTTATATATACTAAATTGATAGACGCGATGTGGATTGAGTTTGTTACCATGATTGGATTTGCATTGCATGGAAGGTTGGTTGTGTGTTTTGGAAGTGGAATTAGTTGTATATTTAAACATGAAACTTCTTCTGTGTTAGAGATGATTATGCGCTCATAAAGGGAACTGATTTTATGTTTAAACATGGATTGCCTATATGCATGTTAAAGGGGAAATTGATTGTGCATTTGATTTGTGATGTTGTTATCTAGTCTCAAATGCTTGTGTGTTTACAAATGGAGTTGGTCATATGTTAATTTGCAAGTTATTACGATGCATGTTGCACTCGCTAAGGGTGGATTCAATCAAAAGCGAAGAAGTATTCATATTTGTTTGTTCATTTTGAAATAAATAAAATATTATTAAGGAAAAAACATTACATTAAAAAAATAAAGAAAATAACAAAGAAAATATTACAATAAAATAAAATAATAACATACAAAATAAAAAATAAAAAATTGCTCACAAAATAAACAATCATGATATCTTTATATATATATATATATATATGATCAATTTGACTTCTCAACTGGTTCAAAAAATTTAGTCATATTCAAATGTGTTATATCAATATGATTATATCTTGAAACACAATGGTCTCAATATCTTTCCCTTCTCCTTTAAAGATGCTTGATATAGTTCAATGAGATATTTAGTCATATGACAAAAGCACATGACTGATGTCTAGTCATACTAAATCAATAACATTTACTTTCAATATTTTTTGCATATTTATTTTGTCCATTTTTATCTTTATTTTATTTTGCATCATAATTATCCCCCTTTTGATGGTAATTTTTATTTTTAAAATTAAAACCATAATAATAATTATTTGGGCCATAATCATAACTATAACCACGACCATGACTACGACCATGGCCACAACTATGACCATGGTTATTGCCACGACCACGACCACGTCCTCTCATATTTTCATTATTATTATATATTACCACGCTCACTTTAGGGAATGGGGGGTAGAACTATTAGGACGTGACTCATAATTTTTCATCAATAATTTATTATTTTGTTTAGCTATAAGAAGGCATGAATTAATTCATAATATTTTTTAAACCCTTTGCTCGATATTACTATTACAAGAACACATTCGATGGATGAAAAGCAGAGAACACATTCGATATTGCTCGATATTGCTGTTACAAGAACACATTCGATGGATGAAAAGTTTTCTCTAGTATATCTTCATAGTTACTTTTCTCTACACAATTCTAAATATTACTGAATTATATTCACTTATAGTTTTAAAATTTTGTAATCTAGATTACAAATTAAAATATGTATTTAAAATCTTGGATACATATTTAATCATGAAAATATGTATTTAATCATGATTGAATATGTATATATAATGAATATCCATCAAGCTAAACAATATAAGTAAAACTAAATATTCATCTTAGTAGTTAATGATTTCATTATTCACCCTTTATTCAAGTTACCATTAAACATGGGCCTTAAAAAGAAAATCTAGCAGTTAGGTTGACGAAAAAAAAATATCATTATTCGAATTAAATTAATGGTAGGTTTTCTTAGCAAAATATTATGATAAAATATTTAATAGTACAATAATGCATTTTTTCTTTTACTTCCACAACTTATAATATAAAATTGATATTGATGAATACATAATAATCATATAATTATTATGATTACTACCTATCTTCCATCTATTCAATTGCTCAACAATTGCTCAAAGATTTTGAACCTTGATGTTGCTTTTGGCCGATCTCTTTCGATTTTCAAGTTAATCTGCTTTGGTGTTACTTGTGCTGTTGTTATGACATTCTGGTGATAGGGAAAAAATACACTTTTATGGGTTCTGTAGGTTCTTCTCTTTGTATGTTTTCTATTGTGCTGAAGCTTTATTGGTGAAAGGGAGGGCTTAGGGCTGTAAATGAGCCAAGCTACTCGAGCTCGGCTTGGGTCTCGGCTCGGTAAAAGCTCGTTCAGGCTCGAGCTCGAACTGCTCATTTGTTAAATGAGCCAAGCTCAAGCTATGAAATACTCGGCTCGTTAGCTCGCGAGCTAGCTCATTTAAAAAGCTCGTGAATTAAGCTCGTAAGCTAGCTTATTTAGTGTATTGGATTAAAAATATATATAATTTAATTTATATATATTAAACTATGTATGTGAATATATTAATTTTTTGACTAACTTAATTTATATAATTTATTAATATATGGTATATGTGATAAATAAATTAAATAATATATAATATAAAATAGCTTAGTAATTTATAGTAAAATATAAAATTATAGTAATATAACATTTTATTTTTGTCAATATATAATTATATTATTTATCTTTTATAAAAACATAAATTTTATGTATGTCTTTTATGAAAATTTTAAAAAAGTGAATGAAAAATAAAAATAAAAATAAGTTTATTGAGTTTGTTAAACTTATTTAAATTACGCTCGAGTTAAAGATCGAGATACATGATATATGAGCCGGCTCGATACAAGCTCGGGCTCGGCTCGAGCTCGATTCGAGTTCGAGTTCGAACTCGACTATTTTATAATGAGCCGAGCTTGAGCTATCCAAAGCTCAGCTCGGCTCGGCTCGATTACAGCCCTAGGAGGACTCATTTGGTGCTTGATCGTTTATTGTTCATTGCTTTTTCATTTTGTGTTCCCCTACTGCTAGTAGTTGGTTTTGCTACCTTAGCATATGGTTGGGCTTGTAGTGGTTGGATAATTTTATTTAGTTTATAATCCCTATAGTTTTTTTTTTAAACATTGTAATCCCCTATAGTTGTGACTATGTACTGTTTATTTTAGTTTAATGATATTTTGAGTTTCTGATAAAAAAAATCATATAATTATACTTTTAGTTTATATATGATGTAATAATGTATGAATAAATAATTATAAATATGAAGATTAATTGTGTAAAATAAAATAATAGAACTAACTAAAAAAATATATACAATAGACACCAAAATAAACATATAATATCATACACAACAAAATAATAAACACTTATACCATATACTATATTAAGTGATTATATAGAATGATTATCTTGATCTTGATTTATCTTGAACTTAAATATTTAAAATAAATAAATTGGTAGAATTTCATATTGATAATGTATAAAGAAAATAAATAAATATAAAAAAAAGAATACAAGAATGAAAAAAAAAGAATTTTATTACTTATTATTTTGTAAATACAATGCCATGAGTATTCTTACAATATAATTAACCGATGAAATAAATTAAAATAAACTTAAGAATATGTAATTTAATATAATAAAGGGGATAAGTTATAGAATTCCAAAAGTCATGGGTTATAGACTTTCATAATTTTTTTAATTGATTCTAATAATTTTGATATTTAAATTATTTTTTTAAAATTTTTCAAATTTTAAAAATAATTTCATATAAATATTTTGTGTTTTTTAGTTATCAAAATATTGATTTACAATTTGATCTATAATTTTCAAACTTCATTTAAAATTTATTTTGAAATTTAACAACTAAAAATTTTTTCCTTATCTTTTCTCCAATTTTAAAAATTTTAAATTATAAATCTATGATTAAAAAATAGCTAAATAATAATTATTTATGAGAATTGAAAAATTAGTTGAATAAAAAATTATTGAGACAATAATAATGCTGATTTTAAAAAGTTAGCGTGAAATTTCCATTTTAGAAATTAGTTTCCTCTATTTCGGATGCATCGGACAACACATGAGATCAAACGGAACGCGGTTCTCCTGAGGGCATATTTGATATTTTACTCTCCAGTCTGTTTCTCGATAATACAAACCAAAACTACTGAACAACCGAAACCCTAATTTACTTTTTTTCATTTTTCTCTCTGAACAGAAAAATCCAAAATCGATAAGAAAACAGGAAAAGAAAAGAAAAGAAAAGAAAAGAAAATCCAAACGGGAACTATTTTTCTTTTCATTTTCCCCCTGTTACTTTATCTCTCTCTCTCTCTATCTCTTGTAAATTTGTGTTTTCTAAATGTTTTCTTAGTTTTAGTTTCTTTTTGTTGTTCGTTTTGTTTTCAGGAAACACACAGTCGTTTCAAGAGGCAGATTATTGGGGGTCTTATTGTTATTGTCATTTGGGGCCTTCATAAATTACTGTTTGGCGTGTTTCTTTTATTGTGGCCTGCTCTGCTGTTTTGGCGATTTAATTTATCATTGTCTAATGGAAGGTTTTGTGTTGTGAAATTAGGGTTTCACATTTTTCCCATTCTATTCTGAGCCTTTCGGTCCCAGTTGCCTATCAAATAGTCCGGTGAGTTAATATTTTTTAAAATTTTTGATTAATGTTGATTTATTCATGTTATTTGTTATAATTGTTTTTTCATGCATAATGTCTCAGGTCCGTTTTTCTGTTATTTGACATTCATAATGCTTTAATGTTTTGTTTGTTTACTGGTTTGAACTTTTTTTTTTGTTAGAGGAAAGATTCAGCAACTTTATCCGTATTGTTTGTATAATAATTCTGTGAATTGGTTAAAGAATACATCTTGGCTTTTTGTTTATCTCAGTTTTTTATTGTTTATGTTTATGTGTTACTTATTCCTAACCAATTGGTTGCTGATTGTACTTTCTGTTTATTTGATTTTCAAGAACATAATTCTTGCTCCTAGTGGGAAATTTGATTTCTTGTTGGGTTAGGTTTATTTTATTTTATTTCTTGTTGGAGCATTAAGCACGATTTAGTAGTTTTTCTGTTTTATTTGGCTCCTGGGGCATGCATTTGAAAATGTTGATGTTTTTGGGGATTTGTTTATTATAATGCCTTATTGTTTGTCTATTAGTAATTTGGTAGTTAAATGCATGGGAATTTGCATTTTCTTTCCTTCAAAATTTTCCTAGAAAGTTAAATTGGTTATACAGCTAGCCAATTCTTGCTGTCTGCCTTGTCAATTTGTATCTATGCTAGCTTGCTTTTAGTGCTTTGATCTTTTTGACATGTCTTTTTTGTTTATAGGGTTTTGTTGTACCATTGTTGTTTCACCTCGCGATCTCAAGTGGCTAATTGCAAATTGAATTTTATGTTTTGTTTAATACGGTGGACTTGATATTAGTTAGAAAAGATGTCATCAAAATATCCTATTCTTGATAATCGACCGATAGATCAGTGGAAGGTTACAGAATTAAAGGAAGAGCTTAAGAGGCGGAAATTGACAACAAAAGGTCTGAAGGATGATTTGATAAGACGCTTGGATGAAGCCCTTCGTATTGAGATGGAAATTAAAGAGAAGGAAGATGAGAGGGAAAATAGCGAGAAGAATGTCGATATTAATTTGGAAGAGCAGCCTATAGATAGGGCAAAAAATTCTGAGGCAGTGCCAGTTGTTACTGAAACAGCTAAAGGTGATATGAATATTGTTTATCAAAAAATTGAGAATGTGGATGAGGTTAAGGTTCAGGTTGATGTGAATGATGGCACAGAAGCCACGGATCAAGAACTTAAGGAAGGTTTCATAATGGGTGAGTCTAATTCTTCTAGGGGTGAAGGGGACTTCACTGTTCTTGCAGCTTCTCCGGAGGTCAGCACTGCAGTTTCTGAAAGTGTGGCACCTGAAGTAACAGTTAAAGTTGATATAAATATTGTTGCTTCAAACATTGAGAATGTAGGTAGTGTTGAGGTTCAGGCTGGTTTCAATGATGGTGCCGAAGCCAGGGACCGAGAACCTAAGGAAGGTATTATAATGGGTGATATTAATTCTTCTAGGGCTGAAGAGAAGCTCACTGACCCTGCAGCTCTTCTGAAGGTCAGCACTACAGTTTCTGAAAGTGTGGCATCTGAAGTAACATTGGGTCAGCGAGATTCACATATTTCTGAAACACATGAGGTGAATGGGGATTCCAAGACTCAGCTGGACAGTGAGGATTCAAAATCCCAGCTGGACAGTGAGGACGCAAAGCCCCAGCTGGAGAATGAGGGTTTGAAGCCTCTTCTCGAGGATGTCACGCTGGACTCTTCTGCTCCAAACAACCAGGTATCTGAGGTCAGCCCTAATTTAGGGTTTCAAGTAAAATCTGATTCTATTTCTACTGATTCTGTGTCAATTAATGAAAAGATTGAACTAAAGGATAACATAATTACTGATAATGTCCAATTAGAACTAGATATTGTTAAGCCAGAGATGGTGGAACCATCATCCAATAATGTTGTCCCAGTGGGTGGTGAATCACATGCAATGGATGTTGAGAAGCCACGAGAGAAGAAGGCATCTGTTGAAGAGAAAGATGACAGCAATGCTACAAATGCAGATATGAACAAGAGAAATGATGTAGTATATGTGGGGTACTCAGAAAAGTTAAATTTAGACAGAAGTTCTGGTGATGACTCTATGGAGGAAGATGTTGTGGATAGTAAGCAAATTGATTCAAAGTATACATCTGATGATGTGGGAGACAAAAGTGAGAATAGCGAAGTTGTGAAGGCGGAAAATCTTGTCGATGTTGCTGGAAACAACATGTCTATAGATCATAAGGAAATGCATATTGAGAATAAAGTTCGTCCAGCTGTGCCTGTTGAGAAAAGAAAGCTTAATGGTGAGTTTTGGATTCTGAACTACCCCTGTTCTTTGCGATTCTTTTTTTGCCATCTATCTCCACTTGACAGAATTTCCTTTTCATGGTTTCATTGTTGGAAATATTGTTTTCAATCCAATACTGCTACACGAATCATGTAACAACTAATTACAGAGCCTTTCATTTCAATAATTATTTATGACCTCAGAATTAGTCTTGTGATCTTATTGTGTCGGTAATGAAAACTCAATGTCTACATGGACATGAGAGAAAACATGGTTTATCCAAGATCTTGCCAAATGTTTTTCCTATTTTCTTCCATTGAGAGCCTTGTAACCAAACTTCAACAGACTGCTAGCAGACAATAGCTTACAACTGGCATGTTACTTACCTTCTGACTGACTTTCTACCTTGATAAGAAATGTTTCATTTTGTGCGCGAGATACCTGGAACTGGCTTTATTTACATATGTTTTGTCCACAATATTTCAATAGGAAATGGTGAAATTCAAGTTTCCAATGATCAATGCCTGTCATTGCTGCTGTAACATACATGCATGCAAATATATGTTATTCTGCTGCATGCAAATTCTTATCTTCTCCTTTATCTCCTCTTTTTTGCATTTGTTTTTCATGGAAAACCTTATTTATCTATTTTGATAATATAATACATGAAATGTCTTTATTGACATTTGGAGCTGTGTTTTATTTAAATAGTAATTGAGCAGTTCCTTTCTTAACCTCATGTGTATGCTTTGGTGAATGTTTCGCAAGAATGTTGGGAAATATTCATCTCTTGTTTCATTACTGGCTTCATCGGATGCTGGCTTTGTCAAAATTTAATTGTTCCAGGCTTCTCCTGGATTAATAAATAATTTCATAGGTTCCATTTTATGCTTTAGTTCATTATAAGCATTTTGTCATAGTCAGAGGTATTAAATTGAGGAAGAAGTGAAAGAAACTATGTGTTTGGATGTTCTTTTAAGCTTCTGGCATCTGCTCCAGTACAATCACCTTTATTTCAATTGTGTTAGTCAAGCATGCTTTACTGTTGTGGGCATACATTATTCAAGTAGAAAGAAATTTGCATGAAATAAGTTGCACAGGCTTAAGGGCCGATGTAGTGTGCCCTGGTTTAGTTGAACAAGCCTTCATTGCAGCTGAGTAATGGGTTGAAAGCACCTTTTAATTCAACAAACATCTATGATGAATTCATAAAAATTAACAATTGTACAGATGTGACTGTGGATGTATTTAAAATCATGTGCACCTTGTCTGATTTTTCCCATTATACATAGGGGATTACCTTTGTAACTCAATGGATAGAGGCATATGCATCATGTTGATGGCGTAAATTATGGGCTATTGAGGTTTGAAGAATAATCTCAATTGTCATCTTACTACAAAATTGACGTTTTCATTTATTCTGCACATTTTTATATTTGATCTGCATGTTTTTCCCGCATAGCTATATATTTGTTCTATAGTTGATTAGTTCCTTTCTGTTTCATCAGTGCATTTGAAAATTTTATTATGGAAATTTAAATTCATGTCTGGTTGTATGTGATAAGAGTTTGTCATGGTCATTTGGTTGACAGATCAAGATGCTTTTGGAAGCACAGAGCCTGTAAAGAGGCAACGTAGATGGAATTCTGAAAGTGTTAAGTTGCCTGAAGCTCAAAGCTCTAATCTGCCACCTTCCGCCACGCCTAAGGACTCATCTCAGCCTATTCTTTCAAGGCGCAACTTCTCTCGATCGGACTCCTCAGTTGGCAATGAGGATGCACTAAAAGAACGTGTTGGTGAGGCATGGTTCTTTTTAAATTTATACATATGGGTTTATCTAGGGGTAGTAAAATTAAATTTTTACCAGAGTTTGTGTTTTGTTGTTTGGCAGTGCCACCATCACAGAGACCTCCAACTGATTCTCTCAGAATTGATCGATTTGTACGTCCTTTTACCCTGAAAGCTGTCCAAGAATTTCTTGGCAGGACTGGTACCATAACGGGTTTCTGGATGGATCAAATCAAAACCCATTGCTATATTAGTGTAAGGCCTCTCTCTTTCTCTCTCTAACACCCGCACGCCATCTATGTGATGACAGTTGTGGCTATTGCAATGCATTCAAATGTGAAAGATTTTTCAATTGTGGCCAGCAAGATGCAGTTGATGGTCTTTGGTCTATATGTGCTTTTGAATCCCAACAGTTATGTGGGAAATTCTTTGTTGATGCAGTACTCAACTGTGGAAGAAGCTGTAGAGACACGGAATGCAGTTTATAACCTACAGTGGCCTGCAAATGGTGGACGTCTTTTAGCGGCTGAGTTTGTTGATCCCCAGGAAGTGAAAATGAAAGTGGAGGTTCCCCCTCAGTCTCCAGCTGCACCAGTCACTCCTGGTGCTACTGCTGCTCCACCTTTGCAGCCTCAACTTTCTCCCCGTCAGCAGGTTTCTAGGCAGCAACTCCCGCCCCCACCTCCCCTTCCACCTCCACCATCTCTGTCTAACCCACCTCTGGCAAAGGAGCAGGTTTCCCATCCACCACCACCACCACCAGCAGCAGCAGTTCCAGAGAAACATGATCCTCCAATTGTTACTCTAGATGACCTCTTTCGGAAAACCAGAGCAACTCCTCGGATCTACTATCTTCCGTTATCAGAAGAACAAGTTGCAGCAAAACTTGCAGAACAGGGAAAAAGTGCCAAGCAGTAGAGGTCAGGCTAAAATTTACCTCCATGGCTGCTCTTAGGATTTTCTTTTGGGATGGTCAGTACGTTAGATAAATGTTTAGATAGTATCACATAATTGCATCTTTGCAGGTCTGCAGGTGTTGCCTGTAGAAGGAATTGTACCAGCCAAGCAGAGGGATGTGTTTCATTGATGGATTTGGGTTTTCTGAAGACTGCCTTTTTTAATGCTTAAGTTCTTAATTAGTTCTAGGGAACATTTGAATTGAGAGCTCTGTATATGAGCGGTTTCACCTACTGTGATCATATATCATGTTTTCCTGTTGAACAAGAATTCCATTTACTTGTGGACTTGCCTACTTTTCCTGGGTTACAAGAATTTTAACCTTCTAGGCAAACTTAAATGGTGGAGTCAAACTTCTTTCTGATGGTAATTCATTTGTGTGATCTTCCAATCTGTAGAAATTTTGAAATCAATGATATGTGCATGCCTGCATATCATGTTAAATGTGGGTGTGATATGGGTTCAGTTTCATCTCGCTTGTCGCTACTTTGTCAAGGGTATGTTTGAATGGAGGTAGGAGAAGGTTTCATAAAGTAAGGTAAAGTTAATATTATGTTTGAGAGAGGTTATTTGAAGGTTTCATAAAATATAGGAAGGAAAATGAAGGTTTTTGAAGGGTCAGAAATAAATGGTTTTCTTTCTTTATATTGAATCTCCAAATTGGAGGTTTTTGAGGTTTTTACTTTTTTTTTTTTTAAACATAATACAAGTCAATACTCTACTCCTCGGAGGAAAATCTAAGCTAGCAATAGCATAATGCAAACCTCTTGATTGATTTATATAACAATTATATTGACATTTTGTTGAAGAGGGGGAGCAAGAGGGCTATGCCTACTATATTGCATTAAGCTTATTAGTTATGTGAATTATAAAACTCAAAATTTAAAGGAAATTTTAGATGCAAATGAGTTTTTGTTATACTTAATTACTTTTTTGCAATGAATAATTGTCATTGTTAAAAAAAATGAAATTTATATTTTCATAAAAATAAGATTATATTTTGTAATGTATTATGAGATGGTTAACGTCATAAACTAGTTAACATATGATATATGCATTTACTAATCGCCGTAAAAATAATTTATAAATGAAGATCCATGGAGTCATAATAAAAAGGACGTGCAAAAATAGATGGTATTAAATCACATTCCAAAAAAAGTAGAGAATAAAGGAGGCAAAATAAGCTTTAGACTTTATTATTGACAAATTGCTAAATAAGACTAAAAATTAGATAGATTTATTCTTCATAAGTATTAAGAGAAGTCTTCAATGTCAGATGAATATCTACCTTCAATGTTGTTGAGGGAATATCCACCCACAAGAACTCTCTAAATGCCCTCACACTTGAAAGGACTCTCCAAATACCTAAAAAATATTCATCTATTCTTCGATATAGAGAAACTCTCATTTAAGGGCTTTTTCTAGTATTGAAAGAATATCCACCATTGATATTGAAAGAATATTCACTTTTAAATGTCAAGGAAATATTCACCCTCTCCAAATATTAAGTGACTTCTCACTCAAGAATTTCCCAAATAATAACTAGAATTTACCCTCAAAAGCAAATTATTTAAAGAAAATACTTAAAAAGAGTTAAGGAGTAATGTCAAAATATATGAAACTAAATATTATAAATATTTTATTTGGACAACTCAAGACTGAATCTTCATACATCCAAGGAATCATATCAAAAAGTTAATATATAGTTGTATTCTTTCTAAAGACTTTTATATTTCGAGTTATTATTATATGATTGCGAAATATTTTGAGGGTATTGATGTAAAAATCATAATATGTTTTATACTACGATGAACCGATATAAGTTCAAACCCATTAAAAAAAATTCATTTACATAGCTAAACATTAAAGAAGACTTAATCTCTCTGATATCATCATATTCTCAACACATATACATTATCTTTCAAAAATTATAGACAGAATTGGCAATTGGAATTTGGAATATGCTAATCGGAAACGTTTTTAACATTGGCTATCATTGCTCACTTCTTGATCTTGCAAATATTAATTTAATCTATATTAATTTACATTAAATGTTTAATATATATTATTTTTCTTTTTATATTCTTTAATTTTTAGTTCATTATTTTTAAATATATTTTTAATAATTTTAATTATTTAAAAATATATTTTTTATTTTTAATTATTTAAAAGTATATATACATTTTTAATTATTTTTAAAAATATAAATAAGTGGATCCCATAATTAAAAAATATAAAATAAATAAGTAGATAAAAAATGATACCCTCCACCACATTTTTTAAAATTTTTACTTTTTATTAGGAATATTTTAATCATTTTATTATAAATTCATTATAAACTGTGTAAAATTTATAAACTTATTATAAACTCATTGTAAACTGTTTGTAAACTAATAAAAATATAGTATTTTGATAAATATTTTATAAATTATGATATTTTGATAAATATTTTATAAATATGATAAATTTAGATTTACTTGTATTTTTATCAAAAACCCTAAGTAGATCTTACAATGTCACTTTAATATTTTTTAACTGCAAATTAAAAAATAAAAATAATATGTATTAAACATTTAACAAAATAAAAAAAAGTATTTGTTGCAAAAAAAATATATTAAGGGTTGAATCAAAATAATTATTCTTTCCTTCATAATTAATTATCACTTTAAAATTTTTATATAAAAAATAAAAAAAATTATAAAATAATCTACTTTATATAACTATTTTATTAAATTATCATTCTCTTTTAATTTATTACTCATTCTATTAGTAATAATGAAGGGGAGCCTTGACGCAGCGGTAAGTGCTGTCGCCGTGTGATCTGAGGTCACGGTTCGAGTCGTGAAAACGGCCTCTTGCAATTAATTGCAAGGGAAGGCCGCGTACAAAGACCCAATGGGTCCGACCATTCCCCGAACCCCGCTCATTGCTGGAGCATTCGTGCACCGGGCTGCCCTTTATTCTATTAGTAATAATAAAATGAATAATAATAATTTTTTTTATAATTATATAGGAATAAATTTAAAATAAAAATATAAAATAATTTTAATTTTTATAAAGTAATAATTATTTATAATTTAAAATTTATTAAAGTGATAATTATTTGGCAGTATAATAGTTTAGAGTGTCATTTGAATTTTTGTCCTTGTAGAAAAAACCAGTCCAAGTGGTGCAGAAATCACGTGAATTACACGTGCGTGCATAAAACCTAGCTTTTTTTCAGCCCTCAATTCTTGCAGAAAAAAAAAAAAACCTGTAAAAACCTGAATCTAATTTACTAAATTTCCAGTAATTTTTTTTTTCTTAATTTCTGGTTGTCTTCCTTAATTCTCCATCTCAGCTTTTATCGAAATTCGATTGGTGAAAATGGGTCATAACAAACCCAGGCGATCCAAGACCCATAATTACCATCGTGGGCAGTCCAGCAGGACCAGTCAACTTGAAAGGTAATTTCAGTTTCTCTAAACCTCAAATTTTTATTTTTATTTTTTAATTTTTTTTCTGGTAAACCCCTGTTGGTTGAATGCTTTACTTTTGCAGAGAAGATGAGTCGCTCCCATCTGATCAAGGTATTATTTCTATTTTCTTCTTACTGGGTCTTTATTATTATTATTATTATTATTATTATTATTATTATTATTATTATTATTATTATTATTACTTTGCATGTCAATTGTTCGATATATGGTCAGAATGAAAATGGTTTTTCTTTCTTTCTTTATTTTTTATTGGTTTCTAACTGCTCGCAGTTCCGGAAGAGAACACGAATGCCCCCAAAATTCAGCTTGCCATGTGGGTATGCAATCCTTGTACTAACTGTCTTCTCATTTTTAATACCCCTTTATGCAGGGGCGGAGCTGGGGGGTCGTGTGGGGGCTGACGACCCCCCCTCGCCGGCGGCACAGACGTAGTATATAAGGGGTCTGCGCCGCCGGTGGTGATTTTGCAGAGAGAGAACGGAGAGCTCCGCCCCCCCTCAGCCCCTGCCTTGCTGCGACTGCTGCGAGAGAAGAAGAAGAAGAAACAGGCTTGCCCCCCTCAAAAACTGTCTGGTTCCGCCACTGCCTTTATGTTAGGCATTTCAGTTGGCATTTGTAGTCTGAGTGTAACTTGGAATTTCTGTTAGGACTGAAGTTGGGGACTTGATGTTATGTTCCTCTAATTGGATTTAGGTTGATAGCATTCAATCTAAATGGTTATTCTATGTTATTCAGGATTTTGGCCAGTGTGATGCAAAAAGGTGCACTGGGCGCAAGCTTGCAAGATTTGATTTGCTGAAAGAAAGTATCTGTACCCATTTTTTCTTTTCATTTTTTATGTTTCTCATTTGCACTATAGGAGATTGCCTTATACTGATCATATTATATGGATTGTTAAATAGGTTCTCTTGTGGTGCACCGCCTGGTCACTAACAAATAATCTTAAATTATATTATTTCATGTGCTTGAAATAAGGAAGACCTCTCATATACTTAAAACCTCTTTCATATTAAGTTGATTACCAATTCAAAATAGCTATTACCAATTAGAATGTTGTGTTATCTTCATAGTTTTTATGCATTAAGGGCTTTCCGTATTTTAAAGTAGACTATTTCTCATGCTTAAGTGGAACTATTGAATGGTACACGCAGGAGTTACGTGTCAGCAATGGTTTTGGGGGCATTGTCTTAAGGTAACAACAGCAGCCTTTCTTCATTACATTTTGAGTTTCTGATTTTGTTTTTCCATTCTCGACAACTTCTGTTTGAATTCATTTTTTATACTTCTTTCATCCATTTATTTCATTCATAATATGCCCCATGGACCCGACTCCGTGTCTATCTGCTAGTGCTAGGTGGCTTGAGCTTATTATAAGAATGCAGTCGATTGATGATAATTTGAAGTTTCTATATGGGTTGATTTTTGAAAATGATACCACAAGAGAAAGGGGGAACAGTGCAAGTTTGAGGGTTTTTTAAAACAATCTAATTTATTATCAGAAACTGTGATCATGCAAATAATGGAAATTGCTGGAGCATTTTCTATTTTTTCTTTTTTATTCTCCTCCCTCCTGACAGTTCTCCCTCGGTCATTCGACAAGTTTTTTACTCAGCATATGACCACTGTATCTCTTTTTTGGCAGTCCTGTTGGGAGTCAATGTGTCTCTAAAGAAGATCATAGCTTAATAAAGAGGAAAGGATTAGCTGTCGTGGACTGCTCGTGGGCACGCTTGAATGATGTACCATTTGTGAAATTGCGATGTTCTGCTCCTCGGTTGTGTATGAACTCAATCCTGCCTCAATTATACCTTTGGAAACTCTTCAATTATGCCTTTTGAAACTATCTTTTGGCCCATAAGCCCATGGCTGCTTTCCCTTACATTGTCATTTACAGGATAATATGCATATACATCTTTACTAGTTTTACTTTTGGGTTCATTACTAATTAATCATGCATTTTATGATTCAGTAATGTTTCTCATGATTATTCAAGTTTCACTACAAGCATGGGATTGCTGTGTAATTTCATTGCATAATTATTGAGAATGTTGTTATTATCATTGAATTTGCAAATTTTGTTTCAGCTTTCTTTACTTTTATTCTGGATAACATTTTTTGAATATTCAGGTTGAATTTGACCTTGTTTGTAGATTTGTTTATTGCATAGACATTTATGAGAGGAAAATTTGATAGAGATGCTTGGTCTTTTATTTCTTTCCTAAAAATTGTGCTTGCGGTTGTTTGTGTTATGGTTTAGCATGTTTAATGTGTGTTTGTGATATGCAAATCATTAATCTGTAAGTTGATGAACAGATTAAATTACTTTGGAAAGTGAGTCATTTATCTTGTATTTGCAACAGTATTCAATTTATCTGTGGGACATGGAATAAAATATCATAATGCATAACATAAATTTGTGATGATAGACATCTCTTTCAAGGATGAGAGAGTGTTTCTGCAATAAAATCAATGAACATATTTATTTCCCTGGATTTTTTATGATTTAAATCTTGCAAAGTAAACTACATAGTCAATGATTATCTATAATTATCTCCTTTTTGCTTATATAATTGATGAGTTGCTCATGAATTTGTAAGTCTCCTATAATTGCAGTACCATGGCTTGTAGCAGCAAATCCTGTAAATTATGGCCGACCATGTGAACTCTCTTGCGTAGAAGCATTATCTGCAGCATTGATAATATGGTACTGAAATTTCCAATCCAACCTCACATGAAATGGTTATCATATGCTAATGTTGTGATGGTATTTTATTTAAATATCCTGCCAATTTACAGATAATTGTCACTTAAACTAAGGTTTAACTGCAGAATGGTTGTCCTAAAGATTAACAGTTGGTTACCTTTAGGACCATTTTCTTTGTCTGGGTCCTACGGATGTCATGGACATTCTATGTTGCATGCCATTTGGTTTGCTGTAAGCTTCTAGTGAAGAGTTCTTGTTGTAATTGCAAGATCAGATGGCTTAAATTGACATGAGAGTTATCATCTGGTCATTTAAGAGATAAGGTATGAAGTTACAGTGAGACAAAAGTGAAACAGCTCAAGAGGCTCCATCAGAATCACCTCTTTTGCTTCTAAAATTTTATATGCAAAAAGACTCTGCATGTTGTTACATCTGGCTGAAGCAGACTGTTTTGCTTAAATCTGCCTGAGGATTCTAAAATGCACTCTTTTGTATAGTTGTGATGGCTATGGCCATTGAATTCTTGCAAGTAACAGAAGTTTGGTAAAATTCTTTCAATACTAGTGGAAGTTCGCATACATGTGAAACTAATTGAAAGCTTTATAGAATTTGAAACCATGTCTTGAATTAAATGATCCTTTTGACGCTATCTATGTTGAATATTGACATTTAATGACTTTCTAACATATTCTGATAGGAGGATATCTTTTCAGTATAGTGTTTGATTATTTCTCAGTTATTTATTCGTCATCATTATGTTATTAGTATATATGTTTGTTTATTTTTTCTCACTTTGTATTTCTGAAAAAGAGAGAGAAAAATTTTCTTTTGAGAATAATTTTTTGACTTTTTTAATTGATTTATTGTTTTTGACTGAATGGATGTTGAAAATAGTTTTTGGAAATAGAAAAAGGGATTTTGGGTACTTTATACTTGTCATGTAACTCTTCCAAGACAAGGTCAGCTAAAGAGGATCTATTTCAGAGGATAGTTTTCTGCCTTGTCATATATGATGTGTTGATTAGGAACCAAAAGTTCTCTGCCTTTTCATTTGGAATTCAGGTTTTGATTAGGAACCAAATGATCCTTATTAATACTTTTCTTGGTTTCTGAAAATAGAGAAATGTAAAAGTGGAAAATGTAAAGTATGAATAATTAAAGCAAGATACGATGTGGTACCAGTGCCATAATTTGAACCATAGACATGTTTATGATGCAAACATTCTTACACAATTATCCTAAAACAATTAAAACGACACGTCTGTCATTTATTGTGTTAGAGAAACTCTGTAACAATTGAAGTGTATGTGCTTTGTTGGTGGTATATTGGCAGTAATATTAGTTGGCATCTGCAGCTAGCTGCTGATTAGTGCTGACAGTTGTGATAACGGTATATGTAATTGTTCTGCTGGTAATATAGGTGATATAGGTTAAACTGTAAAACAAGAGACCCAGTTTCAGTATGTGACTGCAGCATGGCGGTGCTGAAAGCAGTCACCCTATTTATTTTTACATTGGATGATCAATAATTGGCAAATCTGAATTATGACCAGACTTTAATATTTGACTCACTCTACCTTAAAGAGTTTCTGTTAGATACGCATACTTGAACATGTTTATGACACTTTGACACTTCAAATTAAGGCCCAGGACATCCTGATACAAGTCCAAGCAACATAGCTTCAACAGTATTTTTAACAATGTGCTTGATAATATTGTAGAAAACTATTCAAGCTTGCTTTATTCAAGGGAGAGCTGCATATATTCATGTCATGAAGCAAATTATCTTTATTTTCTCACTGCTAAATATTCTTTTACAGTGGGGAAGAGGACACTGCAGAGTTGTTGCTAGGCAAATTTAAATGGGGTCATGCTTTCCTGAGCCTCAACAGGTTTGGTCTTTTTGTTTTTCTTTGTGATGTAAAATTTTTACACAGATATTTAGGAAGCATGACTTCTTGAAACCCAGTCAACCTGAAGTTGTTAAACTCTTATCTTCATTCATTAGGTTCCTCTGCATAAGCATTAAAAAGGCCTCTTGAAGAGACTGCAGTTGCTGTAGCTTCTTCACCTTGTGAAGTACTGTTCTATTTATTCCTATGTTCTTTGTTTTGAGAATATTTATGTGCATATGGAAAAAATCTGCAATCCTTGCGACAATTTTCTCATATGTGGTTCTCTGGAACTTGTAGAGCTAGGATTAGGTGTCCTGCTGTTTACTCTGAGTTTTGCGTTTCATTCCTTTGTTATAAAGACCCTGCCATTGTGGATTAATTGGTAATTATACCACTATGACAGAAGACTAGAAAGTGTTCAGAAACAAGGTTGTTTGAATGAATGTTCAGCTGAATGATATAACAAATTTGTAACACTTCTGAAGTAAAAATGAACTTGTGGAAAAGATTCTCCTATTTTCTTGTTTCTTGGTGGGGGAGGAAGGGATTTTGGGGCTGCAGCATTGAGGTGGAATTGAAACATTTGGTGGGTGCATTTTTCAGTGATATTCATATGTTGGAGTAGTTTTATATTTATGCAGAGTTCGACATTTGTCTTAGTCTCAACTGTTATTGATATTTTTAGCATTATTTTGGCTTCCGATTGATGCAGAGAACTTCTAAAGGCATACTCTGAATGCAGCAATAATGCTGCCATAATTTCTGTCCAAAATGATTGGCTTTCTGTACAAAGTCAGGTTCCAGAAGCTGTCCCAGAAGCTAAAGGTATTTCTCTTCTATTACTATCTAGAGTTCTCTTTTCAAACTACATGGCTACTTGAAAGATATTCTGTTATTACTTTTTGATCTTAGAATACATTTTTAGGGATCATATCCAGTCCTTCCATATGCCTCGTTGAATTTCTCCACAGTTTCTTGGGGGGCCTATCCTATATTAATCATTATTATTATTTTTTTAAATAACTAGCAAGAGGATGCCATGGTCATGTCGAGTCCAAGTCTTTTCATTTGATTTCTCATATGGTACTTACAATGTAATTGGGGGAAAAACACTTCAATTTGTTGAGGAATGTTTACTTCAAGATCTCATAATAAAAATCTAAAATTGACCCAAGTCTATCTGTATTCTCAACTGCAGGAGCAGAAATAAGCAAAGATGAGGGCTCTTCTAGTGATTCAGAGGATGGGCTTCCACCACTCGAAAGGAATATGAATCATTTGAACTTTCAAGAAAGTGATGATGAACTCGAGTAGGTAGTTTGCTACATGGTGAGTCACAGCAAGAACAGCACTGCTCCCACATCCACCACCTCTTTCTAAACATTAGTCCTTCCGGCCACTTTCAGAGAAACTTGACAGTCCAAATTCTAATCTAGGTGATTTCCTTTGTAAACCGAAGTAATTACTTATCTATAGTTTATAATTGTCAAAACTTGCAGCAAAACTTAATGGGGCCAAAAAAGTATTTCGAACACATACACACACGCACACACACACCCGGCTGCTCTTAGAATTTTCTTATGATTGTCAATGTGTAAGATAAATAGATGGAAAGTATCACATGATTGCCTTTGTAGATCTACAGGGTGTTGCCTGCAGAAAGAAAGAAATTATTCCAGCCTATCAGAGGCTTATAGTACCAAGGGAATTCTGTACATGCTTTCATATCATATTCTGCTATACTTCTGTTGTGTTTAGGGTTTACATCACTTGGTATAATGTTGCAAAGGGTAACAAGTTCTGAAAATTTAATGCTTTGTCAGAGTTTTCAATTAAACCCATGGATTATTTTAATTAATATATGCTTCAAGTTTGCTGTAATTTTTTCCCTTGCTCTTTTATTTTATTTAGAGGGTGTTTCTCAAAATTAGAGCTTTTCAGCTTATTATGAATAAGTGATTTTTAGATTATAATCAGATTAAAAATAAGCAGTTAAGTGTTTTTGTAAACTAGTTAATAATCGACTGATAATCATTTTATAATCAGTTAAGTGTTTCTGTAAAATCAGCTTATAATCAGTTTTTAATTGCAGAAACTGTCAAAATGACCAAACTATTTCTGAGTTTATTTATTATATAAAAATAATTTTTTAAATGTCAATTCAAAATTTATTTTGCAATAATAATAATAATAAAATTTATTTAATAATAATAATAATAATAATAATAATAATAATAATAATATTGGTGTTATCAATAAATTATATAAATAAAAAACTAAAGTGTATAGGGTGGGCAAATTTGAAATATTAAAAATTAGGTAGGGATAGTATGGTCTTTTACTTGGTCAAAACTGCTTAAAAAATAAGTGCTTAAAAAAAAGTAGCAAAACTCAATTTTTAAAAAACTAATTAAAATCAGATTATAATCTACTATTTAAGTTTTCAGAAACACTTAAATAAACAACTTATAATATAAAAACTGCTTATAATCAGTTTTGACCAGCTTTTAAGTTTTGAGAAACACTCTCTTATTTATTATTTACTGCCCTCTTATTTCAAAATGTCCTTCTAAACTACTGCTTTTTTTTTATTCGAATTCACCATGGCCAAATTTAAGATGTCAGTATAAAATAATGTAGAGTAAAATAACTGGGAGAACTAAGAATAACCGAGGAAAAAAATATTAAATAATATTCATTTATTACTTTGATTAAATAAAATTCAAGGTACAGTCTTAATTGGTTATTTCTTGGTTTTTAAAAGCAGATCTTCTGTAAGATTTTCTTTTTTGGCGAATAAAAAAGGAGATGTATTGCATAAAAACCTCCATCAAGGAGTGGGTGTCCAAAGAGGGAGTAAAAAAGTACAGTTTTTAGATATAGAAGCTTAACAATTAGCATCATAAAATCTATGAACGCTAAGGGAATTTTCCAAACCGAAAAAAAGGCCAAATATAAAGGAACGATGGCCGAGGATGAAACTTCAACACTAGAACTGATAATAAAAGCTTGTATATAGACCACAATGGTAACCAGGAAAAAGGAAAGTCCTAGTAGGGAGCCATAGATAGATGGTAAAGGGAGGCTTCAATGGTGACTATGAGATACACCGAATAGAAACCATAGCAATCATACTAGAGAAATGCCTTTACTTGCAAATCCTTGTGAACCAATTGAAGCATGTAAGATGCCGTTGCTAGAAAACTGAACAGAAACCATAGCTTGCTCTTGCTAACTTCAGGATTGGGGGATGGAGATTGGAATGCTTCTTTCCTAACCGAATGGAGAGATAGAAAGCTGTAATCAAAATAAAACACACTAAAAAACTTATTAAACAAGACAAAACGAATATTGTTTATAGCTCTTAGCTTCAAACATACCCACAAAATAAACGCCCAGCAGGGCTTTAAGAAAGCAAAGGGCGAGGTGAAAGAAAGACATTAGTGCTCAATACGGTTTTGGCTCTCCCCTCACCAAGACTATTCCATCTTAAAGTCATCATGGTGGCTTCTAGCGAGCCACTATCACCCTTATTAGAAGCAAGTCCTTGAGAGTCTTTAGCCAAGATTCTCTTCTGTTTAGCAAGAGGTTTCCATTTTTTAGAAGTAGAAGATATGCAAATGAATTGCCTGATGATTCTATGTCCAGTTGTTCATTGGAAAGAGTAAAACCAATAAAAAAGTTTTAAAAAGGTTGTTTTATATGGTTTGGGGCAAGGCTCAAAAGCTTGGAGCTTTGTGGCCATAAAAGTGAAAACCTCTAACTTGGATTTTTTTTTTGGTGAGGGAGCTAGGCCCATCAATGGTCTTCGGTTTCATTTTAAATGGCAACTTGGGATGATGTCTGGGTAGGGCAACCAATAAATATTGAGCTCTAGCCCATTAAAAGGAAATGGTTTTGGGCCCTTACAAGAGAGAATTCGGTGAAAGGCCCACCCAAAGCGTTTGTAGGTAGGTGGGTCCCTTACGTTGGACTTACCTGCATCAACTCCACTTACATTTATAACCTCTTGACATTGTATAATATGGGTTGATCGAGGGCTATCTAGAGAAATGTTGTCTGTAATATTCTTTTCAGCAATTGTCATTTGTAGAGGAAGTGTAATTTCGGAAGGTAACATGTGTCCTCTTCATATTAGAGCAAGAACTCTCATTAGAGAGACCATTGTCAGGCTTCTCTTTTATCTCAGCTCCATCGGAATCTGAAGCTGGAAAAGCCAATACTTTAGTAGGAGTTTTGATCACTGGGGACCTTCAAAATACTCAAAGTCAGAGAAGGATGGACTTCTCAACTTGTTTAAGAACGAATTATCCATCAAAGTGATGATAAGTTCCCAGTTCAGTAAGATCATCAGAATTCCATAAATATTCAAAGGGGCTTCCTCTAGATCCCAACATGCATCCGTTGTATTCTTATACTGGATTACAAAAGAGTTATTTCCTCTCTTAATAATGTCAAACCCACTTGGAAGTTTCCAAGCTTTAACACGGATGACTTTCATTGTCAAAATTGAAGGATAGGTCTTGGTTTGGGTTGAGTTAAATGGTAAAATTAGGACAAGCCAAAAAAGTGGTCTTGGCAATAATTTTTTCCTAAACCTCAGTTGTGGGCTCCATTCGATAGAGGTAGATAGAAGGGAACAAGGATAATATTTGAAAACTGGAACAATTGTTGAGAGGAAAAGGGTACCTGAAAGATGAGGATGGTTGAGAGAGTTTAAGATAAAAAAGAAATGATGGAAGGAATAAAAAGGACGGTCAATCGATCAAGAAACTGATCGAAAAGTGAACCACCAATGGGTAGAGAGACTTTATATAGAGAGTGGATTCTTAAAGATTTGCAGTTTATATATACTTATGTGAGATCTTTCATATGAATTTTTTTTAATGTTGATTTAAATTAGATTCGTGAAGAGAGTGTCATCAAGCATCAACAATGGTTATGCTGATTGTCGAGGCTCTAATTTTAATGAATTATTAAGGGGTCTTTTGTATGCTACTATAAACTTACATATTTATTATTTTTAATTTATCAAAATCAATATCTTTACCAGTCTAGGTCTAAATTTTAATCATAATTAAATTCTACTATATTTTTATCCTCCGGGAACTAAAACACTTACGTAGTTTCTAAGTGTTGATAAGAAATATAATTACATTATGATAGTTATATTTTAAGGATGTGATTATTGTATCCTAACTGTTATTGGTAAAATATTATTATTTTTATCATAATACTCTTATATAAATATCTTTTAATGTCAATAGAATATGATTGAGCCAAACTCTAGTCACATTATTTAGCTATACCATGTCTTCCATTGAAGGCCAAACAATTGATAGTCACAATTTCTTCCTTTTTGATCTCACGCAATTTTTCACATAAATTAATGATTAAACTTATAATTAAAAATATCTTTTTATGAAAGACAGTTTTTGCCCATGGTAACTGGTTGCGTTTCATAACATCATCTTGACTAAAGTAAACCGATTCCATCACCTAAACTTGAATGTGGCATACCAAATACCATGATCAAAATTTGGAAATGACAAGATTGGATTGTATTAAACTAGATTGTCGCTTTAGTTTTTGAACGAGTCCTGTCTTAATGGTTAGCATGATAACAACCCGGTAGCATGAAACAAACTTGTTCCACCTATGCATTTAGATCAAAGGCTCAAATCCGAGAGTTATGTGCACAATTACATAATTTAAAGCATGAAAATTCTTCTATTGAGACTTGTGTCATACACACTAAAAGAATTATAGATAAATTAGCAACTTTACAATATCTTATTTTGGATGAAGAAATTGATTGAGTTTGTTATTGTTGAACTTGGATCGGTCTATAAACTATTCTCTCGAATGCTTGAATGTCATATTGATTATTAAGATTTTGATGATTTTCATGGTATGCTTATGTGGAAAGAAGGTGTTTGAAATATGGGGAAGAAACAACTATCATTCTATAATTTGCCCAATTTTCACATTTCTCCCCATTAGTTAAGCCATGGGGCGGCATAGGGAGAGGAGGACGTGGTCGTGGTCGTGGTCAAAATAATTATCAGTTCTCTTCATCTCCTTCTCAACATCATGGCTATCACCAACCTAATAGTTCTCAGTCTCAACCTATGTCTTTGGATATTCACACAATTGTGTGTTGTAACTGTAATGGTAATGGTCATATTGCAATGGCATATACTACTCCTAAAGTGAATACTTCAGTTACTCATACTCCTATGAAACCATTCTTGAATTTGCAATGTACATCACCCCAACCTACTCAAGCATGATTAATGAATGGTAGTACTACATATAATATAACTATTGATCTTGATAACTTGCCAATTCAATCTGAGTGCATTGGACATGAAGAAGTTACTCTTGGTAATGTATCTAAATTACCATATCTCATGTTGTGAATTAATGTGTTATCTTTAATAATCGCAAGTTTTCTCTTCGTCATATTTTTATGTATTCCAAGTGCTACAAAAAAATTATTGTATGTTAATTCTTTTGCATGATCAAACTAAGTCTTTTTGGAAACTTCTTCTTGATTAGTTTTTTATTAAAGACCTGAAAATGAAGAACATCCTATACTAACATAAGAGTGAGGGTGGTTTGTATTTCTTCTCCACCGTGCCCAAGAGTTCTACAAATTTGTTCAACTTCTCTCCCCACTTGGCATGCGCAATTAGGACATGAAAATGCACCAATAATTCTAAAAGCAATCAACCATCAATTAATTTCAAGTTCTAGTAGTTTTAATTCCTTGTATCCATTCTATTCTGTATCCAAAAGTCATAGATTTTCTTTTCATTTATACTCTTTTTTTAGTTACTGGACCTTTGGATTTGATTTATTCAGATTTGTGGTGACTATCTTCAGTTGTCTCTAATGATAGATTTCATTATCATGTTATTTTTAAGATCATTATTCCAAATATACTGGGATTTATTTTTTTGTATCCTCTCTATTTCTAAACAATTTAGTATCTTAGTTGAAAATTTTTTTGGGCAACTAATTAATGCTTCTCAAGCCGATTGGAGGTGGTGAATTCCAGGCTTTATTTGAATATCTTTATGAAAATGGAATATCTCAACATATTTCATGCCTATACACCCTTGAACAAAAAATGATTGTGTTGAAAGAAAACATAGGCATATTATTAAAACTAGTAGGGCTCTTCCATAGTATGCTTCTATTCCTTATAAATTTTGGATAAATGCATTTGATTCAGAATCGCTTATCCACTCATGTTTTGCACAATATGTCTCATTTTGAAAAATTATTTAATCATAAGTCAAATTATAATGCTCTTCAAATTTTTGGTTGCTTATGCTATCTGTGGCTGTGTCCCTATTCCATCAATAAATTGTCACCTCAATCTCATCCATGTGCTTTTCTGAGCTATAGCAGAACTCACAAACGTAATAAATATTTCCAGTTTAATAAATTTTGTCTTATGCCATGTTGTGTTTAATGAACACGTGTTTCCTTTTTTCCAAGTATGTTGATGCCACCATATCTCCATGTCTAATCCACCTCTTATTTTTGACTTGCCACATTTTGGTTTGGTTTCCATGGCTGAGCACTTGAATTTTCGAAATTCATCCTCAAGTTCAGGCATGCTCAATTTTGTGCCTAAAGAAGTGAGCATGCCTATATTTGGCCAATAAGACATGGGCATGTCTAACACTAAACATGCTACTGAGGGTGCATCTGCCTTTATCCACAAGGTGGGCATGCCTAATTCTAAATACACATTTGTGGGTATCTTTACCTCTGATCTACAAAACGGGGGCACACCTAATTCTAAATACATATCTATAGGTGTCATTGACTCTAGTCTACAAGACCTAGGCATGCATGTGCATCTCTCTAGTTTATAAGATATGGGCAGGCCTATTACTGACCATACAACTCTCACCATGCAAATTTTACACCTAAATACCATCAACGACCACCACTGTCAGAAGGTTAGTAGAGCTAAAATTGGAAAATTAAACCAAACACTCTAACCTTTTGTAATGCAACAGTTACTTCAGTAGCTAATCCCATGTCTTATTCTCAAGCTACAAAGTACTCTCATTCATGCAAAACAATGCAAAATGAATATAATCCAGTCATGACAAATGGTACATGGTAGTTGGTTCCTCATGACTCTAAGTAAGATATTATTAGGTGTAAAAGGGTTTACAAAACCAAAAGAAAACCTGATGTTCGATTGAGAGGTATAAAGCTCACTTGGTTGCTAAAGGGCATACTCAGTGTCTTAGAATTGATTTTTTTGACACATTCAGTCCTATTGTCAAGCCTATTACTATTCAATTTCTTCTTTCCATTGTTGTCTCTCAGGCATGAAAAGTTACTCTAATTGATATCTCTAATGCTTTCTTACATTCTTAGAAGAAGAAGTTTATATGGCTCAACTTCCAAGCTTTATTGATAAAAAAAAGAACGTGTATATTTGCTTAAACGGTCTCTTTATGGCTTAAAACAAGCACCTAAGATGTGAAACTAAAAGCTTACAAATATCTTATGTTAGTTTAGTTCCTTCATGTCCAAAACTGATCCATCTCTTTTTATTACTCTCATGGAGCTAATATTATTTTGTGTGTTGGTTTATGTCGATGGCATTCTTATTCTTGGTTCCAATGATGTTCTTATTAACCAATTGATTACTCATCTTCAAAAGCAGTTTGTTCTATGATATATTGGCTAACTCTTTTATTTTCTTAGCACTGAAGTATATTTGAAGCAAAATGGCTTAATGCTCACTCAACAACAATATATTATTGAATTGTTAGACCAGGCAAAGGTGTTAACCTGTAATTCTATCAATACATCAACAATTATTTTATACAAACTTAGTGCTCGGGTTGGGAAAGTTTTTCCTAATGAAACATTATTTTGAAGTGTTGTAGGTGGTTTACAATATCCGACTTTTACTCTTCTTAACATTTTTTTTTCTGTGAACAAAGTCTCTCAGTTTATGCATTGCCCAATTGATGCTCATTGGAGTGCTGTCAAGAGAATTTTGCAGTATCTTTGCAATATTGCCGATCATAATCTCTTCTTTATTAAGTAGTCTAAATTTATATTATATGGATGTAATAATGCAGATTGGGGAGGTTAAGTTGATGATCTAAAGCTCACCACTAGCTTTACCATTTATTTAGGTTCTAATTTGATATATTAAGTCTCTCACAAACAACATTTGTATCTCGATCCTCCACCAAAGTCAAATATAGCGCTATTGGCATAGTAGCTTCTATATAGAGATAATAATAATAATAATAATAATAATAATAATAATAATAATAAATTGGAGAATAAATACTTTCCTAATATATGCACCCATTGGAAAAACTAATCAAATAAATACACAATTCATTTTTCTTTTGAAATGTATTCATTTAATTTTAAATAAATTTTATTTATACTTATAAACAAAATTTTATATTTGAGATTTTTAATATATAAATTTATTTAAAATATGAATTAATTATAGTAAAAGATTAAAAAATTATAGGATTATTTATAAACTCCAATAAAATTCAACAAAATTAGTTTTAAAATTTCATTATTATGTTATTAAAAGATGAAAAAAGTGTAGATAAACTCTCGTTGTTTTCGTGCAGGTACAAATTGACACTTAACCTGTTTTTAGAGTCAATTATACACAATTTTTTGTAAAATAAACTATTTAAGCCCCTAGGTCGACGAAGACTTTAATAGACTTTTTTTTCATGTTAAATAGTATGTTTATTTATGAGATAAAGTATAAATAAACTCTTCAAGTCTTTGTAAATATATACATTGGACCTTAAATTAATTTTGGATTTAATTAGGCACGAGATTCTCTAAGTCTAACTATTTAAACCATTCTTTTCATGAAAAATTAATATCCATTATCTCATAGCTCTTTAGTAAATAAAAATATTTTATATTTAATAACTAAAATTTAAATTAATTAAATGAATTTTAATAAATATAAAAATATTATCTCTAGACCTATACTACTCATCGGAGTTATATGTGGTTAGCTAATAGCAATTTTTGTAATCTCATTCAATAAAAAAAAAACTATAAATTTCGATCCAAAATTAATGACTTCTCAAAAGGGCTTAATATAATCAAATCCTAATATAAATTTGTAATCTTTCTTTCACAAAATAAAAGTATAAACTTTTTGTACGTGAAATAATTTTATTGAGTTTCTTTTATGGATAATAAATAATACTTGAATTGAATATCAAAGTCTATTTTCATTTTCGAGGAAGTGAGATAGTCTTTCTCTTAACAATGAGGTTTGATTCGTTTCTGTAATTTTATTTCTTTTTTTTTAGTTTTGTAGAATCTAATAATTTGAAACTCATGTTCATTCGTTTTAATTCTAATTTATGTTCTTTAGTGGTTTAAGTAGTTTTTTTTTTTTAAATTATGATTGTTTGGAATTATTCGTAATTTCAGAATAAAAAACAAAGAGAGGAAACAAGAAAGATCTCCCCGCAAAGAAAATAATTTTTGGCTGTTGAAAAAAATGAAAGAAAATTTTAAAAAAATAATTTTTTTGTATGGTTTATGTTAGTTTTTGTTTGATGAGGAAATGAAGAAAATGTAAAGTATCTGAATTTTTATGAATTTAAAATTAATTGAAGAAAAATTATATGCCTTCGTGAAAACTTGAATGATTTATTTGTATATTCTCCCATAAAATAAACTAATTAATGAAAAAAACCATTAAATTTTTATCTAATTAAAGGCTTAAATAGTTTATTTTTATAAAAAATTATGCATAATTAAACTAAAAAAATTAAATAGGAATCATATATTTTTAGCCCATGAACTTTATATGTTTTATGCATTGAGCCTTTAATTTTTATTTAATAATATTAAGTCCCTTAACTATATGAGTTGATGACATTGAGCCCCATCAACTATATGAGTTGGTAATATTGAACTCTTCAACTATATGAGTTGATGACATTGAGCCTCTTTATGACAACAGTTAAACGCATGATTTTCATATACTGTCAATTGAGAGACTCAATGTTGCCAAATAAAAATTTTTAAAGCTTAATGCGTAAGGCACATCAAGTTCAATGGCAAAAATGCGTTATTCTTTTAAAAAACATGTGTTTATTTTTTTTTATATTAAAAATGGTTCAACGTTACTGATTTATATAGTTGAAGAGTTCAATAACTAAATAAAAATTTAGAGTTTTAATGTGCTTTTCAAGAATATTAACTTGTACGTACTATAAGGTTCAAGAATATTAACTTGTACGTACTATAAGCAGGGCCGTCTAACACCATGTGCAACAAGTTCAATAGCACAGGGCCTCAAAAAATTATGGGGCCCAATAATATAAATCCAAACATGTAATTTTCATATTAGGGGCCTAAATTTCAATGTAAGAATAGGATCTCTTTTATTTTTGCAAATGTTTAAGACGGCCCTGACTATAAGGTTTATCCATATCTTTTCCCAGAAAGATTATAACTTTAATATTTTTGGGTAGATTTTTTTATTAGCTGTTTTTAGGGTTTTTTTTAGTTGAAGGGTAGATTATATCAATAGTTTAGAATCTAACTGGAAGATTATATCTATAGTTTAGAATCAATTAATAGGTTATTAAATCAAAGTTTGATAGTACAATAATCAATTTATTAATTATCAAATTATTTAATTTTATCTAAATTTATAATTTTAGATGGAACTAAATATCACAATAATTGAAAAATAAAACCCTTTCAAATTAACACCTTAAAATATTATAATTATTGAAAGGAAATATCAAAATAAATTAGAAAAACAAATAGTGACAATAATAATCTTGATTTAAAAGATAGAATCGTGTTTCGCGATAATAATCATTTTTCTAATATTCTTTTTTGCAAATTTTTTTTGAATGTCAATGAATTTAAATTTAATAGTAAAATTTATAATTTCGATTGCACTATCGATAAAGGAGTAAAATAATGACTTTTTAAATAAAGTATTGATTAGAAAAATAATTAAATAAATATATAATTTATTTATCTTCTTGAAAAACAATTTATATAGTTTCAAACAAATTTCATACAATTTATATAGTAAAATATGATTTTTTTTTGAAATTTTTATCATGAATAATTTATTCAGAAAATAACCTAATTATAGTAAAAATTTTAAAAAATCATAAGATTATTTATAAAATTTAATAAAGTTTACAATAACAAATTTAAAAAATTGTAAATTTTGTGAAATTAGTTTTAAAATTTTATTGGGTACTAAAAAAAATTTTATTTGTTACAAATTTTAATTTTCACTGATATTAATCCAAAATTTTACTCTGTCTGAGCAAAGACTTATCCAGCGCCGTTTTGGACAAGGAAATATTTTTCGTAATCGTTGAGCGGATTGCGCCAGATGGCTCGAAAGTCCAAACCTTCTCTTTCTCTGCAACTTTCTTTGTTTCCCCTGTAAATCATTTCTAGGGTTTAACCTCTTATTCTAATTTCTCCGAAAAACTCAATTTTTTAGGGTTTCACAAGCGACTTTTTAAACTGCTTAATTTCTCTTTCACTTGATTTGCCTCAAATTTTAGGGTTTTCATTGCGTGCCAGCCATTGTTTCCCTTGTGCAAATCGCATTCCTCCATCATCAGCATTCTCTCTAATTGGTTTTGGCAATTAGCATTTTCTGTTACGACTTTTTAGAGTTTTAAAGATCACAGCTTTTACAGTTTCTTGGTTCTTATTATTTCAGCATCTTGTTCTCAATTGAGTTTTCAGTAGCTAAAAACGGATATCTTTTTAGGGTTTTGATATTGATTTAGTTGCTGTGGTCGGTGGGCAGTTTAAGTTGGGCATTTTTAAGGTGGGATGAGTAGTGTATTCAGTGAACAGATACTTACAGACAAGCTTTCTAAGCTCAACAGCACCCAGCAATGTATTGAAAGTATCCTTTTTTAAGAAAAGAATTCTGTTTAAAAAAATTTTATGGCTAAGAAAATTAAATGAATTGAATGTTTTATATTGTTTGTACCTGCTTTTGGTTCTTAAAGTTGAAATACTGTAATGCATGTGAGAATGTTGATATTTTGGATTAACATAGTTGAAATATTTATTGGGGTGGCAGGGCCGAGCTTCATCTTTTACTAGATGTGGTTGAAATACTTTTCTTGCAAATTTAGCATCTTGCATCAGTAGTTGCAAATTTAGCCGCTGGTAATGCAAATTCCTGGTGTTGATAACTTAAACTGCCTACTAAACGGGTTATAACTATGGGATTTTTGGTATTGAATAGTTTGCTTCATGCCATTACTTTTTCTCTGCTGAAAGGTGATTATGGTATCATGTGTTCTTTTTTTTTGTTCAGTTATTGTGTTGCCTTGACTCTGTTATGTAGCTTTGTCACATTGGTGCATATTTCATCGAAGCAAAGCAGAACAAGTTGTTGCTACATGGGATAAACAATTCCACAATTCACAGATGATTCAGAAAGTTCCTCTATTGTATCTTGCTAATGATATCCTACAGAATAGTAAACGTAAAGGAAATGAATTTGTCTCAGAGTTTTGGAAGGTTCTTCCTGCATCACTAAAAGATGTTGTTGACAAAGGTGATGATCGTGGCAAGAGCGTGGTCTCTCGATTGGTAAGCCAATTTATTTTTGTAGATGCATCTATTATTTTTTTCCCTACAACTTATTAATTTCAATTGTGTATTTGGAGCATCATATTTATTCACTTATTTAGGCTAATAGTGTTTTTGGTCTTGACATATTTTGATAATAATTATATTCTTAGGCTATTGTTATGTAATTCTTCATATATGAACATTTGACTGGATAACTAGTCCAGGAGTTTAGTAAAATTGGGGTTTAGTTGAATTGTAACACTCATTTGGATACAGTGTTGCCTTTTAGACCCCAAAAATTAGCAGCTAATGGAACAACATAACTGGTAATTATTTATTTTCTTGAGTAATTAGTTAATGATTGGCACAAGTTCAAGATGTCAATAGATGTCCTCAATGCTGTGGTATCTTTTAAGAAAATTTGGAATTATACGGTTCATTTTATTAAACTAGTATTCATATTTTTATCAGTTAAATATATGGGAAGAAAGAAGAGTATTTGGATCGCGTGCCCAGAGCCTCAAAGATGTAATGCTTGGTGAAGATGCGCCTCCACCACTGGAATTCAGCAAAAAACGTTCACGCTCTGTCAAAATTATGAAACGGGATTCTCGATCTATTAGAACGGTTAGATCAAGCATTTTGCTTTTTGTACATATATATATTTCACATGTGCTGGATTTATTTTCTGTAAAACTACATGTGTTATTTCTTTCAAATGATTGAAGTATGTTAAGACGTATGTGCCTCACTATATATCATTGCCTGGAAACCAGAAATTGACCGTTGGAGGCGCAGCTGAAAAAATTGTATCAGCATTTCACTTGGTTGTCAGTGAACATTGCACTGAGGAGGCTGATATGAGTAATTGCAAGTCTGCGGTCAATCGTCTGAGGAAAATGGAGAAAGATGTTGATATAGCCTGCAGTAGTGGTAAGGAAAAAAAAAATAAGTGAAGTTGTATATATAGAATAAGGGTTGATTTGAAACGTTTTTGTTTTACCAATATCTTTTTACCTTGAGGGCTTCCATATCTCATGTTATGACTGAATTTGTGAATGTCTAAAGAGTAAATTTTGTCTCTTTAGGGAAAGATCCGAAAAGAAAAACTTTGGCTAAAGATCTGGAGGAGGAAGAAGATCTTTTGAAGCGAAGTATTGAAAAACTAAAATCAGTTGAAGCAAGTCGAGCAGCGCTTGTGTCTCAGTTAAAAGAAGCTCTACATGAACAGGTTCCTGATCATATTATCATCATTGTTGTCATTTAAATGTCTTTACTTATTCATAATGATCTATTATCTATTTATGCTTGAGATAATGATTTGTGCAATTTTGTGCTGAACTTTCCTTTTTTTTTGAAGGAATCTGAACTGGAGAACGTTCAAACTCAGATGCTGGTATTTATATTAGACTCAGTTCATATGTTAAAATGATATGTTCTATCGTGACACAGTTGATGCGTTTTGATAAATAGTGGATGTTTACCAAACGTGTGCATGTGCATGTGTGTGTGTGTTCTATGCTATTATCAACATGCTACTTCACTCAAGAGACAGCAAGATAGTGTTTTCTTGCAGGATTGTCAATCTGAACTGATGTGCCAGACAATCTATAAATTTTTGAACTTTCCTGAAAGAATATCTTCACATTCTCATTGCTGCATACAATTTTGATATAGTTTCTTGTTTTTCAAGTTGATGTGTTAACATGTTTTAAGCTGCTTGGTTCAAATGTGTAATTCATTATTCCTAGATATCTACTTAGGGCTGCTAAATTTAATAATGTACAAGTTCAACAGTTCCAAGGGGGTTCAGTTCGAAGGGGGTTGCTCTAATATGCTGTAAGCTGGAAAGGACTACCTTTGAGGAAACTAATTATGTGGTGGTCTCTTTGCTCAGACAAGTTTTGATGGTGAATTGTATGGGTTTATATCTAACTCAAATCATTGCTCATGTTTCTTTGGTTGTAACCATGACAAATATCCCTTTACAAAGAAAAAGAAAATATGTTTCTTTGGAACAAAATATTGTTGATATTGCTGCTGGTTTGTGAGATTAAAACATCATTGATTTATGAATTGTCATGGATGCGGATGAACTGCCTGTTAATATATTGACTTTTGCCAATTTCAGGTAGCTCAGGCACAGGGGGAGGAAGCCAGCAACATGAGAAGGCGGCTGATTGATGAAGATTATGTATCTAGTGCATCTACTTCCACAACTGTAGCAGTCAACCCAAATTCAAAAGTAGGACAAACAAATGCGAAAACAGCTGCAGCTATTGCTGCTGAAGTAGCAGATAAACTTGCAGCTTCCAGCTCATCTCAAATGATTATGCACTCCGTTCTTTCTACATTTGCAGCTGAAGAAGCAAAGAATGCTGGTTTAACGAAGGCGTCAACTCCATCAAATTCATACACGTCCATGCCAGTGAATTCTGTCAAAGATTCATTATCAAAGCCTGAAAAGTCAGTGCCCATTTCAGATCCCAGTGTTTTTATGCCGGCAGTGTCACTTTCTGCTCCATCAAACCTTTCATATCAGTCAGTTTTGTTACCTCCATCTACCATGCAGAACCAGGCCCCAAGCTCTCAAGCTCAATTTCACATACTTCCAAGCCCATCCTCCCAGCAATATTTGCAGCCATCAGGGGGTCTTATGACCCCATATGGTTATGGTAGCATTTCTCCCTTGCCTCCAGGGCCACCGCCACCACCACCCTATATGGTGAGTCCAATGGTGCCTTTGACTCAACAACCGTCACAAATAACTCAACAGCAACCAATGCCTTTAGCACATCAACAGGCTTCATTATCTCAACAGCCAATGCCCCTAACTCAACAAGCCCCATGTCCTCCTAGTTTTCGCCCCCTCCAGCCACCTGGAATGGTATTTTATGGTCATCCTCCCCTTTCTTAGTGAAAAAGTTACCTTTTAGGTGGGTATATTAGCATAATCTGTTTGGCCATATTTTTAGGGCAGAATCCATTTTTTTAAGAGTATTTTGAAATTTTGTTTGTGGTAATCAGCTTTGCAGAAGCTATAGAGAAATCCGAAAATAATTCAAGGATTTTTTTTTTCCTTCAAAGAGTAAATGACCATTACAACTACGAAGAGGAAAACAATCTGGTAGCAGTGTAGTCAGCTTGGACAAGTTTGAGTTCTTTTGAATTCATAGATAATTTCTGTTTAGATTAGAAGAAATCAGTGAAGAAACCAACAAAAATTCCGGGAACAAGCCTGAGTGCAGTCTTTCAAAAGGTCTGCAACGGCCACTTTCTCTTATTTAAAATCACCAATTAAAACTATATATTTCGACCGTATAATTCCTCATAAAAAAGTTATTTTTTATAGAAAAAATAGGTTTAGAAATTTAGTAATAGAAACCTTTTCCTGTAAATGGTTCTTTATTTCTGTTTTCGCATTATCTTTCAAAATCGTTTTATTCTCTTTTTAGTCTCCATAGATTTTTTATCTTTTTTTTTTTAAAAAAATAAAATATAACAAAAACAGGGGGAAGATAAATTCTAAAATGTTGTGTTCTAAAGAAAGAAGATATTAATAGCTCTTAAAAAATTTACACATGAAGTGAAAGATGGGTAATCTCCTCTTCCCAAAACTCGAGACTAAAACAGAAACCTATATATAAAAAATTTTGATTAAATCAAAACTCAACCAAGATTCCGATCAATACGAACTGTTCAACAAAAATCCAAAAACACAAAATACAAACATTTATTAGTCTCAAAATGATTCTTTAAACTATTATAAATGCCTAAGTGCTTATTGAGGTGAAAAAGCTTACAAGAATAGTATCTGTATCAAAGCAAATTTTAGATAACCTACAGAGTCCAGTTCATGCAATTAAGAAAAAAGATAAAAAGAAAGACTTGCAGAGCTCAATCTTCTTGTACATATGAAATAAATGACCAGCAAAACCTAGCTCAGCATTTAAATGCTTGCCGCAAGATAAAATCTTTGGCTGCAAGTGGCAGATGATACATGATTGACATAATGGTGGAGTAATGACCTGATGAGAACCAAGCAGGTGGATTTTTTTTTTAGTATGACGGCTACAATATTCTTGGCAAACTCTTCCGCAGGGGTGGAGTTAGTTCCTTGTGAAAAATATGCCCTCTCCTTTCTCTGTGCTTCATATTCCATGTATAGCTTCCACTCAGGCATCTGGTTGTAGCTTGATACAGCAGAGTTTCCTATGTTTGATTTAATAGCCCCTGGAACAACATTGATAACATCAATACCTAAAGGCTTGAGTTCCAACCTGCATTTAACAGAATGTGTTACTAATGGCATCCACTATATGAAAACGAACATCGTACATCAGAATGCTGCATTAGTTCTAATAGATGTTGAGAATAATTGATTTAAGCGCCATTCCATTTGCTCATCAGAACCACAAAAGGTGAAGAGACCTACACTCGATAGCATTTTTAATGGATCAAAACCACATGGTTCCTGATCAAAACCATTTGTAACACCATGTTGCTACTAGGTTTATATGAACATACTTCTAGATACAAACCTCAAGGTGTCTGTCAACGAATGAAGAGCAGCTTTGCTTACAGTGTAGACACCAGCCCATGGGGTAGGAACATGACAGAAACACTGCCAACATTTACTATTTTTCCCTTTTTCCTAGATGCCATGTGAGTCTTAAAGTTTGAGAATCAATTTTTATTATTCCTGTTTTCCATACATTTAATCTGTTTACAATAATCCTATTATAAGTACAATGACGATCAATATATGGTAAGTAAGCTTTTTAAGGATATGAAGATTTGTCTGATTCCTTTGAATGTGGAAATGATGTTAATGCTGATCCTCAAATCATTCCTTTCTATTTTTATATTTTTTTACCATTCTGACACTCCCCCTCAAGTTGAGTAGTGGGGTCTACAATGCTCAACTTGCCAATTACTTCGTTAAAGAACCTTCTATTAACTGCTTTGGTCAGTATGTCAGCTAACTGGTCTTCAGAACGAACAAAGGGCAATTCGATTATTCCAGCCTCTATTTTTTCCTTGATGAATTGTCTGTCTACTTCGATGTGTTTGGTTCGATCATGTTGGACTGGGTTTTCTGAGATACTAGTTGCTGCCTTATTATCACACATCAACTTTGAAGTTCCTGATGGTGGAAACCCAATTTCAGTTAATAGCTTCCTAACCCATAGTATTTCTGCCAATCCTCGAGCTACTCCTCGGAATTCTGCCTCAGCACTTGATAATGTCACAACCTTTTGTTTTTTACTTCTCCAAGTAACCAAGTTATCTCCCACAAGTGTGAAGTAACCTGATGTAGATCTTCGGTCTATAGGGTTGCTAGCCCAGTCTGCATCAGTATACCCTCGTATCTCTAAGTGTTCATTCTTATTAAACAAGATGCCATGCCCAGGTGTTCCCTTAAGATACCTTACAATCCTTAGTACCGCTTCCATGTGTTCTATTTGTGGTTGGTGCATGAATTGGCTAACAACCCCTACTGCATAGGCAATGTCCGGTCTGGTGATGTCCGGTCTGGTGTGTGACAGGTATATTAATTTGCCCACCAACCTCTAATATCTTTCCTTGTCAGCTAACCTAGCCCCTTCAATGATTCGTTGTCCGTGGTTCACCACCATTGGAGTTTTAGCTGGTTTGCACTCTAATAAACCTATTTCTGTAAGGAGATCAAGAACATACTTTCTCTGTGATATAAATATCCCCTTCTTTGAGCACTTCAATTCCTAGAAAGTACTTTAGGCCTCCCAAATCTTTCATCTCGAATTCTTTAAACAAGTTTGTTCTCAATTTGAAATTTCTTCTAAATCATTGCCTGTAATAATCATGTCATCCACGTATATAATCAAACATGTTACAAGATTATCTCCTTTTTTCAAGAACAGAGTATGATCAGAGTTACTCTGCCGATAGCCATATTTCTTCATCACTAGAGTGAATCTACCAAACCATGCACGAGGAGACCGTTTGAGTCCGTACAATGATTTCTTCAGCCGTCATACTTCTCCCTTCTTGAACCCATCTGTAAATCCTGGTGGTGCCTCCATGTATACTTCTTCTTTAAGATCTCCATGAAGAAAAGCATTCTTTACGTCAAACTGATGAAGTAGCCAATCTTGATTTGCCGCTATGGAGAGCAAACCCTGATAGTGTCAATTTTGGCCACTGGTGAGAAATTTTCAGAGTAGTCTATTCCATAGGTCTGGGTATACCCTTTTGCCACCAATCGAGCTTTGTGTCTTTCAATACTTCCATCTGGTCTGTACTTGATGGCGAACACCCACTTACAACCTACATGTCTTTTTCTCTCTGGAAGTTTGCATTTCACCCATGTGTCGTTTCTTTCTAAGGCATCCATCTCCATCCGCATTGCCTTGTACCATGTTTTAGACATCTTGGCAGCTTGTATAGTTGTAGGAATTTCTTCTCTGTACAGTGTTGTCATAAAGGATTTTTGCATCTTTTGATAAACTCCCCCTCACAATATTAGCTATTGGATATCTGGATCCCCGAGCTTCTCGTTCTGGAGAGTATCTTTTTGGTGGAATTCCCATATTGCTCCTTGGTGGAAGTGTATAATGTTCAGGTTCTGCTGTGTCTATCTCCACCTGTTCTGACATCTCAGGGGTATTTTGGTTAGGAAACTCAACACTGCTAGTTTCGGGAATGCTTACCTCGGGTATCACAGTCGTGGGAGTTTGATTCGAGACATTGAGTTCTTCAAGCTGTATGGGAGTATCAGGAAGAGGCTCGGTGGCCCTGCTAATTGACTCTTTTGGGACTTCATCTGAGAATTGTGGACTATGGATCCAAAACAGTTGATCTGTAGTAACCATCTCCCCCTGATCACTAGGTTGGTGGACATAGTAGTACTCAGTTTCGAGAAAATCACAATTCATAGTGGTGTACATCCGGTGAGTTTTTGGGTTACAGCAACGGTAGCCCTTTTGGTTGACCCCATATCCGACAAAGACACATTTGACAGCACATGGATCAAATTTGGTGCGGTCTATTTTAGGGATGTGGACAAACACAGAATAACCAAATATACGGGGTGGCAGTGTCAGAGCTGGGGGCACTGCAGTAATTTCTGCTAGGACTTGGATAGGAGTCTTAAGTCTAAGGATTTTTGTCGGTAATCTATTGATGAGATAGGCAGATGTGGTGACTACCTCTGGCCAAAAAAACTTGGGTACACGAGACTCAATAAGAAGAGCCCGAGTCATTTCGAGGAGAATACGGTTCTTACGTTTCGCAACTCCATTTTGTTCTAGTGTGTGTGAACACATGGTTTGATGAACTAACCCATGTTCCTGGAAAAATTGTTTAAGAGAAGTATTAACAAACTCCCCTCCATTGTCCGATCTGAGTATTTTAATAGATTTCTTAAATTGTGTTTGTACCATTCGGTAGAAATGAACAAATTTTTTAGGAACCTCTGACTTATTTTTTAGAAAATATACCCACGTCATACGGGTACAATCATCAACAAACAGTAAGAAAAATCTAAACCCATGATCCCAGACACCGATGCAGGACCCCAAACATCCGAATGGATTAAACTAAAAATATCTTTAACTCGAGCATTATTTGGTTTATAGGTCTATCTGTGGCTCTTAGCCAAAACACATGTTTCACAAAACTTAGAATTCAAAGTACTAGTAAATAAATGAGGGAACAAAAGTTTTGAATAACCCAGGGAAGGATGGCCCAACCATCGATGCCATAGCCACGCTTCTCTGTCAGTGGACCCGTGAGTCAACATCATAGAACCTTGTTGAGCTACTTCATCAACATAGTACAACCCGTCCTGCTTAGTGCCACGTCTAATAATCTCCCCCGTCCGAATATCCTGTAAGAGACAAAAATTTGGGTGCATCAGTACCGTACAATTAAGCTGCTTTGTTATTTGACTAATGGATAGAAGTTTATGGGACAAGGACGGAACATAAAGACAATTTGAAATTTTAAGCGTTGGGGAAATTTCAACAGAACCTGCCCCTTCTACCGGTACTACTCCCCATTAGCAGTTTGCACATGAGTTTTACTAGATTTAGTTGGAACAACAATGTCTGAAGCATCAAATATCATTGTATCTGTAGCCCTGCAATAAAAAATCCATTGATTAATTTTATGGGTTGAATCTGCAGTTGGTAAACTAGTGGGGCTAAAAAAAGATTTAGACGCAACACTAAGGGCTGATGAGATAACTTTGTAAACATTAGGATTATTTTTAATATATTGTAAAATATGTGGGTCCAAATGTTGAGGATTTAAAAAATTAGGACTTGAGATAAACTCAAGCCCTTTACCTCCCACAAAACTGCCTCCATCAGTTGCCTTAGCCACGGCCACCGTTCCATGTCTGCCTTCCTCATCACTGCCCCTGCTGTTAGTAGCAGCCTCTGGTTGTTCACAGCTGCGGTGGCCCTTCCTCTGGTGCTCCGGTTACCTTCTTTCTTGTGATTGTCTTCCCACCAATCGGGATATCCTACCAACTGAAAGCATGTTTCCTTGGTATGTTTGCTCATACCGCAGTAAGAGCAATGAAGCTTCGATTTATCCCCTCGGAATGATGAGCCGCCATGTTTTCCGGAAGGATCTGACCGATTTTGCCGCTGCCCCTTGATACGAGTCCAATTGCTTCTGGGTTTTGTGAATCTCTAACCCTGTAGCCGCCAGTCCTCCACCGATGCCCTGTGATGATGGAACTTCATCAATGTCAGCTGTAGAGCTCAAAATATTGAGCTGTGCTGTCTCTTTTCGAATAGATGCGTATGCTGATTTCGCTGAGGGCAAGGGATCTCCACGGAGTATTTCCCTGATAACGGTGTCGTAACGGTTGTCCAAACCCCCCAATAACTGAAATAACAGTTCATCTTCTCGGATCTTGTTATATGTTTCAATATCAGCAGCCAAGGTCATTGGATTAGGCTGCCGACGATCAATTCCTCCCCATATCGCCTGCATCTTCAGTCAATAATCTTCCATTGTCATATTGCCTTGAATCATTCGTCGAGCTCTGTTGTGAAGATTAAAAACCTAAAAAGCATCTTTCCCACTAGCATAGGTTGTTGCTAATGCCTTCCACAAGGCCCTAGCAGTAGGAAAATCAGCAAGGTTGCTTGCCAAATTGGGTTCAATGTTCTGGATGAGCCATGAAAACACAACAAGATCATCTTGTTCCCATCGCTCGTATGTTGGATCTCCAGCCTCTGGGGGAGTTGGTATTCCGGTTAAATGTTGCATCCTTCCTCTTCCTCCAATCAAAATCTTTATCATTCTTGACTATAGTGCATAATTATGGCTGTTCAACTTAACACTCATTGTTAAATTGTATGAAATTGGGTTGTTTTGTGTTTGGTTAATGTTGTTTCTGAGCAGGTTTGCAATTTACATTGTCAAGTCATCATTTGTGATGCCTGAAGAATTTCCAGTGGCACTCGATTGTTCCTCTGTCATGGCTGGTTCTGGGTATTCAGTAAGTTTTGGGGAGATGATGAGCAAAATTTCTTGGTTCTTTAGAACTGTAAACGCTGATCTGATACCATCTTAAAGTTTGAGAATCAATTTTATTATTCCTGTTTTCCATACATTTAATCTGTTTACAATGATCTTATTATAAGTACAATGACGATCAGTATATGGTAAGTAAGCTATTTAGGGATATGAAGATTTGTCTAATTCCTTTGAATGAGGAAATGATGTTAATGCTGATCCTCAAATCATTCCTTTCTATTTTTATATTTTTTTTTACCATTTTGACAGTGAGGAGCAGCAGCTTGAATAAACCTTATGGAACCTACACGGCATACAACTACAAAATTACAAAAACACAAAGAAAATAGCATACCATGTCTATCAACAGTAACTAAGTGCTCACATAAAATTAGATAGTGATAGGCCTAAAGTTCATTCTACTGGAAAAGAACAAAAAAATTTATTTATGCAATTTACCCATCCAGACAACCTTGCGACTGAGAATCTAAAGAAAGCTCAGCATTAGAACATGTTATAATCTAGCATATCCGATAATGAAGGTACCATGATTGATAGATAATTAGGACTGCCACACATATCTATATATGAAAGTGATCTTACAGCACTACTAAATGTCTGTTTATGAGAGGCTGCATAATAGGTAGAGGGTAATAAAAGGTAACAAGGTTTCCAGCAGATTCTTGTGAGTAGAAACATGTAAAAAGTCAGTACTTATTGCACCATCAGAGAGTAAACCAGAAGAAATTGAGATGAGTGCTTTCCAGAAGGGACAACTTTCAGAGAAGCAGATTCTTTTCCTTTAATGTGGGCGGTGGTTTTACAAATCAATGGTAATTCTGTTTTTGCTATAGATGAATCATTGCAGGATATGGATTTGACACAGTATCTAGCTTGAATGATCAGTTCTGACCCAAAGTTACATCTAGAAGCAGAAGTTACAAAGGGATCACTAAGTATTGAATGTCCTCCTCAAAATAACTACTAACACAGAAAATGGAATTAGCTTACCATTTTTGACTCTTAACTCAAGAGTCCAGAATAACATAATCTCATATTTTCCAAGATATCTTAGGTTCCTGATCAATTTCAAGTTTCAGTACATGTTTGCAAAACTGAGTTCAAAATTAAAGGCAAGTGAAGTGGGCCTAAAGTTAAAGTTTAGTTATTTGCAACTTAAATACATAATCAGATTGATCAATTTAGACAATCATAGTGCCGTTTATAGTTATTACACTCCACTCTGTCCCTTTTTTTTTTTTCTGGAACTACTACATCTCCACTGATATTGGTATTTTGAGAAAATACCTTAAGGCCAACAGCAATGATGGCTGTGATGGATGGTTATTACTAAAAGGAATTTGTAATAACCAGATGCACAAACAGCAACAAATATATATATATATATATATATATATTTTATTTTAAAAAAGCTTGAACCTCAAAATCTATTTTGTGAGGATCGAACCCCTGACATCTCCTTGGAGAGTAACATCAGGTGGCCAGTTGAGCTATTCCCAACTGGTTATATTATTATGATATTATTTTGTTGAATGTATATGTTGTTATGATATTATTTTCATATGTTTTTAATATAGTCTTTAATATTCTGTTTGTTTATATTTATATTATTTTACCTAACTGTTTATTGTTTTATTAATCCTTTTAAAAAATTATTCAATCCCCTGTCAAAGATCCTTACGTTTTGCTGGTATCAGAGCTGTCTTCTTTTAGGGGTGGTAGTAGATAGATATAGAACTGATTACATAGTTAAAATTTTGATTTATAGATCTAGAAGTGGACTTAGTGTTGTTTAGGTATTGGATATGCAGTAAGATCCATGTTAGCCGACGGATAGGCGTTTAGGGCAGTAAGTCAGTGATCGCTACCAAAACCAACATTAATAAACTTTAAAATCTATTTTTCAAAAATTTAAAAATGGAACCATTTCTATGTAAATCTGCTAGTACAACTAAATCAGATAGTTCTGAGTCATCAGAAGTTAAAAGGATTGTAAACAGAAATGAAGTAATTTTAGAAGACTTTAATAAAGCAATTGATAATTGGGTAATACCAAATATAGATAAAGAACAGATTTATAAAATACCAAAATTAAACATATTTAAAAATGATTATATAATTAAAGCTGAAGAAAGGGATGTACAGTTAAGTAAACCCTTTGAAAAGATAACTTTACTTTCCGAAAAATCAATAAAGCATCATAAAAATAAAAAATACAAGTATATACATATAGGATTAGTACAAATAGGTATAAAACCTTTAACTAGAGAAGGATTAAATACTAGTATCTTGGCAGTAGTCAGAGACGCTAGGTTTGTAAATTTTAATGACTCACTATTAGGAACTATAGAAACCAGTCTGAGTAGTGGACCTATCTCATTTGACTGTTTTCCAGATATAACAATTTCATTAAATGATCCAAATATATTAAAAAGTGTAGTATTAGAAATTAAAACACACAATTATAAAATGCTTGAAGGATCTATTCCTGTAGCATTAATGTATAAAATAAAATATAAAGCAATGGTATCTGCCTTTGCTACGAAGTATATAATGCAACCTAAATTAGGAGAAACTAAATTTTTACAAACAGATTTAAGTAAAGCTAATACAGTAATCCCTAGGACTATTCGGTGGAAGGATATTAGTATCCCTGATGAATGGGTCTTAGAGGACGCTGTTCCTCTTCCTGAACCAAAGACTATAGTTAAACCCAATATAGAACTTAGTAAAATTGAACAGTATGAAGACGGTAAAGTTAAATTAAAATTCAGTAGACATAGTATAAGCAGTAGGTATTCAGACTCTTCCTCCTCTGCATCAACAGTAGATATAGGTAGAGCCTCACAGTTACCTTCTGTAATATATGCTTCATATAAAGAAAATGAACCTAAACCTGTATTGCAAATAGTAGTAAAGCCTAGGTATTCTACATCAGATATACCTGAATCTAGTAATAAATTAAAAGGTGTAGACTATAGTACAACAGTACCACATTTATATTATAATCCAACAGGACCAATGAACCCTTTGGAACCAAACCCTAATTATAATCAACCTCAGAATATAGAACAGTCTCTCTCTCCACCTATGTCACCTACATCTTCTTTCATGACAGAAAATGTAGCAAACATAGATAGAGAATTAAATGTAATTAATAAAGAATTTATTTTTAATTATGATAAGTTAGATAAAGAATTGACAGCAATAAAAAATAAAGATAAATTAGAAAATGTAATAAAAAAGGTAAAAGACCTTGAATCAGTTAAAGAATAATATGTTGACTTTATAAAGAATTATGAAGTTAATATGAAATTCTTTGATTGGTTTAAAAAAATTTATAAAGGAAAACTTAAAGCAGAAAAATTAATAAATCCAATAACCATTAGGAATAAAGATACAGAATGGAAAGTAAAAGATAAAATAATACAGAGTGAACATCCACCTAAAACATCAAGTATATTCCTACATGGAGATAAAGAAATAAATATATCACCATTTAAAATAGTATCTGAAGATGATCCTAACAGGAAAATATTAGAACAAAATAATTTTAGTAATGCACACCTATTAAGTATAGGACAACAATTAACCAGAATAGAAGATACTATTAAAGAAAGTAAAATAATAAAAATTGAAAAAGATGTAAAAGATAAAAAAACTTAAATCTCATGTTTTTAAACCTTTTGAAGTTTCTAAAACAGGACAAAAGGAAGTCAAATCTAAAGATTCTGAGTTTGTTAAAGCAATTAAAGAACAATTAAGTAAAATTGACTCTTCTTCTGGGTCAAAACAGGTAGTTCAAGAAACACCTCAGTCTAGAGCTTCTAAAACCATTAGTATAGTCACCCAAGAACAAGACTCAGAATCAGTTGAGGAATCTCAACCTGAGTCTGAAGATATTGAAACCTTTAGTAAAGTTTTAGAATCACAAATAAATCGCATAACATATAATCAGCCTATAGTACCTAAAATGTCTGCCCCAGACTTAGGTATAATAGACATGCCTAATACATTGACACAGTATAAGTATAATGCCTCTTCAATATATGAATGGAACATTGATAGCCTATTAGAATATAATATTCTGAGTCTCCTGCAACAGATGACAATGGCTGCCAATGCTTATAGAACCCAAACAGATACCTCAGATAAAACTATAGCTGAACTTCTTATAGCTGGCTTTACTGGTCAACTTAAAGGTTGGTGGGATAATCATCTCACTGATGAACAACATTTAGAAATTCTAAATGCTATAAAGACTTATGAAGATGGTATACCTATATTAAATGAGTTTGGTGATACTATTCAAGATGCAGTGGCAACACTAATCTTGACTATATCACTTCATTTCATAGGTGATCCTACTCACTTAAAGGATAAAAATGCTGAACTACTAAGTAATCTTAGGTGTAAGAAACTTAGTGACTTTCAGTTTTATTAAACAACTTTCCTAACTAGGATAATGCTTAGAGAAGATTCTAACCAGGCTTTCTGGAAAGAAAAATTCTTAGCAGGGTTACCCTTTTTCCTAGGAGAGAAAGTTAGAAACCATATAAAACAGGAATATGGAAATCCTATTCCTTATGATCTTTTAACCTATGGACAATTGTTTAGTATAGTTCAAAAGGAAGGATTAAAACTTTGTCAAGACATAAAACTTCAAAAATCATTAAAATACGAAATGAGAAAAACTAAACAAGAACTAGGTTCTTTCTGTAAACAATTTGATTATAGCATAACACAAAAACTTAAAGATTGTAATGGACAATGTTCTACTACAAGAAAATATAAAAAACCATATAAGAAATACCATAAAAAGGATTATAAGAAAAAATTTGATAAAAATGATTATTATAAGAAACAAAAACCTTATAAACCTTATAAATATAGGAAACCTAGTAAAAGACCATATAAACAAGAAGATAAAAAAATTTACATCATATAGAGATCTAACATGCTATAAATGTGGAAGGAAAGGCCACACATCAAGATTTTGTAAATTTGATAAAAAAAATTACAAGAATTAAATTTAGAAGAATCTGTATTAAATAAAATTTATGAATTATATTTAGATTATTCAGATTCTGAAGAATATTCAGATTTTGAAGAATTAAATCAGATAGATAATATAGGGACAGAATCAAGTTCTGAATATAGTAGTAAATCATTAAATGTATTAACTAAATAACAGAAATCTATATTAGAAGCAATAAAATATATAAGTGATCCTAAAATTCAAGAAAAAATGTTAAATAAAATATTAGAAGATGATAAACCTAAACATTCTATATTACCTAGTACTAGTAAACAAACATATGATCTAACTACAATATTAAATAAGAATAAAACAATAAAAAATAAACCAACCATAAATGATTTACAAAAAGAAATTAAAGAAATTAAATTAGAATTAAAAGAATTAAAGAATAAACAAGAAAATGATTCAAAAATAATAAAATCATTGCTAAATTCGACTTCTTCTGATGAAGAAGAAGAAGAAGAGGTTGAACAAGAAGAAAATAATGATAATAATAAAATTAGTTTAATTAGTAAAGACAAAATTCCTGATAATTTAATTTTTATGTTGCATGAAATAACATCTAGGAAATATTTAATAAAATAAAATTAAAATTTTCAAATAATTATAACATAGAAACTATAGCATTATTTGATACAGGAGCTGATTTAAACTGCATTAAACCTAGTTTAGTACCAAAAAGATTTTGGCAATAAACTAAGAAAAGTTTATCTGCAGCAAATAAATCTAAATTAAATATACTTGGTAAAGCAGAAGCCTCAATAATAGATAAAAATTTAGAAATAAAAAATATATTTATTTTAACCAACATTCATCATATGGTAATCTTAGGAACACCATTTATGAATTTGATAACACCTTATTCAGTAAATGATGATAGCATAAGTTTTAAAGTTAAAAATCAAAAGATAATTTTCCCATTTTTAGAAAAACCAAAAAAGGGAAATTTAAATCTTTTAAAGGCACATTCAATAAATGAGTTACAAATAAATGCTCTTATAAAAGCAAAGTCTGAACAACTTTGTAATTTAAAGAATAATTATCATTTGCAAAAAATAAATGAACAATTAAAAAATAAATTTATGCAAGAAAAAATTAGTAAATTAAAATCACAAATAGAAAAAAGACTTATGTTCCGATATTCCAAATGCATTTTGGAATATAAAATAACATATGGTTGATTTGCCTTATGAAATAGGCTTTGATGAAAAGTCTATTACAACTAAAGCTAGACCCATTCAGATGGCGCCTGATTTAATTGAATTTTATAAAAAAGAAATAAATGATTTAGAAAGTAAAGGATTAATAACTAAATCTAGAAGCCCTTGGTCTTGTGCTGCATTTTATGTAAACAAGGCCTCTGAAATAGAAAAAGGAGCACCTAGATTAGTAATAAATTATAAACCTTTAAATAAAGCTTTAAAATGGATTAGGTATCCTATTCCAAATAAAAAAGATTTATTAGGAAGATTATATTAAGCTAATATTTTTAGTAAATTTGATATGAAATCAGGATTTTGGTAAATCCAGATTAATCCTAAAGATAGGTATAAGATTGCATTCACTGTTCCATTTGGACAGTATGAATGGAATGTTATGCCTTTTGGACTAAAAAATGTACCCTCTGAGTTTCAAAGAGTAATGAATGATATATTTAACCCATATACTAAATTTTATATTGTATACATTGATGATGTATTAATATATTCTACAACTATAGATGAACACTTTAAACACTTAAAAACATTTTTTATGGTAATTAAACATAATGGATTAGTATCGAGTAAAACAAAGATGTCTCTGTTTCAAACTAAGATTAGGTTCTTAGGACATTATATAGAACAGGGAATAATAGAGCCTATAGAAAGAAATTTAGCCTTTGGGGATAAGTTTCCTGATCAAATAATTAATAAAGCTCAATTACAAAGATTTTTAGGTTGTTTAAATTATGTTATAGAATTCTTTCCCAACCTAAATAGAACTATTAAACCTTTGCATGATAGATTAAAGAAAAACCTAGGTCCATGGACTGAGGTCCATTCTGCTGATTATAGCTAATTTAATTTTATTTTATTAAATATTTCCTAGATGTTATTTCATGCAACATAAAAATTAAATTATCAGGAATTTTGTCTTTACTAATTAAACTAATTTTATTATTATCATTATTTTCTTCTTGTTCAACCTCTTCTTCTTCTTCTTCATCAGAAGAAGTCGAATTTAGCAATGATTTTATTATTTTTGAATCATTTTCTTGTTTATTCTTTAATTCTTTTAATTCTAATTTAATTTCTTTAATTTCTTTTTGTAAATCATTTATGGTTGGTTTATTTTTTATTGTTTTATTCTTATTTAATATTGTAGTTAGATCATATGTTTGTTTACTAGTACTAGGTATTATAGAATGTTTAGGTTTATCATCTTCTAATATTTTATTTAACATTTTTTCTTGAATTTTAGGATCACTTATATATTTTATTGCTTCTAATATAGATTCATGTTCTTTAGTTAATACATTTAATGATTTACTACTATATTCAGAACTTGATTCTGTCCCTATATTATCTATCTGATTTAATTCTTCAAAATCTGAATATTCTTCAGAATCTGAATAATCTAAATATAATTCATAAATTTTATTTAATACAGATTCTTCTAAATTTAATTCTTGTAATTTTTTTATCAAATTTACAAAATCTTGATGTGTGGCCTTTCCTTCCACATTTATAGCATGTTAGATCTCTATATGATGTAAATTTTTTTATCTTCTTGTTTATATGGTCTTTTACTAGGTTTCCTATATTTATAAGGTTTATAAGGTTTTTGTTTCTTATAATAATCATTTTTATCTAATTTTTTCTTATAATCCTTTTTATGGTATTTCTTATATGGTTTTTTATATTTTCTTGTAGTAGAACATTGTCCATTACAATCTTTAAGTTTTTGTGTTATGCTATAATCAAATTGTTTACAGAAAGAACCTAGTTCTTGTTTAGTTTTTCTCATTTCTTATTTTAATGATTTTTGAAGTTTTATGTCTTGACAAAGTTTTAATCCTTCCTTTTGAACTATACTAAACAATTGTCCATAGGTTAAAAGATCATAAGGAATAGGATTTCCATATTCCTGTTTTATATGGTTCCTAACTTTCTCTCCTAGGAAAAAGGGTAACCCTGCTAAGAATTTTTCTTTCCAGAAAGCCTGGTTAGAATCTTCTCTAAGCATTATCCTAGTTAGGAAAGTTGTTTTATAAAACTAAAAGTCACTAAGTTTCTTACACCTAAGATTACTTAGTAGTTAAGCATTTTTATCCTTTAAGTGAGTAGGATCACCTATGAAATGAAGTGATATAGTCAAGATTAGTGTTGCCACTGCATCTTGAATAGTATCACCAAACTCATTTAATATAGGTATACCATCTTCATAAGTCTTTATAGCATTTAGAATTTTTAAATGTTGTTCATCAGTGAGATGATTATCCCACCAACCTTTAAGTTGACCAGTAAAGCCAGCTATAAGAAGTTCAGCTATAGTTTTATCTGAGGTATCTGTTTGGGTTATATAAGCATTGACAGCCATTGCCATCTGTTGCAAGAGACTTAGAATATTGTATTCTGATAGGCTATCAATGTTCCATTCATATACTGAAGAGGCATTATACTTATACTGTGTCAATGTATTAGGCCTGTCTGTTATACCTAAGTCTGGGGCAGACATTTTAGGTACTATAGGTTGATTATATGTTATGCGATTTATTTGTGATTCTAAAGCTTTACTAAAGGTTTCAATATCTTCAGACTCAGGTTGAGATTCCTCAGCTGATTCTGAGTCTTGTTCTTAGGTGACTATACTAATGGTTTTAGAAGCTCTAGACTGAGGTGTTTCTTGAACTACCTGTTTTGACCCAGAAGAAGAGTCAATTTTACTTAATTATTCTTTAATTGCTTTAACAAAGTCAGAATCTTTAGATTTGACTTCCTTTTGTCATGTTTTAGAAACTTCAAAAGGTTTAAAAACATGAGATTTAAGTTTTTTTATCTTTTACATCTTTTTCAATTTTTATTATTTTACTTTCTTTAATAGTATCTTCTATTATGTTTAATTGTTGTCCTATACTTAATAGGTGTGCATTACTAAAATTATTTTGTTCCAATATTTTTCTGTTAGGATCATCTTTAGATACTATTTTAAATGGTGATATATTTATTTCTTTATCTCCATGTACGAATACACTTAATGTTTTAGGTGGATGTTCACTCTGTATTATTTTATCTTTTACTTTCCATTCTGTATCTTTATTCCTAATGGTTACTGGATTTATTAATTTTTCTGCTTTAAGTTTTCCTTTATAAATTCTTTTAAACCAAGCAAAGAATTTCATATTAACTTCATAATTCTTTATAAAATCAACATATTCTTCTTTAACTGATTCAAGATCTTTTACCTTTTTTATTACATTTTCTAATTTATCTTTATTTTTTATTGATGTCAATTCTTTATCTAACTTATCATAATTAAAAATTAATTCTTTATTAATTACATTTAATTCTCTATCTATGTTTGCTACATTTTCTGTCATGAAAGAAGCTGTAGGTGACATAGGTGGAGAGGGAGACTGTTCTATATTCTGAGATTGATTATAATTAGGGTTTGGTTCCAAAGGGTTCATTGTTCCTGTTGGATTATAATATAAATGTTTTACTGTTGTACTATAGTCTACACCTTTTAATTTATTACTAGATTCAGGTATATCTTATGTAGAATACCTAGACTTTACTACTGTTTGCAATACAGGTTTAGGTTCATTTTCTTTATATGAAGCATATATTACAGAAGGTAACTGTGAGGCTCTACCTATATCTACTGTTGATGCAGAGGAGGAAGAGTCTGAATACCTACTGCTTATACTATGTCTACTGAATTTTAATTTAACTTTACCGTCTTCATACTGTTCAATTTTACTAAGTTCTATATTAGGTTTAACTATAGTCTTTGGTTCAGGAAGAGGAACAGCGTCCTCTATGACCCATTCATTAGGGAGACTAATATCTTTCCACTGAATAGTCCTAGGGATTACTGTATCAGCTTTACTTAAATTTATTTGTAAAAATTTAGTTTCTCCTAATTTAGGTTGCATTATATACTTCGTAGCAAAGGCAGATACTATTGCTTTATAATTTATTTTATACATTAATGCTACAACAATAGATCCTTCAAGCATTTTATAATTGTGTGTTTTAATTTCTAATACTACACTTTTTAATATATTTGGATCATTTAATGAAATTGTTATATCTGGAAAACAGTCAAATGAGATAGGTCCACTACTCAGACTGGTTTCTATAGTTCCTAATAGTGAGTCATTAAAATTTACAAACCTAGCGTCTCTGACTACTGCCAAGATACTAGTATTTAATCCTTCTCTAGTTAAATGTTTTATACCTATTTGTACTAATCCTATATGTATATACTTATATTTTTTATTTTTATGATGCTTTATTGATTCTGCAGAAAGTAAAGTTATCTTTTCAAAGGGTTTACTTAACTGTACATCCCTTTCTTCAGCTTTAATTATATAATCATTTTTAAATATATTTAATTTTTATATTTTATAAATCTGTTCTTTATCTATATTTGGTATTACCAAATTATCAATTGCTTTATTAAAGTCTTCTAAAATTACTTCATTTCTGTTTACAATCCTTTTAACTTCTGATGACTCAGAACTATCTGATTTAGTTGTACTAGCAGATTTACATAGAAATGGTTCCATTTTTAAATTTTTGAAAAATAGATTTTAAAGTTTATTAATGTTGGTTTTGGTAGCGACCACTGACTTACTGCCCTAAATGCCTGTCCGTCGGCTAACACGGGTCTTACTGCATATCCAATACCTAGACAATACTAAGTCCACTTCTAGATCTATAAATAAAAAATTTAACTATGTAACAAGTTCTATATCTATCTACTACCACCCCTAAAAGAAGACGGCTCTGATACCAGCAAAACGTAAGGATCTTTGACAGGGGATTGAATAATTTTTTAAAAGGATTAATAAAACAATAAACAGTTAGGTAAAATAATATAAATATAAACAAACAGAATATAAAAGACTATATTAAAAACATATGAAAATAATATCATTATAACAGATACATTCAGTATCATCAACTCTTTCGAGTCTCAAGTGTATAAGTTGTTCTGATACCAGTAATAAGATTAATAAGATTAATAAAACAATAAGCATAAATAATTTAAAAGCATATATTAAAAACATATAATTTTTTTTCTTAAATCTAAAATTTTTTAATTATGTTTTATCAATACACACTTTTAAGTCTATTTCTTTTAGTATACCTATTTATACTATATGAGGTATAAATATACGAATTCCGTATAAGTATACAACGTTGAATAGAGGGAGAAGAAAGCAAAAAAGGATAGAATATGGAAGTCCTTTTCAGTTATTAGTAGTGCATATAATTTCTGATGTTTTAATTCCAGATTAAGCTCAACTTGCACGTTTATTGCTTGCAAGAATCAAAACAGAGCATACTTATAAATGGAAATGAGAGATGAAATATAAATTTTAAATTTATTTAAATGAAATAATAATACAGAATAAAAAATTTAAAAATGAAATACAAATTATAAATTATAACTACCTTATACAAGAAAATCAATAGGTGAAGAGGTTACAGAACTGGAAGAAATATAAGTGAAGAAGGAAAGGGAAGAAGGAAACTAAAACTAAGGCTTAAGGTTCTTCAATGCCTTCTGTATGAGAGAGAGAGGTTTCAGATCCCTTTTGCCTTCAGAATTCGCTTCATTATATAGACAGAGGCTTTAAATCTTTATTGTTCTTGTCACATGACTGGTACTGTAGAGGAATAGTAATCTGTCATTACTATTTGCTTTTACTGTACCTTCACGCGGCTGGAACTGTAGAAGAATAGTACCTTGTCTGGGATACTGTTTGCTTTACTGTTGAGAACTGTGGATGAACAGTTCTTCTGACTTTACTGTTGGTTTTCCTCTGGTGAATACTGTTGATGAACAATATTTTGTCAGTGGGCACCGTCTTTATTGACTTTAACAAACTGAGTGGAGAAATTAGGTTTCTCCTGCCTTTAATCAGATAAATAAGATTCAACTTCTGACTCAATTTTCTTTTTTACTTTTCTTTATTTTTTCTTTCTTTTCTTTTTCTTTTTCTTTATTTCTTATTTCTTTTTCTTTTTCTTTACTTTTTCTTTTTTCTTTTTTCTTTTTCTTTTTTCTTTTCTTTTTATTTTTTCTTTACTTTTTATTTTAATGGGGGACAATATACCATAGCAGTCATCTTCATTACTGGGACAGTAATCCGAGTCAGATGTCTCGGTGGAGGATGACGTCATGGAAGATGAAGAAGTATCCAAGGAAGAGGAAGGAGATTTCCTTCTTCTGGATGGTGCTTTAGATTTTTTAGAATGGGCTTTAGTAGAAGATCTATCAGAGCATGTTCTACTGGGCTTAACGGGCTCAGAGGTTGAAGGAAGAGAATCAACCATCCGTTCCATTAAGGCTTTATATTCTTCTGTAGTTTTTGCAGCTGCAAGAAGGGCTATATTTTGGGCTCTTTGAGCTCCAAAAGAAACTGATAGTCTTGAGTCAAGACCATTATGGTTTCTCTTTAAGAGCCATGCTTTAACAGTTTCTTCAGTGGTAGAATTGCGAAAGGCAGTCCACCACTTGACTTTAGATTTTCTCAATATAAGAGGGATATTGGTACCTGACTGGAGAGAGGCGTCAAAGTACCATTGATATACCCAAGGTATATTGAAGGTTAAGCAAAAGAGAAGAAGAGGGGGAAAATTCTTCTCATATGGTGTAGGATTTAGGTGAACTTTATAATACTGATAGGCTAATTGTACATCGTGTGGTAGACAACGATCATCATTACCACAGTAATGCCACCAATTAACAAACCAGAAAGGGAGGTTATTAATCTTTATATTGGTTTCATAATAGATAATCCAGGAATGAGTTTTTCCAGGGTTTTGAAAAAATAAAGCTTTAGTCCAGGCATCTATATAGTCCTAATAGTTATATGAATAGCAATGGGTTATAAAAAAGAAGGGCTTTAAATTGCACAGGAACGTGCAAAGGTCTTCCCCATTCAGAAGAATGGAGAATTTTCTTTATTTTAAAAGAAAAATAGGCTATAACAGCCTTATCCTGCTGATTATAATTGTGTTTTAAAAACAAAGAACCAGAATCCACAAGAATATTAAGATAATACTCTTGGGTTTTAGAAAATTCTTTTGGTTTGAAAAACCATCCTTTAGGGTATACAGATTCAATTATGGACCATGGGTTCTGCTGAGCAATCCCAAAATTAATAATTATTTCTGTAAACCAAAAATTTTTATTATGCCAAAAAGACTTTGACTTTAATGGAAAATTTGAAGAAACAATTTGAGTTGAAGAACTTGAAACATTCAACTTATTTTTAGAAATATTTTGAGCTAGGGTTTTTGAAGATTGACCTAACTCTGTTTTAAAAGGGATTATAGAATTATTACCTGGGCTTCAGGAGGCGGGAAGCCCATTTTTGCAAGAGCTTTAAGGATCTCAGGAGATTGGGCCAGCTGAGAGACCCAAAGATCCAATTTGGCTTTATCATCTTCTTCTTGGACAGCATCAGCCCAAGACTTTATTGGTTTAGGGTTTGCAATACTATCTGAATGATCAGATAGGGCTTTAGGAGAATTATCATTTAGGGTTTTCTTGGCCTTATTGGCCATTTTATTTCTGTTTTTCCCCATGATCCCTGAGAAGGAATTCATGAGTAAGGAAATCAGGTAAACTATTGTTTTCTCCTTTAATAAACTCAATATCAAAATCAATATACTTAAAATAGCTTACCATCTAGCAAAAATTTGTTTTGAGGCAAGGTTTTTAACATCCTTTTGCAAAACATCTTTAGCACTTTTTCAATCAATCCTAAGTAAAAACTTTTGATTTAATAAATCTGATTAAAATTTTGAAATGCATAAAATAATACTCAAAATTTCTTTCTTTATGGTTGAATAATTTAATTGGGTTGGACTCCAATGTCCTGAATAAAATTGGACTATGGCTTCTCTACCCTCTTTAACCTGTTTTAAAATCCCACCAAAACCTATATCTGAAGCATCAGTTTCTACTATCTTAGAGGCTAATGGATCAGCTATATGTAGGCAATGAATGGTTTTAACTAATGCATTTTGGAATAGAAAACAACATATAGTTGATTTGCCTTATGAAATAGGCTTTGATGAAAAAGTCTATTACAACTAAAGCTAGGCCCATTCAGATGGCGCCTGATTTAATTGAATTTTGTAAAAAAGAAATAAATGATTTAGAAAGTAAAGGATTAATAACTAAATCTAGAAGTCCTTGGTCTTGTGCTGCATTTTATGTAAACAAGGCCTCTGAAATAGAAAGATGAGCACCTAGATTAGTAATAAATTATAAACCTTTAAATATAGCTTTAAAATGGATTAGGTATCCTATTCCAAATAAAAAGATTTATTATGAAGATTATATAAAGCTAATATTTTTAGTAAATTTGATATGAAATCAGGATTTTGGCAAATCCAGATTAATCCTAAAGATAGGTATAAGACTGCATTCACTGTTCCATTTGGACAGTATGAATGGAATGTTATGCCTTTTGGACTAAAAAATGCACCCTCTGAGTTTCAAAGAGTAATGAATGATATATTTAACCCATATACTAAATTTTGTATTTTATACATTGATGATGTATTAATATATTCTACAACTATAGATGAACACTTTAAACACTTAAAAACATTTTTTATGGTAATTAAACTTAATGGATTAGTATTGAGTAAAACAAAGATGTCTCTGTTTCAAACTAAGATTAGGTTCTTAGGACATTATATAGAACAGGGAATAATAGAGCCTATAGAAAGAAATTTAGCCTTTGGGGATAAGTTTCTGATCAAATAATTAATAAAGCTCAATTAGAAAGATTTTTAGTTGTTTAAATTATGTTATAGAATTCTTTCCCAACCCTAAATAGAAACTATTAAACCTTTGCATGATAGATTAAAGAAAAATCCAGGTCCATGGACTGAGGTCCATTCTGGTATAGTTAGACAAGTCAAAGACTTAGTTAAAACCACTCCTTGCCTACATATAGTTGATCCATTAGCCTCTAAGATAGTAGAAACTGATGCTTCAGATATAGGTTTTGGTGGAATTTTAAAACAGGTTAAAGAGGGTAGAGAAGCCATAGTCCAATTTTATTCAGGACATTGGAGTCCAACCCAATTAAATTATTCAACCATAAAGAAAGAAATTTTGAGTATTGTTTTATGCATTTCAAAATTTCAATCAGATTTATTAAATCAAAAGTTTTTACTTAGGATTGATTGCAAAAGTGCTAAAGATGTTTTGCAAAAGGATGTTAAAAATCTTGCCTCAAAACAAATTTTTGCTAGATGGCAAGCTATTTTAAGTATATTTGATTTTGATATTGAGTTTATTAAAGGAGAAAACAATAGTTTACCTGATTTCCTTACTCGTGAATTCCTTCTCAGGGATCATGGGGAAAAACAGAAAGAAAATGGCCAATAAGGCCAAGGAAACCCTAAATGATGATTCTCCTAAAGCCCTATCTGATCATTCAGATAGTATTGCAAACCCTAAACCAATAAAGTCTTGGGCTGATGCTGTCCAAGAAGAAGATGATAAAGCTAAATTGGATCTTTGGGTCTCTCAGCTGGCCCAATCTCTTGAGATCCTTAAAGCTCTTGCAAAAATGGGCTTCTCGCCTCCTGAAGCCCCAGGTAATAATTCTATAATCCCTTTTAAAACAGAGTTAGGTCAATCTTCAAAAATCCTAGCTTAAAATGTTTCTAAAAATGAGTTGAATGTTTCAAGTTCTTCAACTCAAATTGTTTCTTCAAATTTTCCATTAAAGTCAAAGTCTTTTTGGCATAATAAAAATTTTTGGTTTACAAAATTAATTATTGATTTTGGGATTGCTCAGCAGAACCCATGGTCCATAATTGAATCTATATACCCTAAAGGATGGTTTTTCAAACCAAAAGAATTTTCTAAAACCCAAGCGTATTATCTTAATATTCTTGTGGATTCTGGTTCTTTGTTTTTAAAACACAATTATAATCAGCAGGATAAGGCTGTTATAGCCTATTCTTCTTTTAAAATAAAGAAAATTCTCCATCCTTCTGAATGGAGAAGACCTTTGTACGTTTCTGTGCAATTTAAAGCCATTCCTTCTATAACCCATTGCTATTCATATAACTATTGAGACTATATAGATGCCTGGACTAAAGCTTTATTTTTTCAAAACCCTGGAAAAACCCATTCTTGGCTTATCTATTGTGAAACCAATATAAAGATTAATAACCTCCCTTCCTGGTTTGTTAATTGGTGGCATTACTGTGGTAATGATGATCGTTGTCTACCACACGATGTACAATTAGCCTATCAGTATTATAAAGTTCACCTAAATCCTACACCATATGAGAAGAATTTTCCCCCTCTTCTTCTCTTTTGCTTAACATTCAATATACCTTGGGTATATCAATGGTACTTTGACGTCTCTCTCCAGTCAGGTACCAATATCCCTCTTATATTGAGAAAATCTAAAGTCAAGTGGTGGACTGCCTTTCGCAATTCTACAACTGAAGAAACTGTTAAAGCATGGCTCTTAAAGAGAAACCATAATGGTCTTAACCCAAGACTATTAGTTTCTTTTGGAGCTCAAAGAGCCCAAAATATAGCCCTTCTTGCAGCTGCAAAAATTTCAGAAGAATATAAAGCCTTAGTGGAACGGATGGTTGATTCTCTTCCTTCAACCTCTGAGCCCGTTAAGCCCAGTAGAACTTGCTCTGATGGATCTTCTACTAAAGCCCATTCTAAAAAATCTAAAGCACTATCCAGAAGAAGGAAATCTCCTTCCTCTTCCTCGGATACTTCTTCATCATCCATGACGTCATCCTCCACCGAGACATCTGACTCGGATTACTGTCCCAGTAATGAAGATGACTGCTATGGTATATTGTCCCCCATTAAAATAAAAAGTAAAGAAAAAATAAAAAGAAAAAGAAAAAGAAAAGAAAAAAGAAAAAAGAAAAAGAAAAAGAAAAGAAAAAAGAAAAAAGAAAAGAAAAAGAAAAAAGAAAAAGTAAAGAAAAAGAAAAAGAAATAAAGAAATAAAGAAAAAGAAAAAGAAAAGAAAGGAAAAATAAAGAAAAGTAAAAAGAAAATTGAGTCAGAAGTTGAATCTGATTTATCTGATTAAAGGCAGGAGAAACCTAATTTCTCCACTCAGTTTGTTAAAGTCAATAAAGACGGTGCCCTGTTCATCAACAGTATTTACCAGATGAAAACCAACAGTAAAGTCAGAAGAACTGTTCATCCACAGTTCTCAACAGTAAAGCAAACGGTACTCCAGACAATGTACTATTCTTCTACAGTTCCAGCCGCGTGAATGTACAGTAAAAGCAAATAGTAACGACAGATTACTATTCCTCTACAGTGCCAGTCATGTGACAAGAACATTAAAGATTTAAAGTCTCTGTCTATATAATGAAGCGGATTCTGAAGGCAAAAGGGATCTGAAACCTCTCTCTCTCATATAAAAGACATTGAAGAACCTTAAGCCTTAGTTTTAGTTTCCTTCTTCCCTTTCCTTCTTTACTTATATTTCTTCCAGTTCTGTAACCTCCTCACCTATTGATTCTCTTGTATAAGGTAGTTATAATTTATAATTTGTATTTCATTTTTTAAAGTTTTTATTCTGTATTATTATTTTATTTAAATAAATTTAAATTTTATATTTCATCTCTCATTTCCATTTATAAGCATGCTCTGTTTTGATTCATGTAAGCAATAAACGTGCAAGTTGAGCTTGATCTGGAATTAAAACATCAGAAATTATATGCACTACTAATAGCTGAAAAGGACTTTCATATTCTATCATTTTCTGCTTTCTTCTCCCTCTATTCAACGCTGTATACTTATACGAGATTCATATATTTATACCTCATATAGTATAAATAGGTATACTAAAAGAAATAGACTTAAGAGTGTGTATTGATAAAACATAATTAAAAAATTTTAGATTTAAGATACAAAATTATATGTTTTTAATATATGCTTTTAAATTATTTATGCTTATTGTTTTATTAATCTTATTAATCTTATTACTGGTATCAGAACAACTTATACACGTGAGACTCGAAAGAGTTGATGATACTGAATGTATCTGTTGTTATGATATTATTTTCATATGTTTTTAATATAGTCTTTTATATTCTGTTTGTTTATATTTATATTATTTTACCTAACTGTTTATTGTTTTATTAATCCTTTTAAAAAATTATTCAATCCCCTATCAAAGATCCTTACGTTTTGCTGGTATATATATATATATACACACAAGGCAACAGAGTAGTGAATTTAATAAGAAGATAAAGAAAATTACCGCAAACACTGGTTTTGAAAGTGTTTTGAATAGCAGATAAAGGGACCTCGGCAAGAGGGCCAATACATTGAACCCCAGCATCGTTAACCAAAATATCAATTCTCCCATACTTTTCAAGAACATTTGTCATTACAGGGTGAACACTTTCATCTGATAAAACATCCAATTCTTGGAGATAAAATCTATGGTCTTATTGAACAGTTGCGAAGCCATATTGAGAGAAAGAGAGGCAAAAACTAAATTTTTAAGACCAAAACTAAATTTTTAAGACCATAGATTTTTCTCAAAACTATTCAATAAGACCATAGATTTTATAAGCATCTATGGTAACAATTTTTAAGCAAAAGGCAACTACTCCTTTCTCTTTTGAGAAAAAAAATATACGTATATAGTTATAAAAATTGTTAGAATTACTTATTTGCTTTCCTTTAAAATTTTTAATTAACTTTTATCATTTAGCTTATACAAAAAAAAATACATTATTCATTTCACAATTAAATATATTTTTTTAGAGAAATTGATACTTTTTAAATGCAAAAACTAAATTAATTTGAACTTATTTCATAAATAAAAAATTTAAGAAAAAATTAAAAGCACAATAAAAAAAATTATAAAAAATAAAATATTATAATTTTTGTTTTTTATTTTCATTTTATTATTTATACTTTTAATATTATAATATAATTTTTTATTCAACTATTTTTTAAAAAAGTAAATAAATTATTTAATATTTTTTTAATAAGAGTGATGTTAGGATTTTATAAAAAAAAAATTATCCTCTTTGTTTAACTTCTAGCTTTGCCCCTATTGTTGAAGGTCACTGATGGAATTCAAGGACCTACTAACGGCAACAACTAAATAATTATTGGCTGCAAATTCCTTTGCCAATGCATGGCCAATTCCTCCTTGACTGCAACCAGTGATTAGAACCACTTGTTGAATATAAGATCCCATTTGGATTTGATTTTGATTGGATTTCTTTTTTGCTTGATTGGGGAAAATGAGATTTTTGTAACTGAAAAAATTAGACTGGAAAGGAAAGATTTTGAACGGCTTTATAGCAAAAGGGATTGAAATCAGAAGTGGGTTTTCGTTGTTTCCAAGAAGTGAAGCTCTCATTTGGTGGTTGGTTTCTACTTCTCCTCGCCCAGCCGCGTTGCCTCCGTGGCTGTGGAACTAAATTTTTCCTAATTTCATTTAACATGTCTGACTGACTGTTGAGATGGCTACATAAAGCATGATGTTTAAATTTTAAACTTACTATATTTATCATATTTTTGTATGAATTTATTTATTTTATTTTAGTAGCCATTTATTATTATACATTAATCACTTTATTTATTATATTTATATATTTTATATTAAATAAATATCTATATATAACTATAGCATTAATTTTATGGTCTAATAGTCTATTAAATATGAAATAGATAAATATAAATGGTAAAATAATTAATATGTAATATTTTAAGTGTTTATTAAAATAAAATAGTCATATATAGAGAATAATATGATAAATTTATAAATACAGAGAATAAAATGACTAAAATTATTAAATTCATAGCATAAATTGATATAAATATAGAGAATAAAATGATTAAAATTATTAAATTCATAGCATAAATTGATACATACGATCTAACTTTTATGAATTTTTTTTAACAAAATAAATTTTATGATATCTTTTGAAATAATTTCTACTTTATTTTTCTATTTTTTTTTTGTAAGAAGACTCAAATTTATTGAACAGTGGCTAATTTAGAATAGAAAACTCCAGAAACATTTCTAAGTTCAACTAAGAAATACCATGCACAAATATTCAATTTCAACCTTAACCTTATAAACTAGGCTTAAATTAGGATAAAATAATTAATTAAGTTCTAAATTTTTATGTAGATATAAAAATAATTAATTTAATCAATTAATTTTAACATAAATTTTATTTTATTTGAATGAATTCAAGATAGTTGATATGGAGCTTTTTCATAGCAGGAACATAACTTTTATCTCCCTTTATAATAAAAGTTGGGACTAACTTTTAAACATTGAGAGTGAGATAACATAGATGATGTAAAACCCTTGGTTTTTGAATGATTTTAAGTCTAGGGGCAAAATGGTAATTTTGCACCTTAGGGGGCAAAATAGTCATTTTGTGTCCTCATATGTTGTTTGAACATAATTTGATGGTTTGAATGTCTTTTTGATACTCAGGACGACGAGAAGGTCGTTTTGAGTATAATATTGTATTTTTGGGTGCCGAGGGTATTTTCGTCATTTTTGAATTTTTCGTAGTTTTCGGTATTTTTCGGGTATTATTATGCGTAAAACATATTTATAAATTATTTTGGGTTAAAGTTTGAAGTTAAAAATAAATTTGAGTTGATTTTGTGAATTTTATGGTTTTGGGTAATTTTTTATGAAAATAAATAGTTTTGTGGTGTTTTTAATTAAAATAAATTAGATTATGGTCAAAATATATTTTTAAAAGTTTTCTTTCCTATAAATAGGGCCTAGGTTTGATGGGGGAAGGTTTTAGATCACTTTTAATTCGGGTGGCTTAAAAAAATAGGGTTTTAGGCAAAGATTAGAGGGCCTGTCGTTTTGGTCTTGGCGCGCAGAGGAGGCAGTGTCGTTCGGTGAGAGGTTTGTGTCGTTTGGCGGAGAGGCGCGGGCCAGGGCTTCGTCGTTCAGCCTGCGAAGCTCTGTCGTTTGGCCTGCTGCGGCGTGGCTCGACCTGTCGTTTTGCTTCCCTTTCCAGCAGCAGCAATTTTTGCTATTTTGTGTGTTTTGAGGTTTTTCTTCCACCCTTTTGCTTTGATTTGACTCCCATCTACCTAGAACATGTTCATATCATATTGGGTTGGTATTTTTCTTAATTAATTTGGCTAAATTCGAATTATTATTTAATTAAATAGATTTTTACAAAATAGGTTAGGTTTTGGGGTTTTTATTGTTTTGAGGGATTTTGGTTATTGAATTAATTGATTGGGCTAGTGTGTTGGGTTCTGAAATTTGATGAATGTATTGAATTAGGGTTTGATTGAATTGATTTGGGTATTAGGGTTTTCGAATTAATTGTTTTCTTTGAGTTTTTGGATGATTTAATTCTCTGCTGAAGTTTGATGTTAGTGTTGTATGTTGCTCGATTTTTAATTAAATATTGGAACATGATAAAAATCTAAAATTTGGATATGTGTCTCGAAATTGAGTCTAGTTTATAAGAAAAATAATTTTTGGGATTTTGGAGTATCGTATATTTCTGAAAAATTCAAGTTTACTACTGTTGTCTGACGAACTGTACTGTAGATGCGATTGCATCATCTGTAACTTTCAAAATTCATATTAAAATGTGTAAAAATGTTTTAGATTTGATTTTCATATATGTTGAAGTTCTGGAAGTCTAATTTACAAGAAAAATATATAGGGTTATGTTTCTGTTGTTATATTTTTGAAATAATTAGATCTTTCTACTGCTGTCAGTATACCTTGTGAGCTGTATACTGTTATGAATAAAAATTGGTTGAGAGACTTCTAAGTCTCGAAAAATTATGAAATTTTGGTAGGATGCTTTTCAGATATCAAATTAACTTCTGGTTGAGAATTATAAATTTTTCATATACTGGTTAATTGTTTTGAATTTTACAAGTTGACACTCGTTATTCAGGTTTATCGGTAAAATTGTATTTGGTGAATATTGATTATTTAAGTAAGGTATTTGATAAATTTAAATTGTAAGGACTTTTTAATGATGTTTTATATTCTGGAAAGCAAGTTTAGAGGTGTGGTATTATGACGGTTAAGTTATGATTGGTTGACAAAAAGGTTTAACCTTGTTATGGAAACTATTGAATTGTGTGGATTCACGTCATGCATTCCTATTTGCACTTGCATACATTTGTAAGGGTGGTTGTTAATTGATGGTTAATGGTTAGGCGGTGGTCCAGCAGCACCTCAGACTTAGGGTGGCAGATTGCTTAGCTGACTGTTAGACCAGGTAATTTCTATGGGTGTATTTGAACTGTTTATATTGTACTACTTGCTAACAACTTTTATATATATATATATATATAAACCATTCTTATAATATATTATCCTTTCTATATATTCACTGGACTATTCTTTCGAACTCAGCCTCGCATGCTTTAGGAGACAGAGAAACTATTCTTATAATATATTATCCTTTCTATATATTCACTGGACTATTCTTTCGAACTCAGCCTCGCATGCTTTAGGAGACAGAGAAACTTGCACGTGATTGTATTTATGTGAGAATATTGAATTTGATATTACTTGTGCTGTGTGATGGTGTGTCATGAAGGGGAAGGAGGTTACTGAGGCTTAATGCCTATACTGCTACTGAGGCTTAATGCCTATACTGTTTACTGAGGCTACATGCCTAATTACTGATTACTGTATTGTACTGAGGAGTTATAAGGGCGGATGTGACTGATATTATACTGTACTGTTTACTGATTGGTGACCCCGACACACCATCTTGATTGCTTAATTTGTGAATGTATTATATGTACTGCTTATATAACTGTTAGATGTTTCTCTGCCTCTCATAGGCTTACAGGGCGTCTATATAAAACGCTCACACCCTTACAGATTGTCTTGCAGGTTTACAGTGATTGCCTTCGTCTATCTTCTTTCTCTTCTTTGGGGAAGTCGATCAGGTTTTCCGTTTGTGTTTATCGGTCCTTCTGCTTAGAGATTTCCGGATATTGAACTTTTGGGCGGATTGAATCCGAATCCCTTTTTGTGTAATAAGTAGAACTTGTCTGCTTTAGATTTCCCGAATGATTTTATTGGGATTTGATTATATTGATGGTTTGCATTTGAACTAGGATTGAGGATTATATAAGTATTGAACTGTTTTGCACTTAGACTGTTATGAATGTTTCTAAGGCTTATGTGGTCGGACTTCGGTTTGGCTGCATACCGGTCGTGGCCCCTGGGTTGGGTCGTGACAGATGAATTGAAATCATAAGCTATATATGAAGATGAATTTGAAGTTGACATTGTTTTGAGTTGCAAGTTTGCAGAATGAATATTGTAAAATTAAAGATCATGGGTAGTGAGTTAAATTAGGAATATTTTTGTATGAGGTAGTAATTTACAACTTCTAATTCATTTTTTAATATAACTTATGTTATATTTATTAAATGTAAGTTTTAAACTATTTTATGAGTTAATTTTTTTTACTAAAATCATTTCCTTAAGCATGTGTTGCGTGCTCAAAATTAATATAAAATCTGGCCTTAGTTGTTTTAATGAGTAGAAATTTAGTTCTTAATTGGATAAAAAAATTTATTTTGTCCTAATTTTAACTTATTAATAAGTTGAAACAACAAAATACCACATGTTGATGAGGAGAGATATCAACTATTAACAAACGAGAAACAGTATAGTTATCATCTTAAAATCTATCTCTATCATCCTAATTAATAATATTTTCTATCCAATTTATTTATTGAGGGAAATAAAAAAAAAACTTCTAAAAATTTCGAGATGCAAATCCAAAATTTTAATATGAAAATTGTCATATTATCATAGAAAATCTTATAAATCAATTAAAAATTATCAAATTATAAAATAGATGTCCGTTTATATAGAATATAAAGGCTAAATAATAGCTCATGTTATGCAATGGTTTATAATATCTTATGTTATTTTAAGTAAAAAAATAATTAATATATATTAATATATAAAAAATTGCAGTGTATAATATTAGAAATTTTCATATTTATATATTATAAATTATTTATAATAAGATATGTTTAATGTATTGAAAGCAAATTAAATATTAAATATTATTTAATTGTAAAAAATGAAATTATTTTTCAAAAATTATTTCAATAAATTATAAAACAAATTTAATGTTTAATTGTAATTATCATTCTTTGATGATATACATTATTTATTGAAAATTATTTTATATAAATTATATAAATAAATAATAAAATACATTTTTTTATATAAAATTATTTTAGATAGCATAATTAGTTGTAATTATATTGAAAAGATTAGTTTTTTAACAACACATATTCATATGTTTTATAATTTTTATTTTTGAAATTAATAAAATACCAAATTTAAATTAAATTAAGAAATTATAAATTATAATTATAATTAGATAATATAATTTTTGGCACATAATAATGATCTAATATTTAACTCTTAGTAAGTTCAAGAAAAATACTAATATAAAAATTAAAATAAAGAATCAAAAAGTAAATGTATTTAAAATTTTTAAATAATGATGCATTTTGTAGTTTTTTTGGATACATATTAGAAAATATTCATTAATTGTTTTCTTAAAGTCTTTATATACACAATAATTTTAAATTTTGTTATATAGAAATTAAACATTAAAAGTCAAAATTTAAAGCTAGATATAAAAATAAGATGGCTGAAATTATAAATTGAATACAATTCAATAAAAAAAATAAAAATTTAAAGAAAAAAGCAAATTATGAGTAGATGACTAAATGCTTGGTTGACATGCTATGACATTTATTATTATATATTAGAAATTTATTAATTAATTTTGTTAAAAAGCATGAATATTTTTTTACATTGCAATTGATTAACAATAGAGAAAAAAACAAAAAGAAACAATGTAAAAAAAAACATTTTGCAGCTTATGGGATATGAAGGAAACAAAAAATAAGGGTAAAATTGAAAATTAAAAAAAATAATGGAAAAAAAGAGGAGGGTAAAAATTAAAAATCCAAAAAATAAGGTTGGTTATATAGAAAATGCACCACCATAAAAAAACAGTAAGTCGTAAGCAATTTTAGTATATGTAATATTAATTAATATAATAAATATTACTCCGTCCGTTCTCTTATTTTAGAGGAAAACAAAAAAAATACAGAAATTAATAAGGTAGTTAATAAATTTATTGATCGCAATTTATCTTAATTAGCCTTAAATATGCTTAATCATATAATTTATAATGTTAATAGAGAAATAGTTCATGGACACAATATTTTTATGAAGCATTTATGACTGAAATTTTTATTTTAAAATAGAGAAGATAACTTGTCTTCCACTTATACAATAATAACATATATTAGCATGCAAATAACATAAATAATTATGTACAATTAAATTGCTTTCATAAATAAGGCACTACTTAAAAAAACTTGATTTCTAATATCAATAAATGAATGTATTCAATTGATGAAAAGAATGTTCAAAAATATTCGGACACAATTTAATTAAAAATAGCGTAAATTTTTAAAATAGAGTGTAACACTTAGTAAATCTGTGTATAAAATATTAAAAAAAGAAAAAAATCATATATTGATTGTGTACAAATCTATAAATTCAGGCACAAATATCCGTTAACATTAAGTATAATTAGAAATCACCTTTAAATTACAGCTCAAAGTAACCTAAAATACCTAATACCCTTGATTACATTCTCTTTCGCCTTTAAATTACCTAAAATACCATTGATTAATAGTAAATGTATAATTAAGGCCCCCCTAATTACAACTCATTCAAATAAGACACTAACGCTTATTTAGAACACTAAAATTGCAGAGAGAGAGAGAGAGAGAGAGAGAGAGAGAGAGAGAGAGAGAGAGAGAGAGAGAGAGAGAGAGAGAGAGAGAGAGAGAGAGAGAGAGAGAGAGAGAAGGAGGGATTGTGCCCTTAATTTGGTTAAAATTTTAAATTTCACAAAATAAAAATTTTCAACCACTTGAAAATTTTACTTTCCCTCAAGGAAGAAAAGTGAATGACTACTTTCTGAATATATGACTATTTTGTATCAAAATTTGGCTCTAAATGTTTTGAGGAACGAAAAAGTCTCCTCAACTAAACTCGGTAACTTCAACAAACTATTTTTTACGCACTAAAAATAATAATTGTGGCCTAAAAATGACAATATGTCATTTAATATAAATGCACTTATTTCAAAATTAATCTAAAACTTCGATATGAAAATTTTAAGTCATATTAGTCTATACAATTTAAAATTGTACCTCAATTAACAGTCTGATACCAATAATACTATATTTTTTAAATAACTAGGGCTCGATAATTAAAATTAGTGGACATATTGTGATACATGATAATAACTAACTTATAGTTGTGCCCCAATTAGTAAAATAGAGCGCAACTTAATAAAATCTCTCATTACCATAATATTAATTTATGCATTGAAAAATGATATATATTAATTATAAAATTCACATTTGTCTGCCACTAGTCTTGTTTATGTACAAAATACATTTACTTGCAAGAAAAATTTTAAATTTTCCCTTATGGAACACTCCTCAATATTTTTCATTGTAAGCATCTTTTTCTATATAAAGAGAATACCCTAAATAATTTTTTTTTAAAGTAAGAAAACGGAGGAAGTATCAACCTATATATTAATCACTGTAATAAATATTATCAACCTATAACTTTGATGAGGATTATCTATAACCAACTAACAAGTAGGTGGAACGGATAATTTTAAACCACATAAATGGTTAATGTGATATTACAAATATTATTATAATATAGTTAGTTTATTTTTTTTAGTCTTGAAAAAATAATAATTATACATGTATTAATTATAATAAATATATTACTTCCTCCATTATGTTGAAATTATCATTTTTAACTTATTCACAAATATCAATATAATTATTACATTACCTTAATTTTACAAAAAATTATTATGAATAATTTAAAATATCTTTCATTAACTCATTAGTTTTAAAATTACTACACTCTCAATTCATTAATTAATTTTACATAATTTTTAGATTAAAAAATATATACAATTTTTTCAAAAAAAAAAAAAAACTACTCCTACCAAACTCTCCATTATTTAAACTTAGAAATATGTGATGTAGATGAATAGTCAATGAAGATAATAATGCTATTATAAATAAAATTAAAAAAAATGAGAGAGAATTTAATGAATTGATTAATATTGTGATGATAATAATATGGGTATAGTCGAAAAAGAACTAAATAATTTTTTTTTAATTTTATAAAGTGATAATTTCGATAGGACTTTTTTTTTTCAAAAGTGATAATACGAAAGGAATATAATATTTAAGTTTATGAAATATAAACTTATTAAATTCATTTTTTATGTTATTGTATTAGATTATTAATTTTAGACAAATTATATATCAATTTATAACATTAAGTATTTTATAATACTTTTTTATAATTTGAATTATACTTATTCATTTATTTAATATTAATTTACATATTTTTTTAGTCAATATGCATATCAATATTTTGATTAATATTTTCTTAATATTGAGATCTTAATATTATAATACACAGATATATAACTAAGGAAAAAAGAAAGAAATGTAGATTGTTATGTATTACATATATATATATATATAATAGGAAAAAAAACTAATTAATTGACATTTATTAAAAGAAAAAAAGTAATATATTTTTTTTAGTACCGGAAGCTTGATTACCTAGGGAATCTACTTGATAGGTTTTAGTGAGGGAATAAACTTACCAACCTAAAATTTTAAGACATTGAGTCTATGAGTCTTTTGTATTTATGTACCTTTCATTACGTCTATCTTTTTCTAATGTGAAATTCCTTTCACACTTACTATATTTCGACAATCTCTATTTCAAGTATGAGCTCTCACATTTGGACCTGAACTCCCTCTTAAATGAAATTCTTTTTGAATTCAGATTTGGGCATGCAACATCACATGTAGCTCTTTATATTTCAATTGATCTGGAGCCTACTGGAAGTAACCTTTGTTCTTCCATATGGAAGGACACAGACAATCACAAGATACGACTATCGTCTCCATACTCATCCCTATCGAACCATCAACTTTGATACCATGTGGCACTAGAAAGCCCGATTTACTTAGGGAATATGCTTGATGAGCCTTAGTGAGAGAATACACTTGATAGGTGTCGATACCACTAAAATTAAATATTTATTCCTACACAAAATAAATTATAATAGTAATGAATAAGATCAAATTCATAGAGAATTGATTACTTAATTAATTTATTTTTTGAAAACTAGAATAAAGCTAAAATGAAAAATTAAATTAAAAGGGGGGGGGGGGGTATGATTAACAATTAAAATCAAATTAAAACTGAAAATTCATAGAGAATTCATAGAGAATTGATTACTTAATTAATTTATTTTTTGAAAACTAGAATAAAGCTAAAATGAAAAATTAAATTAAAAGGGGGGGGGGTATGATTAAGAATTAAAATCAAATTAAAACTGAAAATTAAAAACTTATAAATTAAATAACAATAAAAGATAATTTGAAAATAACAATAGAAACAAATTTAGTTGAAAATATAATTTCAGTTTCAATTCTTTGGATTAATCATTGATGCAAAGATAATTCTTCCTAACTTTTCAATAAATCCATTCTAGTTATTGGAGATGCTCGTAACAATCAATCATTCCTTAGACTTTAAATTAATTAAGAGATGCTTTCTAATTAATCATTGCTAATGAGCAATCCTATAAGAAAGTTTTTAAAATTTAATTCACTAACAACTTTAAGAATTAGAAGGATCTAATTCTAACCAATAAACTCAACTGTGTGGTTCTTTTAAGTTAGATTATATATTTTTATAGTATTATACCTAATTGCCACTAATTATCAAAATAACAAGAATAATTACGGATTCAAGTTTGATTGGTAATATATTATTCTATTTTAAGTTTGACTGGTGATATATTATTAAATTAAATGCACAACAAATCCTTTTTTAATAAATAGCAAAACAATAATATGATTAAGCTGCAAAAAAAATATAAATACTAAAAATTAAAGGAAGAAAAAAGAGAAATTATTTAGATCTCATGATCATTTGTTGAATTAAAACCTCAATAAATATCCTAAGATAATATTTATCTTTATCTCTAAATAAGAATGAAAGTCTCAAAATATATTATGATATCTCTCCAAAATCGCAGCACATCTCTTACCAAAAAGATAAAAAAAAATCCAGCTTTAATACCATATTACACATATTAAAGTTTATGGATCCATATACATATAAAAATACATATACAATGGTTAAAATCACTTGTATAAAACCTTTGTTTTAGGTTTTGTCAAAGAAAAAAAAACTTTGTGTTAGGTTCAACATTCTGTCAATTATAAATCCTTAAGATATTTAATTATTATTTGATGTATGATTAATTTATAATAATTTTATTTTATAAAAACTTTATATTTCTAAAATTTTATTGTTAAATATGAGAAAAAAAATACATAAAAAATGATAAATTTAATGATAAATAATGACCATGGTAATTGTTGATGGTCTAATGGCGATAACCAATGGTTGTCGATAGTATATAATGGTGATTGACAAATTAATAAATTTATATATTTTTTTATTGTAATAGTTTGCTAAAATTCAAAAAGTAAAATTTTGTTTTGAAAAGAGAGAATCATTTTTCTTAAAAATGAATTAGGTTTTTTTTTTCCATTATTAGATAAATATTTTTCATTGACTACCGGTCTAAACATGAAAATATGAGCATGAAATAATGGAGCCTTAATTTACCAATATTCTAATTAAATTAAAATAATAACCTATATTTTATTCAATATGATAAATGAATAATTAATTTAAAAATTAAACGAGTTATAAAACAATTATTACAATAAACAAACTTAATAATTTCAACATGTTAATATTATTGTATAAATATAGACACAAATATTCTTATGGGTCAAGAGCACTGTAGATCCTTAATTTTGGCCCTGAATGAGTTTAGTTTGAATTAAGAGGCTCAAATTAAATCCGGTCTAATTTTTAAAGTTCAAATTAGGTTTGATCTAAATTTGAAATTGATTCAGTTTGGTTTGATTCGTTATGGGCTATGCTCATATTGAAATGGACTTGCCCAATTCGATATGAGCATGCTCATATCATGGTTCAATTCGATATGAGCCAAGTTTGTATTTAATTAGCAAAGCCTGCTTAATTTAGTATACTAATTAGGTTAAAATGCCAAATGATTCGGATAATCAAGAGGTCTTCTGATAGATTTATGACTTGTAAAACCTGATTAACCCTAGGATTGCCTATAAATACAAAAGAAAAACAAAAAAAGGGGAAGGGACAGAGATCTTAACAATTAGAATTCGAGAATTAAAAATAATGAGCAATTGCACAGAGAGTAAGACAAAAGCAAAATAGGAGAGGCAGTAGCTAAACAACAAGGACTGTTTCACTCGGCCAAAAGCAATTGATCTAAGAAGACAATAACATCATCACGATTCAATTTCTATGGATTGAGATGTTCAAACAAAGTTTAGTTCAACAAAATTAATTTGGTGGAGATAACAAATGAAGGTATGAATTCCTTGAACCAAATTCATTATTTAACTTAACAGAATGTCATCTTCATTATAAATATTTGTTGTGTTTTTCTTTTAAACTTATTATTGTTTTGATTGTGTTTACACCATGATCTAAAACCCTAATTTCATTCCTAAACCCTATTTCCAAACTAAAACCCCAATTTATAATTTTAAATCCTAATTTCATTCTAAAATCCTAATTTGATCAACTAAACCCTAGTTTTAGGTCTAGACCCTAATTCTACAATCAAACCCTAATTCCATAACCAAATCTTCCACAACAAAACCCTATCTTATAAATCATTTATCTTTCGAGGGCCCTATCCCTTGACCCTCGTCCGCTAATTGGCTAGCAGGACCGTCATGTGCGTTGCACACTATAATTTGTTAAGGGGTTAATATTAAAATTTACTTGTGAATTGTAATTTTTATGGTTGATCTTAATTTGATTATTTTAGCCCTAACTTTTATAATTCTTTATATGTTTATGTATTGCGAGTTCTTATTATTTGAAATTTTGAGGTTGTAAAAGATATGTTTCTACCTATGGTATGTCACGATCCAACCTGAAGGCACTTGACCGGCACTAGAAAATGGAAAAAACACGTGGCTTTCAGAATTCGTAGTAAGTTTGACAACTCATTTTTTGATAAATATAGATGGTGACAATAGTTACTATCTTGAACCGGGCACACTAGCCTACTAATATTATACTTTAATATGATATCACATTATCATCATCAGGCATTTATTAATATGCTTTTAACTAAACTACGAAACTAAATAAATAAGAAGATAGATAAAAAAAAAAAAGAAATACCGTGTGGAGTTCTAGAAAATAATTATAACATAATTATACAATAAAATATATACAATTAACACTCCTGCAGAGAAATAAAAAGACAAAATGACCTGAATAAACAGTACTCTTATGCTCAATCTGCAACCTGAGAAAAATGGTGAACATGAATGAACGTTCGACTCAATAAGCTATATAGTAATAAATATAATATAATTATCTCATGCATAACATACTCATACAAATGTCAATCAATCAATAAATTACATAAGCAAATAAGAATATGAGTAAGTCAGTAGGGCCACACTAAATCTCAAACTAGAAAGTCTATCCTCCTATTTGGTTCTTTTAGTCCATACATTTCTCTTAGAATTCAATACATAGAGTTCGACATCACAACTGTAGCCAAGCAGTGTTACCTGACTGACAAGCAGTGATGAGCATGAAAATGCCCTTGCCGTCACGCCAATCTTAATCTCATCATATAATATCCTCATATCACAACCCTTATCCCCGATCATATGTGGTCACACATCATCCTAACTCTATCCGGCATTACATATTATATACATTAAGCACAACCAACTCATACTCAACACACATTATGCTTATAACAATAATAACTGTACATATATTGCACTAGCAGTCGATGCATTATGCAAATGTAATTATGAACGTATATTGCATTCACAGATTTATAGAAACCCAACAATTTTCCTTGAAATATTTGATTAAAAATAGAAGACACTTGAAAGTATTTTTAATCGACAATAAAACTATTAAAATATAGACAAATACGACTCTAGAGATTTTACCAAAATTTCGGTAGAGTCTCCTCTATAACTAAAACATTTCTCCCTGAAAACAAAATGAGAACACACTTTAAAAAAAAAATCATAACAGTTAACGCCAACCTAATTGCCCTATTTGGGTGACCATTATAATTCTCAATAACTCAAATATAAGCCCAATATACATCTCATAAATACAATAATAATAGTTTATTATATCAACGTTAATCTTATTTATTTAATTTACTAACAAAATATTCACTTAAAATTTTAAGATATATGCTAATTCAATTTTAAATAATTTTTAAAAAATTATTTTATAACCGTCCCTCAATTATAATTAATTACCATATAATTTATTTACCTCATTTTATAAAAATAACTTGGTTAATTTAATTATAAAAATACTAATTTTAATCAAGTAATTAGTTTTAATTTTTTTTAAATATAATACTTTAACTACTTAATTTAATTACTTAGTACTCTTTTTACTTATTTAATATTTAATAATTAACTCAATTAGAATTATAATCTTTAAATTACAAATATTTACATTTAATTAGTTTTAAATTAACACCTTCAAAATATCCAAATTTTAACCTATTTACTATCAATAATTAATTATACATATTTATTATTATTATTATTATTTATTCATTTAATTATATCTAAAATTACTATCATAACTCATAATTTATTTTATTATCTAATTATAAATTTCTACCAATTAAATACTAAAAATTTATAATAATTAGCCTTCAATTATTCATTATTTATCCTATATTTTTACTATTTTTTTATCATCACTAGAATAGTAAATTTGTCGTTGAAATAGTATTGATGTCGCCGAAAAACGGTAATCAGAATATTATCACCGTGGCCGAAAAACAGTTGTCGGATTTTGGCCAAAATTAAAAGTGGTCTAAAATTAACAAATAATATATCAAAATGAAACTCATGAGGAGAGGAGTCGAATGGTATATGAATCGTCTTGAAAGGAGGTCAAAAATGAGTGAAAAGTCTGGTTGAAGTCGTCGACAGTGGGTCTTTAGCGTGGATTTTGGACAGTGTGTGACTAGTACTCCAGCGTCGAACGACAGTGATCTTGGTGGCGTTGGACTCATCGAATGATGGGCTTTCCAATGGTGTAGAAGAGTCAAAAAATGTTCACCGAACAATAGTAAATCTGAAAAAAACTTCGGATGCTCTCTCTCTCCCTCACTTTCTCTCTCCTTTGTCTCTCCTCTCTCTCTCTCTCTCTATTTCTTTTCTTTTCTTCTTTCCTTTTTCAATTCTTCCTCCCCTTTTCTTCTTCTTCTTCTTCTTATTATATTATTATTATTATTATTATTATTTATTATATTTATGTATAGGATATTACACGGTAGGTGCCTTAGTTTATTTAAATTGTTTCTTTTATTATATTATTTATTTTAATATATTTGGGGATTAATGTAAGTGACATATTTTTACCAATTAGTAAGTGTCCTATTTTATTTACTTATATTTTGGATATTGGACATTATAAGGGTATATTTTTATTTTGTGGGTGTCTATTTTATTTTTTTGTTTGATTCATTTATGATGTAATTTATTTTACCTAATTGCATGTAATATGGGTAATATTGTAATAATTTAAGAATTTTATAATATTTAGACCTGAAAATAGGGCAGGTTCTAATAAACAGGGCATTATGAGGGTACTAGGTTATTCTCATATTTTTCATGCGTACTGAACTTTTTAAACTAATGTAGGGGGTTGAAAATTTCTTAGAAATCAAGTCATCAACCCCTTTCTATCTTTTCGGCTTGTTGGGGGTGACGACTCCAAATTCCCTGGGTTTAGACCTGTGTTTTCTAAGGCTCAGAGCCTAACAATGCCGAAGTTACAAGAACCATTCTATCAGGAGTGGGGGTGAAAATGCCTGCTCTTAGGCACATTGTAGCATCTCACTCCATAATTTTATGAGTATTTAATGGGTGGAGAGATTTATTCTATAACACCCTTTATACCTTATATATATAATATATATACCCCATATACGTAAAATACATATCTAAAATACAAAAGTACTACAATAAATATATATAAATACTCTCATTTTAATATTAAAAATAGTTTATAAATTTATAAATAAAATTTTTTAGAAAAATTTTGCCAGAGTTTTGTTTGTAATTTCAATATTTTCAAAGTTCAACAAACATGACCTGCAAATAAAATTTCACTCCCAAATATTTATAAAGCCAATCTCCAACAACTCTCCAAAACCCCACTTCATTAATTTACATAACAAGATTTTATATCCAAAAATTTCTTATCATGTGTATCTATATATGTACATATATAACAATACCAAAATATTTATAATATACATATATTATGGCTAAAATTTAGAAAATCCAAAGTACACAATATGAAAAATTATACATTAATGTAGTAATGGCACAATTTGTCTTGTGGTCTTATGGCAAAATATAACCAACTCACTCTAGACCGCTCTGCTCTGCAGTCCTCTCACTTGTGCTATACAACTAACTATGCTAAGCATATAGCTTAGTGGTACATATTTAATGACAATAAACTTTCAAATTAAATACTTAATTATATTTTATTAAATGCATTATTTTAACCAATCCTTCATTAACTCATACTACTCACTAACATGTCATAAAAACACCGACACCGAGGGCAAAGTGTCAAATATATCACCCAAAGGCTGTCTTCTATTAGCATCGAAGATAAAGTGTCCAATATCACCCGAAGGCCGTTTTCTTAGCATAAATGTACCAACCACTCCTTCCATGACTATTTTCATATTACACTATACATAAACATGAGTCACATTCACAATGTGACTAATTCCTCACATTTCACAAATACATCTATAGTGTACACAATATCACATAACATTAATAACGCTTAATACATCCAGAGCCCCTGTACTTGTGCGTTTTTGTCACTTTATCTCATGAACTTTTTGGATAACCATTTTGCCTCCTGAACTCATTTTTTCTCTTATATAGTTTCCCTTTCTGTGCTGAAGTGGTAGATCATGTGAATGCACGTGCGCACTATCGTGTGACTTGTTTTATTTTTAATACAAAAAATAACAAGTTAAAAATTAATTTGAATAAAAAATTGAAAAAAAGAAAAATCGCTTCCAACTTGACTCTCTTGTTTCCTTAATTAGATCGGTGTCGGTGACTCTCTCACTACCTCCGGCCAAAAAACTCGATGTCAGATGATGGATTGGATGAATTAGAGTTGTCGTCATTTGCATATTTTTGTCAGCTTGAAGATGATTTTCCATCACCTCTCATCTCCTTTATTCCACTTTTTGATGATTTCCCTGATTTCATTTTTTTTATTATTTTTCTAAATGTTTCTTTTTCAATTTTTCCTTTGACAAAGAGTCACATGCTCCACTAGTTGACAGTGAATGCAGTTTTGCTGATCTTGGCAATTTTGGCAAGCCCTTGTCCCTTGATATTCTTAATATTCAAATGATTAATTGTTCAAAAATATTAAATTTCATCAATTGTTTAAACACATTTTGCTGCATCATCTTCTGTATTTCCATTTGCTTTTGTTTCTCCATTTGCTTTTCCTTCTTCAGTAGCTTTAGCTTCTCAAATATATTTAGGAGCTTTAAACTCATTCATCTACATACAAATAAAGAGTCAAATCATTTTCAGATCTAAATTATTTCAAATTTATATTCTAAAAACATATTAATGATTACCCAGCTTGGAGAATTCACTGAGGGAACCACCAACAGTGATGGCTTGGTGGTGGAGAGAATGCCGAGGCTATTGCAAGTTTTGATTCATGGAGAAATCAATAAGATGTACTAATGTTTTTCCTTCAAAGGATTTAAGAACTACTTGATTTGCAATTATATGAACATATTTTAATTATGGGCAAATTTCATAGAGGTGGATCTGAAGAACATTGAAAAGAAAAATTAATTTTGGGGTTTTGATTTTCATAATATACGAATTTGGAGTAAAATTAATTTTGGATAGTTAACTGACGTGTCTTTTTTCATCCTACATGGCATTCACTTGTTTGTACTAGCAGCAAGTCTAAAATGCACACACCAAAGGTAATCTATTTATGTGCAAAGAAGGGGCCGTTGAATAAGTAAAAAATCGAGTATAAGAGGCTATATAGTTACTCGAAGAGTATAGGGGGAAAGTGATAAAAACTCTCAAGTACAAAGGGCTATGAATATATTAAGCCCATTAATAAATTTCATGCATGCCATGTACAAACATCAATTTATATTGGACAAATGCCCAATATAATACTCATCACATAACTATACAACATTGTAGAAGTTATGTGAATTCCTACATTTCAAAATAACCATATACATATTATGCCAAATCACTTTTTACTAAAACACAAGTTATTAAGATATGTACTAACATCCTTTTGCTTCAAAATCTCTTTTCAAGCTTTACTTCCAACAAATTCTATACTTCACCACTTGCACCAATTTGGCCTAGGCACATGCAAATCGTACAATAAATACAATTATTCAATTAATATCACTTCCATGCATAATTTATATCAAATAACCTTTAATTATACAATTTCCTTCAAAATTTCCAATAAAACTCTAATTTCACCACTTATATTTTATTAAAACTTTATCCTACCCAACTTAGTTCCAACAAAAATTCATTACTTATATATCAAAATAACAACAAAACAACTCATTTCAATAATTATATCAACCTCCATCTAAAATCATAATTTCACATAACATACTCCTAAATTCCAACTTCATCGAAACCAAGTCATATTCAATTTTAACCATGAAATCATAACATATATATTAAGACAACCCTAAATCAACCTATTGTTATAATTATAACCACATATACTAGAAATTCTAATTATACATATTCACTACATAACCCTAATTTCATCATTTATGTTCTCCTCAACCAATCAACAACCAAACCATTATGTGATCATCATTTAAACTTCATCACTACTGATTTTATTGTTTTATATGAACTTTCTTTCTCTAGCCTAATCTTACATAACCATGAAAATCAAAGAAAACTAGTTAAAATTAAAGAATACTTGCTTGAATTCTTAATTTCACTTCCAAACCTACTTGATTTCTTGAACTTTTTGATGAAATTTAGTGTATTTATTAAAATCACTCTCTCCCTCTCACTCTCTCAAATCTCGGCCAAACATGGAGATGGAAGAAGATGATGGCCTTTCTATATTTTTCATTTTCAATTTTACCCCTCACTTAATTACATAATTATAACTAATTAATTAATAAAATATTATAATATTTTCTTTCTTCCTATCCATATTTATCTTAATTTTATTTTTTAAATAATTATATTTAAATTTAACTTTTGACCTTTGACTTTTTTTAGCTTTTACTATTTACTAATTTTATCTTTTAGTGAAATATATACTTTATGTATATCTTGCATATACGTTAAGTATACACCATCCATATTATTCTGCCATCACTCTAATTACCTTCCATATTAATTATTTAATTATATTTAAAAATTGTGGATGTCATACACTCAAAAGCACTCCCATTAAAAACAAAACAAACATCATATAAAGTTCATCAAACTATGTAGAATCATAATTAAAATCCTTAAGTAACTGCCACTTGGATCGACAACACAAACTAGTCTCCCTAGCAGCACTTAGCTTCTAGACCCAAGAAGCAACCTACCCTTTCTTAGCTTTCATAGTCTTCTCCAATTGCTGAAACCAATCTTTGCAAGCTTTAAATTTAGCATTCAGTTGGTCACCTTCAACCAAAATGGTCTCCTACTTGGCCTTTAATTCCTTAATAGCATTCAAATGTTGTTGAATCTCTTTGGTGGTAGCATCAAACTCACCTCTCATATGGATAAGCTTGGTTGAGGAATTTTTCATCAGAGCATAAACTTTCCCATTTAGGTCCTTATTAAGCTTAAAGTCTTCTATTTTCCTTGTCAACTCACTCTCTAGAGAGAAGTACCGTTACAAAGCTACAGAGAGTTTATTTACAATGGCAATTTACCAAGACAAGATTTTTTGCTTTGCCTTATCAGCTCAAGTAGCCTGAAGATAAGAGAGGGAAGATAAAAATGAGCTCTTTTTGCTAAGAATAGTGATGTCTAGCTTGGATAAGTGCTTCACAGATGCCTTGGCCGCCATAATTTATGCTTGTTTGATTGTGGTTAGAGTTTGGGGAACAAGAGCTGCAAGTTACTCAAGAAAAGAAAAATCAAGCACATTTGAGGTTGGGTTTCTGTGATTTTTCCATTCTAGGGCTTGAGACAAAATATTGAATTAAGTATTAGTGCAAGTCTAAAATCACCTGGTGAAAAATAGCAAACAACAATCATTGATTACTTTCTATAGAGTCTTGGAAGTAAGATTTGCCTCTGCCAAAGTGGTTGCTCCACCTAATATTGGTTCCCTAACATCAACATCTGTCTCTAGAGATTCTTGCACGTCTTTAGCAAAAGTCTTCTCCTCGATAATTTTTTCCTTATAGTTTACTTGACTCCTAATTGAGGACGTACTCCTAGATGCAACCAAATCCTTTGAAGAAGTTTGAGGCTCTGACATAGTTTTTCTGAAAGGTTGAAAAGTAGAAACTTGAAATGGTATGACTTCAGGAAAAAAGATTGATTGAAGAATGGCCTGTGAAAAAGCCATTCAACAATGAAGAGGAAGGAAAAAAATGCCCAAGAAAGGAAATTAACCTAAAGTAGGATTTGATAGAACCTCATCCACTTGGATTGGATCATCAGTAGTATTGGTAAATTTGGACTAGACTGGAATCCAATTTGACTTAAGTGTGGCTTAGGAGTAGGCACATGCTTTGGAATTCCAACCTTTGAGCTTACAGAAAGAGGGCGAGACCTTTTGGTTGTATTAGGGCCAGTGGGGAGCACAACATCACCTATGAGGAACAAAGAAAGAAATCAGATAACACTTAAAAAGAGCTAGTGGTGACATGGTTCTTAAAGGAAAAAGAATAGTCTATAAACATGAGCTGAGGGAAAGTGAAAATATGAAACAAAAGCAGTTGGATTGCTTTAAAGTTGAGAGACTCAAAACATTTCAATCAAACGAGGCATTGGGTAATGTCATCAAAGGGCTGAAGGAATAAGGAAGCCTTAATGTGAATACTAAAGAAGAGAACAAAGGGAATAGAGGCAACCAAACTAGCATTCACACTCTATGATCTCACTTTAGGGAAGCAAGTAGAAAGCCACAACTAAACTACCTAGAGGCACTCGTGAATTTTACATGAGGAAACACATTAGTGAATGCTGCAATAAATGAAACCCTGACGAATGATTCCCAAAGCGAAGACTCATCTTGTAGGCAAAGAATGAGCCAAGTCTAATTATTCCATAATGGTTTTCTCCTTGGTAGGGCATAAGAGATATTTGTATATTATAACCTAAAGGAATTTAATATGTTCCTTAACCGTGAGGGTGTCTTTTAAAAAAATCAGTTCTTAATCACTTGATTAAAAGAAGCTTGTTTGGTTTAGGAAGTGCGGATGATCAACAAGCTAGGATCTTTAGAATTTATAAGATATGTTGTCTCCTTACCAAGGATAGGTAGTTCAATTAGATAAAAAATGTCCTTCAGATGATAGAATGCAGCCAAAAGGGAAGACAAAATTATTAACATGAAGAGACCAAAAACACAAGGCATCACTAGGGAAATCATACTAATAATACATCAACTTTTGGCTAAGTGAATCAGGTGAAGAATACCCAATTTCATCCAAATAGTGGTGATGTGTGGGGTAAATCATTTTACCCAAGTAGTCCATTCACTACAACCTTTAGGCCAAACCTTGGTGAAGGACCCAATTTGTTTAAGGTATTCAAAAATGAAAGGAGCATTAATGATAGGTGTAGAAGAGGCTGATGGCATGATGGGTTTGATTGTCAGTAGGGCCTCCAAGTTAGGATCCTCAACACTAAAGATGCTCGAGTCATTGCACCAAGTGATGATAATTCATAAAAAAGCTAAAAAGGAAAATCAAAAGAGAGAAAAATTGAGGAATTACCTAAAGTGTAAGGGTTTAGATAATGTGGCTACCGAGAATCTCTAAGTAGATCATCCTATAGGGCCTAGTGATAAAGGATAAAAAGTCACTAAAATTGAAAAAGAACCCTGAGGAAAGTAAGAGCCCTTAAAAAAAATTCACCATGAAAGAAGTTAAGTCCACATGGTTCAGGTTGATTAAGGAAGAGGAAGAAGCCATGGATTCTTTAGGAAAAATCAAGAGAATAAAAATTAAGAAAGCTCTCGGAGAGAAAGGAGTTAAGGAGAACCAAATGACCTACCTGTAATGAGAGAGCGCAACAAACATTGAAGAATCTGTAGAGGATAAATTGAGCATGAAGCAAGAACTCTTTCAAAGAGGGAGAAATTAGGTGTTTTTGGTGCAAAAATAGTGAAGTGAGGATAATAGGGAAGATAAAATAGGTGATTTCTACAATGGTAAAAAGCTTAGAGGAGTTGTGTCAGTAGCCATCAATGCTAAAATCAAATCATCTTTTTGTTCATGAGGATCCGAAAGGACGATACCTAGGGAGGATGAGTCTCAAGGAATGGCTTTAATGGTAAAAGATTTAGGCTCGTCTCAACTAAATTAAATGGGTTGGATGCTGATATGGGGTAAGTCCCAACGAGAATGAAGTAGGTGATTGGATTGAAGAGTTTACTGAGCTGGAGGATCAAATAGTTTTGGCAATGGATAAGATTTTATGATATTTTTAAATTTTGAACCTACTTCAAGATGGATGAAGGAAAAAGGATTATCAGGAACAAAGAAGTTAAAAATTTGAAAAGGATTTCTCTTATGTACATTACAAAAAGGATTGGATAAGGAAAGCTTAAAAGTAGGTGATGGGAATAGAACTGAATAAGGTTTACTAAAGATGGAATGACATGAGCTTTGAGAAGTCAACGGAAAAGCTTCATAAAGAGCAACTTTAGTCTGCAACCTCTCGTGCTTTCAGAACCATTTATCATTATTTGCACCAAGAAAGTCATTGGGCTTGGCCCATGTGCAATGGTCAAATATTTTCCAATATGAATTATTTTACTGTATTTGATTTTTTAATATTTGGGTAATTTACTTTACAACTATTTGAAGGTGTAGTCTTAAATTATACCAAATGAAAAAAAAAATTCATATAGACGACCTCAATTAATTTGTAATTAAAAAATTCTTGAGTTGAGTTGAATTTATATTTGGTAATATAAAAAAATTAAAGAACTCTACAATATTAGAAGAGGAATGTTAATCTCAGTCACTTTAGAGAGTGATTATTCAATAATTTATTTTTTATTGGTTAGAAAATATTTATTATAATCCCTCTCTCTTAATAAATAAACCTATAATAAATATTTCCTAACCAATAAAAGGGAGATTATTGAACAACCTCTCTAAAATGACCATAATTAGCATTTCTCATATTGAAAATGACAAATGTAATCAATATATTATTTTATTTGAAAATATTTATTTTTAATTTATTTTTCAAAAAAATTAAATAAATTTATTGATTAAATGAATAATTATCTATAAAAATATATATTACATCAATACAAATTATTCAAATATAAAAAATAAATTTTTATTTCCAATTCTAAAATGTATTAAATATATTTTAAAGTGTACTAAACATGTCATTGATATTTTCATGTATGTTTAATTGTTTTGTAATAATATCAAAGATCCAATAATATTTAATTAATAATGTGTAGTCTGGTGACCATGAGTGTATATTGCTCTTATCTATGTTTTGAATTCGAGTCTCGTGTTTCCTCTTTCCATATGTGTAATTTATAAAAAAAAATCCAATAATATTTGATTTTTTAAAAAAAAATTGAAAATTTTCTAAGACTTCATTTATCTCGAGAAAAGTAACTTGTCTTTGAAAAATATTTTTCCAAAAGACTAATTTTATGTTGCTTGGTTATAATATTAAAATTAGTTATAAAATGTCAAAAATTTCAATTTGTAAGACTAGAAACATATTTATACTAGAGTATGCAAACTGAAACATGTATTTGCAAGTGGAAAAGTATTGAAAAGTACTACTAGTACAAAATCAGTTAGTTTGTGCTTGATCCAACATTTGTTCACTCATTTATCCTCAAGTTATTTTATTACTGTTCGATGTGAATCACTTCCCAGCACACGCCCCCAAGTATCAACATAGATCCATTAACATTTGTTCACAAATTATAGACTGACTGAAATTTCTTTTTTAATTTCAATTTAGACTTGAATCATCATCAATCCAACAATGGAGGTTTGAAAACGAGTCCCATGATACCCATTATGACATTAGGATTTAACACCATATTATAGTTCATGGATCCATGTACACTTAGACATATGTAGATAATATTTAAAAGGGGTTTTGACAAAAATACCAAAAAATAAAAAAAAAATTAATATACTATATTTTTAATAAATGTTTAGATTTATAATAATTTATAATTTGTTTACTAAAATATCATATTTAAATAGTTTATTATATGTATTATAAATTTATGAGTATACATAGTTTTTTTTGGGACATTTACGTAATTACCTAAAAATATCTTTTATTTTAAAAATACTATAAAAATTAAAAATATTTATATTTTTATAAAAAATTTGAGTAAAATTTCAAAAATAAGATTTTTTTTTCTAAAAATATTTTTTTCCTCAAAACAATCAATATTTTACTTCAATTTTTTTTTTCAAACTTCACTATTAAATAAAAATATTCTAATAAAATAATAAAAATTAATATTTTAGATTATTTTCATCATATAAAACTCATAATTTTTTATAAAAGAAAAAAAATTAATTTTAATTATAAAAAATAAATAACACTAAAAAATTAAAAAAAGTAAAAAAATACAAAAGTATATTAATAAAAATTATTAAATTTATTTTTAAACAAAATTTATATATTATACACATTAAAAAAAGTATATACAAAATTTATTTATGTATGTTTGATAGATATTCTGTGTATATTTCATAGATGTTGATGATATTTTATAAATATTGTGTGTATATTATGTATTTATTATCTAAGTTGAATGTATTTTATGTAAAAATTATTGAATAATGTGTGAATATTATGTTGATGTTGTGAGAATAAAAAATTAAAAAATAAAATTAAAAAAATATTAAAAATATTATATAAATGTGTAGTAGATGTGTTATAAATATTATAGATACTTATATTATTGTGTATATATTTTATATATGTTATGTAAATATTATATATATGTTTTATTTTTTGTGAGCATATTAAAAATATAACATAAAAAATTTATTAATAAATATAAATAAATTTTAAAATAAGAAAAAAATAAAAATAACCTATTAAAAACTTAAAACTAAAAATAGAGGTACGTGTCTATATAAATGAAAAAAAAAACTTTTTATCCGTAAATTTGAAAATGCTAAAGTACAATTATGTAAACAATGTAAATACCCCTAATTTATTATAAATTTATTATAAAGTAATTAAAATACTTTTGGTAAAAATAAAAAAATTATAAAAAATAGTAAAGGGAGTAATTTTTTTATAGTTAAAACTCACTTGTATAAAACGAATTCGTTTGTGTTAGGTTCAACATTTAGTCAATTATAAATCCTCAAGATATTTAATTATTATTTGATGTATTATTAATTTTTAATAATTTTACTTTATAAAAAAAATTCATTTTTCTAAACTTTTATTGTTAAATATGAGAAAAAATACATAAAATGATTTGATGAGCAACAATGATCGTGGCAGCTATTAAAGGTCGTTAGTTGGTGAAGGCGATAACTGATAGTCGTTAATGAAATGTAATGGTGATTGGCAAATTAATAAATTTTTATTTATAAATTTTTATTTTATTTTAATCTGTTTGTTAAATTCAAAAAATAACTTTTCTTTTTGAAAAGAGACTTTTTTTTTTTCATTTATCACATAAACATTTTCTATTGACTAATCGTTTATAGCGTTCCAAACCTTAAAAATGAGAAAGATATTTTTTAGAAAAATATTTTCCATGAAATAATGGAGCCTAAATTTATTAATATTCTAACTAAATTAAAATAATAATTTATGCTTTCTTTTACCATTACATTATGAGGGAGGGGAATTACAAATATTTTTTATATTATCAACATGCAAAAAAATTTACTATTAGACTATCAACATGCAAAATAATAATTTATATTTTAATTTAAATTGAATATGATAAATGAATAATTTAAAAAATTAAAAGAGTTATAAAAGAATTATTACAATAGATAAACTTTTATTAACGGAATAATATTTATATGGGTGAAGGATCTCACTCACTAATTTCACGAGCATTTGATGGGTGGAAGGATGCACTCAAAAGCACTCCCATTAAAGAGTTCTAAAGTAAACAAAACCTTTTGGCTTTTAATTATTTGATTATTTTAGTAAGGAAAATCCTAGTATAAATCACTTGACAAGACTAGGAATTGAACACTAGTATTTAAATTATTGGGCTAGTTGATGAAAGATATAAATATCTATATTATAATGCAAGAGTTCGACTTAAAAAAATAAAAAAAAAATACAAATTTAAAAAGAAAAAAAATGCAAGTTACCAAACACTTTAAAACATTTTATTTCACAAAGCCACTAACCATTACACACCAAAGTAAAAATAAGCATTAAGCAAAAGAAAACATAAAGCTGCAAAACCAATCCCCTCAATTTGGCAATATTCACAAAATAAGGTAAAGAAAAACATAAAATTACAAAACCAATCCCCCCAATTTTTTTAACAATATAGAGAAAATAAAGCATAGTTAATCACATAATTAAGGCCAACATTAATCCTTTTTTTTTTTTCAAAATGCAGAGTCTTTTGCTGGAGGATTACCACCAGGATGGACTTTGTTATTGCTCCTAATCACTCCAATTGATGAAGCAGAAGAAGCAGAGGCTTTCCTCTGTTCTTCAATGGAAAGCTTTCCACCCATGTTTCTGTTTCTTTCCTCTTCTGCTTTCTTCAGTTTCTCCTTCTGGCGCTCTCTCATGATGTAAACTGCAGCACTAGCTGCTCCTATTGAAGACATGATCGCTTCTATGCCAAAATCTTTTGTGTTTTGTAATTTCTTTTGTGTGTGATTGAGAAGAGTTTGAGGGAATTTATAGAGTTGGTGACTGAGTAATTAAAGGTAATTATTTAATGATAATAATGGCGGAGAGAGGGGTACTTTGGTGAGGGATATTAATTTTTTAGGGCTTTTACATTATATGCCCTTGAGTTATTATTCTTTTTCAATTTAGCCCTCCAAAATTTTTCAATTTTGCTCCTTCCCAAACTTCTAATATTAATAATTCTAATTATTTTTCATTTTATGTATTATATAATTATGTATGGTACTCTTTCATGTCCTAAATTGATAGACTCACTTTTTATTTTATAAGAATTAAGAAAAATAAATTATTTTTATTAAAAATATAAATTTATATATAATTTTTGTATTATATCTTTACTTTAATATGAGATATATTTAATAGCAAGAGTTATTATAGAGATATGATATGTTAATTAACTTATTAAAATGATAAATAAGCTATAATTTGGGATAAATAAAAAAAATGAGACTATCAATTTGAGATGGATTGAGTAATTAATAATCTTAAAATCCAATCATAATATATAAATAGATAAACATTCATCATTTTATTTAATTAGTCAATTTATTATTTTTAAGTATAATATTATTTAGTATAATTAAATAAGGAAACACAATAATGTTTTAAAAAATTCTGATATTCCTTTTTTTAATATATATTATCACATATCTTAGCTATTTTTCTTTTAATAATATTTTATAAGTTTCTTTTTCATATTTATTCTCATATATATAAATTTATTTAAATATTTTATGAGTAATTTATTTCTTTTATATAGAAACATACATTAAAAATATAAAAACCTTAATACTTCTCGTGCTCTCTCTGAGCCAGTAATACTATAAGTCAATACTTCTTAATGAGTTTTTTCAAGGAGTACTATTAAAATATTGATTAAAAAATAATAATAAGTAATTAATGAATTTTTACGAATAGAAAAATATTAATTACAGTTATTTTAGAGAGTGACTATTCAATAATCTCCATTTAATTAGTTAGAAAATATTTATTATAATATATCTTTTAATAAATAAATTTATAATAAATATTTTTTAATTAATGAGAAGGAGATTATTGAGCAATTAATATTTAAAATGACTATAATTAATATTTCTCTTTAAGAATAATGTTATGACGCTCATTAGAAAACGACAATAAAATAAATAGTTTAAATCACATTTAAAAAAATATAAAAATAAATTAAATAAAAAGTGTTAATTTTAACCTATTATTTAATATGTTAAACAATTATAATTAAATATAATTATCAAGTGATAAATAAAAATTCTCAATTTCCTAAAATTTATAATCATAAATATACCCACAAATTAAAAACAATTAATTAAAATGATATTATAAAAAATTACTATAAATAGAGTTTTAACATAAAATTTACACTTTTTCTTTTACTCAACGAGGTGGACACAATTCATAATCTTTTCTAAAATTTACACTAATTTGTTTATTTTTCATATTTATCGCTTAACTTTTAATTTTTAACCATTTGATTTTAAGGATTTTTATAGAAGATCCTCAACCCTAATTTTTTTTTCTAAAGAAAAATTACACCCTATAATTTTTATTTTCATATTTTTTTTCACAATTTTTAATTTTATCTTATCTAACTCCAAGTTTTAAATTTGTTTTTAATAAATCTAACTCCAAGTTTTATAGTTAAACTTTTATATATTTATATATAAGCCTATAAAGAATGATGCTCTGAATTTTTACCATCTCAATTAAAATCATGATTCCCTTTAATTTTTTGCGTAATTTTTAAAATATTATTTGAATTATTTGTTTTTTTAATGAGTGTATGATTAGAGAAAAACTCTTTGATCAATTTATAAATAAATATAAGCATATATATATATATACATACATATATATATATATATATATATATTGAATAGGTAGTGCGTGCATCAGAGCTGACTAATTTGGCATTATCGATGGATTAATATTTTTACAAGAAAGGGAGTTAAAAGAAGAAGTTAGGGAATTAAAAGAAGTGGATGCTCTGTTCATGTCCATTATTATACCACAAATGGGTGCACACTTGAAGTCAAATATACCTTAAACAAATTAGGGCCTTAAGGCCTAGCTTAAGCTTACCCTTCAACAGGGCATCCGATTCCAATTAATTATTTTTATTGATCCACTGTGCCAACATATATACCACTCAACTTAAAATGTTGAATCTTATTATAAATTGTTCTTTAACAATATATAATTTATAATAAGTTTAACATGTATTCATGTAAAACTCATTGAATTTTAACATATATAGTGGGATAATGCCCAGTTTGTACCAATATTATTATACACAAAATTTCAATTCGAATGCTATAAATTTTTTTTTATCCAGTCAGTTTCTTAATATTTGATTTTGACTTAATTTGGAGCTTAACAAATTTGATAAGATTAAAATTACGAGATTCATTTCATAATATAAATAATAAAACAATTCAAAATTTATAAATTATATTTTTAAATAATAAAAAAATACGATATTTCCATTGCTTCGTCCATATAATAGCCATACATTAGCATTTAGAACTACTTCTCGTGTCATCTTGGGTCAGAGTCCCAGTCATAGTACTTACAAGTGTCTCGATAAAACTACTGGTCGTATTTAGTTAACCAGGCATGCCAAGTTCAAAAAACATTCCTTATCAAGTTAACATTCCTTATCAAGTTTCTCTCTCAGCAGACACAAAAACGTTAATGATGGGCCTTGGTTGCAGCTCTCTTCAGTTTTTCCAATTCACTTGGACTCTACTTCTTATGTAGGTATTAACTCTCTTTCTTCTTCCAACTATAACTCCGATTCAGGTTCATCATCAGACAAAAATTCTACTTCACCCCAAACTCCGTCTTCACAACTTTATCACTATCAAATAAAAATTAAATTCTACTTCACCTAAACTCCTCCTTCTTCGCAACTTTATCACTATCAGATAAAAATTAAATTCTATTTCACCCCAAACTCCTTCTTCACAGACTTTGGCACCATCAGATAAAAATTTTATTTCACCTTAAACTCCTTCTCTTTCACAAACTTTAACCCCATCTGGTCCCTAATCTCCAACTAACACCACTCCTATTTCTGATATTCCCGAGCCCAACCTCAACAGTTGGTTTGTCCCTTGTCGTTGATCTCACCAACTATACCAACCATCCTTCTTTTACTCCCTCCCATCCTAAACTTGTAATTCATTCTAAACCTGTAATTTGATCTCATAATATGCAGCTCAGACCCACAACCTTATACAAAAGACAAGCTAATGTTGCCCGCTCCTCTATAAACAATCTTTTTGTTGAACCTCGCTCTTATAACCAAGCAAAGAAACATCTTGAATCATGCCAGGCCATGCAAGCTAAAGTAGACGCCTTGTTGAAAAATACAAGAATCTCTTCTTTCAACCATTATTAATTCTTACACATCTTAGCATTCTCATTTCAACAATATACATCTTACTCATGTATTGTCCTTTCAAGTAATGCCCAATACTCGTTATCGTTTATTATAGTAAGTAGTATTGCAGTATGGTAGAATTTATCTTTTAATTTAACTGACATTTTCTGATTGCATAAAATTATTGTTGCACTCCTCACTTCATCCAACATGCTTTAATTCTATTGCTAACATCTTCATCCTCTTGAAGAATTGAGCTTATGTACTTGAAATGTGTATTATAAGGCACTACGACTCCATTCAAAACTACTTCACCCCTTTCTCCATTCTTATTACTAAACCTACAATATGTATATTCTATCTTATAAGTTCTATTTACCTTAAAATCTTTAGATTCCAAAGTGTTCCTCCATAATTCCAACATCGTATTTATTTTTTATTGGGTCTTATCTATTAATACAATGTCATATGTAAGCATCATGCACTATAGAATATCATTATGTATATATCTTATTAGCTCATCTAAGACTAAAGTAAAGAGATAGGGACTCAATATTAAACCTTGGTGTAACCTAATAGAAGTAGAAAAATCATTAGTATCTCCTCTAATAGTATGAACACTAGTGATAGCTCCATCATACATGCATATCCTTCAGAACTTGAATATATCTAATTGATACCCTCCTACACTCTAAGACCCACCATAAAAACTTCTCTTGAAACTTGATCTAAGTTTCATGCATTAGGAAAATCCAAAATTTATTTTCACTCAAATAGAAAAAAAACTATATTTGAAGTTTTAATTGAATCAGATCCTTAAAATCAGTTAAAGAAACTCAATTCTACTCATAATTAATAAACTCAATTGATTTATGCAAGCAGTAATTGCTAAAAAAAAAGCTCCTAAACTCATCTAATGTCTGCTTGGACAACAATTGCTAATGTGCAAAGGGTGAATTTAGCGGCAGAACTAGAATTCAATTGAGAGGGGTCAAAATTTTGAAGTAAAAAAATTACATTTAACATATACATTTATTGTGAAAAATTCAAGATAAAATTGAATAAAAGTAATTCGTTTAATATTATAATAGTGTAACAACTAATTTTGCTTTTAGTTTGGCAATGATTGAGAGGTAATAATTATATCCTATGAGTCTACATCAAATTTTTGGTATTTTTATATTTTGGTTAGTGAATTATATGTTTGTGGTTTAAAATGATATTATCTAGGTTTAATTTTTGTAAATTCATTCCCATAAAATTAATATTGATCAGTACATAATTAATATATATTTTTCTATCAGTTTTTATATGAAATTAAATTGAATTTACTTATTCTAAGCTTAATTATGTATTCTATTTGCATTATTTTTTAGTTAAGCTTAGTTTTAATTAATTTGTTGTAAGGCTTCTATAAGCAGAAATTTTAGGTAGAATGAACCCTTAGAGATTTAATGAAGATTTCGATGATGATAAAGTGTAAGATTGGAAAAGTTATCTTCATAAAGTTGATAGAGGACATTTTAAGATTTTTAAAGAGGTCTAGTTTGTCAAATTCCAAGTTCATTTGTGCTTCCAACATTAAAGTCGAATTTGGGCTTAAAATACAGAAGATGAATTCCAGTCCGAGCCACTGAGAGTTATTGGGCCATAACTTGGGCGTCTAAAGTTCAAATAAGGTGATTCAAAAGAATAAAATCATCTACTCTTCTGGATATAATTTTACTAAAGGAGTCAATTTAAGATAAGGCCTCTATATGATAAAAATTGGCTGGCAATTTTAAATTTGAATTTTTGAGCAGAAGTTGAGTAAGATTCTAGTTTTAAGGAGTGGAATGTGATAAAACTGAGGAGGGGACGTGAACAGGAGGAGGATCATCCATCTTAGGCAATTTTTATACACTTTTTCAGATTTTTTCTAGAGTTGTTTATCCAAGATTGGAGATCAAAGGAAGAAGAAGATTATGCTTAAGGAGGACTTCATCATCTCTACAAGATTCTTCATCCGTCTAGTTGAACTCTCTATTCGGTTTAGATTTTCAAGATTACATTTTTCTTTAATGCTTTTGTTATTTTATTCAATTGAAAATTATAATTATGGATTTCATGTTTAGTTTTTTAATTTCTATGGTTATTATGTTTAATTTAGTTTTGGGCAACTAATCTCCTTAGTGAGATTAGGTGAATTTATGATTGTGGATAATGGGTATTAAGTAATTTGATTACTATTTATTTCTTAAAATTGAAGTTTTGATAATTTTGTTCTTAGTGCTTGTGATTGATTGGCCACCAATTGAATGTTCAATTGAAATTATATGTTAAGTGAAAGCTAGGTATGATTTTAGATTAAGAAATCAATAACTTAAGAAAATTCTATTTAGAGATAAAAGAATAATCTTAAAACCAACTTAGTTCCTTTAAGCTTGATAGGTTGTTTTAATTTATTGTTCATGAAAATAGAATTTATAAATTACATCAATCATTAATTTTCTTGTTTGAGAAAGAGAAAGATTTAAATTTAAGAAATTGGTAACTTTAATTCAAGAAATGTTTGAATAAGTTTAAAAAGTTATTTTTACCCATTTAAAATAATTCTAATGAAACTTAATCATACTAGTTTATCTTAATTATTTGAAATTAATAATTTGAATTTGAATTTTAAGTTTGAATTAAAAGATAATTATCCTAGATTAATTTCATTTAGAATTTAAATATTAATTTAATTTTGAATTTTTATTTAAATTAAGGATTAAGTATTTAATTTTTAGAAAATATAAAATTAATTAATTAGTTTTTAGATAATAGTCGATTTGAATTTTAGTTAGTCAAATTACTTCTTCTTTGTGGGATCAACCTTTACTTTTACTTTATTACTTATTATGAACCGTGAACTTGGGGATTAAAATTGATATATACACAATCGTCCAATAAGTTTTTGGGGCTGTTGCCGGGAAAAAAAATTAATTTGATAACAGTAAATTCAACCAAGAAATCTCACTTTGAGAGAACATAGAGCAAGAAGAGAGAGACTTCGTTTAGAAAGAGAAGAAATTCGTGCACATGAGTCTCTAGAAATAGACAGTAAAGTTGAGCTAGAAGAAGCTAGTGAAGAAGAAGTTAACATGGCATATCCACAAGAGCAATTTCAACCAAGAAATCTCACTTTGAGAGAACATGTCATGCCTAGTGCTTAGATTGGATCAAACATCACTCGACCTGCAGTGAATCCTAATAATTTTGAACTTAAACCAACTTTCATTAATATGGCTCAACAACAGCTTTTCTATGGCTTGAACTAGGAAGATGCTATTGCTCACTTGGTAAATTTTCTATAAATTTGTGACACAATTAAGATGAATGAAGTCAGTGATGATGTAATTAGGCTACACCTTTTTCCTTTCTCATTAAAGGACAAGGCAAAAACTTGGTTGCAAGAACAAGCTGCTGAAACTTTCACCACTAGGGATGATCTGTCTAAAGAATTTTTGAAAAAAATATTTTTCTTCTGAAAAAATTGCAAAATTTATAAATGACATAACCGGTTTTGTGCAGTTTGATAGAGAGTCACTTTATGAAGCCTGTGAAAGATTTAAAGACCTTCAAAGGAAGTGCCCTTACCACGGGATTCCAGAATGGCTGACTATGCAAACATTTTATAATGGAATAACATGGCCATTGAGAAGTACAGTTGATGCAGCCACATGAGGGGCTCTTATGAATAAAAATTCAGAAAATGCATTGCAATTTCTTGAGTCTATGGTAGCAAACAATTACCATTGGTCTAGTGAGAGGTCTTTACCTAAGAAGGTAGTCGGTATGCATGAAGTAGACGAAATTTCATTACTTTTCAGCTAAGGTTGATGCCATAACTAGGAAGTTGGAACATGTTAATTTTGCCACTGTAGGTTGTGAAGGGTGTGGTGGAATCCACAAATCTTTTAAATGTCCAGCTCAAGAACAAGTGCATTTTGTGGGGAATCAAAATAGAGCACCAATGCCTTATGGAAATACATACAATCCTAGTTGGAGAAACCACCAAAATTTGTTATGGGGTGGAAATCAAGGCAATAAAGGTAATCGGGGGAACCATTTCAACCAAAGAGGAATGTACCAACCACCATTTCTTAATCAGGGTCAAGGTCAAGCTAATTACCAAGACAACAAGACGGGTTATAAAGCTACTTTAGAAAATTTTTTTACTGTTTCTAGTGAAATGTTTGACAAATTAGATAAGCAATATGATTGATTGGAAGGTAGGGTGGATCAAATTGCAAGTCAAATTAGGAACCTTGAAGTGCAAATTGGGCAACTAATTCTTCTAATTCAAGAAGTCAAGGAGCTCTTCCTAGTAAAACAGAAATAAATCCCTATTGTAAAGCAATTATGCTTAGAAGTGGGAAGGAGTTACAAGAGATGGTACCAAAGATGGTTGAATCAAAAAAAGAAAGTGAAGTAGTTAAAGAAGATGAGAAAAATAAAGAGATTGAGACTAAAAAGGAGGAAGGTGAGACACTCCCACCAAAGAAAGAAGTGAAGCCTTATGTACCATCTATACCATTTCCTCAAAAGGCTTCAAAAGTATAAAGTGGAGAAACAATATAAAAAATTTCTTGAAGTGTTCAAACAATTGAGAATTAATATTCCTTTTGCAGATGCTCTTGCTTAAATGCCTTCATATGTCAAATTATTGAAGGAGATTCTTTCTAACAAGAGATCCATTAAATAAAATGCAAGAGTTGCCTTAACCAAAGAATGCAGTGCTGTGATCCTAAATAAACTTTCATATAAATTGAAGGATTCAAGGAGTTTTTATATGCCTTATACTATTAGTGATTTTAATTTTAGTAAAGCTTTATATGATTTGAGTGTAAGTGTAAGTCTAATGTCAAATTTCATTTGCAGAAAACTTGGACTCACCAACTTAAAATCTACAAGGATGACATTGCAATTAGCTGATCGTTCAGTGAAATTTCCTTTTGGGAATTATTGAAAATATTTTGGTTAAAGTTGATAAATTTTTTATACCTGTTGATTTTGTTATTCTTAAAATGGAAGAGGATATCAAAATTTCTCTAATTTTAGGAAGACCATTTTTAGCTACTACAGGGACTATGATAGACGTTGATGGAGGTAAGTTAGCCTTGCAAGTAGGTGAAGAGAAGGTAGAGTTCAATCTTAGTGAGTCCATGAAAGAGCCTAGTTTTATGGATGATTGTTATAGAGTTGATGTTTTTAATGAGATAGTTCAAGTCTATGAAAAAGGGTTTATAAAGGACCCTTTAGAGGCTTGTTTGACTCTTAGTGCAACTCAAAAAGATGATAATCAAGAGATAGCAGCTTACGCTTACACTTTACAAATGAAACTACCCATAGGTTTTAGGGGATATGAAGAGATAGGAAAGTTTATACCATTACCACCCCCCTCAATTGAGAAATCCCCAATACTTGAGTTGAAACCATTGCCTTTCCATTTGAAATATGTCTTTCTAGGGCCTAATGATAGTCCCCTAATAATTATAAGTGCTACATTATCTAAGGACCAATTAGAACAAACTTTAGGTGTGATTAAGCACTTTAAGAAGGCTACAGGTTAAACTATTTCAGATATCAAGGGTATTATCCCATCTTTGTGTATGCACATGATTTTGATGAAGGATGATTGTAAACCTGTTGTGGCTACACAAAGGAGGTTAAATCCTAATAAGAAGGAGGTGGCTAAGGCTGAAATTACTAATCCATTAGATGCTAAGATTATTTACCCAAGTTCGGATAGCCTTTGGGTTAGTCCGATACATGTGGTACTAAAGAAAGGGGGGATGACTATTGTAAAAAATAAAAAAGACGAGTTGATTCTATTTAGGATAGTTACGGGTTGGCGAGTGTGTATAGATTATAGAAAATTAAATAAAGCCTCTCATAAGGATCATTTTTCCTTACCTTTTATTGATCAAATGTTAGAGCGTTTGGCTGGTAATTCTTTCTTTTGTCTGTTGGATGGATACTCAGGGTATTTTCAGATACCTATAGCTCCAGAAGATCAAGATAAAATAACTTTTACTTGTCCACTTGGTACTTGTTCTTATAAGAGAATACCATTTAGGTTGTGTAATGCCCCTGCTATGTTTCAACATTGCATGATGACAATTTTTAGTGATTTTATAAAAATATTTATGGAAATATTTATGGATGATTTCACCATTTATGGCACTTCTTTTGAAATTTATTTACAGAATTTGGCTAAGGTGCTTTAAAGGTGCAAAGAAATAAATTTAGTGCTTAATTAGAAAAAAACGCCATTTTATGGTTGAAGAGGGGACACTCCTTGGACATAAAGTTTCGCAAGCTGGGATTGAAGTGGATAAAACAAAAGTTGAAGTGATTGAAAAATTACCTTCACCAACAAATGTCAAAGGCATCTGAAGTTTTCTTGGACATGTTGGATTTTATAGATGTTTCATTAAAGATTTCTCTAAAATTTCAAAACCTTTATATGATTTATTGATTAAAGATGTTGATTTTTAATTTTCTAATAATTGTCTTAATGCTTTTGATAGGTTGAGGAAGGCATTGACCACAACTCCAGTTATTACACCTCCTAATTGGACCTTATCTTTTGAGATCATGTGTGATACCAGTGAGTTTGCAATAGGAGCTGTTCATTACCAAAGGAAGGGCAAAAGGTGCTATGCCATTTACTATGCTAGCAGGTTGATTGATGATGCTCAAGTAAACTATGCTACTACTGAAAAAGAGATGCTTGCGGTGGTTTATTCTTTGAATAAATTTTAATCTTATATTATTGGGTTGAAAGTAATTGTATACACAGACTATGCCACCATTAGGTATCTCATGAATAAAAAGAAGACAAAGCAACGCCTAATTCATTGGGTACTCTTAATTCAAGAGTTTAATGTGGAGATTAGAGATAAGAAAGGGCTAGAGAATGTTGTTGCGGATCTTCTTTCTAGACTAGAGTTGGAAACATTGGCTAAAGAGGAGATTCTAATCAATGAAACTTTTTCAGATGAGCAACTTTATTCATTGAAATGGAATTCTCCTTGGTTTGCATACATTGTTAATTATCTGATAAGTAAAATTGTGCCTTTTGATTTTAATGCTAACCAAAAGAAGAAAGTTTTCTCTGAAGTGAAGCATTACATGTGGGAGGATCCTCTATAGTTCAAAAATTGTAGCAATGGGTTGATCCAAAGATTTGCTCCAAAAGAAGAGTTCTAATCTATACTCGAGTTCTGTCATTCGAGAGAGTGCGGAGGACATGATAGTTCTTCCAAGACTATAGCTAAGGTATGACAATCGAGATTCTTTTAGCCAATAATGTATCATGATACGCACAATTTTTTTAAGAGATGTGATCATTGTCAAAGGGTAGAAAATATCTCAAGAAGGGATGATTTGCCTTTAAACCCTATATTAGAAGTTGAATTATTTGATGTTTAGGGAATTGATTTATGGGGCCATTTCCTTCTTCTTTGAGCAACCAATATATTCTTATAGCTGCTGATTATATTTCAAAATGGGTGGAAGCAATTTCTAGTCCAACTAATGATTCTAAGGTAGTGATCCAATTTCTTAAAAAATTTATTTTCTCTAGGTTTGGTGTACCAAGAGCTATCATTAGTGATGGAGGTTCACACTTTTGCAATAAGGCTTTTGAAACTCTTCTTAAGAACTATGAAGTTCATCACAAGATAGTTACACCTTATCATCCACAAACGAGTGGTCAGGTAGAGATTTCTAATAGAGAAATTAAGTGGATATTAGAAAAGACTGGAAAGATTGGGCACTAAAATTAGATGATGCTTTATGGGCTTATCGGACTGCTTTTAAGACACCCATTGGAATGTCTCCATATAAGTTAGTTTTTGGTAAGGCTTGTCATCTTCCAGTTTAGTTGGAGCATAGAGCTTATTGGAAAATTAGACAATTAAATTTTGATATAAAAACAGCAGGTGAAAAGAGGTTACTTCAGTTAAGTCAACTTGAGGAATTACGCCTTAGTTCGTATGAGAATGCTAAGTTATATAAAGAGCGAACTAAGGCATGGCATGACAAATATATCTGGGAGCATAATTTTTATGAAGGCTAATATGTGTTATTGTTCAATTATAGACTTAAACTTTTTCAAGGAAAACTTAAGTCTAGATGGTTAGAGCCATTTAAGATAATTAAAGTTCATCCTTCAAGAGTGATAGACATTCAAAATAACTCACATCAAATTTTTACAGTTAATAGACAGAGATTTAAGCCATATATAATTAGTGAACCAATTGATAAGGCTTTAGTTTGTTACTTTAATCTTTGAGCTTCAAAGAAAAAGTCAAGCTGAAGGCTTCAAACAAGCACTTTTGGGATGCAACCTAATTTTTTATCCTTTTATTTCCATTTAATCTTTTTATTTTTAGTAGTTTTAGTTCATTTGATTTAGTTAATTTGAAGTTATTAATTTAGTTTGTTGGTTTTTATAGGTTGGTTTTGTAATGTTAAGTTTTTTAATTTTGTATTTTTGTTTTTGTTTGTTAAGCAAATAACAAATGTGAAGAAGATAAAAAAAGAAAAGGTAATTAATGAATTGTGTTATTTTATTTCTTAAAAAATTATTAGAGTATAGTCTCTATCATAATCGCACGACACTACTATCTTGACAAAAGGCACTACCGAGCTCTCACGATCGAGCTCAAAAACTTGAGCTTGCTGCTTTCGAGACAGTTTCTGTCGCAATTGCAACATACGTTGAGATCTCGATGAACAAATTTAAAAAAAATTGCAAAATTGCCCAAGGAGGGGATTGCCCTCTGTCGTGATGAGGCTGTTCGATGCGATCACGCCAGAGGCAGCAGCCTCTGGTAGCACGAGTAGCAGCGCAATCTCACTGCTGCATTGTTTGGGCCTGTTGCTATCGCGACGAACACAGTTCCAAAAAAGAAATTTAAACATAAAAACTCTATCAGTGCCTTCTCTCTCCTCCATTATCTTTTCTTCTTCTTCTCTTTCTCATGACCCCAATCTCTCTCCCTAAGTCCCTAACTATATACCTCTCAAATCCACTCAAATCTCCCCAAAAGTCCACTCAATTTCTTCATTATTCCAACAAATTCTTATCAAATCTACTTGACCCACTACTCAAATCTTCCTAATATCTTCAAGATTGAAGAGTATTGCTAAGAAATCAATATCAAGGAAAGGAAATGAGAAGGTTTCAAGTTTTTCAAGGGATGAGATAGATATATCTTCTAATTTTGATGCTCCTTTTCCCATTTATGATTAAGAAGAAGGTAAGAAATTTGTCTCTCTTTGTATGAGACACATTACTCCTTATAGATATTTTAGCTATGGTATTTTTGAGCATTTGGATATTGATGGTAGAATGAAACAATTGTTTGGTAGATTAGGTTGGGAGAAATTGGTGCAAAATAGGTATGACACTTATAAAGAACTCACTCTTGAATTTTTATCTAAAGAATTTTACGTTGATAAATTCTGGAAAATATTAACTGAGTTTGATTCATTCCATATCAGAAATGCACCTAATGGATTGATTCGTGATCATAGTTTACTATTATTGCATAAGTTTATGTGTCATTTTGTGTTTGGGAAAAAGGAAAGTAATAAAATGTTAGTTCAAGAATTGTTTATGTTGTATTGTGCTTATAAGAATAAAAAAGTATCTACAACATATCATATTTTTTAAAGTTTGATATTTATTGCTCAACATCCCAAGAGCACTATTGCATAGGTCATATTGTTACTGGATTGACAGTCTATTTTAATATTTTTGATCCTAACAATACCTCGATGGAATGCATTAGTGGGGAGCTATATTCATTTGACACTTTATGCCGTGCTGAGATTTTGGATGCTAACAGTAATTTAAAAGATCTCACAACAAGAAGGTGCTTTAAGAATTTACTTAAGGAGGTTCTAGTAATACTGTACCAAGTGACCAACCAACACAAGAAGAAGATGAAATTGAGGAAGAGGAAAGTGAGAATGAAGAAGATGATGATAATGTCAATGATGAGCAAGGATGGCGACAATTTTTTGAAGGCACTCAATCAAATGGATGAAACAAATAAGCAAATGAGCTCACAGCTAAACATTACAAGCTAACCAAGTATTTTAAACTTTCAGGGTTGTCTGTTCCTTCTCGGGCAATGACTCGGGTAAGTATATCGTCGCCATGACTCAGACAAGCTTCCATCCTTTATCTTTTTCTTATTATATTTTCCTTTCATGTTATTTGTAGTGTTCTTTTGTGCGGTTGCATATTTTTCATTAGGGACAATGAAAATCCACTACAAGAAAAATTGAATCAGACAACGGTCATCAGACAACGGTTAAGGAAAAAACCATTGTCTGAAAAAAACAGACAACTGTTTTTTTTTCCCAAAAAAGCGTTGTCTGATTAATTTTCAGACAACTGTTTTTGGTGTTTTTTTAACCGTTGTCTATTAGGTGTCATTTTGGTCACACCAGCAACGGTTTTTTAGGGACCGTTGTGTAATATATGTTCAGACAACTGTTTTTCTGGTCATACAAAACCGTTGTCTGATAAGATGTTTCAGACAACGGTTTTTTTCGAAAGTGTTATATACTTCAGCGTTTCAGACAACGGTTAAAAAAATCGTTGTCTGAAGCAAGCATACAGACAACAGGTTTTAGAGACCGTTGTGTAATATATGTTTAGACAAGTGTTTTTTTGGTCAAAAAAACCGTTGTCTGATAAGATGTTTCAGACAACGGTTATTTAAAAAGTTGTCTGATTAACTGTTCAGACCATTGTATAATATATGTTTAGATAACGGTTTTCCGTAAGAAACCGTTGTCTGATTAACTGAGTGTTCAAAAAAAATTGCCTTAAATGAAAGTAATCCCTATACACAAATCAAATGAAATCCTCCACTGACAAGTGTTAAACCAAATCCACCAGCAAGGTGTCAGAGCAAAAACCACATGATTCAATAAATTATATAACCAAATCTTTTGAACAAAGTGTCAAATAAAGATACAAATCGAATGATAGGTACAAATGAAACTTTCAACAAATTTAAATAAGAAACACAAAACTTTCAACAAAGCGTCCAACTAATCTTTCATTAAATTCTGAATGATATAAACAAAACATTCTACAGGCAGCAGGGAGTTGTGACAGGCATTAAGGATGTAGGACTTGCAAGTATAAAGGATGGAAAAATTAATGGCAGGACATAATTTCAAAATAGAACTTAAAACAAATGAAATTATTACCATCATGACAGTTGAATCAATTCTTCTTCCTCCCGCATGTAACTGCTGTTTTCTTCATCGAGTTCATCAACATATGGGAACGTTGGCAAATGTAGCTCATTCTCAAGTTCTATTTCTGCAGATCCCTCATTTTCATCATCACTTTCATCATAGTACTTGTCAGGTAATTTTAAGACAACTGACCATAATTTTTCAAGAGGGTCATCTATGTAACAAACTTGCTTGACATGTTTTCCTAACACAAAAGGATCGTTTAGAAAACCTAATTTGTTCAAATTAACCAATGTATATCCCAAGTCATCTACTTTAACCCCTTTGTTCATATCTACCCAATTACAACGAAAGATAGGAACCCTAAAGTGGTTATAGTCCAACTCCCAAATACTTGTAATAACTCCATAAAATGTATGTGAAGTATGCTCGATGTTTTTATCCTTACCCTTCACAAGCATTGTATCGGCATCTACACAAACACAGCTGCACTGAACTTGCCGTGTATCATCACGTTCTTTGGTGCTGTAGGTAACACCGTTGATTCTATAGCCACTGAATGTAGCTACATCCTTGTTAGGCCCTGCTGCAATCCACATTATATCCTTAGTTACTGTATTCTTCTCATCAAGTAATTCTGATGCAATCTGTCCAAAAAATTAAATTGGCCATAAGTATGATATAGCCTTTGAGAGAAGATAAATATTGTAGTATTTCAAAAGAATTCACAAGTACAGGGCATTCATTATTTTTTAGTAAAATATATAAAGAAACAGGCCTAATTTTGCTACAAATTGTAGCAAAATACTTGGGCTATAAGATTTTACCTTTTTATGAAACCACTTAGGGAATGTTTCATTTTGCATGTTCTTTAGCTACTCTTCATCATTTCCATGTTGTGGATATCTTGTCATCAAAGAAGCCATATGTTCACTGCAAGTAAAATCAACTTTATTAATTTTTGAAACAAAATGCAGAAAATAAGGAAATAACAAAAACAAATTGAAGTTCATTACAATTTTGGAGAAGACACAAATGTGCTAGGTGCAAGTCCTTCTTACTTGGCGTTATAACTGTTGCACCAGATAAGGGTCTGTATTTTGCGTCGTTCTTATCCCTACCATTTTTTGGCAATCCAACAGTTGCTTCTTCAAAGTTGACCAAACACTTAACGGCCTCTTCTGCAACATAGGCCTCAGCAATGCACCCTTCCGGACGAGCCCGATTCCGTACATAACCCTTGAAAGTCTTCATATATCTCTCGAAAGGGTACATCCAGCGTAGGAAGATTGGCCCACAGAGCTCAACCTCTCTCACAAGATGAATTGAGAGATGGATCATTATATCAAAGAAGGAAGGGGGGAAGTACTTTTCTAGCAAGCATATGGTCTCCACCAACTGTGCTTGCATTTTTTTCAGTTTATCCACCTCGATGACTTTACTGCAAATTGCCTTGAAGAAGAGGCAAAACCTAATAATAGTGCACCTAACCTATTTTTGTAGTACTGACCGAATTGCGATGGGGAGTAAGTGATGCAACATTGTATGGCAGTCATGAGATTTCATTCCAACAAGTCGCAAATTTTCCATTGATACTAGACCCTTAATGTTTGAACAAAAACCATCAGGTAACTTCATGCCAACCAAGGATGAGCAGACAATCTTCTTTTCTTTATGCAATAAGTTCCAAGATGCCGTCGGCAACTTCTTTTTTTTTTTCCCATTTCAGCCATATCAAGACGGACAGACTCCTTATCTTTTGACTTCCATGGTATATTTAGCAAGGTACCAGTCAAAGCTTCACATAAATTTTTCTCGATATGCATCACATCAAGGACATGCCTAACCGGCAAAAATTTCCAATACTTAAGTTGGAAAAATATAGACATCTTCTTCCAAATAGGTCGAAGTTCACCTTTATTCAATCGAGGTTGGCGTTGTGTCTTACCATAGACATGGCCCCTTAGTAGTTGTACCCTTTCAAACACCTCCTCTCTAGTTAACGGAATAGTAGCCGACAACTTCTCCACGGTGTTATCAAAGGCTAATTTTTGCCTTCGATATGGATGATAATGGGGCAACCACCTATGATGCCTCATAACCACCGTCTTACGATAATTTGCCAACCTGGTAGCTTTTATTTTATCAACACAGACAGTACAAGCATTATACCCTTTAATGATGTTGCCCGACAAGTTGCCTAAGGCTGGATAATCACTAATTGTCCACAAAAAAATTCCCCTTAGTATGAAGAACTCTTTCTTATATGCATCATACACTTGTTTCCCATTCCATAACACTTGAAGATCTTCTATAAGTGGCTGAAGGAACACATCAATATCATTTCCAGGCTGATTCGGTCCGGATATCAACAAACTTAACATAATATACTTTCTCTTCATACAAAGCCAATGTGGTAAGTTGTAAATACATAGCAAAACAGGCCAACATGAGTAATCAGTTGATAATCCACGGAAGGGATTGAATCCATCGGTAGATAAAGCTAACCGAAGGTTTCTTGTCTCCGAAGCGAAATCAGGCCACTTTTGGTCGATGTCTAATTTTATCATCCTTTTGTCGCCCGGTGTGATGCCAAGTCATTTCCTTTGCAATTTGAGCTGTATTGAACAAATTCCTCAACCTTGGTATTAATGGAAAATACCATAGAACCTTAGCAGGGATCCCTTCCAATTCTTTTCCTTTCTTGTCCAGCTTCCATCTAGAGGCTTCACATATGCGGCAAATTGTCTCATCTTCATCTCTCTCACCATGATATAAGAGACAATCATTCGGGCACACGTGTATTTTTTCATACTCCATGGTTTTCTTGGCTTCACTGAAGGAAGAAGGGATACTATTGCCTTCTGGAAGCATTGACCCAAGCAAAAGGAGGATATCATAGAAGCATGTATCAGAAATGCCATGCATTTCTTTCAAGTTATATAACTTGACTAAAGCTTTCATCTTAGTATAACCCTTGCATCCCGGATAAAGGGGTTCATGTTCACCTTCAACATGGTTAATGAAATCAGAGGAATCTAATGAAATATCATCATCGTCGACATTATCATGCCCCGTTCTTATGTTTGTTTGATCAACTGATTCTGAGAAACAATCGGTTTCAGCAACTAAAGGACTCCCTTCTGGATTTGACTCTCCGTGCCATATCCAGCAACTATAGGTTTGATCAATACCATATTGGAAAAGATGATCCCTAACAGTTTGAGCCTTCCACGATTTACTGTGAGCGCATCTTAAGCATGGACAACTAATTTTTGTTTCATCAAACCCATTCTCAAATGCAAACATTAACAACTCTTCCACACCTAATTAAAACTCTCTTGTTCTTCTATCAGCCTTCAACCAAGATCTATCCATCTTTTAGTTGGACCAGTTCTGCAATTTGAGCAATAATTTAGTTAGTTGGACCAGTTTTGCAATTTTGACAGCAATAATTTAGTTAATAGCAAGAACCAGATACATAACACCTATGTGAACTCCACTGAATTATGGTGATGTCAAATAGAACCTGGAAGGGAAGTATAATCACCTCATATGCGAGAGCAGATGTAGCATCTAACTTCTATGAAGGTTTCTCAAAGACAACTATCATATGGTTGTTGTGGTTTGAATAAAGTTGCATGAGGAAGCTTGGACTGTTATGTAATTGTTCAACCTGAAGGAGAAAGAAAAATAGTTCACATATAGAACTTAAAAGTTGTCATTGAAAAGAAAAGCTAGCACTAAGAGTAAGGAAATGGGTATTTCTTGGTTACAAGTCAGGAGTGAAAGGTTTTCTGTTTATGGATCTCACAACAAAATAAATTTTAGTCAGCATTTATTTACAGTTTCATGAGTAGTACTTTCCATATAAAACTAAACAAATACCAGTTCACACAACTGATGTTTTAACAGACATTCAACTTCAATCACAACAACCTGAATCCACAAATAATCCTCAATTCACTGACACAACTCAACATACCATTTCAACTGATAGTCATCAAACAGGGGACCAAAGACTTATAAACAAGCAGAGAAATCAGAAGCATGGAGACATAATGTAGATCTTGAAATTTAAGCAGCAAATTGAAGGGACAGAACAACATTATAGTAATATGAAAATACAATGCAACATTATAGTAATCTGAAAATACAATGCAATAATTCAATTAGATTAAACAGAGGAAATAATTCTATGGTTGTGCTGAAAATCCAATGTACCAAGTTATGTATATATATACAACAGCTTAATGAACATCGACAGCAAGGAGAGTGCAGATGGGATGATTACTTACGGCTCATAAGAAAAAAATAATCTTCTTTCGACTTAATTGAGACAATGCAGTTACTGACAAAGGAGACGGCCGACAGCAAGGAGACGGCCGGCAGCAATGAAGACCGCAGCAAGGAGAGTGGTGCTTAGGGTTTGGCAGCTAGAGAACCACGACTATTGAAGCTAAAAGAGGAATGAGAGATGAAGCAGAATCAGAAGCTTGGACGTTTTATGGAAGTTAGATTTTCTTAGTATAAAAACATGCTAAGGATCCAGTGGCTATTTGCAATGTATGGAAGTTAGGCTTTTTTAAGCCAAACAAACTTGACTAAGTATTAAAAGCTAAGGTTTGGATTTATAAACATTTCATAAACCCATTAGAAACTTTAAAGTCCACCATTAAATAATGATTTAGATATAATATGATATTATATAAGTAGGAATACAAGTATATATTAGTATATATATACAAGTATATACATGTATATACAAGTATATATATTAGTATATATTAGTATATATACAAGTATATATTAGTATATATTAGTATATACAAGTATATACAAATATATATTAGTATATACAAGTATATATTAGTATATATATTAGTATATATACAAGTATATATATTAGTATATACAAGTATATATATATTAGTATATACAAGTATATATTAGTATATATATTAGTATATACAAGTATATATTAGTATATATACAAGTATATACAAGTATATATATTAGTGTATACAAGTCTATATATTAGTATATACAAGTATATACAAGTACATATATAAGTATATATTAGTATATATACAAGTATATATAAGTATATATTAGTATATACAAGTATATATTAGTATATATATTAGTATATACAAGTATATATATTAGTATATACAAGTATATATTAGTATATATATCAGTATATATAAGTGTATATTACTATATACAAGTATATATTAGTGCTAGTTCTTTGATAAATTTTTGCTCATGTTCTTCTCACATCCTACTAACTCTAATGTTTCTCAAATCATAATCATAATCTTCATTTCCATTTTTAAGTGTTCTTGTGGACTTGCTTATTGAACTCTTGCCTTGCAATTACATGCTTTCTATCTAGATGGCTGCTATATGGCTAACCATGAGCATGGATCCTGTGTATGAAATTTAATTCTCTCAGTTGGCTATACTTTTCAATATTAGTATATATATTAGTATTGTTTTTTCTCAATCTAATTTACATCAACACTAAATTTTATAATTATATAGGATTCCATAGAAATTTATCACTACTAATTATTTTAATTGTATTGCCTTAAGCACTTATGGATGAATTATAAATTGAAATTTATAAGTCATCTATATAAGTGAATTTATAAAGTTAATTTAACAAAATTTTGAAAATTCCATTTTGTTTCAAAAGAGGGATGTCAAAACTTCAAAAATTTTGAACACTTAAATTCCCCCCTTTATTTCCAAAAAAAAATTTCATTTGCCCCCATTTTGCCAAAAACACGGCCGTTTTGAAATTTAGCAATAAACCTAAACAGACCTATCTCCTCCTTCCCTCTTTCGATTTCTCTCTGTAGACCTAATTGGTTTCCATTTTCACGGGTAGAAAGCTTCAGAAACTAAATATTTCTACACCAAACTTTGTTCTCCTCCTTCCCTCTTTCCATTGCTAGACCTAACTGTGTTCTCTTCCTTCCCTCTTTCGAAATATTCAGTCTTGACCTAAAAACGCATGGCACATCCATATTTCTTCTTCCTCTTCTACCTTTCTCTCTAACCCGCCCGCCACTCACTGCGGCTCTGCATTCACTCCCTCAGTTCCAGCCTTCGAGGTTCGTTATATACTTTTGTCGCTCTGCATCTTTTTTTTTTAATTTTTTCTGTTATTATATAATTTTTTTCTTCCTCTTCTTAGTTCTTAGAAATTTGTTTTATAAACCATTTTCATATCAGACACAGAATGGTATGAAGTCAACTCAATTTTTTATCTTTTTTCTTCAATCCAACTATGTTTGGCCTGTTTTCAGAAAAATACTGTTTTTGCAGCACAGGCTTAATTTGTGTTATATGTTATGCACCTAAAACCTCCATCCAAGTTGCAATTGCTATACAAGGGAATACATTTACTGGGCTCTGTAGTTATAGTTTCTTTTTGTGGCTAATTTTCTGCAGTTGATCCCAATGTGCCATGCATGTGTTACTTAACTTCTGTTGGAACCGTTATGTTTGGCAGTTCCTTGTGATGACATGAAATGTTTAAATACCGAAATGTTTAATGTGTTGCTTCCATGTAGTCTTTTAGGAGTCATATGAGCTCTTCCTTGAAAATATAAAATTAAAGAAGTAGAAACAGGTGGAATAGCTCGAAAAGTAGTGTTGATGTGATGCAAAATTTTGTTATGGATAATGTGACAAAGCATCTCAAGTGCATGTAACTAGAGGTCAAAGTAGTTACTATTAAATCCCTAATTCAAAATTACTCATATAACTAGATCCAAAAGAGGAACCATAACAGTCCATAATTGATGTTTTTCTTCCGTGTGTCGTACTACAGTCACTAAGTGTCCTGTTCTTATAGGAAATTTAAATGTTGTGGCACTGAGTACGAACATAATTTTGTTACTATTGTGGCATGTGATTTAATCATGAAAATATTTCCTGCTTTGATTATGATTCTGTGGCTCTTACCAATTGCCTTTTCTATTCTGCAATTTTGAAAGAGTATATTTATTTTCCTCAAATTAGCAATGGCAAACCTGTCTCATAACCCTATTTCCTTCCAAGTAGTGTAACCTTAGAATTGACCAAAGGGCATGAGAGTTATTCTTAGAGATAGTAATAGTATTCTCATACTTGCTGCTTACATCAACATTCTTCTGAAATGCATTTTCACATTTAATTCTTACCTGTTGGCTGATGCTTCTCATACCTGCAGCTGTTTTCTGTGATTTCCAATGTTTAAACTGGATGATTTCATACAAAATGCAACTTTTAATTTGTGAATGCAGGTGCTAATTATGGCTCCTTCGAAAAAGAAATAATCATATCAACTACCCACCCGTACTTCTCCCCGTGTATGTAAACAACAAGCCCGGTCTTCCCCAAATCCAGCCACAATGAGAGTGGTGAAGGCTATCTCCAGGACACGGTCAATGCACCCAGATAAGTCGTCGACTTCTTCCCCCATATCTTCGAAGAGGAAGTCGATCTCTGAAAACTTGGAAAAAAAGCTGTCCAAGAAAAGAAAGCGAGCAGATAAGGGTAAGCTGAAATCAAACGAGGACGATATTGAAGGGATAAAACTGCTGAAACGAGGGTGTGTCTCCATGCACCGAATTGTTAGACGGAAGATCAGTAGCCAAAAGCCTACAGTTTCATTTAATGCAAAGGGAGCACCATTTGGTAGGGCTGCTTCAGAGATGCAATCATATATCGGAGTTTTAGCAAGGTCTAAAGCCCCGATATGGCATGATTCTTGGAAGGAAGTTGCTGAAGACGTCAAAACAAAGATTTGGGATTGCGTCCAGGTTATGCAAAATCCTTCCCACACAATTAATTTATATACATTAGTTTCTCAATTGCTTTATATACGTTGGGTTTTCAGTAACTTATTCATCTAATTTTATTTTTGTGGTTTATGTATGTAGATGGCTTTCGTTATACCGCCGACTTCCAAGAAAATGGTACTGCAGTCTGCTGGTAAAAAATGGAGGGAATTCAAAAGTCGGTTGACGAGACTCTATCTTCTTCCACACCGTGATGAACCAGAGAAGCTGCGGGTTCCTCCAGCTGACTTCACATTCATTGAGCAGTCGCACTGGGACATTTTCATTGCTGATCGTCTGGGAGTCGAGTTTACCGTAAGGAAATCTTCAATTTTCTTGTTTCTTAATTTAGTTCCAAATGTTAATCTAGATTCCTTTTTCATACTTATGATGTTTTGTTCCTTTTAGTCATAGAAAATTCTTGAAGAACAACACAAGAGAAGTATGCTGAACGAGTATCCTCATCGTTTGTCTCGAAAAGGATACGCAAACTTGGAAAGTGAATGGGTTAGTGTTGACTTGTGTATTTAATTTTTTTTTCTATGACTTGTGTATCGTCAATTTGGATTTATAATGCTTCTTAAAACATGTTTATATTACTAATAAGGTCATCCTCTATATATACATGCAGACTGAATCTCATCCTGAAGGGATTTCAGAGATCGATCGATCGAAGGCTTGGATCCTTGCAAGGCAGGACAGACAAGGAAAGTTTAAAGATGAGAGAGTGAAGCACAAAGCTGAGGAAATCATACGTTCTGATTTTTGATTCAAGTTTCAACTCAATTCAGCAACTTTTCTTGTTTCCTAATTTATTAACTACATCCATTTTGGGTCTATTTTTTAGGAGTCATTAAAGGAACAAGTTAGTTCAGGTGAAGTAGTTGAACAAGGCGCTGATGATGTGTTATCAAAGGCGCTTGGTAAACCGGAGCATTCGGGAAGAGTACGTGGCCAGGGAATGCACATGAAGCAATCTGTCTATTTTGGTCTCCCAAGACAGAGAAAAAAAAAAGAGTATTGATGAAAAGATACGGGAGGGGGTTCAAATGGTCATGGAGGAGGAGACCAAGAAAATTATAGCGCAGAGAGATGCATTTTGGGCTGCTAAAATTGCCAAGATTAGAGCAGAATTTTTGTCAAAGCCTATGTCTAGTCCAAACATGCCTTCCCAACAAGCAAGTTGCTCCAATTCAATTCCTATTGTGAAGGATCAAGAGGCGCAAGTACCGGTTGTGAGGAAGAATTTGAGTCCTCAATTTGATGCAAATTCTATTGAAGCAAAAAGGAGTCTCAATTCGGATGAAGCAAAAAGGAGTCTCAATTCTGTTGATGACGAGAAGGTCCTTGCTTTGGAGAAAGTGGAGGTGCTTGATAAGGATGATGTTCATGAGGTTGCTGCTGAGGTTGTTGCAGATGTTCATGAGGTTGCTGCTGCTGAGGAGGCAGAACGTATCGAGATTGTTGCTACGGTTGCTGCTGCTGAGGAGGCAGAAGGTATTGAGGTTTCTGCTGATGTCAAAGGTCTCAATAATGAGTTTGATGATGATGGGTTTGATAATCAAGTGAAATTGGAGAAGATGGCCATAGGATCACCGAGCAATATTGTTGCTTATGCAAAGGTTGTTGAAGTCCCGGTTGTTGAAGGACATGAGCCGTCTCTCCATGGAATTAAGATTGCACAAGAGAATGCAAGAGTGTCGATCACTCGTACAATTCAAGGTTTGAGGATACTACTTACTATTTATTCAAACTTCTAATGATTATATTCAAACATATAAATAAATGTAATTTTTCCATATTTTTTATATTTATAGACGTCAATATCCCATTCCCAGTCGGCGATGAAATTGTTACTGTGGACCAAGCCGTGGGTACTTTTATAGCATGGTCGAGAAATTTGATTGTGCTAGATGGGGTGTCTAATCCAAAGGTTAAGTTTTGAGAAATGAAAGTTTGCATAATTGCTTTTTTTTTGCTATTTACTGTGTTCACGTGCAAATTTTTTATTTTCAGAGTTTTAAAAAAGCTTGTGTGAAAAAAAAAGCCTCCAAGAAATTAAAGAAGCCTGTTGTTATAGAAGCTGATATGTTTGAGGAGGAGCTGCATGTTCAGATGGGTGCTGATTATCCAGCGACTTTGAAACGTTTGTGGTTGTGGGCGAAGGATGCCTTAAGCGATGATCGAACAGTTAGTTTTTCCCTAAGTGAAGAAGCATTTGGTGTGAGCAAAAAGCAAGTTGTGTTCTTACAAGATCTACATGCTGTGTGCGCCGGAGGTGAAATGTCCAAATCCATACTTACCATATTTATTCAGTAAGTTTCCAAGTACAAAAGTTGTTTATTTTCTTTGTTAATTGTGCTGGAATTAAACTGATAATATGTAACAACTATTACTTCATTTTGTATGCAGCTACTTGTATGAATATGTCAAAAGGCATAAAATGGTTGATATGATTGGCTTTGTGGATCCCAGCATAATTGGTGCCATTGGATGTGGTAATTCAAGGTGGAGGTCACGTACACTTGCGAGTCGGTTTAAGGGGGCTAAAGAAGGGCAATACTTTCTCTTGCCTTTCAACGATGTGTGAGTATTTCTTTACCTTTCTTTTTTATCCGCTATCGTAGCTAATGAGAGTTAGTAGCTAAATAATGTTGCTTCTGTATGTGATTGTGATTGATGTTATGAATTGAGCCTTTGTGATTCCTATTTTGGTGATTGAAATCACTGTTTCATTGTCGGTTTCGTATTTATTCAGATTTTTTAATTCTCATTTACTACATTTGACAATCTGAATTTGACAATATGCATTGAAGCAGTAATCGTAGTTAAACCTTATGTGCTTCTTGTTCCTGTTTAAGCAGCAGCAATTTAGTATAAAAGATATATTATGTTCGTATGTATATATAAATGTTAGTAGTATCACTTTTCATTATCAGTTTTGACCATCTTGTTCCTGTTTTCCCTCATTTGTGAAAATGACATGATATTGTTGTTTATTTAATTTTGGCATTACTTTAAGTTTGGCTTGTTGCTGCTGTGATTGATTCATGAATTGTTTATTTAAGTTTGGCATTACTTTTTGTTCAATGAAATGTTTAGCGTTAAGTTCAAGCAAATATGAAGAATTACTTGTATTTTATTTTGTTATTTCGTAGGAATCACTGGGTATTCACTGTTGTAAATCCGACGGGAGAGGTAGTCTACCACATGAACCCTCTTAAACGTCGCATTGCTAGCCAGGAATGGATAGAGGTTGTTGACAAGTAAGTTGCGCTTGTAAAGTCTGCCTATTTATTCTTAAGTTATAAAATTTGGGAAAAAAATGCAATTTTGTTGACTTATATTGTGTTTCTTATAGTACCATAAAGTTATACAAGGAGAGTGTCAACAAGACTGTGAGGAGGAAAATTTTATGGGAGAACATGGCAGTATTGTTTTTCTCATCATTTCTGATTTATACAATTTATACAATAATTTTGCCTATACTCTTTTTGCTGTTGGGAAAATGGAGCATTGGATTGGAAATTGATATGTAAATTGCTTGTTCTATGAAAGAAATATTGCTAAATTTGGACTGTATTTTTTCATTTGAGTACAAACTTGGAGTCCACAAAGTATTTTCAGTTGGTCTGCATTTTTTCATTTCAAATTGCAGCACTGCTGGCATTACTTGTAAACTTGCTCGTATATATTTGGATTGCCTTTTGTGTTCTCTTGTGTCTTTGGTTTTCATATTGAATATTTCTGTTGAAGATGTTTCAGTCCGTGGCCTTGTGTTTTCTTGTTCAGTTAGTTAAAAAAAAAATCTACTATTATATATTAGTATAATAGTATATAGTATAATATATAATTCTTGATGATGAGATTGATTGGGAATTTGATATTGGATTGGTATTTTTATACTATTGCTCTGGTTTCTGTTTCAACTTTTATTTTGTTTATGGATTAAAACCAATGTCTCTATTTGCTCATCTCCGTTTGACATTCGTCAAATCTGTTTCTTCTATATTGTTATTTTGATCTATGTTGATGAATACTGTTGTGTTGATTGAGGATGACAGTGGTTTTCTTGAAGTCTTTTTGTTTGATTGATGATTTGTCTTATCATTTAAACCAAATATGCATATTATAGGTATGAGTTTTCTCGTTGAGCCTGAAATTTTATGTGGATGTGTCTTCTGTTCATTTTTCAGAATGTTTGTTCAGATTTGAGGTTAGGTTGTGTGATTAGGTTGATGTGTTGGTTTGCATATGGGTTTACATATGGATGTAACATGTGGTACTTCATTTTTGTTTTCATTTGCTATTTCAGGGGGTTCTTGTGCAGAAAGGGGCCACGGACTGGGGCCTCTTTGTCATGAAGTACATGAAGGAAATCTATTATGACAAGGAGCTTAAGTTTGCAGCTAAGGTGAGAATTTTAATTATTTTCATTTTTTATATAATAGTTTTGTATTTACCACATGTGGCTAACCAAAATTTGATTCATTTTTCAGTGGCTACGCAGAGGCAACTTAGAGTATAGTGATGCCGACATCAACGAGATTAAGATTGACTTCGCCAAAAATTTCATGAAGCGTCATTCAAGTTGAAGTTAATAGTATAATTCAGTGATATATGTATAGTGTTAATTTTTTTTAGTTTGTTAATATGTTGAATGGTTGAATTTGTGGAGGTTTTTTTATTCCCAAATTTGCAATCCTTCATTGTAAAGTGTTGTTTTATATGCATAATGTACAGTTTAACAGATAATGGTGGTGAAATAAAAATGAACATTGAAACTATTGTCTAATATTCAGTGTGCCACATTAATTAACCGTTTTATTTAGCGTCCTTCTACAACGGTTTTAGATTAATTAACCATTGTCTGAAAAATTAAAAAGCGTTGTGTAAACCTTCATTAGATAACGGTATTTAATAAGAAAGCGTTGTGTAAACCTTAATCAGACAACGATTTTTAATAAGAAAGCATTGTATAAACCTACAGGCATTGTCTGATAAAACTAAAAACCGTTGTGGAAATGCTATCAGACATCGCCTCAATAGACAACGGTTTTTGTCTTCATCAGACAACGGTCAAAAAGCGTTGTCTAAACCGTCATCAGACAACGGTTAAAAATCCTTGTCTGATAAAACTAAAAACCGTTGTGGAAACAATATTCAAACAACGGCTAAAAACCGTTGTCTGAAATGCTATCAGACATCACCTCAATAGATAACGGTTTTTGTCTTCATCAGACAACGGTCAAAAAGCGTTGTCTAAACCTTCATCAGACAACGGTTAAAAACCGTTGTCTGAAAATTTAGAAACCGTTGTTTGACAATTTAGAAACCGTTGTGGAAACCATGAGACAACGGTTAAAACTCGTTGTCTGAATAATCATCAGACAATGGCAAAAAACCGTTGTCTGATAAAATTAAAAATCGTTGTGCAAATCTACATCATACAACGGTTTTAAAACCGTTGTCTGAAATGCTATCAGACATCGCTTCAATAGACAACGGTTTTTGTCTTCATCAGACAATGGCCAGAAAGCGTTGTCTAATTCAGTTTTCCTTATAGTGATCTTAAGTGTGGAAGGGGAGTAATTAGTTTAATTTATTTTGCTATTTTATTTAATTTGTGTTTTGTGAATTTTGTTTCTTGTATTTATTTTTATTTTTTGTGAATTTTTCTCCTTTATATTTTTATTTTTCCTTTAAAAATAGAAAAAAAACAATTTTCAAAAATATATAAAATATATAAAATAAAATTCAAAATTAAAAAATTTCTATTTTTTTTGAAAAAAATAAAAAAAATATAAAAAAGGAAAAAATATAAAAAATTGTTATATATTATTAGGTTTTAATTAAATTTTAGATAGTTGTTTTAGTTTATCTAGGATTGAAATTATATCTTTTATTTTGAAATTGAACTTTTAATCTTAGTAAACTAAGAGTTTGTTTTTAGTTAATCAATTTTAATTATGAGAGTTTAAGTAGGATTCCTTTAGTCGAATGGTTTTATGATTAGTCTTTACTTCTTCTCTACATAAGGTTGAGTTCTTAGAAATTTTAATTCATTATTAGCAAAGCCTTAGAATAGAGAAAGATGAACAATAAAGAACATTTTACACTTGGGGTTGGAAAGGAGATGATATTTGAGATCCAGAAAATCTTTTGTAAATCCACCTGTAGAAATACCTAAACAACTCATTGTCTTTTATGCTTTTAGGTGTACTTATCCTGATCCTTATGAATGCACAATGGATTTTGATGAGATAGTGGAGAGAAAAAATTTAGATAAAGCGTGGGAGAAAGTTAGATCCCAACTTGACTTAATAGTTTTAGATTATACCTCAAGTGATGATGATGAACTTAAGCCAGCACCAATCAACAGGAAGAGAGGTGGACCTTCAAAATTGAAAAAGAATAAGAGAGGAAGACCTCCTAAGATCCCTAAGAAAGTGCAGTTCAGTGCAGAAACTATTAAGAAGGAAGAGGGAGAGGCCTAGAAGAATCTAATAAACTCTTATTATTATTAGTTTGATTTATATAATATTTGATTAGATTGTCTTTTGTTTTTAGTCTTATTTAATTTTATGTCTTTTAATTTTAATTTGTATTAGATTTAAATTTTAGTTTTTAAATAATAAATACTAGAATCTATTCTGCTCCTATTTTGCAATCTATTGGGCTAAGTTAATTTTGATCCATACTTGTTCTTTACTTATTATTAAGTGTGTTAATTATTATTATTTTAGATTTCAACATCATTTTTGACTCTTTAGCTAAATTAAAATACTTTTTGCTTATTTTTAATTTAATTCATGGAATGGATGAAGTTCTGACTTTGAAAAATTTTGCAAATTAAGAGCACTTATTTTTTTTAAGAAATAGAATAGTTAAAATTATTTTTATCATAGTCTTTTGAGTTCATTTTGATGTAATAGATTCTAGAATTAGTATATATTACTAAGGTAGTAAATTGTTAAATTATATGAGGATATAATATGAGGATTATGCATTATATATAATTAATATATTAAAAATTTTTGCGAGATGGAGCATAAAACACACTCGTTTAAGATAGTTAAGGTGGAATGGAGCATAAAATGCATCCACTATATATATACATAAAAGAGAAAAAAAAGAGAAAGAAAATAACAATAATAATGGGATGGAGCATAAAATGCACACATTGACTATATATATATATTTATAATAATAATGATAAATACATGATTCTTATTGATCCTCAATTGTTGTGTAGAGATAGCTACTTAGTGATGCTTGCTATATTCTTGGATTAATGAAGTTATAATGAATTTCTTATAACTATGGTTTAATATAAAAGTTTTTATTAATCACCCTAATATATAAGTGTGCTTAGTTTGTGAAGTTATTTAAGATTATGATTCTTTTAAGTTTAGTGTTTTAAGCTGAGGATAAGTGATTGTTATTTTTCTTTGGTTAATTATGTTTGATTGATTGTTAGGTTTTGATTTAATGATGGTTAATTTGCTCAAGGACAAACAAAAGTTCAAGTGTGAGAAAATTTGATCAGTGTATAGTTAATATAAATTTTTCTATTAGTTTTTATATGAAATTAAGTTGCATTCACTTATTTTAAGCTTAATTATCTGTTCTATTTTTATTATTTTTGAGTTAAGCTTAGTTTTAATTAATTTTTTGTAGGACTCCTTTAAGAAGAAATTTTAGGCAGAATGGACCTTCAGTTATTTAATAAAGATTTCGATGATGATTAATTGCAAGATTGGAAAATTTTTCTTCATGAAGTTGATAGAGGACATCTCAAGCTTTTCAAAGAGATCTGGTTCATCAAATTTTGAGTTTGTTTTGGGTTCCAACATTAAAGTCGAAATTGGGCTTAAAATATTGAAGCAGAATTTTAGTCCAAGCTACTGAGAGTAATCAGGCCATAACTTAGGCGTCCAAAGAGAAAATAAGGTGATTCAAAAGACTAAAATCATCTATGCTTCTGGGGCTATAATTTTACTGAAGGAGTCAATTCAAGATAAGGCCTCTATTGGATAGAAAATTGGCTGGAAAATTTGAATTTGAAAAAGTTGAGTAGGAGTAAGAGTCTAGTTTTAAGGAGTGGAATGTGATACAATTGAAGAGGGGACGTGAACAGGAGGAGGATCATCCATCTTAGGCAATTTTTATACACTTTTCATATTTTTTTCTAGAGTTGGTTAGTTTATCCAAGATTGGAGATCAAATGAAAAAGGAGATTATGCTTAAGGAGGACTTCGTCATCTCTACAAGATTCTTCATCCGTCTAGTTGAACTCTTTATTCGGTTTAGATTTTCAAGATTACATTTTTCTTTAATGTTTTTGTTATTTTATTCAATTGAATGTTAGAATTATGGATTTCATGTTTAGTTTCTTAATTTCTATGGTTATTATGTTTAATTTAGTTATAAGCAAATAATCTCCTTAGTGGAATTAGGTGGATTTAGGATTGTGGATAATGAGTATTAAGCAATTTGATTACTATTTATTTCTTAAAATTGAAATTTTGTTGATTTTGTTCTTAGTGTTTGTGATTAACTGACCACCAATTGCATTTTCAATTGAAATCATATGTTGAGTGAAAGTTAGTATGATTTTAGATTAAGAAATCAACAACTTAATAAAATTCCATTTAGAGATAAAAAAAATAATCTTAAAACCAACTTAGTTCCTTTGAGCTTGATGAATTTTTTTAATTTATTGTTCATGAAAATAAAATTTATAAATTACATCAATCATTAATTTTCTTGTTTGAGAAAGATGAATATTTAAATTTAAGGAATTGATAACTTTGATTAAAGAAAAGTTTTAATAAGTTTGAAAAGTTATTTTTATCCATTTAAAATAATTCTAATGAAACCTAATCCTACTAGTTTATCTCAATTATTTGAAATTAATAATTTAAATTTAAATTTTAAGTTGGAATTAATAGATAATTATCCTAGATTAATTTCATTTTAAATTTTAATATTAATTTAATTTTGAATTTAAATTTAAATTAAGGATTAAGTTTTTTATTTTTAGAAATTATAAAATTAATTAATTAGTTTTCAGATAAGACTAGATTTAAATTTTAGTTAGTCAAATTACTCATTCTCTGTGAGATCGATCTTTACTTTCGCTTTATTACTTGTACGAATCATGCATTTGTGGTTAAAATCAATGTATACACAATCATCCAACAAATATCATATTCTTCTTCTTTTTTAACAATAAGCAACAAAAGTTTTACAATATAAATAATATTTTATTTAAATATAAATTCATACTCATCAAATATATAAACTTAAATAAAATTCATATATAGTATTATAAAAATTTTATAATCTAGAGATAAATTTTAAACATGAATATTTTCATTCTTAAATTGAGATAAATTAGAAATAAATTTGTGACTAATAATTCTTAATAAATAAAAATTTTATAATAAAATAAATAATGTAATATGATTAATAATGAATGTTTGCCATGTAAAAATATATTTAAGTATCTTTATTTAATTAGATATATTATTTAGAGGTAAGCAATAACATTATTGGTATAAAATTAAAATAATATAATTATTTATTATAATTATTTTTTAAATATTTACGGGTGAAATGATACTTCAAATGTCTTATTAATAACATGTTATGATAGTAGGTAAGGGTGAGCAATTTTTAGTTAACTGTTTGAATATTCAGTTAACTGACTAAATATTCAGTTTGGTCAACCGATATTGTTAAATTCGATTCAATTCGGTTGAAAATTTTTAATTAATTTAATTTTTGATTCGGTTAATAGTTAACTAGTTTGGTTCAATCGTTAACAATTAACCAAATTTTTTTAAAAAAATAATTTTTATTTAGTTATTTATTAACTTTTTTATTTAATTCGTTAATTATATAAATTTTTCTATAATATATTTTTATTGCAAAATAATTTTATTTTTTATTTAGTTTTTTAATAAATTTTGTTTAGTTATTTAGCTAAATTTATTTTTTATATTAAATATAATTTTTATGAGAAATTTAAATTAACTGAACAGACTGAATTCAATATTTGGTCGATTCGGTCATAATTATTTGAATTCGGAATGATCGGTTAAAGTTGAATTCAGTAAGTTAATTAACCGACCGACCGAATACCTTCCTCCTAAGTATACATATATATATATATATATGTAATATTCCAAATGATATCCTAAAATTTTAAAAATATTATTTGTCGAGAATTAATTAAATGATTTTAAGTGTATATTTGATTAAGTGAAAAGAAAGGAAAAAGAGAAAGATGTGTATATGTTGTTTATATATAGAGATATACAATATATACAAGTCAATATCTTTATAATAAGGTCAAAGGATATTTGAATTAATTAAATATTAAACATTGATTGTGGAAGATGATTTGTGTTTATTATATTATAATATTAATTAAATGCTTGGCGGAGAGTGATTTGGAGAAAAGGTGTTTGGTTAAAAGAGAAGTGTGTGGTTGACTTTCTTCTTCATCTTCTTCTTTCTTCTTTGGGCCGAACACCACCATCTTCATTAAGGAAAGAGATTTTGTTCTTCCTAACTCAAGCAATTGAAGGATTTCAAGAGATCAAGTTGGAGTTTTAAGGATTTTCTTCACTTTTGGTAAGTTTTCAACTTGTTTCTTTGTTTTCTTTTGAGTTGTGTTTATGAGTTTGGTGGATGGTTGGTGTAGTTGTGTGTATGGTTGATTTTGGTGTGTTTGAGGTTGTTTTGTCTAGTTAACTTTGATTTTGGGGTTGTGATTGTGTTTTGATGCATGTAATTGAGCTGTTTTGATGTTATGCAAGTTTATTTTGGTATATTGAAAGTTTTGGTTAAGTTTGTTTGGAGTGGAAAAGGGTAAAAGAAAGATGTATGTTGGATGTGGTGTTTTTGGTGTCGATTTAAGGTTTTTGGCCTGACACGCCCAGTAGCACGACCATGTCTTTGGGCGTGTCGATGATTCTATTTTCAGTGTGGGTGACACAACTAGTGACATGCCCATGTCACTGAGCATGTCACAGCTTCTATGTTGTAGTAGATTGACACGTCCAGTAACACACTCATGTCACTGAGTGTGTCATAGTTACTGAGTTGTTGGAGGATTGACATATCCAGTGATACGCCCATGTCACTGAGCGTGTCATAGCTTTTGTGTTGGAGGATAATTGACACGTGCAGTGACACGGCCATGTCACTGAGCATGTCAAAGCTTCTGTGTTGTGGGTTTAAGGCACAGTCAGGGACATGCCCGTGTTGTTGAGCGTGTCAAGTGTATAGTTTACCCTAGATAATTTTTATTCTTATTTTCTTATGTATGAAAATCACTAAGTGAGTATATATAATCACCTTTGGATTAGGTTTTAAAGAGAATTGAGTAACCCAAATCCAAGGATTAAGGGACATCTTGAAGAGGAAGTTGATAGAGTGGTGTTGTTGCTTTTAGAAGTAAGTATAAACTTTGAATGATTGCATACATTTACATGACATTGGGACTTAACACATTTGGTTGGAAAATGTGTTAATTTACTTGATATATTGTTAATGAATGAGTTATATGTTATGATAAGCATAATGTAAATTATGTTGATGTATCAAAGAAATTGAGTAATGTGTTGTATATGAAAAGAAATATGGAATAATGTGATAAGATATGTGAAAACATAATGTAACAAATTGTTATTGATATAAAAGAGGAGAATGAGAAAAAGGATGATATATTAAGGCAATGTGCCTAGTTTGATTATGATAAATGAATTAAGAATGGAATTATGAAAGTATTTGATAATGAGATATATGAACAAATTGTGTGCCTAGTATGTTATTCAATTTTCAGAGTTCTGGGTTTGGCGGCATGGCTATGAATTGCTGGGCAGATGAAAAGACCAGGTCGTAAGCCGGGCCCAGCTGATAAATGTGATATTTTTGGGGTGAAAAGACAGGGTCGTAAGCCTTAAAAATAAATTTTTTGAAGCTAGACTGAGTGAAAAGACCGGGTCGTAAGCTCAGATATAGTTGGATTATCCATGGATATATATTGCCTAAGGGGCTAGACACAAGGTGTCATTATGGACCAAAGCAGTAACTCTGAAATTTGAAAAGCATATTAGATCCTTTTTGGGCTCATGCTTGTCTTTGCTTTAATGTGAATTATGAAATGTGATGCAAATTATTAATATAATGTTATGAGCTGTGATATATATAATGTAAGGAGTTGTTATATTCATATGTGTTGTGCATTAGCATCGCATTAATCTATATTGAATCAAAGTTTATACCACTAAGCTTTTTACTTAGCGCGATTGTGGTTCATTGCGCAGGTGACAGGGTAGATCCGGTTGTGCCTGAGATCTCGTCTAGACCGAGTTGAGTATAGGCTTGAGACTTTGAGATCAGTGTTGATTTTGGACATCAAGATCAGAGACGAACTACCAGCATGTATATATTTTAGATTTTTATAATTATATATTGATTTTGATGTATGTAGAAATTTACATTTCGCTTCCGCAATAAAAAATGTTTTAGATAAACTTTTAAGTAATACAAATATGTATATATGTGTTTTAACAAGGAATGTTTTAACTATTACTTTCTATAATATAAGTTAAATGTCTTTAAGTTTATTCAAATTGATTTATGATGATTTGATGTTAAAGTTTAAAGATTGGTTTGTAGAAAATGGATTATGACATTCTTGTATCCAGTATACGTATATTACATATGTGGGTGTATGTGGTGTACGTATATTGGGCATAGGGGTGTTACACTTGTTTTGGTATCAGAGCCTAGGTTTGAGGTTCTCAACCTAGGTGAATTGTAAGAAAAAGAAAATTTAGATTTTAAAATATGATTTTTAAGTAAGATACATGCATTGGCACTGGCAGTTTTTGATCTTTGATGAGGTAACTTCTGTTGTGTTTGCAGATATAGGTAGTGATGACCTCTCAGTCACGTCAGTCTGTAGAGGGTAGTGCTGAGAGTGTAGCTCTAATTTGAGGGTAGAGATAGGATTAGAGTTGAGATAGCTGGAGAGGCACCTGCACCTATGCCAAAAAGACCAGCAATTAATGAGATTTCACCAGTTTGGTTACGACATATGGTAGAGTTGTTGAGGTAGGCTCCAGTACAGCATCCGCCACCGCAACCGCAGCTGCAAGTACCGATGAGGCAGTATGATAAATTGAGAAAGTTTAGAGCTGAGGATTTCATTGGTACTACAGATCTTGTAGTAGCTGATTAGTGATTAGATAGAGTTCAGAGGGTATTCATCCAACTGCAAGCTACTCCTAAAGAAAAATTTGATTATGCTAGATCCCTTTTACAGAGAGATGCATATGATTGGTGGAAGATGATTCCACATGCATTGGATGATCCACCAACCTTGACTTATGGTGATTTTCTATGAGAGTTTGAGTAGAAGTATACTCCGAGGGAGTATAAAGATGCAAAGAAGATGGAGTTTCTGAGTCTGAGACAGGATACCAGGTCAGTGACAGAGTATGAGATTGAGTTTATCTAGTTGAGTCATTATTCCGGTGGGATTATTTCAGATGAGATAGACCGATGCAGGAGATTTGAGGAGAGGTTGAGACCCTCTATTATGTGTATTATTGCTGATTTTCGGTATCAAAATTTTTCTTAGTTGGTTGCAGCTGCCAGGAGTGTTGAGAGAGTACAGGGTATTACAGCAGCTGTTACTGAGGAGGAGACCAGAGTTAGAAGACCCCTGAATGAGGCAGGGTCTTTATCTATGAAGAGAGGTAGAGGAGGTCATTTTCAGAGGTTTAGTAGGGGGCCAGAGGCAGTTTGGTAGTTCAGAACAGCATCAGAGGTAGAGATCGAGACCTACAATTTCTGTGGCTAGTGCACCGACCCCAGTGGCTCAGAGATATGCTCCACCTACTTGTGTTCATTGTGGTAGAGCACACGGAGATGATTGCTGGTGGAGAGGTACTTCGGGAGTGTGTTTTAGGTGTAGGTCACCAAATCATTTTGTCAGAGATTGTCCAGAGCCACCAGAGGATAGACAGGCAGATTCTGCAGTTTCTCGATCTAGTGTCAGAGGAGGTCGTAGTGGCAGAGGTCCTAGTAGAGGTGGTCGACCTAGGTTTAGTCAGAGAGAAGACTTTACATCCGGAGGTAATAGGCCAGATGAGGCTGGGTCATCTCAGCGGGTTTATGTGATGCAGAGGCAGCCAGAAGCTTCAATCGTCATTGCGGGTACTTTTTCTTTATTTGGCATTTCAGTTCTTGCTCTAATAGATCTTGGATCTACACATTTATACATAAGTGCATCTATTTTGCCTGTGACTGAATTGCATTCTGAGTCCCTAGGATTTGATGTCTTGGTGACAAATCCTTTAGGGCATAATGTTATGGTGAGTAAGGTGCACCGAGATAGTCCAGTTGTTGTTCAAAATAAGAAGTTTCTCGGTGACCTAATTGAGATACTTTTTAAAGAGTATGATCTGATTTTAGGCATGGATTGGTTATCCAAGCATGGGGCTGTGGTAGATTGTCAGAAGAAGTGTGTTACCCTGAGAACCGGTGATGAAAGAAGTGTTATGGTATCTAGTGAGCAGATACATCTTTCATCCTTATTTGTTTCAGCTGTTGCAGCTAGGAGGTTGATTCGAAAGGGATGTGAGGCTTATCTTGCTCATGTGGTAGATACTAGGGTAGTGGGTTTCCAACTTGATAGTATACCTACAGTTGCGAAATTTTCAGATATTTTTTTTGAGGAGTTGCCAGGGATACCCTTTGAGAGAGAGGTTGAGTTTAGTATCGATTTGTTGCCTGGTACCACTCCCATCTCTATTACTCCTTATCGAATGGCACCTGCTGAGTTGAGAGAATTGAAAGTGCAGTTGCAGGAGTTGTTGGATAAAGTTGTTTGCCCTAGTGTGTCTCTATGGGGAGCACTTATTTTGTTTGTGAAGAAGAAGGATGATACTTTGAGACTGTGCATTGATTATTGACAGTTGAATAAACTGGCCATAAAGAATAAGTATCCTTTGCCTAGGATAGATGATCTCTTTGATCAATTAAAAGGAGCAACAGTTTTCACTAAGATTGATTTGAGATCAGGGTACCATCAGTTGAGAGTCAGAGAGGAATATGTACCTAAGACAACTTTCCGCACTAGGTATGGGCATTATGAGTTTTTGGTGATGCCTTTTAGGTTGACGAATGCACTAGCAGCTTTTATGGATTTGATGAACAGGGTGTTTAGACCCTATTTAGATCAGTTTGTGGTGGTCTTCATTGATGATATTTTGGTGTACTCTTGCAATGAGGAGGATCATGACAAGCATCTGTGAATTGTATTGCAGACTTTGAGAGAGAAGCAGTTGTATGCTAAGTTATCTAAGTGTGAGTTTTGTCTTGATCAAGTGACTTTTCTCGGTAATGTGGTTTCAGCAGATGGTATTAGAGTTGATCCGAGTAAAGTTGAGGCTATTTTGAATTGGAGTCCACCGAAGACAGTGACTAAGGTTAGAAGTTTTCTGGGTTTGTCAGGCTATTATCGACGGTTTGTGAAGGGTTTTTCTTTGATAGCTACTCCACTCACTAGATTACTTCGAAAAGGAGTTAGATTGGTGTGGATAGAGCAGTGTCAAGTAAGCTTTGAGCAGTTGAAGGAGATGTTGAATCAAGCTCCTGTTCTTACCCTACCTGTGGAAGATAAACCATATGTGATTTACAGTGAAGTTTCGCATAGTGGTTTAGGTTGTGTTTTAATGCAGGAGGGTAGAGTCATAACTTATGCTTCGCGGCAGTTGAAGCCATACGAGTTTAATTATCCGACACATGATTTGGAATTGGCAGCCATAGTTTTTACTTTGAAGATTTGGCGACATTATCTTTATGGGGAGAAGCGTTTCCTTTATACGGATTACAAGAGTTTGAAATATCTCGGTGTTTAGAGAGAGCTGAATCTTTGGCAAAGATGATGGTTAGAGTTGATTAAGAACTACGACTGTTTGATTGATTATCACCCTAGTAAGGCAAATATAGTCGCTGATGCCTTGAGTCGGAAGTCTTTGGCAGGTTTGACTGCTTATTCGCTCTCGTTGCTTGTTGAGTTGAGAGCGTTGCATGATAGTTTTGAATCATGTGATGATGGTGCTTTGTTGGCTCAGTTGCAATTGAGATCGGTGTTGTTGGAGCATATTAGAGAGGCTCAGTTGGCAGATGAGAAAATTCAGAAAGTTGTATTGGATTGTCAAAAGGGGGAGAGCCGAGATTTTCTTGTGAGAAGTGATGGTAGTCTTTGGTACAAAGATAGATTGTGTGTTCCTAATGATGCAAGATTGAAAAAGATTATTTTTGAGGAAGCACATCAGTCAGCTTTTGCTATGCACCCTGGGAGTACTAAGATGTATCAAGATTTGAAGCGATATTATTGGTGGTTAAGTATGAAGAGGGACATAGCGGAGTTTGTATCCAAATGTCTCACTTGTCAGAGAGTGAAGGCCGAGCACCAAGTTCCTTCGGGGTTACTCCAACCTTTATCAGTGCCAGAATGAAAATGGGAGAGAGTAACAATGGATTTTGTGACTGGATTGCCATTGACTCAGAAGAAGCATGATGCCATCTGGGTGATTGTTGATCGGATGATGAAGACAGCTCATTTTCTTCCAGTTTGGATGGACTATTCTCTTGAGAAGTTGGCTAAGCTGTATATCAGTGAGATAGTGAGATTGCATGGAGTCCTAATTTCTTTGGTGTCGAATCGAGATCTCCAGTTTACTTTGAGATTTTGAAAAAGTTTGCATAATGCTTTGGGTTCTCGGTTGCATTTTAGTACTACTTTCTATCCTCAGATAGATGACAGTTAGAGAGAGTGATACATATTTTAGAGGATATGTTGAGAAGTTGTGTTATTGATTTCTCTAGAAGTTGGGACAGGTTCTTACCATTGATTGAATTTGCCTATAACAACAATCATCAATCCAATATTAAAATGGTACCTTATGAGGCATTGTATGGTAGAAGATGCAGGACGCCTCTATGTTGGAACGAGGTTGGAGAAGGTAAGTTAATTGGTTTGGATTTGATTAAAGAAAAGGAAGAGAAAGTGAAGATAATTCGGGATCGATTGAAAATAGCTTCAGATCGACAGAAACCATATTCAGATTTAAAGAGGAGAGACATAGAGTTCAATGTAGGAGATAAAACATTTTGAAAGTGTCTCCTTGGAAGAGAATTTTGAGATTTGGCTATAAAGGGAAGATGAGTCCTCGTTTCATTGGACCTTATGAGGTATTGGAGAGAGTTGGACCAGTGGCCTATAGACTCGCTTTGCCACCTGAATTGGATTGAATTCACAATGTCTTCCATGTCCCTATGCTACGGAGGTACAGGCCGGACCCATCTCATATTTTATCTGTGAAATCTATTGAGGTGAGTCCGGATCTGACTTTTGAAGAAGAACCAATGGTTATTTTGGCACATGAAGTGAAAGAGTTGAGAAATAAGAAAGTGCCACTTGTAAATGTTCTTTGTAAGAATCATGATAAGGAAGAGGCAACTTGGGAGAGTGAGCAAGTGATGCGAGATCAGTATCTCCAGTTATTCTAGACTTGAGAACAGGTAATTTCAAGGATGAAATTTATTTGTAGAGAGGGAGAATTATAATATTCCAAATGATACCCTAAAATTTTGAAAATATTATTTTTTGAGAATTAATTAAATTATTTTAAGTGTATATTTGATTAAGTGAAAAGAAAGGAAAAAGAGGAAGATGTGTATATGTTGTTTATATGTAGAGATATATAATATATAAAAGTCAATATCTTTATAATAAGGTCAAAGGATATTTAAATTAATTAAATATTAAACATTGATAGTGGAAGATGATTTTTGTTTATTATATTATAATATTAATTAAATGCTTGGTGGAGAGTGATTTGGGGAAAAAGTGTTTGGTTAAAAGAGAAGTGTGTGGTTGACTTTCTTCTTCATCTTCTTATTTCTTCTTTGGGCCAACCACCACCATCTTCATCAAGAAAAGAGATTTTTTTCTTCCTAACTCAAGCAATTGAAGGATTTCAAGAGATCAAGTTGGAGTTTTAAGGATTTTCTTCACTTTTGGTAAGTTTCCAACTTGTTTCTTTGTTTTCTTTTGAGTTGTGTTTATGAGTTTGGTAGATGGTTGGTGTAGTTGTTTGTATGGTTAATTTTGGTGTGTTTGAGGTTGTTTTCTCTAGTTAACTTTGATTTTGGGGTTGTGATTTGATGCATGTAATTGAGCTGTTTTGATGTTATGCAAGTTTATTATGGTATATTGATAGTTTTGGTTAAGTTTATTTGGAGTGAAAAAGGGTAAAAGAAAGATGTATGTTGGATGTGGTATTTTTGGTATCGATTTCAGGTTTTTGGCCTGACACTCCCAGTAGCACGACCATGTCTTTAGGCGTGTCGATGGTTCTATTTTCAGTGTGGGTGACAAGACCAGTGACACGCCCATGTCACTGAGCGTGTTACAACTTCTGTGTTGTAGTAGATTAACACATCCAGTGACACGCCCATGTCACTGAGCATGTTATAGCTTCTGTTTTGGAGGAGAATTGACACATGTAGTGACACACCCATGTCACTGAGCGTGTCAAAGCTTATGTGTTGTGGGTTTAGGACACAGTCAGGGACATGCCCGTGTTGTTGAGCGTGTCAAGTGTATAGTTTGTCCTAGATAATTCTTATTCTTATTTCCTTATGTGAATCACTAAGTGAGTATGTATAATCACCTTTGGATTAGATTTTGAAGAGAATTGAGTTATCCAAATCCAAGGATTGAGGGACATCTTGAAAGAGAAAGTTGATAGAGTGGTGTTGTTGCTTTTAGAAATAAGTACAAACTTTGAATGATTGCATATATTTACATGACATTGGGACTTAACACATTTGGATGGAACATGTGTTAAGTTACTTGATATATTGTTAATGAATGAGTTATATGTTATGATATGCATAATGTGAATTATGTTGATGTATCAAAGCAATTGAGTAATGTGTTGTATATGAAAAGAAATATGAAATAATGTGATAAGATATGTGAAAACATAATGTAACAAATTGTTATTGATATAAAAGAGGAGAATGAGAAAAAGGATGATATATTAAGGCAATGCGTCTAGTTTGATTATGAGAAATGAATTGAGAATGGAATTATGAAAGTATTTGATAATGAGATATATGAACAAATTGTGTATCTAGTATGTTATTTAATTTTTAGAGTTCTGGGGTTGGCGGCATGCCTCTGAATTGCTGGGCAGGTGAAAAGACCGGGTCGTAAGCCTCAAAAATAAATCCTTGAAGCTAGACTGAGTGAAAAGATCAGGTCGTAAGCTCAGATCTAGTTGGATTATCCATGGATATATATTGCCTACGGGGCTAGACACAAGGTGTCATTATGGACCAAAGCAGTAACTCTGAAATTTGAATAGCATATTAAATCCTTTTTGGGCCCATGCTTGTCTTTGCTTTAATGTGAATTCTGAAATGTGATGCAAATGATTAATATAATGCTATGAGCTGTGATATATATAATGTAAGGAGTTGTTATATTCATATGTGTTGTGCATTAGCATCGCATTAATCTATATTGAATCAAAGTTTGTACCACTAAGCTTTTTGCTTAGCGCCATTGTGGTTCATCGCGCAGGTGACAGGGTAAATCCGATTGTGCCGGAGAGCTCGTCTAGACCGAGTCGAGTCTAGGCTTGAGACTTTAAAATCAGTGTTGATTTTGGACATCAAGATCAGAGATGAACTGTCAGCATGTATATATTTTAGATTTTTGTAATTATATATTGATTTTGATGTATATAGAAATGTACATTTCGCTTCCGCAATAAAAAATATTTTGGATAAAATTTTAGGTAATGCAAATATGTATATATGTATTTTAACAACAAGGAATGTTTTAACTATTACTTTCTATAATATAAGTTAAATGTCTTTAAGTTTACTCAAATTGATTTATGATGATTTGATGTTAAAGTTTAAAGATTGGTTGGTAGAAAATGGATTGTGACATTCTTATATCCGGTATACGTATATTACATATGTGGGTGTATGTGGTATATGTATATTGGGTATAGGAGTGTTACAATATATATATTAAATTGAAAGAAAAATAAATTTATATATATCAGTGTCATCATAATTAAGTGTAAATATTTCCTATTGAAGTTTAATTTACAACTTGTAAAGTCATGAAAACTCTAAGTACACTATTCCTATTATATTATCCAATGATTTTTAATTTATCTATCAATTTATTATGCAATTTAATATTCTAATTTCCTTAATCTTAGGTCTTCCTAAAAATTTTTAAATGAAAGTCTTTGAAAAATAAATTAAAATTATACCTCAATAACTAGTTGTGCTAACATGATCTTAACCCTCTATATATGAGATCCATCTAAATATATGGGAAATGGATCCCATATTTATATGATATTAGAAAATCATCCACGCAATGCTGCAAAAATTATTAAAAGTTATAAAAATATAATGTAAGATGATTGGATTTCAATATTATATTTATGGTTTTTCATTGATTTTATTTTTTTAGTATATATAAATTCCGATTATAAACAATACAAAAATAGTAATTTTCTAAAATATAATAATTTAACATAAAAGAATGATCAAGAATTAAAGAATTTGAATATGTTTAATTTGAAAAATTAAACTTAAACTTTTTTATTTACAAATATTAATTTTTTAATATTTTTCATTTGAAATTTATCTAAAGGATTTTAATATAATTTAGAATTTATCTATATGATTTTAATTTGAAAATTGAAAGTTAAACATTATTTGTTCATAAACATTAAGATTTTAATTTTTCAAATTGAAGTCTAAACATTTTTTATAAATAATAATTTTTTATATTTTTAATTTGAATTTTTTCTAAAAAAAATGTTAATTTAATTTAGAATTTATTTATGTGATATTAATTTAAAAATTAAAACTTAAAAATTAATTTGAATATGTTTAATTTAATGTATAAAAAATTAATATTTTTTGTAGCGAGATTATAGGAACATGTGACACAATGTTGCATTAGTAACTATAAATTTAGTATAATATATAGATTTAATACACTGAATAATCTATTTTATTAGTAGATATAATGGCTAGAATAATATTTTTTCGATAAAAAACTAAATGCTTATTCATTGATAAAATAATTTTTTTATATATAAAATAAAATTTCATTAATAAGCCAAAAATTATATCTATAAAATATAAATAAAATTATATTATTTTAAAGTATACAAGATGTATATAATTAATAAAGTTGTTACATTTTTTTAAATTTTTTCGATTCTAACAATAGATAATGGTAATATATTATAAGCAATCTAGCTATAAGCAAGAAACTTATTCTGTCTATCAATATATTGAATCACCATCACATTTCACACGAGAAAGACACATCCGTTTGAGAAAGATAAATAATCTCCATTAGAGACGCACAAATCTCCATATGAGGATGACATATAACTTTTAAATAAGAAAAGATAAAATTTTATAATAAAAACTTAAATTGCATATAATTTTTCTTCTAAAAAATAATGAAATACGAAATAAACAAATGCTAAATTTTAAATCTATATTGATTTGAAAATTATTTTGAAGATAAATCATCCAATACAAATGATACAAAATTAAAAAGAAAAAAAATACAAAATTAAGTAATAGATTGAAATAAAAGTGAAGAAAGATTGACAAAGTTACCATTTATTGATAAATTAACGGTAGCCTCACTATCAAATTAAAGGGAATAAAAAATCTATAAAAATTATGAGAAAAAAAAAAGCCAGGGTTTCAACTTATTAATAAAATAATTAATATCAAAGTATAATACCAAAAAAATATTATAATTCCTCAAAAATAATGTTAAAAAGAAATAATAATAATAATAATAATAATAATAATAATAATAATAATAATAATAATAATAATAATAATAATAATAATAATAATAATAATAATAATAATAATAATCTCCATTTGAAAATTTATAGTCACTTTTTTAACCATTTTTTTGTGAGTTAAATTGATGTAACAACAAGTTTAGGTTTGATGCGAACTTCTAATTTTATTAAATTATTTACCAAATAATGAACCGATAAAAAAAGATCCACGATAAAAAATTAAAAAAAATATAGAAAAAGGAAATAAATGAAAACTTATTTTTTTCAAAAAAGGAAAATTAAATACTATTGTGTAATAAAATTAAAATAGAAAATAGAATAAAACATGGAACAAATAAAATGCAAGAAAAAATTTTCTAATAGAGGAAACTGGTTAGAATAGTATTTTTTTTCAAAATTTTATTGTGGCTCTCCCTAGATTTATGCTCAGTTAGTTTTTTGTGCTGTTGCTCTTCCCTTTAATCAAAAAATTGTAATTAACCAAAATGCTAAAAGCTAAAAATTTTAATTTATAAATATTATTGCTTTTCTAGTGTTGACCATCATCTGAAATATTTTTCATTATTCAATTTCAAATATTAACTTTTAATAAATAATTAGTTATTTGAAATGATTTACCCTTTTAAATTTGCCATTAAAATTACTTTCTATAATTTTATACCTGAAATTCTAATTTAATTCACAATAATTTTAAATAATTATTCATCTAAATAGCCCTGGTAAAATTTTAATTTTACGTACAAATTCCCTGCTCAATTTATTGACTTCTTGCAATTTGGAACTAAAGTTTTAATTCTAGAACTCTATAAATGCTGAAATGACATCAAACAAAAATCACAAATAAAATTTTCTTTTCCAAATTCTCTAACACAAAGTGCAAATATTCCATGTTACAAACTAAATTGGAATTATGTGCCCAACATATTTGCAATTTACTATAGTTTCTTGCATTAAATCTAGATTGTTGCAGTCGGCCAAACACCATAAATATTAAGCCCATATAAAAACATAATTACAATATTAGTTTTATAATTTTAAAAATTTTACAATATTTTATATTTTCTAATATGAAAATGGAAAATGCTATAAAAATATATGATTGTTTTCTATATCTTGTATATGAATACATGACTATAATATTTCATATTTTCTGAACACAATTACATGTGCATAATTGCTCTATCATAAAGAATATAAATAGTATTCTTAATTATTCACAAAAACTATTGGCTGATATGGTATGCGTTTAGTGAAAATCGCCGTCACAATCTTTTCTCATTGAACTAAATGACTAGTTCAATACCATTACCCCAGCTATAATAAATTCATCTGGCTCTTTGAAGAACTGGAATCAATTAGTTGAAAAGTCTAATAACCTTGTATATAGTTGAGAAAAGAGAGAAAAAGGAAGAATGAGAGAATATTTTAGCTTAATTATCCCCTCAAGCATATTAGGTAATTTTATTGATTCTATACATTTATAAAGAAGATAATATTTCTATAGCTTGCTAAATACATGAGTATAGCTAACTAATTACACAATCTTATAATAAATCTTAGTACTTATACTCAAGATGGAGCATACATATCAAATGATTTAAGCTTGTTACAATATAACTAATTCTATATAGCCTAAAAGGCTCAATAAAAATATCATTTGAGCCAACAAAATTCATTACAATACATCCAGTCTCAAATTTCCGCCTAATAAAATGGTAATCATCATCTAAATGTTTTGATCCTTTTAATAAAGATCGGATTTGAAGCAATATAAAGGAGAGTTTGATTGTCACATATCAATTTTATAGTCTTAACTTCCTTTCTCTTCAATTCTTGAAGAAGTTGCCTTAACTAGATAAGTTCACTTATTACAATGGCCATAATATGATTTTTTGCCTTTGCACTTACTCAACAACTATATTGTGAGCATAGATTTTTTTTTTCCACATTCTGAGTACAAGATTAAGTCAAGAGAATAATAGTCGCCATCCTGACAGGAAGAAAATAAGAGGGGATGAATAACTCAATTCCTAAAAAAATTTTAACCTGTACTAAGTTTGAAAAGTTAAATACGTATGTAAAATATGAGAAATGACTCAATACCTTTAATATACTCAGTTTATTAGAACGGATCTTCTTTTTAGATATAAATATTAAAATATTTTTAATTATTTAAATAAAATAATTAAAAATAATATAATAATTTTAGTAACGGATTAGTGATTGAAAAAATTTTTAGTGACGTACAATTTTTTTATCATAATTTTTTGTGCAAAAAAATTTGATGGATTTGTGAAGAATTTTGTGATGGAAAACAAAGTCGTTAATTGCTTGTCAAAAATTTGTGATTGATTGGTGTTAAATTTTCCGTCACTAATTTTAGTAACAGATATTTTTCCATCACTAAAGAGTTAAATATGTGAAAAAAAATTTTCTATACTCACATAGGAATACGGATGTGTTTTCTGTAATGTAATTATATTTATAAATTGATCTTATCACAAATAAGATAAAAAATATTCTAAATTATTCCTAGAAGCTGTAATTTTACTACAATTAATTATAAGAAAGAAAGAAAAATAAAAAAAAAATGTGATTTCCTTTCATTAGAAGTGCGTTTAAAAAATTATACTATCATTATGGAAAATGTGGGGGCTCACGGACTAAATGCTAGTGAATTTTATTTATTTTCACTTTTTTGAATTATATTATCATAATGAATGTAAAAATAATTTACCATATATTAACAGATAACTTTTACATTGACACATAGACAAAAATAAGATTTTATTGTTTTTAAATTATAATATTTTATTTACAATAAATAAAATTACTAAAAATGAACCAAGTATTGAATCATAGATAAAGCAGTTTAAGGTTTAACGATTTAATCATTGAGTCAAAGATAAAACGTTTGTTTTCTTTAATAATGAAAGTAAAACATAATTATTTTTATTAGAATAATTTTGTTTAAAATTCTCAAAGTGAACGTACAACTGCAAATAGTCTTGAGTTTGACGTATGAAAATCATCCATGTAATTGATATTTGAGTTCAATATACATGAATAAAAATACAATGGAAATAACTCTCAAAGGGTAAGATTTAATGGTCGAGATCATTATTTCTTAATCAGAGGTCTTGGGTTCGAGTATTGAATAATAAATATTACATGGTTAAACTAAAAAAAAAGAAAATATAACAGACATAAAATGTTGAAAAAATAGAACATACATGATCGTTAAATCAATTATCATATATAAAATATAAAACAATATAAGAAAAAAAAAAAACTTGTTTGTTCTGTTAAAGAGAAGGAAAAAGAACAACTAAAGACAAATACAGAGAGCTGTGATATGATCTTGCAAAAAGAAACTAACAGATTTCTGTTTTCTTGGGGGGTGGAAACCTCTTTCATAGTCTTCTGGCCATCACTATCAAATCCATCATTGTCCCATTTTGCCGCATTAAGTTAACACTACTCTCAATATCAAAATCTGGAGAGTTGTTAGTTCTTTGATCTCTCTTTTATTGTGCCTCGTATTTCATTTCCTTGTTAGGGTTTTATTGTGTTTCCTATTTCATTCACTTATTAGGGTTTTATTGTGTTTCCTATTTCATTTTTTTTAACCTGGCTATTTGGAGTTAATCCCTGAAGATGTAACTTACTCCACTAGATTCAAGGGATTATTAGTACGTCTGGTGCATTATAAAATGGTATATTATGTACATGCATTGAATGAGTTAATTATACAAAAGTAAATCCCACTTGAATATAAATAAAGATACATCATTTTCTAATATATTGACTATATCGTGATTCTTATCCGCATGGTTCATTACCATCCTAATGGATTGTTTGTTTGTTCAATATTTTAATTAATTAAATCAATAATTATGGTTTTTATACAAAAGGATATGTTAATAGATAGATTTGTCTCTAATAATGTTCTCACCTTTCATTGATTTAGGTGTACAAAATAAAATATGCACAAAAATACTGCTTTTCTTAGCCATAATTTATTTGATATTTGTTTAGAAAAAAAAAAATGAAGATAAGAACTACCTGCAAATTAAACAAATGAAATGAAATTTTATACATATATTTATGGAGAACACGTCGAGCTAGCAAGCGCGCGGGTGTTTTTATATAACCTTATAAGTTAATATAGTATAAAATTTTAAATATTAAATTATTTCCTTATTGATTAAGATGACAATTAAATTAGAACTTTTTAATATAATAAATAATTAAACGAAAATAATATAATAATAATAATAAAGTTATCGTTAAACTTATGAAATCCTAAATTAAAAAAAAGTATATTTACCGAAAGTAAAAAAAAAAAGAAAACGCATATGTTAATATGAAAGATGATTTTTGGAGTTGGTGGTGCCCAAACTGGCAATTATAACCAGAAGTTGTGCTAATGACAACCAATATAACAATAGCCACATCCTTTATATATATATATATATATATAAGTGATAATTAATTATGAAAGTCTTGCATGAAGCATGAAGTGCCTTAAGATAAGTTTTCTTATTAAGTTAGTGTTATTCACTATGATGCCATTTTGTGGCGGCGAACTTTAGCAAAAGCTGTTTAAATTGTTTAATTACATCTTAATTAATGATAAAAATAATTCATAAATGTATAATAATAATAATAATAATAATAATAATAATAATAATAATAATAATTGAGCCAATTGTATATCAATGGAAACTTATAATAGCGTTCACTTATAAAGTTAAATATATATTTAACATGTGCTTAAAGTTCTATTTAGAAATGACTTTTGACACCGTCTGCCAATGCCAATAGGAGGAGCCATCAATTCATGGCCTGTTTTGTCCTTTATCTATTGTAAATATGTCTTTCGAACCTAATAAGTGATAGCAACTCAATCACTTTTCACAATATTTTCTTGTTGCCATTGCCAATACCAGGAAGAATTCCTAGTAATTTTTTTTTTAAATACTAAAATTTTAGTTGTTTTTTTTAAAGTGATCACTAAAAATTAATCTATTGAAGGTGAATGCCTAAATTTTTAATTTTTTTAATAAGATATCACTTGAGTATATCATGTCACCCTAATAATATGAGATGTATTCAAGATAGCTTATTGAGTCATGTAATTGAGATGACATGTGTGGAAAAACATATGCAAACCAGGGTTTTAATAAAATGTTGAAAACAAGATAATGGAAGCATGTAAAAGCTCAGCAATAATTGTTGTATTATTAGAATGATTAACGAGACAAACAAGCCACCGATTTTGCTTATATATAGGTTCTATAGCAAACTTTTAACCACGTGAATAGCTTGTCTAACTAGCTCATAACTAACTAACAAAATAAATACATTCTTCCACATCCCCTCTCAAGTCAAGGATTGTAAAAATTGGAACAAGCCCAACTTAGACATTAATTGGTGAAAATGTGGTGCAACAAGAGGCTTGGTGAGGATGTTTCCAAGGTGTAAGTTTGTGGATATATGCTGAGGCAAAATGAGGCCTGATTGAACTTGTTCCCCATGAGATGGCAGTTAATTTTCAAGTGCTTCGTTCACTCGCGGAAGATAGAATTTTAAGCGAGATGAATTGCTGATTTATTATCACAGTGAAGCTTGAAAGGAAGAGAAACAAATATTTGTAGATCACGCAACAAGTAAGGAATCAATTAGAGTTCACAAAAAGTAGAAGCAAGATTTGTATATTCTGCTTGTGGAAGAATTAGAAATAGTAGCTTGTTGCTTGGACTTCTATGAGATTAGTGAATGACCCAGAAAAATGCAATAACTAGCAATGGATCTTCAAGTATCTTGCATGAAGCCCATCCTTATCAGTTTAAGCTTCTAAAACCATTGAATTATTGTTGGGATAGAACAAGCCAATGTTTGGATATCCCTAGAGATATTTCAAGACATGCAATGCAACTGACCGATGAGCATCAATAAGGGCCTGAACATATTGGCTTAATTGATGCATTGAATAGGTAATATCTGGCCTTATGAATCCTAGGTATAGTAATCTAGCCACTAGTCTTCTATAAGAAGAAGGATCAGATAAAGGCTTTCCTTGCTCAACAGAACACAATAACCCTTTTAGTAATGGAATAGTAGTAGCCTTTGCACCAAGTAACCGAACATCTTTTAGTAAGTCAACGATGTATTTTCATTGATTTACATATATAATAACTTTAATCTATCTATTTCCAGACCTAGAAAATATTTGGCTACACCTAAGTCTTTGATGGTGAACTAGGTAAGTAATGAATCCCTAATCATTTTTATTAAAGCAATAGAAGTCCTAGTAATCAACACATCATATACATAGAATGTCAGGGCCATAAATTCACCATTGTTGACATAAGTAAAAAAAAAAGACAATAATTAGCTTGAGATTGAGTAAAACCCAACCTATGTAAATTGTCAGTAAACTCATCGTTCCACTGGCATGAGGCCTACTTGAATCCATATAAAGATTTTCGAATCTTACACACCTTACCAGACTTGGCTTTGAAGTATCCTTTTAGTGGCATGTAAATGTCTTCTTTAATAAATCCATGTATGAATGCATTATTAATGTCCAGCTAAAAGAGAGGCCATGATTTTGAAGCAGCCAATGCCAAGAATACTCTCACAGTAACATTCTTGTGCACAAGAGAGAAAGGCTCAGTATAATCAACACCTTTCAATTTTGTTATAGCCCTTGGCCATCAACCTTGTTTTAAACCTCTCTATAGACCCATCAGGCTTAAGTTTTAATTTATATACCCATTTAGATCCACTACAATGTTTACATTTTGGCAAATTAGTGAGTGTCCATGTTTCATCGCACTTTAAAGCAGTAAGTTTACCTTCCATGGCTTGCACCAGTTGTGGATGATTTTTGGCCTACTATAAGATGGAGAGATAATGTTGAATACAAAGTCATTAAGCTAGGTTGGGAGTCTCTTGGACATAGAGCTTTGTCATGGTTGTTGTGGTATATTGTGATGAGTCTGAGAAGTAAGTAGATGATCTGAAGGCTGAATGTTGTTTGGTAATACTGCAGAGTTGTGTTCACTAAAGGGGTGTTTGCATGATATTAGGTGAGGAGTTATAGATTGGATTTAGTATGTGTTGAGTCTATTATTTCAATGTGAGGTGAAATAAGTGGTAAAGGTGGACCAGTATCAGAGTCTGCTAATTGTTTTGTTACAAAGTTTTACAAGGGACGTTTACAATGCAAAATCCATTACAAATGTCATTGAATTTGTCACGAATTTTGCAACCAAATATTTCCTTGCAAAGTTTTGCAACAGAAAAATCATTGCAAAATCTGTTACAAAATCCTTAATTTCTTTAAAAATTACATTTGCAATGGAATTTCGTTGCAAAAGCATGGGTTTTTTTTTAATAATTTAGCATTTGCTAATATATTTTTAGTTTATTAAGTGGTTAATTCTATTAGATTCGATAGAGCAATATATGTACAAATATCACAAATTTTTAAAAATTATTGTGTAAAGTTTTCTAATTAAAGAATCTCTCTTTATGTAGAGCCCGTTGCCCATTATGGCTAGTTGCTCTTTGTGGCCCACCAATTGGATCCCATTTGATCAACCACAACTGACGAATATCCTCAGTTCCCAATTCTCCATTCTTCCTATACTCCACCCACACTCTTGATATCTATCTCCCAAATCTTCCTTTGTGTAAAAAACCTCAAGTCCTAGTAGCCCTTTTTCCATTTGTCTTTACCCTTATTTTTCTTTCTCTTAGTTGTTCCTTTACAGAACCCTTTCTCAGGTTTTTAATCCAAGTTTTGGGGCTGTCGCTAGCCTTTTGGGTCATCGACAACCCCAAAACCCTCTTTCTTCCTTAGTTTTTTAGTTTTTAGTTTTCCAGTTTTTCCTATTTTTCTTTTGATGCTTTTGTTTGTTTTCTTTATATTTTTCCTTTTAGGTCATTTTTGAAAGTGATGGTTTGGGGTGAGCTTAGATTATTTGGAGCTTGTATGGTTTTAGCCTATATCATCACCACCTTTTTTGTGGTTATCTTCCCTATTGTAGTTTTCCTTTAGTTATGATCTTTTAAGGGATCCTCTACTTTTGTTTTCACCTACTTATTGCCCTTTATAGGTTTTATATTTTTCTGGTTCTTGTAGGCCAGAAGCAGGCCAATCTCCCCACTGGACCTTTTTGTTCGCTCCATCCTTTTTATTATCTTCTCCTGTCCTTTGGCATCCCAAGCATTGGCTCTTGTTTATTTATCTTTTTAGGGGTGCTAAGGCAATGTTTTTCCAAGACGTCAACCATGAAATTTTTAAGGTTTCTTCCTGATATAGTGTGGATTGACAACGAAAGATTCTCTTCGTTAATGTCACACACTCTTAGTTGTTTACCATATCAGTGTGACTGCCCTTTTTTTACAAGTTTGATTTTCAATTCTCTTCCTTATGGTACTGTTTTTCTTGGTGTTCAATTTGTATACATAGGCTTTGTATCCTCAGCAGCAGCCAGGATCTTATATTTGTTCTTTTTTATTCTTTTAGTTGGGTTTGCTGCTTGTTATATTTTAAATTTAGGATAGACTTTTTCTTATGTTCCGAGTGGCACCGTCGGCGCAGATTAGTGTCTGTTCTCCTCTTGGATTGTTTTTTTTTTTATATTTTTCCAACGATATGAAATCTTTTATTATAATAAAAAAAAGTACAACAAAAAGCAAATCTTACATGTCGAACAGATCAATTAGGTCCAAAAGATAAGCCATGCATGCGGCTCTGCGATTGGTCTGAATGATGGATTATCATTTGCTCATTTGCCAAATCTCTTCCCTCATTTGCTCTATCTGCCTTGTCATAACCTCTTCAAATTCGCCCTCTCTCCATTGTGATGCAAACTGTGAAAGCTGTGAGGTGGCTAATGTAGAGGAATAATGCAATCTCTGATAGTAAGAAGCAATAGAACCAAGCCTATATATGCGCTGTTTCTTGACATTACTAACCTTGTCCAAATAAATCTGAGTAGCATCAATAGATTGTGGACTATAAGTTCTATCTGTAGGTGTAAATTGAGTCTGAAGTCTAACAAAGATTCGGTCCAGTAGCATAAAATTTATATTTATAGTTTCATACATAAAAATAGTAGATATCAATAAAATACAATAAATAAAATTTGATTTTATATAAATTGCATTTATTTTAATAAAATTAATTTTATTTATCAAAGTTTGAAATAAAAAAAATACCGGCAACATTCTGACTTAATAAGAAGTTTCCAAACCTCATCATAAGGCATATATTAAGTCCCTATAAATTCGACAACAAGTTATGTTCCTAAAATTATAACACAAACATGTGAGAATTGACTATTACAATCAAATATCAATATACAATTTTCAAATCTGCAACACTCAACAACATAAATTCATAAATATCACAATCAAGCAAAAATATAAATTTCTAAGTACAACGGTTAACAATACAAGCACATAAATATTACATTCAATAAAAATTTAATGACTTACATGTTATTATGTTAAATGGTAATTTTCAATTTAAAAAATTAATGAAAGACGATTTAATAATTATATGTTGTCACATTAAAATTAATTTCCAATTTAAGAAAATAATAAATTAAAGAATTATGATAGTTTGTGAACTTCAACCATTGTTAGGAATTTAATTAAATTAAATACAAGTATAAAGGGAGAAATAAAGAAGAATATGAATGTTATAATTTTGAAAGTTGTTTTAAGAAAAAATAAAAGAAGTCTTTTACTTATTCGATCTAAGGAAAGATTTTAGTAAAAATAAATATTCAACACATATTATAAGTCATGAGATAGGTATGGGTAGCAAAATCCTACAAAAAAATGAAAGCAACATTTTGGGTGGGGTAAGTTTTGACTTATAATCAGCGGAGGGAGGTAAGTTTGAGCATGGAATGAAAGACGATAGAGAGTGATAAAATCAGGATAAGGGGGGCTAAAATTTTAAAGAAAAAAAAAGGATTCAATATTATGAATAAATTCAAGATAAAAGTTAATAAAAATAATCCTTTAATATTACGACCGCGTAACAAATAATTTTTGCTCTTCATTTCTATAAGTTATGTAAATGATTTTTGAATATTATTATTATTATTATTATTATAAATTCAGATTTTATGTACTAATATGAGTAAAGTTAAAAAAAAATTAGGATTGACTATTGAATAAAATTAAATAATATATTAACAAACATAAAAAACCAGTTAAAAAGTTAAAAAAGAAGAAGTAATAATGTGGTCAATGAAATCCTAATAAAGATGTAGTAATAATGTGGTCAATGAAATTGTAGTTAAGATGCAGTAAAAATAGCCCCAGACATGGGGGAAGGGGTGTCCATGGATCACCCAACTCCCCCTATAGATAAAATCATAGATCACCCAGCCCTCTTGTAATTTCACTCCTGAGGATAGATAAAATCATAGATACTCATTTATTTTTTAAGAATAAAAAAATTTTATATTTATGTAAAATTAATATTTCTAATAAAAATATATAATATATTTATATATATAATAAGATGTTGTATATATGTTAATTAAAAATCAATTATAATATAAATAAATATATGTAAGAAAAAGTTTTAAAAATATATTTTAGTCTACATGTATTAAAGTAATATAAAATATAGAAATATATTTACAGGAAATGTTCGAGGTGTGTATATCAATATCGACCCTCATCTCATTTATAAATAAGATGACGCCCAATTAGATGGGTTAAAATTGCCACCTTAATGTGACAACTTTGTTTTTGAGCATTGTCAATTTCATATTTGCATGGTGTGCGACAACCCTTTTGTTGTTTTTTATGGTTTTCTTAAGCAATTTTTATAATCTTTAATTATTATTTGAATAATAATAAAATTGAGATAAATTTAAAATTAAATTGGGTTATATATCTATAAAGTGTTGAGTCATTTTCAATTTTGGCCCTACATATAGTTCAAAACCTTTATATATATATATAATTAAAATATACAATAACAATAATTTTAATTTGAAATACTGAATTAAGTTCAATAATAAATTATTACTATTATTATTATTCCACTTTTATGTATATATATATATATTAAATTCGATTAAATGGCAGCATAAATATACTCATTGTTAATAAAAAAAAAGATCTGAAATTTAAATTTTATTAGTTAATAAATAAATGAAACAAAATAAGTATAAAGCACAATCATATGTATAACATACAAATCAAAAATAAAGAAAGAAAGAAAAATTGTATTTGTTGAAAAAAAATTGAATATATTAAGTCTTAAAAATTTAAATAAATAAAAATATAGTTGACGCGGGTATAAGCTATATGCCAAATTGTAAAGGGCAAGTAGCTTCGAATGCGATGTAATTTTATTAAATAGGTTCAAAACAATACCAACCACATACATATTCAAATAATAGTTTAGAATTGGGCAAAGTAGCTCATTTGATTATAGTAGACTAGTGGAATTATTTTACACCTATGTCTTAGTTGTTAGTGGACCTATATTATCATTATTTATTAAAATTAAACTTATAATTAATTTATTATACTTTTTTATCAACACTTTAAAATTAAATACGTATTTATTATTGAATATGTAAAATTATTAAATATTATTAATATTATTTATTATTTTAGAAATTTCAATTACATTAAACTTTATTTAAAAATGATAATTTGAAAATTTTAATTTTAATTTATATTAAAATAATAAATTATTAAAATATAATAGATAAAATTAAAAATTAAATATTGCATATGTAAAAGATAAATTTTAAATATTGAATAATAAAAGAATGAAAATTATAAAATTATTTAAAATTTTAAGTACTTATTATATTCATCGTAATTTTTAGTGGAGGATTTTCACTTATATATATGTGTATATATATATATAACTTTAAAATGATATGTCATTAAATAATTTAATAAAAGATAAATTTTTTATTAATTTTAAATGCTTAACAGTTTTGCAGTAAAAGAATTTAAAATTGAAATCCCAAATTCTAGTTCTCTCCTTATCCCAGTTCAATTCACTTAGGTTAATTGTTTATTTGGTAACTTGTCCAAATATATTTGGGTGCTATCCTATGACTTATTATGTTATGAGTAAGGAAAAATTCTAATATCAATCCAGTTTATGTCCCTGCTCATGAACGTGACCAATTATAAACTCTGATTGACTAAGCCGAGGATATTAATCCGATTTATGATATAATTTCTTATGAGTAAGATACTCTATAAATAGTTAATGATGAAATATTTGATTGAGAAAATTGAAAATTTCATTTATATTGCAAAAAATGTATAAATATATTTGGCTAAAGAATATATTATTTTTCTTTTTTCTAGCATCTAATGTTAATAGAAAATGAAGAAAGAGTGTGTAAATTCAACACTCCAAGTTTGGACAAGAAAAAAGAGAAAGCAGGATAATGTTGTGCTTTAGTAAAAAAATCAGCAAGCTGGTCTTTAGAATGCAAGGGCATCAACTTAACTAGGCCTTTCTGAACTTTCTCTCTAACTAAATGGCAATCAACCTCAATGTATTTTATCATTTCATGAAACATAGGGTTTTGAGTAATCTGTATAGCGGATTGACTGCCACAAAACAATAAACAAGCACCATTCTGAGCAAAATGCAAGTCTTGCAACAAAAAAAACAACCATTGCATCTCACAAGTAGTCACTGCCAATGACCTACATTCTGCATTTAATGAAGATCTGGATGCAGTACTTTACTTCTTCAATTTCCAGGAAATCAATAAATGGCCAAGAAACACACAAAACCAGTAGTGGATCTCCTGGTTATAGAATAAGTAGCCTAATCAAGATCTGAGTATCCCTCCAACTTAAGAGAAGAAGAAGCAAAGAAGAAAATCTCTTGAGTAGGACATCCCTTAAGATATTGAAGCACTCTATGAGCAGCAACTAAGTGATCTTCTGTAGGTCTATCAAGAAACTGAGATAAAGCCTGAATAGTATGGGAGTTGTCAGGTCTAGTATAAGTGAGATACATTAATTGACCAATGAGCCTCCTATAAGAAGAAATATCTACCAAAGGAGCAGACGTTTCAGAAAACTTCAGATTAGGCAACATTGGTGTAGACATAGGTTTAGCAACAAGATAACCAATTTCTTGAAGTGGTTCTAAGGCATACTTTCTTTGACACATGTGAATACCTTTAGAGCTTCTGCTTATCTCCAACCCAAAAAAAAAAAAAAACCTTTGTACTCCTAAATCTTAATCTTGAAAGCATTGTGGAGATAAGTTTAATGTCTTCAATTTATGCTATATTATCAGCAGCAACAAATGACATTATCAACATATATTAATAAAGCAGTAAATGAAAAAGAATTAGCCTTAAGGAACAAAGAAGAATCCATTGTACTCTGAACATATCCTTTCTGAAGTAAAGCAGAAGTAAGCTTCTCATTCCATTGCCTGCTTGCTTGCCTGAAACCATAAAGAGATTTGGAGAGTATACAAACTTGGTTAGGAGAGGCAACCAGATATCCTAGGGGCGGTGTCATGTATATCTCTTTATGCAAGTCATCATGAAGGAAGGCATTATTTATATTCAGCTATTGTAGATGCCATCCCTTAACAGATGCTACTACTAAGAGTGTTAGGATTGTGACGAGCTTGGCGATTGGAGAGAAATTTTATGTAAAATCAATCCCCTCTTTTTGAGTAAAACCTTTTGCCAATAATCTTGCTTTGTACCTCTTAATTGAACCATCTGACCTGTGCTCTATTTTGAACACCCATTTACAACCAATTATGACTTGCTTGCTGGTAAATTAGTCAACTATAAAGTATTGTTGTCTTGTAAAGCTTGTATCTCAGCATTCATGGCTTCTTTCATTTAGGATCTTTAACAGCTTTCTTATAAGTTTTGGTTCTGTTTGTTGTATAATCTGCATAGAGAAAGCTTTGTGCTTTAGAGTGAGCTTATTATATCCCAGAACAGAAGATAAAAGTATGAAGAGAACTCTGCAAAGAAGGAAATGAGTCAAGGAGACTAAAATCATGATTAATATTATTCTTGGAGACTAGGCCACAATGATAGTAAGTGATATTTTGTAGCAACTAAGTGATCTTCTGTAGGTCTATTAAGAAACTATGATGAAACTTGAACAGCATGGGAGATATCAGGTTTGGTATGAGTGAGATAAAGCAATTGACCAATGAGCCTCTTGTAAGAAGAAATGTTTGCCAAAGGAGCTAACGTTTTAGAAAACCTCATATTAGGAAATATTAGAGTAGAAAAAAGTTTAGCAATGAGAAAACCAGTTTATTGAAGTAGCTCTAAGGCATACTTTCTTTGACACATGTGAATACCTTTAGAGCTTCTGCTTATCTCCAACCCTAAAATAAAACCTTTTGTACTCCCAAATCTTTAACCTTGAAAGAATTATGGAGATTAGCTTTAATGTCTTCAATTTTTGCTGTATTATCACCAGCAACAATGACATCATTAACATATATTAATAAAGCAGTAAATGAAAAAGAATTAGCCTTAAGGAATAAAGAAGAATCTGCTGTACTCTAAACATATCCTTTATGAAGTAAAGCAGAAGTAAGCTTCTCATTCCATTGCCTGCTTGCTTGCCTTAAACCATAAACAAATTTAGTGAGTCTACAAACTTGGTTAGGAGAGGTATCCTGAAATTCTAGGGGTTGTGTCATGTATACCTCTTCATGTAAGTCACCATGAAGGAAGGCGTCATTTATATCTAGCTATTGTAGATACCATCCTTTAACAGATGCTACTGCTAAGTGTTTAGATTGTGGTGAGCTTGGCAACTAGAGAGAAAGTTTCTGTAAAATCAACTCCCTCTCAATTGAACCATCTGACCTGTGCTTTATTTTCAAACCCATTTACAACCAATTGGGACTTCGTCTGCTAGTAAATCAGTCAACTGCCAAGTATTATTGTCTTGTAAAGCTTGTATCTCATCATTCATGGCTTCTTGCCATTTAGGATTTTTAATAGCCTGCTTATAAGTTTTGGGTTTTATTTGCTGCATAATCTGTATAGAGAAACCTATGTGTTATATCTTAAAAGAAAATAAAGTATGAGGAGAATTCCGCAAAGAAGGAATTGAGTCAGAGAGACTAGAATCATAGATAATATTATTCTTGGAGACTAGACCTCAATGATAGTCACAAAGATATGTAGGGGGATGTCTTAGTCTAGTGGATTTTTGAACTGCGGGTCAGGATGGATGAGCAGGTATGAAAGTAGATGAGTCTACAGTATGTGAAGAATTAGTATGTGGAGAAACAAAAGTGGGTGGAGAAACATGAGTATGTGAAGAGCGAGGAGAATATGTGTTATCTAATTGAATGATAGTAGGTGACTATAAAGGTAAGTCAAATGTTAAAGATGGTAAAACATGATTGGTAGTGGGTAAAACCAGCATTTGCGAGATCATATCTATTACCATCATAAGGGAAGATGTTCTCATGAAAGATAACATCTCTGGATATGAAGACTTTGTTCAACTATAAATCAAACAACTTATACCCTTTAGTTTTAGGTTTGAAACCAAGAAAGACAGCCTTAACGGCTCTATGTGAAAACTTATGCCTCTAACTAACTACGATGGATGCAAAAACAAGACAACCAAACACCAATTCAAAAGGAGTTTTATTATCTAATACAGGTGTAGGTAACTTATTAATTAAATGGACAACATGAGCAATAGATTCATGCCAAAAGGAAAGTGGAAGTTTGCTTTGAAAAAGAAGAGATCTAGCAATATTAAGTACGTGTTGATGCTTCCTTTCAATTATACTATTTTGTTGTGGTGTCTCAACAGAAGAAGTTTGATGTAAGATGCCCTTCTGAGAATAGAAGGAAGGCATTTTAAATTCCAATCCATTATCTGAACAAATGAATTTGATTGTTTTATTAAGATGAATAGAAATGAGAGTACACAAATTTTGTGACAATGGTTTTGCCTCAGATTTATTCTACATGAGGTATATATATCGAACAAAACCTAGAACAATCATCTACTATGGTAAGGAAGTATATATGACCATATAAAGATTGTACAAATGGTCCCCAAATGCCTGCATGAATTAGTTTAAATGGATTCTAAGAATGTGACTGACTCAAAAGAAAACTAAGCTTCTTTTGTTTAGCTGATGGATAGATCTCACAAATGTTATTTGTAGACATAGAAAGAGAAGGATGTACTTGAGTAATGGTTCTGAGACTTTTATCAGATGGGTTCTCAAGTTTGTAATGGCAAAGGTTTTGACATGAGATTTGGAGGATGGAATAGGTTGAATAAGGTTTGTATAAGCCATCAGAGTGTCAAGCTGTACAATCATCTTTCATCTCTTGAGTTCCTGTTTAACACAGCCATCAATAAAGAAAGTTAGCTGACAATTAGAATGTCTGGTCAACTTGCTAACAGACATTAGATTATAGGAAAAATTAGGAATGTATAACTCATTATGCAAAGTCAATTGACTATCAAAAACCACATCTCCAATATGAGTTATTACAGATGTTTGATTGTTAGGAAGTTGAATAGTAAAATTTGTAACAGATCTCCAATTGGTAAGCACTTAAAAATCATAAGTGATGTGATATGTTGCTTCTGTGTCAATAATCCATTGCTGTGGATGAAGAGTAATTAATGCTGCAAAATTTTAAAGTACAGTACCAGCAAAGGAATCATGATTAGGCGGCAAGGTATTGAGCAATCTATTAGAATTTCCCACGCTATGAGTAGTATTCTGAGTCAATGAGGCTCAACAGTTGATTATATTGGTCTTTAGTAAAAGTGAAAACTTCCTCTTTAACACAACGTAGTGATTCAATTGGGAGCTCAAATTCAACATTGTTACAGACCATTGTAGTCTAATTAAAAGAAGGTACTCCTTGCTTGACAAATGATTGAGACCTTTGACCTAGAGGATGAGTTGGCGGATATCCATGCTTCTTATAACAGTTTTCCTCTATATGACCAAGGTTTCCACAATAGGTATAGACAAATCTTTTATTTCCATAATAACTTGAGTTGTAATTTCTGGAATAATAATTCCTCTGACTAAAAGAGCCATTCTACTCATTAAACCCAAACTATCTTGGTCATGCATATCTAGCGGTACCTTTAGCTGTAAGAGCAAAATTAGAAGTATCACCAATTAACAACTTAACTTTATTGAATTCAATCTCTCTCATGCTACGCTATTAGAGAAAAAACTCTGTTTATTGCTAGGCATCAGATCCATCGGCATAATTTGAGATCGTACAGTGGAGTAATTCTCATTCAAACCTCTAACGAATTACTACATAATCTGCTTCTTGATAAGCCCTCACAATCTTCAAAGCTTCACAAGCACATACATGATTGCAAACACAACTAGGAATTGGCCTTATTATTACATATTCATCCAATAAAATATTAAAATGTGAAGTTGAGTAAAATAGTTACTTGCAGACATATCTCCCTGATTAATAATATAAATTTCTTGTTGTAAATCTGCTATGCGAATCGAATCCTTCTGAGAAAATATGATTTTAAGATCGTTCCAAAGCTTAATGGTAGAATCTTCCAATTAGCACTTTGTGCAATTGATGGCGATAGAGAGTTGATGTTCCAAGAAGAAACAATTGTATTGAATCTATTCTATGCACCAAAGAGTGGTTCATCAACTCTTGGCGCAGTGATCAATCCATTCACAAACCCTAATTTGTTCTTGGAAGAAAGAGCTCTCTTTATAGATTGGGCCCAAGAGTGAAATTCTTTCTAGAAAACACAAGCAATACAAGCACCAATGAGGATTCTCACTTGGATGACGGAAATAAGGGCTCGACGGGGAGTCCTCAGGTCTCCGAGAAACCTGAGTCTCAACAGCGGTGGCTTGAGTGGTTGTTTGAGCTATTTGATCTCCTATGGAAAACAGAAAGAAAATTTTTGAGAAATGAAAATTGAATTGCTAAAATCGATGATTCAAAAGATGCAAATCGATCGAGAATGACGAAGAAGAAGAAAAAAAATATATCGCTCCAATACCATGTTAACAAAAAATGAAGAAAGAGTATTATAATTTCAGTGTGAAAAAATATAAATAAGGTAGAAAGAGAGAGAAAAAATATCTACACAGTTAGTTACACAGCTAAGCTCAACTAATTATTGACATGTTGGCATAAATAACCTATATTATATATATAAAAATAAAAAATAAAAAATATATTAAAAAAGTGACATATAAATAATTTTTTTAAAATAATATAATATAATTTTTTAATTAATTTTTTTAATTTTAATAATTTATATAAAATATAAAATTTAATTTTTATTATATTTATGACTATTAATTTTTTACTAAATAATTACATATTAATATAATTTTATAATATTAATTAAATAAGTTTTATTTGTGAGTTTTATTTTTTCTATAAATTAATTATATATTAATAAAATTAAATATTATTTATTTATTTATATATTTTTTAAAAAATTTAAAACATTAAAGAATATAACTATTATTTCATATAAAATCTAAACTTTAATATTTATTATATTTGCGACTATTAATCTTCTATTAAATAATTATATATCAATATAAGTTTATAATATCAATTAAATAAATTATATTTTTAATTTTTAATTTTTTATAAATGAATTATATATTAATATAATTAAATATTATTGATTGATTTATATATATTATTAAGAAATTTAAAAAGTTAAAAAAATATGATTATTAATCTTTCTAATATAAATTAATTAATTTATTTTTAATAATGATTAATTTATATATTATTAAAAATTAAATAATAAAATATATATTTTACATTAATATAATTTAATAATATATTTATTTTTTTAAAAAAATCTTTAAAGATTAAAAAATATATAACTTTAAACCTTCGTAATCAATTAATTATAAATTAAATAATTTATTTATAATATTAATTAATTTATATCTTTTAGAAATTTAAAAAAACTAAATAATAAAGTATATAATTTTTGACATCTATATTATAACACCCTGTACATAGTCTATACACTTAACTACATAAGTAATGTTACCTAAATACTCACAATCACCTATATATGTAATATAGTAAAATAAACCAAAATGTTTCTATATATTAATGCAATTATTAAACTTTCAAAAGAAATACCATGATCATGCCTATATTATAAGTATATATCTGTTTAATTTACAAAGAACTCCTATTTTTAACTTACATTGTAAACATTATTATAATTCTCTTACTACTCTCAAACTAATACAATTTTTATACAAAATTATAAAGTATTGTCATGTGAATTTTACAAAATACAATATTTATAATATTGCTTTTTGAACCTCTGTGATGCAGTTGATTATGAATGTATATTTCTTACTCTGCTGTCTCAACTCTTCTTGATTGATCTGCGCGTCAGAAAATAATTCTAACACGCTAAGCAAAATTTAGTGGTGCTCATGTATTTACAATATGCAAGAAAATTTAAAAGAAAGAGAACTATATACAAAAAAATTTAGAAACAATAGAAAGTATCACTTTTAGAACATTAAATAAAGAAATTAATAAATTCATTGAAACTAAAAATACTAAACATGATTAAATCAGTTAATTTAACGACAGTTATATAATACATTATTTTTAATATAGATAACTTTATTAAATATGTCTATAAAACTGAACTCAGATCATAGATTTGGATAACGGGGTCACTGTAGTAATTTTAATGCCAAATCTCAAGAATGTATAATGATAAATATGCCTACTGTCACTGATGACACAATGTGTCCATTAATGGCACGATGTGTCCACTATCACTATGGATATCCTCCTTCTAGCTAGCTATTAAATCCCAAGTTAAATCTAAAATCAGTATATTTTAGACAATTCATTAGTTTTAATTAACATTGAATTATGTATAACACTTCAATAGAATAATTCTTTGATCAACACTTGGTATTACACATATTTATCATATATTCAAAATTTATTACACTACTTGTTAGGGTTGATTTCAAAAATCTTTTACACTTTGAGGCCTTATAGTCATTTAGGCAGGATTTACAGATGAAAGACAAGGAAAATAGCTATTTTGGGCAAATTCTTCAGGTGACACGCCCAACGATATGGGCATGTCAATGACTGTGTCATTTGCCCATCTTATAGAAGCTTTGACATGCCTAACTACATAGGCGTGTCACTGCCCGTGTTATTACTTCTGCATTACAGTGGCTATGACACGCCCAGAGACATGGCCGTGTCACTGGGTGTGTCATTACTCCTGTATTATAATAGTTATGACACGCCTAGAGACAGGGCCGTACCACTGGTCGTGTCATTAACATTGAAAAACAACATCATTGACACGTCCAGTGATATGGCTGTGTTAGGCAAAAATTCTGTATTTCACACACTCAATCACTTAAACACAATATATTCAAGATCTATGATAAAAATGAATTAAAAACTAATTTTTTTAATATAAAAAGAGTCTATATCAAATACTTTACTCAAATATCAATTAATCAATCTTTAACCATCACTCATGGCTAAATACAATATCAAACTATTCATTTCTTATATTGATTAAATTAAGAATCATACTCATCTCTTATAAGTTCTTTTAATTTATTTTTCACTCATCAATTCATTTAACTAATACTTTTCAGTAATAATTCATTATAGATGACTCAATCAATCAATTTAAACATTAAAATTTATAAAAATTTAAATATTTGTAAATTAAAATACATAAGCACATATCTCTTTTAAAATCCTTCTTCTTCTCTCTTTGCCCTCTTTTTCTTTGATTACTTGTTAATAATCTCACATTTTCTAACTTATTATTCTAAAACTTATAATTATATATGATATACTCTTGATTTTTATTTGATTTAAAGAAAGGAAGATGAATAAAATGAGAAAGATGGTAGAAGTGGTGGTGATTGGCGTGGATGAAGATGAAAGGAGAGAAAAAAAACTTCTACACACACACACACGTTTGTATATAATAAGTTCAATCTAGTGTGGACAATCTCATTTTAACTATGGTGCACCCTCTTTCTTATCCTTTGATTCTAATTCGATTTTTAGTCTCGTAAAACTATAAAAATAATTTCTTCAGTAAATTTTAAGATCCACTATTTACATCATTTATTCATGTCACTTTTATCACTATTCACTATCAATTATCAATATTAAATTAAAAGTTTACTATTTAAAATTTTAAACATTACAATTCTCCCCCACTAAAAAAAATTTTGTCTTTGAAATTTACCTGTTATGGACGCTTGAAATAATAGAGGGTATTGCTGTCTCATTGCTTCTTTGCTTTCCCAAGTGGCTTCCTCTATTGAATGATTTCTCTACAACACTTTCACTAAAGGAATGCGCTTATTATGCAACTCCTTTACTTCATGAGCTAAGATAGCCGCTGGTTCTTCTTCATAGTTCAAATCTGGCTGAATTTCAATGGACTCTGTTTGAATCACATGTGAAGGATCCGATCTATATTGTCTAAGCATTGATACATGGAATACATTATGAATCTTAGCCAGTTCTGGAGGTAAGGCTAGTCGATAAGCTACTGGACCTACACGTTCAAGTATTTCATATGGTCTAATAAACCTAGGACTTAGTTTGCCTTTCTTACCAAAGTGAAGAACCTTCTTCCATGGTAATACTTTCAAAAATACCTTATCTCCCACACTATATTCAATGTCACATCGTTTCAAATATGCATATGATTTTTTTCTATCCATTGCAATTTGTAATTAATCCTTTATAAGCTTCACTTTGTCTTCAGTTTGCCTTATGAGATTAGGTCTTATAAGTTTGCTCTAATTCAAATTTCACCTAACATAATGGAGTTCTACACTTCCTTCCATAGAGTGCTTCATATGGTGTCATCCCAATACTCATTTGATAACTGTTGTTAGAGGTAAATTCTACTAAAGGCACTACTTTCAAAATCGATTACATAACTTTTAAGCATATCTTTAAGTATTTGTATCACCCTTTCCAATTGACCATCAGTCTGTGGATGAAAAGTAGTACTAAAATAAAGTCGAGTATCTAATGCTTTCTGAAAACTTTTCCAAAATCTTAAAGTAAAGCGAGAGTCTGGATCTGAAATAATAGACATTGGCACTCCATGAAGCATCATCTCATTAATATACAATTCAACAAGTCTATCCATTGAATAATCAACTTGAATGGGAAGGAAATGAGCTGATTTGGTTAATCGACCAACAATTATCCAAATTGTATCATGTTTCTTTTGGGTGTTCGGAAGACCAGTCACAAAATCCATGGTGATTCTATCTCACTTCCATTTTGGTATTGATATGGGTTGCAAAAGACCCAATAAAACTTGATGTTCTGCTTTGACTTGTTGACACACTAAACATCGAGTCACATATTCAGTAATATCTCTCTTTATACCATATCACCAATAATGAGACTTCAAATTCTAGTACATCTTATTACTTTTGGGATGTACAGTATACTTAGTAGTATGAGCTTCATCAAGTATGCACTCTTTTAATTCCTTCAAATTAGGTACGCACAATTGACCTCTATAAAACAATCCACCATCTTCTAACAAAACATAATCTGGCTTTTCACTTTCATGCATTTGTTTCAACATTTCTAAAAACTTTTGATCTTATTTCTGATCTCTTATTACTTTTTGCTTTATAGTTAGTTCAACCCTCAATTTTGCTAACATAATACATTATATAATTTAGTTTATTTAATTTATATATACATATAGTATCATAATATTTTATATACAACATACCTGCTAAAGTCTTTTAACTTAAAGCATCGGCTACTATGTTACCTTTTCCGGGATGATAGTTGATGATATAATCATAATCTTTAATCAATTCCATCCACCTTCTCTACCTTAAGTTTAGTTCTTTTTGCGTTGGCAAGTATTTCAAACTTTTATGATCAGTGAAAATATAACACCTTTCACCATACAAGTAATGTCGCCAGATTTAAAAGCAAATAAAATAGCAGCCAACTCCAAATCATGTATAGGGTAATTCAATTCATGAGATTTTAATTGCCTAGAAGCATAAGCAATTACCTTACCCTCTTGCATCAATACACAACTGAGTCCTTGATGAGAAGCATCACTATAAATCACATAGTCTTTACCTAAGGTTAGTTGTGTCAATATAGGTGCTTCAATCAACATACCCTTTAATTGATCAAAACTAGCTTGACACTGGGCATTCCACTCAAATTTAGTTTTTTTTTCTAAGGAGCTTAGTTAAAGAAAGTGCTATCTTCGAAAACCCTTGTACTAATATTCTATAGTAACCAGCTAACCCAAGAAAACTCTGGACTTCTATTATATTCTTTGGTGGATGCGAATTCAAAATAGTCTCAATTTTACTAGGATCCACACGCATATAATTAGTTGATACTACATGACCTAAAAATGCCACTTTCGTCAATCAAAAATTACATTTTAATAGTTTAGCATACAATTGATTCTCCCATAGTGTCTGTAGTATAATTTTCAAATGCTCATCATGCTTCTCTTTATTTTTGGAATAAACTAATATGTCATTAATAAAAAAACTACAAACTGGTCTAAATAGGATTTGAAGACTCAATTCATCAAGTTCATAAAAGCTGCTGGAGCATTAGTTAAACCAAAGGGCATAACCAGAAATTCATAATATCCATATCGAGTTTTGAAAGTTGTCTTTAGAATATCTACTTCTTTTACTTTCATATGATAATAACCTGATTTAAGATCAATCTTAGAGAAAACACCCGCTCCCTTCAATTGATCAAACAAGTCATCAATCCTAGGTAACGGGTACTTATTCTTAATAGTCACCTTATTCAACTGCCAATAATTTATACACAATCTTAAGGTACCATCCTTCTTCTTCACAAATAAAACTGGTACACCCTAGGGTGATACAATAGGTCTAATAAAGCCCTTATCAAGTAATTTTTGAAGTTGCACCTTTGACTCTTTTAACTTCGAAGGTGCCATTCTATAAGGTAGAATAGAAATTGGTGTCATATCCGGAACTACATCAATAACAAATTTTACCCCCCTTTCTGGTGGTACTCCAAGTAATTCCTCAGAAAAAACATCTGAAAACTCACTCACTGTAGGCATGTCTCCCAAAGCCTTGCTTGAATGTCATGTATCATTAACATAAGCAAGGTAAGCTTCACACTTCTTCCTAATCTACCTTCTGGCTTTAGATACAGAAATCAAACTTGAATGGTAAAATTATATTTCTCCTCGAACTATAATTTCACCATAATCTGAAATCTTAAAAGTTATAACTTTACTATAGCAGTCCATAACTGCTTGATGTCGGGACAACCAATCTATTCCCAAGATTATATCAAAATCATGGAATGAAAGTTCAATCAAATAAGCATGAAGTTCTACATTATTAACTCTAATTGGACAATTTTGATATACTTTGTTTACCTTCACACTATGGCCTAAAAGGGTAGTAACTTCTGTCCCATAATCAAGTTTATCAACACACATTTTCTTCTCTAAAGTTATAGTTGTACATATATAAGTATGTGTAGAACTAGAATCTAATAATGCATGCACATCAAGACCAAGCAAAGAAAATTTACTACCTACAATATCAGGAGCATCTTGGTCCTCCACTGCTTTCATGGGCATAAGCCCTAGCTTGAGCACTGCCTTGAGTCTAAGGTCTACCTACTGTTTCAGAGCCTCTCTGCTGACTAATATTGGGTCGAATACCTCTACCTATCCTACGGCCTGACTAAGACCTCTGTATAGAACTTTGTCCTTCAACAACTTCCAGTTCTTTTATCATTGGACAATCTCTAATTTTATGCTCCGAAGAACCATATTTCAAACAAGCCCCTTTTCAATACCAACAATCTTCACTTGCATGGCCCTTACCACAATATTGACAAGGTATAGTAACAGCCCTTGAAGATGAGCCTGTAGCAACTCCAAACCTACGACATCTACACCTCTAAAAACTAGCTCCACTTCCTCTACCAGACCCCTGAGTTTGAGCTTGAATATTTCTCTGTCTTTTCTGACCACTTTGTTGTTGTTCACTAGAAAATCCCTTCTTTGATTATTGTCTTCTTCTCTGCTCTTGTTTAATCTCATTTTCTATGGCAACTGCCGCATTAACAAGAATGGAAAACTCTTTAATCCTCATAGCTACTAAATACACCCGGATCTGACTGTTTAAACCTTATTTAAACCGCTTACACTTCTCATCCTCAGATGAAACTAACTCTGAAAAATATTTGCTGAGGTGAACAAACTGCCTCTCATATTTAGACACAGATGACTGCCTTTGCTTAATATACAAAAACTCCTGAAGCTTCTCCTCTAAATAAATCTCACTAATATATTTCTTTTTAAATTCTTCTTGAAAAAATGCCCAAGTGAGTCTACCCGTCGATACACCTTTCTGCTTTGTATCCCACCAGGCATAAGCTTGTTCTTGCAATAAGAAAACTACATACTCCAATCTTTCCTCATCAATGCAATGCAGAAAATAAAGAACTCTCACAATCCTCTCCGTCCAATACTCTGCTACTGAAGACTCATCAGTATCATGAGCTTTAAAATCTTTTACTCCCAATTTCCTAATTTTCTCCAATGGAGATCTTTGGGACACTGGCGGTGGAGGCTGTACATGAGGAGCAACCCCTACGATTTGCCTGAGAACTTCCCCCATATTTCTCACAAATTGGGGATCTAAAGGAATTTGTTTCTCAGAAGGTTCCGATGGCTACTGATTCCCCACACTTGCTTGACTATGTGAGGACGTAGCTTGTTCCTCCGCACCTTAACGAGATTCAGAGGCCATCTTATACCTTTAAATATTGAAAATCAACTGCATCAAACATTTATTCAATTATATAGTTTATATAGCAATGACAGTTGTACTTCTCTTTTCTTTTAACCCACAAACTTAGGACTGCCTAAACCTGCTCTAATACCACCAGATGTAACAACCCCTACATAGTCTATACACTTAACTACATAAGTAATGTCACAGAAATACTCACACTCGCCTATATATGTAATATAGTAAAATAAACCAAAATGCTTTTATACATTAACTCAGTTATTAAACTTTCTAAAGAAATACTGTGATCATGCTTATATTACAAATATATATCTGTTTAATTTACAAAGAACTCCTATTGTTAACTTACATTGTAAATATTATTATAATTTTCTTACTACTCTCAAACTTATCCAACTATCATACAAAATTATAAAGTATTGCCATGTGAACTATACAGAATACAATATTTATAATATTGTTCTTTGAACCTTTGTGATGCAGTTGATTAGGAATGTATATTTCTCACTCTACAGTCTTAACTCTTCTTGATTGATCTGTGCATTAGAAAATAATTCTAACACGCTAAGCAAAACATAGTGGTGCTTATGTAATTACAATATGCAAGAAAATTTAAAGGAAAGAGAACTATACATAAAATAATTTAGAAACAATGGAAAGTATCACTTTTATGGCATTAAATAAAGAAATTAATAAATTCATTGAAACTTAAAATACTAAACATGATTAAATCGGTTAATTTAACAATAACTATATAACACATTATTTTCAATATAGATAACTTCATTAATTTGTCCATACACACTAAACTTAGATTATAGATTTGGATAATGGGTCACTGTAGCAATTTTAAGGCCAAATCTCAAGAATGCATAATAAAAAATATGCCCACTATCACTGATGATACAATGTATCCATTAATGGCATGATGGGCCCGTTATCACTATGGATATCCTCCCTCTGGCTAGCTATTCAATCACAAGTTTTATCTAAAATCATTATGTTTTGGGCAATTTATTAGTTTTAATTATCATTGAATTATGTATAACACTTCAATGGAATAATTCTTTGATCAACACTTGGTATTACATATATTTATCATATATTCAAAGTTTATTATACTACTTGTGAGTGGGGATTTTTGCCTCCACTTCCATGTAGAATGGTTCTTGAGACTTTGGCACTGTTAGGCTCAGAGCCTTAGAGAACACGAGCCTAAACACAGAGAAAATGGAGTATCCATCTAGACAGTCCGAAAAAAGGAAAGGGGTGGATGGCTCGATTCCTAAGAAATCCCTGACCCCCCTATTTGGTTGGAAAAGTTGGATACAATGGGAAAGGTGAGAATGATCCAGCATCCCTACAGTGCCCCGGTTCATTGGAACCGACCTCCTTTTCATGTCTTAATATTATAAAATTCTTAACTATAATGATATTATCCATAATACATACAATCATAAGATTAAATAATCACTTTATTCAAATCACAACAAGTTCAAATAAAATAAATGAATAGGCACTCATCTACGGATGGAAACATGACTTTACAATTGTCCAATGTCCAAAAGAAAATAAGTAAAACAGGATACCAACCTATTGGTGGAAACATATCCTATACATTGATCTAAAACTTAAAATAAATTAAATTACATGATACTCAATAAATGAGGTACCCATAATATGAAAACATACCTCTTACAATTCTTGAAATCAAAATAAACCAATAAAAATAATCAATCATCCATCACAAATAAATTATTCATCATAGACCAAATTAACCACCCATCAAGACATATCATAAACACACATGCATTAATAATCAATCCTACATTTAAGTATCATATTTAAACAATAGATTAACAAGCTAGAATTTTTAATTTGTGAATTAGAGTTTAAGAAAATATGATTAATATTTTAAGATTTTAGAAAAATACAATTAGGATTTTTATTTTTAGAGAAATAGAATTTTAGGGTTTCGATGTGGAAATTAAGATTCTTGAATTTATAAGAATAACGACATAATATATATATATATATTAATACCACTGTCCAGATATATACATTGATATGGACTATAATAAAATTTAGGGTTTTTATAAAATTAGGGTTTGGATCCAAAGAGGTTGAATTAAATCAAATTATTAAAGTTTTGTAATAAATCACAACTGAACTTTATTTGCTACGAGTCTAAATAACTATAATATAGTGTTACTGGAATTAAACCAACAACTTTATACTATCGAATTAAAACAATTGCAAAACACTATAATATTAAATGAAGTAAACACAGAATAGCATGTTATATTGAATTAACTTAGAGTTTACCGTCGTTTGTTGGCTTTACCATAATTACACGATGTAATTCTGGCTAAGCAAGAATTAGACAGCGTGTCACTGCCTTTGTAATGTTGTTCCAACTGTTTGATGCTTCTCTCTCATTTTCCTTTTGATTCAGTCTTTATTGCTTTTTGCTAGGGTTTTATTTTATGTTGCTCTTTTGTTGCCGCCAAAAGTCCAAAAGTCCAAGTCCCTCTTTTAATCTTTTATTTTGTTATTTATAGGTAATTAATCCATCAAAAACCTAGTTATTATTGATTAAGAAAGCATTTAAAATCTTTCAAATTAAATTATGTTTAGGCAAAAATTGACAAGGCCAATTGCCCCCAGGTCATGGGCACGGGCTGTTGCGTGGGGCGTGGGCTGCTGCCAATTGTTTAGGCAAAAATTGACAAGGCCAATTGCCCCCAGGTCATGGGCACGGGCTGTTGCGTGGGGCGTGGGCTGCTGCCAATTCAGCCTGAGGCAAATTGGCATGCCCAATTCACCCCGAGCACACCCAATGGCGAATTAACATGCCCGTACAATTATTATTATTATTATTAAAAATAAATATTATATTTTAATAAATATTTACATTTTTGTTTTTCCTTTTTTTATTTTAAATAATAAATATTATATTATTATTATGAAAATAAATAATAAATATTATAAAAATTATTTTGGACTATTTTAAATATTCATAGTTCACTTAATCACCTTTTAATTAGTGTTAGACTGGACTTGGTAAAAAAATAAGGGCCTACAGTTTGCCCCCTGCTTGAACAATCTGAAACTTCAGTAGAAGAGAGTAAAAAGTAACATAACTTTTAGCTGATTCGGATGAGGACGAGTTCTCGACCTGAGATTGGAAATGGTTGCGTTCTAGACCTGAGGTGAGTTCTAGACTCGAAAAAAGATTTGGATTCTGGACCCAAAACTGGATTTTGGATTCTCGACCCAAGACTAGATTTGATTTGGGTATTTGGATTCGAGATTGGGTACTTGGACCTAAGACTGAATTTGATTTGAGTACTTGGACCTGAGACTGAATTTTATTTAGGTACATGGACCCAAGATTGAATTTTGATTTGGGTACTTGGACTCGAGGCTAAATTTTGGGTGCTCGACCCAATACTGAATTTGAATTCTCGACCTGAAACTAGAATTGGATTCTCGACCTGAAACTGGATTTGATTGACCTTTTATCAGTTGAGAATTTTGGCTTCCTTCTATCCGGTTGTTCCATTCTTTAATGGATTATGGGCCTTTACCCACTAAAAATGAATCTTTATCCTTTGGAGATTGAGTCTTTACCCTTCAAAATGGATCTTTATCCATTGAAAATTGGGATTTTACCCTTAAAATATGGATCTTTATCCATTGGAAATTGGTTCTTTACCTTTCAAAATGAATCTTCATCCTTAGTCATCAGGTCTTCACCCCTAAAACATGGATCTTTATCCATTGGAGATCGAGTTTTTACCCTTAAAACATGAATCTTTATCCATTGAAGATTGGATTTTTACCCTTAAAACTTTGATCTTTATCCATTGGAGATTGGATCTTTACCATTAAAATATGGATCTTTATCCATTGGAGATCGGGTCTTTACTCTTAAAACATGGATCTTTTTCTATTGAAGTTGGGTCTTTACCCTTAAAGCATGGATCTTTATCCATTAGAGATCGGGTCTTTACCCTTAAAACATGGATCTTTATCCATTGGACATTGTGAACCTCGGTTTCCACCCGAAAAGGATTCGGATGAACGTTTACTTGTTGTTAGGAGTCGCCACTCAGTTTTTTCTGTTCAAAGGGAAAAACTAAGAAAACCCTTGTTTGACTCCAATTAATGCATCCAATGTAAAGGTTTCTAATCTACGAACCCAAGGAGGATTCGGGGACTATGTCATGTATTTAATTAATTTGCCCGGAAGAAACAAACCCAAAAGGGATGAAGAAAAGAAGACCAGCAGATTGTTAGTAAATTGTGGACTTGCTATTTGGGGTGAATCCCAAATATGCCTACATACGCTCGTTTTTATGAGAGATCAAAGCCCATGTAGTTTGAAAAAGCCTATTTAAAGGCAATTATGCATTATGCATGTGTGTGTGTATGCTTCGTGCATTGTCGGGCTTTTTGCCAAAATTGTGAGATTTTCAGCACTTAGTGCCAATTTTGATGAAATTTGGATACTTAGTACCAAAAAGAATGCAATTTAGGCTTCATGCCAAAAAGATTAATTCATTCGTGGCTTCATGCCGAAATGTTGATTGATTAGTTAATTAGGCCTTAGACCTAAAAGGATTAGGTCTTTGACCGGAAAGAAATTGAGAAGAAGGTGCAATGTTTAGGACATTCTTGGATTGACAAATGATGAATTAGGATACTACCTTGTTTAGGATTCTCCCACTTCGAAGTTCCAGATCTTGTTTTCTTAGACCTTGGATTATGATTCTTAATTCCTGCAGCACAGGGTTAGATTTATGCAAAGAAAAGTCCAAGAAGAGTTCTTAAACGTGTGAAATTAGAGAGTTCGTCAGCACGAGGCCCACCCGAAAAAGCCGAACCCTTTTTATGAAAAGTTGAGGCCTTTTATAGATAAAATTTCTGACGTCCCGGCGGTCGGACCGCCGTGGAAGTGACCAGCCTGGGAAAAAAGGAAAAACAGAAACGGCGGAGGTACATGTCAGACTTGTGAGGAAGAACCAATGGCTATTTTAGTACGTGAAGTGAAGGAGTTGAGAAATAAGAAGGTGCCACTTGTGAAAGTTATTTGGAAGAATCATGCTCCTGAAGAAGCAACATGGGAGACTGAGCAGATGATTCAGGATCAATATCCCCAGTTGTTTCAGATTTGAGAGCAGGTAATTTCGAGGACAAAATTTATTTGTAGAGGGGGAGAATTGTAATATCCCAAAATTTTGAAAATATTAATTTTTAAAAATTAATTAAATGATTTAAAAGTATATATATATATAATTAAGTGAAAAAGGAAAATGTGTATATGATATATAAATGCTGATATACATAATATATACAAGTCAACATTTTATTATGGGTCAAATGTTATTTTACTTATTAAAATATTAATTAAGTGGTTAGTGGAAGATGATATTTTTATGTATTAATTAAGCAATATGTTTTTACTTGGTGGAGAGTGAAAGTTGGATAATTGTGTGATTAAAAAGGAAAGTAGTTAGATTGAGTTGAGCGGATCACTATCTTCATCTTCTTCTTTCTCCATTGAAGCAGGCTACCTCCATCAAAGGAAGAGAGAAATTTGCTTCTTGCTAACTCAAGTAATTGAAGGATTTCAATTATTCAAGTTGGAGTTTTGAGAATTTCTTCCATATTTGGTAAGTTTCCAACTTGTTTCCTTGATTCTCTATGGAAGTTTATATATGAGTTAATTGGATGTTTGGTGTAGTATGTGTTAATGGTTGTTATTGGTATGTTTGAAGTTCTTTTGTCTAGTTAACTATGAATTTGGTGTTGGATTGAAGAAAAGGTTAAGTTTGGTGAAGAGAATAAGAGTTTTGGGTTGTGTAACTTTTGAGTTATGAAGTCATGGTTGTAATTGTGTATTTTTGCTTTTAATTGAGTTGCTTTAATGTTTACACAAGTATTTTGTGGTATAATGATGGAATTGGTTGAGTTTGTATAGAGTTGAAAAGGTTAATGAAAGATAATATTTGGATGTGACAATTATGTGTGGATATTAGGATTTTTGGCCTGACACGCCCGGTGACACGGCCATATCTTTGGGTGTGTCAATGGTTCTGTTTTCAGTATTGGTGACTTGTGTAATGACCCCACCTGCACAGTCTTACAATAGTTGATCTATTGGGCCTTTTCTCCAGTAGGCGGACTGTAGTCCCAGCCCTCAACCCGGCAGGCCGCCACAGTACTGGACTGTCCTCGCAGCCCTCCAACAGGATTTGTTTATTTGGCTCCGAAAGGAGTCGCCTCCCCAGATTGAACACTTGACCTCTCCCTTAAGAGAGCTAGCGAACACAATCCAGTACTACAATCCACTGGTAGAAATGGTATTGGATGGCTCATGCTGGCTCTCTTAAGGGAGAGGTCAAGTGTTTGATCCGGGGAGGTGACTTGAATGGTTTGTACACCATTTAAGCCAAATAAACAAATCCTGCTGGAGGGCCTGCGAGGGCGGTCCAGTACTGTGGCGGCCTGCCGGGTTGAGGGCTGGGACTACAGTCCACCTATAGGAGAAAAGGCCCAATAGACCAGCTGTCGTAAGACCGTGCAGGTGGGGTCGTTACAACACGTGCAGTGACATGCCCATGTCACTGATCGTGTCACAACTTCTGTAATGTTATAGTATTGACATGTGCCATGACAAGCCCATATCACTGAAAGTGTCATAGCTACTGTGTTGTAGGAGTTTTGGCATGGGCAGGGACAAGCCCATGTCTCTAGACGTGTCTTATCTGCTGTAATACAGAGCTTAGGACATAGTCATTAACACGCCCATGTCACTAAGCATGTCAAAGCTTTTGTGTTGTGGGTTTAGGGCACGATCATTGACACGCCCGTATTGTTGAACGTGTCAAGTATAGAGTTTGTCCTAGATAGTTCTTTTCCTTATTTTCCTTTGTGCATCTTATCCTTGTGTTGAGAGGTTTTGTTTATACCTATAAGTGTGTTACTTAGTGATTATTTATAATCACATTTGGTTTAGGCTTTGAAGAGACTTGAGTTACTCCAGTCCATGTATTGAGGGATATCTTGGAAGAGGAGGTTGAAAGTGGTGTTTGTTGCTTTTAGAGGTAAGTACAAACTTTGAATACATTGCTTATATTTGCATGACATTTGGACTTAACACATTTGGTTGGAAAAAATGTATTAACTTACTACATTGTTAGTGCATGAGTAATATGCTATGATTTGTATAATGTCACAAATGCATTATATGTAATGTGAACTATGTACAAAATATGACAATGACCCAAAATGTATGGGTAATGTAATTTGTTGTGTATACATTAAGGATGGTATGTAAAGCCATTAGTGATGGCTATATTGTTATAAATGAGATAATTGAGGCATTGTGCCTAGTGTGATCATGAGAAAATGAGAAAGGATTTGATAATGGAATTATGAAAGAATTGTGTGCCTAATATGTTATTCAATTTTTAGAGTTTTGTGTTTGGCGGCATGCCTAAAATGTGACAGTCCCTTGAAGTTGGGTTGGGCTTGGTTCTTGAAGCCTAGTTGGGATGTTACATGAGGTAGCAGTCCCTTGAAGCTGGGTTGGACCTAGTCCTTGAAGCCTAGTTGGGATGTTACATATGAGATAATCCTCATTGTGATTATGATTTGCCTTTGGGGCTAGACACATGGTGTCATCTTGGACCAAAGCAGTAACTCTGGAATTTGAATAGCATATTGAATTCTTTTAGGCCTATGCTTGTGTTTGCTTTTATGTGAATTATGAATTGTGGAACAATTGAGCAATATATTAAGATATAATGATATAATGTTATGAGATATAATATCCTTATGTGTTGTGCATTGGCATTGCATTTGAACTATATTGTTATCAAAGTTTGTATCACTAGGCTTTTGGCTTAGCGAGATTGTGATTCATCGCGTAGGTGACACAGTAGATCCGGTTGAGCTGGAGAGTTTGTCTAGACCGAGTCGAGTCTAGGCTTGAGACCTTGAGTACAGAGTTGATTGTTGGACATCAAGATCAGAGACGAACTGCAGCATGTATATATTTTATACTTTTATACATATTGATTTCATGTATATTATGTTATATTTTGATGTATATATATGTATATTTCGCAAACTATCAAAAATGTCTTGGATAAACCTTTGGTAATGAAGTATACATATGTGTTTTAACAAGTAATATTTCATCTATTATTTATATGATATCCGTTAAATGGTTTAAGTTTATAAAGATTTTGTAAGTGAAGATAAGATATTTTAAAATGGGTTGTGATATTCTTGTATCCTATATTCATATATTACATATGTTGGGTGTATGTAGTGTACGTATATTAGGTATAAGGGTGTTACAAGCATTGTTGATGATCTCCAGAATTTCAATCAACTTGGTCTTTATAATTTCAGCCAATTGTTCCTGTAGCTCAGCCATCCTAGCTTTGACAACCTCATCAACTATATCTCTTAGCTGGTTTGCAACCATCCTTTCAATGAAGCACTTGAATCAAAATCATTGTTATAGGTGGTGTTGTCGTACACTCTTGAACTGCTGTACTCCAAGTCTGTGAGCCTGAAATGATCAATGATATGTTATGCAATACGTGTATGCATGTATACACAAACAAACAAACAAAGATAATTAAGATGTCCCTTCCAACCTTATAACTTCCACACACGAATGTCAAGTCTCTTTTCCTAGGTATATGGTCAACAAAATACCAACATGGGATATTCCATTTTCAAGCAATTCCCTCAAACAATTTTAACCAATAGCTATATTTTCAAACATGGAAATCAGTTCCTGATAATTTTCATTAATTAGGATTTAATCCATCCAATTAAAATAGCTTTTATACTATATTGGATTAAAACTAAATTAAGAGGTTTATTATAAATAGATATCTCACTTGAAAAAATAACTAATGAGTCATGCCAAAAATAAGCCCATGATTATTAGTTCTTGGTCTAAGCTAGGCTTATAATTGATTTTTAGTATTCCATAATTAGTATAAATATTTGTATGCTCTTTTGTAATCAAAAAATAATTTTGTTTCAAAGCCCTTGGGCCATAGGGTTGAAAAAGATGTTTTTGATCCATCTTGAAAAGACTATCTTTAAGATTTTGAAATTTTGGAATTTGGTCTCTTGGATTTAAAGGAAAAAATTATTTTGAGCTTATAATATAGGTAGGTAATATTAGAAAAAGAGAAAATCAAATAAGCCATGGTTCAAACCAAGATATATCAATCATAGTAAAACAACAATCATTTAGGGTAAAAACCTAAGGAAAGTAACTAGGCAAATTACATGAGCTTAAGTCTTTGAGTTGAAAAGCTTAGGTTTTCATAGCAAGTATATACCAAAAGGTACAAGGCTATGAGTGGTTATACCATGCTTGATCTCCATAACTTGAGTGAAAGTATGGTATCCCTTACATAACACAACACGGGCATCCTAACTCACAGATACAATGCAATCTAAATGATGCAATTGATAATAACATAATAAGAAAGAATAGAATAATATAAAGACCAACAAAATCAGCTTCTCTTATCCCCAATGGAGGCGCCACTATGAGCGGGGATTTTCACCGCCACTGCCATGTGGAATGGTTCTTGCGACTTCGGTACTGTTAGGCTTAGGACCTTAGAGAATACGGGCCTAAACCCTGAGAAAATGGAGTCGCCACCCGGACAGACTAGGAAAAAGAAAGGGGTGGATGAGTCGATTCCTAAGGAATCCCTAACCCCTATTAGGTTTGGAAAGTTTGGTATGCGTGGGGAAGGTGAGAATGACCTAGCATCCCCACAATGCCCGGTTCATTGGAACTGACCTCCTTTTCAGGTCTTAATATTATAAAATTCTTAATTATAATGATATTATCCCTAATACATGCAATCATAAGAGTAAATAATCACTTTATTCAAATCACAATAAGTTCAAACAAAATAAATGAATAAGCATCTATCCACAGATGGAAACATGCTTTTACAATTGTCTAATGTCCAAAAGAAAATAAGTAAAATAGGATACCCGCCGATTGGTGGAAAATTATCCTATACATTGATCCAAAACTTAAAATAAATTAAATTACATGATACTCAACAAATGAGGTACTTATAATATGGAAACATACATCTTACAATTCTTGAAACCAAAATAAACCAATAAAAAATAATCAATCACCCATCATAAATAAATCATTTATCATAGACCAAATAAACCATCCATCAAGACATATCATAAACACACATGCATTAATAATCAATCCTACATTTAAGCATCATATTTAAATAATAGATTAACAAGCTAGGGTTTTTAATTTGTGAATTAGAGTTTAAGAAAATATGATTAATGTTTTAAGATTTTAGAAAAATACAATTAGCGTTTTTATTTTTAGAGAAATAGAATTTTAGGGTTTCAGTGTGGGAATTAAGATTCTTGAATTTATAAGAATAACGACATAATATATATATATATATATATATATTAATACCGCTGTCCAGTTATATACATTGATACAAACTATAATCAAATCTAGGGTTTTTATAAAATTAGGATTTGGATCCAAAGAGGTTGAATTAAATCAAATTAATAAAGTTTTGTAATAAATCACAACCGAACTTTATTTGCTATGAGACTATATAACTATAATATAGTGTTATTGGAATTAAACCAACATCTTTATGCTCTCAAATTAAAACAATTACAAAACATTATAATCTTAAATGAAGTAAACATAGAATAGCATGTTATATTGAATTAACTTAGAGTTTACCGTCATTTGTTGGCTCCACCACAATTGCACCTCCACCACAATTGCACGTTGTAATTCTAGTTGAGCAAGAATTAGACAGTGTGTCACTGCCTTTGTAATGTTGTTCTAATTGTTTGATGCTTCTCTCGTTTTTTTTATTCTGTCTTTATTGCTTTTTGCTAGGGTTTTATTTTATGTTGCTCTTTTTGTTGCTACCAAAAGTCCAAAAGTCCAAGTCCCTCTTTCAATCCTTAATTCTATTATTTATAGGCAATTAATCCATCAAAAACCATGTTATTATAGGTTAAAGAAGTATTTAAAATCATCTAAATTAAATTAAGTTTAGGCAAAAATTGACAAGGCCAATTGTCCGCGGGCTGTGGGCGCGGGCTGCTGTATGGGGCGCTGGCAAAAGCCACCAATTCACAGTGGGCATGCTGTAGACCCTTAATTTTTGACCTTATCCGGTCAGTTATTTTTTTTATAGTCCAAAATAATTTTTGTAGTATTTTAATTAAATAATATTTATTTTAGTATTTTTTTATTTATAATTTTAATAATAATAATAAAAAATAAAAATAAAAATAAAAATAAAAATAAAAATAAAAATAAAAATAAAAATAAAAATAAAAATAAAAATAAAAATAAAAATAAAAATAAAAATAAAAATAAAAATAAAAATCGGCGACGAAAAATTCATCGCCGAAAGTGGAATTGGCCAAGGCCAATTCGCCCGCAGGAAATTCCTCGCAAATTTCTTCGCCAGCTCTCACAATTCTTGGCCAATGCTTGCAGTTTTCGCTTGCGAAATTTTCCAACGCAGTTTTTCCGAAACCAAATTCTATTTAGTTTTGATTTTTTTTCCTAATTAATTTTAGTTTCCTTAAACAATTAGAATTAGGTTTATGATTTTTCCTATAAAGAACACTTTAAAACTCAGAATTAAGGGACTGGGATTAGGGGATCGAAAATTGTTTTTACTGAGCTAAACTTTGGTACTTTGATCGATCGAAAATTGGACTTCTGACTGAGAAAAAAAGACAGAAAACCCTAGCAAGAGATATTAGCAACAAGCAAGCAATCAACAATTTATCAAAGGCAGCAACCTTGCCTTTGTCTTTGTTCATCTAGAAAGTAATTTTTTTATGGGACCAACGAACGGAGGTTAGAATCTCTATTTTCTTTATTTATTTCTTTACAGTAGCTTCATCACTCAAATTGAATTAATTGTTTCATTATACAAATTGATCAAAACCTTAAAAAACCCTAAAACATTTCTTCTAAACCTTAAAACCCTAAATTGTTTCTTCTGTTTCCAAAATCTTAAAAACCCTAAAACGTTTCTTCTAAACCTTAAAACCCTAAAATTGTTTCTCTTCTATTTTCAAAACCTTGAAACCTAAAATTGTTTCTCTTCTGTTTCCAAAAGCTTTAAAACCATAAATTGTTTTCCTTGAACTATTTTCATCTACACCATAACTTTTTGTCCAAAATCTCCAAATGTTTTCTTAAATCTCCAAACCCTAGTTCTCTTTACATTTTCTAAAAATCATAATTATTTTATAAAACTCTAAACTATTTTCTTAAATCCTAAAACCAAATATGTTTTCTAAAATACCAAAAGTCCTAACTTTTTCGAAAAACCAAAACAGTAAACCCTAAGTTTTCCTAAACCCTAATTCAGTGAATCTAACCTAATAAATTTAAACCCTAAAGTCATGATCCAATAAATCTAAAATCACAATCCAGTAAACATGAATTATAAACCTAATATCTTAAGATTCCAAAACCCTAATTTTATGATGTCACCCTTAAACCCTAATTTGATTAACCAAAAAACCTTACTACTTTCTTAAATTCATAAAACCCTAATCCATTCCAATTTTCTTAAAACCTTTACAGTAGCCTAAACAAATAACAATAATAATACTAAAATTTCAAAACCCTAATTATTAATTAAAGAACTTTAAATAGAAACAGTAAACCCTAATTTGTATCTTTACTTACTTTATTTTTAGATTTGATTATGTAGTCTATTATATGCTTTGGTGGTTGATTTATTTAATTTCAATGCTTGATTTAATTAATTTATCATGGATGGATATTCTCTTTATTATTATGATTGTTATTTATTTGTTTTAGTATTAAAATTAAAAGAGGTATGTTTCCACTTTGTGGGTACCTCATTAGTTAAATATCATATAATTTAAATTGCTTTTATATTTTGGACCAATATAAAGGACATGTTCCTACCTTTCGGTGGGTGTCCTATTTAGTTTAGACATGGATGATGTAAGGCCATGTTTCCATCTTCGGATGGGCGTCCATTTATTTGCTTTGTTTGGACAATGCTTGGATTTTAATATAATGATGTTTTATCTTAATTGTTGCATGTAATATGGATAATATTGTTATACTTAAGAATTTTATAATATTAAGACCTGCAAAGGAGGTTGGTTCCAATGAACCGAGCGTTGTGGGGGTGCTGGGCCATTTCTCACCTTCCCCACACGTACCCAACTTTTCGAACCCATTAGGGGGTTGGGGATTCCTTAGGAATCAAGTCATCCACCCCTTTTCTTTTTCCCTGCCTGTCCGGGTGGCGAATCCATTTTCTCCGAACTTAGGTCCGTGTTCTCTAAGGCCCCGAGCCTAAACAGTGCCGAAGTCGTAAGAACCATTCCACCGGAAGTGGGGGCAAAAATCCCCGCTCACAGTGGCGACTCCACTAGGGACAAGAGAAGTTGATTCCGCTGGTCTTTATATTATTCTGTTCTTTCTTATAATGATATTATCCATTGTATCATATTAAATTGCATCGTGTGGGTGAGTTAGGATGCCCATGTTACCCGTGTTGTGTTATGTAAGGGATACCATACTTTCACTCAAGGTATGGAGATCGAGCATGGCATAACCACTCATAGCCTCGTACCTTTTGGTATATACTTGCTATGGAAACCTAAGCCTTTTTAACCCAAAGACTAAAGCTCATGTAATTGGCATAGTTACTTTCCTTAGGATTTTACCCTAAATGCTTGTTGTTTAACTATGGTTAATTTATCTTAGCTTAAATCATGGCTTATTTGGTTTGTTCTTTTTCTAATATGACCTAAGTACATTGTAAGCTCAAACTAAATTTTTTCTTTAAATTCCAAAAGACCAAAGCTATTTTCAAAACTTTTTCAAGATGGTCTTTGGACATAAAACTTTTTTAAAAACAAATCAAAAATTCTTTTGCTCATAACCCAAATACTAAGCCCAAAATCCAATTTTTCTAAAATCTTTTTACAATGGGCTTAGAAACAAAATTATTTTTAACCTTTTCTTACAAAGAGCTTGCAAATTATTTAGGTCAAATATGAAATACCAAAAATTAATTATGAGCCTAGTTTATACTAAGAATAATTAATCATGGGCTTGTTTTTGGCATGAATCATTAGTTACTTTTTCAAGTGAGAAATCTATTTATAATAAACCTCTTAATTTAGTTTTAATACAATATAGCATAAAAGCTACTTTAGTTGGTTAGATGGATTAAAGCCTAATTAATGGGAATTATTATGAACTGATTTTCATTTTCGAAAATATAACTATTGGTTGAAACGTCCGAGGGAAATATTAAAAAACAAGATACCCCATGTTGGTATTTTGTTAACCATATTACCTAGGAAAAGAGACTCGCCATTCGTGTGTGGATGTTATAAGGTTGGAAGGGACGTTCTACTTATCTTTGTTGATTGTTTATGCATACATACATACATACATCTGCATCTCATATCATTGATCCTTTCTGGCTCATAGCCCTGGATTACGATAGTTCAAAAGCTTACGACAATCCGACCTACACTGAAAGCGAAGAATCTAGCAACGACTTAATCACTTGCTCACCAAAAGCAATGAAGCTCGAATAAATTCAAATAATGGTGGATGATGCCCTCAATGCCAAGATGGAAGAAATAAAAGAGGCTCTAGCTGAGACCATGAAGAACCAATTGGCTGCGATTTTAGGAAATCATGCCAAATCATCTACTAGCACTCAGAAGCCAAAGGACAAAGCGAAGACTAAAGTTGGTGAAGTAGTTTTTGATGATGATAAGGTGATCATTGATGATGATGATGAGGATTGGGCTCAATACTTCCAAGACCCTCAAGACAAGAAGAAAGAACTGAAGATTGTTGAAAGGTCAACTATGGAGAAAACCGAGACTTCTGATGTTGAAAAGATGATCGCGGATTTAGAAAAGAAATTTGAGAAGAAGCTAAAAACCGAAGAAATGTTCGAAGTTGACAAATTATTTGAGCTAGATGAAGAAGTTTCGTACAAGTTCAAGATGCCATCTTTTGCGAAGTTTGATAGAACCGAAAATCTTCACCTCCATGTGAAGTAGTACATCACTGCTATGTAGTCTGCCCGAGCTACTAAGACTCAAACTATAAGGTACTTTATACTCTCATTATCCGAAATTGATTCAATACCTTAGAAGAAGGAACACAAAAGAGTTGGGATCTACTATACAAGGCCTTCATCCAACAATATGGATACAATGTTGAAATGGAAGTTACCTTAATGGAAGTTGAGTCCATTAGGCAACGGCCAAACGAGAATTTTGTGGACTATGTGAAAATATGGAGAAATAAGGCCTCTTTGCTCAAAAAAAGGCCCGATGAATTTGATCAAATAAAGATGATTGTGAGAGCAGTGTTGCCTAGTCTTCGTGAAAGGATGTCTTATACACTCATCTGTGATTTCAAAGATCTTCTCCAAGCTGGTCTGCAAATTGAAGAATGGAAAAGAGAGAAGAATTCCTTTTCAACAAGAAGGAACGAGAAAGGAAACTATCAGTCTGGTGGCCAAAGCATCAAAAGGCAGTCGGTGTTAATGCTACTAATCCAGGAACAAGAAGGCAGTTTTCAGAATTGGGGAAACCGATGTCTTGTATTCTCAATAAGCTTCAAAGAAAGGGATTGTTGCAACCCTTAAATCCATGTCATTTGCTTAACCCTCTCCCACCTATTTTGTCAGTTTCATCAAATGCAAGGGCATGACACGAATAGATGTGTGAGGCTGAGGCATGAGATCCAAAATTTAAATGATAGTGGAAAGCTGCCCGAGCCCAACAAGCCGAACACCAAAGACAATCCATTACCAAGGTTCAATAAAGTACCACCACCGGCAACCTTCATGATTGGAGGAGGTTTGCATGAAAGTTTCATTATGCCCTCTTTTCAAGATGTTGGTGGAGAAGCAAAAAAAAGAAGAAGAGATATTTGGTGAAACTAAACAAGCTATGGTGGGTAAAGAAGTAGCAATTTGTGTTGTCAATGGGTTTTGGGATTCAAGCGATAGTGAGGACGATCTGGTATCCAAGAAAGAGGAATGGACCTGGTCTGAGCCCGAAAAAGATGAAGTAATGAACACTAGATCTGGTAAGCCTTATCCAAGGCCACCGCCTAAGGAGGTAGAAATTAATAAGGGAAAGGAAGTTGAAGTAGGGAATAAAAAAGAGGAAGATGATACTATGCTCAAGCAATTTAAAAGAACCCAAGCAAGTGTTAGCATTTGGGACTTATTGGCTACTTCTAAAAAACACTTAGAGACTATGGCCAAGGCCTTAGCTAGCATGCCAATTTCTACCTCCAGAACACTGGAGGAGCTAATCAACTTCATAAAAATTTGAGGAGTAATGAAATGTGAAGATATTCAAAAGAAGAGTGAAGTTAATATGGGAACAGTATCCTTCTCAAATGCGGATTTACGGAAAGAGGGGAGAGATCACATCCGCCCTCGCTTTATCAAAATAGAAATTAAAGAGAAAAAGATTCCATGTGTAATGGTTGATGATGGGTCCGTCATAAATGTTTGTCCACTTAAAATATTGCCAAAGCTAGCCATGTCAACAAGGGATCTAAACCCGACCGAGGTAACCATTCGGGCTTATGACAACACTAAGAGACATGCCAAAGGAACTTTCAAAGCTGCTTTCAAGGTTGGTCCAATTGAATCTATTGTTGAATTTGTTATTTTGGACATATTTGTTACCTTCGCCTTACTCTTGGGATGACCATGGTTTCATCCTCTTGGTGGAGTTCCTTCCACCCTTCATCAAAAGATCATGTTCCCTAATGGAGATGAGACGATAGTCATCGAGGCCGAAGATAATGAGATTGTTAATGCTCTAATGATTGAGAGGCCTCTCAATGGTTTCCAAGTAGCTGCAATTTCTGATGATGAAGTAGTGGACTCCAAAGTCTTGAATATGATGAAGAACATGAACTACTTCCCAAAGCTGGTCTTAGAAAGGGTAAGGCCGGTTTGACAAAGTTGCCAGATTTTAGAACTCAAACTTTCAAGAAGGGGTTGGGATATGATGAAGCCAACAATGTCCAGCCAAAGAAGAATGAAAAGATGAGCTTCCCGCCACTTGAAGAGATCTTTGTAAAACCTCCAGACATGGGACCACTCCGAGGAAAGCCCGAGCCAATCCTGTTCATGGGAAAGTTGATCCCAGGTTTTAAAATTTTTGCAGATGTTGTGAAGCAAGTGAAGAAAGAGCTCAACCTACCAGCCAACAAAGAATCCAATCCGGAAGAGAAGAAGGAAGCTGTCCTGAAAGCCGAGAAGACTCTGGAGGAGATTGCTACCCTGGTTGAAGAAAAGTTTGAAGACATTCTGCCTTATGATTTTGAGAACAATGATTTTGATTTTGATTTTAATTTGTCTGCTTTGTATGAGGATGATGATGTTTTCTTTTCCAAAATGAATGCAATAAAGTCTGATTTTGCTAACTTGTGTGATGTTTCTCCTGATGGTTGCATACATTCAAATAGCAGTTACATGAGCATCTTTAATATTAACTCTGTTAACACACAATCATTAATTTTGGGAACAATCGCAAATCCTAAAAACATTAGCATAGCATCCGACCTTACTCCTGATGAGAGAGAGAGATTTGAAAAAATATTCAAAAAATATGAAGAAGTATTTGCTTGGTCTTATGAGGATATGCCTAGAATAGATCGAGACATAGCCAAACATCTTATTCCTACTTACACTTACATAAAGCCTGTTAAACAAAAGATTAGGCGATTAAAACCTGAGTGGGCTGAATTGGTTAAAGAAGAGGTCACTAAATAAATACAAGTAAAGTTCCTTGAAGTGATAGAATATCTAGATTGGCTAGCCAACATAGTACCCTTGCCAAAGAAAGATGGAAGAATAAGGGTCTGTGTGGACTATAGAGATTTAAACAAGGCTTCCCCTAAAGATGATTTTCCTTTACCCCATATAGATGTTCTCATTGACAGTGTAGCCTCTAGCGTGCTACACTCATTTGTTGATGGATTTTTCGGATACAACCAAGTGTTAATGGCCCAAGAGGATAAAGCCAAAACTGCTTTCATTACTACATGGGGTATATTTTGTTATAGGATGATGCCGTTCGGTTTAAAGAATGTTGGAGCAACCTACCAAAGGATGGCCACCACACTATTTCATGACATGATGCACAAAGAAGTTGAAGTATATGTTGATGATATGATGGTGAAATCGGACACAAGGGAACAACACTTCCAAAATTTAGAATTATTCTTCGATGGAGCATTGATATATAAGCTAAGATTAAACCCGAAGAAGTGTGTGTTTGGTGTTACCTCAGGCAAATTGTTAGGACATGTTATTGGTCCAAACGGCATTGAGATTGATCCTAACAAAGTTAAAGCAATCAGGGATATGCCAGCCCCTAAGACGGAGAGAGAAGTTCGGGGATTCATTGGTAAATTACAATACATTAGCAGGTTTATAGCAAAGCTCACAACAATCTGTGAGCCTATCTTTAAATTATTTAAAAAGAATCAGCCAGTCCTATGGAATGAAGAGTGTCAAAAGGCCTTTGAGCGAATAAAGGAGTATTTACTAAATCCACCTATTTTGAAACCATCCAAACCCAGCAAACCTCTATTACTATACTTAGAAGTAGAAGAAGAGTCAGTAGGAGCCATGCTAGCCCAAGCAAATGAGTCAGGGATTGAGCATACAGTTTACTATTTAAGTAAAAAGCTCCTACCTTATGAAATTAAGTATAGCATCATTAAAAAGACCTGTATAGCCGTTGTTTGGTCATCTAAGAAGTTGCGGCATTACTTTCAATCGTATAGTGTGCAAGCAATTTCTAGGTTGGATCCAATAAAATACTTAAGGGAGACACCCTCTTTGATTGGGAAGTATGGTCGATGTTTGATAATATTAGAAGAATTTGAGATTGAGTACATAACCAGAAAAATAATCAAAGGTAGAGCAGTGGCAGAATTCCTGGCCCAACAACCATTACCAGATAGTGAAGAGGTAGTCTTGGAATTTCCTGATGAACATTTAGAGGCCATTGAAGTAAAAGGTTGGAAGATGTATTTTGATGGAGCAGTAAATAGGAAAGGAGTAGGTTTGGGGGTCATACTAGAATTGCCCGAAGGGGAACTTATCTCTTTAGCCAAAAAGTTAAAATTCAGGGCAACCAATAATATGGTGGAGTACGAAGCATGTATCTTTGGTTTGAAAACCCTAATGATTATGAAGGTGGATAAGGTGGAAGTTTTTGGTGATTCGTTGCTAGTAGTATCCCAAGTAAATAGAGAGTGGGAGTTGAAAGAAGAAAAATTAAAACCATACCACCATTACTTGACCATGATGAAGAAAAACTTTAAGGAGTGTAGGTTTATACACCTATTAAGAGAAGAAAATCAGATGGCTGATGCCCTAGCCACATTGGCTTCCGTATGGGAAAATTCTGTCAGTTTATTCCTTAAGCCTCTAATTTTGACCAGTTCATCAACTCCTTGCTATGAATATGAGACAATCATGGAAACTAATATAGACCATGATACGTGGTATGATACTATAAGACAATTTTTGGAGGAAAGGGAATGCCCGTCGGGGGCAACAAAGAAAGAAAGAAGAGCCATAAGGTGGTGGTCCTTACAATACATCACCTTCCATGGAGAGTTATATTGAAGATGGCCTGATGGGGTGCATTTGAGATGCTTGAGGAAGCCTGAAGTGGGGGCATATCATGTCAGAAATACATGTGGGAAGTTACGGCCCACATATGAGTGGTTTGGCCCTAGTTAAGAAGATTATTCGACAAGGTTACTACTGGTTGACCATGGAGAGAGATTGTATAGAGTTTGTAAAGGAGTGCCATCAATGTCAGATGTATGGTAACTTGAATCACATGCCTCCTGAAGAATTGCATTCTATGTCTTCACCCTGACCCTTTGTCACCTTGGGTATTGACATTATAGGAAAGATACATCCGATAGTCTCAAACGGTCACCATTTCATTGTAGTAGCAGTAGATTATTTTTCGAAATGGGTCGAAGCCGAATCCTTCAACAAACTGGGCGCAAGTTAAATGGCTAGATTTATTGAAAAGAATCTCATCTGTAGGTATGGAGTCTCGCACAGTGTGATATCAGACAATGGGGTACAATTTCAAGGAGCAGTTAAGGATTTATTCTCGAAGTACCAAATCCATCATCATCGACCCTCTCCTTATAGACCAAAGGCTAATGGTACAGTAGAAGCAACAAACAAGATAATTAAGCAAATTCTGTCCAAGATGACCAAGAAGTATAGCGATTGGTCAGAGATGCTTCCTTTTGCTTTGTGGGGATACAAAACAAGTGTGTGAACACCTACTGGAATGACACCGTTCTCTTTGGTTTATGGGATGGAAGCAGTGTTGCCAATTGAAATTGAGATCAAGTCGTTAAGAGTAGTCTTGGAAGCTTAACTGCCTGAAACAGAATGGGTAGTGAGCAGATACACGCAGTTAGCTTTATTAGAGGAGAGAAGGTTAAAGGCACTATATCATCATCAACTGTATCAAAGGAAGATAGCTCGGGCCTACAATAGAAGAGTTAAGATAAAAAACTGAAAGTTAGAGATTTAGTGTTAAAACAATGTATGCCTAATGTATCTGATCCAAGAGGGAAGTTTAGGCCTAGTTGGGAAGGGCCATATGTTGTGAAACAAGTCATGAATAAGAGAGCAGTGAAGTTATCAGACATGGACGGGAACGAGTTTAGTGAGCCAGTGAACATTGACAGGTTGAAGAGGTTTTATGTATAAAAAAAAAGAAGAGAAGAAAAAAGAAAAAAAGAGAAGAAAAAAAAAGGAAAAGAGCTTGCTAGGTTGAAAACCCAAAAAGGGCGGCCTAGGCAAAAGTTAGAGCAGTCCACTAGTTCCGAAAACCAAAAAGGGCGGACTAGGCAATAATTAGGGCTAAATGAAAGAAAATCATCAATTAGAAAACCCGAAAGGGCTAGTTGGCAACATGAATGATCTTGTGTATGCTGGCTTTATGTTTAGTTGTTCCCCAATTTAATAAAACAGAATTAATATTAAAATTATTTTATGTGTACTGTTATAAGTATTCGACCATATATGGATGAAATAAATGAACACAATAGCAAAAGGTGATGACAAATTATAAAAGGAAAAGAAGCATCTTTTATTACTTTTATTATTTTTTCATCCTATCAATACACTTTCTAAATTGACAAATGTAAAATCTATGGCAGACGATAAGTGTAACGTGCAGGACAGCTTTGCTTCAGTCAAGCAAGGTATGTCTAAATTGGGAGTGAAGTCAGAATCACGAGGCTTAGCTCCATACTGATGGCTAAGCCGACGAAGATCATAGCAAGTACCTCGACGAAGAGCAGCAAGAGGAACATACATCAAGTATGTCCGCATGGTGATATGAGAAATCTTCCACCAAGGTACCAACCAACGGATGTTGACTTCAGCACGTGAGTGGATCCAGTCAACCCAGTCAGCATATGAAGAAGCAGGATGGAGTGGTTTCCTAGCGGAATGATGTCGTGGTAGATGTTTGGAAAAATCCATGGATGGAGTATTAAGCAAGCAGAGATGCTCCTGAAGCCAAATCTGTGAGGGAAAATTAAATTAAAAAAAAAAGAGTTCGCTAAGTTGAAATCCCGCAAGGGTAGCTTAGGCAAAAATTAGGACAGCTCGCTAGTTTTGAAAACCTGCATGGGCGGACTAGGCAAAAATTAGAGCAATACAAAATATAATATAAAAAGAGTCCGCTAAGTTGAAAACTCACAAGGGCAGCTTAGGCAAAAATTAGGATAGCTCGCTAGTTCTAAAAACCCGCATGGGCGGACTAGGCAAAAATTAGCGTAATAAAATAAAAAAAGAAAAAGAGAGAAAACCTAAATTGAAAACCCAAAAGGGCAGTTTAGGTAATTACCTGAAACAACAACGGACTCCCGGTCAGTCTCTTTGACAATCATGATTTAAGTTGCTCTAATCCAACTAAAGTCTCAGCTAAGATCACAGGTATCAGCGACAAGCCACCTTCCATTTGGTCCATGATATCCAATACTTGTGGATCAATATCGCTGTTAGAAGAAATAAGCAAGAATTGGCCAAGCAATCAAAGACAAAGCATACGTCCCCATGCCTTAGTAGGAGCCAAATGAGAGAGACAAAAATCAATCAAGGGAGCAAGTAGAATTTTCTCACCTCTCATCAACTGTAGAACTTCGGGCTTTAAAATTTGAAATAACATCTACATCAAAGCTCTGAAAAAAGCATCGCCTGTAGAAGGAGGAGGCAAATCACTCGTCCTGAGTTCGCCCGAAGCAGGAGCACCAGAATCCCTATTACCTCGGAGTTTTGATCTATCACGGTCTTCATCAGAAGTAGATGAAAGGATCTCATGGTCATCAATTTGGGGGCCTCTAGATGAAGAAGCACCAGGATCCCTCATCCCCCGAAATCGGAAGTCTCAGAAATTTTGTTCTGATTGATGGTACAAATTTTCAAAATGGGAAACCTGTTGACGACTAGCAGGCAACTCTTCTTAAAGTTTATGTTTTGTTCTTCAAGCACCCATTGTGAGCCAGAAAGGAAAAAAGTAAGAGCATACATAATCATGCATACATATAGCATAAGTTATCATGGAACAAGAAAACTTACCATGTAATTCATATCAATACCCTGTGGATAAGATGGCATATCTGGTGGACTATAATGAGCAAATGAAGGAGCAGTAAAAGAAGGTCCAGCCTCATGATAAAATGAGATAGCAGCCTGCAACAATCACTAAAGAATCAAAATAAGTTAAGAAAGAAGCGATTGCAATGGAAAAGTGGTAAAAGTTTTACTTGAGAAGTGCTAGCCCCGAGATGTGGAACGAATTCTCCTCCCTCTCTATGATGTTCCTCTTCATCTCTATCCTCATTTTCTTCAAAAAATTTTCATACACCAACAGGAGATATGTCAAAGTTCAAGAGCCCTATTTGAATAAAATGGGTATAAGATGCACCCGATGGATAGAGAAATGTTTCAACATCATAACCATGCTGGGCCAACCACCATGCATTTTCTGGCATTGATGTGATATTCAAGGTATATTTCAGGCAGTGCATTGGGATCCTTCGCTGCTCGGGACCAAGAAACAACTCATATACTCTCTCTCCGAGAAACTAGCAACTAGAGACAGGGCCGGCGATGACTTGGCGAGTATGTTGAAAAGGCAGTGTAACATTCTTGGAGGAAGTCCAGTTTGTCCACTCTCCTGTATTCCACCATGCCAAATTCACCTACAAAATGGCATAAGGTAAGTAAACTTTCACATAAATTTTAAAGTATACTAATTCTATTTTACCTGGTCCCAGGTTAAGTAACTCAAGACAAAACGTTGGGTATGCACATGGTGAGAGCCAGGAACTTCTACGCGATCTGACAACTAGAAATTTAATCTTGGATATCTGACTCTCTCTCGGAAAATACCAGGCACCCTCACAAGATTATGCTCAGCCCATGCCCATAATAATAATAAAAATCAAATTCATGCAAGAATAAGAATGGAATTGACATTGGTGGAAGAAGAGTACCTCAACAACCTCTATAAAGCCAACAACAGACTTCTTATTTCGGCAAATTTTGTCAAGACCATGGTAAAGACAGGCAAGGCCAGCTTCACCCTAGTCGTAAAGTGGTACCATCCACATATAAGTAAGGGCCCTCAACACTGACAAATGAATAGCGGATTCGGTGCTGCCTAAGATGGTCGACCCGAGCAAATACAACAAAAATCCTGGAGCATACTGTTGGGTTGTGTCTCTGTGAACCCGTCCTTCATAGTTCATCCAATAACTACGAATTGTCTCAATTTTTATCTTGAAAGGCCCTTTATATGATGGTTCCATACCAATTAATTGTTGAATTTCTTCAAATGTCAGAATATCATTGGTAAGAGGAACAGGAAGACTATCATACCGAATACCGGTTATAGCAGCAAAGTCAACCGGACCAATTTTCATCTCTCCAATGGGTAAATGAAAAGTATGAGTTGTGTCCAACCATCGTTCTGCAAGCGCCTGGATCACGCTCTGGCCTATCAGACACTCCTCGGATGGTAATTGCAAGATGAAGCTCTCAAAACCGCAATATCGAATAATCTGCCTTACCCGAGAAGGCGCTATATCATACCATTGTCGGGCTTTGTAGATACACCTTTACCCCAAATAATGGAATGATCACGCTAACACGGAGCCAGGTAAGTTAACATGAGGTGAGTATATCATTATATCAATACCACCGATTTTTTTTTATATTCTATCTATTTAAATTCTTAAATTAATATTTTTGTTAAATTTCCTAAAAAAACAGTAAATGTGAAAAAAAACAAAAATAACAAAATGAAAAGAAAAAAAGAAAAAAAAAGAGAAAAACAACAGAAAAATGGAGAAAAAATAAAAGAAAAGAAAAAGAAAAGAAGAAAAATAATAATAATTTGTTGTTAAAATAAATAATTACCTTGCCCTTTTGATTTGAACTAAGATGAAGTGGCATCTTGGCTAGTAGACCTATATTTTCATCTTCATGATGCCGAATAAACTCCAATAACTCAGCATTAGAATGAGTTCCTGATCTTGAAGCATGCATTTTTTTCAAAACTATATGCTAAACTTGAAAGGATTATAGCTATGAATGAATGAAATTAACAAGTTTGCTGTGAATGAAATGAAGAAATCGGTCGTTTATATGGAGGAACAGCAAAGAAAAAATAAAATTCAAAAAGTAAATTTCACTATTGGTGAATAGTAGGTTACTTTTTATAAATAGTAAATGAATAGTGGTAAATAGTGCATAAACAGTAACTACACAGTAAATAAATAGAAAACTCAATTATTCAATTTAATCATTCAAATACTTCCGTGTAAATAAATATTTTTGTACTTTTAAAATATTTTTACACACAGGAGGCAAGGAGAAGATATATGCATATGCATGATATTTAAATCTCTCTTAGCTCGGGACCATAACCCAAATTACCCTTAGGTCCAGAACCTAAAATCTCTTTTAAGTCCAGAACTTAGCTCGGGTCCAGAACCCAAATTACCCTTAGGTCCAAAACCTAAAATCTCTTTTAAGTCCAGAACTTAGCTTGGGTCCAGAACCCAAATTACCCTTAGGTCTAGAACCTAAAATCTCTTTTAAGTCCAGAACTTAGCTCGGGTCCAGAACCTAAATTATCCTTAGGTCCATAATCTAAAATCTCTTTTAAGTCTAGAACCTAGCTCGGGTCCGGAGCCCAAATTACTCTTAGGTCCAGAACCTAAAATCTCTCTTAAGTCTAGAACTTAGCTTGGGTCCAGAACCCAAATTACCCTTAGGTCCAGAACCTAAAATCTCTTTTAAGTCCAGAACTTAACTCGGGTCCAGAACCCAAATTACCCTTAGGTCCAGAACCTAAAATTATCATTGAGTCCAGAACTCGAACCAGGTCCAGAACCCAAAACCTCAACCATCTCGGAAAAATTAAGTCTTATTGCTTTTCACTCTCTTTTACTGAAGTCTCAGATTGTTTAAGTAGGGGGCAAACAGCAGACCTTTAATTCTTGACCCAGTTCGGTCCATTATTTTTTGCATAGTCCAAAATAATTTTTGTGGTATTTTAATTAAATAATATTTATTTTAGTATTTATTATTTATAATTTTTAATAATAATAAAAAATAAATAAACAAAAATAAATAAAATAATAATAAAATAAAAATAAAAATCGGTGACGAAAAATTTGTCACCGAAAGTGGAATTGGCCAAGGCCAATTCGCCCGCAGGAAATTCCTGCAGGCGAAATGGCCTTGGGCCATTTTGCCGCAGGAAATTCCTGCGGAGAATTGGCTGGCTGCCCAGCCAATTTCGCAAATTTCTTCGCCAGCTCTCGCAATTCTTGGCCAACGCTCGCAGTTTTTGCCAGCGAAAATTTTCAACGCAGTTTTTTCGAAACCAAATTCTATTTGGTTATGGTTTCTTTTTCTAACTAATTTTAGTTTCCTTAAACAACTAGAATTAGGTTTATGATTTTCCTATAAATTAAACTTTAAAACTCAGAATTAAGGGACTGGGATTAGGGGATCGAAAATTGGTTTTACTGAGCGAAACTTTGGTACTTTGATGGATCAAAAATTAGACTTCTGACTGAGAAAAAAAGACAGAAAACCCTAGCAAGTGATATTAGCAACAAGCAAGCAATCAACAATTCATCAAAGGCAGCAACCTTGCCTTTGTCTTTGTTCATCCAGAAAGTAATTTTTTGATGGAACCAATGAGCGGAGGTTTGAATCTCTATTTTCTTTTTTTATTTCTTTACAGTAGCTTCATCATTCAAATTGAATTAATTGTTTCATTATACAAATTGATCAAAACCTTAAAAAAACCCTAAAACATTTCTTCTAAACCTTAAAACCCTAAATTGTTTCTTCTGTTTCCAAAACCTTAAAAACCCTAAGATGTTTCTTCTAAACCTTAAAACCCTAAAATTGTTTCTCTTCTATTTTCAAAACCTTGAAACCCTAAATATTAATAGTTCACTTAATCGCTTTTTAATTAGTGTTGGACTGGACTTGGTAAAAAAATAAGGGTCTACACTACTTGTTAGGCTTGATTTCAAAAATCTTTTACACTTTGAGGCCTTATAGTCATTTAGGTCGGATTAACAGATAAAAAACATGGAAAAGAGCTATTTTGAGCAAATTCTTCAAGTGACACACCCAACGACATGGACGTGTCAATGACTGTGTCATTTGCCCATCTTATAGAAGCTTTGACACGCCCAACGATATGGATGTGTCATTGCCCATGTTATTACTCCTGCATTACAGTAGCTACGACACACCCAGAGACATGGCCGTGTCATTACTCCTATATTACAGTAGCTATGACACTTTCAGAGATATGGCTGTGTCACTGGCCATGTCATTAATGTTGAAAAATAGCATTGTTGACACGCCTAGTGATATGGTAGTGTCACTGGCCATGTCTAGCAAAAATTATGTATTTTGCACACTCAACCACTTAAACACAATATATTCAAGATCTATGATAAAAATGAATCAAAAACTAATTTTTTAACATAAAAGAGTCTTTATAAAATACTTTACTCAAACATCAATTAATCAATCTTTAAACATCACTCATGGCTAAAAACAACATCAAACCATTCATTTCTTATATTGATTAAATTAAGAATTATACTCATCACTTATAGGTTTCTTTAATTCATTTTTCACTCATCAACCCATTTAACCAATACTTTTCAGTAATAATTAATTATATATTACTCAATCAACTAATTCAAATATTTCAATTCATAGAAATTCAAATATTTATAAATTAAAATACATAAGCACATACCTTTTTTAAAATCCTTCTTCTTCTCTCTTTTTCCTCTTTTTCTTTGATCACTTGTTGATAATCTCACCTTTTCTAACTTATTCTTCTAAAACTTATAATTACATATGATATACTCTTAATTTTTATTTGATTTGAAGAAAAGAAGATGAAGAAAATGAGAAAGATGGTAGAAGTGGTGGTGATTGGCGTGGATGAAAATGAAAGGAGAGAAAAGAAACTTCCACACACATACACATGTTTATATATAATAAGTTCAATCTAGTGTGACCAATCTCATTTTAACTATGGTTCACTCTCTTTCTTATCTTTTGATTCTAATTCAATTTTTAGTCTCCTAAAATCGTAAAAATAATTTCTTTAGTAAATTTTAAGATCCACTATTTACATCATTTATTCATGTCACTTTTATCACTATTTACTATCAATTATCAATATTAAATTAAAAAGTTACTATTTAAAATTTTAAACATTACATATATATATATATATAATATCTAAAAGCTGAGAAATTAAGAATTCCTCTCATGCTGCCACACAGACAATTTTTCAATATAAAAGTTATTCCATATTTTTCTCCTTATTTTGTTTTTTTTACTTAATTTTGTTTTTTTTTTATAAAAAATCCAAAGTCTAAACGTTTCACTTGCAACTTGTGAATACCTATCTCTTTATTTCTCTCTTTGAATGACTTTCTATTTTCTCCTTAAAGATCTCTCTCCCCGTTTAGGTTCCAGAGAGCTATAATGAAGGCTAGAATTCATTCTTTGAAAACTCTTAAGACAAGAAGAAGAGAAAGCTAGAGATGCTCCTTGAAGAAAGCGTAAGAGTTTTGTTTATTTAGGTTTATTTTAAGATAATAAATTGCTAATATAAATCACAATTTTTCATTCTCTATATTGAAAAGCTTAAGATTTCTTTGATTGATTCATTTTTTTTGGGAGTTTATTTATAGATTCTTGCAATAAAAAAAATAGATTCTTGCACATGCAATGAATTCTCTACAGATTTGCTGTCTTTTTTCTTTGGTATTCTTTCTCATTTTCATGTTTTTTTCTTTCGTAGAGAATCCTATCCTACATGGACTATGAAATTAAATTATGGAAGCAATCGGCTCAATTTAGGTGGGCAGGACGGAAGAGAATGACGGATTTTGTTTGATAGTGGCAGTTCTTAAGAAAATTTCACAAAAGAAGCATACTCTTAATTAATTAAAGAGGTTTCTACTGATTATTTTGTTTGATAGTGTTAGTTCTTTTGTTGGCGAGCCAAGTTCCCTATCAGGTAGTTTACTTTTTTCTTTTTTCAATTAGGCTTTAGAATGATTACTCACCAGCATGTTTCAAATGGATAAGTACAGGATTCCATATGTAACACATTACTAAAATTATCTATTATGTATTGTATTTTCTTTCTTTAGTCTGTGCTCACATTAAAGCTTTATGCAATACAACTTTCTAAATCTGCAACCATATGTATGAAGATATGTTATAGGCGTGATGCAGTTCTCCAAGACTGTGACCCTTTGATTTGGAAGCAATTGGTGGATAATCTCTACTAAGTTTCATATTCCTCTAGAAGGCTATTTGGTCATTAGTGTAAGAATTCCATTATCTCTTATTAAGGCTAAGTTTATTAACTAACAAATTTGGCATGGAGATCATTGTGAAATGAGCATAGTGTTCTGCAGAATAAAGGCAATGCATGCTTGGGTATTCTTGATGGAAGCGAAGTGCACAATGGATTGAAAATTATACTTGAAGATATGCTACTTAAGGGTAAATCCTTATTAATAAATGTGTATGAGTGTTTTTCAGTGTTTATCATTGATGTAGTGGTACTAAACTATTGATAGATATATCATTAAGAGGGCAAATGGTGGTATGTGATAATGTGAACAAGAAAATTGGATGGTATATCATTGAAGCCTAAAATATTCAACAATCTCCTTCCTTTCTTTGAGGGATACAGAGGGAGAGAGTTTCAAGCTACATATTGTAAATTATTATTTCAGTTTCTTGCTCTCTTTTTTTTTTTTTTTTTTGTAAATCTTAATATATCTCCTTTTTTTTTTTTGTAAATCTTAATATAAATTATAATAAATTTTTACTTATAAGGCAACTTCCCAGGGGCCATATGATTATGTTCTACTAGGCAATTATAAGTTTTTATTTATAAGGTAAATTTGGTTAAACTTTTTATTGAAGGGCATAAAAATTGTTAGTTGTTGTATATTAGACACCAAATTATTTATTCTGCAAGAGGTGAAATATGAAGTAAATTTTATTATATTGTATGTGTAAGTTAAGGTATGCATAAAGCAAACTTGGACAATTGGCTTTTCAGGTTGCTAAAAGAGCATAACAATGAGTTTAAAAATGAGCATTAGTTATCGTATTGACAAGTTGGGACCTTCCTTGATTCTTGGCAATTAACTGTAATGAAATTTCAAAGTTTTCTGAAGCAGTTATTAATTCTAATTATGTTGTATGCATGCTATTTTTTGCTAGCAATTTTATTTTTATTTTTTTTTATTTTTTCCATATTTATTTATCATTGAATGATTGAGATTTTTTTTCTTCCCCCGTCAATTGAAATTTAGTTCTTAGCATTCTTATTTCATTTGTGAAATTATTGGTAAGACATACTTTGGTTATCTATGACCATAAAATCAGTTGGTTGGAGTTGATTAGATATTGTTTCAAACTACTAGCAAGGAAATTCTGATGAGTATTATTTTATGATTATATGTCTTGCTTGCTTTTAGATTTTGATTTTATAAAATATCTAAAAAGTAAAAATAAATTACAATAATTAACTAATACAATAAAAAATAAATTATATTGCACATTGCATGGGCATTGAAGAAGTGCTCTAAAAGTCACACATTATTATTTTTTTTAAAAAAATAATGTTATCTTATTTTTTATTTTTTATTTAATTTTAATAATTTATATAAAATTTAACAATTATTATAGTTGTGACTTTTAATATTCTATTAAAGTTACATATTAATATAATTTCATAATATTGATTAAATAAATTATACTTGTGACTTTTATTTTTTTATAAATTAATTACTCATTAAAGTAATTAAATAATATTAATTGATTTATATATTTTTTAGAAATTTGAAAACTTAAAAAAATATATAAACTTAAAAAAATATATGACTCTTAAACTTCCTAATAAATTAATTATAAATTAATTTTTGATAAATAATTATAAATATATTAATTTATAATAATAATAATTAATTTATATATTTTTAGAAATAAAAAAATAAAAAAATAAAAAATATGACTTTTGACATATCTAATAAATTAATTATATATTAATAATTAATTTAAATACTTAATTTATTTAATTAATAATTTATTTATAATAATAATTATTTTATATCTTTTTATAAATTTTAAAATTTAAACAATAAAAAATATGATTTTAATATTTTTAAGAAATTAATTATACATTAAAAATTTATGTAATAATAATAATAATAATAATTTTAATATTAATTATGATTATAAATCCTCTAACTCATATTTTCTTCTTATATGAAAGGTTTGTTTGAATTTTTATTTTTTTCTCTTTTTTTTTTTTAAATTCATTACATTTGTATAGCAAAAACAATATGTAAAATTTGTTTTTGATTATTAAAAGTATTAAATTATGAAATAAAAGGATTATATTAGTTTATCTGTATTATTTTAGTAAAATTGTCATAAAAATTGAGTTAAATATATTATTTTATATTTTTTATAATATAATTTATTATTAATTTATATATAAATTAATATTTATTTATATTTAATTATTTTTATTTTTGCGCATTGCTCGAGTAAATGACTAATTTTTAAGAAAGCCAAAGATAGAAGAGGTGTTGAGGGAGTGACACACTATCGATTTTTTAAAATAATGCAATCTTATTTTTTTAATTATTTTTAATTTAATTTTAATAATTTATATAAAAATATAAAATATAAAATATATTATATTTTTGACTATTAGTCTTTTATTAAATAATTACACACTAATATACTTTTATAATATTAATTAAATAAGTTATATTTTTGACTTTTTAATTTTTTATAAATTAATTATACATTAATATAATTAAATATTATTGATTGATTTACATATTTTTTAAGAAATTAAAAAAGTTAAAAATTATATGACTATTAATTTGTATAAAATCTAAAATTTAATATTTATTATATTTGTGACTATTAATCTTTTATTAAATAATTACACATTAATATAATTTCATAATATTAATTAAATAAATTTATATTTATGAATTTTAATTTTTTATAAATTAATTACACATTAATATAATTAAATATTATTGATTGATTTATATTTTTTTAGAAATTTAAAAAGTTAAAACATATTTGATTATTAATTATTCTAATATAAATTAATTATAAATTTATTTATTTATCTTTATTAATGATTAATTTATATTATTAAAATTTAAAAAATAAATAATAAAATATATATTTTTTATAAAATAAAAAAATTAATTACACATTAATATAATTTAATAATATATTTATATTTTTTTAAAAAATTTAAAGGTTAAAAAATATATAAATCTTAAACTTTATAATAAATTAATCTTAAATTAAATAATTTATTTATAATAATAATTTATATATATATATATATTAGAAATTAAAAAAAAATAAAATATGTAATTTTATACTTTTCTAAAAATATTAAAGATAAAAGAGGTGTCGAAGGAGTAACATTTAACTTGAATTTTTGCAGGTAATGGAACAATCAAGTGGTCCTAGTCATGATATAGTTGGTCCATCATATGTAGTTGTACCGTAGCCGGATGTGTCACCCGTAGCTCCCCATGTTGATTCATCTTTTTGGTTTTAGGGCTTCGATTTGAGCTAGCTGGTTTGCATTTCCTATTTCATATTTACATATGCTGAATGTATGCATGAAAATGTATGAAACTAACTTTTTCTTTTTTGGCTCATAGCAAATGCTTGAGGAACAAAATTGAAAGTTGCAGGAGAAATTGGCCGCTAGTTGCTGGCGTGCGGATCATCTTGAGAAGAACTTTTTGGACTTCAGATTTCAAGGCTATAGAGATCCTAGTACATCTTCATCAAGGAGGCCCCGAACGGATGACCATGACGTGCCACCTCCCTTCTCAGGCTTTGATTATGATAGGATCGATTCTCAGGATAAGCGTGATCTAGGCGCTTCTTTCTCGAAAGAAAACTAGGCAGATTATGTGCCTCCATGTCCAAAAGGCAATTCAATTGTAGACTGCCTCCTCCTTCATAGTGATGTGTCTTGTAATATACTAAGAAACTTGTATTAAACTTATTGTACATAAAATAATATACTGTGATAATATTTTGAATTTTTCAAACAATCCCATTTTTTTTCAACGTCTAGATCTTTTTGTTTTCAATGATACTTTGACTTTTTGTTATATATATATATATACACAAATATCCTTTTCCATGTAAAATTCATTAAAAATGAATTTGACGTGGATTAAATTAAAGAACCAATACTCACATGGATTAGGTTTAAAAACTTCCAATTTCATAATGAATTTATTGCTTCAAATTTAAACATGATTGCATATGGATTTCTGTTTCCTTAAAAATTTGGACTTGGGCCAGTGGCTATATCAACAAATCACTTTCTCTTCTTCGACATTCATAACACCGAATCTTTTTGGACCATTCCTAAATTAAAGCAAAGATTTTTAACTTCAGTATTTCCTTTTACAAAACCACAACAATTTTAATTCTTCAATTCCTGCATAATGATCGAAGACAATTTGAAAAACATAAGGAATTCATTTAAGACCATCAAGCCTACACATTGAGAATAAATATCATGGTCTCAACTCAATAACTTAAAGTGCTTCCCAAATATTAAGTTAGACCATACCTTTTTACATGCCATAACTTTCTTTTGGGATGTGAAAACTAGGACTTTTAATATATATAGCTTTGAAATTTGTCCCACGATCAAATAATTTGAAGCTATTCTCAGATATACAAGCAATCAACCAATGGCATTACCCATACTGACTTCCAAAAATCAGCAAAAGATGCAGATGTTGTTTCGACTTTTAAAGCCCGATGTTCTGCAATTGATGAGAGGTGAGAAAATTTTTCTTAGCCTATTGATTGACTTTTTCACTTCCCATTTGGCTCCCACCAAAACTTGGGGGTGCATATTCTATCTTTGCTTGCTTGGTCAATTCTTGCTTGTTTCTCCTGACGACAATATCGATCCACGAGTACTGGATATTGTGGACCAAATGGAAGGGAGATTGTCACCAGTACCTGTGATCTTGGCTGAGACCCTAGATGGATTAGAACAATTCAAGATAGAATCTTCAAGGAGACTGGCTGGGAGTCCTTTGTTGTTATATGTAATTACCTAAATTGCCTTTTTAAGTTTTCAATATAGGCCTTTTATTTTTATTGCTCTAATTTTTGCCTTGTCCGCCCTTGTGGGTTTTCAAAACTAGTGAGTTGTCCTAATTTTTGCCTAAGCAACCCTTATGGGTTTTCAACTTAGTGGACCTCTTTTTTAATCTATTGGTTCTAATTTTTTCCTAGATCGTCCTTGTGGATTTTCGTAACTAGCGAACAGCCTTAATTTTTTCTTAGGCCCCCCTTGCGGGTTTTCAACCTAATGCATTTCTTTTTTTTAATGATTTCTTGTGTTTATAAATCTAGCTACAAGTGCACCTCTGCTTACTCGACACTCCATCTATGGACTTTACCAAATATCTATCACGACATCATTCTGCCAAGAAACTACTCCATCTTACTTCTTCATATGCTGACTGGATTGATTGGATCCGCTCACGAGTTGTGATTAACATCCATTGGTTGGTATCTTGATGGAAGATTACCCATGTCACCATTCAGACATATATTATATATGTTCCTCTTGCCGCTCTTCATCAAGGTACTTATTATGATTCTCATCGAGTTGACTTCCAGTACGGAGCCGAGCCTTGAGTTTCTGAGTTTCCTACTAATCTGGACATGCTCCGTCTGAATGAAGCTTTCTTGGATTGACTAATGCAAAGCTGGCCTACACACTACACTTATCATTTGCCATAGAGTCTGCATTTGTTAATTCTTTTAGATAAAATGATGTTAGGATGAACAATAATGATAATAAAAGATGTTTTTCTTTTCTTCTATAATTTGACATCACATTTTGCTATTGTGTTATTTATTTTATCTTAATGGTAAGATTATTTTGAAATAGTGCATATAAAACAATTTTAATATTAACCCTAGTTTATTAAATTGGGAAACAACCAAATACAAAGCCAACATATACAAGATCACTCTTGTCGCCAACCAGCCCTTTTGGGTTTTCTAATTGACAAATTTCTCTCATTTAGCCCTAATTGTTACCTTGCCCACCCTTTCAGGTTTTTGAAACTAGCGGACTACTCTAACTTTTGTCTAGGCTGGCCTTTTGGGTTTTTAACCTAGCGAGTTTTTTTATACATAAACCTCTTCAACCTATCAATGTTCACTGGCTCACTAAACTCGTTCTCATCCATGTCTGATAGCTTGACTGCACCATTGTTCATGACTTACTTTACAACATATGACCCTTTACAACTAGGTCTAAACTTTCCTCTTGGATCAAGGACATTAGGCTTACACTGCTTCAACACTAAGTCACTGACTTTAAACTTCTTGATCTTAACCCTTCTATTGTAAGCTTGAGCTATCTTTCTTTGATACAACTGAGGATGATACAATGTTTTTAACCTTCTCTCTTCTAACAAGGCCAACTGTATGTATCTAATTACTACCCATTCTATTTTAGGCAACTTGGCTTCTAGGACCACTCTCAATGACTTTATTTCAATCTCAATTGGCAACATTGCTTCCATCCCATAAACCAAAGAAAATTGCGTCATTATAGTTGGGGCTCGTACACTGGTTCTGTATGCCCCATAAAACAAAAGAAAGCATCTCTGACCAATCTTTGTACGTCTTGGTCAAGTTGGAAAGAATTTGCTTAATTTTCTTATTTGTTACATCCACTACACCATTAGCCTTCGGTCTATAAGGGGAGGATCGGTGATGGTGGATTCGGTACTTCAAGAATAGGTCCTTAACTGCTCCTTGAAATTATACCCCATTGTTCGATATCACAATGTGCGGGACCCCATACATGCAGATGAGATTCTTTTAAATAAATCTAGCCATTCGCCTTGCCCCCAGCTTGTTAAAAGATTTTGCCTCAACCCATTTTGAAAAATAAACCACTGCTACTATAACAAAATGGTGACCGTTTAAAGCCGTCAGATGTACCTTCCTGATAATGTCAATCCCCCAAGTTATGAAAGGCTAGGGTGAAGACATAGAATATAATTATTCAGGAGGCATGTGATTTAAATTACCACATATCTGACAAAATCTATACAATCTCTTTCCATGGTCAACCAATAATAGCCTTGCCAAATTATTTTCTTAACCAAGGCTTATTCATTCATGTGTAGTCCACAACTTCCCGCATGAATTTTTGACATAATCTGCTCAACTTCAGACTTCCTCAAGCATCTCAAGTGTACCCCATCAGGCCATCTTTGATACAACTCTCCATGAAAGGTGATGTATTGTAAGGACCATTGCCTTATGGCTCTTCATTCTTCCCTTATTGCAGATATTCCTTATTCTCCAAGAACCATCTTATGGTGTCATACCACGCATCATGGTCTGTATAAGTTTCCATGATTGTTTCATATTCATAGTAAGGAGTTGATGAATTGGTCAAAACTAGAGGCTTAAGAAATAAGTTGACAGGATTTTCCCACATCGAAGCCAATGTGGTTAGGGCATCGACCATCTGGTTTTCTTCTCTTGGTAAGTGTATAAATCTGCACTCCTTAAAATTCTTCTTCATCATAGTCAAATAATCATGGTGTGGTTTTAACTTCTCTTCTTTTAACTCTCACTCTCCATTCACTTGGGATACCACTAACAATGAATCACAGAAGACTTGCACCTTATTCACCTTCATAATCATCAGAGTTTTAAAACCAAAGATACATGCTTCATACTCCACCATATTATTGGTTGCCCTGAACTTCAACTTCTTTGCTAAAGGAATGAACTTCCTTTTAGGTGATTCTAGTATTACCCCTAAACCTGCTCCCTTTCTATTTACTACTCCATCAAATTACATCTTCCATCCTTGTACTTCTATGACCTCTAAATTCTAATTAGGAAATTCCAGAACCACTTTCTCACTGTCTGGCAATGGTTGCTGAGCCAAAAATTCTTCTACTGCTCTACCTTCGATGGTTTTCCTAGTTATATATTCAATCTCAAATTCTTTTAAAATTATCAACCATTGACCATATTTCCTAATCAATGAGGGTGTCTCCCTTAAATATTTCATTGGATCCAACTTGGAAATTGCTTGCACACTATATGATTGAAAGTAATGCTGCAATTTCTTAGAAGACCAAACTATAGCTATATAGGTCTCTTCAATGATACTATACTTAATCTCATAAGGTAGAAGCTTTCTACTCAAATAGTAAATTGCATGCTCAACCCCTAATTCATCTGCCTAGGCTAGTATTGCTCTTATCAACTCTTCTTCTACAGCTAAGTATAGTAATAAAGGTTTACCAGGTTTAGGTGTTTTCAAACAGGTGGGTTCAACAAATATTCTTTTATATGCTCAATGGCCTTTTGACACACTTCATTCCATTTGACTGGCTAGTTCTTTTTACGAAATTTAAAGATAGGTTCACATATTATGGTTAGCTTTGCTGTGAGCCTGCTAATGTACTGTAGTCGTCTAATGAACCCTCGAACTTCCTTCTCTGTCTTAGGGGCTGGCATATCTCTGATTGTCTTAACCTTATCAGGGTCAATCTCAATGCCATTTGGGCCAATCACATGTCCTAGCATTTTGTCTGAAGTAACTCCAAATACACACTTATTTGGAAATGTCATGAAACGACATCACTGCTCTCTCGAAGAATATCTCTAGGTTTTGGAAATGCTGCTCCCTTGTTTCCGACTTCACCATCATGTCATCAACATAGACCTCCCACTTCCTTATGTATCATGTCATGAAACAAGGTGGTGGTCATCCTTTGGTAGGTTGCTCCAGCATTCTTTAACCCAAACAACATCACCCTATAACAAAATATACCCCATGTAGTAATGAAGGCAGTTTTAGCTTTATCCTTTTGGGCCATTAATACTTGGTTGTATCCAAAAAATCTGTCTATGAATGAGTGTAGAATGCTAGAGTATGCACTATCAATAAAGACGTCTATATGGGGTAAAGAAAAATCTTCTTTAGAGGAAGCCTTGTTCAAGTCTCTATAGTCCACACAAACCCTGATTCTTCCATCTTTCTCTGGCATGGGAACTAAGTTGACTAACCAGTCTGGATAATCTATCATTTCAAGAAACTTTACTTGTATCTACTTAGTGACTTCTTCTTTGATCAACTCTGCCCATTCTGGCCTTAATCGCCTAAGCTTTTGTTTGACGGGTTTCATATGAGTATAAGTAGGAATCATGTGCTCGGCTATATCTCGATCAATTCCTAACATATCCTCATAAGACTAAGCAAAGACTTCTTCATATTTTTTAAATATTTTCTCTAATCTCACTCTCTCTTTAGGAGTAAGGTCAAATGCTATGCTAATATTTTTAGGATTATCGGTTGTTCCAAAATTTAATGATTATGTGTCAACAGAGTTAATATTAAAAATGCTCATGTAACCACTATTTAAATGTATGCAACCATCAAGAAAAACATCACACAAGTAAGGAAAATCAGACTTTATTGCATTCATTTTGGAAAAGAAAACATCATCATCCTCATAAAGAGCAAACAAATTAAAATCAAAATCAGAATCAACATCAATGTTCTCATAATCATAAATTATAAGTTTATCAAATTGTTCTTCAATGAGAGTAACAATTTCCTCTGGAGTCTTCTGGATCTTTAAGGTAGTTTCTTTCTTTTCTTTTGGGCTAGATTCCTTATCATCTGGCAAGACAAGCCTTTTCTCCTTCTATTCTACAAACTCAATAAAGATCTCAAAACCAGGAATCAGTTTTCCCATGAACATAATTGGCTCCGGCTTTCCTTATAGTGGTCCCAATTCTGGTGCTTTGACAAATATTTCTTCAAGTGGAGAAAAACTCATCTTTTAATTTTTTTTCTTCTGCAAAATTCCTCCATTTCCTTCATCATATCCCAACTCTTTCTTGGAAGTTTGAGTCTTGAAATCTAAAAGCTCTGTTACATCTGCCTTCCCTTTCCCAAGGCCAGTACCTAGTAGATAAATCATTTTCTTTATCATAGCCAGAATTCTAGAGCCCATTATCTCATTATTTAAAACAACATCTACTTGAAACCCATTAAGAGGCCTCTCAACCATTAAAGCTTTTACTACTTCATTATTCTCAGCCTCGATAACCACTGTTTCATCTCCATTTTGGAACTTGATTTTTATGGAGTGTAGAAGGAGCTCTACCAAGAGGATGAAACCAGGGTCATCCCAATAGTAATGCAAAGGTGACAAGTATATCTAGGACCACAAACTCCACTATGAATTCAATTGGGCCAGCCTTCACAGTAGCTTTAAAAGTCCCTTCAGCATGTCTCTTAGTATTATCATAAGCCCTAATCATGATCTCAGTTGGGCTTAGATCCCTTGTTGACATAGTAAACTTTGGCAAGATCTTAAGTGGGCACACATCTATGGTGGACCTATCATCAACCATCACACATGGAGTCCTTTTCCCTTCGACCTCTACCTTGATAAAGAGATGGCGGATGTGATCTCTTTCCTCTTCTGGCAAATTAGCATCTAAAATGACACCATTCCAACATCAACTTTTCCCTTCTTCTGGACATCTTCACACTTCATCACTCCTTTAGTTTTCACAAAATTAATTAGCTCCTCCAGTGTTACAAAAGTAGAAATTGGCATGCTTGCCAAAGCCTTGGCCATAGTTTCATGATATTTCTTAGATGTGGCTAATAGATCCCAAATGCTGACACTTGCTTGAGTCCTTTTCAATTGTTAAGGACTGTATCATCTTCATCTTCTTTCATTTCTTTTTTAGCATCCTTCCCCTTGTTTACTTCTGCTTCATTTGGTGGTGGCCTTGCATAAGGCTTACCAGAGCGGGTGTTCAATACCTCATCCTCTTTAGGCTCAGACCAGATCCACTCCTCCTTCTTTGATTCATAACCATCATAACTATCCGTTGAATTCCATAACTTGCTTGCAGCACAGATGGCCACTTCCTTTTTCAACCACAACTTACTCAATCTTGCTTAGTACCACTTCTTCTTTAGTTGCCTCTCCATCTATGTCTTGGAAAGAAGAGTGTACAAACTTTTCATTCAAACCTCCTCCAATCATGAAAGTTGCCGGCGGTGGTACTCTGTTGAATCTTGGCAATGGATTGTCCTTTGTGCTAGGCTATTTGGGTTCGGGCAACTTTCCACTGTGAATCAAATTCTAGATCTCATGCTTCAACTTTAAACATTTGTCCATCTCATGTCCTTGCATTTGATGGAATTGACAGAAAGGTTTAGCATCAAAGTTAGGTGGTAGAGGATTTGGCAAAGGGCGAGGAGTCAAAGGTTGTAACGATTGCTTCTTTTATAGCTTATTGAGAACCTAAGAAAATGGCTTCCCTAATTCTTAAGATTGCCTCCTTCCTCTTTGATCAGTTGCATTAACATCAACTGCCTTTTGTGTGCTTTGATTGCCAGACAGGTAGTTCCCTTTCTCATTTTTTCTTGCAGAAAAATAGTTCTTCTCTCTTTCCTATTCTTCTATCTGCAAGCAAGCTTGAAGGAGATCTTTAAAATCTCTAATAAGGGTATGAGACATCCTTTCACAAAGATTAGGTAGCAACCCTCTCACAATCATCCTAATCTGATCTGATTCATCGGGCCTCTTCTTGAGTAATGCAGCTTTTTTTTCTCCAACATTTTACGTAGTCAACAAAGTTCTCATTCTATTTTTGCCTAATTAACTCAACTTCCATCAAAGTAACCTCAAACTCAGCATTATACCCATACTGTTGAATGAAGGCTTGGTATAGAAAATCCTAGTTCTTTTGAGTACCATCCTTTATGTTAACCAAACCCTCCTATTTTTTATCTTAGGCAATCAAATTAAATTTACCTAACACTTGCACCAAGTTCTATTTTGCAGGAAGTTATTTCCTTTGAAGGAAATTTGAGAAGTCCGATCGGACCACATAGAAGACCGACCGGACCACTGATGACTAAATGAGCTAAAAAGACACAGAAGAATTTATGGTGAAGAGTACTCCCAAAATCTCACCATACCACATGAAGTCTGACCGAATCATATGTCATACCGACCAAAGCCTTGAATGAGAAAAGAGTTAAATCACATAGAAGGATTCAAGGTCAGAAGTACTCCCATTTTCTTAGAGTACAATGAAAGTTAGACCAGAATCAATGACATTTTGACCAGACCATACAATCTAACTTTCTCCAAAATATCTAATAGGTTTCCCGATCGAGGGTAAGCCCAAAGATTGGATAGACCAAGAAAAGTCTGACCATACCTGATGCAAGATAGACCGGACTATTTAAAAAAAACTGAAGTCAGAAGCCGTTAAATCTCCACTCAATAGTGGAAGCCACGTGGACCAACCATTGGAAGAGTATTTAACAAAATTTCAATTACTCTTACCGGACCATGCATAATTCCGTCCGGACCACACTACCTCTGACCAAACCTTTATAAGCTTGACAAGGAAATTACTCTAGTAGAGAAAATAGTGGAAGACAAGAATCAAACATGTTGGACCCAACTTCAAACTGCTAATTCTTGACTTGAAGGATATAAATACCTTATGTAGCTTCATGTTTATGAAGTTCTTGATTTTGTAATAGCCTTCTTGAACATCTTTCTTTCTTTTGCATCAAAATCACTTTTTGTATTAATTAAGTGTTGGGTGTAAGCATTAAATACCATCTTAAGTTTGAGTGTGAGCTTGGAAACACTTAGGCTGTGAGAGTGAGCCTAGAAAAACTCTTGTAAGGGTTGTGAGGAAGTAATCTCAAACCATTGTAAGTAGTTTGGTGTGAGCTAGAGAAAACACCAATTTAGAGTTAAGCTTATAAAAACTCAAAGCTAGTGGAACCTTAACAAGTTGTTAAGGAAATGGATATAAGATTAAGATAAATTCAAACTACTATAAATCTTTGTGTTCCATCTTTTACTTAATAATTGTGAAATTTGATCTAAAATGGCAACCTCTTCTTCATCCTCTTATGTAAATCTTAACTCTCTTCTTAGACTATACTTTGATGGAGCCAATTATTCATATTGGAAACACAAAATGTTTTTGTTTCTAGATAGTGAGAGAATAGAGCTTTGGCACTATGTTAAAAGTGAGTGGAAGCCTCCTATTCATGAAGTTGGGGGTGTCCAAGTTCCTCTTCCCAAATCACAATGGTTAAATGCCAACATAAAAGATAGGTTCAAAAACCATAGGGCATCCTCCATCTTGTTGAATTATATTTCAAGAGAAGAAGGTGGGAGAGTCTAACATCTCACTTGTGCTCATTGCATTTGGAAAACGCTTGATAACTATCATGAGGGTACTACCCAAATGAGGCTCACTAAGAAGCAAATGTATATACATAAGTATGAGCTATTCAAGATGAAGCGCAATGAAAATGTTACCGACATGACAAATGAATTACTTGCCATCATTAAAAAATTAAAGAAAATGGCAAAATATATGATCAAGATGAAGTCAATAGAAAAATCTTGAGAGCACTTAGAGGCAAGAAGAACTTTGAGCCTAAGGTTTCTTCAATAGAAGAAGCTCATGATCTAAGTTCGTTGAGAACTGATGAAATTGTCGAAAAACTACTCACTTTCGAATTGCGCACCAAAAGAGATGAAGAACAAGGTGAGAAGGAAAAGAGGAAAGTAATAGCTCTCAAAGCAATCAAAGAAGTTGAGAGCTTAAGCAATGAAGATAGTGATGATGAAGAAGAAATGACAATGTTTTCTAAAAGGATGAATGATTGGAAGAGAAAGAGAAGATTGCAAACTAACAAAGGTACACTTTCTAAAACATCCTTCAAAGATAAAAAGAATGAATTAAAATGCTATGAATGTGGCTAATCCGGGCATATCAAGTCAGATTGCTTCAAATTGAAGAACAAAAAGAAGTGCGATTAAGAAAAAAAGAAATCACTCAAAGCTACATGGGATGACTCTTCCTCAAGTGAAGGAGAAGAAGAAATTGAGGAAGAAATTGCTAATCTATGACTCATGGAAATTGAGGATGAAAAAGACTCCAATGAGGTAGGTACTCAACCCTTGAATTTAATTGAATATGATGATAATGCTTTAGATGATAGTGATATGATTGAACATATGAATCTTAGGATAGAAAAATATTTTTCTAAGATGAAATTTTATAAGGATAAATGCTCTAAGCTAGAAAAAGACCTTGTTATCTTAAAAAATTCTACCTTAGAATTAAAGACCTTAAATGAACAATTGTTGAAATCACTTGATACAATGAATAAAGATTCACATAACTTGGAAAATGTGATCAAGGAAAATGAAACTTTGAAGCATGAACTAAAGAAACTTAAGGATTCAATTTCAAAATTTCATAAAGGAAAAGAAGCATTAGATACATTAATTGGCAATTAAAGGTCACCTTCCTTGAAACATGGTTTAGGTTTCAATGGATCATTCAATACTACATCTAGAACACCCATATTTGTAAAAGCAACTACAACTCAAACCTCTAGTGTTGAAGTTGTAAAGATCACCAATGCACAAACTAAGCCTAAGAATCCTAAAAGGATTACATTGGGTACACAAAACTCTAGAACTAAGGTTCCAAGAGCAAATCATGCATTCATATACACTAGAAATGAACACAAACACAAAAATACATAAAAACCAACTCATATGTGTAATTGTGTGAATTTCAATAGAAAAGTGCATAAGTATAGAATATTGTATCAATGCACATATTGTATGAAATTTGGTCATAAGAGCACATTTTGATATGAGCACATTTTCCTCAAGAAATTTGGAATGGATGGTTACAAGTCAAGCAAAACTCCCATGAGCACATCTCTAAAGCTTGACAAGGATGAAAGAGTTAAGGCAGTAGATGAGAAGAAATATTAAGGTATTATCGGATCTTTACTTTACTTAACCGCATCTAGACCCGATATAATGTATAGTGTTTGTTTGTGTGCTAGATTTCAATCATGTCCTAGGGAATCTCATTCGAATGCTACTAAACAAATTTTGAAATACTTGAATGGCACATTGCATTTAGGACTTTGGTATCCTAGGAATACATCATTTGACATATTAGGCTTTTCGGATGCATATTATGCCGGTGGTCTTTTGGATAGAAAGGACATGACAGGGGCATGTCATTTTCTTGGTGAATGCCTAGTTTCTTGGTTTAGCAAGAAACAAGTGACGGTTGCCCTATCTACCGCGGAAACCAAATGTGTTGCTGCATATTTTTGTTATAATCAAATTCTTTGGATGAAACAACAATTATTTGAATATGGAAAATCTTTTGAACACATTCCCATTTAGTGTGATAATACTAGTGCCATAAATTTATCCAAAAATCCAATTCAACATTCTAGCTCAAAACATGTAGATATTAGGCATCATTTCTTAAGAGACAATATCCAAAAACAAAATGTTGTCCTAGAGTTCATTGATACACAAAACTGACATGCTGACATATTCACCAAACCCCTAAATGAAGAAAGGTTAAACTTTATAAAACAACATTTAGGAATATTAGATGGGAGCACAATTTCATAAGCTCAAAACTACTTGAAAAATTCTACTTTACTTGATCCAAAATTTCAAATCAATATCTATTTTTTTATCAAATATTTGTATCTTCACTTTAAAAATATTATTTTCCTTGAATAATTCTAATTTTTGAGAGTTTCCTGATTGGACCATCCTTTAGTCCGACTGCACTTATTAGAAAATTCTTGATTTCATTTTTTCTACAAAAGTATGACCATACTTTCTATGGTATGACCAAAATTTTTCAAAATTTTATGACCGTTATGCTTAAAAGTTAAATTTCATTCGGTCCTTACATAGTCCGATCATACTTTTCAAAATTTTCAAATTTCACCACTGGACTTCTCAAAGTCCGACCGGACTTTACCCTGAATTTAAAAATTTCTAGCCATTGGAACTTAATCAAAATGTGCATATTTTGTCTCCAACAGATATAAATGACTATTTTTAATCCTAAACACTATAAATACCCCTCAATATCAGTTTTTTACACTCTTTTATCAAACTCTAAACACTCAAACTCACTTGAATCAAACTCTCTTCTTCATCTATTATTTCTTAAACTAAATAATGGCACCTAAAGAACATAAGAAGAAGGCTTCAAGAGCTGGAAAAGGAAAGGGAATTGTTGCCCCTTCTCAACAAGAAGAATACCCTAGTAAAAGCCACAAGATAAGATTCAAAGATGAAGAAGAAAGACAAAGGTATGCTATCTTAAAACATAAACCCGTAGAACCAAACCGTCTCTTCTCTTCCCTAACTCTAGAATCATTAGGGATTGAGAATGACATTAGGGGTTGTCTTAGAACCTTGGGATGGGAAAAATTCATGTTCTTAAAGCGTGATGATCATGGTTGGGAATACTTGACAAATGAATTCCTAGCAACCTTGGTTGTTAGCAAAAAGAACACAAATCCCTTAGGCTATTATGGTGTTTCCCTTAGATTATTCAACCAAGAATATGGACTTACCCTAAAAGATTTCTCATCCATTTGGGGCTTTCAAATTGAAGGCATTTCTCAAATCTCTACCTCTCCTCTAACCCCTGAAGTTCAACTAGAATTTTGGAAAGAAATTTCTATTGAAACATCTCTCCATAAACAATCCAATGCTAAAAACCTTAGAACCCTCACTTATTGGATGTTGCATAGGATTGTCACCTATACCATTAGTGCTAGGGGTGAGAGCAATGAGAAAGTCACCCAAGAGGACTTACTCTTCCTCTTTTGCTTGATTAGAGGTCAATCCATTCAAATGGGAAAATTCCTCATTGACACTTTCCTACACTTTAGGAAAATAAAGTCAAGACTCATCCTTCTCTCTTCACAAATCACACAAATAGCAAAGTATATTGGTGCACTTACACCAACAAACAAAGAAACCCTCTCCAATCCTCTAGATCCCCCCAAAATATCTATAAACATAGGTTATCTCAAACATTCCAAATGTATTAGGGATGATGGTGGGAACTATGTCTACATACTAGGAGCACTAGGTGTTAGGGCTCAACGAAGAAAAAGACTAAGGATTATAGAGGAAGGTGAAGAGACTTTCCAAATGGAATTCCCAAGAACCCTAACTCCAAGACCTCAATCCTCCATCCTTTAACTTCTTCAAGACATTCAAGGACAAATGAGCTCACAAAGCTCTAGGATAGACAAGATTATAAGTGACATCTCTCATCTTCACCTTGACATTCAATCCATCCAAGAAGCATTAGGATTACCAAAATTCTTTGAAGATGAACCTTATTTGTCACCCTTCATTCATGGCTCCTATCCTCAAGAAGAAGAAGGAGAAGTTGTTGCCTCTCAACTAAGGAAAGTTGAGGAAGGAGATCATGAAGAAGAGGAACATGAAGAAGAAGAGGGAGATGAAGAAGAAGAGAAGGATGAAGAAAGTGAAAATGATTATTAGACCTTCAATTTTTTTTTTCATTTGTACTTATGTTTGTCTAAATTAAAGAAATTGTTATTGAATTCTGCTTCATTAAATTACAATTACATTTTTCCTTTAAATTTTGCCTTTGTCAAAGGGGGGAGAACTACTTAAAAAATTGAATTGAATAAAAAATTTGAATTCAGTAATTATATTTGAATTAGAAAATTAAACAAAGGCATTGTAAAATAATCAATTCAAATGAAGCATTCATTAAGGGGGAGCATATTAAACATTTGTTACACCTTTAGAGTTTCAAATTCAATTTAATTTCCAAATTCAAAAAGGGGGAGATTGTTAATCAAACCCTCCTATTTTTTTATCTTAGGCAATCAAATTGAATTTACCTAACACTTGCACCAAGTTTTATTTTGCAGGAAGTTATTTTCTTTGAAGGAAATATGAAAAGTACAATCGGACCACAGAGAAAGACTGACCAGACCATTGTTGACCAAATGAGCAAAAAAGACACAATAGGTTTCACGGTGGAGAGTACTCCCAAACTCTCACTATGCCACATGAAGTCTGACTGGACCATATGCCATACCGATCGAACCCTTAAATGAGAAAAGAGCTAAATCAAGCAGAAGGATTCAAGGTCAGAAGTACTCCATTTTCTCAGAGTACCACGAAAGTCCAACCAAACTCAATGACATTCTGACTGGACCATATAAGCCAACGTTCTCCAAAATATCCAGTAGGTTTCCAGGTTGAGGGTACACCCAAATATTGGATGGACAAAGGAAAATCCTACTAGACCTGATGTAAGACCAATAGATCTATTGAAAAATTACTTAAGTCTGCAGCCGTTGGATCTCCACTTAATAAGTGGAAGCCACGTGGGCCAACCATTGGAAGAGAATTTAGCATAATTTCAATTACTTCGACTGGACTGTGCATAATTTTGACTGGACCACACCACTTCTGACCAGACCTTTATAAGTCTGACCAAAAACTTACTCTGACATAGAAATTAGTGAAAGACAAGAATCAAACATGTTGTACCCAACTTCAAAAGGCTAATTCTTAACTTGAAGGCTATAAATACCTTATGTAACTTCATGTTTAAGAAGTGTTTGATTTTGTAATAGCCTTCTTGAACATCTTTTTTTCTTTTGCATCGAAATCACCTTTTGTATTAATTAGTGTTGGGTGTGAGCATTAAACACCATCTTAAGTTCGACTGTGAGCTTGAAAACACTTAGGTTGTGAGAGTGAGCCTGGGAAACCTCTTGTAAGGGTTTTGAGGAAGTAATCTCAAACCATTGTAAGTAGTTTGGTGTGAGCTAGAGAAAACACTATGTTAGAGTTAAGCTTATAAAAATTCAAAGGTAGTGGAACCTTAACAAGTTCTTAAGGAAGTGGATGTAGGATTAAGATAAATCTGAACCACTATAAATCTTTGTATTCCATTTTCTACTTAATCTTCTTCTACATCTTCTACACTTATTATTAATCTTTGAATTTTTTTGAATTAACCATCTTTTCTTAAGCCAAACCAATTCAACTCCTCTTGGTTGTTATCTTGGGACAACACTCTAAGGTATTGAACCAATTTTGGACAATAAGATCCAATGAAAGCATGAAGTACCTTAGAGATTGAGCCTCAGTAGCTCGGGCAAATTGCATAGCAGTGATATATTGCTTCACATGGAGATGGGGATTCCCAATTCCATTGAACTTGGCAAAGGAGGGCATTTTGAACTTGTACGGAACCTCATCATCTTGCTCAAATAGCATGTCCACCTTCGACACTTCTTCAGTTTTCAACTTCTTTTTAATCTTCTTTTCCATATCAGCAATCATCTTCTTCACATATAAAGTTTCATTCTTTTCCACAGTTGATCTTTCCACAATCTTTGGCTCTTTCTTCTTATCTTGAGGATCTTGAAAATATTGATCCCAGTCATCATCATCATCAATGAATACATTTTCATCACCAAAGGCTACCTTACCAACCTTAGTCTTTCCTTTATCCTTCTACTTCTTAGTACTAGTAGATACCTCAGTGGTGTTTCACAAAAGTGCAGCCAGTTGGCTCTTCATACTCTCAGCCAGGGCCTCCTCCAGTTCATCCATCTTGGCATTGAGGGGTTGTTTTCCATCCTTTGAATTTGTTTAGGTTCCATTGCTTTTGGTAAGAAGCTAACTGAGTTGCTACTGGATTCTGCATCACTAGCATAGGTTGGGTTGTTGTGTGCTCTCGAACTACTGTACTCCATGTTTATAAGCCAGAAAGGATCAATGACGTGTGATGCAATTCGTGTATTCATGTATGTACAAGGAATCAAACAATCAAAAGTAATTAAGGCATTCCTTCTAACCTTATATCATCCACACAAGAATGGCGAGTCTCTTTTCCTAGGTATATGGTCAATAAAATACCAATATGAGATATCTTGTTTTTGCAATAAAAAAAATTCCCTCGGACGATTTTAACCAATAGCTATATTTTAAAACTTAGAAGCTAGTCCATGATAATTCCTATGAATTAGGATTTAATCCACTAAATCACAACTAAAATAGCTTTTATGCTATATTGGAGTAAAACTAAATTAAAAGGTTTATCATAAATAGATTTTCCATTTGAAAAAATAACTAATGATTTATACCAAAACAAACCCATGATTAATAATTCTTGGTATAAACTAGGCCCACAATTCATTTTGGTATTCTATAATTGACCTAAATAATTTATAAGCTCTTTTTAAGAAAATAAAATTTGTAATTTTTGAAGTGAAAAATAATTTTGTTTCAAAGCCCTTAGGCTTTTAAGTTTGGGTTATAAGGTGGAAGAAGATTTTTGACCCATCTTGAAAAGTTTTATGTCCAAAGACCATCTTGAAGATTTTGAAAATTGTTTTGGTCATTTGGATTTAAAGGAAAAATTATTTTGAGCTTATAATATAATTAGGTCATATTAGAAAGAGATCAAACCAAATAAGCCATGGTCGAAACCAAGAAGAATTAATCATAGTCAAACAACAAGCATTTTGGATAAACACCTAAGGAAAATAACTAAGCCAATTACATGGGCTTAAGTCTTTAGGTTGAAAAGTTTAGTCTTCCATAGCAAGTATTTATTAAAAGGTACAAGGCTATGAGTGGTTATGCCATGCTCGATCTCCATACCTTGAGCTAAAGTATGGTATCCCATAAATAACACAACACGGGTAACACGGGCATCCTAACTCACGCACACAATACAATATAAATAATGCAATGGATAATATCATAATAAGAAAGAATAAAACAATATCAAGACCAATGGAATCAACTTCTCTTATCCCCAGTGGAGTTGCCACTGTGAATGGAGATTTTTGTCCCCACTCCCTTGTGGAATGGTTCTTGCGAATTTAACACTATTAGGCTCAGGGCCTTAAAGAACATAGGCCTCAACCTGGAGAAATGCAGTCATCACCCGGACGGGCAAGGAAAAGAAAGGGGTGAATAACTTGATTCTCAAGGAATCCCCAACCCCCTAATGGGTTTAAAAATTTGGGAAGGTATGGGGAATGTGAGAATGACGCAGGACCACCATAATACCCGGTTCATTATAACTGGCCTACTTTTCAAGTCTAAATATTATTGAATTCTTAAATATTATAACATCATCCATAATACATGCAATTTATCAAAATAAATAATCATCCATCATCTTTATTAAAATAAAGCAAACAAAACAGACACCCATCCGTGGATGGAAACATGCCTTTATAATATCCAATGTTCAAAAATAAAATAAATAAGATAGGACACTCACCATTTGATGGAAACATGCCCTTTGCATTAATTCAAAACTTAAAATAAATAAAATTACATTAAACTTAACAAATGAGGTACCCACAAAGTGGAAACATACCTCTTACATCATTAAAACTTAAATAATCAACCAAATTAAATCATTCAATCATTCACCATGAGTAAAAAATAAAACATTAAGGAATCATTCATCATATCTAAATTTTAATAAAGCAACAAATATATAATTTTAGGAGTTTACATCTTAAATTAGGGTTTTTAGGATAAAATTAGGGTTTTAGGATTTATGGATAAAAAAATGAGATTTTTGGAGTTTTGAAAACAAGATTAGGGTTTTTAGGGTTTGAAAACAAGATTAGGATTTTTAGGGTTTTGATTTGAAAAATAGGGTTTTTGGATAAAATTGAGGTTTTTTTAAGGTTTAGAAAATTAGGGTTTTGAATTAGGTTTTATTGGCGATTTTTGGAATTTATGGTTAGATTATGGTTTAGGTTGAATTTTTGGAATGAGGGTTTGGATTAGGGTTTACTGGATATTTTTTGGAATTTAGGGTTTTAGGTTTACCGACTATTTAGAATACTTATTTATGATTTTGGAAATTGGGATACTGATTATGGTTTTACAAATTGTAAAACTAGTTTTGAAATTTTATAAAGGTTTGAAAATTTTGGAAAAAATAGGTTAGGGTTTAGAAAAATCTTAGCTATTGTAAAAACTTTCAAGCTATTTTAACAATTAATTTTTGGATAAACATTTATATGGGATTGTAGACCTTTGATTTTGGCCCCAGCTAGCTTGATACTAATTCATGAGGCCTAAACCAATTGATTTTTAATAAGTCTAAACCAATTTCAAATCTTTGATTGGATTGATATATTTTAAATAGGGACTAAAATAAGCTAGTTTAACTTTTAAAACCCTAATTGGGTTTGACTTAAAGGTTTGGTTGGTTTTTTTTATTTGATGCAGGTGAACTAAACCCTAAAAGGGTCTGATTTGAAGGTTTAGTTGATTTTTTATTTGATTTGCATATACTTTAATTGGTAGGGGTGTCCATGTCGAATTAGAACACCCAATTCGAGATGGGAGAGCCTTATAACAAATTGGTAGCCCCAATTTGATATGGGGTAGCACCATATAGAATTGGTGCCCCATTTTAATATGGGGCAGCCCATATCGAAATGGGGCTCTCCCATTTCAATATGGGACAACCCATATTGAAATGGGGTAGCTTCATTTCGATATGAGGCAATTTTGGGTAGTCCATATCGAATTTGGATTGTCAATTCAATATGGACTTTGATTCCATGTCGGATTAGGGTCAGCTTAGCTGGAGATGGTATCGGTTTGCCTTGAATAGAAATGGTTTGAACCCGATATGGTCACAGTTTGTGTTGAATTAGGAAATCAACAATTCGATATGCCTCAGAGTTTCATTTTTAAAATGTGAAGCTTTCATGTTTAACCTAAGACACTCTTATATAAATGCAGGGATTAGCAACCTTCAGGGGACTTTTGGCTAAGATTTGAACTTGGGACTTCAGCAACGGGAACAGTTGAGAAAAAAAAAAAAGACAGAAAACCCTAGTAACACACAGAAAAAGAAAATGGCAAGCAACAAGCAGTTGAGTGAGGAGAGACACATAACATCAAACCATACAGTCAACAACTGTCTTCATTCCATTCAATCGAGATTCAACACTGGCATAAATATAAAGTTTGGATCAAAGAAAAATATTAGTGGAACCAATAAATGAAGGTCTGAAATACTTTATTTCATCTACTTTAAATTTACAGTGCCTTACTCGTTGATTTACTCATTAAATGGCTTTTAGTTAATCAATTTTTCTTCTTTAAAATGTCAAGTAGATATCTTTAATACTTTATCCCGTAGAAATTTATGTGTTAAGATTTGCAATTGCAACCTTACTAATCCATACAGTAATTTAGCAAAGTCAATAATACAGTGATCATGAATTTATGAAGTTGTTTGCAGTGGTTAAGTTTTTAATATTAAAAACTTGAGTTGCATGTTTGAATAATACCAAATCCCAAACCCTAATTTAACAATTTAAAGTTCAACAGACCCTAATTCATAGGTTAAACCTTAGTTTGTACATTTATTATTTAATGTGATATTTGAATATAGTCTTGATTATTAATATATGCCCATTTATGACATGTTTTGATGAATGATTTATTTTTATTGCTCATGATAAATGATTGAATGATTTAATTTATTTATGTCAATTATTTTAGTTTCAAAGATGTAAGAGGTATGTTTTCACATCATGGGTACCTCATTTGTTAAACCTTAAGTAATTTAATTTATTTTAAGTTTTGGATCAATGTAAAGGATACGTTTCCACCAATTGGCGGGTATCCTATATTATTTATTTTCTTTTGGACATTGGACAATTGTAAAGGCATGTTTTTATCCATGGTTGGGGACTTATTCATTTATTTTGTTTGAACTCATTGTGATTTTAATAAAGTAATTATTTGTTCTTATGATTGCATGTAGTATGGATAATATCATTTTAACTAAGAATTTTATAATATTAAGACTTGAAAAGGAGGCTAGTTCCAATGAACCCGGTACTGTGGGGTGCTGGGTCATTCTCACCTTCCATACGTACCCAACTTTTCAAACCCAATAGAGGGTTGGGAATCCCTTAGGAATTGAGTCATGCTTTCTCAGTCTGTCTGGGTGGCGACTCCATTATCTCTGGGTTTAGGCCCGTGTTCTCTAAGGCCCTTATCCTAATAGTGCCAAAGTCGCAAGAACTATTCTATAAGGGAGTGATGGCAAAAATTCCCGCTCATAGTGGCGACTCCACTGGGGATAAGAGAAGTTGATTCTATTGGCCTTTATATTATTTTATTCTTTCTTATTATGATATTATCCATTGCATCATTTAGATTGCATTATGTGTATGAGTTAAGCCACCCGTGTTACCCTTGTTGTGTTATGTAAGGGATACCATACTTTCACTCAAGGTATGGAGATCGAGCATGGCATAACCACTTATAGCCTTGTACCTTTTTATATATATTTGTTATGGGAACCTAAGCTTTTCAACCCAAAGACTAAAGCTCATGTAATTATCCTAGTTATTTTCCTTAGGATTTTACCCTAAATGCTTGTTATTTGACTATGATTAATTTATCTTAGTTTAAGTCATGGCTTATTTGGTTTTCTCTTTTTCTAATATGACCTACCTATATTGTAAGCTCAAAATATTTTTTTTCGTAAAGTCCAAAGAACCAAAACTATTTTCAAAATGTTCAAGAAGGTGTGTGGACATGAAAACCTTTTAGAATGTCAAAAATCGTTTTCCTCATGACTCAAGACAAAGCCCAAAATTCATTTTTAAAAAACCTTTTTACAATGGGCTTTCAAACAAAACTATTTTTACACTTCATCCAAGCTAAGACCTTTTTCTTTAATGAGCTTACAACTATTTAGGTCAATTATGGAATACTAAAATTAAGTATGGACATAATTTATGCCAAAATTTATTAATCATAGCCTTGTTGTGGAATAAACCATTAGTTAGTTTTTCAAATAAGAAATCTATTTATGATAAACCTTTAATTTAGTTTAATCCAATATAGCATGAAAGCTATTTTTTAGTTGATTCAATGGATTAAAGCCCAAATAATGAGAATTATCATGGACTGACTTCTATGTTTGAAAATATAACTAGTGGTTAAACCATCCAAGGGAATTTTTTTGGGAGCAAAATATCCCATGTTGATATTTTTATTAACCATGTACCGAGGAAAAGAGACTCACTATTCGTGTGTGGAAGTTATAAGATTAGAAGAAAACATCCTAATTATCTGTGTTTGTTTGTTATTTGTGCATACATATATACATGCATACACATATTGTATACCATATCATTGATCCTCTTTGGTTCACAGAGCCTGGAGTACAGCAGCTCAAAAGCGTACGACAACCCAACCTACGCCAGTGATTTAGAATCCAGCAGTGACTCAATTAGCTTCTCATCGAAAGTAATGGATCTCGAGCAAATTCAAAGGATGGTGGATGAAGCCCTCAATGCCAAGGTGGAAGAATTGAAGGAGGCCCTGCTAAGACTAAGAAGAGCTAACTGGCTGCACTTTTGGGGAACATCGTTGAGGCATCTGCTAGCATAAATAAACAAAAGGATAAGGGAAAGGCTAAGATAGTTGAAGTGGCCTTTGATGAAGACAAAGAAGCTATGGACGATGATAACTAGGGACAATACTACCAAGATTAATAAGAGGACAAGAAAGAAAAGAAGACTACAGAAAAGAAAGCTGAAACATCTGATGTGGAGAAGATGATTGCTGATTTAGAGAAGAAATTTGAAAAGAAGCTGAAAGCTGATGAGATGTTAGAAATAGACAAGCTGTTTGAGCAAGATGAGGAGGTCCCTTATAAGTTCAAGATGCCTTCCTTCGCTATCTATAATGCTACATGAAATCCTCACTTGCATGTTAAGTAGTACATCACTGCCATGCAGTCTGCCAGAGCTACTAAAGCTCAAACTCTAACGTATTTTATACTCTTATTAGATTGTGTTGTGCAGAATTGGTTCAATACCTTGGAAGAAAGTACCCAAAGAGATTGGGATACATTATATAAAGCTTTCATCAAATAATACAGGTACAATGTAGAGTTTGAAGTCACATTGATGGAAGTTGAGTCGATAAGGCAGAGATCAAACAAAAACTTCGTTGACTATGTGAAGAGGTGGAGAAACAAGGTTGCGTTACTCAAGAGGAGGCCTGATGAGTCAGACCAGATCAGGATGATAGTCAGGGGCATCTTGCCCAACCTTCATGAAAGGCTGTCTAACACCCTTGTAAGGGATTTCAAAGATCTTCTTCAAGCTGGATTCCAAATAGAAGAGTGGGAAAGAGAGAAGAACTATTTTCTGCAAAACGAAATTATCAGTCTAGCAATCAAAGTACATATAAGGAAGTCGATGTTAATGCAACTAGTCAAGGAAGTAGAAGATAGTTTTTAGAGTTGGGGAAACCTCTGTCTTGGGTTTTCAACAAGCTACAAAAGAAGTGGTTATTACAATCATTGGCTCCTCGACTGCTACACGATCCTCTGCCATCAAACTTTGATACCGATGCCTTCTGTCAATTTCATCAAATGCAAGGGCATGAGACAGATAAATGTGTTTGATTAAGACATGAAATTCAAGATCTTATTGACAGTGGTAAGCTACCTGAGCCTGATAAGCCCAATACCAAGAGCAATCCATTGCCTAAATTTAGAAGAGTACCTCCACCAGCAACCTTCATGGTAGGAAGAGGATTGGAGGAAGATTTTATCTTATTGTCTTTTCAAGATGAGAGTATTGAAGATGTGAAGAGAGAAGAATCTCAACTCAACGAACTTCCCTTAACTTGAATGTTGCTCTTTTATTTAGCTTTCTTTAATATTTAATTGGAATAATTATATTTTGTCAAATTATGTTTATTTGAATAAATTATTTTCATTAAATTTTTCATGGTCTTTTGTTCATTTTGGTGCTCAACCAATGAAAAAGCTAGCTTGATAATAATAAATTAATATATCTATGCATCATGATTTAAATGACTTTACTAGGTGAGGGAATTATTCTATAACATTGAGTTGTGTATGCTTACTTGGAGAGAAATCCTGCATAATGACCTTTGTCTAGGTCCTAGTTAATCTTAGAACATGCTTTGACGAACTTTCGAGGTGAAATTGAACTCTGCTTATTTTAGGGAGAGATGATCTAGGCATTGTTTGATAAGCCAATAACTAGTATCCGCCCAATTAAATATCAATCCCTAGTTGTCCCTTTGAGCTTTTATAAGATTTCAGCTTTCTTGACTTATAAGCCTAATAACATACCCTGAGTTGTTGAGACTCTTATGACAAATCTAATCATCACTAAGGTGAAGAGACAAGAAGATCAAAGAAAGGAATGCATAGTTAAGACCATAAGGATAGTTGAAGTTCTCAAGACCATAAGGGTAGTTGAAGTTCACCTAATACTAGACCTATTATCTCCAAGATGACATCAGGGCAACAAATGATTTATCCATTTTGAAGTTAACTCACTATACTCCACTGACCCATAGTCAAAAGCATAGAATGGTGCAGACAAAATATGTCATATCCATAATTTTGGAGAAATTAAATAAGTATTTGGAGTTATAAAAGTTGTACACAACCAATATATATACCTAGTGTATATATAACATATACATATGGTATATTAATTGTATATGTTGGATATACATATTACATACTTAATATATTTAATACACATATAAGGTAAATTTAATGTGTATAAAGGAATATTATTTGTGCATATGGGTATTTATATTCATTAAAAATACATTACATAGACATAGTATATACATTACATAAATATGTACATAATGATATATGTGAAATATAAGTAACATATATAAGATATATACATATACATAAAATATACAATATATATATGTGGGATATAATTTGGTGTTGGAAAAGTGAATGATGAAAATAATAATAATAAAATAATATTAGATAGTGGAAGATGATGGAAAATTGTGATATTTTGTAATTATTAACTAATTAATAATAAGTAAATAAAAATAATTCAATATTAAATTATTTTTGGGTGGTAGAAGATTAAATATATTTATTAATAAATAAATAAATATTTATATATAAGGCTAGAAATTAAAGAAAAAAGAAATTAAAAAGACAAAAATATAAATAGTAAAGGAGGGGTAAATTAGTAAATATACTTTATAAAATTTAAAACTTAATAAAATAATTTAAAAAGAAAATATTTTTGAATGGAAGATGAAAATTGGTATTTTTAAAATAATTAATTAATTAATTAAAATAATATAAATATATATATATATGTGGTCTTAAATGAAGGAAAGAGAAAAAAATCAAAAATTTTAAAAGAATATTTTTCTTCTTCTTCTACCTCTCTTTGACGTTTTCTCCATGGATAAAGAAATTGGTTTTTTCTTCATTTAAACAACCAATTTCCAAGGATTTTACAAGAACCAAGTGGGTTTTGCTGATTTCTTCGTAAATTAGTAAGTTTTCCTTTACAATTTTGAAGTTCCATCTAAATATATGATTATGTATAATTTGAGATTTTAATGGAGTGTGTTTTAATTGGTTAAATGCATATGAAAGATGCTATTTTGTTTAATTATTAACGATTCTTAAGTTGGATTGAAGAAATGGTTAAGTTTGAGTTAAGTTGGTTGAAGAGAGAGAATTTAGGGTTATGGAACATTTGGGTTTTTGAAATCATGAGTTTTAATTGTGCAAATTGGTTCCAAATGTGTTGTTTTGATGCATAAACAAGGATTTTAAAATCAAATGATAGATTTAGTTAAGTTTGGATAGAGTTTGAAGATGGTAGTATTGATTTAGGTTTTGGAAAAGTGAATTTTCAAAGAATGATTAATTGTTTGATTTTAATGCTTAAATCATGTTATTTAATGATATAAGTGGTGGAAATAAGATTGAAATGATAATTGAATTGAGATGGAATGGAGATCCTTCAATGGTGAAGGTTATGCCATTTTAGGATTTTGAACATAATCATGTGGTTAATTAATGTAATTTGTTTAAACATGTTAAAATATGTTTGTAATGATATAAATAAACCCAAAACAATAATTTAATGGGTTAATATGGATTTGCTAAGCTAAAGTAAAGAAAGACTTAATTTTTGAAATTTTGTAGGAGTGTTGTTAAATTAAGGTTTGATGTTGAGAATGCCTTAGAATGTGATATTAAATGATTATTTATGATCACATTTGGTATAGACATTGAGGGAGGTTAATTTGCTTCATCCAAGTGGTGAAAGGCAAGTTGGAAGGATAGGATTGGAGGTTGTATTAAGCTTGCTTTGGGTTGCTAGTAGAGGTATGTACAAACTTTAAGTATAATGTTTATATTTGCATGACATTTGGACTTAACACATTTTAGTTGAAAAATGTGTTAAGCTACTTGGTTCATTGATTGAGTTTGAATAATGTGCTATGACATTTGTAATGTCATATATGTGTTAAATACATTGTGAAAAGCCATTGATAATGGCTAAATTGTGTAAAGTGTGAAATATGCATATTATGTGAAAATACCCAAAGTAATTGGGTAATGTGTTGTGAATGCAAAAATGAGATATGTGGAATAATGAAATGAATTGATATTGATAAAAATGAGAAAAGTGAGAAAAATGAGAAAGATGTGAAAAATGAGAAAAATGAGAAAAAAAAATGTGAAAATAAGACAATGAGCCTAGTTTGATTATGAGAAATAAAATGAGAAATGAATTGTGAAAAGTATTTGATAATGAGATAAATGAATTAATTGTGTGCCTAGTATGTTATTCAATTTTCAGAGTTCTGGGTTTGGCGACATGCCTATGAATTGCTGGGCAGGTGAAAAGACCGGGTCGTAAGCCGAGCCCAGCTGATAAATGATAAATATGATGTTTTTGGGGTGAAAAGACTGGGTTGTACGCCTCAAAAACCGTAGCAGTCTAACCGGGTTGAGGACCAAGATACTGGGGCCTAAGGGTCTAGCCGGGTTGAGGACCAAGATACTAGGGCCTAAGGGTGTAGCCGGGTTGAGGTTTAAGAGACTGGGGCTGTTACATTATCCATGGATATATATATATTGCCTATGGGCTAGACACATGGTGTCATTATGGACCAAAGCAGTAACTCTGAAATTTGAATCATGTTAGATCCTTTTTAGGCCCATGCTTGTCTTTGCTTTAATGTGAATTGTGATACAATTGAGCAGTATAATGTTATGAATTGTGAGTATGATATATTTGAAAAATATAAGAAAGTGAAATGATGCGACCTCTATATTCATTGTGCATTGGCATTACTTTACATTTTTATTATTATCAAAGTTTGTACCACTAAGCTTCAGCTTAGCGCGATTGTAATTCGTCGCGCAGGTGTCATAGACGTTTTGGTAGAGCCGGAGAGTTTTACTAGACCTGGTCGGGTCTAGGTTTGTATTTATTTATCTTGAAGAGTTATTTTTGGCACATCAAGATCAGAGTCAGTTGCCAACATGTACATTTTTGATATTTTGTATGTTATGATATATTTTTGAAGCATATATTGTAAATTGTAAAGAATGATTTGAATAATTTTATTTTAGATGGGATTTTATATATAATGTTGATATATATTTACCTATATATAAGTATTTTGATAAAATATGGAGAAATTGAGAAGTATTGGTGAATTGATTTTATTTGGAGTGTTTGTTTTATGCAGGTTGTGTTTTGTTGAATTTTGGAAACGTTCAAATTACAAACAAAACTCTGGCGAATTTTTCCCAGAGATTTTCATATAAAATATTTATTTTGAATTCCTATAACAAGCAAAGAATATTTACATACTATTTATTTTACATATTAGTATTTGAAATCTTAAAACAGAAATGTAAAATTTTTTATTAAATCGGTCTGTGACATTTTTATACCATATATGCGTATTTTACATATGCTGAAAATATGTATTGTACGTATATATGGTATAAGAGTGTTACATTTATTTTGGTATCAGAGCCTAGGTTTGAAGTCTCAACCTAGGTGGATTGTTAAAGAGAGAAAATTGGAATTTAAAAAAAATAATTTTCAATTGTGATGCATGCATTGGCACTGGTAATTTATCTGATTCCTGATATGGCAATGTCCATTTGATATAATGGATATGAGTTGAGTTGGCGTCTGGGTTGCATAGATCAGAGTGGCATAGTAGAAGCATCATTCTGGACCTTATGGATTAAGAATTTTTGGAACTTCTATTCGAAATTAAGATTCATAGTTGATTCAATTGATGAATAAGTGGAATTAAGAAAAATAATTTATGAAATGATTTATGATATGAAATAAAAAGTTTGATAAATGGACATGAGAGTTACAGAAAATTTTATAGGTATGCTGTAAAATGATATTGTTGAATTTTTTTTAATAAATATAGGAATCTTGGATGAGTTTGAAAATTTAATGAAACGTTTTTTTATATGTTAGAATCTAATGTATAAAATTTCATTATTTTTAAAGATGAATTACTAATTAAGAAAGGTAGAAGAACATAGATTGTTGGAGGAGTTCCAGAAACTTAGAATCTATAGAAATTGAGAAACATATTTAAAAACTATGGCAAACACACCGAGAAAAATATGCAAATGTACACCCAATATCATATGTATTCCTATAACATATGGTTAAAATTTCATGAATTTTTATTAAGGTTTGATACCTGAAAAAAATGGACAACTGGGTGCTGCCAGAGAAATTATTAAAGAGACCGATTCTCTAATTTTGGAAGATTTAATTTTTAAATATATTAAATCAACTTGGAAAAATCTAAAACTTTAAATATTAGTCCATATATGTGTTAAGTGCACATGGATAAAAGTTTACAAACTTTAATAAAGAATTGGTAAGGAATATAAAAATTTAAAGTAAGAGTGACATGAAAGTAAGGAAGTCAAACAATTTTGTGTACATGAGTAATACATTAATTTCATGAGACAAATGAATGAAGAAAATTATATAAAAAAAAATTTATATACATATGGGTTTAAGTATAGAAGGAATATGGAGTTTTTAATAATTTGCAACAAAGAGTTCATAATTAAAATCAAAGAGTGAAATCATATATGATAGCGAATTATTTATTATGGAACAATGATGCATAATTTAGGGTTAAGTGTGTAAAATTAAAGTATCTAAATGGATAATGTTAATTAGTGTAAGGAAATGAATTAGTATTGTTTAAAAGTAAATGTTATGATCTTAAGATTGAGAATGTGATATGGATGAAATTTAGTGAGGTTCATGTTGTTGGTTGTATTATGTGGAATTTGAATTTTTGAAATGGGTTTTCATAGTTGTGAAAGTGATGTACTTTGATGTTATATTAATATATAGGTAATGCTTATAAAGTTAGCTCTTGAAAATGAGATTTTTTTTTTCTATATGAACACAAATGTGATATGTAAGAAAATATGGAAAGTAAGTCACATTGTGAATATGACTTACAAAAGTGTGTGTGGATGATTAAAAAAAAATGTTATCGAGTGTTTGCTACCTTATACAATTATTTGTTTAGTGATATTGAGAATGATATTGCATGTATTAATAGACCAAAGAGAGATTAGGTCTTGACCTGCATAGAGATAAGTCGTGTGATGAAATTGAAATTGAGATTGGACCCGAGCAGAGTTGGATGGTGAAATTGTTATTGTAACAACTAAACTTGATGATTGTGTAGTGTTTTGGGCCCAAAGTATATGCGTATAAATAAGAGATTATAAGGAAAAGGAAAGTATAATGAAGAAAGTATGGAAGTGAAAATAAAAATAAATTTTTTTATAAGAGATAGGTTAGAAATGGAGTAATAAATGAAAATTGTATAAAATTAGCATATGAACGAATGTGTATATGTAAGAGATGATAATGATAATATTGTTGAAACATGAGTTAGGCTAATGATGATCAACTGATCAAAAGTAAATTGCTTTGAATCAGAGCTGAAATGTGTTAACTCTTCATGTAGTAAGAGTTTAAAGAACTTATATGTGATTTTAAAATGCCACGGATGTGTGACCATTAAGACATGGGTGTAGTTTCAAGATAAGAGCTATTTGAGAAAGAATTATAGTGAAGGCGGTGTTTATTTGTAACCTACAGACGTGGACTTAAGATGATACAATTGTGAAATATATTAAGTGAAATTGATAGTTTTTGTTTCATAAGATACAAGCAAGATTTGTGGCTGGTATAGTTGGACTCATAACTTTATGTAGAAATTTACTTATGACCATAAATAGTGTGAAAACAGAAGAGAATTGTGAAAATATGATAAGCTATAAATGATGTGTAAGAACAGTAATTTTTGTAAATATGGTAACTATAAGAATATGAGAAAAGGGGTAAATGAAAGGAATTATGAAATGTGCATAAGAGCTATATTGAATGTGTTTGAAAGTGGTATAAAATGAATAAGTTGATGAAAGTGATGTTTAAAGTGAACAATACTAGGGGAAGTAAATATTATCTGTAATGATGAATTCGAAGAGAATTAAAATTTGAGAATAAATTTGATCTAATAGAATTAGGTCATGAATTGAAAACAGATTGATGAATTTCAAATAGACTAAAGGTTGGTCAGAATAGAATAATGTTGTGATGGTCATATTGTGATAGTTAGATTAATTGATCCAAAATGCAATAAGTTTACAAGTATTTATTGAAATTCAATGTGTGTAGTTGTATTAAGAATATGCAAGCTATATGATAATGTGCATAATACAACATTTTGATATGTATATGCATATGAAAGGAGCAAAGTTATATTATTTTCAAATAATTATATGAGAAAAATGTTAGTTATAGTATAATTGGAATGAATCTTACTAAGAAAATAAGATTTTGTTGTTGTATAATGGTGATATTAAATTAATATGTGGTAATTGTATAAAGAGTAGGATCAAAGTGAAGATGTGTAAAATTATTGTGTTAAGATAAAAGTTATTAACATTTGAATTTAAAGTTATAAGAGTATATTTTTAAGATAATGAAGTGACCAAATATCTTGAGTGCAATAGGTGTATAGTGTATATATATTAAGGAGATGAACTAATTTTGTCTAATGATAATTCGATTGATGAGATGATTAATTTAATATAAGATTTTAAGATTATATTTTGATTTGGATGATTTATTACCGTATTGGATAATTTCGAGGATGAAATTATTTAAGGGGGAGAAAATTGTCATATCCGTAATTTTGGAGAAATTAAATAAGTATTTGGAGATATAAAAGTTGTACTCAACCAATATATATACCTAGTGTATATATAACATATACATATGGTATATTAATTGTATATGTTGGATATATATATTACATACTTAATATATTTAATACACATATAAGGTAAATTTAATGTGTATATAGGAATATTATTTGTGCATATGGGTATTTATATTCATTAAATATACATTACATAGACATAGTATATACATTACATAAATATGTACATAATGATATATGTGAAATATAAGTAACATATATAAGATATATAAATATACATAAAATATACAATATATATGTGGGATATAATTTGGTGTTGGAAAAGTGAATGATGAAAATAATAATAATAAAATAATATTAGATAGTGGAAGATGATGGAAAAGTGTGATATCTTGTAATTATTAAGTAATTAATAATAAGTAAATAAAAATAATTCAATATTAAATTATTTTTAGGTGGTAGAAGATTAAATATATTTATTAATAAATAAATAAAAAAATAAATATTTATATATAAGGCTATAAATTAAAGAAGAAAGAAATTAAAAAGACAAAAATATAAATAGTAAAGGAGGGGTAAATTAGTAAATATACTTTATAAAATTTAAAACTTAATAAATTAATTTAAAAAGAAAATATTTTTGAATGGAAGATGAAAATTGATATTTTCTAAATAATTAATTAATTAATTAATTAAAATAATATAAAAATATATATATGTGGTCTTAAATGAAGGAAAGAGAAAAAAAATCAAAAGTTTTAAAATAATTTTTTTCTTCTTCTTCTTCCTCTCTTTGACATTTTCTCCACGGATAAGGAAATTGGTTTTTGCTTCATTTAAACAACCAATTTCCAAGGATTTTACAAGAACCAAGTGGGTTTTGGTGATTTCTTCATAAATTAGTAAGTTTTCCTTTACAATTTTGAAGTTCCATCTAAATATATGATTATGTATAATTTGAGATTTTAATGGAGTGTGTTTTAATTGGTTAAATGCATATGAAAGATGCTATTTTGTTTAATTATTAACGATTCTTAAGTTGGATTGAAGAAATGGTTAAGTTTGAGTTAAGTTGGTTGAAGAGAGAGAATTTAGGGTTATGAAACATTTGGATTTTTGAAATCATGAGTTTTAATTGTGAAAATTTGTTCCAAATGTGTTGTTTTGATGCATAAACAAGGATTTTAAAATCAAATGATAGATTTAGTTAAGTTTGGATAGAGTTTGAAGATGGTAGTATTGATTTAGGTTTTGGAAAAGTGAATTTTCAAAGAATGATTAATTGTTTGATTTTAATGCTTAAATCATGTTATTTAATGATATAAGTGGTGGAAATAAGATTGAAATGATAATTGAATTGAGATGGAATGAAGATCCTTCAATGGTGAAGGTTTTGCCATTTTAGGATTTTGAACATAATCATGTGGTTAATTAATGTAATTTGTTTAAACATGTTAAAATATGTTTGTAATGATATAAATAAACCCAGAACAATAATTTAATGGGTTAATATGGATTTGCTAAGTTAAAGTAAAGAAAGAGTTAATTTTTGAAATTTTGTAGGAGTATTGTTAAATTAAGGTTTGATGTTGAGAATGCCTTAGAATGTGACATTAAATGATTATTTATGATCACATTTGGTATAGACATTGAGGGAGGTTGATTTGCTTCATCTAAGTAGTGAAGGGCAAGTTGGAAGGATAGGATTGGAGGTTGTATTAAGCTTGCTTTGGGTTGCTAGTAGAGGTATGTACAAACTTTGAGTATAATGTTTATATTTGCATGACATTTGGACTTAACACATTTTGGTTGAAAAATGTGTTAAGCTACTTGGTTCATTGATTGAGTATGAATAATGTGCTATGACATTTGTAATGCCGTATATGTGTTAAATGCATTGTGAAAAGCCATTGATAATGGCTAAATTGTGTAAAGTATGAAATATGCATATTATGTGAAAATACCCAAAGTAATTGGGTAATGTGTTGTGAATGCAAAAATGAGATATGTGGAATAATGAAATGAATTGATATTGATAAAAATGAGAAAAGTGAGAAAAATGAGAAAGATGTGAAAAATGAGAAAAATGAGAAAAAAAAATGTGAAAATAAGACAATGAGCCTAGTTTGATTATGAGAAATAAAATGAGAAATGAATTGTGAAAAGTATTTGATAATGAGATAAATGAATTAATTGTGTGCCTAGTATGTTATTCAATTTTCAGAGTTCTGGGTTTGGCGACATGCCTATGAATTGCTGGGCAGGTGAAAAGACCGGGTCGTAAGCCGAGCCCAGCTGATAAATGATAAATATGATGTTTTTGGGGTGAAAAGACTGGGTCGTAAGCCTCAAAAACCGTAGCAGTCTAGCCGGGTTGAGGATCAAGATACTGGGGCCTAAGGGTCTAGCCGGGTTGAGGTTCAAGAGACTGGGACTGTTACATTATCCATGGATATATATATTGCCTATGGGCTAAACACATAGTGTCATTATGGACCAAAGCAGTAACTCTGAAATTTAAATAGTATGTTAGATCCTTTTTGGTCCCATGCTTGTCTTTGCTTTAATGTGAATTGTGAATTGTGATACAATTGAGCAGTATAATGTTATGAATTGTTAGTATGATATATTTGAAAAATATAAGAAAGTGAAATGATGTGACCTCTATATGCATTGTATGTTAGATCTATAATGTTATTGAGCTTGAAGAGTTGTTTTGGGCACATCAAGATCAGAGCCAGTTGCCAGCATGTACATTTTTGATATTTTGTATGTTATGATAAATTTTTGAAGCATATATTGTAAATTGTAAAGAATGATTTGAATAATTTTTTTTTAGATGGGATTTTATATATAATGTTGATATATATTTACCTATATATAAGTATTTTGAGAAAATATGGAGAAATTGAGAAGTATTGGTGAATTGATTTTATTTGGAGTGTTTGTTTTATGAACGTTGTGTTTTGTTGAATTTTGGAAACGTTCAAATTACAAACAAAACTCTAGCGAATTTTTCCCAGAGATTTTCATATAAAATATTTATTTTGAATTCCTATAACAAGCAAAGAATATTTATATACTATTTATTTTATATATTAGTATTTGAAATCTTAAAACAGAAATGTAAAATTTTTTATTAAATCGGTATGTGACATTTTTATACCGTATATGCATATTTTACATATGCTGAAAATATGTATTGTACGTATATAGGGTATAAGGGTGTTATAAAATATTTTTCTTAGAGTTAGACCTAAAAAAACAAACAAACAAAAAAAGAAAAAGTACAAAAAATGAGAGGAAAAAAAGGGAGTAAAAGCAAGAAAAAAAAAAGAAAAAAAGAAAAAAAATGAGTCTTGAGTTTATGCAAAAATAAAAGGAAAAGATGAAGATTGTCTTAATCAGATCTATATTTCTTTTAAGGAGATAAAATGAAATAGAAGTATAGCAAGATCGCTCCTAGGTGCCTATGGCTCCAATAAGAAGTTTGTAGTGTAAAGTTTTGTCCATAGTGTCACATAACATGTGTCCCTTATAGACCCCATTTCAAGACTATTAAAGACTTGTTGATCTCTCTTGGTAGGTAGAGTCTATTAGTGAAGATAGTTTGAATAAGCATGCATATGAGATAGACAATATTTAAACTAAATGAGACCTTTGGCCAATTAATATGTATGTGTCTATCTGAAGTACAACAGTTTTACTTAAATGGAAATGATTCTCAAGTTTAGTATGGAAACTAGGGTTGCCATGTTATAGATATTTTAATTTGGAAAATCGAGTCTTGGGGTAAAATGACACTGATCTGACAAGGTTAACATTTGATTTAATAAAAAAAATTATTTTCCTATTGCACAAAGCCTTCAAGTTAAGGGAAGTATGTTGAACCGTCGAACCTCGAAGGACATATTGGGCAAAATAAATGATTATTTGCATGGTTGTGAAGAAGTTACTAACTGGCATGCTAAATCACAATTTGAAATGGATGTATCTCTACTGCTTTGGGCCTCCACTAATCATGTTTTCAACATATTAAAGATAAATGTGAATTTTTCTGCCATTCCAATGCAAGATCTGAACGAGCATCTGGAAGGAACTAATGAGAACACTTCAGCTGATCACCTCAGTTTGTGAGTCAATAGAACTACTGTATATATCATTCATGCATATCATGCATACATAAGCATATCACACTGCATTTTTGTCTCGTGTCCCTATTCTTTATCAGGGTAAATAACAGATACTCTATGAAGCAAAGATGAAGTAGATATGGAATCAGGGGGCATGAAAAGGCAATTGCAAAACAAAGAAGAGATGCATGATTGTGCAAAGAATTAGACAACACAAACATCAACCAAAGTATGCATGAGAAAAATCATTGGTTTGAACCTACACAGGGGGAAAAGTTTCTCCTTTCAATTTTTTGAGTTCATGCATGCACAAAACATTTTCAGACTCACTTTCAATATTTTGCCACGCAGGGGGCAAAAAAAAGATATAAGAGCCAGCTGAAAAATAGCTAAATTTTTTGCTAAAAGAATGGAGCAAGAAGAAGATTAGAACTCTCAAAAGACTGAAGTTGTAAAAGACAAAAGATCAGTCCACCTAGAAGAGTTGAAGCCAATATAGGACAAATGCCCAATTGATAAATATCCATTTTTGAAAGGTAAAGACCTGAATTTCAATGGATAAAGATCCATTTTTGAAGGTAAAGACCCAATTTTGAATGGACAAAGATCCATTTTTGAAGGGTAAAGACTTGATTTTCAATGGATAAAGATCCATTTTTAAAGGGTGAAGACCCAATGACCAAGGATGAAGATCTAACATCCAAAGGATGAAGATTCATTTTAAATGGTGAAGACTTGAAGTCCAAAGGATGAAGATTCATTTAGAAGGGTAAAGACCTGATGCCAAGGATGAAGATCCATTTTGAAGGATGAAAACCTAATGACCAAGGGTGAAGACCCGAAGTCCAAAGGATGAAGATCTATTTTGAAGGGTGACGACCCGATCTGTAAGGATGAAATCCATTTTAAAGGGTGAAGACCCGATGTCCAAGGATGAAGATCCATTTTGAGAATGAAGACCCATAATCCATTGAAGAATAGAACAACCGGCTAGAAGAAAGCCAAAATTCCCAAATGATAAAAGGTTAGTCTAACTAGAAAAGCTGGAGTTGATCCATTGAAGCATGGAGCAAATGGCTAGAAGAAAGCTATGATAGAAGATCAATCAGCTAGAAGAGCTAAAGTTTATTGGCTAGAAGAAAGCCAAAACTCTTAAACTAACTAAAGGTCAACAAATTCAGTTTTGGGATGAGAACCCAAATCCAATTTTGGGTCTAGAACCTAACCAATCCAGGGTCTAGAACTCAACCAATCCAGTTTCGGGTCTAGAACCCAACCATCCAGTTTTTGGTCGAGAACCAAAATTTAATATCGGGTCCAAGTACCAGTCTTGGGTCTAAGTACCCAAACCAAATCTAGTCTCGAGTCTAACTACCCAATCCCAGGTCTAAGTACCCAAATTAAATCTAGTCTCGGGTCATAGTACCCAAGTCAAATTCAGTCTCGGGTCCAAGTACCCAGTCTTGGGTCCAAGTACCCAGTCTTGAGTCTAAGTATCCAAATCAAATCTAGTATCGGGTCTAAGTACCCAAATCAAATTCAGTCTCGGGTCCAAGTATCCAAATCCAATTCAATCTCGGGTCCAAGTACCATGTCTCGGGTTTAAGTACTCAAATCAAATTCAATATCGTGTTGAGAACCTAAAATCCAATTTCGGGTCGAGAACCCAATCCATCTTGGATCAATAATCCAAATCCAGTTACCCAATCCAGTTTTGGATCGAGAATCCAAATCCAGTTTCAGGTCAAGAATTCAAATCCAGTTTAGGGTTGAGAACCCAAAATCCAACCTCGGGTTGAGAACCTAAATCTAGTTTCGGGTCGAGAACTCAAATCTAATATTGGGTCGAGAACCAAATCAAACCTATTCGGCTTTAGAACCTAAATCTTTTTTTAGTCTAGAAATCATTCCGGATTCAGAACCCAAACCAACTTCAACCTTGGGTCGAGAACCCATCCTCATCCAAAATTATCTCAAAATCATGTTTCTTTTCATTTCGATATGGGATAGCCCTATATCAAAATGGGGTGGCTTCATTTTGATATGAGGCAATTTTGTGTCGTCCATATCGAATTTGGATTGTCAATTCGATATGGACTTTGATTCCATGTCGGATTAGGGTCACTTTGGTTTGAGATAGTATCGGTTTGCCTCGAATAGAAGTGGTTGGAACCTGATATGGTCACAATTTGTGTCTAATTAGGAAATCACCAATTTGATATGCCTCAGAGTTCCATTTTCTAAATAGGAAGCTTTCATGTTTAACTTAAGACACTCTTATATAAATGTGGGGATTAACAACCTTCAGGGGATTTTTGGCTGAGACTTTGAACTTAGGACTTCAGCAATGGGAGCAGTTGAGAAAAGAAAGATAGAAAACCCTAGTAACACATGAAAAAAATGGCAAGCAATAAGTTATTGAGCGAGGAGAGACACAGAACATCAAACTATCAATCTAAGAAGGCAGTCAACGACTGTCTTGATTCCATTCAATCGAGATTCAACACTGGTACAAATATAAAGTTTGGATCAAAGTAAAATATCGATGGAACCAACAAACGAAGGTTTGAAATTCTTTATTTCATTTACTTTAAATTTACAGTGGCTTACTCATTGATTTACTCATTAAATGGTTTTTAGTTAATCAGTTTTTCTTCTTTAAAATACCCAGTAGCTATTTTTAATTCTTTATCCCATAGCAATTTATGTGTTAAGATTTAGAATTGCAACCTTAATAATTCAAACAACAATTTAGCAAAGTCAATAATACAGTGATCACCAATTTATGAATTTGGTTGCAGTGGTTAAGTTTTTAATATTCAAAACTTAAGCTGCATGTTTGAATAATACCGAATCCCAAACCCTAATTTAACAATTTAAAGTTCAAGAAACCCTAATTCATAGGTTAAACCTTAGTTTGTACATTTATTATTTAATATGATATTTGAATATAGTCTCAATTATTAATATATGCCCATTTATGACATGTTTTGATGAATGATTTATTTTTATTGCTCATGATAAATGATTGAATGATTTAATCTATTTTAATGTTAATTATTTTAGTTTCAAAGATGTAAGAGGTATGTTTTCACATTGTGGTTACCTCATTTGTTAAACTTTATGTAATTTAATTTATTTTAAGTTTTGGATCAATGTAAAGGATACGTTTCCACCAATTGGTGGGTATCCTATTTTATTTATTTTCTTTTGGATATTGGATAATTGTAAAGGCATGTTTTCATCCATGGATGGGTGCCTATTCATTTATTTTGTTTGAATTCATTATGATTTTAATAAAGTGATTATTTATTCTTATGATTGCATGTAGTATGGATAATATTGTATTAACTAAGAATTTTATAATATTAAGACCTAAAAAGGAGGCCGGTTCCAATGAACCGGGTACTGTAGGGGTGCTAGATCATTCTCACCTTCTCCACATGTATCCAACTTTTTTGAACCCAATAAAAGGTTAGGAATTCCTTAAGAATCGAGTCATCCACCCCTTTCTTTTTCCTATCCCATCCGGGTGGCGACTCCATTATCTCCAGGTTTAGGCCTGTCTTCTCTAAGGCCATGAGCCTAACAGTGCCAAAGTAGCAAGAACCATTTCACATGGGAGTGGGGACAAAAATTCCTACTCACAGGGATATACTTACTAGACATGTTCAAATTAATGGTTGTTTATTGATGAGCATATATTGAATGTATTTAAGCTACTGGAACTACTTGATTATTAGAGTAAATATGATTAATATAATAAAACCTCATCAAAACTAATGTTGAGTTTAATTAAAATTAGCTTAAATTACGTACCTTTATTTGCAAATTCCACCAAAATTAACAGTTGAAACTTTTGCTTGCACCAACCTTTTACTTCTTGATTGGATGAAATCAAGACAGTGAGCTACTACCTTGATAGTGTTTTCTATGTTTGATGATTTTTCTAGGCTGGTTGATTATCTTTTATAGTTACTTTGTTACTCTGTCATATTTCCCCTGTGTTGTTAGTTCCTTCTTTTTCTTTTTAAACCTGTATTTATAGAAGAATGTATTAGGTTAAACCTTGTCTTTAACTTCCTGTTTAGAAAGGATTCCTAAGGCATATCGAATTAATTTGAGAGAAAACCGTGCGTATGTCTTATTAAAACCCATTTTATTTGCGGCAAACCAAGACCATGTCGAACTCAAACAATCCTAATCCGACATGGAATTAAAGTCCATATTAAATTGACAATCATAATTCGATACGGACAACTCCATATCGAAGTAGGATGGTCCTAATTAGATATGAAGTCCCCTTAGTTGGCCCCATGTCTAACTGGGGTTCCAATTCGATATGGGGAAAGCCCCATATCGAATTGGGGAACCCTCAATTCGATATGGGGCTGTCCCATGTCGAATTGAGTGACACCCCATATCGAATTGGGGGCCCCAATTTGACATAGGCACACCCATACCAAATTTTGAGTCCAATACAATTCCCACATCAAAATTAAATCCAACCAAACCTACAAATCATACCTTTTAGGGTTTTAAAGGTTTAAATAGCTTATTATATGCCTCATAGAATTGTACCAATCTAATTGAAGGCTTTAAAACAAGTTTAAGCCATTAAGAATGGACTGAACTTGACTAGGCCTTTTTAAATTGGGATCGGACTACCTAGGGCTAAAATCAAGGGTCTACAAAGGGGCATTTTTCCCAATTGAGGACAAGGTTTTTTTCTTCACATCTTTTAAGTACATGTTCCAAATATTATAAACAATCATCAAAAGTGGAACAATAAACTATAAAATCTTCTATAAAAATTTCAACAATTGATTCTACAATATCAAAAAATATAGCCATCATGCATCATTGAAAAGTGGCTGATGCATTGTATAGTCCAAAAGGAATTCATTGATAAGAAAAAGTTCCATATGGACCTGTGAATGTAGTTTTCTCTTGATCTTCTAGTGCTATAGAAATTTGAAAATAACCTGAATAACCATCCAATAAACAAAAATAAGCATTACCTATAAGTCTGTCAAGCATTTGATTGATAAATGATAATTGAAAATGATCCTTTCGGGTGGCTTTATTGGACTTCCTATAATCTATGCAAACACGCCATCCAGTGACTGTTCTTAAAGTAATTAATTCATTATTTTTATTTGTTATAACCGTCATCCCTCCTTTTTTTAGAACTACATGTATAGAACTCACCCAGAGACTATCACAAATAGGTTAAATTATTCCTTTATCTAATAGTTTTGTCACTTTTGCCTTTACCACTTCCTTCATATTTGGATTCAATCTCCTTTGATGATCTATCACAAGCTTAGAATTTTCTTCCAATAAAATCCTATGCATACATATTGAAGGGCTAATTCCTTTAATATCAGATATAGTCCAACCTATTGCCTTTTTATATTTTCTAATCAAGTTCAAGGTTTTACTCATCTGAATTTCTAAAAAATTAGAATTAACAATAATAGGTAAGGTATTATTGGGAAAATGCATACCTAAGATGATTTGGAAGGGGGTTTTAATTCCAATTTCAAAGCTTTTTTAATAGAAGGAGGAGGTAAGGCCTTACCTTTGTCAAGTGATTCAAATTTTTGAAAGTACATTAGTGGAGTTGTCTCTAAAGCTGAAGTATAAGCAACCACTTTTTTATTTTCATGTTTTGGAGTTGAACTTTGTGCAAGATAAGTTTCTAAAGAATTTTTAACATTTTTCCCACAAAATTGTTGCACACACTCATCGATAACATCAACCAGAAAATAATCATCAAGAAATGCAGGATTTCTGGCTACTTTAGTTAAATTAAACTCCACTTTGTCTTCTCAGACTTGCAAAGTGAGTTTTTCTCTATGAACATCAATCATAGCCCCAGTTGTAGCAAGAAATTATCTTCCTAGAATATATGAAATTTCTACATCTTCATCCATTTTTAAAATTATGAAGTCTACTGGAATATAGTGCTTATCCACTTTCCCCATGATGTCTTCCACTATTCCCACTGGATACTTTATTGAACAATCCGCCAACTGAAGAGACATCGTTGTTGGTTGAAATTGAGTGAAACCGAGTTTCCTGCAAATAGAACTAGGTATTAGACTAACAATAACACCTATATCACTTAAAGCTTTATTAAAATCCATTTCACCAATAGTACAAGGAATACAAAAACTCCTTGGGCCTTTTAGTTTAGAAGGAAGTTTATTTTGAATCACCACACTGCATTCTTTTGTAAGTGCAATCTTTGCATTTTCTTCTAACTTCTTTTTATTAGATAGTAACTCCTTTAAGAACTTCACACAAGTGGGCATCTGAGTAAGCGCTTATGCGAAATGAATATTTATGTGAAGTTGTTTAAATACTTCTAAAAATTTTTCATATTGCTTATCTAATTTTTTCTTCCTTAGCCTATGAGGAAAAGGAATTTGAGGCTCATATGTTATGACAATTTCTTTTAGTGCTTCCATCTCCTTTACTTCTTTTTCTTCTTCTTTCTCCTTTACCAATTTTGGAGTTTGGGTTGGTAGAGGATCTTCAAGTTGCAAACCACTTCTTAAGGTCACAGCTTTGCAATGCTCCCTTGGATTGATTTTCGTTTGGCTAGGAAGTGTTCCTTGATTCCGATTATGGAGAGAACTAACAATTTGACTTATTTGTGTCTCAAGATTCCTATCTAAGTTGAGAGAAGTTCAATTTGTTGTTCAAGCTTTTCATGTTGCTTTTCAATTCTATCAAATATCTCCAATGTTGCTCCAATGAATTTCTCTAATGCAACTTCATATGATGGTTTTTCTGGAGGATGGAAACCTTGATTTTGATTTTTCATGAATGGTGACTGATAAGGTGCTTTTTGATTACTTTGATTTCCCCATGACAGGTTAGGATGATCTCTCCATGTTGGGTTGTATGTTTTCCTTGAAGAAAAGTTTGACCTCTATTTTGATTACTTAAAAACTGGACCTGCTCCGTAACTCTGCAATCAACTGTGTCATGACTTCCTCCACATCCTTCACAAGTTGAGATGAAGTAAGGTTGACATGCACTAATTTTTTGGCTATTGTGTCTTCCTTAAAAGTAAACAAAGAAAAATTTTCAATTTCATGTAAACCTATAACTCTTTAATGAGCATTACATTCCTTAAGTTAAATAAGTTGCTTAAGAAGGAGCTTTGTTCATTATTACACCACCGACTGCTGAATCTATTGTGCCCTTGATATTTAGATGAAGACCATTATAAAAATTTTAAATCAAAAGTCATTCAAGGGCTCCATGGTGAGGACATTTTCTTTGCAAATTTTGAAACTATTCCTAAGCTTCATATAAACTTTCTCCATCTTGTTGAACAAAGCTTGTGATATCATTTCTCAATTTAGCCATTTTGGTAGGTGGGAAGTATTTTGCTAGGAAAGCAGTGGCTAATTGATCTCATGTAGTAAATGTACATTATACTTTAAAAGTGAGCCAATCCTTTTCTTAATCTTTTAAATAAACTGGAAAAAGTCGCAAACGAATAGCATCATCAGATGCGCCATTAATTTTAGAAGTATCACACATTTCTAAAAAATTAGAGATGTGAGCATATACATCCTCATGTGGAAAACAATGAAAAACTTATTATTGAATCAGATTGATAAATGATGGCTTACGATCAAAGGTGTTGGCCTGTACTGGTGGTTTGACTATGCTAGACCTTGGTTGAGCAGAAGGCATATCATATTGCTTTAGGTTCATATTTTATGGATCTCCCATGGTTGATTCTTTGTCAGATGAATCGGTAGGATTATCTATTTTAAGATTTTCTGCTAAAGTTCCTTCCTCTTTTTGCTTTTCTTTTCTTTCCCTTTTCTTCTTCCTACAAAACCAGTCAATTTTTGGGTTATATGGTTCAAGTTTTGAATTTGGATTTCTTCACATATAAACCAAAATTTAAGAAATAATGCATAAAAGTAAAAATCCAAAGCAATAACAATTTAATATTATAAATATTAAAATTATTACCTCCTCAGTAACGGCGTCAAAAACTTATTAGGCCCCAACCCAGCTATCTGCAAGTGCATAAATCGTTAATAACTAATAAAATGATAAGTAGAGTATCATTCCCACGAGGATGTTACTTCTAAATACCAAAAAATTAAACTGATTAATATTTGGATAATAAAATTTCAATTTATGAATAAACTAAATTGAATGAGAATAAAGTTTTAATATTTTAAGATTTAGGGTTTAATCACCTTTATTGATTTATCATGGTTTTCTAAGGTATTAATTTAATTTAGTTTTTCTTCGATTAATAGTTGGATTCTCCTAAGTTAAGTTCAAGTCTATCTCAAGTACTAGAACTATTATTGAATTCAATCCTTATGTTTACTATCGTGATCATAAGTAATTAAACCAAATCATTAAGTTTTATAAGAATCTTTAATCAACCTTTTAAGTGTTAACTTTATCTCTAAGTGAAAACCACTTAAGATTGTTATCTTCTTGGACTAAAATTGTGCTTTCACTCTCACTTCATCACATAATATCTCAATATAATTAATTATTGGCTAGATAATTAAAGCAAGAAGATTAAAGATAGCAAAATAATTAATGAATAAACTAAATTAAACCAATAAATGTTTATAATTCATGAATAAACCAAATAAATGTTTATAATTCCATGATAAATTCAATGGAAGGGACCAACCCTAAAGAGGATTAGTTCTTCATTATTAAAATAAAAACATTGTAAACATAAAATAAAGTAATTAAAAACATAATTTAAAGAATAAGAAATATAAAACTCTATTTCTTTGAAGAAGAACTCGATTTGGATCTTCAATTCCTTCTTGAACCAAAGTTCTCTCCCCTTCTCTAGGAAAATCTAGACTATATTTATTCCTTGGATAAATCTAATATAATTCTTGTATATCTCCATTTTTCTCTATAAATCCTTGGAGGAAGTGTGTTTAAATAGAGTACTTAGAAACTTCTTTAGTGGAGAAATACTAAAAAAGTTAGGCCACATCTTGGTTGGCTCTTGATTTTCCAAAATTTCTACTCAAAGTCATGAATTTTTTCTCCACGGTCATGGCATATGAGTGCCACAGTCATGGCCTATGTTGGAATTGATGGTTTTGAGAAACTTGCTAGCTGTAAATGTTCGGCAAGGTAGGCTACGGTCATGCCCTTTAAATGCCACAGTCATGGCTTTTGAATGGAGGCTGTAAACTTTGACTTTTCTTCCTTTTCTTGGCTCAGGTAGTGAAGAAATGAATCCAACGGGCGTGGCCAGTCAATGTCACGATCGTGGCATCATTTTTTTTTTGGAACTTTTATTTTTCTTTAATTTTTTATTATGGTAGACTTGATTTAAATCCCAGGGTCGTGGCCTTGAGGGGCCATGGGCATGGCACTTGCATTTTCTTCATTTTTACTTTCTTTTCTTCACTTTTGCACCATTAATCATTCAAACCTTGAATCTTGCCTTTTCAAGCATAAATAATATAATTCTAACTCAAACAAACAAAATCCATTAAATTTAATTGCAAAAAACAATTAAAATCATGGTTAGAATTATATAAAATATTGATCATATTTTCACTCCATCAGCTTAGGATTCAATGACTCATCTACTACTTCATCTAATACACTCACATTTGTTAAAGCCTCTACAACTCAAACTTCTGGTGTTGAAATTGTAAAGAATGCACAAGCACACACTAAGCCAAAAATTATTAAAAAGACTACTTTAGTTCTAGAACTAAGGTTCCAAGAGCAAATTATGCATATATGTACAAAAGGCATGAACACAATCACAAGTAAACACATAGACAGTCCTATCACACACACAATGTGATTGTCAATTTAATTCTTCATGGCTCAATAGAAAAAGTATACAAAAATATAAAACCCTGTATCAATGCCAATATTGCATGAAATTTGGACATAAAAGTGCATTTTGTTACATCATAAAGGCACACCTCAAATTAGAGGATCCTTCTACTACTAACCCCCAAGGACCCAAATTCATTTGGGTACCTAAAAGAAGGTAAAATTTCATTGTCTTGTCGGTATGCCTAAAGTGTACTATTAATGAAAATATTTGGCTTGTAGATAGTGAATGCTTAAGGCACATGACCAGTGATGAAAAACTTTTCACAACACTCAGTTATAAGTAAGTAGGTAATGTAACTTTTGGAAATAATGCTAAAGGAAAAATTATAGGCATTGGCTTTATTGGTATGCTTGGCAAAAATATGATTGATAATGTGTGGTTAGTTGATGGATTAAAACACAATTCGCTTAGTGTTAGTCAATTTTGTAACAAAGGATATAGTGTCAATTTTACTTCTAAAGGATGAAAAATCACATATTCTAGTGGTGAGCTTGCATTCAATGGTAGTAGAATTGGTGACACATATAAAATTGACCTACACTCTAATATTACTTTTGAATGTTTAGTTACTATTAATAATGATGCTTGTCTTTGGCATAAAAGATTAAGGCATTCTAATATGGATCAATTACATTATCTTTTTAAAGAAGAACTTGCAGTTGGTCTTTCTAAAATAAGATTTAATAAAGATAAAATTTGTGAACCATGTCAACTTGGAAAATAACATAAGAGTTCTTTCAAATCTAAAAACTTAGTACATCTAGACCTCTAGAAACAATACATTTGGATTTTTTTGGTTCTAATATTGTTCCTAGTCTAGGAGAGAAGTTATATGCATTTGCACTTGTTGATGCTTACTCATGTTTTACATGGGTTAATTTTCTAACTCAAAAGAATGAAACTTTTAATCATTTTAAAATTTTTGCAAAGAGAGTTCAAAATGAAAAAAGGGGTATGTGATCACAACTATTAGAAGTGATCATGGCAAAGAATTTGAAAATAATAACTTTAAAATTTTTTGCAATGAACTTGGAATCTCACATAATTTTTCAGCTCCTAGAACACCATAACAAAATGGTGTGGTTGAAAGTAAAAATAGAATATTGGTAGAAATGGCTAGAACAATGCTTAATGAGTATAATTTACCTTCTTACTTTTGGGAGGAAGCTATTAATATCATATGTTATATTTCAAATTGTGTTTTCAAAAGACCTTTAACGAATAAAACTTCTTATGAGCTATGGAAAGGAAGAAAACCTAAAATATCATACCTTAAAGTATTTAGATGCAAATACTTCATATTAAATACCAAGGACAACCTTGGAAAATTCTCATCCAAACCAGATGAAGAAATCTTTTTGGGTTACTCATCTTCTAGCAAAGCATATAAAGTATTTAATAGAAAAACTCTAGTAGTTGAAGAATCAATGCATATTATTTTTGATGAATCATCCAAGCTTGATCATAGGAAAGATAGTGTTCTTGATGATTTTGTAAGTACATTTGAAGAGCTAGAAATAAGAAATGTTCAAAAAGAAGAAGATGATGAACTAATTTTGGAACAACAGGAGACTCAAGTGCTACCCAAATATTGACATTATCAGAAGGATCATCCACGGGAATTCATCATTAGTGACACTTCAAAGAGAGTAACTACTAGATCAAAATTTAAATAATTAGACTCTAATATTACTTTTGTTTCTCAAATTGAGGAGGCTCTTAATGATGAATGTTAGGTGATTTCTATGTAAGATGAACTCAATCAATTTGAGAGAAACAAAGTGTGGGAACTTATTCCTAGACCTAAGGATCATCCAGTTATTGGTTGCAAATAGGTATATAGGAATAAGTTTGATGAAGATGGTCTCATTACTGGAAACAAAGCTAAATTGGTAGCCCAAGGCTATAACTAAGAGGAAGGCATTGATTATGAAACATTTGCCACCATAGCAAGATTAAAGGCAATTAGAATTTTACTTTAATTTGCTTGTCATATGAATTTTAAACTTTTTAAAATGGATCTCAAAAGTGCTTTTTAAATGGTTTTATTAATGAAGAAGTTTATGTTGAACAATCCCCTAGTTTTGAAGATTATCAACTTCCAAATAAAAATTTTAAATTAACCAATGAAATATATGGATTAAAACAAGCTCAAAGAGCTTGGTATGATAGACTTAGTGCTTATTTATTAGAAAATGGTTTTACAAAAGGGAAAGTTGACACTACACTTTTTGTTAAATAGAAATTGCATAATATTTTAGTTGTGCAAATCTATGTTGATGAAATTATATTTGGTGCTACTAATGAATCTTTGTGCCAAGAATTTGGTTCTTGTATGACTAGGAAATTTGAAATGAGCATGATAGGTGAACTTAAGTTCTTCCTTAGTCTTCAAGTAAAGCAATGCAAGGATGAAATCTTCAGTAACCAATCCAAATATAAAAAGGGAACTTCTCAAGAAGTTTGGCATGGATGGTTGCAAAGCAAGCAAGACTCCTATAAGTACATCCTTGAAATTGGACAAAGTTGAAAGTGGTATGAAAGTTGATGAGAAGAAATATCGAGGTATTATTGGATCACTACTTTACTTAACCACCTCTAGACCCGATATAATGTATAGTGTTTGTTTATGGGCTAGATTTCAATCATGCCCTAAGGAAGCACATTTGAATGCCACTAAAAGAATTCTAAGATATTTGAGTGGAACATTACATTTAAGACTTTGGTATCCTAGAAACACATCATTTTACATTTTAGGTTTTTCGGATGTGGATTTTTCTGTTAACCTATTGGATAGAAAAAGCACGACCGGTGCATGCCATGTTCTTGGTGATTGCCTAGTTTCTTGGTGTAGCAAGATATAAGTGTCGGTTGCTCTTTCTACAGAAAACCAAATATGTTGCTACATGTTTTTGTTGTACTCAAGTTTATGGATGAAGAAACAATTGCTAGATTATGGTTAAAATTTTGATCACATTCCTATTAAATGTGACAATACAAGTGCCATTAATCTATCAAAAAATCCAATCTAACATTCTAGGTCAAAACATATAGATATTAGGCATCATTTCTTGAGAGATAATGTTCAAAATCAAAATGTTATTTTGGAATTTATAAAAACTCAAAATCAACTTGCTGATATTTTTACAAAATCCTTGAATGAAGAAAGAATAAATTTCATAAAACAACATATTGACGTGATAGATTATAGCACTCTTAATTAACTTTGTTTCATATGCATATCAATTATGGAATTAAGAATGCTTACAAAAGTATATTTTAATATATCATAATTCCTCATTTACATCTATTTTGATCATGCATTAAAAGGATACAAATTGAGATATACAAATCTTCTTTTTCTTTGAAAATTTTCTTTAGCCTGCCTGAACTATGTCTTAGTATGACCAAACTAGAGATGGGCCAACCATACCACAGCTAGTCCCCTTGCATATTGAGACCTGGTCTGATCAAGCTCTTCAAAAATTTTATAACCGTTTTAATACAGTTTGCTCGGTACTCCTGGACTACATTGTGCATGACTGAGCACTCTTAAAATTCGTTTCAACCATTTTACTACTCAGCTTAGTTCGCTCGGACTCATTTGTGCATGCTCAGACTACCAAAACATGCATAACTCCTCTCTAACAGCTATAAACGGCTAGTTTGACCTTCAAACTCTATATAAACCCCCTTACACTCAGCCTTTATGATATTTTATACTTGATTTAAGTTATAAACACTTATACTATCTACTTCCCATTCAATCTCATCATCATCATCTTCATGGCTCCTCAAACCACCAAGAAGAAAGCTTCAAGTCTTGAGAAGGGCAAAGAAATAGCCATCTCCTCCACTCATATGGAAGAGTCTAGTCCATGGACTCATAAACCTAGACACTTAAGTGAATAAGAGAAGCAAATGTATGCTATCATCCAAAATAAGAAATATGAACTAAACAAAATTCCTTCTTCCTTCACTCTAGAATCCTTAGGGATTGAATCCTACATTCATGAAGCCTTGTCATATCTTGGGTGTAAAAAAATGTTCTTAGAAAAGGATGATCTTGATTGGGAATCTCTAACCAAAGAATTTCTCACCACTTTGGTTATATAGAAGAGAGACTTAGAACCCCTTGGACCATGTTCCATTACATTCAAACTTTTCAATGTGTCCTATCAACTTTCCTTCCAAGAATTTTCATCAATTTGGGGATTCAACACAGAAGGTATCTTTTATCTATCTGATCCTTCCTTCTCTGATGCTATCTTACTAGATTTTTGGAGAGAAATTTTCTTAGAAATCAACTTTCACAAACTTTCTAATGCCAAACACCTTAGAACCTTACCTATTTGGATTCTCCATAGAATTATCACCTATACCATAAATGCAATAGTTGAAAGCAATGAGAAAGTAACTTACAAAGACCACTTGTTTCTCTATTGCCTGAAGAAACAGGTGATAATTCAAACCGGTAGGTTTCTAATTGACCAATTTCTCATCCTCCGAAATAAAACCACCGGGACACTTTTGATCACATCTTTTATCACTCATATTGTGAAATACATGAATGCTCATACCCCTAAAAATTTAGCTACCATTTCCAGCCAAAACTCCTATCAACATCAAATATTTTAAATACTCAAAATGCATAGTGGAAGTTGATGGCACATACCATTATGCTTTTGGTGCTTAGGGTATTAGACCTCAACAAAAGAAAAAGGCCAAGGATTGTTGATGAGAGTCAAGAGTCTTTTCAAGTGGAATTTCCAAGAACTCAAACCTCTAAAGCTCAAGGTTCAATTCTTGACATTCTCCGTCAAATTCAAGACCAAATTTCCTCATAAACTTCTCACATCGATGATCTTACCAAGGGAGTCTCTCACCTTCATATGGACTTTAGGGATATGCAAGAGATCATGGGCATTCCTAGATGTCCTCCATCGGATGGAGAAGGAAAAGAAGGAATAATGTCAACTGACATCTGTGAGCGGGGATTTTTGCCCCAACTCCCAGTGGAATGGTTCTTGCGACTTCGGCACTGTTTAGGCTCAGGGCCTAAGAGAACACGGACCTAAGTCCGGAGAAAATGGAGTCGCCACCCGGACGGGCCAAAAAAAAAAGGGGTTGATGACTTGATTTCTAAGGAATTCCCAACCCCCTAATGGGTTCGAAAAGTTCGGTAATTGTAGGGAAGGTGAGAAATGGCCCAGCACCCCCACAACGCCCGGTTCATTGGAACCAACCTCCTTTACAGGTCTTAATATTATAAAATTTTTAAGTATAACAATATTATCCATATTACACATAATAATTAAAATAAAGCATCGATATATTAAAAATCAAAACAATGTCCAAGCAAAATAAATAAATAGACACCCACCCGAAGATGGAAACATGTCCTTACATCCCATGCCTAAATAGGACACGGAAAGTAGAAACATGTCCTTTATATTGGTTATAAAATAGAAAAGCAATTTAAATTACATGATATTTAACTAATGAGGTACCCAACAAGTGGAAACATACCTCTTACAACATTTGGAAATCTAAATAAATTGATAAAAGTAAATAACCATTCATCATAAATAAATCATTCATTAAAGGTGTTAAACATCAATAGAAAGTAAACATCCATCCATGATAAATTAAATGAACCAAACATTGAACTTAAATAAATTAAAGCATATAAAATAAATCAAAGCATAATCAAATATAGAGTTGAATAAGACAAATAAAAATCTAAATTATGGCTACTGTTTCCATTTAGGGTTCTTTATTTCATGTGTTTAGGGTTTTGGATTTTGTGGAATTAGGCTACTGTGAGTTTTTTTAAAGGAATTAAAATAAATTAAGGTTTTATGTTTTATAGAAGTTGGTAAAATTCTTTGATTAACCAAATTAGGGTTTGTGATGTAAAATCATGAATTTAGAGTTTAGGCTCTTCAAAACACATAGATTGTAATTTAAGGTCAATGAATTATCATTTTGAGCCTACTGTGTAAAATTATGTTTATATGGTTTTTAAAGTTTTAAAGGATTAGTGTTTAGAAAATATTAGGGTTTAAAGTTTTAAAGGGATTAGGGTTCACTATTTTAAGTTTGGAAGTTGCATTAGGGTTTAGTGTTTTAGAATTAAGGTTTCAGTGAATGTTTAAGTTTTTTAGAATTTAGAAAAAGCAATTGATAATTTTATGAAAGTAAACAAATGATTTAAGGTTTATATGAATAGAAAAGATGTTTTTAGGATTTGTTGAAAGAAACATAATCAAATTTTGGTTTTGAAGAAAAATATGTTCAATTAGGGTTTTGAAGAAACAAAAATTAATAACTTTACACTTTTTGGAAAATAAAGCAACAAAATAAGATTTCAAAGTATTTAGAAACAAAGGAAATTATTTAAGGTATTTAGAAACAAAGATCATATTATAATATCTTCAAAGATTGAAGATTTTCGTGTGTAATCTTATGGATCAAATCAATAATGAAGCTACTGTAAGAAATAAAAAGAAATTAAAGATTCAAACCTTATGCGTTGGTTCCTCCAAAAAATTATTTTCTGGATGAGCAAAGACAAAAGCAGTTGCTGCCTTTGATGAATTGTTAATAGCTTTCCTTGTTGCTCTCAAATCCGAAGTCTCAAATTCAAAGTCCCTTCAAATTCCGATCCAATTTCTCACTTATTTCTCCCTCTTTCTTTGTGTTGTTTAGTCCATATTTATATAAAAATTTATGATATAATTCTAGTTATTCATGATATTTAATCGTAATTAGGAAAAGGAAATCGAAACCTAATTGTATTAAGTTTCAAAAAATTTTGCGTCAGAAAATTTTGCTGGCGAAAAAAAACTGCTGCGGAAAAATTGCGCTGGAAAAAAAAACTGCCGCAGGAAAAATTGCGCTGGAGAAAAAGCTGCGGCAGCTGCTGGAGAAATGGGCCTGCGGGCGAAATGGCCGCGCAGCCAACCCCCCTTCTTTTTTTTGTTTTTTTATTTTTTATTATTCATTTTTTGTTTATTATTATTATTTTTCATTTTTTATTAATAAAAATTAGACACGAAACCAAATATTATTTAATTAAGATAACAAAAATTATTTTGGACTAATTAAAATGTATTGGTCAACACAAATTATTTTAGACTAATTAAAATGTATTGGACCGGACCGGGTCAAAAATTAAGGGTCTACAGTTTGCCCCCTTCTTGAATGATATGAGACTTTAGTAAAAGAGAGTGAAAACCAATAAGACTAAATTTTTGAGTAGGTTGAGGTTTTGGGTTCTGGACCCGAGATATTTGGACACTCGATCCTAAACTAGGCTTGGATACTCGATCATATCTGGATTTGAATACTCAATCTTAAACTGGATTCGGATACTCGATCCTAACTGGATTTGGATACTCAATCCTAAATTGGATTTGGATACTCGATCCTAACTTGATTTGGATACTTTATCCTAAATTGGATTGGGATACTCGATCCTAACTGGACTTGGATACTCGATCCTAAACTGGATTTGGATATTCGATCCTAAACTTGAATTGGATACTCAATCCTAAATTGGATTGGGATACTCGATCCTAACTGGACTTGGATACTAATCCTAAACTGGATTTGGATACTCGATCCTAAAATGGATTTGGATACTCGATCCTAAATTGGATTGGGATACTCAATCCTAACTGGACTTGGATACTCGATCCTAAACTGGATTTGGATACTCGATCCTAAACTGGATTTTGATACTCAATCCTAAATTGGATTGGGATACTCGATCCTAAATTTGATTGGTATACTCGATCCTAACTGGACTTGGATACTCGATCCTAAATTGGATTGGGATACTCGATCCTAACTGGACTTGGATACTCGACCCTAAACTGGATTTGGATACTCGATCCTAAATTGGATTGGGATGCTCGATCCTAACTTGATTTGGATACTCGATCCTAAATTGGATTGGGATACTCAATCCTAAATTGGATTGAGATACTCGATCCGAACTGGACTTGGATACTTGATCCTAAATTGGATTGGGATACTCGATCCTAACTGGACTTGGATACTCGATCTTAAACTGGATTTGGATACTCGATCCTAAATTGGATTGGGATACTCAATCCTAACTTGATTTGGATACTCGATCCTAAACTAAATTTGGATACTCGATCCTAACTTGGATTCAGATACTCAATCCTAAACTTGATTTGGATACTCGATCCTAAGTTGGATTCAGATACTCGATCCTAAACTGGGTACTTTGACTTGAGATTTGAATTGATTTTGATTTAATTTGGGTACTTGGACCCGAGATTGATTTGATTTTGGTTTAATTTGGGTACTTGGACCCGAGAATGGGTGCTTGGACCCGAGAATGGGTATTTGGACCGGAGAATGAATTTGACTAACCTTTTAGTTGAGAAGTCTGACTGCTCCAGCTGTTCTATGCATGGTAGTTCTTCACCCTCAGAATGGATCTTCATCCTTTGAAATCGGGTCTTCACCCTTGAAAGTGGATCTTGGGTCTTCATCCATTAGAGATTAGGTCTTATACTGGCTTCAGCTCTTCTAGCTAGACTGATCTTTTGTCATTTGCGTCTTCATCCTTTTAAAAGTTCTAATGTTCCATTCTTTTGTTCTTCCTTTTTGAAAAAATTCAGCTATTTTTAATTGGACCTCATATCTTCTCCTTGCCCCCCATGATTTTTCTTTGCAGGCCCTGATTGAGGTTTTTACCGTCTAGTTCGTTGCACAAGTACGTATTTCTTCTTTTGAAAAATGACTGGAGCTTCCATAAGCAAATAGGCTTTCCATGCCCCCCATGATTTGAAATTTTCTTTCGATTCTTTACTTCGCAGGGTGTTTGCTGTACATTTTGATAAGGAATAGATAATACAATACAAGAAAGTGCGATGTGATATGCTCATGTATGCATGATATGCATGAATAACACTTACAATGGTTTTATTGACTCACAGACTGAGGTGATCAGCAAAAGTGTTCTCATTGGTTCCCTTTTGATGCTTGTTCAAGTCTTGCATTGGAATGATCGAAAGCTTTTGCATTTGTGGCTTTTATCTTTAAGATGTTGAAAACATGAGTGGTGGAGACCCTAAGCAGTAGAGTCAGGGATGCATCCATTTCAAACTATATTTCAGCATGTCGGTTGGTAGTTTCTTCATAACTTTGCCAATAATAATTTCCTTTGCCCAATGTGTCCTTTGAAGGTTCAACATACTTCCCTTAACTTAAAGGCTTTGTATGTCAAAACACTTTTTTTTTAATTTTGATTTTGAAATCAAATGTTGGCTTTGCCAAATTAATGTCAATGTACCTCAGGACTTGATTTTTCAAATTAACATATCTATAACATGACAACCCTAGTTACCATACTAAACTCGGGAATTATTTCTATTTGAGCAAGAACTGTTGCACTTCAGATAGGCACATACACATTACTTGGCCAAATGTCTCATTTGAGTTTAAATATTGTCTATCTCATATGCATGCTTATCCAAACTATCTCTACTAATAGACTCTATCTACCAAGAGAGATCAACAGGTCTTTGATAGGCTTGAAATGGGGTCTATGAGGGACATGGGTTAAAGTGAAGGCCATTTTGAGATTGGAGCTGATGTGACACAATGGGCAAACCTTCACACTATAAATTTCTTGTTTGAACTTTAGGAAGCTGGGAGCAATCTTGCTAGACTCCAAATTCCTTCTATCTTCTTGGCATTAATCTGGATCTTGATTAGGACAGTTTTTGCCCTTGAAAAAAGTTTGGTTCCCAAATTCGTTTCTTTTCTTCTTCTCCCTTTTCTTTTTATTTTTATTAATCTTCCCTTTTCTTTCTCTTTCCTTACTCTTCCCTTTCTTTTATTATTTTGGCCTTCTTTCTTGTAGGACTATCAAGTACAGAGCTTTCACGAACTGGATGGTCTTCCTCCTTTCTTCTCCAATTTTGATTGAATCTTTAGTTGGGTTGGACCAATTCAAGTAGAAATGTCTTTATGATCCAAATGGAAGCCTTTTGCTGCTTTAGGTAGAAGAAAACTTAGTTGGCTTTCTGAACCGCCTTTTTAGGTTTTATTTTTTTCTTTTTATTTTCTTTTCTCTTTTTCTTTTCTTTTTCTTTCTCTTTTTTCTTACTTTTTCTTTCTTTCTTTCCTTTTTTTGGTTCTAGCTCAAATAGAGTTATCTTGTTTGTACCAACTTGGGCTTCCAATAATGGATGAGTGGAGTAACATAAATCTTAATTAACAGGGATAAATCATTTGTTACTCTATCTTGATATATTGGAGATATTAAGGGAACTTCAACTACCTTTATGGTTTTGAGAACATCAACTATCCTTATGGTCTTAAAAACATCAACTACCCTTATGGTCTTGAGAACATCAACTATCTTCATGGTCTTGATTAATCATTGCTTTCTTTGATCTTCTTGCCTCTTTATCTTAGTGATCATAAGACTTGTCAAAAGTATCACAACAGCTCAGGGTAGGTTATTGAGGTTTGTAAGCCAATGAAAAGAAAGCTAAAATTTTATGAAGGCTCAAAGGGACAACTAGGGATTGATATTTAATAGGGTGGATACTAGTTGTTGGCTAATCAAACAATGCCTAGATCATTTCTCTCTTAAATAAGCAGAGTTCAATTTCGCCTCGAAAGTTTATCAAAGCATGTTCTAAGACTAACTAGGACCTAGAGAAAGATAATTATGCAGGAGCCCTCTCTAAGTAAGCATACACAACTCAATGCTACATAGCAATTCCCTCACCTAGTAAAGTCATTCAAGTTATGATGCCTAAACACATTAATTTATGAACATCAAGCTAGATTCCTCATCGGTTGAGCACCAAAATGAACAAAGACCAACAAGATTTTGACGAAAGTAATTTATTCAAGCAACTTTGATTTGAAAAACAAGATTGTTCCAATTTAAATATTAAAGAAAGTAAGATTGAAAAGCAACATTCAAGCTAAGGAAAGTTCATTGAGTTTAAGCTTCTTTTCCTTTCACATCTTCAACATTTCCATCTTCAAAAGAGGATAAAACAAAATCTTCTTCCAATCCTTTTCCCACCATAAAGGTTGTTGGTGGTGGCACTCTTCCAAATTTAGGAAAAGGGTTGTTCTTGGTATTGGGCTTATCCGGCTCGGATAGCTTGCCACTATCGATTAGGTCTTAGATCTCATGCCTTAGACGAGCACATTTATCTATTTCATGCCCTCAAATTTGATGAAATTAACAGAAGGCCTCGGCATTGAAGTTTGGTGGCAGTGGATTATGTAGTGGTCGAGGAGCTAACGGTTGTAGCAACCCTTTCTTTTGCATCTTGATAAAGATCCAAGACAAAGGCTTCCCCAAATCTGAAAATTGCCTTCTATTTGCTTGACCAGTTGTATTGACATCAACTTCTTTTGCGTGCTTTGATTTTCAGACCGGTAATTCCCTTTCTCATTCCTTCTTATTGAAAAGCAATTCTTCTCCCTTTCCCACTCTTCAATTTGTAGACCAGCTTGGAGAAGATCTTTGAAATCCCTTATAAGGGTGTGAGACATCCTTTCACGGAGATTGGGCAGGACACCTCTCACGATCATCCTTATTTGATCAAATTCATTGGGCCTTTTCTAGAGCAAAGCGGCCTTGTTTCTCCATCGCTTCACATAGTCCACAAAATTCTCATTTGGCCTTTATCTAATGGACTCAACTTCCATTTCAACATTGTATCCATATTGTTGGATGAAGGCCTTGTAAATCAGATCCCAACTCTTTTGTGTCCCATCATTTAAGGTATTGAACCAATTTTGGACAAAAGGGTCCAATAAGAGCATGAAGTACCTTAGAGTTTGAGCCTTAGTAACTCGGGCAGACTGCATAGCAGTGATATACTGCTTCACATGGAGATGAGGATTTTCAGTTCCTTCAAACTTCGCAAAAGATGGCATCTTGAACTTGTATGGAACTTCTTCATCTAGCTCAAATAATTTGTCAACTTCGGACATTTCTTCGATTTTCAGTTTCTTCTCAAATTTCTTTTCTAAATCAGCAATCATCTTTTCAACATTAGAAGTCTCTGTCTTTTCAATAGTTTCCTTCTCAATAACCTTCGGCTCCTTTTTGTCTTGAGGATCTTGGTAGTATTGAGCCAAATCATCATCATCAATGATCACCTTATCATTATCAAAAGCTACTTCATCAATTTTATCCTTCCCCTTGACTTTCTTGGTGCTAGCAGATGCTCCGGCATTGTTTCCTAAAATTGCAGCTAGTTGATACTTTATGGTCTCGGCCATGTCCTCTTTTATTTCTTCCATCTTGGCATTGAGGACATCATCTACCATTCTTTGAATTTGTTCGGGATCCATTATTTTTGGTGAGCAAGTGATTGAGTTGTTGCTAGATACTTCATCTCCGGTGTAGGTCGGATTGTCGTAAGCTTTTGAACTTTCGTAATCTAGGGCTATGAGCCAGAGAGGATCAATGATATGAGATGCAAACGTATGCATGTATGAACAAACAATAGACAAACAAGGACGAATAGGACGTTCCTTCCAACCTTATAACATCCACACACGAATGGCGAGTCTCTTTTCCTAGGTATATGGTTAACAAAATACCAATATGGGGCATCTTGTTTTTGAATAATTCCCTTGGACGTTTCAACCAATAGTTATATTTTCGAAAATGGAAATCAACTTATGATAATTTCCATTAATTAGGTTTTAATCCATTCAACCAACTATAGTAGCTTTTATGCTACATTGATTAAAACTAAATTAAGAGGTTTATTATAAATAGATTTCTCACTTGAAAAGAGTAACTAATGGTTCATGCCAAAAACAAGCCCATGATTAATTATTTACAATTGATTTTTGGTATTTCATAATCGACCTAAATAATTTGCAAGCTCTTTGTAAGAAAAGGTTGGGTGAAAATAATTTTATTTCTAAGCCCATTGTAAAAAGATTTTTTTAAAAAATGGATTTTGGGCTTAGTATTTGGGCCATGAGCAAAAGAATTTTTGATTTATTTTTAGAAAAGTTTTATGTCAAAAGACCATCTTGAAAAATTTTGAAAATAGCTTTGGTCTTTTAGATTTTAAAGAAAATGTTTATTTTGAGCTCACAAGATATTTAGGTCATATTAGAAAAAGAACAAACCAAATAAGCCATGATTTAAGCTAAGATAAATTAACCATAGTCAAACAACATGCATTTGGGGTAAAACCTAAGGAAAGTAACTAGGCCAATTACATGAGCTTTAGTCTTTGGGTTAAAAGGCTTAGGTTCCCATGGCAAGTATATACCAAATGGTACGAGGCTATGAGTGGTTATGCCATGCTCGATCTCTATACCTTGAGTGAAAGTATGGTATCCCTTACATAACACAACACGGGTAACTCGGGCGTCCTAACTCACGTATACAATGTAATCTAATACGATGCAATGGATAATATCATTATAAGAAAGAATAGAATAATATAAAGACTAGCGGAATAAACTTCTCTCGTCCTCAGTGGAGTCACCACTGTGAGCGGGGATTTTTGCCCCCACTCCCGGTGGGATAATTCTTGTGACTTCGGCACTGTTTAGGCTCAGGGCCTTAGAGAACACAGACCTAAGTCCGGAGAAAATGGAGTCGCCACCCGGATGGGCCGGGAAAAAGAAAGGGGTGGATGACTCGATTCCTAAGGAATCCTCAATCCCCTAATGAGTTCGAAAAGTTGGGTATGTGTGGGGAATGTGAGAAATGGCCTAGCACCCCCACAATGCCCGGTTCATTGGAACCGGCCTCCTTTACAAGTCTTAATATTATAAAATTCTTAAGTATAACAATATTATCCATATTACACACAATAATTAAAATAAAGCATTGATATATTAAAAATCTAAACAATGTCCAAACAAAATAAATAAATGGACACCCACCCGAAGATGGAAACATGTCCTTACATCCCATGTCTAAATAGGACACCCACCGAAAAGTAGAAACATGTCCTTTACATTGGTTCTAAAATAGAAAAGTAATTTAAATTACATGATATTTAACTAATGAGGTATCCAACAAGTGGAAATATACTTCTTACAACATTTGGAAATCTAAATAAATTGATAAAAGTAAATAACCATTCATCATAAATAAATCATTCATTAAAGGTGTTAAACATCAATAGAAAGTAAGCATCCATCCATGATAAATTAAATGAACCAAACATTGATCTTAAATAAATTAAAGTATATAAAGTAAATCAAAGCATAATCAAATATAGAGTTGAATAAGACAAATAAAAATCTAAATTATGGCTACTGTTTCCATTTAGGGTTCTTTATTTCATGTGTTTAGGGTTTTAGATTTTGTGGAATTAGGCTACTGTGAGTTTTTTAAAGGAATTAAAATAAATTAAGGTTTTATTTTTTAAAGAAGTTGGTAAAATTCTTTGATTAACAAAATTAGGGTTTGTGATGTAAAATCATGAATTTAGAGTTTGGGCTCTTCAAAACACTTAGATTGTAATTTACGGTTAATGAATTATCATTTTGAGCATATTGTGTAAAATTATGTTTATATGGTTTTTAAAAGTTTTAAAGGATTAGTGTTTAGAAAAAATTAGGGTTTAAGATTTTAAAGAGATTCGGGTTCACTGTTTTAAGTTTGGAAGTTGCATTAGGGTTTAGTATTTTAGAATTAAGGTTTCGGTGAATGTTTAAGTTTTTTAGAATTTGGAAAAAGCAATTGATACTTTTATGAAAGTAAACAAACGATTTAAGGTTTATATGAAAAAGATGTTTTAGGATCTGTTGAAAGAAACAGAATCAAATTTTGGTTTTGAAGAAAAACATGTTCAATTAGGGTTTTGAAGTTTTGAAGAAACAAAAATTAATAACTTTACACTTTTTGGAAAATAAAGCAACGAAATAAGATTTCAAATTATTTATAAACAAAGGAAACTATTTAAGGTATTTAGAAACAAAGATTAGATTATAATATCTTCAAAGATTAAAGATTTGCGTGTATAATCTTATGGATCAAATCAATAATGAAGCTATTGTAAGAAATAAAAAGAAATTAAAGATTCAAACCTTCTGCGTTGGTTCCTCCAAAAAATTATTTTCTGGATGAGCCAAGACAAAAGCAGTTGCTGCCTTTGATGAATTGTTAATAGCTTTCCTTGTTGCTTTCAAATCCAAAGTCTCAAATTCAAAGTTCCCTTCAAATTCCAATCCAATTTCTCCCTCTTTCTTTGTGTTGTTTAGTCCATATTTATATAAGAATTTATGATATAATTCTAGTTATTCACGGTATTTAATCCTAATTAGGAAAAGGAAACCAAAACCAAATTGTATTATGTTTCGAAAAAATTTACGTCAAAAAATTTTGCTGGCGAAAAAAAACTGCTGCGGAAAAATTGTGCTGGAGAAAAAAACTGCCGCAAGAAAAATTGCCCTGGCGAAAAAGCTGCCGCAGCCTGCGGGCGAAATGGCCCTGGCCATTTCGAGCAGCCGATCCCCCCTTTTTTTGTTTTTTTATTTTTTATTATTCATTTTTTGTTTATTATTATTATTTTTCATTTTTTATTAATAAAAATTAGACACTAAACCAAATTTTATTTAATTAAGATAACAAAAATTATTTTAGACTAATTAAAATATATTGGACAACACAAAAATTATTTTGGACTAATTAAAATATATTGGACCAGACCGGGTCAAAAATTAAGGGTCTATAACATCTTTAATGACGGTTTAAGAGATAAAGAAGACAAAGAGGGACGTGGAAATAGTGATGATGATTTTGATGATTTTCCTCCTTATACACCACTACCTTATCATTTGTAATTCTATATTTCTTGTATGATCTCTCTATTTTTTTTTATTGGACCTTAAATGAAAATAATTATACATACATGTTTTCTTCTCATATGCTTACTTTTGATAAAAAAAAAAATTCTAGCTTTATTTATTAATGTTTGCATTTGATTTCTCATCTTTTTGTCTTTGTTAAAGGGGGAGAGATTATTTGAATTGTTAGAATAGAATTGCATTTGTTGAGGAAGAGTAGAAGCACATATTTAGGGGGAGCAAGAACACTCTTTGGACATGAAAACTTTTAATAATCATCTTTAACAATTCAATTTAATTGTCAAAGTCAATAAGGGAAGATTGTTAGCCAAACAATTAGCCTCTATTTTGATCTTAGGCAATCAAAGTGAATAGAACAAATATTTGTACCAAGTTACTTCTTTGCAGGGTTAATATTTATTGAAGATTTCTTTAGAGCCCGACCAGACTACCAGCCTGGATAACCGGACTAAGAGAAGCAGCTCGCTATATCGAGCTATGGAATGATAATACCGAGCTTGACCGAATTCGCTGAAAGTCCACCGAACTGAAGAGCAATGAAGTAACAAGTATGAATGTTCTTAAAACAAGTTGATCGAACAGGAGAATATATTAAGCATGAGTTGATCTGACAGAGCACGACCTAACCCAATAGAGCATGATCTAAGCAACTAACTGAACATATCGAGCCTTAAGCTGATAGAACTAAGGACGAGCATATATCAGACTTAACTCAAGACAAAGCATCCAGAAAAGCTCACATTCAATGTCACTCCCACTTGATGAACGGACTACATGTCCCGACCAAAATATTGTCAAGTTCGATCATACCTAGCTCATGATGAATCCTTATAAGTACTAGTAGAGCTCACCATTGAAAACTCTAGAAACTTCAGCATACCGCGGTAGGCACGACCGGGCCTGATGCAGTCCAACTACACCGAACCAGAGCTAAAAATCCAAGAAGTTCCAGTATTGCTCACAGTTGTCAACACTCTCAGAATTTATCATATTAGATGAAGACGGACTGGACCAAACTAATTCTGAGCATACCACTTGTTCGAACTTTAAAAAAATATAGTCATTATTTATCCACTTAATTAGTGGATGTCACATGTACTAGTTGTTGAAGACTTTTGTCAAAAAATATGAAAAGCACAATCGGACGAGCATAGTCCAACCATGTAGAGCTTGATCTGATCGGACTAAATGAAGTTTGATCGTGCCGAGCCTGAGCCGACTGGACTAAACCCAATTTAACCATGAATGAGCTCGAAAAAGTGATTTTAGTGAGAGACAAGAATCAAAAATGTTGGCTCCCACTCCAAACAGCTAGTTGAAGACTTGAAAGCTATAAATACCACAAGAAATCACATTTTTTTGAAAGATTGTGATTGTAATAGCTAATTTTAACATCTTTCATTTCTTTGCATTAAAATCTATTCTTGTATTCTTTAAGTGTTGGGTGTGAGCATTGAAACACTATTATAAGTTTGAGTGTGAGCTTTAAAACACTTAGATTATAGAGTTACCCTGGGAAAACTCTTATTGGGTTATAAGGAAAATTCTCAAACCTTGTATAAGCTTGGTGTGAGCTTGTGAAAAATACCAAGTTAGAGTTGAGCTTGTAAAAACTCAATATTAGTGAAACCTTAACAAGTTATTAAGGAAGTGGATGTATGATTGAGGTAATTCGAACTACTATAAACTCCTTGTGTTCATTCTTCTACACTCTTTCTTTCCTTGCTTTGTTCAATTTTAAATTTTTAATTTACCATTATTTTTTCAAATCAACCAATTCACCCCCTCTTGGTTGCCATCTTGGGACAACAATGTCCTTCACCACTTTAACCGAACGACTTGGTGTCACTCACCACCTAATAAAAATGTGAGTGTATATAATTAATTGGAATCACATTTCTATGTATTTTAACTAATAAATATCTATTTATCCCATTTCCTTCAAACTTTCAAATTTTATCCTAAGTTTCTTTAATTTTAGAAAACCATTCAAATTAATTCCAAAATAAGTTTAAGTTCATTCATACCATTAGAATCGTATTATAGCATAATTTAAACAATTAAATCCAATTGACAATAATTCTTTACCATTTTTTCATCCAAAACCCTAAATTCATCACTACCTCTCTCAAACTTCTACCAAACCTAATTGTTCCAAACATTTAGCAATAAAAATCTTTGTCTCTACATCAAACTAACATCATCTATACTCATTTATATAATTAAAACAACCTCCTTCAAAAGTCATAATTTCACATATTTGAAATTCTAAAGGAACTTCTTAAATTTTGAAAGAAACCTTACCTACTAGTTGTTCTTTCACCAAATCTTCATTCAATCCTTAAAAATTCTTACAAAAATTGATATCTAGAAGAAGCAATATCCTCCTTGCACCACCCTCAAGATTTCGGCCACGGAGAAAGAAGAGAGGAAAAAGATGAGCTTAATTGACTTTTTGATTTTCTTTCTTTAATTCCAACATTATATATATAATATTTAATTATATATATATATTTATTTATTTATTTAAAAATTCTTAATTTACATATTCCATTCAAAAATTATTTAAGTTTTGAAATTTATTTTGAAATTTATTTTATTTATTTTTACTTTTTTTACTTTTTGAATTTTTACCATTTTGCTCATTTTTACTATTCAACTTTTTACTTTTCTTTTTTACTACTTGATTTTATAGTTTAGGTATATTTCTTCTATATTCAACACATATATTAGCATATTTCCTCTGGCAACAACTCATTTAACCCTCTAAATTATTTTTTTAGTTATGTTTTAATAAGTTTCGGGTGTTACATTTGGTATTAATTAATGTTATTTGAATAAAAAAATTTGATATTTTTGATAAAAAATTTTGAGACAGGTATTTTTATAGCATCAAGGGCTTAGTTTTTTTTTTTTTTTTTTAACAAATTTGTTAAAATCCCAAATGAAAAATATTAATTTGCCCTTGAAGTCTCGTTAATTAGTTCACTAGACAATTACTTCCACATTCAGTTTACCAGAACAATGAAATACAAACATGATTTTTGAGGAAATTATTTTATAAATAAATTTTGATTTATAAAATTTTAAAATACATAAATAATTTTTATTCTTTGTTAAGTTTAATTTTTATTTTTCAAATTATTTTTATTGAGAAATTATATGATAAAAGTATAATTCCAATTGGACTTCTTAATAAAAATGACAAATTAATTGAACAATGATGCACGTTAATATTTTTAAAAAAATTTACTATATAATTTGTTTAAGTGAACCCTGTGATTTTTTAAATTATAAAATATAAAAATATATAATTATTTAATAATATCGCCGTTCCAAGTAGGATATTTAGCTAGAATAAGAGTTATATTATATACTTTTTCATTTTTGTCATTAAAAATTTCCATATCGCCAATTTGACGGGCGCCGGGATCCTTGGGCTCATATTAGCTTTGGGGCTGCCAGGTACCACGAAGAGCCCACATTATAACTTTTTTACAATATTATAATTATCTACAAATAGTTTATCCAATACATTTAAGTTTGAAGATGGAATTACAAGGTAACATGCATGATTACAGCTATATTTTTTTCTTTTTTTTTTCATCCCAATTTGGTAACCCATCTAAGTTGTGCCACGGAGCTTTCTACCAAGATAGTTGTATGTGCAAAACAACAATGAATCACAGGCAAAGTTGTGAGCCAACTCAGTGTTCAGTTATAATGTGTTTATTAATTACATCTGTTCAGGTACATTTTATTAACTTATTAAATTTTTTATTGGCTTTGTTTGCTAATCTCTTTTATCCTAGATTATTTATACATATTAATTTTCATATATTACTGCATATTAACATCATATTTGCTTCAATTCTCATTGTTATCCTACATCAAATTATTTGTTTATGTGTGAAATTACCATGCAAAGTGGGTCTCCGCTTCATTCTAATTACTAGTTAAATTTGTTAATATTATTGTTTTCACTAAGATTCGGTATAATTACGTATTACAAATATTTCTTTCACCTTACTATATATTTATATTTATGTAGACTCTCGTCCGCATAATATCTTGTGTATAAGTCATCTAAATGTGTGATTATGCAAGCTATTATAGGGTTACCACGTAAGATGAATTCAGTATCATTCTATTTGCTAAGATAAACTTGTTATTGTTTATCACACTACACCAATCCTTGGGCAATGGGATTGTCATCCTTATTTTCCTCTTATTCACGTATTATTATTTATTATCATTTATTTTCTCCTATTACTATCATCTCATCGCTGCCTTCTTGAATCATAGCATATAGTTAAGCCTTTCAATTGTTATAGTTTAACTATTAATTGCTTCGGTTTCACATAACATATCAAGTAATTTAATGGCATCTTAAATCTAATAAGACAGAACTGTAAACATAGGACAACAATAACTTTTACCTTCATGTTTATCTTATACTCTGTGCACATCACCTACTAGTTTCTCTCCCGCCAACATAAAGATATTAAAGAAAATAAAATGCTTATGTGAGTTTGGAGAAATAAGGTGGAGTGATAAGGTTGTTGGAGAGATAAGGAGACTCACCGGGGTTTGTGTTTAGTGGTTTGAAATTCAAGTGTGACAAGTTTATGTATATCTGTTAGTTCAAAATAAAAGCTACTCATGATTAGGTTTAGATAAGTTTTTTAAATCAAGGTATTATCTTGGTTATATATATATATATATATATTGTAGTTTGTACTGTATTTTTTTTAGAATGAGAAACATAGAAAATATTTCCTTCATTTTTTAATTTGGTATCAGAGCAGGTTAAGCTACAGAATTGCTTTTCGAAACGCATCCCATCAAAATTTAAAACGCACTCGTCTTACTAAGCTCATAAAAAAAAATACTTTTCATCCACATAGAAAAAGACAAATCCGTAATTCCCAAATTACAATCTTCCCTTTCTATCTTTCGTCTTGATCCTTTTCCATTTCAAAAAATCCAGATTACAAAGCCTCTTTCATTTTTTTTTTGTCTTCTTCTCTAATTGTCAAATTCCAATCTTCAATATCTATCTTTTGTCTTCTACTGTTTTCAATTCCACATTCCAAATTTATTTATTTCTTTTTCTCAATTTAAGAAGTTTCAGTTTGCTGTTCAAGTTAAAATCGTCCCTTTCTCAATTTATTTTTCCTTGCAAAATTGTCATCGTCTCTCTGCAATGGGTTCTCTTTCTTTGAATGTTAGCAACTTTGTGACTTTGAAGCTTAAGGAGACTAACTATCCACTGTGGAGGGAACAAGTACTGAGTTTAGCAGAAAGCCAAGCTCTTGCTAGGCATCTCAATGGTGACACTCCAGTACCAGAAAAATTTAAGGTTTCTGCACAAGAAAATTCAGAACCTCAGTTGACGGATGAGTTCGTGGCTTGGCAGAAATCTGATCTTCTCCTTCGTGGTTGAAATCTTGGTACACTTTCAGAGGAGATACTCGGACTTGTTGTTGGTATAGATACAACTCAGGCTGTTTGGGTTACTTTAAAGGATGAGTTTGCACAAGATTCACAAGAACATGAATTTTCTTTGCGTCAACAACTCACATATTGTCGCAAGGACAACACCAAGTCTATTGGAGATCATATTCAAAAGTTTAAAAGGTTGTGTGATGATCTTGCTGCTATTGGGAAGCCTCTGTCTGACAAAGAAAAGGTATTTTGCCTTCTCACTAGTCTAGGGTCTCAGTATGAAACATTGTTTTATTGGTTTTTGTTATAGATTTGTGTCTTGTTTATTATGATAATTATTGTTTTATTTAGGTATTTTGTTAGTTTTTATCGGTTTATTTAGTGTTTTCATTAATTTTGCTAGTTTTAGTTTATTTCAGTGTTTATATCGTTTTTGATCTAGTTTTTAGTATGTGTTTATGTTTTGTTGGTCAATGTTTATTTACTTCTTGTTTTTAGTTTGTTGCAAGTTTTGTTTTAGGTTAAAAAGCCAAGGAACCAAGACTGAAGGAAAAATGGACAGTAGCTGACACAGGCAGAGGACACGGCCAAGTCACTGGCCGTGTCCCATATCAAGCTAAAAGGAAGCCACAAGACACAGAGATGGACACACTCAAGGGACATGGCCAAGTCACTGGCCGTGTCCCTCCAAAGAAGCGCAAACACGGCCAAGTTGCTCCAACTTGGCCGTGTCTCACTTGAATCCAAAGCAAAAGGAAGAAAATCAATCAGTAGAAGACACAGGCAAGGGACATGGCCAAGTCACTGGCCGTGTCCCTCCAAAATGATCCAACACGGCCAAGTCACCTCAAACATTGCTGTGTCCCTCCAAAAATGCTCAAACACGGCCAAGTCACCATCAACTTGGCCGTGTCTCACCTAAATCCAAAGCAAAGAAGGGCAATTCTCACAGTAGGTGACACATGCAAGGGACATGGCCAAGTCACTGGCCGTGTCCCTCCAAAATGGTCCAACTTGGCCGTGTCACCATCAACTTGGCCGTGTCTCTCCCTCAAATTCACCTCCAACACGGCCAAGTTCACTCTAACTTGGCCGTGTCACTCAAGGTTCAATGAAGACATGCGGAGGTTTCGTAAAAATGTAAAAGTTAGGGTTTTTTCTTAGGGTTGACGATTTGGAGATTGAATTGAGCCGTCAGAGAGTGAAGTTGGGGTTTTAACTTTGTTTTCTTGATTTTGATTACACTTTTGGATTAATCTAGCTTAGATTAGATTGTTCTAGCCATTGATACATCCTTCTTGCAAGATTTGATCAAGAGATTCTTCAGAAGCTTCAAGGAGTTTGTAACTTGGTTTTGTTCTCGAACTTATTCTCTTTATTTTCATTGAAATTGTATTAATGGATATTATCATGTCTAATTTGATTTCTTTGAACATTAATGAGATGAGTATGTTTGATAGCATGATGAACTAATTTGATCTAGTCTAGGGTTTGTATGGATCTGCTATGATTGTATGAATTGGTTATTCTCTTAGCTAATAATTTCTTTAGCCTTGATTGAATGGAATATTGTTAATATATAATTGATTGGCCACCAATTATGTGTTTTAGGTATTAGATGATGGATTGAGAGATGAAGTCTAATACTGGAATAATTCAATTAAGGACTTAGGTGAATTAGAGATATAACCTATTAAAAAGATTATTTCAATTATAATAAGATTAGTTGAAAAAGGTTTGAATGCGAGAGCTTATTTCCTTGACTCGATTAATTAAGTTGTTTGAGATTTAATCTTTGAAATTAAATTAGTTAAGAGGAATAACCCTTCATACATATAAGTAGTAGAGAAGTGCAAACCCTAGACCTTTCTATCAAGTGAAATCAAAACATCAGCTTAATTTACTTTTATTTGTTTTAAACTTCAATAAAATCTTTTTCATTAGTTGTTAGCAATTTCAATTTCTTCATTACTTGTTCTTTATAATATGATAATCAATTAGTCACTTTAGCTTCCTTGTGAGACGACCTTGGGGCGATCACCTTTGCTACAACTACCTCGTATACATGCGAGTGACGCTTTGTCGTAGAGTTAATTTGAGCGCAACAAGTTTTTGGCGCCGCTGCCGGGGAGGCTAATTGGCGTAATTGTTTATTAGGCAAAAATATTTTAGATTATCTTTCATTGTTTACTTTTGATTTTATTTTGTCTTTTGTTTTTAATAATTTCTTTTTCCTAGAAATTTTTGTTTATGCAAGGCAGGAGATCGCTCGAAGGAGAGCTACATCCATTCATTCCAGAAATTCAGAGAGTGAAAAGGAGTAGAGAGGAGTTTGAACTTTATACAGGATTTGATACCGAGGAGGAAACTTCTGATTTTGAGTCGGAATCTGCACAATCTATTAAAATGGCTGAAGAAAGGCAAAGAACGATGAGAGACTTTGCTAGACCTGTCATTGAAACTTCCACCTCTTGCATAAGACTGACAGATGCAGTAAGAAATTATGAGTTGAAGAACATTCACTACAAAATGCTGCCATCATTCTATGGAGTTCAAAATGAAGATCCTTTGAACTTTATTCGGGATTTCTACTCCACCCTCAACACTTTCCCATTGGGAGGATTAACAGAGGATCAGTTGAGGATGCGGTGTTTTCCATATACTTTGAAGGATAGGGCAAAGAGCTGGCTTATGATGTTGCCCGAAAACTCTTTGACAACTTGGGAGCAAGTTTATAATAAATTCATGGGCAAATTTTACTCTCATCAAAAGACAGCTAAATTGAGAGGGAAGATTGCTACATTCTCTCAATTTGAAGGAGAATTATTTCATGAGGCTTGGGACAGATTTAAGATGCTTTTGATCCAGTGTCCACATCATCATTACCCACTTCAACTTCTTAATCAGTTTTTCTATGATGGTTTAACCCAGCAATTTCAGAACACTGTTGATAATGCAGCTGGGGAAGCTATGGGAGAAAAGACAGCTGATGAAACTTATGAGATCTTTGAGATGTTGGGAGCTAATTCTCAACAGAAAAGTGTATGGGAAAGAAGTAAAGGGATAAACCAATTGGAGGCCAATAGTGAGATGGTAAATCAGATAGCTGAGCTAACAAGGCAAGTACAGATGCTGAACATGAAGAACAATATTTCTTCATCCACTCAAGAAGTGTGTGGAATCTGTGGAACTCTAGGACATGGAGCAAACATTTGCCCCTCTGCATATGAGTCTTTTGGGAATGAAGCTGAGCAAGTCAATGCCATGGGGGGATTTTAACCAAGAGCTCGGAATGATCCTTATTCAAATTCATACAATTCTGGTTGGAGGAATCACCCAAATTTTTCTTGGGCAACAAATAATTCTCAGCAGCCTTTCCATTTGCTCCAGAGATAGAACCAACAGCAGGGTCAATCCTCAAATCAAGGGCAGTCTAAGATAGAGAGCTTGGAGGAAAGTTTACAAGCTTTCATCAAAGTCAGTGTTCAAAATCAAGAGATGACTAATAAGAGGCTGGACTCATTAGAAGAATCCTTTAAAAAAATGGAGACTCAAGTAGGACAACTTGCACAACATATGCAGATTCAATAGAAGGGGAAATTTCCAAGTCAACCTGAGCAGGCACATTCAGTGACTGTTCTTAGGAGTGGTAAGGAAATTAACAATAATGTTGAAAATGATTTTGTGAATGCAGGTGACCAAGAGAACAAGGAGGAAGGAGAACCAGAGAACAAAGGTGATGGAGTTATATCAGTGGAGAAATCACCTTCAGCAGATTTACATAAGGCAAGCAATCCGTACCGGCCTCCTATACCATTCCCTAGCAGGTTGAAAGATGATAAAAAAGATAAGCAATTTTCTAATATCTTCAACATGCTGTCTAAGGTAAGTATTAACTTACCCTTACTTGAAGCGGTAAAGAATATGCCGGCTTATGCCAAGTTCTTCAAAGACCTGATCACCAAGAAAAAGAGGTATGAGTCAAAGGAAAAGGTGATAGTTTCCGAGGTAGCTAGTGCTGTTCTGCAGCATAAACTACCTCCCAAACTAAAGGATTCTGGTAGCTTTATAATTCAACTTTCTATGGGGAATGGAAAGGGGACTGAGGGCATGTGTGATCTAGGAGCTAGTGTGAATTTGATGCCTTATTCTGTGTATAAAGAATTAGAACTAGGGGAACTCAAATTAACCAAAATGATGTTGCAATTAGCTGATAGATCTTTTAGATTCCCGAAAGGGGTTATAGAAGATGTGTTAGTTAAGGTTGGTGGGTTAATAGTACCTGTAGATTTCATAGTTCTTGACATGGAAGGGAGTAATTCTGCACCATCAGCACACACTATTTTACTGGGTAGGCCTTTCATGGCTACTACCAACACCTTAATAGATGTTAAAAATGGTAAGTTGTCAATGACTGTCTTAGGACAAACTGTAGAATTTTCTATTTTTAACACTTCTCCCATTCCTACAACTGCTTTATATGAGAATTGTTCTTTAATTAATTGTGTTGATGCAGTTGTTTCAGATGATTTCTTGCATACAGGTTCCTCAGATAAAGTGGTACTGACACTGACCTTAGAAGAGGAGGCTAAACCAGTGGGGGAGACCCAAAAGTGCCTTAACCCAAAGGCATATGAGAGCTCGAGGAATTATAAGGATCACACTAAAGGACTTCATGACAGATTTATTGGGCGACAGACATTGAGTCTAGGTATGAAAGTTTTACTTTTTAATTCTCGAATCCGTCTGTTTTCAGGTAAACACAAATCTCGATGGAGTGGTCCTTTCGAGGTAACTAAGGTATGTCCTTCTGGTGCCATTGAATTGCTTAACTCTAGAACTAATAAGATTTTTAAAGCAAATAGACATAAAGTTAAACCATATAAAGAAGGATTTCATGAAGTGAGGATCATTGACAGTACTTTGATCCATGATTCCTAGTCTTGCATGATGTCCAGCTATATGACATTAAAGAAGTGCTAAATGGGAGGCAGCCCATTAGTTTGAAGTTCTTTTTCATAGTTATAATTTTATATTTTGCAATTTTGATTTTATGTTTAGTTTAAATAAATGGAAACCCTAAAGCTCTCTTGCATCTTGTTTTTGAACATTTGTGTTTGTGATGGAAAGTTAGGGTTTTGCCTCACCAGGGTACGATGGAAGACAGGTTGTCCTTTAACTCTTTTTCTTTATTATTCTTGTTTTCAATTGAGGACAATGTAAATTCTAAAGTGTGGGGTAATCTTTTAGCTTTTCTTTAATTTTTGTTTTGTTTGTCTTGATGTGTTTATTGTGTTTGTTGTGCATGGCATAATTGTTGAAATCTTATTGATCTTTTCTGTGATTTTAGCATTATAGTTGAGACTTTAGTATCAGCATAGAGATTAACATTTGAATTCATTCAGGATCAATTTTCACATTCTGCAATTTATGACATATAAATCTTTGTAAACCCACCTGTGTGAGTTTTGAGCCTCATAATTTGATATTATTATCAGTTGATTTTCTTTTCTTAAGTGTGCACCTTCATGATTTTTCATCTCTAGAGTTTGCTTTTGCATACTAATTGAATTCACATTATGATTTAATTTCAAGTTTTAAAATGATGAAGGCAAAGTAGGTTAGCCCTTTAGCTTAAAAAGACCTCCCTTAATATTTAATTCCTTAGTAAGCCAAGTTGAGCCTTTGACCTTTTCTTGTTTGATCAACACAATTCTCAACTTAACATGTTCTTATTATCATTATACCTGCATTAAGGAATGGAGTGTTATGATATGACAATAGGGTGATTTATTTCAAAGTGTGGGGTAAGCAAAAAAATAATAAAATAAAATAAAATAAAATAAAATAATAATAATGGTATTGCTATTTGGGGTTGAAATGCATAGTTTGCACATTATATTGGATTAAGAGTTGATTATTCTTTTTCTCTACATTTTAAGCTAGATGTTCCATGCAAGTTTATACTTTGTATATATATATATATTAAAAAAAAGTGATAAAAATAAATAAATAAAAGAAAAAGAAAAATAAAAAGTGAAAATAAAAAAAGGGAGATATATATATATATATATATACAAAGTCCATATATTTTCTAGCATTGGAAGAATGTTGATTCGTTATTTTTCTTGAAGTATGCAAGTATGTGAAGTATTAATGGATTATGAGTATGCCATTTGAGGGAGTTATGAATTTCTTAGCAAGAGTATTGTCTAATTTAGATACTCCATTTCTTGATGCTCCAGCTTAAATGTCTTTTCTCACACCTTTACCTTAGCCCCATTACATCCAAATGAAAGACCTTCAGATTATTTCTTGAGAAAATCAGTGAGGGAGATTGGATAATTAAGCAAGTTTATGGCAGTATGCATTCATGAGTGGTTTGAGTGATTAACCTTTGAAATCGAGTGAAACACTTAGATGAGAGATAAGATTTGTATGTCTGGATTAATGAATGAGTTAAGAAAATCCTTGATTGAAGTAAATTGCAAATTATTTATGTCTGAGTCTTAAAGTATTTCATCTTATATGTTGGAATTATAGTTAAGGTTGTTTGAGTTTTTAATTTATGCCATGTGAATTTGCTTGAGAACAAGCAAAGTTTTAAGTGTGGGGTAGTTGTTTTATTGATTTTTGTTATAGATTTGTGTCTTGTTTATTATAATAATTATTGTTTTATTTAGGTATTTTGTTAGTTTTTATCGGTTTATTTAGTGTTTTCATTAATTTTGTTAGTTTTAGTTTATTTCAGTGTTTATATCATTTTTGATCTAGTTTTTAGTATGTGTTTATGTTTTGTTGGTCAATGTTTATTTACTTCTTGTTTTTAGTTTGTTGCAAGTTTTGTTTTAGGTTAAAAAGCCAAGGAACCAATACTGAAGGAAAAATGGACAGTAACTGACACAGGCAGAGGACACGGCCAAGTCATTGGCCGTGTCCCATATCAAGCTAAAAGGAAGCCATAAGACACAGAGATGGACACACTCAAGGGACACAGCCAAGTCAATGGCCGTGTCCCTCCAAAGAAGCCCAAACACGGCCAAGTTGCTCCAACTTGGCCGTGTCTCACTTGAATCCAAAGCAAAAGGAAGAAAATCAATCAGTAGAAGACACAGGCAAGGGACATGGCCAAGTCACTGGCCGTGTCCCTCCAAAATGATCCAACACGGCCAAGTCACCTCAAACATGGCCGTGTCCCTCCAAAAATGCTCAAACACGGCCAAGTCACCATCAACTTGGCCGTGTCTCACCTAAATCCAAAGCAAAGAAGAGCAATTCTCACAGTAGGTGACACATGCAAGGGACATGGCCAAGTCACTGGCCGTGTCCCTCCAAAATGGTCCAACTTGGCCGTGTCACCATCAACTTGGCCGTGTCTCTCCCTCAAATTGACCTCCAACACGGCCAAGTTCACTCTAACTTGGCCGTGTCACTCAAGGATCAATGAAGACGCGCGGAGGTTTCGTATAAATGTAAAAGTTAGGATTTTTTCTTAGGGTTGACGATTTGGAGATTGAATTGAGTCTTCAGAGAGTGAAGTTAGGGTTTTAACTTTGTTTTCTTGATTTTGATTACACTTTTGGATTAATCTAGCTTAGATTAGATTGTTCTAGCCATTGATACATCCTTCTTGCAAGATTTGATCAAGAGATTCTTCAGAAGCTTCAAGGAGTTTGTAACTTGGTTTTGTTCTCGAACTTATTCTCTTTATTTTCATTGAATATGTATTAATGGATATTATCATGTCTAATTTGATTTCTTTAAACATTAATGAGATGAGTATGTTTGATAGCATGATGAACTAATTTGATCTAGTCTAGGGTTTGTATGGATCTGCTATGATTGTATGAATTGGTTATTCTCTTAGCTAATAATTTCTTTAGCCTTGATTGCATGGAATATTGTTAATATATAATTGATTGGCCACCAATTATGTGTTTTAGGTATTAGATGATGGATTGAGAGATGAAGTCTAATACTAGAATAATTCAATTAAGGACTTAGGTGAATTAGAGATATAACCTATTAAAAAGATTATTTCAATTATAATAAGATTAGTTGAAAAAGGTTTGAATGCGAGAGCTTATTTCCTTGACTCGATTAATTAAGTTGTTTGAGATTTAATCTTTGAAATTAAATTAGTTAAGAGGAATAACCCTTCATACATATAAGTAGTAGAGAAGTGCAAACCCTAGACCTTTCTATCAAGTGAAATCAAAACATCAGCTTAATTTACTTTTATTTGTTTTAAACTTCAATCAATCTTTTTCATTAGTTGTTTGCAATTTCAATTTCTTCATTACTTGTTCTTTATAATATGATAATCAATTAGTCACTTTAGCTTCCTTGTGAGATGACCTTGGGGCGATCACCTTTGCTATAGCTACCTCGTATACTTGCGAGTGACGCTTTGTGGTAGAGTTAATTTGAGCGCAACAAACATTCATGACATCAATGTTGAAACCACCACGTCCCTCGTATTCTGAGTTAATATCACAGCTTTAGAACTTCAATCAACGCCAAAATTGGTATAGTGAGAGTAATGAGGGGTCTTCCCTTGCACACGTTGCTTTTTATGGGCAACAACAAATTAACCGTTTGCCTCCGCTGCTTCCAGCTCCAAATCGACCACAAGTGCAGTATTCAAATCGATCTAACTACTATAGGTCGAATGGTTCAAGCCAATTTCCAAATACATCTAATGGTACTGGTTTTTCTTCAAGTGGTCGTGGGTTCCAAGCTCAACGGGGTTCAGTTCAAAGTGAGAGTATCGTAGGTGGAATACAGCAGAGGCGTCCGCCTCCTCCAGGACAATGACGCATGACTCATGAGGAAAGAGAGTTATATAAGAATGAAACTTGTCAATACTGTGGCAGGTCTGGGCACATCGCTAGGATTTGTTGGTGGATACTAAAACAGTCAGTTCGAAATAATGAAGTTCCACAGGCTCTTGCTGCACTTACTCTAGATAACTCTATTGTTGATACGGATTGGAATGCTGACACTGGTGCTTCAAATCACATGACAGGTACACATGCTTTACTTTCTATTATTCAAGATTATGTTGGGTCTGATTCTATAATGATAGGTGATGGGTCTTCACTTCCAATATCTGGTATAGGTAAGTCTGTTATAAAACAAAATTATGAGTTGTCTTTAGATGATGTATTATTAGTACCAAATTTAAAGAAAAATTTACTTTCCATTAGTCAATTGACTACACAATATCCTGTTAATTGTGAGTTCTCTGATGTTGATTTTTGTGTAAAGGAACGGCAAACAGGTCATTCGTTGATAACAGGAACACGGAAAAATAATCTCTATGTTGTCTCAGACACTCCGGTTGGGAACTTTTCGAATCGGTTTTGCACTGGAACTGCAGATATTTGGCATCAGCGTTTAGGACATCCACAAGCTTCGGCTGTTAGACTGTTAAGCAATAAAAATTTTATTACTGTTGATGGTTCTTTGAAATTAGATACTTTATGTGATAGTTGTCAGCTTGGTAAACTTAGTAAGTTACCATTTAGCTCCTCTACGTATGTTAGTTCTAGTGTTTTCGAAAAAATACATTGTGATCTTTGGGGTCCAGCCCCTGTTTTGTCTCTTGGAAAATTTTGGTTTTATGCTTGTTTTGTGGATGATTTTTCTAAATATACTTGGATTGTTCTGTTGCGATATAAATCTGATTTTTTTGATGTGTTTTTGGCTTTTGAGAAATATGTGTTTCATCAATTTAGTAAAAAAATTAAGGTTTTTCATTCTGATGGTGGTGGAGAGTTTGTTAACTCTCGATTGTCTAAACATTTTCGTGATACTGGAATTATTCATCAACTTTCATGTCCATATACTCCTGAGCAGACAGGTGTTGTTGAACGACGACACAGAGTTATACGAGAGTTAGGTATGACAATGCTCTTTCATAGTCATTCTCCTCTTTATTTATGGGTGGAGGCCTTTACTACTGCTGTGTATTTACTGAACAGATTGCCATCCTCTGCACTTAAGTTTGAGACGCCTTATTTTAAATTACATGGCACGCATCCTGATTATACTTCACTACGTGTGTTTGGTTCAAAGTGTTTTCCATATACATGGGATACTAAATCTCATAAGTTTGATCCTAAAACTGTCTTATGTGTGTTTGTTGGCTATAGTGAGAAACATAAAGGGTATAAATGCTTTCATCCTTCTACCAGGAAAATTTATGTGTCTAGACATGTTGTTTTTGATGAGTCTAGTTTTCCATTTCGATTAAAGTCTTCTTTTACTAATTCTAAGCATGTTTTAGATATTTTTTATTCTTGGATTCCATCTATTGATATTTCTCATAATGTAGGAGGTGAAGAGCAACGTGAGATTCCTTTTATTCCCTTACCCCATGCAGATGTTGAAGTGTGCAGTTCTTCCAATCAATCACTGCAGTCTGAACCAACAGCTTTGCAGCAGCAATTTCAGCCTTCTATAGAAACGCCTCCGAATGGGCAGCAGCAACTGTGTTCAATTTCAGCAGTAGCACCGATAATTCCACCTTCGGTTTCACCAGCAGCTGAATTTCAAGAATTACAAAGTTCATAATTTAGTTCTGAACAGGGACAGCTCGCTTCATCGACAGAATCAGTACTTCCACTAGTGATGAGTTCAAGTGATTCTCCAATAGAAGTTTCCGAATCAGCTTTGTTTACTCCAGCACTAGATGATTGTCTCACAAATAAGTGCAAGGACATTCCATGGTAACTCGGTCAAAGGTTGGTACTTTCAAGCCAAATCCTAAGTATGCACTATCTGTTATAATTTCCTCAACTGTACCTAGTGAACCTAAGAGTGTTAAACATGCTTTGGCTCATCCTGGATGGAAATCTACTATGATTGATGAACTAGATGCATTACATAGGAATAAAACTTGGTCATTAGTTCCATGTACTTTAAATATGCATGTTATAGGTTCAAAATGGGTTTTTAAGTCTAAATTAAAACCAGATGGAACGTTAGATAGACTAAAAGCAAGATTTGTAGCTAAAGGGTATCATCAGGTAGATGGGGTTGATTATATAGAAACATTTTCACCTGTTGTTAAACCAGGTACTATAAGGTTACTTTTGTCGGTTGCTTTGGCTCATCATTGGACTATTCGTCAACTTGATGTAAAAAATGCTTTCTTGCATGGTACGATTACTAAGAATATCTTTATGGAGAAGCCACTAGGTATGGTTGATGTAAAAAATCCCACACATGTTTGTAAGCTTCAACGTGCTTTGTATGGTCTTAAGCAAGCTCCTCGAGCTTGGTTTGATCGTTTGAGCAAGTTTCTTATTTCAACTGGTTTTTTCTGTAGTCTTGCTGATCCATCCTTGTTTATTTCACATACTACTAATGGTATGCTTGTGTTGTTAGTGTATGTGGATGATATGTTACTTACAGGGTCTTCCATCGAGCTTGTTCAAGAATTTGTCCGTACATTAAGTGCTGAATTTTCTATGAAGGATTTAGGACCTGTACATGTTTTTTTAGTTTTTGTCATAGAATTGTGTCTTATTTATTATGATGATTATTGTTTTATTTAGGTATTTTGGTAGTTTTAATATGTTTATTTAGTGTTTTCATTCAATTTTGGTAGTTTTAATTTATTTCAGTGTTTATGACATTTTTGATCTAGTTTTTAGTGTGGTGTTTATATGTTGTTGGTTAATGTTTATTTGATTTTTGGTTAAAGTTTGTTTAAGTGTTGGTTTAGGTTAATATGCAAGGAACCAAGAGAGGAAGAAAAAATCAAGGAGTCAAGAGAAAGGAAAAGTTGGGCAGTGACTGACACACTCAGGGGACACGGCCAAGCTTGTGGCCGTGTCCCATACCAAGCTAAGGAAGAAGACCAAAGTTTAGAAGGTGACACACTCAAGGGACACGCCCAAGCTTGTGGCCGTGTCCCTCCAAACTTGTCAAACACGGCCAAGTTGTCTAAGCTTGGCTGTGTCACACTTAAGTCCAAAGGAAGAAGAGATGAAAATCAAACAGAAGCAGACACCTTCAGGGGACACGGCCAAGCTTGTGTCGTGTCCCTCCAAACTTGTCAAACACGGCCAAGCTTCCAAAGAAACATATATGAAGGCAAAAGCGGACACCCTCAGGGGACACGGCCAAGCTTGTGGCCATGTCCCTCCAAACACCTCAATCACGGCCAAGCTTGCCTAAGCTTGGCCGTGTCACTCATGAACTAAAGGAGCAGATTTTTAAGCTAGTTTTGTATAAATAATACGATTAGGGTTTTCAAGAGTGGTTCGGAAGTTTTGAGTTTGGACTTTTGATCAGCCGTCAAAGAGAATTATCTTAGGATTTCCAATTGTGTTCTTTTAGATTATTGATTATACTTTGATGCAAAATGGATTAGATTAAATTTGTTCTAGCCATTGCAACATTCTTCTAGCAAGATCTGATCAAGAGATTCTTCAGAAGCTTAAAGGAAGTTTGTAATTTGTTTTGTTCTCAAACTTTATCTCTTAAATTTCTTGGGAATTGTATTCATGAATTCTATTATGTCTAAATTGATTTCTTTGAATTTTAATGAGATGAATATGTTTGATATCATTATGAACTAATTTGATCTAGTCTAGGGTTTGTATGGATCTGCTATGATTGTATGAATTGGTTATTACTCTTAACTTAATTATTTCTTTAGCCTTATTGAATGGAATTATTGTTAACATATAATTGATTGGCCACAAATTATGTGTTTTAGGTATTAGATGAAGGATTGAGAGATGAAGTCTAATGCTGAAATAATTCAATTAGGGACTCAGGTGAATTAGAGATATAACCTAAGAAAAAGATTATTTCAATTGTAACAAGATTATTTGAAAGAGGTTTGAATGCGAGAGCTTATTTTCTTTATTCAATTAATTATGTTGCTTGAGATCTAATATTTGAAATTAAATTGGTTGAGAGGAATAACCATTCATACATATAAGTAGTAGAGAAGTGCAAACCCTAGACCTTTCTATTAATTGAATCAATATATCAGCTCAGTTTACGTTTATTGTTTTAAACTTCAATCGATTTGTTTTCATTAGTTGTTAGCAATTTAAATTTATTCTAATTTGTTATTTGCATCCTGATAGTCAATTAGCTTATCTAGCTTCCTTGAGAGACAATCTTGGGGCGATCACCTTTGCTACAACTACCTCGTATACTTGCGAGTGACGCTTATAGTAGAACTAAATTCGAGCGCAACAAGTTTTTGGCGCCGCTGCCGGGGAGGCTAATTGGCGTAATTTTTTATTAGGCATAAATATTATAGATTATTTTTCATTGTTTACTTTTGATTTTATTTATCTTTTTCTTTTAATAATTCTTTCTTTCCAGAATTTTTTTTTATGCAAGGCAGGAGATCACTCGGAGGAGAGCTATACCCTGTCATTCCAAAAATTCATAGAGTGAAAAGGAGTAGAGAAGAGTTTGAACTGTACATCGGATTTGATACAGTGGAGGACACTTCTGATTTTGAGTCAGAATCTGTACAATCTACCAACATGGGTGAAGAAAGGCAAAGAACTATGAGGGACTTTGCTAGATCTATCATTGGAACTTCCACATCTTGTATAAGATTGACGGATGCAGCAAGGAATTATGAGTTGAAGAACATCCATTACAACATGCTGCTATCATTCTATGGAGTTCCAAATAAAGATCCTTTGAACTTTATCCAGGATTTTTATTCTACCCTCAACACTTTTCCATTGGGACGACTAACAGAGGACCAGTTGAGGATGAGATGTTTCCTGTATACATTGAAGGATAGGGCAAAGAGCTGGCTTATGATGTTGCCTGAAAATTCTTTGACAACTTGGGAGCAAGTTTACAACAAGTTTATGGGCAAGTTTTATTCACATTAGAAGACAGCTGAATTGAGAGGGAAGATAGCTACATTCTCTCAATTTGAAGGAGAGTCATTTCATGAGGCTTGGGACAGGTTTAAGATGTTATTAATCCAGTGTCCACACCATCACTACCCACTTCAACTTCTGAATCAGTTTTTCTATGATGGTCTAACCCAGCAATTTCATAACACTATTGATAATGCAGCTGGGGGAGCTATGGGAGAAAAGACTGCTGATGAAACTTATGAAATTTTTGAAATGTTGGGAGCTAATTCTCAACAGAAAAGTGTAAGAGGAAGAAGTAAAGGGGTGAATTAACTGGAAGCCAACAGTGAGATGGTAAATCAGATTGCTGAACTGACAAGGCAAGTGCCGATGCTGAACATGAAGAATAATACCTCTTCATCCACTCAAGAAGTGTGTGGAATTTGTGGGACTTTCGGGCATGGAGCAAATATATGCCCCTCCGCATATGAGTCTTATGGGAATGAAGCTAAGCAAGTCAATGCTATGGGGGGATATCAACCAAGGGCCCGGAATGATCCTTATTCCAATACTTACAATCCTGGTTGGCGGAGTCATCCAAATTTTTCCTGGGCAATAAATAACTCTCAACAGCCTTTCCATTTGCTCCAGAGATAGAACCAACCACAGGGTCAATCCTCAAATCAAGGGCAGCCTAAGAGAGAGAGTTTGGAGGAAAGTTTACAGGCTTTTATCCAAGTCAGTGCTAAAAATCAAGAGATGAACAACAAGAGGCTAGATTCATTAGAAGCATCTTTGAAGAAAGTGGAGACCCAAGTGGGACAACTTACACAACAGATACAGATTCAACAAAAGGGAAAATTCCCAAGTCAACCTGAGCAGGCACAATCAGTGACTGTTCTTAGAAGTGGCAAGGTAATTAACAATAATGTTGAAAATAATTCTGTGAATGCAGGAGAGCCAGAGAACAAAGGTGCTGGAGAAAGATCAATGGAGAAGTCCCCTACAGCAGATTTACACAAGGCAAGCAATCCATACCGGCCACCTATACCATTCCCCAGCAGGTTGAAGAATGATAAACAAGATAAGCAATTTTCGGACATCTTCAACATGTTGTCTAAGGTAAGTATTAACTTACCCTTACTTGAAGCAATAAAGAACATGTCGGCTTATGCTAAATTCTTCAAAGAGCTGAACACCAAGAAAAAGAGGTATGAGCCGAATGAAAAGGTGATAGTTTCAGAGGTAGCTAGTGCTGTTCTGTAGCATAAACTACCTCCAAAGCTAAAGGATCCTGGAAGTTTTATAATTCAAATTACTATGGGGAATGGAAAGGGGACTGATGGCATGTGTGATTTAGGAGCTAGTGTAAATTTGATGCCTTATTCTGTGTACCTTGAATTAGAACTAGGGGAACTTAAACCAACCAAAATGGTGTTGCAATTAGCTGATAGATCTCTTAGATTCCCGAAAGGGGTTATAGAAGATGTGTTAGTAAAGGTTGGTGGTTTGATAGTACCTGTGGATTTTATAGTTCTTGACATGGAAGGAAGTAACTCTACACCATCCGCACACACTATTTTACTGGGTAGGCCTTTTATGGCGACTACCAACACCTTGATAGATGTTAAAAATGGTAAATTGACAATGACTGTCTTAGGACAAACGGTTGAATTTTCTATTTTTAACACTTCTCCTATTCCTACAACTGCATTATATGAGGATTGTTCTTTAATTGATTGTATTGACGCAGTTGTTTTAGATGTTTTCTTGCAGACAGGTTCCTCGGATAAATTGGAGCTGGAGCTGGCACTGACCTTAGATAGTGATTTGGATATTTTTGATTCAGAAATAGCCAGTTGCCTTGAGACATTAGAGAGTGCTGAAATAGAGGAACTTAAGGAGGACCCAGTATGTGAACTTCCCTCCATTCAAAAAGAAGAGAAGAATCCTTCACTTGAGTTAGAGCTGAAAGAGTTACCTAAAAATCTGAAATATGTGTTTTTAGGAGATCACAATACCTTACCTGTGATAATATCTAGTGAACTTAGTGAAGGGGAGGAGATTAGGTTGGTGAATGAGCTTAAAAGATTGAAAAAAGCAATAGGATGGGGATTGAGTGACATCAAAGGTATTAGCCCTTCAATGTGAATGCATAGAATCACCTTAGAAGAGGGGGCTAAACCAGTGAGGGAGACCCAAAGGAGCCTTAACCCAAAGGCATATGAGAGCTCGATGATTTATAAGGATCGCACTAAAGCACTTCATGACAGAATTATAGTGCGAAAAACATTGAGTCCAAGTATGAAAGTTTTACTTTTTAATTATCGTCTTCGTCTGTTTCCAGGTAAACTCAAATCTCGATGGAGTGGTCCTTTCGAGATAACTCAGGTATATCCTTCTGGTGCCATTGAATTGCTTAACTCTCGAACAAATGAGACTTTTAAAGTAAATGGACAGAGAGTTAAACCATACAATGAAGGGTTTCAAGAAGTGAGGATCATTGACAGCACTTTGATCCACGATCCCTAAGTCTTGCAGTGATGTCCAGCTATATGACATTAAAGAAGCACTAAATGGGAAGCAACCCATCGGTTTGCATTTCTTTTTCATAGTTGTAATTTTAAATTTAGCAATTTTGATTTTATGTTTGGTTTAAATAAATGGAATGGGTGCTTTGATCGGTTTTTATTTTTCTAATGTGTTTCAGGGTGGATCAAAGAAGAGTTTGCAATTTATTTAAGATTTGGTGATATATATATATATACAAAAAAAAGAGTTAAAAATGGCAGTAGGAGACACGGCCAACAAGCTTGGCCGTGTCACAACAAAAAAATTCCATTTCTTTTGTTTTTGCAAAATTTTTCACAGTAGGTGACACGGCCAACAAGCTTGGCCGTGTCCTTGGCCGTGTCACATGGGACACGGCCAAGCTTCACCAAAATTCCCTTTGTTTTTATTTTTGCAAATTTTCTTTATAGTAAGTGACACACCCATGAGACACGGCCAAGTCACTGGCCGTGTCCCTCAAAACACACTAGACACGGCCAAGCTCACCCAAGCTTGGCCGTGTCCCTTCACTTTTACACTTTAAAAACATGATTTTTGCGCTTTTTGCTCATTCCATTCCCTAGATCTGTTTTTGCTTTCTCTCTCTCTCTCTTGACTTCTCTCTCGCAAAACTCCATTGTTTGTGTTTCAAAGCTTCAAAACCTCCATTAAATCTCAATTTTCTTCACCAAAACTGAAATTAATCCGTTCAATCTTCTTCTTCTCTCATAAAAAATCAATTTAAAGGGTTTAAGTTTCAAGTTTTTTTAGATCTATCAATATGCCAAGAACGAAGATGGTGTCCCACCATAGGAGGAAGCAACCTTCAACTACAGCTGCATCTTCATCTTCCTCGTCTTCATCTTTAAAGAGAGCGAATCTTTTGGCTCGGGGTTTCTTCCCGACGAGGTATGTTAATGATGAATCCCTTAATGCTCTTCATATTAGGGATAATTTTTATTATTATGCTCAAACCCTTGGGTGGGAGAACCTAGTCTCCTTGTGACCTTTGCAGTTTCAAGAGCTTACTTTAGAATTTTTGACATCTCTTAAGGTTGAAAGAGATGAACAAAAAATTTGCTCTAAGTTGAACTTTAAATTGCTTGGGAAATCATTTGTGGTCAGTATTGAACAATTGAATGTGATATTTGGTTTCCATCAACATGGTGAAAGGTCGGTACCTAAGGATTTTAAGCAACAATTTGCTTGGGGAGCATTAGGCTCGGGAACTTATGTGGCCAAATCGGCCAAAGCAACTAAATTGAGCAATCCCGCTTTGAGGTATTTGCATCGTTTTATGTATTGTGGATTTTTTGCTCGGAAGGAAAGCCTGGGTGTAGTTGAACTTAGTGAACTCTTTTTCTTGGATTGTGCGTGTAATGCAGTGCCCATTAGTTCCGGCTATTGGTTGGCCGATGTTTTTGATAGTGTGGCAAACAAAAAGAGGGGGGCTATCTATATTGGAGGATTGGTTACCACATTAGCAACAACCCTCCTTAATGATTTTGACCCGAATACCTGTCGTATGACTAGAATTACGGGTAATGATTCATTGGATTTGGCTACACTAGAGAAGATGCATATGGTGGTGCACAGGAGAGGGGCTTATATGATGGCTTCAGTTGAGCCAGAAGTACCGGGGGGCAAACAAAAGAGAACACGAGTCCAGGAGGGGTCCGACTCAAATTCTCTTGATTTGGAAGAAGATGCTCCAGCTCCGGATAATCAAGAGATACTTAATAGGATTGAGGAACTGGAGGGCAAGGTAGATCGTGACCATGCTGCGGTCTTGCAATAGTTAGACCAAATTAATAGCAACCTTGCAAAGATTTTGAGTCTTCATCCCTCGACTGCTTCATCATCACATCCTCCTTCACCGTAGATCTTTCGAGACAATTCCTTACTTTAATTGTGTTTAGTTATAGCATATTTGTGTTTGTATTTTTTGTTTTTATTTTTAATGTTAACATTTTATATTTTGGATATTGTATTTTATATATTTTATTTTGTTTTTGAACATTTGCTATTTGTGATGAAAAGGTAGAGTTTGCCTCACAAGGGACCGATGGGAAATAGGTTGTACCTTAACTCTTTATCTTTATTATCCTTGTTTCCATTGACGACAATGTCTTTTATAAGTGTGGCGTAATCTTTAAACTTTCCTTTAATTCTTGTTTTGATTGTCATTTTGTGTTATATTGTGCATTGTGCATGGTATAATTGTTGAAAATTTATTGACTTTTCTGTGAATCTAGTATTATATTTGAGACTTTAGTATCAGCACAGAGATTAGCATTTGAATTCATTCAGGATCAATTTTCACATTCTGCAATTCATAACATATAAATCTTTGAGAACCCACCTTTGTGAGTTTTGAGCCTCATAGATTGAATGTTATTGTCAATTGAATTTCTTTTCTTAAGTGTGCACCTTCATGATTTTGCATCTCTAGAGCTTGCTTTTGCATACTAATTGAACTCACATTATGATTTCATCTCAAGTTTTAAAATGATGAAGCCAAATTAGGTTAGCCCTTTAGCTTAAAAAGACCTCCCTTAATTATGAATTCCTTAGTGAGCCAAGTTGAGCCTTTGTTTCTTGATTGATCAATACAATGCAGAACTCAACTTTTTCTTATTATCATCATACCTGCATTAAGGAATGGAGTTTCTTATGATATGATAATAGGGTGGTTTAATTCATAAGTGTGGGGTAAGCAATTTAAAAAAAAAAAACAAAAATAGTATTGCTTTAGTAAGATGTAGGGCTGAAATGCATACTTTGCACATTGTATGTGCTAAGAGTCGATTATTCTTTTCCTCTACATTGTAAGCTAGATGTTTCATGCAATTTTATATTTTGTATATATATATATTTAAAAAAAGAGTAAAAAAAAGAAAAAGGAAAATAAAAGTGAAGATATATATATATACAGAATTCATATATTTTCTAGCATTAAAGGAAAAGTTGGGCAGTGACTGACACACTCAGAGGACATGGCCAAGCTTGTGGCCGTGTCCCATACCAAGCTAAGGAAGAAGACCAAAGTTCAGAAGGTGACACACTCAAGGGACACGCCCAAGCTTGTGGCCGTGTCCCTCCAAACTTGTCAAACACGACCAAGTTGTCTAAGCTTGGCCGTGTCACACTCAAGTCCAAAGGAAGAAGAGATGAAAATCAAACAAAAGCAGACACCTTCAAGGGACACGGCCAAGCTTGTGGCCGTGTCCCTCCAAACTTATCAAACACGACCAAGCTTCCAAAGAAACATATATGAAGGCAGAAGCGGACACCCTCAGGGGACACAGCCAAGCTTGTGGCCGTGTCCCTCCAAGCACCTCAAACAAGGCCAAGCTTGCCTAAGCTTGGCCGTGTCACTCATGAACTAAAGGAGCGGATTTTTAAGTGAGTTTCGTATAAATAATACGATTAGGGTTTTCAAGAGTGGTTCGGAAGTTTTAAGTTTGGACTTTTGATCAGCCGTCAAAGAGAATTAACTTAGGATTTCCAATTGTGTTCTTTTAGATTATTGATTACACTTTGATGCAAAATGGATTAGATTAAATTTGTTCTAGCCATTGCAACATTCTTCTAGCAAGATCTGATCAAGAGATTCTTCAGAAGTTTAAAGTGAGTTTGTAATTTGTTTTGTTCTCAAACTTTATCTCTTAAATTTCTTGGGAATTGTATTCATGAATTCTATTATGTCTAAACTGATTTCTTTGAATTTTAATGAGATGAATATGTTTGATATCATTATGAACTAATTTGATCTAGTCTAGGGTTTGTATGGATCTGCTATGATTGTATGAATTGGTTATTACTCTTAACTTAATTATTTCTTTAGCCTTATTGAATGGAATTATTGTTAATATATAATTGATTGGCCACCAATTATGTGTTTTAAGTATTAGATGAAGGATTGAGAGATGAAGTCTAATGCTGGAATAATTCAATTAGGGACTCAGGTGAATTAGAGATATAACCTAAGAAAAAGATTATTTCAATTGTAACAAGATTATTTGAAAGAGGTTTGAATGCGAGAGCTTATTTCCTTGATTCAATTAACTAACTTGCTTGAGATCTAATCTTTGAAATTAAATTGGTTGAGAGGAATAACCATTCATACATATAAGTAGTAGAGAAGTGCAAACCCTAGACCTTTCTATTAAGTGAATCAATATATCAGCTCAGTTTACGTTTATTGTTTTAAACTCCAATCGATCTGTTTTCATTAGTTGTTAGCAATTTAAATTTATTCTAATTTGTTATTTGCATCCTGATAATCAATTAGCTTATCTAGCTTCCATGAGAGACGACCTTGGGGCGATCACCTTTGCTACAGCTACCTCGTATACTTGCGAGTGACGGTTATAGTAGAACTAAATTCGAGCGCAACAGTACATCATTTCTTAGGTGTTGAAATCACTTCAACTCATGACGGGCTCCATCTTTCCCAATCTCATTATGCAGCATCCATTCTCGACCGTGCTGAGATGACACATTGTCAACCCATGCCATCGCCTATGGAGATCAAAGCCAAATTTGATATTGACTCACCCTTGCTCAAAGATCCCGCCTATTATCGTGGAATTGTTGGAGCATTACAGTATCTTACACTAACACGACCGGATCTCTCTTTTAGTGTCAACTTTATTTCTCAATTTATGCATGCTCCAACAGTTGCTCATCTTAAGCTTGTTCGATGTATTTTGCGTTATGTTAAGGGCACTATTAATAATGGTTTGCAACTCTCATCTAATACTACACTTGAATTGTCTGCATATTCTGATGCAGATTGGGCAGGATGTCCTGTGACTCGGTGTTCTACTACAGGTTATTGTACTTTTCTTGGAAAAAATATAATTTCTTGGTGTGAAAAGAAACAACATACAGTCTCACGTTCTATGTAATATCCCAAAATATACCCTAAAAGTTTTGGCGTTATTGTTGTATTTGGATTGAATGTATTTGTTTAATGGATAGAGAAAAGAAATAAAGAAATATTATAAGAGATTGAGGTATATGAAGGACTATATATATATATGTGGTATTTAGAAATATGAGAAATATAAATGTAATATAAAAGAGATATACATATACCAACATATACATCACATATACATAATGTATAAAGTGGTGTAGGAAAAGTAAGTATAATTAATAATAATAATAATAATAATAATAATATTTATAAAAGAAAAAGAAGAAAAGAAAAGTCAAAGGATGAAAGTGTGTGGTGGAGATATTTTATTATTATTATTATTATTATTATTATTATTATTATTATTATTATTATTATTATTATTATTATTATTATTATATGATAAGTATGGGGAAAAAGAAGAAAAGATTGTCTTTTCTTCTTCTTCTTCTTCTTCTTTGTTTTCTTGCACGAGAGAGAGAGAGAGAGAGAGAGAGAAAGAGAAAGAGAAAGAGAGATGAGATTTTATTTGTTTACACATCAAATTTATAAGGGTTTTGAGAGAATTGAAGATGGAGATTGAAGATTTGGTAAAATATTCAAGTAAGTATTCATTTCTTTGAGTTGATTTATATTGATTGTGATTTGGGTAGTGTGTAAAGATGATGATAGTGAAAGATTAAAGTTTATAAATATGTTAGATTGGAATTTTGATGATGATAATATGGTTATTTGTGAGGATAATGATGATTTATTGAAATTGGTTAGTAAGGATTTAATATGTATTAGTTGGAGAATTGAATAATTGATGTATGATTGATGTATATTTGTGTTTAATGAAGTTGAAAACATAGAATACATGTGTTTGGTCCGGAAACAGAGGTATTTTTTATGCCACGCCCGTGGCCCTTGGCTGCCACGACCGTGGCCATTGGAAGCCATGGCCGTGGAGGTGTCGAACAAAGGAGACATATTCAATTTCTATGCCACGGCCATGGGGGTTGGAAGGCCACGACCGTGGGGGTTTAAAGGAACTTGGGCAGTGTCAGTTGCTAACCCACGGCCGTGGGGTTGTGAGGCCACAACCGTGGGGACTTGGATAAGAGTTTTGGTTTGTAATTTGTGATTTAGAGGTTTAGTATGAGGTTAATAAGTGAATAATTGTATTGGGATTCATGTATTTTATCATTGTAATTGGATTAGGTTATGAAGAAAGTGGATTGCCCTAATTCAAGTGATGAAGAGTTCTTGGAAAAAGGAAGTGTATAGATTGGTGTGAGTGGTTCTTAAGGTAAGTACAAACCCTATTTGGTTACATATATTTATATACCTTGAACCTTAACACATTTGGTTATAAAGGTGTTAAGTAATCTATTACATTGTTGATGCTTATAAATAATGTAAATTGTTATGTATATATATATATATGTATATCAATGATGAAATATGTATTGTGAAAGAGGCGGACATGATGAAATATGTCAAGTGAAAGATATGATGATCATCAAAAAGGTATGTGCAATGTAATTGGTTACAATGAATACTTGTATGATAAATTGCTTTAATGTGATTTGAGATGACTGAAGCATGTTTGCTTATATGAAATATTAAATGTGAACATTGATGATGCATATAAATACTTTTATGATGAATTACCTTAATATAAATTGAGACATAAAGAGATGTGAAATTAATGTTATAAGTTATAATGATGTAAATGATATGTTTGCCTAGTTGATGTTCAATATAATTGATGATATATATATATATGTATACTATTTTGATGTGATGAGAAGCCATGGTTGTTGGCTATGATGATGATATTGATGTGATAAGAAGCCATGATTGTGGCAATGATGATGCAAATGAATTATAATTGAGGCATAGTGCCTAATTGATTATGAGAAATGAATTGAGAAAGAACTGTGCAAAGATATAAATAAATGAGAAGATTGTGTGTCTAATATGTTGATTCAATTTTCAGAGTACTGAATTTGGCGGCATGCCTATGAAATGTATGAAAAGTAACAGTCTTGTCGGGTTGAGGATCTCTTCAAATTGAGTTGAATTGAGGTCCAAGAGACTGGGTCTGTTACACTATGAGAATTGTGAATATGAGATATATGAATGGTAACAGTCTTGCCGGGTTGAGGATCTCCTCGATTTAGTCGGGTTGATGGTCCAGGAGACTGGGTCTGTTACAGGTAACAGTCTTGCCGGGTTGAGGATCTCCTCAAGCTTGTTGAGTTGATGGTCCAAGAGACTGGGTCTGTTACACTATCCATGGATAGAGATATATATATATATATATATATGTTGCCTACGGGCTTGATTATTGTGATTATGAACCAAAGCAGTAACTCTGAATTTTGAATAACATATTAGTGTCTTTTGGGCCCGAGTCTGTCTTTGTTTTGATGTGATTTATGAATGATGAAATAAATGAGTAATGAGATCTATGGTTGCCTTTGTTGGAAATGTGATTCATGACTGGTGAATTGTGAAAAATGAATTAATTGAATAAAATAAGGATATGAGATATTATGAAGTATGATATGTGATATGTGTTTTGATATATTAATTGTGAATATTAATGATGGAATTGTGGTTGGTGCTAATGACATAAATATATGTATATAATATATGAGATTGATAGAGATATATGAAAGGTGTAATTAAAAAGGGAAAACATGATAAGAAACTAATGGTACATGGAATTGATATATCATTATATGTTGAATTTTTATAATGTATGTTTATATTATTTATCTGTACTACTAAGCTTTCGGGCTTAGCGCGGTTGTGTAATCGCGCAGGTGAGTTGGTGGTGGATCTGAAGTCTATCGTTGTGCCACGAGAAGAATTAGAGCATGTCGAGACCAACTAGAAGATGATGCATACATGTATAATTTAATTTTGACAAGATCATTATATAATTGTAATATCATTGGAAAATTATAAATGAGTTTCTAAGTTTTCTTTAAATAAAATGTATTATTGTTTGGAACCAAAGGAAAGGCTTTTAATCTAAAATGTAAAGTGGCATTCTTATACTGTATATACGTACTGTATGTATACCCGGTATATGTATGGTATTTATATAGGGTATGAGGGTGTTACAATTATTTTGGTATCAGAGCTTAGGTTCGAGATTCTAGGCCTAAGTAGAATTAAAAAGAAAAAGTTTTGAAAAGTTTAAATAGAATTAAAAAGAAAAGTTTTGAAATGAAATTTGTAATACATGCATATGCATTAACACCTAGGTTGGTCTCGGATGTGGCATTATGTGATTTGTAGTATATTTGAATTATATGAGATGGATAGTAATGTGTGAATGAGGTTCTACCTGAAAGCAAAGCTAGAGAGAGAAATTATATGGACTTATACAAGTTTAATTGATAAATTAGAGAAATGAAAAGGAGAATAAAGTTGAAAATGAGTTGAAAACAAAATCAAGATTTGAGTATATATTCTTTCCTTTACACATTGAATCTCTTTTTAATAAAGCTTATGTTTGGTTTATTAGAAAGAGGAAATATTGTTGGATTAATTATATGGAAAGATATGTTATTAAAACGAAGAGAGTATGATGGAATATTGAGTGAGTTGATTGGTATAGACAAAGTGTGATAATTTAAAGTTTAAGGTATATGAAGTTAAGGTTTTGTTTAAAAAGAAAAAGAGATGATGTTGGTTAAATAAGAAGATATAGTGGTATCGTTTTTATGGTTATTTTAATGCAAATATTGTAATTTCAATGTTAGAAATATGTTATGCTTGAATATTGTGAAAGTTCATGTTTGGTGGTAATATGTGATATTTGGGATTTTTGAAATGAGCTTAATAATTGTGAAAATTATATGTTTTGATGTTGTTTTGTGGTATAGTTGTATATGATGCCTTTAAAAAGTTGATATTAAGAAAAGACGAGATTTACAAATTGAAGTTTAGGTAAGATAGTGATTTGAGAATTTAGAATGTTAATGGAATATTGATAAAGATTATTTATATATCGATAGTTTAATGTATGTTAAACATATGAGCTATTTGTGATGAATATTATTTCATATGAGAATACTACGAATTTGGTAATGAGATTGATAGTATGAAAATTTGTTGTGAAATAAAAAGGAAAGGGAATAAGCAACTGAAAATGAGTTACTTTAAGTTATTTGAATGGAAAAAGGTAAAAGTGGATATGGAGGTATATTAAATGTTTTTAAAGACAAAAGTGAAAGAGATGTCACATTAGGAATGTGACTAAGATGTATGTGAAGTGTTATTATGGTTAGAATATATATATTCGTTGTGTTGATAAATACTTTACATCATAATGAAAGAACGAGAATGATAATGTTCCAAGGAAAGTAATAAACATTAAATTTATATAGAATGTATGTAAAAGAGAAATTAAATAAAATGACATGATTATGTGTATACATGTATAGGATATATGAGAGAAGTTTTTTCGATATGAATGTAATTGAAATATGTAAAGAATGTGGGAAGTGAGTCGCATTATGGAGGTGACCTATGAATGTGTATGTGGTATAACTATATGATTAAAAATATTAAGAATGACATTGTATGTATCAGTGGATCTAAGAAAGACTAGGTTATAACTTGCGCAAAGCTAGACAGATTATGTGACAGAAGTGAGAGTGGGAATAGACTCTAGTAATACTGGACAGTAACATTGTGATGCTGATCACTGAACTGGATAATCATATAATATTTTGAGTTCTAAAGCATTTACATGTGAAAAAGTTCTATGTATTTGGATATAATAAGAGGTTGTAAACGGATTAGAAATAAAGTAACAAATGGAATTTTTGTAAGATTAGCATATGATTGAATATGCATATAGTAAGAAATGTTAATAGTAATATCATTGAAACATGAATTAAGTTAATAATGATTATATAATTAAGTGCAAATTGGTTTGAAACGGAGTTGAAATGTGTTAACTCTTGGTATAGCAAAAGCTTATAGAATGAATATGTAATTCTTATGATACAACTTAGCATTTTAATTGGAAAGGTTGGAAGCAGAATAATAAAGGGGCAGTATTGATTTATAAGCTACAGGCGTAATCATTAATCTTTTATGGTTATATGAATTGTTTAGTATATTTGACTAATTAGTTTTATTATCCACAAACTTGGGATTGAGATAATATGATTGCAGTACAGTTTTGGTGAGATTGATAATTATGTTTCTAGAAACATGGTCAAGAATTATAATGGGTAAAGTTATATTTTCTCAGTTGGTGTTAGAAACTTGTTCATAATTATAGAAAGTATGGAAGGAAAGAGAAGTATGAGAATGTTTTGAGTTATGAATAATGTGATAAAAAAAATAAAATAATTATTGTAAAAATAGTAAAGATATGAAATGTGAGGAGATATTAAATGGGAGAAATTACAAAATGTGATTGAAAGTTACACTGACTATATTTATAAAATAAAGTGAATAAGTGGATGGGCTTAAGGTTTAAGTGAATGAACTATAGATAATAAATATGTTATGAGATTATCATGAGAATTGGTGGAAATTATACTAAGATAATAGAAAATAAACTATATGCATATTGAAGGATAATTTGGAGTGATTTGTTATTCTGATAATTTGGTTGAATATGGATCTAAAGAAATTAGGATTTGAATATAAATTTGACCTAATGGAATTAGGTCATATATATATATATATGTATATGTATATTGTGAAATTTCATGATAAGTTAAAATAAATTTATTGTTGGTTTGAATCAAATAAGATGGAGATGTTAGTATATTGTGGCATATGAATTAATTGATCTGGATTTTGTTAAAGTTGCGAATCATTGTTGAGATTTAATATGTATAGTTGTACTAAGAATATAAGATATATGTGATAATGTAATATTATGATATGTAAATGGACATGGATGAATTGAGTTATATTGGTTATAGATGAAAATAATAAGGAACAGGTTGATTACTTGTAAAGTAAATTTAAAGATATTGTATTAATATTTATGTTAAGTGAGAAGTATCTTAAAGAAGAAATTGGATGTGCTAAGTAAGGATATTGTTATCAATTAAGGTTTGATAAATGCCTATTCTAAAAGAGATTGTAATGACTGGATAATCAATGATATTTTTGGTTAAAGTTAAGAGAATAATTATAAAGAGATGAAGTGATAAAATATTTTGAATGTAATAATTGGACAAAGTATAAGTATATTATAAGATGATTTGATTCTTGTATAAAGATAAATTACTTGGGAATGTAATGAGTTATTTTGAATGTTTGGTTAAAGAAGTAATAAAATATGTAAGGATATATATATCATGACAAGTTATGGAATTAAAAGAAGATGATTGACTCTAAGGGGGAGAGAGAAAGTTATGTGATTTGATGAAATTAGAATGTAAGAATACGATTAACAGCATATGGAAAATTTAGATGGTGTTTTGCTAAGCATAGATTGTTATTGTACTGGATAATTTCGAGGACGAAATTATTTAAGGGGGAGAGAATTGTAATATCCCAAAATATACCCTAAAAGTTTTGGCTTTATTGTTGTATTTGGATTGAATGTATATGTTTAATGGATAGAGAAAAGAAATAAAGAAATATTATAAGAGATAGAGGTATATGAAGGACTATATATATATGTGGTATTTAGAAATATGAGAAATATAAATGTAATATAAAAGAGATATACATATACCAACATATACATCACATATACATAATGTATAAAGTGGTGTAGGAAAAGTAAGTATAATTAATTAATTAATAATAATAATAATAATAATATTTATAAAAGAAAAAGAAGAAAAGAAAAGTCAAAGGATGAAAGTGTGTGGTGGAGATATTTTATTATTATTATTATTATTATTATTATTATTATATGATAAGTATGGGGAAAAAGAAGAAAAGATTGTCTTTTCTTCTTCTTCTTCGTTTTCTTGCACGAGAGAGAGAGAGAGAGAGAGAAAGAAAGAGAAAGAGAAAGAGAGATGAGATTTTATTTGTTTACACATCAAATTTATAAGGGTTTTGAGAGAATTGAAGATGGAGGTTGAAGATTTGGTAAAATATTCAAGTAAGTATTCATTTCTTTGAGTTGATTTATATTGATTGTGATTTGGGTAGTGTGTAAAGATGATGATAGTGAAAGATTAAAGTTTATAAATATGTTAGATTGGAATTTTGATGATGATAATATGGTTATTTGTGAGGATAATGATGATTTATTGAAATTGGTTAGTAAGGATTTAATATGTATTAGTTGGAGAATTGAATAATTGATGTATGATTGATGTATATTTGTGTTTAATGAAGTTGAAAACATAGAATACACGTGTTTGGTCCGGAAACAGAGGTATTTTTTATGCCACGCCCGTGGCCCTTGGCTGCCACGACCGTGGCCATTGGAAGCCATGGCCGTGGAGGTGTCGAACAAAGGAGACATATTCACTTTCTATGCCACGGCCGTGGGGGTTGGAAGGCCACGACCGTGGGGGTTTAAAGGAACTTGGGAGTGTCGGTTGCTAACCCACGGCCGTGGGGTTGTGAGGCCACGACCGTGGGGACTTAGATAAGAGTTTTGGTTTGTAATTTGTGATTTAGAGGTTTAGTATGAGGTTAATAAGTGAATAATTGTATTGGGATTCATGTATTTTATCATTGTAATTGGATTAGGTTATGAAGAAAGTGGATTGCCCTAATTCAAGTGATGAAGAGTTCTGGGAAAAAGGAAGTGTATAGATTGGTGTGAGTGGTTCTTAAGGTAAGTACAAACCCTATTTGGTTACATATATTTATATACCTTGAACCTTAACACATTTGGTTATAAAGGTGTTAAGTAATCTATTACATTGTTGATGCTTATAAATAATGTAAATTGTTATGTATATATATATATGTATATCAATGATGAAATATGAATTGTGAAAGAGGCGGACATGATGAAATATGTCAAGTGAAAGATATGATGATCATCAAAAATGTATGTGCAATGTAATTGGTTATAATGAATACTTGTATGATAAATTGCTTTAATGTGATTTGAGATGATTGAAGCATGTTTGCTTATATGAAATATGAAATGTGAACATTGATGATGCATATAAATACTTTTATGATGAATTACCTTAATGTAAATTGAGACATAAAGAGATGTGAAATTAATGTTATAAGTTATAATGATGTAAATGATATGTTTGCCTAGTTGATGTTCAATATAATTGATGATATATATATGTATACTATTTTGATGTGATGAGAAGCCATGATTGTGGCAATGATGATGGAAATGAATTATAATTGAGGCATAGTGCCTAATTGATTATGAGAAATGAATTGAGAAAGAACTGTGCAAAGATATAAATAAATGACAAGATTGTGTGTCTAATATGTTGATTCAATTTTCAGAGTACTGGATTTGGCGGCATGCCTATGAACTGTATGAAAAGTAATAGTCTTGCCGGGTTGAGGATCTCTTCAAATTGAGTTGAATTGAGGTCCAAGAGACTGGGTCTGTTACACTATGAGAATTGTGAATATGAGATATATGAATGGTAACAGTCTTGCCGGGTTGAGGATCTCCTCGATTTAGTCGGGTTGATGGTCCAAGAGACTGGGTCTGTTACAGGTAACAGTCTTGCCGGGTTGAGGATCTCCTCAAGCTTGTTGAGTTGATGGTCCAAGAGACTGGGTCTATTACACTATCCATGGATAGAGAGATATATATATATATGTTGCCTACGGGCTTGATTATTGTGATTATGAACCAAAGCAGTAACTCTGAATTTTGAATAACATATTAGTGTCTTTTGGGCCTGAGTCTGTCTTTGTTTTGATGTGATTTATGAATGATGAAATAAATGAGTAATGAGATCTATGGTTGCCTTTGTTGGAAATGTGATTCATGACTGGTGAATTGTGAAAAATGAATTAATTGAATAAAATAAGGATATGAGATGTTATGAAGTATGATATGTGATATGTGTTTTGACATATTCATTGTGAATATTAATGATGGAATTGTGGTTGGTGCTAATGACATAAATATATGTATATAATATATGAGATTGATAGAGATATATGAAAGGTGTAATTAAAAAGGGAAAACATGATAAGAAACTAATGGTACATGGAATTTATATATCATTATATGTTGAATTTTTATAATGTATGTTTATATTATTTATCTGTACTACTAAGCTTTCGGGCTTAGCGCGGTTGTGTAATCGCGTAGGTGAGTTGGTGGTGGATCTGAAGTCTATCGTTGTGCCACGAGAAGAATTAGAGCATGTCGAGACCAACTAGAAGGTGATGTATACATGTATAATTTAATTTTGACAAGATCATTATATAATTGTAATATCATTGGAAAATTATAAATGAGTTTCTAAGTTTTCTTTAAATAAAATGTATTATTGTTTGGAACCAAAGGAAAGGCTTTTAATCTAAAATGTAAAGTGGCATTCTTATACTGTATATATGTACTGTATGTATACCCGGTATATGTATGGTATTTATATAGGGTATGAGGGTGTTACATTCTAGTACTGAAGCTGAGTACTGTGTTATGGCTCATACCGCAGCAGAGCTTACTTGGCTACAATATTTTCTTTTTGATCTTCATATTGCTTTGCCTACAACTCCAGTTTTATATTGTGATAATATTAGTGCATTATATATGACTGTCAATCCTGTTTTCCATGCACGTAGCAAGCATATTGAATTGGACTATCATTATGTACTTGAGCGTGTTGCACAAGGATTTTTAATTACTAAACATAAATCCTCTGATAAGCAGATTGCAGACATTTTTACTAAACCTGCAACAAAGACAGTTATCCCATTCTTTTCTACCAAACTATGCCTTCAACCTCGGCATAGTTTGCGGGGGGATATTAAAGAAAATAAAATGCTTATGTGAGTTTGGAGAAATAAGGTGGAGTGATAAGGTTGTTGGAGAGATAAGGAGACTCACGAGGATTTGTGTTTAGTGGTTTGAAATTCAAGTGTGGCAAGTTTGTGTATATCTGTTAGTTCAAAATAAAAGCTACTCATGATTAGGTTTAGATAAGTTTTTTAAATCAAGGTATTATCTTGGTTTTGTATATATATATTGTAGTTTGTACTGTATTTTTTTTAGAATGAGAAACATAGAAAATATTTCCTTCATTTTTTAATTAAAGATAGTTAGGTCCAGTAATTTATTAACTATAATAGACTATATTTTCTTTTTCTATACTTATCTATAATGGTTGACTTATCCAAGTAGTTGTATCACATAAGTAAAAGGCAGCTAATTCATTTAGCCCTAATCTTATCCAACCACTAGCATTAATTTCTTACTACTTATGTCATGGTTTAACATTGTCATGTTTTATTCATAGCCTTCACCTATTGCCTTTATAATGATTTAAATATTTACCATCACAATGGCTATGAATATTTTCAACACTATCTTCATCATATATCTTATATCATTGATCATATTTTAGAATCGTATCCACGGTAGCGTTTGCTACGTTTGGTCACCTCTTGTTCCGCATGCGCTTCATGTGTGATAATTTAAAAAATATGTTTTGCATGGGAATTTAAACTCCATGCGACTATTTTACATAGTTCCATATTTTATGGATGGCATTATATACATTTCTTTTGTCTTGAATCGTATATATGTACATATATTTGTAAACTTTTAGGGTTCCCATACTTGGGCCCAATTTTTTAAAGAGTTTTATTGCCTAGTTACCACATTTCGAAGGTTGCCAAATTTAACATACCATAATTCTTATTATACCCTATGATTATAATCATATGTATAACCAAATTATATGTACACATTCATTTAATAATTCCATCTCCATCGTGTACTAAGACTGTGGTTGCTCGAATTAACTTTTTCTTTGTTAATAAGTCCAATTTTCATTCCATTTATTTTTTTATCTATATTAATATTGCCATTATATTAATAACTCATTCCTTGAGCCATCAACTTAGGCCATGTTAATTAAACAACTTACATTGCATTTTATATACATATAGTAAGCAACCTAAACTTGTGGAAAATTAGGGTATTATCAAAAGGAAAAGGTACAAAAAAGCCCTCAATGTTTTCACCTAGGTATGGATTGACACTTAATGTTTATTTTGGCTCAAATACACACAAAACTTAGTAAAAGATGACTAATTGCCCCTTTATTAATGGGAAGCTAACCAAGAGTGGATGTCTATCAACCACAATGTTAATTGGCAGTAAAAAAAATAATTTTTTTGTTCTTGTTTTGCTCAACGGCGAAAATGCACTTAATCTCTTCTCTTAATAATGCCTCTGTCTGGAAAACTTAAATTCCCAAAATACAAAATCGCTAAATCAATTGAAAGGAGTTGTGCCATTTTAATTATCTCTAAAATTGAAAGAGAAAAAGTGAACGATTGTTGATTCAAGACTTCATTTCATCCATGGATTCATCATCATCATCAATCTCGAAAGCATCAAGCTCTTTTTAGGCATCAAGCTGTAGATGGAAAATATTTGAAGTTTGCCAAAATTTTCATTTAAGATGCTGTTGATGACACATTGAGAGTACAAATTAGCATGGGACATAAAAAACCTAATTGAAATGAATTCCTCATAAGAAATAGAAAATAAGCCAATTCAACAACCAAAAATCTAACAACAATCATAAAATATCCAACTCGAACAATCTAATATAGTTGAATAGAAAAATCAATAAATGAGCATATAAACACACTTGATATTCCCATTCACCAACAATGGCATTAGCAAGAGCTAAAGTTGGCAACTTGAGAGGTCTTTTAGATGTAGTTTTAAGCATCCTATAATCAAGCATCACCGTTCATCCATTCCCATCATTGCCTCTCTCATAGTCGCTTGTAAAACCTCCTGCCTACAGGAGACCCTATCATAACCGCAACTGGCATTGTTCTTGAAGAAGACGATTCTGTATCATGTTGTGCACTATACTTCGATGCCTTCACAAATATGCTATTGTTGGTGGTGGTGGTGCTTTCAGAGAAGCTGAAGGACGAAGATGGGTCATCAAATGGTGGTTGTTGTTGGGCGGTATAGATGGAGATGAAATGGAGAGTGAGGGATGATAAGAAAAAAACAATTATTTTTTAATGCCAACTAACATTGTAACTGATGGACAAACACTCTCAGTTAGCTTCTTGTTAACACAGGGGGTAATTTGTTAATTTTACTACATTTTGTGTTTATTTGAGCCAAAATAAACATTAAGTGAAAGTTTGTACTCAAGCAAAACTATTGAGGGCTTTTTTGTACCTTCTCCTATTATCAAAACTTAATTGCTTTACTCATTCCAACTTTATTTTATCACCTTAAATCAAAATAATGAGTAAAATGCACATTGTTTCAATTTCACTGTAATGCTCTTACACTCTATATACGTATAATACACTCATATTCAGTATGTGTATAATACGTGTATACAGTATAAGAATGTCACAATCTAATTTAATAAAATTTTTCACACTTATTTCTCATTCCTCAAAGCATTTATTTATACATATATGCATATTTATATACATCAAAATACGTAATACCTCACAATACTCCATTTTAAAAATATTCTTTATAATTTACAATATATATACCCCCAAAAACATAGTATGATATACATAATGTTAAATTGTACTATAATATAAAATCTATACATGCTGGCAAAGTGGCTCAAATCTTATTGTAGTAGAAGTGCTTCAAGCTCAACTAACTCAAGCTTAGACCTGACCAGGTCTAGTAGAACTCATCGGCTCTACCGGATCACCCATGTCTCCTGCGCGATGAGTTACAATCGCACTAAGCCAAAAAACCTAGTGGTACAAACTTTGATAATAACAAAACTCAAAAACAATGCTAATGCAAAATATTCATATGCTATATCATTATATGACATTCCAAATCACTTTAAGATATATGCTTTCATCACTTGATAATTCACACAAACACATATACAAGCATGGGCCCAAACAACTAATACATCATTCAAATTTCAGAGTTACTGTTTTGATCCATAATGACACCATGTGTCTAACCTTGAAGGCAAAGTATCAATGTAATAGTCCAACTAGGCCTGGGCTTACTACCCGGAATTTTCACCTCAAAAATATTTTCACAGTGACACCAAGCGTCTAGACCCATAGGCAAATATAGGCATACCGCCAAACAAAGAACTTTGAAAATTGAATAACATACTAGGCACACAATTAATTCACATTTTCCATTCTGAATTCTTTTCTCATTTTTTTTCCATTTTCTCATTCATATCAATGTTATTTCTTTTCAACATTTCATCCTCATCATAGGATATTTCATAATAAAACCACATCGCCCAAACACTTTCAGTCATTTTCATATAATTCACATTTTCATTCAATCTAGCCATCAACAATGACTTTTCACAATGTATTTAATGCAAACATAGCAATATTCATGTATTAGCACCATGTTCATGAATACTCAATGTATCAAGTAGCGTAACACATTTTTCAACCAAATTGTGTTAAAACAAATGTAATGCAATCACATTTCATTTATCAAGAGTTTGTACATACCTCTAAAAGCAACAAAACAAGCTCAAATACCACTTCCAACCTTCTCTTCCAAGATATCCTTCAACACTTGGATTGGGTAACTCAAATCTCCTCAAAGCCTAAACCAAATGTGATTATAAATAATCACTTAGTAACACACTTAAAGGCATATACATAACCTCTCAGCACAAGGATAAGAAACACAAAAGAAAATAAGGAAAAGAACCATCTAGGGCAAAGTCTACAAATGACACGCTCAACAACACGGGCGTGTCAATGACCATGTTATTAACTCACTCATACAGAAGCATTGACACGTCCAATGACATTGATGTGTCACTACCCATGTCATTCATTCTGCCTCACAGAAAGTTTGACATGCCTAACAACACGAGCATGTTAATGGCCGTGTTAATTATTTTGCCTTACAAAAGTTACGACATGCTCAGAGACATGGCCGTGTTAATAGTCGTGTCATCAACATTGAACTCAGCACTATTAACACTCCTAACGATATGGCCGTGTCACTGGCCGTGTCAAGCAAAATATGCATTTTGTACACTTAACCATTTCAACACAACCACTTCCAAACTCACTTAAAGTCAATCACTTCTTCCATCCAACCTTAAAATCATCATTAACTACTCAAAACCAACTTCATACATACCCAAATAAGCCATTAAAACATGCTAATATATAAATCCCAAAATCCAAATATCATGTTCTTCCATCAAATTCCAAAGAACTTACAAAATGATAGAGGAACTTACCAATTTATGAAGAATCCTCAAAATCTTCACTTGAATCCTTGAAATCTCTTGTAAAATTGGTGTATGGAAGAAGAAACTCTCCTTGCTCACTCTCTCTCTCTCTATAGCTCACGGCAAATAAGAAGGAAGAAAAGAAGAAAAAGAAGCAAATATCATTTTCTCCGTCCATTCATCCTTTTATATATATTAATTATTTTATATTTTAACTTTTACTCTTTTTATATGTATTATATATGTTAGGTATATGTATATGTCATATTTACTTCAAATATATCTCAAATATACATTTTACTTTTTCACTTAAAATCCTTTCATCTTCCATTTAATTCATTTATTTAATTTTTCCAATTTAACTTTAATTTATTTTATTTAATATTCAGAAATTAGGGGTATTACAATTCTCTCCTCCTTAAGAAAATTTTGTTCTTTAAATTACCTATTATCAATTCTAGAATAACTGAGGATACTGACTCCGCATCGTCTGCTCACTCTCCTATGTTGCCTCCTCAGTGGCATGATTCCTTTCACAAGTGGCACCTTCTTATTCCTCAACTCTTTCACTTTTCGTGCTAAGATCGCCACTGGTTCTTCCTCATAAGTTAGATCTGGACTCACCTCAATTGACTTTACTGACAAGATGTGAGATAGGTCTGACCTGTACCTCCAAAATATAGAGACATGGAAGACATTATGAATTCGATCCAACTTAGGTGGCAAAGCCAGTCTATAGGCCACTGGACCAACTCTCTCCAGTACCTCATATGGTCCTATGAAATGAGGACTTAACTTTCCCTTACGGTGAAATCTCAAAATCTTTTTCCATGGAGACACCATAAGAAACACTTTATCTCCCACACCAAACTCTATATCTCTTCTTTTTAAATCTAAATAGGAATTCTGTCGGTCTGAGGCTACTTTCAGATGACCCCGAATCACCTTTACTTTCTCTTTTGTTTCCTTAATCAAATTGGGATTGACCAATTTACCTTCTCCAACCTCATCCCAACACAGAGGTGTCCTGCACCTCCTGCCATACAATGGCTCATAAGGTGTCATCACAATACTAGACTGATGACTGTTGTTATAAGTAAACTCGATCAGTGGCAAGAATCTATCTCAACTCCCAGTAAAATTAATGATACAGCTTCTCAACGTATCCTCTAAAATCTATATCACTCTCTCTGACTGCCCATCTATTTGAGGATGGAAAACAGTGCTAAAATGTAATCGGGAACCCAATGCATCCTGCAAAATTGTCCAAAATCTAGATGTAAATCGGAGATCTCGGTCTGACACCAAAGAAACTAAGATTTCATGCAATCTCACTATCTCACTGATATACAACTCATCCAATCTCTCAAGAGAATAATCCATCCAAACTAGAAGAGAATGAGATGTCTTCGTCATCCTATCAATAATCACCCAAATTGCATCATTCTTCTAAATCCATTGTCACTCGCTCCCATTTCCACTATGGCACTGATAATGACTGAAGCAATCCTGAAGGAACTTGGTGCTCAGCCTTCACTCTCTGGCAAATGAGACATCTGGATACAAACTCTGCTATGTCCCTCTTCATACCTGACCACTAATAATGCTTCTTCAAATCTTGATACATCTTGGTACTTCTAGGTAAAGAGTGAATGATGTGATTTCTCCAAAATCATCCTCTTCAATCATGCATCATCAGGAATACACAGCCTATCTTTGTACCATAGACTACCATCGTTTCTCACATGAAAGTCTCGACTCTCCCCCTTTTGGCAATTCAATACTATCTTTTGCATTTTCTAATCTACCAACTGAGCCTCTATAACCTGTTACAACAACACTGGCCTCAACTGCAAATGAGCCATCAAAGCACCATCATGACAAGACTCAAATTTGGCATGCAACACTCTCAACTCAATAAGCAACAAAAGCAAATAAGCAGTCAAATTTGTCAAAGACTTTCGACTCAAGGCATCAGCAACAACATTTGCCTTGCTAGGATGATAATCAATCAAATAGTCATAGTCTTTAATTAACTCTAACCACTATCTCTATCGAAGATTCAGCTCTCTCTGAACCCTCATGTACTTCAAACTTTTGTGATCCATATAAATGAAACACTTCTCTCCATATAAATAATGTCGCCAAATCTTCAAGGAAAAAACTATGGCTACTAACTCCAAATTATGAGTCGAATATTTCAGCTCATGTGGCTTCAACTGTCAAGAGGCATAAGCAATGACTCTACCCTCATGCATTAGAACACAACCTAAACCACTATGTGAAGCATCACTATAAATCACATAAGGATTACCTTCCACAGGCAGGGTAAGGATAGGAGCCTGAGTCAACATCTCCCTCAACTGCTAAAAACTCGCCTAACATCGATCTGTCCACACAAATCTAACTCTCTTTCAAAGTAATCTAGTGAGTGGAGTAGCTATCTTAGAAAAACCTTTCACAAATCGATGAGAATAGCCTGCCAAACCCAAATACTTCTAACCTCTATATAGTCTTCATGGACTCTAATTCAAAATAGCCTCAACTTTACTCAGATCAACTCTAAAACCCTCTACTGAAATCATATGACCGAGAAAAGTCACTTGATCGAGCTAAAAATCACATTTAGATAGCTTAGCATACAAATGCTTCACTCTCAGAGTCTACAACACAATCCGTAAATGCCTATCATGATCCTCCTCATTACGTGAATACACCAGAATATCATAAATAAAAACCATCACAAACTTATCTAGATAGGATCTGAATACCTTGTTCATCAAATCCATAAATGTTGCTGGTGCAATTGTCAATCCAAAGGGTATCACCAAAAACTCATAATGCCCATACCTCGTGTGGAAAGATGCCTTAGGTACATCCACATCTCTGACTCTCAACTAATGGTACCCTGATCTCAGATCTATCTTTGAGAATATTGCTGCTCCTTTCAACTGATCAAAGAGATCATCTATCCGAGGCAATGGATACTTGTTCATGATGGTCACCTTATTCAACTACCAGTAATCAATACACAATCTCAAGGTGCCATTCTTCTTCTTCACAAACAACACAGGCACTCCCCATGGGGACACACTAGGGTGGATAAACCCTTTATCTAGTAACTTCTACAACTGCACCTTTAACTCTTTCAACTCAGTAGGTGCCATACGATAAGGAGTAATATAGATGGGAGTGGTACCAGGCAACAAATCAATACTAAACTCAACCTCTCTCTTAGGGGGTATCCCTGGCAGCTCCTTAGGAAAAATATCTATAAACTTAGCAACTGTGGGTATACTATCAAGCTGGGATCCCACTATTCTGGTATCTACAACATGAGTAAGATAAGCCTCACAGCCCTTCCAAATCATCCTCCTCGCTGAAACAACTAAAATAAACATGGATAAAAGATGTATCTGCTCACTAGATACCATCACATTTCTATCATCGCATGTTCTTAGGGTAATACATTTTCGCTGACAGTCTACCACAGCCCCATACCTGGATAACCAATCCATGCCCAGAATCAAATCATACTCCCTAAAAGGCATCTCAATTATGTCACTGAAAAACTCCTCATCCTGAACAATAACTGGACTATCTCGGTGCATGTAATATCCCAATTTTTTTTGAAAATTTCTAATTTTTGGAAATTTGATAAAATATATTATAATTAAATTGATAAATTAAATTAATGATTTAAATGGAAAATGAAAGGATTTTAAGTGAAAAAGTATAATGTATATGTGAAATATACCTAACATATACTTAACATATACATTAGTCAACTCTTTTAAAAGAAAAGTCAAAAGTCTAAGGGCAAAATGGTAATTATACCTTATAAACTTAAAATTATTTAAATAAATTAAAAATAAATTATTTTTGGTTGGAAGAGGTAATTTGGAGTTTTAAAATAATTAAATAATTATTTATTTATTAAAATAAAATAATATTTATATATGGTCATATTTTTTTAAAATGAAAAGAAAGAGAAAATTAAAATTAGTCTTCTTCTTAAATAAAATGAAATTCCATGGCCATGGTAGTAATTTTCTTCATCTAAATACTCATTTTGATAAGAATTTTCAAGAATTAATTGATGTTTTGGTGGATTTCCAATAGGTTAGTAAGTTTCTTTTCTTAATTTTAGATTTTCTATGAAAGTGTGAATATGTAAATTTTGGAATTTTCTATTAGCATGATTTAATTGTTTAATTGGGTATGAATGAAGCTATTTTGATTAATTATTAATGATTTTCAAGTTAAATGGAAGAAAGAATTAAGTTTGGGATGAGTTGGGTGAAGAGCGAGAATTTAGGGTTATGAAAAATTTGAATTCTTGGAATCATGTGTTTTAATTGTGCAAATTGATTACAAATGTGTTGATTTGATGCATAAACAATGATTTTAAAGTCAAATGGTAGATTTGATTAAGTTTGGTTGGAGTTTGAGAATGGAAGTGTGATATAGAGTTTTGGAAAATAATTTTTCCAAAGTTGTTGAACTGTATAATTTTATTAGTTTAATCTTGTTGTTTGGTGATATAAGTGATGAATATAAGCTTAAAATGATTAATGGATTGTGTTGGAATGGAAAACCTTCAATGGGGGAAGGTTATGTCATTTTAGGATTTTGTGTATAAGAGTGTGTTTTTGTAATGTAAATGGTTTAAATGTATTAAAATATATTTCTAATAATATAAATAATCTTAATATATTAAAATGAATGGCCTTGTATGAGAATCCAAAGTTAAAGTGAGGTTAGCCTTAAATTTTGGATTTTTGCTTGGATGGGGTTTAATTATTGTTTAATATTGGAAATGCTATTAAATGTGATACTAAATGATTATTTGTTATCACATTTTGTTTAGGTATTGAGGAAGATTGATTTGCTTCATCCAAGTGGTTAAGGGCAAGTTGGAAGGATAGGATTGGAGGTTGTTTAAGCTTGTTTTGGTTTCTATTTGAGGTAAGTACAAACTTTGAATAGATTGGTTATGTTTGCATGACATTTGGGCTTAACAAATTTTGGTTGGAAAAAGTGTTGAGCTACTTGATACATTGGTTATATATGAATAATGTGTTGTGACATTTGTAATATCATATATGTGTTAAATGCATTGTGAAAAGCCATTGATAATGGCTAAATTATGTAAAATGTGATTAATATGTGAATTATATGGAAATACCCAAAGTAATTGGGTAAGGTGTTGTAAATGCAAAAATGTGGTATAATGTAATGAGATACGTGGAAATATAATGAAATAAATTGATATCGATATAAATGAGAAATATGAATAATTGTTTGCCTAGTATGTTATTCAATTTTCAGAGTTCTGTATCTGGCTGCATGCCTATTATTTACCTACTGGCTAGACGCTTGGCATCACTGTGAAAATATTTTTGAGGTGAAATGACCGGGTCGTAAGCCTCAAAAAAAGTCCTTGAAGCTGGGCTGGGAAAAATGACCGGGTCGTAAGCTCAGACCTAGTTGGACTATTACACCTACGGGGCTAGACACATGGTGTCATTATATACCAAAATAGTAACTCTGAAATTTAAATAGCATATTAGCTATCTTTGGGCCCATGCTTGTGTTTGTTTTTAGGTGAATTGTGGATTTGTGAAATATTTGAAAAATATGAGAAAAATGGAATGATGTGATATCCATATGCGTTGTGCATTGGCATTGCATTTGAGTTTTATTGTTATCAAGTTTGTATTACTAGGCTTTTGGCTTAGCACAATTGTTTACATCGCGTAGGTGACATGGTACATTCGGCTGGGCCAGAAAGTTCTTTTAGACCAGGTCGGGTCTAGACTTGTGGTTGTGCTTGTAGAGTTGATATCAAGATCCGAAACACTATCAGCAGCATGTATATATTTTATGTTATTGTATATTTTGGGTAATATACATATTATATCATATTTTTGGATTTTATGTATTGTAAATTATAAAGAATATTTGGGTATTTAAAATAGGGGTTTAAATGTGTTATAATATATATATATCTATATTTATAAATGTTTTGAGAAGATTGTGGAAAATTTTAGAAGTTAAGGCAAAGATGTGGTTTATTGTTTAATAGAAATGTTCTTTTTGCAGGTTGTGTAACTGATAAATTTTAGGATGTCCAAATTACAGATAAAACTCTGGCGAATTTTTCCCAAAAATTTTTATATAAAATGTTTATTTTGGGTTCTTATAACAAGTAAAGAATATTTATATACTATTTAATTTTATATATTTAGTATTTGAAATTTTAAATCAGAAATGTAAAATTTTTTATTAAATCGGTCTATGACATTTTTATACCGTATATACATATTTTGCATATGCTGAAAATATATATTGTGCGTATATAGGGCATAATGGTGTTACAGTGCACCCTACTAACCACAACACTATGCCCTAAAAGATTTGTCAACAAAATATCAAATCCTAGGGATTCTAAATGCAAATCACTCACAGGAAATATGGATGCACTAATATATGAATGAGTTGACCCAAGGTCTATCAATGCAAGAACTGAAGTACCAAATAAAATAAAAGTGTCAGCTATCACAGCTAAAGCATTCGGTTGCCTCTACATCACATAAACTTATTGTGATTGTCCTGCATCTTCTGGTCTACCTCCAGCTGTAGAACCTCCTCTCTACCAGACCCTGATCTACCATCTCTACTAAAACCTCTATCACCATGACCCCCACTGAAAATGGGTCTAGAAACTATTGTATCTGTCTGTCCATCATCTGGCGGCTCTAGACAAATTCTAATAAAATGATCTGGCGATCCACATCTGTAACATAATGCTGGTGCACTTATCTTCCAGCAGACACCTCCATGTGTCCTACCACAATGAAAATAAGTAGGTTGACCATATCTCTGAGTCACTAGAGTCGAAGCACTAGCCACTGAGACTGCAGGTCTTTGTCTGTCTCTGCTGTTGTACTGACCTGCAAGACTGCCCTTGGCTCCTACTGAATCTCTGAAAATATCCCCTCGGCCTCTCTTTAATGATGAAGACCTTGCCTCACTCTGGGATTTCCTAGCTCTAGTCTCCTCAACCCTAGCAGCTGTTGCAAACCCTGTGATCTTTCAGCACTCTTGGCAGTTGTAACCAACTGAAAAAAATAAATCTTAATACTGGGAGCCTGCTATAATGCACATGATAGAGGGTCTCTGTAACATCCTAAAATTTTTAAAAATTTTTAATTTTTGAAAAATTGGATAAAATAAATTATAATTTAAAAGGATAAATTAAATTAATGGTTTTAAATAAAAAATAAAGGGATTTTAAATGAAAAAGTGGAATATATATGTGATATATATGCAAAATATACATAACATATAAAAGTCAACATTTTTTAAAAGAAAAGGGTATTTTAGTAATTAACTCTTATAAATTTAAAATTAAAAAAATAATTCAAAAACAAATTATTTTTGAATGGAAGAGGAAAATTAGGACTTTTAATTTATTAAAAAATAATTAAATATTAAATTATTTTAATATATATATGTGTGTGGTTTAAAAAAAAGATGAAAGGAAAAGAAATATTAAAAGTCTTCTTCTTCTTCTTCTTCTCTTTCCTTTGGCAGAAAATTCCATGGAAGCTAGACCTAAGATTCTACATCTTCCATACTCCATAAATTGAAGGAATTAACAAGTTACAAGTAGATTTTGGTGATATCCACCAAAATTAGTAAGTTTTCATCTCTTTTCATTGAATTCCATGGAAGTTTGTATTATGTTAGAATTTGGATTTTGATGTAGTTTGTTATAATTGTTGAAATTGGTGTGTATGATGTTATTTTGGATAGTTAACAATGATTCTAAGGTTAGATTGAAGAGATGATAGAGTTTGGTTAAAGATTGGTGAAGAGAGAGAATTTAGGGTTATGGATTTTTGGGGTTTTGAAAACATGAACTTTAATTGTGCAAATTGTTATAAATGAGTTGTTTTGATTCATAAACAAGTATTTTAAAGTCAAATATTGGATTTGGTGGTGTTGGGTTGGAGTTTGAGAATAGAAGTGGAGATTTTGAGTTTTGAAAAAGTAATTTTCCAAAGTGGTTGAATTGTGTGATTTTATTTGTTTAAGCATGTTGCTTAGTGTTAAAAGTGATGAATATAATCTTGGAATGAGTAATGGATTGTGTTGGAATGGAAAACCTTTAATGGGGGAAGGTTATGCCATTTTTGAGATTTTGTGTATAAGAGTGTATTTTTATAATGTAAATTATTTAAATGTATTAAAATATATTTTTAATAATATAAATAAACTTAAAACACTAATTTAATTGTCTTAGAATGAAATTCTAATGTTGAAGTGAGGAAAGGCTAAATTTTTAGAAATTTGTAGGAGTGATGTGTAATTATGGTTTAATATTGGAAATGTCATTAAATGTGATACTAAATGATTATTTGTTATTACATTTGGTTTAGGCATTGAGGGAGGTTGATTTGCTTCATCCAAGTGGTGAAGAGCAAGTTGGAAAAATTGGATTGAAGGTTGTTTTTAGCTTGCTTTGGGTTGTTAGTAGAGGTATGTACAAACTTTGAATATAATGTCTATATTTGCATAAAATTTGGACTTAATACATTTTGGTTGAAAAATGTGTTAAGCTACTTGGTTCATTGATTGTGTATGAATAATATGCTATGACATTTGTAATGTCATATGTGTGTTAAATGCATTATGAAAAGCCATTGATAAAGGCTTATTTGTGTAACATGTGAAATATGCATATTATGTGAAAATATCCAAAGTAATTGGGTAATGTGTTGTGAATGCAAAAATGAGATATGTGTAATAATGAAATGAATTGATATTGATAAAAGTGAGAAAAGTGAGAAAGATGTGAAAAATGATAAAAGTAAGAAAAAAATTTGAAAATAAGGCAATGTGCCTAGATTGAATATGTACAAATGAGAGAGATTAATAATGAGAAATATGAATAAATTATGTGCCTAGTATGTTATTCAATTTTCAGAGTTCTGGGTTTGGTGGCATGCCTATGATTGCCTACGGGCTAAACGCTGGAATGGTGAAAATACTGGGTCATAAGCTAGTGCAGCTGATAAATATGATGTTTTTGGGGTGAAAAGACTGGGTCGTAAGCCTCAAAAACCATAGCAGTCTAGCCAGGTTGAGGACGAAGATACTGGGGCCTAAGGGTCTAGCGGGGTTAAGGTCCAAGAGACTGGGGCTGTTACATTATCCATGGATATATTGCCTACGGGGCTAGACACATGGTGTCATTATGGACCAAAGCAGTAACTCTAAAATTTGAATAGCATATTAGATCTTTTTGGGCCCATGATTGTCTTTGTTTTAATGTGAATTATGAATTATCATACAATTGAGTAATATAATGTTATGATTTGTGCTTATGAAATATTTGAAAAATATAAGAAAGTGGATTGATGTGACATCTATATGCATTGTGCATTTGGTATTGCATTGAGTTATATTGTTATTATCAAAGTTTGTAGCACTAGGCTTTGACTTAGTGCGATTATTTCCATCGCACAGGTGACAGGGCAGACCCAGCTGAGCTAGAGAGTTTTTCTAGACTAGGTCGTGTCTAGACTTGTAATTGAGCTTGTTGAGTTGCTATCGAGATCAAAAACACTTCCAGCAGCATGTATATATTTTTTATGTTATTGTACATTTAGAGATTTTTGCAAAATATATTATGTTTTGGATTTTACGTATTGTATATTATAATGAATGTTTGGCTTAATGTATTTGAAATGGAAGAGTAAGTGTGTTTTAAATTATATATATCTATATATATAAATGTTTGAGAAAGTTGGTGAAATTGAGAAGTATGGCTGAGATGGTGATTTGAAATTATTTGGGAGTGTTTTCTTTTTGCAGGTTGAGTAATTGCTAAATTTTAGGATGTCCAAATTACAGACAAAACTCTGGCGAATTTTTCCCAAAAATTATATATATTATTTATTTTGGGTTCTTATAACAAGTAAAGAATATTTATATTCTATTTAATTTTTATATATTTAGAATTTGAAATTTTAAATTGGAAATATGAAAATTTTTTATTAAACCGGTCTGTGACATTTTTGTACCGTATATGCGTATTTTACATATGCTGAAAATATATATTGTATGTATATAGGGTATAAGGGTGTTACATTTGTTTTGGTATCAGAGCCTAGGTTTGAGGTTCTCGACCTAGGTGGAATGATAGAGAGAGAAAATGGGGGATTTTAAAATAGTTTTTAATTGTAATACATGCATTGGCACTGGCAGTTTCTGATCTCTGATATAGTATTTTCTGCTTTGTTTGCAGATATAGGTAGTTATGACGTCTTGGCCGCATCAGGCTGCTGAGGGTAGTGCAGAGAGTGTGGCTCTAGATAAGGGTAGAGATGGAGCTAGAGTTGTATCTGCTGGTGAGGCATCTGTTTCTGTGCCTGTGAGATCAGCAGCTAATGAGATTTTGCCTGGCTGGGTATGGCATATGGTAGAGTTGTTGAGGCATGCTCTAGTTCCACAGCCACAGCCGCAGCCGCAGTTGCTGGTGTGGCAGTATGATAAACTGAGAAAGTATGGAGCTAAGGACTTTGTTGGTACTACAGACTCTGCTGTAGCAGAGCAGGGGCTAGACCAGGTTCAGAGCGTATTCATTCAGTTACAGGCTAGTCCAGAAGAGAAGTTTGATTATGCCAGATCTCTTCTATAGAGAGATGCATATGATTGTGGAAGACAGTTTCACATGCTCTGGATGATCCACCAGTCCTGACTTATGATGATTTCATGCGGGAATTTGAGCAGAAGTATACTCCAAAAGAGTATAAAGATGCAAAGAAGATAGAGTTCCTGAGTTTGAGACAGGATACCAAGACAGTGACCGAGTATGAGATCGAGTTTATCCAGTTGAGTCACTATACTAGTGTGATTATTTCTGACAATTTTGACAGGTGTAGGAGGTTTGAGGAGGGTCTCAGACCCTCTATCATGTGCATCATCGCAGGCTCTCGATATCAGAATTTTTTCAGTTAGTTGCAGCTGCCAGGAGTGTTGAGAGGGCACAGAGTCTTGCAGCAGCTGTCAGGGTTGAGGAGACCAGAGTTAGGAGATCCCAGAGTGAGGCAGGGTCTTCATTAGTGAAGAGATGCTGAGGGGGACATTTTCAGAGCTTTAGTAGGAGTCAGGGGCAGTTTGGTAGGTTAGTACAGCAGCAGAGACAGAGATAGAGACCTGCAGTTTCAGTTGCTAATGCACTGACTCCAGTGGCTCAGAGACCTACTCCACCTACTTACATTCATTGTGGTAGAGTACACAAAGGTGTCTGCTGGTGGAGAGGTGCTTCAGGAGTGTACTTTAGATGTGGATTCTCAGACCATTTTATCAGAGATTGTCCCGAGTCACTTGAGGTTAGGCAAGCAGATACTGCAGCTTCTCGACCCAGTGCCAAAGGGGGTCGTGGTGGCAGAGGTTTTAGTAGAGGTGGTCGACCTGGGTTTAGTCAAATAGGAGGCTATACATCTGCAGGCAGTAGGCCAGATGAGGCTGGGCCATCTCAGCGGGTTTATGTGATGCAGAGGCAGCCGGATGCTTCAGCAGTCATTGCGGGTACATTTTTTTTATTTGGTATTTAGTCCTTGCTCTATTAGATCAAGGATCTACGCATTCATACATAAGTGCATCTATCTTTCATGTGATTGAATAGCATTCTGAGTCCCTAGGATTTGATGTTTTGGTCACAAATCCTTTAAGGCATAGTGTTTATAGTGAGTAAGGTGCACGAGATAGTCCAGTTGTTGTTCAGGATGAGGAGTTTCTCGGTGACCTGATTGAGATGCCTTTCAGGGAATATGATCTGATTTTAGGCGTGGATTGGTTATCCAAGCATGGGGCTATGGTACACTGTCAAAAGAAATGTGTTACTTTGAAAACATGTGATGGTAGGGATGTGATGGTATATGGTGAGCAGAAGTCTTTCATCCATGTTAGTTTCAACTGTTTCAGCTAGGAGGATGATTCAGAAGGGATGTGAGGCTTATCTTGCTCATGTTGTAGATACTAGAGTAGTGGGATCCCTACTTGAAAGTATACCCACAGTTGCCAAGTTTCCAGATGTTTTCCCAGATGAGTTGCTAGGGGTACCTCCTGAGAGAGAAGTGGAGTTTGGTATCGATTTGTTGCCTGGTACCACTCCTATTTCTATCACCCCTTATCAAATGGCACCTACTGAGTTGAGAGAGTTGAAGGTGCAGTTGCAGGAGTTATTGGATAAAGGGTTTATCCACCCTAGTGTGTCCCCGTGGGGAGCGCCTGTGTTGTTTGTGAAGAAGAAGGATAGCACCATGAGATTGCATATTGATTATAGGCAGTTGAATAAGGTGACCATCAAGAACAAGTATCCTTTACCTCGAATAGATGATCTTTTTTATCAGTTGAAGGGAGCAGCAGTATTCTCTAAGATTGATTTGAGATCAGGGTACCATCAGTTAAGAGTCAGAGATGTAGATGTACCCAAGACAGTTTTTTGCACAAGGTATGGGCATTATGAGTTTCTGGTGATGCCCTTTGGATTGAAAAAAACACCAACAGCTTTTATGGATTTGATGAACAGGGTATTCAGACCATTTTGGATCAGTTTGTGGTAGTCTTCATTGATGACATCTTGGTGTATTCGCGTAATGAGGAGGATCATGATAGGCATTTGCGGATCATATTGCAGACTCTGAGAGAGAAATAGTTGTATGCCAAGCTGTCTAAGTGTGAGTTTTGGCTCGATCAGGTAGCTTTTCTTGGTCATGTGGTTTCAGTAGAGGGTATTAGAGTTGATCCGAGTAAACTTGAATTGGATTCCGCCAAAGACTGTGATAGAGGTTAGAATTTTTCTGGGATTGGTAGGCTATTATCTTTGATTTGTGAATGGTTTTTCTATAATAGTTGCACCAATCACTAGATTACTTCGAAAAGGAGTTAGATTTGTGTGGACAGATCGGCGTCAGGTGACAGAGATAGATTGTGTATTCCTGATGATGCAGAATTAAAAAGAATGATATTAGAGGAAGCACATCAGTAACTTTTTGTTATGCACCCTGGGAGAACCAAGATGTATCAGGACTTGAAACAACATTATTAGTGGTCAGGTATAAAGAGGGACATAGCAGAGTTTATATCCAGATGTCTCACTTGCCAGAAAGTGAAGGCTGAGCACCAAGTTCCATCAGGGTTGCTCCAACCTTTATCAGTGCTAGAGTGGAAATGGGAGCGAGTGACAATGGATTTTGTGACTGGACTACATTTAACTCAGAAGAAGCATGATGCAATCTGGGTGATAGTTGATCGGATGATGAAGACAGCTCATTTTCTTCCAGTTCGGATGGATTATTCTCTTGAGAGTTTGGCTGAGCTGTATATCAACGAGATAGTCAAGTTTCATGGAGTCCCAGTTCGAGGTTTTGGAAGAGTTTGCATGATGCTTTGGGTTCTCGATTGCATTTTAGTACTGCTTTTCATCCTCAGACGGATGGACAATCAGAGAGAGTGATACAGATTCTGAAGGATATGTTGAGGAGCTGTATCATTGATTTTACCGGGAATTGAGATAGATTTTTGCCATTAATTGAGTTTGCTTATAACAATAGTCATCAGTCTAGTATTGTGATGACTCCTTATGAAGCTTTATATGGCAGGAGATGCTGGACACCTTTGTGTTGGGATGAAGTTGGAGAAGGTAAACTGGTTGGTCTCGATTTGATTAAGGAAACAGAGGCGAAAGTGAAGGTGATTCGGGGTCATTTGAAATCAGCTTCAGACCAACAGAAATCCTATTCAGATTTGAAGAGAAGAGACATAGAGTTCAGTTTGGGAGATAAAGTGCTTCTGAAGGTGCCTCCATGGAAGAAGATTTTGAGATTTGGCCACAAAGGAAAGTTGAGTCCTCGTTTCATAAGACCATATGAGGTGTGGGAGAGAGTTGGTCCAGTGGCTTATAGACTAGCTTTGCCGCCTGAGTTGGATAGAACACATAATGTTTTCCATGTCTCGATGTTTCGGAGATACAGGTCTGACCCATCTCATATCTTGTGATAGGAGTCCATTGAGGTGAGTCTAGATCTGACTTACGAGAAAAAACCAGTGGCGATTTTGGCACGAGAGGTTAAAAAATTGAGTAATAAGAGGGTGCCACTTGTGAAAGTTCTTTGGAGGAATCATGCCACTGAGGAGGCGACATGGGAAAGTGAGCAGACGATGCAGAGTTAGTTTTCCCATTTGTTCCATGTCACGACCCAACTTATACATATGTACAGTACGTCCATGTACAGTAAGAGGAACCATCCCGAGGAGCTACTCAAGAGCGCGAAGTGAAGGGAAGTTCTGTAGAACTGAAAGGACCTATTTGAAAAGATTGCAAAGTTTTGTGGAGGTGACTATAATTACCAAAAGTTGTTTTGAAGGTCCTTAATAGTGCATATAACAAACTCTAAAAATGGAAATTAGAGAAAAATCGGGGTAGCAACGGCGCGACACGGTTTTTCTCGAAAATGCACGGTTTGCAAGATATAGGGGATTTTGACCAGGGGCATCATGGTCATTTTAAAAAGTGTCTCGAAAGTAATAATGGATCTCAAAAATGAAAAGTAGAGGAAAAATTGAATCAAAAAGTGTACCACAGCATTCGGCGAAAGTGCGGGGTTTAAAAGTTACGAACAAGTAATCGCTAGAGGGTATTTTGGTCTTTTCACATCTTAGACCATAAAATTACAGCACAAGGAGGTTGAGGGGCCAAAATATAATTAAAAGAAAGTCCAAGGGCTTGGGTTTTAAATAAATAAAAGAAAGAGACATTTGGACCAATGAGAATTAGCCATTTTCCCACTTAAGTGTACCAATGGAAAATCAACACTTACACCATCACATCTAAACCTCTCTTGGCTGCCATTTGGAGGAGAGAACACCAAATAAATAAAAGCCAAGAGCTCTCTTTGTTCTTGCTTGGCCGAATTGAAGAGAAAGGGAAAAGAGAGAGAGATTGTTTTTCAAGTAGCTAATTTTGGTTGCAAACTTGGGTGGAGAATAAGATTTTAAGGTAAGAAAATTCATCTATGGTCCTATTTCTTTCATTGGTTATATTATTTGCAAGATACAAATGAAAGAATAAATATGATGATTATAGAAAATTTAAGAAGTTGAAGAGAAAGTGAAAGAGATGATTTGCACATATAAGATTAAGGATAAAAAGGATGACTAGTAGTATTAGTTAGCAAAATGAGGCATGAAGCACTTAAATTTTATTATGTTCTTGACATGGATTTTATGAAAATTACAGGAAATCAAGAAGTGAGAGAGAAGGAAGCAAAGAAGGCATAAAAGAACTAGAAACAAGTGAAAAGAATTAAGGTTTGATACTTAAATCATTGCCCTTTTCAATTAATTCACATATTTTGCATTATGGGACTTTTGAAATGGTTTTGAAATGATGTTATTATGTGTAGTAAATATGTGGGAAAGTGCTCTTGAACCATTTGTAATCATTTGATTGTGAAAAGAATGAAAACAAAACAAACTAGCTAAATTTGCTCAATTATCCATAAACTTTGATGAACTTTTAATCACCCCTTTGGTTTGATTTTTGAAAAAGGGACCCTTAGTACTTCAATGGTATCACAAAAGGAGTATAAAAATTAATTTTGCAAGAAAAAAATGAATTTCCCTCAAGTTTTGAAAATTGGGCCGAATGGTCCCTTTTGGGCACCATTCTGCAGCTTTCATTTTGGGCAGTCCGTTGAAGGGGCAAACGAAGGAATTTTTCGATGCAATTTTACATGCATTTGGTAACTTATGTAAGTGTTTTCCTGCAAAAATTCAGCCAAAAATAAGTTTGTTTACTTGGTCAAAACTTTTGCCAAAGTTGACTGATTTCCAGCAGTAAAAACAGATTTTACCATTTAGTTGACGCGCGCCATTGTGTTGCTGATTTTACGCGCCGTGCCACTATTTATTTGGTCATTTTTTTTTTCTAAATGTGTTAAAACTTGAATATTATGATATGGATTGAAGTTAAATCATATAAAATGACATGAAGGAGAATTGGAAATGATCAGAAAGGCATCATGACAAGCTATTCCAACAATACATGCATTATAGAAAAATCATGGCTTATTGAATATCATGATCAAATTAATTAATAAATTGTTTACACTCTACTTGGTTATGACAGAACCCTTGAGATAAGGGTATGATGCATCATACTATTATTGCAATACTGCTCATGACATGATATTCCGGCTGAAGGCCGATGATTACAATGACATGATCAATGATTCAATGAACAATGGCTATTAGCACATGTGCAAGAATTATGATGAAGGATGATGAAATATGCACCATGACGCATATCATCCTGTAATATCTCACCATGATGAGATATATTTATCATGACCCGTGTCTTATCCATTGATGTTCTGTTAAACCAGTAGAGCACCTAAATTGATAAAAGCAAAACAAGTAATTTCTAAATTCAGAATATGAGATTTAATCTTTTATCATTATGTTTAGATCTTATTCATTGATTTAAAGTATTCAAATACATGTTTTTATTTAATTACTCTTTTAATCTATTTATTTAATGCAATGATTTAAGTACCCACTAAGCAAACGCTTAGCGAGTTTAGTTTTCTTTTCTAAACTCGTAGGTTGAGCGAGAAGTTGTTTTCTGCAGTGTCTCAAGCAGCTGGTGTTGGCAACTTTTCGGATAGAAAGTTATTATAAGTAATGTAACTAGAATGGCATGTACATATGTTAGCGTAAACTAAGAATTGTACGTATGACTAGTAAAAGACCAAAGTACGTGTGCTAAGTATATTAACTACTGTATGTTGGTATGAATTAGTGTGTATGGATGTGTGTGTAGAAGTGTGAAATTTTAATGCAGGTTTTGGTGGAGGATATAAGGAGGTAGACTATAGAAGTGCTTGAGATTGATTGGTTGAGATAAAAAATGTTTTCATTAAATCAAAAAAATCAGTTTTGGTGACACTTGGGACCACCAATTATAGGTGAAACTCTGGCAAAATTTTTGTAAAATGTGTATTATATATTGACTAAGTATAGAACCAAGACTCGAATATCATAAAATAGCATTCCATCTTGGTCTATAAACATAAGCTAAGATGGGGTGTTACATTTAGTGGTATCAGAGCATTGGTTTAGTCGATTCTGGGTAGTTAGTTGAATCAAACTTTGAATGCATGACACATAGGTTTAGGAAGGGAATTTTAATAAGCTGATGTGTATGTTTATGATGCTTATTAGTAATATTGTGGTATTGATAACAGGAGTGAGGATGAGTGATTCGAAGCAACCAGCTAAATTGGCTTTAGGTCCTAAACCTTATCCTCGGGCCAGCACAAGTGAGAAACAAGCCATAGATAAGAAGCTTTTTGAATTGGGGAAGGAGAATCTGCGCCAGAAAATTAAAATGGAAGCCAGAGAGAGAGAAATAGCAGAGTTAAAAGAAGAATTAGTTAGAATGAAAGGGAAACAGGAGGAGCAAGAGGAAGTAATAGATCAGTTGAGAGATTTGAGACTCCAGGACCGGGAAGACTTAGTGTTAGCCCTGGATAATAGTAGGCTCTTGATGGAAGATGTTAGGGCGTTACAAGTGGATAAGAGGCAAACTACAGTAGAGCTTGAGAATGTGAATCCTTTGGCTAGGACCTTGCAAGGAAGGGTAGAGATGTTACAGGATAGAATGGATGAACTCCCTCGTAACCTTCCTAAAGTTCAGTCTAACGAGGTAGATCCGGATTCGATGGAGCTTGCTTCAGATAGTGCTACCTCTCCCCGAGCTCCTACTTATTGAGCTGTGATGGGCTGATGATTTTGCTACCCCTTTGGTTATGTATATAGGCGGATAAAAATGCAACAGTAGATAGGCCATTTTGTTGTAAATAGATATAAATAGGCCATAAGTAGGAGTATGTGATGATATATGTTAAATATGTATGAAAACACGATTATGTGAATAAATAAGGTTATGTTTATATTAAGTGTATGATCTGAAATTATGATTGGAATTTATCTATGTACATGCCATATAGGAAATTTAATATGCCAAGCCAAACCAGCTGCTAACTTTATTATGATATAAATGTATATGATTGTAGAATGTCGCAAGAAGTTGAATCACAGAGAGCCGTAGACGAGGAGGGCGAGTCACGTGCCTCCGTGCCTACGAATGTAGAGGAGAGTCTTGGAACTATGCCCCAACCAGCAGCGGCGGCCGCGGAAGGCCCCGATGCTTATTTATGACAGATGGCAGCAGCATTTCAACAAATGGCAGGAATGGTACCTGCTGCTGCCGAAAGAGAGAGAAAGGCCCCAATCGAGAAATTAAGGAAGTATGGGGCTAAGGAATTTAAAGCCAGTAGGGAAGAAGGATCTGAGGAAGCGGAATACTGGTTAGATAGTACCATTAGAGCGTTGGATCAATTAAGGTGCACACCAGAGGAAAGATTTATTTGTGCCACGTCTCTTTTGGCTGAAGAAGCGTACATTTGGTGGGAGACTACACAGCAGCGCGTGCCACCAGAACAGCAGACATGGGAATTTTTCCAAACCGAGTTTAAGAAGAGATATATCACCGAGGCGTACTTAAATGCAAAAAGGAATGAATTCACGTACTTAAAGCAAGGAAGAATGACGGCATCCGAGTATGAAAAAGAGTTCACTCGTCTTAGTAAGTACGCGAGGAGAATGATAAAAACAGAACAGAAAAGATGCCAGAGATTCTTAGAAGGATTAAACAATGAAATCAAAGTGCAATTGGTAGCCATAGATATATCAGAATTTTCCAAGCTTGTTGCAAAGGCTTTGGACGTTGAGAAAGTACAAGTGGATGAGAGGAATAGGCATCAGCGCATGCAGCAAAAAAGGATGCAAACTCGAGGCCCGGGAGGACCTCAGCAGGCCCGAAAGAGATTCATGGGAGGAAGTAGTTCTATACAACAAGGCCGACAATCTCAGAATCAGAGGTCAGGCCGAGGTATGAGTTATCAAACATCTGTAGCTAGTGCACCGGGGTCGTTTGGAAGAGGCTTCGGAAGAGGATTAAGTAGAGGCATATGAAGAAGTAACAATCCAGGAATTAGTGGAGGATTTGGAAGAAACACGGGTTTTGAAGGATATATTTTTCCTCTATGTGAGCATTGTGGACGAAGACATGGGGGTGAATGTTGGTATTTAACCGAAGGATGCTGGGAATGTGGAGCACCAGACCATATAAAGGTGAACTGCCCTAAAATACAGATGAATACTCCTGCACCAACGGAGAGGTCACAACCTACCTTTGGCAGAGGCCGAGGTAGAGGAAGAGGAGGTAATCCAAATTTTCAAAAGGCACAATCAGAGACTGTTAACCAGCCTAGTACAAGTGCACCAGCAAGGGTATATGCAATGAGAACCCGAGAAGAAGAAGAAGCACCGGATGTCATTGTTGGTACGTTTTATATGTTCAGCAAATCTGTACATGCTTTAATTGATCCCAGATCCACACATTCGTACATATGCATGCATAGTGAGAATTTAGAAGGATTACCAGTAGAATATGTCAAGTCCGGTATATTAGTTACAAACCCTATAGGAGATGAAGTAGTTACGAACAAAGTAATCAAAGAATGCCCTATAGAGATACACAGAAATGTATTTCTTGGAAATTTGATGGAATTACCATTTCGGGAATTTGATGTAATTTTAGGAATGAACTGGTTAGCAAAGCATAAAGCAATAGTTGACTGTGAGAAGAAAAGGGTGACGCTCCATACCCCTCGCGGAGAGGAAGTGACAGTAGTCGGAAAAAGAGGTGACTATTTGAACAACATAATATCGGCAGTGACGGCAAGGAAGCTAATACAAAAGGGATGCGAGGCATATCTAGTAAGCGCCATGGAAGCAAAGAAAGACGCTACTAAGATCCAAGACATACCGACGGTGCGTGATTTTCCCGATGTTTTCCCAGATGAGCTACCCGGACTACCACCTAAGAGAGAAGTGGAATTCACCATAGATGTTTATCCGGGAGCTGCACTAGTGTCGATTCCCCCATACCAAATGGCGCCAGCGGAACTCAAGGAATTGAAGATACAATTACAAGAGCTACTCGACAAAGGCTTTATACGACCAAGCGTTTCCCCATGGGGCGCACCGGTACTTTTTGTCAAGAAGAAGGATGGATCCTTAAGGCTATGTGTGGATTATCGACAGTTGAACAAGCTCACAATCAAGAACAAGTATCCACAACACACATTGACGATTTATTCGATCAACTCAAAGGAGCTAGTGTATTTTCAAAAATAGATCTCCGATCGGGATACCATCAGCTGCAAATTAAGGAGGGGGACATTCCAAAGACTGCTTTCAGAACTCGGTAAGGACATTATGAGTTTCTTGTAATGCCTTTTGGGCTTACAAACGCACCAGCAGTATTTATGGATTTGATGAATCAAATTTTCCATCCGTACCTTGACCAATTCGTAGTGGTGTTTATAGAAGACATTCTTGTTTATTCAAAGAACAAAGAAGAGCACGATCGACACCTCAACATTTTATTGCAAACATTGAGAGAAAAACAACTATATGCCAAGCTCAGTAAGTGTGAATTTTAGCTGGAAGAAGTGACATTCTTGGGACACATTGTATCTGCTGAGGGCATCAGAGTGGATCCTAAGAAAATAGAAGCTATTTTGGATTGGAAACCGCCAAGGACAGTAACAGAAGTGAGAAGTTTCTTAGGATTGGCAGGATACTATCGATGATTTGTGAAAGGATTTTCCATTATCGCTGCCCCAATGACCAAGTTGCATCAGAAGAATGCTAGATTTCAGTGGACAGATGAATGTCAAAGAAGCTTCAAGAAACTGAAAGAAAAGCTAACAAATGCCCCGATACTCACGTAACCAGTGTCCGGTAAGGACTTTGTGATATATAGCGATGCATCACACATTGGCCTAGGTTGTGTACTCATGCAAGAAGGTAAAGTGGTCGCGTATGTTTCCTGGCAACTTAAACCATACGAGAAGAATTATCCAACACACGATTTAGAATTGGCGGCTATTGTATTGGCATTCAAGACATGGAGACATTATCTGTATGGAGAAAAATGCTACATTTACACGGATCACAAAAGCTTGAAGTATTTGCCAACACAAAAGAACCTCAATTTGTGACAAAGGAAATGGATCCAAATTTTGGAGAATTATGACTATGTCATAAACTATCATTCAGGAAAGGCAAACGTCGTGGCCGACGCACTTAGTAGGAAATCAATGCAAGCCTTAAGTGCTATGAGGATCAGTTTGAGACCAACAGAAGAAGGAGCACTGCTAGCAGAAATGCAAACACGACCCACACTTTTTCAGGAAATCCACCAAGCACAAAAAAAAAAAGAAGATAAACAAGTCCAAAAATGGATCAAGCAAGTACAAGAAGGAAAAAGTACAAAGTTTCAAATTTCAAAAGACGGCAGGTTATATTACGAAAGTTGGACAGTAATACCAGCAACAGGAGATATAAAAAAGAAGATTCTTCAGGAAGCCCACAGTAGTCCTTACGCAATGCACCCAGGGGCAACAAAAATGTACCAAGACTTGAAGAAATTCTATTGGTGGCCAGGAATGAAGAGAGACATTGTAGATTTCGTAACTAAGTGTTTGCCATGCCAGCAAGTGAAAGCAGAACATCAAGTACCATCAGGACTATTACAGCCAATTACAATTCTGACATGGAAATGGGATCGCATCACTATGGATTTTGTCACATGACTGCCAATGACTAGAGATAAACATGACGCTGTATGGGTAATTGTCGATCGATTAACTAAGTCAGCTCATTTTCTGCTTGTGCGAATGGACTATTCAATGGATAAGTTGGCAGAAATATACGTCAAAGAGATTGTACGATTGCATGGAGTCCCGACATCTATTATTTCGTACAGAGATCCACGGTTCACTTTGAACTTTTGGAGAAAGCTCCAAACAGCCCTCGGAACCCAAGCAAGCTATAGCACTGCTTTCCATCCTCAAACGGATGGGCAATCTGAAAGAGTAATTCAGATTTTGGAGGACATGTTGAGAGCGTTTGTTATGGAGTTTAAAGGCAGCTGGGATAAGTACCTAAGCCTAATGGAATTCGCATATAACAACAGCTACCAATCCAGCATACAGATGGCACCCTATGAAGCATTGTATGGAAGAAAGTGTAGAACGCCAGTATGTTGGACAGAACTAAGTGAGGAAGAAGTTATTGGACCCGACATTGTGAAGGAGACTCAGGAGAAAGTGGACATCATTCGAGACAGACTAAAGGTTGCATCAGATAGACAGAAGTCGTACGCAGACCTTAAACGAAAAGACATAGAATTTGCAGTAGGGGACAAAGTTTTCCTTAAAGTTTCTCCATGGAAGAAAGTACTGAGATTTAAGCAGAAAGGCAAGTTAAGTCCCAGATTCATTGGACCGTACGAAGTCATTGAACGTATAGGCCGAGTAGCTTATCAGCTAGCCCTACCACCCAAACTGGACAGGATACATAATGTTTTTCATGTTTCGATGTTACGACGATATCGTTCAGACCCTGCACACATCATCAAGACACAAGATATTGAGGTCCAGCTCGACTTGACTTATGAAGAGGAGTCAGTGAAGATTTTGGCACGAGAGGTTAAAGAATTGAGAAATAAGAAAATTCCTCTGGTTAAGGTATTGTGGAGAAATCATAAGGTAGAAGAGGCAACCTGGGAAAGAGAAGAAACTATGAAGCAGCAATACCCGCACTTGTTTACAACTGACCAGCTTCGGGACGAAGCCTAAATTTTAGAGGGGAAGAAATGTCATGACCCAACTTATACATATGTACAGTACGTCCATGTACAGTAAGAAGAACCATCCCGAGAAGCTACTTAAGAGCGTGAAGTGAAGGGAACTTCTGTAGAACTGAAAGGACCTATTTGAAAAGATTACAAAGTTTTGTGGAGGTGACTGTAATTACCAAAAGTTGTTCTAGAGGTCCTTAATAGTGCATATAACAGACTCCAAAAATGGAAAGTAGAGAAAAATCGGGTAGCAACGGCGCGACACGGTTTTTCCCGAAAACGCACGGTTTGGAAGATATAGGGGATTTTGACTAGGGGCATCATGGCCATTTTCAAAAGTGTCTCAAAAGTAATAATTGATCTCAAAAATGAAAAGTAGAGGAAAAATTGAGTCAAAAAGTGTACCACAGCATTTTGCGAAAGTGCGCGGTTTAAAAGTTACGAACGAGTAATCACCGGAGGGTATTTTGGTCTTTTCACATCTTAGACCATAAAATTACAGCACAAGGAGGTTGAGGGGCCAAAATATAATTAAAAGAAAGTCCAAGGGCTTGGGTTTTAAATAAATAAAAGAATGAGACATTTGGAACAATGAGAATTAGCCATTTTCCCACTTAAGTGTACCAATGGAAAATCAACACTTACACCATCACATCTAAACCTCTCTTGGCTGCCATTTGGAGGAAAGAACACCAAATAAATAAAAGCCAAGAGCTCTCTTTGTTCTTGCTTGGCCGAATTGAAGAGAAAGGGAAAAGAGAGAGAGATTATTTTTCAAGTAGCTAATTTTGGTTGAAAACTTGGGTGGAGAATAAGATTTTAAGGTAAGGAAATTCATCTATGGTCCTATTTCTTTCATTGGCTATATTATTTGCAAGATACAAATGAAAGAATAAATATGATGATCATAGAAAATTTAAGAAGTTGAAGAGAAAGTGAAAGAGATGATTTGCACATATAAGATTAAGGATAAAAAGGATGACTAGTAGTATTAGTTAGCAAAATAAGGCATGAAGCACTTAAATTTTATTATGTCCTTGACATGGATGTTATGAAAATTATAGGAAATCAAGAAGTGAGAGAGAAGGAAGCAAAGAAGGCATAAAAGAACTAGAAACAAGTGAAAAGAATTAAGGTTTGGTACTTAAATCATTGCCCTTTTCAATTAATTCACATACTTTGCATTATGGGACTTTTGAAATAGTTTTGAAATGATGTTATTATGTGGTAAATATGTGGGAAAGTGCTCTTGAACCATTTGTAATCAATTGATTGTGAAAAGAATGAAAACAAAACAAACTAGCTAAATTTGCTCAATTATCCATAAACTTTGATGAACTTGTAATCACCCCTTTGGTTTGATTTTTGAAAGAGGGACCCTTAGTCCTTCAATGGTATCACAAAAGGAGTCTAAAAATCAATTTTTCAAGAAAAAAATGAATTTCCCTCAAGTTTTGAAAATTGGGCCGAATGGTCCCTTTTGGGCACCATTTTGCAGCTTTCATTTTGGGTAGTCCGTTGAAGGGGCAAACGAAGGAATTTTTTGATAAAATTTTACATGCATTTAGTTAACTTATGAAAGTATTTTCATGAAAAAATTCAGCCAAAAATAATTATTTTTTACTTTGTCAAAACTTTTGCCAAAATTGACTGCTTTTCAACAGTAAAAACAGATTTTACCATTCATTTGGTCATTGTTTTCTAAATGTGTTAAAACTTGAATATTATGATATGGATTGATGTTAAATAATATAAAATGACATGAAGGAAAGTTGGAAATGATCAGAAAGGCATCATGACAAGCTATTCCGACAATACATGCATTATAGAAAAATCATGGCTTATTGAATATCATGATCAAATTAATTAATAAATTATTTGCGCTCTACTTGGTTATGACAGAACCCTTGAGATAAGGGTATGATGCATCATAATATTATTGCAGTACTGCTCATGACATGACATGATATTCCGGCTGAAGGCCGATGATTACAATGACATGATCAATGATTCAATGAACAATGGCTATTAGCACATGTGCAAGAATTATGATGAAGGATGATGAAATTTGCACCATGAAGAATATCATCATGTAATATCTCACCATGACAAGATATATTTATCATGACCCGTGCCTTATCCGTTGATGTTCTGTTAAACCAGTAGAGCACCTAAATTGATAAAAGCAAAACAAGTAATTTCTAAATTCAGAATATGAGATTTAATCTTTTATCATTATGTTTAGATCTTATTCATTGATTTAAAGTATTCAAATACATGTTTTTATTTAATTACTCTTTTAATCTATTTATTTAATGCAATGATTTAAGTACCCACTAAGCAAATGCTTAGCGAGTTTAGTTTTCTTTTCTAAACTCGTAGGTTGAGCGAGAAGCTGTTTTCTGGAGTGTCCCGAGCAGCTGGTGTTGGCAACTTTTCGGATAGAAAGTTATTATAAGTAATGTAACTAGAATGGCATGTACATATGTTAGTGTAAAATAAGAATTGTATATATGACTAGTAAAAGACCAAAGTACATGTGCTAAGTATATTAACTATTGTATGTTGGTATGAATTAGTGTGTATGGATGTGTGTGTAGAAGTATGAAATTTTAATGCAGGTTTTGGTGGAGGATATAAGGAGGTCGACTATAGAAGTGCTTGAGATTGATTGAGATTGATTGGTTGAGATAAAAAATGTTTTCATTAAATAAAAAAAATCAGTTTTGGCGACACTTGGGACCACCAATTATAGGGGAAACTCTGGCAAAATTTTTGTAAAATGTGTATTATAAATTGACTAAGTATAGAACCAAGACTCGAATATCATAAAGTAGCATTCTATCTTGGTCTATAAACATAAGCTAAGATGGGGTGCTACATTCCAGACTTGAGGACAGGTAATTTCGAGGACGAAATTTGTTTTAGGATGAGAGAATTGTAACATCCTAAAATTTTTGAAAATTTCTAATTTTCAAAAAATTGGATAAAATAAATTATAATTTAAAAGGATAAATTAAATTAATGGTTTTAATAAAAAATGAAGGGATTTTAAATGAAAAAGTGGAATAAATATGTAATATATATGCAAAATATACATAACATATAAAAGCCAACATTTTTTAAAAGAAAAGGGTATTTTAGTAATTAAATCTTATAAATTCAAAATTAATAAAATAATTCAAAAATAAATTATTTTTGAATGGAAGAGGGAAATTAGGACTTTTAATTTATTAAAAAAATAATTAAATATTAAATATTAAATTATTTTAATATATATATATATATATATAGTTTAAAAAAAGGATGAAAGGAAAAGAAATATTAAAAGTCTTCTTCTTCTTCTTCTTCTCTTTCCTTTGGCTGAAAACTCCATGGGAGCTAGACCAAGGATTCTACTTCTTCCATACTCCATAAATTGAAGGAATTAACAAGTTGCAAGTGGATTTTTGGTGATATCCACTAAAATTAGTAAGTTTCCATCTCTTTTCTTTGAATTCCGTGGAAGTTTGTATTATGTTAGAATTTAGATTTTGATGTATTATGTTATAATTGTTGAAATTGGTGTGTATGATGTTATTTTTGGTAGTTAACAATGATTCTAAGATTAGATTGAAGAGATGGTGGAGTTTAGTTAAAGAATGGTGAAGAGAGAGAATTTAGGGTTATGGATTTTTTGGGTTTTGAAAACATGAACTTTAATTGTGCAAATAGGTTCTAAATGAGTTGTTTTGATTCATAAACAAGTATTTTAAAGTCAAATATTGGATTTGGTGGTGTTGGGTTAGAGTTTGAGAATGGTAGTGGAGATTTAGGGTTTTGGAAAAGTGATTTTTCAAAGTGGTTGAATTGTGTGATTTTATTTGTTTAAGCATGTTGTTTAGTGTTAAAAGTGATGAATATAAACTTGGAATGAGTAATGGATTGTGTTGGAATGGAAAACCTTCAATGGGGGAAGGTTATGCCATTTTTGAGATTTTGTGTATAAAAGTGTATTTTTATAATGTAAATGATTTAAATGTATTAAAATATGTTTTTAATAATATAAAGAAGCTTAAAACACTAATTTAATTGTAGTAGAATGGAATTCTAATGTTGAAGTAAGGAAAGGCTAAATTTTTGGAAATTTGTAGGAGTGATGTGTAATTATAGTTTAATATTGGAAATGCCATTAAATGGGATACTAAATTATTATTTGTTATCACATTTGGTTTAGACTTTGAGGGAGGTTGATTTGCTTCATCCAAGTGGTGAAAGGCAAGTTGGAAAATTTGGATTAATGGTTGTTTTTAGCTTGCTTTGGGTTGCTAGTGGAGGTATGTACAAACTTTGAATATAATGTCTATATTTGCATAACATTTGGACTTAACACATTTTGGTTGAAAAATGTGTTAAGCTACTTGGTTCATTGATTGTGTATGAATAATATGCTATGACAATTTTAATGTCATATATGTGTTAAATGTATTGTGAAAAGCCATCGATAATGTCTTATTTGTGTAACATGTGAAATATGCATATTATGTGAAAATACCCAAAGTAATTGGGTAATGTGTTGTGAATGCAAAAATGAGATATGTGTAATAATGAAATGAATTGATATTGATAAAAATTAGAAAAGTGAGAAAAGTGAGAAAAATGAGAAAGATGTGAAAAATGAGAAAAGTGAGAAAAAAATGTGAAAATAAGGCAATGTGCCTAGATTGAATATGTAAAAATGAGAAAGAGATTAATAATGAGAAATATGAATAAATTGTGTGCCTAGTATGTTATTCAATTTTCAGAGTTCTGGGTTTGGCGGCATGCCTATGATTGCCTACGGGCTAAACGCTGGAATGGTGAAAAGACTAGGTCGTAAGCCATACCAGCTGATAAATATGATGTTTTTGGGGTGAAAAGACTAGGTCGTAAACCTCAAAAACTGTAGCAGTCTAGCTAGGTTGAGGACCAAGAAACTGGGGCCTAAGGGTCTAGCCGGGTTGAGGTCCAAGAGACTGGGGCTGTTACATTATCCATGGATATATTGCCTACGGGGCTAGACACGTGGTGTCATTATGAACCAAAGCAGTAACTCTGAAATTTGAATAGCATATTAGATCATTTTGGGCCCATGCTTGTCTTTGTTTTAATGTGAATTATGAATTATGATACAATTGAGTAATATAATGTTATGAGATGCGCTTATGAAATATTTTAAAAATATAAGAAAGTGGATTGATGTGGCATCTATATACATTGTGCATTTGGTATTGCATTGAGTTATATTGTTATTATCAAAGTTTGTACCACTAGGCTTTGGCTTAGTGCGATTGTTTCCATCGCGCAGGTGACAAGGTAGACCCAGCTGAGCCAAAGAGTTCTTCTAGACCAGGTCGGGTCTAGACTTGTAGTTGAGCTTGTTGAGTTGCTATCGAGATCAGAAACACTGCCAGCAGTATGTATATATTTTTATGTTATTGTACATTTTGAGCTTTATGCATAATATATTATGTTTTGGATTTTATGTATTGTATATTATAATGAATGTTTGGGTCATTGTATTTGAAATGGTAGAGTAAGTTTGTTTTAAATTATATATATCTATATATATAAATGTTTGAAAAACTTGGTGAAATTGAGAAGTATGGAGATGGTGATTTGAAATTATTTGGGAGTGTTTTCTATTTGCAGGTTGAGTAATTGCTAAATTTTGGGATGTCCAAATTACAAACAAAACTCTGGCGAATTTTTTCCAGAGATTTTTATATATATTATTTATTTTGGGTTCTTATAGCAAGTAAAGAATATTTATATTCTATTTAATTTTTATATATGTAGAATTTGAAATTTTAAATTGAAAATGTAAAATTTTTTTATTAAACCGGTTTGTGACATTTTTGTACCGTATATGCGTATTTTACATATGCTAAAAATATGTATTGTACGTATATAGGGTAGAACGGTGTTATAGTCTCAGCCCCTCCTCAAACCTTTGACACCAATCAATCTCCTCAAAAATCATCCCACCAGAATACCGACTCAACCGAGTAAACTCTATCTCATACTCCGACACTATTCTAGTATCTTGCCTCAAACTCAGGATCTTTATCTTCTTCGCATCCTTATACTCCCTCGGAGTATACTTCTACTCGAATTCAAGCAGGAAATTGTCATAGGTCAGGATTGGTGGATCATCCAGAGCATGTGGAACCGTCTTCCACCAATCATATGCATCCCTCTGCAAAAGAGATCTGGCATAATCAAACTTCTCCTCTAGAGTAGCCTGCAGCTGGATGAACACTCTCTGGACCCTATCTAGCCACTGTAGTACCAACAAAGTTCTCAGCTCCAAACTTCCTTAGCTTATTATACTTTCTCATCAGCAACTGTGGTCGCTGAATTGGAGCATGCCTCAATAGCTCCACCATATGTCATACCAAACCTAGCAGAATCTCATAAGCTGTTGGTCTCTCTAGCATAGGAGCAGGTGCCTCTCCACCAATTTTAGCTCTAGCTCCATCTCTACTCTCACCAGGAGCCACAATCTTTGCACTACCCTTTGCAGACCGATGCATCCGAGATGCCATAACTACCTATTTCTGCAAATACAACAGAAATTATCACATCAGAGATCAGAAACTGCCAATGCCAATGCATGTATCATAATTGAAAACCATATTTAAAAATCCCCATTTCCTTTATCTCACAACCCACCTAGGTTGAGAACCTAAAACCTAGGCTCTAATACCAAAATAAATATAACACCCTTACACCCTATATACATATAAGGCACTAACATTCCATATGTGTACAATATGTGATACGGTATAAGAATATCACAATCTGATTTAATAAAATTTTTCACACTTATTTCTCATTCCTCAAAGCATTTATTTATACATATATGCATATTTATATACATCAAAATACATAATACCTCACAATACTCCATTTTAAAAACATCCTTAATAATTTATAATATATATACCCCCAAAATATAATATGATATATATAATGTTAAATTGTACTATAATATAAAATTTATACATGCTGGCAAAGTGACTTTGATCTTATTGAAGCAGAAGTGCTTCAAGCTCAACCAACTCAAGCCTAGACCTGACCAAGTCAAGTAGAACTCACCAGCTCTACCGGATCACCCCTGTCACCTGTGCGATGAGTTACAATTGCGCTAAGCCAAAAAGTCTAATGGTACAAACTTTGATAATAACAAAACTCAAAAACAATGCCAATGCAAAATGTTCATATGTTATATCATTATATGACATTCCAAATCACTTTTTGATATATGCTTTCATCACTTGATAATTCACACAAACACATACATAAGCATGCGCCCAAATAACTAATACATCTGTCAAATTTCAGAGTTAATATTTTAGTCCATAATGACACCATGTGTCTAGCCTTAAAGGCAAAGTATCAATGTAATAGCCTTACTAGGCCTGGGCTTACAACCTGGCCTTTTCACCTAGCCCAGCTTCAAGGACCTATTTCTGAGGCTTACGACCCGATCTTTTCACCTCAAAAATATTTTTACAGTGACACCAAGCGTCTAGCCCCATAGGCAAATATAGGCATGCCGCGAAACACAGAACTTTGAAAATTGAATAACATACTAGGCACACAATTAATTCACATTTTACATTCTGAACTCTTTTCTCTTTTTTTCCCATTTTTTCATTCATATCGATGTTATTTCTTTTCAACATTTTATCCTCATCATAGGATATTTCATAATAAAACTACATCACCCAAACACTTTTGGTCATTTTTACATAATTCACATTTTGATTTAATCTAGCCATTAACAATGGCTTTTCATAATGTATTTAATGTAAACATAGCAATATACATGTCTTAGCACCATGTTAATGGATACTCAATATATCAAGTAGCTTAACACATTTTCCAACCAAATTGTGTTAAACCAAATGTAATGCAATCACATTTCATTTATCAAGAGTTGTACATACTCTAAAAGCAACAAAACAAGCTCAAATACCACTTTCAACCTTCTCTTCCAAGATATCCTTCAACAATTGGATTGGGTAACTCAAATCTCCTCAAAGCCTAAAATAAATGTGATTATAAATATTCACTTAGTAACACACTTAAAGGCATATGCATAACCTCTCAACACAAGGATAAGAAACACAAAGGAAAATAAGGAAAAGAACTATCTGGGGCAAAGTCTACAAATGACATGCTCAACAACACGGGCGTGTCAATGACTGTGTCATTAACTCACTCATACAGAAGCACTGACATGTCCAATGATATGAGTGTGTCACTGTTCGTGTCATTCATTCTGCCTCATAGAAAGTTTGACATGTCCAACAACACGGGCGTGTTAATGGCCATGTCAATTATTTTGCCTTATATAAATTACGATACACTCAGAGACATGGCCGTGTTAATGGTCGTATCATTAACGTTGAACTTAGCATCGTTGACACACCAAACCATGTCACTAGCCGTGTCAAGCAAAATCTGCTTTTTGTACACTTAACCATTTCAACACAACTACTTCCAAAACTCACTTATATTCAATCACTTCTTCCATCCAACCTTAAAATCATCATTAACTACTCAAAACCAACTTCATACATACCCAAATAAGCCATTAAAACATGATAATATATAAATCCCAAAATTCAAATATCATGTTCTTCCATAGATTCCAAAGAACTTACAAAATGATAGAGGAACCCAATTGATGAAAAATCCTCAAAATCTTCACTTGAATCCTTGAAACCCCTTATAAAATTAGTGTATGGAAGTAGAAACTCTCCTTGTTCACTCTCTCTCTCTAGCTCACGGCAAAGAAGAAGGAAGAAAAGAAGAAAAAGAAGCAAATATCATTTTCTCCTTCCATTCATCCTTATCTATATATATATATATATTAATTATTTTATATTTTAACTTTTATTCTGTTTATATGTATTTTGTATGTTAGGTATATGTATATGTCATATTTACTTCAAATATATCTCAAATATACATTTCACTTTTTCACTTAAAATCCTTTCATTTTTCATTTAATTTATTTATTGATTTATCCAAATTAACTTTAATTTATTTTATTTAATATTCAGAAATTAGAAGTATTACATTCACCTTTATGAATGAGTTGTTGGACCTAATAAATATCGATATATGTGGCCTAATGACAACCCATGAAAGAGGTGGTTTCTAATACTTCATCACCTTTATGGATGATCATTCTAGATATGAGTATTTGTATTTGATGAAATACAAATCTAAAGCCTTTGAAAAGTTTAAAGAATTCAAAAATGAAGTAGAGAAACAACTTAGCAAAAGTATTAAAATACTTAGATTAGATCAAGGTGGAAAATGCATGGGGAAAGAGTTTTAAATTATCTAAAGAATAATGGCATATTATCTCATTGGACTCCTTCATACACACCACAACATAATGGAGTTTTTAGAGGAGAAATAAAATTTTATTGGACATGGTTCTATCCATGATGAGCTTTATTGACTTACCCAAATCCTTTTAAGGACATGTACTAGAGACTGTTGTTTACATCCTTAAGAGAGTTTCATCAAAGTAGTTTAGTGCTACTCCATATGAGATACAAAATAACAAGAAACCTAGTTTTTCACATATGAAATTATGGGGATGTCCTGCTTATGTAAAAAGGATAGTATCAGACAAATTTAAAGTTAAGTTTAATGAATGTTTGTAGGGTATCCAAAATAAACTATTGGATACCACTTCTACCACCCATTGAAAAGAAAAGATATTTATTTTCTTAGAGACAGAGTTTCTTTTAAAGCGGATAATAGAGTAGAATGAAACTTGATGAAGTTCAGGAGATGAAATTGGCATAAATGTACTGATTGATCCTGACCCTATTACTCATGTTGATGAAGTAATAATTGATCCTATTGATACACAAGTTCCTCAAAGATCTAGTAGGATACATGTAGCTCAACATATATATGGATTTCTCTTTATCAAGCATAATCACATGTTTTTCATTGAAAATGATGAACCTACTACATATGATGAAGTTCCAAAGAGTTCAAAATATGATGAATAGTGACAAGCCATGCAGATAGAGATGGATTCCATGCACAACAAACCAAATGTGGACTTTGGTTGACTTGCTTGAATGGATATAACTCATAGGCTATAAGTGGGTCTTGAAGAAAAAGATAGACATTGCTTAGTTATAAAAGGGTTTTGTCAAAGACGAGGTATTGAATTTGATGAAACTCTCACTTATGGTATGTGTAAATCCATTAGGATACTCCTAGCCATTGGTGCTCATTATGATTATGAGATATAACAGATGGATGTTAAAATAACTTTTCTTAATGGAAATTTGACTAAGGATGTTTACATGACACAACTTGAGGGTTTCATATCCAGTTATACCAATGAGGTATGCAAGCTGTAGAAATCCATTTATGGATTGAAGCAGGCTTCTAGGAGTAGGAATATCAATTTTTCACGAGTTGGTCAAAGAGTTTGGTTTCTCTTCTCAAACATAAATGAACCCTATGTATACAAGAAGGTTAGTGGGAGTGCAATTATTTTCTTAGTGCTATGTGTAGATGACAAATTACTCATAGGAAATGACATCTCTATTCTTTAACTAGTTAAAATATGGTTGTCTAAGAAGTTCTCCTTGAAAAAACCACGGAGAAGCAACCTACATGTCAGAATTAAAGAGTTTTTTAGTCTTGTTAGTGTGGCAGTTGCCATAGAAAATGAGATTCAATAAGAGCAAGGAAGAAAACAACAATCAAAGAAGGGATTTTCTAGTGAACAACAACAAGGTGACTAGAAAAGATAGAGAAATATTCAAGGCCAAACTCAGGGGTCTGGTAGAGGAAGTGGAGCTAGTTTTTAAAGGCCCAGAGTTGGTAGCTTTGGAGTGGCTATAGGCTCATCTTAAAGAGTTGTTACTAAACCTTGTCAATATTATGGTAAAGGCGATACAAGTATAGATTGTTGGTATAAAAAAAGGGGCTTGTTTAAAATGTGGTTCTCTGGAACATAAAATTAGAGATTGTCCAATGATAAAAGCTAGAGTTGTTGAAGGACAAAGTTCTGTATAGAGGTCTCAGTCAGGCCGTAGGATAGGTAGAGGTGGTCAACCCAGTGTTAGTCAGCAGAGAGGATCTAAAATAGCGGATAGACCTTAGACTCGAGGCAGTGCTCCAGCTAAGGCTTATGCCATGCAAGCTGTGGAGGACCAGGATGCTCCTAATGTTGTAGTTGGTGTAAAGCTTACCCTGCTTATGTTAATAATACACAACATTTAAGTAAGGCTTTGGGAGATATACCTACAGTGAGTGAGGTTTTGGATGTTTTTCCAAAGGAATTACCTAGAATACCACCAGAGAAGGAGGTAGAATTTGTTATTGATGTAGTTTCGAGTATGGCACTAATTTCTATTCGGCCTTATAGAATGGCACCTTCGGATTAAAAGAGCTAAAAGTGCAACTACAGGAATTACTTGATAAGGGCTTTATTAGACCTAGTGTATCATCCTAGGGTGCACCAATTTTATTTATGAAGATGAAGGATGGTACCTTAAGATTATGTATAGATTATCGACAGTTGAATAAAGTGACTATTAAGAATAAGTACCCCTTACCTAGGATTGATGACTTGTTTGATCAGTTGAGGGGAGCAGATGTTTTCTCTAAGATTGATCTTAAATTGGGTTATTGTCAGATGGAAATTAAAAATGTAAAAATTTTGAAGACAACTTTCAGAACTTGATATGGGCATTATTAATTTTTGGTTAAGCCCTTTGGCTTAACTAATGCTCCAGTAGCTTTTATGGACTTAATGAATTTGAGTCTTTAAAGCCTATTTAGACCAGTTTATAGTTGTTTTCATTGATGACATATTGGTTTATTCTAGAAATAAAGAGGAGCATGATAAGCATTTCAGAATTGTACTACAAACACTAAGGGAGAATCAATTGTATGCTAAATTATCGAAATGGGATTTTTGGTTGATGGAAGTGACATTTTTGGATCATGTAATATCAACTAATGGTATTCGTATGGAACCTAGTAAAATTAAGACTATTTTGAATTGGCAACCATCAAAGAATATAACAGAAGTCCAGAGTTTTCTTGGGTTAGCTGGTTACTATAGAAGATTTGTACAATGGTTTTCAAAAATAACACTTCCTTTAACTATGCTCCTTAGAAAAGAAACTAAATTTGAGTGAAATACCCGGTGTCAAGTTAGTTTTGAACAATTGAAGACTATGTTATTTATAGTGATGCTTCTCATCAGGGACTCAGTTGTGTATTGATGCAAGATTGTAAGGTAATTATTTATGCTTCTAGGCAATTAAAATCTCATGAATTGAATTACCCCACACATGATTTGGAGTTAGCTGCTATTGCATTTGCTCTTAAGATCTGGCAACATTACTTGTATGGTGAAAGGTGCTATATTTTCACTGACCATAAAAGTTTGAAATACTTGCCAACACAAAAAGAACTAAACTTAAGGCAGAGGACGTGGATGGAATTGATCAAAGATTATGATTGTATCATTGACTATCATAATGGGAAAGCTAACATGGTAGCCGATGCTTTAAGTCAAAAGACTTTAGCAGGTATGTTGTATATAGAAATTATAATACAATATATATATATATATTAATTAAATAAACTAAATGATATAATTTGTTATGTTAGCAGAATTGAGGGTTGAACCAACAATAAAGCAAAAAGTGATAGAAGCTAAAAAATAAAATCAAAAGTTGTTAGAAATTTTAAAACAAGTGTATAAAGGTGAAAAGCTAGATTATGTTGTGTTAGAAGATGGTGGATTGTATTATAGAGGTCGATTGTGTGTACCTGATGTGAAGAAACTAAAGGAATGTATACTTGTTGAAGCTCATACTACTACATATACTGTACATCCCGGAAGCAATGAGATGTATCAGAATTTGAAGTCTCATTATTGGTGGCTTAGTATGAAGAGAGATATTACTGAATATGTGACTTGATGTTTAGTGTGTCAACAAGTCAAAGCATAACATCAAGTTCCATCGGGTCTTTTGCAACCTATATCAATTCCAGAATGGAAGTGGGATAGAATCACTATGGATTTTGTAACTGGTCTTCCGAACAACCAAAAGAAGTATGATACAATTTGGGTAGTTGTTGATCAATTAACCAAATCAGCTCATTTCCTTCCCATTTGAGTTAATTATTCAATGGATAGACTTGTTAAGTTGTATATTAATGAGTTAGTCAGACTTCATGGAGTACCAATGTCTATAATTTCATATTGAGACCCTCGCTTTACTTTAAAATTTTGGGAAAGTTTTCAGAAAGCATTGGGTACTCAATTCCATTTTAGTATTGATTTTCATCCACAGACTGATGGTCAATTGAAAAGGATGATATAAGTACTTAAAGATATGCTTAGAAGCTATGCAATCGATTTTGAAGGTAGCTGGGATAGATATTTGCCTTTAGTAGAATTTGTCTATAACAACAGCTATCAAATGAGTATTGGGATGGCACCATATGAAGCACTTTACGGAAGGAAGTGTAGAACTCCATTGTGTTGGGTGGAATTGAATGAGAGCAAACTTGTGAGACCTAATCTCATAAGACAAACTGAAGACAAAGTAAAGCTTATAAAGGATCAATTACAAATTGCAATGGATAGACAAAAATCTTATGCAGATTTGAAGTGGCGTGATATTGAATATAGTGTGGGAGATAAGATATTTTTGAAAGTATCAACATGGAAGAAGGTTCTTCTCTTTGGAAAGAAAGATAAACTAGGTCCTAGGTTTATTGGACCATATGAAATACTTGAACGTATAGGTCCATTAGTTTATCGACAAGCTTTGTCTCCATAACTGGCTAAGATTTATAATGTATTCCATGTGTCAATGCTTAAACGATATAGATCAGATCTTCAAATGTGATTCAAACAGAGTTTATTGAAATTTAGCCAGATTTAAATTATGAAGAAGAACAAGTGGCTATCTTAGCTTGTGAAATAAAGGAGTTGCGTAATAAGTGCATTCCTTTAGTGAAAGTGTTGTGGAGAAATCATTCGATAGAGGAAGCCACTTGGGAAAGTAAAGAGACAATGAGACAACAATATCCTCAATTATTTTAAGTGTTTATAACAGGTAAATTTTGAGGATGAAATTTTTTTTCGTGGAGGAGAATTGTAATGTTTAAAATTTTAAATACTAAACTTTTTATTTAATATTGATAATTGATAATAAATAGTGATAAAAGTGGCATGAATAAGTGATATAAATAGTGAATTATAAAATTTACCAAATAAATTATTTATTTTTACGAGACTAAAAATTGAATTAGAATCAAAGGATATGAGTGAGGATGCAACATAGTTAAAATGAGATTACCTCACCTGATTAAACTATATATATATATATATATGTGGACAAGTGTGTGTATGTGTGGAAACTTCTTCTTCTCTCTTTTTCTTTCCACGCATATCATCACATTCATCACCAAAACTTCTTCTTTCTTCCTTCTTTTCAAAAATTTAGCCAAAATTTAAGAGGAAATCACATCTAGTTATAAGTTTTTAGAAGAATAAGCTGGAAAAGTTGAGATTATCAACAAGTGATTAAAGAAGAAAAAAGGGATTTTGAAAGAGGTATGTGCTTATGTATTTTAATTTACAACCATATGAATTTCTGTGAATTTTATTGTTTGAATTGGTTGATTGAGTTATCTTTAATGAATTATTATTGAAAAGTATTTGATAGAAATTCTTTCTATGTCAAAGAAACTAGTTTTGATTCATTTTTATCATATATTTGGATATATTGTGTTTAAGTTGTTGAGTGTGCGAAATACAGAATTTTGCTTAATATAGCCAGTGAAATGGCCATGTCACTAAGCACGTCAACGATGCTGTATTTCAATATTGATGATACGACCAGTAACACGCCCGTGTCATTGGGCATGTCATAGCTACTATGATGAAAGATAAATGGCAAGGCCAGTGACACGCATGTGTCGTTGGGCATGTTGTAGCTACTGTAATGCAAGTTAAATGACACGGCTAGTGACACGCTCATGTCATTGGGTGTAACAAAGCTTCTATAAGAATGGGCAAGCGACATGGTCATTGACACGCCCATGTCATTGGACGTGTCACTTGAAGAAATTGCTCAAAATAACTTTTTCTTTGTCTTTCATCTGTAATTCCAGCCAAAAAGATTATAAGGCTCAAAGTGCAAAGGATTTTTGAAATCAAACCTAACAAGTAGTGTAACAAATTTATTTTTAATATATGATAAATATTTGTGTTACCAAGTGTTGATCAAAGAATTGTTCCATTGAAGTGCTACACATAATTTAATGTTAATTAAAAACTACTGAATTGCCCAAATCATACTGATTTTAGATCTAGCTTGGGATTGAATGACTAGCCAAAGGGAGGATATCCAAAGTGATAGTGAGCACTCTATGCCATTAATAGACTCTCTGTGTCACCATATTCAGTGGGCATTCATGCCATAGTGTGCCATTGGCCAAATTTTATACAGTGGGCATTAAATTGCCAATAGTGACACGTTATCCAAATCTAAGATATGAGTTCAGTGTGAATGAGCATAATTAAGGAAGTAATCTACTTTGAAAATAATGTGTTATATGGTTATGGTTAAATTAACAGATTCTGAATTTAATTATGTTTAGTATTTCAAATCTTAATGAATTTATTAATTTCTTTATTTAACGCCATAGAAAGTAATACTTTCCATTGTATCTAAATGTTTTAATGTTTAGATCTCTTTCATTTAAATTTTCTTTCATATTGTAAATACATAAGCACAACTAAGCTTTGTTTAGCATGTTAGACTTATTTTTCTGACACTCAGATCAAACAAGAAGAGTTGAGACTGGAGAGTGAGAGATATGTGTTCCTAGTCAACTGCTTCACAAAGGTTCAAAGAACAATATTGTGAATATTGTATTATGTATAGTTCATATGGCGATACTTTATAATTTTGTATGACAGTTGCATAAGTTTGAGAGTAGTTTGAGAATTATAATAATGTAAGTTAACAATAGGAGTTCTTTGTAAATTAACAAATATATTTGTAATATAGACATGATTGTAGTAGTTCTTTTGAAAGTTTAATAACTGCATTAATACATAGAAGTATTTTAGTTTTATTTATATAATACATATATAGACAAGTGTGAGTATTTAGGTGACATCACCTATGTAGTTAAGTGTATAGACTATGTAGGGGGTATTACAAAGTTTGAATAAGGTAGTAAGTGAGAGAATTAGGGTTTTAATGGAAATTTGGGTAGAAATTGTAAAGTAATGGTTATTTTGTATAAAATGAGTATATAAATGGTTCTAATTAAATAATTTGGTTTGTTGTTTGGTTTATATGTGTGTAAGCCAAAGTTTCCATAAAGGAGGAATTTAGGGTTTAGAGAAAGTTGGGCTTGAAAGGTGAATTGGTTGGATTTAAAGGCTAAACAAGATCAGTACATACTTTAATAGTTGTTGTTTTAATTATATTAATTTTTGCATAACACATTGTGAGTTGATCAATGTATTATGTTACTTTAAAAGTGGCTTTCATATGTAATGTGTATGGTTTAAAGTAAAAATATATGAAAATATAAAATGTTAAGCCATTGTAGAATGGCTAAAGATAATATTATGTTTAAATTGTGAAAATGTACATTATGTATTAGAAATGCGGAAGTAGGCCACATTGTAAATGTGGCTAAGAAATATGTTTTATAAGATTGGAAATTATGTAAAAGACATAATAACATAATGAGAATTAGAAATGATAATGTTTATGAAATGTGATTAAATAATGTAATAATATGTGGAAATAGGTTGTATTGTGAATGTAGCCTATGGTTGTATAATGTGATGGCATAATGTGGTATTTGAAGTGATCATGAGTTAAGGTGATCACTTATTGAAATTGTGGAAAGGGAAACGAAAATATGAAAATCTAAAAATGTGACATGATATGATATAGTACATGATGTGTAAATGGGTGTTAAGTGAATATTACAAAGTAATGGTATTAAATAAATTACAAGACAATAAATGTGTAAATATGTTTAATGGTTATAATGTGACAATAGTATTAGATGTCATTATGAGACAAAGAATATGTAATAAGTATTGTGTTCATGGTTATGTAGTTGTCTGTGAATCATGGTGGTATACATTAATTTTTAAATTGTTTATCTTATCAAAGTATGTACCACTAAGTTCTCGCACTTAGCGCGGTAGTGTGTATTGCGTAGGTGATAAAAGTGCCAAACTTGGAAATGTTGATGGACCTGGTCAGGTCTAAGATTTGAGACTGGCCTAGAAGGTAGAATTTTTCCATGAGACCAACTTGAACGGTGATGCATAAATGTATAACTCTATTTAAGACATTTTGGTTTTGTAAGTTATAAGTATCAAATATAACCATGTTTGTATCAAATGAAGTTCTGTAAAGTTTTATAAATCTGTATATTGCACATTAATTACTTTTGTAAATATCTTGATTTGAAATGAAGAAATAAAGGATTTTGGAGTTGTTATACTTTGGGAGTGTATGTTTCTTGCAGGTTGAGATTTAATAATTTTTGGGGATTTATTGAAATTATAGATAAAACTCTGATGAATATTTTTCAAAGATTTTCTTTTTCAAATTTATAATTATTTTTAATATTAATGGGGGTTTCTGTGGGTATTTATTATGGCACTTTATATTCTATATAAATTTTCTGTGTATATGGGGTATATGTATTATATGTATATATAGTATAAGGGTGTTACAATAGCGATGCTTAGAGTTAATATATGGATTCTTGTTAGAATAACAACTTTATTGGACGTTCCTACTATGAGATAATCACAAGGTTATCTATTCAATGTTATTGATTTTGTCTCACTATTGTAGTTGTGCAAATATCCTTAAACTTGAGCTCTCAAAGGTATCTTGGATATCAAGTGTTATGCTTAAATCTCATTCTTTGTTGTCTGATGAGAGATCACTCATAGGGTGGACATTGGTATTCAATGAGGTATTTGAAGATAGTTGAGAGATCGACGCATCACTCCTGATAAAGGGAGAGTATATCTCACGACCTCTAGTAGAAATGCATTACTTTGAGAATCCTCGACCATAGTAGATGGATCTTTTAGAGAGTCTCAAAGATACCTTTTATAGAGTAATGTACTTCGAGATAAGAACTAATAAATTTGGGCTAGTTGTGACTTAGTTAGTCTAGTGAGCGTTGACACAAAGTTGATACTTGAAATCAAATGAGATATAGTATGATGCAAGGAGTTTATTACACGATAACTATCTACGAAAAGGTTCAAGTCAAACCACTTTTACTTTGTCTGCAATGGGGTAGCTATGATTCATTGCTAGATACCAATCTTGGTTTCCTTAATATCAATTAGTTGATTGAAGAATCAATCTTAAGTGAAGAGTTCATTTTAGGAAACCTTAATTTTCATTAAGGATAAAATTAGTATTTAGCTACCAACACTTTTGGGAACCTGATGGGTTACATACTAAAAGGGTTTAGAAGTAATTAAGTTGGCTTTAATATATTATGGTATAAAATATTTAATGGTTTATATCCATTAAGAAAGAAAAGCATGGGTTAAATAGCTTTTATTAGCTATTGGGCTAAATTGAGCTCATTTGGCTTAATAAGCTATTAGGATTTTAATTAGGGTTTAATAGCCCAAATTAAACTAAACCCTAGCAAGAATTAATAGTATATATATATATGATATTATTAGGAAATGTGTTTAGGTCATTTTTATACTAGTTTTTAGTATGATTTTATGTGTGTTTTAGTTAATGTTTTGATTGATTTTTGTTTTAAGTTTGTTTATTGTGTTTGTTTTTAGGTTTAGGTACAAAAAGACCCTTGAAAGATCAAAACAGCGCAAGAAGAGCAAAGAACGAAGAACAGTAGCTGACACACTCACAGACATGGCCATGTTTGTGAGTGTGTCTGATCGACATGGCCATGTCTGTGAGTGTGTCTGATCGACATGGCCATGTCTCAATGTCTTGGCCGTGTTTCATCCTAAAATAGAGGTCTTGGCCGTGTTTCATTCTATTTAGAGGCGACACACTCACAGACATGGCCATGTCTGTGAGTGTGTCTGATCGACATGGCCATGTCACTTGAAGCTTGGCCATGTCTCATTGTCTTGGCCGTGTCCCTCATCAAAAGAAGAAGAAATTGAAGAAAAACAAGTGACACGGCCAAGTCACCTGGCCGTGTCCCTCCAATGAAGCCCAGACACGGCGAAGTCACTCTGACTTGGCCGTGTCTCACCAAATACCAAAGGAAAAGAAATTGCAAATCTCCAGTGGAAGACACATGCAAGGGACACGGCCAAGTCTTGTGGCCGTGTCCCTCCAAAGAGCACTCACACGGCCAAGTCACTTCTGACTTGGCCGTGTCCCTCATGAACCAAACGCGCAGCGATTTTAAACAGACGATTCATATAAAAGGAAAAAGAAGCAAAGACTGGAGAAGGGCAAGGGTTTGGAGAACGAAAAGAAAAGAGAAGAAAAGGAGGCAAACCCAACTTGGGATGAGGGGAGGGTGACACTCTCCTTGTCCCTCATCTTCATCCTCCATCTTCATCTTCTCCATCTTCCATTGATAGATCTTTAAGGTTCTTTGGGATAATTTGGGTTACAAGCTATCAAAGGTTGAAGAAGCTTCATGGAAAAGGTTGGTGACTTGAGAAAGCTCCTTTCTATCTTCCAAAGGCAAATCAATTGAAGAGTTGGTGACTTGAGAAAGCTCCATCCACATTGCAAGGGGAATCAACCATTGAAGAGGCTTGAGTTCTTCATCATACATCCAGTGGAGCTAGGAGGAAGATTAGCAATCCTACTCTTAGCATCTTCACAAGGGGTTTTTCTATTCTCTCTTTTAATTCAGTTCAATATTGTTTTTGTTTTATTAAGAGATTGATATCGCAATGAACAATTTGTATTTGAATTATATTGAGTTGAATGAATGTTTTAATTTGATGATGTTGAGCTGAATACCCATGCTTAGGGTTTGTAGTATATTTGATTGAATGTTTTGATTTGATATTTCCATTGATGTATCTTGTTGATTGGTTGATTGCATTGGAATGTATGCTAGGTTGATAGATTAGCTACCTATTGATCTCTAGATATTGAAGGAAGGACCAAGAGGTGAAATCCGATATCTGAATTATGCAACTGACTACCCTAAGAGTGAATTAGAAATATAAGTTCTAGGGTTTCATTAATTTGGTAATGTAAGTAATTGGTTATTGCTAATTCATGAATGTGAGAACTAATGAATTGGTAATTGACTAATTAACCTTAAGAAACAAATTAATTACAAGGCTATGTTAATGGATAATTGAGAATTGAACTTTGATTGAATGGACCTATAATCCTAGGCACTTTCCCAAGAACCGAATTGATCTTGTGCATTCATCACACACATCAAACCCTACGCACGTTAATCTTAGGTTTAAATTGTTCTTTTATAATTCCAGCAACAAACTTCTACATTTTAATAAATTGTCTATCAAGCTATTACGAACCACACCTTCTTGGGGAAACGACCTTGGGGCGATCACCTTTGCTACAGCTACCTCGTATACTTGCGAGTGACGCTTTGTAGTAGTGTTAATTCAAGCGCAACAAAATGGTCAACAACTTAGGCAATTGAAAGAAACTATAGTCACTTTTCTCCTCTTTCACGTTAAATAAAAGAATAGGAGGGTTGCAAGTTTTGTTCTTCTTCTTCCTCAATGAGTGTTTCTTCTTGCTAGCACATAGACTAACTCGAAGCCACTCCAATGGATTGGAGATTAATTCTTCCCTTATTTGAATACTCTTAGAGGCAATAATGTTTTGGATTATTGTGGTTTGCGACAACAAAAAATAAAAGAAGGAGAATAATTGCAAAAAACTCTAAGGTATAATCAGTAACACCTTGTATGTTCTTCCTTTAATTCAATTTTTAATCAATATGGAATGATCTTAATGTTTGGGAATTTTTAAATTTCCAGTGCATTCATAGCTGTTATTATTGTTTATACATGCTTTAATTCCCAACACTTGTAACATGTAATATTGTTTAGACTTATTATAGGCTTGGATATTAGCTTTGAAGGAAATTTCTTGGGTTTGGGCTGTTATTTAGAGGTGGTGAATTTTTTTTGTGATAAGCCTCATTCTTAGGATTAGGTGAGTACTTATATGATTTTTTGAGTTTCCTATGAGGTTTGCTATTACATTGGCCATTATACTAGGTATTTGAGCTCTTAGGTGGATTGAAGTCAAATTGTTGATAAAATCTTCCCAATTCTTGTCTAGTTTTCTTGATTTCCCACTTAAGATGTTTTTGCAACTTTAGATCTTGACATATTTTTAATTAAACCTTCCTTATAGGTTAAATTAATCAGTTCTGCATCGGTATATATACCATAAGTCTACTTAATAGTGTTTCGAACCCTTTCTCCTAGCAAGGTTGGTAATTATGCAAGGAATTTCTCCTTCTAAAAAGGTTGGCTAGAGTCTTCTTTAAGCATAACCCTTATAAGAGAAGTATTTTTGTAGGTTTGGAAATCACTAAGCTTTTTGCATCTAAGTTTGCTTGGGAATTTAACATTTTTGTACTTTAGATAGGATGGATCTCCTATGAAATGTAAGGAAATGGTTAGGATGAGGGTGGCCACTAGATCATGTATAAGGTTTGTCCTTGTTCATATAAGATAAAGGTCCTACCTTCAAAGGTTTGGATAGAATTGAGGATTTCTAACTATTGTTGGGGAGTAAGATGGAAATCCTACCATCCTTTCAACTGTCAAAAAAAAAACCTGCTATCATATGCTCTACTATGGCCCTACCAAAAGTAACTAGTTTGGGTTTTGTACACGTTTGCAACCATGGTCAACTACTAAAGAAAATGAAAGATATTATCTTCTAATATCCCATCGATAACCCATGCATAGATAAATGATGCATTGAACTTGGACTATAAATGATGCATTGAACTTGGACTAAGATAGAATATTCGGCTTATTTTAAATACCTAAGTCAATGGATGTCATCCTTTGTATTGAATGTTGCCTATGAAATTGATTGATCTCAAGTATAGGGCTTGGGTTAGAGGTTTCCTCATTAGTCTCCTGCTAAAAATATTTATCTAGTACAGTGAGAGTTCTAAATCTTGGCTATGGAGTGTATGGAGCAGTTTGCTTAGAAATCTCAGAGAAATATGACTATTTTATTAAGTTATTCCTTGATGGCTCTCACAAAATCTAATTAGTGGCTTTGAATTTGTAATTGACTAGGTTTTGAGACTTGAAAAGGGCTTAAAATGGGAATTTTAAGCTTCTTTTCATGTTTTGAAATTTATACAAAAGAAACATTTGGAATCAGATAGGGGAAATGCTCAAGATAGTGATATGATTTTCTATCCTAATCAACTACTTTCCTATGGTTTAAAGATTTGAATTTGTAAAATTATTTCGCTCTAAGATGTTTCTATTAAGACAATCCTACTTTGTGGGTTTGTATAGAGATATTTTTATTTTCAAATCACCATTGGAAAAAGTTACCTTCCTAGGTGGTGAATGTTTATATTGGATTATGTTTCCATTTACCTTACATTCAAGAAGTTTATTTCTTATGGTATCTAAATTTACACTTTTTGAAAAAAGAATAACCTATTTCATTTTCTTTTGCTTAAATTGCATACCAATCAAAGAATAAAACATGGACTTTATACAAGAAAATAAAATCATAATACCTCTTTTGGATTTCTTGTCTAGTACTAAAAAATTTTTGAAAAACCAATTTCTTTTTTCTATGTTACTAAGTGCATAGAAATCATTACATAAACAATTTGTAGGCACCTTGATTTCTTTTCCTAGCACATTACATTCACGGGTAATGTTTTGGATAATGGCTAAAGGAGTTGAAGAGGTAAGAGTTAAAGGTGTGTATATATATATAGAGCCTATATAGGTCCAACAACCAAATGTAAGTGAAGTTGTCCTATAACAAAGTAACCTTATTGGTTAAAAAGAATCTGGGGAATGAGGTCATAGGTGCATGACATAGTGAGAGAGAATCTGGGGCAATTACAGATAAGGTTATTAGGGAAACGAGCCAAGTTGAGGTTAGGAGTGGCAGCAGCTTGATAGAGGTAGAGAGTGGAGAAGATGCAATTGAAGAAGGTAGTAAGAACACAAATATTTCTCTAAATATAAAGATGTCCGGGAAGATTTTAATGGTGAAAAATTAGGAGATAATGTAAGATAGTAATGTAAATGATGAGCTGATTGAGGCAAGAGAAATTTTGAGAAAGTCTAAAGGTTCTAGCAAATCTACTATTGCTTAGGAAGTAGAATAAGGTGAAAATAATCTAGGTGAGAAATGAGATGATGATGGTTTTGAGAGCTATTATAATAATATGGATAGATATTCTAGAGAGCTTGGAGGAAATGAGCACCATAATAATGTTTCAAATCCTAAAAGTATTGATGAAGATGTGAACTAAGGAAAGAAAGCAATTTTGTTTACTATGACCTAACAACTAACAGGCCAATGTTTCAACTTTGCATGATTTTTTAGAATGTTAGTAAATTTAAGGAGGATTTAGCAAGATATGGAATTGTGAAAGATGTCTCAGTGTATTTGAGACCTAATGGACTAGGTAGGATTAGATAAAAATGTGGGAAACCATGATGTACACAATTAATTTATTGAGTAATTGATAGGAACAATAATAATTTTGTAATCAAGGCATTGTGAGGCCTCTCTCGAGCACCAATCCAGCCCACTCAAGGGAGCCAAAATGCTCATTTAGTTTCAACTTCACATAAATCTACCACATTTGATCTCTACTCAATTTGGTAAGAACATGTTTAAAACTATGCCTTTTTTATTTTGAAAAGGGCTACATTTTATGTTAAAAGTATGACTTTATTTTGAAAACTATTTTATTTGAGAGTTGCCACTTTTTTTGTAAAAAAGTTAATGAAAAACTCATTGAATTTGATTCAAAAAATATTTTCATATTAAAGCCCATAAATCACTAGCCTGAAACCAACCATGCAGGTCCTGGAATAGGTTTTCAAGTTTTAAGTAACATATGATTTCCCTTTAATTAAACTTTAGCTTTTTCTTAAAATCATTATTTCATATAATGACATTATGACTATAAATAACAATTTATAAATGCATAAGCAATTAAATATTCTTGAAATCCAATCAAGGAAAAATAAAATAAGTTAATAAAAAAATGATTACATCCAAAAAATCTCAAGAATAAAAGATCTAAACTCTAGCCCTTATGGCTACTAGTTAAGCACACATTTCCCAAAAATTACTTGAAAATAATAATAAAGGAAAATAGAGCACATTTCCCAATTTTGTGGCTTTTATGTGGGCCGCCATTTGAAGTTAAATTTCAAAATGTGCTTATATCCCTTGAATGAGAATGAAAGCCCTTAGTAGTTCATATCTTTAAGTTTATTTTATCATGTTTCCATGATGTTTGGTTTTGTTACCAAAATTAAAAATATTTAAGTTTTAAGAGTTACCTTTAAAGATTTCCTCTTGCTTGACTTTGAATATGTTTAAAGAGTTTTTCCACTCCTTATTTCCGTCTTTGTACTTAGCTTGAATTGAAATTGATTTGAAAGAGGCTTGGGCCTTGCTTTTCTCCAAAAATCAAAAGAAAATAAAAGAAATCATATAATAGAAGGAAAAATTAGCAAAAGAAAGAACAAGTGAGAAAATAGTAGAAGTAGCTCCTTTTTAGATGTATGGCATGCCTTAGAAATGGAAAAGGTTAAAATTTATAGGGAAAAGGACAAAAGAGAGAAAAAAAATACAAAAAAAAAAATAGGAGAATGGCAGTAGCCATGGCATTAGGCTGTTGTACGGTGGCTCCTTGTGTGCTTTCTTTTCTAACCCATTTCTAGCCCATCCAAAATTTGATTCTCACAAGTCCATTTGCGTTGGATTCATAATTGCATGGTGTAGACTCTTAATTTTTGATCTGGTCCGGTCCAATATATTTTAATTAGTCCAAAATAATTATTGTGTTGTCCAATATATTTTAATTAGCCCAAAATAATTTTTGTTATTTTAATTAAATAATTTTTGCTTTAGTATCTAATTTTTATTAATAAAAAATAAAAAATAATAAAAATAAACAATAAAAATAAAATAAAAAATAAAGTAAAAAAAAAGGAAGGGGGGGTCGGCTGCGGCGAAATGGCCTGGGGCCATTTCGCCCGAACTACCATAGCCAGCTACGGTAGCTTTTTGGCCAGCACATTTTTTCCACAACTAATTTTTTTCGCCAGTGCAATTTTTCCACAGCAATTCTTTTTCGCTAGAGAAATTTTTCCGACGCAAATTTTTTGAAACCTAATACAATTAGGTTTTGGTTTCGTTTTCTTATCAATATTATGTTCCATGAATAATTAGAAATTAACCATAAAATTTCTATAAATAAGGACTAAACAACATAGAAAAATCAAGAAGAAAGAAGGGAAGAAATCGGACATAAACTTGGAGGAAAATTGGATCCGAAACTGTGAAGGAAAATCTTGAATCAAGCTGATTTCTTTTTAGAGAACAGAAAAACAATTCATGCAATTCAAAGGCAGCAAAGCTTGTCTTTGATTTGGTTCATCCAAGAAGCAATTTTGGTATAACCTACGAAAGAAGGTTTGAATTCTTAATTTCTTTATATTTTTTCACATTGGCATAAACTATCTAATTGTATCTTTTAATTCAAAAACCCTAGAACTTTAATTTTATTTTTCTAAAGTTTAAAAACCTTATTTCGTTGCTTTGTTTTCCAAAAAACTTACAATTGTTATTTTTGCTTCATCAAAATCTTAAAACCCTAATTTAACATGTTTCTTTTCAAAGCCATAATTTAAATTCTATTTCTTTCTAAAAACCTTAACAAATATCTTTTCTATTTATGTAAACTTTAAATCGTTTGTTTATTTTCATAAAACTTCATAAAATTATCAAATTGATTTTCAAACCCTAAAAACTTCAAGCATTCACCGAAACCCTAATTCAACTTTAAAACTAAACAATAAGCCTTAAACCCCTTTAAAACCTTAATCCTAATTTTTTTTAAACCCTAATCCTTTAGAACTTTAAAAACCATATAAATATAATTTTACACAGTAAGCTTGAAACTATAATTCAATGAATAACTGTAAACCATAAATCTAAGTATTTTAAAGTGTCCAAACCCTAGTTTCATGATTTCACCATTCAAATACTAATTTGGTTAATCAAAGAATTTTATCAACCTTTTAAAACATAAAACCTTAATCTATTTTAATTCCTTTAAAAACTCACAGTAGCCTAATTCCATAAATTTCAAAACCTTAAACACATGAAATAAAGAACCCTAAATGGAAACAGTAGCTATAATTTAGATTTTTATTTGTCTTATTCAATTCTATATTTGATTATGCTTTGATTTATTTTATACGCTTTAAATTATTTAAGCTCAATGCTTGGTTTATCTAATTTATCATGGATGGATGTTTACTTTCTATTGATGTTTAATACCTTTGATGAATGATTTATTTATGATGAATGGTTATTTACTTTTATCAATTTATTTAGATTTCCAAATGTTGTAAAAGGTATGTTTCCACTTGGTGGGTGCCTCATTAGTTAAATATCATGTAATTTAAATTGCTTTTCTATTTTAGAACTAATGTAAAGGACATGTTTCTACCTTTCGGTGGGTGTCCTATTTACGCATGGATTATGTAAGGGCATGTTTCCATCTTCGGATGGGTGTCCATTTATTTGTTTTGCTTGGACATTGCTTTGACTTTAATATAATGATGCTTTCTTTTAACTGTTATGTGTAATATGGATAATGTTGTTATATTTAAGAATTTTATAATATTAAGACCTGTAAAGGAGGTCGGTTCCAATGAACCGGGCGTTGTGGGGGTGCTGGGCCATTTCTCACCTTCCCCACATGTACCAAACTTTCCGAACCCATTAGGGGGTTGGGGATTCCTTAAAAATCGAGTCATACACCCCTTTCCTTTTTTCGGCCCGTCCGAGTGGCGACTCCATTTTCTTCGGACTTAGGTTTGTGTTCTCTAAGGCCCCGAGCCTAAACAGTGCCGAAGTCGTAAGAACAATTCCATCGGGAGTGGATGCAAAAATCCCCGCTCACAGTGGCGACTCCACTGGGAATAAGAGAAGTTGATTCCGTTGGTCTTTATATTATTCTATTCTTTCTTATAATGTTATTATCCATTGCATCATATTAGATTACATTGTGTGCGTAAGTTAGGACGCCCGTGTTACCCGTGTTATGTTATGTAAGGGATACCATACATTCACTCAAGGTATGGAGATCAAGCATGGCATAACCACTCATAGCCTCGTACCATTTGGTATATACTTGCTATGGGAACCTAAGCCTTTTTACCCAAACACTAAAGCCCATGTAATTGGCCTAGTTACTTTCCTTAGGTTTTACCCCAAATGCATATTGTTTGACTATGGTTAATTTATCTTGGCTTAAATCATGGCTTATTTGGTTTGTTCTTTTTCTAATATGACCTAAGTATATTGTAAGCTCAAAATAAATTTTTCTTTAAAATCCAAAAGTCCAAAGCTATTTTCAAAATTTTTCAAGATGATCTTTGGACATAAGACTTTTTCTAAAAATAAATCAAAAATTCTTTTGCTCATGGCCCAAATACTAAGCCCAAAATCTATTTTTCTAAATTTTTTTACAATGGGCTTAGAAACAAAACTATTTTCACCCAACCTTTTCTTACAAAGAGATTGCAAGTTATTTAGGTCATTTATGAAAATACCAAAAATCAATTGTGAACCCAGTTTATACTAAGAATAAATTAACCATGGGCTTGTTTTTTGTATGAATTGTTAGTTACTTTTTCATGTGAGAAATCTATCTATAATAAACCTCTTAATTTAGTTTTAATCCAATATAGCATAAAAGCTATTTTGGTTGGATAAATGGATTAAAACCTAATTAATGGGAATTATTATAAACTGATTTCCATTTTTGAAAATATAACTATTGGTTGAAACGTCCAAGGGAAATATTCGAAAACAAGATACCCCATGTTGGTATTTTGTTAACCATATGCCTAGAAAAAGAGACTCGCCATTTGTGTGTGGATGTTATAAGGTTGGAAGGAACATCCTAATTATTTTTCTTTGTTGATTATTTGTGCATACATGTACATGCATACATACATTTGCATCTCATATCCTTGATCCTCTCTGGCTCACAGACTTAGAGTACAATAATTCAAGGGCATACAATGACACCACCTACAACATTTCAAGGATGGATGCAAACCAGCTAAGGGACATAGTTGATGAAGTTGTCAAAGCTAGGATGGCCGAACTACATGACCAATTGGTTGAAATTATGAAGACCCAGTTGATTAAAATTTTGGAGATCATCAACAATGCTAATAAGGCATCTCCCATTGACATAAGAAAGAAGGAAAAGGCAGCATTAACATGGAACATGTCTAATGATAGAGATCGAATGAAAAATGAGAGATCAATCCCTATTCTACAAGACCAACCGAACCATGTGCTATCTAAGTGGAGCAATGAGAGTGGCTATCACCCTAGTGGGAAAAGTCAAAGGGAAAGAGGAGGTGTTGAGAAAGATGCAACAACTAAGCCAACAAAGAAGTGTAAATTTTCAGACTTAAGGGAGCCTTTGTCAAAGATGTTAGAAAATCTAATGAAAAGGGTTGTTACAACCGTTAGCTCCTCGACCTTTGCCTAGCCCATTACCCCCAAAATTTGATACTAAGGCTTTTTGTCAATTTCATCAGACTCAAGGACATGAGACTGATAGATGTACCCAATTGAAGCATGAGATCCAAGATCTAATCAATAGTGGTAAGCTACCGGAGCCGGACAAGCCCAATATCAAGAACAATCCTTTGCCTAAGTTTGGAAGAGTACCTTCACTGGCAACCTTCATGGTAGGAAAAGGATTGGAAGAAGATTTTGTTTTATCCTCATTTCAAGATGGAAATATTGAAGATATGAAAGGAAAAGAAGCTTCAACTCAACGAACTTTCCTTAGCTTGAATGTTGCTTTTCAATTTTGCTTTCTTTAATATTTAATTGGAACAATCTTATTTTTAAAATTATGTTTGTTTGAATAAATTACTTTCATCAAAATTTTTGTTGGTCTTTGTTCAATTTGGTACTCAACCGATGAGGAATCTAGCTTGATGTTCATAAATTAATGTGTCTAGGCATTATGACTTGAATGACTTTACTAGGTGAGGGAATTGCTCTATAGCATTGAGTTGTGTATGCTTACTTAGAGAGGGCTCCTGCATAATTACCTTTGTCTAAGTCCTAGTCAGTCTTAGAATATGCTTTGACAAACTTTCGAGGCAAAATTGAACTCTGTTTATTTAAGAGAGAAATGATCTAGGCATTGTTTGGTTAGCCAACAACTAGTATCCACCCAATTAAATATCAATCCCTAGTTGTCCCTTTGAGCCTTCATAAAATTTTAGCTTTCTTTTCATTGGCATATAACCCCAACAACCTATCCTGAGCTGTTGTGATACTTTTGGCAAGTCTTATGATCACTAAGATGAAGAGGCAAGAAGATCAAAGAAAACAATGATTAGTCCAGATCATAAGGATAGGTGAAGTTCTTAAGACCATGAAGCTAGTTGAAGTTCTCAAAACCATAAGGGTGGTTGAAGTTCTCAATACCATAAGGGTAGTTGAAGTTTTCCTAATATCTCTAATATATCAACATCAACATCAGAGTAACAAATGATTTATCCCTATTAAAGAAGATTTATATTACTCCACTTATCCATTATTAGAAGCCCAAGTTGGTACAACCAAGATAACTCTTTTAGAGCTAGAACCAAAAAAAAAGAGAAGAAAAGAAAAAGAAAAAAGTCAAAAAGAAAAGAAAAAGAAAAAAAGAGAAAAAAGAAAAGAAAAAAGAAAAGAAAACCCAAAATGGTTCAAAAAGCCAACTGAGTTCTCTTTTACCTAAGACAACAAAAGGCTTCCATTTGGTTTATAAGGACGGTTTGACTTGAGTTGGTCCAACCCAACTAAAGATTCAATCAAAATCAAAGAAAAAGGAGAAAGACCATTCAGTTCTTGAAAGTTCTATACTTGATAGTCCTACAAGGAAGAAGGACAAAAATGATAAAATGCTCAAAGAAAGGGAGGAGTAAGAAAAATAAAAAGAAAGAAAGGGAGAAGAAGGAAAGAAATGAATTTGGGTACCAAACCTTATGCAAAGAAACAAAGATTATCCTAATCAAGTTCCAGATTGATGCCAAGAAGATAGAATGAATTTGGAGTCTAGAAAGATTGCTCCCAATTGTCTAAAGTTCCAACAAGAAATTTGTAGTGTGAAGGTTTGTCCATTGTGTCACACCAGCTCCAATCTCAAAATGGCCTTCACTTAAACCTGTGTCCCTTATAGACCCCATTTCAAGTCTATCAAAGACCTGTTGATCTCTCTTGGTAGGTAGAGTCTATTAGTCGAGATAGTTTGGATAAGCATGCACATGAGATAGACAATATTTAAACTCGATGAGACCTTTGGCCAAGTAGTTGTATATGCCTATCTGAAATGCAACAATTCTTGCTTAAATGATTCCCGAGTTTAATACAGTAACTAGGGTTATCATGTTATAAATACGTTAATTTGGAAAATCAAGTCCTAAGGTACATTGACATTAATTTGGCAAAGCCAACATTTGATTTCAAAATCAAAATTAAAAAAAAAGTGTTTTGTCATACAAAGCCTTCAAGTTAAGGGAAGTATGTTGAACCTCCAAAAGACACATTGGGAAAAGAAATTTATTATTGGCAAAGTTATGAAGAAACTACCAACCGACATGCTGAAATATAGTTTGAAATGGATGCATCCTTGACTCTGTTGCTTAGGATCTCCACCACTCATGTTTTCAACATCTTGAAGATAAAAGCCACAAATGCAAAAGCTTTCGATCATTCCAATGCAAGACTTGAACAAGCGTCAAAACGGAACCAATGAGAACACTTCTGCTGATCACCTTGGTCTGTGAGTTGATGGAACAACTGTAAGTATTATTCATGCATATCATGCATACATGAGCATATCACATCACACTTTCTTGCCTTGTATTGTCTATTCTTTATCAAAGTGAACAGCAAACACTCTGTGAAGTAAAGAATCAAAAGAAGATGTCAAATCAGGGGGGGCATGGAAAGCCCATTGCTTGAGAAAGCTCTAGTAATTTTGCAAAGAGAAAAAATGTGTGCTTATGTAAAGAACTAGACAAGAAAAACATCAATCAAAGCTTGCATGAAAGAAAAAATCCTTGGGGGCAAGGAGAGGATACAAGGTCCAATTAAAAATAGCTACATTTTTGCAAATAGGAAGAACAAAAGAATGGAATGTTAGAACTCTCAAAAGAATGAAGATGCAAAAGATAAAAGATCAATCCAGCTAAAAGAGCTGAAGCCAGGGTGAAGACCCGATCTCAAAGGATGAAGATCCATTTGCAAGGGTAAAGACCTGATCTCAAAGGATGAAGATCCACTGACAAGGTTGAAGACCTGATCTCCAAGGATGAAGATCCGTTTTCAAGGGTGAAGGCCCGATCTCAAAGGATGAAGATCCACTTACAAGGGTGAAGACCAGATCTCCAAGGATGAAGATCCGTTTTCAAGGGTGAAGGCCCGATCTCAAAGGATGAAGATCCACTTACAAGGGTGAAGACCCGATCTCCAAGGATGAAGATCCATTTTCAAGGGTGAAGGTCTGATCTCAAAGGATGAAGATCCATTTTCAAGGGTAAAGACCTGATCTCAAAGGATGAAGATCCATTTTCAAGGGTAAAGACCTGATCTCAAAGGATGAAGATCCATTTGCAAGGGTGAAGACCCGATCTCAAAGGATGAAGATCCACTTACAAGGGTGAAGACCCGATCTCCAAGGATGAAGATCCATTTTCAAGGGTGAAGGCCCGATCTCAAAGGATGAAGATCCATTTTCAAGAATAAAGACCAGATCTCAAAGGATGAAGATCTATTTGCAAAGGTGAAGACCCGATCTCAAAGGATGAAGATCCATTTTTAAGGGTGAAGACCCAATCTCCAAGGATGAAGATCCATTTGCAAGGGTAAAGGCCTGATCTCCAAGGATGAAGATCCCTTCAAAGGATGAAGATCCATTTTCAAGGGTGAAGACCCGGTCTTAAAGGATGAAGATCCATTTTGAGGGTGAAAAACCACAATGCATAGAATAACCGGAGCAGTCAGACTTCTTAAATGATAAAAGTTCAGTCAAACTCATTCTCGGGTCCAAGCACCCAAATTAAATTCAATATCATGTTAAGAACCAAAAATAACCTTAGGTCCAGAACCTAGAATCTTTTTTAAGTCCAGAACTTAGCTCGGGTCCAGAACTCAAATTTTGATTGGGTCCAGAACCTAGAATCTCTTCTAAGTCCAGAACTTAGCTCGGGTCCAAAACCCAAATTCAATCCAAGCTTGGGTCCAAGTACCCCATCTTAGGTCCAAGTATCCAATCTCGGGTCCAAGTACCTAAATCCAATTCCATCTCGGGTCCAAGCACCCAAATTCAATTCAATCTCGGGTCCAAGTACCCAATTCCAATTCAATATCGGGTCCAAGCACCCAAATTCATTTCAATCTCAGGTCCAAGCACTCATTCTTGGGTCCAAGTACCTAAATCAAATAAATTTTTGGTCCAAGTACCTAATCTCGGGTCCAAGCACCCATTCTCGGGTCCAAGTACCCAAATCAATTCAAGCTCGGGTCTAAGTACCCAATCTCGGGTCCAAACACCCATTCTTGAGTCCAAGTACCCAAATCAATTCAAGCTCGGGTCTAAGTACCCAATCTCGGGTCCAAGCACCCATTCTTGGGTCCAAGTACCTAAATCAATTCAAGCTCGGGTCCAAGCACCCATTTTCGGGTCCAAGTACCCAAATCAAATCAATCTCGGGTCCAAATACCCAATCCTAGGTCCAAGTACCCAAATTCAATCCAATCTTGGGTCCAAGTACCCAAATCAAATTCAATCTCGGGTCCAAGTACCCAATCTTTGGTCCAAGTACCCAAATCAAGTCTAGAACTCGAACCGGGTCCAGAACCCAAAAACAAATTCAAATAACCATCTCATCAAAAATTAAGTTTAGTTGCTTTTCACTCTCTAAAGTCTCAGATCGTTCAAGCAGGGGGCAAACTGTAGACCCTTAATTTTTGACCCGGTCCGGTCCAATATATTTTAATTAGTCTAAAATAATTTTTGTATTGTCCAATATATTTTAATTAGCCCAAAATAATTTTTATTATTTTAATTAAATAATTTTTGCTTTAGTATCTAATTTTTATTAATAAAAAATAATAATAATAAACAATAAAAATAAAATAAAAAAGGAAAGAGGGGTTGGCTGCGGCGATATGGCCTAGGGCGCCTGTTTCGCCCTCACTGCTGCAGCTTTTTTGCCAGCGCATTTTTTTCGCAGCCAATTTTTTTCGCCAGCGCAATTTTTCCGCAGCAGTTTTTTTTCGCCAGCAAAATTTTTCTGACGCAAATTTTTCAAAACCTAATACAATTAGGTTTCGGTTTCCTTTTCTTATTAATATTATGTTCCATGAATAATTAGGAATTAATCATAAAACTTCTATAAATAAGGACTAAATAACACAGAAAAAGCAAGAAGAAAGAAGGGAAGAAATCGGACAGAAACTTGGAGGAAAATAGGATCCGAAACTGTGAAGGAAAACCTTGAATCAAGCTGATTTTTTTTTAGAGAACAGAAAAACAATTCATGCAATTGAAAGGCAGCAAAGCTTGTCTTTGATTTGGCTCATCCAAGAAGCAATTTTGGTGTAACCTACGAAAGAAGGTTTGAATTCTTAATTTCTTTATATTTTTTCATAGTAGCATAAACTATCTAATTGTGACTTTTAATTCAAAAACCCTAGAACTTTAATTTAGTTTTTCTAAAGTTTAAAAACCTTATTTCGTTGCTTTGTTTTCCAAAAAACTTACAATTGTTATTTTTGCTTCATCAAAATCTTAAAACCCTAATTTAACATGTTTCTTTTCAAAACCATAATTTAAATTCTGTTTCTTTCTAAAAACCTTAACAAATATCTTTTCTTTTTATCTAAACTTTAAATCGTTTGTTTATTTTCATAAAACTTCATAAAATTATCAAATTGATTTTAAAACCCTAAAAACTTCATGCATTCACAGAAACCCTAATTCAACTTTAAAACTAAACAATAAACCTTAAACTCCTTTAAAACCTTAAATCCTAATTTTTTCTAAACCCTAATCCTTTAGAACTTTAAAAACCATATAAACATAATTTTACACAGTAAGCTTGAAACCATAATTCAATGAATAACTGTAAACCATAAATCTAAGTATTTTAAAGTGTCCAAACCCTAGTTTCATGATTTCACCATTCAAATACTAATTTGGTTAATCAAAGAATTTTATCAACCTTTTAAAACATAAAACCTTAATCTATTTTAATTCCTTTAAAAACTCATAGTAGCCTAACTCCACAAATTCCAAAACCCTAAACACATGAAATAAAGAACCCTAAATGGAAACAATAGCTATATTTTAGATTTTTATTTGTCTTATTCAATTCTATATTTTATTATGCTTTGATTTATTTTATACGCTTTAATTTATTTAAGCTCAATGCTTGGTTAATTTAATTTATAATGGATGGATGTTTACTTTCTATTGATGTTTAATACCTTTGATGAATGATTTATTTATGATGAATGGTTATTTACTTTTATCAATTTATTTAGATTTCCAAATGTTGTAAGAGGTATGTTTCCACTTGGTGGGTGCCTCATTAGTTAAATATCATGTAATTTAAATTGCTTTTCTATTTTAGAACCAATGTAAAGGACATGTTTCTACCTTGCAGTGGGTGTCCTATTTAGGCATGGATTATGTAAGGGCATGTTTCCATCTTCGGATGGGTGTCCATTTATTTGTTATGCTTGGACATTGCTTTGATTTTAATATAATGATGCTTTCTTTTAACTATTGTGTGTAATATGGATAATGTTGTTATATTTAAGAATTTTATAATATTAAGACCTATAAAGGAGACCAGTTCCAATGAACCGGGCATTATGGGGGTGCTGGGCCATTTCTCACCTTCCCCACACGTACCCAACTTTTCGAACCCTTTAGGGGGTTGGGGATTCCTTAGGAATCGATTCATCCACCCCTTTCCTTTTCCTGGCCCGTTCGGGTGGCGATTCCATTTTCTCTAGACTTAGGTTCGTGTTCTCTAAGGCCCCGAGCCTAAACAGTGCCGAAGTCGCAAGAACCATTCCTCCGGGAGTGGGGGTAAAAATCTCCGCTCACACATGGGCTTTGATTCAATGCCAAATTTGGGGTTCACAGACTGATACAATCAAGGACTAACCTGCACCAAAGCCCATGGGACCATTGAGCACACTCGATGAATCCATTACTAGAGGTCGACTACAAAGGTTAAAGGATGTGTTGCTTATGATGATTCAAGGGACTTTGGTGTAAAATCCATAATTTTAATATATATATATATATAAAGATAGTTAATATGAGAAAATAACTAAGTATATTGGAAGAAAGATACATGATATAAATATAAGATATATAAAATATATACACTGTATATATAATATACACACTAGATATACATAATATGTACATTGGATACATAATGTGAACACATTATATACACGGTATATACATACACATAAATATACATATTTAAAAAAAGTAAATATAAAAGTCAAAAAGTAAGATGGATATTTGTAGATGGTAATTTAAGAAAAATAAAATAAATAATAAATTTATGGATGGTAAAAAAAGAAAAAAAATTAAAAAATCTTCTTCTTCCTCATTTAACCACCATGGTTAAATTTAGAGAGAGAGAAAGGGAGAGATTTTTCTTCTTCTAATATATCAAATTTCACTAAAAATCCAAGATTTTCAAGTCAGTTTTAAAGATTAACTAAAAATTTAAGTAAGTTTCCATCACTTTAAGCTTGCTTTTGTTAATTTTTAAGATTGTGAGAAAGTATGATGTGCATGTGTTGAATTAGTGATTTAATGGTGGAAGTGAGTTTGTTTCATGAAGTTAGGGTTTATGAAAGTTTTGAAAGTTAGGGTTTTGTTAAAATTAGTATAATTAAGGATTATTATGAATAATTTAAGCATAAATATGTTTTAATTGAAGGATTGAACTTGTTGTTAGTTTATGAGAAGTTAAGCCAAGTTGAGGCAAGAGGCAAAGCTTAGGCTTTTTGAATTTGAAGCTTGAAAAGTGATTTTAGATTAATTTTGAAGCTAAATAAGGTTTCTACATACTTTGATAACATTTATTTTAAATGTCCATGTTTGATATGATAAACATTGACATTCTTAAAAGTATGTTACTTTTCCTTTTGATGAAATTATTTATAAATTTTATGCATTGTATAAAAAGTGGGATTGGATTATGGCTTGAACTTGAAACCAATATGTTATGATAATTGGAAATATTCTAAATGAGGCACATTATTGTTATGGAGTATGTGCATTGTGAAAGATGTAGAAAATTTTGATGATATGATAATTATTAGTAAAAAAACATGGGAAATGATAATGAGAAGAGAATGGGCATAATGTGTTTGTGATGTGTGATGTGTATTTGCCCTGCACAATTACTTGTTCAAGAATATTGAGTTTGGTACTGTTGAGTTAGCATGCCAACAATACATTATGAAGTTTTATATGCCTCCGGATGAAATACTCTGGTAACACATTTATTATTCCTCCTTTGGGTGAGAGACACCATTAGTGTATCACTCTCACCCGAAGACTAGTATCACATGACACTTGATCCCAGGTGTCAGACCTTTGGGTCGCGGTAGGCCAAATTAATCTTTTTAAAACATGGATATTGCATAGGGATTTGTTGGGCCAATGTGTGTTAATGTGTTGTGTATATATAATTAATGAGTTAATATATTGTTAAATGAGCATTGCATTTTATTAAAAGTTTAAAGCATTTTTGTGCCATGAGAAAAACTACTTGTTTTAGATATTTTATGTTATCAAAGTATGTGCCACTAAGCTTTTAGCTTAGCGTGGTTTAATTTTATCACACAGGTGATAGGGTCACTGAGAGAGGGAGCCCTGTTAAACCTGTGCAGGTCTAGGATTTGAGGCTGACTTTGGACTAATATTAGTGTTCTTACCATGAGACCGAACATGTTGGTGCTGCACATATGTATAATTTTTTTCTATATACTTTGCATTTGTACATTATAATCACAGTATATGTATATCGAACAAGTTTTGGAATATTATATATATATATATATATCCATGTTGTACATTCTTTCTAGTCATTAAAATTTTGGATGTGAATTTATGAAGAGGTGGAATTTCAGAAATTATGATTTTTGAGAGTATTTTTAATGCAGGTTGAGTTGTTTAAATTTGAGATTTATTGAAATTATCGAAAAAACTCTAGTAAATTTTTCTCAAATATTTTTGTATCAATTAATCAAATTATGTCCCAAATAGACATATTTAATTGTTATATATGTGCATATTAATTTTTATTTGGCATGTTTTAATATTTAAACCTTTGAAAAGAATTTATATTTTAGGAATTAAATGGGGGATTCTATAGTTAACTAATGTGGCACTCTTCTATTTTATATGTGCATTTTGTGTATATAGGATATAAGGGTATTACATTTAGAGTGACATAGCCACTATAAAAGAATGCAAAGAGGATTCCAGCTTCAAGCATGGGCTCCTAAAATCCAACCAAGGCTTGGTCCAACTTTTTCAAGTCCAAGAAGACCACTTGGGCTAATTATGTTAGTGGCCCATTTGAGATTCCCTTTGTTTTCGTCATTTGTATTTTAGGATTGTATTTAGTTTTCGTAATTTTACTAATATGTTGTAATTATACTTTGGACTTGGATATTTCCTTTGTAGTTGGGCCCTTTGTTGTCTAAAAGCCTAATGTGTGTTTTGGGATAAACTGCTAGGATTAAGGTAGCTTGGGAATAGATTATTAAGGGTTAGGATTGAACCTAAACTTGTTCCAAACATTACAAATTAGGGCATCCAACTTTTGGGCCATATTTAAGCTATCTTATGAACATTTTGTAGTAGTTGTTGAATCTTTTAATAAAATTTAGATTTGTTCTAAGAGAGGAATTCTATTGTCTTGATTCTTGTAAGAATCAACTTAAAGACATAGAGTTAATCATTTAAGTATTTAAAACCGAAGTTACTTTCCATAATTGTTGGAATTGGGTTAAGGTCTTGGCAATGACTTGATTTAGCTTTCCAAGGGAGTTGATCCAAGCTCAAAGATGTTAGGTCTTAAGAATTATTATTATGGGTTCACATGAGTTTGGTATCAAAGTCTAGGCTCTAAATTAGGTTCCAAATCTGTCCTATCTATCTTGTTATTTAGAATTTCCATGTTTGTGTTTATGTTTCATTGTTTGTCTTTGTAACACCCCTATACCCCGTATACGTACACTGCATGCTATTACGATCGTAATATACGTATACTGAATATAGGAATGCCATAGTTTTTCTTTCAAAACCAAATCCTCCTTTTATACAATAATATGAGCAAATTTAAACATTTAAGTTATAATATAACACAATAGATAAAAACATTCATTCAATACGCAGCGGAAAATATAGTTATATTTACATATATTTATATACATCAAAATACATAAACATCCAAACCAATTTTTACAAAAACATAACATTTATACATGTTTGGCAGTTCGTCTCTGATCTTTACGTCCACTATCAACACCTCAAGATCTAGACTCGACTCGGTCTAGATGAACTCTCTGGCTCTACCCTGTCACCTGCGCGATGAACCACAATCGCGCTAAGCCAATGACTTAGTGGTATAAACTACTATAACAACATGCTTCAATGCAATGCCAATGTCACACATTTCAACAATTACGACAATATTCACAATTGATATCTTTATATTGTTCATAACACTACATTTCATTACTCTATTCACTTATTTCATCATTTATGAATTACATTGAAACAAAGACAAGCATGGGCCCAAAAGACACTAATACGCCATTCCACTTTCAGAGTTAATGTTTTGGTTCAATTTTCACATTTATCATTATCATTATCCCAACTAGGCTTCAAGGATTAGGTTCAACCAAGCTTCAAGGGGAACAAAGCATGCTAAGTATCAACCCAACTTGGCTTTAAGAACCAAACCCAACCTAGCTTCAAGGGTTGTAACATCTCAACTAGGCTTCAAGGACAAAATCCAACCTAGCTTCAAGAGATTGTTACCATTAGGCATGCCACCAACAACAAAACTCTGAAAATGGAATAACACATTAGACACACAATTCATTCATTATTGCATTATTAATTTCTTATCATCATTTAGGCATCCATGCCTCAATCATTTCATTTGCATCATTATAGCCAACAACAATGGCTTCACATCTCATCAAGAGAGTATACATAATCAATTGCATTGGAAATATATTTTAAATTCATCATCATCTAGGCAAACATGCCCCACTTATTTCATTTGAATCATTATAGCCAACCACAAGGGTTTCATTTCTCATCATGTCTCATATCACATTAAATCAATTCAAATGTACATAACCAAATACATTATCATACATTTTGAATACTCATCGCATCATTCACATTATACAAATCATAACATTTATCAAGTATATCAACAATGCAATAGATCACTTAACACATTTACAACCAAATGTGTTAAATCTCAATGTCATACAATAGTATACAAGAATATAGAGTTTGTACTTACCTCAAAACTAACTCACACCAATCTAAACACTTCCTCTACCAAGAATCCTTCACCACTTGAATTAGGTCAACTCAACCTCTTCACAACCTAATTCAAAAAGAATGATACACATGAATTCCAATACAAATATTCACCTATTAGTCTCATACTATACCCATAGATCATAAATTACAAACCAACATCACTCTCTAGGACCCCACGGTCATGGCCTCCCAACCCCCACGGGCATGGGTTAGCAAATGGTTCTGCCTCCCTTGTTCAAAACCCCCACGGCCATGGCTTCCAATGGCCACGGTCGTGGCATCCAAGGGCCACTGGCGTGGCATCCAAAACGCTTCTGTTTCGGACCAAACTCATGTATTCTATGCTTCCAACTCCATTAAACACAAACATCTTAAAGATATACCAAAAATAATTGATCAAACTCACAACATACATCAACTACCAATCCAAAACCATAACATAAACACAACTCTTACTCTTCCATTCAACTTCAAAATCACAAACAACTAAATCCAATACTCTCAAACACACCATAATCAAACATATTCATACAATCCACAATCAATCATCAAACTCAATTACAACTTAAAATAAAAAAAAAGAATCAAGAAGAAACTTACCAAAGTTAATGAAACTTCTTGAATTTCCAACTTAATCACTTGAAATCTTCTTCAATTTTGATCTAAGGAAAACAAAACTCTCTCTTGCTCTCTTGCTTTGGATGGCCAGCCATGAAGGGAAAAGAAAATAAAATGAAGAAGAAAATGAAGCAAAGTCAAACACTCATACTCCACTTAAATCTCCACCAAGCATTTTAATATTAAAATAATATAAATTATCTTCTTCCACTCACTTATTTTCCCATTTTCCATTAATTAATTAAAATCATTAAATCATCATCTTTTGACTTCCACATTTGACTTGTATATGTTGTATATATCACTATATATACAACATATACACTCTCTCTTCACTTCTTTTCTCTTTCCATAAAACATATACACTTAATCCAAATACAACAATAATTATTCCAAAACTTCTAGGGCATACTTTGGGATATTACAGTCTTCATTTCTCTTTATTTCCTTTTGTTGTTCTTTTTCTTTGTTCCTTGTTGTCTTTCATTTTGTGTTTTTGTTTCTATTTAGTCAGTTCCAAATTCAAATCCATTAGTTGTTGTTTTTCATCTTTGTTTTATGAAAAATTAGCTCAAAAGATTTTTAAAAAAAAAAAGCATTGTCAGTTGTTCTTGTTACTTTTGCTAGTAACCTTGTGTTGTCCTTTGTCAATCTTAAAATCATCCATTTCATTATCTCCAATTATATTTTTTTTTGTTAAATTGAGTCTTTAGAACCATATTTTTTCAAAAGGTTTTCTGGAAAATAAATTTCCCAGAAAAATTTGTACCTTGGAACCTTGACCTTTAGAGACTTATATAAAAATCCTTCTAATTCACAGTTGCATAATCTCTCCTCTAACAGCATACCTTTCTCTTTGCCAAAACCTTTGGTCAAAAAATTCTTGCGGCCACACCCTTGAATATGATCCCCACCATGAGCCTTTCTATGAAAATTGAAAATTTTGCCTAAACAACTAGACATAGCAAACCCAACCATACCAACCACCGCAAACCCTTTTGCCTATATTCTTGAATTATTATCCAAATTTCTTATGATTATTATTTCCTAAGCACAATTGCTAGTTGCTTGTCATGGTAGTGTCCTATACCATGAACCATACTGTAACTTTTGCAATTTTTTAAAAATATTCTTGCATTCACCTTAAATCAAGCTAAGTGTTAGCAACAAACCTTAATGTGGATGGGTGATCCCTAAAAAAAAGGGATATAAAATTTTTGCAATTGTGATCTTTTGCTGAGAGTTCATTGATGCTTCCTCAATTTTTCTTTATATTTCTACCCATTTCTCTTGCTGGTTGACAAATTATGTGTAGTTTAATTTTATACAACTAGTCTTAGAAAGAGTTTGAGTAGCAAAAGGCAAGAATGAGAGCTCATCTAGAAAAAAAACCAAAATTTTAGCATAAACATGAGTGACCTTGGGTGCAACTTACACTTGAGTGAAACAATGAGGGAGTGAGGTAAGAACTCTATTTTTTATTTCACTAACTAACGCGAACCACTAGTATACTAAATTAGAACAACTTTCAATGAAGAATTTGATTCAACAAAAATCTTTTCCTTTCTTTTTTTAACTAATTTTTTTAACAAAGCACAAGAGCTCAATTTAAAGAAGTAAAACTTAGGAATCTGGAATTCAAATCACAATAATGAAAATGAAGAACAAGGGAATGAAGTCAGTAATGGAATTTTTGATTTTTTTTACAGTAGAGTGAACAAGAACAAACAACTCCATTTTTTATAAACCCTACTACTTTCTTAAAATTATAAAACCCTAATCAATTCCATTTTTCTAAAAACCTGCACAATAGCCAAAATAATAATAATAATTGTATTAATTCAAAAATCTTAAAACCCTGAATGTTAATTAAAGAACCTTAATTTGAGACATAAACCCAAACTTGTATCTTTATTTGCTTTATTTAAGTTAGGAGCATGTTTATTATATGTTTTGATTAATGGTTTATTTATATCTTTAATTTATATGTTTAATGAACAATTTATTTATGATGAGTGATTGTTACTTTTATTAATTTGTTTTGGTTTAAAAAATTGTAAGAGGTATGTTTCCATGATTGGGTACCTCATTAATTAATCTTTATGTAATTTCAATTATCTTCATATTTTGAAAATAATATAAAGGACACGTTTCCACCTCGGATAGGTGTCCATTTATTTGTTTTGTTTGGACATTATTGTGATTTTAATAAAGTATTTATTTATTCTTATGATCACATGTAGTATGGATAATATCGTTATATTTAAGAATTTTATAATATTAAGACCTGAAAAGGAGGCCGGTTCCAATGAATCGGGCATTGTGGGAGTGATGGGCCATTTCTTACCTTCCCACACGTATCCAACTTTTTGAACCCATTAGGGGGTTGGAAATTTCTTAGGAATCGATTCATCCACCCCTTTCTTTTTTCCGGTCCATCCGGGTGGCCACTCCATTTTCGCCGGGTTTAGGCCCGTATTCTCTAAGGCTCCGAGCCTAACAGTGCCGAAGTCGCAAGAACCATTCCATTAGGAGTGGGGACAAAAATCTCTGCTCACAGTGGCGACTCCACTGGGGATAAAAGAAGTTGATTCCGTTGGTCTTTTTATTATTCTATTCTTTCTTATCATGATATTATCCATTGAATCATTTAGTTTGCATTGTGTGCGTGAGTTAGAATGCCCGTGTTACCTGTGTTGTGTTATGTAAGGGATACCATACTTTACTCAAGGTATGGAGATCGAGCATGGCATAACCACTCATAGCCTTGTACCTTTTGGTATATACTTGCTATGGAACCTAAGCCTTTCAACCCAAAGACTAAAGTTCATGTAATTGGCCTAGTTACTTTCCTTAGGTTTTTACCCCAAATGCTTGTTGTTTGACTAGGGTTAATTTATCTTGGTTTGAATCATGGCTTATTTGGTTTGTTCTTTTTTCTAATATGACCAACCTACATTGTAAGCTCAAAATAATTTTTCTTTTAAAGTCCAAAAGACCAAAGTTATTTTCAAAACTTTTCAAGATGGTCTTTGGACATAAAAACTTTTAGAAATGGATCAAAAAAATTCTTTTTCACCACATTGCCCAAGCTCAAAGCCCCAAATTTATTTTTTCTAAAATCTTTTTATGGGCTTTGAAACAAAACTAATTTTCAGTTTATTACAACCTTTTCTAAAATGAGCTTACAAAATATTTGGGTCAATTATGGAAAACACCAAAAATCAATTGTGAGCCTAGTTTATGCTAAGAACTATTAATCATGGGCTTGTTTGAGGCATGAATCATTAGTTACTTTTTCATGTGAGAAATCTATTTATAATAAACTTCTTAATTTAGTTTTAATCTAATATAGCATAAAAGCTACTTTAGTTGATTGGATAGATTAAAGCCTAATTAAGGGAATTATCATGAACTGATTTCCATGTTTTAAAATATAACTATTGGTTAAAATGTTTGAGGGAATTATTCGAAAACAAAATACACCATGTTGGTATTTTGTTAACCATATACCTAGGAAAAGAGACTCGTCATTCATATGTAGAAGTTATAAGGTTGGAAGGAACGTCCTAATTATCTTTGTTCATTTGTTGTTTGTGCATACATGCATACACGCATTGTATTACATGGCATTGATCCTTTCTGGCTCATAGACCTGGAGTATAGTATCTCAAGGGCGTATAACAATCCCACCTATGACAGTGACATAGAATCTAGCAACAACTCAGTTAGCTTCTCACCAAAAGCAATGGAACCTGAGCATATTCAAAAGATGTTGGATGATGCCCTTGAAGTCAAGATGGAAGACTAAAAGTGGCCCTAGCTGAGATCATGAAAAGTAAAATGGCTGCAATGTTTGGGAAAACTGCTGAAGCATCCTCAAGCACCAAGAAAGACAAGGGAAAGGCTAAAGTTGGTGAAGTAGTCTTCGATGATGACAAGACGGTTATGGATGGTGATGAATACTGGGCCCAATACTTCTAAGATCCTCAAGATAAAAAGAAGGAGCCAAAGGTTGTTGAGAAGACAACTGTTGAAAAGACTGAGGCATCTGATGTTGAGAATATTATTGCTAATTTAGAAAAGAAATTTGAAAAGAAGCTAAAAACTAAAGAGATGTCCAAGGTCAACAAGTTGTTTGAACTAGATGAGGAGGTCCCATACAAGTTCAAGATACCTTCCTTTGCCAAATTCTATGGAACTGGAAACCCCCATCTCCATGTTAAGCAGTACATCACTGCTATGCAGTCTGCCCAAGCTACTAAGGCTCAAACTCTAAGATATTTCATGCTCTCATTAGACTTTATTGTCCAAAATTGATTCAACACCTTAGAGAAAAGTACTCAAAAAAAGATTGGGACACATTTTACAAAGCTTTCATTCAACAATATGGGTACAATGTCGAGCTGGGAGTTACCTTGATGGAGGTAGAAGCCATTAGGCATAGACCAAATGAGAATTTTGTGGACCATATGAAGAGATGGAGGAACAAGATGGCTTTGCTAAAGAAGAGGCCCGATGAATCATATCAGATCAAAATGATAGTCAGAGGCATCCTACCTAACCTTCATGAGAGGTTGTCTCACACCCTTATAAGGGATTTCAAGGACCTCTTGCAAGCTGGTTTGCAAATAGAAGAGTGGGAAAGAGAGAAGAACCATTTTTCTGCAAAATAAAATTATCAGTCTGGCAATCAAAGTACATATAAAGAAGTCGATGTCAATACAACTTGTCAAGCAAAAACAAGGCAATTTTCAAATCTGGGGAAGCCTTTGTCTTGGGTTTTCAACAAGCTATAAAAGAAGGGACTATTACAGCCATTGACCCCTTGACCTTTGTCAAATTCTTTACCCCCAAAATTTGATACTAAAGCCTTTTGTGAATTTTATCAGACACAAGGACATAAGACAAACAAATGCTTGTGACTAAAACATGAGATCCAAAATTTAATTGATAGTGGTAAGCTTTCTGAGCCTGATAAGCCCAGGACAAATGACAATTCTTTGCCAAGGTTCAACTGAGTTTGGATTGGAGGAAGATTTTGTTTTATCCTCTTTTCAAGATGAGAGTATTAAAGATGTGGAATGAGGAGAAATTTTGTTCAACAAACTTCCCTTAGCTTGAAGTGTTGCTCTATTTATTTTGCTTTCTTTAATATTTAATTGGAACAAGTATATTTTCCAAATTATGTTTGTTTGAATAAATTACTTTCATTAAATTTATTTTTATTGCTCTTTGTTCATTTTGGTGCTCAACCGATGACGAATTTAGCTTGATATTCATGAATTAGTATATCTACGCATTATAACTCGAATAAATTTATGTGAGCGGGGATTTTCTCCCCCACTCCAGGTGGAATGGTTTTTATGATTTCGACACTATTTAGGCTCGGGGCCTTAGATAACATGGGCCTAAGCCTAGATAAAATGGAGTCGCCACCCGGAAGGGCCGGGAAAAAGAAAGGGGTGGATGACTCGATTCCTAAGGAATCCCCAACCCCCTAATGGGTTCGGAAAGTTGGGTAAGTGTGGGGAAGGTGAAAAATAGCCCAGTACCCCCATAACGCCCGGTTCATTGGAACCAGCCTCCTTTGCAGGTCTTAATATAATAAAATTCTTAAATATAACAATATTATCCATATTACATGCAACAATTAAAATAAAGCATCATTATATTAAAATTAAAGCAATGTCCAAACAAAGCAAATAAATGGACACCCATCCAAGGATGGAAACATGTCCTTACATCGTTCATGTCTAAACTAAATAGGACACCCACCAATAGGTGGAAACATGCCCTTTACATTGGTCCAAAATATAAAAGCAATTTAAATTACATAGAATTTAACTAATGAGGTACCCAATAATGGAAACATACCTCTTACAATTTTAATACCAAAACTAAACAAATAATAATCATAATAATAAAGAAAATATCCATCCATGATAAATTAAATAAATCAAGCATTGGAATTAAATAAATCAGCCATCAAAGCATATAATAAACTACATAATCAAATCTAAAATTAAATAAAGCAATAAATATATAAGTTTAGAGTTTATGTGTCAATTTAGGGTTCTTTAATTAACATTTAGGGTTTTGGGATTTTGAAATTATTATATTTATCATTTAGGCTACTGTGAAGATTTTGAAATTTTGATTTAATTAGGGTTTGGGACTAACATCATGAAATAGGGTTTTTAAGGTTTTATGTTTAACAATTAGGGCTTTGGAAAAAGAAAAGTTAAGTACATGGATTCATAATTCACAAATGAATATTGACCCCTTCGAGGAGCCCATACGGCGGTCCCGCTACCCGATTAGCGGGCGGGGGTCAAGGGGGCAGCGCCCCATAAAATTTTAAAAATTGGTTTTTAGGGTTGTAGGTTTTGGTGTTGAAAATTAAGATTCTAGGGTTTAAGATTTAGAAAATAGGGTTTCAAAATTGGAAGAAACTAATGTTACTTTTTAAAAGAATAATGCTTACTGTGTGATTTTGGAAAGAAGAATTAATTAGGGTTAGAGATTTTGATATTTGAAAAATAAGGTTACTGGATGTTTGAATTAGAGATTAGGTTAAGGTTTTAAGAAATCAATTTATTGTTTTATGGTTTTAGAAAAGTGTATTTAGGGTTTCGAATTTCAAAATATGCTTTACGGGTATTAAGGAATTAGGGTTTTGAAAATTAGTTTTTAGGGTTTCAAATAAAGTTTGGATGGTTTGTAGAATAATTGATCAAATTGTATGATGAAATAATTAATCTAATTTGATGAAGCTACTATAAATATAAACAAAGAAAATAGAGATTCAAACCTACGTAGTTGGTTCCACCAAAAGCTGATTTCTGGATGAACAATAACAAAGGCAATGTTGCTGCCTTTGATGGATTGATGAATGCTTCTTGTTCTTTCAAGCTTGAGGTTGGCCGAAGAAATCCAAAAGTCCAAGGTCAAGTCCAAAATTTCTCCCTGATCAAAAGTCCCAAGTTTTGCTCAGTAAAACAAATTTTTCGACCAATCAAAGTCCCTTAATTCTGAGTTTGTGTTTTTTATAGGAAAAATCATCAACCTACTTCTGATTGTTTAAGGAAATTAAAACTAATTAGGAAAAGAAACCAAAACCAAATAGAATTTGGTTTCGAAAAAACTGCGTTAGAAAATTATGCTGGCGAAAAAATTGCGGGCGAAAACTGCGAGCGAGCGAGCTGCTGCGAGAGGGCGCTGGGCGGCGAGCCAGCGCCGCAGGAAATGGCCCAAGGCCATTTCGCCCCCAGGAATTTCCAGCGGGTGAATTAGCCAGGCCAATTCAACTTTCGGAGAGGAATTTTTTTCGTCGCCGATTTTTATTTTTATTTTTATTTTTATTATTATTTTTTTTTATTTTTATTTTATTAACTTTACCATTTTATTTTTATTAAAAATTATAAATACTAAATACTAAAATAAATATTTTTTAATTAAAATAACACAAAAATTATTTTGGACTATATATAAAAAATATCGGACCAGACTGGGTCAAAAATTAAGGGTCTACACTTTACGAGGTGAGGGAATTGTTCTATAGCATTGAGTTGTATATGCTTACTTAGAGAGGACTTCTACATAATTACCTTTGTCTAGTCAGTCTTAGAACATGCTTTGACAAACTTTCAAGGCGAAATTGAACTCTGCTTATTTAAAGGAGAGATGATCTAGGCATTGTTTGGTTAGTCAACAACTAGTATCCACCCAATTAAATAGCAATCCCTAGTTGTCCCTTTGAGCCTTCATAAGATTTCAACCTTCTCTTTATTGACTTATAAGCCCAATAACCTACCCTGAGTTGTTGTTACACTTTTGACAAGTCTTATGATCACTAAGGTGAAGAGGCAAGAAAATCAAAGAAAGGAATGCATATTCAAGACCATATGGATAGTTGAAGTTCCAGAGACCATAAGGGTAGTTAAAGTTCATTTGATATTAGACCCAATATCTCCAATTCACTAAGATGACATCAGAACAATAAATAATCTTTTGGAGTAGACTCACTTTATTCCACTCATCTATAGTCAAGACAATTCCTCTAGAATTAAGACCCAACAAAAAAAACCAAAATAAAGAGAAGAAGAAGAAGAAAAGGGAAATGAAAAAAGAAGAAAAAGAAGAAAAAGAAGAAAAAGAAAATAAAATAAAATCCAAACCGGTTCAAAAAGCCAACCAAGATCTCTTTTACCTAAAGCAGCAGAAGGCAAAGATAGTTTGACTTGAATTAGGTCCAATCCAACTAAAGATTCAATCAAAATCAGAGAAAAAGGAGAAAGACCATCTGGTTTTTGAAAGTCCTACAGAGGAAAAGGACAAAATGATAAAATACCAAAAATAAAATAAAATAAGGGGAGAGAGAGAATAAAGAAAAGAGAAAAAAGGAAAGAAATGTGAGTATCAAACTTTTTACAAGGGCAAAGACTGTCCCAATCAAGATCTAGATTAATGCTAAGAAGATGGGATAATACTCAAATCTCTATCTTTTCATGCTCCCAACTGTTTAAAGTTCCAACAAGCAGTTTGTAGTGTGAATGTTTGTCTATTGTGTCACATAAGCTCCGATCTCATAATGGCTTTTATTTAACTCATGTCCCTTATAGACCCCATTTCAAGCCTATCAAAGACTTGTTGATCTCTCTTGGTAGGTAGAGTCTATTTGTGGAGATAGTTTGAATAAGCATGCATATGAGATAGACAATATTCAAACTCAATGAGACATTTGACCATGTAATGTGTATATGCCTATCTGAAGTGCAACAGTTCTTGCTTAAATAGAAATGATTCCCCAGTTTAGTATGGTAACTAGGATTGTCATGCTATAGATATGTTAATTTGGAAAATCAAGTCCTGAGGTAAATTGATATTAATTTGGAAAAGCCAACATTTGATTTCAAAATCAAAATTCAAAATTGAAAATTCAAAAAAAAAATTTACAAAGCCTTCAAGTTAAGGGGAGTATGTTGAACTATCGAACCTCGAAGGACACATTGGGCAAATTAAGTGATTACTGGCAAGGTTATGAAGAAGATATCAATTGACATGCTCGATTATAGTTTGAAATGAATGTATCTATGACTCTGCCACTTGGGGTCTCCATTATTTATGTTTTCAACATCTTTAAGATAAAAGCCATAAAAGAGAAGTCTTCTGCCATTCCAGTGCAAGACCTGAACGGGCATCTGGAAGGAGTCAAAGAGAACACTTTAGCCGATCACCTCAGTCTATTAGTCAATGGAACCATTATAAATATAATCCATACATATCATGCATACATGAGCATATCACACTCCATTTTCTTTGTAAAAAATAAACAGTAATATTCTATGAAGCAACCATAAAGCGGATATGGAATCATAGGGAATGGAAAGCCCATTGCATGAGGAAGCTCTAGTAATTTTGAAAAAGAAAGAAGAAATGCATGATTATTCAATGAGCTATATAATCTACAAACATCAACCAAAGCCGCATATAAAATATCGTGGGTTTGAGCCTACACAAGGGGCAAAGTTTCTCCTTTCAATTTTTTGAGTTTATGCATGTACAAAACATTTTGAGACTCACTTCTAATATTTTTCCACGCAGGGGGCGAGAAGAAGATATGAAGACTAGCTAAAAAAAAAGTTGAATGTTTTGTAAAAGTGCAAAGGAAGAACAAAAAGAATGGAAAAAGAAGAAAATTAGAACTCTCAAAAGAATGAAGATACAAAAAACAAAAGATCAGTCCAGCTAAAAGAGCTGAAGCCATGGTAAAGACCTAATCTCCAATGGATAACGATCCCTGTTTCAAGGGTAAAGACCCAATATCCAATGGATAAAGATCCATGTTTTAAGGGTAAAAATCCAATCTCCAATGGATAAAGATCCATGTTTCAAGGGTAAAGACCTGATCTCCAATGGATAAAGATCCATGTTTCAAGGGTAAAGACCCAATCTCCAATGGATAAAAATCCATATTTTAAGGGTAAAGACCCAATCTCTAATAGATAAAGATCCATGTTTCAAGAGTAAAGACCCAATTCTCCAATGGATAAAGATCCATGTTTCAAGGTTAAAGACCTAATCTCCAATGGATAAAGATCCATGTTTCAAGGGTAAAGACCCAATTTTCAAATAGATAAAGATCCATGTTTCAAGGGTAAAGACCCAATCTCCAATGGATAAAAATCCATTTTTGGTGGGTAAAGACTCACAATCCATTAAAGAATGGAACAACCATTTAAGCCAGAATTCTCAATTGATAAAAGGTCAGTCTCGAGTTTAGAACCTAAATTATTTTTTAGTCCTGAACTCACTCCGGGTCTAGAACCCAAATTATTTTTTAGTCCAAAACTTACTTGGGTCTAGAACCCAAATCATTTTGAGTCCAAAACTCGCTCAGGTCCAGAACCCAAATCATTTTTTAGTCTAGAACTCACTTGGGTCCAGAATTAAAATCATTTTTTAGTTCAGAACTCACTTCGGGTCCAGAACCCAAATCATTTTCGAGTCCAGAACTCACCTTGGATCCAGAATTTGAATCATTCCAAGTTTAAAATCATCTTTGTCCAAAATCAATTCAAACCATGTTGCTTTTCACTCTTTGAATAAATTCAAGATCATTCAAGTGGGGGCAAACTGTAGGCACTTGATTTTGACCCTGGCTAGTCCAGTGCTAATTTCAAACCTTTGATTGGACTAATATATTGCAATAGAACCTAAAATAAGCTAATTAAACTTTTAAAACCCTAATAAGGTTTGTTTTAGAAGATTTGGTTGGTTTTTACATGATACCAGTGCACTAAACCCTAAAATGTGTTTGATTTGAAGGTTTGGTTGCTTTTTCGCTTAATCCAGATGGTTTTTGGGTAGTAGGGGCGTCTCATGTTGAATTAGGGCAACCAATCTGACATGGGAAAGCCCCATATTGAATTAGGGGCCTCCCAATTCCATATGGGGCTCCCCATATCGAATTGGAAGCCCCAGATCTATATGGTGCTATCCCATATCAAAATGGAGTCCCATTTCGATATAAGATAGCCCCATATCGACTCCCATATCGAAATGAAGCCCCATTTTGATATGGGATAGCCCCATATCAAAATGGGGCTCTCCCATATCGAATTGGAAGCCCCTAATTCAATATGGGGCTATCCCATATCAAAATGGAGTCCCATTTTGATATAGGATAGCCCCATATCGACTCCCATATCGAAATGAAGCCCCATTTCGATATGGGATAGCCCCATATCAAAATGGGGCTCTCCCAGTTTGATATGGGCTATTATTTTTCAATTCCATGTCAAATCCGGATACCTACTTTGATATGGGTTCAGTTTCTGTCAAAACAAAGTCATTTTAATTCAAAAAGGACTCGGTCTATATCGAATTCAAGTAATTATAATTTGATATGGAATGGGTTTGTGTTGAACCTATGAATTCGACATGCATCAGAATAAACCCTTTCTTAAACAAAAAAATTTTGAGGTTTAACCTAAGAGAGTGATTATAAATACAGGTTTTAAAAACCTGAACAGGTGATCTTTTGTACCTTTGGCTTTTGGTTGGCTATTGGAACTCTGGAAAATCTAGTAATCAATCAATGAACAAACCCTAGCAAGCTTAAGAAACAAAAGAGACAGCAAGGATAGACAAAGAAGATTAATAACACAAAACCCCACAAAGGCAGTGTACTCATTATCTTTGCAAAAGCTTATCCAGAATCTCGTTCAAACAATTTTGGTGGAGCCAAAAAACGACGATATGGTTTAAATTAAATAAATACCATATGCTTTTATTGTTTTAAACATTGAACAAATTTGTTCTTCATCTAACTAAAAGTCACATTATGCAATTTCTTATTGAATCAGAGTACGTTAGTTTGCATGGAATGCATATTGTTGTTTTACTAAATCATAACCTTTAGAACCAGTAAACTTGTTTGGCTTAGGATGTTTTTTGTTTTTCTTATCTCATAGCTATTTAATCAATGCTTTACTCGAAAATCACATTAGAGTTTTTTTTATATAAAAATTCACAATAGTCTTTAAATCTTTTTAAAAATATTCACAGTTCACATAATCTATACACTTTGATTGGTTTTTCATAAACACTAAAACCTAATTCATTTAAAACCTTAAGCTACAAATATTATTTTTTTTTATAAATACCAAACTCTAATTTATTCTTTCTAAAAAACCCTAATTTCATGATGTTAGCCCTAAACCCTAATTTGATGAACCAAAAGTCCTACTACTTTCTTAAAATTATAAAACTCTAATCAATTTCATTTTTCTAAAAGCCCTTACAGTAGCCAAAATAATAATAATAATTGTATTAATTCCAAAATCCTAAAACCCTAAATGTTAATTAAAGAACCCTAAATTGAGACATAAACCTAAACTTGTATCTTTGTTTGCTTTATTTAAGTTAGGAGCATATTTATTATATGTTTTGATTAATGGCTTATTTATATCTTTAATTTATATGTTTAATGAACAATTTATTTATGATGAGTGATTGTTACTTTTATTGATTTGTTTTGGTTTCAAAATTTGTAAGAGGTATGTTTCCATGATTGGGTACCTCATTAATTAACCTTTATGTAATTTCAATTATCTTAAAATTTTGGATTTAATGTAAATGACATGTTTCCACCTTCCGGTGGGTGTCCTATTTAGTTTTAGACATGGATGATGTAAGGATATATTTTCATCCTCGGATGGGTCTCCATTTATTTGTTTTGTTTGGACATTGTTGTGATTTTAATAAAGTATTTATTTATTCTTATGATTGCATGTAGTATGGATAATATTGTTATATTTAAGAATTCTATAATATTAAGACCTGAAAAGGAGGCCGGTTCTAATTAACTGGGTGTTGTAGGGGTGTTAGGCCATTTCTCACCTTCCCCACACATACCCAACTTTTTAAACCCATTAGGGGGTTGGGGATTCCTTAGGAATCGAGTCATCTACCCCTTTCTTCTTTCTGGCCAGTCCGGGTGGCGACTCCATTTTCCCTAGGTTTAGGCCCATATTCTCTAAGGCCCCGGGCCTAACAGTGATAAAGTCGCAAGAACCATTCCACCAGGAGTGGGGGCAAAAATCCCCTCTCATAGTGGTGATGTGAAATTAAAGATCCCAACATTCCATGGTAGGATGGATCCCAAAGCCTACCTTGATTGGGAGAAGAAGATCGAGGTTGATTGTCATGATTATACAAAGTCTAAGAAGGTTAAACTAGTCATTGCTGCCTTTGAAGACTACAGTATCACATGGTTGGATGACAATAAACAAAAGAAAATGAGAAATAGAGAAAGACCTATAGAAGATAGGGGTGATCTAAAATCTATCATGAAAAGGAGGTTTGTACCAAGGCATTACTATAGGAAGTTATACAACCATCTTAAAAATCTTACCAAAGGGTCTAAGAGTGTTGAGAAGTACTATAAGGAGATGGAAGTTGTCATGATCTAAGAATATGTGAAACAAGATAGTGAAGCCAGAATGGCATGATTCCTCAATGGCCTTAATAGAGAAATCTTCAAATTAGTTGAATTGCAACCTTATATAGAGTTAGAGGAATTGCTTCATCTTGCATTAAATGTAGAGAAGCAATTGAAGAGGAAAAGTGGGACATGTAGATTCTCATCTTCATCAAATTTCAAGCCCACATGGAAGAAGGGTGATAAAGCTATATCTTCCAAGCCCAAGGTAGAGTCTTAATAGGCACCTAATGCATCCACTGCTAACAAGAGAAAGGCAATTTGAACCTTCTTCTAGTTTTAAATTAAAATGCTTTAAGTGTGGTGTTGTTGGGTATTATTGAAGAGATTGTCCTTGTAACACCCTTATAGCACATATATGTATAATACCTATATAGAATATAAGAGTGCTATACTAATTGACTGTAGAAACCCTCATATTTAATACTAAAAATATTTATAATTAAAAAATATAGATATAATATGCAAATAGAAATTTATTTAGCATTTGAATAACTATAATTAAAATATAGTTTGATTAATTTATATAAAAATATCTTAAAAATTTCACCAGAGTTTTTTTTTATAATTTCAATAAATTCCAAAATCAAGAGAACTCAACCTGCATTGAAAACCCTCCCAAATACCAATTTTCTCAAAATCCACCATTTTCTCCAATTCATTTCAAAATTTATAACACATATAAATAATGTACAATGTGTATATACAAATACATATATACAAAGCTTTACAAAACCTTGAATATTAAACATGTTTATAAAATGTTATAATTTACATAAACATAATGCATTAGAACAATATATATATATATACACATACATGTTATGCAATGTATCACCATTAAAATAGGTCTCATGGAAAATGACTTTAGCTTCAATAACAACCTCATCTTACACTTGTTCTGATAAACAGGGCTTCCTTTCTCTACCATGTCAACTGTGCGATACAATCTAACTCTGCTAAGCTAAAAGCTCAGTGTTATATACTTTGATAGCATAAAATATATTTAAAACAAATATTCCCTTATTTATGTAAAATGCATTCATCTTTAAATGATAATGCATTTGTCAAATAACAAATTATAATCTTAAATCATATAAACATATCACATTAACACATAGTGGCCCAATAAATCCCTACAAAATATCCAATTTCTAGAAAGATTGATTTGGCCTATCGCGACCCAAAGGTCCGACACTGAAGATCTAGTATCATGTGATACCAGTGTATCACTATCACCCGAAGGCCATCTCCTCGACATAGAAGTGTCTAACACCAGCGCGTCTCACCTGAAGATGTAATAATAAATGTGATACTAGTATATCTCTCCTAGAGGCATATAAAACATCATGACATATCATTGACATACCAACTCGATAGTGCCAAAATCAATATTCTAAAACAAGTAATTTTGTAGGGCAACCATTCACACAATGTCATATCATATTTACATATTGTCATCTTATTTCATCATTTTTCCAAAATTTTCACATTTTCATCACATTCCATAATCATTTTCACATTACACATTGTACTCCATATCAACAATAGGCCTCATCCATAGTGTCTCAAATCACCACAACATAGTGTTTTAACGTTCAAAGCAATATTTAAAACACTTTGTTGAAACAATGCATATGATATATGAATAAACTCATTTAAAAATAAAACAACAAACTTCCAAAAATGGTAATGTGATTATGCCAAACATGAATATTTAAAATATATGTTGTCAAAGTATATACAAACCTTATTTAGATTCTAATTTCAATCAAAAGCACTTTTCAGGCCTTTATTTCAAAAAGCCTTAAACTTTTTCTTTCACTTCAATAATGATTTTCCTCTCATAAACCAAACAAAGGTCCAATCCTTCAATTAAAATCATTCTCATACTCAATTTATACAAAAACAACCAATAATTATACTAATTCCAATTAAAATCCAACAAAAACCATAGTTTTACAACTTTCATATTTCAAACTTCACCAAAACAAGCTCACTTACATCATCTAACCATTAAATTAATATATACTCATCATAATAACTTCATAGCTATCTATTTTTACAATTAAAACCAACTCTATTTCTAACTTAATAATTACATAACCTTAAAATCAAGAAAACAAACTCAAAGTGAAAGATACTTACTTAAAACCTTGCTTAATCTTTAAAACAAACTTAAAACCTTTGAATTTCTAGTGAAATTTGTTGTTTATGATGAAGAAAATATCTCTCTTTCTCTCCCTAAATTTGGCCATCATTTTTAATTTTTAAATGAATTTCCAACTCTATCCCCTTGTAAATACTTTAATAATTAAATAACTAATTAATTAGATATTTTCTTAATTTCCCATTCATAAATAATTTCTTCCTTTGACTTTTATTTATTTATTTATCACTTTTTCAACTTTTATATGTATTTATGTATATGTGTATACATTATATATACCTTGTGTATGTATTAGTTATCCAGTATATATGTCATATATATCTAATATATATATTATGTATCCGGTATATACATTATGTATATCTAGTGTATATAATATGTATCCCCCTTCCAACACATATAGTTATTTTTTTATATTAATTATTTTTATATACGCCAAAATTATGGAAATTATAGTCCTAATAAAAGGACAATGTATGTAATAATCCAAATTTTAAATTTTTTTTAAAATTAAAAAAAAGAAAAAAAGAAAATTAAAATTAAAATATGTATATATATGTATTTATAAGAGAAGAAAAGAAGAAAAGAGGAAAAGTGAGAAAGTACAAAAATGAGGAGAGAGAGAGAGTAAGGAAGAGAGGGATGAATCAGTTTCTCTCAAATCTATTGTCGTCTGGTGAATATTTTTGACACCTCCCACACCATTAGAAATCGCACCATCTGAAGAGTCCAACGCCACCAAGATCAGTGTCGTCCGACACCAAAGCAGCCCGCACTCGCCGGATGAAGTTAGCATCTCTTGGGAGCTTCCAACGAAGATTTCAGCCGATTTCAATATCTTTTCCTGGCAAGATTGGTATTTTTGGAACCCTCTCTTCATAAGCTTCATTTTAGTATATCATTTGTAAATTACTACTTTTGAGTTTGGCCGAAATTCGGCTACCGTTTTTCGGCAATAGCGATACTATTCTGGCTAACATTTTTCGGCAACGGTGATGCTATTTTGGTTATGAAAAATCTGGTTACCATTTTCCAGCGACGGTGATACTATTCTGACTACCATTTTTCGATGATGATAATATTATTCCAGTTACCATTTTCCGGCGATGATGATACTATTTTGTTGACTGATTTACTATTCAGGTGATTATAAAAAAAATAGTAAAAATATATAATAAATAATGAATAATTAAAGATTAATTATTATAACTTTATAGTATTTAATTGATAGAAATTTATAATTAGATAATAAAATAAATTATGAGTTATGTTATTAATTTTAGATATAATTAAAGGAATAAATAAAATAATAATAAATATGTATAATTAATGATTGATAGTAAATAAATTAAAATTTAAAGGTGTTAATTCAAAACTAATCAAATATAAAGATTTGTAATTTAAATATTATAATTTTAATTGAGTTAATTATTAAATATTAAATACATAAATAGTGTACTAAGTAATTAAATTAAATGGTTAAAGTATTATGTTTAAAAAAAAGTTTTAAAAAATAATTACTTGATTAAAATTAGTATTTTTATAATTAAATTAGCCAAGTTATTTTTATAAAATGTGGTAAATAAATTATATGGTAATTAATTATAATTGAGGGATGATTATAAAATAATTTTCTAAGAATTATTTAAAATTGAATTAGCATATATCTTAAAATTTTAAGTGAATATTTTATTAGTAAATTAAATAGAAAAGATTAACGTTGATATAATAAACTATTACTATTGTATTTGTGAGATGTACATTGGGCTTATATTTGAGTTATTGAGAATTATAATGGCGGCCCAGATGGGGCAATTGGGTTGACGTTGACTGTTGTAGAATTTTTTTGAAGTGTGTTCTCTTTTTTTTTCAAGGGAAAATATCATAGTTATAGAGGAGACTCTGACAAAATTTTATCACAATCTCTAGAGTTGTATTTATCTACATTTTAATATTTTTTATTGTTGATTGAAAATAGTTTCAGGTGTCTTCTATTTCCAATCAAATATTCCAAGAAAAATCATTAGGTTTTCATAAATCTGTGAGTTATATAGAATAATATAATACCTCGCTCCCCTAATTTATTTTTATAATTGCTTTTGCATAATGCATCGACTGTTTATGCAATATATGTACAATTATTATTGTTATAAGCATAATGTGTGTTGAGTATGAGCTTAATGCATATAATATGTGATCTCGGATAGAGTTAGGATAATATGGAACCGCACATGATCAGGGATACGGATTATGATATGAGGATATTATATTATGAGATTAGGATTGCTGTGACGGTGGGAGCATTTTTATGCTCAGCGCTGCTTGTCAGTCAAGTAGCGCTTCTTAGCAATGGCTGTGACAGCGGACCCTATGTAATGGATTCTAAGAGAAATGTATGGACTAAGAAAGCCAAATAGCGGGATAGGCTCCCGAGTTTTAGGTTTAGCATGGCCCCATTGACTTACTCCTATCCTTGTTTGCTTATGTGATTTATTGGTTGATTGGAATTTGTATGAGCATGTTATGCATGGGATAATCATATTATATTAATTACTATATAGCTCATTAAGTCAAATGCTTATTCCTATTCACTATTTTTCCTAGGTTGCAGGTTGAGTATAGGAGTAATGCTTATTCAAATCATCCTGCTTTTTTATTTCTATGTAGGAGTGTTAATTGTATATATTTTATTGTATAATTATGTTATAATTATTTTCTAAAACTCTGCATGGCATTCTTTTCTTGTCTATCTTCTTATTCATATAGTTATGTGGTTTAGTTAAATATATTTGTTAATAAATGTCTGATGATAATGATGTGAAATTATGTTAAAGTATAATATTAGTAGGCTAGTGAGTCCGGTTTAAGATAGTGACTATTGTCACCATCTAAATTTATCAAAAAATAAGTTGTCAGGCTTACTATAGGTTCTAAGAGCCATGTGCTTTTTTCGTTCTCTAGTACCCGTCATGTGCCCTCGAGTTAGGTCATGACAATCTATATGGTCGATGAAGTTTACTACTCTGCTAGTGATATGGAAGTTAGTGAAGAGAATACACCCTCTTGGGAGGAGAGTAGTTATGATGAGGATGATTCCTTAACACTTGCTGAAAGTGCTAGAGCTCTAATGACTAAGAGGACTTTGAGTATGCAAATCTAACCCAATGTGTGTGACCAAGTTGGTATCATAGCAATGATTTTGAGGCCTGTACTATGTCTATGGTTGGAAGAGTTCTAGTTGATCTAAATTCTTATTTCAAGCAGAGTATAGGTTTCCTTTTCGTCTTGATTGAGTTTCATTTGCCTCAAATTCAGCGTTATCCATGGGTTATAATTTAATTGTTTTTATATATATGTGTGAATGTTATATGTGTTTATTAATACGAGACATGAGTTATGCTGCTTTTGTGGCTTCAAAGTGAGGATTGTATTAAAGATTGTATATCATAATATTATATTTTCCCTTGAACGCATAAAATGGTAGACTTTGAGTAGTTCTTTAAGCATACCTAGTAAGTTAAGAAATAAGATAATTCATTTAGGATAAATTTAAATTCTTACTTGAATGATGATTGGATGAAAAAATAGAATCTAAGTGAAGTAAAACCAAATAAGAAGTAAAACACATGAGATAATTAGAGTATGAATGACGTGTGGAGCCTAAAGGGTTGAGTGTTAGGAAATCAAGGAGATCACTGCAAACAAAAACACGCAGCGGAAAAATTTTTGATCTCTGATTTCCCACCAGGATCCATGATGTTCGTTTAATTCGATGAAAGTGTACAAAGAACTAACCTGCTGATGATTCGAAATCATTGTTTGGAAGAGATGCCTCGATCTCAAAACACCCTCTATCGCGTATCCACATGAATGCTATCATCTGGAGTGCTAGCTCTCTGCAACGGCGAAGGCTGAAAAACGTTTTCTCTAAAACGTATTAGGGTTTCGAAGTTTTTTTTCTCTTTTTTTATTTTCTAATGTTACCTATATGAAGACTTAACGTCTGGAGTGAATATAATCACTCCAGAATCCAATTCGAAATTGGATAAGGTAAGTCAAATTCAGAATCCAAATCTTATTAGGATTCTGAATATATTATCTAATAATATATATAATTGGATAAGGTAAGTCAAATTCAGAATCCAAATCTAATTAGGATTCTGAATATATTATCTAATAATATATATATTAAAAAAATAAAATAATAATAATAATAAATATTAATATCTAATATTAATATTATTAATATTATATCCAACCCAAAGCGCATTCTTGTGTGTGACCCGATAGGCCCATATTAATTGGCAGTCAATTTAATCTCTATTAAACCAACAAGTCATAATTGGCCTCTAGCAAGGCGTTACAACTACCCAATTAATATAAGGAATGTCCAATTTGCCTAATAATAGTACATGCATTAATCCCTTTGTCACACGATATCTAGCTTGAACATAAGTCATGGTCAACGTCATACTTATATTGTCCAAACTTATGATTACTCGATCTCCAAGTAGACTGATAAAAACAAATGAAATTGATCACGCTATCAATTCATTTGAGCACGACCATGCATTTCACAGTCTTACTTATCGAGGGGCCCAAAAGATATCTCTCTCAAAGAGAGGGACAAATTCTATCTTGATTGTTCATTATCCTCTACATAATTTCTATCATATATGATCATAACCTTTTCTACTATCCAGTTACGAATAATGTTTGATCATGTCAAAATATAATATTCCTTATATTGGAAACTATGACAATCTCAAGTCAAAGAATTAATACATAACTATCATGAGATTTACTTATGACACTAACCCATATAGTAATCTCATGATGGGTCTATCCAATACATTATTCTCTAACAAGTATCTATGAAATTGATTTGTATCACTATACACATAACCATCTTATGATTATCAAATCAATGTTCATACTGGTTAAGAATTATTTTTTTTATCTCTATAACAATAATAAACTAGGGACAAATATCAAAATAGTGTAACATGCAAACAAACAATAATGATAATAAAACCTCATTTATTAATAATGAATGTATAACATAAAGATCCAAATAAATGGCCTAGGGCACATACACTAACATTGAGTATATGTATGGATAGTAATTTTGGATCTGTAAATCAATGGTAGCATTTGGACTTGACATTGAATAAAATGACACGTAATAATTATGAATTACAAAGACAAGAGCAAACTTAAATTTTCATAATGGATAGTGTATGATGAGTTTGAATGTGAACATATTTGTGATATAGGAATATAAATGTATTAGGAAAATAAATATTTTGGATAGATAATAAAGGCAAGCTATAATATTATTAAAGTTGTATTCATGAATTTGAAAATGATATATAGTGTACTGACGAGTTGAAGTGACAGAAAATTATTGAATACTCTAAGCTTTTAGGTTGAGCTAGATGAATATATATATATATATATATATAATCATATTATCAATTCAATTGAGATCAATATGGTACAGGAATATCATTAGTAGAAATGAGTAATTTCTATTATAAGATTCAATTGAATAAATTAATAGATTAAATTGGAGTTTTAACTTTGATGAGTTGATGATAATAAATTGGATTTGATATTTGAATTGATTGAAAAAAATCTATTTTGGAATAAATTATTTGATTTTCTAAGGTAGATAAGAAAAGAAGGCAAGATGTTCAATCGAGATTAAAACAAGATAAAATTTAGAGTTTATAAAATACAAACAGTTCAGGTGGCTATAGATTTTAGAAATTTGTTAAGATTTTGTATGCAAGTTGTATACATATCATGATAATTTTAGGTTAAAAGCAAAATTTGTTAAGTAAGATTGTGATTTAGAGACTATACGAATTGTTGGAGTTTTTAGAATAATTCAAGTATGTGAATTTGAAATAATTAATTGAAGTGTAACTAAATTGATATGTTTTAAAATGTGAAAATTTAAAGGTGATAGGCATAAAACATTATTTGAAAGGAATATATTAAAAGAGGTATTTTGATTAAATTACTAGAATTGGAAGGATAGAGATAAATAATGATGTTAATATATTTGTGTTATCGATAAATATAACCTCATTTGGATTGTAAAGTAGTGACATGATCAATCAGTAAATTGAGAGTTAGATTTTAAATGGCTAATCGAATATTTTGAGTTCAATTGTGGATATAACTAGGTAAGATTTTTAAGGTAGCAGATTAGTTGAATTAAGAATGTTAAATATGATTCTTAAGGATAATATGTCAGTGTGCTGGGAAGCGTGGAAAGTTTGACTTTTCACTTGAGCATTTTCCTTAGTTTGAAAATTCCGGGACGAATTATTAAAAGAAGGGAAGATTGTAATAACCTAGATTTTAAATTATTTTGAAATTAAAAAATGCAAAAAAAAATTAAAATTAAAATATGTTTATATATGTATTTATAAGATAAAAAAAAGAAGAAAAGAGGAAGAGAGAGAGAGAAAGTACATAAATGAGGAGAGAGACAGTGAGGGAGAGAGGGACGGATCAGTTTTTCTTAGATCTATCATCGTCCGGTGAATATATTTTGATACCTCCCACACCATTAGAAAGCCCATCATCTGATATGTCCAACGCCACCAAGATCACAGCCGTCTGATGCCGGAACAGCCCTCACTCGCCGGATGAAGTTGGCATCTCCTTAGAGCTTTCAATGAAGATTCCAGCAATTTTGACATCCTTTCCTGGCAAGGTTAGTATTTCTGAAACCCTCTCTTCATAAGCTTCATTTTGGTATATTATTTGTAAATTTTAGATTACTTTTGAGTTTGGCTGGAATGCGGCTACTGCTCTTCGGCGACAGTGAAACTATTTTGGTTGCCTTTTTTTCCGGCAACAGTGATACTATTCAAGATACGAACCATTTTTCGACAATGGTAATACTATTCCAATTACCATTTTTCGGCGACGGCGATACTATTCCGTTGACCGATTTACTATTCTGGTAATTACAAAAAAATGGTAAAAATATATAATAAATAATTAATAATTAAAGGCTAATTATTATAAACTTTTAGTATTTAATTAGAAGAAATTTACAATTAGATAATAAAATAAATTATGATTTATGTTAGTAATTTTATATATAATTAAAGGAATAAATAAAATAATAATAATAAATAGGTATAATTAATAATTGATAGTAAATAAATTAAAATTTGGATATTTTGAAGGTGTTAATTCAAAACTAATTAAATATAAAGATTTATAATTTAAATATTATAATTTTAATTGAGTTAATTATGAAATATTAAAAAAGTAAATATAGTACTAAGTAAATTAAATGGTTAAAGTATTATGTTTAAAAAAAATTAAAACTAATTACTCGATTAAAATTAGTATTTATATAATTAAATTAACCAAGTTATTTTTATAAAGTGAGGTAAATAAATTATATGGTAATTAATTATAATTCATGGACTATTATAAAATAATTTTCTAAGAATTATTTAAATTGAATTAGCATATATCTTAAAATTTTAATTGAATATTTTGTTAGTAAATTAAATAAAAAAGATTAACGTTGATATATAAAACTATTACTATTATATTTGTGAGATGTACGTTGGGCTTATATTTGAGTTATTGAGAATTGCAATGGTAGCCCAGATGAGGCAATTGGGTTGACATTAATTGTTGTGAATTTTTTTTGAAGTGTGTTCTCATTTTGTTTCAGGGGAAAATATCATAGTTATAGAGGAGACTATGACGAAATTTTGGCAGAATCTCTAGAGTTGTATTTATCTATATTTTAATAGTTTTTATTGTTGATTGCAAATAATTTTAGGTATCTTCTATTTTCAATCAAATATTCCAAGAAGAATCGTTGGGTTTTCATAAATATGTTGGTTATATGGAATAATATAATACCCTATTCCCCTAATTTATGTTTATAATTGCATTTGCATAATATATCGACTGTTTGTACAATATATGTATAGTTATTATTGTTGAGTATGAGTTGGTTGTGCTTAATGTATATAATATGTGATGTCAGATAGAGTTAGGATAATATGGGACCACACATAGTCGGGGATATGGATTATGAAATGAGGATATTATATGATGAGATTAGGACTTGCGTGACGGCGGGAGCATTTTCATGCTCAGCGCTGCTTGTCAGTTGGATAGCGCTGCTTAGATACGGCTGTGACTATGGATTGGATTCTAAGGGAAATGTATGGACTAAGAGAGCCAAATAGGGAGATAGGCTCCCCAGTTTGAGGTTTAGCATGGCCCCATTGACTTACTCCTATCCTTGTTTGCTTATGTGATTTGTTGGTTGATTGGAATTTGTATAAGCACATTAAGCATAGGAATACTGCTTATTCAGGTCATTTTACCTTTTTATTTCTCAGCAGGAGTGTTAATTGTATATGTTTTATTGTATAATTATGTTATAATTATATTTTAAAACTCCGCATGGTATTCTTTTCCTGTTTATCTTCTTATTCATATAGTTTTGCGGTTTAGTTAAATATATTTATTAATAAATGTCTGATGATGATGATGATGTGATATTATGTTAAAGTATAATATTAGTAGGCTAGTGGGTCCGGTTCAAGATAGTGACTTCCGTCACCATCTATATTTATCAGAAAATGAGTTATCAGGCTTACTATGAGTTCTAGAAGCCACGTATTTTTTATGTTCCCTAGTGCCGATCACGAGCCCTCAGGTTAGATCATGACAATGTATATGGTTGATGAAGTTTGCTACTCTACAGTGATGTGGAAGTTATTGAAGAGAATACACCCTCTAGGGAGGAGAGTAGTTATGATGAGGATGATTCCTTGACATTTGCCGAAAGTGGTAGAGTTTTAATGACTAAGTGGACTTCGAGTATGCAAGTCTAACCCAATGTGTGTGACCAATGAAAGAACCTTTTTCACACTATATGCATGGTCCAAGATAGTGTTGTGATGTTATAATTGATGGTGAGAATGTCACCATTGTTGCAAGTATTACCCTTATAGAGAAATTAGGTTTACCAACCTTTAAAAACCCATGACGTTATTAGTTGAAATGGTTGAATGATTGTATGGAGATTAGGGTCACTAAGCAAGTCTGAGTTGCTTTCAAAATTAGCAAATCACATATGAGATGATGTTTATTTTGCTAACTATGCAAGCTAGTCGCCTTTTGCTATTTAGACCTTAGCAATTTCACTATATAGTAATGCATAATGGGTACACAAATTAGTACATTTTTTTAAAAAAAAAGATGGGAGAAATATTACTCTTGTTCCCCTTTAACTTAAAGAAGTTTATGAGGGTGAGATAAAAATATTACAAAGTGAGAGAGAGATTAAAAATGAGGGAAAAAGAGTAAGTAGAGAGTAGAGAAAAGAAAAAGAGTCCTAAAAAAAAAGAGAGAGAGAGGCGAAAAAAATGTGGACAAAAAGAGAGAAAAAGAAAAAGGGAGAGCTCCAACGAAAAAGAAAAAAGAGAAAATAAAGGTAAATAGTTTGTTGTCAATGACAAAAATAAAGAGAGTTTATATGTAAATTAAATTGACATAAGAGAGGCTTTGCATTCTCATAAAAGCATACTTGTACTTATGTAGAAGGAGGCTTATTTTAATGAGAATGATACTGACAAATCTTTGTCTAGTGTTTTTGTGCCTCTTTTCCTAGAGTTTGATGATGTATTTCTGGATGAAATTCCCAATGGATTGCCATCTATTTGATAAAATGAGCATCAAATTAATTTCATTCCGAAAGCTACCATTCCAAACAAGTCGATCTATAGGAGTAACCCAAAAAAAAATAAAGGAGGTTCAATTTCAAGTGAAGGAGTTAATGACAAAGGGCTACGTGAGAGAGAGTATGAGTCCTTGTACTATTTATGCCTTACTCATGCCAAAAAAAGATGAGATGTGGAGAAGGTGCTTTGATTATCGAGTGGGAAATAATGTCATGGAAAATTATCGCCACCCAATTCCTAAGGTTGATCTTAAGAGTGGCTACCATTAAATTAGGATGAAAAAGGGGATGAAAAGAAAACAACTTTCAAAACAAAATATGGTCTATATAAGTCATTAACTATGCCATTTGGCTTAACAAATGCCCTAAGTACTATTTTGTGTCTCATGAATCATGTTTTGAAGGAATTTATTGGAAAATGTTTTATTGTGTATTTTGATGACATTCTTGTATACTCTAAACATTTTAATGAATATTTGTTGCATTTACACAGTGTTTTGCTTGTTTTGAGAAAAAAAATGTTTGTTTGGTAATTTGAAGAAACACTTTTTTTGTTTGGAAAAAGTTGGGTTTTTATGTTTTGTAGTTGATAAAAATGGTGTTGAATTAGATGAACAAAAAATTAATGCTATTAAGAATTGGCCAACTACTAAGTCTATTAGTGAGGTACGTAGTTTCCATAGATTGGCTAGTTTTATATATGTTTTTTTCAAGATTTTAGCGCCATAGTTGTACTTCTTACTGCAATGATTGAAAAGAATAATTCTTTTGTTTAGGATATTGAACAAGAAAATGCATTTGCCTTGCTTAAAAAAAATTGTGAGATGCACTTATTCTTGCCTTACCTGACTTTGCTAAAACTTTTAAGATTGAGTGTGATAAGCATGCATAGGTATAGGAGCTATTCTGATGAAAGAAAATAAGCCAATTGCTTATTTTAGTAAAAAGCTCAATGGTGTGGCATTGAACTACCAAGCATACTATAAGGAGTTGTATTGCATTGGTGAGGGTACTAGAACATTGGCAACATTACCTATGGCCTAAGAAGTTCGTCATCCATACGGATAATAAATCATTGAAATTCATGAAGGGGCAAGGGAAGTTGAATGAAATACATATCAAATGGGCAGAGTTCATTAAAATATTTCCTTATGTTACCAAGAATAAGAATGATAAGGAAAATGTGGCCAATGATGCACTTTCACGAAGGTATAATCTTTTGACCACTTTAGATGTTATAATTCTTTGTTTTGAATTTATTAAGACTTTGTACGATAAAGATTCTAATTTTTATATTATTTTCCAAACATACGAGAAAGGAGCCTTTGGTAAGTTCCATAGATTAGATGGATTTTTGTTTAAAGAGAATAGGTTATGAGTTCCTAGTTGTTTTATTAGGCTTTTGCTTATAAAAGAGTCCCATTGTGGTGGTTTGATGGACATTTTAAGATAACTAAGACTTTAGATGTGTTGAGAGACCATTTTTATTTTCCTAAAATACGAGTAGATGTACAAAATTTTACGTCAAATGTGTTGAATATAAGCAATCTAAGTCTAGATTGATGAATCATGGATTATACGCTCATTTACCTATTCTTTCTTAATGTTGGACCGATGTTTCCATGGATTTTGTGTTAGGTTTGCCTAGGTCTAAGAAAGATAAAGATTTAATTTTTGTTATAGTTGATTGTTTTTAAAAATGGCACATTTATACCTAGTAATAAAATGGATGATGCCATACACAATGCATACTTATTCTTTATTGAAATTGTGAGAATACATGACATTCCTAAAATTATTGTAAGTGATAGGAATAAACTTGTTACTAAACTTTTTTTCTACCACTTATCACCCACAAATAGAAGGTAAAATTGAAGTTGTTAATAGGACTTTAGGGACTTTGTTGCATTAAATTATCAAAAAGAACGTAAAGAATTGGGAAGAATGCATATCATTTGTTGAACTTGCTTATAACCATGTTGTGCAATCTGCCATTGGATTTTCCCCTTTTGAAATTGTGTATAGTTTTAACCCACTAATGCCTTTGGATTTAGTTGATTTTCCTCGTGATAAAAGATCCAATTTAGATGGTAAGAAGAAGGTAAAGTTGGTGGAGAAAATCCATACCTATGTGCAGGCTAACATTGACTAGAGGAATCAACGAATTGCACATCAAGTTAATAAGGGGAGAAATAAAGTTGAATTTGAATGGGTTCATATTTGGAAAGAATGATTTCCTAACCAAAGAAAATCCAAGCTTCACCTAAGGGGGATGGTCCTTCTCAAGTTCTAGAGTGAGTTAATGATAATGCTTATAAAGTGGACTTGCAAAGTGAGTATAATATGAGTGGTACTTTTAATGTTGTTGATTTGTCTCCTTTTGACATTGAAGGTGAAGATTTGAGGGTGAATCCTTTCAATAAGGGAGGGAATAATATAACTAAGGAACAACCCACACCAAAGCCCATGGACGCATTGAGTCTACCCCCGATGGACTCATTACTAGAGGTCAACTACAAATGTTTAAGGATGCATTGCTTATGATGATTCAAGGTCTTTGGAGTGACTTTACCCTTTTAAAAGAATGCAATGAGGATTCCAACTTTAAACTTAGGCTCTTACTATCAAACCAAGGCTCAGTCCAACTTTGTCAAGTCTAAGAAGATCATGCAGGCTAATTGTGTTAATGGCCCATTTGGGATTCCCTTTGTTTTTGTCATTTGTATTTAGTTTTCCTAATTTTACTAGTGTGCTAGAATTGTACTTTGGACTTGGATATTTCCTTTGTAGTTATGGCCTTTATTGTCTAAGTTTTGGAATAAACTATCAAGGATTAAAGTAGCTTACGAATAGCTTATTAAGGGTTAGGATTGAACCTAAGCTTGTTGCCAAACATCATAATCAGGGGATCCAATTTTTGGGTCATATTTAAGTTATCTTATGAACATTGTTTTGTAGTTGTTGAATTTGTAAATAAAATTCAATTATGTTCAAAGAGAGGAATTCTATTGTCTTGATTCTTATGAGAATTAACCTAAATACATAGAGTTAATCACTTGAGTATTTTAATACCAAAGTTCTTTTCCATAATTGTTAATTGGGTTGAGATCTTGGCAAGGATTTGTTTTAGATTTCCAAGGAAGTTAATCCAAGCACAAAGGAGTTGAGCCTGAAGTCTTATTCTTATGGGTTCACATCACATACATATAATCTAAGGCACAAATATTATAGACTAAAAAGATTAGTAAGTGTATTCAACATATATTACAAATCATTTTGAGGAAAGAATTATTTCTCAACCTAGAATAAAGATTAGGGAAATTTAAGAACAATGTAGGAATGAGCTTAAGGTTAAAGTGGGCCTAACCATTTGTAGAAGTGCTAAGTTGAGAGTTTTAAATAAATCAATACGTTATTATAGGGTGGAGTTTGGTTTGTTACATGATTATGTGAATACGGTGCTCAGGTCTAATCTTGGAAGCACAAGTTTTATAAAATAGAAGAATCTTAAGAATGGAGAAGGGAATGCCAAGTTTAATAAAATGTATGTTTGTTTTCATGCACTAAAAGAAGGCAAGAAGGATGGATGCAAGCCAATTATAGGACTCGATGGCTATGTTTTGAAGGGATATTATAAAGGAAGACTTCTTACAGTTGTTTCAAAAGATGGAAACAATCAAATGTTTCCACTAGTTTGGGTAGTGGCAAAGAAATAAATAAAGAAGTCATGAAAATGGTTCATTTCTACTATGAAGTCTGACTTTGACATTTCTCAAAATGGAGTATAATTGATTATTATTATTTTTAATTTGCAAAAGATGAGTAAGGCATACTTAGTTTCTCTGTTTTTCAATAAAACTTCATGCAATTGTTATATGTTGATTGATAAGGATTAGTATCTTCTATTCTTAAAGAGTTTCCTAAATATCAACACAAAATGTGTGTAAGACATATTTGGAGTAATTAGGCCAAAATAAATGGAGAGGAAATGAAATGAGGAAAAACTTTTGGAAGTGTGATAAATCTTCATTCGAAGTACATTGAAGCTAAAAGAACTATGTAAGTTGAGCAAAGGGATTGTTGAAGACTTCTTGTAATACCTTTATACCTTATATACGTACAATATATAAACCCTGTATATGTAAAGTATATATATATATATAATACAAGGGTGGTATGATACTTTACTGTACAATCACCATTTCTAAACTATATTAAGTTAAAATATAATTAAACAAATGTAATAAATAGATATATTAATATTTACTAACTCAATAATTCTTTAAAATGAAATCTCTATAAAAATTTTACTAGAGTTTTATTCATAATTTTGATAAATCCCAAATTCATCAAGCACACAACTTGCAAAGAAAATTTCACTCCTCAAAGATACAATCTCAAGTATTTTTTCCAAACTTTTCAAAGCTTCCTCATTATTCATCATTTTATAAACATTCAAAAACCATAAACACAACCAATGTACATTTCATATTTATATTTTAAGTAACAATAGTTATTAAAATATTCACATATACATGATACTTCCCAAAACATATCTAATATACATATAACATTTTTACTATACAAATTTCATATTACACTATACATAAAATTATACATGAATGTATCACCCTCCAAGTTGGTCGCATAGCACCCTCATCTTCAAGTCCCAATCACACACTAGTTCACCCTGGTCTGCATTTCTAATACCTGTGCGATACACACTATCGCGTTAAGCTCGCAAGCTTAGTGCTATATACTATAATAATATATAATTATTAAAAACCCATTCATATTTTCCATAACACGCAAATTACTATGCCACTACTCCATCGCATGCTTCACACAATGTATTTTTCCTTATCTAAATACTCAATACATACATATCAATATTTCATAGCCACGCATACACACATATGCAAGTTGGACCCAACAAATCCCTACATAATACCCAAGTTCCAGAAATACCAATTTAATCTATCTCGACATCAGGGCAAGTATCACATAAACCACCTAAAGGCTGCCCCTATGGACATCGAGACTAGTGTCATATAATCACCCGTAGGCCACCTCTATTGACACTAAGGGCAAGTGTCATATATATCAACCGTAGGTCGCCTTCACTCGACACCAGAGGCAAGTGTCATATAAATCACCCGAAGGCTGCCTCCTTAGTACAATACCATTCTCAATTTTCTGGAATGAGTAGTTATGCAAGGCAATACACATACACATCATATTATACCACATTTATAATATTCTCATTTAATATTCTCTTTACACATCTCATTATCATATCTTCGTCACATTTTCTCATCTCTCATAATTTTCATGTAAACTTTGTGATCATCTTAAACCATGATCACTATCACATTTCATATTGTTCCATTACCACTTCTCACGTTTTCAACTAATTTGACAACTTTTCATATTTTCACATATTTCACATTTTATATGTATTTCTTATTCACAATTTTCTCATTGTCAGCTAATTTCTTTATTTTCCTTTGCATTACTTACCACATTACTCATTTTTACATATTTAAACATGTTTGATCATTTTCCATAATATTTTCATATTCCTTAATTATTTTTCCAAATTTTCTATTTATATAAAATATATTACTTAACCATATTCACAATGTGCAAATTTTCTCATTTTATTCCATTTTCATATTTTTATATTTGTTTCCCCATTTCCATATCATATTAGAAAAATGTACATTTCTCACAAAATGTACATAACAGTCACAATAACCATAATACAATGGTTTAACATTTAATTTTCCATGCTTTAAACACACTTGTAAGTACAATGCCCATATATTATATAAAAACAAATATCAATGTGGCATAACACATTTAGCACAATGTTTTATGCCAACTCAAATGCAATTAAAATATAATTTACCAATGTATATACTAACCTCTAGAAATGTCAATATTCATGTTAATTCATAACCGAAGCCTTACTTCCTCCAAAGCCTTTCCTTTCTTTAAGTTGGCAATGTCTCCTTACCCATTCCTAAACCAAATTACAAGCAAAAATAAACCATTAATATCATATTATTATCCATCTCACACTATCAAACATCATTTACACAATGCTTTATTCAATTCCTATCAAAACCCTAATTCATCCTTTACTAAGTTCTTTAAACTTCAACCAACCACTATTTTTTCCATCAACCAACCATAAAATCATTACACCTGCATCAATATAACATCAAAACAATGCATATTAGTAATCATAAACACTTTCTCCAAAACCCCTAAATTCACATACTCATCCCATAAACCCTAGTTCCACCAAAATCACCTCAATTCCTTTAATTTCTTTGGAAAATTTGGTGTTCATGATGGAAGAAGAATTTCTTTCTCTCTTGGCTATGGTGGATGAATGCTTGAAGAAGAAGAAGAAGAAGAAGAAGACATTTTATTTTTGGTCTTCTTTTCTTATTTTATTTCTAACCACAAATATGCTTACTATGATGTTGTTAAGAGGAACATATTCATGACTTTCGACTCTTGAATTTTTATGCCAAGTTGTGAATCAATTGTATTCATGCTAAAACAAATTAGGAAAATGTGTATGAATAGAATAAGGGCAATGATGGATTTTTCTTGTAATTGGATTTGTGATATTTCACCCATGGTATTAGAAAGGCTGGAGAGAAACAAAATGCATGCCATGACATGCACAACTAAATTGAATGGTGATAGTGGGTTTGAAATTGCATATGGAACATATAGGCATACAATTGACATGAACAATAAAAAAAATGCACTTACAGGTCTTAATCCTGAATATTATGTATCCAAGTGGTATCATAAGGATATATATCTCAAGTCATATGGACACTTTATGCAGCTAATGAAAGGAATGTTATTGTGCAATGAGTTGCCAAGCCTCCACTTGATCTTCTAGAAGTCATAATGATACCAAGAAGCCAATGAAAAAGTAGGATGAAAGTAAAGGATGAGCCTAAAAAGATTGGGAAGATTTCAAGAGCTAGAGTCAGAATGGCTTACTCAAAGTGTCATTAATAAGGGCACAATGAAAAGGATGTAACATTACTTCTGCAAATCAAGTATGTATGCTTTTGACTCTATTTAAAATTTTGCTTATGATTCTTTCTATTGGTTTCTTATAGTTTTTAGTTATGCTTATTATTCTAATTTCTAATTCACTTTTGTTTTTCCAATCTAAGCCTACGAACATACTAACCCTATGTATAAATGCTACTTCAAGTGTCCAAAACCTAGTAACCAATAGACCAATATCTTTTACTAATGCAAATCAGGAATTGAGTAGGTCTTTTATATAATTGTTTTTAAATTGAATTTATGGTTGAGTTGCTAACTTCATTTTTTTTAAATTAATTTATTAATAGAATGGCAATGTTCCTTTAACACCTAAAAACATGAGTATTATGAGAAGGTCAAATGGGAGTCATCACTTGGTGCAAATCAAGAGTACATATCTTAAAAAGTGGGCTAACTTAATAGATGAACCTCGGTGAAGAGGGTCATTCTATTTTATTCTTCTCTTTAATTTCTTCTTTAATTATTCTCATTGTATAATTTTCATCTTTGTATTCTTTATCTTTTTTTCATTCAAAAATTGCTCCTAACTCAATAAAGGTTGCTATTCTAAGATGTCATAGTGGTTAAGCAAGCACACTCGAAACTTCTTGGACAAATTTGAACCCTAAGAGAAGAATTTTTGGGTGTTCTCATTATGAGATAAGAAATTTTAAATACTTCAGAATTATTGATGTATAGAATTAGGATTTTCATTGATTTTGGGGTTTTTGTTGATTTTTAGGTAGTGAGACTTGTAGCTTCTTCATGTGGCTGGATCCCCCTTTGACTAACCATGCTAAGAATGTAATTGCTAAGTTGCTTAAAAAATCAGAAAACATGGTGAAAAAGAAAGAACAATGTTGCATGGAAGAGTAAAAGTTTATTATTACTGGGGTTTTTGTTTTTTGTTGAGGGTTCTCTATTGGATACTTGCTATAAAAGTTTACTACTTTAGAATTTTTTGTTATTTTGATGAAATTTTTTGTAATCAAATTTTACATTTTACTTATGTGTAATGAATCGGTTTTGTGTATTTGGCCTAATTCAATATAATAAATTTTATATAAATGAATAAATCAATTATTAGTTTGGCATAAGTATTGCAAATTTGTTGAAATTTTTTTATTGAAAATGGTTATTAATGTGGGTTGTTGTCATTTGCAGATTGCTCAGGTATTGTAGTTGATGCAATTATAATATTTGTCTATTGCAGCAACTACAAACAACAATGAAATCAGAGTTTTTTTTTTTTGCAAATTGTAATGAGATTCAAAAGTCGAGTAAAAAAACTCATATTGGACTTAATGCAAGGAGTTATTTCGAACATGCATTATTACAATTCATTGTAGATTATTGTAGTAGATTGTGTAAAAAATTGTATAAGAATGTGTGAATAATCTAGAACTCACAATTTGAATTCTTAAATACACAATTGCAGGGAATTCTTAAATACACAATTATAGGAATCAATGCAGGTCGACTCATAAAAATCACAAATTGCAACTCACAAATATATAATCTTGAACTCAAAAAATTGTAAATCATAATTGGAGAGCACAACAACACAATTCGAAACTCAAAATTGCAACTCATAAATACAAATCACAAAAACCCAATTTTTTTTTTTAATTGCAACTCAAAGTTGGAAATTGCAACAATAAAAAAAATCTATAACATAAAGAAAAATTAAAGCTATATAAACCTTAAACCAATAATAATAACTTACATAAACTAGCATTTTCATTAAAGCAACAATTATGGTATAAGTTTACATAACCAATAAGAAGCTATTACTGCACCTGTATTAACCAACAACTCTAGTGCAACATGTATGTCTAATAATCTCTATTAACTAACTATTAACTAACTGGTCAGACTTGAGGTCAGTCCAGGCAAACCAAAGTTGAAATATCCAAAAATTAAATTCATGGACAATATAACTTAATACAAGTGTTAATTCAATATAACTTAATACAAGTATTAATTCAATAAAACTTAATTCAATTTGATTGCCTAAGATAAAAATCAATCTAATGGTTTGGCTAACATTCTCCTACTTTTTTACTTTGGCAATTAAATTGAATTGATTTAAGAATTTCAAGTATTCTCCCCCTTAGCATATTCTTTTGTTTGTCTCTCCCTTTATGTTTCTATGTTCCAATTCAATCCCCTTTATGTTTCTATGTTCCAATTCATTCATGTGTTCTTTCTTCTCCCCCCTTGACAATGACAAAAAGGATTCAAAGTATAATTAAAGTAATTAACATCAATTAATGCAAAATCAAGGCAACGAGTGTATTAAAATTAGAAAATGCCAAAATATAAAAAGTATGTATGATCTATTACATGAAAAACCACAAAATTAATGAGATCATACAAAAGATGTAAAAGAAGAGAAAAATAAAACACAACATAGAACAATTAAAGCAATGAAGAATATGGTGGAGTATCAAAGTCATCATCATTTCCATTTCCATCCTCCTCATCATTGTCTCCTTCATCCTCTTCTAGGCCTTCATCAAAGCCTCATGTTTATTCTCCTTCATCTCCTTCTTCATTTGATGGAGGACAATAGGGAATTCCCATGACTTCTTGCATTACCCTAAATCCCATGTGAAGATGAGAGATCCTCTTGGTGAGATTATCAATAAGGGAGGTTTAAGAGGAAATTTATCCTTGAATTTGATGATAGATATCAAGAATTGATCTTGGGCTCTAGGTGTTTGAGGTCTTGGAATTTCCAATTGAAATGTTTCTGAATCCTCAACTATAATCCTAAGTCTCTTCTCATGTTGGGATATAGCTCTTTGTGCTCCAAAAGCATACACATAGCTATTTTTAATTTCAATAACACATTTGAAATGCTTCAAGTATTTAATGTTTATTAGAGCTTTGGCAGGATCAAGGGGATTAGAGAGAGTGCTACATTAGAAGGAGTAATGGCATCTACATATTTTGCTATTTGGATAATGAAGGATGTACTCATAATTGTACCAGTTGATTTATTTCTAAGGATGAGAAAAGAATCAATTAAGAACTTATCGATTTGGATTTTTATACCTTGCACCAAGCAATAGAGAAATATAAAATCTTTATGAGTGATCTTCTTTTTAGTTTCTCCTCTTACATTGATTGTATAGGTGATAATTCTATGGAGGATCCAAAGAGGTAAAGTCCTAGGATGTTTGGCATTGGATAACTTGTGGAAATCAATTTCTATGGAAACATCTTTCTAAAAGTTAAGCAAAATTTCATCGGAGATTAATGGATTAAAAGTGTGAAGAATACCTTTCGTGTTAAATCTCCAAATGGAAGAAAATTCTTGTAGAGAAAGTTGATATGTGACATTAAAGAGTCTAAAGGTGATACCATAGTGTCCTACGAGTTATATGTCTCTTTGCTCAACAACCAAAGTAGTGAGAAATTCTTTGGTCAAAGATTCTCAACCTAGATCATCTTTCACTAGGAAAATAAACTTTTCCCACCCAAGACATGATAAGTAATTCTTATGTTAGGTTCAATTCCCAGGGTTTCTAGAATGAAAGATGAGGGAACTTTGTTGGGTTCATATTTTTTGTTTAGGATCAAAGCATATCTTTGTTTTTCTGCATCACTAAGGTGTCTAGGTTTGTGAGTTCATGTCCTAGATTCCTCTAGTGGAGTGGAAGAAGTAGCAATGCCCTTGCCCTTCTCTTGTCTTGAAGAAATTTTCTTGTGAGAGTCCTTTGGAGCCATTTAAGAGAATGAAGAAAAGACTTGAGAGAGAGGAGGATCAAGAATGATTTTGAAGAGTTCAGTTATTTGAAGGCTTAAAGATTGATAAAAGTTCATAAGATCTAATAATTTAGTGTATTTATAGAGTTTTTTTTTTAAAAAAAAACTAGTCGTTTATTGCTGTTGGAGAAGAGAAATACACGTTTTCAACATCTTCTAACTGCTATTTTTTTAAAAAAAATTGAGTTATATCGGACAGACCTCGGTTAGTACAGTCAAACTTATGTAATCCAACCGGGAATGATACACTCCAAGAGGACTAAACATTTTTAAACACAATGATTAGAAAGTTTGAAAAAGCATAGTCAGACCATGTCTAAATATTCTCGGGCCTGTTAAGATTTTGAATTTTGAATAAGATAACCTAAGACACATCAAACCAATGTATTGTCCTAGCGGACTATACACAATTTGTTCAAAAAATTAAAGAATCTCAAGGAAAATTTTGTAGATCTCAATTTATGGCCTTAATATATTGATCAAAATAGATATAAATGATGAGTTAGGTCAAGAAAAGTTAACTCTATCATTGTCATGTTCATACAAACAACACACAAATTATGTCAATCATCAAGGGTAGGAGTAATCAATCTAGAGTTGTTCCATCTATCATTCCTATATGTTATTTTATGAAATTTAATCTTTCAAGTTGATTTTGAGTATCTATAAATTTCAAAATGACATTTTTGAGTTCGAACATTGTCTCTTAAAAAATGATGCCAAATATCTATGTGTTTTGACCTAGAACGTTGAATGGAATTTTTGGATAGATTAATGGCACTTATGTTATTACACTTAATGAGAATTTGATCAAATACTTTACCATAATCTACCAATTGTTGCTTCATCCATTGGACTTCTGTCCAATAAAAGCAAGCCACAACATATTCAACCTCCACTGTAGATGGAGCAACTGGCACTTGTTTCTTACTAAACCAAGACACTAGGCAATTGCTAAGAAAATGGCATGCACCGTTCATGCTTTTCCTATCCAATAGGCTATCGGTAAAATCCTCATTTGAAAAACCTAAAATGTCAAATTATATGTTTCTAGGGTACCAACATCCTAAATGCAATGTTCCACTTAAATATTTTAAAATTTTTTTAATAACATTCAAATGAGATTCTTTAGGGCATAATTGGAATCTAGTACACAAACAAACACTATACATTATATTGGGTCTAGAAGCGATTAAGTAAAGTAAGGATATGATAATACCTAGTCATTTCTTTTCATCTACTTTCTTACCAACTTCATCTTTGTCCAACTTCAAGGATGGACTCATTTGAGTTTTAGTAGCCTTGTAACCATCCATCCCAACCTTTTATAAGTTTCTTTTTGTATTTGGATTGGTTGATGAAGATACCATCCTTGTGTTGCTTAATTTGTATCAAGAAAGAACTTAAGTTGACCCATCATGCTCATTTCAAATTCTCTAAGCATACATGAAGCAAACTCTTGGCATAAATATTTATTGGTAACACCAAATATAATATCATCAATCTAAATTTGTACAATTAAAATGTTACAAATTTTCTTTTTAAAAAATAGTATGGTATCAACTTTGCCTTTAGAAAAACCATTTTTCAACAAATATGCACTAAGTCTATATACAAAGCTCTTGGAGCTTGTTTCAATTCATATAATACCTTGGTTAATTTGTAAACATGATTTGAAAGTCTATAATCTTTAAAACCTAGAGATTGTTCAACATAGACTTATTCATTAATGAATCCATTTAAAAATGCACTCTTGACATCTATTTGAAAAATTTTGAAATTCATATGACATGCAAATGCAAGTAAAATTCTAATTGCTTCTAATTAAGCTATGGGGGCAAATGTCTTATCATAATCAATGCTTCCCTCTCGGTTATAGCCTTTAGCTACCAATTTAGCTTTATTTCTAGTGATGAGACCACCTTTATCAAGCTTATTTCTATACACTCATTTGCATCCAATAATTAGATGATTGTACACCCTTAATTTTCGCCCCAATAAGTTCAGTTCCCATTAAAAAGGGCCAAGTCAAGTCAAAGAAGCTTAAACCTAATCCGGTACAATTTTAGAAGCTTAAACCTAGTCATATTAAATTTTTAAAGGCTTGAATTAAGTTCGATCCAATTTTAAAAGGCCCAAAGTAAACCCAATCTATTTTTTAGAATTAGGTCCGACTCAAGGTTGATTTAGTTTTAGTTTAAATCGGTTTGAGCTATGCTCATATCGAATTGGACACCCCAATTAGACATGAGCATAGCCCATGTCAAATTGGGATATTGTCCAATTCGAGATGAGCTTGCTCATGTCGAATTGAACAATGTCTAATTCAACATGAGTGTTGTCCCGAGATAGCAACCAAGAGGGGGGTGAATTGGTTAGTTTGGAAAGTGATGGAAAATTCAAAATCAAAAAGCAAGGAAAGTAGAAAATGTAAAATAAGATTAAGCAGAAGATGAGGCAATGAACACAAAGATTTATAGTCATTCGGATTTACCTTAATCCTACATCAACTTCCTTAACAACTTGTTAAGGTTCCACTAGATTTGAGTTTTTACAAGCTTAACTCTAACTTGGTGTTTTCTTTAGCTTATAGCAAATTAGTACAATGGTTTGAGATCAATCCTCACAACCTTTACAACTATTTTCTCAGGCTCACTCTGACAACCTAAGTGTTTCCAAGATTACACTCAAACTTAAAATGGTGTTTAATGCTCACACCCAACAGTCAATCAATATAAAGTAAGATTTTGATGCAAAGAAAAGAAAGATGTTAAAGTAGGCTCTTACAATCACAATGTTACATCAAAATGGAGTTACTTATGGTTTTTATAGCCTTTAGGTCATGAAATAGCCATTTGAGGTTGGGACCAACATGTTTGATTCTTTTCATCCACTAATTTCTTTGCCAGAGCAATTTCATGGTCAGACTAGGGTTGTTACGGTCGGTATACTATGATGTCGATCGAACTTGCACCAGGTCCAGTCAAAATATCTGTGGTCCGTCTATTTTTTTTTAGCATAGCATTGGTTGGGAAGCCTACTAGATGATTTAGAGAAAATTTGCTTCAATGGTCCGATCAGAATCCCTTGATGTTTGGTCGGACTTCTTGTGGTACTCTAAGAAAGTGAGTGTACTTCTAACCATGATACCTTCTATCTCTTTTGGTTCTTTTCTCATTCAATGGTTCGATTGTAATGATGAATGGTCTGGTCGGATCGGATCTGTTATGGTGAGATTTTGGTAGTACTCTCGACCATGAAACCTTCTGTGTCTTTTGGCTTGTTTTGAACATGAGTGGTCTGATCGGTCTTTTCAGTGATCCGATCAGACTTTTCAAGGATTCTTCAAAGAAATAACTTTCTGCATAATGTAACTTGATACAAGTGTTAGTTAAATTCAATTTCATTGCCTAAGATAAAAAATAGGAGGGTTTAGCTAACAATCTCCCCCTTTTTGACTTTGGCAGTTAAATTGAATTTTGAAATGTCCAAAGATGTATTTATATGCTCCCCCTTAACGAATGCTTCATTTAGTTAATTAAAGATGTGTTTATATACTCCCCCTTAATGAATGCTTCATAATGTTGTTGAATGTTATTATTTAATTTGCCAATTTAAGTTATTTATTCAATTTCAAGTATATTCTCCCTCTTTCACCAAGGCAAAAAGAAATAGTTAAAAGCAATATAGATAAGCAATTCATTGATTTAGAAAGCAATAAAAGACAAACAAACAGGAGTATAATGAAATAATAAAGAAAAAATAAGTTCTAAGCATCATTGTCACTTTCTTCATCTTCTCTTTCTTCTTCTTCTTCTTCTTTCTCTTCTCCATATTCCCCTTGCTCTTCTTCCCTTGGTTGAGAGGCAGCAGCTTCTCCTTATTCTTCTTAGGGATATGAGCCATGGATAGAGGGGGACAAGCTTGGTTCATCTTCAACGCACTTTGGCAATCCCAAAGCTTCTTGGATCGTTTGAATGTCAAGTTGAAGATGAGAGATATCATTGGTAATTTTATCTATCCTTGAACTTTGTGTGCTCATTTTTCCATGTAATACTTGAAGAAGTTGGAGGATGGAGGATTGAGTTCTAGGAGTGGTAGTCTTATGGAATTCCATTTGGAAAGTCTCTTCACCTTCCTCTACAATTCTTGGTCTCTTTCTTTGTTGAGCCCTAGCACCTAGTGCACCTAAGATGTATACATAGTTCCTATCATCATCCCTAATACACTTGGCTTGTTTAAGATAGCCTATGTTTATGTATTTTTTTGTGGGATCAAGAGGATTAGAGAGTGTTATTTTGTTTGTTGGTGTAAGTGCACCAACATATTTGACAATTTGTGTAACTTGTGAAGAGACAAGAATAAGCCCTAATTTTGTTTTCCTAATGTGTAGGAAAGTGTCAAAGAGGAATTTCCCGGTTTGGATTGGGTGACCTCTAATCAAGCAAAATAGAAAGAGTAGATCTTTTGGGTAACTTTCTCATTGCTCTCACCCCTAGCACTAATTGTGTAAGTGATAATCCTATGCAACATCCAATAGGTGAGGGTCCTAAGGTTTTTTGAATTTGATTATTTGTAAAGTGAGGTTTCAATGGAAATTTCTTGCCAAAAATTCAATTAAACTTCATGAGTGAGGGGTGTAAGATATACCTTCTATTTGAAATCCCCAAATCGATAAAAAATTCTCTAAGGTAAGGCCATATTCTTGGTTGAATGACCAAAATGATATACCATAATAACCTAAGGGATTTGTGTTCTTCTTGCTAACAACCAAGGTTGTGAGAAACTCCTTTGTCAAGGTCTCCCAACCAAGGTCATCATGCTCTAAGAACACAAATTTTTCCCATCCCAAGGTTCTAAGACAGCCCCTAATATCATTTTCAATACCTAAAGATTCTAGAATTAGGGTAGAGAAGAGACGATTTGGTTCAATGGGTTTGTCTTTGAGAATAGCATACCTTTGCCATTCTTCCTCATTTCTATATCTAATCTTATGGCTTCTTCTAGGAGGCTCTTCTTATGGAGAAGGAGTAGCAACACCCTTTCCTTTCTTATCTTTTGAAACCTTCTTCTTGTTTTCTTTAGGAGCCATGACTTTGACCAAGGAAATAGATGAAGAAGAGAGTTTATTTTTGGAGAGTTTGAGTTTCTTTTAGTGTTCAAGTGTTTAGACATTGATAAAAGGACATAAATACTGATATTAAAGGGTATTTATAGTGTTTGAGAAGAAAAATAGTCATTTATAGCTGTTGGAGCAGTAAATGCACGTTTTGATTGAGTTCCAAAGGCTAAACATTTTTAAATTCAGAGTGAAAGTCCGGTCAGACTTTAAAAACTCTGGTGGCAAAGTTTGAAAATTGTGAAAAGAGTTTGGTGCGACTTTATAAATTTTGAACGAGATATTGGTTTTAAGCACAACAGTCATAAATTTTGAAAAATTTCGGTCGTACTAATGGAAAGTATGGTCATACTTTGACAAGAAGTTTGAAACCAAGAATTTTCAAATTAATATGGTTGGACTTATAGGTGGTCCGATCAGGAATCATTCAAAAATTAGAATTTTTGAAAGATTAGAATGCTTTTAGTTGAAGATACAAATGTTTGATCAAAAATAGATATTAATTGGAGATTTGGATCAAGTAAAATAGGTTTTCAAACAATTTATGATATGGTGCTTCCATCTATCATTCCTAAATGATGTTTGATGAAGTTCATCCTTTCTTCATTTAAGGGTTTTGTGAATAAATCAGCAAGTTGGTTTTGTATATCAATAAACTCTAATATAAAATTTTTGTTTTGGACATTGTCTCTTATGAAATGATGCCTAATATCTATATGTTTTGACCTAAAGTATTGAATTTGATTTTTAGATAGATTTATTGCACTAGTGTTATCACATTTAATAGGAATGTATTCAAAAGTTTTTCCATAATCAAGCAATGTTGTATTATCCAAAGAACTTAAGTATAACAAAAACATACAGCAACATATTCGGCTTCCGCGGTAGATAAGGAAACCGACACTTGTTTCTTTCTAAACCAAGAAACTAGATAATCACCAAGAAAATGGCATGCCCCGGTCGTGCTTTTTTTATCCAAAAGACTACTGGCATAATCTGCGTCCGTAAAGCCTAAAATGTCAAATGATGTGTTTCTAGGATACCAAAGCCCTAAATGCAATGTATCATTCAAGTATTTCAAAATTCTTTTAGTGGCATTCAAATGTGATTCTTTAGGGCATGATTGAAATCTAGCATCTAAACATACACTATACATTATATCGGATATAGATGCGGTTAAGTAAAGTAGAGATCCGATAATACCTCGATATTCTTCTTGTCTACTACCTTACCACTTTCATCTTTGCCAAATTTCATGGATGTGCTTATGGGAGTCTTGCTAGTCTTACAACCATCCATTTTAAATTTCTTAAGGAGTTCCTTTGTGTACTTTGTTGTCCCAAGATGGCAACCAAGAGGGGGTTGAATTGGTTGTTTGAGAAATTGATGGCAAATTAAAAACTCAACAAACAAGAAATGTAGAAGATAGAAATGGTTGAGTAGTGAGTAGAATAAAGAACACACAAGATTTATAGTGGTTCAGATTTTCTCCAATCTTACATCCACTTCCTTAATAACTTGTTAAGGTTCCACTAACTTTGAAGTTTTACAAGCTCACTTCCAACTTTGGTGCTTTTACAAGTTCACACCTAACTTGACAAGTGTTTTACTAAGGCTAATACTTAAACCACTTACAAGAGTTTTACCCAGGCTCACTCTCACAACCTAAGTGTTTCCAAGCTCACACTCAAACTTTTACAATGGTGTTTTTAATGCTTACACCTAACATTCGTTACAATTCAAATGTTAATTGTAGTAATAAAAGAAAATATGTTACATGGCTATCAAAAAAAATCTCTTTTGTTCTCTCTTTTTTTTAACAGAATAATAATGTATTTATAGCCAATATGGTTTAACTAGCCATTATAGATAGTGAGAAATAAGTCTTGGTAGTTTAGACCTATTTTAACAGACTGTTCGAAGTAGTTAGATGTCGTCCTTGATACTAGGACGGTCGCGCAAATGTTATACGCGGTCGTCGTTGGATAAGGGACGGTCGCTGCATTCAAATTTGCTTCAATGGTCGAATTTAAGTCCCCTGCTACTGGAATCTTACCCATGCTGTGGTTGTCGGGACGGTCGCACATAAGCTAGGTGCGGTCACCCTTTCTGAATGCTGAACTGGGTTTATAACGGTCATCACACGTGGCATTCTTTAACTGGGAAAAATAAAAATCCGCCTAAATATGAATTTCGCGGTTGCCCTAGGTGCAAAATCGCGGTCAAATTGAGAGACTCGCGTCGAACTTCTAGACGCACTTGAGGACGCGAACACTATTATCAGTTTGAATAGTTTCCTCTTGAATCAGCAGAGCGGTCGTGGAGTCTGAAGGGCAATCGCTACAATAGTAAGCGAGACCGTATTCTTCACCGCTCTTGTCACCTCGAACCTTACTGGAATTTGGATGATTTGGGTTTCTCCTGTTGCGGTCGTCCTTATTTTTGGATTGTCGCTCATGTTGATGTGCGGTCGCGACTGAGGTCATGTTTCTAATCGCGAACCCTACTTTGATATGGTTTCATCCTTCAATTCAATGGGGCGGTCATCTCCATGGTTTGTGCGACCGCTAAATGTGCCCTATTCAATTTATTTGAAACAACCTAATCCTGCAACAAGGTTCTTTAAACACATGTTAAATAAGTCATTCAATTTGAGTTGTCAAGGATCAAAATTGAGATCATTTGGCTAACATACTTGAATTGGTTGATAAAGATCCCATCTTTGCATTGCTTGATTTGTAGTCCAAGGAAGAATTTGAGTTCACCCATCATGAACATTTCAAATTCCCTAGTCATACAAGAAGCAAATTCTTTGCATAAAGATTCATTAGTAGCACCAAATATAATGTCATCAACATAAATTTGCACAATCAAAATGTTATGTTTATTCTTTTTAACAAAAAGGGTTGTGTCAACTTTGGCTTTTGAAAAACCATTTTCAAGCAAATATGCACTAAGTCTATCATACCAATCTCTTGTAGCTTGTTTCAATCCATACAGTGGTTTAGTAAGTTTAAAGACATGATTTGAAAGTTTATAACCTTTAAAACCGGGAGGTTGTTCAACATAAACTTTCTCATTAATAAACCCATTTAGAGATGCACTTTTAACATCCATTTGAAAATTTTTAAAATTCATGTGACATGAAAATGCAAGTAGTATTCTAATATCTTCTAGTCTAGCAATGGGGGCAAATGTCTCATCATAGTCTATGCCTTCCTCTTGGTTTTACCCTTTGGCTACCAATCTAGATTTATTTCTAGTAATGAGACCATTTTCATCAAGCTTATTCCTATATTCCCATTTACATCATATAATTGGATGGTCTTTAGGTCTAGGAACAAGTTCCCATAAAATATTTTTCTCAAATTTGTTGAGTTCATCTTGCATATCAATCACCCAATTTTCATCACCAAGAGCCTCATTAATGGTCCTTGGCTCAATTTGAGAAACAAAAGCAAAATTAATATCTAAGTGATTAAATTTGGATCTAGTAGTTACTCTCTTTGATGTTTCACCAATGATGAGTTCTTTTGGATGATCCTTCTTATATTCCCAATCTTTAAGTAGCTATTGAGTCTCCTCTTCATGTTCATCATGATTATTCTTTGGAGCATCAATTATTTCTTGTTGTTCAAATGTACCTACAAAATCATTAAGAGCACTACCTTTTCTTTGATCAAGTTTAGAGGTTTCATCAAAGACAATATGCATCGATTCTCCAACTACTAGAGTTCTCTTGTTGAATACTCTATATGCTTTGCTAGATGATGAGTATCCTAAAAATATGCCTTCATCCGATTTGGATGAGAATTTTTCAAGATTATCCTTGGTATTCAATATAAAGCATTTGCATCCAAATACTATAAGGTATGAAATTTTAGGTATTCTTCTATTCCATAGCTCATAAGAAATTTTGTTTATCAATGGCATTTTGTAAACACTATTTGAAATGTGACAAGCAGTATTAATGGCTTCCACCTAAAAGTAAGATGGTAAGTCATACTTATTGAGCATTGTCCTAGTCATTTCAATCAAAGTTCTATTTTTCTTTTCAACCACACTATTTTGTTGTGGTGTTCTAGGAGCCGAAAAGTTATTTGAAATATCAAATTCATTGTAAAAGTTTTCAAAATTCTCATTTTTAAATTCTTTACCATGATCACTTCTTATAGATATGATCACATAGCCTTTTTCGTTTTGAACTCTTTCTGCAAATATTTTAAAATGGTTAAAAGCTTCATTCTTTTGAGCTAAGAAGTTTACCTATGTAAACCTTGAGTAGTCATTAACAAGTATAAATGCATACAATTTGCCACCTAGTCTAGCAACTCTATTTGGTCCAAACAAATCCAAGTGAACGAGTTCTAAGGGTCTAGATGTACTTACAACATTTTTAGATTTAAATAAACTTTTATGTTGTTTACCAAATTGACATGATTCACAAGTTCTATCTTTGTTAAATTTAATTTTAGGAAGACCAACAACTAGTTCTTCTTTACTAATGCATTGTAAATGATCCATACTAGCATTTCCTAGTCTTCTATGCCATAACCAAGCATCATTATTGATAGAAATCAAACATTCAAATGTATTGTTGGAATATATGTCAATTTTAGATGTGTTACTAACTATAGCTCCTTTGAAGGCAATTCCACCATTTAAATTGGTAACTTTGCATCCTTTGGAATCAAAACTTACATCATATCCTTTATCACATAATTGACTTACACTAAACAAATTGTGTTTCAATCCATCAACAAGCTAAGCATTTTCAATTAATTTTTTTCTAAGCATGGCAATGGAGCCAATGCCAATTATTTTGCATTTAGCTTTATTTCCAAAAGTAACATTACCTCTATGCTTGTAAGTGAGAGTTGTAAAAAGCTTTGCATCACCCATCATATGCCTTGAACATCCACTATCCACAAATTAAGAACTCTCATTGATAGTAGATTTTAGACATACCTATAAAGATAGTGATGTTCATCTTCTTTTAGGTACCCAAATAAGGTTGGGTCCTTGGATGTTAGTAGTAGAAGGATCCTCTAGCTTGAGATGAGCCTTCCTAATATAGCAAAATGTGCTCTTATGCCCAAATTTCAAACAATATGTGCATTGATACAATGTTCTATACTTATGCACTTTCCTATTAAAATTCAATAAATTGTCCATACAATTACAAGGATGTGTTGAATGAGCTTGTTTTGTGTATTTTTATGTTTATGTTCATGCCTAGTGTACATGAATGCATGATTTTCTCTTAAAACTTTAGTTCTAGAGCTTTTTGTACCCAATGTAATCCTTTTAGGACTTTTAGGCTTAGTTTGTGCTTTGATGTTCTTTATAGCTTCAATACTAGATGTTTGAATTGTAGAAGCTTTTACAAATATGGGTGCTTTGACTGGAGTATTGGATGATCCATTGAATCCTAAACCATGTTTCAAGGATGGCGACCTTTGATTATCAATTAATGTATCTAATGTTTCTTTTCCTTTGTGAAATTTTAAAATTTATTCTTTAAGTCTTTTTAGTTCATTTTTCAAGGTTTCATTTTCCTTGAACATATTTTCTAAGCTATGTGAATTTTTATTTATTACATCAATGGATTTCAACAATTGTTTATTTGAGGTTTTTAAATCTAAGGTAGAAGTTTTTAAGCTCACAAAGTCCTTCTCTAGCTTAGAGCATTTATCCTTATAAAACTTTATCTTAGAAAAATACTTTTCTATTCTAAAGTTCATATGTTCTATCATATCACTATCGTCTAAAGCATCAATATCATTGTCATCACATCCAATTAAATTCAAGGATTGAGTACTTACCTCATTGGGATCTTTTCATCTTCAATAGCCATGAGACATAGATTGGAAATTCCTTCCTCTTCTTCTTCTTCTTCTTCACTTGAGGAAGAGTCATCAGCTTTGAGTGATTTCTTATTTTCCTTATCCCACTTCTTTTTATTTTTTCATTTAAAGCAATTCGATTTGATGTGACCGGATTTGTCGCATTCATAGCATTTCACCTCATTCTTTTTATCTTTATCTTTGAGGAAGATTTAGAAAATGTACCTTTGTTGGCTTATAATCTTCTCTTTCTCTTCCAACCAATCATTCTTTTTGAAAACATTGCCATTTCTTCTTCATCATCATTATCTTTATTACTTGAACTCTCAACTTATTTGATTGCTTTGAGTGCTATTGGTTTCCTCTTATCCTTCTTACCTTGTTCTTTATCTCTTTCGGTGTGCAATTCAAAGGTGAGTAGTTTTCCAACAAGTTCATTGGTTCTTAAAGAGCTAAGATCATGAGCTTCTTCAATTGAAGAGACTTTAGATTCAAAGTTCTTCTTTGTTCTAAGTGCTTTCAAGATTTTGCTATCGACTTCATCTTGATCATATATCTTACCATATTTCTTTAATTCATTGACGATGGCAAGCAAGTGATTCATCATGTCGGTAACATTTTCGTTGGGCTTCATCTTGAATAGCTCATACTAATACATTTGCTTCTTGGTGAGCCTAAATTGGGTAGTACCCTCATGATAGTTCTCAAGAGTTTTCCAAATGCAATGAGCTCAAGTGAGATGTTGGACTCTCCCACCTTCTTTTCTTGAAATAGAATTCATCAAGATGGAGGTTGCCCTATAATTTTTAAATCATCTCTTACATTGGTATTTGACCATTGTGCTTTAGAAAGAGGAACTTGAACACCCTTAGCTTCATAAGTAAGAGGTTTACACTCTTTTTCAACATAATCCCATAGATCTATTCCCTCACTATCTAAGAACAAAAATATTTTGTGTTTTCAATAGGAATAATTGATTCCATCAAAGTAAGGTCTAAGAAGAGAATTAAGATTTCCATGAGAAATTGAGGTAGATGAAGAAGAGGTTGCCATTTTGGATCAAATTTCACAATTAAGTTTAAGAAATTAACAAGCTCTGATGCCAATTGTTATCCCAAGATAGCAACCAAGTGGGGGTGAATTAGTTTAAAAAGTGATGGAAAATTCAAAATCAAAAAGCAAGGAATGTAGAAAATGTAAAAAAATACTAAGTAGAAGATGAGGAAATGAACACAAAGATTTATAGTGGTTTGGATTTACCTTAATCCTACATCCACTTCCTTAACAACTTGTTAAGGTTCTACTAGATTTGAGTTTTACAAGCTTAACTCTAACTTGGTGTTTTCTCTAGCTTATACCAAACTAGTACAATGGTTTGAGATCAATCCTCAGAACCCTTACAAGTGTTTTCCCAGGCTCACTCTCACAACCTAAGTATTTCCAAGCTTACACTCAAACTTGAAATGGTATTTCATGCTCACACCCAACACTCAATCAATATAAAGTAAGATTTTGATGGAAAGAAAAGAAAGATGTTAAAGTAGGATCTTACAATCACAATGTTACATCAAAATGGAGTTGCTTATGGTTTTTATAGCCTTCAGGTCATGAAATAGCCGTTTGAGGTTGGGACAAACATGTTTGATTCTTGTTTTCCACTAATTTCTTTGCTAGAATAATTTCATGGTCGGACTAGGCTTGGTCCGGCCAGTATACTGTGATGCGGGTCGGAGAACATGATGGTCCAATTGGAATATTTGAGATTTTGCTTAATTCTCTTCCAACGGTTAGTCCACATGGCTTCCACTTATTGAGTGGAGATGCAATGGCTTCTGACTTGAGTATTTTTTAAATAGGCCAGTCAGACTTACACTAGGTCTGGTCAAAATATTTGTGGTCTATCTAATTTTTGAGTGTACGTTTACTGGATGATTTGGAGAATATTTGCTTCAATGGTCCAATCGAAATCCCTTAAAGTCCGGTCGGACTTCTTGTGGTACTCTAAGAAAGTGAGAGTACTTCTGATAGTGAAACGTTCTGTCTCTTTTGGTTCTTTTCTTATCCAATGGTCTGATCATAATGATGAATGGTCCGGTTAGACTGGATGTGGTACAGTGATATTTTAAGAGTACTCTCCATCGTGAAACATTTTGTGTCTTTTGGTTCATTTTGAACATGCGTGCTTTAGTCTGTCTTTTCAGTAGTCTAATTGGAATTTTTAAGGATTCTTCAAATAAATAACTTCCTGCACAATGTAACTTGATACAAGTATTAGTTAAATTCAAGTTAATTGCCTAAGATAAAAAAAATATAAGGGTTTGTCTAACAATAGGCCATAGCTCATATAGAATTAAACATGGTCTGATTCGATATGAGTCCTAGAACATGGTTTAATTTAGTATCCTAATTAGTTTTAAACTCAAAAAGGTTTGGGATAAGCAGCGAGTCTTTTAATTAGATTAGGCTTATTAAGCTAGCTTTACCCAAATTTAAAATGATATAAATACAAAGAAATGAGGGAGCCACAGGGAAAAATTAGCAACCATTGTTAGCAATTGTTAAAATGTAACCTTTAGCAATTGAAGCCACAAATATCAAAAGAGAACAAACAGAAAGCAAAAACATCAAGAGAGGCAGTAGCTTAAACATAAGATCCTCATATCACTGAGCTTCCAACTAGAAAAATGAATTGGTCCAAGCAGTAGCAACATCGAGCTTGGTTCAACAAATTAATATTATTAGAGCCAACAAACGAAGGTACAACTATCGTTAACTAATCCAAATTTACTAATTGATTCTTGATATTTCAATTACTATATTGAATTCATTCACCGATTTTTAAATATTTCAATTACTGTGTACACTGACTTTTAATATTTTAATTATTGTTGCATTATTAATTTGAGAGCTAGTTTCTATTTTTCACAGTAAGAAATTAGAATTTAACCTATTTAAAATCCTAATTTTTCATGTCTTTACCTTTAAGTTGCTGGTTAAAATCATAAGTTTGCATATTCTAAATCCTAATTCCATAACAAAATCTTGTCTTGTAAATTGTTTACCTTTCGAGGGGTGCTGCCCCCTTGACCCCTGTCCGCTAACATGCTAGCAGGACCGCCGTAGGCGTGACTCTCTCATCGCGCCCGTTATTTCCTTAATAGGTCAATATTAAGATCTATTTATAAATTACAATTTTTATGGTTAACTTTAACATCATTAGTTTAGCCCTAATTCATAATTGTTTATGCAATGGTTGGTTATTTGTTTAATTGCTTGCTTTACCACGGATGATTATTAAGTATTTATTAATTGTATTTTTAAGAGACTTGTAAAAGGCATATTTCCACTTTGTAGGTATTTTGTTTATTTAACTTATTTCTTTTATCTTATTAGTATTTCGGGATTAGTGTAAGGGACACATTTCCAACAATTGATGGGTGTCTTATTTTTTTTATTTACTTGTGTTTTGGACATTGGATATTATAAAGGCATGTTTTCATCCTTGGATGGGAACCCATTTTGTTTGTTTGACTTGATTTATAATATGATGGATGCTTATTCCTTTTAATTACATGTAATATGGATAATATCATAACAATATAAGAATTTAATAATATTTAGACCTAAAAAGGAGGTCAATTCCAATGAACCGGGCATTGTGGGGGTGATGAGTCATTCTCACCTTCCCTATACGTACCCAACTTTTTGAACCCAAGTAAGGGGTTGAGGATTCCTTAGGAATCGAGTCATCCACCCCTTTCTATTTCTTTCCCGGCCTATCCGGGTGGTAACTCCATTTCTCCAGATTTAGGCTCGTGTTCTCTAAGGCCTAGAGCCTAACAATGCAGAAGTCGCAAGAACCATTCCACTAGAAGTGGGAGTGGGAACGAAAATCCCTACTAACAATGATCTTGGGTCTAGGAATAAGTTCCCACACTTTATTTTTTTCAAATTGGTTGAGTTTATCCTGCACGCAAAATCACCCAACATTCATTATTAAGAGCCTCCCTAATAGTCTTTGGCTCAATTTGAGAAACAAAAGCAACATTAGAATGTAAAAACTTAAGTTTTGATCTAGTAGTTATTCCCTTTGAAGCATCACCAATGATGAGTTCTTTTAGATGTTCCTTTTGATTATGTCAATCTTTGGTTAGTTCTTGAGTCTCTTGTATCTTGGTCTCTTCTTATTCCACCATTTATTCTAGTTCATCATTGTTTACCTTTGGAACATCATTTATCTTAACCTCTTCAAATGTACCTACAAAATCACCAAGAATATTATCTTTCCCATGATCGAGCTTGGAAGATTCATCAAAGATAACATGCATTGATTCTTCAACTACTAAAGTTCTCCTATTAAATACTCTATATGTTTTATTAGAAGATGAGTATCCTAAAAGAACTCCATCTGATTTGGATGAAAATTTTCCAAGGTCGTCATTGGTATTTAATATAAAGCATTTGCATCCAAATACTCTAAGGTATGAAATTTTGGGCTTTCTTCCATTCCATAGCTCATAAGAAGTTTTATTCATTAAAGAAAGGTCTTTTGAAAACTCAATTTGAAATATAACATGCAGTATTAATGACCTCCACCCAAAAGTAAGAAGGAAAACTATACTCATTGAGTATTGTTCTAGCCATTTCTACCAGTGTTCTATTTTTCCTTTTAACCATACCATTTTATTGTGGTGTTCTAGGTTCTGAAAAATTATGTAAAATACCAAGCTCATTGCAAAAATTTTCAAAGTTCTCATTTTCAAATTCTTTGCCATGATCACTTTTAATAGATGTAATCACATAGCCTTTTTCATTTTGAATTCTTTTTACAAAATTTTAAAGTGATTAAAAGCTTCATTCTTTTGAGCTAAGAAATTAACCCAAATAAACCTTGAGTAGTCATCAACAAATACAAATGCATATAACTTGCCTCCTAGACTAGCAACTCTATTTAGTCCAAACATGTCTAAATGTATTAATTCTAGAGGTCTAGAAGTACATACAACACTCTTGGATTTGAAAGAACTTTTGTGTTGCTTCCCAAGTTGACATGGTTTACATACCTTATCTTTGTCAATTTTTATTTTGGGTAGTCCATCCATAAGTTCTTCCTTACTTAAACATTGTAGTTAATCTATACTAGCATGTCCTAATCTTCTATGCCAAAGCCAAGCATCATTACTAACAGTAGCTAAACATTCAAAAGCATTATTAGATTGTAGGTCAATTTTATAAGTATTGCCAATTCTTCCTCCTTCAAATGCAAGTTTATAATTAGAAGAGGTAATTTTGCATCCTTTAGAGTTAGAAATGACATTGTATCCCTTATCACACAATTGACTAACACTAAGAAAATTATGTTTCAAACCATCAACTAACCATACATCATCAATCAAGTTCTTACCAAGCATACCAATAGAACCAATGCTTGTAATTTTACCTTTAGCATTGTTTCAAAATGCTATATTACCTCATTACTTGTAAGTAAAAGTTCTAAAGAGTTTTACATTACCGGTCATGTGCCTTGAGCATCCACTATCTACAAGCCAAATGCTTTCCTGGATTGTAGATTTTAGACACACCTACAAGACAATGACGTCATCTTTTTTTAGTTACCCAAATGAACTTGGGTTCTTGAGGGTTAGTAGTTGAAGGATCCTTTGATTTGAGGCGAGCCTTCTTAATATAGGAAAATGTACTTTTGTGACCAATTTTCATATAATAATGACATTGATATAATGGTTTATGTCTTTTCATTCTTCTTTTATTGAACTTTAGTGTCTTATTTGAATAATCAATAATATGTGTGGAATGAAATTGTTTTTGTACATATTTGTGCTTGTGTTCATGCTTTATGCACATATATGCATAATTCGCTCTTGGCAACTTAGTTCTGTGGCCTAGAGAGCCTTGAACAATCTTTTTGGGACTTTTAGGCTTTGTGTGTGCATTGGTGTTCTTTACAACTTCAACACTAGAGGTTTGAGTTGTAGAGGCTTTTACAAATATTGGTACATTAGATGTGGTGGTTGTTGAGCTATTAAATCCTAAACCATATTTTGAGGATGGTGAGCTTTGAATACTAATCAATGTATCTAAGGCTTTCGTTCCTTTATGAAATTTAGAAATAGAGTTTTTGAGTTCATTTATTTCTTCTTTCAAAATTTTATTTTCCATAGTAATTTTATCTAAACTAGATGAATTCTTAGATACTTCATTCAAAGACTTCATTAATTGTTCATTTAAGGTCTTCAATTCTAAAGTAGAATTTTTTTAAAGAGACAAAATATTTTTCTAACTTAAGCTATTTTTCTTTATAAAACTTGATTTTGGAAAAGTATTTTTGGACTTTTAGGTTCATATGCTCAACTAAATCATCATCTTATGCATCATCAATATTTTCATAATTTAAATTAATGTTTGAGGATTGAGTTCCTACCTCATTGGAGTGTTCAACATCTCACATAGCCATGAGACAAAGATTTGCAGTTCCTTGCTCTTCTTCCTCTTTTTCACTTGAAGAATCATCATCCCATGTAGCTTTAAGGGACTTCTTCTTTTCCTTATACCATTTCTTTTTGTTTTTCAATTTGAAACAATCCATTTTGATGTGACCCGGTTTGCCACATTCATAGTATTTCAATTCATTATTTTTCTCCTTGTCTTTGAAAGAGGATTTTGAGTATATACCTTTGTTAGCTTGAAGTCTCCTCCTTCTTTTCCATTCACTTACTCCTTTTGACATCATAGCCATTTCTTCATCTTCATCACTATAATCTTCACTTGAGATTTCTTCTTCTTGAGCGGCTTTGAGAGCTATGACTTTCTTCTTGTCCTTCTCACCTATATCATCTTCTTTTTCAGTATGAAATTCAAAGGTGAGAAGTTTTCCGACTAGCTCATCGGTTCTTATTATGCTAAGATTATGAGCTTCTTTAATTGAAGAGACTTTTAACTCAAAGTTCTTCTTATCTCTAAGTGCTCTCAATATTTTACTATTGACATTACTTTGATCATATAATTTTTCATATTTCTTCAAGTCATTAACAATAGCAAGTAACTGATTTGTCATTTCAGTGATATTTTCGTTGGGCTTCATCTTAAAGAGCGCATACTCATGTTCAAGCATTTAGGTCTTGGTGAACCTCACTTGGGTGGTACCTTCATGATAATTCTCAAGAGTTTTCCAAATTCTATATGCACAAGTGAGATCTTGAACTCTTCCACCTTTTTCTTTAGGCATGGAATTCACCAAGATAGAGACTGTTCTATTATTTTTGTAAAGAGCCCTTTTCTTGAGCATCAGTCCATTGTGCTCTAGGATGAGGCACTTGAGCACTATCAACCTCATGAGTATGAGGTTTTTACTCATTTAGCGCACATTTTGAAAGCTCAATTTCCTCACTATCAAAGAACAAATATATTTTGTGTTTTCAATTGGAATAATTAGTTCCATCAAAGTAAGGTCTAAGATAAGAATTGAGATTACCACGTGATGAAGAATTTGAAGTAGCAGAGGTAGATGATGTAGTACATGCCATTTTTTTATATCAAATTTCACAATTAAGTTTGCTCTAATACCAATTGTTGTCCCAAGATGGCAACCAATAGGGGGGTAAATTGGTTATTTTGAGGAAGTGATGGCAAATTAAAATTTAAAGCATGATAAAGAAATTAGTAGAGTAGAGAAGAATGAACATAAGAGATTTATAATGGTTCAGAATCCTCAATCCTACATCCATTTTCTCAACAACTTGTTGAGTTTCTACTATCAATGAGTTTTTACAAGTTCAACGCTAACTTGGTGTTTTTATAAGCTCATACCAAACTTTTACAATGTTTGAGTGATCTCCTCACAACCTAATAAGAGTTTTCCCAGACTCTCTCTAAAACCTAAGTGTTTTAAAGCTCACACTCAAACTTATACAAATGTCATTTAATTCTCATACCCAATACTCAAAGAATACCAATAGAACTTTTAATGCAAAGAAATGAAATTTGTTTGTCTTGGCTAACTCAAATTTAAATCATCTACAAAATGAAGTTCCTTCATGTATTTATAGCATTCAACTAGCCATTTGGAAAGTGTATTAGTAGGTGAGCATATGTTTTTTAACTTACCTCCTCTTAAATTAGTTTTTAGAGCAAGTTCATGGTTGGACTGTCCTTGGTCCAGTCGTGCTAGGTTACAATACGGTCGGACTCATGTTGGTCCCATCGTGTTATTCAATTTTTTTTATTATTTTCCTTCAATGGCTAGTACATATGGCATCTACCAATTGAGTGGATAAGTAACGGCTATAATTTTGAAAGTCTCTTATTCTAGTCCAGTGAGGACATATTTGGTCTCGTCGATCTAGTCCTAGTATACTGAGATTTTCATAGTACCAGTGACCGTGAACTCTACTGAAACTTCGTTGGATTTTCTCCTTTGGCTTGGTCCAGTCGGACTGCATCAAGGTCCAGTTGTACCAGGCATGGTATGTTGAAGTTTTTAAAGTACAAGTGTCCGTGAGCTCTACTGGCAGTTTTTGAGGTTTTAGCTCAGGCTTGGTATGGTCGGACTTCTTTTAGGTTCGGTCAGCTAGTGCTTGATCTGGTTGTTCCATTTTCTAGTCTGGCCTTGATAACTAGTCCATTCACAATATGGGAGTGACATTGGGCGTGAACTCTACTAGATGTAATGGCTTTTCCCTTGGACTGGTCCGGTCAGACTGCCCATTGTTCCGGTCAGACTAGAGGTAGTACTCTAAAGAAATGAGAGTATTGGTGATCGTGATCTTCACTAGACAATTTTTCTTCAAGGTCCATATCTCTAGTCTAGTCAGACTTGAGGTTGGTTCAGACAAACTAAAGTTGAAATATCCAAAAATTAAATTCATTCACAATTTAACTTAATACAAGTGTTAATTCAATATAACTTAATTCAATTTGATTGCCTAAGATCAAAATCAAGTTAATAGTTTGGCTAATAGATTTCAATAAGATCTCTTTCCCTGCCTAAGATAAAAACTTATTGTTCCATCCATAAATCCTCTTCCATAACCTATCTTTCAAAAAATTAAATATAGCTCTTTTACTCCTACAAATTAAATATGGAAGACCCAAATTGTTGCCACTCTCTAGTGCCTTGTGAACCCGTAGAATGCTAGAACATCTATTCCTGAAATTATCAATCACATTTGCCCAAAGACCACACAAAATTTCTAAAAATTTACTAATTGCCTACTACTTCCTCATACACTTTTAAGATATCCTTGATCACTCTACACTCTGCCTCATTAGCTCTAAAGAAAAAAATAGTTTTCTGTAAAGAATAAATGGGATATGCTAGGAGCTTTATGACACACTTTCACCGCCTTAATCAAATCTTGATTCTCTGCCTACTCAATAGAGTTGAAAGCCCTTTAGCAGACATAATAAAGAGATAATGAGAGAGAGAGGATCCCCTTATTTCAAACCTCTTTTAGGAAAAATAGGCCCCACCTCCTCCCCATTGAGCAAACTAGAATACTTTACACAACTCACACACATATTCATCCAACCAACTCATTTCACATCAAAACCTAGAGTTAGTATCATACTTTGTAAAAAATCTTAACGAACTCTATCATATGTTTTACTATTAATTTTTAAAGCCATATTGTATCCTCTCCCCTAACTCGTCTCTTCATTCCATGAATCAACTCAAAAGTTATCGGTACATCATCTGAAATTAATATATCAGGCACAAAGGAAGATTGGCTTTCTAAAATAATATGGAGCAATATTCTTTTTAGTCTATTAGCTAGGACTTTTAAAAAAAATTATACATCACATTACAAAAAGCAATGCATCTAAAATCTCTCAAGAATTCAAGATTTTGAATCTTTGGAATCAAAACAATATGAGCATTAGTTAAGGTTGGGGGAAAGTACCTCGCTCTAGCCATTCCACATAAATATTCATCACATCTTCACCTAAAAATATTCCAAAAGTGCTGATAAAACGTAGGATTTAGTCAATCTGGACCTGGCTCCATATTTGGATGCATCTACTTCACAGTTCTATGAAGTTTATCCAAACTAAAGAGAGCTAGCAACCTCTCTTTTTCTAAAGCAATAACTTTGGATTGTACCGTACCAACTTCAAGATTCTATCCACCTCCAATCGCCATCTTCAAATACAAAATTATAATAATCTAGAATCATATGCCTTAAACCTTATGCATCCTCCACCCAATGCCCATTAACATCTTTGAGCCTTTTTATTTTATTTAACCTTTTCATGCTTTCGCAAAAGAGTGAAGAACCTAGGTATTCTAATCTCCATTTTTAAGCCAAAATACCTTTGCTTTTTGCTTGCACTCAACTTCCACAAGTTCAAGCAATGAATTTAACTCTTTATTCAAAGTAAGAAAATGCTCCCTACTTCCATAATCCTCTAGTTCATGAATATGCTTCAGTTGGGCCTTTATTACATCTTTCCTCTTTTTCCATTCCAAATTCCATTTAGCCTACAATCTTCTCAGGTTCCTACAGCACAACTCCTTTTTAACCATAACGTCCCAATCCGAATGCCCCTAGCTCTCCCTTACTACCCCTTCCAGCTGTTGATTTGCTAGTCAACTACTTATAAATTTAAACCATCTCTCTCCATGTCTACTAGACCCCATGACTATATCAAAAATCAAAAATAAGATGAGCGCGATCTAAAGTAGGTACCATTAGTATTCTTGATAAATTGTCTGGAAAAAGGTTTAACCAATCTCTATTAGCCATAACTTTGTCTATTATTTCACACATTCACTTGACATAGTTTCTTCCCCTTTTCCATGTCTAAGCATACTCGAAATGTTGACCATCAACTAAACCACATTTAGCAAGAGACTCCTTGAAACCATTTATAGGGTACCATGGATGCGGTGCTCCACCTATTTTTACACATCATTTGAGATTAAATCATTAAAATCCTTAAATATTACCCACAGTAAAGAGCACCTTCTAGACAATGTTTTTCATAAATTTAAAGAAGAATTGGGTCTAATTCGCTCCAAAAAGCCATAGTATCCTATCAATCTCCATGAAGAACCATTCAAAGAGGGTTACATTAACATTAATAAAATTTTGAGAAAACCAACGAACTTGAACATTCTCTGATACTTTCCATAAAATGGCAAGACCCCTACCTCTTCTAAAGTGATCCACAGTAAAACAATGATCCATTCAAACCTTCATCTTTATTTCTTCCATTCTTATACCATGCACTAAAGTTTCTATAAGGAATACTACATCTGGCTTGTGACTCAAGATAACATCCTTGACACTCATAGTTCTCAGGAGTTGCAGGCCCTCGACAATTCCATAAAATGCACCTCGTTGTCCCAGCAATCCTGCTTCACATGAACTGTTGATAAATCTTGTTTATAAGAAGCACTTATTGACTACATTAAGCAAGAAACCAAAGTTGCCAACTTGACTGAATCCCTAGGCCTTTTTTTCCATCCTCGTACATGGTCTAAGACCCCCAGTATTATCCATATTCACAACACTCATACCATCAAAGCAATAACTTCATAAGAGTTGGGATAATTTATATTAATTTTGCTTACCGTTATGCCCATCAGTTTGCTTGTTTGAGTTTTGAACTTCCACCATAAACCTAGTCAAAAGTGTCGAAGCTTAACTCAAACACACCATTCATGTCCCAAAGCCACTTACTGGCCAGCGGCATAGCTTAGTGTGACAGGGCTCTAATAGAACTATCCCATTCCATAATGATATCTATTCCTTATTATTGAATTCTGACTAGACATGCACTATCATGATGCGCTAGTTTGCCACAGATGAAACAAAACGTAGGAAGTCTCTCATATTGGAAGAAAGCATATAAAATATTTCCATGCACATCCACCAACTTCTTCTTTCGCTTTAGTGGCTTCCTGCCATCAATGCTAATTCTAACCCTCATAAACTACACATTCCCAACTACCACACTCAATGTGTTATAAGCTTAAAACACTTCAATAAAGTTATCAACTATTTTTCTATGTTTTCTAATATGAAACCATAAGGTAAGTTATGTAACTGGACCCAAAAATCAACAAAATACAATGGAACCATGGCAGGGATCTCTCTGCCTTTTAACTTATGCAAAATCAACAAGTGTTTGTTAAACTTCCATGGAGTACCATCCTAAACCCTAATCATATCTTCCTCAGTGAAAAATTTAAACAAGAAATGCCCATCCCCTACTAGTGTGATAGCCACCCCTCTAACCGAATGCCAGAGATTTTTCATCATATTGTGCATCGCTTGGATGTTTATGATCCATGTTGTCAAAGAACAATCAATCGGGAAAAACCCTAGATTTGCCAAGCCTATGTTGTCAATACCTGCAGCACTCCAAGCACTTTCCTCCTCCTTTGCTATAGATAAGTCAGTTAGCTCTCCTCCATCAATCGAGTAATAGGAACATAAGAATCGATATAGAAACATTGCATTAGTACTAATAAGAAAGTACTAATTAGAGTTAGACAAAAATAGCAAACTAAGAACTCAGAGAAAACGTACCTTAGAAGGGCATGCTCTTTTTCAAAGCGTATCTCTTAAAAGTAATTAAAAAAATGATTCTCTTCTTCTTATGTCAATAGAAAAATACCCATATCATCATAATGTTATGCTTAAACATTAAATAACCACCTTATTCTCAATAATTAATTTGTTTATAACAAGTTATCATCACAACACCATGTATATTATTCTCAAATTTTATATTAAAATTGAAAAAATCATACTTATTTAAAAACATTTTCTTTTCTTGGAGAAAATGTTAAAATAATTATACACTTATGTTTTATAAAAAAAATTATAAAAACTTATAATTTAGCATTTAATTATTTGAGTAATGTGAAACTTTTTTTTTAGCAAAACGTATCATGTAATTTAATCTATTAGCTTAAAAATGATAAAATTCTTAAAGTTGTTAATAAGACTATTGTGGCATGTTTAAAATATTACAATATTATAACATCAATTTTCTTATTTTTATTGGTATTTGACTTAAATTTGAAAAAAAAAATTAATTGTAAAAAATAAGAATTTTTTCATAAAAAAAAAAAAAGAAAAGTCCTTTGAAAATAAAAAATTTGCAAAAAATAATTTTTAAAAAAGAAAATTTGTTAAGAAAATTTTGAAAAAAGAAATTAGCTTTATTTTTTCCTTTTCTATAATTTTTATAATTGCACTGACGCTGAGACAACTCTCAGGAAAAGAATTTGTTAAGTGGATTTCAAAAAATAAGAAAAATTAATACTATATTGATGTGAACTTGTCATATCAACCTCATTAACATTGTTAAAAATTTTGTCCTATCTAAACTAACAGAGTAAATCATAGGATCTATTTTATTAGTAAAAAACACATAAATAAGTAAATGTTGAAAATACATGACTTTTTGTGTACTTTTTCTAAATTTTATATTTAAATAATGGGAGATCAAATTATACATTATAAAAATTTTAGTTATTAACCATTTGAATGGATCAGCAAACCCAAGGATTCCTCATTTAGATGATCTTGCTTACGCAAAAAATTATTAAAAAAAATTTAATTTTTATATAAAATTATAGAGATCGATTTATAGTCGGTTAAAATTTTTTGACTGATGATGCTTGTTATTCCATCGCCCATAGCCACATATATATCTGTAGTTGTAAAATTAGAAATTCATCAAGGTGCTAAGTTTTTATTAAAAAAAATTATAAACGAGTTTACTATAAATTAAATTTTTAATATGACAATAGTTTAACAATTAATTTATACTGTTAGATTAACTACACTTAAGAAATGATAATTGTATCATAAAAATTTATATATTATAAAAATGTTGCATAATAGCATCATTTTTATTTTTTAAAAAAATATTTTCTTTACATAATACGCAAGCAATCGATTATTTATATATATATATATTAGTCAAAATTTTATGAATTAAAATAAAATTCATTTAAATTCATATATATATATATATTATATATAATTCTTTGAAATTATATATAATTATATATATTTCATTTAAATTTAAATATATAAATTCATATATACATATAATATATATATATGAATGTGTGTGTGTATATACATATATATTTAAATTTATTTAAATTTAAATATATAGATGGATATATATATATAAATTCATATAAAATGATAAAATTTATAAATAGATAAATGAATGTGTGTGTATATTTTACAAAAAAAAGAATGTATATATATACACACACTTACATGCATATATATGTATATAGATGGATGAGAGGGGGTCTCTGAACACACTGTAGATCTACCTCTGTCTTGATCGCCCCCGGGCATTATCAAATTAAACATGGATGCTTCTATTTATCAAAGCTTGCCTTTGGTTTATGCTTAATATATTAATTGTCTCTGAATTTAGCAGGTTTGGTTATTTTGTTATTGTACTTATGTATTTGTCAGATTACCTCATGTACTTATTTATTTTATTTCAATAAACACTTATATAATCACATATAGATCACTTTATCTCTTGTTCTTATATATTTTGTATTAAATAGGCACACAACTGTAGCACTTTCTTTATTAAGGTGTCTGTTGAGTATGAAATAGATAAGTATAAGGGATAAAGTGACCAATATGTGATTATATAAGTGTTTATATGAATAAAATAAATAAGTACATGAGACAATCTAAAAAGTATATAAATACAAGAGCAAAATTATTAAAATTGTCAAATTGAGGGGTTGCAGATGTATTAGGCCTTTGGCTTATGAAGATGATGTCTTTTAAGATTGTAATAAATTTTGGCTTGAAGAATTTGCAGTTAATATTGGAAATATCCAATTCTGCTTACCGAGTTGTGGGTTTTGTACCACGGTCTCAAGTTGGCAATGGAGTTGTACTACAGCTCTATTACAGTGGAATGTGACAACCACGTTAGTGGAAATGACCAATGATAAGTGTTCTCTCCATGCAGCTTTTGCTAATTAATCTGGTGCAAAGGATTCAGAATCTTATGGGCTCTTTTTTCTCTATTCTTATTTTCCATGTGCGTAGAGAAACCAATTTTATGGCTAATTATCATTCCCAAGTTGCTTATGATTTTGAGCCAGATTTGCATGTTTTAGATGAAATCCCTGATTATTTGGAGTTTTGGCTTTATCACGACTTACTGAGTGTTTGCTATTCTAGGCAACTGCTTTTTTCTCTCATTTTTGTACCAAAAATTATTTTAGTAATTTTTATAAAGAATATTTATATTTATATTTTGATAAGGAGAAATTTTTTAGTTATTATTAACAATAATAAAGTAAATCTATAATTCAAATAATTAAAAGTGTTCACAAATTAAAAAATGAATTTCAAGTTTTCAACTATTTTACCAATTATAATGTTAAACGTGTCACTAGTTGAGTGAGGCAGCACACAAATTCGGCAGCTCAAGAGGTAAATAAAGAGCATAAAAATGCCCAATTGCAAGAAAGATTAAGACATTGATAAGGTGAACCTAGCCACTTCTTCCTTGCTATAAAAACTCAGTTTTAAGCCACTCACAGTGGTTTCTCCATAGCGGCCATGGTAGCTCTACATGAATTCCTCTCCCGCCTCTATACGGTGTGCGTCTTTGTCCTAAGCCTCCTTATCCTCGATGCCGTAATTCTGTTCCGGTCAGTCATCGGAAGCGTCGCGAATTCCGATAAGCGAATAATTAGCACAACGCATTATCTTCAATTGATTGAAGAGAAAAATCCGGCGATTCTCTACAGTACTGAAAAATTGAGGCATCAATCGGCGATAGAATGCACCGTTTGTTTATCGGAATTTTCGGACGGAGAAAGTGTAAGGAAATTGAAGTGTAATCACTTATTTCATAGAGATTGTCTTGATGAATGGCTTCAACAGTATTTGGCTACTTGTCCTCTTTGCCGGACTAAGGTTTTGCCGGATGAAATTGTTGCCGATTATCATCGCCAGCAAGATCAGGCAGATCAGTATGATGGGAGCGATGAAGAGATTATCTTCTTGTTTTCTGCTTTACAGGGTAGTGGCTTACAGAGAATTTTTTAGTTTTTTTTTTGTTGGATTAATGAGAGGAGTTAAAATTAATTATGTTATTATATATTATTTACTTTTATTTTTGTATAAAAATTAAGAAACTAATAATATAGATATGTAAATATTGTATTTCTTTCTTTATAGTGGTAAAACGAGTTTTTTTTTTTCTACAAAAATTCTAAACCTCTTTATTTTTGAATGGTCCATGTCCGTGCTTAATCTGTTTATAATTAACTTTTCACAACTTGTAATTGTATGGATTCTAAATCCATTTAATAGTTCACATATGCTACTCGAACTCCTTTAAATATAATAAATTTAAATTATACAATAATAATCATTTTAGTTAAATAACTATAATTAAACTATTTAATACTAATATAATTTTATTAAAATAATTTCATATAACACATTTGAATTACTAAAACATGGTATAAATATATAATTAAACTATAATTAATAAAAATTTTATTTTACAAATGGGGCTGAGTAGCCAATACTCAAGGATAAATTCAAATCCTATCCAAAATTGTACGGACAATGAAAATAGTATTCATTTTCTCAAGTCTATTTATATATATTTAAATGTAAACCGACAGGAACATGCCAGTAATTTGAAAATCCTTAATATAAATTTATCAGAATTGTAATTCTTAAAAATAATATTATATAAATAAATTTTAAAATAATAGACTTAAATTTAACCTAATTTTTAAATTAGGTGATTATTGTCTTAGTCATTATATAAGGAGTATATTATTATTATATTTAAATGATATAAAATACTCAATACAGTCTCTACATCCAAAGCAAAACACATATAAAAAATTTAAAATATAAAATATATAAGACTAAATATCTGTGGGTTGTCAACCATTGAAAGATTAGATATGCAGTTTTGATATCATATCAAAATAATAAACTTAATTCAATTTTAAAAGTTAACTTATTAGATAAAAATTATCTAAATCATTATAAAGGAAACACAATTATCATATTTAAGTAATTTGGGATACCCAGTAATAAATATAGTCAATTTAAAAAATTAGATCATATATGACTCCAACTATTGACCAAATAATAAAGTTCTGAAAGAAGTAATCTTGATCGCCTATTAAGGATAAAAAAAATACATAAACAAATTACTATAAAGAAAATAAACATTAAAGATTATATTTGTTAAAAAATAAATCTAAATATTATTAAGTATAAAAATAAAATTAAAGTAAAAAAACAAAAAGATGTACAGTCAATCTTTAGAAAATAAAAATAAAATTTAGAAGAAATTATACGATGGAGTCGTACTTCCAACTAATAACAAGCTAATAACATTATGATTGAACTATTGACCAAATAATAAAGTTATGAAAGAAGAAATCTTGATCATCTATTAAGGATAAAAAAAAAATACATAAACAAACTACTATAAAGAAAATAAACATTAAAGATTATACTTGTTAAAAATAAATCTAAATATTATTAAATATAAAAATAAAATTAAAGTAAAAAAACAAAAAGATGTACAGTCAATCTTTAGAAAATAACAAAAAAAAAGGAGAAATAATATGATGGAGTGGCACTTCCAACTAAAAACACAAGCTAATAACATACTGATGCATCATTTGTTTAAATTTGTACTTTTAAGATTCTTATAAGAATGTGCAAAAGTACCTTTAAATTTTGTTCGAATGCAGGGGTTAACTCTTTTTTTACTCATTTATACACTTAAAATTTGCGTGAATATGCATATTAACCTTTAAAATTTTAAAAATCAACAAATTAACTTATCTTTTAATGAAAAGCAAACTGTCATTATCTTTATGTTTAATTTTCTATTGAATAATACAAATATACTCTCTAAGTTTGTGCAAAAGTATAAATTAATGCTATGTATATATATATATATATTTTGCTCAATTATGTACTAAAATGATATTTTTACCAATTTATAAATGAATTAAACATATTTTAAATATTTTATAATAAATAATATTTTAATTAAAATTATTATTTAATACTTCTTTTAATAAATCTTTATATATATTACTTCAGATGTGTTATGTCTTTATGAGAAGATATTTAAGAAATTTTTTTTAAAATATAAAAATAAAAATATTTTAAAAATATTCATTTTCTAAATTTGCTCATAATTTTCTATTAAAATTATTTTTTATTTTAAAAATATCAAATTTTAATTAGCTTTAAAAATGTACCCTACAATTAATCGATTGAAATTATCTTTAAAATATCAATTTTTAATTTTGAAATTGAAAATTAAAAGCAAAATTTTTTTGAAAAATGGATATTTAAAAAAATACTATTAAATATGTTTAATTTATTTATAAATAGGAATGTAAGTGGGGATTTTTGCCCCACTCCCCGTTGGAATGGTTATTGCGACTTCGACACTGTTAGGCTCAGGGCCTTTAGAAAATATGGGCATAAATCCGGATAAAGAAAGTGATGAATGACTCGATTCCTAAGAAATCAATAATCCCCTATTGAGTTTGAAAAGTTAGGTAGGCATGGAGAATGTGAGAATTGCCCAACACCCCCATACCGTCCGGTTCATTGAAACCGACCTTTTTTTTTGCAGGTCTAAATATTATTAAATTCTTAATTATTATAATACCATCTATATTACATGAAATCATAATAAATAACATCGTACCATTAATCAAACAAAAAAAAAGGGTACCGATACTAGATGAAAATATGTCCTTACAATATCCAAGTCCAAAATACAAATAAAATAGGACACCCACCAAAAGTGAAAATGTGTTCCTTACAATGTTCAATGTCCAAGCTTAAGTAAATAAAAATAAGACATCCATCAATTAGTGAAAACATATTGCTTACATTAATTCTCAAATACAAATAACATAAATGAAAGAAATTAAATAATCAAGGCACCCACAATGTGAAAATATGTCTTTTACAATTTTAAATCTCAAATAATAAGAAATTGCAATTCACATAACAAAAGAATGATCATACACATAGTCATCAAAAAATAATAAATTATGGCTTAAATAAAATGAAATCATAAAAGTGCAATTCATGAGCAAATCTTAATATTAACCCTTAACGAATTATAGTATGCAATACACAAGACAATCCTGCTAGCCGGTTAGCGGGCGGGGGTCAAGGGGGCAGCCCACCAAAGGTAAATGATTTACCATACTCGTTGAATGAGTTGCTCCCTCTAGAATATAAATTAGGGTTGTAATTATAAGATTAGGGTTTTAGGGCCTATGTTGGTCAAATTAGGATTTTAACATACAAATTGAGGTTTTATTGGATGATGTTGCATTGAAATTAAAACATAATAAACTTTGCAAAGCTGAACGAAGATGATAAATTTAATTAATAGAGATCATACCTTCGTTGTTAGTTCCACCAAATTATATTGGTGGAACTAACGTAATAAACTTTGCAAAGCTAAACGAAGATGATAAATTTAATTAATAGAGATCATACCTTCATTGTTAGTTCCACCAAAATAATTTCGAATGTTGAAGCACGCTTTGCAATTACACAATCATTTTTTCCTTGTACAATTTTTGTGGGTTTGAGTCAACTAAAGTTTTGGTTGAACAACGTGTTCAAGGTTTTTGTGTGTTTACTTTCTGTCCCTTTGTGTCTTTGGTCTAATTTCTATCTTTCTTTCTTTAATTGCTATTGGTTTGATCAATGGTGGCTCTCCGTTTATTTTTGTGGTTGCTGATCCCTAAAGCTCCCCCTCTTCCTTGCTCCTCTAATCTATGTATTTATAGGCAAATCTTAGGGTTAAACAAGCTTATCAATATTAACCCTATTTGATTATTTGAATCCTTCTTAATTTAGGATATTAAACACGACTCATGTTGAATTCTAATCTCAGCGAATTTGATATGATCATTTACTCATATCAGATTGGACTATGTCCAATCCCATATGAGCATGGCTCATACCGAATTAAATTAACTGGATTGATTTTTGACTTTGAATTTAAACTATTCAAACTTTAAAAATTGAACCAAGCATAATTTGAGCCTTTTAAATTTGGATTGATTTAATTTAAACCTTTAAACTAAGTTTGAGCTTTTAATATCAGACCGAATTTGGCTTGACCTCTTTTAATTGGAATCGAATTTATCTGGAGCCAAAATTAGAAGTCTACAGTCTTGCTCCCTGCTTGAATGATCTTGAATTTATTCAGAGAGTGAAAAGTAAATTTGTATTTAAAAGCAAGTCTCAGGTCCAGAATCCAAAATCAATTCTCGGGTTCACAACCCAAACCAATTCTCCAGTCTAAAACCCAAACCATTCTAGGGTCTATAGCCTGAACCAATTACAAGTCCATAACTCGAACTAGTCATTGGTCCAGAACCCAAACCAAGTCGAGTCCAGAACCCAAGCCAAATTTGGTTTCAAAACTCAATTCAAATCCGGGTCCAGAACCTGAACCAAGTCATGGGTCCAGAACCTGAACCAAGTCATGGGTCCAGAACCCAAACTAATCACGGGTCCAGAACCCAAACCAGTCAAGGGCCCAGAACCTAAAACTAACATGGGTCCAGAACCCAACATGCAAAAATAACCTGGTTTTATTTTTCCAAATAAAAAATGAGAAGAAAAAAAAAGCAACAAAACATCAAAAGCTGAAGCGGTAACAAAAAGGCAGTAGCATTGAGCTCGGATCTTCAAGGCACACCAATACTTCCATTGATCCAAGCTTTTAAGACACGAGCTTGGTTCAATAAATTGAGATTGGAGGAGCTAGTAAATGCAGGTTTGAATTTTCAAATGCAATTTGTTTTAATTCATATATTGCTTTCATTCTATAAACACAACCAAGTGAATGTTAATTAAAGATTTGTGTTTAAAACTCATAATTCATCCAGTAGTTAGCAGTTTGAGTTTTTTTAATTTCGACTCAAATTTCCATTAGATGATTCATTTTATTCAAACCCCAATTTTATAAGTCTAAACCCTAATCTTGGGTATTGAACTTTAGTTTTAGGATTGAGTTTTAATATGGCATAAAAAATATCTTAAGCTACCATAAGAAACCCTAATTATGTATTTGTTGATCCTAAACCCTAGTTTTATATGTAAAGCCCTATCTTTTAAGGTTAAATCCTAGTTTTATACCTAAGAACCCTAAAACTCTAATTTAATCTTCCAAACCTTAATTGAATGAAACCCCAAATTTGGTTAATGGACTTATTGTTGTATGCTTTATGATGAATGATGCACCTTAATTGTTTTATTATTTCTTTTATTTAATCGAACTATATTTGGTTGTTATTTGAATTTTAAGATTGTAAAAGACATGTTTTCACTTTGTGGAATCTTATTTATTTAATTTATTTCCTTTATCTTATTTGAGATTGATGTAAGGGACATATTTCCACCAATAGGTGGGTGTACTATTTTGATTTATTTATATTTTGGACATTGAACGGTTGTAAGGGCATTTTTACATCTTGTATGGGGGTCCATTTTATTTGATTGTTTAATGCATAACATGATGAATGTTTATTTCTTTTAATTGTATATATTATAGATAATATTATAATAATTAAGAATTTAATAATGTTTATGCATGAACATGAGGTTGGTTCCAATGAACCGAGACGCTATGGGAGTATTAGTTCATTCTCACCTTCCTAATACGTACCAAACTTTTTGAACCCAATAAGAGATTGAGATTTTTTAGAAATCTAGTCATCCACCTCTTTCTTTTCTTTCCCTGCCCATCCATGTGATGCTCAATTTCTTCGGCTTAGGCTGGTATTCTCTAAGGCCCCAAGCCTAACAGTGCTACAGTAGCAAGAACCATTCCACTGAAAGTGGAGGCAAAAATTTCTGCTCATAGTAGTGACTTCACTAAAAATATCATTATAGTACATAATTAAATAAAAAAATATTCATTGTCAAACCATACTTTCACGCAAATTTAAGAGGTATATTTACACATTCTAACGAAAAATTAAATAGATAATTTAATGGTAGCTAGCGTTCTGTTAAATGAGAAGCTAATTTGCCATCTATTTAAAATTTTTACGGCCAATCTATAAATTCACGCACACTTTAGATGTATAAATGGGCATAAAAGGGGTCAATCTATATCTTTTCTCAAACTTCAGGGGCATTTTTGCACTTTCTCCTTTTTTAAATAATAAAAAATTGTAAAATTTCAAAAATATGTTTTTAAATAGAAAAAAAATTTCAAAATAGAAAACTTCAACAAAAAGAAAATCTTTTAAAATTTAAGAGAAAAAAAAGAAATGAATATGGGTTTCACCATGAAACCACCAACACAACTCACACCAACTTTCTTTCTTTAGACAAACACGACACCATCAAATCTAAAAATTATATTTAGTATATGTATTTTCTTATGTTCCTAACGTAAAATAAGAGAGAGAAAGAGAGACAGAGAGCGAAATTATATATATCCATTAATAATGCAAAATTTAGAAAAGATTTATTTGTTTTGCATTACAGAAAACATGCTCACTACCAACAGAAACTTCCATTAGTAATACTTATAAAACTATTGGCAAATAAATTTATCGATCACTTCCCCATCGAATATTTAAATATACAATTTCCTTGTCAGTAACAAATTTATTGAGAGATAACATGATCTATCTATACTTACGTAAAGCTTACTACTTAAGTTTTAGCTCTAAAAATATTCCAATTTATTGAGAATAGCTTCTTTTATCTATGATTACCGATCAAATTGTTGTCAGTAAATAAGATTTCAAATTTGTATTAAGTTCAAAACGTAGTCGATAACCTGTCAAGAATTTATTTTAATATTATTTTTAAAAATTTTCAAATCCATCAGTAATTGGTCGATAAATGTTTAAGTTAACATTTTCTAAAATGAAATAGTCAATGGGTAATCTGTCAATAACTTTATTTATATATGCATATATTTTATAGGTAATTGGTCAATAAATTGCATTTACATGGGTACCCGTTGATAATTCATCGATAAACTGTACGTATGCAAATATCTAACGGTAAGAAATTGATATTTCTAAAATATGCTGCTAATTTGTCGGGAAAAAGATAATTATTTTAACTTACACTCGGTAATATATCAATAATTCATTGGCAAATTTTATTTAAAAAAATTACATTTTTAAGGTATTATTTTTTATTAAAAAACATATGCATGAAAAATAAAAATAAAAACATATAAATAAATTAAAAAACACACAAATAAAATTATAATAATAAAAGTATTACAAATAAATAAAATAAAAATTATAAAATTAATAAAATTGTACAAAAAAATGTACAAATAAGGTATACAAAAAACTAAGGGAGACGGAGAGGTGGAGGTGGAGGCAAAGGTGGAGGCAGAGCAGCTAAATCCTGAGAGATGGAGGTGGAGGGGAGCAGTGGCGGAGCCAGGACCACCGGCAAGGGGGGGCTGAGGGAGGCTGGGACTGAGGGGCTGAGGGACTGCGAGGCTGAGGGGGGCTGAGGGAGGCTGGGTTTGAGGGACTGAGGGGCTGAAGGGGGGGGGGGGGGGGGGCTGAGGGAGGCTGGGACTGAGGGACTGGGGCTGTGACTGAGGGACTGGGGCTGAGGGAGGCTGAATATTTACACCTTCGGCGGCCGGCAGGGGGGGTCGTCAGCCCCCACACGACCCCACCTGCCTCCGCCCCTGGAGGGGAGGTCTCATAGCATTTGATCCAACTCTGCTTGGATCTATCTCTACTTCAACTTTTGTAATGATAACTCCTACTCATGTGTTTGTGCTTTCAGAAGTATTCATTTGCTTGGAGTTGCTCCTTATATGCCCTGCTCTTAATTTGTGAGCTGCGCTTAAAGGGTTATCTTAACTGCTCCACTTCTTGATGTAGTGTTGAAAGAGAAAGCTAAAGATGAAGAGTTTGCCTCAAAGACATATTAAGATCCCAGCCTATATACCCTCCTCTTCCTCTCCTCACCAGCAACTACAATGAACAATTGAGTCTCGCCAATAGGCTCACCTATCGGTGACAACTAGTCTTAAGATGCTACAAAGCGGTCATCTGAAAAAATTATATTAATACAATAGGTATAAAATGTAGAAAAATAAAAATGAATATTAAAATTTATAAACTTATATGCACATCTCGGTAGCACTGATCGATAAACATCTATCCGTTGTTATTTTTGGTGTGAGTATAGATGAACAACTCGTGCTCAATTAGGGGTTATCCAAACTCCTCTTAGTAAATTAATGAAAAATAAATTAATATATATTAACAAAAAAATTAATAACAAAAGATAAAAAAAATTATACTATACTTATCAGGCGAGGGGCATGCACATATGTTGCCTCCTATATGTGTAGATGGGTTTACGCCATTAATAATATTATGCAGCCTGTTATGAGACGCCTCCTTAGAATAAACCCAACCCTTTGGAGATGTCCAATACGCCTGAAGGGCGACCGATAACTCATTATTATTATATTTAAATTGCTTTCTATAACATTAATTTTGTTAGTAATATCGCTGTAAAAAATAGTAGCTTTTATCTCGAAGGTGGTTCTAACTAAAGAATCAACCGCCTCCTCTTACCAGAAATATTTCTAAAGAAAAAATAAATAAATAAATAAATTCATTAATTATATAAGGTTTCTTAAATACTAATTTTTTTTAAAATAATACCCGTATCTTAAATTCCTCAAAATACCAATCTTTGATTTCTTTAGAGATTAACTTCCAATTAGCTCCTACTACCTCCAACTTCTCTTATATTATCTTCCTAATCATCCATAGCACGAACCAAATGGTTCCAACATCTTGCTATAATTAAAGAAAAAATTCATTAATTATAGCTTAATTATTAAAATTTATTGTACTTAAAAATTATAAAATGATAAATTACTTACTATTGTGCTTGGACAGTGACTCGAATGTGATTGTCAAGTAGGTTGTTGATGCTATTATACTAGTATCAACATCTGTTGGCTTTATATCTATAAGAGGTATAACAAAAGTAGATGGGGTGCCTGGAGTTGAAATTGAAGGTGTCTCCATTAGTTTTGAAGCAATGGTCTCTAATGGAGGAATGATATTCATAACAAATATAGAGAAATCTGTGTAATCAAGTGTGTTTATGATACCATCTGACACAAGACGTTCTATTCTAGATTTGGATATGTGACCCAAACATCTGTGCCAAAGTTCAGCTGAATTATCTATATTTCGCGTCCTTTTGGTACTTATAGTACTAACCTGCAGGGTTTCATTATAAGAATCATTAATATCCAACATATATAGATTATCACATGCATTTAAGAAGCCAGTACCAAAATTTTTTGAATCCATAGATAAAGTAAATGAGATGTCTTCAAATGAACAAGTAAAACCAGATTTGTCCAAATATGAAACAGAAATTAAATTCCGTCTAAATGTCAGAATAACAAAAGTATCTACAAGATCAAAAAAACATCCAGTTCTTAAACACAATCTAATATGCCCAATTGCCTCTACTTCCACCGGATCGCCATTTCCCACATAGATGTATCTTTCACCGTTAGTTGGTTTTCGGTAGCTCAAGCAACCCTACAATGAAACACTTACGTGAGCGGTAGTACCAGAATCCATCCAATAAGTGTTTCTAGGAGCTGAAGTTAAATTAACCTCAGAACAAACTAAAACAAGGTACTTACCCTTCTTGACACGCCATGTGGCGTATTTAGGACAGTCCTTCTTTAAGTGTCCAGACTTGCTGCAGAAGAAGCATTTTAATTCCTTAGACTTCTTTTGCACAGGACCTTTATCAGCAGTTTTATTTTCAGCAGTCTTCTTTCTTTTCTTGTTTTTGCCCTTAGCTGCTGAAGAGACCAGATGAGCACTCTCTCTCTTAGTAGCCAACATCTTTTCCTCCTCATCCACACAATGAGCAATGAGCTCGTTAAGAGTCCATTTGCTCGGCTTGCAATTATATGAAGTCCTGATCTACCCATACTGTGGTGGAAGAGAATTTAAAGTTAGACGGACTAACAGGTCATCTGGTAAAACCAAATCCAGGACCTTTAGCCTCTTGGCTATTTGGGACATGCTTAGTATATGCTCCCGAACACTACCATTGCCAGTATACCTTATGGAGGTGAGTTTTGCTAAAAGCGTCCCCACTTCGGTCTTGTCATTTTTTGACATAGACCTTCTCCAGCTTAGCAAGATAGTTTTTAGCATTACTTTCTTCAGCAGAAATGGCTCCTCGAACATGTTCTAGTATTCCCTGCTGCATGATCATAAGACCTAAGCGGTTAGATCGCTCACACTTCTCATACTGAACCCTCTGAGCTTCTATGCTCACTTCAGTAAAAGGAGCAGGTTCGTCCATCTTGAACGCAAGGTCTAAGTCCATACAACCCAAATAAATCATGATGCTTGATTTTCATGAACCAAAGTTTGACCCCTCAAGCATAGGGACAGTGTGTAGGATTATACGACATGCTAGCTGACATCATAGAAAGTGACAAAAATTAACATAAGTTCACTATCCACAAAATAATTAAAACAAACAATAATAGAGTTCAAATAATGGAAACAAGATACCAGCACAATATTAATATTTTCATCTTTGGACATAAAATATTAACTGTAATTGGCATCTTAATGCAGCAATCAAATATTGACAATTCAATCCTGTCAAATATTAAACCTTCATTTGGGCATATTTATTATCCACATGGATGAAAATATAATAATTATCACATATTTATCACTGCACATGTATTCTCAATTCAGCCAGATAGCAACCTTCCTTTGAGCCAGTTTACTACCCGCAATAAATTTTAATACACCTGTCTAATATCCCAAATAAATTAATTTACACAATGGAGGTCACTTTGGCGACGTTTTACTTCAATTAATTTATTATTAAAAAATATTAGACACAATCAGGACTAAAATACCAAAATTTAAACTCAATAAAATTCTCAAATTGCAATATTTATATTAATTAAATTTAAACTCAATAAAATTCTCAAAATAATTAAAATCAAATATTGCAATAAAAATAAAAATAAACTTTAATTAATTAAAAAAAAAATTGGGCCAAAAATAAATATACAGAAAATTTTGGGCTAAAAATTAAATAAATTAAAAGTTTTGTGGGTGAAAATAGGATTTACAAAACTTTATGGGCCAAAATCGGATTATCAGAAGTTGGAGGACCTGTTTACAATATTAAAGATATATTTTATTTTCTGTTTTAGCCCGGTCCAGAGACGCGCAATTCACTTCTTCAAAACATACCGTTCTGGATCAAAACGGTGCCGTTTTGAGCTAGGTCTGCACACTGCTCCAAACGCAGCACATTGCTCAAAACGATGCCGTTTTGGTTCAAAGCGATATGCTCCAAACGCAGCAGATCACTTTGTCGCCTCCCGCTCCGGTTTTCGATCCAGCGCCGTCCACCGCCAGTGACAACCTCCAGACGGTTGCTCGAGCACCGAACAACCTCCGGCCATCTTCTGTTGGCGATGAACGGCGATGAATCGCTTGAAAAACACAAAATCGCAAAATCGCAACACCGGCTGAACGATTTCCATCGTTCTCCACCGCCGGTGACCATCGTATGAGGGTGTTAGACCTCCCTTACGCCACTGCCGGTCCAAATCCGACCCAAAATACCATCAAAATCGATCAAAATCTCATAGCCCAAATCGAAACTATTCTTCGTGAAGAACAGTTTCCAAAAAATTTTTTTTATTTTTTTTAATTATTTCAAAAAATTAATTAAAAAAAATTAAAAAAAATTTTGATTTCAGAAAAAATACAGAAAATCCAAAGTCTGATTAATTCCAAAATATTCCAATTTTTTTAAATCAATTAAACTGATTAATTAACCAAAAATCAAATCAAACCAAAATTGATTTCATATTACTAAATTCGATTCCAAATTAATTCTAGAAAATTACAATCGCCGAATTAATTTTCTATAATCAAAACAATAATCAATACCGCAATTTAATCGGAAAATCTAGCAACCTAGCACAGGGCTCTGATACCAATTGAAAAGGGGAGAAAACTTAATTCCCCTAAAACCTAAATCATGCATAGATCACTAGATTATTCAAATTAAATTGCAAAGGGCAGAATTTGTGTACCTGACATCATTGTTTGTTGATTTTGGAGACAATTCTGGAGTTTGTCGCCTTCCAGAGGATACACACTTTAGGTTATGCGGAAGCACTACTGAAGGAACGTAATGTTCTCTAAAAGTTGTTATGTTCCCCCGGAGACCACGACCTCTTATTTATAACTGAATAAATTGATTAATTTCTATTTTGGTCTTTCAACAAAATAGAAATTACTTAATGGTCTCTACACTTATAATCCTATTATGAGTAGGACACCTTAATAGTCAACAATCCTAATTTGATCAAAACTTTAATTTGACTATCTTAATTTGACTGCAATACACATTTAATATTTAAATATATTTAACCCACACTTATGATTAATTAGAGAATTAATTTTAACAATATAAAATTAATTCTAACATCATCAGCCTAAATGCCTAGCCATGTCTAAATATATAACAATTAAATTATTAGTTCATCAAACTAAGTTAGTTTTTAATTATAAATTTTATGTAATTAATATTTTGAAATATTAAAATTTATTAACCATATTTTTTAAAAAATTCGATAGAGTTTTCCTATATATATGCCTATCCAAAAAATTAGTTCAATATATGTATGTATCTTTATATTTATACTATTAAACTCTGAATATTTTATTAACATAAATCTTTGAAATTTTTTATTATTAAATTATAATTTTATTGCAATGGATTCTCCTTTTGTATCGTATTATTGGTAGGTAAATTACTATAGCACTTATAAAATTTTACATAATTGATACCTTTTTTTTATTACATCACCACTTTTAATAAAAAGAAACTAATTTCAATGGAAAGTGTTAAATTTTAAGAGATTGAAGTATTTACAATACAATGACTTAAGACCTAAATTACATTAAATTTTAAAATTTAATGATAAAAACATTTTATAAAATAAAATATCAAGAATTAAGATAAAACAAAAATTTCATAGTGAAAAATGTTTTGAATAATGAGAACTAAAATAGTGAAAAGTGAAAGTTATTGAGGTTGTAAAAATCTTTAACCCAATTAAACTGATCAATCCATTAAAACAAAACCGAAAATAACTACATGTATATGACTGACCACGTTTCAAATCAAACCGAAAATCACTACATGTATATGACTGATCATGTTTCAAAAAACAAACTGAATTTTTAGTCTAATGAAATTCCAAATCATTATAATCTAAATCAGTCTAAAATATTAAGCATATTAAATTTATCATAAAATTTTAAATTATAATAGTATAAAAAGAATTTTAATTAAATAATTCATCAAAATGTTTAATAATATTTTATATTATATTTTTATAGTAATTTCTTTTAATAAAATCTTATACGAATGTGAATTATTATTTTTAAGTTTTATTTTCAAAAATACATATTTTTAAGAATTCAACATACTTTTTTTACTATTTTTATGTATTAAATATCTTTTACTACTGAATTAACCTAATTTAATAATTTTTGTTATTTTAAATTAATTTTTTAATCTAATATATTAAATTTTATGCAATTAATTTAGAAAATCCTAGCTCAATATATAGTTCTTGTGAAAAATTTGACAGAGTTCTCCCTACATATATTACTATTAACCTAATTTATATTGTCTTTACAAAGGAAAAATGCACTTCTAATATGTCACCCTTGTACCACCTATATTTCATCAACAATTAATTAATTTCACAAACACTTCATATATCAAGATTCATATATACTCTAATAAAAAAAAATATAATATAGAAATTGTACAAGAACAAAAAAAATTAAACATTAAATGTAACACCATTATACCCTATATACATCAATGCATATACTTTGTATATGTAAAATACATATATAAAATATCGGTGTGTTACAATTCTAATAATTTGAAAACTTTCATATTTATTAGAAAAAATATTTTAGTTCATGTCTTAATAGTTAAATAAAAAAATCTACATTGGTAGTAAAATTACTAAATATATTTATTTTAAAGAAAAATCTCTGAAAATTTTTTTCCAGAATTTTATCTATATTTTTAAAATTCCCTAAAATCACAAACCAACCTGCAATAAAGATTCATACTCCCAAAAATTTATTTATTCATCCATTACTCCAAAATCGCCAAAGGCTCACATCTCATCCAGCATTACAATATTTACACACACACACACACACACACGCACATATATATATATATATATTCAATTTATCCAAATATTTAATTTACATCAACATACTTTGAAATTTATAACTTAATGCATATTATGATATTATATGCGCATATTTAATTACCAAAATAGAGATGTATATACATGATATGTTGGCCATCTAGTTTCGTGGCAGATGCAATCTTCCAATACAAAAACCAAAATCTAGACCCAACTAGGTCTAGTAAAACTCTCTGGACTCTTTTAAATCTACTCTGACACTTGTGCAATAAAATTCAATCGTGCTAAACTAAAAGTCTAGCGGTATATATTTTGGTACTTAAAAATGACATTATATATATAATACTATAAAATGAACTATGCTCTAATATCAAGCAACATACATACAATTTTATCAACATGTTAATCATTCACACACATTAGGCCCAAAAGTCCTTATATATTGGTCTAGCTCTGGATATATTATTTTGGTCTGTCTAAATAATTAAGACACTAGTGTGTCTCGTCCAGCGGCATATTTATATATGTGACACCAACTTGTCTTGCTCGAAGAAGTATTAATGCCAAACCGGTCCAAAATAACTTTCAGAAACTAGACTCTATATAAGATAAACATGCAAACACATTTCTTATAATCCATTTTCTCTTATTTTTCCACATTTCATACTCTTTTCCCAAATTTTCATTCATTTATGACCTCTTTATTATCAACATTACATCATTATCACATATATTGTAAATGTGGCTCTCTTCCACAGTTTAGGGCACAATTTGTTCTTTTCACAATTTTCATATAATAACACAATTAGCCATTCTTTAATCGCTTAACAATGCCATAAACAAATCGTATTAAGCATTGTTACTTCTAGCAATGCCTAACACATACATTGATCAAAACTTAAGTAACAAAACACATTCATTATATGCAATGTATTATGCTTGAAATCAATGCAATCAATTAAAATAAGTGCTAAAGTATGTAATAACCTCTTAAATGCAATAATGGAAGTCAAATTTCTACTCCACTCCAAATTCTTCTATTGCCCTTCACCACTAAGTTGTGTGAATTTGATCCTGTTGTCCCAAGATGGCAACCAAGAGGGGGGGGGTGAATTGGTTTTCTCAAGAATTAATGACAATTTAAAAAACTCAACAATCAAGAAATGCGGAATAGAGAGTTGGTTGAGTAATGGAAGAAAGAAAGAACACACAAGATTTATAGTGGTTCGGATTTACTTTAATCCTACATCCACTTCCTTAACAACTTGTTAAGGTTCCACTAATCTTTGAAGTTTTTACAAGCTTACTTCCAACTTTGGTGTTTTCATAAGTTCACACCTAACTTCACAAGTGTTTTTCTTAGACTCACACTCACAACCCAAACAAGAGTTTTACAAGGCTTACTCTCACAACCTAACAAGAGTTTTACAAGGCTTACTCTCTCAACCCAAGTGTTTCCCAAGCTTACACTCAAACTTATACAATGGTGTTTTCAATGCTAACACCTAACATACATTACAATTTAATTGTAAGTTTAAGTAAATGAAAATTTGTTGCTTGGCTATTACAATCTGATTTCTTGCTTATTCCTCTTTTTTGTTTTCTCAGAGAGACATTGTATTTATAGCCATTGTGGTCTTACTAGCCGTTATAGACATTAAGAATAATGTATTGGTAGATTAGACCTTCTTTACTTAAACTGCCCGAAGCACTTTGCGGTCGCCCTTCATGCAAGGATGGTCGCGCTCATGCTTCTCGCGGTCGTCCTTTAACAGGGGACGGTCGCTACTTTTGAAAAGACTTCAACGGTCGAATTTTAGTGCTCTGCAGCTGGAATCTTGCCCATGCTGTGTTTGTCGGACCGGCTTCTTGCCCAGCTGTGTTTGTGGGGACGGTCGCGCCTAGCAATGGTGCGGTCGCCCTTTTTGAATAATCAAGTGGGTTTATAACGGTCATATTACGCGTCATTCTCTGACAGGGAAAAATTGAATGTCCGCCATAATTTGAATGTCGCGGTCGCCCTATGTAGATTATCGCGGTCGAATTGAGAAACTCGCGTCGAACTTCTGGACGCTCCTGAGGACGCGAAACCTACTGTCTCTTCAAACAATTTCTTCTTGAATGGTAGAGCGGTCGCGATTTTGAATGGGGCGGTCGCTAAAGTGATAAGCAAGGTCGAGTCATTCACCGTTCTTGTCACCGCGAACCTTACTGTGATTGTAATGATTTAAGTTCCTTGAGTAGCGGTCGTGCAAATATTCGGACGGTCGCTATTCTGTAGGAGCGGTCGCGACATAGGTCGAACTTCTGACCGCGAAACCTACTGTGATAAGATTTCTTCTTTTAATTACATGGAGCGGTCGTATTCAGGTGAGGTGCGACCGCTATAAGTGTTCTGTTCACCTTATTTGAAGTAACCTAATCCTGCAACAAGATTTCTCAAACACAAGTTAAATAGATCATCCATTTGAGTTGTCAAGGATCAAAATTAAGGTCATTTGTCTAACAATCTCCCCCATTTTGACTTTGACAATTTCAAATGGAATGATAAGAAAAATAATAAGTCATGGTTAAGAGCATTGTGATTATTAGATTATCTTGGTGCACATGTTATTGTTTGATGCAAACATTTTTTCTTATTTGCAAATGTTCAATAAATTTCAACAAGAAATTAACTCCCCCATAAACATTTTTCCCTAATTTGCAAATGTTCAAACAGATTGTTGTTCTTGTTCTTATTTCTCCCCCATAATTTTCTTATTTCTCCCCCATAATTTTATTGACATTCCATTTATAATTTTCTCTCCCCCATTGGCATAGGCAAAATGAAATAAATGTTAAGCAAAATACAAATGGAAATATAAACATGGAAATATATAGATTGAAGTGGAGGAAAATACAAAACAGAAAGCAAATTAGCAAACATATGAAAATGCAAGCAAAAACAGACTAAAGCTAAGCTATTCTGAGTCATCATCTAACTCTAACTCTTCTTCAACTAAAGGAGCTTTCCCCTTATCTTGAGGTGCAACAGAGGCAGAGCTAGTGCTAATGGACTCTTCTTCTTCAGCAACGCTTTGGGTGTGATCACTTATATCCCAATCTTCAAGATTGCATTGAGGCAAGTCCAATTTGCCTTGCATATCATAAAGATCATGATGCATGTGGGATATAAGGTCTATCCTCTTGTTTAAGTGCTGGAATCTCTTGGAAACACTTTTCTTGAACTTAGTGAGTTTCCTTGAGAGAGTCTTGATAGCTTGGAGAATGAGTTGTGTGGAGGATGAAGCAGTTTCTTTAGCAGCTTTTGATGAAGTTGCTTTTGGATGTAATTCTACTGCAACTTCTACAGAATCTCCCTCTTCCTCAATTGTATACCTTGGCCTTTTCTTTTGTTTATCCATAACTCCTTTCTTGCCATAGCAGTATACATATGACCCTTCTATCTTCCTTACACAACCAGCATGCTCTAAGTAATCCATTGTGATAGCATTGGAGGCTAGAGTGAAAGGGTTCCTCAAAGTAGCTAAGTTCAAATCATTCAGAAGGTTTAGGTGCCTAGCTATTTGAGTAACTTGAGAGGATAGGAAGAAGGTACCAGTTCTTGTTACAGCATGATGATAAAGAGTATCAATCAAGAACTTGGTGGTGTTTATTTTGATGTTGTGGGTGAAAGCATACAGAAATATAAGGTCTCTCTTGGTTACTTTCTCATTCCCATCTGCTCTTTGGTGAATGGTATAGGTGATAATCCTATGGAGCATCCAGTGGGTGAGAGATTTGATATGTCTGGCTTTAGATTCCTTTTCAAAAGAGGTTTCAATGGAAATTTCTCTCCAGAAATCAGAAAGTGTTGGGTTTGAGAAGATTTGGTCATTGTAGGAGGTTATACCTTCAGAGGGGAAGTCCCAAATGCTGCCAAAATCTTCTAGAGATAGGGCTTGGTATTGATCAAAGAGCTTAAATCTGACCCCATACCACCCTAGTGCAGAATTTGCACTCTTCACTATTTGAAGAGACATTAAAAACTCCTTACTCAGACTAGAGTAGCCTACCTCTTCTGGAAAGACAAATTTTCTCCATCCAAGGACATCCAGCAATCTCTCAATTTCGTCCTTGATGTTCAAGGCAGAAAGCATCCCACCAAAAGGAGATTTGGTGCCTTCAACCTTCTTTCTCTTTAGCATGGCATACCTAACATCTTCTTCAGTGGTTTGATGGTGAGGTTTGTGAATTTTCTCACCTCTTTTAGATTGAGGAGGAGATGGAGGATCAACAATGGGTTCTCTAATGGTGACTCCTGGAACTCTCTTGGCTTGACCTTTTATTTTGGAAGTGGTTTTTCTTTTGGGGGCCATTAGAACAGAAGAGAGTAGGAAAACAGAGAGTGATTGAGAAACAGATGATATTGAGAGGTTTTTAGGGTTTCAGAGGAAGGTTTGTGTGCTTTAATAGGCAAAATATCAGATAAACTGATGCAAAACACTCTTAAATAGATGGATTTAAGAAAGTAGCCGTTTTTGACTGTTGAAAGTTAAGAGTTGCGACCTGTCACACAACCAACGGTTATAAATTTTCGAGCAGAGTGTACAGGGTGCGGTCACAGATTTAACAAGGTGCGATCGCGACTTATGATCTAGCGACCATTGTCAAGATAAGTATGCTCGCGAGTGAGGAATGTAACTGTAACGGTCGAAACTATTCAAATTGGTGCGGCCGCGCACAAATTTTCTCGACCGCGCACAGAGTCATTAGTTTGAATGAAACTGACAGACAGGATAGCGACCGCTAAAGAATACTGGAGCGACCGCGACATACTTAAAAATGAAAGATTCAAGGAAAGATGGAGAATATTTCTATTGTGTTAAGAAGCATTAAATTCATGCACATAGAAACCTTATTGATAGGCAATTAATTCAGAGTGTTTCCATCAATCATTCCTAAATTAAGTTTAATAAAATTAAGTCTATCTTCATTCAAGGGTTTTGTAAAGACATCCGCAAGTTGATTTTGTGTTTCAATAAATTCTAGAATTATGTTCTGATTTTGCACATTTTCCCTTAAAAAATGATGTCTAATATCTATATGCTTGGATCTAGAATGTTGTATAGGATTTTTAGACAAATTGATAGCACTAGTGTTGTCACATTTAATGGAAATATTGTTAAAAACCTTACCATAGTCAAGCAATTGTTGTTTCATCCATAATACTTGTGTGCAACAAAAACAAGCTGCAACATACTCAGCTTCCGTTGTGGATAAAGCAACCGATGCTTGTTTCTTACTATGCCAAGAAACTAGACAATTACCAAGAAAGTGACATGCTCCTGTTGTGCTTTTCCTATCTAATATACTACCAGCGTAATCTGCATCTGAAAATCCTATAATATGAAATGATGTGTTTTTAGGATACCAAAGTCCTAAATGTATTGTACCACTCAAATATTTCAAGATTCTCTTAGTGGCATTCAAGTGTGATTCTTTAGGACTAGTTTGAAATCTAGCACAAAGACATACACTAAACATTATATCAGGCCTAGAAGCAGTTAAGTAAAGTAGTGATCCGATGATACCTCGATATTTCTTCTCATCTACTGCTTTACCATTTTCATCTTTACCTAATTTCAATGATGTGCTCATGGGAGTTTTGCTAGTTTTGCAGCCATCCATTCCAAATTTCTTGATGAGTTCTTTTGTATATTTGGATTGGTTGATGAAGATCCCATCTTTACATTGCTTGACTTGCAGTCCAAGGAAAAACTTGAGTTCACCCATCATGCTCATTTCAAATTCCCTAGTCATACAAGAAGCAAATTCTTTGCACAAGGTTTCATTAGTAGCTCCAAATATTATGTCATCCACATAAATTTGTACAATCAAGATGTTATGCTTATCCTTTTTAACAAAAAGAGTTGTGTCTACTTTTCCTTTTGCAAAACCATTTTCAAGTAAATATGCACTAAGTTTGTCATACCAAGCTCTAGGTGCTTGCTTTAATCCATATAAAGCTTTGGTAAGTTTGAAAACATGATCAGGAAATTTGTAGTTTTCAAAACCAGGTGGTTGTTCAACATAAACTTCTTCATTTATGAGTCCGTTTAGAAATGCACTTTTAACATCCATTTGATAAAGCTTAAAATTCATATGACATGCAAAGGCAAGTAATATTCTAATAGCTTCTAATCTGGCTACTGGGGCAAAGGTTTCATCATAGTCAATACCTTCTTCTTGATTATAACCTTTGGCTACCAATCTTGCTTTATTTCTAATGATGTGACCATTTGCATCAAGCTTATTCCTATAAATCCATTTGCATCCTATTATAGAATGATCTATAGGTCTAGGAGTAAGTTGCCAAACATTATTTCTTTCAAATTGATTAAGTTCATCTTGCATTGCAATTATCCAATTTTCATCATTTAAAGCTTCCTCAACAGTTTTTGGTTCAATTTGAGAAACAAAAGCAAAATTAACATCAACATGATTAATTTTAGATCTAGTAGTTACTCCCTTTGATGTTTCTCCAATGATGAGTTCCTTTGGATGATCTTTCTTGTATTGCCAATCCTTAGGTAGATCTTGAGTTTTTTCTTCAAGTTGATTGATCTTTGGAGCATCAATAGATTCAAGAGGTTCAAGAGTACCTGCAGGGTCATTGAAAGTAATACCTTTCTTTTGATCAAGTTTAGATGACTCATCAAATACAACATGCATTGATTCTTCTATAACTAGAGTTTTCATGTTAAATACCCTATATGCTTTGCTAAATGATGAATATCCTAAGAATATGCCTTCATCTGATTTGGATGAGAATTTTCCAAGATTATCCTTGGTATTCAATATGAAGCATTTGCATCCAAATACTCTAAAATATCCAATTCTGGGTATTCTTCCATTCCATAGCTCATAAGAAGTTTTATTAGTTAAATGCCTTTTATAAACACGATTTGCAATGTAACAAGCTGTATTAACGGCTTCCGCCCAAAAATAAGATGGTAAATCATATTCATTGAGCATTGTCCTAGCCATTTCGATTAAAGTTCTATTTTTCCTTTCAACTACACCATTTTGCTGTGGAGTTCTAGGAGCAGAAAAATTATGTGAAATGCCAAGTTCATTGCAAAAGTCTTCAAAATTTTCATTTTCAAATTCTTTGCCATGATCACTTCTAATAGATGTGATCACATATCCTTTTTCATTTTGAACTCTTTTTGCAAACGTTTTGAAGAAATTAAAGGCTTCATTCTTTTGAGCTAAGAAATTAACCCATGTGAATCTAGAGTAGTCATCAACAAGAACAAATGCATATGATTTGCCTCCTAAGCTTGTAACTCTATTTGGTCCAAACAAATCTAAATGAATGAGCTCTAAAGGTCGCTTACCATGTTGACAAGGTTCACAAATTCTGTCTTTATCATATTTTATCTTAGGTAAGCCATCAACTAAATTCTCATTGCAAATATGTTTCAATTGATCCATACCAGCATGTCCTAGTCTTCTATGCCATAACCATGCATCATTATTAGTGGACATTAAACATGTATGATTTGAATGTATGCTAACATTGTAAGTGTTGTTTGTTCTAGTACCCTTAAATATGATAACATCATTTGAATTTGTGATTTTGCATTCCTTGGAATCAAACTTAACGAAGTATGCTTTATCACAAAGTTGACTAACACTTAGCAAGTTATGTTTCAAACCATCAACAAGCCATACATCTTCAATTAAATCCTTACCAATAGAACCAATGGAGCCAACACCAAGAATTTTACCTTTAGCATTGTTTCCAAAAGTTACATTACCTCCATGTTTATAGGTAATATTTGTAAAGAGCTTTGCATTTCCAGTCATATGCCTTGAGCATCCACTATCCACAAGCCATGTGCTTTCATTGATAGTAGATTTTAGGCATACCTGCAAGACAATTGTGATCATCTTCTTTTAGGTACCCACATGAAGTTGGGTCCTTGATGGTTAGTAGAAAGAGTGCCTTCTAAATTGAGATGAGCTTTTCTTATATAACAATAGAAGTTTTTGTGACCAAATTTCATGCAATATGTGCATTGCCATGGTGTTCTATGCTTCTGCATTTTTCTTTTTGCATTGTACATACAACTACAAGTATGTGATTTCTTTTGTGCAAGTTTAGTGAACAACAATGCATAGTTATTTTTGGCTTTATCTCCTAGTGAACCATAAGAAGTTCTTTTAGACTTGGTGCAAGCATTTTTGATATGAACATCAGAAATTTCAGTTGTAGATGCTTTCACAAATGTTGGTTTGCTAGGTGCAATGTTGGTTGAGCCATTGAATCCTAATCCATATTTCAAGGAAGGTGACCTTTGATTATTAATTAATGTGTTCAATGCTTCCTTTCCTTTATGAAATCTGGAAATTGATTCTTTTAGTTCTTTTAGTTCATGCTTCAATGCCTCATTCTCTTTAATCACTTTTTCTAAGTCATGTGAGCTTTTATTTAATTCTCCTATTGTATTCATCAAATGTTCATTTGAGGTTTTCAATTCTAAGGTAGAGTTCTTTAAGCATATAAAATCCTTTTCTAACTTAGAGTTTTTCTCTTTATAGAGCATCATTTTGGAGAAATATTTTTCTATTTTAGAATTCATGTGCTCAATCAAATCACTATCATCTATATCACTTATATCATCATGTGCTACAAGATCAAAGGATTGAGTACTTACCTCATTGGAGTCATCTTCAATAGCCATGAGACAAAGATTTGCAATTCCTTCCTCTTCTTCTTCTTCACTTGAGGAAGAGTCATCCCATGTGGCTTTGAGAGACTTTTTCTTTTCTTTATCCCATTTCCTTTTGTTCTTTAATTTGTAGCAATCCGACTTGATGTGACCGGTTTTTCCACATTCATAGCATTTTACCTCATTTTTCTTTTCTTTATCTTTGAAGGAGAATTTAGGAGGTGTACCTTTGTTTGCTTGTAATCTTTTCTTCCTTTTCCATTCATTGATTCTTTTAGAGAACATTGCCATTTCATCTTCATCATCAGTACCTTCATTGCTTGAGCTCTCAGCTTCTTTGATTGCTTTGAGTGCAATTGGTTTTCTCTTTTCTTTCTCACCTTGATCTTCTTCTTTCTCACTGTGTAGCTCAAATGTGAGTAATTTTCCAACTAGCTCATCGGTTCTTAATGTGCTGAGATCATGAGCTTCTTCTATGGATGATACTTTGGATTCAAAGTTCTTTCTAGCTCTTAGGGCTCTCAAGATTTTGCTGTTTACATCACCTTGATCATATACCTTGCCATACTTCTTTAGTTCATTGACAATTGCAAGTAAGCGATTGGTCATGTCGGTGACATTTTCATTTGGTTTCATCTTGAATAGCTCATATTCATGAACATGCATTTGTTTTTTGGTAAATCTCACTTGAGTCGTACCTTCATGGTAGTTTTCAAGTGTTTTCCAAATGCAATGTGCACAAGTTAAATGTTGAACTCTTCCGCCTTCTTCCCTTGAAATGGAATTCATCAAGATGGAAGCAGCTCTATTGTTCTTGAATCGATCTCTGACATTGCTAGTTGACCATTGAGCTTTGGGAAGTGGAACTTGAATACCGTCAACTTCGTGGGTAGGAGATTTCCATTCATTTTCCACGAAATCCCATAGTTAAATCCCTTCACTATCTAGAAACAAATACATTTTGTGTTTCCAGTATGAATAATCAGTTCCATCAAAGTAGGGTCTAAGAATAGAATTAAGATTTCCATGAGAGCTTGATGAAGAAGAAGTTGCCATAGTGGATCAGATTTCACAATTAAGTTTAAGAAATCTAAGGGCTCTGATACCAATTGTTGTCCCAAGATGGCAACCAAGAGGGGGGGTGAATTGGTTTTCTCAAGAATTAATGACAATTTAAAAAACTCAACAATTAAGAAATGCGGAATAGAGAGTTGGTTGAGTAATGGAAGAAAGAAAGAACACACAAGATTTATAGTGGTTCGGATTTACTTCAATCCTACATCCACTTCCTTAACAACTTGTTAAGGTTCCACTAATCTTTGAAGTTTTTACAAGCTTACTTCCAACTTTGGTGTTTTCACAAGTTCACACCTAACTTCACAAGTGTTTTTCTTAGACTCACACTCACAACCCAAACAAGAGTTTTACAAGGCTTACTCTCACAACCTAACAAGAGTTTTACAAGGCTTACTCTCTCAACCCAAGTGTTTCCCAAGCTTACACTCAAACTTATACAATGGTGTTTTCAATGCTAACACCTAACATACATTACAATTTAATTGTAAGTTTAAGTAAATGAAAATTTGTTGCTTGGCTATTACAATCTGATTTCTTGCTTATTCCTCTTTTTTGTTTTCTCAGAGAGACATTGTATTTATAGCCATTGTGGTCTTACTAGCCGTTATAGACATTAAGAATAATGTATTGGTAGATTAGACCTTCTTTACTTAAACTGCCCGAAGCACTTTGCGGTCGCCCTTCATGCAAGGATGGTCGCGCTCATGCTTCTCGCGGTCGTCCTTTAATAGGGGACGGTCGCTACTTTTGAAAAGACTTCAACGGTCGAATTTTAGTGCTCTGCAGCTGGAATCTTGCCCATGCTGTGTTTGTCGGACCGGCTTCTTGCCCAGCTGTGTTTGTGGGGACGGTCGCGCCTAGCAATGGTGCGGTCGCCCTTTTTGAATAATCAAGTGGGTTTATAACGGTCATATTACGTGTCATTCTCTGACAGGGCAAAATTGAATGTCCGCCATAATTTGAATGTCGCGGTCGCCCTATGTAGATTATCGCGGTCGAATTGAGAAACTCGCGTCGAACTTCTGGACGCTCCTGAGGACGCGAAACCTACTGTCTCTTCAAACAATTTCTTCTTGAATGGTAGAGCGGTCGCGATTCTGAATGGGGCGGTCGCTAAAGTGATAAGCGAGGTCGAGTCATTCACCGTTCTTGTCACCGCGAACCTTACTGTGATTGTAATGATTTAAGTTCCTTGAGTAGCGGTCGTGCAAATATTCGGACGGTCGCTATTCTGTAGGAGCGGTCGCGACATAGGTCGAACTTCTGACCGCAAAACCTACTGTGATAAGATTTCTTCTTTTAATTACATGGAGCGGTCGTATTCAGGTGAGGTGCGACCGCTATAAGTGTTCTGTTCACCTTATTTGAAGTAACCTAATCCTGCAACAAGATTTTTCAAACACAAGTTAAATAGATCATCCATTTGAGTTGTCAAGGATCAAAATTAAGGTCATTTGTCTAACAGATCCCATTCACTACCTAATTAAAATGTAAGTATATACTGTAATATCTTAACAAATAAATAAATAATGATAATATTAATAATAATAATAAAAAGAAAAAGAAGAGTAATGGAAATAGAGGGAAAGGGAAGAGAGAGAAGAAGAAAAGAAATAAAGAAGAGAGAGAAAAGGCAGAGAAGAGAGAGAGAGACCGCCGGAGAAAATCTCAGATCTACCACCATCCGACAATGCTTCCAATTCCACCGGTCTCGAAGCCAATGGCCGCTAGACGGTTGCTCATGCGCCGTCTGAAACTCCATGTGCAGTACCTCCACCTACAATTTTGATCGAATGACCTCCTTTCATGGAGATTCAGGTACCATTATACTCCTCTCCTCTTGAGCTTCATTTTGGCATATCATTTGCAATTTTTAGAGCAAGTTTAAATTTGGCCAGAATCTGGCCAAGTCTGAACCTTTCAATCGATTTTCCTGCTAGTTTTTGAAGAGTGAGGGAGAGTGACTTATATTTTTAGAATCCTCTCTTCGAGATGAATGCATGAGTACCTAATTTGCTATCGGAATCTTCCAGCAAGATTTTTTCGGTGAAACTGTGAGTCTAGTTCCTTCTCTCAAACTATGAGCGATACTTTCTGTGAGCGGGGATTTTCACACAATTTTGTAGGTGGTATCATTGTATGCTCTTGAATTATCGTACTTCAGGGCTATGAGCCAGAAGGGATTAATGATATGAGATGCAAATGCATGTATGCATGTATGCACAAATAATCAACAAACAAGGACAAATAGGATATTCCTTCCAACCTTATAACATCCACACACGAATGGCGAGTCTCTTTTCCTAGGTATATGGTTAGCAAAATACCAACATGGGGTATCTTGTTTTCGAATATTTCCCTCTGACGTTTCAACCAATAGTTATATTTTTAAAAATGAAAATCAGTTCATAATAATTCCCATTAATTAGGTTTTAATCCATTTAACCAACTAAAGTAGCTTTTATGCTATATTGGATTAACACTAAATTAAGAGGTTTATTATAAATAGATTTCTCACTTGAAAAAGTAACTATTGATTCATGCTAAAACTAAGCCCATGATTAATTATTCTTAGTATAAACTAGGCTCACAATTGATTTTTGGTATTTCGTAATTGACCAAAATAATTTGTAAGCTCTTTTGGATGAAAATAATTTTGTTTCTAGGCCCATTGTATGAAAAAATGGATTTTGGGCTTAGTATTTGGGTCATGAGCAAAAGAATTTTTGATTTCTTTTTTAGAAAAGTTTTATGTTCAAAGACCATTTTGAAAAGGTTTGAAAATATTTTTGGTGTTTTGGACTTTAAAGAAAAATTTATTTTGAGCTTACAATGTACTTAGGTCATAGTAGAAAAAGAACAAACCAAATAAGCCATGATTTAAGCCAAGATAAATTAACCATAGTCAAACAACATGCATTTGGGGTAAAACCTAAGGAAAGTAACTTGGCTAATTACATGAGCTTTAGTCTTTGAGTAAAAAGGCTTAGGTTCCCATAACAAGTATATACCAAAAGGTACGAGGCTATGAGTGGTTATGCCATGCTCGATCTCCATACCTTGAGTGAAAGTATGGTATCCCTTACATAACACAACACGGGTATCACGGGCGTTCTAACTCACGTACACGATGCAATCTAATATGATGCAATGGATAATATCATTATAAGAAAGAATAGAATAATATAAAGACCAATGGAATTAACTTCTCTTATCCCCAGTGTAGTCGCCACTGTGAGAGGGGATTTTCACCCCCCACTCCCGGTGGAATGGTTCTTGCGACTTCGGCACTGGTTAGGCTCGGGGCCTTAGAGAACTCAAACCTAAGTCTGGAGAAAATGGAGTCGCCACCCGAACAGGCTAGGAAAAAGAAAGGGGTAGATGACTCGATTCCTAAGGAATCCCCAACCCACTAATGGTTCGGAAAGTTGGGTATGTGTGGGGAAGGTGAGAAATGGCCCAGCACCCCCACAATGCCCGGTTCATTAGAACCGGCCTCCTTTGCAGGTCTTAATATTATAAAATTCTTAAATATAACAATATTATCCATATTACATGCAACAATTGAAATAAAGCATCGTTATATTAAAATCAAAGCAATGTCCAAGCAAAACAAATAAATGGACACCCATCCGAGGATGGAAACATGTCCTTACATTGTTCATGTCTAAACTAAAAAGGACACCACTAAAAGGTAGAAACATGTCCTTTACATTGGTCCTAAATATAAAAGCAATTTAAATTACATGATATTTAACTAATGAGGTACCCACAAAATGGAAACATACCTCTTACACTTTTGGAAATAAAAATAAATTGATAAAAGTAAATAACCATTCGTTATAAATAAATCATTCATCAAAGATATTAAACATCAATCAAAATATATAATAAACATTCATCCATGATAAATTAAATAAATCAAGCATTGAACTTAAATAAATCAACCATCAAAGCACATAATCAAATCTAAAAATAAAGCAAGTAAAGATACAAATTGAGGTTTACTGTTTCTATTGAAAGTTCTTTAATTAATATTTTAGGGTTTTGGAATCTTAAGATATTATTATTGTTATTTGTTTAGGCTACTGTAGGTTTCAAGAGAATTGAAATGGATTAGGGTTTTATAATTTAAGAAATTAATAAGGTTCTTTGATTGATCAAATTAGGGTTTGAGGGGTAAAATTATGAAATTAGGGTTTTTTGGTTTGAAACCATGATTTTGTTTTGCCGTGATCAAAGGTAAGTATGGTTTTAGTATTGATTATAATAACTACTTAAGTATTTTTGGATGGAACAAATATAGAATGTCTTTAAGGGAGTTATATGAAAGATTAAAATATCCAGTGAATAAAATTATAAAAAGCTACTGTGAAGATTTGAAAACAGAATTTGAATTTATGGTTTGAATAAATTAGGGTTTAGGTTTGTATTTTGAATAAAGCTATTGTATTTTGAATAATCATAATAAAGGAAGTTAAACATAAAGATTTATAATACATAAATAAATATTGACCTGAGCCCACATGGTAGTCCAGCTAGTCGGTTAGCGTGCGGGGGTCAAGGGGGCAGCGCCCCTTGAGGGCTCGGGGCCCGGACCCCGAAGATTTTCAAAACTGGCTTTTAGGATTGTAAGTTTTGGTGTTGAAAATTAAGATTTTAGGGTTTAAGATTTAGAAAATAGGGTTTTGACATTTGAAGAAACTAGTGTTATTTTTAAAAGAATAATGCTTACTCTGTGATTTTGGAAAGAAGGATTAATTAGGGTTAAAGCTTTTGATGCTTAAAAAAAATAAGGCTACTGACTTTTGGAATAGAGATTAGGGTTTTTGGAATTAATAAAATGATTTAGGGTTTTTAGAGTTTTTGAAAACATAAGGATGATTTAAGGTTTTTGGAAAAAAACGTTTTAGGATTTTAAGGTTTAGAAGAAACAGAAGAAATAATTTGTTAATTTTCAGTGATTGAAGCTACTGTAAAAAAGGAAAATAGAGATTCCAACCTCCGTTCAGTGATTCCACCAAAAGTTACTTTCTAGATGAACAAAGACATAGGCAAGATTGCTGCCTTTGATGGCTTGATTGCTTTCTTGCTTATTCCTCTCAAATCTGAAGTTCCACTATCCGATCCAAGTCCCAAGTTTTTCTCCTTAATGTTTTTTTCCATCCCCCTTTTTTGGTCCTTTAAAGTGTTATTTATAGGAAAATTTATATGATTAATCCTAATTATTTAAGAAAACTAAAATTCTTTAGGAAAAGAAACCAAAACCAAATAGAATTTGGTTTCAGAAAAAATTACGTTGAAAAATGTCGCTGGCGAAAAAACTGCTGCGGTTCGCGAGGAAATTTGCGAGAAATTGCGTGAAAAATTGAGAGCTGGGCGCGGCTAGCCAATTTCACCGCAAGAATTTCCTGCGGGCAAAATTAGCCTTGGCCAATTATTTTTGGAGACGAATTTTTTCGTCGCCGATTTTTATTTTTATTTATTATTATTATTATTATTATTTATTTTTTATTATTTTTATTTATTATTTATATTTTTATTCACTTTACCATTTTTAATTTTTAAAAATTATAAATAATAAATACTAAAATAAATATTAAAATACCACAAAAATTATTTTGGACTATAAAAAATAACAGACCGGACTGGGTCAAAAATTAATGGTCTACACTTTCTAATATATTTTTATGCACTCCATTCATTGCATTAATGTATGCATATATTAATAATAATAATAATATGCATTATTTAGAACATAAAAATTCAGTATTTGCTTGTATTTGTGCAATTATGTGATGATGAATAATTGTGATTGCTGGATGGAAATTGGAATGATATGGGGACCATGTAGGATGAGATTGATATGCTATGATGATATTATGATGAATAATTTTGCAGTATTTGACTGCAAAATTGATATGCTATGATGATATTATGTTGAGTTTGGGACTGGCATGACAGCGGGGGCATTCTAGTGCTTAGCATTGGTTGGCTTAGGCTGTGACGACGGATCCTATATATATTGGATTTCAAGAGATTATTTTAAAATAAGAGAGCCAGATAAGGGGATCGGCTCCCCATATTTGAGGTTTAGAATGGTTCTTGTGGACTAAATTCCATCATATGATGATTATTTGATGATTTTATATTGGCATGATGCATGAGCATCCCTTGTACCGGTATTAGCATAGTAGCTAGGACAGGACATCAGGTGGATATATTGGGCTGTATCATTCACTAGTTGAGATGCTCGCTCCTGTTTCACTATTTTTTTATAGGTTTCTAGGGTGAGCATTAGTATTATCTCTATCCAGTGACACTGATTTTCATCTCCGATAGTGAATTTATGTATGAACCTATTAAATATGTAATTTATGTGTATCGGACTGTAATTCTACTTTAGAGACTCCGTAAATTTTAATTTATTTTAATTTTATGAATTTATTATTATTTCTGTTAATAGATGTGATGGTTTGAAAGTTGCTATTTCTTATATCAAATCAAGTTGAATGAGGAGTCTGGTGCCTCAAGTTTCCCACCCCTTAGTGCAGCATGTCACGTGCCCTAGGATCGGGTCGTGACAAAGTTGGTATTAGAGCTTTTGGTTTGTTTTCCTTAGACAATGAGATTTGCGAAGTATAGGATCCTTACACGTCTTTTCAAGTTTTCCTTGCTTTTCATATATGCAGTACCATTTTATTTTATCGAACTAGTTTGTTTTGTCGCCATCTTCATATGCCCTTAAAATTTCATATTGATTTATCTTTTTTGATTAAAGCTCTATGTTCCTTTTCAGTAAGATGAGTGACCGCACTACTAGAGCATATACTAGATCTCGACCAGCTACTAGAGAGCAAGCTGCTATGGATGAGGAAGGTTCCAACGTTTCGACCGAAGCCGGTCCTAGTAATCGGGGCAGACGTAGACATTCTAAGGAAGAGGCTCTTACTGGTGTAGAAGCTATGCTAGCAAGGTTCCAAAGAATTATGGTTGATATGACACAGGCTGTTCCTCAAGCAGCCCCAACATTTCATAAGGGCTAATACATGTAGGGATCGAATGTTTGCTTTGGATGTGGTTAACTAGGGCACTTTGCTAGGGATTTCCCTTTATCGAGAGCACATAGGATTCACATTCAAGGTTATACTAAGGGTTCCATGCCTAGTATAGGCTAGCCGATGCAGACATCTAATTCATCTCAGTCTGGGCAACAAATGAGTGGCCAGCAGGGCCATGGTTTTGGAGGTAGGAGTAGAGGACATAGTCAAGGTTAGAGTTCAGGGTTTTCAGGTAGAGGTCAGAATCAGGGACATGATCAAGTTTTCACTCTTACACAGCAGGATGCTCAAGCTTCTAATGTAGTGGTGGCAGGTAACCTTTCCGTATGTTCTTTTATGGCACATGTGTTGATAGACCCAGGTGATACAGATTCCTTTGTGTCCTCTAGATTTGTAGTAAAACTTGATATTATGGCAACCGATTTGGATTGCCTTTATTTGTTACAACTCCTATGAGTGATTCTCTACTAGTAGATATTTCTGTCATGTCCGGTTCTAGTTGAGGGAAGAGCATTACCTGTTCATATGATTTTTCTTGATGAGTTGGATTTTGACATAATTCTTGTTATGGATTGACTGTCAACTCATTATGCTACTCTTGATTGCCGCAACAAAGAGGTGATCTTCCACACACCTGGTGATTTAGAATTTTCTTTCAAGGGTAGTAGGAGTACTACTCCATATAGCCTTATTTCAACTATCAGTGCCAGAAAGATGTTGTTTTGTGGCTGTCAAGGGTATTTAGCAGTTGTTAGAGATGTCTCTGTGGATGTTGAAAACTTAAGAAATGTTCATGCTATGAATGAATTTCTGAATGTTGTTCCCGAAGAGCTTCTAGGATTACCCCCTGAGAGAGAGATAGAGTTATGTATTGACATAGTTCCTAGTACGAATCCCATATCTATGCCTCCTTATAGGATGGCCCCTGTGGAATTAAAGGAACTCAAAGAGTAGTTGCAAGATCTTTTAGATAAGGGATTCATCCAGCCTAGTACCTCATCTTGGGGCACTCCTATGTTGTCTGTGAAGAAGAAGGTTGGTGTTATATGCCTTTGCATTGATTATAGACAATTGAACAAGGTTACAATGAAGAATAAGTATCCCCTTCCTAGAATTGATGACTTGTTTGACTAGCTTCAGTGCGGTCAGTGTTTTTCTAAGATTGATCTACATTCAGGGTACCATCAGTTGAGGATCAGGAAGGAAGATATACCCAAGATGGCATTTAGGACTAGGTATGGTCATTATGAGTTTCTTATAATGTCTTTTGGACTCACTAATGCACCAGCCACATTCATGGATTTGATGAACAGGGTGTTTAAGCTGTTCTTGGATGATTTTGTCATCATGTTTATTGATGCTATCCTAGTTTATTCAAGGTCACCAGTAGAGCATTCATAGCACTTGTTTGACCAACTTCAGTGTGCTCAGTGTTTTTCTAAGATTGATCTACGTTCAGGGTACCATCAGTTATGGATCAGGAAGGAAGATATACCCAAGATGGCATTTAGGACTCTGTATAGTCATTATGAGTTTCTTGTAATGTCTTTTGGATCACTAATACACCAGCAACGTTCATGGATTTGATGAACAGGGTGTTTAAGCCGTTCTTGGATCATTTTATCATCATGTTTATCAATGATATCCTAGTTTATTCAAGGTCACTAGCAAAGCATTCACAACACTTGATAATGGTTTTACAAACTCTTAGGAATCACCGGTTGTATGCTATATTTTCTAAGTGTGAATTTTTGCTTGATAGTGTGAGCTGTTTGGGACATGTTGTTACTAAGGATGGCATCATGGTAGACCCTAAGAAGATTAAAGCCATTACCAATTAGTCACAGCCTACAATAATTATTGAATTTTGGATTTTTCTGTGCTAGCAAGATATTATTGTAGCTTCATCCAAGATTTTTTGAGGATAGCAACTCCTTTTACTCAGTTAACCCACAAGAAAGCCATGTTTGTTTAGACTGAGGCATATGAGGAGAGTGTTCAGAGGTTGAAGGATTGCCTTACTTCTGCTCCAGTGTTGGCTTTGCCTTCAAGAATCGGTCGTTACACCATATATTGTGATGCTTTTAGAGTGGGTCTTGGGTGTGTACTGATGCAACATGGTAGATTAATTTGTTATGCTTCTCATCAGTTGAAGAGACATGAGCAAAATTATCCTGCCCATGACTTAGAGATGGCAGCTGTAATTCTTGCATTGAAGATTTGAAGGCATTACCTGTATGGTGAGACTTGTGAAATTTCAAGAATCACAAGAGCTTGAATTATATTTTTACCAGAGAGACTTAAATATGAGGCAAAGAAGGTGGATGGAACTTCTGAAGGACTATGATTGAACTATCTTTTATCATCCTGGCAAGGCAAATATAGTAGCTGATGCATTAAGCATTAAATCATCGGTAGCCTAGCCCATATTGCAGTGGAAAGACGACATGCTATTAATGAGTTGTTAGAGCTATTTGATGAGGGGTTACAGTTGGAGGTAAATGGCTCAGGTATGCTTTTGGCAAATTTCCAGATTCATTCAATACTAGTCAAGTGGATTAAGGTGGCTCAGAGATGGGATCCATAGTTATGCAGAGTCATGGAAGAAGTACAAGAGGGTAACTTTAAAGACTTTGTGATTGATGAAAAGGGTATACTTCGGCATAGTTCGAGGTTATGTGTTTCAAATGTAGACAATTTAAGAAAAGAGATTTTAGAAGAGGCACACCTTACGGCATGCAATGTGCATCCTAGTTCCACCAAGATGTATTGAGATCTGAGGAGCATAAATTCGTGGAATGGTATGAAGAAAGATATTGCAAAGTTTATTTCCAGATGCCTCACTTGCCAGCAAGTAAAGTTGGAACACATAAGTCTTCTAGATTGTTGCAGCCACTCCGTATTCCCTACTGGAAATGGGAAATGATTACCATGGATTTTGTGACTAGGTTGCCAAAAACCACTTCTGGGTATGACTCAATATGGGTTATTATGGATAGCTTGACTAAGTCACTGCACTTTATTCTAGTAAAGGTGAATTACTCAGTGGCTAAGTATGCTAAACTGTATGTGAAGAAGATAGTCTGTCTACATGGAGTCCCAGTTTCCATTATGTTAGATAGAGGGCCCTAGTTCACTTTTAGATTTTGGAAGTCATTGCAAGATGCTTTAGGTACAAGTTAGACTTCAATAAAACTTTTCACCCTTAAACTGATGGGAAATCTGAAAGGACCATTCAATCTCTAGAGGATATACTTCAGATGTGTGTTTTAGGTTTTGGGAGCCATTGGATTACCATCTGCCGTTGATCGAGTTTGCTTATAATAATAGCTACTATGCTAGTATCGAGATGAAACCTTATGAGGCTCTTTATGGCAGGAAGTGTAGGTCCCCAATTTGTTAGGAAGAAGTTAGAGAGAGGCAACAAGCAGGAATTGACCTAGTCCAAGTCACCTCTGATAAGGTTTTGCTTATTCGGGAATGACTGTGAATTGCAGCTAGTCATCGGAAGAGTTATGTAGAACCTAGACGTAGAGATGTGGTTTTTAACATGGGTGATCTAGTGTTCTTAAAAGTTTCTCCTATGAGAGGAGCGATGAGATTCGATAAGAAGAGTAAGTTGGCACCAAGGCACATTGGACCATATATGATCATAAAGAGGGTTGGAGTAGTTGCATTGAACTTATTGTCAGATCTTTCTCACGTCCATCTGGTGTTTCATATCTCAATGTTGAGGAAGTATATTCCTGATCCTTCGCATGTCTTGCAACCACAAAGAAGTATAGATCTGTTAGAATCTTTCTTATGAGGAGGTCCCCATAGTTATTATGGACTCTCAGATTCCTTAGTGAAGTGTCATACTATAGAAAAGTGTCATGGGAAACAGAAGTGGATATGAGAGATAAGTACCCGTATTTATTTGTATCGAGTTAGACTATTTTTGTGATTGAGAACAATTAGTTAATTGTTCTATGATCAAATTTGTATTTAGTCTTTAATTGCTTTATTAAATTCGACGATAAATTTTTCTAATGGAGTGAGATTGTAATATTTTAACAAATAATAATAATTATAATAATTATAAAAAGAAAAAGAAGAGTAATGGAAATAGAGGGAAAGGGAAGAGAGAGAAGAAGAAAAGAAATAAAGAAGAGAGAGAAAAGGTAAAGAAGAGGAAGAGAGAGAGAGAGAGAGAGAGAGAGGGAGGAGGCTGGAGAAGAAAATCTCATATCTTTCATTGTTTAGTGCTTGGATTTTGACACGCATTGAACCAGGGAACCACAGCTCGACGATGCTTCCAACGCCACTGATCTTGCTGCCAATGGCTGCCGGACTACGACTCACGCTCCATCTGAAACTCCTTATATAGTACCGCAGCCGATAGCTTTGACCTAAAATTTTGATTGTTTTCGACCTCCTTTTATGATGATTCAAGTACCATTAGACTCCTCTTCTCCTGAGCTTCATTTTGGTATATCATTTGTAATTTTTGGAGCAAGTTTAACCGGAAGTTCGGGAACCCAATTTTATGATAAATTATATTATTGTTTCAGTCAAATTTTAAAAATGAAATAATTACATAAAGAGTCTGAGATTGTCATCGTAATAATTTTATGGTGTTCTTTTTCATAGATCATCCTGCACAGGATTCTACCACCCCCGGGTCAGGCAGTTATGGAGCCTAGTTCCTTCTCCCAAGCTGTGAGTGATACTTTCAAATATATTTTTCCCACTCCATGCATTGCATTAATGTGTATATATATATATATTATTAATAATAATATGCATTATTTGGAACCTAGAAATTTAGTATATGCTTGTATTTGTGAAATTATGTGATGATGAATAATTGTGATTGCTGGATGGAAATTGGAATGATATGGGAACCATGTAAGATGAGATTTGGCTGCGAAATTGATATACTATGATGATATTATGATGAGTTTAGGACTGGCGTGATGGCAAGGGGTATTCTAGTGCTCTGCACTGCTTGTCAGTCAGGTAGCATTGCTTAGCTTAGGTCGTGACGACGGCCCCTATATGTATTGGATTTCAAGAGATTGTTTTGAAATATGAGAGCCATATAGGAGGATTGGCTCCCCATATTTGAGTTTAGAATGGTTCTCATGGACTAAATTCCATCATTAGATGATTATTTTATGATATTATGTTGACACGATGCATGAGCATCCCTTGTACCAGTATTAGCATAGTAGCCAGGGCAAAACACTAGGTGGGTATATTAGGTGTATCATTCACTGAATTGAGACACTCACCCCTATCTCATTATTTTTTTTTCAGGTTTCCAGGTGGAGCATTAGTATTATCTCCATCCAGTGACACTGCTTTTCATCTCCGATAGTGAATTTATGTATGAACCTATTAAATATATATTTTATGTGAATTGGACTGTAATTCTACTTTAGAGACTCCATAAATTTTAATTTTTTTTAATGTTAATCGATTTATTATTGTTTCTATTAATGGATGTGATGGTTTGAAAGTTATTGTTTCTTATGTCAAATCAGGTTGACTGAGAGGTCTGGTGTCTTAGGTTTCCCTCCCCTTAGTGTCGGTAATGTGCCCTAGGATCGAGTTGTGATATATACCATTATGTAGAATCACATTTTAAGATATTTTAACTATTAAATATCAATTAAACATCATTCCTACCAACTTTAAACTTTTAGCCCTAATCTTCTTAATTTTAAAACTTCATTCTAACCCAATTTCAATTGTATTCTATGTTTATTTCCCTCATTAAAATCATATTATAACATATTTTAAACAATTTAATTCAATTAACATCCATTCTTTATCTATGCTCTTCCAAAACCCTAAATTCAATACTAACCAAATCAAACTTCCATCAAACTTAAATAAATTCATCATATAACTATAAAAACATTATCTCTTCATCAAAATAATATCTTCCATAACCATTTAAACAATTAAAACATACTTCTTTAAAAACCCAAATCATACATAATCTAGATTTTCATAAAACTCTTTAAACTAGCAAGAAAACTTACCTTGGGTTGAAGAAACCTCAAAATCACCCCAAAACTCTTAGAAATCTTAAAGAATTTAAGGTAAAATGGAAGAAAAAAAATTTCTCCATTGGACTTTGTAAAAATCGGCACACATGAGGAAATATAGAAGAAGATGAACATAAATGGTATTTTAATTTCTTTCTCTTTACTTTATAACTGCACATATATATTATTTAATTAATATTTAATAATCAACTAAATTTTCCCATCATCTTCTACTATCTCTTTTATTATTATTATTATTATTATTATTATTATTATTATTATTATTATTATTATTATTATTTATTTTTTTAACTTTAACCTTTTAGCCTTTTTACCATTTTACACTTGAACTTAATTATTTACTTTTGACTTTATATGATATGCATATTTCCTTTATATTTCTCATATACATTCTTATGTTTTGCATCTTCCAACGCCTTAATTAATCTTCTAAATTATTTTTTAAATTATTATCATCATTATTATTATTTTAGTGAAAACATGGATGTTACAACTCTCTCCCCATTAAATAATTTCATCCTCGAAATTATCTATCTCACTTAATAACTTCGCCCACATAAATACTACTCCAAACCCCGTATAAAACTTGTTTTTACCTTATACTATATAATCTTTACTCTCCTCCTTAGGGATATTCTTAATCACTTCCATAAATTCCCAAATTAATGTAGAGAACTCACAACATCAAAAAACATCATTAACAAATAATATTCCGCCAATGCATGAACAATATCATTATCAAGTAGAATAATTTATCTTCATCTACTTTCAGATCATCCTGCTGCCTCTACATCCCATAAACCCTCTGTGATGAGCCAGCTCCCTTCGAACCATGCACAGATATAAACCCCTCTCTCTATCTATATCCCGCTCCACCCCATCTCCGCCACCTCTGTATCCTCTACCACCTCTGTTAGATGAAACCCTTGAACTAATTTAATATATTTTGTAGGAACTCAATTGAATGCATAGATATAGACAAACCTCGTATTAAATTGAATGATACTAATGTTTATACTAAGTTATAGTTTGCATGAACTCAATTTTTGAAGAAAATTCATTATGTCCGATCGGACCACGATGCATACCGACTGAACCATTGAAGAAAAAACACACAGAAAGATTCATGGTCCAAGGCACTCTCACATTTTCACCATACTAGAGAAAGTCCAACTAGACCTCCTAATATACCGACCAGACCTTAGGGTTTATTTTGAACAAAAACTTCTAGAGAGTTTCACGAATAGAAGTACTCCTATATTTTCATCAGACCATGAAAAGTTCAACTGGACTAGAAAAAGTCCAACCGGACCTTTACAGGGAACAAGTAAACAAATTCTTCTAGAGAGTTTCATGGTGAAAGGTACTACCAATTATTTAGCATACCACTTGTTTTATTAGTTTTTGTCCTCAAATTGCTATTTATTTATTATGATAATTATTGTTTTCTTCATGCATTTTGGTAGTTTTAATCTGTTTATTTAGTGATTTCAGCATTTTGGTAGTTTTAATTTATCCCAGTGTTTAGATAATTTTTTGTACTAGTTTTTAGTATGATGTTTATGTGTTTTTAGTTAATGTTTCATTTGATTCTTGTTTAAAGTTTGTTTTAAGCGTTTGTTTTAGGTTAAAGTGCAAAAACTCCCTTGGAAGATCAAAACAAAGAAAGAAAAGCATGAATCAAGCAAGACATGGCTAAGCCAAATCAAGCTTGGCCATGTCACCTCAAGAAGATTTTGGCAGAGCTTGACACGGCTAGGAGACACGGCCAAGCCACTGGCCGTGTCTCCCCTAAAGACCAAAACCAAAGAAACCAACGAAAGAAAAGAAAAGGAGAAACAGAAGCTGTCACACCCAGGAGACACGGCCAAGCCACTGGCCGTATCACATGACACGGCCACAAGCTTGGCCGTGTCACTCTCATCTCCAAAGAATAAAGAAGAGCAAGGAGAAACAGAAGCTGACACACCCAGGTGACAAGGCCAAGCCACTGGCCGTGTCACATTACACGGCCACAAGCTTGGCCTTGTCACTCCACGAGACCAAAGAAAGAAAGATAGTGCGGATTTTTAGCCAAGGGATTTGTATAAATAAGAAGATTAGGGCAAGAGAAAGGCATCATTCACTTCTTCAGCCGTTCTACACTCTTCTTTCAGCCGTTCTTCACTTTTCTCTGGAGAACTTCTCTCTGAAATAAGAAAACTATAGAAGATTGATTTCACTTTCATTCAAACACTCTAAATCAAATTAGTTCTAGCCATTACATTATTCTTATAGCAAATATCTGAGCAACAAATTCTTCAGAAGCCAAAGGAAAATTGTAATTGGGTTTTGTTCTTTAACTATATCTCTTAAGTTCATTGAAATTGTATTTATGAATTCTCTAATGCCTAAATTAATTTCTTTGAATTTTAATGAGATGAATTTGTTTGATAGCATCACTATGAACTAATTTTAATCTAGTCTAGTGTTTGTATGCATCTACTATGATTGTATGAAATGGTTATTGCTCTTAACTGATTTATTTCTTTTATCCTTAATTGAATGGAATAATGTTAATATATAATTGATTGGCCACCAATTATGTATTTCAGGTATTTAGATGAAGGATTGAGAAATGAAATCTAATACTGGAATAATTTAATTAGGGACTTAGGTGAATTAGAAATATAAACCTAAGGAAAAGATCATTTTGATTGCAGTAAGATTAATTGAAAAATGTTTGAATGCGAGAGCTTATTTCCTTGATTTGATTAATTAAGTTGCTTGAAATCTGATCTTTGAAATTAAATCAGTTGAGAGGAATAGCCGTTCATATATATAAGTTAGTAGAGAAGTGCAAACCCTAGGCTTTTCTATTAAGTGAATCAATATATTTGTTCAGTTTTCTTTCATTGTTATAAATTCAATTCCTTTCTGTTTTCATTAGTTGTTCAGCAATTTAATTTTATAAATCAAAGACTATTAATTGATAATTTGTTTATTACGATTTGAAAAATAATTAGCTCATCTAGCTTCCTTGTGAGACGACCTTGAGGTGTTCACCGAAATACTACAGCATCCTTGTATACTTGCGAGTGTAGCTTTAGTAGTGTTTACCAGAGCGCAACAAGTTTTTGGCGCCACTGCCGGGGAAGCTAATTGGCGTAATTGTTTATTAGTCATATATATATTTTAAATTATTTTTCATTGTTATATTTTATTTTATTTTTCTTTTGCTTTAAAATAATTCCTTCTTTAAGAAATTTTTATGGAAGGTAGGAGATCACTCGGAAGAGAGCTTTACCCATTTATTTCAGAAATACAAAGAGTGAAAAGGAGCATAGAAGAGTTTGAATTGTACACCGGGTTTGATACAGAGGAGGAAATTTCTGATTTTGTGTCGGATACTGCGCAATCTACCAATATGGGAGACGATAGGCAAAGAACTATAAGAGATTTTGCCAGACCTGTCATTGGGACTGCCATCTCATGTATAAGATTGACAGATGCAGTAAGAGATTATGAGTTGAAGAATATCCATTACAATATGTTGCCATCTTTCTATGGAGTTCCGAATGAGGATCGACTGAATTTTATCTGGGATTTCTACTCCACCCTCAACACATTTCCATTGGGAGGACTAACAGAAGACCAATTGAGGATGAGGTGTTTTCCGTACACATTAAAGGATAGGGCAAAAAGCTGGCTTATGATGTTGCCTGAAAATTCTTTGACAACATGGGAGCAAGTATATAACAAGTTTATGGGAAAATTTTACTCACATCAGAAGATAGTTGAATTAAGAGGAAAAATAGCTACATTTGTTCAATTTGATGGAGAGCCATTTCATGAGGCTTGGGACAGGTTTAAGATGTTGTTAATTCAGTGTCCACACCATCATTACCCACTTCAACTGCTGAATCAGTTTTGCTACGATGGTCTAACCCAATAATTTCAGAATACTATTGATAATGTAGCTGGGGGAGCTATGGGAGAAAAGACAGCAGAAGAGACTTATGATATCTTTGAAATGTTGGGAGCTAATTCCCAACAGAAAAGTGTAAAAGGAATAAGTAAAGGGGTAAATCAAGTGAAAGCCAACAGTGAGATGATCAATCAGATAGCTGAATTGACAAGACAAGTGCAGATGCTGAACATGAAGAACAATGCTTCTTCATCCACTCAAGAAGTGTGTGGAATTTGTGGAACTTTTGGGCATGGAGCAAATAAATGCCCCTCTGCATATGAGTCTTATGGAAATGAGGCTGAGCAAGTTAACGCTATGGAGGGATATCAACCAAGGGCCCGAAATGATCCTTTCTCAAACACTTACAATCCTGGTTGGCGGAATCATCCAAACTTTTTGTGGGCAACAAATAATTCCCAACAGCCTTTCCATTTGTTCCAAAGATAAAATCAACCGCCAGGTCAATTTTCAAATCAAGGGCAGCCTAAGAGAAACAGTTTGGAGGATAGTTTACATGCTTTTATCCAAGTCAGTACCAAGAATCAAGAGATGAATAACAAAAGGTTGGATTCATTGGAAGCGTCTTTCAAGAAAGTGGAGACCCAAGTGGGACAACTTGCACAACAGATGCAGATTCAACAGAAAGAAAAATTTCTGAGTCAACCTGAGCAAGCACAAGCAGTGACTATTCTTAGAAGTGGCTAGGTAATAAATAATGGTGTTGAAAATAATTTTGTGAATGCAGGTGATCAAGAAAATGAAAAAGAAGGAGAACTAGAGGACAAGGGTGATGGAGAAAAATCAATGGAGCAATCTCCTTCAGTAGATTTATACAAGGCAAGTAATCCTTACTGGCCACCTATACCATTCCCCAGCAGATTGAAGAATGATAAACAAAATAAGCAATTTTCAGACATCTTCAACATGCTGTCTAAGGTAAGTATTAACTTACCTTTACTTGAAGCAATAAAGAATATGTCGGCTTATGTCAAATTCTTCAAGGAATTGAACACCAAGAAAAGGAGGTATGAGCCAAATGAAAAGGTGATAGTATCAGAGGTAGCCAGTGCTATTTTGCAACATAAACTACCTCCGAAGCTAAAGGATCCTGGCAGCTTCATAATTAAAATTACTATAGGTAATGAAAAGGGGACTGATGGCATGTGTGATTTAGGAGCCAGCGTTAATTTGATGCCTTACTCTGTGTATCTTGAATTAGAACTTGGGGAACTTAAACCTACTAAAATGGTCTTGCAATTAGCTGGCAAATCTCTTAGATTCCCAAAAGGAATTATAGAAGATGTGTTAGTTAAGGTTGGTGGGTTGATAGTGCCCGTGAACTTTATAGTCCTTGACATGGAAGGAGATAACCTTACACCATCCGCACACACTATTCTACTGGGTAGGCCTTTTATGGCTACGACCAACACCTTGATTAATGTTAAAAATGGTAAATTGTCAATGACTGTCTTGGGACAAACAGTTAAATTTTCTATTTTTAACACTTCTCCTATTCCTACAACTGCATTATATGAGGATTGCTCTTTAATTGATTGTATTGGCGCAGTTGTTTCAAATGTTTTCTTACAAACAGGTTCTTCTGATAAATTGGAGCTGGCACAGACCTCAGATCGTGACTTGGATATTTTTGACTCAGAAGTAGCCAGTTGCATTGATACATTAGAAAGTGCTGAAATAAAGGAATTCAAAGAGGAACCATCATTTGAGCTCCCCTCCATCCAAAAAGAAGAGAAAAATCCTTCACTTGAGTTAGAGCTAAAAGAGTTGCCTAAAAACCTGAAATATGTATTTTTAGGAGATCACGACACCTTACCTGTGATAATTTCTAGCGAACTTAGTGAAAGGGAAGAGATGAGGTTGGTAAGTGAATTAAAAAGATTGAAAAGAGCTATAGGATGGGGGTTGAGTGATATCAAAGGTATTAGCCCTTCAATGTGCATGCATAGAATTGTCTTAGAAGAGGGAGCTAAACCTGTGAGAGAGACCCAAAGACGCCTTAACCCAAACATGAGTGAAGTGGTTAAGAAAGAAGTGCTTAAATTGCTTGATGAAGGAGTGATATACTCGATAGCTAATAGTGAGTGGGTTAGCCCAGTACATGTAGTGCCTAAGAAATCAGGTATCACTGTGGTAAAAAATGAAAAGAATGAATTGGTTCCTACCAGGACTACCATTGGGTGGAGAATGTGTATAGACTATAGGAAGTTAAATAATGCCACAAAGAAAGATCATTTCCCTCTTTCTTTTATTGATTAAATGCTGGATAAACTTTCTGGACACTCACACTATTACTTTTTGGATGGACTTTCAGGTTATTATCAGGTGGCGATAGCACCAGAGGATCAATCCAAGACCACTTTTACTTGCCTTTTTGGGACTTTCGCATTTCGGCGTATGCCCTTTAGCTTATGCAATGCGCCTGCAACTTTTCAGAGATGCATGATGTGTGTTTTCACGGACATGATAGATGACTTTATTGAGGAAAAGAAAAGGCTTTTGCACATGAGTAAATTCTATTTCTGGGATGAACCTTACCTATTCCGGATATGCAAAGATGAGATAGTTCGCAGGTGTGTACCTGAGGAAGAACAACTTAGTGTTCTTCAATTTTGTCATGACCTTTACTGCGGTGGTCATTTTGGAGGGAGAAAGACTGCCGAAAAAGTGCTTCAAAGTGGATTTTATTGGCCTACTCTATTCAAAGATGCTCAAGAATATTGTAAGCATTGTGACCGCTGTCAAAGAGTAGGTAATATTGGGAGGAGAAATGAAATGCCCCTTCAATCTTATATTGTGGTTGAACTATTTGATGTTTAGGGAATAGACTTCATGGGTCCTTTTCCCAAATCTTTTGGTTATGAATACATATTGGTTACTGTTGATTATGTTTCAAAATGGGTGGAGGCAATCCCCACCTGAACTAATGATGCTAATGTGGTTGTTAAATTTGTGAAGGAATACATTCTTAGCAGATTTGGCACACCATGAGTGATAGTCAGTGATGGGGGAAGTCATTTCTGCAGCAAACTTTTCAAGAAGTTAATGCACAAGTCGGGTGTGAAACACAAAGTGGCGACCCCATACCATCCACAGACTTCAGGACAAGTTGAGACATCCAATAAGCAAATCAAAGGAATTTTGGAAAAAACAGTCAACTCATCAAGAAAGGATTGGGCAAGTAGATTGAATGACGCATTGTGGGCATATCGAACTATTTTCAAGACTCCCTTGGGTATGAGTCCATACCGATTGGTTTTCAGTAAGGCTTGTCATTTACCAGTGGAGTTAGAGCACAAGGCGTATTGGGCAATTAAGACTCTTAATTTAGATTTGGACAAGGCAAAGAGAGAACGTTTTTTGCAAATTTCAGAGTTAGATGAACTAAGGAACGAGGCATATGAGAGTTTGAGGATTTATAAAGACCGTACTAAAGCACTTCATGACCAAATTTTAGTATGAAAGACATTGAGCTCAGGTATGAAGGTCTTGCTTTTCAATTCTCATCTCCGATTGTTTCCAGGAAAACTCAAGTCTCGATGGAGCAGTCCTTTCGAGATAACTCAGGTATATCCTTCCGGTGCTATAGAATTACTTAACTCTTGAACGAATGAAACTTTTAAAGTAAATAGATAGAGAGTTAAACCATATAATAAGGGGTTCCAAGAAGTAAGGATTGTCGATAGTACTTTGATCTACGATCCTTAATTATTGCAGTAACGTCTAGCTAAGACGACATTAAAGAAGTGCTCGATGGGAGGTAACCCATTGTTATTGTTTTTAGCATTTTAGTTTAGTATATTCAGCTTATTTATTTATTTTCCCTTCTATTTTTCTTTAAGGCTTGATGGTTTGGAGATTGGAAGTGTTTTTATTCTTGCAGAGAACAGGCCAGAAGCATTGAGTTTAATTGAGAAAAGGAGGGCCAGCCAGTTCCAACTTTTCTTGATCGCATGTTTATACTGAAGTCGCGGTATTTGCTTTAGTTGTTTTCTTTCATGTTGATTATTTGTACGAAAGCTTCACTATGCGTGACACAAAAGAGGTTCTTTCTATCTTTTCTTTTGTTTACATTGAGGACAATGTAACTCATAAGTGTGGGGTAATTTTTAAGCTTTTCTTTAATTTTTGTTTTGTTTTCTTTGTGAGTTATATTGTGCATTTTTCATGGCATAATTATTGGAAACTTATTTTCATGGCATAATTGTTGGAAACTTATTGACTTTTCTGTAATTCTAGCATTACATTTGAGCCTTTAGTATCAGCATAGAGATTAGCATTTGAATTCATTCAGGATCAATTTTCACATTTTGCAATTCATGACATATAAATCTTTGAGAACCCACCCTTTGTGAGTTTTGAGCCTCATAGATTGAATATTATTATCAATCGATTTTCTTTTCTTAAGTGTGCACCTTCATGATTTTGCATCTCTAGAGCTTGCTTTTGCATACTAATTGAACTCACATTATGATTTCATCTCAAGTTTTAAAATGATGAAGGAAAATTAGGATTAACCCTTTAGCTTAAAAAGACCTCCCTTAATTAATTATGAATTCCTTAGTGAGCCAAGTTGAGCCCTTGACCTTTTCTTGATTGATCAACACAGTTCACAACTCAACATTTTTCTATTATTATCATTCCTTCATTAAGGAATGGAGTTTCTTATGATATGACAATAGGAGTGGTTTAATTGATAAGTGTGGGGTAACACCAATAGCCCGACCAGACAAAAAAAAAAAATTCTACCGAACCTATCAAGAATTTTCAAAATTATGCCCGTTATTCTTCCTCTCAATTGGTGGATGCCACATGGACCAACCTTTGGAGGAGAGTCTATCATAAAATTAAATAGTATGACTAGACTAGATAAATTTTGACCGGACCTCCTGTAGTATGACAGGACCTAAGTTAGTCCGACCATGAAATTGCTCTGACTAATGATTAAAGTGAGAGACAAGAATCAAACATGTTGGCAACTATCTCAAACAGCTAGTTGAAGACTTGGAGGTTATAAATATCCTAAGAATCTTGACATTTCAGTGATTTTATGATAATAATTGCCAAAGCAAATAATTTTCATTTCATTGCATAAAAAAATCTCTATTGTAATATTTGAGTGTTAGGTGTGAGCATTAAACACCATTGTAAGTTTGAGTGTAAGCTTTGAAATACTTAGGTTTTTTAGTGAGCCTGAGAAAACTTTTGTTGGGTTATGAGGAAGTTACTCAAATCTTGTAAAAGTTCGGTTTGACCTTGCTAAAACACTAAGTTAGGATTGAGCTTGTAAAAATCCAAGGTTAGTGAAATGCTCAACTTGAAGTTAGGGAGTGGACGTAGGATTGATTTAATCCAAACCACTATAAATCTCTTGTGTTCATTCTTCTCTTCTCTACTCATATTCTATTTACTTGCTTTGTTATTTGTTTTTAATTTTCCATCAATTCTTCAAAACAACCAATTTACCCCCCCCCCTCTTGGTTGCTATCTTGGGACAATAGCCTCTACTTCCTCTGATACTCGGTCTAAATACTAGTGTTTCTACTTGTCTCTCCTCTTGCAGCTTGGGACAATCCCTAACATAATGTTCTTTGGATCCACATTTAAAACCAACTCCATGTGCATTAGTTCTCCAACAAACACATCGAAGTAAATGACCACAATGACTACAAATGGGTGGAGCATATGTCTGAAAACCTGGGGTCAAGGCACTAGCTACTGAGGCATATATATATTTCAAATTATCAACATATAACTTTTTTTTCAATTTTTGATATTAAAATTTTAAATAGAAAATTGATAAAAAATTAATCCATAAATATAGAATATCAAGTAACAACACAAATTTATAAATATACATACATTATATATTACACACATAACAACACTTAATATAGAATTTTAATTCCAAAATTTCTTATAATTACATTCAACTTAATTACATATTTATAATCCTAAAAACTACAGAACATAAATTTAAAAAATACTACAAAATTAAAATTCAAACACCAACATATAATATTTTTTAGTTTTTGAAATAAATTTTTTTTAAAAAAATCTAGATTGTAAAAAAAAAAAATCCAAATTTCAAATAATCCACAATTCAACAAAATAATAATACAGAATAGAAAAATCCAAAGTAATTAAATCCAGGTTTCAAATAGCAACTAGATAATTCATATTATAAAAATTTCCAGAATAGACAAAAATTAATAGAAAAAAGTAATCCAAAAGTACCAAAAAATATCCATATTAAACATAAATTAATAGAATAGCAGAATTGCACAAAAACAAAATTCACAAAGCCATAATAACTAGAGCCACAAAAATTTACATATATACCAAAAGTTTAGAGAGCCACACAAATTTCAAATACATACCAAAAAAATTCACAATAATAAGAAAACAAAAAAAAATCACAAATCTTGATTTACCTACATAAATCATCACAAACAACCATAGAAGCAGAAACTTTAGCTGTAGAAACCTCTTATGCAAAAATAAGATCAAGAAAAATATTGAAGAAAAAAAATATAGAAATACATCAAAGAAAAAATACAAATACATAATAGAAAAAAATAAAATAGTAATAAATCAACTCACCAAGGCAAGGAATCATTGGATGACAGTGGAAAATACATCAAAAAGTTGAGACAAAATAAGAGAAAGTTAGAGGAGACAGGAGAGAAACTAATAGAGGTGGAGATAAGAAGAAAATTTATTTTTATATCTAGTGTTGTTTTATTGAAAGACATTTAAATCTCTCGGTAAATAATTATTATTTTATCTTATTAGGATTTTCTATTTACCAAAAAATACCTCTCGAGAAATGTGATTTATGATATGTTGTCTATTATTTAGTTAATCGAGAGAAATCAATATCTCTTAGTATAATTAATGCTTAAAATACCATTGAAATTCAATATTTATAAATTAATTGATGGATGGAGAAATCTATCGACAATGTGACTTTTAATATGTCATCCATTAATTAGTTTATCAAGGGAAATGAATATCTCTTGGTAAAAATGACACTTAATTTATTGTTGAAATTAATATTCTTAAATTTACCAACAAATGGAGAAATCTCTCATTAAATATGGCTTCTGTTATGTTGCTCATTAATCAATTTACTGAGATAAATGAATGTCTCTTGATAAAAGTGGTGTTGGCCCAAATGGGCCCAAATATCCAACCCATAAAACATATATATATTAAAGTTAATAAAAAGGGTTTTAGTGTGTGATTTTGAGAAAGCCACTGAATAGAACAAAGAAAAAAGAAGAAGAAAAGGGTGTTGTGTTGCAGCTGAAGAAGAAGAAAAGAAAAAAATTTGATTTATGAGTATTTTCTTTGATTTTTCTTCATCTTCTTTATTTTCTCTCTTTATTCTTGCATTCTATCAATATTAAATTAGTTATTGTGAGAATCAAGAATATTTTGAAAGATTATTTCTCTAGTTTCAGTTTATTGTCAAAGAGAGTTGTAGGGAGTTTTGACTAAAGAAATAATTTGGGTATTTTTTAATTTAGAGATCTCAAGTGATTAAACTTGAGTGTAATTGTACTAATTTTTCGTGATAGTAGATTTTTGTTTTGGAGCTTAGACTATGGTTTTCTCTCTACAGTGAAGGGTTTTCCATGTAAATTCTTATGTTCTTTACTTTGCTATTGTGGTTGTTTATTTCCTACACACAGTTGATAATATCTGTGCAAGTTTGGTTTGATTAATTCATATAATTATTATTGTTCAAAAAAAATTCACACAATTATTGATTGTTGCCCAACAAGTGGTATTATAGCCAGGCTAGTTAGGTGCTGGTATAATTAGGTGAATTAAGATGATAATTCAACATGTTTAATGATTAAACTATCAACTACAAATTATTCTATTTGGAAGTCAATGATGGAGGATTATCTCTATTGTAAGGATCTATTAAGTCCTTTTAAATTAGGTTCAAAAAAGTTTGAAGGAAAAATTGACAAAGAGTGGGAGAAACTACACAAAAAGGCTATAGGAAATATTAGACAATGAGTGAAATTCAATATTTACCCCCACATTAGCAATGAAGTTGATGCACAAGAGTTATGAAAAAAATTAAAAAATATGTATGAGAGAAACAATGGTCAAAATAAATCCTCTACTATTAAGAGCTAGTGAACAAAAAGTTCAAAGAAGGGCGATCTATAGTATATCATTTGAGTGATTTTTAGGATTTGGTGAATTACCTAGGCACCACTAAAATATAATTTGATGTTGAATTGTAGGCTTTATTTCTCTTGAGCTCTTTTCCTAATAGTTAGGAGACTGTGGTAGTGTCACTAAGCAACTCTGTTCCAAATTGTGTATTTGCCAATGCTAATGATCAAGGATAGCATCTTCAATGAAGAGATCATACCTAAAGAAGATGGTACAAATCCTTCACATGCTATTGTCACATAAAACATGGGTAAAAGCAAGAGTAGAGGTCATAAAGGGTAACGTAAATTTAGAGGCAAGTCACAGCGGAAAGGGAAATTTACTTGCCATCATTGTGGTAAGAAGGGTCATATCAAGAGAAATTGCAAGGCTTTTAAAAAAGAGCAAAAGAATGAGAAGAATAAAAGAATACATATGATGATGATACAACTACCATTGCATTTGATGAAGATGGAGAACTGGTAGGACTCTCTTTTAAGGAGAATCAATACAATATTGTTTTAAATCCTTATATTGAGTGGGTTATTGATTTAGGTGCATATTATCATGCTACACCTAGGAAACAGATTTTTTTTAGAGCACAGACCAGGAAAATTGGCATATTGAAGATGAGTAATACCAGTCATGAAGATGTAGTGAGAGTTGGTGATGTATGTGTTCAAACTGACGTAGGCTGCACAATAATTCTAAAACACGTGCGACATGTACCGGATATGTATTTGAATTTTATGTCTACTCATTCCTTAGATTTGGATGTCTATCATAACTATATTGGTAATCAGAAATGAAGTTGACTAAGGGGTTCTATGGTGGTGGCTTGAGGAAATGCTTATAACAGACTTATAAGACTCAAATGAAGCAACTAGAGAGTGAGTTGAATACAATTAAAGATTATGTTTTTCCTGACATGTGAAATAGAAGATTGGCTCATATTGGTGAGAAAGGGTTGCGGATTTTGGTAAGGAAGTCTCTCATTCCTTTTGCCAATGGTACAAATTTAAACCCTTGTGGTATCTATTTGTTAGGCAAACAACAAAAAGCTTCTTTTAGTAGTAATTCTAAAAGAAAAGAGAATGTTCTTGACTTGATTTACTCTTATGTATGTGGTCTCATTGAGGTTGAGAGTATAGGATGTAGTAGCTTTTTTGTGACCTTTATTGATGATGCTTCATAAAAGGTTTGGGTGTTTTGAAAATTAAAGACGAAGTTCTTCAATGCTTTAAGAAGTTTGATGCCATGGTAGAAAGAGAGAAATGTGTCTCTTTGAAGTGTTTTTACAGTGATAGTGGAGGTGAATACACATAAAAAGAGTTTAAAGCCTATTACTTAGAAAATAGCATCATACATGAGAAGATAATTTCTGGCATCCCATAACACAATGTTATAGTTGAGAAAATGTACAAAACCATTGTTATGAAGGTCAAATGTATGCTTAAGATGGCTAATCTGCCTAAGCCATTTTGGGGGAGAAGCTCTACTTACTACCTATTACTTATTGAACTGATCTCCACTAGCTTCTTTGGATTATGATATTCTTGAGAGAGTATGGATTGGAAAATATGTCAATTACTCTCATTTAAAGGTGTTTGGTTACAAAGCTTTCATGCATATACCTAAGCAGCAGAGACAAAAACTTAATGATAAGGCCACTCCTTATATCTTTTGGGTTATGGAGATGCAATGTTTAGGTGCAAACTATAAGATCCAAAGAAGAAGAAGACTATCAAATCTAAAAATGTAGTGTTTCATGAACATGAAATTCTATCAGAGTTGATAATATTTGTGTAAGTTTGGTTTGATTAATTCATACAGTTATTAATTTGTTGCCCAACAAGTAGCACTTAAATTATCATCAAAATTTAATATTCTTAAATTTGTCGACATATGATGAAATCTCTCGGAAAATATGGCTTCTGATATACCATTATTAATTAGTTTATCAAGAAAAATGAATATCTCTTGGTAAAAGAAACGCTTAAATAACCACCGAAGTTTAATATTTTTAAATTTATTGACTTATGAAGAAATTTCTTGGCAAATGTGGCCTTTGATATGCCCCTCATATTATCATATTTCTATTTCCTAATTGACCATGCCCTTTCTTGATATTTTCCTAGAATTTATCGACAGAATTTTGGGGTCATTAGTAAATTGACACTGTAAAATTTGTGGCATCATTTGTTCACGTCATATTTACTGGCGTACCTTGGTGTCTCTCCTAAATTTAGTGGTTAATGACTAACGCCATATTTTTTTACGTCATATTTTTCAATTAATCTTGGCTACTAGTCAGTTCTATTTCTAAATTTTCAAAAAAATAAATTTTCTTTTTTTTCTCAATATTCTATCGGTAATTGGTCAATATTTAGTAATTGATTACCGTTAGTCAGTAAATTTTATTAGTAATTCACGTGTTTCATATAGTGTCAACATATCTAGATACAAAATTTATAGCTTTGTCTCCAAATTTCTATGGTAACAAATCAATTTATTTGTGAAATCTATAGCTTCTTCATTAATTATATTTCTTCACACTATCATCCTCCTTTATTTATCTCTCTCTTGCCTTGAAATCTCTCTATAAATCTATGAATCTTAGACTCTGTTTGGATAGTAGTATCTCATGGTTTCTTATGGTATGATATAGTTTAATTTGAGTGTTTGTTTTGATTTCTATTTCCATAGTATTGTTTGCCATGCTAATTTTACGATTTTAAAACCATGATTTTCATTAGTTTTTTAAACCACCAAATCCATGGGTTGACATGGTTTTATAAATTTATTCTGCAAAAATATTCTCAATAAATTTCATAAATTCCACATTTAACCTTTTAAACTCAATATATTTTGTTTTTTTTCTTCTCGCCTCTAGTCTTCTCCTTTCTTATTCCACCGGAAGTGAAAATTTTTCTTCTTCAACATATTCATGCACACAAATTAAGTTGATTACACCTTGTTTTTTTTTCATTCGCTTTTGAATTTGGGATGGGTTTTGATTTTTGGGTAATGTTTGAGCTATTATTTTGATACCTACAAAATTTTGTTGTTGTTATGGGTAACATTTGAGTTGATTTTTTTTGTTTATGTATTTTTTTTATTTCTAGCTTTTCAGCTAGGTGTTTTTTGGGCTTTTTTATTTTTAATTTCTTTATTTACTATTTTTGTATCATATTGTCGTTCATGTGTTGTTTTACTTGTGCTCTTCACTAGGTTTTTTTTATAATTATTGTTCATGTGTGCTATCTAGGCATCTTTAACATTTCCAAGCTGGTCATTTTCTACTCATTGGTATGTTCAAAATTATTTTCTCATCTTTCTACATAAAAGCTTATATGAAATATTCTATTTATTTCATGTTTGATTACTCTTTATTCATGAAAAATCAAATAAATCCAAATATTAAGAAATATATATAATAGCTGAATAGTTAGCCAAATTACAATCTATTTATCATTTTACTAATTCAAACTAAAAAACTTTATCGGAATAATATTTCAAAAACTTAAATTTAACAATATTTTTAATTAAATCTAAATTTGATTGATTTTTTTTAAATAATTGTGCATCAATATGATTTTATATTGTTAATTTGATTAATTAAAGTTATGTTTGGTACTATAAGATTTTTTTATTGGTCTTGCCAGAATGGTGAAATGAGAATTTAGCCAAGTTCAATAAATAAAAATAAAGAAATATATATTGTTTTATTAGGCCACATAATTTATTAGTTAAAAGTTAATAAAAAGTAAAAATAAAGTGGATTTGCAGCCCATAAGTAATGATAATTTCAAAATCAAGATTTTGTTTTTTTATTTATACACTCGTTTTCTTTAATAGCAATTTGTAACTTATGAAACATTTTAATGATTTTCTAATATTTATTAATTAATAATATATTTTTCATATTTATTATTTAATTTCTGTATTAGTTTTATTATATTAATTTTGGATTAAGAAGTAATAGTTTTATTATAATTTTAATAGTTTAAATTAATTGGTAATAATTTTGATATGTATTTTGTAAAATTTTAATATTTATTTTTAATTCTTTTAATTAAATTAAATTTTTGAATCTATAAAAAATAAATCTAACATGATTTTACATTTATTTTAATTGAATTTTATATCAATTATAAATTGAGGGCATTTTGGTTATTGTATTATAGCTTATTTAACCATATTATACTATAAAATCAAGCATAATAGCTTATTTAACCCTACTAAATCTTATAATATTTTATTGTTGTCCCAAGATGACAACTAAAAGGGGAGGGGGTGAATTGGTTGATATGAAGAAGTGATGGTAAATTGAAAATTTAACATCAAGCAAAGGCAAGAGAGGAGTAGAGTAGAGAAGAATGAACACAAGGAGTTTATAATGGTTCGGATTACCTCAATCCTACATCCACTTCCTTAACAACTTGTTTAGGTTCCACTAATCTCTCAACTCTAATTTGATGTTTTTATAAGCTCACACCGAATATTTATAAGGTTAGAGAATTTTTCTCATAACCCAACAAGAGTTTTCCCAGGATCACTTTAAAACATAAGTGTTTCAAAACTTACACTCAAACTTACATTGGTGTTTCAATGCTCACACCCAACACCCAAAGAGTATAAGTATAAATTTCGATGTAAAGAAATGAAAGATGTTAAACTTGACTATTACAATCACAATCTTACACAAAAACGTGATTTCTTGTTGTATTTATGGCCTTCAAGTCTTCAACTAGCCGTTTGGAGTAGGAGCCAACATGTTTGATTCTTGTCTCCCACTTTATTCACTTTTTCGAGTAGGTTCATGGTCGAACTGTCTCTAGTTCGGTCGGCTCAGTCTCATCATGGTCAGATTGCCTTTAGTCCGATCGGCTCAGGCTCTACATGGTTGGACTGAGCTTGGTCCAGTCGTTCTCTTCATATTTTCTGGCAAAAGTTCTTCAACGTCTAGTACACGTGGCATCCACTAATTGAGTGGATAAACAACGACTATATTTTTTAAATTCCATACCAGTGGTATGCTTGGGATTAGTTCGGTCTGGTCAGTCTTCATCTAGTATACTGAGAATTTGAGAGTATTGAAGATCGTCACACTATTGGAACTTCTTCGATTTTTAGCTCTAGCTCGGTGTGATCAGACTACATCAAGTCTGGTCGTACATATTGTGGTATGCTAAAGTTTTTAGAGCATTCAATGACCATGAATCTACTGGATGTTCTGAGTATTTATCATAAGCTTGGTATGTTTAGACTTCACAATAGTCCGGTCGGAACATATAGTCCTTTCATCAAGTGGGAGTGACATTGAGCGTGAGCTCTTCTGGATACTTTTTCCTGAGTTTAGTCTGATCTGCTCGTCCTTGGTTCTATCAGCTTAAGGCTTAGCATGTGCAATTCATTGCTCAGCTCGTGCTCTGTTTGGTCAACTCATACTTTGTCTAATCAGCTCGTGTTTTATCGATCAGCTCATCCTTGGTGCATTCTCCAGTCCGGTCAACTTGATTTTTGAATGTTCATGCTCGTTACTTCATTGCTCATTAGTTTGGTAGACTTTCAGTGGGTTTGGTCAGGAATAACAAGCTTTGCTCGGTAACATCATTTCTTGGCTCGGTATGGCGAACTACTTTTCTGAGCTCGATAGGCCTAGCTGATGGTCCAAACGGGCTCTAGAAAAATCTTTAATAAATATTAGATCCTACAAAATGTAGCTTGGTATAAATATTAGTCCTATTCAATTTGATTGCCTAAGATCAAAATAGAGAATAATAGTTTGGCTAACAATCTCTCCCTTTTTGACTTATGCAATTAAATTGATTTAATTTAAAATAAACATTAAAATTTTTTATGTCTAAAGAGTAAATATGCTATGCACTTAACATATGCAATACTCCCCCTTAACTATGCTATGCAATTCTAACAATTCAAATAATCTCTCCCCCTTTGACAAAGACAAGAAGAATGTAAACTCAAAAACAAACATTAATAAGTAAGGCTTAACCTTGTTTTGAAGAACGAAGCAAAGAACAACGTTTGATCATTTGCATTTAAGGTCCAACAAAAGATAGAGAGATCATACAATAGAAAAGTTATGCATGTTTTGAAATAGTTTCCAACAGTTAGAAATTTTGAAAAAATTTTAGGCTGCCCAGGAGGACAACTTTTAGTACGGTTGGATCGAGCGAGATATATGGTAGTCCAAGTGTGCACAATGAAGTCCGGATGAACCGATATGACTACAACATAACAATTAAAATTTTTTTGAGAATGCTCGATCATGCATGGGGAAGTCCGGTTGGACTGAGCAAAATATATTAAAACTATCATAAAATTTTGAAGGAGCTTGGTCAGACTAGGTCTCAGTATGCACGGTTGAGCAGGACAAGTTGTAGTACGGTCGGCCCAGTGCTAGTCCGATCGTACTAAGACATAGTTCAGGCAGGCTTAGGAAAATTTTTAAAGAAAAAAAAGATTTGTATATCTCAATTTGTGGCCTTTTAATGCATGATCAAAATAGATGTAAATGAGGAATTAGGTCATGTTAAAATATAATTTTGCAAGCAATTCTAATTCCATTATTGATATGCATATGAAACAAATTTAATTAAAAGTGCTACCATCTATCATGCCAATATGTTATTTTATGAAATTCAATCTTTCTTCATTCAAGGGTTCTGTAAAGATATCAACGAGTTGATTTTGAGTGTTTATAAATTCCAAAATAACATTTTGATTTTGAACATTATCTCTCAAGAAATGATATCTAATATCTATATGTTTTGAGCTAGAATGTTGGATTAGATTTTTTGATAGATTAATGGCACTTGTATTGTCATATTTAATGGGAATGTGATAAAATTTTTTACCATAATCTAGCAATTATTGCTTCATCCATAAAACTTGTGTACAACAAAAACTTGCAGTAACATATTCGGCTTTCGTGGAAGAAAGAGCAACCAACACTTGTTTCTTGCCAAACCAAGAAACTAAGCAATCATCAAGAAAATAGCACAAACCGGTCGTGCTTTTTCTATCCAATAGGTTACCAGTAAAATCTGCATCTGAAAAACCTAAAATGTTAAATAATATATTTCTAAGATACAAAAGTCTTAAATGCAATGTTTCACTCAAATATTTTAAAATCCTTTTAGTGGCATTCAAATGTGATTTCTTAGGGCATGATTGAAATCTAGCACATAAACAAACACCATACATTATATCGGGTCTAGAAGTGGTTAAATAAAGTAGTGATCCGATAATATCTCGATATTTCTTCTCATCAACTTTCTTACCACTTTCATCTTTGTCCAATTTCAAAGATATACTCATTGGATTCTTGCTTGCTTTGCAACCATCCATGCCAAACTTCTTGAGAAGTTCCTTTGTATATTTTAATTAGTTGATGAAGATTTCATCCTTGCATTATTTTACTTGTAGCCCAAGGAAGAACTTAAGTTCACCCATCATGCTCATTTCAATTTCCCTAGTCATACAAGAAGCAAACTCTTGGCATAAAGATTTATTAGTAGCACCAAATATAATGTCATGAACATAGATTTGCACAATTAAAATGATATGTAATTTCTTTTTAACAAAAAGTGTAGTATTAACTTTGCCTTTTGTAAAACCATTTTTCAATAAATAAGCACTAAGTCTATCATACCAAGCTCTTGGAGCTTGTTTCAAACCATAAGTGCCTTGGTTAATTTAAAGACATGATTTGGAAATTGATAATCTTCAAAACCAGGGAGTTGTTCAACATAAACTTCTTCATTAATAAAACCATTTAAAAAAGCACGTTTAACATCCATTTGAAAAAGTTTAAAATTCATGTGGCATGCAAATGCAAGTAAAATTCTAATAGCTTCTAATCTTGCTACGGGGGAAAATGTCACATCATAATTAATGTCTTCCTCTTGGTTATAGCATTTGGCTACTAATATAGCTTTTTTTTCTAATAATGAGACCATCTTCATCAAGCTTATTTCTATATACCCATTTGCAACCAATAATTGGATGATCCTTGGGTCTAGGAATAAGTTCCCACACTTTTTTTTTCTCTCAATTTGGTTGAGTTCATTTTTCATGGCAATCACCCAACATTCATCACTGAGAGCCTTCTCAATGGTCATTAGATCAATTTAAGAAACAAAGGCAATATTATAGCCTAAATATTTAAATTTTGATCTGCTAGTTACTCCCTTTGAAGTATCACCAATGATGAATTCCTTAGATGAATTTTTTTTGTATTGCCAATCTTTATGTAGCTCTTGAGTCTCCTCTTGTTCTAAAATTAGTTCATCATTCTCTTCTTTTGGAACATCTTTTCTTTCAAGTTCTTCATATGTACCTACAACATCATCAAGAGTACTACCTTTCCCATGATCAAGCTTGGATGATTCATCAAAGCTAGCATGCATTGATTCTTCAACTACTAAAGTTCTCCTATTAAATACTCTCTATGCTTTATTAGAAGATGAGTAACCAAAAATGATTCCTTTATCCAATTTGTATGAGAATTTTTCAAGGTTTTCCTTAGTATTTAATATGAAGCATTTGCATCCAAATACTCTAAGGTATGAAATTCTAGGTTTTCTTCCCTTCCATAGCTCATAAGAAGTTTTATTCATTAACATTCTTTTGAAAACTCGATTTGAAATATATCATGTGGTACTAATAAAAGTAAGAAGGTAATTTATACTTATTGAGTATTGTTCTAGCCATTTCTACGTTTTAATTTTCCTTTGAACCACACCATTTTGTTGTGTTGTTCTAGAAGCAGAAAAATTATGTGAAACACCAAGTTCATTGCAAAAATTTTTCAAAGTTCTCATTTTCTAATTATTTGCCATGATCACTTCTAACAGATGTGATCAAATAGCTTTTTTCATTTTAAACTCTTTTGCAAAAATTTTGAAATGAAGAAAAGCTTCATTCTTTTGAGCTAAGAAATTAACTCATGTAAACCTTGAGTAATCATTAACAAGTACAAATGCATACAACTTACCTCCTAGACTAGCAACTCTATTAGGTCCAAAAAAATCTATTATATTAGTTCTAGAGGTCTAGAAGTACTTACAAAGTTCTTAGTTTTGAAAGAACTCTTATGTTGTTTCCTCAGTTGACATGGTTCACAAATTTTATCTTCATTGAATTTCATTTTAGGGAGTCCATCTACACGTTCTTCTTTACTTAGACAATGCAGTTGGTCTAATAGTGACTAAACATTCAAAAGCATTATTAGAATGCATGTCAATTTTATATGTATTACCAATTATACTTCCATTGAATGCAAGTTCACCACTAGAATAGGTGATTTTATAAGCTTTACAATTAAAATTGACATTATATCTTTTGTCACATAATTGACTAACACTAAGCAAGTTATGTTTCAAACCATCAACCAACTATACATTATCAATCATATTTTTTCCAAGTAGACCAATAGAACCAATGCCTATAATTTTTCCTTTAGCATTGTTTCCAAAAGTTATATTACCTCCTTACTTGTAAGTAAGAGTTACAAAGAGTTTAGCATTACCGGTCATATGCCTTGAGCATCCATTATCTACAAGCCAAACACTTTCATTGATAGCAGACTTTAGGCAAACCTACAATATAATAAAATTTACCTTCTTTTTGGTATAAAAATGAACTTGGGCCCTTAGGGGCTAGTAGTAGAAGGATCCACTAATTTGAGGTGTGCCTTTTTAATGTAACAAAATTTACTATTATGTCCATATCTCATGTAATATTGGCATTGATACAAGGTTTTATGTTTTTGCATCATTTTTCTATTTAACTTTGAAGAATTAAATTGGCAATCACATGTGTGTGTGTGATAGGATTGTTTATGTGCACACTTGTGGTTGTGTTCATGCCTTGTGTACATGTATGCAAAATTTGCTATTGAAAATTTAGTTTTAGAGCCTAGAATTGTCTTTTTAGGATTTTTAGGCATAGTGTGTGTATGTGTATTCTTTACAACTTTAATACTAGATGTTTGAGTTGTAGATGCTTTAACAAATTTTGGCGCTTTAGATGAAGTGTTAGATGAGCCATTGAATCCTAAGGAATGCTTGGAGGAAGGTGACCTTTGGACACTAATCAATGTATCCAAGGCTTCTTTACCTTTGTGAAAATTTGAAATGGAATTTTTCAATTCATTTATTTCTTCTTTTAAAGTGTTATTTTCCTTAGAACTTTTCTCCAAGCTAGATGAATTTTTTGACATTTCATCTACTGAATTCATTAATTATTCATTTGAAGTCTTTAATTCATGAGTAGAATTCTAGAATGAGATAAAGTCCTTTTCTAGTCTAGAACACTTTTCTTTATAAAACTTTATCTTAGAAAAATATTTTTGGACTCTTAAGTTCATATGCTCAACTATCTCACTATCATCTAAAGCATCATCACTATATGCATTCAAGTTCAAGGATTGGGTACTTACCACATTGGTGTTGTGAATACTCGAATTTTGATGCTCGGAAAACCGATTTTCTCAGACTGCAGAAGACCAAGCCGGACCAGAGGTCCACAGTAAAGTTCGCCGAAGGTATGTCTTCATGGTACTTGAAATGTCCGGAATGACGTGAGGATCACGGATATGGTCTCGGAATAATTTTTGGAGGTCCGTAGCTCCCGAAAAATCAGTTTGAACCACAATCTTGCCAATTTTTTGGGGCTCAAAAACCGAGGTCAGCGGTCCGACAGCTGACCATGGAGGTCGGACCGCCGAAACTGGCGGTTAGAGGGGTCGACCGAGGCGGTCCGACCGCCGACCGATGCGGTCCGACCGCCGACCGAGGTGGTCCGACCGCCGACAGTCTGTTTTTCCTATTTTTCCGGGCTGTCACTTCTACGGCGGTCCAACCGCCGGACCGGCGTCCAGCCCGAAATTTGTCTATAAAAGGATGCTAAATTTTTAGAAAGGAGGTTGGGTTTTTTTCGGGTGGGCCTCGTGCTGTCGAATTCTCTATTTTCACACGCTTAAGAACTCTTATTTGACTCTTATTTGTAACTTCTAACCTTGTGTTACACAAAGCAAGGATTATATTCCAAGAAAACAAGATCTGGAACTTAGAAGTGGGAAAATTGTGAACAAGGTAATATCCTAATTCATTATTTGTTAATTCGAGCATATCTTAAGCATTCCACCTTCTTCTTAATTTCTTTTGGTCAAAGGCCTAATCTTTTTAGGTCTAAGGCCTAATTTAACTAATCATTCAACCTTTTGGCATTAAGTCATGAATCAATTGATCTTTTTGGCACAGAGCCTAAATTGCACTCTTTTGGTACGAAGTACCCAAATTCCATCAAAATTAGCACTAAGTGCTTAAAATCTCAAAATTTTGGCAAAAAGCCCGATAATGCACGAAGCATACACACACACATGCATAAATGCATAATTGCCTTTAAATAGGCTTTTCCGAACTACATGGGCTTTGATCTCTCATAAAAACGAGAGTATGTAGGCATATTTGGGATTCACCCCAAATAGCAAGTCCACAATTTACTAACAATCTGTTCTTCTTCCTTTCTGTTTTCTTTTTAGATTCAATTCTTATTTGGCAAATTAATCAAATACATGACATAGTCCCCGAATCCTCCTTGGGTTCGTAGATTAGAAACCTTTACATTGGATGCATTAATTGGAGTCAAACAAGGGTTTTCTTAGTTTTTCCCTTTGAACAGAAAAAAAACTGAGTGGCGACTCCTAACAACAAGTGAACGTTCATCCGAATCCTTTTCGGGTGGAAACTGAGGTTCACAGGTTGGCGACTCCACTGGGGACCATAAAAATGATTTATGGGATTCTAGTGGACTACTATTGCTTATTTGATTAATTTTACACTAGGGACCATGAAAATGATTTATGGGATCCTGGTAGACAACTATGGTTTATTTGATTAACTTGCCCTTCTTTAGGGTATTTTTATTTATTTTGCAGGGTACCTTAGCAATGGTTGTCCTTTCTTTAAGGACATTAGAGCTGAAAATTGACAAAAAGAATCTTTCTGGGGACCATAAAAAAAATAAATAATAAAAAAAATAATAATAATAATTTATGGGATCCTAGTAGACTATTATTCATTTGACTGATTTGCCCTTCTTTAGGGTACTTTTATTCATTTTGCAGGGTCCCTTAGCAATATATATCCCCTTCTTAGGGATATTGGATTGAAAATTGACAAAAGGAATCTTTTTCCTTTAATGGACCTCTTGTTTGATTAATTGTGCATTTATTTTGTCATTCAGAGAATCTTTTTCTCTTGCATCATATGGGGGAATCCTTTTCCTCCATTGCATAAAAAAAAATTGTTTTCAAATGAATTTCTTCTCTTTCTGTTCAAAATTCTGAGTCTGGATAGCAAGTAGCGCTGACCGGCAGGTCTCCTTGATTATGCCGGCGGACAGCCAAAGCGTCCTCCCTGTTGTCGCAAACCATTCCAATCCTTTTGGAATGGCCCATGAGTAATCGTACTGTTGGACCCACGCGAAACTCCTTGTTTCACATGTGGTTAGGTATATCTTACTCAAAACTCAAGGGTCCCTATTATGAGCCAATTTTCTATTTTTCATGAACAATAGAACCTTCCCTTAGGTTGTGTGTACCCAATGATAGTGCCACATTCCATTAAAATGAATTATGATGTGATGAGGTGCATTCATGCAACATGACAACATTATTTTGGGGGAAAATCTTTTGGGGAAAACTTTTGATGTATATAAGTGGACCAAGAGTTTTTCCTATCCTACACACTACCCTGATCTCTTGCCCTTAACCTTTTCAGGTACCCACTATCCGCGTGCCTTCACCTACACAAGCTACACCAACTCCAACTGTGCAATCACCCACAAGTCCTGCTACCCCAATTTCACCAACTGCTCCAATTACTGAAATGGCTACTATTGAACAGATTAAGGCCTTGCTAGATGGACAGGTTAAAGAAATTGAAGCTAGGATGCAAGAGAGAATTGATGAAGCTTTGGCTGTCCAAAGGGTAGCCATCCTGGCTGAATTGGGAGGGGCACCAAAGACAGCCTCTACTCTTGGAAATTTAGGAAAGGAACCCATTGTGGGGCAAACCAGTACCCTCATGACTGCTCAGAACAATACCCCTGTCATCAATTTGGAGGATCCACCCTCTAAGAATGAAACCGATGAACTGAAAAAGAAACTTGAATTACTTGAAAGGTCAATCACTGCCAAAACTCATAAAGAGGTGGTAGACATGGATTCCTTATCCTTGTTTCCCCAAGCTAGATTGCCTCCAAAATTCAAGATGCCTGGGATGGACAGATTTGATGGGACCACTTGCCCTAAAACCCATTTGAAGATGTATGTGGGGGCCTTGAGCCCTTGGGGTTTAAATGATGATCTCTTTGCTCAACTCTTTCAACAATCCTTGACTGGGGCTGCCCTAAAATGGTTTGTAAGCTTGGACCGTGCTAAGATTAAGACATGGGAAGACATCTGCAATGCATTTAACACTCAATACCACTATAATATTGAGGTGGATGTCACTAGAAGAGAACTTGAGACTACCAAACAAAACAACAATGAACCCTTCTCCTCGTTCCTTACGAGGTGGAGGGCAAAAGCTGCCCAAATGATCAATCGTCCTTCAGAACAGGAGCAGATTGATATTATAATCAGGAATTTAAGGCCTACATATCAAGCTCAACTGCAAACCCAATACCTACCTACTTTCATATCGCTCATTGCGACTGTAACTAAGGTAGAAGACTTGATACAATTGGGTAAAATAGTAGATGAGGGAGCTAATTCAAAGTATAGAAAATAAGGCCAGCCTACTTCCTCAAGTAAGGTCAATGAAGTGGCCAATATTGCCCCTGCGAATCCTTTACGTGTGGGCAATCTTGGGCAGAGAAATCAGCCAAGAAGGCAATATACCGACCTTGGGGTGCCTCTTCATCTAGTGTTTAAAAAGGCCGTGGAAGGGAAGTATTTGAAGCCTTTGGACCCAAGGCCACCTCCAAACCCATTACCCTCCAGTTATAATGCCAATGAGTACTGTGAATATCATCAAGGAAAAGGGCATAGAATAGATGCTTGCTGGACTCTGAAAAATCGCATCCAAGATTTGGTGGATAGGGGTGACATCATTCCTCTCAGAAGTCAACCGAACATTAATACTAACCCTTTGCCTAATCATTCCATCCACGCCATCACTGTGGAAGAAGAGCTGTTTGATCCTTTCAAACTTCTCTTAGAAATGAATGAAGTGTGTGTGTTGGATTTGAATGACCTTGCTGAAGAGGTCGACGCTTTGACAAGAAGCGGAAGGCAATATCAGCCACTCGACTTGGGAAAAGCCCCTACAACCTCAAATCCCCCCCCCCATAAGAAGACACCAGAGCCAAAAGAAGACCCTGTCCTCACTCAGCTTCAACAAACTCAAGCTAAGGTGTCAATTTGGGAGCTCCTTGCTTCCTCATTCCCACACCGTCAGGCTCTCAGCGAAGCTTTAAGTCAACTTGATACATTAGTGGACACAAGCCCAGAAGCTTTGGTGGCCACTTTGACTCAATCAACCAAGGCATTGAGTATCCGATTTTCTGATACAGACCTACCAGAAGATGGCAGTAAACACAATGATGCTCTATACATCACCATACAAACTGGGGGAAAGACTGTACCCATGGTTCTCATTGATAATGGGTCAGCCTTAAATGTATGTCCCTTGAAGGTAGCAAGCTGTCTGGGGTTGGAGGCTGCAGATCTTACACCTTCTGATCAGATTGTTAGAGCATATGATAACACTCGAAGGGAAATTTTGGGTGTTGCCACTTTGGAAATTGCTATTGGGCCGGTGAAAATGAGAGTGCCCTTCCAAGTCATTGATGTACCCGCGAGCTTTAATCTCCTCCTTGGAAGGCTGTGGATTCATCAGAATAATGCTGTCCCTTCTTCATTACATCAAAAACTTAAGTTCCCTTTTGAAGGAAAAATCATCACTATCAAAGGTGACACCTGTGAAATCAACAAGAGAACCATGGATCAGTCTCTCTTTGAGGTTGTTCCTGGCGAAACCGCCATGACCTTGACTGGTTTCCATTATGATACAGTCCAATGCATTGAAGGAGAAAAACCCAAAGGGCCATTTATCTTATATGATTTTGGAGAGGTCCAAATCAATTGCCTGGTGGGAATGATGCTAAGGGTAGGTCTGCTGCCCGGAATGGAAATGATAAAGTCTGGGAGGAAAACACCCGTAGTGCGGCCATGGGAAGAACCTGAGAATAAGGGAACTTTTGGCCTGGGGTACAAACCCACAGATGAGGAGATAGAAGAGTTTGAGCATGGAAAGAACAAAAAGAAGACATGGGGGGCGAGAAGCCTCAAAATGCGCCCTTACTTTAGAACTCTGAATGGTCACTTCTGCAAACCTGGAAAAGTAGTTCCTTACTGTGGTTTTCAGGAACCATTCTGTTCTCCTGTGACTGAAAAGAAGCTACCGGGTTTTGAGATGTTCGATGATGTTTTAGCCATAAAAGAAGAAGAGCCAGAACCCATAGCTGACCCACAAGTGGAAGATTTTATGCGGCCTAGTCTCTTTGATGAGGTTGCTATGATAACCAATTTTGAAGACAAAAGGGACTTCACAAAGCTGATCAAGACCACAGATGGACCACTGATGAACTGGTATGCCGAGGAGGGACAAGCTGCTACAGTCAAACCTAGTCCTGTATCATACCCTGAACCCGAGTCTTGTACCGAGTCAAATCTCGAGTCAAACACCGAGTCAGAGTCCAGTTCTGAGTCTTCCTTAACTTCAGGAATAGAAAACCCTGATGTCAAAAATGATGTAACTCTGGAGGATGACTCCGCCATTATTAATGAAACTGTTCAAGTTCTTGGTTTCCCTGTGTCTTTTGCTTTCCAAGTATTATCTAGCAAAAATGAAATAAATGAAATAAAAGAAATAAATGAAAAGATAATAATTGGCAAAGAAAATGAACATACATACATTGCATATGATTGTATGAATAAGGAACAGGTTGTTGAGTGCATCAGAAGATATGTTGACTGCTTTATGTGGAAGGCAAGTGATGTCACGGGAATAGACCCAGCAATAGCAGTTCATAAGATTCCGCTATACCCTGATGCAAAGCCGGTTAAGCAGAAGTTGAGAAGAATGAAGCCAGAATGGTCTTTGAAAATTAAAGATGAGATTGCCAAGCAACTGGATAATAAGTTCATAGAACCAATTGCCTACCCTTCCTGGTTAGCAAACATCGTGCCAGTCTCGAAGAAAGATGGAAAGGTCAGGATGTGTGTTGACTATAGAGATTTGAATAAGGCTTGTCCCAAGGATGATTTTCCACTACCACACATTGATTTGCTGATAGACAGGATGGCTGGGCATATGATGGTTTCCATGACTGACCTCGCGGTTGGGTACAATCAGATCCTAGTGCACCCACCAGACAAAGAGAAGACAGCTTTCATTATAGAATGGGGCACTTTCTGCTACAGGGTTATGCCTTTTGGGTTGATAAATGCAGGGGCTACCTACCAAAGGATGGCCACAACAGTCTTTCATGACATGATTCACAAAGAAGTAGAAGTGTATGTTGACGATATGATTGTTAAGTCAAAATCCCCAGAAGAACACGTTGAAGCACTTGAGAAGTTCTTCCTTAGACTTCGCAAGTACAATTTGAAGCTTAATCCTGCAAAGTGCCTATTCGGAGCAACATCAGGCTTATTTTTGGGGTATTTGGTCAGCAAGAGAGGAATAGAAGTTGATCCAGCAAAGTCAAAGGCTATTCTGAAAATGCCTCCACCAAGAACAGAAAAGGAGATTCGAGGCTTGCTAGGTAGATTACAGTATATCAGTCGATTCATATCGCAGTTGGCAGAGACTTGTGGTCCTATCTTTAAGCTACTAAGGAAAGGTGCTTCACAAGAATGGAATGAAGACTGCCAAAAGGCCTTCGACAAGATCAAAGAATACTTGTTAAGTCCGCCAATTCTGCAACCTCCCAGAATGGGAAAACCTCTGCTCTTGTATTTGTCTGTAACAGATGAAGCCATGGGTGCAATGCTAGCCCAAGAGGCCGAAGGTACAAAGGTAGAAAATGCAATTTACTACCTCAGCAAAAGGATGCTGAACTATGAATTAAAGTATAACAAGATTGAGAAGTTGTGTTTAGCATTGTATTGGGCTTGTACGAAGTTACAACACTACTTGTCTTCTTACACTACTTGTGTCATCGCAGAACAAAGTCCCTTGAAATTCCTTATGGAGAGGCCTGTTTTGGACAGCAAAATGGCAAAGTGGGTGTCAACATTGGCAGCTTTTGACTTAAAATTCATTCAAAGGAAAGCTGTGAAAGGTGTGGCAATAGCTGACCAGTTAGCAGAATTACCTGTAAAAGATGAGATGCGAGAAATGAATTTCCCAGACAAAGACCTCTTGAATGTGGAAAGAAGTATGTGGGAGATGTATTTTGATGGGGCATCCAATTATCATGGAACAGGCAGAAGCGTCACAGATAGCATATCATCAGGAGGGTCCAGAGGAGCTACACGGAAATCGGCAATCTGGAAAGTCACTCTCTCAGCAAGATAATACCGTCGATACTCTGGATGGGGAAGTATGAATTGACGGTGAGTCAGGAACTGTGATCGCTGAAAGCTGTGATCTTGAGCAATCCACTCTGCCAGCCGGCTAGACATTGCTGTAAATACAACCTGTAAAAATTTATTGTGTTAGTGAATCATTTTCTCTAATACAATAAATGGGGGAAGGGGATAAAGTATTTACCGAGTTCATAGAGCAGTTGTTGAAGAACGATCTCAGCTCTCTGATGGGAAGCTTCCTCTTTGGTGCTTCTACCCTCTCTTTATACCATCTTAAGCAATGGGAGAAAGAGGATCCGCAGGGGCAAGTGGCTCCCGAAGAAAAGGGGCGACACTAGGAAAGTACTCGTAAGCCCAAGTCTGGAAAAAATGAAGAAGATATCAGAGTCAATGTATGCAAGAAAAATGAAATGTTCTTTACATTACCTCCCAGAAGTAGTACAAGCCGCATGGGGCAATACGAGTATAGCAGAGATTTGACATGTCGTCGTACAACCTACTCGGCATCATGCCAGCCCAATCATATGTCGGAAGTCGTGTTAGGTCAAGAAGACTATTCAGCACATTGAAACTCACTGCGTCCTTCCTGTTTGCTAAGAAGGAGCTAGCAAACAGAAGGATCAGGGTAAATCTGGCCACCTGATCAGCAGAAAAGGTCGCCTACCTCATAGCCGGTATAGATGGCTGGCGCCTGCTCTATAAGCCACCTTTGCTGAATGCAGCGAGGTGCCTGGTGTCGAGGATAGTCAACCCCGATCAAAGTGACCATGTCAGATGAAGAAATGTCATGCCGCCAGTCATCATAATACTCCACCATCTCAACACCGAAGGGAATCCCAGAAATGAAGGAAAAGTCGGTAGGCGTCATCGTCATCTCCCCCCAAGCAAAATGGAAGGTATCAGTAGTAGGCCACCATCGCTCGGCCAGCGCGCAAATCAAATCCCTGTGAATGTCTCTACCCGCATCTATGGTCCTCAAACGGTGGAGGAAGGCAGGTCTGATAAGATCCCCCACCGGATGCCCGGCATCGAAGATGTAAGCCGGAATAGTGCTCATGGGTCTTTCCGCGAGAGATATCCTAATCGAAGTGTCCTAGAAAAGCAGAGAGGAATTTTCTAATTCATTATTGCGTATATTTTGAAAAAAAAGAAAATTTCCCCAGCCAGGTGTGACCTCCTAAATGATTATTTCTAAGTTCTTTACTAGAAATAATTACTGATGGCAGAACATAATGAAGCATGGTATTACTCTTGATTCATTATTAGTACATGTAAAGGAAGGATTCCTAAAATTTGTTTCTAAGTTCCTTACTAGAAATAAATAAATTTCCTAAGCATGCATACTAGGTGAGTAAAGGAGAAAGCACTTACCTCATAGCAGCCGGTCCGGGAGCTGTGTTTTTCCTCCTCAAGTAAAAGATTGCAGGGAGGGAGTGGGATCTCGAAATCTTCAAAGCCGGTAAAATCCATTGACAAAAGAAAGTTTTAAGGAAATGAAAGAAGAAGAAGGAATGAAAGCAAATGAAAATGGAATGGAAATGAGCCTATTTATAGGGAAAAAGCAAAAATGCGGGTCTTTTTGCACCTCGCCCAAAATTCTCGTCTTTGACGACCACTGAGCTCCATAAATCATTTTTATGGACCCCAGTGGGGGGCAATTGTGAATACTCGAATTTTGATGCTCAAAAAACTGATTTTCTTAGACTGCAGAAGACCAAGCCGGACCGGAGGTCCACAGTAAAGTTCGCCGAAGGTATGTCTTCATGGTACTTGAAATGTCCGGAATGACGCGAGGATCACGGATATGGTCTCGGAATAATTTTTGGAGGTCTGTAGCTCCCGAAAAATTAGTTTGAACGACAATCCTGCCAATTTTTTGGGGCTCGGAAACCGAGGTCAGCGGTCCGACCGCTGACCACGGCGGTCGGACCGCCAAAACCAGCGGTCCGACCGCCGCCGGTCTGTTTTTCCGGGCTGTCACTTCACCGGCGGTCCAACCGCCGGACCGGCGTCCAGCCCGAAATTTGTCTATAAAATGATGCTAAATTTTCAAAAAGGAGGTTGGGTTTTTTTCTGGTGGGTCTCGTGCTGTCGAATTCTCTATTTTCACACGCTTAAGAACTCTTATTTGACTCTTATTTGTAACTTCTAACCTTGTGTTACACAAAGCAAGAATTATATTCCAAGAAAACAAGATCTGGAACTTAGAAGTGGGAAAATTGAGAACAAGGTAATATCTTAATTCATTATTTGTTAATTCGAGCATATCTTAAGCATTCCACCTTCTTCTTAATTTCTTTTGGTCAAAGGCCTAATCTTTTTAGGTCTAAGGCCTAATTTAACTAATCAATCAACCTTTTGGCATTAAGTCATGAATCAATTGATCTTTTTGGCACAGAGCCTAAATTGCACTCTTTTGGTACGAAGTACCCAAATTCCATCAAAATTAGCACTAAGTGCTTAAAATCTCAAAATTTTGGCAAAAAGCCCGATAATGCACGAAGCATACACACACATGCATAAATGCATAATTGCCTTTAAATAGGCTTTTCCGAACTACATGGGCTTTGATCTCTCATAAAAACGAGAGTATGTAGGCATATTTGGGATTCACCCCAAATAGCAAGTCCACAATTTACTAACAATCTATTCTTCTTCCTTTCTGTTTTCTTTTTAGATTCAATTCTTATTTGGCAAATTAATCAAATACATGACATAGTCCCCGAATCCTCCTTGGGTTCGTAGATTAGAAACCTTTACATTGGATGCATTAATTGGAGTCAAACAAGGGTTTTCTTAGTTTTTCCCTTTGAACAGAAAAAAACTGAGTGGCGACTCCTAACAACAAGTGAACGTTCATCCGAATCCTTTTCGGGTGGAAACTGAGGTTCACAGGTGTGATCATCATCATCTCTATTATCCATGAGACAAAGATTTGAATTCCCCATCTTCTTCACTTGAAGAGTCATCATCCCCTGTGGCTTTAAGAGATTTCTTCTTCTCCTTGTCCCATTTCTTTTTGTTCTTGATTTGAAACAATCCATTTTGATGTGACCCAATTTGCCACATTCATAATATTTTACTTCATTTTTCATCTCCTTATCTTTGAAAGAGGATTTAGAGGAATTACTTCTATTTTCTTGCCATCTCCTCTTTCGTTTCCATTCACTTAGTCTCCTAGATAGCATAGCCATTTCTACATCATCATCCTCACTATCTTCTTCACTTGAGCTCTCAACTTCTTTTGTGGCTTTAAGAGCTGTAGCTTTCTTCTTGTCCTTCTCACCCTTATCTTCCTCTTTTTCAGTATGCAATTCAAAGGTGAGGAGCTTGCCAACTAGTTCATTGGTTCTTAGAGTACTAAGATCATGAGCTTCTTCAATTGAAGAGACTTTTAATTCAAAAATCTTCTTGGCTCTTAGTGCTCTCAATATTTTGCTATTGACATCACTTTGATCATATATTTTTCCATATTTCTTCAAATTGTTGATAATAGCAAGTAACCATTTTGCCATTTTGGTGACATTTTCATTGGGCTTCATTTTAAAGAGTTCATACTCATGTCTATGTATTTGGGTTTTGGTGAACCTCACTTGTGTAGTACCCTCATGATAATTCTCTAGAGTTTTCCAAATGCTATGTGCATAAGTAAAATATTAGAATCTTCCAACTTCTTCTCTAGATATGGAATTCACCAAGATGGATGATGCTATATTGTTTTTGTAGTAAGCTCTTTCTTGATCATCCATCCATTTTTCTCTAGGAAGAGACACTTGGATACCTTTAACCTCATGAGTAGGAAGTTTCCACTCATTTTTCACAAATTTCCAAAGCTCAATTCCCTCGCTATCAAGAAATAAATTCATCTTGTATTTCCAACAAGAGTAATCCATTCCATCGAAGTAGGGTCTAAGTTATGAGTTAAGATTTCCATAAGAATGAGAAATTGAGATAGATGAAGAGGTGGTTGACATTGTGGATCAAATTTCACTATTAAGCTTTTTGAAATTTTGAGGTTCTGATACCAATTGTTGATCTAAGATAGCAACCAAGAGAGAGGTGAATTGATTGATTTGAAGAAGTGATGGTAAATTGAAAATTTAAAATCAAATAAAGGCAAGAGAGGAGTAGAGTATAGAAGAATGAACACAAGGAATTTATAGTGGTTCTGATTACCTCAATTCTAAATCCACTTCCTTAATAACTTGTTAAGGTTCCACTAATCTTGAGTTTTTACAAGCTCAACTCTAACTTGGTGTTTTCACAATCTCACACCGAAATTTTACAAGGTTTGAGAATTTTCCTCACAATCCAACAAGAATATTTCCAGGCTCACTCTACAACCTAAGTGTTTCGAAGTTCAGACTCAAACTTACAATGGTGCTTCAATACTCAAACCCAACACTCAAAGAGTATATGTATAAATTTTGATGTACAAAAATGTGATTTCTTATGGTATTTATAGCCTTCAAGTCTTTAATTAGCCATTTGGAGTGGGAGCCAACATGTTTGATTCTTGTCTCCCACTTTATTCACTTTTTCAAGCAATTTCATGGTCAGACTGTCTTTAGTCTGGTCGGCTCGGGCTTTACATGGCTGGACTGAGCTTAGTCTGGTCGTGCTCTTCATATATTCTTACAAAAGTTCTTTAATGGCTAGTACATGTGGCATCCACTAATTGAGTGGATAAATAAAGACTATATTTTTTAAACTCCGTACCAATGGTATACTCAGGATTTGTTCAACCTGGTCAATCTTCATCTGGGATTGCTGAGAATTTGAGAGTATTGATGACCATGAGCACTACTAGAACTTCTTGGATTTTTAGCTCTAGCTTGATGCGATCGGTCTGCATCAGGTCCGATTGTACATGTCATGGTATGCTAAAGTTTTTAGAGCATTCAGTGATCGTGAGGTCTATTGGATATTCTGAGGATTTATCATGTGCTCAGTATGTTCGGACTTCGCAATAGTCCAGTTGAGACATGTAGTCTGCTCATCAAGTGGGAGTGACATTGAGCATAAACTCTTCTAGATACTTTATCTTGAGTTTATTATGATATGCTCGTCCTTGGTTCTATTAACTTAAGGATGGGTATGTATAGTTCTTTGCTCAGCTTGTGCTCTATATGGTCAGCTCATACTTTGTCTAATCAGCTCGTGCTTTATCTTATCAGCTTGTTCTTGGTGCATTCTCCAGTCTGGTCAACTCTATTTTGGAATGTTCATGCTCGTTACTTCGTTACTCATCATTTTGGTAGACTTTCAGTGGGTTCAAACAAGAATAACAAGCTTTGCTCGGTATCATTATTTCATGGCTCAATATGGCAAACTACTTTTCTGAGTCTGATTGGCCTGGTTGATGGTTTCGACGGACTTTAGAGAAATCTTCAATAAATTTTAGGTTCTGCAAAATGTAGCTTGGTTCAAATATTAGTCCTGTTCAATTTGATTGCCTAAGATCAAAATAAAGACCAATAGTTTGGCTAACATGTCCAAAGATAATAAGTAGTTTTTATACTACTATATTATATAGTATTGTGCATTAATAAACCATACGGTCAGTCATTCAAACAAACCCTAAAAACGTAATGGCTCATTTAGTGTTGATATTTGTCCTTCATTTGCTTCCAACCATTATTAGTGCCACTTGTTGTCATATCCGCCCATCGCATTTATGCATAGTAGTCATGTGCACAATGAGAGAAGGGGAAAGAAGAAGATAATTCCTGACAACGGCCCCAGATAAGGCTATAGGATCAATGGGACCTAATTGAAGAAAAATGCAAAGTTTTAGGGAGGTGGCTGTAATTTCAAAAAGTTTTGGGGAGGTGACTATAATTTCAAAAAGTTTTAGGGAGGTGACTGTAATTTCAAAAATTTTTGGGGAGGTGACTGTAATTTTCAAAAGTTGTACTGGATGTTCTTTATAGTGCACATAACAGATTCCAAAAATGGAAAGTAGAGAAAAATCAGGTCGCAACTAAGCGTAACGGTTTTTCCAGAAAATGCCCCGTTAGAGAGAAACGAAGACACGTAGACTAGGGACATTTTGGTCATTATAAATTAAAATTTATACATGAATTTAAGTAGGAAATAAACACACGAGTGAGTAGAGGACGTCGAGGGGTTGAATATGAAACGATCGTCAGTAGAAACGGAGCCCAGGCAAAGCCCGAGCAAAGAAAGGACCTAAAGGGAATTTTGTAAAAAGTCAAGGGCTTATTGGTAATTTTTCAAAATGACTTGGAAACTTAAAATAGACCTTAAAAATAGAAAGTAGAGGTCGAGAGGATCAAAACCATATGTAGTTTGCCTCGTGGAACTGTATGGTTTAAAAGTTACGACCGATTAATTGCCGGAGCAAAAAATGGGCCCGGTTCCATGTAGGTACCATATGGGTGACATGGAATAACTTGGGGTACCAAATGGGAAGAGGTACAAGTTGGAGGACTTGATTGGAAAGAAGAATATAAAAAACTTCTAATGGCCAATCATATTTAGCCATTTAAAAGTTAAAAAAAGAAGAAAGAAAAAGGTGTGGACAAATGGTCATAAACCATTCATCCAACCCAAAAGTGGACATCATTTCCACTATATATATATCATAACAAGAGGAGCAAAATCTCTCTCCCACAAACTCTCCCAAAAATTCCGCCACCATAGGAAGAACACCAAAGAGTTTCAAATTTTTATCAAGTTTGATTTTCAAGGTAAGTTTTAAGGTTTTCAAGTATGTAGAATTCAATTCTAGTATCAATTTTAAGTATTTATATATCTATTGAAAGATTGGAAATTAGGGTTCTTATAGTGGATTTGGGAAAATTTTAAGTAGTGATGATATTAATTAATTAAATGGAAGAATCAAGGTTTCTATGGTTTAATAAGGTTAGATTAGGGTTTAGTTTGAAAAGAAATGGAAGGGTAGTTTATTGTTTTAAATTTCTAAGGTTTATATTTAAGGTTGTGTTCTTGAATTTCTTGAAGGAGAAACAAAGATTAAGGAAGGAGAAGAAGGAAAGGCAAAAAGGAATTAAAAGAACAAGGTTTGGTACTTTACCTTGGAAAAATACTTTACCTTTGAAGAATTAATTTTCCTTCCAATTTTCTTACCAAAACTTTATCTATGGAACTTTTGCTATGGATGCATAAATGTATTGTTTGAGTTTGAATTCATTTGTTGAGTGATATTTTTAAACCCATGGGGTGATTGAGTTGTTAAATTCAATTGAAATCTATTGTTTCCAAAGATTTTGGTAAAAGAGTTTATGGACTCTATTTAGTCCAAATTGATTTAAACAATCAAGTTATTTTAAAAGGGAAGTGTTTAAGTCTTCATTATATTATTATGGAAGCTTTGAAATGGGTTTAAAACAGAAAAATAAACAAATTTTGCACTAAATGTAAGTTTTGGCCGAATTGGTGCTTTTTGGGATCCAATTCTGGACCTAATTTTGGGCAGCCAGTTGAGGCAGTAAACGATGGAATTTTTCGACGAAATTTTATATGCAATTAGTCAACATATGAAATGAATGTCCTGTAAAATTTCAGCCAAAAATAAGATTATTTACCTGGTCAAATGCATGACTGAAACGGACTGAAATTTTGACGAAAACCCAGATTTTACTATTCATTTGGTCATGCCATTTTGCGTTGCCGATTTTACGTGCCGCGACACTATTTATTTGGTCAATTTGTGATTTTTGAGGAATATTTTGAAATGTTTAATATGTTTATTGTGGATTTTAAATATGTGAAAAAGGATAATGGTTTGACTAAAGAATGTGGTGCGTGGCGTAAATGGCAAAGCGCGATGGAAATTAAAATGATTTCTCGAGTCATTCTAAAATGAAGTTTGAGACTTAAATTGAATCATTTTAACCTTTATGCTCTACTGGGTAGTTGGGAGTGGTAGATAAGGGTATGGTGTACTATACTAACTTATGCAGTACTGCTTAATATTGTGATTGAATTGTTATGATTTGAACTCAATGGTGCGGCCATTGGGGGCCAATGGTAAGGGCCATTGGTTATAACCAGGATGGTGAGGGTCATTCCTGTGATTTGATAATGGTGGTGAGGGCCACCTATATTACAGTGGTGAGGGCCACTGCCTTATCGCTATGGTTCCCTATATTCCAGTAGAGCCAAAGTCCGGTTATTATTATTTTTAAACTATGTAATGCAAAATGAGTTTGAATTATGGTTTTTACATTTGTTGAAAGCATATTTACACTGCATGTACAATAACTACCATTGGTTTAGTATTGGTTGATTATTGATTTAATTATTTCCTTTTATTTCAAATGCTTTCATGTTTTAACTATATTTTCATCGGTAAAGCACCCACTGAGCGACATTGCTCAGCGAGTTAAGTTTTCCTTGACTCGTAGGTTTGGAGCAGTAGCTAAATCTTAGAAAGTGATGACTAGACCCACAGCAGCTCAGGGTAGATCTCCTAGTTTCCATTATGAGTTAGCTAGTTGTGGCATGTATATGTATATATAAGATTAAGGATTACTATGTTATACTGTACCTTAGTAGTATGTAATAAGAATAAATCTCTACTTTATTTTGTATTAGAAGTGTGAACTTTTCTTGCAGGTTTGTAGTTGAGGGTATAAGGTGGATTCATTGGGAGTGTATTGAAAACTGATTGTGTAAAAATGTTTTCAAAAATTAGAAAAATCAGTTTTGTTGATACTTGGGACCCAATTTCTAGGCGAACCTCTGGCAAAATTTCTGTAAAAATTGGAACTAAATTTGACTAAGTAAAATTGGTAGTAATATTAGGATAGTGTGGCGTCTCTACTTGGCTTACACATGTAGGCCGGGAAGGGGTGTTACACTTGTCTTGCTTGAAAATCCACTGGAGTGAAGGGTCACATCTACTGTCTCTCTATGATTAAAAAATAAAGGCCTTTTAGAAAATCAATCTCTCTCTATGTTTCAAAAAGGGGCAAAATGCAAAGAAAATCATTCCTAAAAACTACTTTCCAAATTCTCAATGATGACAATACCTAAAAATTTGAAATTCTTTAGGAAAATCAGAAGTAAAAAGAGAACCTAAACCCAAACATATTTTTAACTTTAATATTTGAATAATAAATTATAGTGTCCATAAGTTATTTCTTTGAATTGTCACCGATTAGAGGCAGGTTTATCAAATCAGTGGTGAAAAAGAGAGATAATAAGATAAGGAATTAGGAAGAGAGTAAGAGTAGAGACAAACAATTAATTTTTTATTATATTGATTATGAGGTGGACTCTAAAGATCCCTCTTCGGTTCAAATTTGGGTTCTACTTTGGTTAGCTCTCCTACCTATAAGAAAAGAGAAGGGATCAGGCTCTAGTAGGGAGATTCTGATGTCTAAGTTAGTGATCAATTTTTCTGCAAATAGAAGAGCTTAAAAAGTTACAAAAAAGATCCTTTACCTATGGGAATCCATCCCTATTTATAGTTGAGGGATAGGGACCAACATCTGTATGTGTTAGCGAATCTTCAGGATGTATCAGTGTCATACACCTGCTATATCAAAGGCCTATTTGTTGAACACTAGGGAGATAGAGGTAGCAAAGCTTGAAATTGAGGTTCAAAGTCCAAGAAAAGCTCGGTCATAGTGATGTAGGAGAATAGAGCTCGATCTAAGAGCTCGGTAAATAGAGTATAGTACCATATATGAATGTCATTGTATTATTGGCTTGTGATTTCAACTAGGATTTCCTAGTTAGAATCACGACCATCATATAATTTCTCAAATTTAGAGAAAATAAGGGATTTTTCTCTCTAAATTACTAACAAGTTTTTAATTTTAATATAACTACTATTTCCAATTTTTTTATTGGTCTCTTTTTTATAGAAAAGGGGTGTGAGATTTCAAGTAATACTAAAATATAAGTATCATATTATTCATAGTTTTATTTCATAATTTCCGCTTTATGTAATGGATGATTAAAACATCATAATCGTTAGTAATAATACACATATATATATGTTAATAAAAAAATACATATATATTAATTTATTTCTAGTAAATTTTAAGCATACTTGTTAAAATTTAACTTTTTAGTTAAATTTTTACTTGTAATACTTTTATTTTTAATGTGGTTTTGTTTGTAAATTTTATTGTTTTAGGTGGTGCTTTAACAAAATTAACAACTGAGAAAACTTGAAATATTTTGAGCGTCAAATTTCATATAAATGTGTTTAAGTTATAAGAAAAGACGAGAACAATAACTAGTGGATTTTACCATATGATGTAATGGTTTTTGAGTAGGCAAAGGATTTCACCACTTAATTCACCACTTAAGGGTTGATTTTGGGAGAAAATCACCACTTGAAGGTGTACACGCGAACTAAACTTATAAGTCTCATACTTAAGCTCTAACTCCCTATTACAACTAGATTTTTAATTTATAATTAAGAGTTAAAGTTTTATCCTATTTAAAAGAAGTCATTCTCTTCTAAAAGAAGGGTAATATTTCAAGGAGGAGGAATTATCAATGTACATAAGGAAAAGAACGAAAAGAAAGAGAATTTAGAAAATAAAATTTGCATTTTTTAAGTCGCAGTACTATGATTTTCAATTAAAGTCTAAGTTTGCTTGTTCTATATCTTTGAATTTGATTTCTTATCATGGGTTTTTGAACATGAATATCATGAACTAGGTTAATTTTAAGGATATCTTTAATATAGCTTGAATTCTTTTTTTTAATGTATCCAATTAACTTTCTCTACTTTTGAATTGTATATAGTTATACTTAATGTTTTTAATTAACTAGTCATTAATTAATTGATTGATTTATTTTTATAGAATTAATACAGAACGAAACTCTTGATAATTAAATTAAGTTATAAATAATACAATAATATAGTTTGAATGGAAATAATGTAAAATATTAATAAATATTAATGAATAGTTTTAGGATAAGTTTAGAAGGGCATATCAAATATTTAGAAATTATTTTTTCCTTGCATAAGTAATTAAAATTGATTGCTAATAGATTTAGTTAAAAGCAGTGAATTCAAGTAAATTTCAAAGATACACTAACTTTAAATTTATTTATTTTTATCTCTAAATTTTTTTTTCAATTTTTTTATTTTTAATTTAATTTGACTATTAATTTAAATTTAATTGTCTAAATAATAGTGAAATTAACCCAATTTTGATGCTCAGTTTTCAATTATCATTGAAACGATATTCTCTGACTCTTTATTACTTGAATTAATTTTGTGTATTTGCAAAAAATAACACTACATTAATAGTTCATTTCTCATAAAAAATTGAATGCATAAATATCCATTTTCAATATATTTAATTAATAAAAATAATTCAATAACTGTTAAGAATACTTTTAGAAACATAAAGGGAAAAAGGAAGAATGGATAAAATGTAAGAATGAAAAATAAAAAAAAAGAAAAAAAAATTTGTGAGAAAACTATAAAAAACTACTATGTGGTTGTTTAACTATTTTTAAAAAAGAGTCTGATTATTTTTTAAAGACTTAAATTTATTATTTATTTTATTATACGCCTAAATATTAAATCAATTAATATAATTTTTAATTACTTTTTTGTTATATATAATTAATTAAAAAATATTTTTTTTATCATTTCATCGAATGCCATATGATTAATTTTATTTAATTATAAAATTTCAAAAATGCTTTTAAGAGAAAAACGAAAAATAAATTTAAAAATTTTTATACCTGAAATTTCATCAACATAATTTTTTTTTTTTATGTTTTAGAAAATCAATATAATCTATGAAATTATATTATTAGTTTAATCTCACCCAACAAGAATTTTAGTTTTTTTAATGCGTGGCCCTTGGTTGATTGTTTTCCCTTAAATTAAATCATAGCACTCTAAATACCACTAAAACATTAAAGTAGATGTTATTTGGAGACTTGGAACCCATCAATGATAAATAGCAACTTAAGACCCACCACCTATATGCTTAGAAGCAATTCCTTGGAAAGTTAAATCAAATTCTTTATCTAAGAGCTTGAGTCAAACCTAATAATGTAAAAGAGAATCTTGGTATTATCAACACTTAATAGTCAACTCTTTGTGCAGAAATTGATTTAAACAAGAATCAAGGAACAACAAAAGATATTCTCTCTAAGAACAAAGTTCTGTAATTTTTCTCTCTAAGAACAAAATTCCGTAAAATGTTTTTTAAAAAAACAATGACTAACTTTCTTGCATTGTCCAAGAGATGTTTAAATGAGTTACAAGGAATGAGAACATTAAATTAGGGTATTTTGTAACAGGAAAAAACTTATTCTTGCACTACTAAACTAACCTAGCAAGATTTAGGCTTTACACAAACATAACCCAATCCTATAATTAAACTTAAATTCAAAGAAATGAAAAATTCTAGAAAAATACCTAATTATAAATAGCGACTAAAAACATAATTATTGGGCTTAAGGACACAATTAGCCCATGGATGCTCATGGACGAAGCAAAGTTGAACTAGGTCTTGAGTTGATTGTAGAATCTAAGCTTGTAGTTGGAGTCTTATAAGCGGAGATTTTCACCCTAACTCTCGGTGGAATAGTTCTTATGACTTTGACACTATTAGGCTCTAAGCCTCAGAGAATACAGGCTTAAACTCGGAGAATAAGAATTATCATTTGGATGAGCCAGGAAGTAAATAGAAGGGGTAGATGACTCGATTCCTAAGAAATTTTCAATCTCTACTAGGTTTAGAAAGTTGGGTATGCATAAAAAAGGTGAGAAATGGCCCAACATCCCCATAGCTCTCTGTTCATTGGAATCAGCCTCATTTTCATGACTAAATATTATTAAATTTGTATATTAGTATAACATTATTCATATTACAAGTAATTTAAAATAAACATCTAGCATATCATAAATAAAAAATCTAAGGTATAAATAATAAAATGGCCATCCATTCAAGATGGAAACATATCCTTAGAACTTTCAAGGTCTTTAAAAATGGATACTCACATAAAGTAGGAATGTACCCTTACAAATGTCCCAAAAAATAAGATAAAATAAACAAATAAAATAAATAAAGCACCCACAAGTGGAAATATGCTTTTTACATTAATTCCCCATAAATAAACAAATAAGCAATCAATTAACAACTTAAGATAATAATTTAAAGTGAAAAACAAATTTAATGATTGAATAACATAACAAATAAAATAACGAAAGGTAAAGGTACTAATAATAAAACAAAGCAATAACATCACAATAAGTAAAAATGAGATCTAAAATAACATCACAATAAGTGAAAATGAAATCTAAAATATCAAAATCCAAAACCAATATGAATTCCAATAACCTAGATCATGGGGTTTTCAAAAGACTAAGCAAGGACAAAATAATCATAAAATTCAATCAATTCCTAAATATTTTTGAACCACGGTAAGCAAGTAAAACCACCATTATTATTTAAACACATTTAAAAGTCTATGTAAAAGTATGAATTAAAACACAATCTGAAATGCAATTTAGAAAGACCAATCAAATTAAATTGGTTTTGATTTAAGATGTGGTCCTCTGTTAAATTTCCTAAATATTTATTAGGTGAAGAAACCAATTATTTATTGAATACAATCATTAATTCTTATTTAGAATAAAAAAATTAAAACCATGATTTTGAGAAATATACCAGCTTTGCGGATTTGTTAATTCAGGCTGAATTGAAAACTGGCACACTTCCTTTTCAAAATGGTCTAGAAGTTTGCCTCAAGATTGTTCTCTAAGTCTGAGTTCTTTTCTTGTGTATATTTTACTATTTGTGTCTTTTAATTGCCTTTCAGTCGCCTTTCCCTCGGTCCCCCACATTCTATTATTTTTATCCCCCTTATATAGAAGATATTAGGGTTAATCAAGCCATAAAGTCCTGATTTAGCTAGGAAACTCCGTAATTATCCAAAAAACCAAGTAATTTAATACGGTTTAGAAACAATTAAAGTAATTGTCTCCCGACAAATTAGCCATGATTCATGGCCAATTCACTATAGGCATAGAATGGTTAGCCCAATAAATTTTGAATTTCTAGACCTTTTTTTAATTGGGTTCAGATTTATTCAGGGACTAGAATTAAGAGTCTACACTTTTTCCCCCTGCTTAAACGATCTTGAATATGTTCAAAAAAGAATGAAAAGCAATTTGATTTTCCAGATGCTTCAATAAATCTATTCTGATGTCAAAGTCTTTTAATGGATGCTTTAATAAATCTGAGTTAATCTAGGCATTTCAATGAACCTAGGATCTTTTAGTAGATACTTTAATAAATCCGATCTTGTCTGGGTATTTTAATAAACCCAAGGTCTTCTAACAGATACTTCAATATATTGAATTTAGTCTGGGTGCTTCAGTAAACCCAAGATCTTCAAGTGAATGATTCAATAAATCTGAACTAGTCCGGGTGCTTCAGTAAACCCAAGATCTTCAAGTAGATACTTCAATAAATTTAAAATAGTCTAGGTGCTTGAAATAAACTTGGGACCTCTAAGTGGATGCTTCAATAAATTTAAGCTTCTAGAAACTATATTGATTCGAGTTTTAAATTGATATGCTTCAATTAAATCTCATAATTTTTTGGTCGTAACTACAGGCAGTAAGTGTTAGATGCTTTAAAAAATCTTGATTAAATTATTGATTTTCTTTTAAAAAAAATGTTCGAGTGCTTCAATAAACCCACAATACTGCACTGTTAAGATACTTCAATCAATCCAATTCATGCTAGATGTTTGGATACTCCAACAAATCTAAATATATTCATCATAATTTAATTCTTAGTATATTTGACTGTGGATACTTAAACAAAGACACTAAATTCTAACTTATAGAAATTTAATTTTGGATACTTCAAAAAATCCACTAAATCATATGTCTTTGCATAAATGGATCTTTATCTTGATTCTTTATTCTTGAGGATGGACCTTTATCCTACATCAATTTTAGCTCTTTTAGCTAGACTGACCTTTTGTCATTTGTATCTTTATTCATTTAAGAGTTTTGACCTAATTCTAGCTACTTGTTCCATTCTTTAATTGATTTTGCTTTCAATAATTCAAATATTCTTTTCATTGGATACTTTATCTTTGCCCCCTATGTAGGCTTAAATTGGCAATTCTACCTCATGTGTAGGCTTTAGTCAATGTTTTTGCAAGCATGCATCCCTTTTATCTTTTGTAATGGGCCTTTCAAGCCCCTTAATTCTATGTTTGCTTCTCATCATCTACTTTATAGAGTAGCAACTGTTCACTTTGACAAAGGGATAGGCAATACAAGACAAAAAAGTGTAGACATACTCATGAATGTATATATTATATGCATGAGTGATACTTACAATGGTTATATTGACTCACAAACCGAGGTGATAGATCAAAGAATTCCTATTGGTACCTTTGAGATGTTCATTAAAGTCTTGCATTAGATCAACAGACGATATCACATTCATGGTTGTAGAAAACATGAATAGTAAGGGTAACCCAATAAGAGTAGTCAGAGATATAGGAGACCTGCTTCAATACATTAGTTGATAACTTCTCCATGACCTTGCAAACGATCCTTTCATTAGCCCACCTTTGCCCAATGTGTCCTTTAAGGTTCGATAGTGTAATGTACTTCCCTAAGCTTGAAGGCTCGTGTGATAAGAAAAAACTTTTTAATTTTAAAATCACATGTTAATTTGTCAAACTAGTGTCAATATACCTCAAGGCTCAGTCTTTCAAATTAACATATCTATAACATCATAACCCTAGTTACCATGCTAAACTTGGGAATAATTTTCATTTGAGTAAGAACTGTTGCACTTCAGATAGGCACATATACATTACTTGGCCAAATGTCTCACTGAGTTTTAAATATTATCTATCTCATATGCATGCTTTTTCAAACAATCTCTACTAATAGACTCCACCAACCAAGAGAGATCAACATATCTTTAAAAAGCTTGAAATGAGGTCTATAAGGGAAATTGGCTAAGTGAAGGCCATTTTTTTTAAATTGGAGCTGATGTGACATGAAGAAAAATCTTCACACTACAAACTTTTTGTTGGAATTATATACAATGGGAAACATTCTTAAAGTCTAGGCATTATTTCCACCTTCTATGCTTCTTGTTATCTCGGTTCATAAAATGACATAGTTTGAGATTTCTTTCATCTCTTTGGAAAAAAATTAGATATGATTAGGATGATTTTTTACTTTTGCAAAAAATTTGAGACCTTTATTCTTATTTTCATTTCTTCTTTTCTTTTTTTTTTTGTAATTATTTTGACCCCTTTTTTTCTTGCTTTTTTTAGTACTAACTTTAAGAGAGTTGTCTTGTTTGTACCATTATATGCTTCTGATAATAGATGAGTGGAGTAGCATGAGTCTGCTTCAATGAGGATGAATCCTTTGTTGCTTTAATGCCATCTCAAGATGAAGTATATCTAAGGCGTCAGATCTAATTCAAGTAAACTTCGATGGTCTTCATGGTCTTAATTAAGCATCCCTTTCTTTGATATTATTGCTTCTTGGTAACTCAGTGATCATCAGACTTGTCATAAGTGTCACAATAGCTTAGAGTAGGTTATTAAGTTTACAAGCCAATAGAAAGCAAGCTAAGATCTCATGAATACTCACAGGGACACACTAGGGATTGGTATTAACAAGGTTGATGGTAGCTTTTGGCTCAACAAACAATGCCTATATCATTTCGCTCTTAAATAGGCAGAGTTTAATTTTGCCTTAAAAGTTCATCAAAGTATGTTTTAAGATCAATTAGGACCTAAACACATGTAATTGTGTAGGAGCCCTCTCTATGTAAGCATATACAACTCAATACTACAAAATAATTTCCTCACCTAGTAAAGTCATTCCGATCATGATGTTAATTAATGAATATTAATAGAATCATATTTTGACTATTATTTTAGATAATTCTAATCATGTTTTTAATTGATTTCAATTGAATTTGATGTATTTCCTTTATTAAAGTTAGAATTTATCTTATTTTAGCTTAAAGTGTCAAAATACAAGTTTTTGATTGAAAGTTGAGAAAAATTTGATGAAAACAGTGCAAAAAGGCATAAGGAATTCAAGACCCATGCCTGTGGGAACCAAACAACTACTGTTTGGGCATTTATGTGATTTCCAAACTTAGAAAGATTGGACCTTTAAAGATTTACTTGAGATTTTATCAATTTTAGATTTTGAAAATGAGAAAGTGTTATTCATGAAGTTTTTAGAATGGTCTTATTTGTACAAATCTGAGTTTGTTTGTGCCTCAAAATAACTATGCAAAATCAGAATTACAAATCCAAATTGGAATAGGATTTCTATTCATACTAGTTTATTCGAAAAGGCCATAACTTGAGTTCAGAAGTCCAAATTGAGTGATTAGCCTAACTACATTTCGAGAGCTACAATTATTATTAAAAACCAAGCCTAGATTTAGAATTTATCAGATAGAAAAATTGCTCCAAAGTTTCAGCGAAAATTTTACAGCTTCCTTATCCTGTTAGAATTCATTTTTCTTTAATAAAATTATACTTCTTTTTCAATAAGGACTCTTCTAAATCTATCCTAACCTTTTCATACTTTTTAAAGAAGTTCCCTAAGCCCCCTATAAATACCATAGACCTCCCTCACAACCGATACATTAGACTTTAGGCTAAAAATTCCATAATTTAGGTTAAAGTTAACTTGGAAGAAGAGAGAATTTTATGCAAGAGTAATTCAAATTCAAGAAGCTTTATCCTTTCCAAGTTTGATCTTTTTAATTTATTCTCTTCAATTTTCTTTTAATTTCAATTATAATTATGTCTTTAATCTTCTTCTCTTTCTTTTTATTTTACTTTTAAATTATGAATAACTAAAACCCTATTAGAGTTAAATTATTTCTTAATTGTTTAATCTATGGAGTAGTTATTTTTAATTTGATTCAATTCAAGTTTGCTCTTGATTATTTTATTATCTTTGATCTTAATGCATTGATTATCTGGCTAGTAATTGATTGATCTGAGGTATTATGTGATGGAGCGAGGGTGGATGCACAATATTAGTTCAAGGAGGTAACAATCTTAGGTTAAATTTTATACCTAGAGATAGGATAAACACTTAGGAGGCTGATACAAAGGTTACTCACAAATCTTAATGTGTTGGCTTAATTTTCTTTTGATCACGAGAGTAGATATAATATTAAGTTCAATATTAGGTTTAATACTCGAAAGAGACTAAGCCTTAATTTAAGAGAACCCAATTAATAATCTAGAGTAGATTGAAATTTAGTCAAGACCTTAGGAAATCCATACTTAATCTATAAGAATAGGTTTAACCCTAATGCCTAAAAATATTAGATTTAATTTCAATTCAATTTAGCTTTGATTTAGTTAATTTAGTGTTCAATTTTCACACCAATTTACCATCCAAATAATAAATAGTTTAATTATTTAGTACTTAGATACCCTTCCTCATGGGAATGATACTCACTCACCTCTATATTACTTGATTACGACCTGTACACTTGCATATAGCTAGGCTAGGCCCTAACAAGTTTTTGGCACTGTTGCCTGGGAAGGCAACTATTCTAATATTAATAATACTAAACTATTATTACTTTGGGTTTTTTTATTTTTTTTTCTTTTTTTTTTCATTTCAAGATTAGGGATACATGTGCAAAAATCCCAACACCCAACTTATTCCATATAATTCTAAAATTGAAAGATTTTGTCGCAAGAAAAATAAAGAAAGGAAGGAAAACTAAAGAATAAAATTTGAGGGATCTTCATCTAACTTTCCCATTTACAATCCTCCTTTCTCATCTGATGAAGAAGAAGAATATATCAAGGGAGACTCACTACCTAGAACTCTCAAAGACAATGCCTTACCTACTATTGACATCAAATCAAGCATTGCGAGGCCACAAGTTTAAGCCAAAAACTTTAAGCTTGAGCTTTCACCCATCAATTTGATCCAACAATCAACTTTCCATGGCTTATCATGAAGATGCCTATACTCACATTGCCACCTTCTTGGAGATATGTGATACATTCATAATCAATGGGGTTGCTAATGATGCCATTCGACTTAGGCTCTTCCCAATCTCTTTAAAGGACAAATCTAAAAGATGGCTCCTCTCCAATGCATCGAGTACATTTACAACTTAGGATCAACTAGCCTTAGCTTTCTTGGCTAAATACTTTCTACCTTCTAAAACTGCTAAGCTGAGGAATGATATCACTAGCTTCATCCAATTTGATGGAGAAACTTTATATGAAGCTTGGAAAAGGTTCAAGGATCTTCAAAGAGATGTCCCCATCATGGAGTACCGGATTGGTCGTTGATTCAAACATTCTATAATGGGCTTACACCATCTATCAATAGTATAATTGATGCAGCAACTGGTGGAGGTATGATGAATAAGGTACCCGAAAATGCTTATGAACTAATTGAAAAGATGGTAGCTAATAACTATCAGTGGTCTTTAGAAAGGAACAATACAAAAAAAGTTGTTGGCCTTCAAGAAGTTGACAACTATTCCTTGCTTTCAGCCAAGGTAGATGCACCCACTAAATTGTTAGATCAAGTTAAATTGGCATCTTTATCATCCATTTGTGAAAGCTATGGAGGAAATAATCAAACTGCACATTGTCAAAGGCATGAATAAGTACAATTTATAGGCAACCAAGGTGGACCTCAAAAATTTTCCTATGAGAATACTTATAACCTAAATTGGAGAAATCATCCAAACTTATCATGGGGAAATCAAAATAATGAAATGCATTCTGTCAACCCCTTTTCATGAGAAACCAATATCAAGTGCCACAACCAAAAAAGCCATCTTACGAGGTTCCCTTGGAGAAGTTTATTAGAGTCACTTCTAAAAGCTTTGATAAAACTCAGAAGCATTGTGAGAAGCTTGAATCAAGGATGGAACAACTTGCAATTTAGAACAAAAACCTTGAAATGCAAGTGGGGCAAATAGCAAGTTCACTTAGCTCTCATAACCAAGGAACTCTACCAAGCCAAACTAAAGTAAATTCAAGAGAACATTATAATGCTATTTTTCTAAATAGCATACAGCTTGAAGATTGTTCACAAGAGACCCTAGTTCTACAAATCTCTTCCTCTAAACCTAAGATTAAAGAAAGCGAAGATGAAAAAGAGGAGGCACTAGTTGAGCAAGAGATTAAACCTTATATGCCGCCTATTCCTTTTCCTCAAAGGCTGAAGAAAAAGATGAAAGAGAATGCGAAAACTACACTTACTAAAAAGTGCAATGATCTTATTCAAAACAAGATCCCCCTCTAAACTCAAGGATCTAATCTAAGGAGTTTTTATATACCTTGTAAAATTGGTGAAATTAATTTTCAAAATACTTTGTGTGATTTATGTGCTAGCATTAGTCTAATGTCTTTTTCTATTTTTAGGAAATTAAGATTTGTAAAGATGAGGCCCACGAAGATGTCGTTATAACTTTTAGATTGCTCAGTTAAATACCCCATAAGAATTGTGGAGAATATTTGAGTTAAAGTGGATAGTGGATAAATTCTATATTTCTATTGATTTTTTTAATTTTGGATGTGGATGAGGATGTAGAAATAACAATAATTTTAGAGAGACCATTCTTACCTCTTTTACAAGTGATTATTTCAAGGAAAATTCTTTAATCACGACTTGCCTAGTTCAAAGCTCTGCTATAAAGGATAACAACAAAGAAGTAGCTAATTCTCCCATGACTTTTAAAGAAATTTCACAAGCACCACTTGAAGGGTATGAAGAGTTTGGAAAATATCACTTAGCAAATGACATCTTGGGTGAGAAAACAATTTGTGATCGCCCATCTTAAAAAGCAAAGGGTTATAGTCAAGCTAAGGACTGTAAATTAGCGCTTATTGAGAGGCAACCCAATTTTTTTTCATTCTAGTTTTATTTTTATTTTAGGTTTTTTTTATTTTTCATTAGGTCAAACTTGGATTGATGTGTGCTCTTGAAGAGATTCTTCTCACAAGATGAACACAAGGCAAAATCATGGGTCATGCACAACTTCTCCACCACCCATGCCTAAACCACTGAGGACAGTAGCAAGTTTCAAGTTTGGGGGAGTTTAACTCCAAAAATTCAGTAATGTATTCTATTTCCTTTTGAACTTGTTTAGTCATTCATAAATTTTGAGATATGGGGTACTTACAAAAAATTTTTATGGCATGGTTGAAAATTTTTAAATTTTTCTTGCTTGAAATCTTACACTTTAATGGTTGAATTCATGCCAATATTTATTTATAATTTAATAATGCTAACTATGTTGATATACTTAAATTTATCTCTTAAAATTTTAAATTTTGAGATGAATATTTTGTGAAGTACTATATTTTATATATTTCAATCTGAATGAGTTCTTGATTTTAGTTGAAAGTGGTTAATTGTGTACACTTACTTAGAGAGGACTCTTAGTCTTTTGTCATTTATTTTTTATTATCTTATGCCATAACTTGAGCTTCAGAAGACCAAATTGAGTGATTCAAAATCTAAATTCATCTAAACTTTGAGAGCTACAATTATTATCAAGAGCTCAAGCCCATATTCAAAATTTATCAAATAGAAAAATTGCTTCAAATTTTTACAAGAATTTACAACTTCCTTATATTGTTAAGATTTGTTTTCCTTTAATAAAGTTTGATTTATTTTTCAGTAAGGACTTCTAAATCTATCCTAACCTTTTCCTACTTTCAAAAGAAGTTCCCTAAGCCCCTATAAATACAATAGACCTCTCTCACAATAAATACATAACATTTTAGGTTAAAAGTTCTAGATTTTATGTTAGAGTTAACTTTGAAGAAGAGAGAAGTTTGTGCAAGAGCAATTCAAGTTCAAGAAGCTATCTCCTTTCCATGTTTGATATTTTTAATTTGTTCTCTTTAGTTTTATTTTAATTTTAATTTTAATTATGTATTCAATCTTCTTCTATTTCTTTTTATTTTACTTTTCAATTATGAATAACTAAAAACCCTGATAGTGTTAAATTATTTTTGAATTGACTAATCTATGGAGTAGTTATTTTTAATTTGATTCAATTAAAGTTTGCTCTTAATTATTTTGTTATCTTAGATCTTAATGCATTAATTAGCTGGCCAATAATTGATTGATCTAAGGTAGTGTGTGATGGAGTGAGAGTAGAGGCACAATATTAGTTCAAGGGGATAATAATCTTAGGTTAAAGCTTGTTCCTAGAGATAGGGTAAATACTTAGGAGACTGATACAAAGGTTACTCACAAATCTTAACGAGTTAGCTTAATTTGCTTATAATCAAAAGAGTAGGCAAAAAATTTAGTTTAATATTAGGTTTAGTACTCGAGAGAGACTAAGCCTTAATTTAGGAGAACCCATTTAATAATCTAGAGTAGATTAAAATTAAGTTAAGACCTTAGGAAATCCATAATTAATCAATAAAAATAAGTTTAACCCTAATGCCTAAAAATAGTAGATTTAATTTCAATTCAATTTAAGTTTGATTTAGTTAATTTAGTTTTCAATTTTCACATCAATTTACCATTAAAATAATAAATAGTTTAATTATTTAGTATTTAGATATCTTTCCTTGTGGGAACGATACTCACTCACCTCTATATTATTTGATTACGACTTGTGCATTTGCAGATAGCTAGGCTAGGCCCTAACAAATATCAATCTAGATTTGTCATTGGTTAAGCACTATAATGAACAAAAATAAACAATTATAAATGTAACAAAAAGTAAATTATTCAAATAATTTTAATTTAAAAAACAAAATTATTCTAATAAAATACCAAAGAAAGAAAAATAAGATAACCAGCACTCAAGCCTAGGGAAGTTGTTGAGTTGGAGTAAAAAATGCTTTATCTACTTGGACTTGTCAAGGGTGAGGATCTTTCCAACATTGATGAGGTTTTGTATTTCATGCCTTAATTATGTACATCGATCTATTTTGTAACCAGGTACCTGATGGAACTGATAAAAAACCTCTATATCAAAATTAGCAGAGGATTTGAAAAAGGTCGAGGGGCTAAAGGCTATAATAACCCCTTCTTCTATAATTTGTTTAAGACCCAAGATAGTTGCTTCCCTAGTTCTTAAAATTAACACTTATTTGCTGGCTCAGTTGTTACATTTACCTAAACATCTTTTTATCCCTCTTGACTGTATCCACCAGAATGGCAACTACCCTTATTGCTCCATTTTCCATTATATATATTCTTTGTCTCTCCCATTCTTCTAGCTAAAAATAGGCTTGTAGAAGATTCTTGAAATCTTTTATAAAGGCCTGAGCCATTCTTTCTTAGAGGTGAGGCAAAGTGCCCTTGATTATCATTCTAATATGGTCAAAATCATATGGTCTTTTCTTAAGAAGAGCTAACTTATTCCTCCAACTCTTTATATAGACAACAAAACTCTCATTCTATCTCTGCCTCATAGACTCAACCTCCATCAAGGTTATCTCTAACTTAATATTGTACCCATACTATTGGATGAAAGCTTTAAATAATAAATCCCAGTCAGTGCTCTCCTCTAAAGTGTTATACTGGTTTTGCGTCACAGGATCCAAAAAAAGCATAAAGTATCTTAATGTTTGAGCCTTAGTGGCTTTAACAGATTGCATAGCAGTAATGTACTGCTTGACAAGCAGGTGAGGATTTTATTTACATCTTTACTTAGAAAAAGCAGACATTTTGAACTTGTATGGTAGATTATTATCTTCTTTGAATAGCTTGTCTACTTCCAAGACCTTTTCAACTTTCAGTCTTTTTGTAAAGTTCTTTTCTAAATCAATAATTAGTTTTTCAACATCAGTAGATTCAGTCTTCTCTATAACCTGCTCTCTTCTTTTCTGTTGGAGGTATATATCCCAAACATCATCATCGATCACCACCTTTTCTTCATCAAAAGCTACCTCAGCCACATTAGCCTTTCTCTCATCCTTCTGCTTCTTAGAACTGGTAGATACCTTAGTAGTGTTATTTTCTACCACTACATCTAATTGACTTTTCACAGCCTCAGCCAGGGTCCTCTTTAATTCTTCCATCTTAGATGTGAGGGCTTCATTTACCAGGTTCTGAACTTGCTCACAATCCATTGTTTTTGGTGCAAAGTTGACTGAATTCTCACTGAACTCTAAGTCACTGATGTAGGTCGGGTTGTCGTATGCTCTCTGACTGTTGTACTCCAGGTTTATCAGCTAAAAAGGATCAACGCGATGCAATATAATGTATGTAAGCATGTATGCATGTGTAGCAAATAAACAAATAGAGTCAGGACGTTCCTTCCAACCTTATTTCTTCTTAGACATGAGTGGAAAATCTCTTTCCTAGGTGTTATGGTTAGCAAAGATATGACCGGGGATATCTTTATTTTTGAAATAATCACTCAGACGAAATAACCAATAATTGTATTTTCAAATACAGAAGTCAGCCTATGATAATTCTCAATAATTAAGCCTTAATCCTTTGGATCCACTAAAAAATTTGAGCAGCATTTCTGCTATATTTTAGATTAAAATTAAATTAATAGGTTTATTATAAATAGACTTCTTATTTAGAAAGGCAAATAATGATCCATGCCACAAACAAGCCCACAACCAACAAATCGTGGCACAAATAAGGCCCATAATTAATTTTAATATTCCATAATTGACCGAACTAAGCCCATTTCTAAAATTTTTCTTACAAAAATAATTTTTTAGCCATAATTTGAAAAATAATTTTGGGCCCACATTTGGAAAATAAAGCCATTTGTAAAATAGGTTATTTCAAAATTTGATTTTGGGCTTCGTACTTAGGTCATAATTGTTGACCCATCTTTGAAGAGTTATGAAAAGAATTTTTGGGTTATACAAAATTTTAGGCTTTCACCATAATTATATCATATTAGGAAAAGACAAACCAAACGAGCTTTAATTCAAGTCAAAATATGTTAATCATAGTCAAACAGTAAGCATTTAGGGTAAACCTAAGAAAAATTACCATGCTAACTACATGAGCTTTAATCATTAAGGTAAAAGACTCACATTCCCACAACAAGTATATACCAAAATGTACAAGGTTGTGAGTGGTTATGCAGTACTCTATCTCCATATGTTGAATGAAAGTATGATATTACTTATACATGCATAACACGGGTTCTATAGGGTATCTTAACTCACACGCACTATGTAGTTCTAAGTGATGTAATAAATACTATTACAATAAGAAAAAATAAAATAATATAAAGACCAATGGAATAAACTTCTCTTATCCCCAATAAAGTCGTGCACTATGAGCAGGAATTTTTACTCTCACTCCCAGTGGAATAGTTCTTGCAACTTTGATAATGTTAGGCTCTGGGACTTAGAGAACACATGCCCAAACCCAGAGAATAGGAGTTGGCACCCAGAGAGTTGGAAAGAAAATAGAAGGGGGTTGGTGACTCTATTCCTTAGGAATCCCCCACCCCTACTGGGTTCAGAAACTTGGGTACACATGGGGAAGGTGAAAAAGGGGCCAACACTCCCATAATACGTGGTTCATTGAAATCAATATATTTTTTAGATCTAAATATTATTAAATTTTTATATTATTATAACATTGTTCATATTACAAGCAATTTAAAATAAATATCCATCATATCATAAATAAACATGTAATATCCCAAACTATACCCTAAAATTTTTGGAATGATTATTGTTGAAATTGGATTAAATGTTTTTGAAGTGTGTATAAAGGATTAAGAGGAAAGAGAAGTGTGTATATGTTGTATATATAGAGATATATACAACATATACAAGTCAACTAATTAGTTAGTCAAATGAGATATTTAATTATATTTGGATTAATTGAAATTGAATAATTAAGTGGATGATGATATTTATGATTATTTTATTATTATAATTGCTTGGTGGATATTAAAAGAGGACATTAGTGGTTAAGAGACAAGTGTGCTTATCATCATCTTCTTCTTTCTTCTTGTGCTTAGCCGGCCATCACCATTAACAAGAGGGAAAGAGAGATTTTATTCTTCCTAACTCAAGATTGAAGGGTGTTTCAAGTGATCAAGTTGGAAATCTAAGAGTTTTCATCACTTTTGGTAAGTTTCCCACTTGTTTCTTTGGTTTTCTTTTGAGTTTGTGCATTGAGCTTGGTGTATGGTTGTTTATGATGTGTGTATGGTTGATTTTGTTATGCTTGTGGTTGTTTGGTCTAATTGGCTTTGATTTTGGGGTTGGATTGAAGAGAAAGAGTTAGGTTTGGTGAAAGAACAAGAGTTGTGGATTGTGTATGGGTTGAGTTATGATTGTGATGGTGATTTGTGTTTGATGCATGAAATTGAGTTTTTTTGATGTTTATGCAAGTTTAGTATGGTTTATTGATGGTTTTGGGTAAGATTGTTTGGAGTGGAAAATGGTAAAGTAAGTTATTTGTTGGATGTGGTGTTGTTGGTGTCGGAATCAGGGTTTTTGGCCTGGCACGCCCATGAGCACGACCAAGTCTTTGGGCGTGTCAATGGTTCTATTTTCTAGATGGGTGACACGACTAGTGACACGCCCATGTCACTGAGCATGTCACAGCTTCTGTGTTGGAGTAGTATTGACACGAGCAGTGACACGCCCATGTCACTGAGCGTGTCATAGTTTCTGTGTTGTTGGTAGATTGACACGTCTAATGACACGCCCATGTCACTGAGCGTGCCATAGCTACTGTGTTGAGGGAGGATTGACATGGCCAATAACACGCCCATGTCACTGAGCATATCAAAGCTTCTGTGTTGTGAGTTTAGGGCACGATCAGGGACACAGAAGAGATTGAGTTGCCCTAATCCAAGTGTTAAAGGATTCTTGGAAGAAGAAGTGGTTAGATTGGTGTGAGTTGCTTAAATGGTTGCATACATTTACATGACTTTGGGACTTAACACATTTGGTTGTAAATGTGTTAAGTAATCTATTATATTGTTGATACAATTGATTAATGCTATGATTTGCATAATGTGAAAGATAAAATGATCATTCAAAATGTATGTACAATGCAATTGGTTATGTATACCCTAATGATGAGATGTGAAGCCATTGTTGTTGGCTATAATGATGCAAATGAAATAATTGGGGCATGGTTTCCTAGATGATTATGGTAAAATGAGAATGGAATTGATAATGAAATAATAAAAGAATTGTGTGCCTAATATATTATTCAATTTTCAGAGTTTTGTTATTGGTGGTATGCCTAAAAGTAATAATACCTTAAAGCTGGGTTGGGCTTGGTCCTTGAAGCCAAGTTGGGTGGATGCTTAGCTCCCCTTGAAGCTTGGTTGGGCCTAGTCCTTGAAGCCTAGTTGGGATGTTACATATGAGATGTTTCTTATTGTGATAATGATTCGCCTACGGGCTTGATAAATGTGATTATTGGACCAAAACATTAACTCTGGAATTTGAATGACATATTAGTTTCTTTTGGGCCCATGCTTGTCTTTGCTTTAATGTGAACTATGAATGAAGGAACAAATGAACAATAGAATGAGATTTAATATTATGAAATACGGCATTTTTGAATTTTGTTTCTAATGCTTGAAAGTGTGACATTGGCATTACAATTGAAGCATATTGTTATTGTGGTTTGTACCACTAAGCCGTAGGCTTAGCGTGATTGTGGTTCATTGTGCAGGTGACAGGGTAGATCCAGTTGAACCGGAGAGTTAAGCTAGACTGAGTCGAGTCTAGGCTTGTGATCCCTTGTGAAGAGTTAATTTTTGGACTTCAAGATCAGAGACGAACTGCCAAGCATGTATAATTCTATATTTTTGTAATTGTGGATTTTGATGTATATATATGTATGTATATGCCACTATATTTTTCGCTGCTTAATAAACAAATGTTTTATCTATTATGTTTTATAATATAACTTAAATGTTTTAAGTCTTTCTTATATTGCTAAATTGAAAGATTGGTTTGCTTTAAAATAGACCGTGACATTCCTATATCCGGTATACATATATTACAGACGTGGTTGAATGTAGTGTGCGTATATGGGGTATAGGGGTGTTGTAATTGTTTTGGTATCAAAGCCTAGGTTTGAGGTTCTCAACCTAGGTGAATTGTAAGAAAAAGAAAATTTTGATTTTTAAAATATGGTTTTTGAATAAGATATATGCATTGGTACTGGCAGTTTCTGATCTTTGATGAGGTATATTCTGCTGTGTTTGCAAATATAGGTAGTGATTGCGTCTCAGTCACGTCAGTCCATAGAGGGCAGTGCTGAGATTATAGCTCCTGAATAGGGTAGAGCTGGAGCTAGGGTTGAGAGATCTATAGAGGCACCTGCTCCTGTGCCAGAGAGATCAGCTGCTGATGAGATTCCACCGGTTTGGTTACGACATGTAGTAGAATTATTGAGGCAAGCTCCAGTGCAGCCGCCGCCATCGCCGCCACAGCCGCAAGTACCGGTGAGGCAGTATGATAAATTGAGAAAGTTTGGAGCTGAGGATTTCTTTGGTATTACAGATCCTGCAGTAGCTAAACAGTGGTTGGATAGAGTTCAGAGGATATTTATTCAGCTGCAAGCTACTCCTGAAGAGAAATTTGATTATGCTAGATCTCCGTTGCAGAGAGATGCATATGATTGGTGGAAGACAGTTCCACATGCCATGGATGATCCACCGACCCTAACTTATGGTGATTTTCTACTGGAGTTTGAGCAGAAGTATACTCCGAGGGAGTATAAGGATGCTAAAAAGATGGAGTTTCTGAATCTGAGATAGGAAAATCGGACAGTGACAGAGTATGAGATTGAGTATATATGGTTGAGTCATTATGCCGGTGGGATTAGTTCAGATGAGATTGATCGGTGTAGGAGATTTGAGGAGGGATTGAGGCCCTCTATTATGTGTATTGTTGCTGGTTCTCGGTACTAAGATTTTTCTCAGCTAGTTGCAGCAGCCCGGAGTGTTGAGAGAGCACAGGGTATTGCAGCAGCAACTACTGAAGATGAGACTAGAGTTAGGAGACCCCAATTTGAGTCAGGGTCTTCATCTATGAAGAGAGGTAGAGGAAGTTTTATTCCGAGAGTCAGTAGGAGCCAGAGGCAGCCTAGTAGGTCAGTACAGTATCAGAGGCAGAGACCGAGACCTACAGTTTTCTGTAGCTAGTGCTCCGACTCTAGTAGTTCAGAGATCTATTCCACCTACATGTGTTCATTGTGGTAGGGCACATGGGGGTGCTTGCTGGAAGATGGGTGGACCAGGAGAATGTTTTAGATGTGGGTCGCCAGCTCATTTCATCAAAGATTTCCCTGAGCTATCGAAGGATAGACAGACTGATACTGCAGCTTCTCGACTTAGTGTTAGCAGAGGAGGTCAAGGGGGCAGAGGTTTTAGTAGAGGTGGTTGACCCCGGATTAGTCAGAGAGGAGGTTCTACATCCGGAGGCAGTAGGCCAGACAAGGCTGGGCCATCTCAGCGAGTGTATGTGATGCAGAGGTAGCAGGATGCTTCAGCAGTCATTGCGGGTACATTTTCTTTATTTGGCATTTTAGTTCTTGCTCTTATTGATCCAGGATCTACACATTCATATATAAGTGCATCTATCTTGCCTGTGACTGAATTGCATTCAGAGTCCCTAGGATTTGATGTCTTGGTGACAAATCCTTTAGGGCATAGTGTGGTAGTTAGCAAGGTGCATCGTGATAGTTCGGTTGTGGTAGTTCGGTTGTGGTGTAAGATGAGGAGTTTCTTAGTGATTTGATTGAAATGCCTTTTAAGGACTATGATTTGATCTTAGGTATGGATTGGTTGTCTAAGCATGGGGCTATGGTAGATTGTCAACAGAAGTAGGTTACCCTAAGAACCGGTGATGGTAGAAGTGTGATGGTATCTAGTAAGCAGAGACATATTGCATCCTTGTTTTTTTCAGCTATTGCAGCTAGGAAGTTGATTCAAAAAGGGTGTGATGCTTATCTTGCTCATGTTGTAGATACCAGAGTAGTGGGTTCTCAACTTGATAGTATTCCCACAGTTGTGAAATTCCCAGATGTTTTTCCTGAGGAGTTGCCAAGGTTACCCCCTGAGAGAGAGGTTGAGTTTGGTATTGATTTGTTTCCCGATACCACTCCCATCTCTATTACTCCCTATTGAATGGCACTTGCTGAGTTGAGAGAGTTGAAGGTGCAGTTGCAGGATTTGTTGGATAAAGGGTTTATTCGCCCTAGTGTTTCTCCATGGGGAGCTCCTGTTTTGTTTGCAAAGAAGAAGGATGGTACTTTGAGATTGTGCATCGATTATAGGCAATTGAATAAGGTGACTATCAAGAATAAGTATCCTTTGCCTAGGATAGATGATCTCTTCGATCAGTTGAAGGGAGCAGTAGTGTTTTCCAAGATTGATCTGAGATCAGGGTACCATCAGTTGAGAGTCAGAGCTGAAGATGTATCTAAGACAGCTTTCCGCACAAGGTATGGGCATTATGAGTTCTTGGTGATGCCTTTTGGGTTGACGAATGTACCAGCAGCTTTCATGGATTTGATGAATAGGGTGTTTAGACCCTATTTAGATCAGTTTGTGGTGGTCTTTATCGATGATATTTTGGTGTATTCGCATAATAAGGAGGATCATGATAAGCACTTACGAATTGTATTGCAGACTTTGAGAGAGAAGCAGTTGTATGCTAAGCTGTCTAAGTGTGAGTTTTGGCTTGATCAAGTGACTTTTCTCTGACATGTGGTTTCAGCGGATGGTATAAGAGTTGATCCGAGTAAAGTTCAGGCCATTTTGAATTGGAGTCCACCAAAGTCAGTGACTGAAGTTAGAAGTTTTCTGGGTTTGGCAAGCTATTATCGATGTTTTGTGAAAGGTTTTTCTTTGATAGCTACTCCACTCTCCATATTACTTTGAAAGGGAGTTAGGTTTGTGTGGACAAAGCAGTGTCAAGCAAGCTTTGAGCAGTTGAAAGAGATGTTGACTCAAGCTCCTATTCTTATTTTGCCTGTGGAAGATAAACCATATGTGATTTACAGTGATGCTTCACATAACGGTTTAGGTTGTGTTTTGATGCAGGAGGGTAGAGTCATAGCTTATGCTTCTCGGAAGTTGAAGCCACATGAGCTTAATTATCCGACGCATGATTTGGAGTTGACAGCTATAGTGTTTTCTTTGAAGATATGGCGACACTACTTTTATGGGGAGAAGTGTTTCATCTATACAGATCACAAAAGTTTAAAATATTTGGGGGTTCAGAGAGAGCTGAATCTTCGGCAAAGATGGTGGTTAGAGCTGATTAAAGACTACGACTGTTTGATTAATTATCATCCTGGTAAGGCAAATGTTGTTGCTGATGCCTTGAGTCGGAAGACTTTGGCATATTTGATTGCTTATTCTATTTCATTGCTTATTAAGTTGAGAGCGTTGTATGTTAGTTTTGAATCATGTGATGATGGTGCTTTGTTAGCTCATTTGCAATTGAGACCGGTGTTGTTGGATCAGATTAAAGAGTCCCAGTTGACAAATGAGAAAATTTAAAAAGTTGTGTCGGATTGTCAAAAAGGAGAGAGTAGAGATTTTTATGTAAGAGATGATGACAACCTTTGGTACAAAGATAGATTGTGTGTTCCTGATGATGCAGAATTGAGAAAGACTATTTTAGAGGAAGCACATCAGTTGATTTTTGCTATGCACCCTGGGAGTACCAAGATGTATCATGATTTGAAACAACACTATTGGTGGTTAGGTATGAAGAGGGATACAGCAGAGTTTGTATCTAAATGTCTCACTTGTCAGAGAGTGAAGGCCGAGCACCAAGTTCCTACAGGGTTGCTCCAACCTTTATCAGTGCCAGAATGGAAATGGGAACGTGTGACAATGGATTTTGTGACTGGTTTGCCGTTGACTCAGAGGAAGCATGATGCCATTTGGATGATTGTTGATCGGTTGACAAAGACAGCTCATTTTCTTCCAGTTAGAATGGATTATTCTCTTGAGAAGTTGGCTGAGCTGTATATCAATGAGATAGTGAAGTTGCATGGAGTCCCCATTTCTTTAGTGTATGATAGAGATCCCAGTTCACTTCAAGGTTTTGGAAGAGATTGCATGCTACTTTGGGTTCTCAGTTGCATTTTAGCACTGCTTTCCATCCTCAGACAGATGGGCAGTCAGAGAGAGTGATACAGATTTTAGAGGATATGTTGAGAAGCTGTGCCATTGCTTTCTCTGGAAGTTGGGACAAATTTTTGCCATTGATAGAATTTGCTTATAACAAAAATCATCAATCTAGTATTAAAATGGCACCTTATGAGGCATTGTATGGTAGAAGATGCAGGACGCCTCTATGTTGGGATGAAGTTGGAGAAGGTAAGTTGGTTGGTCCCGATTTGATTAAGGAAACTGTAGAGAAAGTAAAGATAATTCGGGATCGGTTGAAAGCAGCTTCAGACCGATAAAAATCTTATTCGGATTTGAAGAGGAGAGACATAGAATTTAGTGTTGGAGATAAAGTATTTTTGAAAGTGTCTCCTTGGAAGAAGATTTTGAGATTTGGCCGTAAAGGGAAGCTGAGTCCTCATTTCATTAGACCTTATGAGGTATTGGATAGAGTTGGACCAGTTGCTTATCGACTTGCTTTGCCGCCTGAATTGGATCGAATTCACAATGTCTTCCATGTTTCTATGCTGCAGAGGTACAGATCAAATCCATCTCATGTTTTGTCGGTTGAATCTATTGAGGTGAGTACAAATCTATCTTTGAAGAAGAACCAGTGGCTATTTTGGCACATGAAGTGAAAGAGTTGAGAAATAAGAAAGTGCCACTTGTGAAGGTTCTTTGGAAGAATCATGCTAAGGAAGAGGCGACTTGGGAGAGTGAGCAAGTGATGCGAGATCAGTATCCCCAGCTGTTTCAGATTTAAGATCAGGTAATTTCGAGGACAAAATTTATTTTTAGAGAGGGAGAATTGTAATATCCCAAACTATACCCTAAAATTTTTGGAATGATTATTGTTGAAATTCGATTAAATGTTTTTGAAGTGTGTATAAAAGATTAAGAGGAAAGAGAAGTGTGTATATGTTGTATATATAGACATATATACAACATATACAAGTCAACAAATTAATTAGTCAAATGAGATATTTAATTATATTTGGATTAATTGAAATTGAATAATTAAGTAGATGATGATATTTATTATTATTTTATTATTATAATTGCTTGGTGGATATTAAAAGAGGACATTAGTAGTTAAGAGACAAGTGTGTGGGTTGACTTATCATCATCTTCTTCTTTCTTCTTTTGCTTAGCCAACCATCACCATTAACAAGAGGGAAAGAGAGATTTTGTTCTTCCTAACTCAAGATTGAAGGGTGTTTCAAGTGATCAAGTTGGAAATCTAAGGGTTTTCATCACTTTTGGTAAGTTTCCCACTTGTTTCTTTGGTTTTCTTTTGAGTTTGTGTATTGAGCTTGGTGTATGGTTGTTGATGATGTGTGTATGGTTGATTTTGTTATGCTTGAGGTTGTTTGGTCTAATTGGCTTTGATTTTGGGGTTGGATTGAAGAGAAAGAGTTAGGTTTGGTGAAAGAACAAGAGTTGTGGATTGTGTATGGGTTGAGTTATGATTGTGATGGTGATTTGTGTTTGATGCATGAAATTGAGTTGTTTTGATGTTTATACAAGTTTGGTATGATTTATTAATAGTTTTGGGTAAGATTGTTTGGAGTGGAAAAGGGTAAAGTATGTTATTTGTTGGATGTGGTGTTGTTGGTATCGGAATTAGGGTTTTTGGCCTGACACGCCCATAAGCACGACCAAGTCTTTGGGCATGTCAATGGTTCTATTTTCTGGATGGGTGACATGACCAGTGACACGCCCATGTCACTAAGCGTATCACAGCTTCTGTGTTGGAGTAGTATTGACACGAGCAGTGACACGCCCATGTCATTGAGCGTGTCATAGTTTCTATGTTGTTGGTATATTGACACGTCCAGTGATACGCCTATGTCAGTGAGCATGTCATAGCTACTGTGTTGAGGGAGGATTAACACGGCCATTGACACGCCCATGTCACTGAGCGTGTCAAAGCTTCTGTATTGTGAGTTTAGGGCACGATCAGGGACACGCCCGTGTTGTTGAGCGTGTCATGTATAGAGTTTGCCCTAGTTGGCTCTTATCCTTATTATCTTATGTGTATCTCTAAGTGAGTGTGTATAATCACCTTTGGATTAGGTTTTGAAGAGATTGAGTTGCCCTAATCCAAGTGTTGAAGGATTCTTGGAAGAGGAAGTTGTTAGATTGGTGTGAGTTGCTGTTGAGGTAAGTATAAACCTTACATGGTTGCATACATTTACATGACTTTGTGACTTAACACATTTGGTTGTAAATGTGTTAAGTAATCTATTACATTGTTGATACAATTGATTAATTATATGATTTGCATAACGTGAAAGATAAAATGATCATTCAAAATGTATATACAATGCAATTGGTTATGTATACCCTAATGATGAGATGTGAAGCCATTGTTGTTGGCTATAATGATGCAAATGAAATAATTGGGTTATGGTTGCCTAGATGATTATGGGAAAATGAGAATGGAATTGATAATGAAATAATAAAAGAATTGTGTGCCTAATATGTTATTCAATTTTCAGAGTTTTATTATTGGTGGCATGCTACTTGGTTGATGCTTAGCTCCCCTTGAAGCTTGGTTGGGCCTAGTCCTTGAAGCTTAGTTGGGATGTTACATATGAGATGTTTCTCATTGTGATAATGATTTGCCTACGGGCTTGATAAATGTGATTATTGGACCAAAACATTAACTCTGGAATTTGAATGACATATTAGTTTCTTTTGGGCCCATGCTTGTCTTTGCTTTAATGTGAACTATGAATGAAGGAACAAATGAACAATATAATGAGATTTAATGTTATGAAATATGGCATTTTTGAATTTTGTTTCTAATGCTTAAAAGTGTGACATTGGCATTACAATTGAAGCAAATTGTTATTGTGGTTTGTGCCACTAAGCCATAGGCTTAGCGCAATTGTGGTTCATCGCACAGGTGACAGGGTAGATCCGGTTGAACCGGAGAGTTCAGCTAGACCGAGTCGAGTCTAGGCTTGTGATCCCTTGTGAAAAGTTGATTTTTGGACTTCAAGATCATAGACGAACTGCCAAGCATGTATAATTCTATATTTTTGTAATTGTGGATTTTGATGTAAATATATGTATGTATATGCCGCCACATTTTTCGCTGCTTAATAAACAAATATTTTATCTATTATGTTTTATAATATAACTTAAATGTTTTAAATCTTTCTTATATTGCTAAATTGAAAGATTGGTTTGCTTTAAAATGGACCGTGACATTCCTGTATCCGGTATATATACATTACAGATGTGGTTGAATGTAGTGTGCGTATATGGGGTATAGGGATATTACAAAATAATCTAACGTACAAATAATAAAATGGGTACCCATTCAAGATGAAAATATGCCCTTACAACTTCCAAGGTCAATAAAAATGGGTACCCACATAAAGTGAAAATGTACCCTTATACATATCCCAAAAAATAAAATAAAATAAAATAAATAGTGTGCCCACAAGTTGAAATATACCTTTTATATTAATTACCCATAAATAAACAAATAAGCAATCGATTAACAACTTAAGATAATAATTTAAAGCAAAAAAAAATTAATGATATAATATCATAACAAATAAAATAATGAAAGATAAAGATATTGATATTAAAATGAAACAATAATAAACACAATAAGTAAAATGAGGTCTAAAATATCAAAATCCAAAACCATTATGAATTCTAATAACCTAAATCATAGGCTTTTCAAAAAATAAAGAAATACACTAATCATAGACAAAATAATCATAAAATTTAAACAATTCCTAAATATATTTGAACAACATTAAGCAAGTAAAAATAACTTTATTATTTAAACACATTTAAAATCCTAGATGAAAGCACGAATTAAAACACAACCTGAAATGCAATTTGGGAAGACCAATCAAATTAAATTGGTTTTGATTTAAGAATGTGGTCCTCTGTTAAATTTCTTAAATATTTATTAAGCGAAGAAACCAAATATTTCATGAATATAGTAAATAAATCTTATTTAGAATAAAAATATTAAATACCATGATTTTAAGAAATATACCCGCTTTGTGGATTCGTTAGTTCTGGCTCAATTGAAAACCAACACACTTCTTTTACAAAACTGTCTAGAAGTTAGCCTCAAGATTGTTCTCTGAGTTTGAGTCCTTTGCTTGTTGTGTATATTTTATTCTTTGTGTCTTTTAATTGCCTTTCAACCACTTCTCCCTTGCCCACCACCCAATTATGTTATTTTTTTTCCCCTTCATATAGAAGATATTAGGGTTAATCAAGCCATAAAGTCTTGATTTAGCTAGGAAACTCCATAATTATCCAAAAAATTGAGTAATTTTATATGGTTTAGCAAACAGTAAAGTAATGGGCCTCCTGACAAATTGGCCATGGCCCCATGACAAATTGGCCATAAGTCATGGCCAATTCGCTTTGTGCACATAATGGTCAGCTAGGTAATTTTTGGATTTCTTAAGCTTTTTTTAATTGGTCTATATTTATTCAGGGACTAGATTAAGGATCTATAAGTCCTCCTTACATTCTCCAATGATAGCTAGATCACTCCAAAGGCCTTACATCATGATCAATAAAGCTTCCTTAAACCATTGTAAGGGTCCTCTAGTGATGGGTTCATTGGGTAGGCAAAGGACTATATAAACCATGATTCATGGCTCTAAACTTAATTTGCTTGCACTTAATACACTTAACACAAAAATTATGCACATTAATTTTCATTTTGAGCCAATAAAATTGTTAATTTAAAACATCCAAAGTTTTAGCAACCCTAAAATGCCCCATTAAACCACCACAATGAGACTTTTAATAAGAAAAAGTCTAATAGAATAACAAGGCACACAATTTATTTTCATTAAATAGGAATCCATCCATCTTATAGAACTTAACTTAGGCTCCCTTTTCACAAGTCTGAAAAATAAGTGAAAAAGTCATTATCCTTTACATACAAGGTCTTAAAAAAAATCAAAACCAAGTATCCTAGCATCTAAGGTGGTAAAAAAAGTATACCTTCTTGAAAGTGCATTTGCAACTATATTCTATTTTCCATTCTTATACTTAATAACATAAGGAAAGAATTCTATGAACTCAACCCACTTAGCATGCCTTTTATTCAACTTACCTTGGCCTTTGATGTACTTCAAATATTGGTGGTTTGTGTGAATAAGAAACTCCTTGGGCCGTAGGTAGTGTTGCTAATGCTTTAATGCTGTCACCAATGCATATAACTCCTTGCCATACGTTGGGTAGTTCAATGTTGCAGCTTTGAGCCTTTCATTAAAGTAAGAAATGGACTTGTTTTCTTATATAAGAACAACTCTTCTACCTATACTTGAAGCATCACACTTAATCTTAAAGGTTTTAGTAAAATCAAGTTATCCCCCCAGCCTAAGGATTGGGTAAATAGGAAGTTGTTAGTTAGATAGAAAGCTAAAGCTTGTAGTCTCAGCCTCTGTCTTTCCCAATCCTTTGAATCCTCCTAGAACTCAACCATAAGGGTGGGTTAGATCCACCTTGTCATCCAAAATGATCCTCGCAGTTCGATAATCACTAAGGGAAAATAGCCTCTAAAAAGACTAGAAATACCCAACCTAAATCACTAGAGTACCCAAAGCTACCTCAGTAGTATGCCCCCAAGATGGCACTAAACTCTCCAAAAGTGGGGCACATCTCTTCAATAGCCTTAAACCTAAAAATACGGCCTATAAGGTCCCAAAACCTCAAACAAGCCCTCAAAAACTCCAAGTCAACCTTTACTTCTCTCAAAGCCACAACAGGGGCCATCTTGTATCGTCTTAAGTTAATTTTTTGCACTTTTTCCAAGTTATGTTCTATAGATCTTTAACAACCCCCTAAGTATTTTTCTTATCTTTAAGAAAAAATTTCTGAAGTTTATTATCTCCTTGAACTAATATTATATTTTTGCTCACGCTACATCGCACAACATTTTATATCATACAATTATTGGTTAGATAATTACAAGAAGCACAAAGATAATAACATAATCAAAGAGAGTAGAACTTGAATCAAATTGACATTAATTACACCATAGGAGAATCAAAAGAATTAATCCAACCCTGTTTAAGGGTTTTAGTAACTCATAGTGTAAATTGAAAAAAAAAACCAAAAAAAAAAAGAATAATTCTACTTGAACATGATAAATAAATTGACTTGATAAAACTAAAAAGAAGAAAATTTTAAAAAAATTCCAAAAGGTCTTGGATTGAATGGAGTGCTTAAACTTGCTTGAATCTCTTCTTTAGCTAGTTTCCTTCTACTTCCTCTCACAAGTTTCTTTGAAGAAGTCTCAAATAAACTTAGAATGAATAGGATGATGAAACCAGAGCTTGAAGGCTACTTATATAGTTCCTTTGCAGAGTCCTTGAAGGATTGGGATTGAATCTAGGGCAAAAATTTGAAAGGATGTCGCAATAGACAACTCAGAACACATATGCATAGGCGAGCATATTGAGTAGTAAAGCTGTGCATAATTGCACCTTCTTTCCGACCTCTATCTCCACCTTTTAGCAGTGATGTTTTATGGTACATGGTCGTGCCATTGTGGTTTGCACGGATGTGTATTTCATTTTGTTGTTAGCTCTTCCATTTTCCTTTAGGCAATGTGAATTTCAAACGCATAGGGTCCTACATACCAAGATTCTTATATTTCCGAGCCCTTTGAACTTCTTTTTTGTTTTGCATCTCCCTTTTCTCAGTTTTCAACATTTCATGGCCAAAATTAACTCCAATTCCTAACTAAAGCCATATTTTTTTTACAATTAATATCCTAGCTTGCAAAAACACAAAATTGGTTAACTTCAATCTATAGAAACATTAACCGCAACTAAAATATCTTAGAATTTATGTGCAATATGGTTTTATCATGTAACATATTTTTGTAGGTTTATATATATTGGGAATATAAAAGGGAGTAAAGATAAGAAATGGCTAATTACTATTTATTTCTACTTAAGTAGTCAATCAAATGATATATCCCTTTAAATTCTTATTAGTTGAGCAGTGTCGGGTCAACCCTAAATTTAGGAAAGTCCTTGTTTTAGACTTCCAAAAATTTAGGCCTCAATATTATTATTATGTGATAATTTAAATAATAAATCTATAATTTCTTAATTTAACGGATACGACATCTTATTTTAAAAATTATCCATCTCTATATTAGTAACCAACTTTCACTTAATCACTTCCTCCTAATTTTTCTCCCCCATTAAATTCTCTCCTTGCTTTTCTTAATTCTAATGGTAATTTCCTTCTTTTCCATTAGTTCTTGCTTATACACACACACACACACACACATACATATATGTAGTTTTAACTTTAGCTTTGTCCATTTTTTCCCATTAAACTCTCTCCTGCCAATTGGTTGCTAATTTAAAATTTTAAGAGAAATTATACAAATGGAAGATAAGACTCCAATTGATATACTTAATTATATAAAGAGACTTAAATTCTTTTGATAATGCATGTAGTACTTATATAACAATGCTTATACAATAATGCTAATTGTTCTTGTAATTGTTGCTTCAACGGAAAGGATTTTTTGAAAATTAAAATTAATAAAATCTTACTTGAAATTGACAATGTCTCAAGAAAGATTAAATGGATTAGCTATCTTATCAATTGAGAAAGAAATATTAGAAAAAATGATTATAAAAACCTAATTAGCAATTTTGCATATCAAAAAACTAAAAAAATAATTTTGAAATAATTTTTTTTTATCATCTCAAGCCTTGAATCCTTGGTTTTTCTCACTTTTCCTTTTAGATTTTATAGTTTTTCTTTGTGTTTTGTGGGTTTTTTTTTTTTTTTTTTTTTTTTTTGTAGATCTAGCTTTTGGTGGTTTGTTATTTTGTCACCCATTGTGGACTCTTGTATTTCAAAGGCTTTCTTCTAATAGCAGAACATGGAATCAAGACAACATCCGGTAATTATTTTGTTTGCAGAAGGAAATCAGTGCTCCTCCAAGTTTCACAAGCAACCGCTTGATCCTTCCTCCCTCTGGATTCTTCTAGGTTGGTGTTTCAAGATCTCAATCGATTTGTGGAGCTTCATGTCTTTTCTCTTCAACTCGTCATCTTTGTCTCATCAGAGCTGTCTTTCCATCAGTCCCAGGTTAGGCCTTGCTGACCTTTTATTCTTTCACATCTTTGTGTAATGCTTTTTGAGATTTTTTGGGACTTTCTAGTTTATGATTGTGTGTTGTTTTGGCATTTGCCTAGTTCATATTTGTAGGTCTCTCCTTGTGTTGGTGGCCGATCCATGGTAAGATTTTATCAGTTGTTAGCTTGATGCTTGTAATTTTTTGGGGGTAGTTTGTTTTTCATTCTGTATCTGAAGCCTTGGTGTAGCAAGGCCAATTGTATTGTTCTTTTAGTTTAATGAAATTTCTCATTACTGATAAAAAAAAGTGATAGAAATTAACTCAACATAGTTTATCAATATCATTAGAGTTTTGACATATATTATGCAATAATGAGTAATTATCTTTATCATAGTCATATATATTATATTTAATTCATATTCAGTGTATTCTAAAATATATAGTAAAATATTTGTTATTATTATTTGTTCATCTAGATTTTTTTTTTATTTTTCAGCTTATTAATTTAATTTAATTTATTTACTATTTTATAATAAAAATTATTAATACTAAACAAAATGATTATGCTGGGACCAATTACAAGTATCCAAAATGCTAAAAGTGTGAGTATTGGTGTTATTAATAGGACCAAAATCTTATCCAACAAACATTTAATTCTTTCATTATTAATCCAATTGTCAAACTATATTTATTATTCACCTAATTCGGTAAGAAGTATTTGGTAAATAATAATATTGGAAGAAGAATGCTATAAATATATACAAGACTTAGTCAAACGTAAAGTGTCAGTTGTATATTCTTTTATTCTTTTTAATTTATTCTCGCCGATTATATTAAATTCATTTCTATATCATAATCAAAAGTAAACCATCTACATTGAAATAAAAATAAAAAATATATATAAATAAAGAAAAAATTTAATTTTATGATTTAGAAACCAAATATATAAAATTTATATATAAAAAAATTCCTTCGCTCATCATACTTAACCAAAAGGACTTAAGTGTCAACTACATTGAAAAGAATTTCAGTATTGTAGTTTCAAACAAACAATAAGTGTTTATAACGTGAAGATAAGATATTAAGATGACAAGACATTAGCAATAATTTTTGAATCGAGAAGTCAAGTTAGAGGGAAAAGAACCTCGCAAGTTGAAAAAGGACGCTATTTATTATAGGCTAGAGGTTTAGTCATGAAGATGTATACTCTAATTTTACATTTATTCTTTTTTTAAAAAAAAATATTCATTCAAATTGATTCAAGAGTTTTTTTTATTCATCTTTTTTTCACAAATTTAATTATATTATTTATTATTAATTATAATTTATGACATTTGAAATTATTTTGCCCTCACTTGAATTTTCAGGAGGCAATTATTGACAGAAAAATTAAAATTTTTTGAATGTGAAGAAATATTAATATTACTTTATTACTTTCAATAATATTGTCTTGTTGTTAAGAATTTATAATGAGATTGATTATATTTCAATTATAATATTAGAATAAAAATCAAAAGCAATCAAATTAGATTATAGTTAAATACTATAGTTATAGTTTAAATATGAAATAGATAAATACTATATGATTAACTTTTTTATTTTATTAAAGTTAATAAGTGCTTAAAAATGAATTGATTAATTTAAATTTCTCATTATAGCATGAGATATTTAAATTTGAATTTTATTTAATTTTATTGTCTCATTGTAAAATTCAAATTGGGAAATAATCATAGTGTAATTTAATAATATGTTATAAAGTATGCATATGATTTAGAGTAATGAGGAAGTGTATAAACTAAAACTGGCTATAATTAATATACACTTAAAAATATGTGCTGATATGTATGTATGTATGTATGTATGATTTAATATGAGATGTACAAAGTAAAAGTTACTATAAAATTTTTTCTTTGGTTGATTAAAATTAAAGTATACTTAAAATGAGATTGACAAACGAATCGCGTACTGTAGCATATAATTCTATTCTACTAAAGTACCCAATTTCGAATATTTAGTCTTATTATCCTATATAAGAATATTCAAATTAGGATATGGTCCTAATATAATGTAATCTATTTTATGTGTATAATTTAGTATGAGATGTATTAATTAAAATTAATTGTTTGACTATCTTAAAATTAGAATACATATACGTAAGATTTATAATTTGAATCATTCGCAAAAAAAAACATAATTATAATAAAGTATTCAAATTTGAAGTTATTTGATTGAGTTGTCTTATGGTACATATCATATTTGCCTGGTGAAGATAAATTTGCTAAAGTGATAATTATTGCTTATGTACTTTGGTTAGAGTTTAAAACTTTAATTGAACTTAACTAGCAAATAATTTAAAAACTATAAGCAAATAATAAAATTAGATGTTAGAAAAAATTAGAGGGAAGAATTATAGAGGCAAACTTGGAGCCACTACTGCATGAGGGCATTCAAATAAAGACCCATCTTATAAACTTTTTTACTTGATTAATAAAATTATATTTTTTGTATTGATAAAAAATCTTCTCATTTGATATGGTTCATCGAGTCAAATATCAAAATTCATTAATTTAATATTTAATACATTTATAATTAAACTTCCTCCGTGGTTTTGTTTTAGTTAGAAAGATATATAATCTACTTTTATATTTATTCTTTTTATATTAAATATAATTGTTAATTTAATATTTAACACACTTATAATTAATGCTTTTTTTTTTGTCTCAAATTGCTAAATATATTTTTTTTCTATTTATTCCAAATTATATCTCAATTACCAGTTTAATAAAATAAATAATGTGTGAATTTTTTATTACACACATATTTAATGTTACTTATTAAAAAAATATATAATATATATCTAATACTAAAATAGAGGTGGAATAGGAAAAATACATGTAAATTTATATTCTAATAAAATAAAATTTTTTCTTAATTTAATATATTTATCAATTTCAGATGAAAAGAGTATATTTTTTTTATATAATCTTTAAAAATCTTTTTACTCTAAGTTAAAACCAATTTTGAATTACTCGTCTTATTAAACCACTATTTCACATTTTAAGGACTTTTTTTTTTCTTGATTTTGTGTAATGTTTGATGCTCTTGATGTTATATTAAAAAGATGAATTACAAAATAGGAAATATGGAAGATTTTGAGAATTAAGAATGAAAAAATTCTCAACATATTGTACTATGAGAATTTTTTTTTTTTTTTTTACTTTCGGATAAGAAATTTGATAGTCTTAAATTTATAAGTGTAAAATTGGGTTTTTGTAACTGCCCCAATTTCATTAAAATAAAAATTAAGTAAATAATTTAGAAAGTTAATTAAAATGTTGGAAGTAAGAAAATACAAATGTACATGTGAAATATAAAGTAAATATATATAACATATAAAAGTCAAAAGGTAAATAATGAAAGTTAAAAGTTAAATAGTAAAAGGTGAAAAGTAAAAAAAATAATTAATAAATTAATTCAAAAAAATTATTTTTGAATGGAAAAAAGAAAATTAGAATTTTAAAATAATTAATTAATTAATTAAAATAATTAAATACTATATATAGTTAGAAATAAGAAGTTGAAAAAGAAAGTCAAATACATGCTCATCTTCTCCTTCCTCTCTTCCATGTTGGCCGAAATTTTTCATGAGTAAAGATAAAGGATTTGCTTCTTCCATAAACTAAAATCTTCAAGTTTTTCAAAGGAATTAAGGAGTTTTTAAGGAAATAACAAGACAGATGTAAGATTTCTCTGGTTTTTGATAGTTTTCTTAAAATTTTGAATATGTGTAAAATGGTTTTTTGAAGGAGGATGTTTTAATTCATATAATGGTATTTTATGATGTTAGTTTGATATAGAAGCAATGATTTTAAGGTTAGATTGAAGAATGGATGGAGTCTGGTTAAACTTTGAAAGAGGTAGTAGCAAACTTAGGGTTTTAATGGAGATATGGTAAAGAATTGTTGTTCATTGGATTTAATGGTTCAAATTATGTTATAATGTAACTCTAATGGTAGAAATGAACTTAGAACACAATTTGGAATTGGTTGGAATGGTTCTCCGAAGTTAAAGTATATTAGGGCAAAATAATGGAAACTTGAAGGAATTGTGCTAAATTGAATTTTATTAGTTAAAATACATAGAAATATGATTTTAAATAATTGTGTACACTCTCATTTTGACTAGGAAGTGAGTAGAGTCAAATTTCCATAACCAAGAGTTGAAGGACGATAGGAGAACTTAGTGTTGGGTAGATTTTTGGCTCACATTGTGTCATTCGTAAGGTTAGTACATACTTTGGTACTTATTTTGATTAATTGCTTTTATTTAAATATGGTACATTGCATGGGAATGTATGTGTTAAGATACTTGAACACAAGTACATGTATGTGTTAAGCATTGTTTGTGATAACAATATATGATTTGATTTAATTGTGGCATGTTTAGCTATTAAAGAATGGCTAATAGTAATGATATGTATAAATTATGAAAAGTGCTATATATGCACTAAAATGTGGAATAGTCCACATTTGCAAAATAAATGATAGTGATGTTAAATATGTATGGAAAATTGGAAAAGAAATATAAAATGTGAAAAAATATGAGAAAAATGGAATATAATAAATGTGAATTGTGTGTTGCCTTATATAATATCTAGTTCCAGGGATTTGTTTTTGGTTTTGGTTTTGGATTGTTTTACGCCTTTAGGAGAGACACTCCAAACAATACACTATGAATTCTCAATCAATTCTTAGAAAATATTCTATTGCCATAAACATATGAAATATTAATTGTATTAAAACACATATCCACTTATTCAATTCACATAACTTAGACAATTATATTTCACTTCTCCCATAACTCCACATGCCATAAACACCTAAACTATGTTCTGATACCATTAAATGTAACATCTCTTGACAATTCTCACTTAAAACTATCAGAGAATATTACTCAGTATACTATCAGTACTCTAATCAATTCATCGACAAAGTTTCCTTTCAAAGTGTTACTAATAAAAATTTTCAAATAATAATACAATTTGTATAATACAACACTTATAAATCCAATATTTAAACCAATCTCCAATATCTTCAATAAACCAAATATTAATTATAAATCAGATAACCATCATAAGTTTGTCAATCTAAAATAAATATATAATACATGTTTTATTAGTTTTTGTTATAGATTTATGTCTTGTTTATTATGATAATTATTGTTTTCTTTAGGTATTTTGTTAGCTTTAATATGTTTATTTAGTGTTTTCATTAATTTTGGTAGTTTTAGTTATTTCAGTGTTTATGTCGTTTTTGATCTAGTTTTTAGTATGGTGTTTATGTTTTGTTGGCTATTGTTTATTTACTTCTTGTTTAAAAGTTTGTTTCAAGTTTTGTTTTAGGTTAAAAAGCCAAGGAACCAAAAAGAAGATGGAAATTAAACAGTAGCTGACACATGCAGAGGACACGGCCAAGTCACTGGCCGTGTCCCATATCAAGTTAAAGAGAAGCCACAAGACACAGAGGTGGACACACTCAAGGGACACGGCCAAGTCACTGGCCGTGTCCCTCCAAAATTGCCCAACACGGCCAAGGGAATTCCAAACTGGCCGTGTCACTCAATTACTCCAAAGAAGAAAGGAAGAAACTCTCACAGAAGCAAACACAAGCAAGGGACACGGCCAAGTCACTGGCCGTGTCCCTCCAAAGGCATCCAACACGGCCGTGTCTCATCCAACTTGGCCATGTCTCACTCAAGTCCAAAGCAAAGAAAGAAAATCAGGCAGTAGAAGACACAAGCAAGGGACACGGCCAAGTCACTGGCCATGTCCCTCCAATTCAACTCCAACACGGCCAAGTTCACTTCAACTTGGCCGTGTCACTCATGGATTAATGAAGACGCGCGGAGGTTTTGTATAAATATTAAAGTTAGGGTTTTCTTAATGGTTGTTGAGAGTTTGAGAGCTGTTTAGCCGTCAAAGAGAGTTTTATGGTTTTGATATCTTGTTTTCTTTGATTTTGATTACACTTTGATTAATCTAGCTTAGATTAGATTTGTTCTAGCCATTGATGCATCCTTCTTGCAAGATTTGAACAAGAGATTTTTCAGAAGCTTCAAGGAGTTTGTAACTTGGTTTTGTTCTCGAACTTTATCTCTTTAATTTCATTGGAATTGTATTTATGGATATTATCATGTCTAAATTGATTTCTTTGAATATTAATGAGATGAGTATGTTTGATAGCATTATGAACTAATTCGATCTAGTCTAGGGTTTGTATGGATCTGCTATGATTATATGAATTGGTTATTACTCTTAACTTAATTATTTCTTTAAGCCTTTATTGAATGAATTATTGCTAATATATAATTGATTGGCCACCAATTATGTGTTTTAGGTATTAGATGATGGATTGAGAGATGAAGTCTAATGCTGGAATAATTCAATTAAGGACTTAGGTGAATTAGAGATATAACCTAGGAAAAGATTATTTTAATTGGAACAAGATTATTTGAGAAAGGTTTGAATGCGAGAGCTTACTTCCTTTATTCAATTAATTAAGTTGCTTGAGATTTAATCTTTGAAATTAAATTGGTTAAGAGGAATAAACATTCATACATATAAGTAGTAGAGAAGTGCAAACCCTAGACCATTCTATTAAGTGAATCAAAACAACAGCTCAATTTACTTTTATTGTTTTAAACTTTGATCAATCTGTCTTTATTAATTGTTAGCAATTTAAATTTCTTCATTACTTGTTATTTATAATATGATAATCAATTAGCTACTTTAGCTTCCTTGTGAGACGACCTTGGGGCGATCACCTTTGCTACAGCTACCTCATATACTTGCGAGTGACGCTTTGTGGTAGAGTTAATTAGAGCGCAACAATACATTACTTGATTTGATAATCATTCACTAAAATCTAAAACTTCATTATCTAAAGACATATTTCTTTCAAGTTTACAAATTTATACAATCTCTCAAATAGCCAAGATAAGTTGTATATATATATACGTCATAACTTACAAGTATAATATACAAAAGATCTTTATATGTACTGTAGATAATTTTTGAGATCTTTAATTCCACTTCTTAACTTGCTCTGATGACATAATACCTACGTGTCAGAAAATAATTCTAACACGCTAAGCAAAGCTTAGTGGTGCTTGTATAAACATATTTTGTCACTTAATATTAAAGAAAAATACTTACAAAAATATAGTAATAATACTCAGTTTTAATAAACATTTCAATATATTAAATATTTTCAATAAAAAACTAACATAATATTTTGATTATACAAAATAATAACTTTAACTTTATAAAAGTTATCATGCTATACTATACTTTCGGTATTGCAACTTTTCTCTTTTTGAATCATTTTATTTAAGACTTACTTTCTCATTTGTTAACATTGCTCATATTACACTTATTTATTTTTCAGTGACTCTTACTTTTCAGTTTCACATATAGGATAATTTTATTCAATTTATAATTTTGGCACTTAGATTTAGTACTATACTTTGGAGCACTCTGTATCTTATATCATTATATACACTTTTAATCATTATAACATTTAGAAAGTTACTGATCAATTCAATATTTTGAATATAATATTTCTATTCTGTGCATTAGAACTTTCACTTGAAATATTAATATATACATTATCAATCACTTTTACATTGTAACACAGTAAGTCGATTTTAAATAATTGACTTATATTATTGTTTTGCATTTCTTCCATTATTCATAACATCATATTCACATATATTTTCAATATACATAACTTCATTAAATATGCCCATATACACTGAACTCAGATCATTGATTTGGATAACGGGTTAGTGTAGCAATTTTAATACCAAATCTCAAGAATGTATAATGGAAATTATGCTCACTGTCACTGATGACACAATGTGTCCATTAATGGCACGAGATGCCCACTATCACTATGGCTATCCACCCTCTGGCTAGCCATTCAATCCAAAGCTAGATCTAAAATTAGTATGATTTGGATAATTCATTAGTTTTTATTAACATTGAATTATGTATATCACTTCAATAGAATAATTCTTTGATCAACACTTGGTATTAGACATATTTATCATATATTCAAAATTTATTGCACTACTTGCTAGGATTAATTTCAAAAATCTTTTATGCTTGAGGCCTTATAATCATTTAGGCCGAAATCACAAATGAAAGATAAGGAAAAGAACTATTTTAGGCAAATTCTTCAAGTGACACACCCAATGACATAGGCGTATCAATGACCATGTCATTTGCCTATTCTTATAGAAGCTTTGACATGCCCAACGACATGGGTGTGTCACTGCCTATGTCACTACTTCTGCTTTACAAAAGCTTTGACACATCCAACGACACGGGCATGTAACTGGCTGTGTCATTAATCTTGCATCACAGTAGCTACGACAAGCCCAGTGGCCCAGAGACATTGCCGTGTCACTGGCCTTGTCATTAATCTTGTATTACAGTAGCTACGACACGCCTAGAGACATCTGTGTCACTGGCTGTGTCATCAATATTGAAACATAGTATCGTTGACATGCCTAGTGACATGGCCATGTCAAGCAAAAATTCTGTATTTCGCACACTCAACCACTTAAACACATTATACTCAAGATCTATGATAAAAATGAATCAAAAACTAGTTTCTTTGACATAGAAAGAGTCCATATTAAATACATTACTCAAACATCAATTAATCAATCTTTAGTCATCACTCATGGCTAAAAACAACATCAAACCACTCAATTCTTATAATAATTGAATTAAGAATCATACTCATCACTATAAGTTCCTTTAACTCATTTTTCACTCATCAATCCATTTAACCAATACTTTTCAGTAATAATTCATTATAGATGACTCAATCAACCAATTCAAACATTAAAATTCATAGAAAATCCAAATATTTGTAAATTAAAATACAAAAGCCCATATCTCTTTCAAAATCTCCCTTCTTCTCTCTTTTCCCTCTTTTTATTTGATCACTTACTGATAATCTCACATTTTCTAGCTTATTCTTTTAAAAACCTATAACTAGATGTCATTTCCTTCAAAATTTTGGTTAAAATTTTTGAAAAGAAGAAGAAATGAGTAGTTTTGGTAGTGATGGTGATGATAGGCATGTAAGATGGAAGAAGAGAGAAGAGTCTTCCACACACACACACATATGTCTTTATATATATATAGTTTAATCAATTGATGCAATCTCATTTTAACTACAGTGCACCCTCACTCTTAACTTTTAATTCTAATTCAATTTTTAGTCCCATAAAACCGTAAAAATAATTTCTTCAGTAAATTTTTGAGATATACTATTCACTATTCTCTACTTATAACATTTATCCACATTACTTTTATCACTATACACTATTAATTATCAATATTAGTTAAAGATGCCTTGTTTAAAATTTTAGAACATTACAATTCTCCCCCACTAAAGAAATTTCGTCCTTAAAATTTACATGTTATGGCAATAAGCCATTTAATTCATCACTAATCTTAAATCTCACATAAAATCAATTATTTTTTAATTTACATAACTTTTATTTATTTAATTATATTTTTTTATGTTTGATATCACACAATGTAACACTTCCAGAATAATCTTATTATAGAACTGCAGAAGATGCAGCTCTACACACTTACACTATTCAAGCTCAATTCAATAATTGCCTTTAATTCTCTTTAGAAATTTTTTATTATATATAATTTGTATCATTACATTCCACTAATATATATATATCTCTTCCTTTCACTCATATACTGAACTTTAAATACTAGTTCCGAATAGGGGGTCACTGATGGCAAGTAAATGCCTACTATAATGATATGGCCAAAGGCCCACTGTAACGATAGGGCCAAAGGCCCACTATAGCACGAATGTCCACTGTAATGATATGGCCAAAGGCCCACTATGTCATGAATGCCCAGTGTAATGATAATGGATCAAAGATACCCTATGACGCAAAACATCCACTGTTGGCATAAAAGCCAATATCACTGGGACATAAAATGTGTCCTCTATGGCATAGAGTGCCCACTGTCACTATGTCATAAAATGCCCACTATCACTTTGGATATTCACCCTTTAGCTAATTTAAAAACTAGATTTAACATCAGTATAATCGGGCGATACATTTATTTCACTGTTCCAAATTATTTTCAATCATAATATATTCTGATATAGAAAATTTTCTTTTTAAATTTTTTGCTTATTATTATAAATTTATAAGATATGAGCAATTATTTCAAACACATTTATCATATGAACATATATACACATTATATTTGTTTCTGATTAGTTCGACTAATTATATTTATTCATCAATATTTACCTTTCAAATCACTTCCATGTTTTCACTGTAATAATGAAATCTAAATATATTTCCACTCTTACTAGTTTAATTCTTTTCTTAACATTTTTAAGAATTCACAATCAATTCGTATATACACTTTTTTGTTTTCTTTATCTTACTCTTCAAACTATTTAAAATCATTAATGATTCATCAATATATTATTCTTCTTACCTTGCTTTGTAAATTATCTTATTTCTTCATGAATAATGTGAAATCCACTAATCATTTGTAATAATCTTTTATCTTTTCTCTAACCTTACACTTATTTCAAATATCCAATTACATTTATCCATACTTTCCTCAAGTTTTCTCCACATCTAAGTTTCATCATTTAATGGATTGATTTCATTTCAATCTTATAAACAATCTTTCATTAATTATAATTGTTTTCTAGATGTATTCAATAATTCATTATAATTTCACCCATAAACCTACTTTATGAAGGTATAAGAAGGTAGAAATATGCATGGGCAAATGCATGACCGTGCAAGTGATCATGTAAATCACTACTTGAATTACTTTTAAAATTTTGAAGAACAGAAGTATGCATAGTTAGATGCATGACAATGCAAATGGTCATACACGTGTCTGCTGAAATCTCATTTCAAAGTTTTAAGGACACAAGTATATATATGATCATGTGAATGATCATCCACCTCATTATTGAGATTTCTTCTCAAAGTTTGAAGAATGGAAATATGCACAAGCATACACATGACCATGCATATCTCTGCTAGAATTTCTTTTCAAAATTTTAAGGAACAAAAATATACATAGGCATATGCATGATCATACGAATGATCATGCATACTACTATAGGAATTTTTTTTATGATTTAATCAATAAGTTATCAATAATTCAACTCTTAAATGATTCAATGATGGATTTAAACATTATTTTAGATAATAATCAATAAATACACATTTACATATTGCATCACATATTAACTTTACTATCATAGAAGTAAAGTTTTATGCTCATATTTTTCACAATTATTCAATACACAATATCTTTCACAAGTAATGGTGTTTTATCAATTCACAAATCTCTTTTCATAATAAAAATCAAGATCAATTAAATAAATAGCAAAACCTCTTAAAAATATTAAACATTTAGTTGGAAAATATTTTACACTTTGAGGCCTTATAATCATTTAGGACGAAATCACAAATGAAAGACAAGAAAAAGAACTATTTTAGGTAAATTCTTCAAGTGACACACCGAACGACATGGGTGTGTCAATGACCGTGTCTTTTGTCCTTTCTTACAGAAGCTTTGACATGCCCAACGACATGGGCGTATCACTGGCCATGACACAGTAGCTATGACACACCCAGAGACATAGCCATGCCACTGGCTGTGTCGTTACTCTTGTATTATAGTAGCTACGACATGCCTAGAAACATGGATGTGTCACTGGCCGTGTCATCAATATTGAAACATAGCATCGTTGACAAGCCTATGTCACTGGCCATGTCACATAAAAATTCTATATTTCGCACACTCAACCACTTAAACACATTATACTCAAGATCATGATAAAAATGAATCAAAAACTAGTGTTTTTGACATAAAAAGAGTCTATATTAAATACATTACTCAAACATCAATTAATCAATCTTTAGTCATCACTCATGGCTAAAAATAACATCAAACCACTCAATTCTTATAATGATTGAATTATGAATCATACTCATCACTGTAAGTTCCTTTAACTCATTTTTCACTTATTAATCCATTTAACCAATACTTTTCAGTAATAATTCATTATAGATGACTCAATCAATCAATTCAAACATTAAAATTCATAGAAAATTCAAATATTTGTAAATTAAAATACAAAAGCACATACCTCTTTCAAAATCCCTCTTCTTCTCTCTTTTCCCTCTTTTTCTTTGATCACTTATTGATAATCTCAACTTTTCAAGCTTATTCTTTTAAAACTCCATAACTAGATGTCATTTTTTTTCAAAATTTTGGTTAAATTTTCTAAAAAGAAGAAGAAATGAGTAGTTTTGGTAGTGATGGTGATGATAGGCGTGGAAGATGAGAGAAGAGAGAAGAGTCTTTCACACACACACACACACACATGTCTTTATATATATAGTTTAATCAGCTGAGGTAATCTCATTTTAACTATGGTACACCCTCACTCTTAATCTTTGCTTTTAATTCAATTTTTAGTCCCGTAAACCAATAAAAATAATTTCTTCAGTAAATTTTTGAGATATACTATTCACTATTCTCTACTTATGGCATTTATCCATATTACTTTTATCACTATACACTATCAATTATCAATATTAGTTAAAAAAATCCCTGTTTAAAATTTTGGAACATTACAAGTTTGCTATACCGAGCTAAGAAATGATGATATCAGGCAAAGCTTATTGTTCATGACTGAACCCACTGAAAGTCTACCAAACTAATGAGCAACGAAGTAACGAGCATGAACGTTCCAAAACTGAGTTGACCGGACTAGAGATAGCAATGAGGACGAGCTCATCAGACAACACAAGCTGATTAGACAGCATGAGCCAACTAGATATAGAACACGAGCTGAGCATACCGAGCCTTAATTGATAGAGCCAAGGATAAGTAGATTACTAGACCATCAAGTAGTCCACCTATACTAGAGCCTGAGCTAAATCCTTAAAGAATCTAATAGAGTTCACAGTCACTAAACACTCTAAAAACTTTAGCATACCTCACTCGGTATGACTAGACTTGATGCAATCCAACCACACCGAGCCAGATCTAAAAATCCAAAAAGTTCCAGCAGAGCTCACGATCGTTAAATACTCTCAAAATCTCAGCATACTAGATGAAAACCGATCAGACAAAACTTGTCTCGAGCATATAACTGGTGTGGAGTTTAAAAATTATAGATGTTACTTATCCACTCAATTAGTGGATGTCACGTGTACTCGCCATTAAAAAACTTTTGTTAGAAAAAATGAAAAGCACGACCGGACTAAGCCTAGTCTGACCATGCTGGGCCCAATCTAACCTGAATAAGAGGAGTCTGACCATATTGAACCCCAGCCGACTGAACAAAGATATTCCGACCATGAACTTGCACGAAAAAGTGAAAAAAAAATGGGAGACAAGAATCAAACATGTTGGCTTCCACTACAAATGGCTAGTTAAAGACTTGAAGGCTATAAATACCACAAGAAACCACATTTTTTATAAGATTGTGATTGTAATAGCCAAGTTTAATATCTTTCATTTATTTGCATCAAAATTTATACTAGTACTCTTTGTGTGTTGAGTGGGAGCATTGAAACACCATTATAAGTTTCTGTGTGAGCTTTGAAATAATTAGGCTTTAGAGTGTGCCTGGAAAAACTCTTGTTTGGGTTGTGAGGTAGGTTGTCAAACTTTGTAAAAGTTTGGAGTGAGCTTATGAAAATACCAAGTTAGAGTTGAGCTTGTAAAAACTGAAGATTAGTGCAACCTTAACAAGTTGTTAAGGAAGTGGATGTAGGATTGAAGTAATCTGAACCACTATAAACTCTTTGTGTTCATCTTCTATGCTCTCCTTTCTTCTTTTGTTCCATCTTAAAATTTCAATTTACCACCACTTTTTCAAATCAACCAATTCAACTCCCCTCTTGGTTGCCATCTTGGGAAAATAATTAGTACCAGAGCCTCAAAATTTCAAGAAGCTTAATTGTGAAATTTGATCCACAATGGCAACCACCTCTTCATCTATCTTAACTTTTCATTCTCATGGAAATCTCAACTCATAACTTAGACCCTACTTCGATTGAAATGATTACTCATGTTGGAAATACAAGATGAATTTGTTTCTTGATAGTGAGGGAATTGAGCTTTGGAAATTTGTACAAAATGAGTAGAAAACTTCATGAGGTTGAAGGTATTCAAGTGCCTCTTCCTAGAGAAAAATGGACGAATGCTCAAGAAAGAGCTTACTACAATAACAATAGAGCATCTGCATTCCATATCTAGTGAAGAAGTTGGAAGAGTCCAACATCTTACTTGTCCACATAGCATTTGAAAAACTCTTGAGAATTATCATGAAGGTACTACCCATGTGAGGTTAACCAAAACTCAAATGCTTGTACATAAGTATGAAATCTTTAAGATGAAGCCTTACGAAAATGTTACAGAAATGACAAATTGTCTATTTGCTATTGTCAAAGATTTGAAGAAATATGAAAAAATTTATAATCAAGGTGATTTCAATAGCAAAATATTGAGAGCATTGAGAGATAAGAAGAACTTTGAATTAAAAGTCTCTTCAATTGAAGAATCTCATGATCTTAACACACTAAGAACCGATGAGCTAGTTGGAAAGCTATTCGCCTTTGAATTATATATCAAAAAAGAGGAAGATAAGGGTGAGAAAGTTAAGAAGAAAGCCATAGCTCTCAAAGCCACCAAAGAAGTTGAGAGCTCAAGTGAAGAAGATAGCGATGATGATGATGAAGAAATGGCCATGCTATCTAAGAGATTAAGTAAGTGGCAAAGAAAGAGGAGATGGCAAGCAAATAAAGGTAATTCCTCTTTCAAAGATAAGGAGAAGAAAAATAAAGTAAAATGTTATGAATGTGGCAAACCGGATCACATCAAAACGAATTGCTTCAAAATCAAGAATAAAAAGAAATCTCTTAAAGCCGCATGGGATGATGACTCTTCAAATGAAGAAGAAGAGGAAGAAGAGTAAGGAATTGCAAATCTTTGTCTCATGGCTATTGGAGATGATGATGATCACACCAATGAGGTAAGTACCCAATCCTTGAACTTGAATGCATATAGTGATGATGCATTAGATGATAGTGAGCTAGTTAAGCATATGAACTTAAGAGTCCAAAAATATTTTTCTAAAATGAAGTTTTATAAAGAACAATACTCTAAGCTGGAGAAGAAATTTATTTCTTAGAAGAATTCTACTGTAGAATTAAAGAGTTCAAATGAACAATTAATAAAATCTTTAAATGAAACATCAAAAAATTCATCTAGCTTAGAGAAAATTTCTAAGGAAAATCACAATTTAAAAAAGAAATAGATGAACTAAAAAAATTCTATTTCAAAGTTTCATAAGGGTAAGGAAGCTTTGGATACACTAATTATTGTCCAAAGGCCACCTTCCTCCAAGTATGGCTTAGGGTTCAATGGCTCTTCTACTACTTCATCTAAAGCATCTACAACTCAAACTTCTAGTGTTAAAGTTGTAAAGAATACAAAAGCACATCCTAAGCCAAAGGTTACTAAAAAGACAACTCTAGGCACATTAGACTTTAGAACTAAGTTTCCAAGAGTAACTTGTGTATACATGCACATAAGACATAAACAACCAAAAGAAAATGGATACAAAAGCATAAAACTTTGTATCAATGCAAATATTGAATGAAATTTTGTCATAGAAATACATTTTGTTACATTAGAAAAGCTTATGTCAAACTAGAGGATCCTTCTACTACTAACTCCCAAGAACCCAAGTTCATTTAGGTACCTAAAAGAAGGTAAATTTTATTATTTTTTAGGTATGCCTAAAGTCTATTATCAATGAAAGTGTTTGGCTTATAGATACTGAATGCTCAAGGCACATGATCGGTGATGAAAAACTTTTCACAACACTTAATTACAAGCAAGGAGGTAATGTAACTTTAGGTAATAATGCTAAAGAAAAAATTATAGGCATTAGTTCGATTGGAATGCTTGGTAAAGACTTAATTAATGATGTGTGGCCAGTTGGTGGATTGAAACATAATTTACTAAGTGTTGGTCAATTGTGTGACAAAGGGTATATTGTCAATTTTAATTCTAAACCATGCAAAATTACCTATTCTAGTGGTGAACTTGCATTCAATGGGAGTAGAATTGGTAACAAATATAAAATTGACCTACACTCTAGCAATACTTTTGAATGTTTAGTCACTTTTAGTAATGATACTTGGCTTTGTCATAGAACATTAGGACATGCTAATATGGACCAATTGCATTGGCTAAAAAAAAAAGAACTTATAGATGGTCTCCCTAAAATAAAATTTAACAAAGATAAAATTTATGAACCTTGCCAATTTAAAAAATAGCATAAGAGCTCTTTCAAAAATAAGAACTTTATAATACATCTAGACCTTTAGAACTAATACATTTTGATTTGTTTGGACCTAATAGAGTTGCTAGTCTAGGAGGTAAGTTGTATACATTTATACTTGTTAATGATTACTCAAGATTTACATGGGTTAATTTCTTAGCTCAAAAGAATGAATTTTTTTTCATTTTAAAATTTTTGCAAAAAGAGTTCAAAATGAAAAAGGATATATGATGATATCTATTAGAAGTGATCATGGCAAAGAATTTGAAAATGAGAACTTTGAAAATTTTGTAATGAACTTGGTATTTCACATAATTTTTCAGCTCCTAGAACACCACATCAAAATGGTGTGGTTAAAAGGACAAATAGAACAATGGTAGAAATGGTGAAAACAATGCTCAATGAGTATAAATTACCTTCTTACTTTTGGGCGAAAGCCGTTAATACCATTTGTTACATTGCAAATTGATTGTTTAAAAGACCTTTCAAAAACAAAACTTCTTATGAGCTATGGAATGAAAGAAAACCCAAAATATCATACCTTAGAGTATTTGGATGCAAATACTTCATATTGAATACCAAGGACAACCTTAAAAAATTCTTATCCAAATCGGATGAAGGAATCTTTATAGAATACTCATCCTGTAGCAAAGCATATAGAGTATTTAATAGGAGAACTTTGATAGATGAAGAATCAATGCATGTCATCTTGATGAATGTTATAAGCTTAATCATGGAAAAGGTAGTGTTCTTGATGACTTTGTAGGTACATTGGAAGAGCATGAAATAAACAACGTTCCAAAAGAAGACAATGATGAACTAATCTTAGAATAAGAGGAGACTCAAGAGCTAACCAAAGATTGGCATTATCAAAAGGATCATCTAAGGGAACTCATCATTGGTGATACTTCAAATGGAGTAACTACTAGATCAAAATTTAAATATTTAGACTCCAATATTGCTTTTGTTTCTTAGATTGAGTCAAGGACTATTGAATTGAGGAGGCTCTTAGTACTGAATATTGGGTGATTGCCATGCAAGATGAATTCAACCAATTTGGGAGAAATAAAGTGTGGGAGCTTGTTCCTAGACCCAATGATCATCCAAATATTGATTATAAATGGGTATATAGGAATAAGCTTGATGAAGATGGTCTCAACACTAGAAACAAAGCTAGATTTGTGGCCAAAGGCTATAAACCTTCATAGCAGGGGGAGGATTGGAGGAAAATTTATCTTATCCTCCTTTTAAGATGAGAGTGTACAAGATGTGAAGAGAGAAGAGGCTCAACTTAACAAACCTCCCTTGGCTTGAGTTTTGCTTCTTTCTTTTTTTTTTTTTTGCTTTCTTTGGTATTTAATTGGAACAATTATGTTTTTTAAATTAAAATTATTTGAATAAATTACTTTTGCTGCATTTATAATTTGTTGGTTTTTGACATTTTTGGTACTCAACCAATGATGAATCTAGCTTGATATTTATAAATTAATGTATCTATGCATCATAATTTTAATGACTTTATTCGGTGAGGGATTGTTCTATAGCATTGAGTTGTGTATGCTTACTTAGAGAGGGCTCATGCATAATTACGAGTATCTAGGGCGTAGTCAATCTTAGAACATGCTTTGACAAACTTTCAAGGTGAAATTGAACTCTGTTTAGTTAAGATAGAGATGATCTAGGGATTGTTTGGTGAGCCAGCAACTAGTATTAATCCTATTGATATCAATCCCTAGTTTGTCTTTTTGAGCCTTCATGAGATTTTAGCTTGCTTTTAATTGGCTTGTAAACCCTGATAATCTACACTGAGTTGTTATGACACTTATGGCAAGTCTAATAATCACTGAGTTACCAAGAAGGTAAGAAGATCAAAGAAAGGGATGCTCAATCAAGGCTATGAAGAAAAGTTGACATTTACTTGAATTTAGGTCCGACGGCATTAAGATTACAAAGTATTCATCCTCATTGAAGTAGACACGTGCTACTCCATAGTTAGAAGCATAGGGCAGTATGAACAAGAAGACTCTCTTAGAGATAAAAGAAAAGAAAAAAAGGAAAAAAGGAAAAAAAGAGAGAAAGGAAGTAAAAAAAAAAAGAAGAAAGAAAGAAAGAGGAAAAGAGAAAGGAAAATAAAATAACAGAAGTTTGAAAGAGCAGTTAAGAAAGCCAACAATATTCTTTCTACTTGAAACAATAGAATTCTTCCACTCAGCCTATTAGAAGAAGTTTGACTTGAATTGGTCTAGCACAACTAGAGATTCAGCCAAAATCAGAAAGACCATCTAGTTCATGATATCCATTATAGCTCTGAGTCAACCATCTTGAAAGTCTTAGACTTGATATTATAATTGGGAAAAGGAAACATTTATGAAATGCCAAAATAAGAATAAAAGGAAAAAAAGGGTACTGAAGTGAAAAGGCATAAGAAAAAGGATTGAAAACTATCCTAATCAAGATCCAGATTCATGCCAAGAAGATGGAAGAAAGTTCAAAGCTCTTTATAGTGTGAAGATGTGTCATTTGTGTCATGTCAGTTCTAATTTAAAAATGGCCTTCACTTAAACCATGTCCCTTATAGACCCCATTTCAAGCCTATTAAAGACCCATTGATCTCCCTTGATAGGTAGAGTCTATTAGTGGAGATTATTTGAAAAATCATGCATATGAGATAAGATAATATTTATACTTAACGAGACATTTGGCCAAGTAATGTGTATGTGCCTATTTGAAGTGAAATAGCTCTTACTCAAATGAAAATGATTCCTAAGTTTGATATGGTAACTAGGGTTACGATGTTATAGATGTGATAATTTAGATAAAAACAAGTCATGAGGTATATTGACACCGATTTGATAAAGCCAACATTGGATTTCAAAAAAAAAAAATATTCTTGACACATGAGCCTTCAAGCTTAGGGAGGTACATTGCATTATCAAACCTTAAAGGATATATTGGGTAAGGTGGGCTAATGAAGGGGCTATTTGCATAATCACGAAGAAGTTACCAATTAATGTGTTGAATCATGAGTTGACATGGATATCTGACTATCTTGCTTGGACTCCCCACTACTCATGTTTTCTATATCTTAAAGATAAAGACATTGATGCAATATCTTCTTTTATCCCAATGCAAGACTTAAATGAACATCATGAAGGTACCAATAGGAGTGCTCTGACTTATTACCTTGGTATGTGAGTTAATAGAATTACTATAAGTATCACATATGCATATCATGCATACATGCATGCATGAGCATATCACGCTGCATTTTTATTGTCTTGTGTTGCCTATTCCTCAATCAGAGTAAACATGTGATACCGTGTGAAGCAAACAGTCAAAAGTAGATATGCAATCAGGGGGCATGAAAGGGCCATTGCAAAAGAAAGAAGAGATGCATCCTCATGCAGGGAACTAGACAAAATACAAACATCAATCAGAGCCTACATGGGAACAAAATCATTAGTTTGAGCCTACATAGAGGGACAAAACTTTCTCTTTTCAAATTTTGATTTTATATGTATATAAAATATTTTTAGACTTTCAATATTTTTCCATGCAGGGAGAAAACAGAAAAGAGAGGATATAAGGACTAGATAAAAAATAGCTCAATTTTTTGTAAAGTGGAGAACTAAAAGAATGAAACAAAAAAAAGTAGAAATCTCAAATGAATGAAGATATAAAAGACAAAAGACCAGGACAAAGGTCCAAGAATAGAAGACCGGCCTAGCTAGAAGAGCTGAAGTCAATCCACTGAAGAATAGAACTAGTGGTTAGAAGAAAGCCCGCAACCCTAGATCATAGAAGGTCAGTCCAACTAGAAAAGCTGAAGTTGATCCATTGAAAAATGGAACCGAGTGGCAAAAAGAAAGCTAGAAATGCTGAAGTTGATCCATTGAAAAATGGAACCGAGTGGTAAAAAGAAAGCTAGAAATTCTCAAATGATAAAAGGACGGTCAAGCTAGAGGAGCTGAAATCCAGTCTTGGGTCCAGAACCCAAATCCAATCTTAGGTAGAGAACCCAAGTCTAATCTCAGGTCTAGATTCCAAATCTAGCATCGAGTCAAGAACCTAAATCCAGTGTCGGGTCAAGAACCCAAATCCAGTCTCTGGTTGAGAACCCAAATCCAATTCTTGGGTTGAGAACTCAAATCCAGTATCAAGTCTAGAATCCAAATTTAGTCTCAAGTCCAGAACCCAAATCTAGTCTCGGGTCGAGAACCTAAATCTAGTATCAGGTCGAAAACCCAAATCCAGTCTTTGGTCAAGAACATAAATTCCAGTCTCAGGTCTAAAACCCAAATCCAGTCTCTGGACGAGAACCCAAATCCAATCTCGGGTCGAGAACCTAAATTCAGTCTTGGGTTTAGAACCCAAATCCAATCTCGGGTCTAGAACTCAAACTAAGTCTCAGGTCCATAACTCATCCTCATCTAAAATTATCTCAAAGTCACATTGCTTTTCACTCTCTGAATAAGTTCAAGATCATTCAAGCAGGGGGAAAAACTGTAGACCCTTAATTTTGAACTAAGCTAGTTTGGTCACAATTAAAAAGAACAAAGTCAAATAAAAAAAGATCAAGCCTAGTATGGTCTTATTTTAAAAGCTTAAAATAAGTCTGGACCAATTTTAAAAGATTAAAATTGGTCTAAACCAATCTTAAAATCCCAAACCAAGCCAATTCACCACATGGCTAATCCTAAAATAAGTCATGACGAATTGGCTTAGCCAATTCACCACTGGGCTATCCCATGGCAAATTAACATAGCCAATTTCTCATATGGCTAAACCATGGCAAATTGGCCAAGCCAATTCACCATGGTATTTCTCCATGGTGAATTGGCTTGGCCAATTCGCCATGGAGAAAGGCCCACGGTGAATTGGCTAGTCCAATTTTCCATGGGTCATAAATCTATGTTTTAATTATGAATTTTTAGCTTAATTATGTCCAAATTCAATTTGAATTAGCTTGAAATTCTAATTATAATTGGAATTAGCAGAGAGAGGTTTTGAAAATTAAGAATTATGGAGCCGATTTAATCTAATATGTGCTTATAAATACACATATTAAAGGAGCAAAAATGGACGGCAACATTAATAATTCATAGCAGCAATTACAAAGGACGAGAGAAAGTGAAACATATAAGAAAATCAACATAGCAACCTAGGCAACAGAAGTAAATGTCTCCAGCTTGCTTCTCTCAATCAGACTCAAAATTAGTTCAGGTAGTAAGGAAGGTAGCTCGGTTCAACACTCTTAGCTTGGTGGAGCCAACAAATGAAGGTTTGATCTAATATGTTTAAAATTACAGTAGCTATTTTCATTCTTTAAATAACAATATCCAGTAGCTTGTTCACATACCATCATCCAGTAACTTGCTCAAACAACACTAAATAATTATTTGTTTTGAACTTCAAGTAGTTCGGTATTTATTTCGCCCAGTAGGCCATGTTTATGATTTAAGTTCAATTTAAAATTTATTAATCCCAATTCCTGAAAACCAAAATTCTAATCCCAAGTCTGCCAAACTAAAAACCCTAATCCCAAACCTTAAGCCTAATCCCTAATCTGTAAAACTTTAATCCCAAATACCTAAAATCTTAGTTTATATGAAAAACTTTAATTTTATTCTCAAAACTCTAATTTGATAATTGAAACCCTAATTTTGTAATTTAACCCTAATATAATGGTGGAACTTTAGATTTAATTATATGATTTATTATTATATGCTTACGATGGGTGATGAGTTTATGATTTTATTGAATGGTTTGATTATATTTAATTATTTGGATTTGAAAGACAATGTAAAAGCATGTTTCCACTTTGTGGGAGCTTTGACTGTGTTTATGTAATTTAATTTATCTTTTAAAGATTTTGGAACAATGAAAGAGACACATTTTCACCAATCGGTGGGTGTCCTATTTATTTATTTATATTTTTAGACTTTGAACATTATAAGGGCATATTTCTATCCTTGAATGGGTGCATATTTTGTTTGTTTTATTTCAATGGTATAATGAATGATTTATTTCTTTAAATTTGCATGTAGTATGAATGATGTTATAATAATTTAAGAATTTTATAATATTTAGACCTGAAAAAGAGGCCAATTCCAATGAACCGGGCACTATAGAGGTGCTAGGTCATTCTCACCTTCCCTATGCATACCCAACGTTTCGAACTCAATAAGGGATTGGAGATTCCTTAAGAATTGAGTCATCACACCTTTCTATTTCTTTCCCAGCCTTTTTGAGTGGTGATTCTATTTTCTCTAAACTTAGGTCTGTGTTCTCTAAGGCCCCGAGACTAACAGTGCCGAAGACACACGAACCATTTCACCGGGAGTGGGGGCGAAAATCCCAGCTCACAACACCTCTACCTTAACTTTGTTTTTTCATTTCTTATCTTCTCTTGTATGATCTCTATATATCTTGTTGGCCCTTAGATGAAAATGATCACTCATAAATGTTTTCTTATCATTTGCTTAATTTTAACAAAATGATCATATTACTTAATGTTTGTGTTCTTTTTGTCTTTGTCAAAGGAGGAGAGATGCTTGAATTGTTGCTTGAATTGCATAGCATATGTTAAGGGGAGAATTTATTGAATTGCATAGCATATTTTTAGGGGGAAAATTTATTGAGGGGGTAGTATTGCATATATTAATTGCATAGCATATCTACTCTTTAGACAAAAAACTTTTAATGTTCATTTTAAATCAATTCAATTTAATTGCCAATGTCAAAATGGGGGAGATTGTTAGCCAAATAATTGATCTCTATTTTGATCTTAGGTAATCAAATTAAATAGGACTAATATTTAAACCAAGTTATATTTTACAGGACTTAAATTGTTGAAGATTTCTCCAGAGTTCGATCAGACCACCAGCCAGGCCAACTAGACTGAGAGAAGTAGTTTGCCATACTGAGCTAAGGAATGATACCAAGAAAAGCTTATTGTTCCTGACCAAACCCACTAATAGTCCACTAAAATGATGAGCAACAAAGTAATAAGCATAAACATTCCAAAACTGAGTTGACCGGACTGGAGATTACACCGAGAACTAGCTAATTAGATAGCATGAGCTGACCAAACAGAACACAAGTTGAGTAACGAATTGAGCATACTGAGCATTAACTGATAGAACCGAGGATAATTAGATCATAACAAACTCAAGTCAAAGTATTCATAAGAGCTCACGCTCAATGTCACTCCCACTTTGCAAAGTGACTATATGTTCTGACTGGACCATCAAGTAGTCTGCTCATACCAGAGCCCAAACTAAATCCTCAAAGAATCCAGTAGAGCTTACGATCACTGGACACTCCAAAAACTTTAGCATACCTCACCCAGTACGACCATATCTAATGCAGTCTAACCGTATCGAGCCAGAGCTAAAAATTCAACAAGTTCCAGTACAGCTCATAGTCATCAAATACTCTCAAAATCTTAACATACTAGACAAAAAATGACCAGACTAAACTAGTCCCGAGCATACAACTGGTACAGAATTTAAGAATAATAGTCGTTACTTATTCACCGAATTAGTGGATGCCACGTATACTAGCCATTAAAGAAATTTTGTCAAAAAAAATAAAAAGCATGACCGGACCAAGCCCATTTCAACCATATCGAGCCCAATCTGACCTAACCAAGAGTAGTCTGACCATGCTGAGCCTGAGCAAACTAGACCAAAGGTAGTCTGACCATGAACCTACTCAAAAAGTGAAAAAAAGGGAGACAAGAATCAAACATGTTGGCTCCCACTCCAAATGGCTAGTTGAAGACTTGAAGGCTATAAATACCACAAGAAACCACTTTTTTTTTTTAATAAGATTGTGATTGTAATAGCCAAGTTTAATATCTTTCATTTCTTTGCATCAAAATTTATACTTATACTATTTGATTGTTGGGTGTGAGCATTGAAACACCATTGTTAGTTTGAGTGTAAGCTTTGAAACACTTAAATTTTAGAATGAGCCTGAGAAAACTCTTGTTTGGGATGTAAGGAAAATTCTCAAACCTTGTAAAAGTTTGATGTGAGCTTGTGAACCAAGTTAGAGTTGATCTTATAAAAACTCAATATTAGTGGAACCTTAACAAGTTGTTAAGGAAGTTGATGCAGGATTGAAGTAATCCAAACCACTGTAAACTCTTTGTGTTCATTCTTCTTTAATCTCCTTTCTTGGTTTATTCCATCTTAAATTTCCAATTTATCATTACTTCTTCAAATCAACCAATTCACCCCCCCCCCCCCATACTATGTATTTTATGGAAAAATAAAATTTTCTATTTTTAACATAGTTTTCTATGGAAAATTTCCTTTTTTGTATATTATGTAGAAGTTTGTTGTTTGTTTTTTGAATGAGTAAAGTGGATTTTGATTTACTTGTAGTATGATTTTGTTTAAACAACATTTTCCTTATATAGTAATAAACATGGTCATATCCATAATTCAAATAGTCGTGTTTAATTAATATGTATTTAGGTGATATATATGGTTATGTCTGCAACACACATAATCATATTTAATATGTGTGTTTTATATGGGATCTATATAAAATGAAACATTATAGTGCCTTAGGTAGATATAATCATGTTAAACATACATGTGATGTATACGGATGTGTCTAGATGATATGCATGGTCATATTCGTAACATACATGGCCATATTTAATTAATATGTGTTTAATATGAGAGTGTTATATATGACTGTGTTTAGGTGATGCATATGGTCATGTCTATAACATACAAAGCATTGTTTAATCAATATGTGTTTTATATATCCGCCATATAAATAAATTTTGTGATGACAAAGATAATTTTATTTATTTATTTATTTTATTATTAATTTATTAATTTATTCAAATATTCAAAATATGAAGCGGTTTATTGTGGTCATATATTGTTAACAAATCAGCTAAATTGAGACATAAAAGTTATTTATTTATTTAGCAGATGATTCATTTAGCATTTACCATATAACTAGACACACATTAGTAACTCATGAATTTAGTTATATTCTAGTTAGATATAAAAAAACATAATACATATATATTTTTGTTGGTCATCTTTTAAAAAATTAAATTTGAATATAATTTGCAAGTGTATAATCATTTTAATATTTTCTAATTATACCAAATTTAGAGAATATATATTTATCATATAATTTTTCTTAATTCATTCTATAAGTAATATATTGTAACCTAATTAATAATAATATACCAAAGAGTTACTATATATATATTTTTTTCAAAAGAGATTATATTATAATATAAGTATCAATAATCATTATTAAAATTTACAACAATTTATTATGTGTGAAAATCATAAGCAAATAAATCTATAAATTAATTTGTGTTTTATTTCAAGATAGCAATAAAAATTAATTAATTAAATATTAATTTAAATGTAAAAAAGTCATATTAATTAACATTGAAAAATGTTAGTTGGTTGGGTTAATTTTTATGGCTACTACTAATTATTTCGACTATCACTAACCTAATTTAATATAGTAATAATTTTGCTAGGATGGAAAAAATTTTATATTTTTGAGAGCCATATCTACCATTACCAATAAACTCAACTTTCATGTTCAACAAGACCATATCTGCATAAGATACTATAATGCTTCATTTATATGGATCTCATACTAAACACATATTAATTAAACATGGTGTATTATGGATATGGCTGTGTATATCACTTAAACATATTTATATATAATACATATATGTTCAACACGATCATGTCTACGTAAAATATTGTAGTATTTTGTTTATATGGATTTCATATTAGACACATTAATTGAACATGATTGTGTAATATGGACATGATCGTGTATATTACCTAAAGGCATATATAACACTTGTGTGTTCAACATGATTATATCTATTTAAAAAACTGTAGTATTTTTGTTATATGCACTACAAGAATGTATTAATTTACTGACAACCATTTATCAAGAAAAAAAATTATTTTTGTACTTACCGACTAAATACCGAGATAATAGATGGGAAAAATAAATTAGAAAATATATCGATAAAATTTTGATCGATTACCGAGAGAAAATTTTATTGACAGAAAAAAAAAGTTGGTAAAAAATGGCGCCATTAATTACTGAGTAAAATTATCAACAATGAAAAGATTAGTCGATAATTTATGATGACAAAATGTAGCACCATGATTTACCGACCAAATTTGCCCACCGAAGTTAGTATCTCAAATTACCGAGACATGCTTCTATTATCTTGGTAAAGTGTAAAGTTTAAAAAAATTATCGGTAAGACTTTATCCAGAGAAAAATACTTCTTTCGATATTACCAAGAGAAAATAGTAATCTCTGTAAATTTAACCCAAAATAAAAAAAAAAGATTCTGCTTTGCTGAGAGACAATTTCTTTTGGTATTACCAATAGAAAATAGTAGTTTGTCTATAAATTTAATTTGAATTAAAAAGGGTTTGACTTTACTAAGAGACAAGGAAATTCTCTTCATATTGCCAAGGGAAAATAGTAGTCTCTGTAAATTTAATCCTAATATAAAATAGTTTAATTTTACAAAGAGACAATGAAATTCTCTTTATATTAACCCAAATTAAAAGGGTTTAAATTTAACCAGAGACAAGAAAATTCTTTTTAGTATTATGAAGAGAAAATAGTAGTCTCTCAGTAAAATAATCCCAAAAATAAAAGAGTTTAATTTTGCTGAGAGATAAGGAAATTCTCTCGATATTATCAAGAGAATATAGTAGTCTCTTAGTAAATTTAATCCCAAAATAAAAGAGTTTAATTTTACCTAGAGACAAGAAAATTCTTCTAAAATTACCAAGAAAATAGTAGTCTATAGGTAAATTTAACCCCAAATTAAAAGGTGATAACATGTGAATATCATTTATATTTTAGGAGTAATTTGGGTTCGCTATTAAATCTTTATACTGATTTTTTTTAATTTTTATAAGGAAAAAATAGTTTAAGGAAGAGCTGAAGTCAAATGATAAAATTGAGCTAAAAGCTAAAAATTACAAGAATATGCAGATTGCAGCTTCGGGCACAACCCTTGGGCAAGAATAGCATCAGGACCTAACTTGATAATTTTGAAGAGAAACTTGACATATGGCATTTAATTTATTTTTATGCTTTTGAGATACAATTTTGGAGGTATTTTGAAGAATATAACTGATTTTGTAATCCCATATTAGTTAGGAATTTAATTTGGGATATTATTGTTGTTGTTGTTGTTGTTGTTGTTGTTGTTGTTGTTGTTGTTGTTATTATTATTATTATTATTATTATTATTATAGTTTTCCTTATTAGTTTAGCAACCCTAGCCATCAATTGTTCTAAGTTTTAGTTGCTGGATATTTTTAATTTACAGATGTTTTCTTTATTCAAATAAGGAGCAACAAAATCTTTGCTTGGTTGAAGGGCAATAGAAGTTCGTATTCGTGAATTGTGAGATCTAGACAATACTATCTTTTCTCTTTTTTAATATTCAGTATTCATATAACTCTCTGTGGCTTAATTTAATTTTTGTTTTGCTAATTAATCAATAGGATCATTACTTAATTGGTTAAATAACATAATATACTATTCAAAATGCTTGAATCCGTAATTGTTCTTGACACTTTGATTTAGGTAGTAATTAGGAGTATCCTAAGAGATTATATAATCTAATTAAATAATTCTCAAAGTTTGGTTTATTGATTAGAATCAAGTCTTTTTAATTCTTATGGTTGTCAATAATTAGATTCTAAGGATGTTTCTATAGGGTATGTTATTGATTTTCAGTTTTAATTTAATTTAATTTTAGTTCTTAATTTAACCTCTCTTTTAATTTTTATTATTTTTATTTTGGTTTTTAAAAGAGATTTAAATAAGTAATCAATTCTATATAGATTTGACCATATTCACTACTACTACAATTTAATTTGTTTGGAAATATAAATTTATTTTTGGTGGCTTCTACACCCATAAAAATAGTTTGTAATATTCATAATTTTAGTAAAAATAATTAAATAAATGATTTGGAAGGTTAATTAAAGTATTAAAAGGAGGAAAATATAAAATGTATATGTTGGGTATATGTAAAATATACCTAAATGATAAAAATTCACTAAAAGTTAAAAGTTAATAAAAAAAGGGTAAAATAATAAAAATTAAAGTAAAAGTAAAAAGTTAATAATAATAAAAACAACAATAAATTAATTCAAAATTAGAATTATTTTTGTGTGGACGATGCAAAATATAGTTTTTAACAATTATATATATATATATATATATGATTGTGAATAAAAGAAGAAATAAAATTCAAAAACAATTTCCATCATCTTCTTCTTCTCTCCCCTTGTGGCTGAAATCACCATTGAAGCAAGGAGGAGTTTGTCTTCTTCAATTCATCAAATTTCTTAAAGATTTTAAGTAACCAATGATAGTTTTGGAGGTTTATCAAGATGTAAATAAGGTTTCTTTTAAATTTAAGAAGTTTCTTTAGAAATTTCAATTATGTAAAAAATGGATTTTTAAAAGAGACATGGATAAATATTTAAATGATATGAATGAAGTTATTTTGATGTGGGTATAATGATTTTATGATTAGGTGGCAGATTTGAGTGAGTTTGGTTAAAGTTATTTTTAAGTCCAGAACTCACCTTGGGTGTAGAATCCAAAATATTTTTGAGTCCAAAACTCACCTTGGGTCCAAAACCCAATCCATTTTGAATCTAGAACTCACCTCGGGTCCACAATCCAAATTACTTTTGAGTCTTGAACTCAATCCAATCTTAGGTACGGAGTCCAGTCTGGCTTGAAACCTAGTAAAAAATTATGTTGCTTTGCACTCTCTTTTTTTATACTCCCAATCTCTCAAGCAGGGGGCAAATTGTAGACCCTTATTTTTTTTACCAAGTCCAGTTCGACACTAATTAAAAAGTAATTATGTAACAGCCTTATACCCAATATACGTACACCACATATACTCGTTATATGTAATATACATATAGAGGATACAAGGATGTCACAACCTTTTTAAACAATCAAATCATCATTTATAAAATCTGTATAATCTTAAAACATTCAATTGATATCATAAAAATAATAGATGATATATTACTTGTTAAAACATATATAACTTCATTACCAAAGGTTTATCCAAAACATTTTTGATAGTTCACGGAATATACATATTTAAATACATCAAAATTAATATGTATAAAAATATAAAATATATACATGTTGGCAGTTTTCTCTGATCTTGATGTCCAAATCAACACTGCTCTAACAAACTCAAGCCTAGACTCGACTTGGTCTAGCTGAACTCTCTGGCTCAACCGAATCTACCCTGTCACCTGCGCGATGAACCACAATCGCACTAAGCCAGAAGCTTAGTGATATAAACTTTGATAACCATATAGTTCAAATGCAATGCCAATGTATCATACATAAGGATATCATATCTGATAACATTATATCCCATTATATTACTCAAATGTTCCACAATTCATAAGGATATTATATCTCATAGCATTATACCATTTTATCTTAATAAATTGTTCAATTATTCCACATTTCGTAATTCACATTAATGCAAAGACGAGCATGGGCACAAAAAAGATTTAATATGCTATTCAAACTCTAGAGTTACTGCTTTGGTCTATAATGACACCTTGTGTCTAGCCCCGTAGGCAATATATCCATGGATTAATCGAACTAGGACTGAGTTTACGACCCGATCATTTCACCTAGCCTAAGAATTTGTTTTTAAGGCTTACTACCTGTTCATTTCACCTCAAAAATATTTTCACATTGACTCCCAACGTCTAGCCCGTAGGCAATTCATAGGCATGCCGCCAAACCCAGAACTCTGAAAATTGAATAACATACTAGGTACACAATATATTCTTATTTCTCATTATCAATTTCTTTCTCATTGCCACGTAATCAAGCTAAGCACATTGCCTTATTTTCTCATCTTTTTCTCACTTTTCTCATTTATATCAATATCAATTCATTACATCATTTTCCCACATATCTCATCACATTATACCACATTTCTTTTCATTTACATCACATTACTCAACTACCTTGGATATTTCAACATAATTTACAATATACAAATCGCACCATATTATTCATGTATCAATCATGTAGTAACTTAACACATTTATCAACCAAATGTATTAACTCCCAATGTCATGTAAATATAAACAATTATTCAAAGTTTGTACTTACCTCTAAGAGCAACAAACACCACTATTAACCTCCTCTTCCAAGATATCCCTAAACACTTGGATTGGAGTAACTCAAGTCTCTTCCAAATCTAAACCAAATGTGATTATAAATAATCACTAAGTGATACATAGAGGAAAATAAGGAAAAGAACCATCTAAGGCAAACTCTACACATGACACGCTCAACAACACGGGCGTGTCCATGACTGTGCCCTAAACCCACAACACAGAGGCTTTGACACACTCAGTAACATGGGCGTGTTACTACACGTGTAAATACTCCAACAACACAGTAGCTATGACATGCTTAGTGACATGGGCGTGTCATTGGTAGTGTCAATTCTACAACATCATAGTAGCTGTGACACGCTCAATGACATGGGCGTGTCACTGCTCGTGTAACCAACACTGAAAATAGAACCATCGACATGCCCAAAGACATGGCCGTGCCACCGGGCGTGTTAGGCCAAAAACCTGATATCGACACAAAAATGACATAACCAACTATCATCTTTCATAAACCTTTTCAACTCATACAAACTTAGCCAAAACCATCATTATATCACATGATACTTGTATAAACATCGACACAACTTATTTACAAGTAAAAATACACAATCACAACCAAGACTTCTCAACCCAAAAGTTACACAATTCCAAAACTCTTATTCTCTTTACCAACTGCACCCTTTTCTTCAATCCAACCCCAAATTCGTAGTTAACTAAACAAAGAACATCAAACATACCAAAATCAACCTTATACACATACCACACAAAACATCCAATTTACACATACACAAACTTCCAAAAGAAATCAAAGAAACAAGTTGGAAACTTACCAAATATGGAGTAAATCCTTAAGACTCCAACTTGAACACTTGAAATCCTTCAATTTCTTGAGTTAGAAAGAAGCAAAAACTCTTTCCCTTTTGATGATGGTGGTGGTCGACTACCATGGAGAAGGAAGAAGAAGAAGAAGAGAATAGTAATGGTCAACAACTCCACTAATCTCAAAATTCTCTTTAAAATCACACAATTTCCTCTTTTAATCTCCACCAAGCAATATATTATTATAATAATAAATAAATCTCAAAAATCTTCTTCCACTATCCATTAATATTAATATATTATTAAATAATTAAAATATTCTTTGACCAAGTTGAAAAGTTGACTTATATACAACATGTATATCTTCATATATACAACATATACACACTTCCCTTTTTTCTTTCTTTTCACTTAATCAAATATATACACTTTTTAAATCCTTTAATTAATTTTCAAAATTAATATTTATTTTAAAATTTTGGGGTATTACAATTGTGAGCGGGGATTTTTTGCCCCCACTCCCGGTGGAATGGTTCTTGCGACTTCGGCACTGTTTAGGCACAGGGCCTTAGAGAACATGGACCTAAGTCCGAAGAAAATGGAGTTGCCACCTGGATGAGCCGGGAAAAAGAAAGGGGTGCATGACTCGATTCCTAAGGAATCCCCAACCCCCTAATGGGTTCGAAAAGTTGGGTACGTGTGGGGAAGGTGAGAAATGGCCCAGCACCCCCACAAGGCCTGGTTCATTGGAACCGGCCTCCTTTACAGGTCTTAATATTATAAAATTCTTAAATATAACAACATTATCCATATTACACACAATAATTAAAAGAAAGCATCATTATATTAAAACCAAAGCTATGTCCAAACAAAACAAATAAATGGACACCCATCCAAGGATGGATACATGTCCTTACATCACATGCCTAAATAGGACACCCACCGAAAGGTAGAAACATGCCCTTTACATTGGTTCTAAAATAGAAAAGCAAATTAAATTACATGATATTTAACTAATGAGGTACCCACCAAGTGGAAACATACCTCTTACAACATTTGGAAATCTAAATAAATTGATAAAAGTAAATAACCATTCATAATAAATAAATCATTCATCAAAGGTATTAAACATCAATAGAAAGTAAACATCCATCCATGATAAATTAAATAAACCAAGCATTAAACTTAAATAAATTAAATCACATAAGAAATAAAACAAAGCATGATCAAATATGGAATTGAATAAGGTAAATAAAAATTCAAATTATAGCTACTATTTTCATTTAGGGTTCCTTATCTCATATGTTAAGGTTTTGGAATTCATAAAATTAAGCTACTGTGACTTTTTTTTTATGGAATTAAAATAGATTGAGGTTTTATGTTTTAAAAGGTTGGTAAGACTCTTTGATTGACTAAATTAATATTTGTGGTTTTAAATGGTGATTTTAAGCTTACTGTGTAAATTTAACTTTTGATTTGTGGTTTAAATGGTGATTTCAAGCTTACTGTGTAAATTTAAAATATTTATGTTTTTATAGTTTTTAAGGTTTTAAAGGATTAAGGTTTAGAAAAAATTAAGGTTTAAAGTTTTAAAGGGTTAGGGTTTACTATTTTGAGTTTTGGGATTGAATTAGGTTTTTAGGCTTTTGATTTTAGGGTTTTGGGTGATTTGTTGATTTTAGGATTTGGAAAAAGCAATTGAAAATTTTATGGAATTTTATGAAAATAAACCAACGATTTAAAGTTTATACAGCAAAAAAAGATATTTTTAAAGCTTTTGGGAAAGTAACAGAACACAAGTTTGAGTTTTGAAAATTTGGAAAACAAATTTTGGTTTTGGAGTTTTGAAGAAATAAATCTAATAGCTTTAAACTTTTAGAAAATAAAGCCATGATTTAAGAATTTTAATCCTTAGAAAAAATGGATTGAGGTCCTAAAATTTTTGAATTAAAAGAAACTAAATGATGATTATGCTACTGTGAAAAAAAAACAAAGAATTTAATACATACCTCCTTTTGATGATTCCTCCAAAAATTATTTTTCTTGGATCAATTCAAACAAAGATAGTTGCTGCCTTTTGAATTGCTTAAATCGTGTCCCTGCTATTCCAGAAAAAAATAAATTGAATTGCTCCTTTTCCTTCACTGATTTGGTTTCAACATTTTCAAGCTACTGCCCCTCTCGGCCTCCCCTTTTTTGATTGCCTTTGGTCCTTATTTATAAAGATTTCATATGGTTTATTCCTAATTAATCACGGCAAGTAATATTGATATGAAAAGGAAACCGAAACCTAATTGGATTAGGTTTCGAAAAATTTGCGTCGGAAAAATTGCGCTGCCGAAAAAAATTGCACAACAAAAAATGCGCTGGCGAAAAAATCTACCACAGTCAACTTCAGCAATGGGCAAGCTGCGAGTGACCATTTAGCCTATAGGATTTTCCTACGGGCGAAATGCCCACGTGCCTGCACGACGATTTTTTCGTCACCGATTTTTCCGACACCGATTTTTATTTTATTTTTATTTTTTTGACTTTTATTTGTTTATTTTTATTTTTTATTAATAAAAATTAGATACTAAAGCAAAAATTATTTAACAAAAATTATTTTGGACCAATTAGACAACAAAAATTATTTCGGACTAAATAAAACATATTGGACCGGACTGGGTCAAAAATTAAGGGTCTACAGTTTGCCCCCTGCTTGAATGATCTGAAACCTTAGTGAAAGAGAGTGAAAAGTAACAAGACTTAATTTTTGACATGGTTGAGATTTTGGGTTCTAGACCCAGTTTGAGTTCTGAACTCAAGGATAAATTCTAGTTCTAGACCTAAGAAAAATTTGGGTTTTGGACCCGATTTGAGTTATGGACTCAAGGATAATTCTGGGTTCTCGACCTAAGGAAAATTTAGATTCTGGACCCGGTTCGAGTTATGGACTCAAGGATGGTTCTAGGTTCTGGACCTAAGGAAAATTTGGGTTCTGGCCCTAAGAAAAATTTGGGTTCTGGACCCGGTTCGAGTTTTGGACTCAAGGATGATTTTAGGTTCTGGACCTAAGAAAAATTTAGATTCTGGACCCGGTTCGAGTTCTAGACTCAAGAATAATTCTAAGTTCTGGACCTAATGGTAAATTTGGGTTCTGACCAGCTAAGTTCTGGACTTAGAAATAATTCTAGGGTCTGGACCTAATGGTAAATTTGGATTCTGGACCCGAGCTAAGTTCTGGACTTAGAAATAATTCTAGGTTCTGGACCTAAGGGAAAATTTTGGGTTCTGGACCCGAGCTAAGTTCTGGACTTAGAAATAATTCTAGGTTCTGGAACTAAGGGAAAAATTTGGGTTCTGGACCCGGTTCGAGTTCTGGACTCAATGATAATTCTAGGTTCTGGACCTAATGGTAAATTTGGGTTCTGGACCCGAACTAAGTTCTGGACTTAGAAATAATTCTAGGTTCTGGACCTAATGGTAAATTTGGATTTTGGACCCGAGCTAAGTTCTGGACTTAGAAATAATTCTAGGTTCTGGACTTAAGGGAAAATTTTGGCTTCTGGACCCGGTTCGAGTTCTAGACTCAAGGATAATTCTAGGTTCTGGACCTAATGGTAAATTTGGGTTCTGGACCCGAGCTTATAATTTTTAATTTCAAAAAGTTTGGTTAATTTTTATGCATATATCTTCTTCTTGCCCCATGCGTGTAAAAATATTTATATACACGCAATTATTTGAATGATTAAAGTGAATAATTGAATTTACTGTGTAGTCACTGTTCATGCACTATTTACTATTCATAAATAGTAAATTTACTATTCGCAAATAGTATCAAATAGTATTTACTATTTGAAATAGTATTTGTACTATTCATCTATAGTAATACTATTCATAAATAGTAACATTTATTATTCAATAGTAACCCTATTCATAAATAGTAATATTTACTATTCATCAATAGTAATACTATTTATGAATAGTAAAATTTACTATTCATAAATAATAAAAATTTACTATTCATGAACAGTTTGAATTTGGTTTTTTGCTTGCCGTTCTCTATAAAAGGCCACCAATCTTTCATTTCATTTCACAATTTCAATTTCAATTTCGTAATTCTCTCAAATTTCTTTTCAATTTTAGCATATATTTTTCAAAAACAATGCATGCTTCGAGGTCAGGGACTCATTCTAATGCCGAGTTATTGGAGTTTATTCGGCATCATGAGGATGGAAATTTAGATATATTGGTCGGAATGCCGCTCCATCGCAGTTCCAATCCAAAGAGCGAGGTAATTATTATTATTTTTTTATTCTTTTTCTTTTTTCTTTTGTCTTTCTGTTTTGCACTCTTTTTTTATTTTTTTTCTTTATTTTTTTTCTTTCTATTTTGTGCTTTTTTTCTTTATTCTTTTTCTTTCTGTTTTGCGCTTTTTTTATCATATATATTTTTAGACTTTGTTGTTATTATTTCTTATTATGAAAAATAAATTAATTTAAGTAGATTGAATAATATGTACTTACCTGGTATTAACTTACCTAGGTCTGTGTTAGCATGATTGTTGTGTTGTTCGAGCTGGAGTGTGCATTTACAAAGCCCGACAATGGTATGATGTAGTGCCTTCTCGGGTAATGCGGATTATCCGAGATTGTGGCTTCGAATAGTTCATCTTACAATTGCCATCCGAAGAATATTAGATAGACCGCAGCGTAGTCCAGGCGCTTGCAGAGCGATGGCTGGATACAACTTACACTTTTCACTTGCCCATTGGGGAGATGACAATTGGTCCGGCCGATTTTACTGCCATAACCGGCCTTCGATATGATGGTGCTCCGGTTCCTCTGACCAATGAAATTTTAACATTTGAAGAAATTCAAGAATTAATTGGTATGGAACCATCATATAAAGGGCCTTTTAAGATAAAAATAGAGTCGATTCCTAGTTATTGGATTAACTACGAAGGTCGGGTTGGCAGAAATAGGGTCGAACAGTATGCTCGAGGATTTTTGTTATATCCGCTCGGGTCGACCATCTTAGGCAGCACTGAATCCTCCATTCACTTGTCAGTGTTGAGTGCAATTTCTTATCTCAGAATGGTACCATCTTCTGGTTGGGGTGAAGCTGGTCTCGTGTGTCTTTACCATGGTCTTGATAAGCTTTGCTGAAACAAGAATTCTTTTGTCTGCTTGATGGCAGTTTTTGAGGTATTCTTTCTTCCACCAATGTCTTTTCCACTCTTTTCTTGCATGAATGTGATCTTTATTGTTATTGTAGATATGGGCATATGAACATAACCTCATGAGGGTACCCGGTATTTCCCAAGAGAGAATTGGGTATCCGAGATTAAATTACTGGTTGTCCGATCGTGTGGATATTCCCGGCTCTCATCATGTGCATACTCACCTCTTTGTGTTGAGCTGCTTAACCTGGGACCAGGTAAAATAACATCAGTATGCTTTAAATTTTATGTGAAAGTTTTACTAACCTTATGTTATTTGCAGGTGAATTTGGCCTGGTGGAATCCAGAGGAGCGAGCAAATTGGTCTCCTTTGATGAGGGCTGTACTGTCTTTCCAACATTCTCGTCGAATTATTGCTGGCCCAGTATCTAGTGGCTAGTTTCTCAGGGAGAGAATTTATGAATGGTTTCTCGGTCCAGAGCAGCGGAGGTTTTCGATGCAAATCCTGGAATATACTTTAAATATTATGTCAATGCCGGAGGATGCATGGTGGTCGGTCCGGTATGGTTATGGTGCCGAGTCATTTCTCCATTCACCTAGTCCATTTTATGCCCGCTTTATTCAAATAAGACTCTTGAACTTTGATGTATCTCCTGTTGGTGTGCGAGAGATTTTCAACGAAAATGAGGGTAGAGATGAGGAGGAAAATCACGGAGATGCAGGAGAGTCTATTCCACATCTCAGGGCCAGTAATTATCAGGTAAAACTTTTACCACTTTTCCCTTGCAACTACTTTTTCTTTCTTTGATTCCTTAATGATTGTTACAGGTTGTTGGCTTGTTTGATCATAAGGCTGGACCTTCTTTCACTTCCCCTTCATTTGCTCATTCTAGCCCGCCGGATATACCATCTCATCCGCAGGGTATTGCTATGAACTACCTAGTACGTTTCTTATTTCATAATAGTTTATGCTATATATATGCATGATTATGTATGCTCTTACCTTTTCCTTCTTGGCTCACAGTGGATGCTCGAAGAACAAAATAAGAAACTTTAAGAAGAGTTAGCTGCAAGTCGCCGGTAGGCTTTTCATTTTGAGAGTCTATATCATCAATCCGAACAACATTTTCGAGACTTCCGATTTCATGGAATGAGGGATCCCGGTGTTTCTTCATCAAGAGGCCCCCAGAATGATGACCATGAGATCCTTTCGTCTGCTTCTGACGAGGACCATGACGGATCAAAACCTCAAGGTGATAGGGATTTTAGTGCTTCTGCTTCGGGCGGACTCGGGACGAGTGATTTACCCCGTCCTCCAACAGGCGATGATTTTTTCAAGTCTTTATTTGATGACCTACCACCACCCTCTTAGTGATATGTAAATATTGTAGCAATTGTAAAACATTGTACAAAAATGAAAAATATACAATTTTCCTCTTTACTGTAAACCTTCTTTTTTTTATTATTTTTTATTTTTTATTTTTTTATGTTACTGCAACACTTTTTTTTTGTTACAGTACACCATTAATTTACATCCACTTCTTTTATTAAACCAAATCCAATGTGGTAAAGGAAATTCATTGCCACTTCCTTTCCCTATGCCATATGGTCTTATCCTTTCCCATCATCTTTTCCATTTCACTTTTGGAAAAGGTTTGTTTCCTCTATATAAATCACCCTTCATGCCATATTTTAATTCATAAACCAAAAATCTCTCTCTTTCAACGTGAAGACTCCCTTTAGCAATTTTAATTTTTCCTTCATTCATTCACCATGACCGAGCATCATTTAAAGAGAATAAAAATTTTATTTAAGAATATGGATGCCATTCATTGGAAGCAAATTTCATGGTCAAAACTTGATGTTTTAAAATGTTTTCAAAATGTCAAATTGGACCACTCTTTCTTACATGTCGTGGCTTCCTTGTGGGATACGGATTCTACGGTATTTAGAATTAATGGCTTTGAAATGTGTCCCTTGATTGAAGAATTTGAGGCCGTCCTTGGATATCCAAATAATCAACAAATGGCGTTACCCACATTGATTTCCAAGACTCAACAGAAGATGCAGATGTTATTTCAAATTCCAAAACCCGAAGTTCTTCGGTTGACTAGAGCTGAAAAAATTCTACTTGCTCCTTTGATTGACTTTTGTTTCTCTCATTTGGCTCCTACTAAGGCATGGGGATGCATGCTTTGTCTTTGCTTGCTCGGCCAATTCTTGCTTGTTTCTTCTGACGGCGATATTGATCCACGAGTATTGGATATTATGGACCAAATGGAAGGAGGCTTGTCACCGGTACCTGTGATTTTAGCCTAGACATTAGTTGGATTAGACCGATTTAAATCAGGATCGTCAAATAGACTGACTAGGAGTCCATTGCTGCTCCAGGTAATTACCTAAACTACCCTTTTGGGTTTTCAATTTAGGTTTTCTTTTTTCTTTTTATTGCTCTAACTTTTGCCTAGTCAGCCCATGCGGGTTTTCGGAACTAGCGAGCTGTCCTAACTTTTGCCTAAGCTGCCCTTGCGGGTTTTTAACTTAGCGAACTCTTCCCTTTTTTTTTAATTATATTTTTTTATTGCTCTAATTTTTGCCTAGTCCGCCCATATGGATTTTTGAAACTAGTTAGGTGTCCTAATTTTTGCCTAAGCTGCCCTTGCGGGTTTTCAACTTAGCGGACTCCTCCTTTTTTTAATTTAATTTTAAATTAAATTTAATTCTTTCTTCACAGATTTGCCTTCAGGAGCGTCTTTGTTTGCTTGATACTCCCTTCATGGATTTTGCCAGATACCTACCACGTCATCATTCTGCTAGGAAGCTATTCCATCCTGCTTCTTCATATGCTGACTGGGTTGACTGGATCCACTCACGCTCTGAAGTCAATATTCGTTGGTTGGTACCTTGGTGGAAGATTTCTCATATCACCATGCGGACATACTTGATGTACGTTCCCCTTGCTGCTCTTCGTCAAGGTACATGCTATGATCCTCGCCGACTTGGGCGTCAGTATGGAACTGAGCCTCGTGATTCTGACTTTGCTCCCGACTTAGACATGCCTTGCTTGACTGAAGCCTACTTGGATCGGTTAAGGCAAAGATGGCCTGCATGTTACACTTATCGACTGCCATAGATTTTACATTTTTCAATTCAGAAAGTGTATTGTTAGGATGAAAAAATAATTAAAGTAATAAAAGATGCTTCTTTTCCATTTATAGTTCGTCATCACCTTTTGCTATTGTGTTTATTTATTTCATCCATATCTAGTCGAATACTTATAACAGTGCACATGGAACAATTTTAACATTAATTATGTTTTATTAAATTGGGGAACAACCAAACATAAAGCCAGCATACACAAGATCACTCATGTTGCCAATTAGCCCTTTCGGGTTTTCTAATTGACGATTTTCTCTCATTTATCTCTAATTGTTGCCTAGCCAGCCCTTTCGGGTTTTTAAAACTAGCGGACTGCTCTAACTTTTGCCTAGGCTGCCCTTTTTGGGTTTTCAACCTAGCGAGCTCCTTTTTTTTTCCTTTTTTCTATCATACATAAAACCTCTTCAACCTGTCAATGTTTACTGGCTCACTAAATTCATTCCCATCCATGTTTGATAACTTAACCGCACCTTTGCTCATGATTTGTTACATGACAATGGCCCTTCCCAACTAGGTCTGAACTTCCCTCTTGGGTCAGATACATTAGGCTTACATTGCTTCAACACCAAATCCCCATCTCTAAATTTTCTGACCTTAACTCTTCTATTGTAAGCCCGAGCTATCTTCTTTTGATACAGTTGGTGATGATACAATGCCTTTAATCTTCTCTCTTCTAATAGAGCTAATTGTGTGTATTTGCTTGCTACCCATTCCGTTTCAGGCAGTTCAGCTTCTAAGACTACGCTCAGTGATTTGATCTCAATTTCAATTGGCAATACGGCTTCCATCCCATAAACCAAAGAGAACGGTGTCATCCCAGTAGGTGTTCACACACTTGTCCTATATCCCCATAAAGCAAAGGGAAGCATCTCTGACCAATCCCTATAAGTCTTGGTCATTTTGGACAAGATTTGCTTAATTGTCTTGTTTGTTGCTTCCACGACACCATTAGCCTTTGGTCTATAAGGAGAGGACCGATGATGATGGATTTGGTACTTCGAGAATAAATCCTTAACTGCTCCTTGAAACTGTACCCCATTGTCTGATATCACACTATGCGGGACCCCGTATCTATAGATGAGGTTCTTTTCAATAAACCTAGCCATTTGGCTTGCACCCAGCCTATTGAAAGATTCGGCTTTGACCCATTTTGAAAAATAATCTACTGCTAACACAATGAAATGGTGACCGTTTGAAGCTGTCGGATGTATCTCTCCTATAATGTCGATACCCCAGGTGGCAAATGGCTAGGGTGAAGACATTGAATGCAATTCTTCAGGAGGCATATGATTCAAGTTACCATACCTCTGACATTGCTAGCACTTCTTTACTAACTCAATACAGTCTTTCTCCATGGTCAACCAATAGTAACCCTGTCGAATAATCTTCTTAACTAGGGCCAAACCACTCATGTGAGGACCGCAACTTCCCGCATGTATTTCTGACATGATGCACTCCACTTCAAGCTTTCTTAAACATCTCAAATGCACCCCATCAAGCCATCTTTGATATAACTCCCCATGGAAGGTGATGTATTGCAATGACCACTGCCTTATGGCTCTTCTCTCTTTCTTTGTTGCCCCCGACGGGTATTCTCTTTCTTCCAAAATTCGCCTTATAGTATCATACCACGCATCATGGTCTGTATCAATTTCCATGATTGTTTCATATTCATAGCAAGGAGTTGACGAACTGGTCAAGATCAGAGGCTTAAGGAATAGGCTAACATGGTTTTGCCATACCGAAGCCAATGTGGCTAGGGCATCAGCCATCTGATTTTCTTCCCTTGATAGGTGTATAAACCAACACTCCTTTAAGTTCTTCTTCATCATGGTCAAGTAATGGTGGTATGGTTTCAATTTTTCTTCTTTCAACTCCCATTCTCTATTTACTTGGGATACAACTAGCAGTTAATCGCTATAAACTTCCACCTTATCCACCTTCATAGTCATTAGGGTTTCCAAACCAAAAATACAAGCTTCGTACTCTACCATATTATTGGTTGCCCTAAATTTCAATTTCTTTGCTAAAGGGATGAGTTCCCCTTTGGGCAATTCTAGTATAACTCCCAAACATGCTCCTTTCCTGTTTACCGCTCCATCAAAATACATTTTCCACCCTCGTATTTCAATTACTTCTAAATGTTCATCCGAAAATTCCAAGATTACCTCTTCACTTTCTGGTAAAGGTTGTTGGGCCAGGAATTCTGCCACCGCTCTACCTTTGATTATTTTTTTGGTTACATACTCAATCTCAAACTCCTCTAATATTATCAACCATCGACCATATTTTCCAATTAAAGAGGGTGTCTCCCTTAAGTACTTTATTGGATCCAACCTGGAAATTACTTGCACACTATACGATTGAAAGTAATGCCGCAACTTCTTAGAAGACCAATCCACGGTTATACAGGTCTTTTCGATGATACTATACTTAATTTCATAAGGTAGGAGTTTTCTACTCAAATAGTAAACGGCATGCTCAATCCCCGACTCATCCGCTTGGGCTAGCATGGCTCTTATCGACTCTTTTTCTGCTGCTAAGTATAATAATAAAGGTTTGCCGGGTTTAGGTGGTTTCAAAACAGGTGGATTAAACAAATACTCTTTTATTCGATCAAAGGCGTTTTGACATTCTTCATTCCATACGACCGGCTGATTCTTTCTAAGCAATTTGAAGATAGGCTCACAAATTGTTGTGAGCTTTGCTATAAATCTGCTAATGTACTGCAGTTTACCAATGAATCCCTGAACTTCTCTCTCTGTCTTTGGGACTGGCATATCCCTGATTGCTTTAACTTTTTCAGGATCAATCTTAATGCCATTCGGACCAATTACATGTTCCAATAATTTGCCTGAAGTAACACCAAATACACACTTCTTCGGGTTTAATCTTAGCTTATATTTTAAAGCTCTATTGAAGAATAATTCTAAGTTTTGGAAGTGTTGCTCCCTTGTATCCGACTAGACCATCATATCATCAATATATACTTTAACTTCTTTGTGCATCATGTCATGAAATAGTGTGGTGGCCATCCTTTGGTAGGTTGCTCCAGCATTCTTTAAGCCGAACGACATCACCCTATAACAGAATATACCCCATGTAGTAATGAAGGCAGTTTTGGCTTTATCCTCTTGGGCCATTAACACTTGATTGTATCCGAAAAATCCATCTACAAACGAGTGTAGCATGCTAGAGGCTGCACTATCAATGAGAACATCTATATGAGGTAAAGGAAAATCATCCTTAGGGGAAGCCTTGTTTAAATCTCTATAGTCCATGCAGACCCTTATCCTTCCATCTTTCTTTGGCACAGGTACTATGTTGGCTAGCCAATCTGGGTATTCTATCACTTCAAGGAACTTCACTTGTATTTGCTTAGCGACCTCTTTTTTAACCAATTCAGCCCACTCAGGTCATAATCACCTAAGCTTTTGTTTGACAGGTTTAATGTGAGTGTAAGTAGGAATATGATGCTCGGCTATGTCTCGATCTATCCCAGGCATATCCTCATAAGACTAAGCAAACACTTCTTCATATTTTTTGAATTTTTCAAATCTCTCTCTCTCATCAGGAGTAAGGTCGGATGCTATGCTAATGTTTTTAGGATTTTCAGTTGTTCCCAAATTTAATGATTGCGTGTTAACAGAATTAATATTAAAGATGCTCATGTAACTGCTATCTGAATGTATGCAACCATCAGGAGAGACATCACATAAGAAAGCAAAATCAGACTTTATTGCATTCATTTTGGAAAAGAAAACATCATCATCCTCATACCAAGCAGACAAATTAAAAAAAATCATTGTTCTAAGAATCATAAAGCAGGATGTCTTCAAACTTTTCTTCAACCAGGGTGGCAATATCTTCCGGAGTCTTCTCGGCTTTCAGGGCAGCTTCATTCTTCTCTTTTGGATTGGAATCTTTGTTGGTTGACAGGGTGAGCTCTTTCTTCACTTGCTCCACTAGCTTAGTAACATCTGCAAAAATTTCAAAACCTGGGATTAACTTACCCATGAACATGATTGGCTTAGGCTTTCCTTGGAGTGGTCCCATATCTGGAGCCTTGACAAAGATTTCTTCAAGTGGTGGGAAGCTTATCTTCTCACTCTTCTTTGGCTGGACATCGTTGTCTTCATCATATCCTAACCCTTTCTTGGAAGATTGAGTTCTAAAATCTGGTAACTTTGTTAAACCGGCCTTACCCTTTCCAAGACCAGCTCCAGGAAGGTAGTTCATGTTCTTCATCATATTCAAGACTTTGGAGTCCACTACTTCATCATAAAAAATTGCAGCTATTTGAAAACCATTGAGAGGCCTCTCAACCATTAGAGTGTTAACAATCTTATTATCTTCAGCTTCAATGACCACTATCTCATTTCCGTTGGGGAATTTGATTTTTTGATGAAGGGTGGAAGGAACTCCACCAAGAGGGTGAAACCATGGTCTCCCCAAGAGCAAGGCGAAGGTAACTGGTATGTCTAAAATAACAAATTCAACAATAGATTCAATTGGCCCAACCTTGACAGCCATTTTAAAAGTCCCTTCGGCATGCCTCTTAGTGTTGTCATAAGCACGAATTGTTACCTCGGTCAGGTTTAAATCTCTTGTTGACATGGCTAGCTTTGGCAATATTTTAAGTGGACAAACATTTATGGCGACCCATCATCGACCATTACACATGGAGTCATCTTCCCCTTGACTTCTATTTTGATAAAGAGAGGGCGGATGTGGTCTCACCCCTCCTCCGGTAAGTCCGCATCTGAAAAAGAAACTGCTCCCATATTGACTTCACTTTTTTCTTGAACCTCTTCACATTTCATTACTTCCCCAATTTTAATGAAGTTGATCAACTCCTCCGGTGTTGTGGAGGCAGAAATTGGCATGCTCGCTAAGGCCTTGGCCATAGTTTCTCGGTGCTTTTTAGAAGTAGCTAATAAGTCCCAAATGCTAACAGTTGCTTGGGTTCTTTTCAATTGCTTGAGCACAACATCATCTTCTTCTATTTCGACTTCCTTCCCCTTATTAGTTTCTATCTCCTTAGGTGGTGGCTTTGCATAAGGCTTACCGGATCTAGTATTCATCACCTCATCTTCTTCGGGCTCGGATCAAGTCCACTCCTCCTTCTTGGGTATAATATCATCATCACTATCACTTGAATCCCAAAACCCGTTGACAACACAAATTGCTACTTCTCCACCCATCATAGCTTGTTCAAATGCCTCTTCTTCTTTGGTCGCTTCTCCACCCACATCTTGAAAAGAAGACATGACAAAGTCCTCATACAAACCTCCTCCAATCATGAAGGTTGCTGGTGGTGGTACCCTATTGAATTTTGGTAATGGGCTGTCTTTGGTGTTTGGCTTATTGGGCTCAGGTAGCTTCGCATTATCAATTAGATTTTGGATCTCATGTCTCAACCTTACACATCTATCCATGTCATGTCCTTGCATTTGGTGAAATTGACAAAATGCTTTGGTGTCAAAATTAGGTGGAAGAGGGTTAGCCAAAGGATGAGGATTTAAGGGTTGTAGCAATCCTTTTCTTTGAAGCTTGTTGAGAACCCAAGACATCAATTTTTCCAATTTTGAAAATTGTCTCCTTGTTCCTTGGTTAGTAGCATTAACACCGATGGCCTTTTGCATGCTTTGGCTACCAGGTTGATAGCTCCCTTTCTCGTTCCTTTTTGTTGCAAAGCGGCTCTTCTCCCTTTCCCATTCTTCAATTTGCAAACCAGCTTGGAGAAGGTCTTTGAAATCACGGATGAGTGTATGAGACATCCTCTCACAAAGATTAGGCAACACCCCTCTCATAATCATCCTTATTTGATCGGATTCATCGGGCCTCTTCTTGAGTAAAGCGGCTTTGTTTCTCCATCTCTTGACATAATCTACAAAATTCTCATTCGGCCTTTGCCTAATGGATTCCAATTCCATCAAGGTAACTTCCAACTAAACATTATATCCATATTGTTGGATGAAGGCTTTGTAAAGTAGATCCCAACTCTTTTATGTTTTATCATCTAAGGTATTGAACCAATTTTGGACAACAGGGTCCAATAAGAGCATAAAGTACCTTAGGGTTTGAGCCTTAGTAGCTCGGGCAAATTGCATGGCAGTGATGTATTGCTTCACGTGAAGATGAGGATTTTCGGTGCCATTGTACTTAGCAAAGGAAGGCATCTTGAATTTATAAGGGACCTCTTCATCTTGTTCAAATAGTTTGTCGATCTTAGACATCTCTTCGGTTTTCAGCTTCTTCTCAAATTTCTTTTCTAAATCAGCAATCATCTTTTCAACATCGGATTTCTTGGTCTTTTCAATAGTCGCCTTCTCAACAGCCTTCGGTTCTTTCTTCTTTTCTTGAATATCTTGGTAGTATTGAGCCCAATCATCATCATCATCAATGATCACCTTTTCATCATCAAAAACCACTTCACTCACTTTAGTCTTCCCTTTGTCCTTTGGTTTCTTAGTGCTAGCAGACACCTCGGCATGGTTCTCTAAAATTGCAGTCAACTGGTTCTTCATGGTCTCAGCTAGGGCCTCTTTGATTTCTTCCATCTTGGCTTTGAGGGCTTCATCAACCATTCTTTGAATTTGTTCGGGCTCCATTGTTTTAGGTGAACAAGTGATTGAGTCATTGCTAGATACTTCATCTCCGGCGTAAGTCGGATTGTTGTAAGCTTTAGAACTATTATAATCCAGGGCTGTGAGCCAGAAAGGACCAATGATATGAGATGCAAATGTATGCATGTATGCACAAATAATCAACAAATAAGGATAAATAGGACGTTCCTTCCAACCTTATAACATCCACACACGAATGACGAGTCCCTTTTCCTAGGTATATGGTTAACAAAATACCAACATGGGGTATTGTGAGCGGGGATTTTCGCCCCCACTCCCGGTGGAATGATTCTTGAGACTTTGGCACTGTTTAGGCTCGGGGCCTTAGAGAACACGGACCTAAGTTTGGAGAAAATGGAGTCGCCACCCGGACGGGCCGGGAAAAAGAAAGGGGTGGATGACTCAATTCCTAAGGAATCCCCAACCCCCTAATGGGTTCAGAAAGTTGGGTACGTGTGGGGAAGGTGAGAAATGGCCCAGCACCCCCACAACGCCCGGTTCATTGGAACCGACCTCCTTTACAGGTCTTAATATTATAAAATTCTTAAGTATAATAACATTATCCATACTACACACAATAAAAGAAAGCATCATTATATTAAAATCAAAGCAATGTCTAAACAAAATAAAATAAATAAATGGACACCCATCCAAGGATGGAAACATGTCCTTACACAACTTGCCTAGATAGGACACCCACCAAAAGGTAGAAACATGCCCTTTACATAAGTTCTAAAATAGAAAAGAAAATTAAATTACATGATGTTTAACTAATGAAGTACCCACCAAGTGGAAACATACCTCTTACAAATTTTGGAAGTCTAAATTGATTGATAAAAGTAAATAATCATCCATCATAAATAAATCATTTATCAAAAGTATTTAAATATCAATAAAATAAACATCCATCCATGATAAATTAAATAAATCAAGTATTAAAATTAAATAAATTAAAGCATAAGAAATAAATCAAGGTATAAATAAATATGGAATTGAATAAAACAAATAAAAGTTCAAGTATAGCTACTATTTCTATTTAGGGTTATTTATCTCATGTGTTAAGGCTTTGGAAATTCTAAAGTTTAAGCTACTATGACTTTTTAGGTAATTAAAATAGATTAGGTTTTATGTTTTTTAAAGGTTCGCAAGCCACTTTGATTAAACAAATTAAGATTTGAATGATGAAATAATAAAACTTGAGTTTTAGACACTTTTGAAATATTTTTAATTCATGATTTTAAATAATGATTTAAGCTATTGTGACTTTTTTCGAGTTTTTATGTTTTTATGTTTTTTATGTTTTAAAGGGTTTAAATTTTAGAAAAAGTTAGGGTTTAAGGTTTTAAAGGGTTAGGGTTCATTATTTTAGGTTTAAAAGATGATTTTTGGATTTTAGGCTTTGAAATTGGGTTCTCGGCTAAAGTATAATTTTAGGGTTTTAAAATAAACAATTTGATATTTTATGAGATTTTATGAATTTAAACACATGGATTGAAGTTTTTATAAGTAGAAAACATGTTTTTTATGGTTTTTTGAATGAAAAAGAGCCTACTTTAAAATCTTAAATAAAACAGAATTTGATTTTGGTTTTGTTGAAAAATATGTTAAATGAGTGTTTTAAGGTTTTTAAGAAGAAAAAATAACAATTTTAAGTCTTTTTAGAAAAGAAGTTCACGTTTTAATGTTGAAATCTTGGAAAAATTAAATTAAAGTTCTAAGATTTTTGATTTGAAAACTTAAATTTTGTGGATTTTGCTACTGTGAACATATAAATCAAAAGAATTGAAACATACCTTCTTTTATTAATTCTCCAAAAAAAATAACTCTTCTTAGATGAACTAGCTCCAAAAACAAGCTTTGATTGCCTTTGAATTCTCCCTCTTCCTTTTGCCGTGCTACTGCTGCTATTAATATCAATTGAATTGAGTTTTTCCTTTTCCTTCCTTGATTTGGTTTCAAATCCTAAAGTCACTATGTCTTTTTTTTCCTCCCTTCATTAGGTTTAATTAGCCCTTATTTATAGTGGTTTTTAGGTTATTTATTCCTAATTAATTAAGGTAAGTAATAATAATAAAAAAAAGAAATTAAAACCTAATTGGATTAGAATTCTAAAAATTGCATCAAAAAAATTTGCGCTGGCAAAAACTATGCTGACGGGCCCGTGGGCGTGCCAGCGTGCCAGCCATCAGGAATTTCTTGCGGGAAGTTATTTCGCCCGCAGGAAATTCCTGCGGGCGAGCCACTGTTGGCTCGACGGGCTCGCGCGACCACTTTTCGCTGCCGATGTTTTTTCGACTCCGATTTTTATTTTTATTTTATTTATTTTCATTTTTATTAATAAAAATTAGATACTAAGGTAAAAATTATTTAATTAAAATTATTTTGGATCAATTAAACAACAAAAATCATTTTAGACTAAATAAAGCATATTGGATCGGATTTGGTCAAAAATTAAGGGTCTACAGTTTGCCCCCTGCTTGAATGATCTGAAACCTTAGTGAAAGAGAGTGAAAAGCAACAAAACTTAATTTTTGATGTGGCGACTTGTTTTGGATTCTGGACCCGAGGATGATTCTAGGTTCTGGACCTAAGAAAAATTTGGGTTCTGGACCCTGATTCGAGTTCTGGACTCGAGGATAATTCTAGGTTCTGGACCTAAGGAAAATTTGGGTTCTGGACCCGGTTCGAGTTCTGGACTCAAGGGAGATTCTAGGTTCTGGACCTAAGGAAAATTTGGGTTCTGGACCCGGTTTGAGTTCTGGACTCAAGGATGTTCTAGGTTTTGGACCTAAAGAAAATTTAGGTTCTGGACCCGATTCGAGTTCTGGACTCGAGGATAATTCTAGGTTCTAGACCTAAAGGAAATTTTGGTTATGGACCTGGATTTGAGTTATGGACTTGAGGATAATTCTAGGTTCTGGACTTAAGGAAAATTTGGGTTCTGGACCCGGATTTGAGTTCTGGACTAGAGGATAATTCTAGGTTCTGGACCTAAGGGAAATTTGGGTTCTGGACCCGGATTCGAGTTCTGGACTCGAGTATAATTCTAGGTTCTGGACCTAAGAAAAATTTGGTTTCTGGACCCAGATTCGAGTTCTAGACTCGAGGATAATTCTAGGTTCTGGACCTAAGGGAAATTTGGGTTCTGGACTAGGATTCGAGTTCTGGACTCAAGGATAATTCTAGGTTCTAGACCTAAGGGAAATTTGGATTCTGGACCCGGATTTGAGTTCTGGACTCGAGGATAATTCTAGGTTTTGGACCTAAGAAAAATTTGGGTTCTGGACCCGATTTTGGATACTCAATCCTAAGCTAGACTTGGATACTCGATATTAATTTTGATTGGGATACTCGATCCTAACTGGATTTGGATATTCGATCCTAGACTGGATTTGGATACTCGATCCTAAGTGGATTTGGATACTCGATCCTAATTGGACTTGGATACTTGATCCTAACTGGACTTGGGATACTTGATCCTAACTGGACTTGGGATACTCGATTCTAAGCTGGATTTGGATATTTGATCCTAAATGGATTTGGATACTCGATCCTAAATCGGATTTGGATACTCGATCCGAAATTGGATTGGGATACTAGATCCTAATTTGATTTGGATACTCGATCCTAAACTTGATTGGGATACTCGATCCTAACCTGGGTACTTTGACTTGAGATTTGAATTGATTTTGATTTAATTTGGGTACTTGGACCCGAGATTAGATTTGATTTGGGTTTGATTGACCTTTTATCATTTGAGAAGTCTGATTGCTCCAGCTGTTTTATGCATTGTGATTCTTCACCATCAAAATGGATCTTCATCCTTTGAGATCGGGTCTTCACCCTTAAGAATGGATCTTCATCCTTTGAGATTGGATCTTCACCCTTGAAAATGGATCGTCATCCTTTGAGATCGGGTCTTCACCCTTAAGAATGGATCTTCATCCTTTGAGATCGGGTCTTCACCCTTAAAAATGGATCTTCATCCTTTGAGATCGGGTCTTCACCCTTGAAAATGGATCTTCATCCTTTGAGATCGGTCTTCATCCTTTGAGATCAGGTCTTCACCCTTAAGAATGGATCTTCATCCTTTGAGATCGGGTCTTCACCCTTGAAAATGGATCTTTATCCTTTGAGATCAGGTCTTCACCCTTGAAAATGGATCTTCATCCTTTGAGATTGGATCTTCACCCTTGAAAATGGATCTTCATCCTTTGAGATCGGGTCTTCACCCTTAAGAATGGATCTTCATCCTTTGAGATCGGGTCTTCACCCTTGAAAATGGATCTTCATCCTTTAAGATTGGGTCTTCACCCTTGAAAATTGGATCTTCATCCTTTGAGATCAGGTCTTCACCTTTGAAAATGGATCTTCATCCTTTGAGAACGGGTCTTCACCCTGGCTTCAGCTCTTTTAGCTGGATTGGTCTTTTGTCTTTTGCACCTTCATTCTTTTGAGAGTTATATTGTTCCATTCTTTTGTTCTTTCTTTTTGCAAAGATTTAGCTATTTTTAATTGGACCTTATATCCTCTCCTTGCCCCCCTATGTGGCAAAATATTTGTAAGTGAGTTTAAAAATATTTGGTATATAAACCCAAAAATTTTGAAAAGGAGAAACTTTGCCCCTTGTGTAGGCTCAAACCAAAGATTTTTTTTCCATGCAAGCTTTGATTGATATTTTTGTCGTCTTGTTCTTCGCATAAGCACGCATTTCTTCTCTTTGCAAGATTACTGGAGGTTTCTCAAGCAATGGGCTTTCTATGCCCCCCCTGATTTGATATCTTCTTTTGATTGCTTGCTGTTCATTTTGACAAGGAATAGACAACACAAGATAAGAAAGTGTGATGTGACATGCTCATGTATGCATGATATGCATGAATAATACTTACAGTCATTCCATCGACTCACAGACCGAGGTGATCAGCAGAAGTATTCTCATTGGTTTCGTTTTGATGCTTGTTCAAGTCTTGCATTGGAATGATCGAAAGCTTTGCATTTATGGCTTTTATCTTCAAGATGTTGAAAACATGAGTGGTGGAGATCCCAAGTTGCAGAGTCAGGGATTCATCTATTTCAAGCTATATTTCAGCATGTCAGTTGGTAGTTTCTTTATAACTTTGCCAATAATAATTTTCTTTGCTCAATGTGTCCTTTGGAGGTTCAACATACTTCCCTTAACTTGAAGCCTTTGTTATGACATAACATTTTTTTTTTTGAAATTTTTGAATTTTTCATTTTGAAATCAAATGTTGGCTTTGCCAAATTAATGTTGATGTACCTCAGGACTTGATTTTTCCAAATTAACATATCTATAACATGACAACCCTAGTTACCATACTAAACTCGGGGATTATTTCTACTTAAGCAAGAATTGTTGCACTTCAGATAGGCACATACACATTACTTGGCCAAAGGTCTCATTGAGTTTAAATATTGTCTATCTCATATGCATGCTTATCCAAACTATCTCCACTAATAGACTCTACCTACCAAGAGAGATCAACAGGTCTTTGATAGGCTTGAAATGGGGTCTATGATTGAAACAGGCTTAAGTGAAAGCCATTTTGAGATTGGAGCTGGTGTGACACAATGGACAAACCTTCACACTACAAATTTCTCGTTGGAATTTTAGGCAGCTTGGAGGCAACCCTGCTAGACTCCAAATTTCTTCTATCTTCTTAGCATTAAACTGGATATTGACTAGGACAGTTTTTTTTTTTTTGCCCTTGCATAAAGTTTAAGACCCAAATTTGTTTCTTTTCTTCTTCTCCCTTTTCTTTCTTTTTATTTTTTCTTACTCTTCCCTTTCTTTGTTTTTTTTTTGTCCTTCTTTCTTGTTGGACCATAGAACTTTCAAGAACTGTGTGGTCTTCCTCCTTTTCTCCAATTTTAATTGAATCTTTGGTTGGGTTGGGCCAACTCAAAAAAGGTCTTCATGAACCAAATAGAAGCCTTTTGCTGCTTTAGGTAAAAGATAACTCAGTTGGCTTTATGAGCCGCCTTTTTAGGTTTTATCTTTTTTTTCTTCTTCTTCTTCCTTTTTTCTTTTCTATTCTTTTTTCTTTCTTTTCTTTTTCTATTCTCTCTCTTTTTTTTCTCTTTTTTTTTTCCTTTTTTTGGTTCTAGCTCAAACATAGTTGTCTTGTTTGTACCAACTTGGGCTTCCAATAATGGATGAGTGGAGTAACATAAATCTTCTTTAATAGGGATATTATTACTCCAATGTTGATGTTGTCTTGGATATATTAAGGGAACTTCAACTACTCTTAGGGTCTTGAAAACGTCCACTATCTTTATGGTCTTGAGAACTTCAACTATCTTCATAGTCTTGAGAACTTCAATTATCTTCATGATCTTGACTAAACATTGCCTTTTTTTTTTATCTTATTGCCTCTTTATCTTAGTGATCATAAGACTTGCCAAAAGTATCACAACAGCTCAAGATAGGTTGTTGAGGTTATATGCCAATGAAAAGAAAGCTAAAATTTTATGAAGGCTCAAAGGGACAACTAGGGATTGATATTTAATAGGGTGGATACTAGTTGTTGGCTTATCAAACAATGCCTAGATCATTTCTCCCTTAAATAAGCAGAGTCCAATTTCGCCTCAAAAATTTGTCAAAGCATGTTCTAAGACTAACTAAGACCTAGACAAAGATAATTATGCAAGAGCCCTCTCTAAGTAAGCATACACAACTCAATGCTATAGAGCAATTCCCTCATCTAATAAAGTCATTCGAGTCATGATTCCTAGACATATTAATTTATAAACATCAAGCTAAATTCCTCATTGGTTGAGCACCAAAATGAACAAAGACCAACAAAAATTTTGATGAAAGTAATTTATTCAAACAACTTTAAATTTGAAAAACACGATTGTTCCAATTTAAATATTAAAGAAAGTAAAATTGAAAAGCAACATTCAAGCTAAGGAAAGTTTGTTGAGTTTAAGCTTCTTTTTCTTTCATATCTTCAATATCCCCATCTTAAAAGAATGATAAAACAAAATCTTCTTCCAATCCTTTTCCCGCCATGAAAGTTGCTGGTGGTGGCACTCTTCCAAATTTAGGCAAAGGGTTGTCCTTGGTATTGGGCTTATTCATCTCGGGTAGCTTGCCACTATCAATCAAATCTTGGATCTCATGCCTTAATCGGGTACACCTATCAGTCTCATGTCCTTGAGTATGATGAAATTGACAAAAAGCCTTAGTATTAAATTTTGGGGGTAATGGACTAGGTAAAGGTTGAGGAGCCAATGGTTGTAACAACCCTTTCTTTTGTAGCTTATCGAAGACCCAAGACAAAGGCTTCCCCAGATCTAAAAACTACCTTCTATTTGCTTGACCGGTTACATTAACATCAACTTTTTTTTATGTGCTTTGATTGCCCGACTGGTAGTTCCCTTTCTCATTCTTTTTCATTGAAAAGCGATTCTTCTACCTTTCCCATTCTTCAATTTGTAGACTAGCTTGGAGAAGATCTTTGAAGTCACGGATGAGTGTATGAGACATCCTCTCACGAAGACTAGATAACACCCCTCTCACAATCATCCTTATTTGATCAGATTCATCGGGTCTCTTCTTGAGTAAAGCAGCCTTGTTTCTCCATCTCTTCACATAGTCCACAAAATTCTCATTTGGCCTTTGCCTTATGGACTCCACTTCCATCAGGGTAACTTCCAACTCAACATTATATCCATATTGTTGGATAAAGGCTTTGTAAAGTAGATCCCAGCTCTTTTGTGTTTCATCATCTAAGGTATTGAACCAATTTTGGACAACAGGGTCCAATGAGAGCATAAAGTACCTTAGGGTTTAAGCCTTCGTAGCTCGGGCAGACTGCATGGCAGTGATATATTGCTTCACATGAAGATGAGGATTTCCAGTGCCATTGTACTTTGCAAAGGAGGGCATCTTGAATTTATAAGGGACCTCATCATCTTGTTCAAATAACTTGTCAACTTCGGACATCTCTTCAATTTTCAGCTTCTTCTCAAATTTCTTTTCTAAATCAGCAATCATCTTTTCAACGTTAGATGTCTCGGTCTTTTCAATAGTTGTTTTCTCGACAACCTTCGGTTCTTTCTTCTTTTCTTGAACCTCTTGGTAGTATTGAGCCCAATCATCATCATCATCAATGACCACCTTTTCATCATCAAAAGCCACTTCATTAACTTTAGTCTTCCCTTTGTCCTTTGGTTTCTTAGTGCTAGCAGATGCTTCGGCATGATTCTCTAAGATTGCAGTCAATTGGTTCTTCATGGTCTCAGCTAGGGCCTCTTTGATTTCTTCCATCTTGGCATTGAGGGCTTCATCCACCATTCTTTGAATTTGTTCGGGCTCCATTTTTTTTGGTGAGCAAGTGATTGAGTCGTTGCTAGATACTTCTTCTCCGGCATAGGTCGGATTGTTGTAACCTTTAGAACTATCGTAATCCAGGGCTGTGAGCCAAAGAGGATCAATGATATGAGATGCAAATGTATGCATGTATGCATGTATGCGCAAACAAATAAGAACAAATTAGGACGTTCCTTCCAACCTTATAACATCCACACTCGAATGGCGAGTCTCTTTTCCTAGGCATATGGTTAACAAAATACCAACATGGGGTATCTTGCTTTCGAATAATTCCCTCGGACGTTTCAACCAATAGTTATATTTTCGAAAATGGAAATCAATCCATGATAATTCCTATTAATTAGGTTTTAATCCATTCAACCAACCAAAGTAGCTTTTATGCTATGTTGGATTAAAACAAAATTAAGAGGTTTATTATAAATAGATTTCTCACTTGGAAAGAGTAACTAATGGTTCATGCCAAAAAACAAGCCCATGGTTAATTTATTCTTAGTGTAAACTAGGCCCACAATTGATTTATGGTATTTAATAATTGACCTAAATATTTTTGCAAGCTCTTTGTAAAAAATGGTTGGGTGAAAATAATTTTGTTTCTAAGCCCATTGTAAAAGATTTTAGAAAAATGGATTTTGGGCTTAGTATTTGGGCCATGAGCCAAAGGATTTATTTTTAGAAAAGTCTTATGTCCAAAGACCATCTTAAAAAGTTTTGAAAATAGCTTTGGTCTTTTGGATTTTAAGAAAAATTTATTTTGAGCTTGCAAATGTACTTAGGTCATATTAGAAAAAGAACAAACTAAATAAGCCATGATTTAGACTAAGATAAACTAACCATAGTCAAACAACATGCATTTGGGGTAAAAACCTAAGGAAAGTAACTAGGCCAATTACATGAGCTTTAGTAGTTGGGTAAAAAGGCTTAGGTTCCCATAGCAAGTATATACCAAACGGTACAAGGCTATGAGTGGTTATGCCATGCTTGATCTCCATACCTTGAGTGAAAGTATGGTATCCCTTACATAACATAACACGGGTAACACGAGCGTCCTAACTTACACACACAATGCAATCTAAGATGATGCAATGGATAATATCATTATAAGAAAGAATAGAATAATATAAAGACCAATGGAATCAACTTCTCTTATCCCCAGTGGAGTCGCCACTGTGAGCGGGGATTTTCGCCCCCACTCCCGGTGGAATGGTTCTTGCGACTTCGGCACTGTTTAGGCTCGGGGCCTTAGAGAACACGGACCTAAGTCCGAAGAAAATGGAGTCGCCACCCGAACGGGCCGGGAAAAAGAAAGGGGTGGATGACTCGATTCCTAAGGAATCCCCAATCCTCTAATGGGTTCGAAAAGTTAGGTACGTGTGGGGAAGGTGAGAAATGGCCCAGCACCCCCACAATGCCCGGTTCATTGGAACCGGCCTCCTTTACAGGTCTTAATATTATAAAATTCTTAAGTATAATAACATTATCAATACTACACCCAATAAAAGAAAGCATCATTATATTAAAATCAAAGCAATGTCCAAACAAAATAAAATAAATAAATGGACACCCATACAAGGATGGAAACATGTCCTTACACAACATGCCTAGATAGGACACCCACCAAAAGGTAGAAACATGCCCTTTACATAAGTTCTAAAATAGAAAAGAAAATTAAATTACATGATTTTTAACTAATGAGGTACCCACCAAGTGGAAACATACCTCTTACAACTTTTGGAAGTCTAAATTGATTGATAAAAGTAAATAATCATCCATCATAAATAAATCATTTATCAAAAGTATTTAAATATCAATAAAATAAACATCCATCCATGATAAATTAAATAAATCAAGTATTAAAATTAAATAAATTAAAGCATAAGAAATAAATCAAGGTATAAATAAATATGGAATTGAATAAAACAAATAAAAGTTCAAGTATAGCTACTATTTCTATTTAGGGTTATTTATCTCATGTGTTAAGGCTTTGGAAATTCTAAAGTTTAAGCTACTATGACTTTTTAGGTAATTAAAATAGATTAGGTTTTATGTTTTTTAAAGGTTGGCAAGACACTTTGATTAAACAAATTAAGATTTGAATGATGAAATAATAAAACTTGAGTTTTAGACACTTTTGAAATATTTTTAATTCATGATTTTAAATAATGGTTTAAGCTACTGTGACTTTTTTTTTTTGAGTTTTTAATGTTTTTTATGTTTTAAAGGGTTTAAAGTTTAGAAAAAGTTAGGGTTTAAGGTTTTAAAGGGTTAGGGTTCATTATTTTAGGTTTAAAAGATGATTTTTGGATTTCAGGCTTTGAAATTTGGGTTCTCGGCTAAAGTATAATTTTAGGGTTTAAAAAAAAACAATTTGATATTTTATGAGATTTTATGAATTTAAACACATGGATTGAAGTTTTTATAAGTAGAAAAGATGTTTTTTAAGGTTTTTTGAATGAAAAAGAGCCTACTTTAAAATCTTAAATAAAACAGAATTTGATTTTGGTTTTGTTGAAAAATATGTTAAATGAGTTTTTTAAGGTTTTTAAGAAGAAAAAATAACAATTTTAAGTCTTTCTAGAAAAGAAGTTCACGTTTTAATGTTGAAATCTTGGAAAAACTAAATTAAAGTTCTAAGATTTTTGATTTGAAAACTTAAATTTTGTGGATTTTGCTACTGTGAACATATAAATCAAAAGAATTGAAACATACCTTCTTTTGTTGATTCTCCAAAAAAAATAACTCTTCTTGGATGAACTAGCTCCAAAAACAAGCTTTGATTGCCTTTGAATTCTCCCTCTTCCTTTTGCCGTGCTACTGCTGCTATTAATATCAATTGAATTGAGTTTTTCCTTTTCCTTCCTTGATTTGGTTCAAATCCTAAAGTCACTATGTCTTTTTTTTCCTCCCTTCATTAGGTTTAATTAGTCCTTATTTATAGTGGTTTTTAGGTTGTTTATTCCTAATTAATTAAGGTAAGTAATAATAATAATAAAAAAAAAGAAATTAAAACCTAATTGGATTAGAATTCTAAAAATTGCATCAAAAAAATTTGCGCTGGCGAAAACTGTGCTGATGGGCCCGTGGACGTGCCAGCCGTGGGCGCGCCAGCGTGCCAGCCCTTAGGAATTTCCTGCGGGAAGTTATTTCACCCGCAGGAAATTCTTGCGGGCGAAATAACTTTCGCCCGCAGAAAATTCCTATGGGCGAGCCACTGTTGGCCCGACGGGCCCGCGCGACCACTTTTCGCTGCCGATTTTTTTTCGACTCCAATTTTTATTTTTATTTGTTTATTTTCATTTTTATTAATAAAAATTAGATACTAAGGTAAAAATTATTTAATTAAAATTATTTTGGATCAATTAAACAACAAAAATCATTTTAGACTAAATAAAACATATTGGATCGGATTGGGTCAAAAATTAAGGGTCTACAGGTATGTTGCTTTCGAGTAATTCCCTCGGATGTTTCAACCAATAGTTATATTTTTGAAAATGGAAATCAATCCATGATAATTCCCATTAATTAGGTTTTAATCCATTCAACCAACTAAAGCAGCTTTTATGCTATATTGGATTAAAACTAAATTAAGAGGTTTATCATAAATAGATATCTCGCTTGAAAAAGGTAACTAATGATTCATGCCAAAGACAAGCCCATGGTTAATTTATTCTTAGTATAAACTAGGCCCACAATTGATTTTTGGTATTTCTTAATTGACCTAAATTTGCAAGCTCTTTGTAAGGAGAGGTTGGGTGAAAATAGTTTTATTTCTAAGCCCATAAAAAGATTTTAGAAAAATAGATTTCGAGCTTAGTATTTGGGCCATGAGCCAAAGATATGTTTTCCGAAAAGTTTTATGTCCAAAGACCATCTTGAAAAATTTTGGAAATATCTTTGGTCTTCGGATTTTCTAAATAAAAATTTATTTTGAGGTTACAATTTACTTAGGTTATATTAGAAAGAGAACAAACCAAATAAGCCATGATTTAAGCCAAGATAAATTATCCATAGTCAAACAATACGCATTTGGGGTAAAACCTAAGGAAAGTGACTAGGCCAATTACATGAGCTTTAGTCTTGGGTAAAAAGGCTTAGGTTCCCATAGCAAGTATATACCAAACGGTACGAGGCTATGAGTGGTTATGCCATGCTCGATCTCCATACATTGAGTGAATGTATAGTATCCCTTACATAACATAACACGGGTAACACGGGCGTCCTAACTCACGCACATGATGCGATCTAAGATGATGCAATGGATAATATTATTATAAGAAAGAATAGAATAATAAAAAGACCAACGGAATCAACTTCTCATATCCCCAGTGGAGTCGCCACTGTGAGCTGAGATTTTTTGCCCCCACTCCCTGTGGAATGGTTCTTGCGACTTCGGCACTATTTAGGCTCAGGGCCTTAGAGAACACGGACCTAAGTCTGGAGAAAATGGAGTCGCCACCCAGATGGGCAGGGAAAAAGAAAGGGGTGGATGACTTGATTTCTAAGGAATCCCCAACCCCCTAATGGGTTGGAAAAGTTGGGTACGTATGGGGAAGGTGAGAAATGGCCCAGCACCCCCCACAACGCCCGGTTCATTGGAATCGGCCTCCTTTACAGGTCTTAATATTATAAAATTCTTAAATATAACAACATTATCCATATTACACACAATAATTAAAAGAAAGCATCTTTATATTAAAACCAAAGCCATGTCCAAACAAAACAAATAAATGGACACCCATCCAAGGATAGAAACATGTCCTTACATCGCATGCCTAAATAGGACACCCACCGAAAGGTAGAAACATGCCCTTTACATTGGTTCTAAAATAGAAAAGAAAATTAAATTACATGATATTTAACTAATGAGGTACCCACCAAGTGGAAACATACCTCTTACAACATTTGAAAATCTAAATAAATTAATAAAAGTAAATAACCATTCATAATAAATAAATCATTCATCAAAGGTATTAAACATCAATAGAAAGTAAACATGCATCCATGATAAATTAAATAAACCAAGCATTAAACTTAAATAAATTAAAGCACATAAGAAATAAAACAAAGCATGATCAAATATGGAATTGAATAAGGTAAATAAAAATCCAAATTATAGCTACTATTTCCATTTAGGGTTCTTTATCTCATGTGTTAAGATTTTGGAATTCATAAAATTAAGCTACTATGACTTTTTTTATGGAATTAAAATAGATTGAGGTTTTATGTTTTAAAAGGTTGGTAAGACTCTTTAATTAACTAAATTAATATTTGAATGGTGAAATCATGAAATCATAAAATACTTTTGATTTGTGGTTTTAAATGGTGATTTCAAACTTACTGTGTAAATTTAAAATATTTATGTTTTTATGGTTTTTAAGATTTTAAAGGATTAAGGTTTAGAAAAAATTAAGGTTTAAAGTTTTAAAGGGTTAGGGTTTACTATTTTGAGTTTTGGGATTGAATTAGGTTTTTAGGCTTTTAATTTTAGGGTTTCGGGTGATTTATTGATTTTAGGATTAGGAAAAAGCAATTGAAAATTTTATCAAATTTTATGGAAATAAACCAACGATTTAAAGTTTAAAAAGCAAAAAAAGATATTTTTAAAGCTTTTGGGAAAGTAATAGAACACAAGTTTGAATTTTGAAAATTTGGAAAACAAATTTTGGTTTTGGAGTTTTGAAGAAATAAATCTAATAGCTTTAAACTTTTAGAAAATAAAGCCACGATTTAAGAATTTTAATCCTTAGAAAAAGTGAATTGAGGTCCTAAATTAAGGGTCAAAATTAAGGGTCTACAACAATTCTCCCCCTCTATAAATAAATTTCGTCCTCGAAATTACCTGCTCTCAAGTCTAGAACTACTAAGGATATTGATTCCCCATTATCTGCTCACTCTCCCATGTCACCTCTTTAGGAGCATGATTCTTCCAAAGAAATTTCACAAGTGGCACTTTCTTATTTCTCAACTCCTTCACTTCATGTGCTAAAATAGCCACTAGTTCTTCCTCATAAGTTAGATTTGGACTCACCTCAATTGATTCTACTGACAGAACATGAGATGGGTCTAACATGTATCTCCGAAACATAGAAACATGGAAGACATTGTGAATTTGATCCAATTCAGGCGGTAAAGCTAATCTATAGGCCACTGGTCTAACTCTCTCCAACACCTCATATAGTACTATGAAACGAGGACTCAACTTTTCTTTTCAACCGAACCTTAGAATCTTCTTCCATGGAGACACCTTCAGAAACACTTTATCTCCTACACTGAACTCTATGTCTTTTCACTTTAAATCTGAATAGGATTTCTGTCTGTCTGAAGCTGCTTTCAAACAATCCCGAATTAACTTCACTTTCTCTTCTGTTTCCTTGATCAAATTGAGATCGAGCAACTTACCTTCTCCGACCTCATCCCAACACAAAAGGCATCCTGCATCTCCTGCCATACAATGCCTCAAAAGGTTCCATTCTAATACTGGACTGATGACTATTGTTATAAGGAAACTCAATCAGTGGTAAGAATATATCCCAACTCCCACAGAAATCGATGACACAACTTCTCAAAATGTCCTCTAAAATCTGTATCACTCTCTCTGACTGCCCATCTGTCTGAGAATGGAAAGTAGTGCTAAAATGTAATTGAGAACCCAAAGCATCCTGTAAACTCTTCGAAAACCTCAAAGTAAACTGGGGATCAAGATCAGATACCAAAAAAATTAGGACTCCATGCAATCTCACTATCTCACTGATATACAGCTCAACCAACCTCTCAAGAGAATAATCCATTCGAACTGCAAGAAAATGAGCTGTCTTCATCATCCGATTAACTATCACCCAAATGGCATCATGCTTCTTCTGAGTCAAGGGCAAACTAGTCATAAAATCCATTGTTACTCGCTCCCATTTCCACTCTGGTACTGATAATGGCTGAAGTAATCCCGAAGGAACTTGGTGTTCAGCCTTCACTCTCTAACAAGTGAGACATCTGGATATAAACTCCGCCATTTCCCTCTTCATACCTGACCACTAATAATATTGTTTCAAATCTTGATACATCTTGGTACTCCCAGAGTGCATAGCATAAGCTGATTGATGTACTTCTTCCAAAATTATCTTTTTCAGTCTTGCATCATTAGGAACACACGACCTATTTCTGTACACAAACTGCCATCACTTCTCACATGAAAGTCTCGACTCTCTCCTTTTTGGCAATCAAATATAGCTTTCTGGATTTTCTCATCTGCCAACTGAGTCTCTCTAATATGTTTCAATAACACTAGCCTCAATTACAAGTGAGCCATCAATGCACCATCATCACAAGACTCAAATCTAGCATACAATGCTCTCAACTCAATAAGCAAGGAGAGTGAATAAAGAGTTAAACCTGCCAAAGACTTCTGACTCAAAGCATCAGCAACAACATTTGCCTTACCAAGATGATAATCAATTAAACAAGTATAATCTTTAATCAACTCTAACCATCATCTCTGCTGAAGATTCATGTAATATCCTTATGTATGCTCTAGAAGTCTTGTATATGTTGTTGTTTATATTGGATTGAATGTATATGTTATGTGTTAAGAAAAGAAATTGGAAAAAGAATGTATATGCATATGTGTTTTGAGAAGAAAAGAGGGTTTAGAGACAAGTTTATATGTTGTTTATATGATGATATAATTAACATATACATAAGTCAAAAGGGTTGGTCAATGCAAGAGGATATTTATTTGAGAATTGAGAAATTACTTAAATGGGCACATATGAGACAAAAGGTTAATTAAATGGATGAGGGCATGTTGGTAATTGTTTTATTAAATTGTGTGATGGAGATTTAAAGAAGAAGAAATGGTTGATTTGTATTCATTCTTCTTCTCTTCTCATGTGTGTGCCGGCCATTGAAGAAAAGAGAGAGCAAGAGAGGTGTTCTTGAAGCTAGAACCAAATTGAAGAGGCAATCAAAGGGATTGGTTAGAGATTTGTGAAATTTCTTCATCTAAGGTAAGTACTCTCTTGTTTTTCCTTTGGTATTTTGAAGATGTGTTTGATGTGTGTTGTGAATTGTTAATATCATGATTTAGAGTGTTTGAGAGGTGTTTAAAGGTATGGAAATTGATTGTGAGTTAGAAAGGTTAAATTGGTGTTGGTTTTGTTTAAAAATGGTAAGTTAAATGGATGTTGTTATAGAAAGAAGAAGATTAATGTTGGTTTTTAGGGTTTGATGTGGAAAGTGTTTGAATGTGTGGTGGATATAGTGTTAAAATGAATATTGTGATGAATATGTGTTAATAACATGAATTACACTCATTTGAATGAGATTGTGTTGTGCATAAGTTGTTCTTAATTCAATCAAAGAAGTGTTGGATATGTTTAGGGTTTTATATTTGAGAGACACGGCCAAAATAAGAATGGAACACGGCCAAGATCTATTAATTTTGGGAGACACGGCCAAGTTGAGGGAAGTTTGGCCGTGTTGGTTGAATTTTGGAGAGACACGGCCACAAGCTTGGCCGTGTCCCTTGAGTGTGTTTGCCACTGCCTGAATTTTGTGGAGAGACACGGCCGTGTCCCCTTGCCCGTGTCTGCCTCGGCTTGAATTGGTATTGAGAGACACGGCCACAAGCTTGGCCGTGTCCCTTGGGTGTGTTGGCTACTGTGTTTGGTTTTTGTTCTTCTTATATGGTTGAAATGGAACTTACATTTGTTGATGCATGTGATATTAAATGAACAATGTTATGATTTGTATAGTGTGGAAGAGATGAGGATCATCTAAAAAGGTATGTGCAATGCAATTTATTTGATGAATGTTTTAATAATGAATGGTGTTAATGTGCTTTGAGAAATGATGAAATGTGATGTTATCATGATTGATAATGATGATCAAAATGAAATGAATAGACATATGGATTATATGACCATGAATTTAAGAGATATGTGCAATGAAATGGATTAGGTATACTTGAATGATATGATTGAAGCATGCCTATATAGTATGATTGATTAATAATATGTTTGTGTAGTAATGTAATTGATGTTGCATATATCAATGATGAAACATGAAATGTGATTTGAGATAAAATGGGATATGAAGCCATTGTTATTGGCAATGATAACTCAAATGTGATATGAAGCCATTGTGATTGGCTATGATAATTCAATTGAGATATGTGAGGCATGTTTGCCAAAATGATGATGAGAATTGAAAATGATATTGATGATGAAATAATCAATGAATTGTGTATCTAATGTGTTATTCATTTTCAGAGTTTTGTTGTTGGTGGCATGCCTAATGGTAACAATCTCTTGAAGTTAGATTGGGCTTGATCCTTGAAGCCAAGTTGGGTTGAAGTTTAACATGTTTTACTCCCCTTGAAGCTTGGTTGGGTCTAGTCCTTGAAGCCTAATTGAGATGTTACAACCCTTGAAGCTAGGTTGGATTAGTTCTTGAAGCCAAGTTGGGTTGATACTTAGCATGCTTTGTTCCCCTTGAAGCTTGGTTGAACTTAATCCTTGAAGCCTAGTTGGGATATTGATGAATGTGATAATTAAACCAAAGCATTAACTCTGAAAGTCGAATAGCATATTAGTGTCTTTTGGGCCCGAGTCTGTCATTTGTTGTAAATGTGATATATATAAATTGTGGATATTAGTGATGGATGATGGTTGGTGTTAATAATTGCCTTTGTTGGAAATGTGATTGATGATTAGTAAATTGTGAACAAACTAATGCTATGAAGTATGATATGTGAGGTGTGTATTGATTGTGGATATCAATGATGAATTGTGTGGTGATAAGGATTGTCTTCTTTGGAAGTGTGACTCTTGGTTGGTATGAGATATAATGTATGTATATTGATATATTGATTGAGAATTGATGGGTTGGAATTGGTAATAATGTTATGTATATATGTGTTTAATATATGAAATTAATTAAGATCTATGAAAGATGAAATTAAAAAGGAAAAACATGATAAGAAACTAATGATACCTAAATTTGACATATCATTACATGTTGGCATTTCTATAAGGTATGTTTATCTTTTATATTTGTACTACTAAGCTTTCGGGCTTAGCGCGGATGTGTAATCGCGCAGGTAGCTTGGTGGAAGATACAGAGTTGTTCGTTATGCCACGAGAAGAGTAAAGATTTGTTGAGACCAACTAGAGGGTAATGCATACATGTATAACTTTTAATTTTGATGTATTTTTGACGAAAGGAATGTTATATGTACAAATGAAGTTTTGATAAAGACAATGATTTTGTAAATATTATGTAAATTGACATATTGTGGTTTGAACTCTGTTACAGTTTTTTTTTAAAAAAGTAACGAATAGTGGCATCCTTATACTTTATATACTTATTGTATGTATACTAGGTATATGTATAGTACTTATATAAGGCATCAGGGTGTTACAATTATTTTGGTATCAGAGCTTAGGTTCGAGATTCTCGGCCTAAGTGAAATTAAAAAGAAAAAGTTTTGCAACGCTTAAAAGGAATTAAAAAGAAGAGTTTTGAAATGCAATTGATAATACATGCATATGCATTAACACCTAGGTTGGTCTCAGATGTGGCATAATATGACTTGTAGAATATTTGTGTTATATGAGATGTTCAGTATGATTGATGATATATGTGTATATTATGTTGATGTGATGAGAAACCATGATTGTTGGCAATGATGTTGGAAATGAATTATAATTGATTATGAGAAACGAATTGTGAAATGTAATGTGATATATGCATATTGATGATGCATATGAAAAATGTTATGTCGTGTGCAACATGGAATGTAATGTTGATGTTTATGAGCAATATTATGTAGGACATAATGTGAATTGAAACATAAAAAAAAATGAAAAGGAGAATAAAGTTGAAAATCAAATCAAGATAAGAGTATGTACTCTTTCTTCTATACTTTGAACCCCTTTATAATAAAGTTTATGTTGAGTTTGCTCGACAGAGGAAATAATGTCGAATTGTTAATATTGAAAGATATGTTATTAAAATGAGGAGAGTATAGTGGAATATTGAATGAGTTGATCAGTATAAACAAAGTGTGACTATTTAAAGTTTGGGATATACATATATGAAGTTAAGGTTTTGTTTAAAAAAAAAAATTTGATATTGGTTAAGTAAGAATATAAATTGGTATTGTTATTTTAATGTAAGCATTGGGAATTCAATGTTAGAAATGTGAGATGTTTGGATATTGTGAAAACTCATGGTAATGGTGATGATATGTGATATTTGAGATTGTTCGAAATGAGTTTAATAATTAGGGAAAATATATGTTTTGATAGTGTTTTGTGATATATATATATATATATATACGATGTTTTTAAAGTAATATTAAGAAAAGATGAGTTTGGCAAATTGAAGTTTAAGTGAAGTAGTAAGTTGGAAAGTTAAGGTTATAGTGGGATTTGATAATGATTATTTAGATATTGATGGTTTAATGTATATTCAATATATGAGCTCGGTGAAATGACTAGTGTTGCACATAAAAGTATTATGAATTGAGTAATGTGATAGATAGTATAAGAATTATTGTGAAAGAAAAAGGGAAGTGGATAAGCAAATGAAAATGAGCTATATTAAGTCATTTTACTGTAAAGGGTAAAAATGAATATGGAAGTATATTAAATGCTTTTATAGATGAAAGTGAAAGAGATATCACATTGGAAATGTGACTAAGATGGATGTGAAGTGTTATTATAGTCAGAATATATATATATTTTTGTTGTGTGAATAAATACTTTACATCATATTGGAAGAATGAGAATGATAGTGTTTAAAAGAAAGTGAGGAACATTAAATTTGTATTGAATGTATGAAAAAAAAATATTAAAATAAAATAAGAGCATATAATTAAGTGTGTACATGTATATGACATGTGAATGAAATGATATATATATATATATACATAAAGGTGTGAATCATGTTTTGTAGATGACCTATGAAGATGTATGTGGTATAATTCTAGAATTAGTGATATGGAAAAACAATGTTATATGTATTAGTGGACCTAAGAAAGATTAGGTCTTGAATTGTGTAAAACTCGATGGATTATGTGATGAAAGTAAGTATGGTATAGACTTGAGTAATATTGGACAGTGGAAGTTGTTATGGTGAGCATTGAATTTGATAATCATATGATTTTTAGAGTTCCAAAGTATTCACATATGGAAAGTTCTATGTAATTGTATATTAAAAGAGATTGTAAATGGATTAGAAATGAAGTGACGAATAGAAATTGTATAGTAACTATATATAATTGAATATGTATATAGTAATATTGTTGAAGCATGAGTTAAGTTGGTAAAGATCATATAGTCAAGTGCAAATTGATTTGAAATGGAGTTGGAATGTATTAACTTCTGATATAGCAAAAATGTAAAGAAGGAATATGTAATTCTTGGAATACACTTTAGTCTTGTATTTGTAAAAATTGAGAATAAAATTATAAAAGAACAGTATTGATTTGAAAGTCCCAGGCTTGAATATTAATATCTTAAAGCCATGTGTTTTGTTCAGTATATTTGATCGGTTAGTTTGTTACCCATGGATTTGAGTCTTAGATAAGATGATTGTAGTATAGATTTGGTGAGATTGAAAATTTTGTTTGAGAAGTATAGTTAAAAGTTGTGATGGATAAAGTTGTACCTTATCATTTTATGTTAAGAATTTGGTTATAATTATGAAGGTACAAAGAAAAAGAGAAATTATGGAAATGTGTTGAGTTATGTGTAATATGATGAAAAGGGTAATCAATATAAATATAATAATGATAGGAAATGTGATAAGATATTAAAAAGGGAGAAATTATAATTTATGAATGAAAGTTATACTGAATATGATATTGATATGTAACTTGAGGTTTGAGTAAATGAATTATAAATATTAAATATGATATAACATTTTTATGAGAATTGGTGGAAATTATACTAAGATAATAAAGAATAAACTATGTGTATATTAAATGATTATTGGAAGTGATTTGTTATCATGATGATTTGACTAAAAATAGATTGAAAGAGAGCAGAAATTGAATATAAGTTTACTCAAGTGGAATTAAGTTATATGTATGCTTATATGAAAATTGTGAAATTTCATGATAAGTTAGATTACTTAATCGTTGGTTGGAATTGAACAAGATTGGAAAGTGGGTATATTGTGATAGATAGATCAATTGATCTGGATTTGGCTAAGATTATGAATCATCATTGAGATTCAATATGTATAGTTGTACCAAGAGTACAATTATTTATATGATAATGTGTATGATGTAAAATTTTAAAGTGTGATTGGACATGAATGAGTGGAGTATAGTAGTTGTTAATCATGATAAAAAGGGAAAAGATTGATTATGTATGAAATAAACTGAAAGATAATATATTAATATGTAAGTGAAGTGAAAAACATGCTAAAGAAGTAACTTTATTTGTGGAAAATAAGGATCTTGTTATCCATTGAGGGTTGATAAATATCTAGTTAGACAGTGATTGTAATGACGGGTTAATTAATGCTAAGATATAAACCAATGATTTTTAAGGATAAAGTTAAGAGAGTAATTACAAAGAGATGAAGGAACAAAGTATATTTAATATAAAGATTGGATGAAGTATAAGTGTACTATAAAATGATCTGATTCTTGTATAAAGACATTGATAAGAAAAAGAATGAGTTCTTTTGAATGTATGATCAAGGAAGTAATAAGATATATAAACATATAGAATGATGAATTATGGAATTTAGAGACGATGGTTGTTTCTAAAGGAGAAGAGATCAAGTTATATGATTTGGTGACATAATAACTTAAGTATATAATTAACTTCATATGGAAGTTAAGATAGTATATTTTGTTAAGAATGGATTGTTATGGTACTGATAATTTCGAGGACGAAATTATTTAAGGGGGAGAGAATTGTAATATCCTTATGTATGCTCTAGAAGTCTTGTATATGTTGTTGTTTATATTGGATTGAATGTATATGTTATGTGTTAAGAAAAGAAATTGGGAAAAGAATGTATATGCATATGTGTTTTGAGAAGAAAAGAGGGTTTAGAGACAAGTTTATATGTTGTTTATATGATGATATAATTAACATATACATAAGTCAAAAGGGTTGGTCAATGCAAGAGGATATTTATTTGAGAATTGAGAAATTACTTAAATGGGCACATATGAGACAAAAGGTTAATTAAATGGATGAGGGCATGTTGGTAATTGTTTTGTTAAATTGTGTGATGGAGATTTAAAGAAGAAGAAATGGTTGATTTGTATTCATTCTTCTTCTCTTCTCATGTGTGTGCCGGCCATTGAAGAAAAGAGAGAGCAAGAGAGGTGTTCTTGAAGCTAGAACCAAATTGAAGAGGCAATCAAAGGGATTGGTTAGAGATTTGTGAAATTTCTTCATCTAAGGTAAGTACTCTCTTGTTTTTCCTTTGGTATTTTGAAGATGTGTTTGATGTGTGTTGTGAATTGTTAATATCATGATTTAGAGTGTTTGAGAGGTGTTTAAAGGTATGGAAATTGATTGTGAGTTAGAAAGGTTAAATTGGTGTTGGTTTTGTTTAAAAATGGTAAGTTAAATGGATGTTGTTATAGAAAGAAGAAGATTAATGTTGGTTTTTAGGGTTTGATGTGGAAAGTGTTTGAATGTGTGGTGGATATAGTGTTAAAATGAATATTGTGATGAATATGTGTTAATAACATGAATTACACTCATTTGAATGAGATTGTGTTGTGCATAAGTTGTTCTTAATTCAATCAAAGAAGTGTTGGATATGTTTAGGGTTTTATATTTGAGAGACACGGCCAAAATAAGAATGGAACACGGCCAAGATCTATTAATTTTGGGAGACACGGCCAAGTTGAGGGAAGTTTGGCCGTGTTGGTTGAATTTTGGAGAGACACGGCCACAAGCTTGGCCGTGTCCCTTGAGTGTGTTTGCCACTGCCTGAATTTTGTGGAGAGACACGGCCGTGTCCCCTTGCCCGTGTCTGCCTCGGCTTGAATTGGTATTGAGAGACACGGCCACAAGCTTGGCCGTGTCCCTTGGGTGTGTTGGCTACTGTGTTTGGTTTTTGTTCTTCTTATATGGTTGAAATGGAACTTACATTTGTTGATGCATGTGATATTAAATGAACAATGTTATGATTTGTATAGTGTGGAAGAGATGAGGATCATCTAAAAAGGTATGTGCAATGCAATTTATTTGATGAATGTTTTAATAATGAATGGTGTTAATGTGCTTTGAGAAATGATGAAATGTGATGTTATCATGATTGATAATGATGATCAAAATGAAATGAATAGACATATGGATTATATGACCATGAATTTAAGAGATATGTGCAATGAAATGGATTAGGTATACTTGAATGATATGATTGAAGCATGCCTATATAGTATGATTGATTAATAATATGTTTGTGTAGTAATGTAATTGATGTTGCATATATCAATGATGAAACATGAAATGTGATTTGAGATAAAATGGGATATGAAGCCATTGTTATTGGCAATGATAACTCAAATGTGATATGAAGCCATTGTGATTGGCTATGATAATTCAATTGAGATATGTGAGGCATGTTTGCCAAAATGATGATGAGAATTGAAAATGATATTGATGATGAAATAATCAATGAATTGTGTATCTAATGTGTTATTCATTTTCAGAGTTTTGTTGTTGGTGGCATGCCTAATGGTAACAATCTCTTGAAGTTAGATCGGGCTTGATCCTTGAAGCCAAGTTGGGTTGAAGTTTAACATGTTTTACTCCCCTTGAAGCTTGGTTGGGTCTAGTCCTTGAAGCCTAATTGAGATGTTACAACCCTTGAAGCTAGGTTGGATTAGTTCTTGAAGCCAAGTTGGGTTGATACTTAGCATGCTTTGTTCCCCTTGAAGCTTGGTTGAACTTAATCCTTGAAGCCTAGTTGGGATATTGATGAATGTGATAATTAAACCAAAGCATTAACTCTGAAAGTCGAATAGCATATTAGTGTCTTTTGGGCCCGAGTCTGTCATTTGTTGTAAATGTGATATATATAAATTGTGGATATTAGTGATGGATGATGGTTGGTGTTAATAATTGCCTTTGTTGGAAATGTGATTGATGATTAGTAAATTGTGAACAAACTAATGCTATGAAGTATGATATGTGAGGTGTGTATTGATTGTGGATATCAATGATGAATTGTGTGGTGATAAGGATTGTCTTCTTTGGAAGTGTGACTCTTGGTTGGTATGAGATATAATGTATGTATATTGATATATTGATTGAGAATTGATGGGTTGGAATTGGTAATAATGTTATGTATATATGTGTTTAATATATGAAATTAATTAAGATCTATGAAAGATGAAATTAAAAAGGAAAAACATGATAAGAAACTAATGATACCTAAATTTGACATATCATTACATGTTGGCATTTCTATAAGGTATGTTTATCTTTTATATTTGTACTACTAAGCTTTCGGGCTTAGCGCGGATGTGTAATCGCGCAGGTAGCTTGGTGGAAGATACAGAGTTGTTCGTTATGCCACGAGAAGAGTAAAGATTTGTTGAGACCAACTAGAGGGTAATGCATACATGTATAACTTTTAATTTTGATGTATTTTTGACGAAAGGAATGTTATATGTACAAATGAAGTTTTGATAAAGACAATGATTTTGTAAATATTATGTAAATTGACATATTGTGGTTTGAACTCTGTTACAGTTTTTTTTAAAAAAAGTAACGAATAGTGGCATCCTTATACTTTATATACTTATTGTATGTATACTAGGTATATGTATAGTACTTATATAAGGCATCAGGGTGTTACAATTCAACTGTCTTTGAACACTCAGATATTTTAAACTCTTGTGATCCGTAAAAATGAAACTCTTCTTCCCATATAAGTAATGATGCCAAATCTTCAAAGCAAAAACTATAGCTGCTAACTCCAAATTATGCGTTAGATAATTTAGCTCATGCGGCTTCAACTATCGAGAGGCATAAGCAATGACTCTACCCTCCTGCAACAGAACACAACCTAAACCACTATGTGAAGCATCACTATAAATCACATAAGGTTTACCTTCCACAAGTAGAGTAAGAACAGGGGCCTGAGTCAACATCTCCTTCAACTGCTCAAAATTCACCTGAAACCGATCTGTCCACACAAATCTAACTCCCTTCCGAAGTATTCTGGTAAGTGGAGTAGCTATCATAGAAAAACCTTTCACAAATCGTCGATAATAGCCTGCCAAACCCAGAAAACTTCTAACCTCTGTCACAATTTTCGGTGGACTCCAATTCAAAATAGCGTCAACTTTACTTGGATCACTCTAATACCCTGTGTTGAATCCACATGACCAAGAAAAGTCACTTGATCAAGCCAAAACTCACATTTAGACAGCTTAGCATACAATTGCTTCTCTCTCAAAGTTTGCAATACAATCCGCAAATGTTTGTCATGATCCTCCTCATTGCGTGAATACACCAAAATATCATCAATAAAAACCACCACAAATTGATCTAAATAGGGTCTGAACACCCTATTCATCAAATCCATAAATGCTGCTGGTGCATTCATCAACCCAAAAGGCATCACCAAGAACTCATAATGCCCATACCTCGTATAAAAAGCTATCTTAGGTACATCTTCATCTCTGACTCTCAACTGATGGCACCCTGAACTCAAATCAATCTTACAAAATACCGCTGCTCCTTTCAACTAATCAAAGAGATTATCTATCCTAGGCAATGGATACTTGTTCTTGATGGTCACCTTATTCAACTACATATAATCAATACACAATCTTAAGGTACCATCCTTTTTCTTCACAAATAAAATGGGCGCTCCCCACGGAGACACACTAGGGCGAACAAACCCTTTATCCAACAATTCTTGCAACTGCACCTTTATCTCTCTCAACACAGTAGGTGCCATACGATAAGGAATAATAGAGATAGGAGTGGTACCAGGCAACAAATCGATGCCAAACTTAACCTCTCTCTCAGGGGGGTAAACCTGGCAACTCCTCTAAAAAAAATCTGGAAACTCAGCAACTGTGGGTATACTGTCAAGCTAGGAACCCACTAATCTGGTATCTACAGCATGAGCAAGATAAGCTTCACATCCTTTTCGAATCATCTTCCCAGCTGAAACAACTGAAACAAGCATGGATGAAAGATTTCTCTGCTCACTAGATACCATCACATTCCTACCATCACAGGTTCTCAAGGTAACACACTTTTGCTGACAATCTACCACAGCCCCATGCTTAGATAACCAATCCATGCCTAAAATTAAATCATACTCCTTGAAAGTCATCTCAATCAAGTCACCAAAAAACTTCTCATCCTGAACCACAGTCGAACTATTACGGTGCACTTTGCTAACTACAACATTATGCCTTAAAGGATTTGTCACCAAATTATTAAATCCTAGGGACTTTGAATGTAAATCAGTCATAGGAAAGATGGATGCACTAATGTATGAATGAGTTGATCTAGGGTCAATCAAAGTAAGAACTGAAGTACCAAATAAAGAAAATGTACTAGGAATAACGGTTGAAGCATCTAACTGCCTCTGCATCACATAAATCCACTGTGATGGTCCTACCTCACCTGGTCTACTACCTGCGGTAGACCCTCCTCTCCGACCAGACCATGTCCGACCTCCTCGGCTAGCACCTCTGCCACCACGACCCCCTCTAACACTGGATCGAGAAGCTATAATATCTGTCTGTCTATCCTCTGGTAGCTCTGGGAAATCTCTGATAAAATGATCTAGTGACCCACATCTATAGCACACTGCTGAAGTACCTCTCCACCAACAGACACCTCCATGTGCTTTACCACAGTGGACACAAGTAGGTGGAATAGACCTTTGAGCCACTGGGGTCGGTGCACTAGCCACAGAAACTGTAGGTCTTGATCTCTGCCTCTGCTACTGTACTGACCTACCAGACTGCCTCTAGCTCCTACTGAACCTTAGAAAATAACCTCCTCAGCCTCTCTTTTGCCTCACTCTGAGGTCTCCTAGCTCTGGTCTCCTCATCCCTAGCAGCTGCTGCAAGACCCTGTGCTCTCTCAACACTCCTAGCTACTGCAACCAATTGAGAAAAATTCTGATATCTAGAGCCTGCGATAATGCACATGATAGAGGGTCTCAACCCCTCCTCAAGCCTCCGACACCGGTCAATCTTATCAGAAATAATCCCGCCAGCATACTGACTCAACTGGGTAAACTCGATCTCATCTTCTGACATAGTCCTGGTATCCTTCTTCAAACTCAAGGACTCTATCTTCTTATCATCCTTATACTCCCTCAGAGTATATTTTTGCTCAAACTCTCGCAGGAAATCATCATAGGTCAAGGTTGGTGGATCATCCAGGGCATGTGGAACCGTCTTCCACCAGTCATATGCATCCCTTTGCAAAAGAAATCTAACATAATCAAACTTTTCTTCTGGGGTAGCCTGCAACTGGATGAACACTCTCTGGACTCTATCTAGCCACTGCTCAGCTACGGCAGGATCTGCAGTACCAATAAAGTCCTCAGTTCCAAACTTCTTCAACTTATCATATTGCCTCGTCAGTAATTGCGGCTGCGACTGCGCTGGCGGCGACTGCTAAATTGGAGCCTGCCTCAACATATCCACCATATGTCGTACCCAAACCGGCAAAATCTCATCAACTGCTGGTCTCTCTGGCACAGGAGAAGGTACCCCACTAGCTATCTCAACTCTAGCTCCATCTCTACCCTCAATAGGAGCTACACTCTCTGCACTACCCTCAACAAACTGACTTGTTTGAGATGCCATAACTACCTATATCTACAAACATAGTAGAAGTTGCCACAACAGAGATCAGAAACTGCAGTGCTAATGCATGTATCTTATTTTAAAAAATAGTTTAAAATCAAAATTTTCTTTTTCTTACAACCCACCTAGGTTGAGAACTTCAAACATAGGCTCTGATACAAAAACAAATGTAACACCCTTATACCCAATATACGTACACCACATATACTCGTTATATGTAATATACATATAGAGGATACAAGGATGTCACAACCTTTTTAAACAATCAAATCATCATTTATAAAATCTTTATAATCTTAAAACATTCAATTGATATCATAAAAATAATAGATGATATATTACTTGTTAAAACATATATAACTTCATTACTAAAGGTTTATCCAAAACATTTTTTATTGTTCGCGGAATATACATATTTAAATACATCAAAATCAATATGTAAAAAAATATAAAATATATACATGCTGGCAATTTGTCTCTGATCTTGATGTCCAAATCAACACTGCTCTAACAATCTCAAGCCTAGACTCGACTCGGTCTAGTTGAACTCTCCAGCTCAACCAGATCTACCCTGTCACCTGCGCGATGAACCACAATTGCGTTAAGCTAGAAGCTTAGAGGTACAAACTTTGATAACCATAAAGTTCAAATGCAATGCCAATGTATCATACATAAGGATATCATATCTCATAATATTATATCTCATTATATTACTCAACTGTTCCACAATTTATAAGGATATTATATCTCATAGCATTATATCATTTTATCTTAATAAATTGTTCAATTATTCCACATTTCATATTTCACATTAAAGCAAAGACAAGCATGGGCCCAAAAAGGATCTAATATGCTATTCAAATTCTAGAGTTACTGCTTTGGTCTATAATGACACCTTGTGTCTATCCCCATAGGCAATATATCCATGGATTAATCCAACTAGGATTGAGTTTATAACCCGGTCATTTCAGCCAGCCTAAGGATTTGTTTTTGAGACTTACGACACGGTCATTTCACCTCAAAAATATTTTTACATTGATGCCCAGTGTCTAGCCCATAGGCAATTCATAGGCATGCCGCCAAACCCAAAACTTTAAAAATTGAATAACATACTAGGCACACAATACATTCTTATTTCTCATTATCAATTTCTTTCTCATTGTCACATAATCAAGCTAGGCACATTGCCTTATTTTCTCATTTTTTTCTCATTTTTCTCATTTATATCAATATCAATTCATTACATCATGTTTCCACATATCTCATCATATTATACCACATTTCTTTTCATTTACAACACATTACTCAACTACCTTGGGTATTTTAACATAATTTACAATATACAAATCATAGCATATTATTCATGTATCAATCATGTAGTAACTTAACACATTTATCAACCAAATGTGTTCAGTCCCAATGTCATGTAAATATAAACAATTATTCAAAGTTTGTACTTACTCTAAGAGCAACAAACACCATTATCAACCTCCTCTTCCAAGATATCCCTAAACACTTGGATTAGGGTAACTCAAGTCTCTTCCAAACCTAAACCAAATGTGATTATAAATAATCACTAAGTGAAACACAGAGGAAAATAAGGAAAAGAACCATCTAGGGCAAACTCTACACATGACACACTCAACAACATGGGTGTGTCCATGACCGTGCCCTAAACCCACAACACAGAGGCTTTGACATGCTCAGTAACATGGGCATGTCACTGCACGTGAAAATACTCCAACAACACAGTAGCTATGACACGCTCAGTGACATGGGTATGTCACTGGTCATGTCAATTCTACAACATCACAGTAGCTATGACACGCTTAGTGACATGGGCGTGTCCCTACTCGTGTCACCAACACTAAAAATAGAACAATCGACATGCCCAAAGACATGGCCATGCCACCGGGTATGTCAGGCCAAACACCTGATATTGACACAAAAATGCCACAACCAACTATCATCTTTCATAAACCTTTTCAACTCATACAAACTTAGCCAAACCATCATTATATCACATGATATTTGCATAAACATCAACACAACTCATTTACAAGTAAAAATACACAATCACAACCAAGACTTCTTAACCCAAAAGTTACACAATTCCAAAACTCTTATTCTCTTCACCAACTGCACCCTTTTCTTCAATCCAACCCAAAAATCATAGTTAACTAAACAAAGAACTTCAAACATACCAAAATCACCTTATACACATACCACACAAAACATCCAATTTACACATACACAAACTTCCAAAAGAAATCAAAGAAACAAGTTGGAAATTTACCAAATATGGAGTAAATCCTTAAGACTCCAACTTGAACACTTGAAATCCTTCAATTTCTTGAGTTATCAAGAAGCAAAAACTCTTTCCCTTTTGATGATGGTGGTGGTCGGCTACCATGGAGAAGGAATAAGAAGAAGATGAGAATAGCAATGGACAACAACTCCACTAATCTCAAAAGTCTCTTTAAAACCACACAATTCCCTCTTTTAATCTCCACCAAGCAATATATTATTATAATAATAAATAAATCTCAAAAATCCTCTTTCACTATCCATTAATATTAATATCTTATTAAATAATTAAAATATCATTTGACCAAGTTGAAAAGTTGACTTGTATACAACATGTATATCTTCATATATACAACATATACACACTTCCCTTTATCCTTTCTTTTCACTCAATCAAATATATACACTTTTTAAAATTAATATTTATTTCAAAATTTTGGGATATTATAGATTAAGTCAAGTATAAAGGTTTAAAATAGTCCAAAATAATTTATATAATATTTATTATTTTAATAATATAATATTTATTATTTATAAAATAAAAATAAATTATAAATATTTATTTTATATATAATATTTATTTTAGTAAAAATAAAGAATAATAAAATAATAAAAATAATGGACGAATCAGCGAGCGACACGAGGTAGGCCTCTTGCGCTAATTGGCACGCCAATTCGCCATAGGCCAAGCGTGCAGCAAATTGTGCTAACACCCTCGCAGTCCCACGCCTGTGCCCTCGCAGCCCGCGTACATGTGCGATTGGGCTTGCCAATTTTGCCTAAACCTTTTTTAATTTGGACTATTTTTAATATTTCCTGAACCAACAAGTATTAGGTTTTATTTGATTAATTGCCTACAAATAACAAAATTAAAGAAGAAAGAAGGGACTTCTGGACTTTGGAACGGCAAAAACTATTAGCAAAAAGAAGCAAAAGAGAAGGATCAAAAACCCTAGCCATTAAGAACCAAAAAACTATTATCTAATTCACAATTCGCAAGGCAGCAAGGTCTTGGTTGTAAGCTTAGCTAGAAGTAAAGTTGGTGCAGGCAGCAAACTTGGATCAATTTTCTTAATTTGGTGGAGCCTTCAAACATAGGTATGTTCATCTAATTTTGTTTATTGAATCAACAATTATCTTCACCTTTCAAACTCTCATCACACTGCCTATCATCAAATTCTTTTTATAATTCGGTTCATAGAGTAGCTAAAGTTTTTAATTTAAGTAAATAATATAACCATTAAAACATTAATCTAATTTCTCAAACCCTAATTAGTTTCATAACTTTTTAAAACCCTAGTCATTTTTTCAAAAGACTTAATCTATTTTCTTAAATTTCCCAAACCCTAATTAGTTTTACAAATTATAAAAACCCTAAACTGTTTTCCTAAAACACTAACCCTAATTTTTCTAATTTCTAAAAATCTTAATTCTCTTTATAAACCTTAATCCTATTTTCCCTAAAACCTAAAAATCCTATTTTTTTTTTCATCCCTAGAACTTAAAGTCTTAACATAAACCCTAATTTGAAGCATAAACTCTAAATTGATATATTTATTGCTTTATTTAAGATTAAAGTCTTAGGTGTAATTGCTTTATATCTTGAATTGATATTTTAATTTTATGAATGATTTGTTTTTTTTACTCATGATGAATAGTTGAATAACTTAATCCGTTTGCTTTATTTTTTTTAATTATTTTAGTTTCCAAATTGTAAGAGGTATGTTTCCATGTTATTTATGGGTACCTCATTTATTAGATCTCATGTAATATAATTTATTTACGTTTTAGATTAATGTAATGGATATGTTTTCACCAATTGGTGGGTATCCTATTTTATTTGTTTTCTTTAGGACATTGGCCAATTTTAAAGGCATGTTTCCAACCACGGATGGGTGCCTATTCATTTATTTTGTTTGAAATCATTGTGGTTTTAATAAAGTGATTATTTATTCTTATGATTTCATGTAGTATGGATAATATCATTATAATTAAGAATTTTATAATATTAAGACCTGAAAAGGAGGCGGACTCTAATGAACCGGGCACTGTGGGGGTGCTGGGTCATTCTCACCTTCCCCATGTGTACCCAACTTTCCAAACCCTATAAGGGGTTGGGAATTCCTTAGGAATTGAGTCATCCACCCCTTTCTTTTTCTCGGCATGTCTGGGTGGCGACTCCATTTTCTTCGGGCTTAGGCCTGTATCCTCAAGGCCTTGAGCCTAACAATGTCAAAATCACAAGAACCATTTCACTTGGGAGTAGGAGCAAAAATCCCCGCTCACAGTTACATAACCCTTCGAGCTTAGGGAAGTTTGTTGCACTGTCAAACCTCAAAGAACGTATTGGACAAAAGTAGGCTAATGAAAGGATTACTTGCAAGGTCGTGAAGAAGTCACCAACCAATGTGTTGAATCATGGGCTGAAATGGGCATCTTTTATATTCCTAACTACCCTGTTGGGGCCCACACTACTCATAATTTCATTTTGGAAGATAAAAGCTATAGATGTGAAGGCTTCTGATGTTCTAATGTAAGACCTGAACAATTGCTTTGGCTTATCACCTTAGTCTATGAGTTAATGGAACCACTGTAAGTATCATCTATGCATATCATGCATATATAAGCATATCACACTACTTTTTTGTCTTGTGTTACATACTCTTTGTCAAAGTAAACAGCAAAACTCTATGAAGCAAATATGAAGCAGATATGGAATCAGGAGGCATGAAAGTCCCATTGCTTGAGAAAGATCCAGTCACTTTGCCAAAATGGAGATTCATGCTTGTGCAAGGAACCAGAAAAAATGTAAACATCAATCAGAGCCTACATGGAAAAAGAAATCAATGGCTTGAGCCTACACAGGGGGCAAAACTTCTTCTTTTTAATATTTGATTTTATGCGTGTACAAAACATTTTTAGACTTTTAATATTTTGCCAAGCAGGGAGCAAAGAGAGGATACAAGGGCTTGCTAGCTAAACAATATCTGAATTTTTTTGCAAAATGAATAACAAAAAGAATAGGACAAGAGGAAAGTAAGAACTCCCAAAATTAATAAAGATGCAAAAGACTAAAGATCAGTCCAACTAGAAGAGATGAAGTTAATACATGACAGATGTCCAAGGATAAAGATCTATTTCGAAGGGTGAAGACACAATGTCCAGAGAATGAAGATCCATCGTGAAGGGTGAAGACCCAATATTTGAAGATTCATTGTGAAAGGTGAAGACCTGAAGTTGATGGCTAGAAGAAAGTCAAAATTCCTAGATGACAGAAGGTCAGCATAATCCACAGAAGAATGTAACAATCAGCTAGAAGAAAGCCAAAACTCTCAAATGACAGAAGGTCAATATAATCTATTAAAAAATGGAGCCAATTTCTAGAAGAAAGCCAGAATTCTTAAATGACAAAGGGATGATCAAGCTAAAAGAGCTTAAGTCATGGGTCAAGTACCTAAATCAAATCCAATCTCGAGTGCAAAACCCAAAATCTAGTCTCGTGTTGAGAACCCAAATCCAATCTAGGGTTGAGAACCCAAATTCGAGAACTAAAATTTAGTCTCGGGTTGAGAACCCAAATATAATCTTGGATCGAGAATCCAAATCCAGTTTAGGGTTAAGAACCCCAAATCTAGTCTCGGGTCTAGAATCCAAATCCAGTCTTGGGTCAAGAATCCAAATACAGTCTTAGGTTTAGCACTCAAAATTTAGTCTCTGGTCAAAAACCCAAGTCCTGGCTCATGTCAAGAACCTAAATCCAGTCTCGGGTTGAGAATCCAAATTCAATCTCACATCTAAAACCCACCTTCATCTAAGATCAACTTCAAGTCATATTTCTTTTCACTCTCTTCTACTAAAGTCTCAGATCATTCAAGCAGGAGGCAAACTGTAAACTTTTAATTTTTACCCTAAGCTAGTCCGATCCCAATTAAAGAAGGCCAAGCCAAATTCGGCCTGATTTTAAAAGCTTAAACCTAGTTTATAGCTTTGAATTAGGTCGGTCAAATTTTAAAAGGCCTAAAGTAAGTCGGTTCAATTTCTAAAGCCTTAAACCTAGTCCGATTTTATTTTTAAAGGCCAAAATCAAATCCAAACCAATTTGAAAAATTCGACCAAGCCCAGTTTACACTTAAAAGCCAAAACACCTTGGACCCATAGCAAATTGAGTCCCTAATTCGCCATGAACCTTGGCTCATGGCGATTTGGGAGTCCCAATTTGCCATGACATTAGGAGCATTCCAATTCACCATGGATCATTGTCCATGACAAATTGGGAAGCCCTCAATTTGCCATGAGTCTTTTAATTTGATTTTAATTGTGGTTTCAGGGCATATTAAGCTTCCTAATTAAACTCAACTTCTAAGGGCTTTTGGATAAGCATATGATTAGGTTTTAATTAAATGGCCTTTGCCTATAAATACATAAGGAAAGCATAAAGAAAATAAGAATGATCAATAAAAATAAAGAGCATGAAAAATAATAATTAAAAGCAGCAATAACGAGGAGCAATTAAACAATTAAGCAGTAGTAAAACACATAGTAATTATCAAGATAAAAGCAATTAACACAGAACCAGAAACTCAAAGTTGATTCAGGCAATAAGGCAGAGGGCTTGATTCAACATTTTCAATTTGGTTGAGCCAACAAACGAAAGTTTGATTTCTGTGTTGAGCTTATTTAATCTTACAGTAGCCACTTTTATCATTATTTGTAGTTATTTAAAATTTATAGTAGCAATCTTTATTCTTCAAAACAATATTATCATATAGTAGCTATTTTCATGCTTGTTTGACAGTTGCAATTTCAATCAATATAATCTCGAGCAGTAAAGCCAACATCCTATAGTCATCAAGGAATGGATTTAATCACAGTAGCCAACATTAAAAATAAAACCCAAATTTATATTTTCAAACCCTAAATTCTAAATAAAACCCTAATTTTGGAGACACCATAATTTATATAAATATAAATAGTTTAGATAGAAACCCTAATTTTCCAATAAAATCATATCATATAAATCGTCTACCTTTTAGGAACGCTGCCCTCTTTACCCTCGCCCACTAACCGGCTAGCGGGACCACCGTACGTGACCCTTCATCAATTGCATCAATATTTATTTATAGATTATTAAACTCTAATTTATTATTATTATTGTGATGATTAACCTACATGTTTGAATTATTTGTTTTGCTATGAATGGTTGAATGGTGTTAATTTTATTATTTGGATTTAAAGGATGTAAAAGGCATATTTCCACTCAAGGATTTAAAGGATCTAAGACCTTGAGTCTAATAATGCCGAAGTCGCAAGAACCATTCCGCATTGGAGTGGGGGCAAAAATCCCCGCTCACACAAATCTAAGGTTTAATATACAATTTTAAAGCTAAAACATGTTGGCTAGGGTTTTGGTTGATTCAAACCTTGGATATAAAATTCATTGTAACAAACTCATAAAACCATTTTTATAACTTGTTAATGCAGTAAATCATGCATGGAATCTAATCAATAAAGTTGTCGGATTTAATAAGAATTGTATCTTTATTTGTTGGCTCCACCAATCTCAATATGTTGAACTAAACTTGTGTATACTACTGATTAGACAATGGTGATCTTGGTCGAGCGATTGCAGCCTAGCAATTACTTGGCTACTACCTCCTTCCTCTAATCCTGCTTCTATTTATATTTTTATGTTATATTACTTTTTATATCTTTTATCTTTTGGTTGCTATTTATTACTCACTACCTCTCTTTCTCTAACTGTTGTTGGTTCGATCAATGGTGGCTCCCTCTATCCCCCTTTTTTGTTTGTTTAATTGGCTATTTATAAGCCAAATTAAGGAAACTAGGTGATAATTTGTCCTAAACCCTTCAAGAAAAGCCTGAGACAATCCTCAGTCCTATTAGAATTGAAATGATTTGAAATAGGGCCAGATAGCTTCCCCAATTCGACATGAGATTTGGCCAATGTCGAATTGGCTATCCAATTCAACGTGATCATTGGTCTTTGGGTCAAACCAAGTTGGTTTGGCTCTTTTAAAGTTGGTCCATCTTTGGTTTAGACTTTTAAAGTTAAACCGGACTTAATTCAAGCTTTTAAGAATTTAGCAAGACTAGGTTTAAGACTCTAAAATTATATCGGACTAGGTTTGAGCTTCTTAAACTTGATCTGACCCTTTTTAATTGGGACTAAACTTATTGAGGCCAAAATTAAGGGTCTACGGCTTTGCCCCTGCTTGAACGATATGAATTTTATTTAGGGAGTGAAAAGCAATATACCTTTAACCTGATATTAGTTGAGAATGGGTTCTAGACTCATGGCTTGGTTTGGGTTCTAGACTCAGGACTTGGTTTGGATTCTTGACCTGTGACTTGAATTGGGTTCTAGACTAGTAATGGACTTCAGCTCTTCTAGCTTGATTGTCCTTTTTTTGTTTAAGAATTCTGGCTTTCTTCTAGCCATTGGTTCCATTCTTCAATGGATCAACTTTAGCTCTTCTAGTTGAACTGGCAAACTTTCTTCTAGCAACTTGTTCCATTCTTTAAGGGATCGACTTTAGCTTTTCTAGCAAGATTGACCTTATGTCATTTGAGAGTGTAGGCTTTCTTCTAGCCACTTGTTCCATTCTTCAATGGATTAACTTTAGCTCTTCTAGCTAGACTGACCTTCTGTCATTTGAGAGTGCGGGCTTTCTTCTAGCCACTTTTTTCATTCTTTAATGGATCGACTTCAGTTCTTCTAGCTGGACTAACCTTCTGTCATTTGAGACTATGGGTTTTCTTCTAGCCACTTTTTCCATTCTTTCAGTTCTTCTAGCTGGACTAATCTTCTATCATTTGAGAGTTCTTGCTTTCTTCTAGCTATCAACTTCAGCTCTTCTAGCTGCATTAACTTTTTTTCATTCGAGAGTTCTTGCTTTCTTCTAGCTATCAACTTTAGCTCTTCTAATTGCATTGATCTTCTATCATTTGGGAGTTCTGGCTTTATTCTAGCCATCAACTTCAGCTCTTCTAGTTGGATTAACCTTCTATCATTTGAGAGTTATGGCTTTCTTCTAGCCATTTATTCCATCTTTTAATGGATTCTTCTCTGCAAATATATTAGGCTATTTTTTATCCTACTATTTTTTATCCCTTTAGCCCTCATATTATCCCTTTGCCCCCTGTATGGCAGAATATTGAAAGAGAGTCTAAAAATATTTTATACATGCATAAACTCAAAAAATTGAAAATGAGAAGTTTTGCCTCATGTATAGGCTAAAATAAATTATTTTGCTCCCATTAGGCTCCAATTGATGTCTTTGTTTTGTTCTTGTTCTGCAAGCATGCGTCTCCATTTTTGCAAAGTGATTGAATCTTTCTCAAGCAACAGGCCTTTCATACTCCTTGATTCCATGTCTGCTTCTGATTATTTACTTCATGGAGTGTCAGCTATTCACTTTGATAAGGATAGGCAACATAAGACAATAAAAGTGCAATGTGACATGCTCATATATACATGGTATGTATGAAATGCATGGTTGATACTTACAATTGTTATATTAACTCACAGACTAACGTGGTAGGCTGAAGCACTCCCATTGATACCTTCAGGACATTTGTATAGGTATTTCATTGGATCATTAGGAGATTCACATCCATAGCGTAATCTTTAGAAAACATAAATAGTTGGGGCCCAAGAAAAGTAGTCAAAGTCACAAGGGCATCCATTTTAACCTATGATTCAACACATAAGTTAGTCGTTTTTTATAGCCTTGTAAATAATTATTTCATTAGCCTACCTTACCCAATATGTCCTCTAAGGTTCGACAGTGCAATATACTTCCCTAAGCTTGAAGGCTCATGTGATAAGAAAATATTTTTTTTTGAAATATAATTTTGAAATCAAATGTTGGTTTTGTCATACCAGTGTCAATATTCCTCAAGATTTGTCTTTCAAATTAACACATCTATAACATCATTTCCATTTGAGCAAGAACTATCGCACTTCACATAAGCACGTACACATTACTTGGCCAAAGGTTTCATTGAGTTTAAATATCATTTATCTCATATGCATGCTTATTCAAACAATCTCCACTAATAGATTCTACCTACCAAGAGAGATCAACAGGTCTTTAGCAAGCTTGAAATGGGGTCTATAAGGGACATGGGTTAAACTAAGGCTATTTTTTAAATTGGAGTTGACGTGACACTCCAAACATTCTAATGGATCCATAGGCAGTTGGGATCAATCTTAAACTCTAGGGTTCTTGTTATCTTTCTTCATGAAAAGATAAAGCTTAAGCATTCCTCTATCTTATTGGTAGAAGTTCGGATCTGATCTGACTTGGACAAAACTATTCTTTTTTTTCCCTTTTGTAAAAACTTAAGACCCCTTTTTTCTTCTTTTTTTGTGTTTTTCTATTTGGGCTCTTTTATTTTTTTTTGGGACATGACATTTCATCCTTCTGCTCTTTTTCTCTTTTTGAATATCAAATCTAAGGCTTTCAAGATTAGAGTTATGTTGGATGGAAGATGGTCTTTCTTTTATTTGTCTGATTTAGCTGAGTCCCTGGTTGGGCTGGACCGATTCAAGTTCAACTCTTCTCGTAGGTTAGGTGAATGCAAGAACTTTTTTAGCTTTCTAAATCATCCTTTTTTATTTTCAAAACTAGAGAGCTACTCTAATTTTTGCCTAGGCTACCCTTTTGGGTTTTCAACATATCGGGCTTTTCCTTTTCTTCTTCCTTTTTTATCTTGATTTTTTGTTGGGGCCTAGCTCAAAATAGTTTTCTTGTTCATTCTGTCCTATGCTTCTTACTATAGAGTAGTATAAGTCTGCTTTAATGAGGATGGATCCTTTGTTGCATTGATGCCACGTTAAAGATGAAATATATCTGAGAAATTAAGTATAGTTCAGGTAAACTTCAGTTGTCCTTATAGTCTTGACCAAGTATCCATTTCTTCAATCTTTTTGCTTTTTGGTTGCTTAGTAATCATCAGACTAGTCGTAAGTGCCACACAAACTCAGGGTAGGTTATCTAGTTTGTAAGCCAATAAAAAGAAAGCTAAAAAATTATGAAAGCTCAAAGGGACAAACTAAGGATTGATTTTAATAGGTGTAGATAGTAGTTGTTGACTCACCAAACAATGTCCAGATCATCTCTCTCTTAAATAGGCAGAGTTCAATTTCACCTCGAAAGTTCGTCAAAGCATGTTCTAAGATTTACTAGGTCCTGTACACTCATAATTATGCAGGAACTCTCTCTAAGTAAGTATACACAACTCAATGCTATAGAGCAATTTCCTCATCTAGTAAAGTCATTCGAATCATGATGCATAAATACACTAATTTATAAATATCAAGTTATATTCGTCATTGGTTGAGCATCAAAATGGTAAAAACCAACAAAATCATAAATTTAACAAAAGTAATTTATTTAAATAATCTTAATTTGAAAAACATAATTGTTCCAATGAAATACCAAAGAAAGAAGAAATAAAATAAGTAACGCTTAAACCTAAGGAAGTTTGTTAAGTTGGAGTTGAAAATGCTTCATCTACTTGGACATGTCAGGGGCAAGGATCTTTCCATCATTGATGAGGTTTTGTATTTCGTGCCTTAAAGCATAGACATTGATTTGTATCATGTCTTAATGTCTGATGGAACTTTAAATAACATTGAGTGTTGAGCTTACATGGTAGAGGATATGGTAATGGTCAAGGTGCCAATGGTTGTAGCAAATCCATCTTTATTAAATTTTCAAATACCTTTGACAAAGGTTCCCCTTAGTCTGAAAATTTATGCTTCTTTGCTAGCTCAGTTCTTACATTTATCTCAGCATATTTTTGCCTCTTTTAACTTTGCCCAATAGGATGGTAGACACCCTTATTGTGCCCTTTTCCATTGTACATGTTTTTTTTTCTCTCTCCCATTCTTCTAGCTAAAGTTCAACCCCATACAAGTCTTTAAAACACTTGGTCGATATATGGCTCAATTGATCTTATGGAATAGGAATTGACCCCTCATTTCTTATATGATCTTTATCAGTGGGCCTGTCCCTTGCCTTTTTCTTCTTCTTTATCTTAGTGGCAGATACCTCATTAGCATTGTTGATGATCTCCAAAACCTCAATCAACTAAGCCTTCATAATCTCATCGAATTGATCTCATAACTCAGCTATCCTAGCCTTGACAACTTCATTGATTATATCCTTAAATTGGTTTGCATCAATCTTTCTTAACTTGAGGTTTGCAAATGGAGCACTTGAATCAGTTCTTTAGGTGGTACTAATTATGGCATAGGAATTGTTGTTCCGCAAGTCAAATAAGTTATGTGATGGAATGGATGTATGAATGTATGCATGCTTGCATGTATAAAAATCAAACAAAGAGAGTTAGGGTGTTCCTCCCAACCTTATATCTTCCACACACAAGTGATGAGTCTCTTTTCCTATGTGTTATGGTTAACAAAGATATCAACAGGGGATACTTTGTTCTCGAGAATCTCTTAGATGAGGTAATCAATAGTTGTGTTTTCAAAATAGAAGTTAATTTATGATAATTCCTACCAATTAAGCCTTAATCCATTGGGTCAATTGAGAAATAGCCTTTTCTTCTATATTATTGATTAAAACTAAATTAAAAGGTTTATCATTAATAGATTTCTCACTTGGCAAAGAAACTAATGGTCCATGCCACAAACAAGCCCATAATTAACATGTCTTGGTATAAATAAGACCCACAATTAATTTTAATATTCCATAACTTGTAATGCCCTAATTTTTATTGAATATATTTATACATTAATTAGCAAGAGATTGATGATGGTTTAGGTAGTAGTGATAGAGATATATACAACACATAAATAACATATAAAGAGGAGTAAGAGTAAAGTGGTAAAAGAGTAAAAAGTAGGAAAGTTAAAGTATAAAATAATAATATTTTATATAAAAATCTTAAATAAATAATACATAAATGCTTAGTGGAAAAATATGAGACAATAAAACATTTTCAAAAAATTTTATTTCTTCTTCTTCCTTGTGCTCTTCTTGTGACCAACCTCCATGGTTAGCAAAGAGGTGGTTTCAATTCTTCAAATTATCAAGAGTTTAGTTAGTTTTTCATAAGGAGTGAAGGAAGCTTGGGTTTTAATTCAAGTAACAAGAAAGTTTCTTTAACCTTTAGTGATTTGGAATGATATTGGATATACTTAGAGTTAGTAATTAAATATTAGGTTTTTATAAGGGGTTTAGCTAATTCTATTTTGGAGGACGTTAAAAGAGGTTTATGGTTGTTCATATAAGTTACTAATACCATTTTTGAAACTATAAATTGATTAGGTATTGATTGGGATAATTGGTGAAAATAAGAGAAGAAAGTAGAAAGAAGTGAAGTTGTTCCTTCAATTAGAGCTCTAAAAAGGTAAGTATATACATAGATAATGTTCTTATCTTTGGTTTACATCATCCGAAGTTGGTATGTATGTGTTATGTTGATGAAAATGTGGTGAAAGAGTGATTATGGGTTGCCATGGGCGTGGCCATACAGTTCCACGGTCATGGGTGTTGAAGTGAGGCTATTTCGTGTGAAAATAGTGATGAAACAGAAGCAAAATGAATGCCATAGGCCTGGCCATTGAATGCCATGATAGTGGGGGTACTCAAAGGTGATTTACAGCTTCGTTTCACATCCCATGGGCATGGCTATTGAATGCCACGACCATGGGGTTGGTTTATTGACGTTTATTGCCATATTTCGCACTATATGGGTGTGGTAAATGGCTTGCATAGCTAAGTCATTATATATATTGTATTAAAAATGTATTTGTGATTATAAAGTGGAGAATTATAAAAAAAAATATGTTGATATGTTAATTGTTGATGAATTGATGAGTTACATGGTGAAAAACTCATATATGCATAGTGTGGAATGTTGTTTATTATCTTATACTTTATCTAGTTGTTAGAAGATTGCGTTTGATGATTGGCATGCCATATGTGATGGGGTGAGACACTAGGTGTCACAGAGATGTTACACACCCTTGAGTGAGACACATGAGGTGTCATATTGATGATTACACTTTGGATGAGGCGCTGGGTGTCACAAATATATTTATGTCCACTAGCGAGACACAGAGGTGTCATTATTGATGAGATAGACCAAAGCAATGGTTCTAGAACTAGGTTATTATATAAGATTGTTGGGGCCAAAGCATGATTATTGTTTATATTTATTTATATAATAAAGACGAGAATCTATGTAACATTAAAACCTTATGCATGTTCATATACTTTTTTCATAGTAATGTTGCATTATCAAGTATATACCACTGAGCTCTAGGCCTAGCTTGATTTATTTATCGTGCAGGTGACATGATAGAAGCTAGAAGTCCTTCTAGACCAGGATAGGTCTAGTTAGAGGTTGGATACTAGAAGCCTCTGGTTGCCATAGATTAAGCTTAAGCATACCATGTAAATATACTTTTGAGTTGATGTAGATGTAATATCTATTTTGTAAAATATAATGAAATGAAACATGATTTGAAGATGTTTTGTAAATAAGTAATATCATGTTCTCATATTTTTGAATGTATGTATGAAATTATGGAATTTTGGGATATGAGTGTGTGGAAATATTTTGAGAACTATTGGATATTTACAGATTGAATTGATTGGATTTGGTAATACTCATATTTTAAATGAAACTCTAGAAATTTTTTTATAAATTCATTTACTTTTTATAGCTATTTATTTATCTATATAGTACTATAAACTAGTAACTAAATGACAAACGGAAAGTAACATTTTAGTAATGCTCTTATACCCTATCTGTGCATATTATATACATAAAGATATGTGTGTTATGTGTGGATAGGTTATGAGGGTGTTATATTTATTTTGGTATCAGATAGTAGTTTGAGATTCTTAACCTATGTGAGTTTTAACTAAGAAAAAAAAGGGATTTTAAATTTGATTATAAAAGTGTTGTACATGCATATGCATAGGCATTTAAATTGATCTTTAATGTGGCAACCTTTGATCTTATATCAGATATAGCTAGTAAAGATGTCTCAATCTCATAAATCAGATGAAGGTAGTGCAGAGAGTTTTGCTCCAGGGGAAGGTATGGCTGGAGCAAGTATAGGAGCTTCTGGAGAGGCATCAGTGCCAGATAGACTAATAATGCCTGAAATTCAACCAGTTTAGGCACAATAGATGGTGGGTTTATTACATCATGCCCTAGCTCAACAGCAGCCGCAGCCGATTAGGAAGTATGAAAAGTTAAGGAAGTTTGGGGCTACTGATTTCATAGGTACTACAGATCCAGCGGAGGATGAACAGTGGTTGGATCAAATTGAGAGAGTATTTGTTCAATTACAAGCTACTGCAGAAGAGAAGTTTGATTATGCCTTATCTCTTCTACAAGGAAATGCTTATGATTGGTGGAAGACTATTCCTGATGGATTAAGGCAACCCCTAGTTTTGACGTATGATGATTTTCTAAGGGAGTTTGGGAAGAAACATACCCCTCGGGAGTATAAAGATAAGAAGAAGAAGGTGTTTCTTAACTTGAAGCAAGGAGACAAGACAATTGACAAGTATGAGAAAGAATTTTTCCGCTTGAGTAAGTATGCAGGTGGTATTTTGACAGATGAGGTGGACCGATGTAGAAGATTTGAAGAAGGGTTAAAACCATCTATTATGTGTCAGGTGGCAACAGTTCACTATGATGATTTTTTGAAGATGGTAGCAGCTGAACGGAATGTTGACAAAGCTCAAGGGCTTGTAGTTGCACCGAGGACAGAAGAAAGTAGAGTTAGAAAAGCTCCGATAGAGATCGATTCCTCATCTTCAAAAATAGGCAGAGGTGGTTATCTTTAGAGATTTAGTAGGAGCTAGGGACAATTTGGCAAATTACAGTAGCAGGGATAGAGACCCGCAGCCTCGATAGCTAGCACACCAACTTCAGGTTCTCATAGGTCTCCACCACCTACCTGTGTACAGTGTGGTCGAATGCATAGAGGAACTTGTTGGGCTGCTGATTTTAGAGATTGTTATAGGTGTGGATCTTAAAATCATTTTGTTAGAGATTGCCCATAGTCATCAAATGAGAGATCAGCTGATACAGCAGGATCCAAATAGAGTAGTAGAGGAGGTAGAGGAAATATAAGAGGTAGTAGAGGTGGTAAATTTGGGGCTATCCAGAGAGGAGATTCGACGTCTATGAGTAGGCCAGAGGGAACTAGAGCTCTTCAGAGAGTCAATGTGATGCAGAAGGAGCTAAATGCTTCATATGTCATAGCTTGTACATTTTCTTTATTCGGTACTCCTATGCATGCATTGATAGATCTTGGGTCTACCTATTCATATAATAGTGCATCATCTTTACCTGTGAGTGGTGTCTATTATGAATCTTTGGGATTTGATGTGTTGGTGACTAATCCCTTAAGACATAGTGTGGTAGCTAGTAGAGTTTATCGAGATAGCCCGGTAATGGTGCAAGAAGAGGAATTTCTCGGTAATTTGATTGAGATACCCTTTAGGGAGTATGATCTTATTTTGGGTATGGACCGGTTGTCTAGACATAAAGTTGTAGTTGACTATCAGCAGAAGTATGTTACTCTAAGAACACTTAAGGGAAAAGAAGTGGTAGTGAGAGGTGAGTCAAGGCACCTCTTGTCTACTTTTATTTCTGTAATGGCTTCTAGAAGGATGATGAGGAATGGGTGTGGGGCCTATTTGGCACATGTGATGGATACTAGAGCAGAGAAGTCTAAGCTTGACAGTATTCGCACAGTGGCTGAATTTTTGGATGTATTCCCAAATGAGTTACCAGAATTACCTCTGGTGAGAGAGGTGGAGTTTGGTATCGATGTGATGTTGGGTACCAATCCTATCTCTATAACCCCTTATCAAATGGCACCATTAGAGTTGAAGGAGTTGAAGGTGCAATTACAAGAATTGTTGGATAAGGAATTTATACGTCCTAGTGTTTCACCTTGGGGAGCACCAGTATTGTTTGTCAAAAAGAAGGATGGTAGCTTGAGATTATGTATTGATTATTGACAGTTGAATAAGGTAACCAACAAGAATAAATATACATTACCTCGCATTGATGATCTCTTTGAGTAATTGAAAGGAGCAGCTGTGTTTTCTAAAATTGATTTAAGATTAGTGTATCACCAGTTGAAAGTGAAAGAGGTAGATGTACACCAAGACCCCTTTTCGTACGAGGTATGGACACTATGAATTTCTTGTGATGCCTTTTGGGTTGACGAATGCACCAGCGGCTTTCATGGATCTAATGAATTAGAATTTCTGACCTTATTTGGATCATTTTGTAGTGGTGTTTATTGATGATATTTTGGTAGATTCGTGTTGTAAGGAGGATCATGATAGACACTTACAAATTGTATTGCAGACATTAAGAGAGAAGCAATTGTTTGCAAAATTATCCAAGTGTGAGTTTTGGTTAGATCAAGTGACTTTCCTTGGGCATGTTATTTCCGTAGAAGGGATTAGAGTAGACCCAAGTAAAGTTGAGGTGATCTTGAATTGGAGTCTACCTAAAAATATTACAGAAGTAAGGAGTTTTCTAGGATTGGCAAGTTATTACCGTCGATTTGTAAAGGGATTCTCTACGATAGCCATGCCACTCACTAAATTACTTTGAAAAGGGGGAAATGTGTATGGACAGACAACTGTCAAATGAGTTTTGAATAGTTAAGGGATATGTTGATTCAGGCTCCTATTCTTACTTTACCTGTAGAAAACAAACCATATGTGATATATAGTGACACATCACATAATGGTTTGGGCTGTGTATTTATGTAAGAGGGTAGAGTTATTGCCTATGCCTCTAGATAGTTGAAACCACATTAGTTGAACTACCGAACCCATAATCTAGAGTTGGCAGCTATAGTGTTTACACTAAAGATTTGGTGACATTATCTATCTGGGAAAAAATGTTTTATCTATACTGATCATAAAAGTTTGAGATATTTGGGAGTGCAAAAAGAGTTAAATCTTTCGTAAAGGCGATGGTAGGAATTGATCAAAGATTATGATTATTTGATTGATTACCATCCGGGCAAGGCTAACATAGTTACAGATGCTTTATGTAGAAAGTCTATGGCAAGGTTAACTGCCTATTCCCTCATGTTGTTGGTTGAATTGAGAACCTTACATGCTAGATTTAAAGTTGGGAATGATGGTGTACTTTTGGCATAATTGCAAGTTAAGCCATTACTCTTAGAGCAAATTAAAGAAACACAAAGAGAAGATATGAAGATCCAGAAAATTGTGCAAGATTGCCTTAAGGGGGAGAGTGGAGACTTTCAAATTGGAGATGTTGGTAATGTGAGATATAGAACACTATTTTGTGTACTAAAAGATGTAGAATTGAGGAAGAAGATTTTAAAAGAGGCACATCAATCGGCTTATGCTATGCACCCTGGAAGTACTAAAATGTATCAAGATTTAAAACAACATTACTGGTGGAAGGGTATGAAAAGAGATATAACAGAATTTATATCCAAGTGCCTCACTTGTCAGAGGATAAAAGTTGAACACCAAGTTCCTTTGGGATTGCTGCAACTATTACCGGTGCCTGAATGGAAATGGGATAGAGTAACTGTGGATTTTGTTACTGGATTACCTCTGACCTATAGAAAACATGATGCAATCTAGGTAATTATATATATAATGATGAAGTTGGCTCACTTCTTACATGTGAGAATGGATTACTCCCTTGATAAATTGGCAAAAATTTATATAAGTGAAATTGGAAGACTACATGGGATTCCGATTTCATTAGTGTCAGATCGAGATCCCAGTTTCACCTTAAGATTTTAGAAGAGTTTACAAGGTGCATTGGGTACTCAATTACATTTTAGTACTACTTTCCATCCCTAGACTAATGGCCAGTCTTAAAGAGTGATATTAGTATTGGAGGATATGCTGAGAAGTTGTGTTATCGATTTTGTTGGCAGTTAGGATAAACACTTGCCGTTAGTTGAATTTGCATATAATAATAGCTACCAATCTAGTATTGATATGGCACCGTATGAAGCTTTATATGGGAGAAAATGTAGAACACATTTATATTAGGATGATGTTGGAGAAAGGAAGATAGTAGGTCCTAAATTAATTAAAGAAACGAAAGAGCAAGTGAAAATAATTCGGGATCAACTGAAAGCATTGTCAAACCAACAGAAATCTTACTCTGATTTAAAGACAAAAGATATAGAGTTCAAGGTAGGTGATAAAGTGTTTTTAAAAGTGTCTCAATGGAAGAAGGTGTTAAGATTTGGAAGAAAAGGAAAACTAAGTCCATGTTTTATTGGCCCTTATGAAGTGTTAGAAAGAGTTTGACTAGTTGCCTATAGATTAGCATTGCCACTAGAGTTGGATAGAATTCAAAATGTATTTCATGTTTCTATGCCATGAAGATATAGGTTGAATCCATCTCATGTATTGTTAGTTGAATCTATTGAGGTGAATCCATACATAAGTTACAAAGAAGAACATGTAGTAATCTTGGCTCGAGAAGTGAAGGAGCTAAGAAATAAGAAAGTGCCTCTGGTGAAGGTTTTGGGGAGGAATCATACAATAGAAGAGGCTACTTGGGAGAGTGAAAAAATCCTATGGAGCCAATATCCATAATTGTTTTAGACTTAATTGCAGGTAATTTCGATGATGAAATTATTTAAGGGGGGAGAGAATTGTAATGCCCTGATTTTTATTGAATCTATTTATACATTAATCAGTAAGAGATTGATGATGGTTTAGATAGTAGTGATAGAGATATATACAACAAATAAATAACATATAAAGAGGGGTAAGAGTAAAGTGGTAAAAGAGTAAAAAGTAGGAAAGTTAAAGTATAAAATAATAATATTTTAAATAAAAATCTTAAATAAATAATACATAAATACTTAGTGAAAAAATATAAGACAGCAAAACATTTTCAAGAAATTTCATTTCTTCTTCTTCCTTGTGCTCTTCTTGTGGCCAACCTCCATGGTTAGCAAAGAGGTGATTTCAATTCTTCAAATTATCAAGAGTTTAGTTAGTTTTTCATAAGGAATGAAGGAAGCTTGGGTTTTAATTCAAGTAACAAGTAATTTTCTTTAACCTCTAGTGATTTTAAATGATATTGGCTATAGCTAGAGTTAGTAATTAAATATTGGGTTTTTATAAGGGGTTTAGCTAATTCTATTTTGAAGGAGGTTAAAAGAGGTTATGGTTGTTCATCTATGTTGCTAATACCATTTTTGAAACTATAAATTGATTAGGTATTGATTGAGTTAATTGGTGAAAAAAGTAGAAGAAAGTAGAAAGAAGTGAAGTTGTTCCTTCATTTAGAGCTAAGTCTATATATATATATATATTGTACTAAAAATGTATTTGTAATTATAAAGTGGAGAATCATGATAAAATATGTTGATATGTTAATTGTTGATGAATTGATGAGTTACATGGTGAAAAACTCATATATGCATAGTGTGGAATGTTGTTTATTGTCTTATATTTTATCTAGTTGCCAGAAGATTGTCTTATGCAATTGGCATGCCATACATGATGGGGTGAGACATTGGTTGTTACAGAGACACTACTATGCCCCTGAGTGAGACATGGGTGTCATATTGATTATTACGCTGTGGATAAGACATTGGGTGTCACAGATGTATTTATGTCCACTAACAAGACACGGAGGTGTCATTATTGATGAGATAGGCCAAAGTAATGGTTCTGGAACTAGGTTGTTGTATAAGATTGTTGGGGCCAATGCATGATGATTGTTTATCTTTATTTCTATAATAAAGATGACAATGTATGTAATATTAAAACCTTATGCATGTTCATATACATTTTTCATAGTAATGTTCCATTATCAAGTATATACCGCTAAGCTCTAGGCTTAGCACGATTTATTTATCGAACAGGTGACAGGATAGAAGCTGAAAGTCCTTCTAGACCAGGATATGTCTAGTTAGAGGTTGGATACTAGAAGCCTCTGGTTGCCATAGATTAAGCCTAAGAATAGCATGTAAATATACTTTTGAGTTAATGTAGATGTAATAACTATTTTGTAAAATATAATGAAATGAAACATGATTTGAAGATGTTTTGTAAATAAATAATATCATGTTCTCATTTTTATGAATGTATGCATAAAAATATGGGATTTTGGGATGTGAGTGTATGGAAATATTTTAAGAACTATTGGATATTCACATGTTGAATTGATTGGATTTGGTAATACTCGTATTTTAAATGAAACTCTGGCAAAATTTTTATAAATTCATTTACTTTTCTTATACCTATTTATTTATCTATATAGTACTATAAACTAGTAACTAAATGACAAAAGGGTGGTAAAGTAACATTTTAGTAATGCTCTTATAACCTATATGTGCATACTACATATATAAAGATATGTATACTATGTGTGGGTAGGTTATAAGGGTGTTACATAACTAACCTAATTAATTGAAAGCCCATTTCAAGAAATTTGTTCCATTATAAAAGGAGTTTTAATTTTAAAGCCCATTGAAATCTTAATTTGGAAAATTGGGCAATAAAAGAATAGTTTTGAGCCCTTCCTTGATAAAAGTTTATTCCAAAAATTAATTTTGGGCTTTGAGATTTGGCAAGGAGACCCATCTTAAAAGGTTTTAAGTTACTTTGAAAAGGTTTTGAAAATGATTTTGATTTTGAACCATTTTGAGCTCAAAAGGACCATGCTCATAACATAATTAGATCAAATTAGAAAAAGACAAACCAAATGGGTCTTAATTCAACTAAGACATGTTAACCATAGTCAAATAAAAAAATAATTAGGTCAAACATAAGGAAAGTTACTAGGCCAACTACATGAGCTTTAGTCTTTAGGGTAAGAAGACTTAGATTCCCATAGCAAGTATTTACCAAAAGGTACAAGGCTATGAGTGGTTATGTGATACTCGATCTCCATACTTTGAATGAAAGTATGGTATCACTCATATACACACAACACGGGTTCCACAGGGCATCCTAACTCACACATACAATGAAATCTAATTGATGCAATACATAATACTATAATAATAAAGAATAAAATAATATAAAGATTAACAGAATCAACTTCTCTTATCCCCACTGGAGTCGCCATAGTGAGCAAGGATTTTTACCCCCACTCCCGGTGGAATTGTTCTTGCGACTTCAGCACTGTTAGGCTCTAAGCCTTAGAGAATACGGGCCTAAACCCAAAGAATTTAGAGTCGCCACCTGGACCGGCCAAGAAGATAGAAATGAGTGAATGATTCAATTCCTAAGGAATCCCTAACCCCCTACTTGGGTTTTAGAAAGTTGGGTATGCATGAGGAAGGTAAGAATGACCCAGCATCCCCTAACACCCGATTCATTAGAGCCGGCCCCCTTTTCAGATATAAACATTATTAAATTCTTAATTTATTATAATATTATCCATAATACATGTAATTAAAAGAAATAAATAATTATATTATAAATTAAACAATCAAACAAAATGGGCATCCATACAAGATAGAAACATGCCCTCACTTTGTCTAAAGTCCACAAAGAAAGTAAAACAAATAAAATACGACACCCACCATAGGTGGAAACATTTCCCTTACACTAGTCCCAAAATCCTTAAAATAAATTAAATTACATAAACTAAATAAATAAGGCACCCACATAGTATGGAAACATGCCTTTTACAATTCCATTTAAAACCCAAATAATAAACAAGCATCCATCAACCATTCATTATAAGTAATAAAGTAAAATCCAAACTCATCACTCATCACATAACCATGAATCAATAATCAAAATTAGAGTTAGACAGTAAAATTAAGATTTTTAGGGTTTCTATTAATCAAACTAGGGTTTTAGGGTTGTTACGTACAAAACTAGTGTTTAATCTTAAAAATTAAGGTTTTACATATAAAACTAAGGTTTAGGATCAACACATGCACAATTAGGGTTTCTTATGCTAGCTTAAGGTTTTTTATGCCATATTAAAGCTCAATCCTAAAACTAAAACTTAATATGCAAGATTATGATTTTTATCTAATACTAGAGTTAAATATTCAAATATAAGGTTTAATATACAATTTTAAAGCTAAAACATGTTGGCTAAGGTTTTGGGTGATTCAAACCTTGGATATACAATTCATTGTAACAAACTCACAAAACCATTTTTATAACTTGTTAATGCAGTATTTCATGCATGGAATCTAATCAATAAATTCTTCGAATTTAATAAGAATTGTACCTTTGTTTTTTGGCTCCTCCATTCTCAATATGTTGAACCAAACTTGTGTATACTACTGCTTAGATCAATGGTGATCTTGGCCGAGCAAATGCAACCTGGCAATTGCTTGGCTACTACCCCCTTCCTCTACTACTGCTTCTATTTATATTTTTATGTTTTATTACTTTTCGTATCTTTCAGCTTTTGGTTGTTACTTATTGCTCACTGCCTCTCCTTCTTTAACTGATGTCAGTTTGATCAATTGAGGCTCCTCTATCCCCTTTTCTATTTGTTTAAATGGCTATTTATAAGCTAAATTAGGGTAACCCAGTGTTAAACAGTCTTAAACAATTTAGGAAAAGTTCGAGCCAATCCCCAGTCCTATTAGAACTAAAATGGTTTGAAATAAGGCTAGCTAGCTTCCCCAATTCCACATGGAACCCTGTCCATGTCAAATTGGCAAGAGAAAATTTGACTAAGCCTTAGCTCATATGGAATTGGCTTGTCAATTTGACATGAGCATTGGCCCATGTGTTGCGCTCTAATTAACTCTACTATAAGCGTCACTCGCAAGTATACGAGGTAGCTGTAGCAAAGGTGATCGCCCCAAGGTCATATCTCAAGGAATCTAGATAAGCTAATTGATTATTAGGTTGCAAATGACAAATTAGAATAAATTTAAATGCTAACAACTAAGGAAAACAGATCGATTGGAATTTAAAACAATAAAAGTAAATTGTGCTGATAAATTGATTCACTTAATAAAAAGGTCTAGGGTTTGCACTTCTCTACTACTCATATGTATGAATGGTTATTCCTCTCAACCAATTTAATTTCAAAGATTAGATCTCAAGCAACTTAATTAATCGAGTCAAGGAAATAAGCTCTCGCATTCAAACCTCTTTCAAATAATCTTGTTACAATTGAAATAATCCTTTTCTTAGGTTATATTTCTAATTCACCTAAGTCCCAAATTGAATTGTTCCAGCATTAGACTTCATTTCTCAATCCTTCATCTAATACCTTAAAACACATAATTGGTGGCCAATCAATTATATATTAACAATATTCCATTCAATCAAGGCTAAAGAAATAATTAGTTAAGAGCAATAACCAATTCATACAATCATAGCATATCCATACAAACCCTAGACTAGATCAAATTAGTTCATAATAATGTTATCAAACATACTCATCTCATTAATATTCAAGGAAATCAATTTAATCATAATAATATTCATGAATACGATTCCAATGAAATTAAAGAGATAAAGTTCGGGAACAAAACCAAATTACAAACTTCTTAGCTCTTGAAGAATCTCTTATTCAGAACTTGCTCGAAGAATGTATCAATGGCAAGAACAAATCTAATCTAGGCTAGTTTAATCAAAGTGTTCATTAATCTTTAAGAAAATAAAATTAGAAACCCTAACTTATTCTCTGACAGCTGAAAAACCCAAAACTCTCAACACCCCTTTGAAAACCCTAATTCTAATATTTATACGAAACCTCCGCTCCAAAAATCCACGTCTTCTTTAGTCCATGAGTGACACAGCAAAGCTCAAGTGAACTTGGCCATGTTTGAGGTGATTGGAGGGACACGGCCACAAGCTTGGCCGTGTCCCCTGAGTGTATTCGCTTCTGTGTGATTTTCTTCTTTTCTTCTTTGGAGTGGTGAGTGACACGGCCAGTTTGGAGGAAGCTGGGCCGTGTTTGACAAATTTGGACGGACACGGCCACAAGCTTGGCCGTGTCCCTTGAGTGTGTCAGCTTCTGATCTGTTGGCTTCCTCCTTAGCTTGGTATGGGACACGGCCACAAGCTTGGGCGTGTCCTCTGCATGTGTCAGCTACTGTCCATTGTTTTCTTCCTCTTGGTTCCTTGGTCTTTCCTTCCTCTCTTGATCCTTTCATATTAACCTAAACCAACACTTAAACAAACTTTAACCAAAAAACAAATAAACATTAGCCAACAACACATAATCACCACACTAAAAACTAGATCAAAAACGACATAAACACTGAAATAAACTAAAACTACCAAAATTGATGAAAACACTAAATAAACATATTAAAACTAACAAAATACCTAAAGAAAACAATAATTATCATAATAAATAAGACACAATTCTATGACAAAAACTAATAAAACAACTACCCCACACTTAAAACTTTGCTTGTCCTCAAGCAAATTCACATGGCATAAATTAAAAACTCAAACAACCTTAACTATAATTCCAGCATATAAGATGAAATCCTTTAAGACTCAGTCATAAATAATTGCAATTTCCTTCAATCAAGATCTTCTTAACTCATTCATTAATCCAGACATACAAATCTCATCTATCATCTAAGTGTTTCACTCGATTTCATAGGTTAATTCACTCAAACCACTCATGACTGCATACTACTATAAACTTGCTTAATTATCCAATCTCTCTCACTGATTTTCTCAAGAAATAATTCGAAGGTCTTTTATTTGGATGTAATGGGGCTAAGGTAAAGGAGTGAGAAAAGACATTTAAGCTGGAGCATCAAGAAATGGAGTATCTAAATTAGACAATACTCTTGCTAAGAAAATCAAATCTCTCTCACTGATATTCACCAACCCTTAATACTTTCACATACTTGCATACTTCAAGAAAAATACATGAGTCGACATTCCTCTTTTGATGACTAATGCTAGAAAATATATGAATTCTGTATATATATATATATATATCTTCTCTTTTATATTTTTTTTTTCATTTATATCAACATTCATTTTTTTTAAATATATATATATATATACAAAATATAAAATTGCATGGAACATCTAGCTTAAAATGTAGAGAAAAAGAATAATCGACTCTTAGTCAAATACAATGTGCAAAGTATGCATTTCAACCCCAAATAGCAATACCATTTTTGTTGCTTTGTTTTTTTTTTTAATTGCTTACCCCACACTTTTGAATTAAACCACCCTATTGTCATATCATAAGAAACTCCATTCCTTAATGCAGGTATGATGATAATAAGAAAATGTTGAGTTATGAATTGTGTTGATCAATCAAGAAAAGGTCAAAGGCTCAACTTGGCTCACTAAAGAATTCAATATTAAGGGAGGTCTTTTTAAGCTAAAGGGCTAACCTAATTTGCCTTCATCATTTTAAAACTTGAGATGAAATCATAATGTAAGTTCAATTAGTATGCAAAAGCAAGCTCTAGAGATGCAAAATCATGAAGGTGCACACTTAAGAAAAGAAAATCAATTGACAATAAAATTCAATCTATGAGGCTCAAAACTCACAAAGGTGGGTTCTCAAAGATTTATATGTCATGAATTGCAGAATGTGAAAATTGATCCTGAATGAATTCAAATGATAATCTCTATGCTTATACTAAAGTCTCAAATATAATGCTAGAATCACAGAAAAGTCAACAAGTTTTCAACAATTATGCCATGCACAACACACACTATAACACACAAAAACAAACAAAACAAGAATTAAAGAAAAGTTTAAAGAATACCCCACACTTATAAATGACATTGTCCTCAATGGTAAACAAGAATAATAAAGAAAAAGAGTTAAGGTGCAACCTGTTTTTGAACGTACCTTGGTGAGGCAAACTCTACCTTTTCATCACAAACACAAATGTTCAAAAACAAAATACAAAATATAAAAATAAAATATCCAAAATATAAAATGTTAACATTAAAAACAAAAATGAAAAATAACAAAAATATGCAATAAAACAAGAAAATAAGGAAAATCTCTCCAAAGATTAGAGCCAATGCGATCTATGGTGAAGGAGGATGTGAAGATGATGCAGCCGAGGGATGGAGACTCAAAATCTTGGCAAGGTTGCTATTAATTTGATCCAACTGTTGCAAGACCGCAGCATGGTTACGGTCTACCTTGCCCTCCAGTGCCTCAATCCTGTTAAGTATCTCTTGATTACCCGAGGCCGGAGCATCTTCATCTAAATCAAGAGAATCCGAGTTGGACTCCTCTTGGACTCAAGTTCTCTTTTGTCTGTCCCCCGGTGCTTCTGGCTCAGCTAAAGCCATCATATAAGCCCCTCTCCTGTGCACCACCATATGCATCTTCTCTAGTGTGGCCAAATCTAATGAGTTATTACCCGTAATTCTAGTCATACGACAGGTACTCGGGTTAAAATCATCAAGGAGGGCTATGGCCAATGTGGTAACCAATCCTCCAATACATATAGCCCCCTTCTTTTTGTTTGCCACACTATAAAAAATATTGGCTAACCAATAGCCAAAACTAATAGGCACTGCATTAACCACACAATCTAAGAAAAATAGTTCACTCAGTTCCACTACACCCAGGCTCTCCTTCCTAGCAAAGAATCCGCAGGACATAAAACGATGCAAATACCTCAAAGCGGGATTGCTCAATTTAGTTGCTTTGGCTGATTTGGCCACATAAGTCCCCGAGCCCAATGCTCCCCAAGCAAATTATTGTTTAAATTCCTTAGGTACCGACCTTTCACCATGTTGATGGAAACCAAATATACCATTTAATTGTTCAATATTAATCACAAATGATTTTCCAAGCAACTTAAAACTCAACCTAGAGCAAATTTTCTGCGCATCTCTTTCAACATTAAGAGATATTACGAACTCCAAAGTAAGCTCTTGAAATTGCAAAGGTCGCAAGGAGACTAGGTTCTCCCACCCAAGGATTTGAACATAATGATAAAAATTATCCCTAATATTAAGAGCATTAAGGGATTCATCATTGACATACCTCGTCGGGAAGAAACCCCGAGCCAAAAGATTCGCTCTCTTCAAAGATGAAAACGATGAAGATGAAGATGCACCTTCAGTTGTAGGTCTCTTCTTCTTGCGATGGGAAACCATCTTTGTTCTTGGCATCTCAAAAGATCTGAAAAAATTTGAAATTTAAACCAATTAAATTGATCTTTTGTGAGAGAAGAAGAAGATTTTATGGATTAATTTTAGTTTTGGTGAAGAAAATTGAGATTTAATGGAGGTTTTGAAGCTTTGAAACACAAATAATGGAGTTTTGCGAGAGAGAAGTTGAGAGAGAGAGAGAGAAATCAAAACAGATCTAGGGATTGGAATGAGCAAACAGTGCAAAAATCGTGTTTTTAAAGAGTAAAAGTGAAGGGACACGGCCAAGTTTGGATGAGCTTGGCCGTGTCTGAGTGTGAAATTAAAGAGACACGGCCAAGTTTGGGTGGACACGGCCCTGTCTGATGTGCTTGGAGGGACACGGCCAGTGACTTGGCCGTGTCCCATGGGTTTGTCACCTACTGTAAGGAAAATTTGCAAAAACAAAAGAAAAGTGATTTTTTTGGTGAAGCTTGGCCGTGTCCCATGTGACACAGCCAAGGACACGACCAAGCTTGTTGGCTGTGTCACCTACTGCCATTTTTAACCTTTTTTTTTAAATCACCAATCTTTAAGAAATTGCAAACCTCTTCTTCAATCAACCCTGAAAAACATTAGAAAAATAAAAACCGATCAAAGCACCCATTCCATTTATTTAAACAAACATAAAATCAAATTTGTTGAATATAAAATTATAACTATAAAAAGAAATGCAAACCGATGGGTTGCCTCCCATTTAGCGCTTCTTTAATGTCATATAGCTGGACATCACTGCAAGACTTAGGGATCGTGGATCAAAGTGCTGTCAATGATCCTCACTTCTTGAAACCCTTCATTGTATGGTTTAACTCTCTGTCCATTTACTTTAAAAGTCTCATTTGTTTGAGAGTTAATCAATTCAATGGCTCCGAAAGGATATACCTAAGTTATCTCGAAAGGACCACTCCATCGAGACTTGAGTTTACCTGGAAATAGACGGAGACAAGAATTAAAAAGTAAAACTTTCATACCTGGACTCAAAGTCTTTCGCACAATAAATCTGTCATGAAGTGCTTTAGTGCGATCCTTATAAATCCTCGAGCTCTCATATGCCTCATTCCTCAGCTCATCTAACTCTGAAATTTACAGAAATCGTTCTCTCTTCGCCTTGTCCAAGTCTAAATTCAGAGTCTTGATTGCCCAATATGCTTTGTGCTCTAACTCCACTGGTAAATGACAAGCCTTACCAAAAACCAATCGGTATGGACTCATACCCAAAGGAGTCTTGAAAGCAGTCCGATATGCCCATAGTGCATCATGCAATCTACTCGCCCAATCTTTTCTTAATAAGTTGACTGTTTTCTCCAGAATTCTTTTTATTTGCTTGTTGGATGTTTCAACTTGTCTAGAAGTCTATGGATGGTATGGGGTCGCCACCTTGTGCTTCACACCAGATTTGTGCATTAACTTCTCAAAAAGTTTGTTGCAAAAATGACTTCCCCTATCACTGACTATCACTCTTGGTGTGCCAAATCTGCTAAAAATATTTTCCTTCACAAATTTAACAACCACATTAGCATCATTAGTACGGGTGGGGATTGCCTCCACCCATTTTGAAACATAATCAACAGCAACTAAAATATATTCATAACCAAAAGATTTGGGAAAAAGGACCCATGAAGTCTATTCCCCATACATCAAACAGTTCAACAACAATATAAGATTGAAGGAGCATTTCATTCCTCCTCCCAATGTTACCTACTCTTTGACAACGGTCACAGTGTTTACAATACTCTTGAGCATCTCTGAATAGAGTAGGCCAGTAAAAACCACTTTGAAACACCTTTTCTGTAGTCTTCCTCCCTCCAAAATGACCACCACAGTGAAGGTCATGACAAAATTTAAGAACACTCAGTTGTTCTTCTTCAGATACACACCTGCGAGCTATCTCATCTTTGCAAATTTGAAATAGGTAAGGTTCATCCCAAAAATAAAATTTACTCACGTGCAAGAACCTTTTCTTTTCCTAAAATGACATGTTAGAACGCAATATACCACAAGCAAGATAGTTAGCAATATCTGCAAACCAAGGTGCATTAATTACCACAAATAGCTGTTCATCAGGAAATGCTTCAAAATTTTTATGAATGCTATCATATGCAAGATTGTCACTAAAGAAGGGTAATCTAGATAAATGATCAGCTACAACATTCTCACTACCCTTAGTATCTTTGATTTGGAAATCAAATTCTTGCAATAACAACACCCATCTAATTAAGCGCGGTTTAGCATGTTGTTTTGTTAAAAGATATTTTAGAGCTGCATGATCAGAATGCACAATAATTTTTGACCCAATTAAATATGCTCTAAACTTATCTAAAGCAAAAACAACAGCTAACATTTCCTTTTCAGTTGTTGTGTAATTTATTTGCGCACTATTCAGGGTCAAGCTAGCATAATATATGACTCTTAAGAATTTATCAACCCTTTGCCCAAGAACAGCTCCTACTGCATGATTAGAGGCATCACACATGATTTCAAAAAGTAAAGACCAAACAGGAGCTACAATTACCGGTGCACTAGTCAATTTTTCTTTAAGGGAATCAAAAGCTTGCATGCATTGTGCTGTAAATTCAAATGGAACATCTTTCCCCAACAAATGGCACAATGGTTGGCTTATTTTGGAAAAATCCTTAATAAACCTCCGGTAAAAACCTGCATGCCCTAAAAAACTTCTTATTCCCTTAACAGAGGTAGGTGGGGGTAATTTAGCAATCAATTCTACCTTGGCCTTATCCACCTCAATCCCCTTACTTGACACAACATGACCTAATACAATGCCCTGAGTAACCATGAAATGACTCTTTTCCCAACTTAAAGTAAGGTTACATTCAATGCATCTCTCAAGCACAAGAACAAGTTTATTGAGGCAATTATCAAAAGAACTACCAAAAACAGAAAAGTCAACTATAAATACCTCAATAAAATCATCTATCATTTCTGAGAAGACAGACATCATGCATCTCTGAAAGGTTGCAGGTGCATTGCACAAGCCAAAGGGCATACGCCGAAATGCATAAGTCCCAAAAGGGCAAGTAAAGGTAGTCTTGGATTGATCCTCTGGCGATATTGGCACCTGATAATAACCTGAAAGGCCATCCAAAAAATAATAATGTGAGTGTCTAGAAAGCTTATCTAACATCTAATCAATAAAAGGAAGAGCAAAATGGTCTTTCTTTGTAGCATTGTTCAACTTCCTATAATCGATACACATTCTCCACCAAGTAGTGGTCCTAGTAGGAACCAATTCATTATTTTCATTTTTCACCACAGTGATTCCTGATTTTCTTAGGAACTACATGTACTGGGCTCACCCACTCACTATTAGCAATTGGATATATTACTCCTTCATCCAGCAATTTGAGCACTTCCTTCTTGACCGCTTCACTCATATTTGGGTTAAGGCGCCTTTGGGTTTCCTTACAGGTTTAGCTCCCTCTTCTAAGGTGATTCTATGCATGCACATTGAAGGGCTAATACCTTTAATGTCACTCAATCCCCATCCTATTCCTCTTTTCAATCTTTTAAGCTCACTCACTAACTTCATCTCCTCCCCTTCACTAAGTTCACTAGATATTATCACAGGTAAGGTATTGTGATCTCCTAAAAACACATATTTCAAATTTTTAGGTAACTCTTTCAGCTCTAACTCAAGTGAAGGGTTCTTCTCTTCTTTTTGAATGGAGGGAAGTTCACATACTGGGTCCTCCTTAAGTTCCTCTATTTCAGCACTCTCTAATATCTCAAGGCAACTGACTATTTCTGAATCAAAAATTTCTAAACCACCATCTAAGGTCAGTGCTAGCTCCAATTTATCTGAGGAACCTGTGTGCAAGAAAACATCTGAAACAACTGCATCAATACAATTAATTAAAGAACAATCCTCATATAAAGCAGTTGTAGGAATGGGAGAAGTGTTAAAAATAGAAAATTCAACCATCTGTCCTAAGACAGTCATTATCAATTTACCATTTTTAACATCTATCAAGGTGTTGGTAGTCGCCATAAAAGGCCTACCCAGTAAAATAGTGTGTGCTGATGGTGTAGAGTTACTTCCTTCCATGTCAAGAACTATAAAATCCACAGGCACTATCAACCCACCAACCTTAACTAACACATCTTCTATAACCCCTTTCGGGAATCTAAGAGATCTATCAGCTAATTGCAACACCATTTTGGTTTGTTTAAGTTCCCCTAGTTCTAATTCAAGGTACACAGAATAAGGCATCAAATTTACACTAGCTCCTAAATCACACATGCCATCAGTCCCCTTTCCATTCCCCATAGTAATTTGAATTATAAAACTTCCAGGATCCTTTAGCTTTGGAGGTAGTTTATGCTGCATAACAGCACTAGCTACCTCTGAAACTATCACCTTTTTATTCGGCTCATACCTCTTTTTCTTGGTGTTCAACTCTTTGAAGAATTTAGCATAAGTCGGCATGTTCTTTATTGCTTCAAGTAAGGGTAAGTTAATACTTACCTTAGACAGCATGTTGAAGATCTCTGAAAATTGCTTATCTTGTTTATCATTCTTCAACTTGCTGGGGAATGGTATAGGTGGCTGGTATGGATTGCTTGCCTTGTGTAAATATGCTATAGGGGACTTCTCCATTGATCTTTCTCCAGCACCTTTGTTCTCTGGTTCTCCTTCCTTCTTGTTCTCTTGGTCACCTGCATTCACAGAATTATTTTCAACATTATTTTTAATTACCTTACCACTTCTAAGAACAGTCACTGATTGTGCTTGCTCAGGTTGACTTGAGAATTTCCCCTTTTGTTGAATCTGCATCTGTTATGCAAGTTGCCCTACTTGAGTCTCCACTTTCTTAAAAGATGCTTCTAATGAATCCAGTCTCTTGTTGGTCATCTCTTGATTTTTAGCACTGACTTGGATAAAAGCCTGTAAGCTTTCCTCCAAACTCTCTCTCTTAGGCTGCCCTTGATTTGAAGATTGACACTGTTGTTGGTTTTGTCTCTGAAGCAAATGAAAAGGCTGTTGAGAGTTATTTATTGTCCAGGAAAAATTTGGATGACTCAGCCAACCAGGATTGTAAGTATTAGAGTAAGGATCATTCCGGGCCCTTGGTTGATATCCCCCCATAGCATTGACTTGCTCAGCTTCAATACCATAAGACTCATATGCAGAGGGGCAAATATTTGCTCCATGCCTGAAAGTTCCACAAATTCCACACACTTCTTGAGTGGATGAAGAAGTGTTGTTTTTCATATTCAGCATCTGCACTTCCCTTGTCAATTCAGCTATCTGATTGACCATCTCACTATTGGCTTCCAATTGATTTAACCCTTTACTTCTTCCTCTTACACTTTTCTGTTAAGAATTAGGTCCCAACATCTCAAAGATCTCATAAGTTTCATCAGCTGTCTTTTCTACCATAGCTCCCCCAGCTGCGTTATCAACAGTGTTCTGAAATTGCTGGGTTAGACCATCGTAGAAAAACTGATTAAGAAGTTGAAGTGGGTAGTGATGGTGTGGACACTAGATCAATAACATCTTAAATCTGTCCCAAGCCTCATGAAATGGCTCTCCTTCAAATTGAGAGAATGTAGCAATCTTCCCTCTCAATTCAGCTGTCTTCTGATGTGAGTAAAACTTGCCCATAAATTTTTTATAAACTTGCTCCCAAGTCGCCAAAGAATTTTCGGGCAATATCATAAGCCAGCTCTTTGCCCTATCCTTCAATGTATACGGGAAACATCTCATCCTCAACTGGTCCTCTGTTAGCCCTCCCAATGGAAAAGTGTTGATGGTGGAATAGAAATCCCGAATAAAGTTCAAAGGATCTTCATTTGGAACTCCATAGAATGATGGCAACATGTTGTAATGGATGTTCTTCAACTCATAATTTCTTGCTGCATCAGTCAATCTTATACAAGATGTGGAAGTTCCAATGACAGGTCTAGCAAAGTCCCTCATAGTTCTTTGCCTTTCTTCTCCCATGTTGGTAGATTGTGCAGATTCCGACTTAAAATCAGAAGTGTCCTCCTCTGTATCAAATCCAGTGTACAGTTCAAACTCTTCCCTGCTCCTTTTCACTCTCTGGATTTCTGGAATAACTGGGTATAGCTCTGCTCCGAGTGCTCTCCTACCTTGCATAAACAAAATTTCTAGAAAAAGAAATTATTAAAAGCAAAAGACAAAATAAAATCAAAAGTAAACAATGAAAAATAATTAAAAATATCTATGCTAATAAACAATCTCGCCAATTAGCTTCCCCGGCAGCGGCGCCAAAAACTTGTTGCGCTCTAATTAACTCTACTATAAGCGTCACTCGCAAGTATACGAGGTAGCTGTAGCAAAGGTGATCACCCCAAGGTCGTCTCTCAAGGAAGCTAGATAAGCTAATTGATTATTAGGTTGCAAATGACAAATAAGAATAAATTTAAATGCTAACAACTAAGGAAAACATATCGATTGAAATTTAAAACAATAAAAGTAAATTGAGCTGATAAATTGATTCACTTAATAAAAAGGTCTAGGGTTTGCACTTCTCTACTACTCATATGTATGAATAGTTATTCCTCTCAACCAATTTAATTTCAAAGATTAGATCTCAAGCAACTTTATTAATCGAGTCAAGGAAATAAGCTCTCGCATTCAAACCTCTTTCAAATAATCTTGTTACAATTAAAATAATCCTTTTCTTAGGTTATATCTCTAATTCACCTAAGTCCCAAATTGAATTGTTCCAGCATTAGACTTCATTTTTCAATCCTTCATCTAATACCTTAAAACACATAATTGGTGGCCAATCAATTATATATTAACAATATTCCATTCAATCAAGGCTAAAGAAATAATTAGTTAAGAGCAATAACCAATTCATACAATCATAGCAGATCCATACAAACCCTAGACTAGATCAAATTAGTTCATAATAATGTTATCAAACATACTCATCTCATTAATATTCAAGGAAATCAATTTAGACATAATAATATTCATGAATACGATTCCAATGAAATTAAAGAGATAAAGTTCGGGAACAAAACCAAATTACAAACTTCTTAGCTCTTGAAGAATCTCTTGTTCAGAACTTGCTCGAAGAATGTATCAATGGCAAGAACAAATCTAATCTAGGCTAGTTTAATCAAAGTGTTCATTAATCTCTAAGAAAATAAAATTAGAAACCCTAACTTATTCTCTGACGGCTGAAAAACCCAAAACTCTCAACACCCCTTTGAAAACCCTAATTCTAATATTTATACGAAACCTCCGCTCCAAAAATCCGCGTCTTCTTTAGTCCATGCGTGACAAGGCCAAGCTCAAGTGAACTTGGCCGTGTTTGAGGTGATTGGAGGGACACGGCCACAAGCTTGGCCGTGTTCCCTGAGTGTGTTCGCTTCTGTGTGATTTTCTTCTTTTCTTCTTTGGAGTGGTGAGTGACACGGCCAGTTTGGAGGAAGCTGGGCCGTGTTTGACAAATTTGGAGGGACACGGCCACAAGCTTGGCCGTGTCCCTTGAGTGTGTCAGCTTTTGATCTGTTGGCTTCCTCCTTAGCTTGGTATGGGACACAGCCACAAGCTTGGCCGTGTCCTCTGCATGTGTCAGCTACTGTCCATTGTTTTCTTCCTCTTGGTTCCTTGGTCTTTCCTTCCTCTCTTGATCCTTGCATATTAACCTAAACCAACACTTAAATAAACTTTAACCAAAAATCAAATAAACATTAGCCAACAACACATAAACACCACACTAAAAACTAGATCAAAAACGACATAAACACTGAAATAAACTAAAACTACCGAAATTGATGAAAACACTAAATAAACATATTAAAACTAACAAAATACCTAAAGAAAACAATAATTATCATAATAAATAAGACACAATTCTATGACAAAAACTAATAAAACACCATGTCAAATTGGCTCTCCAATTCGACATGGTCATTGGTCTTTGGGTCAAACTGAGTCAGTTTGGCTCTTTCAAAGTTGGTCCATTTTTTGTTTGGACTTTTAAAGTTAAACCAAATTTAATTCAAGCTTTTAAAAATTTAGTAAGACTAGTTTAAGCTTCTTAAATTTTACCAGACTAGGTTGAAGCTTCTTTGACTTGACCTGACCCTTTTTAATTGGGACTGAACTTATTGGGGCCAAAATTAAGAGTCTACAATCTTGCTAGACCGGACCACATCTAAGACTTGAGGTATTACTAGAAGTTGGTTATTGCCACAAGACTAGAGTGCTAGCATATCATGTACTCTTTTGTTTTGTTCCTTATTATGTGCATATAGTGTGGTAATATGTATTAATGCCATAAACTTAATGTATGATTGTGTAATATAAGTATTTGAGATACTATACATTTATATATATAATTGATCATGTGATTTTGATATTTTAAATTTTGTGGATGACATTAGAGAATTGAGTAAATGAGTGAGAACATTTCGGGAATGTATATTTTTATGCAGGCTATCTTTGACATTTTGGGAAATGTCCAAATTATAAACAAATCTCTAGCGAATTTTTCCTAGAGATTTTCAAGCCTTATAATAGAACTTATTCTTGATAGAAATATTATAATAGAACTTAGGATTTCCTGCCTGTCTGGATGCAGCAGATGGTGGAATTACTCCTTCAGGCCCCAGTGTAGAAGCAGTAGCAGCAGACCAAAAATATGACAAGGTGAGGAAATATGGGGCTATAGACTTCACAGGCACTATAGATCCAGCCGAGGCAGAGCAGTAGTTGGACAGAGTAGAGTGGGTGTTTATTTAGTTACAGACCACTGCAGAAGAGAAGTTTGACTATGCTTTGTCTCTATGACTAGTGGAAGATGGCTCTTCAAGGGCTGGCCCAACTACCAGTGCTAACATATGATGACTTATTGCGGGAATTTAGGAAGAAGTACACACTCTTAGTGTATAAGGATGTAAAGTAGAGGGAATTTCTAAATTTGAAACAAAGTACGAAGATGGTCACAAAGTATGAGAAAGAGTTCCTTTGACTGAGCAAGTTTGCAGGTGACATTATGACTGTTGAGATAGATTGGTTTCAGAGATTTGAGAAGGGATTTAGGCCATCTATTATGTGCCAAGTGCCTGCGGTGCAATACATAGATTCCTCTAGGTTAGTATCAATTGCATGTAGTATGGAGAAAGCCCAAGGGGATTGCAGCTACTGCTAGAGCAAAGGAGTAGAGACATAAGACCTCAGACTAAGGTAGGGTCTTCATCTTTGAAGAAAGGTAAAGGAAGTTTTTCTTAAAGGCTTGGTAGAGGCCAGGGGCATTTTGGAAAGTCATCACAATAATAGAGACAGAGGCAAAGACTTGTAGTCTCAGTAGCTAGTGCCCCAACCCCAGCTTCTTAGAGATCTCCACCACCCATCTATGCCTAGTGTGGACAAATGCATATAAGTGTTTGCTGGAGGATCAGTGCACCAGTTTGCTTCAATTGTGGTTCCAAAGATCATTTTATCAAAGATTTCCCAGAGACGCCAGAGGCTAGTCAGGCAGAGACTGTTGTGTTCGGACCCGGTGTTAAAGGAGGTTGAGGCGGTAGAGGTAGTGAAAGTCGGGCAATATTGACATTCCTAATGTTATATTTATTTTAAATTAGAAAACTATTTATTTATCCCCTTTTTTAAGAAATCATGAAGAATAATTTTACATGAATGATATACCATGTACATGCATGAATGTATTAACAAAAAATATTACTAATGGAATTCATACTGAGTTTGAGATTTTAAGGCCTAGGAATATATAAAATACGGACAAAAATTGTTTATCAAATGAACCTAGAAGCATTAGCAATAAGTTAAGGCTGATTTACAAAAGTGTGTGGTTGAGTTTTATTTCTAAGGGTATGAACCACCTTTTTTCACCGGGGCTATGAGATTTCTAGAGTGTGGGTTATCTCACTATCATCCATAACATGGACTAGCAAGCTATCTCAACTAATACATGGCTAAAAGATAGTCTGAATGAGTATTTTTTAAAGGCCCTACCGAGTTTTCCATGGAGGTAACCCTACTTTATCCTTATACTAAGCCTATTAGGGTAATAGGTCACTTCCTGAACTTTAAGTGAGTGTGTGATAAGAGATTTGTCAGTTAAAATATGCGAATAATAATATGGACGTAATTAATTTTTTAGAAATACATAAAAAATGACATTAAATAAAACTCAAAACACAATCAATATATAAAAAGATAAACATCACAATAATATATAACTTAACCCATCTTGTTAGTAACTAGCTACTCCCCAGTGAAGTCACCAACTGTCCCACATGGGCGACAATGGGGGGCCGACAGAATATAGATTTAATTAGATTTTTTTTGGCTTTATATCTCGTTATTATTATTATTTTTGTATGTGTTAGGAGTCACTACCAATCAATTATAAAATTTGATTGGAAACCTAAATATGGTCTGTGCTTAGAGATAGGTTCGGGGGTTGATTACCTACAAGAAAAGAAAAACACTCTACAACTCCTAAAAATTGATACTATAATTATTGTGATATGTTATTATCTATTTTTTATATTTCTAAGAGCAATTATATTCAGTGTCTGAATATAAAGTCTTAATTATATTTCTTTATTTTTATTTTTTAACTATTGTATCCACTATTTGGAAATAAATATTTTTATTTAATTTTATTATTTTTAATAATTTTATTAGCCTTATAAGTATATATTTTTTATTAGTTGATAAATTAATTCTTATATTCACTACTTGAACATAATAATTTTATAGCTTAATATTTATTAAATTTATGATTATTATTTTTAAAATTATGACCACACCCTAGACATAACTATTTTAATTTTATATTTTTATTAAATATTTTTTATATCTATTATTTTTATAATTTGTTAATATATTTTTAAAAAAGTATTTTTTTATTAAAGTGATCTTCAATTTGAAACTTGATTTTGATTTTCTACGTATTCGCTTAATGAAATTAAAGTCTTCGTAGTTTAATTTTTTTAATTAATTTTGTTATTCTTATTTAATATTATTATTATTATATCCACTTTCTTGACATAATTTTTTATTATATTTCATCTTAATATATGTGTTTTATTTATTTATGTATATTTTTTTATCATATCCATTTTATCGATATAATTGTTATTATTTTTTTATATTATTTAGGTGATTATTTCATGGATAAAAATATCAATTTTATTTAACAAATTATTTTTACTGGTAGAAAATCATAATTTATTGCTCTCATCTTAACGTCATTATTAACAAGTGTATATGACAAGGATATTTGTTATTTTCATATTTGTAAAAAAATAATAAAATTTACAATTTTAGTACAAATGAACCTATCAAATGAAATTTGTATATTTGCAAAGAAAAAGGTTACATTCTTATAATAATATTGGTGATTTAATTTTAGAGTTTTACTTTTAACTTTGTTATTCCTTTCGTTTCTTTTTAAACAGTAATTATAATTATAAAACTAAATATGTCAGAAAATAAATAGATACTCAGGTAAAATAATAATAATAATAATAATAATAATAATAATAATAATAATAATAGTAAGAGAATACCACTGAATTTCATTAAAAAATACAAATATTATTAATTAATATTTAGATTAATCAGTAAAAGAAAAAAAAATTTGCAGTGCAAATGTGGACTATTATTGCACTATTCCCGATTTTATAATAATAATATTAATAATAATAATAATAATCTTTATTCTAGTGGCCTAATAGATACAAGAAAGGCACACAAAAAAGTTGGGCAGTGTAACGTTATGCCTGCAATTTTTTTCAATAATTATTTTTTAAAAAAAATTACATTTTAATAACAATATATTAAAATTATTAACCCAAAACTCTTCGTATTTCTCTTTTTCTCTTTTCCCTATCTGTTTACTCTCTCTTCTCTATTCTCTCCCCCTCTTTTCTTTGCGGTCACTTTCTTCTTCTTTTTTTTTCATCTATTTTCTTTTAATTTTTCTTTTTTAATTTATATACAAACAAAAATCTCCCCTGCTTCATTTACATATACATGCTTCTTGGCTTGAATCTATACCTTCAATATGCATTTTCAACATTTAGATTTCTTAATCAACAAAGGAGGTAAATTCCAAGTTTCTTTTGGTTGTATTTCTTTTCTTATTTTTTTTTATTTTGTTTATGAATATATCATTTTCGTTCTTCTTTATATTTTTATATTTTAACCTTTTGTTTTCACTGAGGATGAAGAAAAAATGCTAAATAAGTATTTATTTTTTTAATGTTAAATATGCCTATCGTTTTATGTTTAATTTGTTATTATTATCATTTTTGTATTACATTTTTATTATTTAAAAAAAAATGGGTTTGCCCTAGATTCAAAGTCATTTTAGGTTTAGAAATATATTTTTATTCTTTATTGTTTTATTTTTTTATATTTCCGTGTTGATTTTATTTTTTATTTTAAATTTCAGATATTCTTTTAATCTAAATATTTACTTGTTATTTCACTTACATTTGTTTTATTATTTGATTTTTTGTCTTTTGGATGTAGTATATTTAAGGATTTTTGGACAAGATATACTCCTTCAGTAATTAGATGTCCTAGACTTTTAAGATTTAGGAATTTGTACTTGTGTTTGTTATGCTATTTCGATACAGTCACTTCCTGACTAATTTTTTTTTTTAAAAAAAAATCATATACATATCCAAAATTACAGTAAATAAATCAATGCTAAAAATTTAAAAAAAGAGAGAGAATTAAGAATAATAGTATATTTACCTGATTGTGTCACCCTTGATAGTTGTTAAATTCTTCTTGCTTTATGCTTTAGTTGTGTGGTCCTTGATTGCTAAATGTAATTCTTGTATTTAACAAATTTTGAGCTTTTTTGCAATTTTCTCTATAAGAAAATTATTTGCTGATTTTTTTTTTGCGCTCTCTTGTTTGCTCTATATGTGTGTTTTTCTTATTGAAATTTTTTTCTAGTTTTTTTTCAATTGTCTCTCTTTGTGTCTTTCTTTTTTTCAATTTTCTGTGTTTTTTATAAGAGTTCTCTCTTTGTAAATTTTTTGTTTGATTTTTTTCTCCCGTTATGCGGTATTTCTTCCTCTTTTTATAGTGGAATAATTTTCAGTTTTAGTATTTTTAACATTTTTTAGTATACTTTTACAGATTTTGATTTCAATTATCATGTCTTATAGGTATGGGGGCTACGACTATCACATGGGGGGAATAGGCCTATTGGCTATCACATGGGGAGAATGGGCTACTAGCTATCACATGGGAGGAAATGAGAGAGATTTTTTTTAGAATTGTATTTTCTTCTTTTTTATGTGTTTTAGTCTTTTGTACTTGGCTTGTAATTATTAAAATTATTAACTTTGTTAGTTAAATTTATTTATTGATATTTTATATGAGTTACATTAATCTATTTCTCATTTATGAAAAATTCGGTTACTACGGTTGCCCCTCCTTTTGTATACTTTAATTAATTAAAGTTGTGTAAAAGGTTAGTAACCAAATATTCCTTAAGGCTTGACCTGAATAGCATTTAGAGTTTAATTTTGGGAAATTTTTTTCTAAAGACAACAGAAACTAAGGCTTTACCCTAGAGGTATCTAAAATTCCATTTTTGGGGATTTTTGAAAAATGGAATCTAAGGCTTTGAAAAATGGAATCTAAAGCTTAACATTAAGAGAATCTAAATTTTGAATTTAAGAATTTTTTTGAAAACAAAAAGGAAATCTAAGGCTTGATCGTATAAGTACCTAATACTAAAGAATATCTTCTCCCGTACGGACCTATGCGCGAATAGACCCTCATCTCTATCCGGGTATGATCATAGCTTCATTCTTTGAAGGAAGGGTTATCCCATTAGCATTGAGATCAATCACCACACCACTGATACGAGGAATTAAGGGGTGAGGCGATCATGAGTCTTGCTCTGTGTGTGGGAATTCGAGTGAAGTGAATATGGTGGTCTTCGCTCATGATATGTGATAGATTAGATTGATTGATTCAAAAAATAAAAAGAAAACCTAAGGCTAGACCTAATGCTTAACATTAGGGGCTCTTTTTCTTTTTAAAAATGAAAAAGGAACCTAGAGATTGACCCTATGAGTACCTAATACTTGATACTATGAACTTTTGGAAAAAGAAAAAAAGAACTTAAGGCTTCACCCTAGGAGTACCTAATACTTGACACTTGGAATTTTTTAGAGAAAGAAAAAGGGAATCTAAGGCTTGACCATAGAGGTCCCAAATGATCGACATTAGGACTTTCGAAAAAGAAAAATGAAATCTAAGGTTTGACCGTAATCTTGACATTAGAGACTTTTGAAAAGGAAAAAGAGAACCTAAAGCTTGACCTTAAAAGTGTCTAATGCTCAACATTAGGGACTTATAAAAAGGAAAAGGCGAACCAAAGGCTTGACCCTATGAGTGCATCATGCTCGAACCTATAAACCTTTTGAGAAATAAAGAGAGAATTAGAGCTTTACTCTAAGATTACTTTAAAAGTGATTTTTTATATAGACTATTTTGATCGTATTTAGGAAATTCTAAATTTTTTTAAGAATACTTAAAACTTTTACATCATGTTCACTAACATGTATCCAATATTTAAAAATTAAAGTCATCCTTTTGTGATTAAGGATCTTTTTTTCGAAATAAAAATGTAACATCGAAACTGAAACAATCCCTATATATAGAACAAATTTGGTGCTAAGCTTTGGTTACGAGATCTCAAGATATCTTCTTGGATTCTATTCAAACAACAACTATGGATTTTAGAACAACCTCGTCTGCCAGTGCATCTATAAGCATCAATTCTTTAACCCATCAGTGCATGATTCTTTCATTTCAAGTTTATATATATTTTTATATGCTCTACAGACATATTTATTCAACACAATTTTACCATCTCTTAGTGTAACACCCCCACATTCAATACATGCACACTACAACCACCACAATGTAGTATACATGCACTAAACATAGGGATGCTACGGATATTATTAACATTCAAAACATTTTAACAATACCATAATCTTTCAATTGTATACATTATAAAAAAAATAAGTAGTTACTTGTAATACAAAACAAAATAGATATATAAATACATTTTGTTAATACGCAGCGGAATTTATATAATATTTGCATATATGAAACATTTAAATCCATATTTACAAATGTGCATATATTTACATTATAAATACTACTTTACAAAATATAAAGAAGTAGTACATGATTGGCAAATCTCTTCTGATCTTTAAGTTCCCAAAATCAACTCTTCAAGGTCTACTCTCATTCGGTCTCGATGAACTCTCGGGTTCAACTCTATTACCTGCACGATTAACACTATCGCGCTAAGCCAACGGCTTAGTAAGACAAATCATGCTAAAGACATGCTTTAATGCAATACAATGCCATACATATTATTAATAAACACACAACATAAATGAGAAGCTAATATCTTTGAATTTCACCAATCATAATCATATAAGCATATCACATTTCAACATCCTTCCATATTCCTCATTTATCAATCATGTTATCATTCATGAATCTCATTAAACAAAGACAAGCATGGGCCCAAAACACACTAATATGTCATTCAATTTTCAGAGTTAATGCTTTGGTTTTGTTATCACATTTATCAATATCATATACCCAACTAGGCTTCAAGGATTAGGTTCAACCAAGCTTCAAGGGGAGCAAAGCATGCTAAGCATCAACCCAACTTGGCTTCAAGAACCAACCCAACCTAGCTTCAAGGGTGGTAACATCTCAATTAGGCTTCAAGGATTCAATCCAACCTAACTTCAAGAGATTGTTACACTTATTAGGCATGCCACCAACAACAAACTCTGAAAATGGAATAACACATTAGCCACACAAATCATTTATTATTTAATTATCATTTCCATTCTCAACTCTCATCATAGCCAATAACAATGGCCTCATATCACATATAAGTTACCATAGCCAATCACAATGGCATTATATTCCATCACATTATACATATAGCATTATTGATATAAACATAACAAAACACATTACTCATCACATGAGTCACAATACATGAAATATCACATTGTTCACATAGTATCATAAACATTACCATTATCATCATATTTATGATCAATCTCAACATCATATGCAACAATGCAATAATACAAGATTTGTACTTACCTCACTAACAATTCATACAACTCCTAACACTTCCTTGTCCAAGATTCTTTAACCTCTTAGATCAAAGATCAATTACTTTCTTCAAGACCTAAATCAAAAGTAATAACATATACTTGCTTAGGAATACACAAGAGATGATCCAATTAGGAATTAATTAGGGCAAACCCTAACCCTGACACGCTCACCCACACGAGCGTGTTCATGACCGTGCCCTAACTCCACAACACAGAAACATTTACACGCTCAACAACATGGGCGTGTTCCTGGGCGTGTAAATTCTCAAATCTTACAGTAGCTATGACACGCTCAATAACACGGGCGTGCTACTGGTCGTGTCAAACCTACTGCCTCCAACACAATTGACACGCCTAAAAATCCTGGACGTGCTCATGGGCGTGTCCGGCCACAAATCAAGACTCCGATCAAAACAACCATACACTCAACAACACACTTCTATACATTAACATCCTCTTTAAATAATTTTAACAAAACATACTCAAAACTCATCTCACTTGCAACACACCCAAAACAAGCCAAAACACACATCAAACACCAAACACAAAATCATCTCAAAACCCTTACCACATATACAACATCATCTCTTCCAACCACTTACTCTTTTCTTCCATCCATACTCAAAATCCATCATCAACTCACTCAAACATATACATTCAATCTAATATACAACAACAACATAATCCAAACTTTTAGGGCATACATTGGGATATTACAATTCTCCCCCTCTAAAAAGAAATTTCGCCCTCGAAATTACCTGATATCAAGTCCGAAACAACTGAGGATATTGCTCTCGCATTGCTTGCTCACTTTCCCAAGTTGCTTCTTCCTTTGCATGATTTTTCCATAGAACCTTCACCAATGGCACTCTCTTGTTTCTCAATTCTTTCACATCACGTGCCAAGATAGCAACTGGTTCCTCTTCAAATGTCAGATCAGGACTTACTTCGATAGATTCAATCGGCAACACATGAGATGGATCTGACCTGTACTTCCTCAACATAGAAACATGAAATACATTATGAATACGATCCAACTCAGGTGGCAAAGCAAGTCGATAAGCAACTGGCCCAATCCTTTCTAGAACTTCATACGGTCCAATGAAACGAGGACTCAATTTTTCTTTCCGACCAAATCTTAAAATCTTCTTCCAAGGAGATACTTTCAAAAAGACTTTATCTCCCACATTAAACTCAATATCTTTCCTTTTCAGATCTGCATAAGACTTCGTCGGTCTGAAGCTGCCTTCAACCTCCCTCGAATCATTTTCACTTTCTCTTCAGTTTCTTGAATTAAATCAGGTCCAATTAACTTACTTTCCCCAAGTTCATTCCAACAAAGAGGTGTCCTACACCGTCTACCATACAACGCTTCAAACGGTGCCATACCAATGCTAGATTGGTGACTGTTGTTATAAGCAAACTCCACAAGAGGTAAGAATCTATCCCAACTTTCAGAGAAATCGATGACACAGCTTCTCAACATATCTTCAATAATCTGTATCACCCTCTCTGACTGTCCATCTGTCTGTGGATGAAAAGCAGTACTGAAATGCAGTCGAGAACCCAAAGTACTATGCAAACTCTTCCAAAATCTTGAAGTAAACCTGGGATCTCGATCGGATACTAAAGAAGTTGGAACCCCATGCAACTTCATAATCTCATTAATATACAGTTCAGCCAACCTCTCCAAAGAGTAATCCATCCGAACTGGAAGGAAATGAGCTGTCTTAGTCAATCTATCCACAATTACCCAAATGGCATCATTCTTCCTTTGTGTCAATGGCAAACCAGACACGAAATCCATTGTCACTCTTTCCCACTTCCATTCAGGCACTGACAATGGTTGAAGCAACCCGGTTGGAACTTGATGCTCAGCTTTAACCTTCTGACATGTGAGACATTTCGATACAAACTCAGCAATGTCTCTCTTCAAACCAAACCACCAGTAATGCTGTCTCAAATCATGATACATCTTGGTATTGCCCGGATGCATAGCAAATACTGACTGATGTGCTTCTTCCAAAATGATCCTTTTCAAATCAGCATCATCTGGTACACACAATCTGTTCTTAAACCAGAGGCTTCCATCACTTTTCACAACAAAATCTCTACTCTTTCCATTCTGACAATCTGAAATAATCTTCTGAATCTTCTTATCAGCCAACTGAGCCTCTTTGATCTGATCCAATAAAACTGGTTTTAAACGCAACTGTGCTAACAATGCACCATCATCACAAGATGTAAAACTAGCACACAATGCTCTCAACTCAACAAGCAACGAGAGCGAGTAAAAAATTAAACTAACTAAAGACTTCCGACTCAAGGCATCAGCAACAACATTTGCTTTACCTGGATGATAATCAATCAAGCAGTCGTAGTCTTTAATCAATTCCAACCATCTCCTTTGTCGAAGATTGAGCTCCTTCTGAACCCCCAAATATTTCAAACTTTTGTGATCAGTATAGATGAAACATTTCTCCCCAAACAGATAGTGTCGCCAAATCTTCAATGCAAACACAATGGCTGCTAGCTCCAAATCATGGGTCGGATAGTTAAGCTCATGCGGTTTTAACTGTCTAGATGCATAAGCTATAACTTTACCTTCCTGCATAAGCACACAACCCAAACCACTATGTGAAGCATCACTGTAGATCACATATGGTTTGCCTTCCACAGGTAAAGTAAGAACAGGCGCTTGAGTCAGCATATCTCTCAACTGCTCAAAGCTAGCCTGACACTGATCCGTCCACACAAATCTCACTCCCTTACGAAGCAATCTGGTGAGTGGAGTAGCTATCAAAGAAAATCCTTTCACAAACCGTCGGTAATAGCCTGCCAAACCCAGAAAACTTCTAACTTCAATCACAGATTTTGGTGGACTCCAATTCAGAATAGCTTCAACTTTACTTGGATCAACTCTAATACCTTTTGCTGAAACTATATGACCAAGAAAAGCTACTTGATCAAGCCAGAACTCACACTTCGACAATTTGGCAAACAACTGCTTCTCTCTCAAAATCTGCAACACAATCCGCAGATGCATATCATGTTCCTCTTTATTTCGCGAATATACTAGAATGTCATCAATAAACACTACCACAAACTGATCCAAATAGGGCCTGAACACCCTATTCATCAAATCCATAAAAGCTGCAGGTGCATTCGTTAGACCAAAAGGCATAACTAAAAACTCATAATGCCCATACCTGGTCCGAAAGGCGGTCTTAGGAACATCTTCAGCTCTGACTCTCAGCTGATGATACCCTGATCTCAGATCAATTTTAGAAAACACAGCTGCACCCTTCAATTGATCAAAGAGGTCATCAATTCTAGGCAAAGGATATTTATTTTTAATGGTCACCTTGTTCAATTGCCTATAATCGATACACAACCTCATAGTACCATCTTTCTTCTTCACAAATAGCACAGGAGCTCCCCACGGAGAAACACTGGGGCGAATAAAACCTTTATCCAACAACTCCTGCAATTGCACTTTCAACTCCTTCAATTCTGCTGGTGCCATTCTATAAGGGGTAATGGAGATAGGAGTGGTATCAGGCAATAGTTCAATACCAAACTCCACTTCTCTCTCAGGAGGTAACCCCGGCAACTCCTTTGGAAATACATCTGGAAACTCTGCAACTGTGGGTATATCATCAATAGGAGATCCTCTTACTCTAGTATCTATCACATGAGCAAGATAGGCTTCACACCCCTTTCTAATCAATCTCCTAGCTGCAACAGCTGAAACAAACAAAGATGCTAACTGTTCCTGCTCATTAGATACTTTCACATCTCTACCATCACTGGTTCTCAAGGTAACAACTTTCTTTTTACAATCTACCACAGCTCCATGTCTAGCTAACCAATCCATGCCTAGGATCACATCATATTCCTTAAATGGCATCTCAATCAAATCTCCAATGAACTCCTCACCCTGCACCACTACTACACTATTTCGGTGCACCTTGCTAACAATCACACTATGCCCTAAAGGATTTGTTACCAATACATCAAACCCTAGGGACTCAGCATGCACATCAAATACAGATAAAATAGATGCACTAATATATGAATGTGTGGAACCCGGATCAATCAAAGCAAGTACTGGAGTATCAAATAAAAAGAAAGTACCAGCTATGACTGCCGAAGCATCTGGCTGCCTTTGCATAACATATACCCTCTGGGAAGATCTAACCTCCTCTGGTCTACTCTCCCTGGATGTAGAACCTCCTCTGGCACTGAACCCAGATCTGCCTCCCCGGTTAACACCTCTGCCTCCTCGACCTCCCCTCACACTATGTCGAGAAGCTGCAGTATCAACTAACATCTGCTCTTGCCTCTCAGGACAATCTCTCATAAAGTGATCAGGTGATCCACATCTGAAACAAGCCCCGGCTACACCAGCCTTCCAACAAGGACCTCCATGTGGCCTACCACAATGGATACAGACAGGTAAGGTGGATCTCTGAATCATAGGGGTCGGAGCACTCACCACTGAAGCTGCAGGTCTAAATCTCTGCCTCTGTAACTGCACTGACCTACCAGCTGACCTCTGACTCCTACTAACTCTAGGAACAAAGCTTCCTTTACCTCTCTTAACAGAAGAAGACCCTGCCTCAAACTGGGGCCTCCTAACCCTAACCTCTTCCTCTGAAGCAGCTGCAATACCTTGAGCTCTCTCCACACTCCTAGCCGCTGCCACAAGCTGAGAAAAATCATGATATCTGGATCCAACTACTAGACACATGATAGAGGGCCTCAATCCCTCCTCAAATCTCCTACATCTATCTATCTCATCTAATATTATGCCCCCAGCATACTGACTTAATCGAATAAACTCAACCTCATACTTAGTTACAGTCCGGTGATCTTGCTTCAAATCTAGAAACTCTCTTTTCTTCCCATCTTTATACTCCCTTGGAGTATACTTCAATTCAAACTCTCTCAGAAAATCTGCATAGGATAAGGTAGGTGGATCATCCATAGAATGGGGCACTGTCTTCCACCAACTATATGCATCCTTCTGCAACAAGGATCTTGCATAATCAAACTTTTCCTCTGGAGTGGCTTGCAACTGAACAAATATTCTCTGTACTTTGTCTAACCACTGCTCAGCCACTGCTGGATCAGTAGTACCTATAAAATCTTCAGCTCCATACTTTCTCAGTTTGTCATAGTGTCTCACAGATACCAAAGGCTGAGGGGGTGGTGGCGGTGGTTGCACTGGTGCTTGTCTCAAAGCTTCTATCACATGCCTAAGCCAAACTGGTGGAACCTCCTCACCAGCTGGTCTCCCCGATACGGAAGCAGGTAACTCTCCAGCACTATCCACTCTAGCTCCCTCTCTAATCTCCTCAGGAGCTATACTCTCAGCATTACCCTCAACTGACTGACGCGAATGAGGATCCATCACAACCTAAGTCTGCAAACACAGTAGATTACATCTTATTAAAGATCAGAGATTGCCAATCCCAAACATGTATATTATTCAAAAATTCACTTTTTAAGTAAAAATATTCTTTTTCTTATACGTAACCTAGGTTTAGAATCTCAAACCTAGGCTCTGATACCAAAACAATTGTAACACCCCCACATTCAATACATGCACACTACAACCACCACAATGTAGTATACATGCACTAAACATAGGGATGCTACGGATATTATTAACATTCAAAACATTTTAACAATACCATAATCTTTCAATTGTATACATTATAAAAAAAATAAGTAGTTACTTGTAATACAAAACAAAATAGATATATAAATACATTTTGTTAATACGCAGCGGAATTTATAGAATATTTGCATATATGAAACATTTAAATCCATATTTACAAATGTGCATATATTTACATTATAAATACTACTTTACAAAATATAAAGAAGTAGTACATGATTGGCAAATCTCTTCTGATCTTTAAGTTCCCAAAATCAACTCTTCAAGGTCTACTCTCATTCGGTCTCGATGAACTCTCGGGTTCAACTCTATTACCTGCGCGATTAACACTATCGCGCTAAGCCAACGGCTTAGTAAGACAAATCATGCTAAAGACATGCTTTAATGCAATACAATGCCATACATATTATTAATAAACACACAACATAAATGAGAAGCTAATATCTTTGAATTTCACCAATCATAATCATATAAGCATATCACATTTCAACATCCTTCCATATTCCTCATTTATCAATCATGTTATCATTCATGAATCTCATTAAACAAAGACAAGCATGGGCCCAAAACACACTAATATGTCATTCAATTTTCAGAGTTAATGCTTTGGTTTTGTTATCACATTTATCAATATCATATACCCAACTAGGCTTCAAGGATTAGGTTCAACCAAGCTTCAAGGGGAGCAAAGCATGCTAAGCATCAACCCAACTTGGCTTCAAGAACCAACCCAACCTAGCTTCAAGGGTGGTAACATCTCAATTAGGCTTCAAGGATTCAATCCAACCTAACTTCAAGAGATTGTTACACTTATTAGGCGTGCCACCAACAACAAACTCTGAAAATGGAATAACACATTAGCCACACAAATCATTTATTATTTAATTATCATTTCCATTCTCAACTCTCATCATAGCCAATAACAATGGCCTCATATCACATATAAGTTACCATAGCCAATCACAATGGCATTATATTCCATCACATTATACATATAGCATTATTGATATAAACATAACAAAACACATTACTCATCACATGAGTCACAATACATGAAATATCACATTGTTCACATAGTATCATATACATTACCATTATCATCATATTTATGATCAATCTCAACATCATATGCAACAATGCAATAATACAAGATTTGTACTTACCTCACTAACAATTCATACAACTCCTAACACTTCCTTGTCCAAGATTCTTTAACCTCTTAGATCAAAGATCAATTACTTTCTTCAAGACCTAAATCAAAAGTAATAACATATACTTGCTTAGGAATACACAAGAGATGATCCAATTAGGAATTAATTAGGGCAAACCCTAACCCTGACACGCTCACCCACACGGGCGTGTTCATGACCGTGCCCTAACTCCACAACACAGAAACATTTACACGCTCAACAACATGGGCGTGTTCCTGGGCGTGCAAATTCTCAAATCTTACAGTAGCTATGACACGCTCAATAACACGGGCGTGCTACTGGTCGTGTCAAACCTACTGCCTCCAACACAATTGACACGCCTAAAAATCCTGGACGTGCTCATGGGCGTGTCCGGCCACAAATCAAGACTCCGATCAAAACAACCATACACTCAACAACACACTTCTATACATTAACATCCTCTTCAAATAATCTTAACAAAACATACTCAAAACTCATCTCACTTGCAACACACCCAAAACAAGCCAAAACACACATCAAACACCAAACACAAAATCATCTCAAAACCCTTACCACATATACAACATCATCTCTTCCAACCACTTACTCTTTTCTTCCATCCATACTCAAAATCCATCATCAACTCACTCAAACACTTCTCACATCTCAAAATCAACCAACACACTCTTAAAAATCTATCAAACTCAAATATCATTTCAAATAAGCACAAAAATCACAAGAGAACTTACCAAAGTTACAAAACTTCTTGAATCACCAACTTGATCACTTAGATTTCCTTCGATTTGAGCTTAACACATCAAGATCTTCTCTTTGTCTCTTGCTTTCCTTTGTCCATAGAAGAGCCGGCCACACAAAGAAGAAAGAAGAAATGAACCACAAAAACAAAGTCAACTCTTCTTTTAATCTCCACCAAGTGTTCCAATTCAAGCAATTACCAAAACACCCTTTTATCATTTGTTCTAGCTTTCTTTTTAATCCAATGCCCTTAATAGTCATTTCACCAATAACCAAATAAATATCTCTCTTCCATTGACTTCCCCTTTGACCTATGTATATGTTAATTATACAAGCATATAAACAATATATACACTTCTCTCTACACCCTCTTTCTTTCCCAAAACACATATATATATATACATTCTTTTCCAAATCCTTTTCTTATCACATACATATACATTCAATCTAATATACAACAACAACATAATCCAAACTTTTAGGGCATACATTGGGATATTACACTTAGCATTGTATTTCATTTTCAAATATTTGAAGAATAATTTCTAATAAAATATATGCCTTAAAGCATGGGTTGGGTAGGAATGTTGGTTTTATCAAATTTTTTTATGGTTTTTTTGTTAACTTTTTCTATAGTTACTTATTTTTGAAAGGTATAAATATGTATATGAGAAAAGGAAAGGGAAAATTTATTAAGCAAAGGCAATGAGCCATACAAATCTAATGACTATAGGTTTGAATTGACTTTAAATAATCCCTAACTTTGCTTATCACATCTTCTTTTCTTGTCCTTCATACAAATTTAGGTTGACAGGATCTATGTTCACCAAATTTGGTAAATATTCTCCACCCGTATTTGTTAAAATGAGAATTCCTCTAGAGAATGCTCTCTTTATGACATATGGACCTTCATATTTAGGAGTCCATTTTTCCCAAGGATCTTGATGTCTAAAAATAATCTTCATGAGAAATCTCCTTCTTGAAACTCTCTTGCCTTCATCTTCTTTACATGGGCCTTGATAATTCTTTTCTGATATATTTGACCGTGACACAAGGCTATCAATCTTTTTTCTTCAATAAAGTTTAACTGACCATAACGACTCTACACCCATTCAGCATCATCAAGCTTAGCTCTATAATCATCATAATAGAAGGAATCTCAACCTAAATGGGTAATACTATCTCTATGCCATATACTAAAGAAAATGGTGTTACCCCAATAGATGTTCTGACTGTGGTCCTATAATCGTGAAAAGCATAAGGAAGCATTTTATGCCAATCTTTTTATGTTATTGCTATTTTCTGAATGATCTTCTTTTTATTTTTATTGGCTACTTCAACTACACTATTCATTTTTGGGTTTTATAGGGAAGAATTATGGTGCTTAATTTTAAATTTTGCACACATTTCTTTCATGTCTTTCTGAAATTCTTTGCATTGTCGGTGATAATACGCTAAGGAAGACCATATCGGCAAATGACATTCTATTTAATAAATTTCAAGACCACATTCTTTGTCACATTGGCATAAGAAGCTGCCACTGCCCATTTGGTAAAATAATCAATTACCACCAAAATGGATCAATGACCAAAGGAGTTTTGTCACATGTCCACTTAAACGCGTCCCACAAAACTCCTCACACACTTCTCCTATCAATCTCTGAGCTTCTTTTTCATCAACACATCTAATCAGATTGTATCATAGTTTCTTTTGTATAAAACATCGCCACTTAAAAAGAAATTCTTAGCCAGTTGTCGAATTATTCTTTTATCAGTGTCTGAGGCTGTTGGAGACTATGTCTTATATTTAAGGTATTGTTTGATATAATGGGCATTAACTCCTCTAGTTTCAATCTTTATGGGAGGAATCTTTCTACAAGTGTCCAGTCGAAATATTGCAGCTAATATGGCTACTACATCTACAATTTGGTTTTTGATTCAGGAAACATGATTGAAACTTATGAATTCAAAGCTTTGAGCTGAATCAAGAATATATTCTTGATAAGGAACCAATTTTGGATCTTTAGTTTCCCATTCTTCTTTCAACTGATTAATTATCAATGCTGAAACTCTATACACTTCCAACCTTTTAATCTTCATATCGATAGTGGCTTATATTCCTAAAGCACAGGCTTCATATTCAACCATGTTATTAGTACATTCGAAACATAATTTGGCTATGACAGGGAAATATTTTCCTTATGGGGAGATTATAATCATTCATATCCCGCTTCCTAAGGCATTTGATGCCCCCATCAAATTTCATAATCCAGTTTATTTCTAATCCATGTGCTTCTTTCACTAACATGATTCCCTAATCAGAGAACTCATAACTTATAAGTTCGTAGTCTTCAATAGCTCGATCTGCCAAATAGACAGCTATAATACTCCCTTTTATAGCCATTTAGGTGATATATATTCTCTTGTACTTAGTCAGTAAAAACTACCATCGAGCAATTCTCCCAGTTAGAGCTAGAATTTCAAAAAATTACTTAATAGGATCCATTCGAGATATCAAAATGGTGGTGTAGTATAGCATGTAGTGCCTTAATCGGAGAGCGGCTCATGCTACTGCAACATAAGTTTTTTCTAATAGAGAATACTTTGCTTTGTAATTGGTGAACTTTTTATTTATATAATATATGACTTACTTCTTCCTTCTTGAGTTAACATTTTACCAAAGAACACAACCCAATGAGCTCTTGAAAACTATCTAGTACAACAGAAGTGGACGACAAAGTATAGGCAATTGTAAAATTGGAGGAGTCTGCAAATAATGTTTAATATTATGGAAAGCAATTTGCATTCCTCATTCCATTTTCTCGAGTTATTCTTCCTCAAAAGCTTAAAGATAGGCTCACATATAGCTTTTAGTTTGTGACATGAATCGATCTATATAATTAAGCCTTCCCAAAAAACTTCGGACTTCCTTTTCAATTTTAGAAGCTGACATTTCAACTATAACCTTAATCTTATCATGATCAATCTTAAATCCCCTCCTACATACTATAAACTCTAATAATTTCCCTGATGAGACTCCAAATATGTTATTTTCATGATTTAATCAGAGCTGATGTCTCTTTATCCACTTAAACAATCTTCTCAAAACTGCAACATGGTGTTCACCATGTTGAGATTTTGCTATTATATCATCAACATATACCTCTATTTCTTTATGCATCATATCATGAAATAAGGTAACCATTGCTCTCTGGTAAGTTGTCCCTATATTCTTTAGTCCAAATGACATCAATTTGTAACAAAATGTTCCCCATAGAGTGATAAAAGTTATTTTTTCCTTATCATCATGATTCATTTTAATTTGGTTGTACCCTGAGAATCCATCCATTAATGATAACATATGGAATTGAGTTGTATTATCAACCAATACAACAATGTGCGGTAGAGGAAAATCATCCTTTGTACTTGCATGATTAAGGTCCCGAAAATCAATACACGTTTTGACCTTTCCATCTTTCTTAGGGACAGGAAATGTTAGCCACCATTGTGGATATTTGTCCACCTCTAAGGAACCTGCCTCAAATTGTTTTTTTTTTACCTCTTCTTTTATTGTCAACAAAACATATGGCTTCCTTTTTCTCAGCTTTTATTTTATGGGTTTACATTCCAGTTTTAACGGCAAACGATGCATAACTATGTCTGTACCTATGAACTTTTCTAGTAATCTCATCATCCTTTCTTTGAGTTTTAAAGGTAGAAACACACTAATTCTGATTTCCTTATTATTTTCTTCGGTTCCTAAGTTTACTGTCTCTACTGCCTCTTCTGAAGGTTACATAAATTTTTCATCTTGTTCTATCATGTTAGTTATCTCAGGAGGAAAATCCTTTTCATCTTCTTCATCAGATGCAATTTCAAAGATAAGGTTATCAAAATCACATCCAGACTCAATTTCATCAAGATTTAATTTATTACTGGCATTCCCAGTTAGAGTGAGTATAAAAAGGAAATATTACAAAGATATAAAATGTTAGAGTTCAAGAATGAGATGAAACATGCATTTCATTTCATTAAAAATTATTTTGAAACCTTAAAAAAAGGAAGCCAACGCTAACGTTTTCCTAATATATTAGGTAGAATCATAGGAAAATACTTATTTGAATTACTTTGAATCATGATATGGCAATTCATAAGCTTTCTAGTTGTTTAGAACTTGTCCTAGTGGCAAATGTATAACCCATAAAGCTATTTCATCAAGAGGCTCATTCTCATTCACCATAGTCACCAATGAATTCTTTGACATTGTCTCCAAATCTCGTGGATCTCCTGTCATCTTCATTTCCTCATGAAAAAAAGCCAATACTTCTAGAGGTTTGCTTTAGGGGCGGGAATGACATTTTCTTTATTAAAGCTTCCTAATTTACCAATCCTGCAAATCAACAATCCTTTTTCTCTTTTTGAATTCTCCTCATGTCTTCTTTAGTAATCTTGTGCCCTAATCTAGCTCTATTGTCATTATTAGGATAAAGCAAAAAAGATATTAATTCCTTGTTCATGTCTTCCTAAACCTTTCATTGGGGAGTAGCTTGCCTTTATCATTTTTTTTTGCTACCATCATAGTTGTGGTTGATAATCAAAGAGTTGGCATGACTAATCCTTCTCCAACATATGAAGTATTCACAATCTCAAAGGATTGGAAAAAACTTTCAAAGGCTTCTTCTACTGCTTTGACATATGGGGTTGAGACTGGCTTAGTGATTAAAAGGCCTTCTTCTCCTGAAATTCCAATCATCTTTCCTTCAATGACAAATTTGACCTTTTGATCCTGCTGAATGTATCCATGACCATCCCAATAACATGATGTAAGCTAGTACTATTTTTATAACTTGAAATGTGATATTAAATGTGATTGGAACCACTTGGATGGGTATTTCAATATCCCTTAAAATGTCTCTTCTAGTTCCATCAAAAACCTGAACTATCATAGCACTAGGCGGCATATATGTCTCATCAATTGGTAGCTTTGAGAAGGCTGCTTTAGGTAGGATATTCAGGGATGACCCATTATGGGTTGTTTTAGGCAGGATATTCAGGGATGAGCCATTGTCCACCAAACTTTGGCAAACAGAATATCCTTTGCATTGGACTAATATATGTAAAGCCTTTGTATACCTAGTCCCTTCTCCATGTATTTCATCATCAGTGAAGGATATGTAATTAGCTGCCATTACACTCTTAACTATATTGTTCAAGCAATCTATAGATATATCATGTCAAACATGTGTTTGATTTATAACCTTAAATAGTGGATTTCAATGATATTTTGAATTTAAGATCAAAGATAGTTGTGAGACCCTAGCTGGGGTTCTATTTAATTATTCAATCACCTTGTATTCACTTTGCTTAACCAACTTCAAGAAATCACATGCCTTATGCTTAGAGACCAGCTTCTTTACTTATAGTTGATGGTCATTTTTAGTGACCACATCTTGGAATTCTCTAGCTTGCTTCTGGTCCACCAATTCTTCTTCTTTAGCTTTCCCTTTCCTATGCCTTTCTATCTCTTATTTCAGCGATTCTCTATTTCTTTTGGCAAATAGCAGTGTCCACTTCTGGTCATTCCACCTACACAAAAGATATTAGCCAACGATTCAATTTCATTGCTTGCTTGGCATATACCGGGATTTTGGCTCACTACCTCGCACCCATACTTCCAAGGCACTACTTTTGAATCCTTATATTCTAAAGAAGCTATTGTTTTTATTACACATTTTGGGATTTGTGAAGACATATTAGATATTTCCCTTTTTATTTTTCCCGACGAGCATGATATTACAATAGGTACCGGGATAGAAAGACAAATAGACACCATATTCACATCTTCCTCTTTCCTTTTTTCTATTCCAAAAATTACAATTTTAGCATTCATCAATTCTTGAACTTTCATTTTGAATTGTGGAAATTCATTGATTGTATAATCCAATGTCTCACTATGGTAGTCACAAAAGGGTTCTCGTAGATGGAGAGATTTGTCTCTTGATTGGCTTTCAAGAATCATACCAGCTTTGATCAAAATTTGAAAAAGTTCTCCCATAGGCATTTGAATTTTCTCTATGTTTTCCTTATATTGTGGGACCTCATCCTCAATAATGGCATTAAATTTGGCCCAATCATGACTTGGCAAGGGATTATTGTTCACATTAGGGATCTTTGACTTTTGGTAAAATCTCAACCATACCATATTTAAAAGACTCTGAACCTTTCTTTTAAATGCAATATAATTTTCAATAGAATCTAGGTGCCTCTATATGGTACTCACGCTTTGCATTGGGATCATACCATTTGGGGTAAGGTGGTTTCATTGGTTCCAATGGTGTCAAACACTTGTTGTCCTTGTAGTAGTTGAGATAGCAATTCTGCATAAGTTATCTAGATAGGATCAAATGTTTCTATCCTCCTTTCTTGAGGGAAATTATTTTGTTGCCCTTCTTGATTGGGGTGATTTATTCTATTGCTTGCTCCTTGAGCAAGCATAGAAGCACTGGGTGGAGTGGAATAAAAAGCATTTTGAGAACTCATGAATTGAGGAGTGTGATAAGGGAAATAATACATTTCATGCCTTACATTAGCCACATAATGTGGTAGAGGATGATGATAGTAAGTTTTTTTAGGCTGTGGATGTCCTTCTATCATGTGGGTTTCTCCCTCTTTCTTTTTGCTTGAATATTATCTTTTTAAATTGTTCCCTTCAATACTTTGCTCCTTAATTTTTCCTTTTTCCATGCCTTGCTCAATCCTTTTCCCAGCTAGGTCAAAATATGAAAAGTTGGTGGTTGTGTTACCTAGCAACATGTTATAGAATGACTGTCCCAGTGTGTCTAAGAAATTTGATATCATCTCCTTTTCTATGAGAGGGGAACTGACTTGTGTTGCTTTATCTCTCCATCTTTGTGCATATTCCTTACAAGTTTCATTGTTTTTCTTTTTCATAACACTTAAATAATCCTTGCTAGGTGCCATATCCATTTTATGTTTGTATTGCTAAATGAAAGTATTTGCCAGATATTTCCATCTTCGAAAGTGTGTTTGATATAAAATTATGCACCACCTCACTGTTGGCCTTATGAGACTTTCTTGAAAAATATGAATAAGTAGTTTCTCATTACTGATATATGCTACAATTATACTACAGAACAAAGATGACTTTGAGGATAAGATATTCCATCATATTTTTTAAAATCAATGATATGGTCACGTCAGGTACCAGGCACAATTGAGATGCGTTAGTGGTTCTATACACATTAACTCCTTCAACTGCCTTTAAATGCTCCTCTATCCATTTTATTTTATTTTTCAAAATAGGTTCAGGACTAGCTCTTTCGAAATTGATTTGCACCTTCGAGTCATCCAAGTTTGGGGCTATTATGGGTTCTTCAGAAAAAACATGAGGCCTTGGATTTATTTAAGCTTCTCTTGTTTTCCTCCCTTGTGGCATTCTTTGAAAAGGTTGATAAGCATCAATATTTTTTGTTGGATGAGTACTATTACTTGGTCCCCTTTCTAGTAGTTTATATTATGGGATAAAACCTAGTATATATGCATGATCACCCATGACACCTGTCAAAGGATAGGCTATCGAGGTTTCTGATCCTGAAGCATTAGGAATGGTTTCTATAGCATTCTTGCCTTTGAGTAATTCCATGAGTTGTGTCAATTGATTTATCATTTTTAAAATTTTTCCATCCTATCCTTTATCTAGTCAATATCTCCCCTCATTTTTAATAGGCTTGGTTTTTCATAATTCCAGTCTTTGAACAAGTCTCGTAATGGTGAATTAAGTTAGATTTATCTTTTGAAAGTTAGGTTATGTTGACGTTCCTGATGTTATATTTATTTTAAATTAGAACAAGTTTTTATTTATGTCCTTTTTTACAAAATCATTACACTTAATTTTGCATGAATGATATACCATGTACATACATGAATGTATTAACAAAAAAATAGTAATAATGGAATTCATATTGAGTTTGAGATTTTAAGGCCTAGGAATTTATAAAATATGAACAATAATTGTCTGTCAAATGAACCTAAAAGTGTTAGGAAGAAGTTAAGGTAGATTTACCAAAGTGTGTGATTGACTTCTATTTCTATGTATATGAACCCACCCTATTTCACCAAGATTCCTAGACTGTGGGTCATCTCTCTGTCATCCATAACATGAATTAGCAAGCTCTCTCAGCCAATAAATGGCTAAAAGACACTCTGAATGAGGATTTTTTAGAGGTCCTATTGAGTTTTTCATAGAGGCAACCCTACTTTATCCTCATACTAAGCCTATTAGGGTAATATGTCACTTTTTTTACCTTTAAGTGAGTGTTTGATAAGAAACTTGTCGGTTGAAACATACGAATAATAATATGGACATAATTATTTTTTTTAGAAATACACAAAAGAATGGCATTAAATAAATCTCAAAATACAATCAATAAGTAAAATATAAATATTACAATAATATATATAGCTTAACCCATCTTTTTAGTAACTAGCTACTCCCCGATGGAGTCGCCAACAGTCGCACAAGGGGGGATAGGGGCCGGCAGAATATAGATTTAATTAGTTTTTTCACCTTTGTATATTGTTATTTTTTTTTTGTATATGTTAAAAGTCGCAACTAATCAATTATAAGGTTTGATTGAAAATTTAAATATGGTATGCGCTTAGAGATAGGTTCGGGGGGTTGATTATGTGCAAGGAAAGAAAAATACCCTACAGCGTCCAAAAATTGGTACTATAATTATTGTGATGTGTTATTTTCTATTTTTATATTGCAAGAGGAATTATATTTGATACCTGAATATAAAATTCTAATTGTATTTTTTTATTTTTATTTTTTGACTATTGTATCCACTGCGTGGAAGTAAATATTTTTATTAAATTTTATCATTTTTTAATGATTTTGTTATCCTTGTGAGCATATATTTTTTATTAGCTGCTAAATTCATTTTTATATTCACTACCTGAATATAAAGATTTTATGGCTTAATATTTATTAAATTTATAATTATTATTTTTAAAATTATACTCACTCACTGGACATAACTATTCTAATTCTATATTTTTATTAAATATTTTTTTATATCTTTTATTTTTGTAATTTGTTAATATATTTTTTAAAAAAGGTATTTTTTTTATTAAATAGACTTGAATTCGAAACTTGATTTCTATTTTCTACGTGTTCGCTTGAGGGTATTATTATTATATCCACTTTTTGGACATAATTTTTTATTATATTTCATTTTAATATATGTGTTTTTATTTATTTATGTATATTTTTTATCATATCTACTTTCTGAGTACAATTGTTATTATTTTTTATATTATTGAGGTGCTTATTTCATGGATACAAATACTAATTTTATTTAACAAATTATTTTTATTGCTAGGAAATCATAATTTATTACTCTCATCTTGATGTCATTATTAACAAATGTATATGACAAAGAAAATTTGTTATTTTCATATTTTTTTAAAAAAATAAAATTTGAAGTTTTAGTACAAATGGACCTATCAATTGAAATTTGTATATTTGCAAAGAAATAGGTTACATTCTTATAATAATATTGGTGTTTTAATTTTAGAGTTTTAATTTTAACTTTCTTATTCCTTTCGTTTCTTTTTAAAAAGTAATTATAATTGTAAAATCAAATATGCCTAATATATATATATATATATATATATATATACTCAGGTAAAATAATAAATAAATAAAAATAAAATAATAATTGCAATATAATATTAAGAGAATACCACTTATTTTCATTAAAAACAATACTAATAATATTAATTAATACTTAGATTAATCAGTAAAAGAAAAAAAATTGTAGTGCAAATGTGGACCATTATTACACTATTCCCGATTTTATAATAATAATATTAAAAATAAAAGTAATAATCTTATCCTAGAGGCCTAATAGATACAACAAAGGCACAGCAAAATAAATGTAGTGCAACGTTAAGCTTGCAATTTTTCACAATAATTATTTTTTAAAAAAATTACATTTTAATAACAAAATATTAAAATCATTAACCCTAAATCTCCATATTTGTTTACTCTCTCTTCTCTGTTCTCTTCCCCCCCCCCCCCCCCCCCCCCCCCTCTTTTGCTGTCACTTTCTTCTTCTCTTTTTTCATCTATTTTCTTTACTTTTTTCTTTTTTTTAATTTATATACAAACAAAAATCTCTCCTGCTTCATTTACATATACATGCTTCTTGGCTTGAATCTATACCTTCAACATGCATTTTGAACATTTAGATTTCTTAATCAACAAAGAAGGTAAATTCCAAGTTTCTTTTGGTTGTATTTCTAATTTTTTTAATTTTATTTTTGAATATATCATTTTCGTTCTTCTTTATATTTTTATATTTTAACTTTTTTTACGGAGGATGAAGAAAAATGCTAAATACCTATTTTTTAATGTTAAATATGCCTATCGTTTTTGTGTTTAATTTGTTATCATTATCATTTTGTATTATACTTGTATTATTTAAAAAAAAAATGGTTTGCCCTAGATTGAAAGTCATTTTAGGTTTAGAGATATATTTTATTCTTTATCATTTTATTGTTTATATTTCTGTGTTGATTTTAATTTTTATGTTAAATTTCAGATATTATTTTAATCTAATTATTTATGTGTTATTGTACTTACATTTGTTTTATTATTTGATTTTTCATCTGATGTAGTGTATTTAAGGATTTTTGGACAAGATATACTCCTTTAGTAAATGGATGTCCTACACAATTAGGATTTAGGAATTTGTATTTGTGTTTGTTATGCTATTTCGATACAGTCACTTCCCGACTAATTTTTTTCTTAAAAAAATTCATTTGTATATCCAAAATTACAGTAAAGAAATCAATGTTACAAATTAAAAAAAAAAAACAGAATTAAGATTAATAATATATTTACCTGATTGTGTGACCCTTAATATTTGTTAAATTCTTCTTGCTTTATGTTTTAGTTGTGTGGTCTTTGATTGCTAAATACAATTCCTGTATTTAATAGATTTTGAGCTTTCCTGCAATTTCCTCTGCTAGGAAATTATTTGCTAATATTATTTTTTTGTCCTCCCTTGTTTGCTCTATCTGTGTATTATTTTTAATGAAATTGTTTCTTTGTTTTTTTTTTTGTATCCATTGTCTCCCTTTGTGTGTTTTTTTTTTCTTTCAATTTTTTGTGTTTTTATATATGAGTTCTCTCTTTCTAAATTTTTTCTCTGATTTATTTCTCCAGTTATTTGGTATTTGTTCCTCTATTTATAGTGCAATAATTTTCAGTTTGAGTATTTTCATCATTTGTTTTAGTGTACTTTTAAAGATTTTGATTTAAGTTATCATGTCTTGTAGGTATGGGGCCTGCTACTATCACATGGGGGGAATGGGGCTATTGTCTATCACACGGGGAGAATGAGGTTACTAGCTATCAAATGGGAGGGAATGGGAGAGATTTTTTCAGAATTGTATTTTCTTCTTTTTTGTGTGTTTTAGTCTTTTGTACTTGGCTTGTAATTATTAAGATTATTAACTTTATTAATTAAATTAATTTATTGATATTTTATTTGAGTTACATTAATCTTTATTTCTCATTTATTCAAAAGTCGGTTACTGCAGATAGCTATGCAACTCACCATACTACTTCAGAAAAATGTGAAATTTGTGTGGATAGACCGATTTTAAACAAGCTTTGAGCAGTTGAGAGATATATTGACTCAATCCCCTATCCTTACTCTACCTGTGTGTCATCCCAAACTAGGAACCAAGAAGGGGTGAATTGGTTGATTTAAAGAATTGATGATAAATTAAAAAAATCAAAATCAAATCAAAGAGTAGGAGTAGAGAAGAATGAACACAAGAAAATTTTCAGATTTCCTCAATCCTACATCCACTTCCTTAACAACTTGTTAAGGTTCTACTAATCTTGAGTTTTTACAATCTTAACTCTAACTTAGTGTTTGCCCTAGCTCCCACCAAACTATTACAATGGTTTGAGATCAATTCTCACAACCCTTACAAGTGTTTTCACAGGCTCACTCTCACAACCTAAGTGTTTTCAAGCTCACACTCAAACTTACAATTGGTGTTTAATGCTCACACCCAACACTTAATCAATACAATTATAGATTTTGATATAAGTAAAATGAAAGTGATTTGCCTTAGCTATTTCAATTCTCTTCACCTCTTAAACAAGAGATTTCTTAATGTATTTATAGCCAATTTAGTCTAACTAGCCATTATGAATCATGTGAAATATTTTATTAGGTTAGTCTTTGACAATTAGAAGATTTCACAGGAAGCAGTCATCTCGAAACTGAAGATAGTTGCCCAGACATGGTGGGCAGTCATCCATTGCATAGGGACAATCGCTCCATTCAAAAGTTCTTCTAACGGTTAAATTGTGAGTGCTTTGTTAGTGGAATTTGCCTATCTTGTGGTTGTCAGGATGGTTGCCCAAAGTAAGAGGACGGCCACCCTTTTTGAATCTAAATCTGCTCTTACAATGGTCATTCCACGTGTCACTTCTTCATTTGACAAAGTAAATTTCCACCAAAATAAAAAAAGGTGCGGTCGTCCTAGCGCTGAAATAGCGGTTGGATTGGAGGTCTCGTGTCCAAATTCTTGGCGTACCCAAGACTGCGAATACTACTACCAATCTTTGTGATTTTCTCTCAAAATGTATGGATGATCGCTAAATGGTTTGGAGAGACCGCTCCTCATACCGCACCTGTCACTGTGTTCCCTACTGTGAATGTTGGTATTCTCATCACTTGAAGTGTGATCATCCCAATTCTTGGATGGTCGCGTATGTCTCTGTAACAGTCACTCCTTAGGTAGAGATTCTAGCAGTTGACCCTACTATAATTCAATTTGTTCTTTAAAGTTTTAAGGGCGGTCACCCTTTGGCCTGTGGTGACCGTACTTTTTTGCTCTGTTTTGGAAATATATTGAGTAACTTATTCCTGCATCAAGTTACTTAATGAAATGTCAAATGCATCATTCAATTTGATTGCTAAAGATCAAATTTGAGATTTTTTGGCTAATAATTTCTCCCTTTTTGACTTTGGCAATCAAATGGAATGATGATAAAAGATAAGCAAAATAATAACAATCTTTGATTTTAAATTTTAGGCAACAATTAGTTTCTTTTAAACTCCCCCTAAATGTATGCTTGTATAATATGATTTTAATGTTTCATTTTAGCTACCTTTTCCTTTCATTTTAATGTTTCAATCATAAAGTTTCATTTCAATTATCTTAGCTTTCAATAATTATGTGTCAATCATATTATCAATCATCTTATCTTCTCCCCCTTTGACAAAGGCAAAAAGGGAAATGAAATATTAATATAGACATTAAAGATAAATGTTCATTCAGAAAACATGAAGTACAAGAGAGAAAATCAGAAAGATCTACTCAAAACAAAAACAAGCAAGGAAAACAGAAAGCAAAAACATAGAATAACATGGAGCAATCTAATTGAAATCTTCATCTTCAGGTTCTTCTTCTTCCATAAGGACCTTGCCCTTGTCATGAGGAGCATGCACACTATTGCTAAAACTAGAGCTAACATCATCCCCTAAGGATCCTTCTTCAAAATGACTTTCTTCATGATCACTTACATTCCATTCCTTGAGATAACATTGAGGCAATTCTATCTTGCCTTGTATGTCATATAAATCATGATGCATATGGGATAGAAGATCAATTCTCTTGTTTAAGTGCTTAAATCTCTTGGATACATCCCTTTTGAAGTGAACTAGTTGCTTGGAAAGAGATTTGATGGCTATGAGGATAAGTTTGGTTGGAGAGACAATCTTTCTTGACTTGGAGGTAGAGGGTTTGTGAGGCATTTCTACAACAACTTCCATAGATTCACCTACTCCTTCTATGGTGTATCTAGGTCTCTTTTTATGCCTATCAACTACACCCTTTTCCCCCAAAGAGATAGACATATGAGCCATAAATTTTCCTAACACAACCAGCATGCTCTAGATACTCCTTGGTGATAGCACTAGAAGAGATATCAAATGGATTTCTCAAAGGTGGCAAGGTTGAGGTCATTCAATAAATACAAGTGCCTAGATATTTGAGTGATATGTGAGAAAAGAAGAAGGTTCAAGACTTTTTTGGTTGCATGGTGAAGGAATGTATCTATCATGAATTTGGGAGTATTTATAGGAATATTGTGAGTAAAGGCATAGAGGAAAATCAAGTCCCTTCTGGTGACTTTTTCATTTCCATTTGCCCTTTGGTGGATTATGTAGGTTATGATCCTATGGAACATCCAATGAGTGAGTGATTTGATGTGTCTAGCCTTGGATTCCTTCACAAAGGATTCTTTTATAGAAATTTCTTGCCAAAAAGTAGAGAGGATCTGGTAGAGAATGTTGTATCATTGTAGGATGTGGCCCCGTCAATTGGAAAGTCTCAAATTTTGGCAAAATTTTCTATGGTTAAGGCAACATATTGGTCAAAAAGCTTAAATCTAATCCCATACCAACCTAAGGCAGAGTTTTCACTCTTTTCTATTTGAAGGGACATAAGGAATTCTTTGCTTAAACTAGGCTAACCTACCTCATCAGGGAACACAAACTTTTTCCACCCAAGAACATCTATAAATCTTTTAATTTCATCTTTGATGTTTAGGGCTAAAAGCATGCCTCTAAAAGGGCTCTTGATTCCCTCCATCTTCTTACTCTTAAGCATGGCATATCTAATATCCTCTTCTAAAGTTTGGTGATGAGGTTTGTGGATTTCTCACCTCTTCTAGGTGGTGAAGGAGAAGGAGGAGCTTCTTATTGTTCCGTAATGACAATTCTTAATGGTTTATTCTCTTTTCTCTTTCCCTTAGAAGCAATCTTCTTTTTGGGAGCCATTTGATATTAGAGAGAAGAAAGAGACAAAGAAATAGAGTGTGTTGAGATTGAGAGGGTTTTGAGATGATCTTTGAGTTTGATGTTATGTTTATATGATGGGAGTGATCAAAGAAGAATGTAACTGAAGTTTAGAGGGCTTAAATTGAGAATTTATGAAAAACTAGCCATTTATAGCTATTAGAGATGAAAGACATCAAAACTGGTAGACAACTAATGGTTAGAAAGTGTTGTGCAAAGTGTACAGAGCGCAATCGTCATTTTGCATAAGGACGTCCACTAGAGACCACAGAGCGACCATTATACAAGGTGGGGTGCTCAGTACCTGTAAGAAAACTTATAATGGTTGAGACTTTTTAAATTCTTTCTACTGTCTGTCATATCTGCCTGGCCACTCGTAGAAGGTCTATCTAGAATGAAATTGACCAAGCAACTTGCGATCACGAGAAAGGGCAAGATGACTGCACTAAACAAAGAAAAAACATAAGAAGAAAGAATAGAGACAGATTTTTATATGAGCAATTTATATCAAAATTGATGTTTTAAATTGAGGATAAAACCTTTCAAACATAATACAATGAATAGAATGCATATGGTTTATTCATTCAAGGAGTTTCCATCAATCATTCCTAACTTATGCATGATGAAGTTTAATCTATCTTCATTCAGTGGTTTTGTAAAGATGTCAGCAAGTTGGTTTAGAGTGTTAATGAATTCTAAAACAACATTTTAATTTTCAACATTATCCCTTAAAAAATGATGTTTGATGTTTATATGCTTAAACCTAGAATGTTGAATGGAGTTCTTGGATAAATTGATTTCACTAGTGTTATCACATTTAATAGGAATGTGTTCAAATATTTTTTTATAGTTAAGAAATTGTTGTTTCATCCAAAGAACTTCTGTGCAACAAAAATATGCAATAATATATTCAGCTTCCACTGTAGATAAAGCTGACATTTGTTTCTTACTAAACCAAGAAACCAAGCAATTGCCAAGAAAATGGTATGCTTCAGTCGTGCTTTTTCTATCTAAAAGACTACCGGTATAGTCTGCATTTGAAAAGCCTAGTATGTCAAATGATGTATTCCTAGGATACTAAAGTCCTAAATATAATGTCCCATTCAAGTATTTCAAAATTCTTTTAGTGTTATTCAAATGAGATTCTCTAGGGCATGATTGAAATCTAGCACACGAACATATACTATACATTATATTGGGTCTAGAAGCGGTTAAGTAAAGTAGTGATCAGATAATATCTCGATATTTCTTCTCATCTACTACCTTACCACTTTCATCTTTGTTAAGCTTTAGGGATGTGCTCATGGGAGTCTTGCTAGTCTTGCAACCATCCATTCCAAATTTCTTGAGGAGTTCTTTTGTGTACTTGGATTGGTTGATGAAGATCTCATCCTTGCATTGCTTAATTTGTAGCCCAAGAAAAATTTTGAGCTCACCAATCATTCTCATTTCAAATTCCCTAGTCATATAAGAAGCAAATTCTTTACACAAAGATTCATTAGTAGCATCAAATATAATGTCATCAACATAAATATGAATAATCAAAATGTTATGCATTTTCTTTTTTAAAAAAAAAGAGTTGTGTCAACTTTGCCTTTTGAAAATCCATTTTCAAGCAAATATGAACTAAGTCTATCATACCAAGATCTTGGAGCTTGTTTCAATCCATATAGTGCTTTAGTAAGTTTAAAACATGATTTGAAAATTTATAATCTTCAAAACCGGGGGGCTGGTCAACATAAACTTCCTCATTTATAAACCCATTAAGAAATGTACTTTTAACATTAATTTGAAAAAGTTTAAAATTCATGTGGCATGCAAATGTAAGCAATATTCTAATGGCTTCTAGCCTAGCTACGAGGGAAAATGTCTTATCATAGTTAATGCCTTCCTCTTGGTTATTGCCTTTGGCTACCAATCTAGCTTTGTTTCTAGTAATGAGACAATTTTCATCAAGCTTATTCCTAAATACCCACTTGCATCCTATAATTGGATGACCTTTAGGTCTAGGGACAAGTTCCCATATATTATTTTTATCAAATTGGTTAAGTTATCTTGCATTGCAATTACCCAACATTCATCACTAAGAGCCTCCTCAATGGTCCTTGGCTCAATTTGAGAAACAAAAGCAACATTAACATCTAAGTAATTAAGTTTGGATATAATAGTTACTCCCTTTGATGTATCACTAATGATGAATTCTTTTGGATGATCCTTCTTGTATTGCCAATCTTAGGATAGCTCTTGAGACTCTTCTTCATGTTCATCAAGATTGTTCTTTGGAGTATTGATTGTGTCTTGATGTTCTAATGTACCTACAAAATCATCAATAACAATACTTGACCTTGATCGAGTTTAAAGGATTCATCAAAAACAACATGCATTGATTCTTCAACTACTAGTGTTCTCTTATTAAATACTCTATATGCTTTGTTAGATGATGAATATCCTAAAAATATGCCTTCATCCAATTTGGATGAGAATTTTCCAAGATTATCCTTGGTATTCAATATAAAGAATTTGCATCCAAACACTATAAGGTTTGAAATTTTGGGAATTCTTCCATTTCATATCTCATAAGAAGTTTTGTTTATCACAGGCCTTTTGTAAACACGATTTAAAATATAGCTTGCGGTATGAAAGACTTTTATCTAAAAGTAAGATGGTAATTCATACTCATTGAGCATTGTCCTAGACATTTCAATCAAAGTTCTATTTTTCCTTTAAACCACACCACTTTGTTGTGGTGTTCTAGGAGCCGAAAAGTTATGTGAAATACTAAACTCATTGCAAAAGTTTTTAAAGTACTCATTTTCAAATTCTTTGCCATGATCACTTCTAATAGATGTGATTACATAGCGTTTTTCATTTTGAACTCTTTTTTGCAAATATTTTTAAATGATTGAAAGCTTCATTCTTTTGAGCTAAGAAATTTACTCATGTAAACCTTGAGCAATCACCAATAAGTGCAAATGCATACAACTTGCCACCTAAGCTAGCAACTCTATTTGGTCCAAATAAATCTACGTGAATGAGTTCTAAGGGTCTAGGGGTGCTTACAACCTTTTTAATTTGAATGAGCTTTTATGTTGCTTACTAAATTGACAAGGTTCACATCTCCTATCTTTATCAAATTTTACTTTGGGGAGACCATCAACTAGTTCTTCTTTACTAATGCATTGTAAGTGATCCATACTAGCATGTCCTAATCTTCTATGCCATAGCCAAGCACCATTACTAATGGTAATCAAACATTCAAATACATTATTGGAATATATGTCAATTTTGTATGTATTGCCAATTCTAACTCCTTTGAATACAAGTTCACCATTTGAATTGATAACTTTGTATCCTTTAGAGTCAAAACTCACATCATATCCTTTATTACACAATTGACTTACACTAAGCAAATTATGTTTCAATCCATCAACAAGCCAAACATTATCAATCTTGTTATTACCAAGCATGCCAATGGAGCCAATACCAATAATTTTACCTTTAGCATTATTACCAAAAGTTACATTACCTTCATGCTTGTAATTGAGTGTTGTAAAGAGTTTTGTATTACCCATCATATGCCTTGAGCATCCACTATCTACAACCTAAATATTTTTTTTGATAGTAAATTTTAGGCATACCTACAAAATAATAATGTTCATCTTCTTTTAGGTACCTAATGAAGTTGGGTCACTGGGTGTTAGTAATAGAAGGGTCCTCTAACTTGAGATGAGCCTTCCTAATATAGAAAATTGTGCTATTATGTCTAAATTTCAAACAATAAGTGCATTGATACAAGGTTCTATACTTATGCACTTTTCTATTAAAATTCAATGAACCATGCACACAATTGCAAGTGTGTGTTGAGTAGGATTGCTTTTGTGCATTTTTTTTGTTTTATGTATATGCCTTGTATGCATGAATGTATGATTTGTTCTTGGAATTTTAGTTCTAGAGCCTTATGAACCTAAGATAATCCTTTTAGGATTTTTAGGCTTGGTTTGTACGTTAGTGTTCTTTACAGCATCAATACTAGATGTTTGTGTTGTAGAAGCTCTAACAAATATTGGTACATTAGGTGAAGTGTTAGATGAACCAATGAACCCTAAACCATGTTTTAAGGAGGGTGTACTTTGAATGTTGATTAATATATCTAAGGCTTCTTTTTCCTTGTGAAATTTTGAAATTGACTCTTTTTGCTCATTTATTTCATCCTTCAATGTTTTATTTTCCTTAATCACATTTTTTAAGCCACGTGAGTTGTCTATTCATCAATTGATTTCAACAAGTTTTCATTTAAGGACTTCAATTCCAATGTAGAATTTTTTTAAAGACACAAAATCCTTTTCTAACTTGGAACATTTATCTTTATAAAATTTCATCTTAGAGAAATATTTTTCTAACCTAAGGTTCATATTCTCAATCAAACCATTTTCATCTAAAGCATCGTCAACATCATCATCATATGCAATTGAGTTTAAGTATGATGTACTTACCTATTTGGAGTTATTATCATCTTCAATAGCCATGAGACATAGATTTACAATTTCTTCCTCTTCTTCCTCTCCTTCTTCACTTGAGGAATCATCATCCCATATGGCTTTGAGTGATCTCTTCTTTTCCTTATCCCACTTCTTTTTGCTTTTCAATTTGAAGCAATCCGACTTGTTGTGACCAAATTTGCCACATTCATAGAATTTCACTTCATTCTTTTTATCTTTATCTTTAAAGGAGGATCTAGAAAATATACCTTTATTAGCTTGTAGTCTTCTCTTTCTCTTCCAATCACTTATCCTTTTGGATATGTGTGAGCGGGGATTTTTACCCCCACTGTTCTTGTGACTTTGGCACTGTTTAGGCTCGGGGCCTTAGAGAATACAGGCCTAAGCCTGGAGAAAATGGAAAAAAGAAAGAGGTGGATGACTCAATTTCTAAGGAATCTCCAACCCCCTAATAGGTTCGAAAAGTTGGGTACGTGTTACGAAGGTGAGAAATGGCCCAGCACCCCCACAATGCCTGGTTCATTGGAACCGGCCTCCTTTACAGGTCTTAATATTATAAAATTCTTAAATATAATGATATTATCCATACTACAGGTGATCATAAAAATAAATAAATACTTTATTTAAATCACAACAATGTCTAAACAAAACAAATAAATTGACACCCATCCAAGGATGGAAACATGTCCTTACATCATCCATGTCTAAAACTAAATAGGACACATACTGAAAAAGTGGAAACGTGTCCTTTACATTGGTCCAAAAAACTTTAAAATAAAATAAATTACATAATGCTCACGACATAAGGTACCTAAAAAATGGAAACATACCCCTTACAATGTTTTGAAATCAAGATAAATCAATAAAAATAGTCAACCATTCATTATAAATAAATCATTCATCAACGACATCAAACATGAATCAAAATATATAATAAACATTCATCTAATTGAAATAAAATAGTAAGTATATAAATTTAGGGTTCATGCTTCAATTTAGGGTTCTTTGGTTTCATGTTTTAACAATTAGGGTGTTGTAATTTAGTTTTGGATTAAACAATTTGAGAAATATTTAATATAGAAGCAATAATATAGCTACTAGATTTTTCAAGATTTAAGGATTGAAATAAATTAGGGTTTGAATCTAAGGAATGGATATTTTGGATTAAGGGTTTCAGAAGTTGAGTGAAAATAATAGTAAAATTTAAGGCTAAAATAAATAAGATCAAAGATTATGAAAATTGAATTTTAAATTAGGTATTTGGAAAGGATAGGCTACTTGTGATTTCAGAAAAATAGGTTTGGTTAGGGTTTTAAGAAAACAGATTATTATTTTGTGATTTTAGAAAATTGTAATTAGGGTTTTATATTTTAAAAATATATTTTACGGGTATTAAGATATTAGGATTTTGAAAAAATAGTTTTTAGGGTTTTAAATAGAGTTTAGATGATAAATAGAATATTTGATCAAATAATAGAAACATCATCTATTGTATGTTTAAACAATTGATCAATTGAATGATGAAGCTACTGTAAACAAAAATAAGTAAAGAGAAACTCAAACCTTCATTGTTGGTTCCACCACAACTTGAATTCTGGTTGAACAATAACCAAAGACAGAGTATAATGCCTTTGATGGATTTTCTTCTTGCTTGTTGCCTCTTGCTTTTCAAGTCTAAGGTTCTAAAAAAGTCCGTTCTCCTTTTAAGAGATCAAAGTATCAAGCCTCAAGCTCAAAAGTCTGAATAATTGCCAAAAGTCTCCCTTTTCTATGTGTTTTGATGTGGTATTTATAAGAAAAATCAAAACCTAATACTAAATGGTTAAGAAAATAAAAACCGTTTAGGAAATAAAATTAAAAACCAAAACCAAGTAGAATAAAGTTTCGAAAAAAATTACGCTGGCTAAAATTGCGCTGGCAAGAATTGCTGCACGGGGCATGGGCTGGGCGCGGCCATAGGCTAGTTCGTCGCAGGTTTTTCCTTCTGCGAATTGGCCCAAGCCAATTCGTCGCCAATTTTACTCGTCGTTGATTTTTATTTTCAATTTATTTTTATCTTTTTTCTTCTTTTTTTATTTATTTTTTATTTTAATTAAAAAATAAATACTATAAGTAATAAATATTATTAAAAATATCATAAAAATTATTTTGGACTATTTAAAAATATTGAACTGGACTGGGTAAAAAATTAAGGGTCTATAGTTTGCCTCATGCTTGAGCGATCTGAGACTACAACAAAAGAGAGTGAAAAGCAATGTAATTTTTTACTGAGTTTAGAGCCATACTGGACTCCGTAATAAAGGTTAGTTTGAGTTCTCAACTTAAAAATAATTTGGGTTCTGGACCCGGGATACGTTCTGGACTTAAATGAAAATAAATTGGGTTATGGACCTGAGATAAGTTCTGGACTAAAATGATAATTTGGGTTCTGTACTTAAAAGATAATTTGGGTTTTGAACCCAGGATAAGTTCTAGACTTCAAATTAATTTGGGCTCTGGACTTGAGATAAGTTCTGGACTTAAACGACAATTTGGGCTCTGAATTTGAGATAAGTTCTAGGCTTAAAAGATAATTTGGATAATTTGGGTTCTGGACCCAAGATAAGTTATGGACTTAAAAGATAATTTAGTTTCTGGACCTGAGATAAATTTTGGACTTAAAAGATAATTTGGGTTCTTGACCCGAGATAAGTTCTAGACTTAAAAGATAATTTGGATTCTGAACCCGTGGTAAGTTTCTGGACTTAAAAGATAATTTAGGTTCTGGACCTGGGATAAGTTCTGGACTTAAAAGTGATTTGGGTTCTGGACCCAAGATAAGTTCTGGACTTAAAAAATAATTTAGGTTCTGGACCTGAGATAAGTTCTGGACTTAAAAGATAATTTGTTTGGTTATCTTGCGAAAAATGATTATAGTCAGTAGGATAATAAAGAAATTTTGTAAAAAATTCAACTATTTTTTTACATGCCTAAATTCTATTGCCCCCCTGTATGTAAAAATATTTTAAAAGTGTCAAAATATTTTTAGACACGCAAATATCTAGATAATTGAATTGAATAATTGAATTTACTATTTATACATTGTTCATCACTATTCACTAACTATTCATTAACAGTGATTTTTTCTTTTTTCACGAGAATTACTATTTTTCACTTTTTTATTTTTTATTTTTTGCTTTGCAATTTTCCTATATAAATGGCTCATTTCTTCAATACTCATTCATACTCACATATTTTCATATTTTAAAGCAGAGAATTAAGCAGAGAGATAAAGAGAAAATGCATGCTTCGAGATCAGGAACTCGATTCAATGCTGAGTTATTGGAATTTATTCTACGGCATAAAAATGGAACTGTAAGTCTACTAGTTGGGATGCAACTTCATCGCAGTTTAAATCAAAAGACTAAGGTAACAATGCAACTTAATATTTATTTATTATTTTATTGGTTTTTTATTATTATTTTATTATATATATTATTATTATTTATTTTATATATTATTTTTTTCTTTAATAAATATTAGAAAAAATAAATTAGCTAGTGGACTATTTAATAAATAAATAAATTAATTAATTAAAATAGGATATAACAAATGAATGTAGTCTATGAATCAATAGTATTGGTATGATGATATACTTACCTCGTGTTAACTTACCTGACTCCGTGTTAGAGCGATCGTTGTGTTATCTGGGGCGGAGGGTGTGTCTATAAAGCCCGACAATGGTATGATGTAGAACCCTCTCGAGTTAAATGGATTGTCCGAGATTGTAGTTTTGAAAGCTTTATCTTGCAATTACCATCTGAAGAGTGTCTGATAGACAGGAGTGTAGTTCAAGCATTGTTGGAGCAGTGGATGGACACGACCCATACTTTTCATTTACCTATAGGAGAGATGACCATTGGCCCAGTCGATTATACAGCCATAACCGGTATCTGGTACTATAGCCTTCCGGTCCCTCTTACCAATGATATTCTGACATATGAAGAAGTCCAATAGTTAATCGATATGGAACCGTTATTAAAAGAGCCCTTTAAGATAAAATTTGAGCTGATTCAGAGTTATTGGATGAACTATGAAGGACGGATTCATAGGGAAACAACCAAACAATATGCTCAAGGATTTTTACTGTGCTTGCTCGGGTCGACCATTTTATGCAGCACCAAATCTGCCATCCATTTATCGGTGTTGAGGGCCTTTACTGACATGAGTATGGTATCACTTTATGGCTAGGATGAAGTTGTCCTTGCCTATCTCTATCATGGACTAGAAAAGATTTGTAGGAATAAGAAGTCTTTCGTTGGTTTCATGGTGGTTATCGAGGTACTCTTCTTCTACCAATGTCAATTCCCTTCTTATACTTGCATGAATTTGATTTTCATTGTTGTTGTAGGTATGGACATATGAGCATAATCCTGTGAGGGTGCCTGGCATTTCCCGTGAGAGAATCGAGTATCAGAGATTGAATTTTTTGTTGTCGGATCGTGTAGCAGTTCATGGCTCCCACCATGTGCACACCCAGTACTATCTCATGAGTTGCTTAACCTGGGGCAAGGTAAAATAGTATTAGTATACTTTAAAATTTATATAAAAGTTCACTTACCTTATGTCATTTTGTTGGTCAATTTGGCTTGGTGGAAACAGAAGAGCGGACGAACTGAACTTCTTCCATGAATGCCGCATTGCCTTTTCAGCATACCCGCCGAGTTATTGCTGGCCTTGTGTCTAGTGGCTGGTTTCTCAGGGAGAGGGTGTATGAGTGGTTCCTTGGTTGATGAATTGCCTGGATTATACTTTAAATATTGCATCAATGCTGGAGAATGCATGGTGGTTGGCTCTGCATGGTTATGATGTTGAAACCTTTCTCTATCCACCGGGTGCATCATATGCCCGGTTTATTAGAGAAGGACTCTTGAACTTTGATGTATCTCTTATTGGCATCCGGGAAATTCCAGAGGAAAAGGAGGATAGCAATGAAGAGGAGTATCACAAAGAGGGAGGAGGGTCCATCCCTCATCCCGAGGCTAGCACTTCTCAGGTAAACTTTTACTACTTTGCCATTGTAATTACTTTTAACTTGTTTTGATTGTTTTAATGATTATTGTAGGCTACTGGCTTGTTTGGTCATGAGGCTGGACCTTCCTCTACTGCTCCTCCATTTGTTCATTCTAATCAACTGGAGATGTCATCTCATTCAGAGTGTATTGATATGAATTACCTAGTAGGTTATCCTATTCCATGATGATTTATGCTACATGTATGCATGATTATGTATGCTCTTACCTTTTTCTTTCTGGCTCGCAGCGGATGGTTGAAGAACAAAATAAGAAACTTCAAGAAGAGTTAGCTACTAGTCATCAATAGGTTGCCCATTTTGAAAAATTGTATCATCGGTCAGAGCAAAACTTTCGAGACTTTTTGTTTTAGGGGATGAGAGATCTTGGTGCTTCGTCATCTAGGGGACCCTAAACTGATGACAATGAGATTCTTTCACCTACTTAGGATGAGGACCGTTACAGATATGAATTCCAAGGTAATAGAGATTTGAGTGGTCTTGTTTCGGTGGACTTAGGATAGATGATAGGCCTCCTCCTTAAATAGGCGATGACTTTTTTAGGGTTTTGTTTGATTATGATCCACCACCTCCTTCTCAGTGATCTATTATTATTATTGTATTAATTGAGAAAATAATAATGATGATAAAAATAATAATGATGATATATAATTTGCACTTTTACTACAACTTTTGAAATTTAAATATATATATATTTTTATCATCATTATTATTTCTACACTACAATTATTGGTCTTTCCTCTTCACATTCAAAATTTTCACAGTAGCACTAATTCACAAAATCGAAGGCAACGCAGCCACTCAAAATCATTTCGTCGCTAATTTCCTATCCTTGCGGGTCTCGGTCTCAAGCCATTCCTTGTAAACTTTGGTATGGCCAATCATCCTATATAAATCTTCTTTCCCTGCTATGACCTATATTGATTTCCAAGACTCAACAAAAGATGCAAATGTTGTTTCAACTTTCAAAGCCTGAAGTTCTACAGTTGATGAGAGGTGAGAAGATTATGCTTGGTCCTGCAATTGACTTTTGTATTTCTCACTTGGCTCCTACCAAGGCATGGGGATGTTTGCTTTGTCTATGCTTGTTTGGCAAATTTTTACTTGTTTCTTTTGATGGTGATATTGACCCACGAGTATTGGGTATCATGGACCAAATGGAAGGAGGCTTGTCGCTGATACCCGTGATCTTAGCTGAGACTTTAGTTGGATTGAACCAACTTAAATTAGAATTGTCAAAGATATTGACCGAGAGTCCACTGCTGCTTCAGGTAATTACCTAAATTGCCCTTTTGGGTTTTCAATTTAGGTCTTTTTTTATTTTTTTTTTCTTTTTTTTATATTGCTGTAATTTTTGCCTAGTTTGCCCTTACAGATTTTTGGAACTAGCGAGCTGCCCTAGTTTTTTTTTTTTTACTTAGGTTGTCCTTACGGATTTTTGACCTAATGGACCCTTCTTTTTTCTCTTTTTTTTTACTTACAAATTTTACTTCAAGAGCGTCTCTGCTTGCTGAACACTCCATCTATGGATTTCGCTAGATATTTGCCATGACATCATTCTGCTAGGAAACTACTCCATCTTGCTTCTTCATTTGTTGACTGGGTTGACTGGACCCACTCACGCGCTGAAATCAACATCCGTTGATTAGTACCTTGGTGGAAGATTTCTCGTATCACCATTCAGACGTACTTGATGTATGTTCCTCTTGCTGCTCTTCGTTGAGGTACTTGTTATAATCCTCACTGGCTTGACCATCAGTATAGAGCTGAGCCTTGAGATTCTAATTTTACTCATGATTTGTACATGCCTTGTCTGACTGAAGCCTACTTGGATCGGCTGAAGCAAAGTTAGCCTGTACGCTACACTTAACGTCTGCCATAGATTTTACATTTGCCAATTTCTCTAGAAAAAATATTGTTAGAATGTAAAAATAATGAAAGTAGTAATAAGAGATGTTTCTTTTCCTTTCATAATTTGTCATCACCTTTTGCTATTGTGTTTATTTGTTTTATCCATATTTGGTCAAAATACTTAAAATAGTGCATATAGAACAATTTTAATATTAATTTTGTTTTATTAAATTGGGGAACAATCAAACATAAAGTCAGCATATACAAGATCACTCTTGTTGCCAACTAGCCCTTTCAGATTTTCTAATTGATGATTTTCTCTCGCTTAGCCCTAATTGTTACCTAGTCCACCCTTTCGAGTTTTTAGAACTAGCAGACTGCTCTAACTTTTACCTAGGCCTCCCTTTTTGAATTTTCAACCTAGCGAGCTCCTTTTTTTAATTATTTTTTTCTCTTTTTTTTATACATAAAACCTCTTCAACCTGTCAATGTTCATTGGCTCACTAAACTCATTCCCATCCATGTCTGATAACTTAACTGCACCCTTGTTCATGACTTATTTCACAACATATGGTAGTTCCCAGCTAGGCCTAAATTTCCCTCTTGGATCAGATACATTAGGCTTACATTGTTTCAACACTAAATCACCGACTTTGAGTTTTCTGATCTTAACCCTTCTATTATAGGCTCGAGCTATCCTCCTTTGATACATTTGATGATGATACAATGCTTTTAACCTTCTCTCCTCTAGTAAAGCTAATTGTGTGTATCTGCTCACTGCCCATTTTATCTCAGGCAGTTCAGCTTCCAATGAATTGATCTCAATTTCAATTGGTAACACTGCTTCCATCCCATAAACCAAAGAGAATAGTGTCATTCCAGTCGTCATTCGCACACATGTTTTGTATCCCCACAAAGCAAAAGGAAGAATTTCTGACCAATTCCTATATGTCTTGGTCATCTTGGACAGAATTTACTTAATTGTCTTATTGGTTGCTTCTTCTGCACCATTGGCTTTTGGTCTATAAGGGGAGGATCGGTGATGATGGATTTGGTACTTCGAGAATAAGTCCTTAACTGCACCTTGGAACTATACCCCATTGTCCGATATCACACCGTGTGGGACCCCATACCTGCAAATAAGATTCTTTTTAATAAATCTAGCCATTTTTCTTGCCCCCAATTTGTTGAAAGATTCGGCTTTGACCCATTTTGAAAAATAATCTACCGCTACTACAATGAAACGGTGACCATTTGAGGTTGTCGAATGTATCTCTCCTATGATGTCAATCCCCCAAGTTGCGAATGGCCAAGGTGAAGACATAGAATGCAATTCTTTAGGAGGCTTGTGATTCAAATTACCATACATCTGACATTACTGTCACTTCTTCACAAACTCAATACAATCTCTCTCCATGGTCAGCCAGAAGTAACCATGACGAATTATCTTCTTAACTAGGGCTAAACCACTCATGTGTGGATCGCAACTTCTCGCATGTGTTTCCAACATAATATGCTCCACTTCAGGCTTCCTCAAACATCTTAAATGCACCCCATCAGGCCATCTTCGATACAACTTTTCATGGAAGGTGATGTATTGTAAGGACCATCGTCTTATAGCTCTTCTTTCTTTCTTTGTTGCTTCGAATGGGTATTCTTTCTCTTCCAAAAACTGTCTTATGGTGTCATACCACGCATCATGGTCAGTATCAGTTTCCATGATTATCTCATATTCATAGCAAGGAGTCAATGAACTAGTCAAAATCAGAGGCTTAAGGAATAAGTTGACAGGATTTTCCCATACTGAAGCCAATGTGGCTAGGGCATCAACCATCTGGTTTTCTTCTCTTGGTAGGTGTATAAACCTACACTCCTTAAAGTTCTTCTTCATCATGGTCAAGTAATAGTGGTATGGTTTTAGCTTTTTTTCTTTTAACTCTCACTCTCCATTTACTTGTGATACTACCAGCAATGAATCACCAAAGACTTGCACCTTATCTACCTTCATAATCATTAGGGTTTTCAGACCAAAGATACATGCTTCATACTCCACCATATTATTGGTTGCCCTGAATTTCAACTTCTTGGCTAAAGGGATAAGTTCTCCTTCGGGTGATTCTAGCAGGACTCCCAAACCTGCTCCTTTCCTATTCACTGCTCCGTCAAAATATATTTTCCATCCTTGTACTTCTATGGCCTCTAAATGTTCATCTGAAAATTCCAAGACTACCTCTTCGCTATCCAGTAATGGTTGTTGGGCTAGGAATTCTGCCACTGCTCTACCTTTGATTTTTTTTCCTGGTTACATACTCAATCTCAAATTCTTCCAATATTATCAACCATCGTCCATACTTCCCAATCAAAGAGGGTGTCTCCCTTAAGTACTTCATCGGATCCAACCTAAAAATTGCTTGTACACTATAAGATTAAAAGTAATGCTGCAACTTCTTAGAAGACCAAACCATAGCTATACAGGTCTTTTCAATGATACTATACTTAATTTCATAAGGTAGGAGCTTTCTACTCAAATAATAGACTACGTGCGCAATCCCTGACTCGCCTGCTTGGGCTAGCATGGCTCCTATTGACTCTTCTTCTACTGCTAAGTATAGTAACAAGGGTTTACTGGGTTTAGGTAGTTTTAAAATAGGTGGATTTAGCATATACTCCTTTATTCGCTCAAAGGCTTTTTAACACTCTTCATTCCACAGGACTGGCTGATTCTTTTTAAGTAATTTGAAGATAGGTTCACAGATTGTGGTGAGCTTTGCTATAAACCTGCTAATGTACTGTAATCTACCAATGAATCCCCAAACTTCTCTCTCCGTCTTAGGGGCTGGCATATCCCTGATTGCTTTAACTTTATCAAGGTCAATCTCAATCCCATTTGGACCAATCACATGTCCCAACAATTTGCCTAATGTAACCCCAAACACACACTTCTTTGGGTTTAGTCTTAGCTTATACTTCACTGCTCTTTCAAAGAATAATTCTAAGTTTTGGAAGTATTGTTCCCTTGTATATGATTTTATCATCATATCATCAACATATACTTTGACTTCTTTGTGCATCATGTCATGAAATAATGTGGTGGCCATCCTTTGGTAGATTGCTCCAGCATTCTTTAATCCAAACGACATCACCTTATAACAAAATATACCCCATGTAGTAATGAAAGAAGTTTTGGCTTTATCCTCTTGGGCCATTAATACTTGGTTGTATTCAGAAAATCCATCTACAAACGAGTGTAGCATGCTAGAGGCTACACTATCAATGAGGACATCTATATGGGGTAAAGGAAAATCATCTTTATGGGAAGTTTTGTTTAAATCTCTATAGTCCACACAAACCCTAATTCTTCCATCTTTCTTTGGCACGGGTACTATGTTGGCTAGCCAGTCTGGATAATCTATCACTTCAAGGAACTTTGCTTGTATTTGTTTAGTGACCTCTTCTTTAACCAATTAAGCCCATTCAGGTCTTAACCACCTAAGCTTTATTTAACAGGTTTCATGTGAGTGTAAGTAGGAATAAGATGTTCAGCTATGTCTCGATCTATTCCAGGTATATCCTTATAAGATCAAGCAAATACTTCATATTTTTTAAATATTTTTCAAATCTCTCTCTCTCTCATCAGGAGTAAGTTCGGATGCTATGCTAATATTTTTAGGATTTTTGGTTGTTCCCAAATTTAATGATTATGTATCAACAGAGTTAATATTAAAGATGCTCATGTAACCACTATTTAAATGTATGAAACCATCAGGAGAAACATCACACAAGTAAGCAAAATTAGACTTTATTGCATTCATTTTGGAAAAGAAAACATCATCATCCTCATACAAAGCAGATAAATTAAAATCAAAATCATTGTCATTGTTCTCAAAATCATAAAGCAGGACATCTTCAAACTTTTCTTCAACCAGGGTAGCAATCTCCTCTGGAATTTTCTCAGCTTTTAGGACAACTTCCTTCTTCCTTTCTGGATTTGGCTCTTTATCGGCTGGCAGGGTGAGCTCTTTCTTCACTTGTTCCACTATCTTAGCAACATCAGCAAAAATTTCAAAACTCCGGATCAACTTTCCCATGAACATGATTGGCTCGGGCTTTTCTTGGAGTGGTTCCATGTTTGGAGCTTTGACAAAGATCTCTTCAAGTGGAGGGAAGCTCATCTTCTCATTCTTTTTTGGTTGGACATCTTTTTGGCTTCTTCATACCCTAACCCTTTCTTGGAAGTTTGAGTTTTGAAATTTGGAAGCTTTGTCACACCGGCCTTTCCCTTTCTAAAACCAGCTCCGGGAAAGTAGCTCATGTTCTTCATCATGTTCAAGACCTTAGAGTCCACTACTTCATCATCAGAAATTACAGCTACTTGGAAACCATTGAGTGACCTCTCAATCATTAGAGCATTAACAACCTCATTATCCTCGGCTTCAATGACCACCGTCTCATCTCCGTTAGGGAACTTGATCTTTTGATGCGGGGTGGAAGGAACCCCACGAAGAGGATGGAACCATGGTCATCCAAAAAGTAGAGCAAAAGTAACAGGTATGTCTAAAACAATAAATTCAACAATAGATTCAATTGGACCAACCTTCACAATAGCTTTAAAAGTCCCTTCGGCATGCCTCTTAGTATTATCATAAGCCCTAATGGTTACCTCGGTTGGACTTAGATCCCTCATTGCATAGCTAGCTTTGGCAATATTTTAAGTGGATAAACATTTATGGTGGACCCATAATCAGCATCACACATGGAGTCCTTTTTATTTTGATTTCTACTTTGATAAAGAGAGGACGAATGTGATCTCTCCCCTCTTTCGATAGATTCGCATCTGAGAAAGATACCATTCCCATATTAACGTCACTCTTCTTTTGAATATCTTCACATTTCATTACTCCTTCAACTTTTATGAAGTTAATCAGTTTCTCCGGTGTTATGGAGGTGGAAATTGGCATGCTAGCTAAGGCCTTGGCTATAGTTTCACGGTGCTTCTTAGAAGTGGCCAATAAGTCCCAAATGCTGACACTTGCTTGGGTTCTTTTTAACTGCTTAAGCACAATGTCATCTTCCTCTTCTTTATTCCCATTTTGACTTCCTTTCCCTTATTAGCTTCTACCTCCTTAGGTGGTGGCCTTGTATAAGGCTTACCAGATCTAGTGTTCATTACTTCATCTTCTTCAGGCTCGAACCAGGTGCATTCCTCCTTCTTTGATACAAGATCGTCATCACTGTCACTTGAATCCCAAAACTCATTCACAACACAGATTGCTACTTCTTTACCCACCATAGCTTGTTCAACTTTGCTAAATACCATTTCTTCCTTGGTTGCTTCTCCACCCATATCTTGGAAAGAAGACATGACAAAACTTTCATACAACCCTCCTCCAATCATGAAGGTCACCGGTGGTAGTACTCTATTGAACCTAGGCAATGGATTGTCTTCGGTGTTTGGATTGTTGGGCTCGGGAAGCTTCCCATTATTAATCAAATTTTAAATCTCATGCCTCAATCTCACACATCTATCCGTGTCGTGCCCTTGCATTTGATGAAATTGACAAAATGCCTTAGTGCCAAAATTAGGTGGGAGAGGGTTAGGCAAAGGATGAGGATGTAACAATCCCTTCTTTTGTAGCTTATTGAGGACCCAAGATAGCGGCTTCCCCAATTCTGAAAACTGCTTTCTTCCTCCTTGGCCAGTAGCATTAACACCAACTGCCTGCATGCTTTGGTTTCCAGACTAGTAGTTTTCTTTCTCGTTTCTTCTTGTTGAAAAGCACTTCTTCTCTCTTTCCCACTCTTCAATTTGTAGCCCAGCTTATAAAAGGTCTTTAAAATTCCAAATGAGTGTATGAGACATCCTTTTGTGAAGGCTAGGTAACACTCCTCTCACAATCATTCTAATTTGATCGGATTCATTAGGCCTTCTGTAACACTCTTATACCCTATATACGTACAATACATATTTTCAGCATATGTAAAATATGCATATACGGTATAAAAATATCACAGTCTGATTTTATAAAAATTTTCACATTTTTATTTTAAGATTTCAAATACTAATATATAAAATAAATAGTATATAAATATTCTTTGCTTGTTATAGGAATCCAAAATAAATATTTTATATGAAACTCTCTGGGAAAAATTCGCCAGAGTTTTGTTTGTAATTTGAACATTTCAAAAATTCAGCAAAACACAACCTGCATAAAACAAACACTCCCAATAAAAATCAATTCACCATTTCACCAATACTTCTCAATTTCTCCATATTTTCTCAAAATACTTATATATAGATATATAAATTAATAACACATATAAAATCCCATCTGAACAAATTATTCAAAACATTCTTTACAATTTACATTATATATTTCCAAAAACATATCATAACATATATAATATCAAAATACATTGTAATATCAAATATCTGCATGCTGGCAAGTGGCTCTGATCTTGATGTACCCAAAAACAACTCTTCAAGCTCAATATATACAAACCTAGACCCGTCCAGGTCTAGTAGAACTCTCCGGCTCTACCAAATCATCCATGACACCTGCGCGACGAATTACAATTGCGCTAAGCCGAAGCCTAATGGTACAAACTTTAATAATAATAATAAAACTCAGTGCAATGCCAATGCACAATGCATATAGATGTCACATCATTCTACTTTCTTATATTTTTCAAATATTTCATAATCACAACTCATAGCATTATATTATTCAATTGTATCACAATTCATAATTCACATTAAAGCAAAGACAAGCATGGGCCCAAAAAGGATCTAATATGCTATTCAAATTTCAGAGTTACTCTTTGGTCCATAATGACACTATGCGTCTAGCCCTGTAGGCAATATATCCATGGATAATGTAACAGCCCCGGTCTCTTGGACCTCAACCTGGCTAGACCCTTGGGCCCTAATAACTTGGTCCTCAACCCGGCTAGACTGCTACAGTTTTTGAGGCTTACGACCCAGTCTTTTCACCCCAAAAACATCATATTTATCAGCTGGCTTGGCTTATGATCCAGTCTTTTCACCATTTCAGCATATAGCCCGTAGGCAATCATAGGCATGCTGCCAAACCCAGAACTCTGAAAATTGAATAACATACTAGGCACGCAATTTATTTATATTTCTCATTATTAATCTCTTTCTCATTTTTACATATTCAATCTAGGCACATTATCTTATTTTCACTTTTTTTTCTCACTTTTCTCATTTTTCACATCTTTCTCATTTTTCTCATTTTTCTCACTTTTCTCATTTTTATCAATATCAATTCATTTCATTATTACACATATCTCATTTTTGCATTCACAACATATTACCCAATTACTTTGGGTATTTTCACATAATACGCATATTTCACATTCTACACAATTTAGCCATTATCAATGGCTTTTCACAATGCATTTAACACATATATGACATTACAAATGCCATAGTACATTATTCATACTCAATCAATGAACCAAGTAACTTAACACATTTTTCAACCAAAATGTGTTAAGTCCAAATGTCATGCAAATATAAACAATATATTTAAAGTTTATACATACCTCAACTGGCAACCCAAAGCAAGCTTAACACAACCTCCAATCCGATCATTCCAACTTGCCCTTCACCACTTGGATGAAGCAAATCAACCTCCCTCAATGCCTATACCAAATGTGATCATACATAATCATTTAATATCACATTCTAAGGTATTCTCAACCTCAAACCATAATTAAACATCACTCTAAACCAAATCCCAAAATTAAGCTTCACCTCACTTTAACTTTGAAAAACCATATCAAGCCATTTAAAGTAGTATTTTAAGTTTACTAATATCATTAGAAACATGTTTTAGCATGTTTAAACCAATTACATTAATTAACCACATGCATATGTTCAAAACTCTGAAATGGCATAACCTTCACCATTGAAGGATCTCCATTCCAACTCAATCCAATTATCATTTCAATCTTATTTCCACCACTTATATCATTAAATAACATGATTTAAGCATTAAAATCAAACAATTAATCATTCTTTGAAAATTCACTTTTCCAAAACCCTAAATCAATACCACCATCTTCAAACTCTATCCAAACTTAACTAAATCCATCATTTGATTTTAAAATCCTTGTTTATGCATCAAAACAACACATTTGGAACCAATTTTCACAATTAAAACTCATGATTTCAAAAACTCAAATGTTCCATAACCCTAAATTCTATCTTTTCACCAAACTCAACTTAAATTCAACCATTTCTTTAATTCAACCTTAAAATCATTGTTAACTATCCAAAATAACATCATACACACCCATTCCAATAATTATAACATGCTACATCAAAACCCCAAACTCAGCATAATCCAATATTCTATAGAATTCAAAGAAAAGAGTTGAAAACTTACTAATTTTGGTGGAAATCACCAAAAATCCAATCTGAATACTTGAAATCCTTCAATTTTTGGAGTATGGAAGAAGCAAATCCCTCTCTTGAAACCATGAAAGTCAACCTTAAGGAAAGAAGAAGAAGAAGATGAAAAAAAATGATTTTCTCTTTCCTCCCACTCACATTTTCAAACTTATATATATATTGTTATTTTAATATATTTTTAATTAATTAATTAATTAATTAAAAGCCTAAAATATTATCTTCCATCCAAAATTATTTATTTTTGAATTATTTTATTAATTTAAAATTTTTAAGATTTAATTACCAAAATACCCTTTTACTTTGACTTTTCTTTTTAAAAAGTGTTGACTTTTTATATGTTGTATATATTTTACATATATATCAAATATATATTCCACTTTTTCATTTAAAATCCCTTCATTTTTCATTTAAAACCATTAATTTAATTTATCCATTTAAATTATAATTTATTTTATCAAATTTTTAAAAATTAGAACTTTTCAAAAATTTGGGGTATTACACATGCACAAGTAATGTGTATCTTATATACACATCAAATGTACCTTATATGTGTATCAAATATTAAGTATGTAATGTATTAATCCAACATATACAATTAATATACTATATGTATATGTTATATATAATCTAGATATATATGTTGAGTATATATAAAATTTTATATCTCTAAAATCACGGATGTGACACCTTCTCTTAAGCAAAGCAGCCTTATTCCTCCATCTTTTCACATAGTCCACAAAATTCACATTTATCCTTTGTCTAATGGAGTCAACTTCCATTAAGGTAACTTCCATCTCGACATTGTATCTATATTGTTGGATAAAGGCCTTGTATAGCAAATCCCAACTCTTTTGTATGCCATTATCTAAGGTATTGAACCAATTTTGGATAATAGGATCCAATGAGAGCATGGAGTACCTTAGAGTTTGAGCCTTAGTAGCTCAAGCAGACTGCATAGTAGTGATATACCGCTTCACTTGGAGATGAAGATTTTTGGTTCCATCAATCTTTGCAAAGGATTGCATCGTGAACTTGTAAGAAACTTCTTCATCTAGCTCAAATAATTTGTTAACTTCGGACATTTCTTCGATTTTCAGCTTCTTTTCAAACTTCTTTTCTAGATCATCAATCATTTTTTCAACATCTAAAGTTTCAGTTTTCTCCACAGCTATTCTTTCTACAACCTTTGACTCTTTCTTCTTGTCTTGAGGATCTTGAAAGAATTGAGCCCAATCGTCATCATCAACGATCACCTTATGATCATTAAAAGCCACTTCACCAACTTTGGCCTTCCCCTTATCTTTCTTAGTGCTTGCAGAAGCTTCGGCATTGTCCCAAACATTGTAGTCATTTGATTCTTCATGATCTCAGCTAGGGCCCCCTTTAGTTCTTCCATTTTAGCATTGAGGGTGTCGTCCACCATTCATTGAATTTGTTCAGGCTCCATTGCTTTTGGTGAAAAAGTGATTGAGTTGCTACTAGATTCTTTGTCTCCGGCATAGGTCAGATTATCGTAAGCTCTTGAAATGTCGTAATCCAGGGCTATGAGCCAGAAAGGATTAATGATATGTGATGTGATGCATGTATGCATGTATACACAAATAATAAACAAGAAAGGATAAATAGGACATTTCTTTCCACCTTATAAATTCCGCACACAGATGGTGAGTCTTTTTTCCTAGGTATATGGTTAACAAAGTACCAACATTGGGTATCTTTTTTCCAAATATTTCACTCGGACATTTCAACCAATAATTATATTTTCAAAAATGAAAATCAGTTCATGATAATTCCCATTAAGTAGGTTTTAATCTATTCAACCAACTATAGTAGCTTTTATGCTATATTGGATTAAAACTAAATTAAAAGGTTTATTATAAATAGATTTCTCACTTGAAAAAGTAACTAATGATTCATGCCAAAAATAAGTCCATGATTAATAATTCTTAGTATAAACTAGGCTCACAATTGATTTTTGGTATTTCATAATTAACCTAAATATTTGTAAGCTCTTTCAAAAGATTATGAAAATAATTTTATTTTTAAGCCCATTTATAAAAAGATTTTAGAAAAAATGGATTTTGGGCTTTGTATTTCGGTCATGACAAAAGAATGTTTGATTTGTTTTTTAGAAAAGTTTTATGTCCAAAGACCATCTTGAAAAGTTTTGAAAATATCTTTGATCTTTTGGATTTTAAAGAAAAATTTATTTTGAGTTTACAATATACTTAGGTCATATAAGAAAAAGAACAAACCAAATAAGCCATTATTTAAGCCAAGATAAATTAACCATAGTCAAACAACAAGCATTTGGAGTAAAAACCTAAGGAAAGTAACTAGGCCAATTACATGAGCTTTAGTCTTTGGGTTAAAAGGCTTAGGTTCCCATAGCGAGTATATACTAAATGGTACAAGGTTATGAGTGGTTATGCTATGCTCGATCTCCATACCTTGAGTGAAAGTATGGTATCCCTTACATAATACAACACGGGTAACACGGGCGTCTTAACTCACGCACATGATGCAATATAATATGATGCAATGGATAATATCATGATAAGAAATAATAGAATAATATAGAGACCAACGGAATCAAATTCTCTTATCCCAGTGGAGTCGCCACTGGGAACGGAGATTTTTGCCCCCACTCCCGATGTAATGGTTCTTGCGACTTCGGCACTGTTTAGGCTCGGGGCCTTAGAGAACATGGGCCTAAGCCTTAAAAAAATGGAGTCGCCACCCGAGCAGACCGAAAAAAGAGAAAAGGGTGGATGACTTAATTCCTAAGGAATCTCTAACCCCCTAATGGGTTTGGAAAGTTGGGTACATGTGGGAAAGGTGAGAAACGGCCTAGCACCCTCCACAATGCCCGGTTCATGAGAACCGGCCTCCTTTGCAGGTCATAATATTATAAAATTCTTAAATATAATGATATTATCCATAATGCATGAGATCATAAGAATAAATAAATACTTTATTTAAATCACAATAATGTCCAAATAAAATAAATAAATGGACACCCATCCAATGATAGAAATATGTCCTTACATCATCCATGTCTAAAACTAAATAGGACACCCATCGAAAAGGTGGAAACGTGTCCTTTACATTGGTTCAAAAAACTTTAAAATAAAATAAATTACATGATGCTCACGACATGAGGTACCCAAAAAATGGAAACATACCCCTTACAATATTTTGAAATCAAGATAAATCAATAAAAATAGCCAACCATTCATTATAAATAAATCTTTCATCAAAGATATCAAACATCAATCAAAATATATAATAAACATTCGTCTAATTGAAATAAAATAGTAAGTATATAAATTTAGGGTTCATGCATCAATTTAGGTTTCTTTGATTTCATGTTTTAACAATTAGGGTCTTGTAATTTAGTTTACTGGATTAAACAATTTGAGAAATATTTAATATAGAAGAAGTAATATAGCTACTGGATTTTTCAAGATTTAAGGTTTGAAATAAATTAGGATTTGAATCTAAGGAATGGATGTTTTGGATTTAGGGTTTCAGAAGTTGTGTAAAAATAATAGTAAAATTTAAGTTAAAATAAATAACATCGAAGATCATGAAAATTGGATTTTAAATTAGGTATTTGGAAAGAATAGGCTACTTGTGATTTTAGAAAAATAGGTTTGGTTAGGGTTTTAAGAAAACAGATTATTGTTTTGTGATTTTAGAAAAGTGTAATTAGGGTTTTAGATTTTAAAAATATGTTTTATGGGTATTAAGATATTAGGGTTTTGAAAAAATAGTTTTAAGGTTTTAAATAGAGTTTAGATGGTAAGTAGAATAATTGATCAAATAATAAAAACATCATCTATTGTATGTTTAAACAATTGATCAATTGAATGATGAAGCCACTGTAAACAAAAATAAGTAAAAAGAAACTCAAACCTTCGTTGTTGGTTCCACCACAACTTGAATTCTGGTTGAACAATAACCAAAGACAGAGTATGTTGCCTTTGATGGATTTCCTTCTTGCTTGCTGACTATTGCTTTTCAAGTCCAAGGTTCTAAAAAAGTCCAATCTCCTATTAAAAGATCAAAGTCTCAAGTCTCAAGCTCAAAAGTTTGAATAATTGCCAAAAGTCCCATTTCTGTGTGTTTTGATATGGTATTTATAAGAAAAATCAAAACCTAATACTAATTGGTTAAGGAAATAAAAACCATTTAGGAAATAAAATAAAAAACCAAAATCAAATAGAATAGGGCTTCAGAAAAAATTGCGCCGGTAAAAATTATGCTGTCAAGAATTGCTACAGGGCGTGTTGGCTAGGCGAGGGCCATAGGCCAGTTCGTCGCAGGAAAAACCTACGGCGAATTGGCTTGTGGCCAATTCGTTGCAGGTTTTTGTAATATCCCAATGTATGCCCTAGAAGTTTTGAATATTATTGTTGTTTGATTTGAATTAAATGTATATATGTTTTAGCAAAGGAAATGATTGTGTTAATGGAATGTATATGTTGTATATATGTTAATATATATAACATATATGTTGGTCAAGTGTAAAGTCAAGGGAAGAAGATATTTTTTATTTGGGATGAGTGAAATTACTTAAGAGGGCAAGAGTTTTAAAGGAAGTGTGAACAAATAGAAAAGGGCATTTAAGTAATTGTGTTGATGGAATTGCTTGGTGGATATTTAAAGAAGAAAAGAAGGTTGAATTGTCTTCATTTCTTTTCTTTTCTTGGTATAGCCGGCCATTTCAAAGGAAGAGAGCAAAAGTGAGGTTTGCTTATTCATGTTTCAAATTGAAGGAGAAATCAAAGGTTTTGGTTGGAGATTTGTGAAATTTCTTCATCTAAGGTAAGTACTCTCTTGTTTTCCATTGGTATTTTGAAGATATGTTTGAAGTGTGTTGTGATTTGATAATATTATGATTTGGTATGTTTGAGATGAGTTTCTAAATGTTGAAATTGATTGTGAGTTAATTTAGTGTTGGTTTGGTTTTGGTTGAAGATGGTAGGTTAAAAGTGATGTTGTTTTTTTTAGGGTTTTGAAGTGGAAGGTGATTAAATGTGTTGATGATGGGTTGTTAAGGTGAATATTGTGGTAAACATGTGAAATATGTGTTTAGAACATGGATTACATTCATTTGAATTATGCTATATTGTGTATAATGTAATTGAGTGCAACCAAAGGGGACTTGGACATATTAAGGGTTTCAATTCATGAGAGACACGGCCAAAAGCAAGGAGAGACACGGCCAATTCATGAGAGACACAGCCAAGTCCATGGAAATTTGGCCGTGTTGGGTGATTTTTGGAGGAGACACGGCCGTGTCCCTTGCCCATGTTGGTTTCTGTTGCTTTTGGTTGAGAGGCTTTTGGTTGAGAGACACGGCCACAAGCTTGGCCGTGTCCCTTGAGTGTGTTGGTTACTGTGTTTGGTTTTTGTTCTTCTTACATGATTGAGTTTGAACTTCCATTTGATAATGCATATGATATTATATGAACAAGGTGGTGTAATATGCATTGTAAAACTTGTGAATGGCAATGTGTTATATGAATAATGTATCTTGAAATGTTATACCAATGATGCTATGTGAATAATATGAATTGAGATATAATATGATGATGCTAGGTGAATAATATGAATTGAGATACAACATGATATGAGGCCATTGTGATTGGCTATGATAATTCAAATGTGATGTGAAGCCATTGTGTTTGGCTATGATGATTCAATTGAAAGAACATAAGGCATGTTTGCCTAATTGATGATGAGAATTGAGAATGAAACAATAAATGAATTGTGTGTCTAATGTGTTATTCATTTTCAAAGTTTTGTTGTTGGTGGCATGCCTATTGGTAACATTCTCTTAAAGTTAGGTTGGATTTGATCCTTGAAGCCTAATTGAGATGTTACAACCCTTGAAGCTAGGTTGGATTGGTTCTTGAAGCCAAGTTGGGTTGATACTTAGCATGCTTTGTTCCCCTTGAAGCTTGGTTGAACCTAAATCCTTGAAGCCTAGTTGGGTTTATGATATTGATAAATGTGATAACAAAACCAAAGCATTAACTCTGAAAGTTGAATGGCATATTAGTGTGTCTTGGGCCCATGCTTGTCTTTGTTTAATGTTATTCATGTATGGTAAAATGATTAACTAATGAGATATATGGAAAGGATATTGAAATGTGATATGTTTATATATGTGGTTTATGAAATATAAAGGTATGTTGTTAACCTTTCATCTATGATACTGATTTGAGTAATCAAATGTGTGACATTGCAATGCATTATAGTATAGTGTTGGTATATTTTGTACTACTAAGCCGTTGGCTTAGCGCGATATTGTTTGATCGCGCAGGTAACAGAGTTGAACTTGAGAGCTCCTTAAGACCGAGTGAGAGTAGACATTGAGGTGTTATTTTGTGACTTAAAGATCAGAGAAGAGCTGCCAATCATGTATATATATTCTATGTTTTGTAAATTTTGATTTATAATATACTTGTAATAACTTCCGCTGTGAATTAATAAATATTTTTATATGGTGTCTTTTGGATTTCTTTTAAATGTTTGAGATTGGTTTCACTTATTTACAAAGATATTTGTTGTGTTTCTTTTTAAATTGTGGCATTTTCTATATTCAGTATACGTATGTTACGATCGTTTAAGCATGCTTGGTACGTATACGGTATATAGGGGTGTTACAATTGTTTTGGTATCAGAGCCTAGGTTTGAGATTCTCAACCTAGGTCAAGTGTAAGAAAAAGAGTATTTTGATTGAAAAAAGTGGATTTTTGAATAACATACATGTTTGGCATTGGCAGTCTCTGATCTTTGATGAGAGGTATTCTGCTGTGTTTGCAGATATAGGTTGTGATGGATTCTCACTCACGTCAGTCAGTTGAGGGTAGTGCGGAGAGTGTAGCTCCGGATGAGAGTGGAGAGGGAGTTAGATTGGATAGTGTTGGAGAGGTACCTATTTCTGTGTCGGGAAGACCAGCTGGTGAGGATGTTCCGCCAGTTTGGGTTAGGAATGTGGTAGAGGCTTTGAGGCAAGCACCAGTGCAACCACCGCCACCACCCCCACAGCCTTTGGTATCAGTGAGACAGTATGATAAGCTAAGGAAGTATGGAGCAGAAGACTTCTTGGGTACTATTGATCCAGCTGTAGCTGAGCAGTGGCTAGATAAAGTACAGAGGATATTTGTTCAGTTACAAGCCACTCCAGAGGAAAAATTTGATTATGCAAGATCCTTGTTGCAGAAGGACGCATATGACTGGTGGAGGACAGTGCCCCATGCTATGGATGATCCACCAACACTGTCCTATGCTAATTTTCTAAAAGAGTTTGAATTGAAGTATACTCCTAGGGAGTACAAAGATGTGAAGAAAATGGAGTTTCTAAGCTTGAAACAAGACAACCGGTCAGTAACGGAATATGAGGTTGAGTTTATCCGGTTGAGCCATTATGCTGGGGGTATTATATCTGATGACATTGATAGATGTAGGAGATTTGAGGAGGGATTGAGGCCCTCTATCATGTGTCATGTGGCTGGATCAAGATATCATGATTTTTCCCAGCTAGTGGCAGCAGCTAGGAGCGTGGAAAGAGCTCAGGTTATTGCAGCTGCTTCAGAGGAAGAAATCAGGGTTAGAAGGCCCCAGTTTGAGGCAGGGTCTTCATCTGTGAAAAGAGGTAAAGGAAGTTTTGTTCCTCGGGTTAGTAGGAGTCAGAGGCCAGCGGGTAGGTCAGTACAGTTTCAAAGGCATAGATCTAGACCTACAGTTTCAGTGGCGAGTGCTCCGACCCCAGTGATGCAGAGATCCACCTTACCCATCTGCATTCATTGTGGTAGACCACATGGTGGTCCTTGTTGGAGGACTGGTGTGATAGGAGTATGTTTCAGATGTGGGTCGCCTTATCACTTTGTTAGAGATTGTCCTGAGAGACAGGAGCGGATGTCAGAGGATACTGCAGCTTCCCGACCTAGTGTGAGGGGAGGTCGTGGAGGCAGAGGTTTCATCAGAGGAGGTAGATCTGGGTTCAGTTCTAGAGGAGATTCTACATCCAGGGAGAGTAGACCAGAGGAGGCTGGATCTTCTCAGAGGATTTATGTGATGCAGAGGCAACCAGATGCTTCGGCAGTCATAGCTGGTACTTTTTCTTTATTTGGTATTTCAGTACTTGCTTTGATTGATCCGGGTTCCACACATTCATATATTAGTGCATCTGTTTTGCCTGTGTCTAATGTGCATGCTGAATCCCTAGGATTTGATGTTTTGGTGACAAATCCTTTAGGGCATAGTGTGATAGTTAGTAAGGTGCACCGAGATAGTGCAGTAATGGTGCAAGGTGAGGAGTTCCTTGGAGATTTAATTGAGATGCCTTTTAAGGAATATGATGTGATTCTAGGCATGGATTGGTTATCTAGACATGGAGCTTTGGTAGATTGTAAAAAGAAAGTTGTTACCTTGAGAACCAGTGATGGTAGAGAGGTGTTAGTAGCTAGTGAGCAGGGACAGCTAGTATCCTTGTTTGTTTCAGCTGTTGCAGCTAGGAGATTGATTAGAAAAGGGTGTGATGCTTACCTTGCTTATGTTGTGGATACTAGAGTAAAAAGTTCTCAACTTGATGATATACCCTCAGTTGCAGAGTTTCCAGATGTGTTTCCAGAGGAGTTGCCAGGGTTGCCTCCTGAGAGAGAGGTGGAGTTCGGTATTGAATTATTGCCTGGTATCACTCCTATCTCCATTACTCCTTATAGAATGGCACCTGCTGAGATGAGAGAACTGAAAGTGCAGTTGCAGGAGTTGTTGGATAAAGGGTTTGTTCGCCCTAGTGTTTCACCGTGGGGAGCTCCTGTTCTGTTTGTGAAAAAGAAGGATGGTACTATGAGATTATGTATCGATTATAGGCAATTGAACAGAGTGACTATTAAAAATAAATATCCTTTGCCTAGAATTGATGATCTCTTTGATCAATTGAAGGGTGCAGCAGTGTTTTCTAAAATTGATTTGAGATCAGGGTACCATCAGTTAAGGGTCAGAGCTGAGGATATTCCTAAGACAGCTTTTCGTACGAGGTATGGGCATTTTGAGTTTCTAGTTATGCCTTTTGGTTTGACGAATGCACCTGCTGTTTTTATGGATTTGATGAATAGGGTGTTTAGGCCCTATCTTGATCAGTTTGTAGTGGTCTTTATTGATGATATTTTGGTGTATTCGCGTAATGAGGAGGAGCATGATAAGCATCTGCGGATTGTGCTGCAGATTTTGAGAGAGAAGCAATTGTTTGCTAAACTGTCGAAGTGTGAGTTTTGGCTTGACCAAGTTACTTTTCTCGGTCACATAGTTTCAGCCGAAGGTATTAGAGTTGATCCGAGTAAGGTTGAAGCTATTCTGAATTGGAGTCCACCAAAGTCTGTGACTGAAGTTAGAAGTTTTCTGGGTTTGGCAGGCTATTACCGGCGGTTTGTGAAAGGATTTTCTTTGATAGCTACTCCACTTACCAGATTACTTCGAAAGGGAGTTAGATTTGTGTGGACAGATCAGTGTCAGGCTAGTTTCGAACAATTGAGAGAAATGTTGACTCAAGCGCCTGTTCTTACTTTACCTGTGGAAGATAAACAATATGTGATTTACAGTGATGCTTCACATAGTGGTTTGGGTTGTGTTCTGATGCAAGAAGGTAAAGTGATAGCTTATGCTTCTCGACAGTTGAAACCGCATGAGCTCAATTATCCGACCCATGATTTAGAATTGGCAGCCATTGTGTTTGCATTGAAGATTTGGCGACATTATCTGTATGGGGAAAAGTGTTTTATCTATACTGATCATAAAAGTTTAAAATATTTGGGTGTCCAAAGAGAGCTAAATCTTCGACAGAGGAGATGGTTAGAGTTGATTAAAGACTACGACTGTTTGATTGATTATCATCCTGGTAAAGCAAATGTTGTGGCTGATGCCTTAAGTCGGAAGTCTTTAGCAGGTTTGACTACTTATTCGCTCTCGTTGCTTGTTGAGTTGAGAGCGTTGCATGCCAATTTTGTATCTTGTGATGATGGTGCATTGTTGGCACAATTGCAATTGAAACCAGTATTGTTGGATCAGATTAAAGAGGCTCAATTGGCTTATGAGAAGATTCAGAAGATTATTTCAGATTGCCAGAATGGAAAGGGTCGAGATTTTATTGTGAGAGGTGATGGGAGTCTTTGGTTTAAGAACAGAATGTGTGTACCTGATGATACTAATTTGAGAAGGGTCATTTTAGAAGAAGCACATCAGTCAGTATTTGCTATGCATCCGGGCAGTACAAAGATGTATCATGATTTGAGACAGCATTATTGGTGGTCTGGTATGAAGAGAGACATTGCAGATTTTGTGTCTAAATGTCTCACATGTCAGAGGGTAAAAGCTGAGCATCAAGTTCCAACAGGGTTACTTCAACCTTTAGCAGTGCCTGAATGGAAATGGGATAGAGTAACCATGGATTTCGTATCTGGTCTGCCATTGACACAAAGAAAGCATGATGCTATTTGGGTGATTGTTGACAGGTTGACTAAGACAGCTCATTTTCTTCCGGTTCGGATGGATTACTCTTTGGAGAGGTTAGCTGAGCTGTATATCCATGAGATTGTGAAGCTGCATGGTGTTCCAACTTCTATAGTGTCTGACCGAGACCCCAGGTTTACTTCAAGGTTTTGGAAGAGCTTACATGGTGCATTGGGTTCTCGATTGCATTTCAGTACTGCTTTCCATCCGCAGACAGATGGGCAGTCCGAGAGGGTGATATAGATTATCGAGGACATGTTGAGAAGCTGTGTTATTGATTTCTCTGGAAGTTGGGATGGATTCTTACCACTTGTTGAATTTGCTTAGAACAACAGTCATCAATCAAGCATTGGTATGGCACCATTCGAGGCATTATATGGTAGACGATGTAGGACACCTTTATGTTGGAGTGAGCTTGGAGAAGGTAAGTTAATTGGTCCTGATTTGGTCAAAGAAACTGAAGGGAAAGTGAAAGTGATTCGAGAGAGGTTGAAAACAGCTTCAGACCGACAAAAATCTTATTCAGATTTGAAGAGGAGAGACATTGAATATAATGTGGGAGATAAAGTATTTTTGAAGGTGTCTCCTTGGAAAAAAATCTTGAGGTTTGGTCGGAAAGGGAAATTGAGTCCTCTTTTCATTGGACCGTATGAAGTTTTGGAAAGAGTTGGGCCAGTTGCTTATCGGCTTGCTTTGCCACCTGAGTTAGAAAGGATTCATAATGTATTTCATGTTTCTATGTTGAGGAGATACAGGTCGGATCCATCTCATGTGTTGCCAATTGAATCTATTGAAGTGAGTCCAGATTTGACATTCGAAGAAGAACCAGTTGCTATCTTGGCACGTGATGTGAAAGAGTTGAGAAATAAGAAAGTGCCTTTGGTAAAGATTTTGTGGAAGAATCATGGGAGAGAAGAAGCAACTTGGGAGAGTGAACAAACCATGCGAGATCAATATCCTCAACAATTCCAGAATTGATATCAGGTAATTTCGAGGACGAAATTTCTTTTTAGAGGGGGAGAATTGTAATATCCCAATGTATGCCCTAGAAGTTTTGAATATTATTGTTGTTTGATTTGAATTAAATGTATATATGTTTTAGCAAAGGAAATGATTGTGTTAATGGAATGTATATGTTGTATATATGTTAATATATATAACATATATGTTGGTCAAGTGTAAAGTCAAGGGAAGAAGATATTTTTTATTTGGGATGAGTGAAATTACTTAAGAGGGCAAGAGTTTTAAAGGAAGTGTGAACAAATAGAAAAGGGCATTTAAGTAATTGTGTTGATGGAATTGCTTGGTGGATATTTAAAGAAGAAAAGAAGGTTGAATTGTCTTCATTTCTTTTCTTTTCTTGGTATAGCCGGCCATTTCAAAGGAAGAGAGAAAAAGTGAGGTTTGCTTATTCATGTTTCAAATTGAAGGAGAAATCAAAGGTTTTGGTTGGAGATTTGTGAAATTTCTTCATCTAAGGTAAGTACTCTCTTGTTTTCCTTTGGTATTTTGAAGATATGTTTGAAGTGTGTTGTGATTTGATAATATTATGATTTGGTATGTTTGAGATGAGTTTCTAAATGTTGAAATTGATTGTGAGTTAATTTAGTGTTGGTTTGGTTTTGGTTGAAGATGGTAGGTTAAAAGTGATGTTGTTTTTTTTAGGGTTTTGAAGTGGAAGGTGATTAAATGTGTTGATGATGGGTTGTTAAGGTGAATATTGTGGTAAACATGTGAAATATGTGTTTAGAACATGGATTACATTCATTTGAATTATGCTATATTGTGTATAATGTAATTGAGTGCAACCAAAGGGGACTTGGACATATTAAGGGTTTCAATTCATGAGAGACACGGCCAAAAGCAAGGAGAGACACGGCCAATTCATGAGAGACACAGCCAAGTCCATGGAAATTTGGCCGTGTTGGGTGATTTTTGGAGGAGACACGGCCGTGTCCCTTGCCCATGTTGGTTTCTGTTGCTTTTGGTTGAGAGGCTTTTGGTTGAGAGACACGGCCACAAGCTTGGCCGTGTCCCTTGAGTGTGTTGGTTACTGTGTTTGGTTTTTGTTCTTCTTACATGATTGAGTTTGAACTTCCATTTGATAATGCATATGATATTATATGAACAAGGTGGTGTAATATGCATTGTAAAACTTGTGAATGGCAATGTGTTATATGAATAATGTATCTTGAAATGTTATACCAATGATGCTATGTGAATAATATGAATTGAGATATAATATGATGATGCTAGGTGAATAATATGAATTGAGATACAACATGTTATGAGGCCATTGTGATTGGCTATGATAATTCAAATGTGATGTGAAGCCATTGTGTTTGGCTATGATGATTCAATTGAAAGAACATAAGGCATGTTTGCCTAATTGATGATGAGAATTGAGAATGAAACAATAAATGAATTGTGTGTCTAATGTGTTATTCATTTTCAGAGTTTTGCTGTTGGTGGCATGCCTATTGGTAACATTCTCTTGAAGTTAGGTTGGATTTGATCCTTGAAGCCTAATTGAGATGTTACAACCCTTGAAGCTAGGTTGGATTGGTTCTTGAAGCCAAGTTGGGTTGATACTTAGCATGCTTTGTTCTCCTTGAAGCTTGGTTGAACCTAAATCCTTGAAGCCTAGTTGGGTTTATGATAATGATAAATGTGATAACAAAACCAAAGCATTAACTCTGAAAGTTGAATGGCATATTAGTGTGTCTTGGGCCCATGCTTGTCTTTGTTTAATGTTATTCATGTATGGTAAAATGATTAACTAATGAGATATATGGAAAGGATATTGAAATGTGATATGTTTATATATGTGGTTTATGAAATATAAAGGTATGTTGTTAACCTTTCATCTATGATACTGATTTGAGTAATCAAATGTGTGACATTGCAATGCATTATAGTATAGTGTTGGTATATTTTGTACTACTAAGCCATTGGCTTAGCGCGATATTGTTTGATCGCGCAGGTAACAGAGTTGAACCTGAGAGCTCCTCAAGACCGAGTGAGAGTAGACATTGAAGTGTTATTTTGGGACTTAAAGATCAGAGAAGAGCTGCCAATCATGTATATATATTCTATGTTTTGTAAATTTTGATTTATAATATACTTGTAATAACTTCCGCTGTGAATTAATAAATATTTTTATATGGTGTCTTTTGGATTTCTTTTAAATGTTTGAGATTGGTTTCACTTATTTACAAAGATATTTGTTGTGTTTCTTTTTAAACTGTGGCATTTTCTATATTCAGTATACGTATGTTACGATCGTTTAAGCATGCTTGGTACGTATACGGTATATAGGGGTGTTACAGTTTTTCCTGCAGCGAATTGGCCCAAGCCAATTCGTCGCCGATTTCTATTTTTAATTTATTTTTTATCTTTTCTTCTTCTTTTTTTATTTATTTTTTATTTTAATTAAAAATAAATACTATAAGTAATAAATATTATTAAAAATATCACAAAAATTATTTTGGACTATATAAAAATATTGGACTGGACAAGATCAAAAATTAAGAGTCTACAGATAGCATAGCCAATTCTTCTTCATCATTTGAGCTCTCAACTTCTTTGATGGCTTTGAGAGCTATTCCTTTTCTCTTATCTTTTTCACCTTTTTCTTCCTATCTTTCGGTGTGCAATTCGAAGGTGAGTAGTTTTTCGATGAGTTCATCGATTCTCAAAGAGCTAAGGTCATAAGCTTCTTCAATTGAAGAAACTTTAGACTCAAAGTTCTTCTTTGCTCTAAGTGCTCTCAAGATTTTGCTTTTCGCATCATCTTAATGATATATCTTGCCATATTTCTTCATCTCATTTACAATGGCAAGCAAGCGGTTTGTCATATTGGTGACATTTTTGTTGGGCATCATTTTGAATAGCTCATACTCATGCACATATATTTGCTTCTTGATAAGCCTCACTTGGGTAGTACCCTCATGATAGTTCTCAACAGTTTTCCAAATGCAATGTGCACAAGTGAGATGTTGAACTCTCCCACCTTCTTCTCTTGATATTGAATTCATCAACATAGAGGCTGCTCTATGGTTCTTGAACGAATATCTCACATTGGCGTTTGACCATTGTGGCTTAGAAAGAGGAACTTGGACACCATCAACTTCATGAGTAGGAGGTTTCCACTCATTTTCAACAAAATCCAAAAGCTCAATTCCTTCACTATCTAAGAACAAGAACATTTTGTGTTTCCAATAAGAATAATCAGTTCCATTGAAATTGAGTCTAAGGAATGAATTTAGATTTCCATGTGAAGAGATGTTTGTTGGTGGAATGGTTGCCATTTTGGATCAAATTTCTCAATTAAGTTTGAAGAAAATAACTAGCTCTGATACCAATTATTGTCCCAAACTAGCAACCAAGAAGGGGAGTGAATTGGTTGATTTTAAGAATTGATGGTAAATTAAAAAATCAAAATCAAATCAAACCAAGAGCAGGAATAGAGAAGAATGAACAAACGAGAATTTATAGTGGTTCAGATTTCCTCAATCCTACATCCACTTCCTCAACAACTTGTTAAGGTTCCACTAATCTTGAGTTTTTAAAAGCTTAACTATAACTTGGTGTTTTTCCTAGCTCATACCAAACTATTACAATGGTTTGAGCTCAATCCTCACAACCCTTACAAGAGTTTTCCTAGGCTCACTCTCACAACCTAAGTGTTTCCAAGCTCACACTCAAACTTACAATTGGTGCGTAATTCTCACACCTAACACTCAATCAATAAAATTATAGATTTTGATATAAATAAAACGAAAGTGATTTGCCTTAGCTATTTCAATTCTCTTAACCTCTTAAACAAGAGATTTCTTAAGGTATTTATATCCAATTTAGTCTAACTAGCCGTTATTAATCATGTGAAATATTTTATTAGGCTAGTCTTTGACAATTAAAAGATTTCACAGGGAGAGGATATCCTGGAACTAAAGATGGTTGCCCAGACACAATGGGCAATCGTCTATTGCATAGGGATGGTCACTCCATTCAAAAGTTCTTCTGACAGTCAAACTGTGAGTGCTCTGTTAGTGAAATTTGCCCATGTTCTAGTTGTCAGGATGGTAGCACAAAGTAAAAGGACAGTTGCCCTTTTTGAATCTAAATTTTCTCTTACAATGATCATTCCACGTTTCACTTCTTCATTTGACAAAGTATTTTTTTGCCAAAATATGAAAGGTACAGTCGTCCTAATACTGAAATAGTGGTCAGATTAGAGGTCTCGCGTCAAACTTCTAGACACACCCAAGACCGCGAACACTACTACCAATCTTTGTGATTTTCTCTCAAAATGTATGGACGGTTGCCTTTAAGAAGAAACGGTCGCTAAATGGTTCAGAAAGACCTCTCCTCAGACCGTGCCTGTCATCGCATTCACTACTGTGAATGTTGGAGTTCTTGTCACTTGAGGTACGATTATCCCAATTCTTGGTTGGTCGCGTATGTCTCTGTAATGGTCACTCCTTAGGTTGAGATTCTGACCGTGAACCCTACTGTAATTCAATTTATTTCTTAAAGATTTAAGGGCAGTTACCCTCTGGCTCGTGGTTACCATACTTTTTGCTCTATTGTTTCAGCAATATATTGAGCAACTTATTCCTGCATCAAGTAACTTAAAGACATGTTAAACACAAGATTCAATTTGAGTGTTAAAGATCAAAATTGAGATTATTTGGCTAACACTGTGGAAAGTAAACCATATATGATATGCAGTGATGCCTCACATAATGGTTTGGGATGTGTTTTGATGCAAGAGGGTAGAGTTATTACTTATGCATCCAGACAGTTTAATTTTGGTCAGTTAAACTATCCAACTCATGATTTGGAGTTGGCAGCAATAGTTTTTATATTGAAGATTTGGATACATTACTTGTATGGGGAGAAATGCTTCATCTACACTTATCACAAGAGATTAAAGTATCTAGGTGTTCATAAAGAGTTGAATCTTCAGCAAAGATAGTGGTTGGAACTTATAAAAGACTATGATTGCATGATTGATTGCCACCTTAGGAAAGTGAATGTTGTAGTAGATGCTTTAAGTCGGAAGTCCATGAAAAGGTTGAATATATATTCACTCTTATTGCTTATTAAGTCAAGAGTGTTACATGCTAGATTTGAGGTATATGATGACGATACATATTGTGCTCGATTAATTACTACTACAAAGCAACACTCGCAAGTATACAAGGTAATTATAGCAATAGTGATCACTCCAAGGTCGCCTCACAAGGATGAAATTATTTTGCAATAGTTTGATTAATAAGTAATTTTAAAAACAAGGGTGTGATGTTTGAAATAGTGGTGAAAAGCAATTAAAATTGAAAAGTTAAATGAGTGATGTTGTGCAAGATTAAATCAATTTTAGCAATGGTGCCTAGGTTTGTGATCAATTTAATCAAGCTTAATTCTTAAATTATCCATTAATATAACCTTTTATTTTAATTTGTTCTTTAGTTTAATTAGTAATTACCAATTCATTAGTTTTCACATTCATGAATTAACAACAACCAATTATTTTGAAATTGCAAATTAATAAAATCCTAGAACTTATATTTCTAATTCGTTCTTAGGGTGGTTAATTACATAGTTCCAATATCAAATTTCACCTCTCAGTCTATCATTCAATATTAAGTGATCAATAGGTGGCCAATCTATCAATCTAACTTTAAGTACAATGCAATCAACCAATAACAAGGTATACTAATAGAATTATCAAATCAAGTAATTTAATCAAATCTACTACAACCCAAGGCATGAGTAAATTAGCTCATCATTAATTTAAAATGAATATTCATCTCAATACAAACCAAATCAAAATTATACATTGCAATATTAATGTTCATAATAAAACAACAACAATCTATAAATGAATTAAAAGAGAGAATATGAAAAACCCCTTGTAGATGCCAAGAGTTGAACTACTTGTCTTCCTCCTAGCTTCCACCTTGATGTATGATAAGCAACTTCCAAGTCCTCTTCAATCAACGGCTTTCTTCTTGAAAGATGGAATGGTAACTCTCTCAAGCTTACAACTCCAATCAAGCTTTCTTCAAACCCTAATCTTCTAAAGAGCTTGTTCACCAAATTTAATCCCCAAACTTGATTAAGTCTTGTCTATGAAAGAAATGAAAGATGATTGGAAATGAAGAAGAAGATAGAATGATGTATTCTCTCCCAAAAAAAACCAAAAACTAAGAACTAGATACCCCTCTTCAAGCCCAACATGTATGTATTTCCATCACCCTCCACTTCCAATTCTTTTTAATTTTTTAAGACACCAAGCTTGTCTTGACAACTCACACACTCTTCTTTTTCTCCCTCTTTTTTCTAATTTAATATTTCATTTCATAAAACCATCCCTCTATTACACATCTTTATCATTTCATTTTAAAAGATATTACATGTTTTCTCCCACTTGTCCATCAACCAATCGTGAAAATAATTTAAGAAATCAAATAGGACACGACCAAGTCATGAGTGACTTGGCCATATCACTCAAACTTTCATTGGACATTGCCAAGCAATTAGGCCATGTCCATGGCTGCATTCATTCCTTTCTTTTCTTTTCCAAGTGTGACATAGCCAAGACCTTGGCCGTGTCATGTGGCATGGCCAGTGGCTTGGCTGTGTCTTCTGCTTGTGTTCAACTCTGCCATTTGCTTTGCTTCCTTTATTCTTTAGTGTTAACAAGTGGGACACAGCCAAGGCCTTGGCCGTGTCTCTTGCTAGTGTCTTCCTCTGCCCAATTTTTCTGAAGGACGTCCAAGCCAAGTTGCCTCAGACCATGTCTTATTTCTTCCTTGCCTTTGATGAGTGACACGACCAAGCTAAGCGGTGTCTTGGCCGTGTCTCTTGCTTGCTCATAAATTTTGATCCATCACTCTATTGTTTTGCACTTCAACCTAAATCAAATGCTTCAAATAATCTTAAACACAAATTAAAACAAAAATTAACTAAAAATCAATAAAATTACCCTAAAAATATAAACATAAATGATTGAAACAAATACCCCACACTTAATTCTTTGCTTGTCCCCAAGAAAAGTTAAAATTAAAACAAACTAAATAATAAAATTTAGTCAAGTTCAAGAGTTATAAGGATGCATCAAGACTTCCAATTTCTTAAATCTATAATCAATATATAATCAAACAAAACCAATACTCGTATAATTTAGTGGTTTTCCATGTATAACTAATGTTGTCACTCCTTCACCAACTCTTTGAAGTGTTTAATAAGGTAGTGTTTACACTCATGACATTCAATGAAAGATTATTACCATAAGCTTGCTTATCAATCAAACTTCCACCACTAAATTCCAAACAATCATCAATCATAAGGTATTTCATTTGGTTGTAATGGGGCTAACGTATGGGTATGACATTTGGGAGTGTGAGTTTATCCACTAAGTTCAAGAGCACTTCAAGAGTGAAGTAAGTAATGTAGTACGACCGACAATCCCAACGTACCTCCCAATCACTTAGCACTAGACATTAAAGAACTTTTTTTAGGAACTCCACTTATTAAATTTGCAAAGATCATTCCCAAACTCATTTCAACCCTTCCAATAAGAACAACAATTTTTGTTTTTTTCTAGTAAATTATGGTTTGCAACTAAAGAACATAATAGTTTGCAATCTTAAACCCACTAAATTTAACCCCACACTTATTTAACACAACACTCAATCATTAACACTCTTCAAATTCCCTTGACTTAATGAAAAGGATAAGAGACAAAATAGCATGGTTCAAGGCGATTAGTATTGTGAAAAAGAAAGAAAAGGAGAAATAAAATAGGCTCAAACTTGGCTAACTAAGGTTGAATATAAGGTTAGTGTTTTTAAGCTAAAATGGAACCTAATTCCCCTAATCATATTGATGTCTAATTAAAATTTTTAAGTAGTCTCAAAATGTATGTCAAAGCAAGTTCTAGCAATTCATAAATCAAAGATGCTCCCACACAAAAAAGAATATTAAGTTGGCTAAGAAATTAATAGGCTTAATTTCTCACAAGTTTAAAAGGCAATGCAAGGAATATCCGCCAAATCAACAATAAGTACTAATTTTATCCAATTATCCAATTTATGCTTCAAAAATTAAAATGTCATCTACCAATAAACTTATAACAATTAAACTTAGCTTAAAAATATACTTCAAAACAATATGTTAAATAAGGCATAACACATAACAAAACAACTAAAACCAAGACTTAAAAAGAACAACTAAATTATGAAAAATAAAAGCTTTACATTTATGAACAAAAACTTAGCACCCCACACTTTAAGATTGACATTGTCCTCAATGGAAACTAGGATAATTTAAAAGAGTAAGAGTTAAGGTACAACCTAACTTTCATCATTTTCTTTGTGAGGCAAGTGCTACCTTTTTATCCATAAAATATTAATTGTTCAAGAAGAAAAAACAATAAACATAAAATAACCAAAAACATAGAGTTTTAATAACAAAAAGCGATAAATAAAAATAGCAACTAAAATATCTAACAACTGAAAATAAGAAAATAAGAAGTGTTCTCAAAAGGCAGAAGCTGTTATGATCTATAGTTGTGGAGGATGTGACGATGATGCTGCTGAAGGGTGGAGGCTAAGAATCTTGGCTAGGTTGCTATTGATTTGTTCCAACTGGTGAAGGACTCCAGCATGATTATGATCTACCTTACTTTCCAATGCTTCAATCCTACTAATAATCTCCTGATTTTCGAGAACCAGAGCATCTTCATCCAAACTGAGTGAATCCGAGTCGGACTCCTCATCAACTCGTGGTCCCTTTTGCCTGTCCCCTGGTGTAACTTACTCATCTGAAGCCATCACATAAGCCCCTCCCCTTTTTACAACCATGTGCATCTTCTTAAAAGTAGCAAGGTCTAACAAATCACTTCCAGAAATTCTAGTCATGTGGCAAGTGCTCGGGTCAAAACCACCGACAAGTGCCATAGCTAAGGCGTTACCAATCCACCTATATAAATTGCACCTTTTTTTCTATTTGCTACACTATCAAATACATCGGCTAACCAATAGTCGATACTCATGGGTATAGCATTGCTAGCACAATCTAAGAAATAGAGCTCGCTTAGTTCCACCACACCCATAAATTCTTTCCGTGCAAAGAATCCACAAGACATAAACCTATATAAATACCTTAAGGAGGGATTTATCAATTTTGTTACCTTGGCCGATTAGCCACATACATTCCACCCGAGCCTATTGCTCCCCATGTGAATTATTGTCTAAAATCTTTAGGCACACATTTCTCCCTTCTTTATGGAAACTAAAAATAGCATTCAATTGTTTAGTATCAAGAACACATAGTTTTCCAAGAAATTTAAAGCTAAACCTAGTGCAAATCTTCTTTTAATCTCTTTCAACCTTAAGAGAGGTGAGAAATTCCATGGTAAGTTCTTGGAATTGCAAATATTTAAGGGAAACTAATTTCTCCCATCCAAGGTTTTGAACATATCTAGTAAAATTTTCTCTAATTTGGAGGGTATCAAGGGATTCTTCTCTTACATACCTTATAGGATAGAAATCCCTTGCTAGAAGAGCCAATCTCTTTGAAGATGATGAAGAGGATGATGAAGGTTGTCTCCTCTTGTGATGGGACACCATTTTTGTTCTAGGCATCTTGATTCTTTGGTGAAAATTAAAGCTTTGATTGATTTTTTTGATTTTTGATTAAAAAATTAGAAGATTTAATGGGTTTAATTGAGTTTTTGGTTAAGAATAATGGAAGATTTGGTGGAATTTTAAGGTTTTTAGGGATGGGAATGGAGGTTTGAGAGAAAGAGAGAGATGACAGAAAGAAGAAAGAAAAATGGAGGCTAGGTTTTGGAAATGGAGACCAAATCGGGTAAAATTGGGTTTTAAAAAAGGGGGACACGGCCAAGCTGGGAATGGCTTGGCTGTGTTTGATTCTTTAGGAGGGACATGACTAGTGGCTTAGCCATGTCCCTTGGGTGTGTCCACCACTGTGAGATTTGTCTGGGTAAAGAAATGGTTACACAGGCTGGGCGGCTTGGTCGTGTCTGGGTGACACGGTCAAGGACACGGCCAAGCCTTTTGGCCATATCCATGCTTGGATTTCCTGGGCTGCTTGACACGGCCAATGGCTTAGTCGTGTCAAGTGGTAGTGTCCTTCACTGCCATTTTTGCCTTTTAATTTTTTAATTTTATATTTTTTATTGTGTCACCCAAATCTAATACATGAAATTTTTCTTCCTGGCTTCACCTTGAAACTCTATCAAAAATAAAAACTGATCAAAGCACCCATTCTATTCTCTTAAAACCAAAATCGAAATTTAAATTGGAAAACACAAAAATTTAACTATGAATAGAAATACAAATCGATGGGTTACCTCCTATTGAGCGCTTCTTTAATGTCATGCAGCTGGACATTGTTGCATCATTTATCGATAAACACCAAACTGTCAACAATTTTTACAACATCCATTTCTTCAAAGTAGGGCTTCACCCTTTGTCCATTAACCTTAAATGTGTCATTGGTTTTCAAATTCAACAAATCAACAAATCCAATTGGAAGTGTTTGAATGACTTGAAATCGTCCACTCCAACGGGACTTCAATTTTTTGGGGAACAATCTCATCTTTGGGTTAAACAAAAGGACCTTCATTCCTAATTTAAGGGTTCTACTAGGGATCATTTTATCTTGCATCACTTTCAATTTTTTTTGTAGATCCTTGAGTTCATAAAGGCTTCATTCCTAAGTTCATCTTGCTCAGAATTTTTCAACACCCTGTGAAGAGTATATGTCCCAAAGGGGTAGTAAAGGTCGCCTTGGGTAGATTCTTCTCTTCTATCTTGTAGTCCTCAATTTTCACTTCAGATATTTCTACTTCTTCTCTCCAGGGCAAGGCCTTATCTAGCTTGCCTTTACTAATTTTTTGTAAGAAAACTTCTTTAACCATAGAATCAGAATAATCAATAAAAGAACAATTTTCATGGATAGCAATATTGGAGTAGGAGAAATGTTAAAAATTGAAAATTCCACAGTTTGTCCTAAGATAGTCATGGACAATTTCCCTTTTTTAACATTTATTAAGGTATTAGTTGAAGTCATGAAAGGCCTTCCTAACAAAACTATATGTTCAGCATCCTTAGGGATATCTTCCCCCATTTCCAAGACTATGCAGTCCACAAGAACTATTAAACCTCCAACTTGCACTAGAACATCATTTATGATTCCTTTAGGAAACCTAAGAGTTCTATCAGCCAATTATAAGACCATCTTGGTTGGTTTAAATTTTCTAAGCTCTAATTTAAAGTAAATTGAGTAAGGCATTAAATTTATGCTAGCTCCCAAATCACACATGACAGATGCTTCTTTCCCATTTCCCATGGAAAGTTTAATTACAAAACTTCCAGGTTCTTTAAGCTTAGGAGGTAACTTGCGTTGTAAAATAACACTTGCCACCTCTGAAACCATCATCTTTTTATTTGGCTCATATCTTCTCTTTTTGGTCATCAGTTCTTTGAAAAATTTGGTATAGGTTAGGATGTTCTTGATCGCTGTAAGTAAAGAAAGATTTATACTTACCTTGGAAAACAAGTTATAAATTTCGGAAAATTGATTATCTTGCTTCTCACTTTTTAACATGCTTGGGAACAGGATTGGTGGTCTATAAGGATTTAGAGAATTGTGAAGCTTTGGTGTAACTGATGCCTCCTCACTAACTTCCTTCAGCTCACTTGGTTGACCTTTGCCTTCTTGCATGTCCTTGCCATCTTCTTCAAATGTTCCTACATCCAAAGAATCATCAATGTTATTATCGCCGATTTCATTATCAAGTACCTTACCACTTCTTAAGACCCTGATTTCTTTGGCTTGATCTGGTTGACTCAAAAACTTTTCTTTTTGATGAGTTTGAAGTTGATTAGCCAATTGGCCCACTTGAGTTTCCACCTTCTTAAGTGATTCTTCCAAAGAGTCAAACTGCTTGATATTCACCTCTTGATTTTGAGTGCGTATTTGAATAAAAGCATTCAAATTATCTTCAAGTGAAGGTTTTGTTATTTGCTCTTGATTTGAAGTTTGCCCTTGGAAGTTAGGTCCTCTTTGATAAGGTTGGAATGAATGTTGAGATGGAACTTATTGTTGATTCTTCCATGAAAAATTAGTGTGATTTCTCCATCCAGGGGTATAAGAATTTGAGTATGGGTCATTCCTTCCCCTCTGTTGGAATCCTTCAAAAGCAAAAGCTTACTCTTGCCCTTCTTAGAATTGGTCAAAGTTTGAAGGACATACAATTGCATCATGGCCTACCACACCACATGAGGCACATGATTCTTGGCTTAGCACCGATAAGTTTCCTCTAGCATTCAACAATTTAACTTGCCTTGTCAACTCGGCAATTTTCCTTGCCATTTCTGAGTTTACATTCATCTCATATACTCCTCTTCTCCTTTCCCCAATACTCTTTTGTTGAGAATTTTCTCCCCACATTTCAAATAAAGAGACCATTTCAGCAACTATTTTCTTTCCCATTGTCTCTCATGCAGCATTATCCATTATGTTTTGACATTGTTGAGTTAGCCCATCATAGAAGAACTGATTGAGCAATTGTTGTGGATAATAGTGATGAGGGCATTAAAATAATAAAGATTTGAACTGATCTCATGCCTCATGAAATGGTCCCCCATCAAATTGGGTGAAAGTTGCAATACTCCCTCTGACCTCCTTTGTCTTTTGGTGTGAATAAAATTTTTTCATGAATTTGTTATACACTTCGGTCCAAGTGGTCAAGGAATTCTCCGGTAAGGTCATCAACCATACTTTTGCCCTATCTTTCAAACTATATGGGAAACATCTCATTTTGAGTTCATCCTCCATTAATGCTTGCAAAGGAAAAGTATGCAATGTTGTGTAAAAATCCTCGAATGAAGTTGAGAGGATCTTCATTTGGCAATCCATGGAAGGATGGCAGTATACTATAATGAGTGTTTTTGAGTTCATAATTTCTTGCTGCGTTGCTCAACCAGATACATGATGTGGTTACTCCAATGATCAGTCGGGCAAACTCCTTCATAGGTGGTTCCTCTACGTCACCCATTTCTACTTTTGTGTTCTCCTCAAATTGCTGGTCAGTTTCTTCTCCTTCTTATCCCAAAGGATCTACTTCTTCGGTTCTTGGAATTCTATGAATATCATCTACATATGGAAAAAGTTCATTTCTTTAAGACCTTCATCCTTCTATAAATCACATAGGAAATTTAAAAAGGAATACTTTAAATATATAAACAATTAAGGTAAAAGAATCAAACTTCAAATAAAAACTGTCTTCCCCGATAGAGGAGCTAAAAACTTGTTACGCTTGATTAATTACTACTATAAAGCGACACTCTCAAGTAGACAAGGTAATTGTAGCAACGGTGATCACCTCAAGGTCGTCTCACAAAGAAGGAATTATTTTGAAATAGTTTGATTAACAAGTAAATTTAAAAACAAAGGTGTGATATTTGAACTAGTGGTGAAAAGCAATTAAAATTGAAAAGTTAAATGAGTGATGTTGTGCAAGATTAATTCAATTTTAAGAATGGTGCCTAGGGTTATAGATCAATTTAATCAAAGCTTAATTCTCAAATTATCCATTAATATAACCTTGTATTTTAATTTTTTTTTCCTTGAGTTTAATTAGTAATTACCAATTCATGTAACACCCTTATACCGTATTTACGTACAATACATATTTTCAGCATATATAAAATACGCATATACGGTACAAAAATGTCACAAACCAGTTTAATAAAAAAAATTTCACATTTCCAATTTAAAATTTCAAATTCTAAATATATAAAAATTAAATAGAATATAAATATTCTTTACTTGTTATAAGAACCCAAAATAAATAATATATATATAAATCTCTGGAAAAAAATTTGCCAGAGTTTTGTCTGTAATTTGGATATTCCAAATTTAGCAATTACTCAACCTGCAAAAAGAAAACACTCCCAAATAATTTCCAATCACCATCTCAACCATACTTCTCAATTTCACCAAGTTTCTCAAACATTTTTATATATAGATATATATAATTTAGAACAAACGTATTCTCCCATTTCAAATACATTGACCCAAACATTCTTTATAATATACAATATATAAATTTTAAAATATAATATATTATGCATAAAACTCAAAATTTACAATAAGATAAAAATATATACATGTTGCTGGTAGTGTTTCTGATCTTAATAGCAACTCAACAAGCTCAACTACAAGTCTAGACCTGACCTAGTCTAGAAGAACTCTCTGGCTCAGCTAGGTCTACCACCCTGTCACCTGCGCGATGGAAACAATCGTGCTAAGCCGAAGCCTATTGGTATAAACTTTGATAATAACAATATAACTCAATGCAATGCCACATGCACAATGCATATAGATGTCACATCAATCCACTTTCTTATATTTTTTAAATATTTCATAAACACAACTCATAAAATTATATTTCTCAATTGTATCATAATTCATAATTCACATTAAAACAAAGACAAGCATGGGCCCAAAAAGGATCTAATATGCTATTCAAATTTCAGAGTTACTGCTTTGGTCCATAATGACACCATGTGCCTAGCCTCGTAGGTAATATATCCATGGATAATGTAACAACCCCAATCTCTTGGACCTCAACCCGGCTAGACCCTTAGGCCCCAGTATCTTGATCCTCAACATGGCTAGACTACTACAATTTTTGAATAAGCAGTAACAATAACATTTGCCTTACTAGGATGATAATCAATCAAATAGTCATAGTCTTTAATCAACTCTAACCACCGTCTCTACCAAAGATTCAGCTCTCTCTGAATACCCAGGTATTTCAAACTTTTGTGATCCTTATAAATAAAACATTTCTCCCTATACAAGTAATGTCACTAAATCTTCAAGGCAGAAACTATTGCTGCTAATTCCAAATCATGTGTCGGATAATTTAGCTCATGTGGTTTCAACTGTCGAGAGGCATAAGCAATGACTCTACCCTCTTGTATCATAACACAACCTAAACCACTATGTGAAGCATCATTGTATATCACATATGGTTTGCCTTCCACAGGCAGGGTAAGGACAGTAGCTTGAGTCAATATCTTCCTCAGCTGCTCAAACCTCTCCTGACACCGATCTGTCCGCACAAATTTAACTCCTTTCCGAAGTAATCTGGTGAGTAGTGTAGCTATTATAGAAAAAGTTCTTCATAAATTGACGATAATAGCCTGCCAATCCCAAAAAACTTCTAACCTCTGTCATAGTCTTCGGTGGACTCCAATTCAAGATAGCCTTAATTTTGCTCAGATCAAATCTAATACCCTCTGCTGAAATCGTATGACCAAGAAAAGCTACCTGATCAAGCTAGAACTCACACTTAGACAGCTTAGCATGCAACCGCTTCTCCCTCAGAGTCTGCAATACGATCCGCAAATGCCTATCATGATCCTCCTCATTACGCGAATACACCAAGATGTCATCAATGAAGACTACCACAAACTGATCCAAAAATGGTCTGAATACCCTATTCATCAAATTCATAAAAGCTGTTGGTGCATTCGTCAATCCAAAAGGCATCACCAGAAACTCATAATGCCCATATCTCGTGCGAAAAGCTATCTTGGGTACATACACATTTCTCACTCTCAACTAATGGTACCCTGATCTCAAATCAATCTTAGAGAGTACTGCTGCTCCCTTCAACTGATCAAAGAGATCATCTATTTGAGGCAAAGGATACTTGTTCTTGATGGTCACCTTATTCAACTGCCTATAATCAATACACAATCTTATGGTGCCATCCTTCTTCTTCACAAACAACACAGGCGCTCCCCACGAGGACACACTAAGGTGGATAAACCCTTTATCCAATAACTCCTGCAACTGCATCTTCAACTCTCTCAACTCAGCAGGTGCCATCCGATAAGGGGTAATAGAGATAGGAGTGGTACCAGGCAATAAATCGATACCAAACTCCACTTCTCTCTCAGGAGGTACCCCTGGTAACTCATCAGGGAAAACATCTGGAAACTCGACAACTGTGAGTATACTTTCAAGCAGGGATCCCTCTACTCTAGTATCTATAAAATGACCAAGATAAGCCTCACTTTCCTTCCGAATCATGCTCCCAGCTGAAATAGCTGAAACAAACATGGATGAAAGATACCTTTGCTCACCAGATACCATTACATCTTTACCATCACGTGTTCTTAAAGTAACACATTTATTCTGACAGTCTGCCATAGCCCCATGCTTGGATAACCAATCCATGCCCAAAATTAGATCATATTCTCTGAAAGGCATCTCAATCAGGTAACCAAGAAACTCCTCATCTTGAACAACAACTGGACTATCTTGGTGCACCCTGCTCACCATAACACTATGCCCTAAAGGATTTGTCACCAAGACATCAAATCCTAGGGACTCAGAATGCAATTCAGTCATAGGCAAGATAGATGCACTTATGTATGAATGCGTAGATCCAGGATCTAATAGAGCAAGGACTGAAATGCCAAATAAAGAAAATGTACCCGCAATGAAGGCTGAAGCATCCGGCTGCCTCTGCATCGCATAAATCCGCTGAGACGGCCCAACCTCATCTAGCCTACTGCCTCTAAATGTAGAGCCTCCTCTCTGACTAAACCCAGGTCGACCACCTCTACTAAAATCTCTGCCACCACGACCCCCTTTGACACTGGGTCGAGAAGCTGCATTATTTGCCTACCTAACCTCTAGTGGCTCGGGACAATCTCTGATAAAATGGTCTACTGACCCACATCTAAAACACACTCCCAAAGGACCTCTCCACCAGCAGACACCTCCGTGTACTCTACCACAATGAACGCAAGTAGGTGGAGTAGGTCTCTGAGCCACTAGAGTCGGAGCACTAGCCACTGAAATTGTAGGTATCTGCCTCTGTCTCTGCTACTGTACTGACCTGCCAAATTGACTCTGACTCCTACTAAACCTCTAAAATTGTCTTCCTTGGCCTCTCTTCACTGATGAAGACCCTACCTCACTCTGAGGTCTCCTAACTCTAGTCTCCTCAACTCTGGCAGCTGCTGCAAGACTTTGTGCCCTCTCAACACTCCTAGCAGCTGCAACTAACTGGGAAAAATCCTAATACCAAGAGCCTGCGATGATGCATATGATACAGGGTCTCAATCCTTCCTCAAACCTCGTGCACCTGTCAAACTCATCAGAAATGATCCCACCAATATAGTGACTCAACCGGATAAACTCGATCTCATACTCGGTCACTGTCCTGGTATCCTATCTCAGACTCAGGAACTTCATCTTCTTTGCATCTTTATACTCTCTCAGAGTATACTTCTGCTCAAATTCCCACAGGAAATCATCATAGGTCAGAACTGGTGGATCATCCAGAGCATGTGGAACCGTCTTCCACCAATCATATGCATCTCTCTGAATAAGAAATCTGGCATAATCAAACTTCTCTTCTGGACTAGCCTGTAACTGAATAAATATTCTCTGAACCCGATCTAGTCACTGCTCTGCTATAGCAGGGTCTGTAGTACCAACAAAGTCCTCAGCTCCATACTTTCTTAGTTTATCATACTGCCTCACCGGCAACTGCGGCTGCGGCTGTGGCGGCTGCGAAACTGGAGCCTACCTCAACAGCTCTACCATATGCCATACCCAGCCAGGCAGAATCTCATCAGTTGCTAGTCTCACAGGTACAGAAATAGATGCCTCACCAGTAGATACAATTCTAGCTCCATCTCTACCCTCATCTGGAGCCACACTCTCTACACTACCCTCAGCAGCCTAATACGGCCGAGACGCCATAACTACCTATATCTGTAAACAAAGCAGAAAATAATATATTAGAGAATAGAAACTGTCAGTGCCAATGCATGTATTACAATTAAAAACTATTTTAAAATCCCCCATTTCCTCTCTCTATCATCCCACCTAGGTCTAGAACTTCAAACCTAAGCTTTGATACCAAAACAAATGTAACACCCTTATACCTATATACGTATAATACATATTTTCAGCATATGTAAAATACGCATATACGATACAAAAATGTCACAGACTGGTTTAATAAAAAAAAATTTCACATTTCCAATTTAAAATTTTAAATTCTAAATATATAAGAATTAAATAGAATATAAATATTTTTTACCTGTTATAAGAACCCAAAATAAATAATATATATATAAATCTCTGGAAAAAATTTGCCAGAGTTTTATCTATAATTTGAATATCCCAAAATTTAGCAATTACTCAACCTACAAAAAGAAAACACTCCCAAATAATTTTCAATCACCATCTCAACCATACTTCTCAATTTCACTAAGTTTCTCAAACATTTATATATATAGATATATATAATTTAAAAAACACTTATTCTCCCATTTCAAATACATTGATCCAAACATTCTTTATAATATACAATATGTAAAATTCAAAACATAATATATTAAGCATAAAACTCAAAATGTGCAATAACATAAAAATATATACATGCTGCTGGTAGTGTTTCTGATCTCGATAGCAACTTAACAAGCTCAACTACAAGTCTAGACCCAACCTAGTCTAGAAGAACTCTCTGGCTCAGCTGGGTCTGCCCTGTCACCTGCGCAATGGAAATAATCATACTAAGCCGAAGCCTAATGATACAAACTTTGATAATAACAATATAACTCAATGCAAGACCAAATGCACAATGCATATAGATGTCACATCAATCCACTTTCTTATATTTTTCAAATATTTCATAAGCACAACTCATAACATTATATTGCTCAATTGTATCATAATTCATAATTCACATTAAAGCAAAGATAAGCATGGGCCCAAAAAGGATTTAATATGCTATTCAAATTTCAGAGTTACTGCTTTGGTCCATAATGACACCATGTGTCTAGCCCCGTAGGCAATATATCCATGGATAATGTAACAGCCCCATTCTCTTGGACCTCAACCTGGCTAGACCCTTAGGCCCCAGTATCTTGATCCTCAACCTGGCTAGACAGCTACGGTTTTTGAGGCTTACGACCTAGTCTTTTCACTCCAAAAATATCATATTTATCAGCTTGCCTGGCTTATGACCTAGTCTTTTCACCATTCCAGCGTTTAGCCCGTAGGCAATCATAGGCATGCGGCCAAACCCAAAACTCTGAAAATTGAATAACACACTAGTCACACAATTTATTCAATTTTCTTACTATTAATCTCTTTCTCTTTGTCACATATTCACTTTTTTACACTTTTTCTTATTTTCATTGTCTTATTTTCACTTTTTTTCTCATTTTTCTCATTTTTCACATTTTTCTCACTTTTCTCATTTTTATCAATATCAATTCATTTCATTATTCCACATATCTCATTTTTGCATTCACAGCACATTACCCAATTACTTTGGGTATTTTCATATAATATGCATATTTCACATTTTACACAATTTAGCCATTATCAATGGCTTTTCACAATGCATTTAACACATATATGACATTACAAATGTCATATCATATTATTCATACACAATAAATGAACCAAGTAGCTTAACACATTTTTCAACCAAAATGTGTTAAGTCCAAATGTTATGCAAATATAGACATTATATTCAAAGTTTGTACATACCTCCACTAGCAACCCAAATCAAGCTAAAACAACATTCAATCCAATCTTTCCAACTTGCCCTTCACCACTTGGATGAAGCAAATCAACCTCCCTCAAAGCCTAAACCAAATGTGATAACAAATAATCATTTAGTATCACATTTAATGGCATTTCCAACATTAAACCATAATTACACATCACTCCTACAAATTTCCAAAAATTTAGCCTTTCCTTACTTCAACATTGAAATTCCATTCTACCACAATTAAATTAGTGTTTTAAGTTTATTTATATTATTAAAAACATATTTTAATAAATTTAAATCATTTACATCATAAAAATACACTCTTATACACAAAATCTCAGAAATGGCATAACCTTCCCCCATTGAAGGTTTTCTATTCCAATACAATCCATTACTCATTCCAAACTTATATTCATCACTTTTAACACTAAACAACATGCTTAAACAAATAAAATCACACAATTCAACCACTTGAAAAATCACTTTTTCAAAACCCTAAATCTCCACTTCCATTCTCAAACTCCAACCCAACACCACCAAATCCAATATTTGACTTTAAAAAACTTGTTTATGATTCAAAACAACTCATTTAGAACCAATTTGCACAATTAAAGTCCATGTTTTCAAAACCCCAAAAATCCATAACCCTAAATTCTCTCTCTTCACCATTCTTTAACCAAACTCCATCATCTCTTCAATCTAACCTTAGAATCATTGTTAACTACCCAAAATAACATCATACACACCAATTCCAATAATTATAACATACTACATCAAAATCTCAAAACTCACATAATCCAAATTTCCACAGAATTCAAAGAAAAGAGATGGAAACTTACTAATTTTGGTGGAGATCGCCAAAAATCCACTTGCAACTTGTTAATTTCTTCAATTTATGGAGTATGGAAGAAGTAGAATCATTGGTCTAGCTCCCATGGAATTTCGGCCAAAGGAAAGAGAAGAAGAAGAAGAAGATGACTTTAATATTTCTTTTCCTTTCATCTTTTTTTAAACCACATATATATATATATATTAAAATAATTTAATATTTAATTATTTTTTAATAAATTAAAAGTTGTAATTTTCTTCTTCCATTCAAAAATAATTTTTTTTTGAATTATTTTATTAATTTTGAATTTATAAGATTTAATTACCAAAATACCCTTTCTTTTAAAAAGTGTTGACTTTTATATATGTTATGTATATTTTGCATATATATCACATATATATTCCACTTTTTCATTTAAAATCCCTTCATTTTTCATTTAAAACCATTAATTTAATTTATGCTTTTAAATTATAATTTATTTTATCAAAATTTTCAAAAATTAGAAATTTTCAAAAATTTTAGGATGTTACAATTCATTAGTTTTCATATTCATAAATTAACAATAACCAATTATTTTAAAATTGCAAATTAATAAACTCCTGGAACTTATATTTCTAATTCATTCTTAAGGTGGTTAATTACATAGTTTCAATATCAAATTTCACCTCTCAGTCCATCGTTCAATATTAAGTGATCAATAGGTGGCCAATCTATCAATACAACTTTAAGTACAATGCAATCAACCAATAACAAGGTACACTAATAGAATTATCAAATCAAGTCATTTAATAAAATCTACTACAACCCAAGGCATGAGTAAATTAGCTCATCATTAAATTAAAACAAATATTCATCTTACATTGCAATATTAATGTTCATAATAAAATAACAACAATCTAAAAATGAATTAAAAGAGAGAATATGAAAAATCCCTTGTAGACGCCAATAGTTGAACTACTTGTCTTCCTCCTAGCTTCCACCTTGATGTATGATGAACAACTTCCAAGCCCTCTTCAATCAATGGCTCTCTTCTTGAAAGATGGAATGGTAACTCTCTCAAGCTTACAACTCCAATCAAGCTTTCTTCAAACCCTAATCTTCTAAAGAGCTTGTTCACCAAATTTAATCCCCCAACTTGATTAAGCCTTGTCTATGGAAGAAATGAAAGATGAATGGAAATGAAGATGAAGAGAAAGTGATGTCTTCTCTCCCAAAAAAACCAAAAACTAAGAACTAGATTCCCCTCTTCAAGCACAACGTGTAAGTATTTCCATCCCCCTCCACTTCCAATTCTTTTTAATTTTTTAAGACACCAAGCATGTCTTGCCAACTCACACACTCTTCTTTGTCTCCCTCTTTTTTCTTATGTAATATTTCTTCCCATAAAACCATCCCTCTATTACTCATCATTATCATTTCTTTTTAAAAGATATTGTATGTTGTCTCCCACTTGTCCCTCAACTAATCATGAAAATAATTCAAGAAATCAAATAGGACACGGCCAAGTCATGAGTGACTTGGCCATGTCACTCAAACTTTCACTGGACATAGCCAAGCCATTAGGCCATGTCCATGGCTGCATTCTTTCCATTCTTTTCTTTTCCATGTGTGACATTGCTAAGACCCTGGCCATGTCTTGGCCCTGACTGTGTCATGTGACATGTCCAGTGACTTGACTGCGTCTTCTGCTTGTGTTCACCTCTACCATTTGCTTTGCCTCCTTTATTCTTTGGTGTTATCAAGTGAGACACGGCCAAGGCCTTGGCCGTATCATGTGACATGGCCAATGGCTTGGCCATGTCTCTTGCTAGTGTCTGCCTCTGCCCAATTTTACTGAAGGACAAGGCCAAGCTAAGTTGCCTCAGCCCTTGTCCTGCATCTTCATTTCCTTTTATGAAGGACACGACCAAGCTAAGAGGTGTCTCGGCCATGTCTCTTGCTTTTTCACAAATTTTGATCAATCAATCCATTGTTTTGCACTTTAACCTAAATCAAACACTTCAAACAATCTTTAAACACAAATTAAAAGAAAAATTAATAAAAAACCAATAAAATTACCCTAAAAATATAAACATAAATGATTAAAACAGTACACTTAAGGCTCAGTTGGTTGATTTGAAGAATTGATGGTAAATTAAAAAATCAAAATCAAATCAAACCAAGAGTAGGAGTAGAGAAGAATGAATAAACTAGAATTTATAGTGGTTTGGATTTCCTCAATCCTACATCCACTTCCTTATCAACTTGTTAAGGTTTCACTAATCTTCAGTTTTTAAAAGCTTAACTCTAATTTGGTGTTTTCCCTAGCTCACACCAAACTATTACAATGGTTTGAGATCAATCCTCGCAACCCTTACAAGAGTTTTCGCAGGCTCATTCTCACAATCTAAGTGTTTCCAAGCTCACAATCAAACTTACAATTGGTGTTTAATTCTCACTCCCAACAATCAATCAATAAATTATAGATTTTAATATTAGTAAAATGACAGTGATTTGCCTTAGCTTTTTCAATTCTCTTAACCTCTTAAATAAGAGATTTCTTAAGGTATTTATAGCCAATTTAGTCAAACTAGCCGTTATGAATCATGTGAAAGATTTTATTAGCCTAGTCTTTGACAATTAGAAGATTTCACAAGGAGTGGTCGTCCTGGAATCGAAGATGGTCGCCTAAACACAGTGGGCGGTTGTCTGTTGCATAGGGACGGTCGCTCCATTCAAAAGTTCTTCTAAAGGTCAAATTGTGAGTGCTCTGTTAGTGGAATTTTCCCATGTTCTAGTTGTCAGGACGGCCACCCAAAGTAAGAGGGCGGTTCCCTTTTTGAATCTAAATCTGCTCTTACAGCAATCATTCCACGTGTCACTTTTTCATTTGACAAAGTAATTTTTTACCAAAATATGAAAGGTGCAAGTACTGAAATAGAGGTCAAATTAGAAGTCTTGTGTCAAACTTCTAGACACACCCAAGACCGCGAACACTACTGCCAATCTTTGTGATTTTCTCTCAAAATATATGGATGGTCACCTTTGAGAAGGGATGGTTGCTAAATGGTTTGGAAAGACCTCTCCTCAGACCGCTCCTGTCATTGAGTTTCGTATTGTGAATGTTGGAGTTCTTATCACTTGAGGTGCGATCATCCCAATTCTTGGACAATCACGTATGTCTCTATAACGGTCGCTCCTTAGGTTAAGATTGTAACTGTGAACCCTACTGTAATTCAATTTATATTTAAAGCTTTAAGGGTAGTTACCCTCTGGCCTATGGTAATCGTACTTTTTGCTCTATTGTTCCTGCAATATATTAAGCAACTTATTCCTACATCAAGTAACTTAAAGACATGTTAAACGTATCATTCAATTTGAGTGATAAAGATCAAAATTGAAATTATTTGGCTAACATTATGGAAAGTAAACCATATGTGATATATAGTGATGCCTCACATAATGGTTTGAGATGTGTTTTGATGCGTGAGGGTAGACTTATTGCTTATACATCCAGACAGTTGAAGTCTTATGAGTTAAACTATCTAACTCATGATTTGGAGTTGGTAGCCATAGTGTTTACAATGAAAATTTGGATACATTACTTGTATTGGGAGAAATGCTTCATCTATACTAATCATAAGAGTTTAAAGTATCTAGGTGTTTATAAGGAGTTGAATCTTTAGCAGAGATGGCGGTTGGAACTGATAAAAGACTATGATTGCATGATTGATTGCCACCCTGGGAAAGTGAATGTTGTAGCAGATACTTTAAGTTGGAAGTCCATGGAAAGGTTGAATACATATTCACTCTTATTGCTTATTGAGTTGAGAGTGTTACATGCCAGATTTGAGGTTTGTGATGATGGTACACTTATGGCTTAGTTGCAGATGAGCCAACTTATGATTGATCAAATTAAAGAGTCACAAAAGATAGATGTGAAATTCTAGAAGAATGTAGAGGATTGTCATAAGGGGGATAGTAAGGATTTCCATGTTAGAGATAATGGCAGCTTATGATACAGAGATCAATAGTGTCTCCCTAATGATGTTGATTTGAGAAAAAAGATTTTGAAGAAAGCACATTAGTCTCCCTATGCTATACACCTTGGGAGTACCAAGATGTATCAAAATTTAAAATAACATTACTGGTGTTTAGGTATGAAGAGGGACATAACAGAATTTGTATCTAGATATCTCACTTGTCATATAGTAAAGGTTGACCACCATGTTCCTTTAGGGATATTGTAGCCATTAGCAGTTTCTAAGTGGAAGTGGGAGTGAGTGACTATTGATTTTGTAGCTAGATTACCTTTGACCTAGAGGAAACATGATGTAATTTAGGTAATAATGGACAAAATGACAAAGTCAACTCATTTCCTTCCGATTAGGATGGATTATTCTCTTGACAGGCTGGCGGATTATATATCAGCGAGATTGTGAGATTACATGGCATTTCAGTTTCACTGTTATCAGACTGAGATCCAAGATTTATATCTAGAGTTTGGAAGATTTTATAGGATTCCTTAAGTACTCAGTTGCATTTCAGTACTGCTTTCCATCCATAGACAGATGGGCAGTCAGAAAAAGTAATATAGATTATGGAGGGCATGTTGAGGAGTTATATTATTGAGTTCACAGAAAGATGGGATAGACATTTATAAATGATTGAGTTCGCTTATAATAATAGTTATCATTCTAGCATCGAGATGACACCATATGAGGCCTTACATGGCAGGAAATGCTGGACACTATTATGTTGGGATGAGATTGGAGTAGAAAAATTGATAGTTCCTAATTTGATCAAAGAAACAAAAGAGAAAGTGAAAGTAATTTGGGACTAGTTGAAAGCAGCCTTAGACTGATAGAAATCTTACACAGATTTAAAAAGGAAAGACATAGAGTTCAGTGCGGGTGATAAAGTATTTTTGAAGATGTCTTCTTAGAAAAAAAAATATTGAGATTTGGTCAAAAGGGTAAATTGAGTCCTTGCTTCATCGAACCATATGAGATACTGGAGAGAGTGGGACTAGTGTCTTATAGATTGGCTTTGCCGTCTGAGTTGGATAGGATACATAACGTCTTCCATATGGCTATGATTTGGAGGTATAGATCGGATCCATCTAATGTTTTATCAGTTGAATCTATTGAGGTGAATCTATATCTGACTTACGAAGAGGAACCAGTGGTTATCTTATCACAAGAGGTAAAGGAATTGAGGAACAAGAAGGTGTCATTGGTTCAAGTCTTATTGAGGAATCACTCCACTAAGGAGGAAACATGGGAGTGTGAGGAGATTATGCAGAGCCAGTATCCTCAACTCTTCCAAAGTTAATATCAAGTAATTTCAAGGACGAAATTAATTAAGGGGAAGAGGATTATAATATTCATAATTTTAGTAAAATATAATTAAATAAATAATTTGAAAGGTTAATTAAAGTGTTGGATGGAGAAAAATATGAAAAATATATATTGGGCATATGTGAAAGATACCTAAAGTATAAAAATTCATTAAAAGACAAAAGTGAGTAAAAAAGGGTAAAATGGCAAAAATAAAAGTAAAAGTAAAAAGTTAAATAATAATAATAATAATAATAATAATAAAATTATTCAAAATTAAAAATATTTTTGTGTGGAAGATGCAAAATATAATTATTAATAATTAATTAATTAATTAATTATTCATATATATATGGTTGGGAATTAAAGAAAAAATAAATTTCAAAAATAATTTCCATCATCTTCTTTTTCTCTTCCTTTTAGGCTGAAATCACCATTGAAGCAAGGAGGAGATTTTCTTCTTCAATTCATCAAATTTCTTAAAAATTTCAAGTAACCAAGGATAGTTTTTGAGGTTTTGCAAGACGCAAGTAAGCTTTCTTTTAAATTTAAGAAGTTTCTTTGAAAATTTTAATTATATGAAAAATGAAGTTTTAAAAGCGATGTGAATAATTGTTTAAATGATATGAAATGAAGTTATTTTAATATGGGGATGATAATTTTATGGTTAGATGGTGGATTTGAGTGAGTTTGGTAGAAGAAGGGAGTGAATTAGGGTTAATGGGTGATTTTTGGTTAGAATGGTTATAAATCAAATTTAATTGATTAAAACGTGTTTTAATGTTATTTTTGAACTTAAAACTTGATTTAGAATTGGTTAGAATAGAATTTCAAAATTAAAGTGTACTAAGGTAAAAGTTGGAAATTGAGTAGAAATGTGCTAATTTAAATTTAAGTAGTTAAAATAAATAGAATTATGTTACTAATAGTTTATTTAAATTCACAATTTGATTAATTAGGAAATGAGTAGAGACAAGTTGCTAATCAAAGAGGTGAAGGGCATTGATAGAAGTTGGAACTAGGAGGACAAATTAGCTTGGATTTTAACAATTTTGAGGTTAATACATACTTTGATAGCCGTTATTTCAATTGCATTATTTTTTACATAAGATATTGCATATGGATGAATGTGTTATGCTACTCGAACATTAATGTTTATATGTGATATGTCATGTTTGAAGTAAAAATACATAATTTGATAAATTATGATATGCTAAGCCATTATAGTGTGGCTACTAATAATATTATGTGCAAAATATAAAAAGTGCGAATTATGCATTAAAATGTGGGAATTAGCCACATTTGGATTTGTGACTAATATTGATGTTGGATATGATTAGAAATATGAAAAATGAATGTTAAATGTGGAAAAACATCAAAAAAGTATAATATGATGAATGTGTATTGAATGTTGCCTTATATAATGTCTAGTTCCATAAAAACATGTTCGGCATTGTTTGGCATGCCATACGCCTTTAAGGCGAGAGACGTTGGGATCGCAGTTATTATTACACCGCTAGGTGAGACACGCTGGTGTCACAGTATTGATTACGCCTCCAGGCAAGATACACTGGTGTCATCATTATTGGGGTAGGCCAAAATGGTATTTTTTGGAACTAGATTATTATTTAAGGATTCTTCGGCCCAATGTGTGTTGTTGACTATAATATGTGTATGAATTATATTTGTTTTTCATGACATTGTGGCATGATGCATTTTTATGGAATTGTATTCAAGTTTCTATTTATTACTATCAAAGTATGTACCGCTAAGCTAGTAGCTTAGCGCGATTAAATTTTATTGCGCAAGTGACAGAGTTGATAGAGAGAGTCCTGCTAGACAGAACTAGGTCTAAGACTTGAGGTATTACTAGAAGTTAGTTGTTGCCACAAGATCAGAGTGCCAACATATAGTGTACTATTTTTTTTTTGTTCCTTATTATGGTGTGGCAATATGTATTAATGCCATAAACTTAATGTATGTTTGTGCAATTTAAGTATTTGAGATACTATATATATATATATATTTGATCACGTGATTTTGAGATTTTAAATTATGTGGATGACATTGGAGAATTGAGTAAATGAATAAGAAAATTTCAGGAGTATATATTTTTATGCAAGTTGTCTTTGACATTTTGGGAAATGTCCAAATTACAAATAAAACTCTAGCTTATTTTTCCAAGAGATTTTCTTTATAAATTTGTATTTTTAACAATTAATCACTATTATAATTATGTTTATCTTATTTACTAATTTATATTTTAAAGATTTAACAATTTTCATATGTGGGGTGTATGTATTATATGTACGTAGGGTATAAGGATATTATAGAATTTTATTTTACCGAGAGACAAGCAAGTTTTTTTAGTATTATTGCCAACATAGTGTGTAGGGTATAATGCGTGTATTTTAAATAAAAATAAATTCATTTACCAAGAGAAATTGGGTTTCTCTTAGTAAATTAAATAACCCTAGTGTCAAATTTTGAATAATTGCCAACGTAATTTACTTTTCTGTTGAGAATTTACTGAGAGATATAAATTTACCCTAGCTATAAATTTATTCTTTTCTTCTCCCCCCCCCTCCCCCCCCCCCCCCCCCCCAGCCATTTGTTTTTTTCTTTTTCTTCCCCTAAATTATCTTCTCTTCTCTCTTTCTCTCTCTCTCTCTCTCTCTCTCTCTCTCATTGGTCAGAGTTGTTCTCTTCACCAGTGTCGCGACATGTTCTCTGGCCATTAGCTAAGGTAATTATTTTTTCCTTTTCTTTTTCTTTTCATTTTCTCTGTATTTTTTTTCTTTTCTGTGTGGTTAGAGAAAAGCATTGACGAGTGATATTTTTTTTTTTGAGTTTGAGCTCTCATCGTTTTCTTAGCTATTTGAAGAATGATTTTGATTTTCTGTGGAAGAAATTTTTTTTTTTTTTTTTTGCCTAGGGATGTTTGAATCTTAAGCGGAGCATTATTGAAGAAATCATACTGACTATACTTTTAGATCTTAGCCTATGTTTGACTAGTAATGAGTTTCTGGTTTGGTGAGATATACTAAAAATGAAATGAGGGAATGGCAATCAAAATAGATAATGGTAGTGGTTTAGGGTTTACAGTGAGGTGATTAACAAAGTGCTTGGATTAAAGTAAACCTGAATTCAAGTCACCTTTCATGATATTCAAGGAAAATGACAAACACAATATATATAAATAATGAATATTCTTAGATGTTTCTAACACTTTAAGTACGCTGTTTCTAATTTATAATAAGCTTCATTCTCTGTAAATGTTGAGATTAATATGTCTAACAATTTGAATTTTGAATTATTATAAGGCAGTCTATTACTAATTTATTTTTTTAATCAAAATCAATTTTCTGATTTTGTTGTCGAGTAGAATGTTTCTATGATAAACAACTTTATGAGAAAAACATTTGATCATTTACGACGGTCTATGCCTTCTCCATCACCTTCATCGGTCGATCCGGCTTTATAGGATTTTTTTCTTTAGTTTTATTTTATTTAATTTCATTTATCATAGTGCATATAATATATTTTTATTTATTTATTAGTTTTTATTTTAGTTAATTTTGCAATACAACATTTAATATATTTTATTTATTAATAAAAATTTACATTTTATTAATAATATTATTAAATATGATAGTATTAATAATTATATTAAATGTAGTTAAAATAATATTACAATATAATTTCTTAAATTTCATATAAATTTATTTAAAAATATATAATATTCTTTACCAATAAATATATATCTGATAGAATTTTTATTAAAAATACCGTCAAAATAATTATTATCATGGCAAATTACCGAAAAATATTTTTGTCAGTATTACCAACAAAGAGCCTAATTGTCTTATTGCTGACAACTTTTTTGTCAGTATTGTAGACTGAAACATATAATGTCGGTACTCCGAAGACTTTTTCCATGAAGTTACAAATACAAATATTTGTCGGTATTACCAACCAAATTGATTATCTGTCAGTAATACCAATAAATTTTCAAATCGGTTGATAAACTTTACTGAGAGGTAGCGAGAGAAATTTTTCTTTCGATAATATCGAGATAAACTTTTCTCTTGGTAATACTGAGAGATTTTTAATTTTTATCAGTAATTATATTACATTTACAGAAAAAATTTTTTGCTGCAATCGGTCGGTAATTATATTTATACAATTACTGGTAAAAAAATATGAATTATTCTGTCAGTAATCTAATACATTCTTATAGTGATGGATCTTATATTAAACACATACTAATTAAGTATGATCATGTGTATTATGAGTCTGACCGTGTATATCACCTAAACATATTTATATATGACATTTATATGTTCAACACGACTATGTCTACGTAAAATATTATAGTATATAGTATATGAATCTCATGTTAAACATATACTAGTTAAATATGACCATGTTTGTTATAGATACGACTATGTATATTGCTATAAAAGGAAAATGGTGTTTAAACAAAATCATGTTTAAAGTAACCCATTCAAAAAAGAAACAACAAACTCCTAAAATACTATGTAAAAATGAAAAAAATATATAAAAAAACTATATTTAAAATGAAAACTTTATTTTTATATAAAATACATATTATTTAAGACACCAAATACATTGTATATATTTTTACAAAAAAAAAAAGAGAAAAAAATTATAACTTACTAATATTGCAAAAATACTTATATTTCTCCAAAAGTGATAGTTGAACTAAGAATTTATTATTTGAAGTGTAATAATGATAGTGAAGCAGCGAACCAGAGAGTAAGAGATCTAAGATTTACATGAAGAGAGAGTGCAAGAAAAAGATTTAAAAAAAGAAAAAAGAAAATGAGAAAGAGAGAAAGGAAGAAAGAAAGAAAGAGAACATAGGGTTTCTTCCCTCTTTTTTTAGTGTCAAGAGTAAAAATATCTAAAATGGTCTAATTAAGGTGAATATGATCTAAAAAATATTAATGCTCTTCTTAGGGGGCATTTGCCCGGTGAATTTTCTTAATTTTTTTCTAAAAAAACTTAGATTGTATTCGGAATAGTTTTTATTTTTCTATATTTAACTTTATAAAAAAAAATCAAAAGGCATTTGCTAATATCACTAAGTTTTAGTTTTTTTTAATTAGATGAAAATCTTTTTCAAGCTAAATATGAAATCTACAAAATATGATTTTAAGGATTTTGATTTTGACAAGATATTTTGCATCAACAAAACTCTTTTTTTCCCTTATAGAAAAAGGTCAATTTTTTTCATTTTTTATCATAATTTTTTTCTCTCTATTCATCATAATTAATATATTTTTATTTTTTATTTTTACATGTTTTTTTTTGCTTTTAAAAATATGTAACCGGTTTTTAAAAAATATAAAATAAAAACTAGAAATAGTTTTTTATTTTAAAAAACAAAAAATCTATAATCTAAACAAGCACAACCTTAAACTTCTTAGATTTTAGTTTTTAGAATATTCACTTCTAAAAATGTGCAGGTAATATATATCTATGCAATATACCAAAGATACACATATAATATATTTTTAGTTAAATTTAAAATAATATTTTAAAATTTCTTTAAAATAACGTAAAGAAATGACACAACCTATAATTATCTAAAATTGCTTAATATACCCATTGAATTGGGGTATATGGATTAGAATGGCAATAGGTAGGTTATCCGTAAAAATTATCATACCCAAAATCTAAACCCGCCTAAATGTAAATTACTCGTATTCATCTCAAACTCAATTATAATTATTCTTTTACTATCTCTACCGATTTCAATTATGTTTAGCACCACCCATTTATTATCCATACCCGTTTAATTACTATTTAAGTTTAAAATTTTAAAAATTGTAACACCCCTTCCTGACCTATGAATAAGCCGAGGAGGAATGCTACATCGGGATACGAGCTCTGGTTATGTCAGCTTACTTAATGTTCCTTATAAAAATTTTTCAAAAATTTTGACGGAGTCTCCCTTAAAATTCTAAGTCCCAAGTGTCGACAAAACTGATTTTTTTTATTTTTGAAAAATATTTTGTTTCACAATTCAACTCAAGCACACTCCCAATAATCCACCCTTATAACCTCAACTACAATCCTGCAAGAAGAATTCACACTTCTATATTCACAACCCAACTCAATTCAAAACCATACAGTTATTATACATTACTAGATTTACATGCTACATCAAGTTATCTCTTTGTATTGTTCAAATAAGTACATGCCAGTTTCTAATACCAAAATACAAAATGAAGAGCACCACCTAAGTTTGTTGATGACCAACAGATCGCAAGACTCCTCTGCTCGCTACTGGCTCCTTGCTAATAGCCTACGAGTTTAGAAGAAACTAAACTCGTTAAGCATTGCTTAGTGGGTACTTTAACTAATTACGGAAAATAAATAATAAAAGCATAATGCACTTTTAAAAGCAATGAGTCGTATTGAAAAATAATATCACAGTAAAAACAATCCATACATGTCATATATTCAGTTATTATCATTTTATCAGTTCGCTCCACAAGGTAATTTGGTAGACTAACGTATGGTAAGGAACTAACTGAAACAACTGTATATATATTATGTGGCTGTGGCCCTAAAAAATTGCGGACCAAGCCCTGTGAAATCTGTGGCCGAAGCCCTCAGACCGAAGTCCTATATAACTCGGGCGATTGCCCTATATAACTCGGACCGAAATCCTATATAGCTCGGGTCGTCACCCTATATAACTCGGACCGAAGTCCTATATTAAAGCAGCACTGCATATAGTATGATATATCATACCCTTATCCTACTCAGTACTATCCCAGATACCCAGTGGAGCCAAAATTTTCATGCCATTTCTTAATCGAATATGCATTATACAATTATCGACTTATGTTTCTTATATTATTTCAACGTGAAATATCATATTTTTGTCATTTTAATAACATATTATGCTCATTTATATGCATAAGGAATCAATTGGATTACTTTTGAAAAATGACCAAATGAATATTAGCAAAATGACCATATGAATAGTAAATTCTAGTTTTGGACTCAACTTGATCCTTATTTTGAAAATTTGTATAAAATAATCTACTTGAATAAAAACTCTAGAATTTTTTTTATAGAATTTATTTTTACATCTTAAAATCATTCCTTTAAAATTTCAGATCAAACTAGACACAAAATCTTGGTCAAGTAGTTCACCCAACCAGACTGCTCCAGTTGCCCTGCATCCTGGCAGCAGTTCTAAATTTTGTGAATTTCGTAAATTAAATTCAATCAATGTGGTTCCAAATTATTTTTCTCAAATACTAGAATCTCTAAAAAAAAACATATCCAAAATTCAATTGAATATTATTTTTCTAAATTTTATTAAAAATCCGGAAACATGGCTGTCTCAGTCAAGGTACCTCCTAGAGTAGGTCTAACAGAAATAATTTTTCCATAATCATAACCATTCCGAATTCAACTCAAAATATTTTTCAGTCATTCTAGACGCATTGAGTCACAACATATCAAAAATTCACTTCAAGAAAATATTTCTATATTTAATTAAAAATCATACAAGTCACAGCATTTCACTAATTCTAAAACAGAAAAATTTCAAGAAAATGAACAAACAATTAGTTAAAGTACCAAACCTTGCTTTTCCTTGCTCTTCTTGTCTATTTCACTTCCTTTCCTCTATAATATCCTTGATTTCCTATGAATTTAACATGTCACATATGTAAGAACAAACCCTAGATATGAATATGATGCTACCTTATGATTTTCTAACAATCCTTTACTTATTCTTACTAATAATCACCATTTTCATCATTTCCTTTAAGTAGTTTATCATTTTTCACCATAATCATCAACTTACTAATACTTTCCCAACATGAACATAATATCAAATCTTCCTAAACATAGCCTAATACCTAATTCTAATGAAAGAATAAGACTTAGGATGGTATCTTACCTTATTTCCTATTGAATTTCACTTAAAAAATGGCTTAGACTTGAAATTTTTCTCCTTGAAAATGGAAGGGAGGGGGGAGCACGACCTAAGGAAGAAGAAAAGTGGTGATGGTGGTGTTTTTTTTTATCCTTTACTTGTGTTTGGAAGACCAAAATTAGTTGTTTATAATTTAATTTCCATTTAATTAATTTATTTATTTTCAATGGCCATGATTTGTCCAACCCATTTGGACTTAATGGCTAGGATTTGGCCACTTGAAAGTGGCTTTTTGTTCTTTTAAATTTTGCCCCCAAATTTATATTTAATTATAAAATCGCCCCTCCGATGAAAATGTCCAAAATGCCCTTGTCGAAAAATCACCCGTAACTTACAAACCGTGCATTTTTGGAAAAAATCGTGCGCCACCATTACGACCCGATTAATCCCGAGAACACATTTATGGCATCTGTTAGGGTCACTATTAAGAACCGACACAACTTTTCAGAAAATTACTCTTAGGTCCTTGGCCTTTCGAAAAATTACCTTTAGATCCCGTCTACTTTACGGGCCTCCTTTGCACACCGATTTTATTTTTGACTATCTCGAGCCTCTATTTGACCACTTATTTATGTCCTTCTTGCCTAATACTCGACTATCTAAACTTTGGGATGTGACAAAATATTATAAAATTCAAATTATAAAAATTATAAATTTTCTCAATTAAATAATCATATATAAAATTTAATGCTAACTTAACTTTAAGAAATTAATTCTAAATAATTATATATAATTTTATAATAAGAATAAAATACAATAAATATATAATTAAAATTTAATAAAATACAACTAATATATATATAACCGGATTTGAGAAGTCAATACTCATTGGTATATACCCAAATCTGACTCGAATATATCACAAATAATAAAAATACTATGCTCAAAATTGTTTATAAATTATCCATACCATATATAAATGGATTAGGATGGATCGGATACCCGAAAATACTCAATCCATAGTCATCTCTATATATGAACTATGTTGATTATATACAAAAGAAATGGTGGAGAGAAAAGCCATGAATATTTGGCATTTAGTTTTACACTTATAAAAATAAATAGAGCATTATCCCTGGTGCTTATGTTGATTTCTTTTAAAAGATCTTAAACTTTTGTAAGCTCATCTTGGAGCTTGAGAGATGTCACCTTTAAATCCTTAAACTATAATTGAATTGAGGAATCTTATATTTTATTTTTGTAAATGCACTCAACCATAATTATGTTCTTGGATAAGAGTCCTAATCTTTTTTCAACATTGGGAAAGTTATATATAACAAATATTTTTTGTAATTAGCAGTAGTTAATAATGCCCTTGTTCTCTCTCATAAAGCCAACTGCCCTTTCGTGGCCCTATCATTCAACCCACTTCAATCTTAAATCTAGCAATCCTTCTCTTCTTCCCCTTATCTTCTCTTTGTTATCTTACCCACTCCCAACCATCTCTGTATGCCTAGGTCCCTTTTCAACACCATGGCTCCACCTAAAACTAACTCTTAGAAATCCCAATCATTTTGTTATTTCCCTACATATATTGTGTATGAGCCACAACAATTCTTCTCACCTCAGTATAGCGAATGATAACCCCTAATGGAAAATATTGCCCACCCTTTTTAAACCTAAAGATCCTTTTCCCCTACATTTTCTACTCTCGAAGCCCAACAGCTTATATATGATATGAGCATCCTACTTTAGATATGCCAAGGCTTAGATCGAGCCTTAAAAAGGAGATAAAGAAAGGATAACATCTTATGGGCTCACATATCTATGGAATGGATTTCTATTTGGATTATTTGGCTATCTAATTTTAGTCCAAGTTATGATCTAGTTCTATAGAGAAGAACTCAACAAAAATTTCTAGAGGAACCTCGCGAATCTTTTTGGCACTTCAAGGATAACATTTTCCCTCAGAAGTATATCAATTTATCTTTGGCTTCTCTGGTGAATCCTCAAGAGTTATGTTCCCATGTTTTATTTTACTTTGGTTTACAATATAGGAAGGTGGCTATTGCGCTCTATTTAAATCTACTACAAGCGACACTCACAAGTATACAAGGTTATTATAGTAAATGTGATCGCCCCAAGGTCATCTCACAAGGAATGTGTTTGTTTGTAATAATTTAATTAAAATACAATATTAAAGTTTGAGTGTATATTGTTGAAATGGTAAAAAGCAATTAAAATCTAAAAGTAAAATGAGTAACGGTTGAGCAAGATTAATTCAAATTCTTGGAATGGTACCTAGGGTTGTAGATTAATTTAATCAAAACTTGATTCTTAAATTATCTATTAATATAACCTTGTAATTTAATTTGTTCCTTGAGTTTAATTAGGAATCACCAATTTATTAGTTTTTACATTCATGAATTAACAATAACCAATTGTTTTGAATTTGCAAATTAATAGAACCCTAAAACTTATATTTCCAACTCACTCTTCGGGTAGTTGATTGCATAGTTCCAATATCAAATTTCACCTCTCGGTCCATCATTCAATATTAAGAGATCAATAGGTGGCTAATCTATCAACCTAACATTTAATCCAACCCAATCAACCGACAATAAGGTATATTAATAGAATTATCAAATCAAGTCATTCAATCAAATCTACTACAACCCTAGGCATGGATAATTTAGCTCATCATCATTTCAAAATTCTCAATATAAATCAAATCAAAATTATTCATTAAAATATTAATGTTCATAACAAAATAACAACAATCTAGAAATGAATTAAAATGAGAGAATATGAAAAACCACTTGAAGATGCTAAGAGTTGAACTTCTTGTTCTTCCTCCTAGCTTCCACTTGAGTGTGATGAAAAATTCCCGAGCCCTCTTCAAACCTTCAATCAATTTATCTACCCTTGAAAGAATGAGTGAAGTCTCTCTCAAGCCTCTAATCCTTCAATCAAAACGTTCTTTAAACCCTAACCCTCTAAAGTTTGTTCACCCACACACAATCCCAAAGAACTAAGTTAAAGTCTTATTTATGGAAAATGGAATGGAAGATGATGAAGGTGATGAAAATCCCCTCTAAAAATCAAGAACCCCTCAAAAATATGGAGAGTCCCCCCTTAAATAGCCTCCCATCTATATATGTGTATCCACCTCCTCCAACTATTCTCCATTTTTTTAAACACAAAGAATGTCCTGCCAACTCACTCACTCCCCTTTGTCCCCTAACTTGTTTTATTTTTTAAATCTTCATCCTATAAAATAAGTCACCTTTTTCTTCTTTTATCATTTCTTTTTAAAAGATAATACTTGTTGTCTCCCACTTAGCCTTTAACTCATGCAAATAATTAAAAGAAGTCACATGAGACACGACCAAGGTATGAGTGACTTGGTTGTGTCTCTTAATTTTTCTAAAGACACGACCAAGGCCTATAAGTGTGTCCATTGCTGCCTTTCAAAAACTTCCTTCTCATGGGAGTGACACGGCCAGTGGCTTGGCCGTGTCACTTGCCTTTGTTCACTTATCTCTCCTTTCTTTGCTTCTCCTTCGTTGTTCTTTAGGTGGGACACGGCTAAGGCTCTGGTTGTGTCTTACGAATGTGTTCTCTTCTACCTAAATCTTCTCAAGGAAAAGGCCAAGTTGGTTTTATCTCGGCCGTCCGTGTCTTTTGGATGTGACATTGGCTACTTCTTTTCCTTCTTTTCTTCATGAGTTTCTTGCCTTTGATGAGGGACATGGCCAAGCCAGTAAGTTTCTTGGCCATGTCTCAATGTCTTTCCACCAACTTTAGATCAAACAAGTGAATTTAAGCTCCATTTTTGCACTTCAGCCTAAATCAAACACTTCAAGCAATCTTAAACACAAATTAAAGGAAAAATTAACTAAAGGCCAATAAAATTACCCTTAAAATACATATATAAATGATCGAAATAGTGTTTGCTTGGTGCCTTTTATAGCCTTTCTTTCACAGCTCATCCCCAATGTTTTATCTGAGCTGCTTCCTCAGCTATCCTTTATAAGGATGAATTATCCTTATCTTCCCTCAATATATTCTATATCTGAGGATGTTTGGGGTACATGTTTTGTTAAAGTCTTTATCTTCTATTATATGATAGCTTGTGTATGGTTTCAAGCCTTTGATCCTTGTTCGTAATATTGGTCAGGTCTATGTTTTCTTTTGGCCTTTTCATACAGCGATATTTTGTTTTAGCTCCTAGATTCATAGGGATACAGGGGAGATTTGTTTATTTTCTTATTTATTTTTTGTCTTGGCTGGTCAATACAATATGTATTACCTCTTCCTCTTAATAATATTAATCTTTTTCTTGACCAAAAAAATATTTTTCATAATTACAAAACATAAAAAAATTATCAAATGTTAAAAAATAATTATTTCATTTCATAAAATAACTTTTTCCTATTTTATTTCGTGAACTAAATAACTATCTTGATTTTTGAGAAACTTATGCAATTTACCTCCATTTTAATTTTCCTTTCAAATATATTGCACTTTTTTTAAAAATTCTAACACCTTTTTTCAATTTTTTTTATATATTTTTCAATTTTACCTCTCCACCAATGTTTTTAGTTTATCTTTTTCATTCTTCATTTATATTCTTCTCCTTTTCTTCTACACATTTCTCTCTTATTCTTCCTTTCTTTAATTTTTTTCTATTTGCAAAAGATTATTTTGATCTTCCATATTATTTATTATTTGTAAACATATATGTATTTTTTTTTATTTTCATTGTTCTTTAATTGTAATGTCAAAGGTTTTATTGTTTTTTACTGGTAATTCACTCAACATATTTGATAAAATGCTTCAAAAAGAATTTTTTTATTTTATGAATTTTTTTATTTATTCTTTTTTAATCTGTGTTTTCTGGTTATAGTTATATTTTTTTACTGTATTTATTTTATTTTAATATTTGTAAAGTTAATTTTGTATTTTAATGCGTGTATTTAATTTTTTAGTATATACACATCATACAAAGATATATTCATAGAATACATTCAATATATACACTAGACACATAATATACACACAATTTATGTACAACGTCTGCATAACATACTTTGATATATAATGTGTGTGCCTATTGTGTAGATCTTTTATATTTTTATTTTTTATATTATATTTTATATAACATTTTTAATATGATATATATGTTGTGTATTTATATTGACATACGTTGAATTACAGTTAATAAGAAATATAATTCTCTTTTACCGTTTTATAGATGTTATGCAGATATTGAGTAAATATTTTATTTTTTATATGTATTTATTTATTTTAACTGCTAAATTGTATTATGTTTTAATTTAAAATAATAAAATTATGAATTTAAATTATAAGAGAATGATTATATAGCAATATATATATATATTAATTCTCTTAATCAACATTTAAACAATATACACAAAAACTAAAGAATGAGATATTTTTTAAAGTTTGATGCACTTTTTTTCAAAAATTGTAAATAAAATTATTTAATGATGTATTTTTAAAAAAAATATTTTAAGGGTGATTTTGTAAAAATCCCTTAAATTGTTTTAGCAAGAATTTATAATAGGAAACATTATGCGAGATTCGGAAAATGTTTTCCATTTTTATTTTTACTTCTTTAACACAATTTTTTCATTTATATGGTTTGACCCTTTTTTTCTTTTTTACATATTCATGGTGTTGTTTCATTTTTTCTATTTTATTTTTTCCTTTTTATATTGGTTTTGTTTTTTTATTCAAGAATAATTTTATTATTGTTATATTCACAATATACACATAAAATACACAAATATTTATACAACATATATATAATATATACAAAATATACACATAACAAATATAGACATACACAAAATATACTTAGTATTTTTTAAGTTTATTTTTTTAAATTTTAAATATATGCAAGTTTCACGCAGCATACACAACAAATACATAACATACATATAATATTTATATAATTTACATAGATATATACATAACATACACACAATATATATGAAACATTTACAAAATAAAATTAATATTTTTTAACTTTATTTTTTATGTGTATAATATTTAAAATTTATTTAAAAGTAAATATAATGATTTTTATTAATATATTTTTATATATTTTACTTGTTTATATAAATTTTATGAGTGCTATTTCTTATTTGAAATTAAAATTAAATTTGTTTCTTTATAAAATTTTATATGTTAAAAATATAATTTAAAATATTAATTTTTATTGTTTTTATTAGAATATATTATTTAATAGTAAAGTTTGAAAAAAAGAGATAAAACTTGAAGTAATTATTGTTTGAAGTGAGGAAGAAGGTATTTTAACAAGATATTTTTATAATAAATATATTATTTAAAGTATTTATGAATTTTTTTTTGAAATTATAGTATTTTTAAAAAATGAAACTTTTTTTAAAGGTGCTTTTATAAAAAAAAAGTCTTTATAATATTGGGATAATTACAAAACTAACTAGAAAATAAAAGTAAATTTAAAAAATATAGTGGTTTAGAAAATGTTGCAAAATTACAATAAAATGCCATTCATTTACAAAAATATGGTTCTATTAAAAAATTAACTGCTCATCTTTGCACCTTTCTCTTTTGTATTTTAATTTGAGTTTAAATGCAATTCACAATTATTATGTAGCGAAACAATTTTTTTGTTGCATAAATAAATGAATTTCAAAACACATTACTTTCATTCCAAAAATAAATAAATATGCAATTATTATATGTCATATATGCAGCATGTATGAAGTAAATAATTCACAATTATTATATGTAATGGGAACCTAAAAAATTAAAAAAAAAAAAAACTCTTCCTTTGCGTATAAACTTAATATAAATATTTTTATTTAATAATAAATATAATAATCTCATATTATAATTTGATATATGTTGACTACCTACACAACATATATGATATATATTACATGTATATTTTTATATATGTCATATATATTAGGCTTAATAAATTATTAGCCTCCTTATATTTGAGAGTGTTTCTGTCATTTTACTCTCTGTATTCTTTCAATAATCATTTTCTCCCTTCAATTTATTAATTTCAATAATAAATATCCCTTAATTTAACAGGATCAGATAATTTTTAACGGGTACATTACAAGCATTATAATTAATAACATATTACTAATTTAAAAAATTAAAAAACTTAAAATTATAGTTTAATAAAAAAAAATTAAAATCAACCATCATCATCGAAACTGCAATCGACCGATCATCATCTTCCATCAGGCATCTGTATCAACAATTAAAGCCATCTCAAAGCTTGAATCAATCTGAAGAGGCTGAAGAAGCTCTTGTTCTCACAGCTGAAGAAAAAAACAGCGGCAACGGCAACAGCAGCGACAGTAGCGATGATGGAGGAGGGAGAAGGTTGGGATTAAGGTTGAGATTTTCCTATTTTGACAGTGAATCGTTTGTTTGTTTCAAGACACGCGTTCACAACGGAAGAAATTTCATATTTCTAATTGAAATCTTTTTTTAATTGATGAAATCTATTTTTTAATTGAAAGGCTGATTGAATATTGAAATGGGTATTTTGGTTTTAAGAAGAGGATGAGGGAAAGCTTCATTTTTCCTTGTTAATAGGCTTCATTTTTCCTTGTTAATAGGTAGTACCTTTTTTTGTTAGAGACCAGAACCGTAACAAGAAGAGGATGGGGGAAAGCTTCATTTTTCCTTTGTTAATGGCTGCCTTTTTGCTATTGTATTTGAGTATTTCTATGTAAAGTTATGATTTCATTCTTTTTGGTTAGTTATGCTGAAGATGATATTCATTTCATTTGACTTGGCATCCCCTTCTTATTTGTTGAGCAATACTAAGATTATTGTAAGAAAGAGAAAGCAGCAATGCAATCTAAAAAATATTTATACAAAAAAGCGAGCAACATTCAACAGACCAACAGTGGAGGCGAAGATTTCCTAGGTTTCTTTGATTTTCCTTTTTTTTTAGTTTTTTATTTCAATTAAATTTATTTATAATATTTTGTAAAAAAATTATTTATAATAATAGTTGATAAATAAATTTGTCCTGTATAACTTATAATTTTTTTACTTATTTAATTATTTTTAAATTTGTGATTTTTTTACTTTTTTAAATTAAATTAAATTAAAAGATATGAATTAGAGAAAATTAAATTAAAACAATTAAATTATTTTTAAATAATTTAATATAATAGTATAAAATAAAATTTTCATATTATTAGTTTTAAAAAAAATTAAAATACAATTACTTTTTATCATTATATTCTTTTATAATTGAAGTTATTGAGGGTATTATCATCATTCTACTATAATTATATTCATTTAAATATAAAAACAAGGGGTATTATTGTTATTTTATATTAAATAAAATAAATTTTTAATAAACTCACGCACTACAAGAGAGTATGTTACAAATATATTGTCACATCAACAATAAAGGGGCTATTTACTATTGAAATAAACAAGTTGAAGGGGGTAAAATAGTTACTCGAAGAACATTATAAAGGGTAAAGTGATAAAAACGCCTAAGTACAGAGGGCTACTGATGTATTAAGCCTATATATTATAAACAATATAATTAATTTAAATAAACATTTATATGTCATGGGTAGCATTTATGCCTTTATATATGTAAGGACATATATAAATAAACTGTTATTTTTGGAATCGGGAATTTTAATTTTTGATTTATTTTTTTTCTAATTGATGATATAGATAAATAAGTTAGACTTGAGATGAAATTCAAATTATATGAAAAATAAATTTTATTTATATTTATTTTATATGAAATAAGTATATATATAATATATAAGTAGATATATGTATTGAATTGCAAAACAACAACATATAACTATTATATGTTTAGTTATGAGTATTTATATATATGTTAAAATGCAAAAGAATAATAATATATGCCTTTTATATGTTTAGTTATATATATATATATATATATTATATATAACTAGATATATCTGTTGGATTACCCTATTATAGTAATGCATAATTGTTATATGTTATACATATTACATATAAGTAGATATATAAGATGATTTATTTGATAAATAACATATATATTACATAAAAATAAAAATATATATGTTCAATTGCAAATATATAATATTACATAAACAAATATATATTTTGTTATATGTACTTATATGTTACTTATACTCAGTAAATATTATGTTGGATTGAAGAGAAATAACAATACAAAACATGTATGTGTTTAGTTATATATGCTTATATGTTACATATCAGTGTGTGTGTGTGTATATATATATATATATATATCACACCTCATTTTTAGAAGTGTGACGGTCTTAGGGTCTAGGGAGGCTTAAGGCCACTAGGTACCATGTAGAACCCAACTAAACCAATGCAATCATACATACTATTTATCTTGATTAGTTGCTCTAGTGGATTAAAACTCCATTTAATAACTTTATTTATTACCCATTAATATATATATATATATATTTACACATTATTTTGATGTTATATATATCACACACATTTATGATATTATTTAAATTATAGTTTACCTCCACACTCTACTATAAATCACTCACAACAGTACTACAAAGCAACTAGAATATAGTACAAACTTAATACTTTAATTACATATAGCATTTATTGGCTAATTATATTATTATCAGACTTCTTGTTGAAAGGAAGAAATCAAGAAGTCGATAGACCTGGATCATCTCTACCTGAAACCATAAACGTTTGGGTGAGTCCTCAATTCAGTACAATTATAGTGCCTTAAATGTAAGATATATAACAAAAGTATTTCAAAGCTCAAGAATAATAACATAAGTTTGTACAACAAAGGCACATCAATAAAATTTAATCTATAAGAAGGGCACATAATAACCGAACCAATATGACAAAAGTAAATGAAATAATATGACGAATAAACACATAGTAATAACACCACAGAAAATATATCACTATATACATTCCAGTGCTATCACACATCACACACATAAGGATTTTAGCTTTTACCTTTTTTATCACAAGTCTTTATGTACACATAGTTTGATGGTATAGCCTCTATCAAGTTGAAATTTTGTCATATTGGCTAAATAAATAGTTTGGTAAGATCATATAGGCCAAAGGACCATATAAGGTTTCACAATTCACAAATGCAAAAACACAATTATCAAAGTATCAAATAGTTCTCAATTTATTAAAAGTTTCAAGGCAACAAAGAAAGGAATGGACACTATAACTCACCTTCAACTTGTAAATTGGATCCCTCTAAGTCATTGATAATTAATTATTCTTTATATGATAATCATCAACCTATATTCACATCCAAACATAAATTGCATACTTAGGTTTATTTTTAATTTATTATTTGTCATTTAAAGTTTTTTAACCTTTTTTATATATTAATGTATATCTTAGGGAAGATTTATATTGTATTATTGTGTTCTTATTTTATTGAGTTTAAGTAATGTTATCATATGCCATTTTACATTTACATATATATGCATGCATTCGGTTGTATTTTAAAATATTTTGGTCACTAATAATTTGCTATCTTTTTCATCCTTCCTTTAATTATTCAAAAGGCACACATGCCATGTTTTAATATTTTAATGTACTTATATTTGTTATGTAATGTTATATCTTTGCAATTAAAATTATATGATTTTTTCTATATTTTTTAAATTATAAATTACTATTAATATTTGTCAATTTTTTATAGGTTGATGACAATGATCAAGGTGAAACAAGAGATCAATATGCTTATTATCTTGAAAATAGTTCTAAAGATGATGAATAGTTATCTCTTTTTAAATTTCTTTCAAATTGGTTACTATATTTTTTTCATCTTGCAAAATTTTCATTGATATTATGGTATTTATTAGGATGATTTACTTTATTATTTTAGAGTGTCAAAATACAAAGATTTGGTTGTTTTTAAAATAAGTTTGAATTTAGTTAGGTATTTCAATTTATTCAATTTTATTCATATACAATAGTAAGAAAACAACATAAGTAAAATGTAATTACAATAGTAAAAGTTCAATCATAAAAGTACTATAACAATTATGGCTAATAAAAATTGCAAATTAAATTTATGCTTGAAAATTATTTTATAACTTAAAAATATTAATATTTAAAATAATATACTTTTAGCAATAAATATCTACTTCATTGCTAATAATAACAAATGTTCATCACTAATGTTAACCAAATTCTCATTGTTTATATCAGTTGCATCAATTTAAAGTAGCCTCAAAAAGTTAAAAAAAATTATAGTAATAGTGACAACACATATTGGTCAGAAATAATTATAAAATGCTTGTTACTAAAAATTTACAGTGAGAGCAAATAATTGTCACAAATAAAATTTCATGACCTATTTTCTTTATTTCTAAACTCATTAGCAATCACTTTTAAAATTTTTAGCAATAACATAATTTTATCGTAAAAATTTATTAACAACAACATTGTCGCATTAATAACAAGGACAAATAATCATTGCAAATAAAATTTTATAGCTTATTCTCCTCATTTCTAGTATCATTAGTGATCACTTTTAAAGTTATTAGCAATAACATAATTTTATTGCAAAAAATTATTAGAAACAATGTTGTCACAATAAAAATCTTTTGCAATAGATGTATTTGCTACGACACACAATGACATTAAAACCATCACTAATACTAATAGAGATGAAAATTACATCATTAGCAGCGTGATTCGTCAGTCACTAATAAGCATTTTTTTTGTAGTGATATTGCAAAGATATAACATTATATAAATAGATACATATTTGTTATATGTACTTATATGCTATATATAATTACATATATGTGTTGGATTTAAGAGAAATAACAATACTTAATAGACATATGTTTAGTTATATGTATTTATATGCTATATATAAGTACAAATATGTGTTGGAATACACTATTCTAACAGTCATAACTATTATATGTTTACTAATATATCCTTGTATATTACATATAAGTATGCATGTATATATATATATTGAATTACAAATGAATAATTGTATATAACTATTATATGTTTAGTTATATGTATTTATATGTTACATAACAATAGATATATGTATTGAAGTACAAAAGAATAACAATATATAATTGTTATATGTTTACTTTTAAAAAAAAAAAAAAGCTCGACCCTCAAAAATCGTTTTTTGGAGGATCGAACCCTTGACCTCTCCGTGGAGAGTAACATCAGGTGGCCACTAGGCTAACCCCAGTGGTTTATGTTATATGTTTACTTACATGACATATATGTTATATAAGTATATATAATATGTTAAATTTGATGAAAAGTTAAAAAATTGAAAAATATTTGTCTTTAAAATATTTTATCGAATATGTGGAGTGTGTTATATTTGAAGAAAAAAAAACTCTAATCATTTTATTTAAAACCCTAAAAAAACCATAAAAATAATCATAAAAACTTTACAAACAAAAAAGCTAAAATCAAAATCGAAACTAACAATAAAGCATAAAAGAATTGAATAAAAAGGAAGATGAAAAAGAAGAAGAAACCAAAGGGAAAGGAACCTGTACTTTCAAGTTTACAAGCAAAATTTTTTTTAAAAAAAGAGAGCTTAGAGAGTCTTTGTTTGGATTGAATAGAAAAACATAAAATAAAAATAAAATAAAAATAAAATAAAAAGCTAAAACAGAAAAAAATTAAAAATCACTATATTGAAAACCTTTAAATGAAAAAAAAATAGACACCCTTTGTAATAATTTGAAATTTTAAAAGAAAATAAATAAATTAAATATACATATATATATTTGTAACAAAGCCGAGAGAGGGAGAAGATATTAAATAAAAGAGAGAGAGAGAGAGAGAGAGAGCTGGGAGAGAGAGAGAGAAAAATTGTCATTTAAGTTTTTGCTTGATCTACTGTTGTCCAGTCACCATTAGTCAACATGCGCCATACCATCAGAATCACCATTGTCCAATGAGTCCAATGTTACCAAGATCATGGCCAACGGCCACCAAATGGTGACACACACGTTGTCTAATTATCATGCTGGTCGAGACTTTTCAATCAATTTTTGGCCATTTTTTCGACCTCCTTTTCAGCGAGACTGATATTTTTGGATTCCTCTATTTATAAACTTTAATTTGGTATATCATTTATAATTTTTTGATCACTTTTTAGTTTGGCCGGAATCCGATGATATTAAAATTTCTTGCAATGCTCCAATGACACTTCAGTGACCAATAAAAAATAAAGATAAATTAAATTAAATAATTAAAATTAGGTTAACTATTATTATTTGAGTATTTGATTGAAAATAATTAATAATTATTTAATGAATTATAGTAATTATTTATCATCACATAGAATTAATTAATTAATCATGTTTAAATATACATATATATATATAGTCATGAAATTGATTAACTATTTGGAATCAATAAATTGGTAATTGATTAATTTAGTTATATTTGATTCTATCATTAAATTGTTGTTGACATAGGGAATTATTATTTATTAATTTATTGACTTAATTATTAACTTTTAAATAAGTTGATTTATTATTTAATTATTAAATGATTTAAATTAAATGGTTAATGTATTGTCTTTAAAATTCATAAAATTAATTACTTGACTAAGACTGATGGTGTCATTATTACAATAATCAAATTATTGTTATTATCAAGTTTATTTAGGATTTATTATAACTATTATTATTATTATTATTATTATTAATGTTGATTTTTAATTATATTATTGATTTATTATCTTTGAGAGTGAATGTAATCAAATTATATATTATTTAGTTGTTTGGAAGATATTTAGAAGAAATATTTTCTTAAAGATTTTTTAACTTAGTTTAGAATCTATTTTAGAATATGTTTAAAATATTAAGTAATTATGTTGGAAACCAAATATATAAAATTAATGTTGATTTAAAAATTTATTATTATTATTATTGTGAATATTATTATTATTCATAGTAGTATTATTTTGCTATTGTTATTTCTGTTAATATTAATTTATTGTACATTATTATTGCAAACTAAGAAATTAAATATATAATCTTTGGTTTTATTTGAAGGATATTTGGAAGTAATAAATTCCTAAAATTATTCAAATCAATTTATAGCATGTTATAAAATTCAAGTAATTACTAAATAAATAAAATTAATTTCATCATATTAATGTAATTAAATAATAAAATAGTATTATTAATTTCATTATTAATATTGTTATTAGATGATTTGGTAGAGAGTTAAATTAATTTAAATATGATACTATTAACTTATTTGATAATCATTAGTTTTGCGAAATTATTATTTAGTTGTTGTTGAGAATGTTGATAGAAGCCCAGATGGGATAGTTGAGTTAATATTGATTGTTGTGAGCTATTTAGAAGTATTATTTTCTTATTTTATTTTAGGGGAATACCCTAGTTATAAAGGAGACTTTACCAAAATTTCGACAGAATTTTTAGAGTCATCCATTCGTCTATATTCTAATAGTTTTCATTTGTTATTTAAAAATAATTTCCAAGTATTTTTCCATCTTCAGTTAGATGCTTCGAGAAGAGTAATTGAGTTTCGTCCACTGTGAGTTATATAGATTAATATAATATCTCGCTCTCCTAATTTATAATAATAGTTACATTTACATAATTACACCAATTGCTTATGTAGTAGGCATATATAATTATTACTATCAACACTAGATCATAAAAGCATAACGTGTGTTGGTGCTTGAGTTGATTGTGTAAGTATAATATTTGTGTTTATCAGATAGGGTTTGGATGATATGGGACAACACATGATCTAAGATATGAGTTATAATATGATGATATTATATGATGATGAGATTATAACTGATGTAATGGTGAGGGCTTTCTCATACTCAGCGCTGCTTGTCAGTCTGTGTAATATTTAAAATTTTAAATAGTGAACTTCTTAATTAATTTTGATATTTGATAGTGAATAGTGCTAAAAATGGCATGGATAAGTGATGTAAATAATAGATTTTAAAATTTACTGAAGAAATTATTTTTACGGGTTTACGGGACTAAAAATTGAATTAGAATCAAAGGTTAAGAAAGAGAGTGCACTATAGTTAAAATGAGATTGACCAAACTAGATTAAACTATATATATAGGTGGACATGTGTGTGTGTAGAATCTTCTCCTTTCTCCTTTCATCTTCATCCATGCTTATCATCACCATCACCACCAAAAACTTCTCCTTTCTCCTTCTCTTTAAAAATTTAGCTAAAATCTAAAAGGAAATCACATCTAGTTATATGTTTTTAAGAAAATAAGCTATAAAAGGTGTGATTATCAATAAGTGATCAAAGAAGAAAAGAAATTTTGAAAGAGATATGTGTTTATATATTTTAATTTGCAAATATTTGAATTTCTATGAATTTTAATATTTGAATTAGTTGATTGAGTCATCTATAATGAATTATTACTTAAAAGTAATTGATATAGACTATTTCTATATTAAAGAAACTAGTTTTTGATTCATTTTTATCATAAATTTTGAATATATTGTGTTTGAGTGGTTGAGTGTACGAAATATAAAAATTTTGCCTGACACGACCAGTGACACAGCCATGTCACTGGGCATGTCAACGATGTTGTGTTTCAACATTGATGACACTGCCAGTGATACAACCATGTCTCTAGGCTTGTCATAGCTACTGTAATGCAAGATAAATGACATGGCCAGTGACAAGCCCGTGTCGTTGGGCGTGTCAAAGCTTTTGTAACGCAAGAGTAATGACACTGACAATGACACGCCCATGTCATTGGGCATGTCAAAGCTTATGTAAGAATGAGCAAATGACACGTTCATTGACACGCCCATATCGTTGGGCGTGTCACTTGAAGAAATTGACTAAAATAACTCTTTTCATTATCTTTCTTTTGTAATTCTGACCTAAATGACTATAAGGCTCCAAAGTGTATAGGATTTTTGAAATCAACCCTAACAAGTAGTGTAATAAATTTTGAATATATGATAAATATGTGTAATACAAGTGTTGATCAAAGAAATATTTCATTGAAGTGTTATACATAATTCAATGTTAATTAAAAACTAATGAATTGCCCAAAATATACTGATTTTAGATCTAGATTGGGATTAAATGGCTAGTCAGAGGGAGGATATCCAAAGTGATAGTGGGCACATCATGCCATTAATGGACATATTGTGTCATTAGTGATAGTGTGCATATTTGTCATTATACATTCTTGAGATTGGGCATTAAATTGCCAACAGTAACCCGTTATCCAAACGTATGATCTAAGTTCAATATATATGGGCATAATCATTAAAGTTATATATATTGAAAGTAATGTGTTGTATGATTGTTGTTAAATTAAATAATTCTGAATTTAATCATGTTTAGTATTTTAAGTTTTAATGAATTTATTAATTTCTTCATTTAATGTTCAAAAAGTGATAATTTTCATTGCTTCTAAATTATTTTATGTATAGTTCTATTTCTTTTAAATTTTCTTGCATATTGTAAATATATAAGCACCTCTAAACTTTGCTTAGCATGTTAGAATTATTTTCTGACGTACATATCAAACAAGAAGAGTTGATACTGCAGAGTGAGAGATATACATTCCTAATTAACTGCATCTTAAGGTTCAAAGAATAATATTATAAATATTGTATTCTGTATAGTTCACAAGGCAATAATTTATAATTTTGTATGACAGTTGTATAATTTTGAGAGTAGTAAAAGAATTATAATAATATTTACAATGTAAGATAACAATAAGAGTTCTTTATAAATAAAATAGAAATATGTTTGTATTATAGGTATGATCACGGTATTTCTTTTGAAAGATTAATAACTGTGTTAATACATAGAAGTATTTTAGTTTTATTTACTATATTACGTATATAGGCAAGTTTGATTATTTTGGTGACATCACTTATGCAGTTAAGTGTATAGACTAAGTAGGGAGTGTTACATTTAGTGTTATCAGAGCATGTTTAGGCGGTCCTATATTTGTGGGTTAAAAGAAAAGAGAAGCACAACTGTCATTGCTATGTGAACTATATAATTGAATAAATATTTTATGCAGTTGATTTTCAATGTTTAAAGGTATAAGATGGCCTCTGAATCCCACCAAGGTGCGGAGGATCAAGCTGTGTCCTCACACAGTCAAGCAGTTATGGGGAATCAATATCAATCAAAACCTTCTGCGGAACAATTTTCGTTAAATCCCCAATTCATGAGAAATATGGGAGAAGTTCTCAGGTAAATCGTAGCGGTTGCTCCTCCTATATAGCCTCCACCGCTAGTGCCCCAAAGATCTTCATTGTAAAGAATCAAGAAATTGGGAGTAGAAGATTTTAAAGCTTGTGATACTGATGAGTCTTCAGTAGTAGATTATTAGATGGAGAGGATTGTGCGAGTTTTTAATATTTCGCATTGTACTAATGAGGAAAGATTAGAGTGTGCAGTTTCCTTATTGCAGGAACAAGCTTATGCCTAGTGGGATACAAAGCGAAAAGGTGTACCTGTGGGTAGACTCACTTGGGCATTTTTCCAAGAAGAATTTAAAAAGAAATATATTAGTGAGATTTATTTAGAAGAGAAGCATTGAGAGTTTTTGTATCTTAGGCAAAGGCAGTTATCTATGTCTGAATATGAGAGGCAATTTATTCACCTCAGCAAATATTTTCTAGAGTTAGTTTCATCTAAGGAAGAGAAGTGCAAGTGGTTTGAACATGGTTTGAAAAGTCAAATTCAGGTATATTTAGTAGCTATGAGAATTAAAAAGTTTTCCACTCTTGTTAATGAGGCAGTTGCCATAGAAAATGAGATAAAACAAGAGCAGGGAAGAAGACAATAATCAAAGAAGGGATTTTCTAGTGAACAATAACAAGGTGGCCAGAAAAAGACACAAAAATATGCAAGCCCAAACTCAGAGGTCTGGTAGAGGAAGTGGAGCTAGTTTTCAGAGGTCTAGAGATGGTAGGTTTGAAGTTGCTATAGGCTCATCTTCAAGGTCAGTTAGTACACCTTGTCAATATTATGGTAAAGGCCATGCAAGTAAAGATTGCTGGTATCAAAAAGGGACTTGTTTGAAATGTGGTTCTTTGGAGCATAAGATTAGAGATTGTCCAATGATAAAAGAACTAGAAGTTGTTGAAGGACAAGGTTTTGTATAGAGGTCTCAGTCAGATTATAGAGCAGGTAGAGGTGGGTGACCCAATATTAGTCAGCAGAGAGGATCTGAAACAGTGGATAGACCTCAGACTCTAGATAGTGTTCCAGCTAAGGCTTATGCCATGAAAGCTGTGGAGGATTATGATGCTCCTGATGTTGTAGTTGGTAAATTTTCTTTACTTGGTCTTGATGTGTATGCATTATTAGATCTTGGTTCCACACATTCTTATATTTGTACAACTATAGCTTTAGGGAAGAACATGTGTGTTGATAAACTTGATTATGAGATAGAAGTTAATAATCCCTTAGGCCATAGTGTGAAGGTAAAAAAATTATATCAAAATTGTCCAATTAGAGTTCATGATGTAGAACTTCCTGCTGATTTGATTGAACTTTCATTCCATGATTTTGATGTAATCTTGGGAATGGATTGGTTGTCCCAACATCAAACAATTATGGACTACTATAGTAAAGTTGTGTCTTTTAAGATTATGGGATATGGTGAAATTGTAGTTTGAGGAGAAAATTAATTTTACCCTTCTAGTTTGATTTCTTCAGCTAAAGCTAAAGGGTTAATTAGGAAGAGGTGTGAAGATTACCTTGCTTATGTTAATGATACGCGACATTTAAGCACGACTTTGGGAGACATACCTACAGTAAGTGAGTTTCCGGATATTTTTTCGTTGGAATTACCTGGGGTACCACCAGAGAGGGAGGTAGAATTTGTTATTGATGTAGTTCCGGATACGGTACCAATTTCTATTCAACCTTATAGAATGGCACCTCCGGAGTTTAAAGAATTAAAAGTGCAACTTCAGGAATTACTTGATAATGGCTTTATTAGACATAGTGTATCACCCTGGGGTGCACCGGTTTTATTTATGAAGAAGAAGGATGGTACCTTAAGATTATGTATAGATTATCGGTAGTTGAATAAGGTGACTATTAAGAATAAGTACTTGTTACCTATGATTGATGGCTTGTTTGTTCAATTGAGGAGAGCAAGTATTTTCTCTAAGATTGATCTTAAATCGAGTTATTATCATATGAAAATTAAAGAAGTAGATATTCCAAAGACAACTTAACTTTCAGAACTCGATATGGACATTATGAATGTTTGGTTATGCCCTTTGGTTTAACTAATGCTCCAACAGCTTTTATGGACTTGATAAATTGAATCTTCAAACCTTATTTAGATTAGTTTGTAGTTGTTTTCATTGATGACATATTGGTTTATTCCAAAAATAAAGAGGAGCATGATAAGCATTTGAGAGTTGTACTACAAACATTAAGGGAGAATCAATTATATGCTAAACTATCAAAATGTGGGTTGACGGAAGTGGCATTTTTAGGTCATGTAGTATCGGCTAATGGTATTCATGTGGATCCTAGTAAAATTGAGACTATTTTGAATTGGCATCTACTAAAGAATATAATAGAAGTTTGGAGTTTCCTTGGGTTAGCTGGTTACTATAGAAAATTTCTACAAGGGTTTTCGAAGATAGCACTTCCTTTAACTAAGCTCCTTAGAAAAGAAACTAAATTTGAGTGGAATGAGTGGAATGCCAAGTGTCAAGTTAGTTTTGAATGATTGAAGGCTATGTTGACTGAAGTGTATGTATTGACACAATCAACCCCAGGTAAAGACTATGTGATTTATAGTGATGCTTCTCATCAGGGACTCGGTTGTGTATTGATGCAAGAGGGTAAGGTAATTGCTTATGCTTCTAGGCAATTAAAATCTCATGAATTGAATTACCCTACACATGATTTGGAGTTACCTGCTATTGTATTTGCTCTTAAAATCTGGTGACATTACTTGTATGGCGAAAGATGCTATATTTTCACTGACCATAAAAGTTTGAAATACTTACCAACACAAAAAGAACTAAACTTAAGACAGAGGAGGTGGATGGAATTGATCAAAGATTATGATTGTATCATCGATTATCATCTTGGGAAAGCTAACGTGGTAGCCAATGCTTTAAGCCAAAAACTTTAGCAGGTATGATGTATATAAATATTATAATACTACATGTATATATAAATTAAATAAACTAAATGATATAATGTGTTATGTTAGCAGAATTGAGGGTTGAACCAACCATAAAGCAAAAAATGATAAAAGCTCATAAACAAAATCAAAAGTTATTAGAAATTTTGAAACAAGTGCATAAAGGTGAAAAACCAGATTATGTTGTGTTAGAAGATGGTGGATTATATTATAGAGGTCAATTGTGTGTACCTGATGTGAAGGAATTAAAGGAGTGTATACTTGGTGAAGCTCATACTACTATGTATATTGTACATCCCGGAAGCAATAAAATGTACCAAAATTTGAAGTCTCATTATTGGTGGTATAGTATAAAGAGAGATATTACTGAATTTGTGACTCGGTATTTAGTGTGTCAACAAGTCAAAGTAGAACATTAAGTTCCATCAGGTCTTTTGCAACCTATACCAATACCAAATGGAAGTGGGATAGAATCACCATAGATTTTGTGACTGGTCTTCTGAACACCTAGAAGAAGCATGATATAATTTGGGTAATTGTTGATTGATTAACCAAATCAGCTCATTTCCTTCCCATTTGAGTTGATTATTCAATGGATAGACTTACTGAATTGTATATTGATGAGATAGTCAGGCTTCATGTAGTGCCAATGTCTATTATTTCAGATCGAGACCCTCACTTTACTTCAAGATTTTGGGAAAGTTTTCAGAAAGCATTGGGTACTCAACTTCATTTTAGTACTGCTTTTCATCCATAGACTGATGGTCAATGAGAAAGGGTGATATAAGTACCTGAAGATATGCTTAGAAGTTGTGAATTGATTTTGAAGTTAGCTAGGATAGATATTTGCCTTTAGTGGAATTTGTCTATAACAACAGTTATCAAATGAGTATTGGAATGGCTCCATATGAAGCACTCTATGGAAGGAAGTGTAGAACTCCATTGTGTTGGCTGGGCATACACGTTTTGGGCAAGGAGGGAGTGACACTTTCCTTGACTCTTCATCTTCATCCTCCATTTCCATCCTCTCCAACATCTGCATCTTCCATTGGCAGCTCCTGGAGATTGAAGAAGCTACACTGAAAGGGGTTTTTCTATTTTCTCCTTTTATGTATTTTAATGTTATTGTTGTTGTTGTTGTATTAAGTGTATTGAACATGAACTAAATCATTATCTATCTAGATGTTAATGAACCCTAGCTTATTTGTATGATTGGATACTTTTAATTGATTGAGTTGTTTTATTCTTATGATGCTTAATGATTATTGCCAATTGATGATAGCATGCTTATTGATTGGTTGTCATTTTCATATTATTGACTTAAGAAAGCTTGATATGAATTGATTACTCATAAGGGTTGAGGATTGATTGGGGTGCTAGAGATAGACCTACAAGATCCTTTAGTTTATAGTTCCTTGTTCTTAATGCATGATCTATTTAATTGTGTTTTAAGAAGAGATTCTGGCACTCTACTTAGTGATTAGGGATTAATTCGCTCGAGAGAGGTTTTAGTCTAAGTTAGAGGAATGCCAATTCAACTCTATCATGTAATGTAATTGAGGCTAGGGGAATTCAATATCTATATAGTATCATTATCATCAATCCTTTTTACACAACACACAATTTATCTTTATGTTTATTTATTTAAGTTAATTGTCTTTAATTACAAAACACCACAAAAATATTAATTTTCTAAACAACAATTAAGATTTGCACTAGTGCTTGGCCTTGTCCTCAGTGGAATGATAACTCACTCACTACTTTATTACTTGGGCGACCCGTGCACTTGAGGTATAGCCATAGCGCGACGCGCGCACCAGATTTCTACTTCACCCTCAATACATTTCCATTGGGAGGATTAATAGAAGATTAGTTGAGGATGAGGTGCTTTCCTTACACATTGAAGGATAGGGCAAAAAGCTGGCTTATGATGTTGCCTAAAAATTCTTTGACAACTTGGGAGCAAGTTTATAACAAATTTATGGGCAAATTTTACTCACATCAGAAGACAGCTGAATTGAGAGGGAAAATAGCTACATTCTCTCAATTTGAAGGAGAACCATTTCATGAGGCTTGGGACAGGTTTAAGATATTATTGATCCAGTTTCCACATCATCACTACCCACTTCAACTTTTGAATCAGTTTTTCTACGATGGTCTAACCCAGCAATTTCAGAATACAGTTGATAACGCAACTGGGGGAGCTATGGGAGAAAAGATAGCAGATGAAACTTATGAAATCTTTGAAATGTTGGGAGCTAATTCTCAACAAAAAAGTGTAAGAGGAAGAAATAAAGGGGTGAATCAATTGGAAGCCAATAGTGAGATGGTTAATCAGATAGCTGAATTGACAAGGCAAGTGCAGATGCTGAACATGAAGAACAATACTTCTTCATCCACTCAAGAAGTGTGTGGAATTTGTGGAACTTTCGGGCATGGAGCAAATATATGCCCCTCCGCATATGAGTCTTATGGAAATGAAGCTAAGCAAGTCAATGCTATGGGGGGATATCAACCAAGGGCCCGGAATGATCCTTACTCAAATACTTACAATCTTGGTTGGCGGAATTAACCAAATTTTTCCTGGGCAACAAATAATTCTCAACAGCCTTTCCATTTGCTCCAGAGACAAAACCAACTGCAGGGTCAATCTTTAAATCAAGGGCAGCCTAAGAGAGAGAGTTTGGAGGATAGTTTACAGGCCTTTATCCAAGTCAGTGCTAAGAATCAAGAGATGAATAAAAAGAGGCTGGATTCATTAGAAGCATCTTTTAAGAAAGTGGAGACTCAAGTGGGACAACTTGCACAACAGATGCAGATTCAACAAAAAGGGAAATTTCCGAGTCAACCTGAGCAGGCACAATAAGTGACTGTTCTTAGAAGTGGCAAGGTAATAAACAATAATGTTGAAAATAATTCTGTGAATGCAGGTGATCAAATGAACAAAAAGGAAGGAGAACCAGAGAACAAAGGTGCTGTAGAAAAATCAATGGAGAAATCCCCTTCAGCAGATTTACACAAGGCAAGTAATCCTTACCGGCCACCTATACCATTCCCCAGCAGGTTGAAGAATGATAAACAAGATAAACAATTTTCGAACATCTTCAACATGCTGTCTAAGGTAAGTATTAACTTACCATTACTTGAAGCAATAAAAAACATGCCGGCTTATGCCAAATTCTTCAAGGAACTGAACACCAAGAAAAAGAGGTATGAGCCAAATGAGAAGGTGATAGTGTCAGAGGTAGCTAGTACTATTTTGTAGCATAAACTACCTCCGAATCTAAAGGATCCTGGTAGTTTCATAATTCAAATTACTATGGGTAATGGAAAGGGGACTGATGGCATGTGTGATTTAGGAGCCAGTGTAAATTTAATGCCTTATTCTGTGTATCTTGAATTAGAACTTGGGGAACTTAAACCTACCAAAATGGTGTTGCAATTAGCTGACAGATCTCTTAGATTTCTGAAAGGGGTTATAGAAGATGTGTTAGTTAAGGTTGGTGGGTTGATAGTACCTGTGGATTTTATAGTTCTTGACATGGAAGGAAGTAACTCTACACCATCCGCACATGCTATTCTACTGGGTAGGCCTTTTATGGCTACTACCAACACCTTGATAGATGTTAAAAATGGTAAATTGTCAATGACTGTCTTGGGACAAACGGTTGAATTTTCTATTTTTAACACTTCTCCCATTCCTACAACTGCATTATATGAGGATTGCTCTTTAATTGATTGTATTGATGCAGTTGTTTCAGATGTTTTCTTGCAGACAGGATCCTCGAATAAATTGGAGCTGGCACTGACCTTAGATCGTGGTTTAGATATTTTTGATTCAGAAATAGCTAGTTGCCTTGAGACATTAGAGAGTGCTGAAATAGAGGAACTTAAGGAGGACCCAGTATTTGAACTTCCCTCCATCCAAAAGGAAGAGAAAAATCCTTCACTTGAGTTAGAGCTGAAAGAGTTACCTAAAAATCTGAAATATGTATTTTTAAGAGATCACAACACTTTACTTGTGATAATATCTAGCGAACTTAGTGAAAGGGAGGAGATGAGGTTGGTGAGTGAGCTAAAAAGATTGAAACGAGCAATAGGATGGGGATTGAGTGACATCAAAGGTATTAGCCCTTCAATGTGCATGCATAGAATCACCTTAGAAGAGGGAGCTAAACCTGTGAGGGAGACCCAAAGGCATCTTAACCCAAACATGAGTGAAGTGGTTAAGAAGAAAGTGCTCAAATTGCTTGATGAAGGAGTGATATATCCAATAGCTAATTATGAGTGAGTGAGCCCAGTACATATAGTGCCTAAGAAATCTGGAATCACTGTGGTGAAAAATGAAAAGAATGAATTGGTTCCTATTAGGACTACTACTGGGTGGAGAATGTGTATCGATTATAGGAAGTTGAACAATGCCACAAAGAAAGACCATTTCCCTCTTCCTTTTATTGATCATATGTTGGATAAACTTTCTGGACACTCACATTATTGCTTTTTGGATGGACTTTCAGGTTATTATCAGGTGCCGATATCACAAGAGAATCAGTCCAAGACTACTTTTACTTGCCCTTTCGGGACTTATGCATTTCGGCGTATGCCATTTGGCTTGTGCAATGCGCCTGCAACTTTTCAGAGATGCATGATTTCTGTCTTCACAGACATGATAGATGATTTTATTAAGGTATTTATGGATGACTTTTCTGTTTTTGGTGATTCTTTGGATAATTGCCTCAATAAACTTATTCTTGTGCTTGAGAGATGCATTGAATGTAACCTCACTTTGAGTTGGGAAAAGAGTCATTTCATGGTTACTCAGGGCATTGTATTAGGCCATGTTGTGTCAAGTAAAGGGATTGAGGTGGATAAGGCTAAGGTAGAGTTGATTGCTAAGTTACCCCCACCTACCTCTGTTAAGGGAATAAGAAGTTTTCTAGGGCATGCAGGTTTTTACCGGAGGTTTACTAAAGATTTTTCTAAAATAAGCCAACCATTGTGTCATTTGCTTGGGAAAGATGTTCCATTTGAGTTTACTGCACAATGCATGCAATTCTTTAATTCCCTTAATGAAAAACTGACTAGTGCACCGGTGATTGTAGCTCCTGTTTGGTCTTTGCCCTTTGAAATTATGTGTGATGCCTCTAATCATGCAGTAGGAGCTATTCTTGGGTAAAGGGTCGAGAAATTTTTGAGAGTGATATATTATGCTAGCTTGCCCTGAATAGTGCGCAAATGAATTACACAACAACTGAAAAGGAAATGTTAGCTGTTGTTTTTGCCTTAGATAAGTTTAGAGCATATTTAATTGGGTTGAAAATTATTGTGCATTCTGATCATGCAGCTCTAAAATATCTTTTAACAAAACAACATGCTAAACCGCGCTTAATTAGATGGGTGTTATTATTGCAAGAATTTGATTTCCAAATCAAAGATACTAAGGGAAGTGAAAATGTTGTAGCTGATCATTTATCTAGATTACCATTCTTTGGTGAAAATCTTGCATCTGATAGCATTCATAAAAATTTAGAAGCATTTCCTGATGAGCAGTTGTTTGTGGTAATTAATGCACCATGGTTTGCAGATATTGCTAACTATCTTGCTTGTGGTATTTTGCGTTCTGACATGTCATTTCAGGAAAAGAAAAGGTTTTTGCACGTGAGTAAATTTTATTTTTGGGATGAACCTTACCTATTCCAGATATGCAAAGATGAGATAGTTCGCAGGTGTGTATCTGAGGAAGAACAACTGAGTGTTCTTAAATTTTGTCATGACCTTCACTGTGGTGGTCATTTTGGAGGGAGAAAGGCTGCAGAAAAGGTGCTTCAAAGTGGTTTTTACTGGCCTACTCTATTCAAAGATGCTCAAGAGTATTGTAAGCATTGTGATCGCTGTCAAAGAGTGGGTAACATTGGGAGGAGAAATGAAATGCCCCTTCAATCGTATATTGTTGTTGAACTGTTTGATGTGTGGGGAATAGACTTTATGGGTCCTTTTCCCAAGTCTTTTGGTTATGAATATATTTTAGTTGCTGTTGATTATGTTTCAAAATGGGTGGAGGCAATCCCCACCCGTACTAATGATGCTAATGTGGTTGTTAAATTTGTGAAGGAATATATTCTTAGCAGATTTGGCATGCCAAGAGTGATAGTCAGTGATGGGGGAAGTCATTTCTGCAACAAACTTTTTGAGAAATTAATGCACAAATCTGGTGTGAAACATAAGGTGGCGACCCCATACCATCCACAGACGTCAGGACAAGTTGAAACATCCAACAAGCAAATAAAAGGAATTCTCGAGAAAAAAGTCACCCTATCAAGGAAGGATTGGGCGAGTAGATTGCATGATGCATTGTGGGCATATCGGACTGCTTTCAAGACTCCTTTGGGTATGAGTCCATACCGATTGGTTTTTGGTAAGGCTTGTCATTTACCAGTGGAGTTGGAGCACAAAGCGTATTGGGCAATCAAGACTCTGAATTTAGACTTGGACAAGGCAAAGAGAGAACGTTTTCTGCAAATTTCAGAGTTAGATGAACTGAGGAATGAGGCATATGAGAGTTCGAGGATTTATAAGGATCGCACTAAAGCAATTCATGACAGAATTATAATGCGAAAAACATTGAGCCCAGGTATGAAAGTTTTGCTTTTTAATTCTCGTCTCCGTCTATTTCCAGGAAAACTCAAGTTTCGATGGAGTGGTCCTTTCGAGATAACTCAGGTATATCTTTCCGGTGCCATAGAATTGCTTAACTCTCGAACAAATGAAACTTTTAAAGTAAATGGACAGAGAGTTAAACCATATAATGAAGGGTTCCAAGAAGTAAGGATCATCGATAGCACTTTGATCTACGATCCTTAAGTCTTGCAGTAATGTCCAGCTATATGACATTAAAGAAGCGCTAAATGGGAGGCAACCCATTGGTTTGCATTTCTTTTCATAGTTGTAATTTTATATTCAGTAATTTTGATTTTATGTTTGGTATAAATAAATGGAATGGGTGCTTTGATCGGTTTTTTATTTTTCTAATGTGTTTCAGGGTTAATCAAAGAAGAGGATTACGTTTCTTTAAGATTTGGTTACACAAAAAAAATATATATATATATAATAAAAAAATGGCAGTGAAGGACACGGCCACTTGACACGGCCAAGCCACTGGCCATGTCAAGCCAACCCTAATTCATCAATTTACACAGCCCCTGACACGTCCAACAAGCTTGGTCGTGTCCTTGGCCGTGTCACATAGACACGGCCAAGCCTCTTCCCAAGATCCTTTTCTTTGTTTTTGCAACCCTTTGTTCATAGTGTCAAACACACCCATGGGACACGGCCAAGTCACTGGCCGTGTCCCTCCAAACTCATCAGACACGGCCAAGCTCACCCAAGCTTGGCCGTGTCCCTTCAATTTTAAAGTTTAAAAATACGGTTTTAGCACTTTTCGTTCATTTAAATCCCTAGTTTTATTTTTGTTTCCTTTCTCTCTCTCGACTTTTCTCTCACAAACCTCCATTGTTGTTCTTTCAAAGCTTCCAAAATCCCATTAATTCTCAATTTCCTTCACCAAAACTGAAATTAATCCGTTCAATCTTCTTCTTCTCTCATAAAAATCAATTTAATCTATTTAAGTTTCAAATTTTTTTTTCAGATCTTTCAATATGCCAAGAACGAAGATGGTGTCCCACCACAAGAGGAAGCGACCTCCAACTGCAACTGCATCTTCATCTTCATCTTCTTCATCTTTAAAGAGAGCGACTCTTTTGGCTAGGGGTTTCTTTCTGACTAGGTATGTCAGCGGTGAATCCCTTAATGCTCTTCATATTAGGGAAAATTTTTATAGTTATGTTCAAAACCTTGGGTGGGAGAACCTAGTCTCCTTTCGACCTTTGCAATTTCAAGAGCTCACTTTGGAATTTTTAAAATCTCTTAAGGTTGACAGAGATGAAAAAAAAAATTTCTCTAGGTTGAATTTTAAATTGCTTGGGAAATCATTTGTGGTTAGTATTGAGCAATTGAATGTTATATTTAGTTTCCATCAACACGGTGAAAGGTCTGTACCTAAGGATTTTAAACAACAATTTGCCTGGGGAGCATTGGGCTCGGGAACTTATGTGGCCAAATCGGCCAAGGCAACTAAATTGAGTAATCCCGCTTTAAGGTATTTGCATCGCTTTATGTACTGTGGGTTCTTTGCTCAGAAGGAAAGCCCAGGTGTAGTGGAACTTAGTGAGCTCTTTTTCTTAGGTTGCGCTTGTAATGCAATACCCATTAGTACCGGCTATTGGTTGGCCGATGTTTTTGATAATGTGGTAAACAAAAAGAAGGGGGCTATTTGTATTGGAGGATTGGTTACCACATTGGCAACAACCCTTCTTGATGATTTTGACCCGAGTACCTATTGTATGACTAAAATTACGGGTAATGATTCATTGGATTTGGCCACACTTGAGAAGATGCATATGGTGGTGAACAGGGGAGGGGCCTATGTGATGGCTTCAGCTGAGCCAGAAGTACCGGGGGGCAGACAAAAGAGAATACGAGTCCAGGAGGAGTCCGACTTGGATTCTCTTAATTTGGATGAAGATGCTCCGGCCCCGGATAATCAGGAGATACTTAATAGGATAGAGGCACTGGAGAGCAAGGTAGATTGTAACCATGCTACGGTCTTGCAACAGTTGGACCAAATCAATAGCAACCTTGCTAAGATTCTAAGTCTTCATCCTTTGGCTGCATCATCATCAGATCCTCCTTCACCGTAGATCACATTGGCTCTAATCTTTTGAGAGAATTCCTTAATTTCATATTTTCGTTGTTATTTTTCGTTTTTGTTTTTATTTTTTTTAATGTTAACATTTTGGATATTTTATTTTATATATTGTATTTTTTTTTTTGAACAATTGTTGTTTGTGATGAAAAGGTAGAGTTGCCTCACAAGTGAACGATGGAAAACAGGTTGTACCTTAACTCTTTTTCTTTATTATCCTTGTTTCCATTGAGGACAATGTAATTATTAAGTGTGGGGTAATCTTTAAGCTTTCCTTTAATTCTTGTTTTATTTGTCTTTGTGTGTTATATTGTGCGTTGTGCATGGCATAATTGTTGGAAACTTATTGACTTTTCTGTGATTCTAGCATTATATTTGAGACTTTAGTATCAGCATAGAGATTAGCATTTGAATTCATTCAGGATCAATTTTCACATTCTGCAATTCATGACATATAAATCTTTGAGAACCCACCCTTTGTGAGTTTTGAGCCTCATAGATTGAATATTATTGTCAATTGATTTTCTTTTCTTAAGTGTGCACCTTCATAATTTTGCATCTCTAGAGCTTGCTTTTGCATACTAATTGAACTCACATTATGATTTAATCTCAAGTTTTAAAATGATGAAGGCAAATTAGGATTATCCCTTTAGCTTAAAAAGACCTCCCTTAATTATGAATTCCTTAGTGAGCCAAGTTGAGCCTTTGACTTTTTCTTGATTGATCAACACAATTCACAACTCAACATTTTCTTATTATCATCATACCTGCATTAAGGAATGGAGTTCTTATGATATGACAATAAGGTGGTTTAATTCATAAGAGTGAGGTAAGCAATTAAAAACAAAAAAATAAAATAGTATTGCTTTAGTAAGATTGGGGCTGAAATACATACTTTGCACATTGTATCTGACTATGAGTTGATTATTCTTTTCCTCTACATTTTAAGCTAGATATTCCATGCAATTTTATATTTTGTATATATATAATTAAAGGAAAATAAAAGAGAAGATATATATATATATATACAAAATTCATATATTTTCTAGCATTAGTCATCAAAGAGGAATGTCGACTCATGTACTTTTCTTTAAGTATGCAAGTATGTGAGATTATCAAGGGTTGGTGAATATGGCATTTGAGGGAGTTACGAGTTTCTTAGCAAGAGTATTGTCTAATTTAGATACTCCATTTCTTGATGTTCCAACTTAAATGTCTTTTCTCACACCTTCACCTTAGCCCCATTACATCCAAATAAAAGACCTTCGGATTATTTCTTGAGAAAATCAGTGAGAGAGATTGGATAATTAAGCAAGTTTATGGCAGTATGCAGTCATGAGTGGTTTGAGTGAATTAACCTTTGAAATCGAGTGAAAAACTTAGATGAGAGATGAGATTTGTTATGTTTGGATTAATGAATGAGTTAAGAAAATCTTGATTGAAGTAAATTGTAATTATTTATGGCTGAGTCTTAAAGGATTGCATCTTATATACTGGAATTATAGTTAAGGTTGTTTGAGTTTTTAATTTATGCCATGTGAATTTGCTTGAGGATAAGCAAAGTTTTAAGTGTGGAGTAGTTGTTTTATTAGTTTTTGTCATAGAATTGTATCTTATTTATTATGATGATTATTGTTTTCTTTAGCTATTTTGGTAGTTTTAATCTGTTTATTTAGTGTTTTCATTAATTTTGGTAGTTTTAATTTATTTCAGTGTTTTTGTCATTGTTGTCTTAGTTTTTAGTGTGGTGTTTATGTAGTTTTGGTTAATGTTTCATTTGATTCTTGTTTAAAGTTTGTTTCAAGTGTTTGTTTTAGGTTAATATGCAAAATATTTCCTTAGAGAAAGAATAGCATGAAGCAGTGTCTCATCTTAAGGGCAAAGCCAAGGAACCAAGAGAGGAAGGAAATTTTGGCAGTAAGTGACATACTCAGGTGACACGGCCAAGCCACTGGCCGTGTCACATGACACGGCCACAAGCTTGGCCGTGTCCCATACTTAGCCAAGGAAGAATACCAAAGGAAAGAGAGTAAAGAACGAAGAGATCAGTAGGTGACACACTCAGGTGACACGGCCAGCACATGACACGGCCAGGAGCTTGGCCGTGTCACACTCCATTCCAAAGAAGAAAAGATGAAGGATTACACAGAAGCTGACACATCCAGGTAACACGGCCAAGCCACTGGCCGTGTCACATGGCACGGCCAGAAGATTGGCCGTGTCACTCCATGGACTAAAGGAAGAAAGAAAACGCAAATTTTTAAGCGAGGTTTCGTATAAATAAGAGGATTCGGGTTTTTGAAGGAGACACTCAGTTTTTCAGCCGTCAAACATAAACTTTTGAGTTTCCATTTGTTTTCTTTGAGAATTTTGATTACACTTTGATGCAAATAGTCTAGATTAAATTAGTTTTAGCCACTGCAATATTCTTCTAGCAAAGATCTGAACAAGAGATTCTTCAGAAGCTAAAGAAAGTTGTAATTTGGTTTTGTTCTCAAACTTTATCTCTTAAGTTTCATTGGAATTGTATTCATGAATTCTATTATGTCTAAATTGATTTCTTTGAATTTTAATGAGATGAATCTGTTTGACAGCATCATTATGAACTAATTTGATCTAGTCTAGGGTTTGTATGGATCTACTATGATTGTATGAATTGGTTATTGCTCTTAACTGAATTATTTCTCTAGCCTCTATTGAATGGATTGCTGTTAATATATAATTGATTGGCCACCAATTATGTGTTTGAGGTATTAGATGAAGGATTGAGAAATGAAGTCTAATGCTGGAATAATTCAATTAGGGACTTAGGTGAATTAGAAATATAAACCTAAGAAAAAGATAATTTCAATTGTAACAAGATTATTTGAAAGAGGTTTGAATGTGAGTGCTTATTTCCTTGATTCGATTAATTAAGTTGCTTGAGATCTAATATTTGAAATTAAATTATTTGAGAGGAATAACCATTCATACATATAAGTTAGTAGAGAAGTGCAAACCCTAGACCTTTCTATTAAGTGAATCAATATATCAGCTCAGTTTACTTTTATTGTTTTAAACTCCAATAGATTTGTCTTCATTAGTTGTTAGCAATTTAAATTTATTGATAATTTGTTATTTACAATCTGATAATCAATTAGCTTGTCTAGCTTCCTTGTGAGATGACCTTGAGGTGTTCACCAAGATACTACAGCAGCCTCGTATACTTGCGAGTGTAGTTCTAGTAGTGTTAATTAGAGCGCAACACTAGATTGGGATTAAATGGCTAGCCAGAGGGAGGATATCCAAAGTGATAGTGGGCACATCGTGCCATTAATGGACACATTGTGTCATCAGTGATAGTGGGCATATTTACCATTATAAATTCTTGAGATTGGGTATTAAATTGCCAACAGTAACCCGTTATCCAAACCTATGATCCGAGTTCAGTGTGTATGGGAATAATTAATGAAGTTATCTATATTAAAAGCAATGTGTTGTATGGTTATTGTTAAATTAATCGATTCTAAATTTAATCATGTTTAATATTTTAAGTTTCAATGAATTTATTAATTTCTTCATTTAATGTTCTAAAAGTGATAATTTCCATTGTTTCTAAATTATTTTATGTATAGTTATATTTCTTTTAAATTTTCTTGCATATTGTAAATACATAAGCACCACTAAACTTTGTTTAGCATGTTAGAATTATTTTCTGATGAGCAGATCAAACAAGAAGAGTTAAGACAGCAGAGTGAGAGATGTACATTCCTAATCAACTGCATCACAAAGGTTCAAAGAACAATATTGTAAATATTGTATTTTGTATAGTTCACATGGCAATACTTTATAATTTTGTATGACAATTGTATAAGTTTGAGAGTAGTAAAAGAATTATGATAATGCTTACAATGTAAGATAATAATAAGAGTTCTTTGTAAATAAAATAGAAATGTGTTTGTATTATAGGTATGATCACGATATTTCTTTTGAAAGATTAACAACTGCATTAATATATATAAGTATTTTTGTTTTATTTACTATATTCCATATATATGCAAGTGTGAGTATTTTGGTGACATCACTTATGTAGTTAAGTGTACACACTAAGTAGGGAGTGTTACAGTCGGATAGTGCTGCTTGGCTAAAGTTGTGACTGTGGACCTTATGGGTTGGATTCAAAGAGAAATATATGGACTAAGAGAGTCAAATAGGGAGGATCAGCTTCGTAGTTTGGGTTTAGTATGGCCCCATTGACTCACTCCTATTTTTGTATGATTAATGACTTGTTTGTCTGGTTAACATTTGTATGATCATGTTGATCATGAGATTGATGTATTATATTAATTACTATGAGCGAAAAAGTTTTCCCTCACTCCTAGTGGAATAGCTCTTACGACTTCTGCACTGTTAGGCTCTGGGCTTTAGAGAATATGGGCCTAAACTCAAAGAATAGGAGTGGCCACTCGGACAGACCGAACAAGAAATAGAAGGGGTGGATGACTCAATTCATAAGAAATCCCTAACCCCTACTGGGTTTGAAAAGTTGGGCACGCATGGAAAAATTGAGAAGTGACCCAGCATTCCCATAACGCTTGGTTCATTGAATCAGCCTCCTTTTCAAGTTTAAATATTATTGAATCCTTAAGTTATTATGATATCATTCATATTACATGCAATTATTGAAATAAACAACATATTATAAATCAATCAAATAAAATGGGCATACATACAAGATGAAAACATGCCCTTAAAAAATATCCAAAATTCATAAACAACAACAACAACAACTAAGCCTTAATCCCAAACAAGTTGGGGTCGGCTGTATGGATTCTCAACAAAATAAGCTCAAAAGACACCAAGAAAGATACTCCAGCCTTAGGCCCCTTCCAAGACACGGATTTTACGTCTCCATTCAAGTCTGTCATTAATCAAATCCGCATCAAGATCTAAGGCACGTAAGTCTCTTGCTATCACCTCCTTCCACACAGTTCTAGGTCTGCCACGACCTTTAGCCCCCTCAATCAACAAATTCTCACACTTACGAACCGCAGCATTAGGAGGTCTTCTTAAAACATGCCCATACCATCTAAGTCTTCCTTCCCTCACCTTATCTCCGACGTCCGCTACTTGAACTTTTTGTCGAATATGAACATTCTTAATTTTGTCCAGTCTGGTATGTCCACACATCCATCTTAGCATCCTCATTTCTGCCACACTCATCTTATGCAAATGTTGTCCCGTTGGTGCCCAACACTCACTACCATAGAGCATCGCAGGTCTAACAACCGTCCTATAGAATTTACCTTTCACTTTCAGAGGTATTTTCTTATCAAATAGAACCCCAGTCGCACCCTTCCACTTCAGCCACCCTACCTGTATTCTGTGAGCCACATCTTCATCTATACGGCCATCATTCTGGAACACCGAACCCAAATATTTGAAGTGCTTGGTTTTAGGAACCAAAACTCCATCCAACTTAACCTCATGTTCCTGCTTCTTCCTTAGACTGAACTCACAGTGCATATATTCCGTTTTACTCCTACTTAACTTAAAACCCTTGTCCTCGAGGGTTTTTCTCCACACTTCCAACTTACGGTTTACACCAGCACTAGTCTCATCAATTAAAATAATGTCATCAGCAAACAACATACACCAAGGAACATCGTCTTGTATGCTTCTGGTTAGCTCGTCCATAACCAGGGTAAATAAATATGGACTCATGGCCGAACCTTGATGCAATCCGGTAGTAATAGGGAAAGCCTCAGTTTCTCCACCAGGTGTTTTCACAGTAGTGGATGCATTCTCATACATGTCCTTGATGATGTTGATATATTTGCCGTCGACTCCTTTCCTCTTCAAAACCCACCATAACACTTCTCTTGGTACTCTATCATAGGCTTTCTCCAAGTCAATAAATACCATGTGGAGATCTTTCTTCTTCTCTTGATACAATTCCATTAGTCTTCTTAGAAGAGAAATAGCCTCCATGGTAGATCTCCCTGGCATAAACCCAAACTGATTCTCCGAAACTCTTGTAAGCTTCCTCAATCTGTGTTCAATAATCCTTTCCCATAATTTCATAGTATGGCTCATAAGTTTGATACCCCGATAATTTGTACAGCATTGAATGTCTCCCTTATTTTTATATATGGGTACCATGATACTCTTCCTCCAGGCATTCGGCAACTTACATCCTTTCACAATAGCATTAAAGAGTTTAGTTAACTAGGCAACTCCTACCTCTCCAAGGTTCTTCCAAACCTCTATAGGAATACCATCCGGGCCACAAGCTTTACCAACTTTCATATACTTCAAGGCTTCTCTTACTTCACTATGTAAGATCCTCCTAGACCAGCTGATATAATCATTTGTTGCATGAAGACCTTGAAAATCTTGTTCATGTTCAGGGTTGAATAACTGCTCAAAATAAGCCTTCCACCTCTCCTTAATCTCAACATCTCCTGTCAACACCCGTTGATCTTCGTCCTTTATACATTTGACTTGGCTTAAATCTCTGCTTTTCCTTTCTCTAATCCTTGCAATCTTATAAATGCCCATTTCTCCCTCTTTAGTACCTAACTTTTGATAAATCCCTTCTAAGGCTCTGCCACGAGCTACACTAACAGCCTTCTTTGCCTCTTTCTTAGCCCTCTTGTATTCCTCAAAGGCTTCGCTATTAACCGCATTCGGTAACTTTTTATACCATTCCCTCTTAGCCTTAATAGCCTTTTGAACCTCCTCATCCCACCACCATGCATTGTGCGGTCGAGGCCATGCCCCTTTAGAGATCCCAAGCAATTTACTACCTGCTTTCTTAATGCCACCTTCCATTTTTGTCCACAAGTCCTCTGCACTAGCCTCAAGGTTCCAAATTTCTTCCTTTAGTAACTCCTCCTTAAAGGTACATTGAGCTAGGTCTTTCAATTTCCACCATCTTATCCTTGGTTCCAATATTTTCTTATCATTCCTCCAGCTACTTTTATTCTTAACATCTAAAACCACAATACGATGTTGCGCCGTCAATGCTTCACCCGGAATGACCTTGCAATCCTTACACTTACTTTTGTCCCGTCTTCGAGTAAGTATGAAGTCTATTTGACTTTGGGTTCGTCCACTCTTAAAGGTAATCAAGTGTGACCCCCTCTTTTCAAAGCAGGTATTCGCCAGCACTAGATCATAAGCTACCGCAAAATCCAAAATGCTCTTTCCCTCCTCATTCATGTTGCCAAAACTATAACCCCCATGGACCCTGTCATAACCATTACTGTCCTTACCAACATGCCCGTTAAGGTCCCCACCAATGAAGATTTGCTGATTATCCGGAATACCTTGCATGATATCATCCATATCTTCCCAGAACTGAACCTTGGATGCTCCGTCCAAACCTACTTGGGGAGCATAAGCACTAATAACATTAATAGTGTCATCTCCCAAAACAAGCCTCAAAGAGATAATCCTGTCTCCCTTTCTCTTCACTTCCACCACCTTGTCTTTAAGCGTAGGCTCAATAATAATGCCCACACTATTCCTATTGTTATCCAAGCCACAATACCACAGCTTATATCCTGAGTTACCAATCTCTTTTGCTTTATTTCCCTTCCACCTGGTTTCCTGCAAACAAGCAATACTAACCTTCCTTCTTTTCAAAGTATCCACAAGCTCTATAGACTTCCCAGTCATAGTGCCAATATTCCAACTACCTAATCTTAATCGGCTCCCTTGGACTTGCTTCTTTAGCCGCATTCGTCCATAATGCGGTAGCCCTTTCCTGTCTGACACCACATCCGGGCGCTGATATGGCGGGACTAACTTCTTTACCCATACCCGTCCATGGCATGGGAACCTTTGCTCATACTCCACCACACCCAGGCGTCGATGTGATGGAACCCCTTGCTCATTTAACACTACACCCGGGTGCCGATGTAGCGCGTGCCTAGGTGAGCACGTCCCAACGGTATAATGATAGTTTTGAGAATCCATAGAAAGTTTGGCAAAATTTTTACACTGGCCGCCAACCTACCGCAACCCTCCTCCTTTATCCGGGCTTGGGACCGGCTACGATACTCGCAGGCGGAGTTATACTCGCAGGCGGAGTTATCCAAAATTCATAAAAATAAATAAAATAAGACACTTACCAAAAGGTGAAAATGCATCCCTTACAATAGTCTCAAAGTCCATAATACAAGTTAAACTACATAAACTTAATAAATAAGGCATCCACAAATGGAAACATGCATTTTACATCATCCTTAAAAAATAAATAATAAGTAAATACAATTTAACTATTCATAAGAAACAACTTATTTAAACAAACAAATAATCATAAAATTTAAACTTTAATAAAATTAAGGTTTAGTATCTAATTAGGGTAAAACAAGCAAAGTTAGGGTTTGATCCTAAAAACTAAAGTTTAATCATGAAATTTAGGGTTTATTTACAAATTGGGATTTAATCATGCAATTTAGGGTTTCAATCTTAGAACTAGGGTTTTACATGTAAAATTAGGATTTTTAACCTAAACCTAGGGTTTTAGAATGAACTTAGGGCTTTAGACTTTTGGATTATCAAGTTAGAGTCTTATTGTACAATTTGGGTTTTAGATTTTCAGGGCTAGGTTGAAAATATGCAATTGAGGTTTTGACTAGTTTCAATCTCAAGTTTATGGTTTATTGTATAGAATTTGCAAAATCAAATTCATAATTTGACAACACAGTGAGTTAAACAATGAGGCTAATCAATAAAATAAAACTGAATTGGTTAATAAAAGTTATATCGACGTTGTTGGCTCCACCAAGTTAATTATTTGAACCATATTTTTTGCTTGATTTTTTTGAAAACCTAGATCAACAAGGTTTTGGCTGAGCTAATTAATTCAAAGATCAATTGCTATTTTAGCTATTGCCTCTCTTTGTTTATTCGCTTTCTGTTTCTTCCTTTTAATTACTCCTTGTCTCTTGCTTTAAATTGTTAATTGTGGCCGTCTTTTTGCTAAAATAAATGTAATACACTTATACCCTATAAACGTATAATATACATACTCCCCGAATATGTAGAATACATATACATAATATAAGAGAGTCATAATTTTTTTACTTTAATATATATAAGTATAAGAAAAGTATTTAAAACCTTACTAAATATATTTAAGTAGGCAAATAAGTATATACATTAGTAAATTAAATTATCAATACAAGTTTTAAAGGAAAAGTCTCTAGGAAAAATTCACTATAATTCTATCCGTATTTTGGACATTTCCCACAAATAATAATTGTCACAACTTGCAAGAAAATGCACTACCAAATATTTTTCAACCATTTCATATTCTCAAAACAAAACCCCTTCATTTCTCCAAAATACTCAAATGTACATATATACATTTACGTATCCATAAATCCTAAAATTCAAACCAAACTTTAATAATTTACATCATTTTCATATTTACAAACTTAACGTACATAATTAAAAGATAAATTTTCATAATGAAATTATTACATGCTTACAACTGGTCCTAGTCCAAAATAGCAGAACAGAAAAAACTCCAAAATGTGCAGGGATACTCTATGCCTGCTCGGGTCTCGTAGGGCTCTCATAATTAACCCGGCCACTTTCGCAATAAACAAACCTCGCTAAGAAATACTGCCTAGTAGTACACACTTTGATATAAATAAAAGCTAAGGAAAAAGAAAAAATGCAATTTCATGAAACAAATCACACATTTATCAATTTCATCCAATCACATCTCACATTCATATGCATTGGGCCCAAATGACCTTATATAATACTCACGTTCCGAAGATATTACCTTGGACTCATATTTGACACTCAGTGTCTGGCCCGAAAGAAAATAACAGTGACATCTGGTATCTGGCCAGAAGGCAAATAACAATGACGCTTAGCATCTTGCCCGAAGGCGATCATCGGTATACTGTATAACACTAAACATAATACTCTGAAAATTGATATTACACAAGATTGCACACATTTCTTAAACAAGCACATATTTTCTCGTTCTTTGGAAATTATGCCAATTTCCATTATTTCCACATATTTTCATTAGTTTCATCAATTTTCTAGCTACATATTCAATTTGGCCAAAATATGCATTTATTAAGCTCAAGTACACGTTTTCACAAACACATTGTGCAACTCATAATTTAAACATATATCTATGCACTTTTTATGTGAATTCTTACATCAAAGTAGCATGTCCATCAAATCACATACCAATGTAGCATTCCAACAAGTGCAAAACAATGCATTTCATTCAAAGTATGTACATACCTCTTTACAAGCACTTCCAAGCCAAAAAGCACAACTCTCCACAACTTCTCCAAAAAGCCTTTCACTACTAAATTGTTGGAACAACTTAGTCAACACCTAGCAAAAATGTAAATATAAACCATACATTAGATCACATTTAAAGGTGTTTAAGCTATTAAACATCAATTAAAACATGATCCTTCAACTACCCTTTTTTTAGCCATAATGGACTTTAACTTGAAAAACCATTTCCACTAATTCCAAGTGGAGTTTTAAACTTAATAATATCTTTAACATTATATTTTAATACATTTCAAGCATTAAAATACAATGTATCACCTTTCCTTCAAAATTTCAAAATTTTGCCCTAAGCCGCTTCAACTTTGGAACTTCATTCTAACCAATTTCACATTGTAATTTAAGCTCAGTTCTATCATTAACATCATTAAACAACACAATTTAAATTATAAAACCAAATGCATCATCACTTTTTACCAAAACCATAATTCTCATACTTTCTCTTCTAAACTCTAACCAAACCTAATATTTTCTTCAATATAACCTTAAAATCATTATTTACTCATCAAAATAACTTCATTCATACCCATTCCAACAATTATAGCATGCACTTTCAAAAACACAATTCATACATATTCATAACTTTCAACTAAACTTCAAAATTAAGAAAAGAAACTTACCAATTAGCGAAGAATCTACCAAAACTCCTTCCAATCCTTTGAAAACCTTTCAAAATTAAGTGATTTGATGATCCAAAAATTCTTCCCTTAATGCCTATGGTGGTCACAGCTAGAAGAAGAAAAAGAAGAAAGAAGATGAGTTTTTTGAATTTTGACTTTTCTTTTTCTTTTAATTTCCAGCCATATATATATTATTATAATATCTTAAATATTTATTTAATTAATTATTTTAAATAAAAATTTTATCTTCCATCCAAAATTAGTTTTTTAATTATTTAATTAATTTTCATTTTTATACGGTGTCAAACAAGCTTCCTCTTAGTTGAACAATCCTAATTGAATTAGAATTGCTACTGCCTATCCAAATTGATTTGAGTTCAAGTAAAATTGGGACATCTAAAGACTAGATTAGACATGGTTTAAAGGCTCATGTCGAATTGGGATGGCCCATTCGTCAGTCCATCGCTTGATCCCTTTTTAAATTGAACCAGAGTTGGTTTGGACTTTTAATTGGATCCAAATTTTAATTGGGGCCTTTAAATTGAAACCATATTTGATTCAGGCCTTTTAATTAAAATCGAATTTAATTTTAGGCTAAAATTAAGGGTCGACAATCTTGCTCCCTGCTTGAATAATCTTGAATTTATTCAGAGAGAGAAAATCAATTTTCTCTTGATGAACTTAAGCCAATCTCGGATGCTTCAATAAATCTGGGCTAGTCTGGATGCTTTAACAAATTTGAATTGGTTTGGGTGCTTCAAATAAACTCCACCTAGTTTGGATGCTTTATCAAATCCAAATTAGTTTGGGTTCTTCAAATAACTCGAGTTGATTTGGATGTTTTAATAAATCTAAGTTGGTTTAGGTGCTTTAAATAAACCTGAGCTGGTTTGGATATTTTAACAAATTTGAGTTGGTTTAGGTGTTTTAAATAAAATAAACCTGAGTTGATCTGGAAAATATGAATGCTTTAATAAATCCGAGTAGGTTTGGGTGCTTTAATGGACTTGAATTGGTTTAGGTACTTCAAATAAACTCGCAATATGTTGTTGGTTCAGATGCTTTAAATAAATCCGAGTTGCTTGAACTGGTTCAGGTACTTCAAATAAACCCATAATATTTGTAAAAATTCAAAAGTCAATAAAAAATTTGGCCATTTTTTAGTTGTCTGCTATATCAGGTACCTCCTTATATACCCTTACCCTTTTAGACACGTATAAATTAAGACCAATAATAAGTATCAACACTGTATCCTCATGAATATGCAAATTCAATAATTATCTGAAATAATTTATATGAATGATTGAATCCAAATTCATCTGATAAAGCATATGTCCTTTACTTCGTCCATTGCATTATTCAATTCTTTACCTCGGTCTTTTTCTTTCATGTTTGTTTGTGCTTTCCTGTTCTTTTCTTTCACTTTACTTTTTTTTTTAAAAAAAAAACCTGGATCATTTTTACTAATTAAATGGCAATGGTTTAGCCATTTCCTTGTCACATTTTTATTATCATCCAGAATTCCCTTGCCTCATTCTTTAGTTTCTTCATTTTAAGCTTTCAGTTTTATTTAAACAATCCAATCCTGATATCTTTCACATAGAGAGGAGCAGACATCACACTTCTAGAACTGGGCCCCATTCCAATACCGAGCTTTTAGAATATATCCAGGTTTATGAACATGGGAAGGTTTCTCATTTAGCTAGGATATAGCTACATCATAGTACAAGCAAAAAGACAGAGGTAAGCATTATTTTGCTCCAATTTATTATCTTAATAGCACAAAACTTATTAGTACAATTTTTTGATAAATGTTAAATACAAAAAATTATACATGAAAATTAGTGTCATAAAACAAATTTCTAAAACCTATTTAACAAAAATTCATGAGAAAATAGACAAACCTAATATTAAAGTAGACAAATTTATGTAGAAAAAAGAATTAGTTAGCATAATTATTATTATTATTATTATTATTATTATTATTATTATTATTATTTAAGAGCAAAAAATTATTAATATTAAATTAAAATATTTAAAACAAAATATCAAAGTGCTAAAAATAAATTTTTAGAGCTTATTTACTTACCTCGCATTAACTTACCTTTTTTGTGATAGCATGACAAATGTGTCTTTCATGGCGGGGGGTGCATCTACAAAGCCCACTGGTGGCATAATCAAATGCCTTCTTCGATGAAGCGGATGATTCAAGAGTATGGTTTCAAAAATTTCATTCTGTAATTACAGTCACAAGGATTCCAAATTGACAGAAGTGTGACCCAGACACTTGCGGAATGGTGGATGGACATTACCCACACTTTTCACTTGCCAATGAGGGAGATGACAATTAGCCCGATTGATTTTCTGCCATAACGGGCGTCCGATGTTATGGGACCCCCTTCATTTTTATACATGATCTCCTAAAGTGCGATAAAATTCAACAATTAATAGGAATGAAACCTCATTAAAGGGGCCATTCAAGATAAAAATATGAACCGATTTAGGAGTATTGGATGAATTATACTCTGTCGGTGTATAATAAAAGATCTGTGCAGTACCGAGTTCTGTTATATTTACTAGGATCAACCATCTTATGTAGTACCAAATCTATCATCCATATATCAGTGCTGTAAGCCCTTACCGATCTAGACCTTGTGCCACTTTATTGCTGGGTGAAGCTAGCCTTTCTTGCCTTTACCATGGGTTCGACAAATTTGCCAGAAGAAAAAATCATTTACCGGATTCATAATCATTGCCAAGTTATTAAGAATACTCACTACTTTTATTTCTAAGGGGAAACTTTCATGATCTTGATCTTGATCGTCTTTTCAAGTCTGGGCATTTGAGTATGACCTTGTGAGTGTACCTGATATTTCCAGCAGGCATATTAGGTACCCAAGGCTAAACTTCTAGCCATCGAGCTGCATAGTTTCTATGAAAAGAGGACCTTCATTCGACATTCCATGAAAAGAGGGCAGCATACTATAATGAGTGTTTTTTAGTTCATAGTTTCTTGCTACATTGTTTAATCGTATACACGATGTAGTTACTGTAATAATTGGTTGGGCAAACTTCTTCATTGGTTGTTCTTTGACTTCACCCATTTCTACTCCTATGTTCTCTTCAAATTACCCTTCAACGTCTTCCCATTCTTGTCCCAAGGGATTCACTTGTTCATTTTTAGGATTTCTATGGACATTGTCTACAAAGGGAACAAATTTATTGCCTTGCGAACTATGTCTTTGCATAAATCATCTGAGCAGTTCAAAAAGAAACACTTAAACAAAATTAAAATAAAGGAATCAAACTACTACTAAAATAGCCTTTCCCGGCAACGGCATCAAAAACTTGTTGCGCTCTACTAAATACTACTACAAGCGTCACCCGCAAGTATACAAGGTAGTTATAGTAATGGTGAAACGTCCCAAGGTCATCTCATAAGGAAGGTGTTTGTTGATAATAGTTTGATTGAAAATAAATAATTTAAAGATTGAATGTGATGTGTTGAAATGGTGCAAAGTAATTAAAACTTAAAAGTGAAAGAGTGATGGTTGTGCAAAATCAATTTAACTTCTTGAGATGGTGCCTAGGATTTGTAGGTCAACTTAATCAATCCTTAATTCTCAATTATCCATTATCATAACCCTTTAACTTAATTTCCTCCTTAATATTAATTAGCAATTATTAATTAATTAGTTCTCATATTCATGAATCAACAAAAACAAATTACCTTAACTAGCAAATTAAGTACACCCTAGAACTTATATTTCTAATTCATTCTTAGGGGAGTTGATTGCATAGTTCAAATATCAAATGTCACCTATCGGTCCTTCATTCAATATTAAGAGATCAATATGTGGCAACTCTACTAACCTAACATGTAATCCAATGCAATCAACTAATAACAAGCTATATTAATGGAAATGTTGAATCAAGACATTTAATCAAATCTACTACAAACCCTAGGCATGAGTAATTTATCTCATCATCAATTCAAGGTAAATTTTCATCTCAATATAATTCCATTCATAAATATTCTTTGAAGATTAATGTATACAACAAGAAAGCTGAAAATAAATAAATTAATTAAGAGAGTGGAAAACCCCCTTGAAGATGCCAAGAGTCGAAACTTATTATTCTCCCTCCTAGCATAACTTAAATGTGATGAAAAACTCCCAAGTCCTCGTAAGAGCTTGATCCAAAATTACTCAAGTACAATCCAAAAATATAAAAGAACTTAGCTATAAAGATTAAAAAAAATGAAGATGAAAGGAATGAGAGATGCTGATGAAGATGTGTCATCAAGATGTTGTATCAAGATTACCACCTCAACAAGAAGAATAATGGTTATATCAAGAAATTTTTCCTCTTTTTCCAACATGTAGTCCCCATCTTTATCCCTTATTCCAATTATTTAAATCTCAAGACAAAGAGAATTTCCTTTTCCAACTTACATCCATACTCCCTCCTCCATTTGTTCCTTCTATTTCATGCTTAAGCCTTTCTTTCCATCTAAATATAGCTCATCTTTTCACTTGTTTATTATTCTTTTATAGGAACATTCCTATTGTCTCCCTCAAATTGTATAAAAACAAACACAAAATCTGCCTCAAACACGGCCAAGTCAGTTTGGTCTTGGATGTGTCTCTAATTTTTCCTTTGGCCACGGCTAAGTCATGTGCCTGTGTCCACCACTGCCTATCTTACATGTTTGTTATGTGGATTGACATGGATGTGTCTCTTGGCTATGTCTTCTTCTACAATTCTTGTTCATTTCTTCTTTATGTAGAACACGACCAAGTCACTGGTCATGTCATATGACACGGCCTGTGACACGGTCGTGTCTCCTCCATGTGTCTGCTTCTACCTATTTGCTTTTAATTTCTTCATTGTTCTTTCTCTCTATTGGACACGGCCAAGCTACTAGCTATGTCATGTGGCACAGCCAGTGACACGACCATGCAAGTTCCATGTGTCTGCTTCTGCCTTCAATTTTCTTCTCAAGCCATGAAAGACACAGTTATCCTCCATTTGTCTTGGCTATGTTATGTGACACGGCCAAGACATGTGTCTGTGTCACAGTCTGCCAAATTTTTCATCTTTTCTTATGAGAAACACGGCCAAGTCAATAATAACTTGGCCGTGTTCAATGCCATTTCCTCTAATTTATGAATTGAAACACCATTCATGCTTCAACTTACATCATAAATCTCCAAGAAAACTTGAACACATATTTTTAAAAAAATTCACCATAAATTTGATAAAATTACTTCTAAAAACACACACATAATTGATCATAACAATTACTCCACACTTAATACTTTGCTTGTCCCCAAGCAAAGTTAAAAACAAAATAGAACAGAAAAATCAAGTTTAATAGTTATAAGAATATATTAAGACTCCCTTCTCTTTATATCTACAATCAATATCAAATAAAATTTGACACTTACGTAATTCAATGGTCTTCCATGCATACCAAAAGTTGTCTCTCCCTCACAAACTTTCTTAAGTGTTTAATCAGGGTGGTGTTTTTCACTCTCAACATTCAATGAAAGAATATCTCCATAGGTTTGCTTATCAATCAAATCTCTACCACTTAATTACAATCAAGCATCAATCATAAGGTCTTTCCATTTGGCTATAATGAGGTTTGGGGGTAAAGGTATGACATTTGGGAATGTGATCTATTCATTAATTTCAAGAACACTTTAAAAATGAAGTAATCAACATACATGTGACCGAATAATCTCAAAAACAACCTCTACTCCCTTAGTACATGATGCTAGAATACCCTTTACAAAAGAATTTAGAATTCCTTCATTTTATTGTAAGGATCATAACAACGCTTCCAACTTTTGGCTATAAGAACAAATTATTTTTTTAATAGCATAATCTAATAAAGAAAAAAGTAATTATAAAGTATTTATTTGTAACTTTCAACCCACTAAATTTATCCCCACCCTTAATTTGACACAACACTCAATCTCTTAAGCCCTTAAAATGCTCTTGATCCTAATGAAAGGGTGAGAGATAGAACAAAATGGTTCAAGGCTAATGATGTTGTGAAAAAAAAAGAAAAGGGAAAATGGAATTGGCTCAAAATTGGCTAGCTATTGGCATATATAAGGATCATTTTTTTAAGCTAAAATGGGTACACCCAATTAACTTAATCATATTGATGCCTAATAGAAATTTTATTATGGTCTCAAAATGCATGTCAAAGTAAGTTCTAACAATTTATCAATCAAGAATGTTAACACACGAAGAATAATAAGTTGGTGTCCAACTTAAGAGGCTCAATTTTTTCACAAGTTTAAAGTTAATGGAAGGAATATCCATCCAAATCAATAATAAGCATCAATTTTATCAAATTCTCAATTTCATGCTTTAAAAATTTAAAGGTCAGCTATCAATAATCTTATAACAATTAAACTTTTCAACATTCCAAAGATAAGCACAGCTTCAACAAAAGCAAACAAAAGTAAGTTATAAGTAAAACATTTGCACCCCACTCTTAAGGATTCACATTGTCCTTAATGTGAGTTTGCCAATATGAAAGGAAAAGAGTTAGATAAAACTTGTATTCCATTGATCCAAAGCATGTGGAAAGATGCTACTTCCTCCGTACCAACAACAAAAGTTAATTATTACAAAACAAAATATGATAAACAAAAGATAACAAAACATAAAGTTTTAATAGTTAAAAATAGTAACTAAAAACAATAACAAAAACATCCAACAACTGGAAATAAATAAATAGAAATCTCAATAATTTAAAGTTAGTAGAATCTATAGTAGTGGAGGATGTGACGATGATGCAGCCAAGGGATGGAGGCTAACAATCTTGGCCAGGTTGATTTTGATGAGCTCTAATTGGTTTAGGACTTTGGCATGATAGTGATTGACCTTATTCTCTAGGGCTTCTATCATACTAATGACCTCATAATTTTTCAAAATCGAGGCATCTTCATCCAAATTGAGTGAATCAGAATCAGATTCCTCATCAACTCTTTGTCTCTTTTGTCGGTCTTCATGTGTGCTTGGCTCTTCAGAAGCCATCACATAAGCCCCTCCCCTCTTCGTAATCATGCGTATTTTCTCAAGAGTAGCAAGGTCAAGCGAGTCACTTTCCAAAATCCTTATCATATTGCAAGTGTTCGGGTCAAAGTCAACATCAAGTGCCATGGCGAGGACCAATCCACCAATACAAATTGCACCTTTTTCTTATTAGCCACATTATCAAACACATCAGCTAACCAATAGCCAGTGTTCACAGGTGTAGCATTATTAGCACAATCCAAGAAAAATAGCTCACTAAGTTCAACTACTCCTAGACTTTCCTTCCTAGCAAAGAATCCACAAGACATAAAACGGTGCAAATATTACAAAGCAGGTTTAACAATTTTATTGCTTTGGCCAATTTGGCCACATATGTTCTGTCAGATCCTAATGCTCCCCATGAAAATTGTTTCTTAAAATACTTTGGCACCATTTTCCCCCTCTTAATTAAAACCAAAAATGTCATTTAAGCGCACAATATCAATCACATATGATTTTTCAAGCAATTTGAATTCTAGCCCAATGCAAATCTTAGATTTATCTCTTTTTGCTCTAATAGAGGCTAGAAATTCAATTGTGAGTTCTTGAAATTACAAGAGTTTGAGGGTAAAAAAAATCTCTTGTCCTAGGTTTTGTACATACCTAGTAAATTCTCTCTAATTTTTAGAGCATTAAGAAATTCTTCTCAGACATACCTTGTGGGGAAGAATCCCCTAGCTTGGAGAGCCATCCTTCTTGAAGAAGATAAAGAAGAAGTTGATGGTTGCTTTCTTCTATGGTGAGACACCATTTTGGTCCTTGGCATCTTGAGATGAGATGAAATTTGAAGGTTTGTGATGATTTGTATGAGTTTTATGAAGAAAAATGGAAGTTTTAATGGAAAATGGAGTTTTAAGGTTGGGTTTAGGGTGTGGTCATGTGAGGGAGGTGAGTTTTTGAGAGAGAAAATGGAGGTTAGGGTTTTAAGTGAAGAAGGAAATGGGAAAATTTGGATTTTAAGAGTGTCAAAAATTGCATGGCATGGCCGTGTTTAACTCATCTTGGCCATGTCATCTATTTTGATACTGGACACTGCCACAAACACAGCTGTGTTTCATGGTTGTGTTCAAGTCTGCTGGTTCTAAGCTCAAATGTGGTGAGTGACACGGCTTTGGAGATCTCAATTGGCCTGGTCGTGTTTGTGTTACATGGCTGTGTGAGATGGTCATGTCCAGTTCTGTGTCTGGGCTTATTATTTTTATTATTATTATTTTAGCTACTTGACATGGCCAGCGACACGACTGTGTCATTTGGTCGTGTCTGCTACTGCCATAAGACTCCCTTTTTCTCTTTTTTTTTTTAATTTTGGGTTGTGTCGCTCATGGCTTGGCCGTGTATCTGAGTGTGTCTCATTTCGCCCTATTTTTTTTAATCTTTTTCCTTCATTTCCTTATCCTGAAATTGAACTAAAACAATAAAAACACCTATCAGAGTGACCATTCCATTCAATTTATTAACAACTTTCACACACCAAAAATGAAAATTTAGAAATCTAAAATACAAAAAACTAATTAAGAAGAGAAATACAAACCGATGGGTTGCCTCCTATTGAGCGCTTCTTTAAAATCATATAGCTGGACACAATTGCCCTAGGCATCAACAAGTACCATACTTTCAATTACTCTTATAACCTCAAGCTCATCCAAATATAGTTTCACCCTTTGGTCATTTACCTTGAAAGTCTCTTTGGTTTTTAAATTCAACAACTCAACAACTCCATATGGGAAGGTTTGAACAACTTGGAATGGACCACTCCAATGAGATTTTAGCTTTCCAGGAAAAAGCCTCATCCTTGAATTGAACAAAAGGACTTTCATTCCTGGTTCAAAATTCCTTCTAAGGATCATCTTGTCATGCATCGCCTTAGTCTTTTCCTTGTAAATCCTGAAACTTTCATAGGCTTCATTTCTAAGCTCATCTAGCTTAGAAATTTGTAACATTCTTTGGTCTTTCGTGTAATATTCCAAAATTTTGAAAATTTCAATTTTTAAAAATTAAATAAATATTTTTTTTTAAAAAATTATTTAAGTGAAAAAGTAAAATGTGTATATGATACATATATGTAGATAAACATAAAATATAAGTCAATATTAAGGTTATTTTAAATTATTAAAAAAGTAAATTGTATAGTTAGTGGAAGATGATTTTTGATATTAATTAAGTAATAATATATTTTACTTGGTGGATAATTAAAGTAGAAAATTATGTGGTTAAAAGGATAGTGGTTGGATAGAGATGAGTTTGGATCTTCTTCTTCTTCTTCTTCCTTCTCCATTGAAGGTCATTTATCTCCATTAGAGGAAAGGAAGGATTTCAAGTGTTCAAGTTGGGGTTTTGGGGATTTCCTCCATATTTAGTAAGTTTCCAACTTGTTTCCTGGTTTTCTTCCATGAAAGTTTGTATATGTGTGAATTGGATGTTTGGTGTAGTATATATTAATGGTTGGTATTGGTATGTATGTAGTTATTTTGAGAAGTTAATTATGATTTTAGGGTTGGATTAAAGAAATGGTTAAGTTTGGTGAAGAGAATAAGAGTTTTAGGTTATGTAACTTTTGAGTTGTGAAGTCAGGGTTTTAAATTGTGTATTTTGCTTTTAATTGAGTTGTTTTGATGTACATACAAGTATTTTATAGTAACATGATGGATTTAGTTGAGTTTGAATAGAGTTGAAAAAGGAAAGAAAGATAACTTTGGATGTGAATACTATATGTTGATATCAGAAATTTGGCCTGACACGGTCATATCTTTGGGCATGTCGATAGTTCTATTTTCAATGTTGGTGACATGTGAAGTGACACGCCCATGTCACTGAGTATGTCACAGCTTCTGTAGTGTTATAGTATTGACAAGTGCAGTGACACCTATGTCACTGAGCATGTTATAACTACTATGATGTAGGAGTTTTGGCACTGGCAAGGACACATCCATGTCTCTGAACGTGTCTTATATGTTGTATTATAGAGCTAAGGACAGGGTCATTGACACGCCTATGTCACTGAGCATGTCAAAGCTTCTGTGTTGTGGGTTTAGGTCATGGTCATTGACACGCTTGTGTTGTTGAGCGTGTCATTTGTCGATTTTGCCCTAGATATCTCTTTTCCTTATTTTCCTTTGTGTTCCTTATCCTTGTGTTGAGAGGTTTTGCATATGCCTTTAAGTGTGTTACTATGTGATTATTTATAATCACATTTGGTTCAGGCTTTGAGGAGACTTGAGTTAACCAATCCAAGTGTTGAGGGATATCTTGGAAGAAAAGGTTGAAAGTGGTGCTTAAGCTTGTTTTGTTGCTTTTAGAGGTAAGTACAAACTTTGAATAATAAATTATATTTGTATGACATTTGGACTTAACACATTTTGGTTTGAAAATGTATTAAGTTACTTACTACATTGTTTATGCATGAGTATTATGCTATAACTTGTGTATTGTCATAAATGCATTATATGTAATGTGAAAAGCCATTGTTGATGGCTAAATTGAATGAAATGTGAACTATGTGCAAAATATGAAAATGACCCAAAATGTTTAGGTATTGCGGTTTGTTGTGTATACATTAAAGATATTATGCAAAGCCATTGGTGATGGCTATATTATATAAAATGAGATACAAGTGATTATATGATGATGTTGATATAAATGAGATAAATGAGGCAGTGTGCCTAGTTTGATCATGAGAAAATGAGAAAGAGATTGATAATGGAAATATGCAATAATTGTGTACCTAGTATGTTATTCGATTTTCAGAGTTCTGTGTTTGACGACATGCCTGTGACGTAGCAGTCCCTTGAAGCTGGGTTGGGCCTAGCCCTTGAAGCCTAGTTGGGATGTTACATAGGAGGTTATCCTCATTGTGATATGATCTGCCTTCGGGGCTAGCTTTTGAGCAATTACTTGATTTGCCTTTGGGGCTAGACACATGGTGTCAACTTAGACTAAAACAGTAACTCTGAGATTTAAATAGCATATTAGATCATTTGGGTCCATGCTTGTGTTTGTTTTTATGTGAATTATGAATTGTGGAACAATTGAGAAATATGTTAAGATAAAGTGTTATGAGATATAATATCCATATGCATTGTTCATTGGCATTGCATTTGAACTTTATTGTTATCAAAGTTTGTATTGCTAGGCTTTTGGCTTAGTGCGATTGTGATATATCGCACAGGTGACAGAGTAGATTCGGTTGAGTTGAAGAGTTCGTCTAGACTGAGCCATGTCTAGGCTTGAGATCTTGAGTGTAGAGTTGATTGTTAGACATCAAGATCAGAGAAAAACTGTCAGCATGTACATATTTTATATTTTTGTACATTTTAACCTCATGTATATTATATTATATGTTGATGTATATATATCGCAAACTATTAATAATGTTTTAAATAAAAATTTTGTAATGAAGGTATGTATGTGTTTTAGCAAATAATATTTTATTTATAATTTAAATTACATCAGTTAAATAATTTAAGTTTATACAGGTTCAAAAAGTAAGTTTTTTTTATTAAAATGGGTTGTGGCATTCTTGTATCGTATATTCATATATTGCATAGGTTGGGTGTATGTATTGTACGTATATAGAGTATAAGGGTATTACATTTCACCTCTTTTAGGTCCATATTCACAGCCTTGATCACCCAATAGGCTTTGTGCTCTAGTTCTACCGACAAATGGCATGCCTTGCCAAAGACTAGACTAAAAGGACTCGTTTCCAAAGCTGTTCGATATGCCCAAAGTGCTTTTGGAAGGCGCATAGCCCAATCCTTTTTGGTTACACTCACTGTTTTCTCTAAAATTCCTTTGATCTACTTGTTGAAAATTTCTGCTTGGCCAGATATTTACGGATGGTTGGAAGTTGCTACCTTATGCCGAATACCCATCTTAGTCATCAGCATTTCGAACCACTTGTTGTAAAAGTGTCTCCCTATGAGCGGGGATTTTCGTCCCCACTCCCGGTGGAATGGTTCTTGCGACTTCGACACTATTTAGGCTCGGGGCCTTAGAGAACACGGACCTAAGTCTTGAGAAAATGGAGTCACCACCCGGACAGGCCGAGAAAAAAGAAAGGGGTGGATGACTCAATTCCTAAGGAATCCCCAACCCCCTAATGGGTTCGGAAAGTTGGGTATGTGTGGAGAATGTGAGAAATGGCCCAGCACCCCCACAATGCCCGGTTCATTGGAACCGGCCTCTTTTACAGATCTTAATATTATAAAATTCTTAAATATAACAATATTATCCATATTACACACAACAATTAAAATAACGCGTCGATATATTAAAAATCAAAATAATTTCCAAACAAAGCAAATAAATGGACACCCATCCGAGGATGGAAACATGTCCTTACATCCCATGCCTAAATAGGACACCCACCGAAAGGTAGAAACATGCCCTTTACATTGGTCTAAAATATAAAAGCAATTTAAATTACATGATATTTGAAGAATGAGGTACCCACCAAGTGGAAACGTACCTCTTACAACATTTGAAAATCTAAATAAATTGATAAAAGTAAATAACCATTCATAATAAATAAATTATTCATCAAAGATATCAATCAAAATATAAAATAGACATCCATCCGTGATAAATTAAATAAATCAATCACTGAACTTAAATAAACCAACAAAGCATTGAAAAGAAATTAAAGCATATAATAGACTACATAATCAAATATAAAATTAAATAAAGCAAATAAATATTCAAATTAGGGCTACTGTTTCTATTTAAGATTCTTTATTTAATAGGTTTAGGGTTTTGGAATTTATGAGTTTAAGCTACTGTAAGTTTTAAAGGAATTGGAATGGATTAAAGCTTTATAATTTAAGAGGTTGATAAAGTTCTTTGATTAACCAAATTAGTGTTTGAGAAGTGAAATCATGAAACTAGGGTTTGGACACTTTAAAACATTAGGTTTATGATTATTAGCTATTGAATTATTATTTTTAGGCTTACTGTGTTTGAATTTTAATATTTAGGCTTATAAGGTTTTAAGGTTTAAAGGATTAGGGTTTAGAAAAATTAGGGTTTAAGGTTAACTAATTTGGGGTTACTGTCTTGGTTTTGAAAGTTGAATTAGGGCTTTTAGTGTTTTGGAGGATGTATTTGATTTTAGAGTTTGAGAAAACAATTTATAGTTTTATAAAGCTTTATGTGATTTTTAGAAGCTGTAAAGTGAAATTTAGGGTTTTAAGGTTTTGAAACATTGGAATACAGATTAGGGTTTTGATATTTTAAAGAAACAGAAAAAGTAATTTAGGGATTTTGAAAATAGAGAAAACGATTTAAGGTTTATAAAAACAAAAGAGACAATTTAGGGTTTTTGGGGATAGAAGGAATAAATTAGGTTTTTGAGGTTTTAGGGAAATAGAAGGATGATTTTTAAGGTTTTAGAACAATTTAAGGTTTTTTGGGAAAACAAAGAAACGGATTAAAGTTTTTAAAGGTATCTAGAAATAGAGGAAATCACTTAAGGTTTTTGGAAACAAAGATCAAGTTATTACATCTTCAAAGATTGAAGTTTTGAGTGTGCAATCTTATGAATTAAATAAAGAACGAAGCTACTGTAAGAAACAAAAAGAAATTAAGAATTCAAACCTTCATTCGTAGGTTACACCAAAAATTGGTTCTTGGATGAACATGGTCAAAGGCAAGATGGCTGCCTTTGATGGATTGATTGTTTGGTTGCTTCTTCTTCTCTCAAAAAGTCCGATTGATTTCACTGCCAAAGGTTTCTCCTAGTCCGATCGTTATAAAGTTTTTCCTCTAAAATTTCCCCCCCTTTGTGTTGCTTTTTAGTACTTATTTATAAAAGATTTTGATGATTAATTTCACTTGTTCACGGAATCTAATATTAATTAAGAAAAGGAAACCGAAACCGAATTGAATTTGGTTTCGGAAAAATTTGCGTCAAAAAAATTTCGCTGGCGAAAAAAAATTGCTGCGAAAAAATTGCGCTGGCGAAAAAGCTGCCGCAGGGGGTAGCGGGCGAAATGGCCTTTTCGCCCCAAGGCCATTTCGCCGCCCCCCTCTTCGGCGACAAAATTTTTCATCGCCGATTTTCCGTCGTTGATTTTTATTTTTATTTATTTGTTTATTATTATTTTTTTATTAATAAAAATTAAATACTAAATCAAATATTATTTAATTAATATAACACAAAAATTGTTTTAGACTAATTAAAACACAAAAATTATTTTGGACTAATTAAAATATATTAGACCGGACTGGATCAAAAATTAAGGCTCTACACTCCCTCCATCACTGACTATTGCCTTAGGGCTTCCAAACCTGCTTAAGATGTATTCCTTCAAAATTTTTAAAACAATATTAGAATTATTAGTCCTAGTGGGGATAGCATCCACCCACTTTGACACATAATCCACTGCAATAAGGATATACTTTGAAAATGATCCCATGAAATCAATTCCCCATACATCAAAAATTTTGACTACTATGAAAATATTGAGAGGCATTTCATTTCTCTTGCTTATATTTCTTACTCTTTGGCATCTGCTGCATCTTATGCAAAAATTATAAGTATCCTTAAAAAGGGTAGGCCAATACAAACCGCTCTACAAAATTTTCTTGGCAGTCTTCTTACCTCCGAAATGCCCTCCACAATACAGGTTGTGAAAAAATTGCATTACTTGCAATTGTTCCTCCTCTGGTACACATCATCTGATGATCTCATCCCTGCGGATTCTAAATAAATATGGCTCATCCAAAAAATAGTACTTACGAGAATGTATAAATCTTTTCTTTGCCATAAAATTGAAGTCCTTCCTCACAACACCACAAAAATGATAATTAGCAATATTAGCATACCATAGTGCTTGTGTTATGGAAAACAAGTGTTCATTAGGAAATTTTTCAAAAGAATTCTCAAAGGTAATTTGTGCATCATCATTAAAGGGTAACCCAGAAAGATGATCAGCTACCACATTTTCACTACCTTCCCTATCTTTGATTTCCACATCAAACTCTTGCAGTATAAGAACCCACCTAATGAGCCTAGGTTTAGCTTGTGCCTTGGTCAATAGGTATTTCAAGGCCGTATGATCAGAAAATACAATGACTTTAAAGCCTATCAAATAAGACCTAAATTTATCAAGTGCAGAAACCACAACTAACATTTCTCGCACAGTAGTTGTGTAGTTTACCTGTGCATCATTCAAAGACAAACTAGCATAGTAAATCAGACACAAGAGTTAATTTATCCTTTATCCTAGCACAACGCCTACAATATTGTTTGAAGCATCACACATAATCTCAAAAGGCAAGTCCTAATTAGGAGCAACAATCACTGGGTCAGAAGTTAATTTTTCTTTCAGGATGTTAAAAGCTTTTAAGCACTTGTCATCAAAGATGAATGGAACATCTTTTCCAAGCAAATGACATAAAGGACGTGAAATTTTTGAAAAGTACTTTAAGAAACCGCCTATAGAATCCAGCATGTTCCAAAAAACTTCAAATCCCTTTAACCATTGTGTGAGGTGGCAAATTAGCAATCAAGTCAATTTGGCTTTATCCACCTCAATGCCTTTACTAGATACAACATGTCCCAAAACTATACCATGATCTACCATAAAATGACTCTTTTTCCAACTCAAGGTTAAATTACATTCAATACATCTTTCAAGTACAAGAGTCAATTTATGCAAGCAATCATCAAAGGAAGTACCAAAAATAGAAAAATTATCCATAAATACCTCTATGAAATTATCAAGCATATCAAAAAAGATAGATAGCATGCATCTTTGAAAAGTACCCAATGTGTTGCATAGTCCAAACGGCATCCTTCGAAAAGCAAATGATCCAAACGGACAAGTAAAAGTCGTATTGTGCTAATCCTCTGGTGCTAAAGGGACTTGGTAGTAACCTGAAAGATTATCAAAAAAACATTAAAAGGTGTGTCCAGATAATCTATCAAGCATTTGATCAATAAATGGTAAAGGGAAATGATCTTTCTTGGTGACGTTATTTAATTTTCTATAGTCTATGTACATTCACCACCCGGTCTGAGTTCGTGTAGGTACCAACTATCCCTTTCTCATTTTGGATCATGGTTAAACCTGCTTTCTTAGGTACCACATGCACAGGGCTAACCAATTTTTTAAGTTCAACCACTTTTGGTTAAATCTCCTCTTTCTCAACCACAAGTTCCTTCTCATAGCTCTCATCATCCAACATGGACTTGCATTCTTCAATTTCTGCATCAGAAATTGAAGACTTCTTCACCCAAAATTGAGGCCATCTCAAGCTTGTCCTTACTACCTTCCTGCAAGAAACTTCTTCAACAACAAGATTAGTAAAATCAATAAAAGAGCAGTCTTCATACACAGCAATAGTGGGATAGGGAAGTGCTAAAAATTAAAAATTTCACAATTTGTCTTAAAATAGTCATGGTTAATTTTTCATTTCTAACATCAATCAAAGAATTAGTTTAGCCATAAAAGACCTTCCTAATAAAATTGTGTGTTCAGAATCCCTAGTGACTTCTTCCTCTATGTCCAAGACAACAAAATCAACGGGAACAATCAAACCTCCTACCTTAACTAGAACGTCTTCTATAATTCCCTTAGGGTATATAAGAGTTCTATCTACAATTTGCAACACCATTCTAGTTGGTTTAAGTTTCCTTAGCTCTAGCTTCAAATAAATGGAATATGGCATCAAATTTATGCTAGCTCGAAGGTCACACATGCTAGTGGTTTCTTTCCCATTTCCCATAGAGATATTAACTATAAAGCTTCCAGGATCCTTTAGTTTAAGAGGTGACTTGTGTCGTAAAATGACACTTGTTAATTCTGAAACTATCATCATTTCATTCAGTTCATACCTTTTCTTTTTAGAGTTTAGTTTCTTGAAGAATTCGACATAAGCTAACATATTTTTAATCACCTCAAGTAAGGGAAGATTTATACTTACCTTTTAGAGCAAGTTATAAATTTCAAAAAATTATTTATCTTGCTTCTCATTTTTTAACCTGCTTGGGAAAGGAATTGATGATCTATATAGATTTGGAGATTTGTGCAACTTTGGTGAAGTGGATGCCTCCAAACTCTCCTCTTTGATTCATTTGGTTGAGCCTGGCTTGTTTGCATTTCCTCACCATTTTCTTAAATTGTACTTGCATCCAAAGAATCACCAATTTTGTTATCAATTACCTTGCCACTTCTCAAGACCGTGATTGCCTTGGCTTGGTCTAGTTGGCTTGGAAATTTTCCTTTTTGATGTGCTTGAAGTTGGTTAGCCAATTGACCAACTTATGTTTCAACCTTCTTCAATGATGCCTCCAAAGAATCAATGATGCCTCCTAATTTTGTATGCTAATTTGAATAAAAGCATTTAAATTATCTTTCAATGTGGGTTTCTTCAGTTGATTGTGATTTGAAATTTTCCCTTGGAAGTTAGGTCTTCTTTGATAGGGGAAGGGTTATTGAGATGGAACTTGTTGTTGATTCTTCCATGAAAAATTTGGGTAGTTTCTCCAACCGGGATTAAAAGAATTTGAATATAGGTCATTCCTACCCCTTTGTTGGAAACCTTCAAAGGAATATACTTACTCTTGCCCTTCTTGGAATTTATCAAAGCTTTAAGGGAACATATTTGCATTATGGCCTACAATACTACATGATGCATATGTTTCTTGACTTGGCATAGGCAAGTTTCCTCTAGCATTTAGTAACTTTACTTGCCTTTTCCACTCTACGATTTGTCTTGTCATTTTTTAATTTGCATTCAAATCAAAGGCTCCTCTATGCCTTTCTCCAATACTCTTATGCTATGAATTAGCTCCAAACATTTCAAACAATTGCACCATTTCAGCAGCTGTATTTTCACCTATTGCACATGCTGCTGCATTATCAACTGTATTTTGGCTTTGCTGAGTGAGCTCATCATAAAAGAACTGATTGAGCAGTTGTTATGAATAATAATGATGAGGGCATTGGAATAATAAAGATTTAAAGTGATCCCATGCCTCATGAAAAGATTCTCCATCCAATTAGGTGAATGTTGCAATACTCCCCCTAAGCTCCTTTATTTTCTAGTGTGAATAGAACTTTCCCATAAATTTGTTATAAACTTCGATCCATGTGGTTAATGAATTATCTGGTAAGGTCATCAATTACCCTTTACCCTATCCTTCAAATTGTATAGGAAACACCTCATTTTTAGCTCATCTTCTGTCAATGCTTGCAAGGGGAATGTATATAAGGTTGTGCAAAAATCACGAATGACGTTGAGAGGATCTTCATTTGGCATTCCATGAAAAGAGGCAGCATACTATAATGAGTGTTTTTTTAGTTCATAGTTTCTTACTACATTACTCAATCGTATACATGATGCAGTTACTCCAATAATTAGTCGGGAAAACTCCATCATTGGTGGTTCTTCAACTTCACCCATTTTTACTCATGTGCTCTCTTCAAATTTCCCTTCAACACCTTCCTCTTCTTGTCCCAAAGGATCCACTTGTTCAGTTCTAAGACGTCTATGAATGTTGTTTACAAAGGAAACAAGTTCGTTGCCTTGCGACCTACGTCATTTCATAAATCACCTGAGTAATTCAAAAAGAAACACTTAAACAAAATTAAAATAAAGGAATCAAACTACTACTAAAATAGCCTTCCTCTGCAATGATTCCAAAAACTTATTACGCTCTATTAAATACTACTATGAGGTAGTTATAGTAATGGTAAAATGTCCCAAGTTCATCTCACAAGGAAGGTGTTTATTGATAATAGTTGGATTAAAAATAAATAATTTAAAGATTGAATGTGATGTGTTGAAACGGTGAAAAGTAATTAAAACTTAAAAGTGAAAGAGTGATGGTTATGCAAAATCAATTTAACTTCTTGGAATGGTACCTAGGATTTGTGGGTCAACTTAATCAATCCTTAATTCTCAATTATCCATTAAAATAACTAATTAACTTAACTTCCCCCTTAACATTAATTAGCAATTATCAATTCATTAGTTCTCACATTCATGAATCAATAAAAACAAATTACCTTAACTAGCAAATTAAGTACAACCTAGAACTTATATTTCTAATTCATTCTTAGGGGAGTTGATTGCATAATTCAAATATCAAATTTCACCTCTCGGTCTTTCATTCAATATTAAGAGATCAATAGGTGGTCACTCTATCAACCTAACATATAATCCAATGCAATCAACCAATAACAATTTATATTAATGAAAATGTTGAATCAAGACATTTAATCAAATCTACTACAAATCCTAAGCATGAGTAATTTAGCTCATCATCAATTCAAGGTAAATATTCATCTCAATATAATTCAATTCACAAATATTCATTGGAGTATTAATGTATGCAATAACATATCTGAAAAAAAAATAAATTAATTAAGAGAGTGGAAAAACCTCTTGAAGATGCCAAGAGTTGAAACTTCTTGTTCTCCCTTCTAGCTCAACTTGAATGTGATGAAGAACTCCTAAGTCCTCTTAAGAGCTTGATCCAAAATTACCCAAGTACAATCTAAAAATATAAAAGAATTTATCTATGAAGATGAAAGGAATGAGAGATGGTGATGAAGATGTATCATCAAGATGGTGTATTAAGATTACCACCTCAACAAGAAGAATAATGGTTATATCAAGAAAAATTTCCTCTTTTTCCAACCTATAGTCCCCATCTCTATCCCCTATTCTAATTATTTAAATGTCAAGACAAAGAGAATTTTCCTTTTTCAACTCACATCCACACTCCTACCTCCATTTGTTCCTTCTTTTTCATGCTTAAGCCTTTCTTTCCATCTAAAAATAGCTCATCTTTTCACTTATTTATTATCCTTTTAAAGGAAAATTCCTATTGTCTCCCTCAAATCATATAAAAAAAAAACACAAAATCTACCATAGGCATTGCCAAGTCAATTTACATGGTGGAGTCTCTCCTTTTTCTTTTGGACACGGCCAAATCATGTGCATGTGTCCACCATCGCTTATCTTACTTATTTGTTGTGGGGAGTGACACAGTTGTGTCTCTTGGCCATGTCTTCTTCTACCATTCTTGGTCATTTCTTCTTCAGGTAGAATATGACCAAGTCACTGGTTGTGTCATGTGACACGACCTATGACACGGCCATGTCTCTTCCATGTGTCTACTTCTTCCTGTTTACTTTCAATTTCTTCATTCTTCTTTCTCTCTCTTGGACACGGCCAAACCACTAGCCATGTCACATGACATGGCTAGTGACATGGCCAAGCTAGTTCCATGTGTTTGGTTCTACCTTCAATTTCCTTCTCAAGCCATGAAAGGCTTGGCTATCCTCCATTTTTTTTTGTTGTGTCATGTGACACGACCAAGACATGTGCCTATGTCACAGTTTGCCAAATTTTCCATCTTTTCTTATGAGGGACACGGCCAAGTCAATGACAACTTGGCTGTGTTTAGTGCCATTTCCTCAAATTTGTGAATTAAAACTCCATTCATGCTTCAACCTACATCATAAATCTCTAAGAAAACTTAAACATATATTTTTTTATCAAAATTCGCTAGAAATTTGATAAAATTACTTCTAAAACACACACACACATAATTGATCATAACAACTTTCCAATAAATCCACTAACTTCCTTCTCAATCTTAGGGACCGACATATCTCTGATTATCTTAACCTTGTCAGGTTTAATTTCAATGTCATTTGGGCTAATTACGTGTCCTAACATAAGGTAACCCCAAACACGCACTTCTTTGGGTTTAGTCTAAGGTTGTACTTAACTGCTCTTTCAACGAAGTTCTCCAGGTTCTGAAAGTATTGGTCTCTTATTTTTTTACTTTACCATCATATCATCAACATATACCTCAACCTCCTTATGCATCATATCATTTGGTTTTAGGTGCCTCTTCCTTTATCAATTCTGCACATTTTGGTCTTAGGTGCCTTAACATTTGCTTGATAGGCTTCATATGGGTATAGATAGGAATCATATGTTCAGCTATATCCTGATCAATCCCCAGCATAACTTCATAGGACCAGGCAAAACTTCTTTATAATTTTTGAATATTTTTTTCAAATCTCTCTCTTCCTCTTTAGGAGTAAGGTCAGATGCTACACTTATATATTTAGGGTTTTCAAGTGTTCTAAATTTAATGATTGAGTGTCAACAGAGTTAATATTAAAAATACTCATATAATCACAATAGAAATGAATGCAACCATTAGGAAAAATATCACACAAGTAATCAAAGTCAGACTTTATTGCATTCATTTTAGAAAAGAAAAAATCATCATCCTCAGAAAGAGCAAACAAATCAAAATCAAAATCAAAATTAAAATCAATATTCTCCTCATCACAGATTACAAGATCTTTATATTATTCTTCGATGAGGGCAGCAATCTCCTCCAGAGTCTTCTGGATTCCTGGGAGAGCTTTCTTTCTTTCCTATTGGGCTAACTTTATGGTAAGTTGGTGAGACAATCTTCTTCTTCACTTATTCAGCAAGCTCAACAACATTAGCAAAGATTTTAAAACCTAGAATCATCTTCCCCATGAACATGACAAGCTCTGGCTTTCCTTATAAAAGTCCCAATTCTAGAGCTTTAAAAAATATCTTTTTAAAAGAAGGGAATTCCATCTTTTTCTCTTTCTTCGGTAGAACATCTCCATCTGTCCCTTCACAGCCTAGCCCTTTTCTGGATACTTGGGTTCTAAAATTTGGAAGCTCTTTACTCCTGCTTTCCCTTTCCCAAGACCAGTTCCTAGTAGGTAATTCATCTGCTTCAACATGGTCAGAGCCTTAGAACATCCTATCACACCTTTAGAGATGCCAACCACTTGAAACTATTGAGAGGTCTTTCTATCATAAGAGCATTAACCACTTCATTGTTTTCTACCTTAATTACTACCATTCCATCATCACTTGGAAACTTGATCTTTTGATGAAGTGTTGTAGAAACTCCAACAAGAGGGTGAAACTATGGGCGACCCAACAGCAGTGTAAAAATAATGGGTATGTCTAAAACTATGAATTCCACCATATATTCAATAGGACTAGCCTTCACTAAGGCTTTGAAAGTCCCCTCTACTTGCCTCTTAGTATTATCATAAGCTCAAATTATCATCTTAGATGGACTCAAGTCACGAGTAGACATGGCCAGCTTTGGTAGAATTTTGAGTGTTCATACATTTATAGCAGATCCATCATCAACCATGACACAAGGGGTTCTTTTTCCTTTAACCTCCACCTTAATGAAAAGTAGGTGGATGTGATCTCTTCCTTCTTCTGGTAGATTAATATCAGAAAAGGATATAGCCCACATTTCAACTCCAATCCCCTTTTGATTGTCTCCATCTTCCTTCCTTTCTTCTGGCTTCTTTGCTCCTATAAAGTTGACTCGCTCCTCTAGTGTTGCAGAAGTGGAAATTTGCATGCTTGCCATAGCCTTGGCCATAGTTTCTTGATGCTTCTTAGATGTAGCTAGCAGATCCCAAATACTATGCTAGCTTGGGTCCTTTTCAATTGCTTAAGGATAGCACCATCTTTATCTTCTTTTCTTTCCATCTCAAAATTTTTCCCTTTGTCGATCGCCAGTTCTCTTAGAGGAGCCCTACCATAAGGCCTACCAGAGTGCGTATTTTATACTTCTTCCACTTTAGGTTCAGACCAAGCCCATTTTTCTTCCTTAGGCTTAAATTCATTATTAATGTTAGTTGAGTCCTAGAATTCATTCACAACATAAACAGTCAAAACATTACTCATAGTTGCCTCGAGTCCATTAGATGGAATCTCTTCTCTCTTTGCATCCTCTACACCCACATGGGAGTGGGGGCAAAAATCCCTACTCACAGTGGCCACTCCACTAGGGAAAAGGGAAGTTAATTTTGTTAGTCAATATATTATTTTATTCTTTATGATATTATCCACTGCATCATATAGATTGCATTGTGTGCGTGAGTTAGGACGCCCATGTAACTCATATTGTGTTATGTGAGGGATACCATACTTTCACTCAAGGTATGGAGATCGAGCATGGCATAACCACTCATAGCCTTATACCTTTTGGTATATACTTGCTATGGGAGCCTAAAACTTTTTAACCCAAAGACTTAAGCTCATATAATTGACCTAGTTATTTTCCTTAAGTTTCTATCCCAAATACTTGTTGTTTGACTATGGTTAATTTATCTTCATTCAAATCATGGCTTATTTGGTTTATTCTTTTTCTAATATGGCCTACCTATATTGTAAGCTTGAAAAATATTTTTTTCCTTTAAATCCAAAAGACCAAATTTCAAATTTTCAAGATTTTCAAGTTGGTCTTTCAACATAAAGTCTTTCAAGATGGGTCAAAAATGTTCTTCCACCTTATGGCCCAAAACTTTCAAAGCCCAAGAGCTTTGCAACAAAATTATCTTTCATCAAAGATTACAAAGAGAGCTTACAAACTATTTAGGTCAATTATGAAATGTCAAAAATCTATTGTAAGCCTAATTTATACCAAAGAATTACTAATCATGGGTTTATTTTTGGCATGAATCACTAGTTACTTTTTCAAATAAGAATTCTATTTATGATAAACCTCTTAATTTAAGTTTAATCCAATATAGCATAAAAGCTATTTTAATTGAGATTCAAGGGATTAAAACCTAATTAATGGGATTATCATGGACCAACTTCTATATTAAAAGATGCAACTATTGGTTAAACCATTTGAGGGAATTTTTCAAAAATAAGATATCCCATGATAATATTTTGTTGACCATATACTTAGAAAAAGAGACTCGTCATTCATGTGTGGAATTTATAAGGTTGAAAGAAACATCCTAATTATCTTTGTTTGCTTGTTGTTTGTGCATACATGTATACATGCATACACATATTGTACTACATATCATTGATACTTTCTGGCACACAGACCTGGAGTATAGCAGTTCAAGAGCATATAACAACCTAACCTATGCCAGTGACGTAGAATCCAATAGCAACTCAATTAGCTTCTCACCGAGAGCAATGGATCCTGAACATATTCAAAGGATGGTGGATGATGTCCTCAATGCCATGACAAAAGAACTAAAGGATGCCCTAGATGAGACTATGAGGAGACAACTGGCTGCATTTTTGGGGAACACCACTGAGGCATCTACCAGCACAAAGAAGCTCAAGGACAAAGGGAAGGCTAAGGTCAGTGAAGTAGCCTTTGATGATGACAAAGTAGTCGTTAATGACAATTATGACTAGGCTCAATACTTTCAAGATCCTCAAGATAAGAAGAAAGAATCAAAGTTTATGGAAAGAGAAATTGTGGAAAAGATCGAAACATCTGATGTGGAGAAGATGATTGCTGATTTAGAGAAGAAATTTGAAAAGAAGCTGAAAACTGATGAGATGTCAGAAATAGACAAGTTGTTCGAACAAGATGAGGAGCTCCCTTATAAGTTCAAGTTGCCTTCCTTCACTAGGTACAATGGTATAGAAAATCATCACTTGCATGTTAAGCAATACATCACTTCCATGCAGTCTGCCAGGGCTAATAAGGCTCAAACTCTAAGGAATTTAATGCTCTCATTGGATCCTGTTGTGCAGAATTGGTTCAATACCTTGGAAGAAAGTACCCAAAGATTGGGACATGTTGTACAAAGCCTTCATTCAATAGTAAGGGTACAATGTCGAGTTGAAAGTTACCTTGATGGAGGTGGAGACTATCAGGCAAAAACAAAATGAAAGATTTGTTGATTATGTAAAGAGATGGAGAAATAAGGTTGCACTTCTCAAAAGGAGGCCTGATGAGTCAGACCAAATCAGGATGATAGTCAGAGGTGTTCTACCCAACCTTCGTGAAAGGCTGTCTCACACCCTTATAAGGGATTTCAAAGATCTTCTTCAAGCTGGCTTGCAAATAGAAGAGTGGGAAAGAGAGAAGAACCATTTTTCTGCAAAATAGAATTATCAGTCTGGCAATCAAAGTACATATAAGGAAGTTGATGTTAATGCAATTGGTCAAGGAAGTAGAAGATAGTTTTCAAAGTTGGGAAAACCTCTGTCTTGGGTTTTCAACAAGCTACAAAAGAAAGGGGTATTATAACTGCTAGCTCCTCGACCGCTACATGATCCTCTACCATCAAACTTCAATGTCGAGACCTTCTCTCAATTTCATCAAATGCAAGGGCATGAGATATATAAATGTGCTCAATTAAGACATGAAATTCAAGATCTAATCGACAGCGGTAAGCTACTCGAGCCCGATAAGCCCAATACAAAAAGAAATTCTTTGCCTAAATTTGGAAGAGTATCTCCACCAGTAACCTTCATGATAGGAAGAGGATTGGAGGAAGATTTTATCTTATTCTCTTTAAGAGATGAGAGTATTCAAGATGTGAAGAGAGAAGAAGCTCAACTCAACGAACTTCCCTTACCTTGAATGTTGCTCTTCTATTTTGCTTTCTTTAATTGGAACAATTATATTTTTTCAAATTATGTTTATTCGAATAAATTATTTTCATTAAATATTTCATGGTCTTTGTTCATTTTGGTGCTCAACCAATGACGAATATAGCTTGATATTTATAAATTAGCATATCTATACATCATGATTCGAATGACTTCACTAGGTAAGGGAATTATTCTATAGCATTGAGTTGTGTATGCTTACTTAGAGAGGGCTCCTACATAATGAACTTTGTCTAGATCCAAGTCCATCTTAGAACATGCTTTGACAAACTTTTGAGGCGAAATTGAACTCTTCTTATTTAAGGGAGATATGATCTAGGCATTATTTGATAAGCCAACAACTAGTATCCACCCAATTAAATATCAATCCCTAGTTGTTCCTTTGAGCTTTTATAAGATTTCATCTTTCTCTTTATTGACTTATAAGCCCAATGACCCACCCAGAGATGTTTTTACACTTTTGACAAGTCTTATGATCGCTAAGATGAAGAGGCAAGAAGATCAAAGAAAGGAATACATAATCAAGACTATAAGAGTAGTTGAAGTTCACCTGATATTAGACTTGATATCTTCAATTCACTAAGATGACATCAGGGCTGTAATATCCCAAATGATACCCCAAAATTTTTGGAAATATTAATTGTTGAAATTGAATTAAATGATTTTAAGTGTATATATGATTAAGTGGAAAGAAAGGATAAAATGGAAGTGTGTATATGTTGTATATATGAAGATATATACAACATATACAAGTCAATATCTATATAATAAGGTCAAAGGATATTTTAATTAATTAAATATTAAATATTGATAGTGGAAGGTGATTTTTGTTTATTATATTATAATATTAATTAATTGCTTGGTGGAGAGTGATTTAGGGAGATATGTTTGGTTGAAAGAGAAATGTTTGGTCAGTGTGGTTTGACTATTTGCATCTTCATCTTCTTCTTCCTTCTTTGGGCCAGCCACCAACATTAGCATAGGAAAGAGGTTTTGTTTCTTGCTAACTCAAGCAATTGAAGGATTTCAAGTGATCAAGTTGGAGTTTTAAGGATTTTTCTTCACTTTTGGTAAGTTCCAACTTGTTTCTTTGATTTCCTTTGAGAGTGTGTTTATGAGTTTATTAGATTGTTGTTGTAGTTGTGTTTATGGTTGATTTTGTGTATGTTTGAAGTTCTTGGGTCCAAATAACTTTGATATTTGGGGTTCGATTGAAGAAGAGGGTTAAGTTGGTGAAGAAAATAAGAGTTGTGGATTGTGTAAGTTTTGAGTTGTGAAATATGGTTGTGATTGTGTTTTGATGCATGTAATTGAGTGGTTTTGATGTTATGCAAGTTTATTATGATATATTGATGGATTTGGTTGAGTTTGTGTGGTGATACTAAGGTTATTGAAAAATGATTGTTGGATGTGGCATTTTTGGTGTTAATTTTAGGTTTTTGGCCTGACATGCCCAGTAGCACGGCCATGCCTTTGGGCGTGTTGATGGTTCTATTTTCAGGGATGGTGACATGCCTAGTGACACGCCCATGTCACTAAGCTTGTCATAGCTTATGTGTTGGAGGAGAATTGACACGTGCAGTGACACGCCCATGTCACTGAGCATGTCAAAGCTTCTGTGTTGTGGTTTTAGGGCACGGTCATGAACACGCCTGTGTTGTTGAGCGTGTCAAGTGTAGAGTTTGCCCTAAATAGTTCTTATTCTTATTTTCTTATGTGTATCACTAAGTGAGTATGTATAATCATCTTTGGATTAGGTTTTAAAGAGAATTGAGTTACCTAACCCAAGGATTGAGGGATATCTTGGAAGAGGAGGTTGAATTGGTGTTTGTTGCTTGTAGAGGTAAGTACAAACTTTGAATGATTGCATACATTTACATGACATTGGGACTTAACACATTTGGTTGGAAAAATGTGTTAAGTTACTTATTATATTGTTGATGAATGAGAAATATGTTATGATGTGCATAATATAAATTATGTTGATGTATCAAAGTAATTGAGCAATGTGTTGTAAATGAAAGGAAATGTTGAATAATGTGATGAGATATGTGAAAACATAATGTAATAAATTGATATTGATATAAGAGATAAGAATGAGAAAAGTGAGAAAAGATGATACAATAAGACAATGTGCCTAATTTGATAATGAGAAAGTGAGAAAAGAATTTGAGAATGGAATTATGAAAAATTTGATAATGAGAAAAATGAAAATCTTGTGTGCCTAGTATGTTATTCAATTTTTAGAGTTCTGGGTTTGGCGGCATGCCTATGAATTGCTGGGCAGGTGAAAAGACCGGGTCGTAAGCCGAGCCCAACTGATAAATGTGATGTTTTTGGGGTGAAAAGACCGAGTTGTTAGCCTCAAAAACAAATCCTTGAAGCTAGACTGAGTGAAAAGACCAGGTCGTAAGCTCAGATCTAGTTGGATTATTCATGGATATATATTGCCTATAGGGCTAGACACAAGGTGTCAATATGGACCAAAGTAGTAACTCTGAAATTTGAATAGCATATTAGATCCCTTTTGGGCCCATGCTTGTCTTTGCTTTAATGTAATTTATGAAATGTGATGCAAATGATTAATATAATGAGATATAATGTAATGAGTTGTTATATTCATATGTGTTGTGTATTAGCATTGCATTGATCTATTTTGAATCAAAGTTTGTACCACTAAGCTTTTTGCTTAGCGCAATTATGGTTCATCGTACAGGTGACAGGATAGATCTGGTTGTGCCGGAGAGCTCGTCTAAACCGAGTCGAGTCTAGGCTTAAGACTTTGAGATTAGAGTTGTTAGTGGACATCAAAGATCAGAGACAAACTGCCAGCATGTATATATTTTAGATTTTTGTATTTATATATTGATTTTGATGTATATAGAAATGTATATTCCGCTTCTGTAATCAAAAATATTTTGGATAAACTTTTGGGTAATGAAGATATAAATGTATCTTAACAAGGAATGTTTTATCTATTACTTTCTATAATATAAGTTAAATGTTTTAAGTTTACTCAGATAGACTTGTGATGATTCTATGTTAAAGTTAAAGATTGGTTTGTTTAAAAGGATTGTGACATTCTTGTATCTGGTGTACGTATATTACATATGCGGGTGTATGTGGTGTATATATATGGGGTACAAGGTTGTTACATTTGTTTTTGTATCAGAGCCTAGGTTTGAGATTCTCAAACTAGGTGAATTATAAGAAAAAAAATTTAGATTTTAAAATATAGTTTTTAATTAAGATACATGCATTGGCACTGGCAGTTTCTAATCTTTGATGAGGTAATTTCTGTTGTGGTTGCAGAGATAGATAGTGATAGAGTCTCAGAAACGTCAGTCTATAGAGGGTAGTGTTGAGAGTGTAGCTCCTATAGATGGTAGAGATGGAGCTAGAGTTGAGATAGCTGGAGAGGCACCTGCTCCTATGCCAGAGAGACCAGCAGTTAATGAGATTCCACTGGTTTAGTTACAACATATGGTAGAGTTATTGAGACGGGCTCCATTGCAGCAGCCGCCACTGCAACCGCAGCCGCAATTGTCGTTAAGGAAGTATGATAAATTGAGGAAGTTCGAAGCTGAGGACTTCTTTGGCACTACAGATCCTGTAGTAGCTGAGCAGTGGTTAGATAGAGTTCAGAGGGTATTCATCCAGCTGCAAGCTACTCCTGAAGAAAAGTTTGATTATGCTAGATCCCTTCTACAGAGAGATGCATATGATTGGTGGAAGATGGTTCCACATGCGATAGATGATCCACCAACCTTGACTTATGATGATTTTCTACGGGAGTTTGAGCAGAAGTATACCCCGAGGGAGTATAAAGATGCAAAGAAGATGGACTTTTTGAATCTGAGATAGGATAACCGGACAGTGACAGAGTATGAGATCGAGTTTATCCGGTTGAGTCATTATGTTGGGGGGATTATTTCAGATCAGATAGGCCGGTGTCGGAGATTTGAGGAGGGGTTGAGACCCTCTATCATGTGTATTTTTGCAAGCTCCCGGTATCAGGATTTTTTCCAGTTAGTTGCAGCAGCCAGAAGTGTTGAGAGAGCACAAGGTCTTGTAGCAGCTGCTAGGGATAAAGAGACCAGAGTTAGGAGACCTCAGAGTGAGGCAGGATCTTCATCTATAAAGAGAGGTCAGGGAGGATATTTTTTGAGGTTCAGTAGGAGTCAGAGACAGTCTGGTAGGTCGGTACAGCAGTAGAGGTAGAGATCAAGACCTACAGTTTCTGTGGCTAGTACACCAACCCCAGTGGCTCAGAGGTCTGCTCCACCTATATGTGTTCATTATGGTAGAGCACATGGAGGTGATTGTTGGTGAAGAGGTACTTCGGGAGAGTATTTTATATGTGGGTCACCAAATCATTTCATTAGAGATTGTCCAGAGCCACCATAGGATAGACAGGCATATTCTGCAGCTTCTCGACCTAGTGTCAGAGGAGGTAGTAGTGGCAAAGGTCCTAGCAAAGGAGGTCGGATATGGTCTGGTCAGAGAGGAGGTTCTACATCTAGAGGCAGTAGACCAGATGAGGCAGGACCATCTCAGCGGGTTTATGTGATACAGAGGCAGCCAGATGCTTTAGCTGTCATTACTGGTACATTTTCTTTATTTGGTACCTCAATTCTTGCTCTAATAGATCCTGGATCTACTCATTCATACATTAGTGCATCTATCTTGCCTATGACTGATTTGCATTCTGAGTCCTTAGGATTTGATGTCTTGGTGATAAATCCTTTAAGGCATAGTGTTGTGGTGAGTAAGGTGCACCGAGATAGTCCAATTGTTGTTCAGGATGAGAAGTTTCTCGGTGACCTAATTGAGATGCCTTTCAAGGAGTATGATCTGATTTTAGGTATGGATTAGTTATCTAAGCATGAAGCTATGGTAGATTGTCAGCAAAAGTGTGTTACCCTGAGAACCTGTGATGGTAGGAGTGTGATGGTATCTAGTGAGAGGAGACATCTTGCATCCATGTTTGTTTCAGCTGTTTCAACTAGAAGGATGATTCGGAAAGGATGTGAGGCTTATCTTGCTCATGTTGTGGATACTAGAGTAGTGGGTTCCCAGCTTGATAGTATACCCACAGTTGCTGAATTCCCAGATGTTTTTCCTGAGGAGTTGCCAGGGATACCCCCTGAGAGAGAGATTTAGTTTGGTATCAATTTATTGCTTGGTACCACTCCCATCTCTATTACTCCCTAACGAATGGCACCTGCTGAGTTGAGAGAGTTGAAGGTGCAGTTGCAGGAGTTATTGGATAAAGGATTTGTTCACCCTAGTGTGTCTCCATGGGGAGCGCCTATTTTGTTTGTGAAGAAGAAGGATGGTACTTTGAGATTGTGCATTGATTATCGATAGTTGAATAAGGTGACCATCAAGATGATCTCTTTGATCAGTTGAAAGGAGGAGCAATTTTCTCTAAGATTGATTTGAGATCAGGGTACCATCAGTTGAGAGTCAGAGAGGAAGATGTAACTAAGACAGCTTTTCGCACAAGGTATGGGCATTATGAGTTCTTGGTGATGCCTTTTGGGTTGACAAACGCACCAACAGCATTTATGGATATGATGAATAGGGTGTTTAGACCCTATCTAGATCAGTTTGTGGTGGTTTTTATCGATGATATTTTGGTGTATACGTATAATGAGGAGGATCATGACAAGCATTTGCAGATTATATTGCAGACTTTAAGAGATAAGCAGTTGTATGCTAAGCTTTCTAAATGTGAGTTTTGGCTTGATCAAGTGACTTTTCTCGGCCATGTGGTTTCAGCAGAGGGTATAAGAGTTGATCCGAGTAAAGTTGAAGCTATTTTGAATTGGAGTCCACCGAAGATAGTGACTGAGGTTAGAAGTTTTCTGGGTTTGGCAGGCTATTATCAATGGTTTGTGAAGGGTTTTTCTTTGATAGCTACTCACTCACCAAATTACTTCGAAAGGGAGTTAGATTCATGTGGACAGATCGGTGTCATGCAAGCTTTGAGTAGTTGAAGGAGATGTTGACTTAAGCTCCTGTTCTTACTTTGCCTGTGGAAGATAAACCATATGTGATTTACAGTGATCCTTCACATAGTGGTTTAGGTTGTGTTTTGATGCAGGAAGGTAGAGTCATAGCTTATGCTTCTCGGCAGTTGAAACCGCATGAGCTTAATTACCTGACACGTGAGTTGGAGTTAGCAGTTATAGTTTTTGCTTTGAAGATTTGGCGGCATTACTTGTATGGGGAAAAGTGTTTCATTTATACGGATCACAAGAGTTTGAAATACTTGGGTGTTCAAAGAGAGCTGAATCTTCGGCAGAGACAGTGGTTGGAGTTGATTAAAGACTATGACTGTTTGATTGATTATCATCCTGGTAAGGCAAATGTAGTTGCTGATGCCTTGAGTCAAAAGTCTTTAGCAGGTTTGACTGCTTTTTCACTCTCTTTACTTGTTGAGTTGAGAGTTTTGCATGCTAGATTTGAATGATGTGATGATGGTGTTTTTTTGGCTCTGTTGCAGTTGAGGCCAGTCTTGTTGGATCATATTAGAGAGGCTCAGTTGGCAGATAAGAAAATTCAGAAATTTGTATCGGATTGCCAAAAGGGGGAGAGCCGAGATTTTCTTGTGAGAAGTGATGGCAGTTTGTGGTTTAAAGATAGGTTGTGTGTTCCTGATGATGCAAGATTGAAAAAGGTAATCTTGGAGGAAGCACATCAGTCAGTGTATGCTATGCACCCTGGGAGTACCAAGATATATCATGATTTGAAGCAATATTATTGGTGGTCGGGTATGAAGAGGGACATAGCGGAGTTTGTATTTAGATGTCTCACTTGTCAGAGAGTGAAGGCCGAGCACCAAGTTTCTTCGGGGTTGCTCCAACCTTTATCATTGCCTGAGTAGAAATGGGAGCGTGTAACGATGGATTTTGTGACTGGTTTGCCGTTGACTCAAAAGAAGCATGATGCAATCTGGGTGATTATTGATTGAATGACAAGGACAGCTCATTTTCTTCCAGTTAGAATGGATTATTCTCTTAAGAGGTTGGTTGAGCTGTATATCAGTAAGATATTAAGGTTGCATGTTCCAATTTTGTTGGTATCTGATCGAGATCCCCAGTTTACTTCAAGATTTTGGAAGAGTTTGCATAATGTTTTGGGTTCTCGATTGCATTTTAACACTGTTTTTCATCCTCAGACAGATGGGTAGTCAGAGAGGGTGATACAAATTTTAAAGGATATGTTGAGAAGTTGTATCATTTATTTCTCTGGGAGTTGGGACAAATTCTTACCACTGATTGAGTTTTTCTATAACAACAGTCATCAGTCCAGTATTAAAATGACACCTTATAAGGCATTGTATGGTAGAAGATACAGGATGCCTCTATGTTGGGATGAGGTTGGAGAAGGTAAGTTGGTTGGTCTTGATTTGATTAAAGAAACAGAAGAGAAAGTGAAGATAATTTGGAATCATTTGAAAGCAGCTTTAGATCGACAGAAATCATATTCAGATTTAAAGAGAAGAGAAATAGAGTTCAATGTAGGAGATAAAATATTTTTGAAAGTGTCTCCTTGGAAAAAAATTTTGAGATTTGGCTGCAAAGGGAAGTTGAGTCCTCGTTTCATTGGACCTCATGAGGTATTGGAGAGAGTTGGACCAGTGGCCTATAGACTCACTTTACCGCCTGAATTGGATCGAATTCACAATGTCTTCCATGTCTCTATGCTACAGAGGTACAGATTAGACCCATCTCACGTTCTGTCTGTAGAATCCATTGAGGTGAGTCCAGATCTGACTTTTGAAGAAGAACCAGTGGCTATTTTGGTACATGAAGTGAAATAGTTGAGAAATAAGAAAGTGCCACTTGTGAAGGTTCTTTGGAAGAATCATGCTAAGGAAGAGGCAACTTGGGAGAGTGAGTAAGTGATGCGAGATCAGTATCCCCAGTTGTTCCAGACTTGAGAACAGATAATTTCGAGGATGAAATTTATTTATAGAGGGGAGAATTATAATATCCCAAATTATACCCCAAAATTTTTGGAAATGTTAATTGTTGAAATTGAATTAAATGATTTTAAGTGTATATATGATTAAGTGGAAAGAAAGGAGAAAAGGGAACTGTGTATATGTTGTATATATGAAGATATATACAACATATACAATTCAATATCTTTATAATAAGGTCAAAGGATATTTTAATTAATTAAATATTAAATATTGATAGTGGAAAATGATTTTTATTTATTATATTATAATATTAATTAATTGCTTGGTGGAGAGTGATTTAGGGAGACATGTTTGGTTAAAAGAGAAGTGTTTGGTGAGTGTGGTTTGACTATTTGCATCTTCATCCTCTTCTTCCTTCTTTGGGCCGGCCACCACCATTAGCAAAGGAAAGAGGTTTTATTTCTTGCTAACTCAAGCAACTAAAGGATTTCAAGTGGTCAAGTTGGAGTTTTAAGGATTTTTCTTCACTTTTGGTAAGTTCCAACTTGTTTCTTTGATTTCCTTTGAGAGTGTGTTTATGAGTTTGTTGGATTGTTGTTGTAGTTGTGTTTATGGTTGATTTTGTGTATGTTTGAAGTTCTTGGGTCTAGATAACTTTGATATTTGGGGTTGGATTGAAGAAAAGGGTTAAGTTGGTGAAGAAAACAAGAGTTGTGGATTGTGTAAGTTTTGAGTTGTGGAATATGGTTGTGATTGTGTTTTGATGCATGTAATTGAGTGGTTTTGATGTTATGCAAGTTTATTATGATATATTGATGGATTTGGTTGAGTTTGTGTGGTGGTGATAAGGTTATTGAAAGATGATTGTTGGATGTGGCATTTTTGGTGTCGATTTTAGGTTTTTGGCCTGACACACCAGTAGCACGGCCATGCCTTTAGGCGTGTCGATGGTTCTATTTTCAAGTTGGTGACATGTCTAGTGACACTCCCATGTCACTGAGTGTGTCACAACTTCTATGTAGTAGTAGTATTGACATGTCCAATGACACGCCCATGTCACTGAGCATGTCATAGCTACTGTGTTGTTGGAGGATTGACACCCCCATGTCTCTGAGCGTGTCATAGCTTATGTGTTAGAGGAGAATTGACACGTGCAGTGACACGCCCATGTCACTGAGCGTGTGTCACTGCACATGTCAAAGCTTCTGTGTTGTGGTTTTAGGGCACGGTCATGAACACGTCCGTGTTGCTGAGCGTGTCAAGTGTAGAGTTTGCCCTAAATAGTTCTTATTCTTATTTTCTTATGTGTATCACTAAGTGAGTATATATCATCATCTTTGGATTAGGTTTTGAAGAGAATTGAGTTACCTAACCCAAGGATTGAGGGATATCTTGGAAGAGGAGGTTGAATTGGTGTTTGTTGCTTTTAGAGGTAAGTACAAACTTTGAATGATTGCATACATTTACATGACATTAGGACTTAACACATTTGGTTGGAAAAATGTGTTAAGTTACTTATTATATTATTGAAGAATGAGAAATATGTTATGATGTGCATAATATAAATTATGTTGATGTATCAAAGTAATTGAGCAATGTGTTGTAAATGAAAGGAAATGTTGAATAATGTGATGAGATATGTGAAAGCATAATGTAATAAATTGATATTGATATAAAAGATAAGAATGAGAAAAGTGAGAAAAGATGATACAATAAGACAATATGCCTAATTTGATCATGAGAAAGTGAGAAAAGAATTTGAGAATGGAATTAAGAAAAAAATTGATAATGAGAAAAATGAATAACTTGTGTGCCTAGTATGTTATTCAATTTTCAGAGTTCTGGGTTTGGCGGCATGCCTATGAATTGTTGGGCAGGTGAAAAGACCGGGTCGTAAGCCGAGCCCAGCTGATAAATGCAATGTTTTTGAGGTGGAAAGAGCGGATCGTAAGCCTAAAAAACAAATCCTTAAAGCTAGACTGAGTGAAAAGACCGGGTCGTAAGCTCAGATCTAGTTGGATTATTCATGGATATATATCGCCTATAGGGCTAGACACAAGGTGTCAATATGGACCAAAGCAGTAACTCTGAAATTTGAATAGCATATTAGATCCTTTTTGGGCCCATGCTTGTCTTTGCTTTAATGTGATTTATGAAATGTGATGCAAATGATTAATATAATGAGATATAATGTAATGAGTTGTTATATTCATATGTGTTGTGTATTAGCATCGCATTGATCTATTTTGAATCAAAGTTTGTACCACTAAGCTTTTTGCTTAGCGCAATTATGGTTCATCGTGCAGGTGACAGGGTAGATCCGGTTGTGCCGGAGAGCTCGTCTAGACCGAGTCGAGTCTAGGCTTGAGTGTTTGAGATTAGAGTTGTTAGTGGACATCAAATATCAGAGACAAACTGCCAGCATGTATATATTTTAGATTTTTTTATTTATATATTGATTTTGATGTATATAGAAATGTATATTCCGCTTCCGCAATTAAAAACATTTTGGATAAACTTTTGGGTAATGAAGATATATATATGTATCTTAACAAGGAATGTTTTATCTATTACTTTCTATAATATAAGTTAAATTTTTTAAGTTTACTCAGATTGACTTGTGATGATTCTATGTTAAAGTTAAAGATTGGTTTGTTTAAAAGGATTGTGACATTCTTGTATCTGGTGTACGTATATTACATATGTGGGTGTATGTGGTGTACGTATATGGGGTACAAGGGTGTTACAAGGGCAACAAATGATTTATCCTTATTGAAATAAGACTCACTCTCCTCCACTCATCCATAAACAGAAGTATAAAATGGTGCAAGCGAGACAATTCTTTTGGAGCTAGGACCCAACACCAAAAAAAAAAGAAAGGAAAAAATATAGAAAATAAAGAGAAAATAAAAACAAAAACAAAAAAAAGCAAAATGGAAAAAAAAACAAAAATAAAAAAATGGGTCCTGCTGCGTATGGCTCCAACATAAGATTTTGGTGTGAAGGTTTATCAGTATTGTCACATCAGCTCAAATCTCAAAATGACCTTCACTTAAACCGTGTCTCTTATAGACCCTGTTTCAAGCCCATTAAAGACCTGTTGATCTCTCTTAATAGGTAGAGTCTGTTAGTGGATATAGTTTGAACAAGCATGCATATGAGATAGACAATATTTAAACTCAATGAGACCTTTGGCCAAGTAAGGTGTATGTGCTCATCTGAAGTGCAACAGTTCTTGCTCAAATAGAAATGATTCCCGAATTTAGTATGATAACTAGGGTTGTCATGATATAGAAATTTTGAAAAATCGAGTTCTGAGGTAAATTGACACTAATTTGGCAAATCCAACATTTGATTCCAAAATTAAAAATTCAAGATTTAAAGAAAAAGAAAAAAGAAAAAAGAAAAAAATTTGTCACATAAACCTTCAAGTTAAGGGAAGTATGTTGCATGTCAAACCTTAAAGGAAAAAATGGGCAAAAGATGGCTAATGAAAGGATCACTTGCAAGGTCATGTTATGGAGATGTTACCACTCAAATGGATGTCTCTTGTGTCTCTACCCTGCTCGGGCCTCAACTACTCATGATTTCATCTTGGAAGATAAGAGCCATAAATGTGAACTTTTCTACCATTCCAATAGATGATCTGAACGAGCATCTAGAAGGAGCCAATGAGAGCACTTCAGTTGATTGCCTTAGTTTGTGGGTCAATTGAACCACTGTAAGTATTATTCATGCATATCACACATATATAAGCATATCACACTGTATTTTTTGTCTTGTATTATCTATTCTTTGCCAAAGTGAACAATAAATACTAAATGAAGGAAACATGAATCATATATGGAATCAGGGGGCACAGAAGGCCATTGTTTAAGGAAGATCTAGTCACTTTACAAAATGGAGATGCATGCTTGTACAAAGAACTAGACAATACACAAACATCAATCAGAGCCTGAATGGAAAGAAAAAATTATTGGTTTGAACCTACACATAGGGCAAAACTTCCTCCTTTCGATTTTTTGAGTTTATGCGTGTACAAAATATTTTCAGACTCAATTTCAATATTTTTTTCATGTAGGGGGCAAGGAGAAGATATGAGGACTAGCTAAAAAATAGCTGAATTTTTTGCAAAAGATCATTTAAGAATGGAACAAGAAGAAAATTAGAACTCTTAAAAGAATGAAGATGCAAAAGATAAAAGATCAGTCCAGTTAAAAGAGCTAAAGTCAATGCAGGACAAATGACCAAGGATGAAGATCCATTTTGAGGGTGAAGATCCATAATACGTTGAAGAATGGAATAACAGGCTAGAAGAAAGCTAAAATTTCTAGATGACAGAAGGTCAATTCAGCTAGAAGAGCTGGAGTCGATCCATTAAAGAATGGAGCAAGTGACTAGAAGAAAGCCATGATAGAAGATTAATCAACTAGAAGAGTTAAAATTAATTGGCTAGAAGAAAGTCAGAACTCTCAAATTGACAGAATACTAAATCAAATTCAGTTTCGAGTCGAGAACCCAAAATCCAGTCTCGGATTGAGAACCCAAAATCCAATCTCGGGTTGAGAACCCAAATCCAATTTAGGGTTGAGAACCAAAAATCCAGTCTTGGATCGAGAACCCAAATCAAGTTTAGGGTCGAGAACCAAAAATCAAGTTTAGGGTCGAGAATCCAAAATTCAATCTAGGGTCGAGAATCCAAATCTAGTTTAGGGTCAAAAATCTAAAATTCAGTCTAGGGTTGAGAATCTAAATTCAATTTTGGGTCAAGAGTCCAAAATCCAGTCTTAAGTCCAGAGCTCAAATTCAGTTTAGGGTTGAGAATCCAAAATTCAGTCCCTGGTCTAAGTACCCAAATCAAATTATTTTTTAGTCTAGAACTCACCCCGTATCCAAAACCCAAATATTTTTTTAGTCCAGAATTCACCTCGGGTCCAGAACCCAAATTCACTTTGGGTCCAGAACCTAAATTATTTTTGAGTCTAGAACTCACCTCAGGTCCATAACCCAAATTACTTTTTAGTTCAAAACTCACCTCGAGTCCAGAATCTAAATTATTTTTAAGTCCAGAACTCAATCTAACCTGGGGTACAGAGTCCAGGCTAGCTCTAAACCCAGTCAAAAATCATGTTGATTTTCACTCTCTTTTGCTATAGTCTCAGATCGCTCAAGTAGAGGACAAACTGTAGACCCTTATTTTTTTTACCAAATCCAGTTCGACACTAATTAAAAGACGGTTAAGCTAAGGCTAAAGGTTTAAAATAGTCCAGAATATTTTTCCAAACTTAAATTTTGGTCTGGCAAAATATTAAAATCTCAACACATAATAATTATTATTTATTTTAATAAATAAAAAAGAGAAAAAGAAAATTTAAATATTTTATAAAAATATAATTTTTAATAATAATGAAAATAATAAATAATAAAAATAATAAAACAATAAAAATAATGGACAAATTGGTGAGCGACATATGGCAGGCCATGCCTGTTCGATTTTGTTTGTGCCAGCGCCCCACGCACGCAGCAATCCGTCCTGCAGCAGCCTGCACCCACGGTCATCGTAGCCCGTGCCCAAGGTGATCGCAGCCCTCGCCCGCGTGTAATTGGCCTTGCCAATTTTGCTAAAAAAATAATTTAATTTGGACCGTTTTAAATATTTCCTTAACCAATAATGACTAGGTTTTTTTTATTAATTGCCTATAAATAAAGACTTAACGATGAAAGAAGGGACTTTTGAAGGCTGGGACTCGAAGACTTTTGAGCTTAAGGAATGGATTAACAAGCACAAGATAAAAACCCTAGCAAGCAAAAGGAGAAGGAGAAAATAGAAGAACAACCATACAAAGGCCTTGACCTACTGCCTTGGTCTCGCTTAGCCAGAATTTCAATGTGCTATTGTGGTGGAGCCGACAAATGACGGTACACTCTAAATTAATTCAATATAACATACTTTGATGGTTTTAAGTATTGAATATGTTTGTTCTTTGTCTAGATTAGTTCCAATAAGTTATATCCTTTAGTTTTGATTCATGCCAGTTTATGTGAAGCATGACTTTATGATGTTGTTTGTTATTCATACAAAATAAATCCAGTAATCTGTTAGCTTAAGTTCTAGTAACTTAGACATGTTAAATTGAAGTTTTTTAGTGCATGATCATTTAATTTAAACATATTCCAAAAAGCCAAAGTTTATAAATATAATCACAGTAACCTTATTTTTTCAACATCAAAAACTATAAAACCCTAATATCCATAACTTTAATATCCAAACCCTAAATCCTAATTTATCCTTGGTTTATTTTTCCCAGTTGCCAAATTTTATTTTTAATTTAAACAAAAGCTTAATCTTTTTCAAAAATATGTATAAAATGTTATTTTTTCAAATCAAAACCCTATTTTCTAAACCTAAACCCTCAAAACCCTAATTGAAGTGTAAAATTTATATTTATACATCTATTGTTTTACTTAAGTTTGGATGCATGCGTATTATATGTCTTAATGGATGATTTATTTTTATTTTATTTTATAATGAATACTCCAATATTTGCTTATTAATTTATTTGATTAATTACTCAAGAAATTGTAAGAGGCATGTTTCCACATTGTGGGTACCTCATTTGTTAAGCTTTATGTAATTTAATTTATTTTAAGTTTTAGATCAATGTGAAGGATACATTTCCACCAATTGGTAGGTATCCTATTTTATTTGTTTTCTTTTAGACATTGGATGATTGTAAAGGCATGTTTTCATTCGTGGATGGGTGTCTATTTATTTATTTTGTTTGAACTTGTTGTGATTTTAATAAAGTGATTATTTATTTTTATGATTGCATATATTATGAATAATATCGTATTAACTAACAATTTTATAATATTAAGACCTAAAAAGGAGGCCGATTCCAATGAACCGGGCACTGTGGAGGTGATGGGTCATTCTCACCTTCCCTGCTTGTATCCAACTTTTTGAACCCAATAGGGGTTGGACATTCCTTAGGAATCGAGTCATCCACCCCTTTTTTTTGGCCCACCAGGGTGACAACTCCATTTTCTTTGAGTTTAGGCTTGTGTTCTCTAAGGCCCCGAGCCTAACAATGCCGAAGTTGCAAGAACCATTCCACATGGGAGTGGGGGCAAAAATTTTCGCTCACAGTTTTCATAGCAAGTATATACCAAAAGGTATAAGGCTACGAGTAGTTATGCAGTGCTCGATCTCCATACCTTGAGTGAAAGTATGGTATCACTTATACATATATAACATAGGTTCCATAGGGTATCTTAACTCAAACATGCAATGCAATTCTAAATGATGCAATAAATAATATCATAACAATAAAAAATAACATAATATAAAGACCAACAGAATCAACTTCTCTTATCTCCAGTGGAGTCTTCACTGTTAGTGGAGATTTTTACTTCCACTCCCGGTGTAATGGTTCTTGCGACTTTGGTACTATTAGACTCTAGACCTTAGAGAATACGAGCCTACACCAGGATAATAGGAGCTGCTATTCGAATGGGCCAGAAAAGAAATAGAATGAGTGAATAACTCGATTTCTAAGGAATTCTCAACCCCTACTAGGTTCAGAAAGTTGAGTATGCATGGGAAAGGTGAGAAGTGACCCAGCACCCCTATGACGCCTAATTCATTAGAACTAGCCTTCGTTTCAAGTCTATATATTATTAAATCCTTAAATTTATGATATCATTCATATTACATATAATTATTGAAATAAACAACATATTATAAATCAATCAAATAAAATGGGCACCCATACAATATGAAAATATGCCCTTACAAATATCCAAAATTCATAAAAATAAATAAAATAGAAAACCCATCAAAATGTGAAAACACACCCCTTACAATAGTCCCAAATTCCATAATACAAGTTAAATTACATAAACTTAATAAATAAGGCATCCACAAATGGAAACATACCTTTTACATCATCTTCAAAATCTAAATAATAAGTAAATACAATTTAACTATTCATAAGAAATAATTAATTTAAACATACAAATAATCACCAAATAATCATAAAATTTAAACTTTAATAAAATTAAGTTTTAGTATCTAATTAGGGTTAAACATGTCAAGTTACGGTTTGATCTTAAAAACCAAGGTTTAATCATGCAATTTAGGGTTTATTCACAAATTGGGATTTAATAATGCAATTTAGGGTTTTATTTACAAAGTGGGGTTTAATCATGCAATTTAGGGTTTCAAAGTTAGAACTGGGGTTTTACATAAAAAGTTAGGATTTTTAACCTAAAACTAGGGTTTTGGAATAAACTTAGGGTTTTAGACTTAAAACTAGGGTTTTGGATTATCAAGTTAGAGTCTTATTATACAATTATGGTTTTAGATTTTCAAGGCTAAGGAGAAAACATGCAATTGAGGTTTTCGTTGGTTTTAATCTTAAGTCTATGGCTTACTGTATACAATTTGTAAAATCAAATTCATGATTCGACAACATAGTGAGCTAAACAGTGAGAATAATCAATAAAATTAAATTGAATTGGTTAATAAAAGTCGTACCGATGTTGTTGCCTCCACCAAGTTAATTTTGTTAAACCACGCTTGTTGTTTGATTTGTTGGAAAACCTGGATCAAATGGGGTTTTGGCTGAGCTAATTAATCTGAAGATCAATTGCTGTTTTAGCTACTTTCTCTCTTTATTTTTTCGCTTTTTGTTTCTTCCTTTTAATTACTATATGTCTCTTGCTTTAAATTGTTAATTGTGGGCATCATTTTGGTGATTATTAATCTTGTATTTATAGGCAATATTAGGGTGTCAAACAAGCTCCCTCTTGTTTGAACAATCATAATTTAATTAGAATAGCTACTGCTTATCCAAATTGATCTGAGTTCAAGTAAAATTGAAACATTTAAAGACTAGATTAGCCACGTTTTGAAGGCTCATATCGAATTAGGATGGCCTATTCATCAGTCTGTTGCTTTATCCCTTTTTAAATATGACCAGAGTCGGTTTGGGCATTTAATTGGATCCAATTTTAATTAGGGCCTTTTAATTGAACCAGATGTGATTAAGGCCTTTTAATTAAAATCAAATTTTATTATGGGCTAAAATTAAAGGTCTATAATTACTATATAGCTCATTGAGTTGAACACTTATTCATGCTCACCATTTTTTCCCAAGTTGTAGGTTAAGCATATGAGTACTACTTATTCGAGTCATCTTGTCGTTTTATCTCTCGGCAAGAATTATTCAATTATTTAATTCATATTGAAATAATATAACTATTTCATATTGTTTATATTTTACAACTCCGTATAGTATTTTTTTTCCTTATCTATTTTTCTGTTTAGTTTCGCTGTTTGGTTAGATGTATTTGTTAACTTATATCTGATGATAATGATATGATATTGTATTAGTCATGCAAAGCTAGTAGGCTGGTGGGCCCGATTCAAGATAGTGATTGCTATCACTATCCAATTTCCTTGGGTAATTATCAGGCTGACAATGGGTTCTGGAAGCCATGTTTTCCCATTTCCTAGTGCTGATCATGTGCCTATAGGTTTGGGTCATGACACCCTTATAGAAATGAAAAAAAAATCAACATCGTAACAATTTTACCATATTTTATGCAAATTCCTCTATTTTATAATGGAGGAAATTACGTGGTATATTATATTTTAAATTATATTTTTATTTTTACTATTGTTATTTTTTCTTTTTATTTTTAACTTTTCTTTTCTTTTTCTTTTTATTTTTAACTTTTCTCTTTTTTCAATTTTAACCCTTTTTATATTTTATTTTTTTAAAAAATACGTTGTTATCTTTCTCTTTCTCTCCAATCCATTTTTCATGCTATTTTTATTTTGGGTAAATACATATGTAGACCCCTGAACTTGTAGTATTAGTCACTTTATCTCTTAAACTTTCAATTTAACTATATAACTCCTTGAACTCGCATTTCTTAACATATAAACACAAACTCGCTGAGTTACACTGATTTACTGAGATATCTATTTGATCAAAATATACAAATACAAGGGGTAAAGTGCTCAATATTCATTAATATAAGTATCTGTTAGGAAAAAAAATAGACAAGTACAGGGGATAAAGTGGTTAAAATGAAAGTTCAGGAGGGCAAAGTGACTAAAGCGACAAGTTCAGAGGGCTACATATGTATTTGACCCTGCATTTTTAACATTTTGTATAGTACTGATCACTGCTCATCTGGTTTGCAAGTAGGATTTAATCTTCTTGCATTCATATTTTTTCCTTTTTTTTCATTTCTCGACATTGGAAAGTTAAATTTAATGTACATGGATGTGAGAGTTTATTTTCTTAATTGTTTGCTTCTTTAACATGGAAGGCCTAATAAATATATGTATTTGGATGAGCATGTGATTGCTTATGAGCTTCGAGAGATAAGCAAGAAAATAGTAGCCATGCCAATGCTTATCAAGTATATATAACTTTTCTCGTCCATAATATTTGAAGTTATTGTTTCTTCCTAGATTTCTAATAATCATTATGATAATAATAAAAAAGTGAATCCAAGCGATGTAGCCACAATTCAAGAGGTTGAAGTGAGAGAAACTGAGATGAAATCTTTTAATTTTGTATTGGTTTTTATTTTGTAAATCTCTTAATTTCCTTTGTAATTAATTATATTTTGAGTTTCAAATATATTGATTGAGGATTTCTCAATATGTTTGATAAAGTGCACTCCACATATTTGATAAAAAGCTTTAAAAAATTTCTAATATTTAGTTTTTTTAATCAAAGTTTTTTAATGTTAATAATATAATAAATTATAATAATTAAAATTAAATAAAGTATGAAATTAAAATTTAAGAAGAGTGTGATGGAGAAGATAAAAGAGAAGTTGCAGGGCCACTATGCCCACCATACCCACTAAATTAACGATATTATATTTTTATATATGAAACTGTGGAATTTGTATGTTTTTATTAGTTGATGTTCGGATGAAATGATGAAGTGGATGCTGAAGCAGGTACTTTGTATTTTTCTTTTTCTTTTTTTTTTTTTGGTCAACTGCAATGGGGTGTGAAATTAATATTGTATGTTTGGTAGCATAACCAATAATTTTCTGATGTATATAATTTTCTTGTAGATGTTTAGTTCTAATGTAATAATTGGAATTTGGTTATTTTATTTATCTTTAAAAAATCTCACTTATTTTTTTTTATTTATTTGTTTTTTGAAAATCTGACTTGGATTTGTATGAATACTATTGCCATAGGATGATAGGAGAAAAAGTGCAAGTTACAAAAATCTGCAAGACCAGCTAATATGGCATTACGATAAGTATGGGAGAATTTCAGTTAAAGCAAATTATCAATCTCTATGTAATTCTTATTGCTCTCCAAATGCCACTAGCTCTGTCGTACCTAATATGAACTGGCATCTTGTTTGGAAACTGGCTAAAAGGAAGCTTTGTAAATCTGATAAATGCCATATTTGTAACCTTGAGGAAGAGTCTAACATCCACCTATTTTTTAAATGTGAAAATGCAAGGGTCTCTTGGTTTATATTTGACATTGGGATCAATCCTTTTGCCTTCAACACTTCTTCATTTATTTTCTGGTGGTCTGACATAGTAAGCAAACTGAATTGTGCAGATAATTGTGAAATTCTTTCTAAAATTGCTTGTCTATGTTGGAGTTTATGGAAATCTAGGAATGAATGGCTTTTCATGGGGACTATACCAAATCCACATGACACGGTGCAGAAAGCATATGTCACCTATATAGATTTTATTAATGCCCAGCAGGATATCAGTTATTCTAACATGGCTCTAATTCAGATAGGAATTCTTCTTCAAGGATCTTTGGCAGAGATGGATGGACTCTACCTCCAGCTAACGGGATCAAAGTTAACACTGATGCAACCTTCTCCACTAATTCATTTTGTGCTGGTGCTGCAATGATTTTCAGAAACTCTGCTGGATTGGTATTCGAAGAAGTTGCTTATTTGATTCAATCTTTCTCACCTTTGAGAAATGAAGCTCATGCTATGCTTATGGCTGTGCAAAGGGCAGTATCTTTAAATTTATCACAATGTATTTTTGAATCAGATAACTTGCAACTTATTCAAGCTATCAACTCTGAAGATTATTGCCCTGTTGAAATATAGATGCAATAGTCTTGGAGATTAGACGATTGAGCAGCTATTTCTCAGCCCATCATTTTTTTTTTTTTTTTTTTGCTAACAGATTGTGCAATAGAGTGGCTAATTGCTTGCATCAGCAGTAGCCAAACATAGGTTGAATGTAGATTGGTTATCTAATCCTCCTTCCCAACTGAACATGTTGTGTAACATGGATATCTTTTCTATTTAATGCAATAGTTTATTATTCAGTTTTAAAAAAAAGATAGGAGAAAAAGTGGTGAGTGCTCACATTATTTGAGATGATCATAGTTGAAAATGAGCAATTTTTATGTTCTTTATTTTCTTTAATTTTTCTTTATTATAATTACATAAACAACCAGATATGTATTTGTTACATATATGTAGGTATATGTTAGTATTGTCGATATATATTGATATATATTATATATACTTTAACTAAAAAATAGCAATATATGTGGATATGTGTCATAAATATTTTATATACTTATTTATATATGGGTATATGTTACATATAACTAGATATACATAAAAAATAACAATATATGTTTGTATATGTTATATATAACTATATATATATGTGTGTGTTATATATACATATTTAAGTATATGTTGGTATTTGTTACATATACTTTAACTAAAAAATGATAATATATGTAGATATATATCGATATATGTGGGTATATATAAATATATGTCAATATATAATTATTTTATATATTTATTTATATATGGGTATATATTATATATAACTAAATATACAAAATATATATATATATGTTGATATATGTTACATATAACTATATATATATATATTGGTATATATTGCAAAAGAATAACAATATATATTACATATATTTGGGTATGTGTGAATATATATTGTATATGTTACATATATAAAAATTAATACTATTTGTCGATATATGTTACACGTAATTCAACTAAAGAATAATAAAATATGTCGATATATGTGGATGTATATTACATATAATTAAATATATATATATATATGTTATGTATATGTAGGTATATATCAGTATATATTGGTATACATTAGTATATATCGATATATATTGATATATATAAAAAGACATTTTTATAATTTATAGGCTTCGTGTATTTTAAATTTTTATATTCATCGTATTTAAAAAAAATCTAAAATTAATATAATTTAAAATTAATTAATATAAATTAACATAAAATATAACCTAAATTAATTAACATATATTAAATAAAATATATAAAAGCATGTGTATAAGATATAATTTAAAATTAATTAACATAAATTAATATAAAATATTAAAAAAATATTGCATAATAAAATATTTAAAATACTAAAAAATAATTAATATTCATTTTTATATATTAAGAAATATTTTTAAATAATTTGGATAGTATATGTTAAAATTATTTTAAAAAATATAAATTAAATAAAATATATTAATATAAATAAAAATTTAAAAGAGTATATGTGGATATATATATGGATATTTATTATATATAAATAGAAATTTAATATAAATATTTTTAGTTTAATATTTTAAAAATTTATGTCTAAAAAAGTTTTTAAAAAATGGCTACTGTTTCATGTGTTTTACAGTGTGGTAGCATAAGTTTTTAAAATAATAAAAAGTAGCCAAACGCTATTTGTAAGTATTAAGAACTAAGAAGCATGCAATTTTCTTTAATGTACTTTTATTAAAAAAAATATAAATATAGTATTTTTAAAAAATTAAAAGAAATGTTAGTATTTTTTAAAATAATTCTTCTTTTTAGGATAATTTTATAGAGGTTCCCTTTTAGTGATTGTGCAAAACTAAAAGCTCAATAACACCATAACACAAAAGGTTTTTTGACAAAAATATAAAAATGATTTAAAATAATTTTAAATTTATTAAATTTATAAATTATTTATTAAAATATCAGAATTTATAAAATATTTTATCAAAATATTAAATTTTTATTAAAATATATAAAATTTACAATAAATTTATAATGAATTTATTATTGATTTATTATGAATTTATAAATTTTATATATTTTATAATGAATTTATTATAAATTTATAATAAAATAATTAAAATATTTTTAATAAAAATAATAATAATAATAATAAAGAATGCCATTTTTCTTAATATAAACACAATGAAAAGGGTGTTGCCCTGTCAGCCTATGAGGCTTAAGTTTTCAACCAGTATCGCAAAGTCTATAACAAAGCCCAACTAATATATTTGCTTAAATATCCAAACCATATCATTATGTTCGTATGTTTGTATTAATAAAGTTAAAAATATTAATTAAATAAAATGAATTTGAATCGACTTTATTCACTAATCATTATATGCATAGAAGTTTTAAGCCTTGGTTTGGGATGGAGTTTCCATCAGCTTTTTAAAACGGTCTTTTGATAATTTTAAATTTTTAAAATATTTATTAACTGTTCTTTTTATCATTACCTTTAAAAAATTATAAAATATGTAATTTTTCTAAATTATATTTTTAAATTCTCAATAATATAAAAATAATTTCACAAAAACAATTTAATTACAATGTCAAATGCAAATTAACCAAACACTGCTCTCAACCATCGCCATATGTAGGATTCATTTAATAGATTTGGATAAATTTTGTATATTTGTGACTGTAAAATGTATTAAAATATAATAAAACAGTCAATAATTTACTGGATGCAAGACATCTAATTGGAAAGTAACATATATAAAAAATTTAACTCTCATCAATATTCAAATTTAAAATTACATAATTTGAATACAATACAATTAAAATTAATTTTTTTACAATTTATATTATTTAATATAATTTTTAATCCTTTTTGTAATTACTTTAAACTGCATATAAAAAATAAAAATAAATAAAGAAAAAGGGAGAGTCCCTTCAACTAGTCAAAGGGAAAAAAATAGTGACGTATTTGATGACATAAATTGGCTTATGTATATTTAAATAAAAAAGAAAAAGGTGGACTGTATATGTTACTATTGATCGGTCGGTGAATTTTATTAATCCACAAAATTCAATGCCATTGACATTAATAATGCCGACCTTTAATTTTATGGCGTCTGACATTATCAGACATCGGTACCTCCCCGCAAGCTTTGTAATTTTTTACGAAAGTGATAGTTTAGGGAGTATTAAATTTTCAAGCCATACTTTATCCATTTCAAATTAACAATCATATTTTTCTTTCTCATTGATTCCAAATTTTAATTTATTTATTATTTCTATTCAATTAATTAATATATTAAATGTTTCTTATATTTATTTTTAATATTATTTATTAAAAAATTAATAAAAATATTTTATATTAAAAAATATATAAATTTATATTTTTTTAATAAAATTAATTAATTTTTTTATTTTTTATATCACTTTAAAACAAAAGAAATATTATTTAAATAAATTTCGGATATAAATATAATTTTATTAAAATATTCTCTTTATCCTAAAATAATGAAAATATTTTTTTATTATTTTAAAATATAATATAATTATTTTATTTATATTATGATTATATTATAAATTAATTATTATATATATCATATAAATTAATTATTATATATCTATTTAAATATTTTATAATTAATAATATTATATTTAAATATTTATATTTTTTAAATTATAATTATTTTAATTTAATTAATAATTTTTTATTTTTTATTTTTATAATAATTAATAGTTATTTAATAAAAATAAATAATAAAATATATAAATTATAAAAAAATATATTTATTAATTAAATAATTTAATTTTTTAATATATATAAAATAAAAATATCTCAACCATTTTAAAACTGTAGGATTACAATTGACATTTTATATTATCAGAAATTGTTAAGAATTATTATTTTTAATTATTGTAAATGTTAATAATAATATATTAACAATTCTTTCCATAGCTTCACGCAATAAATCATAACTGCTGAAGTTCAGGGAGACAATGTTTAAGCTTTGGGCGGTGTTTTGTCAGAAATTTCAAAAATTATTTTAGTACTAAGTCTATATTTTTAGATTTGATAAAAAAGTGAAAAACCATCTTTACATAAACAGTTTGCGTTTTCCGTTAGCTACTGAGCGGGAGCAATGGATACGGTGACGGTCCCACGTGGATGCACCGCCCTAGCGGTTTTCCACCTGCTCTGGCTCCGCCTCCACCGGCGTAGCTGCGGTATCTTTAGCCAAGAGCCAAACTGGCCCCTACCACGACTATTTACGATTCAGGGTGAAAGAAGCAATTGAGTGGATATAGTGAAATGGGCCGCGCTATCTTATCCATTGAAAAAAGCATTTTCTTTCCTTAATAGTTACTGATTCAACGCTTCAACTGCTGGGTTGGCTGCTGCCATTTTCTCTATTTCTCCGTGTGGGACATAACATCCAACAAATCTTGTCTAGCGATTGAACTACAATTCATTGCAAAACTTAAAAAAGCAAAAAGAAATCCCCAAAAAAAAATAAATCAATAATTTTTCATTCTGTAAAAGGCAATAAAATATAAATTTTCATTTGTAGTACAGGTCTAGATCCGGTAGGTAATTAGCTTTTTGTATTTAGTTTTTTAATTGTTTTAACTTTTAAATGTTCAGTAAATTTGGACTATCAATTGGAAGTATTATGATTGTTTCCAGACCTAAAATATGTGAAGTCTGAATTATAATTCAGAAATTTATTGAAAAAAAATAAATATATAGTGATTAGATTAAAACTTTAAAATTCAATAATTAGCCTTTAAAATTATGCAATGAATTTTGAATATTAAAAATTTTAGTAGTTAATATTTGATTTGTTCAACCTTCAAATTGAATGTCATAAATATCATTTGGATATAAATCAAATTAAGTCTAATGAAATTATAAATTTTTATATAATGATAGTATTACACTTTAAAATCAATAAACACAAAAGTGATACACAATAAATATATAGAATTACTATGATTTAGAATTATTTATAAATTATATAGAGAGAGACAGAGACAGAGACAGAGAGCCTAAAATTTTAAAGTTAAAATATATTTAATTAGTTAAATAAATTTCCAGACAATATAATATCCAACAAATTTAGCAAAAATAATTTTCCTTTTTATTTTCTTTTGGTTTTTGTAAATGAAAAAAAAAAGAGGGAAACAACCTTGCTAAAAGCAGATTTTTTTTGAAGAAGGGAGACACGAAAACGATTACAAGAAGCATACTAAGAATATGGCTATGAAAGAAATTCAAATGAATTGTCTCCCCGTCAATTTCAATAAACCTTATCTCCAGGAAATATCATGGAAGTAACCTCTTAGCTCTTTCCTCCCAATCCGATAAAATATTTTCAGATTTCAACAATTAAACACGATTTTTGTTAACAAATTGTGAAAAAGAAAATAAAACATAAAGGATTAATACAAAAATAATTAATGAATATAAAAATGAATGTTGATAAAAATGAATGTTGATAACGAAATGATTCATTATCATTATCTTTTTTATTATATTATTATTAATCAGAAGACAACTTAAGAATTTTGAATTAGAATCTTTATTTAAAATTAATTTAATAAATATTAAAATATAACAACAGTTTATCTGTTTTGAAAATCAATTCTTTGTTCTATCCATTTCTTCTTCAGCTTTCACTTGAAAATTCGCATTGTTACATTGTCGAAGTAAAAATTTTTAAAATTAAAATAATAATTTTTTTAGTAATTTGGTATTATCTTGAGATAAAAAAAAATGAAAATATCAATCTTAAAAGAACTTTATAATAATATATCAATTTTTTCAGCTGATATAGATAATTATCTCTTTTCATGCAAATTAAGAGGCACCTTTTTAATTTTAAAATTTTTAGGTGTAAAAACTGAAGAAATGTTATATTTTAAGTTAAGTATTTCTCACTTGTTAACAGTAATATTCCTTCTAAATTAATTTATGATTCTTTAATCCTTCGTATTAAGAATATTTTGTACTGAAATTGAAATGTTCAAATTTGTAATATTTACACTCAGTTCAATCGCTTATTTCTTGCTAATTAAACTTTAAATTCTCATTCTTTATTTCACTAATATGATGCTATCACTTTTAATATAAGCTTGCGTTTAAGAGTTTCATTTTCTTGATTAGTCGCTATTTAGTAATTTTTTTACTTTTTATTAAAATATATATATTGATTTTTTAGTTGTGTTTTTTAAGAATTGATTAAAAAATAAAAATTCAGATAAAATTTAAAATAAATAAATTAAAAATAATTTTTTTTGAATATTCAAAAATAAAATACATAAGTGAAAAAAATGAAGAACATTAATTTATATTCTTCAAACAAAGACAAAAATCCAAAACTGCTAACGGCGTTCAACTTGTGAAATTTTCAATTTTGGACAGATTGTGTAACGCAATTAAAAAATGGACCCCCAAAAGTGATAAAAATAATCAATAATGTTGTGAGATAATATAAAATAAGTTTCCTCACCTGTTGATGCATATAAGATTGACACTTGCCCTATAATTTGCTATTATTCTGCTTTTGATCATTTGCCAAACAATTGTTTTTCTTTTTTCTTTTTTTTTCAATAAAATAGTCCAAATTTCATTAGTTTAATTAATAATAGTAATAATAATCATCATCATCATCATAAAACTTCTTTGATAATGTAAAATTAAAAAAACACTCAAAGGATAAAATTTGCTTATAAATCTTTAAATTATTTTTAAATACTAAAAAATAATAAATTTCACTTTGATACTATTTAAAAAAACGCTTAAAAATTTTATAATTTTTTGTGTTATAAATCAATTATTTGATCAATAAAATCAATGAATTCTAAAAAGCTTTGAATTTTAAAGAGGTGATGTTTATATTCACCATTAAAAAAACAAAATAATGTATTTATTGGTTATTTGATTAAGGCATATTAATAATTTTTTATTAATTTCATTACTATTTAAATAAATTAATCAATTTTTAGTTGAGCAGTAATAAAAAAAATCTTTAAAAGTAAAATGTCCCAAAAATTAGTTTCATTTAGAATCAAATTTAAAAAAAATAATTTAAATAAATTTATCAAAGGTCAATCAATTATTTTTAATATAATTCTACAGTTTTAATTATTTTATATAGTTTGTTAGAGTTCAATCATAATTTTTTTTGGTTGATTTTTGCTTTTTCTTTCTTAAAGAGTAAGTCCAAACTTTAAATTATAATTCAAATATTCTTTAGGTAGACAATTCCAGGGTTCAACAACTAGGAATAATATTCCTGAAAAAAATAATAAAACAAATAGGAATTAAAAAAAAAGTTTGAAAAAGGACCAAACGCAAAAAATAAAGAAAAAAATCAATGTATCTGCTCACCGTCACCCAAGCACTTTATATATAGAACAGTTTTACCGTTTCAGTCTCATTTGCATCCAATTTCCAATAAGCACTTCCATCTTTTAGAAACCGCGCTTTTCCTCTCTGAGCATTTTCCGTGAACGCAGCCCTAAACGCGGAAGCAGAAGCAGAAGCACCCATGGCCGCTCTCTCTGAAGTCTTAATTAGTCTCAAAACCCTGACTTTTCTTTTAATCAAACTCTTTCTGATAAAACTTATAGCTTTAATCCAGTCTCTTATCGGCGCCGTCACCAACTACGGCCAACGAGTATTCACCGTCGCTCAATTCCTATGTTATATTGAAGAAAAAAATCCAGCAATTTGCTACACAAAAGCGTTAACTGGACTGCCGGAGACTCAGCCAGAATGTTCAGTATGCTTGTCGGAGTTTGCGGAGGACGAAATGGTTAGAAATTTGAAGTGTAAACATTTGTTTCATAAAGATTGCCTTGACCAGTGGTTTCAGCAGTGCCGGTCTACTTGCCCGCTTTGCCGGACTATGGTGCTGCCGGACGAGGTCGTTGCCAGTTACCGCCTGTTGAAGAATGATAATGAGATAGAGTTTGACAGGAATAATGAGGAGATGGTTTTCTTGGTGTCTCCTTTACATGGTAATGGGTTCCGTAGTTATTTTTGGTAATTAATTAATTAATTAACCAATTAATTGTGGGTTTAATTAGAAAGATTATTAGGGTTTTTGTTTTTAGGATTTAGAGATAAAGGAATTACCGAATTGTTTATTTATTATTTTCAGTTTTGACAAGCAGAAGAAATTTTTATTCAGCTTCTGCATAAATTAATTATAGTGTGCATATTGTAATAGAACATATTTAAGTAATTGTATTGAAAATTTTTATTTTTTTTATTTTTCTTTTTGTTATTGATATGAAAACGAGAAATCGATATTGCATATATTGTTTAAAAAATATTTTTTCACCTTATGTGTTGTAATTTTTTAATACTTTTATTTTTAAAAAAATTTAAATTATTTATTTTCTTGTTGTTGCGGTAGCTAATAAACAGAGTCATGCAGGGGCGAAATCAGCAGAGGCAGTGGGGTCAATTGCACTCCCCTCTGGTTTTACCCCCATATGTGTGTTTATATATATATATATATATATATATATAATTAATTTTTAAATTTTAATTATTTTAAAATTTAAAATTTATTATTTTAATAATATTATTGAATATTATAATTATTCTTTAATTTAAAATTTAACTATAGATTTTAGTTTATTGAATTATTAAATTAATTATTTTAAAATTTAATTATAAATTAAAATATATGATTTTGATAGTTATATTAATTATTTTAAAATTTAATTATGATATAAATTGAGAAGTTAAAATTTTATGATTAGATTAATTATTTTATAATTTGACTATGAATTATGTTTAAAATTTTGTGGTTATGTTAATTATTTTGTAAAAAATATTATATTATATAAATTTATTAAAAAAATAACTTATTTAAATTTTTTAAAATATTGCAGAATATATAAAAATATTATTTAAAAATATATATTATTTAATTTTTAAAATTAATATTTAAATATTTAAATAAAGATGATAAATATTAAATATGAAAATAAAATAAAATATTAATATTAAAATTAATTATTTATATTAATTTTTAATATAAAAATAAAAATAAATTTATTTATAATTTTTTTGAATAAATATTTTATCTTTTTTTATCGAAATTTTAATTTCGCCACTGTAGTCATAGATGACAATTTTATTGTATATAATAAATATAAATTTTATTTAAAAAATTTTATAATGTAATATTAATATATAAAGGGTTAATTATAAAAGAGAGATTAATCTGAGTTTGCTTTAATGTACAAATACTCTTAAATTATGCAAGGAAATTACTTGTATTCGTAATTCAGAAAATAAAATAGTTAAAAAGCAACAACAATTAATCACCAATCTCAAAATAGCGTCATTAATTGATTTTTTTTTTTCTTTTCATGTCAACTTATTTTTGGTTAATGATATGACGTGAAAATTTTAATTTAAAATGTAAGTTATATAAAGAATAGAATAAATATTCGCATATACTTTTTTTTGAAGTATATTAGTATTTTTTTTGTATATTACAAGATAAATATTTTATTATTAATTTAATAATCTGTACATTTTAATTTGAGAAAAATAAAAGCAAGGTGATGTTTGGTGAAATTAAAAAAAAACTAAATATTAAAAATTTTAAGTGTTGAATATTAAACATTAATTGATTATATATAATTCATATTTTAAAATATCTTAATTGAAAATTTTTAATTTTATTCAAAAAAAAAGGTGAAGGGAAGAAGAAAACCGCTTTCAACCATAGTTTCCAAGACTTCCAAACCTTAATTTAATTAAATACCAAAGCCGGGGCTGTTCACTACAATGTTGCAATGTGAACAAAGGTCCTACCTTCTAGAGCTCTCCTGCTTTTCCCAGCCCGTTTCAAGTATATTGAAACAATTAGAGCTAAAAATCAAAATTTTATTTGTTTAATGCTGTTACCAAACACTACCTAAAGCTATTTAATACTTCCACCATTCTAACTAAATTTATATATTTTTTTATTTCACAAAAAATAAAAAAATATTATTTTTTTTTTAAATAACAAATTTATATAATTTTTTTATTATATTTTTATTTTGATATGAGATATATTTATTAAATATTTTTAATATATAATATCAAATATTAGTATAATAGATATTTAACATACTAATTAACTTATTAATGGTAATTAGATTATAATTTAAAATAAATAAAAATAAAAATGAATATTTCAAGTTGATAGTCACACTTTCTATTTTATAAAAATTATAAAAAATTAATTTTTTTTATTAAAAATATATATTTTTATATATTTTTTCTATTGCATCCTTGCATAAATGTATTTAAATATTTTTATTAAATAAGATTAAATATGAATATAATAATTATTTGCCATATTAACTTTGTTATTTTAATTTATTAAAATAATAAATGAGTTATAATTTAAATTAAATGAAAAAAGGGGTGTCTATCAATTAGAACAAATTGAATATTAGATTTAAATTTTAAAAATTTTAAAGTATTTATTTTAATATTAAAAATATTTTTTATGGAAAGTAATAATGTGATTATGTGAAATTGCCTCTTTTAATTGTTTTTTAATAAAAAGATTTTATATTAAAAATTTTGATAAGTATTATATTTATATTCAGCTGAATATATAAATTTTGTGTAGGTAAATCTGATCTTATTAGTAGACTCTGCCACATTACAGAAAATCATCAATTCTGATTTAAAAAAATTTTGAATCTAAATTGAATCTTCTACAAGAAGGTTCAAAGACGATTCATAAACTATCGATTTCAGTTTGAACTTCAATTTAAAGGCAATTCTAGATACTGAAAGGGGGAGAAAACCTGATTCCCCTAAAACCTAAAATATGCATAGATCACTAGATTATTCAAATTAAATTGCAAATGGCATAATTGCATACCTGACATCATCGTATGTTGAAGCTGAAGACGATTTTGGAGTTTGTCGCCTTCCAGGGGATACACATTTTAAGTTTAGCGGAAGCACTACTGAAGGAATGCAATGTCTCTTAAAATTGTTATGTTCCCCCGGAGACCACGACCCCCTTATTTATAACTGATGATGATGATTTCTGTTTTAGTCCTTCAACAAAACAGAAATTCTTATCGGTCTCTACACTTATAATCATATTAAGAATAGGACACCTCAATAGTCAACAATCCCAATTAGATCAAAACTTTAATTTGATTATCTTAATTTGACTGCAATACACATTTAAATATTAAATATATTTAGCCCACATTTAGGATTAATTTTAATCAATATAAAATTAATTCTAACAATCTCCCACTTGGGCTAACATATATTAAATGTAAATGTATATACCTTAATGAGCTCATAAAAGCAGTCATACTGAAGGTGCCTCAAACAATCTCGTCCATTGATTATATCGATAAAGGACTGAAGGGCCAGTCGCCACATTCATCGTGACTCAAACCACCATCAATCACATTACCAATACTCTCAAATAACATAGATCAATAATAGGAGTGTAGCATGGAAACTATATGTAATGTGATCTAATCATGCCTGTTTCCAACTGGTCAATCTTAAGTGAGATCAAACATAAATATAATACAGAGTGTAAAACACATAATAAAATGAAAGAAAAACTCATTTTTCTGCAGAAACTGAATGTACTTTATAAAATATATCCAGTGTCAAAGAGAGCATACATAAAACTTAATGCAAACTTAATGAACAAACTCCCACTGAAACTAAATAGTCTCAAATAATGTGACACCCATATGAGCAGTGTGCTCATGAAAAACTTTCGGTATCACAGTCTTAGTGAACGAATCCGTAATCATGGAGTTCGTTCCAATATGCTCTATGGATATCTGTCCACTCTGTACTCTCTCCCTCACAGCCAGAAACTTAATCCCGATGTGTCTTGATCTAGAAGAGCTTCTGTTGTTGTTGGAGAATAAAACCGCTGAGTTATTATCACAGTATAACTTTAATGGCCTTTCAATGCCATTCACAATGCGCAGCCCTGTGACAAAGTTCCTCAGCCAGATTGCCTGATTGGATGCCTCGTAGCTTGCTACAAATTCTGCTTCCATGGTGAAGGTAGCTACTAGAGTTTGTTTCACACTCTTCCAAGAAATAGCACCGCCAGCCAAGAGATATATGTAGCCTGAAGTGGATTTTCGACTGTCTTGGCATCCCGCGAAATCAGAATCAGTATACCCAATGATCTCAAGATGATCTGATCGCCTGTATGTGAGCATATGTCCCTTAGTTCTCTGAAGATAACTTAAGACTTTTTTGGCTGCTTTCCAATGATCCATTCCTGGATTACTGAGATATCGTCCTAACATGCCAACTATGAATGAAATATCTGAACGAGTGCAAACTTGAGTATACATCAGACTCGCAACTGCTGACGCATAAGGAATCTTATGCATCTCCTGAATCTCAAGTTCACCCTTTGGACACTGATCAAGACTGAATTTATCTCCTTTAGCAACTGGGGTATCAATTGGTTTACTGTTGTGCATACTAAATCTCTTGAGCACTTTCTCAATATAGTCCTTTTGTGATAATCCAAGAATACCTCGAGTACGGTCTCGATGTATTTGAATCCCTAATACAAAAGAAGCTTCACCTAAATCTTTCATCTCAAAGTGTTTTGAGAGAAAGACTTTGGTCTCGTGCAGCAAGTCCTTACAGTTAGTAGCAAGCAATATGTCATCCACATATAAGACCAAAAAGATAAACCTACTCCCACTGAACTTGTGATACACACAATCTTCCACAGCATTTGTCTCAAAACCAAAAGAGACAACTACTTCATGGAACTTGAAGTACCACTGACGAGAAGCTTGCTTGAGTCCATAAATGGATTTCTTTAATCTGCATACCAGTCGCTTTGGGTCTCCAGACACAAAGTTTTTTGGCTGCACCATATAGATAGTTTCATCAATGTCTCCATTGAGAAACGCAGTCTTCACATCCATTTGATGTAACTCGAGATCAAAATGTGCAACTAGAGCCATGATTGTCCTAAAAGAGTCCTTCGATGAAACTGGAGAGAAGGTCTCTTTATAGTCAATCCCTTCTTTCTGAGTGAAGCCCTTGGCTACAAGACGTGCCTTATATCTTTCCACATTACCTTTAGAATCCCTCTTGGCTTTAAATATCCATTTGCAACCAATGGGTTTCTTTCCTTCAGGTAATGGAACAAGATCCCAAACTTGATTGTCTTGCATAGATTTATATTCTTCACTCATTGCCTCAATCCACTTATGAGAGTTGGAATCCTGCATGACATGATGAAAGCTGATTGGATCATCTTCCACCATGTCTACAGTGTCCTCATGTTCCTGAAGATATACTACATAATCATCTGGAATGGCATTTCTTCTCTCTCTAGTGGACCTCCTTAAAGGCACAGGTTCTGGCTCAAATTCTTGAGGTTGTTGAGCTTGTATTTGAGGAAGAACAACTTCTTCATCCTGATGGGGAAGTTGATCAACATTGTCTTATATTGGATCCGGAATTGCTTCTGGGATATTAACAATTCTAGGAAGCTGAACAGTCCCAGGACCAAAGATAGGAATCGACACTGAGTGTTCCTGACTCGATCCCTCCTCAAAGACAATGTTTCTAACCTTATTTCTCCCCCCAAACTCAACATCCTCAAAGAATGTTGCAATTCCCATCTCAAAAATAGATATGGAAGTAGGATTATAAAACTTAAAACCCCGAGATTGCTCAGAATAACCAACAAGGTAGCTACTAACAGTTTTGGAGTCCAATTTTGTCTCATTAGGCCTATAAGGCCTAGCCTCAACAGGACATCCACAAACACGAAGGTGCTTTAGACTGGGCTTGTGTCTAGTCCAAAGCTCATAAGGTGTCTTTACAGCTGCTTTAGTTGGTACTCTGTTAAGAAGATAGACTGCTGTTTTTAATGCTTCTCCCCACAAAGACTCAAGTAAAGAAGAATGACCGATCATACTTCTAACCATATCCATAAGAGTCCTGTTACGTCTCTCAGATACACCATTCATGCTGGGTGTACCAGGCATGGTGTATTGAGGGACTATACCACAGTCCTGCAGGAAAATAGCAAATGGCCCTGGACGTTGTTCACCTGAACCGTCATATCTGCCATAGTACTCACCTCCACGGTCAGATCTAACAGATTTAATCTTCTTTCCGAGTTGATTTTCAACTTCGGCCTTATAAGATTTGAAAACGTCCAGAGACTCAGATTTCTCATGAATGAGATATAGGTACCCATAACGTGAGTAATCGTCTATGAATGATATAAAGTATCTTTGACCATTCCTAGTTGCTGTAGGGAATGGGCCACAAATGTCCGTATGTATCAACTCTAAGACGTTTGATGACCTATTGGCACCTAATCTCTTTTGTTTAGTCTGTTTACCTTTAATACACTCAACACAGGAGTCTAAATCTGTGAAATCAAGTGTATTTATGATACCATCTGACACAAGACGCTCTATTCTAGATTTGGATATGTGACCCAAACGTCTGTGCCATAGAGCAGCTGAGTTATCCATATTCAGCTTCCTTTTGGTACATATAGTACTAACTTGCAGGGTCTCATTATAAGAGGCATCGATATCTAACATATATAGATTATGAAGTGCATACAAGAAACCAGTACCTAAAATTTTTGAATCCATAGATAAAGTAACTTTATTGTTTCCAAATGAATAAGTAAAACCAGATTTGTCCAAATGGAAAACAGAAATTAAATTTCTCCTAAAAGACGGAATAACAAAAGTATCTACTAGATCCAAAAAATTTCCAGTTCTTAAACGCAATCTAAAATGTCATATTGCCTCTACTTCTACCGGTTCGTCAGTTCTCATATAAACGTATCTTTCACCGTCAGTTGGCTTTCGGTAACTTAGGCAACCCTGCATTGAAACACTTATGTGACTAGTAGCACCAGAATCTATCCACCAAGTATTTCTAGGTACCAAAGTTAAATTAACTTCAGAACAGACTAAAACCAAATATTTTCCCTTATCAGCAGTCTTATTATCAGTATTTTCATTCATAGGGACAAAGTTGGAATTACACGGCATGCTAGCTGAATTCAGAGAAAATAAATAATAAATAAATGACATAAGCTCACAATCCACAAAAATTGAAACAAATCACAGAAGTAGAGTTCAAATATTGGAAACAATATACCTGACACAACATTAATATTCTCATCTTTGGACATAAAATATTAACTGTAATTGGTATCTCAACGCAGTAATCAAATATTGACAATTCAGTCCTGTCAAATAATAAACCTTCCTTTGGGCCGATTTATTATCCACATGGATTAACACATAATAATTATCACATATTTATTACCGCAATGTATTCTCAATTCAGCCATATAGCAACATTTCTTTGGGCCGGCATGCTACCCGCAATAAATTTTAATACACCTGTTTAATATCCCAAATAAATCAATTTACACAATAGAGGTCACTTTGGTGACTTTTTGCTTCAATTAATTTATTATTAAAAATATTAAACACAATCAGGACTAAAATACCAAAATTTAAACTCAGTTGAATTAAATTTTAAATTACAATCAAAATTGCAATTTTAAAATTAAATGAATTTTTTTAAAATAAAAAAATAAATAAAAAATGAAAAGGAGTAAGGTAATTTTTTTTTAAACGTTTACTGTGTTCTTCTAAACCAAAACGAAGAACAAAAAAAAAATTAAATGTTTACTGTGTTCTTCTAAACCAAAACAAAGAATAAAAAAAAATTTAAACGTTTACTGTGTTCTTCTAAACCAAAATGAAGAACAAAATTTTTTTTAATTAATTAATTTACATAATTAATTAACTAAATTAATTAATTCCAGAAAAAATCACAAACCCAAAATTGAAGTCTAAAAAATTCAAATTTTCCAGAATTAATTAAATAATCTCAGTAATTTAATCCAAAAAACAAATCAAACCAAAATTGATTTCAGATTACTAATTTCGATTCCAAATTAATTCTAGAAAATTACAATCACCGAATTAATTTTCTAGAATCAAAACAATAATCAATACCGCAATTTAATCGGAAAATCTAGCAACCTAGCATAGGGCTCTGATACCAATTGAAAGGGGGAGAAAACCTGATTCCCCTAAAACCTAAAATATGCATAGATCACTAGATTATTCAAATTAAATTGCAAAGGGCAGAATTGCATACCTGACATCATCGTATGTTGAAGCTGAAGACGATTTTAGAGTTTGTCGCCTTCCAGGGAATACACATTTTAAGTTTAGCGGAAGCACTACTGAAGGAATGCAATGTTCTCTTAAAATTGTTATGTTTCCCCGGAGACCACGACCCCTTATTTATAACTGATGATGATGATTTCTGTTTTGGTCATGCAACAAAACAAGATTCTTATCGGTCTCTACACTTATAATCCTATTAAGAATAGGACACCTCAATAGTCAACAATCCTAATTAGATCAAAATTTTAATTTGACTATCTTAATTTGACTGCAATACACATTTAAATATTAAATATATTTAGCCCACATTTAGGATTAATTTTAATCAATATAAAATTAATTCTAACAGATACAGTTTGAGGGAGTAAGTTTGAAAGGGCAATTCAAAAGCAGATTATGATAGTTCAAAATGGTTTGGAATAATTTAGGAGATAATTTACATGTGATTTTAATTAGAAAAAAATTTTTTAAGTTAAAATTTAAAAAAAAAATAAAATATTGAGATTAATTTACTAAAAAATAATAAAAATGATACATGTACAACTTAAAAAAGATAAGTTGCTTATATCTCTTTTTGTATCTTAAAGAGAATTAACGTTCACGTATTTCTTTTACTTTATATTTATACAATTGTTGAATATTATCATCATCATTTTAATTTTTTCAATTATATTTTTTATGTCAATTAATTTAAAATATTCATTAACTATATTATTTTATTTCTTGATCCAAAATTTGAGCTTTGATTATTTATCATTTTTAAAAAAATCATAATGTAATAAAATTTTGAATAAAAAATAATAATGCATAAGATAGAATTTTAAAAATAATAGAAATAAAATAAGAATAATAGAAATAAATTTTGAATATAAAATAAAATAAAATGATTAAGATTATACTGTAGAGATTTAAAAAAAAAATAAAATATAGATTATAAAAAATATTAGAGTAAATTTTAAAAAATAGAAAATTTAAAAAATATTAAAGATTATAATGTAAATATAGATTAAAAAATAAAGATAAAATAAGAAAAATTAAAGTTTAGAAATGAAAAAAAAATTGAAATATAAATAGTATTTATAGGGTTAGTTAAAAATTTAAAATTAAAGAAAAAAATAAATAAGAAAAATATAATTATCTAAATAAAATATATTAATTTAATGATTTAAATTAATAGTTTTTAATGATTTAAACCGATGGTCTTAAATTTTAAAAATCGTCGATTTGGTAATTTGTAAAAATTATGAATTTAAACTAAATTATAAATTAAGATTTAAGTTTTAATCTGAAACCATTTTGAATTTAATTAGTTTGGATTTTAATTTTGATGGATTCAATTTAAGTGCGATTCTAATTTTAAATCGAAGTACGACCATGTCTGCCAATTAATAATTGAGTTTCTTGACAAGCACTCAAAAGCTACTAAAACTACTGACAAAAAAATAAAGCCGATAAAACTTCATTTAAAAAGTGACATATTCACATGGTTGAATGATGAATCAACAGCCTCTCTGTGTTTTTTTTATTTCCCTATCTCAACAAACTTTTATTTTTCGTAGTTTATAATCTTTATTTTTAGTTTTTTTTTTGGAAGTTATCATCAATATTTCTTAAGATTTATTTATGCATGTTCCTTAATTTTTAGCTGTGAATATATATTTTCACTTTTAACAAATAATTAACATAGGTATTATTCAAACACGCCGAAATATATCTAAAAATTATATATTTTATTCATTTAAAAAAAATAATTATATATTTTATAGATAAATTTATATTCAATTTTAACATGAGTATTATTTAAAATTTAAATATAAAAATTGTTAATAGTTAACTGTTTTACTAAAAAAATCATTTTGTAAATAAAATTAATTAAAAATTTATTAACAAAATCTATCAATATATATATAATTCAAAATTTGATGTGATGTTGAGTTTTTTTTAATATTAAAAAATATTTATAAGATATATTTTATTGATTTTAAATTTTAATATTTTTTTATCAGCTTTAAAATTTAATAACATACAGAGGCAAAGTTAGACTTTTTAGTGAAGAGGGGCAAAATAAAAATATCATATTTTTTTTACAAATTTAAAGGGGGGCAATTAAACATTTTAAAAATTTTAATAATATATATACATATATAAATAAAAAATTACACATATATATAAAAAAATTTCAAAATAAAAGAGGGTAGCTGCCCCCTTCTATCATGAGTCCCTGCGCCCCTGATAACATACATTAAAAATTTTTATTTTTATTAAGCGGAGCATTAAAAAACTTAATGATAGGCAATGACCTTGTTTGTCCGTGGGTTGGAGTAAATGAAAAATTTTTAAATGAATTCTAATTATTTATATCATAAAATATTTTTTATATTATAATTAGATTTTTAATTATTGAAATATTAATTCAATAGTTAAAATTATTTATTAGATATAAAAAAAGAACAGAAAAAAAAGAAAAAAAAACAGAAAGTTTTAAAAAAATTAAACAAAAAGAGAAAAACAATTATTGAAGCTAATTGTTGATGTTTATTGCCATCGGGAAAAGTCTTGTCCATATACATGTGATTAGGTGGAAAATAATTCCGCTGAGTTTGGTACTTAATATTGATATAATAATCACTAAATAATAATAATTAATAATTAATATCAGATACGATTATTAAGAATTTCTATTCAATATTAGTGTATTAGTCCATTTTTATATAAAGTTAGCTTTTTATTTATATAAAAAGAAAAAAGAAAAATTCAATTTTTTAATTGAAGTATGAACTTGATGTCCTAATTTGTAGAGAAAATATTTTTTTTTCAGAAATATTATATGTTTTTTTTGTATATATTTAATATATTATGTGTATATTATATATATATTTTTATAGGTGGAGTATAATTTTTAATATGATAAATATATATTTTTAAAAGATGAGATTTTTTTAAATTGGAAATGAATATTTAGGATAGAAATAGATATTTTTGAAAATATTTTTTATTTTTCAAGATATATTTTTAAAAAATTCCAAACAACTTTATAATATGTTGATATTTATATGGTGGTGATTCTCGTGTGGGACAAGGAAAAGGATCACGTTTGGCAAAAGCCCACCTAAAAAGGGTCCATGAACTTCCATCATAAGGTCTTTTAACGGCCTAGTGAGTTCTATATGTTTTGTATTTTTCTCCAGTTGTCCTCATTTCTGAGGGCGTTGAAAGCATGCCACAACCAATTTCTTTTTGTTTTTCAATTTATGATGTTATGGATTGATTTAACTATAGAAAATGACAAGATTATTATGTCTGTATACATACGAGTCTTTCAAAATTTTTAGCTTTATAAATAATTTTAGGAAAAAGTGAATTATCCTTTTTATTTTAATTAAAAAACACAAAAGGAAAATGATTGAATTTCTCATTTAGAAAAAAAAAATTTTCTTTTCTTTTTTTTTAATTTTAATTATAAAAAACACAATTTCTTCTTTTACATATTGTAGGTATATAGCCACGTAAAAAAAATAAGGATCAAATATTATTTCTGATAATATTTTTATGAGACTTTGACTATAGTTCGTGCTGCCAATAGCAAAAGTAATCACTAATGAAAAAAAAAAAACTCGTGTTCATATTTTAAGGGTAAAATATTTTAAAGTTGCACTTTTGCTCGCAAAGAGAGAATTACTTATGGAAGAAGAAAATTATAGAGAACTAAAAAAGAAAAAGAAAACTAGTTATTTTCTTCTCGTAATGATATCTATGCTAAACATGGATTATGATCATTTTACCCATTTTATAGGATTTTATCACGAATCAAAATCATATAATGAATGGGATTTCTAATCACATTCATCCTTTACAAATATTTATCTAAATATAATACTTAATTATTATTTAGATGCTTCAGGTACATGAGTCTTACCCATTCATCATTGGTAGATCTGACCCAAAAATCAACATCCTCCACTTGCATATGATAGATCATATGCTAATAAAAACAACTGTATTACACGACTCATACTAGGCTAATAGACCGTGCGATTGACATACTATGGGAGTTCTATGCTATACACATGTTAGGGATATATAATACATCATTTGAAAAAACAGCTTTGGAGTAGATATAGTATGCTTTATCCCATACTACTTATTACATTTCAATTGTCTCTTTCTAATCTCAACATATTTTTGCATCCACAATCATGTTAGTTGACTAACATAATTGGTCAACCTGCGGACACAAAGAGGAAATGATTGCCAAGTAATCTTCCTTCTAGTTTAGGTCCGTCGATCATAATCAGACTCACTTTTCTAAAAATGTCCCATTAGATCGAATCATTCATAACTCTTTAAAAACACCCTAAAATATCAAACACATAATATATCTTGGGAACTGACCAAAAATCATAAGGGTAATTAAGTTGAGAACTAGAATTCTCAAAAGGTCTCACAATGACAACATTAGAGATCATGGGCTTTTGTCCCCCTCTGTGGTCGAGAAATTGCAAATATGGTATGAGTCTCACATGCCATGGTGATTACTTATTCCCATGGAGTGCATCTTTATCAGAAACTCATTTTAGTTTTGAAACACTGTACATGTGATAGATTAGGCATGCTCAATATATAATATTGAGTTCACTCATCTACTCAGATGAGTCTAGAACTCCATAAGACAGACTTAGGCATCATTATGTATAATATGCCATAAGAAAATCATTACATGAGATAATCATCATGTTTCAAGTATAAGCTCATTATCACTTAGATAATATTGCTTGTAAACAATCTCATCTTCACTTGTCACATAGGCAAACAAAGGTTATTAACTTAGGGAGAAAGTTAATCATTCTATCCATCATGCTCTAAGAAATAATATCAAATGTAGCAAAAGCATTCAAACACAGAACAAACATCATGTTTTGGTATTAATAAATATAGAAAGAATATAGTCTAGGAATAATAATAAATATCAAAATCTACGCAACTCTAAAGATTTCGTATGCTTAATGAATACATCTCTAGGAATAAGTTTCGTAAATGGATCAACAACCATATCAACCATAAAGATATATCTCATGTCCATCTCTTTATGTGTTACCATGACTCTTACAAAGTTGTACTCGACATCTATGTGTTTGGTCCTACAATGGAACTTCGGGTCTTTTGTGCAGGCAATAGTTGCTTGATTGTCATGTAGGCAATAGTTGCTTGATTGTCACAATGTATTTATTAGCAACACTTAAATCCAAATGTTTCAGGGTTCTTTTAAGCCAGACCCCTTCTTGTACTGCAATGAAAAATGCCACAAATTCAACTTCCAGTATGGAAAGGGCTATACAAGATTGTTTCTTGCTACTTCATGATATAGCATCATTATTGAGTAGGAAAATAAATCCATAAGTGGATTTTCTTTCATCTACATATCTTGCCTAGTTAATGTCTGCATAACCTTTTAAACTCGGCAATACCTTTAAGATACTTTAATATTCTTTTAACTGCTTGCCAATATGCCATACATTGGTTTGATTATAATCTACTTAAGCAAATATTGGGACATGTACACATCATTGCATACATAAGGCTTCCAATAATACACGCATAAGATAAATTTTCCATAAGTTTTACTTCTTATGGAGTTTTAGGGCATTGCCTTTGGCTTAAGCTCTTGCCATTGACAATACAGATATCCATGGATTTATAGTCATGTATATTAAATTGCCTAAGTACTTTCTTTATGTATGCCTCTTGAGAAAGAGATAACAATTCCCTTGATCAATCTTTTAAAATCTTTACTCCGAGAATATATGCGGCCTCACCCATGTCTTTCATTTTAAAGTTGGTTGATAGCCACTCTTTAATGTGCTTTAGAAACATTTTGTCATTTCCGATAATTAGAATTTAATCAACATATAATGACATTATGACAAACTTTTGCTTTCCCTCGTTTGATATAGACACAGTGGTCCTTATCTATCATAGTAAAACCATTTGATAAAATAGTGTTATGAAGGCAAATGTACCATTATCTTAAACTTAAGGCCATAGATTGACATTTCAACCTATAAACTTTGTTTTCTTAGCCTTATTTGATGAAGCTGATGGATTATTCTATGTAGATTTCTTCATCAAATTCTCCATTGAGAAATGCAATTTTCACATCTATTGAATGCAACTCAAGATCAAGGTTCATCACAATTGCTAAAATCAACCTTATTGAGGTGAATCTAATAGCTGGAGAAAATGTCTCATCATGGTCTATTCCTTCCTATTGTATATACCCCTTTGTAATCAGACATGCCTTATAACTCTCGATGCTACCATTAACTTTTCGCTTAATTTTGAGAATCCATTTATTTCTAATGGCTTTGCATCCTCTCGGAAGATCAACCAAATCCCAGAATCAATTTAATATCATAGAGTCTAACTTTTCCCCATTGCTTTTACCCATATATCCTTGGCGGGACATTTGAAAGCCTCTTGAAATTTTTTGGCTCATCATCATCTTGAGATACAACTGTGAATACCTCATCTTTGCCTTTAATGCCAAAAGGATGGCTAGGGATAATTCCACGATTGCTTCTTCATGAAATCATAATCTTGAGAAACATATTCACCAAGTTGTATAGGTATATCTATTAGATCAAGACCCATGGGGCTCCCACTAGAACTAGGATCCACCCTCCCAAGTGAAAAATAATTTTTTTCTTAATTAAAAACAAAAGGCAATGGAAAATGATCCCTTCATGTTGCAATATTCAACTTCCCATAATTTATGCACATTCCCCGTCCTGTAACTGTCCTAAAAGGGATTAGTTCATTATTTTCACTTTTAACTATAGTCATACCCCCCTTTTTTGGTATCACATGTACAAGAATTACTGAAGACTTTTAATTTTGGCCCCTAAATAAATCTGGTCTCTATTAAAAAGCCCAGAAAATGAAATTACCAGACCATACTGGAATTGGCCCTAAGTCATGATGAATGGGCATAACTTATACCCAATTTGCCATGAGTCCATGGCCAATTCTCTTATTCAGCCCAACACTTTAATTTTACCTAAATCTAATTAAACTTGAGCTTATTTAGATAAACATAGGATTTCCTAATAAAATTTGGGCTTTTTAATCGGATTAACCCTAATACAACCCTAATGCAACAATATAAAAAGGGGTTAAATGAATAATCAAGGGACCAACAACAAGGCAACAATAAAGAATGAAAATAAAAGACGCAGAGAGTGAAAAAAGCAACCAGAAACAAAAGAAATAGAGAGCAAACACAGAAATCCTTGAGCAATACTGCTCGACCAAAAAGTCTGATTGATCCAAACCATTGAAAACTTTTTAAGGCAGAACCCTACATCAGTTTTCAAAGAGGGATTATGCCGGTTCAGTTATGAAGCTTGGGTCAACGTTAATTATTTGGTGGAGCCAACAACATCGATATGTCTTCAAAATCATTTATTTAATCAAATTATCAACTTTTCGATTTATTTTAACTCATCATACTCAACATTGTTTATTAATTTCATTGATTAATCCCTAGATTTACAATTGAAATCCTAATTTCATGATTAAACCCTAATTTCATTGATTAATCACTAATTTTATGATTATTTGTGTGGTGATTAATTACATGTTTGAATTATTTATTTTATTATGAATGGTGGGGTTGTAATTATTTATTATCTAGATTTAAGGATAAGCACCTTGTTTATTTCATTTATTTTCATTTCTTTTTTCTGTTTGGATTTTTAGAAATTGTAAAGGGATATGTTTCCACTCTTTTGTGGGTGTTCTATTTTATTTATATTTTAAATTGTCGGACATTATAAGGGCATGTTTCCATATAGTACCGGTGCCCATTTTATTATTTGAATGTTTAATTTATAATATGATTTACTTTATTTTAATTGCTTATATTGTGAATAATATTATAATTATATAAAAATTTAATAATATTTAGACCTAAAAAGGAAGCTAGTTCCAATGAACCGGCGTTTTGGAGGGTGTTGGACCATTTTTCATCTTCTCCATGTGTACCCAAATTTCTGAACCCATTAGAGGGTTGGGGATTCCTTAAAAATCTAGCCATCCACCCCTTCTATCTTCTTCCTAGCCCGTCCGGGTGGCAACTCTTATTCTTAGGGTTTAGGCCCGTGTTCTCTAGAGCCTAACAGTGTCAAAGTTGCAAGAACCATTCTACCGGGAGTGTAGGTAAAAATCTCCGCTCACAGTGGTGACTCCACTGGAGATAAGAGAAGTTAATTCCATTGGTCTTTGTATTATTTTATTTTTTCTTATTATAATATTATTTATTGATTCACTTAGAATTGCATTGTGTGTGTGAATTAGGATGCTCTGTGGAACCCTTGTTATGTGTGTTTAAGTGATACCATACTTTTACTCAAGGTATAGAGATCGAGCATTGTATAACCACTGACAATCTTGTACCTTTTGATATATACTTGCTGTGAGAACATAAACCTTTCACCCCAAAAACTAAAGCTCATGTAGTTGACCTAGTAATTTTTCTTATATTTATCCTAAATACTTTATGTTTGACTATGATTGACATATTTGGCCAAAATTAAGACCTATTTAGTTTATTTTTTCCTAATATGACATAATGGTGGAAGCCCAAAACTATTTTATGGCCTAAAAATTATTTTAAGCACGAATCCCAAAATTAATTTTCTTAAAATAATTTTTTTAAAAAGGGCTTTGAAATATTTATAATGGGCCCAAAACCCTTTTCTTCTTTCCACTTCATGGCCCAAATTTTTTAAAGGACAAGAATAGAGTCCAAAATCATTTTTCAAATCAAACTTTCATTGGCTTTGAAATTAAATATTTCGATGATGGGTCAAATTTTTAGAAATGGGCTTGTAATTAGTTGGGTCAACTATGGAATACTAAAATCAATTGTGGGTTTATTTATGCCAAGACTTGTTAGTTGTGGGCTTATTTATGGCATGGATCATTAGTTGCCATTCAAAATGAGAAGTCTATTTACAATAAATCTATTAATTTAGTTTTGATCCGAAATATAATAGAAATGCTGCTAAAATTTTTAGTAGAATTAAAGGATTAAGGCTTAATTAATAGGGATTATTGTAAACTGACTTCTATATTTGAAAGCACATCTATTGATTATTCCATTTGAGTGATTCTTTTGCAAATAAAAGATCCTCCATTGACATCTTTGTTGATCATAACACCTAGGAAAGAGATTCGCCACTCATGTTTGGGAAGATATAAGATTAGAAGGAAAGTCTTAACTCTATTTGTCTATTTGCTACACATGCATACATACATACATGCATACATTGCATTGCATTGTATTGATCCTTTCTGGCTCATTGACCTAGAGTATATCAGTTTAAGAGCATACAAAAACTCGACTTGTGTTAGTGACTCATAGTTCAGTGAAGATTCATTCAACTTCACATCAAAAGCAATGGATCTTAACTAAGTTCAAAACCTAGATCTTGAGCAAGGTGGTGATTGATGATGATGTCTGGGATACATACCTTCAACAAAAAGAATAGAAGAAGGTTGTAGAGAAGACTGAATCTGCTGATCTTGAAAACTAATGGTTGAATTAGAAAATAAGTTTGAAAAGAGGCTGAAAGTTGAAAAGGTCTTAGAAGTGGACAAGTCATTCGAAGAAGATGATAATCTCGTATACAAGTTCAAAATGCTTGCTTTTTCTAAGTATAGTGGTACAAAAAATCCTCACTTGCATGTCAAACAGTACATTACTGTCATGCAATCTGCTAGAGCCACTAAGGCTCAAATATTAAGGTACTTTATGCTCTCTTTGGATCTTGCGGTGCAAAACTAGTATAACACTTTGGAGGAGAGCACTCAAAAAGACTGAGATTTGCTGTATAAAGCTTTCATCCAACAATATGGGTATTATATTGAGTTAGAGGTAACCTTGATGGAGATAGAGTCTATCAGGTAGAGACAAAACGAGAGTTTTATTGACTATATAAAGAGATGGAAGAATAAGACAGCTCTTCTCAAGAAAAGACCATATGACTTAGACCAAATACGAGTAACAATCAAGAGCGCTTTGCCCCATCTCCAAGAAAGAATAGTTCATACCCTTATAAGTGATTTCAAGGATTTTCTACAGGCAGGTCTTTAACTATTCCAAATGGGAGAGAGAAAAGAACATATATAATGGAAAAGGGGTAATAAGGGTGGCTATAAGTCCGATGGAGAAAGTCAAGAGAGACAGAAAGATGTCGAGATAAATGCGATAACTGAGCCAGCAAAGAAGCTTCAATTTTTAGAATTGGGGAAGTCACTGTCTTAGGTCTTCAAAAAGTTATAGAACAAGGGGTTATTACAACCTTTAGCCCCTTGACCTTTACCAGATCTTCAGTCCTCCAATTTTGATATAAAGGTTTTTCTGTCAGTTCCATCAAGTGCCTAGTCACAAAACAAATCGACGTACATGATTAAGGCATGAAATACAAAACCTCATCGATGATGGAAAGATCCTTGCTCCTAACATATCCAAGTAGATGAAGCATTTTCGACTCCAACTCAACAAAATTCCCTAGGCTTGAGCACTGCTTATCTTATTTTTCTTTCTTTGGTATTTTATTGAAACAATTATGTTTTTCAAATTAAAATTATTTGAATAAATTACTTTTATGGAATTTATAATTTTGTTAGTTTTAGTCATTTTGATGCTCAACCAATGACGAATCTAGATTGATATTCATAAATTAGTGTATCTATACTTCATGATTTAAATGACTTTACTAGGTGAGGGAATTATTCTGTAGCATTGAGTTGTGTATGCTTACTTAGAGAGGGCTCCTACATAATTATGTGTGTCTAGGTCCTAGTCGATCTTAGAACATACTTTGATGAAATTTTGAGGCGAAATTGAAGTCTGCCTATTTAAGAGAGAGATTATCTAAGCATTGTTTGGTGAGCCAATAACTAGTATCCACCCTGTTAATATCAATCCCTAGTTTATCCCTTTGAGCCTTCATAAAATTTTAGCTTGCTTTTTATTGGCTTGTAAACCTGATAACCTACCCTATATTGTGGAGACACTTATGGTAAGTCTGATGATCACTGAGGTACCAAGGGGGGCAAGAAGATTGAAGATAAGGATGATTAATCAAGACCATGAAGACCGATAAAATTTACCCGAATTAGACCTGATGTCTCAAAATTACTTCATCTTGAGATGGCATCAAAACAGCAAAAGATTAATCCTCTTCGAAGCAAACTCACACTGCTCCACTCATCCATTGTCAAAAGCATGGAATGGTACAAACAAGATAACTCTCTTGGAGCTAGGACCAAAAAAAAAAAAGAAAGAAAAAAGGTCAAAACAAGAAAAAGAAGAAAAGGAAAGAAGAATAAGGGTCTCAAACTTTTGCAAAAGCAAAGATCATCCTCATCAGATCCAACTTATTGCCAAGGAGATGAAAGAAAATTTAAGCTCTATCTTTTCATGAACCAAGACAATAAGACTCCTAAAAGATGAATATGATGCCCAAAATTTAAGAATATTTCCAATAATATATGGTTCCAATGGAAAGTTTGTAGTGTGAAGGTTTGTTATTCATGTCACGTCAACTCCAACTTAAAAAATGGCCTTCGCTTAGCCAATATCCCTTATAGACCCCATTTCAAGCCTATTAAGACCTGTTGATTTCTCATGGTAGGTGGAGTCTATTAGTGGAGATTGTTTGAAAAAGCATACATAAGATAATATCTAAACTCAATGAGACCTTTAGCCAAGTAATGTGTATGTGCCTATCTGAAGTACAATAATTCTTACTCAAATGGAAATAATGCCCAAGTTTAGTACAGAAATTGGGGTTATGATGTTATAGATGTGTTATTTTGAAAGACCAAGCCCTGAGGTATATTGACACTAATTTTACAAAACTAACGTATGATTTTAAAATTAAAAAGTGTTTTCTTGTTACATGAGTCTTTAAGCTTAGGGAAGTACATTGCACAGTCAAACCATGAAGGACACATTAGGCAAAGGTGGGCTAATGAAAATATCATTTGCAAAGTCATAGAGAAGTTATCAACTAATGTGTTAAAGCGAGTATCTCTTGTATCTCTGACTACCCTGCTTGGGTTACCCTTACTATTCATATTTTCTACAACCATGGATGTGATATCTTTCTGTTGATATAATGTAAGACCTAAACAAACATCTCAAAGTTACCAACAGGAATGCTTTGGTCTATCACCTTAGTCTATGAGTCAATATAACCACTATAAGTATCACTTATGCATATCATACATACATACATGAGCATGTCTATACTTTTGTTGCCTTGTGTTGCCTATCCTTTTGTCAAAGTGAACAGTTGATACTTTGTGAAGTAAATTATGAGAAGCAGACATGAAAATCAAAGGGCTTGAAAGGCTAATTAAAAAAGATAAAAGGGAAGAAAGCTTGCAAACATATTCACTGGAGCCTATATATGAGGCATAATTGCCAATTTTAGCTTGCACATGGGGCAAAGATAAAGTATCTAGTGAAAAGAAAGATAAATTCTTAAAAGCAAAATCTATTAAAGAATGGAACAAGTGGTTAGTAGAAAGTCTGAACTCTTAAATGAATAAAGATACAAATGATAGAAGGTCAGTCTAGCTAGAATAGTTGAAATCGATGAAGAAAAAAGGTCCATCCCTATGGGTAAAGAATCAGGATAACGATCCATTTATGCAAAGGCATATGATTTTCTTTTGGATATATTAAAGTGTAACACCCTTATACCCTATATACATACAATACATATTTTCAGCATATGTAAAATATGCATATACGATATAAAAATGTCACAGACTGATTTAATAAAAAATTTCACATTTCTGTTTTAAGATTTCAAATACTAATATATAAAATAAATAGTATATAAATATTCTTTGCTTGTTATAGGAATCCAAAATAAATATTTTATATGAAAATCTCTGGAAAAAATTCGCCAGAGTTTTGTTTGAATTTGAGCGTTCCCAAAATTCAGCAAAACACAACCTGTATAAAGCAAACACTCCAAATAAAAATCAATTCACCATTTTACCAATACTTCTCAATTTCTCCATATTTTCCCAAAATACTTATATATAGATATATAAATTAACAACACATATAAAATCCCATCTGAACAAATTATTCAAAATATTCTTTACAATTTAGATTATATACTTCCAAAAACATATCATAACATATATAATATCAAAATACATTATAATATTAAATATCTACATGCTGGCAACTGGCTCTGATCTTGATGTACCAAAAAACAACTCTTCAAGCTCAATAAATACAAACCTATACCTGACCAGGTCTAGTAGAACTCTTTGGCTCTACCAAATCATCCATGATACCTAAGCGATGAATTACAATCGTGCTAAGCCGAAGCCTAGTGGTACAAACTTTGATAATAACAATAAAACTCAATGCAATGCCAATGCACAATGTAAATAGATGTCACATCATTCTACTTTCTTATATTTTTTAAATATTTTATAATCACAACTCATAGTATTATATTGCTCAATTGTATCACAATTTATAATTTAATTAAAGCAAAGACAAGCATGGGCCCAAAAAGGATCTAATACGCTATTCAAATTTCAGAGTTACTGCTTTGGTCCATAATGACACCATGTGTCTAGCCCCGTAGGCAATATATCCATTGATAATGTAACAACCCTAGTCTCTTGGACCTCAACCAGGCTAGACCCTTAGGCCCCAGTATCTTGGTTCTCAACCCGGCTAGACTGCTACATTTTTTGAGGCTTACGACCCAGACGTTTCACCCCAAAATATCACATTTATCACAACCTAGTCTTTTCACCATTCCAGTGTTTAGCCCGTAGGCAATCATAAGCATGCCGCCAAACCTAGAACTCTAAATATTAAATAACATACTAGGCACATAATTTATTTATATTTCTCATTATCAAATTCTTTCATAATTCCTTTATCAAAACTTTCCTCATTTTCTCATGATCAAACTAGGCACATTGCCTTATTATATTATCTTTTTCTCATTTTTTTTCGTTTATTCATTCTTCTCATTATTAATCTCTTTCTCATCGTCACATATTCAATCTAGGCACATTGCATTATTTTCACATTTTTTTTTTATTTTTTTCATTTTTCACATCTTTCTCATTTTTCTCACTTTTCTCATTTTTATCAATATCAATTCATTTCATTATTCCACATATCTCATTTTTGCATTTTCAACATATTACCCAATTACTTTGAGTATTTTCACATAATATGCATATTTCACATTTTACACAATTTAGCCATTATCAATGGCTTTTCACAATGCATTTAACACATATATGACATTATAAATGTCATAGCACATTATTCATACTCAATTAATGAACCAAGTAACTTAACATATTTTTCAACCAAAATGTGTTAAGCCCAAATGCCATGCAAATATAAACAATATATTCAAAGTTTGTACATACCTCCACTAGCAACCCAAAGCAAGCTTAACACAACCTCCAATCAAATCCTTCCAACTTACCCTTCACCACTTGGATGAAGCAAATCAACCTCCCTCAATGCCTATACCAAATGTGATCATACATAATCATTTAATATCACACTCTAAGGTATTCTCAACATCAAACCATAATTAAACATCACTCTAAACCAAATCCCAAAATTAAGCTTCACCTCACTTTAACTTTGAAAAATCATATCAAGCCATTTAAATTAGTGTTTTAAATTTATTAATATAATCAGAAACATGTTTTAGCATCTTTAAACAAATTATATTAATTAACCACATGCTTATGTTCAAAACCCTAAAATGGCATAACCTTCACCATTGAAGGATCTCCATTCCAACTCAATCCAATTATCATTTCAATCTTATTTCCACATCTTATATCATTAAGTAACATAATTTAAGCATTAAAATCAAACAATTAATCATTCTATGAAAATTCACTTTTTCAAAACCCTAAATCAATACTACCATCTTCAAATTCTATCCAAACTTAACTAAATCCATCATTTGATTTTAAAATCCTTGTTTATGCATCAAAACAACACATTTGGAACCAATTTACACAATTAAAACTCATGATTTCAAAAACTCAAATGTTCCATAACCTAAATTCTCTCTCTTCACCAAACTCAACTTTAATTCAACCATTTCTTAAATCTAACCTTAAAATCATTGTTAATTACTTAAAATAACTTCATCCATATCCAAATATATAATTAAATCTTAGAACTTCAAAAATTCAAAACACACATATTCAAACTTTTATAGAAATCCAAAGAAAAAGTGAGTAAACTTACTAATTAAAGAGGAAAACCTTATAACTCCACTTGAAACTTTGTAAATATTTCAATTAAATGAGTTTGGAAGAAGCAAATCCCTCTCTTGAAGCCATGAAAGTCGTCCTTGAAGGAAAGAAGAAGAAGAAGAAGATGAAAAAAAAGTGATTTTCTCTTTCCTCTCACTCACATTTTCAACCTTATATATATTACTATTTTAATATATTTTTAATTAATTAATTAATTAAAACCCCAAAATATTATCTTCCATCCAAAATTATTTATTTTTGAATTATTTTATTAATTTTAAATTTTTAAGATTTAATTACCAAAATACCCTTTTACTTTGACTTTTCTTTTAAAAAGTGTTGACAAAAAGCAAAAAAAAAGAGAAAACAAAAAAAGGGAGAAGAAAGAAAAAGAAAGGAAAATGAAAAAAGAAAGGCAAAAAAGAAAAGAGAGAGAAAAAGAAAAGAAAAAGAAGAAGAAAAAAAGAAAAGGAAAACAAAACCTAAGAAGGCGGTTCAGAAAGCCAACTGAGTTCTTTTTTACCTAAAGGAAGCAGATGAATTCTATTTAGTTTTCGAGAATGATTGACTTGAATTGGTCCAGTCCAATAAAAGATTCAAATAAAATCAGAGAATTAGGGGAAGGAGCATCTTTCATTTTATCCAACATAGCTCATAGTCAGCAATTTTAAAAGTGTGAGCGGGGATTTTTGCCCCCACTCCCAAGTGAAACGGTTCTTGTGACTTTAGCACTGTTAGGCTTGGGGCCTTAGAGAACACGGGCCTAAACCCAGAGAAAATGGAGTCACCACCTAGACGAACTGAGAAAAAGAAAGGAGTGGATGACTCGATTCCTAAGGAATCCCCAACCCGATAATAGGTTCGGAAAGTTGGGTATGCATGGGGAAGGTGGCAATGACCCAGTACCACCACAACCCCCGGTTCATTAGAACCGACCCCCTTTTTAGATCTAAATATTATTAAATTCTTAACTCATTATAACATCATCCATATTACACACATATTAAAGTAAATAAATATTTATTATATTAAAATCAATGAAGGTACAATCAAAACAATAAATGGGCAGCCATACAATATGGAAATATGCCCTTACAATGTCCAATATCTAAAATTAAAAAAATAGGAAACCCACAATTTGGTGGAAATGTGTCCTTTACATTAATCCTAAAACTCAAAAGAAATTAAATTACATTGGACCTAACTATTGAGATACCCACAAAGTGAAAACATACCTCTTACATTTTGGAAACTAAAATAATTAAAATAATAAATCAAATAAATAAAATCGTTCAATCATTCATTATGAGCAATAAAAATAAATCATTCATAAAATTAAAATATTAATGAATCGTCCATTCAAGACATAAAGCAACAACATCTAAGTTTTGAACTTTAAATAAAGCAACAAATATATAACTTTTAGGGTTTATACTTCAAATTAGGGTTTTAAACTTTTATGATTAAATTAGGGTTTTTATGATGAAAATTAAGACTTTGAATTTTAGGGATGAAAAAAAAAGGATTTTTAGGGTTTAGGAAAACAAGATTAGGGTTTGAAAGAGATTAGGGTTTGGAAGAGATTAGGGCTTGGAAATTGAAAAACTAGTTTTGGGAATTTTGAAAATAATTTAGGGTTTTAAAAATTTTGGGAAAGGCAGATTAAGATTTTTTTAAATGATTATATCATTGCTTCAAACCTTTTACCTATGGGGTGGACTTTAGGGTTTTAGGATTTAGTATTTTGGTTTGGAACTTTTGAGAATTGGTGTTAGGTGCTGGGGATTAGGGTTTTGGTTATTTAGAAACCTAAGTTTCAGAATATTTGGAAAACAAGTTTAGGGTTTTGATGAAAATTTGGTTACGATAAAAAATTTAAGACCTCTTTAATATTGATTTTTAATAAATAATGGCATGAGACATGGCTATTAAATGTGGTTAAATGAAGATACAGGGGATATTAATTGATAGTATTATCAAATAAAGCTCATTGGACATATTTAAACCAAGCCATAGTAAGTATGGGCTTCATGATACTAGTAAGCATGATTTTTTATGATTTTAAAAAGTTTAGAAGAACATACCTACTTTTGAAGACTCCACCAAATAAAGAGGGTTGATCCAAGCTGCTGCCAGCACCAAGCTTGATTTCTAACCAAGCCAAGTATGTTGATTCTGTCTTTGTTATTGCTTGTGTTTGCTCTCTTTTCTTCTCCAAAAAATTGAAATCCTCCTATTTAGTTTAAAATCTCTTATTTATAGGCAACTGTAAACCCTAATGCTCAGTGAAAATCGAATATATCTTAATTAAGGAAATAATAGACCGAATTAACTTTGTTTTAGTGGATGGAGAATTGGCAATTGTCGAATTGGCAAGGCCATGCCTGCGACTTGCCAATTCGTCAATTATTATTTTTATTATTTTTATTATATTATTATTATTATTATTAAAATAAATATTATATTTTTATAAAATAAATATTTATATTTTCTTTTTTTTCTCTTTCTAATTTATTATATTATTAAAATAAATACTATATTTTCTTTTCTTTTTTATTTCATATTAATAAAATAAATATTATATTATTATATGTTTGGATTTTAATATTGTGCTAGACCAAATTTAAGTTTGTAAAATTATTTTGTACTGTTTTAAATCTTTAGACTTGACTTAACCGTATTTTAATTAGTGTCGAATTGGACTTGATAAAAAATTAAGGGTTTACAGTTTGCCCCCTGTTTGAGCAATCTGAGACTATAGCAAAAGAGAGCGAAAAGCAATATGATTTTTGACTGGGTTTAGAACCAGACTGAACTTTGGATTTTGGACCCGAAATGAGCTTTGGATTCAAAAAATAATTTAGGTTCTGGACCCAAGGTGAGTCTAGACTCAGAAATAATTTGGATTCTCGACCCGAGATGAGTTATGAACTAAAAAATAATTTAGATTCCGAACCCGAGGTGAGTTCTAAAATAAAAAATAATTTAATATTTAGACCCAAGGTGAGTTCTGGACTCAAAAATAATTTGAGTTCTCGAAACGAGGTATTTGCAAAAGATAATTATAATCAGTAAGATATCTGCAAAAATTTTGCAAAAAATTTAGCTATTGCAAAAAATTTGACTATTTTTATCATACCTATATCCTCTTGTCCCCTGCGTAGAAAAAATATTTTAAAAGCATACAAAATATTTTTAGACACCAAATATTTACTGTTGGCATGTGAAAATAAAAATAAAAATATAAAATATCAGTTGCTTTTAAAAAAGTGAAAACAATTGAATTTACTGTTTATTCACTATTTATTCACGTGAATTGCTTTTTGCTTTTTTTTTTTTGTCTTTTTCCTTTCTTTTTCATTTATTTAAATGATCATCAGTCCTTGTTTCATTTCATTCAAACTTATATACACATACTTACAGTAGCAAATGGAGAGGATGAACGCTTTAAGATCAGGGCCTCGATCTAACGCTGGGTTGCTAGAATTTATTCAAAAGCATGAAAATGAAAATATTGATCTTCTAGATGGGATGCCACTTTATCACAGTTCACGTAAAAAAATTGAAGTAATGCTGCAATTTAATATTTTAGTAGCACAAATATTTATTATTATTTTTTATATTATTATTTATTATTTTTTTTACATATGAGCAAAAATTATTAAGCAAAGAGAGAAAAGAGAAGTTATTATTTAGAAGATTATTTAATTTATATATTATCAAGTAGGAGATAAACTGTAGACCATGAGATCCTTTCTCCTATTTCAGATGATGACTGTTATAAACCTGACCTTCAAGAAAATAGGGACTTGTGTATTTTTCCTTCGAGTGAGTTTCAAATGGGTGATATACCTCCTCCTTTATTAGGCGATGACTTTTTTAGGGCGTTATTTGATCATGGTCCACCTCCTTCTCCTCAGTGAATGAAAATATATTGACCAGTCATGTAAAATAAATAAAAAATATTTAACTTTGCAACTTGGACTTTTCCCTCTCTTTGTTTTTTGTGAACTTAATTTTGAAATCGAATGTTGGCTTCATCAAATTAGTATCTATATACCACAAGCTTGGTCTTTTAAATTAACATATCTATAGCATCATAACCCTAGTTACCGTACTAAACTCGGGAATTAATTCTGTTTGAACAAGAATTGTTGCACTTTAGATAGGCATATACATATTACTTAGGCCAAAAGGTATCATTGAGTTTATATAATATCTATCTCGTATGTATGCTTATTCAAACAATCTCTACTAATAGATTTTACTTACCAAAAAGAGATCAGTAGGTCTTTAATAGGCTTAAAATGGGGTCTACAAGGGACATGGGTTAGATGAAAGCCATTTGCAAATTGGAGTTGATGTAATACTATTAACAAATCTTCACACCGTAAACTTTCCATTGGAGCCACAAGTAACTAAGAATAATCTTAAACTTTAGACATTTTAAACTATAGATTATTATTGTCTTGCTTCATGAAAAGATAGAATTCAATTTCCTTATAACTTCTTGAGAGAAATCTAGATCTAATTAGGACGATCTTCGTCTTTTCCTTTTGCTTTTGTGCAAACTTAGGACCCATTTTTTTTAGATCATCCTTTTTAGGTTTTCAATCTTGTGAGCTTTTATTTTCTCTTTTATCTTCTTCTTCTCTTCTTTTTCTTCTTCTTTTTTTTGTTGGGTTATAACTCTAAGAAAGTCACATTGTTTGTGCTATCCTATGTCTCTGAATATGAGGTAGCATGAACTTGCCTTAATAAGGATGGATCATTTTGTTGCCCTGATGCCACCTTAACGATGAAATAGATCTAAAAAAGTAGGTCTAGTTTGGATAAAATTTTAACTATCCTTATAGTCTTGACTAAGCATCCTTTTCCTTGATCTTCTTGCCCCTTCACCTCAGGGATCATCAGACTTGTCATAAGTGTTACATCAACATAGGGTAGGTTATCGGGCTTACAAGCCAATAAAAAGAAAGTTAAAATCTTATGAAGGCTCAACAAGACGAACTATGGATTGATGTTAATAAGGTGTTGTTGGCTTATTAAACAACGCCTAGATCATTTCTCCTTTAAATGAATAGAGTTTAATTTATCCTCGAAAGTTTTTCAAAGCATGTTGTGAGACCATCTAGAATCTAGACACAGGTAATTATGTAGGAGCCCTCTGTAAGTAAGCATTCATAGTTCCATTCTGCAGAACAATTCTCTCACCTAGTAAAGTTATTCAGATCATGATGCATAAATACCCTAATTTATGAATATCAAGGTAGACTCGTCATTGGTTGAAAACCAAAATGTCAAAAACCAACAAATTATAATTGCAACAAAAGTGATTTATTTAAACCATCTTAATTTGAAAAACATAATTGTTCAAAATAAGTACTAAAAAAAGCAAAATAAAATAAGCAACACATCAAGCTAAGGTAGCTTTGTTGAATGAAATTTCTCCTTACTTCACATCTTCAATACTCCCATCTTGAAAGTAGGATAAGACAAAATCTTCCTCCAATCATCCTCCTACCATGAAGGTTACTGGTGGTGGCACTCTGTTGACCCTAGGTAAAGGATTATTTTTTGTGCTGGGCTTATCAGGTTCAGGTAACTTTCTACTATCAATTAAATTCTAGATCTCATGCCTCAACCTCAAACATTTTTCCATCTTGTGCCCTTGCATTTGAAGGAATTGGCATAATACCTTAGCATCAAAGTTACATGGAAGAGGATTAGGCAAAGGGCGAGGAGTCAAGAGTTGTAAAAATCCCTTCTTTTGTAGATTATTGAGAACCCAAGATAGTGGATTCTCCAATTCTGAAAACTACCTCCTTCCTCATTAACCAGTTGCATTAACATCAACTAACTTTTGCATGCTTTGATTACCAGACTGGTAGTTTCTTTTCTCATTCCTCCTTGCCGAAAAGTTGTTCTTCTCCCTTTCCCACTTTTTAATTTGCAAACCAGCTTTCAGAAGATCTTTGAAATCTAGGATGAGCGTATGAGACATCCTTTCACAAAGACTAGGCAACACTCTTCTTACAGTCATCCTAATTTGATATGATTCATCAGGCCTCTTCTTGAGTAATGCGACCTTGTTTCTTCACCTTTTCACATAGTCAACGAAGTTCTCATTTTATTTCTGCCTTATCGACTTAACTTCCATCAAAGTGACTTCTAACTCTGTATTGTACTTGTATTACTGGATGAAAGCCTTGTATAACAAATCCAAGCGCTTTTGAGTACCATTCTCTAAGGTGTTGAACTAATTCTGGATAATAGGGTCCAATGAAAGCATAAAGTACCTTAGAGTTTGAGCAGGTTGCATAGCAATAATGTATTGCTTCACATGGGGATAAGAATTTCCAGTTCCATCAAACTTGGCAAAGGAAGGCATCTTGAACTTGTACAAAACCTCTTTGTCTTATTCAAACAACTTGTCGACCTTCGACATTTCTTCAATTTTTAGCTTCTTTTCAAAGTTCTTTTTCAAATCATCAATCAACTTCTCAACATCTGAAGTGTTAGTCTTTTCCACGGCTGATCTTTCAACAATCTTTGACTCCTTCTTCTTATCTTGAGAAACTTAAAAATATTAAGCTTAGTCATTATCATCATCAATGACTACTTTGTTATCATTAAAGGCTACTTCACTGACCTTAGCCTTCCCTTTGTCCTTCAGTTTCTTTGTGCTGGCAGATGCCTCGGTAGTATTTTCCAAAAGTGTAGCCAGTTGGCTCCTTATAGTCTCAGCCAAGGCCTCCTTCAGTTCCTCCATCTTGGCATTGAGGGCGTTGTCCACCATCCTTTGAATTTGTGCATCACCGGCATAGGTTGGGTTGTCATACGCTCTTGAACTGCTATACTCCAGGTCTGTGAGCCAGAAATGATCAATGACATATTATGCAAATATGTGTACGCATGTATGCATGTATGCACAAAGAACAAGCTATCAAAAATAATTAGGACATTCCTTCCAACCTTATAACTTCCACACATAAATGGCAAGTGTCTTTTCTGAGGTATATGATCAACAAAATATCAATATGGGATATTCTGTTTTTAAAAAATTTCCTCGGACGATTTTAACCAATAGTTATATTTTCAAACATGGACGTCAATCCATGATAATTCCCATTAATTAGGCTTTAATCCATTGAATCTTAACTAAAATAGATTTTAAGCTATATTGGATTAAAACTAAATTAAGAGGTTTATCATAAATAAATTTCCCATTTGAAGAAAAGCAACTAATGATTCATGCCAAAAACAAGCCCATGATTAATAATTATTGGTATAAGCTAGGCTCAGAATTGATTTTTGGTATTCCATAATTAGCCTTAATGATTTGTAAGCTCTTTTTAAGAAAATAATTTGTAATTTCATTTCAAAGCCTTTGGGCTTTTAAGTTTGGGCCATATGGTTGAAATTTGTTTTTGACCTATCTTGAAAAGACTATCTTGAAGATTTTGAAAATTTGGTATTTGGTCTTTTGGATTTAAAGGAAAAATTATTTTGAGTTTATAATATGATTAGGTCATATTAGAAAAAGAACAAATCAAATAATCCATGGTTTAAACCAAGATAAATTAATCATAGTAAAAAAAATAAGCATTTAGGGAAAAACCTTAGGAAAATAGCTAGGCTAATTACATGAACTCTAGTCTTTGGGTTGAAAAATTTAGGCTCTCATAGCAGGTATATACCAAACGGTATAAGGCTATGAATGGTTATGCCATGCTCAATCTCCATACCTTGAGTGAAAGTATGGTATCTCTTATATAACACAACATGGGTAACATGAGCATCCTAACTCATACACACATTGCAATCTAAATGATGCAATGGATAATATCATAATAAGAAATAATAAAATAATATAAAGACCAACGGAATTAACTTCTCATATCCCCAGTGGAGTCGCCACTGTGAGCGGGTATTTTTACCCCCACTCCCAAGTGGAATGGTTCTTGCGACTTCGGCACTGTTAGGCTTGGGGCCTTAAAGAACATGGACCTAAATATGGAGAAAATGGAGTCGCCATTCGGACCGGCCGGGAAAAAGAAAGGGGTGGATGAATCGATTCTTAAGGAATCCCCACCCCCTATTGGTTTTGAAAAGTTGGGTACGTATGGGGAAGGTGAGAATGACCCAGCACCCCTACAGTGCTCGATTAATTAGAAATGATCTCCTTTTCAGGTCTAAATATTATTAAATTCTTAACTTATTATAACATCGTCCATATTATACACATATTAAAGTAAAAAATATTCATTATATTAAAATCAAAGAAGGTCCAAAAAAATAATAAATTGGCACCCATACAATATAGAAACATGCCCTTACAATGTCCAATATCCAAAACTAAATAAAATAGGACACCCCTCATTTGGTGAAAATGTGTCCTTTACATTAATCCCAAAACTCAAAAGAAATTAAATTACATTGAACCTAACTAATGAGGCACCCACAAAGTGGAAACATACCTCTTACATCTTGGAAACTAAAAGAATTAAAATAATAAATCGAATAAATTAAATCGTTCAATCATTCATCATGAGCAATAAAAATAAATCATTCATAAAATTAAAATATTAATGAATCATCCGTTCAAGACATAAAACAACTTCTAAGTTTTAAACTTTAAATAAAGCTACAAATATATAACTTTTAAGGTTTATACTTCAAATTAAAGTTTTATTTAAAGTTTTATGATTAAATTAGTAAGTATGGACTTCATGATACTAGTAAGCATGATTTTTTATGATTTTAAAAAGTTTAGAAGAACATACCTATGCTTAAAGGCTCCACCAAATTGAGAGGGTTGATCCAAGCTGCTGCCTGCACCAAGCTTGATTTATGGTCGAGCCAAGTATGTTGATTCTGTCTTTGTTATTGCTTGTGTTTGCTCTCTTTCCTTCTCCAAAAAATTGAAATCCCCTTGTTTAGTATTAAAATCTCTTATTTATAGGCAATTGTAAGCCCTAATGCTCAGTGAAAACCGAATATATCTTAATTAAGGAAATAATAGACTGAATTAACTTCGGTTTAGTGGATGGCGAATATGCTTGCCAATTCGCATAGGCTGAGACCTCCAACTCGTCAATTATTATTTTTTTATTTTTTATTTTATTATTATTAAAATAAATATTATATTTTTATAAAATAAATATTTATATTTATATTTTCTTTTTTCTTTTTTATTTATTATATTATTAAAATAAATACTATATTTTCTTTTCTTTTTTATTTAATATTAAAAAAATTATATTATTATGTGTTTGGATTTTAATATTGTGCCAGACCAAATTTAAGTTTGTAAAATTATTTTGGACTATTTTAAATCTTTAGACTTGACTTAACTGTCTTTTAATTAGTGCCAGACTGGGCTTGGTAAAAAATTACTAGAAAAGTTCTTAGACTTGATATTCCAAAAGAGAAAAGGATGAAAAGAAAAAAAAAGAGGGTGGTCTAAAGATCAAAATAATACTGATTGGATCTAGATTTCAGCCAAGAAGATGGAAGGACATTCAAGCTTTATATTTTCATGAAGTCAGAAGATAAAAGTGATGTCCAGAAGGTGAAAATGGAAACCTCTAGCAGTATACAGTTCCAACAAGAAGATTATAGTGTGAAGGTGTATTAGCAGTGTCACATCAGTTCTAGCTCAAAGATGGCCTTCATTTAACCCATGTCCCTTATAGACCTCATTTCAAGCCTATTAAAGACCTATTGATCTCTCTTGGTAGGTAGAGTCTATTAGTAGAGATAGTTTGAATAAGCATGCGTATGAGATAGACAATAGTTAACTCAATGAGACCTTTGGCCAAGTAATGCTTATGTGCCTATCTGAAGTGCAACAGTTTGCTCAAATGGAAATGATTCCCGAGTTTAGTATGGTAACTAGGGTTGTCATGTTATAGATATGTTAACTTGGAAAGTCGAGTCCTGAGTACAATGTTACTGATTTGACAAAATCAACATTTGATTTTAAAATTTAAAAAAAAACTATTTTCTTTTTGCATAAACCTTCAAGTTAAGGAAAATATGTTATATTGTCAAACCTCAAAGGGTATAATGGCAGAAGAGGGCTAATGAAAGAATCACTTGCAAGGTCATATCTTGAAGAAGTTTCCAACCAAATGTGTTGAAACAAATATCTCTTATGTCTTTTGCTACCATGCTTGGGCCTCCACTACTCATGTTTCCAAAATTCTAGAAATAAAGCCATAGATGTGAAGAATTCTATTGTTCTAATGCAAGAACTGAACAAGCAACTGGAAAGAACCAATGAAATAAACCATCTCGATCTGTGAGTCAATAGAACTACTGTAAGTATTATTCATGCATAAATGGGCATTTCATAATGCATTTTTTTTTATCTTGCGTTGTCTATTCTTTGTCAAAGTAAACAAAAGATACTCTATGAAGCAAACATCAAGCAGATATAGAATTAGGGGGCATGGAAGGCCCATTGCTTGAGGAAGATCCAGGCACTTCACAGAAATGGAGATGCGTGCTTGTGCAAAGAATCAGACAAAATGCAAACATCAATCAAAACCTATATTGAAAAAAAAAATCAGTGGTTTGAGCCTACACAGGAGGTAAAGTTTCTCCTTTCAATTTTTTGAGTCTATGCATGTAAAAAATATTTTTAGACTCACTTTTAATATTTTTACCACGCAGGGGGTAAAGAGAGGATAGAAGGATTAGCTAAAAAATAGCTGAATTTTTTGGAAAAAGAAGAACAAAAAGAACAGAACAAGAAGAAAATAAGAACACTAAAAGATTGAAGATGCAAAAAGGTAAAAGATCAGACCAGCTAGAAGAGCTAAAGTTAATGCAAGATGCAAAAAGGTAAAAGATCAGACCAGCTAGAAGAGCTAAAGTTAATGCAGGATAAATGTCCCAAGTTGAAGATCCATTTTGAATCTCCAAAAGATGAAGATCCATTTTTAAAGGGTGAAGACCTGATATCCAAGGATGAAGATCCATTTTGAAGAGTGAAGACACGATGTCCAAGGATAAAGATCCATTCTGAAGGGTGAAGACCTAATGTCCAAGGATGAAGATCCATTTTGAAGGGTCAAAACCCAATGTCTAAGAATGAAGATCTATTTTGAAGGGTGAAGACCCACAATCCATTGAAGAATAGAACAACTGGCTAAAAGAAAGCCAAAACTCTCAAATGATAGAAGGTCTACAGAATCCATTGAAGAATGGAATAACTGGCTAGAAGAAAGCCAAAATTCCTAGATAAGAGAAGGTTAGCATAATCCATTGAAGAATGGAACAAGTGGTTAGAATAAAGCCTGCACTATTAAATAATAAAAAGTCAGTCTAGCTAGAAGAGCTAAAGTTGATCCATTGAAGAATGGAGTGAGTGGCTAAAAGACAGCCATGACAGAAGGTCACCTAAATCCAGTCTTGGGTCTAGAACCCAAAATCCAATCTCGGGTAGAGAAACCCAAAATCCAATCTTGGGTCAAATACCCAAATCAAATCCAATCTTGGGTTGAGTACCCAAACCAAAATCCAATCTCAGGTCAAGAATCCAAAATTCGATCTTGGGTCGAGAACCTAAAATTCAGTTGTGGGTCGAGAACCCAAAATCCAATCTTGGGTCAAGTACCCAAAACAAATCCAATCTTGAGTTGAGTACCAAAATTAAATTCAGTTTTGGGTGGAGAATCCAAATTTAGTCTCGGGTTGAGAATCCAAATTCAGTCTAGAATCGAGTACCCAAACCAACTCAGGTCTAGAACGGGTTCAAAAGTCATATTGCTTTTCACTCTCTAAATAAATCAAAGATCGTTCAAGAAAGGGGCAAACTGTAGACCCTTAATTTTGGCCCTAAGATAGTCAATCCCAATTAAAAAAAAGGTCAAGCTAAATTTGGTTCGATTTTAAAAGCTTAAAGCTTCAATTTAGGTCTGTCCAATTTTTTAGAAGACCTAAAATAAGCTAGTTAGATTTTAAATGCTAAAATAGGTCTGATACAAATACAGAATGAGTCGATCCATGCCTAATATGATTTTTCAATGTTGAATCTACCCCTGCCCACAAGCCTGGCTAGCCGTGGTGAATTGGCACTCCCAATTCACCTCAGGCCCGAATTGGCAGCCAACTCGCTACAACTTGCAACGTTACTTCTGAACTTTGGGCTTGTCTGCATCCATATTCAATTTGAATTAGTTTCCAATTTTAATTATAATCTAATTAGCTTTGGGAGTCTTGAGGGATTTAACCTAATGTATTTTATATAAATATAGGGTTTTAAAGTCTAGAGGGGAAATCAAAGGATCGTCAGACAACCAATAATTTATTAAGCAGCAGCCAGAGCAATTAACACGGAGGCAATAACTAAAAAAAAGGGCACCATCCAATACCTTCATTGATCCAGGTTCTCAAAGATAAGAGTTTAGCTCAATATATCACATTGGGAGGAGTCAAAAAACGCAGGTCTTGTTTTCTAAATTCTTTAAATCATAACAAAGTCTGATTTATTAATATCATGAATTTCACACTAGTGGTTTTATTTGGATAATGTCTAGTGAGCTTTGTATGATAATGTCATCAAGTTATATTTATTATATGATAACTTAAATACACCTAGTAGTTGAAACCATAACCCATTTTCTAAAAACCTTAACCCTAATTTGTTTTCCAAAATAGCCAAAACCATAATCTATTTTCTGAGACCTAAACCCAAAACTTTATCCAGAATTCAAACCCTAATTTCCTAAACCCTAGCTCCAAAAAACCCTAAATTTCCTAAACCTTAGCCCAAACCATAATTCTACAAACCATTAAAACTTCAAAATCTTTAATCCAGTAACCCTATTTTCCAAAGTTTCCTAACCTTAATCCTATAACCCAAAACCAATTTATCTAGTAGCCTCAAAATCCTAATTTTCAACCTAAAACCTCAATTTCCAAGATAAAACCCCAAAATCCTAAATTGAATCTTATAAGCCCTAATTTAAGATGTAAACCCTTAGTTATGTATATATTAAATATTTTAAACCCTAGTTTTGATTATTTAATTTATTACATACTCTTATGAATGTATGATTTATTTTATTTGGCTTATGATGGATAATTTATTTTATTTTGTTCAATTTGGATGATTTAATTTTAATTATCATACTTAAATGGTTTAATCTATTTGATTATTTGTTTATTCGGATTCTAAAATTGTAAAAAGGCATGTTTCCACTTTGTGGATGACTTGTTTATTTAATTTGTTTCTTTTATGTTATTTTTGAGGATTAAATGCAGGGGGCATGTTTCCACCAATCGGTGGATGCCCTATTTTGGTTTTATTTGTACGTTGGACATTGGACATTATAATGGGATATTTTCATCCTTCGATGGGTACCTGTTTTATTTATTTACTTTAATAAGATGATGAATCTTCATTTATTTTAAAATATGTGTAGTATGGATGATATTATAATATTTAAGAATTTAATAATATTTAGACCAAAAAAGGAGACCGATTTCAATAAATTGGGCGTTATGGGGGGTGCTGGATCATTCTCACCTTCCCCATATGTACCTAAATTTTTGAACCCATTAGGGGGTTGGGGATTCCTTAGAAATTGAGTCATTCACCCCTTTTCTTTTTCGGTCTGTCCGGGCGGTGACTCCATTTTCTTCGGGTTTCGCCCGTGTTCATTAAGGCCCTGAGCCTAACAGTGCCAAAGTTGTAAGAACCATTTTTTAAAACATTCACTCGGATGGTTTAACCATTAATTGTATTTTCAAATGTACTAGTCAGTCCATGATAATTCCCTTTAACTAAGTCAGAATCCATTAGTCTAATAAAAGATAGCTTTTATGATATATTGGATTAAAACTAAATTAAAAGATTTATCATAAATAGATTTCCCATTTGGAAAAGCAACTAATGATTCATGCCGTAAATAAGCCCATGATCAGTAATTCTTTGTATAAATTTGGCCACAATTGATTTTTCGTATAAATAGCTATAAGCCCTTTAAGAAAAAGTTGTAATTTTAGATGAAATGAAAAAATAATTTTGTAAAAGGTTTGTTTAAAAATGAATTTTGGGCTTTGTATTTTGACTATGAGGTAGAAAAGAAAATTTGACCTATTTTTATGGTCGTATACCATGTTGAAAATTTTTAAAAAATTTGTTTTCATCTTTTGATCTTAAAGGAGTAAAAATTATTTTGAGCTTGTAATATAATGAGGTCATATTACAAAAAGAACAAACCAAATAAGCCATGGTTCAAACCAAGATATATCAATCTTAGTTAAACAATAAGCATTTGGGTAAAAACCTAAAAAAAGTAACTAGGCTAATTACATGAGCTTTAGTCTTTGAGTTGAGAAGTTTAGGCTCTCATAGCAAGTATACACCAAAAGGTACAAGGCTATGAGTGGTTATGCTATGCTCGATCTCTATACCTTAAGTGAAAGCATGGTATCCCTTACATAACACAACACGGGTTACACAGGCATCCTAACTCATTCACACAATGTAAACTAAATGATGCAATGGATAATATTATAATAAGAAATAATTAAATAATATAAAGACCAATGGAATCAACTTCTCTTATCCCCAGTGGAGTCGCCTTGTGAGCGGAAATTTTTGATCTCACTCCCATGTGGAATGGTTCTTGCAACTTCGGCACTGTTAGGCTTAGGGCCTTAGAGAACACAAGCTTAAACTCGGAGAAAATGGAGTCGCCACCTGAATGGGCCAAGAAAAAGAAAGGGGTGGATGACTCAATTATTAAGGAATCCCCAACTCCCTTTTTGGGTTTAGAAAGTTGGGTACACATGGGGAATGTGAGAATCATCCTAGTTCGATATGGACATGGTCCATATCAAATTAGGCATGGTGTAATTTGATATGGACCATCCATATCGAATTGGACAAGCCTAATTCGATATGGCATGATCCATGCCGAACCAAACTTATTTCAATCTCAAATCAGACCGTTTTAGGCCTTTAAAAATTGAACCGGACTTATTTTAGGCCTCATAAAATTGGACCAATCTAATTAAAAGCTTTAAAATAGATTTAAGCTATTTAGAATGGACCAATCATGACTTAGGCATTCTATAATTAGGACCAAACTAGCTTAGGGCCAAAATAAAGGGTCTACAGATATCTGCTTTGGCTATGAGATGTGAAATATTGTAAACTTTATGAGTTTTGGCTACCTTCTTGAGGATACTACACTCATTAAACCAATGATAATTGTTGAAATTTATCTCTTTGTAAGGTTTCCATGGATATTAGACAAAATCAGAACAGCGGAATAAAGAAAAATATGATGCATGAAAACCTACCAGTATCCATGTTTTCAATTAAATGGAAGGAAAGGGTTAATCTATCTTTCCTCATGTAGCAAAATTCAATATTTTATTTTTAATAACAGAAGGATCACCGGGCATTGCTAAATATGAACACCCTTTACTGTATCCACTTGAATAAATTGAAATTTAAAATAGGCAACTGTGTGTGCTAGCACTCTTTTTCTAAAGACTTTCCTTAGAAAACTCAATAAGTCCCTCTCAGTTTTCTCTTAAAAATCATAGAAAAATTGATGGCAATATAATGTATATATTTAGGCTTCTTAGGAGAATTTGTTAGGGTTTTTTTTATCCTAATCTTATTCACATGATGTTACTCTCAATAGGAGAGGTCAGGGGTTTGAACCTTAAAAATGATTTCCAAGGTTCGAGCTTTTTTAAATAATATATATATATTTGATATATACATATAAATATAAATATATATATATAAATTGAGATTTTCTAAAATCCTTTTGGAAATAGAATAAATAAATAAATAAATATATATATATATATATAATTCCACTAGGTTATAAAATGTTTATAGCCCATTACGCATCCTTAAATGTTTATATATATCATTACATAAATAAAATATTTTATTTTCATAACGTTTCCAAGAATGCATAAACGGACTTAAGATTAGTTATTCATATTTTAATTCATTCTATGTGTGTGACCCTGTAGGTTAACTTAATATTGGCAATGTGCTTAAACAATTATTTTAAGCCCATAAATGATTGCGAGCAAATATCATTTATATTTTTGGGCAATTTAGGCTCGCTATTAAGACTTTCTATTGACTTTTGAATGTTTTTATAGAGAAAATTTATTTAAGGAAGAGTTGGAGTTGAAGAAGAAAAGTTAAACTAAAGGCTAAAAATTTGCAAAAAGTTTGCTGATAGGAGCCTTGGGCAGGGCTGTTGACAGACTTGATCTAACAGTTTTGAAGATAATCTAACAACTGGTATTTAATTTGTTTTGATGCGTTGGAAATACAATTTTGCTAGGTTTTTGAAGGATAAATATGATCTTATAATTTCCTATTAGTTAGGAATTTGATTTTGGAAATTATTGTTATTTTATTATTTTTATTTTTAATTGTATTTTTAAGTTTTCCTAGTTAGACTTAATTTAGAAAGTCTTTTGAGACAAGTGGTATATAAGCTGGAATTTCTAGCAACCCTAAGATAGTTTTTTTTTACACATTTAGATGCTGCAATTTTACATAATACTAAGGTTTTCTTTTCTTATAAAGCATGAGCAACTAATTTTTTATTAGTGGAAGGGTAATTGAAGTTTATATTCATGAACAAAATTTAAGGGAGCTTGTTGTCCCTCTTACCAATCAACAACCCTTGTGCATCACATATCTAGCTTTGAATGCTGCTTTTGAACTCAAATCTAGCTTGATACATCTACTGCCCAAGTTCCATGGTTTAGAAAGTGAAGACCCACACAAGCATCTTCAGGAATTTCATATTGTTTATTCAAGTATGTGACGCAAGGGGTGACAGAAAAGTAGGTTAAATTGAGAGCATTCCTCCTTTTTTTTAATAACCAAGAAAAAGATTGGCTCTTTGATCCACCATCAAGTTTAATAAATACATGGATTGAATTGGTACGGACGTTTTTAGATAATTTCTTTCCCACTTCAAGAGCTACCAACATAAGGAGGGAAATATGTGGAATTAAGCAAAAAGATTACAAAAATCTCTATGAATATTGGGAGAGGTTTAACAGGTTATGTACAAGTTGCCCCCAACATGGGATTACTGAGTAAGCCCTACTGCAATATTTTTATAGGGGACTCCTATCTGCTGAAAGAAGTATATTGGATGCCACAAGTGGAGGTGCTATAATTAACAAGACTCCTTAAGCAGCAAGAGATTTGATCTCTGTCATGGCAAATACATCTCAACAATTTGGAAGCAAAACAGAGACTATAGAAGGTTTAACGAGGTAAGTATTTCATCTCTTGAGTCTAAAATTTCACAATTGACAATCTTAGTTCAAAATATGGCTTTAGGTAATGCACAACTAGCTAGAGCATATGAAAATCATGCTCATTTAAGACATTCCATGAATATGTGCCCTACTCTCTAAGAGGAGGACCCTTAACAAGTAAATAATATAGGTGGATTTCCCAACCGGCCCCAAAGACGTTTTGATCCATACTCAAACACTTTGAATATGGGGTGGAGGGACCAATCAAATTTTAATTATAGAGTAAAAAAATAAAAAATTCACAAGCATTCTATTTAAGACCACCTCCACAATAGTCTCCTCCACCACAAAATCTAGTATATCCCTTAACGATATGTTTAAGGCTTATATGACTAACACTCAACAATTTCAACAGGAAACCCAATCAAGTATTCAAAATTTGGAGAGTCAAATTAGTTAATTGGCCACATTGGTGGGTAAGTTGAGTCTCAAAGGAAGTTACACTCTTAAAAGGTGGTGAATCTGAAGCAAAATGCAAGCACAATAACTTTGAGAAGTGGAAAAGAGCTACTAGACAGTGCACATCAAAAGCAAACCCTTAGGCAGGGTTAAAGAAGATAGCAAAATCTAAAATTTTAGTGCAACAAGATGAGCAACCTGCCACTTCCAGCAATGATCAACCTAACTGTTAGTGATTCCTCTTCCTTTTCCATAGAGGTTGGCTAAATCAAAAAAAGAAAAGAAAGAAAAAGAAATTCTAGAGAATTTTTTTCAAGGTTGAAGTGAACATCCCATTGCTTAATGTAATTAAACAAGTACCAAGGTATGCAAAATTTCTCAAAGAATTATGTAGCAACAAGAGGAAGCTCAATGAAAATGAAAACGTAAGTGTGGGAAAAAATATAACAGTTGTGATTAAAAGGTAACCAAAATGCAAGGATCAAGGTATGTTTGCTCTTTTTTGTAAAATAGGCAATTTAGGCATTAAAAGAGTAATGCGTGATTGGGGAGCATCCATTTATGTTATGCCTTGGTCTATTTATTCTTCTTTAAAAGCTAGTCCTTTGAAAGAAACAAGTGGTCGTACGATTAGCTGACAAATCTGTAGTTTACCCCAAGGGAGTAATGGTCTTATTTTTCCAGTTTATTTTTATATACTTGACATGGCCGAAGATCAATCTTCTAATTCTTTTGAGATTTTATTAGGTAGACCTTTTCTAACCATAACTAAAACAAAAAATGATTGTCATAATGGTACACTCACTATTGAGTTTGACGGTGAAATTGTTAAATTTAATATTTATCATACTATGAAATATCCTAGTGATTTGTCTTATGTATATGGGATGGATGTGGTAGATTCCTTAAGTCAAGAATTATTTGAGTTAGGTGATGCTAATAAGTTGAATGTTACTTATTGTAAAAATATTATAGTTGGTACCTTGGCAAATTTAAAAGTAGAAGTTGCCTTAGATGAGGAGTTGTGTGAAGTGGTGCACGAGATGGAAGCATTCAAGCAAGTAAAAATTCCCATTCAATCTGTATTACCAATATTTCACCCCAAACCTTTGCCTTATATTGTGTAGGCACCTAATTTGGAGTTGAAGCCACTGTCCAACCATCTAAAATATACCTATTTAGGAGAAAACAATAGCCTCCCAGTGATAATTTCTAGCAAACTTACAAAAGGAGAAGAGGAGAGCTTGATTCAGGTGCTTGATTCAGTTGCTTAAGGAATATAAGGGAGCCAAAGGATGGACGATAGCTAACATCAAGGGAATATCACCTTCCATATGTATGCATAAAATTCCAATGGAAGAAGATAGCAAGTTAAGAAAAGAAGCTCAAAGGCATTTTAACCCACCCATGATGGAAGTGGTGAAAAAAGAGATTTTGAAGCTCCTTGATGCAAGTATAATCTATCCAATTTTGGATAGTAAGTAGGTAAGTCTAGTTCAGGTGGTACCTATGAAAATGAGTTTTACTATAATTAAGATTGACGATGGTGAGTTAGTTCCTACTTGAGTTCAAAATGGATGGAGTGTTTGTATTGATTATAGAAAGTTAAATGCATCTACTAGAAAAGAACATTCCCCCCTCCCTTTTATTGATTATATATTAGAATGGTAAATTGGTAGAACTCACCATTGTTGCCTTGATGGTTATTAATGTTTTATCAAATTTTAGTAGCACCGAAGGACCAAGAAAATACCACATTTACTTACCTATTTGGTACTTTCATACATCAGAGGATACCATTTTGTCTTTGCAATTCTCCAGCTACATTTCAGAGGTGTATGGTGAGTATTTTTTCAAAATAAGTGCAGGAAATTATAGAGGTTTTATGGATGACTTCACAGTATATGTGAATTCTTTTAATGAATGTTTAAATAACTTGACAAAAATCCTTGATAGGTGTCTAGAGTCAGATCTTGTATTAGATTATGAAAAGTGTCATTTTATGGTTGAACAAGTACTGATTTTAGGACATATAGTGTCAAGGAGAGGGATTGAGGTAGATAAAGCTAAAATAGATGTCATTAAATCTCTATCTTACCCCGTAAGTGTACGAGAGATCCATTCTTTCCATGGACATGTAGATTTTTACAGATGCTTCAATTAGGATTTCTTGAAGATAACTTAACATCTATGTCTGTGTAGACCCTTAATTTTGGCCCTAGTAAATATGGCCTTAATTTAAAAAGGCTAAATTTAATTTGATCCAATGAAAAAGCCTAAACTGAGCCCAATCCAATTTAAAGAAGCTAAATTATTGAAATAACTAAAATTCATGATGAATTGGCCATGCTCATGGCCAATTCGCCATGAATCATACTCATGGTGAATCGGTCATGGCCAATTCGTCAAGAGCCTTAAGCCAGGGCTAATTCAATTTTTTTATGTCCTAGCTCTTCTTAAATTTCTATTCTCTAGGTTTAGGCCGTGTTCTCAAAGGCCTAAAGCCTAATAGTACCGAAGTCGTAAAAATCATTCCACTGAGAGTGGGGGAAAAAATCCCCGCTCAGAATGGCTACTCCACTGGGGATAAGAGAAGTTGATTCCATTGGTCTTCATATTATTTTATTTTTTTATTATTATAGTATTATTCATTGTATCATTTAGAATTGCATTGTGTGTGAGAGTTTGAATAACCCATGGAACCATGTTATGTGTGTGTAAGTGATACCATACTTTTATTCAAGGTATGGAGATCGAGCACGAAATAACTAATTATAGCCTTGTACCTTTTGGTATATATTTGCTATAGGAATCTAAGCCTTTTATCCTAAAGACTAAAGTCCATGTAATTGACCTAGTAACTTTCCTTAGGCTTGCCCTAATTATTTATTGTTTGACTATGGTTATGATGTCTTAATTTGAGTTATGGCCCATTTGGTTTACTTTTTTTTTTCCTAATATGACCTTGCTATGATGAAAGCCCAAAAATTATTTTATGGCCCGAAAATTATTTTATGCCCAAAAGACCAAAGTTATTTTCAAACTTTTCAAGGTAAACATTGGACATAAAATCAATTGTCCAATGTTTATAAGTAGTTAGGTCAATTATAGAATATTAAAATCAATTGTGGACCTTATTTATGCCAAGACTTATTTGTTGTGGGCTTGCTTGTGGCATGGATTATTTGTTGAGTTTTCAAATAAGAAGTCCATCAATTTGTTTTAATCCAAATTATGGTAGAAATACTGCTCGAACTTTTCAGTGGACCCAATGGATTAAGGCTTAATTAATGAAAATTATCATAGACTGACTTCAGTATTTAGAAACAAAATTAATAATCAATTCCTCTAAGAAATTCTCAAAAATAAAGTATCCCCTATTGATATTTTTGTTGACATTAACACCTAAGAAAGAGACTTGCTACTCGTATGTGAAGGAATAAGGTTGGAAAGAGCATCCTAATTGTAGGACCTCAGGGACTACCAATTCTTCCAAAACCAATTGGTGTTAGGGAAGACACATACCCTAACCTTATGGTGCATTCAACACACATAAGTATCCATGACATTCGACTGTGACTTGGCCCCATACTTGGACCTCCGCCATGGGACAATTCCTACCACACCTTGCCCAACAATCTCCCCCTCATCAATTGCTTTCAGTGGGAATCAAACCCATGACCTCAGCTCTGATATCACTTGTAGGATCTTAGGTGCTACCAGTTCTCCTAAAATCAATTAGTGTTAGGAAAGGTGCATACCTTAGCCTTATAGTGCATTCAGCACATAGAAGCGCCCACGACATTTGAATGTGACTTGGCCCCACACTTCGACCTCCGCACGGGACAATTATTATACTATCACAAATAAATTCTTATACATACACCTTCTCTTATAACTTACTTATTTTCTTCAAACACAACATCTGATTTCTTTTACATTCTTAAATATCTCTTCAACCTTTTAAATATTTTTCATTAACACTCATAGTAACACAAGATACTAAAATTTGATTTTCATTAGATTTCTTTGCTAATAATATTTTTTTCTTCTTTAATCATTTATCATCAGCATGATTTAACTCATTTCACACTTTCTTCATTAGCTCAATCGTCTATTTTAAATTCATAAATATTTTCATATTTCTCATATCATTGCCCCATGTTTACATTTCATTTCATATCACCATTTTATATTCACCTTACTTATTGTTGAATCACATTCACAATGTGACTCACTTTATACATTTTATTCATTATATTATATTTTTCCATAATTATGTAGAATTCCCATGTTTCGATTATATTATAGAATTCATCATTTTATTACCATCAACACATTAGCTCAAAATAATATCACTTTAAAGAATATTGTTTATTATCTAAAGTGAGCCAAATATATCATTTTCTCACTACTTTATCTTTATTATACTTTATACTACATAACATTGATATACCTCTTGTATATCATATGCCAACATCAATTTATATTAGATAGTTGCCCAATGTGACACACCTCACACAACTATGTAACATTGTATGAGTTATGTGAATGTTCATATTTCAATGTAACCATTTATGTACTAACTTCTAATTTACCAAATTCCAAGCTAATTTTTCCCTCCAACATCAACTTTCACTTTTGTCCTTCACCACATTAATTTCACATTTTCACCTCACTTGGTCCTAAATCAAAATATATATTAAAATAAATCATTAATAACATACTCCAAGTCATTTAAATCTATCAAACACCAATTATTCTCATTCTTTCCAATTCCACCAAAACCCTATTTCAAAACTACTACTTCTTTCAAACTACCATTCAATCTATTTATTTTCATCATTCAACCATAAATTCATTTTAATAATTATAAACATCATCATCAGAACTCTTATTTCACATAACTTACCCATACATCTTAGTTCCACCATAACCAACTCATATCTATAACATTTTCCCATTTAGATAAATCAAACAACGTCTAACACTTCAAGAATATAATCAATTCTAAGCTTAATCTTCCATAAACATCCCAGCAAATTTATAACAATATATCTACATTAAACTTCATTCAATTACATACTAATCTCTTTTTTTTTTTGCCATAATGTTTATTTACTTACTCTAGTATTTCCTCCTTCATTACAAATCTATAAACATATTTACTTCAACAATATATGTTAACAATTTCTACCATATTTGATTTTTCTTTTGATTCAAAAACCAACTATTCACATTTCCATCATTTTATAGTTAAATTTCCAAAGAACACTACCAAATGCTTTACATATATAATTCAAATTAAATCCTGTCCACAGTATATACACATTATATTTGTTTCGATTAGTTTGACTAATTTTATTTATTCATCAATCTTTATCTTTCAAATCACTTCCATGTTTCCACTGTAATAATGAAATCTAAATAAATTTTCACTCTTATTTAATTCTTTTCTTAACATTTTAAGAATTCACAACTATTTCACAACTATTCTTTCATTTTAAGAGTATATGTACATATATATAATGTATTTACTATGTTTAACATACACATATATATATATTTCTAACTTGATCCACAGTACATCATTTCACTAGAAGGGTTAAACTACCTTCAAATCTCACTACCTTCATTCCTTTTTACATTGTCAATTCCTTTCTTTCTATTATAATCATCTAGTATCAGTTAACTCTTTAACACTTCTATATATATTCTATAACTTGTATTCAATTGCCCAATAAAAGTATTCCACAAGTACACAACATATAAATCTCACATTCTTACTTTCAATACCCAATCAATTCGTATATACACCTCTTTGTTTTCTTTATCTTACTCTTCAAACTATTTAAAATCATCAATGATTCATCAATATATCATTCTTCTTACCTTGCTTCATAAATTATCTTATTTCTTCATGAATATTGCAAAATCCACTAATTATTTGAAATCAACTTTTATCTTTTCTCTAACCTTACACTTATTTCAAATATCCAATTACATGCATCCATACTTTCCTCAAGTTTTATCCACATCTAAATTTCATCATGTAATAGATTGATTTCATTTCAATCTTATAAGCAATCTCTCATCAATTTTAACTGTTTCCAAGATATATTGAATATTTCATTTAGTTGTCTTTCCATTTATTTGTTTAATAAAATTTAGTATGTTTTCCCCAATTTCACAATTTTGCCCGATTTCCAATTTCATAGCAATCTTATTTTTTACATTTCATTCATCATTAAATCTTTACTAGAGACTACAAACTCTTAACCATGCCTTCTAGATACATATATGGACTTATATTCACAATTTTAGATTTTTCTATGTTGATTTACTGTAATACCCCTATACCCAATTTATGTATATCACATACACCCACATATGTAATATACGTATACCGGATACAAGAATGTCACAGGCTATTTAAAACAAACATTCCTTATGAGAAAACATAAAACTTTTAATATATATTATAGAACATAATATATAAAACAATTGTTTATTAAGCAGTAGAAAATGTAGCGGTGTATACATATATACATCAAAATTAATATTTACAAAATATAAAGTTTATACATGTTTGGCAGTTCGTCTCTGATCTTAAAGTCCATAATCAACACTTCACAAGCCTAAACTTGACTCGGTCTAGCTGAACTCTCCGGTTCAAGCGGATCTACCCTGTCACCTGCGCGATGAACCACAATCGCGCTAAGCCATAGGCTTAGTGGTACAAATCACAATAACAATATGATTCAATGAAATGCCAATGTCATACATTTAAGAATTAGAAACAATACACAACAATATCATATTTGATAACATTACATTTCATTATATTATTCAATTGTTTCATTATTCATTATTTACAGTTAAGCAAAGACAAGCATGGGCCCAACAGAAACTAATATGTCATTCAAATTCTAGAGTTAATGTTTTGGTCCAATAATCACATTTATCAAGCCCGTAGGCGAATCATTATCACAGTGAGAAACATCTCATATGTAACATCCCAACTAGGCTTCAAGGACTAGGCCCAACCAAGCTTCAAGGGGAGCTAAGCATCAACCCAACTTGGCTTTAAGGACCAAGCTCAACCCAGCTTCAAGGGATTGTTACTTTTAGGCATGCCACTAATAACAAAACTCTGAAAATTGAATAACACATTAGGCACACAATTCTTTTATTATTTCATTATTAATTCTATTCTCATTTTCTTATAATCATCTAGGCAATCATGCCTCAATTATTTCATTTACATCATTATAACCAACAACAATGGCTTCACATCTCATTATTAGGGTATACATAACCAATTGCATTGTGCATACATTTTGAATGATCATTATATCTTTCACATTCTGCAAATTATAACATTAATCAAATGTATCAACAATGTAATAGATTACTTAACACATTTACAACCAAATGTGTTAAGTCCCAAAGTCATGTAAATGTATGCAACCATGTAAGGTTTGTACTTACCTCAAGAGCAACTCACACTAATCTAACCACTCCTCTTCCAAGAATCCTTCAACACTTGGATTAGAGCAACTCAATCTCTTCAAAACCTAATCCAATGGTGATTATACACACTCACTTAGAGATACACATAAGATAATAAGGATAAGAATCAACTAGGGAAAACTCTACACATGACACGCTTAACAACATGGGTGTGTTCCTGATCGTGCCCTAAACTCACTACACAGAAGCTATGACACACTCAGTGACATGGGCGTGTCATTGGTCGTGTCAATCCTCCCCCAACACAGTGGCTATGACACGATCAGTGACATGCTATGACACGCTCAGTGACATGGGCGTGTCACTGGTCGTGTCAATCCACCAACATTACAGTAGCTATAACACGCTCAGTGACATGGGTGTGTTACTGGCCGTGTTAATACTACTCTAACACAGAAGCTGTGACACGATCAGTGACATGAGCGTGTTGCTGGTCGTGTCACCCATCCATAAAATAGAACCATTGACACGCCCAAAGACTTGGCCGTGCACATGGGCGTGTCAGGCAAAAAATCCTAATTCCGACACCAACAACACCACATTCAACAAACAACATACTTTACCCTTTTCCACTCCAAACAATCTTACCCAAAACTGTTAATGGTGGTGGCCGGCTAAACACAAGAAAGAGGAAGAAGATGATGATAAGTCAACCTACATACATGTCTCTTAACCACTAAAGTCCTCTTTTAATATCCACCAAGAAATTATAATAATAAAATAATCATAAATATCATCATCCACTTAATAATTCAATTTCAATTAATCCAAATATAATTAAATATCTCATTTGATCAACTAATTAGTTGACTTATATATGTTGTATATATCTCTATATATATAACATATACACACTTCTCTTTCCTCTTAATCTTTTATACACACTTTAAAATCATTTAATCCAATTTCAACAATAATCATTCCAAAAATTTTAGGGTATAGCTTGGGATATCACATTTACTATATTTATAAATTATATTCTCCAAATCCACAGATTCTATTTTCTTCAGCAACTACTCTGACAACACTTATTTATCCATTAATTTCAGGTCCTAACCTTAATAAAAATTTATGAAATTTTTAACCATATGTCTTAGGAATACACATGATATTGTATATAAATTTTCAGATTTTTTTCTTTTTTTTTTCTGGGTTTATTGGGTGTAGTTTTTAAATATGTTTAAAAAAATGAGTATTTTAGAAATTTTTTTATTTTTATATAAAATCATTATAATTTGTGGGGACAATCATAAGGAAATGGTAGAAAAATCAAAACTTCTTGCTTAATATCTTCTATTGGATGCTTCATGAAAAGTTGACAGAATGTTTTACACATTTTCAAGTTCAATTTTGATACATCCATTCTTCCCATTATTTAGGCCACTAAAAATGAGAAAATATTTTGAAAATCAAATAAACCGAAATGTCTTTCCTTTTTTGTGTATAATTTTCCTAATAACAATATATACACCAATGAAATAATAAGTATATTCAAGAAACGTATTCTAACGCATACATATATATATATATATATATATATATATATTCAGGGAAAGGAATAAAGAATCATTTCTGCTGCCTAGCCATAATTACGTCAAATTGATTTGAAACTAATTTTATTTAATTTTTCCTAATTATTTTTGTAAAAAAAATGAGTAACTACACAACTATTAAAAATTGAGGAATTTAATATAAAATACTATATTTTTATTTAATTTTACATTTTTACAGTTTTTTTATACATATATACCTCATTACAGTTTCACAGTATTTTTTTTATCATGCATGTCTACAGTGTAACATTCATAATTTTAAATACAATAGAATAATTAATATGAAGGATAGTTAGAGTGTTGAGAGAGGTATATGTATAATATATACCTAATATATATACAAGATATACATAAGATATACATTGAATATATATAGTGCATACATGGTGTATACCTAATATATTTACTATAAAATATTGGTTATATATTATATGCCTAAAATATACATATACATAAAGATATACATAATGCATATATAAAGTATATATGACATATACATATACACCTTTATGGATATAGTTAATAAATGAATAAATAAATAAATAAAAGAAAAGTAAAAGGAAGAAACAAAATATATGGATGGAAATTAAAGTAAAAAATAATTAAATAATATATATGGATGGGAAAGAAGAAAAATAACAAAGTCTTCATCTTCTTCTTCTTCCTAAGCTAGGCTGAATTTTTCATGAGAGAAAAAGAGAGAATTTCTTCTAAACACACTAAATTTTACAAAGATTTCATAGGATTCAAAGTGACTTGAAAATTAAATAAGATTTCAAGTAAGTAGTTTCTTCATTAAGCTTGTTTCTTAAATTGTTAAAATTGATAGTAATAGAGTTTGTAAGGAGGTTGTTATAATTATAGAAATGAGTCATTTTGAGGTTATTTGTTAAGTAATGATTTTATGGTTGGATGATAAAAAAGAGTTGGTTAGAGTGAAGTGTGAAAAAGGATAATAAGTGGTGAAATTAAGGTGTTGTTGGAAAGGTGTGAAAAGGGTAATAAGTGGAAAAGTGTCGATATATAATAAGGATATAAAAATTAAAGAGATATTGTGTGTTTGTTAATAATATATTACTTGTCCATGAAGTTGAGATTGGTAATATATATATTGATAGACCTGAGCAGAGTTAGATCCTGAGATTGAACTTGAAGATAGACCTGAACAGGGCTAGGTCTTGAGACTAGACTTGGTAATTATATAGGGTTGTTGGGCTCAAAACATATGTGAATGTGTTGTGTTTGTATGAATTATGAGATGATAAATGTTTGTATAAATAATGCATATTATACTATGAGAAAGAGCATTTAGATATAAATATAAATTGTTATTAAAATTTGTGCCATTACGCTATATACTTAGTGCGGTTGAATTGTATCTCACAGGTGGTAGAAGTTTAGTGCAGCAACGTTCTAAGAGACCTGAGCAGGGCTAGGTTTTAAGACTGATTTTAAGGTAGAAGTTTAAGTTTTGCCACGAGACCAATTTTGAATGTGTTGTATTCATGTATAATTTTTCATACTATGTACTTTGATTTTGTAAATCTTGGATATATCGTATGTATATTATATAAATTTTGTGAATATTATATATATATATGTGTGTGTGTGTACAAATACTTATGATGAGACATGTTTTGGATATAAAACCTTGTTATATAAATTAAAGAAGTGGTGTTTTGGAGAATTGGCTGTAAATATTATTTTGGGAGTGTTATTTATGCAAGTTGGATATTCGATGGTTTGAGATTTTATGAAATTACGGACATAACTCTAGTGAAATTTTTTAAAAAATTTTCTATTAAGTACACTATTTTAAATATATAATATGTATGAATTTATCAGTTAAATTTATCTTTTAATAATATAAATATTTTAATATTAATCATGTTAGTTTTCAAAATTATTTATTGTTATATTTTAATATTTTATATGTGTATTATATATATATAATATATATACTGAACGTATATAAAGTACATGGATGTTACACATTGAGGATTAATTTAAACTTGTCATGTGAGAAATTTGATAGGAGTAAGGAATTGCACTTAGGAAAATTTGTTTGAGTTCTATCTAATGTCTCTCTTTTAAATTTGTATTATTCTAGGTTGATTTAAAAAAATATTTTAAATTAAGTTAATAATAATAAGCCATTTTTTAAAAAATAAAAATAAAACATAAATCAAATTAACTAATTTATCACTAAGAAAGCATGCATTTTTTTACATTAATATTTAAAATTATCAAATTAATAATATTTAATATAATAATAATCATTATTATTACTTGAATCTAATGAATATATTTTAATTTGAAGAAAATAAAACATAAATTATAGTTTGTTTATAAAGTTATTAAATATATTCTACTGTCCCCAAAAAATAATACCACTGTTTTTTTTTTCTTTCTCAGGAAAATTGTTAAAATAATACCACTGTTCATATAATTTTTTAATATTATATGAACTATCATTGACTTTCTGATATGCATCATTGATCTTTTTTATTATCAGTTCTTCAGCAGATTTATATTTCTACTTAAATATTTGGGTAAAAGATACTAATTATGCACATTTATTAATATATTCAAAATGATATAAATTAAATTGGTAACATAATATTTGTGATTACTAAAATTTAAATGTATTAATTACATTCGTATTTTTATTAAAATATATTTAATATGTATTATTTCTTGTGTTTTTACAAATAAATACTCAATTTTTAAAATTTTAAGAGTACCTTTGTTTTCATATTTTAAATTTGAAAATCAACTATAAAATATTTCAAACATGTACCCGATTTCTAATTTAAAAATTAGTACTAAAATATACCAAACATACACCCATGCTCGATATATACCATTCTTCTGTTTGAAATTACCTTTGTTTTCATATCTAATATTCGAAAATCACATATGGGATATATATATAACCAGATACACATAATAAATTTATGAATTTTAGGATTACCTCTATTTTTCACATCTGAGATTGAAAATCAAATGCAAATATATTAAAGATATATTAAATATATGTGTAACATATACTAAATTTCTCCATTTTGAGATACATATGCTTTTTATATCTAAAATTTGAAATTAACTGTATAATAAATTAAACATAGACTCAATATATATATCATATTTTTAAGTTTTGGATTTATCTTCGTTTTTCAAATTTGAAATTCAAAAATCAATTGTTAAACATATATTTAACATATTCAAGATTTTTGCACTTTAGGATTATTTCTTTTTTTCAAATTTCAAATTAAAAAATTATAATTATAAAATATACTAAACTTATACTCAACATATATATATATATTATTTTATTTTTATCTCTAAATAAATTTTTTATTTTTGTGCAGCATGACTTTTATGGGATATAAATATGATTGAAAAAGACGAGAACCACATATGGTTGAGTATATAGTTTATATTTAACAAACTATAAATTTAAATCTTAATAGTTTATTTTTTTCATTTGACAAAAATTATAAGACTAGTAAAAGGCAACAGATGATTTATTTTAAAGCGAAAAAAATATTCTTTTCTTTTGAAGTGTTAAGAATATTCCTTAACGAGTAAACAAAAAAACAGAAAATAAGAAAATGAAACAGCATATTCTTTTTATTTGGATAGTATTTTTGTAATTATTTTTTTATTTTATTTATATAAATTTCCCATAATAATTTTAGTATTTAACCTAAAAAGTGAAAATATTTTTAAAAACATTCATTTTTAACTTTCAAATTAATTATAATAAACCTTAGCTATCCCTTTTTCTTTGAATTTTTATAGTTTTTTCTCTTTCTTAATTTGAAAATAAAATTACCGTAAATTTATTGATAATCTGTAGCCCTTTTTGTCTATTATTGTCTTAATTTTTGTATATTTTTTTTTATTTTATATTTTTATTATATAATTGTCTTTAAAATAATTTTTAAATTCATATGGATCTAAAATTTAATTCTTGTTCTTACGTTGTATTGTTTTACTTTTTATAATAAAATTAAAAACAAATTAAATTGTATTATAGATTTTTGTCTTTCTTTATTTGAAGATTTTATATTCTCTTCCAATAGAGGTTTGTCATTCTCTAATAAATATTATATATCATTTTATAATAAAAATGTCATTCTCGTATGAAAGGTGATTATATATAATAAATAAAATAAATATTCCACTGAAAATTAGATCACTTGAGGCATATTATCATTTATCTATTGTTTGCATCGAAAATAACTTTATTAATTATGTATATTTTATATATTTTAAAATTATATAATTTTATCTTACTTATGTATTTTTTAATTTATTAAAAAAATTTTATTTTGCGTTAAAAAAACTTTCAAATTTATTTTTTTTATAGCTATACATCTAAGTATATCTGAAAGCTATGTACACTATATTTTTAATTAAATATAAAAAGGAATATTTTTAAATTTTTTAAAAAATTGTACAATATTTTAAAAAAAATAAAAAGAAAGAAACTATATAATTTTCTCAATAATTTTTTTTTAAAAAAAAGAAAAATTAAAGAAAATTGGATGCGAGATGTTGAAAGATTCATTTTTTTTTTGCCTAATAAACTCCAAATACAAATAAAGATAAAGTAGAAAACAACATTTAATATGATGAAAACATTTAAAATGGCCCAATTAAGGAGAAAGTAGAAGAAAGATAATTTGTGTTAATCATCCTATGACAAATCCTCTTGATTGATAGAGGATTAGAAATTGTCTCTTAAGAGATAATTTAACAATTTTGAGACAAATATCAGCTTAGGCATTGGCCTTGTCTCTTTATTATTATTATTATTATTATTATTATTATTATTATTATTATTATTATTATTATTATTATTATTATTTCGTTTTTGGTGTTAATAATCTTTTCCGAGTTGGATTGGATAAGATCTCGAACTTCAACCCTCTAATTAATCTAAAATGATCTACACCTGTAATTCATTAATTGCCTCTTAATTATTTTTTATTTCATCAGGAATCTTAATTGAATCGGATTTACCATTATTATTGATTTGATTAGGGTCTTAAATTCTTATTAATTTTAATTAATGAACAATTTTAATTAAATAAAAAACTGACCATTTGCTTCTGCTTTCACAAGTTACAAGTTAATATGACACTGAAATTATACTTAATTATGAAAAAATGCTTAAAAATCGCCAATTATATCACTTAATTACATCAAAATTTCATGATTACCATCTAATAATGATATTAATAAGACATTATGGCAAAACTAAAGAAAATTTCCCAAGAAAAATAAAATTAGAATTCTTAAAATGCAGGAAATTTCAACTTGAGCAAGCTTCAAATTAGAACATTAATTTTTCATGTATAACTCAAAATTAAAATATTACAAGAAACAGTGGAACATAAACATAAACATATACACAAAAATTACAAATAATTAAAACCCAAATTTAATAACTATGAGAAGATCAAATATTCAAACTCAAGCAGAGAAGAAACCATTAGAAGCTGCAAATGCAATTTGAGTCTTAGGCTCCAAAACCCATTTGGGAATTTCTAAATTAGAATTCTTAATCCTTTCAGAAATAAAAGAAACCCAACTAATCTGCATAGCTAAATCTGCAGAAGCAGCAGTTTCTTTTCTGGAAATCTTGACTCTTCTTTCATATTCTTCTGCAACCAAAATAGCAATATCAGCCATTGAATAACTTGCTCTTATCTTTCTTCAATTTTTCTGAAATTGGTTGAAAAAAAAAAGAGATTTGTGACTTGTGATGTTGAGCAAGAAATTTCACAGAGGAATTATTTATAAAGAGAGTGTATGATAATAATAATAATATATTTAGTGGGGAGATATGAAGTCTGGATAAGGCTGAGAGGTGGAGTTTTATGCCTCTGTGTGCTTGTTTTTTATTATTTTTATTATTATTCTTACTATTAATTATTATTATTATCATTATTTTATTTTTATAATTTTATAATGTTTTAGCATATATTTTATTGATGGTTTTTAGTTTGCTGGTTTTTAACGTGGCAGTTACAACTGCATGTCCTATAATATTTTAATTTTAATTATTTTTTGACAAATAATTTTAATTATTTTTTAATCAGAAAAATTTTAATTTTTTTTACCTATCAGAAAAATTTTAATTAGTTTAATGGTTGTATGCATGTCCATTATAAAAAAAAAATTGTTTATATATATATATATAATATTTAAATTAACTCTCCTTCTGGTTGGTTAGGTTGAATGTTTGATGTTTTGAAGATAGTGTGTTGATGGCAACTAAATCACTCACTAATTATTTTAAAATCTTATTATGATAATTTATAATATGTTATTCGCAATGATTAGCAAGATTAATTACTTTTATTTATTGTGTTATAAAAATAGAGTATTATTTAAATATTATTGCAAATTTTTAAGTTTATATTTTTTATAAATATAAATATAAATAATTATTTAAAAATATTAGAAATAATTTTTATAGCATTAAAAATAATAAATCACGTCTTTTAAAAAAATAATATATCACGAAAAAGTTAATAAAAAAAAATTGTAACGGGAAATGTAAAAACAGAGGCAGCTTACAGTTTTTGTCGAAGAGCGGATGTGGATGGTTTTGAGTCGGTGATTAAAACCACCGAAAACAGCTTTAAAATTACAAAAATGGGAATGGTGTCGGCGGCCGCCCCACCAATTCCCTCAACTGTAATACTGCTCCTGATTTTAGAAAACAGACACGTGCCTTTATACATGCCAATGTCTTCCTGGACCACTTTGATCCATTCTTTCATAAAATATATATAAAAAAAATGATTTGCCATTTCCAGTTCTTTATATCCAAGCAAAGAATTTACAAATATATTTTAAAAATGAAATATTTCTAAAAATACTTTTTTTCTTTAAAACTATTTATTTTTTTAACTTTTAATTTTTAAAATATTCACTTCAAAAGATATATATCTAATATAATAAAGATATTTAAATACATGCAATACATTTTTATTTAAAAGAATAAATATTCTTGAAAGTTTTAAAAATTATAAACTATTTTTTAAAAATTAAAAAAAATGCCAAACAGTTTAATTTGCTCAAAAAAAATTTCAAGAAACAAAAGTCGTTAAGGTTGACCAAGTAACACAATAGATGAACTCAATTATATTTTCATTGTATTGCTAAACTAAAATAAATAAATAAATAAAAATTTTATATTAAAATAAAATATACTAAAAACTTTTATTTACAATATGATATGAAAAGCTTGAATTCAATTAATGTGAATTGTCAACCAAATCATTTTTTAAAAGTTTAATATTATCTCACACACAAAATATAATTAGAAGAGATGAGTAGTAATTGATTAAAGGTATGATCCAATGCCAAAGAACATTGGGAGATTCTTTCCACTCTTTCAATACTATGTATCCATCCAATAAAACAAGAGTTGAAACTTTTAAGGAAATAAAAGTGAAAGAAATTTAGTTCAACGCATCAACTTCCCCACCCGTGAATTTTTCTGGTTTAGCTCCCTGAGACTCACGATAAAAATTACTCCCTCCATCTTATTTTTATAGTCCAGTAGCTATTTACATACATATTAATAAAATATGATTAAGTTGGTTAAGAATTAATTTTTTTCTAATATACCTTCATCAAATATAATACAATTTTCAAATTATTTTTAATATTATTTGTAACTATTGTGGGAAAATATATATTAAATGAGAGTATAATAGTAAAATAAAGATTTTATTTATGACAAGTGAACTATAATTTGGGACATTCAAAAATGGTATAATTAACTATAAAAATGAGACTGAGAGAACATAATTATCAATACTCCAAAAAAATCTAATTCCTCCTTCTATATCATCAAGTAGAGAGGTAATCATTTTCAAGAAACAATGGCACATTGCAACATTCAAAAACACACATCATAACTCAATAGTCAATAAAAAGAAAAGGAAATATATATATATATATATATATCATTAACATCCCATTTTTTTTATTTTTTATTTTAGTTTCTAAACTTTTTTTTTATTACTTAGTGTTTGGACTTTAGTTAATAAATTTAAATTAGTTACTCTCATTAAGTTGGCCCTAATTAACTTGTTGAGTCATACTTTTGGAGCCCTACTTAAACTGAAAATTATGCTACATCAGAATAGCTAAAATTTAATTTTTTCTATTTATTTAGAGATTTTGTGATTGGGGTTTTAAAATGTAAATAAGAAGAATGTCTTAGACACTGAAAAAAAGGCTGTCTTAGAAACCAAAGAATCTAAAAAGAAGGTTTTGGTCTTCTGAGAGTCTCTCATACAATATATTATTTGAATGAGTTCATAGTCTACTTCATAATAATTAATGATGTAATAATTTATTTTTTAAAAATAATAATAACAATGAAAAAATAAATGAGATTAGTGAAAAAATATTTTTATTCTCTGTATATATATTCTAAGTGCATAAAGACAAAATTTTAATTAATAATAAAAATACAGTAACTTCATAATGGGCATTTTTAAAAATGGCAGTAGTCTCATATTAAATATTTTCTATAGTATCATTAACTCCATACCTGAAAATATTAAAAATATAAATTATTTCACTATAAATAGAGAAGAGAAGACAGAAAATGGGAGAGAAAATTTACAAAGAAAAAAAAACAGAAAAAAAGGAAGCAAAAAAAAGAAGAAAAAGAGAGGTAAAAAAACATAGAAACATAAAATAGAAGCTAGCAGTGAGCAATTAAATTTTCTGGTAGAAGAAATTACAAAATCTTGAATTCTACTAAGTACAGGAAGTGTATTTAATAGAATTCAGAAATAAAAAAGAAAAAACGACAGCAATATACTCAACCTCCAACAATTAAGGCAACGTCATCAGGTAAATAATTTGACCATTCACTCATTTATATATTTACTTATTTATTTATTTACATATGTTTCTTATTATGATTTCAAACAAATAGATGTAGTCGGGTAGTGACTGCATCACTTATCTTGTTCATAATAATAATAATAATAATAATAATAATAATAATAATAATAATAATAAATGGAGAGCTGTAGGAGATATATACTGTAGGTATGAATGTAAACACATAGAACTCTTAAATTATTTACAATATGTATAAGGGCAAAAATTGGTATCAACAACTATTATCATTCAAGAAAGTAATGAGGAGCTCAAAAAATAACATGCAAAAAAAGAAGAGAGAGAGAGAGAGAGAGAGAGAGAGAGAGAGAGGGAGGGAGGGAGGGAGGGAGGGGGGAGGAATACTCAGCTTCGTTTTAGGGCTTTCTCTGTCTCATTTATACTATAGACCTGATATATAAAAAAATTAATAAAAACAGAATAAAAGTAAAATTAGAGATAAATTAAATCTTTGAATAAAAACTCAAATGAATGCACAATCTTAAATAAAATAAAAAACTACTTTAATAGAGCTAAAAATAAAATTAAATATAGAAGATTGAATAACTATAGGAGACAAACAACATTCTAATGAAAAGACCAAAAAATAAGAACAAAAAAAATTAAACTTGGAACATGATGACCAAAATGAGATCAGTAGTATAACAAAAAAAATGTTATTATGGGTATTTGATTAAGAAAGAAAGAGATTTGAATCTAGAAATAAAGATTTGAATTTAGAAGCAAAGTGCATATATTAAAAATTAATAATGAAGGAAAATAGAAGAATTTTTTTACCGTGACATTCATGAACAATAAGACCAAGATTTATATGGAAACACCAAAATATAGATCTGAATTCAAAAGATAATACAGTGAAGAAAGTCTCTATTTTTTTAAGAAAAAAAAACAGAAAGATGAAGAACAAGTAAAAAAGGAGAAAGAATAGTGGTGGGTGGCTAAAAATGCAAAAACAGGAAACGTGGTATATATAATGAGGGTTAGGTTTAAATGTCAATGTAATATCCCAAACTATACCCTAAAAATTTTGGACATGTTTATTGTTGAAATTGGATTAAATAATTTTAAAGTGTGTATAAAGGATTTAGAGGAAAGAGGAGTGTGTATATGTTGTACATATAGAGATATATACAACATATACAAGTCAACTTTTATTTAGAGGTCAAATGAGATTTATTAAATTATTTTAAATGGGAAATTATGTAATAGTGAAAGATGATATTTTGGGTAGTTAATATAAGTGGATGATGATATTTATTATTATAATATATAATTGCTTGGTTGAGATTTAAAGAGAGCTTGAGTGGGTGTTAAATGTTGACTTTGTTTTTCTTTCTTCATCTTCTTCTTTCTTCTTTTGGGTTAGCCGGCCATCACTATTGATAAGAGGGAAAGAGAGATTTTGTTCTTCCAAACTCAAGATTGAAGGGTGTTTGAAGTGATTAAGTTGGAATTCTAAAGATTTTCTTCACTTTTGGTAAGTTTCCAACTTGTTTCTTTGGTTTTCTTTTGAGTTTGTGTGTTTGAGCTTGGTGTATAGTTGTTGTTGAGATATGTATATATAATTGTGGTGTATTTGAGAATGTTTGGTCTTATTGGTTTTGATCTTGGGGTTGGTTTGAAGGAAAGGTTAAATTTGGTGAAAGAAAATAAGTGTTGTGGATTGTGTGGGTTGAGTTGTGATTATGGTTGTGATTGGTGTTTGATGTATGTATTGTGTTGTTTTGGTGTTTATGCAAGTCTAGTATGGTTTATTGATGATTTTGGGTAAGATTGTTTGGAGTGGAAAAGGGTAAAGTATGTTGTTTGTTGGATGTGGTGTTGTTGGTTTCGGAATCAGGATTTTTGGCCTGACACGCACATGAGCATGGCCAAGTTTTTGGGCGTGTCAATGGTTTTATTTTTTGGATGGGTGACACGATCAGTGACACGCCCATGTCACTGAGTGTGTCACAGCTTCTGTGTTGGAGTAGTATTGACACGTCCAGTGACATGCCCATGTCACTGAGCGTGTCATAGCTACTGTGATGTTGGTGGATTGACACGTCCAGTGACACACCCATGTCACTGAGTGTGTCATAGCTACTGTGTTGAAGGAGAATTGACACGGCCAGTGACATGCCCATGTCACTAAGCGTTTCAAAGCTTATGTGTTGTGAGTTTAGGGCACGGTCAGAGACACGCCCGTGTTGTTGAGCGTGTCATGTGTAGGGTTTTCCCTAGTTGGTTCTTATCCTTATTATCTTATGTGTATCTCTAAGTGAGTGTGTATTATCACTTTTGGATTAGGTTTTGAAGAGTTTGAGTTGCCCTAATCCAAGTGTTGAAGGATTCTTGGAAGAGGAGTGGATAGATTGGTGTGAGTTGCTCTTGAGGTAAGTACAAACCCTACATAATTGCACACATTTACATGACTTTGGGACTTAACACATTTGGTTGTAAATGTGTTAAGTAATCTATTACATTGTTGATATAATTGATTAATGCTATGATTTGCATAATGTGAAAGATAAAATGATCATTCAAAATGTATGTACAATGCAATTGGTTATGTATACCTAATGATGAGATGTGAAGCCATTGTTGTTGGCTATAATGATGCAAATGAAATAATTGGGGCATGGTTGCCTAGATGATTATGAGAAAATGAGAATGAAATTGATAATGAAAGAATGAAAGAATTGTGTGCCTAATGTGTTATTCAATTTTTAGAGTTTTGTTGTTGTTGGCATGCCTAAAAGTAACAATCCCTTGAAGCTGGGTTGGGCTTGGTCCTTGAAGCCAAGTTGGATTGATGCTGAGCTCCTCTTGAAGCTTGGTTGGACCTAGTCCTTGAACCCTAGTTGGGATGTTATGTATGAGATGTTTCTCATTATGATAATGATTCGCCTACGGGCTCGATAAATGTGATTATTGGACCAAAACATTAACTCTGAGATTTGAATGATATATTAGTTTCTTTTGGGCCCATGCTTGTCTTTGCTTAAATGTGAATCATGAATGATGAAACAATCGAATAATATAATGAAATGTAATGTTTAGAAATATGATATTCTTGTGTATTGTTTCTAATTCTTGAAAGTATGGCATTGGTATTACATTAAAACATATTTTCATCATAGTTTGTACCACTAAGCCTATGATTTAGCGCGATTGTGGTTCATCGAGCAGGTGACAGGGTAGATCCGGTTAAACTGGAGAGTTCAGCTAGACCGAGTCGACTCTAGGCTTGTGAAGTGTTGATTGTGCACTTCAAGATCAGAGACGAACTGCCAAGCATGTATAAACTCTATATATTTTGTAATATTGATTTTGATGTATATATATGTATATACCGCTACATTTTTCACTGCATAATAAATAAATGTTTTATCTATTATGTTTTATAATATAACTTAAATGTTTTAAGTTTTCTCATATTATTGCTAAAAGGAAAGATTGATTTATTTAATATAAATCGTGACACTCCTGTATCCGATATACGTATATTATAGATGTGGTTATATGTAGTGTGCATATATGAGTTATAGGGATGTTACAACTGTTTTGGTATCAGAGCCTAGGTTTGAGATTCTCAACCTAGGTGAATTGTAAGAAAAAGAAAATCTTGATTTAAAATATGATTTTTGAATAAGATACATACTTTGGCACTAGCAGTTTCTGATCTTTGATGAGGTATATTCTGCTGTGTTTGCAGATATAGGTAGTGATGACGTCTTAGTCACGTCAATCCATAGAGGATAGTGCTAAGAGTGTAGCTCCTGAAGAGGGTAGAGATGGAGCTAGGGTTGAGAGAGCTGGAGAGGCACCTGCTCCTGTGCCAGAGAGACCAGCTGCTGATGAGATTCCGCCGGTTTGGTTATGACATATGGTAGAATTGTTGAGGCAAGCTCCGGTGCAGCAGCCGCCACCGCAACCACAGCCACAAGTACTGGTGAGGCATTATGATAAATTGAGAAAGTTTGGGCTGAGGATTTCATTGGTACTACAGATCCTGCAGTAGCTGAGCAGTGGTTGGATAGAGTGCAGAGGATATTTATTCAGTTACAAGCTACTCCTGAAGAAAGATTTGATTATGCTAGATCTCTTCTGCAGAGAGATGCTTATGATTGGTGGAAGACGGTTCTACATGCGATGGATGATCCACCGACCTTGTCTTATAGTAATTTTCTGCGGGAGTTTGAGCAGAAATATACTCCGAGGGAGTATAAGGATGCTAAGAAGATGGAGTTTCTGAATCTAAGATAAGATAACCGGACAGTGATAGAGTATGAGATAGAGTTTATCCGGTTGAGTCATTATGCCGGTAGAATTATTTCAGATGAGATAGACTGGAGTAGGAGATTTGAGGAGGGATTGAGGCCCCCTATTATGTGTATTGTTGCTGGTTCTCGGTACTAAGACTTTTCTCAGTTGGTTGCAGCAGCTAGGAGTGTTGAGAGAGCACAGGATATTGCAGCAGCTGCTATTGAGGAGTAGAATAGAGTTAGGAGACCCCAGTTTGAGGTAGGGTCTTCATCTATGAAGAGAGGTAGAGGAAGTTTTGTTCCGAGGATTAGTAGGAGCCAGAGGCAGTCTGGTAGGTCAGTTCAGTATTAGAGGCAGAGACCGAGACCTATAATTTCTGTAGCTAGTGCTCCGACTCCAGTGGTTCAGAGATCCATTCCACCTATATGTGTTCATTGTGGTAGGCCACATGGGGGTGCTTGCTGGAAGATGAGTAGATCAGGAGTATGTTTTAGATGTGGGTCACCGAATCATTTCATCAAAGATTACCCTGAGCTATTGGAAGATAGACAGACTGATACTGCAGCTTCTCAACCTAGTGTCAGCAGAGGAGGTCGAGGAGGCAGATGTTTCTGTAGAGGTGGTTGACCCAGGATCAGTCAGAGAGGAGGTTTTACATCTGGAGGCAGTAGGCCAGATGAGGCTGGACCATCTCAGCGAGTGTTTGTGATACAGAGACAGCCGGATGCTTTAACAGTCATTGCGGGTACATTCTCTTTATTTGGCATTTCAGTTCTTGCTTTGATTGATCCAAGATCTACTCATTCATACATAAGTGCACCTATCTTGCCTATGTCTAAATTGCATTTCGAGTCCTTAGGATTTGATGTGTTGGTGACAAATACTTTAGGGCATAGTGTGGTAGTTAGCGAGGTGCACCGAGATAGTTTAATTGTGGTGCAGGATGAGGAGTTCTTGGGTGATTTGATTGAAATGCCTTTTAAGGAGTATGATCTGATCTTAGGCATGGACTGGTTGTCTAAGCATGGAGCTGTGGTAGACTGTCAAAAGAAGTGTGTTACCCTAAGAACTAGTGATGGTAGAAGTGTGATGGTATCTAGTGAGCAGAAACATATTGCATCCTTGTTTATTTCAGCTGTTGCTGCTAGGAAGTTGATTCGAAAAGGGTGTGATGCTTATCTTGCTCATGTTGTAGATACCAGAGTAGTGGGTTCTCAACTTGATAGTATACCCACAGTTGCGGAATTCTCAGATATTTTTCTTGAGGAGTTGCTAGGGTTACCCCCCGAGAGAGAGGTTGAGTTTGGTATCGATTTGTTGCCTGATACCACTCCCATCTCTATTATCGAATGGCACCTGCTGAGTTGAGAGAGCTGAAGGTGCAGTTGCAGGAGTTGTTGGATAAAGGGTTTGTTCGCCATAGTGTGTCTCCGTGGGGAGCACCTATTTTGTTTGTAAAGAAAAAGATGGTACTTTGAGACTGTGCATCGATTATAGGTAATTGAATAAAGTGACTATCAAGAATAAGTATCCTTTGCCTAGGATAGATGATCTCTTCGATCAGTTGAAGGGAGCAGCAGTTTTCTCTAAGATTGATCTGAGATCAGGGTACCATCAGTTGAGAGTCAAAGCTGAAGATGTATCTAAGACAACTTTCCGCACAAAGTATGGGCATTATGAGTTCTTGGTGATGCCTTTTGGGTTGACGAATGCACCAGAAGCTTTTATAGATTTGATGAATAGGGTGTTTAGACCCTATCTAGATCAGTTTGTGGTGGTCTTTATCGATGATATTTTGGGGTATTTGCATAATAAGGAGGATCATGATAAGCACTTGCGGATTGTATTGCAGACTTTGAGAGAGAAGTAGTTGTATGCTAAGCTGTCTAAGAGTGAGTTTTGGCTTGATCAAGTAACTTTTCTGGGTCATGTAGTTTCAGTGGATGGTATAAGAGTTGATCCGAGTAAAGTTGAGGCTGTTTTGAATTGGAGTCCACCGAAGACCATGACTGAAGTTAGAAGTTTTCTGGGTTTGGTAGGCTACTATCGACGGTTTGTGAAGGGTTTTTCTTTGATAGCTACTCCACTCACCATATTACTTCGGAAGGGAGTTAGATTCATGTGGATAGATCAATGTCAAGCAAGTTTTGAGCAGTTGAAGGAGTTGTTGCCTCAAACTCCTATTCTTACCTTGCCTATGGAAGATAAACCATATGTGATTTACAGTGATGCTTCACATAATAGTTTAGGATGTGTTTTAATGCAAGAAGGGAGAGTCATAGCTTATGCTTCTCGGCAGCTGAAGCTGCATGAGCTTAATTATCCGACGCATGACTTGGAGTTAGCAGCTATAGTGTTTGCTTTGAAGATTTGGCGACACTACTTGTATGGGGAGAAGTGTTTCATCTATACAGATCACAAGAGTTTGAAATACTTGGGTGTTCAGAGAGAGCTGAATCTTCAGCAGAGACGGTGGTTGGAGTTGATTAAAGACTACGACTGTTTGATTAATTATCATCCTGGTAAGGCGAATGTTGTTGCAGATGCCTTGAGTCAAAAGTCTTTAGCAGGTTTGACCGCTTATTCACTCTCGTTACTTGTTGAGTTGAGAGCGTTGCCTGCTAGTTTTGAGCCTTGTAATGATGGTGCTTTGTTAGCTCATTTGCAATTGAGACCGGTGTTGTTGGATCAAATTAAAGAGGCTCAGTTGGCTGATGAGAAAATTTAGAAAGTTGTGTCAGATTGCCAAAAGGGGGAGAGCTGAGATTTTCTTGTGAGAGATGATGGCAGCCTTTGGCACAAAGGTAGATTGTGCGTTCCTGATGATGCAGAAGTGAAAAAGATTATTTTGGAGGAAGCACATCAGTCGACTTTTGCTATGCACCCTGGGAATACTAAGATGTACCATGATTTGAAGCAACATTATTGGTGGTCAGGTATGAAGAGGGACATAACAGAGTTTGTATCTAAATGTCTCACTTGTCAGAGAGTGAAAGCCGAGCACCAAGTTCCTACAGGGTTGCTCCAACCTTTATCAGTGCCAGAATGGAAATGGGAATGTGTGACAATGGATTTTGTGACTGGTTTGCCAATGACTCAGAAGAAGCATGATGCAATCTGGGTGATTATTGATCGGTTGACAAAGACAGCTTATTTTATGTAACACCCCCACATCCAATACATATACACTACATACACCACAATGTAGTATACATGCATCGAATATAGGAATGCTACGAATTTTTCTTAACATTCAAAAACATTTCCAATGATACTATAATCTTTCTCATTATACATTATAGAAAATAAGTGATTAATTTGTAATATAAAATAAAGTAGATATATATATATATATACTTATTACGCAGCAGAATTTATTAACTATTTACATATAGGAAAACATTTAAATATTTATATTTACAAATGTACATATATTCACATTATAAACAATACTTTATAAAATATAAAGAAGTTATACATGATTGGCAAATCTTCTCTGATCTTTAAGTCCCAAAATCAACTCTTCAATGTCTACTCTCACTCGGCCTCGATGAGCTCTCGGGTTCAACTCTATCAACTCTATCACCTGCGCGATCAACACTATCGCGCTAAGCCAAGGGCTTAGTAGTACAAAACATGCTAACACTATGCTTGTATGCTATGCAATGTCACACATTCCATTAATATCAATATCATAAGTGAAAAGCTAACATCAAACCTTTGCCTTTCACAAAGCATAATCATATAAGCATATCACATCTCAAAGTCCTTTCATGAATTTCATTATTTAATTATTTTGCCATCAATGAATCACATATAAACAAAGACAAGCATGGGCCCAAAACACACTAATATGCCATTCAATTTTCAGAGTTAATGCTTTGGTTTTATCACATTTATCATTATCACATATACCCAACTAGGCTTCAAGGATTAGGTTCAACCAAGCTTCAAGGGGAACAAAGCATGCTAAGTCTCAACCCAACTTGGCTTCAAGAACCAAACCCAACCTAGCTTCAAGGGTTGTAACATCTCAATTAGGCTTCAAGGACTAGACCCAACCAAGCTTCAAGGGGAGTAAAACATGTTAAACTTCAACCCAACTTGGCTTCAAGGATCAAGCCCAACCTAACTTCAAGAGATTGTTACTATCATTAGGCATGCCACCAACAACAAACTCTGAAAATAGAATAACACATTAGCCACACAACTCATTCATTAATTTGTTATCAATTTCATTCTCAAATGAATTAACATAGCCAATCACAATGGCTTTATATTCCATTTCATCTCAATTCACATCATAACATTTCAATCTTTCATATACACAATCATTTGCATCATCATGTCATTCACATTATTCATATATATATATATCATCATTGATATAAACATAACAACACACATTACTCATATAAATTAACAATGTAATAATGCCACATTTGTACTTACATACAATCATATAGGTTTTGTACTTACCTCAAAAGCAAATCACACCACTCTTAACAATTCCTTGTTCAAGATCCTTCTACTTCTTAAATCAAAGATCAATCACTATCTTCAAAACCTAAATCAAAAGTAATAGTATATACTTGCTTAGAGATACACAAGAGATAATCTAATTAGGAATTAATTAGGGCAAACCCTAACCCTGACACGCTCACCCACACGGGCGTGTCCATGACCGTGCCCTAACTCCACAACACAGAAGCATTTACACGCTCAACAACATGGGCGTGTAAATTCTCAAATCTTACAGTAGCTATGACACGCTCAATAACACGGGCGTGTTACTGGTCGTGTCAAACCTACTGCCTCCAACACAATTGACACGCCTAAAAACCCTGAACGTGCTCATGGGCGTGTCCGGCCACAAATCAAGACTCCGATCAAAACAACCAAACACTCAACAACACACTTCTATACACCAACATCCTCTTCAAACAATTTTAGCAACACATACTCAAAACCTACCTTAAACTTACAAAAACACCAAATCAAACCAAAACACACATCAAACACAAATCACATAATCATCTCAAAACCCTCATCACATATACAACATCATCTCTTCCAACCACTTACTCTTTTCTTCAATCCATCCTCAAAATCCATCATCAAATCAACCAAACACTTCTAAACATCTCACAAACAAACAACACACTCTTAAAATCATCTATCAAATCCAAATATCATTTCAAATAAACAAAGATATCAAAAGAGAACTTACCAAAGTTATAAAACTTCTTGAATCAACAACTGGATCACTTGGATTTCCTTCAATTTGAGCTTAGCACATCAAATCCTCTCTTGCTCTCTCTTTCCCTTTGTTAGCCGACCAAACAATGCAAAGAAAAGAAGAAGAAGAAGATGATCCACGGCGAAGAGAAGGAAAGAAGAATGAGAAGCCCAAAGTCAAATTTCCCTTTTTCCTTAAAACTCTCTCATCCATGTAATTAAAATATTAAACAATTCAAATAAACCTCCTCCATTCATTAATTCCTTATTAATTAATTATAAATTCAAACACAAACAAATATCTTCTTCCACTATCTCCATTCTTTGACTTTCCATTGACCTAGGTATATGTTATATATATTCTAATATACATCACATATACACTCTCTTTAAAGAACCTTTTCTCTTTAAATAAAACATATACATTCAATCCAATATACAACAACAACATAATCAAAACTTTTAGGGCATGCATTGGGATATTACATTTTATTCCAGTTAGAATGGACTATTCACTTGAAAAGTTGGCTGAGCTGTATATCAGTGAGATAGTGAAGTTGCATGGAGTCCCAATTTCTTTGGTATCTGATCGAGATCCTCGGTTTACTTTAAGATTTTGGAAGAGTTTGCATGCTGCTTTGGGTTCTCGATTGTATTTTAGCACTGCTTTCCATACTCAAACAGATGGGCAGTCAGAGATGGTGATACAGATTTTGGAGGATATGTTGAGAATGTAACACCCCTATACTCTATATAAGTACTATACATATACCTTGTATACATGCAGTACGTATATAAAGTATAAGAATGTCACTTTTCATTTCAGATTAAAAACCTTTACTCTAGTTCCAAACAATAATACATTTTACTTAAAGAACATTTACAAAATCATTATACTTTCGATGACCTTACATATATATAATGATCTTGTCTTTATCAAAATTCATTTATACATACGAATACATTTTTATCAAAATACACATAATTAAATTGTACATGTATGCACCACCTTCTAATTGGTCTCGAAATACTCTTACTCTTCTCGTAGCATAACGATTTTACTTTAGATCAACCACTTACTCACCTGCGCGATTTACACAACCGCTAAGCTCGAAAGCTTAGTAGTACAAATAAGTATTATAAACATACGATACAGAAAATCGTACTCATATATTAACTTCATGTGTCATTATTTTCTTATCATGTTTTCCCATTTCAATTACATTTTCATATATTTCTACTAATCTCATAATTATATACATATACACATATATCACAGACACAAACCACAATTCCATAACTTATTAGAACATTCATAAAATAATACTCAAAATGTCCACATCCATATACATATTACATGTCATATTGTACTTTCAGAATCTCATCTTTCAGCATAGCTTCTTAGACCATATTTCTTTTCAATAATTTACTTATGTATTGTAATCATATCATACTTCATAACATTACATGTCATTATATTATTCAATTAATTCATTATTCATAGTTCACCTTTAAGCAAAGACAAGCATGGGCCCAAAAGACACTAATATGCCATTCAACTTTCAGAGTTAATGTTTTGGTTCAATTATCACATTTATCATTATCATTATCCCAACTAGGCTTCAAGGATTAGGTTCAACCAAGCTTCAAGGGGAACAAAGCATGCTAAGTATCAACCCAACTTGGCTTCAAGAACCAAACCCAACCTAGCTTCAAGGGTTGTAACATCTCAACTAGGCTTCAAGGACTAGATCCAACCTAGCTTCAAGAGATTGTTACCATTAGGCATGCCACCAACAACAAAACTCTGAAAATGGAATAACACATTATACACACAATTCATTCATTATTTCATTATCAATTTCATTCTCATTTTCTTATCATCATTTAGGCATCCATGCCTTAATCATGTCATTTGCATCATTATAGCCAACAACAATGGCTTCACATCTAATCAATAGAGTATACATAACCAATTGCATTGGACATATATTTTAAATTCATCATCATCTAGGCAAACATGCCCCACTTATTTCATTTGAATCATTATAGCCAACCACAATGGCATCATATCTCATCTTATCTCAATTCACATTATAGCAATTCATCATTAAAGTATTCATCATAACCAATTGCATTGCACATACCTTTTGAATGACCATCATATCTTTCACACTATACAAATCATAACATTAATTACATTGTATTAACAATATAGTAAATTACTTAAAACATTTATAATCAAATGTGTTAAGTCTCAAAATCATGTAAATGAATGCAACCATGTAAGTTTGTACTTACCTCAAGAACAACTCACACCAATCTATACACTTCCTCTTCCAAGAATTCTTCACTATATGGATTAGGGCAACTCAACCTCTTCACAACCTAATCCAAAAGGAATAATACACACTTATTTACAAATACACATGAATTCCAATACAATTATTCACCTATTAGTCTCATACTAGACTCATAGATCACAAATTACAAACCAAAACCACTATCTAAGTCCCCACGGTCGTGGCCTCACAACCCCAAGGCCGTGGGTTAGCAAACGAATCTGCCCACTTTTCTCTAAACCCCCACGGTCGTGTCCCTCACTTGCCACGACCGTGGCACTCATTTGCCATGACCGTGGCATCTATTTTGCCTCTGTTTCGGACCAAACTCATGTATTCTGTGTTTTTAACTTCAATAAACACAAACATATAGAAAATCCAAGATAATAATTGATCAAACTCATAACATACATCAATTACCAATTAATTTAACACTTATATAACTTCAACATCTCATAATAATAATAATCATTATATACATAATCCATATATCAATTATTCAATTCCCCACCTCATTTATATTAAACCCTTACTAAACAATTTCAACAATCCATCATCATCCTCACAAATAACCATATTATCATCATCTAAATACCAATTCAACATATCTATATACTTCAATCTTTCATTATCATCATCTTCACACACTAACCATATCAAATATAAACACAAAATCAATAGAAATCAACACAAAGAAATAAACACTTACTTGAATTCTTTGCCAAATCTTCAATATCCACCTTCAATTCTCTTAAAGCCCTTAAGAATTTGATGTGTAAGCCAACAAAATCACATCTCTCTCTCTCTCTCTCTCTCTCTCTCTCTCTCTCTCTCTCTCTCTCTCTCTCTCTCTCTCTCTCTCTCTCTCTCGTTCAAGAAGAAGAAGAAGAAGAAAGAAATAAAGAAAATCTTCTCTTCCCTTTCAAACTTATCTTATATATAATAATAATAATAATAATAATAATAAAATTAAATATCCCTAAAATTTCTCCACCACAAGATTTATTCTTCCCTTTGACTTTCTTTTCTTCTTTTTCTCTTGTCATTATTATTATTATTATTATTATTATTATTATTATTATTATTATTATTATTATTATTATTACTACTTACTTACTTACTTACTTACTTACTTTTCCTACACCAATATATACATCATGTATATGTGATGTATATGTTGCTATATGTATATCTCTTATATAAAATACCATATATACATATCATCCTTCATATACATCTATCTCTTATAATATTTCCTTTTAATTAATTTATCTTCTTTTGACTTCCATTTCTTTGACTTGTATATGTTATATATATATATATATATATCTATATATACAACATATACACTCTCTCTTTATTTCTTTTCATTAAACATATACATTAAATCCAAATACAACAATTATTCCAAAACTTTTAGGGTATACTTTGGGATATTACAATTCTCCCCCTCTAAAAAGAAATTTCGTCCTCGAAATTATCCAGTACAGTAACAATCCATTCTTAACAAAATACCATCTTAACTTTCATATGAAGTTAATCATATTATTAAGTTATTATGTCATCAGATCACATAACTTCTACTCTCCCCCTTAGGGTCAATCATCTTCTCTAAATTTCATAACTCATCATTATATATATTTATATATTTCTTATTACTTTCTTAACCAAACATTCAAAATAACTCATTACATTCCCAATTAATTTATCTTTATACAAGAATCAGATCATCTTATAATATACTTATACTTCGTCCAATTATTACATTCAGGATATTTTATCACTTCATCTCTTTATAAATACTCTCTTAACTTTAACCTTAAAAATCATTGATTTATATCTTAATATTGATTATTCCGTCATTACAATCACTTTCAGAATAGATATTTATCAAACCTTAATTGATAACAATATCCTTATTCTTCATACACTTAATTCCTTCTTTAGCATGCTTCTAACTTAACATAAATATTAGTACAATGCCTTTAAACTTACTTTCCAAGTAATCAACCTTTTCCCTTTTATCATCATTTATAACTGATATAACTCAATTTATTCATGTCCATTTATTTGTCTGAATATTACATCATATACATTATCATTTAAATTTTATACTCTTAGTACAACTATACATATTAAATCTCAATAATAATTCGCAACCTTAGCGAAATCTATATCAATTGATTTATCTGTTACAATATACTAACGTTTCAATCTTATTTGATTCAAACCAACAATTAACTTATTTAAACTTATCATTAAATTTCACAATATATATATATATGACCTAATTCCATTAGGTCAAACTTATATTCAAATTCTAATTTCTTCGAATCCATTTTTCAGCTTTTTTTTTAAATTATGATTATTAATAACAAATCACTTCAAATTATCTTTCAATATACATATAGTTTATTTTCTATTATCTTAGTACAATTTCCACAAAATTCTCATGATTATCTCATACCATATTTATTACCCATAGTTCACTCACGTAAACCTTAAGTCCATCCACTTATTCACTTTATACCATAAACATATTCAGTATAACTTTCAATCACATTTTGTAATTTCTCCCATTTAACATCTCCTCACATTTCATACCATTACTATTTTTACAATAATTACCTTTCTATCATATTATCCATAACTCAAAACATTTTCATAGTTCTCTTTTCTTCCATACTTTCTATAATTATAAATAAATTTCTAACATAAAATGATAAAGTACAACTTTACCCATCATAACTCTTAACTATGTTTCTAGAAACATAATTATCAATCTCATCAAAACTATACTACAGTCATGTTATCTCGGGCTCAAATTTGTGGATAACAAAATTAACCGGCCAAATATACTAAACAAATCTTATGGCCATAGGAGATTAATGGTCACGCCTGTGGCTTATAAATCAATACTGTCCCTCTATTATTCTGCTTCCAACCTTTCCAATTACAATGCTAAGTTTGTATCGCAAGGATTACATATTCATTCTCTAAACTTTTGCTACACCAAGAGTTAACACATTTCAACTCCGTTTCAAACCAATTTGCACTTGATTATATGATCATCATTAGCCTAATTCATGTTTCAACAATATTACTATTAACATCGCTTACGTATACATATTCGATCATATACAAATCTTACACAATTTCCATTTGTTACTCCATTTCTAATCTATCTCTTCTAAAATTTTTTATACATTATACTTCCTTTTTTTTTTCTTTACAATCTCTTATTATACATATATACATAGAACCTTTCCACATGTAAATACTTTGGGACTCAAAATATTATATGATCATCAAGTTCAGTGATTACCATAACAATTTCACCGTCCAGTATTACTTGAGTCCATTCTCACTCTCAATTTCATCACATAGTCTAGCTCTGCGCAGGTCAAGACCTAATCTCTCTTAGGTTCACTAATACATGCAATATCATTCTCAATACCACTAGACCAGTAGTTATACCACATACACATTCATAGGTCACATTCATAATGTGACTTACTTTCCACATTTCTTACATAATACAATTACATTCATATCGAAAAACTCATCTTACATATCCTATACATGTATACACATACTCATGCAATTATATTTAATTCCTCTTTTGCATATAATTTATACAAATCTAACATTTATTACTTTTCATTGAACATTATCATTCTCATTCCTTTAACATGACTTATGTTATTCATCAACTCAACAAATATATACACTCTAACCATAATAATACTTCACATAAGTCTTAGTCACATTTCTAATGTGACTTCTCTCTCACATTTGTTTTTAAAAACATTTAGTATACCCTTCATATCCATTTTCATCATTTCCAGTCAAATTACTTAAAGTAACTCATTTTCACTTGCTTTTTCATTTTCCCTTTATTTCAAAACAAATTTTCGTATTATCAATCACATTACCCAATTCATAATACTTTCTTATGCAATAATATTCATTCAAATTAGCTCATATGCTTAATATACAATAAACTATCAATATCTAAATAATCCTCATTAGAATCCCATTAAAACTCTAACTCTCAACTTGCTACTTTATCAAAACTTCAAATTACTAATTTCGTTTTCTTAATATCAACTTTAAAACAATATATATATATATATATATACCGTCATGTAATATCAGAACATCTCATTTTCACAATTATTAAAGCTCATTTCAAAAAATCCAAATTTCACATATTACTACCATTACCATAAGCTTTAACAACACTTAAACATATCACATTTCTAATATTAAAATCATAATGTTTGTATCAAAACAACAATGCAAACAACATCATTATATCCCCTTACTTTAACCAACACCATCCCTTTTTTTAAAAACCTGAACTTTACGTACCCAAACCTTAAATTGTCACACTTTGTTTATACTAATCAACTCACTCAATATTCCACCATACTTTCTTCAATTTAATAATATATCTATCCATTTTAATATTCAAACAATATTTCCTCTCTCTAGCAATCCAAACATAAGCTTTATTAGAAAGCGATCCAAACTTTAGAGAAAAGAGTAATTACTTTAATCTTGATTTGATTTTTTTTAACTCATTTCCAACATTATTCTCATATTCATTTCTTTATGACCTTTTTCACAACCATACTTCCATAATCAGAAATTTCAAAATTTACTTTACTTACGTAAACTTCAATTCTTTAATTTATCAATTATACTTGTACAAATTTTCTTATATCATTTCTTTCTCTAGCTTTACTTACATGTAAAACCTCATTCACACACTATCATCCATCTCATATAATTCAAATATACTACAAATCACATAATGCCACATCTGAGACCAACCTAGGTGTTAATGCATATGCATGCATCACAATTTCATTTTTTTCAAAAATTTTCCTCTTTTCATTTTAAATCTACTTAGGCCGAGAATCTCAATCCTAAGCTCTGATACCAAAATAATTGTAACACCCCCATACTCTATATAAGTACTATACATATACCTTGTATACATGCAGTACGTATATAAAGTATAAGAATGTCACTTTTCATTTCAGATTAAAAACCTTTACTCTAGTTCCAAACAATAATACATTTTACTTAAAGAACATTTACAAAATCATTATACTTTCGATGACCTTACATATATATAATGATCTTGTCTTTATCAAAATTCATTTATACATATGAATACATTTTTATCAAAATACACATAATTAAATTGTACATGTATGCACCACCTTCTAGTTGGTCTCGAAATACTTTTACTCTTCTCGTGGCATAACGATTTGACTTCAGATCAACCACCTACTCACCTGCGCGATTTACACAACCGCGCTAAGCTCGAAAGCTTAGTAGTACAAATAAATATTATAAACATACGATACAGAAAATTGTACTCATATATTAACTTTATGTGTCATTATTTTCTTATCATGTTTTCCCATTTCAATTACATTTTTCATATTTTTCTACTAATCTCATAATTATATACATATACACATATATCATGGACACAAACCACAATTCCATAACTTATTAGAACATTCATAAAATAATACTCAAAATGTCCACATTCATATACATATTACATGTCTTATTGTACTTTCAGAATCTCATCTTTCAGCATAGCTTCTCAGGCCATATTTCTTTTCAATAATTTACTTATGTATTGTAATCATATCATACTTCATAACATTACATGTCATTATATTATTCAATTAATTCATTATTCATAGTTCACCTTTAAGCAAAGACAAGCATGGGCCCAAAAGACACTAATATGCCATTCAACTTTCAGAGTTAATTTTTGGTTCAATTATCACATTTATCATTATCATTATCCCAACTAGGCTTCAAGGATTAGGTTCAACCAAGCTTCAAGGGGAACAAAGCATGTTAAGTATCAACCCAACTTGGCTTCAAGAACCAAACCCAACCTAGCTTCAAGGGTTGTAACATCTCAACTAGGCTTCAAGGACTAGATCCAACCTAGCTTCAAGAGATTGTTACCATTAGGCATGCCACCAATAACAAAACTCTGAAAATGGAATAACACATTAGACACACGATTCATTCATTATTTCATTATCAATTTCATTCTCATTTTCTTATCATCATTTAGGCATCCATGCCTCAATCATGTCATTTGCATCATTATAGCCAATAACAATGGCTTCACATTTAATCAATAGAGTATACATAACCAATTGCATTGGACATATATTTTAAATTCATCATCATCTAGGCAAACATGCCCCACTTATTTCATTTGAATCATTATAGCCAACCACAATGGCATCATATCTCATCATATCTCAATTCACATTATAGCAATTCATCATTAAAGTATTCATCATAACCAATTGCATTGCACATACCTTTTGAATGACCATCATATCTTTCACACTATACAAATCATAACATTAATCACATTGTATTAACAATATAGTAAATTACTTAACACATTTATAACCAAATGTGTTAAGTCTCAAAATCATGTAAATGAATGCAACCATGTAAGTTTGTACTTACCTCAAGACCAACTCACACCAATCTATACACTTCCTCTTCCAAGAATTCTTCACTATATGGATTAGGGCAACTCAACCTCTTCACAACCTAATCCAAAAGGAATAATACACACTTATTTACAAATACACATGAATTCCAATACAATTATTCACCTATTAGTCTCATACTTGACTCATAGATCACAAATTACAAACCAAAACCACTATCTAAGTCCCCACGGTCGTGGCTTCACAACACCACGGCCGTGGGTTAGCAAACGAATCTGCCCACTTTTCTCTAAACCCCCACGGTCGTGTCCCTCACTTGCCACAACCGTGGCACTCATTTGCCACGATCGTGGCATCTATTTTGCCTTACCAAACTCATGTATTTTTTTTAACTTCAATAAACACAAACATATAGAAAATCCAAGATAATAATTGATCAAACTCATAACATACATCAATTACCAATTAATTTAACACTTATATAACTTCAACATCTCATAATAATAATCATTATATACATCATCTATATATCAATTATTCAATTCCCCAACTCATTTATATTAAACCCTTACTAAACAATTTCAACAATCCATCATCATCCTCACAAATAACCATATTATCATCATCTAAATACCAATTCAACATATCTATATACTTCAATCTTTCATTATCATCATCTTCACACACTAACCATATCAATATAAACACAAAACACTACAAAAAAAACAGTAATCTGCGACGCAATCTGCGACACCATTAACGACGAAATCAACGATCAAAATACGATAGCGACAATATCAGCGACGAACAGCGAGAAAAATCGAGCAGACGGTAATGTCCTGGTCGCTAAAAAATCAACGACAAATCAGCGACCAATTGTGCATGTCGTTGATTAGTGACAAATCAGCGACAAAACAGAGACAAATTCAACGACATTTTCATTTTTGGCGGGAATTATTTATTCCCGCTGAAAGTCGTCGCTGATTTAGCTTTGGTCGTTGAATTGTCTCTGTTTGGGTCGTTAATTTAGTCGCTGAATTTGTCGCTAATTTGCTCGCTAAATTTTGTCGCTGATGTGTCACAGAATATGTCGCAATATTTTTCTCGTTGTTTCAGTCGTTGATTTGTACCAAAATTCAATATTTTTTTTGTCACCGTCGCTGATTCTGTCGCAATTTTGTAATTGTTTGGCTATATTTTTCTAGTATTCCATTTTTTTTTGTCTACACATTTTCAAGAACCTGTTGAATTTCAAATATAATAACCAAACATGTTTATAAAATAGTCATTCATTACAATAATAATCAAATAACACAATATTCATAATTAAGTTATTAGTGGCAATAAGTATACATAAACAATTCGAATGTAAAGTTTACCCCTTAAGAAAATAGCTTACATTAATATTGTTAACCTTTCATATTTCAAATACCTGAAATATATATTTTAACAAAGAAGCATTATTCCATATAACTATAATACATAATCTACCTTCAGGCACAGCTGAATGATAAGAATCTAATGAAAATGAAAACTGAAAATAAAATAAATAGGCTTTTGAGCCCTCATCCCAAACTAGTTAAGCATGAATATTAAAATAAATAGTATAAGATTCATCTCTAAAACTTAGCAATGGTGCCAAAAGAAAATTCCTTTTTGCTCCCTCTGCTACAAAGCTGATGGGATGATACTGGCTCATTCCCTTGTTCATTACAAAGCTAACTCCCTGCTTAAAGTTAGCATGTGATGACTCCGAATTGCAGCTAAGCTTCAGACTTTTTCCTGACTTATAATTCAATCCACTATATACAAAGCAGCCCTGATCTGTTAAAAGCAAAAAAACATGAAGGTTAATCATATAACTTAAAGTGCGATAATGATATTGTTCCAAGGAGGGTTGAAAGTAGAACTTTACCTTATGAATAGTAAAAAAACCAGAGATATTTTTATTTTTACTAGGGTTAAGTATGATTTGAATGAACTAGTAAAGATTTTTACTTTCATAATTTACCAATTTTAAAACTCAGCTAGAAGTTCCCTGCAACCACAACAAAGGTAACCAACACTCTTGAGAAACAGAATTTTGAAAGGATAAAAAATCAAAAGATCAACAGCCTTAATAATAAAATGTGTTAGGAGAAAAATAAATGGAAAAAAATCCTCTGCTCAATAAACATTAGAGATTAGATAGATTTTATTACAAGAATCTTGCTGCAAATTCATTTGATGCTTATATGAGTTGATGGCATCTCTAAAAAAGTCAAATAAGCAAGTAAATGGAAAACCACATTCAAAATGTGGCTGAATTTATGCAAGAGACGTGGCACATCTTATCTTAAAGTTATCATATCATATGAGACAATGAGAATTATCAAAATAATAGTGCAAATAACATGAACAGATGTCCAGCCCAAGGATTTAAAAGTATATTTGGTGTCATTTATAAATAGGTAACTTACTTGAAATATTTATAGTATGGATGCTGGTCCAACTCGAACACCAGTTACCTTCAAAACATAGTTAATTTGGAGATTTCTCTTCTGTCCTTTAGTTGAAATTAATTACCTACAAGAATTACGGCTTTCTCTAAGTACCATCTAACAAATTAATAAAAAAAAACCTATTTTGCTATCAACACCCTGCCACTGAGTTGAGACTACTCCACATGCTGCAAAAATTAGCGCAACTGCACCATAGTGGATAGTATCACCTCTTATCTGCAAATACAAAAAAATTTAGAATTGCAAGCGAGCTAAACTAATTGCCAAATATTTAACCAAGTTTTTGGAGTCATTTTCAAATACTTTACATTACTGAAAAAATCATATTCCTCACAAGTTGAATTCCATTCAAATTGGATCAATTTTCCCATTTGGAGTGAAACCTTATAGGCAATAGGCTTCAAAATGGGGATTTCATTACAATTGTTAATCTAAAAAGACAATGTAAGAAACACTATACTTGATATTGCCAATTTTCCAAACTAAAGAAAATTTCTTACTTTAGCAATGATCTGAAGTAAAATGAATTTGAATTAAAATCGAAGTCAAGTAACAGAGCAATAAGAAAAGGAAAAGGAATTGACCACAGCGAAATGCAGCCCTCCGCCCTAGTAAGCGATCCACCAAATGCTTGACCGCCACTGCTTCAACAAACCACGAACACTCGTTCTTTTTCTCAATAGAAACTGTAGTCCCAAACCCCGAAGTTTTTAATTAAAGATCAAAACTAAAATTTGCTACTATTTCAGTAACAAATCACAACAATTACAGTAAACCTAAATCTAAAAGAATCATAGCACACAAACCAAAGAAAACAAAGAATCAAACAAGCACCTGAATTGTAGAAACCCTAACTCAATTTAGAATAAGATAGAGAGCTTAGTTAGAGAGAGGAAAAACAGAGACGAAACTGAAGAAGCAAAACTGGAGAATAGAAAAGAGAACAGATCTATTGACTTACATGGAGAGAGGTTCAATGCTAAGAACTTCTCATGTACTCCTCTCAAAACAAATGGGTTTCTGAATTTTTTATTTCATCTTTTAGTTTTTTGGGAATTATTATTAGGAAAAAAGAAAAGCGTATAAATAGGAAAGAAAGCAAGATTAAAAGAGAAGATGAGTTTTCTCAAAAAACACGATAAATGGACAGATCGAGAGAGAGAAGAGAAGGAGGACAAAGTTCTGAGAGTGGTTTTGCTTTCCCTCTTTTTTTTTTTTTTTTTGTAATTTTTCCATTTTTTTTATAAGCGTTTTGCTCTGATTGATTTTGAATAGTAAAAAAACAAGTTTCAAAATGATTTCAATCATATTTTGAAATCATTTCGACCCGCCAAATCGAATTTCTATCCCCATCTGCATAATATATTTTTTAACTTTTTTAAAATATTTTAACTTTTTTAATATTTTTAATATACTAAAAATATATTTAATATATACTTTTAAAAATTAAATATATATTTAATATATTAAATGTTTATTCACAATATACTTCTAAAAGGAGTATTTTTAAAATTAAAAATTAAAAAAGAGTATTTTTGAAATTGAAAAAGAAAAATATATATTTTTAAAAATATTTTTATTTTTTAGAATAATTTTAAAGAAACTCCTTTTTTAATATTATGTATTTTTTATGTATTTTTAATATATTAAATATATATCTAATATATATTTTTAAAAAATGAATATATTTTTAATATATCAAATATATATTTAAAATATACTTGAAGTATTTTTAAAATTAAAAATTAAATAAAGGATATTTTTTAAATTAAAAAGAAAAATGAATTTTTTTAAAATATTTTTATTTTTTTAGAAGATTTTGAAGAAATCTCGTTCGATATATGGGCTTTAAAACCGAGGCGAGTCGGTATCTTTTCTAAACTTTTTTTATTTTACTTGAATTTTGCATTATATTTGCGCAGAAAATCTCTCTCTAAGGTAAAACTGTTGCAAGTGCCTTTCAGTTTTTGTAATACTTATACATTATATTATATTATGTGCTAAATAAATTAGCGACTAATCTGCGACTAATTATTTTTCTCGCAAATCAGCGAGCCATTTAGCGACTAATTAGCGACCAATTACTTGAAAATAGAAAATGAAATTAATTTCTCGCTAATCCGTCGCTATATTCTCGCAAATTAGCGACTAACTATTTTTCTCGCAAATCAGCGAGCCATTTAGCGACTAATTAGCGACCAATTACTTGAAAATAGAAAATGAAATTAATTTCTCGCTAATCCGTCGCTATATTCTCGCAAATTAGCGACTAATCTGCGACCAACTATTTTTCTCGCAAATCAGCGAGCCATTTAGCGACTAATTAGCGACCAATTACTTGAAAATAGAAAATGAAATTAATTTCTCGCTAATTCGTCGCTATATTCTCGCAAATTAGCGACTAATCTGCGACTAACTAGTTTTCTCGCAAATCAGCGAGCCATTTAGCGACTAATTAGCGACCAATTACTTGAAAATAGAAAATGAAATTAATTTCTCGCTAATCCGTCGCTATATTCTCGCAAATTATCGACTAATCTGCGACTAACTATTTTTCTCGCAAATCAGCGAGCCATTTAGCGACTAATTAGCGACCAATTACTTTAAAATAGAAAATGAAATTAATTTCTCGCTAATCCGTCGCTATATTCTCGCAAATTAGCGACTAATCTGCGACTAACTATTTTTCTCGCAAATCAGCGAGCCATTTAGCGACTAATTAGCGACCAATTACTTGAAAATAGAAAATGAAATTAATTTCTCGCTAATCCGTCGCTATATTCTCGCAAATTAGCGACTAATCTGCGACTAAATATTTTTCTCACAAATCAGCGAGCCATTTAGCGACCAATTACTTGAAAATAGAAAATGAAATTAATTTCTCGCTAATCCGTCGCTATATTCTCGCAAATTAGCGACTAATCTGCGACTAAATATTTTTCTCGCAAATCAGCGAGTCATTTAGCGACTAATTAGCGACCAATTACTTTAAAATAGAAAATGAAATTAATTTCTCGCTAATCCGTCGCTATATTCTCGCAAATTAGCGACTAATCTGCGACCAACTATTTTTCTCGCAAATCAGCGAGCCATTTAGCGACTAATTAGCGACAAAAAACTTTCCAATAGAAAATAAACACATTCTTTGCTAATTTGTCGTAAATTAGTCGTAACGTCGTCGCTGATTGTCGGCGCCAAAATTTGGCGCAAAATTCAGCGACACATTCAGCGAGAAACGACCTTTTATCGCTATTCAACGACAGATTCTACGACTATTTTTTTTGTCGTTAATCAGCGACACATTTAGCGACCCATTCAGCGACGGAATGTTAGAAAGACGCTTATCTTGATTCTTTGTCATAAACTTGTCGTTGATAAAGTCGCTAATCAGCGACGAAATAAGAGTTGTCGCAGAATGCGTCGCTGATTGCGCTTTTTTTTGTAGTGAAATCAATAGAAATCAACACAAAGAAATGAACACTTACTTAAATTCTTTGCCAAATCTTCAATATCCACCTTCAATTCTCTTAAAGCCCTTAAGAATTTGATGTGTAAACCAACAAAATCACATCTCTCTCTCTCTCTCTCTCTCTCATTCAAGAAGAAGAAGAAGAAGAAGAAGAAGAAGAAAGAAATAAAGAAAATCTTCTCTTCCCTTTCAAACTTATCTTATATAATAATAATAATAATAAAATTAAATATCCCTAAAAATTCTCTACCACAAGATTTATTCTTCCCTTTGACTTTCTTTTCTTCTTTTTCTCTTGTCATTATTATTATTATTATTATTATTATTATTATTATTATTATTATTATTATTATTATTATTATTATTATTACTACTACTACTACTACTTACTTACTTACTTACTTACTTACTTACTTACTTTTCCTACACCAATATATACATCATGTATATGTGATGTATATGTTGCTATATGTATATCTCTTATATATTGTATTTATATTTCCCATATTTTTCAAATACCATATATACATATCATCCTTCATATACATCTATCTCTTATAATATTTCCTTTTAATTAATTTATCTTCTTTTGACTTCCATTTCTTTGACTTGTATATGTTATATATATATATATATATATATATATATACAACATAGACACTCTCTCTTTATTTCTTTTCATTAAACATATACATTAAATCCAAATACAACAATAATTCCAAAACTTTTAGGGTATACTTTGGGATATTACAAAGAAGCTGTGTCATTGATTTCTCTGGAAGTTGGGATAGATTTTTGCCATTGATGGAATTTGCCTACAACAACAGTCATCAATCTAGTATTAGAATGGCACCTTATGAGGCATTGTATGGTAGAAGATGTAGGACGCCTCTAGGTAGGGATGAAGTTGGTGAAGGTAGGTTGGTTGGTCCCGGTTTGATTAAGGAAACAAAAGAGAAAGTGAAGATAATTCGGGATTGGCTGAAAGCAACTTCAGACCGACAAAAATCTTACTCAGATTTAAAGAGGAGAGACATAGAATTTAGTAATGGAGATAAAGTATTTTTGAAAGTGTCTCCTTGGAAGAAGATTTTGAGATTTGGCCATGAAGGAAAGTTGAGTCCTCGTTTCATTGGACCCTATGAGGTATTGGAGAGAGTTGGACCAGTTGCTTATCGACTTGCTTTGCTGCCTGAATTGGATAGAATCCATAATGTCTTTCATGTCTCTATGCTGCGAAGGTACAGATAAGACCCATCTCATGTTCTGTCCGTTGAATCTATTGAGGTGAGTCCGGATCTGACTTTTGAAGAAGAACCAGTGGCTATTTTGGAACATGAAGTAAAAGAGTTGAGAAATAAGAAAGTGCCACTTGTGAAGGTTCTTTGGAAGAATCATGCGAAGGAAGAGGCAACTTGGGAGAGTGAGCAAGTGATGCGAGACCAGTATCCCCAACTGTTTCAGAAATTAGATCAGGTAATTTCGAGGCCGAAATTTATTTATAGAGGGAGAGAATTGTAATATCCCAAACTATACCCTAAAAATTTTGGAAATGTTTATTGTTGAAATTGTATTAAATAATTTTAAAATGTGTATAAAGGATTTAGAGGAAAGAGGAGTGTGTATACGTTGTATATATATAGAGATATATACAACATATACAAGTCAACTTTTATTTAGAGGTCAAATGAGATTTATTAAATTATTTTAAATGGGAAATTATGTAATAGTGGAAGATGATATTTTAGGTAATTAATATAAGTGGATGATGATATTTATTATTATAGTATATAATTGCTTGGTTGAGATTTAAAGAGAGCTTCAGTGGGTGTTAAAGGTTGACTTTGTTCTTCTTTCTTCATCTTCTTCTTTCTTCTTTTGGGTTAGCCGGCCATCACTATTGACAAGAGGGAAAGAGAGATTTTGTTCTTCCAAACTCAAGATTGAAGGGTGTTTCAAGTGATCAAGTTGGAATTCTAAAGATTTTCTTCACTTTTGGTAAGTTTCCAACTTGTTTCTTTGGTTTTCTTTTGAGTTTGTCTGTTGAGCTTGGTGTATGGTTGTTGTTGAGATATATATGTATAGTTGTGGTGTATTTGAGAGTGTTTGGTCTTATTGGTTTTGATCTTGGGGTTGGTTGGAAGGAAAGGCTAAATTTGGTGAAAGAAAATAAGTGTTGTGGATTGTGTGGGTTGAGTTGTGATTATGGTTGTGATTGGTGTTTGATGTATGTATTGTGTTGTTTTGGTGTTTATGCAAGTCTAGTATGGTTTATTGATGGTTTTGGGGGAGTGAAAAAGGGTAAAGTATGTTGTTTGTTGGATGTGGTGTTGTTGGTATCGAAATCAGGATTTTTGGCCTGACACGCCTATGAGCATGGCCAAGTCTTTGGGCATGTCAATGGTTCTATTTTCTGAATGGGTGACACGACTAGTGACACGCCCATGTTACTGAGCATGTCACAGCTTCTGTGTTGGAGCAGTATTGACACATCCAGTGACACGCCCATGTCACCGAGCATGTCATAGCTACTGTGATGTTGGTGGATTGACACGTCCAGTGACACACCGATGTCACTGAGCGTGTCATAGCTACTGTGTTGAGGGAGGATTGACACAGTCAGTGACACGCCCATGTCACTGAGCGTGTCAAAGCTTCTGTGTTGTGAGTTTAGGGCATGGTCAGGGACACACTCGTGTTGTTGAGCGTGTCATGTGTAGAGTTTGCCCTAGTTGGTTCTTATCCTTATTATCTTATGTGTATCTCTAAGTGAGTGTGTATAATCACTTTTGGATTAGGTTTTGAAGAGTTTGAGTTTCCCTAATCCAAGTGTTGAAGGATTCTTGGAAGAGGAGTGGTTAGATTGGTGTGAGTTGCTCTTAAGGTAAGTACAAACCCTACATAATTGCATACATGTACATGACTTTGGAACTTAACACATTTGGCTGCAAATGTGTTAAGTAATCTGTTACATTGTTGATATAATTGATTAATGCTATGATTTGCATAATGTGAAAGATAAAATGATCATTCAAAATGTATGTACAATGCAATTGGTTATGTATACCTAATGATGAGATGTGAAGCCATTGTTGTTGGCTATAATGATGCAAATGAAATAATTGGGGCATGGTTGCCTAGATGATTATGAGAAAATGAGAATGGAATTGATAATGAAATAATGAAAGAATTGTGTGCCTAATGTGTTATTCAATTTTCAGAGTTTTGTTGTTGGTGGCATGCCTAAAAGTAATAATCCCTTGAAGCTGGGTTGGGCTTGGTCCTTGAAGCCAAGTTGGGTTGATGCTGAGCTCCCCTTGAAGCTTGGTTGGGCCTTGTCCTTGAAGCCTAGTTGGGATATTACATATGAGATGTTTCTCATTGTGATAATGATTTGCCTACGGGCTCGATAAATGTGATTATTGGACCAAAACATTAACTCTGAGATTTGAATGACATATTAGTTTCTTTTGGGCACATGCTTGTCTTTGCTTAAATGTGAATCATGAATGATGAAACAATTAAATAATATAATGAAATGTAATGTTTAGAAATATGATATTCTTGTGTATTGTTTCTAATTCTTGAAAGTTTGGCATTGGTATTACATTAAAGCATATTGTCATCATAGTTTGTACCACTAAGTCTATGGCTTAGCGCGATTATGGTTCATCGCGCAGGTGACAGGGTAGATCCGGTTGAACCGGAGAGTTCAGCTAGACCGAGTCAAGTCTAGGCTTGTGAAGTGTTGATTGTGGACTTCAAGATCAGAGATGAACTGCCAAGCATGTATAAACTCTATATATTTTGTAATATTGATTTTGATGTATATATATGTGTATATCGCTACATTTTCTGCTGCATAATAAATAAATATTTTATATATTATGTTTTATAATATAACTTAAATTTTTTAAGTTTTCTCATATTATTGCTAAAAGGAAAGATTGGTTTGTTTAATATAAACTGTGGCACTCCTATATCCGATATACGTATATTACAGATGTGGTTGTATGTAGTGTGTGTATATGGGTTATAGGGGTGTTACAGTCAACCTCCAAAACGATGGAATTTTGCTAGTACATTTATTTCTTTTAATATAAAACGTGTTCCTTTTGTTGAGACGTGTGCCACATAAGTCTCAACTCACTTGTTGTTAAAGTCTATAGACTATAGCCTATTAGCTTAGACATATATTTGGCCACTCAAGTCTACATGCATCTTTTTTTATATAGTTCACACTTGTAGTGTAATAAGATATTACACTATAAGTCATCATTATTACTTTAGTTTTTTTCTTTCTTCATTTATTTAAGAAATATAAAATAATTAATATAAATAAAATAAAATAATGATATTCTATTCTAAGAAATTTCTTCAAATTTATGCCTCTGTGATATTTTTTGTGGGATATTCTATTTTGTAAGATCATCCACTTCAACATCTTCAACTATATTCTATAACTATTTACACTAAAAAATATCTTATCTCACACATTTATCTAATAAATTAAAAAATTTTAGTAAAGTAATAAAAAATATTATATTCAAACAATAAATGTAGTAATTAAAATATATTTAATCTATATTAAAAAAATACATATGTGTACACGAGTAATATAAAAAAATAATAAAGAAATAAATTTAATAATTATATTCAGAAAGTAGATATAATTATAAAAAAAATAATATATCAAAAATAATTTACGATAAAAAATAATAACAATAATAAAAAAATAATAACAAAGAGAAATAATAACAATAAAAAATATGATGAAAGAATTATTTCCAGGAATTGAATACAACAACAACAACAACAACAACAATAAATTATATGAGGGTGATAAGTAATCTACCAAAAAATAATTAAACTACGAGGACTACGATTTCTTTAAACGGATACACAGGCATTCGAAATTTAGTTTCGAATTCAAGTTCATCTTAATAAAAAAAATAATTTTTCCCAAAAAATATATAATAATAAACCTGTATTAATTAGCGAATAGCAACATTAAAGATATAAAATATTTAATAAAAATATGAAATTAGAATAATTTTGTTCAAAGAGTGAGCATAAATGTAAAAAATAATAATCATAAATTTAGTAAATGTTAAGCTATAAAATCTTATATATTCATATAGTGAATATTTGGATTAAATCACAAACTAATAAATAAAACATGTGCCCAAGAGGGTAATAAAATTATTAAAAATAATAAAAATAAAAAAAAAATATTTTGTGTCCAGATAATGGATGAAAAAAATTAAAATATAAGAATAATTAAATAAAAGAAACATAATTTGAATTTATATTTAAGCAACAAATATAATTTCTCCTAACAATAAAAAATAAAAAATAATAAAATATCACAATAATTTTAGTATAAATTTTGGACGTTATAGGGTGCTTTTCCTTCCATATACGTAATCAACTCCCCAATCTTGTCTCTGAAAATACAAACCATTACTAGATATCCAATCAAATCTTATAATTGATTGGTGGCGACTCCTAATATACATAAACAATAATAAAACTAAACATAAGCCGACAAAAAATGAAATCAAATTTATAATCCGCTGGCTCCCCCGTTGACACATGTGCGACAGCTGGCGACTCCACTGGGGACATTAGCTAGTTATTAAATAGAGGGGTTAAGCTATTTATATTTTTGTGATGTTTATATTTTATTTGTTGATTGAGTTTTAAGATTTATTTAGTGCCTTCTTTTGTATATTTCTAAAAATATTTAATTACATCCATATTATTATTCACGTATTTCAACCGACAAGTCTTTTATCACACATGCATTAAAAGATCAGAAAGTGACCTATTACCCTAATAGGTATAGTATGAAGATGAAGTAGGGATGCCTTCGTGGAAAACGCGGTAAGGCTTCTGAACAATTCTCACTCAGACTCTGTCTTTTAGATAGGTATTGGCTAAAAGAACTCGCTAATCCAGGTTGTGGGCGATAGTGGGATGACTTACAGTCTGGAAACCTTAAGATGGGTCCGTATCCTTAGAAATAGAACTCAACCCAGTCATTCATACGCTTAGATAAATTATCTTAAACCATTCTAAACCCATTTAGGATCATTAAACAAAATAATCTTGTATTTGTATTCTTCTATATGTCTTTTATTTTATTCAGCTCCTAGTATGAAAGTTTCAATACTAACCTCTTTATGCATATACATGACATATCATGCAAAATTACACACTATGGTACGAAGGGTGCTGAGACATGGGACTCGAAAATCTTTCTCCAATCGAGTGGGTAGCCGAACTACTCAAATTTGGCCTTGGAAATGGCCAAAAGAAAACTCTGCGAGAGAGATGTTAAATGATATGTAGGTTCCAAGCACTATTATTGAGAAAATATGGGTTGCATGATATGCCCATTACGTTCCTTGATTGGCATCCGGAGTTTTTCTTTTTAAATTATTTTTATGTGACTGCGGAGGATGTTCAGACTTTCCCTGATGAAGGGCTTTGTCTCTTATGGTACCTAGCAAAGATCCATCAGATTGGAATCAAACTAGACAAAGCGTGGTTACTATAATGTTTTGAAAACTGGAAATTCAAATTTGAACAATGATCTTGCTTCTTTAGGTGGTTAACCTTATTCATAGATCTCGACCAATGGCTCATAACCCTACAAGAAGATAATGTAAAAAATTACTGCTTATTTATATTCCAAATTATAGGGAGATACAATTGGAATAATCAAGATGGACTGATTAAAAGATATACAAATGAGATAGAGGTAGTAGAAGACTATGAAGCGAATCCTTTGATAGACCCATATAAGCATGAATTTGATTGGAGAAGGATTAAAGAGATTCTTTGTCAAGCCAACAATGTGAACCCTTATTATGTGCCTCTAGACCTTTTGACTGCTGAGGCCTACCATTTTGATGGGAGATTGAAGTGGACATTGGATGGTTTGCCGCTCAGTGCCATCCTCTTTTACAAGACAGTCACTACCGATTACTATAGCGTGCCAGTACAATTAATTATCTTAGATGATAAAGATGCAATAGAAGAAGAAAGACCATCAGAGGTTAAGTTAGACGGTGATATGTTAGAAGAAGAGCCACTACAAATAGACGAGGAAATGGGAGAGCTACCCTATCATGAGGATGAGTTTATGGGTGAGGGACAAGCCATTGAAGATGAAGAGGAAGTACCTCAAGATTATAATGAAGCAGATTACGAGCCTATGGATGCAGAGTCGCTTGTGAGCGGTGAAGTGGCAAAAGAGGGAGACTAAAAAGGATTCAAAGACATAGTAGAGATAGGATTACCTTTGTAATTATAAGGGGCCTGAGGTAATATGCCCCTATTTTGGATTTGTGAGAAGAGAGAGTTTTTGAAGAATGTATATTCATGTCTTATAAGATTTAGGCTATAAAACATAAGAGTACATTCCCTTATGATAAAAATATTTCCATTAATCAATGACAAGCCACCCTTCAGATAAATATTGTATAATTTTGTCTGACATTGTAACTTCGCATCATATAGCATTGTAATTTTGCAATGCATAACATTTTAGCATTTGGCCATGAATATATTTATTCTAATTCATTGGGTGACTAATGAGTCTATTTTGTTATCTCTTTACATTAGGAATCACTTCACGCGTTTTTGACTATCCAGAATGAACCACCATAATAGGATTATTTTAGATGTCTGAACCAGAGGTCATGAAAGAATCAGAGTCAGAACAGAAAATAAAAGGGGATTGTGTTCTTACAGGAGTTATGATCCAACTTTCGACATTAGAAAAAATAAACTTCAAGCAAAATGATTTGAAGGCTTTAAAATATATTTTGGACAGTATGAGACCCTAGCAAAGAATTCAATTTAATGAGCAATTTGGCTGGATTGCTTACCTAATGTACACCCTAGTATTTTTGTCCATGCTAAAGGCCATGCTAAATTACTGGGACCCATGTTACCGTTATTTCACATTTGGCCAATTAGACTTAGCGCCTATAATAGAAGAAAATCGCATCATAACCAACATATTAGAAAAGAAGGATATTAAGCCATATGCACATGATAAGACGGCATTGGGTAGAAGACAATTGGCCAAGATCATTTATGTACATGCAATTGTGATATAAGGATGGAAAATTCCATAATCCAAGGCAATTAGGGTAGAACCCCTACTCGAATTCGAGAGAAGTAATCTAGATCAAAATGAAGGATTCTAGATATTGGCTTTGCTCATTTATGGAATGGTCCTATTTCCATGAGAATTGAACTCTATAGATCCCAAAGTAATCACCCTCTTTACCAGTGTAATAAGAGAAATAGATCCAATCATTAGTGTACTGGCATAAACAATAAGGTCTTTGAACCATTGTAGGAAGAAAGGAAGTGGATGATTCACGAGTTGTGCCACTTTGTTAAGTGTGTAGGCTTTAACACATTTTAAGTGTCCTCCTCAATTTCAATTTCATACTATTGACTATGAACCGGGATATACTGCTACAAAAAATTAAATTTGGATCCGTAGAATGGCCTATGACAGCCCCAAGCAAAAAGCAATGGTTAAGATTTCTTCAACAAATAAAAGAAGAAAATATATCTTGGCTAGCCATTTGGAAGGACAAACAATCATTGAATACCATTGTGGCAACTTTCTATAGGTGCCTTTAATCGGAATATGGGGGGTCATCGCATATAAACCTGCAATGTTAAGAAGACAATTGGGATCTTTACAATTCATTCCTCAAATAATAGGGTTGGATCACACAGACTTTGATTATAGGGATGAGAATGCATATAAAAAACTTGGTAAAGCCCTAGATGTATGGCAGATTGTGAAAAGGATAAGATCCGAAACTTATAGAGATTCAGTTACTTAGGTTTATCTAGAAGGGCATCAGAAAAGAGAAAAGGGGTTTGTCCCTTCGATAGTAAGGATATAAAAGGATCATCTACATCAAGCAAGCATGTTCCTATTACTAAAACTGTAAATGAAAAAAGGTCTTCCATAGATAATAGAGACATAGCTCATTGGATTCGAAAAACTACAGAGGCTGAAAAAAAGGCTTTTGAGCTACACAAAGAAAATGAAAAGCATAGAGATGAAATAGCAAAATTCCAAATGCAGTTGAAAGAGTCAAGTATAATAAAAAGGAAGACAATAATCTTAGAAGTTAAAAGGAAAGCTTTCAAACTAGAGCAAGAAAATAATAAATTAAAAGAAAAAATGTGCAGGCTTCAAGAGTTGTTAAAAGGGTGCAAAGAAAGAGAAGAAAGCATGAAAAGTGAGATAGAAACTCTAGTTGAGAAATCATGCCAACAACAAGCTAGTATCCAAGATTGGATATGGGAAATCCAAGCATATCAAGAGAAGATAGATCAGCTAACATCTTCCATGCAGCAAATCTTGGTAGAAAAAAATAACTTGACGGCCTGCATAAGAGCATACAAGGAAGATTGTATCTTTTACCATGATAATTTTACAAGAGTATGTACACAGTCCAACCACCTTACCAAAAAGTTAAGTGCACTAGCTCATCAAAGCAAAAAATGTGACTTAAGAGATGAACTGTATGAGGATGACCTACATGCCAGTGGGGGTGCATAGATAGGAGCTTTATGATCTACTAGAAAAGATGTATTAAGAGCTTTCTTATTACAAATGATTTAAATGAGGGTCACAAGAGTTAACAAGATTTGATTCCTTTTATAATTTAATAGATAAAATATCTATGTTTCTTGTCATGTTATTGAATGTTTTATATTTGTTTTTGCATTATGATTTCATTCAAAATAATGGTAAAAATAGATATTTTCTAATATAAAAATATATATATACCATCAGGAACATCAACATAGCCCGAATTCTGAAAACAGATCCAACTTAGCTCACCGTTACAGGACTCGGTCAAAGACTAGACTGAGGAAGTTTTAAATATCTCAATCTTGGGTTCTTGATGGTATTATCATGGTAAGGAGATTAGATATCGACCAAATAAAGGATAGGTTAGATGAAGTTTTAGAAATGAGAAATTAATTGGCACAACTCATGTAATTACTCAAAGGTAAGAACACCGTAGAAACCATGCCTAATCCCTCAGGAACTGGAACCCTAATAGCTCATCCCTTTATGGGTGCCACAGAAATCCTGCATATCCACCATATTTTATTCCACCATAGAGGCCAGAGGAAGGGGGACTAAGTAATAATGTCCATCCAACTAAAAATAACTATGCTTCCCAACCTCATCAAGGAGTACCGCAAGGAGAACAAGTAGGTGAAGCTCAAACCAATTCTAGACCTCATGCTATTCCTAAGGAACCTATAGTAATACCAGACTTGGATGATCCAAAGGTTCAGAGTAGTTTCAAGAGGTCCAGTTCTGAACCTATTTCAAAAAAGATAGAATGGTTGGAGGAACGTTTAAAGGTGATTGAAGGAGTTAATATATATGGAACCACTGATGAATCCCAACTGTGCTTGGTACTTGGTGTGACCATACCATTGAAATTCAAAACTCCAGAATTCAAAAAATATGATGCTCTACCTTATCCCCAAAATCATCTATCAATGTTCTATAGTAGGATGGCATCATACATCAGTAATGAGAAATTAATGATTTATGTTTTTCAAAAAAGTCTTACAAGACCAGCAATAAGATGGTATATGAATTTAGATTGAACACATGTTCGAAGATGAAAAGATATAGCATATGCTTTCATAAAGCAATATAAACATAATATGGATAAGACACTATAGACCCTTAATTTTTTACCCATTCAAATCCGATAGTCCAAAATAATTTTTTTGATATTTTATTTATTTTAATAATATTTTAATTATTAATAATATTTAATAGTTATTTTTAATAAAAATAAAAAATATAAAAAATAAAAAATCGGACGGATAGGCAAGCATCGCGCGGCAGCCCATTTCGCTGCAGAAATTATCTGCGGTGAATTGGACAGTCCCCAATTCGAAGAAGATGGCAATCTGAGGTGAATTGGGCACTTCGCAATTCACTGCATCCAGTTCTTGCACGAATTGGCCCACTGCGCCCTTTTTTGCTACCCCAGCCCACTGACCGATAGCCCGCGCGCTGCTAATTTTTTTACCAAACCTTGTTTTACGCAATTTTCTAATTTTTCCTAAATAATTGTATTTCCTTATTAAAATAGGATTATGACTCTTTATTTTCCTATAAATACCACATTAAAACAAGAACAAAGGGGAAGGACGAAAAAAAGGAGGAAAAAATCCTAGAAAAGACAAACGAACAGAACACAAAAGAAACCTTAAAGAAGAAGGAGAGAAAACCCTAGAAAAAGAACGGAGAAATCCTAAAGATTGGACTGAATCTTTCCGAGGTAAACTAAAAGGAGGGAACATTAACAAGGGAGAATTAACAGGAACAAGTGTCGGCAATTGAGATTAACAGAGGATTAAACCATAAAGCAAAAGAGACGGCAATAAAGAGAGAAGAACAGCAGCAACTTTTTGGAGAACGAAGGAAACCACAAATATCAAGACAACCAAAGAAGAAGGCAGATTACATATTGTCTTCAAATTGTTCATCCAGAAATCAATTTGGAGGAACCAACGAATGGAGGTTTGATCCTTAATCATAAATTACTCATGATCATAGTAGCTTCGTTTCTTTGATTAATAAAAACATGCATGCAGTAACTTTATCTTTGAACGCACAATACCTTGATCTTTGAATATGCGGTAAATTGATTTTTGTTTCAATAAATTTAATCGTTTGCTTTAATTAGCACATGGATCAGTTGATATTCGTAACCCCACTTTCATGTTTCATTAAAAAAACATATAACTATCCAGTAGCCGTCGATGATTTAAATTAATTGTTAGAATCTATTTTATTTACTTTACTTCAAGAATCATAAATTATTTTATTAAAACACAAAACCTCAAACTATTTTTATCCAAAAGCCTAAACCATTTCATTATTAAACTCCAAAATATTGATTATTTCTCCAAAACCTTAATTTATCTCTCCAAATCCAAAATTATGTTTTTAAGGCAGTAAGTTAAACCCGTAACCCTTTCCTCAAATTATTCTACCTAAAGCCACTAAAAAAACCCTAACTATCCAAAACCCTAGTTTTCAAAACCCTAATTATCCAAAACCCTAGTTTCAAAAACCCTAGCTATCCAAAAACTCTAATTATCCAAAACCCTAATTCCAAAACCCTAATTCCAAAACCCTAGTTTTAAAAACCCTAATTCCAAAACCCTAGTTTTAAAAACCCTAAAATTCCTAATTTCAAAACCCTAATTATAAAACTTTAGTTTCTAAAATCCTAAGTTCCAAAACCCTAAATTCAATTGATAATTCTTTAAAACCCTAAATTTATATATTTATTGCTTTATTTAATTTTAGATTTGATTATATAGTTTATTATATTTTTTGATGGTTGATTTGTTTTCAATACTTGAATTATTTAATTTATCATGGATGGATATTTTCTTTATTATTATGATTATTATTTATTTGTTTTGGTATTAAAATTGTAAGAGGTATGTTTCCACATTGTGGGTACCTCATTAGTTAAATTTTATGTAATTTAAATCGCTTTTATATTTTAGACCAATGTAAAGAACATGTTTCCACCTTTTGGTGGGTGTCCTATTTAGTTTAGACATGAATGATGTAAGGACATGTTTCCATCCTCAGATGGGTGTCCATTTATTTGCTTTATTTGGACATTGCTTTGATTTTAATATAATGATGCTTTATTTTAATTGTTGCATGTAATATGGATAATATTGTTATATTTAAGAATTTTACAATATTAAGTCTTGCAAAGGAGGCCGGTTCCAATGAACCGGGCGTTGTGAGGGTGTTGGGCCATTTCTCACCTTCCCCACACGTACCCAATTTTTTGAACCCATTAGGGGGTTGGAAATTCCTTAGGAATCGAGTTATCCACCCCTTTTTTTTTCCGGCTCGTCCGGGTGGCGACTCCATTTTTCTCCTGGCTTAGGCCCGTGTTCTCTAAGGCCCCGAGCCTAAACAGTGCCAAAGTCGCAAGAACCATTCCACCAAGAGTGGGGGCAAAAATCCCTGCTCACAGTGGCGACTCCACTAGGAATAAGAGAAGTTGATTTCATTGGTCTTTATATTATTCTATTCTTTCTTATCATGATATTATCCATTGCATCATATTAGATTTGCATCGTGTGCGTGAGTTAGGATGCCTGTGTTACCCGTGTTGTGTTATATAATGGATACCATACTTTTACTCAAGGTATGGAGATCGAGCATGGCATAACCACTCATAGCCTCATACCATTTGGTATATACTTGCTATGGGAACCTAAGCCTTTTAACCCAAAGACTAAAGCTCATATAATTGGCCTAGTTACTTTTCTTAGGTTTTTACCCTAGATGCTTGTTGTTTGACTATGGTTAGTTTACCTTAGTTTAAATCATGGCTTATTTGGTTTGTTTTTTTTTTAATATGACCTATGTACATTGTAAGCTCAAAATAAATTTTTCTTTAAAGTCCAAAAGACCAAAGCTATTTTTAAAACTTTTTTTAAGATGGTCTTTGGACATAAAACTTTTCTAAAAACAAATCAAAAATTCTTTTGCTCAAGACTCAAATACAAAGCCCATAATCCATTTTTTTTTCTAAAATCTTTTTCTTACAATTGGCTTAGAAATAAAATTATTTTCACCCAACCTTTTCTTACAGATTGCAAATTATTTAGGTTAATTATGAAATACTAAAAATCAATTGTGAGCCTAGTTTATACTAAGAATAATTAATCATGGGCTTATTTTTGGCATGAATCATTAGTTACTTTTTCAAGTGAGAAATCTATTTATAATAAACCTCTTAATTTAGTTTTAATCCAATATAGCATAAAAGCTATTTTAGTTAAGATTCAATGGATTAAAACCTAATTAATGGGAATTATCATGAACCAGATTTCCATTTTCGAAAATGTAACTATTGGTTGAAACGTCCAAGGGAAATATTCGAAAATAATATACCCCATGTTGGGACTTTGTTAATCATATACCTAGGAAAAAAGACTTGTCATTCATGTGTGGATGTTATAAGGTTGGAAGGAACATCCTAATTATCTTTCTTTGTTGATTGTTTGTGCATACATGCATACATGCATACATTTGCATCTTATATCATTGATCATCTCTGGCTCACAGCCCTAGATTATGATAGTTCAAAAGCTTACGATAATTCGACCTATGCTGGAGATGAAGAATCTAGTAGCAACTCAATCACTTTTTCACCAAAAGCAATGGAGCCTGAACAAATTCAAAGAATGGTGGATGATGCCCTCAATGCCAAGATGGAAGAAATAAAAGAGGCCCTAGCTGAGACCGTGAAGAACCAATTGGCTGCAATTTTAGGAAATAATGCCGAAGAATCCGCTAGCACCAAGAAGCCAAAGGACAAAGGGGAGGCTAAAGTTGGTGAAGTGGCTTTTGATGATGATAATGTGATCATTGATGATGATGATTAGGCTCAACACTTCCAAGATTCTCAAGACAAAAAGGAACCAAAGATTGTTGAAAGATCAGCTATGGACAAAACTGAGACTTCTGATGTTGAAAAAATGATTACAGATTTAGAAAAGAAATTTGAGAAGAAGCTGAAAACCGAAGAAATGTCCAAAGTTGACAAATTATTTGAGCTAGACGAAGAAGTTTCGCACAAATTCAAGATGCCATCTTTTGCAAAGTTTTATGGAACCGAAAATTCTCACCTCCATGTGAAGCAGTATATCACTGCTATGCAGTCTGCCTGAGCTACTAAGGCTCAAACTCTAAGGTACTTTATGCTCTCATTGGATCCTGTTATCCAAAATTGGTTCAATACCTTAGAAGAGGGAACACAAAAGAGTTGGGATCTGCTATACAAGGCCTTCATCCAACAATATGGATACAACATCGAGATGGAAGTTACCTTAATGGAAGTTGAGTCCATTAGACAAAGGCCAAATGAGAATTTTATGGACTATGTGAAAAGGTGGAGAAATAAGGCTACTTTGCTCAAGAAGAGGCCCGATGAATCTGATCAAATAAGGATGATTGTGAGAGGCGTGTTGCCTAGTCTTCGTGAAAGGATGTCTCATACACTCATCCATGATTTCAAAGATCTTCTCCAAGCTAGTCTGCAAATTGAAGAATGGGAAAGGGAGAAGAACTGCTTTTCGGCAAGAAGGAATGAGAAAGGAAATTATCAGCCTAGCAATCAAAGTACACAAAAGGAAGCTGATGTTAATGTCGCTAGTCAAGGAGGAATGGGGCAGTTTTCAAAATTAGGGAAGCTACCGTCTTGGGTTCTCAATAAGCTACAAAAGAAGGGATTGTTACAACCCTTGACTCCTCGTCCTTTGCCTAATCCTCTTCCACTTAACTTTGATACTAATGCATTTTGCCAATTCCATCAAAGGCCTGGACACGAAATGGACAATTGTATGAAGTTGAGGTATGAGATCCAAAATTTAATTGATAGTGGTAAGCTACCTGAGCCAGACAAGCCCAATACCAAGAATAACCCTTTGCCTAAGTTTGGAAGAGTACCTCCACCGGCAACCTTCATGGTAGGAAAAGGATTGGAAGAAGATTTTATTTTATCATCCTTTCAAGATGGGGATATTGAAGATGTGAAAGGAAAAGAAGCTTAACTAAACAAACTTTCCTTAGCTTGAATGTTGCTTTTCAATTTTGCTTTAATATTTAATTAGAACAATCATGTTTTTCAAATTTAAATTTGTTTTAATAAATTACTTTTATCAAAAATTTTGTTGGTCTTTGTTCATTTTGGTGCTCAACCAATGAGGAATCTAGCTTGATAATTCATGAATTAATATATTTATGCATCATGTCTTGAATGACTTTACTAGGTGAGGAAATTACTCTATAGTATTGAGTTTTGTATACTTACTTAAAGAGGGCTCTTGCATAATTATCTTTGTCTAGGTCCTAGTCAGTCTTAGAACATGTTTAGACAAATTTTTCGAGGCAAAATTGAACTCTGCTTATTTAAGAGAGAAATGATCTAGGCATTGTTTGACGAGCCAACAACTAGTATCCACCCCATTAAATATCAATCCCTAGTTGTCCCTTTGAGCCTTTATAAAATTTTAGCTTTCTTTTCATTGGCATGTAACCCCAACAACCTACCCTGAGCTATTGTGATACTTTTGACAAGTCTTATGATCACTAAGGAGAAGAGGCAAGAAGATCAAAGAAAGGAATGAATAGTCAAGACCATAAAGATAGTTGAAGTTCTTAAGACCATAAGGATAGTTGAAGTTCTCAAGACTATAAGGGTAGTTGATGTTTTCAAGACCATAAGGGTAGTTGAAGTTCACATAATATCTCCACTCTATCAAGATAACATCAGAGTAACAAATGATTTATCCATGTTAAAGGAGATTTATGTCACTCAACTCATCCATTATTGGAAACCCAATTTGGTACAGACAAGACAACTCTTTTAGAGCTAGAACCAAAAAAAAAAGAAGAAAAGAAAAGAAGAGGCAAAAAAAAAAGAAAGAAGAAAAAAAAAAGAAGACAAAAAAAAAAAGAAAAAAAGCAAAAAAAAAAAAAGAGAAAAGAGAGAAGATAAAACCTAAAAAGGCGATTCAGAAAGCCAACTGAGTTCTCTTTTACCTAAAACAACAAAAGGCTTCCATTTGGTTCATAAGGACTGACTTGAATCGATCCAACCCAACCAAAGATTTAATCAAAATTAGAAAAAGGGAGAAAGACCATCCAGTTCTTGAAATTTTTGTACTTGACAGTCCTACAAGGAAGAAGGACAAAATGATAAAATGCTCAAAGAAAGGGAAGAGTAAGAAAAATAAAAAGAAAGAAAAGGGAGAAGAAGAAAAGAAACAAATTTGGATACTAAACTTTTTACAAGGGCAAAGAATGTTCTAATCAAGATCCAGATTAATACCAAGAAGATGGGAGAACACTCAAAGCTCTATCTTTTTATGCTTCCAACTGCTTAAAATTCAAATAAGAAATTTGTAGTGTGAAGGTTTGTCCATTATGTCACATCGGCTCCAACTTGCAAATTACCTTCATTTAACCCATGTCCCTTATAGACCCCATTTCAAGCCTATTAAAGACCTGTTGATCTCTTTTGATAGGTAGAGTCTATTAGTGGAGATAGTTTGAATAAGCATGCATATGAGATAGACAATATTTAAACTTAATGAGATCTTTGGCCTAGTAATGTGTATGTACCTATCTGAAGTGCAACAATTCTTGCTTAAATAGAAATGATTCCCGAGTTTAGTACGGTAACTAGGGTTGTCATGTTATAGATATGTTAAATTGGAAAGATCAAGTCCTAAGGTACATTGACATTGATTTGGCAAAGCCAACTTTTGATTTCAAAATCAAAATTCAAAAAAATAAAAAATATTTTTGTCACACGAAGCCTTCAAGTTAAAATAAGTTTGTTGCACCATCAAAACTAGAAGGACACATTGGGCAATGGAAATGATTAATGGCAAGGTCATGAAGAAGCTACCGATTGATTTACTGAATCATAATTTGAAATGGATGTATCTCTGCTATTTGGGGCCTCCATTATTCATGTTTTCAACATCTTGAAGATAAAAGTCATAAATGTGAAGCATTCTTTTATTCCAATGCAAGACCTGAACGAGCATCTAAAAGGAACCAATGAGAACACTTCTGCTGATCACCTCGGTCTGTGGGTCGATGGAACCATTGTAAGTATTATTCATCCATATGATGCATACATGAGCATATCACATCACATTTTCTTGTCTTGTATTGTCCATTCTTTGTCAAAGTAAACAGCAAACACTCTGTGAAGTAAAGAATCAAAAGAAGATATCAAATCAGGGGGGCATGGAAAGCCCATTGCTTGAGAAAGTTCCAGTAATTTTGAAAAGAGAATAAATGCGTGCTTTTGCGAAGAACTAGACAACAAAAATATCAATCAGAGCCTACATAAAAAAAATTTTGGTTTGAGCCTACACAGGGGGCAAAGTTTCTCCTTTTCAATTTTTTGAGTTTATATACCAAACATTTTTTAACTGACTTGCAAATATTTTGCCACACATGGGGGCAAGGAGAGGATATAAAGACTAGCTAAAAAGGGCTGAATTTTTTTGCAAAAGTACAAAGGAAGAACAAAAAAGAATAAAAAAAAGAAGAAAATTAGAATTCTCAAAAGAATGAAGATGCAAAAGATAAAAGATCAGTCCAGCTAAAAGAGCTAAAGCCAGGGTAAAGACCCAATTTCCAATGGATAAAGATCCATATTTCAAGGGTAAAGACCCGACCTCCAGTGGATAAAGATCTATATTTCAAGGGTAAAGACCCCACCTCCAGTGAATAAAGATCTATATTTCAAGGGTAAAGACCCGACCTCCAGTGGATAAAGATTCATGTTTCAAGGGTAAAGACCCGATCTCCAGTGGATAAAGATCCATGTTTCAAGGGTAAAGACCCGACCTCCAATGGATAAAGATCCATGTTTTAAGGGTAAAGACCAGATTTCCAATGGATAAAGATCCATGTTTCAAGGGTAAAGACCCGATTTCTAATGGATAAAGATCCATATTTCAAAGGGTGAAGACCTAAAGTCCAAAGGATGAAGATCCATTTTCAAGGGTAAAGACCTGATTTCCAATGGATAAAGATCCATAGTTTAAGGGTGAAGACCCAAAGTCCAAAGGATGAAGATTCATTTTCAAGGGTGAAGACCCGATCTTCAAGGATGAAGATCCATTTTCAAGGGTAAAGACCCGATGTCCAAAGGATGAAGATCCATTTTTTCAAGGGTGAAGACCCGATCTCAAAGGATGAAGATCTATTTTCAAGGTGAAGACCTGATTTCCAAGGATGATGATCCATTTACAAGGTTGAAGACTCGATCTCCAAGGATAAAGATGTAATATCCCAAAGTTTACCCTAAAAGTTTTGGAATATTTATTGTTGTATTTGGATTAAATGTATATGTTTAAGTGAAAAGAGAAAAAAGGTAAGGAGAAGAGTGTATATGTTGTATATATAGAGATATATACAACTTATACAAGTCAAAGAAATGGGTGGTCAAAAGAAGAAATAATTAATTTTAATTAATTGAAATGGAAATTAAGTGGAAAGTGGATGATGATATTTGTAATATTATATTAATATAATTGCTTGGTTGAGAACAAAAGAGAGATTGAGTGGTTAAGTGAAGAGGGAGAGTGGACTTTGCTCTTTTCTATTCATCTTCTTCTTCTTCTTTCTTTGGTTGGCCGACCATCAACATAGCAAGAGAGGAAAGATAGATTTTGCTCATCCAAACTCAAGATTGAAGGATGTTTCAAGTGATCAAGTTGGAATTCTAAAGAGTTTTCATCATTTTTGGTAAGTTCTCCACTTGATTCCTTGGTTTTCTTTTAAGTTTGTGTTTTGAGTTTGGTGTTTGATTGTTGATGGTATGTGTATATTTGATTATGGTGTATTTGAGGGTGTTTGATCTTATTGGTGTTGATTTTGAGATAGAGTTAAGTTTGGTGTTGGAAGAAAGCAAGTGTTGTGTTTGAGTTGTGTCTATGTGATGGTTGTGAATTGGTGTTTGATGTATGTTTTGAATTGTTTTGGTGTTTTTGCAAGTTATTATGGTTTATGGGTGTGTTTAGTTAGGTTTGTTTGAAGTGGAAAATGGTGGAAGTAAGAGGTTTGTTGGATGTGTTGTTGTTGTTGCCGGAATCAGGATTTTTGGCCTAACATGCCCATGAGCACGGCCAGGTCTTTAGGCGTGTCAATGGTTCTATTTTCTGGATGGGTGACACGAGCAGTGACACGCCCATGTCACTGAGCATGTCACAGCTTCTGTGTTGTAGTAGCATTTACACGTCCAGTGACACGCCCATGTCACTGAGCGTGTCATAGCTACTGTGTTGAAGGAGGATTGACAAGGCCAGTGACACGCCCATGTCACTGAGCGTGTCAAAGCTTCTGTGTTGTGAGTTTAGGGCACGATCAGGGACACGCCCGTGTTGTTGAACATGTCATGTTTAGAGTTAGCCCTAGTTGGTTCTTATCTATATTATTTCATGTGTATCTCTAAGTGAGTGTGTATGATCACCTTTGGTTTAGATTCTGAAGAGAGTTGAGTTGCCCAAATCTAAGTGTTGAAGGATTCTTGGAAGAGGAGTTTGGTGTTGTGTGAGTTGCTCTTGAGGTAAGTACAAACCTTACATGGTTGCATATATTTATATGACTTTGGGACTTAACACATTTGGTTATAAATGTGTTAAGTAATCTATTACATTGTTGATATATTTGATTAATGCTATGAATTGCATAATGTGAAAGATATGATGATCATTCAAATTATATGTACAATGCAATTGGTTGTGTATACCCTAATGATGAGATGTGAAGCCATTGTTGTTGGCTATAATGATGCAAATGAAATAATTGGGGCATGTTTGCCTAGATGATTATGAGGAAATGAGAATGGAATTGATAATGAAATAATGAAAGAATTGTGTGTCTAATATGTTAGTCAATTTTCAGAGTCTTGTTGTTGGTGGCATGCATAATAGTAACAATCTCTTGAAGCTGGGTTGGGCTTGATCCTTGAAGCCAAGTGGGGTTGAAGTTTAGCATGCTTTACTCCCCTTGAAGCTTGGTTGGGTCTAGTCCTTGAAGCCTAGTTGAGATGTTACAACCCTTGAAGCTGGGTTGGGTTTGGTCTTTGAAGCCAAGTTGGGTTGATGCTTAGCATGCTTCGCTCCCCTTGAAGCTTGGTTGGGCCTAATCCTTGAAGCCTAGTTGGGATAATGATAAATGTGATAATTGAACCAAAACATTAACTCTGAAAGTTGAATGGCATATTAGTATCTTTTGGGCCCATGCTTGTCTTTGTTTAAACGTAAATCATAAATGGTGAAACAAATGAATAATAAAATTTAAAGTAAGGTTTTGAAATATGATATTTTTATGTATTGTTTATAATATTTGAATGTGGGACATTGGCATTGCATTGAAGCATACTGTTATTGTGGTTTGTACCACTAAGCCGTTGGCTTGATTGTGGTTCATCGCGCAGATGACAGGGTAGAACTGGAGAGTTCAGCTAGACCGAGTTGAGTCTAGACTTTGAAGTGTTGATTGTGGGCTTAAAGATCAGAGATAAATTGCCAAACATGTATAAATTTTATGTTTTGTAAATATGGATTTTGATGTATTTATATATGTAAATACCACTATATTTTCTGCTGCATAATGAATAAATGTTTTATCTAATATAGTTTATAATATAATATGAAGTTTTTAAGTTTTCTTATATTATTGCAGAAGAGAAAAATTGGGTTATCTAATATAAACCGTGGCACTCCTATATTCAGTATACGTATATTATAGGTGTAGTAGTATATAGTGTGCGTATACGGGGTATAAGGGTGTTATAGAAGATCCATTTATAAGGGTGAAGACCCGATCTCCAAGGATGAAGATCCGATGCTAAGGATGAAGATCCAAGGTCCAACGATGAAGATCCATTTTAAGGGTGAAGAACCACAATGTATAAAACAGCTGGAGTAGTCAGACTTCTCAACTGATAAAAGGTTAGTCAAACCCAGTCTCGGGTCCAAACACCGAAATTCAATTCAGTCTCAGGTCCAAGTACCCAAATCAAATTCAACCTCGGGTCCAAGCACCTAATCTCGGATCCAAGTACCCAAATCAAATTCAATCTCGGGGGCAAGTACCCAATCTCGGGTCTAAGTACCCAAATCAAATTCAGTCTCAGGTCCAAGTACCCAATTCGGGTCCAAGTACCCAAATCAAGTTCAATCTCGGGTCCAAGTACCCAAATCAAATTCAGTCTCGGGTCCAAGTACCCAAATCAAATTCAATCTCGGATCTAAGTATCTAATCTCGGGTCTAAGTACCCAAATCAAATTTAGTCTCGGGTCCAAGTACCCGAATCAAGTTCAATCTCGGGTCCAAGCACACAAGTCAAATTCAATCTCAGGTCCAAGTATCAAATCTTGGGTCCAAATACCCAAATCAAATTCAATCTCGGGTCCAAGTACCCAATCTCGGGTCCAAGTACCCAAATCAAATTCAATCTCGGGTCCAAGTACCCAATCTCGAGTCTAAGTACCCAATCTCGGGTCCAAATACCCAAATTCAATCCAGTCTCGGGTCTAAGTACCCAAATCAAGTTCAATCTCGGGTCCAAGTACCCAAATCAAATTCAAGTAACCATCTCATCAAAATTAAGTCTTATTGCTTTCCACCCTCTTTTGCCGTAGTCTCAGATCGTTCAAGCAGGGGGCAAATTGTAGACCCTTAATTTTTGAATCATTCAAATCCGATTCCAAAATAATTTTTGTGGTATTTTATTTATTTTAATAATATTTTAATTACTAATAATATTTAATAGTTATTTTTAATAAAAATAAAAAAAATAAAAATACAAAAAAATAAAAAATCGGACAGATCGGCGAGGGTCGCGCGGCAGCCCATTTCGCCACAGAAATTATCTGTGGAGAATTGGACAGTCCCCAATTCACCGAAGATGGCAATCTGGAGCGAATTGGGCACTGCCCAATTCGCCGCAGCCAGTTCTTCCACAAATTGGCCCGCTGCGCCCGTTTTTGCCAGCGTAATTTTTACCAGCGCAGCCCACGGGCCCGATAGCCCATGCGTTGTCAATTTTTTGACCAAACCTTGTTTTACCCAGTTTTCTAATTTTTCCTAAACAATTGGTATTTTCTTATAAAAATAGGATTAGGACTCTTTATTTTCCTATAAATACCACATTAAAACAAGAACAAAGGGGAAGGACGAAAAAAAGGAGGAAAAAAACCCTAGAAAAGAAAAACGGACAGAACACAAAAGAAACCTTAAAGAAGAAGGAGAAAACCCTAAAAAAAGAACGGAGAAATCCTAAGGATTGGACTGAATCTTTTCGAGGCAAACTAAGAGGAGGGAACATTAACAAGGGAGAATTAATAGGAACAAGGGTCGGCAATTGAGATTAACAGAGGATTAAACCACAAAGCAAAAGAGACGGCAACAAAGAGAGAAGAACAACAGCAACTTTTTGGAGAACGAAGGAAACCACAAATATCAAGACAACCAAAGAAGAAGGCAGAGTATATATTGTCTTCACATTGTTCATCCAGAAATCAATTTGGAGGAACCAACGAACGGAGGTTTGATCCTTAATCATAAATTACTCATGATCACAGTAGCTTCATTTCTTTGATTAATAAAAACATGCATGCAGTGCCTTTATCTTTGAATGCACAGTACCTTGATCTTTGAAGATGCGGTAAATTGATTTTTGTTTCAATAACTTTAATCGTTTGCTTTAATTAACACATGGATCAGTTGATATTCGTAACCCCACTTGCATGTTCCATAAAAAAATATAACTATCCAGTAGCCGTCGAGGATTTAAATTAATTGTTAGAATCTATTTTGTTTACTTTACTTCAAGAATCATGAAATATTTTATTAAAACTCAAAACCTCAAACTATTTTTATCCAAAAGCCTAAACCATTTCATTATTAAACTCAAAAATATTGATTATTTCTCCAAAACCTTAATTTATCTCTCCAAATCCAAAATTATATTTTTAAGGCAGTAAGTTAAACCCGTAACCCTTTCCTCAAATTATTATACCTAAAGCCACTAAAAAACCCTAACTATCCAAAACCCTAGTTTCCAAAACCCTAATTATCCAAAACCCTAGTTTCAAAAACCCTAGCTATCCAAAAACCCTAACTATCCAAAACCCTAATTCCAAAACCCTAGTTTTAAAAACCCTAATTCCAAAACCCTAGTTTCAAAAACCCTAAAAATCCTAATTTCAAAATCCTAATTATAAAACCTTAGTTTCTAAAATCCTAAGTTCTGAAACCCTAAATTCAATTGATAATTCTTTAAAACCCTAAATTTATATATTTATTGCTTTATTTAATTTTAGATTTGATTATATAGTTTATTATATTTTTTGATGGTTGATTTATTTTCAATAATTGATTTATTTAATTTATCATGGATGGATATTTTCTTTATTATTATGATTATTATTTATTTATTTTGGTATTAAAATTGTAAGAGGTATGTTTCCACTTTGTGGGTACCTCATTAGTTAAATTTTATGTAATTTAAATTGCTTTTTATATTATAGACCAATGTAAAGGACATGTTTCCACCTTTTGGTGGGTGTCCTATTTAGTTTAGACATGAACGATGTAAGGACATGTTTCCATCCTCAGATGGGTGTCCATTTATTTGCTTTGTTTGGACATTACTTTGATTTTAATATAATGATGCTTTGTTTTAATTGTTGCATGTAATATGGATAATATTGTTATTTTTAAGAATTTTATAATATTAAGTCCTGCAAAGGAGGCCAATTCCAATGAACCAGGCATTGTGGGGGTGCTGGGCCATTTCTCACCTTCCCCACACGTACCCAACTTTCCGAACCCATTAGGGGGTTATGGATTCCTTAGAAATCGAGTCATCCACCCCTTTCTTTTTCCTGACCCGTCCGGGTGGCGACTCCATTTTTCTCCGGGCTTAGGTCTGTGTTCTCTAAGGCCCCGAGCTTAAACAGTGCCGAAGTCACAAGAACCATTCCACCAGGAGTGGAGGTGAAAATGCTGCTCACAGACAACTAGTAGGGATGATTTGAGAGCTATGGAAAAGAAAAAGGATGAAACTTTTAAGGAATATACACAAAGGTGGAGAGACAAAGCAGCACAAGTCAGTCCCCCTCTCACGGATAAGGAGATCATATCTAATTAGTTGGACACACTAGGATAGTCATTGTATAACATGCTGCTAGCTAATTTAACCACCAACTTCTCAGATTTGGTATTAGCTGGGGAAAGGATTAAGCAAGGTATGAAAAAAGGAAAAATTGAATAGCGAAATATTAAAGGAAATAGCTCAAAAAGACAATATTCAGGAAAAAAGAAAGAAGGAGAAGCCCATATGATAGGAGAGCACCCACAACCTAAAGAAAATTACTATTATAATCCCCTATCACATTATGTGGAAAATGTATGGCCTGGAATATATCAATTACCTTATCACGCTTCCCAATTCACGAGTTCTCAAAATGCTCTTTATTCCACTTCACCAAGTGCTCCCACCTTTGCTCAGGAGAAAACAATAGAACAAATTAACTCAATCAAGGAGGGTAACAAAATAATCACCTTCGAGAAAAGAAAGGATAGAAACATTTGACCCTATCTCCATAACTTATGCAGAGCTGTTACTTCAACTACTATAAGGATAATAAGTGTACTTGACACTATTGGAACCAATGAAGCCGCCTTACCCCAAATAGTATGACCCCAATACAAAGTGTGAGTATCATGCGGGGGCACATAGGCATTCCATTGAAAATTGCACTACATTTAAAAGAAAAATCCAAAGTGTTTTAAATGCAGGATAGTTGAAATTCAATCAAGAATAAAAAAAACCCTGATGTGAACAATAACCCTCTACCAAACCACGATGGGGGAAACATCATTGTTGTAATTGAAGAAGAGGTTTATCAATGCAAGGAAAAAGTAGAGAAAGTTCAAATGCCCATGGAGCAGCTTTTCAAATTTTGATCAAGACTGAAATAATTCTTAAAAGCCAATCAGAAGACAATTCTTCCCCTTGACTGTAGTCTTTTTGTGACTTCCATGGTAAGGCTTCATATCATACAATCAAGGAATGCTTGCAGTTCAAGATGAAAGTTCAAAAGTTGATGGATGTTAAATTATAATCTTCGAAATAGAAAGAAAGAAGAAGGAAGATGTGAATATGGTGTCTATTGATCTTTCCATCTTAACACCCATTATAATATCATATTCACCAGAAGTAACACAAGGGGAAAAGTCTGACAAATCTTCACAAGTTCCAAAGCTTGTAATGAAAATGCCATCTCCTTTCAGATATAAGGATTTAAAAGCAGTACCTTGGAAGTATGGATGCGAGATAACAAGCCAAAATCAGGGTTTATACCAAGCAACTAATGAAATTGAATCAATATTCAATATTTCTGGAGTAGGTGGCATGACAAGAAGTGGTCATTGTTATACTCTAAAAGAAGTAGAGAATCAAAGAAAAGATGAACTTGAAAGGCATATCAAAGGGAAAGTTAAGCAAGTAGAATTAGTGGAAGAAAGTGAAGACAAGCAGTTTTAAGAGGCAGGCCACAAAAAGAATTCGCAATTGGAAGTAAAGAAGCTGGTCTCTGAGCACGAGGCATGTGAATTCTTGAAGTTGGTTAGGCAAAGTGAGTATAAGGTGATCGAACAGTTGAATAGAACTTCAGAGAGAGTTTCACTGCTATCTTTGATCTTAAATTCAGAATCTCATCAAAATGCACTACTTAAGATTTTGAATCAGGCAAATGTGTGCCATGATATATCTGTAGATAGCTTGAACTATATAGTTGGGAGTGTGATGGTAGCTAACTACATATCTTTCATAGATGATGAAATACCTCAAGAAGGAACTAGGCATACAAAGGCTTTACATATATCAGTCCAATGTAAAAGATATTCCATTGCCAAAGTTTTGGAGGACAATGGGTCATCCCTGAATATTCTGCCCAAAATAACCCTCTCAAAGCTACCAATTGATGAGACATATATGCAGCCTAGTTTTATGATAGTACGGGCTTTTGATGGAACCAAAAGAGAGGCTTTAATGGATATTGAAATACCTATCCAAGTGGGTCCAATCACATTTAACATCACATTTCAAGTGATGGAAAATGTAATGGCTTATAGCATGTTATTGGGATGACCATGGATACACTCGGCAAGGGCAGTACCATCATTTCTATATCAAAAGGTCAAATTCATTATTAAAGGAAAGATGATTGAAATTTCAGGGGAAGAGGACCTTCTGATCACTAAACCAGTCACAACCCTGTATGTCAAAGCAACAGAAGATGCCTTTGAAAGTTATTTTCAATCATTTGAAATAGCAAACACTTCACATGTTGGAGAGGGATTAGTCATGCTAACTCCTCAATTTTCAACTGCAGCTATGATAGTAGCAAAAGAGATGATAAGGGCAAGCTATTCCTTGGGAAAAGGTTTAGGAAAACATGAACAAGGAATTAATATATGTCTGCCCCCTCCCAATAATGACAATAGAGTTGGATTAGGATACAAGATCACTAGAGAAGATAGAAAGAGGATTCATAAAGAGAAAAAGGAGCACCGACTAGCAAAGTTTACAAATCAAGAGGCTTCAATAGAAAAGATAAGATTCTTACCCCAAAAACATACCTTCAGAAGCGCTAGCTTTTTCCATGAAGAAATAGAGATGGTAGGAGGTTTAAGAGATGTAGAGACAATGCCAGAAAATTCATTGGTGACTATGCTGAATGAAAATAAGCCTTATGATGAAGCAACTTTATGGGTTACACCTTTGCTATCAAGATAAGATCTGAACAATTGGAAAGCTTATGAATTACCATCTCACTTAAAGTAATCCAAATAATTATTTTCCTATGATTTTCTCAATATATAGAAAAATGTTAGCATGGGCTTCCTTTTTCTAATGTTTCAAAATAATTTTTAATAAAATAAAATGCATGTCTTGTTCCTATTCTTAAACTCTCCCTAATGTTTTTTCTTCTTCTTTCTTCCTTTGGTATCTTTAGCTTAATTTATATATCTTAATAATATTTCCCATTTATATCCACTCTACCCATGAATACTAGTGATGAATTAAATTTTGACATAATTGAGTTCGGATATGAATTTGATAACCCTATCTTGGAAATCACATCCGATAAAGAAGACAAAGAGGATTTTCCTTTTGAAATAACTAAAATGATGGAACAAGATGAAAATTTTATGCAACCTATAGAAGAGGAGTAGAGAGTAAATTTAGGAACCAAAAAGAACAAGAAGAAAATAAGAATTAGTGCATCTCTGCTTTCAGAACTCAAAGAAAGGCTTATTAAATTACTAGAGGAGTTTGTTGACGTCTTCGCATGGTCACACCAGGATATGCTAAGACTATGTATGGACATAGTTGTGCATTGTTTACCATTAAAGCTAGAATATAAACTCATAAAATAGAAGTTGAGAAAAATGAAGCCGGGCATCTTTTTGAAAATAAAAGAAAAAGTAAAAAAGTAGTTTGAAGTAGGTTTCTTGGAGGTAGCCAAATATCTCCAATGGGTGGCTAACATTATTCATGTCCCTAAAAAAGATGGAAAGGTTAGAATATGTGTTGATTACTGGGAGCTTAATCGAGCAAGTCCAAAGGATGATTTTTCTTTACCGCACATTGATGTACTGGTTGGTAATACAGCTCTTCCATATGTTCTCATTAATGGATGGATTCTTAGGGTACAACAAAATTAAAATGAATCCTGATGATAAGGAAAACATGACTTTCATCACTTTATAGGGAACATTTTATTATAAAGTGATATCTTTTGGATTAAAGAAAGTGGGAGCAACTTATCAGAGAGCAATGGTTACCTTATTTCATGATTTGATGCACAGAGAAATAAAGGTGTAGATCAATGATATGATCGCAAAATCCCAACATGGTGAAGACCATGTTGCAGTTTTAGAAAGGTTGTTTGAGCGGCTAAGGAAATATCAACTCCGATTAAATATTACAAAGTGCATATTTGGAGACTCATCAGGGAAGTTATTAGGGTTCATAGTTAGTAAAAGGGGTATTGAGATTGACCTTGATAAGATAAGGGCTATAGTTGAAATGACAGCTCTTAAAATTAAAAAGGAGGTCCGAAGCTTTTTGGGAAGGCTCAATTATATAGCTCAATTCATTTTACAACTAATAGCCACATGTGAGCCCATTTTTAACCTTTTGAGAAAGAACAACATAGGAAAATGGGATGAGGAATGTCAAATGGCCTTTGATAAGATCAAAAATTATTTATAGAGTCCTCCAGTTCTGCAACCACCTATACCGAGTCACCCTCTCTTATTGTACTTGATAGTTTTTGAAAGTTCAATGGGTGGTGTCCTTAGGTAGCACGATGATTTAAGAAGGAAGGAGTAAGTCATATATTATATAAGCAAGAAGTTCACCAATTACGAAGCTAAGTATTCTTTATTGGAAAGAACTTATGCTGCATTAGCATGGGCTGCTCACTGATTAAGGAACTATATGTTTTACTACACCACCTTTTTGATATCTCGAATGGATTAAATACATTTTTGAAAAGCCAGCTCCAATTGGAAGGATTTCTCGATGGCAACTTCTACTGATTGAGTATGAGATAATATATATCACCCAAAAGGTGATAAAAGGGAGTGTTATAGCTAACTATTTGGAAGATCGAGCCATTGAAAACTATCAACCAATAAGTTATGAGTTTTCTGATGAGGGAATCGTTTTGGTAGAAGAAAAGCAAGGATAAAAAAATAGATTATGAAATTTGATGGGGCTATAAATGCCTTGGGAAGTGGGATAGGAGTCATTCTAATCTTTCCAGAAGGAAAATATTTCCATTGACAACCAAATTGTGTTTCGAATGCACCAATAATATGGTTGAATATGAAGCTTGTGCTTTAGGAATACAAGCTACTGTTGATATGAAAATCAAAAGGCTAGAAGTGTATGACGATTCAACATTGATAATCAATTAGTTGAAAGGAGAGTGGGAAACTAGAGATCCAAAATTGATCCCTTATGAAGAATATGTTCTTGATTCAGCTCAAAGCTTCAAATATATAAGTTTTGATCATGTTTCCCAAATTGAGAACCAAATTGCAGATGCATTAGCCATATTAGCTACTCTGTTCAGACTAGATACTTATGGAAAGATGCCTCCCATCAAGATTAAAACCAGAGGGTCAATGCTTACTGTACAAACCTTGAAGAAGAATGTGATGGTAAGCCATGATTTCATTATATCAAGCAGTATCTCAAAAATAGGATATACCCTCCATAAGCCTCAGACACTAATAAAAGAACAATTCAATGACTGGAAATGAATTTCTTTTTGAGTGGTGATACCCTATACAAAAGAAATTATGATACAATGCTAATTAAATGTGTGGATGATAGAGAAGCTGAAAGATTAATAGAAGAAGTTCACGAGGGATTCTGTGGTACACATTCCAGTGGACATATGTTGGCTCGTAAAATTCTCAGGATGGGTCCAATAGAACCAAAAGCTTCTAATGGTCATCGATTTATTTTAGTAGCAATTGATTATTTTACCAAATGGGTAGAGACAACCTCTTATCCCAATGTAACAAAAAATGTAATTCTTAAATTCATCAAACAGAATATCATATGTCAGTATGGTCTTCATGAACGCATCATCACTGATAATGTGAAGAATTTCAGAAATAAAGACACGATAGAGATGTGTGTAAAATTTAAAATTAAACACCATAACTCCTCCCCATACCGCCCAAAGATGAATGGTGCAGTTGAAGCATCAAATAAGAATGTCGAGAAGATAATTCAAAAAATAGCAATAACATATAAAGATTGGCATGAAATGCTTCCTTATGCTCTTCACAGGCATAGGACCACAATCAGAATATCTACTGTGGCAACACCATTTTCTTTAGTATATGGCATGGAGGCAATATTACCCATTGAGGTTAAGATTCCTTCTCTCAGGATTATTATGGAAGCCGAGCTTGATAATGCTGAATGGGTGCAGAGTCATTATGATCAGTTAAACTTTATTGATGAAAAGAGATTGACAACTTTGTATCATGGTCAATTATATTAGAAATGACCTATCAAAGCCCATGCAAAGAAGATGAGAGCAAGGAAATTTCAAGAAGGAGACTTGGTGCTCAAAAAGATTATTCTTAGGCATCACAGCCCTTGGGGAAAATAGACTCCTAAATATAAAGGTCCATACATCATGAAGAAATCATTCTCTGGAGGAGCTCTCATTTTAACCAATATGGATGGAGAAGATTTTCCAAATCCGATAAATTCACATGTTGTGAAGAGGTATTATGTCTAAAGTTGTAACAGGAGAGGAAAAAGAAGATGTGAGAAGTATAGTTAGAGATTATTCAAAGTCAATTTGAACTTATGATCGTTAGATTTATATGATTCATTGGCTTCCTTAAATAATTTTCCTTTTTCTCACACATATTTGCATCTTTTAAAAATAAGTAACTATGAAAAAAATTGATAAAATGACTATCGAGAGACTAAATAATCCAACATTTTGGCCCGACCCATTCTTTAGGACATATATTTTATTAAAAATTATTGTTGAAATATTTGGAAAAAGGGAACATGATGCTGAAAAATGGTAACAAAAATTAAGTTTAACAAACATGTATCTAAGACGTAAAAACTATAAACTTGGAGTGAAAAGAACACACATTGAAGGGTGAAAGAATTGCTAACAGGATGCTTATGGGAGCATTAACTGATAAGGTTGTTCTAAGATCCAGAGCTCTTGCTTGAACAGAACCCAAGAAGACACTTTGAAGATATCATAACAAAGTTAAGTACTAAATTTGTTCTAGATTAATGGATTATTGCAGTTCCGATGTTTTATTTTTCTTTGAAAAAGGAAAAATTCTTAATCATCAAGAAGATGAATTTAAAAGAAAATTAACATGACATTTAGATACAAGCAAGCAAACATGACATACAAGTTTTAAGCATTTTTTCTCAAGGAAAAATAGGTTCTCAAATTTCCAAATACGATTAAAAAATCTACATACAAAAATTATTTTCAAGTAATTTTAAAGTCAAGCTTGGAATTTCTCTTTATTTTTCAAAAGTTTCTAGTGTCAAACATTAGGTACACCTAGGGTCACAATTTAGGTTCCTTTTTCTTTTTCTAGAAAGAAAATGTGTTCTTAGAGTCAAGCTTTAGGTACTCATAGGGTCGAGCCTTAGGTCCCTTTTTTCTTTTCCAAAAGTTCACATTATCAAGTATTAGAAACTTCTAGGGTCAAGCCTTAGGCATTTTTTTTTTCTAAAAAAAGGTGCTTGAGTCAAGTTTTAGGTACTCTTAAGATAGAGCCTTAGGTTCTCTTTTTATTTTTCCAAAAAGTTTACTGTATCAAGTATTAGAAACTCCTGGGTTCAAGCTTTAGGTTCCTCTTTCTTTTTTTTTTAAAGGTTCCTAGAGTCAAGCTTTAGGCACTCCTAGAGTCGAGCCTTAAGTTCTTTTTTTTTTCTTTTTTAAAAGTTTCTAGTGTTAAGCATTAGATATTTTCAGGGTTAAGCATTAAGTTTCATTTCCGTTTTCTAAAAAAATTTACTAATGTTGAGTATTATGTACTCCCAAGGTTGAGCCTTAGATTATATTTTCCTTTTTCAAAGTTTCTGGTATTAAGTATTAGGAACTCTTAAAGATCAAATGTGGTATCATTTTTCATTAATTTTTATAGTTGTTTATAAAACATTTTAGGACCATGACTCAAGTTATATTTTTTTTCCTTTTACAATCAATAATAGATCATGGATGAGATCAAGCCTTAAAAAATAATTGATTACTAACCATTTGCACATCTTTAATTAACTAAAGTATGCAAAAGGAGAGGACAACTATAATAATTTAATTTTTTTAAAAAAAATAATAATAACAATTAAAAAATAAATGAGATTACTGATAAAACATTTTTATTCTCTGTACAAGTATTCTAAATGCATGAAGCCAAAATTTCAATTAATAATAAAAATGCAGTAACTCCATAATGGGCATCTTTAGAAATGACAATAGTCCCATATTAAATATTCTTTGCAGTACTATTAACTCCATATATGAAAACATTAAAAACATAAATTATTTCACTATAAATAGAGAAGAGAGGATAGAAAATGGGGGACCAAATTTACAAAGAAAAAAAAACAAAAAAAAAAAAGGAAGCAAAAAAATAGAAGAAAAAGAGAGTTAAAAAACATAGAAACATAGAATAGAAGCTAGCAGTGAGAAATTAAATTTTTTAGTAGAAAAAATTGCGAAATCTTAAATTCTATTAAGTTCAGAAAGTGTATTTAATAGAACCCAAAAATAAGAAAGAAAAAACGACAACAATATACTCAACCTCCAACAATTAAGGTAGTGTCATCAGGTAAACAATTTGACCATTTAGTCATTTATATATTTACTTATTTATTTATTTTACATATGTTTCTTATTATAGTTTCAAACAAATAGATGTAGTCAGGTAGTGATTGCATCACTTATCTTGTTCATACATAAATAATAATAATAATAATAATAATAATAATAATAATAATAATAATAATAATAATAATAATAATAATAATAATAATAATAATAAATGGAGAGATGTAGGAGATATATACAGTAGGTACGAATGTAATCACACAGAACTCTTGAATTATTTACAACATGCACAAGGACAAAAATTTGTATAAACAAGTATTATCGTTCAAGAAAATAATGATGAGCTTGAAAAATAACATATGCAAAAAAAAAAAAAAGAAGAGAGAGAGAGAGAGAGAGAGAGAGAGAGAGCAGGAGGGTGGGGGGATTTATACTACATATAAATAAAAAACCCTACTTTAATAGAGCTAAAAATAAAATCAAATATAGAAGATTGAATAACTATAATAGACAAACAACATTCTAATGAAAAGACCAAAAATAAGAAGAACAAAAATGCTAAACTTAGAACTTGATGACCAAAATGAGATCAGTGGTATAACAAAAAAAAATGTTATTATGGGTATTTGATTAAGAAAGAAAGAGATTTGAATCTAGAAATAAAGATTTGAATCTAGAAGCAAAGTGCATATATTAAAAATTTAATAATAAAGGAAAATAGAATTTTTTTTTACCGTAGCATTCATGAACAATAAGACAAAGATTTATATGAAAACACCAAAACATAGATATGAATTCAAAAGATAATACAATGAAAAAAGTCTATTTATTTTAAGAAAAAGGAAAGAAAAGGAACATGAAGAACAAGTAAGAAAGGAGAAAGAAGAGAGTGGTGGGCGGCTAAAAATGCAAAAGCAGGAAACGTGATATATATATAATGAGGGTTAGGTTTAAATTTCAACCTCCAAAACGATGGAGTTTTGCTAGTACATGCATTTCTTTTAACATAAAACTTGTTCCTTTTGTTGAGACTTGTGCCACATAAGTCTCAACCCACTTGCTGTTAAAGTCTATAGACTATAGCCTATTAGTTTAGACATGTATTTAGTCACTCAAGTCTACATGCATCCTTTTTTTATAATTCACACTTGCAGTGTAATAAGATGTTACACTACAAGTCATCATTATTGCTTTAGTTTTTTTCTTTCTTCATTTATTTAAGAATTATAAAATAATTAATGTAAATAAAATAAAATAATAATATTCTATTCTAAGAAATTTCTACAAATTTATGCCTTTGTGATATTTTTTGTGGGATATTCTATTTTGTAAGACCATCCACTCAGCATCTTCAACTATGTTCTATCAACTATTTACACTAAAAAATATCTTATCTCATACGTTTATCTAATAAATTAAAAAATTTTAATGAAGTAATAAAAAATATTATATTCAAACAATAAATGTAGTAATTAAAATATATTTAATCTATATTAAATATCCATATGTATACACGAGTAATATAAAAAAATAAGAAAGAAATAAATTGAATAATTATATCCATAAAGTGGGTATAATTATAAAAAAATAATGCATCAAAAATAATTTATGAACAAAGAGAAATAATAACAATAAAAAATTATGGTGAAAGAATTATGTCTAGGAAGTAAATACAACAACAACAACAACAACAACAACAATAATAATAATAATAATAATAATAATGAATTATATGAGGATGATAATTAATCCACAAAAAAAAATCGAACTACGAGTACTTTAATCCCATCAAACGGATACGTAGGCATTCAAAATCAATTTTTCAATTAAAGTCCATCTTAATAAAAAAAATAATTTTTTTCAAAAAAAATATATAGCAATAAACAAGTATTAATTAATGAATAACAATATAAAAGACATAAAATATTTAATAAAAAATATAAAATTAGAATAATTATGTTCAGATAGTAAGATAATTTAAAAAATAATAATAACAAATGTAGTAAATGTTAAGCTATAAAATCTTATATATTAAGTTAGTGAAAATTTAGATTAAATCACAAATTAATAAATAAAATATGTCGCCACAAGAGTAATAAAATTATTAAAAATAATAAAAATAAAATAAAATAAAATTTTGCGCCTAGATAGTGGATACAAAAAAATCAAAATATAAGAATAATTAAATAAAAGAAACACAATTTACAATTTTATTCACGCAGTGAATATAATTTCTGATAAAAATAAAAAATAATAAAATATCACAATAATTATAGTACCAATTGTTTTATTAGTTTTTGTCATAGAATTGTATCTTATTTACTATGATGATTATTGTTTTCTTTAGGTATTTTGGTAGTTTTAATCTGTTTATTTAGTGTTTTCATCAATTTTGGTAGTTTTAATTTATTTCAGTGTTTATGTCATTTTTTTGTTCTAGTTTTTAGTGTGGTGTTTATGTGTTGTTGGTTAATGTTTATTTGATTCTTGTTTAAAGTTTGTTTAAGTGTTTGTTTTAGGTTAATATGCAAATTATTTCCTTGGAAGAAAGAATAGCATGAAGCAGAGGGCAAAACCAAGGAACCAAGAGAGGCAGGAAAATTTGGCAGTAAGTGACACGGCCAGGAGCTTGGTCGTGTCCCACACATAGCCAAGGAAGAAGACCAAAGAAAGAAGAGCAAAGAACGAAGAGATCAGTAGGTGACACACCCACTTGACACGGCCAAGACACTGGCCGTGTCACATGACACGGCCAGGAGCTTGGCCATGTCACACTCCATTCCAAAGAAGCATATATGAAGCAGAAGCGGACACATTCAGTAGACACGGCCAAGCCACTGGCCGTGTCACATGACACGGCCACTGAGCTTGGCCGTGTCACTCCATGGACTAAAGGAAGAAAGAAAACGCGGCTTTTGAGCGAGGTTTCATATAAATAAGAGGATTAGGGTTTTTGAAGAGGAGAATGATCTATCAGCCGTCAAACAAAAACTTAGGGTTTCCATTTTGTTTTCTTAGAGGATTTTGATTACACTTTGATGCAAACAGTCTAGATTAAATTTGTTTTTGCCATTGCAACATTCTTCTAGCAAAGATCTGGACAAGAGATTCTTCAGAAGCTAAAGGGAGTTTGTAATTTGGTTTTGTTCTCAAACTTTATCTCTTATGTTTCATTGGAATTGTATTCATGAATTCTATTATGTCTAAATTGATTTCTTTGAATTTTAATGAGATAAATATGTTTGATAGCATTATTATGAACTAATTTGATATAGTCTAGGGTTTGTATGGATCTACTATGATTGTATGAATTGGTTATTGCTCTTAACTGAATTATTTCTTTAGCCTTAATTGAATGGATTAATGTTAATATATGATTGATTGACCACCAATTATGTGTTTGAGGTATTAGATGAAGGATTGAGAAATGAAGTCTAATGCTGGAACAATTCAATTAGGAACTTAGGTGAATTAGAAATATAACCTAAGAAAAAGATCATTTCAATTGTAACAAGATTATTTGAAAGAGGTTTGAATGCGAGAGCTTATTTCCTTGATTCGATTAATTAAGTTGCTTGAGATCTAATCTTTGAAATTAAATTGGTTGAGAGGAATAACCGTTCATACATATAAGTTAGTAGAGAAGTGCAAACCCTAGACCTTTCTATTAAGTGAATCAATATATCATCTCAGCTTACTTTTATTGCTTTAAACTCCATTCGATCTGTCTTCATTAGTTGTTAGCAATTTAAATTTATTGATAATTTGTTATTTGCAATCTAATAATCAATTAGCTTATCTAGCTTCCTTGTGAGACGACCTTGAGGTGTTCACCAAGATACTACAGCAGCCTCGTATACTTGCGAGTGTAGTTCTAGTAGTGTTAATTAGAGCGCAACAAGTTTTTGGCGCCGCTGCTGGGGAAGCTAATTGGCATAATTGTTTATTAGGTATAAATATTTTAGATTATTTTTCATTGCTTACTTTTGATTTTATTTGTCTTTTTCTTTTAATAATTCCCTTTTTCCAGAAATTTTTTTTATGCAAGGCAGGAGATCACTCGGAGGAGAGCTATACCCGGTTATTCCAGAAATTCAGAGAGTAAAAAGGAGCAGAGAAGAGTTTGAACTATACACTGGATTTGATACAAAGGAGGACACTTCTGATTTTGAGTCAGATAATGCACAATCTACTAATATGGGAGAAGAAAGGCAAAGAACTATGAGGAATTTTGCCAAACCTGTCATTGGAACTTCCACATCTTGTATAAGATTGACGGATGCAGCAAGAAATTATGAGTTGAAGAACATCCATTACAACATGCTGCCATCATTCTATGGAGTTCCAAATGAAGATCCTTTGAACTTTATTCGGGATTTCTACTCCACCCTCAACACATTTCCATTGGGTTGATTAACAGAAGACCAGTTGAGGATGAGGTGTTTTCCGTACACATTGAAGGATCGGGCAAAAAGCTGGCTTATGATGTTGCCTAAAAATTCTTTGACAACTTGGGAGCAAGTTTATAACAAGTTTATGGGCAAGTTTTACTCACATCAGAAGACAGCTGAATTGAGAGGGAAAATAGCTACATTCTCTCAATTTGAAGGAGAGCCATTTCATGAGGCTTGGGACAGGTTTAAGATATTATTGATCCAGTGTCCACACCATCACTACCCACTTCAACTTCTGAATCAGTTTTTCTACGATGGCCTAACCCAGCAATTTCAAAATACAGTTGATAACGCAGCTGGGGGAGCTATGGGAGAAAAGACAGCAGATGAAACTTATGAAATCTTTGAAATGTTGGGAGCTAATTCTCAACAGAAAAGTGTAAGAGGAAGAAGTAAAGGGGTGAATCAATTGGAAGCCAATAGTGAGATGGTCAATCAGATAGCTGAGTTGACAAGGCAAGTGCAGATGTTGAACATGAAGAATAATACTTCTTCATCCACTCAAGAAGTGTGTGGAATTTGTGGAACTTTCGGGCATGGAGAAAATATATGTCCCTCCGCATATGAGTCTTATGGAAATGAAGCTGAGCAAGTCAATGCTATGGGGGGATATCAACCAAGGGCCCGAAATGATCCTTACTCAAATACTTACAATCCTGGTTGGCGGAATCATCCAAATTTTTTCTGGGCAACAAATAATTCTCAACAACCTTTCCATTTGCTCCAGAGACAAAACCAACTGCAGGGTCAATCTTCAAATCAAGGGCAGCCTAAGAGAGAGAGTTTGGAGGATAGTTTACAAGCCTTTATCCAAGTCAGTGCTAAGAATCAAGAGATGAATAACAAGAGGTTGGATTCATTAGAAGCATCTTTTAAGAAAGTGGAGACTCAAGTGGGACAACTTGCACAACAGATGCAAATTCAACAGAAAGGGAAATTTTTGAGTCAACCTGAGCAGGCACAATCAGTGACTGTTCTTAGAAGTGGCAAGGTAATAAACAATAATGTTGAAAATAATTTTGTGAATGCAGGTGATCAAAAGAACAAAAAGGAAGGAGAACCAGAGAACAAAGGTGCTGGAGAAAGATCAATGGAGAAATCCCCTTCAGCAGATTTACACAAGGCAAGTAATCCTTATCGGCCACCTATACCATTCCCCAGCAGGTTGAAGAATGATAAACAAGATAAGCAATTTTCAGACATCTTCAACATGCTGTCCAAGGTAAGTATTAACTTACCCTTACTTGAAGCAATAAAGAACATGCCGGCTTTTGCCAAATTCTTCAAGGAACTGAACACCAAGAAAAAGAGGTATGAGCCAAATGAAAAGGTGATAGTATCAGAGGTAGCTAGTGCAGTTTTGCAGCATAAACTACCTCCGAAGCTAAAGGATCCTGGTAGTTTCATAATTCAAATTACTATGGGTAATGGAAAGGGGACTGATGGCATGTGTGATTTAGGAGCTAGTGTAAATTTGATGCCTTATTCTGTGTATCTTGAATTAGAACTTGGGGAACTTAAACCTACCAAAATGGTGTTGCAATTAGCTGACAGATCTCTTAGATTCCCGAAAGGGGTTATAGAAGATGTGTTAGTTAAGGTTGGTGGGTTGATAGTGCCTGTGGATTTTATAGTTCTTGACATGGAAGGAAGTAACCCTACACCATCCGCACATACTATTCTACTGGGTAGGCCTTTTATGGCTACTACCAACACCTTGATAGATGTTAAAAATGGTAAATTGTCAATGACTGTCTTGGGACAAACGGCTGAATTTTCTATTTTTAACACTTCTCCCATTCCTACAACTGCATTATATGAGGATTGCTCTTTAATTGATTGTATTGACGCAGTTGTTTCAGATGTTTCTTGCAGACAGGTTCCTCGGATAAATTGGAGCTGGCACTGACCTTAGATTATGGTTTGGAAATTTTTTATTCAGAAATAGCCAGTTGCCTTGAGACATTAGAGAGTGCTGAAATAGAGGAACTTAAGGAGGATCCAGTATTTGAACTTCCCTCCATCCAAAAGGAAGAGAAAAATCCTTCACTTGAGTTAGAGCTGAAAGAGTTACCTAAAAATCTGAAATATGTGTTTTTAGGAGATCACAACACCTTACCTATGATAATATCTAGCGAACTTAGTGAAGGGGAGGAGATGAGATTGGTGAGTGAGCTAAAAAGATTAAAAAGAGCAATAGTATGAGGATTGAGTGACATAAAAGGTATTATCCCTTCAATGTGAATGCATAGAATCACCTTAGAAGAGGGAGCTAAACCTGTGAGGGAGACCCAAAGGTGCCTTAACCCAAACATGAGTGAAGTGGTTAAGAAGGAAGTGCTCAAATTGCTTGATGAAGGAGTGATATATCCAATAGCTAATAGTGAGTGGGTGAGCCTAGCACATATAGTGCCTAAGAAATCTGGGATCACTGTGGTGAAAAATGAAAATAATGAATTGGTTCCTACTAGGAATACTACTGGGTAGAGAATGTGTATCGATTATAGGAAGTTGAATAATGCCACAAAGAAAGACCATTTCCCTCTTCCTTTTATTGATCAGATGTTGGATAAACTTTCTGGACACTCACATTATTGCATTTTAGATGGACTTTCAGGTTATTATCAAGTGCTGATATCACCAGAGGATCAATCCAAGACTACTTTTACTTGCCCTTTTGGGACTTATGCATTTCGGCGTATGCCCTTTGGCTTGTGCAATGCACCTGCAACTTTTCAGAGATGCATGATGTCTGTCTTCACAGACATGATAGATGATTTTATTGAGGTATTTATGGATGACTTTTCTGTTTTTGGTAGTTCTTTTGATAATTGCCTCAATAAACTTGTTCTTGTGCTTGAGAGATGCATTGAATGTAACCTCACTTTAAGTTGGGAAAAGAGTCATGTCATGGTTACTCAGGGCATTATCTTAGGTCATGTTGTTTCAAGTAAAGGGATTGAGGTGGATAAGGCTAAAGTACAATTGATTGCTAAGTTACCCCCACCTACCTCTGTTAAGGGAATAAGAAGTTTTCTAGGGCATGCAAGTTTTTACTGGAGGTTTATTAAAGATTTTTCTAAAATAAGCCAATCATTGTGTCATTTGCTTGGGAAAGATGTTCCATTTGAGTTTACTGCACAATGCATGCAAGCCTTTAATTCCCTTAAGGAAAAACTGACTAGTGCACCGGTAATTGTAGCTCCTGTTTGGTCTTTACCTTTCGAAATTATGTGTGATGCCTCTAATCATGCAGTAGGAGCTGTTCTTGGGTAAAGGGTTGATAATTTTTTGAGAGTGATATATTATGCTAGCTTGACCCTGAATAGTCCGCAAATGAATTACACAACAACTGAAAAGGAAATGTTAGCTGTTGTTTTTGCCTTAGATAAGTTTAGAGCATATTTAATTGGGTCGAAAATTTTTGTGCATTCTGATCATGCAGCTCTAAAATATCTTTTAACAAAACAACATGCTAAACCACGCTTAATTAGATGGGTGTTATTATTGCAAGAATTTGATTTCCAAATCAAAGATACTAAGGGGAGTGAAAATGTTGTAGCTGATCATTTATCTAAATTACCCTTCTTTGATGAAAATCTTGCATCTGATAGCATTCATAAAAATTTAGAAGCATTTCCTGATGAGCAGCTGTTTATGGTAATTAATGCACCTTGGTTTGTAGATATTGCTAACTATCTTGCTTGTGGTATTTTGCGTTCTAACATGTCATTTCAGGAAAAGAAAAGGTTTTTGCACGTGAGTAAATTTTATTTTTGAGATGAATCTTACGTATTCCGGATATGCAAAGATGAGATAGTTCGCAGGTGTGTATCTGAGGAAGAACAACTAAGTGTTCTTCAATTTTGTCATGACCTTCACTATGGTGGTCATTTTGGAGGAAGAAAGACTGCAAAAAAGGTGCTTCAAAGTGGTTTTTACTGGCCTACTCTATTCAAAGATGCTCAAGAGTATTGTAAGCATTGTGACCGCTGCCAAAGAGTGGGTAACATTAGGAGGAGGAATGAAATGCCCCTTCAATCGTATATTGTTGTTGAACTGTTTGATGTGTGGGGAATAGACTTCATAGGTCCTTTTCCCAAGTCTTTTGGTTATGAATATATTTTAGTTGCTGTTGATTATGTTTCAAAATGGGTAGAGGCAATCCCCACTCGTACTAATGATGCTAATGTGGTTGTTAAATTTTTGAAGGAAAATATTCTTAGCAAATTTGGCACGCCAAGAGTGATAGTCAGTGATGGGGGAAGTCATTTCTGCAATAAACTTTTTGAGAAATTAATGCACAAATCTGGTGTGAAACATAAGGTGGCGACCCCATACCATCCACAGACTTCTGGACAAGTTGAAACATCCAACAAGCAAATAAAAGGAATTCTGGAGAAAACAATCAACTTATCAAGGAAGGATTGGGCGAGTAGATTGCATGATGCATTGTGGGCATATCGGACTGCTTTCAAGACTCTTTTGGGTATGAGTCTGTACCGATTGGTTTTTGGTAAGGCTTGTCATTTACCAGTGGAGTTGGAGCACAAAGCGTATTGGGCAATCAAGACTCTGAATTTAGACTTGGACAAAGCAAAGAGAGAGCGTTTTCTGCAAATTTCAGAGTTAGATGAGTTGAGGAATGAGGCATATTAGAGTTCGATGATTTATAAGGATCGTACTAAAGCACTTCATGACAAAATTATAGTGCGAAAGACATTGAGCCTAGGTATGAAAGTTTTGCTTTTTAATTCTCGTCTCCATCTGTTTCCAGGAAAACTCAAGTCTCGATGGAGTGGTCCTTTCGAGATAACTCAGGTATATCCTTTCGGTGCCATAGAATTGCTTAACTCTCGAACAAATGAGACTTTTAAAGTAAATGGACAGAGAGTTAAACCATATAATGAAGGATTCCAAGAAGTAATGATCATCGATAGCACTTTGATCTACGATCCTTAAGTCTTGCAGTAATGTCTAGCTATATGACATTAACGAAGCGCTATATGGGAGGCAACCCATCGATTTGCATTTCTTTTCATAGTTGTAATTTTATATTCAGAAATTTTGATTATATGTTTGATTTAAATAAATGGAATGGGTGCTTTGATCGGTTTTTATTTTTCTAATGTGTTTCAGGGTTAATCAAAGAAGAGGATTGCATTTCTTTGAGATTTGGTGATATAAAATATATATATATATATATATATATATAAAGTCAAATGGTAGTGAGTGACATGGCCACTTGACACGGCCAAGCCACTGGCCGTGTCAAGCCAACCCTAAAGATCCCATTTTACACAGCCCCTGACACGGCCAATAAGCTTGGCTGTGTCACATGGAACACGTCCAAGCTTCACCCAAAATTCCTTCTCTTTGTTTTTGCAATCCTTTGTTCACAGTGTCAAACACACCCATGGGACACGGCCAAGTCACTGGCCGTGTCCCTCCAACCTTCAATTTTAAACTTTAAAAACACGATTTTAGCACTTTTCATTCATTTCAATCCCTAATTTTCTTTTTTTTTTCTTTCTCTCTCTCGACTTCTCTCTCACAAAACCTCCATTGTTGTTCTTTCAAAGCTTTCAAACTCCAATTAATCCTCAATTTCCTTCACCAAAACTGAAATTAATCGGTTCAATCTTCTTCTTCTCTCATAAAAAATCAATTTAATCTGTTTAAGTTTCAAATTTTTTCAGATCTTTCAATATGCCAAGAACGAAGATGGTGTCCCACCACAAGAGGAAGCGACCTCCAACTGTAGCTGCATCTTCATCTTCATCTTCTTCATCTTTAAAGAGAGCTACTCTTTTGGCTAGGGGTTTCTTTCCGACAAGGTATGTCAGCGATGAATCCCTTAATGCTCTTCATATTAGGGATAATTTTTATAGTTATGTTCAAAACCTTGGGTGGGAGAACCTAGTCTCCTTTCGACCTTTGCAATTTCAAGAGCTCACTTTGGAATTTTTAACATCTCTTAAGGTTGAAAGAGATGAACACAAAATTTGCTCTAGGTTGAATTTTAAATTGCTTAGGAAATCATTTGTGGTTAGTATTGAGCAATTGAATGTTATATTTGGTTTCCATCAACACGGTGAAAGGTCTGTACCTAAGGATTTTAAACAATAATTTGCTTGGGGAGCATTGGGCTCGGGAACTTATGTGGCCAAATCGGTCAAAGCAACTAAATTGAGTAATCCCGCTTTGAGGTATTTGCATCGCTTTATGTCCTGTGGGTTCTTTGCTAGGAAGGAAAGCCCAGGTGTAGTGGAACTTAGTGAGCTCTTTTTCTTAGATTGTGCATGTAATGCAATACCCATTAGTACCGGCTATTGGTTGGCCGATGTTTTTGATAGTGTGGCAAACAAAAAGAAGGGGGCTATTTGTATTGGAGGATTGGTTACCACATTGGCAACAGCCCTTCTTGATGATTTTGACCCGAGTACTTGTCGTATGACTAAAATTACGGGTAATGATTCATTGGATTTGGCCACACTTGAGAAGATGCATATGGTGGTGAACAGGGGAGGGGCCTATGTGATGGCTTCAGCTGAGCCAGAAGTACTGGGGGGCAGACAAAAGAGAACACGAGTCCAGGAGGAGTCCGACTCAGATTCTCTTGATTTGGAAGAAGATGCTCCGGCCCCGGATAATCAGGAGATACTTAATAGGATAGAGGTACTGGAGAGCAAGGTCGATCGTAACCATGTTGCGGTCTTGCAACAGTTGGACCAAATCAATAGCAACCTTGCTAAGATTCTAAGTCTCCATCCCTCGGCTGCTTCATCATCACACCCTCCTTCACCATAGATCACATTGGCTCTAATCTTTTGAGAGAATTCCTTACTTTCTTGTGTTTAGTTATAGCATATTTTTGTTGTTATTTTTCATTTTTGTTTTTAATGTTAACATTTTATATTTTGGATATTTTATTTTTATATATTGTATTTTGTTTTTGAACATTTGCTATTTGTGATGAAAAGGTAGGGTTTGCCTCACAGAGGAACGATGGAAAACAGGTTGTACCTTCACTCTTTTTCTTTATTATCCTTGTTTCCATTGAGGACAATGTAATTTATAAGTGTGGGGTAATCTTTAAGCTTTCCTTTAATTCTTGTTTTGTTTGTCGTTGTGTGTTATATTGTGCGTTGTGCATGGCATAATTGTTGAAAACTTATTGACTTTTCTGTGATTCTAGCATTATATTTGAGACTTTAGTATCAGCATAGAGATTAGCATTTGAATTCATTCAGGATCAATTTTCACATTCTGCAATTCATGACATATAAATCTTTGAGAACCCACCCTTTGTGAGTTTTGAGCCTCATAGATTGAATATTATTATCAATTGATTTTCTTTTATTAAGTGTGCACCTTCATGATTTTGCATCTCTAGAGCTTGCTTTTGCATACTAATTGAACTCACATTATGATTTCATCTCAAGTTTTAAAATGATGAAGGCAAATTAGGATTACCCCTTTAGCTTAAAAAGACCTCCCTTAATTATGAATTCCTTAGTGAGCCAAGTTGAGCCTTTAACTTTTTCTTGATTGATCAACACAATTCACAACTCAACATTTTCTTATTATCATCATACCTGCATTAAGGAATGGAGTTTCTTATGATATGACAATAGGGTGGTTTAATTCATAAGTGTGGGGTAAGCAATTAAAAAAAACAAAAATAGTATTGCTTTAGTAAGATTTGGGGCTGAAATGCATACTTTGCACATTGTATTTGCTAAGAGTCGATTATTCTTTTCCTCTATATTTTAAGCTAGATGTTCCATGCAATTTTATACTTTGTATATATATATATATATATATAAGAAAATAAAAGAGAAGATATATATATACAAAATTCATATATTTTCTAGCATTAGTCATCAAAGAGGAATGTCGACTCATGTACTTTTCTTTAAGTATGCAAATATGTGAGATTATCAAAGGTTGGTGAATATGCCATTTGAGGGAGTTACGAGTTTCTTAGCAAAAGTATTGTCTAATTTAGATACTCCATTTCTTGATGTTCCAACTTAAATGTCTTTTCTCACACCTTCACCTTAGCCCTATTACATCCAAATAAAAGTCCTTCGGATTATTTCTTGAGAAAATCAGTGAGAGAGATTGAATAATTAAGCAAGTTTATGGCAGTATGCAGTCATGAGTGGTTTGAGTGAATTAACCTTTGAAAGCGAGTGAAACACTTAGATGAGAGATGAGATTTGTATGTCTGGATTAATGAATGAGTTAAGAAAATCTTGATTGAAGTAAATTGCAATTATTTATGGCTGAGTCTTAAAGGATTTCATCTTATATACTGGAATTATAGTTAAGGTTGTTTGAGTTTTTAATTTATGCCATGTGAATTTGCTTGAGGACAAGCAAAGTTTTAAGTGTGGGGTAGTTGTTTTATTAGTTTTTGTCATAGAATTGTATCTTATTTATTATGATGATTATTGTTTTCTTTAGGTATTTTGGTAGTTTTAATCTGTTTATTTAGTGTTTTCATCAATTTTGGTAGTTTTAATTTATTTCAGTGTTTATGTCATTTTTTTGTTCTAGTTTTTAGTGTGGTGTTTATGTGTTGTTGGTTAATGTTTATTTGATTCTTGTTTAAAGTTTGTTTAAGTGTTTGTTTTAGGTTAATATGCAAATTATTCCCTTGGAAGAAAGAATAAAATGAAGCAGAGGGCAAAACCAAGGAACCAAGAGAGGAAGGAAAATTTGGCAGTAAGTGACACACTCAGGTGACACAGCCAAGCCACTGGCCGTGTCACATGACACGGCCAGGATCTTGGCCATGTCCCACACATAGCCAAGGAAGAAGACCACAGAAAGAAGAGCAAAGAATGAAGAGATCAGTAGGTGACACACCCACTTGACACGGCCAAGCCACTGGCCGTGCCACATGACACGGCCAGGAGCTTGGCCGTGTCACACTCCATTCCAAAGAAGCATATATGAAGCAGAAGCGGACACATTCAGTAGACACGGCCAAGCCACTGGCTGTGTCACATGACATGGCCACCAGCTTGGCCGTGTCACTCCATGGACTAAAGAAAGAAAGAAAACGCGGCTTTTGAGCGAGGTTTCGTATAAATAAGAGGATTAGGGTTTTTGAAGAGGAGAATGATCTATCAGCCGTCAAACAAAAACTTAGGGCTTCCATTTTGTTTTCTTAGAGGATTTTGATTACACTTTGATGCAAACAGTCTAGATTAATTTTGTTTTTGCCATTGCAACATTCTTCTAGCAAAGATCTGGACAAGAGATTCTTCAGAAGCTAAAGGGAGTTTGTAATTTGGTTTTGTTCTCAAACTTTATCTCCTAAGTTTCATTGGAATTGTATTCATGAATTCTATTATGTCTAAATTGATTTCTTTGAATTTTAATGAGATGAATATGTTTGATAGCATTATTATGAACTAATTTAGTCTAGTCTAGGGTTTGTATGGATCTACTATGATTGTATGAATTGGTTATTGCTCTTAACTGAATTATTTCTTTAGCCTTAATTGAATGGATTAATGTTAATATATGATTGATTGGCCACCAATTATATGTTTGAGGTATTAGATGAAGGATTGAGAAATAAAGTCTAATGCTGGAACAATTCAATTAGGAACTTAGGTGAATTAGAAATATAACCTAAGAAAAAGATCATTTCAATTGTAACAAGATTATTTGAAAGAGGTTTGAATGCGAGAGCTTATTTCCTTGATTCGATTAATTAAGTTGCTTGAGATCTAATCTTTGAAATATAAATTGGTTGAGAGGAATAACCGTTCATACATATAAGTTAGTAGAGAAGTGCAAACCCTAGACCTTTCTATTAAGTGAATCAATATATCAGCTCAGTTTACTTTTATTGCTTTAAACTCCATTCGATCTGTCTTCAATAGTTGTTAGCAATTTAAATTTATTGATAATTTGTTATTTGCAATCTGATAATCAATTAGCTTATCTAGCTTCCTTGTGAGACTACCTTGAGGTGTTCACCAAGATACTATAGCAGCCTCTTATACTTGCGAGTGTAGTTCTAGTAGTGTTAATTAGAGTGCAACACCAATTTTGGGTGTTACAGGGTGCTTTTTCTTCTGTATATGTAATCAACTTCTCGAACCTTATCTCTGAAAATGCAGACCATTATTAGGTATCCAATCAAGCCTTATAATTGATTAGTGGCGACTCTTAATACACATAAACAATAATAAAAGTAAACATAAGCCGACCAAAAATGAAATCAAATTTATAATCCGTCGACTCCCCCGTCGACCCATGTACGATGCTGGCGACTCCACTGGGGACATTAGCTAGTTACTAAATAGAGGGGTTAAGCTATTTATATTATTGTGGTTTTTATATTTTATTTATCGATTGAGTTTTAAGATTTATTTAGTGCCACTCTTTTGTATATTTCTAAAAATATTTAATTACATCCATATTATTTGCATGTTTTAACCGACAAGTCTCTTATCACACATGCACTTAAAGGTCAAGAAGTGACCTATACCTTAATAGGTATAGTATGAGGATGAAGTAGGGACGCCCTTGTGGAAATCCCGGTAATGCTTCCAAAAAATTCTCACCCAGACTCTGTCTTTTAGCCAGGTATTGGCTGAAAGAACCTGCTAGTCCAGGTTATAGGCAATAGTGGGATGACTCACAGTTTGGGAACTTCAAAACTATGGTGAAATAAGGTGGGTGCGTATCTTTAGAAATAGAACTCAACCCAGTTATTCACACGCTTAGATAAATTACCTCAAGGGTAGTAACCACAACTTAGGAGGCCCTAGATGAATGGTTTGAAATGTCAAGAGATGGCTTGGAAGCATGGAAGAAAGACCCTACTGGCCAACCATCAGTGCGAATGGAGGAATAGTCCATGAAAGTCCTTTGGCCAGGCAATACTGCTACATAAAACTCTGCACAATAGCCCCACTAGCTAGTGCAAAACCATCGTGCAAAAGTTCCTTACTACCACATGAAGATTTCATGGCAGATCAGGCAACAACTTGACTTTTGAAGATTTTGAGGATTCTTTCATTTTTTTTATTTTGATTCCACCCAATTTGTTTCCTCAATACACATCTCTTACTTATCAGGAAGCTTTCTAAAGTAACCCTAAGCCTATAAGTTTATCTCAAACTAACTTTTGAAGGGATTCCAACATCTTTTAGCCAAAGAACAATAATTTTACTCTTAAGATTCTCTTAAGTTCTTGTTGTTTCAAACGTCTAATAGCCTTTTCATCCTAAAAATTCCTCAAAATCTAGTGTTCAAAATCATAGTAAGAAGGATTTTTGTTATTGATTATTGAAGTGACCCCTCATTCAAACTTATTAGAATCGTGGGATACATCAAAGAACAAAGAGAGTGGCACAGTTTGGCATATCAAGTGTGAAAGAGCTATTATGTTGACTGCTTTTGAGTTAGGTGGTTCAATCATTTAAGCTTGCTTTGCTAATTTTGTAAACTATGAGCATAGGAACTTGTCTAAACTAAAAAATATATGCCTCCAACTTGGTAAATGTGAGGGTTTAAATTCTATAAATCATTCTTTATTAAATTTAATAAGTTTGATTAAAAATTTTGGTTGATTATTTGTGATTGGGAATGATGTTCTTGTGGAATGATGAGATAACTTAGATGGAATGATTAAGGTGATGATTATGCCTTTAAATATGTTGTTTCTATAATCTAACTATAAAATATGCTAAAAACAATCTAAATTGATTTATAATGAATCTTAACTTGATTTTATATAGTCTTTGCCAAATTAATCTTATTGGATAAGAATTAGGATAAGTATTAAGTATGAACTTGAATCTTTATCATGATTGCTAGGATATTTGCCATGAACGTGAATACATAACTATTTGTTTATATATATATATATGTTATTATATATACCCTTATCATTAAAATTGCATCTAAAAAGCTTCTCGACAAATGCAAAGAGTGATGCATATAGATTACTTGGTCTAGTGACTAGTAGTTTGCCATCATCGAATCTAGTATAGAGAATTTGGTTTGACTTTTTGATTCAACCCACATTTTGAGGTTTGTATTTTCGATTTGAATCAAGTGGCGACTCCATTTCGGCTTGCTCACATAGAGCTGAAGTGTTTAGATTAGCATGAATGGTTTGTTCTTCTTAAAATGATCACTAGTTCGCAATAACATAAATGGCTTAAATTTAAAATTACATAAAAGACAATAGTAGAAATAGCTTGAATTCTTTAATTTCAATTGCTGAAAGACCAACTGCTAGAATTACAGATATATATAATAAGTGTGATGTACCTTTTTTTATGGAAGAGCTGAAATGACAAAAATGGTTTATGTCAACTTATTTATGCAGTTGCTAAAATAAGTAACATAATCATTGTCATTCAATTAATTTGACCACAATAGCTTGAATTCCACCCAAATAAGAATACAAAAAATTAAAATTTCCATATTGGAATAGATGGAATATAATGGCAAATGAATTTTCATATTGCATTAATGCAAAAACACAAGTGTTAAATTCATTAAAATATCCAAGTCCACAAATCTTAGCTTAAGTTCATTACAAAAAAATATTAATAAGAATTTCACATAAATTTATCTTTGATTTTTTCTCCATTTATGTCACTCTTTGAGATTGTTTGTTGTCTTTACTTTTATTTGTGATATCTTTTAGCTTGAAGTTGCATGTGTATGAAATAACTATGTTGTAGCTTGGTGGTTAGGAGCGTGTTGTTTTTGCTTAGATCTCGAGTTCAAATCCTAAGTATGACCCTTCCCCTATATATAATTAATAAAAAAAGGTTTCTATATATGATGTAATTTTCTCCATCTTTCATAAAACATTATCTCTTTTTTATCATGAAACTAGGTTTAATTTTATTCCCAATTCTGAGTTTTCCAATGGAAACAATTCTCTGACTTGGTTTTAGGCTTAAAAATATATAAATGATATTGTAGACCCTAAATTTTAGACGTAATCCAGTCTGGCCCTAATTAAAAGGAAGTTAGATTAAGTCTAAAGGTTTAAACCAGTCTGGAATCCAAAAATGATCAGGATCCCAAGACAAGTCAGCCTGACCCAAATTTTATAGAATTGGCATGCTCGATTCGCCACAGGCCATTGGCATGCCAATTCGCCACAGGCCCATGGCCAATTTTGCCATAGGCCCATGGTTGGGGCGAATTGGCCACACCAATTTTGCCTTGCCCGTAATCCATCCTTAATTCATTTGACTTTGGCTTTAATTATGATTTCGGGACAGATTAGGATTCCTGATGTAGATCAAACTCATTTTAACCTTTGAATTAGTAAAATATTAGGGTTTGGAGATTAGATGGTCATTGGCCTATAAATAGACATTTAAAAGCAGATAGAAGGGGGAGCAATGAGAATTAAAAAGGGGTTGTTAGCAATTAACACGGAGCAAGAAGAATAAAAAAGAGAAGCAATAACAATTAACACAAAATTCAACAAGCAAGTAGTCTCGGCTAAAGATAAAGTTGGTGCAGGCAATTCAAAAGCTTGGATCAACACTTTCAACCTTGGTGGAACCTTCAAAGGCAGGTTTAGATTTCTAATAACATATGTTTATTCAGTGTTTGCAAATTGCCTTTTAAGTTACCATCGTAGAAGTTGTTTGTTAAAATTATTTTGTCCAATAGTTTAAATGTTAAAACCCTAGTTTCACAAAAAAAAATCTTAAATTTCCTAAACCTTAAATTCCAAAAAACCGAAATCCTAACCCTAAACATCCAGTAAGCCTAACTTCCAAAATACCAAAACCCTAAACCCTAGTTTCATAGAAACCTTAATTTACCCAAAATATAAACCCTAATCTATTTCCCAAAACCATAATCTTGTTTTGCTAAAACCTAAAAATCCCATTTTTCATCCCTATAACGTAAAGTCTTAATTTTCATCATAAAAACCCTGATTTAATCATAAAAATTCTAAAACCCTAATTTGAAGCATAAACCCTAAATTAATATATTTGTTGCTTTATTTAAAAATTAAAACTTAGATGTCATTGCTTTATGTCTTGAATGGATAATTCATTAATGTTTTAATTTTATGAATGCTTTATTTTTATTGCTCATGATGAATGATTGAATGATTTAATTTATTTGATTTATTATTTTAATATTAATTATTTTAGTTTCCAAGATGTAAGAGGTATGTTTTCACTTTGTGGATACCTCATTAGTTACGTTCAATGTAATTTTATTTATTTTAAATTTTGGGATTAATGTAAAGGGCATGTTTTCCACTAAATGGTGGGTGTCCTATTTTATTTAGTTTTGGACATTAAATAAATTTTGTAAAGGCATGTTTCCATCCTTGGATGGGTGCCTATTTTGATTGTTTATTTTAAATGAAGGTGAAAGATGTTTATTTCTTTTAATGTGCATGTAATATGGATGATGCTATAATAATTTAAGAATTTAATAATATTTAAACCTGAAAAAGAGGCCGGTTCCAATGGACCGGACGCTATGGGGGGTGTTGGGTCATTCTCACCTTCCCCACGCGTTCCTAGCTTTTTGAATCCAATAGGGGTGACTCCATTTTCTCTGGGTTTAGGCTCGTGTTCTCTAAGGCCCTGAGCCTAACAGTGCCGAAGTCGCAAGAACCATTCCATATGAGAGTGGAGGCAAAAATTCCCGCTCACAGTGGCAACTCCACTAGGGATAAGAGAAGTTGATTATGTTGGTCTTTATGTTATTTTATTCTTTCTTATTATGATATTATCCATTGCATAATTTATATTGCATTGTGTGCGTGAGTTAGGAAGCTCATGTTACCCGTGTTGTGTTATGTAAGGGATACCATACTTTCAGTCAAGGTATGGAGATTAAGCATGGAATAACCACTCATAGCCTTGTACCTTTTGGTATATACTTGCTATGGGAGCCTAAACTTTTCAACCTAAAGATTAAAGCTCATGTAATTGGCCTAGTTATTTTCTTAGGTTTTCACCCCAAATGCTTGCTGTTTGACTATGATTAATTTATCTTGGTTTAAACCATAGCTTATTTAGTTTGTTCTTTTTCTAATGTGACCTACCTATATTGTAAGCTTAAAAATATTTTTTTTCCTTTAAATCCAAAAGACCAAATTTCAATTTTCAAAATTTTCAAAAAAATCTTTTTCCTTATAACCCAAGTTCAAAGCCCAAAAATCATTTTTAACAAACCTTTTGAGTGGGCTTTTAAAAATCTATTAAAACCTTTTCTTAAATGAGCTTATAAGTATTTAGGTTAATTATAAAAAACCAAAAATAATTTGTGAGCTTAGGTTATACCAAGAATTATTAATCATGGGCTTATTTTTGGCATGAATCATTAGTTGTTTTTTTCAAATAGGAAATTTATTTATGATAAACCTCTTAATTTAGTTTTAATCCAATATAGCATAAAATCTATTTTAGTTGAGATTCAATGGATTAAAGCCTAATTAATGGGAATTATCATGGACTAACTTCTAAGTTTGAAAATATAACTATTGGTTAAAATTGTTTAAGGGAATTTTTCAAAAACAAGATGTCCCGTGTTGATATTTTGTTGACCATATACCTAGAAAAAAAGACTCGCCATTTCTATGTGGAAGTTATAAGGTTGGAAGGAACATCCTAATTATCTTATTTGCTTGTTGTTCGTGCATACATGTATACACACATTGCATTATATGTCATTAATCATTTCTAGCTCACAAACCTGGAGTATAGCAGTTTAAGAGCGTACGACAATCCAACCTATGTCGGTGATGTAGACTCCAGTAGCAACTCGGTCAACTTCTCACCAAGAGCAATGGAACCTAAATAGATTCAAAAGATGGTGGACAACGCCCTCAATGCCAAGATAAAAGAATTGAAGGAGGCCATGGCTGAGACTATGAAGAGCCAATTGACCGCACTTTTGGAAAATATTGTTGAGGCATCTGCCAGCACTAAGAAGCAAAGGAAGTAGAAGACAATTTTCAAAGTTGGAAAAACCTCTGTCTTGGGTTTTCAACAAGCTACAAAAGAATGGGTTATTACAACTGTTGGCTCCTCGACCTCTACAAGATCCTCTGCCATCAAACTTTGAGGCCAAGACATTCTGTCAATTTCATCAAATGCAAGGGCATGAGATAGATAAATGCGCTCATTTAAGGCATGAGATCCAAGATTTGATTGACAGTGGAAAGTTGCCCAAGCCTGAAAAGCCCAATACCAAGAGTAATCTTTTGCCTAAATTTGGAAGAGTACCTCCACCAGCAACCTTCATGGTAGGAAGAGGATTGGAGGAAGATTTTGTCTTATCTTCTTCTCAAGATGAGAGTATTCAAGATGTGAAGAGAGAAGAAGCTCAACTCAATGAACTTTCCTTAGCTTGAATGTTGCTATTCTATTTTGCTTTCTTTAATATTTAATTGGAATAATTATATTTTTCAAATTATGTTTGCTCGAATAAATTATTTTCATTAAATTTTTTGATGGTCTCTATTCATTTTGGCGTTCAACCGATGATGAGTCTACCTTGATATTCGTGAATTAGTATATCTATGTATCATGATCCAAATGACTTTACTAAGTGAGAGAGTTGTTCTATAGCATTGAATTATGTATGCTTATTTAGAGAGGGCTCCGACATAATTACCATTGTCTACATCCTAGTTGATCTTAGAACATGCTTTGATAAACTTTCGAGGTGAAATTGAACTCTGCTTAATTAAGGGAGAGATGATCTAGGCATTGTTTGATAAGCCAACAACTAGTATCCTCCCAATTAAATATCAATCCTTAGTTGTCCCTTTGAGCCTTCATAAGATTTTAGCTTGCTTTTCATTGGCTTTTAAACCCAATAACCTACCCTGAGTTGTTGTGAGACTCATGACAAGTCTTATGATCACTGAGGAATAAAAGGGAAAGAAGATCAAAAGAAGGATATATAGTCAAGACTATAATGATAGTTGAAGGACACCTGAATTAGACATAATATCAAAGACTTATTAAGATAAAGTTAGGACCGAAGCATTTTTATGCCTCTCTACTCATCTATTATCAGAAACACAAGTTGGTGCAAACAAGACAACTCTTTTAGCATTAGAACCTAAAAAGAAAAAAAAAAGAAGAAAAAAGAAAAGAAGAAAAAAGAAAAAAAGAAGAAAATAGAAAAAAGAAGGAAGAAAAAGAAAGAAAAATATAACCCAAAAAGGTTGTTTAGAAAGTCAATAGAGTTCTTCTTACCTGAAGCATCAGAAGACTTTCACTTAGTTTACAATGACGGATTGACTTGAATTGGTCCAGTCCAGTCAAAGATTCAAATAAAATCAGAGAATTAGGGAAAAGACTATCTTTCATTTTATCCAACGTAACTCCAAAAGGGAAAAGGATGGAAAGAAAGAGGAAGAAAAAGGGTACTTATTGGATCCAAATTTCTACCAAGAAGATGGAAGGACATTGAAGCTTTGTATTTTTATGAAGTCAGAAGGAAGATGAAAATGAAAACTCTAACAGTATATAGTTCCAACAAGAAGTTTATAGTGTGAAGGTTTGTCCATAATGTTACATCAGCTCTAATCTCAAAATGGCCTTCACTTAACTTGTATCCCTTATAGACACTATTTCAAGCTTATTAAAGACATGTTGATCTCTATTGGTAGGTAGAGTCTATTAATGGAGATAGTTCGGATAAATATGCATATGAGACAGATAATATTTAAACTTGATGAGACCATTGACCAAGTAATATGTATGTGCCTATCTGAAGTGTAATAGTTTTTGCTTAAAGGAAATGATTCCTGAGTTTAGTACGGTAACTAGGGTTATTATGCTATAGATATTTTAATTTGAAAAATTGAGTCTTGAGGTACAATGACACTAATTTGACAAAGCCAAAATATGATTTTAATATTTTTTTAAAAAAATGTGTTTTTGTCAAACAAAGCCTTCAAGTTAATGGAAGTGTGTTGCATTGTCAAACCTCGAAGGAAATGATGGGAAAAAGAGGGCTAATGAAAGAATCACTTGCAAGGTCATATCATGAGGCAGTTATCAACCAAATGGATATCTCCCATGTCTTTGGCTACCATACTTGGGGTCTCCACTACTCATGTTTTCAACATCTTGAAGATAAAAGTCATAAATATGAAGCCTTCTGTCATTCCAATGCAAGACCTGAATGAGCATTTGGAAGGAACCAATGAGAACACTTCAGCTGATCACCTCAGTCTGTGAGTCAATGGAACCACTGTAAGTATCATCTATGCATATCATGCATACATAAGATATCACACTGCATTTTTGTCTCATGTTCCTACTCTTTGTCAAGGTAAACAACAATACTCTCTATGAAGCAAATATGAAGTAGATATGAAATCAGAGGGCATGGAAGGCCCATTTCTTGAGCAAGATACAGTCACTTTATAAAAATAGAGATGCATGCTTGTACAAGGAACCAAACAATGCATAAACATCAATCAGAGCCTGCATGGGAAAAATCATTGGTTTGAGCCTACACGAGGGGCAAAGTTTCTCCTTTTAATTTTTGAGTTTATGCTATACAAAACATTTTTAGACTCACTTTCAATATTTTCCATGCAGGGGGCAAAGAGAGGATATGAGGACTAGCTAAAAAATAGTTAAATTTTTTTGCAAAAGATCATTTAAGAATGGAACAAGAAGAAAATTAGAACTCTCAAAAGAATGAAGATGCAAAAGACAAAAGATTAGTCCAGTTAGAAGAGCTGAAGCCAATATCAGACAAATCTCTAAAGGATCTATTTTGAAGGGTGAAGACCCAATGTCCAAGGATGAAGATCCATTTTGAGGGTGAAGACCCGCAATCCATTGAAGAATAGAACAATCGGCTCCTCAACTGACAGAAGGTCAGTTAGCTAGAAGAGCTGAAATTGAGGGCTAGAAGAAACCCATAACCTTTAAATAATAAAGGTCAATTGAATCTAGTCTTGGGTCGAGAACTCAAAATTCAATTTCAGGTTGAGAACCCAAAATTTAATTTTGGGTCAAAACCCAAAATTCATTTTTGGGTCGAGAACCCAACCATTTTTGGGTCAAGAACCCAAATCCAATCTTAGGTGAAGAACCCAAATCTAGTCTCGGGTCAAGAACCCAAATTTAGTTTTGAGTCAAGAACCTAAAATCTAGTCTCAGGTTGAGAACCTAACAAATCTAGCCTTGGGTCGAGAACCCAAATTCTGTTTCAGATCGAGAACTCAAATCATGTCTCGAGTCCATAACCCAAATCAAATCACACCTCAGGTCTAGAACCCAATCCAGTCTTTAATAGAGAATCCAAAATTCAATATCGGGTCGAGAACCCAAATACTGCCTCGGGTTGAGAACCCATATTCAATTTTAGGTCAAAAATCCAAATCACGTCTCAGATCTAGAACTCAAATCAAATCATATTTTGGGTCCACAACCCAATCCAATCTTAGGTCGAGAATCCAAAATTCAATCTCGGATCAAGAACCCAAATACAACCTCAGGTTGAGAACCCAAATATAGTTTTGGGTTGAGAACCCAATACAGCCTTAGGTTGAGAACCAAAATCCAGTCTTGGGTCCAAAACCCAATCCAACTTGGGTCAAGAATCCAAATCAAATCACATCTCGGGTCAAGATCATTCTTGCAGGGAACAAACTGTAGACCCTAAATTTTGGGCCTAATCTAATTCAACCCTAATTAATGGAAGTCAGATCAAGTCTAAAGGTTTAAACTAGTCTGAAATAATTTTAAGGGCCAAAAATGGTTCAGATTGCAAGACAAGTTGGCCTAGCCAAAATTTTGTTAAATCAGCATGCCCGAATTGTTATAGGCCATGCCTGTGGCGAATTGGACATGCCAATTCACCACAGGCCCATGCCTGGGGGGAATTGGCCATGCCAATTTTGCCTTGCCTGTAATCCATCCTCAATTCATTTGACTTTGGCTTTAATTATATTTCAGGACAAATTAGGATTCCTAATGCATATCAAACTCATTTTAACCTTCTGATTAGTATCAGATTAGGGTTTGGAGATTAGATGGTCATTGGCCTATAAATAGACAATTAAAAGCAGAGAGAAGGGGAAGCAATGAGAATTAAAATGGGATCGACAGCAATTTACACGGAGCAAGAATAATAAAAAAGAGAAGCAGTGACAATTAACACAAAATTCAACAAGTAAGCAGTCTCGGTCAAAAATAAAGTTGGTGCAGGCAATTCAAAAGCTTGGATCAACACTTTCAACCTTGGTGGAACCTTCAAAATAGGTTTAGATTTCTAATAACATATGTTTATTCAGTGTTTGCAAATTGTCTTTTAAGTTACCATCACAGAAGTTGTGTGTTAAAATTATTTTGTCTAATAGTTTAAATGTTAAAACCCTAGTTTCACAAAAAAATCTTAAATTTCCTAAACCTTAAATTCCAAAATTCCAAAATCCTAACCCTGAATATCCAGTAAGCCTAAATTCCAAAATACCAAATAAACTCTAGTTTCACATAAACCTTAATTTACCCAAAATATAAAACCCTAATATATTTCCCAAAACCATAATCTTGTTTTCCTAAAATCTAAAAATTCCATTTTCATCCCTAGAACCTAAAGTCTTAATTTTCATCATAAAAACCCTGATTTAATCATAAAAATGCTAAAACCCTAATTTAAAGCATAAATCCTAAATTGATATATTTATTGCTTTATTTAAGATTAAAACTTAGATGTGATTATTTTGTCTTAAATAGATTATTCATTAATGTTTTAATTTTATGAATGATTATTTTTTCTCATGATGAATTATTGAATGATTTAATTTATTTAATTTTTTATTTTAATGTTAATTATTTTAGTTTCTAAGATCTAAGAGGTATGTTTCCACTTTGTGGGTGCCTCATTAGTTAGGTTCAATGTAATTTAATTTATTTTGGATTTTTGGATTAATGTAAAGGGCATGTTTTCCACTAAATGATGGGTATCCTATTCTATTTAGTTTTGGACATTAAACAATTATTGTAAAGGCATGTTTCCATCTTGGGATGGGTACCTATTTTGATTATTTATTTTAAATACAGGTGATAGATGTTTATTTCTTTTAATGTGTTTGTAATATGGATGATGTTATAATAAATTAAGAATTTAATAATATTTAGACCTGAAAAGGAGGTCAGTTCCAATAAACCGGATGTTGTGGGGGTGTTGGAGTATTCTCACCTTCCCCGCATGTATCCAACTTTCTGAACCCAATAGGGGGTTGAGAATTCCTTAGAAATCGATTCATCCACCCCTTTCTTTTTCCCGACCCGTCCAGATGGCAACTCCATTTTCTCCGAGTTTAGGCCTGTGTTCTTTAAGGCCCTGAGCCTAACAGTGCCAAAGTTGTAAGAACCATTCCACATGGGAGTGGGGGCAAAAATTCCCGCTCACAGATATCATTACAAATTCTATTAACTAAAATATTAAAAGCACAAATGTAAAACCATTTGTTTTATTCACTTATATCAATATCATGTTAGAAGCGGTCAAGTCAACATACACTGGTGATTGTGTGGAATAATTGGGAGGTTTTCGAGGCTCGTGCTTATGAGCATATGCAAATGGCTATGTAGCATGTGAATATGATGGTTTCCTCTTTTTTGTGTAAAATGTGGAGTAAAATTCATCTCTAGTAGCAGCAAGTGCAATATCTTCTATCATATGCCTTCCAATTTTAGTAGTGTTCTAACAAGAAAAAAATAAGAATTAATAATAATAGCAAGTGTAATAAAAATGATTATAATTGGTCAAATTTGTGTATTGATTTACCATTTTAGGTTGAATAGAACTTTAAATATTTATTGCCATTGGATTTTAAGCAAGAGTTTCTTAGCTTGCAATATGAGTCACACTTTGTTTTTTATATGCTAAATTAGGTTGCTAAATCTCATAGATTTTTTTTCTTTTTTTTTTGACATGTCTTTTTATTATGACATAGTTTATAATAAAGTTGGCAAGTCTTGCCTCACTTAATGTCCACTTTGTCCCTCTCCTTCCTCTTTTCATCTATTTTTTGTAAGCTTGCCAAGCATTCTTCTATTAAGTGGTAGTTGTGGTAGATCAACTTTAATTCTTCCCCAAAGTTTTTTCTATTTAAACCCCCATCATGAGTGCATATGCTTGCTTATATGTTTCTTTTCTATAATAACTATGCATATAGTCTTCATGATTTTGCTCATTATGATATATTGCATATATGGCATAAGGGCAATGGATTCCTATCATATCCCAACTTCTATGTAGACAGTTTTCTGTTTTAAATCCACCATATATGTACCACCCTTATACTCTACTTTAATGCCACTATCCTCATTCCACAATATATGAAAATCAGAACTCTCAATATGATTTTTATACAACTAATCCTAAATCATTTGTCCATTTACCATATAAAATTTTATTGTTCTTTAGTCTATTCATAACAATTTTCCTTATTGCCTCCAACATAATATATATGTTCAAGGGTTTAAAATCAAGTATTTTAATATTAAATGCCTCTATCAAGTTATAATCAACTATCATACTTAACTTGAGCATTAAAGTAGGCTTTTTATCATTCGCTTGGATGAGTCAACGGAATGTCTTCAAATCCTTGGGGAGATAGTTTTTTCATTTTCTTCATATTCTCTTCAAAGTTCAGCATGTTGTTTGACTTGGCACACTTCTAGAAATGCTTATACAAATCATTATTCTTACACTTTTTCCTCCAATTAGCACACAAATGCCTTGTACAACATTTGTGCTCTACATTTGGCACTACACTTGCAATACCATTAAGTAAAACGTAACAACACAAATGAAGTTCAGCAATAAACATTAGTTCTAAAAGTTAATAATATTCTAGATTCTAATAACATAGCCATTATAATTGTAACGCCCGTGATTTTAAATACAATAGAATAATTAATGTGAAGGGTAGTTAGAGTATTGGGAGTGGTATATGTATGGTATATACTTAATGTATACATAAGATATGCATAGTGTATACATGATATATACGTAACATATATCTAATATATATATTTTCACAAAAAGACAAATAGTCAAATAGTAAAAGTTAAAAAGTTAAAAATATTATTATAAAAAAACATAATTAAAATTATATATAGTTAGGAAGAAGGAAAGATATCAAATATTATATTAATTAAAAAATTATGTAATTACATAAGTTGGTAAAGGACAAGATTGGAAATTAAAGTGTATAAAAGTTATCATCTTCTTCATTCTCCATTAATGTGGCCAAATTTCTCTTTAAGGAAAGGGGAGGAGTTCTTCCATTATATACTTCAAATCTCACAAGATTTCCAAGTGATTTAAGGTGATTTTGAAGAGTTAGCAAGAATTCAGTAAGTTTTTCTTAATTTAAACTTGTTTTCCTTTAGTTTTAACATTATGTTACTATATTGGTAGAGAGAGATAATTCAGTTAAATTGTTAAATTGATAGGAATGAAGTTAATGTGATGGATATGTAATGATTTAGTAGTTAATTGGTTAAAGAAAACTTGATTGGTAAAGTTAGGGTTTTATGTTGATTATGTGAATTTTCAAGTCTCGATGGAGGGTATAATTTTTATTATGGATTGTTTTGAAGCAGTTTTAATATATAAGTAATAATTTTAAGGTTGATTGTTGGATATGAGTGGGTTTTGGTGAAGTTTAGGTTTATGGCAAGATTATGTGAAATTTGGATTTTGGATGGGAGTGAACATAATTACTAAAATGAATTATTTTAATGTTATTTTGATATGTTGGTAATGATTTTATGGTTGGATGTTGGAAGTAAGTTGGGTAGGTTGAAATTTGAGTAAAGTAATACATGGAGAGAAAGAGGGTTTTGTTGAAATTTTGGTAGAAATTATGCAAATAATGGTAGTTTGGTAATAATTAAGTAAGAAAATGATTTTAAATGAATAATATTATTAATAGACTAGTTTATATGTGTCTAGGTCAATATAGCCCTAAATGTGACATTTAGGTTTTTGTGGTGAAAAGTGGAGCTAGGTGGTTTTTGGACCTAAGAAATGTTAGTACATACTTTGATAATTATGTTTCAATTGCATTTGAATTGGCATATTAAATTGTGTTTCTAAAATTGTGTTATGCTACTTTAATGTGGATGATCACATATAAAGTGTATGGTTTTATGAAAATATGTATGAAAGGCATAAAGTGTATGTTGTTAAGCCATTGTAGAATGGCTAATGACATTGTTATATATGTAAATTGTGAAAATGTACATTGTGTATCTTGAATGGTGAAAATTGGCCACATTGCAAAGTGGCAAGGAAACATGCTATCCATGATGGAAATATGTGAAAATTGAGAAAAACAATTATGAAAAAGTGTTGAAAAATAAAGGACTGATGAAATTGGATAAGTTAAGTGATAACAAGATATAATGTATGTTTACCTTATATATTATCCTCTTCTAGAGTTTTGTATTTGGTATTGTTTGGAATGCCATAAGCCTTTAGGCCAGACACGCTGGTGTCAAGTTATGATTATGCCTTTGGGAAAGATACGGTGGTGTCATAGTTATGATTGCATCTTCGCGTAAGACACGCTGGTGTCATCATTATTGAGATAGGCCAAAATAATATCTCTAAAACTTGAATATTATATAGGGTTATGCGGGCCTGATGTATGTGATTATAGTGTCTTCATGAACTTTGTGAGAGTGTTTGTACATAAGAGCATTAATCATGATATGTTAAAAGAAGTTTGCATTGCATTGTTTTTAAATTATTTTGTTTATCAAAGTATGTACTACAAAGCTAGTAGCTCAGCGGGATTGAATTTCATCACATAGGTGACAGAGCAGATATAGAGTGTTCTGCTAGACCTGACTAGGTCTAGGACTTGTGGATATTACTATAAGTTTAATAGTTTGCCACTAGACTAAAGCCACTGCATAGCATGTAAAAATTTGTTGTTAGTTAATCTCATTATGTTTGTATAAATTATGGTTTAGATAAAAATGTTGAAAACTTAGTGTTGGATTAAGTGTTGTGTATATCGAAAGTATTTATATATATATATATAGTTTGTTTAAGTCATTTAAATAATTAGTTACTTTTTGGGTATATAAATGAACCTATGATTTTGATGATTTTGGGATGTGTGAATGTTCTTAGAGGTTTGGACAAATTTAAATGTATTTTTGATGTGCATTATTTTTGTACAGGTTGAGTTTATTAGATTTTGGGAATGTTCAATTTACAGTCAAAAACTCTGACGAATTTTCCCAAATATTTTCATTATAAATGCTATTTTAATTTTTAAACTACTTATAATTATATTTTTTTTTATCTAATAAATTATCCTTAAGCAAATAAATTAGTTGATTGAAAATTTTGGGTAAATTTTCTAATGATTAAAACAATGACATTTTTGTATTCTATATATGTATTTTATATATACGGGATATATGTATTATACATATACAAGGTATAAGGGTGTTACATATATTTTAGTATTAGAGCCTAGTTTTGAGATTCTTGACCTAGGTGGGTTTTAAAAGAGAAAGGGGATTTTAAATGTGAATTTAGTTGTAATACATGCATATGTACTAGCACCTAATATTGGTCTTTGATGTGGTAGTATCTATATGTGAAGAGTGAAACTCCAGGTGAAAATAAGGCGAAGGCTAGTTTGATGTTCAGTAAAGAGGATAAAGGAGAAGTTTCATTAGTTGAGTTGATTACTTGAAGAAGTTCTGTTGTGATTAAGTAAGATTAATTGTGAAGAAATTGTTTATGAAGTGATTTGTGTAGAGGATGATTGTGAGAACTTGTTTCTTTGAAAGTAAATTATTATTGTAATACATAAAGAGTGTTTGTGGGACAATTTTCTTGAAACCAAATTTGGGAATAACATTATAATTAAATTTCAAAGTTCTGGAAGATTTGGTAATTATAAAAGAGAAATCCTTTATTTTGATAAATATGGCTTAAATGAAATTTGGAATTAATAGAATGTGAAATTAATTAATTGTGAAGGGAAGAATGTGAATGAGATTAAATGGTTACTTAAATTATATCATATGACTTATTATAAAAACTATCTAGAGTGTTGGAAAGTGAATTAATTGATTATGGATAGAAAATGTGTATGGAACTAAATGGCTAGTTGAAGTATATTGGATAGTTTTGGTTTAAATGAATTATTTTTAGAGTTAAGGGAAATAGAATATAATGAATTAAATGGTTAAAAAGTTTTTATTTAGAGTTATGAGGAAAAAAGGAAAAGGAAGTGCAAATGAAGGAGATTGGTGAAAGGAAGATTAATATCACGGAATAAAACTTTAATAATGAATTTAATTAAAGTTAGCATTTATGTTTTAAATCTTATTTGAGTGATTTGTTTATGTAAATTTTTATTTGAATTTAATTGTGGTCTTAAAGGATGAGATACTATTTTCTTGGTTCAAATGAATGGATTGGTAGTGAAACATTGATTAAGTTATGTATAAATAAATTGAGGTGAAGAAGGAAGAAATGGAAGTGTCATTGTATGATAATTGTAGTATGAACTAATTGTGTTTTTAGAGAGTTTGATATTATTCATTTAATTAATTTAACAAGTGAATTTAGTAGTGGATTGTTAATTTAAGTTTGGGAGTACTTGTAATTAATATCATATTGTTAAAGATAGAAATTAGATCAATTTATTAGATGAGTTTGAAAAGTAAGATCTACAAGAGAAGAGTTTGATACATGTATTTTGATGATTAAAATGAGTGAATAGTTGGAGAAAAGGATAAAAAAACAATTGTATATGATTAAAGGATTTTACATTATTTGTGAGGAAATAAGAAAAATTGAGAAACAAAGTACGAAGAATGACAGATTAAGGAATTATTGATGATTTAAAATAGCTTGGAGAGTAAGTTAAGAAATCAAAGAGGAGAATGAAAGAATTTGAAAGTTGGTGGGAGAAGTGATATGGAATGCATAAATATGTCAATTTAGTTGACACATCCGTGTCCTTAATTTTTATATGCGAGTGGCAGTGGTGATGCAAATTGCACAGGCATGTTTTTGTGACGCGGCCATATTTCTTGTTGGAACTTTGAATTGATTTGTATAGTGCAAATATTTAACTTGATGATATTTAAATATAAGTGTATTGATTTGTATTTAATTAATTTATGGAAGTATAGACTTGGAAATTTAATTGTGTTTTCGGAGAACTAAAAACTATATATATATATATATATAAGTAAATGAGGTTAGTAGGAAAATGTTGATTCAACCGTGGAAGTATTGTAAATTAAATAATAGATATATAGTGATTAAATATAGTAAGAGAATTTTGGTTTATTTTGGGAGAAAGAGGATAATTTGTAGATTAAACAGAGATGGTTGATACAATGATAAATTATTAGTGATTTAGAAAAGCTTGGAAAAGAAGATAATGAATATAAAGAAAATAAATAGGAAAATAATAATAATAATAATAATAATAACAACAACAACAACAACTAAATGATTGAAGTTAAATATTGGAAATAGTGAGTGTTCCAAAGATTCTTAATTTAAAAGTTTTAGAAACATAATATAAATGGAAATTCATTTGTAAATTAAGATATATATTTGATTTATTAAGTTGAATTAAACAATTAAGTTAAAGTATGGAACAAAAGCATAAAATATGAGTATGATGGGTGTTGAAATTTCTGTTTATCTTCCGTGAGGTGATTTTGTTCGAATTTTAAAACTAATCTAGAGAAGCTCAATGAGCATGAAAATTGAGAGTTTATCTATATGTTAATAGTTGGTATATAAAATTTCATAATTTTTAAGGATGATTTTATATTTGAGTAAAATAGTAGAAAAAAGGACTATTAGATCTATCCTATTAACTCAAAATCTATAAAGGTTGAGATACCTATTTGAAAACTATAATAAACGAACCTAGAAAATTTAAAACTTTAAATGCAAGATCATATGTATGTATAGGAGATATGATTAAATTTTCATAAATTTTAATAAAGGTTTAGTTGTAAAAGTAAAATCAAAACTAATACTGCTAGAGTGGTGATTGAAAGAATATAATCTGTAGGGTTGAATAAATATAATTTAAAAATATAGTAAATGAGTGTATAAAATTCTGATATTTTATATATACAATTTTACATTATCTATATTAAGTGAATAAAATTTCATGAATTTTTATGAGGATTTGATATCTAAATAAAATTGGCAAATGGGTACTGCCAGAGAAAGTATTAAAGATATAAAATATATAGGTTTGGAAAACCTAATTTTTAAATATAGTAAATAAACTTATAAAAATCTAAAATTTTAAAAATAAGTCCACATATGTGTCTAGTATGCATTAGTAAAATTTTATAATTTATGGTGAACATTTAATGATAAATGAAAAGTTGTAGAGTGAGACTTTCAGGGAAGTTAGGAAATCTAGCAGAATAAATGAAGAAAATTATGAAAATTTACATATGGATTTGTAGATGTCTCAAGAATGATTTTGGAGTTTTTAATAAATTAGAACCAAGGGGGAGATAATTGTAACATCCATACACTTGGCCATCAGGGCGAGTGCACTTGGCCTTGCCCATGCAGCCTGCCACACTAGGTGGCGCAGCAATAACCATTTTTTAATGCAAAAATATGTATGTGTATTTTAGTAATTTTCTAATTTTAATTTTTCTAATTTTTTGAATTATGTGCAAAATTAAGGGTTCACAATTATCTCCCATTGCATCAATTTGATATTAAAAATTTATGAAATAGCATGAACCAAGGGAAAACAAGTAGAATGAACTTGACTGGCATGACATTCTCTGATTTTTGGAGTGCATTTGTGCATGTTTGGTGCTATGTTGTTTAGACCACTTTTTGGGCTAGAACTCTATAAATAGGGGTGAGGAGGAGCATTTAGTGTCATGCTTCTCCTTTCTTTATGCACATCCTCTCTTTCTTACTCAACATTCTTTCAAGATATCTCAATCTTCCGGCTTCATGAAGGTATGCCTTATTTTGTTTTTCTTTCCCGCAAACATAAAATACCTTTTCTCATTGCTTTTGAGCCAGATAATTGAAATGAAATAATAAAATGATTATTATTTACTGTGTTTTAGCAATTTGCTCAATTGAAATTATGGGGTGGTCGTTCCAACAATTCTTTCATCTCAACTTCCCCAATGAGGTGAAAGAATTATTGTTTCCCACCGATTTTATAGACATTTGATCTCTTGACTGCATGGGGCAAGCCAATCATGACATGTTATGGGCCTTAGCTGAGAGATGGAGGATACCACCAATTCTTTTCACTTTCCATGTGGTGAATTAACCATGACATTGCAAGACCTGTACTTACTGACTGGCATACGTCCCTTGGAATTGTTTCCAAATTGGAGGAGAATGTCTGAAGAGTAGATCATGGATCTACTAGGTGCCATCTTGCCTATTCCTAAAACCAGTGAGGTCGTAGTCTCCAGGCTTTCTTGCACATTAATTCTTTAATGAGGAGGCATGATGATCTCAAAAATTACTCCCTGGTAATTTCTTGCAGTGTGATTTTGTTGTTACTAGGATGTACTTTTTGGCATACTGATGAGATCATTTTATACCTGTTTTTAGTATGAATTTTTATGTGTTTTTAGTTAATGTTTCATTTGATTTTTGTTTAAAGTTGGTTTTAAGTGTTTGTTTTAGGTTAAAGTGAAAAAACTCCCTTGGATGGTCAAAATAATGAAGAAAGAGCATGAATCAAGCAAGACATGGCCAAGCCAAAGCAAGCTCGGCCGTGTTACTCAAAGAAAGTGTAAGACAGTAGCTGACACGCCCAAGAGACACGGCCAAGCCACTGGCCGGGTCTCACCTAAGGAGAAAAACCAAAGGAACCAAATAAAGAAAGGAAAATGAAGGCAGAAGCTGACACTGGCAAGTGACACGCCCAAGCCAGTGGCCGTGTCCCATCCTAAGCCAAAGACAAAGCAAAGAATGAAAGAAATGAAGACAGAAGGTGACACACCTAAGTGACATGGCCAAGCCACTGGCCGTGTCACATGACACGGTCAGGAGCTTGGTCTGTCACCCTTGGAAACAAAGAAAAGAATTGAACAAATGGCAAGCAGAAGGTGACACACCCAAGTGACATGGCCAAGCCACTGGCCGTGTCACATGACACGGCCAAGAGCTTGGCAGTGTCACCCCATGAAACTAAAGAGAAAAGAAAGAAAGGAAGAGAGGCAGTGATGGACACGGCCAGCTAGCTTGGCCGTGTCCCAAAGAAAGATGGGAGACACGGCCAAGCCACTCATGGCTTGGCTGTGTCACCTATGGAATTTTGACTTCTCTTGCACGAGTTGGGAGACAAAGTAGGGAACAAGACATTGTGCTTGCCAAAAGAAAGATTAAACAAAGAGAATGTGGGAGACAAGGGAGAGTGATGTGAGTTGGAAAGCATGGGCTTGAGCTTTGGAGGGAAATAAAAAGAGAAGAAGAGGAAGGAGGGAGTTTTCTACTGGGAGACTGCTGGCTGGAGGTTTCTGCAGGAGGCAGAGAACAGAGAAGAGAGGTTTAAGAGGAGGAGGCTGGGCATACACGTTTTGGGCAAGGAGAGAACGACACTCTCCTTGACTCTTCATCTTCATCCTCCATTTCTATCCTCTCCACCATCTCTATCTTCCATTGGCAGCTCCTGAAGATTGAAGAAGCTACATTTAAAGGGATTTTTCTAATGTCTCTTTCTATTTATTTTAATTTTGTTATTGTTGTTGTTGTTGTATTAAGAGTATTGAACATGAACTAATTCATTCCTTATCTAGATATTGATGAACCCTAGCTTATTTGTATGGTTTGAATAATTTTAATTGATGGAGTTGTTTTATTCTTATGATGCTTAATGATTATTTCCAATTGATGATAGCATGCTTATTGATTGGTTGCAATTTTCACATTATTGACTTGAGAAAGCTTGATATGAATTGATTACTCATAAGGGTTGAGGATTGATTGGGGTGCTAGAGATAGACTTACAAGATCCTTTGGTTTATAGTTCCTTATTCTTAATGCAAGATCTATTTAATTATTTTTGAGAAGAGATTCCGGCACTCTACTTAGTGATTAGGGATTAATTCACTCGAGAGAGGTTTTAGTCTAAGTTAGAGGAATGCCAACTCAACTCTATCATGTGATTTAATTGAATAGATTGTGGTTAGGGGGATTCAATATCTGGATAGCATCATTATCATCAAAACCATTTTACACAACAATCAATTTACCTTTGCTTTCATTTATTTAAGTTAGTTGTCTTTAATTACAAAGCTTCACAAAAATATTGATTTGCTAAACAACAGTTAAGATTTGCACTAGTACTTGGCCTTCTCCTCAATGGAACGATAACTCACTCACTACTTTATTACTTGGGCGACCCGTGCACTTGCGGTATTGCTATAGCACTAGGCGCGACACACCAAGTTTTTGGCGCTGCTACCGGGGACAATGGTTTCAATATTAGCAATATAATTAAGACTGTTGATTTAGTTTTATTTTTATCAAGAATGTTTGTGTATTTTCTGTGAATTGTTTGTGTGTCTTTCTTTGAATTGATTATTTGTTTTCTGTAAATTTGTTTGTTTGTTGTGTTTGAATTTGTTTGTTTGTTTGTTTTTGTTTAAATTACTGAGTGCCTTTTGTAAAGATGCAGTTTTCAAGGCACGGGGGAGTTTATGATAAGGACTTTAATTCTGACATTACATGGCAATTTGCGGAATTAACGAACCAATCAATGCCACGCTAAGAGATATGTGCAGCATGCGGCAATGCAGGACATAGCGCCAATACATGTTCATTTAGTTTCGAATGATACCAAGAATGGCACGAGGAATAATATGACTACCAAAATTTCCAGTAGATGGGTGGTAATGACCCATATTCCAATTCTTACAATCCAAGTTGGGAAAGCCACCCAAATTTTTATTGGGAAAATCAGCAGTACATTCCACCTCAACAAAATTTTCAGCCTTGCCAAAGAAGTTCTTACTTTCAAGAACAATTTTCAAACCAAGACCACCTTAAGGAACCCACTTTGAAGGATAAGTTAAATGCTTATATTCAAAAACACACGCTGAATCAAGATCACCTTAAGGAACCCACTTTGGAGGAGAGAGTGAATGCCTTCATTCAAGATACCGAGAAATTTCAATGCAAACAATACATAGTGGAAGATAAGTTGAGGTTTGAATCTTTGCAAGAAACACAGAAGAGGTTGGATGCTCTAGTTGGGCAGCTGGCACATCAACCCCAAGCACACCAAAAGGAGGAGTCTCCTAGCCAATTGGAGCAAACCCAGGTAATCACAAATTTGAGGAGTGAACAGGTAATATATAACAAATTTTGTGATTTCTTTGATGCAGGGACTAATTAGGAAGACAATGGCGAGGATATATAATCCATCATAGGGGAGCTGAGTCAAACAAAGGAGGAGGAGAATTTAGAAGCATCAACTTGGCTAGAATTGCATGAACCTCCAAATCCTTTTATGCCACCAATTTCATTCCCATGTAGGCTGGTGGAAGAGAAGCAAGGTATGCAACTTTCTAACATCTATAACATGCACTCCCAATGAGATAATGAAAATAAGCTTGAGATGGGTATGCCCTTAGAAGAAGAACATGACATGCCCAATTTAGAAATTGAGGAGTGTAAGCTAATTTTAGATGCTGAGATTGTTGAGATGGGACTTGACAGTGTTAAAGTGGATGAAGAAGTGATTCAACCAAACTTGGTTGAACTTAAAGAGTCCTCAAAAATCATCTCTTCTACTTTTGGTGGTAAGGAAGAGCAGAATTCTGATATGCCCATGTTGCACAAAGACAAAACTTATTACCAAGTTCCTATAGTACTGAAGGATCACCCCGAGGCAACCTTCACATGTCCCTTGGGACAATTTATCTTCAAGGAATAATATTTAGGGGTTGCCATACATTGGGCACATTTCAAGGTTATATGTTGTTCATCCTCTCAGTCATGGGCTGCACATGCATTATGGGTGGAAGGAGCCCTACACATCGTATATGGGAACGATGGAAATCAGGTTTCCTCTAAAATCTCTTTTAGTTTATGCATGCTCACATTGAGGACAATGTGAAATTTTAAGTGTGGGGTGCATTTTGTGTTTTGTTGTTTTTAATTTTAATTTATTTTTGTATTAGTTTAGTTAATGTTTTTCTTTAAATAAATGAATTTTGGAAAGTTCAATTATTATAAATTGTTGATTGATGACCATTGAATTTTTGAAGCACGAATTTGAGAATTGAGTAGAATTGGTGCTTACTATCAATTTTGTTGGTTTTTCCTTGCACTACCTTTAACCTGGTGAGAAATTGAGCCATCAACTTATTATTCTTTTTGTGTGTGGACATCTTTGATTGATAACTTGCTAGAACTTGCTTTGACATACATTTTAAGATTACATAAAAATTTCAATTAGGCATCAAGATGATTAAGGCAATTAGGTGAACTCACTTTGGCTTAAAAAGACCAACCCTATTTTTAACCTTAGTTAGCCAATTTTGAGCCTATTTCGTTTCTCCTTTTCTTTATTTTTCGCAACACTACCAACCTTGAACCTTGTTGTTTTAACTCTTACCCTTTGATTAGGTCAAGAGCATTTTAAGAGCGTTTATGACCAAGTGTTGTGTTGAATTAAGTGTGGGGTTAAATTTAGTAGGTTGAAGATTGCAAAGCAAAAAAATAAATAAATAAATAAATAAATAAAATATCAAAAAAATATTAAAATCAAATAAAAAGAAGAAAAATAAGAATAATTGTTGTTCCTGTTGAAAGGGTTGGAGTATGTATGGAATAATCACTACAAGATGTAATAAGTGAGTTCCCTTGAAAAGTTCTTTTAATGTCAAGGGGTAGATAAGAGGAAGGTGTTTTGGGATTGTTGGGTTATACATATGATCGGTTACTTCATTCTTGAAGTGCTCTTGAACTTAATGATTAAGCTCACATTTCCTAAATGTCATGCCTCTACCTTAATCCCATTACAACCCAATAAAAGACCTTTTGATTGATGCTTGATTGTAATTAAGTGGTGGAGATTTGATAGATAAGCAAGCCTATGGCGGTAATCTTTCATTGATTGTTATGAGTGTAAACACCACCTTGATCAAACACTTTTAAGAGTTGGTGAGGGAGTGACAACATAGGTTATGCATGGAAAGCCACTTAATTGCATTGGTATCGATTTTGTTCGATTTGATATTGATTACAGATTTAAGGATAGGGAAGTCTTGATGCATTTTTATAACTCTTGAACTTGACAAAATTTTTGTGTTTAGCTTGTTTTGATTTTAGCCTTGCTTGGGGACAAGCAAGGAATTAAGTGTGGGGCATTTGATGAGATCATTTTATACCTATTTTTAGTATGAATTTCTATGTGTTTTTAGTTAATGTTTCATTTGATTTTTGTTTAAAGTTGGTTTTAAGTGTTTGTTTTAGGTTAAAGTGGAAAAACTCCCTTGGATGGTCAAAACAATGAAGAAAGAGCATGAATCAAGCAAGACATGGCCAAGCCAAAGCAAGCTTGGCCGTGTCACTCAAAGGAAGTGCAAGATAGTAGCTGACACGCCCAAGAGATACGGCCAAGCCACTGGCTGTGTCTCACCTAAGGAGCAAAACCAAAGGAACCAAAGAAAGAAAGGAAAATGAAGGCAGAAGCTGACACTGGCAAGTGACACGCCCAAGCCAGTGGCCGTGTCACATGACACAGCCACAAGCTTGGCCGTGTCCCATCCTAAGCCAAAGATAAAGCAAAGAATGAAAGAAATGAAGACAGAAGGTGATACACCCAAGTGACACGGCCAGGAGCTTGGCCGTGTCACCCTTGGAAACAAAGAAAAGAATTGAACAAATGGCAAGCAGAAGGTGACACACCCAAGTGACATGGCCAAGCCACTGGCCGTGTCACCCCATGAAACTAAAGAGAAAAGAAAGAAAGGAAGAGAGGCAGTGATGGACACGGCCAGCTAGCTTGGCCGTGTCTCAAAGAAAGATGAGAGACACGGCCAAGCCACTCATGGCTTGGCCATGTCACCTATGGAATTTTGACTTCTCTTACATGAGTTGGGAGAAAAAGTGGGGAACAAGACATTGTGCTTGCCAAAAGAAAGATTAAACAAAGAGAATGTAGGAGACAAGGGAGAGTGGTGTGAGTTGGAAAGCATGGGCTTGAGCTTTGGAGGGAAATAAAAAGAGAAGAAGAGGAAGAAGGAGGGAGTTTTCTGCTGGGAGAGTGCTGGCTGGAGGTTTCTGCAGGAGGCAGAGAATAGAGAAGAGAGGTTTGAGAGGAGGAGGCTGGGCATACACATTTTGGGCAAGGAGAGAGTGACACTCTCCTTGACTCTTCATCTTCATCCTCCATTTCTATCCTCTCCACCATCTCCATCTTCCATTGGCAGCTCCTGAAGATTGAAGAAGCTACATTGAAAGGGGTTTTTCTAATGTCTCTTTCTATTTATTTTAATGTTGTTATTGTTGTTGTTGTTATATTAAGAGTATTGAACATGAACTAATTCATTCCCTATCTAGATATTGATGAACCCTAGCTTATTTGTATGGATTGAATAATTTTAATTGATGGAGTTGTTTTATTCTTATGATGCTTAATGATTATTTCCAATTGATGATAGCATTCTTATTGATTGGTTGCAATTTTCATATTATTGACTTGAGAAAGCTTGATATGAATTTATTACTCATAAGGGTTGAGGATTGATTGGGGTGCTAGAGATAGACTTACAAGATCCTTTGGTTTATAGTTCCTTATTCTTAATGCAAGATCTATTTAATTGTGTTTGAGAAGAGATTCCGGCACTCTACTTAGTGATTAGGGATTAATTCACTCGAGAGAGGTTTTAGTCTAAGTTAGAGGAATGACAACTCAACTCTATCATGTGATTTAATTGAATAGATTGTGGTTAGGGGGATTCAATATCTGGATAGTATCATTAGCATCAAAACCTTTTTACACAACAATCAATTTACTTTTGCTTTCATTTATTTAAGTTAGTTGTCTTTAATTACAAAGCTTCACAAAAATATTGATTTGCTAAACAACAGTTAAGATTTGCACTAGTACTTGGCCTTGTCCGCAATGGAATGATAACTCACTCACTACTTTATTACTTGGGCGACCCGTGCACTTGCGGTATTGCTATAGCACTAGGTGCGATGCACCACATACACGGTGTGATACTATTCACCTTGAGATTTTGATAACCTTGAGGGATTTATCCCATCTTAATGATTTCAATTGGGGTGGTGTCGTATTAGCCACCATGCATAAGGAAATGAACCAACTGTCTCGAGGGCAAATCCACTCTATCGAATGAACTTACATTTTCTAAGAGGCATGTACTTTTGTTATGTTGATTTTATTTTGTCGAAGCTTGTACTCTGACCTTTATCACCTTGCATCTTCTGTAAATGTGGGTTTATGAATACTTCCCTAACTTGGCACCTAACTTAGGGAGCCCCCAATTGGACATCTTTCCTGTAGAACGTCACTGGGCACCTAGTAATCTGTCCTAGCCCCATAGTTTTGACTTCTGACATTTGCAAGCCATATTCAATAACTTGTTGGTGGACAATGTGAGTAATATTTTTTGTCATGTGATACAACTTGATTATCGGTTACAGTGACATTTTCTCTTCAGCAGGTGAGATGGTGTTGTTTCAATGCGAGGTTGTTTCTTCCAACCCTAACCATATGAATCAAGTTGCTTTTTATTCCAACTGTCCAGTGGTCTTATAATTGCCAAAGACTTAGCAATGCTATTTAGGCGAGCACTTTTAGAGCCAAGCATAATGGAAGGAGTCTGTGTGGGCCACCTATAGATATGAAACTAGGGAGAAATACATTTGTCCAGTCTCACCATTATAGTAACCTTCTGGCCACCAACTTTACACTTCCTGGGATGGATTATGAAGACTATTGCAAGTCCTCACTAATGCCCTTTATTGCCAAGAATTCTAGTAGCCAATCTCTAGCATACTTATCATTCATCTAAGTCTCCCCATCCCAAGACTAGTGCCACTAGGGCTAGGTGAGGTGTTGCTTACCAAGGAAGAGCCAGAACTCTAGCAGATACTGATACGAGGTTTATCGATGATGCACCTGCGCCAGGTGGCTTACGCCTATAATCTCTCCATTACCGAAAAATCATCGTGAGGTAGACTTTTGTTTCTCACTACTTTCTATGAATTCTCCCCTTTTAGCTTTTATTACATTTTTTGGCATGCACTTTGCAGTAGCCTGACGAATGGGTTGAACATACTTTCACGATGGCTAGCCATTTTAAGGCTTTTCTGTCTATCAACTATCTTTTAAGCATGAAGCAAGGTGCAGTAGTGGCAGAAGATAGATTTCTTACTTTGATGTTCTTATCCATGCAGGATCTAGTTTTTATGTTTAATGATGCACTATGATGCATGCACTTATAGGATGACTGTTGTTTACACCCAAAATTAACTACTTTTGGTTGTTAAAGAAAATGAGAAGTTGGCAAAAATCATGGGAATTAAATATGAAGTGGGTAGTTATTTGAAAAAGGAAGTTCATGTAGACATGGCTTTTGTTAGAGATGGAAAGTTATGGAATCCTAAAAATAAGGAGCCACTTCGAAGGGAAAAAGGTTTAAAAGGAAAAAAAATGAAAGAAAAAAAGGAACCTTCAACCATCACAAACAACCAATACTTAGTCCAAGAATGGATCAAACAATCAAAGATAGATCTGAACCTTAGAAATTAAAAGTGCAGAATTTTTAGTACTACAGTATAAACCTTAATTCCATAGCAGTAAAATTTTTAGTTTTTCTAGTTAATTTAATTTTTTCGATTCTTCAATTTCATTTAATTTAGTTTTAGTTTGTTAATTCAGCGTTTTCTATGTTTAGAATTTTAACTCAATATTCATATTTCAAATTTAGTGAATTTATTGTAATTATGGCTCACTCTTTAGTCAAACAGTATTTTTTTTATAACTGTCATTCTATAATATATTTTTTTCACAACTTTCATTAGTCCAATATTTTGTTGTAGAATCCAAATGACCTTACTAAAGGGAGTTTAGGGACTTTTATTTCTCTTTGGTCCTTTGAAAAATCCACATAATCGCTTGATAAGAGTTATATTAGGCACATTTCATCTGGCACGTCTGCACCCAAATTAAAAGGCCAAACAAATTTTTCTCATCATTTTTTAAGGAAACAACTGTACTCGAATAATTTTCATTTTTGGTTTTTATCAGTGTGAGTTTATTAGTTAATGTTAACTTTTGAAAATTTTATTAATTTAGAATTATTATTATTATATACATATATTTTATTTTTTTCTCTTATTTTTTTATTTGTTATATTATTTATTTATTTATTTTTTTTTATTTTTTTTATTCGCAAATTTTCGAATGGGACTCCTATACTATATTTGGGGTGATTTTTTTCTAACTTATGCTGCTTTTTTGAGATTTTTGAGCTTTTCCAAGAGCTTTTAATTTTCTAACAATTAATCATGCTACTATGGAGCCCTTTTTTAGCCATTATTTACATCTATGGATCACCCATTTCGACAAAGTGGATAAGATAAATCTAAGTAAATATGGTATTGCCCTGGCTTTTACTTTGAAAGGGGTAAAATTGGATAAAGATTTCATGCAAGCTTGTCTGAAATTTTGGGATCAACTGGATCATGTGTTCATATTTGGAGCTATGATAGAGGAGATGGGTCCTACTTTTGAGGAATTCAGTGTTATATTAGGATATAACACTGAGGCTGAGGTGGAGATTCCTTAATGTAATTCTGGCTATTTTCATGCTTTTCATAGGTTGTTTAATTTGAGTGAAGATGAGGCCACCCCTATGGTGAAGGATGATAAAGTGAACCTGTGTGCACTTATTGTTGAGTTTTGGAAGGATATTGAGGATAGGGTGAGGCAGAGGTTGTGACTGTGGGCTTTAGCACATAATTAGTGGGTTTCTGTTCAAAGGGGAGCCAGGCTGGGGTGTCATTAACTTGGTTCCACTGATTCTACAATTGGAGGACTCTCGTTCTATTGCTACACTTTGCTAGCTGAGACCATTATTACTCTGGATAGGGCCTATAAAGCTTAGGGGGAATTGGTTTGTGACTCCTATTCTTCTTTAGGTAAGTTTTTTTTTACTTGCTCCATTGTTTTCTGGTTTGGCTAAGGGATCATCTTTTCATTGTGGCTATGCTAGCTAGACTCCCTTCTTCTCCTTTTGCTTACAAAGGCAAGCAAATCCTTATCCATCATCATTTAGAGAAGGCATGGACCTCTTGGCTCTTGGAGCTTGGTCTGAATGAGGTTTTGTGGTATTTTCCTTGGTATCAGATTCACTTCTTTATGACTATGAGCTTTAGATACAAAGTTTTTTGCTTGCTTGGTTTCTCTAAGTCAACATTTTAATAGGGACTCGAATTCTTAGATAGATGGGACATTCTTAGGGAGTTTCACCCGATGGTACGACTCATATTCCTGCAATTATCACTCCTACTTCTATCCAGTCCATCTTGAATGGCTAGGCTAAAAGGTTTCATGTGGTGCAGCGATTTGGGCTTATAGCCACAGTTGATGGGTACAGAGGTTGGTTTATCACTATGGTTTCGCCTAGAGAGAAAGTATGATGACTGGTTTTGATTATCGAGGTGGAGGGAGGGCCTACTGAAGAGATTGCCTAGATGTTTAGGCTTATTTTTAGTAGACTGTTTGGGAAGACACTTTAGCTAGTAGGATTTGGATTACTTTGATTTTAGGTACAGTGGACTTTCATGTTATGATGAAAACCTTTTATGAGCATTATGGAATAAAAGTTTAATTTTTATATATGTGTTGAATGGGATGAATGTATTTTATATGATGATTTAGACCAAACCCAAAAAAGGCTTCCCACATATCTCTTTTATCATTTTCTGCTCTTACTTTTGCTCGAGCTGCCATTTTAGGCTTTTAACTCATCGAGCCGCCTTCTCCTTTTTTTTTCTTTTTAAGAATCAGGTCCACATAGTTATGTTACAAAAATGATAATGCAATCGAACAATATATATTTTGAGCTAATCTATGTTGCATAGACTTGAAAATTCAATGAAATCTAAATCTAAGAATATCGCTGCTCCTCCTGACAAAATATTCTTGAGCAAGTATGGCCCTATCCAATTTGGTTTTAACTTCCCCCTCTAATAGTAAGATTCCCCCTCTATAATGAAGGTTATCTTATCCCTATCAGAAGTATAAACCAGGATCTGATTATACTTGTAACATCCTTATACACCATATACATATAGTATATACATCTTGTATACATATAGTATGTATATAGAATATAAAAATGCCATGGCATATGATTGTAGAAACCATTATAATTAATCTCAAAGTAATTATATTATTAAAAGAAAAATTTTAACTGGCAAATCCATACATTTTATTTATTTAAAATAGTATATTTAATAGAAAATCTCTAGGAAAAATTCACCAGAGTTTCGTTTGAAATTTCAACATATCCCAATTTATCAAATACCCAACCTGCATAAGGAAATCATACTCCCAAAATGATAATATTTCCAACCGTTCTCCAAATTACCATTTTATTAATCCACATTCAAGTAATATAATTTAAAATATTATTTATCATAATTAAATTCTTATATATATATACACACACAACCATCTCAAATCTTTGAGAATAAACACAAGTGTTATGAAGTAATATACATAAATTAAAATACATAAAAACTATAATTATACATGTATGCAATTGACATTGTTGGTCTTATGTTGGTCTTATGGTACCCTATATCTCTAGATATCACCCACAACCCGGATCCTTCTAATCAGCAACTCTTTCACCTACACGATTCATACAACTGCGCTAAGTATATAACTTAGTGGTACAAGTTTAAAAACAATATATATATATATATGTAATTTGCAATATCAATATAACCACATTTTATTTATACCTCATTCATTATATATATATATATATCTAAACACACATATTCACACATACATTAGACCCAATAACCCCTATACAATTACTAAGTCTAGTTATCACAACAAGTTCATGACCCAACTCTGCTTGGGTCCATTTCCAATCTCAATCTTATGACATAGCTATGCTCAGGTCAAGACCTAGCTCTTCTCAAGTCTATCAATGCATGCATAATCAGTCCCAATAGTCCTGGACAAGTAATTATATAGGTTACAAATACACACTAACATATTATCTTGTCACATTCTCATCTCATTATCACATTTCTCACTTTCATCTCATTTACTCTTTCTTTTATAGTTTTCACATTTTCTTTCTCATTTCTCATCACATTGTTCATTTATCATCTTGTCCAATCATTTTTAGCATATTTCACATTTTATACATTATGCACATAAACACTGCAATAGCCATTCTATAATGGCTCATTTTTCATACCTCATGCATTAATCACTCTCTTAATTATACAATACATATATTCTAATCAAATCCAAAAATGAAAGTGACATAAAACATTCTCTAGTAATTCAAATAATATTAATCCACATTCAAGTCTTATAATGTGGATTAATAAAATATTATGCCAACTACTATATAATTCAAATAATATTCATTAAAACATGTACTAACCTTATTTGCTTCCAAATCCACACCAAACCCTTTTCCAAGCCAAAACCCTTAGCTCCACCACTTTCGCCAATTTGGCCTACACACGCATAAACCCAACAACAAGCAACATTGTTTAATTTAAATCTATTTCCATGTCAATTTATAACAAACTACCATTAAATATATAATTTCCATCAAAATCCTAATAAAACTCTAATTTCACTATTTACTACTTTATTCAAACTTCATCATACCCAACTAATTTCCAACATTTAACTATAAATTGATTACCTACATATCAAAATAACAACAAAATAACTCATTTCAATAATTATATTAACCCTAATCCAAAACCCTAATTCCACATAACCTTCCATAAACCATAACTTCATCCAAAACCTTCCCATATCAACATTCTAGCTATAAAATCATAATATTTATATTAAAACTATGTTAAATCAAACAACGTTAAATCAACCCATTACAAGAATTATAAACACCCATATAAAAACACTAATTTTTACATAATTTTCCTATAACGCTAATTTTCACCAATTATATCTATGTCAACTAATTAATCAACAAATCACTAAATACTCATCATTTTAACTTCATTTCTATCAATTTTAATAACTTGCATGAACTTTCTCTCTCTAGCCATTTCAAGCATAACCAAAAAAATCAAAACAACAAGCTTTAAGAAGACTTACTTAAATCTTATTAAACCATCAAAATCTCCTTAAAACCCCTTGAATTTCCTATGTGATTTGATGTATATAGAAGGAATTCTCTCTCTCTCTCTCTCTCTCTCTAGTGCAACAATTCATCCATGGATGGGAAATGAAGAAGAAGATGACTTTTCTACTTTCTTCTTCATTTACTATCCATAAATATCAATTATTTATTTATGTATTTATTTATTTTTCCTTTTAATTTCATCTACACATTTTCTTCTTCCTTTGACTTTTCTTTTTTTTTTTACTTATTTATTATTATTATCATAATCATCTTCCACCAATAAATATATATATCATAAATATTTTGCATATATGCTATGTATATGTATATGTAATGTATATTTAATGCATACATCAAGTATACAATATGTATATATCTTGTTTGTATTATGTGCTTACCTTTTATTTTTCTCTTCCAACATACTAACTACTGTCCAAATTAATTATTTAATAGTATTTAAAATCCATGGGTATTACAATACCCAGCATAGAGATCGGTTAATAAAACCACCTCAGACCCAGCAAACCTATCAACTAGGAGATCGATGTGAGGCAAAGGGAAGTCATCTTTTGGACATGTCTTGTTGAGATCTCTGTAATCCACACACATGCAAACTTTTCCATCTTTCTTTGGCACTGGCACAATATTGGCTATCCATTAAGGGTACATGATGGGCTCTATGAACTTGTTTTCCAGTAGCTTGACTATTTCTTCCTTAAATTAATTTTTAAAGACCATTCTGGCTTGAGCCAGCGAAGCTTTTGTTGACTAGTTTCATGTGATCAAATGTGGGGATCTTGTGAACTATTGTAGAGGGATCTAGTCCTGTCATATCACTCACTTTCCATGCAAAGAAATATTGGAATTCTTTAAGAAGCGCCATCAATTCTTGTTTATGAATGAATGAGGATGCATTATATGTATTTTTTGAAACTTTTGATGTTCTCAGATTTACTGTTTCTTTATCTTCACTAATTTCATTAATGTTGAATATTCCAGAATACACATCATGCGAAAAAAGGAAGTAAATGGAAACCTTGAAAGTTTTATTAATGATTAAATGATTGCAAGGTTTTTCATTATAGATTGACTCAAGATTAGACATTTTCAAAGAATCATATTTAGAAATGATAGACTCAAAGTCAGACTTAGTGTTGGAAGCTGACTTGATACTTGACTTGACTTCAAATTCAAACTTGATTCTTGGCTTGGTATCTGACCTAAACTTAGAATCAGACTGAAGGGTTGACTCTTGATAGGCTAGAAATCTGGCTCTACTATGGATAGGGTAGACTCTGATGATGGACTACCATTCTTTTTAAAATACCAATTGTTAGGTATTCCCGCAGCTGATTGGATTAGGTGGCTGAGATCTGATTTTGCTCCTTCTTCTAACACAGCTACTTGAAATAGACTGGGCTCCATGTTGTCCTCAAATCTTCTCTCATCTCTAAGGCAAGCTCACTATCTTCTAAGCTAAGCTTGACATCAAAGAAAATTTCAAAACTAGCAGTTAGCTCATTAGTGATGGGATTCAGCCATGGTTTGGGAAATCCATAATAAAGGGAATCTATTCCTTCTTTAATAAAATATCCATTCAAGGTTTTGAAATAAGGTTTCATGGGTTAGTCAAATGCTTCTCCTGGTCTTTTACATTGGGATCTTTGCTTAGCTCTTTCCTCTATTTCTTTCACATCTTCTTGAGTTGGCATGTAGTGCAAAACAAATAGTGGTTGGAATAAAGGATAATTCGGAAATTATTGTATACCTTGTTGGTTCTTACCCAACCCCAATCCAGAGAAGTAGCTTATGTGCTTAAGAATGTTGGCAATAGCTAGGTTACCATACGGGTCAAAGTCAAAAGGAATAAGTTTTTTACCTGCCTCTTCTTCTATGAACTAAACTAAACCAAAAGTGAATCCCGACAAAGTTATGGCTAAAGGTTCTAGCTTAATTTCTAAAACTAGTACTTGAGGCAAAAGGATTGACTTCCCACTCGGGTTCCCTTTTATAGTAACCACTCCATCCTTGTATTGAAACTTAAGCTTCTGATGAAGGAAGGATGAAATGACTTTTCCTTGGTGAATCTAGGGTCTTCCAAGTAGCAAGTTAAAACAAGCTGGGACATCTAGAACTTGAAAAAGGATTTCTTGTTCTACAAGGCCAATTGTCACTCTAACGTTGGCTACTCCTAAGACTTCTCTTCTTGTGTTATCATAACTCTCACAATTTGATCAAAGGGTATTAGCCCAGACATCTCAATCCCCAAACAACTTGCAACTTTAAGCACACAAACATTTAATGCTGAGCCATTATTTATTAACACCATAAGCATTGTCTTTCCACGAGATAAAATAGTGATATAGAGAGAGTATGGTTATGTCCATTCTCACTTGGGAGGTCCTTATCTGAAAAAGAGATGGAGGCCGACTTAGTCACAGATGCAACTAGCGCTTTAGGAGTGGTTTTGACTCTCATCTGAATCTGACTCAAATCTTTGCAAAGAGCTTAACAATAGGGATAGCTAGATTGAAGGAGGCTCTAAATAGAAAGACTAACTTGGGTCTTTTTAAGTTGTTTCAATATAGGATCCTCTTTTGGCTTAAGAGTAAGGTTTGCTTTTGGTGGGCACTACTTTTGGCAGAGGCACTAATTGTGATAAGTCCAAGGATGGTTGCATAATCCTTCCACTCCTTGTCATTGCAATGACCTCATCCACAAAGTCATTCAAGACATGTGATAATAATCATGGACTAGAGATGTGTGGTCCAATTCATCATCAACCAATGAAGCGATGGTAATAATGCTTTGATGAGTTGGTAATCGGTTAGTGGTTATACTGGTTACCTTAGAGGTAGAATGGATCCATTTTCAATGAGATCTTATATCCAATGTTTGAGGTTTTTGCACACATCCAACTTATGGCCCATGCTTTGATGGTACTGGTGGCTCCGAGCTGTGCTATGGCTATACCGCAAGTGCACAGGTCGCCCAAGTTATATAGTAGTGAGTGAGTTATCGTTCCACTGGGGACAAGGCCAAATACTAGTGCAAATCTTAATCGTTGTTTAGCAAATTAATAGTTGTGTGATGCTTTGTAACTAAAATCAACTAATTAATAACTAAAATTAAAAGGAAATTAAATGCTGTGCAAAAAAGATTGATAATAATATTAATAGAACTATCCAGATATTGAATCCCCCTAGCCTCGATAATATTTATGATCAATCAATTCAGCTAAATCATTTAATAGAATTGAATTGGTATTCCTCTAAATTAGATTAAAGCCTCTCTCGAGTGGATTAATCCCTAATCACTAAGTAAAGTGTTGGAATCTCTTCTCAAACACAATTAAATAGATCTTGCATTAAGAACAAAGAACTATAAACCAAAGGATCTTGTAGGTCTATCTCTAGCACCCCAATCAATCCTCAACCCTTATGAGTATTCAATTCACATCAAGCTTTCTCAAGTCAATAATATGAAAATAACAACTAATCAATAAGCATGCTATTATCAATTGGAAATAACATCAAGTATCATAAGAATAAAACAACTCAATTAAATGATTCAACTGAATATAATTGTTCAATTCATACAAATGAGCTAGGGTTCTTCAATATCTAGATAGAGAAGGAATTAGTTCATATTCAAAACTAGAAAAACAGAGCAAGAGAAATGAGTAAGAGAAACCAAACAATTCATGGCAAAGAATTTGTATTTCTTCACTTCAATCCTTGATTCTTGGTTTAGGGCTTGTGGAAGATGTGTATCCTTCTTCAAACTCAACTCAAGACCTTTCTCTTTGCTCCAACAGCTGGCTCCTCCTCCTCTTCTTTGTTCTCTGTTTCCAAAAATGTCTCAGCAAAAACTGTTGTTCTTCTCCCCCTCTTCTCTTTTTATTTCCATTCAAATCTCCAACCCATACTTCCAACTCACCACACCCATTCATTGTCTACCACCTTTCTTTGTTTCATCCCCCTTTCCCCTGATTTAGGCAAGCTTTTCTTTTCTTTTGTCTTTCTTTTGACAAAAGCACAGCTATTGTCCCCCACTTGTTCCTCAATCAGTGCAAAGAATTTAACTTTTTGAAAGGTGACACGACCACTGACATGCCCATGTCACTGGGCGTGTCATAGCCACTGTGATTCTGAATAAAGGGCACGCCCATTAACACGCCCATGTCACTGGGCGTGTCACAGCTACTGTAAGTCTGGATATAAGGCACGCCCATGTCACTGGGCATGTCACAGCTACTGTGATTCTGGATATAAGGCACGTTCGGTGACACTCCCATGTTACTGGACGTGTCATAGCCACTGGATGCAGTATCAAGGGCACGTCTATTGACACGCCCATGTTCATGGGCGTGTCCATTGATAAATTTTTGCTCTTTTCTTCCACTTTCATCTGTAATTCTTCCGAAATGACCATAAGTCTCAAATTACAGAGAATTCCTGAAATTAATCCTAAAATACACTTTGAACAAACAAATTAAACTCAATTGGATAATAATCATACTAAGAAATAGGAATAAAATATCATTAATTGTTTACTTATCAAATTCCCCCATACTTGAGTTTTTGCTTGTCCTCAAGCAAACTAAATTACTGTAATAAGCAGAAATGATGGAATCCCTCTATATTCAAAAAGGAAAATAAAGTTTTGACAATGCCCGAATCGGAAAATCTCACTTTCTCAACCAAAATAATTCACAATCATAACAGCTGAATCAAGAAGTTTCAAAATAAAAATTTCACATACCTAAAACTTAAAAATCTAGAGTTAAAAAGTTGAGCATAAAATTCCAAATGTCATGAATAAAGTACAAAAAACGTGAATTTTCTCTTAAGCTCTCTAACCCTCAAAAAAAAAATTTTCATAAATACATATATATATGTATGTATATGCATATTTTAAGGAGCCCGACTTGTTTGAACTGATACTAACCTTTTGACGCGAAGATAAACATTTGTGATGCCGACCCCCGATTACTCAGCCAGAATCACCGTTCAAATGGCTACTAGCACTATTCATGATTCCAACTCATTTGTTTTGATTTGAGAGTCAGAATCAGCGGAACAGGGAAAAATTTTCAAAGCTCCTTTAATTAGAATTATTTGTTTTGGTTATTTTTATTCAAGGGTCATAAACTTAAGGGTCGTACTAATTCCGACTCAAGAATCTATGGAATTACATTATGCTCAAAAATGTAACTAAGGTTTTAAACTTTAGTAATGTTCCAATTTCCATCAATCCACAACTTAACTATAGCTATTACAATCGATCTTCAGCAATTGATTGAAATCACTAAGTTAACCTCAACAAGAAATTGTCATTTAGGAAATCTCAAATTAGTTTAACATATAAAGGGAAATCACATCAAGTCACACTTATCATAACAATTTAGCTTACTTAGCAGGCATTGATTGAGACAAATGAATAAAATAAAAAGAATGAAGTAGTAAAAATTTACTCAAGAAAGTATACCTCTCCCCCATACTTAAGATACACATTGTCCCCAATGTATGCGCAAAACATGAAACAATGAAGTGAGAGAATAACTGCCCTTTTTATGTCCATGAGTGGATGAATATGAGTTCGGTGCCAAGAGGACGGTGAAGGAGGGTTTGCATCAAAATAAAATTCTAAAATGCACACAAAACAAGGTTAATACATAAATAAACAAAGGAAACAGTTCTTAAAGAAAATAATAATAATCCAAAAGCAATTAAAAAGAAGGAAAACTAAAAAGCGTATAAATAAAGAAATGAAAGATAACATAAAATTAACATTAACATTAAAATTAAAATGTGGGCTAGTCGCTGCTGGTCTCATCATCGGAAACATTAATTTGTGGTGCAGGTGCAGGTGCAGGTGGTGCAGCATGGGCAGGTGGCTGATAGGGTGGAGGTGGTGGTTGCGAAGGGCGAAACCCTTGATACCGCCAAAATTCCAACATGGATTGCTCCAGCCATTGTCGTCTCAAGATCTCGTGATCCAGCTGGGCTTGGAAAGAATTTCTCTGGTCTTGTAAGAGCTGCTGCAGCTCTTCCTGCTGGATTAAGATCATATTCTGATTTAGCTCGATATTGCCTATCTTTCCTTCAATCTGACAAATCTGACGCTCAAACTCTGTGGGTTTCCTGTCATCATCCCACTCCACATTAACTGACTGGCGCCAATCCCAGAATGCAGGGGTTTGGACAAAAGAAGGTCCAGCAGAAGAAGAAGGTGCAGCAGCAGCGGTTAAAGGTCCAGCAGCGGTGGATGTACCCGGATAATCTGACGGTGGAGGTGGTGGTATATCGAAAGTAGGAGCAGAAGGAGCTGCCTCTGGTATATCTGAATCCATAGGAGTAGCCTGCAGCCCAGCTACCTTCTCCCTGTTCAGTCTCTTCAACGTGTCCATACCCAACAGCTTGGGCATACCATCCACTGTCATAGGGAGGCAGCCATCTAATATACCCAGACGACGAGCCAGTCTTGTGACAAACATGCCACCATGTAAAGTACCTGATGCTCCTTTCTTAGACTGCTCGTAGAAAAAGTGGGTGATGGCATGGGCGACATTGCACCGGGTCTTTTGCGTCATGCAATGCAAGAAAAACATATCTCTCAAGGTTACCACCCCTATACTGCTCAGCCGTGCTGTAATAGTATGAACTAACAAATTGAGCACCACTCGGCAGGGGAAAGAATCGAAATTGGATGCCTTTGAGACCTTAGGTTGATATTTATCTGCATTGGGTGCAAAGTGCTACCAAACCTGAGGAGGAACAACCTCATACTCAACAAAATCCACCTCGGAGTTTAGATAATCGATGGTTTGGACTTCCTCTTCTGTATATAACCCGAGATGTACCCCAAGGTCATTAATGCTCATGTTGAATCTTTGCCCTCCCAGTCTGAATTTAATTGTCGGCTCAGTAATGGAGACCTTGGTCTTCTGGAATTGGAAAGTGCAGTAAAATTCCAGTGTAAGCTCTCGGTATGAGGGCTCGTTGATAGAGAAGAGTTGGCCCCATCCTGGTTGATCAATTAATTCCTTCACATCTGCTGCAATGTTAACCAGTTCCATAGCCTCCCAATCTAAAACACGAGTCGTAGACCATTCTTTGTTGCCGAAGAGTTCGAATCGCCTTCGTTCCTAGGCATTTGAAAATCTGAGGCATTTGTGTGTCGCCATAAATTTAGAAGTTGGACGGGTAGCGGGTTGGCTGGAACTGCCCTCCCCCCGTGCCCGTTTGGTGGGAAGCTGAGAAGATGATTGTTTGCGAGGGCCCATTTTCAATTAATCTGCAAAATAAATCAAATGGTTCCTCAATACAAAAGCATAGCATGATACAAGTTGAACCGAAATGCAGGCATTATAATGATAACGCAAAACAAACGTAATCCACCTATAGCAACACATGTTCAATTAATCAAAAGCAATAAACTAACCCGAACGACAGCACAAACACACAATAAAATCAATTCCCACAATAACAATATATTATCCAAAAATCACGAGTAACGAGAAACTAACAAGCGAAACAATCAATATATAATTCAAAACTATTTCAAAAATAAACATATGCCGAATCAAAACGGAATTCAAAATGAAGAAAATCATAATTAATCAAATGCCACAAAAATTACTAAAAAAATAAAAAAAAAACAACAGAATAACGCAAAAAAGTCATGAAATTTCGAATTTCACGGTAAACACAAAAAAATACAAGGAATGTATATGAAAAATGAAAGAAAAACAAAAGAAAACAAACAAAAATCGCAAAAGTTGAGATCCCGTACCTGAAAAATGCAAATTCGCGTGGAACGAGTGGTTTCAATGGAAAAATGAGAAAATACACGCAAACTATGCAAGCCGGGAGTGAGAATCCCCCCTAAATCGAATGGGTGTGTGAATGCGCCGGTGAGAGTGCAAAAATTTTGAGAGAAAACGAGAGAAAGTGAGAGAAAATTTTGAAATTTTCGTGAAAATGGCATTGGCTCTATATATAAAGACGTTGGCACGCCCGTGTCACTGGGCGTGTCACAAGTACTGGGTAAAATTACAATCGACACGCCTAACAACACGGGCGTGTTTGTGGGTGTGTCACATATTCTGTGACAAACATGCAAATGACACGCCCACTAATCTGGGCGTGTTCGGAGGGCGTGCCTTTTTTTTTTATTTGGTGACACATCCATGGACACGGTCCATGGGGGTGTTATAGCCTCTGTTTAAAAAATATAATGACATGCTCATTGACACGGACGTGTCGATGGGCGTGTTGTAGCTACTGTCTGAAAAAGATAATGACACACCCAACATCACGGGCGTGTCTCTGGGCGTGTTATAGCTACTGCCTGAAAAGATAATGACACGCCCATTGACATGGGCGTGTCTATGGCATATGCTCAATTTATTCTCCAAAATCAAATTTCCTCTACAAATTCAGATGAAGGCAAAACAAACAAACAACCATCCAATAAAAGAAAGATAAAACTAAAACAAAAAATAACGACACAAACCAAAAACATAAAACGGTGGGTTGCCTCCCACCCAGCACTTCTTTAACGTCATATTAGTTGGACGGTCAGGTAAATGTCCCTAATCTTGGAGGTGTAAAACCTTCTTTAAGGCCTGTATTTCCCCTCCAAAATAGGATTTGAGCCTGTGCCCATTAACTTTAAAATCTCCTTTTTCCGAGTGGGTTATTTCAACCACTCCGTAAGGGAAAACTTCCTTGACAGTAAAAGGACCAGACCATCGAGATTTCAACTTACCTGGGAAGAGTCGAAGCCTTGAATTGTACAGTAATACCTTATCTCCTGCTTGAAACTCTTTCTGTTTCTTAATGTGAGCATCATGTCATCTCTTGGTACGTTCCTTATACATTCTCGCATTGTCATAAGCTTGCAACCTCCACTCGTCTAATTCGTTTACCTGTAATTTTCGCCTTTCTCCTGCACAAGCTAGATCAAGGTTAATCTATTTTATTACCCAATATGCATGATGTTCTATTTCAACAGGTAAATGGCAAGCTTTTCCATATACCAATCTAAATGGTGTAGTGCCCAAGGGAGTTTTGAATGCAGTCCTAAAAGCCCATAGAGCATTGTCCAATTTCTTGGACCAATCCTTTCGGGATCGCTCAACAGTTTTTTTCAGAATTCGTTTAATCTCCCTATTCGTGTTCTCAACTTGGCCACTAGTTTGGGGATGATAGGGAGTAGCAAACCTATGTGTAACTCCTAATCTTTTGAAAACTTTCTCAAGCTGAGAGTTACAAAAGTGAGTACCCCTATCACTTATAATTGCTTTTGGTGTACCAAATCAAGAAAGCAACTTCTTCAAAAATTGCACCACAACCCTAGCATCATTGGTTGCCAAGGCTTGGGCTTCAAGCCATTTAGATACATAATCTATAGCTACCAGAATATATTTGTTACCAAAAGAATTTGGAAATGGTCCCATAAAATCAATTCCCCATACATCAAAGATTTCACAAACTAAAATCCCATTTTGGGGCATTTAATCACGAGATGAAATATTTCCAGTTCTTTGGCAGCGATCACAACGAATTACAAATTCGTAGCTATCTTTAAACAAAGTGGGCCAATAAAACCCTGATTCTAGTACCTTTTGAGCAGTTCTATTGGCTCCCATATGACCACCAGCTGGTCCGGCATGGCATTGACTAAGGATGTTCATTGTTTCGGGCCATGCCACACATCATCGGATCATGTGATCCTTACATAACTTAAACAAAAAGGGATCCTCCCAAAAATAATACTTTAAATCAGAAAAGAATTTCTTCTTTGCTTGATAAGTTAAGTCCTTAGGAAGTTCCCTAACAGCTAAATAGTTAGCGAAATCTGCAAACCAATGTTTTTCAAAATTTAAATCACTTACCTCACTTACCATGGTGTACAGCTGTTCATCGGGAAAGTGATCATCAATGTCCCCTTCTTCAAATCTGTCTAAGGTTGGATTCTCCAAGCGAGAGAGGTGATCTGCTGCAAGATTTTCGGCTCCCTTCTTGTCTTGAATTGTCAAGTCAAATTCCTGCAACAATAAAACCCATCGGATTAGTCTAGGCTTAGCATCAACTTTCGCTAATAAATACCTTAAAGTCGAATGGTTGGTATAAATGATCACTCTCGACAAGATTAGATATGATCTAAACTTGTCAAAAGCAAAAACCACAGCTAGCAGCTCTTTCTCTGTAATTGTGTAATTAGCTTGAGCTGTGTTTAAGGTCTTGCTCGCATAGTAGATAGGCTGAAAGTATTTCTCCTTGCATTGACCCAAGACTGCTCCTACTGCAAAGTCACTTGCATCGCACATCAGTTCAAATGGTAGATTCCAATTAGGAGCTACCATGATTGGAGCATGGGTCAATTTCTCCTTTAGGGTTGTGAATGCTCTCAGACATTCCTCATCAAAAATAAAATCGACATCCTTCTCAAGGAGTCTTGTCAATGGACGGGCTATCTTAGAAAAATCTTGAATGAACCTCCGATAAAAACCCGCATGTCCTAGAAAACTTCTGATGGCTTTCACAGATGTGGGTGGTGGTAGCTTCTCAATTATGTCTACCTTTGCCCGATCCACCTCAATGCCCTTGCTTGAAATCTTGTGTCCCAACACGATTCCCTCTTGAACCATGAAATGACACTTTTCCCAATTAAGCACCAAATTGGTTTCCTCACACCTCATTAAGACCCTTTCAAGGTTTTCCAAACATTTTTCAAATGAGCTGCCATAGACCGAGAAATCATCCATAAACACCTCCATAATATCCTCTATAAGCTCATCAAAGATTGCTATCATGCACCTTTGGAAAGTTACAGGTGCATTACACAACCCGAATGGCATTCTTCGATATGCAAATGTCCCATATGGGCAGGTGAATGTAGTTTTCTCTTGGTCTTTAGGGGCAATAGGAATTTGAAAATAGCCTGAAAGACCATCCAAAAAGCAGTAATACTCATGGCTGGATAACCTCTCCAACATCTGATCAATGAAGGGTAAAGGAAAATGATCCTTTCTAGTTGCATCATTCAATTTTTTGTAGTCAATGCAAACCCTCCAACCGGTAACTGTTCTTGTTGGAATCAGCTCATCATTTTCATTAGGGATCACAGTCATCCCTCCTTTCTTTGGTACTACCTGGACTGGGCTCACCCAAGAACTATCCGAGATCGGATATATAATCCCTGCATCAAGTAGTTTTATCACTTCAGTTTTCACAACATCTTTCATCTTTGGGTTTAGTCTCCTCTGTGGTTGCACTATCGGATTGAATTCGTCCTCCATCAATATCTTGTGAGTGCAATAGGATGGACTGATACCCTTGATGTCTACTATCTTCCAAGCTATCACTTGTTTATGCTTCTGCAACAACTGGATAAGTTTTTCTTTCTGCTTAGAAGACAGGTGGGAACTCAGAATTATTGGCAATTTCTTTTTCTCTGCCAGAAACCCATACTCAAGGTGATCCGGAAGAGGTTTCAGTTCCAAGTTGGGTGGATCAATCACCGATGGTTTTGGCTTTTCTTCCTTTGGCATCTCAATGGTCTCATATGCCCTGCATTTGAACGATTTGCTTGCTTCAAGAAAAGCAAGCTGCTCCATTGCTTCTTGACCCTCAACATTTTCCTGCAATAAACACAACTCAAGGGGATCCTTGGAAACAATGTTAGTAATACAATTTACGGTCTCATGCTCAATAACATCATTGCATGATTCCGCCTCATCAAGTCAAAGTGAATGTTTCAGGGCATCATGTATCCTAAAAATAACTTTCTCATCACCCACTATCAAAGTCAATGTGCCATCATGAACATCGATAAGGGCACGGGCTATATTTAAAAATGGCCTACCAAGAATAAGCGAAACATCCGCATCCTCATCAATATCAATGACAACAAAATCATTGGGGAAAATGAAATCCCTGACTTTTACTAACACATCTTCTATTATGCCATGAGGGTGGACTACCGATTTATCAGCAAGTTGGATGGTCATGAGTGTTGGTTTAGGTTTACCAATGCCTAACTCTTTAACATTTTATAGGGCATAACACTTATGCTAGCCCCCAAATCAGCTAATGCACTTTTAACCTCAAGATTACCTATAAAACATGGAATGGTAAAACTACCTGGATCTTTTAACTTCTTAGGTAACCTTCTTTGCAAAATTGCTGAACTCTTTTCAGATAAATGCACTAAAGATACTTCCTCAAGTTTCCTTTTGTTAGAAAGGATATCTTTCAAAAATTTAGCATACTTAGGCATTTGTGACAGAGCTTCAGCAAATGGAATATTAATATGCAATTGTTTAAAAAGTTTAAGAAATTTACCGAACTGAGCATCAATCTTGTCCTTGTTTAACCTTGCCGGATATGGTACTCTAGGTCGGTATTCCTTCAAATAGGGGCTGCTTTCTTGTGGCTGCTTCTCTCTCTTACTTTCAAGTGCAGCTTTCTCTCCCGAAGTGACAGGAGGATCTTCTTCTTTTTCTTTTTCTTATACTTCAGCCCTTCTCTTTTCCACATCATTCTTGATCTCTTTTCCACTCCTTAGTGTAATTGCCTTAAGTTGCTCTTTAGGATTTGCCTCAGTGTTGCTAGGTAAACTTCCTTGTGGTCTCTCACTGAGCAATTTGGCAATTTGCCCCACCTGATTCTCCAAATTATGAATGGAGGCTTGCTGATTCCTTAGGGTGGTTTCAGTTGATTGGAGCCTAGTTTCAGAAGCTGCTATAAATTTCTCCATCATGTCCTCCAAATTACTCTTTCTTGGAGGGGCAGCTTGTTGATGTTGGGGCTGCTGGAATCCAGGGGGAGGTCTTGGATTGTTTTGATTATTCCATGAGAAATTTGGATGATTCCTCCACCCCGGATTGTATGTGTTGCTGTATGGATTATTCTGTTGTTGCCTTGGCATATTTCCAACATAATCTACTTGCTCTTGCCTAGCAAACATGTTGTCATTTTGGCAATCTTGACTTTGATGTCCACCCCCACACCATTCACAAGACATCACTTGCATAACTTTCCCAGAAGAAGAGGCCAAAGAATCAAATTTCTTATTCAATGCTTCCAATTGGGCTGTCAAGGCCACCACCGGATCTAATTGGTGTGAACCCATGACCTTCAGCTTTCCTTGCTCCCTTGGGGCTTGCCACTGATAATTGGTGATAGCCATGTCTTCAATTAAATCTCTTGCTCGTTCAGGTGTCTTGTTGTTTATGGTGCCACCAGCTGCTACATTAATGGATTGCTTACTTACATAATTCAACCCATTGTAAAAGGTTTGAATTTGAAGCCATAGTGGAAGCCCATGATGAGGACACCTTCTCAGCAAATCTTTAAATCTTTCCCAAGCATCATAAAGGGTCTCACCATCTTGTTGCAAAAAGGATGAGATATCATTCCTCAACTTAGCAGTTTTTGATGATGGGAAGTATTTCTCTAAGAATTTCTCTACCAATTGATCCCAGGTGGTAAAAGTCCCTGGAGGAAAAGATTCTAGCCACTTCTTTGGTCTATCTCTAAGAGAAAATGGGAACAACTTCAGCCTAATTGCATCTTCTGAGACATTATTTATCTTGAATGTGTCACATATCTCCAGAAAATTCTCAATATGTGCATTAGGATCTTCATCAGGAAACCCATCGAATTGACAAGTCTGCTGCACCATTTGAATTACATTCGCCTTTATTTCGAAGTTGTTTGCAGCAACTGTCGGCCTTCGGATACTAGATGCAGCCCCATTTAAATTGGGCTTAGCAAACTCCTGCATTGTTCTTGGTCCAGCTCCTTCCATCACTTCAAATACTTCTTCTTGTTCTATTTCCAAATTTATTCCTGAACTAACGTCTTCCAGATCTGCCTCCTCTTCTTCCTTTTGCTTTCTCCTCAACGTTCTCTCTAGCTCTGGGTCTAACTCTAGTAGTTGGGACGAGCTGGATCTGGTCATAAACAGTAAGAAATACCTACAATGATAGTAAACTAGCAAGAATTAATATTAAAAACGATTAAAAATAAAACTAAATCAACAATCTTAATTATATTACTAATATTGAAACCGTCGTCCCCGGCAGCGGCGCCAAAAACTTGGTGGCTCCGAGCTATGCTATGGCTATACCGCAAGTGCACGGGTCGCCCAAGTAATATAGTAGTGAGTGAGTTATCGTTCCACTGGGGACAAGGCCAAATACTAGTGCAAATCTTAATCGTTGTTTAGCAAATTAATAGTTGTGTGATGCTTTGTAACTAAAATCAACTAATTAATAACTGAAAATAAAAGGAAATTAAATGTTGTGCAAAAAGGATTGATAATAATATTAATAGAACTATCCAGATATTGAATCCCCCTAGCCTCGATAATATTTATGATCAATCAATTCAGCTAAATCATTTAATAGAATTGAATTGGTATTCCTCTAAATTAGATTAAAGCCTCTCTCGAGTGGATTAATCCCTAATCACTAAGTAGAGTGCTGGAATCTCTTCTCAAACACAATTAAATAGATCTTGCATTAAGAACAAAGAACTATAAACCAAAGGATCTTGTAGGTCTATCTCTAGCACCCCAATCAATCCTCAACCCTTATGAGTATTCAATTCACATCAAGCTTTCTCAAGTCAATAATATGAAAATAACAACCAATCAATAAGCATGCTATTATCAATTGGAAATAACATCAAGTATCATAAGAATAAAACAACTCAATTAAATGATTCAGCTAAATATAATTGTTCAATTCATACAAATGAGCTAGGGTTCATCAATATCTAGATAGAGAAGGAATTAGTTCATATTCAAAACTAGAAAAACAGAGCAAGATAAATGAGTAAGAGAAACCAAACAATTCATGGCAAAGAATTTGTATTTCTTCACTTCAATCCTTGATTCTTGGTTTAGGGCTTGTGCAAGATGTGTATCCTTCTTCAAACTCAACTCAAGACCTTTCTCCTTACTCCAGCAGCTGGCTCCTCCTCCTCTTCTTTGTTCTCTGTTTCCAAAAACGTCTCAGCAAAAACTGCTGTTCTTCTCCCCCTCTTCTCTTTTTATTTCCATTCAAATCTCCAACCCATACTTCCAACTCACCACACCCATTCATTGTCTACCACCTTCCTTTGTTTCATCCCCCTTTCCCCTGATTTAGGCAAGCTTTTCTTTTCTTTTGTCTTTCTTTTGACAAAAGCACAGCTGTTGTCCCCCACTTGTTTCTCAATCAGTGCAAAGAATTTAACTTTTCGACAGGTGACACGGCCACTGACACGCCCATGTCACTGGGCGTGTCATAGCCACTGTGATTCTGAATAAAGGGCACGCCCATTGACACGCCCATGTCACTGGGCGTGTCACAGCTACTGTAAGTCTGGATATAAGGCACGTCCATTGACATGCCCATGTCACTGGGCGTGTCACAGCTTCTGTGATTCTGGATATAAGGAACGTTCAGTGACACGCCCATGTTACTGGACATGTCATAGCCACTGGATGCAGTATCAAGGGCTCGTCTATTGACACGCCGGTGTTCATGGGCGTGTCCATTGATAAATTTTTGCTCTTTTCTTCCACTTTCATCCGTAATTCTACCGAAATGACCATAAGTCTCAAATTATAGAGAATTCCTAAAATTAATCCTAAAATACACTTTGAACAAACAAATTAAACTCAATTAGATAATAATCATACTAAGAAATAGGAATAAAATATCATTAATTGTGTATTTATCAGGTACTCATCATACTCATTAACATTCCACTTCTTGGGAAGCAGATTTGGAGCAGGCTTAGGATCAAGAGTCTGAATTAACTGAGCCTCCAAGGCCTTCTTATACACCAAGCCTAGGGGCATATCCAAATTAGTGAATGTTCTTTATTGTTGGCTCCCCTCCAAATGGAGCTGCGACTGAGGAGTGATACTGGACACTTCACCTACCTTCTTTCTAAACCTAGAAGAAGAGGTTGTCTCATCCTTAATTTGCTAGTATGCATTAGGTCTTCAATTTTTTTGTCAGTGACAATAAGAGCTTGAAAGGTAAGAAAATATTGTGTATGCATATGGGTTTAGTAAATGGGTAATAGGTTCTTGATAATATGTTAATTTGTTCTTATTCAAAAGGGAGATTGACCATTTGTGCTACCTTTCCTCTCCATGTCATAAAGAACGAGGAGAATGATTATTTCTGATTTTGCTTATTGGTCTCAAGATCCCTTCTTGTGATATCCACTTCATTGTTGTAGTGGTATTATTTAGTGAAGGCGTTACAGATATCATCATATGTTTAGTACTTCTTATTGTTAATGTCCTTGAACTATCTGATAGTAGAACCTGTAAGAGACCTCTGGAATAGTTGAATAAGGAGCTCATCATTGAGTCCAATGTTTGAGGGCCCCATATGCATCTTAAGGTGAGTCATAGGGCAAGTAGTGCCATCAAACTTATCCATTTTAGATATTTTGAATTTGGGTGGCAAACGGGCCCGAGGATATAGGGTCAGAGACTCAAGGCTAAAAGTTTCATCATGGTGTTTGAAATTTTCAATATGCTTCTCCATTTCTTCCAATTTTTCCATGAAAAGGAGAATTTCAAGGTGTTCTCCCCTTTGAAAAGGATTCATGGGGGAGCTAGGTAAAGGAACTTTAGGCAACTCAGTTGCATCCCATTGTTGTGTGAGGTCAACAATGGTTGCAGGTTGGTTGGATGATGAAGCAGTATCCGGCTGCTTCCCACACAGTATGTTTTGAACCTCAGTCATAATTGAGTTGTGTTGTGCACTCAAGAAATTAACCAGTGTCTTATGTTGAATCAATTTGCTAACTAACAAGTAAGTTCTTAAATCTTTCCTCTTGTCTTTTGAGGATAGCCTCAATAAAGGCTTGCATTTCATGGGATTCAGTAGTTTGAATCATGAGTACCTTAGGAGAAAGAAAAGAAGGTGGGGTTAGTGTTTTGAATAAGATTGTATTTTATGATGCATGGATTTGGGTAATTTCACATTTTTGGGTTTTAGCCAAAGTGCACATGTTTAGCTCATGGAGAAAGAAAAGAATTTGTGAGGTAAAAAAAACATGGATTCTAGGTGGTCCACAGATTTTATTTTGATTTTTTTTTCTTTTTCCTTTCTTTTACAACAAAAACTTTATTGAAATCTTTAATTTTCAAAGATAGGACTCATATTTTGATGAGGCTAAAATGGGTTAGGTTGATGTTCCTTTTAAGGATGGTCAGACTAGTGGGTCCTTCCTCTTATTGTAAGGTGATTGGATTATTGCAATTTTGATTTTTAGGATGAAACAAGTCGATGTGGCTTAGGTTTAGGTTTGGTTGAATTTTATTATTTTGGACAAATCAATGTGTGAAAATAAATCAATGTGACTTGGAATTTGATTTAAGGTTACAGCTTTATCTTGAGTAAAGTTTTAAGGGAATGTTTTCTTAAAATTGTAGGGATGATATGCATAAAATGATGCATGATATGTTTGAATGAAAGCCCTTTTATGAAGATGGTATAGGATTATGGTGAACGCCACTTATGAGTTGGGTCTATGGCCCTTATATGTAAAAGGTTATTTAGTCCAAAGGTCCTATCACACTAAGACAATTATATACCTAACCAAATGACAGATAATAAATTTGGCATGGATCTAACAGTACGTACATATACGTTACACCTCAAAAGGATTAAGGATTCGTCGCGGATTAAATATTTTCTCTATCTCCCAACATACTTAAGGAAGGTTGTCTAACGGATGCTACTTGCTACCTAAGGTTTTCTAAAACTAAAAGGTAAGGAATCCTTATGCATGATGAAGGTTAGAAATCAATCAAAGAAAAAATGGTTTTCAAAAGAGCCCACTAAAATTTTATTTTGAAAATTTAAAATTTCCCTAAAGGAGTTGCCATCTGTGAGGCCTCACCTGAGTACTCATCCTTCCCACTCAAGAATTAGGAGCCAAAATGCTTATTTGGGCTAAGTTCCACATGACACTGTCGTATGGTCTCTAGTCGATTCGATAAGCATGAGTTTAAATTTATCTTTTATTTTGAAAAGATTTGTCTCTTTTATTTTTAAAAGAAACTCTCATTTTATTTTGAAAAGAAATGATGGCTCTTATTTTGAAAAAGTGGAAATTAAAGAGTCACCATTTTAATTTATTTTATTTAAAAAAATTAAGAAAAATCTATTTAATTGACTCCATTAAATTAAATTGATTTTTATCCAAAATGGACACTAGTCCAAAACCAATCATGATTAGTCCCAGGCTAAGTTTTCATTCCAATTTGATTAAAAAAATGATTTTTTTATCTCTCTTTAATTGATTTTAACCTTTTTAATGCGAAAAATATGATTTTCATGGCTTATATCACGGTTGATTATGAACGATATAATTATGATGCATGAATTACAATAATATGACATCCATAAAATACAATTAAAAAAAGTAAATATTACAACTTTACCAAAAATAATAATTTCAATGAGCTTCAACTCTAGTATTTATGGATTTTAGGTTAAGCACAAATCTTCAACTAATTAATTAATTAAAAAAAAGACAAATAAAGCAATAATGGTGAACATTACAAAACTCACCAAATTTGCAATGGAGCCAAAATATTAAAAAACAAAAAGAAGAATGGGGAATGCTAACATAAATAATAAAATAATAAATAATAATAAATTGAGATAAGAAGGACCGGTTGGTTATTTAGATGTGGGCTCACTAATTGGAGTAATATTATGAGTGTGTCTACTTTTTCCATTTGAATGGAAATCAGAGACATAAGTAGTTCATGCCTTTGGATGCAAATAGCTTTAATTAACCAAATTTAATTAATTAATTACCGAATGAAAATATATGTAGAAAAGAAAATGATACCTTGGGGGTATTTGCTTCTTTTTTAACAAAATGTTAGAGGGTTTTACCACTTCGTAACTCAATTTGTACGAAAAATTGGATGAAATTAATGACAGTGCAAGAAATTAATCACGATAAGAGGAGAATTTGAATGTTCTAACTAAATTTTTTGGTTAAAATGCAATTTAACATAGTTTTATCATTTAGAATTCGGATCCTAAAATAAGAGGAGAGGACTTCTATTTGTAGAAGTCAGACAAGCCATGGCGCAACAGCAACCATTTTTTTAATGCAAAAATATGTATATGCATTTTAGTAATTTTCTAATTTTAATTTTCCTAATTTTTTGAATTAAGTGCAAAATTAGGAGTTCACAATATGCAATTATGATTCATTTGTAGTTGAACAATAGTAGTGTGATTTTGAAACTAAATAGTGATGTGGGAGAAAAGAATAACAGAGAGAGGAGAGCATATGGACACACATGTAGTCATAGAAAATTAAATATGAAAAAAATTGAGAGGGATGATGATTTCTATTCATAAGGTATTGCATGCAATTGGCTACATACATGATCTACAATGAATCAATTATAATATTGTTTACGATTGGAATCTGACAAATAATTTTTTTTAAAAAAAAGACAAACAACAACAAAAAGTAATATCAACATCTAATAAAAGATAAAAAAATTTAATTTGAAACTTAATATAAATATTTTTATTAAATATTTAAAAATTTTAATCTATATTATTAGATAATAACTAATTATTATTAATATCAAATTGAATATATTAATCCTATTTGAACTCTTCAAATAAATTTTTATAACAATTAATTAATTATCTATTTTAATAAATAAAAAAATAAATATTTTAAATGGATAAATATCTATGGCAATTAATTATTTATATATTCTAATAAATAATAAATTAAATTTAAAAATTTTAATTTGAAATTTAATATAGATAATATTTATAACAAATAATTAATTATCTATTCTAATAAATAAAAAATTTAATATTATAAAAAATTTAATTTGAAGCTTAATATAGATATTTGTAATTTAATATCTAAAAATTTTAATTTATTTTATTAGATAATAATTATATTTGAACCCTCAAAATAATATCAATAATAATTAATTAATTATCTATTATAATAAATAATAAATTTGATATTTGATATTTTAATTTAATATTTACAAATTTAATCTATATTATTAGACAACAACTATTTATTATTAATATCAAATAAGATATTATACTTCTATTTGAATTTTTCAAATAAAATATCTATAAAATTAATTAATTACCTATTTTAATAAATAATAAATTTAATATTTTATACAAATAAATATCTATAGTAATTAATTAATTATATATTCTAATAAACAACAAATTTAATATTTTAAGTATTTAATTAATTTATATTAGTAGATAATAACTAATTATTATCAATATCTAATTGAAATATTATAATCATATTTGAATTCTCTCCAAATAAATATCTACAATAATTAATTAATAATGTATTCTAATTTAATATTTAACATTTTTAATTTAATATCAAAAAATTAAATTTATATTTTTAAATAATAAAGAGTTTTTATAAATATAAAATAGAATATCCTAACCTTATTTCAATTCTTCAAATAAATATTAAAATATATTCTAATAAATAAGAAATTTAATATTTCAAACAAATAGATATCTATAACAATTAATTCATTATCAATTCTAATAAATAATAAATTTAATATTCTAAAAATCTAATTTGAAACTTTCTATAGATAATATCTATAATAATTAATTAAATATTTATTCTAATAAATAATAATTTTAAAATTTTAAAATTTTTAATTTGAAACTTAATATAGATATTTTAATTTAATATCTAAAAAAATTAATTTATATTTGATAATAACTAATTATTATCAATATTAAATAAAATATTATAATCACATTTGAACTCTCTAAATAAATTTCTATAAAAATTATTTAATTATCTTTTCTAATAAATGATAAATTTAATATTTTGAAAATATTAGTTTTGCATCTCATGGCACAATATCATACCAGCTTTAAACTCTCTAAATATATATTTATATTTGAACTCTATAAATAAATATCTATAATAATTAATTATCTATTGTAATAAATAATCTATTTAATATTTGATTTTTAATAGAATATGTAAAAAATTAAATTTATATTAATAAATAATAAGTAATTATTATCAATATTAAATAAGATATTCTAATCCAATTTAAACTCTTCAAATAAATATTTATAATAATTAATTAATTATCTATTTTCATAAATAATAAATTTAATATTTTAAACAAACAAATATATATAATAATTAATTAATTATCTATTCTAATAAATAATATATTTTATATTTTAAAATTTTAATTTGAACTTATTATAAATAATATCTATAATAATTAATTAATTATCTATTCTATTAAATAATAAATTTTATATTTAAAAATTTTATTTTGAAACTTAATACATTTTTTATTTAATATCTAAAAATTTAAAAGGAGTAAAACAAATGAAATGTTTAAGGATGAGTTAATTAAAACTGAAATTTGAGTTTTTTTTTTTTAAACAAAATAAGTTTGGGATGGTTATATAACTATATCCGCAAATGATATATGGATGTATATGTCTACAATAATTAAAAGAATAGTTAAAAAGATACTTAGTGAATTTAAAGGATGTAGACAACTAGAGGCGAAGCCAATATTTTAAAGGCTAAATATATATGTAACCCCTTGAACTTATATCGTATAGTCATTTTGTCCCATGAACTTTTATTTTAACCATTTTACCCCTTGTTTTTATCTATTTTTTATTAACAGACACTTATATTAATAAATATTGATCACTTTGTCCCTTATATTTATATATTTTATACTAAATAAATACTTCAGTGACTCGACATAACTCTGTGTAACTCAGCGAATTTGTATTTATAAGTTAAGAAAATGTGAGTTCATATAGTTATATGGTTAAATTGAAATTTTAAGGAGCAAAGTAACTAAACCCGATAAGTTTAGGGAGCTACATATGTATTTAGCCTATTTTAAATCAAGGAAGACAAAAAATTTTCTTAAAAGCGCCAAGTTCACCCCTAAATATCACTTTGTGTGTTTATTTTAATGCTCATTATAATTTTCATAGTCACAATTTTATAAATTTATTATTCTATTAATAAATTATTTTTATTTTTTTAAAAAATTAAATTAATAAAAAAAATAAATATATATTTGTATATGAAATCCTAAATTTACTTAATGATTCTTAAAAAAATTAAAATAAAGAGAAAAAATTGAATATAATTTTTTAAAAAATAATTGAAATAAAAATTATCACAAAATATTAGAAATAAAAATAATAAAATTAAAAGTAAAAGAAAAGCAAAAGCAAAAGCAAAAGCAAAAATTTTTTTAAAAAAAAAACAAAAATGGATTTAAAAAAATCCAAATCTTATTTTCAATTTCTTTTTAGTTCCTTAATTCATTTAATGAGTTCAAACTAATTGACTAATTTATTTATTTTTTCTTTTTGTTTTTTTTTTTTTTGCATTTTAATATCAATTTTTTGTCTATTTTTTAAAAAGAAAGACATATTTTTCTAAGGGGAGAAATGATTTATTGAAATTTGTTTTTTTTTAAACTTTTTTATAAATTAAAAGGAGGGGAAATTTAAATTTTTGAAGAGGGAATAAATAAATAATTTTAAAAATTTTAATAAATATATATGTATATGAATATATTTTTTTTTTTTGAAATAGAAGAGGGGCAGCTAAAGAAAATGTGGCTTCACTTCAATGTGGCTTCGCCACTGCCATCATCTTTCTAAGGAGTTTTGGAGATAGAATAAATAAATGGAAAAGGCAATAAACAGTAAAAGGGAATGGTATAAGAGATTACTCAAGTCTCATGACAACAAAGCTTTTGAGTAATACAAGCAAGCAAAAAAAGAGGCTAAAATGGCAATTAGCCAAGCAAGAGCATAATCTTTAGAGAAGATGTAAGAGAAAAAAAAAATTTCAAGATCTAAACTAGGTTAAGTGTATCAAAAATGAAGAGAATAGAGTTTTGATTCAAGAGCAGAATATCAAGAAAAGGTAGAGAAGATATTTTGAGTATCTTCTTAATGTTAGTCATAGTGAAAACATTGATGGACGACGCAACCTAAAAAAATGTGAAGAGAATGAAAATCGGCAAAGCATGTGGCCCAGATGAAATCTCCATTGAGGTTTGGAAATGTCTTGAAAATGTGAAATTTGTATGGTTGAATACTTTATTTAATAAGATTCTGAATAAAAAAAAAAACCTGATGAGTGGAGAAAGAGCAGTTTGGTACCTATATTTAAGAACAAAGGAGATATCCAAAGTTGTTTGAACTATAGAGGTATGAAGCTCATAAGTCACGCAATAAAATTATGAAAAAGAGTTGTGGAATACTGTTTACATTTGGACACTTATATCTCCCCAAACCAATTTATATTTATGTTAGGTTGAACAACTACGTAAGCAATCTTTGTTATTAGAGATTTGATGGAAAGTATAGGGAGATGAAAGATTTGCATATGATTTTCATTAACTTCGAGACAGCTTATGATAAAGTTCTTAGACAAATATTATAGTGGATTCTAGAGTGCAAAATGATATCAATTAGATATATCCAAATCTTAAAGAACATGTACGATGAAGCTATCACTAGCATCCATACAATTGGAGGGAAATACTAAGGATTTTTTTTATTTCTAGTGGGTTACTCCAAGGTTTATCTTTGAGCCCCTATCTCTTAACCTTGGTCATGAATGAGCTTACAAGACATATACAAGATGACTTCCTATGTAGTACGATGTTCATGAATAATATTATGTTGATATATATGACCCAAGTAGGAGTAAGTAGAAAGCTAGAGTTGTAGAGAAACACTTTAAAATCTAAGGATTATAATTTAAGTAGAATTAAGATCGAGTGCATGCATTGCAGGTTTAGTAATACAAATGGAAAAATGGGCAAAGTTGTTTTGAATGGAGTGATAGTACCTCATAGCACTCATTTTAAGTATCTTGACTCAATTCTTTAAGAAGATGAAGCTTGTGAAAAAGATGTTAGCCATATAATTAAAATAATTTCAATGAAGTGAAAGAGTATCATAGGAGTTTTATGTGACCCAAAGATACTAGTTAAACTAAAAAATAAATGTTATTACACTGCAATACGACCTATTACGATATATGGTAGAGAGTGTTAGTCGTTGAAAGATCAATACATAGGTAAGTTGTATATTGCTGAAATAAAAATATTAAGATGAATGTGTGGACATACTTTGATGAATAAAATTCATAATTAGTGTATTAGAAAAAAAAAAGTGGAGGCAGCAACTGTTGAGTATAAAATAAGAGAATATAAATTGAAGTGATTTGGTGGCATAAAACGAAGGCCTAATACTGAGTCTGACATAAAGATTAAACAAGTTAAAATAGATATAGCCAAGAGAGAAAGAAGTAGACCTAAACTAACTTTAATAAAAGTTGTTCAACATGATCATATAGCTTTACATCTCTCCGAAGATGTGGCTCATAATTGCTCCATGTGGAAAAAGAGAATTCATACAGCCGGCCCAATTAACTTAAGATTAAGATTTTATTGAATTGAGTTGAATTAATATTTAAAAATTTAATTTATATTATTATATAACAACTTATTATTATCAATACAGTCAGCACAATTAACTTGAGGTTAAGATTTTGTTGAATTGAGTTGAGTTAATATCTAAAAATTTAATTTATATTATTATATACCTGTGAACACTAGAATTTTGAGGCTCGGAAAGCCAATTTCCTCAGACCAGGCCGGACCGGGCAACAACGGTAAAACTCCACCGAAAGTATGTCTTCATGGTACTTGAAATGTCCGGTGCGACGCAAAGATCACGGATATGGTCTCGGAATAATTTTTGGAGGCCCGTGGCTCCCGGAAAGTCGGTTTTAGCAGAAATAGCGCGAGTCGCGGTGGGCCAGGACGGCGGCCCAGCCGCCGTGTTTCTGGCGGCCAGCCGCCGTGGGACCGGCGACCCGTCCGCCGTGAGGACGGCGCCCAGCCGCCCTGGGGACGGCGGCCCAGCCACCGTGGGTACCGCAGCTCGGCCGCCGTTCGCCGCGGCTCGGCCGCCGTCCAGCCCGATTTTGCCTATATATAGGCTTCAGATTTTCAAAGAAGGGGACTTTTGGACTTCCGACGTCCAGATGCTGACGAAATTTTTATGCTAAAAAAAAATTTCTAATATTGTGTTGTAGAAAGCAAGAATTATACTCAAAAGAGTAAGGAATCAAGATCTGGAACTTAGAAGTGGAAAAATTCTAATCAAGGTAATATTATAATTCATCTTCGATCAATTCGAGCATATCATAAGCATTCTAATCCTCTTCTTAATTTCTTCTCGGTCAAAGGCCTAATCTTTTTAGGTCTGAGGGCCAAATGGACTATTCAATCACCCTTTCGGCATTAAGCCATAAATAAAATTAACTCCTTTTTGGTATGGAGCCTAAATTGTATTTCTTTGGTACTAAGTACCTAAACGGCACCATTAAAATGAACTTTTGGCATGAAGCCTAAATCAAGGTAATTTGGTACTAAGTACCCGAAATTATACAATTTTTACACTAAGTGCTAAATCTCACAAATTTGGCAAAAAGCCCGACAACACAGGCCAAAGGCCTAAAAATTGCATTCCTTTGGTACAAAGTACCCAAATCTCACCATTTAGCACTAAGTGCTAAATCTCACAAATTTGGCAAAAGGCCCGACAAACGCACGAAGCATACACACACACATGCATGAAGCATAATTTTTATCGCCTTTAAATAGGCTTTTCCGAACTACATGGGCTTTGATCTCCCATTCAAACGGGAGTATGTAGGCATATTTGGGATTCACCCCAAATAGCAAGTCCACAATTTACTAACAATCTGTCTCTTCTTTTCTTCATTCCTTTTAGATTTGTTCTTTTTGCAAGTTAGTCAAATGCATGACATAGTCCCCGAATCCTCCTTGGGTTCGCAGACTAGAAACCTTTACATTGGACAAGTTATTGGAGTCAAACAAGGGTTTTCTTAGTTTTTCCCTTCGAACAAAATAAACTGAGTGGTGACTCCCGACAACGAGTGAACTTTCGCCCGGATCCTTTTCGGGCGGAAAACCGAGGTTCACAAATTGGCGACTCCACTAGGGACCCATAAAAATGATTTATGGGATTCTAAGTGGACTACTATTGCTTATTTGATTGATTTGACACTAGGGACCATAAAAACGATTTATGGGATCCTAGTAGATTGTTATTATTTGTTTAACCAATTTGCCATTCTTTAGGGTATATTTATTCATTTTGCAGGGTACCCTAGCATTATATATCCTTTCTTTAAGGATATTGGACTGAAGATTGAAGAAAGGAATCTTTTTCCTTTGATGGATCTATTTTTTTTTTACTACTTGTGCATTTGTTTTCTCATTCAGAGAATCTTTTTCTCTTGCATATATGGGGGAATCTTTTTCCTCCATTGCATAAAAAATTATTTTCAAATGAATTTCTTCTCTTTCTGTTCAAAGTTCTGAGTCTGGATAGCAAGTAGCGCTGACCGGCAGGTCTCCTTGATTATGCCGGCAGACAGCCAAAGCGTCCTCCCTGTTGTCGCAAACCATTCCAATCCTTTTGGAGTGGCCCATGAGTAATCGTACTGTTGGACCCACGCGAAACTCCTTGTTTCACATGTGGTTAGGTATATCTTACTCAAGACTCAAGGGTCCCTATGATAAGCCGATTCTCTATTTTTACATAACAATAGAACCTTCCCTTAGGTTGTATGTACCCAATGATAGTGCCGCATTCCATTAAAATGAATTGTGATGTGATGAGGTGCATTCATGCAACATAACAACATTGTTTTTGGGGAAAAATTTTGATGTACATAAGTGGACCAAGAGTTTTCCTACCCTACACACCACCCTGATTTTTTTACCCTTGACCTTTTCAGGTACCCTCTGTCCGTGTGCCTTCACCTACACCAGACACATCAACACCAACTGTGCTATCCCCTACAAGTTCTACTACCCCAACTTCACCAACTACTCCAATTACTGAAATGGCCACAATTGAACAGATTAAGGCTTTGCTGGATGGTCAGGTTAAGGAAATTGAAGCTAGAATGCAAGAAAAAATTGATGAAGCTTTAGCCGCCCAAAGGGTAGCCATCCTGGTTGAATTAGAAGTAGCACCAAAGACAGTCCCTATTCCTGGAAATTTGGGGAAGGAACCCATTGTGGGGCAAACTAGTACCCCCGTGACTGCTCAGATTAATACCCCTGTTATCAATTTGGAGGATCCACCCTCCAAGAACGAAACAGATGAACTGAAAAGGAAACTTGAATTGCTTGAGAGGTCAATCACTGCCATGAAAACTCACAAAGAGGTGGTAGACATGGATTCCTTATCCTTGTTTCCCCAAGCCAGATTACCTCCAAAATTCAAGATGCCGGGGATGGACAGATTTGATGGGACCACTTACCCTAAAACCCATTTGAAGATGTATGTGGGGGCCTTGAGCCCATGGGGTTTAAATGATGAACTCTTTGCTCAACTCTTCCAACAATCCCTGACTGGGGCTGCTCTTAAATGGTTTGTGAGTCTAGACCGTTCCAAGATTAAGACATGGGAAGACATCTGCAATGCATTTAACTCTCAGTACCACTACAATATTGAGGTGGATGTCACTAGAAGAGAACTTGAGACCACCAAACAAAATAACAATGAACCTTTCTCCTCGTTCCTTACGAGGTGGAGGGCAAAAGCCGCCCAGATGATCAATCGCCCTTCAGAACAAGAGCAGATTGATATCATAATCAGAAATTTAAGACCTACATATCAGGCTCAACTGCAAACCCAATATCTACCTACTTTCAAATCGCTCATTGCGACTGCAACCAAGGTAGAAGATTTGATACAATTGGGTAAAATAGTGGATGAGGGGGCTGCATCGAAATATAAGAAACAAAGCCAAACTCCTTCCTCAAGCAAGGTCAATCAAGTGGCCAATATTGCCCCTGCGAATCCTTTACGTGTGGGCAATCTTGGGCCGAGAAATCAGCCAAGAAGGCAATATACTGACCTTGGGGTACCCCTTCATTTGGTGTTTAAAAAGGCTGTGGAAGGGAAATATTTGAAGCCTTTGGACCCAAGACCTCCTCCAAACCCATTACCTTCCAGTTATAAAGTCAACGAATACTGTGAATACCATCAAGGGAATGGGCATAAAACAGATGCTTGCTGGACACTCAAAAACCGCATCCAGGATCTGGTGGATAGTGGTGACATCATTCCTCTCAGGAGGCAACCAAACATCAACACTAACCCTTTGCCCAATCATTCCATCCACGCCATTACTGTGGAAGAAGAGCTGTTTGATCCTTTCAAACTTCTCTTGGAAATGAATGAAGTGTGTGTGTTAGATTTGAACGACCTCGCTGAAGAGGTCAGTGCTCTGACAAGGAGTGGAAGACAATATCAGCCACTTGACTTGGGAAAAACCCCTACAACCTCAAATCACCCCCATAAGAAAACACCAGAGCCAAAAGAAGACCCTGTCCTCACTCAGCTTAAGCAAACTCAAGCTAAGGTGTCAATTTGGGAGCTCCTTGCTTCCTCCTTCCCACACCGCCAGGCTCTCAGCGAAGCTTTGAGTCAACTTGATACACCTGTGGACACAAGCCCAGAAGCTTTGGTGGCCACTTTGACCCAAGCAACCAAGGCATTGAGTATCAGGTTTTCTGATGTGGATTTACCAGAAGACGGTTGTTACGCTCAAATTAACTCTACCACAAAGCGTCACTCGCAAGTATACGAGGTAGCTGTAGCAAAGGTGATCGCCCCAAGGTCGTTCTCTCAAGGAAGCTAAAGTGGTTAATTGCTTATCAGATTATGTTTAACAAGTAATAAAGAGATTTATAAATTGCTAAATAATGAAGAAGATTGATTAAAGTTTAAAACAATAAAAGTAAATTGAGCTGTGTTTTGATTCACTTGATAGAATGGTCTAGGGTTTGCACTTCTCTACTACTTATATGTATGAACGGTTATTCCTCTTAACTAATTCAATTTCAAAGATTAAATCTCAAACAACTCAACTAATCAAGTCAAGGAAATAAGCTTTCGCATTCAAACCTCTTTCAACTAATCTTGTTACAAGTGAAATAATCTTTTTAATAGGTTATATCTCTAATTCACCTAAGTCCCTAATTGAATTGTTCAAGTATTAAACTTCATCTCTCGATCCATCATCTAATACCTTAAAACACATAATTGGTGATCAATCAATTATATATTAACAATGTTTCATTCAATCAAGGCTAAAGAAATTATTAGCTAAGAGAAAAACCAATTCATACAATCATAGCAGATCCATACAAACCCTAGACTAGATCAAATTAGTTCATAATGCAATTAAACATATTCATCTTATTAATGTTCAAAGAAATCAAAATAGACATGATAATATCCATTCAATAAAAATAAAGAGAATAAGTTCAAGAACAAAACCAAGTTACAAACTCCTTGAAGCTTTTGAAGAATCTCTTGTTCAATCTTGCAAGAAGGATGTCTTGATGGCTAGAACAATTTAATCTAATCTAGTTTAATCCAAAATGAAATTAAAATCAAAGAAAACAAAGTTAAAACCCTAGCTCTAATCTCTGACGGCTCCAAAATCTATTCTAAATCGTCCAACCCCCCCAAAACCTAACTTTCTTTCTTCCTTTTATACGAAACGCGGCTTTAAAATTCGGTGCGCGTATATTTCATGAGGGACACGGCCAAGTCAGATGTGACTTGGCCGTGTGAGTGGCTTTTGGAGGGACACGGCCAGGTGACTTGGCCGTGTCCCTTGCCTGTGTTCGCTACTGCATGTTCTCTTCCTTTTCTTCTTTGATTGAGTGACACGGCCAAGTCAGAGGTGACTTGGCCGTGTTGCACTTCTTTGGAGGGACACAGCCAGGTGACATGGCCGTGTCCCTTGCCAGTGTCCTCTACTGTGAGTGTTAAATCTTCTTTGCCTTTGGAATTGGTGAGACACGGCCAAGTCAGAGGTGACTTGGCCGTGTTGCTTCATTTTTGAGAGACATGGCCATGTCGCTTGCCAGTGTCGCCTGACATGGCCATGTCGCTTGCCAGTGTCGCCTGACATGGCCATGTTGCTTGCCAGTGTCGCCTACTGTGATGACTTTGCCGTGTTTGAGCATATTTGGAGAGACATGGCCAGGTGACTTGGCCATGTCGCTTGCATGTGTCGCCTGACATGGCCATGTCGCTTGCCAGTGTCGCCTACTGTGATGATATCTTTTCTTCAGTCTTGGTTCCTGGCTTTTTTAACCTAAAACAAAACTCAAACAAACTTTAAACAAAAAGTAAATAAACAATAACCAACAAAACATAAACACCATACTAAAAACTAGATCAAAAACGACATAAACACTGAAATAAACTAAAATTACAAAATTAACAAAAACACTAAATAAACCGATTTAAACTAATAAAATACCTAAATAAAACAATAATTATTATAATAAACAAGACACAAATCTATAACAAAAACTAACAAAACAACTACCCCACACTTACAACTTTGCTTGTCCTCAAGCAAATTCACATGGCATAAATTAAAAACTCACACAACCCTAACTATAATTCCAACATATAAGATGAAATACTTTAAGACTCAGACATAGATAATTGCATCTTACTTCATTCAAGATTTTCTTAACTCATTCATTAATTCAGACATACAAATCTCATCTCTAATCTAAGTGTTTCACTCGATTTCAAAGGTTAATCACTCAAACCACTCATGACTGCATGCTACCATAAACTTGCTTAATTATCCAATCTCCCTCACTGATTTTCTCGAGAAATAATCCGAAGGTCTTTCATTTGGATGTAATGGGGCTAAGGTAAAGGTGTGAGAAAGACATTTAGGCTGGAGCATCAAGAAATGGAGTATCTAAATTAGACACTACTCTTGCTAAGGAACTCATAACTCCCTCAAATGGCATACTCACCAACCCTTGATAATCTTACATACTTGCATAAATACATGAGTCAACATTCCTCTTTTGATAACCAATGCTAGAACATATATGAATTTTGTATATATATATAACTTTTCTTTTATTTTCTCTTCTTTTTTTTTTACTTTTATCATTTTACTTTTTTTTTTAAATACATATATATACAAAATTAAGAATTTCATGGAACATCTAGCTTAAAATGTAGAGGAAAAGAATAATGACTCTTAATCAAATATAATGCACAAAGTATGCATTTCAACCCCCAATTAGCAATTCCATTTTTTTTTTTTACTTGCTTACCCCACACTTTGAAATAAACCACCCTATTGTCATATCATAAAACTCCATTCCTTAATGCAGGTATGATGATAATAAGAACAAGTTAAGTTGAGAATTTTGTTGATCAAACAATAAAAAGATCAAAGGCTCAACTTGGTTCACTAAGGAATTAAATATTAAGGGAGGTCTTTTTAAGCTAAAGGGCTACCTAATTTGCCTTCATCATTTTAAAACTTGAGATTAAATCATAATGTGAGTTCAATCAGTATGCAAAAGCAAACTCTAGAGATGCAAAATCATGAAGGTGCACACTTAAGAAAAGAAAATCAATCATTTAATCTATAAGGCTCAAAACTCACAAAGGTGGGTTCTCAAGGATTTATGTCATGAATTTCAAAATGCGAAAATTGATCCTGAATGAATTCAAATGCTCATTTCTATGCTGATACTAAAGTCTCAACTATAATGCTAAAATCACAGAAAAGATCAATAAGTTCTCAACAATTATACCATGCATAACAACAACACAATAAACAAACCAAGGCAACCAAAACAAAAATTAAAGAAAAGCTCAAAGCTTACCCCACACTTTAGAATTTACATTGTCCTCAATGGAAAACAAGAATAATAAAGAGAAAAAGAGTTTAAGGACAACCTGTCTTCCATCATATCCTGGTGAGGCAAAACCTAACTATCAAACACAGATGTTCAAAATGTAAGAGAGCTTTAGGGTTTCTATTTATTAAAACTAAACATAAAATCAAAATTGCAAAATATAAAATTATAACTATGAAAAAGAAATTCAAACTAATGGGTTGCCTCCCATTAAGCGCTTCTTTAATGTCATAAAGCTGGACATCATGCAAGACTAGGAATCATGGATCAAAGTGCTGTCAATGACCCTCACTTCCTGAAATCCTTCTTTATATGGCTTAACTCTATGTCTATTTGCTTTAAAAATCTTTTTGGTTCTAGAGTTTAGCAATTCAATGGCACCAGAAGGACATACCTTAGTTACCTCAAAAGGACCACTCCATCGAGACCTGAATTTACCTGGAAACAGACTGAATCGATAATTAAAAAGTAAAACTTTCATACCTGGACTCAATGTCTGTCGCCCAATAAATCTGTCATGAACCGTTTTAGTGTGATCCTTATAATTCTTTGAGCTCTCATATGCCTTTGGGTTAAGGCATCTTTGGGTCTTCCCCACTGGTTTAGCCCCCTCTTCTAAAGTCAGTGTCAGCTCCAATTTATCTGGGGAGTCTGTCTTCAAGAAATCACCTGAAACAACTGCATCCACACATTCAATGAAAGAACATTCCTCATATAAAACAGTTGTAGGACTAGGAGAAGTGTTAAAAATAGAAAATTCAACAGTTTGCCCTAAGACAGTCATTGTCAACTTACCATTTTTAACATCTATCAAAGTGTTGGTAGTAGCCATGAAAGGCCTACCCAGCAGAATAGTGTGTGCAGATGGTGAAGGGTTACTTCCTTCCATGTCAAGTACTATGAAATCCACAGGTACTATCAACCCTCCAACCTTAACTAACACATCTTCTATAACCCCTTTCGGGAATCTAAAAGACCTATCAGCTAATTGCAACACCATTTTTGTCGGTTTTAGCTCCCCTAGTCCTAATTCTTTAAACACAGAGTAAGGCATTAAATTCACACTAGCACCTAGATCACACATGCCCTCAGTTCCTTTCCCATTCCCCACAGAAATTTGAATTATAAAGCTTCCAGGATCCTTTAGTTTGGGAGGTAGTTTATGCTGCAGAACAGCACTAGCTACCTCTGAAACTATCACCTTTTCATTCATCTCATACCTCTTTTTCTTGGTGATTAGGTCCTTGAAAAATTTGGCATAAGCCGGCATGTTCTTTATCGCATCCAGTAAGGGTAAGTTAATACTTACCTTAGACAGCATGTTGAAGATGTTAGAAAATTGCTTATCTGTTTTATCATCCTTCAACCTACTGGGGAATGGTATAGGAGGCTGGTATGGATTGCTTGCTTTATGTAAATCTGCTGTAGGGGACTTCTCCACTGATCTTTCTCCAGCACCTTTGTTCTTTGGCTCTCCTTCCTCCTTGTTCTCTTTGTTACCTGCATTCACAGAATCATTTTCAACATTGTTATAAATTTCCTTACCACTTCTAAGAACAGTCACTGATTGTGCCTGCTCAGTTTGACTTGGGAACTTCCCCTTTTGTTGAATCTTCATCTGTTGTGCAAGTTGTCCAACTTGTGTCTCCACCTTCTTAAACGATGCTTCTAGTGAATCCAGTCTCTTGTTGGTAACCTCTTGATTTTTAGCACTGACTTGAATAAAAGCTTGTAAACTTTCCTCCAAGCTCTCTATCCTAGACTTCCCTTGATTTGAGGATTGGCCCAACTCTTGATTCTGACTTTGGAGCAAATGGAAAGGCTGCTGAGAATTATTCTTTGCCCAAGAAAAATTTGGGTGATTCCTCCAACCAGGGTTGTAAGTGTTGGAGTAAGGATCATTTCTGGCCCTTGGTTGGAATCCCACCATAGCATTGACTTGCTCAGCATTACCCAAAGACTCATATGCAGAGGGGCAAATATTTGCTCCATGCCCAAAAGTTCCACAGATTCCACATGCTTCTTGAGTAGATGAAGAAATATTGTTCTTCATGTTTAGCATCTGCACTTGCTTTGTTAACTCAGCTATCTGATTTACCATCTCACTATTAGCTTCCAATTGGTTCACCCCTTTGCTTCTTCCTCTTACACTCTTTTGTTGAGAATTAGCTCCCAACATCTCAAAAATATCATAAGTTTCAGCTGCTGTCTTTTCTCCCATGGCTCCCCCAGCTGCATTATCAACAGTGTTCTGAAATTGCTGGGTTAGACCATCATAGAAAAACTGGTTCAGAAGTTGAAGTGGATAGTGATGATGTGGACACTGGATCAATAACATTTTAAATCTGTCCCAAGCCTCATGAAATGGCTCTCCTTCAAATTGAGAGAATGTAGCAATCTTCCCTCTCAACTCAGCTGTCTTCTGATGTGAATAGAACTTGCCCATGAATTTATTATAAACTTGCTCCCAAGTTGTCAGTGAGTTTTCGGGCAACATCATAAGCCAGCTCTTTGCTCTATCTTTCAAAGTATATGGAAAACACCGCATCCTCAACTGATCCTCTGTTAATCCTCCCAATGGAAAAGTGTTGAGGGTGGAGTAGAAATCCCGAATAAAGTTCAAAGGATCTTCATTTGGAACTCCATAGAATGAGGGCAACATATTGTAATGGATGTTCTTCAATTCATAATTTCTTGCTGCATCTGTCAGTCTTATGCAAGAAGTGGAAGTTCCAATGACAGGTCTAGCAAAGTCTCTCATCGTCCTTTGTCTTTCTTCAGCCATTTTAACAGATTGTGCAGATTCCGACTCACAATCAGAAGTGTCCTCCTCTAAAGTATCAAATCCTGTGTAAAGCTCAAACTCTTCCCTGCTCCTTTTCACCCTCTGAATTTCTGGAATGAATGGATGTAGCTCTCCTTCGAGTGATCTCCTGCCTTGCATAAACAGAATTGTCTAGAAAAAGAAACAATTAAAAGCAAAAGACAAAATAAAATAAAATGAAAACAATGAAAAATAATCTAAAATAATTTTTTTTAATAAACAATTACGCCAATTAGCCTCCCCGGCAGCGGCGCCAAAAACTTGTTACGCTCAAATTAACTCTACCACAAAGCGTCACTCGCAAGTATACGAGGTAGCTGTAGCAAAGGTGATCGCCCCAAGGTCGTTCTCTCAAGGAAGCTAAAGTGGTTAATTGCTTATCAGATTATGTTTAACAAGTAATAAAGAGATTTATAAATTGCTAAATAATGAAGAAGATTGATTAAAGTTTAAAACAATAAAAGTAAATTGAGCTGTGTTTTGATTCACTTGATAGAATGGTCTAGGGTTTGCACTTCTCTACTACTTATATGTATGAACGGTTATTCCTCTTAACTAATTCAATTTCAAAGATTAAATCTCAAACAACTCAACTAATCAAGTCAAGGAAATAAGCTTTCGCATTCAAACCTCTTTCAACTAATCTTGTTACAAGTGAAATAATCTTTTTAATAGGTTATATCTCTAATTCACCTAAGTCCCTAATTGAATTGTTCAAGTATTAAACTTCATCTCTCGATCCATCATCTAATACCTTAAAACACATAATTGGTGATCAATCAATTATATATTAACAATGTTTCATTCAATCAAGGCTAAAGAAATTATTAGCTAAGAGAAAAACCAATTCATACAATCATAGCAGATCCATACAAACCCTAGACTAGATCAAATTAGTTCATAATGCAATTAAACATATTCATCTTATTAATGTTCAAAGAAATCAAAATAGACATGATAATATCCATTCAATAAAAATAAAGAGAATAAGTTCAAGAACAAAACCAAGTTACAAACTCCTTGAAGCTTTTGAAGAATCTCTTGTTCAATCTTGCAAGAAGGATGTCTTGATGGCTAGAACAATTTAATCTAATCTAGTTTAATCCAAAATGAAATTAAAATCAAAGAAAACAAAGTTAAAACCCTAGCTCTAATCTCTGACGGCTCCAAAATCTATTCTAAATCGTCCAACCCCCCCAAAACCTAACTTTCTTTCTTCCTTTTATACGAAACGCGGCTTTAAAATTCGGTGCGCGTATATTTCATGAGGGACACGGCCAAGTCAGATGTGACTTGGCCGTGTGAGTGGCTTTTGGAGGGACACGGCCAGGTGACTTGGCCGTGTCCCTTGCCTGTGTTCGCTACTGCATGTTCTCTTCCTTTTCTTCTTTGATTGAGTGACACGGCCAAGTCAGAGGTGACTTGGCCGTGTTGCACTTCTTTGGAGGGACACAGCCAGGTGACATGGCCGTGTCCCTTGCCAGTGTCCTCTACTGTGAGTGTTAAATCTTCTTTGCCTTTGGAATTGGTGAGACACGGCCAAGTCAGAGGTGACTTGGCCGTGTTGCTTCATTTTTGAGAGACATGGCCAACTGACATGGCCATGTCGCTTGCCAGTGTCGCCTGACATGGCCATGTCGCTTGCCAGTGTCGCCTGACATGGCCATGTTGCTTGCCAGTGTCGCCTACTGTGATGACTTTGCCGTGTTTGAGCATATTTGGAGAGACATGGCCAGGTGACTTGGCCATGTCGCTTGCATGTGTCGCCTGACATGGCCATGTCGCTTGCCAGTGTCGCCTACTGTGATGATATCTTTTCTTCAGTCTTGGTTCCTGGCTTTTTTAACCTAAAACAAAACTCAAACAAACTTTAAACAAAAAGTAAATAAACAATAACCAACAAAACATAAACACCATACTAAAAACTAGATCAAAAACGACATAAACACTGAAATAAACTAAAATTACAAAATTAACAAAAACACTAAATAAACCGATTTAAACTAATAAAATACCTAAATAAAACAATAATTATTATAATAAACAAGACACAAATCTATAACAAAAACTAACAAAACAACGGTAAGAAACACAATGATGCTCTATACATCACCATACAGACTGGGGGAAAGACTGTGCCCATGGTTCTCATTGATAATGGGTCAGCCTTAAATGTATGTCCCTTGAAAGTAGCAAGCTGTTTGGGGTTGGAGACTACAGATCTTACACCTTCTGATCAGATTGTGAGAGCATATGATAACACTCGAAGAGAAATTTTGGGTGTTGCCACTCTAGAAATTGCTATTGGGCCGGTGAGAATGGGAGTACCATTCCAGGTCATTGATGTACTCGCGAGCTTTAATCTCCTCCTTGGAAGGCCGTGGATCCATCAAATTAATGCTGTACCTTCTTCATTACACCAAAAACTTAAATTCCCTTTTGAAGGAAAAATCATCACTATCAAAGGGGACACCTGCGAAATCAACAGGAAAACCATGGATCAGTCTCTCCTTGAGGTTGTTCCTGGTGAAACCGCCATGACCTTGACTGGGTTTCATTACGACACAGTTCAATGCATAGAAGGTGAAAAACCCAAAGGGCCATTTGTCTCATATGACTTTGGGGAGGTCCAAATCAACTGCCTAGTGGGAATGATGCTGAGGGTAGGTCTATTGCCCGGAATGGAAATGATCAAGTCTGGGAGAAAGACACCTGTAGTACGGCCATGGGAAGAACCAGAGAATAAGGGAACTTTTGGCTTGGGGTACAAACCTACAGACGAGGAAATAGAAGAGCTTGAGCGTGGAAGGAAGAAAAAGGGAAATTGGGGGGCAAGAAGCCTCAAAATGCGCCCTTACTTTAGAACTCTGAATGGTCACTTTTGCAAACCTGGAAAGGCAGTTCATCACCGTGGTTTTCAGGAACCATTCTATTCTCATATGACCGGAAAGAAGCTACCGGGTTTTGAAATGTTTGCTGATGTTGTGGCCATAAAAGAAGAAGAGCCAGAACCTGAAACTGACCCCCAAATGGAAGATTTCATGCGGCCTAGTCTCTTTGATGAGGTTGCTATGATAACCAATGTCGAAGACAAAAGGGACTTCACAAAGCTGATCAAGACAACGGATGGACCGCTGAGAAATTGGTACGCCGAGGAGGGACAAGCTGCTGAGGTTAAACCTAGTCCTGTGTCACACCCTGAACTTGAGTCTTGTACCGAGTCTTGTACTAATTCTGAGTCAAAAACCAAGTCAGAGTCTAATTTTGAGTCTTCTGTAGTTTCAGATTTAGGGAACCCTAATGTCAAATCTAATGTAATCTTGGAGAATGACTCCACCATTATCAATGAAGCTGTTCCGATTCTTGGTTACCCTGTGTCTTTTGCTTTCCAAGTATTATCTAGCAAAAATGAAATAAATGAAATAAATGAAATAAATGAAAAGATAATAATTGGCAAAGAAAATGAACATACATACATTGCATATGATTGTGCGAATAAGGAACAGGTTGTCGATTGCATCAGGAAGTATGTCGACTGCTTCATGTGGAAGGCAAGTGATGTCACGGGAATAGACCCAGCCATAGCAGTTCACAAGATTCCGCTATACCCCGATGCGAAGCCGGTTAAGCAGAAACTGAGAAGAATGAAGCCAGAATGGTCTTTGAAAATTAAAGAGGAGGTTGCCAAACAACTGGACAATAAGTTCATAGAACCAATTGCCTACCCTTCCTGGTTAGCAAACATTATGCCGGTCCCGAAGAAAGACGGAAAGGTCAGGATGTGTGTTGACTATAGAGATCTGAATAAGGCCTGTCCCAAGGATGATTTTCCACTACCACACATCGATTTGCTGATAGACAGGATGGCTGGGCATATGATGGTTTCCATGACTGACCTCGCGGTTGGGTACAATCAGATCCTAGTTCACCCACCAGACAAAGAAAAGACAGCTTTCATCACATAATGGGGCACTTTCTGCTACAGGGTTATGCCTTTTGGGTTGATAAATGCAGGGGCTACCTACCAAAGGATGGCGACAACAGTCTTTCATGACATGATACACAAAGAAGTAGAAGTGTATGTCGATGATATGATTGTCAAGTCAAAATCTCCAGAAGAACATGTTGAAGCACTCGAGAAGTTCTTCCTTAGACTTCGCAAGTACAATTTGAAGCTTAATCCTGCAAAGTGTCTGTTTGGAGCAACATCGGGCTTATTTTTGGGATATCTGGTCAGCAAAAAAGGAATAGAAGTTGATCCAGCAAAGTCAAAAGCTATTCTGAAAATGCCTCCGCCAGGAACAGAAAAAGAGATTCGAGGCTTGCTAGGTAGATTACAATACATCAGTCGATTCATATCACAGTTGGCTGAGACTTGTGGTCCTATCTTTAAGCTACTAAGGAAAGGTGCTTCACAAGAATGGAATGAAGACTGCCAGAAGGCCTTCGACAAGATCAAAGAATACTTGTTAAGTCCGCCAATTCTACAACCTCCCAGAATGGGAAAACCTCTGCTCTTGTATTTGTCTGTAACAGATGAAGCCATGGGGGCAATGCTAGCTTAAGAGGCTGAAGATACAAAGGTAGAAAATGCCATTTATTACCTCAGCAAAAGGATGCTGGACTATGAGTTAAAGTATAACAAGATTGAGAAGTTGTGTTTAGCCTTGTATTGGGCTTGTACGAAGTTACAACACTACTTGTCTTCTTACACTACTTATGTCATTGCAGAACAGAGTCCCTTGAAATTCCTTATGGAGAGGCCTGTTTTGGACAGCAAAATGGCTAAGTGGGTGTCAACATTGGCAGCCTTTGACTTGAAATCTGTTCAAAGGAAAGCTATGAAAGGCGGGGCGATAGCTGACCAATTAGCAGAATTACCCGTGAATGACGAGCAGTGTTTGGGAGATGTATTTTGATGGAGCATCCAATTATCATGGAAACGGAATTGGAATTGTGTTCAAAACTCCTTGTGGAGAATACATTCCATTCGCAGTTAAACTTGACTTTAGCTGCACAAACAACGAAGCAGAATATGAAGCTTGCATTAATGGGCTTGAAGCCGTCCTGAAATTGGGGATTAAAGACCTAAAGGTCTATGGTGATTCTATTTTAATAGTATCACAAGCTTTAAGGAAATGGAAGATAAGAGAAGAGCGTTTGGTTCCTTACCTACAACGCCTTGATCATTTGGCACAACAGTTCAATGATCTGTCCTTCGAATATCTCCCAAGAGCAAAGAATCAGTTTGCTGATGCCTTGGCTACTTTAGCTTCCATGATCAATATCAGGGAGGGGAAAGTCATTCGTCCATTGAAAGTTCAGCTTCAAAAGCAACCCGCCCATGTAATGCACTTGGACGATGGTAAACCATGGTTTTGGGATATCAAGACCTATCTCAAGGATGGAAATTATCCGGAGGGATCATCAAAGGTTGATCAGAGGGCAATAAGGCAGCTTGCCACAGGTTACATTCTTAATAGAGATATCCTCTACAAAAGAAGTTGGAATGGAATACACCTAAGGTGTGTAAGCGAAGCGGAGGCCAAGCAAATAATGGAAATGGTACATGGTGGCGAATCAGGACCACACATGTATGGGATCGCCTTGGCTCGGAAAATAGCCAATCTAGGATATTACTGGTCCACCATGAATGCAGACTGTGTGGCATTTGTGCAAGAATGCCATCAGTGTCAGATATTTGCTAAGCTGCAGAAGCAACCTCCCGTCGCCCTGAATCCAATCACTTCTCCATGGCCCTTCGCTACTTGGGGAATTGATATAATTGGTAAAATACATCCAAAAGCATCAAATGGACATCAGTTTATCTTGGTAGCAGTGGATTACTTCACAAAGTGGGTTGAAGCGGCTTCCTATGCAGAATTAGACGCCAAAAAGGCAGCACAGTTTGTCCGAACCAACATCCTTTGTCGGTACGGAACACCATTCGAGATTATCACAGATAATGGAACTCATTTCCAAGCAGAATTTGCTAAACTCTTGCAGGATAAGAAAATCCAGCATCATAAGTCCTCTCCTTATAGACCTCAAACAAATGGAGCTGTAGAAGCAGCGAACAAGTCTATAAAGGTGATCATACAAAAGATGATCAAGGAACATAGGCGTTGGCATGAGAAGTTGCCATTGGCCTTGTGGGGATATAGAACATCAGTTAGAACTCCTACTGGGGCAACCCCGTATTCCCTGGTGTACGGAATGGAAGCTGTACTCCCCATTGAACTGGAAGTTCAATCGGTGAGGATAATTCAAGAAAGTCAGATAAATGAAGCTGAATGGGTCAGCAATTATCATCATCAGTTGTTGAGTTTGGATGAAAAAAGACTTCAAGCTCTACATCAAATTCAAGGGTATCAAAGGCGAATGGCCAGACATTTCAACAAAAAGGTCAAAGATCGAAAGTTGGAAGAAGGTTGTTTGGTTTTGAAGGAGATCAGAACACCTGTTACAGATCCTCGTGGGAAGTTTCGTCCTCATTGGGCGGGACCCTACATTTTGAAGAAAATACTTTCCGGCGGAGCCGTCATCTTGTCTGATTTGGATGGTCTGGAGTTCACAAACCCATGCAATCTGGATCAACTGAAGAAATATTATGTATGATCATGCATTCCAAAATGAACTACATTAGACCTGATTCTCGCAAACTAATTCGAGATATGTAGGCAGCTCTCCTTGAGCACGGTCTAAATTTTAATAAAAATCTTTCATTCATCTTTCTTTTGCCAAGAAAAAAATAATAATAAAACAAAACAAAACAAAACAAAACAAAAACAAAAGATCCCGCTAAGCCGAAAACCCACAAAGGGCGGCTTAGGCAATAGTGGGGCCCGCTAAGTCGAAAACCCACAAAGGGCGGCTTAGGCAAGAATGGGTAAGAGCTCGCTAAGTTGAAAATCCGAAAGGACGGCTTAGGCAAAAATAAGAGCAAATAAATAAAGTAGATAATGCTTGGAAAGCAAACAAAAGGGTCATCCATTAAGAATCATTCATTACAAAAAGAGAATCATCTGTTGCAAAAGGAGTCATTCAGCCTACAAAATACAAAAAGGTCAAGTCACATGCCCCAAAAAACCAAAAAGGTAAAAAACAACCCAAAAAACAGAAAAGACAATGGAGTCACCCTGGGATCCAAATCCTACACCCCCTCTCCCTCCAACTCCTGCAGCAATGCGCACCTCCTCGGTTTCTCAACGGGCCAAACCTCAGCTATAAACCAGGTCCTGTACTCTGGAGTGGGCTGAACGAGGGAAGGCTCTGCACCAGGCCTGATCATCCGATGGTCTCTGACCCAAGTCTGTAGAACAGCCCGAGTAACCCCGGGGGTAATAGGAGAAGCAATGGTAAGCCCGACAGGAAGGGGAACTCTCTGATCAATACCCATCTGCCTAAGGACGCGGGAAGCACTGTACCAAGTACTGTGAGTGAACCCAAGCAGGTAGACATGGTTGTGCATAGCATTTGCCTCTATGAATTGAGGAATCCTATACCAAGGGACGAACCATAATAATTCTTCTGGTCTAAGCTCAAACAGCCAAACAGTCCATTCGGCCATAGAGGGAAAAGAAATCTAAATTTTCCTGGTGCGGTACTGCGAAGGGTTGTAGGTCAAAGTCTGGGGGGCTGCAACCACTCGAAGATGATCTCTCAGCCAAACCTGAAAAAATAGATCCTTTCTATTTTACAAAGGAAAAGAGAGATGATAAAATAAGCAAAAAAGAAACAAAAGGTATAAATTACCTGAAGGATGACCGGGGTGACGGTCCAACGTTCAAATCCAAGTGCACATCTGTCGAGACTCTGAATAGTCTTAGCTAGGATCATGCCCCCAATACAGTTGAGCTCTTCCATTTGCCTAACCATTGGGCAAAGTCTCAAATCTCCAAAGCCGGGGTCACGGTTGAAGAGGAACCCAGCTAGTAGACAAAAGACGAAGGCTCGCATTCTATGCCTCAATTGAACATCGTCTTCAAAATTGGCGGTCAAGAACTCATCAATTAGGGGAAGCAGCATCGCCTTATCCCCATCTACAATCATAGCTTGGGCTTGGGGTTTTGTGAAGCCAAAAAGCCTCTGAAAAGATCCCACATACCCGATTTGGACCTCATGCCTCACAAGAGGGGCATTTGGATCGCACCCAATGATCGAGCAGAACTCCTCAAAAAGAGGACACATTTCCTCCATCCGAGCCCCAAATCTGAAAACATGGGCTTGGGGATCCCAGAACCTGATGCAAGAATGCAAGAAATCCCAGTCTACTGCTACACCTCTGAGTGTGGCGACAGCTTTCAACCCGTACCTCCCCATGTTGATCCTTTCAACATTGTGGAGACTTTTGGTCCAATTATGCATCACGTGATTAAAAAGGAGATTCATTGTTATTTGGAAAAATATATAAGATCTTTCAGTAAGAGGATTGCTTTCTGGCCCGCAGATGTAAGACAACCTTGATTTTTATACTGGTCTGGCCCGGGCAGCGGCTCGGGCGCCGTTGCCGGCGGCTCGGCCGCCGCCGACCGTCCTGATTCCTCTTTCTTCTTGGTGTTTTGTAAAATTCTCATGTTTTGGCCCTGTTTAGGCCCTGTTATGTGCTATTTTTTTGGGATTGTGTCAGGGATTTATTTTTAAAATAGATTTCTAAAAAGAAAAAAAAAAGCATCATGCATACATATGTGCTGTTAATACTAACAAATAAGTGCAGGTTTACAGATAAGTTTAGATAACAGCTGAATAACATGAAAGGTACAAAGTACAGAAGGGGAATAGTTCAAATACAGCAAGCATAGTTCAAGACAAATATGAAAAAAATCAGTGCCGGCCTCTCCGTCTTTGCGGCCTACTCTGCCTCTCGTAAGCAGCCTCAGTCAAAGCACCAGACAGTTCATCCGAGAAAGCAGTAATCAGTGCCGCCATTTCCGTGATCAGGCCCTCTGGTACCTGTAAAAGAGACGAAATCACAATCAATCTCAAGAGGATTTTATGAATCCTTTTCATGAAAAGTTCTATGAGAATATACCTGAGTGACATGAGCAAAGCTCCGATATAATGCACCCTCTGCACTAATTGGTCGGGTCACCCAACCACCAGGTGCATGATGACGAGCAGCATAAGGCAGCCTCAAGTCGGCTAAAATAGGATCAAATTGGCTGGTAGCTGTAAGGATGGATGCGGGAGGCCTCAAATGAGATGAGCTGCTGCTTCCTCCAGTGTGTGATGGTCCAGCCCTGAAAGCGGAAGTCTCAGCCCTAGAGGAAGAGGGTCTGTCAGTTTGCCGGTCGGGAGAAGGATGGTCTCTCGGAGTGCCAGAAGTGGGAGCCGAAGAGTGGGAAGACCGATAAGGTGGTACAGAATCAAATCGTGTCCCAATGCATGGCATCAGTCGATGAAGGCAGTAGAAGTCATAATCCTCATCCGGGGCATAAGCCAACTCGAAAGGGTCGCCCTCATACTGGGACACAGTAACAGGCAGAAGTGTCGAAGATAGCATATCATCAGGAGGATCCATGGGAACTGCACGGAAACCGGCGATCTGGAAAATTACCCTCTCAGCAAGATAATACCGTCGAAACTCTGGATGGGGAAGTATGAATCGACGGCAAGTCAGAAACTCTGATCGCCGAAAGCTGTGATCTTGAGCAATCCATTCTGCCAGTCGGTGAGACATCACTTCTGATGCAACCTGTAAAAATTTGTTATATTAGTGAATCATTTTCTCTAATATAATAAAAAAGATGACGATAAAGCATTTACTGAGTCCATTGGGCAGCTGTCGAAGAACGATCTCAGCCCTCTGATGGGAAGTTTCCTCTTTGGTACTTCTACCCTCTCTCTATACCACCTCCAAGCAATGGGAGAAAGAGGATCGGCGGGGGCAGGTATGTCGCGAAGAAAAGGGGCGATGACAGGAAAGTACTCATAAGCCCAAGTCTGAAAAAATATATATATATATATATATATATCAGAATTGGTGTATGTCAACATATATAAAGAGAGGGGAAATGTTCTTTACATTACCTCCCAGAAGTAATACAAGCCACAGGGAGCAATACAGGTATAGCAGAGGTCAGACATATCGTCATACAACCTACACAGCATCATGCTAGCCCAATCGTACATATGAAGCCGTGTCAGGTCAAGTAGGCTCTTCAGCACATTGAGACTCACTGCATCTTTCCTGTTTGATAAGAAGGAGCTAGCAAACAGGAGAAGCAAGGTAAACCTGGCCGCCTGGTCAGCAGTAAGGTCGCCTGTCTCGTAACCAGTGTAGATACCTGGCGCTTGCTCCACAAGCCACCTCCGCTGAATCCAGCGAGGCGCCTGATATCGAGGATAGTCAACCCCGATCAAAGTAATCATGTCGGCTGAAGAAATGTCCTGCCGCCAGTCATCATAGGACTCCACCATCTCAACGCCAAAGGGAATCCCAGAGATGATGGAAAAGTCAATAGGCGTCATTGTCATCTCCCCCCAAGAAAAATGGAAAGTGTCAGTGGTAGGCCACCAGCGCTCGGCTAAAGCACAGATCAAATCCCGGTGGATATCTCTGCCCACATCTATAGCCCTCAAATGGTGGAGGAAAGCAGGTCTGATAAGATCCCCCACTGGGTGCCCGGCATAAAAAATGTAAGCCGGAATAGTGACCATCGGACGCTCAGCTATAGATATCTTGATTGTAGAGTCCTAAAAAAAAATCAATCAAAATCAATCAGAAAAGTTGGACAAATTCAGAAAAGATTTAAGTTCTTTCCCCAGCCGGGTGTGGATTCCTAAAGGATTATTTCTAAGTTCCTTACTAGAAATAATTACTGATGGCAGAACATAGTGAAACCTGGCACAGATCCTAATTCATTACTAGAACATGTAAAAGGAATATCCCTAAAATTTATTTCTAAGTTCCTTACTGGAAATGAATAAAATTCCTAAGCATGCATACTAGATGAACAAACGGAAAGTACTCACCTCATAGCAGCCGGTCCGAGAACTGTGCTTCTCCTCCTCAAGTAAAAGATTGTAGGGAGGGAGTGGGATTTCGAGGTCTTCAAAGCCGGTGAAATCCATCGTCGAGAGAAAATTTGAAAGAAGTGAAAGAAGAAGAATGAATGAAAGCAAATGAAAATTGAATGAAATGAGCCTATTTATAGAAAAAAAAAATGAAAATGCGGGTCTTTTTGCACCTCGCTCAAAATTCGCTCTTCAGAAGACCACTGAGTTCCATAAATCATTTTTATGGACCCCAGTGGGGGGCAATTGTGAACACTAGAATTTTGAGGCTCGGAAAGCCAATTTCCTCAGACCAGGCCGGACCGGGCAACAACGGTAAAACTCCACTGAAAGTATGTCTTCATGGTACTTGAAATGTCCGGTGCGATGCAAGGATCATGGATATGGTCTCGGAATAATTTTTGGAGGCCCGTGGCTCCCGGAAAGTCGGTTTTAGCAGAAATAGCGCGAGTCGCGGTGGGCCAGGACGGCGGCCCGGCCGCCATGTTTCTGGCGGCCAGCCGCCGTGGGACCGGCGGCCCGTCCGCCGTGGGTACCGCAGCTCGGCCGCCGTCCAGCCCGATTTTGCCTATATATAGGCTTCAGATTTTCAAAGAATGGGACTTTTGGACTTCCGACGTCCAGATGCTGACGAAATTTTTATGCTAAAAAAAATTTTCTAATATTGTGTTGTAGAAAGCAATAATTATACTCAAAAGAGTAAGGAATCAAGATCTGGAACTTATAAGTGGAAAAATTCTAATCAAGGTAATATTATAATTCATCTTCGATCAATTCGAGCATATCATAAGCATTCTAATCCTCTTCTTAATTTCTTCTCGGTCAAAGGCCTAATCTTTTTAGGTCTGAGGGCCAAATGGACTATTCAATCACCCTTTCGGCATTAAGCTATAAATAAAATTAACTCCTTTTTGGTACGGAGCCTAAATTGTATTTCTTTGGTACTAAGTACCTAAACAGTACCATTAAAATGAACTTTTGGCATGAAGCCTAAATCAAGGTAATTTGGTACTAAGTACCCGAAATTATACAATTTTTACACTAAGTGCTAAATCTCACAAATTTGGCAAAAAGCCCGACAACACAGGCCAAAGGCCTAAAAATTGCATTCCTTTGGTACAAAGTACCCAAATCTCACCATTTAGCACTAAGTGCTAAATCTCACAAATTTGGCAAAAGGCCCGACAAACGCACGAAGCATACACACACACATGCATGAAGCATAATTTTTATCGACTTTAAATAGGCTTTTCCGAACTACATGGGCTTTGATCTCCCATTCAAACGGGAGTATGTAGGCATATTTGGGATTCACCCCAAATAGCAAGTCCACAATTTACTAACAATTTGTCTCTTTTTTTCTTCATTCCTTTTAGATTTGTTCTTTTTGCAAGTTAGTCAAATGCATGACATAGTCCCCGAATCCTCCTTGGGTTCGCAGACTAGAAACCTTTACATTGGACAAGTTATTGGAGTCAAACAAGGGTTTTCTTAGTTTTTCCCTTCGAACAAAATAAACTGAGTGGCGACTCCCTACAACGAGTGAACTTTCGCCCGGATCCTTTTCGGGCGGAAAACCGAGGTTCACAATAACAATTTATTATTATCAATAGATCATAATTATATTTGAACTCTCTAAATAAATATATATAATAATTAATGTTCTATTCTAGTAAATGCTAATATCTAAAAAAATTATATTATTAAATAAAATTTAATTATTATCAATTTCAAATAAGATATTTCAATTATATTTAAACTATCTAAATAAATATTTATAATAATTAATTATCTATTTATTCTAATATTAATATTTTGAAAAAATATTAATATTGTGCCACATAGCATGTTTTATTTCAGCGACAATGGATTTGGTATAATATATATATATATATATATATATATATTCTCCAATTGAAAAATAAAAATCTTTATATATGTTCCATTTGGCTAATAACAAATAGAAGCCAAACTTAAAAATTTTTTCATATAGCTTTAAAATAGAGAATACTTGTTTAGGTACAGAAGATAAACAGTGCATGTTAGGAGCTAAAGAGAATTGTCACATGGAGACGAGACATCTTCATTTTATGATACGACGACTCCACTGCCAAGGAATCTAATTATTCTTTATAAGCAATAAATATAGGTAAAAGAATATGCACAGAAAATTTTAAGGGAATAAATATATTTTTTTTATAAAATAAATAAAAATATGAAATAAAAATTTAATTTTGAAAACTAATAATATGGGAATGCTAACTATCATATTATCTAAAATACAAAATTAGATTCTAAAATTCTATTCTAGTTATTTCTCATTAGTCAATAGAATTGTATTAATATATTACAATATTAAAAATATTAATAAATTATTTATTAATATTTGTATTATTAATTTCATAATATTATATTTAATATTATATTTAAAAAATTATAAAATCATGTATAATATAAATTATTAACAATTATTTAATATTTCAAATTATTTGTTAAATTATATATTATTATTTATTAATTTATTATAAATTATAAAAAAATTTAATATTATAAATTATTAATATTAAAAATATTAACTAATAAATAATTTTTAAAAATATTATATTAATATTTTTTAAAAAATTTAATTTAGCCCATAATGTTTAATCGAAGTTCAAATTGACCCTTATTATTAACTAATTTAATGGTTCTATTAAAAAATAGATAATTTAGAATAAATTTTAAAAAAAATTGTAATTTTGTCCAAAAAAAATTATAAGAGTCAATCTTGATTTCTCGTTATAGTACAATGGGTCAAATTGAATCGTTGTCTCTTTTTTATTCATCTAATTTTTTTTAATTTATTTATTTATACGTAAAGTATTATTTATTAACCCACCATCTTAAGAAATTAGTTAGAAAAACCCATATTATATTCCTTAAAAGTGAACTGGATTATATATTTTTATCTTTTTTGTAATTGAAGTGAAATGATCACTTTTAAAAAAAAAAATTATCTTTTCAAAGTCGAGTTGGGTAGAAGAAGACCACAAGAGCAGCAAAGCTTTTCCTATCAAATTTTAATACAACTGTATACCCAACGAATCAAACTTGAGATCTCTTCTTAAACTACAGCAGTCTTTTATCAACAGATCCACACGTACAGTAGTGCAAAGACTGCATTTTTAGTGTATTGTTTTCGTATTGTAAGAAAAAAAAATTAATCAATGTTTATTTACTAAATATACATATCTATATCCTATAATTTAAAAGTGAACTTGGAATCACTGTAGATGAATAGTGATTCCAAGATCACTTTCTATATTTGCCCATTATATGTTTTTTTTTTGTTTTTTATTTTTTGTTTTTTTGTTTTTTAGTATAATTTGAAGACAATTTATTTTGGTTCAAGTATTGAAGGAACAATTAATGTTGATTTAAGTATGGATTTTTTAGTTATTCACATATCATATATATATAAATAAAATAATTTTTAAATTTTGATTAAAGTTTTAATTAATCATATTTTATTTTATAAAATCAATATTAAATTTTTAATTGATTGAAGTCTAATGTATATATATATATATATGTAAAAAAATAGTATTTTTAAATATTAAGCATGTTATATATATATATATATTTTTTTTAATTATACGCAAGAAGGAGAAATACCTAGAAGACTCAAATTGAAGACCTAAATAAAAGCAACAAACTTCTGGTCACCAAACTATATCTTGATGACTAAGCTTTTATATATTAATGTCATTAAAAATTAAAATTTATCCACCAAATTTTTAACACTCCTTTATTTTTTTTTTCACTATTGATGTATATTTTATAATTCATTTAAAAAGTGAATATTTCTAATATACAATCTATTTTATCAAAAACGAAGTTATAATAATTTTTCTTATTAAGTGTATATTTTGGAAAAAAAAATTAAATTCTTTGAATTTTTTTTCACTAGCCATAATTTTTTTTAAAATTCACTATCATTAAAATTTTATTTAAAGATAAATATAAAAAATAAGAAATTTCTTGATAATATTTCTAATATAACACTAATTTTTAAGTTTTTCACTGAGATGTTGTAATAATATTAAAATTATATATATATTAGAATGATATCCTTGTATTGCTTCAAGGATATACATATTTTTTATAAAATAATATTAGCAATTTAGTTATATAGGAGAAATATTTAAAATATATTGTAACAGTTAAGATTAATTACTATTTTATTTTAATTAATATTATTTCTTTTTAACCATTGCTCTTATTATTAATTATTATTTTATTTTAATTAGTATTGTTCCTTTTGGCTCCTACTCTTAACATTAATTACTATTTTATTTTAATTAATATTATTTTTTTAGTCATTGCTTTTGCCATTAACTACTTTTTTTAATTATTTTTTCCTTATGTATTTATACTTTACTGTTATATATTTTTTAAAAAATTTATATGTTCAATTGTGATTCAAATAATGTTAGAATTACATATGACCTTAAGATCCGTTTTTAATATATTTTATTTGATCTTCGATTTTACTTTTAACAGTTGTGATATATTTTAAATTTTTTTTCTGTGTAATCAAATGACAAATTATTTATAAAAAATAAAATATGTATATTTATAAATCAATGTGAAGACATTATTCTAATATATATGTATATGTATACACGGAAACAACATTTTGGGAAGAAGAATGATTTTGATCAATAGATAAATAAATAAATAAGTTCCCATGAATACGTGGATGATATTTGATGGTTTCTTGTCACTTAGTTTTTATGGCTCTAAATTAACTTATGTTTGAAGTTTTGTCCAAAATCATTTTTAAACTCGTAAATATCAAACAAGTTGCTATTGTTTATTCATCATGAGAATTTCCTTTATTTTGAGACCAAAATGTAGTTCCTTTTCTTTCTATAAATTAGCAACATATCAATTTGCTGACTAATTAATATATCCCTTAATTAATATTTTTTCTTAATCTCAAGACAGTTTATTTTTTTTTAATCCTAATACTATTTATTTATTGAGAAAAATTAATTAACCAATATATAAAAGTTAAAGAGAGAATACATCGGTAACATATACACTATAATTAAGTAACATATAAATATTGCATAACGTATAAAGGCTGAAAGACAATATATATATATATATATATAATATTTCTTCAACATATACTTAACATAAAAGCTGAACACATGATATATCTGCAACATATCTATAACATATAAACAATATATCCATAATATATATAACATATCAATAACATATACATTATAATTAACCAACATATAAAGGCCGGTAGACAATATATACATAACATATTTATAACATAAGATGTTATTAAGATTATTTTTTGAGACTTTTTTATAAAATGATATTATTTTCTTTTAAAGTTATTCGTAACACCCATTGATAATTCTGTCTAAGAACCATCAAAAGATGTTGCTCAGTACAGTACATTCATATATCCAATATTAAATAAATATTAAAATCAATATAACTAAATATTTCAGGAAAATTTTCTCTATAATATTTACTGCCAAAATATCTCTTTCAGTCTAACACTACCTGTAATAAGACACTTCTATTCTTCTTAAAATCAAACTCAACTCCAATAAAAATAATTCACCAATAGTCAATCACAATTCAAAACAAATATAACATTCTTATATCAATCTGTATAACTTTACATATATCTTTGAAATCTTCCAAAATAAAAATCTTATTCCCAAATTAAAACTCAAAATAAAACAAATAAAACCCATCCAAAATGCACATTAGGTACAATCCTACACTCGACTATTATTGGTCTTAATAAAAATTAATAATTATTAACAAAAAATAATACAATTATCCAATAGTCCAGCATACTACTATGTAAATTGTATTTAAATATGTAATACAAAATTTCTCCAATAATAACACCTTTAAAGGCTGCAATTGATCTTTAAATCTCTAATTCTCCATTTGCCAGATTTGTTCCGGTATATCTAATCTGTGCGTGAGAAAATTCTAAAATACTAAGTATATTACTTAGTGGTACTTGTATACATATATTTTGATATTTAATATCCAAGAAAATAATTATAATAATACAAGTAACAAATCTAAATTTTTGACAACAAATAAATAAATCAAATACTTTCGATCAAACTTATTTTAATATTAATATGCTTCAAATTCAATTTTAATAAAAACGTCACTATTTCTAGTACAACTTGTATTCTCATATTTTAAATTCAACTTAATTAAATAAGATATAACTATATTGCATTTGTTTATCACACATCTCATTTATCCACATTGCAATTGTAACAATTATATTTTCCACTTAAAATTTCCAAGACAATACTTAATATCGTTCACCATACATTTCTCATATTTTCAGTAAACTTCACTATTCCAATTTAACATTGAACACTTTCATAATGTTCAATAAAATCAAGCTTTCAATTAAGCTTTAGTGAATCTCACTTTTCATTACAATTTATTATAATCTTTCAATATATATGTTTTCATATTCCAATAAATTTTACATTTTTTTTTCCTCATATACTTAGTATCAAACACTAGACTCGGATAATGGGTCAATAATGGTAAATAAATGCTCACTTTCAGAGTTTAAAATAAGAAGAGAAAACTCTGCATAAACTATATAGTACTTATGCTTACATCGGTCAATATGGTCATTGACCCAATAATGACACAAATGTCTACTATCAATAGTGACACAAAGTGTCCAATATTGACACAAACTGTCCACTAACACCGTAGACGTCCACCCTTCGACTAGTCATTTTATCCATTAACTAGGTTTATCATAAGTACAATTCGGGTAATTTATTTATTTTCTCATTTTAATCAATTTCACAATTATAATATTAATTTTGCTAAAAACATTACTTTATGGTGAGCATTTCTTTCTCACCCACCTTTAAACTTTTCCAGTTTAATAATACAATAAAATAAGCTCTATTTTAATTAATTCGAAATATATTTCATAAATTATCTTTAAATCTCAATAAAGTTCTTTTAGTTATATTACAAGTATACAACATGTATACTCAAGCTTCTCATTTGTTGTTCTTTCATTTCTTATTATATTTATTTATTTATATAATTCCTTCTTAAATTATTCTATCAATCTTTATAACTTTTTATAAATTATGGACAATTCTTTCAATTTCATATGTCATGTATATTGAAATATACATGTATTAAACAATTTGGAAAACTTTGTTCATATATCAAATTTATCTTCTCAAACTCATATTTCACATTCTACTATACTTGTAGTAATTAAATTCTAAATAGATATTCCAATTTCTCTTAATATACTCTTTATAAATATGTATAAATTTCACAAATTATCATTTTCATTATAAGAATGTAAATGTATGTTCTATTTATACACTATGTATATCTTATATATGTGTATATATATATTCTATAATTTATACATTTTCTACTAAAAACCTTATCATTTCCTCCTAACATGTTATTTAATCTCTTTATACACTAAAGTCAATCTTCAAATATCGTTTTCCTTAATTCCAGTAGCAACCCAACATACTAAAACTTGATCCTTGTTAGGTTCTCCTTACATACAACTACTTCTTTCTCTCTAACTATTAAAAATCAACATAATTTAACTTATTAGACACTTCCATATGCAATTTACAAATTAACTTAAATCTCCAAATGGTGTTGTTATTAGATATACAATAGGTATATAGTCTATATATCTAAACTTTATTTACAATATTTAGCTATTATAACTTATTTAATCCTTCACTTCTTTTCTTTTTATTTTCATTATCTTTCTTTCCAAACTATTTTGAATCACTGGTGATAAATCATCCTACCAATTTCCTTATCTTAATCCTTAAGTTTTCTTATTTCTTTCAAGAATATCCCAATATTTTTCTAATCACATACAATTATCACTTACCCATTTTCTAGTTACATACTCATTTCGAATATTCAAATACATTTATCAATAATTTCCTCAAGTTTTTCCCTCTTTCTAAGTTTCACTATCTAATGGATTAATCTTCCATCAATTTCCTTATAAATAACCTTCCATCAATTACATATGCTTTCCTTGATTAGATCAATAATTCATTACTACTTCCACTCAATTAAACCAAGAAAATAATATCCACACTTAAAGAATTCTAATGGATTCAAACATAAACCTCCATAAACATTTTTTTTCCATAATCAATTAAATCAATATTTCATTAACTCCAAGTTACTTTTAAACCATGTTTATCAAGAAAATGGATTTTTCTTTCTTATTTATCAAATCTTCCTATGAACCCCTAATTTTACACCTAGTTTAGATAATTGGGAAAAATAAAATAAAAAAATTAGGAAAAATACACATTCACATTTTTCACATTTAAAAAAATTGCATGTGCTAGGTAGATGAGACCAGCCGCGCGCAGTGTTCTGCATGGATAGCTGCTCACAGCTGGCCAGGTCTCACGCGGGCATCGGTGTCATATGCGGATCATCCGCTTCATGGGAGGATTGGACAAAATTTTAGAATTCTATAAATAGAATTCTATTCTTCTTGTTTGAGGATCGAAATTCTTGACCTGGTAACTCTGCCGAAATGTATTCAGACTAAAAATTAATTAATTAAAATATTTCATCTTCTTTTTATTGCAATTAATTATTTGCTATTATTCATTAATCAATTTCATTCGATTTTCCCTGCAAGTAGAGCTACAAAACAGCAAAGCGCTCCAGTCATTCATCAAGACAAAGCACCCACCTAAGGTATTGTACACTTTCCTATCTCAATTTCAATTTGGTAACTAATTAACTGTAAAATTAGTTAATTAAAAATCTTTTGCAAGCAAAAGCACGAACTACTTACGGCTCTGATTTCTATTTAAACGAGATAAGTAGGCACACTCAGAATATTACTCTGAGTGCTAAGCCTACACCTAAACAACCAACCAGTCCTTTTTTATTTTGATTCTTCTTCAACTTATTTTATTATTTCTGTTATTACTGTTACTATTTTTCTTCTTCTTTTTCTTTGACATTTTAGGCACCATTGCGAATTTGGTGAGTTTCGCAAATGGTCTCCACTGTGGATTTGCTTGTTTTTCTCTAATTAATTAGTTAATTTAGGGATTGTGCTCAACCTAGAATCCATAAACGCTAGAGTTAAAACTCTCCTGAAAATGTTATTTTAGTAGAGCTGTAATATTTACCTTTTTCACATTGTATTAGTAAATGTCATATTATTATCTGTCCATGCATCCCAACAATATTATGCATATTAATTATGGCATACTCCATAAAAATTGCCCTTTCATTAATCCCAAAAAAGTTAAAATCAATCAAAGAGAGATAAAAATATATTTTTATCAAAGGTGTAAGAAAACTTAATTCGGGACTCATTATGATTGGTTTCGGACTAGTTTTCTTTTCTTGGGTAAAAATTAAATAAATTCATAGAGTCTATTAAACGGGTTTTTTCTTAATTTTTTCAAGTTAAATAAACAAAGATGGAGACTCTCCAATTTTTGCTTTTCAAAATGAAAGTCATCATCTCTTTCCAAAACAAAAAGAAGAGTTTCTTTTAAAAAAAATAAAAAAGAAACAAATCTTTTCAGAATAAAAGATAATTTTAAAATGTTTACCGAACTTACTGGAGACCGTATGCGACTGTATCATCTGGGACTTAGCCCAAATGAGCATTTCGGCTATCAATTTCTATGCAGGTCGGATCGGTGCTGGGGCAAGGCCTCACACTTCCATAATCAAATAACTCAACATTTCATTAACTTAAAAGATTCTTTTGAACATGATTTTAAATTAAATGCTAACAAACACCACTTTCATATAATCTTACTTCCAAAGTAGAAAGTTCAATAACCCTAAACTTTCCAAAATCCTAAATTTTTTATAACCCTAAACCAACACTTTAATGTTCAAAAGTTCATTTAAATATAATTTTAGAATTAAAAATCAACAAACATGCTTTTATATACCACAAATATGATTTTACTTTCAAGATAGGAAAGTTCCATTATCACAATCTTTTCACAAACTAACTCATAATCAATTTCTTTCACAATTAAATCCAATTAATCCACTCATAACCTTCATAAGCAATTAAAATCCAAATAATAGCAAATCATTAAATACACAAGCACTAATCTCTTCAAAGTAGCTATTCCCTTTCTCTTTTCTCCTATCCATTGATTTATAGTGATTTCCTTGTAGAATCTCACTAAAACTAACTAATTCCCATGAAAATCTTGAATTATTTTCAATAGATTCTTGATTTCAAGTAAAGAAATGGAAGAAGAGGAAGAAATAAGAGGGATGGTGGTCGTGATGATGGTGGAATTCGTTGGATAAGGAAGAAGAAAGACAAAATTAGTCAAATTTAACTTTTTTTAATAATATCTTTAGTTTTAAATTCTATGTGTCACTCATAACTTAGCTTCAGTATATCTATTTTCTTTAATTATCTCTTAATCCGATCTTTAACTCCCAAAAATTATGAAAATATTTGCTTTAATTATTTTAAAGCTCTATTGTTCATATTTCATACCCTAGTTACAGTAGAATTTAATTTTAGGGTTACAGGAATATTTTTATAATTAATACCACTTTAAAAAATTCTTTTTCAGAAAACACCAATTAAATCTATATCCGGATTTAATTTTTCACTTATTAAGGTTTAATCAACCTTATTTCTACCAATTTCAAATACTCAAACCACACATAACATCATAATCAATCCTATATTTATTTATATGCGCACATAATACAAAAAATTATTGCTTAAAATTTTCAAACATTACAATATTATTTTATAAATAGTATTTGAAATAAACTCAAATTTTTATAATTTTTTTTTTAAGAATGTTATAACATATACATGACATATCCGTAATATACACATATACAAGGAAAAATTATACCATTTGTGTTTGAACTTGTTCATATTTTCTATCTTGGTGTTTCTATATTTTTCCAGTTTAGTGTCTGAACTTCAATAACAAGCGATATTTAAGTGTCTCGGATGTTTTACTCAAAATTTTGGTGATAAGTAACCTAAGTGGGTCTCATTTTCAGCCGAAAAACTTATCACGTAAGATTAGCAAAGCTTGTTAGACAAAAATACCCTTAATAACATATTTACCCCCAAAATTCCTAAATTAAAATGAAGCATCTGCCTTAAGAAAACGTATTTCCTCTTTTTATTTTCGTAGCAGCAATAACAACAAAAGAAGAAGCAGTAAAGAATTAAACAATCTTTGAATCATTCTTTGAATCTTAAAGAAAATAATTTTAAATGAGACAAAAGTAAAGAACTTTACCTATCAATATTAAATTTGTTGTATTATCAATTTTTTATATATGGGTATAGATTTAGATAATTTATCTTAATTTAATATCTTATAACTCATTTGTTAGAGCTATTTTTTTCTTTTATTATATGAAATTTGAAAATTATAGTATTTATAGAGTAAAATTTTCTCAAAAACAATTGGAATAGAATCACAACGTGCATTAGTTCTTCCAACCACAATCCTTCTTTAATTCTTCATTCAATTTACTTTGCACTTTTCTTGTGAATATTAAATTTTTTCTTTGTTTTTATTTTATGAAGGATCTGAAATATTTCTAAAATTGAAATCTCTAATCCTAATTAACCAAAAGTCGTTAATTTCAAAGAGATGATTAGATTGAAAGAGAGATATTGAAGAAGAAGAAGAAGAAGATCGCAGAAGAAGGAGAATAAAAACTGTGGTATAAAAACGTCAATAGTATTTTTTTTTTTTTTGAAAGTCTTTTACGGTAGTTGTGTAAAATTATAAATACTCCTTCCATCCATAATAATTTAGAATTATTTTTGAAAAAGAAAAGTCATAATAATATTTATTTTATTTTATAAAAATGACACTTTATATTTATCATTATTATCATAATTGATTAGTAAAAAATGTTTTAATAATAACATTCAAAAATATTAAAATTTAAAAAATACTTCAATAATTATGTTAACACTAGTTTTAATATTTTAATATTTATTCAAGAGACAAATATCTTTTTACAGTAAGAAAATCTCCGGCAATGAAGTTAAGTAGACAGAGTGGTGATATAGAAAAAGGAGACGAAAATTTTGATGGTACTAAAAAAAATTAGGAAAAGGAGAAGAAAATTTTGATAGTACTAAAAAAAATTTTAGTCCATTACCCTGTAATATAATGAGAAATTCATATTGTCCCTTAAAATATTTTTTAAAATTTTTTAAAATTTAGTTTTAAATTATTTTTTTAATACAATAGTTAAATAATTAATAATATGGATCAATTTAGACTTCGGTCAAATATTAGGAGCCTAATTAAACTTAAAAAAATTAGGAGCCAAGTTAAATATAATTTTTTAAAAATTATTTATTAATTAATATTTTTAATATTAATAATTTATAATATTAATGAATATTTTTATAATTTTTAATAATTTATATTTTAAAATTAATTAAATAATTTATAATAATTTATATCATATTGGATTTTTATAATATTAATATTTTTAATATTAATAATTTATAATATTAATAAATTTTTTATAATTTATAATTTAAAAATTAATTAAATAATTTATATCATATTGGATTTTTATAATATTTTTATAAAATGATATTAACTATAATATCATTTTTAAAAAAATATGATATTTTTTAATATAAATTATTTACAACCAACGTACAGTCGCAAAAAACTTGTACTCAAAAACCCTATACAAGATATAGCCTCCGCGTTTACAACAATGAAGAAATTAAATTAAATAATTTTTTAATATTAAATTTTATTAATATTATAAATCATAATATTTTTAATATAAATTATTTATTAATAATTTTGATATATATTATAATTAATTTTATATCGACAAAATATTATAAAATTTTTTTATAATATATTACTAGAATAACGATCTCGCATTGCTTCAGAAATATATATATTTTAATTTTTTTTATAATTATTACAAAAGACGATTAATATTTTATAAAGAATAAGAAAAAATAAATCATAAATTAAGAATAATATATTATAAATTGAGTAGAAATAAAGTAGTAGTATATTATCACAAAATATTATCAATTGAATATAAATAAGTAAATAGTATAATTTAAAGAACAACTTAAAATTACCGTAGATAAATAGTGATCTCATGTTCTTTTACTTATTTTGCCTTTCATTTTTATTAATATTATTCTTTTTTAGCTATTACACTTACCATTAATTACTGTTTTATTTTAATTAATTTTATTTTTTTAAGTCTTTACTTTTATTATTAATTATTATTTTATTTTAATTAGTATTATTTTTTTTAGCCCTTGCTCCTATTATTAATTACTATTTTATTTTAGTTTGTGTTTTTTTTTAGTCTTTACCTTGTATTATATATAAAATACCAACATAAGTATACATATAAATATTAAATTAATAATTATATCAAACATATTTTACAACCTTGTTAAGCTTTTAAATTAAAATTCAGCGTCTCTTAATTTTATGACTGTGATACAATATGTATAGATGGTGAAAAAAATAGAGTAATTTCATTAAACTTTTCACTCATTAAAGAAAATATCAAATAAAGAAATTTCTGAATTTGTTTTTTTTCCAATATTATGAGTTATCTTGGATAATATCAATCTAACCCCAACTTAATTAAATGACTGAAATTATAAACAAATCTTGATATAAATTTAGCTGATATGTTTCAATTCTATAATAGATTTGGAAAAAAAAATAGTTTGATTTTCTTCCTTGTCATTACGGCAGAATAATATTAATATTCTACTAAATTTTTATACCAATTAATTGGCATATCTTTCTTTGTTCTGAAAGTCAACAATAGTGTCGGTCCAAATATAATAGCTGTTGATTATGTATATTTATATTTGTTCATGTCAAATTATCAGTTAAGGAGAGTAATTTTTTAGTGCTAAAGATCTTTGCCTTCTGGCCCAATCAATATTATCTTCTACACAAGCATATAAGCCAATTACATCAGAGTAACCTTTAGAACATCACATGCAAAAAGATACTGCAAGAAAAGTATTAAATGCAGTTGCAAGATACAGTTAAGAGAATTTTAAAAAAGAATATATAGATAACAGAAAATACCCAAATGCATAAATATAAAAACATGATAATATAAACTTTGAGCTTCCTTAAAATAGATGCAGAAATAACCATATTTATACTATTAATTTTTTCACTTAGACACCAAGCTTGACACCTAACAAAAAAAAAAAAATTGGTTGAAAATTTCAAAATGACAATCAAAGGCAAAATAGACTTTTAAATATCAGAAGGATAAAATGGACAAATAGATATATTAAGGATTAAATGGTCAAAAAAGGTAAAATATTTTGAATTATTTATTAAATTATATATTATTAAATTATTATAAATTATAAAATTATAAAAAAATTTATTAATATTAAAAATTATTAATATTAACAATATTAATTAATAAATAATTTTTAAAAATATTATATTAATATTATTTTAAAAAATCTAATTTGACCCTAATGTTTAATCGGAGCTTATTGACTAATACCATTAATTATTTCATAAATCCATTAAAAATAATTAAATCCATTAAAAAGAGAACAATTTAGACTAAATTTAAAAAATTTATATATCAATTTGGTCTAAAAAATATTTTAAAGACCAGAAATTTTAAAGACCAATCTAAGCTTCTCGCTATAGCTGCAGAACTAAATTGAACATTTGTTCATAAAAAAAATTATAGTATAATTTTAGAAAGAAAAAGAAAAACTAGTGGTAGGACCACATATGAAACCTTAAATTCTTTTTAGGTTTTTGGTTCAATTCCTAAATTCTTTTTAGGTTTTTGGTTCAGTTCCTGTTCATACAAATTCATAAATTTAAACATTTTAAGTAAATTGATAAATCAGACAATTCTAGCTAATTTCACAAATGACCTGATCCCTGCGCTATAAGATTTCAGGTCCACTTTCATCTTCTGTCCAAAAGAAAATGAAGATCCTGCATTTCAATGCTTGCAAAGGATTTGGAACTAACTCAAGCTATACATCAAATTCAAATATACAAGCTAGCAGTGGAATAGACAACACAAATATTTAAATAGGACTGTCAATAACAATTGTTCAGTGACAATACTAGGTAAAATAGTTTCATTTAGAAAATAGATAAATCCATCATCAATATTAACACTCCATACGTAATTCAAGAAAGATATCAGAAATCCCAACAAATTCTTGCAAGAAATGGTCGAGTACAGAATGAGTTTTTTTAGAGTAATACCCTTTTTCTTTTTCTTTTTCTTTTCCTTTATAGATTACAGAGACAGAGAAGATGAACATCTTTCGTTAATTATTTTCAGGATACCATGTTTCAGTTTTTCTTAAATGATGGAAGTACTGTGAGTTGTAACAATAACAGGAACATTTTTCACAAATTATCACTCGCAGAATCATAAATGTAACTTTTTTTTTATCTATTAACTAGCAAGGCATTTTCATACTAAATAACGTTTAAAGGCCGGGGTTATAGACTGACCTACAGAATATAGTACCAGCCCATCTCTACAGAATGTTATTCCCGTGATCAACTCATAAGAGACCCAGATTTTTCAGCTGCTGAACATGCTCAGGTGGGAGAGGTGGAGGAGACCAATCAGAACCCATCATCTCACCATCAATGTCCTCAACAACATATTCCTAACAATGCAGATCAAATTAAGAAATCAATTCATTTTCCAGTATTAGTCAAAGAAAAATCTATATGTGATGCACAACCCAGCGTTGAAGAATATGGTTCACCCAAAAAAGAAAAACAATATTGGAGAATGTGAAGTGGAAACCAAAGTTATTTAGTTATATGGCGAAGTGAGAATGCCAAGAGTGAATTAGTTATATGCTGAAGTGAGAATGCCAACTCTCAACATATAACTTTTAACTAATATCATAAGGTCATACTTGCAAACAATCATATTCCTAAAGACAATTGGGCCCAAGGATACCAGAAGACAGATTAGCCACTCACTTTTGTTAGCATCCGTTTTGCAAGTATGTGATAATGCCGTTGCCAAATTCGCTGGCCAACCATAGTAGCTACCAAAACACTATAGAATATGCCTATCACAGTAAACAGTGCCAGGACAATCAAAGCCATTATAAATAACAGTGGTAGCCCTGCTTCACCGGCACCACCCAAGCAACCACATTCACCAGCAGCACTTGCACAGCTTTCAAAGCAAGTGGTACAGTCAGTCCACATGCAAAGAGTTCCAGGTAAATGACAGTCAGCGCACATTCTGCAAAAACAAGAAAAGCAAATGGATAATTCAAATCAGCACTATTAGCTAAATTGAATAACCAAATGTTAGTAAAATATAGGATGAAAAAAATCTGCGAGCAAGCATTACTCTTGTTGCTCATGTATTTGCAATATGAAAGCATTTTGTATGAATATACTTTAGCATCTACGACTTCAAAGAGTTCCATGTTTAATGGACTCCTACACCATATCAAACCTTGGCTCAAAGAATAGAATTTATCAAATATCCACACATTTCTTTGGCACTTCATTTTATTATCTGCTTAATAATCCATTGAAAGATGGCAAACAGAAAAATTTCAAGGTACATTGCTGTGTTAGAGAGAAAAAATAATCCTCTCCAAGCATCAAACTTTACAACACAGGAGGAACAAAGGAGGAGAAAGAAGGATGAAACAATTTAGCCAGAACAGTCCGTAACTTCTAATTGTGCATTTTGAGTAATAATCAAGTAGATATAAAGGTTGAATTCAATACGCTAGAAAACCCTCCACTACTTCCTCTTGATTAAACAGGATTCAAAAGAGGCAAGCAAAGCATAAATAAAATATTAATGCAAATAGATGATGAAATAAAAAGAAGTCCAAGGACTAACAAGAATCATGCATGATAGTGATTATAGTATACCTCTAAGTTAACAAGAGGGGAGGGGTTACCTTTAAGGGGAGGTAAAAGATAAAAGAATTTTTGTAGTGCGAACAATTTGCCAACATACGAACAATTTGCTAACACTTAAGCCGCTTGACAATGCTTTCAAGATTATTCAACTTTTAAGAAGCTAATTAAGTTTCCTCTTCCTCCCATTGAACATTCAGAAACAATGAGAAAATACCTCACAAAATATATATAATTATCATTATAATAGACCAAGCAAAAACCAATTAATTGTGTTTGATATTGAAGTTAGGCTGCTTTTGGATTGTACAGGGCATCAAATCATAATTTTGGATAAGTTGGATTTTCTAGCTTTTTTCAAACCATGGTCAACCAAAAGCAGTTAAAAAAAATTTTGAAAACTAAAAAATAGTTCAAAACACAGTTTTCAAAATCAGGTCAAAAGTCAAACCCCAAATGGAGTATTAACGGCTCCAAGTATCAAGCTCCCAAAATAAATCCTAAATATTAATATTCTCATAGCTCTGAGATTCAAACGAGATGTGCTATCTATATCATTTGATCAGCTTTTGAAATAATAAACAGTAGAGGATACCCAGGCTGACAGCAACAAAGACATAATTCTCGGCAAGGTTGAGCCAAATCACTGCGAACTCTTCGATCATAACAAGTAATGAAGCACCCAGATAGCCCCAGCAAAGCAAAAAACAACAGTGCTCCTGTGAAAAAACACATTCATGTAAAGATGCCATCCACATAAGAAAAAATTTTAAAGATAATACATTAATCATAATTAGGAAATACATAACGTCATTCTATATTAACCTAAATTACAGATTTTAGTGGGTAATTTCTAAATTAGCAACCAACACAAGATCTAATCCATTCATCAAAAATAGAAAAAGCATAAATATCCACCAAAAATAAATAACAGTTGCAAACAGCTCAAAGGTGAGATAACAACTAGATTGCCATGTGAACATATACTTTCTGCTAGGCTCAAAGGTAAATTCCCATAAAAACCAAAAATAAGCCAGCCATGATAAATTTTAATAAGCACTAGATGGTACAAAAAATAGTCCGCAGAATTAGCGCAGCTGGGATAAAAACATTAAGATGGATGTGCAGAAATCCAAGAAAGGACCAAAAAGGAAATAAAGGCATTTGTAGAAGGATAGAGGTGTTACCAATTAAAGATATGTAGGGAAAAGTCATTTGAAATAGTTAATCCATATCTCACATAGATATATGGATGCACGCATGCAAAGATAAATTTACACAGAAAGGGTAAAAAGAGAATTAAAATAAAATATGGTATGATATAAAGCCGTTTTAATTGATTTTGCATCACCAGAAAACTCCGATAGAAATTTAGTTGTACACAAACAGTTGAAGCAAAAAAAAAATCATATCGCAAGCATTTAAAAATATTTGAAAGTGGATGATAACATGAACAAAAAAGAAAGACTTTCAACAAGGATGATCTTGCTAGGATGTCACTTTGTCATTTTTGTACAGATGGTGAGTAAGTTGAAAAAAAATGACGTGGATCGTGATACTAATGTCCACGCTTTGACAAGGATGTTAAAATCACCCGTTTCTTTCTCTTGCATAACTAGTTTGCAAGAAGAAAATACTAAAAGAAAAGGATAAAATAAATTGAAAAGGTGAGACAAGTATGTTACGCAATGCATGCCATGAATTGCCAAATGGAGGGGGGGACAATAGCCGCCTCTTCCTCAATTTTCAATTTTAAAAGCCATTATGGCCTCTAGTGAAAGGAAAGGGAGAGAGAGTGTGTGTGAGAGAGAGAAGAAGGTTTTCCTTACATGAAGAGGGAAGGATATAAGCCACCTCACTACTTGACAGTACAGATCATAAGGAGAACAGAAAAGGAAAAAAGTAACAAACAAAAATGAAAGACAAATAAATGAGAAGTACCAAAAAGCAAAGCTGTACAGCATCTTCATTTAAGAAGCTAGTAATGCATAAGAAATTCAGGTGGAATAAGCCAGTAGGTAGTAACATATAATCAATATTAGCAAGTCCAGAATTTAATTAATTCTAGCAAGCACAGAGAGTGGCAAAAAAAGGGAATGGCTCACGCAAAGATTCGGCTTCAGCAAATCCATGTGTTTTTAATACTATCTTTTCCACTGTCACTTAATAAATGTTGCAACTTTCCTGTCTTATTTCTCATCTTCAATTTTATGGTTCCCTTCACAATTCTAGGCCAAAAAATTTGAACTTTTTGGTCAAATTTAAGGGAGTTTGTAACTCCATATCCTTTAAAAGGCCATTTTTAGTTCTTTAAATCTGGAATTTCTGATTTCTTATTGGGAAATTATTATATGGACCAGTGACCGGGTGTATAAGCCAATCAAAATTAAATAGAAAAAAATATTGATTTTATTTAGTTTTGATTAGCTGGGTATATATACACTCAGTCCATGATAATATTTCCCTTATTCCAATTCTAGAACTTCATTAGTCAAAGTCATGGAGTTTCCAACTCCATCTTTAAAATTATACCCTCAAAAAACTCGTCTTTTCTTCTCTCTTTCGTTTTGGTTTTTTTTTTCATTCCAATTTAAATTACCAGTCTTCAAGACCACTAAAATCAAGCCTAAAGTAAGTCAACTAAATAAGTCATCGACCAAAATAAATTACCTTAATCAACTCAACAATAGATATAATTTAGAATTTTGAAGAAGCCCTCAACTCATTAAAGCTAGAAGAAATTTCAAATGGACTTTGTGTTTGTCTAACTTAAAATCAAATGGACAGAGGCAAGATTGAATCATTAATTGAAACATCCATGAAGTCCTAAGATTCAATCAAAGGAACTTTTAATTAATTGAAAATTAAATCTAAGACTACATGGAGAAATTAAAGGTTGAGTTTTTGACTTATTAAGCCCTCAAATTAACTAAGTCAAATTAAAATTACCAAACTACAATTAATTTGATTCCGCAAATGGTTATGTACGCAATGTAAACCTAAAATTCAGTGCAGTCATGAACAAAAACTTTAATTTGACACAAAGACAAATTTAAGAAAATCAAATCAACCATAAATGTTAACTGATTCCTTTTTTTTATATGAAGTGAAACCAAAGTATTTAATAAATCTAAAAAGGTTAACCAAATTTACTTGAATAACACTCAAGTAGATTAAAAAGGTAAAATAAAACTTTCAAACTACAATTGACTTCAGCACTCTCAAGAGTACACAGGCAACTGTCCCATCTAAACTGCCCCATCCTTGAACGGCGAATCAATTAGCCTAAATAGGCTAAATAAAACTCTTTTGAACTATAAATGACTTTATCCCTCTCAAGCAAATAGGCACCTTGGTTTTCCCATCCAAAGACAGCTACAATTCTAATCAACCCTAAAATTTTTAAAAAGACTTCAATGATATTAGTTATAGTTAGAACCAAAGTGCTTGTCTTCGTTATGAAGGGTTGTAACTTGCAATTAAGGGTTGCAATTTTATGATTGGAACCTAGCTATAATCAAAAGCGACATAGAAGTGAAATTATGTTAATTTGTAATTTTTGGTGAACAAAAAATGATATGGAAAAGTAAGATACATATAACTGAACCAAACAAATGTTTGATATTCAGCATAATTGACTTTGTAGACCCCCCAAAGTTTTGCACTCTATGTGGCACGGAAACTATTTAGGTGGGGAACTATAAAGTTGCAACCTGTGAAATACTCAAGGCATTCTTCTGCACCATTAAAAAGCAAATAACAAGGAAATAAAAAGATCCATAAAAGACAAGTCTCTTCACTGATAAGACTTCAGATACACAAAAGGTTAACAGTGCCATCCATGAGGAGAATAAAATTGATAAGCATTGGGATAAATATAGTTCAAGTTCTTGAGATTTACCACAAATGTAATAAAAGCTAAGCTCACTATCAAATCCCCATGCATGGCAAAGCCAGGACTGCTGATAACTATCAATTAAATACACCAAATATGCAAGGGAGGCAATTACCTGCATACGGAGAACACCAAGATATAACATGAATTTTCTGAATTGTGCAAGAAAACAAGAGAAGAAAATTTAAAATAAAATAAAATAAAATGCAGAAGTACTAGAACTAGGACTGATGACCTACTAGCTGAACAGCCAGAAATATAAATGCAATGTCTCTAGTAACAAAGAATCGAAATTTCAGAGTTCGCCATTTCCTATCGGCAGCAACATGAACTCTCAAATGGTAAGGAGCCTTGCAGGTTGTGCAATGAGCAAATGCAAAACCTTCCTGCAAAAAATAAAAGAGAGATGATTGCCAAAAACTGGGAAGCAATTGCAAAAGATTAAGACTTGACTCAGCAGCTCTTTAGCTTCATTCCAAAACTAAATGGGTATGCATATAAATTAACTTGCTGGATTGGTTAAAACCAGCACCTTATGGTAAAAGCATCAAATTTTTCTTCATCTACTATCAATTGTCTATGGAAACTCAAGATGGTGCTATAAGCATATGAAAAACCATTTACAGCCCTGCCTACAGATTGCCAAGTTTAAAACCATAGAGTGACACATGCTGATGCGGCCGGGCCAAGCACTTCCCAGTAGGGCACCCATTCTGGTACTGACCCTGCACCAGCACGCTGATGCGGCTGGGCCAAGCACTTCCCAGAAGGTCACCCATCCTGGTACTGATCCTGCACCAGCACGCTTAACCGGAAAGAACACTAACCATTTCTACCAAAAGCTTAAGCTGTCAGCATAGGCGCACTCATTTTCTTTATTTGGATCAAACATGGGCTCACCAGTCTCTTTCGACTTTATGTGCCACCTTTGTCGAACCTGATCCACAACCCTCCAAACCCTCGGACATATCATTCCCTCCTTCTTTAAGGAAGTTCGTCCTCGAACTTGGAGCAGTGGGACCAGACCCGATAATAGGCTCTGATACCAAATGATGCGGCCGGGCCAAGCACTTCCCAGGAGGGCACCCATTCTAGTACTGACCCTGCACCAGCACGCTTAACCGGAAAGAACACTGACCATTTCTACCAAAAGCTTAAACTGTCAGCAGAGGCGCACCCATTTCCTTTATTTGGCTGTCAGCAGAGGCGCACCCATTTCCTTTATTTGGATCAAACATGGGCTCACTAGTCTCTTTCGACTTTATGTGCCACCTTTGTCGAACCTGATCCACAACCCTCCAAACCCTCGGACATATCACATGCCATCATCCATAAGAAGAGGATAACAAGAGCATATCCATATCAAGTACGTATATAAAGTCTCCTTAAGGCAAGCTCACACTTTCAAGACATCATCTCAATCAACAAATCATATTTATTCATTTTGCATGAATGCAATATATACTGGATGCAAAAATAATGGATGCAACATGAAGTGCACAAACACATGACATAGTCCCATTACAATGAAAGTACCTCTTAAACAGATAATTCTGCTTCAAGTATTACCAAAGAAGATATTACTAGAAAGAAAATTTGTCGCTAGTTTAACACAGACCCATAAGTACATGCTCCAGTGCATTTTTAACTTTTATCACACACCAATTGATTGTTCATTGGCCACTGAACAGGGCTTCGGCCTGATTCAGACAAACGTCTCAAAATGCAGCGGCATGGAATGCAAGCAACATTGGATGATCTGTAACATGGTACACCTATATTACCAAGCTCATACAAGAATGGTAGTTACTAAATTTAAGAGTCAAGGTAAAGAAAATGAGGATGGTGACCATACCCTCACAGCTCGCCAATGGTCCAAACATTCACGATGTACATACTTTGCTGTTCCTTTGCATTTGCATGGTGCGATAAAATCCCTACCTAAGGGGGAGAAGGAATGAAATAAATGTGATCAGCCTGAAATTTTCAAATGAAACTTGAGGTCCAAATCCTATTCATGGAGCAGAAAAAACAAAATTATAAAACAGAAAAAACTAAAGTATTTTTTGCATTCTGAAGATGAAAACAAATCATTAAATCTCTGATACTGACCAATAAAAAATATGAAACACATTAATGGTCATAGTCAATTCTAGCCATAAAAGATCATCACCATAGTTACAAAATCTTTTACATTAAGAGAAACAAACTCAACATAAATCTTCATTGAAAGGACTTCAATTTATCCCCATTGCAAAATTGACAATACAAAAGAAAACTGACAAACAAATGAAAAAAAAAAAATTCAAACTCAAGTGATATCTTTTCCCTCATATTGTCCACTGCAGATAATAATAGCAATAATCATAATAAAAAGATTGCAATTTTCAGAAAGAAAAATGCCAATTCTAACTCTCTTATCAATCTAAAAATTTCCACATTTTCTACAGTCCACAGGTTTGAGTAGAAAATCAAAAAGGTTAAAACTTTGCTTGGTTTCCTATTATCCACACAAGAAAAAAAGAAGAAAAAAAAAACAGTGGAAGTAGAAGATTAAGACGAAATTTGTGAAACCTAATCGAAAAAATATAAGGGTTTTAGGGAAGGAACAAAAATTACCATCGGTTTCAAGGCAAATTCGGCACTGAATTTGCTCGCCGGGGCCGGCCTCGAGGTCGATCTCACTGGGCTCGGCGATCGGAGAAGGTGGAATGAGAGGGGAAGAAACAACATCATCAGCCATTAGAATTTGAGCCACAGAAAGAGAGAGAGAGAAAGATCAATTACAAAATCAGAAAAAAGAAACAAAAATTAAAGAAGATTTCATGGATAGATTGGATAAAAGTAAAGAATTTTGAGAGTGTAGTTTCTGAGCTGTATGTGCAAGTTTCAGAAGTCGAGAGAAAAATGGACAGAAACGGAACACAGGTATGATATAACAAATTAACCATGTTCGAATGTATTTATTTTTTATTATTTTACCCCAAATGTCCATTTCTTCTTATTTATTTATTTATTTATTTATCATGTCATAAGAGTTAGCAATATATGGCATTGTTAAATAATAAAAAGATGAGAATCATCTCAAATTAAAATTAACATTAAATTTTTCTTCAAAAAAATTAACATTAAATTTAATTAAAATTCATATGAAATTATATTGAATTTAATTTTTTAGATTTAAAATCAAATTTAATTAAAATAAAAAAATAAATATTGAGTATTATAAAATAATTATCAAATTATTACCAATGAATGTTAGATAAAATTATAATAAAATTAATGTATAAAAAATGAAAAATTTATATCACTTATCCTCTTTTAATTTTTCTTTTCAAATATACTAAACAAAGTTCTTTTCAATTACACTAATTTGTTTCAGTTTTATTTTTTGTTGGATTTCTTTTTTTTCATTTTTACCTTAGTTGTCAAAGTATTAACAACCCTCAATTTTCTCAATATTATTTTTGAAGTTTATTTTTATTTTTTCTATTTTATTTTTATTTTTTATATTTTACTTTTTATATTATTTTATGCAAAAAAAAAATTTATGTCATATTCTTATAAATATCTAACATACACAAAACATCTACAATACATCAATATATCTATTATTTATTAACATTACATCAATACTACATCAACATTTTTATTTTGTATTCTTCTAACACATATAATATATAATACATCAACAATTTTGCTTACATACAATATCTACATAATATCTATAATACATTAATATTTTTATTCTCTATTTTTCTAACATACACTAAATATTTACCACATCAACACTACATCAATAGTTTTATTTTATATTCTTCTAACACAAATAACATATAATATATTAACAATTTTATTTACACATAATATGCACAAAATTTACATAAACAAAAACTTAATTTACGCAAGATATCTACTGAAAATCTACAATATCTATTAAATATCTATAATATATTAACAATTTTATTTTGCCTTATTCTAATATACAAAAAATATCTGCAATACATCAATACTCTTATTATGTATTTTTCTAGTATATACTAAACACCTACCATATATTTACTATGCATCAACACTACATCAAAATCAATATTTTTTGAAGAAAAAGATAAAGATGAAGATGAAAATTTTGTCCATAAATAAGATGAAGGTTTAAATTTTATATGAAGATGAAGATTTAACCTTTTAGATCTTCTTTTATGGTTTTCCTTTATTTATTTATTATTATTGTTGTTGTTGTTGTATTTGAAGCAAAGCTTTCATATCTAATTGTATGCAAAATTTTTATGGTTCAATTGATGTTTCATAATTTTGTTTAATTTGTTGTTGAATCTTCTTCTTCTTTTTTGTTTTTATACTAATGTTGATGAAGAAGATGATGATATCAATATGTTAGTTTTTTCGATTGATGATGATGAAAAAGATGATAATAAAAATCTAATGTTCAAAATAGATCTTTTGATTTTTTTTTTTATTTGATGATGTTGAAGAAGTAAGAAGAAGAAGAAGATAAAAAAAGGACGAAGCAAAAGAATAAGATAACAACGCCGAAGATGAAGATGAATAAGAAATTAACCGCACTGAAGAAGAAGAAGAGAAAGAGAATATAACGTACATTATCTTTGTAGTATTTCTGTGGTTTTAGAAGACTATATTTTAGATCTGTAATATTTTTTTCTTTTTTGTTGTATTAATATAAGCAAAATATCTTTTTGAGTTAGTTTTGTAGAAAGCCCTGAAAAACAACTAGTATGAAAAGTCATATTTCTAATTAATGAATATTAGAAAAACATCTTTCGAATGGGTAATTATCCTTACATTCAAGCACCCAAACAACAAATCAACACAAATTGATATGGTTCATGAGATTTCTAAAAAAAATTAATATTTTTACGTATTTCTCTAATTTCTACATGCATTAAAAATTGGTAAAGTTTTCTATATTTTATTATTTTATACTTTATTCTCTTTCTTATATTTTCTTTTCTTTTAGATAAAAAAATTAGAATATTTCGCATGTTAACGCAAAAAAGACACTTCGAATATTTTTTTTATTTAATTTTTATCTGCTGGAAAATAAGATAGAAGAAAGGGAATAAATTTTTCTATTATTAAATTCAATACAAATAATATTAAATAAATAGAAAATTTTAAATAGAAATATTTTAAAATGAAAGTCTTTTTCTCGTACCTATTCCATGTTATTGAAAAAAATATATATATTGTATGTGTTGATATGAAAATATTTGGTTGAAATTACTATCTTAATTTTATTTTTAAAGAAAAATATAAAGAAAAAATTATGGTTGACTTCATTTATTGCCTTTTGGATAAAATGTACTACCTTTGAACTAAAGGATTATAAATGAAGAAAATTATACTATATACTATATTTTTACTTTTATTTTCAATTTTACTGTTTTTTTATATTTTTTTTGCTTTTCACCTATACAGCACTTGCTTTTTCATTTTCTTTTTCCACTTTCTCCTTCTTTCTATTCACTGTTACCTTCACCAGCCGATATTTTCATATGCTTTCATTGTTGCATTGTTTTTCTTTTCATCTCTCTCTCTCTCTCTATATATATGTGTGTGTGTATCTTTTTTGCTTGTTCCAAATCCCAATTCTATAAGATACATACAATACACAAACATCACATGAATGCATCCAGTCGAGATCCAGTCATTAGAATGTATTATATTTATTTTCGAATTGAAGCAAATTATTGGAAAGTTTTCATATTTAAATAAGGTATTTTTCGTGTTTTACAGAGCTTAGTTTGTTAATCACCAATGAAATCTCAAATTACCGATTCAAATTTTAGGATTTGAAGGAAAGTTTATAAGAAGTTTAATTGAGAACGGAACTGTTCATAATTTTGTATTATATTGTATTTGTTTTTGGGAATTTTCCTGTGAATTGCATTCATTGCGATTATAATGGCGGTTGGTTTAAACTCTGTCAAAATTGAAGACAATATTTAAATTTATTCGTGGCGCTTATCTGCCCTTGTACTAGTTCCCTGTCATAAAATAATGGGCAGCTTGGAAATTCGCCTGGAGAAAACTGTGGGAAATTGTTGGTGATGTTGAATCCTGACACCTTATTTCTATCCTTAGGTTGTTAAAATGTTACTGCCAACGGCCCGGCTCTCAAGGGGAGCACCCTTAGCGGTTGCTCAGGCCCCCCAAATAAAAAAAAATTATGTATACTAGTGTACACTTTCTGTGAAGGATTAATTAACTGTCCCCGGATGTAGCAGCTTTATATTCATTTGTTTTTCAAGGCGTTGGTACCAGTAAGGAGCCAGTGATCTCCATATGATCTCACCTCACTAGTCAATTCATGTGCTGTACATGTCCGTGCTCATATATTGTTTCAATAACTCACAATATAAGGATACCCATAAATATGTGGAACAGAAAGTGTACACTAGTTCCATCAATAGTTCAGAATGCAAAATTTAAAATATTTTTAGGGGCCCATATTTAATTTCTACTCGGGACTCCTAAAATGTCCAAGACGGCCCTGACTACCAAATATGTCCTCTTAGGCTTGGCACATTGTTCTTCTAGATTTTGCTCACCGCTATAATGTTAAAAAAAAATAATGCATTGAACAAGATTACGAGTCCTAATCTTATTTATTCAAGTTGCTGGTCTTGTTACTTTATTTCATTTTTTTATCTGAGCGCACGAATAACATTATATGTCAAAAGACAGGCGATACATATATATATATATATATGTATTCCAAGTGAAGAAGTAATATAGAGTATTACACTACCCAATTCATTTGAGAATGTGGGTTACTGTCTTGTCCAGACGTCCATTCTACTTTCCTCCAAAAGGCATACTGATCATATTAATTTGAATAGATTCATTGGCTTGCAAGAATAACTTAACATGCCTGAAATTTTTTTACTAAACCAAAATCTTCTTTGTAGATAGAATATCTACAAAATTATTCTGCAACATTTATCTATTGTTTGATGATTAATTTGGTTATTGCACAAATGTCTCTGCAGTTAAGACTCATGATGATTAGCAAGTCAAACACTAATTAATTAACTACCCATTGAATCTAACTATAGCTGCTTCTTGATTTTACCATTAGCGACTTTGTACACATATGGTTTAGTTGTTTATTAATGATGGAAAATTAGTAAGAACATTGCTAACCATGCATTTATTGGATTGTACTATCAATCCCATAAATGTTTGTCGTTGGCTTTATAAATTAATATATATATATATATATACATACATAGTCGCTAATGGTTAAATCAATTATCAATGATGGAAAATTAGTAAGAGCATTGCTAACCAAGCATGTATTCGATTGTACTATTAATCCCATAATTGTTTGTTGTTGGCTCTATAAATTTAAAAAAAAAATCTAAGGTTTTAAATTCTAGCAATTCCCATATATTAAAAATTAAAAAGAATAGCATTATAAAAAAAAACCTTATGTTTATTTAAAAGTGATATATGTTTAGTAATCTGCAGATATATGTTACATATTATAACATATACTTATTAAAATTTAAAAGAATAACGGTATAAAAGTGTGTATATTTAGTTATATGTTAATATATATTATAAATAATAATATATACTTGTTAAAATTTAAAATAATACAAATATAAAAGTGATACACGTTTAGTTATATATCGGTATATATTACATATAACAATATATACATATTAAATTTTAAAAGAATATGAGTGTAAAACTATTATATATTCAGTTATATATCGATATATGTTACATATAATAATATACACTTATTAAAATTTAAAAGAATAATAGTATAAAAGTAATATATAGTTAGTTATATATGTTGGTATATGTTATATATAATAACATATACTTATTAAATTTTAAAAGAATAAGAGTGTAAAACTATTATATATTCAGTTATATATCGATATATGTTACATATAATAATATATATTTATTAAAATTTAAAAGAATAACAATATAAGTGTGATATATATTTAGTTATATTCGGTATATACTACATATAACAACATATACTTGTTTAAATTTAAAATAATAAAAGTATAAAAGTGATATATATTTAGTTATATATTAGTATATATTACATCTAACAATATATACATTTTAAATTTTAAAAGAATAAAAGTATAAAACCATTATATATTTAGTTATATATCGGCATATGTTACATACAATAATATATACTTGTTAAAATTTTAAAGAATAACAGTATAAAAGTATCTATGTTATATATAACAACATATACATGTTAAATTTTAAAAAAGTAAAAGTATACAACCATTATATATTTAGTCATATGTCGATATATTACATATAATAATATATTCTTGTTAGAATTTAAAAGAATAACAGGATAAAAATAATATATATTTAGTTATACATATCGATATATGTTACATATAATAACATATATTTGTTAAATTTTAAAAAATAAGAGTATAAAAGTGATATATATTTATTCATATGTCGATATATGCTACATATAACAACATATACTTATTAAAATTTAAAAGAATAACAATATAAAAGTGATATCTATTTAGTTATTTGTTAGTATATACATATAACAATATACACTTATTAAAATTTAAAAAATAATGATATAAAAGTGATATATTTTTATTTATATATTGGTATGTATTAAATATAACTAGATATATGAGTATATATTAGTTATAAAATAACGATATATATAGATATATGTCAGTATATATTGGTATATATATTACATATTTTAACAAAAAAAATAACAATATATATCGGTATATATTAGTTATAGAATAACAGTATATATCGGCATATGTCAGTATATGTTAGTTATAGAATAATGCTATATTACGTATATATTAGTATATATCAGTACATATTATATATAACTAGATATACGTATGTAAAAGTGTAAATTATGTTATTTATTAAAAAATATTTTTAAATAGTTTTTATTGTATATTTTAAAAAATATAAATCAAATAAAATATCTAAAAATGTATGTGTAAAAAATAATTTAAAATTAATCAACAAATTATATTTTAAGTTAATTAATTAATTTTATATTATATAAAATTTTTAAAATATTAATAAGTGAGCAAGAGAAATATTTAGTAGGAGAAATAAATGTATATAAGTGGTCCACATCCTTTTTTTACAGTGTTTTTGCAAGTAAAAAGTGATCCCTTTCAAAGTGGTCGGCATCCATTTTTTTTTACACAATTTTGTAACGAAAAAGTGATTCCTTCCAAAGTGTCCACGCCAGTATTTTGAAAGTGGTTTTATTTTTTTAGTTATTTTTGTAATTATCTCATAGGAATGCGCAAGTGCCTTGCTAGAAACTCAGCCTGAGTTAAATTCAGGTCTCACTTTTCAACCTGTAGCTCAATCGATGGCCCGAGCATACCATTTTTAGGTCTCTCGAGTTTTCAAACTGTCTAAAATTAATTTACCAATTAAATCAATTTTTAATACAATGTTTAAATATTAAATATAATCCTAAAGCTCTATAGTTTCAAACATCCTTGGTGAAGAGCCAACATTATTTTTAATTTGTTCTCAGTCATTCCTGAAGAGCAAATATATCACTTTGGAAACTATATGTGTTTGCAGAAACTAAATTATCTCAATATTTATTTAGCCCTTTAATTAGCTCCAAGCAAAAAAAAAAATTAAACAAATGAAGCAGAATAAAAAAAAAAGTAAAGAAAAGGCAACAATCAGAAGTTAATTACCAAAAATATGAAACAAATGACACAACATAAACATAAAGAACAAAAGTTAATTACCAAAAAAGCAAAGAAAATGAAACACAAAAAAGAAGAAGCAAAGAATAGAAGTTATAAAAGGAAACAATATATTATTGGTGTCTGAACTTTTCATTTTTGCTATTTTGGTGTTTTAGCTTTTTTTATCACCATGGTGTTTGAACTTGAATAATTAAGATTAAGTTAATTGCTCCAACCGATTTGGTCCTAAATAACATGCTAACCAGTATTTATGGGCCTTCAGTTCAAAAAATTATCACGTCAGAGTATAAACATTTTTTTGAGAAAATTATTCTCATATAAGGCCCTCAGCTTAAGTATTGTGCCCGGTTCACTAAAGGATGGCAGTCAGAATGATAAAAAATTGGGCTAAGTCTTACATAAAAGTGTCGAGGTCACTCTTCCATCATAGACTACACTCAATCCAAGTAAAATGACTTTAGAAAGAGTTGTCACTTAAATTTATTTTGAGAAACATGAGAAAACTTAAGAAAAAAAAATTCAAAGTTGACTCCAATATTATCCTATAGATAAAAATCACTAGCCTCGAACCAAAGAATGGATTTGAGAGCTAGGTTTAGGCTTATTTTTAAGTAAAAGAAGTTTGGCCTTAAACTAAATTAGAACTTATAAAATATAATTTCATGTAATGACAATTATAATATGATATAACAAATGTTAGATCTATACATTCATACATTCATAGCAAAGAATAAAGTAAAGATAAAATAATAAAAGTAAAATAAACTTTACAATTCAAAACCCAAAGTAGAGGAGACCCTAACTCTAGCCTTATAAATTCTAGGATAGACACACACTCCCCAGAAGAAAATAAGAAAAGTAAAATGAAGTTTATGGGTAAAATAAAACTAAAGGGAGTTTTTTAAGAAAACATGGACTTGGTACTTAGAGTGAAGTTCTAAGTAGGTCTGCATATTTAGTTTGAATGAGAATCAAAGCTCATGTAATTCTAACTATTTTGCAATAGTTGGTTTTGTCTTAAAATTGTTGTTTTCCTATTCTAACCTAGACTAACCTAAGTCTAAGTCTAATTTTTATGTTTTAACTCTTTAAAACCTAAGTCTAAGGTTTATGTTTTTAGGTTCTTATGCCTACCTAAGTTTGAAGAAGGATTGATTTAAAATTAAATTCTTATGTCAATTTAATTTTGGAAGATAGTTTATTTGAATTAGGTTCCCATACCAATCTAAATTGAAAAAGAGTTTGATTAAATTAAATTAATATTCCAACTTAATTTGAAAAAAGGAATTGATTTGAATTAAGTTCTTATTGCAACCTAATTTAAAAAAAAGATTTGATTAAATTAAGTTCATATTCCAACTTAATTTGAAAAAAAAAAAGAGATTTGATTTTAAGAAAAGATTGACTGATTGATTTTGGAAAGAAATTGGATTTTTAGGTTTGAAATTTTTAAGTCCAACTCAAAAGCCCAAATGATGGCCTTTTAAAAGCAACTAATTAATCAGAAAATAAATTTTCAAGGGAAAAAAAGCCCAAAAGCTTAGGTCTCAGATATTTCTTGATGATCACGGTGGTGGAGGCTTTAGGTTTGAAATTTTTAAGTCAAACTCAAAAGCCCAAATGATGGCCTTTTGAAATTCAAGCAACTAATTAATCCAAAAATAAATTTTTAAGGGGAAAAGCCCAAGGCATACCTTTCTTGATAATCTTGGTGGTGGTGGCAACTTAAGTGTGTGTCCAGAATGGAGTTCCACTTTTGTTTAGGATTTGGTTGCTAAAGAAGCAACTCGCTCAAGATGGTTTAAGGAAAACACAATCACAAGCTGACCAGTGCCCAAATTTGTTAAGAAAGCGAATTTTAGGCGGTTCGCAATAAAAAAGATTGATTTTTTTTAAAGAATAAGAAAAGTGAGAGAAAGTAAGACAACTAACATTTAGGTTTGCTTAGTTGAATGTGATTATGAAAAGTAAGGTTTGAAGGCCTATTTATAGTGTTTTGAAAGGTTAAAATTGGAAATTTTGAAAAAAGCCGGATTAGGGCACCGTGATAGGTTTTTGGCCTATTGAGATAGTTTTTGCTACCATATGGAAGCATTGGCTGTAGCGAGGTAGCCTACAGCTACATGGGCAACGGGGCCAATGAGCCCATCATGTTGCTGCAACGGGCCTAATCCTGTATATAAATTTTTAAGATGCTTGTTCTTTTTCGTTCGATATTTGTTTTGAGTGATTTAAGTTGCATTATGACCATAACAAATTGATTCTTAATATTATGGTGAAAAATTAAAGATTCATTGCCACATCAAGCCCATTTTGTATAGATTCCTTTAAATTGCCTTTTTTGGCCCATATGACATCTGATTCATGCGATTCCAGATGTGTTGACTTTATTATCACATGGAATTTTCTTTAGGTGCAAAATTAGGGGGTTCACAATTGTCCCTCCATCATGGTTACTTTGTTTAAAATGTAATCATGATATTGTGAACACCATAATTTTGATGCAAACAATATGCAGTAAAGCGATCATCTACTCTAGGTCCATTCTATAGAAACCTATCCTAAAGTGGTAAGGGGGTCCTATCTATGTAAACCTACCCTAGTGTCAGACTAGTTTGAGGTTCTTTTATAGGCTAGATTCTAATATTCTCACTTAAGATGAATTTAAAAGTTGTCTCTTGCTTAAAATGCTTTTGAAGGTTGAATCTGGAGGCTAGGTCTGGAGTGAATCTCAAGTGCTGATCCTACGGCTCTTACATAAAATGGACTTAAAAGCTAGGATTTTGTGGTGAAAGTTTAATCTAGTGGAGGACATCCTAGGTTTGATCTAGGCATGCAATGGGGATTGGATACCTTGAAATCTAAGCTTTTGGGTGAGTATAACCAAGAAGATGCCCCCAAATCTAGGATGACAAAGTAATGAGACTAGTAGGGTGGTACCAGGCATTGATTAATTAGGCAAGATGCTTTAGCAAAGGTGTAGTTAAGCTAACAATAGTGGAAAGTCTAAGCAGAAGGGATTGTTCGAGGAGGTCATGGTTGGGTTTGGGCTTTGAATTGGATTGATATGTCTTTGAAGGGATCGACTTTATTTTTGAAGGGCTTTGGCATGAGTTGTCTCATTAACCTATGGAACTTGGCTCAAGTAAGCAAGTTGTGGTATGTTTAGTTAGCTATAGTTTGTTTGCTTATTCTGGAAGGAGTGATATGTTATGCTTAGGTTGATGTTGGATAGGTTCGAGTCAAACTTTGGTTTAGGGCTAGTTAGATTTTAAAGGCTTAAGTCAGGCTTAGGAGACTAGTTTGGTTTGGACACAGGTTCATGAACTTCTTTTTTTGGGTATAGGCTACAAGTAGTTTCAACTTTGAAGGTTGTAGGCTGGTTAGGATTTTGCAAGGATGATTTGGATCATGTCTAAGTTATGGGCTTTGTCCTTGAGGAATTTAGGCTACAAAGGTGTCAATGCTACTTGGGTTATCTAGTCTAGCTCAAGGCTAATGGATTGGTAGGATAGAATATGGAGATGGTTCGGCTGGCTAGACTGCCTAAGGAGGGCCTAGATCTTATAAAATTCACCATTTGCAAGAATTGTCTTGATGATTTATGCCTTTGGCGAGTAGCTATGAGAGCAAAGACCTCATTATTTAACATTATGTCCAACATTTTGAGCATCAATAAACCTTTGCATTAGGAATCAAGGTTAGATCATGAGGAAGATGAGGAGATTAACTTTCTTCTTCTTCAACACTCATAATGGGTAAATAAATAATAAGTGTTGCTGGTTTCATTTAATGATACTATTTGGTAGGTCTAACAATTAAGTGGTTATAAATATTTCATGATACTATGAGAAGGCATGACAATTGAATTTGATGACTGATTTTGAAAGAGACAGTAGGGAGGAGACTACACCTACAACTACAACTCAAGTAATGGTTTAGGGGTTTGCCCCCTAAGGTTTAGCTTTTCTAATACAACTACCGTGTGATATGACCTTGAGTTTTTACTATAAAGGTGTGAAATTGAGTTTTTGACTATGAGGTTTGCCCCATGAAGATGTGACATTGACTTCAATTGGTCTTAGACTCACTTTAACAAACCATGGTTTAAGTAAAACATCCTTATTTTAGCTCTAACTTTTTCTCAAACCACCATTTTGGGTTTTCAACTTGATGAACTTACTCTAATTTTTGCCTAAGTTGCCCTTTTGGATTTTCAACTTAGCGAGCTTTTTTTTTCTTATTTTTACCATTTTTTTTCTTTTTAGAGAACTAAACATTGGCATGAAAAAGCTAAGATATGATTTGGATCGATTTGGAGTGGGCCTAGTGAGTGTTGCCTACATATCAATTGCTCTTATAAGAGAATCAAGTATGCATAATTCTGGGTTTTGAGTTGACTGGTGATCTTGGTCTAAAAAAATATCTTCTTGAGAAAGCATTAATCGAGTTGAACTTGTCTTGAGGGATCTTGGACAATCCTTTTGTCGAAGTGTTAGGCTAATTTTTGTTTGTAGCCTTAAATGCGTTGCTTCTCCTATTGTTAATGACATTTTTGTCTTGGTTTAGTAGGACGACTTTCAACAAATAGACTATGGAACAATGGAGCTGCTCCTGTGGGAACCCTTTGAGTGGCTGTTTGGTAATTACCAATTTTTATTGCTAGCTTTGACTGCTTCACTGGTTTATTGGTGATGGATCTCGCTTCTTCAATAAAGTGATTATTTCATTATTAAGTTTAACACATTTCAATGATGATGCAACTTACTTTTTTTATTTTCTCTTATTTTTTCTCTTTTCCATTTTTTGGCTGCTTTTTTATTATTATTTTTCGTTTCTTTGAGTTATTTAGAATGATCTGAAGTGGGGCTTCAAATGATGCTGCCAATACCAATCATTTTATAGATTCTTCTAAAGTGTCTATCCTTACCCATGATGATGCAATCTTTATGCCAAGGTTTGATGGTTTTTTTTTCTTCCTTTTCTTCATCTTTTTGCTATATCTTCTTTATTTATTTAAACCATGCTAAAAAGATAAAAGTGGTAAGAGAATCTAGGATTTTTATTGATGAGTAAAACATTACATAGACTCATAGTTTAACACTGACTCAGACTCAGACTTAGGCTAGACTCAAATTTTGACAGTGAATTATATTAGGATTAGACTCAAATTCTGATTGGTAGACTCAGACTCTTGAGAATTTGACTAGATTGAGGCTAGTGATGAGGGGTGATAGGTCGGTTAAGTCATTGGTCTTCTCATAGTACCAATTATTAGGCGAGCTATGGGTGATTGATAAGAAAAAAAGTGATTGGCATTATGATGGTTGGATAACAGGTTGATGTTTAAGTTTGGTTGGACTATGAGAGAAATGATGGTTCCATTGTCCACCAAGTCTTAGATTCTGTGTCTTAAGCTCTAACATATATTTGTTTTGTATCTGCTCCTTTGGTGGTACATACAATACTCATTAATTTTATAGCCTTTAGGTAGAGGATGAGGAGGTTGGCTTGACTATTGAGGTGTCACTAGATGGGCTTCTACGGCTTTTGCATGGATTAGACTTAACAGCATTCCCAAATCTATAAATTTCATCTTTCATTTACCAATAACCTTGGTGTCGCTTTTATCTTTCTTAAAATGTTTGTCAATCTTGGAAAGACCTAGTGCCATAGTGTTGCGCTCTTTGAGCCTTCTCACAAGGTCTTAATGTTTGGAGTTGCTTTCTCTATCTCAGAAAAGGTTCATAAAATGAGAAATGTTAATACTTGCTAAGAAAGTCTTTTGGGTGACCTTCCCATCACTTGTCAAGTTGGAAATTAGGATGTTAGTTTGATCCAATTGTATGGTTAGAGTAGTAATGGCTTCAAAATGCTACCCTAGCTTATTGAAGAGCTCAGTAATGCAATCTTACTAGATAATGAGGGCACTCTGAAAATTATCCTGTTACTTTTTTAGGAGACTGATGAAGTGAGCTTGCTGGGTAGCGAGGGTCATCTGAAAATTCTTATCTTTTTTCTTGAGGATGTGGGTAAAATAATCTTGTTGGGTAGTGAGGGCTAGCTACAAATTTTCCTTTTGCTTCTTAAAGAGGTTGGTGAGGTAAGTGCTCAGGTCATATATTGATATTTTTAGAAAGACATCAAGCCAAAAGGTAAATATCCAGGTATAATGTTAGGTAAGGCATACATTAAGCTTCATGTTTAAGGAAAGTAATAGGCCAAGGAGTTGGTGACTCAAGGTATTTATGGCTAGTGGGCATAGGACAACTGAAAGGCTCGCACTAGCTGGTCCAATTTATAGGGCAATGGTGATGAATGGCTCATAAGTTTTGTCCATGGGTCAAATGCACTATTAAAGGGTCATGGATAAATGATGGCACATGTAACTTGGTCATGGGTCGGGTCCATGGTCAAGAGGGTTGGACACTTGGGGTTGAGAGTGGTCAACTTTGCTTAGACAAGGTAGATGGTGCATGGAGAAGTAAGGTAAAAAGGTAAGACTATAGAGTTTGGACAAAGGAATCTATGATGGTTTTGGCGATAAGTCGAGTTCATGGTCAATGGTTCAAACTGTGTGGCCATGGATTAAGTTCATATGACTTAAGGATGGGGCACAAGGGTCAAGTGTATGTGGTCATGTGATGGGGGTACATAATTCTAGTTCCATGGTCATGTGGCAGGGGGTACAAGGGTCTTGTGTATCAATGACTAAAGATGAATGGTATGATCCATGGAAAAAGGATGGTTTATAGTTCCGTAGGCTGATGGCTAAGGATGGTTAGGTTCTTGAGGCTAAGGCTCATGTCTAGAGATTAAGCCCTGGTGACTATGGTTAAAATTATCGATCAAGGTTAAAAGGATAGGTATAACTCTTTTGGATAAAAGGTTGAAAGGATAGGTGTGGTCCCAAAGGGTTGAGTCATAAGGCTCACCGAGATTGGGTAAGTTCTCAAAGTTTAAGTCAAAAGGATAATGTAGGTCCTAAAGAAGTTGAACCATTAGGCTAGATGAGATTGGATGTGTTAAGGTTAGGTTGGGCATTAAGCTAAGGTTTATACTTAAAGGCAGGACTTTAGGGTTAAGGGGCTAAACTTGAGTGGCTTTAAGGATGGAAGAGTGAACCTTATGGAAGGGGAATGTTTGTGGTGAATTGGACATGGGTGAGAAAAAGTTGAGTCAAGTTTTGTTGGTGAGGTAGGTATATGGTGAGGAATGGCTAAGAGTAGGCCTATATATATGGACATTTGGGAGAGGGATAAGATGAAGATGTTGGATGAAAGGTCAATATTGAATGGGGAAGATAATTATTAACCTAAGGATATGAGTTAGGTGAGGGAAGCTAGGTTAAGTTTATGGCTAAAGTCTAAAAGTGTAAGTTTAAGCTTTAAGTGTGCATGGATGATGAGAAAAAGATTACATGAAGCTATGCAAGAAGGTTTGACTATTATGGTATATAAAACCTAAGGTTAGGATCTGTAGTCATTACATGAGAAGGATAAAGAGTGGCTTAGTTAAAAGAGTCCAATCACACTAAAGCAATGATATACCTAACCACATATCAGATAAGAAATCTAGCATGGGTTCAATAGTACATCCATGCTCATTGCATCTCAAAAAGAATTCAGGGATACGCCGCGAGTGAGATTACTTTGGCTATCCCCCAATATACTTAAAGAAGATTTCTAGGCCGATGCTACTCTCTATCTCTAGGTTTAATCCTAAAATAATCTAAGGCTTGAATGTAAGAATGATACATGAAAAAGTTTGAATTTAATAAATGGCTAAGATAATTTTACTTTGAAAAGATTTAAGCCCATAACCCATTTAAATTGATTTTATTTTAGAAAAATATTTTCCCCCGGTGGAGTCACTAGCTATAAGGCCCCAGCACGAGCACCATGCCTGGCCTGCTATTGGATGGCAGCTAAAATGCTAAAAAATTAAGTTAAGTCTCACATAAAAATGCTGATGTTACTCTTCCATCGTAGGCTACGCTCGGTTCAAGTAAAATGGCTTTTGAAAGAGTTGCCACTTAAATTTATTTTGAGAAAAATAGGAAAACTTAAAAAACCTAAAGTTAACTTCAACATTATCCCATGGATAAAAATCACTAGCCTAAGAAAAAACCCAAAGTTGGCTTTAACATTATCCTATAGATAAAAATCACTAGCCTCAAATCAAAGGATTGATTCGAGGGCTAGGTTTAGGCTTATTTTTAAGTAAAAGAAGTTTAGCCTTAAACTAAATAAGAACTTACAAAATATAATTTTATGTAATGACAATTATAATATGATATGATAAGTGTTAGATCCATACATTTATATATTCATAACAAAGAATAAAGTAAAGATAAAGTACAAGAATTAAATTAAACTTTACAATTCAAAACCCAAAGTAAAAGGGATCTCAACTCTAACATTATAGATTCTAGAATAGGCATACATTCCTCAAAAAAAAAAATAAGAAAAGTAAAATGAAGTTTATGGGTAAAGTAAAAGTAAATGGAATTTTTTTAAGAAAAGTGGACTTGGTATTTTGAATGAAATTCCAAGTAGGCATGTAAATCTTATTTGAATGAGAATCAAAGCCCATACAATTCTAGCCATTTTGCAATGGTTGTTTTTGTTTTAAAATTATTAATTTCCTAGTCTAACCTAGGCTAACCTAAGTTTAAATCCAATTTTAAGTTTTAATTTTTTGAAATCTAAGTCTAAGGTTCATGTTTTTAGGTTCTTATGACAACCTAAGTTTGAAGAAGGATTGATTTAAAGTTAAGTTCTTATGCCAACTTAATATTGGAAAAGAGTTGATTTGAATTAGGCTCTTATTCCAACCTAATTTGAAAAAGAGTTTCATTAAATTAAGTTCACATTCTAACTTAATTTGAAAAAAAGGATTTAAATTAGGTTCCTATTCCACCCAAATTTGAAAAAAAAAAGGATTTGATTAAATTAAGTTCATATTCCAACTTAATTTGAAAAGGGAATTTTAATAAATTAAGTTTTTATTCCAACTTAATTTAAGAAAAAGATTTGAATTGAATTAAGCTCTTATTCCAACTTAATTTGAAAAAGAGATTTGTGTTAGGTTCCTATTCCAACCTAATTTGAAAAAAAGGATTTGATTAAATTAATTTCATATTCCAACTTAACTTGAAAAAAAAGAGATTTGATTTTAAGAAAAGATTGATTTATTTATTTTTGGAAAGAAATTAGTTTTTAAGGTTTGAAATTTTTAAATCCAATTGTCTAAGTCTAACTCAAAAGCCCAAATGATAGCCTTTTGAAATTTAAGCAACTAATTAATCTAAAAATAAATTTTCAAGGAAAAGAAAAGCTTAGAAGTTTAAAGTTCATACATTTCTTGATGATATTGGTTGTGGTTGCTTGAGTGTGTATCCAGACTAGAGTTCCATTTTTATTTAGGGTTTGATAACTAAAAAAGCAACTGGCTTAGGACTGTTTAAGGAAAATGCAATCCCAAGCGGACTAGCAGCCAAATTTATTAATGAAGCGAATTTTAGGTTGTTCGCACTAAGGAAGATTGAACCATTTTCTTTTAAAGAAGAAAAGAGGGAAAAGTAAGACAACTAGCAATAAGGTTTAGTTCGTTGAATGGGATCATGAAAAGTGAGGTTTGAAAGCCTATTTATAGTATTTTGGAAGGTTAAAATACGAAATTTTGAAAAAAAAAGGTCGGATTAGGGCTCCATGGTAGATTATTTGCCTATTGTGATAGTTTTTTGCTGACACAATAGGCCTGCTTTGTATAAAAATTTCAAATTGTTTTTTTAGGCCGATACGACGTCTGATTCATACGATTCTAGGTGTGTTGACTTTGTTATCACATGGACTTTCCTTTAGGTACAAAATTATTAGTTCAAACCTTAGTTCTATTTTTTTCCAATTCAAATATTATTAAATTCATTTTCTTGCCCTATGAAGGAGGAGGAGGAGGAGGACTGATAAAATTTTACGTTCGCGAATGAAAATTATGTTAGTGCAATGGCAATTTATAAATATATAAACCAATCACAACTAAAGTAAGTAGTAAAATAGAAATAAACATGTCAATTTTGTTTATTTGATTAGTTTGGTACTTAGAGTTATGTCCCAAATATGTCTACATATCATTTTGAATGGGAATCAAAACTAACAGGTTTATCCATTATGTGATGCTTGATTTAATTATCTTTTTTTAAATAATATTTTGGGTGGTGGTAAGATTTTATAATTAAAATAAATGAAAGTAATTGAATTGAAATTGAAATAACAAGATTGACTTAAAAAGATATGTACCTTACATTGATGAGACTTCAAAAGAGGAGGTAGGCCTTTAGTAGCCGGATTGTAATTACACCTTACATGGGAGACTGAACAGTAAAAAAAAACTAGAAAGCCTACTCATTTTCTAGCTTGAGCTATTAAAAGATTAGGCTATAGAGCCTTACCTTCACTGTGTTGGGAATATTCAGCATCCAAGCTTTACCATCTCTTTTTGGGTTCTTGCTATAGGTTGTTAAAATTTATTGTGTTGAACCCTATGCCACTAGTTGCTTGGCACTACGGGAGGGGGAACAATAAATTTAGCTTTCTTAAAGACATCAACGGGATTGAATATTTGATATTGTAGCTTTCTTCCATACAATAAGTGCCTTTTTCTCTAATATTGGTATAATCAGCCACTGCCACCTCTAATTGATTTATATCTTGGTAGTATATACCCATAAAAGTCTTCCTCCTTTACTTTTCGTAATAGATGATTTTCTCATATTCAGCCACCTTAGCAGCTAACTCATAGAATTCCTTGAACTTCATGCCCTGAAATTTCTTCCTCAATTTAATGTCTAGCCACTTTAGGCCATTTTCATAAACTTTATCTTAAGGATATAAATTTTACAGCAGTTCCTCATCTTCTATAAATTTTATAGTGATTCCTCATCTTCTTGTACTTGTTATAAATTTATTAGTAATTTTGTCGACCTTCTGAGTAACTTGTGCAAGTTTTATAATACATACTTCAGGTTCAGTCCTAAAGAATTGTGTATGAAATTAACGTTCCATCTCAGGCTAGGTAAAAATTGAATTCTTGGGGAGAATAGTATATCAAGTAAATGCAATATTGATTAAGTAATCCGAAAACAGCCTCAACTTAAAGCAAAGTGAAATTCTTATAATTTGCTAATTCTCCATACTATATGGTGAATCTAGCATTATGTTCAAGCATGAATTATCCATCTTATCTAAAAAATAGGGAGAAATCTAGAATATAATATCCTTTGGGATAGGGATTCTCCATATCTATTATTTTCGATATAACTTCACGATTTCAGGGCAACCAATTTATCTAAGGCTGGGCTCGTATAAATCTTGCATAGTTTCTCTAACATCTCCTATATTAATGTTTGCTATGAACCTCTGCTCCTATGGAATGATTTGGTTTGCTCTACATCCTGGCTATGGACCAGTTTACATATCATACATAAGTGGTTGATGGGACAAATTGGTTGAACCAAAGAACTACTGGGAAGCAACATGCTTGCCATTTTGACGGTTGTTTCCACACGCCCCTTTGCCTCTGATAATTTCCATTCCCTTCTTCTCTTTTGCGAGGAGGAACATACTTTTATTCAGTATAGTCTTGTGGCTTATGCCATTCCACAAGTTTAACCACTATGGATTGCCCCCTGAGCTCATCTACTATCTATTTAATCTATATGGTCCCTACATTTTGGATTGATGGACTCATTTCCCTTTAGGATCGTTCTTTGTGAAAAATATTGCTTAAAGAATGTGTCATTACTTCATGATACTTTTGAAACTGTCTTTGTGATTACCACATTCCTTAGTATTTCAAGGAGCATTTTTTGCCTCTCATCATCATTAATGGTTGTGGAAGTCTTCTTGGTAGTTTCCACAGTCCGTTATGCCTAAGGTGCATTTCAAGTTTCACCAGGAGGCAAATTTCCCTTCTCTATTTGTTCCACCACAAAAGGAACAAATCCTTCCTGCCCAACTGTTGCAGAAGTAACCTTTGAGTCATTTAGCCCGGTAGTATCATTTTCTGAAATTCTTTTAAGGAGCATTGCCTCAAACTCATCCTATATGGTGTGCCAAAATTGTTTCCTCAGAAATGAGTAAACCCATTGGCCTTAGATTCATATTGATTACGGGCATGACAAAGGTTACAATTCCCTCAAAGACTAAAGTGAATCCTAACTTCTCTCAAACGATTGTATGTTTCTTCAAGGACCATAAAAGAAACAAAGTTCTTTGTTAATAAATTCATTTGGATTCTACAAATAAAACCAAATACTTAAGCTATATAAAACAACTATGAATTGATAATAAAAATAAAATACTAAGAACAAGTAATTACAAAACTTATTGATAAAATAAAACATGAAATTCATAATCCAAGTTATAGGGTGTTGAGTTGAAAAGTAAAGTGATGCAAGGTTTTTTGGAATAATTTGGATTTCTTCTAGTTTATGCAGAGAATTCATTGTCTTTTTTATGGCCCTTCTACTTTTTCCAATTTTCTTTTTGAAATCTCCTTCCCTGAATCACACTTCCTTGATTCTCGTTCTCATCCTACAACCACATCCATTTTGTCTTCATTTGATTATAGTATACTGGCTTATTAGCCTTCTGGATTATAGGACTTTAGTTGAGGGTGAAGTAAGAGCTGATGGCTGAAGATATTTTAGTCTCATTGGGTTTTTCTGCTTTTTAAGCCTTAAGCTTATTGGACCAATTAAGCCAATTTATTTAGGATGCAAACAAAAGTGTTATTGTCCAAGGAATTGGCGAATAGAAAGCCTTTTAGGACAAAATGACTCAATTGAATAAAATCTGTGGATTTGAGGTGAATTATAACCCGATTTGTATTTCCATTTCTAATTCAAAGGACTGACATTGGAAGACTCTTATGTCCCATTATTATTTCCTATTTGAGACGATTGCTATAATTCTGCATCTTTCTTTCTAAATCCTAATTTCTTACTTGTTGATCATTTTATGTCGTGATGGGCCTTCATGAATTTGCCTTATCGATTCCGATTATCTATTATGATTTCTATACCTTTGCATGTATGCATTTATGATAGAGCCCAACCGTAGTGGGGGGTATATCACTAAACTATGTGCACATGAAATTATATATGAAAATGAGAAGTTACTATCCTAGTATGAGGCTTAAAGCCTATATGTTATATGATGCTGTCATTTTATATGCTTTTATTTTCTCCCATGTAACCTCCTTAGATTTATGATTTATTTATTATAAGTTATGGCCCATTGGCCAATATACTGATAATAATTTTCTAGATGAATCAAGCCATTATATGTAAATTATATTTACTAAGCCTTTTTTGTGAAATGACCTTAATAATGGTTATAAGCCACCTTAGTACCCATGCATCTCATGCTATACACTCATTGAGTTGACAACTTACTAAATTATCTGTGGTTTGAGACTTATAGGGTAGCAGAAGTCCTAATTGGAATATTTCTCTAAAACTTTATGGGTTGTAATATATAATATAGTGTGTAGTAAGCGAAGGTGACATAATAAAAAAATTTGCATATGTAGAGTGCAATGCCACCAAGATAACCTAATATATATACATACATATGTTTGTTCACGTGGCAAATAATGACTAGTTAAAATTAACTTGGGTTAATAATAAATTAATTTAAGCATACACATGATACAAAAAGGTTTGAGGGCCTAATTAGACTTATACTATACGCCCGACGACCTTAAATTGACCTAGAATCTAAGACCGTCTTCAAAATTGGAGTATGCTTACAAGTTAAAATTTATTAGCCTCTAATATTATCGCTCATAGTAAAAATATAATTGGAAAAAAATAAAATTTTAATTTAAAATTTATTTTAAATAAAATTATATGAAATTCAATTGAATTATATATTTTAAATTATATCATATCATAAATGAAAATTTATTTATAAATAAATTTTATATTAAATTTATTTATAAATAAATTATATAATTTAAAAAGAAAATGACAATCTCCACTATGTTTTTTTAAATTTTTATTTTTTTAGTAAAAATATTTTAATCATTTTATTATAAACTCATTATAAACTATATAAAATTCACGATCTCATAATAAAATACATGATAAACTCATTATAAATTATTTGTAAATTAATGATAATTTAGTATTTTGGTAAATATTTTATAAATTATGATATTTTAATAAATAATTTATAAATATAGTAAATTTAAAATTATTTTTATATTTTTATTAAAAGTCCTAATTTAAATGCATTAACCAAATAAATACTTTGCAAAATTTATTTTATAAAGGATTAATTATACTGTATACGAAAAATCTTTTCTGTTTTCAAATGTACTGTACACGGAGAAAATTTTTCATTTTTACTGTTTGATGTACTTTTTTTTTGTTTTTTTATAATTTTCTTTTATTTTCTTTTTTTATTTATTAATATTTATTACTTTACTTATAATTTTTTTAATATCATATTTTTAATATATATATATATATAATATATACAATATATATAAAATACATACTAAATAATATAAACTAAATCTATTTATTTATAACACATCAACGATGTATCTATAATAGATGTATAATATATGTACATAATATTCACACAATATTTAATAAATTTTTTTTATAAAATATATACAATTTAATTAATAAATATATAACACACATATAACATCTACAACACATTTACAATATATTTACATCACATCTACTATATATTTATATAATAAAATTGTATTTATTTTTTTTTAAAAATTTCATATATATAATATATAAATTTTTATTTAAAAATAAATTTAATAATTTTTATTAATATATTTTTATATATTTTATTTGTTTTTATTTTTTAGTGTTATTTTTTTATAATTAATAATAAAATTTTTTAATGAAAAATTGTGATTTTTATATAATAAAAATAATTTAAAATATTAATTTTTATTATTTTATTAAAATATTTTCATTTAATATTAAAATTTAAAAAAATTAAAAATTTTAAATAAAATATTAATTACAGAAAATATATTTTTATAAAATAAAATTTTTTAATTAAAATTCAGATATTTTAAAAAATTTATATTAATTTTTTTATAATTATGTAAATATTTTTAAATTTTATATTATTTTTATAAATTGAGGGTGGTGGATCATCAACTCGAACCAATAATTACCCCAGGGTACATGTCAGCTTTTGTTCAATTTTCATTCCCCAAGCAAGCCCCGAACAACCACCCATTCCTCTATTATTCTCTGTTTTTCATCTTCAATCTTTGTTTATCTCCAATGGCGAAAACCCAGAAAATTAAGAAAACCAAATTAATAAAACAGTCAGAGACCAATTCCAAACAAAATCCACTCAAAAAACCCAAATTAAAGAAACGGAATCCCAAAGTTCCCTCCTCATCACCCACCATCAACACTCCTCCTCCTACTCAAACCACCCACTCAGATTCCGCTTCTGATTCCCAATCTGACTCAGTCGATCTCCAAACCCTCCTTGAACCCTACACCAAAGACCAGCTTATCGAACTCATCTCTCTCGCCGCTACCCAAAACCCCTCTCTACACCTCCTCATCAATCAACACGCCAACCAGGATGCCTCTCATCGGAAAATCTTTGTCCATGGCTTTACCTGGGATACCACGTTTGAGCACCTTCTCTCTGTATTCGAGCCTTTTGGTGAAATCGAGGATTGCAACGTTGTAATGGATAAAGTTACCGGCAAAGCTAAAGGGTATGGCTTCGTTTTGTTCACGACACGAAAGGGAGCAGCTGTGGCGTTAAAAGATCCCAAGAAGAAGATTAATAATCGGATTGCTAGCTGCCAATTGGCGTCTATTGGACCGGGCGCTAACGTGGGTAAAGATCAGGAAACCGGAGCTAGGAAGATATACGTGAGTAATGTGCAACCGAATACTGATAAAGAAAAGTTGAAAGCTTTCTTCTCCAAGTTTGGAGAAATCGAGTCTGGGCCGATTGGTTTTGATAAGGAAACGGGAAGGTCAAGGGGTTATGCTTTATTTGTTTATAAGACCGTAGAGGGAGCTAAGAGAGCACTAGAAGAATCACACAAAATATTTGAGGGTCAGCAGTTGTTTTGCTCTATAGCCACAGAAGGGAAGAGCAAGACTAATCAGGTGCAAATGCAGCAACAGCAGCAGGTGAAGCAACCACAGCAGGATCAGATGTTGGCAGCAGTAGCAGCAGCCCAGAACTTAGCATTGTTCGGGCAGCACCCTGGGCTTAATCCGGTGTATGGTGGGTTGTTAGGAAATCCGGCTGCTGCTCCTGCTCCTGCTGGGATGATTAATCCATTAATGGCTGGTGCAATGAGTCAGAGTCTGGTGCCAACAAGTCAAATTGGAGGGCTAGGAATTGCAAATCAACCAGTGCTTCGAACTTATGGGACAGGGCGGGGATTGCAGCATTTTTACTCAAGTTCGCAGATTGGACAGGGTGGGGTGGGTAAGAGTCAAGGGCTTGGTGGGTCATTTGCTGGATATCCACCGTATACGTGGTATGCTTTTTTTAAAGATTTATGTATTTTTAGTTCTCTAACCTCACGTTTATTTGCATGTTCAATTTTAATTTGTTTTTACATTCTGAATATCGATTGCTTTTTTATATTTGAAACATCTAAAATTTGGTCTAAATATAGATTGATTGACAGTAAATTGTGCGTTCATTACTGAAAATTATATATGCACGTTTAAAATATAGGGAGAGGGAACGGTGCAGTTAATTTTATTATGTACAAAGATCAATATGAGAACTTTTCTTCTTATCTAAATGGGTTAATATATCACTGGATTTTAATTTCTAATGGCTGGAATCCTTTTAAATGATGTTTTAGATTTTAGATTTCTATCTTATTCCTATGTTTAGAAAGCTAGCGGATTTGCATGCTCTTACTTACAATTTCTTATGGTCCTTCTATAATGTTTAGTGATGGAAATGTTGGGGTAGGAACTAGGAAAAATAATAACAATACAATAGTGGAAAGGCAAGGTCAAAAGGCTCTAAGTTCATTCAAGTTAGATGTTTAGCCCAGGTTAGCAAATCCCTGGTCTGCTGCCTTAGTCTGAAGAGGAGAATGAACACATGTTATATTTTAATTTTCCTTGTTGATAAGTTCAAACCTACTGTTATTAAACAAGATGTTTGTGATTTGCAAAATAGCTAGGGGGTAAATGATAATATTTCTATATTTATCCTTCAAATGTCACGAGGGTTACTTGATTCACTTGAACCCAGCTAACTTACCATTGCTTTGGAGATTGGTATTCCCTTCTATAGTACCATATACCTGAGCCCCTACCCCGCCATAATATAGCACATGTGTGCCTCCACAGAACTAATTCTCGAAGATGCAGATTTATCTCTCATTCCCTTGCCGGTGATTTCAGCTCCATTGGGTTAATTTTTTCTTGGTTCCAATTTGTCCTATTTTTTGCATTTTATTATTTAAAAATCTTTAAAACTTAAAAAGCTCTTTTTTACCCTACATGACTCTCATCCTTGCTTGCCTCTTAATATTCAGTTCTATGCATCCCTATTTGGACTTTTCTTTTTTGTACTCTCATTTTGTTCACATGCATGCATCTGTGTCTCCATATTGCTCATAAGGCTGGAAAGCCTATGGCATTGAATACATTTACATGCATCCCTGTCACTTTTCTTGTTCTTTCTTTCTCATTTTTGAAACTAGCACATATTTAGTTTTTCCAGTGCCTGTTCTTATTTGGGTTTTTTTTTTGTTTTCTAGTTTTTCACTACCTAGCTTTTTCTCTTATCACATCATCATTTCACTCGATCAAGTTGCTTCTACAATAGCACTAACCCAAAAGTTTGTTAAGGGCTGTTTTATGCTATTTATAAAATGTTTTTACCATTTTATTCTACTTATAACCACAATTTACTACATTTTACATGTTACTTGATGCAAGCGTTTTTCATTCTACTTGTTAGAAGATTTTCATCTTCTTAGTTGCATGCAGATCTCTGATCCAATTGCGAGATCAGTGCAATTAGATAATTTATGATTGGTCAGTATTGAGCATAACTGTTTAATGAAAGGTTTGTTAATTGGATGGTAATTCATCCATGTTGCTTTTCTGTTTACAGTTGTGGTCCATGAATATTGGCCAAGTCAATGTGCGCAATTTCTTTTTCCATTTTTATTGAGTATTGATATGGTTATATATATATATATTCATTTCTTTTCATGATTTCTAATTTCGTATTCTCAAGCTTACTTTATTTATATGTTTTATTAAAACTTTTTTGTTTGAGGTCAATTATAGTTTTATCTTACTTTAGTTCCTTTACATGGTTGGGCTCTACATTTGCAGATGATTTGCTGCTGAGCTTGAGGAATGATGTTCATGCTTCTTTGGGGAATATTACCTAGGAAATTATTGTGGGTCAATTGCTAGTTGAAATTTGAAGTTTGAAATTTTCTCATATTTTGTAATGTTTTAAGTTAGCCAAGCTAAAGTAAAGCTTGGAAGACTATTTCTCTTCTTTTTAATTTTCATTGTTTTGTTCTGTCTTGTTATTCTCTTAATCCTGCTTGTATTGTAAGGATTGACAACTTCTATTTTTGTTTATGAAATTTTAATTTCTTTAATTTTTGGCATTACCCATTTTTTATTTTGACATCTCAACTACATTTGAAATTTAGGGTCATCATGTTTGCTTTTGTGTTTTCATGTAATGCATAAGTTGATTTTATCATTCACAGAAATATTGGATTTGCTGGATTGGCATTATTTATTCTTCTTCTTCTTTTGGAATTTTTTACTTGTACTGCTTTTATAATCTAATTTCAAAAGTATTCAACATTGTTATGTCAGGTTATTGTTTATGTTAAAGCTCTTTAAGCATCTAATGTATTTGAGGCATTACATAGCTATATACTTGCAACTGATTTTTTTTTTCCTCTTAAAATATTTTTATGAATATTGTTTTTGCAATTGGTAACTATACAAACATTTGCACATCTATTATGTTGTACAAATATATGCATCTTATGAATGATTTGGAATTTAACTACTAGATAACTTGATAATTTGTCATGGGATCATGTGGTTTAGTCCAGTGGTGTAATGTTGCAATTTATAAGAGTGCCTTTTTTTTTAAGTCCTAATGACCAAAAAACAAATAGCTGCAATCTTTTAATTTTTGATCAATAATTTTGATTTTGTTTTGTTTTTTGTTTTTTGTGTTGGTTTCTGGTCAAGATGGATAAATACACATTTATTATTACGCTTTTCTTTTCCTTTTTCCTTCCCCTACCACTTCTCTCTTGTTACATCGTTTCCTTCCATCTCTCTCTTTTCCCCTTTCTCTTCTTCCTTATAGCTTTTTTTTAATCAAAGTTCTTTTTTGGTGTATCTTTGTTATTTTGTCTCCTTATGGATTCTTCAGCTTGGATATGGCTGTCCAAGCTGTTGAAGTGCTACATTGAGTCTCTAACTTCACTTCACTCATCTCCACTCTATCTTATTCTTATTTGCGATTTTGGTGCTTTGCACTGCTGTGCTTTAGAATTAAACTTAATTTAGTCTTTATGTGCTCTTTAGCTGGGCTTTGCTGGTGATCAATTTATGAACTTAGAGTTGACTTTGATTATTTGAGTGTCCTTTGATGGGATTTATTATTGGAATTGAGTTTGTTCTTTATAATTCAATAATAATAAAGAAACTGGATTTGATTTAGTAAAGTTGAAAATAGGCTGAGTATTGTTATTTTTTCTTTGGGGTGTGGAGGGGTTTCCAACTTTTAGGAGTTTTGTTGACCCGATTCTTGACAAAGAAAAAGCAACACCACTTGGAAAATGAAGAGATAGAAGCAAGTGTTGGAGAGAGAAGATTGGGGAAAGTGAAAGAAGGAATTTTTTGTAAAAGGTTCAACCTTGTTTCTTGTACAGTTGTTTTTGGATTTGGAATATTTGATTTTGTTAACACTTAGTATTTCAAGGTGACACAGGGCATTAAATATAATATTTATTATCTGATTTTTTTTATACAAAAATTAATCCTATTTCGTCTAGAATTTTTATCCTATTCCTTTTAGGATAATTTCCCTATTTCTTTTAAGCAAATTGTTAGGATTCTTATTATAATCCTCCTAGGATAATTATTTCCCTAATCCTAATCCTAGTCCTTTTAGTATTTTTATTTCTTTTAGTATTTTTTAATTTTAATCCCTTTCGGATTTTTATTTTATTTATTTCTAGGATCCTTATTTGTTTATGCCTATAAATATAGCCCTTCACAAGCATTGTATTCATTCATAATTCATTCACAATTCAATCAATACAATTTCTTGAAGATTTTTCTTCTTTCAAACACTTGTGTTTGTTGAAGTCTCTTGCTTACGCTGTGTCAGATGGTATCAAAGCCTGATTATGGCTACCGACGGTGACGATAGTGGTTCTCGCGACGGTGATCGGTGAACTGGAGTCCTTGACCAAAAGGACAAAGCATTGCAACGTTTGGAGCAACGGATTCGAGTGTATGGAAAGACATATCGAATAAATTGCTGACCGTCTTGGGAATCTAGGAATTAATGAAAATAGGGAGATGATGGACAATAGAAGACCAAGAGATGGTTTAGCTCGTAGCAACCCTATTGACGAGACAATATGTTTGTGATGATGAAGATTCAGAAGAAGAAGATTACGAACTTCAAGACCAATCCAGGTTTCGGAGATAAGATGATAATGAAAGAAGAGGTTTGCGTGGATTTGATGAACATGAAGATAGAGAGTATAGACTAAGGGTTGACATTCCTAACTTCAATGGGAATCTTAGCATTGAAGAATTTTTAGATTGGATAGCTGATGTGGAGAGATTCTTTGATTATATAGAGATAGCACTGGAAAGAAAGGTTAAATTAGCTGAAAGGTGGAGCCTCCGCATGGTGGGATAAACCATAGCATAGGAGGGAGAGAGAAGGAAAAAGACCTGTTCGCACATGGTATAGAATAAAATATTTATTGCAAAGAGAATTTTTACCTCTTGACTATGAGCAAATTCTTTTCCAACAATATCAAAGATGTCAGCAAGGAGGTAGAATAGTTCATGAATATACTACTGAATTTATGAGATTAGCAGAAAGAAATAACCTCCATGAATCATAAGGACAACAAGTAGCAAAGTATCTAGAGGGATTGACGCCTGTAATCAAAGATCGAATTGGTGTTCAAGTATTACGCACCTCATCTGAAGCTAAGAATATGGCTATGAAAGCTGAATTGATGCAGCAAGAGAGAGGAAGAAGGAATTTCGATCCCTATAAAGCTTCGGAACCAGTTGAAAGAAGCAAAATTGATCAAGAATATGGAGGACGCAATGAAATACTTTAACACCAATAGCTTTAATAAGGAGCAACCGCAAGATAGTAAGGTGATGAGAAAGAAGCCGATGAATGAATCTAAGGAGGAGAAACACAAAAGAATAATAATCCCTATGCTAGACCTATCATTGGAAAGTATTTCAAATGTAATCAACAAAGCCATTGCTCTAGTGATGACCCTTCAAGGAAGACGGTGAATGTGGTTGCACGGGACAAAGAGGAAGAATCTTAGGTGTGTTGTGAAGCTGAAGGAGATGAAGAACATGATGAGGAGTTTGATGGAGGTCAAAATTACATTGTGAGAAGATTGATGCTAACTCCAAAGCAAGAGGACCAGACTCAATGACATCAATTGTTCTGAACTAGGTGTGCTATTAATGACAAAATATTTGGTGGTATTATTGATAATGAAAGTTGTGAGAATATTATAGGCAAAGAGACTGTGAATAGCTTCGGCTTACTAATAGAAAAACATCCCAATCCATACACTTTTAGGGTGGATCAGGGCAACAACCGGCACGATTGAGGTAAATGAAAGGTGCAAAGTGCCATTTACTATTGGCAAATGCAAAGATAAAATTTATTGTGATGTGGTAGATATGGATGTTTGTCACTTGTTATTTGGAAGACCATGACAATACGATGTTGATGCTCACCACTCTGGACGACAAAATACATATAGTCTTGAGAAGTGAGGGGTGAAGCATACTTTGTTGCCTTAGAAGAACAAGGAGGCTAAGAAAAATAAGAAGACATTCTTGATTATCACAAGAGAGTTTGAAGTGGAAGCTAAAGAAACAAGCAAGTGCACGCCTTGATTGTAAAACAAGTCCTTGAGGTAGAACTAAAACCTCAAGTGGAGGAGTTTTCAGAATTAGTTTGGCCTGTATTAAAAGAATTCGAAGAATTAATGCTGAATGACATACCCAATGGTTTACCTCCCATGCGCGAAATCCATCATCATATTGACATGATCCTAGGAGCTATTTTACCAAATTTGCCACACCATCGAATGAGCCCAAAGGAAAGCGAAATACTCAAAGAGAAGGTGGAAGAGCTATTCAAAAAGGTTTTATTAAGGAGAGCATGAGTTCATATGCTGTCTCTGCTCTACTTGCACCAAAGAAGGACGGAAGCTGGAGAATGTGTGTAGATAGTCGTGCTATAAATAAAATCACAGTGGGTTATAAATTTCCTATTCCAAGATTAGATGACATGTTGGACCAATTACATGGTGCAAGGTGGTTTACCAAAATTGATCTAAAGAATGGGTACCAGCAAATTCCTATAAGTCTAGGAGATGAGTGGAAGACAACCTTCAAAACAAAAGAGGGGCTTTGTGAATGGCTTATCATGCCTTTGTACCTAGCACATTTATGAGGTTGATGAATAAGGTATTAAAGCCTTTCATTGGATCTTTTGTGGTTGTTTATTTTGGTGATATATTGATCTATAGCAAATTCGAGGAGGATCATTTGTTGCACTTGAGAGAAGTACTAACAGCCTCGCAAAAAAACAAACTTTATATGAATTTTAAGAAATGTAGCTTTATGACCAATAAGCTATTATTCTTGGGATATATTGTAAGTGTTGAAGGGATACAAGTGGATGATGCAAAAATTAAAGCAATAAGAGAGTGGTCAAGTCCAACTAATATTTTTGAGGTTCGAAGCTTTCGCGGATTAGCTTCTTTCTATTGATGTTTCATCAAGGATTTTATTATAGCACCTATAACTGAGTGCTTGAAGAAAGAAAAGTTCAATTGGGGAAAAAAAGCAGAAAGCAATTTCACACTACTTAAGGAGAAGTTATGCACTGCACCTATTCTTGCATTGCCTGATTTTGAGAGGTTATTTGAAGTAGATTGTGATGCTAGTGGAATTAGGATCAGAGCTGTTTTATCCCAAGAGAGAAAACCAGTAGCATACTTCATTAAAAAACTAAGTGATGCGCGGAGAAAATGGAGTACTCATGACAAAGAATTCTATTTAGTCGTGCGCGCTCTTAAGACATGGGAGCATTACTTCGTGGGAAAAGAGTTTATTTTGTATTATGATTATGAAGCCTTGAAGCATCTAAATAGCCAAGCGCAAATTAGCAAAAATTGCATGCAAGATTGTGTCAATTCTTACAAAAGTTTCCTTTTCGGCTAAAGCACAAATTTGAAGTTCAGTTGAAGCTTTAAGCAGCCAATGCCAAATATAAGAAAGCAGCAGAAAAACACAAACGCAAGCAAATATTTTCAGTTGGATATCAAGTAATGGTATTCCTTTGACGTGAGTGATTTCCAGTGGGTTCCTATAGCAAGCTACAGCTGAAGAAATATGGTCTTTATACCATCATTCAAAAAATCAATGACAATGCCTGTGTTGTTGATTTATCAGAAGATATGAGCATTTCACGAACCTTCAACGTTGCTGACCTGTATCCATTTTATCCTGATGATGCACCACTATATCGAAGCTCTGATTTGCACTCGAGGATGAGTTTTTTCCAAGTGGAAGAGACTGACGCATGTCATTAAATATAATATTTATAATTTGATTTTTTTAAATTAAATTAATCCTATTTCGTCTAGAATTCATATCCTATTCCTTGTGGGATAATTTTCCCTATTTCTGTTAAGATAATTATTAGGATTCTTATCATAATCCTCCTAAGATAATTATTTCTCTAATCATAGTCCTTTTAGTATTTTTATTTCTTTTAGTAATTTTAATTCTAATTCCTTTAGAATTTTTATTTTATTTTATTTAGGATCCTTATTTGTTTATGCCTATAAATATAGCCCTTTATAGGCAGTGTATTCATTCATAGTTCATTCAATTCAAATTTTTTGAAGATTTTTCTTCTCTCAAACACTTGTGTTTGTTGAAATCTCTAGCTTCTGCAGCATCATAAGGTGAAGCAAAAATTTCAGTTTTCAATGCATGAAGCTTTTGGAGTTTAAGCTTTAACTTCACTTTTTTCAAATACTATATATATATATTTTTCTGTTATGAATTACACAGATTTCTTAACTTCCTTTATCTATTGGGTTGAGAGAATGTATTTTGATCCTTCTTTCGTGTGGAAATTGTGGTAGGGACATAAGGTGAGTGAGTGCCAAAAAATCAACCTGATCAAACTATTTGTTTGAGGGTGGCAAGAGCCTATTGGATTATCTCTGATAATCTATAATCAATAAATAAATTTTATTTGCAAGATGAACTTACAGCTGCATAATCAGAGAACAATTTGCAGGATATTTTTTTTCATATCTCCTGTTGGTTGAGGATACGCTAAATTTCTTTCCATGGGTTAGCAAATGCCGTCGTCTGAACTTCAATAGACAATGCCTTCTTATGCCTTTTTTTACCAGGCTTTTTCACTCCTTTTCTCAAATTGCAATTTTGTTTCTCATCTTCATATTTGGGCTCCTGCTCTCATGTGAAATTTGTGAGCTGCTTTGGTTCAAATAAACATTCTGATAAGTTTGTTTAAATTAGTTGTACCTGTTATGGCACTAACTTTTGAATGACTGGAGAATATTAGTGGTTATATTGCGCTGTTAAGTATACTAATTATCTTTGCTATGAGAGTAAAGGGAGCTTAGATATGTTTATAGAATGCACATAGATATGTTCATGGAATGCACATATTGCAATTTTCATAAATTTCACTTGTTGCTGAATTTATCACTGATGCAATAAAAGTCACTAAGCTTTATTGAAATTGCCTTTTAAGCATTTTTTGGTAGTGGGGATGCTCATAATCCTTGGAGGCCTTTTGAGGTTAAAATAGAGAAGTTTTGGTGGCAAGAAAGATGCGAAAATTCTTTGGAATAGTCCCTTTTTTTGAACTAGTATTATGGAGACTTTAGATAGAAGCATGTCTCTTCCAAAAATTGTATGTCATGTGGTTTGTTGTGGAAGACTTCTATGTGGGCTTATGCTTCTAGAGCTTGCAGAGCGGTCCCTTTGATTATTATCCTACTTGATCGATGGGTATTACTTTATTAGGCTGTCTTTTATGTTCTTGTTCGTACTTTGTAGTTGTCTTCCAAGTTAATAGGGGGGTCTCTTGTTCTATGTTTGTGGTCTCTAAAAGTGTATTACTGCTTAATAACCCCTAAACTTTGATCAATTTAACTACAATGTTATTTTAATTTAATTCTCAGTTAATTCAGCAATGCAATATCCTCCTGCATTCCTCATTTTTGACTAATATTCTCTTTCCTAGCTTCACGACTCTCTGATTGGAATATTGTGTCCGAAAGTTTCTTATTCTTCAAACATCAAGCATATGAATTGTTTATCATCCAGTCTTTCTGCCATTTATTTTTGCCTTATTTATCACATACTACTCTATGCCTCTCATCTCCTTAGTATCCCTACAAAATCCTTCACCATCTAGTTCCTTTCAACATCTCTAGATCCTCTTTACTTCACTCTCCCTCATTTGCCACCAACCCATTCACTCTTTGATGTTTGTACAAGTTGAACTAGTAACAATTTCTTCAAATGTGTTAAGTTTTTATCCTTTCTTTTCAATCAAGATGTCCAGGTCCAGGTTCTGCATCAAGGGGCTCGACAATAACATTAAGGAAAAGAGTGTTTATTTGTCACAATTTTTTACCAAAATATCATGAAAGAACAATTCATTCTGGAACCGATGTCATCATTCCAGTGGAAGATTGGCTATAATTAAAGATTATTACATTGTTGTTACACAAATTAATGTTGAAGGATTTATAAGCAACAAATGGAAGTCCATTTATATTAGTTTGCCTTTAATGAGGAATGTGAATAACTGGTGAACATTAAGTGATAAGTAATATTTATTTAGGTTATGGAAGGAGAATTGTCCTCTTGAGCATAAAAAATTGCTAAGGGAGGGGTAGTGAACGACTCCAAATGCAAGAAAATCTAGAATCAACAATGTCAATGGTGTTTAAACCCTATAATTGTTTTGATAGAAGTTTTTATTTTCTAAATCATTGATTTACAATCATTATTTTCTTTTTGATTAAATGCAATGTAAATGTATATAACTTTTGAATAAGTGCAGAGATTTAATTTTTCATTTTTTTGAACTGCTTAATTTATTTCATATTGAAACAAGGGGGATCACCAGAAACTTACTCCTCGAAAAATGCTTCACCAATTTTAGAACCCATTCACCTTAAATAGATTCCTTATGACGTTTATGTCTTTCCAACTGGAAGATAAAAAAAGAAATGCTAAATAAAGGTATTGAGATTTTATATATTACACTAGTCAGTTCTTGTATTTTTTACATCTATTTGTTGAGTCTCTGTGTTTTTAAAAAATAAACTACTTGGTTATTATATCAATATTTGTGTCTCAAAATCATTAGCCAATGAATTTAGTATTATAAAATGATTTTTTGTCATTTCTTTATATATGACTCTGTTTTTATTATTTGTTAGTTCATTTCGTTTTTTATTTTACTTTATATATAAATTATTTGAAAAATAATAAAAGATATTATTTATTTTTATTTGAAATTAATTTTTAGTAATATTTATAAAATTAAAATAAATGATGTGTAAAAAATAAAAATAAAAATAAAAACAAGCATGATTTAATAAATAACAAAGATATACATATATAAATGAAGAACAAAAAAGTAATTTTATAATGATAAAATTATTGATTAACAGCATTGAAACTGAAAAAATGACTAAATAGTTTAGTTTTTGAAAATATAGGGGCTAAATAGTTTAGTTTTTAAAAGCACATGAGCTAAGTAGTTTAGTTTTTAAAAATATAGGGATAAAAAAAATAGATGTTAAGAAAATATATGAACTAATTAGTGTAATATGTAAAATCTCGGGACTACATAATTATTTAGCAAAAAAAAAAAAAACATAAAAAAATTTTCTTTTGTGAAAATTTTTCCCACATATTTACTCTTTAGTTCACGATTGAGAACTTGAGCTCTTTTTCTCTCTCTGTTATGATAACCACAATAATTCTTTTTTACTCAATTTTCTTTTGTGACCTACAATAAATAACAAAAATTGTCTTTCAATAAAAGTTTTTGAAGAAACTGAAGAATTCTGCAACAAAAGGTAAGTTGGGTATTTAAAATTAAAGTTTTTTTATCCGTTCTAGTTAAAATATATAACCATGTTTGAATTATCATAAACTGGTACTTAATTTGTTCTTGTTTTTTTTATTAGAGAGATCAAATTTACATTCATAGGTCATATCTTGAGAGGTAAAGTTGTTTGCAAATAAATATAATACGACAATGACTATATAGGAAATAGTTGTGCTGTAAGATTGTATGAAATGGCTGTGCAATATAATTATACGATTGTTTATAGAACATTTAACACGATTATGTGATATAATTGTTAGAATATTCTGGTTTTCGTTGCTATTATGTAAATATATGTATTCTTAATTTATGTATACTTCTAATAGAAATAGGATTCTTCTCTATAAATTCATCCTAACTCTATTATAAATTCAAGATTGAGGAGCAATAAAATTAAAATTTCTCCCAAATTCTTCATGGTATCAAAGCCACCCCTCTTTCTTCTTCCTTTTCTTCTTTTTCTTTTTTGTCTATCGATATTGGGTTATTTTTTGCCTAGAAACTGGTTAATTTTCGCTCACCACCCCTCCCTAGTGTTGGAGATAATGATCCCACATCAGTAAGGAAGCCAAAGCTCCAGTCACATATAAGGCCGGACAATCCTCATATTGTCAACTCGGGTTTTCAGTGTGAGGCCCAACTCTAATATGGTATCAGAGCATTCATGCCCAAACGGGCTAGATCCTGAGCCAAATCCCCACCAGACTGAAGCTGATGGATTGATGCCAGCCGGTCCGCCCAACGTGGTAAATGGGCTCGTGGTAGCCTGTGTCAACCGGGTCGAGTCCCGGTTGCACTTGAGGGGGGATGTTGGAGATAATGATCTCACATCGGTAAGGAAGCCAAAGCTCCAGTCACATATAAGGCTGGACAATCCTCATACTGTCAACTCGGGTTTTCAGTGTGAGTTAGGCCCAACTCTAATACCTAGAAGTGCTGAATGCCTCCCTAAGAAGTTCTGTCGTCAGAAAGAAGCACGTGTGATCAAACACTCTAACGAAAGCATTTGGTCCGCCGGCTCGTGACATTTTTTCGGTGGCCTTTTCCAATGCAACTTCACTAAAAGCGTCGCCTCCTCTTCTCGACTCTATTGTTGACTTATTTTGAATTTTCGACATCTTTTAGTAATTGTTCTTCATTGGCAACAATAACCTTTTTTTTTTCTCTCCTAGTGGCTGTAGTATTTCAACAGTAGTCTCGATCCTGTTTACCTAGCAAATTCCTAGGTTTTTTGGGTGAATTTTCTGCCTCAGGCTATTTCAACAGTAGTTCTCTTCTCAAAGTGGCTGAACTTTCAGGTTCCACTAAATCTATTTATTCTCATCCAACTCTAATTCTTCAACTATTACTACTGTTAAATTGCAAGATTGTGATAATTATATTTCATGGGTTGCATCTGTTGAATTTTGGTTTATAGGTTAAGGTTATAATGACTATTTAGAGAAAAATGCTACTAATATTGATGAAAAAGAAAGAACATTAACTAAAATTAATGCACATTATGTAGTTTATTATGGTATTCTCTTGAATTAAAGTACTTACTCTATTCCAATATTGTAAAACTTGTTTTGAAATATGGACTAAGGCTAAGATGTTACATACCAATGATATTCAACACACTTATATGGTTGTCCCTAATCTTGTTATAAAAAATAAAAAAGCTCAAATTGATGATGGAAAGAGTAATTTAAACACTATTGCCCTCACAAATTAAACTTCCTAAAAATTCAAGCTTGGAGAACAAGTAAAAAAAGAGGTAAAAGTAAATAAATAAATAAAAGAAGGAGCCAAGCAAGGAGCACAATGCAATTAATAAAAGGAGCCAAACAATAAACTTTTTAACTAATTGAAGAAGAGCTAAAATAAAGAAAGTTGAGTCGAAAGCTTTTTAGAAGATGACAAACTCATGCAAAAGTTATATAGTATCATTTTAGCCTCAACCTATTAAAAACTCATTATAAGCTTTAAAAAGACCATTTTATTTTTCTTGAATTAGTGAGGTTTATTAGTGGAGAAAATTTAATTTGACATACATATAAGATAGGTGAGTTTATTTAAAAATCTATTAAAAATCTTTAATGAATGGGAGGGATATATTCTTATCTGAAGTGCAATAATTAATAGGAACTGGCTAAAGTTTTTGAATAAAGGAATGGAAAATGAAGTAAGTATAATTTCAGAGCTTAATTTAGAACTAAAATTTGAAATTTTAGTTGTTTAAAGTTTTTGTATATCAACTCCTAAGAATATTAAACATGTGATGATGCCTACGTGGAAGATAATTATTCTTGTTGCTTGAGGACAAATAACAATCTAAATTTGGGGAGTTTTATAAGACCATATTTGCATATAATTTCAAGGTTATTCTAGTTGCAAATTTATATTTTTATTAATTGAATTTGATCAATTTTTGTTTGTAAAAGTTATAATATTTACTATCTCAAGTATGGTCTTGAAAAAAAAAAACAGAAATTGAAGTTTATTTTGGCTAGAAACTATTGAAAATTGAAGAAAGAATATGCAAAACAAAAAGGAGGCTAAACGAGCTCAAAAATAGAAGAAAACTACTATACACAGTCATGTAAATCACTATACATGATTATACACTTGAAAATATTATTAGAAGGTAAACAAAAAGGTCTAGAAATGGCCTTGCATTTTATTTACACTACTATGGAAATCAAAACCAAGCTATCCAAAAAGAAAAGTGAAAAATTAAGCGAGGTCCAGAGGTGTTTTGAAGTATGCAGCCGTGCAAATGAAATACACAGTCGTGCACTCTGTTTGAAAGGAAATTTCGCAAAGTTTGAGCGGTATAATTATTTATGGACATGGAGTTCAAAAGGCACACTCATGTGAAACCTATGGCGGTTGAAAGTGCGATTTTCTTCAAAGATTTTTCCTAATTTTATTCCTACTTAGTTTAGAAGTTCCTAAGACCCCTATATAAGCCTCTAGCTCTATTCTCATCATCTTTTGTTCTTTTCAAGTTTTCCATTCTTTTTTAGGATTCTTGGATAAGAAGGAAAATGAGGCTTAGTTTTGAAAAAATTCAAGCAAAAGTCAAGAGCTCCATTCAATCCAAGCTCTTTAGTGATTTATTGTTTTACTCTTAAATTTATTTAGTCAATTTTATTTTCAATGTTCAAATTTTATTGTTCTTTAATTCTAGTTTTCGTTTCAATTCATACTATGAGTACCTAAAACCTTAAATTAGGGTTAAATGATTCTTTTGATAATTCTATGGTGAATTTCATGCCAATTTTATTTAATAATATTCTCTTTTGATTATTTTGTTATCTTTGTGCTCATTGCTTACAATTATCTGTCTAATAGTTGTATGATCTAAGTTATTATGTGATAAAATAATAGTGGAAGTATAATATTAATTCAAAAAGATAATAATCTTAAAAAACTTTTGTTTAGACTTTAGATATAAGAATACTTGAAAGGTTGTTTAAATATTTTCACAAATCTTAATGAATTGAATTAATTCTTATGGTCACAATAGTAGATGTAGAAATTAGTATTAATATTAGTTTTAGATTTTAGCATAGACTAAAATTTAATTTAGAAAAATTTAACTAATAATCAAACGAAAATAAGGTTATATTAATAATTTAGGGAGAACAAATCAATTAAAAAGTCTAGCCCTAAATTTTAAAATATAAGAGTTAAATTTAATGAGTTTTAGTTTTATTGATTTAGTTTTCTTAAATTTAAAATTAATTATTTTTCCAAATAATTTGAAATTAACCATTCTTCGTGAGAATGATACTCACTCATCATGTATTATCTGTTTGCGATGTTATATACTTGCAATTAAGTTAGGTATAATGCAGCAATTAGGGTGATAACATCAACTTCCTTGATAACTCATTCTTCATAGTAAAACAAACAAATCAAAGAGTGCCCTGGCTAGTTAATGCTAAACAATCCACAAGTAGTCAATAGTTCTCATGGGTAATTTCAACAGTTTGTTTATCTGGACTGGCAAGCTCAATACTTAGCAATACCTCTTGAGGTGGTTGCGTATTGGGATTTTTATTACCAAATTCTGCAGAAGGCCTGCCCTGTCCTACAAGGAAATCTGTGCGACCTGAATAGACAGATGTACTTGGAGTACCCATGCTAGAAGGAAGATTTGTCTCACTCTTTCTGAAAGTGTGAGATCTCAAGTCTTTATGGTCAAAGATTTTAAACAAATCAAGAATCTTACTCCAAAACGAAGCTTGTGAATAAGAGGTCATCAAGAGTTGTCTATTTTCATAGGCGAACATTACTGCAAATATCAACAGAGCTAGCAATGAAGCTATTCCAGCAATTAAAAATAAACCCCAGAAACTTTGCAGGCTAAGGCTACCAGAAGAAACTGATGTGCAAGGATCTGGACAATAGCTTTGATTGCCAAAAAACGAATTTTCAATTTCTTCCATCTTAACTCCCTCTGTCACATTCAAGATTGCCCTTGATATGTCAGGTACTAGAGGAGACCCTATAGGGAAAACCTGAAATAACTCACAAAAAAAAAGAAACCCAATCAGAAATCAAAATTTAGAATCAATAGGCTTTTAAATGTTAATAGGAGATAGAGAGGTAGCTTACAAATCCAAAGTCATCCGTTTTAAATGTGGGTTCAATCATTGTATATTTGGAGCAATTTTGTGCTAGAAGAAGTTTCATGTAAGGCACTTCATCAAAAGCAGCAGCAATGCCCCCATTTCCACTTTGTTGAAGAGTTCATCACATTCTTTAATAGAATTGAATTTCTTGAGCTTAGATTCATCAAAACCCAAACCTGTCAAAATTCCCAAAACAAAAGAATCTTTCTGGTACCCCGCATATTCTCCATTTTTAATTAGTTGATTTACATCAGTTACAGTAGGCAAAAGCAGCTGAACTGTGAGACTTGTTAAACTGGCAGCGTAGCTTTGTGTGAGAATCAGTACAACGAAACACCATATGATTGTCACTACTCTAGCCAGGTTGCTGACTACTCTTTCCCCTGTAATTATAGATAATTTTTAGGCACTCAAAAGTTGGATCACTAATTCATCACTCGAAAATTAAAGGCATTAATAATTAGCACTTACGATGAGCAAAAACCATGGTTGAGAAGGAAAACCAGAAGATAGTGCCAACTTGATGTGAAGGAGGACCTCTAAAGTCTTCATTGATTCTGTGTTCAAGAACCCAAACAACAAATCCAGTGAAAACAAAGAAACAGAAGCTTGTTACCCAAAGATCCCATGTCAAAGGCTTCAAGAAAACCCATGCATTTTTTTTCTTGTTGTCCTTGATTGGCACAATCATTGACACTCCTGATTCTGTAAAAGGCAATGTGAAATCTACATATAGTGATCTGTTAGCTATTATAGTTATATCTCCCACCACGGCATCGAATTTCTGTAAAGAAAAATACCCATTAATGGAAATTGAAAATTAAGTCGATGTATTGTATAGTGTAATCTGAAGATTGAAACTTTTACCTTCAAGTAAACTTGATAGATCAGGTCATTTTATGTTCCTGCACTAATACCATTTGGCATGGCAAAAGGGATGTAGTCATAAGTCAGAGCATAACGCAAGGCTTTCACCACAGCCTCAAAATCTTGTATACAGTAGCCTGTAACTTTTGGGGTTTTAGTTTCAGGATCTCTTGTAACCTTTACAAATTCACTGAACTCCTATTTGCAACTTCTTTCCATTTGCTGGAATCTCCCATCCTTTAGGAACAGAAGTTGAATCCCCTGGCCATATAACAGTTCCAATTTTGGATTTAGAAGCAGAATGTGAACTCGAGTTCAAATTTTTGACAAGGCCATTTTCAGTTGTCCAAAATCCAAGTCCTTTTGGTCCTTCACCAAATACATTAATTATCTGTAAAGTTGAAGTTGGTAGCTGCCCGTTAACAAAAAGGAAATCTCCAGTAAGGCCTTTGAAGCTAATGTCTGATAATGCTTGAACAAGACTTGGACCATTTTGAGACACTCCAATAGTTGCAAGGTCAGTTGAATTGTTAGAAGCATTTGCCTTTCGGAAGCCAAAATTTTCAAGTCCAGCTTTCTCAACTGCCATTGCCAATGCAATTGCAGCATCATAAGCCCACAGTCCATAAATATTCAATTCAGAATCAATTGTTCCTGGATTATCTTGCAGGAATTTCCTCTTACATCGAATCTGAAAATCTTCAAGCTCTCTAGTTTTTGGAATATAATGCCAAACACCCAATACTCCCTGTATTGAATCAACCACTAAAGGAGCTAGCAAATTCAAGAAATCAGTAATCCCACTAGTGAAAATCCAAACATAGCCTTCACTCATCATTTCAATCTCTCTTGCTTTGGCAAAAAACCGAGAGCCAAGAGAATGATTCATATGCACAACAAAAACTCTGGTTTGCATACTCATTAACCTGCGAAGCTCTTTCTCAATTTGATCATCTGTTGCATCGGGAGAAAGGGCACTAAAGTATGGGATAGGGGTTTTAATTGCTTGCAAAGCATCAATTAAATAAGGTATGAGCCCTTGACCATAATCATTATTTACATAAACAGGCACAACTTCTGTCCATCCAATGGTTTGAACAATTGCAGTAATGGCATTGAGTTGAGTTGAATCATTTTGTGTAGCTCTGAAGAAGTATGGACTCCGGATGGAAGCAAGGGAAGGACTTGATGCAGAATATGAGATGATAGGTACATTAGCTTTTTCTCCAAGTTCAATTACAAAATCAGCCTCTGCATGGATGTTGTTGGCCCTATGATTGCTTGCACTTCCTCATTTTTTATCAAGCCCAACGATGTGGTTTGAAAGGAGATTCAGAATATTATAAAATATATGTTGTAAAAATTAATCATAATTCAATTCTGCCTTAATTTTAAAATTAATTAAAATCAAACTATTAAAAATTACTCAAAATTTCAGGAAAATACATCATTTGAAACCATAAATAATTTTATGCTAAAAAATTTTCAACTTTCAAATAATCGACCAGATTTCTTTTCCAATAGGCTAAATCATTTTAATTTGATGTCTCTACTCTTTATAACTTTTTTTTTATTTTAATTTTCCTAAAGCATTATTTTCACTTTTACGTTCTTAGAGGGTGTTTCATAAAAATTAACTTATAAGCATAAAGTGTTTAAAAGTTAATCTGGGGCTTATAAACATTAACAATTTTAAGTAGTAGTATATTTGTCGTAAATACTTATAAGTAGCACATAAGCAATTAACATGTTTAATAAAAAAATAATTTATAATTGCATTTGTTGTTAAAATGATTAAAAAGAATATAGATTTATAAGTAAATTACTTAATCATAGTAAGAATAATATAGTAAATTAGTTGATCAAATTAACTTATAAGCAAAGTATTTATAAATACTAAAATAATAAGATGATCCCTAATTTATTTTTTTAACTTATAATAAGCTTAACTCATAATCTCATAAAATTATTTGAATAAAGACACTAACTTAAATTTAAAGTCTACAAACTGATTTGATTAGCTTACAAGTTAGGCTAAATATCTTCTCAGTTTCAAAAAAAAAAAAAAAAAGCTTATAAGTATTGAATACTTATGTTAATATTAACTTATAAATATCTAAAATTTTAAGCAATTATTTATTTATTTTTATTATTTATAAGTGATTGATAAACAACTAACATATTTGATAAAAAAAAACTTATAATAACATTTATTATTAAAATGACTAAAATGGATATGAAATTATATTATCAAAATATGACAATCCAGTAAATTATTTATTCAAACTAATTTATAAGCGTAATATTTATAAACACTAAAATAATAATTAGTTGCTTCCAATTTTTTTTATATAGATTCAGCTTATAGATTTATAAAATTTTCCAAATAAATAAGTCAATTTAAATTTAAAATTTATAATCTCATTTGACTAGCTTATAAGCGAAGTGAAACACATGTTTAGTCATACTTTCATTAAAATTTGAATAGTTATTTTAGTCCAATAGATTATTAGAAATACTAAAATTAGTCATAAATATTTTTGTTGCTAAAAGTATAAAAATTATTACCATAACTTTAGGACTATAAAAGGAAGTTATTATATCATACCTCTACAAATTCAAAATTATACCAAAAATTTTTTAATGATGACAATATTTAAATTTAAAAAAAATATATGCAGGTATACTTATTTAATATACAAAAATAATGCATACATACATATACATATATATGTATAAATTTTAAGTCTCACTAATTAAATCTCGCTCATCCGATACATAGAAAAAACTAAAAAAGCATAAAGAAATTGCTCAAAACAGCAACTTTTCATGTTAAATTAAGTGTATATTATTATTTTAATTTAACTATTAATTTTAGTTATAAAAAGTACAAAAAATACTTTTTAACATTAACATATTTAACAATTGCTCTAAAATATATGATATTTTTTTTATAATTTTTATAATATTCATATATTGTAATTTGGAAATGGGAAATATGGGAACAAAGAGTTGCTTTTTGGAAGTGGTCTTTGAAGTTCCTAAGGGCTTGGAAAGTTTGATGTTGTAGCTTTCCCAAAATATCAAAGTTTAGCATATTATTAATTAACTAAAAAGAAAATGACTCGAAAGCGATTTAGAGATGAATGTTTAAAATGGGATTCGCCAAAATTTGACCTTTCTACATAAGCAATAAATCACTATCTTTTATTAATTTAATCATTAATTAAAATAAAAGTATTTAATTTTTTAGGTTTTCTAATTTTTTTTTAAAAAAAGTTTCATTTAAAAGAATGTTTACATTTTGCTTTTATTTTTCTTTAAAAAATATATCTGACATCGCAAACGTACTATAAAGAATAAAAATTAATTTTACAAGTTATTCTAAACATGAAATATTAAATCGCGCTTTAATTAAATTCTGCTTCAACCTAACTTATTCTTTCATTAGCTTAGCCTAAATAGTACTTTTTTTAATCCTTAACACCTTATTTGGAGGGTGGCTTGTCATTGTTTCATATAGTAAGGTATGATTTAATTATATATATATATTTACTTCTAATTCTATGGTACGTTTTTTTTTTCTGTCTTTTTTAAACTACTAATTTAGTGGGATCCCATAGTTTAAACATTTTTCTTTCAAAAATACCCTCAATAAATATTTAAAATTTAACCTTCAACTTAATAACCTTTCTTTCTTCACATCCATTTTATTCTCTAAAAAATGACAAATAATAATAATAAAATTAATTATTAACTATAAAAAAATAATTATAGTTAATAATTGAAATTAATTATTTATAAAAAATAAATTATTGACTAAATATTATTTTATATTGATTTTATGCCTTTAATTGAAATCAATTATTAATTATAAAAAATAAATATAATATTATTTTATATAAATTTTAATTAAAACTAATATCAATTCTAGTTTGAGAATATTCTAGTTATTTTATTATTCTTACAATCATGCTGCACTATTAAATAAAAAATACTTTAGTTAACTATATTATACCATACTATTTTTTTAAATATAAAAATAATATTTATAATATTATACCATGCAATACTTTATTATACCACACATTAATAAATTATATTGTTAACTATTAAAACAGAGTGTAAATTGGAATTAACTGCCTTCAACTTTATTATAAATCTTTTTTGTGTTTGATTTAACCCATTTACTTGACTTTTTCCTTATTTTTATTATTATATATCTTATTTTTTAACTTTTATTTTAATTTTGTCAATAACATATAATAATTACCATTCAACACATAATTAAATTTTTTATTCTCTAAATTAAATATATATATATATATAGCGCTAATTAATATCACACATTTATGAAATATTACAAGCACAATGTGTGTATTTATATGTTTATATATGTATATATATATAATTGTATAGTATTTTATTAAAATTATATATATAGCATCTTATAAAAATTTATATATATAGTATTTTATATATACATTTGTTTTTTTTACTATGCATATTATATATATATGTAGTATTTTATTTACATATTAGCTTTTTTCACTATACATCTTATTTTTATACATAATATTTTATTAAAATTATATATATATATATATATATAGTATTTTATATATATTGACTTTTTTTAATTCACGGGTATTTAAAATTTTATAATTAGGTATATATATATAGTATTTTATAAAATTATATATATATAGTATTATATATATATATATAATATTATATACATATATTGATTTTTTCACCATATATATATATATATATTTAATTAGTTGATATTTAGAGTTTTGTGATTAGGTGTGTATATATATATATTATTTTTTATAAAATTTATAGTATTTTATAAAAATTATATATATAATATTTTATTTATATTGTGATTTTTTTTACCATATATATTATTTTTTAAATTTATTTATGAGTATTTATGGTTTTGTGATTAGATATCTAGGTTAATACTAGAATTTTATAATTTAGCTATAAATTAGATAAAACTTTTTATTTGAAAAAAATTCTCATTTGAAATAATATTTAATAAAATTTTATAAATAAATTAATAGATCTAAAAATTAAAATAAAAAATATATAAAAAAAATTCAATAAATTTTTAAAATATAATAAATAATATAAAATTTTGATAGAATTTTTTTTAAAAAAATTATAACAAAAATTTAAATTTTATTATAATATTAAATATTATCTTTAATTAGCCGATAAATTTTTTACTTAAAAAATTTATCTTCGTTTTATTCAGTCTCTAGTTTCACCATTGAGTGTGCTAACCCAAAGACACACACACACACACACACACAGAGAGAGAGAGAGAGAGAGAGAGAGAGAGAGAGAGAGAGAGAGAGAGAGAGAGAGAGAGAGAGAGAGAGAGAGAGAGAGAGAGAGAGGAAACCTGCTGCAGCTGCACCAACAACATCGTCGAAAGTAGTGACGGAAATAGAAACAGAATAAAGAGAAATAATTTTTTTTAAAAAAAAATTATAAACGAACTAAAAATAAAATTAAATATTCAATATTATAGTAAAATTTATATTTTTGTTATAAAATTTTATCACAAATTTCTATTATTTATTGAATTTTAAAATTTTTACATATATTTTTATTTTATTTTTTAATCTATTAATTTATTTATAGTATTTTATTAAATACTATTTCAAATAAGAATATTAGTTTTATCCAATTTATAATTAAATAATAAAATTTTAATATTAATCTAAATACCTAATCATAAAATCTTAAATACTCACTAATTAAAATAAAAAAGAAACATATATAATAAAAAATTAATATATATATAATACTATATCTATATAAATATCGAATCACAAAACTTTAAATATTCACTAATTAAAAAATATATATGATAAAAATATCAATATGTATACAAAATACTATAAAATTTTATAAAAATAATATATATATACAACTAATCTTAATAATTCTAAATATCCACTAATTAAAAAAATATATGATGAAAAAAGAAAAAAAAATATAATACAATACATATATACCTAATTATAAACTTCTAAATACCCACTAATTAAAAAAATATATATATGTTAAAAAAATTAATATGTATACAAAATACTATCCATATAAAATTTTTATATTTTTATAAAATACTATATATAAAATAATATTAAAATTTTATAAAAATACTATATATATAAATACCTAATTATAAAATTTTAAATATCTAAATAATTAAAATATATATATATATATGATAAAAAATTCTATATGTATATAAAATACTATATGTATATAATTTTTATAAAATATTATAAAATTATATATATATATATATATGTATGTATATACATATATATTTATATAAGGAGGGAGGAGGAGAGGGGGAATCCATTGCCCTCCAGGACCCCACCACCCCCCTCCCCCCTGGCCGAAAGAGTCTCTGGTTTTGAGGAGCAACCTTGTCTGATAATTTGGATGGGAAGCATAATACTCCGAGAGAGACATGTTCATGCAAATCAAACCCTTTTTAGCTTCCAAATTTTCCAAATCAACAATCACTCCTACATTCACTGGCATTGTTGTTGTGTTTTGTGCCATCACCAGTATTACTGTTTCTATCAAATAAACTAAGAAAAACAAAGAAATAATGACTATAAGTTTTATCGTTTCTGGGTTTCTATCTTTGTATTTGCTAAGAGAAACTACCATCTGTACCATATGTTATCTAACCCACCATATCCTTCTGCACTTATTTATAAGAAGAAATAAAAATGATTACTTGAAAAATCATAAAAAATGAATCATAAGGTTTGAAAAGTATGTCACCTTAATTAGGGGTCGGCATTAACAGACCTCGATTTGGTTAACAGATAATATTAAATATTGGTCAATTCAGTTAAAAAATTTAGATTAAATTAATTTTTAATTCAATTAATGATTAATTATTTCGATTCAGGTGGTTAACCAAAATTTTTTTTAAAATAATTATCTAATTATTTATTAATTTTTATTTAATTTTTTAATTATATTAATTTTTATTATAAATATAATTTTTATTACAAAAAAAATTATATTTTTTAATTTTTTAGTAAATTTTAGAGAAAAAATATAATATACCCAAATTTTTTAAATTTCAACTTTCTAAGCTTGAATTGACGGTAGCTTTTAACTCTTCTTGATTGCCGTTAGCTAACATTTTTTAACAATTAAAAATTATATTTTATTTAATGAGGCCATCTCATCCCCTTTTGCGACACAAATGCCCAATTCTAGTTTCTAAATCCTCAAATTACATATCTGCACCTTCGAAAAAAAAAAACAGAAATTTTTTGTTATTGCTGGGTTTGGATTTTTATTTTTCTTGATTTATGTTGTTGGGTCGCAGAAAAATGCGAAACAAGGTTAGGATGTTCATTCTGTGCTAGATTCTCCGATGTTGGAGGTTACTTTCGTCACTTAGTTCCACTTCTTCTTTTCCTTTGCTTGCCAATTTGCCTCCCATAAGAGTTCATGTGGAAGATATTGCTGGTAGCATTTAATGGAGGTGGAGGGGTTAGAGGGGTTTTGCATGATCAGAAGGTAATGGGTATTGAGGAGAAATCTGGGTTTTTGCAGTTTTGATTTTGATTTTCAAGGATTCGATTTTGATTTTTGAAGGTTTTTGCAGTTTTGATTTTGATTTTAAAGGTAAGGTTTTTGCAGTTTTGATTTTGATTTTAAAGGTTTTTCTTTTGCTTTTACGGATGAATTTGGGTTTCTTTTTAAGATTTTTTTTCCTTCTTTCTTTCCCTTTGAATGCAGCAAGATCTGATTAGTGGGTTTTGGTATAAAAATCTTAAGGATTAGTTCGATACCTTATCAATGGGCAATGTCTATGATAAATTAAATTATATAATGATTTGCATTCAAGGGCTTGACATGGTATCTTTTTTGTTTATATTACATTGTGATTTGCTTATAATAACCTGGATTCTGTAATCTCTAGTTTTTAATATGCTCACTGCAATTTCCATATGTTAAAAAAATTATATTTTGAAATCTTAATACGTGTAATTCGATTCTATCGCTTATGGATGCTGAAAATTTTTACCTGGTTATTATGTAAAGAATGGTTGAAATTCTACCAAAACTAGCTACTGTGATTTTATTTGAAATAAAAAAATATAGTTAAATAATTTTAATGTTATATATAGAAGCATAGTGAGTGCTTTAAAGTTGATAAACTCAGTAACAATTATGAGTTAGATTAAATTTTTAAAAAATTAATGATTAGTAAATAAAAAATAAAGTGATAAAAATTAAAAAGTGTTTTTTTTTTTAAAAAAGTATGATTTGTTTATAAAATAAAAAATAGATACAAATTAAAAAGGTAATCAATTAAAAAAAATTATAATCAGTAAATAAAAATAAAAAAATATACAATTTAAAAGAATTAGAAGTTTTTAATATTTATTAGAAATTCTTTATATTTAATATTATATATGTGAACCCTATTATAGGCCCCATTAATATTATTTAATAAATAAAATAGCCATATCAACATATAATAGACAGTGTTAACTTTGTTAATACGAGAGCCTAAAAAGTTAATTTTATAAAAAAAAAAAAAAGAAGATATATTTGAGCTAAGAAAAAAAAGGGGGCTAAATTATACTTGCATGATAAGACGAAGAATAAATTTGAACTTTCTTCCGTAAATTTTATTTATTTATTTAATTATATTAATTTTTTATTGTAAATATATTTGTTTATTATAAAATAAAAAATCAATCAAATATGAAATTAATCGAATTGATTAATGAAAATTAATTGGTTCGGTTAAAATCCATTAACCTCTAAAATTTAATGAGTATTCCATCCGTCCTAAAATAATAGTCTTAATTTTTGTTCGGATGTCCCAAAATAATACACTATAAAAAAGATAAAAATTAGCGTCAGATTTAATTTTGTCGCTATTCACGTTGTAGTTGAAAAAATAGCGATAAACTTTTTATTTCATTGGTATTTAGCGCGAATTTTATGTGGTTCTATTCGGTCGTTACTTAATTTTATCGTCCTTTTAGTGAAAATAAATGATGAAAAATTCGCTGCTAAATTATTAATTTATTTTAAAAAATAAAATAAATTATTTTTCTGTCTCTAAATCAGTCGCTCAATTGTTAATTTATTTTAAAAAAATTATTTTTTAAATAATTTATTTTATTTTTTAAAAAATAATTTAATTTATTTTTAATTTCTAAAGTAATTTATTCCTAAAAATATTTATTCTATTAAATAATTTATTCTAGAAAATATTTATTCTAATAAATAATTTATTTACATAAAAATTAAATTATTTACTAAATAATTTCTAAAAATAATTTTTAACTAATTTATATCTAAGAAATAATTTATTCTAACATTTATCTAAAAAATAAAAATAAATTATTCCAAAAAAATTTCGAAAAAATTTTATTTAAACATTTATCTAAAGCATAAATCAATATATTAATTAATTTCAAAAAAATTATTCTAAAAATTATTTATTCAATCAAATAATTAATTTAATTTAAAAATAAATTATTCAACATAATAATTTCTAAAAAAATTTCTACCAAATAATATCTAAATTATTTTTCTAAATATTATTTATTAAGCAAAATATAATATTTATTCTAAAAATTATTACTATTTATAAAAATATAAATAAATAAGCAATCTAAAAAATACATGCCTTCAATCAATTTGTAAAATGATAAAACCTTCAATCAAAATGCAAGAGAAGAAAAAGAAAGAGGAGGAAGAGGAAGAACAAATAATAAAGAAGAGAGAGAGGAGAAAGAAGAAAGACAAAAAAAAGAAGAAGAAAAATTAAATAAAGAAAGAAAGAAAGAAAGAAAGAAGGAAGAAGAAAAAATGAAGGAAAAAAGTTAGAAAAAATAAATATTTAAGTTTTAGCTACTGAATTAAGTTTCGCCACTTAAAAAAAGTGGCATATTTTAAAAAATTCAATATTACCGACAAAATGAGCGATGAAAATAAGTTTCGTAGCTAAAATTTCGCACAAAAATTTCGCCTATTATTTAAAATATTTAAAATTAGAGACGAAAATAAATTTCATCGCTAATTAGCCCTCAAAAAATTTTTGTCCGTATTTTTTAATAATTAAAAATTAACGACGAAATAGTTTTGACGCTAACTTAGATGAAATTAGTGACATATAGGGTGTTCCATCGCTAATTAGTGGAAGAAATTAATTTCGTCGCCAATTAACTAATTCAGATGAAATATATTCTATTGCTATTTTTATTCATTAGCGATGAGAAAATATAAGACGTCAATAGTTGGTGCTAGATTTAGAGATAAATTTATTCTATCGCTAATGCCGCCGTTAACTTGTTGCTAAATTATTACTAATAATTTTTTATCGCTCCTCTATCACTATTTAGCGTTGGACCTAATTTTCGTCGCTAATTTATATATTTTCTTGTAGTGATAATTTAATTTTGTTTTTAAAAAATAATAATTATATTTTTGTTTTTAGAAATAATTTTCGTTAACTTTATCATAATGTCCTCATATAAATATTTATTTTATAATTAATATTTTTGCATTTATTGGATGTCAGGTGGTTAACTAACATATTTAATTAGAGATATATATGAAAAAAAAATTAGAAAAAATTTGTAATAAACTACCATAATTAATTTTTTAAAACTGTATGCAATATATGTGATTTATACATAACTTATCTAAAAAATAATATTAAATATATTAATTCATATAAATTATAATGAATAAAATATATAAAATTCAATAAATTTAGTTTTTTAAGAACTTAGTTTACATTAACTCAAGTTTTAATATATATTATATACAGCGGAGAGCGCCAAATTTTGAAGTCGCTAGGAGTTTACTTCATATTACTTAACATTTATTAATATATTTTTATTCATCGTTCAATTATGTTAATTAATTTAAAAAGTACGAAAAATAACAAATTGAAATTTTGAAATTTTAATCTCCAACATATTAATTATATAACTGTAGTTTTTACAATGATTTTTTTGTTACAATTATATATTTGCTATATATATATAAATAAATAAAAAAATAAATTTAATGATATGGAAGTTTATAAATCTTGAAATAATAAATAAAAATCAACTTAAAAAAATTGCATAGAGGGACCTTTGAAACCTTAGAAGAAAAAGAGAGAGAGAAAGAGAGAGAGAGAAATAGAAAACTGACTAAACTTAATTGTAGTTGGGTTTTATATAAGGAAAACAAAAAAAAAGATTGACTGTGTGTATGGGAGGGTCCAACAACGTTTACATATATATTGGATAAAAATAAGTTTACTTATATTATTGGATAAAAAAAAGTTTACTTACATTTTTTTATTTTTAATTTTTTAAAAATATTTTAGAATAGTTTAGAATAAAACACTTATTTTTTTTCTTTTTTATTGAAATAAAATATTATTTCTTAATAATTTTAAATATTTATATAAAGAAAATATATTTTGATAAAATTTATTAGACACAAATAAGGCTGTAAATGAGTCAAATTAGTTTAGTTTAGGTCTCAACTCGGTAAAAGTTCATTCAGGCTAAATGAATCAAGTTCAACTCAAGAAATATTTAGTTCGTTAGCTCGCAAGCTGACTTATTTAAAAAATTCGTGAGTTAAATTCATAAGTTAGCTTGTTTATTATGCTGAATTAGAAATATACATAATTCAATTTATATATTAAATTATACAATTAAATATATTAATTTTTAATTTATTTAATTTATTACTATATATTATATGTGATAAATAAATTAAATAATATAAAATACATAATTTTAATATCACGTAATAATTCAATTCAATATATTTTATTGAAATTTTTTTTCATATAGTATATATTATGTTTTAAATTATAAATATTGATACTTATTTAATAGTGATTGAAACTAATAATATTTTAAACATATGATAACTTAACATATATTAAATTTTTAGTTCAATATACAAGTAATGTAGCAATTCAATAACTTAGTAATTTATAATATAATATAAAATTATAGTAATATAATATTTTATTTTTATTAATATGAAAATAATTAAATTGTTCATCATTTATAAAGATATTATTAATTTTAATATTTTTTACTCTAAAATATAGAAAAGATGAATGAAAAATGAAAATTAAAATAGACTTGTTGAGCCCATTAAACTCAATTAAATTAAGCTCGAATTTAAATTTGAAATACATGATATATGAGTTGAATCGATACTAACTCGAATCAAGCCCGAGTTTAAATTTATGTTTGACTATTTTTTTTAACAAACAGAGCTTAAACTTTTAAAAATTTGACTCAACTTAATTATAGCTATATACACATATTATTAATTTAAATAATAAAAAATAATATCATATATATAATGATATTAAAAAAATTAATGATTTGACTTTACATAGTATTAATTTTAAAAGAATCTTTTAAAATATTAATTGTTGTTAAAATAATGGGTGTGAATGAAATCTCGCACAATAAATAAATCTAATAATTATAGAAAAGGTTTTTTTTTAATATTATATTAGAGAAGTAGAAATTGATTATGGTGCAATAGTCTAGAAAAAAATACTCACTTTATTATGACTCGGTATCCATAGAAAGTTATATATACATATATATAATATTTTTTTTCAAAATTTATTTTTATCATAGTTTATTCTTTTACAGCTTTATACTTTTGAGTATATAAAAAAAATAATATTTTTTTTATATATTTATGATATGTATCAAAAATATATTGAGCATATATTTAATAAATACTAAAAATATATAAAAAATAAATGGTATTTCTATAAAATTTTTATTTATATAGTATATATATATAATTTTTATTGCATAATAGATTGCAATTTTTCCATTTTCAAATTATTTTTGTAATATATATATATATATATATTATGGAAATTACCTTACAAACCTAATGGCTTAATGTATAATATAGTTTAGGAGAAATATAAAATTTTAAATAATTATCGCCCATATCCCTGTCACAATGTGATCTAGTTAGAAGACTTGGTGCTCAGGCTCTTTCATAGAAGCATCCTTGCTTCTTAGTCAATTCAAGAATTTAATTTAATTCAACTGTTACTATTAAATAAGAAATAATAGGACAATAAAATGTTTGTCCAAAAAAAAAAAGGAAAAGAGCAATAATACGTGTCTATTTAGTACTTGCTTCCTAATTTCTGGGACTTTAATTAATATTCATGGTGAATTGAATGAAGAGTACTCTTTGCCTGAGTACATAAACCACCCAATTATATTAAATAATATATATATACTTATATATCTGATAATTAAGACTCTTTCTATATAATTATTGTTGTGTAAGTTTGGTTACATTTAGCTCTGAAAGGCATTTCACCTTTGAATATCAAAGTGTAAAAAATGTATTGTTTTGAATTAATGAATTCACATATACTTTTAATCTAATTCGTATATATAATATTTCATGATGATGAAGATGAAAAATGAGTTGGGAATTCAATTCCTTATCTTGAATTAAATTGTTTGCAGAAGAAAATACAAAAAATTATGGTATTGGTCGTCGGCCGAAGCCAAAATTCTTGTATATATTTAATTGGAATAGTAACGTAAGAATTTAACTACTCCTACCACAAAAACAATAAAATAAAATAAAATCATTAATAACCAGAAAAAATATATTCCTTTGGTTTATTTCTAAAACTATGACATTTTTGTTGGCCGTAAGTTTTGACAAAAGAAAAAAAAATAATATAAAATTAATTAATTCTTTCCCACATCGGGAAAGAATAGAAATTGTTGAGCAACAATTTCCTATATAAGGAAATCAATGTTTAGGTTTTGAAACACACCAAAACACAACAAGTGTTTTATATTAGAGATTAGAGTTGAGCTCTTGAAATCTCTTGGAGTATAAATATTTGGGGTTGTTTTGTGGGTGTCGGTTAGAAAAATATTTTGTATTTGTGGTTGTAACAATTTTCCACAAAATAAATATTTTTCTTGGTTGTCGTTAGGCAACGGCCGTGGTTTTTCTCCATTTGGGAGTTTTCCACGTTAAATCTTTGTGTCTTTATTCTCTTTAATTTCTCAATTGTTATTTTATTTTCTCATTTATTTCAGCTTAAAGACGGTCCGAGGGGCGGGAAAATAGCAATTTTCCCAACAAGTGGTATCAGAGCTTAGGTGTTATAATTTTTGTCAAAATCTTAGTATGCTCTGTGGTTGCAGCTTGGTCTGATCTTCCACATCAGAAAAGATTTTTGTTAAAACTTATTTTTGTTTTTAAGCTAGTGGAGCCTTTGGAGCTGGTGGAGCTTTGGAAAAGGTGGAGCCGTTTTGCTTTGGTGTGCTTGAGTATTGGTGGTGAGATAAATAATTACATGTTGAGGTAAATTCTGTCAAACGACACGAATTTAGTCTAAGGCAAGTGGATTTTAAGTGAGACCATTGTGACTCCTCCTCTTACCTGGGAATTTACCTGGTGTAATATTTATTTCTGGTCCTTTATTAAGCACAAAGTAAGCATGTCGGCAATGAGATGCGAGATTGAGAAATTTGATGGGAGAATGAATTTTGCACTGTGGCAAGTGCAAGTCAAAGACGTGTTGATACAGTCTGGACTACATAAGGTTTTGCAGGGTAAACCAGTCAGCGGAAGAAATTCAGGAAAAGGCGGTGATAGTGGAGACTCAGAAAAATCCAAGATTAGTGACGAAGAATGGGAGGAGCTGGATATCAAGGCGGCAAGTCAAATTCGCATGTGTCTAGCAAAAAATGTTCTTGCTAATGTGCTTGGATTGTCCACGACAAAGGAGTTGTGGGAGAAACTGGAAGAATTGTATCAGGGGAAAAATATATCCAACAGGTTATATTTGAAGGAGCAATTTCATACGTTGAAAATGGCGGAAGGTACAAAGCTGTCCGATCACCTGAGTGTCCTCAACGGTATCATCTCTGAATTGGAAACTCTTGGAGTGAAAACCGAAGATGAAGATAAAGCTCTCCGGCTCATCCTGTCACTTCCTTCAACATATGAGCACATGAAGCCTGTTCTAAAATATGGTAGTAAGGAAGTGGTGTATGCGGATGTGGTTAGTAAGCTCATTACTGAGGAGAGAAGACTGAATGAAATGGAAAATAAATCTTATGAGAATTCAGCTTTATCTGTCAGTATCAGGAAAAAGAATAAAGGCTCCGGAAAGAGGAAGGTTGTCTGCTGGGGGTGTGGTCAAACTGGACACGTGAGGAAAGATTGCCCGAACGGTGGAGCTGATTCGGCTGGAAGCTCTAACGTTGTTGCTGCCAATGTAATCTCCTGTGGCGAAGGAGATGATACGGTTGTTCTGTAATGCAGAAAAGTGTGTCCTAATGGCATGATTGCTACCCGTTGAGATGCCATGGAAGAGGACGGATTATTGGTAGCTGGTCCACGGAAATACGCACGGCATTGGTTGACAGTTAATGCAAAGTGTGTGGTGAAAAAATTATGTCGATGGCTAATGAACTCTCGGAAAGTCAACAGGAGGGTTGCACCATAAATTATTAGGGGGATCGATATGGCCGATGGAAAATGCTTGGAGTTTGTGCAGTAATTCCGAGTGACTATACTCTTTTATGGTGGGGTATGATAATTCTTAACGATAAGAATTATGATTGTCGGTAACAGACAATGTTGTGTTTTTTTTTTTTGTCAAGGTGGAGATTGTTGGCCGTAAGTTTTGACAAAAGAAAAAAAAATAATATAAAATTAATTAATTCTTTCCCACATCGGGAAAGAATAGAAATTGTTGAGCAACAATTTCCTATATAAGGAAATCAATGTTTAGGTTTTGAAACACACCAAAACACAACAAGTGTTTTATATTAGAGATTAGAGTTGAGCTCTTGAAATCTCTTGGAGTATAAATATTTGGGGTTGTTTTGTGGGTGTCGGTTAGAAAAATATTTTGTATTTGTGGTTGTAACAATTTTCCACAAAGTAAATATTTTTCTTGGTTGTCGTTAGGCAACGGCCGTGGTTTTTCTCCATTTGGGAGTTTTCCACGTTAAATCTTTGTGTCTTTATTCTCTTTAATTTCTCAATTGTTATTTTATTTTCTCATTTATTTCAGCTTAAAGACGGTCCGAGGGGCGGAAAAATAGCGATTTTCCCAACAATTTTGTCTTTTAGTAAATTAGACAAAATCAATAAGATGTTTCGATATCAACAAAAAAAAAGGAAAAAAGAACTGTTGAAATTTAAACTTGTACATTTTTATACAAAAGGTAAACAATTTCTCTACTAATTGAATTATTAATAGTATAAAATACCAATATTGAAGTTTTAATTTTATCACTTTTCATAGATGTACAACATAAAACTAATTAATATGCAAATTATACCAAATGTAGTGACTTCATTTTTATAATTTATCTTAAAGTTGACTATTTGCCTAAGTTAAAATCTTTAAATTAATGGCACTTTCCCATCATTTAATTAATTCAAGAGTGAAGATCGAGTTTCTTCTGATTTTCTTAAAATCATCTGAAAACTTCAGTTCAGAAAATTACAAAAACAATTACACATATTGAGAGTGCATATCAAGTCAATACGCGGTTTGAAAAGTCTTCTCTTTGGTTCTATCTTATCAGACAAACACGCTGCCCAGCTGCTATGTCATTTACTTGTTCTAATTCTACCATCACTAAAGTAAATTGAAAATTGATTTCTCTGCGAAGAAAAAAATTAAAGAATTTTTTTTATCAATTAAATAAATAATTGAATTCTAATAGTATGCCCATGAATTATGTTTGTATTGCTAGAAAGATAAATCACAAGAGAAAATACCTTAAATTTTTACAGTCTAAGAGTTATTTCAAATAAATAGTCAATTCTTCTAAAAAAAATTTCCAGAGAGTTTTTTTTTGTATATTTTTCTTTTTATTTTTTTTTTGTTTTACTGTATGTACTCTTCAACAAAAAAAGTTTTCTTCTTTTTGTATAGTAACTGTCTTGAGCAATTACTTGCACTCACCCACATATGGGTGGTTATTAATTGAATCAATCCACATCCAATTTGGATGTGGGTAAGTTATTTTCAGGATTGGATTAACCCATCATGACTACCCTATTTGAAATCCATTATCTCATACTCGCCCATAATAGGCTCGAGTCAACAACAAATCTAACTCCTCTATGTAATGTTCATACTAACTAATTGGCTGTGTGACCAGTATACTTAAAGAGCCATATGTTATACGTCCGTTGGAAAAATATAACTACCCTATGCTAATTGCGCATATTATATGAGTAGTTTAAAGTATATAGTACCCTATATCATTTAGTCATAATTTTATATCCCAATATCTCGAAATTTATTATCTTTATGTATTCATAATTATGAATAATACACAAAGCAATCATAATTGGTCGACAAATGAATACAATTAAATATGACATCAAAATAATCTTTCTCTAATTTAATATTTCTCAAATAATTAAATGAACTTACTTTTTTTTAAATATCCCACTAGATTGAATCTATCATAGCCGTTGGCAATATTTCAAGATAGCAAGCATCGAAAAAAAATAATTGGAGAAAAAAAAATAGAGTCAATGAGGGTATTTATCTCAATTTTAAGGGTCTTACACAATCTTAAAAGTCGAGATCAATTCTTTCATTACCCTTATAGTTGATTCAAGCACACATAGTATGAAATACGTGTTATAATATTCTCTCGTTTCCCATAGAGCATGTGTATTAACTCTATTTTCAATATCATACGGATGAAAAATTCAGACATACATAATATCTGAGTTTAGTTCTCTAAGAAAAATTACTCTTTCAACAATCTTAGAACTCACATCTGGCACTGAACATATTAAAGTGAATAGTGGGAACATTCACTTTCGGACATAATATTATTTGTATGTCCTCATCTTAACTCTTTATAGAGGCGACAATCATATTTTAAGCTTTGGCTCTTAATTATCACTATAGATAATAAACTTAAAACTTGTTTCATCTCTATTGTCACATGATTTTAGAGGTGATTATCCGCGTGAGAGGACTAATTATCAATCTGCCCAACATACCTTTGATAAATGCACTAAGAATCCCAATGCATGTATTAATAACAAACCATAGGCGCTTTGGTAATTGACATTATATATATATATATAATTTTGAACATTATGGGAAACATCATTAATTATTCAGTACATTAATATCTACGTAATCCTAAAGATTTTACATGTCTCATAAATACATCTCTAGGAATCGGTTTTGCCATTAGATCTGCAATCATACTATGCGTAGATATTTACAGTATGCTCGCGTCCTTACGTGCAACTATGTCTCTTACAAAATTATATTTAGTATTTATATGTTTAGTTTTGCAATGAAATTTTGGATCTTTTGTATAAGCAATCGTTGCTTGGCTATCACTTTTTACAAGCACTGGATTTGTAGCATTGCTAACTACCTCTAAATGATCCAAGAATCTTCTAAGCCACACTGCATCTTGTGCTACGACTAAGAAAGCTACAAATTCAGCTTTCATTGTTGATAAAGATACACACGTTTATTTCTTACCACTTCATGATATGGCACCATTATTTAACAAGAAAACAAATCCGGAGGTAGATTTTCTCTCATCTAAATTACCTCCCCAATTAACATCTATATAGCCTTCAATATGCATATCTTTTCCATGATAACACAACTGATAATCAACAGTACCTTTAAAATACCTTAAAATTCATTTAATGGCTAACTAATGTGCTTATCTCGGATTGGATTGATATCTGCTTACCATTCCAAAGACAAAATAAATATCAAGTCTTGTACACATCATTGCATATATTAGACTTCCAACAACACTAGAATATGGAACTCTTTTTATTTTATCTTTCTCTTCTGGAGTCTCAGGACATTGTTTACGACTCAACACCTTGCTCCTTGCAATAAGAGTATCTATAGGTTTGCAATTTTGCATATTAAATCGTTCAAGAATTTTCTTTATATATGGCTCTTGTGATAGAGATAATAATTTCTTTGAATGATTTCTTAAAATCTTAACTCCAAGAATATATGTAGCTTCGCCCATATCTTTCATTTTAAAATTGGATGATAACCAATCTTTGATAGAGACAACAAAGTCTTTAGCATTCCCGGCTATTAATATATCATCTATATACAATAGCAAGATAATAAAGTTATCTTTCGATCTTTTAACATATACACAGTGATCTTCATCTAACATAACAAAGTCATATGTTATGATAACATTGTGAAATTTAATGTACCACTGTCTAGAAGATTGCTTAAGGCTATAAATTGATTTTAATAATCGACATACTTTATCTTCTTGGCCCTTTTCAATGAAACTCATAGGTTGTTCCATATAAATTTCTTCTTCTAATTCTCCATTGAGAAAATCTATTTTTACATCCATTTGATGTAACTCAAGATTCATGCTTGCTACAATAGCCAAGATGAGGCATATTGAGGTAAATCTCACAACAAGGGAAAAAGGTTTCTTTATAACCAATACCTTCCTGTTATGTACACCCTTTTGCCACTAGGCAAGCCTTATATTTATCAATTGAGCCATCAGATTTTCGCTTGATTTTAATAACCCATTTATTTCCAATGGCTTTTCATCCTTTTGGAACAACTGATTCCCGAACTTGGTTTGACCTCATAGACTCCATCTCTTTTTCCATTGCTCTCATCCATTTTTTCTTAGATGGACAATTAAAAGCCTCATATATATTCTTTGGCTCTTCTTCATCTTGTGGAGTAACTATAAAAGCTTCCCCTTCAATTTCAAAACAACAATGGGGAATACTTTTACGACTTGTTCGTCGTATTTGAGATTAAGAAATTGATTTATCAATGCTTATGTTACTCCCACTTGGACCAATATTAGGGTTGGAATCACCACAATTTGCAATTGAGAATTAGATGAAACTAATTCATTATCTCTTGAATTGCTCCCACTTGAAAGTGGATTCATTTGAATGTTAATATCAGAAGAGATTTGGTCCAGAGTTTCATATAGAGTTAGGTCTTGGAAATTCAATATAAAAAATGTGACATCTCGTGATTCAAATTCAGTTACATGGCTGCTTGTTTGCTCTCCAATGAAGACATATCCTTTAGATTGTTCAGAGTATCTTATAAAGATATATTCTTCCCACTTGGACCTAATTTTCTATATTTATTGGACGTTCATAAGCATAAGCAACACATCTCCAAGGTCTTAGAAAACTTAGGTCTGGTTTACGGTTAGTCCATAACTCATATGGCATTGATGTAACTGATTTGAAGGGCACATAATTAAGTATAAAAGTGGCAGTTAATAATGCATCACCCCAATAGGTGATAGACAAATTAGCTTATGCCATCATTGACCTAACCATTTCTAACAAAGTTCTGTTTCTCCTTTCTGCAACACCATTTTGTTATGGTGTACGGGGAATAGTCAATTGGCATTCTATTCCTTTTTCATCACAAAAATCCTTAAATTGATCTGATAAATATTCACATCCTCGATCAGTTCTTAAAGCATTTATTTTCTTATCTAATTTATTCTCAACAAGATTCAAGAATCTTTTAAAGCAACTTAAAGCCTCAGATTTATGAGATATCAAATAGAAATAACCAAAATGAGTAAAATCATCAATAAATGGGATGAAATAAATAGCTCTATGCCTTGCCCTTACATTCATTGGACTATAAATGTCAGAATGAATTAATTGCAATGGAATATCAGCTCCAGTTCCTTTTCCAAATAGTTTTCTTGCCATTTTTCCAACTAGACAATATTCACAAGTAGATAATTCTACTTTATTAATATTACCCAATAAGCCCTCTTTGGCTAATCGATTCATTCGATGCTGATCAATGTGGCCAAGTCTAGCATGCCACACATTCACATCATTCATTTATGAATTAGAAGATGTAAATAAAGAAAAGCACACATTACTTATATTATAGTCAACATCCAAGACAATAAAACCATCTAAGAAATATCCAATACCATGCAAACTTGTACCTAAAAACAAGTTCAAACCATATTCATGAAAGTTAATACAAAAACTAAGCTTTAATAAAACTAACACAGAGACAAGATTCCGACGAATCTCTGGAGCATATAAAACGTCATGTAGGAATAGGGTTCGACCACCACACATGACCAACTGTCTTTTATTACATGGTCCATGGCTCTTGAATCTACAGTTCACAAAGGATAAGATTCAGTTAAATAAACATAACTAGAATCATTTATGGCACTCACAAGTGCATAAAGGCCATGTACCTTTTCGGGCTCATTACAGTAACGAGCAAAATGTCCCTTGTTTCTATAATTATAGCATTTAACTTTAGCCATGTTTCTTTTCTTCTTCTTGAAAGGACCCTTGCCTTTGTTATGTTAGTTGAATTTTTGTCTTTTGTTAGCTACCGCTTTTCCTTCCTTATGCTGAAATGCACCTTGAAACTTTCATTTCTTGCCTTTTACACCCGTAGAGCTAGAGCCAGCCATGTACACATTAGTACTTATCTTGTTGGCTTCAAGACGCTCTTCTTCCAGCTCAAGATGCCTCATTGCATCTTCCATTTTCTTGATATTCTCATTATGGGTTAGGTGCATTTTCATGTGCTCCCAACTTTGAGGTAAGGAACAGATGATAACTTGAACCTGTAATTCATTTGTCAAGATATGACCAACATCGTTAAGTTCACTAACCATGTTAGACATTTATCTTAAGTATTTTTTCATTGAATGTTCAGGACGCTTCTTATAAGCGTCAAATTTTATGGTTAAAGAACGAAGTTTGGTAATAGACGTACCTCCAAACTTCTCTTTCAGTGCAGACCACATGTTCTTCGTATTGTCATACCTTTTAAACTCCCTCATCATATCATCAACCATGCTGCTAAGCAAGCTGATGCGAGCTATGGAGTTTTTCTTTTTTCAAGCATCATAAGCTTCACGGTCCTTTTTGCATTAGGTCATGTTACTGGGTTTTGGTTCCTCTATGAACATATTCAGTACCTCTAGAGCCTCTTATTCCTCAAGCACATATTGAATTTTTATACTCCAAATCTCATAATTGTCACTGTTAAGTTTCTCTCCACTGTTAAGCTCAACAACTATATTTTTAGATCCGGTTGCCATTACAACACAAAGTTCTGTTGTATAGAGACATTTTGCACACTAATTAATGCCTAAAAATACATGCATTTTAAGTGTGAATAATTAATTATGTAATTAACAATTTCATAATTAGGTTTTAGAATTGAAAGTTTACTAAGTTCTCAGTCATCACCAAAAATCCTAAAATAAAAAATATCATCTAAAATCCTAATTATAAAAAATATTATTAAATAATTAATTATACACAAATTCATGTTCTAAAATAAAACACATTTAATTTAGAACCCCACTTATGTAACATTAATAATAAATAATAATACATATATTTATTCAACTTCCATTCATATATAAATTTAATAAAACACAAATAAACACAAAGTTTATATATAAATTCATATATTCATATCAAGATTCAAATAACCATGCTACGAACAGGAATAGAGCTAACTAATCTATCGTTGAGGTCTTGAGGTAATTCATAACCCACTTTCAGCTAATTAAAATTTTCAACAAGTTTTTATTTTCTATTAATACCCATCGACATCCTAAGTGAAAGACTCAAAGTCTTTCTAGCAACACAACTCACATACTCCTTAATGAATCATTTAGTAAGATTTCTATATAACCCGTTGTTGCCACCGTTTTTCTCCTACAATGAATCGAGAACACCTTGCTCAACTGAGGTAGGCATCACATGCCTAATAGCCTAATATCTTTGTTTATCAACTAGTAAACCACCTTGCCAAATAATATCTTGCTGTTTTTCATTAAATTTAGCAATGTGGTTCACTAAACGGACCAAAATATTATTTTTATCCTCAGAATCTATTTTTAAATTTAATAATGAACTTATCATTTTATTCACTTTAAGATGATGTTTAATCGTCCTAATGGCCATTGAGGTTCTAGTGATCCTTGCCATAATTTTCTGTAACAAATACAGAATATAATTATGTCATTAGATTTATTTATTCATTAAAAAATAATTTTAGAAAATAATAAAAATAATAACTTAATTATAATTATTTTATTTATTTACATAAAGTAAATAAAATTTATTGTGCCAAAAAAAATTAAAATGATTGTAACTATTTTATTTATTTACATAAAATAAATGAAATAATTCTGTATACAATTATAATTGAAAATGATTCTAACTATTTTATTTATTTACATAAAATAAATAAAATTGTTCGTTCTAAAATAATTTTGGACAAAAAAATAACTCTGTCAAAGGATAATGGACAGAATTATTTAAGTTTTATCCAGTAGAGAAATATATTATGAACTTTGGTCTGATGGTAAAACCATTGGGCATTTGATGTGTTGCATGGGTTTGATTCCCAGCAGAAGTACAAACAAATTTATTTTTGTTCTTAATAATAAGGAGCAAAACGACATGTAGTTTCAAGGTAACAATAAGGAGCAACTAGAAAGCAAGTAATATATCGTTTACATAAAACGACATGTAGTTTGGGTCATCTTCAACCTAAGTTTTTGAAATTTTTCAGAAACTAATTCTTAAGGGAAAAATTTAAAACTTTATATCTTTCAATCTACTTATCCAAAATTTGCGATTAAATAACCAATCAAAAGCTTAAAATCTTTAGTTTTTGAAGATATAAGTTTTAGAGCCTAATTATTTAAGAATTAAAAGAATTAATTCCTCAAATAAACCAACTTATCATGGTCTTGAAAAAAAGTCTAGAAATTATATATTTAGGCAGTCAACTTTAAAGATCTATAACTTTCATGTTTCTAAGCCAAAATTTACATATAATATATAATTTTAAAGCTTGTAACATCTACTTTCTAAAAGTCTAAATTAATCATGTTATCAAGCATCATATTACATAATAAAATTATATGAAATAGGCCACTTGAACATAAAAAATAAAAGAACCTAAACATATTTCTATCATGTTTAATATGCTTATAATTATTCATAAAACATAACTAACACCATAATACAAAAAGAAAACCTGGCTTTGATACCAATTGAAGGAAAAAATTAAAGAATATTTTTTTACCAATTAAACAAATAATTGAATTCTAATAATATGCCTATGAATTATGTTTGTATTGCTAGAAAGGTAAATCACAAGAGGAAATACCTTAGATTTCCATAGCCTAAGAGTTATTTCAAGCAAGTAGTCAATTCTTCTAAAAGAATTTTTCAGAGAGAGTTTTCTGTATATTTTTCTTTTTGTTTTACTGTACGTACTCTTAAAAAAATAGTTTTCTCCTTTTTGTGCAGTAACTGCCTTGTGCAGTTACTTGTACACACCAACATCACATAGGATGTGGATGGTTACTAATTGTATCAACCCACATCCAATTTGGATGTAGGTGGGTTATTTTCAGGATTAGATTGACACATCATGGCGACCCGACCCGAAATTCATTACTTTATTTGAAAGAAAAACAAAAGTCAAAAAATGTACAATCATCCAGGTAATTAGAAATAATGATCATATAGATTGATTTCCAATCCAAGTCACAGAAACATTATTAGAATAGCCTGTAGGCTTATAGCATAAACCATTAATGGACTAAGCATTTCTCTTTAAACTATAAATCCTCTAGTTAACGCAATAAGCAATAATGTCTATATGGTTGAAGCCAAGCTATATTACTCATCTTTAGAAGCAGGATCTATTCCGGTAGATGGGGTATCAGCAAAATACTCATGGTGCTTTACATTCACGCCATATTGTTCATTCATCAGTGAAAAGAACCAACATTACGTATTAAATAAGATGATAGAAGGGATAGCAGTAGTTGCCTTGCATAAGAGTATGTCGTCTCACTTCTCATTCCTCTTCATTATCACTCAAGCTCATTCTGAAACCTCTCCCTATGGTTGATCTTCCGCCTCCACTTATCAGTAGAGCTACTTTGTTCTTTCATTCAAAGTCAAATCTGATGATATTACATATCCACCTGCTAGGTGATTAAAATTGCTCAGTTAAGATATATTTGTTTTACTACTTGAATGTTAAGAAAAAGTTTACATAAGAATTCGAAGACTCTTGTATGCACAACAATCCTCTCTTTTGCTATTGATGGATTGTTTATTAAGGAATGGATACAACTCAGCTTAACTCAACAAGCCACATCTTTAGAAAGATGTAAAGCTATAAGATTATATTAAATCACTTTTATTCAAGATAATTCATATATACACTGTCTCTCTTGGCTATATCCACATTAACTTGTTTAATCTTTTAATAAGTGCATTACTAGGTCTTTGTTTTATATGACCATATTACCTCAATTTATGTTATCTTATTTTATCCTCAATAAATGCTGCCCTGACATTTTTTCTAATGCACTTATTACGAATTCTATCAATCTTAGTATGTCTATAAATTTATATTAGCATTCTCATTTCAGTAACATGCAAGTTACCCATGTGTTATCATTTCAATGCCCAACACTCGCTATTATGCATTGTCACACGCTATACTAAATTGCAGTAAAATTACCTTTCAATTTAACTTGCATCTTCTGATCATAAACTATTATATATAAGAAGCCTATTACACATATCAGGTATATGTAATAGCCAAACATATAACACTATATATGTGTAATTTTAATTTTAATTGTTTTACAAAATTTAATATTTTAGAACAATACATACATATCTGATTAAGTAAGAATGCGTGATGCATGACCTCGACCTAAGTCCAAAAAAGTAAGGGCAAGAAAATTTTGAGACCCAAAAAAAAAAAAATTACACCGCATGGAATCGTTGCAAATTTGTCTAGACAAGACCAAGGATGTATTAATAGAAGTAACTGAACCAAAACGAACCTACTCGAATTGTAACCGAATATCCAATAAATATGCTGGTATAACTAATTTATATATGCTTATATAACTATAAATTTGTAATATATAGTATATATACTATTACTTAAGCATGTATTATTTCAAAAAGGTTGATTCTAAAAATCAAACTTTATCTAACAAGAGATGAGATCCATTTAAATTCAGTTTGTATTAATTTATTTTTAAGTTTAATGCTATTTATGATTTCATTTCCTGACCATGGCAACTAAATCCTCATTTAAAATTTAGATGTAGATTGGCTTGATTGCTTATAGTACTATACATAGTCTATTTCATTTTATGTGACATGTTACTTGAAATTAATCTATTACCCTTGAAGTTTCTATTATGTGCATGGGCAAAGCCAAGGGGAGGGGAAAATTTTCTCAATTTTCTCTTATAAGTCCTCATTTTGTCTTTGATTGCCCCTCTTTATTTTTATTTCAGTATACTATTTTATAAATTTATTAATCTATTAATAAATTATTTTCATTTGCTAAAAAATAAATTAATCAATATATATATATATATATATATTTGAGTGTGCATGTGTACATATACTCCTAAATTTATGTGATAATATATAAAAAATAAATATTGAGAAAAAATTGACTCATGAATATAATTTTTTAAAAAATAATTGAAGCAAAAATTATCACACAATATTAATAATCATAGATTTAACAATATTGTATATGTTTATATTAAACAATTTGAGAATATATTTTATAAACTATACAATTTTATTAATCAAGTACGAATTTTTTTTAAAATTTTAGAAGATTGTCATAATATATTTTAATACATTCGATATATTTAATAATTTTTCTATATTTTATGAATAATAATAAATAAAAAAATTCTAAAGTAATTATAAAAATTAAGTTGATTAATAGGAAAACTTATTTTTTTTAAATAAAATTTGATTTTCATTATCTCATTGCAAATAAATAAATGAAAATTTTTTATTCATAAATATTTTACTTCTAAAATGAATGATATATATTTTTTATCGAAATAGCATATATTAAAAAAAATAAGAATATAATATTAATTTTTTGGAGATAAATTTACTAAAATTAAATATATATAATATCATATTAAATTATTAATATATAATTTATCAATGAATTAATTAAAATATAAAAAATATCTAAAATTAGATATAGACCAGTAGAATATAATTATAATCTCTCGATTATTATCAAAATAAGAGTAAAAATTAATTGTTGTAATAATATAATATTAAAAAAATTATTCTTTTTAATTTTATCTTAAATTTATTCATAATAAATTTTTATATTAAATATAATTTTTTTATTGTAAAATTTGAAACCTCTTTATTTAAATCCTGATCCGGACTGGTTAATAGCAACTTAATTTCACTTGTTTATAGTTCAGCTACGTCTCCAAGGGAATCGGAGTGAACTCTATAAAGTCGTTGGAGAGACTGACCCTATTCTGGGTAATGGAGGGAGTGATAGTGGACTCCTACAAGTCGTCGTTGGAGGGACTGTCCTTTACATAGCCATCATTATAGCTCATTTATTAACCATTGCTTCCAAGAAATTTACCATAATTAGTTGCGCCTTATTTTTTCTGAAATTCATTTTCATTTCCTTATTCCAAACACTTATATGCATTTCACTGCGCGAGTCTAATATATATATATATATACACACACACACACACACACACACCAAATTATTCAAATAATTCTGGACCAGTTTTTTAATAATCAAATATCTTCCATGAAATTTCCAGTTTTACCCAAACCATACTCACTTCTAAAAATAATCCTAGCATATAAAACCATATTACAAATATGGTTGAAATTTCATCAAAATCTAGTAATAAAATTAAAATTGAGGGATTTATTTTTATATGGATAGTAAATATATTTTTTTGGCTTATCCTTCTTTTGTTACTTGGTCAAAAAGTATTCCAATAATATTTTACGAATTAAGAAAGTGTTTGACTTAACTTATAAAAATTAGCTTATATTATAAATATTTAATGTTTATAAGTTAATATGAGCTTATAAGTATTTAAAATTTTAAATAGTTGTGTGGTTATATTGAATGCTTATAAGTGATTGATAAACACCTAACATAAAAAAAAAAAAACTTATAATATAGAGAGACATGCATTCTATTATGCAATCAACACAATAGTTTCTTATTGAAAAAACAACTAAAAAAGTAAGGTTAAACAGAAATGGTATAAGTAAAATTGTTTGCATTGAAATGGAATTTTGCAGGGGAATGGACTGGAGAATAGGCATTGAGAAGAGCATCAATGCAAGATTACAAAATTATAGTACAACAAGAAGTTTATGGGCACATTTGGCTTATAAGTGTGCATCAAATCACTCAGCCTTTATAAACTACCAACAATTGAGTATACAATTGAAAAAATGACACCATTCACTATATTTTTTTTTTAAAATTTATTAATGGTATTTTATTCATTTTATTATAAAGTCATAATAAACTCATTATAAATTATGTAAAATTTATAAACTCATAATAAACCTATTATAAACTTATTATAAACTCTTTGTAAACTAATAAAAATCTGGTATTTTGATAAATATTTTATAAATTTTAATATTTTGATAAATATATTATAAATATGATAAGTTTAAAATTATTTTTAATTTTTTTTGTATTTTTATCGAAAGCTTTTCACAATTCCTGCTGCTAAGTCAGTATTATGAGGAATTTGAGTCCACTATTATGTATAACTCATATATATTGGGGCAATATGGCATGGGATTCCTTACTTAAATCCAAATGTCTCAACCAATGTAATAGAAAATAATAAGAAAATTTTGAATATGAGTATCTTTCCATATTATAAGAAAATAATAACCCTCCTCATTTGCTCTATTTTGCAAATCTTTTCCACTAAAGTGACAGCTGTTTTGAATTTAGACATTCTAACCCTGTGAAAGGATTATTATTAATAAAATATTTTTTCAAAATAACTAAAATAATAATAAATAATTATTTATAATATCATAATTTTTTTGAACATTAACAGATTTCCATTGAGAGGGAAACAAATAAATATATACAAAAATAACTATTTGTAATTTTTAGCTACTGATTTTATTTTTATAGTTTATATCACACATTTAAAAAAATTAAATAATTAAAATATACATTAATATTTAAAAAAATGATAGCTTTAATCATCATTTGCATATTTATAACAAGAGCACTGTTTAAATGAATCAACAAGTTGATCCGTGTCAAATTCATAATTACTATGTGAAGTTATTTTTTTATCCTTTGGTTGCGTTTTACTTGTTTTCACAATTACAATGTGAAGTTCCTTTTCTATCCTTGGTGTGTGTTTACTTGTGTTTTTGCACTTTTTTTTTCTTCAATTTATAATTTTATTTTCAAAACTCAATGTAATTAATGCTAATAGACCATTTAATGCTGTAATGCTAATTAATACAGTACAATTTCCTTTTTCCCAAAAAAAAGCTATTACTAATATTATTAAAAAAATAAAATAATGATGACTTATTTGTATTTTTTTTCATCTAATAATATATTATTATCTCTCCGTTTATAAATAATTATTACTTTAAAATGATAAATTTTATTTATAAATAATTATCATTTTATAAAATTTAAAAAAATAATTTTATACTTTTATTTTAAATTTACTTCTATATAATTATAAAAAAATATTATTAATAGACCAAATAATAAATTAAGGAGAATAATAATTTAGTAAAATAGTTGTATAAAATATATTATCACATAATATTTTTAATTCTTATACAAAAATCTTAAAGTAATAATTATTTATGAACGAAATGAGTAATCTATTAACTTGATATTGAAATTGATATATTATTTGTATAATTAAAAACATTTTTAAAAATAATATTTTTTTTGAGAAATAGAAAATTAGGAAATTTTTTTTCGAGATTGAGAATTAGGATCTTTTTTTAATTCATGTATGTATTATTTAAGTGGTATATTTATTTTTTAAGAAAATCCGATACTAGTAATTAAGTTATATTTCAAATTTTATATTTGAATGTATTTTACATATAGCTTTTCTTTTTAAATATAAAATATCTTATGTCACTAGGTGAAAATTTTCTACTAGTTTTTACTTTGGTAAAATCTGAAATTATGAAAATTAATAACTTTTGTCCAAATTTTAATCCAAAAATTATTAATAAGAGAAGAAGTTCATTATTTAAGTTGGTAGTAAATAGTACGTAATACCCGTAATTTTAAATACAATTAAATAATTAATAAGAAAGAATAATTGGAGTGATGGAGGATGAATATGTATGATATACACTTAATGTATATATAAGATATACATTGAATATACATACTGTATATATGACATATACATAATATTTACATAATATATACACTTTCATAAAAGACAAAAATTAAAAAGTGAAAGTCAAAAAGTTATAATAAATACTAATTAAATTAAATTAAATTATTTTTGGATAGGAAGAAGTAAAATATCTCATTATTTTATTAATTAAATATTTTGTAAATATATATTAATGAAAGGGGCAAAGTTGGAAATAAAAATATATAAAAGCCTCATTTTCTTCTTCCACTTCTAGTGGTTGGCCGAATTTTTCAAGAAGAAGGGGAGGATTATCCTTCATCAAATACTTAATATTCCATAAAGATTTTAAAGGATTGAGGGTGGTTTTGAAGAATAATTAAGTATTAGGTAAATTTTCTTTAAATTTAAGTGAATTTTCTTTGAATTTTAGAATATATGATTTTGGAATTTTAATGGAGAAGTTTATAATTGTTGTAATGAGTTATTTTAATGTGAATGATATGATTTTAAGTTAGTTGGTGAAATAATTGAGTTTTGGTGAAGTTAGAATTTATGGATATATTATGTGAAATTAGAATTTTGGACAGAGGTTGTTATAATTGTAGAAATGAGTTGATTTAAGGTTATTTGGCTGAACAAGTAATGATTTTATAGTTGGATAATAGAGAAGAGCTGGTTAGGGTGAAATTTGAAAAAAGTAATAAGTGGTAAAATTAAAGTTTTGTAGTGGTTTTGATGGAAATTGTATAAATAATAATAGTTTAATACAAATTAAATATGGAAATGATTTTAATTGAATAATGTTTGCTTGTTGTTTGATTTATGTGTGCTTAGGCCAATGTTACACTAAGAAAGATAGTTAGAGTTTTGGTGAAGGAATGAGGTGAAGAGTGGAATTGAGTTGATTTGGAGCAAAGAAAGTTTAGTACATACTTTGTTAATTTTTATATTGAATTTACATGCTTGACATTATCCATTTTGGCATACTTTGAGAGATTTTGTGTTCCTTTAAAGTGACATTGTATATGAATGTGTTTATTTATATCAAATTTGTGTAATGTGATTGAATGGGTGATGAGTGAAGATGTTTTATATAATGTATGATGAAATATATTTAAAAATGTGGACTTAATTTATATTGTGTACTGTGATGGAAATATTGAAAATGAATATGGGAAGTGGTTATGGATATTTAAAAATGTGGCGGTGATCATGGTATGTGATGGTCATGAGGTAAATGTGAAAAGATATGAAAAATGTGATGAAAATGAAAAATGATAAAAAGATTATGATAAAGTGATAATATATATAGAATATATGTTCTCCTTGTACAATATCTTGTTCTAAGGAATGGTATTTTGTATTGTCAGTATGGCATGCCATTGATATGTGAGGATATTTTATGTGCCTTTGGGGCTAAATGCACTAGTGTCACTGTTATTATTGTGCATTCGGCTAGACACATTAGTGTCAATAGGGGATGCACTTCCGGATAGTATATGACACTTAGGTCTCCGGTGTGGTGATATACCAAATCAATATTTCTGGAACTTGAATATTATATAAGGACTTTTGGGCCCAATGTATGTGATTGTGATGACTTTGGTGAGCAATGTGTGCATCGAGGCATGGTCCATTTCGTGTGATCAAGTAAATTTATAATCCGTTGTTTTAAAATTACTCTTATTAATAAAGTATGTACCGTTAAGCTGTTGACTTAGCGAGATTAGTTATATACTTTAAACATACCATATGTATATTCAATGAATTTCGGTAAATGATTTATGTATATGTAAATTTTACAAATAATTATATAAGTTAAGAGACTTTTGAGTTTGTATAAATGATGTAGAGGTTGTGATGAGAATTTGAATATTGGGAGTGTGAATTATTTTTGTGCAGGTTGTGTGATTTGATATTTGGGATTTGATAAAATTACAGATAAAACTCTGATAAATTTTTCTCAGAGATTTTTCAAATATAAATTTATATTATACACTAGATTGCAAAGGATATTTTTTTTATAACTCTTAAGTAAATATTTGTGAGATTATTTTTAAATCTTTTATTAAAATGTGTATTACTATGGGTATTTATTGTGGCATTTTTATTTTTCTTATGTGTATTCTACATATATAGGGTATATGTACTGTATGTATATAAGATAAAAGAATATTATATTTATTTTGGTATTAGAGCCTAGGTTAGAGATTTCTAACCTAGGTAGGTTTTAAAAGAAATGAAGGGGGAAAAATTTTAAAATGTGAATTGAGTTGTAATACATACATATGCATTGACATCTGTGTTGATCTCTAATGTGACAATATTTGTTTGTTGTAACATATACATTTTGGGATAGCGTCAAGGACATATGAATCAAAAAAGGATAATGTGGAGAATGCTGCTTCGAGTGATGGTAGAGCAGGAGCTAGGATAGGGGACATTGGAAAGGCTTTAGGGGTAGCTAGATCAAGGGTACATGGTCCTTCAGTTTGGGTTCAGTAGATGGCTGAATGGATCCGTCAAGCTCCAGTACCGCAACATAGTAGGAAGAAAGATAACCTCAAAAAGTATAGGACTACTGATTTTGTGGGTATTATTGATCTAGCTGAGGTAAAGCAGTGGTTGAATAGGGTAGAGAGAGTTTTTATTTAGCTGGAGGCTACTATAGAAGAGAAATTTAATTATGATGTTTCTCTGCTACAAGATGATGCTTATGATTGGTGAAAGATGATTCCACACAGCTTGGATCGGTCTCCAATACTGACATATGATGATTTTCTAAGAGAGTTTGGAAGGGAATATATGCCCAAAGATTATAAAGATGGGAAGAAGAGAGAGTTTTTGAACCTTGAGCAGGAAGATAGATCAATAACAAAATATGAAAAGGAATTTTTACTGTTGAGTAAATATGCTAGTGAGATTATCTCTGACGAGGTGGATAGATGTAGGAGATTTAAGGAAGGATTGAGGCATATTATTATATTTTAGGTAGCAGCAGTACCATATGAGATTTTCTCTAGATTGATACCAGTTGCTAGAAGTGTGAAAAGGCAAAAGAGGTTGTAACTGCAGTAGGATTGGAAGAGAGTAAGAGTAGGAGATCTCAGACTGAGGTAGAGTCATTATCTCATGAAAGAGGACGAGATGATCTTTTACAGAGTGTTGGGGAGAGTCAAGAGCAGACTAGTATATTTGTTCAGGAGAGACAGGGGCCTATAACATCAGTAGCTAATACATCTACCCCTTCCTTTTAGAGATCCATTCCATCTACTTGTACCCAGTGTGGTAAAGTATATAGAGGTATTTATTGGGGAGCTAATTTTAAAGGTTGTTATAGGTGTGGATCTCAAGATCATTATACTAAGGATTGCCCACAACCACTAGAGGCTAGATAGGCAAAGACTAGTGTGTCTAGACCTAGTGGTAGAGGAAGTAGAGGTGGCAACAAAGGTAGGCAGGGCAAGATTCAGTCAGAGAGAGGAGTTTGCAGCAATGGGCAGACAGGAAGAGACTAGAACTATACAGAGAGCATATGGGATGCAGAGGAGACAGGAAACCTCGGATGTAGAAGAAGGTAAATTTTCCCTATTGGATATTATTATTTATGCATTTATTGATTGTGTATTTTTTTGTTGATGCTATGGAGTTTAGAACCCTTTGTGTTTGTTTATGGATTTGTGAAAATTATTGAGGATATTCATAAGGGGGAGAGTAGAGATCAGTAGTTAATGATGGTGATAGGTTAAGGTAATAATTGTGTGGTTAGTTATGTAGAAGGTGGAAATTAGTGTTTGATTTTGGTGGGATTTGTTTATTATAATAAGTAATTTCGAGAACGAAATTATTTAAGAGGGAAAGAATTATAATATCCAAAATTTTAAATATAATTAAATACTTAATAAGGAGGAATGATTGGAGTGATGGAGGAAGGATATGTATAGTATATAATTAATATATACATAAGATATACATAAGAGATACGTTGGATATACATAATATATACATAATATATACTTAACATATATCTAATATATACACTTTCATAAAAGAGAACAGTTAAAAAGTAAAAGTCAAAAAATTAAAAAAAATAATAATTAAATTAAAATAAATTATTTTTGGATAGGAAGAAGTAAAATATCTCATTATTTTATTAATTAAATATTTTGTAAATATATATTAATGAGAGGGGCAAAGTTGGAAATAAAAGTATATAAAGCTTCATCTTCTTTTTTCTCTTCCCATGGTTAGTTGAATTTTTCAAGAAGAAGGGGGAGGATTTTCCTTCATCAAATACTTCATATTTCATAAAGATTTTAAAGGATTAAGGATATTTTTGAAGAATAATTAAGTATTAGGTAAATTTTCTTTTAAATTTAAGTGAGCTTTCTTTGAAGTTTATAATGTGTGATTTTGAGATTTTAATGGAGAAGTTTATAATTATTGTAATGAGTTATTTTGATATGGATGATATGATTTTAAGGTTAGTTGGTGAACTAATTGAGTTTTGGTGAAGTTAGGGTTTATAGGTAGGTTATGTGAAATTAGGGTTTTAGATAAAAGTTGTTATAATTGTAGAAATGAGTTGTTTTAAGATTATTTGGCTGAGCAAGTAATGATTTTACGGTTAGATGATGGAGAAGAGTTTTAGTGATGGAAACTGTGTAAATAATGATAGTTTAACACAAATTAAACATGGAAATAATTTTAATTGAATAATGTTTGTTTGTTGTTTGGTTTATATGTACTTTGGCCAAGGTTACCGTAAGGAAGATAGTTAGAGTTTTAGTGAAGGAAGGAGGTGGAGAGTGGAATTAAGTTGAATTGGAGCAAAGAAAGATTCGTACATATTTTGTTAACTTTTAAATTGAATTTACATGCATGGCATTGTCCATTTTGGTATACTTTGAGGAACTTTGTGTTCCTTTAAAGTGACATATATGATTATGTTTATTTTTATCATATTTGTGTAATGTGATTGGAAGGGTGATGAATGAAGATGTTTTATATAATGTATGATGAAACATGTTTAAAAATGTGCACTTAATTTATATTGCATACTGTGATGGAAATGTTGGAAATGAATATGAGAAGTGGTTATGGACATTTAAAAATGTGGTGTTGATCATGGTATGTGATGGTCATGAGGTAAATGTGAAAAGATATGAAAAATGTGATGAAAATGAAAAGTGATAAAAATATTATGATAAAGTGATAATGTATGCAGAATGTATGTTCGCCTTATACGTTATCTTGTTCTAGAGAATTGTATTTGGCATTGTCGGTATGGTATGATATTGATATGTGAGGATATTTTATGTGCTATTGGGGCTAAACACACTAGTGTCACTGTTATTACCATGTCTTCAGGCTAGACACGCTGGTGTCAATAGGGGACGCACTTTCGGGTAGTATATGATACTTAGATTTTCAGAGTTATGATAAATCAATATTTCTAAAACTTGAATATTGTATAAAAATTTTTGGGCCAATGTATGTGATTGTGATGACTTTGGTGAGCAATATGTGCATCGAGGCAAGGTACATTTTGTGTGATCAAGTAAATTTATAATGCATTGTTTTAAATTTACTCTTGTTAGCAAAGTACGTACCACTAAGCTGTTAGCTTAGTGCGATTGGTTGTATCGCATAGGTGGTAGAAATTCAAAATAGGTATAGGCTTGTGATTAAGGTTGAAGGTAGAGTTTTTGGTGACATGAGACCAATTTAGTAAATTTTATAAATAATGATTTAAGTAAAAAGACTTTTGAATGTGTATAAATGATGTGGAGGTTTTGATGAGAATTTGAATATTGGGAGTGCAAATTATTTGTGCATGTTGTGTGGTTTGAGTTTTAGGATTTGACAAAATTATAGATAAAATTCTGGCGAATTTTTCTTAAAAATTTTTGAGTTATAAATTTACATTATTCACTAGATTTCAAAGCATGTTTTTATACAACTCTTATGTAAATATTTGTGAAATTATTTTTAAATCTTTTATTAAAATATGTATTACTAAGAATATTTATTGTGACACCTTTATATTCATATTGTATATAATATATACACAAGGTATATGTACTGTACATATATAAGATATAAGGGTGTTACATAATGAGATTTATGAAAATAATGTGAATTTACTAGTCCAACCATTAATGCACACATGTACATATATAAATGATTTTATTTTATCTAAGTATTTTATTTTATATTTTTAATATGTCCTGTATATATATGATTCATTATTTCATATATTAGTTTAATAATATAATAATATTTAATATAAAAAATATAAGTACACAACAAATTTTGTATAAATTAAAATTTTCTTCACCTTTTGATTTGAACACATGATATAATATTTTGTCAACTCAAGGGAAAAGCATGGAGGAAATAACAGAAGTTCTTATTGGGATGAGACCTTCTGTAATTGGATTGAGAATTTGCAATTAAGTGACTTGTGATCCAAAGGACCAAGATTTACTTGGTGTAACAAGTAGGAGGGGCTAAGACATAGGGGATTAGTTAATTCTGTATAGAGGTTAAAGTATGATAATGCCTCTATTATACATGGTGTATTGTTAGGTTCATACCACAAGCCTTTAATCCTATCTTTTTAACCAGAAGCTCAGTTTAGAAGGAGAAGTTTAGAATTTGAAATGAAATGGGCATAGCTGGAGGACTGTGGGAATTTAATTTAGGACAACTAGTTCTATAGTGTGCAGGACGTTAATTTATGCAGTCTTAGTTGGAAGTTGAGAAGGGTGGAGTGTGCTCTCAAGAAATGGAATAAAGAGAAGAACTGAAATGCTAAAAAGAGGGTAGAAGAAATTAAAGTTGAGCTGGATAATTTATATATGAATCCTAGCATGAATAATTTTCATGCTAAAGAGAAATATCTTCTAGAAGAATTAGAGTTCTTTTGGAGGTTAGAGGAAAAGTACTAGTTTCAAAGATCAAGGGTTAAATGGCTAAATGTTGGGGATAAAAATGCTAGATTCTTCCATGCAAGTACAGTACAAAGAAGGCAGTGCAATTCTATATTGAAATTGAAAAAGGAGGATGGATCATGGATAGAAGATGAAGCTGGAATACAAAGTTTGATTATAGATCACTTCCAAATTTTTTTTCAGACTGGTTTCCCTTCTATTGATGATAGCATGTTTGATGGTTTCTTCTTATCAGTCCTAACTCAATCCAATGAATCTATTGCAGCTGTTCACATAGAGTCTGAGATCAAGAAGGCTGCTTTTGATTTGGACTCTTTTAAAGCGCCAGGGCCAGATGGCTTTTTTGGCTTATTTTTTAGAAATATTGGCGTATCATAAAGGATGATATGGACAAACCTATTCAAAAGTTTTTCCAAGATGGCAGATTGCTGGAAGAGATAAATAGGATCAACATAATACTCATCCCTAAGGTAAGTTTCCCTAAAGCCATCCATCATTATAGACCTATTAGTTTATGCAATTATGTTTACAAAATTATATCAAAAATCATTGTGACTAGATTGAAACCCATTCCGAACACATTAATTCATCCTGCCCGAGGTGCTTTTATGCCCGCAAGGATTATTTATGATAATGTGTTGATTGCCCATGAATTATTTCATAGCCTCAAAATGAATTCTTCAAGGAAAAACTGGAATATAATTTTGAAGTTGGATATGAATAAGGCTTATGATCGAATGGAATGGGCCTTTCTTAAAAAAAAAAAACCTACTAATTTTGTGATTTGTTGATGCAATGTGTATGTACTATTTCTTATAATATTATTGTTAATGGGGAGCTGATTGGTTCTATTAATCCTTTTAGAGGTCTTAGACAAGGAGACTCTCTCTCTCCTTATTTATTTCTGTTTGTAACTACTGATTTATCACTCTTTGGAGAGCATTTCAGAATAGATTAATCTTGAGCCTTAAAATAGCTAGAAATTCACCCACCATCACTCATCTCTTGTAGGTTGATGATACTCTTGTTTGTAATAAAGTATGTTTGAATGAAATAACTAATATGATTCATATTTTAGGGCAGTATTGCAAGGCTTCAGGACAACTTATAAACTTTAATAAATCCAATGTGGTATTTAGTAAAAATACCCATCGAGAAGTGAAACTGGTCATTATTCAGTTTTTAGGGGTGGGGGAGATTAAGGGAGAGGAGAAGTATTTGGGGATGCCTTCCTTTTAGGGGAGATCAAAATTAAAGGCCCTAAATTTTTTGAAAGAGAAAATTTTAACTAAATTATAGTCATTGAAACATAAATTCTTACCCTATTCGGGTAAGGAGATTTTAATCAAGGCTGTGATTTCTGCTATTCCTTCTCACTTGATGTCTTGTTTTTTTCTTCCTAAAGGTTTTTATTTAAAATTGAACTCTATAGTGTCTAACTTTTGGTGGAACCATTGTGGGAAAGATAAAGGCATTGCTTGGAAAAAATAGGGTAGTCTTACAACTTCCAAATTCAAAGGGGGTCTGGGATTTAAAGATTTTGAGTTATTTAATAGGGCTATGTTGGCCAAGTAGTGCTGGAAGTTACTTGCAGACCATGAAGGATTGCGGATTAAGTTAATGGGGTCTATTTATTATCCCTTCTCCTCTTTTCAACATGCTAGATTGGGTTATAAACATTCTTAGAGTTGGAGAGGGTTATTAGAGGTTAGGAGTATTTTGCTCCCTGGAGTGAGATGGCATGTGAAGAATGGGTAGTCTAATAATATATGGGATGATTATTGGATCCCATCTTTGCCTTCATAATGTGGATGTTTTGAAGGTCTCTAATCTTATTTTGCCTAATGATATATGGAACCATAATTTGCTTCAATCTTTATTAGTGGGCCCTTATGATGAAGATGATCTTATTGTTTGGCATTTTGATAGGAAAGGAAAGGTTTCAATCAAAGGTTTTTACTATTATCTAGTGAATGCAGGTCATGAGACCTATAATAATTCTTGGGATTTTTGGAAATCTGTGTGGAACTTGAAGGTACCCCTAAAGATCCAGAATTTTATTTGGCGATTGTGAGCAAAATATTGTTCCTTTGAATTTTAATTTATCTAGAAGAAATCTAAACTTTTCTGATGTTTGTCCAGTATGCAAACTAGAGCCCGAATCAGTTTTGCATCTGATTTTCTTATGTCCTCATGCTAAGGCTATTGGTTTTCTTCCAATTTTGAGGTTCTTCCACAGGTTTCTACTAATAATTCATTTAGAGAATGGTGGACTGAAATTTCTTATGTGTTACCTTCTTCTTATAAAACATTCATGCTTTCAAAATTTGCTTGCCTTTGCTGGTTTATTTGGAAGGCTTGTAATAATTATCATTTTAAGAATATCTACCCTGATCCAAGAAGAGCAACTATGGAAGCTATTCATTTGTTAGCAGATTTTGAAGCAGCAAATACTTCAGAGGTAAGTCACTCTGACTCTATCCAATATGGAGAAAATAATGCATTGGTCAATGGGTATGGATTTGCTGTAATTTCGAGTCGGTCTCCTCCAAGGTAAGGTTGGTGCAAAGTTAATGTTGATAGGAATTTTTAAGGTTCGTTTCTCCTTGGCTGGTATAGCTGCCGTGTTTAGGAATTGCAGAGGTGTTGTCACTGATAAAATTGCCTGCCTTATTTGTTCATTCTCTCCTCTACAAAATGAAGCTTCTGCAATGTTGATTGTTGCCCAGAATGCATTGAATTTTGGTTATTCATTATGTGTTTTTGAAACTGATTGCTTACAGCTAGTCCATGCTCTTTCCAATCCTGCTGAATGTTTATTAGAGAGATAGAGCCTATTGTTTGTAAAATTGAAGCTGATTAGTTCTCTTAGGGGCTGTCATTTTATATATACCAGTAGGAAAAATAATAGAATTGCGAATTGGATTACATCTGCAGTTTCGAAAGCTGCCCTTAGATTTGATTGGGTGTTAAACCACCCCAAGGATTTGGATTGTTTGCTGTATAATGATTTTCATGAGTACTACATCCATTCGTTTCTTATTGATAAAAAAAAAACTGTATATGATACAATATTATAGGCAAAGTATAAACAAAAAATTTCCATTTGAAATAATATTTTATGTTAAGATTTTAACCATTAGGATGTTTAATGTAATATTTTTCATTGAAAAGCAAGTTATGTTCACATTCTTAAAAAAATAAAATCATTTATCTATTTAAGCATAGCAATACAATTTAGAACCATCATACTTTATTTTATTTTATTTATTTTTTTATTTATAGTTAAGGCTCAATGAGGTGAAATTTAGTGGGATTTTAATTAATTTCTTTTTCTATTTAAATAGTGATACGATTTTAACTCAGTTTGACACTTTCTAAGCCAGCAAATTCAATTTATAAATTAATACATGCATACAGTGGCGGAACTAGATTTTTGCTTAGGGGGCCGGCATGCAGCGGTAGTCCAATGAGGAAAGAGAAGCCGGCGGTACCTCTGGTGGAGCTGTGGCTTGCCTAGCTGTGAGTGGGGTGGGGGTTGCTGGGGAGGGAGGCAGGGACAAGGGCTGTGTGATTTTTTCACGCAGCCCTATTAATTTTTTTTAAATCGGTCCCTGGTGAAACGACGTCGTTTCGCCAGGGACATATTTATTTTTTTTTAATTTAGTCCCTATCAAAACGACGTCGTTTCGATAGGGGCTAAGTTAAAAAAAAATAAATGCGTCCCTGGCAAAACGGCGCCAGGGACCAATTTAAAAAAATAAATTTTATTTGCAACGAATAGTTCTTCAATCCTTCGTTGCGAATATCTGTGAAACTCAGCCTCCATCAATGGGGGGCTGAGTTTTGCACCACCGGTGGCCTCCCTTCTTCCCACCGGTGAGAGGGGGTCGTGTGACCACACACGACCCCATAGTAGTTCCGTCACTGCATGCACAAAATATATAGAACATAAACACATTATATATACACAATAAATCTAAATATACACATAACATATGCACAATATATATGCAACAAACTTAATTTTTTTAACTTTATTTTTATGTGTATATTATATAAAATTTATTTAAAAATAAATTTAATACTTTTTATTAAAATATTTTTATATCTTTAAAAATAAATTTATATTATTAGCAATTAATATTGCTCTCTTTGTCTAAACCTTTTTTAGTTAAAAATTATTAAAAAAAAGAAGCTCTCCTCAATCAAGTCTTATTCAAACCCTAACCTTCTTGAAAGCTTGTTCACTCATTTTCATCCCAAGAATTATCTTTTTCTTGTCTATGGGAAAAGTGGATGATGGAAATGGAGGATGAGGAAGAGAATGGTGGTGTTGATGTCCTCCCCAAAATGTATATGGTCTCTAACATGTATCTCCATTCCATTTCCCCCTACCTCCATTCTTTTTCATTCTTTTTAATATTTTAAGACACTTTTTTTTAACTCCACTCACTTCTTTATCTCCCACTTTTTCTTTGTTTAATATTTCATCCCATAAAATCATCCCTCTTTTACTCATTTTTATTATTTCTTTTTTTAAAAGATATTGCATGTTGTCTCTCACTTATCTCCCAATCAACGTGAAAATAATTCAAAAAAATCACCTAGGACACGACCAAGCCATTGGTGATTTGACCGTGTCAATTACCAATTCATTAGTTTTCACATTCATGAATTAACAATAACCAATTATTTTAAAATTGCAAATTAAATAAACCTTAGAGCTTATATTTCTAATTCATTCTTAGAGTAGTTAAATTGTATAGTTTTCATATCAAATTTCACCTCTCGGTCCATCATTCGATATTAAGTGATCAATAGGTAGCTAATATATCAATCTAACTTTAAGTCCAACGCAATCAACCTATAACAAGGTATATTAATAGAATTATCAAATTAAGTTATTTAATCAAATCTACTACAACCCAAGACATGAGTAAATTAGCTCATCATCAATTTAAAATAAGTATTCATCTTAATATACATCAAATCACAATTGTCCATTAAAATATTAATATTCTTAACAAAAATAATCAAGAAATGAATTAAAAGAGAGAATATAAAGAACCCCTTTTGAAGATGCTAAGAGTTGAACTGCTTGCCTTCCTCCTAGCTTCCACTTTGATGTGATGAAGAACTTTCAAGCCCTCTTTAATCAATGGCTCTCTTCTTGAAAGGTGGAGTGGTAACTCTCTCAAGCTTGCACTCCTCAAGCAAGTCTTCTTCAAACCCTAACCTTCTTGAAAGCTTGTTCACTCACTTTCATCCCAAGAATTATCTTTTTCTTGTCTATGGGAGAAATGGAAGATGGAAATGGAGGATGAGGAAGAGAATGGCGGTGATGGTGATGTCCTTCCCAAGATGTATATGGTCTCCAACGTGTATCTCCATTCCATTTCCCCCACCTCCTTTTTTTTTCATTCTTTGTAATATTTTAAGACACTTTTCAACTCCAGTCACTTCTTTATCTCTCAGCTTTTCTTTGTTTAATATTTCATCCCATAAAATCATTCATCTTTTACTCATTTTTATTATTTCTTTTTTTAAAAGATATTGCATGTTGCTCCCACTTGTCTCCCAACCAATGTGAAAATAATTCAAGAAAATAACCTAGGACACAGCCAAACCATTGGTGACTTGATCGTGCCACTCAAGTTTGCACTAGACACAACCAAGTCATTAGGCCATGTCCATGGTTGCCTCTTCTTCTTTCTTTCTTCTCCAGGTGGGACATCACCAAGTCATTAGGCAGTGTCATATGACACGGCTAGTGGCTTAGCCATGTCTGGTGCTTGTGTCCACTTATGTATACTTTTTTTCCTTATTTATTCTTTGTTCCTTAGGTGGGACACGACCAAGACCCTGGCCGTGTTTTTTTGAAGGTGTCTGCCTGCCCAATTTTTCTGAAGGACACAACAAAGCCAAGTTGTCCTGGCCTTGTCATGCTTGTTCCTTGTCTTTCTTACCCTTTGATGAGGGACATGACCAAGCTATGAAGTGTCTTAGTCATATCACATGTTTTTCTCCAAACTTCATCCATCAAATTGAATTGAATTTTCATTTTTGTACTTCAACCTAAATCAAACATTTCAAACAATCTTTAAACACAAATAAAAGAAAATAAATAACTAAAAACCAATAAAATTACCCTAAAAACTTAGACATAATTGATTGAAACAAATACCCCATACTTAATTCTTTGTTTGTCCCCAAACAAAGTTAAAATGAAAATAAACTAAAACAAGAACAATATGGTCAAGTTCAACAGTTATAAGGATATATCAAGACTTCCATTTTCTCAAATCTGCAATCAATATCAAATCAAATAAAACCAATACTCATGTAATTTTTAGTGGCTTTTCACATATAACCAATGTTGTCATTCTCTTACCAACTCTTTAGAGTGTTTAATAAACATGGTGGTGTTTACACTCATAGCATTCAATGAAAGATTATCACCATAGGCTTGCTTATCAATCACCACTAAATTTCAATCAATTATCAATCATAAGGTCTTTCATTTGGTTATAACGGGGCTAAGGTAAAAGTATGACATTTGGGAGAGTAAGTTTATTCATCAAGTTCAAGAGCATGTTAAGAATGAAGCAAATAACGTATTAATACCAAACAATCCCAAGACATCTTCCACTCACTTAGCGCTAGGCAATTAAGTACTTTTATTTATTTATTTAATTTTTTTTAAATAGGATTTACAACTAGAGAACACAATAATTTGCAATTTTAAACCCACTAGTTTTAACCCCACACTTTATTTAATGCAACACTCAATCACTAAAGCCCTTAAAATGCTTTTGACCTAATGAAAGGGTAAGAGTTAAAGACAAAATGGTTCAAAGCTAATGGTGCTGTGAAAGAGAGAAAAGGAAAAATGGAATAAGCTCAAAATTGGAGAATTGAGGTCGAATATAAGGTTGGTTTTTTTAAGCTAAAGTGGATACACCTAATTGCCTTAATCATATTGATGCTTAATTAAAATTTTTTATATAGTCTTAAGATGCATGTCAAAGCAAGTTCTAACAATTATTCAATCAAGGATGTTATTCACACACAAAAAGAATAATAAGTTGGCATCCAACTTAAAAAGCTCAATTCTCACAAGTTTAAAAGGCAATGCAAAGAATACCCATCCAAATCAACAACAAGCACCAATTTTATCCAATTATCAAATTCATACTTCAAAAATTAAAGATCATCTACCAATAAGCTTATAACAATTGAACTTAATAATATTCTAAATAATATGACACAAGACATAACAGTTAAACAAAAATAATTAAATTAAAAACAAAAGCTTAAAAATAAAAAACTAAGCACCCCACACTTATGGTTGACATTGTCCTCAATGGAAACTAAGATATTTAAAAAGAAGAAGAGTTAAAGTACAATCTATTTTTCAGTATTCTCTGTGTGAGACAAATGCTACCTTTTCAATCACAAATTATTAATTTTTCATGAACAAAATAACAAAAATGAAAGAAAAGAAAATAACAATTAAAATATCCAACAACTGAAAATAAGAAAATAAGAAGTGTTCGCAAAAAGTTAAAGTAGACATGATCTATGGTGATGGAGGATGTGACGATTATACTGCTGAAGGATGGAGGCTAAGAATCTTGGCAAGGTTACTGTTGATTTGCTCTAATTTGTGAAGGACTTGAGCATAATTGCGATCCACTTTGTTTTCCAAGGCTTCTATCCTATTAATAATCTCTTGATTTTTCAAAACCGAAGAATCTTCATACAAATCAAGTGAATTCGAGTTGGACTCCTAACCAACTCTTAGTCTCTTTTGTCGGCCCCCTTGTGCAACTTGCTCTTTAGAAGCCATAACATAAGCCCCGTCCCTCTTGGTGACCATGCGTATTTTTTCCAAAGTAGCAAGATCTAATGAATCATTGCCTAAAATTTTAGTCATATTGTCTGTGCTCGAGTTAAAACCATCGACAAGTGCCATAGCTAAGGTGGTCACCAATCCACCTATACAAATTACGCCCCTTTTTCTATTTGCCACACTATCAAAAACATCGGCTAATTTTTCTTTTCTTTTATTTTTGTTATTTTGTTCATGAAAAATTAATATTTTGTGGTTGAAAAGGTAGCATTTGTCTCACATAGAGAATGCTGGAAACCAGGTTGTACTTTAATTCTTCTTCTTTTTTAATTTTCCTAGTTTTCATTGAGGACAATGTCAATCTTAAGTGTGGGGTGCTTAGTTTTTTGTTTTTAAGCTTTTGTTTTTAATTTAGTTGTTTTTGTTTAAGTGTTATGCCTTGTGCCATATTGTTTAGAATGTTATTAAGTTCAATTGTTATAAGCTTATTGATAGATGACCTTTAATTTTTGAAGCATGAATTTGAGAATTGGATAAAATTTGTGCTTGTTGTTGATTTGGATGGGTATTCCTTGTATTTCTTTTTAAACTTGTGAGAATTGAGCCTTTTAAGTTTGATGCCAACTTATTGTTCTTTTTATGTGTGAAAAACATCATTGATTGATGAATTGCTAGAACTTGCTTTGACATGCATCTTGAGACTATATAAAAATTTCAATTAAGCATCAATATGATTAAGGCAATTAGGTGTATCCACTTTAGCTTAAAAAGACCAACCTTATATTCGACCTTAGTTCGCAAATTTTGAGCTTATTTCATTTTTCCTTTTCTCTCTTTCACATCACCATCACCACCATTCTCTTCCTCATCCTCCATTTTCCATCTTTCATTTCTCCTATAGACAAGAAAAAGACAATTCTTGGGATGAAAGTGAGTGAACAAGCTTTCAAGAAGGTTAGGGTTTAAAGAAGACTTGATTGAGGAGTGCACACTTGAGAGAGTTACCACTCCACCTTTCAAGAAGAGAGCCATTGATTGAAGAGGGTTTGAAAGTTCTTCATCAGATCAAAGTGGAAGCGAGGAAGAAGACAAGTAGTTTAACTCTTAGCTTCTTCAAAAGGAATTCTTCATATTCTCTCTTTTAATTCTTTTCTTGATTATTGTTGTTGTTAAGAACATTAATATTTCAATGGATAATTGTGATTTGGACTTCTGCATGATTGTTATCCACTTTGTTTTCCAAGGCTTTTATCCTATTAATAATCTCTTGATTTTTTAGAGTCAGAGCATCTTCATCCAAATCGAGTGAATCTGAGTCGGACTCCTAACCAACTCTTGGTCTCTTTTGCCGATCCCCTTATGCAACTTACTCTTCAGAAGCCATAACATAAGCCCTACCTCTCTTGTTGACCATGCACATTTTTTCCAGAGTAGCAAAGTCTAATGAATCACTGCCTAAAATTCTAGTCATATTGTATGTGCTCGGGTCAAAACCATGAATAAGTGCCATAGCTAAGGTGGTCACTAATCCACCTATAGAAATTGTGCCCTTTTTTTTATTTGCCACACTATAAAAAATATTGGCTGACCAATAGCCGGTACTCATGAGTATTACATTATTCCCACAATATAAGAAAAATAACTCACTTAATTCTACTACATCTGGGCTTTCTTTCTGTGCAAAGAATCCACAAGACATAAACCTATGGAAATATCTCAAGGTGGGATTTACCAATTTCATTGCCTTGTCCGATTTGGCTACATATATTTCACCTGAGCCTATTGTTCCCCATGCAAATTGTTGTTTAAAACCTTTAGACACACATTTTTTCCCTTCTTGGTGGAAACCAAAAATACCATTTAATTGAGCAATATCAATAACATATGGTTTCCCAAACCATTTAAAGCCTAACCTAGTGCAAATTTTAACTTCATCTCTTTCAACCTTAAGAGAGGTTAGGAATTAAATGGCAAGTTCTTTAAATTGTATAGGTTTAAGGGAAACTAATCTCTCCCACCCTAGGTTTTGCACATATCTATGAAAAATTTCTCTAATTTGAAGAGCATCAAGATATTCTTCACTTACATACTTCGTTGGAAAGAAACCCCTTGCTAGAAGAGTCATTTTCTTTGAATATGATGAAGAGGATGATGGAGGTTGCCTCTTTTTGTGATGGGACACCATTTTGTCTCTTGGCATCTTGATTTTTGGTGAAAATTGAAGATTTGATGGATTTTATTGATTTTTTATTAAGAAAAGTGGAAGATTTGATGGATTTTTTAAAAAGTTTTTAGGATGGGTATGGTGATTTGAGAGAGAGAGCCGAGAGAGAGAGAGAGAGAGAGAGAGAGAGAGAGAGAGAGAGAGAGAATAGAGGTAAGGGTTTGAAATGAGGAAGAAGATGGAAGATTGAGTTTTTAAATCGTGGGTTTAAAAATTGCATGACATGGCCAAGTCGTGTAGACTTGGCCGTGTTGTTCGGTTCGGGCTGGACATGACTACGAATACAGCCGTGTCTCATGGCTGTGTCGGCTGCTGTGAAAATAGGCTTTAATTGTGGGGGTGAACACAACTTCGAGTGACTTGGCTGTGTTCATGTGACATGGCCACAGACACGACCAAGTCATATGGCTGTGATCATGGCAGTGTCAGGAACCCTAAACCCAGCCACTTCTGTTTTGGGCCAAAGACTGATACATCGAATTATGCCATTGGAGTTATTTTGGGCCAAAGAGTGAATAAATTGATGTGTGTAATTTATTATGCAAGTTTATCTTTAAATGATGCACAAGTGAATTACATAACCACTGAATGAAAAATGTTAGCTATAATATTTGCACTGGACAAATTTAGATCTTATTTGATAAGTTCTAAAGTCATAGTATTTTCTGACCATACGGCCTTGAAATACCTATTGACTAAACCACAAGCTAAACCTAGGCTCATTAGGTGGGTATTAATATTACAAGAATTCGATGTTGAAATCAAAGATAAGAAAGGAAGTGAGAATGTAGTAGCTGATCATCTTTCTAGATTAAACTTTTATGATAATGATGCGAAAGTTGCTTGTAAAAATACTTTTAAAAAATTTTCGGGTGAACACTTGTTTACTTTAACTCAAGCACCATGGTATGTCGATATTGCTAATTATCTTTCTTGTAGTGTTGTGAGAAAAGATTTGAATGTTCAGGCAAAGAAAAGGTTCTTACATTCTTGTAAGTACTAATTTTGGGATGACCCATATTTGTTTAGAATTTACATGGATGAATTTATTAGAAGATGTGTGCCTGAAGAAGAGCAATTACAAGTGCTACAATTTTGCCACAACATGTATTGTGAGGGTCATTTTGGAGGAAAGAAGACCGCCTAGAAAGTTCTTCAAAGCTGTTTGTATTGGCCTACTCTTTTTAAGGATGCTTATAATTTTTTGTATAAGATGTAACAAATGTCAAAGAGTAGGGAACATTAGCAAAAGGAATAAAATGCCTTTAAATATTTTTATTGTAGTTGAAATTTTTGATGTATGGGAATAAACTTCATGGGACCATTTTCCAAGTTCTTTAGTTTTGAATATATCTTTCTTGCAGTAGATTATGTGTCCAAGTGGGTTGAAGTTATCCCCATTAGGACTAATGATGCTAATGTTGTTCTGAAATTCTTGAAGGAGAATATTTTGAGCAGGTTTGGAACCCTAAAGGCAATAGTGAGTGATGGAGGAAGCCATTTTTGCAACAAATGATTCAAAAAGTTAATGACCAAGTTGGGCATCTGACACAAAGTGACAACTCTATACCACCCCCAAACATCCGGACAAGTTGAGATTTTCAATAAGCAAATCAAGGGGATCTTGGAGAAGACGGTGAGCACAAAAAGAAAGGATTGGTCAATTCGACTTTCGGAAGCACTGTGGGCTTATAGAACTGCTTTCAAATTTTCATTAGGAATGAATCCATATAGGTTGGTCTTTGGCAAGGCTTACCACTTACCAATGAAATTAAAGCACAAGGCTTATTGGGCAATAAGGACCACGAATATGAACTTAGAATGAGTAAGGGAGCAAAGAATGTTACAAATTTTTGAGCTTGATGAGCTTAAGAATGAAGCCTATGAGAGTTCAAGGATCTATAAGGAAAAGACAAAAGCTATGCATGGCAGAATGATCCTTAGAAGGACTTTCAAACAGGGAATGAAAGTCCTCCTATTCAATTCAAGAATGCGATTGTTTCCTAGAAAATTGAAATCCCGTTGGAGCGAACCACTTCAAGTAATTCAAACATTCCCATATGGGGTCATTGAGTTACTCAATTTGAAAACTAACGAGACATTTAAAGTAAATGGACAAAGGGTGAAGCCCTACTTTGAAGAAATCGATATTGCAAAAATTGTTGAAACTTTGGTATTTATCGACAAGTAATGCAATGATGTCCAGTTAAACGACATTAAAGAAGTGCTCAATAGGAAGCAACCCATTGGTTTGGATTTCTTTCCTTTATTTAATTTTAGTATTTTGGCTTTATAATTTTCATTTATGTTGGTTTATAATAAGATATTGGAATGGGTGTTATGATCAGTTTTTATTTTGATGGTATTTCAAGGAAAAGAAATAAAGAAAGATTACACTTAATAGACTTGGGTGACACGGCTTAACCCTTTAAAAAATTTTTGAATTGAGAAAGTGGTAGTAGTTGACACGACCATGAGACACGGCTGTATTTGTGGCCGTGTCATGTGTGGCCATGTCTCGTAAACATGATCGAGTTGCTCGAAGCCGTGTTCACCCCCATGATTGAAGCCCATTTTCACAGTAGCCGACACGGCCACGAGACATAAGTGTGTTCGTGGCCGTGTCTAGCCTGAACCGAATGACATGGCCAAGTCCACATGACTTGGCCGTGTCACACAATTTTTAAACCCACGATTTAAAACCTGATTTTTCATCTTCTTCCTCATTTCAAACCTCTCTCTCTCTTAAATCACCATACCCATCCCTAAAAACTTCAAAAAAAATCCATCAAATCTTCCACTTTTCTTAATAAAAAATTAATAAAATTCATCAAATCTTCAATTTTCACCAAGAATCAAGATGCCAAGAACCAAAATGGTGTCCCATCACAAGAAGAGGCAACCTCCATCATACTCTTCATCATCTTCAAAGAGAATGACTCATCTAGTAAGTGGTTTCTTTCCAATGAGGTATGTAAGCAAAAAATCTCTTAATGCTCTTCAAATTAGAGAAAATTTTCATAGATATGTGCAAAACCTAGGGTGGGAGAGATTAGTCTCCCTTAAACCTGTGCAATTTCAAGAACTTGCCATTGAATTTCTAACCTCTCTTAAGGTTGAAAGAGATGAAGTTAAAATTTGTACTAGGTTAGGCTTTAAATTGTTTGGGAAACCATATGTTATTGATATTGCTCAATTGAATGGCATTTTTGGTTTCCACCAAGAAGGAGAAAAATATGTGCCTAAAAGTTTTAAACAACAATTTGCATGGGGAGCAATAGGCTCAGGTGGAATGTATGTGGCCAAATCGGCCAAGGCAACGAAATTAGTAAATCATGCCTTGAGATATTTACATAGGTTTATATCTTGTAGATTCTTTGCACGGAAAGAAAATCCGGGTGTAGTAGAATTAAGTGAACTATTTTTCTTAGATTATGCGAATAATGCAATACCCATGAGTATCGGCTATTGGTTACCCGATATTTTTAATAGTGTGGCAAATAGAAAAAGGGGCATAATTTGTATAGGTGAATTGGTGACCACCTTAGCTATGACACTTATCGATGGTTTTGACTCGAGCATATGCAATATGACTAGAATTTTAGGCAGTGATTCATTAGACCTTGCTACTCTGAAAAAAATGTGCATGGTCACCAAGAGGGGCGAGGCTTATGTTATGGCTTCTGAAGAACAAGTTGCACAAGAGGACCGACAAAAGAGACTAAGAGTTGGTTAGGAGTCCAACTCGATCGATTTGGATGAAGATGCTCTTGTTTTGGAAAATCAAGAGATTATTAGTAGGATAGAAGCCTTAGAAAATAAAGTGGATCGCAATCATACGGAAGTCCTTCACTGATTAGAGCAAATTAACAACAACCTTACCAAGATTCTTAGCCTCTATCCTTCAGCGGCATCATCGTCATATCCCCCATCACCATAGATCATGTCTACTTCAACTTTTTGCGAACACTTCTTATTTTCAGCTGTTGGATATTTTAATTGTTATGTTCTTTTCTTTTATTTTTGTTAGTTTGTTCATGAAAAATTAATATTTTATGGTTGAAAAGGTAGCATTTGTCTCACACAGAGAACGCTGGAAAATATGTTGTACTTTAACTCTTCTTCTTTTTAATTATCATAGTTTTTATTGAGGACAATGTCAATCTCAAGTGTAGGGTGCTTAGTTTTTTTGTTTTTAAGCTTTTGTTTTTAATTTAGTTATTTTTGTTTAAGTGTTATGCCTTGTGCAATATTGTTTAGAATGTTATTAAGCTCAATTGTTATAAGCTTATTGATAGATGACCTTTAATTTTTGAAGCATGAATTTGAGAATTGGATAAAATTAGTGCTTGTTGTTGATTTGGATGGGTATTCCTTGCATTGCCTTTTAAACTTTTGAGAATTGAGCCTTTTAAGTTGGATGCCAACTTATTATTCTTTTTGTGTGTGAATAACATCCTTGATTGATGAATTGCTAGAACTTGCTTTGACATGCATCTTGAGACTATATAAAAAATTTTAATTAAGTATCAATATGATTAAGGAAATTAGGTGTATCCACTTTAGCTTAAAAAGACCAACCTTATATTCGATCTTAGTTCGCAAATTTTGAGTTTATTTCATTTTTTCTTTTCTCTCTTTCACATCACCATTGGCCTTGAACCATTTTGCCTTTAACTCTTACCATTTCATTAGGTCAAAAGTATTTTAAGAGCTTTAGTTATTAAGTGTTGTGTTAAATAAAGTGTGGGGTTAAAACTAGTGGGTTTGAAATTACAAATTATTGTGTTCTCTAGTTATAAACCCTATTTAAAATATATATATTTTTTAAATAAATAAAAAGTACTTAATTGCCTAGTGCTAAGTGAGTGAAAGATGTCTTGAGATTGTTCGGTACTAATATGTTATTTGCTTCATTCTTGAAATGCTCTTGAACTTGATGAATAAACTTACTCTTCCATATGTCATACCTTTACCTTAGCCCCATTACAACCAAATGAAAGACCTTATGGTTGATAGTTGATTGAAATTTAGTGGTGAAAATTTGATCGATAAGCAAGACTATGGTGATAATCTTTCATTGAATGTTAGGAGTGTAAACACCACCATGTTTATTAAACACTCTAAAGAGTTGGTAAGAGAATGACAACATTGGTTATGTATAGAAAGCCACTAAATTACATGAGTATTGATTTTATTTGATTTGATATTGATTGCAGATTTAAGAAAATGAAAGTCTTGATATATCCTTATAACTGTTGAACTTGACCATATTGTTCTTGTTTTAGTTTGTTTTCATTTTAACTTTACTTAGGGACAAACAAAGGATTAAGTGTGGGGTATTTATTTTAATCAATTATATCTAAGTTTTTAGGGTAATTTTATTGGTTTTTAGTTAATTTTTCCTTTTATTTGTGTTTAAAGATTGTTTGAAGTGTTTGATTTAAGTTGAAGTGCAAAAATGAAAATTCAATTCAATTTGATGGATGAAGTTTGGAGAAAAGCATGTGATACAACCAAAACACTTCATGGCTTAGTCATGTCCCTCATCAAAGAATAAGAAAGACAAGGAACAAGCAAGACATGGCTAGGACAACTTAACTTTATCGTGTCCTTCAGAAAAATTGGGCAAGCAAACACCTTCAAGAAATACGACTAAGCCACTGGCCGTGTCCCACCTAAGGAACAAAGAAGAAAGAAGCAAAGAAGGTATACAGAAGTGGACAGAAGCACCAGACACGACCAAGCCACTAGCCGTGTCACATGACACGGCCTAATGACTTAGTCGTGTCCCACCTGGAGAAGAAAGAAAGAAGAAGAGGCAGCCATGGACATGGCCCAATGGCTTGGCCGTGTCCTAGGTGATTTCCTTGAATTATTTTCACATTAGCTGGGAGACAAGTGGGAGACAATATGCAATATTTTTTAAAAAAGAAATAATAAAAATGAGTAAAAGAGGAATGATTTTATGGGATGAAATATTAAACAAAGAAAAAGTGGAAGACAAAGAAGTGAGTGGAGTTGAAAAGTGTCTTAAAATATTAAAAAGAATGAAAAAGAATGTAGGTGGGGGGAAATGGAATGGAGATACATGTTGGAGACCATATACATTTTGGGGAGGACATTGCCATCACCACCATTCTCTTCCTCATGCTCCATTTCCATCTTCCATTTCTCCCATAGATAAGAAAAAGACAATTCTTGGGATGAAAGTGAGTGAACAAGCTTTCAAGAAGGTTAGGGTTTGAAGAAGACTTGATTGAGGAGTGAAAGCTTGAGAGAGTTACCACTCCACCTTTCAAGAAGAGAGCCATTGATTGAAGAGGACTTGGAAGTTCTTCATCACATCAAAGTGGAAGCTAGGAGGAAGACAAGTAGTTCAACTCTTAGCATTTTCAAAAGGGGTTCTTCATATTCTCTCTTTTAATTCATTTCTTGATCGTTGTTGTTATTAAGAACATTAATATTTCAATGGACAATTGTGATTTGATGTATATTGACATGAATACTTATTTTAAATTGATGATGAGCTAATTTACTCATGTATTAGGTTGTAGTAGATTTGATTAAATAACTTGATTTGATAATTTCATTAATATATCTTGTTATTGGTTGATTGCGTTGGACTTAAAGTTAGATTGATAGATTGGTCACCTATTGATCACTTAATATCGAATGATTGAACGATAGGTGAAATTTGATATCAGAACTATACAATTTAATCACTCTAAGAATGAATTAAAAATATAAGCTCTATGGTTTATTTAATTTACAATTTCAAAATAATTGGTTGTTAATTTATTAATGTGAAAACTAATGAATTTGTAATTGACTAATTAAACTCAAGGAACAAGTTAAATTACAATTGGTATATTAACGAATAATTTGAGAATCAAACTTTGATTAAATTAATCTACAACCCTAGGCATCATTCCAAGAATTGAATTAATCTTGCATAATCACTACTCATTTTTACTTTTAAATTTTAATTACATTTTACCATTTCATCAACAAACACTCAAACATTTAATATTTTATTTTAACCAAATTATTACTAATAACACCTTCCTTGTGATACGATCTTAGGGCGATCACCATTGCTACAATAACTTCGTATACATGCGAGTGTCGCTTTGTAATAGTAATTAATCGAGCGAAATAAGAGCCTCACGGCTATTATTTTCAATTAAAAGTTACAAAAAAAAAACTTTGAAGCTAATAGTTTTTATTTAAAAACTGATGAGGAATAATCAAAATTTCCTTTTATAAAAAATAATATATTCCATATGTTGAAAATGCAATTTAATATACTAATTTTTATTATTTTTATTGGAATATATTTTTTTAATAGTAAAGTTTGAAAAAATGATGAAAATTAAAATAAATGTTATTTGAAGTGATGGGGGGGGGGGGGGGGGGGGGGGGGGGGGTATTTCTATAGTTAGTTAAAACATTGTTTAAAGTGATGGAGAATGTATTTTTATAAATAAAAAAATTAAAATATTTTTAAAAACTTTTTTCACGGTGTAGTTCTTTTGAATTTTAATCTTTTTTGATATAGTTCTATAAAAGCCAAAAAAGTTTATTAGTGCGTAAAAAATTATATATATATATATATATACAGAGAAAATTTTATAATAAAGAATATTATAAATATTTTATTATTTAATTCTTTTTTTAAATTGTTGTTATTATTATTATTTTTAAATAGTGAGTTACAACATTATTGTTATTTGAAATAAAAACTATTAGAAAATTACTGACAAAAAAAACATTAGAAAATTTAGAAAAAATTTAACCTCCCATTTTTCTTATCCTCCTATTAATTTTAGTCACTAAATAAATTTGTTTTATTATGTCCATTAATACTAGAGTTTCTTCTATTGCACTCTAATTTTAAAAATTAATTACAATTGTATTCGTCTAATAAAATTTGAATTATTTTTAGTGAATAAAAAGAATGATAAAAATTATAATAGAGCTAGTTTGGAGAAAAACTATAGATTTATTGAATTATTTCTTATTTTAATTTTCATAAAATAAATAAATTGTTACAAAATATTTTATCTTAAAAAAATTGAATATAAGTTTTTAAAATTGTTTTATTTATTTATTTGTGATTAAACCTTTCTTTCATTGAATGTAAGATACGCTTGTTTGGGATTTCATTGTATTAAACTAGTGTTCAGCTCACCACCTATATCATTGGATGTCCAACTTTGACATATATTATATTGGCCAAACGGATGATAAATAAGTGATAACAAGCTTAATTCGACGTTGTTGCGAAAATTAATATTATTATATAAATAATGAAAAATAAATAATAATATATATTAAATATAGTAATAATATATATAAAATATATAAAATATTTATTTATATATAAAATATATAGTAATACACAAAATTTTTTTTACATATAAGATATACAAAATATAATAGTAACATATTTAAAAAAATCAAAAGTAAAAAATAATAATTTATTTAAAAAATAAAAGATAATTTTATTTAAAATTAAATTGTATTTCACTTTTAAGATAATATATTAACAATATAGTTTATATGCAATTAGCAAAAATAATATGTAATATAAAAAAATTAAATAATTAAATTTGTATTTTTTAAATTCTCATTTGTATTTTATTATTGACCAAAGTGTTATTAATATGTATATAATAAATTAAAGCTTTTGAATTAAATAAATTTTAATCTTGATATTTATCTATCATAATAAGAAAATTGAAACTGGAAATTTATGTTATTTATTAATTAAATTATAATTTTTAAAAAATTCGTCTTATACAATGTAATTTAAAATTTTTTAAATATTAAGAATACAAATTTAATATTGAATTTAATCATAATATTTATTTCTAAATAAGCTTAAATTATCATTGAGTTCAAATTTAGAATTTCACTTTAAAAAAGTGGATAAGATTGTTATTGGGGGAATGATTACAAAAATTGTTGCCTATCTTAATATAGGTCTTGATCACTTTGCACCTATTCCGGATAAAACTATAATTAATATCGATACCGTTCTGGCTATGAGACTAGCAACAAAGAGAGGGAACCAATATGTAGTTTTAGGACCCCTAGATGACGATATTAACATTGATGAGGAGGAATTATTCGGAGAAGAATGTGATTTTGAAGAACCAGTAGAACAACCACAACCTCCTCCGCCTCAACCTTCCGAGGCCTGTCCTTCTGCTCCACCACCAAATACATTTGATTAAATTGCTAACAGACTTAATTCTTTTAAAAATGAGATGAACCAAAGGAATGCAGCTTCGGAGCAGTGATTTGACAATATAGAGCAGTAATTTGGAGGAGTTGAGCATGAGGTACGAATTATTTTCACTCAGATGATCGGAATCAGCGAGCAGTTCAATACCTTATTTGCTCATTTTGGACTCCACTATACACAGCCACAGTAGCCCTCTCCACATGATGATGATCCTGATGCTGGAGACCACTGAGGACAATGATATTTCAAGTTTGGGAGAATTTTTCCTCAGTTGGTACTTTAAATTTTATTTTTATAATTGTTTTGAATACTTATGGTTTTTAGTTTATATTATAATTAATATTTTTAGACTTTGGATAATTAATATAAATTGAGTGTGGTTTAATCTAGTCACTTTAGAATTCTTATATGTTATTTTATATGTTAAAATTTTTTCAATTAAATTTTTAAAATTTTAAGATCAAGATTCGATAGAATAATAATACCTTATGAATTTTTGACCAAATGAGCTCCTAATTTAATTAGAAGTGATTAGTTATTGAATTTTAAAATAAATATATATTCTTTCACACTATTAATTGCCTATGCCTAGAACATGTTTAAAAGAGTTTTTGAGGAGAAATTGAACCTTACTAAATAAAAGAGAAGAATGATTTAAGCATTATGTGTGGAACCATATTCTTATAGCCACCAATTTTAAAATTGCCCCTAGTTGTCCCTTTTGAACATAAAATAAATCTTAGCTTGAGTTTTGCTTTGATTTAATAACCTAAGTAACTATATTAATATATATATATATAATAATTCCCTAAAAAAAATCCAAGAATCCTCTATACAAGCTACATGTAAGAAAATTTTTGACAGATAATTAACCAATTTTATTTAAACCTTATACTAGCTCTCACCTTTATAGACCCCATTACAAGCCTATCAAGACCCTTTTGATTTTTCTTGATTTAGTATGGTCTATTAGTGAAGAAACCTCAATTAAGCATGCATATGAGACTAGGGTAAGTTTGCATCAAAAGAATATTTGATTATCTAAAGTTTAATGATTAATTGCAATTAATTAAATTCTTGAGTAAAAGAGGTGATAATGAAGTAGGTAAAGTTATGAAGGTAATTTACAACTTAAATTTTAAAATTTTAATTGATTAAAATTTTTGCATATAAACTCAACATATAAAGAAAAATTTTGCTTGAGGACAAGCAATGATTTAAGTTTGGGAGAGTTTGATAGAGTGAAATTATGATCAATGTTTTATATAATTCTAACCATGATTTTAATTATTTTGCAATTGAATTTGATAGATTTTGTTTCTTTGAGTTAGAATTATATTGTTTATGCTTGGAAATGCAAGATTTAAGATTTTTAATGATTAGTGGTGCAAAATTGAAGAAAAGTATGCAAAAATGAAGAAACTCACAAATGCCACCCCCATGGCCCTTTAAGACCACAACCCTGGGATTTAAATCAAGTTTGCCACAACAAAAATAAAAGTTCTAGAAGCAAAATAGATGCCACGACTGTGGCATTAAATGACCACAACCATAGGTTTCATTTCTCCACTGCCTAAGCCAAGAAAAGGAAGAGAAGTCAAAGTTGGCAGTCTCCATTCATATGCCACGCCCGTGGCATATCCTACTGACCATTTGTAGCTATAAAGTGCTCAGAACCGTCCATTCCAACTCAGGCCAAGACCATAGCACTCATATGCCACGACTGTGGGGCCGATATTCATGACTTTGAGCAGAAATTTTAGAAAATGATGAGTTAACTAAAATGTGACCTAACCTTTTTCAGTTTTTATCCACTAATTAAGTTTCCAAGCACTCTATTTGAACACTCTTCCTCCAAGACTTCAATAAAAAGAGAGATATAAAGAATTAGATGAGATTTATCCTAGAAATAAATGTAGTAGGAGTTTCTTAGAGAATGAGAGTTAACTTTGGTTTAAGAAGGAATTCAAGATCCAAATCGAGTTCCTTTTTAAAGAAATAGAGTTTGATATTTCTTGTTCTTTAAATTATGTTTTTAATTACTTTCTTTTATAATTGCAAAGTTTTTATTTTAATAATGAAGAACTAATATTTTTTAGGGTTGGTCTCTTACATTATATTTATCATGGAATTATAAACGTTTATTTGGTTTAATTTAGATTTTTATTGAATTATTTTGTTATCTTTAATTTTAATGCTTTAATTATCTGGCCAATAATTAATTGAATTGAAATATTGTGTGATGGAGCTAGAGTGGAAGCACAATATTAGTCCAAGGAGGTAACAATCTTAAGTAGTTTTCACTTAGAGATAAGGTTAACACTTAAGAGGTTGATTAAAAATTTTCATAAAACTTAATGATTTGGTTTAATTACTTATGATCACGAGAGTAGATATAAGAATTGAAATCGATAATAGTTCTAGTATTTGAAAGAGACTTGAATTTAATTTAGGAGAATCCAACTATTAATCAAAAGAAAACTTAATTAAATCAATACCTTAGAAAAACTATAATAAATCAATAAATGTGACTAAACCCTAAGTCTTAGAAAATTAGAACTTTATTCTCATTCTGTTTAGTTTAATCAATGATCAAAATTTGATTATCTAAATAATAATCAGTTTAATTGTTTGGTATTTAGAAGTAACCTCCTCGTGGGAACGATACTCTACTTATCATTATATTACTTGTAAGCAATCTGTGCACTTACAGATAGCAGGCTGTGACCTAACAATTACTACAACGGGCTAGTACAGTTGATTATCACAGATGATGAAGATGCAATGGAAGAAGTTGGACCACCAGAGATTAACTTGAATGGTGATATGTTAGAAGAAGAGCCACTACAAATAGACAATAAAATGGGAGAGCTACCCTATCATGAGGATGATATTATGGGTGAAGGACAAGCTATAAAAAATGAAGAAGCACCTCAAGATTATGGAGAGATAGATTACGGGAAAATAGAAGCAAAGCCACTTATGAGCGGTGAAGTGGCAAGAGAAAGTAAAAAGGATTCAAAACCATAGTTGAGATAGGGCTACCTTTATAATTATAAAGGGTTTGAGATAATATTCCCCCATTTTGGATTTGTGATAAAATGATGTTTTTAAAGAATGTATATTCATGTCTTATAAGATTTAGGCTATAAGACACAAAAGTACATTCCCTTATGATGAAAATGTTTCCATTAATCAATGACAAGGCACCCTTTGGATAAATATTGTATAATTTTGTATGACATTATAACTTCACATCATATAGCATTCTAATTTTGCATTGCATAACATTTTAGCTTTTATTTTGAATATATTTGTGCTAATTCATTAGGCGACTAATGAGTTTATTTTGTTATCTCTTTTACATCAGCAATCACTTCACGCTCTTGTGAACATCCAAATTGAACCACCGTAATAGAATTGTTTGAGATATGTTTGAAGCGGAGGTCGTGAAAGAATCAGAGTTAGAATAGAAACTAAAAAAGGATTGTGTTTCTATAGGAGTCATGGTCCAACTTCCTTCATTAGAGCAAATAGATTTCCAAAAAAAATTATTTGAAGGCATTAAAAGAAATTTGGAATAGTATGAGACCCCAGCAAAGGATTCAATTTAATGAGCTAGTTTTGGGTGGATTGCTTACTTAATGTACACTCTACTATTTTTGCCCATGCTAAATTACTAGGACCCATGCTATCACGGTTTCACATTTGGCCTATTAGACTTAATACCTACAATAGAAGAATATCGCATCATAACTAACATATTAGAAAAGAAGGATATTAAGCCATATGCACACGATAAGAGTCATTAGGCAGAAGACAATTGGCCAAGATCATAGATGTACATGAAAGTGTGATAGAAGGATGAGAAAGTCCATAATCCAAGGCAATTTGGATAGAATCCCTACTCGAATTCATAAGAAGTAAACTGGATCAAAAGGAAGGATTCCAAGTTTTGGCTCTCCTCATTTATGGAATGGTCCAGCATCCTTCATTAGAGCAAATAGACTTCCAAAAAAAATGATTTGAAGGCATTAAAAGAAATTTGGAATAGTATGAGACTCCAACAAAGGATTCAATTTAATGAGCAGTTTGGGTGGATTTCTTACCTAATGTACACCCTAGTATTTTTTGTCCATGCTAAATTAGTAGGACCCATGCTACCGTTGTTTCACATTTGGCCTATTAGACTTAATACCTACAATAGAAGAATATCGCATTATAACTAACTTATTAGAAAAGAAGGATATTAAGCCGTATGCACACGATAAGAGGCATTAGGCAGAAGACAATTGGCCAAACTCATGGATGTACATGCAAGTGTGATAGAAGGATGAGAAAATCCACAATCCAAGGAAATTTGGATAGAACCCGTACTCTAATCCGTGAGAAGTAATCTAGATCAAAAAGAAGGATTCCAAGTTTTAGCTCTGCTCATTTATGGAATGGTCCTATTTCCAAGGAAATTGAACTCTGTAGATCCCAAAGTGCTCACCCTCTTTACCAGTATAATAAAAGGAACAGATCCAATCATTATTATACTGACAGAAACAATAAGGTCTTTGAACCATTGTAGAAAAAAAGGAAGTGGACAATTCACGGGTTGTGCCACTTTGTTAAATGTGTGGGCTTTAACATATCTTAAGTGCCTCCTCAATTATAATTTCTTACTATTAAGTATGAATCAGGATATAATGCCTTAAAAAATCATCTAGCGAATTTTGAATCGGCAAAATGGCCTATGACAGCCCTAAGCAAAGAGTAGTGGTTAAGATTTCTCTAACTCGCGCTATTTGGAATGGCATCGTATAAAAGGAAAGGAGTTTGTCCCTCCTATAGTAAGGATACACAGAGGACCCTCTACATCAAGTGAGCATGCTCCTGTTGCTGAACCTGTTAATAAAAAAATATCTTATACAGATAATAGAGACATAGTCCATTGGATTCGAATGGGTTAATATTGCTACATGATCTCATCAAATGCACAATTTTTTAGGAGTGTATTCCACAAATTAAAATCTATCAACTTTCACAAATAAATGTTGGTATAAGTGGTTTGGCATTCTCATCTCTTAAGTAAGAGGTCGCAAGTTCGATTATTGTGAATGAAGTTACTGCTTGTTGGAAGCAAGTTATCCCCTTAGTGGGCTGACTCAGAGTGAGTAGGATTAGTCCTAGCCCATTAGGTTCCTAGCCCATTAGGTTCAGAGATACATACAGTTATAACTAAAAAAATTATCAACTTTCAATTAATCTATGTGATCCCTCTTTTTTTTTATATAGAAAAATGTTTGTGATCTCTTGAAATACTCATTGTTTTTTACCTTATTTTTAGATTTAATTAATACAATAAGTGTATTTATTTTAATTTGATCAGTAATATTCCAAGTTTGAGTTCCTATCCTCTCTTTATTATAAATTAAAATCTTGATTTTTTTTTTCTCCAAAAGAGAGAGCACGTGGAAAGAGAATGAAGGAAAAAAATTATAGTTATTCATGATAAATAAAATATATAAAACAAATAAAAATAATAATATTTAATTAATTATAGCTTCAATAAATTGTTCAATTTGAAATTCAATATCAATAAATTAAATTCTAATCAATTGAAAATTATATTTTACATAGCAAATAAACAATAGTAATTATATATATATAGATTGAGCAAATCTTGCCTATATCACACATATACACTAATTCAATAAAATAATAATATATAAAATTGAAAAGATTATTGATATTTTTACTGGATAAAAATACATAAAAAAAATCATATTAACTAAAAATATTTCCTCAATTGTTGGCTTGAGTGTATAAAATAAGGCTATACACTTGAAAGTTTTCGTATTAATTTAACTCATCCGATTCTACAAATAATGCTTAATCCTGTTTGGCTATAAGGGTTGCCAATTTGCCGTCAATTGATTAATTTGTGGCTGGGGAATTATTCGAACTTGTAGCAACATTATTTACATGAACAAAAGTATTTTAAATGATTATTATATATATATATATACTTCTTTTAATTTCTTTCTCCATAAATTTAGACATATAATTTGATATCAAATAATGTTATTTCAGTTGAAACTATATGATTCAAAAATATTTGGTATATATATATACACAACTTATACTAAAAATGACAAAAAAAAAAAAAAGATCTCACATAAAAATAAAGTAACAACGGATTAGATACACTAATATATTATAGAATAATATAATTTTCCTGAAAACACAAATTGTGCTACAGTTCTATTTGTATTTTATAATTAAGTTTCTTCTGTGTGTATAGTATTAGGACAAAAACCTCGCAAACAACACAATCCTGTAGCTAGAAGAAAACCAGGAAAAGCTATGCAAGTTTAAGCTAATTTTATTTATTAAGTTATTATAATTATTAGACTTTATATTAATTTATTAAATATATCTCAGTTAATAAGATGATGAAGCCAAGAAATGAGTCAAGGAGGTGATCTTTCTTTTATTAATTGGTAGTGATCATCAAGAAGGTTAACTTCACTTGTAGTTGATGCTGGCTTTGAAAGTGGTCTTGCTGTTCTACCATAATAATTAATCAGCTGTTACTACCATAGATATCATATACTTACTATTGCATGGAATTCCTTCAGCACACGTAGAAGAAATAATCTCCAGCTGCCCTATCGGTGTTGCAGGCTTTGGAGATGGCGGTGGCTGAAATTTTATCGGCCGCCCATAATTGTAATTAGTTATTTGGTGGGTTGATGGTGATAATATTGGTGGTGAAGTTGAAAACTTCCCATAATTTCTTGTTAGCTCCTTTGGTGGACTAGCTAATATTATTGCTTTTAGCATCGAGCAATCTGTAACACACACAAAAAAAAACGAACCATAATCTTAGCTAATATGCAAGCTATGACGAAAAATCAATGACAGCTACTTAGTGTCATGATTAATATCTAATTAAGATAGAGATTTCGCAATTAATATTACCTGGGAAAGGTCTTGCTTGAGCGCAATTAGTGTTTAGAAGTGCAATAAAAGCTAAAATAGATGCAATAAGGAAGAGAGAACCCATCATGTTTAGGAATAATTATATGCTACAACCGTTGTAGCAATAAATGCCTAAAACGGACCAATAGAATTCTTACACGTGGATTAAATGATTCATTTCATTGGTCCGTTGTAGCATTTAATCCACGTGTAAGAATCTCATTGGTCCGTTGTAGGCATTTATTGCTACAACGGTTGTAGCATATAATTATTCCATGTTTAGAGAAGACTTATTATTAATAATGTTTCTTAATTGTCATTTATGGCATTAAAGCACTGGAGATTAATAATGATATTTATAGGCATAGGGCAAGTTGCTTTTTGTAATGGGTACCTGTTTTAATCTTTCTTCTTCTTCTTCTTCTTCTTCTTTTGTTTTTTAATATGGACAATTTGACCAAAATAAACTGCACAATTAAATTAATTTCATTATGGCAGTTTCACATTAGTCATTACATCATATTTATATTATAAATTGAGGGAATTTGTTCTGTGTACATATTTGTCTCTCTAATTAACCATATGTGTGAGACTGACTAAGTAGTTGGTTCAATTTTCTATTTTTGTTATCGTTAAAATATGATTATTTATGCTAGTTTCTTGAGTTGATTATTATTAAATTCAAAATCGAAATGAATGGTTGAAATTTGATTGTAACATATTAGTTAATAGAATGTTAGTTAGATAGATACTTTCAAAATAAAATTCTTTTGACTCGTTATTAGAAAATTTTGAAAATAAGTGATATAGTTAAAATTTTTTACTTATAATTTTAAAAGATTTTTATTTTAATTAAGATTTTTAAAGCAAATACTATATATCAAGTAATTTAAAATGATTAAAAGTTAAAAAATTTTAATTTTAAATGTTAAATTGTATTATTAAATAATTCTTGTGATCATATAATCGCGTTATTACATTTCAATTCAATAATTTAGAACATAATTATTAAGAAAATTTAAATCCAAAAAAAGAATGTGCATAAATATGAGGACTGCAACCTCGCCCTTCTATTTCGTTTTATTTGAACAAGTTTGTAACCGAGTTGAAGCAATTTAATTTTTTTTTTAAAAAAAAAGGAGCCGTCAAAACTAATTTTAAAACTAAAAATTTTAGATATTAACAATTTAAGGTAGGACTAAACCATCTCAAAAGAAAAAAAAAATAAGACTAGAAAATTAAATAAATTAAACCAGTTGTTGAATATTAATTTTCCACATAACCGTTCAATTTATAATTAATTAAATTTTGATTAAAATTAAAATTTGTAGTAATAATTTTTTAATATTGAGTAAAATTCCTTTCCCTCACATACTCAAAGTCAATTAGTACCCCACGTCAGTATGAAAGCGGCCAACTCTCCGTCTGGGCTTAAATTACTATGCCATTACTGAATTTTATCATAATTAATATTTTAGTTTTATTGTTTAATAATTAATTTTTTAGATTCTGTATATGTGAATTTTATGAGAAATATAAAGATTTTGAAATATTAAAAAATATTATATATTAAAATTTTAGATATTAAAATATTATAGAAATTTAAACATATGAAATTAACAAAATATAATTTTAATTAGATGAAATTCTGGCGAAGTAAGATTTTTTTTAATTAAAATTAAATTTTAAATTCTCATAGTTCTGAAAATGATTTTAACACCGATTACCGATTGACCAAATAGTTATTATTATTATTATTATTATTATTATTATTATTATTATTATTATTATTATTATTATTATTATACATAAAATTATAAATGGCTCAAAAATCAAAATTAAATTTTCAATCAAACTGAGAAACCCATCCAATATAAGACTACGAATATAGCACGCATTTTATAAATTATTAATTTACTAATCAATTAAAGTAGGAATAATATTGGTGTTGCTTCCATATAATCATCAAAAATAAATTCTAATTTTAATCAGAGTTGAATTAATTTAAAAAGTAAATATGAATTTAGCATAATTAAAAAATAATGTCAGATATAAGTATTATAATTTTTTAAAAAATTGAATATGAATACTTATAAATAAAACTTAATACATATATACAATGACCCAATCATGATTCAACTGAGGAGATCAAAATTTTAAAATAAAAAAATTATATTCAATATATAAATTTACTACAAATAAATTTAAAATTAAATTAAATTAATATAATTATTTTAATATTACAATAATGTAATAACTAATTTTTGCTCTAGGATTCTAAAAGTTTTGTCAACAATTTTTGAATTCATTTACTACTACTATTATAAGTTATGTCAATAATTTTTAAATTTATTTATTATTATTATTATTAATTTAAATTTCTTGCATAACAAAGAAATTCATATAAAATTGGGTTAAAAATATCAAGATTAACTATTGAACAAAATTAAATAATATCTTAACAAACATAAATAATAGTGAAAATAAAAATTATAAAATTATAAAATAATATATATGTATTTATGGATGGAATTGATAATGGTACGGGATGCAAATATAAATAATTTAAAATCAAATTTAATTTTTAAAATAATTTTAATATGATGGAAAATTTAAAAATAATTTTTAAAATATATAACAGGGGAGGCAAGGAAAGGGTCTATAGACCATCTAACCCCCTCTAATTCCGTGCCTATATACATATATAATTTGAAATTTAAAAAAAAAATAGATGTACGCTAAGGCCTTGAATTTATTATATATCAATAATTATATAAGATTTTATCGTTGTTTTTAGAAACGAAATCAAGGAATATATACATATATACACACACACCAATCGAAAACAAGTGAAAATGTAGAAATAATAAATTACATGTAATTAGCAGATTTAACAGACTCATATTCTTCTTTTTTTTCTTCTAAAATTAAAAATTTTCTCTTCTAGTTCTAATTTTTTTTTAAAAAAAAGTGAAGTAGGTTTAAGTGTTGTAACAGCACATCAAAAGCAATTGATAACAATGGTAAAAGTAGCAACTAAGAGCTAAGTTAGTGGGATTATCTCAATCATAATTTCGTCTTCATAAAAACAATAAGTAATAATTATTAATTTAAATTTAAAGGGAATACGTTTGTGCTAGTCTTCTTCTAGCTGAATGCGAGCCACACAATTTGAATGTTGTAAATGTGTCCATTGTCCTGATGTTTCAGAGGGATTGAGTTTTATTCAGTCTTTAAAGTAGCTTTGTTAGCAAAACAAGATTAGAAACTTTTGGCTGGTTCAAATTGCACATGGTATATAATATTACGAAATCCATCTATTTTCCCTCTGGATCTTTTCAGGAAGCAAAAATGGGGAGCTAGGGTTGTTGGAGCTGTAGAGTTAGGGATTGTATTATGGGGGGAGTTAGATGGTTGATCAGAAGTGGAAAACAGGTAAGAATTTGGGAGGATCCTTGAATTCCCCAACTCCCTAATTTTAAAATTTTTTCTATTAAGCCTGTGAATTCTGGAGTGTATTGGGTATCTGACCTTAAAGATGAGCAGGGGGCCTTTCCATAGTTGGGTGCTCTGCTTTAGTGTAATTGAGAAGGCTAGGCTAGATTTGGTAATACTCAAAACAAATAAAAAGAGATCGGGTCGATAGTTGGCAAGGAACTTGATCCTCTCGGGCAGCTGCGGTCGAACTCTAATTCTGAAAATAAGTCAGGACCCTTTTGTACTAAGTTTACCGGATATAAGATGATAGAAGGCGCAACGGTAGTTGCGTTGCACAAGAGCAGGGTAATTGGAATGAGAACTTATTATTTTCATTATTTTCCATTAGAGAAGTAAAGGCAGTTCTAAAAATTTACTGCTAAAGTTGATTATCCAGATAAATTAATCTGGAACCCTGATAAATATGGCCAAATATTTGCTAGAGTTGCCTATCGTTATCTGTAAAGATGCAAAGGTTTATATGTATTGTATCACTTAATAGAGAGATTACAAGAGTTTTTATATACATGTATAAGATGAGACCAGAGCTATCTAAACTACAGCAAGAAAGAGTCATAGTAAAATACAAATACTAGTGATGATAAGTCACTTGATAACTACTCCTAATATCACGTTAGGGTAGTTTCACTAATACGCCCCCACAAGTTAGGTGGTAGTTCCACGACACCTAGCTTGTTACGATGCAAGAGAAACAGCCGCTTTGATGGAGCTTTGGTGAGTGAATCTGCTAATTGATCTGCTGAATGTATATGTTGAACAAGAAGTTGCTTCCCATTAACCTGTTCTTGTACAAAATGAAAGTCAATGGCAATGTGCTTCATTTTACTATGTAGCACAGGATTTTGACATACATATGTGGCACCAACATTATCACAATAAACAATAGGAACACATAATGGATTTTGACCAACTGCTAGCTCTGCAAGAAGATTCTTCAACCAGTTAACTTCAGCTACAGCACTTGCAACAGCTCGATACTCCGCTTCGGTTGAAGATCGTGCCACTGTTCTTTGTTTCTTTGATGACCAGCTGATCGGAGAAGAACCGAGGAAGGTGATATACCCAGAAGTTGATGTTCGGTCTCCTGGATCCCCAGCCCAATCGGCATCTGAGTACACATAAAGTTGAGCTGATTTTCTTCGACTTAAGAGTAACCCATAGTGAATTGTGTATTTCAAATACCGGAACAATCTTTTCACTGCTTGCCAATGAGTTGTTGTAGGAGAGTGCATAAATTGTGATAACTTGTTGACTGCAAAGTTAATATCAGGTCGCGTGAAAGATAAATATTGAAGTTTGCCAACCGCTTCACGATATTGTTTCTCATTTGTTGATCCCGAACCATCTTGTAATGTAAGCAGTGTAGTACTCAAAGGAGTCGATATTCCATGACAGTCCTGCATATTATACTTCTTGAGGAGATCAAATATATATTTGGACTGAGATAATAATACTCCTTCAGGTGTATGTGAGACTTCAACTCCAAGAAAGTAGTGAAGTTGCCCAAGATCTTTAAGAGAGAACCGGCTAGACAAGGTAGCAATCACATTAGTAAGAGCAATCTGATTATTACCTGTGATGATTATATCATCAACATAAACCAGAATGTAGAGGATAACAGCAGACTTGTGAAGCACAAAGAGAGAACTATCTGATTTAGATTCATTAAAGCCATATTGTGTCAGAAATGTTTTTAGTGCCATATACCATGCCCTTGGCGCTTGTCGTAAACCATAGATAGCTTTGTTAAGCTTGCAGACATATGTTGGGAATGCCGAACTAATATATCCTTTAGGCTGCCGCATGTAAACTTTATCATCTAATGCTCCTTGTAGGAAAGCATTGTTTACATCTAATTGATGTAATTTCCATTGATTCTGTGTTGCAATTGTAAGGACAAGCCGTACTGTTGCTGGTTTAACTACTGGACTGAAAGTAGAGTGATAGTCGATTCCCGGTCTTTGAGTAAAACCTTTTGCAACAAGGCGGGCTTTGTACTTGTCAATATCACCATTTGCTTTGTACTTGATCCTGAAAAGCCATTTACAATCAACAACATTATATGAATCATTAGGCGGAACTAAGTCCCAAGTCTGATTTTGAATTAACGCTTTATATTCAGCATCCATTGCTGCACACCACTTTGCATCTTGTCGAGCTTGTGTAACAGTTGTGGGCAAGCTGGGTTTGTTCACTAGTGCAAGATAGTCAAAGATTTTTTTCGGTTTAAAAATGTTGTTTTGTGACCTGGTAATGACCCGATGAATGGGTTGAGGGACTGCAGAGGAGGAAACAACTTGGTGTGCATCTGATTGTGAGGAATCATATTGTAAAGCAGGTTCTATTGAATTCAATGAGAAAGAAGAGGACGTACCTGATGAAGATGTTGCTGCAGAACCAGAAGGAACCTCTTGCAACACAGTGCTTGAAGATTGATTTGTATGCCTTGGGATGGATACAGAGATGGGAGGTGGAATTATATCAGAAACATAGGATGGACTGGTAGAGACGTTTGATGGTACAGGTTTATCAATATCAAGCCAAGTTGGGAGAGTGTTGCTAAAATTGACATTTTTGAACATGGTGTTATAAGGAAATTCGTGCTCATAAAATGTAACATCCCTAGAGAGATAAATTTTTGATGAAGTGGGATCAAAACATTGAAAACTATGATACTGAATGGAGAAACCTAAATACACACATGGGCGTGATCGTGGTTCAAGTTTGTGCTTGGCATAGGGTTTCAACCATGGAAAACATAGACACCCAAAAGTTTTAAGCTTAGAAATAGCAGGATTCGACTGAAACAATACTTGGTAAGGAGATGAGGAAGAAAGTGTTCCTGTAGGTAATCTGTTGATTAAATAAACTGCAGTAACACAAGCAAAAGACCATAAATTGTAAGGTAATGAGGCTTGATGTAACAGAGTGCGTGCAGTTTCAATGATATGACGATGTTTTCGCTCTGCTTGTGCAACACGTTGAGGGGTATATGGAGGAGAGAAGAAGTGTTGAATACCATGATGACTGAGAAGTTGTTTAAGGGCAAGAAATTCACCCCCACCATCCGAATACACACTCACAATTCTGGTCTGAAAGAATTTTTCAACTGTGGATTTAAAATTGGTAAAGACTTGAAGAACATCACTTTTATTTTTAATGGGATATAGCCAAGTATATTTTGAAAATTGATCAACAAATATGACATAGTATTTGTGTTTATCAATGGATTCGATAGGTGATGGCCCCCAAACATCGGTGTAAATTAATTCCAATGGCTTTTGACTTTTAAAAGACATGATTGAGAAAGGCAATCTAACACTTTTATTGCACGAACAAGAGTTACAGTAATGAAATTCTTTAGAATTTGAATAAGGCAAAGCAAAGGAATTCAAAATACTTTTCAAAGTTCGTAAATTCGGGTGACCTAAACGACGATGCCACAAACTTAGACATGGAGCAGAAACTGCAGAATTGGCGGATGAAAAAGAGGGTGTTGTGGTGGATTTTGAAGTCGGCCAGACATACAAATCATCCTTGTTCACTCCGCGTAGAAGAGGCGCCCCCGTGTTCAGTTCCTTCACAACAAAATCAAAAGGAAAGAATTCAATAGAGGTACTATTTTGTTGACAGAATTGAGATACAGAGATTAAGTTTCTTTTGATTTTGGGTGCACACAAAACATTTTTGAGCCGAAAACATGTAGATGAAGTGGGTAATGATACAGAACCTGTATGAGTTATCGGTATACTGTTACCATTGCCCATAGTAATACCTTCAGTTCCAGTGTAGTCATGTGGTGGCATTAGATTCATTGAATGATCTGTAACATGGTGCGTTGCACCACTATCAAGAACCCATGGATTTTGTTCTTGGCGTGCAGCATACATAGCTTTTGCTTCAATGTGATTATGAGATTTGGAACGACAAACATTAGCTACATGACCCATTTTTCCACAGAGTTGACACTGAACAGCAGATGAAGAAGATTGCTGCCAAGACATATGCTGAGGGGAACGCCATTGTGTAAAAGATGGTCGTTGATGAGTGGATTGAGAGTACCGAGGCTGAAAAAATCTCTGAGAATTCTGATTATTCCAACGCCGTTGCGGTCGTTGAGAGATGTGTGACATAGCATTTGACTGAGCAACCTGTACCGTAATAGAGGGATGAGGCTGCTTTGCTTCTTCATGTTTAAGGAAGAGCTCATGATCTGTAAGCTTATCATGAAGTTCTTCAAAACTGATGGAGGTGTCCCTTGCACGGATTGCAGCACTAATTTCCTTATAATCGGGTCCAAGTCCGCTCAAAATTTTGACAATCAACTCTGTATTGTCAATAGGAGAGCCTGCAGCTGCTAGTTCATTTGTCAAGTTTCGAATATCTCTCAGATATTCTGCAACTGATTTCGTATCTTTCTGCATTTTGGCAAGTAAATCACGAAGGGTAAAGATTCTTGTCTGTGACTTATTAGCATAAGTGGTATGAAGATGATCCCAAGCCTGTTTTGAAGTGAGAGCATTAGCAATGGAAGGTGCAATAGCAGGCTCAACCGATGCAATAAGAGCATTGCGTATCATGTTATCTTGGCGAAACCATAACTTAAATTCTGGATTTAGAATATCCAGACCAGCTTGCTTGATTTGCTGAGCAGGTGGTTCAGCAGAACCATCAACGAAATGGAGTAAATCATACCCACATAAAAGAGTTAAAATTTGAGCTTTCCATGTTGGGAAGTTTGTGCTTCCTGACAGTTTAATAGGAAGTTGAGATGAAGGGTTAAAAGTGATAATTTGGTTGTTGTGAAGGGTGACAGATGTATGATCAGTGTTTAAAATGGTGGGAGTTCTTGCTGTGGAAGCCTCAGTTTCAGTCTCATGTGCCATTGATTACTACGGATTGATAACCTGAAAAAAAATGTATCAGATTAGATTGATTGAGATCGCTCTGATACCATAAAGATGCAAAGGTTTATATGTATTGTATCACTTAATAGAGAGATTACAAGAGTTTTTATATACATGTATAAGATGAGACCAGAGCTATCTAAACTACAGCAAGAAAGAGTCATAGTAAAATACAAATACTAGTGATGATAAGTCACTTGATAACTACTCCTAATATCACGTTAGGGTAGTTTCACTAATAATCTGCTGAATTCTACACACTCTCTCAACACTGGCAATAATTCCATAGTGGATAGTATGAATTGCCACTCTGTGTGGAAACTAGAAATTCCTCCAAAAATAAAAAAATAATAAAAAAAATTATTTGGAGTGCTTGTTTGAATGCATTGCCGCCTAATGGATAATTGTTCTATGTGTGGACTTGCTGTTGAAACTGAAATGCATATGTTTTTTGAATGTAATCACTCACATGCAGCTTGGTTTATTTATGATCTTGGATTAAATCCTTTAACTTTCAATGCTTCTTCCTTTTTTTCTTGGTGGCTAGATGTTTGGTAGAAAATATCTGAAAACAAATGTGAAATTTTAGCGAAAATTGCTTGTCATTGCTGGAGTCTTTGGAAGGCAAGAAATGAGTGGATTTTAAAAGGAACACAACCTGATCCTTTTTTCTTTATACACAGATCAAAGATGATAGTTACCGATTTCCAAAATGCCCGACAATCCAACAATTATGCTTTATTTATATAGAAGCTCAGACAATTCTGGTACCCTTACAAGCATCTCCTTAAATAGCAGATGCTCCCCTCCTCCAGTTAATTGCGTCAAGGTGAACTCTGATGCAAGTTTTTCTCCACAAAGCTCTACTGTGGGAGCAACTATGATTATAAGGAATTTTGCTGGCAAAGTAATTGATGGATTCTCTTCACCATTGTCAAATGAGGCAGAGGTGCTACACAAAGCAGTTCAAAGAGCAGCAGCTTTTAGTTTCCTTTATTGTGTATTTGAATCAGATAATTTACAACTAATTAAAGCCTTAAACTCTCACGATTTTTGTCCAACAGAGATAGATATTATAGTTTTGAAGATTAAGGTCTTAGCAAGACAGTTTCATGGATGTATTTTTGTTCATGCCGATAGATCTTGTAATAGAGTCTCTGATTGGTTAGCTAATGCAGTTTGTAAATCACAACTTAGGACAGATTGGCTTTGTAATCCTCCTCCCCAGCTTGTTTAGCTGTTAGAGGAAGATGCTGCCATGTAATTTCGTTTATTAATGCATATGTCATTCAAATATATATATATATATATATATATATATATTGTTAGTATACAATGCACTACAATTTAAATAGGTAAATCAATATCAAATATTTATTTCATGATATAAAATTTTAAATTTTATTATTTTCAAATCGGAGTTCACTTACCTTCAGGGGCGAAGCTAGGCTTTAGAATAAAGGGGGACGAATTTTTTTTTTGCAAATTTTAGCTTCCTCGTAATTATTTATCTCTCATTTTATTTTAATAGTATTTTATAAATTTATAAATTTATTAATAATATATTTTTATTATTAAAAAATTAATTAATAAAAAAATATTAATATATATATGTACAGAATTTTAAATTTATAAAATTTTTCATAAAAAAAATAAAATAAAGAGAAAAAAATTAAATAATAAATATAATTTCTTAAAAAATAATTAAAATAAATGAGTTCTTTAATTCATTAAATGTGTTCAAATTAATTTAGTTTGAAAATTTATAAATGTGTTCAAATTAATTTAGTTGAAAAATTTATCATTTTCTTTATTATTTTTTTTTGCATTTGTATATTATTAATATTTTGTCAATTTTTTAAAAGAGAACTATTGCTATAAAATAAATAATTTATTATATTTTTTTTACTTCTTGTAAAAATTTAAAAAAAAAAGAGGGGGCAATTAAATTTTTTTTTAAAAAAATAATAAATAATTTAAAAAATCTTAAAAAATATTATATATATATATATATAAATTTTCAAAAAGAGAAGGGGGGCAACTGCCCCCTTCCCTTCAACGTACCTTCGCCCCTGCTTACCTTCATCATCTTCGGAACGCTTAGAACAACATATCCATCTTCATAAAGACCAATGAATGCCATAAGCCATAGAAGGCTAGCTAAACCAAGAAAAACCTCTACTTTTTGATGGTTTCTTCTCCAAAGTATTGAATCTACAAAACTAATCCATTCCCCCGTATGGGTGGAGAACAGACTCCATAAGAGTCAGATCTAGGAAAGTTAAATACAAAAAAATTGAAAAATATGCAACAAAAACTAAAAAAACGAAAGATATAGAGTGGTCGCCCTAGACAATGCTTAGAGAGAGGAGAGAAACTTTCAGAAACATTGGTTGCATTGAAAAATTTTCTATAATTTAATAATGTATGGTAATATTATAATTGTTTAGAAGTAGCAACAAGTGAGGTATCTGCAAAAATTGTCCTATCCGAATTTGTTTATTTTTTAAATTATCCGAACTCATCTAAATCCAATTATAGTTATACCCGTACCCATCTCAAACCTGTTTACTGATATCCGTTTATTACCTGAATCTGTTTAATTACCCGTTTAAATATAAAAATTTAAAAATATTATAAAATTTAAAATATAAATTATAATTTTTAATTAAATAAATATTTAATATTAACATAATTTTGTTAAAAATAATTTCATACCATATAATTTTATAATTAAAATAAAATATAATAAATATATAATTAAAATTTTAATAAAATATAATTAATATATAACCGAATTTGGATAACGAATACCCAATAGTCTATATCTGAATCTGATCCGAACCCGTTACGGATAGTAAAAATACTATCCGTATCTGTCTAAACCCGTTTATAAACTATCCATATCCTATATAAACATATCGAGATGGATCGGGTATCCGAAAATATTCTACTCGTTGTCACCCTATAAGTGTTGTTTATTATAAGTATTATCTATCATGTTTGAAGAGATAATATAATATATTATAATTAAATAAATTTTTTATTTGATAATATTTGCAAGTTTTAGAAATAAAAAATATATTATAAAAATATATTTAATATTTAAAAAATTTATTAAAAATATTTTTCAAAAATAAAATTTTAAAATAATGAAAAAATTATCAAAATGATATTTAAAAAATTCATTAAAATTTATGATTTATTACGAAATATTATATCATTAAAATTAAAATTAAAATAAATAAGAAATTAAATTATACTATATATTATAAAACCATGACAAATCACCATCCATATATATGATAAATTAATATCATTTTAGGTTTGCCACAGTAAACATACCAATAAAATATTATGAAAACCGTTGAAATGCTTCACTGTGATGTCCATAAAAGAAAATCAAAGATGTAATTCAAGAGAAAAGGGTAACTAAGGCAACTAGTAAACATGTCTCAAGTAGAAGTGGATGCAAAAGTTTAGATTCTAAAAACAGATGTGCAGCTTTATCTGCTCATCTCTGGCTTCAACAAAATGCACATACTTTAACTTTGTAATATCCCAAACTATACCCTAAAATTTTTGGAATGATTATTGTTGAAATTGGATTAAATGATATAAAATATATATTTTTGAGTAAGTGGTATGAGAGAAAAAGAGCAGTGCGTATATATTGTATAAATAGAGATATATACAACATATACAAGTCAATCATTTAGTTGGTCAAATGAGATTTATTAAATAGTTTTATAAATGGAAATTAAATTAAGTGGAAGAGGATATTTATATTATTATAATATATAATTGCTTGGTTGAGATTTAAAGAGAGCTTAAGTGGTTATTAAAGTTTGACTTTGCTCTTTCTATCATCTTCTCCTTCTTCTTTCTTTGTTTTGGCAACCATGTCCATAGCAAGAGGGAAAGAGAGATTTTGTTCTTCCTAACTCTAGATTGAAGGGTGTTTCAAGAGATCAAGTTAAAGTTTGAAGGATTTTCCTCATTTTTAGTAAGTTCTCACTTGTTTCTTTGGTTTTCTTTTGAGTTGGTGTGTTGAGCTTGGTGTATGGTTGTTGTTGAGATATGTATATATAATTGTGGTGTATTTGAGAGTGTTTGGTCATATTGGTTTTGATTTTGGGGTTGGTTTGAAGGAAAGGTTAAGTTTGATAATGGAAAGCAAGTGTTGTGTTTTGTGTATGTGATGAGTTGTGATTATGGTTGTGATTTGTGTTTGATGTATGTATTGAGTTGTTTTGGTGTTTTTGCAAGTTTATTATAGTTTATTGATGTGTTTGGTTAAGTTTGTTTGGATTGGAAGATGGTAAAAGAAAGAGGTTTGTTGGATATGGTGTTGTTGTTGCCGGAATCAGGATTTTTTGCTTGACACGCCCATGAGCACGACCAAGTCTTTGGGCGTGTCAATGGTTCTATTTTCTGGATGTGAGACACGACCAGTGACACGCCCATGTCACTGAGCGTGTCACAGCTTTTGTGTTGGAGTAGTATTGACACGTCCAGTGACACGCCCATGTCACTGAGCGTGTTATAGCTACTGTGTTGTTGGTGGATTGACACGTCTAGTGACACGCCCATGTCACTGAGCGTGTCACAGCCACTGTGTTGAGGGAGGATGGACACGGCCAGTGACACGCCTATGTCACTGAACGTGTCAAAGCTTCTGTGTTATGGGTTTAGATCACGGTCAGGGACACGCCCGTGTTGTTGAGCGTGTCATGTGTAGGGTTTGTGTAATATCCTCATGTATGCCCTAGAAGTTTTGATTATGTTGTTATTGTTGTTGTTGTTGTTGTTGTTGTTGGTTTAAAATGTGATTGAATGTTTGTGTTGTGTGATAAAAAAAAAAAAGAGAGAATGTTCATGTGTTATTTGAAAGAAAAGTGATGTGTAGAGAAGATGTATATGTAGTGTATATGGCAATATATATAGCATATATGTTGGTCAAAAGGAGAGTCAAGGTGTTGGATATAGTGGAAGAAGATATTTAGTTGTTGTTATTGAAATTACTATAAAGGGCATGCTAAATAAAAGGAAGTGTAATTATGTTTAAGAGGGCATTTTGGTAATTCTTCTTTTGGAAATTGTGTGGTGGAGGTTAAAAGAGGATTTGACTTTTGTTTGATCAATTTCTTTTCTTCTTTTCACGTGTGGCCGGCCAACTTAGAGAGCAAGAGAGAAAATAAGAGTTGATGATATTTGAAGCTCAAATTGAAGAAGTTTTCAAGTGGTTAAGTGGAAATCCAAGAAGATTCATTATTTTTGGTAAGTCTCTCTTGATTCTCTTAGTTTATTTAAGTTGGTTGTGAGTTTGGTTGTAGATTTTTGATGGTAGGGTTGTGTTGATTATTATATGTTGGATTTAATTGGTTGTGGTGTTGGTTTTGGATTTGAAGATGATAAGTTAAGAGTGATGTTGGTTTTAGGGTTTTGGAAATGGTAAGTGATAAATTATTATTGTGTTATTTTGGATTAGGTTTTGGAAGAAGGTGATTTGCTCTAATTTGAGAAGTGAAGAATTCTTGGAGAAAAGAAAGTGTTTAGAGTTGTATAATTGGTGCTAAAGGTAAGTACAAACTATATGGTTACAAACATGCATATATTGTTTAATCTTAAAACACTTTTGTTTGTAACTGTGATAAGGTATCAAATGTATTGTTAATGAATGTTGGTGATGAAAATATTGTGATGAGCATGTAAAATAATTGCTAATGATGTTGATTATGTCCATTTGAATGAGGTTATGTTGTGTACAATGTGTTCTAAGTTAACCAAAAGAAATTTGGCTACATTTAGGGTTTATGCATGAGAGACACGTAATTTGGGGCGGTCGCTATTATTTATGTGCGGTCGCTATTATTCATGTGCGGTCGCGACTTAGGTCGGGCTTCTGACCGTGAAACCTACTGTAATAAGGTTTCATCTTTTGATTGTGAAGTGCGGTCGCGACTTAGGTCGGGCTTCTGACCGCGAAACCTACTGTAATAAGGTTTCATCTTGTAATTGTATGGAGCGGTAGTATTCAGGTGAGGCGCGACCGCTAGAAAGGTTCTGTTCACCTTATTGGAAGCAACCTAATTCTGCAACAAGATTTTCAAATACATGTTAAATAGATCATCCATTTGAGTTGTCAAGGATCAAAATAGAGATCATTTGTCTAACATCATTGTTGAATCATGAAAGATGATATGGAATTGATAATGCATATGATGTTACATGAATAAGGTTATGTATTGTGTATTGTGAGGCTTGTGAATGGTGGTGTGTATTATGAATAATGTACTTTGAAATGTGATACTAATAATGCTATATGCACAATATGAATTGAGATATGAAATGTTATAAAGCTATTGTGATTGGCTATGATGGTTCAATTGAAAGAAATGAGGCATGTTTGCCTAGTTGATGATGAGATTTGAGAATGAAATGTAAATGAATTGTGTGGCTAATGTGTTATTCCATTTTCAGAGTTTGTTATTGGTGGCATGCCTAATGATAGTAACAATCTCTTGAAGTTAGGTTGGATTGAATCCTTGAAGCCTAATTGAGATGTTATAACCCTTGAAGCTAGGTTGGGTTGGTTCTTGAAGCCAAGTTGGGTTGAAGCTTAGCATGCTTTGCTCCCCTTGAAGCTTGGTTGAACCTAATCCTTGAAGCCTAGTTGGGTATATGATATTGATAAATGTGATAACAAAACCAAAACATTAACTCTGAAAATTGAATGGCATATTAGTGTGTCTTGGGCCCAATGCTTGTCTTTGTTTAATGTGATTCCTGAATGGTAAAATGATTGACTAATGAGATATATGGAAGATTGTTGAAATGTGGTATGTATATATATATGTGAATATTAAATGTAAAGGTATGTTATTAGCTTTTCACCTATGGTGTTGTTTTTGTGAATAATATGTATGACATTGCATTTCATTAAAGCATGATTTGTCTTACTAAGCCGTTGGCTTAGCGCGATAGTGTTTAATCGCGTAGGTAACAGAGTTGAACCCGAGAGTTCTTCGAGACCTAGTGAGAGTAGACATTGAAGGGATTATTCTTGGATTTAAAGATCAGAGAAGAGCTGCCAATCATGTATAAATTCTTTATGTTTTGTAAAGTATTGTGTATAATGTAAATATGTGTATATTTATAGATATGGATTTAAATGTTTTCATATATGTAAATATTTTATAAATTCCGCTGCGTATTAAGTAAATGTATTTATATCTATTTTGTTTTATATTACAAGTAATTACTTATTTTTCTTTAATGTATAATGAAAAAGTTTATAGTATCATTTAAAATGTTTTGAATGTTAATAAAAATCCGTAGCATTCCTATATTCGATACATGTATACTACATTGGGGTGTATGTAGTGTGTATGTATTGGGTGTGGGGGTGTTACAATTGTTTTGGTATCAGAGCCTAGGTTTGAGATTCCCAACCTAGGTAAAATGTAATAAAAAGAATATTTTTATTTAAAAAATGAAATTTTGAATAACATATATGTTTGGGATTGGTAGTCTCTGATCTTTAATAGGACGTATTCTGTTGTGTTTGCAGAAATAGGTTGTGATGGATCCTCATTTGCGTCAGTCAGTTGAGGATAGTGAGGAGAGTGTAGCTCCGGAGGATAGAGCTAGAGTTGATAGTGCTGAGGAGGCACCTGCTTCGGTGTCGGGGAGACCAGTTGGTGAGGAGGTTCCACCAGCTTGGCTTAGGCATGTGGTAGAAGCTTTGAGACAAGCACCAGTGCAACCACCGCCGCCACCCCCCACAGCCTTTGGTATCAGTGAGGCACTATGATAAACTAAGGAAGTATGGAGCAGAGGATTTCCTTGGTACAGTTGATCCAGCTGTAGCGGAGAAGTGGCTTGATAAAGTACAAAGGATCTTTATTCAGTTGCAAGCCACATCGGAGGAAAAGTTTGACTATGCAAGATCTTTGCTACAGAAGGATACATATGACTGGTGGAGGACAGTGCCCCATTCTATGGATGATCCACCAACCTTGTCCTATGCTGACTTTCTGAGAGAGTTTGAATTGAAGTATACTCCTAGGGAGTATAAAGACATGAAGAAGATGGAGTTCTTGAGCTTGAAGCAAGAGAGCAAGACTGTAACTGAATATGAGGTTGAGTTTATTCGATTGAGCCATTATGCTGGGGGCATTATAGCTGATGAGATTGACAGATGCAGGAGATTTGAGGAGGGATTGAGGCCCTCTATCATGTGCTTAGTGGCTGGATCTAGATATCACGATTTTTCCCAGCTTGTGGCGGCAGCTCGAAGTGTAGAGCGAGCTCAAGTTATTGCAGCTGCTTCAGAGGAAGAGGTTAGGGTTAGGAGGCCCCAGTTTGAGACAGGGTCTTCTTCTGCGAAGAGAGGTAAAGGAAGCTTTGTTCCCAGAGTTAGTAGGAGTCAGAGGTCAGCTGGTAGGTCAGTGCAGTTTCAGAGGCAGAGATTTAGACCTGCAGCTTCAGTGGCGAGTGCTCCGACCCCAATGATTCAGAGATCCACTCCACCCATCTGCATTCATTGTGGTAGGCCACATGGTGGTCCTTGCTGTAAGACTGGTGTAGCAGGGGTATGCTTCAGATGTGGATCACCTAATCACTTTGTGAGAGATTGTCCTGAGAGGCAAGAGCAGATGTCAGTTGATACTGCAGCTTCTCGACCTAGTGTGAGGGGAGGTCGAGCAGGCAGAGGTAGCAGCCGGGGAGGCAGATCTGGGTTCAGTGCTAGAGGAGGTTCTACATCTAGAGAGAGTAGACCAGAGGAGGTTGGGTCTTCCCAGAGGATATATGTTATGCAGAGGCAGCCAGATGCTTCGGCAGTCATAGCTGGTACTTTTTCTTTATTTGATACTTCAGTACTTGCTTTGATTGATCCCGGATCTACCCATTCTTATATTAGTGCATCTGTTTTACCTGTGTCTGATATGCATGCTGAGTCCCTAGGATTTGATGTGTTGGTGACAAATCCTTTAGGGCATAGTGTGATTGTGAGCAAGGTGCACCGAGATAGTGCAGTGAGGGTGCAAGGTGAGGAGTTCCTTGGAGATTTGATTGAGATGCCATTTAAGGAATATGATGTGATTCTAGGCATGGATTGGCTATCTAGACATGGAGCTGTGGTAGACTGTAAAAGGAAAATTGTTTCATTGCGAACTGTTGATGGTAGAGAAGTGATAGTATCTAATGAGCAGGAACAGCTAGCCTCCTTATTTGTTTCAGCTGTTGCAGCTAGGAGATTGATTAGAAAGGGGTGTGAAGCTTATCTTGCTCATGTGATAGATACTAGAGTGAAGGGTTCCCCTATTGATAGTATTGCCACAGTTGTAGAGTTCCCAGATGTGTTTCCAGAAGAGTTGCCAGGGTTACCTCCTGAGAGAGAGGTGGAGTTCGGTATTGAATTGTTGCCTGGTACCACTCCTATCTCTAGTACTCCTTATAGAATGGCACCAGCAGAATTGAGGGAGTTGAAAGTGCAATTGCAGGAGTTGTTGGACAAAGGATTTATTCGCCCCAGTGTTTCTCCTTGGGGAGCTCCTGTGTTATTTGTGAAGAAGAAAGATGGTACTATGAGGTTGTGTATCGATTATAGGCAATTGAACAAGGTGACTATTAAAAATAAATATCCTTTGCCTAGAATCGATGATCTCTTTGATCAATTGAAGGGTGCAGCTGTGTTTTCTAAAATTGATCTGAGATCAGGGTACCATCAGCTGAGAGTCAGAGCTGAAGATGTTCCTAAGACCGCCTTTCGGACCAGGTATGGGCATTATGAGTTTCTAGTTATGCCTTTTGGTTTGACGAATGCACCTGCAGCTTTTATGGACTTGATGAATAGGGTGTTTAGGCCCTATTTGGATCAGTTTGTGGTAGTGTTTATAGATGATATTCTGGTGTATTCGCGGAATAAAGAGGAACATGACAAGCATCTGCGGATTGTGTTGCAGATTTTGAGAGAGAAGCAGTTGTTTGCTAAACTGTCGAAGTGTGAGTTTTGGTTGGACCATGTAGCTTTTCTTGGTCATATAGTTTCAGCAGAAGGTATTAGAGTTGATCCGAGTAAAGTTGAAGCTATTCTGAATTGGAGTCCACCCAAGTCTGTGACTGAAGTTAGAAGTTTTCTGGGTTTGGCGGGTTATTATCGACGGTTTGTGAAAGATTTTTCTTTGATAGCTACTCCACTCGCTAGATTGCTTCGGAAGGGAGTTAGATTTGTGTGGACAGATCAGTGTCAGGCTAGCTTTAATCAGTTGAGAGAAATGTTGACTCAAGCGCCTGTTCTTACTTTACCTGTGGAAGGCAAACCATATGTAATCTACAGTGATGCTTCACATAATGGTTTGGGTTGTGTACTGATGCAAGAAGGTAGAGTGATAGCTTATGCTTCTCGACAGTTGAAACCGCATGAGCTTAATTATCCGACCCATGATTTGGAGCTAGCAGCCATTGTTTTTGCATTGAAGATTTGGCGACACTATTTGTTTGGGGAGAAATGTTTCATCTACACTGATCACAAAAGTTTGAAATATTTAGGGGTTCAGAAAGAGCTTAATCTGCGACAGAGGAGATGGTTGGAATTGATTAAAGACTACGACTGTTTGATTGATTATCATCCAGGTAAAGCAAATGTTGTTGCTGATGCCTTGAGTCAGAAGTCTTTAGCTGGTTTAATTGTTTATTCGCTCTCGTTGCTTGTTGAGTTGAGAGCATTGCATGCCAGTTTTGTATCTTGTGATGATGGTGCATTGTTGGCACAGTTGCAATTGAAACCAGTTTTGTTGGATCAGATTAAAGAGACTCAGTTGGCTGATGAGAAGATTCAAAAGATTGTTTCAGGTTGCCAGAGTGGAAAGGGTGGAGATTTTGTTGTGAGAGATGATGGGAGTCTTTGGTTTAAGAACAGATTATGTGTACCCGATGATGCTAATTTAAAAAGAATCATTTTGGAAGAAGCACATCAGTCAGTGTTTGCTATGCATCCGGGCAATACCAAGATGTATTATGATTTGAAGCAACATTACTGGTGGTCCGGTATGAAGAGAGACATTGCGGAGTTTGTATCCAGATGTCTCACATGTCAGAAGGTAAAAGCAGAGCATCAAGTTCCAACCGGGTTACTTCAGCCGTTGTCAGTGCCTGAATGGAAGTGGAAAAGAGTGACAATGGATTTTGTGTCTGGGTTGCCATTGACACAAAGGAAGCATGATGCTATTTGGGTGATTGTTGATAGGTTGACTAAGACAGCTCATTTCCTTTCGGTTCGGATGGATTATTCTTTGGAAAGGTTAGCTGAGCTGTATATCCATGAGATTGTAAAGTTGCATGGTGTCCCAATTTCTTTAGTGTTTGATCGAGATCCCCGGTTTACTTCCAGATTTTGGAAGAGTTTGCATAGTGCTTTGGGTTCTCGACTGCACTTCAGCACTGCTTTTCATCCACAGACAGATGGGCAGTCAGAGAGAGTGATACAGATTATTGAGGATATGTTGAGAAGCTGTGTCATTGATTTCTCTGGAAGTTGGGATGGATTCTTACCGCTTGTGGAGTTTGCATACAATAACAGTCACCAATCCAGCATCGGTATGGCCCCATTCGAAGCACTGTATGGTAGACGGTGTCGGACACCTCTTTGTTGGAGTGAACTTGGTGAAAGTAAGTTAATTGGGCCTGATTTGATTAAAGAGACTGAAGAGAAAGTGAAAATGATTCGAGATAGATTGAAAGCAGCTTCAGATCGACAGAAGTCTTATTCGGATTTGAAAAGGAGAGACATTGAGTATTATGTGGGAGATAAAGTATTTTTAAAAGTGTCTCCTTGGAAAAAGATTTTGAGGTTTGGTCGAAAAGGGAAGCTGAGTCCTCGTTTCATTGGACCGTATGAAGTTTTGGAAAGAGTTGGGCCAGTTGCTTATCGACTCGCTTTGCCACCTGAGTTGGATCGTATCCATAATGTATTCCATGTTTCTATGTTGAGGAGATACAGATCGGATCCATCTCATGTGTTGCCGATTGAATCTATCGAGGTGAACCGAGATTTGACATTTGAAGAGGAACCAGTTGCTATTTTGGCACGTGAAGTGAAAGAGTTGAGGAACAAGAGTGTGCCATTGGTGAAAGTTCTATGGAAGAATCATGGAAAGGAAGAGGCAACTTGGGAAAGTGAACAAATCATGCGAGAGCAATATCCTCAATTATTTTGGACTTGATATCAGGTAATTTCGAGGACGAAATTTCTTTTTAGAGGGGGAGAATTGTAATATCCTCATGTATGCCCTAGAAGTTTTGATTATGTTGTTATTGTTGTTGTTGTTGTTGTTGTTGTTGGTTTAAAATGTGATTGAATGTTTGTGTTGTGTGATAAAAAAAAAAGAGAGAATGTTCATGTGTTATTTGAAAGAAAAGTGATGTGTAGAGAAGATGTATATGTAGTGTATATGGCAATATATATGGCATATATGTTGGTCAAAAGGAGAGTCAAGGTGTTGGATATAGTGGAAGAAGATATTTAGTTGTTGTTATTGAAATTACTATAAAGGGCATGCTAAATAAAAGGAAGTGTAATTATGTTTAAGAGGGCATTTTGGTAATTCTTCTTTTGGAAATTGTGTGGTGGAGGTTAAAAGAGGATTTGACTTTTGTTTGATCAATTTCTTTTCTTCTTTTCACGTGTGGCCGGCCAACTTAGAGAGCAAGAGAGAAAATAAGAGTTGATGATATTTGAAGCTCAAATTGAAGAAGTTTTCAAGTGGTTAAGTGGAAATCCAAGAAGATTCATTATTTTTGGTAAGTCTCTCTTGATTCTCTTAGTTTATTTAAGTTGGTTGTGAGTTTGGTTGTGGATTTTTGATGGTAGGGTTGTGTTGATTATTATATGTTGGATTTAATTGGTTGTGGTGTTGGTTTTGGATTTGAAGATGATAAGTTAAGAGTGATGTTGGTTTTAGGGTTTTGGAAATGGTAAGTGATAAATTATTATTGTGTTATTTTGGATTAGGTTTTGGAAGAAGGTGCTTTGCTCTAATTTGAGAAGTGAAGAATTCTTGGAGAAAAGAAAGTGTTTAGAGTTGTATAATTGGTGCTAAAGGTAAGTACAAACTATATGGTTACAAACATGCATATATTGTTTAATCTTAAAACACTTTTGTTTGTAACTGTGATAAGGTATCAAATGTATTGTTAATGAATGTTGGTGATGAAAATATTGTGATGAGCATGTAAAATAATTGCTAATGATGTTGATTATGTCCATTTGAATGAGGTTATGTTGTGTACAATGTGTTCTAAGTTAACCAAAAGAAATTTGGCTACATTTAGGGTTTATGCATGAGAGACACGTAATTTGGGGCGGTCGCTATTATTTATGTGTGGTCGCTATTATTCATGTGCGGTCGCGACTTAGGTCGGGCTTCTGACCGTGAAACCTACTGTAATAAGGTTTCATCTTTTGATTGTGAAGTGCGGTCGCGACTTAGGTCGGGCTTCTGACCGCGAAACCTACTGTAATAAGGTTTCATCTTGTAATTGTATGGAGCGGTAGTATTCAGGTGAGGCGCGACCGCTAGAAAGGTTCTGTTCACCTTATTGGAAGCAACCTAATTCTGCAACAAGATTTTCAAATACATGTTAAATAGATCATCCATTTGAGTTGTCAAGGATCAAAATAGAGATCATTTGTCTAACATCATTGTTGAATCATGAAATGTGAGATGATATGGAATTGATAATGCATATGATGTTACATGAATAAGGTTATGTATTGTGTATTGTGAGGCTTGTGAATGGTGGTGTGTATTATGAATAATGTACTTTGAAATGTGATACTAATAATGCTATATGCACAATATGAATTGAGATATGAAATGTTATAAAGCTATTGTGATTGGCTATGATGGTTCAATTGAAAGAAATGAGGCATGTTTGCCTAGTTGATGATGAGATTTGAGAATGAAATGTAAATGAATTGTGTGGCTAATGTGTTATTCCATTTTCAGAGTTTGTTATTGGTGGCATGCCTAATGATAGTAACAATCTCTTGAAGTTAGGTTGGATTGAATCCTTGAAGCCTAATTGAGATGTTACAACCCTTGAAGCTAGGTTGGGTTGGTTCTTGAAGCCAAGTTGGGTTGAAGCTTAGCATGCTTTGCTCCCCTTGAAGCTTGGTTGAACCTAATCCTTGAAGCCTAGTTGGGTATATGATATTGATAAATGTGATAACAAAACCAAAACATTAACTCTGAAAATTGAATGGCATATTAGTGTGTCTTGGGCCCAATGCTTGTCTTTGTTTAATGTGATTCCTGAATGGTAAAATGATTGACTAATGAGATATATGGAAGATTGTTGAAATGTGGTATGTATATATATATATGTGAATATTAAATGTAAAGGTATGTTATTAGCTTTTCACCTATGGTGTTGTTTTTGTGAATAATATGTATGACATTGCATTGCATTAAAGCATGATTTGTCTTACTAAGCCGTTGGCTTAGCGTGATAGTGTTTAATCGCGTAGGTAACAGAGTTGAACCCGAGAGTTCTTCGAGACCTAGTGAGAGTAGACATTGAAGGGATTATTCTTGGATTTAAAGATCAGAGAAGAGCTGCCAATCATGTATAAATTCTTTATGTTTTGTAAAGTATTGTGTATAATGTAAATATGTGTATATTTATAGATATGGATTTAAATGTTTTCATATATGTAAATATTTTATAAATTCCGCTGCGTATTAAGTAAATGTATTTATATCTATTTTGTTTTATATTACAAGTAATTACTTATTTTTCTTTAATGTATAATGAGAAAGTTTATAGTATCATTTAAAATGTTTTGAATGTTAATAAAAATCCGTAGCATTCCTATATTCGATACATGTATACTACATTGGGGTGTATGTAGTATGTATGTATTGGGTGTGGGGGTGTTACAGTTTGCCCTAGTAGGTTCTTATCCTTATTATCTCATGTGTATCTCTAAATGAGTGTGTATCATCACTTTTGGATTAGGTTTTGAAGAGATTGAGTTGCACTAATCCAAGTGTTGAAGGATTCTTGGAAGAGGAAGTGGTTAGATTGGTGTGAGTTGCTCTTGAGGTAAGTACAAACCCTACATGATTGCATACATTTACATGACTTTGGGACTTAAAACATTTGGTTGTAAATGTGTTAAGTAATATATTACATTGTTGATACAATTGATTAATGCTATGATTTGCATAATGTGAAAGATATAATGATCATTCAAAATGTATGTACAATGCAATTGGTTATGTATATCCTAATGATGAGATGTGAAGCCATTGTTGTTGGCTATAATTATGCAAATGAAATATTTGGGGCATGGTTGCCTAGATGATTATGAGAAAATGAGAATGGAATTGATAATGAAATAATAAAAGAATTGTGTGCCTAATGTGTTATTCAATTTTTCAGAGTTTTGTTGTTGGTGGCATGCCTAAAAGTAACAATCCCTTGAAGCTGGGTTGGGCTTGGTCCTTTAAACCAAGTTGGGTTGATGCTTAGCATGCTCAGCTCCCCTTGAAGCTTGGTTGGGCCTAGTCCTTAAAGCCTAGTTGGGATGTTACATATATGATGTTTCTCATTGTGATAATGAATCACCTAAGGGCTTGATAAATGTGATTATTGAACCAAAACATTAACTCTGGAAGTTGAATGGCATATTAGTTTCTTTTTGGCCCATGATTGTCTTTTCTTAAATGTGAATCATGAATGATGAAACAATTGAATAATATAATGAAAAGTAATGCTATGAAATATGATATCCTTGTGTATTGTTTATAATGTTTGAATGTATGACATTGGCATTCCATTAAAGCATATTGTCATCATAGTTTGTACCACTAAGCTGTAGGATCCAGTTGAACCGGAGAGCTCAGCTAGACCGAGTCGAGTCTAGGCTTGTGATCCCTTGTGAAGGGTTAATTGTGGACTTCAAGATCAGAGATGAACTGCCAAACATGTATAAACTTTATATTTTGTAAATATTGATTTTGATGTATATAATTATGTATATACCGCTATATTTTTCACTGCGCAATAAATAAATGTTTTATCTATTATGTTTTATAATAAAACTTAAATGTTTTCAGTTTTCTATTATTGTTAAAAGGAAATATTGGTTTGTTTAATATAAACCGTGACACTCCTATATCCGGTGTACGTATATTACAGATGTGGTTGTATGTAGTGTGCGTATATGAGGTATAGGGGTATTACAAACTTTAACCTATGTTTTTTTTTTTTGAGAATTTAACCTGTGTTTTGCTTAATCAACAGTAGAAAATATAAAAGATGCATATTCTTATTATCTTTAAGTCAAGTTAGATTGAGTGATCCACCAATACAAATATACATCTAATTGGTTAAGATCAAAGGTATAATTCTTTGAATATGAAATTGAGTCATATGTGAAGAGAAAACTAGGAAATTAATCCTAAATGTGTGCCAATGCAAGATCAGCAAATAAACAGTAATTAAAAAACTACTAGCAAAATAAAAATAATCAACAAATATATACAAATATTTAATATAGTTCACCCTTTTTATTTAGGCTACATTTACGGGCTAAACTTCAAATAACTTTCACCATTAACAAATAGTAGAATTATAAAAGAAAAAAAATTTAGAAAAAATATTATAGAAGTACAACATTAATAATTGAGATAAATCTAAAATAATAATAAGTGTTTCTCAAACACTCCGAAATAAAATATTATTATTTTTTCACTCAAGAATAAATACCTCATATTAATTTTTCTCTCTCTTAAATGGTGTTTATGCACACCCACACTTCAATATTTCAATCTTTCTATTTTTCTCTCTATATATTTGAATTCGAGAGCAAATGTCCATTTATAGGCCTTTCCCTTTAATTGTAGATGCAAGTTGTATAATACAACTTGCATTTGCAAGCTGTGTTACAACTATCCTTTTTTTAATAATAATAATAATCAAAAGTGGTGGTGGTATCCTATGCGGGAGATGCCACCTTACAATTCTCCCCCTACTAACTATATGGGATTAACTATCATTCATGCAAATGATCGACACAACTTAAACTTTTCTCTTGTAAGAATCTTTATCAACATGTCTACACCATTCTCTTCCATATGATCTTTCAAGCTATAAAAGCTTATTCTCCAACACATTTCGATCCAGTAGTATCTCGCATCGATATGTTTTGATCTGGAATGGAAAAAATGAATTCTTTCTAAGATAAAAGACATTCTGACTATTACAGTAAAGTGAATATCTGTCTTTTTGAAATCCAAGTTCATCTAAGAACTTCTTCATCCATAAGAACTTTTTGCACGCCTTAGTTGCAATAATGAATTATGCTTTAGCTGTTAAGAAAGCAACATACTTTTATAGCCTTGACTGCCATGACATAGCCTCCCTGCAAATGAAATCAAGTAACATGATGTAAACTTTTTCGAGTCACATCACCTGCCATATCTGCATTTGTATAGAAAACTAACACATGCTTTTCATCTCCAAAATATAAACATATTTTGGAGGTTCTATAAATATATCTCATAATCCATTTTACTACAACCCAATATTTCTTATCAGGATTTAAAAGGAACTGATTCACTACTCCCACTAAATGAGCAATATCCTGCCATGTACACATCATGACATACATTAAACTCTCAACTGCTAAGGCATATGGAACTCTATCCATCTCTTCTTTCTCTCTTTTTTTTTTTATGAAAAGACATTGTTTCAAACTTAATTTAAAGTGATTAGCAAGAGAATAACTAACCGCTTTAACTTTATCCATATTGAACCTCTAAAATACTATGTATTTCTCATATGACAACTACAATTTCTTGGCGCCTCTGTCTTTGATTATCTTTATGCCAAGAATTTATCTTGCTAACCCCAAGTCTTTTAGAGCAACAAACTTGCTCAATTGCTTCTTTAGACTGTTGATTTTGAAAATGTTCTAGCTAACGATTAACATGTCATCCACATAGAGTAATAGGATAATGAAATTATCATCAGATAATTTCTTTATAAATACACAGTGATTTAAAGTGGTCTTTTTGTAGCTTTATTCCCTCATAAATGACTCAAACTTCTTGTACCACTATCTCAGTACCTGTTTCAATCCTTGTAAGCTTTTCTTTTTCTTCGAAACCCGTTGATTGATCCATGTATATCTCTTCCTCTAAATCACCATGAAGAAAGGTAATCTTTACATCCATCTGCTTGATCTCCAAGTCGAGATTTATAATTAATCCCAACTCTATACGAATAGATGTCATATTCACCACTGGTGAAAAAAAATTCTTCAAAGTCAATCCCTTTCCTTTAACTAAATCTCTTAACAACTAATCTGGCTTTGAATTGTGGTCGGGACTATATTCTTCATGCTTTATCCTGAATACTCATTTGTTCTTTAAAGCTCTCTTGTCTATTGGCTTATACTTTACTAGCTCAAATATTTTGTTATCATGCAAGTATATCTGCATCTATAGAGCAAACTAACACATGTTTTCCATCTCCAAAATATAAATATATTTTGGAGGTTCTATAAAGATATCTCATAATTCATTTTACTACAGCCCAATATTCTTTATCAGGATTTAAAAGGAACTGACTCACTACTCCCACTAAGTGAGTAATATCCTGCTATGTACACATCATTACATACATCAAACTCCTAACTACTAAGGCATATAGAACTCTGTCTATCTCTTCTTTCTATTTTTTTATGGACAGATATTGTTTCAAACTTAATTTAAAGTGATTAGCAAAAGAATAACTAACCGCTTTAACTTTATCCATATTGAACCTCTGAAATACTATGTATTTCTCATGTGACAACCATAATTTCTTGGTGCATCTGTCTTTGATTATCTTCATGCCAAGAATTTATCTTATTGGCCCCAAGTCTTTTATAGCAACAAACTTGCTCATTTCTTCTTTAGACTGTTGATTTTGGAAATGTCCTGGCTAACAATTAATATGTCATCCATATAGAGTAATAGGATAATGAAATCATCATCAGATAATTTCTTTATAAATACATAGTGATTTAAAGTGGTCTTCTTGTAGCCTTATTCTCCCATAAATGAATCAAACTTCTTACACCACTGTCTCAGTACCTGTTTCAATCCTTATAAGCTTTTCTTTAACTTGCAAACATAGTTCTCTCTTCCTTTTTCTTTGAAACCCTTTGATTGATCCATGTATATCTCTTCCTCCAAATCACCATGAAGGAAGGTAGTCTTTACATCCATCTTCTTGATCTCTAAGTTGAGATTTGTAGCTAATCCCAGCACTATACGAATGGATGTCATATTCATCACTGGTGAAAAAAAATTCTTCAAAGTTAATCCCTTTTCTTTGACTAAATCTCTTAACAACTAATCTGGCTTTGGATCGTGGCTGAGACTATGTTCTTCATGCTTTATCCTGAACACCCATTTGTTCTTAAAAGCTCTCTTGCCTATTGGCTTATACTTCACTAGCTCAAATATTTTGTTATCATGCAAGTATTTCAACTCATCTTGCATAGCGTTGATCCATTTTTTTATTCTCATTTACCATGGCTTCTTAGAAATTCTCAGGTTCTCCTTCATTAATAAGCAATACCTACTAATCACTGTATTATCTAGTATAAAGTTTTCTAACTCTAGTAGATCTCCTTATTAGTTCTTGAGCTACATCTGGAATTGGTGGTTGATTTAGAAAATCATCTTTATCAGAATCTTCATTTGGTTGATTATGAATGGGAGTACCATCATCAATAATATTCTGCTAGCCATTTTTATCTCCAATCTATCTTAGCACTGCTTTTGGAGGAACTAACTCAAGATTTGTTGAATTACCATCGAATCTAGAAATATTCTTTTAAGCCAACTCAATATCTTCAATGGTCTCATCTTCAACAAATACCGTAAAAATAACTTCTAACAAGCTTCTTCTGAACTATATTATAGAATCGATAGCCAAGCTTATCTTAATCATAACTAACAAAGGCACATTGTCGTGTCATATCATCCAGCTTTGGTATACACATAAATTCCTTACACTCAAAAACTCTTAAATAATCATAAGAGACATCCTTTCCAGACTACTCTCTTTTTGGAATTTCAAACTTCAAAGAAACACAGGTGAAAGACTCAGAACGTGTCTTATGATACTCAATGCTTTAACCCAAAATCACTTTGGCAACTTTGCAAGTAATAGCAGACATCTGATTCTGTCTATGAGAGCCCAGTTCATTCTTTCAGCTATACAATTCAACTGAGGAGTTTTTGGTGGTGTTAACTTGTGTCGAATGTCATGCTCATTGCAATATTTCTAAAGTGATCTAATATACATTCATTATTTGACTTGATGCACTTCAATTTCTTCCCAGTTTCTCTCTCAACTAGTGCTTAAAACTATTTAAATACCTTTATAAGTTGATCTTTATTCTTCAAGGTATATACCTACAGTTTCCTTGAACAATCATCAATGAAAGTCGCGAAATAGAAGGAGCCACCAAGTGATCTAGTTTTGAAAGGACCACAGACATCAGAGTGTACTAATTGTAATACCTCTTACTTCTTCTCATAATAGGTAGAATCCTTGAAATCAACTCTATTCCGCTTTCCTGCTAAGCAATCAACACATCTGTTTAAATGCACACTGCTCAAACTGACTGTATTCTTTTTCTTGACTAGCTTTGAAATTCCTTTTTTTATCATGTGACCGAGCCTTTTATACCATATTTCAGCTACATCATCTTTTTCTATTGCAATAACTATACTTTTGGAGATTTTATCTTGCATCAAATAAAGTATAGAGGATTTGTTACCTCGAGCCACAAAGATAGAACTTTTAGTAAGCTTTCATTGGCCATTTTGGAAGGTATTGCAATACTCTTCATCATCAAATTTTCTAGCAAAAATCATATTAAACCTAATATCAGGAACACATTTCACATCTTTTAATAGCAGTCTAGTGTCATTATTGGTCTCCAAGTAAACATCACCAACACAAATAATCTTAGCACTACTATTATTACCCATTTTAACTGTCCCAAGGTCACTCGGCTATAGTATGAAGAAAAGCACCATTATTAATCACCCAACTAGTCTCATGATCAACCACATTTGTAACACCCTCATACTCTGTATAAATATTTAATATATGAATATACGATATAAGAATATCACAATCTATTTTAATAAAATAAACCCTTACTTTTTAAATCTGTATAAACTTAAATCATTTAATTGATATAATGTAAATAATAGATAAAATATTACTTGTGAAAACACATACATAACTTCATTATCAAATATTTATCCAAAATATTTTTTGATAGTTTGCGATATATACATATATATATATCAAATATAACATAATATACATAAAGTCAAAATGTATAAAAATATAAAATATGTACATGCTGGCTGTTTGTCTCTGATCTTGATGTCCAATAATCAACTCTGCACTCAAGATCTCAAGCCTAGACCCAACTTGGTCTAGACGAATTCTCTGACTCAACCGGATCTACCCTGTCACCTGCACAATGAATCACAATCGCGCTAAGCTAAAAGCCTAATAATACAAACTTTGATAACAATAAAGTTCAAATGCAATGGCAATGCACAATGCATAAGGATATTATATCTCATAACACTATATCTTAATATATTGTTCAATTGGTTCACAATTCATAACTCACATAAAAATAAACACAAGCATGGGCCCAACAGATCTAATATGCTAGTCAAATCTCAGAGTTACTGTTTTGGTCCAAATTGACACCATGTGTCTGGCTCCGAAGGTAAATCATATCAAAATGAGGATAACCTCATATGTAACTTTCCAACTAAACTTCAAGGACTAGGCTCAACCCAGCTTCAAGGGACTATTATATCATGTAACATCCCAAATAGGCTTTAAGGGCTAAGCCCAACCCAGCTTCAAGGGACTGTTACGTCTTAGGTATGCCGTCAAACACAGAACTCTGAAATTGAATAACATACTAGGCACATAATTCTTTCATAATTCCATTATCAATATCTTTTTTATTTTTTCATGATCAAGCTAGTCACAATACCTCAATTATCTCATTTATATCAATATAGCCATCACCAATGACTTTAGATAACATCTTTAATATATACATAACAAATTGCATTATCCATAACGTTTTGGGTCATTATCATATCTTGCACATAGTTCACATTACATATAATGCATTTATGACATTATACAAATCATAGCATATTACTCATGCACAAACAATGTAGTAAGTAACTTAACATATTTTTCAACCAAAATATGTTAAGTCCAAATGTCATGCAAATATAATCAATTATTCAAAGTTTGCAATTACCTCTAAAAACAGCAAAATAAGGTCAAACACCACTTTCAACCTCCTCTTTCAAGATATCCCTTAACACTTGGATTGGGTAACTTAAGTCTCCTTAAGCCTAAACCAAATGTGATTATAAATAATCACTTAGTAACACACTTATAGGCATATACAAAACCTCTCAACACAAGGATAAGAAACACAAAGAAAAAAATAAAGAAAAGAACTATCTAGGATAAAATCTACACATGACACGTTCAACAACACAGGTGTGTCAATGACTGTGCTCTAAACCTACAACACAGAAGCTTTGATACGCTCAGTGATATGGACGTGTTAATGATCGTATCCTAAGCTTTGTATTACAGCAGATAAGACATGTCTAGAGATATGAGTGTGTCCCTGCCCGTGCCAAAACTCCTACAATACAGTAGCTATGTCACACTCAGTGACATGGGTGTGTCATTGCACATGTCAATACTATAATATTACAGAAGCTGTGATGCGCTCAATGACATGGGCCTGTGTGAACCTCGGTTTTCCGCCCGAAAAGGATCCGGGTGAAGGTTCACTCGTTGTCGGGAGTCGCCACTCAGTTTATTTTGTTCGAAGGGAAAAACTAAGAAAACCCTTGTTTGACTCCAATAACTTGTCCAATGTAAAGGTTTCTAGTCTGCGAACCCAAGGAGGATTCGGGGACTATGTCATGCATTCGACTAACTTTGTAATAATAAAAAAAGAAATAAACACAAAAGGGATGAAGAAAACAGAATAAAGAGATTGTTATTAAAATGTGGACTTGCTATTTGGGGTGAATCCCAAATATGCCTACATTACTCCCATTTGAATGGGAGATCAAAGTCCATGTAGTTCGAAAAAAGCCTATTTAAAGGCGATAAAATTTATGCTTCATGCATGTGTGTGTGTATGCTTCGTGCATTTGTCGGGCTTTTTGCCAAATTTGTGAGATTTAGCACTTAGTGCAAAAATTGTATAATTTCGGGTACTTAGTACCAAAAGAGTTCGATTTAGGCTTCATGCCAAACGTTCATTTTAATGGTGCCGTTTAGGTACTTAGTACCAAAGAGATGCAATTTAGGCTCCGTGCCAAAAAGGTTGATTTTATTCACGGCTTAATGCCGAAAGGGTGATTGATTAGTCCATTAGGCCCTCAGACCTAAAAAGATTAGGTCTTTGACCGAGAAGAAATTAAGAAGAAGATTAGAATGCTTATGATATGCTCGAATTGACCAAAGATGAATTATGATATTACCTTGATTAGAATTTTTCCACTTCTAAGTTCCAGATCTTGTTTCCTTGCACTTTTGAGTATGATTCTTGCTTTCTACAACACAATATTAGAAATTCTTAAGCATAAAAATTTCGTCAGCATCTGGGCGTAGGAAGTCCGAAAAAATCCCCCTTTTTTGAAAATCTGAAGCCTATTTATAGGCAAAATCGGGCTGGACGGCGGCCGGGCCGCCGGTCACGGCAACTGAGCCGCCAGCAACGGCGGCTGGATTGCCAGCCACGGCGGCCGAGCCGCGGTGAACGGCGGCCAAGCCGCCAGCGCTACGGCGGCTGGCCGCCGGAATCACTGCGGCCGGGCCGCCGTCCTGGCCCACCGCGACACGCGCTATTTCCGTTAAAACTGACTTTCCGGGAGCCATGGGCCTCCAAAAAATATTCCGGGACCATATCCGTGATCCTCACGTCGTCCCGGACATTTCAAGTACCATGAAGACATACTTTCGGTGGACTTTTACCGTTGTCCCCCGGTCTGGCTTGGTATGATGAAATTGGCTTTCCGAGCCCCAAAATACGAGTGTTCACAATTGCCCCCCACTGGGGTCCATAAAAATGATTTATGGAACTCAGTGGTCTTCTGAAGAGCGAATTTGAGCGAGGTGCAAAAAGACCCGCATTTTCATTTTTTTCTATAAATAGGCTCATTTCATTCAATTTTCATTTGCTTTCATTCATTCTTCTTCTTTCAAATTTTCCTTCGACGATGGATTTTACCGGCTTTGAAGACCTCGAAATCCCACTCCCTCCCTGCAATCTTTTACTTGAGGAGGAGAAGCACAGTTCTCGGACCGGCTGCTATGAGGTGAGTACTTTCCGTTTGTTCATCTAGTATGCATGCTTAGGAATTTTATTCATTTCCAGTAAGGAACTTAGAAATAAATTTTAAGAATATTTCCTTTACATGTACTAGTAATGAATTAGGATCTGTACCAAGCTTCATTATGTTCTGCCATCAGTAATTATTTCTAGTAAAGAACTTAGAAATAATCCTTTAGGAATCCACACCCGGCTGGGGAAAGAACTTTAAATCTTTTCTGAATCTGTCCAACTTTTCTGATTGATTGATTTTTTTTTAGGACTCTACAATCAAGATATCTATAGCTGAGCGTCCGATGGTCACTATTCTGGCTTACATTTTTTATGCCGGGCACCCAGTGGGGGATCTTATCAGACCTGCTTTCCTCCACCATTTGAGGGCTATAGATGTGGGCAGAGATATCCACCGGGATTTGATCTGTGCTTTAGCCGAGCGCTGGTGGCCTGCCATTGACACTTTCCATTTTTCTTGGGGGGAGATGACAATGACGCCTACTGACTTTTCCATCATCTCTGGGATTCCTTTTGGCGTTGAGATGGTGGAGTCCTATGATGACTGGCGGCAGGACATTTCTTCAGCCGACATGATTACTTTGATCGGGGTTGACTATCCTCGATATCAGGCGCCTCGCTGCATTCAGCGGAGGTGGCTTGTGGAGCAAGCGCCAGGTATCTACACTGGTTACGAGACAGGCAACCTTACTGCTGACCAGGCGGCCAGGTTTACCTTGCTTCTTCTGTTTGCTAGCTCCTTCTTATCAAGCAGGAAAGATGCAGTGAATCTCAATGTGCTGAAGAGCCTACTTGACTTGACACGGCTTCATATGTACGATTGGGCTAGCATGATGCTGTGTAGGTTGTATGACAACATGTCTGACCTCTGCTATACCCGTATTGCTCCCTGTGGCTTGTATTACTTCTGGGAGGTAATGTAAAGAACATTTCCCCTCTCTTTATATATGTTGACATACACCAATTCTGATATATATATATATATATATATATATATATTTTCAGACTTGAGCTTATGAGTACTTTCCTGGCATCGCCCCTTTTCTTCGTGAGATACCTGCCCCCGCCGATCCTCTTTCCCCCATTGCTTGGAGGTGGTATAGAGAGAGGGTAGAAGTACCAAAGAGGAAACTTCCCATCAGAGGGCTGAGATCATTCTTCGACAGCTGCCCAATGGACTCAGTAAATGTTTTATCGTCATCTTTTTTATTATATTAGAGAAAATGATTCACTAATATAACAAATTTTTACAGGTTGCATCTGAAGTGATGTCTCACCGACTGGCAGAGTGGATTGCTCAAGATTACAGCTTTCGGTGATCAGAGTTTCTGACTCGCCGTCGATTCATACTTCCCCATCCAGAGTTTCGACGGTATTATCTCGCTGAGAGGGTAATTTTCCAGATCGCCGGTTTCCGTGCAGTTCCCATGGATCCTCCTGATGATATGCTATCTTCGACACTTCTGCCTGTTACTGTGTCCCAGTATGAGGGCGACCCTTTCGAGTCGGCTTATGCCCCGGATGAGGATTATGACTTCTACTGCCTTCATCGACTGATGCCATGCATTGGGACACGATTTGTTTTATTTTTATTTTCTAATCATTTTGATTTCGATTATAAAGTAAACTATATAAAAATAATAAATAATCATTCGATTCTATTTTCAATTTTAAAATTCAAACAAAACGCTACCTAAAAGAGAAATAAAAAAATAAAAATGAAGAGATTAAAAGATAAAGAAAAATATTAATTTATTTAAACTATGAATATAATATTATTTTTTTTTATTTTAATTTCAATCAATTTATCTCACGTAGATATAATTACAGTTAAATTTGTAAACTAAGATTAAGTTAATTAAATTATGACAAAATAAAAAAAATTACAGAAAAATTTAATAAGAAAATTACAGAAAAATTTTTATTCTTTTCATTGAGCCTTAAAAAGAAAAAATAAAATCTATTATATTGTCTATTTAAGAAGGATCTTTTAAAAAAACTGCTAGAAAAAATTAAAAATTTACAAGGTTTATCAAATTCTCTAAATGTTTTTAAATTTATCAAAATTTATAATTAATTTACAAATTTATTAGATTTGTATAATTTATTATGAGTTCATTATATACATAATAATTTTTATAAGTTTATTATGAATTTATTATATATTTTTATAAAATAATTAAAATATTTCTTGTAAAACATGAAAAAGTAAAATTGAATCTTTTTAAAAATTTGCTAGATTTATATAATTTATTATGAGTCCATTACATATATGATAATTTTATAAATTTATTATGAATTTATTATATATTTTGATAAAATAACTAAAATATCCCTTGTAAAATATGAAAAAGTTTTACAAAATTTTGTGAGGTGTAATTTCTCATTTAAAAATTGAATCTTTTTAAAAATTTACTCGATTTATATAATTTTATATGTTTATTATATACATAATAATTTTTATAAGTTTATTATGAATTTATTATATATTTTTATAAAATAACAAAAATATTCCTTGTAAAATATGAAAAAGTTTTATAAAATCTCGTGGAGTGTAATTTCTCATTTAAAAATTGAATCTTTCTACAAAAAAAAAAAAGTTGAAATCAAATTACTCCAAAAAAAAAATTGAAGTGGTTAAATAACAAAAAATTATTCGAAGTGGTTAAATAACAAAAAATTATTCTCTCTGTTCTAATTTAATAGACATTTCTTTTTTTTCAATTTATAATTTACTTACTATATTAATATATGTTAAATTTATATTATGGTCATTTTTAATATTATTTATTAAAAATATTTATTAAATACATGTCATACTAAAGTGAAGATATAATAAAAAAAGCGTATAAATTTATATTTTTAATAAAATTATTAATTTTTCTTAATTATTATAAAATCAAAATGTATCTATCAATTTAAAACAGAAAAATATTATATATTTTTATAATAAAAATAATATTTTACGTTAATTTTAATTTTATTTTAAAATATTTGATGTTTAATAATATTAGCGCAAAATTTTGACATATTTACTAATTGCCTTTTATATTTCAAGTCAGTATTAATGGTAATGAGATGTAAACATTAGAAAAAAAAAACTTTTAATTAAAGGTAAATTGATAATTTTATTTAATTTTTTAACATAAATAAAATTTTCTAAAATGTCTTTTTAAACACAACAAAGAGAGTATACATTTATCATCTAAAATTGGATTTGATCGATTGGTCAAATTAATTCAATAAGAACTAAAGACTGATCTAATTTAAAATGTTGAAAACTAAATTTAAAAAATCAATCAAACCGATCATCGGTCGTACCAAACATGTTTTCTAATTTTTAAGTATTTTTTAATAAAAATTAAAGAAAAAAATTTTAAATTTATTTTTTATATGTATTGAATTTAATATGTAATTTTTTAATTGATAAAATAAATTTTTAAATTTTTTTATTAATATCTATAAATAAAATATTTATAATATTTTTTTTATTATTAAATCCGAACCAATTCAATTAAATTAATTAAACTATGAATCAACTATCAATCTTATTCAATATCCTAATTTTAAAAATATTAGTATTTATATATTTGGCTGATGTATTAGTATTTTTTTATTTAAAGTAAAATTAATATATTCATTAGCATGCTTTCTTATTAATGCAATTATTTTCTAATAGAAAAAGAAAATCAAAACTTATAAAAAAAATTAAATAAAAAAACTATTTTGAGGATAAAACAAAAATGAACTAAATTGAAGCAGCTCATCATTTGTCATCCACCACCCAAATAATAAAAATAAGAAAATGTGGGTAATTCTACAAGTAAAGCTTTGATTAAATATGTTGCTAAAGATCACAATCACCACATTTTCTCCAATTAATGATTGCCGCAGCTCACAGTTCCACAGTACTCTAATCATGCAACGAGAATAAGATAAATTATATGCATAATATCATTGTTCTAATTTGGCTGCCTCATTATCTAAGTAAATCCATAAAGTGAGGTAACATGTCACAGAAAACAGTGTAGCCATTTTCTTTCTTCCATTTGCCTACTTCACTTCTTCCTCTTCTTTGGGGGCTGGAGAGCTGCCTCATCTTCATCCTCCTCCTCCTCCTCTTCATTCTCTACCTCCTCTACTTCTTCCTCATCTTCTTCCCCACCATCATCATCGTCGTCATCGTCGTCGTCGTCCTCGTCGTCATCTTGATCTTCAGCATCTTCGTCATCATCATCTTCATCTTCCTCTTCCCCGTTCTCTTGTGCCCCACCTGCTCCACCACCTGGACCCTTTTTTGAGTTGCTCTTGTTGTTGTTAGGGTTAGTACCATTGTCTCCCCCATCTTCAGATGGCAATTCCTCTTCACTTTCTCCAAATCCACCATCCCCCTCATCATCATCATTATCCCCCTCATCATCATTGCTGGCATCAACTGGCTTCGCCTGGCTGTTTGGGCCTTCTCCTTTCATTGTAGGATTGTTGGCCAGCAGCAATACGGTGGGATCCTGAAACCAAATTAATGATGTGCGTTCCATGGCAGGTCAAGCAGAGGGTTAGTCAAAACCAATTACAAATCATATATAGTTGGAGGTAACTAGAATTACAAAATTGTCGTATTAGTGGTTTCCAAAGAGTGGACTATCCCTTGCAAATTTTAATTAAGAAAAAAAAAGGAAATGATTTATCGCTGCCACCCACAGTGCTAAACTTAAGACTAGGAGTAGGTCCTAAATTCAATTATTGCCATCTTAAATTCATTCCAATCATCATCCATAAAAGTTACAAACATTTCTTAGAAATACACTTTCTATGCTTTCTTTTGGCCTTACTTTGCTTGAAAAAAATGTTTATAGAATCATTTCCACTGGGCCTATAACAGTTAAGGACACTAGCTTAGTCCATCTCACAAAAGTTTAAAAATTGTGTATGAGAAGATTGTAATTCATAAAAGACATGCAAAGATTAAAATAAAAATGAGAAAAAGTCTCTCGCAGGTCGATATCAAAAAACTGCAGAGATTAAATAAAAAAAGGTGCATTTCAGGGCATAAAATTATCTTACTAAAAAAGGAGTCAAAAACCAACAACTAAGTGCCTTTAGGGCAATAAATTATGTTATTTCAGGAGAAGAACGGACAGCCCCAGATTCTTTGTTACAAAAGAAGGGGTTATATATCCTTTGTGCCTGAAGAATATGATGCCACCACAAATATGATTGCCGCAACAACTTTTGGACGGTGCAAAATTTTTTAGGAAAAAAAAATGCAGGCAAATAAAAGATAAAAATTAAATATTTAATATTATAATAAAATTTATATTTTATTAAATTTTTTACATTATCTTTTTATTTTAATTCTTAAATCTATTAATTTATTTAAATAATTTTATTAAATTAAATTTTTAAATTACTATTTTAAATGAAAACATTAATTTTATTCAATTCATAATCAAATTGTAAAATTTTAGTATTAATCTAAATACTTAACTAATTAAAAAAAACATACATAATACAAAAAAACCAATAACATATATAAATTATATATATTTATATATAAAAATTTCAATAATTTATATATATAAATATATAATTTATATAATTATAATTATAGATATTTATATATAATTATTTAATAATTTATATATATATAAATATATAATTTACATAATTATAATTACATTTTTATAATTAATTACATACATTTACATATAATTATATAATAATATATATATATGTATATTATTTAAATATATATATATATATATATATATATATAACAAGAGAGAGGAGGGAAGCGGGTCCATTGCCCCCTCAGGATCCCCACTCCCTCCGCCCCTGGACAAATGAATTGCAATAAATTTTCATTTTAAAGGCATCTTTCTTTTCAGCCCCCTTTTACTTATAGAAATTGAAGTCATTTTTGCAAAGATTTTAATAATAAAACCCATTCATTTTGCTTGAATTCATTGAATGAATTTAATATAATAATAAACACTCGTCAAAAAATAACATGCAATAAAAACAATTATGTAAATGGTAAATATTATATTGGTCCCCCATTCCTAGAAAGCCTTAACTTTACCATTAGCTTAAGAGAAAAATTAAAATTTAGAGGATATGACTACTGAACAGTGTCATATATCCAGAATTAGTGGGTTTGAAAACCCAATCTCCCACCCTCTAAATAGAGATTTCTTCTCCTTAAAATATAAATATTGAAAATATTATAATAATAATAAAGGGGAAAATAGGTAGGTTAGGTGGTGTAAAGAAATGCTTGTAGAAGAGGACAGGAGGACGGAAATAACTCAAAAAATATATATATAATTAGAATTTGAAAATACACAAATATGCGCTCCTCCGGAGGAGCTTGATCATTGTAAACAGCCCAAATTAAAGAAACAACATTACAGATTACTTTTAACTACCATATAATTTAATTCTAAAAAACAACTAATCATAGAATTACACGTGTCAACAATATAGAACCCATGATATAAAGCATCGTCGAGGGAATATTCCAAACTAAAGCCTCGATATAAACAAAAACTATGTTTTTTCTCATTTGACTTGACCTTTCCTGCTAATACCAATTACGCTACACGATAACAAGAAAAAACAGATATACACGTGTAACAATTGGAACTCAAATTAAAAATAAACTACAGTTAACATTCCTTCCATATCCGGCGCACTTTAACCCCAAACAATGCCACCGCGCACGTTAGCTCAACTCAGATATAGTATTAAGACAAAAATAAGAGAAAAACCTACGAGTTTGTAAAGATATCGACATCGAGTAAAACAATTCAATTTATATTTAAAGATATAATAATAAAAAAGAAAATTCTAAAATAATAGTAATAATTAAAGAAAAATCTAATAATAATAATATTAATAATATTAATATAAAAATAATAATAAAAGAAAAATCTAAATCCATGAAAGGTCGAAAGAGAAGGGTACGGAAAGGGCGCATAAAAAGTCAGACAGCGGCGCATGTTAGCATGGAAGGAAAATCGAATAAGATGAGTTGACGATGCATGTAAACCTAACCCATACTATGCCCCAATTAACGACCGTCCAAAAAGACAGATAGAGGAACAAATAGATCACGAAAGGAGAAGAGTGTACAGAGGCGCATGTTAGACGATTTCGGCAGAAGATGCGCACGTTAAGATGTCATTTGATTTTGAAAACAAACTCCAATGGAAAACGAAAATCTTAAAAGAAGAGGAAAATAAGAAAGAAAAATAGAAAATTATGAGAAGAAATAAAAAATATATATTTATTATTTATGATTCTTACTGACCTGAACTAAAAGCTGGGCTTTTAACACAGCAGAAAGTAGTAAACTCGCTATTGCTTCCCCGGCGCACGTTAGAGTACCGTTACCTCGCGTAACGGTCACTGAGCTGTGGCAAGCCTCCATTTTGAGTGCGTCAAAAAAAAAAAAGGAAAAAACCTGCATAAACAAGACAATAAACTTGTGACCGTTAGATCTAATTAAACACCTAATTCAGCCATTAGATCTCACTCCATATACTACGAGCTGAAGAAAGAAAAAACCATATACGAGTAGAGGACAAAAATAAATAAATAAATAAAAGAAATTTAAAAAAAATTATAAATTGTTCTTGTAACAGTTAAAAAGTTCGAATAGAGAAATAATAAGGATTTATTTTTTTTGGAAAAATTAACAATATAGAGAAAAGCTGTACTTTTCAAGAGAATAAAGACAAGAAACAACTTTCAGTGAAGGAAACTCGCCGGTGACGAGTTTTAGCTGTGGACTTGAAAGATTCTAGTGAAAATTCAACCAAAAATTGAAGCGTTTGACGAAAAATATTGAGAAGCAACTGATTTTAGTTCAGAAACTGAACTAAATCAAGTAAAAGTTTTAACTAAAACTCTTAAAATCTTTCAAAACGTCGATTTCATGGCAGAAATAGAGATTTTCACGAAATAAAAGAAGTTTTTCGTGAAAAAGCATGAAAATTAAACGGAAAGAGAGAACTGAAGCAGAAAAGCAAGAAAATAGACATAAAACTCTCAGAAGTAGTTAGAAAACAAGAAATTCAAGGCGCGAAGTGCGTAACAAGAGGAAAAAGTAGAAAATAAGCTCGAATTGAAGCAAAAAAGTGAAATTTAGAGAGAAAAGAAAGCGAATCATAAAGCGAAACCTTACCAGAAATCAAGATCTGAGCACACAGAGAGTAGATCTGGAGGCTTCGAGCTCTAAAACCTCCAGAAATAAGCGTGAGAAGCTCCGTTCATTCTGGACCGTTCGATCGTGATCGTCGAGACACAGAGACACCAAGTTATAGAAAAAAAAAAGAATTATAAAGTACTGGTGTGGGTGACTGACTGACTGACTGCCCGTAATTTCTCAGCCAGGTATCGGGTAGCTCGGGCAGGCGCTTTGTCAATATAAAATATCTTAGGCCTGGGCTACCCGGACTTTCTTAGGCTGCCCGGACTTTCAAGTAACGATAAGTTCTGCGTACACCTTTGTCATATTTTTTAAAAATATTTACTTTTTTTATACTAAAAATATTTTAATTTTTTATTATTATAAAATATGTAAAATTTATAAATTTATTATAAATTTATTATAAATTTTATATAAATTAATAAAAATATAATATTTTAATAAATATTTTATAAATTTAAATACTTTTAATAAATATTTTATAAATATAATATATTTAAAATTATTCTCATATTTTTATCAAAAATATTTTTTTTAATTTATATCAAATGAATAATAAAATCTTTTAATAACAATAATGATTATTATTTATCTATTACTACTTGTCTCCCTCTATTTTAATATATTTAATTTAATTACTATAACAACAAAATCAAATGTCTCAAAATTAATATTTTGCTCTACCGTTTTAAAATTAATAATTTTTATTTCATATATTAATTTTAATCAAAAATATTTTTTCTTATTTTATAATATGGTATTTGGAATATTAAAATATATTATATTTTTGAAATTTTAAATATGAAAATTTAATCTAAATTTAAATATATTAAAAAAATTTAAATAAAAAAATATATATTATTAATGAATTTCAAATGTTAATTTTAAAATAATAAAAATTAAAACAATAATTATGTCACATTTGATAAGTATATAAAAGTCGCTTTTAGTTTAAGTCTATGTTTGTCGTGTTTTGTACTCTAGTGGTAATTAACTATGGTTTAAACATTAACTTGGGTTATCTAACTCTTCTAACTTGTCCTTCTTTTTTTCTGAACTGTCATTCTAACCTATTCATTAAAATAATTTTATCTGTTTTTGTTTGTTTATTTATTTAGTATAGTTGACGTTTTAATAGCCTTTGATATTTTGAATTTGTTTGATTACCCTTTTTGGGCCCTACATAAGCAATTTGGATGCAATAATATGATATTTTTGTATATCTGCAAATGATATACATAAATTAAGCAAGGATAAGCTTATACGGAGCCAAGACAGAGTCAGAGGGACAATCTTTCAAGATAAATAATTATAAAAAAATTACTTAATTTTCAACTTTAATTTTAAAAAAATTATGAGAACTAAAAAAAATTTTAAATAATTATAAAAAAAATAAATATATATATATATAAACTATAGCCAATATAAAACTAATATTAAATTTTAAGTAAAAAAAGTTAAGTTACCAAAAAAAATTAAAAAAAGATTCATATATAATGTAGAATTATGGTCCCAAATCCTAACTTGATGAAATTATTTAATTTTTAATTTGTGAGAATATATAATAAAGTAAAAAAATAATAAATTTATCTCCATGCTTTCTCTTTTTTCTTTTTATAAAATAAAAATTTTATTTTAAACTAATATATATTTAATCTTGAGCTAAATAAATATATTTACTGATATTTTATATTTGGATTAAATTTATATAGAAAAAATTTATTTAATGCAAATGACCCATTCTTAAAAATTTATAATATATATTATATAAAATAAAAAATAAAAAAATATATTATATATTATATATAATAGATTATATATTTAATATATATTTAATAACATATATATAATAAGAATATAATATATATATATATAATAAATAAAAATGGGAGGGTCAATATATAGTGTAACTGCGTCACTGGGCTTATACCTCTTACGTGCATTTTCTTAAGGGAAATTCACACAGTAAGCAGTAAAAAGAAACCCCGTTTTCAATAATACACAACTTTATTTACAATTATACCTCTAACACGTTATTTTTTTTAATTTTTGTATTTTTGTATTTTTTTATTTAAAAAATTTTGTTAATATCATATTTATAATATACACACAAAACAATAAATATATATAACATATACACAACATATATAAAATATATATATAATACATATTCAACAATATAAACCACATCTACACATCTATAACACATCAAAAATATATCTACAATAAATCTATAACATATTTTCATAATATTTTTAATATTTTTTTAATTTTTTATTCTAACAATATCCATATAACATTCATACAATATTCACACAATATTTAATAATTTTTTCATAAATTATATACAACTTAAATAATAAATATATAATATACACATAATATTTACAACACATATACAATATATAAAACGCATCTATAATACAGCTACAACACATCTATTATACATCTATATAATAAAATTATGTATTTTTTTTTAGTTTTTATATGTATAATATGTAAAATTTTTGTTTAAAAATAAATTTAATAATTTTTATTAATATTTTGTATATATTTTTTATTTTTTTAGTGTTACCTTTTTTAGAATTAAAAATAATTTTTTTTCTTTTTATGAAAAAATATAATTTTTATTTGATGAAAAATAATTTAAATTATTATTTTTTTAATTATTTTATTAGAATATTTTTATTTAATATTGAAGTTTGAAAAAAAAATAAAAATTTCAAGTAAAATATTGATTATAGTGAGGAAAAATATATTTTTGAAAAAAAAAACTTTGTTTTATTGAGAAATGAAGTATTTTTAATACCAACTTTTTATAAAAATATAAATATTTTTAGATTTTGTAGTATTTTTATAATAAAAATTGTTTTTATGATAGTCATGTAAACGTCTCTTTTCTTAATTAGAATATAATTAATTTTTATTTCTAAATTAAGAATATATAAAAGTTGTAACTCAATATATACATAACATGTATATGAGATTTACATAATTTTTATACTATGCTTAAGAACATATAAATGTTAATATATAACATATAAGTAACATATATTCAACTTTTACACGATAATTAAGAATATATACACTATAATTAAAAATATATAAAAGGTCGTAATATTTACATGACATTTATACTATACTTAAGAATATATAAATGCTAGAATACAACGTCTATATAACATCTACACAATAATTAAGAATATATGCATTACAACTAAGAACATATGCACTATAAATAAATACATATAAAAGTTGTAACTCAATATACATTCAACATTTATATGACATCTACATAATATTTATAATATATTTAAGAATATATAAAGGTTGAAATATAATATATATATATATACACACACAAAATACACATACTATCTACATGTTAATTAAAAATATATAAAAGATATAATTCAATATATATGCAATATCTACACAACATATTCAAAGTTTTTTAAACAAAAAATTTTGTTTAAATAGATATAACTTAAAAATATTAGATGCACAACATAATAATACAATAAAATTTTCATTTTTATTTTTATGTATTTTTGTTCATCATGCAAAATATTTGCATAATATATACACTATTTATATTATATAATTATATATCTTATTCAATTTTTATATGTATTATATTTTCGATTTCAACACATAACAAATATGTAAAACATATTAACACCACTGTTAAACTTAATATACTTTAAGTACTTATTTTTATGGATTTTCGCATAACATATACACAACATCTATACTTTTTATTGTTGATTTATTTAATATATACACAATATGTAAATTTTTAAATACAATAAAATAGTTAAATGAAGGGTAATTAGAGTGGTGGATAAGGAATATGAATAGTGTGTACAAATGATTGTTATATTTGTGGTGATAATATGATTGGCTATGTAATATAATATATGATGTGTAAATGGGTGTTAAGTGAATATTACAAAGTAATGGCATTAAACAAAGTACAAAACAATGAATGTGTAAATATGTTTAATAGTTATAATTTGGCAATAAAATTAGACGTCGTTATGAGACAAAGAATATGTAATGAGTGTTGTGTTCGTGGTTAGTATGTTGTTGTGTGAATCATGATGGTGTGTATTGATTTTCAAATTGTTCATATTATCAAAATATTGATAGTGAACAGAATTTCCTTACATGTACATGGATAATTCAATCTAATATTATGTGATTTTACTGAATTTGAGGCATTTTTATATAGATTATAACTTGAGGAGGAAATGAAGCTAAATGAAGAAAAAATGCTGAAAGTATCTGGAAAAAGTCTTGGGTGTTACCCTTGAGCAAGGCTTGTGCTCGAAGGGGTCTGATACTTGAAGATTATATGTATCAGCTGAGAATTCCAATTTGCTTGGAATACTTGAGATATGATTTTTTTAGTAGATTTCCAAAGTTATTAGGATTTATTTAGAAATTTTAATAGCTGTTAATTTTTATTTATTTATTTGTATTTTTTATTTTTTATCTTCCTAATTAGAGTAGAAAACTTAAGAGATATAAAAGCCAAATATTTGGCAGCCCTAGGGGGCTCTTTTCTTCTTTTCTTTATTCTTGTTTACATTAACAGCAACCATTGGAATATATTTTTAAGTTTTCTTTTCTAAAGAGCATATATAACTAAACTCTATTCAGTTGAAAGGGTAATCAACGTTGATGGGTATTGCACACTTTGTGAAAATACACTTAATCAATTCAACCCAAGAAAGTCTAAAAACATGTATTTTAAAGAACCAAAGTTTTAAAATATTCATGGGTTTTTAACTTTTTCTTTTTCAAGTAAGAAAGATGCAGCAAATATCATGTTTAAAATTGAATTATTTTTTTTTCTATAGTGCATTGGTCAAAAGAAGAAAGTCTAGGATTTGGTTAGTAATGATATTTGTGATTGTTATTTATTTTAAGAGACCAATAATCCTAGGTCCCATTATAACTAATTTGGTTGTGCATGAGTAGTTAATAACCATGATTTGCATTTATCCTATACTCTTGCACCTTTGAAATTGAAAATTTTGGATAAGATGGGTTTTTTGTGCAAGGAGAATTGTGTTTTTTGCTTAAATCCACTAGGTCCAGTTGTACTGAGAGATCAAAAAGTGTTTTAAAAAAGCTAAAAAAAAGTATCTCACTTGCTCTTACGCACTCTACAGACACTAATCCTTCTTCTTCTACAATACATATGCAATTACAACAACTAAAAGAAAAGGATTAGTAGATTGGAAGACAATAACTTTAGATGGCAGCTCAACTCACTAAGATGGTGCAAATACTGATCAGTATAGCATAAAACTTAGGAATCCAACTTCCCTAGCAACGTTGATATGCTTTCAGATACACCATTCCTCCAAAGAAATACCAGGGGAGTCCTCTGTTCTTATATTTCTTTTGTATTTACTCTTACATTTAGGACACTGTAGATCCTAAGTGTGGGGGAGATTAGTTGAGATTTGAACTTATTTTTGGCTAAATTTTGTTGTTGGACTGATTGATTTGTTCTTTGGATTGATTGCTTTTCAAGTTGCTACACCCACCCTGTTCACTATTCTTACTTGGATTTAGATGATGCCTTTATATTTTTAGGAAAATTTTTTGCTTAATTTTGCTAAGTCACTAATATTTTTCCTGAACTTTGGTTCTATTCCTTGCATTTTAAGATTTCTTTGCCAAAACCCCATTTCACATGTTAATTGATTTGGATATGACATTTTAAATCTCAAACTATTTTGGCAGTCTTAATATTGATTGTTCTAGCTTGATTCTTGCTAATTCACTTATTGCGAGCCATTTTAATCAATATCTATTATTAGTATAACATGTTTTAAGAACTTTTTCTATGTGATGTTCTTGTTTAATCAATTTAATTAGTTGGAAGCATATGGAGCATATAGCTAGGCTCATTTAATCTATCTTGATTTTTATATTTGAAATGAGAAAAATGTTGAGAACTAAGCAAATAAATAAAAAGAGCCTAAAAAGTTTAAAAAATAAATAATTTACACCGCGAGTTAAAAGACTATGAGTAGAGCTAGTAGCCACTTGATTTCATGACCAGTTGAGTAACCAGGTACAGACAACACAAATATTTGCCCTCACATCAAAAGGCTAGTGATGTGTCAGGCAAGAGAAAATGTGCTCAAAAGTAATAATAATAAGGTTCTTAACACTAATTTTTTATATGACTCGATGGATTAAATATTGTCTTTTTTATGTAACTACCTTTCCACTTAGTAATTAATTGTCATCAAAGTAGGGCAAGATTCTTGACATTTTATCTTGATAATTCAATTGAATGAATTGCTCATACTTATTAATTAATGATAAGTTTGTTCTATGAAATTTTAATCTTTTATTGTCTGTTTGAGATTATTTAAATGTTATAGTTTGAATTGATAATTGATGAATGTGAGGTAGTACTTTTAAATTCTGAAGTGCATGAGGGCAAGCACAATTCAATTGTGAGGAAATTTGATAGTGAGCTGAGTTTGCTAACATTTGCATGGATAATTCAACCTGATATTATGTGATTTTACTGAAATTGATACATTTTTGCATAGGTTATAGCTTAAGGAGGAAATGAAGCCAAATGGAGAAAAAATGTTAAAAGTAGCTGGAAAAAGCCTTGGGTATAACTCTTAGGCAAAGTTTGTGTCCAAGGAGGTCTGATACTTAAAGATTAAATGTGCTACCTGGGAATTCTAATTTACTTGGTATACTTGAAATATGATTTTTTAGCAGATTTTCAGAGATATTAGGCTTTATTTATTTCTTTATTAAGTAAACAATATTTAGAAAATTTAATAGCTGTTAATTTTTATTTATTTATTTGCAATTTGTAATTTTTATCTTTCTAATTAGAATAGGAAACTTAAGAGGTATAAAAGCCAAATATTTGGCAGCCCTATGGGGCTCTCTTTTTCTTCTCTTTATTCTTGTTCATGTTGACAGCAGCCATTGGAATATATTATTAAGTTTTCTTTTCTAAAGAACATGTGTAACTAAACTCTTTTTATTTGAAGGGGTAATCAAAGTTTGCAATTTGCCAAAATTTGTGAGATCTAATAACCTCTTTACTTATTTTTTTTTAATTTTAGTATTTGTGTGTCTCCTGTGATTTAATTTCATTATTATTTTATTAATTAAATAATATGGCCCATTGCTTGAATAATTGAATAAAATATCGCCATTTAAAACTTAGAATCTATAATTATTCTTAAGATTTTAATATTTGTGGTAATTAAGTATAGTACTAGAAGATGCACAATCTAATTTAAACAAATTCTGCGGTAGAATTTGTTGATTAGAATTAAATCATTTTAAATATTAAAGTTGTTAGTGGGTTAAATTCTAAGGGTGTCCTTATAAGATTATTCAATAACAAAGGTTAGTTATAGACCGTCTCTTAACTAATTTATCACCTAATGAATGATTGACTAATATGAATATCCCGGTTAGCTAGAATTAATTTACTGAAGAAAAATAAAGAAAATTATTTTTATATTAATGATCAGATCTAAAAATTGAAACTAAGATTATTTCCTTTGACTGAAATCATCTTCGTTGTCATTTTCCAATTTTATTTTGCCACTTTTTATTTCTAATATTAATTTTTCAATTCTGAAATTATTTTAACTTTCAATTATAAACTCCCCCCATTTAATTTTATTAATCATACACTTTATGTTTTCAAGAGAGATTAATTTAAGTAATTAATTATCATAGGATTCAACCATATTCACTACTTTTATAATTTTATTTTGTTCAAGAATAGATTTTTATATTTAGTGGATTCGACACCCATCAAGTATGTACCACTAAGCTCTTGAGCTTAGTGTGGCAGTGTGTATCACACAAGTGTTAGAAGTATAGACCAAAATGATCCAAATTATGATAGAGAATTGAAGATTGTGTCTACCACGAGACCAATTTGGAGAGTGTTGCATCCATGTATAAGTTGATTTTGGTGTACTTTGGTTTTAAATATATTAGACATTTGATTTAAATATTTGTGTTAAGTGAGACTTTGTAAAATATTTTATGTAAATATATAATATGTATGTTAAATGATGATTTTGTGAAATGTTATAAGCATTATACATTATATAAGTATGATAAATATTTAAATATCCAATGAAGAAATGGTGAAATTTGGAAATTTATAAAGTGAGAGTGTTTTTACTTGTAGGTTGCATTTTTTTTATATAATTTGGAATTTTATGAAATTTTAGATTAAACTCTAACAAATTTTTTTCAGAGGTTTTCTTTTATAAATTAAACTAATTATACTTTTATAAGATATTGAAGTTACAGTTTTAACAGTTATGTTTTTATTTATAAATGGTATATTCATTGTAGTACCTTTGTCCTAGATATGCATTTTAAGTAAATGAGATATACTAATTATGTATATTTAGGGTATAAGGGTGTTATACAATATCTATTCATTTTTGCTGCAGATATGCTTTGAAGGAAAGTATAAATATGTTTTAAAGGAAAGTGCAGATTTACTTTTTTAACCTAATATTTTTTTATCTTTTTTATATTGAATTCTTCTTTTTTTTAAATCTATATTGATCTTTAATTTTGAATATAAAGTTATTTTGTTCATAATTTTTGTCTTTTTGCTGTTGGTCTATTTTGAAAGAAAGTAAATATCTCTAATTTTGATTATATTAATCTTTAGTTTTTGAATATGAAATTATTTTTTTTTTGTTTATGATTTCTATTTTTGTAGTGATTGTTGAATGAAGAAGATGAAAATTAGGAAAATAACTTTGATGGAATAGAAAAAACATGAAGATAACGACAACGTATTTTTGATGTTTGAAAGATACATTCATAAATCTAAAAAAAAATTATTTTGTCTATTTTTTTAAAGGTAGAAAGTTTTTTTTAGGTTAGTTTTAGAATTTTCACAAAAATGATAATTTTATATTTTGTGAGCATTAAATATTTTTTATTTGTATTAATTATATATTAATATGTTTTCATAGCTTTGGGCTACATTTAGTTAGATGGATTAGGCCCGAGCATTCGAGACAAGTGAAGCCCATATTAAAATCTAAAATCTTAGCTCATTTAGGCCTGAGTAAACTTTAGAGGGTTTTTAACATGAGTGATAGAAAAAACTCTTACTTTTACAAATATATCACCCCCCTAAAACTAATTTCAAAAATACCAGATATCTTAATTGATTAACATAAAATACAAAAATAACTACAACAACTCCTCCAAGCACGTGAAGAGGAAATGAAAAAGAAGCAAATCAACAAAAACTCAAATCTCCTATTCAATTAAGCAAAATCACTCCAACAAAATAAAAATCTAAGTGAATCATAATATACTATATCTCCATTCAATCAAAATACAAAATCAAATTCTGAAAATTTTGTGAAATTTCTTCCTCTTCTCTAATAATGGTTTTTTCCAATTTCTTAAAATTTTATAATCAATTCCTATTTCTTGTTTGAAATACAAAGAAGAATCAAATAAATTTGCATAATTTCATAATATACATTCATTAAACAAATTAATTTTCCCCAATTTTAAGCTTATGCAATTTCTTAGATTTCACAAAATTAAATCAATTTCATTGCATATCTTACTTATTTAACAAATCTATTTTAACATTTTTTTTTTAATTTTCATTATAGTGATGAATATAATACCAGTTTTGATTTAATACAATGGAAACTGGAATGGTGAAGGCAATTTTGTCAATTTCAAAGTTTAAGGTATATTGATCCCACCCACATGTAACTTCTTAGATCTGATGGAAAAGTTGATAAATGAGCTGAACATAAACCCATAATGTAATATATTGGATATGAAATATCAACTACAAAAAGGGTATCTTGCACTAAAAATTAAAGATGATAGTAGTATGTTATTCTATTTGGAACTCAAAAGCAAAAAATAATAATAACACAACTTTTCCCTTGTGCATATCAGTCATTGATAGAGAAATTCAATCACTGAAGCAATTTCAACTAGCTCAACAATAAACAATCTACAGACTGCATATCATAAAGAACCAACTTATGATTCAATGTCATATGTAAAATTGTTGAATGTAAATACTATCGAAGCAATCAACAACATTGCAAAAGTAAGCAAGGAAAAAGAAGTAAGAGAAACTTTAGTTAAAAGCAATAATATGAACACTGAAAATCAGTTGGGAAAGAATACAAAGATAAAGATAATCCGATTTCAACATTGAGTTTTTATGCAATTAAATAACAACTTCCAGTACAAGGTAATAAATTCTTACCCCATCAACTATTTCATAAAATCTGTTGAAAAGAACTACAACTGGTTTATAAAGGCTTCAAGAAGAGGGAAAACAAACATGTTTACAATTAACAAAATGACAAATGTGTACACATGCACACCGCATACAAGATTGAGTGAGAAAATATAAGCTACTTTAAAAGTGATTGCAAAATATATCAAGAACAAGTATTTAAACATTAAAACAATTTACACACTAGTAGACATTATAAGAGATATACCACAAGATTTTTTAATAAACATCAACTATTAAAAGCATAGAGGTCAAAGGAGATAACATTGGAAAATCTAAGAGGTAATCCAGCACAGACATACATTTTATTGCCAAGTTACTTATATATGTTGTAGAAATCTAATCAAGAAAGTGTTGTTGAGTTGGAAATACAATGAAAAAGAAAATGAATTCCTCTATTTGTTCATAGCATTAAATCCATTTATAAAGGGGTGGCAGCATTGCAAATCGACAATTGTAGTTAACGAAACTTTTTCGAGGTCAGATTATGGAGAAACATTAATCTCAACATCAACCCAAATTCGTCCAAAAAAAAAATCAACCCAAATTGTAGCAGATTAAAATTTTCCATTTGTGTTCTATATAGAAGTTTAAAAAGAATAAAAAAAAACTATAAGAGATTTATTTCTTGGAGCAGTAAAAACTTATACTATATGTGATTTTGAACATCATATAAAGAACTAGATAAAGTTGATGTCTAAATAAGAGCATATTGACAAAAATAAGATTTTATAAATGGGTAAGAATGCACTCAATCAATAATAGGTACATAACAATGACATCAAATATAGCAGAATCATTGAATGCTACCACATATGCAGCTCGGGAGCTACTTATTTATTAACTTGCTCAATACCCACATAGCTTGATACATATTCATGTTTCTCACATCTACATGGAGTGTAATAATGTAGCAAATCGTATATCTCTTATTGGAGTTTCCTTTACTTGTTTGCAATGATGGGATTCATCTCTCCAATTTTGTCAGGTTGTTTAACTTTATATATTTTTTATTTTCTTTTATTTTATTATTAGACCCAGATGGTTCCAGAGTTTACTGAGAATATAAAAAACGTAGTTGGAATATTCAAATGCATTCTCTGGTTTCTGACTTCTAGTCTTTCACTTGAATACATAACATCTATAATAGTAATATAATTAACAAATACTCCTTAAACTAATTAATAGATCATTCCTTCCTAAATCTTAATCTAATTAACAAATACTCCTTGAACTAATTAATAGATCATTTCTTCGTAAATTTTATATAACATATAAAATTAATGGGTACAATAAAAAGGAGGCTTTATTTAATAAACTCAACACACTGAAAAATAGTGCAATATGTATTCGCATTAAGGCAGTTATAATATATATTTATACGAGATGAATCCCATAAATATATGAATAAAGGTGTGCCATTTTCAAAAACATCAAATGCATATTATATTTTTCTAATAAAAGGACTCTTATTATGTTATATGGAAGTGTCTATGACTGCATTATGAGATTTAATTTCCTTTTCAATTTAATTCTTATACTTCAAGTTAAGATATTTTTGCATAATTTCTTAATTTAGATTTTCCAAATAGGAAGAATAGAATATCTATTTAAGATCTTCATTATTTAGAAAGTTTATTTTAGGAAGTATTATTATTTGGTAAGATCTTTACTTCCTACTTAGTGTCTTGATGTTAGCCTATAAATAGAATTTCTAGTATCTACTCCAAGGAAACTTTGAGTTTTGAGTTACAATTCATCAATAAAAAGTGAGACTTTATCTCTTTTATCTTGTCTCTCTTCCTTTTGTTGGATTCCTGAGGAATTTAACTGTATCTTTGTAGTAGCTTGCCAAGGCGGTGATTTAGTAGTTTGCATCAACTATCGCATAAATCTCCATAGTGGGGTTTTAATCTCACCAAAACTGAACTACCACTTTTACTGTTCATTTTACCACTTCTACCTATTTGTGACTATCATTTGTACATATTCATATTGCAATTCTGTTAAATAGTATAAGTCATACCTATTCAGCAACTCTAATCATCCTATAATTTCATAGTATCAAAATTTGAATTTAATGACATCAAGTGTGTGTACCCCATATCAATGATAAGTTTGGTTTCAAAGCTCTTTGCTCTTGAAAACTTTCTATATCCTAAGCTCCTAATGTCAAAACTTTAATTTAACTATCTCTTTGTATTACTAAAAAATGATTTAGAAAAAAAAAAGATTTTTTTTTTATAAATATGGGCAATTTGATATTTAATCTTCATTCCCAAGAAAGGATATTAAATGTCAATTGGACTAGGATATCAAATGTCAATTAAGACTTACCTAAAATATATGATGAAGAAGATGAAGAAGACTATTATTATAAAGATCCATTTGCAAGCATTTTTTGGTTCATTAAAAAAAATAGAAATTGAAATCATTTTGTTGAATAGATGAATACAACAATGAAAATTAGAAAATTCAAAATTCCTTATGAGTATTTTCAAATGAGAAAAAAAGTCATATTGAGCCAAACTTGAGAACAATTTTCAACTAGGGGAGTATAATAAGAAAATGCATAGAGCTAAATGTATAGGCATTTTTGTGATAAGATTTCATTCTTATCCTTCAAGTTAAGATATTTTTGTGTAATTTTCTAATTTATTCCATATAGGAAGAATATAATATCTATTTAGAATCTTTATTATTTATAAAGTTTATTTTTATTTAGGAAATATTATTATTTCATAAGATCTTTGTTTCCTACATAGTTTCTTGAATGAGCCTATAAATAATGCTTCTACTATCTATTATAAGGAAATTTGAGTTTTATGGTATTAATTATTTATCAGTAAAAATTGAAACTTTGTCTCTTTTATCTTATCTATCTTCCTTTTGGTGGGTTCCTAGGGAATTTGAGTGTAGATGTATCCTTAGAGTGAGTTATCAAGATGATTAGTTAGCCATCTAAATCAACTATTGTATGAATCATCCACAATAAAGTTTTAATCTTGCCAACATTGGATTCTACCACATATGTCTTGGTGTGATTCATCTGTAGTAGGGTTTTAAGCCAAAATTGAACTTTACTGCATCTACCATCCTTTTTCTATACATTTACATCTATATCTTTCCTACATATCGATTTTAAAATTTCGCTGAATTGTACAAATATTCTTATTCTACAAATTTGATCATTTTACAGTTTCATAGTAGAGATGGTTATGGTCTGAAACCAAAACTAGAATTAGATTGATCAAAATTGACTTAAAACTGAAATAAACAATGAACTAGAACCTATATGTTTTGGTTCCGGTTCATGAAAATTATGAACCATGAACCATCAGATCTAAATCAAAATATGAGTTGACAATTCAAACCAGTTTGAATCGGGCAGCATATGTTGGCTTTATTATGGTTGGAATGCAAGTTGTAGCTATGTAGCAGCCAACACCCCATGTCGAAGCATGGGTTGTTACCCACATGCATGCATTAATGTATGCATGTGTGCCAACTAGCCATGGGAAATAATGGTTTGATGACCATTGATGTTGCTATAATCACAACTATATGGCCGCTGCTGACTTTTTTTTTTTCAAATTAATAATTTCTTATATGAATACATAAAATCTTTTATCAATTTATTTCTACACTTATTTATCTCAATTTCTCTTGTTCTCCTCTCCAATATTCTCACCTATATTATTCAATTTACTTTCTAATATTCTTTATAATTTACATTCTTCAAATTTCTTTCCTGTATTCTCTACATTACCATTTCAATTACTCTATTTTTACTTTATAATCAACATCTTTTCTATTATTTTTAATTTTTTATCTTATAAACTATTATTTTTATTTAAAAAATTTCATTGCATTATTTTTTAAAAAAAATGGCAACTGGCCAAAGCTTAAGTTTTTTAGTAAGACAATAAAAAAATTAATGAATTATAATATTGTAGGTTAGTTGACCTGGATAATATAATGAAAGAAATAAAAGATGATGATATTCAACATTTGGAAGAATTTTCACCCAAGCAAGTCAACAACTTGATCAAGAAGAATGGAAAAAGAAGATACTCGCTTTTGACATATTAAAGTTACATTTTGCTGAAAAAGAAAAATCTAAAAATTTATTTGATGTTATTTACACCTATTGTAGGCAAATTTATAACTCGGATATGGCATGTTCAAGAGGTATTAAAAAAAATGTTTTATCAAAATAGGACTTGATAAGACATGAAAACTTTCAAGTTTTCGTCTTCTAAACCTTCAACTCAATCATTATGATAAAAATAAAGAATGAATTAAAAAATAATAATTTCAATTGAGCATTTATCATTGAGTTTTAGTGAAAAAAGTTGGTTAAAGATTGTTCAAATGCTTTAAATTTTAGTGAAAATGTGTTTTTAAAAATTCTTTAAAACTTTTAATTTTCTTTGTCTAGAAAAGGAAAAAAGATTTACAAAACTTATTTTTAAATATAAGTACACATATTTCTATTCATAGTGATATTTAGAGTAATCATTGACAAATGCATTCTTACATAGATATAATATGTCATTGGATTAATAATGACAGGATATTCAAATAAGATTAATTGCATTTTGTATTTTTTTATGATCGACATATTGTTGATAATATTTATATAATGATAAAAAATATTTTATAAGAATATAAATTGATTAATAAATTTAATTTCATTTGATAATTCATCTGTGGATATTACATCAATTAGTGAGCTTTAAAAAACAATCTTGGAAAGTAAATTTTTTCATACTAGAAGTGTATGTCATATTTTAAATTTATGTGTGAAATATAGTTTTAAATCCTATGGACTCAAAATGAAAATCACTCACAGGCAGTATAGATGCACTAATGTATGAATGAGTCGACTCAGGGTCTATCAATGCAAGAACTGAAGTACAAAATAAAGTAAAAGTATCGGCTATCACAGCTGAAGTATCAGACTGCTTTGCATCACATAAACCTGCTGTGATGGCCCTGCATCCTCTGGTCTACTTCCTGCTGTAGAACCTTCTCTCTAACCAGATCTTGATCGACTACCTCTAATAAAATCTTTGGCACTATGACCCCCTCCGACATTGGGCCTAGAAACTATTGTATCAATATATCTATCATCTGGTGGCTCGGGACAATCTTTGAGAAAATGGTCTGGTGATCCACATCTACAACACACTGATGGATACCTGTCCTCCAGTAGACACCTCCATGTGCCCTACTGCAATGAACACAGGTTGGTGGAGCAGGCCTCTAAGTCACTGGGGTTAGAACACTAGCCACTGAGGTTGCAAGTCTCTGCCTTTGCTGCTGTAATTACTTGCCAGACTGCCCCTGGCTTCTACTGAACCTCTGAGGATATCCCCCTCAGCCTCTCTTAGATGATGAAGACCCTGCCTCACCTTGGAGTCTCCTAGTTCTGCTTCGGTTGCTGCTGCAAGTCCATGTGCCCTCTCTATACTCCTGGCAGCTGCAACCAACTGAGAAAAATTATGATACCAGGAACCTGCCACTAAACATATGATAGAGGGTCCCAACCCCTCCTCAAACCTTTGGCATATGTCAAACTCATCTAAAATAATTCCTTCAGCATACTGGCTCAATATAATAAACTCAATATCATATTCTATCACTGTCCTGGTGTCTTGCCTCAAGCTCAGGAATTTCATCTTCTTTGCATCCTTATACTCCCTCGGAGTATACTTCTTTTCGAATTCCCACAGAAAATCAGCATAGGTCAAAACTGGTGGATCAGCTGTACCATGGGGAATGGTCTTCCACCACTCATAGGCATCGCCCTATAAAATTTATCTATCATAATCAAACTTCTCCTCTAGACTAGCCTGCAGCTGAATAAATACTCTCTGAACTCTGTCCAATACCTGCTCTGCTATAGCAGGGTATGTAGTGCCTACGAAATCTGTGGCTCCAAATTTCCTCAACTTGTCGTACTTCCGCGTTGGTAAATGCTGCAGCGGCTGCTGCTGCAGCTGCTGAACTAGAGTTTGCCTCAACAGCTCCACTATATGTGGTACCCAGCCCGACGAATTCTCCTAAGCTGCTGGTCCAACAAGCACAGAAGCAGACGCCTCACCAGCAGACTCAATGCCAGCTTCAACTCTATCCTCATCAGGAGCAACACTCTCAGCACTACCTTCTATAGACTGATGCATCCGAGATGCCATAACCACCTATTTTTGTAAATACAGCAAAAATTGCCACATCAGAAATCAGAAAGTTTCAGTGCTAAAGTATGTATCACAATTGAAAATCATACTTAAAATCTCCATTTTCTCTCTTCTCCATTTTCTCTCTCTAATAACCCAGTTAGGTTGAAAAACTCAAACTTAGGCTCTGATACCAAAATAAATATAACACCCTTATACCTCATATATGTATAATACACACACAACCAGTATACGTAAAATATGCGTATATGGTATAAGAATGTCACAATTGATTTAATAAATTTTTTTATTTTCCCCATTCCTCAAAACATTTATGCTTATATATATTTACTTATCAAAATATATAAAAACTCATCTTACTCATCTATTAAAAACATTCTTTATAATTTATAATATATATACATACTCCTAAAACATAATATGATATATTAAATATTAAAAAGTACTATGACTTAAAATATATACATGCTGGCAAAATGGCTTTGATTTTGATGTAGTGACACACTTCAAGCTCAACCAAAGCAAGCCTAGACCCGACCTGGTCTAGTAGAACTCTCCGACTCTACCAAATCACCTTTGTCACCTGTGCGATGAGTTACAATCGCGCTAAGCTAAAAATCTAGTAGTATAAACTTTGATAATAACAAAACTTAAAAACATTGCCGATGCAAAATGCTCATATGCTAAGTCATAATATGGCATTCAAATTTTCTTTTAAATATATACTTTTATCACTTAATAATTCACACAAACACATACTCAAGCATGGGCCCAAATAAACTAATACTTCATTCAAATCTCAGAGTTATTGTTTTGGTTCATAGTGACACCATGTGTCTAGCCCCGAAGATAAATCATATCATAGTGACGCCAAGCGTCTAGCCTTGAAGGCAAATTATATCACAGTGATGCCAAACGTCTAGCCTCAAAGGCAAATATTGAGGATAACCTCATAGGTATGCCGCCAAACACAGAACTCTGAAAATTGAATAACATACTATGCACACAATTTATTCACATTTTCCACCATCAATTTCTTTCTCATTTTTCCATTTATCTCATTCATATCAATGCCATTTCATTTCAACATTTCATCTCAACATAGGATATTTCATAATGAAATCACATTACCCAAACACTTTGGGTCATTTTCACATTTTGCACATATTTCACATTCTATTCAATCTAGCCATTAGCAATGGCTTTTCACAATGCTAATAATGCATACATAGCAATTTACATGTCTTAGCACCATATTCATGAATACTCAATGTATCAAGTAGCTTAACACATTTTCCATCTAAAATGTGTTAGGCCAAATGCAATGCAATCACATTCCATTTATCAAGAGTTTGTACATACCTTAGAAAGAACTCCAAAACAAGCTTCAAAACTCCCTCCAACCTTCCCTTCTAAGTTGCCCTTCAGCACTAGGGTCGGGCAAACTACTCTCTCTCAATGCCTAAGCCAAATGTGAACATAAATAACCATTTGATATCACATTCTAAGGCATTATCAACATCAAACCATTTAAATTAGGAATTACAAATGAAAGATAAAGAAAAGAGTTATTTGAATAATTCCCTCAAGTAACACGTCCAATAACACGGGCGTGATAATGACCGTGTCATTAACCCACTCTTGCAGAAGCTTTAACACGTCCAATGACATAGGTGTGTCACTGCCCGTGTCATTAATTCTATCTTATAAAAACTTTGACACGCTCAACAACACATGCGTGTTAATGGCCGTGTCAATTATTTTGCCTTACAGAAGCTACGACACACTCAAAGACATAGCCATGTTATTGGTCGTGTCATCAATGTTGAAACTCAGCACCGTTGACACGCTCAATGATATGGCCGTATCACTGGCCGTGTCAGGCAAAATTTCTGTATTTCATACACTCAATCATTCAACACAACCACTTCCAAACTCAACTTAAATTCAATCACTTCTTCAATCCAACCTTAAAATCATTATTAACTACTCACAACAACTCCATACACACCCAAATAAGCCATTAAAACATGCTAATAAATAATTCCAAAATTCACATATTATGTTCTTCATAGAATTTCAAAGAACTTGCAAAATTGATAAAGAAACTTACCAATTGATGAAGAATCCTCAAAAACTCCACTTAAATCCTTGAAATCCCTTCAATCTTTGATGTATAGAAGAAGAAACTCTCCTTGCTCACTCTTTCTCTAGCTCATAGCCAAGGAAGAAGAAGGGAAAAGAAAATCTCATCCTTTAATTCATGCTTATCTTTATACATATATTAACTATTTTATATTTTAACTTTTACTCCTTTTATATGTGTTTCATATGTTAGGCATATGTCATGTCTATTTTCAATATATTTCAAATATACTTTTTACTTAATCACTCAAAATCCTTTCATTTTCCATTTAAATCATTTATTTAGTTTATCCAAATTTAATTTTATTTAATATTCAAAAATTAAGGGTGTTACAGTAATAATGGTCTCAGCTAGTAAAAGTACAACAATAGAGCATGAGTTCTCCATCTGCAGAATCAGTGGAGTCAAGTCAATCAGTCCCCAGCTGGCTCCCCTCTAAACAGAAACCCACCGGTTAGATAAAATGCCAAAGCCCATAGTTGCAATCTTTGTCTCACCCTATCCTCAGTATCCTCCCAAAACTCAGTAATAAGTGCATACGGATTCACTTTATCATCCTTTACCATAAGGGTGGACCCAACCTCACTCAAGTTGATCAACCTCTAAAAAGAATGAAAATATCCAGTGCGACGCTCAGGTCGCCATCTTAGCCTCGGTACTACATCTGATTATAGCACTGAACTCCTTAAAAGTAGGACACATCTCCTCCACCATATCTCCAAACTTGAACATATGATCCACAAGATCCCAAAATTTCATATAAGCCTGAATAAATTTTTATCTAGTTTCACCCATTTCAAAGTTATAGTCGGTGCAATATTATATCTACGTAGATTTATCTTGTCCACTTTGTCCAAACGGGCAGTCCATATATGCAAAGAATGACAAAAAAAATGGCTCTATAATAGCACAATCAACTGTCACAAAACTAAAAAATCATTGAAAAAAGCTCAAAAAATTTTGAAAAAGCTGCAAAAGGTCAAAAAATACCCCCAAACAGAGTGTAGGCATCCCGTCTGTGCAGCGTTCGAACAGTCCACACTCACCGATCAGTCCTCGTGTTCGCATAGACCCAAAATAAAAAAAATAAACATATAATAACAATAACATAAATTAATTCAAAAATAAAAAAATTTCCAAAATTGCCATTAGCTAACATTAACTAATAAAATCCATAAAAGTGCATAAATTAAAATTATTTGAGTACAGTTATCCAACAACACATGCATCATAATACATCATTAAGCATAAAAATTATATCTTACGTGAGCAGGAAATCTATCTTTTGCTGCAACAGTGCCTTGTTCTATGCTCAAAAGATAGTTAACCTAATGTTGTCAATAGAAAAGCCTCATAACAATGAGATATCTCTAAAGTATATTGAATCCATTCATCAGGCACTACAAAGTGTATGCCAAAAAATGTAAGAAAAGCTAAAAAAAGAGAATCCATAGAAAGTAGTGAGAAATAAAAGTCTACCTCACGATGATTTTTCGATAGTGGGGCAATGGGGATTTCAGGCACAAGAGCCCTATCCTAGCCCATGTCCTCACCTCTAGAATAAGTTATAGTTTCTCATAACCAGTAGTATAGGGAAACACCATCAAGGGGGCACAGAATGAGTCCGACGAAGGCAGATTGAGAATCAGCTCGAGAACCATCTAGCACAGTAGCGATGTCATTAAACCTAGTACCAGTATCTGCTAGAGTTCCAGTTCTTCCCTAACGAGCAACGCCTCACTTGGCCCCATTGGCATTGGTCTCGAGATGAGAAGCCTCATATGAATGATAAGTATGCTAAGATTGACTACTATAATTATTAACAATAAAAGGCATCAGTGAGGACTTGTAAAAATCTTCATAATCCATCTCGAGAAGTGTAAAGTTAGTAGTTAGAAGGCTGCTGTAGAGGTGAGGGTGAATAGACATAGTTCTCCCTAGTTTCATGTCTACAGGTGGCGTACACGGAACAACTCTTTCCATAGATGCTTAGCTCTGAAAGCGCTCGCTTAAATATTATTGTTGAATCTTTGGCGATCGAAAGACTACCTGACAGTTGGAATAAAAAGAAGCCCGATTCATATGGTTGGGATTAGAAGAAACAAATGTCTCATTGAAAGGATACCACCTCACTTGCAGAAGGGAAAATGCCATCGTAACCATTAATCAAGATGTATTATATGTATTAAAAAAAACACTCACATTATCCATCAGCAGATTGTTGAATATGGCCCTCAAAATCGGAGCTATGGGGTTGGGACCGATTACTTAGTGATCGATGGTGTCCCACAGGGAAGATGTCTAATTGGGGGCTCCCTAGGTCAGGTGCCAAGTTAGGAAAGTATTCATAAGTCCACATCTGCAACAAATAGCGAGGTGGTAAAGGTCATAGCACAAGCTTTGATAAAAATAAAATCAAAATAACAAAGGTACATACCTACCAGAAAATATGACTTCCTCCTATAGAATGGATTTGCCTTCAAGACAGTCGACCCATTTTCTCATACATGTTGGCTAATACGGCACCACCCCAATTAAAATCATTAAAATTGGATAAATCCCTCAAGCTCATCAAAATGACAAGGTCAATAGTATCACACCGAGTATGCTAAATAGTACACCCCGACAATAGCAAAATCACATTGCAAGAAATTTGCAGAGAGAAGTTTTCGAGATCAGTATGCCTCCTCATCAAAGAATTAATGTGCCCTCTCAACCAAGCCTGGGAAACTATGGCCTTGCTAGTTTTAGGAATAGGCGAGATGGCACCCAGTAGATCTAAGATCTGCTCATCAGATAAACTCCTCTAATTTGGAAATAGTTTCAGGGGGCATATCCCTAATGGGATGCCAGTCAGTAAGTACAAGTCTTGCAGTGTCATGGCTAGTTCACCATATGAAAAGTGAAAAGAATTAGTGGTATCCCACTATCTCTTGACTAAGACCCGCAATATGTCGTAATTAGCTTGCCCCATACAGTCAAGAGATAAAAGATCCATAAAGCCAGTAGGAAGTAGCAATTCCTTCACCTCCTTAGGGAGGCTGAGGTCTCCAAAGTTGGAACGTCTACCCCGAAATTTCAATTAAGCATATTGCTAAAACATGGTAAATAATAATCATTTTTTCATTTCATTTCAATTATCTGGATATTTTATTTTTCATGAAAGAAAAGCAAAACAAGGCATACCTTCATGAAGGTTGTCTATAAAGTATGAGTATGGGGATCTACCAGTAGTTCTTCAACAGTCAGCACTTCAAAAGCTTCAGGAGAAGAGGCAGAAGATTGAGATATCTTAAAAGAACTTCGAATAACTAGAAGCAGGAGAGGAGGTGAAGAGAGAAGTGAGGAGCAAGGTACCAAATGCTCCTCCTCACCCCTATTTATAAAACTTTAGCCCAAAAGGCACACCAAACATGCTCAAATGCACTCCAAAAGTTAGAGAATGTCATGCAAGTCATGTTCATTATATTTGTTTTCCCCTAGTTCATGCCATTGCATTAATTTTAAATATCAAATTGATGCAATGGGGGATAGCTTTGAACCCCTCATTTTGCACCTAATTCTATAAAAGTTAGAAAAATTAAAATTAGAAATTACTAAAAATATATTTTTTGAATTAAAAAATATATATTCTACATTAAAAAAAGAAGAAGAAGGAAATCTACTGCAACAAGTGGGCTGAGCCCTCGCACATTGCTCAAAGCCTATCCGTGAAGCGTGGCTCAGAGGCCCCATCCAACTTCTATAAATAGTAAACTTCTCCTCTTGTTTTGGGATCCGAATCTTGGACGCCGAAACTTTTCCAAATTGCACTTACAATAAAAACTAATTAGAATATTCAGTTTTCTTTTATTGTAATTAATTTCTTGCACCTTCATTAATTAATTTCATTTAATTCCCCATGCATGTGGAGTTACAAAGCGGCAAAGCTCTCCAACCTTTTGTAAAAAAATGACTATCTAAGGTATCATGTTCTTTTTTACATCTATTTCCATTTGATAATTAATTATCTAAAATTGGTTAATTAAAGTCCTTTGCAATCAAAGGCATAAACTATTTATGGCTTTGATTCCCATTCGATTGGAGTTATTACCATCTTCAATAGCAATGAGACATAGATTTGTAATTTCTTTCTCCTCTTCTTCTTCTTATTCACTTGAGGAATCATCATCCCAGTAGCTTTGAGTTGTCTTTTCTTTTCCTTATCCCACTTCTTTTTGTTTTTTAATTTGTAGCAATCCGACTTGATGTGATTGGATTCACCACATTCATAGCATTTCACTTCATTCTTTTTATCTTATCTTTGAAGAAAGATTTAGGAAATGTACCTTTGTTAGCTTGTTGTCTTCTCTTTCTCTTCCAATCACTTATTATTTTGGATAGCATAGCCAATTCTTCTTCATCATCACTATCTTCATCATTTGAGCTCTCAACTTCTTTGATGGCTTTGAGAGCTATAGCTTTCCTCTTATCCTTTTCACCTTATTCTTCTTCTCTTTCGGTTTGCAATTCGAAAGTAAGTAATTTTTTCACAAGTTCATCGATTCTCAATGAGCTAAGGTCATGAGAATCTTTAATTAAAGAAACTTTGGACTCAAAGTTCTTCTTTGCTCTAAATGCTCTCAAGATTTTGCTATTGACATCATCTTGATCATATATCTTGCCATATTTCTTTATTTCATTGACAATGGCAAGCAATTGATTTGTCATGTCAGTGACATTTTTGTTAGGCTTCATCTTGAATAGTTCATACTTATACACATACATTTGTTTCTTGGTGAACCTCACTTGGGTAGTACCCTCATGATAGTTTTCAAGAGTTTTTCAAATACAATGTGCACAAGTAAGATGATGAACTCTTCCACCTTTTTCTCTTGATATTGAATTCATCAAAATGGAGGTTGCCCTATGGTTCTTGAACCGATCTTTCACATTGGCACTTGACCATTGTGATTTAGGAAGAGAAATTTTGACCCCATCAACTTCATGAGTAGGAGCTTTCCACTCATTTTCAACAAAATCCTACAGCTCAATTCCTTTACTATCTAGGAACAAGAACATCTTATGTTTCCAATAAGAGTAATCCATTCCATTAAAATAGGGTCTAAGGGATGAATTTAGGTTTTCATGTGTGAAATTGTTTGTTGGTGGAATGGTTTTCATTTTGGATCAAAATTTCACTTTTGAATTTTAAAGAAATTTACTAACTTTGATACCAATTGTTGTCCCAAACTAGCAACCAGGGGGTGAATTGGTTTGTATGAAGAATGATGGTAAATTTAAAACTTAAAAAGCAAGAGATAAAGAAGATGTAGATAGAGATGAAGTAGAGTAGAGAAGAAAGAACATAAAGAGTTATAGTGGTTCGGATTTACCTCAATCATGCTTTCACTTCCTTAACAACTTATTAAGGTTTCACTAGTCTTGAGTTTTTACAAGCTTAACTCGAACTTGGTATTTTTCTTAGCTTACATCAAACTATTACAAAGTTTGAGGAACTTTGCCTCAATCTATAAATTAATAAACAAGAGTTTTTTCAGGATCACTCTTACAACCTAAGTGTTTCTAAGCTCACACTTAAACTTTTATGGTGTTTAATGCTCACACCCAACACTCTAAGATATTAGATGTTGATCTTTAGACATGATAATGAAAAATGTTGTTCAATAAAATTACAATAACAATCAAAGTATTCTCTAACCATAAAAATGAAGTTTAGTATGGTATTTATAGCCATTTGGCTTGAAGTAGCAATTTGAAGCAGTTCTCACATATTTAGTGCTTGTCTTCTACTAATTCTGTGTCTGAAGCTTAATGTGCGGTCGCTCAGCTCAGCAGGCGGTCGCACAATTTGAAATTACTATGTAACGGCTAGTTCTAATGGTTGAATCTTGATGTCTAAGAGAATCTAGCTGTCTATACTTTTGTGTCTTACGGTCGCTCAGCATAAGGTTACTGTTGAGTTCAAATTTCTTCATCCACGTGTCTAGTTATCATTGGTTTGAGGTATTTGGCACTGAGATCCAAATCTTCTGGTCCTTATGCTGTCGTTTGGTCATTCAATACGGTAGCACAAGGTTTTGAGCATCAATGAAGCACCGTGAGAGTTGACCACTATCTCTTCTATTCTTTTTGTATTTTCTCCTTATTCTATGTCGTCGCTCAGGCTTCTTGGGTGGTCTCCCAAAGTTCTGGCTCCTGACTTCAATGCTCATTGAAACCGCTATCCTTTCTACAAGTTTATTAATTTTTACCTTAACTTGGTGCAATCGCTCGATTCGTATGTATGATCGCACACCTACCGAGCGTCCTTACTTCACTGCTCACTGACAACGTGAACTCTTCTGTGGAAATAATGGATTTAGCTCAGATGTCGTAGTTGTCTTATCTAGATCGGTATAGAGCTGCACTGCTTTACTTAGCTCAGTTGTTCCACCGGACTTCTTTTTAGCTTGTCAGTTCGGTTCTCTTAGTTCAACAGTTCTATATTCAGCTCGGTACTCTATGTGTCAGTTTGGTTCTTTGATTGGCATATGAGTATGTCTATTTGATTCTTCTTGGCTTGATAGATTTGTGTGTCAACTTGGTTCTATGCTCGTACTGCATTTGTGCGGTCGCTCGATTGACAGTTCAGGCAGTCGCACAAAGCCGTTCAGATCCTAACTCTGTAAAGTAAACTTGTTTGAAATCATTAGTTTTTTATCAATTTGATTGTCAATGATCAAAATAGATTTTGATTGTCCATTAATCTCAAAATTATTCATCGCTTTCATCTGATTGGGATGATTCAAATTTTGATTCAAGTAATGATTCATCCGATTCAGATTCTACATCCATAGTATCAATATCCATGAGTTGTCCACTTGGATCATTTAAAAAACTTGGATCAACATCATTTGTCCTATCAATAGCTTATACATTTCAGGACTATCTTCCTGAAATACAGTGTCAGACTCCTGATTATTGGCAAATTCTTTGGGTAGATCAATTTGTGAGTTAGATTTTATTTTGCAAACTGCCAACGAATCAGAAGTGTATCGCCTTATGCTAGGGTAAGGAATATAATACACCTAGGCAACTTGACCGGTGGAATGAATGGTTCATATTTAGCATATGTTCTTTTTATGTTCACATCGACTAAATTATATAGTGGATGGACTTTTTTGTCATTTATGGGGTCATACCAATCATATTTAAATAACACCACCATTTTAATTGGTAATGTCGGATATTCAAGCTCTACAATATCTACTAATCGACCATAGAAATCAAACGAGTTTCATCATAGTTTGACCTGTTTATACAAACACTACTATTTGTAGTTGGTCTCAGAGTACAGCGAGATTTAGTGTGAAATTTATAATCATTAAAAAAAATACACCTTAAAATATCTAACAGTTAGTAACGGACCCTAGGTTACATCCTTCAAACATTTGTCAGGAATCATATGTCCATTTTTAGTTGTCTAAACCAATAAGAAAAATATGCATAAGTTCAAATTGCAGAAAATTGAACAAGTAACAAAGATTTAGAAAATTTTACCGGCAACAAATTAGTACTTACATATTTTCATAACCACAAGGGAAAATTGCTCTCTACCTCAATATCAACTTATGAATTCATTGTATTTTCATCCAAATCTCATAAGTGTTCAATGAATATACTGAAATAGATTAAAAAACATCATTGTCGTTCAAAATTTGAAGATTTTTTGTTATATGTAAATTTACATATTTTTTACTTTAGCTTTGCTAGCTTACTTGAGATAAGGTGTAACTTCATCACAATTAAATAATATGTAAGTATGAGCTACAAAATATTCTCGTTGTTCCAATCTTCGCTTAGTTGGTTTACAGTATGGTCGACCTGGAGGTTTGAAAATAGATAGAAGACATTCAAATTGGTCTTGAATACCTCTATCATCATTTCGAGGGACTTCACACAATGTTGTTATTATAAGAATCTCAAAATAATAGGAAAAAAAAGTTGATGTCTCTTCCACTATAAATGCATTACAAATTGAAGCTTCTACTTTTGCCTTATTTTTAACATTTTCTTTAGGTGTCGTAGATATCTTCTAAAAGGATATATCCAATGATACTGTACCAATCCTGCAATTTTAGCTTCATATGGCAAATGAACTAGTAAATGTTCCATTGAATAAATAAAATTCGGAGGAAATATTTGCTCCAATTTGTAAAGAATAATTAGAATTTCTTCTTGTAAACACTCAACTTAATAAACTTTTAGAGATGTAGCAATAAGTTCTTTAAAAAATAAGCTTAACTTTGTTAGAGCTTTCTAAACTTTTTTTTTGCAATAACTCCCTAAATACAATGGGTAATAGTCTCTCTATAAATACGTGACGATCATGACTTTTCATCCCAAATAATTTATATTTTCTCACATCAAAATGCCTTGACAAATTTGAGACATATCCATTTGGAAACTTCAAATTTTTTACCCATTGGCATATTAATTATTTTTTATTATGATCCAAGGTGTAATTAACTTTAGGATACCTCCCAGTCATTTTATCTTATTTCAAATCTGGCTTTCTACAAAATATACTCAAGTCTTCTCTTGACTTTGTATTATCTTTCGCTTTATTCGGAACATCCATAACCATATTAAACACATTCTCAAAAATATTTTTTTCAATGTGCATCACATCTATATCATGTCTTATAAGATTTGAAATCAAATAAGGCAAATCAAAAGATCCTTTTTCTTCCATTCACAATTCTGACATGCATTGCTATTGGGATTTTTATTATATTTAGTAACCTTTGAAGTCCCAATTGCTTAATCTAAAACAACAAATCATCCCCATTCAAAATCGGCTGAGCATCTCTCCTTACTATAATATTTTTTTGAAATATTTTTTATTCTTTCTGAATGGATGATCTACCTTTAAAAACTTTTTATGATTATCAAACCAATTAGCTTTTCCCCCATTTAGAAGAGTAAATGCTTCATTATCAGTTATGTAGTAAGGGCATGCTAATTTTTCCACAGTACTCCATCTAGATAACATCGTATATGCCAAAAAATCACTTATAGCCCACATAAGTGCCGCTCTCAAATAAAAATTCTATTTTTTTCAAATAATCGTAAGTCACAACTCCATCATTCCATAATTGCTTCAACTCTACCATCAATGGTTGAAGAAATATATCAATTTGATGTTTTGGATTATTAGGACCAAGCACTAGTATAGACGGAATAAATATTGCTCTTTCATACACATCCAAAGTGGCAAATTGTAAGGAGTGAGTATTGCAGGCCAACAAGAGTATTATTATCTTAATGACCCAAAAGGTTGAAAATCATCTGTACACAGGCCCAACCTGACATTATGACATTTAGCAACACAATCATAATGTAGTCGGCTGAAATGCTTCTATGCCTCAGAATCAGAGGGATGACACATGACTCCATTTCCTTTCTCGTGCTCATAATGCCATCTCATATATTTTGTTGTAGCATTTGAAGCATATAATCTTTAAATTCTAAGTTTTAGTGAAAAATAATACGTTCTTTTAAAAGGCATAAACTTTTGTCTGCCTATAACACGACTATTTGAATCTATGTTCATGTTCTTTACAAAACATACATATTCTATCTTCTTCATTACAAAACATACATATTCTATCTTCTTCATTAACACCCCAATATAACATGCACCCATTTTTGCAGTAGTCAATAGTTTTTACTAGCAGTCCAAGAGCTTAAACAACTTTTTTGTATGGTACAAACTATCAAACATTTCATTATTTTCATGTATCATCTCTTTAATTATATGCTGCTAAGATTTTATTTTCAAACAGCGTGTCATGGCAAATAGCTTAGTATATTTTTTACACCTGGGTCACACTTTCGTATCCAATGAATTCAATAATTACAGAATTGTTGAGCTTCTGAGTTAGGAGCCTCATCAACTAGTTCATGCTGGACCTCACAAGTTCCAATTATACCAATATTTGTCATGCTCCAGCAAAACTCATTAGGCCCAACAACATCATATATCATTTGTTGGTATGGGTTTTCAAACACATAATCAAATATACTTTATTGTTGTGGAACCAATTGGTCGACTATATTTTTTTCTCCATGCCTATTCCAAATGAAATAATCCGGTGCAAACTCTAATTTGACTAAATGCCATTTCACTTCTGTTGCGCTCTACTAAACTCTACTACAAAGTGACACTCGCAAATATACGAGGTTATTGTACCAATGGTGATTGCCCCAAGGTTATCTCATAAGGAAGGTGTTTATTCATAATAATTTGATTCAAATAATATATTAAAGTTTGAGTGTTTGTTGCTGAAATGTAGAAGAAATCTGATATTACAAGTAAATTAAATAATGGTTGCACAAAATTGATTGAAACTTTCAAAAGGATACCTAAGATTTACAATTCAATTTAATCAAATGTCTAATTTTTGAATTAGATCAACATAACCTTGTAACTTAATTTGTCTATTATGATTAATTAGTTATTTTCAATTCATTAGTTCTCATATTCATGAATTAACAACAACTAATTATTTTATATTTGCAAATTAAGAGCACCCTAGAACTTATATTTCTAATTCATTCTTTGGGTAGTTGAATGCATATTTTCAATATCAAATTTCACCTCTCGGTTCTTATTTTAATATCTAAAGAATAATAGGTGGCCAATCTATCAACCTAACATATAATCCAATGCAAACAACCAATAACAAGGTATATTAATGGAAATACTTGAATTAAATAATTTAATCAAATCTATTACAAACCCTAGGCATGGATAATTTAGTTCATCATTATCAAATCAAAGCACATACTCATCTCATTTGAAATCAATTCACAAACATCCATTGAAATATTAATGATCATAACAATTCAACAAAAATCTGAAAATGATTTAATTGAACTAAATAAAAAAAAATAACAAAACCTGGTTTGAAGAAGACTGGAGTTAATCTTCTCTCTTTCTTCCTCTAACCTTGCTTGAGTTTGATGAAGAATCCCTAAACTTCCCCCCTAAAGCCTTGCAAAACAATCTTGTGAAGAGAATGGCTATTGATGATGGTAATTGATTGTAAAATGATGATAGGTGAATGGATTTCTCCTAATAACCATAACAGAATGGAGAGGAAAAAATGATCCTCCTTCCCCCTAACATGTACCAAATGAAGATGATACCCCTTTTTAATCAAAAGCTTGTCTCCTTTTTAATCAAAAACTAATTATTTTTCATGTGCCATTATCAATTGTCCCCCACTCTTTAAAAAAGAAACATTTAAAAATCACCATTCCTCTCATTCTGTTGTTCCATGATTATTTGTCTCACTTTACAGCTCACTTAGTTGGCTTCATTAATTGAGTGATACGACCAAGACATAAATGACTTGGCCATGTCTAGCAATTTTACCTTGGACACGGCCAAGTCACTTGCATGTGTCCTTCACTGCATTTCAATGTATGTTCCTTATAGGGAGACACGGGCAGAGACACGACCAAGTCATGAGGTCGAGTCCCTTGCTACCTCCCATTCTTTCTTCAGGTGAGAAGTGACACGGCCAGTGACTTGGCTGTGTCACTTGCATGTGTTCACTTCTGTCTCTTTTCTTTAGCTGCTCTTATGGTGGGACAGAGATAGATGACTCGACCATGATTCTTGCCCATGTTCAGTTTTGTCCAGTTTGCACTTGTTTCTCTTCTTGCTTGTGAAAGACATGGCCTTGTGAACTTAATTCTTGGTTGTGTTATATGACATGACCAAGATAGCTGCCTGTGTCTCAATCTGTGTTGGACCTCTCTTAATCCCTCCAAATGATGGACTTAGCACCTTCCACCTCTTTTTTTGTTAATTTTTTTCCTTTAGCTTGAATTCCTTGCACAACTTGAACAAATTATATAAAAAACAACTAAAAATCAAATAAAAATACCAAAAGAACACATATATAAATAGTTATAAGAATTACCCCATACTTAATCCTTTGCTTGTCCCCAAGAAAGCCTAAACAAATAATAGGTTAGTGGTTATAAGATAGCTTCAAGATGTCCCTTTTCATAATTTCCACAATCTTCTTTGAATCATATAAAGTCAATACTTACACAATTCAATATCTTTTCTTGCATAACTAGTGACGCTCCCTCGCTAATTCCCTCTGGTATTTGAGTAGGATAGTGTTTTCACTCCTTACCCATGAATGAGCATTCCTATAAGCTTGCTTTAAGAATCAAGTTTTCGCCACTCAACTACAATTAAGCATCAATCATAAGTTCTTTATTAGTTGTAATGGTGCTTAAAGTTAAGGTGTGACATTTTTGGGAATGTAGGCTCACTCATTAGGTTTAAGAGCACTTAAAGAATGAAGCAACATATGTGACACATCAATTTCAAAAATAGTCACTCCTCTTAATTTTTGATTTTCTATATTAGAGTATTTTATTCTTGATTTTGTGAAGAAAGCAATGAATTTTGGTGGAAAAAACTTGGGATTTGAGGTTTTGGGTGATCTTGACCGTGTGGCTATGTCGATAGAGAGAGGAAAAAAATTTTAAGGTTTGAAAAATGTGAAACTAGGAGAGAATTCTGTGTTTTAAGAGTTTTAAAAAGTGAGAGACACAACCAAGATTGAATTGTCTTGGCCATGTAAGGGGACACAGCTACTGTACACGACCAAAACTCTTGGTCGTGTCTGCTACTAGGATAATTATTATTTTCTAAAAGAAAAATGCTAGTTGACATGGCTTGATGACACGGACAAGAAGACCGATTGTGTCTTCTAATGGGTAATTTTGGTCATTTTGAGAAGGTCAACACGGCTAAGATGATCGGTCATGTTAGAGTCTGTGCAAGAGTAGGTTTCTTAGAAAAAAAATTCATGGGTTGAACACGGCCAAGACTCTTAGCCATGTCAGCTTTTGGGTTTTATTTTATTTTATTTTATTTAGCCATCTAACCCATGCCTAATTTATTCAATCTTCCTTTCATTTCTTGCCTTAAAACTCAACCAAAACAAAATACATATCAGAGCACCCATTCCATTTACTTATTACACACAAAAAGTTAAAATTGACATTTCAAAATACGAAAATTTAATTATGGAAAGAAATATAAACCGATGGATTGCCTCCCATTGAGCGCTTCTATAACATCGTGTAGCTGGACAAAGTTGCATCACTCATCAATGAAAATCATACTTTTTATGGTTTTGGCAACTTCGAGCACTTCCAAATAAGGTTTCACTCTTTGTCCATTAACTTTAAACGTCTCATTGGTTTTTGCATTTAATAATTTAATAACTCTGTATGGAAATGTTCGAACTACTTGAAAGGGTCCATTCCAACGGGACTTTAATTTTCCAGGAAACAACTGCATACTTGATTGAACAAAATGACTTTTATTCTTGGTTTAAAGGTTCTTCTAAGGATCATTTTGTCATTCATAGCTTTTGTTTTCTCCTTGTAGATCCTTGTACTCTCATAAGCCTCATTTCTAAGTTCATCAAGCTTGGAAATTTACAACATTTTTTGCCCTTTTACTCCTTCTAAGTCAATATTCATAGCCTTGATTGCCCAATAAGCTTTGTGTTCTAATTTCACCGGTAGGTGGCAAGCCTTGCCAAAGACCAATCTATATGGACTCATTCCCAAAGGTGTTTTGAAAGCCATCTGATAAGCCTATAGTGCTTCTGAAAGACGGATCGACCAGACTTTTCTCGTCGTACTCATCGTCTTCTCCAAAAGCCCCTTAATTTGCTTGTTAGATATCTCAGCTTGTCCGGATGTTTGGGGTGATATGGGGTTTCTACCTTGTGTTAGATGCCCATCTTGGTAATCAACCTTTTGAACCATTTGTTGCAAAAAATGGCTTCCTCCATCACTTACGATTGCCTTGGGGGTCCCAAACCTGCTTAAAATATTTTCCTTCAAGAATTTCAACACAACATTAGCATCATTAGTCCTAGTGGGGATAGCCTTAACCCACTTGGACACATAATCCACTGAAAGAAGGTTATATTCAAAGCTAAATGACTTGGGAAATGGCCCTATGAAGTCTATTCCCCATACATCAAAAATTTCTACCACAATAAAAATATTGAGAGGCATTTTATTTTGTTTGCTAATATTTTTCACTTTTTGGCATTTATCATATCTTATACAAAAATTGTAAACATCTTTGAAAAGAGTAGGCCAATACAAACCACTTTAAAGAACCTTCTCGGAGGTCTTCTTTCCTCCAAAATGCCCTCCATAATCCATGTTGTGGCAAAATTGCAACACTTGTGATTGCTCTTCTTCTAGTACGCATCTTCTGATAATTTTATCCCTACAGATTCTAAACAAATATGGCTCGTCCCAAAAGTAATACTTACAAGAATGAAGAAATCTTTTCCTTTCCTGAAAATTCAAATCTTTTCTCACAACACCATAAGAAGATAGTTAGCAATATCAGCATACCAGGGTGCTTGAGTTAAAGCAAATAAGTGTTCGTTTGAAAATTTTTCAAAAGCAATTTCTTTATCATGATCATAGGAATTCAATCTAGAAAGATGATCGACTACTACATTCCCACTTCCCTTCCTATCTTTAATTTCAACATCAAATTCTTGCAACATCAAAACCCATCTAATGAGCCTAGGTTTAGCTTGTGGTTTAGTTAATAGGTATTTCAAGTCCGTGTGGTTTGAAAATACTATGACTTTAGAACCTATCAAATAATATCTAAACTTGTCGAGTGCAAAAACCACAGCTAACATTTCTCTTTCAGTGGTTGTGTAATTTACTTGTGCATCATTTAAAGATAAACTTGCATAATAAATTATACACATCAATTTGTTCACTCTTTGACCCAAAACAGCTCTAATGACATAATTTGATGCATCAAACATGATTTCAAATGGCAAATCCCAATTTGGGACAATAATTATAGGGGCAGAAGTCAAAATTTTAAATGTCTCTAAGCACTTTTCATAAAAAATAAATGGGACATCTTTTCCAAGTAAATTGCACGAAGGACATGAAATTTTAGAAAAATCTTTTATGAACCGCCTATAAAAGCCAGCATGTCCCTAGAAACTTCTAATCCTTCTAACCGATGTGAGGGGTGGTAGATTCATAATTAAATCAACCTTAGCTTTGTTTACTTTAATCCCCTTATGGGAAACTACATATCCCAAAACTATGTCATGATCAACCATAAAATGACTCTTTTCCCAATTCAAGGTAAGATTGCATTCAATGCATCTTTTAGGTACAAGACTCAACTTATGCAAACAATCATCAAAAGAATTGTCAAAAATAGAGAAGTCATCCATAAATACCTTGATGCACTTATCCAACATATCATAAAAAATAAACAGTATACATCTTTGAAACGTCCCTGGTACATTGTAAAGTTAGAATGGCATCCTCCGAAAGGCAAATGTCCTGAAGGGGCAAGTGAAAGTTGTCTTTGGTAGATCCTCTAGTGCTATTAAGACTTGATAATAACCTGAAAGACCATCAAGAAAATAGTAAAAAGCATGTCCATATAATCTATCAAGCATTTGGTCAATAAATGGTAAAGGAAAGTGGTCTTTCTTTGTGACATTATTTAATTTCCTATAATCTATGCACATTCGCTACCCTGTTTGAGTTCGTGTAGGTACCAACTCTCCTTTCTCATTCTGGACCACAGTTAAACCTGCTTTCTTTTGCACAACATGAACCGAACTTACCCACTTGCTATCGACAATGGGGTAAATACCCATTCATCTAGCAATTTAAGAACCTCTTTACTCATATTAGGGTTAAGCCTCCTTTGAGCCTCTCTCACTGGTTTAGCCCCCTATTCTATGACTATCTTATGCATACACATAGAGGGACTAATACCCTTAATATCACTCAATCCCCAACCTATGGCTCTCTTGATTTTTTTTAACACTCTCACAAGATTATCTTCCTCATCAATACGGAGAGTAGCTGAAATTATCACCGGTTGCTAGTCGTTCTCCCCAATAAAAATATACTTTAAATGCTTTGGGAGTTCCTTAAGTTCAACCACTTTTGGTTGAATCTCTTCTTTCTCAATCTCAAGTCCTTTCTCATTATTCTCACTATCCAAAATGGACTTGCATTCTTTAATTTTCGCATCGAAAATCTCAATCTCTTCACCCAAAGTTAAGGTCATCTCTAACTCATCTTCACTACTTTCATACAAGAAAACTTCTTCAACAGCAAGATTAGTAAAATCAATAAAATAACAGTCTTCATAAACAGTAGTAGGAACAGGAGAAGTGTTAAAAATTAAATATTTCACAGTTTGTCCTAAGACAATCATAGTTAATTTTCCATTTTTAACGTTAATCAAAGTATTAGTTGTAGCTATAAAAGGCCTCCCTAGAAAAATTGTACGTTCTGAATTCCTAGAGATATCTTCCCACATATCCAAGATAATAAAATCAACGGGTACAATCAAACTACCTACTTGAACTAGAACATCCTCTATGATTCTCTTAGGGTATCTAAGAGTTCGATCTGCAAGTTGCAACACTATTTTGGTTGGTTTAAGTTCCCCTAGCTCTAATTTCAAATAAATAGAATATGGCATCAAGTTTATATTAGCTCCTGGATCACACATGCCAATGGTTTCTTTCTCATTCACCATAGAGATATTAACCATAAAACTCCCAAGATTCTTTAGCATTGGAGGCAACTTGTGTTGTAAATAGCACTTATTACTTCTGAAACTATCACCTTTTCATTCAACTCATACCTTTTCTTTTTAGTGTTTAATTCCTTAAAGAATTTGGTATAAGTTGGCATATTTTTAATCACCTCAAGTAAGAAAATATTAATACATACCTTTGAGAGCATGTTATAAATTTCAGAAAATTGTTTATCTTGCTTCTCATTTTTTAACCTGCTCGGGAAAGGAATTTATGGTCTATAAGAATTTGGAGATTTGTGCAATTTCGATGAAGTGGATGTCTCCTCACTCTTAACCTTCGATTCTCTTGGCGGAGCCTTACTTTCTTGCATTTCCTCACCTTTTTCTCGAATTATACCTGTATCCAAAGAATCACCGATTTTATTATCAATTACCTTACCATTTCTTAGAACCGCGATTGCTTGGGCTTGCTCCGATTGACTCTAAATTTTTTTTATGAGCTTGAAGTTGATTAGCTAGTTGACCGACTTGAGTTTCCACCTTTTTAAGTGATGCTTCCAAAGAGTCAAACCGATTGTTATTCACTTCTTGATTTTGAGTGCTTATTTGAATGAAAGTATTCAAATTATCTTTAAGTGAAGGTTTCTTAACTTGCTCTTGACTTGAAGTTTGCCCTTGAAATTGGGGACCTCTTTGATAAGGTTGGAAGGGTTGTTGAGGTGGAACATGTTGTTGATTCTTTCATGAAAAATTTGGGTGATTTCTCCAACCGGGGTTATAAGAATTTGAGTTTGGGTCATTCCTCTTCCTTTGTTGGAAACCTTTAAAGGCATATACTTGCTTTTGCCCTTCTTGGTATTGATTAAAGCTTGAAGAGCACACATTTGCATTATGGCCTAAGATCCCACATGATGCACATGTTTCTTGACTTGGTACGAATGTGTTTCCTTTTGCATTTATCATCTTAACTTGTTTTGTTAATTCTGCTAACTGCCTTGCCATTTTAAAATTTGAGTTCAACTCGTATGCTCCTCTATGCCTTTTCCCAATACTCTTTTTTTGCGAATTTGCTCCCAATATTTCAAACAATACAAATATTTCTGTAGCTATCTTTTCATCCATTGCGCCCCCTGCGGCATTATCCACTGTATTTTGATATTATTAAGTTAGCCCATCATAAAAGAATTGGTTGAGCAATTGTTGTGGATAGTAATGATGAGGGCATTGAAGTAATAAAGATTTGAAGCGATCCCACGCCTCATGAAATGGTTCTCCATCAAATTGGATGAAAGTTGTAATACTCCCCCTAAGCTCCTTTGTCTTTTAGTGTGAATAAAATTTTTTCACGAATTTGTTATGCACTTTAGTCCATGTGGTTAAGGAAGTCTGCAGTAAAGTCATCAACCATGCCTTTACCCTATCCTTCAAACTGTATGGGAAACATTTCATTTTAAGTTTATCTTCCATTAATGCTTGCAGAGGGAATGTATGCAGGGTTATGTAAAAATCTCGAATGAAGTTGAGAGAATCTTCATTCGGCAATCCATGGAAAGAGGGCAGCATATTATAATGAGTGTTTTTCAGTTCATAATTTTTTGATGCGTTGCTTCACCTTATACATGATGTAGTTACTTCGATAATCAGTCATGCAAACTTCTTTATGGGTGGTTCCTCTACTTCACCCATTTCTACTTCCGTGTTCTCCCTAAATTGCTCTTTGGTGTTTTCTCCCTCTTGTCCCAAAGGATCCACTTTCTTGGTTCTAGGACGTTTATGGATGTTGTCTATAAAGGGAACAAGTTCGTTGCCTTGCGATCTTCGTCCTTGCATAAATCACCTAGAATACTTTAAATAATAAAGCAATTAAAATAAAAGAATCAAAATATTACTAAAAATAGCATTTCCCAGCAACGGTGCCAAAAACTTATTGCGCTCTACTAAACTCTACTATAAAGCGACACTCGTAAGTATACGAGGTTATTATAGTAATGGTGATTGCCCCAAGGTTATCTCACAAGGAAGGTATTTGTTTGTAATAATTTGATTAAAATAATATATTAAAGTTTGAGTGTATATTATTGAAATGTAGAAGAAATTTAAGATTACAAGTAAATTAAATAACGATTGCACAAAATTGATTGAAACTTTCAAAAGGATACCTAAGATTTACAATTTAATTTAATCAAATGTCTAATTTTTGAATTACCGTTAACATAACCTTGTAACTTAATTTGTCTATTGTGATTAATTAGTTATTTTCAATTCATTAGTTCTCACATTTATGAATTGACAACAACTAATTATTTTAAATTTGCAAATTAAAAGCACCCTAGAACTTATATTTCTAATTCATTCTTTGGGTAGTTGAATGCATATTTCCAATATCAAATTTCAACTCTCGATCCTTCTTTCAATATCTAGAGATTAATAGGTGGTCAATCTATGAACCTAACATATAATCCAATGCAAACAACTAAAAACAAGGTATATTAATGGAAATACTTGAATTAAATAATTTAATCAAATCTATTGCAAACCCTATGCATGGATAATTTAGCTCATCATCATCAAATCAAAGCACATACTCATCTCATTTGAAATCAATTCACAAACATCCATTGAAAAATTAATGTTCATAACAATTCAATAAAAATCTGGAAATGATTTAATTGAACTAAATCAAGAAATAACAAAACCCAGTTTGAAGAAGACTAGAGTTAATCTTCTCTCATTCTTCCACCAACCTTACTTGAGTTTGATGAAGAATCCCTAAACCTCCTCCTAAAGCCTTGCAAAACAATCTTGTGAAGAGAATGGCTATTATTGATGGTAATTGATTGTAAAATGATGATAGGTGAATGGATTTCTAACAATAACCATAACAGAATGGAGAGGAAAAAATTATCCTCTTTCCCCTCAATGTGTACCAAATGAAGATGATACCCCTTTTTAATCAAAAGCTTGTCTCCTTTTTAATCAAAAACCAATTATTTTTCATGTGCCATTATCAATTGTCCCCCACTCTTTCAAAAAGAAACATTTAAAAATCACCATTCCTCTTATTCTGTTGTTCCATGATTATTTATCTCACTTTACAGCTCACTTAGTTGGCTTCATTAATTGAGTGACACGGCAAAGACATAATTGACTTGGTCATGTCTAGCAATTTTACCTTGGACATGGTCAAGTCACTTGCTTGTGTCCTTCACTGCCTTTCACTGTATGTTCCTTGTGGGGAGATACGAGCAGAGACATGGCCAAGTCTTGAGGTCGTGTCCCTTGCTACCTTCCATTCTTTCTTCAGATGAGAAGTGACACGGCCAACATAGCCAGTGACTTGGCCATGTCACTTGCATGTGTTCACTTCTGTCTCTTTTCTTTCACTTTTCTTTAGTTGCTCTTATTATGGGACACAGGTAGATGACACGGCCAAGATTCTTGCACGTGTTCAGTTCTGTCTAGCTTGCACTTGTTTCTCTTCTTACTTGTGAAAGACATGGTCTTGTGAACTTAATTCTTAGCTGTGTTATGTGACACGGCCAAGATAGCTGTCCGTGTCTCAATCTGTGTTGGACCTCTCTTAATCCCTCCAAATGATGGACTTAGCACCTTCCACCTCTTTTTTTATTAATTATTTTCCTTTAGCTTGAATTCCTTGCACAACTTGAACAAATTATATAAAAAAAACAACTAAAAATCAAATAAAAATACCAAAAGAACACATATATAAATGGTTATAACAACTTCATCTACTTCCCGAAATCTCTAAAGATGATATCTTATGCAAAGACAACTAATCTTATTGTCTTGCATATAATTCCTTTGACTAGATACAAAAGCAACCCCCCCCCCCCCCCCCCCCCCATTAATGAATGTCATATTAAGAGTGCGATTCGGATTGAGTTGTTCATATATCCAAGCTTGAATTGTATTCATTTTTCCTATATATACAAAGGACAATGTAATTAAATACTACAAATTAAATATCTTTATTTCTCCTTCCTAGAGAGTTGGGCTCTAACTCATTCAAAAACACAATATATATCCTATTTAACATAATGCAAGACTATAAAAATTATGATAAAAATCCAGCAGCATTTCCCTTAGGTTCTCTAAGTGCACGACATCAAATATAATAAATATTCAAAGAAGTTTTAAATTTTGAATAATTATATTAATTGATATGCACTCAAAGAATAAAATAAGAGAAATACTACAAGTTTTCTATAAAATTTATATACTATCATCTCTCGCATTAATGTTAAATGAAATAGATATGTATTGTTGTTTATAAACTGTTCAAATGGGACAATTTAGTGAGTTCTCATTTTATAAAAATATTTTGTAAAAAAAATGAATAACTCACCAAACGAGTACCAAGGTTTATTAGTAAATTATGTTTATTCAAAGTAAATGCATTATTAATCAATATTTAAATAGCGCACCCTTACATATGCTCTTTAGATATTTTTAATTATTATTTATTACATATTATGAAATTTTATAGACCTAAATATATACTCTTTGGATATTTTAAATTATTATTTACTACATATTGTGAGATTTCATAAGCCTAAATAAATACTTTTTGAATATTTTAAATTATTATTTATTACACATTATGTAATTTCATACTCCTAAATATTTGTTCTTTAGATATTTTTAATTATTATTTATTACATATTACGAATTATCATATTCCTAAATATTTCCTCTTTAGATATTTTATATTATTATTTATTACACATTATGAAATTTCATACTCCTAAATATTTACTCTTTGGATTTCTTATTAAAAAAGAAAAGTTCTATTTAGGGTATTCTTTTTATATAGAGAAATGTGCTTAGAATGAAAATTATTGAGGAGTGTTCCTTGAAGAAATTTTGAAATTGCTCTTATAAGGAATTGTATTCTGCACATTAAATGAGACTAGTAGCAAACAAGTTGTATAATTAATATGCATCATTTTTCAATGTATAAATTAATGACATGGTTATGAGAGATTGCGTTAAGTTGTGCTCTGTTTTACTAATTAAGAGACAACTATGAGTTAGTTCTTATCATATATCATAATATGACCACTAATTTTAACTATCGAACCTTAATTATTTAAAAGATATGGTACTGTCGTTATCAGACAAATAATTGGGCCACAATTTTAAATAGTATCGACCGATATGATTTGAAAGTTCTATATCGAAGTTGTGGACTAATTTTGAAATAATGCATTTGTGTTAGTGGATCAATTTGTTAAAATACCGCCAAGCCATTTTTTAATAATGACATCGAGCCCTTATTGCAGCCTAAATGACACATTGTCATTTTTAGGCTACAATTATTGTTTTAAGTTTAGCATGAAACACACCATTCAAACTCTATTCTAGGCAAAAGAGTTCTCAATAAAGATTGATATTTGTGCCCGAATTTATAAATTTGTACATAATCAATATATGTTTTTTGCCTTTTCAATATTTTGTGTATAGATTTAAAAAGTATTGCATCCTACTTTAAAAAATTATTCTTTTTTTATTAAAATGTCTAACTATTTTCAAACCTCCTTTGCATTAATTAAATGTAGATATCAGAGGTCAAATTTTCTTTTTAAGTAGTGCCCTATTTACGAAAATAGTTTAATTATACATAATAATTCATTTTGTTTGTATGCTAATATGTGTCTTTATTGTACAAGTAGAGGGCAAGTTTTCTTTCTTTTTTTATCAACGAGGGCAAGTTTTCTTTGAGTGCTAAATTTCGATCATAAATGTTCTATAGAGTATTGTGACCATGAGCAGTTTGTCTCTTAATATTAATTATAGAGTTAGGTTTATTCAAGACTAATTAAGACATATTATAGTCAATAAATTTATTAATTACCTCTTTAATCTCCATATTTTTTCTGTTTTCTCTAAAATAAGAGAACGAGGGTATTAGAATTTACCATTAACTATCGGTTACTAATTTATTTCTTATTTACTCCAATATATGCAAAATTAATTTAATACATTTACATATAATGTTAATGAATAATTTTTAAACATAATTACCCATCTTTTTAAAAAATATTAATTCAATATGCATATGGGCTTATAGCCAAATTTGATTTATATTTAGTAAAAAAATTGATTGGTTAATTCATTTTCATATAGTCTAATTTTTTAATCTAATTTTTAAAACTACTATTTTTTTAAAACTTTATGAATTGATATTATAAATTTATAATAAAAAATTATTTTAATTTTCTTTTGAATGGTAGAAAATTAAAAATAAGAAATAATTATTATTTTTTATTATTTTTGTAAGTAAAAATTTTTTAAATTCGAGATAAGACAATATGAATTTCATTATATCACTATTAATTATCAAGTTCAAATTATATCGCTCTTAATTTCACTCAAACTCTAAAAATACATAAACTCATTTAAATCTCTAACAATGAATAAAAAAACATATAAAACCAAAAAAAAAACATATACATATATATATTAAGCAACCCAAATAATATAATATAAAATATTAACCCAAAATTCATAAAAATTTCACATTTTCAATTTCTAGTATATATATAATCAATAATTAATTTTTTAAATATAAACATAACAATCACTAAAATTACAAAAAAAAATTCATTTTAAATACTAATTTACTATATATTAGTAATGTATCTTCTAAATGCTTAATTTTTAATACTAATTAAAATAAAATCCATAAAATTACAAAATTCTAAATCGTATTTTTTAAAAAACTAAATCTTAAAATTCTCAAAAAAAACTAAAAAATTTAATTTAAGTATAAACCTAAAAATTGCTAAAATAAAAAAATATATTTTTTTAAATACTAATTTCCTATGAAATAATAAAATAACCATAAAATTTTAATTCTTAATACTAATTGACTAAAAATTCATAAAATAAAAAAATTTTTAACACTTATTTCATATAAATTAATAAAATAACCAAAAATTTTAATTCTTCAAATAAATTAACTAAAAATCTATAAAATCACAAAACATATCCTAATTTTTTTTTATTCTAAACCTAAAATTCTGAAAAAATATAAATTATAATTTCTTGACTAAAAACATAAAAATCACTAAAATCCAAATCATAAAAATACCTAAAAAAATCTAACACCCTAAAAAAATTTTAAATACCAAAAAATTTCTAAAAATGTTATGAAAATTTCAAAAATTCCCACTAAATTATTCTTAGGGTAAATAATTATAGGGTCCAAGTGGTTTTGCAAATTTTTCTACTTAGTCCCTCTAATTTCAATATCTAATTATTACATCTCTAATATTTGTAAAATACAATTATTGGGTCCAACAATTAACTCTACCATCCATCTTCTTTGTAAATTGATGAATTTACCATTTTTTTTTATTAAACTTACTTCAATTTAAAAATCGTTGAAACAATTTTAAATTCAAAACTGGGTTTATGATTTTACTTGGGTATTGAATATCATTTTATATTATTGATGTATATTGAATAGAATAACTCAAAATTATGTTGATCTTTGTATTTGAAATTTATAGGAATGCAGTATAGCCAAATGAAATTGATAATTATATATTGATAACTTATTCATAGACATTCATAGAAGATATGTGGGTTTATTTTCTTCAAAATTCTCATAATTCACTTACGGGTTTTTTTTTAGTTTATTTTCCAAGTTTCTTGAAGATTATGCTTATAATGGATTAGTCTCTTCTGGGTTTATCGATTAATCTCTTTATTGAACTAGTACTCTTAATTAATACCCATTTTCCTTTTGCTTAATTGATAAAAATAATTTTTTAATGAATTATTAGCTTTAATTATTTCTTTTTCTAACGATAGTTATGAAGGAGATGGAGGGTATAGGGCCCCATATTACTAGGACTATCTTTTAATAAAACTTATAGGTTATGGTTATAAATTCTTAAATTGACAAGAATTGGACTCTAAAATTAATCACAAATTTGCATAGAATCAAAATAATTGGATTTAAACAATATACTTTTTTAATAGAGAACTTTTTTCAATTTGAATTGTGGTACTTTGCACTGGTAAGCATTTTCTTATTGACAGTTATTATAATGGCAATTTATGCATGTATCTTTCTTGTCCGGTGAGTATTTTCACCTCCAAAAGTGCTCGATAACAACAACAAAAATAACCTAATATAGTGATTATTTTTGACGAAGAATGTGAGGGGATGGATATTTTACATAAATGGATTGCAAATGGGTACTTTTGCCATTTTAAAAAAAATTAATTTTTTTAATGAGAAATATATTTGACTAACAAAAAATGGATGGTAAAGTTATTGGTTAGACCAAATAATTTTATTTTACAAATATTAGAGAAGTAATAATTAGATGCTAAAATTAGAGGGACTGAGAAGAAAAATTTGTAAAACCACATGAATCCTATAATTATTTACCCTTATTCATATTAATTTAAAAAAATTAAAAAATTATTTTATTTTTATATTTAAAATTTTGAAATTTATAAATATTTATCAAATTTACCTAAAATTTTTTAAAAAATTAAAAAATATCCTAAAAAAATCTAACACCCTAAAATATTTCTATTTACCAAAAAATTTCTAAAAATATAACAAAAGAATTCAACAAATTTCCTAAAATATATTCTATTTAATTAAAAAAATTTAAATTTAGTTTATTTTTATAATTAAAATTCTAAAATTTATAAAAATAAATCAATTTTACCTAAAATTTTTTAAAAAATCATAAAAATTCCTAAACAAATCTAACAAACTAAAAAAAAATTATAAATACCAAAAAAATTTCTAAATATATTATGAAAATTTTAAAATTCCCTAAAAAAATATGATATTCAGATTAATTAAAAAATATACAAAATTAGTTTTTTATATTCTTATTCTAAAATTTTAAAAATAAATAAAATTTACCTAAAATTTTTTAATCCATCAAAAAAAATACCCTAAAAAATCTAACAACCTAAAAAAAATTTCCAAATACAAAAATATTTAAAATATATTATGAAAATTTTAAAATTTCCTAAATATATATATATATAAATAATATTCAGATTAATTAAAAAAACAAATTTAGTTTTTTTATATTTTTGTTCTGAAATTTAAAAAAACAAAATTTACATAAAATTTTTTAAACAATAAAAAAAATACCCTAAAAAATTAACAACCTAAAAAAATTCTAAATACCCAAAAATTTTTAAATATATTATTCAAATATTAAAATTTCCTAAAAATATATATATAATATTTGGATTAATTAAAAAATATATACAAAATTAGCTTTTTTATATTTTTTATTCTGAAATTTAAATAAATAAATAAAATTTACTTAAAATTTTTTAAAAAATAAAAAATACCCTAAAAATCAAATAACACGCATGCAAAATAAAAATAATTAACCTAAACTACGATACTCATAAACCCATAACAAAAAATCAAAATTATAAAAAATAACAACAAATCATAAAATTAACAAAAAATATATATACCTTCGCCTCCTCCTTTTTCTTCTTCTTCTTCAAGCAAAGGGCGGTAGAAATTGATTAGGATAAGGAAGAGGGACAAAGGCAGAGGAGAAGAGGAAGAGAGAGGCGGCATAAATAGGGAAGGGGAGAAAAAAATATGCTTTTATAGGTTTAAAAAATTTACCGAGAGATTTTAATGTCTTTCGATAAATTTACCGACAGAAATAGTATATCTATCAGTAATTTTACTGATAAAAATGTTTATACCGACAGACAATAATAAATTACTATTTCACAAAATGTCTTTTCAATTTTTTTTTCCTACAGAATAAAGACATCTCTTGATAATACCGAGAGAAATATGAATTCTCTCGTAATGTGTAATAATTTAGGCGGGCTCACGTTTATCTTTTACTGACAAAAGACTTTAATCTCTCGGTATTATTAATAGATAATACTTTTTCTCGGTAAATGAAAAGTCATTGGTTAACATAAATAATATACCTATAGATGAACTTATTCTCTCAGTAATACCAAAAGAAAAGGTATTTTTGTCGGTAATACTGATAGAAAAGGAGTTATTTTTGTTATGATGATATGACTAACGAGGAAAAACAAATATACATATAATTTCCAATAATCAACTCTTTTGAACATCTATACATGTTGAGAAATAAATAAAAAAAAAAAAGCCTTGTTTTGTTAGAAGGTATGTGAAAGAAAGCCTTGTTGTAAGGGTTGTTCACAAGTTGAAAGAAAAAGTCATGGCACCGTATCTTTTAAAAACAAAAATGAAAAAAAAGGTAAAGTTGAAAAAGTAAAAACTTATAAATGAAAAAAAATAAAGGATAGTAAAATTAAAAATAAAAGGTTAAAAAGTAGTATATGGTGTAATTTCCTTTAATATCTTAATTTATATTGGGCTAGGAAACAATATTACTAAAGTGGTGGCATTGGGTCTAAATTCATGAAAAATAAATAAACTCAAACAAATCAAATAATTCTTATTCTAAGTGAAGCATACTCTAACTCGGTATTCATTGCAAACACTTGGTTATGAAGGTGGTTTTTTCTATCTAAAATGTTTTGGTCTTAGAGTTTCAATACTAACCATTTGGAGTAGGTTACCCAATTTGCACATGACCAACTACAATTGAACTAATTTTTTTTTTGTTTACACAAAATATTAATTATTATTATTATTTTCTTTTGAGTGAGGGAATATGTAAAATATTACTATTGAAAGACCGATAATTACAAAAGTTATAAGAAAGTCATAAATTAAAAAAAATTATTTGAAAAATTAAAAGAATCTTTTAAATAAAAAAAGGGTAAAATGGTTTTGAATTTATAGATTGGCTTTTTTAAAAAAATTATTATTTGAATTTTTAAAAATTAATAAAGTTTAAATTAGAAGAATATTTTCACTTAAAAGAATTTAAAAAATATTTTGATGAAAAATAAAAAAATAAAAGATTATTAGTGAAAATAATTTTAAAAATTATGCTTAATTAAAAATTAAAAGAATATGTTGAATGATAAAATAATTAAAAGAATCAAAAGATAAATTATATAAATAATCCCAAAAATACTAAATTTGGGATTTTTTTGGAGTGTGCAAATTTATCTAACCCAACAAAACCAAGTGTCTTTTAATCAGGTTCACTCAATTTATATTATATATATTAGTGAAATTGGGTTTATATTTTTAAAAAATTTTGAGTTCAGTCGGTTAGTTGGATTGAGATAATTTTTTTTATTTTAACCCGAACTCGATCAACTCTTATATATTTATATATAAATATATGTATTTTTATTTTATCAATTAATCCGATTATTATGTATTTATATACATATATTATTCTATTTTACTATTTAACTCGACTCAAACTTACCCAATAATAATAATATTAAAATGAATCTGACTATAAAATTTTAATATTAAATATTAATTTGATTGAAACTAATCGATCTGACTGAACTAGAAATTAATTCGATTAGTTTAAAATTTTTACTCCTTAATCAAGTATGATCAAATTAAAAAATTATTCTAATATAACTTAACCCAACACGTGTGCACCTCTAATTTTTCTAACGTGGTCACTAAAATTCATTTGGCGTGGATTCGAGATGATTTGTTGAGTCAAATGGTTGGGGGTGATGTGATACACTACGGTGGAGAACTTCTTAGTTAAAAAATAAAATAAAATTATAGATATATTTTTTTAGCAGAAAAATTATAGATATCCGATTGTAATAAATTAAACTGTAATCACTATCTTAAAAAATTTCTTAAAATTTAGTGATTTTTAGAGTCATTCACCACTTAAATTTAGGGGCATTTATATAAAACTACCTAATTCTTTTTTTTTCAAAAATGATGTAGAAAAAAATTAGAGTAAATTTTTAAAAATATTTTAATACTGATTAAAATAATTTTTTTAAAAAAATATATCTTCTCTCACTATAAATAATATTTTACTTCAATTTTTATATTTTTTTTTAAATTTTACTATTAAATAAAAATATTACAATAAAAATTAATATTTTATATTATATTTTTCACATATAAAATATATTAATTTTTATGAAGATAAAATTTTAATTTTGATTGCAAATAATATATAATTCTCATAGAAAAAAGCAAAATATATAAACATATATTAATAAAAATTATTAATTTTACATATTATACATGTTATGTACATATTATGCATTTATTGTATATTTTGTATATACGTTATGTATATGTTGTGTAAATATAAAATTATAAAATTATGTAAATATTTGATAGATATTTTACGTATGTTTAGTAGAATTTTGTATATATTTAATAAATATTATATAAATATTGTTTATATATATATTATATATATAAGAATATGACATAAAAATATTTCTAAATAAAAAATATAAATAAAAACAAAATGAAAAAATAAAAAATAAGACAAAAAATAAAAAATCACTGACTAAAAAAGTAAAACAAAAAAAAAGTGCATCGTGAGCGTTTTAAAAAAAAGAACTTTTGATGCCATAAAATTGAAAAAGAAACACAAATTTAGCATAATCTGGGCAATTTCCTCTTAAATTTAGCATTTTGGGTTTTGAAGCTTTTTTTTTTTTTTTAAATCTATTTGAGTGCACATTATTTTCTTTTTTGACTTTTTTTCAACGTTTTTTTATTTTTATTTTTTTATTTTTTTATATATAATGTTTTAGTTTTTTTTTTCAAAAATATTTTTTTATATCATATTCTCAATATACATATACAAAAATAACTATATATACAATATATATACAATATATATATTTATAAAATACATACACAACAAATAAAAACATCTATTATTTTTATCAAACATGTATTAAATATCTACCAAACATTTATATAATATTTTTAATATTTTTTAATTTTATATTCTCACAATATACACATAATATCTATATAACATACACACAACAAACACAACAAATACATAATATATATAAAATATCTACACAATATCCACATAATAAAATTAATATTATTTTTAACTTTTTAATTTTTAAAATATGTAAATTTTATTTTAAAATAAATTTAATATTTTTAATTAATATTTTTTATTTATTTCATTTTTTTATTTATTTTCTATGAATATTATTTATTATTTATAATCAAATTTTAAAAAAATATAAAAATTGATATATTTTATATATTAAAAATATAATTAAAAATATTAATTTTACTATTTTATTGAAATATTTTTATTTAATGGTAAATTTTGAATTGAAGTAAAATATGGATCGTAGTTAGAGATGGAGTATTTTTTAAAAAATATATTTTAATAAAAAATGAGATATTTTTAAAATTTTTATCTAATTTTTTCTAGAATTTTAATTTTTTTTATAGTCTTTTTGGGAAAAAAAAATTGGTTTTTTTGGAAGTAGTTTTGTAAATGCTGTTTAAATTTACATGAAAAGCATAAACAAAGTGAGAGAGTCCAATAAAAAAGGACCATAAGCCCACAATGTTATTGAAACCCAAAACAGAACTTATAGCCCGGCCTCTGTACATAACAAAAAGAATTTTATTTGCAAGTTATAGGACTTGAATTTAAAGGAATAATAACGATGCAATTTTTTTTATATAAATTCCCTTTTTATTTTATTTTATATTTAAGAAAATAAAACTGGTACTCAACCATTAAATTAGTAATGATAAATGGATAATCTCTCTTCTTTCCTATATTTCTTTTTCTCTTTTTTTTCTCCAGTTCTCTTATCATATTCTTATATTTCTTTTATTTTAATTTTTTTCATCAAATATAATATATAATCAACTAAAGGAAATAGGATTTTTTCTTTTTTGTACATTGGAAAATTATAAAGAGTTTGGTTAAATTTCTAATTTTTTACTCCACTGAAAAGATATTGAATTATTAGTGCATTCAACGATAAGGAAAACGAAAATGAATTTGAACATTATTTGATTACGTTACAAGAAGATTTTGACTGTGGCATTGAAGCATTTGTCATTAGCTGCTAGCAGCTAACATTTTTTTTTTTTTTTTTTGCACCTATGCTTGAAGCTAAGCTAGCTTGCTTTTTACTAAATTACACATATGATAATTAACTTATGGGTTTAAAATTTGAGAAAAATTACATCCTTGCCATATTTTTTAAAATTTTTATATCTTTTATTATGAATTTTTTTTATCATTTTATAAAAATAAATAATAAATTTATAAAAATTATCATATATATAATAAACTCATAACAAAATTTTTATATATCATATAAATCTAATAAATTTAAAAATTAATAAAAAAAAATATGGTGAATTTAAAGATATTTTTAAAATATGATAATTTTTATAATTTTTTTATTTTTTTATAGTTTTGTAAAAAACACCCTTTAATTTGCTAATTAGAGTCCAATAATAGTTAATAATGGGATATCTTCCAAAAAAAATCCAAAAATTAAAAATATTTTTAAAAATTTTCACTTTTTTTAGAAAAAAAAATATTTATTTTTTCAACATTAAATTTAAAAAATATCAAATTTTCAAAGATATACATCTAGTGTACCCCATTTTTATTTATCTAGTATGTTAAAAATATATCCCAGTTATATATATATATATATATATATATCTGTTGTATATATAATATATAAAAAATATAGGGTATTTTAAAAAAAATTAAAAAAGTGATATGTAGTATAATTTTCTCATTAATATTCTAATAAAATGATTGGAAAGATATTTTAATTAAGAATCCAAATCAAAGCTTACAAGTAACAAAGTATGATTACTTTAGTCCTACATTTGGATAAGAATTAATTAAGATGGATACTTTTAGATAATACTAATCCACAATGTTTAAGAAGAAGAGGCATACATAGTCAACATAAAAGAAACTTTCTTTTAGTAGTCCAAATTCCAAATCTCTTAATTGCATGCCACTCCATCCAAAGATTTCTTTACCAAAATAATGTTCAAATTAGAAGGGGGAAAAAAGAAGTAAGATAAAGAGAGAAAGAGAATCTTTGTAGTGCAAGGCAGTTAGGGACTCAACTCAAATAATATTAAATATAAATCTTTAATGTTTTATATATTTTAAATTGTAGAACAAAGATATATAAATTTTTTTTTTATATCATCACTTTCCAGCTTTTAAGAGGTATTTTTCTAGCTCAAAATGCTTTGTCTCATGAAACAAATATATATGTGTGTGTGTGTGTGTGTGTAAAACAATTTACAAAAAAAAAGTTATTTAATTGTTTTAAAATTTTTAATTAATTAATATGTACGTGAAACTTATTTTAGAAACAAATTTTAATAATATTTTCAATATAATATAATATAATTTTTATCAACAACTTCTCAAATAGTTATATCCAACAGATATTTTTAACGCAACAATGTTACACTATTTGATGTCTTAGTTCAAGATGTATGGGGTACGTCTATCGATTTGGGAAGATTACATCTCAAAAATATGTTTTTCCCTATTTATAGTAATAAAGTTAAGCTTTTCTATAAAGAAAATGTTATGCTAATTGATCATGAAATTGAAATAAATAAAAGGTGTGAGTTATCTTAAAAGAGACTTTTTTGGTTACTAATCTTGGAATGGTATATATATTATACAAAATTTGAGGAGATATATAGTGGTGATTAATTAATGAATATAAGGGCTACCTCTTTTGAAATTGTTGCGCAAAAGAACCTAATCCATGTCCTTGACTAGGCAAAGATTCTCAATTAGATTTATGGGATTCTTTTAATGTAATGGCTAATTGCTTTTATGAATATTTTGGGTTCTTGATGCTTTTGAGGTTGGCATTGAAAGAGTTCTTGTGATTTCGAAGTTCCTTTATACTTCACCTTTCTCTCGAAGAAATGTAGGTTTGAGAATTTAAATTGTCATGTTTTATAATGTCAAATTTTTATTTTTTTTTATTTAAATTATTTAATAAATTTATTATAAATAATAATTTCCATCTGGACTTAAAATCTCATAAGTATATGAGAAATATTCCTGAATTGAATGGAAGATTATTTTCCACGTAAAGTATAATTTTTATTTTAATATTATTTTTAATTGAGTAAGAATTCTTATTGAATTAAAATTAATAGTGAGTAATATTATAAATAGAAATATTATAAGAAATGTTTTTTGAAGATTTTTGTGCATATTAGCTTTTATCTAATATTTGAATAAGTCTTGTATAAACCATAAACATTAGAGAAAGTCAACCGAGAGTGTTATACTTTCAATCTTTCGAAAATTATGAGCATATTGAATATTTTCATTAAAAATATTATAAAAAAAATTGTTAAAGCCAAATAATTTCTAATGAAAACGTTAAAAAATGACTATTGTTAATCAAAGTCTTGGTCAATACTTTAGAAAATCAAAGTGTGTTAAAAATGAAATGAGATTTTTCTCCATTGTAATTATATAGATGTATTTGAAATAGAAATTTTGAGAAAATTCAAACATCAACTATTATTAATTTTTCTAGTTGGATTCGCAGAATGCGTTAGTATCTAAAAAGTTTAGTTTGAACGGAAATTTAGTTAGAAATATACTTTACTGTGAAATCAAAAAAATAATATTTGATTTTTTTTTTCTTATGCTGAAAATTAAAATAGAAAAATCATCAATTAACCCGTTAACCAAATGGTTAGCGGGTGGTGTTACAAGGGGTCAGTTTAGTATTTTTAAGAGGTGGGTTAAATATTTTCTTATGCATTCTAAAAGGTCCATTAAGTATTAAATAACATAATAAAAATATTTAACTGACATCTTATAATACACGTGAAAGCAATCAAAACCAAGACACACGATGTTGATTGCACACCCATAAGCCAACACAAGGATTAGCTTGCCATATATTTTCGCTCCTTGTCCTCATTGACTATGAAAGAGGGGAGAGAAAATTTATCCACTTAGAGTTAGAATATATACAGTTTAATTAAAAAAAAAAGAATGGGCGTTGCTATTGAGCCATATAATAGTGACGCTTATTAGATTTAAATATTTTTTTTTGAAATTAGTATTAACAGGCATTAGTTTTTCACTGATAAAATTAACGTCGTTAATAATTAAATTTAAATATAAAAAATTTACACTAGCACACCATCAATATATCCACCTAGTAACATATTCTTGGTGAAAATGATAAAAGTTAAAAAAATATATAAATTGCCGAACTAATTTATCAAAAAATTATGATAAATATAAAAAAAATTATAAAGTTTTAATATTTTTTGATATTTTTCTCTTTAATATTTAATGTCAACTTATTATGATTCTTATATATATATATATATGTATATAATTAACATATTTTTTTTTAGATTTGTCTTTTTAATATGATAATATCCTACTCTTTTTTCTTCTCTTCATCTTTAGCTTGAAATTCTTCTCTTTTTTTTCTTTATTTTCAATTAATTATTTGTTAAGTTATTTTTATTTCATTATTGATTTTTTTAGATTTATTTTTTTATATATTATCTTACTTCTTTTTTTCGTTAACTCTCAATTTTTATCTAATTATTTGATGATAGAATTCTTTAATTATTAAAATTCGTTTATCTTTCAAATTAATATGCAACTGATTTTAAAATTGATTTTATATTAAATATATAAATTTTTATTTTTTAATATTTCATTTTAAAGTTAGTACTTTTGGTATGTATGTATGTATGTATGTGTATGTATGTATGTATGTATGTATATATGTATGTATTATTATTATTATTCTTTTTCACATTGATGATTATTAAGTTTTCTATAAAAAAATATTACTTTTTATATAATAAAATTATCTTAAATATTAGATGACTTTAAATTTAATTTTTTACTTTATGAGATGATAGTAGTTTACCATTTTAATTTAGAGTTTTAATCCAAATAAAATAGTATCAATGATTATTTGAAAAAAAAAACTTCAATTTGAAGATTTTAATTTTGATTTGAACTCAATCAAATATGTAAATGTATCATTGTAAATAAAATTTGCTATATTTATTTGCAATTTTTTTTTCCAATCTTCAATCTGTCTCTTAGATAATTAGTAATAATTATTTAAAATTATATTTGTGTTCATTATATTTTTTAATTTTTATTTGGAAAAATGATATATATTTTAAAATATTCAAACTTAATAAATATAAGACTTGATATATCATATATATATATATATATATATATTGATAGATGATACATCATATATCTTCTTTGTTTTATATATCTAATAAATATTCTATACTATTCCTGTTATAATCTTAAATTGCATTTTATCTACAGGTATTTCTATTACAATTTTTCTTGTCTTGTCCCCTATAAATTTTTCTAATGATAAATATAAAACTCTAGAATATTAAAAATTTTACTGACTTTGCGTAGGATGGAATCTTTGAAATTGGAATTAATACTATCAAAAAAAATTTCTATTTATTTTTTATTAGATATATGAATAAAAAAAATAATGGAGAATTAACAATATTTCTTGAATTAAATAATATTCAATAAGAATAGTTAAAAATATAATAACAGCCATATATTCTATCATATAATATTTCATTTGATATTAATAATAATTATATTTATTTGGAGAGTTCAAATAAGATTATGATATCATATTTGATATTAATAATAATTAATTACATATGTATATAACTATTATCTTATTATTCTTTTTTCTAAAATATTATTTAGCTTTAAAATTATAACACTATTTTTCAATTGGTGTATATATGATATATCATATCTATTATGTTTTTATTTTTATTTTTCATATTTTTTCTATATTTCTTTTGATCTATTATTTATTTATTTATTTATTTTCATTTAATCATTACATTTGTAATTATGATGAAGAATATTATCATTTTTCCTCTCTTTTTTGTTTTTTTACTGTCAATTACCGTTCAATGCAGTATTTTATTATATTGTTTGATTTTAATTTTTTTATTATTAGATTTTTTTTATCCTTTTTTGTTATTTTTTTGTAATGTAATTTTTTGGATTGGTTTTGTGTTATTTGATTGTTGTATATTTTTTTTTATTTTTTGTAATGTTTTGGGTTGATTTTTTGTTTTTATTTTTATTTTTGTATTTTTAGCTTCTTTTTGAGTCCTTTTGAATTAATTGTTTTTATTTAATATTTTAGCAAACTGTAGTTTTGTTTTAATTCATGTTAGGATTTTTTAAATTTCTATAATTGAATTTATGTTAGAGTTTTGTTCAATTACATTAATGATTTTATTTTTGTTTTTGTTTAATTTTATTATTTGATTAGGTTTTATTTTTTAATTTATGTTTTTTATTTTTTTGTTAGATTTATTTTCAATTGCTATTATTTAATTTTGTTTGATTTAATTTTATAATTTTTATAATTTAATATTTGTTTTATTTGCTTAAAATTATTATAAGTTTTGAAATTAGTATTTACACATGGAGTAAAAATATTCATAGTATCAGACGGTTTTTTAGTTTTACTCTAAATTACATGTCAAATTAAATATGCTCTTGTCCAACTATCAATAATTAAGAGTTTCACATGGAAGTGCTAAATTATATATTTTATAAATTTGATTTCTGAATGCAAATTGAATTTGAAAATTCATCAATTTGAAAATCACTTCAATAATATTAAATAAATATATATATATATAATATTAAGATACTAATTATACTAAAATAATGCATTGTTGGCTGCCGACAAAGCCAAGTATCCAATTAACATATATTATTACAAGGTTAGTGATTTGTAATTTCATAAATCTTTATCCCATTATATTTGAAAGAAGTTCATATTTAAGTAATGAATAAGAAATGAAAAAACTATATTCTATAAGAAAATTATATATATTGTCTTTTATTTTTAAGGTTATTAATTTCTCTAAATTAAAATAATAAAAAATTTAGTAGTATAATTTGGGTAAAATTAATTAAGAGTTATTATGTTAATTTACAGGTTAATCGAAATTAAATTTTTTTGGCAGAATTATTTAAAATTTTGTTTATACATGTTTATGTAATATATAATATGAGGGTTTTATTATATCATGAAAAATTCAAGCTTGGCACGTGCTATAGTAAGGCACACTTATTTAATTTCATCCAAAAGACACACTAGCTCTTCACTAAACATTAAGGCAGTCATAGTACCATATACATTTAATTAATTAACCTCAAATTGAAATATATTTTATTTTTTCCATTTGGAATAGTTAGGAATATTTTAAATTAAAATTTATATATTTATTGGCATGAGATCTAAATAAATCAATAATTAATATGAGTTTTTATCAAATAAACAAATAATTAATCCAAATTCATGCAAGACAACTTATACATATATAAGATTCATTTTATATATGTCATAATAATTGACCTTTTAATAATTTATTTATTTATTTGATAACTATAATATGACCATCATCGCTTTTCATTTTATTATATATATAACTAAAATTAATTTATGTATTTATATATAGAGATTAATGAATTGTGATACTATTGGAATTTTAAGTCTTAAAGGAATTTAATATTCGAAAGAAATAAATTTAATGAGAAAAATATAAATGAAAAGCACTTTAATAACTTAAAATAATTTTAAACTAAAATGTGATGATAAATTGACGAGTTAATATTGTCTTGTTATACCAAAAATAGAATTTAAAAAAAAAAGCTTTAGTTATATATTGCAATCAATTACAGAATAAAGAAAAGAATCATTGTTGGTTACCATACATACATATATATATATACCATTTTAATTTTTATATTAAAAAAAAGTGAATGTGTGATATATAGTTGTATGTTTGGCAAAGATTTTGTGTAGCATCAAATGTCAAAGAATTTTATTTCAAGAAAAAGTTCATTTTTGAGAGAATCTAATTTTTTTTTATACATAATTAATGATTTTATTTTTGAAGATTCATTTTTTGTGTGACACCACAAAATTAACTACTCTTAGTGGCAACCCACGTTAGATTGCACTTGAGAATAAGACCACAACTATCAACAAAAATTAAAATTAAAATTTTTATTCTTATTCTTATTCTATTTTATTTATAAAAAAAAACAAAGTGTTTGCATGACGTTTCTGTTTCTTTATTCAAAACAATTTTCTAAAAAAATATAAAGAGGGGAGAGAGAATATGAAAAAGAAAATCACTAAGGAATCAACCAACCATAATATAATAGTATAAGGCACCACCACACTCACTATGCACAGTTGCCACCTTTATACACATCATTTGCCAACATAACCTAATTATACTCTTATATTATTATTATTAATTATTATTCACTCTCTTATCCTATCTTCCTTATAATAATAATTATACTATTATTTTTATTTTTATTTTCCAATACTACAGTCTTTTCTTTCTTACTAGACAATCCATTTAATCTAATATACTAACATTAATATGATCATGCCATTAGATATTCTAAAACAAATATTTCTATAATAATTTGAATTAATGGATTATTTACCTTTAATTAAATCAAAGAATAAAGTTGATTTAAAATGCTATGATCATACCAAAACCCAATTACAATATCGTACAATTTACATTAACTAGGCCAAATATGTAATTAGTTGAATAATAAATTTATTCAATAATAGATCTTTTATTAATTTTTTTACTTCGTGACAAAAAAAAATCATATCTTGAAGTAGTTTAGTCTACTTTTGTTATTCTACAAGATGGTCAATAAAAAATTAATAATATTACTTAAATTATTTAATTTCAAAAATCAAACCGAATTGAATTTACTATAACATCTAATTAAATTACGGAATGATCATTTTAATGTGATATAATTCAATTTAATTAATATAATATCAAAGTTCATCTAACGTTGTAAAATTTTATCATTATAAAATTCCATAGACTAATAAATAAATAAATAAATAGTGAAAAATGGTTGAAACTAGGGGCGGAGGGAGGAGGGTCCCTGGGGGAGGGGCAATGGACTCCCCTCCCCTCCTCCCTCTTATTTTATATACATATATATATATATAAATTATTATATAATTATATGTAAATATATGTAATTATAAATATATATTATTATAATTATGTAAATTATACATTTATATATATAAATTATTAAATAATTATATATAAATGTATATAATTATAAATATATATAATTATAATTATATAAATTATATATTTATTTATATAAATTATTATATAATTATATATAAATTATATTTTTATATATAAATTATTAAAATTTTTATATATAAATATATATAATTTATATATATATATTATTGATTTTTTTTGTATTATGTATGTTTCTTTTTTTTAATTAGTGGATATTTAAAATTTTTTATTAGGTATTTAAATTAATACTAAATTTTACAATTTGATTATGAATTAAATAAAATTAATGCTCTCATTTAAAATAGTAATTTAAAATTTTAATTTAATAAAATTATTTAAATAAATTAATAGATTCGAGAATTAAAATAAAAAGACATGCAAAAAATTTAATAAAAATAAAAATTTTACTATAATATTAAATATTTAATTTTTCTCTTTTATTCATCTATATTTTTTTTCTAAAAAATTTTACTCTCCTTTTATTCAAGCTCTGATTTCACCGCTGATTGAAACTGTGAAAAATTAATGAAAAGGGTAGACTAGAGAATTAGATCATAGTGGTAGATTTATAGATAAAGCAAAAGAAGTATTTTATAAAGTTTCTATTCTAAAGTTCTCTCCAAAAACAACAAATAGAGTTTTTATTCTAATTAAAGTTAACAATGAATGAATAAAATAAAAATAAAAAAGAGAAAAAAAATTAATAGTGAGCTTAGTACTAAAAAAAAGGTGTGATGCGTGAAAATAACTCTAACCATCAAAATCATTTGCAGCATATACACTTTATTTTGCAAATATGCAGAATCCAAAACTACTGAATCTTTCCTCAACCCTCACCTAAAATATCACTTGTCCTTTTTTTTTTTGGCTTTGGTGGATTTTCTTGCACTGCTTCTCCACATATATATATATATATATTTTAATATAAATAATTTTCTCTAAATCAAATCAAATAAAAAAATAATAAAATTTTTTCTATTAAATTTTCAATGCAACGGAGCGAGGTATCTAATACTGTGGAAGGATGAGGAGTCCAGGATTTAATAATATATATATATATATATGTATAATGCATTGTATCAATTTTTTTATCAAGTATCTTAAAAATATTAATTAATAACGTGTATATATTTCAGATAAAATATGAATAAAAAGTAATTATTTTGGATAAATATAAATAAATTAATATAAAATGAATTAAATAAAAAATAGAAATTTTGATAGAGTCCGTTGTATTTCATTAAAATCATTATTATTTCAATTATCTGTTAAAATTCTCATTTTTTATTCATCTAATTTATTTTTTAAATTTATTTATTTAATCATGTTTGAAAATTTGATATTGTATATGATATGATCTATTTGAACTGTTAATCGAACCCCATTTTCATAAAAAAAATTTATATTGCATTTGCTTTTATGCGATATAGACTCCACTTTAACCATTAACGTTATATATAAAGTATTACATTTATTGTTTAAAACCAATTTTATTATGCATTTAAATTAATGAAAGGAAAGATAAAATTTACTCAAGTTGAAATTAATTACGAAATTTAGGTACTGTTTCATTTTAAAAAAAAAAGCTAGAACTGATAACAGAGTTAGCTTAAGATTTATTTTTTGGGCTTTTGACAAAAATACAAGAAAAATTAAAAATAATTTTAAATTTATCATATTTATAAAATATTTATCAAAATATCAGAATTTATAAAATATTTATCAAAATACCAGGTTTTTATTAGTTTACAAAGAGTTTATAAAGAGTTTATAAATTTTATACAGTTTATAATAAGTTTATTATGAGTTTATAATAAAATAATTAAAATACATCTGATAAAAAAATAAAAATTTTTAAAATGTGTTAGAAAGTGTTATTTTTTCTTATTTTTTTTTAAGTTTGTCAATTTATTTTTGAATTTTTTTATAGTAGTAATAGGATATATATGGAGTGGATGTATGACATTAATTCAATTCAATTAATATCTTAAAAGTTTTGTGATTACATTAATTTGTGAATTGTATGTGCTATACTTAATTAATTAATAAATTATTTGATATTTGCGTGCAAAAGTTAAACTTGAGATGGAAAGCATTATATAAAACAAACTACTGCATAAAGTTGTAAAGAAAGAAAACCCTTTCATTGTAAATATCCTAATTAAATAACTTGAATTGTTTTATAATTATTGTTTTATAACATTATAACATAAAAAATGTCTAAAAATATAAATTTGCAGTAAACCACGAATTTATTAAAGAGAATATATGTTTTTTTTGGAAGAATTTGGAGGAATGTTATCGTAACCAATTAGCTACTTGTAGTTTTCAAGCATTGATTTGTCCAAACCCATCATCATTGTCGTCATCTTCATCTAATTTCATGCAAATATTCATTCTTTTACTATTATATCTTTTTCTTTTTTCTTTTTTCAATTTTTATTAGCTTCAGAAGTGAATTCTAATTTAGCATCACTCATTCAGACCATAAGTACAACTTTTGAATTATTTATAATTTCATGTATGCAATGGTCAAAATGGAAAATTTTATTCGACCGACCAAAATAATTAAGAGAAAAAAAATAAATAAGAGTTTTATTAAAAATATATTTTTAATTCAATAATTAAATAAATTTTAATATTTAAAATTATTCATAAAAATTTAATTTTGGAGAGACCGAAAGTTTTAAAATGAATAATTATATAACTTATTAAATTAAATGGAAAATTTACAGTATCTTAGCTACAACTGACACTTAATAATATTTTTTTTTTACCTCAACTGACACGTACTATGAGTTAAAGTAAGAGGTAAATGACAGTACAAAAAAAAAAGCATAATATCAATACCGGCCAGGTTTCTATTTAACAAATAATCTCATCATCAAATTAATGAAATATTAATACATATTGTTCATATATATATATATATAAATCCACATTCATATATATTCTACAGTAATAATAATTCTTTTTATTTTATAAAATGTCATAATAATCAAAGTTATAATTATATAAAAATTTAAAATGTTACATAAAATCAATTTTTCGTTATGAATAGATTTTTCATATTAGCCAATACTCATAATGTAAATTTTAAATATACTGTTAAACAATTTTTAAACTTATTTATAGATAATATATATTTAATTTCTATTAATCCATCCCTAAATTCGTTCAATAGTACACCTAAGCATGTGAATAATAAAAGTCGAACGTTAAAAGATTTTTTATGAGATAAAGAATATAATATATATACTATGATCTTAACATTGAAATCTTACCTATAAAATTAAAGCAAATACCAGCTCAGCTATTCTTTTAATCCTTGTTTGGTTATTTAATAGCATAATAAAAAAATAAAATAAAATAAATAAAATGAAAAGAAGAAAATTTATTAATATCTCAATTTTTTTTGTTTAATTATCTAATTAAAATATGAAAGAAAATAAAGTTTATAAAATTTATTTTTATTATTCTAAGTTAATAAATTATAAATTAATAACTTTTATAAACTATAATATTTTTATTTTTTCATTTCTCTCATTTTCCCCCTAAATTGATGGAATTTTTTTTTGAAAGATCAAAAGGAAATTGGATGAAATTATTTCTGTTCTTTTTTCTCTCTAATTCTTTCTTTTATTATTATTGAAATAAAGAAAAATAAGAAATAAACTTTTTATTATTTTCTTTTCTATCCATTTTTTTCTCAAAACAAACAAGAGTTTAATGCTGTGTAGCTTCTAACTATTTTACTCTTGACGTGAATATATCAAAAATAAAATAATTATATAGTATTAATATTTTTTTTTGAAGAAGAATTAATACTTTTTAATAAATAAGATAAAGTCTAGCTAGTAAATTATTCAAATCCCTTATGTCCAACACATAGCTAAGGATGTAAACAGTTTGTTTTGTTTCGCCTTTTTTTATTATTAATTTGCTCAATCTTGATTATTATTCAAAGTGTATTTTAATAGTAATATTATATATATTAGTAGAATAATAGGTATAATTGAATCGCATGCTTGATGACATTTGCAACGATAAAAAAAAGAATTCAAGATGAGATACTATACTCATTTCAAATAAAAAAAATAATGCAAAATTAAATCTAATTAATTTTATTTAATTTGTATATTCCAACTTATAAACGTATAAATAAAATCAATAAATTCTAATTTTCTCTTGACTAATTAATTTAATTCAATTTCTTAATATTTTTGTCATTTCATTTTTTATTTAATTTCAAATAAAACAGAATAAAATTAGTGAATATCCATATTATTTGAATCATACCAACAAATTTTTTATTTAATGGTATTAAAGTATCGTTTTTAGAATAAAAAATTTTTGATATAATATATATATATATATATGAAAATGTTTAGTTTTTGCAATAACTTTTTAAAGAAATATAGCAATTATAAGTGGAAAACAGATAAGTAATTGTATTAATAAATTAATTAATTTGGAGAGTAGTGCTGAGGTCAGTGTTGTTCCCGCAAGTACATGAAGAGCCAAGCCAACAATAAGTATGGATTAGATTTTTGTTAGGCAGCCTCAACACACTCGCCAAATAATAATAGAGAAATTCTACGATGCACTTGCTCCATGTATCATGTGCTAATCATAAATTTTCATTTTAAATAATAATTTTAATTAATTTTTATTTTTAAATTAAAATTTATGATTGAATTAGTTTATGAATGAAGACATAGAGATTTACATTAAAATTTTTCATAATAATATATTTATTTTATTATATATATTTAATGAAAAAATATCTCAAAAAAAAAACAAAAAATTAAATGTATTCAAGCAAAATTATTTTTATTTATATATTTTATTCATTTCGAATAATTATTTTTATTTAAAATATAAAATTATATATATTTATCCTATTATACTATTATTTTAATATGGCATATATTTATTGAATATTTTTCATAAATGACAATGCTAAATATAATATATTGATTAACTTTTTGAGATGATAAACATATATTACGATTTAAAATAAATAAAAAAGGAAATATAATGTCTATAAATTGAAGATAAATGAAATATTTTATTATATATATATATATAACTCGTAATGTGTGGTAATAAAATAATGACTAGGATATTTAGATGGAATTTTATGTGGAAGAGATGAGAGATGAGAAATGTTGGATAGAAAATGTGGAAATTAATTTATGTATGGGTTTAAATTAAATTTGTGAGTTCAGAAGTGAAAGAATATTCACTTACTGTTGCATATGTTGATTTTGGTAGTAATGTAATGTCATTTTCAAAATATAGCAATGCCATAAAATGATTTAATTTTACGCAAATACAGCCAACCCCCACAAATCAATCATTGCAATCATTTTCTTCTTCTCCTATCTTGATGACCTCCTTTTCATTTTTCAACTACATTCAATTTCTTTTTCTTTTTTTAATTTTTATTTATATATATTATATCATATGATTGCATATAATATTATGGTATATTATATATAATAACGATTTATTTAACTAAATAAGATATAGTTTAATAATTAAGATTTTGTGTTGCTTTCATTTAAATTTTTAGATTCTAGTTTTTTATATATATATATATATAATTTATTTTAAAAAATTATTTTATTTAAATATTCTGTATTTTTTAATATAAAAATCATTATAATTTATGTAAATGTAATTTCATGAAAGTACTTGCGGCTTTTCCTCAAAAGCCCAAGATCCAGGGAAGAAAAGGCCTTCAGTTTTTCTAACATTAGCATCCCAAACAGCCGTTAAATCAAAAATAAAACCCATACGCTCAACAATCCCTCGTGTCTTCACGCGCTCAATACGTTTTGCCACTGAACTTTTAACTCAAGTTCCCTCACACCTTTCCACTCAGTCCACGCTCTTCTAAGCGCGTATAACTCAATCTTCTGATCCCGGTGACCTTTCGCTTCTTTTGAACTTTAACCTTCATCGGTAATTAGATTTCCAGCTATATCCCGTCGATGAATCCACCGGTTAATAAAGTCATAATAGAACTCAAGCAGAGGCGAAAGACACTCATATTAAAAAAAACAGTTATCCCTTTCTATTTTAAAAATTATATATATATATATATTATTAAAATTTTTAAAATATTTAATTACCCATTTTAAATTTTAAAAAAATATATAATATTTTTATTTTATTTTTTTTTATTAAAAAGTTTTACTTATCTTTTTTTATTAAAAAGTTTTACTTCACCCTTTAATTCAAAGAAAGCGGTGGGGTGCGTAGGTTAAGTATTCCAAAATTAGTGATAGATACCTTTGTGCGCATAATAGCGATAGTGGAAGCATATGTATAATGTTTGACTCTCTGTAGCTCACGATAAGCTAAAGCCAGCCAGCAACATCTAAACTAAAATAATAATAATAATAATAATAATTTTATAAATATATGTGATGGGACAATAATTTATAGGCAAAGTGTATCGTGTGGATTTCACTCATTAATTAATAAATTTTGCCAATGTTTTATAAAAAAAAATTGCCTTTTTAACAAATCATTGGACTTCTCAAATCTAACATTATTCTTATAAATTTTCTGTTAAAAGAGTTAAATAATTCTAACTTCATTTTATTTATTTTGGTGAATTTATTTTTATTTTTATTTAGAAATATTAATTTTATATTCATAAATAAAATTAATTTTATAAATAAATGAAATATATTTTAATAGATATAAGTATTTTATTGCACGAAATAAATTTTAATTTCCATACAAATTTCTGTCTATAACTCAATCATTGTATATTAAATGATTCAATAATGAAAAATTATATTAATATAAAATAAATTTACATATCATTTTAATTTATTTTAAATTAAATGAATAATTTTTTATTAATTATATATATATATAAAGATAGCAAAAATTTAAATAAAAATAACACATCATTAAATCATCAATATGCAACTTAATAGTTAAATAAATGGTAGTTTTAATTGATACATAAAATATTTTATTTAAATTTAACACAAAGATAAATATGTGTATATAATATTATATCGAAATTCATATTCTTATATAAGAGTATAAAATGGAAAATGCAAATGAATAAAATATTTATTAATAGTAATATAAAAATAAAAAAAAAATATTAAATAAACAAAAAAGAAGAAGAAGAAGAAGAAGGGTTGAAAGAAAGGGAAGTCTCTTTTAAGGTGTGGTGGTGCCAAATTGATTCGTGCTGGAAATGATGATGAGACAAAGCCAAAGCCTATTCAAAGGATCATTTTATTTATTTCCAGTTTTAGGGTGTTCACTTTCCATTTTTCCTTCTTTCTTGGTGCAGGAATTTCTCTCTCTTCTTTCTTTTACTTCCATTTACTATTAAAGGTTCGTAATTTTATTTTATTTTTCCTTTTTAAAATCTCTGTTTGATTGCTGAGAAAGTTGATGGAGAGAATTTCGCAAAGAATCGAAAATTTAACTTCTTTTTTGAGTTTAGTGCTGTTTTGTTGTCACTTAAAACTAATAAAGAGTATTTGTACTCAATTGAATTCAGTGAAGATTCAAATATGTTAGTTATATATAAACAAATATTGATATACATACATAAAGAGTTATCTATAAACATATATTGATAAACATGCTCTTTGTATGTGTATATATCAATCAAATTCAAAAGGGTTGTTATTTATTATTTGTTGCTTTGAAGATTTTTTTAAAAAAATTTTATTTCAAGGTTGTAGTTAAAGTTTTAATTTTGATGATGAGAATAACTAATCATTGATTAATTTAAAGAATTATTCTTTTTCTATACCAATATAGAAAAGAACAATTCTTTTGTTGGGTGTGTCTGTTTTTAAGTATCTTCCTCTTCTGCTATTCTTTGAATTTTCTTTTATCAACTGCTAAAACCTGCGTTTCTGGTTAAATTGGAATTAAAGTTTTGAATATATGAGTTGTTAATTGTTTTGAAAAGACCTGTTAAATTTTATTCTTCCAAATTATGGCTGGAGATGTTTTGCTGCAGTGCAGAGTGGAATTATCATGCCTTCCTTATAGAATCATCTGTTGTTTTGGCTTTTTCGAGTTGAATTGTCTTGATTACCTTTTTTTTTTTTTTTTCCTTCTTCTTTCATGGATTCTTTTCAAGTTGATAATGAAAATTTCTTGAGGAGATGCTGCTGGAAATTTATACCTTATTTAGCTGGCTTGTTTACTCTCTTTTTTTTGGACTTCCTTTTGTGGGATTTCATTCTCAATTTTCATTGTATGATTATCATTTATTCTAATTCATATGTCTCCTGTTCTCCTGTGCATTAACTTTGTTCACCGACGATTGTACTGTTCAAAAGCATCGTGACTACTTTTATGTTGATAGCTATGCTTTTTGGCTACTCAAGAGTTGTACTTGAGCTCCTTCACTTATAAAACCAATGAGATTCATTTCCTTCAGGAGATTGGACTAGAACTTTTTCTTACTATAAATCTACAACATTCCAAGTAACACTTTTTTTCCTCATTTCTTTCTGTGCTTTCCCTTCATTTTTGGAGCAAAATATCCTTCTCATCTTTCACCTTTTTTTTGAAAAAAAATGTATTTGGGAGAGTTCTCACTTGTTAAAAGAGGTGGCAATGTTTAAAGATGCCAAATGTCTGAACTTTTTTTTGGTATGATGTCAAACAATGAGCAAGTAGGCCCGCCATAAACATGTCAAGGGAGACGAGCAAACAGTAAATCCAATATTGGAAATGACTTGGTGGTTTAGGGGTGGACCTGGATAAAGGAAAAAAAAAAGCGGAAAAACAATAAGATGCTTAATGAACGATCTTTTCATCCATTTCACTGTAAAATATGTTACAATAGAGCACACTCATATTGATTTTCTTGGTACGCTGTGCCTTTAGATGTGTTTTGGCAAGTTGGACACTTGCACAAGTTACAATGCATCCTTCATTCACTAGAAAATTGCATCCACCATTGATTCCCTTGATGAATGTTGATTTTCAGTGCGGGATTTTGTTTGTATTGATCTCATAATAGTGTGGTGGAGGGGTCATGTACTTGTTGACTTTCAACCTAACTGTTTAGCTTTTCATGGAATTATATAGTTCTAGACTACAGCTTTATTAATTGTAAATAATAATCAGCCAGTCAGTCTGCTATTGTAATCTTTTTGAGAACTCATTTCTTATGCTTGCTCCCTCGAAATCTTGTTTCAACATCCATAGCTCGGGAATTCTTATGCCAATTCAACTAGAATTTACCTTCTTTTTGTGACCGCACATATCTGCAGTTATTTCAAGAGCTTATTGAGCTACCTTATTATCAGAACAAGAAGCATGAACTCTCCATCTACACAGTTTGTCTCCTCAGGAAGGATGGGTATGTATGAGCCTATCCACCAGATTGGCATGTGGGGAGAAAACTTCAAGAGCAATGGAATCCCAAATGCTGCATCAATGTTTATGACTGGCACTCCAAATACATCTCACTCAATAATTATAGCAGCAGATACTAAACTAGACAATCAGGTGCAAATCATTCAAGTTCATTCTGCTTAATCCTTACCAAATATCTTTCCTGATTTCTGTGCTAAAGCAGATATGTTGTATAATTTCTCCAGTCAGAAGATACTTCACAGGGTACTCTTGGGCCTTCTAGCAAATATGATCAAGAAGCAACTAAACCTGATAAGGCAAGTCTGGTGGTGTCACAGTCCCTCATCTTTCTCCCCTCATCTTCAGTTAATAATTTATTCCCTCATTGTTCAGCATAAATTCTCAGCTTGTTATTCTATCATGCTATTTTTGAATGCCTTCTTTTTTGTTCATCAACTTCCATTTTTTTTTTTTGATCACTTGTTAATTGAGATGTGAAAGCAATCATTTAATACTGGTCCTTCTGAATTTGACGAATCTGATTGGTTTATCCATTTGGTTCTATTTTCTTCTATTCTTTTTATTTTTGTAATTAGTATGTGTTTTCAAGTCTTAAAATTCATTCCTTGTCAATTCATTATTAATACGGGTATGATTATGGTCACTGATTTAACTCACAATCTTGTTTGAGGGTTCTTTCTGAAATGGAAAAACTGGATTCACGAATTTACATATTAATGTTTACAGGTACAAAGACGTCTCGCACAAAACCGTGAGGCTGCTCGTAAAAGCCGTTTGCGGAAAAAGGTATAAAGTGTTGTATACTGGAACCAACAACCTATATACAACTTGCATATATGTTGTATTTTTGGCGTGCTAATTTAAACTTAGTTTTCCCTGCAGGCTTACGTTCAGCAGTTAGAATCAAGTCGTTTAAAGTTGATTCAGTTGGAGCAGGAGCTTGAAAGGGCTGGACAACAGGCATGTAGAAGATTACTAATGAGCAAATGAATGACCTATTAACCTAATAGATCACCTCTTTTGCTCTTGTTAAATCAATTGAAGAAAAATTACGCATGATTGCAGGGTCTATATATAGGTGGTGGTATAGAAACTAGTCATCTGCGATTTTCTGGACCGATAAACTCAGGTTTGTTTACGAAATGCTGGAATCATCATATATGCTTGTTTTGATCTTGCTCCTAATGTTAATCTGTCTATTTCAAATTGCATTTTCTCTAACTATGGTTCATTTAGTAATTGAAATTTGGATGCGACAGGCAAGAAATTTTGACTTTGCCTCGACATGCATTGTGCAATCAGTTGGTTGCTAAACATTCCATGCAGTGATATTTAGATTCAAGTATGTGGCACATTGACGTAATTATATTTCTTTTTTATCTTCTATATGGAATTTTTTGATACTTCTAAATAGACTGTTTTGATTATTCTTAGGGAATAAGGTAACTACAAAACAGAGGGAAGTAGCTGATTCCCAAACTTCATTTTGAGTTTAATGCTTCATGTTATATATTTTTCTGTTCTGAAATAATGAAAAAGGGAATAACAATATAACAATACACATAATGGATAATGAAAGCAAATTGTTGTCCAATAGTTACAAATCTGAGCAACAAAATTAAATGTATTATCTGTTTATATTCACTTGTGCTCCATGCGAGAACTCATTTTCCTAAAGATTGATGTGTCAATGTTCATTTGCTTTTGCTTCTCATAACTTATATTTCCTTAGTTCTTTTATGTTTTTCTGTTCAATTGTAAACCCACACTGAGAATTTTGCAGGGATTGCCACTTTTGAGATGGAGTATGGTCACTGGTTGGAAGAGCAAAATAGACATATTTGTGATCTGAGGACCGCTTTAAATTCTCATATAAGTGATATAGAACTTCGCATACTTGTAGATAGTAGCATAAACCACTATTCTGAACTTTTTAGTATGAAAGCAACTGCTGCAAAAGCTGATGTTTTCTATGTGATGTCTGGTATGTGGAAATCATCAGCAGAGAGGTTTTTCTTGTGGATAGGAGGATTTCGCCCATCAGAGCTTCTTAAGGTAATGCGTGAAGCTTATGCATTTTTTCTTAAGGTAATGCGTGAAGCTTATGCATTTTTTTATGTAAATGGGCTGTTAACATGTTGTACTAAGGTCAGATACCGCATGCCTATGTACTTTTACTATTCAATTCTCAAGGCTTATTGCATTGCAGGTTCTGGAATAGGATGAGAATACACTTACATAGACACACATACCCGAACCCATTTTACTTCTTACTACTGTGATATTCATCATTTGAGATAAAGTATTTGCAACTTATAATTATTTTATGGTAATGAATTTATCAGCATTCACAGTTTCTTTTGTGTCATGCAATTTTTGTTGGTAATTGTTCAAGTCTGTTACTAGTTGGAGGGATCTGGTTAACTCTTTTTCATGTGAAATGGGTCTTAGTTATTGACATATTCCCTTATCAGTGGGTCTTTTCTAGAACACCTAAATGTCACTCATAAAAGGGCGGTTACTTTATGTCTTCTATGGGCATTGGCCACTTTGTGATGTTTAGCCAAATTACTTCAGAATTTGGGATGGGACACTTTTGTTATTAAAAAAGGCATATATGCCCATAACATTGTATTGTGTCTTAAACTCGCATTTGGAGATGATGGGGAAACATCATGCATCTAATTGTCAAAAACTGGGTTATATATTCTGTTTGGCAAATTACTTTATGATTTTGAATGGGGTACTTTAGCTATTACCAGAAAGAAAAATTATGTTGCTGGTGTTTAAACTTTTTTAAATATGTTGTTTTTGTGTCCGCTTGGGTTTTTCAACTTTTTAGAATTATTATCATATCAGGTTTTTTTAGCTATTTCTGTTGCACCATGATGCTAATTTGCAACTTTTTGTCTCTATTGATTTGCAACTCTCCAACTTAAAATCTTGTTTTGGTATTCAACAACTCATAAATATTTTTTCTTGTCCTTTCCCGTCTTAAAGATTTTAGAGTTGGAAATCAACATTCTGGTGATTATCTTTGAACGTTGAGAAACTTGTCAGGGGAAAAACTTGTCCAGACGCCAATATAGTATATTTTAAAAAGTTTAGACGCTAATGATGTAATTTTTCTTACCAAAAGCATATATGGTAGCCCCCACGCCTCCAATGGGTGGTATTAATGAGATTCTGATCTAACCTTATTGTGAGGTACATTAATGGGGCTTCTATTACAGGTACTCAAACCTCAGCTTGAGCCCTTGTCAGAGCAACAACTTTTCGAAGTATGTAGCCTTGAAAAATCATGCCATCAAGCAGAAGATGCCCTTTCACAAGGAATGGAAAAACTCCAGCAAACTCTTGCTGAGACTGTAGCAGCTGGTCGATTAGGTGAAGCAAGTCATATGCCACAAATGGATACTGCAATGGAGAAGTTGGAAGGTCTAGTCCGCTTTGTGCAGCAGGTAATATATGGTACTTTTATTGCTTCCTCTAATGGTTTACTCCAAACTCATAATCAGTTGATCTGGTGTTCATCTCTCTCTTCTCCTCCATCCATATTCTTGCTCATCAGATTGACTCTTTAGCAGTCCACTTGAAGCAAGAAGTCAATTTGAGTATGGTTATATGCCTGTCATGAAGAACATAGTATCAACAATTATAATGATAATCATTTTGTTAATAACAATTTAATATTACATATCTGATTAGATAAAGTTTAGTGAAAGTCCAAACATGCTATTTTAATAATCTATTACATCACCTCAATATAATGCTAGCTGTTAAATTTAGCATCCTTATCCCTTTGTTAACCTGTCTCTTACATAAAAAATATTGATAATAAAATAATTATTCTTTTCTCTAATGGTTTTACTTTTTTTGACAGAGGAATTTCTTTATTCAATTTGTTACAGAATTGGATAGATATTTTGCATTACCATATACTTTTCTTGGTGATAAGTGTATTTAGGGCTGTGCATATGGCCCTTTAACCCACCCAACCCAGCCCAATCCGAGTATTTCATGTCGGTGATATATATATATATATATATATATGCGGATCAGGCCCAATCTGGCCCAACTAGCCCGAGCATTCATTTCGTGTCATGGGCTGATTTTAGCAACCCGAATTTAGCTCGGGTAGTCTTGCAAGTCAGGCAAAAACCCAACCTATGCACATGGTGCACTATCATGAATTTACAGGAGGATTTTATTCCCTTTATGCAATGCATTTTCCTTTTTCCCTGTTGATATCATTTCTTTTATTATGCAAAAATTAGTAGTCTTTTGATTATTGGCCTTTGTATGATAAAACTGGAAGCTGTTTCATATTTTACATTCAAACTGGATTACTGGATTCTCCTATAGGAAATCTTTACTGCTTACTCTTGTAAAGATTTGGTCAGATTCTCTGTGTTATCCAAGTAAGAAAGTCATATGGCTTATCTTCAATTATAAAATTAGAGGAGATACATTTTAATTTCTGTTGAAATTTTATGAAAATTTAGTAATTGTAACTTTTTTAAAACACAAAATAAAGTTAAGTTTATTTTTGTGTTATGAATTATAGTGAAGTGATTAACCATAGTGTTTTTTTTGTGTGCATGTGAACATAGATGAAGTAAAGCCCTTGAATTCATTTTGAAATTTTGCACCTCAACTTGCTGGTATTTACTAAATAAAAAACTCATTTTTTAAACAGGCAGACCATCTTCGCCAGATAACTCTGCAGCAAATGTCGCTGATCTTAACGACACGTCAAGCAGTTCGAGGCTTACTTGTCTTGGGTGAGTACTTCCAAAGATTACAAGCTTTAAGTTCACTTTGGGTGACTCGTCCTCGTGAGCCTGCCTAGTCTTGCATCATCAGGACTGTCCCAAGTTCAAATTTCACTGAGATAAGCCATCAAGAGAGCCATAATCTGGCAGCCAAAGGTGTTACCTTTTGGTCATGATGTTGTGAACCTATATAGACATAATTCAAGCTACTGACATTTTTGAAGCAGCCTGCCAAAATTGACAAGTTGTAAATATAAGTAGCCATTTTATCAAAGAGCAATATTCTGGCTAAATATCAATTTTCATTGCCTAATGTATTATGTATCATCTTCAAAGGATATATTTTATTTCAAGTCTACAACTGAACAACATTTACATGTAAATTTTTGCAGAATGGTCTCGTGTGTATCCGATATGTCTTGTAAATAACATGAAAGTGATCGCTTTATGTATATAGTTTTCTCTGTGATTTGTTAAAAATGGAAAAATACACTGATGCTTTAGTTTAGGCATTAATCAAACTGCAATTTGTTTGGCATTGCTGTTACAGTTATTGAGAAATGCATTATATTTATTTATTTATTAATATATTGATTGCAAGCCATTGAAATTGCTTTTAAGGTAAAGTTAACATGTTTTAATCATGAAAATTTTTAAGATTCATTTGGATATGTATATGTTTGAAATGAGGATGGACTTACATTTGTGTTTTAAGCGAAAAGTATTAAAACTTCAATATTTATGTTAATTTTAAATATTCAATTACTGATTATATGGTTCAAATATTTTCATCAAGTTCTTAAAGAAATCATTGCTAGGAATGAAGTGTGCTCTCAAAGAATTTCATGATTGTAAAAGAATAAACTATTCATGCATTAAGTGATCCTTAATGCTTTTTAGAAGGGAAAAGAATACTTTCAAGTGAAAAATTCTAAAATTCATGTCTGCCAGGAAAGTTCAAAATTTACAGGATAAGACGTCCTATTTTAAAGTAGAGTTCAATTTTATTTGACCCATAATATACTATAGTTGCAGTTGGTTATAAGCTATTATATTAAATTTAAGCCTGATTCAATTGCTCAATCTAAATTATGAAATTAGTAAAACAATAACATTTCTATTTGCTATGTTTAATTCTGATTTAAAATTACTTTGATATGAGATGTTATATATTTCTATGCCATGTATATATTATACAAGGCAACTTGATATTGCCACAAAATACTTGAAGACTAAATTAGCCCTTAGAAAACATTAAATTACCCATAATAACTGAACGAAGTTGTTTTTGCTATAGGCCTTTAAAAAAACCTTATAAGTAATTTCAAATTTTATCTAATATAGTACGTCCCACTCATCTACACGAACACTAAAAAATTCTTTAAAATATAACTATAGGCCTTGAAACAGAAAGGCCCATTTCAGTAAATTTAAACTCTATCTAATGCATTGGACCCCGCTCATCTATATAAAGTCATAAAGATTGAAAAACCCTTTTGAGATACGGTCATTTTGCATTAAAATAAATAAATAAATAAGGAGTAAGACTGCATTTTCACAAAAGTCAAAATAAAATTGAATGGCAATATTCATAAGAAATAAGCCATGTATTATTGTGTTTATGATATCATATTGCTACATATTCATAAATATAAACACTTTTCCATTTTATTATATTCTGTTAAGGTGGTATCATAAGACAACTTTTGCATATTAATCATATACTAAATCCACTTTCTTGGGTCCATGATCAATCAAGTTTCATCATATGCATATCATTCACATTAGAGCTAAACAATTCACGGAAGAAAATACATCTCTTGTTATCTAATCAATCCTATGAACTCAGGTTAACAAGGTGTAGGCAGTCCATCTACCACCTGAGCTATTTATTTAACGAGTTTAAAAGTAAAATGCTTCTTGCTTACACGTGTAGAGATGTTCGCCATGTACATAGTTAGATGTTTCCTCATGTTTGCTCGCAGAATTCTTGCTCTGCTTATGAATTGATCCCACTGGTACCTACATTCACAGAAAATAGGAAATGGTTTAATCTTTTCTCAGTTACGAATCCCCCGGCAATGAAAACAGCATTTAACTTGTAATATACCCGTATATGAACCATGAAACACTCGATTGCTTCAAGCGATGAGGAATGATCTTGTATATCTTTAGAAATTTGCTTTATTTTATTGAAAATAATTAATTTCGAGTTGATGCATATGATGATAAAAGATTAGAATATTACATATTTATTGCAGCCTGTGACAGATTTCATCCTCACAACTTTGACATACAATAGTCCAAAGCATCCACAAGAAAATCTGTACATACCAGAAAGAATAGTGTGATTGTACATTTTGCGCAAAAGAATTCATAACATAATTTGATAACAATTGGCATACTAGTGAGTTCATAATGCTTTTTGAATTGGTATGCCAGCTCTTTTAAGGGTTTGAGAATTTCAGCTGAAAGCTCAGCTCAACTAATTAAGAACGTTTAATTTATTAAAATGCTACAAGAGAAAGTGTACCTGCATCATCTTTGGTGAAACACATTGGTGGTTTAATTCGAAAAGCATTTCCATGTAATCCACCTTTCCCAACTAGAACACCAAGCTCTGGAAAAATATATGGTAGAGAATCAGGAGAAAATCATTTTAGTATTAGAGCTGATGATATGGATTTTTGAATTCTGAAGTGTTTTTTACCTCTAAGTTTTTCAAACAAAACTGCAGTTTCTGCCTTGGCAGGTGTCTTCTCCGTCCTATCAGTTACAAGTTCTATCCCCACCATTAAACCCCTCCCTCTTACATCTCCAATAACTGAAACAAGAAATTATAAGAAAATGAGAACTACTTGAAATACTGCAAGTTCAGAGCACAGTATCCTCCATCAGAACACAAGTAATAATTGAGAATTAAAATAATCAGATCTAAAATAACAGAAACATCATGTATCCCAGGAAAGGCTCAATATAATAATCAGGCTTCCTTTTGTCATCTTCATTTTGAAGTCCTCCTCAGAGTGTCTTGAAATGGCAAATTTCATTCATCCTACATGAGGCCTCTTATTTTTTCTTTCTTTGGAAAGCTAGCAGCCTGGTTCACAGGCCTTCTATACAAGCTTGATGTGCAAGTGACTTGATTAAACTATTTTCTCTTTTTGAGACATAGTAACACATAACAGAAGAGCACATCTCCAAACACTTGATTTGAGGCACCAAGGGTCTCTTAAATAAACCCAGTAAGCAGGTTGAAATAACTTCTATTAAATAATATTCATAAAATTGAACAAAAACAAGAGTCCCAAATGCTAAAAAAAGTTCACAAATGATCAAAACCTAATTTAGATGGTGTAAAATATCTGGTGGCTGAGCCAACAGAAATTTAATGTACAGGCAGACATTTTTTGCTGTCTTCCCCCATAATGTATAAGCAAATATCATCACAAGCAAAGAAATGAATTCAATATTCATTTGAGATGCAAAGTATGGGGGAACTAACTTTCATGTCTTTGCTGAAGAGCTCTCAAGCGGCCAATCAAGTGGGAACCGATGTTGGCACAATGTTCTTGACGCTTCTCTCTGTCAATAACTCTCAACACTGCAAGTCCACCAGCAGAGCAAACAGGGTTCCCGCCAAAAGTGTTAAAGTGGATTTTCTGAGCCATCACATTCGCTATTTCTGGCGTTGTCACCACAGCTCCTAATGGTAAGCCATTGCCAATACCCTGAGAAATGCAGCTTACGATGTGTTATAGGATGACATGACAGGATTCATAAGATAGTAAAAATAAGATATTCCACTGAGGCACATTTAAAGCATAAAACTAAAAATGGAAAAAAAATACACCTTGATAAGGAACAGAAAATTTGAAATTTAACAACGCATTAAGCTTAGAGAACTGAAGAACTACTAAATGGATGATAAAGACCTTTGCCATGGTAACTATGTCAGGAACAACTCCTTGTGTCTCAAAACCCCAATAATGGCTTCCAGTGCGACCAAATCCAGTTTGCACTTCATCAGCAATGCCTTGCGTACAATGTCATATACCATTTTCAAGTATCCAGGGGCTAATTCAACTGCTCCTCCAACTCCCTAAAGTTAATATTAACAGGGATAAAAGGTGCAGAAAATGTCTTAGTTAATTCATAAACTATACAAAAGAATATATCAATGCAAGTTGCCAACCTGAATTGTTTCAGCTATAAATCCAGCAACTTTTCCCGTAGTACCATATTCAATGTGATCTTGCACATCTTTGGCATAGCCAGTAGGATCAGAACCAAAGATCCCTCGATATGGATCTGGGTTGATAACATGATGAATTTCACCCTGCAACATCATGAGATAGAATCATTTGCATGTCTTTCCAGTTGCCTGTCCTTTGTAAACACCAAGAATTTTGTAACAGAAAAGTTGTTTAAAGGAAGATTCTACAAATGTGTGTCTCTGGAAATGCAATCTCCAATAAAAAAGCCAAGACCATTTACTTTTTGGGTCTGAACAGGAGCCTTAAACAAAGTCCATATAGATAGGTTGCATTCTGCAAAGAAAATTAAACCTTGCCTTAGAGTTTTAGGAGGCCCTCACTGTTTTTAACAGCAGAACAAGGAAAGGATACATGAATTTGAAAAGAAGAATCAAATTTCTATTTCCTCGTGACACAATTAAGATTAGTCAGTCTATTAATCTAATCTAAAATCTCAGAAATAGCGGGTTATTCCCAAAGTATGACTGATGCACAGAGGCATGAATATTATTAATTATTTTAATCCAAATTATCTGAACAATCTACATACATGGATCATTCAAGAAAAAAGGGGAAAGCTTGCTATATTATTCTAATTGACCAAATCATCGTAGAATTTATACTGCACCTTGATTTCAAAAGTATCTCTAGGCGCTTCAGAGAAGTATATTGGATTCAGAGGAGAGGAACGAGACAAAAAAGTGTGTTCCAAAGTAAGAGTGATGGTAAAAGAAATTAGCAATCTCAACCAAAATAACCATATCACTGAAAACTAAGATGTGAGAGTCAACAAAAATGACAGAAATTCATTGGCATTAAATACATATCATATAGGAATTTGTTGAAAGATTGTAAAAAGCTGTAGTATTAGGATATATACAAACCTGTGGCATAGGGTACTTCCATGTGTTTAAAGCAGTTAGTCCAATTGTATTAGAACTCCCACCATGATATGCATTTCTCAAGGAAATCATATCAAGATTACCACTGTATAATCTGGCCATCAACATTGCTAATTCATTTGCCTCAGACCCAGAATTTACAAAATACACAACCTACATCTCGAAAACCAAAACGTCATCATTATGTAACTAACGTAAGCAGCAACCTATTATTTATATTAATAACAAGATTCTATTCCACAAAGCCAAGTGATCAACTAAAACCCATTTCAGATCATAAACCAATTTACTAAATCTATAAATCAACACTAAACCTTAAGGTTTCCTGGCATTTTGGAAGCTAATTCCTCAGCAAAATCAGCTATAGCATGGTGCAAATAGATGGTAGTAGCGTGCTGGAGAAGCTTGCTTTGTTCCATAATAGCATTCAAAACATCAGGATGGCAATGCCCACAAGACACTGTAACAATTCCAGCAAATGCATCCAAATACCGCCGACCACTTTCATCAAACAAGTATTGCATCTTCCCTTCTACAATATTAAGCTACAATAACAAACACACAAGAATCCAATTAAAAAAGAAACATTATTGAGCTACAATATCAAACATTTTCCCCTAAAAAAGCAGAAAGAGAGATTGATTTCATACAGGCTTTTGGTAATAGTAGAAAAGAGAAGGACCCAGAAACTTTTTTCGTTTCTGAAGAATTTCATGTGCCAATGGTCCTCTATACGGGTTGGGTTGATAATCAAAGGGTGGGAGTTGAGGCAGAGAAGCATCGGCGGCTGCGGCGGCGGTGGCAGAAGATGAAGGAGTTGTAGAGAAAGAAGAGCAAAGAGATGATCTTGTGTAGTAACGAAATAAATTGGGTTTGGATTGTTGTGCTATTTTCTTGAAGATTTGAGTCTGAAACGCCATAGCCAAAACCAAGAGACAGAGAATGGGAGTGAGAGTGTGGCTTTCGTTGTTTGCTACTGCAAAAATTGTCAATCTATTATAGGAATTTCTGAATGCGGTATGCTGACGTGTCTTTTACAGACGATGGGTATAGTGATGACGTGTCACTGATTCGGACAAAAAGATTCCAGCATCCTACGATTGCTTTCTTTGTTTCTATTCTCCACTTTGTAGGCTTCGCTAATTTATTATTATTATTATTATTACTATTATTATTTGTTTGTTGCCAAAATGCAAGCCATATTTTAAGAGTTAAAGTGGGCATTAATTAGTGCAAAAAATAAATAACCGGCACTCCCATAATAAATAAAAGAAGGGTTTATCTACAAAATCAATTTTTTTTTCAAAAATAATGTTAATATAAAAATTTTTTAAATATACCTAAAAAGTTATAAAATTACAAAAATATAGTATTTCATTATAATTTTATAATTTATATATGTTATTTATATAGTGTAGATATGTTATAAAATTATTTAAAAAATATAAAAATTGAGTTTATTTTAGATATTATTTTATAAAAAATATATTTAATAGAAAATAATATAATTTTATAAGAAAATTTTAAAATTTTTAAGAATATTACTTTATAATATAATTTTATATTTCAGATATGTTATGTATATATTGCAGATATATCATATGTATATTATGCATATATTATCTTTTAGTCTTTATATACTTTATAATATTTGTATGTTACTTAATTACAATATATATGTTATAGGTATATGTCTTTTAGCTTTTATATGTTGATTAATTATAGTGTATAAATTATACGTAATATCCGTGATTTTAGATAAATTAAATAAAAATTTAGAGATTAATAAAAGTATTGGGAGAAGTATATATATAATATATATCTAATATATACATAACATATACTTATTAAATATGTTGAATTCATATTATATACTTAATATATACAGGGACAAAATCAGAGACCAAATGAAGGAAGGCAAATTTTTCAAGTAAAAAATTTATTGGTAAATTAAAGATAAAACTAAATATTTAATATTATAATAAAATTTAAATTTTTGTTATAAATTTTTAAAAAAAATTCTATCAAAATTTTATATTATTTATTATATTCTAAAAAATTATTGATTTTTTATATATTTTTCATTTTAATTCTTCGATCTATTAATTTATTTACAGAATTTTATTAAATATTATTTCAAATGAGAATTTTTTCAAATAAGAAATTTTATCTAATTTAAAACCAAATTGCAAAAGTCTAGTATTAACCTAAATATCTAATCACAAAACCATAAATACTCATAAATAAATTTTAAAAAATATATATATAATAAAAAAATTACAATATATATATATAATATTATATATATAATTTTTATAAAATACTATAAATTTTATAAAAAATAATATATATATATATATCTAATCACAAAACTCTGAATATAAACTAATTAAAAAATATGTATATATGGTGAAAAAACCAATATATATATATATAATAATATATATATATATAATTTTATAAAATACTATATATATACCTAATCACAAAACTCTAAATACCCACAAATTAAAAAAAATCAATATATATAAAATACTATATATATAAAATTTTAATAAAATATTATGTATAAAAATAACATATATAGTGAAAAAAGCCAATATGTAAATTAAATACTATATATATATATAATTTTAATAAAATAGTATATAATATATAATATGCATAGTAAAAAAATCAATGTGTATATAAAATACTATATATATAAATTTTTATAAAATACTATATATATAATTATATATACACATATATAAACATATAAATACAACCCGCTGGGGTTAGTCCAGTGGGCTAGCGACCCAACCCACTAGGAGAAGGTCGCGGGTTCGAACCCCCACAAAATATATTTCCGGGGGTTTGAACCTTTTTAAAGTAAAATAAAATAAATAAATAAAAATAAACATATAAATACACACATACATATATATAAATACATATATATGTGTGTGTGTGTGGTGTGGGAGGGGAGAGGGGGTCCATTGCCCCCCAAGGACCCTCCTCCCTCCGAATATATATATATATATATATATTCATAATATATATTTAATGTGTATATGAAATACATATTACATATACATTATATATACATATAAGTAAAAATATATATAATATATATTTAAGGTATAAATGACATATAAATATACTTGACATATAAAAAGATACATACACATATAATTATGGATGTGAGATGGAAGTTAAAATAAATAAAAAAAAAAGAAAAGAAAGTCAAAAGAAGAGAGAAAAGATATGGTGGAGATTAAAATTTATATAAATAAAGTAAATAAATAAATATATTAATATATATGGTTAGAAATTGAAGAAAGAAATAAAGAAATGTCATCTTTTTCCTTCTTTTTTTTATGTATGCCGAAATTCTAAGGCATGAGAGAAAAAGAGGGAAATTCTTTTAACACATCAAATTTAGCCGAGAATCAAAGAAATACAAGTTGATTTTGAAGATTAATTAAAGAAATTAAGTATTTTTCTTAAAGCTTGTAGTTTTGAATATGTATGAATATATTTGAAATAGCTAGAGAAAGAAATTATATTTTAATTGCAAAACTTGATAGAAATGAAGTTAAAATGATGATTATATGGTGATTTATTGATTAATTAGTTGAATTGGGTATAATTGATGAATTTATGGTTATGAGATGAATATGTGTAAATTAGAATTTTAATATAGATGTTTATAATTATTGTAATGGATTGATTTAGTGTTGTTTTAATATATGTGTGATGATTTTATCGTTAGAAATTGAATATGGGTGAGTTAAGATAAAGTTAGAATTTTATGGACATGTAATGTGAAATTAGGGTTTTGCATGGAGGTTGAGATAATTATAGAAATGAGTTGTGTTATAGTTATTTTGGTATATAAGTAATGATTTTATAGTTAAAATTTAGAAATAAGTTGAGTTAGTTGAAGTTTGGATAAAGTAGTAAGTTGTGAATTTGGAGTTTTAATGAGATTTTGATGAAAATTGTATAAATAGTGGTAATTTGATATATAATGAGCATGTAAGTAATTTTAAATGAATAATGTTGTTTATTATTTTATTATATGTGTGTAGACCAAAGTGATAAAAGTGATGAAGTTTAGGGTTTGGCTTGAAAAAAAGAAATAATGTTAGTACATATCCTAAAAACCTGTATTTTCATCAAATGTAAGTTGGCATTATATATGTAAAGTTACTTGAAAATGTGGAGAAACACATAATCTATGCAATATGACATAGTTATGTGATAGTGTCATATTGATCATTTGTCCAATGTAAAGTTAGTACTTATATATGATATCCTTGAGGTACATAAAGATTATATAGTAAAATGTCTAAATTGGGTATATTAAAAGATGTAACAAAATATGTGTTGAATGAGTCATATTGTGAGCGTGACTAATAATTATGTAATATGATAGTGAAATGGTGATGAATATGTAAAAAATAACTAAAATGTGGTCAAATGTAGAATGATCATGAAAGGTAGTGATCACTTGGAAAAAGTGGGCAATACTTATAAAATGTGAAAAATATAGAAAATTGGGAAAAAAAAAAGAATGAAAAGTGATGAAAAGTGATAAGATATGAACAACGTGATGTGGAAGCGATCACAATAAGGTTGATCACTTGAAAAATGTGATAATGAGATAAGAATGTGAAAAGAAAATAAGTTATTGTGTGTTTATAACCTATACAATTGCTTGTCTAGTACTATTGAAATTGATTATGCATATATTAACATATTTGAGCAGAGCTAGATCATGAGAATGATAATGAACCCGAGTAGGGCTGGGTTAAGTAAATAATGTTGTGATAACTAGACTTGAAAATTATATAGAGGATATTGAGCCCAATATGTGTGCGTATGAATGCGTGTGTTAGTGAGATTGAATACATGTATATGATGAATGAATTATAAAACAAATGATAATTATCTTGATATTGCAAATTATATTATGAAGATAAGTTTTTTAAATGTATATACATTGTTGTTGCATATGTACTACTAAGTTATATTGCTTAGTGTGGTTGTGTGAATCGCGCATGTAAAAGAATTGCTTATCAGAGAGATTCATGTTGCAGGTAATCTTTGGACATGGTGCCACAAGAGCAAAAGTGCCACTTGCATACATGTAAATTATGGTTTATAAATATTTTAATTTTATGTATATTGTTTCTCAACTCTTGTGTGTTAAATGAGAAATTGGGATTATAATGTATATATAAGTATTTGTTTAATTAAGATAAATAATTTGAATATGTTTTGACAATGTTTTGGAGAATTGGGAGGATTAGTGAATGAAATGGAATTAGTGGAAGTGTTATAATTTATACAAGTTGTGTATTTGTTATTTTGGGGAATATTGAAATTACAGATAAAATACTGACAAAATTTTTTTAGAGATTTTTCATAAAATATACTGTTTTAAATTATAAAAATGTATGGATTTATCGGTTAAAAATTTTCTTTTAATAATGTAATTATTTTGAGATTAATCATAATGGTTTCTACAGTGATTTAACGTGGCATTCTTATACTCTATATATATACTCTCTATATATGAATATATGTACTGTATATAAATATGATATAAGGGTGTTACATTGTAGATATGTTGTGGATATTTTATGTATATGTTACAGATATGTTACTGTTTATTTTATGTGTATTATGTATATGTAATGTATATGTTTATTTTTTTTATATATAATAAAAATATAATAATACACATAATTATTTATGAAAAAAATATTAAAAATAAAAAAATACAAAAATTTAAAAAAAAAAAAACAACGTTAAAAAAAAAAAGTGGTACTGTAAAAAGGAAAGAAAGACCTTTGCACCGTATACTTAAAATTGTAAAGTGTAAACAATAATCGATGTAATTTTCCCATAAAAGAAACACACATATAAAAAAGAAGGAAATGATACATTGAACGTATAAATCAATTAATAAGTAACTGTTGTTTTTAAGTTTGAATTTTTAAATATATAAGTCTTTATAGTCTTATCCAACTTGAATCCAAAAAAATAATTTACACAAAAAAAGAAAAAAGAAAAAAGAAAAACATTTCAACAATGACAATGAGTAAAATATACTTACAAATCTTTAAAGTTATCATTCAATATTTTTAGCTTGTGAATCATCTAACTTAGTTAATTATATTTCACGCTTAGTTTTTTAGTTTATTATTTTTAGTAAATTAATTTTAATTTTTGTTCATACTCTAACGCATTCAATTAATTATAATTTTTATTTAAAATAAAATAAAATAAATATTTTTAAAAATTCTATATATGAAAAAAATTTATTTTTATTAACATTAAAAAAATATTTTTTTAATTTTGCGACTAAGACCAAAGAAATAATCATATTCTACCTTATGGTTTTATGAATTATGTTGTATTTACTTGTGGATGTAGGATGGCCAAGCATCTGACTGTTTGTTGTCAGAGGACTCGAATCCATCCTTTCGTGGGCTACTGTATTTATTATCTTATGAATGAATATGCACTTTTGTTGGCAAAAAAAAAAGAGTAAATTACGCTAGTTATTTCTCAAAAATATTATAATGTATTTTATCATCCCTCAAGTTTAATTGGTATTAAAAATTAAAATAAATTAATAAATTAATAAGATTAAAACTAATTTATTTATACTAAATATATATTATTTCTTTCAATAAATAATTATATAATTTTGTTCATAACTAATAGCTATTATTGATAGAGTATTAGATTTTATTATTTGATAAAAAAAGAAAGGAATGGAAAAAATTGTAATTTCCAAAATAAGATTATTTTAAAAATTGCAAGAGAATAAAAAAGTTGGTTAATTTGTTGTCTGCTTGCCGTGTCATGCTTGAAATGTTAAATTACGTATTACGATAAACTATGTTATAAAAACAAAAATACAAATGAAATTAAAACCCATCGATTCCTTATCTGGTTTTTTGGATCAACTTTTTTTTTTTTCTCATTGGGAATTTTTTTTTATTTTTTATTTTGTAAGTCCTCCAATTTATACAGTTGGAATGGGCCCTACTTACCTACCTTGTTTAACATTTGCTAATGATGTGGTTCTCTGCTCTCACATATGCTGAGGCGAGATTTACATATACAAGACTCTGCAACAGATCGTTCATCTGAAAATTTAGATCAAAGCGAGACCAAGATTAGTATTTGTCACATATTTTGCACAGAAATTTTTGTTGAAGTTACAGAATTAATGAAAAATATTAATCAAATTTCTTTAAGGTAAAGCGCAAATAAATATGCAGATTAATCTTGATGAATTAGAATTAATATATTATTATTCTCCATTCTAATCCCAGCCAGTGTATAAAAAGTAAATGTTGAGAATAGAATTTGGATTAGCAATTTATGACCTATAAAGCATGGATCAGCAACAAGTTTCATGAATTTTCTAACCCATATTCCACAATCACTTCATATAACCATGAAGACCTCAAATTTATAAGCTAGATATTTCTCTGTATTTCTATGTAACTCTAGTAGACCAGTACCTTTTCAAAAAACTTTCACAAGAATAAAAAATTACCAAGACCATGAGTTCTAATTAGAATTGGATTAAATGTAGCTCAAAAAACAAGAATGCATGCTAAAACTGAAGTACACTTGATGAAAGCACTTAGAACACATAGCCACAGAGAAGTGATGTAATTCACTGAGAAATGAGATATTTTTCTGCTAAATTATCTCTTACTACTTAAGACAATTGGTATTGGTTCTACAAGTATAACTGTATCTGTCAAGCAATAGGTTTATTTTTGCTGAGGGAGTTAATATAATCCCCAGGAAAAAAAAGATAATCATATTAGTGTTGGGATTTCTAAAAGTAGCCGTATCTGGCTTTAGTCATTCCTGAAACAGACGTAGAAATTGACAATCAAAATTTTTTTTTCTGTGAAATAGAATGTTGGCATAAAATGAAATCATTATCATGATCTAATCTTTTCTCTTCTCTATCAATCAAGATTGACATAAGATGCCAAAGTCTTAATGGCATATACATCAAAGAGAACCAAAAATGTAGATCTTTCACCAGATAATAAAAGAAAATTATTAAGGTCAATGATTGTATTTACCAGCTTTGAGATGTTGCACACAAGGAATGAACAATTATGCTCCACTAATCAAGCCACATTTTCGTATCAGAAAAGCCAGTCCCATCTCCAAGATAAAGAGCCTTGCTGAAGCAAATGAGACACATTCTCAGGCCATGAAAACAACAACAAACTTATTTCAAGAATCTTCTACCATTTGCACCCTAAGCGGAGTTCCAAGGGAAGTTGACTGGAGTGGAAACAACATGTTAATGGACCAAAAATTCAGTCAAAACAAAGCTTTCTTAATATGTCAGGAACCAACCTTTCGTAGACTTCCGTAGACAAAATATCCAAAAAAAAATATAACCTCTTTAGACTTAACAATTGAACTTCTTTTTTAGATCCCTTTTTATGCCTACCAATAATCCAGGCAGGAACAACAACCATCCTTGAAATGATGAAAACGTGTAACATCTCTCACAATTATTTCTCTCCCCATAAGCTTGGAGATAAATTTGATAGCCGTGTGGCAATCATTACAGATCCTGAGATTCTTCATAATCCTCAGTGTCGTGTTTTCTGGAGTACTTATTAGCCCAAATGCTATGGCAAGTTTCTCACTGTGATACCTAAGAAGCTTATCCTTCACCTCTATTTCAAGGTCATGCAATACGGATTCAGTGTCTGGAACAAAACCCATCTTTTTTATCTCCTTCCAGATCTTGTCCATCATTTTATAGATTTCATCTTTCTGTGGATGAAGGCTATCTTCAGCTACAAAAATATGAACTTTGTTCAGGATCTCAATCCAACTAGATCCCTGCTCTTTCTTCACTCCTCTATCCTTCATTAACTTTCTAATTTTAGCAGCATCTTCCCATTTTCCACAGGCTGCATACACGTTGGCAAGGGCAGAGTATGCCCCACTGTTATCAGGCTCGATATGAAGCAATCTCCCTGCTGCAACTTTTGCCAGATCAACATTTTTATAAACCTTACAAGAAGATAGCAGTGAACCCCACGCTATAACATCTGGTTCAATGGGCATATTTTCTATAAATTTAAATGCTTCTTGCAGCAACCCAGCACGCCCAAATAGGTCAATCATGCATGCATGGTGGCTTAAGGTTGGCTCAATTTTGTGCACATTTTCCATCAAATTAAAATAGCTCTGGCCCTGCTCCACCAATCCTACATGTGTACAAGCTGAGAGCACACCAACATAAGTTATATGGTCAGGCTCAATACCAAGTGCCAACATCTTCTCAAATAGCTCTATAGCTTCTTTTCCAAAGCCATGTTGAGCTAAAGCAATAATCATAGAACTCCAAGAGACTGTATCATTTTTCCAACATATGAGATTAAATACCTTCCGGGCACCATTGATGCTTCCGGCTTTTGCATACATTGTAATCAGTGCGTTGCCCACAGAAACTGATCGATCTTCCCCAGATCTTATGGCACTTGCATGAATTTGTTTGCCATGACTCAAAGAAGCTAAACTTGAACTGACACTCAACATGGCTGCTATTGTAAAACTGTTTGGTTGTGGTCCCTCTTTAGCCATTGTTCTGAAAAGCTCCACAGCATCATTATATAAGCCATTCTGTACATAACCTACAATAATGGCTGTCCATGCAACCACATCACGAATTTTCAATGAGTCAAAAATGTATCTAGCTGGGGTGATATCCCCGAGCTTGACATATCCATCCAATAGGGCTGTAAAAGCTACAACATCAAGATCTGAAATCCCTGTTTGCTCTACAACTCTTTGAGCGATTTCAACCCCTCCAGATTTTGCATACATCGAGATCAAAGCATTTTGCACTGCCCCAGAAATATCAAGCTCTGTCCTAATAATATAACTGTGAATTTGTTTCCCAAGATTCAAACTCTCAAGATTGGCACAAGCTGAAAGAATACTTGCTAAGGTGAACCTATCAGGTTTTAAACAAGAATCCTGCAACAAGCTGGAGAAGAATTCTAGTGCTTCCTTATCAAAACCATGCTGATTGTATCCTGCAATCATTGAATTCCAGGTGACTATATCCCGATCACTCATTTGCTGAAATTGTGCAAGGCCAAGGTCAACTCTACCACAATTCATATGCAATGAAATCATAATATTAAAGCTTTTAATGTCTCTCAATCTCATCCTATCAAAAACAATGTTAGCCATAAAAAAATCTCCAACCTTTGCATACATATTCAGAAGTGAATTTGCTACAGGAGAACATCCACTAAGTCCTAATTTAACAACAAAAGAATGAACCTTTTTACCAATGTGAAGAGCGCTCAGAGCAGCACAAGAAGAAAGAACACTAGTAATCGTGAACTGAGTAGGTGAAACTTTATCCTTCACCATATCAACAAACATATTTATTGCACTTTCAAAACGGCCCAGTTGATTATAACCCAAAATCATGGTAGTCCATGAAACAGAATCACGATCAGGTATTTCATCAAACACATGATGGGCTTTCTCTATTTTGCCTTGCTTTGCATATCCAGAAAGAATAGTGTTCCATGAGAATGCACTTTTGACAGGCATTTCATCAAATACATTGTGGGCATCAATAATATTCCCAGACTTCGCATACAAGTTAATGAGGTTGTTAGTTAAGTATACACTATAGTTAAGGCCTAACTTAATCATCTGGGCATGGATTGATTTGCCCATTGATGGGTTCTTTGATTTTAGGTTTGTCTGTAGAAGAAAGGCATAAAAATCTACAGCTGAAGAAAAAGAGGGCGAAATCTCCATCAGAGACTGGATAGAAAAAGTGAAAAAATTTTAAATCATTGATTGTAAGTTTTGAATTCATCGACTTGTTTGTTTCAATTACATGTATTGGAAGTTTAAATAACTGAATTGGCGGGAGCTGCAAAGTTCGAGGACAATAAACAAATGCTTCAATTGATGATAGGTAGGCTTGCTCGACAACCACCCTTCTTAGCAGGACAATAACAAATGTGCTTTTTATTTATATAATCGGCCTTTTTATTTATATTATATTTTTTTTTTATAAATCACTGAAATTGTAAATAAAATATTTAACGTAAAAATCAGTTGATTGAAATAATAACAATGACAATCTTTTTCATGTCCTTTTTACGATGCAAGTGAAAAAATAAAATTATCAGTGATTTTTCACTTGTCACAAAAAAATAAAATATTTAGCATTTTGATTTATGATAGAATAATATTTACAACTTTTCATAAAATAAAAATTTATAACTATTTTTTGAAATTTGAATTGAATTTACCTTAATAAAGTCATCTATAAGCATCATACAAGAATCTTTAGTAGGATTTTATATTTTATGCAAATATTTAGAAATATACTTATAATATTATATATAGGAACATAAAATTGTTTCCTATATTATTCATAGGAATAGAAAAATAGAATTGTTTATACAAATAAAATATCAGAATTATTTCTTATTTTTTTACAATGTAATTGTGTTTATAAATAGGTTCTATCATATAGAATGAAATTATTATTTAGAATTATTTATAAAAAGGTTTAATATATTTATGGTTACTTAAATTTGATAGTATTTACCATTTATCCCTATATATTCTTTTTAGTAACTACTTGACTGCTCCTATTTGTTAATTTCTTAACTATTTAACCATTGATTTAATATAACCAGATATTTAAAGTCGTATGTTTTACAAGTATTGTGATGAAAAGTTTTAAAAATTATAAATTTTATTTTTCAACAATAAAAAAATATTAAAATTATAAATAATATTTTATAACAATCAAATCCTTAGCATTTGTTTCATCTTCTTCAACAAAAGAGGCAATTCAAAGGGATTTTGTGTTGTTCATTTTCTTTATTGCTACCACTCCTTCACCAACAGCCGGAGATACTCTTGGTATTCGCTATGAAATTGTAACTATTGATGAATGTAGTCCTATAGAGCGAGAGATTGCGGCTAGCATTTGTGCATTTGTGCGAGAGATTGAATTGAGAAGTTGAAGGAAGTTTATGGAAATAAATGGTGGCAGCCATGGTACCGAAATTCCAGTAAAAATGGCCCAAAAATCAACAGAAACTCTGAGAAGGAAAAATCTGACAAAAATGGATTCAAATGTTCTTTTTCTTTGTTTTTCCTAATGGTTTGGATTAATTTGTAATTTTTAAATTGGGTATTTGATTTTGTGAAGTGGGTTTTTTAATTTTTTTTTTATTGAATTTGAATTTTGAAGTAGGTTCTTTGTTTTTTTTTTTTTGATAGTAGGTTCTTTGTTTTTATTTTTGATTTTTTTATTAATTTGTGATTTTTGAATAGGATTCTTTGTTTTGATTTTTGAATTCTGTTCTCAATTAGACCCATGAAATCATCTCTTTTATACCAAAATAAAAAATAATAAAAAAAAACAAAGCAAATCCAGAAAATTGCAAATTAAACAAATACATATAGTGAACCAAATAAGAAAATATCTCTAAACTTTGAGAAACAATATTTTGAAAAGACAAAATCCAAATAAAAAATAAAATAAAATAAAGGTAAAGAGGTAGAGGAGACAAAAAAGAAAAAATCCCACTAAAAAAATTATAACTTTCTATAACTGCTTAAAAAAATAGCACAAAAAAAAAGAAGAGTACATAAACAACTAATACATACAAAATATATTAATATCAACATTAAATCAAACAAATAATTTTTTATTATTTTATACCCAAAACGCAAAATTAAATAGCAAAGTGGGAAATTTTCTTTTTATTAATTACTAAAAAAACAGTAGCTAAACATAAAGAAAAAAAGGTAATTTAAAAATTGCAAATTTTATTTGTTAAAACACATTGACAAAAAAGGATAATTCCAAAATACAGTGTGTAAGCTCTAAGATGAAAACAAAATAAAATTGAAACAAGAATCATATAGGTTAAGAAAAATTATGCAGTGTTGTATTTTGCAATAAATCAAATTGGCCAGAATATAGAATAAGAATGAAAATTATAGACATATAAATTTAACGTGGTTCGACATAATATTACCTATGTTCACAGATTGCTGCATATCTTTTAATAAGAAGGGAAAATTGTACAAAATATTTATAACACTCAAACTCATAACCTAAAACTCAAAGAATTATTTACCCAAACAATTCTTCTTAAAAACTTTTAAGCTTTTTCTCTCAAATATATACATATGCTTTTTTTTTTATATTAATTTTCATAACAAATGGGATGTGCTATTTATACTTTTTTGTGTATGGTTTTCTAGCTAAAATACTAGAGGTATTAAACTATTAATAATTATAACCATCCAAAAGTTTTGCTATATATATATATCTATAAATTAAATATAGATATAGTTATTTTTGGTTTTTAATTTAAACCACTCTTTTATTAACAAATCTCCCACTTGGAGACTAATTTTAATTTGTCTCCACACCTTGATCAATGCAACAACTCATTATTTGTCTTGTCACTCTTAGAGGCCAACTGAGGTTGAACGTAGCTTCAGTTTATTAATAGTCACAATCTTTGTTAACATGTCTGCTGGATTTTCAGTTCCATTGATCTTTTCTAACTTCAAAATCTCATCTTTCCAGAAGTGATCAAATAAAGTAATATCGCACATGTATGTGCTTCGTTCTGGAATGAAATGATGGATTTTTTTCTAAATGAATTACACTTTGACTATCGCAATCTAAAACATTATCTTCTTATTAATTGCCCAATTCCTCTAAGAAATTCTATAGCCAAATCATCTCTTTGCTGGCTTATGTAATAGCAATATATTCTACTTCAGTTGTCGACAGAGCAACAATCTTCTGTAGTTAAGAAACCCAGCTCACTGTTGTATCTCTTAGAGTATAAATATACCCTATAGTGTTTTTCCTATTGTTTATATTTTCAGCCAAATCGGCATCCATATAGTCTGTTAATGTTATATCTTTACCTTTGAAATAAAGTGTTTGAATGTGGTACCATATAGATATCTAAGGATCTATTTGACTGCTTCCTAATGTTCATTGCCTGGGTTGTTCATGTACTTGCTGACAACTCCTACTGCTTGAGCAATATATGGTTTAGTACAAATCATGGCATACATCAAACTTTCAATTGCTGAGGCATATGGAATCTTCACCATGTGTGCACATTCTTCCTCTGATCTTTGTGATTATTCCTTGAAAAGTTTGAAATGAACTCCTAAAAGTGTACTCACTGGTTTAACATTTTGCATATTAAACCTAAAGAGTACTTTGTTGATGTACTCAGCTCGTGAGAACATCAAAGTCCCAGATTTCAAGTCTCTCATGATTCTCATTCTAAGAATTTGTTTTGCAACACCCAAATCTTTCTTTACATGTCTGAACCTACAATAGGCTTGTCGTCTACATATAATAATAGAATAATGTAACTATTGTCAAACTACTTAATGTAGCAATGGTGATCTTGGCACCTCATGAAACCATTTCTAGCCATAAAATTATCAAACTTCTTGTACCGTTGCCTAAGAGCCTGTTTTAAGCTATACAAACTCTTCTTTAGTCTACATACTAGGTTTTCTTTATCTGCCTTAATAAAGCCTTCCAGTTGCTTTATATAAAGTTCCTCATCTAAATTATCATGGAGGAAAGTTGTCTTTTACATCTAATTGCTTAAGATGTAATTTTTTTGCAACTATAATCTTTAACACTAACCTTATTGTAGTCAGCTTCATGACTGGAGAGAAAATCTCCATGTAGTCAACACCTTCTTCTTATTGAAATCCTTTAACAGCTAACATTGCTTTGTAACGCTTATTTCCATCATGTTCCTCTTTGATCCTAAGCACCTACTTGTTAAGGAGCGCTTTCTTGTCTAGTGGTAATTTAGTTAATTCCCATGTTTGATTTGACATGAGTGAGTCCATCTCATCTTTCCTGGCAGACTCCAACTTGATTGAATCCTCCACCTGCATTGCTTCATCATAATATTCTGGTTTTCCATTGTCAGCCAATAACAAATAACATAAAAAAGGCAAATAGCGTTGTACTAGTTTAGGAATTCTAGAAGAGCATCTCAATTTTGGTGTGCTTGGTTCTTCTTGAACAACTTCAAGACTATTCTAAATATCATTTCTAGAAATCTCCTCAAACTCAACAAATTCCTTTATTTTGGCATTTGTGTTATTGTTTGATTCTATTGTTGACCTATCTTTGTACATCACATTCTCATTAAATATAACATTTCTACTTATGATGATTTTTCAATTTTCATAATCCCAAAATTGATAACCAAACTCATCACCACCATATCTGATAAAGACACATTTTTTGGACTTTGGGTCTAATTTACTTCTCTTAGTAGAATTAATATGTATATAATAGACATAACCAAACACTTTCAAATGCGAAAGGTTTACCTCCTTTTTGCTCCAAACTTCCTCTGGTATTTCACCATTGAAAGGAACTGAAGGCCCACAATTGATCAGGTAGGCTGCATTGTTAATTGCTTCAGCCCAAAACATCTTGGGTAAGCCATCATGTACCTCATGCTTTTGGCACATTCATTTAGAGTTCTGTTCATGTGCTCTACTACACCATTATGTTGTGGCATCATGGGAACTGCTTTCTCCATCTTGATCCTATTATTCGTACAAAATTCTCTAAATCTATGATCATTATATTCTCCTCCCATTATTAGGCCTCAGACCTTTGACTTTTCAAACTAGTTTCATTTTCTGCTATGGCTTTCCATTTTCTAAAAGTGTCAAAGACTTCTGATTTCTTCTTTAAAAAATAATACCATACCTTCCTTATAGAATCATCACTGAAGGTGACATAATATAGTGGTTTGGTAAAAGATAAAACCAATTCTAACTTTTCTGACTTGGGTGTCGTGCCAACTTTTGAGAATCCGACTTTCTTTTATTTGCCGAAGATACAATCCTCACATAAAGCCGATGTCTATACCTTTTAAATTTGGTAACTTTCCTTTTGAAAAAAGTGTCTTAATTCCTTTCTCACTCATATGGCTAAGCCTTTGGTGCCATAGGTCTAATTTTTTTATCAGCATTTGCTAATGTAATGATATTCTCTAAATTTGATGTGACATAGAGAGACAATTCTTCTTATCACGAGCAATGATGAAAGCTCCTTTGGTAATCTTCCATTGACAACCTGAAAAGTTTGTAGTATAACCTTCACTATCAAGCTGTCCTACACAAATCAAATTCCTTTCAAGACTAGGAATATGTCTCACTCCTTGCAACTTCTACATGGTCCAATTAGGTAGGTTAATATTAATATCTCCCTTTCCTATAATCTTCAAGTCTCATCATCGGCTAGATGAATCTTTCTAAAATCACCATTGATATAATTCTCCATAATTTAATATGAAGTGGAATAGAAAGATGCCCTGAATCCAAAATCTAGGATTCAATCAGACTATTGATGCTTAGAATTATAACATCACGGGCCTCCTCGGTCATATTTGCAGATTCATGTGCACTGACATCTTTCTTCAGTGCTCGACAATCTCTTTTGTAATGACTCTTTTTACCTCAATTATAGCAGTTTATGTCCTTTTTTCCGAGCCTAGATTTTCCTCTTCTAGATTTCAATCTGCTACAATTTGAATTTCTATTAAAGGTTCCCCCTCTTGATCCTATGTGCAAAGCTGAGGAGATTGATGCTTCACCTGATTATCTCCTCTGAATTTCTTCACTCAATACCAAATCACGAACATCGTTAAACTTTAATTTATCTTTTCTTGATGAACTAATGACAACTGTGATAGTAGCATTCCAACTATCTAGTAGAGACAATAAGAGAATCAATACTCGAACTTCATCATCGAATTCAATTTCCACTGAACTCAATTGGATTGTGATTGTGTTGAGATCATTCAAATGTTGAGCCACTGATGCACCTTCTGTCATTTGCAAATTGAATAATTGCCTCATAAAATAAACTTTATTTGAGGCTGATGGCTTCTCATATATACTAGAGAGAGCCGCCATAAGACCTTCCATGGTCTTTTCCTTTGCTATATTGAAAGCAACTTTGTGAGATAGTGACAATCGAATAACTCCAAGGGCTTGTTTGTCAAGAAGAGCCCAATCTTCATCCTTCATGCCATCTGGTTTACTTCACAAGAGAGGTTGATACATGTTTTTTTGATACATGTATTTTCAAAAATCCAAAGTCCACACCATCGAACTTTTCAATCTTCACCTTTCCTTCTTTTACAGCTACCACTCTTACCCAAATATGATTTTCTCTTAATCATTTTTTTTATTATTTTATTAAACCATCGTGTATTAGAACACCGTTTTCAATGAGCTCGACCAACAAAATTTCTAACTAGAAAATTGACAAATTCACAACCAAATCTTTGATACCAGTTGTGAAGAAAAATTGTGTAATGTTGTATTTTTAATAAATCATATTGGTGAAAATATAGAATAAGAATGAAAACTATAGACACACAAATTTAACATGGGTCAGCACAATATTGCCTACGTCCATGGATTACTGCAGATCTTTTAATAAGAAGAGAAAATTGTACAAAATTTTTATAATACTCAAACTCATAACCCAAAACTCAAAGAGTTATTTACCTAAACAATTCTTCTTAAATGCTTTTGAGCTTTTTCTCTAAAATATATACAAATGCTTTTTTTAATTTATTTTCATAATAAATGGGATGAGGGTATTTATACTTTTTCTATATGGTTTTCTAGCTAAAACACTAGAGGTATTAAACTCTTACTAATTATAACCATTCAAAAGGTTTGCTATATATATCTATAAATTAAAAATAGATATAGTTATTTTTGGTTTTTAATTTAAACCACTCTTTTATTAACAATATTTAGCCAATTTTATTCTCAAAATAATATAATAAACATTTGATAAAACCACTTTTATTAAAAATGATAAAAAAATCAAGACGACAGAAGAATAATATTGCCATGAAAAGAATTAATCTCCAATATAATTGAAGTGGCTTTGAGTGAGTCTATGTGCTAGCAAGAAGAAACACTCAATGGGGAAGAAGAAGAAGAAGAACTAAAACTCACTCTCTTTCCTTTGTTTTAACATAGAAGAGGAGAAGAGAGTAGCTAGGGTTTTGACTTGTCTTATGTTAGTGGTCATCTCCTAATAATATCATATATATATATTATTAGGGTTAGATAGGGTTTACTTTAACTTGGACTTTTAACCTTAATTGGAAGAGAAAATTACATCATATACTACTTTTTAAGTTTCATTTTTAATTTTACTGCTCTCATTTTTCTTTTCAATTTTAACTTTTTGGCTTTTCAATTTTAATTTTTTTATCTTTCATTTTTTCAAAAATATCACACTTTCTTCTTCCCCTTCTTTTTGTTGTTTTGCTAGAAAATGAAAAAATTTTAACGGTCATTGACTTTGTTTGCTTTAATGGAGGCTCCTCATTGAGTTTCCACAAAAATATCTTTGCTCCCCCATTTCTTACTAGATTAAAAAAAAGAGAGGAAAACATCATCTAAATAAATATAATATTTAACATTTTTTATATATATTTAACATGGCTAAGTTATGATGCATGTCATGCATTTAAATAAATTTTTACAGTGAACGTACAGATAACCTACCATTCATAAATAAATAAATTAAGATTGAATCAAAGTGTGATTTTTTATTTTTTGATTTTTTTGTAAATATTTTTATGTTTTATTTGTTTTGATTATTTTTTGAGTTTCAAATGTATTGATTGAATTTTTTTTTATTTTTCTAATGTACTGCACACCATATAATTGATTAAATGCTTCAAAGAAATATTTTTTTAAATTTTTTTTATATATTTTTTAATTTTTTACTTTTTCATCAATTTTAGTATGCTCTTACTCAATCTTATCACCTAGCTAGTCCAATTCAATTAAAATTTCCAATATATGATTCATTGGTATTAATTGCATATTATAAGAAACATATGGGGGTATATGTTAGTATATGTAGATATATGTTACATATATTTGAACTAAAAATAACAATACATACATGTATATATGGGCATATGTAGGTATATATTGACATATATTACATATACTTTAACTAAAAATATATATATATATATACGTATGTGTTAGCATATGATATATGTGGGTATATAGTGGTATATATGGATATATATATATATATAAGTATAAGTCGGTATATGTTACATACACTTTAACTAAAAAATGACATTTTTACAAATATAGACTCTATATTTTTGGCAGTATAAGTGGGTATATAATGGTATATGTTGATATATATTGGTATATGCTGATATATGTTATATATACTTTAACTAGAGAATAATAATATATGTGGGTATATATTGATATATGCAGGTATATGTGGATATTAAAATATTTTTACGTAATTTTTAAAGTATATATTAAAATTATTTTTAAAAATATAAATTAAGTAAAATATATTAATATAAATAAAATTTATATTTTATTTCCAAAACAAGAGTATATATGAATATATATGGGTATTTGTTACATATAAATTGAAACTTAATATAAATAAATTTAATTTAATATTTTAAATATTTAATATAAATATTTAATACTTAATTTAATATTTTAATAAAAATATTTAATATGTTATATTGTATATGGCATTAGCAAAAAATTTTATAGCGTTAATGGCCAAATACACTTTTAGGAAGGGTTACCTTTTTAAAGTATTTTTGTTAAGAAAAAGATAAATGTAGTATTTTTAAAAATTAAAAGAAGTGGTAGTATTTTATAAAATAATTCTTTTTTTAGACTAGTTTTGTAATTTTTTTCTATTAAAACCATAAGCTTATTAAGCTCAAATGAGCTTAATTTAGTCTAATAGCTAATAAAAACTAGAGAATATTACATTGTACCCGGCCAAAAAAATGGAGTTTGTAAATATACGGACACGTGAGATATTTTTTAAAATTTAATATTTAAACTTTGATTTTTTTTATTTTTGTAATTTTTTATTTTCTTTTTTTCCTATTTTATTTTCTCTTTTTATTTAAAATTTTTTTTAATGTTATATTTTCAATTTACAAAATATATATATATATATATATACACAATATATATATAATACAAACTACATGTATAACATATCCTTAACAAATCTACAACACATTTATATAATATTTTAAATATTTGTTTTAATTTTATTTTTAAAATTTTTTTTATTATCACATCTACATAACACTCACACAACATTCAATAATTTTTACATAAAATATACACAACTTAAATAATAAAAATATAATATACACACAATATATACAAACAGATCTACTACACATCTAATATACACACAATATATACAAACAGATCTACTACACATCTACATAACGAAATTGTATATATTTTTTATGTATATGATATGTAAAATTTGTTTAAAAATAAATTTAATAATTTTTATTAATATATTTTTTTATATTTTACTTTTTTTTTATTTTTTATGAGTATTATTTATTTTTTATAATTCAAAATTATGATTTTGCCTTTTATAAAAAATTATGATTTTTATATGATGAAAAATAATTTAAAATATTAATTTTTAATATTTTATTAGAATATTTTTATTTAATAGTGAAGTTTGAAAATAAAATTTGAAAATTGAAGTAAAATATTAATTGTATTGAGGGAAGAGATATTTTAATTTTTTTTGTTTTAGTGAAGAATGAAGTATTTTTGAAATTTTGTTCTAACATTTTGTAAAAGTATAAATATTTTTAGCTTTTATAGTATTTCTGAAATAAAATTATTTTGTGCAGTTATGTAAATGTCCCTAAAAATTATTCAACCCATATTCTTCTTTCTTAATGGATCTAATTCATTAAATATAATATCTCATAATATATTAAAATCAATTTAATTAATTTTAAACTCTTTTAATGTATGACCTATTAGGTTTCCAAACACATTGGTAGCTAAATATTAATTTTATTCTTAATTAAAAATTATGGTTTCCCAAAATGAACATTTCATTTTGGATCGATTATCAATCAATTAACTTATATTAAGCTGATCGAGATTGATATCTAACAATGCATAATGGCCACCAAGTATTAAGAAGGTAAAAGTGGTTTGACTTCAACCATTCTATAGATAGTTATCGTGCAATAAACTCTTTACATCATTCTTCAACTCCTACTACAATAGCTATGTCACACCTAGCCCAAATTTATATGTTCTTGTTTCCGAAGCCTTTTACACTATAAAATGCATCTTTGAGACTCTCTCAAAAATTCATCCACCTTGGCTAAGGATTTCCAGAGTAATGCCTTCTTACAAGAAGCTGTGAGATATACTCTCTTTCTATTAAGAGTGATGTATCCTTTTTTGCTCTCTCAACTATCTTTGAATACCTCATGCAATACCCATCGTCTACTTTATGAGCGATATCTCATGAGATAACACGGAATGAGATTAAAGTATAACACTTGATATCCAAGATACCTTGGAGACTTCAAATCTAAGGATATTTGCATGACTACTAATGCTGAGATAAAATCATTGACATTGAATAGATATCCACATGATTATCTCATAGTCAGGTCATCCATTGAACTAGTTCTTTTAACAAGCATCCACATATTAACTCTAAGCATTATCATGTGTATAACTTAAGAGAACAATTGCTTGATCAAATCAAGAAGTATAACATGTAGTAGTCTATTCGCATTAACAATGTCTCATTTTGTTAATACTATGACTAGGGATAGTTTTAGTACAAACATATTTGCATATAAAAATCTCATATCATGATCTCATCATGATTTCTCTTAATTGTGTTTTATACTAGAGACTTTATTAAACAATTTAAAATATATAAAATCAACTACATACATCACATAAGCATTGAGTAATAAAATATATTAATTCATAAATGTAAATGAATATAAAGTGCATAATATAATCTAAAGTGATTGTCTTTAGCACATACATAACTAAAATAAAGTGTTCCATTATCTAAAAATCTAAAAATCCATTTAATCATTGTAAAATTCCAAGATAATAATTGATTAACTACTAACCCCTAACATTTCAATTTCTTACCAATTTCTCATCTTAAAGAAAGTGTGGTAATTACTACAATAAATTTTTTATAAGAGTATAATGAATTTTAAATGAATCCTAACTTTTTTAAATTTGGCAATAACTATAGTAGTTATTTTCTTCCCTAATGAAAAATTATAAAGGGCACTGTTAAATGGCTAGACATTGTGTGGCCAGAATGGCCAAAATCAACTTTTTGGTATCTCAAGTTACTTTTATATCCTTTTTTTAGGGTTTCAATCTTGAAATTTAAAATTTAAAATTCCATTATCTCTATTATTTATTGCACCAACTTCCTACCAGACATATAATTTAATAAAGTTATCTTTTTTAAAAAAATTACTTTATTTTCCAAAATTTAATTGTTCATTCCCTAGAAAATATTAATTATAACAACAACCACTTAAAATAAAATATTAAAAACAAAGAATATAAAACAAACTAAAAAAAGGAAAAGAAGTATGCAAAAGAGAAACACAACTTGGAACTTTTTCTTTCAAATTGAAGGGCAACATATGTAACACCCTTATACCTAATATATGTATAATATTTATATAAAATATAAGAGTGCTACATTAATTAACTGTAGAAACTCTCATTTTTAATGCCAAAAATAAATACATATAATTAAATGAAATATGTTTAGCATCTAACTTAAAAAAATTAATATATTGTTGGTTAATTTATATATAAATATCTGAAAAAAATATGCCAGAGTTTTATATGTAATTTCAAGAAATCCCAAACCAACAAAATACAATATGCGATAGAAAATAAACTCCCAAAACTTAATGTCATAAAAATCCATCATTTTTCATACATATTCAAGTATTTAATAAATATAGTTAATGTACATTATGTAAATTCATAAAACTTTACAAAACATTAACTATGTCAAACACATTTGCATTTAATAACTATAATGTATAAAACCAAAGTGCATTTAAATGAAATTATGCATGTAATGTAGCACCAACTAGTTTGGTCTCGTGGCAAAATCCCTATCTTTAAAATTAATCTCAAAATCTAGACTTACTTAGGTATATCAGGGCTCCCTCTCTTAATAACCCTGTCATCTGCGCGATGGAAGTATATCGGGCTAAGCTAGAAGCTTAGTGATACATACTTTGATAACATAAAATATTTAAAAATCAATGTATGTCATTTTATGGCACTGAATGCATTTAGCTACCAATTCAATGCAAAACTCATTTTACACTTATTAACTCTTAAATTTGATAACATATCACAATCACACATTTGGCTCAACAAATCCTGATACAATATTTATGTTGCAGAAAAAATAATTTAGCCTATCGCGACCCAAAGGTCTGACATCGAGATCAAGTGTCATATGATACCAATATATCACTCTCACTCGAAGGTCATGCCTTTGACACTTAAGTGTCTGACACCAGTGTGTCTTGTCCGAAGGTATAATAATAAATATAATACCAGTGTATCTCACCCAGAGGCGTAATAAATATCATGACTTATCGTTAGCATGCCAACTTGACAATACCAAATTTAATTCTCTGGATCAAGTAATTATGCAGGGCAAACAAACACAACACATTATATTACATTTTCCATATCCTCATTACCATTCCTCACTTTTCAACAATTTCTACATTTTTCATATTCTATAATCTTTCTCACATTTCTCAATCATATAAAAACCTACCAATAATATTGTAAAAGAATGCTACCATAAAACAATAAATCTACCAATAATGTCACTTTAAAGAAAAGTAACATTCTTTGATATATGCCAATTTGGATGATGCCAAGCATGAACATTCAATTTATATGTTAATAAAGTATGTACTAACCTTGTTTAGATCCAAAACCATCCAAACTCACTTACAAGCCTTACTTTCACCAAACCCTAAATTCTTCCACTTGGGCAATTTTAGCTACACACTTCTAATATAAAAAACAAGTAAATTTATTCAATTAGAATCACTCTAATACTTAATTTATTCAAAACAACCCTTAATTATACAATTTCTAACCAAACTTCCAACAAAACCCAAATTTTCTTCCTACCTTTCCCAAACTTCACTAAAACAAACTCATTTCCATCATCTAACCATAAAATCAATACATACACATCAAAATAACTTCAAAATAATACATTTCAACAATTATAATCACCTCCATCACAAACCCAAATTCACATACTCTTAAAATTGAAGAAAAACTTGCTTTAATTAAAGAATACTCACCTAATCCTTGCTTAATCTTCAAAATCACCTTGAAACCTTTGAAATTCATGTGAAATTTGGTATGGGTGATGAAGTGAATCTCCCCTCTCCTCTCTAATGGAGTTCGGCCATCATAGGAAGAAGAAGAAGAAAATGAAACTTTTAATTTTCTTTCTTTCTTTCTTTCCCAACCATAAATATAATTAATTAATTACATAAATATTATTTATTTAATTTTCTTTAATTTCCATCCATAAATTTCCCCATCTTACTTTTTGACTTTTATTATTATTATTATTATTATTATTATTATTATTATTATTATTATTATTATTATTATTATTATTATTATTATTTCACATAAGTATATTTATGGATATGTATATACTATGTTTACATTATGTGTCTAGTGTATATGGAATGTATAACCTGCATATATATTATGTTTATATCATGTAACTCTCTCTTCCAACATACCTAATTATTTCCTTATATTAAATATCTTTATATATATATATATTAAAATTATTGGTATTACAACATAGGTGATGGATCTACGCTAAAAAGAAATAAATTAAAGTTTTATGTTATTTTTTTTGCGAAAGAGGAGTGACATATATGATTCATGACTTGCTTGTGCACCTTTTGTTATTGGAGTGAAGAGAAGCTTATAGTAATCTTATGATTTAAAGGAAGATGTGGTTGAAGCTTTAAAAAATTTTCAAAATTGATTTTCATCCGACAATCAAATATCAAATATTATTGGTGAAACAAAATTTGGATTGATAAATTGTGAATGTCTTACTAAGGAAAAAAGAGAACAATTTACAGTTACTTCTGATAAGGAAAGATAGAGTATGATATTGGCTCTATGATATCAATGTTTATTGCTAGAATTATTATTGGTTTGAAAATGAAAAAAAACTGATATTGAAAGATTTATTTCCTTTTTCTATTCTGGAAATTGTTATTTGATTTTAGGAATTATTAATTTATTTTTTTGGAATGTAACCTCTTTAATATAGAGAAAATAGTCAGTGCATGTTTTGAATAGTAATCCAAAATGGCTCATATTTGTTCTTAAAAATGAGACCTCTTTATTTTCATGAAACCGGAATCTCATTAATCATTTGGTTGTATGTTTTGAATAATAATACAAAATACCTCTTATTTGTTCTTAAAAATGAATTAAAAAATGCATGAGAATGCTCTATGTTATATTTTATATTCAGTTGTTAGCCATGTTATTTTTTGCTATTTAAATACAAAGTTGAGGAATCATTTTTATAGTTCACAACTAGCATTTTACATATAGAAGTCAAGGTTGAATCTCAGTAGAATTAGAGCTGGCAAAAAATTTGTGTCTGTGAACTTGAGTATAATGATTTGTAAATAGTAACTAAAAGGAGTTTAAGAAAAAGTATCAAATTTTAGAACTAGAGAAGGTTGTTATCCAATTTGATATAAGGTAGGAAGTATTTGATATTAGGTTGTTGTCCAATAAGTGTATGTACTGCAATAGGATATAAATATAATGTTATCTTCTTTAACTTTTCTTGTTAATGTTCTGTTTCTATTTCACTTATATTTCAATCCTAATCTATCAAAGATATGGTATTATGCTGATTTTTCACTTCATTGTTATTTCAATCCTAACCCAAAATCCTATGAGTTGCATTTCTTTAATGATGCTTTACATATATTGATAATGACATTAGTAGCATGGAGCATATCAAAAGCATGCATGACAAGTGCTTTCTCAAAACATCCAAACATAAAGTGATAGTTCAAACATACATATATACATATATATTATGAAAGTATGTATAATCAATTGTGGCAAATAAAAGGCTAAATGCCAATGTTGTTTGCCACACTAACATACATGCTAATAATATTGTTCTACAGAAAGTTAAAAATAAATACATCCTAAATAAAGCAAAAGTTTAAATTATATCTTAGACTTCTTCATTGGATTATCTTGGTCATTTTAAGGCTCAGAACACCACTTCTCACATCCACAATATCCAAAGCAACCTCATCATCTTATTTCAGCTGCAAGGCCTTGCATAGATTTGTCCATCCTTTCTCAATCCTAATTTAGAAGGTTCCATTTTTGTTCATCCTCTTAATCAGTGACAACTGAAACTCAAATCCATTTTTAGCCATTATAAGAAAATTTTGCTAATCAGTGTTGTGCATCTCAGTGAGCATGAAATAAGACAACATAACTATAGAGCATAACATAGGGCATAATAGGGAGCATAATATTTAGCATGTTAGAAGGTTTAAGATGCAATCATCAAGAACTCTAGATTGATAATACAACTAAATTTTAATTACAGAAAGTTTATTAGCAAAAAAATAAAAATAAAAATAACAAGTTATATAGGATATAACAATCAAATAAACCATAGAGTGTTATAGATAGCATGATAGGAAACACTCAAATAAATAATAGAGCATTACAAAAAGCATAACAGGAAGCAAATATATATATAATTTTAGTACTTACTAATATGTACTTCCAGTCACATACATTCAATTTGACAGCTAACTTTGTATCAATCTGAGGAGGATCATCTAAAATCTCCAAAGGTAGTGAAGGAGGAGTAGTGACTTCAAACATGTGAATAGAAACCATTATTAAATTATTGCAAAGGATCTAGGTGTTTGTGTAGTAAACTGTGACATCAAAGATATCAGTCCCAGCAACTAAAAATTTAAAATTTCTAATGCCATCTTCTAAGAACACATCCACAAACTCTCGCTAGCCCTTCTCAAAATAATATAAGCCATCATCATTCTGTTTACATTTTATAGGCCACTCGTTTTCACCACCACACCTCAAAGTAATTACACGATCCAATATTTACACACAAAGAAATTCAAGTACCACCTTTAGAATGAGCTAAAATAAATAAATACTAGATATAGTAAATAACAGAAGACATGCAAACACAATTGGATTTATTCATGCCTATTGATTCCATCAAAAAATAACCGTCAATGTATAAATTTGTTGTATAATGAATAAATAAACAAAAAATTCATAAAAAATAATCCTTCATTAAAAATACAAACTTTTTAATTAAAAACATTAAATGAATTAAATTGTATTATAGTAAAACATCAAGACCTCAAATCTATTAGAACAAAATGGAAGAAAGAGTGTGCAATTTTCGAAGAACAAACAACGGAATTAACATTCTTGAATCTACCCATCTATGTAACATATCTTAATTTTTTACATTTGAAAAAAAATCAAAATAAAAATTGAAACTTTATACTAAATAAACAACAAAATGGAAAAGTAGAACTCACCAGGAAAGGGTTTTGTTTCTTAATGTATTTAATAAGAGCGATAAACCCTCTTGCATTTGTCATGAAATTGAAGGAGATTTCTCGTATTCTTTTTCTCTCTCTATAAATGTTTTGTTTGGGTTGAATGCTAAGTTGAATAGGTGGGTGCCCAATGTTTAGTAGGGCCATATATATAAGGGTGTTTAATAGAGCTGTTGAACATAAAAACTCTATTAACCAATGCGTATGCATGTGTTTTTTAGCACATTTATTAAGTGATGGATAAATACATTTTAACGACACCTTTGTCAATGAAATAAATCCATATATAAATACATTGACGAGTTGACTAGAAATATATAATACAAGATAAATACATATATATTTACAATAATAAAAATATATATAATATAAGATAAATATTATTATAACATATTAATAATTGAATTTTCAAAAAATTATTATAATAATAACTAGAAAAATGTATATACTAAATAGTTAATAGATGTTACACAAATTGTGTTTACAATAGGTAATACATATAATAGGCATATATAATAGTTACATAAGAATTAATAGTTAAATTGTCAAAAAATTATTATAGTAATAACTAGAACAATGTAATACTAAATAGTTAATATATGCTACACAAATTGTACATGCAATAGGTAACACATGTAATAGGCACATATAACAATTACATAAGAGTTAATATCTAAATTTTCAAAAAATTATTATAGAAATAACTAGAAAAATGTAAAACTAACTAGTTAATAAATGCTACACAAATTGTACATGCAATAGGTAATGCATGTAATAGATACATATAATAGTTATATAGGAGTTAATAGTTAATATTTAAAAGATACTAAATATTTAAGAGGGAATTGTAAGTAAATATTATTATATAATATGTACATATATTATAGATACTAAGTAGTTAATGGGGAATACATCTATTTAGTATTACATGTATGAATAGTAGGATTAAAAGTCATATATTTATATTATTCAACTTTCAAATTAACATTGTTACTATTAATTAAATTATTAAAGTATAAGTGATATGCTAGTAAGAATAAAAAATCATATAATTTTTTGGTCCAATTTTTCAAATATCTGAAAAAAATCATAAAAATAAGATTATTAAATAAATTATTAATGTATGATCAATTTGTTAGAAAAATTAAGAGTCATATATATAAATCAATAAAATTATATTAACAAAAGTTATCTTTGTAGATAATTGAACCCTAAACCTATTGATATATGTATAACTGTTTCACCATCTTATCTGCATGCACCTTGTTATCTATTTGCTTCACATTATTTAATAGGAATAATAATCTTCATAATGAGTACATATGCATCACTAAATAATGGCTATATATAATACATAATGTTACTAGATAATGCTAGACAATAGGTACATAGTATTATAACTAATAATAAATCATGAGGGATTGGAACACCAGTTAATCAAAATAACTTTAATTCATTAATATTTAAAAAGTTGCCGAATTTTTCATTGGGATAATACAAGGTTTTTTTTCCCATCCATACATAAATTTTTCTTTCTTCATTTTATATTTTAGCAAATGTTGAGGTGTCATCTATCACAATGACAGGTTTTGATTCCACATCCTTAGCCTCCTTAGCAATTTCCATGAAAATCGCATATGTAGCAGTCAAGAGAAAATCTTCCAGTACTTTTTCATGAATATAGTCTTGCTCAATATCAAATATCAATCTTTTATGGAACTCCTTCACCTTAGTCTTTATGTCATCTAATTTTTTCCTTGTATCAAAATAGAGCAGCTGCAAGCTTCCTGGTGAAGGGGATACTATCCATTTCAACTTCTTCTTAGAAGATGAATTAGTAGTTGATGAAGACAGCCGTAGACCCTTAATTTTGGTACTGGTCCAAATATATAATTTTTATTTAAAAGCCAAATCACGTCTAAATCTAATAACAAGTCACAAAATAAACCAATTGTAATTATTTAATATTTGGATTGCCAATTATAATTATTTAATATTTAGATTGTGCCGGTTCGGTGACTATTGTGGTTAATATGTTAATTGGTCGGACCGCTTGGCCCAATTTGGTGGGGCCTTCAATGCAGGTTTTTCTTTCTAAACTCTATCTATTTTAATATCCAATATCTATGTTTTTCTTTTAAACATTAAACATTGATTGTTGATTGATCCAGTAGCTAACTAATTTGAGTTATGGTTTAGCATAAACTTTAATAATAATGATCAAATTGATATATTCTTTCATTCGGTAGCTATGTTTGGTATTTTTACATGTTCCAACATGTTAAAATTATGAATCCAGTCTAAATAACACAACTTAGATAATCTATTGGCTATAAAACCTAAGTCCCTACTTGTTTAAACTCAAAACCCTAATTTCCTAAATCTGCAGAAATCAAAAACCCTAATTCTAAATACCTAAATCCTAATCTGCCTAACTATCATCCAAAACCCTAAGTTTCCAAATCCTAAACCTATTTTTCAAATATTAAAACCTTAATTATGTGATTCCCAAAAACCCTAATCCTTAACCCTAAATTGCAAGCCTTAATTTGTAAAACCTTAAACCTAACTTCTAAAGCCTTAACTTGTAAGACCCAAACCTTAAGTTTCCCAAACCCTTAGCCAAAACTCTAAACCTTAATCTGTAGCTCCTAAATCATAATTCCTTGAATCCTAATTCTTGAAATACTAATCCAAAACATTAAATTCTAAAAAACCCTAAACTTCATCCAGTAGCCATAGTCCTAAATTTTTAAAACCCTAAAAAAAATCTAGTTTTCAAATCAAAATCCTAATTTCACCATTAAAATCTTAAAAATCCTAATTTTGTCCTAAAAGCCCTTATTTAATCATAACAATCCTAAAATCATCTATAAGCCCTAATTTAATATGTAAACCCTAAATTTGTATATTTGATGCTTAATTTAAATATTAAAACCTAGATTTAATTATTTCATGTTTATGATGAATAATTTATTTATGCTCTATTTATCATGAAATGACTTGCTTTTAATTATTATGAATGTCAGAATGGTTTAATTCATTTGGTTAGTTATTTTAATATTGATTATTTTAGTTTCAATGATGTAAGAGGTATGTTCCCACTTTGTGGGTACCTCATTAGTTAAGTTCAAATGTAATTTAATATATTTTGAATTTTGGATTAATGCAAAGAGCATGTTTCCATTAAATGGCAGATATCCTATTTTATTTAGTTTTGGATATTGGACATTGTTGTAAGGGCATGTTTTCATCCTTCAATGGTGCCTATTTTATTTGTTTTATCTTAATAAGATGATGAATATTTAGTCCTTTTAAATTGCATATAATATGAATGATGTCATAATATTTAAGAATTTAATAATGTTTAGACCTAAAAAAGAGGCTGGTTCTAATGAATTGGGCGTTATGGAGGTGTTGGGTCATTCTCACATTCCTCATATGTACTTAACTTTCGGAACATATTAGAGGGTTAGAAATTCCTTAGGAATCAAGTCATCCACCTCTTTTTTTTCTCCCGTTCCGTCCGGGTAGTGACTCCATTTTCTCCGGGTTTAGGCCCATGTTCTCTAAGGCCCTGAGCCTAACAGTGCCGAAGTCGTAAGAACCATCCCACATGGAAGTGGGGCCAAAAATCTCTGCTCACAGTGACGACTCCGCTGGGGATAAGAGAAGTTGATTCCATTAGTTTTTATATTATTTATTTTTTCTTATTATGATATTATCCATTACATCATTTAGTTTGCATTGTGCGCATGAGTTAGGATGCCCGTGTAACCCGTGTTATGTTATGTAAGGGATATAATTTTTTCACTCACGATATGGAGATCAAGTATGGCATAACCACTCATAGTCTTATACCTTTTGGTATATATTTACTATGGGAGCCTAAACTTTTCAACCCAAAAGACAAAAGCGCATGCAATTGGCCTAGTTACTTTTTTTAGATTTTTACCTCAAATGTTTATTATTTGACTATGATTGATATATCTTAGTTTGAACCATGGCTTATTTGGTTTGTTCTTTTTCTAATATGACCTAATTATATTGTAAGCTTAAAATAATTTTCATCCCTTTAAACCCAAAAGACCAAAACTATTTTCAAAATTTTTAAGATGGTCTTTTGGACATAAAATCTTTTAAGATGGATCAAAAATCTTTTTCCACCTCATGGCTTAAACTTAAAAGCCCAAAATTCATTTCTAAACAAACCTTGTTATAATGGGCTTTGAAAAATATTTTTCACTTCATCTAAAATTACAACTTTGTCTTAAATGAGCTTACACCTATTTAGGCCAATTATGAAAAACCAAAAATCAATTGTGGGCGTAATTTATACCAAGAATTATTAATCATGGGTTTGCTTATGGCATGAATCATTAGTTTTTTTTTTCAAATAGAAAATCTATTTATGATAAACCTTTTAATTTAGTTTTAGTCCACCACATAGCATAAAAGCTATCTTTAGTTGATTTAATGGATTAAAGCCTAATTAATAGAAATTATCATGAACTGACTTCTATGTTTGAAAATACAAATATTGATTAAAACCGTCCGAGTGAATTTTTTAAAAATAAGATATCCCATTTTGGTAATTTCTTGACCATATATCTAGGAAAAGAGACTCGCCATTCGTGTGTGGAAGTTATAAGGTTGGAAGGAACATCCTAATTATCTTTGATTATTTGTTATTTATGCATATATGCATTGCATTACATGTCATTGATCCTTTCTGGCTCACAGATCGGGAGCATGGAAAATCAAGAGTGTACGACAATCTAACCAACGCCAGTGACATAGAATGAAGTAACAACTCTGTCATCTTCTCACCAAAATTAATGGAACCTGAACAAATTCAAAAGATGGTGGATGACACCCTTAATGCCAAGATGAATGAACTAAAGATGGTCTTGGCTGAGACCATGAAAAGCCAATTGGCTACACTATTGGAAAATAATATTGAGGCATTTGCTAGTACTAAGAAGCAGAAGGACAAAGGAAATGCTAAGGTTAGTGAAGAAGCCTTTGATGATGACAAAGAAGTTGTTGTTGATGATGATGATGACTGAGCTCAATGCTTCTAAGATTCTCAATATAAGAAGAAAGAGCCAAAGGTTGTGGAAAGATCAATTATGAAAAAGACTGAAACTTCAAATATGGAGAAGATGATTGCTGATTTGGAGAAGAAGTTTGAAAAGAAGCTAAAAACTGAAGAGATGTTGGAGGTGGACAAGTTGTTTGAATAAGATGAGGAAGTCCCATACAAATTCAAGGTGCCCTCTTTTGCTAAGTTCGATGAAACTGATAACCCTCATCTTAATGTCAATCAATATATCACTGCAATGCAATTTGCCCGAGCAACTAAGGTACTCAAACTCTAAGGTACTTTATGCTCTCATTAGAGGATAGTACTCAAAAGGATTGGGATTCATTGTATAAGGCCTTCATCTATTAGTATGGCTACAATGCTAATAAGAAGTTACATTAATGGAAGTTGAAATGATCAAGCTGAAACAAAATGAGAACTTTGTTGACTATATGAAAAGGTGGAGAAACAAAGCTGCATTGCTCAAGAAAAGGCCAGATGAGTCAGACCAGATTAGGATGATTGTGAGAGGGGTGCTACCTAATCTTTGTGAAAGGATGTCCCACACCCTTATTAGAGATTTTAAAGATCTCCTTCAAGCTAGCTTGCAAATAGAAGAATGAGAAAGAGAGAAGAATCATTTTTCTACAAGAAAGAACGAAAAAGAAAATTATCAGTCTGGTAATTAAAGCACACAAAAGGCAGTTGATATTAATGCAACTAGTCATGGAGGAAGAAGGCAATTTTCGGAGTTAGGAAAGCCACTGTCTTGGGTTCTCAATAAGCTACAAAAGAAGAGACCGTTACAACGATTGACTCCTTGCCCTTTGCCAAATCCTCTACCATCTAGTTTTGATGCTAAGTCATGTTGCCAATTTCACTAAATGCAACGGTATGAGATGTACAAATGTTTAAGGTTGAGGCATGAGATCCAGAAATTGATTGATAGTGAAAAGTTGCTCGAACCTAACAAGCCTAGACAAAGGATAATTCTCTGCCAAGGTTCAACAAAGTACCACCACCAGCAACTTTCATGATCAGAGGAGGCTTGAATGAGAAGTTTGTTTTGTTTTCTTTCAAAGATGTAGGTGATGAAGCAACTAAAGAAGAAGAGGTACTTTGAAATATAGAGCAAGTTGTGGTTAAAAAGGAAGTAGCCATCTATGTTGTGAACAAGTTCTGAGATTCAACTGATAGCGATGATGATTCTAAACTAAAGAAGGAGGAGTGGACTTGGTCTGAGCCCGAAGAGGATGAGGTAGTGAACACATGCTCTAGTAAGCCTTATGCAAGGCCTTCACCAAAAGAAGCAGAGGCTGACAAAGGGAAGGATGTTGAAAAAGAAGTAAAGGAAGATGAAGATGACACAGTCCTTAAGCAATTGCAAAGGACCCAAACAAACGTGAGCATTTGGGATCTATTGGCCACATCTAAGAAACATCATAAAACTATGGCCAAGGCTTTGGCTAACATGCCAATTTCTACTTCTGTAACACCGGATGAGCTAGTTAATTTCATAAATATTGAAGGAATGATGAAGTATGAAGATATTCAAAAGAAGAACAAGGTTGATGTAGGAATGGTGTCATTTTCAAATGTAGATTATCGGAAGAGGGAAGAAATCACATCTTCCCGCTTTTCATCAAAGTGAAAGTCAAAGGAAAGAAGACTCCGTGTGTCATGGTTGATGATAGATTTGTCATAAATGTGTGCCCACTCAAGATCCTACAAAAGCTAGCTATGTCAACAAGAGATTTGAGTCCAACCGAGGTGACCATTAGGGCTTAAGACAATACTAAGAGGTATGCTGAAGGGACTTTTAAAGCTATTGTGAAGGTTGGCCCCATTGAATCCATGGTTGAGTTTGTGGTTTTGGATATACCCATCACCTTCGCATTATTGTTGGGTCGACCTTGGTTCCATCCTCTTAGTGGAGTTCCTTCTACACTCCATAAAAAAATCAAGTTCCCAAATAGGGATAAGACAGTGGTTATCGAGGCTAAAGATAATGAAGTGGTAAATGCTTTGATGATTGAGAGGCCTCACAATAGTTTTCAAGTAGATGTTGTTTCTGATAATGAGATAATGGGTTCTAGAATTCTAGCAATGATGAAGAAAATGAACTATCTACCAGGTATTGGCCTTGGAAAAGAGAAGGCAGGTGTAACAGAGCTTCTAGATTTCAAGACTCAAACTTCCAAGAAAGGGTTGGGATACAATGAAGCAAATGGAGGTGTTCTTCTGAAAAAGAATGAGAAGATGAGTTTTCCTCCACTTGAAAAAATATTTATCAAAGCACCAGAGCTAGGAATACTGCAAGGAAAGCCAGAGCCTATTATGTTCATGGGAAAGATGATCCCTCGGTTTGAAATCTTTGCTGATGTTGCTGAATTGGTGGAATAGACGGAGAAAAAGCTTGAATTGCCAACTGACAAAGAGCCTAGCTCAGAAGAATCCAGGGGAAATTGCTACTCTCATCGAAGAACAGTTTGAGAACCTTGTAGTTTATGATGATGAGAACATTGATGTTAATTCTGATTTTGATTTTAATTTGTCTGCTCTATATGAGGATGATGGTTTTTTCTTTTCCAAAATGAATGCAATAAATTCTGATTTTGCTTACTCGTGTGATGTTTTTCCTGATGGTTGTATACATTTAAATAGTAGTTACATGAGCATTTTTAATATTAACTCTGTTGATACACAATCATTAAATTTGAAAATAACCGATAATCTTAAAAATATTAGCATAACATCTAACTTTATTCCTGATGAGATAGAAAGATTAGAAAAAATATTTAAAAAATATAAAGAAGTCTTTGTTAGGTCTTATGAGGATATGCCTGGAATTGATCGAGATATAGCTGAGCACATGATTCCCACTTACACTCATATGACCCATGTCAAACAAAAGCTTAGACAGTTAAAATCGGAATGGGCAAAGCTGATCAAAGAAGAAGTCACTAAGCAAATACAAGTAAAGTTTCTTGAAGTGATAGATTATCCAGACTGGTTAGCCAACAAAGTTTTCGTGCCAAAGAAAGATAGGAGAATTAGGGTTTATGTGGACTGTAGAGACTTGAACAAGGCTTCCCCTAAAGATGACTTTCCTTTACCCCATATAGATATCCTTATTGATAGTGCAGCCTTTAGCGTGCTACACTCATTTATAGATGAATTTTTTAGATACAACCAAGTGTTAATGGCCTAAGAGGATAAAGCTAAAATTGCCTTTATTATTACGTGGGGAATATTTTGTTATAGGGTGATGTTATTCGGGTTAAAGAATGCTGAAGCAACCTACCACCTTGTTTCATGACATAATGTATAAGGAAGTTGAGGTCTATATTGATGATATGATGGTGAAGTCGGATACAAGAGAGCAGCATTTCCAAAACCTGAAGATATTCTTTGAAAGAGAAGTGAAGTATAATCTAAGGTTGAATCCAAAGAAGTGTATGTTTGGAGTTACTTCTGGCAAAATGTTGGGGCACATGATTATCCCAAATATCATTGAGATTGACCCTGACAAGGTTAAGGCAATCAGGGAGATGTCGGCCCCTAAGATGGAGAAGGAAGTTTGAGGGTTCATTGAACGATTACAGTATATTAGCAGGTTCATATTAAGGCTTACCATAATTTGTGAACTTATCTTTAAATTACATAAGAAGAATAAGCCAGTCAAATGGAATGAAGAATGTGAAAAGGCCTTTAAGCGTATAAAATAATATTTACTGAACCCACCTATTTTGAAAGCACCTAAATCTGACAGACCTTTGTTACTATACTTAGCAGTAGAAAAAGAGTCAATATGAGCAATGCTATCCCAAGCAAATGAATTGGGGGTTGAACACGCAATTTACTATTTGAGTAGAAAGGTCTTACCTTATGAAATTAAGTATATTATCATTGAAAAGACCTGTATAGTTGTGGTTTGATTTTCTAAGAAATTACAACATTACTTTCAATCATATAGTGTGGAAACGATTTTCAGGTTGGATCCAATGAAATATTTAAGGGGGACACCCTTGTTAATTGGGAAATATGGTTGATGGTTGATAATTTTAGAAGAATTTGAGATTGAATATGTAACCAGAAAAGCCATCAAAGGTAGAGCAGTAGCAGAATTCCTAGCTCAGCAGCCATTGCCAAATAGTGAGGAAGTGGTTTTGAAATTTTCAAATGAACATTTAAAGGCCATAGAAGTACAAGGATTGAAGATGTATTTTGATAGAGCAGTAAATAGAAAGGGAGCAGGTTTGGGGGTAGTACTCGAATAACCTGAAGGGGAGCTCATTCCTCTAGCTAAGAAGTTAAAGTTCAGGGCAACCAATAACATGGTGGAGTATGAAGCGTGTATCTTTGGTTTGGAAATTTTAATGATTATGAAGGTGGATAAGGTGCAAGTCTTTGGTGATTCATTGCAAGTGGTATCCCAAGTAAATGGAGAGTAGGAGTTGAAAGAAGAGAAGTTAAAACTATACCACAATTATTTGACCATGATGAAGAAGAATTTTAAGGAGTGCAGATTTATACACTTACTAAGATAAGAAAACCATATGGCCGATTCCCTATCCATATTGGCTTCGGTGTGGTAGAATCCTATCAACTTATTTTTTAAGCCTCTGATTTTGATCAGTTCATCAACTCCTTGCTATGAATATGAAACGATCATGGAAATTGATATAGACCATGATGCGTGGTATGACACCATAAGATGGTTCTTGGAGAATAAGGAATAATCGTTGGGGGCAACAAGGGAAGAGAGAAGAGCCATAAGGTGATGGTCCTTATAATACATCACCTGTCATGGAGAGTTGTATCAAAGATGGACCGATGGGGGTACACTTAAGATGCTTGAGGAAGTATGAAGTTGAGCAAATCATGTCGGAAAGATATGCAGAAGTTGTGGACCACACATGAATGGATTAGCCCTAGTTAAGAAGATAATTTGACAAGGTTACTACTGGTTGACCATAGAAAGATATTGTATTGAGTTTGTGAAGATGTGCCAGCAGTGTTAGATGTACGAAAACCTAAATCACCTACCTCCTGAAGAATTACATTCTATGTCTTCACCCTGGCCTTTTGCAACTTGGGGATTGACATTATTGGAGAGATACATCTGACAGCTTCAAACAGTCACCGATTTATTATCGTGGCAGTGGATTATTATTTAAAATGGGTTAAAGTATAATCTTTCAGCAAGTTGAGGGTAAGGCAAATGGCTAGATTTATTGAAAATAATCTCATCTGCAGGTATAAGGGCCCCACACAATATGATATTGGACAATGGGGTACAGTTTCAAGGAGCAGTTCAGGACTTATTCTCGAAGTTCCAAATCCATCATCACCAATCCTTCCCTTATAGACCGAAGGCTAATAGTGCAGTGGAAGCAACAAATAAGACAATTAAGCAAGATGACTAAGATGTATAGGGATTGGTCGGAGATGCTTCATTTTGTTTTATGAGGCTACAGGACTGGTATGCAAACCTCAACTAGAATGACACCTTTTTCCTTGGTTTATGGGATGAAAGTAGTGTTACCAATTGAGATCGAGATCAAATCATTGAGGGTGGTCCTAGAAGCTGAATTGCCTGAGGCGGAATGGGTAGTGAGTAGATGCACACAATTGGCTTTGTTAGAAGAGAGAATGTTAAAAGCATTGTATCATCATCAACTGTATCAAAGAAAGATAGCTCAGAAATGTATAAAAGGGTTAAGATCAGAAAGTTTAAAGTTGGAGACTTTGAAGTAGTGTAAGCCTAATGTCCTTGATCTAAGAGGAATGTTTAGACCTGGTTGGAAAGGGTCATACGTTATGAAGCAAGTCATGAACAAGAGTGCAGTCAAGCTATCAGACATGGATGTGAATGAGTTTAGTGAGCCAGTGAACATTGACAGGTTGAAGAGGTTTTATGTATAAAAAAAAGCTCGCTAGGCTGAAAATCCAAAAAGGGCAGCCTAGGCTAAAGTTAGAGTAGTTCGCTAGTTCTGAAAATCCAAGAGGGCATGCTAGGCAATAATTAGGGCTAAATGAGAGAAAATTATCAATTAGAAAATCCAAAAGGGCAATTTAGCCACATGAGTGATCTTGTATATGCTAGCTTTATATTTGGTTATTCCCTAACTCAATAAAATAAAGTTAATAATAAAATTATTCTATGTGCACTATTTCAAAATAATTTGACCATTATGGTAAAATAAATAATACAATAGCAAAAGATGATGACAAATTATAAAAGAAAAGAAAACATCTTTTATTATTATTATTATTATTCATCCTAACATTATTTTTTTCTAAGGAATTGATAAGTGTAAAATCTATGGCAGACGATAAGTGTAGCGTGCAGGCCAGCTTTGCTTCAGTCGATCCAAGAAGGCTTCAGTCAGATGGGGCATGTCCAATAATCAAGAGTAAATTTAGAACTGTGGGGTTCGACTCCATACTGGTGGCCAAATTGATGAGGATCATAACAAGTGCCTCGATGAAGAGCAGCAAGAGGAACATACATCAAATATATCCGAATGGTGACATGGGTAATCTTCCAACAAGATACCAAATAATGGATATTAAAAACAGCTCGTGAGCTGATCTAATCAACCCATTCAACATATGAGGTAGCAGGATAAAGTAATTTCCTTACAGAATGATATCATGGTAAATATCTAGTAAAGTCCCCTTATGTAAAGGCAATCAATAATTCAATTAAAAAAAACCCTGTAAGGTTGAAAACCAGCAAGGGTGGCCTAAAAAAAAATTAGGGCGGTTTGCTAGCTCCGAGAACCTGTAAGGGCGGTCTAGGCAAAAATTAGAACTAATAATAAAAAAAAAAGAAAAAAAAAGAAAGAAAGAGAAAAGAATCAGTTAAGTTGAAAACCCGCAAGGGCGGCTTAAGCGAAAATTAGGATAGCTCGCTAGTTCCGAAAACCCATAAGGGCAGACTAGGCCCAAATTATTTTTTCGAGTTCAGAACTCAATCCGGATCCAGAACCCAAACCAACTCGGCTCTAGAACCCAAATTATTTTTTGAGTCCAGAACTCAATCCAGGTTCAGAACCCAAATTATTTTTTGAGTCCATAACTCAATCCAGATCCAGAATCCAAACCAAATTCGAGTCCAGAACCCAAAACAAATTGAGTCCAGAACCCAAACTATTTTTTTAGTCTAGAACTCAATCTAGGTCCAGAATCCAAAATCATTTTCGAGTTCAGAACTCAATCTTGGTCCAGAACATGAACCAACTTGATCTTTTCAAATTAAGTTGCTTTTCACTCTTTGAATAAATTCAAGATCATTCAAGCAGGGGGCAAGATTGTAGACCCTTAATTTTGGTACCGATCAAAATATATAATTTTTATTTGAAGGCCAAATAAAGTCTAAATCTAATAACAAGTCACAAAATAAATCAATTATAATTATTTAATATTTGGATTGCCAATTATAATTATTTAATATTTGGATTATGTCGGTTCGATAACTGTTGTGGTTAATATGTTATTTGGTCGGACCGCTTGGCCTAAGTTTTGCCAATTCAACATGAGCAATTGTTTGTGCCAAATTGGCAAGAGCGAGCTGGAAGTAATCTAACTGTGTGAGGTTTTACACTTAGATTCTGCCAAGGCCATTTAGGTTTTGTTTATCCGAAATTTAAAGGGACTGGGAGGATGCCCTAGTGTCACATATAAAGAGGCAATTAATTGTCAAATTAAGGAGCTGTTTTTGAAGAGGCAGGAGCAACACAAAGGCAATTTACAAGCAGTATCTAACAAATCAACACACTAGGGCTTAGCCAAAAACCTTGAATTGACACAGGCAATAGCTTGGATCAATACTCTTTCAATTTGGTGGGGCCTTCAACGCAAGTTTTTCTTTCTAAACTCTATCTATTTTAATGTCCATTAGCTATATTTTTCTTTTAAATATTAAACATTGATCATTGATTGATCCAGTAGCTTACTAATTTGAGTTATGACTTTGCATAAACTTTAATAACAATGATCAAATTGATATATTCTTTCATTCGGTAGCTATGTTTGGTATTTTTACATGTTTCAACATTTTAAAATTATGAATCCAGTCTAAATAAAACAACTTAGATAATCTATTGGCTATAAAACCTAATTCCCTACTTGTTTAAACTCAAAACCCTAATTTCCTAAATCTGCAAAAACCAAAAACCCTAATTCTAAACACCTAAATCCTAATCTGCCTAACTATCATCCAAAACCCTAAGTTTCCAAATCCTAAACCTATTTTTCAAATATCAAAACCTTAATTATGTGATTCCCAAAAACCCTAATCTTTAACCCTAAATTGCAAGCCTTAATTTGTAAAACCTTAAACCGAACTTCTAAAGCCTTAACTTGTAAGACCTAAACCCTAAGTTTCCTAAAACCTTAGCCAAAACTCTAAACCCTAATTTGTAGCTGCTAAACCATAATTCCTTGAATCCTAATTCTTAAAATACTAATCCAAAACATTAAATTCTAAAAAACCCTAAACTTCATCCAGTAGCCATAGTCCTAAATTTTTAAAACCCTAAAAAACTCTAGTTTTCAAACCAAAACCCTAATTTCACCATTAAAACCTTAAAAACCCTAATTTTATCCTAAAAACACTAATTTAATCATAACAATACTAAAATCATCTATAAGCCCTAATTTAATTTGTAAATCCTAAATTTGTATATTTGATGCTTAATTTAAACATTAAAACCTAGATTTAATTATTTCATGTTTATGATGAGTAATTTATTTATGTTCTATTTATCATGGAATGGCTTGCTTTTAATTGTTATGAATGTTTGAATGGTTTAATTCATTTGATTAATTATTTTAATGTTGATTATTTTAATTTTAATGATGTAAGAGATATATTTTTAATTTGTGGGTACCTCATTTGTTAACTTCAAATGTAATTTAATTTATTTTAAAATTTGAATTTATGTAAAGGGCATGTTTCCACATAATTTATAATAATGTTAACAAAAAATTAATAATTTTATTAATTTATAATATTAAAAAATTGTAATTTATTTTTTTAATTTTCTTCAATTTTTATATGTTATATTTTAAAATTTTTAAAATTATTTTCTTAAAAAAACTCTTGGATAAAAAATAAAAAAATCTTGGCATAAACATTTATGATATATTTATATAAAAATAGTCGCACTAAATAAAATTAACAAAATAGACAAAAACCATTAATTTCATCACCTTCATTAATAATCTTCATGAGCTTAAAATCATAACTACTAATTTTAAATTTTAGAGAATAAGCTAAAACTATAAATATTGAAAGCCGAAAAAAAAGAAAATAGTAAAAGTTATAGAAAAATAATTGGGCAGTCTCATCCATAATCTGATCAAAATATATATATATATACATATGGTTTTTTATATTATTTTTACCTAATTTAATTAATGAAATAATTTTTCAGTTTTAAAAATTAATTAAAATTTTTAATTAATTTTTAAAAATAAAAAATTATTTCATTAACTAAATTAAATTAGATAAAAGTAATATAAAAAATAACATGTACATTCTTTTAAATTAATTTTGCAAAGGAGACTGCCCATTTTTTTTCTAATTTTTTTGGACTTCCAATAATTATACATTTGGCTTTTCTTCTAAGATTGTAGAATTGATAGTTATGATTTCAAGCTTATGAAAATTATTAATGAAGATGATGAAATTAATAATTTTTTTATTTTAATAATTTTATTTAGTGTAGCTATTTTTGTGTAAATAAATCATAAATTGTTAAGCCAAGATTTTTTTTTATTTTTAAACCAAGAATTTTTTTAAGAAAATAATTTTTAAAAAATTTAAAAATATAAAAATTAAAGAAAATTTAAAAATAAATTACAAATTTTGTAATATTATAATTTATTAATTTATTATTAAAATTATTATAAATTATGATATTAGAAAAATTAATTATGTAATATTATGAATTATTAATATTAAATATTTATTTTTAAAAATATTATATTGATATTGATAAATAATAAAAAGTTTAATTTGAACCTGGATGCTTAACTAAGGTTTAAATTGGACCATGTCGTTAGTTCAGTTAACTGTTCTATTAAAAAAAATTTAATTTGACCCGAATTTGAAAAAAAAATTTCAATTTGGTTTAAAAAAACTTTAAGGTCCAATATGATCCGCACACTATAGTACATGGTCCAAATTGGACCTTTGCCCTTTTAATAAAAATTAATTTCATATGTTAAAATATTTTTTAAACATGATATAATACTATTCTCAACCTTCACATAAATAAAAAAACTATAATGACTTTGCAATAAACTTTTGTCATAAAGTATAATTTCTCAAGCACTGTATGAAATAAATAAAATTGATTGTATCTGTTGCTCTAACTTGTTATGCAACATTCATTATGTATCTTGGTTTCCTTGTGTCCTTATGACTAGTTCATTCAAATATATGTGATCCTGGAAGATAAAAAAAACTCATAATGTCAATTAATTGGAAATAATACTAAATATTTGTAATAGAAAACATAAGTTTTGTTCATTATATGTATGACTTATAGGTTCATGATCAATAGTATGGAAGTTACTTGCATTTGCATCACTAAAGCCACCTCAATTGCTAACTCGACGACCACTTCTTCCCCTTCCCCTTCTCCTTCCCCTGCCTCTATCTCTCTGGAGCTTGATCCAATTTTGAAAGTATAGCAATTAATTCGAGGCCTACCTCAAGAGCAAACAATTATTGGATCCATTATTGTTTGTTCACCTTCTTCATTCACTTTATCATCATCTACAATGATTGGAATAGCCATTCTGTCATTGCAATTCATCATAACCCTCTTTAATTCAAGAAGCTTTGCCTTAATATAGTCCATTTTTCTCATATTGTCCATGCCAATATCTGTAACTTGCTCGAAATAGTTTAATAGCTGCTTATATCTGTTGTACTCCTTTGCCATGTTAGAGTAACCTTCTAAAAAGAATTTCTTCAAATGAGGATGATAAACATCCTTTCTCCACCTTTTGATGACATTCCTTTGATAAACTTCATTAATTCTTTTTGTCAGCCATTACTTTAAAAATATGGCAGCATAAGATGCCTATGGATTTAAATAACTTGCAATTGCATTTCAAGTATTGACCAATTATCCTGTATTCAATAGTGAAAACAAACTCATTTCTAAAAAAAATTATGTTTTATTGATCTATCTGTAATGTTGAAAACCTCAACTCTTGGCTATGTTTCTATAGTGTTTCCTTGATCGTCTATAGACATGCTCAATTTGCAATGGTATAACAGTATCATCTCTTTAAAAAACAACTTGAATATTGGATAGGTTAGAGAATGTTGCATTTGTTCTTCCCATGAGAATCTAGGCTCACATTTTGTATCTATTTACTTTGACTTCAATTTAGTTTTGATCTCTTTCTTATACTTATCTCTTTTTTTATATATAGAAATACTAATCTCTTATTGCTAACTCATATTGCTCGACAAAATGCTTCAATTTGATCCTACTATTTATAAATCTATAGAAAAATGCATGTATTCCTTCACTCCTCTATGTGGACAGCATTCTGGCCCAAAAGAAATGTCTAAGGTAAATAGGAACCCCATTTTGTCTTTCAGGATACAATTTCATCAACCAATCATTTCTTTCTAAATGATGGTTTGTAAAAAAAAGCAACACATCTTCTCTCAAACTCCTCTATAGTTAAGCTATCAAAAACTAATGCTTTGAATTTCTTCTTAGCATCACTATCTCCTCAACACCCCTCAACTTCATAAGCAAAATTTTTAATATATGCCATAAGCAATATCTATGAGTTGTATTCAACATCACTTCATGAATAGCCACCTTAATGCTTTTGCAATGATCGGTCAATATACCATTTGGCTGTACATCTCCCATTGTAGCCAACCAACTAGAAAACAATCACTTAAAATTTTTGCATCCTTATGTGAAACTAAAACACAACCTAAAAAATTGATTGACACTAGTGATTTACGACAACAAATGTAGCAAATGACATCCTATACTTATTTACAAGATAAGTTGTGTTAAAACACACAATATCATACAACTTTTGATGAGCTGCTTTACCTTATAGGTGTATCCATATAACATTTCTCAACCTACCAACACAATTAATATCCATCAAGTGAAAAAAACCCCTATCCTTGCTTTGAATCTCACAAAAATACTTACTAATCGACTCAGCATCAACATTTTCAAGTCTTAGTCTCCGATTAATATGAATAAAGTTTATGCATTCCTCTAGTAAACAACCCATGTTTTTTAGCCCACAAATTGCACTTCAATCAGTTTGATACTCTTACATATTCTTAAACTAGCTCTATCATTTGCCTTTAGACTCCTCTTTAAACTATTACTCATTTACCTATGCTCAACCATAAGTCTCGACATGTTAGCATATAGAGAATGAGTATGGTCGTGCACTACTTTTATAACATGCCAAGTTCCATCATCTTCTATAGTAGTATTCACTCTAGCGAGACAATTTGTCCTTTTGTTGAACTTAGCCCATGATTCCTTCCTCCCCTTGTCATAAGCAAGTCACACATACTTTGGAAAATCACCACCCTTTTTAACTACTGATCTTCTCGTAACATAAAATCCTTTAATTTTAGCATGATTTTTATAAAAATTGAATAATGTACTAATGTTGGGGAATCACATACCTGTATATATACATATATATCAGCCTATATATAGTAATTTGAATGGAACATAAATACACTGACCACTAAAGGATACTACTTTAATAATTATTTAAATTGCATAGTAAATAACAAACTAAGTGGAAAAAAATTACAATCTCACAAATATTATTGAAACTTATGCAATACTATTTCTAAATCAAGATTCTTCATTTACCTAAAGAGCAATAATAAAAAGCTACTAAATAACTAACTAGCAAATACAAAGATAGATAAAATTTTTGGCAAATAAATATTGCATACATAATAACTAAGGGGGTTCATTTTATTACAGAAATAATAAAATAAACAATATAAACTACATTTTACTATACTTCGTCTAGTTAACTTCTAGAAACTACAATTGCAATATATAAATAAAGGTTGCTTTGTCTACATATTTATAATGCAACACAATTGTAATATTATTCAATTTCTTTTCATTTTTTCAACACATTTTTTCATTATATGAAGGTTATTTAGGATAACTTCTAATTTTTAAGCGATAATATGCACATCTGAATAACAAAGCAAGAACTTTATACCATAGTTTCAGCAAAGGACATTTCTCCATTCTTCAATTTCATTGCTATATGAATATTAGAGGGAAAATATCTGTTTATAATTATTTCAATATTGTTTTGTTTACCTTGCTGTATAATCTCCACCATCATGTGCAGATGCTCATTTACATGTGAAGGAAAACAAAGAACAAAACTCACATGTCACTAGACCTATGTCTTCATCTTTCAATCCATTATCATATTCATCATTACCATCATTTTCCTCGTCCTCTTGTAAATTCTAAGCATAGTCATCTCCATTGTTGTCTCTACCAACATATTCCACTGATGAAACATCATTTTCATCGATGTATATGCTGTCATCTTCTGAAAATCTAAAAATATCATTCAATCTTCCCCTTAAATTGTCCTCTCTGTTAAAATTGTATTGGCTATTTTGACCTTGAATTGTATTTCTATCCATGCTTCAGATTTTCCTTGCTACAAAGTTCTCAGACTATTTATATCCATTCAATATACTTTTTTAGTTAAAAAATTTTGTATTTCTTAATTTTCTAATTAATTCTAGATAGACAAAGTAATCATTTAGCAGTACTTTCAAATGTTTTGAGTATACAAACTCATTAACTATCAGTATCTATATTATATATATAAAGCCAAAGATATAAAAAGTGTTGAAAGAGTGACATATCATCAATTTTTCAAAATAATGTTCTCACATTTTTTTTCTTTTTTAATTAATTTTTATTTAATTTTAATAATTTATATAAAATTTAATATTTATTATGTTTGTAACTATTAACCTCTTATTAAATAACTACCAATTAATATAATTGAATAATATTAATTAAATAAATTATGTTTGTGACTTTTAATTTTCTAAAAATTAATTACACATAAATATAATTAAATTAAATTAAATTACACATTAATATAATTTAATAATATATTTATATATTTTTTAAAAAATTTAAAAAGTTAAAAAAATATAAAACTCTTAACATTCATAATAATTTATAGATATATCTAGGATAAAAGCTAATAATTTATAAAATATAAATATGTGACGTTTTATCTTCATGCATTAATTAATAATTTCAATTTTAAAATTCATTAGTAATTGTTAATTATTAAAATTATTAATTTATTAATAATATATAAATATGACTTTTTATCTTCACATGTTAAGAGTTTCAATTAAAATATATACCAACAATTATCTATTCATTAACAATTTACTAATATATTAAATATTTAACCTCTCATCTTCATCATTTAATTCACTTATGAAAATTTTCTTCATTTAATTATTTATTTCGAGACTATATATCCCTTTAAATTAGCTTTAATTGTTCAAAATTCTCTTTAAATTTACAATGAGGAATTAAATGAAAAGTAATATAATAAAAATTTCGATGAATTTGCAAATTCTTCAAGTTACAGAAATTTGTATCATAAAAAAAAGATCAAATATAAAAGTTATGTTGGATTCAAAGAGATACAATTATGGTAAATTCAAAACTCTTATTTTTAATATTTGTTTTCTCTATTTTTAATATTTTTTATTATAAAAATATTATAATTAATTTTTTATTTTAATATTAATTTTATAATTAATTTTTTCTATAAATCTATTACCAGCTCATCACATCTTATGTAATCTATAGTATTTTTCTTAGTACTGTTACAAATTATTTTTTGACTATTAGATATACGTTGGACAAACTCTCTTTATAATGGAGAAAGCATCATAATCTTATATGCTACTTTACATAATATATAAATATTAAGTTTAATTTTTCAATTTAATTCAAAATAATAAAATTTATATAAAATTAAGAAATCTCATTCGCATTTGAATTTAGAATTAAATAGTCATGAATAAAATAAAAAAAATACAAACGGTTTTTGTTTTCCAAACAAAGGTCAAATCCATTACTCAATTTGCTAGAGAATTATATTTCATTATAGACACATTTTTCATTTCATAATAATGAGAGAAATTAGTTATTTTTATTAAAAATATAAAATTACATAATATTTTCTTATTATATATATTATTTTAATATAAATTATAGTCATTAAATATTTTAATAAGTAATATTAAATATAGATATAATAGACATTTTTATATATCAATTGATTTATTAAAATGATAAATATGATATAATTTATAAATAAAAATATATATACTTATCAACTTAGACTAGAGAGCAATTAATATTTATAATTAGGATCCATTTGAACTTAGAATAAGAAGATTTTTCAATAAAGAAAAAAAGAAAGTTTTCAACAACGTTAGTTGAAACAAATTTAAGTTGAATGTAGCTAACCAACTTCTGTTAAAATAATTTTTAGCCATTGGTCTACTAACTACAAATTAATATGAATAAATTAATAATTTTATTTAGAATTGAGTTTAAAGCCATTTATATAAATTGGGTTTCTGGCTTTATTATAAATTTTTAAAGCTTTTACCTTCTTATGAAATTATACTTAAAAATAAAAAATTAAAGATAATTTTTTCTCTTTTTAAACACTAAATAAAATAAAAGTCAAATTTTTAGTAATAATGTGCACAGAGTGCCAAATATACTTTTTTAAATTAAATTTCGTTAATCATTTATATAAATATTATTATGAAAGAATTGAAGTTATGAGTTATAATATACTTTAGATAATCTAATATGTTATTTAGCTTAAATTTGAACATTTTTTTGTTGTTTGTAAATGTGATAGAAAAATATTATTACGGTAATACTATAATACTATATAAATTAATGTTGATATCATATAATTAGGTTATTATACTCATTAAATAATAAAAATAAGTCAATACATTTAAGAATCTAATTTAACTATAATATTTAGTATTTCGTATAATATATTATGATGAAATTGAAAATATAACAATAAAACTATGAAAAGATAATAATTATGAAATTCTATTTAATAACTTTTTTTTAAAAAATAATTTTACATAACATAAATTTATATTAAAATTTTTTTACAAATTAAGCTAAATTAATGAAAATTTATACTAACAGTATATTATACTAATAAATTTTTTTAGAACTTTAAAAAAATATTGTTATAAAAAAATTAAACATAACATAATATATGATAACTATAATTAAAGTATATAAAATACAATAAAAAATAAATCTGCATGATCTACGCGTAGTTTTGATAATACTGAAATTGCAAAGTGGATATTTCTAATGTGTATCATTTAATGAGGACATTTGGAGAGAAATAAACAGCTAGTTTTGGAGCCAAAATTCTCAGATGGGCACTTTTATCTTTGAACATGGTATGACTGAATTTTGGCCACCTTAATATGACCAACTTGCTTTTGCCAATTATAAAATATACACTCAATTATCTTTTCAATGAAAAAAAAATATCTACACAAATTTCTTTACCCAGTCATGACTTTTCATTAGAGTGGATATAATTGCTTTTATACCATTCAGTTTTTCATCTTAAAATCAATGTAACAACTACACCAAAACTCTTTATCTTTCTTAAACATAAATTTGAATTTTTTTAAGGCTGATTCATAAAAAAAACTATTAAAAATAGGATGAAATTGGCATATCAAAATAAAAAAAAAAGAAGATTAAATTAACATTAAAAATAAAATGAAATTGTTATTAGAGAAGAAAAAACAAGTAACTTGCAAAACACAATATGAGTGCATTCTCATATTTAAGGCAAAAAATAGGATTTAAATCTCTATGATCTTGATTAGACTTTCTTTTCTTGCTAACAACTTTTTATGAAATATGATTCACATCATATTTTTTCCTTTTCTAGACATGTGGTAATATTATGACCAAATTGCGTTCAAAAGTGACATTTTTTTATTGTTTTACCAATTGTTTTTCACCTATCATTCTTTTCTTTCTCAAACAACCCTTAGCTGTTGAAATTGGAGGATAAAAATGACACTATCATTATCAAGTGTAGCTTTAGCACTAGATGATCCTTCAATATTGATATTTCTTCTTCATGAGGTATCGAAACAACTTCCAACCCTTGAAATTTGTCATGTTGCCTAGGAGCTAAATATATTATTCATTCTTTGTATAATTTTTATTTATCTAATTTTATTTTAATTTGTATTACGTTGGTAATAATTTGTCATGTTGAACAATATATATGATAATTAAAAAAATCAAACTTACTAGTTTGATGAATCGACTTAAAGATGAGCGTGATGAGATATAACACTTGATAAAAACATATATCATTTCTAATCTTCTAGTAGTTGTCGTACCATAAAAAAATTAGTCAAGAAGATAAGCAGGCACCCAAAAATGATTGATTTGATATAGATCCTTATTTTTTTTTTTTGTAAATTATACTTTGAAATCACAAGAGTCCATTGATGTTTAAAATCTTCAATAGTACCGAGCTTATACAAATTGTAAAATCAATAGACCATTCAAAATAATTTTTTCAAAGAATTGGAGTAAACCAACCACTAAATTTATTTTTTTATGTGCCACATACAGAAGGCATTCTTCGTGAATGACATTTTCTATTGAAATTGTCTTAGTGATCCATGGATCTTGATAAGTGATAACTGTTAAAGGTGGCTTCCTCATTAGTTTTATAAAAGTCTGCAAGTCGATGTCAAGTTTATTAGAATAAATATTATCATTCAAAAAAGAAATCATAATCATTTATGTATGTCGATTAAAATTTCTCAACATAAGATGTTTAAATTAAAACTAACAAGGACTATTTTTGCACGCAAATTGAGATAATCGCCATTATCTATAATTATCAAAATTTAAGGGTGTTCATAAGACCTAGTAGCATAAGTAACCCTACCCTATCCAACCCAACTCAACTAGGTTGGGCCGGATAAAAAGAGTACTCAAGTTGGGCCTTAAGTTTAATTTTTAAACCCTAATAAATTTTAGGTTGGGCTTCGGGCCAGAAGAAATTTTCTTCGGGCTAACCCGACCCCCCTGAATTATACATATAAAGATTTTTATTTTGAAAAAATTACAATCTATAACACACTTTTTAATTTTTTTTTAAAATACCCTATGTTTTTAGTATACTTTTAATATAGTAAATGTATACTCAATGTATACTTTTAAAAATTGAATATACCTTTAATATATCAAATGTATACTAAAAATATACCTCTAAAAATGGTATTTTTAAAATTAAAAGTTGAAAAGGGGTATTTTTAAAATTAAAATTAAAAAGGGTTATTTTTAAAAATATTTTTATTTTTTAAGGTAATTTTGAAAAAAACCCTTTTATTTTTTATATAAAATGTATATTATATATAAAGTAAAAAAAACAGAAATAGACTTGTTAGTCCAACTGGCCCAACTAGCCTAGGCCAACCAGGTATGTTTGGCTTAGTGCCGATATACAGGCTTAATTTTTAAGCCTGAGTTATATTCAGGCCAGGCTATGGACTAAAGATAAATCTAGCCTAGACAAGTTCGAGTATACCCCCTATGTAAATTGACAAACTAGTAAAACAAAATCCAATATTTCATTGGAAAAGAAATTGAAAATCAACAAAATAAAATAGTCCAATTAAAGAAAAAAAATATTTACCTTCATTAGCTATCTAAATGTTTTGATAGTTTCATTGCCAAGAAGAGCACAATCAAATAAAGTTGTTATTCCATTATTATCTATACTAATGAAGATACCAAAAGACACAACATAACAATTTATTTTATAAGTGGTGTCAAATGAGATAACATCTATATATTTTTGGTACCAATTAAAACAATTAAAAGGAGACTAAAATATATTCTCTAATCTTCCATACTCATCAACTGTTTATGCATTTTGAAACCTTGTGTCTTCATCTTTAGCATGGTCGCAATATTGTAAATTTTCATAACATCATTTTCCATATATTTTTTTGGTAAATCTTCACCAAAAAGTTATGGATATCTTTACTAAGAAATGAAATATCTTTAGGAGTCACACTTTTTTCAAGAGCCATGCAACGAATTATCTGATTAACAAAAAGATCAACTTCTTTGTAAAATAAAATATGCTCCTCTTCTACTTTAGAGAGAGCACGATAAGCTGGCAAAAATTGTACTTGTTTAGTAGTCGACAAATTATTATTGTGCTATTTTATGAATTCTACAACATGTCATTCTTCTAAAAAAATGTCAAATGATTTTCTTGGCCTAATCCTCGTATAAGCCTTACAATCTCATCTTGATGATTCTATATTGCATTGTTGTTTAGATGGATCATCAATTTTGGAATCTGGATATCCTTCACGGTGACAAAAAAAGTCTCATCTTATTATTTTTCCATTTTTAATTTCAGTACGACCTCTTTGAATTGAGAACCCATTGCTTTTGGCATAACCTTTATAATGAATAAAAGCTTCTTCTTGGCTTAAAAAACATTGGCCAAGAAAAGATTCAAATACTAACTCTTCCCTAATTCAATAATTGTTTCATTTGGATTCTCAAAACTTTGGTCCTCTATATGTTAATTCAAATCATTCGAAAACTCACTTAAATAAAAAATAATTCCAACCATCATTCTAGTTAGGTTAAATTATCTAATCATAAATCATTAGAAAAAATTTGTTAAGTTCATTTGAAAATATAAGGGGTGGAAGAAGGGAATGGTAATAACATAAATTGATGAATATTACTTACATTTCATGTTCTTGTCCTTTTCAATCAAACTTTTAGTTGAGGAATGCTTTTGAAAATATTATTGTACCCATAGAATGACAGAAACTAAAAAGATAGAAGGAAGGGAAGTAGATTGTGATTGTTTCAAAGAAAGATAAAGAGTTTTGGGGAAGTTGTTATTTTGATTTTAAGATGAAAAGTTTAATAGTATAAAAGCAATTATATCCACTAGATATGTAAATACTTTTTTTTAGATTTAAAAAATATTTGAGCATATTTTTTATAATTTTTTTTATTGGAGAAGAAAATAACTACTATAATTATTGCCAGATACATACAATTGGGATTCATGTAAAATTCATTATACTTTTATCAAAAATTTATTATAGTAATTATTACACTTTCGTTAACATAAAAAAATTGGTGAGAAATTGAAATATTAAGAATTAGTAGTTAATCAATTATTACCTTGTAATTTTACAATAATTAAATAAATGTTTCTAGTTTTTTAGATAATGAAATATTTTATTGCTCATTTATTGTTTATTATCCTATGCCCTTGAGGCATAGGATAGAAAAGTCCATATTTGATTTTTTTTGTTGCAAAATAATAATTGATTAGAGTTACTAATAAAAATAAATAATTGATTCTTTTATTAGAAATAGAAGATATTATCAAAGATGAAGGAAATACAACCCAAAAAGAATTTTTAAAGCCTAGAAAATCTAAAATATAAAAATCTTTCAAAATAGATCTAATACAAATAGATTTAGAATAATCAACAATATCAAGGATGATGGAACAGTGCCATAAATTTATCATGGATAGGCACATAAGAGGAAGCATATTTGACCATATCATTGAAGAGAAAATTGGATATCGAGAAGGAGTAACCAAGACATGAGCGCACTCACCTCCATAGTCTTCAAAATGTTGAGCATAACAAATCTATGTTGATAAAGACTAAAAAATGCCATAAGCCATAGAAGGCTAGCTAAACCAATAAAAACTTCTACTATTTGATGGTTTCTTTTCTAAAATATCATATTTACAAAACTAAACCATTCTACTATATAGGTGGAAAATAAAACACCCTATTAGAGTCAAATATAAGAAAGATAAATCAAAATACAAATAAAATGAAAAATATACAACAAAAACTAAAAAAGGTAAAATATTTACCACTCTATATCTAGGCGGACAACTACAAAAATTGAGAAAAGCAACAACGCTTAAATAGGGAGTAGAGAAACTTTTAGAGAATGCTTAATCAATAAATTGGAGTTTTTAATAATAATAATAATAATAATTGATTAGAGTGGGAGTAATAAACATCCATTAGATATATATTCATGACAAAAAAAGTATTTTATTAAAAAAATACTAAATATATTAATTGCTCTCTAAACTCGATAATTTTAGCCATTTTACTCGTTGTATTCATGTATTTATTAGATTATCTTTTTATATTTATTTATTAGAATAAAATAAATAAGTATAAAGAGGTAATCTAAAAAATATATAAATATAGCATATAAAATGAGCAAAGCTACTAAATTCACTAAATTCAATGGAATAATTAATATATTGAGGAAAAAAAAAAAAACTCTCCATTTTGAGCCGTTTAAAACACAATTTTAAAATTGAACATCATCTTCCCTATAGTTTGAATTCAATCTCGCCAGACTGCGCCCGCTGCCCCAAAATCAGAAAACCGAAGCTTCACAAATCACATTCAAAATCAGGCTTGGATCTGCTACTCACGACCAAACAAAGCTTCAGAAGTTGCTTTGCTTCCATTCCCATTTCTCCTCCAAATTGGGCAATTTCTCATTCAAGTTTGGGCAAAATCTTCGGTATGGTCGATTCATTACTGCATTTCAAGTCGATTCAATAAGGCTTTCTTCTTTCTTTCTTGCGTTCTGATTGATTGATTTTTGTAAATTAATTACTTTTTTTTTGTATTCTTTTGGTAAGGTTTGTGTTGAAAAAATGGCGAAACGAAGAGCTAAAAAGACAGTAAAAGAAGCATCTAGTGCTGATAATGATAATCAGCCCCAAATTGAAGAAAAACAAAATCATATGCCATTGATAGACCACGAAGGTTACAATTCTTTTCTTCTTTTTACTTATTGTTTGCCTAATTGTTTTTTTTTCCTATTACCAATTAGTTCAATTCTGTGATCGTATACTGAATTTTGCAGAAGTTGGTTCATTTTATGATTTCTTGCTCTAATTTTTGTCCTTTGGATTTGGGTTTTGTAGTGTAATTTTTCATAGTCTATAGTAAGAGCTAGTTGCTAAAATATTGACCAATTTTTTTTTCTCCGAACAACAAAAAGTTGAGCGCCAAATAGCTGCAATTAGGGGAATACGTGATGTGGAAATTGAACATACATTAACTGGGTTGCGTTTGCACCGCTCCTATTTTAACGAGGAACAACTGCAAACCCCAGTTCTTCAGTTCTTCAAAGAAAGCCTTCCAAACTTATCTATTGTTAAAAATGGTAAGAATGGACAATTTGAGGTGCAATGGAATGATAAAGACGATAATTTATCTATGAGCCAAGCTCCTGATGGAAAAGACTTGCATGCTTCTCTTTTACACCGTCTGTCCATAGCTTATCCTGATTGCTCCATTATCCCATCCCTTGGTGGCTTCGAATTATCAGGTGATGCAGGTATTAGTGAAGTTTTCTGATCCTTTTCTCTGTGATAATAATACTTGACATTTGGTTTCCTAATTGATTTTATCTGACATGGGTCACTTGATTTTGGCAGTGAGAACAAGCCTGTTAGGTGTTGACAGTCTGCAGATAAAGGATTTGGTATGTTCTATATCACTTTTATTACTGCATTTTTGTGTTGAAAGGATAGCAGGAGGAACTTTGTATTTCCTAAACATCATTTGTGGCCTTAAAGTTGCATAATGTAATGGGTGTTTATAGGTCCCTTTCTTGTTATATTTTGTTGTTTCACTTGCTTTCAATAGAATGCAAATTCTTTTATCCTTGAAAAGCCCATGTTTGTTTGTAGAGTGTCTGGTGGTTGAAGATGAAAAGTCGGAAGATTTATTGGGTGGTTAAGAACCCTTGGCCCTTGGCCTAAGCAGAAAAGTTGTCATGCTTCCTACTACTTCTCCCATATGTTTTAGTTTCAGTTTTCTCCCCCTCTGTTTTATGTTCAATTTGGCATAACGAAAATAGGTTCTCTATTTGAGGTTGTAGCTAAATGTGTTCCACATTGCATTTAATGCATCATATTTCTAAAGACATGCTTTAATGATGGGTCAATAAACACCCCTTGACATTAAAAGAGCAAGGAAAAATTCTACTCCACATTGTACATTAATTTGCCATTCTATTTCATAGGTCTTGGATGGGCCATCTGATCTTCAGATGCTTGGAGATTGTCTTCGAACTCCTGGGGTTTGTACTTCTCTCTTGTTTTACCCTTTTATTTCACCTTTCCAAAAGGAAGTTTTACTAATGACACTTTTAAGCATAAAATAGATGGTAAAAGACACTAGATACATTTGCTTTCTTTTTTTTTTTTTTTTTTGAGTTATTGAATCTCCTTTTACAACTCCGCCTATACATGAGTTCTTTGTGCATAACCGGTCCCAAGTCTGGATAAAGGAGGAGGGTTGCGGTAGGTGACAGCCAGCATAAAATTTTGTCACATCTCATGATATTGATTCTAATGATATTTTCGTTGGGGCGTCCCCTTCTTGCGACACGCTACATCGAAGCCCGAGTGTAGTGAGAAATGGGCAAGGGTGTAGGGTGTCTTCTGAATGCAACGCGCCATGTCGGCGCCGGGATGTGGCGCTAAATAAGCAAAGGTTCTCACATCAAGGACGGATGTGAGTAAAGAAGTTAGTCCAAAATATAAATACATATACAAGTAAGAAGAGGGATACTAGTTCAGAAAAGGGCAAAGACTTTTATAGGAAGAGACATACGAGAGAATAAGTGGAAAGTAAAATCAGAATAGGAACTTGGAATATTGGATCTCTTATAGGTAAATTGAGAGAATTTGTCGATACTATGGAGAGAAGGAAAATTAGTGTTGCTTGCATTCAAGAGACTAAATGGATTGGAGGAAAGAGTATAGAAGTCGGGAACACATGATAGAAGTTGTGGTTTACAGGAATTGAGAGAATGGTGTCAGTATAATTTTAGATCGGAATCTAAAGAAGAGGGTTATAGCGGTGAAAAGAGCAAGTGATAGGATCATTTCAGTAAAACTTGTGCTACAAAATGAGACTATTAACATAGTTAATGCTTATGCTCCTCAAGTTGGATTAGATGGGGAGAGCAAGAAAAAATTATGGGAGGATATGGATGAGCTTATGCAAGAGATCCCGAATGATGAGAATATCTTTATAGGAGAAGACTTAAATGGACATGTAAAAAAAAAATAGAGTAGGTTTTGAGGATATACATGGAGGCTTTGGTTTTGGAACTAGAAATGAAGAAGGCAAGAATATACTTGATTTTGTTATAGCTTACGGTTTGATTATGAAAAACACATTTTATAAAGAGGGAATCATATCTAGTAACCTTTAAAAGTGAACAAAATAGAAGTCAGTTTGACATCATACTCACAAGAAAAACTAATCGAACCAAATGTAAGGATTGCAAGGTTATTCCTGGTGAGACATTGACTACTTAACATAGGTTAGTGGTGTTGGATGTCAAGATTAAGAGTTGGACTAGTAGGCATAGGAGAAACGGAGTTCCTAAGATTAGGTGGTGGACTTTAAAATGTATAAAACAGTTGATGTTTAAGGATGAGTTGGTTAAAGCCGGAGGTTGGAAGGTGGATATGAATATGTTAGCAAATGATTTGTGGGTAGACATATCTACAATAATTAAAGAAGTAGCTAAAAAGGTAGTTGGAGAGTCTAAAGGATGTGGACATCCCTCGAAGGAGTCTTGGTGGTGGAGTGAGGAAGTACAAAAAACAGTAAAAAATAAAAAAGAATGATATAAGAGTTTGCCAAAGTGTAGTGACAATAAAGGTTTTGAGCATTACAAACAAGCAAAAAAGAATGTTAAAAAGACAGTTAGGCAAACAAGAGTACAATCTCTAGAGAGTTTGTATGAAAAACTTGAAACAAAAGAATGAGAAAATACTATTTATAAATTGGCTAAGATAAGAGAGAGAAAATATCGAGATTTGAATCAAGTTAAGTGCATCAAGGATGAAAAGAATAGAGTCTTGATTCAAGAACAAGATATCAAGAAAAGATGGTGAAGTTATTTTGAGGAGCTTCTTAATGGTAACCGTAATAAAATCATTGAGGGTTTGGACGACATAACAGAGAAAAATGTGAAGTATACTAGACGGATTAGGTTATCCAAAGTAAAGAATGCTTTGAAGAGAATGAAAATTGTTCAAGTATGTGGACCGAATGGAATACCCATTAAGGTTTGAAAAAGTTTGGGAGATACAGGAGTTGTGTGGTTGACGGCTTTATTTAATAAGATCTTAAGTACAAAGAAAATGCTTAATGAATGGAGACAAAACAGCCTGATATTTATTTTTAAGAATAAAAGAGATATTCAAAACTGCTTAAATTACATAGGTATTAAGCTTATGAGTCACACCATGAAATTATAGGAGAGAGTTGTGGAACAACGTCTACGTTTAGACACTTTTATCTCCCCAAACCAATTTGGTTTTATGTCTGGTCGATCTACTATGGAAGCTATCTTTCTTATTAGAGATGTGATGGAAAAGTATACAGAGATGAAGAAGGATTTACATATTGTTTTCATTGACTTGGAGAAGGTGTATGATAGAGTTCCTAGAGAAGTCTTATTATGGATCCTAGAGCGTAGAGGGATTTCTATAAGATATATCTAAGTCTTGAAAGATATGTATGATGAAGCTATCACTAGTGTCCGGACTGTTGGAGGGAATACTAAGAATTTTTCTATGTCTATTGGGTTATATTAAGGTTCAACTTTGAGCCCTTATCTATTTGCTTTGGTCATGGATGAGCTAACAATGCATATACAAGATGATATTCCTTGTTGTATGATGTTTGCAGATGATATTGTGCTGATAGATGAGACTCGAGCAGACATAAGTCAAAAGTTGGAGTTATGGAGAAGTACTTTGGAATCAAAGAGTTTTAAGCTTAGTAGAACTAAGACTGAGTATATGCATTGTAGATTTAATAACGCGAATAGGGAAGGAGGTGAAGTTATTTTAGACGGAGTAGCAATACCTCATATTACTCATTTTAAATACATTGGTTCTATTATTCAAGCGGATGATGGTTGTGAAGAATATGTAAGTCACAAGATTAAAGCTGGTTGGATAAAGTGGAGAAGTGTCACAGGAGTGTTATGTGACCGAAAGATGCCAATCAAATTGAAAGAAAAATTCTATCGTACTGCCATACGGCCTGCGATGATGTATGGTAGTGAGTGTTGGACTGTGAAAGGACAACACATGAGTAAGATGCATGTTGCAGATATGAGAATGATGAGATGGATGTGTGGACACACTAGAATGGATAGAATCAGGAATGAGAGCATTAGAGAAAAAATAGGGGTAGCGCCTATCGAGAATAAGATAAGAGAGCATAGATTGATATGATTTGACTATGTGAAACGTAGATCTAGGGATGCACCGGTTAGAAAAACTGAACTAGTTAAAGTAGAAATATCTAAGAAAGACATGGGTAGATTTAAATTAACTTGGATAAAAATGATATAAAAAGATCTTGCTGTTTTAAATTTATCAGAAGAGGTAGCCATAAATCAAATCAAGTGAAAAAGAAGAATCCATATAGCCGACCGTAATTGACTTGAGATTAATGCTTTGTTGTTGTTGTATTGAATCTCCTTTTACGATTGTGTTGCAAGTTTTGTGTTTCATCATATAGACTGAGAAGAACTATCAGAAGAAGGAATATTTTAATTCTGGTAGAATTCCAACTTTTAAGTAGCGATTAAGAAATTTGATTAATGATTGAACCAAGTCTATCATGAAGAATACCTAATGAATCTGTTGGCTAGATTAAAAACAATGAGGAATGCTTGTTTCTGTCAGTCAATTTTGACATTGATACAGAAGTCTTTTCATTTAATTTTGATAATATATTACAATTGTTTCCGCTGGAGGATATCTTTAGTGGGCTGTTAGACAGCTTCTTGGAACAAAGAGCTTATCTAGAACCTGATATTATGAGATATATCTGGGATAAATGGTCATTACATATTTTCAAATTAAAAGAGCTTTGTTTGCCTCTTCAAGTTCTTAGGATGTCTGAAGTGGTTAAGATACTTCAAATCTTGATCCAGGTGAGCAGCCAGAGGTTGTCTGTTGGAATGACACCCAAGACTTTAAGGTTGCCTAAGCCTGGAGAGATGCTTCTATCTGTCCATGGCTCACCCCTTGGTGTCTATAAGGAAGATAACATGGAAGCCATACATGGTAAGATTTTAAGATACAAAATTTATACTCCTATCTTTCTTGTTCATTTCCATTTTGGATGTCAATAACGTTTGCATTACTCCATTTTTTTTGAACAAGTTTTTAGTTTGCAATCTTCTATATTTCGTCATCCCTTCTTCTATGTTCTCTTTCTCTTAGTTTTGTTCTGATGTGTTACTTGTCAATTTCAGAGTCAGAGGAGGATTGACTGGCTTCATATCATTCAATTAGCGTTAAATAATAAGCGCCAAAAAACTAAGGGATGTCTGATGCTGATAAATCGGCTATTGTGTAATATAAGAAATTGTACTTCTTCCCTTGTGCAGTTACCTTCATGTATAATTGTAATTGATTAGTCTTGCAGATTAAGCATCTGTGCAAATCTTCTCTTTGCCTGCTTTATTAATTCATATAATTGGATACTCTAGCAACTGCAATTGAGTGGCTTATCTTCAAGTTGGAGGTAGTCATGCCTTTCATGCCAGGGTTCTGCATAAATCTTTCTCTATTTGCTTTTGCAATTGCAGATTAACCTTAGTAATCACCTTACATCTCACAGCAGCTGTTAGTTTGGATGTTGGGGTTGATCAGGCTTGAGGAAAACCTTGACAATAGACCATTTTGATCCTTTCACCTAGTGACTAATCATTACTCAAGGAGTGTGATAATTGTGTTTTCAACTTCTTGCTGTTTGCCATTGCTGCTGCATCCCAACTAGTAGAATACTTAGAAATTAGCAGTTTGTTTTTTTTTTTTTTCTCAAAATTTATTTCATTTAACCTATGGTGAGAATTTATGGAAATGTTAACTATCTTTTTCTAAGAATTTATTTCTAACTGTTGTTTATATAAATCATCCTTTCTACTTAGATATTTTAGCTCTTAATAATTCCATCCATATTTTTTTGGGAGGAATCCATACAATGATTTCATTTTGCAACGAACAGACGTACTCACTTTAACTTGAATCTACTCGCTTTATGTTCAATAAGCTGTCATCGACGAAATCTGATATAAAAATGACTCTTGGAAGGAAAAGAACTGTTTTCTAGCTCTTTATGTGCTAGAGATTGTAGACATGATGCTCAAATTATACACACACACACACACTGAAACTCGGCATTGAAGACTCTTGTTTCATTATGTCAATGCCATTGTCTTGAGAACTAAATATTATCTGCCCCAATACAGTTGATCCAAGGGATCATGGAATTTTACAATTTCATACTCTACAAGCGAAGGTAGTACTCAGCGAGCCATCATGGTGCAGCAGCACTTCAAGTGCCAGTACATAAACGTCAATGGCGATGGTAGAAGTTGGAAGATATCACTTTCTGGGCTAATAGATTTCTGCAACAATTGCTTCACTGTTGTAATCTGCAAGTAGAGGATCAAATACTTAAACATCATGTTCTGCTCCTCGACGAGCTCACAGGATTCCTGTGAACGAGAATGGCCTACAATATCAACCAACTTCTAAAAATATCATATTATCAGTTTACGACTGCACACCACTGATACGCGTTTAAACATCACTTCAGAGCACAACTCAAGTAACAAATTGAAACAAAGTTTAGATCAAGGCTAGCAAAAGGGGAGCAGGGCTGGTATTTATTTATAATTTCATCACAAAATTTTAGTCTAATTTTAGCTTGGGGAAAGCAAAAGACATTCTAAGATGTTCTATTCTAAAAGGTTATGTTGCAAATAGTTCAATGGCACAGGATACAAACTACCTATTACTGTAAAATGCATATAAAAAATCAGCAAAAATCACTTTCGACAATGCTTTTGACTGCCTGAACAAACAATAGATGCATTTGAAAAAAGGACTAAGCATTCAGAGTGCTAGAAGAAAACAAATAAATGAAAAAGTGAATAGGGGTAAAACAACTGATTTACTTGTCAAAAGTTCAAGGTTATTTCACACAACTGGATATTTCCCCCAAAATCATCGTCTTAATGGTTAGGTTCAGACTTCAGCGCATAGGCTGAAATGCATTTCAAAGCCAAGTGACAATGTTATTGCTGGAAAAACACAAAAGCAAAAGCAAATCAGACAAGAAAGGGAGTCGAGTACAAGTTTGAATCCAGATAAAGTAAAACAACATCAAAATATATATAAACAATTTCACGGAGTCGGAATTATGAAATAAGATCAAATACCCTTTTAATAAAAGAAAGAATAGGCACAAGCAGAACATTACAAGGAGGCACAAGCAGAACATTACAAGGAGGCTAATCAAAGGGCAAGAAATTCATACCACATCACATGTGGACAGACTAATCACATGCTGAACTGACCAACTGCTCCTTTGCAAATTGCAATGTGAGTTTTACAATGAGTGTCAGCTTACTATGAGAAGGGCAAAGAATACACAAAACAATCTGCCAATTATTACACTAAAATCTTAGCAGGACTCAGCGGACTGCTTGAACAGGTGGCACAAGCAGCAGAATTTGAACTTGCTGGTAATGACTTAAAAGATCCCAAAGCTTCCAGGAAGAACCTCTTATTAGGTACAATACCATCTCTATCCATATGCTGTAACAGTTTCTGTACAAGCTCCTTCATGTTAGCTTTAGTGTACGCCTTATAAAGGAGTTTATATGTTGATGAATCAGGAAGTATCCCAATATTACGTGCATTCTCAAAAAGTAGATCTGCTTCCATTGGCAAACCATTCATGCAGTAAACTTCAAGCATTGCATTCAAGGTTGAAACTTTGACCTCCTTTCCAGATTCAACCATGTCATCAAAAATATCCCTAGCCTTAGAAACAGAGTCACAAAATCCATACATGATAATAAGACTCTCGTAAGTGATGAAGCTTGGTGAGTATTTCATTTTGATCATCTTCAGAAAAACACTCTCCGCTTTCTCCTTCTGTCGTGCTTTCCCATAGTTTGTTATCATGGAATTAAAAGTGGGTAGAGTTGGTTTCTCCTTGGAATGCAACAAGCTCTTAAAAACTTGCTCCATCTTATCAAAATCTTGTTTCTTTCCGTAAGAGTCAATCAACAAATTAAAAGTAATAATATCTGGCTTACATTGGTCACTTTTCATGCAAGAAAGTATAGATTCCATTTCTCTGATCATCCCATTTTTGCCATAGGCATCCATCACACCATTATATGTATAAATATCAGGGGAAACAATACTTTGGTCAAGATCCTTAAACAAAGCATTAACTTGATTTACGTTTCGAGCTTGAGCAAAAGCTCTCAAAAGAATATTGTAAGTCACGACATTAGGCTGACATCGTTCCATACCTTTCATTTTCTCAAAGTAACCAAGAGCTTTAGACAAAGCCTTTGCCTTATCCTTGGAATGGAGGTGGGCAGTGATGAGTGCATTATAAACTGAAGTATCAGGCCGGCAGCCACTATTACGCATCTCAGAGAAAAGCCACATAGCCATCCGGGTTTGACCTTTCTTTCCCATAACAGATATCAGCTTGGAATAAACACCACTATCAGCTATATACCAATGTTGTTTCTGCATCCACCTGAAGACCTGAACACGTAATTCCTAAATAGGTAACCATTCATTTTTTTTTCTAGTGCTTGTAATCAACAATATTCCAACTGAAAATTGAATGAATTAAAATAATATCTTACAGCATTAAACTGTTTTGGCAAAAATGTTAACCAAGTATATAATTATATACACTAAGCTAAAATTCTACTCTGCTGAAATTTAAATTGAAACTATAAGGAATTCAATTCAACTGAGCCAAAAGCTCATTGGTCAAAATTACATTCTTCAACTATAACTTCAAAAAACTAGAATTAAAGAAAACTACACTAAGAAAGAAGAAGTTAAAAAGAAGAAAAACGAACCAAAGCCATATGCAAATTCACAATCAAGACAAGAAATTTAACAAAAAGAAAGGGCAATTTGATTTCACCAACAAAGATTGAATCGAACAGTAAAAAATGTATGATACCTCAAGGCATTGAAGCCACTTGTCCCGCTTACCAAGCTCTTCAAACAGCAAAAAACAATGTTCAGTCCTAAAAATTCTCACATACTTGTCTAGTGTTCGCCCCAACGGCACTTTATCAGTGAAAGTCCTCATGAGAACCCAAACCAACTCTTCAGCCTCCGATTTCTCGCTGATGGGAACCGGTTTCTTTCGGGGTCTGGCCGAAAAGCAGGATATATGAATCTGGGAGGAATGTTTGTGTGAACGCCATAGAAGGGTAAGATTGTGAGTTTGTGAAAAATGGTGGGTTAACGACGAAGAATTCAGCGGCGAGAGTTGCAGTATGTGTTGTGACATATTCAGAGGCATTTCTAGCTGATCTTTTTAGAACTGGGGGTGTTTGCGCTAAAAACTTGAGGAGAGAGACATTTTATTGGAAAGTTTTGTTGAAATATGGGCTAAAAATAAATAAAATAAATTTGAGTGGTTAATGGTAAAAGAAAAAGTACGATTTTGTGCATCTTATGGGAAAAATTTTATAGAAAATAGTAATGCAATAGGGGCTGAAAAATAAATAATTTTAATTCTGGGGATAATGATCAAAGCAAAAACTCATTTTGGGTTTCATTGAAAATTAAAAACTAATTTATTGATTTTAAAAATGGGAATTGAACCCGACGTGAATCGAACACGCAACCTTCTGATCTGGAGTCAGACGCGCTACCATTGCGCCACGGATCCACATGTTATTGAAGTTGAGATTATTTATTTTTAAAGTAATTTGTTATGTTTTTTGAAATCCAAAAACAATGTATGAGAATCCTGAGGATGTGATAGAATTAATTTTAGTTGGAAGATCAATATCACCTTCTCTTGGTATTTGTTCAATTGTTTAAATTAAGGAAATAATTGAGTCGAATTTTGAAAAATTTAAATTCGAGTCCATATAAAATAGTAGAGTTTAAATTCAGATACCAATTTAGTTCGAGTCGAGTTTAAACTTATATTGATCAAAACTCATATATTATATATCTCGAGCTCCATTTAATTAAATTTAATTAACTTGTTTAATTTTTATTCATCTTTTCTATATTTTTAGAATAAAAAATATAAATATATTTATAAATAATGAATAATTTTAGTTATATTTATATTAACAAAAATAAATTATTGTATTACTGTAATTTCATATTCTATTATAAATGACTAAGTTATTAAATTATTTATATTACTTGTATATTATATTAAATATTTAGCGTATATTCAGGTAAAAAAATATTTAATATATATTAAGTTATTATATTTTTATAATATTATTAATTAAATAATCATATATTTTTTGTAGTTTGTAATATATAAATAAAAACAAAAAGATTATATGATGAAATTTATTCTCTCAAAGTAATGAATTTATTTTTTCAAATTTTTTAATAATTTTTTTCACTAAATATTGTATTAATATAAATTTCATTCACTATTAAATAAGTATCAATATTCATAATTTAAAAATATAATATATGAAAAGAAAATTCAAGTGAAGTTTATTGAATTGAATTATTATGTGATATCAAAATTATTTATTTTATACTATTTAATTTATTTATCACATATAATATATAATAATGAATTATATAAATTAAATTAGTTAAAGAATTAAAATATTTAAATACGTAATTTAATATATTTAAATACATAAATTAAATAGATATTGTATGTATATTATGTATTTATTTATATATATTATATGTTTTTTATATAGATATTGTATTGTGTGTATGTAGTGTGAATATAAAATAAAAATATATTAAAAATACTATGTAGATATATGATAGATGTTTGGTAAATATTTGTTAGATATTTTATAAATGTGTAATGTATGTTGTATATATATATTGTTATTTATTGTGTGTATATTTTATATATGTTGTATATATATTATATATATTTATTTTTTATTTGTATATTAAAAATATGACATTAAAAAAATTATTTTTAAATAAAAAAATATAAGTAAAACCAACTAGAAAAAAGGGAAAATTAAAAAAAATAAAAAATAACGCTTTAAAAAAGTAAAAAAAAAAAGCACGCTTTTATATAATTGAAAAAACAAACTATAAAAATGAAAGGAGCCTAGCTAAAAAACGTGCTGGGTATAATTTTCTCTTACATTAATAGTACTACTTAAGCCTATTTTACGGCTAAAAGTAAGTTAAACTTTATTAATGAATTAGAGACATTTATAAAACTAGCTAAAATAAATAAATTTTACTTTAAAAATATAAAAAAATAAAAATATTTATATTTTAAAAAAATTAAATTAAAATTTTAAAAATACCTTACTCCTTATTAAAATAATTTTTAAAAAAAAAACATATATATATATTCTTTTACTATAATCAATATTTTACTTTAATTTTTATTTTTTTTAAACTTCACTATTAAATAAAAATATTTTAATAAAATAATAAAAATTAATATTTTAAATTATATTTTTAGCATATAAAATTTATTAATTTTTATAAAAAAATTATAATTTTAATTAAAAATAACACTCATAAAAAATTATAAAAAATAAAAAATATACAAATATATTAATAAAAATAATTAAATTTTCTTTTAAATAAAAATTTCACATTATACACATGAAAAATAAAGTTAAAAAAATTAATTTCGTTATATATATGTTATATAGATATTTGGTAGATGCTTTTTGTATATTTAGTAGATGTTATAAATGTTTGGTAGGTAATATATGTATGTTATAAATTTATTTATGTATTTATGTATTTTTTATATAGATGTTATGTGGATATCATATGAATATTGTATGGATATTATGAGAATAAAAGATTAAAAAAATAAAATTAAAAAATATTAAAAATAGTGATGTTTGGTAGATGTTTAGTAATTATTTGGTAGATATTGTTTATTATGTTGGGTATATATTTTATATATGTTGTGTATATATATATATTTTATGTGTATATTGAGAATATAATATTAAAAATTAATTTTTGAATAAAAAATATAAATAAAAATAAAAAATAAAATAAAATAGAAAAAATAAAAGATTACTATTTAAAAATAAAAATAAAAAAAAAGTTCCGCTTGTTCCGTGTTTTGAAAACAAAAAGTATGTACCATATAAATGAAAAGTGAACCACTAAATCACGTGTTCAGTGTAAATTTGCCAATGAATTATGCAATATAAGGCCTTCTTGAGCCTGCTAGCTGTAATTCTTATTGTGAAACCTTCATTAATAAACAATGGGTCATTTTTAGGCCCCGTTTGCACTTCTTGGATTATTGGTTTAAATTTGACTTGGGATTGAACTCCTTAACCCATTCTTGATTAAAGGTTTTGTCTTCTCTTGAAATAAGATTCGACCTTTCCTTTAATTGAACTAATCTTTTGTTTGACCCTTCTAAATAATTTTGCAAACATTCATTTAGACTTTTGTTTTGAGTTTGGTGATGAAATCAAATTCCTTATAGAACTTGGACTACCATTTAGATTAAGCTTTAGAATATGAATTTGGACTTTCATTTGAAATACCGTGAAGAAGTTTGGGCTTTTGATAAAAAAATAAGAAAATTTAAAAATAATTTTAAATTTACCATATTTATAAAATAATTACCAAAATACAAGAATTTATAAAATATTTATCAAAATATTAAATTTTTATAGTTTACAATGAGTTTATAAATTTTACGCAGTTTATAATGAATTTATTATGAGTTTATAATAAAATGACTAAAATACTCCTGATAAAAAAGTAAAAATTTTTAAAAATATAATAGAGGGTGCCATTTTTCCAAGAAGTTTTCAATCAAACTCAATTATTGGAAAAAGGACTTTGTTCTTGATTTTCATAATCCTTATTGCATTAATATTTTTTGTAATATTTGGTTTTCTTGTGATGTTATGATTTCTTATTGAATTTGGATTTTTATTTTAACTATCAACATATTTGCAAGACTCTTAATCAAACTAAGTTTCCTTGCGGCACTGGGATTTCTAGTGGAACTAGGATTTGTTGATAAATTTGGAATTATGTACTTCTTCCTTTTCTCAAGAATGCTTGTTTTGGGATTCTCATCATCAGCCATATAATTAAAACAATGAAATTGCTGCTATTTTATTTTCCTTTTGTTTAAAATTCCTAGGCCAAATGTAAAACGTTCTTTTGGCTACTTTATCATAAATAACAAATCATAATTTCAAGTACAACCTTCAATACTACTAAGCCAAAACACTTGTTTCTAATTACTTTAATTATAGAATATTAGCAACAAATTTATGGATTGGACATGGACAATTCTTGCCCTTCCTAAATATGTTGTTTCTACCTTTCTTTTCTCCAATCATGGTCATGATTAAGGGTAGAAAAAAAAAAAAACTACGGGCCAAAAAGTTTCCCAACTTTTGGAAGTCTTCATTTGTTAGGGAAGTTTCTTTTTAGAAAGTTGCATCAATTGTTTTAAAAAATTTTACCCTATTATGCACTTGCTTTTAGGTTTATTGCCAACAATCTTTATCTTAAAACTTGAATTTCCATAATTGTTTCTCAAGACTCATGACCATATTTTTGCTAGTAACTCCTTGAAGATGCAAGGTTTATCTCATGACCAAATTAAAGAGCTTGACCTTTGTTCAATACAGCTCTTATTGGCAAAAAATTTGAAAGATTTGAGCTTTAGAATTACTTAGCAATTTTAGAATAAACTATTTCACATCCATGAGAAAGGAAGAACATCATTATTGTTCAATCTTGGGATTAGAGTTGCTTCCGCACATAGATCCTTTACCAAGAAGCAATCATGCAAAATTTAATATAAACATTATTAGTTTTACAAAATTTAAAAACATAAATTAGATTTGCGTAATAAAAGGAACATATAAAGCATAGATAAAGAATAATTGGTACTATTAGTAGAAGATGAGAGTGAGGTTGAACCAATGTATGTAATATCTAAATATATGTTGTAACACTCTTATACCCCATAAATATATAATACATATAACTAGTACATGTAGAATATATATATATATATATACATATATATATATATAATACAAGAATATCATAACGGTAGAAAATCCCTCTATTTTTTAATAATAATAAATCATTCCTTATAAGATAAGTTTAATAGGTAAATAAATATATGCATAAATAATTAATTAACAAAATACAAATTTTAATATAAAATATTTGAGAAAATTCACCAGAGTTTTATCTGAAATTTCAGTGTTCTCTAAAATTAAGTATTCTCAACCTGCATTTACACACTCCTAAGAATCCAAATTTATCCAAACACCAACAACTCCCCAATTACCTCAAGCCATTTGCCCAAAACTCATTATTTAATAAACGCACATACTTAATAAACATGTTAATATTTACAAACCCTTTTAAAACATACTTATGCAAACTTTCCATAATGTATACAATACATTCAAAAATTCAAAATGCACTATAATAGAAATTATACATATATGCAAATGGCACAGTCGGTCTTGCAGCACCCTAAGTCACTTAGTATCATCCACAATTCAGAACCCTCTGATCAGTAACTCTCTCACTTGAGTGATTCACATAATCGCGCTAAATAATATAGCTTAGTGGTACATATTCAACAATAATGTATATACCTTTAAAAACTTATCCTCGTAATGTATTTTGCAATATTAAGATAATTATTATTTGTTTTACAATTCAATCATCATATAAATATATTCAATCTCACCAACATACACATTCACACACATTGAGCCCAATATCCCATATGCAATTTTCAAGTCTAGTTATCACAACATTATTCGCACGACCCAGCTCTGCTCGAGTTCGTTATCATTTTTATTCTCATGACCTAGTTCTACTCAAGTCTGTCAATATATACATAATCAATCTCAATAGTACTGGATAAGTAATTGTATAGGTTACAAACACACAATAACTTATTTTCCTTTCATATTCTTATCTCATTATCACATTTTCCAAATGATCAATCTTATCATGATCACTTTATATTTGTCCATATTTTAGTTATTTTCGTATATTCATCACCATTTTACTATCATATTACATAATTATGAGTCACACTCATAATGTGACTCATTTCGCACATATTTTATCACATCTTCCAAAATATATTTTACTACATAACCTCTGTGTACCTCAAGGATATCATATATAAGTATTAACTTTATATTGGATAAGTGCCCAATGTGACACTATCAGATAACTATGGTATATTTCATAGATTATGTGGTTTTCCATATTACCAAGTAACTTTACATACATAAATCCAACTCACATTTGATGAAAATACAAGTTTTTAGGATATGAACTAACCTTATTCCTTTTTTCAAGCCAAACCCTAAACTTCTCCACTTTTATCACTTCGGCCTACACCAACAACATTATTCATTTAAAATTACTTACATGTTCAATGTATATTAATTTATCATTATTTATACAATTTCCAACAAAATTTCATTAAAACCCTAAAGTCACAACTTACTACTTTGCTTAAAATCCATCTAACCCAACTCGTTTCCATCATTTAACTATAAAATCATTATCTACATACCAAAATAAAAATAAAATAACTCATTTTCACAATTATCACAACCTCTTTCAAAAACCCTAATTACACATAATATATCCATAAACCCTAACTTCATCCAAACCTACTCATATCCATTTTCTAACCATAAAATTACAACAAATCCATTCAAAAAACATTAAATTATCCCATAGTAACAATTATATGCAACCATACTAAAACCCTAATTTTTACATAACCTTTCCATAACCCTATATTTATCAACTTTGTCCATTTCGATCAACCAACTATCAATTCATCACATACTCATCATTTAAACTTCATTACTACCTATTTAGCAATTAAACACAATTTTCTCTCTTTAGTCATTCCAAACATAATCTTAAAATCAATTAAAACAAGCTTAGAAGAAGAATTACTTACTTGAATATTGATTTTTCTTCAAATCCTACTTGATTTCTTAGAAAATTCTTATGAAAATTTAGAGTTTTTTTATGAGCAAATCTCTCTCTCTCTCTCTAAGAAAAATTCGGCCCAACATAAAGAGGAAAAAGATGAATAGTGTTTTCCTCTTCTACTTCTACGGTCCATAAATATTAATTAATTACTTAATTTACTTTTTAATTTCAAACACATATTTCTTTTTTCCTTTGACTTTTTATTTATTTATTTAATTTCTATCTCCCATCCATAATTATACGTGTATATGTCTTTTATATGTCAACTATATGTATATCTCATTTATGCCTTGAGCATATGTTATGTATATTTTTACTTCTTTGTATATGTAATTTATATTTCATGTATACATCAAGTATACATTATGGGTATATCATATATATATTTATTAAGTATATAATATGAATTCAACATATATAATAAGTATATGTGAGGTATACATTATATATACATTAGGTATATACTACACATACATCTCTTCCAATACTTTAATTAACCTCCAAATACTTATTTAATTTATTTAAAACCACAGATATTATATGTGCCATCACCAATAATAATTTCATCTTGGCCACTGTAATTTGATTGTGTGAAACTTAGGGTTTCAAACTCAAAAGAGAGAAATGACAGAGGAAGATGAAGAATATTTTGGCTGTATTACTTAAATGATCATAAATGGTTATAAGAGTAACTATATCAACACGTATGAAAAATACTAAATTACCCTGCTTACAGATTACTATAGCATATAACAATAGCTGCATAAAAGTGCAATTACACAAAATAGGGCAAAATATAAGAGTATATACATAACTTATCAGCCCCTCCTCAAGATGGAGATTGAAGGATCAATCCCATCTTGGATAGTGGAAAACAATGAGAATGAGCACCCAAGGATTTGGTGAATAAATTTGCTAGCTGCAACTTGGATGGAGCATGAGAAGCAGAAATAAAACTTTCTTGCAAATTTTTTCTCACAATGTAGCAGTCAATATCTAAATACTTAGTTCTTTCATGAAAGACATGATTGGTAGTAATGTGCAAATCTATATGATCATTACAATTTAAAGAAATAAGAAGCACAATAAGCTACTTAAAATCTTAAAGAAGATAAGTCAGAAACTACATATCACAAAAAGTTGAAGCAATGCTTTTGTACTCAACCTCTATTAAAGATACAACAACAATCACTTGCATCTTTATTTTCCAATTTATTAAGCAAGAACCCAAAACACAATATCTAGTCGAAGATTTTCTGGTCATAGCACAAGTGCCACAATCAGCATCACAATAGGCACTGGGAGTGAGAGAAAAATCCAAAATATAGAAAAGACTAGAAGAAAGGATGCCTCTCAGATATCTCATAATATGTAGGGCTACATCCCAATGAATATGTCTAGGGGTACTCATAAATTGACTCAGCTGTTGGATAGAAAAAGAGATGTCAGGTTTGCTAAGAGTTAAGTATAGTAATCTGTCTATCAATCTCCTATACATTTTTAGCTTAGGAAAATAATCATAAGAATCATCATGTATTTTTAAGCTAGAATGACAAAGGTCTTTTGCTAATTTACATCTAGTTAAGCTAGTATCTGTTAAAATAGCTAGTATGTATTTCCTTTGGTTAAGTTACATGCCCTTAATTGTTCTATGGATTTTAAGTCCAAGGAAATACTTAGCATACCCTAAATCTTTAATAGTTAATGTACCATCCAAATCTTTTTATACCCTACCAATAGAAACTTCATGATTTCTAGTAATTAGAACATCATCAACATACAAAATAAGAGCCAACAAAAAAGAACAACAAATTTCATAAATAAACAATGATCATCAGATGATTAAACAAATCCCAGCTTATGTACTGTAGTTTTGAATTCAAGGTTCCACTGTTTAGAGGTTTGTTTGAGGCCATTGAGAGACTCTTCAACTTACGTACTTTATTTCACCAGAAATATGATAACCATCAAGCAAATGCATGTAAATTTCTTCATCTAAAAAACTATGCAGAAAAGAATTGTTAATATCCAACTAATGAATGACCCAATGTTTCACAATGGCTATAACCAGAAAGATTTCATTGTGAATAGTTTAGCGATAGGAGCAAAACTATTGTGATAGTCTACTCCCTCTATTTGGTTATAGCCTTTGCTTATAAGCCTAGCTTTGTTCCTTTCAACTGTACCATCAGGTTTAAAATTTATCTTATAAACCTATTTGTAGCCTGTAGGTTTCTTTCCTAATGGTAAATTAGTAATATCCCATGTATGATTTTTTTCTAATGCCACAAGTTCTTTCTCTATAGCAGTTATCCAATGAAGATCATGTTTGTCCTAATTATGTCTTAGGTTTAGAGATAACAAACACATTTGTCATAAAATTTAAATGAGTTTTATCTAGATAAGGGATAATAAACTCATGCATTGGTTAGATATGATATGTAACAAAGTTTGATGGGTTCCTTTGTGTTGCAAGGGTGCTTTGGATTGTGGAGACAAAATTATCATGCCATTTTGGTTTTGTTTTAAGTTTATTGTTGTGTCTTAGAGGTGCAGCTATAGTATTATTATTGGAAGTTGGAGGAATGACAATATTCTAAGCAACAAGAGAAGAACTAGAAGGAGAAACAAGACATGAATTATTAACACATAAAGTAGGAAAAAAGAAGTTATTAGATAAAGGAGTAGAAGCAGAAGAGAAGGAATCATTTTGAGTAGGAGAAACTAGAGGTAAAATAGGAGAAGATGTTGGACAAAGAACATGCTTATAAGGGAACATGTTTTCAAAAAAATATTACATCGCGAGATACTAAGATAGATTGAATGTGTAAATAAAATAATTTAAAAGCCTTTTGACTAGAAGCATATTAAATGAATATGCACTTATCATCCCTTAGTTCAAATTTATCTTTTTGGGGTTTAGTGTTGGTGGAATAGCAGAGACATCCAAATATTTTTGAGGTGAGTGTAATCTGGAGGTCTACCATGCAAGAACTCATATGGTGTTTTCCATTAAAAAATAGGAGCAAGTGGCTTATTAATGATGTGTGTGGCTATAAGAATGGCATCCCCAAAAATTGCTTTGGCAAGTTAGCTTGAAATGTCAAAGATCTATCAACTTCTAAAAAATGGCTATGTTTTTTCTTCTATAACTTCATTCTATTATATAGTGTAAGGAGTGATTTTTTAGCGAATGATACCATATGTTTGAAATAGCTATTAACAGTGAGTGTCTATAAACTTTGTGCCATTATCTATTCTAATAGTTTTAACATGTGTAGAGAACTGCATGAAAGAATAAGAAAAAAATATTTTAATTGGGAGATTGGTTTTAGTTTTGCTATGATAATCTATAATGGTTAACACATAATTTTCTTTAGCAAGAGAAGGTACCCCATAAGGACCTCAAAGGTCAATGTAACTAATCTGGACTGACACCACTAGAAGAACTAAGCGAGAAAGGTAGTATGTGTTGTTTAGACAAAGAATAGGCATCACAAAAACAAACATGATTGAAATACATTGAACTTTAAATTGCAAATGTTGAATCTTATTAAGAGATATACGACCCAAACACTTATGAATCAAATGAAATGGAACACAAACAAAGTTAGTCATAGAGACATTATTTAAAGAAACGGATTGAAAGGTCTAGCAAAGTCTCTCATCGTTCTTTGTCTTTCTTCAGCCATTTTAACTGATTGTGCAGAATCTGACTCAAATTCAGAAGTGTCCTCCTCTATATCAAATCCGTATAGAGTTCAAACTCTTCTCTGCTTCTTTTCACTCTCTGAATTTCTGGAATAAATGGATGTAGCTCTCCTTCGAGTGATCTCCTGCCTTGCATAAACAAAAATTTCTAGGAAAAAGAAATTATTAAAAACAAAAGACAAAATAAAATAAAAAATGAAAAATGAAAAATAATTTAAAATATTTTTTCCTAATAAACAATTTCGCCAATTAGCCTCCCCGGCAGCGGCGTCAAAAACTTGTTGCGCTCGAATTAACTCTACCACAAAGCGTCACTCGCAAGTATACGAGGTAGCTGTAGCAAAGGTGATCGCCCCAAGGTCGTCTCACAAGGAAGCTAAAGTGGCTAATTGATTATCAGATTATGAAAAACAAGTAATGAAGAAAATTTAAATTGTTAACTAATGAAAAAGATTGATTGAATTTTAAAATGAAAAAAAGTAAATTAAGCTGATGTTTTGATTCACTTGATAGAAAGGTCTAGGGTTTGCACTTCTCTACTACTTATATGTATGAACGGTTATTCCTCTTAACTAATTTAATTTCAAAGATTAAATCTCAAACAACTCAATTAATCGAGTCAAGGAAATAAGCTCTCGCATTCAAACCTCTTTCAACTAATCTTGTTACAATTGAAATAATCTTTTTAATAGGTTATATCTCTAATTCACCTAAGTCCTTAATTGAATTATTCCAGCATTAGACTTCATCTCTCAATCCATCATCTAATACCTAAAACACATAATTGGTGGCCAATCAATTATATATTAAAAATATTTCATTCAATCAAGGCTAAAGAAATTATTAGCTAAGAGAATAACCAATTCATACAATCATAGTAGATCCATACAAACCCTAGACTAGATCAAATTAGTTCATCATGATATCAAACATACTCATCTCATTAATGTTCAAAGAAATCAAATTAGACATGATAATATCCATTAATACAATTTCAATGAAAATAAAGAGAATAAGTTCGAGAACAAAACCAAATTACAAACTCCTTGAAGCTTCTGAAGAATCTCTTGTTCAAATCTTGCAAGAAGGATGTATCAATGGCTAGAACAATCTAATCTCAGCTAAAGTAATCAAAGTGTAATCAAAATCAAAGAAAACAAAGTTAAAAACCCTAACTTCACTCTCTGACTGCTCAATTCAATCTCAAAATCTCAACCAACCAACAAAACCCTAGCTTCTTTTTCCTTTTATATGAAACGTCCGCTTTAAAATCTGCTACGGCCTTAGTTCATGAGCCAAGTTGGATGTGACTTGGCCGTGTGGGTGCTCTTTGGAGGGACACGGCCAGTGACTTGGCCGTGTCCCTTGCATGTGTTCACTTCTGCTTGCTTTCCTTCTTTTTCTTCTTTGGTTGAGTGACACGGCCAAGTCTTGGAAGTGACTTGGCAGTGTTGGTCCTTTTTGCAGGGACACGGCCAGTGACTTGGCCGTGTCCCTTGCATGTGTTTGCTTCTGTGAGATTTTAGTCTTCTTTGCTTTGGATGTAGGTGAGACACGGCCAAGTCAACCAATCCTGGCCGTGTCTGAGCTTCTTTGGAGGGAAACGGCCAGTGACTTGGCCGTGTCCCTTGCCTGTGTCCTCTTCTGTGCCTTGAATTCCTTTTAACTTGGTATGGGACACGGCCAGTGACTTGGCCGTGTCCTCTGCCTGTGTCAGCTACTATCCATTTTTCCTTCAGTCTTGGTTCCTTGGCTTTTTAACCTAAAACAAAACTTCAAACAAACTTTAAACAAAAAGTAAATTAACAATAATCAACAAAACATAAACACCACACTAAAAACTAGATCAAAAACAACATAAACACTGAAATAAACTAAAACTACCAAAATTAATGAAAACACTAAACAAACCGATAAAAACTAACAAAATATCTAAATAAAACAATAATTATCATAATAAACAAGACACAAATCTACAACAAAAACTAATAAAACAGAACACAAACAAAGTTACTCATAGAGACATTATTTATAGAATCAAACAAATAATGAGAATTATGCTCAGTTTCAATGACATTCAACAAAGTAGAGTTTTTATTCTAGAAGAATTAAATTTTACTTACTAGAAAGCTAGTATGGTCAAGTATATATGAACTAGCTTGACGTATTCCAATAAAAATAATTTATATAGTAAAAAAGTCCCATAAAAAATGACACTAATTTTTAGGTCTTGGACAAGTTGGCTCGCTGATAAGAAATTGTACTTAAACTGGGATACTAATAATAGTTTGTATAAAGTGAGTTGGTGACTAAGTACAACTATACTAGTGTAATTCACTAGGTTAATGGACTTATTAGGTATGTAAACAGTAGTGGGGGATTCTAATTTGCAAACATTTATCATATTGGTACTAGTAAAGGTCATATGACTAGTGGCCCCTGAGTTTATTATCCAAAACCATTAACAATAGTACTAGACACTATATTAAGAGATTGAGTTATACCTACATAAGTAATGCAGTTAGCAAAAGCACTCTCACCCATCCCTTTACCCTTAACAAGCCTTTGAACTTCTTTTTCTACCACTGAAGTAATGGTAGAAGTTAATAAGCTTGTTTAGTTGCATCAGATTCCACTCTTGCCCCTTCTACAGTATGCTCTACTGTAGCAGCGAACCTACCCTTGAGATTGGCCCTTTGACTTCCTACCCTTAAAGTACCAATCTAAATACCCAATCGGTTCAAAATAATTATTTTTCTCATGTCCCCTCATATTATAGTGAGTACAATGTCTCTTTGCCTTATTCACTTATTTTCCTTGCAAATCCTTCCTATTATTTTCAATATTAAAATTACACCTACTAGTACATCGCCCAAAGAGTTGATCCCTGGCCAATAAGTCATTAGCATTGAGACTATCAACATTACTTCCATGAACTTCCCTCTATTTCTCCACTCTCAACACTATGGGGGTAAGCTTTATTCACTGATGGTAATGGCACTATTAATAGAATTTGATTTCTAACATGATCATACTAATCATTTAGGCCATCAAAAACTACATTAGCTGGCTCATATAAGCTAAGTCTACTGACTCTTTAGTTGCATTACAAGTGAATGTAAACATGAAAATAAGAAAAGTTCATCCTATAACTTCTTAAGCTTACTATAATACCTAGTTATAGACCCTTAATTTTTGACTCAGTCTAGTCCAATATATTTTATTTAGTCCAAAATAATTTTTATATTATCTTAATTAAATAATATTTATTTTAGTATTTATTTTTTATAATTATAGTAATAAAAAATAATAATAATGAATAAATAAATAAAAATAAAAATAAAAATAAAAATAAAAATCGGCGATGAAAAAATTCGTTGCCGAAAGCCATTGGACGAAATGGCCTTGGGCCATTTCGCCCGCAATTTTCCACGCCAGCACTTGCAAACTCGCAGCCCGTCGCAGTTTTTGCCAGCGAATTTTTTTTTCCAACGCAATTTTTTCCGAAACCAAATTCTATTTGATTTCGGTTTTCTTTTCCTAATTAATGATAATTTCCTTAAACAATTGGAATTAAGCTTCCAAAATTTCCTATAAATAACACTAAAAAAAATACAAAAAGGGGGGGGGATCAAACTTTAAAAATTAATTGAACTTGGCAGTAAAACAATCGGACTTTTTAGAGGAGAATAAGCAAGCAAGCAATCAAGCCATCAAAGGCAGCAATCTTGCCTTTGTCCTTGTTCATCCAATAAGCAATTTTTGGTGAAACCAACGAACGAAGGTTTGAATCTCTAATTCCTTTTTTATTTTCTTACAGTAGCTTCAATCACTGAAAATTAATAAATTATCTCTTTTGATTCTAAAAACTTAAGTACCCTAAAAATACTCTTCTATTTATTCTAAACCTTAAAAACCCTAAAAATACTTTTCTATTTCTTCTAAACCTTAAAAACCCTAAAAATACTTTCCTATTTCTTCAAAACCTTAGAACTTTAAATTGTTTCTTCTATTTCCAAAAATCCTAAAAAATACTCTTTTGTTTCCAAAAACCTTAAATCGTTTTTCCTATTTCCAAAAGTTTTTAAAAGCCCTAAACTGTTTTCTTCTAACTCTTTTCCAAAATTTCCTAACCCTAGCTTACTTTATAGTTTCTAAAAATCACAATTACTTTATAAAACTCCAAGCTGTTTTCCTCAATTCCAAAACCAAGATAGTAAACCCCAAACTAGTTAATCTAAATCCTAAGTTTTCTTAAACCCTAATTCCCCCAAAACTGCAAGCCCTAGTTTTCCTAAATTCTAATCCTTAAAACCTTATAAACCTAAACATTCAAACCCAATATAGTAAATCCAAAATAATAATCCAATAGCTAAGAATTATAAAGCTAAATGTTTTAAAGTATCCAAACCCTAATTTCATAATTTTACCCTCAAACCCTAATTTGATTAATCAAAGAACCTTATTAATTTCTTAAATTATAAAACCCTAATCCATTTCAATTCTCTTAAAATTTACAGTAGCCTAAGTAAATAACAATAATAATATCTTAAGGTTCCAAAACCCTAAATATTAATTAAAGAACTTTAAATGGAAACAGTAAACCTCAATTTGTATTTTTACTTGCTTATGTAGTTTATTAAATGCTTTAATGGTTGATTTAATTTCAATACTTGATTTACTTAATTTATCATGGATGAATGTCATTATATATTTTGATTGATGAATGATTTATTTATGATGAATGGTTATTTACTTTTATTGATTTACCTAGATTTTCAAATATTGTAAGAGGTATGTTTCCACTTTTTGTGTACCTCATGAGTTAAATATCATGTAATTTAAATTGCTTTTATATTTTATACCAATGTAAAGGACATGTTTCTACCTTTTGGTGGGTGTCCTATTAGTTTAGACATGGATGATGTAAGGGCATGTTTCCATCTTCGGATGGGTGTCCATTTATTTACTTTTCTTGGACATTGCTTTGATTTTAATATAGCGATGCTTTATTTCAATTGTTGTGTGTAATATGGATAATATTGTTATATTTAAGAATTTTATAATATTAAGACCTGTAAAGGAGGCCGGTTCCAATGAACCGGGCGTTGTGGGGGTGCTGGGCCATTTCTCACCTTCCCCACACGTACCCAACTTTTCGAACCCATTAGGGGGTTGAGGATTTCTTGGGAATCGAGTCATCCACCCCTTTCTTTTTCCCGGCCCGTCCGGGTGGTGACTCCATTTTCTCCGGACTTAGGTCTGTGTTCTCTAAGGCCCCGAGCCTAAATAGTGCAGAAGTCGCAAGAACCATTCCACCGGGAGTGGGGGCAAAAATCCATGCTCACAATGGCGACTCCACTGGGGATAAGAGAAGTTGATTCCATTGGTCTTTATATTATTCTATTCTTTCTTATAATGATATTATCCATTGCATCATTTAGATTGCATCGTGTGCGTGAGTTAGGACATCCGTGTTACTCGTGTTGTGTTATGTAAGGGATACCATACTTTCACTAAGGTATGGAGATCGAGCATGGCATAACAACTCATAGCCTCGTACCATTTGGTATATACTTGCTATGGGAACCTAAGCCTTTTAACCCAAAGACTAAAGCTCATGTAATTGGCCTAGTTACTTTCCTTAGGTTTTTACCCCAAATGCATGTTGTTTGACTATGGTTAATTTATCTTGGCTTAAATCATGGCTTATTTGGTTTGTTATTTTTCTAATATGACCTAAGTACATTTGTAAGCTCAAAATAAAATTTTCTCTAAATCCAAAAGACCAAAGCTATTTTCAAAATGTTTTCAAAATGGTCTTTAGACATAAAATTTTTCCAAAACAAGTTAAAAATTCTTTTTCTCATAACCCAGATGCAAAGCCCAAAATACATTTTTTCTAAAATCTTTTTACAATGGGCTTAGAAACAAAATTATTTTCATCCAACCTTTTCTTATAAAGAGCTTGCAAATTATTTAGATCAATTACAAAATATCAAAAATCAATTATGAGCCTAGTTTATACTAAGAATAAATTAACCATGGGCTTATTTTTGGCATGAATCATTAGTTGCTTTTTTCAAGTGAGAAATCTATTTATAATAAACCTCTTAATTTAGTTTTAATCCAATATAGCATAAAAGCTACTTTAGTTGGATAAATGGATTAAAACCTAATTAATGGGAATTATTATAAATTGATTTCCATTTTTGAAAATTTAATTATTGGTTGAAATGTCCGAGAGAAATATTCGAAAATAAGGTACCCCATGTTGGTATTTTGTTAACTATATACCTAGGAAAAGAGACTCGCCATTCGTGTGTGGATGTTATAAGGTTGGAAGGGACGTTCTACTTATCTTTGCCTATTGTTTGTGCATACATGCATACATACATTTGCATCTCATATCATTGATCCTTTTTGGCTCACAGCCCTAGATTACGATAGTTCAAAAGCTTATGACAATCCGACCTATGCCGAAGATGAAGAATCAAGCAACGACTCAATCTCTTTTTCACCAAAAGTAATGGAGCTCGAACAAATTCAAAAAATGGTAGATGAAGCCCTCAATTCCATGGTGGAAGAAATAAAAGAGGCCCTAACTGAGACCATGAAGAACCAATTGGCTGCAATTTTAGGAAATCATGCCGAAGCATTTGCTAGCACCAAGAAGCCAAAAGACAAAGGGGAGGCTAAGGTTGGTGAAGTGGCTTTTGATGATGATAAGGTGATCATTGATGATGATCATTGGGCTCAATATTTTCAATATCCTCAAGATAAAAAAGAGTCAAAGGTTGTTGAGAAGACGACTTTTGAAAAGATTGAAAATTCTGATATTGAGAAGATGATTGCTGACCTAGAAAAGAAATTTGAGAAGAAACTAAAAATCGAAGAGATGTCCGAGATCGATAAACTATATGAACAAGATGAAAATGTCCCTTATAAGTTTAAGATGCCATCTTTTGCAAAGTTTAATAGTACTGGAAACCCCCATCTCCATGTGAAACAGTACATCACTGCTATGTAATCTGCCCGAGCTACTAAGTTTTTAAAAATCACAATTACTTTATAAAACTCTAAACTATTTTTCTCAATTCCAAAACCAAGACAGTAAACCCCAAACTAGTTAATCTAAATCCTAAGTTTTCTTAAACCCTAATTCCCCCAAAACCATAATCCCTAGTTTTTCTAAACCCTAATCCTTAAAACCTTAAAACCTTATAAACCTAAACATTCAAACCCAATATAGTAAATCCAAAATAATAATCCAATAGCTAAGAATTATAAAGCTAAATGTTTTAAAGTATCCAAACCCTAATTTCATAATTTTACCCTCAAACCCTAATTTGATTAATCAAAGAACCTTATTAATTTCTTAAATTATAAAACCCTAATCCATTTCAATTCTCTTAAAATTTACAGTAGCCTAAGTAAATAACAATAATAATATCTTAAGGTTCCAAAACCCTAAATATTAATTAAAGAACTTTAAATGGAAACAGTAAACCTCAATTTGTATTTTTACTTGCTTATGTAGTTTATTATATGCTTTGATGGTTGATTTAATTTCAATGCTTGATTTACATAATTTATCATGGATGAATGTCATTATATATTTTGATTGATGAATGATTTATTTATGATGAATAGTTATTTACTTTTATTGATTTACCTAGATTTTTAAATGTTGTAAGAGGTATGTTTCCACTTTGTGGGTACCTCATTAGTTAAATATCATATAATTTTAATTGCTTTTATATTTAAGACCAATGTAATGGATATGTTTCTTCCTTTTGGTGGGTGTCCTATTAGTTTAAACGTGGATGATGTAAGGGCATGTTTCCATCTTCGGATGGGTGTCCATTTATTTACTTTGCTTGGACATTGCTTTGATTTTAATATAGCGATGCTTTATTTCAATTGTTGTGTGTAATATGGATAATATTGTTATATTTAAGAATTTTATAATATTAAGACCTGTAAAGGAGGCCGGTTTCAATGAACCGAGCATTGTGGGGGTGCTGGGCCATTTCTCACCTTCCCTACAAGTACCCAACTTTCTGAACCCATTAGGGGGTTGGGGATTCCTTAGGAATCGAATTATCCACCCCTTTCTTTTTTTCGGCCTGTTCCGGTGGCGACTCCATTTTTTCTGAACTTAGGTCCGTGTTCTCTAAGGCCCCGAGCCTAAACAGTGCCGAAGTCACAAGAACCATTCCACCGAGAGTGGGGGTAAAAATACCCGCTCACACTAGTCACAGTTAACCCTTCATGGATGACAAGACTAATTTCCCTCTGTATCTTGTAAAGTAGAGGCCTATTACTTTCCTCATACCTTCCCCGAAATTCATCCCAGAGCTGTTTGCTAGGGTAAGCATACATGAAACTCTCAACAAAATCCTTAGAGTTTGAGTTGAGTATCCATGAGATGACCATATAGTTAACTCATCTTTAAACATCAAACTCAGTAGAGTTTTCCTCTAGTTTTTTACATTTTCCATCAATAAAACCTAGTTTCATTTTAGCAACCAAAGTTATCTTCATAGATTGACTCTAAGAAAAATAGTTTATTGAATAAGATTAGATCTTACTAATATCATCCTAAGATAATCTGAGTTATGTAGATGGTATAGGTCTTCAGCATCTTTGTTGTTAGCTCCCTATGCTTGCTATATTCTCAAAGCATTCAAGGTTTTTCTCTCCTCAGACATTGTATTCACTTGTTTGTGTTGAAAAATACAACCACCTAGTTTCTACTTTCAAATATAGAATTTTTTTTTTGCAAAATTTGAGTATTGATGTCTTAGATCTATAACTAAAATTTAAAGTTTCTTGGAATTTGGTGGTTTAAAACTGGGGTTTGATAATATGGATTTTAGAAGGTTTTGATTTGAGAAAAGAAAAAACTCAAATATGATGAGCTATGTAACATCCCATGACAATTATCAGTAGAACTATCAAAGAATGTTATGCTATATATTTTCCGCGCTGCAATCAATTCAGAGAAAACTCTCATCATAAATAAAAATTTTCAAATAATAATACAATCTGTATATCACAACACTGATAGGTCCAACATTTAGACCAATTTCCAATAACTCCAATAATCTGAATAGAAATCATCAATCAGATAAACTTCATAAGTTCATCAAATCAAATAAATAAACAATACATTTCTTTCATGATACTCATTTACTAGAATCTCAAACTTCATTCTCTAAATACATATATCCTTTTATGTTTACAAATTTATACAATCTCTCAAATTGCCAAACTGAAGTATCTATATACCTTTTATAACTTATGAATACAATAAACACAAGATCTTCATCTATTCTTAACTTGCTTCGATGTCCTGATACCTGCGTGTCAGAAAATAATTCTAACACGCTAAGCAAAGCTTAGTGGTGCTTGTATACACATATATTATCACTTAATATTAAAGAAATATATTTATGAAAATATAGTAACAACACTTAGTTTTAAGAAGTATTTCAATATATGAACTAATTTCAGTAACCAATCAACATACCATGCGGACTACACAAAATAATAGCTGTACCTTTATAAAGGTTATCATGTAATACAATACTTTCGGTACTGCAACTTGTCTCGTTAAGAATCCTTTTTATTTAAGACTTGCTTTCTTATTTGATAACGTTGTTCACAATACGCTTATTTTGTTTTTCAATAAGTCTTCCTTTCCAAGTTCACATATAGGATCATTTCATTCAATCTATACTTTCTAGTACTTAATTTTTAGTACTATACTTTGAAGCACTTTGTATCTCACAACATTATATACACTTTTAATCATTTGATTAATTCAATACATTGAGCATAACATTTCCATTACGTATATTAGAACTGTCACTTGTAAACATTAATATATATATTAACACTCACTTTTACAGTAATTGACTTATATTATTATTTTACATTTCTTTCATTAGTCATAACTAACATGTTCACATATATTTTCATTAATTATGCCCATACATACTAAACTTAGATCACAGTTTGGATAACATGTTAGTGAAGCAATCTCAAAAATTTATAATGGCAATTATGCCTGTAACACCCTCATACTCTATATAGGTACTATACATATACCTAGTATACATACAATACGTATATAGAGTGTAAGAATGTCACTTCTAGTTTTAATTTAAAAATCTTATCCAAGTTCAAACAATACTATCTTTAGATTTTAATAACATTTAGTAAATCATTATACATATGAATATATGATTGTGATTAATATAACAAAATTAAACTTTACATGTATGCATCACCTTCTAGTTGGTCTCAGAACACTCTTACCCTTCTCGTGGCATAACTGCTTGATTTCCCGATCAACCGCATAATCACCTGCGCGATCACACAACCGCGCTAAGCCCGAGAGCTTAGTAATATAAATAATCATATAAACATACAATAGAGAAAATCATATTTTCATTTCAACTTATTATGTCATTATTTTCTTACCATATTTTTTTTTCCTGTTTGGCTATACTTTTCATATATATATATACTTCTACTAATGTCTTACCAATATACATATTCATACCTTTTTTTTCAGTAATTCACAATCCAATGACTTATCAAAGTCTTCATGAAACAATATCCACTATTTCCACATTCATATACATTTCACACATCATATATCATCATATACAATTTACACATCATAAACTCATCATTTCACATAGCTTCTCAAGCTATACTCATCTTCAATAATTCACTTATGTATTGTATGCATCTCATTCCATAGTTATCACTATATATCACACAACATTAATTTCCTTCCATAGTTCACATTAAAACAAGGACAAACATATATCTCATTATTCATTTTCATTATTCAGGAATCACACACATATATATATATATACAAACACACACATGGGCCCAAGAACACTAATATGCCATTCCACTTTCAGAGTTAATGTTTTGGTTTAATTATCACATTTATCATTATCATAGACCCAACTAGGCTTCAAGGATTAGATTCAACCAAGCTTCAAGGGGAGCAAAGCATGCTAAGCTTCAACCCAACTTGGCTTCAAGAACCAACCCAACCTAGCTTCAAGGGTGGTAACATCTCAATTAGGCTTCAAGGATTCAATCCAACCTAACTTCAAGAGACTGTTACACTTATTAGGCATGCCACCAACAACAAACTCTGAAAAGGGAATAACACATTAGCCACACAATTCATTTATTATTCAATTATCATTTTCATTCTCAATTCTCATCAACATTTAGGCAACATGCCTTATTTCTTTCAATTGCATCATCATAGCCAATCACAATGGCTTCATATTTCATTTAGATCATCATAGCCAATCACAATGGCTTCATATATCATTTGGATCATCATAGCCAATCACAATGGCTTCTCATATCATTTAAATCATCATATCTCAATTCATATCATAGCTTTTCATCTTTCAAATACACAATTATTTATCTCAAACACTACACATCTCATATAACATCATTATCAATCACAATTACATCACATCTTATTTGGTCTCAATTCACATTAGAATACTTCATTATTTACATATTCATAATCAAACACATATAACATTCATCAAGAATGATCATCATTGATATACACATATATAATTTACCTTATTCTTAGATTTGGAATCCTCAACATACATTTGTTTCATATATATTTGAAGTATAAATTCAACAAAACCCTTGGAGGATCCAACAATACAAGAATAATCAAGAATAAGAATCATTAACTAACCAATTTGAGGGACACGGCCAACACCATTTGAGGGACACGGCCAAGCTTGTGGCCGTGTCTCTCAACCATATTCGGCACTAGTGAACACGGCCAGGCGACACGGCCGTGTCTCACAACAAAAATCATACAGTCACAAACACGGGCAAGGGACACGGCCGTGTCTCACCACAAAAATCTGGCAGTGACAAACACGGGCAGAGGACACGGCTGAGACTGTGACCGTGTCTCTCCCAAAATCAATTCAACACATTCAATTTTCCTTGACTTGGCCGTGTCTCTCCTTGTTTTTGGCCGTGTCACTCATGAATTTAAACCCCAAACATTTACAAATCTCCTTTAGTTGCACTCAAACACTCCATACATATTATAACATCATTCCAATGAATTTGATCAACATCACTAACACTTATTTTACATACACAACCATATTTACATTACCAAAACACATCAACAACACATTTGATTCCTTAACACATTTACAAATGAATATGTGTTAAGTTTCAACATCATGTAAATATATGAATTTAGTTAGTTTACTTACCTTAAGAATCATTCTCAAATCTATTCACTTTACCTTCCAAAAGCTCTTCACCACTTAAACTAGAGCAATCCATTTCCTTCACAACCTAATTCAAATCAAATAAAAAGATGCTTGAATACCAATACAAATATTCAATTATCAAACTCATATATTTTATATTTGCAACTTCCTTAAACACCAACATACATCACTCATATATCAAATACTCAAATCCCCAATTCATTTAACACTAAATCCTTACTCAATAATCTCAACAATTCATCATCATCCTCACAAAAACCTCATCAAATCCAAACTCAAACCATAAAAATCAATGTAAAGGAATGAATACTTACTTGGTTAATATGCCAAATCTTCAATAAAAATCTTCAATCCTCTCAAAATCATCATCTCTCTCTCTCTCTCTCTCTCTCTCTCGATCAAGCAGAAAAGAAGAAGACGAAGAAGAAGGAGCAGAAGAAGAAAGAAGGTTCTACTTCTTTCCTTCGTTCTTATCTTATATATAATAATAATAATAATAATAATAATAATAATAACAATAATAATAATAATAATAATAATAATAATACTTTAAATCTCCACCACATATTCTTTCTTTGACTTTCTTCTTCTCTTTTCTTTTTGTCTTTATTATCATTATTATTATTACTTAATTATACAAATATATATACAATTCACTTTCCCTACACCATTTTATATCCCATGTATATATGATGTATATGTATATGTCTTATATATATTATCTTTATATTTCCCATATACACATATACATTAAATCCAAATACAACAACAATAACTCCAAAACTCTTAGGGTCTATTCCGGGATATTACAATTCTCTCCCCCTTAAGTAATTTCGTCCTCGAAATTATCTAACACCATAACAACCCATTCTTAACATAATAAAATCTTTAATTTCATATGAAGATAATCATATCTTACATTATAATTTATCAAATCACTCAACTTTTACTCTCCCTCTTTATGTCAATCATAACTCACCATTATCAATCTATTTTTATCTTATAACTTTCTCAACAGAGCCACCCAGATAGCTCATTACATTCCCATTGAATTTTTTTTATACAATAATCAACTCATCTTATAGTCTATATATATATTCCATTCATCTATTACATTCAAGATATATATATATATATATATATATCGCTTCATCTCTTTAAAAATACTCTCTTAACTTTACCCTTGGAAATTATTGAATTATATCATGCTATTGCTTATCTTGTCATTACAATCACTTTTGAAAATTGCCACTTATTAAACCTTAATTGATAACAATCTTTTCATTTTGCTTACACTTCAATCCTTCGCTATCATATTTTTCACTTAACATTAATATTAATACAACCTCTGTAACTTATTTAACAGATAATCAACCTTTTTCTCTTTATATCACTATATACAATTGATATAATTCAATTCATCAATGTCCATACATTCATCAAAGTATTACATCATCCACATTATCATGTAAATTTTTATACTATTAGTACAACTATACATATTAAATCTTAATAATGATTTACAATCTTAACGCAACTTAGATCATTTGGTTCATCTATCACAGAATATCCACATTTCAATCCTATTCAATTCAAACCAACAAATATTTATTTGAATTTATCATTAGATTTCACACTATATATATATATCCTCATTCCATTCAACCAAACTTATATCCAATTTTTGATCTATTCCGATCCATATTTAATCAAATTATCATTTCTACCAATTCTTATGATAATCTCATATCATATTGATTATGTACAATTCATTCACTTAAATTTTAAACCCATTCACTTTACACCATACACATATTTAGCATAACTTCCAATCACCTTTTTGTAATTTCTCTCTTTCCAATATCTTTTCACATCTCATACCATTGCTATCTTAACAATAAGTGTTATCCACGCTTAACACATTTTCTTAATTCTCTTCTTTTTCCTTACGTTTTATAATTATAACCAAATTTCTAACATAAAATCATAAAATACCTCTTTACCACATCATAATTATCAATCTCATCAGAACTATACGAGAATCATGTTATCTCAATCCCAAATCAGAAAATAACAAAATTAATCAACCACAATATACTAAACAAAACATAGGATTATAAAAGATTAAGGGTCATAATTGAAACTTATAAATCCATATGGTTCTTTTATTATTCTTTTTCCAACCTTTTCAATTACCATACTAAATTGGATCTCAAGCATTTTATATTCATTTCCAAACCTTGGCTACCTCAAGAGTCAACACATTCCAACTCCATTATCACCCAATTTGCACTAGATTATTTAATCATCACTAGCTTAATTCATGTTTCAACAATATTATTATTTTCTTGTATGAACACATATTCCATCATGTAAACATTACATAACTTCTCTTTTGTCACCTCCTTTCTATTCCATTTACAATCTCTTACAATATACAAATACATAATACTTTTCCATATGTGGATACTTTGGAACTCTAAATATTATATGATCATCAGTTTAGTGATCACCATAACGATTTCATTATCCAATATTACACAAGTCTATTCTTACTCTCAATTCTATCATAAAATTCATCTAATTTGTTCAAGTCATAACCTAGTCTTTATTAGGTTCGCTAATACATACAATATCATTCTCCATATCACTAATCCAATAATTGTACCACATATACATCCATAGATCACATTCACAATGTGTTGCATATTTCTTACATATCATAATTTCATTCATATTGAAAAACTCAACTCATATACCCTATACATGTATACACTTAATTATATGTTCTTATTTTATTTTCCTTTTCCATACATTCCATACAAACTTAATGTTTATCACTTCTCTTTGAACACAATCATTCTCATTTTTTCTCAATATGATTTAGAATATTTATCATTACAATAAATATAAATAGTCTAACCATAATAACATTTCACATACATCTTAGTCACAATCCTAATGTGACATCTCTTTCATTTTTGTCTTTAAAAGCATTTACTATATCTTCATATTCATTTTTATCTTTTTTTACTCAAATAACTTAAAATAACTCATTTTTTACTTGCTTGCTTACTTTCTTTAATCTTCAAATAAATTCTCATATTATTAATCACACTATTCAATTCATAATATTGTCATGTGCAATATTATTCACTTCACATAACTTATGTATTGAATATACATTAAACCATCAATATTCATATAACCTTTATCAAATTCCGCTAAAACTTTAACTTTTCAACTTTAAGACATTATATATATATTACAAAACAACATCGAACATATAATTCTCGCAAGTCTTAAGCTCATTTCAAAAATCCACATATCACATATTATCACTGTTACCATGAGCTTTCACAATATTCAAACACCTCACATTTCTAACATTGAAATCACAATGTTTACATAAAGAAAAACAACATAAACTATACCAATATCATCTCTTTTTCTTTTAAACACAACCTTAGCTTTATATACCCAAATTTTAAATAATCACACTTTGTCTATATTAATCAATTTATTCTATATTCTATCATACTCTCTTCCTTTAAATAACATATCTTTCCATATCAACAATCCCACAATATTTCCTCTTTCTAACAAACTAAACATAAACTTTGTCATAAGGATATTTAAAACATAAAGGAAAGAGTACATACTCTAATCTTGATTTTATTTTCAACTCATTTTCAACTTTATTTTCCTTAAGTAAATTCCCACTCCTGAATTTACCAATTAATCTTGTACAAATTTTCATATCATTTCTTTTTCCAATTATTACTTCCATATAAAATTTTATTCACACACTATCATTCATCTCAAATCGTTCCAATACATCACAAATCACATAATGCCACGTTCGAGACCAACCTAGATGTGAATGCATATGCATGTATTACAAATTTCATTTCAAAACTTTTCTTTTCACTTCTCTTTAAGCTTTTCAAAACTTTCTCTTTTTAATTCTACTTAGGCCGAGAATCTCGAACCTAAGCTCTGATACCAAAATAATTGTAACACCCTCATACTCTATATAGGTACTATACATATACCTAGTATACATACAATACGTATATAGAGTGTAAGAATGTCACTTCTAGTTTTAATTTAAAAATCTTATCCAAGTTCAAACAATACTATCTTTAGATTTTAATAACATTTAGTAAATCATTATACATATGAATATATGATTGTGATTAATATAACAAAATTAAACTTTACATGTATGCATCACCTTCTAGTTGGTCTCAGAACACTCTTACCCTTCTCGTGGCATAACTGCTTGATTTCCCGATCAACCGCATAATCACCTGCGCGATCACACAACCGCGCTAAGCCCGAGAGCTTAGTAATATAAATAATCATATAAACATACAATAGAGAAAATCATATTTTCATTTCAACTTATTATGTCATTATTTTCTTACCATATTTTTTTTTTCCTGTTTGGCTATACTTTTCATATATATATATACTTCTACTAATGTCTTACCAATATACATATTCATACCTTTTTTTTCAGTAATTCACAATCCAATGACTTATCAAAGTCTTCATGAAACAATATCCACTATTTCCACATTCATATACATTTCACACATCATATATCATCATATACAATTTACACATCATAAACTCATCATTTCACATAGCTTCTCAAGCTATACTCATCTTCAATAATTCACTTATGTATTGTATGCATCTCATTCCATAGTTATCACTATATATCACACAACATTAATTTCCTTCCATAGTTCACATTAAAACAAGGACAAACATATATCTCATTATTCATTTTCATTATTCAGGAATCACACATATATATATATATATATACAAACACACACATGGGCCCAAGAACACTAATATGCCATTCCACTTTCAGAGTTAATGTTTTGGTTTAATTATCACATTTATCATTATCATAGACCCAACTAGGCTTCAAGGATTAGATTCAACCAAGCTTCAAGGGGAGCAAAGCATGCTAAGCTTCAACCCAACTTGGCTTCAAGAACCAACCCAACCTAGCTTCAAGGGTGGTAACATCTCAATTAGGCTTCAAGGATTCAATCCAACCTAACTTCAAGAGACTGTTACACTTATTAGGCATGCCACCAACAACAAACTCTGAAAAGGGAATAACACATTAGCCACACAATTCATTTATTATTCAATTATCATTTTCATTCTCAATTCTCATCAACATTTAGGCAACATGCCTTATTTCTTTCAATTGCATCATCATAGCCAATCACAATGGCTTCATATTTCATTTAGATCATCATAGCCAATCACAATGGCTTCATATATCATTTGGATCATCATAGCCAATCACAATGGCTTCTCATATCATTTAAATCATCATATCTCAATTCATATCATAGCTTTTCATCTTTCAAATACACAATTATTTATCTCAAACACTACACATCTCATATAACATCATTATCAATCACAATTACATCACATCTTATTTGGTCTCAATTCACATTAGAATACTTCATTATTTACATATTCATAATCAAACACATATAACATTCATCAAGAATGATCATCATTGATATACACATATATAATTTACCTTATTCTTAGATTTGGAATCCTCAACATACATTTGTTTCATATATATTTGAAGTATAAATTCAACAAAACCCTTGGAGGATCCAACAATACAAGAATAATCAAGAATAAGAATCATTAACTAACCAATTTGAGGGACACGGCCAACACCATTTGAGGGACACGGCCAAGCTTGTGGCCGTGTCTCTCAACCATATTCGGCACTAGTGAACACGGCCAGGCGACACGGCCGTGTCTCACAACAAAAATCATACAGTCACAAACACGGGCAAGGGACACGGCCGTGTCTCACCACAAAAATCTGGCAGTGACAAACACGGGCAGAGGACACGGCTGAGACTGTGACCGTGTCTCTCCCAAAATCAATTCAACACATTCAATTTTCCTTGACTTGGCCGTGTCTCTCCTTGTTTTTGGCCGTGTCACTCATGAATTTAAACCCCAAACATTTACAAATCTCCTTTAGTTGCACTCAAACACTCCATACATATTATAACATCATTCCAATGAATTTGATCAACATCACTAACACTTATTTTACATACACAACCATATTTACATTACCAAAACACATCAACAACACATTTGATTCCTTAACACATTTACAAATGAATATGTGTTAAGTTTCAACATCATGTAAATATATGAATTTAGTTAGTTTACTTACCTTAAGAATCATTCTCAAATCTATTCACTTTACCTTCCAAAAGCTCTTCACCACTTAAACTAGAGCAATCCATTTCCTTCACAACCTAATTCAAATCAAATAAAAAGATGCTTGAATACCAATACAAATATTCAATTATCAAACTCATATATTTTATATTTGCAACTTCCTTAAACACCAACATACATCACTCATATATCAAATACTCAAATCCCCAATTCATTTAACACTAAATCCTTACTCAATAATCTCAACAATTCATCATCATCCTCACAAAAACCTCATCAAATCCAAACTCAAACCATAAAAATCAATGTAAAGGAATGAATACTTACTTGGTTAATATGCCAAATCTTCAATAAAAATCTTCAATCCTCTCAAAATCATCATCTCTCTCTCTCTCTCTCTCTCTCTCTCGATCAAGCAGAAAAGAAGAAGACGAAGAAGAAGGAGCAGAAGAAGAAAGAAGGTTCTACTTCTTTCCTTCGTTCTTATCTTATATATATATAATAATAATAATAATAATAATAACAATAATAATAATAATAATAATAATAATACTTTAAATCTCCACCACATATTCTTTCTTTGACTTTCTTCTTCTCTTTTCTTTTTGTCTTTATTATCATTATTATTATTACTTAATTATACAAATATATATACAATTCACTTTCCCTACACCATTTTATATCCCATGTATATATGATGTATATGTATATGTCTTATATATATTATCTTTATATTTCCCATATACACATATACATTAAATCCAAATACAACAACAATAACTCCAAAACTCTTAGGGTCTATTCCGGGATATTACAATGCCCACTATCACTGATAACACAATGTGTCCATTAAAGGCACGAGGTGTCCACTATCACTGTGGCTATCCATCCTCTGGTTAGTCATTCAATCCAAAGCTAGATATAAATTTAATATGATTTAGGCAATTTATTAATTTTGATGAACACTACATTGTTTATTTCCTTTCATTGATACTATACTCTTATCAACATTTGATAATATATATATATGTGTCACGTATCTAAAGTTTATCACTCGTTTTCATACATTTAACACATTAACACAAAAGTATGGACTATACACATATTAGTCTCATGTCATTGATTAACACTTACTTGTTTATATAAACACTCACTTGTTTATATAAACACTTATTTATCTCATTTCACTTATTTATATCATTTCACTTGTTTATATCATTTCACTTGTTTATATCATGTCATTGGTACATTACTCTTAGCAACATTTAGTATGACACATATTTATCCTATATTCAAAATTAGTACACTACTTGATAGGGTTGATTTCAAAAATCCTTTACACTTTCAGGCCTTATAGTTATTTAGGCTGAAACCACGGATGAAACACAAGAAAAAGAGCCATTTTGGGCAAATTTCTTTAAGTGACATGCCCATTGACATGGGCGTGTTACTGGGCATGTCTTTTGCTCATTTCACAGTAGCTTTGACATGCCCACTGACATGGGCGTGTCACTGGCCATGTCAGGCAAAAATTCTGTATTTCGCACACTTAACCATTTTAACTCAATATATTCAAAATCTATGATAATAATGAATCAAATCCAAATTTTTTTTTAACATAAAAGAGTCTACATCTAACACTTTACTCAAAATTCAATTAATCAAACCTTCAAATATCACTTATGGCTAAAACAACATCAAATACCGAATTCTTATAAAGGTTGAATTAAGAATCAAACTCACCACATATAAGTTCTTTTAATTCATTTTTCACTCATAAATCCATTTAATCAATATTTTCAAGGAATAATTCATTATAAATGACTCAATCAATCAATTCAAACATTCAAACTCATAGAAATTCAATTATTTGCAAAGTATCATACATAAGCACATACCTTTTTCAATTTCTCTTTTCTTCTCTGTTTTCCCTCTTTTCCTTTGATCACTTGCTGATAATCTCACATTTTCTAGCTTATTCTTTTAAAAACTCATAGCTAGATATGATTTTCTCTTAAAATTTAGCTAAATTCTTGAAAAGAAGAAAGAAAGAATGAGCTTTGGTGGTGTTGGTGATGATGATCATGGAAAGAAGAAGGAAGAAGAAGAAAGAAGCTTCTAGCTACATACATATCTGTCCATATACATATATATATATATATATTTATGGCTTAATCTAGTGTGGCCAATCTCAATTTAAATATGGTGCACCCTCTTTTCTATCCTTTGATTCAAATTCAATTTTTAATCCCATAAAACCGTAAAAATAATATCTTCAGTAAATTTTTGAGATATACAATTTACTATTTTCTACTTATAGCATTTATGCACATTAGTTTTATCACTATACACTATCAATTTTTCAATATTAGTTAAAAAGTTTCCTATTTAAAATCTTGATCATTACAAGCTAGGATTTTGAATTTTTTTTTGATTTGAGATATAATCCTTTAAACCAACCTACAAACTTGTTTGAAAGGAGACTTAACCTCTAATCAACTACATGCACATTGATTATGACATGCATGCTTAGAATCAAAAGAGGGTAAAAGCATAATTGGAAAAAAATGATTTTATTTATATTTACGATAACCATTGTGTTTCTGTTAAAGAAAAAGAAAAAAAAGCTATGAAAGAAAATGATCAGGCTAAACAAAGAAACAATTCACAGATTCAACTCTAATACCATGTGAAACTTAGGGTTTCAAACACAAAAGAGAGAAAATGAAAGAGGAAGATGAAGAATACTTTGGCTATATGCTCAACTGATAAGAAAAGGTTACAAAAGTAACTATATATACATTTTATGAAAAGACTAAACTACCTTGCATCAAACTAACTATAACATATAATAGTAACTGTATAAAAGGGTAATTACACAAAATATGACAAAATATAAGAGCATATGCATAACTTGTAAGAGAGGATGGGTAGATTTTGTAAAATTGGAGTGACATGATAAGAGGCTACAGAGTCCATTAACCAATTTTGGTTAAAGGATGGTGATTAGGAGGTATAGTTGGTGACTGGCATGAGAGTGAGAATTTGTTACCATTATGACAATTAATGTTTGACTATAATTTCAGGTAGCTTATGTATTTGGTAGGTCACATTTGGGTGGCAAGACAATCTTCAAATATAATTAGTGTTTTTTTTGTGCAAATACCTATTGAAATTTCTTACACTTAGGACTTAACCCATTAAGGCAGTTAAATGTCATCCTTATGGACTATAATAATAATGAGAGATATTTCATCAACAATGTTTTTCATAATTATAAATATTCACTAATTAACATGCAACACATTAATTTAGTTATAATGTGTTGCTCTTTGAGAGTCATAGCGTGTGAACATGTACAATTTACAAAAAAGGCTGGTGTATATTCTCTCATGCTTGGTTGGATTTTGTCACACAGGTAATGAGAGGCATGAAAAAATTCTAAAGTTGAAACAATTATTACATGAATCAACAATTGATCTTGATAATGCCATTGAATATAGGCTAAATGCAAATTGGCAATTCCATCTTTAAGAATTGTTTTAGATAAATAAAATTCCAGTAACATATCCCATCAAGTCATAATTAATAAAAAGAGCAGTAAATTGAGATGCCATGGGAGAAAATTTATGGTAGTAAGTTTAAGGGGAAGTCGAGCTATAACATTTATCGAAATAAGTGAGTTTGCACAATCTTGCGCTCGATTAATTACTATTATAAAGTGACACTTGCAAGTATACGAGGTTATTGTAGCAATGGTGATGGCTCAATGTCGTCTCATAAGGAAGGTGTTGTTCATAATAATTTGATTAAAACAAAATATTAAATGTTCGAGTGTTTGTTGATGAAATGGTGAAATGTAATTAAAATTTAAAAGTAAAAATGAGTAGTAGTTATGCAAGATTATTTCAATTATTGGAATGGTGCCTAGGGTTGTAGATCAATTTAATCAAAGCTTGATTCTCAAATTGTCCGTTAATATAACCTTGTAATTTAACTTGTTCCTTGAGTTTAATTAGTCAATTACCAATTCATTAGTTTTCACATTCATAAATTAACAACAACCAATTATTTTGAAGTTGCAAATTAAATAAACCCTAGAGCTTATATTTCTAATTCATTCTTAAGGTGGTTAAATTGTATAGTTTTGATATCAAATCTCGCCTCTCGGTTCATCATTCGATATTAAGTGATCAATAGATGGCCAATCTATTAATCTAACTTTAAGTCCAACGCAATCAACCAATAATAAGGTATATTAATGGAATTATCAAATCAAGTCATTTAATCAAATCTATTACAATCCAAGGCATGAGTAAATTAGCTCATCATCAAATTTAAAATAAGTATTCATGTCAATATACATCAAATCACAATTGTCCATTGGAATATTAATGTTCTTAACAACAACAACAATCAAGAAATGAATTAAAAGAGAGAATATGAAGAACCCCTTTTGAAGATGCTAAGAGTTGAACTACTTGTCTTCCTCCTAGCTTCCACTTTGATGTGATGAAGAACTTTCAAGCCCTCTTCAATCAATGGCTCTCTTCTTAAAAGATGGAGTGGTAACTCTCTAAAGCTTGCACTCCTCAATCAAGTCTTCTTCAAACCCTAACCTTCTTGAAAGCTTGTTCACTCACTTTCATCCCAAGAATTGTCTTTTTCTTGTCTATGGGAGAAATGAAAGATGGAAATGGAGGATGAGGAAGAGAATGGTGGTGATGGTGATGTCTTTCCCAAAATGTATATGGTCTCCAACGTGTATCTCCATTCCATTTCCCCCCACCTCCATTCTTTTTCATTCTTTTTAATATTTTAAGACACTTTTCAACTCCACCCATTTCTTTGTCTCCCACTTTTTCTTTGTTTAATATTTCATCTCATAAAATCATCCCTCTTTTACTAATTTTAATTATTTTTTAAAAGATACTGCATGTTGTCTCCTACTTGTCTCCCAACCAACGTGAAAATAATTTAAGGAAATCACCTAGGACACGACCAAGCCATTGGTGACTTGACCGTGTCACTCAAGTTTGCACTGGACACGGCCAAGTCATTAGGCCGTGTCCATGATTGCCTCTTCTTCTTTCTTTCTTCTCCAAGTGGGACACAACCAAGTCATTACGCCGTGTCATGTGACACGGCTAGTGGCTTGGCCGTGTCTGGTGCTTGTGTCTACTTTTGTATACTTTCTTTGCTTCTTTCTTCTTTGTTCCTTAGGTGGGACACGACCAATACCCTAGCTGTGTCATGTGACACAGCCAGTGGCTTGGCCGTGTTTCTTGAAAGTGTCTGCATGCCCAATTTTCTTGAAGGACACGGCAAAGCCAAGTTTTCCTGTCCTTATCTTGCTTGTTCCTTGTCTTTCTTGCCCTTTGATGAGGGACACGGCCAAGCCATGAAGTGTCTTGGTCATGTCACATGCTTTTCTCCAAACTTCATCCATCAAATTGAATTGAATTTCCATTTTTGCACTTCAACCTAAATCAAACACTTCAAACAATCTTTAAACACAAATAAAAGGAAAAATTACCCTAAAAACTAATAAAATTACCCTAAAAACATAGACATAATTGATTGAAACACATAACTTATATTTGAGGACAATTATTTATGTAATAATAAAACTTGTTTGATAAGAAAAAAATATAATAATTTGGCTTCTTGAAGTTTATAGTACTCTCATACCATAACAGATTTTAAGATAAAAGTTGTGATAAAACATTTAGTTTTTATTTATGTTATATAAATATATTGTACACTAATGGCTAGTTTACACAGAATTAAGGAGATTATAATGCAACTATATAAGACATAAATAAGCTGATTAACCTTGGGAATATTGATAGTGTTGGTTATTTGAGCAAACTTTTTATTGTAAAGAAAAAAAAGCAAATGTTGTAGATATATAATTGGGAAGGTGATCATATTCATTTATTGAATGAAAGAGATTTATATACACAAAAACTTAACAAAAAAACATAACAAACTGCTAAAAAATTTAGCATAAATAAATGAACGTTGGATAACAATATTTCCTATTTTGTAGCAACAACTAGTATGACTTATTCAAAACTTACTTTAGCATAATCTGGACATTTTATCAGTCTTGTATATTGATAGATCATCAAAGAACAACAGCTGAGACACTTTTTCAATACTCTCCCTTGGGTCAAATGCTGCAAATGATGAAGTTTCATTTTTTTTTAAAAAAATATGCTTATCTTAATTGATGCTAAAAAAAATTCTTCTTCCTTTAGTTGTTGATTCATAGAAGCTTTAACTTCTTTCTTTTGTTGTTGTTGTGATTTACATGCTATTGTGAAGTGACATGACTGGCCACATTTATTGTATTTTGCTTTAAGCCTCCGCTAACACTTGTATTGTGGGTGATTTGTTTTTTTTTGGAATATGAGCAAGATGAATAATATCCACTCTTGTTATTTTTCTTTCCATTATTAAATTTTATTTGAGCTTGAAAAGCTCCTTCAACTGCTCCTTCTCTTATTAGACTTCTTTGCTCTTAAGCCTGTAAGGCATTGATTAACTATGCCAAAGAAATATTTGAAAAACTTTTAGTATTTTCCAAAAAAGAAATAGCAGCTTTATACCTCTTTGGAAGTGTGACAAGTATTTTTTAAATGATCCTTTTATTAGAAAATTTTTTACCTAGCATTCTTATTTTATTTGTAAGACTAAACAACATGTTAGTATGTTTCTTTCCATCCCAACCCTTGTGGACACCTGGTATAAATAATGTATATATATAAAATATAAATAATATATATACATTGTAAATATATATTATGTATATGTTATATTATATTATATTATATAGACATATTATGTATTATATTAGTTATTTGCACATGTAGAATAAATTTAATTTGATGTATTTTATTTTGTTGTATTATTTAAATTTTATTATACATAATTATTAGATTATTATGTTATTGAGTGTATAATTATTATGAATTATTAATTTTTCATATTATTGAATTTTAATTTTAAAAAACCAAAAGAATATAAATTTATTGTGGAGATCCCTGTCCCTGTGAGGTTGGGGACGGCGGCAAAACTACCCTCATTTATGAGACATGGATGGGGATTGTGCCCTCACCCCATCCTGTTGCCATTCCTACCTTGATATTCATTTTTGAGATAATCCCAAATACCTTTTGCTAAAAGCAGGTTCATGACTTTAGTGAATAAATTGGGAGAAATAATAGCATACAAACAGGCTATGGTTTTGACCTTTCCTGTTTTCTTTTCCTTGTGATACTTGATTTAGTTCAATGTTAGATTTTTCAGGTAAATCAGGAACTTCGTAGTCTTCCTCAATTACTTTCCAAATATTTTGGGTGTTGAGATGAACCTTTATTTTTACAGTTCATATTTGATAGTTCTTATTATCAAATATTGGTGTTCGGGGGGCATTTATTGTTTTGTTTATTTTTCCATTTTTGCAAGCTATGAGATTTGAAGCTTTTTGATGATGGAGTTTTTATTTTATGTAGCAGTTATTGGAAAAATATTTAGGCTCACTTAAACTCATAAATCCCTCAAGACAATATGCTTTGATACCATTTTGTTAGTTATTTGAGCAAACTTTTTACTGTAAAGAAAAAAAAATAAATGTTGGAGATATATAATTGGAAAGAGAAGCATATTCCTTTATTGAATGGAAGAGATTTATATAAACAAAAACTTAACCAAAAAGTATAATAAATTGCTAAAAAAATCAGCATAAATAAATGAACTTTCAATAACAATATTTGCAATTTTATAGCAACAACTAGCATGACTTACCAAAAACTACTTTAGCATAATTTGGACATTTTAGTCAAAAGAAAGCAACTGAAACACTTTTCTAATAGATAGCTTGCAAATTGTCTTAGGGCTGTTCATTCAGCCCACTATCATGGTTGACTCGTCACGGCTCAACTAGGTTGGGTAGGGTTTTAAATATGGTGGGCTGGGCATCGGGCATCCTATATGGTGCCCAAGATACCTTAAGCCCAAGATAAATTACATCGAGCCAACTCCGTCTAGCCCGATATATTATTTATTATATATAAATTTTTATAATATAATATTATTTATATAATATATAATGTATAACCCGATATATTATTTATTATTTTTAATTTGTTAACTATTTAGTGATGAAAAATATTATGAGTGTCAGAGAATTAACTATGTTAAGGATAAAAAAATTACGAAATCTAAAATCAAATTTTAAATGAAATATTATGAGTGTTAGAGATGTATCTATTCTCGGCCTACACCGAATGCTGACTCCAAATTGGCCCCCTCACAACAATGTTTTTTTTTTAAATTAAAATATTATTAAATATCAATCAAACCATAAAAATAACTCAAAACCCAAGGACTTAAAACTAACCCTAGCCAATAGACTAACCCTATACACCCATGCCTACAGTCCTCAGTCAAGAGCCTACGGTCCTCGGTCAAGAGCATCCATAACAAGAATATTAGAAAATAAAGATGGACATTGACTTCAATAAATGAAACTAGCATTTAATAAAGACACTCAAGCTAAACCATGGATTGCTTTATTGGCTTGTCACTTAACTCAAAGAATCTCGCATCCATCTAACTGGGGTAGAAGATTAAAACAATAATAACAAAATAATAATTGTTCCAAATTCTAACTCATTTGCGTGAGGAGAGTTAATAACTGCATAAAAAACCTCCAACAATAAAACCACCTTGATGTTGTTTCCACCTTGGGATGTGACTTACCCTCCTTGCACTTGCACATTTTTTAAAATTCTTAATATTTTGTAAAAGAGACAAATAACTAATATTGGTTAGGATGGAACCTCTCAACTTGACTTCTCTGCCGACTCAAATGAAGGAGGATCGTTGGACCAGAAGAGCTAAATTCAAGGAAAAGACGGCTTCTGATCTCGATTAGGGTAGAGGCGTCTCCTTTAGAGATGCTCTGATGCAATCGTCTCAATTGCGGGATGATATGGTCTTCGATGATAGCCTCAATCTTGAGATAAGCAAGGAAGATGTGCAAATTTCTCACGATGGGTACATGCCTATCATAGTTTTTTCACGAAAAGTCCATGACCAATTGGAAAATAGTGGAAGGATGCGATAGTGGTGAAATTGCTTGGGAGGAATATTGGCTGTCGGACGCTATGCAATAAACTGAAGACAATGTGGAATATGTTTTCTAACTTCTTAATCATTGACTTGGAGAATAATTATTTTCTTGTCAAATTCTATTCAGAGAATGATGCAATCAAAGTTATCACTAATGGTCCTTGGATCATTCTAGGCAATTATTTATCAGTTCAAACCTGGTCTCCTAATTTTGATAGCTTGATGGACTAAATCTGCCTGGTGATGGCCTAGGTAAGATTACCTAGCATGTCTTTACACTATTATCACAGGGAAATCCTAAATTACACAAGGCGAGTGATCGATAAAGTCATCAAAATTGATTACAATACCTAAACCCTAAACCTTGTTAACAAAACTAAGAGCCTTAAAAATGTTTCCCCAAACCCCGCCATGCACACAGTTTACATTCCACATGAAGAAGGTAATCAAGTCCAATTTATAAACTCAACAAAAGGCCACATTTCTATTACTCCTTCTAAGGATGGTAGTAGCATTGGTCTGGACTCAAATAGAGAACCCCCAAACTGTGGAGGAGGAATAGAGGATAATATCAACTTAAAGTTAGTAAGTCCTATGGATAGGGCTAGCATTGCCTGCAAGCTATATGACATTAATGTTGATATGCCGAGAGACAACTTGGATGCAGCAAGAAGTTTAGAGATGGTCCCTACTAGGTAAGGATGTTAGCTCTACTATGTTTTTGGATTTTTTTTTGTATTTTTTATATTTTATTTATGTTTTTCTTTATGGATTTAAGATTCATTTTTTGGAATGTACAGGAAGCTGCTTCTACGAAGCTCAGGAGGGCTTTTAATAACTTAAAATGTTTGTACATACTGTAGACCCTTAATTTTTTACCCAGTCCGGTCCGTTATTTTTTATAGTCCAAAATAATTTTTGTGGTATTTTAATCTTTAGTTTAGTTAAAAATGGTGAAGTGAATAAAAATAAAAATAATAAAAAATAAACAAATAAATAAAATAAAAATAAAAATTGGCGACGGAAAAATCGGCGACGAAAAAATTCGTCGCCGAAAGCGTTGGACGAAATGGCCTTGGGCCATTTCGCCCGCAGGATAAATGGCCCGCAGCCAATTTCACTAGCGCGCCCTTGCAAATTTCCACAGCGGCCTGCAGCAATTTTTTTCGCCTGCAAAATTTTTTTTGACGCAATTTTTTCTGAAACTAAATTCTATTTGGTTTCGGTTTCCTTTTCCAAATTAATAATAGTTTCCATAAACAAATTGAATTAATCATATAAATTTCCTATAAATAAGACTAAAAAACAACACAGAAAAAAGGACAATCGGGGAGGAAAAACTTAGGAACGATCGGGCTTTAAGAAGAGAACATTGAATTTGGATTGCACTCGAAGGAAACACTTTGAAAGGAGATTGGACTTTAAAAATTCTTTTTGACAATGAAAACAATCAAACTTTTTGAGAGAAGAATAAGCAAGCAATCAATTCATCAAAGGCAGCCATTTTGTCTTTGTCCTTGTTCATCAAAGAAGCAATTTTTGGTGGAACCAACAAACAAAGGTTTGAATATCTAATCTTTTTTCCTTACAGTAGCTTCAATCATTCAATTATTTCTTTTGATTTAAAAAAAAACCTTAATTCATTTCTTTGTTTTCCAAAAACCCTAAAATTGCTTTTCTGTTCCTTCTGAAAACCTAAAAACCCTAATCTATTTCTTCAAAATCTTAAAACCCTAATCTGCTTTCCAATTTTCCAAAACCTTAAAACCCAAAATTGAATCCTTTTATCTCCAAAAACCCTAAAAAATATATTTTCTGTTTCTATAAACCTTAAATCATTTTGTTTATTTCCAAAAGCTTTTAAAAACTCTAAACTGGTTTTCTTTTAATTCTTTTCCAAAATTCCAAATGTTTTGTTAAATATCTAAACACAAAATTCACTTTACAGTTTCTAAAAATCACATAAAACTTTATAAAACTACAAACTGTTTTCTCAAATCCTAAAACCAAAATAGGTTTTTCAAAATACCAAAAACCCTAAATCTCTCAAAACAAAAACCATAAACCCTAATTTTCCTAGACCCTAATCCTTAAAACCTTATAAACCTAAATATTAAAATTCAACACAGTAAGCCTAAAAATAACAATCCAGTAGCTAATAATCATAAACCTAATGTTGTAATATCCTAAAACCCTAATTTCATAATGTTACTCATAAACCCTAGTTTGATTCATGAAATCTTAATCCATTTTAATTTTCTTAAACCTTTACAGTAGCTAAGAATTACAAACCCTAATAATACCAATAAATTCCAAAACCCTAAATATTAATTAAAGAACTTTAAATGAGAAACAGTAATCCTAATTTGTACCTAGATTTACTTTATTTTTATATTTAATTATGTAGTTTATTATATGCTTTGATTTATTTGCAATGCTTTATTTAATTTATCATGGATGGATGCTTATTATATATTTTGATTGATATCTTTGATGAATGATTTATTTATGGTGAATGGTTATTTACTTTATCGATTTATTTTGATTTTCAAATGTTGTAAGAGGTATGTTTCCACTTTGTGGGTACCTCGTTAATTAATTTTTATGTAATTTAAATTGGTAAAGGACATGTTTCTACCTTTTGGTAGGTGTCCTATTAGTTTATACATGGATGATGTAAGGACATGTTTTCATCTTCGGATGGATGTCCATTTATTTGCTTTGCTTGTACATTGCTTTGATTTTTAATATATCGATGCTTTATTTTAATTGTTGTGTGTAATATGGATAATATTGTTATACTTAAGAATTTTATAATATTAAGACCTGTAAAGGAGGCTGGTTTCAATGAACCAGGCGTTATGGGGGTGTTGGGCCATTTCTCACCTTCCCCACACGTACCCAACTTTCCGAACCCATTAGGGGGTTGGGGATTCTTTAGAAATCGAGTCATCCACCACTTTCTTTTTCCCGGCCCATCCGGGTGGTGACTCCATTTTCTCCGGACCTAGGTCCGTGTTCTCTAAGGCCTCGAGCCTAAACAGTGCCGAAGTCGCAAGAATCATTCCACCGGGAGTGGGGGCAAAAATTCCCGCTAATATTGTGGCCATTTTTAAACCAAGATGTGTGGGTACTCAAGCTAAATTTTTCATTGCTAAGAGCGATTTTGATTTTTTGCACTACGTTGAAGCGTAGGGTTTCTCTGGTGGCATGTGGGTCCTTTAGAATAAAGAGCTTAATGTTCTGGTTTATGATAATCATAAATAATTTCTTTTACATAGAGTGTCTGATATAAAGGGAATTACTGATTTGTCTCTCCTATTTATACTAGTCCCAACCCCTTTTATGTGATAGTTTTGGTATAAGATGGGTAAAATTATTGAGTACATGGTTAGTCCTTGGCTGATAGGTGGTTGTTGTTCCAAGATAGTAACTAAGAGGGGGAGAGAATTGGTTTGGTTTAAAAGATGATGGCAAATTCAAAATGAAGAAGGACAAGAAATGAAGAAGATGTACAAGAAGATTAGGTAGAAGATGGAACAATGAACACAAAGATTTATAGTGGTCGGGTTTACCTTGATCCTACATTCACTTCTTTAACAACTTTTCAAGGTTCAACTAGCTTTGAGTTTTTACAAGCTTAACTCTAACTTGATGTTTTCTCTATCTCACACCAAACTAATACAATGGTTTGAGATCACTCCTCATAACCCTTACAAGAGTTTTTCAGGCTCACTCTTACAACCTAAGTATTTCCAAGCTCACACTCAAACTTAAGATGGTGTTTAATGCTCACACCCAATACTCAATTAATACAAAAAGTGATTTTGATGCAAAGGAAAGAAAGATGTTAAAGTAGGCTATTACAATCACAATCTTACTTAAAAATGAAGTTACTTATGGAAATAAAGATGTTAAAGTAGGGTATAAGGGTGTTACATTTGTTTTGGTATCAGAGCCTAGGTTTGAGGTTCTCAACCTAGGTGGGTTGTAAGAGAGAAAATTGAGATTTTTAAATATGGTTTTTAAATATGATACATGCATTGGTGCTGCCAGTTTCTGATCTCTGATGTGGCAATTTTATTGTATTTGCAGATATAGGTAGTTATGGCGTCTCAGACGCATCAGTCAACAGAGGATAGTGCAGAAAGTGTGGCTCCTGTTGAGGGTGGAGATGGAGCTAGAGTTGAGATAGCTGGAGGGGCACCTACTCCTATTCCAGAGAGACCAGCAGTTGATAAGATTCTACCGGGTTGGGTACGACATATGGTGGAGCTGTTGAGGCAGGCTCCAGTTCAGCAGTCGTTGCCACCGCAGTTATCGACGAGAAAATATGATAAGCTGAGGAAGTTTGGAGTTGAGGACTTTATTGGTACTAAAGACCTTGCTGTAGCAGAGCAGTGGCTAGATATAGTCCAGAGAGTGTTCATCCAGCTACAGGCTACTCCAGAAGAAAAGTTTGATTATGCCAGATCTCTTTTTGCAGAGGGATGCATATGATTGGTGGAAGATGGTTCCACATGCTCTGGATGATCCACCAATCATGACCTATGATGATTTTCTGTCGGAGTTTGAGCAGAAGTATACTCTGAGAGAGTATAAGGATGCAAAGAAGATATAGTTCTTGAGTTTGAGGCAGGATACCAAGATAGCGATGGAGTATGAGATAGAGTTTACTCGGCTGAGTCAGTATGTTGGTGGGATCATTTCTGATGAGATTAACCAGTGTCGGAGGTTTAAGGAGGGGTTGAGACCCTTTATCATGTGCATTATCGCAGGGTCCCGGTATCAGGATTTTTCCAGTTGGTTACAGCTGCCAGGAGTATTGAGAGAGTACAGGGTCTTGCAGCAACTGCTAGGGATGAGGAGACCAGAGCTAGGAGACCCTAGAGTGAGACAAGGTCTTCATCTGTGATGAGAGGCCGAGGAAGATATTTTTTGAGGTTCAGTAGGAGCCAGAGGCAGTCTGGTAGGTCAGTACAGTAGCAGAGACAGAGATCAAGACCTACAGTTTCTGTGGCTAGTGCTCTGACTCCAGTAGTTCAGAGTCCAGCTCCATATACATGTGTTTAATGTGGTAGGACATATGAGGGTGCTTGCTGGAAGACAAGTGGACCAGTAGTGTGTTATAGATGTGGGTCACCAGATCACTTCTTTAGAGATTGTCAAAGCCACCGGAGGATAGACAGACTGATACTGCAGTTTCTAGACCCAGTGTTAGAGGGGGTCATGGTTGCAGAAGTTTTAGCAAAGGGCCATCTCAGCAGGTATATGTGATGCAGAGGCAACCTGATGCTTCACCTGTTATTGCTGGTACTTTTTCTTTATTTGGTACTTCAGTTCTTGCTTTGATAGACCCTGGGTCGACTCATTCATACATTAGTGCATCCATCTTGTCTGTGACTGATTTGCGTTCTGAGTCCCTAGGATTTGATATTTTGGTGACAAATCCTTTAGGGTATAGTGTTGTAGTTAGCAAGATGCACCAAAATAGTCTAGTTGTGGTTCAGGATGAGGAGTTCCTCTATGACCTGATTGAGATACCTTTCAGGGATTATGATTTAATTTTAGGCATGGATTGGTTATCCAAGCATGGGGCTGTGGTAGATTGTCAGCAAAAGTGTGTTACCCTGAGCACCTGTGATAGTAGAAATGTGATGGTATCTAGTGAGCAGAGACATCTTTCATCCATGTTTGTTTCAGCTGTTTCAGCTTGGAGGATAGTTCGGAAGGGATGTGAGGCTTATCTTGCTCATGTTGTAGATACCAGAGTAGTGGGTTCCCAACATGATAGTATATCCACAGTTGCTAAATTTCTAGATATTTTTCCTGGGTAGTTGCCAGGGATACCCCCTGAGAGAGATGTTGAGTTTGGTATCGATTTGTTTTCTGGTACTACTCATATCTCTATTACTTCTTATCATATGGCACCTGCTGAGTTGAGAGAGTTGAAGGTGCAGTTGCAGGAGTTGTTGGATAAAGGGTTCGTTCGCCCTAGTGTGTCTCCGTGGGGAGTGCCCATTTTATTTGTGAAAAAGAAGGATTGTACCTTAAGAATGTGCATTAATTACCGGCAGTTGAATAAAGTGACCATTAAGAACAAGCATCTATTGCCTCAGATAGTTGATCTCTTTGATCAGTTGAAAGGAGCAACAATATTCTCTAAGATTGACTTAAGATCAGGGTACCATCAGTTGAGAGTCAGAGATGATGATGTACCTAAGACAGCTTTCCGTATGACGTATGGGCATTATGAGTTCTTGCTGATGCCCTTTGGATTGACAAATGCACCAACAACATTTATGGATTTGATGAACAGGGTATTCAGACCCTATCTAGATTAATTTGTGGTGGTTTTGATTGATGATATTTTGGTGTATTCACGTAATGAGGATCATGAAAAGCATTTATGGATTGTATTGCAGACTTTGAGAGAGAAGCAGTTGTATGCTGAGCTATCTAAATGTGAGTTTTAGCTTGATCAAGTGACTTTTCTCGGTCATATGGTTTTAGTACAGGGTATTAGAGTTGATACGAGTAAAGTTGAGGCTATTTTGAATTGGAGTCCACCGAAGACTGTGACAGAGGTTAGAAGTTTTCTAGGTTTGGCAGGCTATTATCGACGGCTTGTTAAAGGTTTTTCTATGATAGCTACTTCACTCACCAGATTACTTCGGAAGGGAGTTAGATTTGTGTGGACAGGTCGGTGTCAGATGAGTTTTGAGCAGCTGAGGGAGATGTTGACTTAGGCTCCTATCCTTACTCTGCCTGTGGAAGGTGAACCTTATGTGATTTATAGTGATACTTCACATAGTGGTTTAGGTTATGTTCTGATGTAGGAGGGTGGAGTCATTGCTTATGCCTCTCGATAGTTGAAACCGCATGAGCTGAATTACCCGACGCATGATTTGGAGTTAGCAGCTATAGTTTTCTTTGAAGATTTAGCGACATTACTTGTATAGGGAGAAGTATTTTATTTATATGGATCATAAGAGTTGGAAATACCTGGGTATTCAGAGAGAGCTGAATCTTCGGTAGAGACGGTGGTTAGAGTTAATTAAAGACTATGACTGTTTAATTGATTATCATCCTGGCAAGGCAAATGTTGTTGCTGATGCCTTGAGTCGGAAGTCTTTGGCATGTTTGACTGCTTATTCGCTCTCGTTGCTTGTTGAGTTGAGAGCTTTGCATGTTAGAATTGAGTCTTGTGATGATGGTGCTTTGATGGCTCAGTTGCAGTTAGGGTCAGTATTGTTGGATCATATTAGGGAGGCTCAGTTGGCAGATGAGAGAATTCAGAAAATTGTGTTGGTTTGTCAGAAGGGGGAGAGTCTCACTTTCATGTGAGATAGTGAGGTTATATAGAGTCTCAATTTCTTTGGTATCTGATCAAGATTTTCGATTTACATCGAGATTGTGGAGAAGTTTGTAGGATGCTTTAGCTTGGTTACATTTTAGCACTGCTTTCCATCCTCAAACTGATGGACAGTCAGAGAGAGTGATGCAAATTTTAGAGGACATGTTGAGAAGTTGTATCATCTATTTCACTGGGAACTGGGATAGAATCTTACCACTGATTGAGTTTGCTTATAACAACAATCATCAGTCCAGTATTAGAATGGCACCTTATGAGGCATTGTATGGTAGGAGATGTAGGACACCTCTATGTTGGGATGAGGTTGGAGAAGGTAAGTTGATTGGTCCCGATTTCATTAGGAAAACAGAAGAGAAAGTAAAGGTGATTAGAAATTGTCTAAAAGCAGCCTCAGACCGATAGAAGTCATATTTAGATTTAAAAAGAAGAGACATAGAATTCAGTGTAAGAGATAAAGTATTTTTGAAAGTGTCTCCTTGGAAGAAAATTTTGAGATTTGGCCGCAAAGGGAAGTTGAGTCCTTGTTTCATAGGACCTTATGAGGTACTGGAGAGAGTTAGACCATTGGCCTATAGACTAGCTTTACTGTCTGAGTTGGATCAAATTCATAATGTCTTTCATGTCTCTATGCTTCGGAGGTACAAGTCAGACCCATCTCACATTTTGTCAGTAGAGTCAATTGAGGTGAGTCCAGATCTAACTTATGAGGAAGAACCAGTGGCTATTTTGGCACGTGAAGTGAAGGAGTTGAGAAATAAGAAGGTGCAATTTGTGAAAGTTCTTTGGAATAATCATGTCACTAAGGAGGCAACATGGGAGAGTGAGCAGATGATGCGGAATCAGTATCTCCAGTTGTTCCAGACTTGAGAGCAGGTAATTTCGAGGACAAAAATTTTTTTTAGAGGGAGAGAATTGTAATATCCCAAAATTTTAAAAATATTAATTTTTAAAAATTAATTAAATGATTTAAATATATATATATATAATTAAGTGAAAAAGAAAAATGTGTATATTATATATATGTAGATATATATAATATATACAAGTCAACATTTTAATATGGGTCAAATATTATTTTAATTATTAAAATATTAATTAATTGGTTAGTGGAAGATGATTTTTTTATGTTTTAATTAAGTAATATATTTTTACTTGGTGGAGAGTGAAAGTGGGATATTTGTGTGGTTAAAAGGAGATTAGTTGGATTGAGTTGAGTGGATCTTTATCTTCATCTTCTTCTTTCTCCATTGAAGCCAGCTACCTCCATCAAAGGAAAAGAGAAATTTTCTTCTTGCTAACTCAAGTAATTGAAGGATTTCAATTGTTCAAGTTGGAGTTTTGAGGATTTTCTCCATATTTGGTAAGTTTCCAACTTGTTTCCTTGATTTTCTATGGAAGTTTGTATATGTGTTAATTGGATGTTTGGTGTAGTATGTGTTAATGGTTGATATTGGTATGTTTGAAGTTCTTTTGACTAGTTAACTATGAAATTAGGGTTGGATTGAAGATATGGATAAGTTTGGTAAAGAGAATAAGAGTTTTGGGTTGTGTAACTTTTGAGTTGTGAAGTCATAGTTGTAATTGTGTATTTTTGCTTTTAATTGAGTTTTTTTTGATGTTTATACAAGTATTTTGTGGTATAATGATGGATTTAGTTGAGTTTGAATAGAGTTGAAAATGGTAAAGAAAGATAATTTTAGATGTGACAATTATGTATTGATATCAGGATTTTTGGCCTAACACACCCAGTGACACGGCCATGTCTTTGGGCATGTCTATGGTTCTATTTTCAGTATTGATGACACATGCAGTGACATGCCCATGTCACTGAGCGTGTCACAGCTTCTGTAATATTGTAGTAGTGACACGTGCAGTGACACGCCCATATCACTGAGCGTGTCATAGCTACTGTGTTGTAGGAATTTTGGCACGGGCAGGGACACGCTCATGTCTCTAGTTGTGTCTCATCTGTTGTAATACAAAGCTTAGGACACGATCATTGATACGCCCATGTCACTGAGTGTGTCAAAGCTTCTGTATTGTGGGTTTAGGGCACGGTCATTGACACGCCCGTGTTGTTGAGCGTGTCATGTGTAGAGTTTGCCCTAGATAGTTCTTTTCCTTATTTTCCTTGTATATCTTATCCTTGTGTTGAGAGGTTTTGTTTATACCTATAAGTGTATTACTAAGTGATTATTTATAATCACATTTGGTTTAGGTTTTGAAGAGACTTGAGTTACCCCAGTCCAAGTGTTGAGGGATATCTTGGAAGAGGAGGTTGAAAGTGGTGTTTATTGCTTTTAGAGGTAAGTACAAACTTTGAATAATTGCTTATATTTACATGACATTGGGACTTAACACATTTGGTTGGAAAATGTGTTAAGTTACTTACTACATTGTTGGTGCATAAGTAATATGCTATGATTTGTATAATGTGAACTATTTGTAAATATGATAATGACCCAAAATGTATGGGTAATGCAATTTGTTATGTGTACATTAAAGATGGAATGTAAAGTCATTGGTAATGGCTATATTGATATAAGTGAGATATTTGAGGCATTGTGCCTAGTTTGATCATGAGAAAATGAGAAAGAATTTGATAATGGAGTTATGAAAGAATTTTGTGCCTAGTATGTTATTCAATTTTCAGAGTTTTGTATTTGGCAGCATGTCTAAAACATAACAGTCCCTTGAAGTTGGGTTGGGCTTGATCCTTGAAGCCTAGTTGGGTTGTTACAAGATGTAGTAGACACTTGAAGCTGGGTTGGGCCTAGTCCTTGTGTTAGGAAATCAAGGAGATCACTGCAAACCAAAAACACGCAGCGAAAAAATTTTTGATCTCTGATTTCCCACCAGGATCCATGCTGTTTGTTTAATTCGATGAAAGTGTTCAAAGAACTAACCTGTTGATGATTCGAAATCACAGTTTGGAAGAGATGCCTCGATCGCGAAACACCCTCTATCGCGTATCCACACGAATGCTACCGTCTGGAGTGCTAGCTCTCTACAATGGCGAAGGCTGAAAAAATGTTTTCTCTAAAACGTATTAGGGTTCCTTTGTTTTCGTTCTCTTTCGTTTTCTAATGTTACCTCTGAGAAGACTTAACGTCCGGAGTGAATATAATCACTCCAGAATCCAATTCGAAATTGGATAAGGTAAGTCAAATTCAGAATCCAAATCTAATAAGGATTCTGAATATATTATCTAATAATATTTATATAAAAAATGAAAATAATAATAATAATAATAAATATTAATATCTAATATTAATATTATTAATATTATATCCAGCCCAAAGCGCATTCTTGTGTGTGACCTGATAGGCCTATATTAATTGGCAGTCAATTTAATCTCTATTAAACCAACAAGTCGTAATTGGCCTCTAGCAAGGCGTTACAACTACCCAATTAATATAAGGAATGTCCAATTTGCCTAATAATAGTACATGCATTAATCCCTTTGTCACATGATATCTACCTTGAACATAAGTCATGGTCAACGTCATACTTATATTGTCCAAACTTATGATTACTCGATCTCCAAGTAGACTGATAAAAACAAATGGAATTGATCACACTATCAATTCATTTGAGCAGGCCATGAATTTCACAGTCTCACTTATGGAAGGGCCCAAAAGATATCTCTCTCAAAGAGAGGGACAAATTCTATTTTGATTGTTCATTATCCTCTACATAATTTCTATCATATATGATCATAACCTTTATTACTATCTAGTTACGGATAATGTTTGATCATGTCAAAATATAATAGTCCTTATATTGGAAACTATGACAATCCCAAGTCAAAGAATTAATACATAACTATCATGAGATTTACTTATGACACTAACCCATGTAGTAATCTCATGATGGATTTATCCAATACATTGTTCTCTAACAAGTATCTATGAAATTGATTTGTATCACTATACACATAACCATCTGATGATTATCAAATCAATGTTCATACTGGTTAAGAATTATTTTTTTTATCTCTATAACAATAATAAACCAGGGACAAATATCAAAATTGTGTAACATGCAAACAAACAATAATGATAATAAAACCTCATTTATTAATAATGAATGTATAACATAAAGATCCAAATAAATGGCCTAGGGCACATACACTAACAATCTCCCACTTGCACTAGGCCTACAAATTTCTAAGACCCATAGATCTAGTGTGCTGATCTTGCTTGACCCGTGAGAGAGGCTTTGTTAATGGATCTGCTATGTTATCATTTGTGTCAACTTTGCATATCTTGATATCTCCTCTATCGATAATGTCTCGAATGAGGTGAAAACGCCTGAGTATATGCTTAGACCTTTGATGAGATCTAGGCTCTTTTGCCTGTGCTATGGCACCATTGTTGTCACAATAAATGTCCACAGGATTTGCAATGCTAGGCACCACTCCTAGCTCAATGATGAATTTCTTCAACCAGACTGCTTCCTTAGCTGCATCTTATGCTGCTATATACTTAGCCTCTGTTGTAGAATCAGCCACAGTGCTTTGTTTTGAACTCTTCCAACTAACAGCTCCACCATTCAATGTGAATACAAAACCTGACTGCGATCTAAAATCATCTATGTCAGTTTGGAAACTAGCATCTGTGTAACCATTTACAACTAGCTCATCTTCCAAACCTCCATAAACCAAGAATACATCTTTAGTCCTTCAAAGGTACTTAAGAATATTCTTGACAGCTTTCCAGTGACCTTCACCAGGATCAACTTGAAATCTACTAGTTGCGCTTAATGGATATGAGACATCTGGTCTAGTACATAATATGGCATACATAATAGATCCTATAGCAGAAGCATAAGGAATCTTATTCATTCGATCTCGCTCATCAGATGTCATAGGACATTGACTCTTGCTGAGATGAATGCCATGAGACAAAGGCAAGAATCCCTTTTTGGAATCTTGCATGTTGAACCTCTTCAACACTTTATCTATGTATGTACTTTGACTCAGGCCAATTATCCTTCTAGATCTATCTCTATAGATCTTTATACCAAGGATATAGGCAGCCTCACCTAAGTCTTTCATTGAGAAAGAATTCCCTAACCAAGTCTTAACCTTTTGCAAGGTAGGGATATCATTCCCAATGAGTAATATGTCATCCACATATAAGACTAAAAACACTACTGCACTCACACTAACCATCTTGTAAACACAAGGTTCATCTTCATTCTTGATGAAACCAAAGTTCCCAACTGTTTCATCAAAACGAAGATTCCAGCTTCGAGATGCTTGCTTCAATCCATAAATGGATCTTTGAAGCTTACAAACCTTTGTAGAATTCTCAGGATTTACAAAACCCTCAGGTTGTGTCATATACACATCCTCAAGCAAGTTTCCATTAAGGAAAGCGGTTTTGACATCCATTTGCCATATCTCATAATCATAGTATGCTGCAATGGCAATGAGAATTCTAACAGACTTAAGCATAGCAATTGGTGAAAAGGTTTCATCATAGTCTATACCATGAGTTTGCTTGAAACCTTTTGCAACAAGCCTTGCTTTATAGGTCTGCACATTCCCATCCATGTCAGTTTTTCTTCTTGAAAACCCATTTGCAACCAATAGTCTTAATACCCTCTGGAGGATCAATTAAAGACCAAACTTGGTTGTCAAACATAGATTGCATCTCAGATTTCATGGCTCCAAGCCATTTGTCTGAATCTGGACCTGACACAACTTCTTGATAGGTAGTAGGCTCATCTTGATCTATGAGCATTACTTCACTATCATCAGTCTCAAGAAATCCATATCTCTCTGGCTGACGACGTGTCCTATCAGACCTACGAGGGATTTGTGTTACATCTTCAGACTCCACAACTATTTATGGTTCTGAAATAGGCTCTATAGACGGCTCAATGATTTCTTGTGGTACTTGAGTTTCCTCAAGTTCTACTCTACTCCCACTAGTTCTCTTAGAAAGAAATTCATTTTCCAAAAAGATCCCATTTCGAGCAACAAACACTTTGTTCTCTGAAGGAGTATAGAAATAGTATCCTTTAGTTTCCTTAGGATACCCCACAAAATTACATTTGATAGACTTTGGAGCTAACTTATCTGAAACTGGTCTTTTCACATAAGCTTCACAACCCCAAATCTTAAGAAAAGACAAACTAGGTGTCTTACCTGTCCATATCTCATATGGTGTCTTTTCAACCGCATTAGATGGTACATGGTTCAAAATGAATGCAGCTGTCTCCAAGGAATAACCCTAAAAAGACAAAGGAAGATCCGCGTGACTCATCATTGATCGAACCATATCTAATAGAGTTCGATTTCTCCTTTCAGAAACTCCATTCCACTGTGGAGTTCCTGGAGGAGTCAGTTGTGAAACAATTCCACAATCACTTAGATGATCAGCAAACTCTTGGCTCAAATATTCACCACCTCGATCTGATCAAAGTAGTTTAATTATTTTACCAAGTTGATTTTGTACTTCATTTTGAAAAGTTCTAAACATTTCAAAAGACTCATGCTTATGTTTCATTAGGTAGACATAGCCATACCTACTGAAATCATCAGTAAAAGTAATGAAGTATCGAAATCCTCCTCTGGCACTAATGCTAAAAGGACCACATACATCTGTATGTATCAAGCCCAATAAATCATTAGCCCTTTCACTATGCCCAGTAAAAGGATCCTTTGTCATCTTACCAAGCAAACAAGACTCACATGTTTCAAATGATTCAAAATTAAATGAATCTAATAATCCATCTTGATGGAGCTTAGAAATGCGTTTCTCATTTATATGGATAAGGCGACAATGCCATAAATAAGTAGGGTTTAACTCATTTGGCTTAGTTCTCTTAGAAGTTATGTTATAGATATTATTACCATTAGAATAATCAAGATTAAGGATATAAAGGCCATTATAAGAATTTGCAATACCATAAAGCAAATCATTTTTATCAAAAATAGAACATTTCTTATTCTTAATAAAAAATGAATAACCTTCATCATCCAAAACAGATACTGAAATAAGATTCCTACTCATAGTAGGAACATAAAAGCAATTGTTCAAAATTAACAAAAACCCATTGGGCATAACAAGTTCATAAGTTCCTACAGCTATAGCAGCAACTCTTGCTCTATTGCCAACACGTAGGTCCACTTCGCCCTTCTTCAACATCCTACTCCTTTTGAGTCCCTGCATATTTGTACAAATATGAGATCCACATCCGGTATCTAATACCTAGGAAGAAGGAATAGACAAATTAATTTCTATAACATAAATACCTGAAGATGTAGTCGCACTACCCTTCAACTTCTTTAACTCATCCAAATAGAGTTGACAATTTCTCTTCCAATGCCCATGCTTGTTGCAATGGAAACAAGTCCCTTCCTTAGGAACTTTAGCCTTAGGTTCAAGTTTTGGTTTAGCTTGTCCCTTGGACCCTTTAGCACCTTTTGCCTTACCCTTGCCTTTAGTATCTTTGGCTTTCTTTTTCATTTGTTTAATATTGACATTCAATATTTGGGTAGGCTTTTTGATATTCCCCTCAACAGTTTTGAGCATACCATGTAGCTCAGGAATGGATGTCTCCATGTCATTCATGTTATAGTTCATGACAAACTATGAGAAATTGCTAGGCAATGGATGTAGGATCAAATCCATGGAGAGTTCTAAACTCAGGGGATATCCAAGTCTAGCAAGGTGATCTAGATAGCCTTTCATCTTCAAAACATGAGCACTAACAGATTCACCTTCAGACATTTTGCAGTCAAATAAAGCAACAACGGTGTCAAACCTATCTTGCCTAGCCTGTTGTTGGAAAGCTTGTTTGAGATGCACACTCATCTCATAAGCCTCTAAGTGTTCCAGATCCTTCTGAAGTCTTGGACACATAGTAGCCAACATAAGACATCCTATGTCATTGGAATCATCCACATGCTTCTTATGCTTACTCTTAGCAACATTAGAAGCATCAGCAGGAGGTGGGTCAGGGACAGCTTCATCAAGCACGTAGGACTTTTTCTCTTGTTTGAGAACAATTCTCAGGTTCCTAAACTAGTCAACAAAATTAGTCCCACATTATTTCAGTTTTTCCTTCTCAAGGATAGATCGCAGTGATAAGGTGGAATTGTTATTAGCAGCCATATGTTGAATAAATATGCAAAGTCAAATTTTAATTAATAATGAGGTTAAAATTATTTAAACTCCTACTAAAAATATAACCCTCTAAAAAAATATTTTAGTAGGCTATGATCCGTATTTCACTTAATTCTAAACTCAACTTTGGCGTGACGCTTAAAATCAAGTTATTTAGGTAGGTAACATCTTTACCAATTATATCTCATGTAACTCTTAGTAATTATGGAATATTGACATCATATGCATAGCATGTTGAATTCCATCTAATGCCTTAGGCCCAAAACCATTTTGATAGCCTAATTAAGTCTAACCAATTTTAAAACATATGAGTAGCACTATTACTCATCCTACTTAGCTAGGAATGTTTAAAGCATATTGCTTTGGCAATACCTACTTTAATACAATCTTAGTTTTGATAGGTGTTCAAAACGTGGATGGCATTTAGACTTAAATTATTAATGAGGGTTCATGTAATATCCCAATGTGTGCCCTAGAAGTTTGGATAAATGTTGTTTGTTTGAATTAAATGTATAGATGTTTTTGCAAAGGAAATGATTGTGTTAATGGAATGTATATGTTGTATATATGTTAATATATATAACATATATGTTGGTCAAATGGAGAGTCAAGGTAAGAAGATATTTTTAATTGGGATGTGTGAAATTACTAAAGAGGGCAAGAGTTTTTAAGGAAGTGAGAACAAATAGAAAAGGGCATTTAAGTAATTTTGTTTTGTTAGAATTGCTTGGTGGAGATTTAAAGAAGAAGAGAAGTTGACTTGTATTCATTTTCTTTTCCTCTTCTTCTCTTTTCCATATGTTGGCCGGCCATTCCCAAAGCAAGAGAGCAAAGTGAGATTTGTTTATTCCAAGTTTCAATTTGAAGGAGGAATCAAAAGATTAAGTTGAAGATTTGTGAATTTCTTCAATATAGGTAAGTACTCTCTTGTTTTCTTTTGTTATTTTTGAAGTTGTGTTTGAAGTGAGTTTTGGGTTTGTTAAGATTGTGATTTGGTGTGTTTGAGATGAGTTTATAAGTGTTGAAATTGATTGTAAATTAACAAGTTAAATTAGTATTTGTTTGGTTTTGGTTTGAAGATGGTAAGTTAAAAGTGATGTTGGTTTCTTTTTAGGGTTTTGAAGTGGAAGGTGATTAAATGTGTTGATGATGTGTTGTTAAGGTGAATATTGTGGTAAACATGTGAAATATATGTTTAGAACATGGATTACATTCATTTGAATTATGCTATATTGTGTATAATGTAATTGAGTGCAACCAAAGAGGACTTGGACATGTTTAGGGTTTCAATTCATGAGTGACACGGCCAAAAGCAAGGAGAGACACGGCCAAGCCAAGGAAATTTGGCCGTGTTGGATTGATTTTGGAGAGACACGGCCGTGTCCCATGCCCGTGTTTGTTACTGCCAAAATTGTGTTGAGAGACACGGCCACAAGCTTGGCCGTGTCCCTCAAATGTGTTAGTTAATGTTTCTATTTTGTGTTCTTCTTGCATTGTTTTGATTCTCCAAAGGTATTTTTGTACCTAAACCTAAACATAAACACTTTAAACACACTTAAAACAAAGAATGACCTAAACAAATGTATGAGAAAGATCCTAAAGCTATGAATAATGTAAATTGTTATATATATATATCAATAATGATGTATGAAATGTGAAGGATATGATGAGGTAATTGATTATGTATACTTGAATAAGGAAATAGTACAATATGAATTGAGATATAATATAATATGAGGCCATTGTGGTTGGCTATGATAACTCAAATGTGATGTGAAGCCATTGTGATTGGCTATGATGATTCAATTGAAAGATATAAGGCATGTTTGCCTAATTGATGATGAGAATTGAGAATGAAATAATAAATGAATTGTGTGGCTAATGTGTTATTCCATTTTCAGAGTTTGTTGTTGGTGGCATGCCTATTTGTAACACTCTGTTGAAGTTAGGTTGGGCTTGATCCTTGAAGCCAAGTTGGGTAGAAGTTTAACATGTTTTACTCCCCTTGAAGCTTGGTTGGATCTAGTCCTTGAAGCCTAATTGAGATGTTACAACCCTTGAAGCTAGGTTGGGTTGGTTCTTGAAGCCAAGTTGGGTTGAGACTTAGCATGCTTTGTTCCCCTTGAAGCTTGGTTGAACCTAATCCTTGAAGCCTAGTTGGGTATATGATAATGATAAATGTGATAATAAAACCAAAGCATTAACTCTGAAAATTGAATGGCATATTAGTGTGTTTTGGGCCCATGCTTGTCTTTGTATATAATGTGATTCTTGAATGGTGAAATTAATGGAACTATGAAGAGGTAATATGAATGTTGTTATGACATTGAGCAAAGTATGATGTGGAAATGTGATATGTTTATATGTGTATGGGTTATTAAATATAAAGGTGTGATGTTAGTTGTCCACCTATGATGTTATCTTTATGATTAAATGTGTGACATTGCATTGCATTAAAGTATAATGTTAATATACTTTGTACTACTAAGCCGTTGGCTTAGCGCGATAGTGTTTGATCGCGCACTGAAAGCTCCTCGAGACCAAGTGAGACTAGACGTTGAGGATTTTCTTTTGGGACTTAAAGATCAGAGAAGAGCTGCCAATCATGTATATATTCTATGTTTTGTAAACTTTGATTTATAACATATTTGTAATAACTTCCACTGTGAATTAATAAATGTGTTTATATATGGTGTCTTTTGGATTTCTTTTAAATGATTGAGATTGTTTTCACTTATTTACAAAGGTATTTGTTGTGTCTTTTTAAACTGTGGCATTTTCTATATTCAGTATACGTATATTATGATTGTTTAAGCATGCTTGGTACGTATACGGGATATAGGGGTGTTACAGTTCAACTAAATTATTATCATGTCTTGCATTACATATCATTATATTTTAGCATCCTATATGCATATATATAATTTATCATATAAGCATCATATACCAAATGACAAAATATGTAAACGTGACATAGCATGGCCAAACTAAATATGATCTTCAAGAGACCAAATGAAGATCATAAAGCCAACCCTAGGTGAAAAACCTATCTATTACAACACTTGCAATATTACATATCTTCAAAACTTGAGCTTGTGCTTCCATCCCCGTGGAACCATCTTCTCCTTGGTATGAATCTCCATCACAAACATTGTAGCTTGAATCTTCATTTATTACAATAAAAGAAAATCCAACTACTAGTAAAACAAATTACAACAAAATAAACGACACGCAGGCCGTATTTACCCAAAATTAAGATATGAATAAACCAATCACATAGGTCATAAGGCCATGCTATGCACCATGCCAAGACATCAAACAAACATAACATATTCATCACTAAAATGTTAAATAGAAACAAATATATTGACATTCTTAATGTAGCGGTAACGAACTATAAGGCGCGAACATACGGCGGTCCCGCTAGTTGGTTAGCTGGCGGGGCTCCGGCTGGCTGGTTAGCGGGTGGGGTTCCGAAGGGGTAGCGCCCCTGGGTGGGGTCGAGGGACAGCGCCCCTCGAAGCCAAACAGAAACGTTAATCTCATTAACATTTTTCTTTGGCGAAACCCTAAAATAGAATCGTTAATCTCATTAACCTTCTTATTATTTTATTTCGAATATGTACAACCCATTATAGAATCATTACCAAATGTTTATATCACATACAAACTTAATCGTTTTCATCATATGAAAATCATTTTAATCAATGAATCATATATACGTGATCATCTCATGAAAATGAAATTAAAAACACCAATCCTTTCTCATCGTATGAAAAATGAATTAGGGTTTTACAGAAACGAAACCAAAAAACCAATCCTTTCTCATCATATGAAAAACAAATTAGGGTTTTATAGTTAACATGCCATACAAAATCAATATATCTCATGTAATCATATCAACATGGCATTTTCGACTTAAACGAAAACAACAAGTGTCTCTGATACCACTGTTAAGAAATCAAGGAGATCACTGCAAGCTAAAAACATGCAGCGAAAACATTTTTGATCTCTGATTTCCCACTAGGATCCATGCTATTCGTTTAATTTGATGAAAGTGTTCAAAGAACTAACCTGTTGATGATTCGAAATCACAGTTTGGAAGAGATGCCTCGATCGCGAAACACCCTCTATCGCGTATCCACACGAATGCTACCATCTGGAGTGCTAGCTCTCTACAATGGTGAAGGCTAAAAAAATGTTTTCTCTAAAATGTATTAGGGTTCCTTTGTTTTCGTTCTCTTTAATTTTCTAATGTTACCTCTGAGAAGACTTAACGTCTGGAGTGAATATAATCACTCCAGAATCCAATTCGAAATTAGATAAGGTAAGTCAAATTCAGAATCCAAATCTAATAAGGATTCTGAATATATTATCTAATAATATATATATATAAAAATGAAAATAATAATAATAATAAATATTAATATCTAATATTAATATTATTAATATTATATCCAGCCCAAAGCGCATTCTTGTGTGTGACCCGATAGGCCCATATTAATTGGCAGTCAATTTAATCTCTATTAAACCAACAAGTCATAATTGGGCTCTAGCAAGGCTTTACAACTACCCAATTAATATAAGGAATGTCCAATTAGCCTAATAATAGTACATGCATTAATCCTTTTGTCACACGATATCTAGCTTGAACATAAGTCATGGTCAACGTCATACTTATATTGTCCAAACTTATGATTACTCGATCTCCAAGTAGACTGATAAAAATAAATGAAATTGATCACACTATCAATTCATTTGAGCACAGCCATGCATTTCACAGTCTCACTTATCGAGGGGCCCAAAAGATATCTCTCTCAAAGAGAGGGACAAATTCTATCTTGATTGTTCATTATCCTCTACATAATTTCTATCATATATGATCATAACCTTTATTACTATCTAGTTACGGATAATGTTTGATCATGTCAAAATATAATAGTCCTTATATTGGAAACTATGACAATCTCAAGTCAAAGAATTAATACATAACTATCATGAGATTTACTTATGACACTAACCCATGTAGTAATCTCATGATGGATTTATCCAATACATTGTTCTCTAACAAGTATCTATGAAATTGATTTGTATCACTATACACATAACCATCTGATGATTATCAAATCAATGTTATACTGGTTAAGAATTATTTTTTTTATCTCTATAACAATAATAAACCAGGGACAAATATCAAAATTGTGTAACATGCAAACAAACAATAATGATAACAAAACCTAATTTATTAATAATGAATGTATAACATAAAGATCCAAATAAATGGCCTAGGGCACATACACTAACACCTTGAAGCCTAGTTGGGATGTTACATATGAGGTAATCCTCATTGTGATTATGATTTGCCTTCGGGGCTAGACACATGGTGTCATCTTGGACCAAAGCAGTAACTCTAGAATTTGAATAGCATATTGGATTCTTTTGGGCCCATGCTTGTGTTTACTTTTACGTGAATTATGAATTGTGGAATAGTTGAGCAATATATTAAGATATAATGTTATGAGATATAATATCTTTATGTATTGTGCATTAGCATTGCATTTGAAATATATTGTTATCAAAGTTTGTATCACTAGACTTTTGGCTTAGCGCGATTGTGATTTATCGCACAGGTGATAGGGTAGATCCGGTTAAGCCGGAGAGTTCGTCTAGACTGAGTCGAGTCTAGGCTTGAGATCTTGAGTATAGAGTTGATTGTTGGACATCAAGATCAGAGACAAACTGCCAGCATGTATATATTTTATATTTTTATACATATTGATTTCATGTATATTATGTTATATTTTGATGTATATATATGTATATTCCGCAAACTATCAAAAATATTTTGGATAAACCTTTGGCAATGAAGTTATATATGTGTTTTAGCAAGTAATATTTTATCTATTATTTATATGATATCAGTTAAATGATTTAAGTTTATACAGATTTTATAAGTAAAGATTTGTTTTATTAAAATGGGTTGTGACATTCTTATATCATATGTTCATATATTACATATGTTGGGTGTATGTAGTGTTCGTATATTAGGTATAAGGGTATTACAGAACTATCCTTCGTCCTTCCAATTTTTGGGTGTATCCTTGGTCAGGAACCCTACCGGATAACTTGGAGAAAATTGGCTTCACTGCCGATCAAAATTTCTTGATGTCCGGTCGGACTTCTGTGATACTCTAGGAAAATGGGAATACTTCTGATTGTGAATCCTTCTGTGTGTTTTTTCTCTTTTCTCATTCAAAGGTCCAATCAATATGATATATGGTCTGGTCGGACTTAATGTGGTACAGTAAGATTTTAGGAGTACTCTCCAGCGTGAAACCTTCTGTGTCTTTTGGCTCGTTTGGTCATCAATGGTTTGGTCAGGCTTCTAGGTGATCCGATCAGACTTGTCATGGTTTCTTCAAAAGAAATAACTTCCTGCAAAATGTAACTTGGTGCAAGTATTAGTTAAATTCAATTTGATTTGTTAAATTCTATTTGATTGCCTAAGATAAAAAATAAGAGGGTTTGGTTAACGGTGGTGATTTTAATGCGATTCTTTCTTCCAATGAGAGAGAAGGAGGGTCTGATAAAAGACATCAAGGTTGTAGACACTTTCAAAGTTGGATAAATTCCTTTAATATATAAGATTTAGAGTACAACAATCCTAAATTTATATGGGCTAGGGGCAGTCTTCATCAACATCTTGATAAGGCCCTCTGCAACTCTAACCAACTGCAAATTTTCTTTAAGAATAGCGTCTATCACCTTCCTAATGTTTTTTCTGACCATAGACCCATTTTTATTTCTTGTTTGAGAATGGGATCGAAGGTGAAAGAACTAAGATCATTCCAATTTCTAGCTGCATGGCTTTTGCATAAGGATTTTAAGATTTTTTTTAAGAATTGTTGGGATGATAACATGTACTGTTAACAAGCTTAAAAGAAATTTATCGATGAAGTGCATCTTTGGAATGGAAAAGTTTTTGGTAATATTTTTGCTTGAAAAAAGATCTTAATGGGTAGATTATCAGGAATTGAAAGGGCTTTGGAGTCACATTCTAACCATTGTCTTTCTTTAGAGAAAGAAATCAAAAAGAACCTTGAGGAGGTATTATTACAAGAAGAAATTTTGTGGTTTCAAAAGGCAAGACAAGATTGGATCCAATGGGGAGATAAAAACACCTCCTTTTTTCATAGAAAGAATTTGGAAAGAAGACACCATAATAGGATTACTGTGTTAAGGAATGGTGAGGGTGAGTAGGTTAAGGATGAGTATACGCAAGAACCTTGCAGTCGACTATTTCAGTTGGTTATACACTGATTCTTAGTCTAATCCATAACCTTTTTCTATTGAGATTGGTTTCCCAACTATTGATGAAGAGGAGAGTGTTAAAAATTAGCCAAGCAGGTTGATGACAGGGAGATAAAGGAGGCTATGTTTAACATGAAACTGATGGAAGCTCCAGGTATAGATGGATTACATGCTTTCTTTTATCAATCTCAATGGGATGTTGTTGGTCCTTCTATGTGCAAGATGATTAAGGAGATTTTTAATGGAGCCGAAATTGACCCAAATTTAAATAAGACATTACTTGTACTGATTCTAAAAGAAGAGAACCCGGATTCCTTTAAATTAATATGTCCCGTTAGCCTTTGAAATTTGGCATGTAAAATTATTACTAAGGTTATAACCAACCATTTGAAATCCTTTTTACCCATGGTGATAGACCCAAAGCATACTAGCTTTGTTCATGGTAGACATATTATGGATAATATTGCTATTGCTCATGAAATTATACATCGATGAGGAGAAAAAATGGCAAAGCGGGTTTTAAGGCCGTTAAAGTAGATCTTGAAAAAGCTTATGACATGTTACAGTGGTCTTTTATTCATGAGACTTTAGTGAAAGTGGGCATACCATTGAAGTTGATCAATATGATTTTGAATTGTATCACTACTCCTACTGTGCAAGTACTTTGGAATGGTAGCTTAATGAAGGAATTTTTCCCTACTAGAGGTATTCATCAAAGGGACCCCTTATCCCCTTATATATTTTTTCTTTGCATAGAGTGACTTAGTCAAGCTTTTTACTGTGAAGTGATTAAGTGTGGGTGGAAGCCTATTAAGATGGGTCGTAGAGGCATTCCCCTCTCCCATCTCCTTTTTGCTTATGACCTTATTTTTCTTAGCCACGCTTCTAAAAACCAGGTTAATATGATTTCAGAAGTGCTCTCAAAATTTAGCTCTAGTCAGAAGGTTAATGCTTCCAAAACTCTAATTGATTTTTTAGTAATGTTAGCAATAGAGAGGGAAAATGAGCTTGCCTCACATCTTGGTTTTAAAATTACAAAGGATTTTGGGAAATATTTTTGGTGTCCATCTTATCCATGATAGGGTAAACAAAAGGATCTATGGTGCTATTTTGGAAAAAGTTCAAAGTAGGCTATTGAGATAGAATGCAACTAGTCTTTCTATTGCTGGGAGAGTTTTACTTACTAAATCCATCATCCAAGCAATCCCCATTTATACTATGCAAATGACAAAGCTCCCTGCCTTTATTTGTGATAAAATTGATAGCCACTATCAAAAATTTATATTTTGGATGGGGTGGGGTGGTAAAGAAGGCAGCCAAAAACCTAGTTTAGTGAAGTGGGATGCTCTTTGCCAATCTAGCGGTAATGGTTTGAGAGATTTGTGAACTATAAACTCGACTTTGCTAATGAAAATATGATGGGGCCTCCTAATTGAGAGTAATCATCTTTAGGCCTAAGTGATCATGGCAAGTATGGTCTATATAACACTTTGGAATTATAGATTTTCTAGTTACTAACGTTTCTCACTTTTTCAAGGCTCTAGCGGGTATTTAGGAGAAACTGCATAGTGGCATGGGATGGATCATTGGAAATAGTGAATAAGGATGTTTTTGGCTTGATTATTGGGCTCTTATTGATGTCCCTTTAGGGTAGGTGGTGACTAGTTCTGTGGATCCTGTAAACCTCTTGGGGCATGTTTGCAACTTTGTGGACACTAATAGAGGATGGGATTGGAGCTTATTTTCACATTTGCTCTTAACATAAGCTATTCTTCCTATTGCAACTATTAAACCTCCATGTCGTGCAAATGGGAGAGATGAACCATTTTAGAGTCCCTCATGGGAGTTTCATGGTAAAGAAGCAAAATAATGTAGCAAGGCTACATTAGAAGCAAAATAGAGATTTTCAAATTTTCAAATTCAAAATGATTTTGGAAGCCAACATAACTGATTTCTTTCATTGATGTAAATATATATGTTTACAATAACAAAAGAAAAGCTTAATTCAAAAAACTAATGATTAAGTTGTCAATTCTTTAAAACAAAAATAATAATTACAAGTTCAAAATTTAAATTTGCATTACAAAATTAAAAGGCTTACTATAAACATGTTCCCTTCAAAATGAATAGCATCAGGCCCTTCATGCAAACTCATTTACTATCAGCAAATTCAGCTTCCATATTCCAAAAGCAAACTCATAATTCAACACTCCTCCTTGAGTTTATTGTTGGATACTCCAAGCTTCCATTTCAATGCATTAATTCTTTCTCTTGACGAAGGTTTGATAAAAAGTTTTGCAAGTTGATCATAAAAAAAACAATAAACAACCTCAACTTCTTTGTTTTTCACTGCTTCTTTGATTGAATAAAACTTAACTTTAATGTGCTTTGTTCTACCATGTTGCATAGGATTCTCAGCAATGTCTATTGCTGATTTATTATCACAGAAAATCTTGGTTGTATTTAATTGTTCCATTCCCAAATCTTTCAACATCTTTCTAAGCCAAATGGCATGATTTGCAACAGCAGCCAATGACACATATTCTGCCTCTACTGTAGATTGTGCCACCACTTCCTGTTTTCTTGAGTTCCAGCAGATTGTACTTCCAGCAAATAAGAACACATAGGCTGAGGTACTCCTCATATCATCAACATAATCTGCCTAATCACTATCAACACAACCAATTAGCTTTGCATCCTGAGTTTTAGTAAACAAAATCCCATTAGCTACAATACCCTTTAAATACTTTAATACCCATTCTGCAACACCCAAATGAATATTGCTTGGTGAGCTCATAAATCTTGAAATTATGTTTGCAGGAAACATCAGATCAGGTCTGGTAGCAGTTAAATAAACCAAGCTACCCACTATGCTCCTATAAAAAGTTGGAGCTTCAAGCTTGTCACAGTCCTCTTTTAACAACTTTTCATTTGGAGCTAAAGGTGTTGCAACCTACTTATAAGAATCAATTTTAAATTTTTTGAAAACATCATGAGCATATTTGTCTTATGAAATTGTAGACCCTTAATTTTGGCCTTAGCAAGTCCGATCCCGATTAAAGAAGGCCAACCCAAATTCGGCCCGATTTTAAAAGGTTAAACCTAGTTTATAGTTTTGAATTAGGTCGGTCCAATTTTAAAAGGCCTAAAATAAGTCGGTTCAACTTTTAAAGCCCTAAAATGGTCTGATACAGAGTTCAAATATATTTGGTTCAACATAATTGGACATGGGCCATGCGGTAGCGAATTAGGCCTGCCTAATTCGATATGGATAGTGTCCATATCGAACTGGATGCCTTCCAATTAGATATGGATACTATCCATATGGAATTGGGTGCAATCCAAATAAATACGGTTGGTCCATATTGAATTAAACAAGGTTTAATTTGATATTGTCAGGTTTCATGTCGAAGTAAATTGATTTTAATTCGACATGGTTCTTTTTTTGGGCTTAATACGAGCCGTGGTTAAATTAGAAATTCAGATTATACTCGAATTTAGCTCTGTATTTATTGGGTTTAAGTTAGTTTATTCTTATAAATAGGGAGCTTAACTATTAAATGGGATAACCATAATTATCAAAGCCAAAATTATTAAGAGAGATGAGAGCAGCTATAATCATTAAAAAAGCAACAATAAACACAGAAAGGAGACAAGCAGTAATTAAAGAAACTCCACACATAATACTACCAAAAGATGAAAATTAATACATAGTAGGAAGGCAGTAGCTACTGCCTTCATCTTACTCAAACAGGACTCAGCATTGGTGCAAATAAGAGGCTTGGATCAACTTAAAATATTGGTCGAGCCAAAATATAGAGGTTTGAATTTATTATTATTTTAAATTTATAGTAGTTGTTTTGTTTATTAACATTGTTTTAGAATCACAGTAGCATTTACTTTTCAAACATCAACGGGAAGTAGATTGATTTTAGATTACAATTTATGTTAATCCTTTAAACTGTTATTATTTTACACAATAATTTGTTAGAACATTCAATAGTGTGAACCTCGGATTCCGCCCGAAAAGGATTCGGGCGAACGTTCACTCGTTGTCAGGAGTCGCCACTCAGTTTATTTTGTTCGAAGGGAAAAACTAAGAAAACCCTTGTTTGACTCCAATAATGCATCCAATGTAAAGGCTTCTAGTCTGCGAACCCAAGGAGGATTCGGGGACTATGTCATGCATTTGACTAACTTGCAGAAGAGGAACAAAGAAATGAAGACAAAAAGATTGTTAGTAGTTTGTGGACTTGCTATTTGGGGTGAATCCCAAACATGCCTACATACTCCCGTTTGAATAGGAGATCAAAGCCCATGTAGTTCGGAAAAGCCTATTTAAAGGCGATGGAAATTATGCTTCATGCATGTGTGTGTGTATGCTTCGTGCATTGTCAGGCTTCATGCCAAAGATTGATTCAGCACTTAGTGCTAAATGGTGAGATTTAGGTACTTTGTACCAAAAAAGTGGGATTTAGGCTTCATGCCAAAGGTTGATTTTAATTGAGTCGGGCTTCATGCCAGAGTTGTGAAATTTAGCACTTAGTGCTAAATGGTGCAATTTTAGGTACTTTGTACCAAAAGAATGCAATTTTTAGGCCTTAGGCCTGCATTGCCGGGCTTCATGCCAAAATTGTGAGATTTAGCACTTAGTGCTAAATTGTGCAATTTTAGGTACTTTGTACCAAAAGAGTGCAAATTTTAGGCCTTTGGCCTGCATTGTCGGGCTTTTTGCCAAAGATGTGAGTTTTAGCACTTAGTGCTAAATTGTGAAATTTTAGGTACTTTGTACCAAAATGGTGTAATTTAGGCTCCGTGCCAAAAGGTTGATTTTAATTGTGAAATTTAGGTACTTCGTACCAAAAAGATGTAATTTGGACTTCGTGCCAACAGATTGATTTATTAGTCCATTAGGCCTTAGACCTAAAAGGATTAGGTCTTTGACCGAGAAGAAATTAAGAAGAAGATTGAATGCTTATGAGATGCTTAAATTGACAAATGATGGATTAGAATATTACCTCGCTTAGGATTTTCCCGCTTCGAAGTTCCAGATCTCGTTTTCTTGGATCTTGGATTATGATTCTTGATTACGGATTAAATTCGTCAGCATGAGGCCCGGAGTCTCCAAAAGCCAACCACTTTTTCTGAACACTTGAAGGCAATTTATAGGCAAAATCGGGCTGGACGGCGGCCGTGGATGTGACAAGCCGAAAAGATGGAAAAGTTTTGGAGGCTCAGCTGCCGGAGTCACGGCGGCTGGGCCGCCGGTTTCGTCCGGTTTTCGCTCAAACTGATTTTTCGGGAGCTAGAGACCTCCAAAAATTATTCTGGGACCATATCCGTGATCCTCACGTCGTCCCGAACATTTCAAGTACCATGAAGACATACTTTCGGTGAATTTTACCGGGGACGTTTGGTCCGACCCGGTTATTTGCAGTCTGAGAAAATTGGCTTTCCGAGCCTCAAATTCGAGTGTTCACAATTGCCCCCAGTGGGGTCCATAAAAATGATTTATGGAGCCCAGTGGTCTTCTGAAGAGCGAATTTTGAGCGAGGGGTAAAAGACTTGCCTTTTGGCATTTCTGGATTGTTTGCAACACTTCTGATTGCATTCTGACTTTTCTGTACCTGCACTTTCATTTAGCACAAACAGTACATATGTATGCATGATGTCACCTTTTATTTTCATAAAGGCATTTATTTGCTTCTTTGCACCCATTGTATGCACAACTGGACCAAGAGCCTTCAAAAGATGGAAATGATCAATATGGGTAGATATGGGTTGCTTTCTGTCACCATTCTTAGGTGGATATTGATGGATTGGGATTTTATTTATTTCCAGTAATGAACTTAGAAATAAATTCTAGGAATCTTTCCTTTACATGTACTTGAAATAGCTCTAGTAATGAACCAGAAGTAATACCAGGCTTTGCTGTGTTCTGCTATCAGTAATTATTTCTAGTAAAGAACTTAGAAATAATCCTATAGGAAGTCAATCCGGCTGGGGAAGGAACTCGAATTTTTCTGAAGTTGCCCCCAAATTATTCCAAATAATGAAGTTGCTGAATCTTGGCCAATTGAGAAGCCAAGGAGACATGCATTGCTGCAGGAGCTGGAGGGTGAGGATGTGGTTCCTCTTAACGAGGAGAAGACAGATGCTGCAGAGAGTTTCGGAGCTAAGGAAGATGCCGAAGACTCTGCCCCACATAGGAGGCGTAGGATTTAGATCCCAGGGTGACTCCATTGTCTTTTTTTTTTTGAGTTGTCTTTTTACCTTTTTGGTTTTTCTTTCTTTTTGACATTTTGGAGTTATGACTTGACTCTTTTTTTTTTTAACGTTTTGGACTTGTGGTTTGACTCTTTTTGATTGGTTTTTGGTACTTTATGAAAGGAATGACTTTTTTTTTTTGAATGAATGACTCCCTTGGGAATGAATGACTCTTCTTGGCATGACTCTTTCCTTTGCTTTCCAAGCATTATCTACTTTATTTACTTGCTCTAATTTTTGCCTAAGCTGTCCTTTCGGATTTTCAACTTAGCGAGCTCTTACCCATTTTTGCCTAAGCCGCCCTTTGCGGGTTTTCGACTTAGCGGGCCCCACTATTGCCTAAGCCGCCCTTTATGAGTTTTTGACTTAGCGGGATTTTTTTTTCTTTTCCTTTCTTTTCTCTTTTTTTTTATTGGCAAAAGAAAAGACGAATGAATGATTTTTATTAAAATTTAGACCGTGCTCAAGGAGAGCTGCCTACATATCTCGAATTAGTTTGCGAGAATCAGGTCTAATGTAGTTCCTTTTGGAATGCATGATCATACATAATATTTCTTCAGCTGATCCAGATTGCATGGGTTTGTGAACTCCAGACCATCCAAATCAGACAAGATGACGGCTCCACCGAAAAGTATTTTCTTCAAAATGTAGGGTCCCGCCCAATGAGGACGAAACTTTCCACGAGGATCTGTAACAGGCATTCTGATCTCTTTCAGAACCAAACAACCTTCTTCCAACTTTCGATCTTTGACCTTTTTGTTGAAATGTCTGGCCATTCGCCTCTGATACCCTTGAATCTGATGTAGAGCTTGGAGTCTTTTTTCATCCAAACCCAACAACTGATGATGATAATTGCTGATCCATTCAGCTTCATTTATCTGACTTTCTTGAATTATTCTCGCCGATTGAACTTCCAGTTCAATGGGGAGTACTGCTTCCATTCCGTACACCAGGGAATACGGGGTTGCCCCAGTAGGAGTTCTAATCGATGTTCTGTATCCCTACAAGGCCAATGGCAACTTCTCATGCCAACGCCTATGTTCCTTGATCATTTTTTGTATGATCACCTTTATAGACTTATTCGCTGCTTCTACAGCTCCATTTGTTTGGAGGAGAGGACTTATGATGCTGGATTTTCTTATCCTTCAAGAGTTTGGTAAACTCTGCTTGGAAATGAGTTCCATTATCAGTGATAATCTCAAATGGTGTTCCGTACCGACAAAGGATGTTGGTTTGGACAAACTGCGCAGCCTTTTTGGCATCTAATTCTGCATAGGAAGCTGCTTCAACCCACTTTGTGAAGTAATCCACTGCTACCAAGATAAACTGATGTCCATTCGAGGCTTTTGGATGTATTTTTCCAATTATATCAATTCCCCAAGTAGCAAAGGGCCATGGAGAAGTGATTGGATTCAGAGCAACGGGAGGTTGCTTCTGCAGCTTAGCAAATATCTGACACTGATGATATCCTTGCACAAATGCCACACAGTCTGTGTTCATGGTGGACCAATAATATCCCAAATTGGCCTGATGTTACACCAAAGAGTCACTTTGCAGGATTTAAGCTTCAAATTGTACTTGCGAAGTCTAAGGAAGAACTTCTCAAGTGCTTAGACGTGCTCTTCTGGAGATTTTGACTTGACAATCATATCATCAACATACACTTCTACTTCTTTGTGAATCATGTCATGAAAGACTGTTGTCGCCATCCTTTGGTAGGTAGCGGGAAATCGTCCTTGGGACAAGCTTTATTCAGATCTCTGTAGTCAACACACATCCTGACCTTTCCGTCTTTCTTTGGGACCGGTACAATGTTTGCTAACCAGGAAGGGTAGGCAATTGGTTCTATGAACTTATTGTCCAGTTGTTTGGCAACCTCCTTTTTAATCTTCAAAGACCATTCTGGCTTCATTCTGCTCAATTTTTGCTTAACCGGCTTTGCATCTGGGTATAGCGGAATCTTGTGAACTGCTATGGCTGGGTCTATTCCCGTGACATCACTTGTCTTCTACATGAAATAGTTGGCATACTTTTTGATGCACTCAAGAACCTGTTCCTTATTCACACAATCACATGCAATGTATGTATGGTCATTTTCTTTGCCAATTATTATCTTTTCATTTATTTCTTTTATTTCATTTATATCATTTTTGCTAGATAATACTTGGAAAGCAAAAGACACAGGGTAACCAAGAATTTGAAGAGTTTCATTGATAATGGTGGAGTCATTCTCCAAGATTACATTAAATGTGACATTTGGGGTTTTCTAAATCTGAAGCTATAGAGGACTCAGAACTAGACTCTGACTCGGTGTTTGACTCAGGATTTGACTTAGTACAAGACTCGGGTTCAGGGTGTGACACAAGACTAGGTTTGACTAGAGCAGCCTGTCCCTCCTCGGCGTACCAGTTCATCAGTGGTCCATCTGTGGTCTTGATCAGCTTGGTGAAGCCCCTTTTGTCTTCAAAATTAGTTACCATAGCAACCTCATCAAAGAGACTAGGCTACATGAAATCTTCCACAGTGATGGCATTGATGGAATGATTGGGCAAGGGGTTAGTGTTAATGTTTGGTTGCCTCCTGAGAGGAATGATGTCACCACTATCCACCAAATCCTGGATGCGGTTTTTCAAAGTCTAGCAAGCATCTGTTCTGTGCCCATTTCCTTTGTGGTACTCACAGTACTCATTGGCCCTGTAATTGGAGGGTAATGGGTTTGGAGGAGGCCTTGGGTCCAAAGGCTTCAAATATTTCCCTTCCACGGCCTTTTTAAACACTAGATGAAGGGGCATTCCAATGTCGGTATATTGCCTTCTTGGCTGATTTCTTTGCCCAAGATTGCCCACACGTAAAGGATTCGCAGGGGCAATATTGGCCACTTCATTAGCAGCTTGGCCTTGTTTTTTATACTTCAAGATAGCTTCTTCATCTACTATCTTACCCAATTGTATCAGATCTTCTACCTTGGTTGCAGTCGCAATAAGCGATTTGAAAGTAGGTAGGTATTGGGTTTGCAGTTGGGTTGATATGTAGGCCTTAAATTTCTGATTATGATATCAATCTGCTCTTGTTCTGAAGGGCGATTGATCATTTGGGCGGCCTTTGCCCTCCACCTCGTAAGGAACGAGGAGAAGGGTTCATTGTTGTTCTGCTTGGTAGTCTCAAGTTCCCTTCTGGTGACATCCACCTCAATATTATAATGGTATTGAGAGTTAAATGCATTGCAGATGTCTTCCCAGGTCCTAATCTTGGCATGGTCCAGGCTTACAAACCACTTGAGGGCAGCACCAGTCAAAGATTGTTGGAATAATTGAGCAAAGAGCTCATCATTTAAACCCCAAGGGCTTAATGCCCCCACATACATCTTGAGGTGGGTTTTAGGGCAAGTAGTCCCATCAAATCTGTCCATCCCAGGCATCTTGAATTTTGGAGGCAATCTAGCTTGGGGAAACAAGGATAAAGAATCCATGTCTACCACCTCTTTATGAGTTTTCATGGCAGTGATTGACCTTTCAAGCAATTCAAGTTTCTTTTTCAGTTCATCAGTTTCATTCTTAGAGGGTGGATCTTCCAAATTGATGACAGGGGTATTGTTCTGAGTAGTCACGGGGGTACTAGTTTGTCCCAGAATAGGTTCCTTCCCTAGATTTCCAGGAATAGGGGCTGTCTTTGAAGCTCCTCCTAATTCAGCCAGGATGGCTACCCTTTGGGCAGCCAAAGCTTCATCAATTCTCTCTTGCATCTTAGCTTCAATTTCCTTAACTTGACCATCCAGCAAAGCCTTAATCTGTTCAATTGTAGCCATTTCAGTAATTGGAGCAGTTGGTGAAGTTGGGGTAGTAGGACCTGTAGGTGATGGCACAGTTGCTGTTTGGGTAGCTTGTGTAGGTGAAGGCACAAGGATGGTGGGTACCTGAAAAGGTTAAGGGCAAAAGATCAGGGTAGTGTGTAGGATAGGAAAACTCTTGGTCCACTTATATACATCAAAAATTTCCCCAAAACAATGTTGTTATGTTGCATGAATGCACCTCATCACATCATAATTCATTTTAATGAAATGCAGCACTATCATTGGGTACATACAACCTAAGGGAAGGTTCTATTGTTATGTGAAAAATAGAGAATCGGCTTATCATAGGGACCCTTGAGTCTTGAGTAAGATATACCTAACCACATGTGAAACAAGGAGTTTCGCGTGGGTCCAACAGTACGATTACTCATGGGCCACTCCAAAAGGATTGGAATGGTTTGCGACAACAGGGAGGACGCTTTGGCTGTCTGCCGGCATAATCAAGGAGACCTGCCGGTCAGCGCTACTTGCTATCCAGACTCAGAACTTTGAACAGAAAGAGAAGAAATTCATTTGAAAATAATTTTTTATGCAATGGAGGAAAATGATTCCCCCATATATGCAAGAGAAAAAGATTCTCTGAATGACAAAATAAATGCACAAGTAGTCAAACAATAGATCCATCAAAGGAAAAAGATTCCTTTCTTCAATCTTCAGTCCAATATCCTTAAAGGAAGGATATATATTGCTAAGGTACCCTGCAAAACAAATAAACGTACCCTAAAGAAGGGCAAGTTAGTCAAATAAACAATAGTAGTCTACTAGAGTCCCATAAATTATTTTTTATGGTCTCTAGAAAGATTTCTTTTGTCAACTTTCAATTCCAATATCCTTAAAGAAAGGATAATCATTGCTAAGGTACCCTGCAAAATAAATAAAAGCACCATAAAGAATGGCAAGTTAGTCAAATAAACAATTGTAGTCCACTAAGATCCCATAAATCATTTTTATGATCCCCAGTGGAATCGCCAAATTGTGAACCTCGGATTCCGCCCGAAAAGGATTCGGGCGAACGTTCACTCGTTGTCAGGAGTCGCCACTCAGTTTATTTTGTTCGAAGGGAAAAACTAAGAAAACCCTTGTTTGACTCCAATAATGCATCCAATGTAAAGGCTTCTAGTCTGCGAACCCAAGGAGGATTCGGGGACTATGTCATGCATTTGACTAACTTGCAGAAGAGGAACAAAGAAATGAAGACAAAAAGGTGAATCCCAAACATGCCTACATACTCCCGTTTGAATAGGAGATCAAAGCCCATGTAGTTCGGAAAAGCCTATTTAAAGGCGATGGAAATTATGCTTCATGCATGTGTGTGTGTATGCTTCGTGCATTGTCAGGCTTCATGCCAAAGATTGATTCAGCACTTAGTGCTAAATGGTGAGATTTAGGTACTTTGTACCAAAAAAGTGGGATTTAGGCTTCATGCCAAAGGTTGATTTTAATTGAGTCGGGCTTCATGCCAGAGTTGTGAAATTTAGCACTTAGTGCTAAATGGTGCAATTTTAGGTACTTTGTACCAAAAGAATGCAATTTTTAGGCCTTAGGCCTGCATTGCCGGGCTTCATGCCAAAATTGTGAGATTTAGCACTTGGTGCTAAATTGTGCAATTTTAGGTACTTTGTACCAAAAGAGTGCAAATTTTAGGCCTTTGGCCTGCATTGTCAGGCTTTTTGCCAAAGATGTGAGTTTTAGCACTTAGTGCTAAATTGTGAAATTTTAGGTACTTTATACCAAAATGGTGTAATTTAGGCTCCGTGCCAAAAGGTTGATTTTAATTGTGAAATTTAGGTACTTCGTACCAAAAAGATGTAATTTGGACTTCGTGCCAACAGATTGATTGATTAGTCCATTAGGCCTTAGACCTAAAAGGATTAGGTCTTTGACCGAGAAGAAATTAAGAAGAAGATTGAATGCTTATAAGATGCTTAAATTGACAAATGATGGATTAGAATATTACCTCGCTTAGGATTTTCCCGCTTCGAAGTTCCAGATCTCGTTTTCTTGGATCTTGGATTATGATTCTTGATTACGGATTAAATTCGTCAGCATGAGGCCCGGAGTCTCCAAAAGCCAACCACTTTTTCTGAACACTTGAAGGCAATTTATAGGCAAAATCGGGCTGGACGGCGGCCTGACCGCCGTTCACGGCGGCTGAACCGCCGGTCACGGTGGCCAGGCCGTCGGTTTCGGCGGCTAAGCCTCCGTGGATGTGACAAGCCGAAAAGACGGAAAAGTTTTGGCGGCTCGGCCGCCGATTTTGGAGGCTAAGCCGCCGGTTTTGGAGGCTGAGCCGCCGGGGTCACGGCGGCTGGGCCGCCGGTTTCGTCCGGTTTTCGCTCAAACTGATTTTTCGGGAGCTAGAGACCTCCAAAAATTATTCCGGGACCATATCCGTGATCCTCACGTCGTCCCGGACATTTCAAGTATCATGAAGACATACTTTCGGTGAATTTTACCGGGGACGTCCGGTCCAGCCCGGTTATTTGCAGTCTGAGAAAATTGGCTTTCCGAGCCTCAAAATTCGAGTGTTCACAAATAGCAAAACCACTAGTAGTATTAAAATTGTTAGTTTCACTAAAAATCCTAATAATGTGATTTAACTTGATTCAAAGGCCTAATAATATATTAAATCCAATCTATTTTGATCCAAAATCCTAAAAACCCTAGTTTACATATTAAACCCTAATATTAGATATAAACCATAATTTTGCATTTTAAAGCCTAATTTTGCATGGTTTAACTTTAGTATTATATTGAACCCTAGGTTTATATGACTCATCTTTATTTTAGGATCAAAACCCTAACTTAAACAAAAAAACCCTAATTTACATGTTTAAAACCCTAGAAATATTAATTCATACCAATAAACCCTAAACTTGTATATCTTTTGTTTTACATAAGATTAAAACTTAGGCTTAATTATTTAGTTTGTTGTTATGTGCTTATGATGGATGATTTACTTTTATTTATGATGAATGGCTGAATGTTTTTATTGGTTTATTTTGATTTAAGGATGTAAGAGGAATGTTTCCACTTAGTGGATACCTTATTTGTTAAGTTTAATGTAATTTAATTTATTTTAAGTTTTGGGATCAATGTAAAGGACATGTTTTCACCAAGTTGTGGTATCCTCTTTTATTTAGTTTTAGATATTGGACATTACTATAAGAGCATATTTCCATCTTGTATGGATGCTCGTTTTTATTTATTTGTTTGTTTGGACCTTCTTTGATTTTAATACAATGAATATTTATTTATTTTAAATTGCATGTAGTATGGATAATATTTTAATAAGTTAATAATTTAATAATGTTTAGACCTGAAAAAGAGGTTGGTTTCATTGAACTAGGTGCTATGGAGGTGCTGGGTCATTCTCACATTCCCTATGTATACCCAACTTTTGGAATCTAATAAGGGGGGGGTGGGGGGGGGGGGTTATTTAGGAATCAAGTCATCCACCCCTTTCTTTTTTTTCGACCTGTCCAGATGGAGACTCCATTTTCTCTGGATTTAGGCCTGCGTTCTCTAAGGCCTTGAGCCTAATAGTGTCGAAGTCGCAAGAACCATTCTACATGGGAGTGGAGAGATCCCGGCTCATAGAAACGTAGATACAATAATTTGATTACTGAATTTGAATTCCCAAAAAATAAGACATAATTCCCAGATTAGACATTTCAAAAATATCTTCCATTTCCTTTTTAAACTTCATCAGATGCTCTGTTTAATTGCTCGTTGCCAGAAGATCATCAACATACAAAGAGAATAATAGAATATCATCATCCAAAATTTTAAAATACAATGTAAACTCATTCTCACTCCTCCTAAACCCTTGCTTCATCAAGTGAGAATCAATTTTACAATACCAAGCCCTTGTTGCCTGTTTGAGACCATAAAGAGCTTTCTTGAGTTTATAGACACGGCTCTCTCTCTCTCTCTTGCACTTGAAAACCTTCTGGCTAATCTATAAAAATATCCTCCTGCAGCTCACCATTTAGGAAGGCAGATTTAACATTATGGTGATAAACTTTTTAGCCCTTGCCAGCTGCAATTGCAAGGAGAAGCTTAATTGTGTCATGCCTTGCAACAGGAGCATATGTATCTCCATAATTAACACCCGAAACTTATGCATATCCCTTCACTACCAACTTTGCCATATGCTTGTAGACTGAACCATTAAAATTAAATTTGGTTCTAAAACACCAATAACGTGCTTGTTAGGAGGCAAGTTTGTAAATTCCCAAGTTTGATTTCTTTTTTCTATCATATTAATCTCAACCTTCATTTATTCTGTCCATTGAGGATACTTTGAAGCCTCATTAAAATTTGTTGGTTCAACCATCATGAGATTGTAACTTTTGTAGACATCTCTTAAGGGCCTTGTCTTAATTATAACTGAATATGTTGTATCCCCAACATCAAACTCTGCTGAACCATTTGTAAATTCAGAATCACCTTCTAACTTTGAATGAGAGAAAGCTTCATAGCTATGGACTTTCTAATTTTTTCAATACCAGTAGGAATTTCATTAAAATGAACATCTCTGCTCATAATAATTTTCTGCTTTGCCAAATCAAAAATTCTATATGCTTTAGATTATGCTGAATAACCAATAAATATTTCCTTTGCTGCCCTTGCATCCAATTTGGTTCTTTTAATAGCTGGAATATGAAAATAAAAAATTGAGCCAAAAATTTTGAGATGGTGAACAAATGGTTTGACCCCTGTCCAAGCTTCAATAGGAGTCAATCCTTTTACAAGCCAACTTGTTCAACAAATAAACTGAGGTTGAAACAACTTCTGCCTAAAATATTGGAGGTATCTTCTTTTAAAAAAACATACATCTTGCCATCTCCAACACTATCCTATTCTTTCTTTCAGATACTCCATTCTGTTAGGGTGAGTAAGGAATAGTTAATTGGTGCACTATCCCATTTTCTCTGCAAAAATCATTGAATTCTTGTGAGGTATATTCACCTCCATTGCCAGTTCTTAGCACCTTAAGGATACAATTGCTTTGTGTTTCAGCCAATTTCTTGAAATTTTTAAAGATTGAAAACACAACAGACTTGTTTCTCAAAAAATATACCTAAGTCATCCTTGTCAGATCATCAATAAAGAAGGAAAAATACTTGCTACCATTAAAGGAGGATGTGTTCATTTGCCCACATATGTCTGAATGGACCAATTCTAACTTCCGAGTTGTTCTTCTAACTCCAACATTAGAAAATGGTAGTTTGTGTAACTTACAAAATTCATAGCTTTCACAAACATGCCCACAATTAGTTATTTTAGGAAGATTGTTGAGCATATTAGAACCTGACATATATTTCAAGGTTCTGAAGTTAAAGTGGCCAAAATGTTTGTGCCATCTTCAACTTTTATCTTCCTTGATAGTGAATGCACAAGAAAAGATCATATTAAACTCCAAATAAAAGCTATTATTTGACATTAATAATGTAGAAATTGCCATTGAAATAAACACTATAGCCATTCTTAATCATTTGTGGGACACTAAGCAAGTTTTGATTTAGCTTAGGGATAAATAAAACATTTAAGATAGATTTAATACCTTGCTTTGTGCTAATAGAAATAAAGCCTCTTCCTTTTGCTTGTACATAAGTTCCATCTCCAAGCTTTACACTTTTATTGCAGGATTCATCATTAGAGGAAAAGAAAGAAACATATGGTGTCATATGGCTTATACAACCACTGTCAATAAGCCACTTGTTGTTCAAAGAACTTTCCATTAACTGAGTTGCTATGAACAAATGTTCCTCCTATGAAGTCTCTATTTCAGTAACATTGACTTGTTGTTGAGATTGTTAATGAGTTTTCTTCTTTATGCTAGACAATTTCTCAGTATGGCCTAATCTTTTACAGTAATTATTCTGAAATTTTGGCTTATCCTTGTACCGGTAATCCCTTTCAGCATGGTTTGTTCTCTTGTAATGAGAGCAAGTAGGAAATGCTTTTTTCTTCTCATCAGAGTTAGTCTTTTCTGACTTTTCTTTCCCATCTTTCTCATTTTGCCATTTCTTGTTGCTTTTGTACCCATTCTTCTTGTTTTTGTTTACAGCAAATAAAGCACCTTCATTACTGTTTTATTAGTTTTTGTTATAGATTTGTGTCTTATTTATTATGATAATTATTGTTTTATTTAGGTATTTTGTTAGTTCTAATCGGTTTATTAAGTGTTTTCATTAATTTTGATAGTTTTAATTTATTTCAGTGTTTTTGCCATTTTTGTTCTAGTTTTTAGTGTGTGCTTATGTTTTGTTGGTTATTGTTTATTTAATTCTGGTTTAGAGTTGTTTCAAGTTTTGTTCTAGGTTTAATATGCAAGGAACTATGCTAAGGAAGGAAAAAACTAAGGAATCAAGAGAAGAAATCAATGGACAGTAGCCGACACATGCAGAGGACACGGCCAAGCCACTGGCCGTGTCCCATATCAAGCCAAAGAGAAGCCACAAGACACAGAGTGGACACACTCAAGGGACACGGCCAAGTCACTGGCCTTGTCCCTCCATAGCTTGGCCATATCTCACTCAAGTCCAAAGCAAAAGAAGATGGAAGTCAAGCAGTAGAAGACACAGGCAAGGGACACAGCCAAGCTTGTGGACGTGTCCCTCCAAAATGGTCCAACACGGCCATGTCACTCAACCACTCCAAAGAAGAAAAGAAGAAACTCTCACAGAAGCAAACACAAGCAAGGGACACGGCCAAGCTTGTGGCCGTGTCCCTCCATTGCACCTCCAACACAGCCATGTCTCCTTCAACCTGGCCGTGTCTCTCATGGACCAAAGACCTCAGACATGGCCAAGTCTCCTTCAACCTGGCCGTGTCACTTATGGATTAATGAAGACGCGCGGAGGTTTTGTATAAATATTAAAGTTAGGGTTTTGAGTTGGTTGTTGAGATTTTGAGAGCTGTTTAGCCGTCAAAAAGAGTTTTAGGGTTTTGATATCTTATTTTCTTTGATTTTGATTACACTTTGATTAATCTAGCTTAGATTAGATTTGTTCTAGCCATTGATGCATTCTTCAAGCAAGTTCTGAACAAGAGATTCTTCAAAAGCTTCAAGGAGTTTGTAATTTGGTTTTATTCTCGAACTTTATCTCTTTATTTTCATTGGAATTGTATTTATGGATATTATCATGTCTAAATTGATTTCTTTGAATATTAATGAGATGAGTATGTTTGATAGAATTATGAACTAATTTGATCTAGTCTAGGGTTTGTATGGATCTGCTATGATTGTATGAATTGGTTATTACTCTTAACTTTATGATTTCTTTAAGCCTTTATTGAATGAATTATTGCTAATATATAATTGATTGGCCACCAATTATATGTTTTAGGTATTAGATGATGGATTGAGAGATGAAGTCTAATGCTGGAACAATTCAATTAAGGACTTAGGAGAATTAGAGATATAACCTAGGAAAAGATTATTTCAATTGGAACAAGATTATTTGAGAGAGGTTTGAATGCGAGAGCTTATTTCCTTTATTCAATTAATTAAGTTGCTTGAGATTTAATCTTTGAAATTAAATTGGTTAAGAGGAATAACCGTTCATACATATAAATAGTAGAGAAGTGCAAACCCTAGACCATTCTATTAAGTGAATCAATACATCAGTCCAGTTTACTTTTATTTGTTTTAAACTTCGATCAATCTGTTTTCTTTAATTGATAGCAATCTAAATTTATTCATTAATTGTTATTTATAATCTGGTAATCAATTAGCTACTTTAGCTTCCTTGTGAGATGACCTTGGGGCAATCACCTTTGCTACAGCTACCTCGTATACTTGCGAGTGACGCTTTGTGGTAGAGTTAATTTGAGCACAACAAGTTTTTGGCGCCGCTACCGGGGAAGCTAATTGGCGTAATTGTTTATTAGGCAAAAATACTTTAGATTATTTTTCATTGTTTACTTTTGATTTTATTTTGTCTATTGCTTTTAATAATTTCTTTTTCTAGAAATTTTGTTTATGCAAGGCAGGAGATCACTTGAAGGAGAGCTATATCCATTCATTCCAGAAATTCAGAGAGTGAAAAGGAGCAGGGAAGAGTTTGAATTGTACACCGGATTTGATACTACAGAGGAGGACACTTCTGATTTTGAGTCGGAATCTGCACAATCTGTTAAAATGGCAGAAGAAAGACAAAGGACTATGAGAGATTTTGCTAGACCTATCATTGGAACTTCCACCTCTTGCATAAGATTGATAGATGCAGCAAGAAACTATGAATTGAAGAACATCCATTACAACATGCTGCCATCATTCTATGGAGTTCCAAATGAAGATCCTTTGAACTTTATTCGGGATTTTTATTCTACCCTCAACACTTTTCCATTGGGAGGATTAACAGAGGAGCAGTTGAGGATGAGATGTTTCCCGTATACATTGAAGGATAGGGCTAAGAGCTGGTTAATGATGTTGCCCGAAAATTCTTTGACAACTTGGGAGCAAGTTTATAACAAGTTTATGGGAAAGTTTTACTCTCATCAAAAGACAGCTGAATTGAGAGGGAAGATAGCTACATTCTCTCAATTTGAAGGAGAGCCATTTCATGAGGGTTGGGACAGATTTAAGATGCTATTGATCCAGTGTCCACATCATCACTACCCACTTCAACTTCTTAATCAGTTCTTCTATGATGGATTAACCCAGCAATTTCAGAACACTGTTGATAACGCAGCTGGGAGAGCTATGGGAGAAAAGACAGCTGATGAAACTTATGAGATCTTTGAGATGTTGGGAGCTAATTCTCAACAGAAAAGTGTAAGGGGAAGAAGTAAAGGGGTGAATCAACTGGAAGCCAATAGTGAGATGGTCAATCAGATAGCTGAATTGACAAGGCAAGTGCAGATGCTGAATATGAAAAACAGTTCTCCTTCATCCACTCAAGAAATTTGTGGAATTTGTGGAACCTTCGGGCATGGAGCAAATATTTGCCCCTCCGCATATGAGACTTATGGGAATGAAGCTGAGCAAGTCAATGCTATGGGGGGATTTCAACTAAGGGCCCGGAATGATCCTTACTCCAATTCTTATAATCCTGGTTGGAGGAATCATCCAAATTTTTCTTGGGCAACAAATAATTCTCAGCAGCCTTTCCATTTGTTCCAGAGACAAAACCAACAACAGGGCCAATCCTCAAATCAAGGGCAGTCTAAGAGAGAGAGTTTGGAGGAAAGTGTACAGGCTTTTATCCAAGTAAGTGCTAAAAATCAGGAGATGAACAACAAGAGGCTGGATTCCTTAGAAGCATCTTTTAAGAAAGTGGAGACCCAAGTGGGACAACTTACACAACAGATTCAAATTCAACAAAAGGGGAAGTTCCTAAGTCAACCTGAGTAGGCACAATCAGTGACTGTTCTTAGAAGTGGCAAGGTAATTAACAATAATGTTGAAAATAATTCTGTGAATGCAGGTGAGCAAGAGAATAAAAAGGAAGAAGAGCCAGAAAACAAAGGTGCTAGAGAAAGATCAATGGAGAAGTCCCCTACAGCAGATTTGCATAAGGCAAGCAATCCATACCGGCCACCTATACCATTCCCCAGTAGGTTGAAGGATGATAAAAAAGATGAGCAATTTTCAAATATCTTCAACATGCTGTCTAAGGTAAGTATTAACTTACCCTTACTTGAAGCAATAAAGAACATGTCGGCTTATGCTAAATTCTTCAAAGAATTGAATACCAAGAAAAAGAGGTATGAGCCGAATGAAAAGGTGATAGTTTCAGAGGTAGCTAGTGCTGTTTTGCAGCATAAACTACCTCCAAAGCTAAAGGATCCTGGTAGTTTTATAATTCAAATTACTATAGGGAATGGAAAGGGTACTGAAGGCATGTGTGATTTAGGAGCTAGTGTAAATTTGATGCCTTATTCTGTTTATCTTGAATTAGAACTGGGGGAACTTAAACCTACAAAAATGGTGTTTCAATTAGCTGCTAGATCTCTTAGATTCTCAAAAGGGGTTATAGAAGATGTGTTAGTTAAGGTTGGGGGTTGATTGTACCTATGGATTTCATAGTTCTTGACATGGAAGGAAGTAACCCTTCACCATCAACACACACTATTCTGCTGGGTAGGCCTTTTATGGCAACTACCAACACCTTGATAGATGTTAAAAATGGTAAATTGTCAATGACTGTCTTAGGACAAACAGTTGAATTTCTATTTTTAACACTTCTCCTATTCCTACAACTGCTTTATATGAGGAATGTTCTTTAATTGATTATATTGATGCAGTTGTTTCAGATGTTTTATTGCAGACAGGTTCCTCAGATAAATTGGAGCTGGCATTGACCTTAGATAGTGATTTGGATATTTTTGATGCAGAAATAGCCAGTTGTCTTGAGACCTTAGAGAGTGCTGAAATAGAGGAACTTAAGGAGGACCCAGTTTTTGAACTTCCCTCCATCAAAAAGGAAGAAAAGAACCCTTCACTTGAGTTAGAGCTGAAAGAGTTACCTAAAAATCTAAAATATGTGTTTTTAGGAGATCACAATACCTTACCTGTGATAATATCTAGTGAACTTAGTGAAGGGGAGGAGATGAGGTTGGTGAGTGAGCTTAAAAGATTGAAGAGAGCAATAGGATGGGGATTGAGTGACATCAAGGGTATTAGCCCTTCAATGTGCATGTATAGAATCACTTTAGAAGAGGGAGCTAAACCTGTGAGGGAGACCCAAAGGCGCCTTAACCCAAATATAAGTGAAGTGGTTAAGAAGGAAGTGCTCAAATTGCTGGATGAAAGAGTAATTTATCCAATTGCTAATAGTGAGTGGGTGAGCCCAGTACATGTAGTTCCTAAGAAGTCAGGAATCACTGTGATGAAAAATGAAAATAATGAATTGGTTCCTACTAGGACTACCACTGGGTGGAGAATGTGTATTGATTATAGGAAGTTGAACAATGCTACAAAGAAAGATCATTTTCCTCTTCCTTTTATTGATCAGATGTTAGATAAACTTTCTGGACACTCACATTATTATTTTTTGGATGGCCTTTCAGGTTACTATCAGGTGCCGATAGCACCAGAGGATCAGTCCAAGACTACCTTTACTTGCCCTTTTGGGACTTATGCATTTCGGCGTATGCCCTTTGGCTTGTGTAATGCACCTGCAACCTTTCAGAGATGCATGATGTCTGTCTTCTCAGACATGATTGATGATTTTATTGAGGTATTTATGGATGACTTTTCTGTTTTTGGTAGTTCTTTTGATAATTGCCTCAATAAACTTATTCGTGTGCTTGAGAGATGCATTGAATGTAACCTCACTTTAAGTTGGGAAAAGAGTCATTTTATAGTTACTCAGGGCATTGTCTTAGGTCATGTGGTGTCAAGTAAAGGGATTGAGGTGGATAAGGCTAAAGTTGAATTGATTGCTAAGTTACCCCCACCTACCTCTGTTAAGGGAATAAGAAGTTTTTAAGGGCATGCAGGTTTTTACTGGAAGTTTATTAAGGATTTTTCTAAAATAAGCCAACCATTGTGCCATTTGCTAGGGAAAGATGTTCCATTTGAATTTACAGCACAATGCATGCAAGCTTTTAATTCCCTTAATGAAAAATTGACTAGTGCACCGGTAATTGTAGCTCCTGTTTGGTCTTTACCTTTTGAAATCATGTGTGATGCCTCTAATCATGCAGTAGGAGCTGTTCTTGGGCAAAGGGTTGATAAATACTTGAGAGTAATATATTATGCTAGCTTGACCCTGAATAGTACACAAATGAATTACACCACAACTGAAAAGGAAATGTTAGCTGTTGCTTTTGCTTTAGATAAATTTAGAGCATATTTAATTGGGTCGAAAATTATTGTGCATTCTGATCATGCAGCTCTAAAATATCTGTTAACAAAACAACATGCTAAACCGGGCTTAATTAGATGGGTGTTATTATTGCAAGAATTTGATTTCCAAATCAAAGATACTAAGGGTAGTGAGAATGTTGTAGCTGATCATTTATCTAGATTACCCTTCTTTAGTGAAAATCTTGCATCTGATAGCATTCATAAAAATTTAGAAGCATTTCCTGATGAGCAGCTGTTTGTGGTAATTAATGCACCTTGGTTAGTAGATATTGCTAACTATCTTGCTTGTGGTATTTTGCGATCTAACATGTCATTTCAGGAAAAGAAAAGGTTTTTACACTTGAGTAAGTTTTATTTTTGGGATGAACCTTATCCATTCTGGATATGCAAAGATGAGATAGTTCGCAGATGTGTATCTGAGGAAGAACAACTGAGTGTTCTTCAATTTTGTCATGACCTTCACTGTGGTGGTCATTTTGGAGGAAGAAAGACTGCAGAAAAGGTGCTACAAAGTGGTTTTTACTGGCCTACCTTATTTAAAGATGCTCAAGAGTATTGTAAGCACTGTGATCGTTGTCAAAGAGTAGGTAACATTGGGAGGAGGAATGAAATGCCCCTTCAATCATATATTGTTGTTGAACTGTTTGATGTGTGGGGAATAGACTTCATGGGTCCTTTCCCCAAGTCTTTTGGTTTTGAATATATTTTAGTTGATGTTGATTATGTTTCCAAATGGGTGGAAGCAATCCCCACCCGTACTAATGATGCTAATGTAGTTGTTAAATTTGTGAAGGAAAATATTCTTAACAGATTTGGTACGCCAAAGGTGATAGTCAGTGATGGGGGAAGCCATTTTTGCAACAAACTTTTTGAGAAGTTAATGCACAAATCTGGTGTAAAGCACAAGGTGGCGACCCCATATCATCCACAGACTTCTGGACAAGTGGAAACATCCAACAAGCAGATAAAAGGAATTCTGGAGAAAACAGTCAACTTATCAAGGAAGGATTGGGCAAGTAGATTGCTTGATGCACTATGGGCATATCGGACTGCTTTCAAGACTCCTCTTGGTATGAGTCCATACCGATTGGTCTTTGGAAAAGCTTGTCACTTACCAGTGGAGTTGGAGCACAAAGCATATTGGGCAATCAAGACTCTGAATTTGGACTTGGACAAAGCATAGAGAGAACGATTTTTGCAAATTTCAGAGTTAGATGAGCTGAGGAATGAGGCGTATGAGAGCTCGAGGATTTACAAGGATCACACTAAAGCACTTCATGACAGAATTATAGTGTGAAAGACAATGAGTCCAAGTATGAAAGTTTTACTTTTTAACTCTCGACTCCGTCTGTTTCCAGGTAAACTCAAGTCTCGATGGAGTGGTCCTTTTAAGATTACCAAGGTATATCCTTCTGGTGTTATTGAATTGCTTAACTCAAGAACAAATGAGACTTTTAAAGTAAATAGACAGAGAGTTAAGCCATATAATGAAGGATTTCAAGAAGTGAGGATCATTGACAGCACTTTGATCCAGGATCCCTAAGTCTTGCAGTATGTCCAGCTATATGACATTAAAGAAGCGCTAAATGGGAGGCAACCCATCGGTTTGCATTTCTTTTTCATATTGTAATTTTAAATTTAGCAAATTTTGATTTTATGTTTGTTTAAATAAATGGAATGGGTGCTTTGATCGGTTTTTATTTTTCTAATGTGTTTCAGGATTAATCGAAGAAGAGTTTGCAATTTCTTTGAGATTTGGTGATATAAAATAAAAATTAAAAAAATAATTTGTTAAAAGTGGCAGAAGGAGACACGGACAAGGAGCTTGGCCGTGTCCCTTGGCCGTGTCACATGGGACACGGCCAAGCCTCAACAAAAAAATTATTTTTGCACAATGTTCACAGTGGGTGACACGGCCAAGGAGCTTGGCCGTGTCACATGAGACACGGCCAAGCTTCACCAAATCAATTTTCTTTTGTTTTTTGCAAGTTTTTCTTACAGTAGAGGACACACCCATAGGACACGGCCAAGTCACTGGCCGTGTCCCTCCAAGAGTATCAGACACGGCTGTGTCCACCAAGACTTGGCCGTGTCTCTTCAATTTCACACACTAGACACGGCCAAGTTCACCCCAACACGGCCGTGTCCCCTCACTTTTACTCTTTAAAAACTCAATTTTTGCACTTTTTCCTCATTCAATCCCTAATTTCCTGTTTGTTCTCTCTCTCGCTCTCTCATTTTCTCTCTCTCACAACCTCCATTACTTGTGCTTACAAGCCCCAAAACCTCCATTAAAGCTCATCTTTCTTCACCAAAACTAGAATTAATCTGTTAAAACTTCTTTTTCTCTCATAAAAGATCGATTTAATCAAGTTTTGGTGTTGAATTTTTCAGATTTCTCAAGATGCCAAGAACAAAGATAGTTTCACACCACAAGAAGAAGAGACCTCCAACTGAAGGGGCTTCTTCATCTTCATCGGTTTCATCTTTGAAGAGAGCAATTACTTTCATCTTTGAAGAGTCTTTGAAGGGGCTTTGTGGTAGAGTTAATTTGAGCCCAACAATTACTTTCATCACTTCTCATGGAAAGCCCTTTGTTCTTGGGCTTGAAGCTTGCTGATAAGCTCTGCAATGGTGAGTCTCTATAAATCAACAGACTCTTCAATGACTGAGACATTGGATTCAAATCTTTGAGGGACACTGATCAAAATTTTCTCCACAACCTTTTGACAGTCAAAGTTTCAGAAAATAACCTTATTTAATTTACCAAATCCATCAACCTTGCCGAATAATCCTTGATTTGCTCATCATCATTCATCTTTAGCAATTCAAACTCTCTTTTGAGAGTGAGTAGTTTAAATGCTTTCACTCTATCATTGCCTTCAAAAGTCTCTTTCAACTTATCCCAAACCGCATTAGGTGTGTCCAGGTCCATATTACTGGTAAAATACTGTCAGCTAAACCAGTATGAAGGTAGGTGAGTGCTTTATCCTTCTTTAAGAGCTCTTTTTCATAAGCTCTTAACTGAGCAATAGTGGGGTTTGGTCTCAAGGCAGGTGGATCTTCATCTATCTCCACCACTTTCCAAAGACCTTGTGACCTAAGGTGAACCTTCATTTTGTCTGCCCATATGTGATAATGGACCCCTATAAACATGGGAATCAAAGGGGCAGAGCCAACTGAATTGGTCTTTGAATTAGACATTTCACCCATAATACTCTATTTTTCTCTCCCTCACGTGTTTACTCTCAATGGCTTCCAAATGAACCACAAGTCCCGTAGGAATTGAGCTCTGATACCACTATAAATGCTATGCTCTATTTTAAAGAAGAAAAATAATGCAGTAAGGAAACATAAGCTACGTTAGAAGCAAAACAGAGATTTTTAAATTTTAAAATTAAAAATGATTTTGCAAGCCAACATAATTGATTTCTTTCATTGATGTAAATATATATATGTTTACAATAACAAAAGAAAAAGCTTAATTCAAAAAACAAATGATGAAGCTGTCAATTCTTTAAAACAAAAATAATAATTACAATTTCAAAATTTAAATTTGTATTACAAAATTAAATGGCTTGCTGTAAACATGTTCCCTCCAAAACAAATAGCATCAGGCCCTTCATGAAAACTCATTTTCTATCAGCAAATTCAGCTTCCATATTCCAATAGCAAACTTAGAATTCAACAGAACAACTTGTTAGTTGGACTCATAATAGAGGGATAACATTTAAAGTAAACACAGATGGCGCGTATACTTCTTCCACAGGTAGAGCTAGCGTAGGTGGCTTGTTACGAGATGGCTTAGGGATTTGGAAGGTAGGCTTCTGCATGAACATTGGCATGTGCTTAGTAAAAGGAGCGGAGCATTGGGGGTATCCTTCAAGGTTTATCTTTGGCATGGGAGATGGGATTTAAGGAGGTTGTTCTTGAAACTGACAGCCAATCAGTTGTTCAAATGCTGGATGTTAAAGATAAGAGGGCTAACATCCATTCAATGTTGCTAACAAGCATTAATGAATTATTGAGATGGGCTTAGAGTGTCTCCATGAAGCATGTTTACAGAGAAGCTAATAAAGCTCCTAATTTCATGGCCCAACATGCTGGTCATCTTCCAACTGGGCTCCATCAAATGAGTGTTTGTCCCCCTAATCTGTAATAAATTTTTATATAAGATATGTTGGGTGTTGCCTGGCCCCACTCGATGGTTTCTTAGTTCCTATTAAAGCTCTTTTGTTCTACCCAAAAAAAACTCAAAGAATTATTTAAAATCTAGGAGAGAATTGTCCTTAGAGCCAAAGCTTCAACTGCAAAATTTTAAAACATAAATTAGATTTTATGCAATAGAAGGAACAAAAATAATAATTGGTATTAGAAGATGAGAGTGAGGTTGAACCAATGTGTATAATGTCTAAAGGCATGCCATCATCAATGATAATTTTATCTTAGCCATTGTAATTTGAGTGGATGGGTAGTTTTTACAAATTTGGTGTGATAAGTTGAGAGACTACAAAATCTATTAATCTGTTTTTGTTAAAGGGTGGTGAGGAGGTATAATTGGCAACTGGTGTGGGAGTGCAAATTTGTTTACCACATGATGGCAATGTTTGGCTATATTTATAGGTAGATCATGTATTTGGTAGGCCAAATTTAGGTAAGACAAAATCTTCAAATATTGGTGTTTTATTGTATAAATAGTTGTCGAAATTTCTTTAAATTCAAGACCCAGTCCATTAGTGTAGTAAAATATCAAGACATTCTTCTAGACTAAAGAAATAATGAGAGATAGTTCATTAAAGATGCTTTTCATAAATTGTAAATATTCTAGTTAAACATGCATCACAATAAAAAAATCAAAGGAAAAGAATTTATGGTTCCATATCAAATTTTGTTGTGTCTTACAGTCTTAGGCATGAGATTTTTATGTGTTGATTGTTATTTCTTTTTTTAGTGGTTTTTATTTTCGGCCAATTCCTTTGATTTACCCGGCATGTGCTCTTATTTTAGGGAGATGTCTATAACTCAATTAAGGCTTTGTTTGCATGAGATTGGGAAAGCTTCTGCAGTTGTTATTCTTCTTGTGGCCTTTCTGTCGGTTCCCCATGCCAAGATTAAGGCTAATTTGTACTCTTGCTTTCCTTAATAATATATTCCTATTTTACTGATAAAAAAAATTACATCACATTTAGTTATAGTGTTTTGCTCTTTGAGAGTCATAGCATGTAAACATGTATAGTTTACAAAAAGGCGTGTGCTTGCTTGAATGTCGTTGCTCTGTAGCATTTATCAAAATAAGTGCGTTTGCTAAACTTGTATTTTAGGACAATTATTTGCGCAATGATATGATAAGTAAATATTGATTATATATATATTTTTTATCAGTTTTAGTATGAAATTGAGTTAAATTAATTTATTCTAAGCTTATTTATACGTTTTAAGTTCATTATTTTTTAATAAAGCTTAGTTTGAATTAATTTTTGTAGGACTCTTGCAAACTGAAATTTTAGGCAGATTGAACTCTTAAAGCTTCAATAAAGATTTTGGTGAAGATAGAGTTTGATATTAGAAAAGTTGTCTTTATAAAGTTTGTAGAGGATATCTCAGGATTTCCAGAGAGGCATGGTTCATTGAAATCCAAGATCGCTTGTTCCTCTAACTATTAATTTCAAATTAGGCCTGAGATGCTGAAGCAAAACTCTAGTCCAAACCACTAAGAGCAAATGTGTCATTTCTTGGGCTTCCAAAATTCAAATGAGGTGATTCAAAAGCCTAAAGTCATATAGTCTTCATGGTATACAACCTTTATGAAGAAGAAAGAGAGAGATAAGGTTGTTATCTGATAGAAAATTAGGTTTGAATTTGAAATTTGAATTTGGCTGAAATATATGAGTGGGTGTAGATTCTTCGGAGAGAGCTAACAGCAACCATTGGGGGCAACTTGTCTACACTTTTCATTGGTATCTATGATTAGCTTCATCCACCATTGGATAGGAGATCAAAGGAAGGAGAAGATTGTGCTTTGAGGAGGATGCCATTATTTTTGCAAGCTTCATCCGTCTAGTTTGAACATTATATCCAGTTTAGATTTTCAAGTTTACATTTTCTTTATTGCTTTCATTATTTCATTGAATTGAATATTATAATTATAGATTTCATGTTTGGTTTCTTAATTTCTATGATTTTTATGTTTAATTTAATTATGAGTAACTAATCTCCTTAGTGAGATTAGGTAGATTTAGATTTGTGGATGGTGGGTATTTAATAAGTTGATTCATTTTTGTTTTGAATTAAAGTTTTGTTGATTTTGATCTTAATGCTTGTGATTGACTGGCCATCAATTGCTTATTAAATTGAAATCATATGTTTAGTGAAAGCTAGGTATGATTTTAGATTAAGAAATCAACAACTTTAGAAAATTCTATTTAGAGATAAAAGAATCATCTAGAGACCAACTTAGTTCCTTTAAGCTTGATAGATTGTTGTAGTTTATTATTCATGAAAATAGAACTTGTAAATTCCATCAATCATTAATTTTCTTGCTTGAGAAAGAGGAAGATTAAAATTTAAGGAATTGGTAACTTTAATTCAAGAAAGATTTGAATTAGTTTGAAAAGTTATTTTTGCTCGTTTGAAATAATTCTAAAGAAACCTAATCCTACTTGTTTATCTCAATTATTTGAATTTAAAATTTTTAATTTTAATTTGAAGTTTGAATTAATAGATAATATTCTTTGTTTAATTTAATTTTGAATTTTAAATTAGAGATTGTTAGTTAATAATTTTAAAATATCAACTTAATCATTATATTTTCAAATAATAGTAAAAATTGAATTTCAGTTAATCAAATAGTTCATTATCTGTTAGAACGATCTTTATTATCACTTTGTTACTTATCACGATCGGTGCACTTGCGGTACTGAGCTATTGCACACACAATCATTCAACATGATAGAACTTGTTTGATGAGAAAAAAATAATTAGGATCATTTGGCTTGTTTAAGTTTATAGTACTCTCATACCATGATAAATTTTAAGACATAAGCTGTCATAAAATACTTAGTTTTTCTTTATGCTATATAAAATATATTGTACACTAATGGCTAGTTTACACAGAATTAAGGAGAGATTATAATGCAACTATACAAGACATAAATAGAATGATTAACCTTGGGAATATTGATAGCTTGTTGATTTTCTTACTTAAGCAATCTTCCTTTATCTGCTCTCTAAAGGAGAGTAGAAATTTTCTTTTATTACTCTGAAGAGATTTTTGATGGGAAAGAGCCAAGATTAATTCTTCCCTACTTGAATGAATCTATGAGGAGTGACTAAGTAAAATTCAACAAACAACCAATTAACAATCTTCCACAAGATGCACAAAACCAATCACACATAAACACAACAATTTTTAACGTGGAAAACCCCTTTAATGTGAATGATAAAAATTACGGGACCTCTCTTGGTTCAAGTAAAAGAGTTCCACTATCAAAATCAATGTTTACAGCAACTACAAGCTACTAAAACAACCCTCAAGTAAAATAGCAACACCAAATTAACCAAATAACAAGAAATAAATAAGAAAATGAAGAAAATTACCCAAAATAGCTACTTTCATGCCAATGGATGAGCTCCGGTTATTCAAATCCGATCTACATGTGCACTTTACTTTGTGAACTTTATTGATGATCATTCTAGAAGCTTGAAAGTCTTCTAGAATGATCATCAATTAAGGTCACAAAGTAAAGTGCACCACCAAATGAATTTTCCTTCAAAGGACCACATACATCTGAATGTACCAGCTCAAGCAAATCATTTTTCCTAGAAGGAGAATGATGTTTGAAAGAAACCCTCTTCTGTTTCCCAGCCAAGCAATGAACACATCTGTCTAACTTTGCACCTTTCAATCCCGAAAGCAAATTCCTTTTACCTAGACAATCTAGTCTTTTCTCACTAATATGACTCAGCCTCTTGTGCCATAATTCTGAAGAGCTATCACCTTCAACTGCATTAACAAGATCTGTAGATATTGAAGCTTGCAGCCAATATAAGCCTGAAGCCTTCTTTCCTCTACCCACAACTAAGGAGCCTTTGCTTATTTTACATTTTTCATCATCAAAAGTGTTGCAATAGCCATCATCATCAAGCTTACTAGTGGAAATCAAATGCAAGCTAATGTCAGGTGCATGTCTAACATTTTTTAGTTCTAATTTTATTCCATTTTGGGTCTCCAAATAAACAGTTCCAATGCCTATCACCTTTGACACTCCATCATTACCCATCTTTAAAACTCCAAAATCACCCGGAGTATAAGATGTGAAGAACTCCTTCCTTGATGTAACATGAAAGCATGCACCACTATCAAGAACCTAAGAAGTATCATCATAGGCTACATTAATCATATTCTCTTGATAAAATATAGCCAAAACATCATCTGAAGTGGTAGTGGCAACACAATCAGTATTGTTATCATTGCCTCACCTTTCTTGCTTCCCTTTGTCTGCCTTGTTTTCTTTCTTCCACTTGAAACAATATTTATTGATATGTCCTGGTTTACCACAGTAATGACATTCAAGGTTCTTATACCTTGATTTTGATTTACTCCTGCTCTTGCCTTTATTTTGATCTTGACTCCTACTTTTACTTCTCCCCTATTTTTAGTAACCAAAATTTTTGACTGTGAAGTAGATGCCCCCTGATTTCTTCTTCTCATCTCTTCATTTAAAACACCAGTCTTTGCATACGACATGGTTACACCACTTTCAGGAGCAGAATTAGTCAAAGATACACGAAAGTTTTCCCATGAGTTAGGAAGTATATTCAACAACCAAAGTCCAATAACATTTTCATCAAATTTGACACCCATGCCAGATAATTGATCAAAGATACCTTAAAATTTATTCACATGATCAAGTATAGAGCTACCTTCTCTATATTGCAAGCGTATAGCTTGTTTAAGTAAAAATAACTTATTGTTATCAGTTTTTAAAACATACAAAGTTTCAAGCTTTTCCCACAAGATTTTGGCATTTGTTTCATTAGCAATATGATTCAACACATTATTTTCTACCCATTGCCTAATAAAATCACATACTTGCAAATGCTCAAATTCTCAATCTTCATTAGATTTAGACTTAGATTTTTTAGAAGCAAATACAGGCAAATGCAATCTTTTCACAATAAGCAAATTTTTCATTTTTTCTTTTAACTTCACACATAAACACAACAATTTTTAACGTGGAAAACCCCTTCAATGTGAAGGATAAAAATCACGGGACCTCTCTTGGTCTAAGTAAAAGAGTTACACTATCAAAATCAATGTTTATAGCAACTATAAGCTACTACAACAACCCTCAAGTAAAGTAACAATACCAAATCAACCAAATAACAAGAAATAAATAAGAGAATGGAGAAAAATCACCCAAAATAGTTACTATTCATGCCAATGGATGAGCTCCAGTTGTTCAAATCCGATCTCTACCGTCCAGATTAAAGAACAATAAATTATAAATGTGTTCACCAAATTTCAGCCAAATTCAACCACAAATGATCATTCGATCATCGGAGAAAGACAAACTGATTGTTGTTGCAGAAATGCACATGAACATTAAACTTCGAGCTCTAAATGCTGGAAATCCAACTGTCTAAAATGGATCTCCACCATTTAGAATGAAGAACGATGAGTCCTCTAACTGTTGTCCAAATGTCAGCCTGATTGAAGCACATATGACCGTACGATCGCCGGAAAACCGAGATAACTCTGTTGACTTCTTTTGCAGAAAAAAAAAACTTTCTTTTCTCTCTCTTTTCTCTCTTTCTCTCTCTCTCTCTCTTTTCTCCTTTGGTGGCTAACACACTAACACCTCTCACATGTAACATAAGATTATTATAAATGCTAAAATATTAATAGCCTATTAGGCCCAAAGAAAATGTGCTCAAACATTGAATTTTTTCACATAGGAGGGAACCCAAAAACCTAATAATTTTATGATCCAATATTATACATATGATATACGGTCTAAAACTTGACTAGTCCTACACTTACTACCTTAATATTATCATTGATCTTGCCACCTTAACACCTCACAAGTTTAAATATAAAAAATTTCTCTCTTTTTTTTTAATAGAAATTTCATACGTACAAATGGTTCTATCATCATTTTTCTCCTTCCACATATTAAATAAATTAATAAGTAACACAATAAATTTCCGCACTCATGTATTACATGCTAACAAAATCAAATTAAAAAAAATAAAGCCAATCAATAAATTTTTAAAATAAAAAAGCTCTACGCTTTATAAATATAAGTAAATTTATATTTATGTTCTTATCAAAGCGAATTAATGTAAAACAAAAAACAAAAAAGAATATTTTTATACAATTATATTGTGCTTTGTAAAGTGATTAAAAAAAGGATAGAATTATTTGATGATAATTTTAGCATTTTCCCAACATGGACTTGGCTGCCAAATTGATGGGCTGGTTATGGAAATATATGGTTGGTCACAAAATGTATTCGTTTATTTAAGCCAATTCGATTTCTTCACTTTTTATATATTATATTTTTATTTTATTTGTCAATAATCATTTTATTTTCAAAATATGAGCAAAGAATACCATCAGCAACCATTCCCTCTAGACCAAAGTGTGATTCGTGACAATTTCTTTTCAAAAGTATATTTATTTTTTAACCATTAAAATTTAGTTTAATAGCTAAAAGTATTCTCTCCCTTAAGTATTAAGTTTGAATTTTATGTATTCTATGTAATTAATAAAAAAAAAAAAAGTATGTTCATTTTGTTATAATGTATTTATATTGTAATAATTCAAAATTTGGTAAAAACAAATATTAAACAGATATATAGTACTCTACTCTTTTAAAGAAACAAACTCCATTATTATTAAGAAACATTACTTTTGGCAAGACATAGTTAAAAAACCTGAAACCAAAGAATTACATGAGCCATAAAATCAAATTTGAAGGCCGTAACTTGGAAACAAACCTGAAAACAAAAGATTACGTAAGATAAAATATCAAATTTGAAGGCGATAAGTTGGAATGGCCTGTAAATGTTTGGCTCTGGGCATCACTAAACTGAACTCCTCAGTCATATCCAACTCACAACCCAACTTATCATTTGGTAGAACCCAACCAAAGCAATGCACTAACTGTGCCAACACAAGTCGAACAATAGTTATTCCTAACTGAAGTCTAGGGCAACCTCTAAACCCAAAACCAAACGGGAGAAGCTGAAAATCGCGGCCGCGAAAATCAATATTACTCCCTATAAACCTCTCTGGCAAGAATTTCTCAGGATCAGTCCAAGCAATTGGATCTCGGCCAATTCCCCATACATTTATAATGATATGTGAATCTTTTGGTATGAAAAAGCTATCAATTATTGCGTCTTCTATTGCATGATGAGGGATCATTAATAGTGCAACTGGATGGAGTCTGAAAGTTTCTTTTATGACCATTTCTAAGTATTCAAATTTCTCTAAATCAGATTCTTCTACCATTTTTTCTAAACCCTTTTTTCTTCTAGCTCCTTTTGAACTTTCTTCATTATTCTTGGGTGAATAATAAGCTCTAATAATGCCCACTCAATTTCTGCTGTTGATGTATCCATTGACCCTGCAAGCATGTCCTGCAACATTTAAAGAATTTCAAGTCATTATATATATATATATACTCATTATGAGTCTATATAAACAATTAACGTTTTCTTACAAAGATTATGGCTTTTATGTTATCTCGACCAATGCTATATTCAGAAACTTCAAAGCCCACAAAACCCAATATAACATCAACAAAGTCCTTAGTTCTATTTTCATCCTTAAATTCAATGTGTTCATCAATAATTTTCTCAAGAAAAAAACATCAAACACCTTACTAATACCCTTCACTCTTTTGGTAAGACCCTGAAGATCAAGCCCTTCAATTTGACGAATATAATCACTTATATTAGGAGCTATAGCCAATTGCATAGCCTTTTGAATGACAGCCTTAAACCCTCTTTCATCAAACTCATTCTCCATATATTTCTTCCTAAAAACCATTCTATAACTCATGTCAGCACTAAGAGAAGCAATAATTGCACTTAAATCGACGGCTACTCGTTGATGGGAAGCCTCTTTAATGAACTAAATTAAAATGTCAAGTTCTTCTTTCCTCATTGACTTGAAAGAACTTATTTTAAGATTGCTAAGCAATTCAAGAGTGCACAACATTTTGCCAATAGGAACCATAAAGGGCAAATGATAAATTTTTTTGCTCGTAGGACATGTACTTGGCAGCTTGATGGTGAGACCTGCTGGCAAAAACAAGGTCATGAGTCTTGAGAAATGATTCGACAGCTTCGGGGGAGGAGACGACAATGGTTGGGACTAAGCCTAAGCACAAATGCATGATAGGGCCATATTTGTGTGCTAATAAATTAAGACCTCAGTGAGGGAATTTGCCAAGTAAATGAAGACTTCCAAATATTGGGAATCCTCTTGGGCCTGGAGGGAGTTTGTTTTTGTTGTTGGTTTTTCTATTAATCCATAGCCAGGCTTGGAGGATAAATGCAATTGCAATAAGCCACAATGGTTGATGTAAAAGCCATTGTGTATGATTGTTTTTTGTTGGTTGGTAGTAGTGAAGTTAGCAATAATCTATATATATAAGGTAATTATTCGAGAAGTTGACTTCTCATTCCCAATAAATAAATAATAAATAATAAACCTTAATCGCTTTTTCCCCCCAAATTTTCATATATTTTTTAGATAATTATATTTATGGTCTCCAATCTTTTATTTTTGTACCATTAAAATTCTTAAACTTTATTTTGTGAAGATGATAAAATCTCCAAGCTTTTAATTTTTATCACAAAAAAATTTTTGAGACTATTTTCTTGAAGTGTGAAGTGACAGTCATATATTATCATGTGCCAAAAAAATTCAATTCCTTCTTATTCTTCACTTATATTTTTAACAGGTCTAAAATAATATTTTTAGCATATCTAAAATTATCCGTTATGCATTTAATTTCTCACATATGGGTATAGAATAAGAAAATTAAAATAATTTTTAGTTTTTGTCATGTTGTGACATATTACTACCACGTCATATTTCGATTACTAAAAAAATTATCTTAGAGATTTTATTAGGACAAAATTAAAAGTTTAAAAATTTTATTTTTATAAAATGAAGCTTTAGGATTTTAATGATATAATGGCAAAAGATCATGGACCATAAGTATAATTAACTATATATATTTTTTTTACACACACTCTCTCTCTTTAATAGTAGGATAGTTATTAGGTTATTAGTTCATTGACGGATGACGGTCTTGTCTATCATTTTCAACATTTTTTTCTATTCTATTACTTGATTTTTTTTGTATTTTTTAGTTTTGTGTATTTTTTTTATTTGTAATTTATCCTTAAAATAAATTTTAAATCAATATAGATATGAAATTTAGCGTTCGTTCTTATTTTCATATTTTTCTATCTTTAGAATAAAACTAAATATAATTTAAGTTTTTGTTATAGAGTTTTGTCATTTCTTGTTTGAATATTATGTTTCCTATTTAAATGGAGATTTATCATTCTTTAATGAAAGTTGTTTATACTTCTCAAATGGAGGTGTCTTTCTCGTGTGTTTGATGTGATTCAATATTTCTCTACAGATAACATATGAAATAAATATTTTGTTGAAAGTCATATTGCTCGTAGTATGTTACCATTATTTACTGTTTGCATCAAAAAAGTTTAAAGAGATCCAGTGATTTTATTAGTTATATATATCTTGTGTACTTTAAAATTATATAGTTTTATTTATACGTTATAGATCTATTTTTTGTGCTTTTTTTATGGAAATTTATTCCATATTAAAAAAAATAATAAAGACAGTTTTCTATTTTTTTTTTTACAAAAAATGGAAACATTTGTTCCAAGAAAACATGGTGACCATCCTAGAATAGCCTACCCCCACCATATCATGTTCAATCAAGCTTCTGGGGCCATATTTTGTTTAAATTTAGGGATTATTTCGTTATGAAAATTATTTTCCATTTTCATTTTTAAGTTTTTTGTTGTTTTCTAATTTTTCATATTTCTAATTTCTAACTATTTTCTAAATAAAAAGATTAAGAAATCGAAAATTATGTTTACTTAAATCTTATTTTCCAATTTTTATTTAATTTCTATTTTTTTATATAATATTTAACGAGTTTAAGTTTTTAATACTTTTATACTATAATTTCATAAACAATTTCATCATCTAAATATATATTATGCATATATATATATATATATATATTAATTTATAAATAAAATCATAATTAAATAATATTTTTAAATAAAATTAAATTTTAAATTATTATAAAACCAACCTAAAAAAATTTAAATTATTATAAAATCAATCTAAATTATTCTTAAATTTAAAAATATAACATAATAAATAGAATAAGTAATAAAATATTATATATATATAATTTCTTTATGTTAACAAGGAGAAATAGACAGGTTAGAGATAAGTTCAATGTCTATGTTGATGACTTGAGAAGGGAATTTGACAAAGAAATAAACTTGGATTAATTTATATCGACCAACTCAAGAAAGGTTAGAAAGCCACGATATGCACAACAACTAGTTGTTAAGATGAATTTTTAAAATTTACCTTAATTTGTGTTTGTTTGGCTAAATACTCAGATAATATTACCATGAAAATAATATAAATATATAACATATGTCAACGTTTTTGTTGTTTAGGTATGTATGACAATTGAAGTCTCCACCAATCCGTCGGACGGAATATTTAAAGCAGGAATATGACAAAACATGTAGATGATGCTTTTTATGTCAAGTAGCTAACAAGATCATAATAAAATGTTTTATTTATATATATGCGCACATGTGTGGATACAAAGCTAGCTAGTCTCAAAACATTATTTCTATAGATGTTAAAATGGTTCATGATATGTAAGCATAATTATAATATGCGAATATAATGTGCAAAATATATAAAATTAACATGTTATAATTTAACAATTAGCAAGGCAATATCATAAATAGATTGCAATTATAACTCATTTAATTAAAATGAGGTAATTTCAATAAAATCTAAAATTACATTGTTTTACTGTTATTTGACCTAAAATATTAAGTTTCGTATCTATTTTTTATTGAAAAATTATATATATAACTTATTTTGATAGCTCTACATTATTTTATTTACTTTTTTCATTGCTAAATTCTAATGCTAAACTTTAAACACACTCACCATCCCTTGAATATTGGCTTATATCTTTTTTTATTTTTTGTGTGTTTTGAAAAATACTTCTTTATTATATTTATATTTTAATATCATTTTCATTGTGATTTTTTATGGATAATGTTTTAATTGATTATATAAAAATATAATTTTATTTAAGTCATAAATATTATACAGCTTAAATAGGTTGTATCGAGTTTTAAGTGTAAGTTTTAGAACACATACATAAACCATTTAAGTGAATGTTATACATGTTATATTATGTAATCCGTTAAATTTCATGTCATATTATGATTGAGATTGAAGATAATGTAGCCATTATTATTTATACGCAGCGTTTTATGATAAAGTTGTGCATTTCACTCAAATGTTATACTGAGAATTGCAAATCCTAAGTTGATATGCACCATTTTACTCATTGTGAGCGGTGAGTTTTGCTCTCACTTTCGGTGAAATTATTATTACGACTTTGATACTGTTAGGCTTTAGGCCTTAGAGAATTCAGGCCTAAACCCAAGAACAGGAGTTGCCATCCAGACGAGCCGGGAAGAAAACATAAGTGGTGGATGACTTAATTCCTAAGGATTCCCCAACTCTTATTGGGTTCAAAAAGTTAGATACGCATGGGAAAGGTGAGAAGTGACCCAGCACCCTCATAATTCTCGGTTTATTAGAACCTGTCTCCTTTTCAGGTCTAAATATTGTTAAATTTTTATCTTATTATAATATTATTCATATTACAAACATTATTGAAATAAATAACATCATATTATAAAACAAACAAATCAAACAAAATGGATACCTATATAAGATGAAAACATGTCCTTACAAATGTCCAAGATCCATAAAAAAAAATAAAATAGGACATCCACCAAAAGGTAAAAACGTATTCCTTACAATTGTCTCAAAGTCTTTAAAATAAATTAAATTACACAAACTAAATAATTAAATAAATAAGACACCCACAAGTGAAAATACGTCTTTTACATCCTTAAAATCTAAATAATAAAATTAACATCATTCGACCATATATAACAAAATATGTAATCTAAACATATAGTACATCATCACACAAATAATAATAAATCAGGGTTTAATAACCGAAAATTAAGGTTAATCACAAAAATTACAATCCACAAATATATCTTAATATTAACTCATTAGCGAAATATAGGGTGCAACACATACAACAGCCCTATTAGCCGATTAGTGGGAGGGGGTCAAGAGGGCAGCACCCCTAGCAAGGGAACGAGGGCAGCGCCCCCAAAAGGTAAATGATTTACCATATTTGTTGAATGAGTTACTGCCTCTAGAATATAAATTAGAGTTTTAAATCATCAATTTAGGGTTTTAATTGCAGAATTATGATTTTAGCTATTGTAAACGGGGATTTTTCACCCCCACTCCCAGTGGAATAGTTCTTGCAACTTCGGCATTATTAGGCTCTGGGCCTTAGAGAACACTGGCCTAACCTGAAAATTTTGGAGTTGCCACCCGGATGGGCTGGGTGGTTGACTCGATTTCTAAGGAATCCCCAACTCCTACTTGGGTTCAGAAAGTTGGGTGCGCATGGAGAAAGTGAGAATGACATAACACTCTTACAATGCCCGGTTCATTGAAACTGACCTCATTTTTAGGTCTAAATATTATTAAATTCTTACATTATTATAATACTATTCATATTACATATAATTGTAGAAAATAAATAATCATCATATTATAAATTAAGCAAATAATCAAATAAATAAAATGGACACCCATACAAAGATGGAAACATGCTCTTATAATGTCCCAATGTCCATACAAATAAATAAAATAGGACACCCACCAATTGATGAAAATATGTCCTTTACAATGGACCAAAATCCTTAAAATAAATAATTAAAATAAACAAGACACCCATGAAGTAGAAACATGCTTTTTACATCATTAAAATTCGAACAATGACAAACAAGCACAATCTAATCATCCATTATAAGCAATAAAATTAAAGCTCTTCATCCATCATTAGAACCGGCCCCTTTTTTAGGTTTAAATATTATTAAATTGTTATATTATTATAATATTATTCATATTAGAAGCAATAATAAATAGATATCCATTTATTAACATGCCCTTAATAGTGTCCAAACATCCATACAAATAAATAAAATAGAATACCTACCAATTGATGGAAACATGTCCTTTACAATGGTCTAAAATTCATAAATTAAATTACATAAACTTAAATAAATAAGGCACCCATAAATGGAAACATGCCTTTTACATTGTCCTTAAAAAATATAACCAATAAATAAATATTAACATGGTTCCATCATTCATAATAAAATAAATGATCCAAACATATAGTTCATCATAAAAATTATAGTTCATAAATATATCTTAATATTAACCTGCAACACACACGGCGGTCCTACTAGCTGGTTACTGGGTATGAGTTAAGGGGGCAGCGCCCCTGAAAGGTAAATGATTTACCATAATAGTTGAATGAGTTGCTGCCTTCGGAATATAAGTTAGGGTTTTAATAATAAAACTAGGTTTTACATGTAAAATTAGGGTTTGATGTGCAAAAAATATTTTTTATCGTCAGTTTAGGGTTTATTTATTATAATCAAACAATATCAAAATATTAAGATAAATTAAAATGGATATGCAGTGTTATAAAAATAAACAATACTTCATTGAATTGAACAAATATGAGTATGAAAATTTATACCTTTGTTTGTTGGTTCCACCAAGTAATTGCGTTGATCCAAGCTAGTACACAATCTTTCTATAAAGGTTGATGTTGGATTCTACCTCAAAGTGATGCAGTTGGTTTGGATCAATAAGTTCTTGGCTGACTCGAGTGATCCAAAGATTACTTATGGTTTCTCCTAAATTTAGCTATTGCCTCTTTCTTTAATTGCTTATTGTCTCTCTCTATTTTTGCTTTCGGTAGCTACTACCTAATTAATTGCTTATTGTCTTTGCCTTTCTTTACTCTAGGTTCTTTTAATTAATTATTCCCTTACTACCTAATTCCGTACTCTTTTTCAAAATTGTGGCTCCCCCACTTAAGGTCCATTGCTCTTCTATTTATAAACAAAATTAGGGAAACCATCAGTTAAGTCATTCTAGTCGACTAACGAAAGGTCTGAGCCTCCGAATCCTAATAGAATTGAAACTCATTAACCTAAGACCAGCTGAGAGCTCATGATGAATTGACTAAGGCCAATTTCAACATGAGCATCTGCTCATGTCAAATTTGGCTAGCAATTCGACATGAATCTTAGGCTAGCCCAATTTTTGGCTTTTCGGGTCGAACCAGAGTCGATTTAGGCCTTTAATAGGATTTAAATTTAATTGTGGCCCTTCTAATTGGAACCATGTTTGATAGAGGCTTTTAAATCGAATCCAAGTTTAATTTGGTCCTTTTAATTAGGGCTGAATTAAATTCAGACCAAAATTAAGAGTCTACAACTATAAAATTAGAGCCTCGGCATGTAATTAGGGTATTAGTGTTTAATCAAACAAGATAAAACAAAGTTGTTGGTTTATTAAATTAAATAAGTAAGAGTATAGAAAACCATACATGCATTGTTAGCTCTACCAACTGATGTAATTATAACTAAATTAGCACCCTTTTGTGATAATTTATATTAGCATTCTACCTTGAAAATTATTTATCCTTCTTACTCTCTGTGTGTTTTAGAGTTTTCATTGGCTTTTTTATTTCTCTTTGTTTAATTGCTAAAGCTTCTCATACTTTTAATTGCCAATTGCTTTGTATTTATAGGTAAAACTAGGGCGATCATCCGGGTCCCTTTTTGTTAATCAATCCTAATCCCATGCGAAAAGCTTCTACTTATCTGAGTTTATTTGAATTCAAACATAATTATGACACTTAAAATTGAATTATAATTGAATTAAGCAGAAATTAAGGGCTCATAGCGAATTGACATGGCCAATTCGTCATGATTTCATGGGCTAGTTTAGTAATTTTGGCTTTTAAAATTAGATTGGACTTAATTAATGCTTTTAAAATTGGATTGAAATTAATTTGGGCCTTTTAATTAAAACTAAACTCATTCGGGGCCAAAATTAAGGGTCTATACTGTGGTGTTTTAGCTAGATAGTCTTAACTTTCTTCTTCTTTTTTATTTTTGTTTTTCCCCTCCTTAGAGTTTAGTAGTTAGTTAGTACAGATAACAAACTTCTTCTAGAAGTTGAAGCTACTTATATATAAATCATCAATGTGTAACATATTTTCACATGAATCATAATCATTCAACTACAAATTGCTTCTTCTTGATGGCTACAGAGCACTAAGATCCTCATAATTATTTTTCTCAATCTTTCCATTTCTCTACTATTGCTTCTTCTGTTTGTCTCTATTTTGTGATTCATTTTTCTTCTTTGCAATCTTGATCATACATATGAATCATGGGAGATAGATTGGATCGAATTAATCAACAAAGTAAAATGCATAAGGCCATTCATAATGCATATCCTTCGTTCCTTCAATCATCTTATAATCATGGGATGAGCCTAGTTATAAATCTATTGAATGAAAATGACTATCTAACCCAGAGTAGATGTAAGCAGATGGAATTGAGAGATAAGAACAAGTTGAATTTCATAGAAGAAAATGCAAAAATACCAAAAGAAGATAGTGAGTATAAGTTGTCAATTATGATGGATTTAACGGTAATTTCATGGATTTTGAATTCCATGAACAAAGAGATAGAAGAGGCTTTCATCTATACAACTTCATCTAGGGATTTGTGGAGAGAAATCAAGGAGAATTATGGCAAAAGCAATGGACCACAGATATATCAGCTATAAAGAGAAATTACTCTAGTCAAATAAGGTAATCCCTCTATGAATGCCTATTATACTAAAATGAAGAAATTATGGGATGAATTGAACTGTTTGAGCCCTACTCTACACTATAATTGTGGAAAATGTGATTGTGGTGCTAGTAGATCTATGGAAAAAATAGTTTTTCCAACTAGGCTTATGCAATTACTTATGGGCCTAAATGAATCATTTGATGGTGCTAAACCCAAATACTAATGTCTGATCCATTACTTGTTGTGAATAAAGCATATTCACTGATTTAAGAGTTGAAAGGAAATGATTAATACATATGGGTGAGCATGCTAATAACAATATCTTGCTAGCTTGCACTACAAGGAGTGATAAGCAGGATTATGGTAGAGGTAATTTTCAGAGCAGAGATTTTAGGAAAAATGAAGAAAGGTTTTATGATTTTTGTAAAAAACTAGGACATGAGAAAGAGAATTCTTTTAAGATTATTGGCATACTAGAATGGTACACTGATCTGATCAAAATGAGATAGAGAGATCAAGCACAAGTGCATATGGCTGAGAATGGTTTACTATAATCCAATTATAGTAAACCTGCCAAGTGGTGCCAAGATTCAAGTTTACCTCATTGGAATTATAACCTTGCATCCCAAACTAAAACTTCTTAATGTTCTCTATATACCCTTATTTACCCATCACCTTATTTCTGTTACCAAACTTACTCAATATAGATAACTCAAGTTGATATTTTTCACTCATTGTTGTGTATTACAAGACTAGAAGAATGATACCCTGGTGGCCACTAGAGAATGTTAGGAAACTTATATTTCTTAGACAAAGCTTCTTTCAATCTTTCATGCAATAAGCCAATGTGGTGCCTGTAAATTACCATTGTATCATTACAAGAAATTATAATTACCATTGTGGTGCCTATATATTGTATGACATTCAACTTCATATTTTGTTCTCATCTAGAGATGTTCAGTTTTTTGAAGATAATTTTCCATATAAGGTTATTTCATTTGATTCCACTTCACCGTCATTGCCTTTTCAATCACTGAAGATCAAGTATCAAATCCATCCCAATCTTACCAATTGTCACAACTACTCCTCCTACTATTGCAACTGATAATTTTGTACCAACTTCACTTATTCATCCTACACACTCTAATATACATCCAACTATAAATTCATATCACATTGATCATGTTTCCATCATAAGGAGCACAAGAGTTACTAAACCATATGTTTGGCTTACTGACTATGAGACACACTTTCCTACCCATAATGCTACTAATATTTTAATAGACTCACACCCAAATTTTTTTTGCTAAATTGTCTTCTATCCAGGAACCTAGAACCTATAAATAAGCAGTACAGCAAATAGAGTGGGTACAAGTTATGGAAGTTGAGCTCTTTGCACTAGAAAAGAATGATACATGGCAAATCATAGACCTTCCCAAAGCCAATTGGTTGAAAATGAGTTCAAACTCAAACTTAATGCAAATGGGACTGTGGAACACTACAAAGCTAGACTTGTAGCTAAGGGGTATAATCAAATAAAAGGAATTGATTTTAATGAAAGCTTCTCACCTATTGCTAAGCAAGTCATAGTAAGGTTGATTTATCTATGGTTGCTGAAAAACCCTAGCCATTACATCATCTTGATATCAACAATGCCTTTCTTCATGGATTTCGAGATGAAGAGATATACATGCTACCTTCAGAAGGTTAATAGAAGGCTAAGGAAGGTCAAGTGTGCAAATTGAACTAATCTCTTTATGGTTTGAAGCATGCCTTAAGGTAATGGAACCTTGAATTCTCAAAGAAATTTCAACTCTTTGACTTTATCTAGCTCTCTCATAATCATTGTCTTTTCACTCTCACAAAAGATTCTTGCTTCATTGCTCTATTAGTGTATGTGGATGATGTGCTTATCACCAGTAACTCAGAGCAAGCCATTGTCACAGTAAAAATGAATGTGCATAGAGAATCTACTATTATGGATTTAGGCCCTGCTAAATATTTTTTGGGATTGCTATTACAAGATCGAGTCAAGGCATATTCAAAAATTAGCACAAATACATTATTGACCTTATAAATAATGCATGTCTTTTTATTGTAAGGCTATAGCTACTCCTATCAAAAAGGGATGTGCTTTGTCTCAGCATGATGGAGCATTACTTCCAAATCCTCAGCCTTATCAAAGATTCATTGGTTAACTTTTATGTGTTAGATTTACCAGACAAGATGTCACCCTCATTGTGTCCAACAATTAAGTCAATTTGTGCAGTCACCAAGAGAACCACATTAGCAAAGTGCTCTTCATGTTCTCAAGTATCTTAAAGGTTCTCCTGGCCATGATCTCTTTATCCTTGTTTCATAATTGTAAGCCTTCAGTGATACGTATTGGGCCATTTGCAAAGACATGACGTGCTCTATAACTATTTTTTTTTTGTTTTCTTATAGTCTGTGAAATCCAATGGATCAACTATCTTCTTCGTGACTTGCATCTAAATGTTAAGCTTCCTATCTCTTTTTGGTGTGATAACCAGAAAGCCATTCACATTATAACTAACCTTGTTTTTCATGAAAGACAAAGAATCTTAGCATTGACTATCATCTGGTTCATGAGAAGTATAGATAGAATTTCATTATTCCAAAAAACATTTATTCGAATGCTCAGCTAGCACATGTTTTAACCAAGCCCATCTCTACTCCTGTTTTCAACCGTTTTTGTTTCAAGTTGGGTTTGATGAACTTTTCACCAAACGTTAACTTTAGGGGGATGAAGAGAATGTAGTCATTATTATTTATATGTATATTTATTTTTGATAAAGTTATGCATTTAACTCAAATGTTATACTGAGCATTGTAAAGCCTAAGTCAATATGCACCATTTTACTCATGTATACAACATTTTAGCTAGATAGTCTTAGCTTTCTTCCTCTTTGTTATTTTTTTCCCTCCTTAGAGTTTAGTAGTTAGTATATATAAAAAAAACTTCTTCTGGAAGCTAAAGCTACTTGCACATAAATCATCAGTGTGTAACTTATTTTCACATGAATCATAATCATTCAGTTATAGATTGTTTCCTCTTTAGAGATATCTTGACACGAGAATGAATTGTATTCATGTTAACTATAATCATGTCACAAAAAATGGGTCAACATGACATGAAAATGACTCGCTAATTAACTTGTTTTGATATCCCTAATCATGTCATATCATGCCTCAAGCAATATTCATTGTGGGAGTGGATTTCCAATCTTGCCCTCATTAATTTTCTCTTTTCATTTTACGCTTTTTATTTCTCTTTTATATTTTCCCCTTTTTCATTTTTTTAATTTTTTTTCTCTTGTACTAAATGATCTAGAAATCACCATATCAATAAAAGTGGCTTCTCAAACTTTTATTTATTTTTTAAATTTTTATTTTAACATTTAATGAAATTTGTGAGTCATTATTATTAAAACATTGACTTTTTAGATTTTTAGACTTTTTTATTATTATTTTATTTTAACTTTTAAATTGACAATATAAATTTAATTGTCTTAAAAATAATTTAAAATCAACATATTATTAATTATAATTGAATTTAGAGTTGACTTTATTTTTTAATAGATTTTTGACCCGCTTAAAGTTATTTTTACCCATTATGGCAATAGCATGATGATAGAATCGGGCATTAATTATCATCCAGTTCAATTAGTTAATGTATTTGATTTAAGATTTAAATTTAATTTAAATTTAAAAAATACTTTTAAAAAATAAAAATTATTCTCAAATTTCCCTAAACCTATCCATCGACTTGTTCATATTAGATCCAAGTTGGATCTAAATTGGTTGATATAAAGCATGTGCCTGAAGATATTTAGCTCAATTCAGTTATTCAATACTGGTCATTTGAAAAAGTCTGCACAAATTTTATTTATATGTCCAATTTTAATTTTTTTAAATAAAATAAAAATAGAAATTGTAGATTATATCCAAAACCAAGTAATGTTAATTAACATTTATTTATTTATAATTATTAATTATATATATTGAGAATACGTCAGGTCAGATAGTTAATTTTAAAAAATGTGGCACCTTCTTGATAAAGCCATACTTTTCATATAATTTAATGATTATTATAGTTATATTTTATAATTATCAATTGAATTTGAATAAATTTTTCTATGAAAGCTAGAATATTTATTATTTTAAGCTTGGTACTAGAAGTAAGAAGACGGAGCTTATTTTATCTAGAAATTTTGAAATTTTGAAAAAAAATAAAAAAGGATGTTAAAAAGAGCTCAAAAGTGGAAAAAAAAATGACTCTACACAGTCATATAAATCATCATACATGGTTATGCACTCAAAAATATTATTGAAGACAAGAAAACAAAAATTCAAAAAAACGTTGAAGTCCAAGGCCATGGGTTTCAAAACCCATGACCCTAGACTTAAAATTGAATCTGTCCAAAATTTTAAGTGGCGAATCAAGCAAGGTCAAAAGAGGGCCAGCTTAATAGTAAAGCCCCTAAAGCCCTTACCTTAGGCCCCAAAAATTTTGGTTAATATCCATTTTAAAAAAAAAAATTGAAAATATATATGTATGGTTATTGCTTCCTAAAAATAAGGGATTTGATTATGATCTCCCTAGTTGTTAATCATTGTTATACACAGTTAAGCATCCTAAATATAAGGGATTTGATTTTAACCTTTCTAATTTCTAGCTATGCAATTCTTTTTTTCCTTTTCAATTGTTACTCCAGAAAATAAATGATATGACATATGAACGTTTACCTTCTTAATTCATAGGCATGCAATGCCATATGCATGTTTTTTTATTAAATACTAATTCAGAGAGTTGATGCTATTGGCAACCTATTTCCCAGATGCTTAATAGTAGTTCAATCTACAAATCTTCATATTTCCCAAAGATATTAATATTTATTGTCCATATTAATTCTCCTTTTCCATTTCCACTAAGGTAATGTTACTAACCCATAAAAATAATGTTATATTTTTTAAAGTAAATATATATTAAACTTCTCTTTTCAAAAAACTTCTATCTCTTTCATTCTTTAGTATTCAGGCAAGAAAAGTAAAAACATTTCTATATTTTTCTCATTCGCACCATTTCGTCGAGAGCCAAGGGGCAAAATTTTATTGTTTATTGGCTTGAATTTGTGTCCGGTGAGAAGTAATATCATTTGATTCATTAGTGATAGTGAATCAAATATTCTAGCCCCTTTGAAGCTTAAAAATAATCAAGTTTTCTTTTTCTAACCTTTTACTCTCTTTCCGCTATTTATTTATTGTATTTTTTCCCTTTTATTTCATATAAATCATATATATTGTATTCATGTGCATTAACTTTTATATGTGTGGTTGGATCTATAAATCATAATACAATCTTACTTAAGATCAACAATGTCTCAACAAAGACTAAATAGATTGGCTTTATTATCAATAGAAAAAGAAATATTGAGAGATGTTGATTGTGAAAATCTAATAAATTTGATCTAAACAAGCTAGAAAAATAAATTTTAAGTGGCAAATTTATAACTTACATTAATCTACTATAAAAGGCCTCATTTTTTAAAGTTGCTTTAGGTCTCTATATATATTGAGATGAGCCTGGGTTAGAAAAATTTTGAAGAACATGGTCATTGGATTTCAAAGCCACGATTGTGAACTTAAGTTTGGCACTGTTTTAAAGGGAATTTTGCGAAGTTTGAGTGGTACAATTATACACGGGCATAGAATGTTAAAGCCGCAACCATGGGATGCTTATGGTGGCTACAAGTTTGATTTTTAAGCAAATTCTAGTACGATTTGGATTCCTAGTCAAGAAAGAAGTTCCAAGATCTGCCCTAAATGCTTTTTTAATCAATTTAGAATACTTCAAGCCTCTATATAAACAAGCTTCCTTCCAAGTTTTAATTATTTATTAATCATCTAATAATCATCCAGTATTCATAAGAGTTTGATTTTTTTTTTTTTGCAGAGAGAAGAGGCTTAGTCTTTGGAGAGATTCAAGATTCAAGAGTTCCATTCAATCTAAAGGAGTTTCGAGTTTGATTTTTCTTTTCCATTCATATTTAATATCTTTAATTATCTTCTTTACTTCTTTTTTATTTATTCTTCAATTATGCCTAGCTAAATGTAACACCAAATGATTTTAGATATTGTTAAATAATTAATTTGGAAGGCAATTAGTAAGTTGTATGAAAGAAATATAAGATATATGCATAATATATAAATGGTATATTCATAATGTATATATGATGTATACATGAAATACACATTACATATTCATTATATATACATGTAAGTAAAAATATACATAACATATACTTAAAGTACAAATGGCATATACATATACCTAAGGTATAAAAGACATATACATATATATTTATGGATGGAAGATGGAAATTAATTAATTAAAATAAAAAAGTCAAAGAAAAAAGAAAAGTGTGTGGTGGAAATTAAAAGTATAAAATAATTAAATAAATAAATAAATAATTACTTATGGATGGAAAAAGAGGAAAAACACTAAAAAGTAGTCTTCTTCTTCCTCTTCCTATGTCATGGCCGAAATTTTCAAGATAGAGAGATAAAAAGAGAATTTTTCTTAAACACCTCAAATTATATAGAAAATCCAAAGGCTTCAAGTAGGTTTTAAAGAAAAATCAAGAAACAAATAAGTAATTCTTCTTTTAAGTTAGTTTTATTTGATTTAAGTTAATGTTAGAAATAGCTAGAGAGAAAATGATTTTAAATTGTTAAAATAGATAGAAATAATGTTAAAATTATGAGTATATGATGAATTGTTGGTTAGTTGCTTGAAATGAGCATAAATGATGGAAGTATGGTTATGGACGGATTATGTGTAATTAGGGTTTCTCATATGGATGATGGTAATTATGGTAATGGATGAATTTAATATTATTTTAATATGTATGTGATGATTTTATTGTTAGAAATAGGATATGGGTAAGATTGGATGAAGTTAGGGTTATGGCTTTGTAATTGTGTTTGAAAGAGGTTTTGAAAATTTTTTAAAATTAGTTATTTTATTGTTATTTTGGAATGCAAGTAATATTTTTGAGGTTAAATTTTAAAAATGAGTTATGTTGAATGAAGCTTAAGCAAGGTAGTAAGTGGTAAATTTAGGGTTTTAATGGGATTTTGATGGAAATTGTATAATAATGGCAATTTAATATACAATGAGCATGTAATATCCCTATGCATGCCCTAGAAGTTTTGTTGTTGTTGTTGTTGGTTTGAATTGAGAAATGGGAAGAGAATGTTTTTGTATGGTGGTTGGGAAAGAAAAGAGGGTTTAGAGATAATTGTATATGTTGCTTATATGGTGATATATATAACATATAAAGTGGTCAAAATGGAAAGTCAAGGAAAGAGGATATTTTTGTGTTGGTTGTGAATTACTTAAATGGGTATAGATATGACAAAAGCTTAGTTAAATGGATGAGGGTATTATAGTAATTTTCTTTTGGATGGGTATTTAATGCCTATTGACTTTGTGTTTCTTCATCATTTCTTCTTCTTCTTGTTGTTGGGTGGCCGGCTCATTAAAGAGAGAAGAGAGCAAGAGAACAAGTGATGGTTTTGATGATTTCAAGTTCAAAGTGAAGGAAGTTTTCAAAGTTACAAGTTGGAGTTTCAAGGAATTTCATTATTTAGTAAGTTTGCTCTTGTTTACTCTTGTTATTTTTGAAGTTATGCTTGAGTTGAGTTGTGATTTGATGATGGTATGATTAAGTTGCTTATGGTGTGATTTTAAGTATTGATTTTGCTTGATAGATGAGAAGTTGGGTTGGTGTTGGTGATGGAAGAGTAAGAGTTGTGTTTAGTGATATTGTTTCTGTTTTACAATTAGTAAAGGCTGTGATTTGTATGATTTTTAATTAATTATAGAAAAATGGTCTTGAAGTGAATTTTTGATATGTTGTGCCTCTATGAGTCTAGAATGACTGAAAAATATATTGATTCGATTTTGGATAGGTTATGAGTTTAGAAAGATTATTTTTATTAGACCTGTTCCAGCAGGTACCTTAACTGAGACAGCTCTATTTCGGGATTTTTAATAAAATGTAGAAAAATCATATCCAATTGAATTTTGGATATGTTGTTTCTTAGTGAGTCTAGTATTTGAGAAAAATAATTTGGAACCACGTTGATTGAATTTGATTTATGGAATTCACAAATTTCAGAACTGCTGCCAGGATGCAGGGCAATTGGGGCAGTCTGGTTAGGTGAACTATTTGACCAAGATTTTGTGTTCAGTTTGATCTGAAATTTTAAAGGAATGATTTTAAGATACAAAACTAAATTCTGTAAAAATTTTAGAATTTTAGTCAAGTATATTATTTTATACAATTTTTCAAAATAAGGATAAAATGGAGTCTAAAACCAGAATGTACTATTCATATGGTTATTTTGCTAATATTCCTTTTGGATTAGGTTGTGAAGAGGTTGAATTGCCCTAATTGCATTGTTGAGATTGAATAATGTTATGTTATGCATTGTGAATGGTAATGTGTTTCATGAGTAATGCACATTGAAATGTTATACCAAAGATGTTATAGTGATTCAAATGAAATATGATTGAAGCATGCATTGATGATAGGATTGAATAATAATGTGAGTGTTTAGATAATGTAATGAATATTGTATATAATGATTGCTTAACTTGCTTGTGAAAAAGAAATGAATTGAAAAGGTATTGATAAGTTTAATGAACGGACCTATCCGTCTCCTGCGGAACCATGCGGACCCAGTGGGTTGGGCAACCGATCTTGGACTACCGATCTGGTAGGAGGAAGGTTCGATATAGTCAGTATTATACGTACCTATTTGCCTCCTGCGGAACCATGCGGACCCATTGGAATGGGCAACCGAACTTGGACAACCGACCTGGATGGGGAAAGGTATGTTACTAATAATGTTATACGTGCCTTTTTGCCTCCTGCGGACCCTTGGGATTGGAGGGCAACCGACCTGGTTGGGAAAGGGTACGTATATAAAGTCATAGTTGTTGGCTATAATGATAAATTTAAATGAGTATAATGAATGGTGCTATTATATGAATATTGATGTGACATTGAACAAAGCAACATATTGAATAAATAATATGCTTTTGATTGATATATGTAATTAATTTGTGACATTGCATTTTAGCATGAATTATCTTACTAAGCCCTTGGCTTAGCGTGATAGTGTTTAATCGCGCAGGTAATAGAGCTGATAGAGTCGAACCCGAGAGTTCATCAAGACCAAGTGAGAGTAGACCTTGAAGAGTTGATTTTGGGAACTTAAAGATCAGAAGAGAATTGCCAATCATGTATACTTCTTTATATTTTGTAAAGTAATCTTTATAATGTAAAAAATGGATATTTTTAAATATGTACTCAAGTGTTCGTAAATATGTACATATTTTACAACTTCCGTTGTGTAATATTTAAATGTATATATATATATAACTAATATGCTTTGTTTTATAAGTAAATGATCTACTTTTCTATAATGTATAATGATAAGGGTATTGTATCAAGTTTAAAGTGTTTCGAACTAGAAGTGTAAATCTTTTTTTCAGGTTGTAGTTGAGGTTATAAGGGGGATTTATTGGAAGTGTACTGAGAATGATTTTGTTTGCATTGGTTTGTGTAAAAAAAATGTTTTCAAAAATCCAGTTTTGTCGACACTTGGGACTCAATTTTTAAGTGAAACTATGGCAAAATTTCTATAAAAATTGGAACTAACATTTGACTAATTAAAATTGGTAGCAACATTAGGTTAGTGTGGCGCCTCTACTCAGCTTACACACGTAGGTCGGGAAGGGGTGTTACAATTTTTGGTATCAGAGCCTAGGTTTGAGATTCTCAGCCTAGGTAAAATGTAATAAAAAGAATATTTTACTTAAAAAGTTGGTTTTGAAATAATATACATGTTTGGGATTGGCAACCTCTGATCTTTAATAAGATGTAGTATGTTGTATTTGCAGACTTAGGTTGTGATGGATTCTTACTCACGTTAGTCGATTGAGGGTAGTGCCGAGAGTATCGCTCCTGCTGAGGGAGCTAGAGTTGATAGTGTTGAGGAGGCACCTGCTTCGGTGTCGGGTAGACCAGCTGGAGAGGAGGTTCCGCCAGCCTGGTTTAGACATATGATGGAAGTTATGAGACAAGCACCAGTGCAACCAGTGCCACCACCCCCTCAGCCTTTGGTATCTGTGAGGCACTATGATAAACTAAGGAAGTATGGAGCGGAGGATTTCCTTGGTACTACTGATCCAGCTGTAGCAGAACAGTGGCTTGACAAAGTACAGAGGATCTTTATTCAGTTACAAGCTACCCCTGAGGAAAAATTTGACTATGCAAGATCTTTGCTGCAGAAAGATGCCTACGATTGGTGGAAGACGGTGCCCCATTCTATGGATGATCCTCCAACACTGTCTTACACTGATTTTCTGAGGGAATTTGAGTTGAAGTATACTCCTAGGGAGTATAAAGATGGGAAGAAAAGAGAGTTTCTAGATTTGAAGCAAGATCATCGGACCGTAACTGAGTATGAAGTTGAGTTTATTCGACTGAGTCAGTATGCTAGGGGTATCATTGCTGATGAGATTGATAGATGCAGGAGGTTTGAGGAGGGATTGAGGCCCTCGATCATGTGCTTAGTGGCTGGATCCAGATATCAGAATTTCTCACAGCTTGTGACAGCAGCTCGAAGTATAGAGCGAGCTCAAGTTATTGCAGCTACTTCAGAAGAAGAGGTTAGGGTTAGAAGGCCCCAGTTCGAGGCAGGGTCTTCCTCTGCGAAGAGGGGTAGAGGAAGTTTTGTTCCTCGGAGTAGTAGGAGCCAGAGACCAGCTGGTAGGTCTGTGCAGTTCCAGAGACAGAGATTTAGACCTGCAGCTTCAGTGGCAAGTGCTCCGATCCCTATGACTCAGAGATCCGCTCCACCTAGATGTGCTCAGTGTGGGGGTTATCATAGAGGTGTTTGTTGGAACAGTGGTGGACCAGCTGTATGCTTCAGGTGTGGATCACCTGACCACTTTGTGAGAGACTGTCCTGAGAGGCAGGAGCAGATGCCAGTAGATTCTGCTGCTTTTCGAGCTAGTGTGAGGGGAGGCAGAGGAGGCAGAGGTGCCAGCCGGGGAGGTAGACCAGGATTCAGTTCTAGAGGAGGTGCTACATCCAGGGAGGGTAGACCAGAGGAGGTTGGATCTTCCCAGAGGATGTATGTTATGCAGAGGCAGCCAGATACATCGGCAGTCATAGCTGGTACTTTTTCTTTATTTAATACTCCAGTACTTGCTTTGATTGATCCGGGTTCCATGCATTCATATATTAGTGCATCTGTTTTGCCTGTATTTGATGTGCATGTTGAGTCCCTAGGATTTGATGTGTTGGTGACAAATCCGTTAGGGCATAGTGTGGTTGTGAGTAAGGTGCATAGAGATAGTGCAGTAGTGGTGCAGGGTGAGGAGTTCCTTGGGGATTTGATTGAGATGCCATTTAAGGAATATGACGTGATCTTAGGTATGGATTGGCTATCTCGACATGGAGCTGTGGTGGATTGTAAAAAGAAAATTGTTTCTTTGAGAATGGGTGATGGTAGAGAGGTGATAGTATCTAATGAGCAGGAACAGCTAGCCTCCTTATTTGTTTCAGTTGTTGCAGCCAGGAGGTTGATTAGAAAGGGGTGTGAAGCCTATCTTGCTCATGTGGTAGATACTAGAGTGAAGGGTTCTTCCATTGATAGTATTGCCACAGTTGCAGAGTTCCCTGATGTTTTTCCAGAGGAGTTGCCAGGATTGCCTCCTGAGAGAGAGGTGGAGTTTGGTATTGAATTGTTGCCTGGTACCACTCCTATTTCTATTACTCCTTACAGAATGGCACCAGCAGAATTGAGGGAGTTGAAAGTGCAATTACAGGAGTTGTTGGACAAAGGATTTATTCGCCCCAGTGTTTCTCCTTGGGGAGCTCCTGTGCTATTTGTGAAGAAGAAAGATGGTACTATGAGGTTGTGTATCGATTATAGGCAATTGAACAAGGTGACTATTAAAAATAAATATCCTTTGCCTAGAATCGATGATCTCTTTGATCAATTGAAAGGTGCAGCTGTGTTTTCTAAAATTGATTTGAGATCTGGGTACCATCAGCTGAGAGTCAGAGCTGAGGATGTTCCGAAGACTGCCTTTAGGACCAGGTATGGGCATTATGAATTTCTAGTTATGCCTTTTGGTCTAACGAATGCACCTGCAGCTTTTATGGATTTGATGAATAGGGTGTTTAGGCCCTATTTGGATCAGTTTGTAGTGGTCTTCATTGATGATATACTGGTGTATTCGTGGAATGAAGAGGAACATGATATGCATCTGCGGATTGTGTTGCAGATTTTGAGAGAGAAGCAGTTATTTGCCAAATTGTTGAAGTGTGAGTTCTGGTTGGATCAAGTTGCTTTTCTCGGACATATTGTTTCAGCGGAAGGCATTAGAGTTGATCCAAGTAAAGTTGAAGCTATTCTGAATTGGAGTCCACCCAAGTCTGTGACAGAGATTAGAAGTTTTCTGGGTTTGGCAGGCTATTACCGACGGTTTGTGAAAGGGTTTTCTTTGATAGCTACTCCACTCACCAGATTACTTCGAAAGGGAGTGAGATTTGTGTGGACAGATCAGTGTCAGGCTAGTTTTGAGCAGTTGAGAGAGTTGTTGACTCAAGCGCCTGTTCTTACTTTATCTGTTGAAGGCAAACCATATGTGATCTACAGTGATGCTTCACATAGAGGTTTGGGGTGTGTATTGATGCAGAAAGGGAAAGTTATAGCTTATGCATCTCGACAGTTGAAACCGCATGAGCTTAACTATCCGACACATGATTTGGAATTGGCTGCCATTGTGTTTGCATTAAAGATTTGGCGCCACTATCTGTTTGGGGAGAAATGTTTCATCTACACTGATCACAAGAGTTTGAAGTATTTGGGTGTCCAGAAAGAACTCAATCTTCGTCAGAGGAGATGGTTAGAATTGATTAAAGACTACGACTGCTTGATTGACTATCATCCAGGTAAAGCAAATGTTGTTGCTGATGCCTTGAGTCGGAAGTCTTTAGCTGGTTTAACAGTTTACTCGCTCTCGTTGCTTGTTGAGTTGAGAGCATTGCATGCCAGTTTTGTACCTTGTGTTGATGGTGCATTATTGGCACAGTTGCAATTGAAGCCGATTTTGTTATATCAGATCAAAGAAGCTCAGTTGGCCGATAAGAAGATTCAGAAGATTATTTCAGATTGTAAGAATGGGAAGACAAGAGATTTTGTTGTGAAAGACGATGGGAGTCTCTGGTTTAAAAACCGATTGTGTGTACCCGATGATGCTGAATTGAAAAGAGTCATTTTAGAAGAAGCACATCAGTCAGTGTTTGCTATGCATCCGGGTAATACGAAGATGTATCATGATTTGAGACAGCATTATTGGTGGATTGGGTTGAAGAGAGACATTGCAGATTTTGTGTCGAAATGTCTCACTTGTCAGAAGGTTAAAGCAGAGCATCAAGTTCCAACCGGGTTGCTTCAACCATTGTCAGTGCCAGAATGGAAGTGGGAAAGAGTGACAATGGATTTTGTGTCTGGTTTGCCATTGACACAAAAGAAGCATGATGCTATATGGGTGATTGTGGATAGATTGACTAAGACAGCTCATTTCCTTCCGGTTCGAATGGATTACTCTTTGGAGAGATTGGCTGAGCTGTATATCCATGAGATTGTGAAACTGCATGGTGTTCCAACTTCTTTAGTGTCTGATCGAGATCCCAGGTTTACTTCCAGATTTTGGAAGAGTTTGCATAGTGCTTTGGGTTCTCGACTGCACTTCAGCACTGCTTTTCATCCACAGACGGATGGACAGTCAGAGAGGGTGATACAGATTATTGAGGACATGTTGAGAAGCTGTGTCATCGATTTCTCTGGAAGTTGGGATAGGTTTTTACCTCTTGTGGAGTTTGCTTACAACAACAGTCACCAGTCCAGCATTGGTATGGCACCGTTTGAAGCATTGTATGGCAGACGGTGTAGGACACCTCTTTGTTGGAATGAGCTTGGAGATAATAAGTTGGTTGGTCCTGATTTGATTCAAGAAACTGAAGAAAAAGTAAAGTTGATTCGAGGCAGGTTAAAAGCAGCTTCAGACCGACAGAAATCTTATGCAGATCTGAAAAGAAGAGATATAGAGTTTAATGTTGGAGATAAGGTATTTCTGAAAGTGTCTCCTTAGAAGAAGATTTTGAGGTTCGGTCGGAAAGGAAAATTGAGTCCTCGTTTCATTGGGCCGTATGAAGTGTTAGAAAGAGTTGGGCCAGTGGCGTATCGACTTGCTTTGCCACTTGAGTTGGATCGTATTCATAATGTATTCCATGTTTCTATGTTGAGGAGATATAGGTCGGATCCATCTCATGTGTTGCCATTTGAGTCTATCGAAGTGAGCCCAGATTTGACATTTGAAGAGGAACCAGTTGCTATCTTGGCACATGATGTGAAAGAATTGAGAAACAAGCAAGTGCCATTGGTGAAGATTCTTTGGAAGAATCATGCAAAAGAAGAAGCGACTTGGGAGAGTGAACAATCTATGCGAGAGCAATATCCGCAGTTGTTTCAGCTTTGATATCAGGTAATTTCGAGGACGAAATTTTCTTTTTAGAGGGGGAGAATTGTAATATCCCTATGCATGCCCTAGAAGTTTTGTTGTTGTTGTTGTTGGTTTGAATTGAGAAATGGGAAGAGAATGTTTTTGTATGGTGGTTGGGAAAGAAAAGAGGGTTTAGAGATAATTGTATATGTTGCTTATATGGTGATATATATAACATATAAAGTGGTCAAAATGGAAAGTCAAGGAAAGAGGATATTTTTGTGTTGGTTGTGAATTACTTAAATGGGTATAGATATGACAAAAGCTTAGTTAAATGGATGAGGGTATTATAGTAATTTTCTTTTGGATGGGTATTTAATGCCTATTGACTTTGTGTTTCTTCATCATTTCTTCTTCTTCTTGTTGTTGGGTGGCCGGCTCATTAAAGAGAGAAGAGAGCAAGAGAACAAGTGATGGTTTTGATGATTTCAAGTTCAAAGTGAAGGAAGTTTTCAAAGTTACAAGTTGGAGTTTCAAGGAATTTCATTATTTAGTAAGTTTGCTCTTGTTTACTCTTGTTATTTTTGAAGTTATGCTTGAGTTGAGTTGTGATTTGATGATGGTATGATTAAGTTGCTTATGGTGTGATTTTAAGTATTGATTTTGCTTGATAGATGAGAAGTTGGGTTGGTGTTGGTGATGGAAGAGTAAGAGTTGTGTTTAGTGATATTGTTTCTGTTTTACAATTAGTAAAGGCTGTGATTTGTATGATTTTTAATTAATTATAGAAAAATGGTCTTGAAGTGAATTTTTGATATGTTGTGCCTCTATGAGTCTAGAATGACTGAAAAATATATTTATTCGATTTTGGATAGGTTATGAGTTTAGAAAGATTATTTTTATTAGACCTGTTCCAGCAGGTACCTTAACTGAGACAGCTCTATTTCGGGATTTTTAATAAAATGTAGAAAAATCATATCCAATTGAATTTTGGATATGTTGTTTCTTAGTGAGTCTAGTATTTGAGAAAAATAATTTGGAACCACGTTGATTGAATTTGATTTATGGAATTCACAAAGTTCAGAACTGCTGCCAGGATGCAGGGCAATTGGGGCAGTCTGGTTAGGTGAACTATTTGACCAAGATTTTGTGTTCAGTTTGATCTGAAATTTTAAAGGAATGATTTTAAGATACAAAACTAAATTCTGTAAAAATTTTAGAATTTTAGTCAAGTATATTATTTTATACAATTTTTCAAAATAAGGATAAAATGGAGTCTAAAACCAGAATGTACTATTCATATGGTCATTTTGCTAATATTCCTTTTGGATTAGGTTGTGAAGAGGTTGAATTGCCCTAATTGCATTGTTGAGATTGAATAATGTTATGTTATGCATTGTGAATGGTAATGTGTTTCATGAGTAATGCACATTGAAATGTTATACCAAAGATGTTATAGTGATTCAAATGAAATATGATTGAAGCATGCATTGATGATAGGATTGAATAATAATGTGAGTGTTTAGATAATGTAATGAATATTGTATATAATGATTGCTTAACTTGCTTGTGAAAAAGAAATGAATTGAAAAGGTATTGATAAGTTTAATGAACGGACCTATCCGTCTCCTGCGGAACCATGCGGACTCAGTGGGTTGGGCAACCGATCTTGGACTACCGATCTGGTAGGAGGAAGGTTCGATATAGTCAGTATTATACGTACCTATTTGCCTCCTGCGGAACCATGTGGACCCATTGGAATGGGCAACCGAACTTGGACAACCGACCTGGATGGGGAAAGGTATGTTACTGATAATGTTATACGTGCCTTTTTGCCTCCTGCGGACCCTTGGGATTGGAGGGCAACCGACCTGGTTGGGAAAGGGTACGTATATAAAGTCATAGTTGTTGGCTATAATGATAAATTTAAATGAGTATAATGAATGGTGCTATTATATGAATATTGATGTGACATTAAACAAAGCAACATATTGAATAAATAATATGCTTTTGATTGATATATGTAATTAATTTGTGACATTGCATTTTAGCATGAATTATCTTACTAAGCCCTTGGCTTAGCGCGATAGTGTTTAATCGCGCAGGTAATAGAGCTGATAGAGTCGAACCCGAGAGTTCATCAAGACCAAGTGAGAGTAGACCTTGAAGAGTTGATTTTGGGAACTTAAAGATCAGAAGAGAATTGCCAATCATGTATACTTCTTTATATTTTGTAAAGTAATGTTTATAATGTAAAAAAATGGATATTTTTAAATATGTACTCAAGTGTTTGTAAATATGTACATATTTTATAACTTCCGTTGTGTAATATTTAAATGTATATATATATATAACTAATATGCTTTGTTTTATAAGTAAATGATCTACTTTTCTATAATGTATAATGATAAGGGTATTGTATCAAGTTTAAAGTGTTTTGAACTAGAAGTGTAAATCTTTTTTTCAGGTTGTAGTTGAGGTTATAAGGGGGATTTATTGGAAGTGTACTGAGAATGATTTTGTTTGCATTGGTTTGTGTAAAAAAATGTTTTCAAAAATCCAGTTTTGTCGACACTTGGGACTCAATTTTTAAGTGAAACTATGGCAAAATTTCTATAAAAATTGGAACTAAAATTTGACTAAGTAAAATTGGTAGCAACATTAGGTTAGTGTGGCGCCTCTACTCAGCTTACACACGTAGGTCGGGAAGGGGTGTTACAATTTTTGGTATCAGAGCCTAGGTTTGAGATTCTCAGCCTAGGTAAAATGTAATAAAAAGAATATTTTACTTAAAAAGTTGGTTTTGAAATAATATACATGTTTGGGATTGGCAACCTCTGATCTTTAATAAGATGTAGTATGTTGTGTTTGCAGACTTAGGTTGTGATGGATTCTCACTCACGTCAGTCGATTGAGGGTAGTGCCGAGAGTATCGCTCCTGCTGAGGGAGCTAGAGTTGATAGTGTTGAGGAGGCACCTGCTTCGGTGTCGGGTAGACCGGCTGGAGAGGAGGTTCCGCCAGCCTGGTTTAGACATATGATGGAAGTTATGAGACAAGCACCAGTGCAACCAGTGCCACCACCCCCTCAGCCTTTGGTATCTGTGAGGCACTATGATAAACTAAGGAAGTATGGAGCGGAGGATTTCCTTGGTACTACTGATCCAGCTGTAGCAGAACAGTGGCTTGACAAAGTACAGAGGATCTTTATTCAGTTACAAGCTACCCCTGAGGAAAAATTTGACTATGCAAGATCTTTGCTGCAGAAAGATGCCTACGATTGGTGGAAGACGGTGCCCCATTCTATGGATGATCCTCCAACACTGTCTTACACTGATTTTCTGAGGGAATTTGAGTTGAAGTATACTCCTAGGGAGTATAAAGATGGGAAGAAAAGAGAGTTTCTAGATTTGAAGCAAGATCATCGGACCGTAACTGAGTATGAAGTTGAGTTTATTCGACTGAGTCAGTATGCTAGGGGTATCATTGCTGATGAGATTGATAGATGCAGGAGGTTTGAGGAGGGATTGAGGCCCTCGATCATGTGCTTAGTGGCTGGATCCAGATATCAGAATTTCTCACAGCTTGTGACAGCAGCTCGAAGTATAGAGCGAGCTCAAGTTATTGCAGCTGCTTCAGAAGAAGAGGTTAGGGTTAGAAGGCCCCAGTTCGAGGCAGGGTCTTCCTCTGCGAAGAGGGGTAGAGGAAGTTTTGTTCCTCGGAGTAGTAGGAGCCAGAGACCAGCTGGTAGGTCTGTGCAGTTCCAGAGACAGAGATTTAGACCTGCAGCTTCAGTGGCAAGTGCTCCGATCCCTATGACTCAGAGATCCGCTCCACCTAGATGTGCTCAGTGTGGGGGTTATCATAGAGGTGTTTGTTGGAAGAGTGGTGGACCAGCTGTATGCTTCAGGTGTGGATCACCTGACCACTTTGTGAGAGACTGTCCTGAGAGGCAGGAGCAGATGCCAGTTGATTCTGCTGCTTCTCGAGCTAGTGTGAGGGGAGGCAGAGGAGGCAGAGGTGCCAGCCGGGGAGGTAGACCAGGATTCAGTTCTAGAGGAGGTACTACATCCAGGGAGGGTAGACCAGAGGAGGTTGGATCTTCCCAGAGGATGTATGTTATGCAGAGGCAGCCAGATACATCGGCAGCCATAGCTGGTACTTTTTCTTTATTTAATACTGTAATATCCTCATTTATGCCCTAGAAGTTTTGCATATTGTTATTGTTGTTATTGTTATATATTGGATTGAATATATGTGTTAAATTGTAAGAGAAAAGAAATTGAGAAGAGAAAGTATATGTATATGTATTTTGGGAAGAAATAGGGTTTAGAGACAAATTTATATGTTGTGTATATGTTAATATATATGACATATAAAGTGGTCAAAAGGCTTGGTCAATGCAAGAGAAGATATTTATTTGAGATTGGTAAATTACTTAATTGGGCACATATAAGACAAAGATAATTATGTGAATAAGGGCACTTTGGTAATTGCTTGGATAAAATCACATGGTGGATATTTAAAGAAGGTTTGACTTGTGTTTTCTTTATCATTTCTTCTTCTTCTTCTTGTTGATGGCCGGCCCTCCATAGCCAAAGAGAAAGAAAGAGAAAAGTGATGGTTTTGATGATTTCAAGCTTAAATTGAAGAAAGATTAAGTGTTCAAGTGTTGATTTAAGAAGTTTTTAACTAAGGTAAGATCTTTTCTCTAATTTCTTCAATTCTTTTGAAGTGGTATGATTAAGTTGCTTATGGTATGATTGTAAGTATTGATTTTGCTTGATAGATGAGAAGTTGGGTTGGTGTTGGTGATGGAAGAGTAAGATTGGTGTTTAGTTAAATTGTTTCTGTTTTAGGATTAGTAAAGGCTGTGACTTGTATGATTTTTAATTAATTTTAGAAAAATGTTCTTGAAGTGAATTTTTGATATGTTGTGCCTCTATGAGTCTAGAATTACTGAAAAATATGTTGATTCGATTTTGGAATGGTTATGAGTTTAGAAAGATTATTTTTATTAGACCTGTTCCAGCAGGTACCTTAACTGAGACAGCTCTATTTCGGAATTTTTAATAAAATGTAGAAAAATTATATTCAATTGAATTTTGGATATGTTGTTTCTTAGTGAGTCTAGTATTTGAGAAAAATAATTTGGAACCACGTTGATTGAATTTGATTTATGGAATTCACAAAGTTCAGAACTGCTGCCAGGATGCAGGGTAATTGGGGCAGTCTGGTTAGGTGAACTATTTGACCAAGATTTTGTGTTCAGTTTGATCTGAAATTTTAAAGGGATGATTTTAAGATACAAAACTAAATTCTGTAAAAATTTTAGAATTTTTAGTCAAGTAGATTATTTTATACAATTTTTCAAAATAAGGATAAAATGGAGTTTAAAACCAGAATATACTATTTATGGTTAGGGTTTTAATTCTTTGTTCTTCTTGCATTGCTTTGGTTCTCCAAAGGTAGGTTGGTCCTTAAACCTAACCCTAAACACTTTAAACACACTTGAATCAATGAATGTTATAATCAATTGTTCTTTGCCCTAATTGCATTGTTGAGATGGAACAATGTTATGTTGTGCATTGTGAATGGTAATGTGTTTCATGAGTAATGTGGAATGAAATGTTGATATTTATGAATGATGCTATGTGAGATATAATGTGATCATGGATGAGATATATATATATATATACTTGAATAATGAGATGTTATATTGTGAAATGAAATGTGAAGCCATTGTTATTGGCTAAGATGATGTAATTGAAAGAAAGAAGGCATGTTTGCCTAAATGTGATGAGAATTGAGAATGGAAATGAATTGTTTGTTTAATATGTTATTCAGTTTCAGAGTTCTGGATTTGGGTGGCATGCCTAAGAAATGATGAAAGGTAACAGTCTTGCCGGGTTGAGGACCTCCTCATAGGTGTTGAGTTGATGGTCCAAGAGACTGGGTCTGTTACACTATGAGATATATGATTTGTAACAGTCTTGCCGGGTTGAGGATCTCCTCATATATGTTGAGTTGATGATCCAAGAGACTGGGTCTGTTACACTATCCATGGATAGAGATACATGTATATACATTGCCTACGGGCGTGATTATTGTGACTATGAACCCAAGGCAGTAACTCTGAACTCTGAATATCGTATTAAATACTTGTTGGGCCCATAGGTGTCAAGGTTATATGAATGTCCTAAATAATGTTATGAGTTTAATGAAATGAGATGTTGGTTATGGAGTATGATTGATTAATGTTGAATGTGAAAAGATGTTGAAATGTGGTATGCTCATATGACTATGATTTGTGAAATGCATAATTGTGTGGTTAACTTTATATTTATGATGTTGATCTTATCAATAACATATGTGGCATTGCATTTCATTAAAGCATACCGTTAGCATGTTTTATCTTACTAAGCCGTTGGCTTAGCACGATAGTGTTTAATCGCGCAGGTAGTAGAGTGGATAGAGTTGAACCCGAGAGTTCATCACGACCTAGTGAGAGTAGACCTTGAAGAATCCATTTTGGGAGCTTAAAGATCAGAGCAGACTTGCCAATCATGTATAAATTTTATGTGTTGTAAAACTTGAGTTTTGATGTATATGAATTTGTAAATATGTAAATATTTTATAACTTCCGCTGTGTAATATTTAAATATCGGGGTTGTCACAAAACCTTTATTTTATGTTGTACTAGAAGTGTAAATCCTTTTTGCAGGTTGTAGTTGAGGTTACAAGGGGGATTTATTGGGAGTGTACTGAGAATGATTTTGTTTGCATTGGTTTGTGTAAAATGTTTTTTTAAAAATAAGAAAAAAACCGGTTTTGTCGACACTTGGGACTCAATTTTTAGGCAAAACTATGGCAAAAATTTTGTAAAAATCGGAACTAAAATTTGACTAAGTAAAATTGGTAGCAACATTAGGTTAGTGTGGCGCCTCTACTCAGCTTACATATGTAGGTCGGGAAGGGGTGTTGCAATTGTTTTGGTATCAGAGCCTAGGTTTGAGATTCTCAACCTAGGTAAAATGTAATAAAAAGAATATTTTTACTTAAAAAGTGGTTTTGAATAACATATACGTTTGAGATTGGCAGTCTCTGATCTTTAATAAGATATAATCTGCTGTGTTTGCAGTGTTAGGTTGTGATGGATTCTCACTCACGTCAGTCGATTGAGGGTAGTGCCGAGAGTATTGCTCCTGCTGAGGGAGCTAGGGTTGATAGTGTTGAGGAGGCACTTGCTTCGGTGTCGGGTAGACCAGCTGGGGAGGAGGTTCCGCCAGCCTGGTTTAGGCCTATGATGGAAGCTATGAGACAAGCACCTGTGCAACCACAGCCACCGCCACCACCCCCTCAGCCTTCAGTACCAGTAAGGCACTATGATAAGCTAAGGAAATATGGAGCAGAGGATTTCTTTGGTACAGTTGATCCGACTGTAGCAGAATAGTGGCTTGATAGAGTTCAGAGGGTATTTGTGCAGTTGCAAGCCACTTCAAAGGAGAAGTTTGACTATGCAAGATCTTTGCTACAGAAGGATGCCTACGACTGGTGGAAGACAGTGCCCCATTCTATGGATGATCCACCAACCTTGTCTTATGCGGATTTTCTGAGAGAATTTGAGTTGAAGTATACTCCTAGGGAGTATAAAGATGGGAAGAAAAGAGAGTTTTTAGATTTGAAGCAAGATCATCGGACCGTAACTGAATATGAAGTTGAGTTTATTCGACTGAGTCAGTATGCTGGGGGTATCATTGCTGATGAGATTGATAGATGTCGGCGATTTGAGGAGGGATTGAGACCCTCGATCATGTGCTTAGTGGCTGGATCCAGATATCAGGATTTCTCACAACTTGTGGCAGCAGCTCGAAGTGTAGAGCGAGCTCAAGTTATTGCAGCTGCTTCAGAGGAAGAGGTTAGGGTTAGGAGGCCCCAGTTTGAGGCAGGGTCTTCTTCTGCAAAGAGGGGTAGAGGAAGTTTTGTTCCTCGGAGTAGTAGGAGCCAGAGACCAGCGGGTAGGTCAGTGCAGTTCCAGAGGCAGAGATTTAGACCTGCAGCTTCCTGAAGCGAGTGCTCCTACTCCTGGAGTTCAGAGATCCACCTTACCTTTGTGTAACCAGTGTGGTGGAAGACATGGGGGCGTTTGTTGGAGGCATAGTAGATCAGGGGTATGCTTCAGGTGTGGATCACCTGACCACTTTGTGAGAGACTGTCCTGAGAGGCAGGAGCAGATGTCAGTTGATTCTGCTGCTTCTCGAGCTAGTGTGAGGGGAGGCAGAGGAGGCAGAGGTGCCAGCCGAGGAGGTAGACCAGGATTCAGTTCTAGAGGAGGTGCTACATCCAGGGAGGGTAGACCAGAGGAGGTTGGATCTTCCCAGAGGATGTATGTTATGCAGAGGCAGCCAGATACATCGGCAGTCATAGCTGGTACTTTTTCTTTATTTAATACTCCAGTACTTGCTTTGATTGATCCGGGTTCCACGCATTCATATGTTAGTGTATCTATTTTGCCTGTCTCTAATTTGCATGCTGAGTCCCTAGGATTTGATGTGTTGGTGACAAATCCGTTAGGGCATAGTGTGGTTGTGAGTAAGGTGCATAGAGATAGTGCAGTAGTGGTGCAGGGTGAGGAGTTCTTAGGGGATTTGATTGAGATGCCATTTAAGGAATATGATGTGATCTTAGGTATGGATTGGCTATCTCGACATGGAGCTGTGGTAGATTGTAAGAAGAAAATTGTTTCTTTGAAAACTGTTGATGGTAGAGAGGTGATAGTATCTAATGAGCAGGAACAGCTAGCCTCCTTATTTGTTTCAGCTGTATTGAATTGGAATCCACCTAAATCAGTGACAGAGATTAGAAGTTTTCTGGGTTTGGCAGGCTGTTACCGGCGGTTTGTGAAAGGGTTTTCTTTGATAGCTACTCTACTCACCAGATTGCTTCGTAAGGGAGTGAGATTTGTGTGGACGGATCAGTGTCAGGCTAGCTTTGAGCAGTTGAGAGAAATGTTGACTCAAGCGCCTGTTCTAACTTTACCTGTTGAAGGCAAACCATATGTGATCTACAGTGATGCTTTACATAGAGGTTTGGGGTGTGTATTGATGCAGGAAGGGAAAGTTATAGCTTATGCATCTCGACAGTTGAAACTGCATGAGCTTAACTATCCGACCCATGATTTGGAATTGGCTGCCATTGTTTTTGCATTGAAGATTTGGCGCCATTATCTGTTTGGGGAGAAATGTTTCATCTACACTGATCACAAGAGTTTGAAGTATTTGGGTGTCCAGAAAGAACTCAATCTTTGTCAGAGGAGATGGTTAGAATTGATTAAAGACTACGATTGCTTGATTGACTATCATCCAGGTAAAGCAAATGTTGTTGCTGATGCCTTGAGTCGGAAGTCTTTAGCTGGTTTAACAATTTACTCGCTCTCGTTGCTTGTTGAGTTGAGAGCATTGCATGCCAGTTTTGTACCTTGTGTTGATGGTGCATTATTGGCACAGTTGCAATTGAAGCCGATTTTGTTGGATCAGATCAAAGAGGCTCAATTGGCTGATAAGAAAATTCAGAAGATTATTTCAGATTGTCAGAATGGGAAGACTAGAGATTTTGTTGTGAAAGATGATGAGATTCTCTGGTTTAAGAACCGATTGTGTGTACCCGATAATGCTGATTTGAAAAGAGTCATTTTAGAAGAAGCTCATCAGTCAATGTTTGCTATGCATCCGGGTAATACGAAGATGTATCATGATTTGAGACAGCATTATTGGTGGATTGGTTTGAAGAGAGACATTGCAGATTTTGTGTCGAAATGTCTCACTTGTCAGAAGGTTAAAGCAGAGCATCAAGTTCCAACCGAGTTGCTTCAACCATTGTCAGTGCCAGAATGGAAATGGGAAAGAGTGACAATGGATTTTGTGTCTGGTTTGCCATTGACACAAAAGAAGCATGATGCTATATGGGTGATTGTGGATAGATTGACGAAGACAGCTCATTTCCTTCCGGTGCGGATGGATTACTCTTTGGAGAGATTGGCTGAGCTGTATATTCAGGAGATTGTGAAATTGCATGGTGTTCCAACTTCTTTAGTGTCTGATCGAGATCCCCGGTTTACTTCAAGATTTTGGAAGAGTTTGCATAATGCTTTGGGTTCTCGACTACACTTCAGTACTGCTTTTCATCCACAGACGGATGGACAGTCAGAGAGGGTGATACAGATTATTGAGGACATGTTGAGAAGCTGTGTCATCGATTTCTCTGGAAGTTGGGATAGGTTTTTACCTCTTGTGGAGTTTGCTTACAACAACAGTCACCAATCCAGCATTGGTATGGCACCGTTTGAAGCATTGTATGGCAGACGGTGTAGGACACCTCTTTGTTGGAATGAGCTTGGAGATAATAAGTTGGTTGGTCCTGATTTGATACAAGAAACTGAAGAAAAAGTAAAGTTGATTCGAGGCAGGTTAAAAGCAGCTTCAGACCGACAGAAGTCTTATGCAGATCTGAAGAGGAGAGATATAGAGTTTGATGTTGGAGATAAGGTGTTTTTGAAAGTATCTCCTTGGAAGAAGATTTTGAGGTTCGGTCGGAAAGGAAAATTGAGTCCTCGTTTCATTGGGCCGTATGAAGTGTTAGAAAGAGTTGGGCCAGTTGCATATCGACTTGCTTTGCCACCTGAGTTGGATCGTATTCATAATGTATTCCATGTTTCTATGTTGAGGAGGTACAGGTCAAATCCATCTCATGTGTTGCCATTTGAGTCTATCGAAGTGAGCCCAGATTTGACATTTGAAGAAGAACCAGTTGCTATCTTGGCACGTGATGTGAAAGAATTGAGGAACAAGAAAGTGCCATTGGTGAAGATTCTTTGGAAGAATCATGCAAAAGAAGAAGCAACTTGGGAAAGTGAGCAAACTATGCGAGAGCAATATCCTCAACTATTTCAGAGTTGATATCAGGTAATTTCGAGGACGAAATTTCTTTTTAGAGGGGGAGAATTGTAATATCCTCATTTATGCCCTAGAAGTTTTGCATATTGTTGTTGTTGTTATTGTTATATATTGGATTGAATATATGTGTTAAATTGTAAGAGAAAAGAAATTGAGAAGAGAAAGTATATGTATATGTATTTTGGGAAGAAATAGGGTTTAGAGACAAATTTATATGTTGTGTATATGTTAATATATATGACATATAAAGTGGTCAAAAGGCTTGGTCAATGCAAGAGAAGATATTTATTTGAGATTGGTAAATTACTTAATTGGGCACATATAAGACAAAAAGATAATTATGTGAATAAGGGCACTTTGGTAATTGCTTGGATAAAATCACATGGTGGATATTTAAAGAAGGTTTGACTTGTGTTTTCTTTATCATTTCTTCTTCTTCTTCTTGTTGATGGCCGGCCCTCCATAGCCAAAGAGAAAGAAAGAGACAAGTGATGGTTTTGATGATTTCAAGCTTAAATTGAAGAAAGATTAAGTGTTCAAGTGTTGATTTAAGAAGTTTTTAACTAAGGTAAGATCTTTTCTCTAATTTCTTCAATTCTTTTAAAGTGGTATGATTAAGTTGCTTATGGTATGATTGTAAGTATTGATTTTTCTTGATAGATGAGAAGTTGGGTTGGTGTTGGTGATGGAAGAGTAAGATTGGTGTTTAGTGAAATTGTTTCTGTTTTAGGATTAGTAAAGGCTGTGACTTGTATGATTTTTAATTAATTTTAGAAAAATGTTCTTGAAGTGAATTTTTGATATATTGTGCCTCTATGAGTCTAGAATTACTGAAAAATATGTTGATTCGATTTTGGAATGGTTATGAGTTTAGAAAGATTATTTTTATTAGACCTGTTCCAGCAGGTACCTTAACTGAGACAGCTCTATTTCGGAATTTTTAATAAAATGTAGAAAAATCATATTCAATTGAATTTTGGATATGTTGTTGCTTAGTGAGTCTAGTATTTGAGAAAAATAATTTGGAACCACGTTGATTGAATTTGATTTATGGAATTCACAAAGTTCAGAACTGCTGCCAGGATGCAGGGTAATTGGGGCAGTCTGGTTAGGTGAACTATTTGACCAAGATTTTGTGTTCAGTTTGATCTGAAATTTTAAAGGGATGATTTTAAGATACAAAACTAAATTCTGTAAAAATTTTAGAATTTTTAGTCAAGTAGATTATTTTATACAATTTTTCAAAATAAGGATAAAATGGAGTTTAAAACCAGAATGTACTATTTATGGTTAGGGTTTTAATTCTTTGTTCTTCTTGCATTGCTTTGGTTCTCCAAAGGTAGGTTGGTCCTTAAACCTAACCCTAAACACTTTAAACACACTTGAATCAATGAATGTTATAATCAATTGTTCTTTGCCCTAATTGCATTGTTGAGATGGAACAATGTTATGTTGTGCATTGTGAATGGTAATGTGTTTCATGAGTAATGTGGAATGAAATGTTGATATTTATGAATGATGCTATGTGAGATATAATGTGATCATGGATGAGATATATATATATATATATATACTTGAATAATGAGATGTTATATTGTGAAATGAAATGTGAAGCCATTGTTATTGGCTAAGATGATGTAATTGAAAGAAAGAAGGCATGTTTGCCTAAATGTGATGAGAATTGAGAATGGAAATGAATTGTTTGTTTAATATGTTATTCAGTTTCAGAGTTCTGGATTTGGGTGGCATGCCTAAGAAATGATGAAAGGTAACAGTCTTGCCGGGTTGAGGACCTCCTCATAGGTGTTGAGTTGATGGTCCAAGAGACTGGGTCTGTTACACTATGAGATATATGATTTGTAACAGTCTTGCCGGGTTGAGGATCTCCTCATATATGTTGAGTTGATGATCCAAGAGACTGGGTCTGTTACACTATCCATGGATAGAGATACATGTATATACATTGCCTACGGGCGTGATTATTGTGACTATGAACCCAAGGCAGTAACTCTGAACTCTAAATATCGTATTAAATACTTGTTGGGCCCATAGGTGTCAAGGTTATATGAATGTCCTAAATAATGTTATGAGTTTAATGAAATGAGATGTTGGTTATGGAGTATGATTGATTAATGTTGAATGTGAAAAGATGTTGAAATGTGGTATGCTCATATGACTATGATTTGTGAAATGCATAATTGTGTGGTTAACTTTATATTTATGATGTTGATCTTATCAATAACATATGTGGCATTGCATTTCATTAAAGCATACCGTTAGCATGTTTTATCTTACTAAGCCGTTGGCTTAGCGCGATAGTGTTTAATCGCGCAGGTAGTAGAGTGGATAGAGTTGAACCCGAGAGTTCATCACGACCTAGTGAGAGTAGACCTTGAAGAATCCATTTTGGGAGCTTAAAGATCAGAGCAGACTTGCCAATCATGTATAAATTTTATGTGTTGTAAAACTTGAGTTTTGATGTATATGAATTTGTAAATATGTAAATATTTTATAACTTCCGCTGTGTAATATTTAAATATGGGGGTTGTCACAAAACCTTTATTTTATGTTGTACTAGAAGTGTAAATCCTTTTTGCAGGTTGTAGTTGAGGTTACAAGGGGGATTTATTGGGAGTGTACTGAGAATGATTTTGTTTGCATTGGTTTGTGTAAAATGTTTTTTTAAAAATAAGAAAAAAACCGGTTTTGTCGACACTTGGGACTCAATTTTTAGGCAAAACTATGGCAAAAATTTTGTAAAAATCGGAACTAAAATTTGACTAAGTAAAATTGGTAGCAACATTAGGTTAGTGTGGCGCCTCTACTCAGCTTACATATGTAGGTCAGGAAGGGGTGTTACAAATACTCCAGTACTTGCTTTGATTGATCCGGGTTCCACGCATTCATATATTAGTGCATCTGTATTGCCTGTATTTGATGTGCATGCTGAGTCCCTAGGATTTGATGTGTTGGTGACAAATCCGTTAGGGCATAGTGTGGTTGTGAGTAAGGTGCATAGAGATAGTGCAGTAGTGGTGCAGGGTGAGGAGTTCCTTGGGGATTTGATTGAGATGCCATTTAAGGAATATGACGTGATCTTAGGTATGGATTGGCTATCTCGACATGGAGCTGTGGTGGATTGTAAAAAGAAAATTGTTTCTTTGAGAATGGGTGATGGTAGAGAGGTGATAGTATCTAATGAGCAGGAACAGCTAGCCTCCTTATTTGTTTCAGCTGTTGCAGCCAGGAGGTTGATTAGAAAGGGGTGTGAAGCCTATCTTGCTCATGTGGTAGATACTAGAGTGAAGGGTTCTTCCATTGATAGTATTGCCACAGTTGCAGAGTTCCCTGATGTTTTTCCAGAGGAGTTGCCAGGATTGCCTCCTGAGAGAGAGGTGGAGTTTGGTATTGAATTGTTGCCTGGTACCACTCCTATTTCTATTACTCCTTACAGAATGGCACCAGCAGAATTGAGGGAGTTGAAAGTGCAATTACAGGAGTTGTTGGACAAAGGATTTATTCGCCCCAGTGTTTCTCCTTGGGGAGCTCCTGTGCTATTTGTGAAGAAGAAAGATGGTACTATGAGGTTGTGTATCGATTATAGGCAATTGAACAAGGTGACTATTAAAAATAAATATCCTTTGCCTAGAATCGATGATCTCTTTGATCAATTGAAAGGTGCAGCTGTGTTTTCTAAAATTGATTTGAGATCTGGGTACCATCAGCTGAGAGTCAGAGCTGAGGATGTTCCGAAGACTTCCTTTAGGACCAGGTATGGGCATTATGAATTTCTAGTTATGCCTTTTGGTCTAACGAATGCACCTGCAGCTTTTATGGATTTGATGAATAGGGTGTTTAGGCCCTATTTGGATCAGTTTGTAGTGGTCTTCATTGATGATATACTGGTGTATTCGCGGAATGAAGAGGAACATGATATGCATCTGCGGATTGTGTTGCAGATTTTGAGAGAGAAGCAGTTATTTGCCAAATTGTCGAAGTGTGAGTTCTGGTTGGATCAAGTTGCTTTTCTCGGACATATTGTTTCAGCGGAAGGCATTAGAGTTGATCCAAGTAAAGTTGAAGCTATTCTGAATTGGAGTCCACCCAAGTCTGTGACAGAGATTAGAAGTTTTCTGGGTTTGGCAGGCTATTACCGACGGTTTGTGAAAGGGTTTTCTTTGATAGCTACTCCACTCACCAGATTACTTCGAAAGGGAGTGAGATTTGTGTGGACAGATCAGTGTCAGGCTAGTTTTGAGCAGTTGAGAGAGTTGTTGACTCAAGCGCCTGTTCTTACTTTATCTGTTGAAGGCAAACCATATGTGATCTACAGTGATGCTTCACATAGAGGTTTGGGGTGTGTATTGATGCAGAAAGGGAAAGTTATAGCTTATGCATCTCGACAGTTGAAACCGCATGAGCTTAACTATCCGACACATGATTTGGAATTGGCTGCCATTGTGTTTGCATTAAAGATTTGGCGCCACTATCTGTTTGGGGAGAAATGTTTCATCTACACTGATCACAAGAGTTTGAAGTATTTGGGTGTCCAGAAAGAACTCAATCTTCGTCAGAGGAGATGGTTAGAATTGATTAAAGACTACGACTGCTTGATTGACTATCATCCAGGTAAAGCAAATGTTGTTGCTGATGCCTTGAGTCGGAAGTCTTTAGCTGGTTTAACAGTTTACTCGCTCTCGTTGCTTGTTGAGTTGAGAGCATTGCATGCCAGTTTTGTACCTTGTGTTGATGGTGCATTATTGGCACAGTTGCAATTGAAGCCGATTTTGTTATATCAGATCAAAGAAGCTCAGTTGGCCGATAAGAAGATTCAGAAGATTATTTCAGATTGTAAGAATGGGAAGACAAGAGATTTTGTTGTGAAAGACGATGGGAGTCTCTGGTTTAAAAACCGATTGTGTGTACCCGATGATGCTGAATTGAAAAGAGTCATTTTAGAAGAAGCACATCAGTCAGTGTTTGCTATGCATCCGGGTAATACGAAGATGTATCATGATTTGAGACAGCATTATTGGTGGATTGGGTTGAAGAGAGACATTGCAGATTTTGTGTCGAAATGTCTCACTTGTCAGAAGGTTAAAGCAGAGCATCAAGTTCCAAGTCAGTGCCAGAATGGAAGTGGGAAAGAGTGACAATGGATTTTGTGTCTGGTTTGCCATTGACACAAAAGAAGCATGATGCTATATGGGTGATTGTGGATAGATTGACTAAGACAGCTCATTTCCTTCCGGTTCGAATGGATTACTCTTTGGAGAGATTGGCTGAGCTGTATATCCATGAGATTGTGAAATTGCATGGTGTTCCAACTTCTTTAGTGTCTGATCGAGATCCCAGGTTTACTTCCAGATTTTGGAAGAGTTTGCATAGTGCTTTGGGTTCTCGACTGCACTTCAGCACTGCTTTTCATCCACAGACGGATGGACAGTCAGAGAGGGTGATACAGATTATTGAGGACATGTTGAGAAGCTGTGTCATCGATTTCTCTGGAAGTTGGGATAGGTTTTTACCTCTTGTGGAGTTTGCTTACAACAACAGTCACCAGTCCAGCATTGGTATGGCACCGTTTGAAGCATTGTATGGCAGACGGTGTAGGACACCTCTTTGTTGGAATGAGCTTGGAGATAATAAGTTGGTTGGTCCTGATTTGATTCAAGAAACTGAAGAAAAAGTAAAGTTGATTCGAGGCAGGTTAAAAGCAGCTTCAGACCGACAGAAATCTTATGCAGATCTGAAAAGAAGAGATATAGAGTTTAATGTTGGAGATAAGGTATTTCTGAAAGTGTCTCCTTGGAAGAAGATTTTGAGGTTCGGTCAGAAAGGAAAATTGAGTCCTCGTTTCATTGGGCCGTATGAAGTGTTAGAAAGAGTTGGGCCAGTGGCGTATCGACTTGCTTTGCCACTTGAGTTGGATCATATTCATAATGTATTCCATGTTTCTATGTTGAGGAGATATAGGTCGGATCCATCTCATGTGTTGCCATTTGAGTCTATCGAAGTGAGCCCAGATTTGACATTTGAAGAGGAACCAGTTGCTATCTTGGCACATGATGTGAAAGAATTGAGAAACAAGCAAGTGCCATTGGTGAAGATTCTTTGGAAGAATCATGCAAAAGAAGAAGCGACTTGGGAGAGTGAACAATCTATGCGAGAGCAATATCCGCAGTTGTTTCAGCTTTGATATCAGGTAATTTCGAGGACGAAATTTTCTTTTTAGAGGGGGAGAATTGTAATATCCCTATGCATGCCCTAGAAGTTTTGTTGTTGTTGTTGTTGGTTTGAATTGAGAAATGGGAAGAGAATGTTTTTGTATGGTGGTTGGGAAAGAAAAGAGGGTTTAGAGATAATTGTATATGTTGCTTATATGGTGATATATATAACATATAAAGTGGTCAAAATGGAAAGTCAAGGAAAGAGGATATTTTTGTGTTGGTTGTGAATTACTTAAATGGGTATAGATATGACAAAAGCTTAGTTAAATGGATGAGGGTATTATAGTAATTTTCTTTTGGATGGGTATTTAATGCCTATTGACTTTGTGTTTCTTCATCATTTCTTCTTCTTCTTGTTGTTGGGTGGCCGGCTCATTAAAGAGAGAAGAGAGCAAGAGAACAAGTGATGGTTTTGATGATTTCAAGTTCAAAGTGAAGGAAGTTTTCAAAGTTACAAGTTGGAGTTTCAAGGAATTTCATTATTTAGTAAGTTTGCTCTTGTTTACTCTTGTTATTTTTGAAGTTATGCTTGAGTTGAGTTGTGATTTGATGATGGTATGATTAAGTTGCTTATGGTGTGATTTTAAGTATTGATTTTGCTTGATAGATGAGAAGTTGGGTTGGTGTTGGTGATGGAAGAGTAAGAGTTGTGTTTAGGGATATTGTTTCTGTTTTACAATTAGTAAAGGCTGTGATTTGTATGATTTTTAATTAATTATAGAAAAATGGTCTTGAAGTGAATTTTTGATATGTTGTGCCTCTATGAGTCTAGAATGACTGAAAAATATATTGATTCGATTTTGGATAGGTTATGAGTTTAGAAAGATTATTTTTATTAGACCTGTTCCAGCAGGTACCTTAACTGAGACAGCTCTATTTCGGGATTTTTAATAAAATGTAGAAAAATCATATCCAATTGAATTTTGGATATGTTGTTTCTTAGTGAGTCTAGTATTTGAGAAAAATAATTTGGAACCACGTTGATTGAATTTGATTTATGGAATTCACAAAGTTCAGAACTGCTGCCAGGATGCAGGGCAATTGGGGCAGTCTGGTTAGGTGAACTATTTGACCAAGATTTTGTGTTCAGTTTGATCTGAAATTTTAAAGGAATGATTTTAAGATACAAAACTAAATTCTGTAAAAATTTTAGAATTTTAGTCAAGTATATTATTTTATACAATTTTTCAAAATAAGGATAAAATGGAGTCTAAAACCAGAATGTACTATTCATATGGTCATTTTGCTAATATTCCTTTTGGATTAGGTTGTGAAGAGGTTGAATTGCCCTAATTGCATTGTTGAGATTGAATAATGTTATGTTATGCATTGTGAATGGTAATGTGTTTCATGAGTAATGCACATTGAAATGTTATACCAAAGATGTTATAGTGATTCAAATGAAATATGATTGAAGCATGCATTGATGATAGGATTGAATAATAATGTGAGTGTTTAGATAATGTAATGAATATTGTATATAATGATTGCTTAACTTGCTTGTGAAAAAGAAATGAATTGAAAAGGTATTGATAAGTTTAATGAACGGACCTATCCGTCTCCTGCGGAACCATGCGGACTCAGTGGGTTGGGCAACCGATCTTGGACTACCGATCTGGTAGGAGGAAGGTTCGATATAGTCAGTATTATACGTACCTATTTGCCTCCTGCGGAACCATGCGGACCCATTGGAATGGGCAACCGAACTTGGACAACCGACCTGGATGGGGAAAGGTATGTTACTGATAATGTTATACGTGCCTTTTTGCCTCCTGCGGACCCTTGGGATTGGAGGGCAACCGACCTGGTTGGGAAAGGGTACGTATATAAAGTCATAGTTGTTGGCTATAATGATAAATTTAAATGAGTATAATGAATGGTGCTATTATATGAATATTGATGTGACATTGAACAAAGCAACATATTGAATAAATAATATGCTTTTGATTGATATATGTAATTAATTTGTGACATTGCATTTTAGCATGAATTATCTTACTAAGCCCTTGGCTTAGCGCGATAGTGTTTAATCGCGCAGGTAATAGAGCTGATAGAGTCGAACCCGAGAGTTCATCAAGACCAAGTGAGAGTAGACCTTGAAGAGTTGATTTTGGGAACTTAAAGATCAGAAGAGAATTGCCAATCATGTATACTTCTTTATATTTTGTAAAGTAATGTTTATAATGTAAAAAAATGGATATTTTTAAATATGTACTCAAGTGTTTGTAAATATGTACATATTTTATAACTTCCGTTGTGTAATATTTAAATGTATATATATATATAACTAATATGCTTTGTTTTATAAGTAAATGATCTACTTTTCTATAATGTATAATGATAAGGGTATTGTATCAAGTTTAAAGTGTTTTGAACTAGAAGTGTAAATCTTTTTTTCAGGTTGTAGTTGAGGTTATAAGGGGGATTTATTGGAAGTGTACTGAGAATGATTTTGTTTGCATTGGTTTGTGTAAAAAAAATGTTTTCAAAAATCCAGTTTTGTCGACACTTGGGACTCAATTTTTAAGTGAAACTATGGCAAAATTTCTATAAAAATTGGAACTAAAATTTGACTAAGTAAAATTGGTAGCAACATTAGGTTAGTGTGGCGCCTCTACTCAGCTTACACACGTAGGTCGGGAAGGGGTGTTACAATTTTTGGTATCAGAGCCTAGGTTTGAGATTCTCAGCCTAGGTAAAATGTAATAAAAAGAATATTTTACTTAAAAAGTTGGTTTTGAAATAATATACATGTTTGGGATTGGCAACCTCTGATCTTTAATAAGATGTAGTATGTTGTGTTTGCAGACTTAGGTTGTGATGGATTCTCACTCACGTCAGTCGATTGAGGGTAGTGCCGAGAGTATCGCTCCTGCTGAGGGAGCTAGAGTTGATAGTGTTGAGGAGGCACCTGCTTCGGTGTCGGGTAGACCGGCTGGAGAGGAGGTTCCGCCAGCCTGGTTTAGACATATGATGGAAGTTATGAGACAAGCACCAGTGCAACCAGTGCCACCACCCCCTCAGCCTTTGGTATCTGTGAGGCACTATGATAAACTAAGGAAGTATGGAGCGGAGGATTTCCTTGGTACTACTGATCCAGCTGTAGCAGAACAGTGGCTTGACAAAGTACAGAGGATCTTTATTCAGTTACAAGCTACCCCTGAGGAAAAATTTGACTATGCAAGATCTTTGCTGCAGAAAGATGCCTACGATTGGTGGAAGACGGTGCCCCATTCTATGGATGATCCTCCAACACTGTCTTACACTGATTTTCTGAGGGAATTTGAGTTGAAGTATACTCCTAGGGAGTATAAAGATGGGAAGAAAAGAGAGTTTCTAGATTTGAAGCAAGATCATCGGACCGTAACTGAGTATGAAGTTGAGTTTATTCGACTGAGTCAGTATGCTAGGGGTATCATTGCTGATGAGATTGATAGATGCAGGAGGTTTGAGGAGGGATTGAGGCCCTCGATCATGTGCTTAGTGGCTGGATCCAGATATCAGAATTTCTCACAGCTTGTGACAGCAGCTCGAAGTATAGAGCGAGCTCAAGTTATTGCAGCTGCTTCAGAAGAAGAGGTTAGGGTTAGAAGGCCCCAGTTCGAGGCAGGGTCTTCCTCTGCGAAGAGGGGTAGAGGAAGTTTTGTTCCTCGGAGTAGTAGGAGCCAGAGACCAGCTGGTAGGTCTGTGCAGTTCCAGAGACAGAGATTTAGACCTGCAGCTTCAGTGGCAAGTGCTCCGATCCCTATGACTCAGAGATCCGCTCCACCTAGATGTGCTCAGTGTGGGGGTTATCATAGAGGTGTTTGTTGGAAGAGTGGTGGACCAGCTGTATGCTTCAGGTGTGGATCACCTGACCACTTTGTGAGAGACTGTCCTGAGAGGCAGGAGCAGATGCCAGTTGATTCTGCTGCTTCTCGAGCTAGTGTGAGGGGAGGCAGAGGAGGCAGAGGTGCCAGCCGGGGAGGTAGACCAGGATTCAGTTCTAGAGGAGGTACTACATCCAGGGAGGGTAGACCAGAGGAGGTTGGATCTTCCCAGAGGATGTATGTTATGCAGAGGCAGCCAGATACATCGGCAGCCATAGCTGGTACTTTTTCTTTATTTAATACTGTAATATCCTCATTTATGCCCTAGAAGTTTTGCATATTGTTGTTGTTGTTATTGTTATATATTGGATTGAATATATGTGTTAAATTGTAAGAGAAAAGAAATTGAGAAGAGAAAGTATATGTATATGTATTTTGGGAAGAAATAGGGTTTAGAGACAAATTTATATGTTGTGTATATGTTAATATATATGACATATAAAGTGGTCAAAAGGCTTGGTCAATGCAAGAGAAGATATTTATTTGAGATTGGTAAATTACTTAATTGGGCACATATAAGACAAAAAGATAATTATGTGAATAAGGGCACTTTGGTAATTGCTTGGATAAAATCACATGGTGGATATTTAAAGAAGGTTTGACTTGTGTTTTCTTTATCATTTCTTCTTCTTCTTCTTGTTGATGGCCGGCCCTCCATAGCCAAAGAGAAAGAAAGAGAAAAGTGATGGTTTTGATGATTTCAAGCTTAAATTGAAGAAAGATTAAGTGTTCAAGTGTTGATTTAAGAAGTTTTTAACTAAGGTAAGATCTTTTCTCTAATTTCTTCAATTCTTTTGAAGTGGTATGATTAAGTTGCTTATGGTATGATTGTAAGTATTGATTTTGCTTGATAGATGAGAAGTTGGGTTGGTGTTGGTGATGGAAGAGTAAGATTGGTGTTTAGTGAAATTGTTTCTGTTTTAGGATTAGTAAAGGCTGTGACTTGTATGATTTTTAATTAATTTTAGAAAAATGTACTTGAAGTGAATTTTTGATATGTTGTGCCTCTATGAGTCTAGAATTACTGAAAAATATGTTGATTCGATTTTGGAATGGTTATGAGTTTAGAAAGATTATTTTTATTAGACCTGTTCCAGCAGGTACCTTAACTGAGACAGCTCTATTTCGGAATTTTTAATAAAATGTAGAAAAATCATATTCAATTGAATTTTGGATATGTTATTTCTTAGTGAGTCTAGTATTTGAGAAAAATAATTTGGAACCACGTTGATTGAATTTGATTTATGGAATTCACAAAGTTCAGAACTGCTGCCAGGATGCAGGGTAATTGGGGCAGTCTGGTTAGGTGAACTATTTGACCAAGATTTTGTGTTCAGTTTGATCTGAAATTTTAAAGGGATGATTTTAAGATACAAAACTAAATTCTGTAAAACTTTTAGAATTTTTAGTCAAGTATATTATTTTATACAATTTTTCAAAATAAGGATAAAATGGAGTTTAAAACCAGAATGTACTATTTATGGTTAGGGTTTTAATTCTTTGTTCTTCTTGCATTGCTTTGGTTCTCCAAAGGTAGGTTGGTCCTTAAACCTAACCCTAAACACTTTAAACACACTTGAATCAATGAATGTTATAATTAATTGTTCTTTGCCCTAATTGCATTGTTGAGATGGAACAATGTTATGTTGTGCATTGTGAATGGTAATGTGTTTCATGAGTAATGTGGAATGAAATGTTGATATTTATGAATGATGCTATGTGAGATATAATGTGATCATGGATGAGATATATATATATATATACTTGAATAATGAGATGTTATATTGTGAAATGAAATGTGAAGCCATTGTTATTGGCTAAGATGATGTAATTGAAAGAAAGAAGGCATGTTTGCCTAAATGTGATGAGAATTGAGAATGGAAATGAATTGTTTGTTTAATATGTTATTCAGTTTCAGAGTTCTGGATTTGGGTGGCATGCCTAAGAAATGATGAAAGGTAACAGTCTTGCCGGGTTGAGGACCTCCTCATAGGTGTTGAGTTGATGGTCCAAGAGACTGGGTCTGTTACACTATGAGATATATGATTTGTAACAGTCTTGCCGGGTTGAGGATCTCCTCATATATGTTGAGTTGATGATCCAAGAGACTGGGTCTGTTACACTATCCATGGATAGAGATACATGTATATACATTGCCTACGGGCGTGATTATTGTGACTATGAACCCAAGGCAGTAACTCTGAACTCTGAATATCGTATTAAATACTTGTTGGGCCCATAGGTGTCAAAGGTTATATGAATGTCCTAAATAATGTTATGAGTTTAATGAAATGAGATGTTGGTTATGGAGTATGATTGATTAATGTTGAATGTGAAAAGATGTTGAAATGTGGTATGCTCATATGACTATGATTTGTGAAATGCATAATTGTGTGGTTAACTTTATATTTATGATGTTGATCTTATCAATAACATATGTGGCATTGCATTTCATTAAAGCATACCGTTAGCATGTTTTATCTTACTAAGCCGTTGGCTTAGCGCGATAGTGTTTAATCGCGCAGGTAGTAGAGTGGATAGAGTTGAACCCGAGAGTTCATCACGACCTAGTGAGAGTAGACCTTGAAGAATCCATTTTGGGAGCTTAAAGATCAGAGCAGACTTGCCAATCATGTATAAATTTTATGTGTTGTAAAACTTGAGTTTTGATGTATATGAATTTGTAAATATGTAAATATTTTATAACTTCCGCTGTGTAATATTTAAATATGGGGGTTGTCACAAAACCTTTATTTTATGTTGTACTAGAAGTGTAAATCCTTTTTGCAGGTTGTAGTTGAGGTTACAAGGGGGATTTATTAGGAGTGTACTGAGAATGATTTTGTTTGCATTGGTTTGTGTAAAATGTTTTTTTAAAAATAAGAAAAAAACCGGTTTTGTCGACACTTGGGACTCAATTTTTAGGCAAAACTATGGCAAAAATTTTGTAAAAATCGGAACTAAAATTTGACTAAGTAAAATTGGTAGCAACATTAGGTTAGTGTGGCGCCTCTACTCAGCTTACATATGTAGGTCGGGAAGGGGTGTTGCAATTGTTTTGGTATTAGAGCCTAGGCTTGAGATTCTCAACCTAGGTAAAATGTAATAAAAAGAATATTTTTACTTAAAAAGTGGTTTTGAATAACATATACGTTTGAGATTGGCAGTCTCTGATCTTTAATAAGATATAATCTGCTGTGTTTGCAGTGTTAGGTTGTGATGGATTCTCACTCACGTCAGTCGATTGAGGGTAGTGCCGAGAGTATTGCTCCTGCTGAGGGAGCTAGGGTTGATAGTGTTGAGGAGGCACTTGCTTCGGTGTCGGGTAGACCAGCTGGGGAGGAGGTTCCGCTAGCCTGGTTTAGGCCTATGATGGAAGCTATGAGACAAGCACCTGTGCAACCACAGCCACCGCCACCACCCCCTCAGCCTTCAGTACCAGTAAGGCACTATGATAAGCTAAGGAAATATGGAGCAGAGGATTTCTTTGGTACAGTTGATCCGGCTGTAGCAGAACAGTGGCTTGATAGAGTTCAGAGGGTATTTGTGCAGTTGCAAGCCACTTCAGAGGAGAAGTTTGACTATGCAAGATCTTTGCTACAGAAGGATGCCTACGACTGGTGGAAGACAGTGCCCCATTCTATGGATGATCCACCAACCTTGTCTTATGCGGATTTTCTGAGAGAATTTGAGTTGAAGTATACTCCTAGGGAGTATAAAGATGGGAAGAAAAGAGAGTTTTTAGATTTGAAGCAAGATCATCGGACCGTAACTGAATATGAAGTTGAGTTTATTCGACTGAGTCAGTATGCTGGGGGTATCATTGCTGATAAGATTGATAGATGTCGGCGATTTGAGGAGGGATTGAGACCCTCGATCATGTGCTTAGTGGCTGGATCCAGATATCAGGATTTCTCACAACTTGTGGCAGCAGCTCGAAGTGTAGAGCGAGCTCAAGTTATTGCAGCTGCTTCAGAGGAAGAGGTTAGGGTTAGGAGGCCCCAGTTTGAGGCAGGGTCTTCTTCTGCAAAGAGGGGTAGAGGAAGTTTTGTTCCTGGGAGTAGTAGGAGCCAGAGACCAGCGGGTAGGTCAGTGCAGTTCCAGAGGCAGAGATTTAGACCTGCAGCTTCAGTAGCGAGTGCTCCTACTCCTGGAGTTCAGAGATCCACCTTACCTTTGTGTAACCAGTGTGGTGGAAGACATGGGGGCGTTTGTTGGAGGCATAGTAGATCAGGGGTATGCTTCAGGTGTGGATCACCTGACCACTTTGTGAGAGACTGTCCTGAGAGGCAGGAGCAGATGTCAGTTGATTCTGCTGCTTCTCGAGCTAGTGTGAGGGGAGGCAGAGGAGGCAAAGGTGCCAGCCGAGGAGGTAGACCAGGATTCAGTTCTAGAGGAGGTGCTACATCCAGGGAGGGTAGACCAGAGGAGGTTGGATCTTCCCAGAGGATGTATGTTATGCAGAGGCAGCCAGATACATCGGCAGTCATAGCTGGTACTTTTTCTTTATTTAATACTCCAGTACTTGCTTTGATTGATCCGGGTTCCACACATTCATATGTTAGTGTATCTATTTTGCCTGTCTCTAATTTGCATGCTGAGTCCCTAGGATTTGATGTGTTGGTGACAAATCCGTTAGGGCATAGTGTGGTTGTGAGTAAGGTGCATAGAGATAGTGCAGTAGTGGTGCAGGGTGAGGAGTTCTTAGGGGATTTGATTGAGATGCCATTTAAGGAATATGATGTGATCTTAGGTATGGATTGGCTATCTCGACATGGAGCTGTGGTAGATTGTAAGAAGAAAATTGTTTCTTTGAAAACTGTTGATGGTAGAGAGGTGATAGTATCTAATGAGCAGGAACAGCTAGCCTCCTTATTTGTTTCAGCTGTATTGAATTGGAATCCACCTAAATCAGTGACAGAGATTAGAAGTTTTCTGGGTTTGGCAGGCTGTTACCGGCGGTTTGTGAAAGGGTTTTCTTTGATAGCTACTCCACTCACCAGATTGCTTCGTAAGGGAGTGAGATTTGTGTGGACGGATCAGTGTCAGGCTAGCTTTGAGCAGTTGAGAGAAATGTTGACTCAAGCGCCTGTTCTAACTTTACCTGTTGAAGGCAAACCATATGTGATCTACAGTGATGCTTCACATAGAGGTTTGGGGTGTGTATTGATGCAGGAAGGGAAAGTTATAGCTTATGCATCTCGACAATTGAAACCGCATGAGCTTAACTATCCGACCCATGATTTGGAATTGGCTGCCATTGTTTTTGCATTGAAGATTTGGCGCCATTATCTGTTTGGGGAGAAATGTTTCATCTACACTGATCACAAGAGTTTGAAGTATTTGGGTGTCCAGAAAGAACTCAATCTTCGTCAGAGGAGATGGTTAGAATTGATTAAAGACTACGATTGCTTGATTGACTATCATCCAGGTAAAGCAAATGTTGTTGCTGATGCCTTGAGTCGGAAGTCTTTAGCTGGTTTAACAATTTACTCGCTCTCGTTGCTTGTTGAGTTGAGAGCATTGCATGCCAGTTTTGTACCTTGTGTTGATGGTGCATTATTGGCACAGTTGCAATTGAAGCTGATTTTGTTGGATCAGATCAAAGAGGCTCAATTGGCTGATAAGAAAATTCAGAAGATTATTTCAGATTGTCAGAATGGGAAGACTAGAGATTTTGTTGTGAAAGATGATGAGATTCTCTGGTTTAAGAACCGATTGTGTGTACCCGATAATGCTGATTTGAAAAGAGTCATTTTAGAAGAAGCTCATCAGTCAATGTTTGCTATGCATCCGGGTAATACGAAGATGTATCATGATTTGAGACAGCATTATTGGTGGATTGGTTTGAAGAGAGACATTGCAGATTTTGTGTCGAAATGTCTCACTTGTCAGAAGGTTAAAGCAGAGCATCAAGTTCCAACCGGGTTGCTTCAACCATTGTCAGTGCCAGAATGGAAATGGGAAAGAGTGACAATGGATTTTGTGTCTGGTTTGCCATTGACACAAAAGAAGCATGATGCTATATGGGTGATTGTGGATAGATTGACGAAGACAGCTCATTTCCTTCCGGTGCGGATGGATTACTCTTTGGAGAGATTGGCTGAGCTATATATTCAGGAGATTGTGAAATTGCATGGTGTTCCAACTTCTTTAGTGTCTGATCGAGATCCCCGGTTTACTTCAAGATTTTGGAAGAGTTTGCATAATGCTTTGGGTTCTCGACTCCACTTCAGTACTGCTTTTCATCCACAGACGGATGGACAGTCAGAGAGGGTGATACAGATTATTGAGGACATGTTGAGAAGCTGTGTCATCGATTTCTCTGGAAGTTGGGATAGGTTTTTACCTCTTGTGGAGTTTGCTTACAACAACAGTCACCAATCCAGCATTGGTATGGCACCGTTTGAAGCATTGTATGGCAGACGGTGTAGGACACCTCTTTGTTGGAATGAGCTTGGAGATAATAAGTTGGTTGGTCCTGATTTGATACAAGAAACTGAAGAAAAAGTAAAGTTGATTCGAGGCAGGTTAAAAGCAGCTTCAGACCGACAGAAGTCTTATGCAGATCTGAAGAGGAGAGATATAGAGTTTGATGTTGGAGATAAGGTGTTTTTGAAAGTATCTCCTTGGAAGAAGATTTTGAGGTTCGGTCGGAAAGGAAAATTGAGTCCTCGTTTCATTGGGCCGTATGAAGTGTTAGAAAGAGTTGGGCCAATTGCATATCGACTTGCTTTGCCACCTGAGTTGGATCGTATTCATAATGTATTCCATGTTTCTATGTTGAGGAGGTACAGGTCAGATCCATCTCATGTGTTGCCATTTGAGTCTATCGAAGTGAGCCCAGATTTGACATTTGAAGAAGAACCAGTTGCTATCTTGGGACGTGATGTGAAAGAATTGAGGAACAAGAAAGTGCCATTGGTGAAGATTCTTTGGAAGAATCATGCAAAAGAAGAAGCAACTTGGGAAAGTGAGCAAACTATGCGAGAGCAATATCCTCAACTATTTCAGAGTTGATATCAGGTAATTTCGAGGACGAAATTTCTTTTTAGAGGGGGAGAATTGTAATATCCTCATTTATGCCCTAGAAGTTTTGCATATTGTTGTTGTTGTTGTTGTTATATATTGGATTGAATATATGTGTTAAATTGTAAGAGAAAAGAAATTGAGAAGAGAAAGTATATGTATATGTATTTTGGGAAGAAATAGGGTTTAGAGACAAATTTATATGTTGTGTATATGTTAATATATATGACATATAAAGTGGTCAAAAGGCTTGGTCAATGCAAGAGAAGATATTTATTTGAGATTGGTAAATTACTTAATTGGGCACATATAAGACAAAAAGATAATTATGTGAATAAGGGCACTTTGGTAATTGCGTGGATAAAATCACATGGTGGATATTTAAAGAAGGTTTGACTTGTGTTTTCTTTATCATTTCTTCTTCTTCTTCTTGTTGATGGCCGGCCCTCCATAGCCAAAGAGAAAGAAAGAGAAAAGTGATGGTTTTGATGATTTCAAGCTTAAATTGAAGAAAGATTAAGTTTTCAAGTGTTGATTTAAGAAGTTTTTAACTAAGGTAAGATCTTTTCTCTAATTTCTTCAATTCTTTTGAAGTGGTATGATTAAGTTGCTTATGGTATGATTGTAAGTATTGATTTTTCTTGATAGATGAGAAGTTGGGTTGGTGTTGGTGATGGAAGAGTAAGATTGGTGTTTAGTGAAATTGTTTCTGTTTTAGGATTAGTAAAGGCTGTGACTTGTATGATTTTTAATTAATTTTAGAAAAATATTCTTGAAGTGAATTTTTGATATGTTGTGCCTCTATGAGTCTAGAATTACTTAAAAATATGTTGATTCGATTTTGGAATGGTTATGAGTTTAGAAAGATTATTTTTATTAGACCTGTTCCAGCAGGTACCTTAACTGAGACAGCTCTATTTCGGAATTTTTAATAAAATGTAGAAAAATCATATTCAATTGAATTTTGGATATGTTGTTGCTTAGTGAGTCTAGTATTTGAGAAAAATAATTTGGAACCACGTTGATTGAATTTTATTTATGGAATTCACAAAGTTCAGAACTGCTGCCAGGATGCAGGGTAATTGGGGCAGTCTGGTTAGGTGAACTATTTGACCAAGATTTTGTATTCAGTTTGATCTGAAATTTTAAAGGGATGATTTTAAGATACAAAACTAAATTCTGTAAAAATTTTAGAATTTTTAGTCAAGTAGATTATTTTATACAATTTTTCAAAATAAGGATAAAATGGAGTTTAAAACCAGAATGTACTATTTATGGTTAGGGTTTTAATTCTTTGTTCTTCTTGCATTGCTTTGGTTCTCCAAAGGTAGGTTGGTCCTTAAACCTAACCCTAAACACTTTAAACACACTTGAATCAATGAATGTTATAATCAATTGTTCTTTGCCCTAATTGCATTGTTGAGATGGAACAATGTTATGTTGTGCATTGTGAATGGTAATGTGTTTCATGAGTAATGTGGAATGAAATGTTGATATTTATGAATGATGCTATGTGAGATATAATGTGATCATGGATGAGATATATATATATATACTTGAATAATGAGATGTTATATTGTGAAATGAAATGTGAAGCCATTGTTATTGGCTAAGATGATGTAATTGAAAGAAAGAAGGCATGTTTGCCTAAATGTGATGAGAATTGAGAATGGAAATGAATTGTTTGTTTAATATGTTATTCAGTTTCAGAGTTCTGGATTTGGGTGGCATGCCTAAGAAATGATGAAAGGTAACAGTCTTGCCGGGTTGAGGACCTCCTCATAGGTGTTGAGTTGATGGTCCAAGAGACTGGGTCTGTTACACTATGAGATATATGATTTGTAACAGTCTTGCCGGGTTGAGGATCTCCTCATATATGTTGAGTTGATGATCCAAGAGACTGGGTCTGTTACACTATCCATGGATAGAGATACATGTATATACATTGCCTACGGGCGTGATTATTGTGACTATGAACCCAAGGCAGTAACTCTGAACTCTGAATATCGTATTAAATACTTGTTGGGCCCATAGGTGTCAAGGTTATATGAATGTCCTAAATAATGTTATGAGTTTAATGAAATGAGATGTTGGTTATGGAGTATGATTGATTAATGTTGAATGTGAAAAGATGTTGAAATGTGGTATGCTCATATGACTATGATTTGTGAAATGCATAATTGTGTGGTTAACTTTATATTTATGATGTTGATCTTATCAATAACATATGTGGCATTGCATTTCATTAAAGCATACCGTTAGCATGTTTTATCTTACTAAGCCGTTGGCTTAGCGCGATAGTGTTTAATCGCGCAGGTAGTAGAGTGGATAGAGTTGAACCCGAGAGTTCATCACGACCTAGTGAGAGTAGACCTTGAAGAATCCATTTTGGGAGCTTAAAGATCATAGCAGACTTGCCAATCATGTATAAATTTTATGTGTTGTAAAACTTGAGTTTTGATGTATATGAATTTGTAAATATGTAAATATTTTATAACTTCCGCTGTGTAATATTTAAATATGGGGGTTGTCACAAAACCTTTATTTTATGTTGTACTAGAAGTGTAAATCCTTTTTGCAGGTTGTAGTTGAGGTTACAAGGGGGATTTATTGGGAGTGTACTGAGAATGATTTTGTTTGCATTGGTTTGTGTAAAATGTTTTTTTAAAAATAAGAAAAAAACCGGTTTTGTCGACACTTGGGACTCAATTTTTAGGCAAAACTATGGCAAAAATTTTGTAAAAATCGGAACTAAAATTTGACTAAGTAAAATTGGTAGCAACATTAGGTTAGTGTGGTGCCTCTACTCAGCTTACATATGTAGGTCGGGAAGGGGTGTTGCAATTGTTTTGGTATCAGAGCCTAGGTTTGAGATTCTCAACCTAGGTAAAATGTAATAAAAAGAATATTTTTACTTAAAAAGTGGTTTTGAATAACATATACGTTTGAGATTGGCAGTCTCTGATCTTTAATAAGATATAATCTGCTGTGTTTGCAGTGTTAGGTTGTGATGGATTCTCACTCACGTCAGTCGATTGAGGGTAGTGCCGAGAGTATTGCTCCTGCTGAGGGAGCTAGGGTTGATAGTGTTGAGGAGGCACTTGCTTCGATGTCGGGTAGACCAGCTGGGGAGGAGGTTCCGCCAGCCTGGTTTAGGCCTATGATGGAAGCTATGAGACAAGCACCTGTGCAACCACAGCCACCGCCACCACCCCCTCAGCCTTCAGTACCAGTAAGGCACTATGATAAGCTAAGGAAATATGGAGCAGAGGATTTCTTTGGTACAGTTGATCCGACTGTAGCAGAATAGTGGCTTGATAGAGTTCAGAGGGTATTTGTGCAGTTGCAAGCCACTTCAGAGGAGAAGTTTGACTATGCAAGATCTTTGCTACAGAAGGATGCCTACGACTGGTGGAAGACAGTGCCCCATTCTATGGATGATCCACCAACCTTGTCTTATGCGGATTTTCTGAGAGAATTTGAGTTGAAGTATACTCCTAGGGAGTATAAAGATGGGAAGAAAAGAGAGTTTTTAGATTTGAAGCAAGATCATCGGACCGTAACTGAATATGAAGTTGAGTTTATTCGACTGAGTCAGTATGCTGGGGGTATCATTGCTGATGAGATTGATAGATGTCGGCGATTTGAGGAGGGATTGAGACCCTCGATCATGTGCTTAGTGGCTGGATCCAGATATCAGGATTTCTCACAACTTGTGGCAGCAGCTCGAAGTGTAGAGCGAGCTCAAGTTATTGCAGCTGCTTCAGAGGAAGAGGTTAGGGTTAGGAGGCCCCAGTTTGAGGCAGGGTCTTCTTCTGCAAAGAGGGGTAGAGGAAGTTTTGTTCCTCGGAGTAGTAGGAGCCAGAGACCAGCGGGTAGGTCAGTGCAGTTCCAGAGGCAGAGATTTAGACCTGCAGCTTCCTGAAGCGAGTGCTCCTACTCCTGGAGTTCAGAGATCCACCTTACCTTTGTGTAACCAGTGTGGTGGAAGACATGGGGGCGTTTGTTGGAGGCATAGTAGATCAGGGGTATGCTTCAGGTGTGGATCACCTGACCACTTTGTGAGAGACTGTCCTGAGAGGCAGGAGCAGATGTCAGTTGATTCTGCTGCTTCTCGAGCTAGTGTGAGGGGAGGCAGAGGAGGCAGAGGTGCCAGCCGAGGAGGTAGACCAGGATTCAGTTCTAGAGGAGGTGCTACATCCAGGGAGGGTAGACCAGAGGAGGTTGGATCTTCCCAGAGGATGTATGTTATGCAGAGGCAGCCAGATACATCGGCAGTCATAGCTGGTACTTTTTCTTTATTTAATACTCCAGTACTTGCTTTGATTGATCCGGGTTCCACGCATTCATATGTTAGTGTATCTATTTTGCCTGTCTCTAATTTGCATGCTGAGTCCCTAGGATTTGATGTGTTGGTGACAAATCCGTTAGGGCATAGTGTGGTTGTGAGTAAGGTGCATAGAGATAGTGCAGTAGTGGTGCAGGGTGAGGAGTTCTTAGGGGATTTGATTGAGATGCCATTTAAGGAATATGATGTGATCTTAGGTATGGATTGGCTATCTCGACATGGAGCTGTGGTAGATTGTAAGAAGAAAATTGTTTCTTTGAAAACTGTTGATGGTAGAGAGGTGATAGTATCTAATGAGCAGGAACAGCTAGCCTCCTTATTTGTTTCAGCTGTATTGAATTGGAATCCACCTAAATCAGTGACAGAGATTAGAAGTTTTCTGGGTTTGGCAGGCTGTTACCGGCGGTTTGTGAAAGGGTTTTCTTTGATAGCTACTCTACTCACCAGATTGCTTCGTAAGGGAGTGAGATTTGTGTGGACGGATCAGTGTCAGGCTAGCTTTGAGCAGTTGAGAGAAATGTTGACTCAAGCGCCTGTTCTAACTTTACCTGTTGAAGGCAAACCATATGTGATCTACAGTGATGCTTCACATAGAGGTTTGGGGTGTGTATTGATGCAGGAAGGGAAAGTTATAGCTTATGCATCTCGACAGTTGAAACCGCATGAGCTTAACTATCCGACCCATGATTTGGAATTGGCTGCCATTGTTTTTGCATTGAAGATTTGGCGCCATTATCTGTTTAGGGAGAAATGTTTCATCTACACTGATCACAAGAGTTTGAAGTATTTGGGTGTCCAGAAAGAACTCAATCTTCGTCAGAGGAGATGGTTAGAATTGATTAAAGACTACGATTGCTTGATTGACTATCATCCAGGTAAAGCAAATGTTGTTGCTGATGCCTTGAGTCGGAAGTCTTTAGCTGGTTTAACAATTTACTCGCTCTCGTTGCTTGTTGAGTTGAGAGCATTGCATGCCAGTTTTGTACCTTTTGTTGATGGTGCATTATTGGCACAGTTGCAATTGAAGCCGATTTTGTTGGATCAGATCAAAGAGGCTCAATTGGCTGATAAGAAAATTCAGAAGATTATTTCAGATTGTCAGAATGGGAAGACTAGAGATTTTGTTGTGAAAGATGATGAGATTCTCTGGTTTAAGAACCGATTGTGTGTACCCGATAATGCTGATTTGAAAAGAGTCATTTTAGAAGAAGCTCATCAGTCAATGTTTGCTATGCATCCGGGTAATACGAAGATGTATCATGATTTGAGACAGCATTATTGGTGGATTGGTTTGAAGAGAGACATTGCAGATTTTGTGTCGAAATGTCTCACTTGTCAGAAGGTTAAAGCAGAGCATCAAGTTCCAACCGGGTTGCTTCAACCATTGTCAGTGCCAGAATGGAAATGGGAAAGAGTGACAATGGATTTTGTGTCTGGTTTGCCATTGACACAAAAGAAGCATGATGCTATATGGGTGATTGTGGATAGATTGACGAAGACAGCTCATTTCCTTCCGGTGCGGATGGATTACTCTTTGGAGAGATTGGCTGAGCTGTATATTAAGGAGATTGTGAAATTGCATGGTGTTCCAACTTCTTTAGTGTCTGATCGAGATCCCCGATTTACTTCAAGATTTTGGAAGAGTTTGCATAATGCTTTGGGTTCTCGACTCCACTTCAGTACTGCTTTTCATCCACAGACGGATGGACAGTCAGAGAGGGTGATACAGATTATTGAGGACATGTTGAGAAGCTGTGTCATCGATTTCTCTGGAAGTTGGGATAGGTTTTTACCTCTTGTGGAGTTTGCTTACAATAACAGTCACCAATCCAGCATTGGTATGGCACCGTTTGAAGCATTGTATGGCAGACGGTGTAGGACACCTCTTTGTTGGAATGAGCTTGGAGATAATAAGTTGGTTGGTCCTGATTTGATACAAGAAACTGAAGAAAAAGTAAAGTTGATTCGAGGCAGGTTAAAAGCAGCTTCAGACCGACAGAAGTCTTATGCAGATCTGAAGAGGAGAGATATAGAGTTTGATGTTGGAGATAAGGTGTTTTTGAAAGTATCTCCTTGGAAGAAGATTTTGAGGTTCGGTCGGAAAGGAAAATTGAGTCCTCGTTTCATTGGGCCGTATGAAGTGTTAGAAAGAGTTGGGCCAGTTGCATATCGACTTGCTTTGCCACCTGAGTTGGATCGTATTCATAATGTATTCCATGTTTCTATGTTGAGGAGGTACAGGTCAGATCCATCTCATGTGTTGCCATTTGAGTCTATCGAAGTGAGCCCAGATTTGACATTTGAAGAAGAACCAGTTGCTATCTTGGCACGTGATGTGAAAGAATTGAGGAACAAGAAAGTGCCATTGGTGAAGATTCTTTGGAAGAATCATGCAAAAGAAGAAGCAACTTGGGAAAGTGAGCAAACTATGCGAGAGCAATATCCTCAACTATTTCAGAGTTGATATCAGGTAATTTCGAGGACGAAATTTCTTTTTAGAGGGGGAGAATTGTAATATCCTCATTTATGCCCTAGAAGTTTTGCATATTGTTGTTGTTGTTATTGTTATATATTGGATTGAATATATGTGTTAAATTGTAAGAGAAAAGAAATTGAGAAGAGAAAGTATATGTATATGTATTTTGGGAAGAAATAGGGTTTAGAGACAAATTTATATGTTGTGTATATGTTAATATATATGACATATAAAGTGGTCAAAAGGCTTGGTCAATGCAAGAGAAGATATTTATTTGAGATTGGTAAATTACTTAATTGGGCACATATAAGACAAAAAGATAATTATGTGAATAAGGGCACTTTGGTAATTGCTTGGATAAAATCACATGGTGGATATTTAAAGAAGGTTTGACTTGTGTTTTCTTTATCATTTCTTCTTCTTCTTCTTGTTGATGGTCGGCCCTCCATAGCCAAAGAGAAAGAAAGAGACAAGTGATGGTTTTGATGATTTCAAGCTTAAATTGAAGAAAGATTAAGTGTTCAAGTGTTGATTTAAGAAGTTTTTAACTAAGGTAAGATCTTTTCTCTAATTTCTTCAATTCTTTTGAAGTGGTATGATTAAGTTGCTTATGGTATGATTGTAAGTATTGATTTTGCTTGATAGATGAGAAGTTGGGTTGGTGTTGGTGATGGAAGAGTAAGATTGGTGTTTAGTGAAATTGTTTCTGTTTTAGGATTAGTAAAGGCTGTGACTTGTATGATTTTTAATTAATTTTAGAAAAATGTTCTTGAAGTGAATTTTTGATATATTGTGCCTCTATGAGTCTAGAATTACTGAAAAATATGTTGATTCGATTTTGGGATGGTTATGAGTTTAGAAAGATTATTTTTATTAGACCTGTTCCAGCAGGTACCTTAACTGAGACAGCTCTATTTCGGAATTTTTAATAAAATGTAGAAAAATCATATTCAATTGAATTTTGGATATGTTGTTGCTTAGTGAGTCTAGTATTTGAGAAAAATAATTTGGAACCACGTTGATTGAATTTGATTTATGGAATTCACAAAGTTCAGAACTGCTGCCAGGATGCAGGGTAATTGGGGCAGTCTGGTTAGGTGAACTATTTGACCAAGATTTTGTGTTCAGTTTGATCTGAAATTTTAAAGGGATGATTTTAAGATACAAAACTAAATTCTGTAAAAATTTTAGAATTTTTAGTCAAGTAGATTATTTTATACAATTTTTCAAAATAAGGATAAAATGGAGTTTAAAACCAGAATGTACTATTTATGGTTAGGGTTTTAATTCTTTGTTCTTCTTGCATTGCTTTGGTTCTCCAAAGGTAGGTTGGTCCTTAAACCTAACCCTAAACACTTTAAACACACTTGAATCAATGAATGTTATAATCAATTGTTCTTTGCCCTAATTGCATTGTTGAGATGGAACAATGTTATGTTGTGCATTGTGAATGGTAATGTGTTTCATGAGTAATGTGGAATGAAATGTTGATATTTATGAATGATGCTATGTGAGATATAATGTGATCATGGATGAGATATATATATATATACTTGAATAATGAGATGTTATATTGTGAAATGAAATGTGAAGCCATTGTTATTGGCTAAGATGATGTAATTGAAAGAAAGAAGGCATGTTTGCCTAAATGTGATGAGAATTGAGAATGAAAATGAATTGTTTGTTTAATATGTTATTCAGTTTCAGAGTTCTGGATTTGGGTGGCATGCCTAAGAAATGATGAAAGGTAACAGTCTTGCCGGGTTGAGGACCTCCTCATAGGTGTTGAGTTGATGGTCCAAGAGACTGGGTCTGTTACACTATGAGATATATGATTTGTAACAGTCTTGCCGGGTTGAGGATCTCCTCATATATGTTGAGTTGATGATCCAAGAGACTGGGTCTGTTACACTATCCATGGATAGAGATACATGTATATACATTGCCTACGGGCGTGATTATTGTGACTATGAACCCAAGGCAGTAACTCTGAACTCTGAATATCGTATTAAATACTTGTTGGGCCCATAGGTGTCAAGGTTATATGAATGTCCTAAATAATGTTATGAGTTTAATGAAATGAGATGTTGGTTATGGAGTATGATTGATTAATGTTGAATGTGAAAAGATGTTGAAATGTGGTATGCTCATATGACTATGATTTGTGAAATGCATAATTGTGTGGTTAACTTTATATTTATGATGTTGATCTTATCAATAACATATGTGGCATTGCATTTCATTAAAGCATACCGTTAGCATGTTTTATCTTACTAAGCCGTTGGCTTAGCGCGATAGTGTTTAATCGCGCAGGTAGTAGAGTGGATAGAGTTGAACCCGAGAGTTCATCACGACCTAGTGAGAGTAGACCTTGAAGAATCCATTTTGGGAGCTTAAAGATCAGAGCAGACTTGCCAATCATGTATAAATTTTATGTGTTGTAAAACTTGAGTTTTGATGTATATGAATTTGTAAATATGTAAATATTTTATAACTTCCGCTGTGTAATATTTAAATATGGGGGTTGTCACAAAACCTTTATTTTATGTTGTACTAGAAGTGTAAATCCTTTTTGCAGGTTGTAGTTGAGGTTACAAGGGGGATTTATTGGGAGTGTACTGAGAATGATTTTGTTTGCATTGGTTTGTGTAAAATGTTTTTTTAAAAATAAGAAAAAAACCGGTTTTGTCGACACTTGGGACTCAATTTTTAGGCAAAACTATGGCAAAAATTTTGTAAAAATCGGAACTAAAATTTGACTAAGTAAAATTGGTAGCAACATTAGGTTAGTGTGGCGCCTCTACTCAGCTTACATATGTAGGTCGGGAAGGGGTGTTACAAATACTCCAGTACTTGCTTTGATTGATCCGGGTTCCACGCATTCATATATTAGTGCATCTGTATTGCCTGTATTTGATGTGCATGCTGAGTCCCTAGGATTTGATGTGTTGGTGACAAATCCGTTAGGGCATAGTGTGGTTGTGAGTAAGGTGCATAGAGATAGTGCAGTAGTGGTGCAGGGTGAGGAGTTCCTTAGGGATTTGATTGAGATGCCATTTAAGGAATATGACGTGATCTTAGGTATGGATTGGCTATCTCGACATGGAGCTGTGGTGGATTGTAAAAAGAAAATTGTTTCTTTGAGAATGGGTGATGGTAGAGAGGTGATAGTATCTAATGAGCAGGAACAGCTAGCCTCCTTATTTGTTTCAGCTGTTGCAGCCAGGAGGTTGATTAGAAAGGGGTGTGAAGCCTTTCTTGCTCATGTGGTAGATACTAGAGTGAAGGGTTCTTCCATTGATAGTATTGCCACAGTTGCAGAGTTCCCTGATGTTTTTCCAGAGGAGTTGCCAGGATTGCCTCCTGAGAGAGAGGTGGAGTTTGGTATTGAATTGTTGCCTGGTACCACTCCTATTTCTATTACTCCTTACAGAATGGCACCAGCAGAATTGAGGGAGTTGAAAGTGCAATTACAGGAGTTGTTGGACAAAGGATTTATTCGCCCCAGTGTTTCTCCTTGGGGAGCTCCTGTGCTATTTGTGAAGAAGAAAGATGGTACTATGAGGTTGTGTATCGATTATAGGCAATTGAACAAGGTGACTATTAAAAATAAATATCCTTTGCCTAGAATCGATGATCTCTTTGATCAATTGAAAGGTGCAGCTGTGTTTTCTAAAATTGATTTGAGATCTGGGTACCATCAGCTGAGAGTCAGAGCTGAGGATGTTCCGAAGACTGCCTTTAGGACCAGGTATGGGCATTATGAATTTCTAGTTATGCCTTTTGGTCTAACGAATGCACCTGCAGCTTTTATGGATTTGATGAATAGGGTGTTTAGGCCCTATTTGGATCAGTTTGTAGTGGTCTTCATTGATGATATACTGGTGTATTCGCGGAATGAAGAGGAACATGATATGCATCTGCGGATTGTGTTGCAGATTTTGAGAGAGAAGCAGTTATTTGCCAAATTGTCGAAGTGTGAGTTCTGGTTGGATCAAGTTGCTTTTCTCGGACATATTGTTTCAGCGGAAGGCATTAGAGTTGATCCAAGTAAAGTTGAAGCTATTCTGAATTGGAGTCCACCCAAGTCTGTGACAGAGATTAGAAGTTTTCTGGGTTTGGCAGGCTATTACCGACGGTTTGTGAAAGGGTTTTCTTTGATAGCTACTCCACTCACCAGATTACTTCGAAAGGGAGTGAGATTTGTGTGGACAGATCAGTGTCAGGCTAGTTTTGAGCAGTTGAGAGAGTTGTTGACTCAAGCGCCTGTTCTTACTTTATCTGTTGAAGGCAAACCATATGTGATCTACAGTGATGCTTCACATAGAGGTTTGGGGTGTGTATTGATGCAGAAAGGGAAAGTTATAGCTTATGCATCTCGACAGTTGAAACCGCATGAGCTTAACTATCCGACACATGATTTGGAATTGGCTGCCATTGTGTTTGCATTAAAGATTTGGCGCCACTATCTGTTTGGGGAGAAATGTTTCATCTACACTGATCACAAGAGTTTGAAGTATTTGGGTGTCCAGAAAGAACTCAATCTTCGTCAGAGGAGATGGTTAGAATTGATTAAAGACTACGACTGCTTGATTGACTATCATCCAGGTAAAGCAAATGTTGTTGCTGATGCCTTGAGTCGGAAGTCTTTAGCTGGTTTAACAGTTTACTCGCTCTCGTTGCTTGTTGAGTTGAGAGCATTGCATGCCAGTTTTGTACCTTGTGTTGATGGTGCATTATTGGCACAGTTGCAATTGAAGCCGATTTTGTTATATCAGATCAAAGAAGCTCAGTTGGCCGATAAGAAGATTCAGAAGATTATTTCAGATTGTAAGAATGGGAAGACAAGAGATTTTGTTGTGAAAGACGATGGGAGTCTCTGGTTTAAAAACCGATTGTGTGTACCCGATGATGCTGAATTGAAAAGAGTCATTTTAGAAGAAGCACATCAGTCAGTGTTTGCTATGCATCCGGGTAATACGAAGATGTATCATGATTTGAGACAGCATTATTGGTGGATTGGGTTGAAGAGAGACATTGCAGATTTTGTGTCGAAATGTCTCACTTGTCAGAAGGTTAAAGCAGAGCATCAAGTTCCAACCGGGTTGCTTCAACCATTGTCAGTGCCAGAATGGAAGTGGGAAAGAGTGGCAATGGATTTTGTGTCTGGTTTGCCATTGACACAAAAGAAGCATGATGCTATATGGGTGATTGTGGATAGATTGACTAAGACAGCTCATTTCCTTCCGGTTCGAATGGATTACTCTTTGGAGAGATTGGCTGAGCTGTATATCCATGAGATTGTGAAACTGCATGGTGTTCCAACTTCTTTAGTGTCTGATCGAGATCCCAGGTTTACTTCCAGATTTTGGAAGAGTTTGCATAGTGCTTTGGGTTCTCGACTGCACTTCAGCACTGCTTTTCATCCACAGACGGATGGACAGTCAGAGAGGGTGATACAGATTATTGAGGACATGTTGAGAAGCTGTGTCATCGATTTCTCTGGAAGTTGGGATAGGTTTTTACCTCTTGTGGAGTTTGCTTACAACAACAGTCACCGGTCCAGCATTGGTATGGCACCGTTTGAAGCATTGTATGGCAGACGGTGTAGGACACCTCTTTGTTGGAATGAGCTTGGAGATAATAAGTTGGTTGGTCCTGATTTGATTCAAGAAACTGAAGAAAAAGTAAAGTTGATTCGAGGCAGGTTAAAAGCAGCTTCAGACCGACAGAAATCTTATGCAGATCTGAAAAGAAGAGATATAGAGTTTAATGTTGGAGATAAGGTATTTCTGAAAGTGTCTCCTTGGAAGAAGATTTTGAGGTTCGGTCGGAAAGGAAAATTGAGTCCTCGTTTCATTGGGCCGTATGAAGTGTTAGAAAGAGTTGGGCCAGTGGCGTATCGACTTGCTTTGCCACTTGAGTTGGATCGTATTCATAATGTATTCCATGTTTCTATGTTGAGGAGATATAGGTCGGATCCATCTCATGTGTTGCCATTTGAGTCTATCGAAGTGAGCCCAGATTTGACATTTGAAGAGGAACCAGTTGCTATCTTGGCACATGATGTGAAAGAATTGAGAAACAAGCAAGTGCCATTGGTGAAGATTCTTTGGAAGAATCATGCAAAAGAAGAAGCGACTTGGGAGAGTGAACAATCTATGCGAGAGCAATATCCGCAGTTGTTTCAGCTTTGATATCAGGTAATTTCGAGGACGAAATTTTCTTTTTAGAGGGGGAGAATTGTAATATCCCTATGCATGCCCTAGAAGTTTTGTTGTTGTTGTTGTTGGTTTGAATTGAGAAATGGGAAGAGAATGTTTTTGTATGGTGGTTGGGAAAGAAAAGAGGGTTTAGAGATAATTGTATATGTTGCTTATATGGTGATATATATAACATATAAAGTGGTCAAAATGGAAAGTCAAGGAAAGAGGATATTTTTGTGTTGGTTGTGAATTACTTAAATGGGTATAGATATGACAAAAGCTTAGTTAAATGGATGAGGGTATTATAGTAATTTTCTTTTGGATGGGTATTTAATGCCTATTGACTTTGTGTTTCTTCATCATTTCTTCTTCTTGTTGTTGTTGGGTGGCCGGCTCATTAAAGAGAGAAGAGAGCAAGAGAACAAGTGATGGTTTTGATGATTTCAAGTTCAAAGTGAAGGAAGTTTTCAAAGTTACAAGTTGGAGTTTCAAGGAATTTCATTATTTAGTAAGTTTGCTCTTGTTTACTCTTGTTATTTTTGAAGTTATGCTTGAGTTGAGTTGTGATTTGATGATGGTATGATTAAGTTGCTTATGGTGTGATTTTAAGTATTGATTTTGCTTGATAGATGAGAAGTTGGGTTGGTGTTGGTGATGGAAGAGTAAGAGTTGTGTTTAGTGATATTGTTTCTGTTTTACAATTAGTAAAGGCTGTGATTTGTATGATTTTTAATTAATTATAGAAAAATGTTCTTGAAGTGAATTTTTGATATGTTGTGCCTCTATGAGTCTAGAATGACTGAAAAATATATTGATTCGATTTTGGATAGGTTATGAGTTTAGAAAGATTATTTTTATTAGACCTGTTCCAGCAGGTACCTTAACTGAGACAGCTCTATTTCGAGATTTTTAATAAAATGTAGAAAAATCATATCCAATTGAATTTTGGATATGTTGTTTCTTAGTGAGTCTAGTATTTGAGAAAAATAATTTGAAACCACGTTGATTGAATTTGATTTATGGAATTCACAAAGTTCAGAACTGCTGCCAGGATGCAGGGCAATTGGGGCAGTCTGGTTAGGTGAACTATTTGACCAAGATTTTGAGTTCAGTTTGATCTGAAATTTTAAAGGAATGATTTTAAGATACAAAACTAAATTCTGTAAAAGTTTTAGAATTTTTAGTCAAGTAGATTATTTTATACAATTTTTCAAAATAAGGATAAAATGGAGTCTAAAACCAGAATGTACTATTCATATGGTCATTTTGCTAATATTCCTTTTGGATTAGGTTGTGAAGAGGTTGAATTGCCCTAATTGCATTGTTGAGATTGAATAATTTTATGTTATGCATTGTGAATGGTAATGTGTTTCATGAGTAATGCACATTGAAATGTTATACCAAAGATGTTATAGTGATTCAAATGAAATATGATTGAAGCATGCATTGATGATAGGATTGAATAATAATGTGAGTGTTTAGATAATGTAATGAATATTGTATATAATGATTGCTTAACTTGCTTGTGAAAAAGAAATGAATTGAAAAGGTATTGATAAGTTTAATGAACGGACCTATCCGTCTCCTGCGGAACCATGCGGACCCAGTGGGTTGGGCAACCGATCTTGGACTACCGATCTGGTAGGAGGAAGGTTTGATATAGTCAGTATTATACGTACCTATTTGCCTCCTGCGGAACCATGCGGACCCATTGGAATGGGCAACCGAACTTGGACAACCGACCTGGATGGGGAAAGGTATGTTACTGATAATGTTATACGTGCCTTTTTGCCTCCTGCGGACCCTTGGGATTGGAGGGCAACCGACCTGGTTGGGAAAGGGTACGTATATAAAGTCATAGTTGTTGGCTATAATGATAAATTTAAATGAGTATAATGAATGGTGCTATTATATGAATATTGATGTGACATTGAACAAAGCAACATATTGAATAAATAATATGCTTTTGATTGATATATGTAATTAATTTGTGACATTGCATTTTAGCATGAATTATCTTACTAAGCCCTTGGCTTAGCGCGATAGTGTTTAATCGCGCAGGTAATAGAGCTGATAGAGTCGAACCCGAGAGTTCATCAAGACCAAGTGAGAGTAGACCTTGAAGAGTTGATTTTGGGAACTTAAAGATCAGAAGAGAATTGCCAATCATGTATACTTCTTTATATTTTGTAAAGTAATGTTTATAATGTAAAAAAATGGATATTTTTAAATATGTACTCAAGTGTTTGTAAATATGTACATATTTTATAACTTCCGTTGTGTAATATTTAAATGTATATATATATATAACTAATATGCTTTGTTTTATAAGTAAATGATCTACTTTTCTATAATGTATAATGATAAGGGTATTGTATCAAATTTAAAGTGTTTTGAACTAGAAGTGTAAATCTTTTTTTCAGGTTGTAGTTGAGGTTATAAGGGGGATTTATTGGAAGTGTACTGAGAATGATTTTGTTTGCATTGGTTTGTGTAAAAAAAATGTTTTCAAAAATCCAGTTTTGTCGACACTTGGGACTCAATTTTTAAGTGAAACTATGGCAAAATTTCTATAAAAATTGGAACTAAAATTTAACTAAGTAAAATTGGTAGCAACATTAGGTTAGTGTGGCACCTCTACTCAGCTTACACACGTAGGTCGGGAAGGGGTGTTACAGAGCATGTAAGTGACTTTAAGTAGATAATATTGCTTATTGTTGGATTATGCGTGTGTAGGCCAAAGTGATAAAAGAGGTGGAGTTTAAGGTTTGGCTTGGAAAAAAGGAATAAGGTTAGTACATATTTAAAAGATTTGTGATTTTATTAAATATGATTTGATATAATGTATATGTTGTCTTTGAAAAGTGGATATCCACATAACCTATGCAATGAGGCATAGTTATGTGATAAATGTCACATTGGGTATTTTCCCAATGTAAAATTAGTGGTTATAAATTGAGTGCATGTGGTATGAGAGTTGAGCCATTGTAGAATGGCTATTACAATGGTTATGCATTTATTGTTTAAATAGTGAAAAATGCTAAAAGTGTATAGAAAAAAAATGAACAATGAATAATTAATAAATATTAATAATGTGATAAGAAAAGAGTACAATTTTGCTCACTTTAAAGAATATATAATATTCTTTAATGTGACATTATTATGAACCAATGTGTTGTATATATATTGAAAAAGTATAGATATTGAATAAAGACATAAGAAATGTAAAAGAATGTGTGGAGTGAGTCACATTGTGAATGTGACTCCAAGATATATAATGTGAATAAAATACTAAGCAAGATGCTCAAAGAGAAAGAGACCATAAGATGGTGCTCATGATATGGAATAATCACAAGAGATGTGGGAATTGTGAATGATGTGATGAAAAGTTATCATATAATAAGATGGTTACTTGGAAATGTGCATAATATGATATGTATGTGTGTTACCTTGCATAATTACACATTTCAAAAAATTAAGAATCGTATTATACCGAGGAGGTGGATTCAGGTGAAATATATGACACTTGCCTCCGGTGTTGAGAGAGGAAAGCCTTCAGGTGATTTATGTGACATTTACACTCGTCTCGATAGAGGCAACCTACAGGTGATTATATAACACTAGCCTCGATGCCCATAAGGGTGGCCTTCAGGTGATTTATGTGGCACTTACCCCGATGTCGAGATAGACTAAATTGATATTTCTGGAACTTGGATATTGTGCATGAGCTGGTTGGGCCCAACGTGTAAATGTATGTGTGAATATTTGTGTAATGTTATGATCGTATTGTGTTTCTATGGTTTATAAAACCATGAGTTTTGTTGAGGGTCACATTTATAGTTAAGTAAGTGTATAGTGAATTGTGAGGTGGCATAATGTATTATATGTCATCATATTATGCATTTGAAGCCAACACTGAAAAATGTGACATGTTGGTGGGTGCTATGAGTTGATGTAGATTTGAATAAATAGTGCATGTTGTATTATAAAAATGAGCAATTTAAATTATATGTTTATGATTATTAGAAATATACCACTAAGCTCTTGAGCTTAGCACGATAATGTGTATCACGCAGGTATTAGAAGTGAAGACATGGTGAACCGGTGTGTGATTGAGACTTGAAGATGTGGGTACAACGAGACCAACTTGGAGGCTGATGCATTCATGTATAGTTTATGTGCGGTGTAATGTGTGTCTTGTGTAGTAAAAAATTATATATATATTAGACATGTTTTGGGAAAAAGGTTATTGTGTATATGTGAACATTTTAATAAGTATTGTTATGTAAAATATGAAATTGCAATATACATTGGTATTATTTGAGAATTTTTGAATATGTTTGGAGAAATAATGGAGTCTTGGAAATGTATGTATTTGGAAGTGAAAATTTTTATACAGGTTGTGTTTTTTATTATTTTTTGGAATGTTCAAATTATAAACAAAATTCTCGCGAATTTTTTTCAGTGATTTTTTATAAATTTATTTAATTATATTTTAATTTAATATTATTTAGAAAAAGTGATTCTATAGTGAATTATCGTACCACCTTTGTAATCTATATATATACTCTACATATACAGAGTATATGTATTGTACGTTTATAGGGTGGGTGTTACACTAAAAAAATACTAATTTAGGGTCAAAATATTCTTTTAATTATTTTATGGGGAACTTCATGTCTATTTAATTTAATAATTATTTTCTTTAATTATTTTATTATCTTAATACTTAAAGCTATAATTATCTATCCAATTATTATTAATTCTAAGATATTATGTGATGGATGGAGAGTGGAAGCATAATATTAGTTCAAGGAGATAATAATTTTAAGTAGAGTTTACTTAGAGATAAGAAAAATACTTAGGAGGTTGTTTAAAGATCTTCATAAAACTTAATGTACTTAATTAATTCTTGTGATCACGAAAGTACACATAGGAATTAATATCATTATTAGTTTTATATTTAGAGAAAGACTAAAACTTAATTTAGAAATATCTAACTAATAATAAAAGGAAAATACAATTGAGTTAATATCTTAGAAAAACCATAAACAATCAATTGAAAAGTCCAACCCTAATATTTAATTATAAGAGATAAATTAAATTAGTTTTCTTATATTTAAAATAAATTGCTTTTTTAAATAATAAATAATTTAATTATTTGGTATTTAGAATTAACCATTTATTACGGGAATGATACTCTACTCACTCTTTATTACTTGTTCGTGATATTGTGCACTTACATTTAGGCTAAATATAGAGCAACACTTCTTTAATGCCAATATGGAGGGAAGTTATTAAAGGCAGGTAAGGGGTATATTAGGGGTATATCTTCTTTGGACATAAGAGATATTTGAGCCTTCCATCTCTTATTGGGCATGGCAAGAAACATATTTTAAATTTCTTGAAGGAGAGATTATGTGAAGGAGTGAAGAATTGAAAGAATAATTTTTTATTTAGAGTCGATAAGGAGATCTTATTTAAAATTGTGACACAGGCAATACTCACTTATTGAATTAGTGTCTTCTACATACTATCTTTATTTGTTTGGATCTTCAAAAAATGATGAATTTTTTTTGGTGAGGTTCAAAGAAGAATAATGGTAGATCTTTGAATTGGTTATCATATGTTAAATTATCTTTGGCCAAGAAGGAAGGAGGAATGGGATTTCATAATTTTAGTTGCTTTAATATAGCTATGCTTGGCAATTAAGGATGGCAGCTAATCTCTCATCCTAATTCTTTAGCACGAAGGGTATATAAAGCTAAATACTTTTATGGGAAAATTTCATTGAGGAAGTGTTAGGTTCTAACCTAAGTTTCATTTGGAGTCTCCTTAATGCCAAGGATATGCTAAGAAAAGGCATTAGGTGGAGAATTGATGATGGATCCAATCTTAATGTCCAAAAAGAGCCATGAGCTTCTTTGATTTTAATTTTTATGTCACAACCAATATTGGGGAAGGACAAGAGTTTATGATCTTATGAATCATGAAGAAAGGAAGTGGGATTTTGGTAAGTTCTAGAGCTTATTTACTCAAGAATATTTCAATTAAATTTACCAAATTCCTTTATCTTTAAGGAGTAAGGGGGATAAATTAATTTGGCATTTCACTAAGGATGGCAACTACTCCGTGAAATCCAGTTATAATGTAATGGTTGATTATTTTTCAGATATAAATAATTTTAAAGTTAATGTTGATTGGAGTTTTATGTGAAAATTACAAGTTCCTCCTAAGCTATAGGATTTTATTTGGAGAATAGCCAAAGGTGTCTTGCTAACCAAGCAAACTCTTGTGACTAGAGGCTTACATATTGATGTTTATTGCTATAAGTGTAGGGGTGTTGAAGATATTGGTCATATACTATGTTCTTGCCAATTGCTCATGAAGCATGGTCCCATTTTAATGTTAATTTTTCTAGTGCAAACTCTGATGAATTTATACATGCCATTTATTCTTACTAGGAGTTGGCCAAGAGAGATTTGCTAGCCATGATAGAGTGGAATCTTTGCCATTTTCATAAATAAAGCAATATAGCATGGTCATGTGGCTATTATAAATGTAACTATTGATTTTGTGAATAGATGCCTTAATGAATGGATCCAATTCCATGGGAATAATAATGGCGAACAAACTCATGTCCAAAATGCACCTATAGCCATTAAATGAAAAAGGCCAACTGATGAGAGGTATAAATGCAATACGAATAGGTCTTTGGTTAATGATAGAAATAAAGTGGGCCTTGATGATGTCTTACAAGATGAAAATGGTAATTTTATTAGTTGTGTTATGGGTTTATATATTGGTACTTTTACCATAGAATTGTTGAAGTTGTGGATCTCAAAATAGTTTTTTATGGCTCCAAGTTAATGGTTGGATGAATATGGATATTGAGATTGATAATCAAGAAATCTATTTGACAATTATCTCTTAAAAGGATGATGAGACTAAATTTGGTTCTCTTATATTAGATTGTCATTATTTGCCTACTTGTATTATAAGTAGCAAATTATCTTAGGTTAAAAGACAAGCTGTAGACCTTTAATTTTGGCCTAGCCCGGTCCTAGGATTATATTGAGCTTTTTTTAAGAAAAATCAGACTAATTGGTTCAGTTGGCTAGAGCAGTTCGATATGAGCCTTGCTCATTTCGAATTAGTCTCAGCCAATTCAACATGAGGCCTCTATTTAGTTCAAATTTGGTCCAAATTCATTCCTAATTGTGTAAAAACTTGAAGACTCTAAGATAAATAGGAAGGTTTTTGAAGAGGATTGAGATTAATGGTAAGGAGTCGCCCTAATTTCCCGCTTATAAATACAAAGCAATTAGGCAGAGAGAGGGACGACAACAAAAAAAGAAATAGAAACAAAAGAAAGAGAGGGATTAGCAGGGCTTCAGGAGGAGGGATATACAGATTTTTGAAAACTCTATTGGTTTGAAAAACCAATTTTTAGGATATAAAGATTCAATTATAGACCATGGGTTCTACTGAGCAGGCCGATTTTTAATAATTAATTCTGTAGACCAAAAATTTTTATTATGCCATAAAGCTTTTTGTTTTAAGGGAAATTTTGAAGAAATAATTTGAGTTGATGGGTTTGAAACAACCAAATCATCTTTAGAAACGTTTTGAGTTATGGTTTTAGAATATTGTCCTAACTTTGCTTTAAAAGGGATAATAGAACTATTACCTAGGGCTTCAGGAGGAGGGAAGCCCATCTTTGATAGGGCTTTAAGGATTTCTAGTGATTGGGCCAGCTGAGAGACCCAAAGATCCATCTTTGCTTTATTATCTTCTTCTTGGACCGCATCAGCCCAAGAATTTATAGGTTTAGGGTTTGCTATACTATCTGAATGATCAGATAGGGCTTTAGGAGATTCTTCCTTTAGGGTTTCTTTAGCCTTATTGGCCATCTTCTTTTTGTTTTTCCCCATGATTCCTGAGAAGGAATTCACGAGTAAGGAAGTCAGGTAAACTATTATTCTTTCCTTTAATAAATTCAATATCAAAATCAAATATACTTAAAATAGCTTGCCACCTAGCAAAAATCTATTTTGACACAAGGTTTTTAACATCTTTTAATAAAACATCTTTAGCACTTTTACAATCAATTCTAAGTAAAAACCTTTGGTTTAATAAATCTGATTGAAATTTTGAAATACATAAAATAATACTCAAAATTTCTTTCTTTATGGTAGAATAGTTTAATTGGGTCGGACTCCAATGTCCTGAATAAAACTGGACTATGGTTTCTTTACCCTCTTTAACCTGCTTTAAAATTCCACCAAAACCTATATCCGATGCATCGGTTTCTACTATCTTAGAAGCTAATGGATCAGCTATATGTAGGCAAGGAATAATTTTAACTAGGGCTTTAACCTATCTAACTATACCAGAATGGACTTCAGTCCATGGGCCTGGATTTTTCTTTAATCTATCATGTAATGGTTTTATAGTCTTATTTAGATTGGGAAAAAAAATTCTATAACGTAATTTAAACAACCTAAAAATCTTTGTAACTGGGCTTTATTAATAATCTGATCAGGAAACTTATCTTCAAAAGCTAAGTTTCTTTCTATTGGTTCTATAATTTTCTGTTCTATATAGTGTCCTAAGAACCTAATCTTAGTCTGAAATAGAGACATTTTAGTTTTACTTAATACTAATCCGTTATATTTAATTACCATAAAAAATATCTTTAAATGTTTAAATTGTTCATCTATAGTTGTAGAGTATATTAATACATCATCAATGTATACTATACAAAATTTAATATATGGATTAAAAATATCATTCATCACCCTCTGAAACTCAGAGGGCGCATTCTTTAAACAAAAAGGCATAACATTCCACTCGTACTATCCAAATGGAACAGTAAATGCAGTCTTATACCTATCTTTAGGGTTAATCTAGATTTGCCAAAATCCTGATTTCATATCAAATTTACTAAAAATATTAGCTTTATATAATCTTCCTAACATATCTTTTTTATTTGGAATAGGATACCTAATCCATTTTACAATTTTATTTAAGGGTTTATAATTTATTACTAATCTAGGTACTACTCTTTCTATTTCAAAGGCCTTGTTCACATAAAATGAAGCACAAGACCAAGGGCTTCTAGACTTTGTAATTAATCCTTTATTTTCCAAATCATTTATTTCCTTTTTACAAAATTCAATCATATCAGGGGCCATTTGAATAGGCTGATCTTTAGTTGTAATAGACTTTTCATGAAAGCCTATTTCATATGGTAAGTCAACCATATGTTGCTTTCTATTCTAAAATACGTTTGGAATATCAGCACATAAGTCCTTTTCTATCTGTAATTTTAATTTATTAATTTTATCTTGTATAAATCTATTATTTAATTGTTCAATTATTTTTTGTAGATGATAATTATTTTTTAAATTACAAAGTTATTCTGACTTTGCCTTTATAAGAGCATTTATTTGTAATTCATTTATTGAATGTGCCTTTAAAATATTTAAATTTCTCTTTTTTGGTTTTTTCAAAAATGGGAAAACAATCTTTTGATTTTTAACTTTAAAACTTACACTATCATCATTTACAGAATAAGGCGTAATTAAATTCATAAATGGCTTTCCTAAGATTACCATATGATAAATATTAATTAAGATAAATACATTCTTTATTTTTAGATTTTTATCTATTATTGATGCTTCTGCTTTACCAAATATATTTAATTTAGAATTATTTGCAGCATATAAACTTTCTTTAGTTTTCTGCCAGAATATTTTAGGTACTAAATTAGATTTAATACAATTTAGGTCAGCTCCTGTGTCAAACAAGACTATAGTTTCTATATTATAATTATTTGAGAATTTTAGTTTTATCTTTATTAAATATTTTCTCGATGTTATTTCATGTAATATAAAAATTAAATTATCAGGGATTTTATCTTTACTTATTAAACTAATTTCATTATTATTATTATTAGTTTTTTCTTTACTAATTATCTGTTCAATATCTTCTTCTTTTCTTTCATCAGAAGAAGTTGAATTTAATAAAGACTTTATTATTTGTAAATCATGTTCTTGTTTATTCTTTAATTCTTTTAATTCTAATTTTATTTTTTTAATTTTCTTTTGTAATTCATTTATGGTAAATTTACTTTTTATTATTTTATTTTTATTTAATATTGTAGTTAAATCATATGTCTATTTACTAGTACTAGGCAATAATGAATGTTTGGGTTTTTCACCAGTATCATCTAATATTTTATTTCAGAATTTTTCTTGTATTTTAGGGTCACTTATATATTTTATTGCTTCTAATATAGATTCTTGTTCTTTAGTTAAAACATTTAATGATTTACTACTATATTCAGAACTAGTTTATCTTTCTATATCATAATCTGAATAGTCTTCAGAATCTGAATAGTCTAAATATAATTCATAAATTTTATTTAATACAGATTCATCTAAGTTTAGTTATTGTAAATTTTTTTATCAAATTTATAGAATCTTGATGTGTGACTTTTTCTTCCACATTTATAATATGTTAAATCTTTATATGATATAAAGTTTTTAACTTTTTATTTATATGTTTTTCTATTAGGTTTTCTATACTTATAAGGTTTGTAAGACATTTGTTTCTTATAATAATCATCTTTATCAAATGTTTTCTTATAAGGCTTTTAATGTTTTCTATAAGGCTTTTTAGGTTTTGTAGAAGAACACTGTCCACCACAGTCTTTATGTTTTCGTGTTATGCTATAATCAAATTGTTTATAGAAAGAACCTAGTTCTTATTTAGTTTTTCTCATTTCATATTTTAATGATTTTTGAAGCTTTATGTCTTGACAAAGTTTTAATCCTTCTTTTTGAACTATACTAAATAATTGTCCATAAGTTAACAGGTCATAAGGAATAGGATTTCCATAATCCTATTTTATATGATTTCTAACTTTCTCTCCTAAGAAAAAGGGCAATCATGCTAAGAACTTTTCCTTCCAGTAGGCCTGGTTGGAATCTTCTTTAAGCATTATCCTAGTTAGGAAAGTTATTTTATAAAACTGAAAGTCACTAAGTTTCTTACACCTAAGATTACTTAGTAATTCAGTATTTTTATCCTTTAAGTGAGTAGGGTCACCTATAAAATGAAGTGATATAGTCAGGATTAGTATTATCACTGCATCCTGAATAGTATCACTATACTAATTTAATATGGGTATACCATCTTCATAAGTTTTTGTGGCATTTAAAATTTCTAAATGTTGTTCATCAGTGAGATGGTTATCCCACCAACCTTTTAGTTGGCTTGTAAAGCCAGCTATAAGGAGTTCAGCTATAGTTTTATCTGAAGTTTCTGTTTGGGTTCTATAAGCATTGGCAGCCATTGTCATCTGCTGTAGAAGACTCAGAATATTGTATTCTGATAGGCTATCAATGTTCCATTTATATACTAAAGAGGCATTATATTTATACTGTGTTAAGGTATTAGGTCTATCTGTTATCCCTAAATCTGGGGCAGACATCCTAGGTACTATAGACTGATTAAACGTTATACGATTTATCTGTGGATCTATAGATTTGCTAAAAGATTCAATATCTTCAGATTCAGGTTGAGAATCTTCAACTGATTCTGATTCCTGTTCTTGGGTTACTATACTAACAATTTTAGAAACTTGAGATTGAGGTGTTTCTTATACTACTTGTTTTGACCTAGAAGAAGAGTCAATTTTACTCAATTGTTCTTTAATGGCTTTAACAAAATCAGAATCTTTAGATTTGATTTCTTTTTGTCCTGTTTTAGAAATTTTGAAAGGTTTAAAAACATGAGACTTAAGTTTTATCTTTAATATCATTTTTAACTTTTACTATTTTACCTTCTTTAATAGAACCTTCTATTCTATTTAATTGTTGTCCTATACTTAATAAATGTGCATTATTGAAATTATTTTGTTCTAATATTTTTTTATTCGGATCACTTTCTGATACTGTTTTAAATGGTGTTACTTGTATTTCTCTATCTCCATATAGGAATATACTTGATGCTTTAGGTGGATGTTCACTATGTATAATTTTATCATTTACTTTCCATTCTGTATCTTTATTTATAATATTTACTGGATTTATTAATTTTTCTGCTTTAAGTTTTCCTCTATAAATTCTTTTAAACCAATCAAAGAATTTCATATTGACTTCATAATATTTTATAAAACTAATATATTCTTCTTTAACTAATTCAAAGTCTTTTACTTTATTCATTACATTTTTTAGCTTATCTAGACTCTTTACTGTTGTTAATTCTTTATTTAACTTATCATTATTAAATACAAATTTTTTATTGATTACATTTAATTCTCTATCTATGTTTGCTATATTTTCTAGCATAAAGGAAGTTGTAGGTGACATAGGTGGAGAAAGAGACTATTCTATATTCTGTGGTTGGTTATAATTAGGGTTAGATTCTAAAGGGTTCATGGTTCCTGTTGGATTATAATATAGGTGTGGTACAGTTGTACTATAGTCTACACTTTTTAATTTATTACTTGATTCAGGTATATCTGATGTAGAATACCTAGGCTTTACTACAATTTGCAATACAGGTTTAGGTTCATTTTCTTTATATGAGGCGTATATAACAGAAGGTAACTGTGAGGCTCTACCTATATCTACTATTGAAACAGAGGAGGAAGTGTCTGAATATCTACTGCTTATACTATGTCTACTAAATTTTAATTTAACTTTACCGTCTTCATACTGTTCTATTTTACTGAATTATATGTTGGGCTTTACTATGTTTTTTGGTTCAAGAAGAGGAACATCGTCCTCTAAAACCCATTCATCAGGGAGACTAATATATTTCCACTAAATAGTCCTAGGAATTACTGTATTGATGAATGGGTTTTAGAGGACGTTGTTCCTCTTTCTGAACCAAAGAATATAGTAAAGCCCAACATAGAACTCAGTAAAATAGAACAGTATGAAGACGGTAAAGTTAAATTAAAATTTAGTAGACATAGTATAAGCAGTAGGTATTCAGACACTTCCTCCTCTTTTTCAACAGTAGATATAGGAAGAGTCTCACAGTTACCTTCTGTTATATACGCCTCATATAAAGAAAATGAACCTAAAACTGTATTGCAAACTGTAGTAAAGCCTAGATATTCTACATTAGATATACCTGAATCAAGTAATAAATTAAAAAATGTAGACTACAGTACAACTGTATCACACCTATATTATAATCCAACATGAACCATGAACCCTTTAGAATCTAACCCTAATTATAACCAACCGCAGAATATAGAACAATCTCCTTCTCCACCTATATCACGTACAGCTTCCTTTATGACAGAAAATATAGCAAACATAGATAGAGAATTCAATGTAATTAATAAAAAATTTATATTTAATAATGATAAGTTAAATAAAGAATTAACAGCAATAAAGAATGTAGATAAGCTAAAAATGTAATGAATAAAGTAAAAAACTTTGAATTAGTTAAAGAAGAATATATTAGTTTTTTAAATATTATGAAGTCAATATGAAATTCTTTGATTGGTTTAAAAGAATTTATAAAGGAAAACTTAAAGCAGAAAAATTAATAAATCCAGTAACTATTAGGAATAAAGATACAGAATGAAAAGTAAATGATAAAATTATACAGAGTGAATGTAACACCCCTTCCCGAACTACATATGTAAGCCGAGTAGAGGCGCCACACTATCCTAATGTTGCTACCAATTTTACTTAGTCAAATTTTTAGTTCCGATTTTTACAGAAATTTTGCCATAGTTTTGCCTAAAAATTTAGTCCCAAGTGTCGACAAAACTGGTTTTTAAAAACATTTTACACAAACCAATGCAAACAAAATCATTCTCAGTACACTCCCAATAAATCCCCCTTATAACCTCAACTACAACCTGCAAAAAGGATTTACACTTCTAGTACAACATAAAGTAAAGGTTTATTATAAAATACAATAGATAAAATATTTGTTCACTATGCAGCGAAAAATAAAAATATTTACAAATTCATATATATCCAAACTCAAGTTTTACAACCCATAAAATTTATACATTTCTTTGGCAGTCAGTCTTTGATCTTTAAGCCCACTATCAACACCTCAAAATCTAGACTTGACTCGGCCTAGAGGAACTCTCTGGTTCTTCCCTGTCACCTGCGCGAAGAATCACATTCGCGCTAAGCCAACAGCTTAGTTGTACAAATTACAGTGCTATGATGCTTTAATGCCATGCTAATGTCACACAATAAAGATTCAAGATCAATTTAAGAGAATATTATATTTCAAATCTTACCGGTTTCAATAATGTATGTATAGTAGTCATCTCATTATTCATTTGTTTCACCATTCAATAGTCACATTTAAATAAACACAAGCATGGGCCCAAAAATAATCTAATATGCTATTCAAAGTTCAGAGTTACTGTTTTGGTCTATAATCATAATCATCAATACATTTATCCATGGATATTCAACTAGATTTGAGTTTACGACCCAGTCATTTCACCCAATCTAGTTTTAATAATTTGTTTTTGAGGTTTACGACCCGGTCATTTCATCCCAAAAACATCACATTTCACATTTTTTTTCAACTGGAATCGGCTTACGACCCGGTCATTTCACCTATCCAGTGATTCATAGGCATGCCGCCAAAACCAGAACTCTGAAAATTGAATAAACATATTAGGCACACAATCATTTTATTTATCTCTTTTTCAATCTCTTTCCATTTCATTTCTCACAATTAATTAGGCAACCATGCCTCCATTATATATTTCATTTGCATATCATAGCCAATAACCATGGCATCATATCTCAAATGATCTCAAATCACAATAAAACAATTCTTCATAACATCATATCTTTCACATTTCATATTCCATATTTCATTTCATCATTCAAATGGATATAATCAATGGCATTAACACATATTTTACATATTCATCACAATATTCACATCATACCAAACATACATTATTAATATGCATTAACAATGTATTAGATTTCTTAACACATTTACAATCAAATGTATGTTAAATCTCAACATCATATGAATGTATGAAATAATGTAATTTGTACTTACCTTAAAACCAACTCACACCAATCTATACACTTACTCTTCCAAGAATCCTCAACACTTAAGCTAGGGCAATTCAACCTCTTCACAACCTAATCCAAAAGGAGTATTAGCAAAATGACCATATGAATAGTACATTCTGGTTTTAGACTCTACTCTATCCTTATTTTGAAAATTTGTATAAAATAATCTACTTGACTAAAAATTCTAAAAATTTTACAGAACTAAATTTTACATCTTAAAATCATTCCTTTAAAATTTCAGATCAAACTGAACACAAAATCTTGATCAAATAGTTCACCCAACCAGACTGCCCCAATTGCCCTACATCCTGGCAGCAGTTCTGAACTTTGTGAATTCCATAAACTAAATTCAATCAACGTGGTCCCAAATTATTTTTCTAAAATACTAGACTCACTAAGAAACAACATATCCAAAATTCAATTGAATATGATTTTTCTACATTTTATTAAAAATCCCGAAATATAGCTGTCTCAGTTAAGGTACCTGCTGGAACAGGTTTAGTAAAAATAATCTTTCCAAAATCATAACCATTCCAAAATCGAATCAACATATTTTTCAGTCATTCTAGACTCATAGAGGCACAACATATCAAAAATTCACTTCAAGAACATTTTTCTATATTTAATTAAAAATCATACAAGTCACAGCCTTTACTAATTGTAAAACAGAAAACAATTTCACTAAACACAACTCTTACTCTTCCATCACCAACACCAACCTAACTTCTTATCTTTAAACTAAAACCAACACCATAATTAATTAAATCAAACATACTTCAACATACTACAACCAACACACTCCTAATTCAAACATCTACCATCAAACTCAAACCTTACTTCAAGAAAACAAAAGAAATCAAGAGAGAAAACTTACCAAAATAATAAAACCTCTTGGAGTTTCACTTAATCACTTGAAAACCCCTTCAATTTTGAGCTTGAACATCAAAACAAAACTTGCTCTCTCTTGCTATAGGGTGGCCGGCCATGGAAAGAGAAAGGAAAGAAGAAGAAAAATGAGAAAAGTCAACTTCCTCTTCTCTTTAAATCTCCACCAAACAATTCAAAATGAAAATGACTAAAATACCCTCTTTAAAACATTCCAACTCTTATATCATTCATTTGCCCTTTTTAGTAACTTCACACTTCACAAATTAAATATCTTCTTACCTTGACCCACCATTTTGACCAACATATATGTTACATATATTATCATATATACAACATATACATTCTCTTTAAATAATCTTTTCCTTTTTTAATAACACATATACATTAGATTCAAATGAAATAACAATTATATCAATACTTCTAGGGCACATTTTGGGATATTACAGTGAACATCCACCTAAAGCATCAAGTATATTCCTATATGGAGATAGAGAAATACAAGTAGCACCATTTAAAACAGTATCAGAAAGTGATCCAAATAAAAAAATATTAGAATAAAATAATTTCAGTAATACACATTTATTAAGTATAGGACAACAATTAAATAGAATAGAAGGTTCTATTAAAGAAAGTAAAATAGTAAAAGTTGAAAAAGATATTAAAGATAAAAAAACTTAAGTTCCATATTTTTAAACCTTTCGAAGTTTCTAAAACAGGACAAAAAGAAGTCAAATCTAAATATTCTGATTTTGTTAAAGCTATTAAAGAACAATTGAGTAAAATTGACTCTTCTTCTGGGTCAAAACAAGTAGTACAAGAAACACCTCAATATAAAGTTTCTAAAACTATTAGTATAGTAACCCAAGAACAGGAATCAGAATCAGTTGAAGATTCTCAACCTGAATTTGAAGATATTGAATCTTTTATTAAATCTATAGATCCACAGATAAATTGTATAACGTTTAATCAGTCTATAGTACCTGATTTAGGGATAACAGATAGACCTAATACCTTAATACAGTATAAATATAATGCCTCTTCAGTATATGAATGAAACATTGATAGCCTATCAGAATACAATATTTTGAGTCTTCTACAGTAGATGACAATGGCTGCCAATGCTTATAGAACCCAAACAGAAACTTCAGATAAAATTATAGTTGAACTCCTTATAGCTGGCTTTACAAGCCAACTAAAAGATTGGTGGGATAACCATCTCACTGATGAATAATATTTAGAAATTTTAAATGCCACAAAAACTTATGAAGATGGTATACCTATATTAAATGAGTATGGTGATACTATTCAGGATGCAGTGGCAATACTAATCCTGACTATATCACTTTACTTTATAGGTGACCCTACTCACTTAAAGGATAAAAATACTGAATTACTAAGTAATCTTAGGTGTAAGAAACTTAGTGACTTTCAGTTTTATAAAACAACTTTCTTAACTAGGATAATGCTTAGAGAAGATTCCAACCAGGCCTTCTGGAAGGAAAAGTTCTTAGCAGGATTGTCCTTTTTCTTAGGAGAGAAAGTTAGAAATCATATAAAATAGGAGTATGAAAATCATATTCCTTATGACCTGTTAACTTATGGACAATTGTTTAGTATAGTTCAAAAAGAAAGATTAAAACTTTGTCAAGACATAAAGCTTTAAAAATCATTAAAATATGAAATGAGAAAAACTAAACGAGAACTAGGTTCTTTCTGTAAACAATTTGATTATAACATAACACGAAAATATAAAGACTGTGGTGGACAGTATTCTTCTACAAAACCTAAAAAGCCTTATAGAAAATATTATAAGAAGCCTTATAAGAAAAAAAATTTGATAAAGATGATTATTATAAGAAACAGAAGCCTTACAAACCTTATAAGTATAGAAAACCTAATAGAAAAATATATAAACAAAAAGATAAAAACTTTATATCATATAAAGATTTAACATGTTATAAATGTGGAAGAAAAGGTCACACATCAAGATTATATAAATTTGATAAAAAAAATTACAAGAACTAAACTTAGATGAATCTGTATTAAATAAAATTTATGAATTATATTTAGACTATTCAGATTCTGAGAAAATAAATCAAATAGATGATATAGAAACATAAACTAGTTCCGAATAAAGTAGTAAATCATTAAATGTTTTAACTAAAGAACAAGAATCTATATTAAAAGCAATAAAATATATAAGTGACTCTAAAATACAAGAAAAATTCTTAAATAAAATATTAGATGATACTGGTGAAAAACCTAAACATTCATTATTGCCTAGTACTAGTAAACAGACATATGATTTAACTATAATATTAAATAAAAATAAAATAATAAAAAGTAAACCTACCATAAATGATTTACAAAAAGAAATTAAAGAAATAAAATTAGAATTAAAAGAATTAAAGAATAAACAAGAACATGATTCACAAATAATAAAGTCTTTATTAAATTCAACTTCTTCTGATGAAGAAGAAGAAGAAGATATTGAACAGATAATTAGTAAAGAAAAAACTAATAATAATAATAATGAAATTAGTTTAATAAGTAAAGATAAAATGCCTAATAATTTAATTTTTATGTTACATAAATAACATCGAGAAAATATTTAATAAAGATAAAACTAAAATTCTCAAATAATTATAATATAGAAGCTATAGCCTTGTTTGACACAGGAGCTGACCTAAATTGCATTAAACCCAATTTAGTACCTAAAAGATTCTGGCAGGAAACTAAAGAAAGTTTATCTGCTGCAAATAAATCTAAATTAAATATACTTGGTAAAGCAGAAACATCAATAATAGATAAAAACTTAAAAATAAAGAATATATTTATCTTAACCAATATTCATCATATAGTAATATTAGGAACGCCATTTATAAATTTAATTTTGCCTTATTCTGTAAATGATGATAGTGTAAGTTTTAAAGTTAAAAATCAAAAGATTATTTTTCCATTTTTGGAAAAACAAAAAAAGAGAAATTTAAATCTTTTAAAGGCACATTCAATAAATGAATTACAAATAAATGCTCTTATAAAGGCAAAGTCAGAATAACTTTATAATTTAAAAAATAATTATCATCTACAGAAAATAAATGAACAATTAAATAATAGATTTATACAAGATAAAATTAATAAATTAAAATTACAGATAGAAAAGGACTTATGTGCTGATATTCCAAACGCATTTTGGAATAGAAAGCAACATATGGTTGACTTACCATATGAAATAGGTTTTGATGAAAAGTCTATTACAACTAAAGCTCGGCCTATTCAAATGGCGCCTGATATGATTGAATTTTGTAAAAAGGAAATAAATGATTTATAAAATAAAGGATTAATTACAAAGTCTAGAAGCCCTTAGTCTTGTGCTGAATTTTATGTGAACAAGGCCTCTGAAATAGAAAGAGAAGCACCTAGATTAGCTATTCCAAATAAAAAAGATCTGTTAGGAAGATTATATAAAGATGATATTTTTAGTAAATTTGATATGAAATCAGGATTTTGGCAAATCCAGATTAGCTCTAAAGATAGGTATAAGACTGCATTCACTGTTCTATTTGGATAGTACGAGTGGAATGTTATGCCTTTTGGTTTAAAGAATGCACCCTCTGAGTTTCAGAGATTGATGAATGATATTTTTAATCCATATACTAAATTTTGTATAGTATACATTGATGATGTATTAATATACTCTATAACTATAGATGAACATTTTAAGCATTTAAAGATATTTTTTATGGTAATTAAACATAACGGATTAGTATTAAGTAAAACTAAAATTTCTCTATTTTAGACTAAGATTAGGTTCTTAGGACACTATATAGAACAGAAAATTATAGAACCAATAGAAAGAAACTTAGCTTTTGGAGATAAGTTTCCTGATCATATTATTAATAAAGCCCAGTTACAAAGATTTTTAGGTTGTTTAAATTACGTTATGGAATTTTTTTCCAATCTAAATAGGACTATAAAACCATTATATGATAGACTAAAGAAAAACTCAGGCCCATGGATTGAAGTCCATTCTGGTATAGTTAGACAGGTTAAAGCCCTAGTTAAAATTATTCCTTACTTACATATAGCTGATCTATTAGCTTCTAAGATAGTAGAAACTGATGCACCAGATATAGGTTTTGGTGGAATTTTAAAGCAGGTTAAAGAGGGTAAGAAACCATAGTCCAGTTCTATTCAGGACATTGGAGTCCGACCCAATTAAACTATTCTACCATAAAGAAAGAAATTTTGAGTATTATTTTATGTATTTCAAAATTTTAATCAGATTTGTTAAATCAAAGGTTTTTACTTAGAATTGATTGTAAAAGTGCTAAAGATGTTTTATTAAAAGATGTTAAAAACCTTGCCTCAAAACAGATTTTTACTATGTGGCAAGCTATTTTAAGTATATTTAATTTTGATATTGAATTTATTAAATGAGAGAATAATAGTTTACCTGACTTCCTTACTCGTAAATTTCTTCTTAGGAATCATGGGGGAAAACAAAAAAAAGATGGCCAATAAGGCTAAAGAAACCCTAAAGGAAGAATCTCCTAAAGCCCTATCTGATCATTCAGATAGTATAGCAAACCCTAAACCTATAAAGTCTTGGGCTGATGCGGTCCAAGAAGAAGATAATAAAGCAAAGATGGATCTTTGGATCTCTCAGCTGGCCCAATTACTAGTAATCTTTAAAGCCCTATCAAATATGGGCTTCCCTACTCCTGAAACCCCAGGTAATAGTTCTATTATCCCTTTTAAAGCAAAGTTAGGACATTCTTCTAAAACCCTAACTCAAAACGTTTCTAAAGATAAGTTGGTTGTTTCAAACCCATCAACTCAAATTATTTCTTCAAATTTTCCCTTAAAACAAAAAGCTTTATGGCATAATAAAAATTTTTGATCTACAGAATTAATTATTAAAAATGGGTCTGCTCAGCCCCATGATCTATAATTGAATCTGTATATCCTAAAAATTGGTTTTTCAAACCAACAGAGTTTTCAAAATCCCAAGAATATTATCTTAATATTCTTATGGATTCTGATTCTTTGTTTTTAAAGTATAACTATAGTCAGTAGGATAAGGCTGTCATAGCCTATTCTTCTTTCACAATAAAGAAAATTCTCCATCCTTCTGAATGGGAAAAATCATTGCACGTTCCTGTGCAATTTAAAGCTCTCTCTTCTAAAGCCCATTGTTCTTTCTATAGTTATTGGGATTATGTAGATACCTGGTCTAAAGCCTGTTTTCCAAAACCCTGAAAAAACTCATTCCTGGCTTATCTATTTTGATACCAATATAACGACAAACAACCTCCCTTTTTGGTTCGTTGATTGGTGATATTACTGTGGCCATGATGATCGATCACTACCACAAGATGTACAATTGACCTACCAATATTATAAAGCTCATCTAAATCCTACTCCATATGAGAAGAAATTTCCTCCTCTTCTTCTCTTTTGTCTAACTTTCAGTATACCTTGGGTATATCGGTGATATTTTGACACTTCTATTCAATCAGGTACCAATATCCATGTTGTATTGAGAAAAACAAAAGTCAAGTGGTGGACTGCTTTTCTCAATTCTACCACTGAGGAAATAGTAAAGCAATGACTCTTAAAAAGGAACTATGGTGGCTTTGACCCAAAGCTATCGGTCTCTTTTGGAGCTCAAAGAGCCCATAATATAACCCTTCTTGCAGCTGCCAAGACTGCAGAAGAATATAGAACTTTGATGGAACAAATGATTGAATCTCTTCCTTCGACCTCTGAGCCCATTAAGCCCAGCAAAACCTGCTCTGTTGGATCATCCAATAAAGCCCAATCCAAAAGATTTAAAGCTCCATCCAGAAGAAGAAAATCTCCTTCATCTTCTTCGGATTCCTCTTCGTCATCCATGACATCATCTTCCACTGAGACATTTGACTCAGATTATTGCCCCAGTAATGAGGATGACTGCTATGGGATCTTGTCTCCCATTAAAATAAAAAGTAAAAAAGAAAAAGAAAAACATATCTGATTCTGACCCAGACTCGTCAGAATAAAGGTAGAATAAACCTTATTTCTTTACTAAAGTCAATAAAAGTGGTGCCTACTGACAGAATACTGTTCATCAATAGTATTTACCAGAGAAAAATCAACAATAAAGTCAGAAGAACTGTTCATCCACAGTTCTCCACAGTAAAGCAAATAGTACCTCCGACAAGGTACTATTTTTCTACAGTTACAGACGCGTGAAGGTACAGTAAAAGTAAATAGTAACGATATGTTACTATTCATCCACATTATCAGACATGTGACAAGAACAGTGTGAAGTTAAAACCTCTGTCTATATTAAGGAGCCTATTTTGAAGCTGAAAAGGATTCGGAAACCTCTCATCCACACACAGAAGACATTGAAGAACCTTCAAGCTTTAGTCTTAGCTTTCCTTTCTTTTTCCTTCTTCACTTAAATTTCTTCCATTTCTGTATCTTCTTCCTCTATTGATTCTTTTGTAAGTTATTTATATTAAAGCTTGTATTTCATGTTTAAAGTTTTATTTTGTATAAGTATGCTCTGCACTTGCAACGAAAGTTGATCTGGTGCATCAGAAACCTATAAAGTTTTATTTTATTTATATCTTATTAGTATAAGCTGGACACCTGGTTGTAACGACTACTGGCTGTGAGCAGAATTTATAAGCCTGTGGTACCTGGTATAACGAAAAGCACTATACTAATAATTGATTATTGTATTTCCTTTAAAGTTTTGTTATATAAATATTTATTTAAGCTATATGTTCTTTTAATTATGCTCTTTAAATTTATTTATTTAACTTATTTATTTATATGTTTTTAATATATGCTTTTAATTTATTTCTTTAATTTATTTTAATATAGTCTTTTACATTTGTTTATATTTAATGATTATTTAATTTTACTATCTGTTTAGATTTAAGAGTGGTGCTTATGTCTGATTGTTTGTTATTTTAATTAAAGCTTTTAAAAATTACTTTATCCCCTGTAAGATCATTTTAGTTTTTATCCCCTGATTACTTTATCCCTTGATTGTTTGTTGGTATCAGAGCCATAGGCTCCGCGGACTTATTGGAGTACTCATCTACTCATACGAATGAAATAATCCAAACCCAAAAAATTTTCCACCAAGTTATGTTCCAAACTCAAGGGCAGTATAAAGAATATTAGAGAATTATATAAATAATTCCTAAACTTTCATAATTTTTTCATAAAAATGCATAAATTTTAATTTGTCAATTAAAAATCATTTAACTTTTAATATTGTACTAATTAAATTCCCAAACCCCCTGCTGAGTATGACCATCCCTTTAGGATGAAATTCAACCACCAAAGCAAATCTCGAGGGAGATAGTCCAGCAGCCCACCGTCAGGACCCTCACTTTAATACGGCTTATGAGAAGGATCTACATGTGGTACATCCAGTGCCATAACATTAGAGGTGTTACAAACTGTGATTCAAACTAGCGATCTCGCTGGCGCACTTTTCATGTTTTACCAATCCTTCTACCCGTAAATCTTTAAATTATACCAAGTAAATTTTTAAATTTGATTTTTGACTATCGGAGAATAAAATGAGAAAATGAAATAGAGAGAATGTGATGAGAAAATAAAATAGCAGATAGAGAGAGTTTTGATTTTTAAAAATCAACATAAAGTTTTTAAATTCTAGGTTAGAATTTGAATTGGGAAGAATAAATTATGAATATTGAAAGATCGATAAAATAGAGAAGATTATAGTTAGATGAATTTAAATTATAATTAATAAATAGTAAAAGTAAGAATTTTTTTATCCCTATGCAACACATGTTATTTGAATTATGTCTTTTTAGTTTTTATTATCTTTATTCATGTGCTAATTTGCTAAGTTATTTTTCAGTGACAAAAAATTAAATTTGAGGATTTAATTGGTGCAATGTTAAAGGCTAAAAGATTTTTAATTGGCAAGTTAAAGTTCATAAATTTAATTGGTTCAATATTAAAAATTAAAAGATTTTTAATTAACAAATTGAAGTTCAAGAATTTTCATAAAAAGATTGTAAAAATTTAAAAACTATTTATGTCATTAACCCAGAATATTACGTGTTACAAGGGTAGAAAGAAGGGCCACATATCCGAATATTGCAGGTTGAATTCAAAACTCTAGGAGCTTAAACTAGAAGAAGAAAAGTAATCAATAAGATTGCAAAACTTTTAATAGAAACCTCTAGTTCAGAATCTACATCAACCCCTAAGTGATTAGATATATGATTCTTTAACTAAATTCAATAAAATTTCAAAATCTAAAAAATTAAAATCAAAATGATTAGATATATATATATATATATATATATTTCTTTATTATCCAAATAAACAACTAATTAGTTTCAAATCAAATAATTAAAATTAAAAATTAAAATTTAGATTATCAAATATATATTATAGAACATCTTATTAAAACACTTCAAACTTAAAGATTTACATTTTTAAATTTAAATTATAAAATATCATTTCTATATTTAGTTTTTTTTAATTCTTTATATATATAATCCTAGTTAAAATAAATATAAAAACTCCCATAAACATATTTCTAATTTTAATTTTAAATTATTATTATTATTATATATGATTTTGTACAATTATTTTAAACTTTTTAATTCCGTTATATTATTATTATTATTATTATTATTATTATTATTATTATTATTATTATTTTGTAATCGAAATAATTAAAATAATAAGAATTTAATTTGGAAATTTTGGCGCCAAATTTGATAAGAAATAAAAGAACCCTTTCCTCTCTCATGATCCTCCAACAATTTGATTGGTTTTGCAGTTATTTTGTGGTTAGAGGAAACGAAAAATGGCAATGGTGACTGGAGAAACTAAAGAAGCGTTGCGTACCATTATTGAGAAGTTCCTTTTTCGCAAGAACAAATTAGCGTTCGATGTTCGTAAAGAGGATAATGCACAGAAGGTGCTTGGATATTTGATTAATAGAACCAAGGAGAGTCCAGATTTGTGTTTGAAACATGTTGATTTGATATTTCCATGTACGAATCAAATCTTGATGAAGAATGACCCTAGATTTGGAGAGAAAACAAGATTTCTTGCTACAGAACTTGCAGCAGAGCTATTCTCCATTTGTAGAAAAAATGAAGTAGAAACAATAGTTTTCTTTATTGGGTTGTTTCTTTCTCAAATTCTTGAAATCTTTAAGGATATTGATGATGATCCACATTGGGATGGTGATGAACCAAAATTGAGTATGCATATTGAGGGAAAGAGATGTTGGCTCGATTTGCTTCTGCCATGGGTGGCCATTATCTTCTGGAGAGACAGAGAGTAATGTTTGAATCCCATCGAATTGCTGATAAATGGCAACGCCGTTATGCAGCTGTTATAGCCTATTCTACTATTGCAAGTTCTTGCTCGAAGGTGAAGTTTCTTTTTTAATATTTTAATTCAAAATAATTGTGATTTCCTTTTTTATATGTATACAAGTTCTTGAAATAACATTTCTTCACTCTCTGCCTAGATTGTAATATCTTGACATCGAATCTTGGAAATATGCTTTTAATTATTTGTGATGGATACATTAGTAATCAAATGATATTATTATTTCTTGGCCTAAATTTGCCTTAAAATTTGTTCACCATGTTAATGACTTCCTTTACCAGATTAAACAATGATATCAATTTCTCAATTTCTAATGTTCCATAGGAATTGGAACCCTGTGCTACAACCGGTTCTGAATTCTGTCATAGATCCCCACATCCGTGTATCTTGGGCAGCTTTGAATGCAATTGAGGAGTTCTCCAAGAATTTTTGCCCTGAATTTCAGTGTCATTACTATCATCAAGTTTTGCCTGTTCTAACAGAAGCTCTGACTGATTACCATAAATCCAGCATTCAGGTATTTTGTTTACTAGAACTGTAGAACAAAATAATTTGAATAGGCATTGCAAGTGCAGAACAGCCTTTTTTTTCAGTATATGTTTGATGCTATATATATACTTATGAATTTCCAAAAACCATTCCTAAATTTTTGGTTGAATTGACACGCTGAAATCATTGGATTTCTTTTTCTTTTCTACTGTCAAAATGCTTACACAGGTATTTTAATGTGGGTTCAGTAAAATAGAATTACAACAGAAGTGAACTGTTAATTTGGCTGTAAACTTGCTGGATGCACTGTCTCATCAATTGTATATTTTCTGTCTGCTTCTCGCAGGGGGCAATTCTTTTTATGGACTATGGTCCAATTACTGCATATGAAGCTGGACCCTTGCACATATTTTGCCATTTAAGGCCTAATTGACTTGATTTTATCAAATATGCGACCTTTGGTTATCCTGTCTAATCTTACTTGTGCATGTGTCTCATGTTTTTGTAATATTTTTTACCATATTGCAGGTGAAAGCTTCTAGTGCGATGCTTTACTTTAGTCAGAACTGCACTTCAGATAGCTTGACACCTTACCTGCATGAAATTGTCAAAAAACTACTTAGGTGTCTAAGGGTATGATGCCTTCAACTTAGTTGATTATACTTCTTTGGTTATCCTCTGCTTGGGAAGTAACAGTGCATTTTTACTTTATTTCTCACTTGCATAAGTATTTAATATTTGTATTGCCGAATCAAGAGAGGAAGTCCAAAATTGAAAGAGGGGGCTTTAACAGTCTTAGCATCACTTGCAGCATCAATAGAGGTACTGACCAAATCTTGTTTTTGTTATCTATTCAAATCTATTTTTCATTTTTTATAATATTCAGTAATTTTCTATCATAGGATCTTCAAGAGTATTACAAAACTGTTATGCCTTATATGAAAGTGATAATGATGAAAGCAGCAGCAGAGTCTAATTATGTGCTTCTTGCTAAATCTGTGGAGTGCATAATTATGGTAGGAGTGGTTGTTGGGAAGGAGAACTTCTCTGAAGATATTCAAATGGTAAATTTCACTTTTACTGTAATTGCAAAATAAATATTTTTAGATACAGCTTGGAGTAGTTGCTTCAACGAGTGATGGATGAAAATTCCTAAATTGCTAATTAATCGCTTGGTGTTTTTTTCTGACAATACCTGACAAAAGCTCATTTGTCTGAATTTAACTTGTCTGCATCTGAAATCTTAAACTTATGCAAGGGTTTAACTTTTCTTCGTCATATAATGCTTTCTCCAATGAATTGAAGGATTTTTCCTTTTTTCCTTTGTCTATGTTCCAAGTTTGACATTTTCTTTCATGCTTGGTGCTTAAAAATCTAAGTTGAAATCTCCAAGTTTCTATATATTTCTTCCTCTAAAATTTAGAAATGCCAAATATAAGGTAGCATATCTTCATTTTGTACTAGTTTCCATTTTCTTCTCTTGTTAAAGAGCCATTTGTTGGAAAGACCGTTAATTTAGGATTGTTCCAAGAATTATTCTCTTAGCTCACAATGTAGTCTTAAAGCTGAAGCCTTCACAAAAAGAAGTATCAGGTTCTTTTATGCTCTAGAATCGCCATTGGAATATGATAACCTTATTAACAATTTATTTTCTCATGCAAGGTTGTGGAACAACTTTTCTCCTTGCACCATCAACTAGATACAAAAAATCCGATGAAAATTCAGGTATTAGAGGTACATTTATAGTATTAGTTCAATTTCTATTGAAAGCTGAACCTGCATTCTTCTTTAGTACCCTATTTTATCAAGTTGGTAATAAGTTGCAGGCATGGGGTAAAATATTTAAATGTTTTGGCCAAGACTTCCAACCTTATATGGATGTTGTCATTCCTCATTTGCTCAAATCTTCTGAACCTGCACTGAATGCCAAAAATTCTGGAAGTGAAGAATCATCATTTGAAAGGTGGGCCTCCATCTTAAATGTTCTACTTTTCTTTGTGTTGATTAAATGACTTTGGATCGTTCATATAAATATAGAATCAAACTTAAGCCTTATCAAGTCACAGAAATAAACTTGAGAACACCTAAAAGTTAAATCAGTTGAAAACACCCAACATTTTCCCGCTTTCAAAGTATTGATAAGTTGTGCATCTTGTTATCTTCAATGCTTTTAGGGGAAGAGAGTTCATTTTCAAACTCTGATAAAATTTTCTCATATACTGCTTGAAGGAGTCTCAAATTGATGAGTTTTTCTGTGTTCCCTTGTTTCTTTCATATAAATTTTATCACCCCAAATAGAACTTTATATCTTAGTGGATGTTAGTATGCTACAGCATGCTGTCTCATGAAACCAAAGCCAAACATATAATAATGTAACTTAGGTAATTTTCGCCTTTACGGAGTTCTATTTTCTGCAGTAAACTATCTCTTGAAGAGACAGCCAAAGCGTGCAAAGTGCTACATATTTGTGCTGATGAGTTGAAGGATGGCTTTGACTTGTGGATTGACGAGGTTGTTGACGGATTTATCTCAAGTCTTATAGGACGCATTTACCATTCCTGGCCCCCCTCTGAATAAATGATAAAGCGATTTAACAAGTGTAAATTATGTGCAGGTTGCTCAAACTTTAGTTCCACTTATAACCTAAGAAATCCATGAAGAAATTAGAAATAATTCTATTTTAGGTATTCACATGCTTTATGACTCATTATGTTCTCTTATATGCCTCTTCGGTCTTTCCCTTATCATTGCAAATGTTTTTTCTGCTTTAAAATCAGCCATGCCAGCGATACTCAGATCATCAAAAGTAGCAATGGAAAAAGGGTGTGCTGAGGCGTATCAGGAATCACCTTTCAAGAAGTTGTGTTCTGACATTGTACTAGCTTTAGTGGAAGCTCTTAATAAGGTAATTGTATAGTTGATAAATATTGAACATCACCAGTTATTTTAGAAAACTCCATTCTTTTTGTTATTCAAACTTACTGTTTGGAACAACTTTTGGTGCTTGTTTGTTTTTAGGAGCCACATGAAGGAATTCAAGTAAGAATTTTAGAGTCATTAGAACAATGCATCGAGGTCTGTAAAACTATTGCTTTTTTTTCATTTTTTTTCAATTTTTGGTAAAAGTGACTTTCATTTAATATTTTAGATCATAGGGCTTATTAGTTGCGGAAATTTTTCTTCACAATTTTTTTTTCTTCACAATTTTTTTTGTGCATTAACATTATGCATTATAAAATGACAGTACTGCTATTATTTATTTGATGTGCTAACTCAAGTTGTGGCTTAACGAAGTTGACTTGCTTTTGAATGTTTATATCAGATTTAGTTATTTAACATTCGCACCCCCATTTCCAAACCCCTTTAGTGTTTTAAGTAAGAAAGCTTATCTGAAATAGTGCTACCACTATGACTATGTTAGTTCTTACCACTATGAATATGTTAGTTCTTACAACTTCTTCATTTCATGCACTATGCTGTGTATAAATTTTTGTCTAATTAATAAATGTAGTAATAGTAAAGTTTGCATTTTAGCCTAAGCCATTTTTCCAAGGCCATATTACTCTACATTATGAAGCATAGACATGTGTTGAGATAATGCCCTTCTCTAAAAGCACACATTTCTTCTCTTTCAGATCTCTGAACCTAATTTGGACACAGAGGATATCAACCGGATCTTGCCTGTTATAACGAAGATTCTCAAGGTCAAAAGCATAGTGGAAAATGAGAAAACAGAAAATTTTCATAGCATAGTATTTATCCACAATTTTTCTTGGGATATTTGGCTTTGCTACTCGCTTACATAAGGAAATTGAACTTCTCGTTTTTTCTTCATACAGGCAGGTGATTGCTTGACCACTTTCATTAAAGCATATAAGGATTCCTTGCCACAATTCTTTGACCTTCTTTTCTCTCGCATGGAATATATCTGGGTAGGATTCATGTCCCTTTCTACTCTCTCACTGCTAATGCATTAGCAAGCAATCTGCATCCTTTGGATGTGATTGACTATAAGAACATACAAGCACAGAGAGACACCGATTTTGATTAACTGAAATGGTGAAGTCAAATGAATATATGCTTCGTGGCTGTAGGAAAAAGATAAAAAAGCAGATGAGCGAAGAACCGCCTTGCATATTTTCAGTACTGTTGCAGAGCAATGCCGAGAACTAGCTTTAAAGTGAGTACAGTGCTTTAATTAACAATGTTAGCTGAATTCACTATAACATATTCTGTTAAAACAGGTACTGTGAGAGTTACCTTCAATCATTATTTGATGCTTGCTATGATGAGAACCCAGAAGTTAAACAGGTATACGTCTGTCTCTGTGATTCAGTCAATTGTCGTCTGTAGGCCATTCTACAGCTCATAACTAGTGCAAAAGTCTGATTCTAAACAATCACTGCCGCAGATAGTTGCTCAAGGAATTGGTGTTAGTGCTGAGTTTGGCGGATCCATATTCAAGCCGTACATTAGAGGTAGCATGTCTATGATGCTTTTATCACTTATCTCTCGTGTATAGTATTCACATTATAATATCAACAATCTCTTGGCAGAGGCTCTTGAAGGTTTAACAGCTATTATTGGGGATCCAAAGACATTACAGAAAGATTACTTGCAAGCCCATGATGCAGCTGTTTTGTCTCTTGGAAAAATATGTCTTTTTCATCATGAGATGCCCAATGGAGTTGGAGTGGAGGTACATACATCTTACAGAAACTTTTGGAGTACAGATGAAGAATCAAATATATTAAACTTTTGCCTTCTTGAATTTCATCCTTTTATCTCTTGCAAATTTTTTTCATTATAAATTTTTAGCAACAATGATCTAAATATTGTGAAATGGAAATCTAGTAATGTGCCTATTAGAAATACTGAACATTTCAAAATGATAGAAATAGGTCTAAACTAGGAGGTTTAACATAATCTTATAGCCTTATATCTCTTTAAGAATGTGGCTCATATTGCTTAGAATGGAAAAAAAAAGAATCTATACAAGGCTTAGTTGAGTTGAGTATACATTTTTAGTTGCATATATCAATATACTAGCCTTTTGTTAGACTTGTTTAAGTAATTTTTTAAGTAATTTGCAATTCAAGTAATTATTGCTGATTGATAAGATTTTGAAATGGAAAGTTTCTTTTGGAGCCTATTATTGTAATAGAAAACAAGCATTTTTTTTTTCATATTCGTGTTTTCCTATTTCAACATCTTGACATTAAAACGAGTTATCCTGTAAAGAATCAAGCACAAATATCCCTCTAGAAGTTGGACTTTGGCTATTTTAAAAATTTTTCACTGATTTTGTTCACTATTTTGAAGTGTAAAATTAGGTTTAATATACATGTAGTCCATTGAATTTAGTATGATTGGTTAGTTTGTGCCGTGCACTTTCATTTTAATTATTTTGACACTCTAATTTGACTTTTTCGCACCTATTTGACCCTTAATATAAAATATGAGACATGAATATGGTGTGTGAGATGCACATTATTTGGCATGACATATTTATCACTACTCTCATTGATATAGCATATATGCAGTCCCTATATTTAATAAGATTGGTCAATTTGCCCCTCTCTACTTTCACTTTAATAATTTTGTCACTCCAGTTTAGTTTTTTGCACTTATTTGATTTGGCCCTCCTTATTTGAAGTCCATTCAATACTTGGATCAAGATTGGAATTTAACGAGTTTTATTGAAATTTTCATCATAATGTTTTCTCAAAAAAACACAAGTATGTTTTATAAATTATAATTTTAATGCTTTATTAAACACTCAAAATAATTGGGAGAAGTAATTTTTTTTTTTATCTTGATGCTACTTGATATATATATATATATATATTATTTCCAAATCATTTTTTAAACATAGAAAATAATTTATTAATAATTAAGGATCATAAAATACATATTATTAAAAAAAAGGTAAATAATTTCATATGCAAATTCTATGCATTCATAATAAGAAAATACATATTTAATTATTACTATTTTTTTGTGGATGTAATGTTCTAAATTAGTATTAAATTATAAAATGATATATAATTTGAGTTGTACCATTAAAAAACCAAGTTGAAGTGTCAAAATGGCTAAACTAAAAATAAAAGGGGGTAAACTGATCAAGTCATGTCCGGGGCTGCATGCCTTCATTTTCTCCTTTTGCCCATATCAGCTCATTTAATGCAAATTTCTACCTTCATGTGAGCCAAAAAGGCACATCCTATGTTTTCTGCCACCTTATCACACTTATGTTAAAATGATTAAAGTGAAAATAGAAGGGGGCAAACTGACCAATTGTAAGTATAAGGGGCTATGTCAAGCTGCAAACATACTTATGTCTGGGTATCATCATTTGATTGAGCACATCAAGATAAAAGTGGAGAGTTGAAGTAATTATGAAATAATGCTTGTATGCTGGGTAAAAATATACTTGGATTTAAATTATACATTTTTTTTCTCAAACTTCCACAAATTAGTTGGATAGAAGCATGCAATTATAATATTCCTAAGCATATTTATTTATGGATTTTTTTGTTTGTAATTTATTGAACAGGTTTTTGGTGAATGGTTAAGCCATTTGCCAATAACACATGATGTAGACAAGGCCAAAGTAGCCCATGATCAGCTTTGTTCAGCGGTTGAAAAGTAAGCGTATTTAACCAGAATTAATGCAAGTTGTCTGGTGATTTCCTACCTAATAAACTAATTAATTACTTTTATGGCTTATCCTTTATCAGGTTGAAATGGAAACTTCTCCATGGAGATAATCCTCATCTTTCTAAAATCTTTGCAGTCTTTGCACAAGTATACTCTTATTTCTTAAAAGGATGTTTAAGCTTTTCCAATTTTCATAGTTTTCTGAAACTTGCATTGTTAGTCGGTCAGAATACAATTAAAGAAAGCATAGAATTTTATCTTGAAAATATTGGAAACTTTATTTTTATGCAGATATTAGCTAGTGATGATATTTTTATTTTTATACAACTAAAAACGTAGATAATTGAACAGAATTAAAGAAGAACTAGAAAGAATGCCACAAGTGTTACCATGATAAGTTGATTCCAATTCTTGATACAACAAGAAGAAGAGAACCATCTCTTGATGAAATTCGGCCAAGCAAAAAAAAATTGAATAATATGATTACCAAAACTAAAACTTCTGTCTTACAACATTAAATGAGATATAAATAACTAAACTCTAATTAGGGTTATTAAATAGTTTGGTTGGCTAATTAAATTTTAAGAACTAATAAAATAAACAAAGTTCTAATTTAACACAAAATAAACAGGTCCCTTTCTTTTTAAATAAGCATAACCAGTGGGCCTTAATACATATTAAATAATAAGCTCATATACTTGGATTAAATTTATGAGTTGCTTCTCCTCTATATCCTTAGTGTCAAAGGCCTGTCCACCAAATTTTTCTTCCATGAATCGCCTTACAAAGCTTTGGAAGGTAGATTTGAGCTTCTTGGCTTGCAATCTTGTAATTGGCTCACTTGGTAAAACGAGATCCATGTCATGTTGGCCTCCTATGTTTGCTCTGCTAGCCTTGCTCATATTGTCATTTTTGTTCGCATCAAATAGTCTAATCCTAATTTATGGTTTAGTTGCTCTTATTTAAAGAATAACTAACAAAAGAATGAAGAAAAACTAATGAAGACATTGAAATTAAAAAGAAAGATAAATTCAAACTTTAAAATCCTTTACATTGAATAGAACTCTTTTTGGAACTTGAATATCTTCAAATAGCTAAGCTTTTTTCTCTCTCTCCAAAGAAAATCTTGAACTTGAAAGAAAATTGAATAAATCTTTGATGAATTATTGATGATCAAAAACTTAGAAGGAGACTTGCTTATATAAGCATTTAAAGTCTTCTAATTTGATTAAGAAAGCATCTAAAGTAAATCTTATAACTTCTTTCTTGATTAGAAAGTCAAATTGAGTAAGAATTTGCATAAAATTGTAATGTATAGTTGCCTAATAATTTCCACAATCGTGGCTTTTGAACCCTATGATCGTACATAATTGCACCTCAATAATTATCTCACAAAAATTTCCTCTTAGGTAGAAACAAGATGGAGTCTACGGCCGTGGCTTTTAGATCCCACATTTGTGGACTTTGAACAGAGTTTGGATTCTTTTTTTGTTCTTTTCGGCCATGCAGTCTTGATTTTGAGCTTGTCTTGCCTCTTTGCATATCCATTTTCTTCATCTTTTATCATATTTTGATCAAATTGTACTCCAAATTATATTTTGCAAAGTCGAACTTTAAGATAAAAATTATTCTAGCTTTTATAATAAAAACTCATTAAATTCAATTGATAACAATAAAAATATAACTAAAATAATTACTAAATTATATGTAAAGTATGACTTTATCAAACTCCTCCAAACTTAGATCGTTACTAGTCTTCAAGCAATAAGAATAATATTTTTCATAACAGACCTTATTATGTTAAGCATTCTCAGGATTTTGATATACAAAATTTTAAAAAGTTATAATTTTAAAATTCAATTTTAAATTAAGTTCCATAATTATACTTCATTATTCATTCAAGAATTTTAGCTAATTGCAACCGATTGTTGAACTTCATATAGGTACATACCCCTTGCATTCATAAAATTATTGGAGAATAAAAAAAGACAATTAACTCAGTGTTCTGATATTTTAAAAATGGCATGAGCGGCTTTGGCCGAGATTCAATTTTGGAAATGTGGAATGCTGAATTGGAGGTCTGAGATCAACTTATTTAAGTTAGGTTCATAATTTTCAATAGCATAATTTTTACTTTCTCGTTTATTTTTTCTATTATAATAATGTTATATTTTATATGTTATGTTTTGCTAAAATATTGTCCAAACATAAAGCAATCGATATTGGAAGAATAAATAGTTAGGGAATTATTAAAAAATGATTGAGTCATATGCGAAGAAAAGGGCAACGAGAAGCCATACTGAAATTGCTTCTAAAATGAGATGCAAACAAGCTGTGAGTGAAATGAACATATCAAGTGAATTTCCCTCTGTGATAATTTATATGATTGATGTTATGGTTTCTCAAAAGAAAGAGTGAGTGCAAAATTTTATTAATATATATGACAAGGCTAATGAAAGTAAAACTCCAATAAGAAAAGTTAAATCTATTAAACAATTGGAAGCTCCAAGTTCTCCAGAAATAAGAAAACCAAATGACGCCATTCTTGTGAAAGAAGGGTTTGAGAATGTGGCTAATCTAATTAAATAAATCAATAATAGACTTTACATCTTAGAGGGTAATATGTGGGAGTTAATAAATGGCATTGTGTTGGAACCAGATGGGTCGACTGAAACTTATGTATTGCTTTTAAGAAATCAGAGTTGGCTAGAGGATTGCTTGGACGTCCAATTCAATTTCGAAAAATTGTGTTGATGAAAATGATGAGTGATAGCAATGGACCACATGATGAAAGTAAATAAAGTGGTCTTAGCAACTTTTAAATTTGGATGGTATTGATTTAGCTTCAACAACTTTATTTTTTGCAAATTCATATTAATTTAGATGTCATTGTTAAAGTTTGAGTTTTGGACATTGAATTAAGATGTTATCAAAGTTTAATTCAATTGGCGACTTTTTTTTTTGTTGCAACACTTTTTATCTTTGTAGCTTTTCAATAAGATTCTTAAATATAATGCTTTGATTTTAATACACAACTTTTAGGTCCACAGGAATAAGTTCTTTTAAGTTCGATATTTTTATAGTTTTTGCCTATGGTTATTTTGGTTAAAAAAAATCTCATTACACACACACACACACATATATATAAACAAAGCATGAAACAATTTCATAAATCAAATTAAAAAAAATAAGGAGTATATTATAAATTATAAGACATATAATAACAAACTCATTTTGCATTTAGAATAGCGTCTATTTTAACTAAGAGAAAAAAAAAACCACTATCTTAATTTTCTTAATTATAAATAGCATTGAAGAGATATGCCTAACCGACTTTTATGTAATGACCTTTTTACCAAAAATGATAAATATAAGCCTGCAAAAGGGGTGTAAAATATGGTTAGTATGAATTTTGCTCCACATGATGTTCCAAATCACATTTGTTCTTATTAAAAAAGAAGTGAAGAAAAAGCAAAAGCAAGATTATATATGGGCAAAATGAGGACAAAAAAAAAAAGAAAAACAAGATTTTAGTAATTTTAGAAATATTATTATGATTATATTATTTCTAAAATAACATTGTAATTAAAAATAGTTATAATCAATTATATAACTATAATTAGAAACATAAATAATTATCAAATATAATATCCTAATTATATTTGAGCTCTCTAAACAAATATTAATTATATAATAAATAATAAATTTAATTTAAAATATTAAAAAAATTAGAATAGTAGTAAGATTGAGACAATAATATGTGGCACACTATTTTGCCAATGTTAATTATTTTAGTTTAATATATAAATAACTAAGTTCATATGTATAATGATATTTTATTAAATTAATATTTAATTTTTACATTTCCTTACTTTCATCTAAACAATATAAGATTACAAACCCAATCATTTACTTTGTTTTACCTTAGTTGTCTTATACGTTAAAAAAAATGTTTTACTTATACTTTACTTTATTTTACTCTATATTACTTTACTCTACCTTACTTTATTTTACTATATATTTTTTAATTAAAATAAAAATGATATCCTCAAACAATAAATTTATAGTTCAGTTGCTAGAAACGTGTATTAGTCCTATTTAAATCTTGAGTTCGAATGCAAGATGTTCCCTTTTGCACATGTAATTAATAATTAAAAAAAAATGTTACCCTCAAAAAGATTTTATTTAGAAGGAATAATATTGTGTTTGGGACCAGGTACTTGAAATTTCATAAAACATAAAAATTTTTTAAAGGTTTTTAAAGGGTTAGTTTTAAATGGTTTTCTTTTTCACATTGAGCCTTCAAAATGGAAGTTTTTAGCATTTTTAATCTTTCTTTTAAATATAATATAAATCAATATTATATTATATTTTACTTTATTTTATTTTATTGTACCTTACTATGCTTTATTAAATCTCATAATACTTTATGAGCTTGTCATATCTCCCCAACCACTGACTTTTCATCGCCCTTGACTGAAGATGACTGGAATAGACAGGAAAAACGGATATGAGATGGCTTTTCGACTAGATTTGGGAAACCTCTGCATCCCTTTTGTCTTCATTCAAAGATATTCTTATAAAAGATATAAAAACCTCTAGATCGAGACTGTTTGATGAACTAGATGATTTAGACATTAATGATCATGATCTAACTTTATCCTTGGAGGATGCTATGTCGAACATCTCCTTATACCAGAAGGTTAAAGATGCTCTCAACAAACCTTAGAAATCTACTATCATTCTTAAGTTATTAGGTCGTTCCATTGGATACCGAACTCTCAACAAAAACCTGCACACTCTTTGGAATGACATTGTGGGTTTTAATCTCATTGACTTGGACAGAGATTACTTCTTAGTCCAATTTGACTCAGTTGCAGACATGGACAACATCATGTTGAAGGGGCCTTGGTCAGTCATGGGTCATTACCTGATTCTCTGCTAGTGGCACCCAAACTTTGATTGCTTGCGAGATTCTATCAACTCTGTTGTGGCGTGGATTCGTATTCCTAACCTTACTCTTTACCTTTATCATAAACAAGTCCTTCAGGTGATTGAATCGGGCATTGGCCGAGTTATTCAACTAGATTATAACACTGAGAATGTAATATTCTAATTTTTTTAAAAATTTTTAATTTTTGAAAATTTGATAAAATATATTATAATTAAATTGGATATATTAAATTAATGGTTTTAAATGAAAAATGAAGGAATTTTAAATAAAAAAGTGGAATATAAATGTGATATATATGTAAAATATAAATAACATATAAAAATCAACACTTTTTAAAAGAAAAGTCAAAAGTCAAAGTAAAAAGGGTATTTTGATAATTAAATCTTAAAAATTCAAAATTATTAAATTAATTCAAAAATAAATAATTTTTGAATGGAAGAGAAATTTTTGAACTTTTAATTTATTAAATAAATAATTTAATTATTAATTATTAAAATATTAAATAATATATATATATAGTTATAATTGAAGGATGAAAGGAAAGAGAAATTAAAGAATAGTCTTCTTCTTCTTCTTTTTCTTCTTGGCCGAACCACCATGGGAGATAGCTCAAGGATTTTTGCTCTTCTTAGCTCTAAGGATTGAAGGATTTCAAAGGTTCAAAAATGATTTTTAGTGATTTCCACTTGAAAAAGTAAGTTCTTTAGCTTTTTCTTTGGATTTCCATAGAAATTTTGAATATGTGAGTTTTAAATTTTTGAAGTAGTATGTTATAATTGTTAGAATTAGTGTGTATGAAGTTATTTTGGGTAGTTATTAATGATTTTAAGGTTGGATTGAAGAAATGGTTGAATTTGGATAAAGAATGGTGAAGAGAGAGAATTTAGGATTATGGACTTTTAGGGTTTGAGAAATCATTATTTTTAATTGTGCAAATTAGTTCTAAATGAGTTGTTTTGGTGCTTAAACAAGTATTTTAAAGTCAAATATTGGATTTGGTTGTGTTTGGTTGGAGTTTGAGAGTGGAAGTGTGATTTAGGGTTTTAGAAAATAATTTTTTCAAAGTTGTTGAATTGTATAATTTTATTGGTTTAATCTTGTTGTTTGGTGATATAAGTGATGAACATAAGCTTAAAATGATTAATGGATTGTGTTGGAATGAAAAACCTTCAATGAGGGAAGATTATGCCATTTTAAGGTTTTGTGCATAAGAGTGTATTTTTGCAATGTAAATGGTTTAAATGTATTAAAATATGTTTCTAATAATATAAATAAACTTAATATATTAAAATGAATGGCCTAGTATGAGAATCGAAAGTTAAAGTGAGGTTAGCCTTAAATTTTGGATTTTTGCTTAGATGGGGTTTAATTATGGTTTAATATTGAAAATGCCATTAAATGTGATACTAAATGATTATTTATTATCACATTTGGTTTGGGCATTGAAGAAGGTTGATTTGCTTCATCTAAGTGGTGAAGGGCAAGTTGGAATGATAGGATTGGAGGTTGTTTTAAACTTGTTTTGGTTGCTATTTGAGGTAAGTACAAACTTTGAATACACTAGTTATATTTGCATGACATTTGGGCCTAATACATTTTGGTTGAAAAATGTGTTAAGCTAATTGATACATCGGTTATGTATGAATAAAGTGCTATGACATTTGTAATGTCATATATGTGTTAAATGCATTATGAAAAACCATTAATAATGGCAAAATTGTGTAAAATGTAAAATATGTATATTATGTGAAAATGACCAAAAGTGTTTGGGTAATGCCATTTGTTGTGTATGCATTAAGTGCATTGTTAAAAAGCCATTGGTATTGGCTCGATTACATTAAATGTGATTAATATATGAATTATGTTGAAATACCCAAAGTAATTGGGTAATGTATTGTAAATGCAAAAATGTGGTATAATGTAATGAGATATGTGAAAACATAATGAAATGAATTGATATTGATATAAATGAGAAATATGAATAAATTGTGTGTCTAGTATGTTATTCAATTTTCTGAGTTCTGTGTTTGGCGGCATGCCTATGATTTGCCTACGGCCTAGACGCTGGACGTCACTGTAAAAATATTTTTGAGGTGAAATGATCGGATCGTAAGCTTCAAAAATAAGTCCTTGAAGCTAGGCTGGGTGAAATGACCGGGTCATAAGCTCAGACTTAGTTGGACTAGTACATTGATATTTTACCTGCGGGGCTAGACACATGGTGTCATTATAGACCAAAATAGTAATTCTGAAATTTGAATAGCATATTAGTTATCTTTGGGTCCATGCTTGTGTTTGTTTTTATGTAAATTGTGGATTGTGAAATATTTAAAAAGTACGAGAAAATGGAATGATGTGATATCCATATGCATTGCGCATTGGCATTGCATTTGAGTTTTATTGTTATCAAGTTTGTATTACTAGACTTTTGATTTAGCGCGATTGTTTACATCACACAGATGATAGGGTAGATTCGGCTGAGCTGGAGAGTTCTTCTAGACCAGGTCGGGTCTAGACTTGTGGTTGTGCTTGTAGAGTTGATATCATGATCAGAAACACTATCAGCAGTATATATATATATATATATTATATTATTGTATATTTTGGGTATTATGCATATTATATCATTTTTTAGATTTTATGTACTATAAATTATAAAAAATGTTTGGGTTAAGTTATTTGAAATGGGGGTTTAAATGTGTTCTAAATTATCTATATATATCTATATATATAAATATTTTGAGAAAATTGTGAAAAAATTTAGAAGTTATGGTGAAAATGTAGTTTATTGTTTATTGAAAGTGTTCTTTTTTGCAGGTTGTATAATTGATAAATTTTGGGATGTTCAAATTACAGACAAAACTCTGATGAATTTTTTTTCAGAGATTTTTATATAAAATATTTATTTTGGGTTTCTATAATAAGTAAAGAATATTTATATACTATTTAATTTTATATATTTAGCATTTTAAATTTTAAATAAGAAATGTAAAATTTTTTATTAAATCGGTATGTGACATTTTTGTACCGTATATGTATATTTTACATATGCTGAAAATATATATTGTATGTATATAGGGTATAAGGGTATTACAGAGAATGTAATAAGGGGAAAATTTGCACGAATTGCAGTGGAATTAGATTTAAACAAGCCACTGGTGTCTCAAATCATGGTGGATGGCAAAACTTACTTGATAGAATAAGAAGGCCTCTCTAAGACTTGCTTTAACTATGGATTTTATAGCCACTTGGCTTCAAATTGTCCCAACAAGATGACGAAAGAATGTGATGAAGATCCCTTGGAATATGGCGATATGGGCATGAGATCGGAGACAGAGACTGAAATAGCACTACCTCAATTTGGGCCTTGGATGCAGGTTGAGAGAAAGGGAAGGAAAGGTGGTGCCTTCCAACATTGAACAACCATGGCTAAGAACGCAGAATCCTTTCAAGCAGGTTTCAGATTTGGAGCTCTTGTGGATCTAGAAGAAGTACCCTCTCTCTATAGAGACACTGCATCTGATAAAAGTGAAATGGAACCTGCTCTACTAATGACATTTATATCGCGTGGTAAGGAAAATAAATCTCCAAATGGACCTAAACAAACTAATAGTCCAAATAAGAGAACCCTCAAGCCAAGAACAAATCATAGATCCTAAAATCTGCAAGGCAGAAGGCTCAATCCTGGGAAAGTATATGCATAAAGCCCTCAACCCTAAGCTCAATTACTCCCAATGCCCCAAGTATGACCTTTGCTTTTCTCAATAATATTTTCACCTAAGCCCCTAACAAAACCATGTTGGATAATAATCACCACAAAGACATTGACATACAAGATTGCCTAAAAGGTATAAAGTCTCTCCATCAGTTGTGCCCTCATTGAAACCCATTGCCTAGCATATGGAGATAGAGGAACCTCCAGATTCTGTCACTCCAAATGAATAGTTATTACAACATGATCCCATACTAAATGCAAAGGAGAACGAGGCTATGGATGGCACAAAAATTACTGTTGCTCAGTCTGCCATGGAAATGTCCAAGTCTGATGAGGACCCATCATCTTTGGATTTGATCTGATCAAGTCCTTTCTCCACACTTTCTTATGGATTTAAATATATGTGTCTGGAGTGCAGGGTCGAGGAAATTTATGAATGCATTTAAGAGCTTGATTCAAATTAATAACCCCCATGTTGTTGCTCTTCTTGAACTAAGAATAAGTGGGATTCATGCTGATAATTTTATCAAGAGGTCGAAGTTTGATAATTCTTTCAGAATTGAAGCCATGGGTTTTATAGGAGGCATAAGGATCCTTTGAAGAAGTACCATTTCTCTCATAATTTTAGAAGTCCATCGGAAGTATGTTCATACTCAAATCAGAAGTCCTAATGGAATTGAATCTCTAGTTACTTTTATCTATGGCAACCCCACACCAACCAACAGGAACTATCTTTGGGCTGAATTGAGCAGATTAGCTAACAACACAAGGAACCCTTGACTTTTGACTGGTAATTTAATGCTTTTGTTGTGTAGTGCTGATAGGAAAGGAGGATCCCCCATTGAGAGATGGTAGATGCAGAGCCTTTAGGAACTAGTTTGATAATCATCATTTGGTGAACTTGGGATTTTATGGACAAAAATTTACTTGTGTCAGAGATAATCTGCTAGCGAGATTGGATAAAGCCATTTGTAATCAAAATTGGCTACTAAAATTTGAGAATGCCAAAGTCTTTCACCTACGTGGAGTCCAGTCATATCATTGTCCCATTTTAATTAATTTTAACAAGGATGATGTGATAAAGAGTCTAGCCCCATTTTGATTGGTTACATCCTGGCTCCTTTATAAGGACTTCAAGAACTTTGTTTCTTTAAACTGGAATGTCAATTCATCTCCATACAGCAACTAAGGAGTTGTTGACCAATTTAAAGGACTAGAATAAAAGGGTGTTTGGAAATATTTTTATTCATAAGAGAACCATTCTTGGGAGGATTGGGGGGTATTCAGTGGGCCTTAACTATCCATAATTCAAGGAATTTACTTTCTCTTGAAACTGAGCTGCAGAAGGAGTTGTCTTTGGTTGAAGCTCAGGAAGAATTCTTTGGAGACAAAGGGCGAGTATGGATTGGATGCAATTTGGAGACATGAACACCTCGTATTTTCATAAAATTATTGTCCAGCGCAAACGCCATAATAGAGTGGAGATGTTGAGGGATACTAATGGATTGTGGATGTTGGAGAAGGATAAAATTAAATCTCTTGCATTAAAATATTTCACCAATTTGTACTCAGAAGAGGATTATTCTCGGCATGATTATAGCACTAAGGCTTTATTTCCTTCTCTTGCGCCCTCATTAAAGAATGGTTTGGATAGCCTCCCAATTGAAGATGAAATTTATTCTGCCTTATTTCAAATGGCTTCTCTTAAAGATCCAAGTGTTGATGGCTTTCATGCTATTTTTTTTATAAAAAATGTTGGGGTATTGTGGGTCCATTAGTGTGCAAATTAGTGAAAGAATTCTTTCTGGGTTGTGTCATTCCTGAAGAGACCAATAGAATAAAGATTGTGTTAATACCTAAGGTAGCGAACCTAGAATACATTTCCTAATTCAGACTTATAAGTTTATGCAATGTCATCATAAAGATCGCTACAAAAGGCATCACTAACTGTCTGAAGCCTTGTATGCTAATTCTAGTTAGTCCCAATCAAACCAATTTTATTCCTGGCCACCATATTACAGACAATATAGTTGTTGATCAAGAAGTCATCCTTTCAATGAGAAATATGAGAGGGCGCAAAGGCTTTATGATCCTCAAAATTGATCTTGAGAAAGCCTACAACAAATTGAATTGGAACTTTATCTCTGAGACAATTACACTGGTATGTATGCCTAGTAATCTCTCATCTATTATTATGCACAGTCTTCAATCCAATTCTATGCAGGTACTATTGAATGGAGAATTGACTACCCCCCTTTAAGCCTACAAGAGTGGTTTGCCAAGGAGATCCACTATCCTCCTATCTATTTGTTTTATGTATGGAGCGACTAGCTCATGGCATCCAACAAGCAGTGGAACAGAAATGATGGATTCCTATTGTCATGGGAAAAGAGGGCCTTGCTATCTCTCAATTATTTGTTGTTGATGATGTACTCCTAATTGGTGAAGCTTTACTAAACTAGGTGAGAGTAATAAAGGAGGTATTGCAGGCTTTCTGTGCTAATTCTGGGCAGTCAATTAGCTTGTCTAAATCTAGAGTTTATTTCTCTAAAAATGTTTCTCCTTCTTTAGCCAAAGCTAGGAAATAAGCTTAACGACTAATCTAGGAGCTTATTTGGGAGTCCCACTTCTCCACCAAAGGACTAATAAACATACCTATGTTAGGCTCATCGATAAAGTATATAAACAACTCCAATATTATAATGTAGAGAGTATATCCTTAGCCGAGAGAATTACACTAGTCAAACATGTGATAACTACCATCCCTTATTATACAATGCAGAGTTCAATTCTGCTAGCTAGTACTTGTGCTAAAATAGACTAGATTTGTTGAAACTTCATATGGGGCAGTTCTGATCAGTCTGGGAAGCTAAGTTTAGTGAGTTGGGATGAGGTGCGCTCGCCAAAGGAAAGAGGAGGCCTTGGTCTTCATTGAGCCAGGGAGATGAACTTACATGATGAAAATCAATTGGAACTTACTCTCGGAGAATAACCATTTATGGGTTCGTGTTCTCCAATCAAAATATGGTGTTAATAGAGACCCCTTTCTAGAAGAATTGGCTTGCAGGAATTATTCCGCACTTTGGAGAACTATAAGCAAAAACTAGAACCAAACTCTTAATGGCACACGATGGGCTATTTTCTCTAGAAATAATGCCGAATTTTGGAAACACCGGTGGCTGGACAATGGTGTTGTACTTCAAGATTATATTGTAGCAGCTATCCTGGTTGATCATATTAATCGTAGAGTCAAGGATTATATTGATCATTCTGACACATGGAAGTGGATTGATTTTGGGACCCTCCTACCCTAAAATAATTTATTGCAGATAGCTTCGACTCCTCCCTGTGCTAGAATGATGAATGTGATGAACTCTATTGAGGAGCATCTAATAACAGACAATTTACAATTAAATCTGCATATACTTATCTATTGAAGGAAGCTTGGATGGAGGAGAATGCAATCTAGAAAAAAATCTGGAATATTGATGGGCCTCTTAGACTTAGTTCTTTCTTGTGGATGGCTACAAAGGAGAGACTGCTAACTAACGTTGAGAGGAAGCATCGACACTTATTAGAGGAAGATAGTTGCCCTGGATGTGAGGGGTGCAGTGAGCAAGTGATCAATGTCCTCAGAGACTGCTACTTTGCTAAAGCTATATAGTTTCAAGTGGGAGCCCATTCATTCCAGCAGAGTTTTTTCTCACAAAATCTTATAGCCTGGATCTCCCAAAATCTATCAACTTCAAGGAAGGATTGCTAGGGAACCCCTTGGAATCTTTGATTTGTTGTCACATGCTAGGTTCTTTGGAAAGCTCGTAATGAGTTGGTATTTAAAGATATGGAGCACTCTGCTACTACAATCTACAACAAAATTTCTTCCTTCATTCTGCAATCTCTCTTCTTTTTCCAACATGGAGAGTATTGTAGGACTTCGGTAGCAAAGAGAAGAGGTGTTGATCAACTGAAAGCCGTCCCCTGCTGGCTGGTCTAAATTAAACTCTGATGGGGCTTTTAAAAGTAACTCTGGTCGAGCTTTTATAGTGGGACTTATCCGTGATGGGCTAGGCAATTAGGTTGTTGGAATTTCTATGAATATTGGCTCCTGCTCAGTTATAATGGCAGAACTTTGGGGTATCTAGCAATGTTTATTACTTGCATGGCGGTGTGATATTAGAAAGCTCCTGCTGAAAGTGGATAACAAATGTGCAATTAATCTTATAAAAAAGGAGGAGCGTAGTAACTGTGGATTGACTCTCCTAGTTTCTAAGATTCAAACCTTACTTTAATTAGAATGGAATATGCAGATGGAACATGTTTATAGAGAAGCAAATGGCGTAGCAGACTGGCTTGCGAATTTTGCTATTAATCTTTAGGTGAGTTTCCATATATTTGAAAGGATGTTTGAAGGATTACGACGATAGATCGATTAAGATAAAGTTGGCGTATGACTCTAGAATAATAACCTTGGGCTCTTGAGGCAGATATCTCCTTTTGCATAAAAAAAATCTCAGAATACTTTATCGAAATAGAGCCCAAGGTGTGTAATTGATTAAAGTTTTACTACGAATATCTACCTTTTTTTGAAAAAAAATACTCCAAATATTTACCTAGATCCATAGTTTTAACTAATTGTTGTAGACTTTTCAATTTAAGTCGCCCAGTCAAAGACGATTTTGATTTAAGCCATACAAACATAGATATAAATTTTAGAGAAAATGACACTATACACTATATTTTAAAAAATTTTACTTTTCCACGAATAATATTTTAGTCATTTTATTATAAACTCATAATAATATTTATATTAAAAATGACACTATATACTATATTTTAAAAATTTTTACTTTTTCACCAATAATATTTTAATAATTTTATTATAAACTCATAATAAACTCATTATAAATTGTGTAAAATTTATAAACTCATTGTAAACTAATTATAAACTTATTGTAAACTCTCTATAAACTAGTAAAAATTTAATATTTTAATAAATATTTTATAAATTGTAGTATTTTGATAAATATGGTATATTTAGAATTATTTTTATTTTTTCTATGTTTTTTTTTTCAAAAGCCCTAAATTTCTTCTATCTGCCGCAGACTCTCTCTCTCTCTCTCTCTCTCTATCTAACCCTCTGAGAGAGTAATAAGTAAACGATCAACATTAAGAGTTTAGAGAGCTCAAAGCTCAAAAATCAACAGTCCGAAAAGATTAGTAAAAATAGATTCCAATCGAAAGAGAAAGAAAGATTCGATCTCATCTGCAGATCGAAAATTGAAGGACAAAGAAAGAGAAATTGAAAAGAACAAGAAGAGATCCAAAATGGCGTCGCTTAATCAAGTTAGGGCATCCCATATACTCATTAAGCATGAAGGTTCTCGAAGGAAGGCCTCCTGGAAGGATCCTGAAGGTCGGGTTATCAAAAACACTACCAGAGATTCCGCTGTCTCTCAGCTCAAAGCTTTCCGTGAGGACATCGTTTCCGGCCGGGCCAAATTCGAGGACATCGCTTCTCGCTTCTCCGATTGCAGCTCCGCTAAGCGCGGCGGTGATCTCGGTTAGTTACTCTTTTTTTTTTCGAGTCTAAATTTATCAATGGAGTTGTAAAAAGTTTTTATTTTTGTTGGTAAATGCTAGTCTGGAGATTGTAGATTTAGCTTTAGGGTTTTGTGGTTAGATAGTGATGTTAAATTGCTTTATTTTGAGATTTGACATTAGTGACGGATGAAGTTATTTGGGTAATTTTAAATTCATGTGGTGGTAAATTAGTTGATGTGTAGCTCCAATTAGTGCCATATGTTATTTCTTTTAAGATACTAAATTGAGCTTTTGGTTCTAAGTTAAAAACATTACGTATTTTGTTTTGATACAGAAAAAATGTTATATTTTGTAGAATGTAATTCATTGCATCTATTAAATTGCATGGCACTTATTAATTTTTCAATGAATACAACTTATAGTATCCATGGAGTTAGTCAGTTGAATAAACTTGCACCAAACATCAAAAAGGAGTTCATTTGGTGATGAATGTTTGCAACATCTACTCTGTTTTCATCAATGATAGTAAAACTCTAAGATTGTGCATCACCATTGTTTTGTTCCTTATTTGATTATATTTGAAAAATCTCAACTTCTTAACCTCTCCTCTCTTTTTTTAGTATCTGTAATTATCGTTTCTTCTATAAAAGTTTAGAAAGTGTAATATCATTAAATTAAGTCCTAAAGTAAATCCAAATTTTTAAAGACATGAAAATTTTGTGATTAGGGCAATTGCCCCGGCCTCCATTGTGGCTCTGCTTTTTTTATGGATGACAGATTCAGCAACCCATCTATAGTGCTTTTGGGGTGGGCAAATATCGATTAGTTGATAAGTTATAGTGGTTTAGATTTAAAAGAAAAAAGGAGTTTTGAGGTCAAAAAGTTGAATTGGAGCTTATTAGGAGAGAAGAATATGATGAGTGTTTTGAAGATAGGAGCACTTCCTACCATCTTTCGGTACTGCAACAGCAGAAATATGAAACAAAGAAGAGGAGAAGATGGAAACGAGCAATTGCTAGGCACACATGCTTTCAAACTGAATAAAAATACCCAAATTTCCATTATCTGAAGCTTAAAAAGAGATCCAATGATTGATAAGACTAGGTACCCCAAAGTAGGAAAATTCTAGACAGATAGGAAGTAGGAAGCAAATGAACTTTTCAATTTCTACTGAACGTTTGAAATAATAATTCCTTCAGTGATGCAGTAGAAGTTACATATTATTCATAATTTAGCAACTTAAGACTTACATGATAAATCCAAAAAAAAAAAAACTCCCTAAATAGGAAGAGTAGAAATTACAAAATATGCATGAACAAAAAAAATTTACTTGATCAATCTAAATTATCAAGTCTCACACTTAAATCAAAATAACTTGTAATATTCTTTCTAATGAATTGCATCACTTTTCACTCACTTTCAATCTATATGTCATTTAATTTGTAGTTTGCACATTTGCAATTAGAACCGGTGTTTGTTTCTTTTAATTCATAATTGTGCATTTAGAAATAGGGGAAGAAACATAAAGAACCTGAACTTTTCAGAGAGGGCAACTTTGGTTGGGTTATGCGGTGTGAGGCTCCCATCTAGTTGTGCCGATGGAAGTATATTTCTCCTTAAATTCTTTTGCTGGTAAATTGTAACTTTAGAGTTAGCATTTTTTAAACTGGCATGTGTTTCAGATGATTTTGGCTATATTCAGTGGTTGCATCTTTCCATGCTTTGGTCTAAACACAAATGTACACAAATACTGTCACAGGTCCATTTGGGCGGGGTCAGATGCAGAAGCCTTTTGAAGATGTAACATATTCTCTTAGGATTGGTGAGATTAGTGAGATTGTGGATACTGACAGTGGGGTGCATATTATCATGAGAACTGGTTAATTACAAAAGCACCAGGCATCACCAATGATTTTTCGAAGATTCATGTTTGACGAGATTGTTCTTTTGCTTTCTGTTAGCAACGTAATTGCACCATATTATGAATGCTGCCTCATGGGTTCTTTCCGTTGACATTTTTTTCTCATTGATGCATTGTCCCCTCTGAACTGTGCTTGGGATTTCATCGTCTCTGAAAATTTATGGTTGTAGTTTGGGATAATTTGACCTACTGTAATAAGGGATTTTATTTTGTGTTGTTTATATGGGTGTTTTAGTTTTGGATGGATTTTTATCAGTGACCACAAATTTATGCAAGGGCAACATCCGAGATATCATTTTTTTTAAAACCAAGGTGACATATATATATATATATTATTGAATAGATTTCTATAATCACTTTTTTGGTAAACCATACAGAATTTGAAAGATATTTGTCACAAAAAACAAAAACAAAAAAATTATAGCATGTGGAACATATGAATTTTGCAAAGTATTGTACATAAAATGTTGTGGGAACATATTTTGAACTCCGAATTTTTAAAAAAATTCTATTTTAATTTTGTTTTAAAATTTCCTGTTTTAATTTTATAGTAAAATAAGTGATTTTTATATGAATTCATACTTCTCTCTCTCTCTGCCCCCTTCAAAATTTCTCACTCCCTCAGGTTTTTATTTCTCATCTCTTTATTCTTCTTACACTCTCTTCTTTAATTATTTTTCTTTGAACTATTTTTATTATATTTATCAATTACATCTTTTTGATAAAATATTTATAAATTACATTAATTATACATATGAATATATAACTATTTTTTGGTTGTTTTATTTTTATAATTATATTTATTATACTATGAATATTTTACAAAATAAAAATAAAAATAATTCAATGATTGATTTGTTTCTTATACAGAAATATGATCTTTTTGTGTGTAATTCACATTTTCAAAGTTGAGCAGGATATGACTATAGGGGCGGTAAAGCTTTTCATTGAGTTTTTAACGTAACCATATATCTAAAGAATCAAACTCGAAACACCTTATTAAACTAGAACAATCTTTTATTAATTGATCTACACATTAAATGATAAATATGATATTTAATAGAATTTTTTATTTTAAATGATGGCTTTCCAAAAATACAAATTTATTTATAAAGTAAATTTGTTTATAAATAAACTTTATCATTAATAAATAAAGATTTCATAAAAATCATCAATGGTATGATTTAGATTTCGCCAAAATTTTTATGCTGCTGTTTTAATTAAAATCAACTGGATTTTTTTTATCAGTTGTTTTTATTTGTGATTTTATAATTAGTAGAACTTAATTCCATTGAGTTGGAAATAAAAGGTCATTTGCCGTAAATAAAATTAGGCCAAAGATTCTATTTAGCCTAAAATATTGTCATATAACAATTTGACCTTCTATTATTTTGAACCATTTATACGCTCAGTCTTTCAAAAATGGATCAAATGAGTTCTTGATATAATGACGATTAAAATACCTGTCAAAATTTGTCATATTGGCAATGTAAGACCCACCATTTTGCCACAAGTACATGCACATGCACCTCTCAATATTATAATAATTATATCGAATAAAACGTAAACACGGTAATTTATTCTATAATTTAAAATGGAAGTAAAATCATTATAGATGGAGAGGATTGCTAAGCGTTCATAATACACAATGAAAGATAAAACAATTTAAGAAAAATTTATATGTGATTAAAATTTATTTTATTTATAAAGATTGAATATAAAAATTATCAGAAATAAGTTTTTAAACAATAAATTTTTCTATAGTGCAAAAGTTCTGTGTATTCATATTTAGATTAATTCTTGCTATCAACTTCTTAAACAATAAAATCTATGAATAAAATCAAATAAAATAATATACTAAAATTTTTAATAAAAATTTCAGAAAAATTAAAATATAATAAAATAAGTTTTTTTTTTGGCCAAAATCACGGTTTTTTCGAAAGGAAGTCATTGTCTCTACACTACGGCCAAAATCTTTTATTTTATAACGATGATAGTAAAAACAAGAGTCTTAGTGTACATGGACTCTTAAAAATAAAATTTAATTTTACAGTGATTTTAATTTCTTTTCACCAATTTAAGTGGTATATATGAAACGTTGACTTTAGTTTACAAGTAACATAAAAAAGTAATTTACACTCATCATTTTTTACAACTCACTTTATTATCCATCAACTTTAAATTTTATATTAATTATCCCTAAAATTAAAAATTTTATAATAAAATTATCCTTAACTCAAATTATTATTATCTCCATTAACGATATCATGTCAGTTGTTAAAAAAAATTCCTCATAAATTAAAGTAAATTTCATTCATCATTTTTAAAAAATCTCTTAATTTCACCTATCATCCTTAAAAAATCTTTTAATTTCACCTATAATCCTTAAATAATCTCTTAATTTCACATATCATTCTTAAAAAATTAATTTAAAATCACATATAATCAATATTGGTGTAATAATTCTATCCTTAGACTTCTCACTTTAAAAATAAATGTCTAACCATCCAAGCAAATCATATATTAATTAGTTTAACAAATCTTAAATAATTTAAAAAAATTAATTTTTTAATATTTGAATGATAATTTTAAATAATTTTTTTATATTTAAATAATAATAATTATTCTATTTTTATTTTTGTAAAATAATATTTAATAATTATTATTTTAATTCAACTGTAAAAAATTAAATTTTTTTTAAATTTTCTAATTTTAAATATAGTATAATTATTATTGTAATATTTTTTTAAATTATTTTTAACAATAATTGTTATTATTATTCAAATATAGAAAATTTGAATTTTTTAAAAATATTTAAAATTAGATAATTTTAAAATTTTTAATTTTTTTAAAAAAATTTACTAATAGATTTATTAAACTGATTAATAAGTTTTATTTAATTATTAAATGAAATTACTTTGTAATTAATAATTTAAAATTATCAATTAAATATAAAAAAATAATTTTTTAAAATTTTTAAGATTTATTAAACTAATTAATATGTGATTTACTTGGATGGTTAGACATTTATTTAAAGTGAGAAATCTAAGAATAGAATTATTGTACTAACATGGATTATATGTGATTTTAAATCAATTTTTTAAGGATAACAGATGAAATTAAGAAATTATTTAAGAATGACGGATAAAATTAAGAGATTATTTTGAGGATTACTGGTGAAATCAAGATAATTCTTCAGGAACGATGAATGAAATTTGCTTTGATTTATAATAAATTTATTTTAAGAGCTGATGTGGCACCGTTAACAGAGATGACGATAGTTTTGGGTCGTGAACATTTTTATTATAAAACTTTTAACTTCAGATACGACCAATGTAAAATTTAAATTTTAGGAATGATAAATTATGTTAGTCAATTCTTCAAGTAGTGTAGATGTATATTACTCTAACATAAAATATCAAAGCATTAAAATAGTTGATCAATGAAGCCAATCACCAATCAATAGAGAATGGTTGCAATTGTAACGTGATAGTAAAACCCACGTGCAAGTTATTCCGCGTGCTAAGTTTTTTTTTTTTCCTCTTATAACAACTCAAGAGCATTATGCTAAAATTAAGAAAAAGAAAAGAAATCAAATTGTTAAAAGACTTGACATATAAATTTTAAATATAACTTAAAAGTAGGGTTGTAATTAAGCCGAGCCGAGCCTAATTTTGAAAAGCTTAAGTTCGGCTCATTATAAAATAATCGAGTTCGAACTCAATAACTCAAATCGAGCCCGACCTGAGTATGAGTTTGTATCGAGCCAGCTTATATATTATGTATCTCGAGATTGATTTAAATAAGTTTAATAAACTCAATAAACTTATTTTAATTTTTAATTATCTTTTCTACATTTTTATAAAAAATATACTAAAATTAATATTTTTATGAAAGATAAATAATATGATAATATATTAACAAAAATAAAATATTATATTCCTATAATGTTATATTTTACTATAAATTACTAATCTAATTTATATTGTATATTATTTAATTTATTTATTATATTTACCATAAATTAATAAATTATATATATTAAATTAGTCAAAAAAATTAATATATTAACATACATAGTTTAATATATATAAATAATTAAATACACTAAACGAGCTAGTTTACGAACTTAACTCGTGAACTTTTTAAATGAGTCAGCTCACGAGCTAACGAGTCGAGTATTTCTTAGCTTGAACTTGGCTCATTTAACAAATGAACAGTTTGAATTTGAGCCTGAACGAGCTTTTATCGAGCCGAGACCCAAGCCGAGCTCGAGTAGCTTGACTTATTTATAACCCTACTTAAAAGACAAGTAAAATTACTATAGAGATAGTGATTTTGCTTTCTTATTATTAATTTTACCCTTATATGTATATATATATATATATATAATCTAAATGTGGATTTCAAGTGATGGCTTACAATTAAATTTTGTTAGTCTGTCAACCAACTAATCTAACCCACCATTTCACCTAAAATATATAAATATCAAGTACATGTGAGCTCCACCCCTGCAAACCCTACTTAGCTTTATCCTTAAGCATACTCTATTATTTATTTTTTTATGATTAAGCATACTTTGTTTTTAGTTTTACTAAACGCGAACTTTTAGTGAAAACACAAAAAAAAAAAAGGAAAAAAAAAAGAATTGTTTAAAGATTTCAATATTTCTCTATTATTTTCCTCTTTTTTTGGAAATTATTTTTTATTAATTTCCTTTTTGTAATTTAAAATCCAAAAAAATGTCTTTCAATGGAGTTATTTCAATAAGTTTGTGTTTAATGAAGTTAAAAGTGCAGAATACATGATTTTGGGATGCCACGGGCGTGGCTTAAAGGTGTCATGGGCGTGGCAATCAAAGTTGAACTATTGGAGGAAGAATTACTCCAAAAACAGTCCCAAAATCAATGCCACGGTCATGGCAATTGAGTGCCACGACCGTGGGATTGAAAGTGATGCTGTTTCTTCAAAAATTTTGATAAAATAGAGCAGTTCTAAATGCCATGGCCATGGCCCTGGAAGGCCACAATCGTGGGGTCTCTAAAGTCATTGGACAGTTTCATTTGGTATCCCACGGGCGTGGGGTTGTGATGCCACGGCCGTGGGGTACCTAAATGATGTTTTTGGCTTGTATTTTGTGATATACGGGCATAGTATGAGGCTAATATGTTTATGTTTCTTACTTTTGTGTTGAGAATTCATATGTATGTGTTAAACGTATGAAAAAGAGTGATAAACTTTAGATAAGTAACAAATATATATCATACTAAATGTTGATAAGAGTATTGTACCAATGAAATGATATAAACAATTTAGTGTTAATCAAAATTAATGAATTGCCCAAATCATACTAATTTTATATCTAGTTTTGGATTAAATGGCTAACCAGAGGAAGGATAGCCATAGTGATAGTGGGCACCGTGTGCCATTAATGAACACATTGTGTTATCAGTGATAGTGGACATAATTGCCATTATACATTCTTGAGATTTGGCATTAAAATTGCTACACTAACATGTTATCCAAACTTATGATCTAAGTTTAGTATGAATGGGCATATTTAATGAAGATATTTAAATTGAAAATATATGTGAACATGATAGTTGTGAATAATGTAAGAAATGCAAAATAATAATATAAGTCAATTACTTGAAATTGACTTACTGTGTTACAATGTAAAAGTGATTGTTAATATATATATTAATGCTTACAAGTGAAAGTTCTAATGCACGAAATAGAAATGTTATGTTCAAGGTATTGAATTAATCAATAAAATTATAAGTGTTGTAATGATTGGAAGTGTATATAAGAATATAAGATACAAAGTGCTGCAAAGTATAGTACTAAATTTAAGTGCTGAAAATTATAGGTTGAATGAAATTATCCTATATGTGAAATTGAAAAGTAAGACTTATTGAAAAACTAAATAAGGGTATTGTGAACAATGTTATCAAATGAGAAAGCAAGTCTTAAATAAAATTATTCTTAACGATTAAAGTTGCAGTACCGAAAGTATTGTATAGCATGATAACTTTTATAAAGGTAAAGTTATTATTTTGTGTAATCAGCATAGTATGTTGGTTTGTTACTGAAATTAGTTAATATATTGAAATACTTCTTAAAACTAAGTGTTATTACTATATTTTCATAAGTATTTTTCTTTAATATTAAGTGATAAAATATGTTTATACAAGCACCACTAAGCTTTGCTTAGCATGTTAGAATTGTTTTCTGACACGCAGGTATCAGAACATCGGAGCAAGTTAAGAAGTGAAATTAAGAATCTCAGAAAATTACCTATAGTACATATAAAGATCTTGTGTATATTGTACTTTTAAGTTATAAAATGTATATATATAATTTAGTTTGGCTATTTGAGAGATTATATAAATTTGTAAACATGAAAGGAATACATGTATTTAAAGGATGAAGTTTGAGAATTCTAGTGAATGATTATTAAAGAAAGGAATGTATTATACAATCATTTGATTTGACAAATGTATGCTAGTTATCTGGTTTGTAACTAGAATTTGGATTATTGGAGATTGGTCTAAATGTTGGACCTATAAGTGTTGTATTTTATCGATTGTATTATTATTTAAAAATTTTATTAGTTGGAAGAGAATTTTCTATGACTTGATTGGGACACGTACAGTATATCGAATAACATTCTCTGATAGTTTTTATGTAAGAATTGTCAGAGGATGTTACAATAGCTACTAATTTCAAATTATGCATCGGGTAATTCAGCTCATGTGGCTTCAACTGTCGAGAGGCATAAGCAATGACTCTACCCTCCTGCATTAGAACATAACCTAAACCACTATAAGAAGCATCATTGTATATCACATATGGTTTACCTTTCACAAGCAGGGTAAGGACAGGAGCCTAAGTCAACATCTCCCTTAGCTGCTCAAAACTTGCCTAACACTGATCTGTCCACACAAATCTAACTACTTTTCAAAGCAATATGGTGAGTGGTGTAGCTATAATAGAAAAACCTTTCACAAACCAATGATAATAGCCTACAAACCCAAAAAACTTCTAACCTCTGTCACAGTCTTCGGTGGACTTCAATTCAAGATAGCCTCAACCTTACTCGGATCAACTCTAATACTCTCTGATGAAATCACATGACCAAGAAAAGCTACCTGATCGAGCCAGAACTCACACTTAGACAGCTTAGCATACAACTGCTTCTCTCTCAGAGTATGCAATATAATTCGCAAATGCCTATCATGATCCTCCTCATTATGCGAATATACCAAAATATCATCAATGAAGACTACTACAAACAGATCTAAATATGGTCTGAACACCCTATTCATCAAATCCATAAAAGCTATTGGTGCATTCGTCAATCCAAAGGGCATTGTTAGAAACTCACAATGCCCACACCTCGTGTGAAAAACTGTCTTGGGTACATCCACATCTCTAACTCTCAACTGATGGTACCCTGATCTCAGATCAATCTTAGAGAATACTTCTGCTTCCTTTAACTGATCAAAAAGATCATCTATCCGAGGCAAGGGATACTTGTTCTTGATGGTCACCTTATTCAACTACCTATAATTAATACATAATCTCAAGGTGCCATCCTTCTTCTTCACAAACAACACAGGCGCTCCCCACAAGGACACACTAGGATGGACGAACCCTTTTTCCAACAACTCCTGCAACTGCACCTTCAACTCTCTCAACTCAACAGGTGCCATCTGATAAGGGCTAATAGATATGGGAGTGGTACCAGGCAATAAATCGATAACAAACTTCACTTCTCTCTCAGGAGGTATCCCTGGCAACTTATCAGGAAAAATATATGAAAACTCGGTAACAGTGGGTATATTGTCAAGCTGGGACCCCATTACTCTAATATCTATAACATGAGTAAGATAAGCCTCACATTCCTTCTGAATCATTCTCCCAGCTAAAACAACTGAAACAAATATGGATGAAAGATACCTCTGCTCACTAGATACCATCACATCCCTACCATCACGTGTTCTCAAAGTAACACATTTCTTCTGACAATCTACCATAGCCCATGCCCGGATAACTAATCCATGCCTAGAATCAAATCATACTCCCTAAAAGGTATCTCAATCAGGTCACCGAGAAACTCCTCATCTTGAACAACAACTGGACTATCTCGGTGCACCCTGCTCACCACAATACTATGCCCTAAAGGATTTGTGACCAAAATATCAAATCCTAAGGACTCAGAATACAAATCACTCACAAGCAAGATGGATGCACTGATTTAAGAATAACTTGACCCAGGGTCTAATAATGCAAGAATTGAAGTAGCAAATAAAGTAAAAGTACCAGCAATAATAGCTGAAGCATTCGGCTGCCTCTACATTACATAAGCCCGCTGTGATGGTCCTGCTTCATCTAGTCTACTGCCTCCAGCTGTAAAACCTCCTCTTTGACTAGTCCCAAATCGACCACCTCTACCAAAATCTCTGCCACCATAACCCCTTCTGACATTGGGTTGAGAAGCTGTAGTATCTATCTATCTATCCTCTGGTGGCTCTGGACAATCTCTGATAAAATGATATGATGACCCACATCTAAAACACACTCCCAAAGCACCTCTCCACCAGCAAACACCTCCGTGTACTTTACCACAATGAACACAAGTAGGTGGAGCAGGCCTCTGAGCCATTGGGGTCAGAGCACTAGCCACTAAAACTGCAGGTCTCTGTCTCTGTCTCTGTCTCTACTGCTGTACTGACCTACTAAACTGCCCTTGGCTCCTACTGAACATCTGAAAATATCCCCCTTGGCCTTTCTTTATTGATGAAGACCTTACTTCACTCTGGGGTCTCCTAGCTTTGGTCTCCTCAATCTTGGCAGCTGTTGCAAGATTCTATGCTCTCTCTACACTCCTGACAACTGCAACCAACTGAGAAAAATCTTGATACCAAGAGCCTGCTATGATACACATGATAGGGGGTCTCAGTCCCTCCTCAAATCTCCTGCACCTGTCAATCTCATTAGAAATGATCCCACCAATATAATGACTCAATCAGATAAACTCGATCTCATACTCTGTCACTGTCCTGTTATCCTGTCTCAGACTCTAGAACTCAATTTTTTTTGCATCCTTATACTACCTCGGAGTATACTTTTTCTCGAATTCCTGTAGAAAATCATCATAAGTCAGAACTGGTGGATCAACTAAATCATGTGGAACCGTCTTCCACCACTCATAGGCATCCCTTTGTAACAAAGATCTAGCATAATCAAACTTCTCCTCTGGACTGGCTTGTAGCTGGATAAACACTCTCTGGACCCTATCTAGCTACTGCTATGATATAGTAGGGTCTGTAGTACCAACAAAATCCTCATCTCCAAATTTTCTCAGCTTATCATACTTCCTCACCGGCAACTACGGCTGCGGCGGCGGTGGCTGAACTAGAGCCTACCTCAACAACTCTACCATATGTCGTACCCAGCCAGGCAGGATCTCATCGGCTGCTGGTCTCATAGGCACAGAAACAGACACCTCACCAGCAGACACAACTCTAGCTCTATCTCTACCCTCATCAGGAGCCACACTCTCTATACTACCTTCTGCAGACTGGTACGTCCGAGATACCATAACTACCTATATCTGCAAACACAGCAGAAATTACTATATTAGAGATCAGAAACTGCCAGTGCCAATGCATATATTACAATTGAAAACTATTTTCAAATCCCCCATTTTCTCTCTCTATCAACCTACCTAGGTCGAGAACCTCAAATCTAGGCTCTCATACTAAAATAAACATAACACCCTTATACCCTATAAACGTACAATATATATTTTCATCATATGTAAAATACGCATATACAGTAAAAAAATGTCACATATCGGTTTAATAAAAATTTTTACATTTCTAATTTAAAATTTTAAATACTAAATATATAAAATTAAATAGTATATAAATATTCTTTACTTGTTATAGGAACCCAAAATAAACATTTTATATGAAAATCTCTGAAAAAAATTCGTCAGAGTTTTATCTATAATTTGGACATCCCAAAATTTATCAATTACACAACCTGCAAAAAGAACACTTCTAATAATTTCAAATCACCATTTCACCCATACTCCTCAATTTCACCAAGTTTCTCAAACATTTATATATATACATATATAATTTAGAACACATTTAAATCCCATTTCAAATAACTTAACCCAAACATTCTTTATAGTTTACAATACATAAAATTCAAAAAAAATGATATAATATGTATAATACTCAAAATATACAATAACATAAAATATATACATGCTACTGATAGTGTTTCTGATCTTGATATCAACTCTACAAGCACAACCACAAGTCTAGACTCGACCTAGTCTAGAAGAACTCTTTGGCTCAGTCGAATCTACCCTGTCACCTGCACGATGTAAACAATCATGCTAAGCCAAAAGCCTAGTAATACAAACTTGATCACAATAAAACTCAAATGCAATGCCAATGCACAATGTATATGGATATCACATCATTCCATTTTCTCATACTTTTCAAATATTTCACAATCCACAATTCACATAAAAATAAACATAAACATGGGCCCAAAGATAACTAATATGCTATTCAAATTTCAGAGTTACTATTTTAGTCTATAATGACACCATGTGTCTAACCCCGTAGGCAAAATACCAATGTAATAGTCCAACTAGATCTAAGCTTACGATCCGGTCATTTTATCAGCCCAGCTTCAAGGACTTGTTTTTGAGGTTTACAACCCGGTCATTTCACCTCAAAAATATTTTCACAGTGATGCCTAGCATCTAGCCCATAGGCAAATCATAGGCATGTCGCTAAATACAAAACTCTAAAAATTAAATAACATACTAGGCACACAATTTATTCATATTTTTCGTTATATCGATATCAATTCATTTCATTATGTTTCCACATATCTCATTACATTATACCACATTTTTGCATTTACAATGCATTGCCCAATTACTTTGGGTATTTCCACATAATTCACATATTAATCATATTTAATGTAATCTAGCCAATACCAATGGCTTTTTAACAATGCACTTAATGCATACACAACAGACGGCATTATCCAAACACTTTGGGCCATTTTCACATAATACACATATTTCACATTTTATACAATTTAGCCATTATCAATGGCTTTTCACAATGCATTTAACACATACATGACATTACAAATGTCATAGCATATTATTCATACATAACCAATGTATCAAGTAGCTTAACACATTTTTCAACCAAAATGTGTTAAGCCCAAATGTCATGCAAACATAACCAATGTATTCAAAGTTTGTACTTACCTCAAATAGCAACCAAAACAAGCTTAAAACAACCTCCAATCCTATCCTTCCAACTTATCCTTCACCACTTGAATGAAGCAAATCAAGCTCCCCCAATGCCTAAGCCAAATGTGATAGCAAATAATCATTTAGTATCACATTTAATGACATTTCCAATATTAAACCATAATTAAACCCCATCCAAGCAAAAATTCAAAATTTAAGGCTAACCTCACTTTAACTTTGGATTCTCATACTAGGCTATTCATTTTAATATATTAAGTTTATTTATATTATTAGAAACATATTTTAATATATTTAAACCATTTACATTACAAAGATACACTCTTATACACAAAACCCTAAAATGGCATAACCTTTCCCCATTGAAGATTTTCCATTCCAACACAATCCATTAATCATTTTAAGCTTATATACATCACTTATATCACCAAACAACAAGATTAAACCAATAAAATTATACAATTCAACAACTTTGGAAAAATCATTTTCCAAAATCCTAAATCACACTTCCATTCTCAAACTCCAACCAAACACAACCAAATCCAATATTTAACTTTAAAATACTTGTTTAAGCACTAAAACAACTCATTTAGAACCAAATTGTACAATTAAAAACTATGATTTCTCAAACCCTAAAAGTCCATAACCCTAAATTCTCTCTCTTCACCATTCTTTATCCAAATTCAACAATTTCTTCAATCTAACCTTAAAATCATTAATAACTACCCAAAATAACTTCATACACACTAATTTCAACAATTATAATATACTACTTCAAAAATTCAAAACTCACATATTCAAAATTTCTATAGAAATTCAACGAAAAAGCTAAAGAACTTACTTTTTCAAGTGAAAGTAACTAAAAATCTTTTTTGTATCCTTGGAATCCTTCAATTTTGGAAGCTAAGAAGAAGAAAAATCCTTGAGCTTTCTCCTATGGTGGTTCGGCCAAGAAGAAGAAGAAGAAGAAAACTATTTTTTTCTCTTTCCTTTCATCTTTTAATTTTAACTATATATATATTATTTAATATTTTAATAATTATTTATTTAATTATTTATTTAATAAATTAAAAGTCTAAAAATTCCTCTTCCATTTAAAAATTATTTATTTTTAAATTAATTTAATAATTTTGAATTTTTAAAATTTAATTACCAAAATACCCTTTTTACTTTGACTTTTGACTTTTCTTTTAAAAAGTTTGACTTTTATATGTTATGTATATTTTGCATATATATCACATATATATTCCACCTTTTCATTTTAAATCCCTTCATTTTTCATTTAGAACCATTAATTTAATTTATCCAATTTAATTATAATATATTTTAACAAATTTCCAAAAATTAGAAATTTTTAAAAAAGTTTTGGGATATTACAAGTACATACTTTAATGAATTATATTTGAATTGTATTTGAGTTGGCATAAAATATTGTGACTTTTGTGAATGTGTTATGCTACTTTAATATTTGTTTTGATAAGATATGTGGTATTTTACCATTTAAAAGTAAGTGAATAGTATGAAATATGAATATTAAGCCATTATATTATGGCTAAAGTAATTGTTATGTACATTTTGTATGAAATGTACATTATGTTAAATGTGATGTAAAAATGTGAAAAATAAAATAGAATAAGGAAGTAGGCCACATTGCGATTGTGGCTAAGTAATGTGTCTAATATGAATGAAAAATAGGAAAATAGTTAAGGAACATGAAATATGAGGAATTGTAGAAAAAGAGTAAATATCATCAAAATTGATAAAATATGATAATAAGATAGAAAATGTGAAGAGTGATCGAGAATATAAGAAATGGTTAAGAAATAATTAGAAATGATGTAAATGCATGGAATATGCTAGAAAATGATTTTCGAAAGATGATAATGAACAATATGATAGGTAATGAGGAAGAAAAAATGGAAATACCAAATATGTGAAAATTATGGGAAATGAGAAAATATGATGAAATATAAAATGTAATGTGATTGAGAAATACTAAAAATATCTAATATGTGAAAATATGGAAAATCGATAAAATGAGACAATGTGTGTGTTTGTATTTATGATTTGTGTATTATTTTATGAATGTGGTTATAAGCCATAGAATTATGACTAGTATTAATGTTGTGTATAAGTTGTGAGAATATGAATGACTATTGTTATTGTGATAAATATTCACATTGCAATGGTATTTAAGTAATTCATATATTGTGATGTAAACTAGATGTATGAAAGTGAATTGTGATAAGAATATGAACATGAGTCACATTTTGATAAGTAATATAATGATATGTGCAAGTTATGAAATGTGCTAATTATGCACAAAAATGTAGAAGTAAGCCACATTTACATTATATGTAATATTGATGATGTTGAGTATGAGTAGAATATTTGAAAAAAAAAACATGAAATGTGAAAAAACAAGGAAAAAAATAGAAGATGAGAAAAGTGTTTGTATGATTACCTTACATAGAATCTAGTTCCTAAATATTGTTATTGGATATTATTACGCCTTTGGGTGAGACACACTAGTATCACAGATTTATTATGCCTTCGGGTGAGACACACTAGTGTCATAAATATATTACTCCTTTGGGTAAGATACGTTGGTGTCATAGATGATTAAGATAGCCCAAAATAATATTTCTAGAACTAGATCATTATATAAGGACTTTTGGGCACAATGTGTGTGTTTGTGATATGTTTATATGTATATATGTGTAGTGTTGTGGATAATAAAAATTGTATTGGAGAATTGAGCCAATGAGTATGTGAATATGCTTATATGTTAGAATTTGGTGATGTATTTACAAATGATGTATGAAATAAAAATTAACAATGATCTAATAAAAATATCGTAAGACATAATTTGAGAAAAAAGGGTAAAAAAAATAAATGTGTGTATAATATTTATTGTTATTTTAAAATATGTACAACTAAGCTTGTAAGCTTAGCGCAATAGTGTGTATCGTGCAGGTAAAAAAGTTACTGCTCAGGGACAAAGCCGAGATACAATTTTGTAAGTATTTAATTATATTAAATTATTTTTTGAGTTATGAATTTGAATGTGTATTTATGAATTGGTTTTTTTAAGAATGGGTGAAAACTATATTTTGGAAGTGTCTATTTTTATGCATTTTGTGTTTTTGATGATTTGGGAATTATTGAAAGTACAAAAAAAATTTTGGCAAAATTTTCTCAGAGATTTTCTTTTAAAATTGTAATTTTTACATATATTATCTAATACATCTCTACTTTTTTGTTAAATCAATTGTCTTTTAATGCATAAATTATGCTATATAAATTATGTAGAATTTTTCTAAGAAATAGGATGGTGACATCCTTATATTATGTATATGTATTTTTATATATACGGGGTGCATGTATTATACTTATATAAAGTATAAGAGTGTTACATTTATTTTGGCATTAGAGCCTAGGTTTGAGATTTTCGACCTAGGTGGATTTTAAAAATGAGGAATGGGAATTTTATAATGGTGATTTGAGTTTTAATATATGCATATGCATTGACATTTAAGTTATTTTTGAAGTGGCAATGTATGTTTGATATATCGGATATAAGTTAAGATAGTATCTGGGATCTGTAAATCAGAGTGGCATAGCAAAAGCGTCTTTCTATAGATTTTATGTTAAGGATTTTAGAAAATTCATTGGAAAATTAAGATTTTTGCTTAATTCAATTGATAAATTAGTGAAATTAAGGAAATAATTTAAGATATAAAATAAAAAATTTGAGAGACGAGTATGATAGTTGCTGGAAATTCTGATCATATGCTGCAATTTTGTCTGAATTTTTAGATTAATCTAGAGATGTTAAATGAATTTGAAATTTTAATTTAAACTTTTTCTTTGTGTTAATATTTTATTTATGAAATTTTATAAATTTTAAAGGTGATTTACTATTTAATAAAAATAGAATAACACAAACTATTGGAGCAATTTCAGCAATGCAGAATCTATAGAAGTTGAGAAATGTATTTAAAAAGTATAGTAAATGAATCTAGAAAATTCTTAAAATTTATATACAAGATCATATGTATGTCTAGAACATATGATTAAAATTTCACAAATTTTTATTAAGGTTTGTTAGCTGGAACAAATAGATAAATAGGTACTGCCATAGAATTTATTAAAGAGACAGAATATGTGATTTTGGGAAACTTAATTTTTAAATATAGTAAATTAACATAGAAAAATCTAAAATTTTAAATACAATTCCATATAAGTTTCTAGTGCACATGCTTAAAATTTTACAATCTTTGGTAAAGATTTACCAATGAATGAAAAGTTAAAAATTGAGATTGACATAAAAGTTAGGAAGTCATGCTGATTTATGAAATCGAGTAATAAATTAAATTTTATAAGTTAAATGAAAATAAGCAATTAAAGTGTGAATTTGCATAAACAATTTACTATGTTAATATGAGTTATGGTTATATATGCAATCTACATTTGGTTGTATGACTGTGATGTATTTATTAATGTGTTATGTGGAAGTAGATGCTATGAGAAAAATAATAAATATTTTTTTTATATTTAAGGTAGATGTAAAAATTTAATAATGGATACATAATGTTCACATATAATAAATGGATTTTGGTTTATCTTATGAAGGAAGTAGATAACTTATGGATCAAGGAAAGAAGATTGATGGAATGATTCATTATTAGTGACTAAGATAATTTGGGAAAGAAGATAAAGAAAATAAAATGGAAAAGAGAAAGAAAATTATTGTTGAATGGGAATTAAAGATAAAAAGATGAGTATTTAATTTAATGAAGATTTAATGCAAGCACATTGAACGGTATTTGGTTGATTAATTTATTGAAGTTTAGAATGGAATTAAATTGAGTTTTTGGTATGTTAAATATTTTTAATTTGATTTAGATGATTGTAATTAATAATGACATGTTGAGCGAATTCTAATATTGCAGTGTAACCAATTCAATTGAAATTGAATGTTTGAAATATATGGATACCTAGAGAAGGAATAAGTGTTCATTGTATGAGAGTAGCAAATTGATATGACATTTTTGAGAAAGTAAGTAGGTTTGAAAAAAAAAATGTGGATAGAAAAGTTGATAAGATAATGGACAATTTATGACTTGAAATGGTTTTAAAAAATATATAAGATATTTTGGATGTAGACGAAGATATAATCATTTTACTTGAAGTTGTTATTTATGCAATGGTGGAGTATGAATGCTTTAATCTAGATAAATTGAGGTTTCCTTCTATTAGTTCAAATATTTATGAGAGTGAGATCCTAATGATATAGTTGCAAATTAATCTAGTATAGTTTAAGTAATTTGTAAAATTATAAAGAAAAAGAGAATTTGATATTGCAGAAAATTATTGTTGATATCCATAAAGGGAAGACTACTTACATGTGCGATAAAAAGGAGCGGGATACCTCAGAGATAGATGAAGATAAATTTTTATTAACCAGTACCATTACTTATACATTGGTGAAGAATTTAAAATTTAATGGTATTGTTAGAATTGAGAATTTCTTTGTAGTAATTAGATATTGGTATAAATATTTGAGGTTATACATAAGGGGGAGAGTTGAAATTTGATGGGTGTGTTAAAAGAGTTATTCTACTGCGATAGATAATTTTGAGGATGAAATTATTTAAGAGGAAGAGAATTGTAACACTCAAAATTTTAAATACAATTAAGTAAATAAAAAGGAGGAATAATTAGGTATGTTGGACGGGGAAAGTATAAGGCATAAATATAATATATATTATATATACACACATTGTGTGCATAGTATATACCTAAGATATACATATTATATACAAAAGATATACATCACACATACATATATATTAAGATATATATAACATATATGCAAAGTATAAAATGGTGTTGGAAAGATATGAAAAATAAATAAATAAATAAATAGTAAAGGGAAATAATAAAATAATAAATAGTTATGAATAAAATAAATCAAAATTAAAAATAATTTTGATAGTGGAAGATGATGGAACATTGATATAATAATAATAATAATAATAATAATAATAATAATAATAATAATAATAATAATAATAAGAGAAGAAGAGGAAAGTCAAAGAAGAAAAAAATATGTGGTTAAAATTAAAAGTAAATTAATTAATTAATTAACTAATATATTTATGGATGGGAAAATTAAAAGAAAGGAAAGAGAGTTTCTTCGTCTTCTTCATCATATTGGAGCCAAACCAAAGAGAAAGAAAAGAGGGAAAAGCAATTTTGTCAAAAATATTAAAATCCATCAAAAGAAAAACCTAAGGAATCGAGTGAATTTTTAAGGAAAATCAAGAATTCAAGTAAGTAAACTCTTATTAAGCATTGCTTTCATAGATTTATGGGTTATGTATTGATAAGGGTAGAGAGAGTAAATTGATTTAAAATTTTCGAATTGATAGAATTAAAGTTATTACGGTGGGTAAGTGATGATTGGTGATTAATTTATTGAGATGTATATAAATTGTAAATTTAGGATTATGGGATGATGATGTGAAAAATAAGATTTTTATATGGGTGTGTATAATTATTGTAATTGGCAGTTTTAGTGTTTTTTTAATGTATATATTATGATTTTAAGGTTGAAAATTGAATATGATTGAGTTTTGTTGGAGTTAGGGTTGGAGAAATTATGTGAAATTAGAGTTTTGTATGGAATTAATTAAAATTATTAAAAGAAATTATTTTAGTGTTATTTTGATATGCAAATGATGATTTTATGGTTAAATATTGAAAATGAATGAGTTTGATTGAAGTTTGAATCAATTAGTAAGGATAATTAATGTTTTGGTTGAATTTTGGTTAGAATGGAGCAATGGAAATTTAATTGACTAAATTATGTTGAAATGAAACTCTAATGCTATATTTAAACTTAAAACATGGTTTAGGATTGGATGGAGTATATTTTCAAAATTAAAGAATTGAAGGGAAATTTGAGAAATAAAGGTTGGAGATTTAGATTGATTTGGGATTGGTCAAATTTGAGGTTAATACATATTTTAATGAATTATGTTTAAATTATATTTGAGTTGGCATAAAACATTGTAACTTTATAAATGTGTTATGACACTTTAATATTTATTTTGATAAGATATATGGTATTTTACAGTTTAAAAGTAAATGAAAAGCATGGAATATGAATATTAAGCCATTATATTATGGCTAAAGTAATTGTTATATACATTTTGTATGAAATGTATATTATATTAAATGTGATGTAAAAATATGAAAAATAAAATAGAATAAGAAAGTAGGCCACATTGCGATTGTGGCTAAGTAATGTGTTTAATATGAATGAAAAATAGGAAAATAGTTAAGGAATATGAAATATGAGGAAATTTAGAAAAATAGTAAATATCATAAAAATTGATAAAATACGGTAATAAATTAGAAAATGTGAAGAGTAAATATCACTTTTTAAAAGATAAAAGGGATAAATGGTTTAAAAAAGGGTTTAAGTTGCTACTATGACTATATTTTAGAGGCCAAATTGAACCTTTGAGTGATAAAATTATATAAAAATGGAAGATTATAAGTATTCAATTCATTTGTCTAATTGAAAATGTTCATAATTAACTTGAACATATTTTTTTTTATATAAGAACAATGTAAGATTTTTTTATTTTTCAATTATACCAGTTTAAAATTTATTTTAAGAACATGAATGCTATTATTAATTGAATTGCATTTTATTAATAGTCTTTAATTAAATTTTTGCACATAAAATGCCATAATATTAATGAGGCTAATAACAATGATTCAATGAATATCTATACCCACAAATGGTAATAAAAATTATAATAGTTTCTATTTAAAGTGAAAAAAAGCGAAGGGTGGTTTTAACCAAGAAAAAAAAGCAATAAAAGAGAATGAAACTTACAAAAAGTCGGGGATTATTTAGTTATGAAAGTTAGGAATTGTTTAGTTGTAAAAAATATTTAACATTTAACATTTTTATTTTTCTAGTTTTTTAGATTTTCATTTTCTAACTATTTCTAAATAGAAAATTGAAAAATATAGAAAATATGTTTTGTTAATTTTGCTTTTCAATGACTATTTTTATTTTTTATATAATATTTAAATAAATTTATGTTTAAATATTTTTATATAAAATATAATTATATAAATAATTTTAGATAATGTAACACTCTTATAGCCTGTATAATACATATATCCCGTATACTTAGAGTACGCATATAGAATATAAAAGTGTCATATCAAATAACTATAAATACTATCAAAATTAATGTCAAAATAATTATATGAATTTATACATTTTATATAATTAAAATAATATATTAAATAGAAAATCTCTAAGAAAATTTCGCTATAGTTTTATCTGTAATTTTAATATTTTCAAAATTCAAAGAATACACAACCTGCACAAGAAAATTCATTTCCCAAAATGTTAATATTTTCAATTATCCTTTAACTCTCTACTTCATTAATACACATTTAAATCTCAACACTTAAATCATTATTCATTGTAATTAAATAATTATAAATAATATATATATATATATATACACACACACTACCATCTCAAATCTTTATAAACCAACACAAATGTTAAGAATTAATTTACATAAATCAAAATACTTAAAATCATAACTATACATGTATGCAAATGACACAGTTGGCCTTGAGGCATCCTAAGTCACCAAGTATCATTCACAGTCTGGATCCCTCTAACTGGCAACTCTCTCACTTGTGTGATTCATACAACCTCGCTAAGTATGTTGCTTAGTGGTACATCTATAAAAACAACATATATCTATACATTGAAATACTCTAACTCCATAATGTAATTTGCAATATTAATATATTTACATTTTATTGATAATTTATTCATTATATATATATTCAACCCACAATCACACATACATTGGACCTAGTAGCTCCTATACAATTACTAAGTTCAATTATCACATTAATTTCACGACCTAGCTCTACTCGGATTTATTTTCAATTTCAATCTCAAGACCTAGCTCTGCTCATGTTTATCAATGCATGCATAATTAATCTTAACAGTAGTGGATAAGTAATTGTATAGGATGCAAATACACAGTAATATATTATTCTTTCACATTCTCATTTCTTTATCACATTTCTCAAATTTCATCACATTTACTCTTTCTTTCATAGTTTTCACATTTTCTTTTTCGATTTCTTATCACATTGTTTATTTCTCATCTTTTTAAATCAATTTTAGCATATTTCAGATTTTATACATTATGCACATAGCCTTTGCAATAGTCATTCTACAATGACTCTTCTTTCATACCTCATGCATTTCATATATGAACATTAATTTTGCACTGAGGAAGTGCCCAATGAGACACTTATCACATAACTATGTCACATTGCATAGATTATGTGAATATCCACATGTTAAAAAAACCATATATATTATACCAAATCACATTTATTGAAAAGATAAATTACTAAAATATGTACTAACTTTCAAAAAGCTTTAAAATCACTCTAATTCCTTCTCCATCTTTTAATTCCACCAAAACCCTAATGATCTTCTTTAGAGATTTCTTATCCTACACACACATATTTCATACAACAGACAACATTATCCACTTAAAATCACTTCCATGTTCAATATATATCAAATTATCATTATTTATACAACTTTCATCAAAATCCTAATAAAACTCTTATTTTATTATTTACTACTTTATTTAAACTTTATTCTAACCAATTTATATCCAACATTTAACCTTAAATTCATTACTTACATATCAAAATCACAACAAAACATTTCATTTCAATATTTATATCAATCTCTATCCAAAACTCTAATTTCACTTCACCTTCCATAAACCATAACTTCATTCAACCCTACTCATATCTAGTTTCTAACCATAAAATCATAACATTTAAACTAAAATAATATTAAATCATTCAATTACAATAATTATAGTCACACATATAAAAACTCTAACTTTTGTATAATCATCCCATAACCCTAAATTCACAATTTATGCTAATCTCAACAAATCAATCAATAAATCATCACATATCAATTATTCTAACTCAATTACTATCAATTTTAGCAATTTAAAACCATTTTCTCTCTCTAGCCATCTCAAATATGATCTGAAAAACAAATAAAATAAGCTTAAAAGAAGAACTACTTACTTATTTTCTTACTTTTTCTTCAAAAATCCACTTGAAACCTTTGAATTCTTATGTAATTTGAAGTATATGAAGAACAAATCACACACACTATCTACATATAAAAATTGACCATGGATGGGAATGAGAAAGAAGAAGACTCTCTTTTATTTCTTTCTAATTTCCCATCCATAAATATTAATTTAATTAATTATTTAATTAATTTCTTTTTCCCCATCCACACATTTTTCCTCTTCCTTTGACTTTCTTTTTCTTTTATTATTTATTTATTTAATTATCATCTTCCCATCCTTAAATATATATGTATATATAAATTTATATTTTATTTATATGTTAGGTATATTTTATGCATATGTATGTGTAATATATATGTTAAGTATATATTATGTATATATCTTATATTTCTCTTTTCCATCATATTAACTACCCTCCAAATTAATTATTTAACCATATTTAAAACTTACGGGTGTTACATATAATCTAAATATTTTTATTTTTTAATTTAAAAATGAAATCATAATTACATAGTACTTGTAAATAAAATAAAAAATTTGAATTATTATAGAAAACTTAAAAAAGGAATTTAAATCTGAGTGAAAAATAAATTAGGGACTTAACCCTATAAATGCCTTCTCCTATAAACGAAAGGAGGTACACCATCATAATGATTGGCATTTCAGAATATGTGAATGTCGTGCTTATCAAGTCCCGAGAGCTTCCAATTACTGTAGTTGTGAATGATATTAGGTTGATTTGTCCATGATTATTTTTTAAATGTTGAAATAAAGCAAATAAATGCACTACGAAGATGACAATGGATGTAAAGAAAAATCTGAGAAAGAGAATGATGAATGCCTTGAATTTTAATGTTTCATTTTTTTTTTACTTTTAACCTAAATATAAAGTTTTGATTCTTATAATGAAGTAATTTTATATTGCAATACTATTTTCCAAATGCAATCTACCAATAACATGAAGTACGACATATTTGATGTGGACAAAAACTTTTGCGTTAATATGTCCCTAATGAATTGTTGTTGCAGGAAGTTTCAATTAAATTAGCTTCCATGCATGCATGCTCTTTTGGTAGTAAGAAATGGGGACTTCAACCCTTATGATTTGTGTTCTCCATACCATTTTCAAGAATATTTATAACACCCTTATGCCCAATGTACGTACATCACATACACCCACATCTGTAATATACGTATACCGAATACAGGAATGTCATGGTCTATTTTAAAGCAAACCAATCTTTCTATTTAACAATATGAGAAAACTTAAAACATTTAAGATATATTATAGCAGTCTATTTGAAACAACTAACCTTTAATCAAATAATCATAATAGGTAGTAATAGATAAAACATTTCTTATTAAAACACATATACATATATATACCATAATAGTACCTAAAAATTTATCTAAAACAGTTGTTTAATAAGCAGCGGAAAAATGTAGTGGATTATACATATGTATATATATATCAAATTCAATATTTGCAAAAACATGGAGTTTATACATGCTTGGCAGTTCGTTTCCAATCTTGAAGTCTAACAATCAACTCTTCACAAGGGATCACAAGCCTAGACTCGACTCGGTCTAGCTGAACTCTCCGGTTCTACCCTGTCACCTGCGCGATGAACCACAATCGTGCTAAGCCATAGGCTTAGTGGTACAACCATGATGACAATATGCTTTAAATGTAATGCCAATATCACCCTTTCAAGCATTATAAATAATATTCAAAAATGTCATATTTCATAACATTAAATTTCATCATATTGTTCAATTATTTCATCATTCATAATTCATATTAAAGCAAAGACAACATGGGCCCAAAAGAAACTAATATGCCATTCAACTTCCAGAGTTAATGTTTTGGTTCAATAATCACATTAATCAAGCCCGTAGGCGAATCATTATCACAATGAGAAACATCTCATATGTAACATCCCAACTAGGCTTCAAGGACTAGGCCCAACCAAGCTTCAAGGGGAGCTAAGCATCAACCCAACTTGGCTTCAAGGACCAAGCCCAACCCAGCTTCAAGGGATTGTTACTTTTAGGCATGCCACCAATAACAAAACTCTGAAAATTGAATAGCATACTAGACACACAATTCTTTCATTATTTCATTATCAATTCCATTCTCATTTTCTCATAATCATCTAGGCAACCATGCCCCAATTATTTCATTTGCATCATTATAGCCAACAACAATGGCTTCACATCTCATCATTAGGGTATACATAACCAATTGCATTATACAAACATTTTAAATGATCATTTTATCTTTCACATTATGCAAATCATAGCATTAATCAATTGTATCAACAATGTAATAGATTACTTAACACATTTACAACCAAATGTGTTAAGTCCCAATGTCATGTAAATGTATGCAACCATGTAAGGTTTGTACCTACCTCTAATAGCAACACACACCAATTCCAAACTCCTCTTCCAAGAATCCTTCAACACTTAGATTAGGGCAACTCAATCTCTTCAAAACCTAATTCAAAAGTGATTATACACACTCACTTAGTGATACATATAAGAAAATAAGGATAAGAACCAATTAGGGCAACCTCTACACATGACACACTCAACAACATGGGCGTGTCCCTAACCGTGCCCTAAACCCACAACACAAAATCTTTGACACGCTCAGTGACATGGGTGTGTCATTGGCTGTGTCAATCCTCCCTCAACACAGTGGCTATGACACGCTCAGTGACACTGGCGTGTCACTGGACGTGTCAATCCACCAATAATACAATAGCTATGACACGCTCAGTGACATAGGCGTGTCACTGGACATGTCAGTACTACTCCAACACAGAAGCTGTGACACGCTCAGTGACATGGGCTTGTCACTACTCATGTCACCCATCCAGAAAATAGAACCATTGACACGTCCAAAGACTTGGCCTCGTTTGTGGGCGTGTCAGGCTAAAAATCCTGATTCCGACATCATCAACACCACATCCAACAAATAACATACTTTACCCTTTTCCATTCCAAACAATCTTACCCAAAACCATCAATAAACCATACTAAACTTGCATAACATTAAAACAAATCAAAACATACATCAAAACATAATCACAACCATCATCACAACTCAACACTTATATAATACACAACACTTGCTTTCCATCACCAAACTTAACCTTTACTTCAAACCAACCCCAAAATCAAAGTCAATAAGACCAAAAACTCTCAAACACACCACAATCAAACATACACATATCAATAACAACCATACACCAAGCTCAAAACACAAACTCAAAAGAAAACCAAAGAATCAAGTGGAAAATTTATCAAAAGTAATGAAAACCCTTAGAATTCCAACTTGATCACTTGAAACACCCTTCAATCTTGAGTTAGGAAGAACAAAATCTCTCTTTCCCTCTTGTTAATGGTGGTGGCCGGCTAAGCACAAGAAAGAGGAAGAAGATGATGATAAGTCAACCCAAAATCAACTCTTCTAACCACATAAACTCTCTTTTAATATCCACCAAGCAATTAAATATTATAATAATCATAAATATCATCATCCACTTAATTTAATTTCCATTTATATAATCAATAAATCTCATTTGACCAACTAATGAGTTGACTTGTATATGTTGTATATATCTCTATATATATAACATATACACACTTCTCTTTTCCTCTCTTACCGCTTAAACATAAATATACTTTATATCATTTAATCCAATTTCAACAATAATCATTCCAAAAAGTTTAGGGTATAGTTTGGGATATTACAATTCTCCCCCCTCTATATAGAAATTTCGTCCTTGAAATTACCCGATCTCACTTCTGAAACAGTTGGGGATACTGGTCTCGCATCACTTGCTCACTCTCCCAAGTTGCCTCTTCCTTCGCATGATTTTTCCAAAGAACCTTCACAAGTGGCACTTTCTTATTTCTCAACTCTTTCACTTCATGTGCCAAAATAGCCACTGGTTCTTCTTTATAAGACATATCTGGACTCACCTCAATTGATTCTACTGACAGAATGTGAGATGGGTCTGATTTGTATCTCCATAGCATAGAGACATGAAAGATATTATGAATTCTATCCAATCCAGGCTGCAAAGCAAGTTGATAAGCAACTGGTCCAACTCACTCCAATACCTCATAAGGTCCAATAAAATGAGGACTCAGCTTCCCTTTGCAGCCAAATCTCAAAATCCTCTTCCAAGGAGATACTTTCAGAAAAACTTTATCTCCAACATTGAACTCTATGTCTCTCCTCTTCAAATCTGAATAGGATTTATGTCAGTCTGAAGCTGCTTTCAATCGATCCTGAATTATCTTCACTTTCTCTTCTGTTTCCTTAATAAAATCGGGACTAACCAATTTGCCTTCTCCAACTTCATTCCAACACAGAGGCGTTGTGCATCTTCTACCATATAATGCCTCATAAGGTGCCATTCTAATACTAGATTGATGACTGTTGTTATAAGCAAATTCCATCAGTGGCAAGAATCTGTCCCAACTCCCAGAGAAATCAATGACACAACTTATCAACATGTCCTCTAAAATCTATATCACTCTCTCTAACTGCCCATCTGTCTGAGGATGGAAAGCAGTGCTAAAATACAATCGAGAACCCAAAGCAGCATGCAAACTCTTCCAAAATCTTAAAGTAAACCTAGGATATCGATCAGACACTAAAGAAATTGGGACTCCATGTAATCTCACTATCTCACTGATATACAACTCAGCCAAATTCTCCAGAGAATAGTCCATCCTGATTGGAAGAAAATGAGCTGTCTTTGTCAATCGATCAACAATCACCCCTTCTGAGTCAACGGCAAACCAGTCACAAAATCCATCGTTACATGTTCCCATTTCCATTCAGGCACTGATAAAGGTTGGAGCAACCCTGTAGGAACTTGGTATTCGGCTTTCACTCTCTGACAAGTGAGACATTTAGATACAAACTCTGCTATGTCCCTCTTCGTATCTGACCACCAATAATGTCGCTTCAAATCATGATACATCTTAGTACTTTCAGGGTGCACAGCAAAAGCCGACTGATGTGCTTCCTCTAAAATAATCTTTCTCAATCTTGCATCATCAGGAACACACAATCTATCTTTGTACCAAAGGCTGTCATCATTCCTCTTATGGAAATCTAGGTTCTCACCTTTCTGGCAACCCAAAATAATTTTCTGAATTTTTTCATCAGTCAACTGAGCCTCTTTAATCTGATCCAACAACATCGATCTCAACTGCAACTGAGCTAACAAAGCACCATCATCACATGATTCAAAACTAGCATGCAATGCTCTTAACTCAACAAGCAATGAGAGCGAATAAGGAGTAAAACCTGCCAAAGACTTCCGACTCAAGGCATCAGCAACAACATTTGCCTTGCTGGGATGATAATCAATCAAACAGTCGTAGTCTTTGATCAACTCTAACCACCGTCTCTGCTGAAGATTCAGCTCTCTCTGAACCCCCAAGTATTTCAAACTCTTGTGATCTGTATAGATGAAACACTTCTCCCCATACAAGTAGTGTCGCCAAATCTTCAAAGAAAACATATAGCTGCCAATTCCAAATCATGCGTCAGATAATTAAGTTAATGCGGCTTCAACTATCGAGAAGCATAAGCTATGACTCTACCCTCCTGCATCAAAACACAACCTAAACCACTATGTGAAGCATCATTGTAAATCACATATGGTTTATCTTCCACAGGCAAAGTAAGAACAGGAGCTTGAGTCAACATCAAGCTTGCTTGACACTGATATGTCCACACAAATCTAACTCCCTTCCGAAGTAATCTGGTGAGTGGAGTAGCTATAATAGCCTGCCAAACCCAAAAAACTTCTAACTTCAGTCACAGACTTTGGTGGACTCTAATTCAAAATGGCCTCAACTTTACTTGGATCAACTCTTATACCATTCACTGAAACTACATGACCTAGAAAAGTTACTTTATCAAGCCAAAACTCACACTTAGACAGCTTAGCATATAACTGCTTCTCTCTCAAAGTTTGCAATACAATCCGCAAGTGCTTATCATGATCCTCCTCATTATGCGAATACACCAAAATATCATCGATAAAGACCGCCACAAGCTAATTTAGATAGGGTCTAAACACCCTGTTCATCAAATCCATAAAAGCTGCTGGTGCATTCGTCAACCCAAAAGGCATCACCAAGAACTCATAATGCCCATACCTTGTGTGGAAAGCTATCTTAGATACATCTTCAGCTCTGACCCTCAATTGATGGTACCCTGATCTCAGATAAATCTTAGAGAAAACTACTGCTCCCTTCAACTGATCAAAGAGATCATCAATCCTAGGCAAAGGTTACTTAATCTTGATAGTCACCTTGTTCAACTGCCTATAATCAATGCGCAGTCTCAAGGTACCATCCTTCTTCTTCACAAATAAAACAGGTGCTCCCCACGGAGACACACTAGGGCGAACAAACCCTTTATCCAACAACTCCTACAACTGCACCTTCAATTCTCTCAGCTCAGCCGGTGCCATTCGATAGGGAGTAATAGAGATGGGAGTGGTACCAGGCAACAAATCGATACCAAACTCAGCCTCTCTCTTAGGGGGTAACCCTGGCAACTCCCCGGGAAAAACATCTGTGAATTCAGCAACTGTAGATATACTATCAAGCTGAGAACCCACTACTCTGGTATCTACAACATGAGCAAGATAAGCCTCACATCCCTTCCGAATCAACCTCCTAGCTACAATAGCTGAAACAAACATGGATGCAAGTTGTCTCTGCTCACTAGATACCATCACACTTCTATCATCACCAGTTCTCAAGGTAACACACTTATTTTGACAGTCTACCATAGCCCCATGCTTAGACAGCCAATCCATGGCTAAGATCAGATCATACTCCTTAAAAGGAATTTCAATCAAATCACCCAAAAACTCCTCATCTTGCACCACAACTGAACTATCATGATGCACCTTGCTAACTACCACACTATGCCCTAAAGGATTTGTCACCAAGACATCAAATCCTAGGGACTCTGAATGCAATTCAGTCATAGGCAAGATAGATGTACTTATATATGAATGAGTGGATCCTGGATCAATTACAGCAAGAACTGAAATGCCAAATAAAGAAAATGTACCCGCAATGACGGCTGAAGCATTCGGCTGCCTCTGCATCACATACACTCGCTGAGATGGCCCAGCCTCATCTGGCCTACTGCCCTTGGATGTAGAGCCTCCTCTCTGACTAATCATGGGTCGACCACCTCTATTAACACCTCTGATCCCTCGACCTCCTCTGCTGACACTAGGTCGAGAAGCTGCAGTATCAGTCTGTCTATCTTCCAGTAGCTCAGGGCAATCTTTGATGAAATGATTCGGTGACCCACATCTAAAATATACTCCTGGTCCACCCGTCTTCCAACAAGAACCTCCATATGCCCTACCACAATGAACACATGTAGGTGGAATAGATCTATGAACCACTGGAGTCAGAGCACTAACTACAGAAATTGTAGGTCTCGGTCTCTGCCTCTGATACTGAACTGACCTACCAGACTGCCTCTAGCTCCTACTAACTCTCAAAACAAAGCTTTCTCTGCCTCTCTTCTAAGATGAAGACCCTGCCTCAAACTGGGATCTCCTAACTCTAGTCTCTTCCTCAGTAGTAGCTGCTGTAATACCCTGCGCTCTCTCAACACTCCTGGCAGCTGCAACCAACTGAGAAAAATCTTGATACCGAAAACCAGCAAAAATACACATAATAGAGGGTCTCAACCCCTCCTCAAATCTCTTGCACCGGTCTATATCATCTGAAATAATTTCACCTGCATAATGACTCAACCGGATATACTCAATCTGATACTCTGTCACTGTCCGATTATCCTGCCTTAGATTCAGAAACTTCATCTTCTTGGTATCCTTATACTCCCTCGGAGTATAATTCTACTCAAACTCCCACAGAAAATCACTATAAGACAAGGTCGGTGGATAATCCATGGCATGTGGAACTTTCTTCCACCAATCATACGCATCTCTCTGCAGAAGAGATCTAGCATAATCAAATTTTTCTTCAGGAGTAGCTTGCAACTGAATAAATATCCTCTACACTCTATCCAAACATTGCTCAGCTACTGTAGGATCTGTAGTACCAAAGAAATCTTCAGCCCCAAATTTTCTCAATTTATCATACTGCCTCACTGGTACTTGTGGCTGTGGTTGAGGTGGCGGCGGCTGTACTAGAGCTTGCCTCAACAATTCCACCACATGCTGTAACCAAACTGGCGGAATCTCATCAGTAGCTGGTCTCTCTGGCACAGGAGCAGGTGCCTCTCCAGCTCTCTCAACCTTAGCTCCATCTCTACCCTCATCAGGAGCTACACTCTTAGCACTACCTTCTATAGACTGATGTGACTAAGACACCATCACTACCTATATCTGCAAATGCAGCAGAATATACCTCATCAAAGATCAGAAACTGCAAGTGCAAAAGCATGTATCTTATTCAAAAACCATATTTTAAAATCAAAATTTTCTTTTTCTTACAATTCACCTAGGTTGAGAATCTCAAACCTAGGCTTTGATACCAAAATAGTTGTAACACCCCTATACCCAATATATGTACATAACATATACCCACATCTGTAATATACATATACCGGATACAGGAATGTCACGGTCTATTTTAAAGCAAACCAATCTTTCTATTTAACAATATGAGAAAACTTAAAACATTTAAGATATATTATAGCAGTCTATTTGAAACAACTAACCTTTAACCAAATAATCATAATAGGTAGTCATAGATAAAACATTTCTTATTAAAACACATATACATATATATACCATAATAGTACCTAAAAATTTATCTAAAACAGTTGTTTAATAAGCAGCGGAAAAATGTAGCGGATTATACATATGTATATATATATATCAAATTCAATATTTGCAAAAACATGGAGTTTATACATGCCTGGCAGTTCGTTTCTGATCTTGAAGTCCAACAATCAACTCTTCATAAGGGATCACAAGCCTAGACTCGACTCGGTCTAGCTAAACTCTCCGGTTCTACCCTGTCACCTGCTCGATGAACCACAATCGCGCTAAGCCATAGGCTTAGTGGTACAACCATGATGACAATATGCTTTAAATGTAATGCCAATATCACCTTTTCAAGCATTATAAACAATATTCAAAAATGTCATATTTCATAACATTAAATTTCATCATATTGTTTAATTATTTCATCATTCATAATTCATATTAAAGCAAAGACAAGCATGGGCCCAAAAGAAACTAATATGCCATTCAACTTTCAAAGTTAATGTTTTGGTTCAATAATCACATTAATCAAGCCCGTAGACGAATCATTATCACAATGAGAAACATCTTATATGTAACATCCCAACTAGGCTTCAAGGACTAGGCCCAACCAAGCTTCAAGGGGAGCTAAGCTTCAACTCAACTTGGCTTCAAGGACCAAGCCCTACCCAGCTTTAAGGGATTGTGTACTTTTAGGCATGCCACCAATAACAAAACTCTAAAAATTGAATAGCATACTAGACACACAATTCTTTCATTATTTCATTATCAATTCCATTCTCATTTTCTCATAATCATCTAGGCAACCATGCACCAATTATTTCATTTGCATCATTATAGCCAACAAAAATGGCTTCACATCTCATCATTAGGGTATACATAACCAATTGCATTGTACAAACATTTTGAATGATCATTTTATCTTTCACATTATGCAAATCATAGCATTAATCAATTATATCAACAATGTAATAGATTACTTAACACATTTACAACCAAATGTGTTAAGTCCAAAAGTCATGTAAATGTATGCAACCATGTAAGGTTTGTACTTACCTCTAATAGAAACACACACCAATTCCAAACTCTTCTTCCAAGAATCCTTCAACACTTGCATTAGGACAGCTCAATCTCTTTAAAACCTAATCCAAAAGTGATTATACACACTCACTTAGTGATACACATAAGAAAATAAGGATAAGAACCAATTAGGGCAACCTCTACACATGACAAGCTCATCAACACGGGCATGTCCCTGACTGTGCCATAAACCCACAACACAAAAGCTTTGACACGCTCAGTGACATGGGTGTGTCATTGGTCGTGTCAATTCTCCCTCAACATAGTGGTTATGACATGCTCAGTGACATGAGTGTGTCACTGGACGTGTCAATACTACTCCAACACAAAAGCTATGACATGCTCAGTGACATGGGCATGTCATTGGACGCGTCAATACTACTCTAACACAGAAGCTGTGACACGCTCAGTGACATGGGCGTGTCACTGGTCGTGTCACTCATCCAGAAAATAGAACCATTGACACGCCCAAAGACTTGGCCACGTTCATGGGCGTGTCAGGCTAAAAATCCTGATTCCAACACCAACAACACCACATCCAACAAACAACATATTTTACCCTTTTCCACTCCAAACAATCTTACCCAAAACCATCAATAAACCATACTAAACTTGCATAACATCAAAACAACTCAAAACATACATCAAAACACAATCATAACCATCATCACAACTCAACACTTACACAATACACAACACTTTCTTTCCATCACCAAACTTAACCTTTCCTTCAAACCAACCCCAAAATTAAAGTCAATAAGACCAAACACTCTCAAACACACCAAATCAAAGATACACATATCAACAACAACCATACAACAAGCTCAAAACACAGACTCAAAAGAAAACCAAAGAATCAAGTGGAAAACTTACCAAAAGTAATGAAAACCCTTAGAATTCCAACTTGATCACTTAAAACACCCTTCAATCTTGAGTTAGGAAGAACAAAATCTCTCTTTCCCTCTTGTTAATGGTGGTGGCCGGCTAAGCACAAGAAAGAGGAAGAAGATGATGATAAGTCAACCCAAAATCAACTCTTCTAACCACACAAACTCTCTTTTAATATCCACCAAGCAATTAAATATTATAATAATCATAAATATCATCATCCACTTAATTTAATTTCCATTTATATAATCAATAAATCTCATTTGACCAACTAATGAGTTGACTTGTATATGTTGTATATATCTCTTTATATATAACATATACACACTTCTCTTTTCCTCTCTTACCACTTAAACATAAATATACTTTATATCATTTAATCTAATTTCAACAATAATCATTCCAAAAATTTTAGGGTATAGTTTGGGATATTACAATATTGGGAAAAATTTGAATTGTAATATCCCAAACTATACCCTAAAATTCAAATTTTTACCAATATTGTAATATCCCAACAATAATCATAAATCCAATTCCTGATATTACTAATTGGACTATATCGAATCAGATTTGAAATATCACTCTTATGCAATAAAATGTTTGATATCAATTGGCAAACATAAAAAATGCAGGATTCCTTCTATAAGTTAGGAAAAACACAGCCTAAGTACAGTCATTGTCGTAAGCAAGGTCTATATCTACATGTTAAAATATGATATCTCTTCATAATGCTTCAGAATTAGTGAGTGTTCAAGAATAAGTAATCCATTATAAAATAAATTAACATTTTATTAACATTATAATATTGTTGTATTTCAATTGAATGATATTCTTATTTATGTTGTGTTGTGTAACCTGATAAACAAAAATAAACTTCAATGTTATGTAATGACTATTTATAGTTATAATATGGTGTTCATTTGCTTTGTTTTTAGTTTTAATGTTGAATATCATTACGTGTAAAATAAGTTGCTATATTGATGGTTTAGTTCTATGTAATTGCAATTAGGGGTTAATGTCCTTTCTTTAATTTTTTTTCTATTTTAATGTTGAAAGTCGTTGCATATAGGTATAATAAGTTGCTACATTAATAATTTAGGGTTGTGTGATTGCAGTTAGAGGCAGTTAGGGGTTAATGTCCTTTCTTTATTGTTTTAGTTTTAATGTTGAAAGCCATTGCATACATGTACAATAAGTTGCTATATTGATGATTTAAGGTTGTGTCATTGCAGTTGGGTTAGGGTGCTAAAAAATAGACTAAACTAAAAACCAAACTAAAATCGATCAAATCGAATAAAAAAATTATAGTTAATTGAACTGACTGTTTAGCTTTAGTTTTTATGATTTTTAGTTTTCGATTTCAATTTCAATTTCAGTTTTTATTATTAAAAAACCATTTGGCTCGGTTAACCAAACTAAATAGTTAACCATAAATTATGTATATTAAATATATAAATAATTTATTAATTTATAATTATATTATAATTTAAATATTAATCATAAATTATGCATAAATTATACATTATACATACCTTATATATATAATTTTATAAAATAAATTATATAAATAAAATATATATATTAAATTATTTTGATGGATTATATTTGCATTTAAAATATGAATTTTTGCTTAAATTGTGTATTTGTATTAAGATTAATTTTTGCAATGAGTTATATTTGATTTTTTTTTATTAAATATGTATGAATTGTTTTAAATTTTATTTTTTATTTTTTTGTATATAGTGTGTCAATTAAAAATAAAAATAGCATTTAACCATCCATTTTATACTATTAATTGATAACCGGTTAACCGTTTATTTAGATTTCGATTTAGGTTTAGAATTTTTCTAAAGCAAAATCGGTGGACCATTTTTTTTTCATCCTCACGGTTCAGTTAACCAAACTGTGAGCATCCCTAAGTTAAGGGTAGTTAGGGGTTAATGTCATATCTTTATTTTTTAGGTTTAATGTTGAAAGTCATTGCGTACATATATAATAAGTTGTTGTATTAATGATTTAGGATTGTGTGATTGCAGTTAGGAGTTAATGTGCTTTCTTTATTTTTTTAGGTTTAATGTTGAAAGTCATTGCATGCATGTATAATAAGTTATTATATTGATGATTTAGGGCTACGTGATTGCAGTTAGAGGCAATTAGGATTTAATGTCCTTTCTTTATTTTTTAGTTCTAATGTTGAAAGTGTAGCACCCTTATACCATATATATGTATAAAAATGTCAACGACCTTATCATCTGAAAATTTATCATAATTTTAAGAAAAGTATTTTAATTCTTAAAAGATATTTTGATGAATATATATTAGTAATTAATTGTTAAAAATAAAATTTTTAAAAAAATTTATGGGAATAATTAGTCAGAGTTTTGTCTGTAAATTGGATGTTTCTCAAAAATGTCAAAAGCACAACCAACATAAAAATGTAAGATAAAAAAATAAAATAATAATAAAACAAACAAATAAATAATAATAAAAAGAAAAAGAGAAGTAACAAAAAAAAGGGAAAAGGAAGAGAGAGAAGAAGAAAAGAAATAAAGAAGAGAGAGAAAGGGCAGAGGGGAGAGAGAGATAGAGAGATGGGGAAAAGAGGCTACCGAAGAAAATCTGAGATCTACCACCGTCCGATGCTCGGATGTTGACACGCATCGAACCAGGAAAATCACCACTCGACAACACTTCCAACGCCACCAGTCTCGTCGCCATCGATAGCCAGACGACGGCTCACGCATCATCTGAAGTCCCTTGGGCAGTACACCTTCACTGACTTTGACCTATTTTGACCATTTTCTAGCCTCCTTTCTCCCAATTCAGGTACCATTAGACTCCTTTCCTCTTAAGCTTCATTTTGGTATATCATTTGTTAGAGCAAGTTTAAATTTGGCCTGAGTCCGGCCAAGGCTGAACTTTTCGACCAATTTTTCGTCCAGTTTTCGGCGAGTGAGGGAGAGTGACTTATATTTTTGGAATTTTCACTTCGAGTAGAACGCGTGGGTGCCTAATTTGGTACCAGAAACTTCTGGCAAGAATTTTTTGGTGAAACGCCGAGGATAGAAAATTTGATAGAATTATCACGTGTTTATTAATTATATTTAGCAAGCCCAGAATTATAAATTGATGATATTATTAATTAGAAAATATTAAGATGAAATTTAAGTTATTAAATAAATTAATCGATACCGAATATATTAATTAACCAGAAGTTCAAGGACCTAATTTTATGAATAAAGTATATTATTGGTTCAATCAAATTTTAAATAATGAAATATTTATTTAGAAAGTCTGAGATTGTCATTATAATAATTGTATGGTGTTATTTTCGTAGATAGTCCTGCACAAGATTCTACCACCCCCGGGTTGGGCAGTTGATATAGTCTAGTTTCTTTGCCTAAATAATGAGTAATACTTTCTAATATATTTTTCTACACTCCATGCATTGCATTAATGAATGTATATATTATTATCAATAATAATATGCATTATCTAGGCTCTAGAAATTCAACATTTTGCTTATGTTGTACAATTATATGATGATATATAATAGTGATTGCTGGATAAAAATTGGGATGATATGAGAACCATATAGGATGAGATTTGGTTGTGAAATTGATCTACTATGATGATATTATGATGAGTTTGGAATTGGCATGAAGGTGGGGGCATCTGGTGCTCAACGCTGCTTGTCAATTGGGTGGCGCTGCTTAGCTTAGGCAGTGACAGCGAACCTAGTATGTATTGAATTTCAAGAGATTATTTTGGAATAAGAGAGCCAAATAGGGGATCGGCTCCCCATATTTGAGGTTTAGAATGGTTCTCGTGGACTAAATTCCATTCTTAGATGATTAATTGATAGTTTTATGTTGACATAATGCATGAGCATCCCTTGTACCGGTATTAGTATAGTAGCTAGGATAGGATACCAGGTGGGTATATTGGGCGGTATCATTCGCTGAGTTGAGAAGCTCACCCTGTCTCACTATTTTTTTTTCAAGTTACAGGGTGAGCACTTGTATTGACTTTATTCCATGACACTGCTTTTCCATCCTCGGCAGTGAATATATGTATGGACTTATTTATTATGTAGTTTGTTGTATCAGACTGTTATTCCACTTTAAAGACTCCATAAATTTTAATTTTTATAATTATTATAGATTCATTTTTATATCTGTTGATGATTGTGATGGTTTGTAAGTTTTTGTTCTTATCTGTTAGATTAGGCTGACTGAGGGGTTTGGTGCCTTGAGTTTCCCGCCCTTTAATGCCGGTCGCGTGCCCCTAGTTTCAGGTTATGACAATTTTGGTATCAGAGCTTTTGGTTTATTTTCCTTGGACAATAAGATTTATAGAGTATAGGGTCCTTATACGTCTTTTTGAGTTTTTCTTGCTTTTCATATCTGCGGTACCATTTTATTTTGCTGAGTAGTCATTTTTTTGTCATCTTCATATAGTCTTAAATTTCATATTGATTTATCATGTTTGATTAAATCTTTCTATTCATTTTCAATAAGATGAGTGATCGAACCACTAGAGCTGATGCTAGAGCTCGAGCAGCTGCTAGAGAGCAAGCTGCTATGGATGAGGAAGGTTCCACAGTTTTGACCGAAGTCGATCCTAGTAATTAGGGTAGATGTAGACAGGCTAGTGAAAAGGCTCCTATTGGTGTAAAAGCTAAGCTAATAGGGTTTCAAAGAAATATGGCTAATATGACACAGGCTGTTCCTCAGGCGGCCCCAGCAGCAACACTTGTTATCCCTAGAACATTCTATTAAGTAACATCTGCCAACTTTTTCTGGTGATGAGGAGCATGCTTATGACTTTCTGGATAACATTTGAGAGATTTGTATGGAGTTGGGTTGTATAGACACCAAATCTATTTATCTGACCTACCAGAGGTTGGAGGGTCCTATGCAGGCATAATATAAGGATTACATATGACCCCGATACTAGGAGCTAACTTGGGAGGACTTTAGGAGGGAGTTTTTGGCTTGGTTTATTCCCCTGAGATTTGTGCACCAGAAAATGATAGAACTAGAGAGTTTAAGGAAGGATGAGCATGCTTTAGCGCCAGAGTTTACCACCAAGTTTCTGGAGTTGTGTAGGTTTATCCCCACTATAGTAGAAGATGATGAGCTTAAGAAGTTTAGGTATGTTAGAGCATTGGGTGATGACTACACCTCCTTACTCAGTGGATGACATGGCCGACCTTTTAATGAGCTGGATGATACTTCCCGGGATATAGAGTTTACTTTAGAGAAAAGGAAGAAGAGATCTAGAGGAACCAGTCAACAGGGAGGTCAAAGCACTTGCAATTTTTCTAGTCCGGGTGGTAATTTCTAGATGGGAACCTATAGTTCAGAATCACAGGGTTCTTTCAGATGCAAAGGCAAGACTAAGGGTGGTTTTAGACATGGCCGAGGTTACAGTGGTAGTAGTGGGGGCTCTAGTTACAGTGGATTAGGTTTGGGTTCCAGTACTTCTACTTGTGCTAGATGTGGTAAGGCTCATCAGGGCTAATGTATGTAGGGGTCGAATGTTTATTTTAGATGTGGCTAGCCAAGTCATTTTGCTAGAGATTTCCCTTTATCTGGAGGGCAGAGGATTCACGGTCAGGGTATACTCAGGGTTTCCATGCCTAGTGTAGGCCAACCTATGAAGACATCTTTTTCATCTCAATCTATAGGATGGATGAGTGGCCAGCAGGGCCACGGTTTTAGAGGCAAGGGCAGAGGACAGAGTCAGGGTCAGATTTCAGGGTATTTAGGCAGAGGTCATAATCAGGAACAGGCTTGAGTTTTCACCTTTACCCAACAAGATGCTCAGGCCTCTAATATAGTGGTGGCAGGTAACCTTTCTACATGATTTTTCATGGCACATGTATTGTTAGACCTGGGTGCTATGCATTCCTTTGTGTCCCCCAAATTTATGGTAAAACTCGATTTAATACCAACCAATTTGGATTGCCCCTTATCTGTTGCAACTCCTATGAGTGATTCTCTACTGTTAGATACAACCTTTCTGTCATGTCCGATTCTGGTAGAGGGAATATTTTTACCTGCTGATTTGATTTTCCTTGATGTGATGGATTTTGATATAATTCTTGGTATGGATTAGTTGTCAACTCATTATGCCACTCTTAATTGCCGCAACAAGGAGGTCATTTTTCACATAGTGATTCAGAATTCTCTTTTAAGGGTAGCAAGAGCACTACTTCCACTACAAAAAAAACAGCAATCTGCGACGCAATCTGCGACACCATTAACGACGAAATCAACGACCAAAATACGATAGCGACAATATCAGCAACGAACAGCGAGAAAAATCGAGCGGACGGTAATGTCCTGGTCGCTAAAAAATCAACGACAAATCAGCGACCAATTGTGCGTGTCGTTGATTAGCGACAAATCAGCGACAAAACAAAGACAAATTCAACGACATTTTTATTTTTGGCGGGAATTATTTATTCCCGCTGAAAGTCGTCGCTGATTTAGCTTTGGTCGTTGAATTTGTCTCTGTTTTGTCGCTGATTTAGTCGCTGAATTGGTCGCTAATTTGCTCGCTAAAGTTTATCGCTGATGTGTCGCAGAATATGTCGCAATATTTCCTCGTTGTTTCAGTCGTTGATTCGTCGCAGAATTCATTATTTTTTTTGACACCTTTGGTCGCTGATTTTGTCGCAAATTTGTCGCAAATTTTGTAATTGTTTGGCTATATTTTTCCAGTATTCCAAATTTTTTTTTTACTCATTTTCAAGAACCTGTTGAATTTCAAATATAATAACCAAACCTGTTTATGAAATAGTCATTCATTACAATAATAATCAAATAACACAACATTCATAATTAAGTTATTAGTGGCAATAAGTATACATAAACAATTCGAATGTAAAGTTTACCCCTTAAGAAAGTATATTGAACACATGATGTCTTAATAATCCGACACTCCAAACACAAACAAAGAGAACACCAACTTTATTAATCCGACACTCCAAACACAAATAAAGAAAACACCAACTATCAAGTATATCCTACATACGAACATCGTCTTCCTCCACATTGTCATTTGCCGGAGTAGGAGGAGCATTTGTTTTCCTTCGTTGCTCAGAAAAGAATAAGCGCATATCATCTAAAACATCATTCACCGAGCGCACATTAGCTATAACTTCATTCATTGATGCTATAACCTTGGCTTGCTCTTCTACCTTTTGTTGCAATACTTTCATAGTTTCCAATACCTCAGAGTCATTGCGATTAGCAGACGTTGCAGAAAATGATGACCCAGATGGTTCATAGCATGAATAATGGGATGAGGAAGAACCCAGCCCATAAATACGAGATGTCTTACCGGTGCCACCAGCAGCCTCCACAAACACGCGTCGCTCAAGCTCTATTTGGGCTGGTGTTAATGAAGGCATATCATCCTCCTCAGCCTCAAGTGTCTGCAACTCAGGCTCGGCATTCTTAAGTTCTTGGTATTTCTCCTGCCAAAGATATATGCAAATCAAATTACATTTTTAACTAATTAATCTAAAATAGGATAAACAATTTGGATCTACTTTTAACAATGGTATAAACAAATGAACCCTCAAATGATAAAAAATCAAATGAACCCTCAAATGAAACAACAAAGAGATCAATACAATTTCAGCTAGCACAAGGATAAAAAAAAGCTTCAATCTACCACAAAAATACTTTGGTGGCAAGTGAATTTAGGCAGAGCAGTCGTCCTCCTGATATAGCATTTTTTTATTTCAGCATCATCCTTGCTGCCACTGACAACTTCTCTGTAGATAACAAACTGGGCCAGGGCAGTTTTGGTTCAGTGTATAAGTTAAATTCCAAATACTGATTGGCTTTTACAAGGGCATGTGCTTGCTTTACTGTCATTATGAATATTTGCCAAACAAAAGCTTTGATTTATTTCTTTTCGGCAAGTCTTTTTACACTTAAATTCAAACTCAAGTGTTGCCATAAGAATAGTGTCCCAATCAAGAAAAAAGTAAATACTTTTCCACGCAGGTTATCACCTTGACGTGTCAATTTAAAGAAGAAATTTTTAGAGATGATTCCTATCTCAAGCCCAAAAAGAAAGAAATAAATAAATAGTGATTATGAAAAGCAATTAGCTTTGACAAGAGTAAAATCCTAATTTTATACAGAGTCTATCATCACCGCTAAGCATAATGTCAGCACTTAAACTAGTTTAGTTCAACATAATCAATTGTGAAGCAGTTGACGAGTCATTTAATAGTTTAATTTGTAGTATAAAATGGGAAAAACAATTGATCAAATAAGGCAATCTTGCAAATTAACAAGTCAATGAAGATATAAAATGACATAAATCACCCAGTTTATTAGGAAAGCTTGTGCAGCCAACAAAAAGAAACCTTAAAAGAAAAAGATGTCTCAAATTCCCAAAAAAAAAAAGATAAAGTGGACTAAAAGGCCTCAAAAGACAATACTATTTATCATTCCTTTGCATAAGAACTTGAAAGGCTAGCAAGCATATATAAAGTACCAAAACTAAAAGACAAATGTAAGACTTGATCCAAGAACAGACAACTGTTTAAAGATATACCTAGTGGAGGAGAAGCATATATTCTCAACCAAGAAAAAGGAGAAGCAGTTTTCAGCATTAAAGCATTAAAACATTATTTGGTTTACAACAAAGAGATCAATACAATTTCAGCTAGCACAAGGATTAAAAAAAAGCTTCAATGAAACAACAAAGCTTCCAAGCCGATTTCAAATAAACCACAAGGATAAAAAAAAAAAGCTTCAATGAAAAACAAAGAGATTTCCAGCTTATATTATTGCCAGCTAGCCTGTTACCCGGGTTCTATCCTTGCCTAGTCTCCAAAGATTTCCTTTGTGCCAAGGCATTCACAGCTTTAAATTTTTCAGGAACAAAATCTAAAAACAAAAAATAAGCAATCAAAAACCTGGCAGTGCAAGCACTAGCATCATCAACCAATTATAATACCAGGCAACATAAGGCATTAAATGGGAAAGGTAGAACATTGAGAAGATTTAAAAGAAGTACCTGAAAGAAAGTCGAATCTCCTCTGCTCACTAATAACTGATGCTGAAATCAAAAACCAAAAGAAAGCATCTTAATACCATGTCAATTAAATATGAGAATTATATTTTGCAATGTGCATTCTAATAATTATATGGTCTTTGACTTTCACTAGTTAGTTATTAGGCATTCGCTGAAGGCTTACAAGGTGACACAATTTGGAAGTCACAAACAGTTGCTTTATTGCTTGAGATATCTAGTGTTATAGCAAAGCCAAAACATGAACAATTTATTGTGTAGTTGAAAAATATATATAAACAAGCAAAACACAGATTAAGTTTCAAGCTGCATAAAGGTTCTGAGAATCTTTTAGATTTAAGACTTCATATCAGAGTAGCTCTTGTAGAACTCAATTTCTCTCAAGCAAACTACTAAATCACAATAGCAAAATACAATACTAAATTAAAAAATTCTTCAGAATCTGATTTCTAATTACAACAGTCATGGGGAAGAATTCCTTAAAGTAAAGAACTTTATTTCTAGCAACAGATAGAAAGATCAAAAGCCGAATCAAGAACGAGTTCACAGAAATGCTATAAAGAGGAAAAAAAAACAGAGAGTGACAATGGAAAGAGAATACATAAGTGCTTGTAGCCAAGAGATTTCTTTCGATCCCGAACTGAACAATCATATGCATCCTCGCAAAATTGCTCAATGAATTTCTCCTGCAACCAACAAGCCAAACAACATTATAACACTCATTACAACAAAAATATAATAGAAGAAAACAAAACCAACTAATTTTCTTTCTAATTTCCTAACGAAAAAATAAATTCAAAAACAGAGGGGAAAAAAAACCTAACCCTAACCCTTAAACTGCAACAGTTCTAACCCAAATTGACAGAAGTGATGAAAAATTGAAAATATACCGTGGCCTTGTTAACGAGAAAAACAACGTCTTGACTGAGCTGCAAACTAGGATCTTCACTTTTAATTATCCTCTTTATCCTAGCCATTGGAAATCTAAACATTATCCCATCTTCTCCTTCTTCATTACCATGTTCTGCTTTTACTTTTCTCTTGTTGCTTTTCTTGTTGGAGTTTTTGCTGCTTCTACTCTTCGGTTCACTTCTCTTTTCAATTTGTTCCTCCTCAGTTTCGTTTTCTGCTGCTTGTGAATCACAGCTTGACGATGGGATTACAACAACATCATCTGACGATTCAGTTCTTGTGCCATTTGCAGTGTTACTATCGTTCTTCTGCTTCTTCTTCTTCTTCTTTTGCTCTTGTTTTGGTGATTTTGAGACCTCTTTTGCTTCTTTGCTCTTCTTCTCCTTGTCTGGTTCGTTATCGGATTTCTTGGTGGACGCCATTGTCGGCGTTGCAAGGTTTTTTCCAATTGTTTGCTTAGACTAAGAGATTTTATAGGTGGGCTGATTATTTTATCAATTGTTGTTGGGCCGCTACTTGGGTTTTGCAACACTCGTCTTTCTTTTGAAATTGTTTCAAAAAAATCCTAAAAAATAAAAATATTTTCAAAAATATATATTTTTTAATTTAAATTTTAAAAAAAATTCAACTTTTAATTTCAAAAATACTCTTTTTTTAGAGATATATTTTTCTATGGGAGTATAAAAAATTCTTACTATTTAAGAGTGAGGAAGGATAAGTGTATATATTCATGAGTTTATCCCGTTTCAGATCGTGTAATAAAATTATACTAAACATTGCAAATATTAAAAGTAAGATATAAAATAATTAAATTGTTATTTTATTTCTAACCCTTCTTAGCTATAAATTTATCCATAAATTATGGGTGGACAGACACATATTTCCCCATGTAATAACATGTGTGTGGTATAAGTCTTTCTCGTTGAGCTTTATTTTTTCTATAAAGTCAATATTTAATTTTAAATATTTAAATTTAAACTTTTGAAAATAAAATCCCATGGATAATTCAAATAAAAAAAATTTATTCTGTTGAATAATCATCTCTAGTTCATATATATTTGGCCTAATTACTGAATGGATTTTTCTTTCTGGACCTTCATATGAAATAGATGTATTGATATTGGGCTGTTCGTTCTCGTCCTGGTCTCCATTTTGATTTCTCAAGAATACAAAATGAATATATATATATATATATTTTTATTATTTTTAAAAAGGTTCAAACCCCCGAAAATATATTTTTTGGGAGTTCAAACCCGCGACCTTCCCCTAGTGGGTTGGATCACTAGCCCGCTGGACTAACCCCAGCGGATTTCCAAAATGAATATATATATACATATATATATATATTATGCACTGTATATCGTAATATATAATTGTATATTATACATATATATAATGAATATTTTTTAAAATAATTTTCTCCATGGATATTTTTTTTGAAGAAAAATCAAAATATTTTTACTAAACTTAAAAATTATTAATATAATAAATTAAAAATATTTTTACTAAACTTAAATATTATACAAATTAGCGACTAATCTGCGACGAATTAGCGACTAATCACTCTAAAATAGAAAAAAAATTAATTTCTCGCTAATCGGTCGCTATTTTCTCGCAAATTAACGACTAATCTGCGACTAACTATTTTTCTCGCAAATCAGCGACCCATTTAGCGACGAATTAGCGATCAATCACTCTAAAATAGAAAAAAAAATTAATTTCTCGCTAATCGGTCGATATTTTCTCTCAAATTAGCGACTAATCTACGACTAACTATTTTTCTCGCAAATCAGCGACCCATTTAGCGACGAATTAGCGACCAATCACTCTAAAATAGAAAAAAAAATTAATTTCTCGCTAATCGGTCGCTATTTTCTCGCAAATTAGCGACTAATCTGCGACTAACTATTTTTTTTCGCAAATCAGCGACCCATTTAGCGACGAATTAGCGACCAATCACTCTAAAATAGAAAAAAAAAATTAATTTCTCGCTAATCGGTCGCTATTTTCTCGCAAATTAGCGACTAATCTGCGACTAACTATTTTTCTCGCAAATCAGCGACCCATTTAGCGACGAATTAGCGATCAATCACTCTAAAATAGAAAAAAAAATTAATTTCTCGCTAATCGGTCGATATTTTCTCGCAAATTAGCGACTAATCTGCGACTAACTATTTTTCTCGCAAATCAGCGACCCATTTAGCGACGAATTAGCGACCAATCACTCTAAAATAGAAAAAAAATTAATTTCTCGCTAATCGGTCGATATTTTTCTCGCAAATTAGCGACTAATCTGCGACTAACTATTTTTCTCGCAAATCAGCGACCCATTTAGCGACAAATTAGCGACCAATCACTCTAAAATAGAAAAAAAATTAATTTCTCGCTAATCGGTCGATATTTTCTCGCAAATTAGTGACTAATCTGCGACTAACTATTTTTCTCGCAAATCAGCGACCCATTTAGCGACGAATTAGCGACCAATCACTCTAAAATAGAAAAAAAAATTAATTTCTCGCTAATCGGTCGATATTTTCTCGCAAATTAGCGACTAATCTGCGACTAACTATTTTTCTCGCAAATCAGCGACCCATTTAGCGACGAATTAGCGACCAAAAACTTTCCAATAAAAAATAAACACATTCTTTGTTAATTTGTCGTAAATTAGTCGTAACGTCGTCGCTGATTGTTGGCGCCAAAATTTGGCGCAAAATTCAGCGACACATTCAGCGAGAAACGACCTTTTATCGCTATTCAGCGACAGATTCTACGACCATTGTTTTTGTCGTTAATCAGCGACACATTTAGCGACCCATTCAGCGACGGAATGTTGGAAAGACGCTTATCTTGATTCTTTGTCGTAAAGTTGTCGTTGATAAAGTCGCTAATCAGTGACGAAATAAGAGTTGTCGCAGAATGCGTCGCTTATTGCGCTTTTTTTTTTGTAGTGTTCATGTAGCCTCATTTAAGCCATCAGTGCTAGGAAGATGTTGCATCGTGGTTGTCTAGGGTATTTAGCAGCTGTCAGCGATGTCTCTATGGATGTTGGAGACATGAGAAGAGTGCCCGTGGTGAATGAATTTTTGAATGTTTTTACCAAAGAGCTTCTAGTATTGCCTCCTGAGAGTGGGAAATAGAGTCTGTATTGACATAGTTCTTGGTATGAATCCCATATCCATGCCTCCTTATAGGATGGCCCCTATGGAATTAAAGGAACTCAAAGAGCAGTTACAAGACCTTCTGTATAAGGGGTTCATCCAGCCTAGTACCTCACCTTGGGGTGCTCTTGTGTTGTTTGTAAAGAAGAAGGATGGTACTATGCACCTCTGCATCAATTACAGACAGTTGAACAAGGTTACGGTGAAGAATAAGTATCCTCTCCCTAGAATTGATGACTTATTTGATAAACTTCAAGGCACTTAATGTTTTTCTAAGATTGATCTATGTTTGGGGTACCATCATTTGAGGATCAGGAAGGAAGATATACCCAAGACGACATTTAGAACTCGGTATGGTTATTATGAGTTTCTTGTAATGTCTTTTGGAATGACTAATGCACCAACTGCATTCATGGATTTGATGAACAGGGTGTTTAAGCCGTTATTGGACCATTTTTTTTGTCATGTTTATTGATGATATCTTGGTTTATTCAAGGTCGCCGGCAGAGCAAGCACAACACCTAAGAATGGTTTTAATGACCCTGAGGAATCATCAATTGTATCCCAAGTTTTCCAAGTATGAATTTTGGTTTGATAGTGTAAGCTTTTTGGGACATTTTGTTACTAAGGACGACATCATGGTAGACCCTAAGAAGATTGAAGCCATTACCAATTGGTAGCAACCTATGATGGTTACCGATATTCGAAGTTTTCTAGGATTAGAAGGATATTATCGTCTCTTCATCCAAGATTTTTCGAGGATAATAGCTCATTTGACTCTGTTAACCCATAAGAATGTCAGGTTTGTCTGGACTGAGGCATGAGAAGAGCTTCCAAAAGTCGAAGGATTCCCTTACTTCTGCTCTAGTATTGGCTTTGCGTTCAGGAATTAGTGGTTATACCATTTATTGTGATGCTTCTAGAGTGGGCCTTGGGTATATACTAATGCAACATGTTGTTCCAAAATAGCAACCAAGGAGGGGGGGGGGGGGAGGATGAATTGGTTGGTTTAAGAATTGATGGTTAATTCAAAATTTCAAAGATTTAAAAGAAGTATAGAAGATGTAGAAGAAGATCAAGTAGAAGATGGAACATAAAGGTTTATAGTGGTTCGGATTTACCTTGATCTTACATCCACTTCCTTAACAACTTGTTAAGGTTTCACTAGCTTTGAGTTTTTATAAGCTTAACTCTAACTTGGTGTTTTCTCTAGCACACACGAAACTACTTGCAATGGTTTGAGATCACTTTCTCACAACCCTTACAAGAGTATTTCCAGGCTCACTTTCACAACGTAAGTGTTTCCAATCTCACACTTAAACTTAAGGTGGTGTTTAATGCTCACACCCAACACTGAATTAGTACAAAAAGTAATTTTGATGCAAAAAGAAAGATGTTCAAGAAGGCTATTACAATCACAAACTTACATAAAAAAAATGAAGTTACTTAAGGTATTTATAGCCTTTAGGTCAAGAATTAGCCGTTTGAGGTTGGGACCAGCATGTTTGATTCTTGTCTTCCACTAATTTCTCTGCTAGAATAATTTCCTAGTTGAACTCCTAAGGGTCTGGTCGGAAGTAGTGTGGTCCATTCAGAGTAATTGAATTTTTTCTTAATGCTCTTCCAACAGTTGGTCCACTTGGCTTTCACTTATTGAGTGGAGATGTAACGGCTTCTGGCTTGAGTAATTTTTAAATAGTCCAGTGTGGCTTGTATCAGGTCTGGTCAGACTTGCCTTGGTCCATCCAATTTTTGGGCGTACCCTTAATCAGGAAACCTATTGGATATTTTAGAAAAAATTGGTTTCTATGATCTGGTCGCAATATTATGGAGTCCAGTCAGACTTATGTGGCACTCTGAGAAAATGGGAGTACTTCTGACCGTGAATCCTTCTGTGTGTTTTGGCTCTTTTCTTATTCAAGGGTGAGGTCGATAGGATATATGGTCCGGTCGGAATTTCATGTGGTAATGTGAGATTTTGGGAGTACTCTCCACTATGAGACCTTCTGTGTCTTTTGCCTCATTTGGTCATCAATGTTCCGGTCGATCTTCTAGGTGGTCCGATTGGACTTTTCATATTTCCTTCAAAAGAAATAACTTCCTATAAAATGAAACTTGGTGCAAGTGCTAGGTAAATTCAATTTAATTGCCTAAGATACAAAATAAGAGGGTTTGGTTAACACAACATGGCAGAATAATTGCTTATGCTTCTCTTTAGTTGAAGAGACATGAGCAAAATTATCCTACCCATGACTTAGAGATGGCAGCTATAACTTTTACATTGATGATTTGGAGGAAGTATATTCCAAATCCTTCACATGTCTTGCAATGATAAGAAGTACAAATCTGCAAAAATCTTTCTTATGAGGAAGTACTCATAGCTATTATGGACTCTTAGATTTGAAGACTTCGCTCTAAGGAAATCTCCATGGTAAAAGTGTTATGACAAAATCATACTACCGAAGAGTGTACGTGGGAAACCGAAGCTGATATGAGAGATAAAAACTCATATTTGTTTGTATTGAGCTAAATTACTTTGTGTTTGAGAACCATTAGTTGATTTATGTATGATCAGATTTGTATTAAGTCAATTGCTACTTTATTAAATTTGAGGATGAATTTTTCTAACGGGGGAGATTGTAAGACTAATAAATAAAATAACAATAAACCAAATAAATAATTATATAATAAAAAAAAGAGAAGTAATGGAAAAGAGGGAAAAGGAAGAGAGAAAAGAAGAAAAGAAATAAAGAAGAGAGAGGAAGGGTAGAGGAGAGAAAGAGAGGGAAAAGAGGCTGCTAGAGAAAATCTCAGATCTACTGTTGTCTGGTGCTTAGATTTTGAGACTTGTTGGACCAGGGGAATTACTGCTCGATGACGCTTCCAAAGCCACCAGTCTAGTCGCCAACGGCCATCGGACGACGGCTCATATGTCTTCTGAAGTTCCCTGGGTAGTCTGCCGCTGACTTTGACCGCACTTTTCAACCATTTTTTGGCCTCATTTCTCAGCGATTCATGTACCATTAGACTCCTCTCCTCTTAAGCTTCATTTTTGTATATCATTTGTAATTTTTGGAGCAAGTTTAAATTTTGCCGGAATTCAGCCAAGGCAAACCTTTCGACCGATTTTTTGGCGACGAGTGAGAGAGAGAGACTTATATTTTTGGAATGCTCACTTCGACAAATGCATGGGCACCCAATTTGCTACCAAAAACTTTTGGCAAGAAATTTTCGGTGAAACGCCGGTAAGGGTTCAGCAATAGAAAATTCGACAGAATTATCACGCGTTGATTAATTATATTTTGCAAGCAAGAAATTATAAATAGATGAGATAATTAATTAGAAAATATTAAGATGAAATTTAAGTTATTAAATGAATTAAACGACACCGAATATATTAATTAACTGGAAGTTCAGGGATCCAATTTTATGGATAAATTATAGTATTAGTTCAATCGAATTTTAAATAATGAAATAATTATTTAGAAAGTCTGAGTTTGTCATCGTAATAATTGTATGGTGTTATTTTTGTAGATCGTCTCGCATAGGATTCTACCACTCCCAGGTCGGGCAGCTGACGAAGTCCAGTTTCTTCGCCCAAACAGTGAGTAGTACTTTGTAATATATTTTTCTACACTCCATGCATTGCATTAATGTATGTATATATTAATAATAATAATAATAATAATATGCATTATATATGCTCTAGAATTTCAGCATTTGCTTGTGTTGTACAATTATGTGATGATGTATAATTATGATTGCTGGATGAAAATTGGAATGATATGGGAACCATGTAGGATGAGATTTAGCTGTGAAATTGATCTACTATGAAGATATTATGATGAGTTTGGGATTGGCGGGATGGCGGGGGTATCTGGTACTCAGCATTGCTTGTCAGTCTAGTAGTACTGCTTAGCTTAGGCTGTGACGGTGAACCCGGGATGTATTGGATTTTAAGAGATTATTTTGGAATAAAAGAGCCATATAGGAGATCAACTCCCCATATTTGAGGTTTAGAATGGTTCTCATGGACTAAATTCCATTCCTAGTTAACTAATTTACAGTTTTATGTTGGCACGATGCATAAGCATCCCTTGTACCGGTATTAGCATAGTAGCCAGGATAGTGCACAGGGTGGGTATATTAGGCGGTATCATTTACTAAGTTAAGAGTCTCACCCTTGTCTCACTATTTTTTTTTCAGGTTTCTAGGGTGAGCACTTGTATTGACTTTATTCCATGACACTGTTTTTTCATCCTTGGCAGTGAATTTATGTATAGACTTATTTATTATGTAGTTTGTTGTATCAGACTATTATTCCACTTTAGAGATTCCTTAAATTTTAATTTGTATAATTACTACAGATTCATTTTTATATCTATTGATGATTGTGAGGGTTTGTAAGTTTCTATTCTTATATGTCAGATCAGGCTGACTGAGGGGTCTGGTGCCTCAGGTTTTTGGTCCCTTAGTGCCGGTCACGTGCCCCTAGGTTCAGGTTGTGACAAAAAATATACAATTCCAAAATGTTCCCATTATTTACTTAATTCTCCAATATAATCCACACAATTTAAAAAATCCCAAAATCACATGATCAAACATATATATACTATCTCAAATACTTAAGTTACACAAATATACATTAAGTTTATCACATTAATATATATTATCACGTTATATACACATAATAAGGTACAAAACAAAAGAGCACATGATATATTGACACTCTGATCTTGTGGTAACAACAAACTTCTAGTAATACCTTAAGTCCTAGACCTGGTCCGATCTAGCATGACTTTCTCTATTAACTCTGTCACCTGGGTGATGAAATTCAATCGCACTAAGCTACTAGCAGTACATAATTTGATAGTAATAAATAATAATGTGAATACAATTCCTTAAAAATGCATTATGCCACACTATCATGCAAAACACATAATTCATTAACACATTATAATCACCAATACACATTGGGCCCAAAGAATCCCTATATAATAATCTAGCCCCAAGAATGCCATTTGGCCTATCCCAACAATGATGACACCAACGTGTCTCGCCCGAAGGCATAATCAATACTTTAACACTAGTGTGTCTCATCCAATGGCGTAATCATAACCATGACACCAATATGTCTTGCCTTAAAGGCGTATGGCATGCCAAAAAATGCCAAACATGATTTTATGGAACTAGATATTATACAAGGCAACATGCAATACACATTCATCACATCACACTTTACCCTCACATTTACACTTTTTCCATATTTTTCCAGACTTCACAATCCTTTTTCAGATTCCCAATCATATACAACATCATTCTTAATCATAATCTAATTGTGGCTAATTTCCACATGGTAATGCATAACTCACATTTTTTCTCATTTTGTACATATCACTATTAGTCGCCATATTATAATGGTTTAACATACCATAATTTATGCGAATTATGCATTTTTACTTCAAACAATACATATCACACATAAATATTAATGTTCAAGTAGTATAACACATTCATATATATGCAATATATCAAAAACAATATAATTGAAACAATGGCTATCAAAATATGTACTAACCTCAAAATTGATAAAATCCAAGCCAATTTCTCCTCCCAACTCCAAATTTTATCAATACCCTTCACTAATTTGATTTAAAAACTCCACTTAAATTGGTCCTAAACCAAATTATAGATTAAAATAAATCATTATAAATATAATTCTATTCTTTTTAACTAATCAAACCTAAATTATCACATTTCTATCAAATTTTCAATATTTTCCCTAATGTTCTTTAATTTTAGAAATCTATTCTAATCAATTCAAAATTAAGCTTTGAGTTAAATTATGTCATTAAAATCATATTCTAATTCATTTTAATGGATTAAATCTCAATTACATCTATTCTTTATAATTTCTACCCAAAACCTTAAATTCAATTCTTCTTCTCCCAAACTTTAATCAAACTCACTCAAATCCACCATTTAACCTTAAAATCATCACCCCATATCAAAATAACTTTATTTCATATCATTTAAACAATTATTGAAATCTCTATATAAATTGAAAATTTCACATAATTAGGATTTCCAAGAAACTTCTTAAATTTCAAAAGAGAACTTACTAATTACTTGGGAAATCTTCAAAACTACCTTAATCATCAAAAACTTGATGAGTTCTAGTGTGGATGAAGAGAAAAAAATATCTTCTTTCTTTGGCTATGGTGGACAATTTCCCTTGGAAGAAGAAGATGGTGATTTTAGTTTTTTTTTATTTTCTTTTTTTTCCTTAATCACATATGTATATATAATAATATAATATAATATAATTAATTTATTAATTATTAAAAATCCATAATTTTCCATCACTATCTAATTTTTTAAATTTTTTTTAATTTTATTATTTTTAACTTTACACTTTTTTACCCTTTGACTTTTTTACTTTTACTATTTATTTTTTGTCTTTTATGAAAATGTATATATTATATATATGTTAGGTATATATCATGTATATACTATGTATATCTTAGATATATACCATACATATCCTACATACAACACTCTCATTACTCTCCAAATACACTTTTAATTATTCTAATAAAACTACGGGTGTTACAATTCTCTTCCCATTAGATAATTTCATCCTCAAAATTATCTACGATAGAAAACAATCCCACTAAATAAATACTAACTCTACTACAATCAACTACACCAACCAAGCTCCTTATAATACCAACTTCTACCTCAAATTATATAATCCCTACACTCCTCCTTAGATATATCCTTAATCATTTTCACAAATCCCTAAACTAATGCAAAAAATACACAACTTCTAACAACATCACCAAAGAATGAACAATCCATCAATACATAAACAATAATATAATCAAGTACAAAAAATTTACCTTCATCTACATTCGGATCATCTTGCTACCTCTACATCCCATAGACTCTCTATGATGATCAAGTTCCCTCTAGTCTATCCACAGATACAGACCCTTCTCTTTGATTAGACCCTTCCCTGCCACATCTACTACCTCTGCCACCACCTCTACTATTTCTATGTTCTCTATAGCTAGGTCTGGACATGGTAGTCTCAATTTTTCTAGCCACTGGTGATTCTGGATCATCCCTAATGTAATGATCGGGAGCTCCATATCTATAACAACCTCTAAAATCAACTCCCCAACAAACGCCCCTATGTACTCTATCGCGTTGAGTTCAAGTAGGTAGAATGGATGTCGGAAAGGAAGAGGTAGGGGTACTATCTACTGATGTTATAGGCCTAGGTCCCTACCTCTGTCTACCAGTTTTCCCCTGACTCTCTCCCACACTTTATAAAGAATATTCTCACACCCTTCTTGAGAGATGATGTCTCTACCTCAGTCTGAGGTCTCCTACCTCTATCTCTTCCACACTAGTAGCAGCTGCAATCCCCTTGGCCTTCTCCACACTCCGGGCAGCTGACACCAATCTAGAAAAACTTTCATATTTAACATCAGCTACCTGACACATAATAGATGGCCTCAGTGCCTCCTCAAACCTCCTGCACCTGTTTACCTCATCAATCATAATCCCTCCCGCGTACTTACTTAATCGAAGGAACTCCTTCTCAAACTCAGCTACTATTTTGTCACCTTGCTTCAAATATAAAAATTCCCTCTTCTTTCTATCTTTATACTCCCAAGGTGTATACTTTTTCCTAAACTCTAGTAAAAATTCATCATAAGTCAGCATTGGTGATTGCTCTAACCCATGGGGAACTATTTTTCACTAGTCATAGGCATCCCCCTACAGAAGAGACAAAGCATATTCAAATTTCTCTTCTGCAGTAGCATGTAACTGAGTAAACACCCTATGTATTCTATCCAGCCACTGCTCTGCCTCGGATAGATCGACACTACCCTCAAAATCTGTAGCCGTATACTTCCTATCTTATCATACTTCCTAGTTCACAGCTGCACTGGGGCCTGACTGAGTAACTCTAGCATCTGTTGCATCCAGACTGGCAAAACATCCTAAGCTGCTGGTCTGCCTGGCATTGATGCCTCTCCAGCAACCTCTGCACTAGCTCTAACTCTACCCTCTCTTGGGGCAAAATTCTCTATACTCTCCTCTAATCCTCGTGCTCCTGATACCATCACAAACTATATCTGTTACAACAACAAATATTACCACATCAGAGACCAGTCTAAGTGCCAATGCATATGCATGTATGACAATTTAAAATCACATTTAAAATCCCCTTCCATTTAAAACCCACCTAAGTCAAGAATCTCAAACCTAGGCTTTGATATCAAAATAAATGTAACACCCTTATACCCTATATATGTATAGTACATGCACCCCATATATGTAAAATATGTATACAGAATATAAGAATCTCAATGACCTTATCATCTAAAAATTTACCATAATTTAAAGAAAAGTACGTTAATTCTTAAAAGATATTTTGATGAATAAATAAATATATATATTAGTAATTAATTATTAAAAATATAAATTTTAAAAGAAAATCTCTAGAAAAATTCGTTAGATTTTTATCTATAAATTAAACGTTTCCCAAAAAGGTCAAAAACACAACCTGCATAAAAATATACACTCCCAAAATGTTCCCATTCATTTACTTAATTCTCTAATATCATCCACACAATTTAAAATCCCAAAATCACATAATCAAATATATATATATAGTATCTCAAATAATTAAATTACACAAACATACATTAGGTTTATGGCATTAATACATATTACCACACTATATGCACATAATAAGGTACAAAACAAAAGAATACATGATATACTGGCACTTTGGTTTTATGACAACAACAAATTCTTATAATACCTTAAGTCCTAGACCTGGTCTGGTCTAGCAGGACTCTTTCTATCAATCTTATCACCTATGTGATGAAATTCAATCATGCTGAGCTATTAGCTTAGCGGCACATACTTTGATAGTAATAAATAATAAAGTAAATACAATTCCTTAAAAATACTGTTTAAAGGTGTATGGCACCAGTGTGTCATGAAAACACATATAATTCATTAACACATTATTATCACCAAACACACATTGGGCCTAAGATTCCTTATATAATAATCTAGCTCTAAAAATACCGTTTTGGCCTATCCCAACAATGATGACGCTAGCTTGTCTTGCCTAACGTCATAATCAATACTATGACAATAGTGTGTCTCGCCTAGCGGTGTAATCATAACTGTGACACCAACATGTCTTGTCTTAAAGGTGTATGGCATGCCAAACAATGCCAAATACTATTTTATGGAATTAGATATTATATAAGTCAACATTCAATACATATTCATCATATCACACTTTACCCTCACATTTACACTTTTTCCATATTTTTCCACACTTCACATTCATTTTCCAAATTCCTAATCATAACAACATCATTCTTAATTATAATCTAAATGTGGCTAATTTCCACATTGTAATGCATAACTCACACTTTTTCACATGTTGTATATATCACTACTGGTTGACATATTACAATTGTTTAACATACTATAATTTATTTGAGATTACGCATTTTTACTTCAAATAATACATATCACACATAAACATTAATATTGAAGTAGCATAACACATTTATCTATATGAAATGCAATATGTTAAAAATAATGCAATTGAAACAATGGCTATCAAAGTATATTCTAACCTCAAAATTGATAAAATCTAAGCCAATTTCTCCTACCAACTCCAATTTCTATCAATACTCTTCACCACTTTGATTTAACAACTCCACTTATCTTGGTTGTTATGATAATTTCTATATGTGTTTTTAGGTTAATTTTGTTTGCCTTTTTAGTTATTTTCTAAATGGTTTGCTCAAGTTTATTAATAGGTTTTATATTTTAAGTTGAAGAAAAAACGAATTCATGAGAAAAGAAAAATAAAATGTACTAAGTCTTTTATTGAAATAAGATTTTGGGAGAAGTAAGAAGCAGCACGACCAAGCTGTGTAAAGTCTTGGCAGTGTCTCCCAACTGCAAAACTAAAGTGGGCAAGATTTTAAGGCATAGCTAGACACATTCAATATCTTGGTTGTGTCTCCCATGAGAAGAAATCTAAATTAAAATAGAAGTGGACACGTTCACAAGTCTTGGCCATGTCACTGGCTATGTCCCATTGTCTTGGCCATATGAGATGAAGCTTGGTCGTGTTCCATCCCAAGAGAAGAAAAGCATATTGATTTCAAGTAGTAGTGGACAAGGTTTGGAAGATTGGCCGTGTCCAAATTGAAGCTAAGGAGACACAGCCAAGACAAGACCATTTTGGCCGTTTCCCATTCTAAGAAAGTAAGGGGAAGATTAGGCAGTGTTGAACACATTAAGCAGACTTGGCCGTGTTCAAGGAGAAAGTAAGAAGACACGGCTAAGACAATCCAAACTTGGTTGTGTCTATGATAGATTCCTTATGATTTTTAAAAGTTTTGTGGGGTAGAGACAGAAGCAAAAAATAAGGAACGAATTCTAGAGCAAAACATGGGGCTACTTTTTTTAAAGTAAACTTAAGAAATTCATAAAAATGAGCTAACTGAACGAGAGAAGGGGGGGGGGGGGGGGTTGGAGCTCTAAACATCAATCCTAAAAATTACTTCATGAGAGAATTTTTTTTAAAGAAGATTTCATTTTCATTTTCATTTCATAGAGATAGAAGAATTGATTTGCAAAGCTTGAAGGAGGCTTGGAGGTTCTTCATCAAATCCAAGTGAAGGTGGAGAAGAATAAGAAGTTCCAACTGTAGTCATCTTCATAAGTGTTTTTTCTATTATCTCAATTAATTTTCCAAATTTTTATTATTTTTATACATTAATATTTCAATGAATATTTGTGATTTGAATTCTATTGAGATGGATTTCTATTTTATTTTGATGATGAGCTAAATTACCCATGCTTAGGATTTGCAATAGATTTGATTAAATGATTTAATCCAATAATTTCCATAAATAAGCCTTGTTATGAGTTTATTGCATTGGATTATATGTTAGGTTAATAGATGGCCACCTATTAATATTTAAATATTGAGTAAAAACCTAGAGATAAAATTTGATATTGAAACTATGCATTCAACTACTTTAGGAATAAATTAGAAATATAAATTCTAGGATCACTTAATTTGCAAGTTTAAAATAATTGGTTTTTATTAGTTCATGAATGTGAGAATTAATGAATTGATAATTGCTAATTGCTAATTGATATTAAGAAAGAAATTAAGTTGTAGGGTTATATTAATGGATATTTGAGAATTAAACTTTGATTAAATCGATTTGTAAATACTAGGTATTCTTTTGAAAATTTTAAATTAATTCTGTGCAAACAATTATTTATTTACTTTTAATTTTAAACTCCTTTTACCATTTCAAAAACACACACTTAATCTTTAATAATTTCATTTTAATCAAATTATTACAAATAAACAACCTCCTTGTGAGACAATCTTGGGATGTTCCACCATTACTATAACGACCTTGTATACTTGCAAAAGTCACTTTTAGTAGTGCTAAGTAGAATGCAACATTGGTCCTAAACCACATTATAGATTAAAATAAATCATTAATAATATAATTCTATTCATTTTAACTAATAAAATCTAAATTATCACATTTATATCAATTTTTCAATATTTGCCCTAGTGTTTTTTAATTTTAGAAATCTATTCTAATCAATTCCAAATTAAGGTTTAAGCAATATTACATTAAAATCATATTCTAAGTCATTTTAATGGATTAAATCTCAATTACATCTATTTTTTACAATTTCTACCAAAAACCCTAAACTCAATTCTTCTTCTCCCAAACTTTAACCAAACTCACTCAAATCCACCATCTAACCTTAAAATCATCACCCCTACATCAAAATAACTTTATTTCATATCATTTATATTATTAAAGTCTCTATATAAATTATAAATTTCACATAATTAGAATTTTCAATAAACTTCTTAAATTCCAAAAGAGAACTTACCAATTACTTAGAAAATCTTCAAAACTACCCTTAATCCTTAAAAACTTAATGAGTTTTAGTGTGGATGAAGAGAAACAATCTCTTCTTTCTTTGGCTATGGTGGACGATTTCCCATGGAATAAGAAGATGGTGATTTTAGTTCTTTTTTATTTTCTTTTTCCTTAACCACATATGTATATATAATAATATAATTTATTAATTATAAAAAATCCATATTTTTCACTACCATCAAAATTTATTTTAATTTTTATTTATTTTATTATTTTTTAACTTTTTACCTTTTTACCCTTTGACTTTTTTACTTTAACTATTTACTTTGTCTTTTATGAAAATATATATATTATGTGTATGTTAGGTATATATCATGTATATTCTATGTTATCTTGTGTATATCTTAGATATATACTATGCATATCATACATACAACACTCTCATTGCTCTCTAAATACCCTATTTAATTATTCTAATAAAACTACGAGTGTTACATAAAGTCATTATTGCATATAGGTATAATAAGTTGCTATATTGATGATTTAGGACTGTGTGATTATAGTTAGGGAGAATTAGAGGTGTCATATACTTTATCTTTTCTTAATCAATCTTGATTAAAACAAATATAATTGATATATTACACAACAACCTGCAGTAATTTGTCATAAATTGTCCCTAAAAAACCATGCTATATATACAACCATAAAATATATACCCAAAAAAAGTACTCATGGTTCAAATTACATTTCATCATTAGAATGATAAGTACCCATTTTCTTGTTAGTTGCATGAAACCAAAAACAACATATGGTGGTGTATATGAGTTGCGTCCTATGCTTTTTTTTGCATTTCCAACTATCGCAGTTTGTAGATATAGAAAATTTAATGAATTTTATAAAAAACATTCCACAATCTTGCATGTTATGCAAAAATTGAAAAAAAAAACATTTGAAGTAAAGGTTTACTAAATTGAAATAATTTGAAGCCTATGCAAGTATTTAACTCATTAAATTTTCTTTACCTATCATGTTGTGGACATTCCTCCCATTCATATTTTAATATGAGTTTCTTTTTTCTATTTTTCTCTCACTCAAGCCTATGGTTGAAGAGTCCAGTATATTCCAAGTCATATGGCAACATTTTTGCTAATGGATTCACACATGCTAGTCTATCTGCATGGTGATTGGGCATATACAGGGAAGCATACACATTGATGGACCATGTTTTGAGCATAATCTCCATGGGAAACTAGTGGAAATTACAATGGTTTATTAGCAGGTAAACTCTGTCCATATGCCCACAGGTTTCCCATACTAGAGTTGACCTCTTAGAAATCTAAGCATATTCACTGCAGGAATTCACCTTCTCTTTTCTTCATTATTCCTAAGGAGAATGTGCAAAAATACTTCTGAAATTTGTGCGAAAGTAAGGATTAGTATTAAATATTTTTTTAGCTTATTTATACTAAAAGAGTGGTACCTCTATTAACGGGTCATCAATTGTGTGGTTAGTTAGCATTAAAAGATTAATTTATTTTATTCTTAATAACCATAATGGAAAAACTGAAAATCCCAAACTTATACTAATAACAACTAAACCTTAATCCCAAAGGTAGTGCTTTTCTTCCATTTCTCTCGATTTATATTACATCTTCAGAAAAAAAAAATTCAATAGATGGATGCATTAACCAATATCGAAATACAATCTTTAACTTCAAAAAATTAAGCAACAATTTAATAGCTTTATTCAATATTATTGTAATAACCTAAATTTTGAAATATTTTAAAATATAATTAAAGACAAATAATTAAATATTTCTATAATTACTTATATTATCATTCATTAATATTATAAAAAAATGAATGAAAGTAATAAAAATAAAATAATCATAGTAATAAAAATAAAATAAAATAAAATAATAATAATAATAATAATAATAATAATAATAATAATCATAATCATAATAATCATAATCATAATCATAATCATAATCATAATCATAATATAAAAGAAGAAGATTAATTGAAAGTTTTGGTATAGGAATTTGAAAAAAGGTGAAAGACTTTAAAGTTGGAGGAGAGAAAGATGATTGGAAAATTTTAAATATAATATAATATAATAATCCACTTTAATTAATAAAGTGAGATGATGGATATTCTATAATTGGTGATTGAGTGTGTGATCGTGTAAAAGCATCGGGAGAGAGAGAGAGAGAGAGGCAGAATAGGAAATAGATAAGTGAGAAAAATAGGAAGATTGAATTTTGACTAGTCGTATCTTTATCTTATGTTCTACGATCATTGCCACTCACCCACTATTGGATTCATCTTGATACGACGAATCTAGAGACCTGTGACTTGCTGTGAACCAATGTTGGATTCCAACTTCCTTTCTAGGCGAGATAGTTAGTATTGGACTCATCTATTCTTAAGCTTTCATTTGGTATTTCATATGAAATTTTTGGACTAACTAGGATTTTAACTAAAATTTGGCCAAGACAATAGTTTCTGAAGCCATTTTTGATGAATTTTTTATGTCCTCTCTTCGAGACAAACAAGTTGGTACCCACTTTGCCACTGAATTCTTCTAATAAAGTTTTTCGATGAAACACCAGCGAGAAATAGGTTAGTACTTCTCATGAGATATGCTACGTGTTAAATATTTAATTTCATGAATTAATTATTATCCTCATAAATTCTATAGACATGCTAAGTGAGTACTTCTAGCCAAACATGCTACGTGTTAAATATCATGCACAAAAAATTATAGAATTTATGAGGAAGATAATTAAATTTTTAATGTCCGATTCTATTTTAGTAGATTAATTGAGTGATATTAATTATATAAATTGTCTGTATTTTTGGAGACTAGTTAAGAATAAATTATATTGAGTTTTCAGTCAGATTTCCTATCATAAAATATCTATTTCTAGAGTTTGTAATTACTATCATAATATTTTTATTGTATTTTATTTCATAGACTATTTAGTATCACGCCCTACTGCTTTTAGGTCTAGACATTGATTGTGTTGAGTTTTTTGTTAACACTGTGAGTGATACTTTCTAATATATTTTTCTGCATTTCATGCATTTATATGTGAATGTATGTATATATCATCATCATCATCATCTTTATTATTATTATTATTTAAAATTTCAGAATTTTAACATTTACCTGTGATTGCACATTTGTGTGATGTTATTTGTAGTTGTTAGATGGAATTGGGATGGAATGAGACTACATAGGGAGTGATTTGGGTTATAAATATGAATTGATATAATATTTTGATGATAAGTTTAAGACTACCATGGCAGCGGGGCTTTCTTATGCTTAATGCTACTTACAGTCGGATAGCACTGCTTAGCTAAGGCAATGACGATGGACCCTATGTGTATTTGATTCTAAGAGACCATGTTGGATGAAGAGAGCTAGATAGGGGGATGGCTCCCCCGATTTGAGGTTTAGAGTAGTTCCTATGGACTAATTTTCATCCTTGGATGATTATTTACTTTGTTGTGTGTTTGGCATGATGCATGAGCATTCTTTAGATAGACTCATGATAGGACACCGGGTTTCAGTATTTGCTGGTATCACTTACTGAGTTGAGATGCTCACCTCTGCTCACTACTTTTTTCTCAAGTTTCCAAGGTGAGCTACGAAATAATTTATTCAGTGACTCTGCCTTTTTTCTCTCATAGTGGAATTTATTTATAAATTAATTAGATTTGTAATTTATTAAGAATTGTACTATATTTGTACTTTAGAAACTCTACAAATTTCATACTATAGAAATTATATGACTTGATATTATATCAAATGATTGTTGTAATGTTTTAGATAGTTATGATGATTTGTGAGGTTGTTTACGGGTTCTGGAAGTCACATATTTTCTCATTCCCTAGTGTTTGTCGCGTGCCTTTAGGTTTAGGTAATGACAAAGTTGGTATCAAAGCAAAGATTTTGTAGCCTGTAGTGTGTCTATAGTTAGAAAAGTTCTAGTTGGTCTAAGTTCTGGTAACATGTGGAGTATATGTTTTCCTTTTTTTCTTGATTGAAATTCTTTTTTACCCTTAAATTTAGCATTATCCATGAGTTATGATTTCGATAATTATTATGTACATGTGAATGTGATATCCATTCATAGATGTAAGGCATGAGTTTCGCTACTCTTGTGGCATTGAAGTGTGGTTTATGTTAGAGAATTAGGCATCATAATATTATTATTCTCCCTCGATATACGTGAATTATAAACTTTGAGTTGTTCCTTAAGTAGGCCGAGTAGCTCAAAAGATAAGATAATTGACTAAGGATAGACATTTATCTTACTTAAAAGATGTTTTGGAGAGAAAATAAATCTAATTTGGATGAAATCAAATGTGAAGTGTGACATATGAGGTAATTAGATTATAAATCATACATTCAACTGTAGTGTGATTGATTTTACTTATAGAGCCTATATGATTGAGGATAATGAAGGATTTAGAATCTTATAGAGAGCTTACCAAACTCCTAATGCTAGTGGATAACTAGAATTATTTAGATTAATAAGTAACAATAATTGTGAGATGCATGGATAGTAGTTTTGGATCTATAAATCAAGAATAACATTAGGACTCAACATTGTATAAGATGACAGATAACAATTTATGAATTATTTTGGTAGAGTAAACTTAAGTTTTGATGAGGGAGAATATATAATGAGTTTAGATGTGGAAATATCTATAATATCAGAATATTGATATATTAGTTGATGTAAACTGTTTTGAATGAATAATAAATGTAAGTCTATAATATGGTTAGAGTTATACTTGTGATTTTGGAAATAACATAGAGTACATTAACAAATTAGAGTGATAAGAAACGACTAAAAGCTGTGAGTTATTAGGTTTAGAATAAATTAGATTAACATATAGGATAGTCTGATTGAATTAGTTTAGGGCTAGCATGGTGTAGGGACATCATTAGTAGGAGTGCGTAATTCATATTCTAAGGTTTAATCAAATTAATTGATGAATTGAAACTTGTATTGTGAAGAGAAATTAGGGTTAGCTATGTTGGACTATTTTTCTGAGATATTTAGATAAGTGAAATTGAGTTGAAATTTTTATGGAGAGTGTCTTTATATCTATTTGATGCAGTAAAAATTTAGAAATTTTTATTACTTGTTTGATATTTTTAGAAAATGGAGAATTTAAGTATGCTCAAATACATTTTGTGCATATAGAAACACAAAGCTTGTAAAAGTTAATTGATTTAGGTAGTAAATGACTTTAGTTTACTAGGAAATTTTATATATGAAATGATGTTCATGCTAATAAATAATTTGCAAATTTTAGGAATTTTGGAATGCATTTGTTAATTTAAATAAATTAATAAATATGAACTGCCTATTAGGGACAAAACATGGCAGATTTAGATTATTTTTATAATTTTGCTATTTGAAGACCCCAAATATATCCATGATTTTTATTAGTAGTCTAGAAAATAAGACAATTAACATATGAAAGCCACTAGTTTTTAGTGAAGGATATTATTAGTAAGTAATAGAATTTGAAATGGATTTGGTAATTAGAATATTGTGAAAAGCTTAGGGTATTTTTAGAATTGGGGGATAACTAGAGGTGTATAGATTCATAAGTAGAAATGATTTAGGTAGATGAATGGACATCTTGGACATATACAAAGGTAGAAATTAAAATTTAGTATTGGTTAAGGTATAATACTAGAGTTCATGAATTATTATGGATAAAATATGCTTGGAAGTGACTAAGATTGTATTCATAAAGATCTATGATTTGGGAATAATTGTGACATTGGCATATAAGAAGTGCACATGAGTTGAATGTAATGCTCTTATATCCTATATATATAGTACATACACCCTGTATACGTAGAATATGCATATAGAATATAAAAATATCACAAAAAATAATTGTAGAAACTTTCATAATTAATATCAAAATATTTATATTATTAAAAGATAAATTTACTGATAAATTCATACATATTATATATTTAAAATAGTGTATTTAATAGAAAATCTTTGGAAAAAATTCGTTAGAGTTTCATCTGTAATTTCAATAAACAATCAACATGCAAAAAATAATACTCTCAAAATAATATTTACAACCAATCCTCCCAATCACCACTTCATTAATTTATATAACAAGGTTTTATATCCAAAACATATCTCATCACAAGTATTTGTATATATACATATATAACATTTCCAAAATTTAAATAATATACATATGATATGTCCAAGATTTACATAACCAAAGTACATAGTATGGAAAATTATACATGAATGCAGCACCTCCAGGGTTGATCTTGTGGCAAAATTCAAACTTCTAATCTCACCTCAATTTGGACCACTCTAGTCTGTAGCCCAATCACCTACGTGATACATACAACCGTGCTAAGCATATAGCTTAGTTATAAAAATTTTGATAATGATACACATCTATATCTAAATGCTCTTTCTTATAATATAATATGCAACACTTATACAAAACCTTTATTGCCACATGGCCATATACATAAAACACAAGCGCACACACACATTGGGCCCCATAACTCCTATACATGTACCATGTCCAATATTAAGACCTAGCCTTGCTCAGGTCTTTCATCAGTCTCAATCTCAGGACCTAGCATTGCTCAGGTCAAGACCTAGCTCTGTTCAGGTCTATCAACACATATATTACCAAGATTAACTTTCTAGACAAGTAATTGTATAGGATTAACAAACACACAATATCTCTTTACTTTTTATATTCTCATTATCATATCTTCTCACTTTCATCGCATTTATTCTTTCCCTAAAAATTTCACATTTTTACACATTAAGTACATAACAGTTACATTAGCTATTCTACAATGGCTCATCTTTTTATACTTCATGCATTAAATACACTTTTAATTATACAATGCACATATCCTATCAAAACCAAAAGGAAAGTGACATAACACATTCATAAAGTGACAATGTATTATATCAACTACAATACTATTAAAATAATATTTATCAAAATATGTATTAACATTTTCTTAGCTCCAAAACCAAGCTTAAACCTCTTTCCAAGCCTCAAAACCAAAAAGGCCTAAGCTTCACCACTTGTACCAATTTGGCCTAAGCACACATCAATCATACAATAAACATAATTATTCAATTAATATCACTATCATGCTTAATTCATATCAAACTACAACTAATTACACAAATTTCATCAAAATCACAACAAAATCCTAATTTTCTCGCTTCACTAACTTACTGAAACTTCACATTAACCAACTTATTTCTAACATCCAACAATAAAATCATTACATACTCATCAAAACAATTCATTTTAGCAATTATAGCAACCTCCATCACAAATCCTAATTTTCAAATATTCCACCCATAACCTAAATTCACCAAAACTCAATCATTTTCCATAACTAACTTTAAAATCATATCATTCACATCAAAATAACTCATTATAACAATTATTAATCCCTTAATGAATATTTCAATTTTCAAATAATCTAAAATTCAAAGAAACTACTTAAATTCAAAGAAAACTTACCTATTACTTGATTTTTCTTCAAAACTACTTTGAATCCTTAGAGAATCATGTGAAATATGGAGTATTTAAAGAATCAAAAACTCTCTTGGGATCCCATGGAGTTTCGGCCAAGACTAGAGGAAGAAGATGAAGAGCAATTTTTGACCTTTTTTTTATCTTCTTTTCCTAACCACATGTGTATATATTAATTAATTAATTAATAATTATATCTAATATTTATCATCTTCCACTCAAAAATAATTTAATTTCCATTTTTCAAAAATTTTTATTTTTTATTTTTAAACTTTTGACTTTTTTCTTTTATTAAAGTGCTTATGTTAGGTATATAACATGTATTTACTATGTACATCCAATGTGTATCTTAAGTATATCTTGTGTATATATGTGATATATACTATACATATACCTCATCCATTACTCTAACTACCCTTCATATTAATCATTTTAATTGTATTTAAAATTATGGGCATTACATTGAAAGCTAAAAGTTGCAAGAATTGGAAGTATCGAGATAAATATATGAGGTTATTAAAATGAACTCAATTTCTGGCTTTAGTGTCGTTTTCATCTTTACTATGAGTGAGTTGTATCATTTTCGAATATAACCATACTTGGATTGTAAGAAAGTAGCATGATCAACCTGTAAACTTCTTCCAAGTAAGGGTTAGGTTTAAAATGGCTATTCAAGTGCTTTAAAATGAATTGTGGTGATAGATGAGCAAGATTTTTGAGTTGATAGATTAGTTAATTTAAGAGTATTAAATGTGATTCTTAAGTGTGAAAAGCTTAATTTTCTACTTGGATGCTTACTTGAGTTGAACATTCGAGGATAAATTTTTATAAAGGAGGGACAATTGTAATAATCTAAATTTTGAAATATTTTAAAATATAATTAAAAATATATATCAATAATAAACTATTTATATAATTACTTGTATTATTATTCATTAATATTATAATAAAAGAATGAAAATGAAATAATAAATAATAATAATAAATAATAATAATACTAATAATAATAATAATAATAATAATAATAATAATAATAATAATAATAATAATAATAATAATAATAATAATAATAATAATAATAATAATAATAGAAAAGAAGAAGATTAATTGAAAGTTTTGGTATAGGAATTTGAAAAAAAGTGAAAAATTTAAAGGTTAGGAGGATAAAAAGTTGATTTTAAAATTTAAAATATAATATAATATAATATATATCACACCCCAATTTCAGAAGTGTGACGGTCCTAGGGTCCAGGAAAGCTTAATGCCACGAGGCATCATGTATAACCCAACTAAACTAATGCATTCATACATGTTATTATCTTGATTAATTTCTCTAATATATTAAAACTCCATTTAATTACTTTTATTAAAGATCCATAGTCTTATAATATATTTTTACACATTATTTTAATGTTATATATATCACACATAAATGCATATTATTTACATTATAGTTTATCTATAAACTCTTCTAAACTACTTATATATAGTGTGTAATCTTAGTACTTTAATTACATATATCAGTTATTGGCTAATTATATTATTCTCAAACTTCTTGTTGGAAGGAAAAAATCAAGAAGTTGATGAACCTGGATCACCTCTACCTAAAACCATAGATGCTTGGGCGAGTCATCAACTCAGTGATGTTATAGTGCCTTAAAGGTAAGATATGCAATAAAAGTATTTCAAAGTTCAAGAATAATAATAATTCAAGATAGTTGTACAACAAATGTATATTAATAAAATTTAATCCATAAGAAGAGCCTACACTAATTGGACCAATATCATAAAAATAAATAAATAATATGACAGATAAACATATAGCAATAACACCGAAGAAAACATATCACTATCTATATTTCAGTGCTATCACACATCAAACATATAAGGGTATTAGCATTTACCCATTTTATCACAAGTCTCTATGTGCACATAGCCTAATGGTATAGTACCGATCAAGTTGGAATTCTGTCATATTGGCTAACTAAATGGCTTGGTATGTTCACATAGGCCAAGAGGCAACATAGGATTTCACAATTTACAAATACAAGAACAAAATTATCAAAGGTATCAAATGATTCTCAATTTATCAAAAGTTTCAAGGAAACAAGGGAAGGGATAGTCATTATAACTCACCTTGAACTTGTAAATTTGATTCTTCTAAGTCACTGGTAAGTAGTGTTTAGTTATTTGATAATTCTCGACCTATATTCATATCCAAATATAAATTGCATACTTAAATTTATTTTTCATTTATTATTTGTCATTTAAGGTTCTTTAATCTTTTTATATGTTAATATGCATCTTAGGAAATATTTATATTGTTATATTAAGTTCTTATTTTATTGATTTTAAGTCATGTTATCACATTCTATTTTACATTTACATATATATGCATACATTGGTTTGCATTTTAGACTATTTTAATCACTAAAAATTCACTACCTTTGTCACCTTTCCTTCAATTACTCAAAAGGCACCCATGCCCTATATTAATACATTAATATGTGCTCAAATTAATTTTATATTTATGGGTTCAAATATTACAAAAGTAATTTGTACTAGGGCTATGCAATTAAGAGTGTTCTAAATACATGCAATTTGCCAATATAAATACATGGCATTCCTCTAGTCAATTAATTTAATTATCCATTAAATTAGCATTTGTACCTTTAGATATATTAACTACACATGTTAAGCTTTATTTTCATCCATTATATTCTTATGTTTATGCTCTGGTCGAATATACTTTGATATGCCCAACTCATCACAAGTCAACAAACATCATTTCAAGCATTTGAGCAATTTGTGTTCATTTAATTTTAAATTACTTTTCTCAAGTTAATTTACCCTAAAATTTTATCAGGATGTTCATAACATCTTATGTGATTTCTCTGTAAATTTTGATAAATTTTAGGTTCATTTACATAGGCAAATAATTCAAACACTATAGCAAATTTTTCAGTAATGTTTGTTCAGGCTGTTACAATGAGCAACTTGTATTCATTTAATTGCTCACTCATTTTCCCCCATCATTTTGACTTTCCTTTTTACCAAAACCTTTCCAACATCTAAATACACCTTTCATCAATTTTTTTTTTATGAATTTTGAAGTTTTTTTTGCATATTGAAATAAATAAAACACAATAGCTAAATTATTGAGAATTCAAGCAGTTCAATTTGGACAGATTTGGGGATTAGGTTCTAGCTTTCACCTTTCCAATTTCTTTCAATCCAAACCAATTTTCAATGTCATAACTAGTTAATTAACAAGTGTACATGATAAATTTTAGCTTAGGTTCAGTAAATAATAGAGTTAAAATTAGGGAAACAAAATTGAGTAATTAAGGTTCATAATTTCAAATTTCTTACCTTTAGAAGTTCCTTTATCTTCTTTGCTCTCATATCACTTTGTTGATTTCATTTTCCACTTTGGATCACTTATAGACATAAGAAAATAGCTTAGGATTAGGTTATGGCTGCTGGAAAAAGAGAGAATTTATGACAAAAAAGGAGGTGTTTTGATAGTAAGGAGAAAGAAGATAAGAACTAAAATTTTGTCATCTTTTAATCAACATTTGACCAAGCTCTCTTCCTATTCAAAGGAGGTGAGTCACCCACTTCATTTGGTAGAAAAATGGCTAAAAGTTAAGTGGGTGAAATATCCATTTTTTCCCTTAAGTCTTACATGCTTCTTTGTTAACTTGAATACCCTTTTTGGCCATTTCACATCCTAACTTTCTACCAAAATTTGTAGTTAATTTCTTTGAAATTATTTTCAATTCTAATTTTCAGTTTTAATTTATCTCATATAATTTTAATATATGTTATTATGTTATAGGATTGTTAATTAAATTATGGTGCATTTTAAGTAAAATACTATAAGGTTTTTATATATACGAGTTACCGTAGTTAATATGATTTAAAATTTCCATATCCATCACTTTAGTGCCTTGTAAATTTCACTTCATTGAATTTCAATGGTTCCTTCATCACTCTAATTGATCACTTTATTTTTCTAATACTTTTTATATAAATGTAATTAATTATTTTATAACTTACAGTTGGTTGGTTTCGTTCACAGTTATTATGAATTATAGGGTTTCCAATTCAAACATTTTATAGTTTTTTTTCTATTACTTTGGTACATTGAAATTTTATTTCATTCAAGGTTTTTCTTCACTTTATTCATTTAATTTGTACAATATTTAGGTTAATAGACTTAATTTTTACAACATTTAGGTTAATAGACTTACATTTCATCTAGAGTATTACAATATAATAATATATTTTAATTAATAAAGTGAGATGGTGGATATTTTTTGATTGGTGATTGAGTGTGTGATGGTGTAAAAGCATTAGGAAAGAGAAAAAGGTAGAATAGGAAATGAAGAATAGAGGAAATAGGAAGATTAAACTTTGACTGGTTGTATCTTTGCCTTCTAACCACCAATCACTGTCACTCGCCCACCATTGAATTCATCTCAAGATAAATAATCCAAGGAAGAGTGACTCATCGCCAATTGATGCTGGAGAAAACTGCACCTCCCACCAAAATGTGACACCTTTCACCAGCTTTCGAGAAATTTTTTGACCTACTCCGACTTCCTTTCTTGTCGAGATAGGTACCATTAGACTTCTCTCTTACTAAGCTTTCATTTGGCTTCTCATTTGCAATGGATTAACTTGGATTTTGACCGAGATCCAGCTAAGACAGTAGTTTTTGACCCTAATTTGAGTGAATTTTTAACTAGTAAGGGTGAGTGACCTATATTTTTGAACTCCTCTCTTCGAGATGAACAAGTTGATACCCACTTTGCAACCAAATTCTTCCAATGAAGTTTTTCGGTGAAACTCCAATAAAAAAGTGATGAGTACTTCTCCAAAGACAAGTTACATGTTAAATATTTAATTTCACTCAGCATGAAAAACTATAGAATTTATGAGGATAATACTTAAATTTTCAAAGTCCAATTCCAATTTAGTAATATTAATTATGTCAGATGTTTGTATTTTTGGGGATCGGTTAAGAATAAATTATATTAAATTTTCAATTAGATTTTTTAGTCATAGAATATATATTTCTAGAGTCTATAATTACTAGTGGAATACTTTTATGGTATTTTATTCCATAGACCTTTCAGTACCAAACTCTACTACTTTCGGGCCGAGTTGCTGATTGAGTCGAGTTCTTTACTCAAACTGTGAGTTGTACTTTCTAATATATTTTTCTATATTTCATGCATTCATACGTAAATGTACGTATATTTATTATTATTATTATTTAGAATTTCAGAATTTCAGCATTTTCTTGTGATTGTTCATTTGTGTGATGTTATTTATGGTTGTTAGATGGAATTGGGATTACATGAGACCACATAAGATGTGATTTTGGTTATGAATATAAAATGATATGATATTATGATGATAAGTTTAGTACTAGCTTGAAGGTTAGGGCTTTCTCTTATTAGTTAGGTAGCACTACTTAGCTAAGGCTGTGACAGGGGACCCTATGTGTATTGGACTCTAAGAGACCATGTTGGATGAAGAAAGCCAGATAGGGGGATTGGCTCCCAGATTTTAGGTTTAAAATGGTTCATGTGGACTAATTTCCATCATAGATGATTAATTATTTTATTGTGTGTTTGGCATGATGCATAAGCATCCTTCAAATAGAATCATGATAGGACACCGGGTTTATATATTGGCTCGTATCACTTACTGAATTAATATGCTCACCCCTGTTGATGGGCGTCGAAGCCACCAAAATTAAATTCCTATTCCTAAATAAAATTCATAGTAGTAGTGAATAAGGTTGAATCCACAGAGAATTGACTACTTATTTAAATATCTTTTGAAAACCAAAAAGAAAAACTAAAACAAAATTAAATAAGGGGGTTTGAAAAATAAGAATCAAAATTAAACTAAAACTATAAAATTAAAATTAAATTACAACAAAAATAAATTAGAGAAAATACAAATAAAAATAAATTCAGTTGAAGGAATAATTTCAGTTCAATCCTTGAATTGATCAATGATTCAATATCGCTCTTTTTAATTCTTCAATAAAGTAGTTATTATATTGGATTCAATACCAATCATTCCTTAAGTTTTAAATTAATTCGGAAACTCTCTCCAATTAACTCTTGCCAATAACCTATCCTATATGAACGTCCTTAGAATATAATTATTGACAGCCTTACGAACTAGAAGAAATTAATTCTAACCAATAAACCTAATTTTGAGATTTATTTAATTAGATTATATAATCTCTTAGGATACTCTTAATTGCTACTTAAATCAAAGTGTCAAGAACAATTACAGATTCAAGCACTTTGAATAGCATTATATTATTTAACTAATTAAGCAATGGGCCCTATCAATTAATTATTAAAAAATAATGATATTAAGTCACAAAGAATTATATAAATACTGAATATCAAAGAAAAGAAAAGAAAAAGTCATTTACATCTCACAATTCTTGAATTGAACTTCAATTACCCTTCAACCAAGTAAAGATTTAGTTGCTGCTTATTTGAATAAAGAAAACCTTTGTAAATTAAAAATAACCAACAAAAAAATGTCTAAAGATGCTAGGGTTGTTGGAAAATTGAGCTTATATACCCTTGTCCCATAAAAGGTTTCCCAAACTAATTCTAATTAGGAATACTAAAAAAATAAAAATAAAATAAAATAAAATTAATATTCCAAACTAAATTCCTAGCTAATAGAGGATTATAAAATCAGATATATTCTTCAAAATTATTTCAAAATCATATATCCTAAGATTAAAATAAGGAAGGTGCCAGCTTGTCAAGTAAATCTTCAAAACTGTAGGTCAAACCCGCCACGATCCTTGCCTAAGGGTCCTGCCCAAGGTTCATGTGTGCACATTCTTGCAAAATTTCCAGTTTTAAGCTCAATTTTACCCATTCGATTTCAGCTCTTCCTTAAACCATTTTTTCCTGTAAAAATAATCAAAAATCAATAAAAAGATTTAATAGCAAGTCTAAATTACTCACAAAATAGAGATGATATTTGCACGCTATCAAATCTCCCCACACTTAAACATTACTTGCCCTCAAGCATTTTATATTCAAAACCACCATCCCACATTTATCAATCAACAACTCAACTTGCAATATTTAAATAGCTTAAAGAGAATGGCAATCAATAACCGAAAACTCATAGGTCAAGCTTTTCAACATTTTACAAATCTAGCGATCAAATTGACATACATTATAAATATAAAATGCTAAGATACTTACCTAAATTTGATGACCAGGTGAAAAACTAGATACACATAGAAAACTCTACTTAACTTATAAATATTTAATTGCAAAAATATTTAAAATTAAGAACCAACTTTTTATTTACTTTTGAGCACCTTTTAATTGCTTGCCTGAAATGTCACCAAACTTGATGTCGGCTCCCGGTTACTCAATTGGTCATAACTTTCAAGTAAAGTTTAAACCTAGTCCGGTCTAATTTTAGAAGCTTAAAATAAGTTTGGTCTAGTTTTAGAAGATTAAAATGAGTCTAGACAAATTTTAAAAGCCCAAAATAAGTACGATCCAATTTTAAATGAACAAATCGAGCCGGTCTAGGTTAAAAAAGCCAAGTTGGCCTAGCCAATTCTCCATGATGCTTGCTCATCTCATGGCGAATTGGCATGTGAGCCCTAATTCTTGGCCTAAAATAGTCTTGATGGTTTTAAATTTTTGGATTCTACAAAAACTAAAATTAATTTGGATAAGCTGAGGGTCTTATGATGTAATCGGGATTTCTTAATTAAGAGGGAACCGGGTTAAACCCTTGGAAGCATTATAAAAGGATGGCTTTTAGCAATCAAAGGGGAGGCCACAAGAAAGTGTTTAGGCAGTAGCAACTCAGAGTACAAAAGAAAAAAGGGTAATAATTAGGCAGTAATTATTTCCCTTGAACAATAAACAAACAAGAGACAAAGAGGAAATTAAAATAGAAACAGGAGGCAATCAACACAATCAAGAGACACAAAAAGTATTAAACAGTCAGTAGCAAAAATCAATAATCTTTGGATTATTTAGACAGTAGCTAAGAAACAATTGATCCAAAAAAAAAGCTTCAACAAGCTTGGTTCAACTAAATTCTTTTTGGTGGAGTCAACAACGCAGGTATGATTTTTCTTAATTAGTTCTTTTTAGTTTAATTGATCATATTCACTGCTTAGTCTTATAGGTTTATTATTTTTCCTATTTTAATTTATTTAATCTCACCGAAGAAATTCAAACCCTAATTTACATCAGTACACCCTAACTTTGTATGTAAAACTCTAAATTGGATAATTAAACCTAGTTTGTATATTAAGCCCTGAATTATGATTTAAAACCCTAATTTATATTTTAAAACCCTAAAAACCCTAATTCTATAATCAAATCCTAATTCCACAATAAAACCTTATCTTGTAAATCATTTACTATTCAAGAGCGTTGCTTCCCGCATCACTAACCGGCTAGCAGGATCGTCGTGTGCGTTGCGCACTATAATTCATTAAGGGGTTAGTATTAAGATTTTGCTTATGGATTGCACTTTTTGTGATTTTATTTGATTTAAGCTTTAATTTATTATTGTTTAATGGCTATGTGTGTGATCATTCTTTATGTATTACAAAGTCTTATTATCTGGATTTTGAGGACAATTGTAAAGGATAATTTATCTTAAGGATTTTTGGACTATTGTAAAGGACATGTTTCCACCAATCGGTGGGCGTCCTATTTAATTCGCATTTTGAATATTTGGATATTTGTAAGGGCATGTTTTCATCTCGTATGGATGTCCCTCTTTATTTGATGTGTTTTGATTAATAATATGGTATCCTTCATTTTAATTGCATGTAGCATGGATAATATTGCAATAATTAAGAATTTAATAATATTTAGACATGAAAAGAAGGTCTGTTCCAATGAACCAGGTGTTATGGGGGTGCTGAGTCATTCTCACCTTTCCCATGCGTACTCAACTTTTTGAACCCAAGTAGAGGGTTGGAGATTCTTTAGGAATCGAGTCATCTACCCCTTTCTATTTTTTCAGCCCGTCTAGGTGGCAACTCTAAATTCTCCAGATTTAGACCCATATTCTCTAAGGTCCAGAGCCTAACAATGACAAAGTCTTAAGAACTATTCCATCGAGAGTGGGGGTAAAAATCCCCGCTCACACATATATTTCTACTTTTGTCTTAGTTTTACAAAGAAAATGTCTTTCTAACAAAATAGAAGAATTAGAAGATTGATCATCCTCCATATCAAGTACAATAAAGTTCGCAGGAAAAATTATTCCATTTATTTAAACTAAGACATCTTCTAAAACTCCTTCAGGATAAATAATTGACCTATCAACTAATTGAATCATAACAAAAGTTTTCTTTAAAGTACCAGTATATAAAGATAAATAAATAGATAATGGCATAATATTTATTAATGTTCTTAAATCACATATAACTCTTTTTATGCCTAAATTACCTATTTTACAAGGAATAGCAAACACATCTTTGTCATTGCACTTGGGAGATAATATTTTTTGAATTATAGTAGAAACTCTTTCTCTCATACTTACCTTTTCATTGTCATTGAGCTTCTCTTTGTTGGAGCATAATTCTTTAAAAACTTAACACGTCGAGGTACTTTTTCAATAACATCAAGTAAAGAGATATTTAACTCAACCTTGAGAAAAGTTTCTAAAATGTCTGCCTCCTCATTTTCCTTCTTATATTTAACTAACCTTTGTGGAAAAGGAGGTAGAATCACCCATGGCATAGGTTGATCATTGCTGGACATGGCAAATTGCTCCTCTTATTTTACTAAAAATTCAGAGTCTGCTATTTTCTTTAAGGACTGCCCAGGGGTTTATTTCTAGTGCAATTTTTCTAGTAGCTTTTTTTTACTTCTTAAGATAATTGCACTTATATTTTGCTTTAGATTGATAACCTTTTGAGAGGAAAATTCTTCTTGAGATTCCAGCTTACATATATATGATGCAAGTTGGTGTAGACCCTTAATTTTTGACCCAGTCTGGTCCAATATTTTTTATAGTCCAAAATAATTTTTGTGGTCTTTTAATTAAATAATATTTATTATTTATAATTTTTAATAAAAATAAAAAAGGGTAATATCAGTAAAGTTAAAATAATAATAATAATAATAATAAATCGGCGACAAAAAAATAGGCAACGAAAAATTCGTCTCCAAAAGTGAATCGGCCGGGCCAATTCGCCGCAGGAAATTCTTGCAGCGAATTGGCTCCCGCCCCAGCAATTTTCAAGCCCGCTCGCAAATTTCTTTAGCCCGCAGTGCAGTTTTTTTCACCAACGCAATTTTTCAGCGCAGTTTTTTTCAAAATCAAATTCTATTTGGTTTTGGTTTCTTTTCCTAAAGGGTTTTAATTTCCTTAGACAATTAGAAGTAAGATTATTATTTTTTCTATAAATACCACATTAAAACATAGAAAAAGGGAGGAGAAATTTGGGACTTTTGATCGAGGAGAAATTTTGGACTTGACTTTGGACTTTTGGATTTCTTCGGCCAACCTCAAGCTTGAAAGAACAAGAAGCATTCATCAATCCATCAAAGGCAGCAACATTGCCTTTGTTATTGTTCATCCAGAAATTAGTTTTTGGTGAAACCAACTACACAGGTTTGAATCTCTATTTTCTTTGTTTATATTTACAGTAGCTTCATCAGATTGGATTAATTATTTCTTCATACAAATTGATCAATTATTCTACAAACCATCCAAACTTTATTTGAAACCCTAAAAACTATTTTTCAAAACTCTAATTCCTTAATAAGCATAAAACATATTTATGAAATCTGAAACCCTAATTACACTTTTCTAAAACCATAAAATAATAAACTATTTTCTTAAAACCTTAACCTAATCTCTAATTCAAACATCTAGTAACCTTATTTTTCAAATATCAAATCTTTAACCCCAATTAATTCTTCTTTCCAAAATCACACAGTAAGCATTATTCTTTTAAAAAGTAACATTAGCTTCTTCCAATTCCGAAACCCTATTTTCTAAATCTTAAACCCTAAAATTTTAATTTACACTAAATCTAAAACATTAGCGGGACTGCCGTATGGGTTCGTCGAAGGGGTCAATATTCATTTGTGAATTATGAGTCCGTGTATTTAACTTTCCTTTTTCCAAAGCCCTAATTGTTAAACATAAAACCCTAGAGACCCTATTTCATGATGTTAGTCCCAAACCCTAATTAAATCAATTTTTTAAAATCTTCACAGTAGCCTAAATAATAATAATAATAATTACAAAATCTCCAAAGCCCTAAATGTTAATTAAAGAACCCTAAATTGAGACACAAACCTAAATTTGTATCTTTACTTGCTTTATTTTATTTTTAGATTTGATTATGTAGTTTATTATATGTTTTGGTGGTTGATTTATTTTCAATGCTTGATTTATTTAATTTATCATGGATGATTATTTTCTTTATTGTTATGATTATTATTTATTTGTTTTAGTATTAAAACTGTAAGAGGTATGTTTCCACCTTGTGGGTACCTCATTAGTTAAGTATTATGTAATTTAAATTGATTTTATATTTTGGACCAATGTAAAGGACATGTTTCTACATTTCGGTGGGTGTCCTATTTAGTTTAGACATGGATGATGTAAGGACATATTTCCATCTTCGGATGGGTGTCTATTTATTTGCTTTGTTTGGACATTGCTTTGATTTTAATATAATGATTCTTTATTTTAATTATTGCATGTAGTATGGATAATATTGTTATATTTAAGAATTTTATAATATTATGACCTGCAAAGGAGGCCGGTTCCAGTGAACCGGGTGTTGTGGGGATGCTGGCTCATTTCTCACCTTCCCACATGTACCCAACTTTTTCAACCCATTAGGGGGTTGGGAATTTCTTAGTAATCGAGTTATCCATCCCTTTCTTTTTTCTGGCCTGTCTGGGTGGCGACTCCATTTTCTCTGGGCTTAGGCCTGTGTTCTCTAAGGCCCCGAGCCTAAACAGTGCCGAAGTCGCAAGAACCATTCCACTGGGAGTGGGGATGAAAGTCTCAGCTCACAGTTGGCTAATTGATTCTCCAAATTGTGAATACATTCTCTTGTCTCATGTTGAAATTCTTGAGTGTTAGTCATGAATAATTCAAATATTTTATCAAGAGACATATCCGATGTTGGTGGTGGTGGCTACTATTACTGAGGCAGTCATGGCTGAAATTGTTGAAATTTTGATTACTCTACTCCATAGTTGAAATTTGAATGATCTTCCCACTCTGAATTGTAAGCATTAAAGTATGGATCATAATTCCATTATGGTTGATCATATTGAAGTGTAGGATATCCCATATATGCACTACTTCTATAGACTCTAGCTTGTTGTATGTTACCCGCAATCATTCTTTGCACCCAAGCGATTAGTTCAGAAATCTTGGATTTAAGAGAATATATATTTGCCTCGTTTGGAATTTCTCTCTTGTATCCAAATTGATCCAAAGTAGCATCTATAAAAGACATGGTAATCAAAAGAAATAAAATAAGTTAGAAACAATTCCATAGTAACAATGCCAAAATTTGATGACTCTCGAAGCCACCAAAATTAAAAACCTATTCCTAAATAAAATTAAATTATAGTAGTGGTGAACATGGTCGAATCAACAAAGAATTGACTACTTATTTAAATCTCTTTTGAAACCCAAAAAGGAAGACTAAAACAAAATTAAATAAGGGATGTTTGAAAAATAAGAATCAAAATTAAACTAAAACTAAAACAAAAAATTAAAATTAAAATTAAATTACAACAAAAATGAACTAGAGAAAATACAAATTAAATAAATTTAGTTGAAGGGATAATTTCAATTCAATTCATGAATTGATCACAGATTCAAATATCACTCTTTTTAATTCTTCAATAAATCAGTTATAGTATTGGACAAGATCTCAATACCAATCCTTCATTAGGTTTTAAATCAATTAGGAAATGTTCTTTAATTAATTCTTTCCAATAACCTATCCTATAGGAACATTCTTAGAATCTAATTATTGACAGTCTTACGAACTAGAAGGACTTGATTCTAACCAATAAAGCCAACTTTGAGATTTATTTAATTAGATTATTAATCTCTTAGGATACTCCTAATTGATACTTAAATCAAAGCGTTAAGAAAAATTACATATTAAAGCACTTTGAATAGCATTATATTATTTAACTAATCAAGCAATAGGCCCTATCGATTAATTAGCAAAATAACAATGATATTGAGCCGCAGAGAATTATATAAATACTAAATGTTAAAGAAAAAAAAAGATAAAGTTGTTTCGATCTCACAATTCTTGAATTTGAACTTCAATTACCCTTCAACTAAATAAAGATTTAGTTGCTCCTTATTTGAATAAAGAAAACCTCTGTAAATTAAAAATAACGAGCAGCCAAAAAAATCTAAAGATGCTAGGGTTGCTGGAAATTTTAGCTTATATACCCTTGTCCCATAAAATGTTTACTAAACTAAATCTAATTAGGAAAACTAAAAAATAAAAATAAAAGAAAATAAAATAAAAATAATATCTTAAACTAATGTCCTAGCTAATAGAGGATTATAAAATTAGATATATTATTCAAAATCCTTCCAAAATTGTATCTTGTAAGATTAAAACAAGGAAGGTGCCAACTTGTCAAGTAAATCTTCAAAAATGCAGGTGAGACCCACCACCAGCCTTGCACAAGGGTCTTGCCCAAGACTCATGTCTGCATATTCTTGCAAAAATTTTAACTTTAAGCTCAATTTTCCCATTCGATTTCAGCACTTCCTTAAACCATTTTCCTATAAAAATAATCAAAAACTCAATAGAAATATTTAATAGCGAGTCCAAATTACTCACAAAATATAGATGATATTCTCACGTTATCACCTATTTTACTACTTTTTTCTCAAGTTTCTAGGTTGAACTACGAAAGTAGTTTGTTCAGTAACTCTGACTTTTTTCTCTGGTAGTTGAATTTATTTATAAATTAATTAGATTTGTAATTTATTAAGTATTGTACTATATTTGTACTTTAGAAACTCTACAAACTTTATTCTATTGAAATTTTTTGACTTGATATTGTATGGAATGATTGTTGCGATGTTTCAGATATTATGATAATTTGTCAGGCAGATGAAAGGTTCTAGAAGCCATATGCATTTCCATTCCCTAGTGCCGGTCACAAACCGTCAGATTCAGGTCATGACAATTACCTAAAAATGCTTATAAACAACTACACTTTCAGTTAATTAATTCAATCATGATTAATCCACTAATAGAAACTAAACTAAAACTATGAAACATTAATCAAATCAACATCACTAACATATAAAAACCAAGTCTTTATTATATGATATAATGCAAACCCATAGGTAAAGACTTAAAACCCTACACCTTTGTACTTTGATCAACTCCTTTAGAAAGATAAATCAAGTTTTTCCAAGACCTCAACCAAATTCCAACTTTGTGGAAAAGAACCTTGGTATTAGATTCACTCAAGTAATTAACTCTTTGTGAATGGTTTGATGAGAAATACTCTCTCTCAAAGAACATCAAGTTCTAAAATTTTCAATCAAATTCAAGATTGGCCTTTTACAATGTTCATAAAATAGCTTAAATATGACCTAAAAGCCAGATGCCTTAATCTCACATGTTTGGCAATAAGCTTACGACCACTCTAATCCCCAATTAGCTATTCCAAAGCTACCTTTATCCCTATTGGATTATCCCACATGATACTTGGGCCATTAGACAACAAAAGCCCAATTACAATCACAATGTCCCAATTCAAATACAAATTCTAGCACACTACAAAAGTAGTAAGACTAAATAAAATACCAAAATACAAATGGCTAAAATAAGACAATTTAAAAAATGGGCTACAAACACAATTAGCCTAAATGGTCTTCTTGGACTTGACAATGTTGGATTAAGTCTTTGGTGGATTATAAGAGCCCTAACTTGATGTTGAAATCTTCTTTACATTCTTCTATTGTAGTCATATCACTCAATAGTCCTAGTAGCATAGTAAGTAGAGCATCCTTGAACCTTTGAAGTTGACATTTAGTAACGGGTCCATCGGGAAGGCTCAATGGTTCCTTGGACTTGGCATAGGTGGGTCCTTAGTTGCATCATTCTTGCATTCCTCAAAATGATTCATCCTTGAATCTTTACATTTAAAGTCAAAAGGAGAGAAATCAATAATATTAAAAGTAGCACTCATATTATACCCATATGGAAAGTTCATTTTATAAGCTTTATTGTTGACTAGCTTTAAAACTTGAAAGGGGCCATTTTTCCTTGGGTGTAACTTAGGTTTCTTTTGCTTGGGAAACCTTTCTTTTTTCATGTGAACCATACCCATTCGCCTGGTTCAAAGACAACTTTCTTTCTCCCTTATGGGCTTAATGTGTAACTTGTTGATTTCACTTCTTAATGTTGGCTCACACATCAACATGGATTTTCTTCACCAAATTTGCCTTTCTCTTGCCATCTATGGTGAACCTTTCATCACAAGGCAAAGAAAGTAAATCCAAAGGTGTTAATGGATTACAACTATATACTATTTCAAAAGGGGAAAATATGGTAGGAAAATGCACAACACGATTATAAGTAAACTTAATAAATGGTATGTACTCTTCCAAATTCTTTAGATATTTCTTTATTATTTCATGCAACAAAGTTCATGAAGTCCTTTTGATAACCTTAATTTGTCTATTTATTTGTGGGTGACAAGTGGTAGAAAACAGAAGCTTAGTTCCTAACTTACTCCATAACACTTTCCAAAAGTGACTTAGAACTTCACATCCCTGTCACTTACAATTGTTTTAGGACTATGATGCAATCTCATAATTTCATTGAGGAACATGTGTTTAATGTGAATGGCATCATCTATTTTATTACAAGGTATGAAATTCAAAAAAATGATCAATCACAACAAAAATTGTATCTTTTCCCTTCCTAGACCTAGGCAAACCCAGCACAAAGTCCATAGAAATATCAGTCTAAGGTTAAGTAGGAACAAGCAAAAAGTATACAAACCATGATTCATTGTTCTAGATGTTTCTTTCCTACATTCAACACATTTAGCAAAAAAATTTTATACATCTACTTTCATCTTAGGCTAATAGAAATACTCACTCAAAACATCCAAAGTTTTAGTAACCCTAAAATGGCCCATCAAACCACCACAATGGGAATATTTTACAAGCAAAAGTGTAATAGAGCAACTAGGAAAAACAATCTATTATCTTTAAAAAAATCCATCTAATCTATATAACTTACCAAAGGCATCTTTCTTATAAGCCTAAAAAATAAAGGAAAAATCATTATTATAAGGCCTCGCCGGAGGGCCGGCCTGGCCTGCCAATGAGGAGGAGCTGGAATGCTCTTTTGAGCTTGATCCCACACGATACTGCCATGTAGGGTCTCCAGTCAATTTGATAAGCATGGGTTTATATCATCTTTTATTTTGAAAAGGTTTTGTTTCTTATATCTAAAGAGACTCTCCTTTTATTTTGAAAAATGGTTGTGGCTTTTATTTTGAAAAGCAAAGATTGGAGAGCAGCCACCTTAGTTTATTTTGTATGGGAAAAATTAAGGAAAAACTTATTTTAGTTGACTCCATTAAATTAAATTATTTTTTACCCAAAGAGGGCACTAGTCCAAAACCAAACATGATGGGTTCCGAGCTAAGTTATCTAAACTAATTTTAATAAAATAAATAAATTTTCTCTCTTTTATTGATTTTAACCTTCTTTTAATTGATTCGATGAAGAATATGATTTTTATGGATTATGCTATAGTAATCATGAATGACAATATACTATGATGCATGGGCATTTAATAATCATGACATCCATAAAATGCAGTACTAAATAATAAGATATTACATGAAAATAATAATTCTAGAAGCGCTTCAACTCTAGCCTTTATGGGTTTTAGGTCAAGCTCAAATCCCCAAATTGACTAATTTAGCCAAAAGAAAGCAAAGTAAAACAATAACGGCTTCCATTTGCAAAACTCGCCAAATTTGCAAATTGAGCCTCAAAGTAAAGAGAAAACAATGGTAATACTGAAGATGATGACTAAGAATAATATGTAAAAAGAAAATTTAAATGAAACAAGGGAGTTGGTTGTTAAAATGTGGGCTTGCCACTTGGAGTGATATCCCGTGTCTACCTACTTATCCTGTTTGAATAGAAATCAAAGCCGTAAGCAGTTCATGCCTTTGATTGCAAAAGGCTTTTAATTAACTAATTTTATATTTGATTAATTTACTAAATTGAAAATGAGATTGGAAAGTGCAACATACCTTAGGTAAGCACTTTTTCTTGATGAAAGGTTGAAGAGCCTTCCTGCTTCATAGCTCTACTTGTGCGAAGGATTAAGCAAAATTAATTGATAATGAAGTAAAAGTTCAATATAGTCTAAGAAAATTTTAAATTTTAATTAATTATTATTGTGGGAATATTTCGACAAAGTTTCGAGGCCCAAAAAATTAGATCCTTAAATAAGTAGGGCAGACTCCTATTTATAGGAGTCAGAAATTAGGACTAAGCCACTCTTTTTTTTAGAAATATGTATTTTTCCTAATTTCTCTAATCCTCACTATCTGTACCAAGTGCAAAATTAAGTGTTAACAATTATCTGTATAATAAAAAGACTTAATAAACTCAAATCCAAGAATTCTAGCATCTAAAATGGTCAAAAGATTATACCTTATAGATAGAATGTCGGGGACCACATTCTCCTTGCCATTTTTATACTTTATAACATAGAGAAAAGCTTCAATAAATTCTAGCCATTTGGCATTTCTTTTATTCAACTTACCTTGACCTTTTTTGAACTTCAAGGATTGGTAATCCATATGGATGACAAATTCCTTCGGTCACAAATAATGTTGTTAATGTTCTAATGTGCATACCAATGCGTATAACTTTTTATCGTACGTAGGGTAGTTTATTACCGCACCATTGAGCTTCTAACTAATGTATGCAATTGGCTTCTTTTCCTGTATTAGAATAACTCATATAACTATACTTGATGCATCACACTCAATTTCAAAAGTTTTTGCAAAATTAGGCAAGAACAATGCGTTACACAATTTATCTTTAAGCATGATAAAGGCATTTTTACTCAACACCCTAAAAAAAAAGGAATTTCTTAATTACAGTAGTAAGAGATGCTACTATGATCCTAAGATCTTGAGCAACATGTCTATAAAAACTAGCCAATCTATGGAAGATACATGCATCACTAATAGACTTAGGAGTTGACCAATTATTAATAGAACTTATTTTCTCTTCATATACCTGAACACCATTTTTATTAACAACAAACCCTGAAAACACAACATTTTCCAAACAAAAACAACACTTCTTCAAATTAGCAAACAAACGTTCCTTTCTCAAAACAAGAAAAATACTATGCAAATGCAACAAATGATCATCAAAAGACTTAGAATAAATCAGAATGTCATCAAAATATACAACAAAAAATTTTCCAATAATTTCTTTCAAAATATGGCTCATGAGACACATAAAAATGCTATGGGCATTCATTAAGCCAAAAGGCAAAACTAACCACTCATATAGACCATATTTTGTTTTGAAAATCATTTTCCACTCATCTTCCTCATTCATCCTAATTTGATAATAGCCACACTTAAGATCAATCTCAATAAAATCACACTACCATGCAACTCATTCAACATGATATGGGATGGCAATAATTTATCATTATGTTGCTTACCACTCAGCAATCCATGCACATTATCCATATCCCATCTTTCTTTAGCACAAGTACAGCAAGAATGGCACAAAGACTCATACTCTCCCTCATATAGCCCTTAATCATCAACTCCTCCACTTGGCGTTGAAGCTCCTTTATTTCTTCTAGATTACTCCTACAGGCCGGCTTGTTCGAAGTTGTAGTTCTGGGGATGAAATCAATTTGATGCTTTATTTCTCAGAAGCAGTCCATTTGGAATCTCCTCTAAGAATATATCATTGAACTCATACAAAAGAGAAACAAAACACTAGATAAAAGACTTGTTGATATCATCCGTACTAAAATAAGCCTCCTTATACATAGGTAAGCCTCTATTATGTCACTTTTCTTTGCATAGAAACTCTCTTTCCTTTTCTCACTCACATCCAATTCTTTGCCCTCATTTTCTCTCTTTTCTTTTCCTTTGGATCTCTCTCTTTTCTCTTTTTATTTCCTTTTATCCTCACTAATTTTGCCACTCTTCTTTTCTTTTTTTGGGGGCTCTTTCAATTTTCTCTCCTCTTTACTTACTTTTTTTCCCTTAATTTTATTCTCTCTCTCACTTTCCTCATATACTTCATCTGATGAGAGGGGAATAAGAGTAATTTTCCTTCCATCCTTTTAAAAAATATACTGGTTTATGTACCCGTTGTACATTAACCTTCTATCAAATTACCATGGCTACCTAATAAGAGGTGACCAACTTGCATAGTTACAACAGCAAATAACATTTCATTCTTGTATTTGCCAATTTTATGGATGTTTAAGGATTGGTAAACCTAACATCTCTACCAGGGTAGTGAAAGCAACATTGATGACACTCCCAACATCAATAATAACATCACACACCCTATCTTGGACTAAGAATCTAGTGTGAAAAAGATTTTCTCTTTAGTCACACTCATTAGGTTGGACTTGCATACTCGATGTCCTCCTAGTCACTAGAGCTCTAAGACTTTTGGCAACCGTTAAAAAATCATTCTCATCATCACTACTCTCCTCTTTAGTGGGTGCTTTCTCTTCACTGGCCTTCTCATTACTAGAAGATTAGTAAACTCCATCAACCATATACATTGTTTGTTGGTTAACACAATCTCTCCTATAATGCCCAACACTACCACACTTAAAGCTTTTTAATTTAGAACTAGAAGAAGGTTCAAATTTAACTTTCTCCGTATTAGAATTGGATGTTTTGGCTACTTCTTTGGACTCTACCTTGGTCTTTGAAGAGGTATATTTATCATCCTTCTTCCATGTTTTCTTGAAACTTGATGAAGTTGAAAATCTATTTGTCCCACTTTTCCTCTTCAATTGCTTCTCAACCTTCAATGCAAGATGAAGTAATTCCTCTAACTCCATATAAGGTTGCAACTCAACTACATTGGTGATTTCTCAATTAATGCCATTAAGAAATTGTGCCATGGTAGCTTCATTATCTTCCTTTATATTTGCTTAAATCATGGCAACTTCCATCTCTTTATAGTACTCTTCCACGCTTTTTGACCCTTGGGTGAAATTTTGTAGGTGGTTGTACAACTCCCTATAGTAATTTCTTGATACAAACCTCTTTCTCATTATAGATTTCAAATCACCCAACTCTTTTATAAGTCTTTCTCTAATGTCATCAAAGTGATAGTATAGTCTTCAAAGGCAGTCATAACTAATTTAATCTTCCAATTCTTCTTTATTATCCCTAAAAGATTCACTACCCTCTGACTGTAACTCCCTTATACCCTATATACATATAATATATATAAATTGTATAAGTAAAATGCATATATAAAATACAAGAGTGCTACAATAATTCACCGTAGAACCACTCTCATTTAATACCAAAAATTAAAGCTTTTCAAAGATTTTAAATATTATAAGCAAACTAATATAAGTTTATATAATAATTAAACAAATCAATTTGAAATATAGTTTGATTAATTTATAAAAGAAAACCTATGGGAGAATTTTACCAGGTTTTTGTCTATAATTTCAATAAAATCCAAACTCATATGTACACAACCTGCATTAAAAATACACTCCCAATTTATTCTTTCATAAAATCTATCATTTCTTCAAATTATATCCAAGTATTTAACAAATATAATCAATGTACAATATATATACTCATAAAACTTTACAAACCTTGAATATTAAAGCATATCTAAACCATATTATACATAATCAAAATATATTAACAAGAATATATATACATGCAATGCAGTATACCGCCAGCTAGTCAAGTCTCATGACAAACCTCCCTAGCTTCAATATCAACCACAAATCTAGACCTGCTCATATATATCAAGACTTTCCTTCTCTGTAATTTTATCACCTGCGCGATATAATTCAATCGCGTTAAGATAAAAGCTTAGCGATGCATACTTTGATAATATAAAATATTTAAAACCAAAATATTTTTTCATAGAACAAAATGTATTATGCTTCACTTAAAATGCAATGCTCATTTAATATTTATTATCTCATAAATCTTATAAACATATCACAATCTCACACATTGGGCCCAACAAATCCCTATACAATAATTGAGTTCCATAAAGATTGATTTGGCCTATCACAATCCAAGGGTCTAACACCAAAGACTAAGTGTCATATGATACTAGTGTATCTCACCTGAAGGCCATCTCCTCAATTGACACCAGAGACCAAGTATCATGTATACCAGTGTATCACTCTCACCTGAAGGTCGTTTCCTTAATACCAAAGTGTTCAACACCAGCGTGCCTTGTCCAAAGGCATAAAAAACATCATGATGTATCATTGGCATGCCAACTCGACAGTACCAAACTTAATATTCTGAATAAGTAATTGTGCAGGGCAAACAAATACAACAACATTACAATAAATTTTCATATTCCCATCTCAAAGTATTAATTTCCATATTTCTCACATAATCATTATATTGCATTTCCATTATGTCATCCACTTTAAACTTAATTTTCATTATCACAATCACATTATATTTTATTTCCACATTTCCAATGTAGTTTACAAATATTACAATTCATCATATAGTAATAGTTTTTATGTTCAAACCAATGCTTAGGATTTATAAGTAATTCATTTAAAAGTAAAACAACAATCATTTTAAAAAAAATTCCAATGTGATCATACCAAACATGAAAATTTAAAAAATATGTTGTCAAAGTATGTATAAACCTTATTTAGCTTCAAAATCCAACCACAAGCATTTTCCAAGCTTTGATTTTAAAAGGCCTTAAACTATGCTTTTCACTTCAATTATGCTTATCCACTCTTAAACCAAACAAAGGTCCAATCATTCAATTAAAATCATTTGCATACTCAATTTATACAAAATAACCATTAATTACACTAAATTTAACCAAAATCCAACAAAATCCTAATTTTACAAACTTCCATATTCCAAACTTCTTCCAACAAAATTGCTTCCATCATCTAACCACTAAACCAACATATACTCATCATAATAACTTCATAACTATCCACTTTAACAATTAAAACCACATCTATCACTCACCCAAATCTTCACATTATCTAAAAATCAAGAAATCAAGCATAAAGATGAGGAATGCTTACTTAAACATTGATTAATCTTCAAAACCAACTTAAAACCTTTGGATTTCTAATGAATTTTGGTGTATTAAAAGAAGAAAATCTCCTCCCCTTCACTCTAAAATTCGTCCATCCATGGATAATAAGGAAGAAGATGATAGCTTTTGATATTTTTAAATGAATTTCCAACTTTATCCCTCCTTATATACTTTAATAATTAAATAATTAGATATTTTCTAAATTTTCTATCCATAAATAATTTCAATCTTCCTTTGAATTTTATTTATTTATTTATTTATCACTTTCCTAACTTATATATATATATATATATATGTGTGTGTGTGTGTGTGTGTGTGTATACATTATATATATTGTGTATACATTAGGTATCCAGTATATATCATGTATATCTAGTGCATATATTATCCATACCTAGTTTTTATATTATGTATCTCCATTCCAACACATTTAGTTATTCTCACATATTAATTATTTTTAGGTATATTAAAAATGTTGATGTTACATAGACTCTTCTCCATCATTTGCTCTTCTATGAACCCTCCTAGCTCATGCATTAAGGACATTATTTGTTTGATCCCTAGCCACCAAAACTTCTAATCTTTCCATCTAGTGAAGCATCTCGTTATACCTTCTATCCATGGCTTGTAATGTATCAAAAATGGCTTGCAACCGGTTTACTTCACCTTTGGTTGTCTTGTCCACTCATCTTGAATATACAAATATGAGCTGCAAATAAAGGTTAGAAAAATAAAAATAAAATCCTCACTTCACTCTCTCTTGTTTTTCACACAAATGTAATGTTCACTCAAGGTCACTTGTGTTTATGCTCAAATTTTTTGTTGTTCTCTTGATCAGCTCTCATTCATGCCTTTTACCACTCAAAGTCCTGTTAAGACTAGTTGTATAGAATCAAACTGTACACAATTTGTCAACCACAAGAGAGTTGTAAAAATGCCAAGGAAATAGGGGAGGAATTACAAATTACTTTTAATAAATAGTCACAAATACAAATTTTTTTATACTCTTTTTATTTAGGTATTATCCCATCCACAGTAAAGTTTATGCCAAAGGTAGCAATCGAATGGGTCATTTTCCAACCATGCTTTAGCTTGGACGATCGTTAGAAAATGTCAGTAAAATTTGTAAAAGTTATGGTAAGGTTTGCGGTATAGGGCCCAACCATTACAAACAATTAGTGGCTACGCTTGAAGTATAGCAACCTCAAGGAAATTGAATAAAATTTCAAGAATAGGAAAAAGGATTCATGGTGGTTAGTGTGACGGGATTTGTCGCCACGAGATGATTGGGTAAAAATTTCATTTTTCATAGGAAGGCTCATAATAGGAATTGCATTTAAGGGTGCGATGTGAGAAATTTTGACCAAAAGGTTCCAAGACACAAAAAGGTTCGCGGTGGGAAGGGCAATCGTGATTTTGGATGCGATATGGCTATCGTAACCATAAGAAAGAATGAACAATCGCAAATTAGGTGAATTTCTATGGAAGTTTAAAGGTCAAGGGTTCTAAAGTATGAAATTTCTAGAAATTTGTGTTTTACATGCAACCTATTACAAAAATAAGGTTCTAATGACCCAATTTAACATAAACAAAAACAATTGGACAAAATAAAATGGATCATTTGATGATTAATTGCTAGATTCTCAAGGATAACAAGAATATTGCGACAAAACAACTATTTTTATCTGATTTAAAGAAACAAAGATGGCAACACAAGAAACACAATTGATATGATTTCAATTTGGATTAAACAAAACACAATAATGATATAAAATTGAGAGGAAGAATATATATATTTTTTATTTTTTTATATGATTTTCTTTCAACTGAAGATAACGCAAGGAACAAACAATAAGAATGATAAAAGGAAACACAAAGACAAGAAAATTAAAAAAAAAAATAACTAGATAGATAGAAAAATAGGATAGATTGGATCTGATTTAAAGCCTAAACTCTAATACCAAACTAATGGGAACCCAAAAGTAAAGACTTGAGACCCTTCACCTTTGTGCTTGGATCAACTCCCTTGGAAAGCTAAATCAAGTTCTTTCAAGATATCAACGCAATTCCCACTTTATGGAAAAGAACCTTGGTATTAGATTCACTCAAGTTATTAACTCTTTATGAATATTTTGATTAAATAAAAATCGAATCAAGAGAAGTATTCTCTCTTAAAGAACAAGTTCTGAAAATTTTAATCAAATTCAAGATTGGCCTTTTACAATGTTTATAAGATAGCTTAAATATGACCTAAAAGTTGCTTGCCCTAATCTCACATGTTTGGCACCAAGCTTATGATCACTCTAATCCTTAATTAGCTATTCCTAAGCTACCTTTATCTTTAATTGATTATCCTATATATACCTTGGGCCATTGACAATAAAAAGCCAAATACAAGCATAATGTCCCAATTCAAATACAAATTCCAACACACTGTAGTAAAACTAAATATAACACCAAATACAAAATGGCTAAAATAAGAACATTCCAAAAATTGGCCACAGATACAATAAGCCCAAATGGTCTTCTTAGACTTGACAAAGTTGGACAAAGCCTTTAGTGGATTGTAGGAGCCCTAACTAAGTGTTGGAATCTTTTTTGCATTCTTCTATTGGAGTCCTTATAGCATAGTAAATAGGGCATCTTTAAACCTTTGAATTCAACATCTAGTAACAGGTCCATCAGGAAGGCTCAACAGCTCCTTGAGAATCCCATCATCAGGAATCAATAAATTAGTAGGTTTCAAATCCCAAAGCATGATCATATTTTGATGGCAAGCATCAACACCACTCAATATCTGTTCATCCATCTATTGACTTCCCCAATTCCAATCCTTGGATCTCCATTCTTCTTCCCTTCCTTAATCATCATGGCAAAATTTGTCCTTAAGAATTCCAACATTAAGACATCATCCTCATCCTCCCTTTAGAAGCATTCATGCATAATAACAACATTGGGGGTAGTTATGAAGGATCTGTAAGGCCTTGATTTCTCAAAAAGTAGATCTGTAATTATGGATTTATTTAAGGGTGATGATTGTGTTGTCCAACAGGTAGTAGGCTTTATAGACGTTGAAATAGGCATTGCAGCCAACGCATTCTTAGATGTCATATTTCACAATGATCTTAGCCTGGGTGTATATGCTCCAACTGTTGGTGTGGGATAGTGGCAATGGAGGATTCTGAGTTTGAGTTTTGGTTTGGGAAAAAAGGAGAGGAGTATATGGAAGATGATAATAGGGAGAAAGTTGAACTAATTTTTGGTTTTAAAGGTTAAGAAGAGGAAAAAATTTTAATTTTTTAATACTAATTATCCAAACATTGATGAACATTTAAGGAAGTTACATTCCCAATAAAATAGTGGCATATATATTCAGCTTTTACTAAGTTTTGAGTATAAATGAGCCTTAAAAAAACTTATAGTTCTAATATATACCTTCATGCAAACTTCAAGGACATTTTCACACCTTTCTCCTTCTTCCTATTAAATAATCCATAATCCCATACAAATATCTAATTAATATTACAACCACCGCATGTTACTCTTTGGTCAAAAATACTTGGGCAAAAATGTTGTTTTTGTCTAATATAATACATGATGTATCAATATCCTACAATACAATGTAAGATACAAAAGTCAAAACATTGGATTGTGTCATTAGTATGCAAATTATCAATTCAAACTTAAACTTAAATCATTGTTCAACCACACATCCGGTGTTCACATATGCCACCAAAAATTATAAGTTTTAACATGAGAGATTATAAAGTCATAAGAATCATCATTGGGTAGCTTTTGTTCACTATATTTATCGCTATAGTACAAATAAACAAATAATTAAAAAAATTATCTACACTAATCATATAAAAAATATCACAATGGACATTAATTATTATTTAAATTCATTGAATGTCATGTCCCACCACTCATTGAAATGTGTTTATTCATTGAAATTGGGGCTTTGTAGTGGGTTGATGTGAAGCACAAGTGCATATTCTTCATTATCGTGCTTTCTTTATAGAATTTGAGATTATGCATCTCTGGTCTTCATTCCTCTACCATCCAGAGTCCACTCTCCTCCAAGATATCTCATATTTGACACTTTCTTTCTCTTTACAACCCTATATCAAAAGTAGTATGAGAAATTGTTATAAGGGAGGGGTTACCACCTACTTCTTTGTGTTTCTCTTCAGCAACCTTTTTAACCCTAACATTAGTAACATTTGGAAATTCATATTAATTAAACCAAAAAAATAAAATTAACTAATAAAAGATTAATAAATGAAGGACTAAGATTATGTACCCATGTTGAGCTATATCAAACTGAGAAATTCCCTCATTTTCTTTCTATTTTCTCTCAATTATTGTTATTTTACTAGATATTGTTATTTTACTAGATAGAGATTCAATTAATTCATGTAGCTCTTTATTTTATTAAGAAACAAGTGTGTGAAATTATTTATTCTCCTTTCTCAACTCTTCAATTTCTTTATTTTATTTAGAAACAAGTGAATCATTCATTTATTATTCTCGCTCAACTCAACAATTTCTTTATTTTTTTTTCCATAAGCTTGGTAAGTTCTTTATTCTCCTTTTAAAGGGATATGCAAAATCTTTTGACTTCAAAAATTTAGTGAAAAAATTTCTTCACATTTGTAGCTTGAATTCCAGAAGGAGAATGATATTGTGTTGTTGTCAGTTCACCAAATTTAGGACTTCTTTCAAGTGATGGCAACATGTAATATTCAATAATCGCCCCCTCCTTGTTAAGGTTTATACTAGCAAAATGAAGTTGAGCTGCTTCATCATCTTGTATCTTAAATGGAATAACTTTCAACTCCTGAGCAAATCAAATGAGGAATAATATGAATGAGAAATAAAATGTAAATCATAGATAAGCATACCAAAATATTATAACCCAAATAATAAATAGGAATGAGAAATTACCATTACTGAAAGTTTCATTTTGATAATAGGGTATGGGAGTTTTGAGTCGATATTTCCAATTAAGAATCCTTAAGAACATACTGCCAATTCTCTTTACCCCAACTCTATCTAAAATTCGACAATGGGTATCCCCCTCCTTCTTATTCTTGAGCTTCAAAATAGTATCTTTTATATTAATGCATAGGAAATTCTAGCTCAATTTTTCCCAGGCAACTTTGTTGAAAGATTCGACATCCTCAACAAGAGTTAATATTCTTGCATCGACTTTTGCATTTATAGCCCTTTTAAAATCAGCAGCTCACCAAGAAAGCCGACACTTAACTTTCACATTGAAATCCTGACAATCCTTAAATGCTTCAAGTAATGTCTTGCGTGTCACCTTTCCATATTTGTACATAAGAGGTGTGATGCCCCAACCAAATCATCGCAACCACTGTACTTCAACCCAGAAATTAAACAATATTCCTCAGCTTCCAGATTCACAATCTCATTTCATATTTTATAAGATAGCTCATCAGCCTTTGGATTATGAATTTAGTATAAAAACATATATTGCATCAAACTAGCAAATGGAAAATATTATTTTCATCAATGTTGAGTAAGTGGCCTACCTTTATTTACAAAATGTTGCAACCTACATAATAATTTTGGAATTACATTTAATTAGGTTTTCAAAGACAATAGAAACATATATACATAATTTGTAGTTGATATATTATAAGTACCTTCTCTTCATTACTAAAAATGATACTTTGTATGACAACCATAATTTTTAAACCCAAGCCAACAGTGTTAACTGGGTGGTACTTCCACTTAGATGGATGAATAATATATCCAACATCTTTATTAGCCACTTTCTCAATATTTGCTTATCTCCTTCATGTTGGGCCTTGTCTTCATTATTGAATGTAACATCCCTCTTTCTCCTTTTAGCATCGACCATGGGCTTGTTATTTTGTTTTCTTTTAAAAACAAAATGATTCACAATTGCAAACAATTCACCAGGACTAATTACTTCCTTGTCAGCAACAATTGGGGATCTCTCACTAATAAAAGATGATGCAATAGATGATGTCATTTTATCTGAACACCATTTATAAACACCATTGTACAAACCATAGGAAGATAAACACTAGAAAGAAAATTTTAAGTGAACACAATCCTATTTCAATTTCTAATTTCCTAATTGCATTGGTTGCAATATGAAGTAAATTAAATACCATTTAGAGGCTATTAAAATGTAGCTAAGGGTAATAAGGGGTGTTCAAGAAGAAAATGTTCATATAACTATAGTATTCAACAAACACAATCCTATTTCAATTTCTAGTTTCTAGAGTGTGTTAGAGAGTAACATTATGTGTTTTTAATACTAGTTAGAGGCTATTAGAAGATAGTTGAGGCAATTAGGAGTAGTTAGGGGGTGTTTAAGAAGAAATTTTCCATATAAATACAACATTTAGCAAACACAATCCTATTTCAATTCCTAGTTTTCATAGTATGTTAGGGAGCAATACGAAGTGCATTAAATACCAATTAGAGGCTATTAGAAGGTAGTTAGGAGCAGTTAGGTATGGTTAATAAGAAATTTTCCATGTAACTACAGTATTCATCAAATACAATCCTATTTCAACTCCTAGTTTCTAAAGTGTGTCAAGTAATAATATGAAGTGCATTAAATACTAGTTAGGATATGTTAGAAGGTAGTTAATTGAGGGTAGTTATGAGCAATTATTGAGTATTTAAAAGAAGATATTTTCCATATAACTATAACATTCAACAAACACAATCAATTTTCAATTCCTAGTTTCCAGGGTGTTTTAGGGAGTAATATAAAATATTTTAAATACCAATTATTGTTTATTATAATGTCATTAGTGATAGTTATTAACAATAATGAGGTGTTTAAAAGAAGAAATTTTCCATATAACTATAACTTTCAGCAAATACAACTCTGTTTTTATTCCTAGTGTCTAAAGTGTGTTAGGGAGTAATATTAATTATTTTAAATATCAATTAAGGATTGTTAGAAGGTAGTTAGAGGTAGTTAAGGGTTGTTATGAGTAGTTATGAGGTGTTTAAAAGAAGAAAATTTTCATATAACTATAACATTCAACAAACACAATCCTATTAAAATTCCTAGTTTCTAGAGTGTGTTAGGGAGTAATACGAAGTGTTATTAGAAGGTGATCAGGGGAAGTTAGGTCTAACATCCTCTAACTTTCCCTAACTACCTCTTGCTTCACTCAGACAAACAATAACGTACAAGAAAACTCAAAAACACAAAAGCTCATACTTTAAAATACTCAGTCACCATTAACATCACAAAAATAACTGTCCTTAACTTTAACTTCACTCAAACAGATAATAACACATGAAAAAAAACTCAAAAAAACATAGAAGCCCATACTTTAAAACAGCAGTCACTATTAACATCACAAAACATCCATCGACAAATACAAATAGTTTAACACATTTAACTATATTCATCAAGGCAATTGCTTCAACTCTTACATCAATTCTCTTCTAAAATAAATCATTTTGCATTCGACATTATTATTTTTAGAAGAAAAAAATCCTAGAAGACTTATTGTGAGTTGTGGTTAAAGAATGAAACTTTTGCAATTTAAGAGAAGAATGAAGCTTTATATGGATAAACTAAACATTTTGTAAGTTATTTTTTTGATTCATATGAGAGGAGAAGAAAAATCAAAGATTAAGGATTTCAGAGGTCATAACCCGTGACCATATAGCACCAGTAGTTACTTAGGCTAATATTGGTGGTGGTTCGTATGGTGCCCTTAAGGGTTTGAAAACATGAAAGTCTTCAAAGATAAAAATAGGGTACCATATAAAGACCAAGCTTAGTGAGTTCAAAAGCCATCCATGTTTTAAGAAGAACTATACTTCTCCCATTGTGAGCAGGTCGAATGAAATTGCCACTTAGTGCATACCAAGAAATGATTTCAAAATGGGTGGGATGACTTAATATATGAACCTCGGTGATAACAGTTAGCTCAATTTTCTATATTGGTTTTGAGGATGGAAATTTACTAAACATTAAGTCAAGTGGTCTAAATGTGTCATTCTTTGCATTTGTCAATAAGCCATAGATATACAGTTTTCTACTAATAGTTTATTAGAAGATATATAAAACAAATAAGCACAAAAATAATATGCAATGAATAATTATTATCATAATATCACAATAATTAATTAACATAGATACCATCATGTAGTTGAAGGAAATCGTAAAGAATAATACATTAAATGCAATTCCTTCTAATTCTAACTTATGCTAATTAATTAAGTAATATAATTAAACCATATGAAAAACATATTTAAGATTCATTTATGACAATAACTTGATCAAGATTAACCAGTTTCAAAAGATTATTTTAAGCAAACAAATGCTTTATAGTCGATTAACCCTCAAGTTTTTCCAAGTTTTACCAAATTTAATTAAATGATCTTTGTTAGGCCAATCCACTTTTGTTTAAGCAACTAGAATCAATGAATGGAATTTAAAGAGTTCAAACACTAACCAAAAGTGAAGAACACAATAGCTTCTAGGTGTTCAAAATTGGATTGGACAGAATCCCCATAAGTTTTAAGCTTGATCACTTCTAATTTAAGGCAAAGTAGTTGAAAAGATACTCCTTAGTGGCTTACTAATGATTCAAACTCTTTTTGGATAGATTTACACACACGATAGGAGATATTTTGAGTTTGGAATTCGTGGTTATAGGTTTATATGAAAGGTAATTGTTCTTGCCGGTGATGGTTCAATACTTGCTCAATAGGTTCTGACACTTGCTAACTAATTGATAACTCCCTCAATTGGATTGATTTTGGTATTTATAGGGTTTAGGTAATAAGAGGATGTGTTCCAAATAAGATAGGAATAGAATAAGTCAATTTGGATGAGTTTTATCGGGTAGGATGTGTGAGCAGGTGGGACTAAATTGGAGTCAGCACTCGGTGCAGAACAAGAATACATATCTCAAAAGGTGGACTGACTTAACAGATGATCCTCAATAAAGAGGTCAACCCAATTCTCTATGTTGGGTTGGATGATGACAATCTACTAGTCATTTATCTAAGTACATCTATATAGACCATTCTTTGTGTGAGCGGAGATTTTTGCTCCTACTCCCGGTGAAATGGTTCTTGTGACTTCGGCACTGTTTAGGCTCAGGGCCTTAGAGAACACAGGCCTAAGCCAAGAGAAAATAGAGTCGCTACCCGGATGGGCTAGAAAAATAGAAAGGGGTGGATGACTCAATTCCTAAGGAATCCCTAACCCCCTAATGGGTTCAAAAAGTTAGGTACCTGTGGGGAAGGTGAGAAATGGTCCAGCACCCCCACAACTCTTGGTTCATTGGGACCGACCTCCTTTTCAAGTCTTAATATTATAAAATTCTTAAATATAATGATATTATCCATACTACATGTAATAATTAAAATAAAGCATCATTATATTAAAATCAAAGCAATGTTCAAACAAAATAAATAAATGGACACCCATCCGAGGATGAAAATGTGTCCTTACATCGCCCAATATTTAAAACTAAATAGGACACCCACCAAAAGGTGAAAATATGTCCTTTACATTAATTTCAAAATATAAAAATAACTTAAATTACATGAAAATTAATTAATGAGGTACCCAATCATGGAAACATACCTCTTACAATTTTAATAAACAAATAATAATTGAAAAAAATATTCATCCATGATAAATTAAAGAAACCAAATATCAAAATTAAATAAATCAATCATCAAAACATATAATAAACTACATAATCAAATCTAAAATTAAATAAAGCAATAAATATATAAATTTAGGGTTTACATCTTAAATTAAGGTTTTAGAATTTTAATAACTAAATTAGGATTTAAAATAAAGGAAGTTAAACATAAAGAATTATAATACACAAATAAATATTGACCTTCGATGAGCCCATACGGCGGTCCTGCTTACCTATTAGCGGGCGAGTGTCAAGGGGCGCGCCCCTTGCAGGGTCGAGGGATGCGTCCCAGAAGATTTTGAAAACTAGTTTTTAGGAATGCAAGTTTTGGTGTTGAAAATTAAGATTTTAGGGTTTAAGATTTAGAAAATAAGATTTTGAAATTTTTGAAAATTAGTTTACTAGATATTAAGATATTAGGGTTTTGCAAAATAATTTTAGGGTTTTAAATAAAGCTTTTAATACTGGAAAAATAAGGTTATAGGAAAACATTTTAAATAAAGCTTTTGATACTAGAAAAATAAGGTTATAGGAAAACATTTGCGATTAAATAATCATGTATTAAAAATATCAGTTTAACACTTTATAAGTCACTATAACATAAGCTAATAGGTTGTGGATTTATTTTATTTAAATAATGAACAACATCATCAAATCACTTCACTTGAACTAATATGAAAATAAAAAAAAGGCTATAACCTACTGGAATTAATCCAACCAAATAACCATTATATTCAGCATTTAAAATCGTCAAATCATGTTATATTGAGTTAAGTTAGATGTGTACCATAATGTGTTGGCTCCACCACAATTTATAGAATGGAATTCTGGTTTAGCTTGAAACCAAGACAAAAGGCCTAGCTTGCTGCCTTGATTATGGGTTGTCTCTCATCTCTGATGTTTTTTCCAATTTCAAAAGAAAGTCCAAAAGTCCTTCAACAATTCTTAAATAATTCTCAAATAATTGTGTCGTCCCTATCGAACAAAATTTTCCTCCACCCCCCCCCCCCCCCCTCCCTCCTTTGTGTATTTTTAATGTGGCATTTATAGGAAAAAAATTAAAAAAAAAACCTAATGTTATTTGGTTAAGGAAATAAAAACTATTTTGGAAAATAAATCAAAAACCAAGTAAAATAAGGTTTTGGCAAAAACTGAGTGCGGACTCTGGCGAGACAGGCGCTGGGCGAGAATTGCCTACTATGGGTGAGCTGCTGCTGGGTGCTGGGCAAAACTGCGGGCTGGGAGCTAATCTTGCGGTGAATTGGCCCGAGCCACCAATTCTCCGCACCTGCAGCTTTCGTCGCCGATTCTGCGTCGCTAATTTTTTTTATTTTTATAAAAGTAAATAATAAGCAATAAATATTATAAATATTATAAATAATAAATATTAAAATATCATAAAAAATTATTTTGGACTGTTTTAAAATATCGGACAGAACCTGATAAAAAATTAAGGGTTTACAGTTTGCCCCCTACTTAAACAATCTGAGACTTTCAGTTGAAGAGAGTGAAAAGCAATATGACTTTGAGCAGATTTTGGATGAGGATGGGTCTTCGACCCGAGATTGAAGTTGGTTTGGATTCTGAACCCGAAATGAGTTATGGACTCAAAAAAGATTTGGATACTTAGACTTGAGACTGAATTGAGCTTGATTTGGGTACTTGGACCCGTGATAGGAGTTGGGTGCTTGACCTAAAACTGTATTGAATACTTAGACTCGAGACTGAGTACTTGAACTTGAGACTAAATTGAATTTGGGTACTTGGACCTGAGATTAGGTTGGGTACTTGGACCCCAGACTGGATTTGGATACTCAATCTTAAATTAGATATGGATGCTCAATCCCAAATTAGATTTGGATGCTCGTTCTGAAACTAGTTTTGAATTCTCGACCTAAAACTGGATTTGGGTGCTCAACCCAAAATTAGATTTTAGGTGCTTAATCCGAAACTGGATTGGGTACTTGGACCCGAGACAGGAGTTGCGTGCTCGATCCAAAACTGGATTTGGATACTCAATCCTAGACTGAATTTGAGTTCTCGATCCAAAACTAAATTTGGGTGCTCGACCCAAAATTGGATTGGGTACTTGGACCCAAGATAGGAGTTGGGTGCTCAACCCAAAATTGGATTTAGGTTCTCGATCAGAAACTGAATTTAGATGCTCGATCCGAAACTGGATTTAAGTGCTCGACCCAAGACGGATTTGGGGTTCTTAACCCGAAAATGAATTGGGTACTTAGACCCGATACTGGATTTGGATTTGGATTCGCAACCCGAAATTGGATTTTGGGTGCTTGGCCTAAAACTAGATTGGGTACTTGGACCCGAGACATGAGTTGGGTGCTCGACCCAAAATTGAATTTGGGTGCTCAACCCGAAACTGGAGTTGGGTATTTGGACCCGAGACAAGAGTTTGGGTGCTCGACCTGAAACTAGATTTTGACTGACCTTTTATTAGTTGGGAATTCTGGCTGAACCGGCTATTCCATTTTTTTTATTCTTCATTTTATAAGAAATTTAGCTATTTTTAGCTAGCCCTCATATCTTCTCCTTTCCCCCTATGTGGCAAAATATTTGAAAGTGAGTTTGAAAATATTTTGTACATGCTTAAACTCAAAAATTAAAAAGGAGAAACTTTGCCTCCTGTATAGGCTCAAACCAATGATTTTTCTCATGCAGGCTCTAATTGATGTTTGTATTTGGTCTAGTTCCTTGCATAAGCATGCATCTCTTCTTTCTTTTGCAAAATGACTAGAGCTTCCTCAAGTAATGGGCCATCTATGTCCCCTGATTCTATACCCGCTTCATCTATGCTTCATAGAGTATCTATTGTTCACTTTGACAAAGAATACAATACAAGAAAATGTAATATGATATGCTCATGTATCTATAGTATGCATGAATAACACTCACAGTGGTTCTGCTGACTCACAGACCGAGGTGATCAGCTGAAGTGTTCTCATTGACTCCTCTCAGATGCTTATTCAGGTCTTTCTTTGGAATGACAGAAGGCTTTACATTTATGGCTTTTATCTTTGAGATGTTGAAAACATGAGTGGTGATGCCCAAGCAACATGTCAGGGATACATCCATTTCAAACTATGATTTAGCATGTCAGTTGATAGCTTCTTCATGACCTTTCTAATAATCATTTACTTTGCCCAATGTGTGCTTTGAGGTTCAATGGTTCAATAAACTTCTCTTAACTTGAAGGCTTTGTATGATAAAAAATATTTTTTAAAAAACCTTAAAATCATATTTTGGCTTTGTTAAATCAGTGTCATTGTACCTTAGGACTCAATTTTTCAAATTAACATATCTATAACATGACAACCCTAGTTACTGTATTAAACTCGGGAATCATTTCCATTTAAGTAAAAATTATTACACTTCAGATAGGCACATACACATTACGTAGCCAAAGGTATTATTGAGTTTGAATATTGTATATCTCATATGCATGCTTATTCAAACTATTTCCACTAATAGACTCCACCAATCAAGAGAGATCAACAGGTCTTTAATAGGCTTGAAATTAGGTCTATAGGGGATACTGGTTAATTGAAGGTCATTTGTAAGTTGGTGCCGTTATGACACTATGGGCAAACCTTCACACTATAAACTTCTTGTTTAGATAGTTGGAAGCATGAAAAGATAGAGATTTGAATATTCTTTCATCTTCTTGGCATTAATTTGGATCTTGATTGGGACAGTCTTTTCCCTTACAAAAAGGTTGATACCCATATTCCTTTCCTTCTTTTTTTTTCTTTTAACATTTCGTCATTTCGTCCTTTTTCTTTGTAGAATTGTCAAGTACATGACTTTCAAAAACTAGATGGTCTTCCTCCTTTTTCTCTGATTTTGATTGAATCTTTGATTGAGTTGGAACAATTCAAGTCAAACTGTCCTTATAAACCAAATGAAAGTCTTTTGTTGCTTTAGGTAAAAGAGAACTCGGTTGGCTTTCTGAACCATTTTGGATTTTATTTCTTTTTCTTTTTCTTTTTGTTTCTCCTTTTTTTTCTTCTTTCTCCTTTTTGTGGGTCTATCCTTATGGTCTTGACTAGACATTCTTTTCTTTTTGATCTTCTTGCCTCTTCCCCTTAGTGATCATCAAATTTGTCATAAATATCACAATAGCTCAGGGTAGGTTGTTGGGGTTTATATGCCAATGAAAAGAAAGCTAAAATTTTATGAAGGCTCAAAGGGACAACTAGTGATTAATATTTAATTGGGTGGATACTAGTTGTTGGCTGACCAAATAATGCCTAGATCATCTCTCTCCTAAATAAGCAGAGCTCAATTTTGCCTCGAAAGTCCGTCAAAGCATGTTCTAAGACTGACTAGGACCTAGACAAAGGTAATTATGCAGCAGCCCTCTCTAAGTAAGCATACACAACTCAATGCTATAGAGCAATTCCCTCATCTAGTAAAGTCATTCGAATCATGATGCATAGATATGCTAATTTATAAATATCAAGTTAAATTCGTCATCGGTTGATCACCAAAATGAACAAAGACCAATAAATATTTTGACAAAAATAATTTATTTCAAGCAACTTTAAATTTAAAAAACATGATTGTTCCATAAAACACCAAATAAAGAAAATAAAACAAAAAACAAATAAGCCAAGGGAAGTTTGTTGAGTTAAGCTTCTTCTCCCTTCACATCTTTAATATTCCCATCTTGAAAAGGGGATAAGACAAGATCTTCCTCCAATCCTCCTCCTACCATAAAAGTTGCTGGTGGTGACACTCTATTGAACCTGGACAGAGGATTGCTTTTGGTATTGGGCTTATCTGGCTCGTGTAGCTGACCACTATCAATCAAATCTTGGATCTTGTGCCTTAGACGAGCACATTTATCCATCTCATGCCCTTTCATTTGATGAAATTGATAGAAAGCCTCGGCATTGAAGTTTGTTGGTAGAGGATTATGTAATGGTCGAGGAGCCAATGGTTGTAACAACTCCTTCTTTTGTAGTTTGTTGAAAATCCAAGATCGAGGTTTCCCAAACTCTGAGAACTGTCTTCTACTTCCTTGACCAGTCATATTAACATCAACTTCCTTTTGCATGCTTTGATTACCAGACTGGTAGTTTCCTTTCTCATTCCTTTCCTACTCTTCGATTTGCAAGCCATCTTGCAAAAGATCTTTGAAATCCTGGATGAGTGTATAAGACATCTTTTCATGAAGACTAGGCAACACCCCTCTCACAATCATCCTAATCTGACTTGACTCATCAAGCCTCTTCTTGAGCAAAACAACCTTATTTCTCCATCTCTTTACATAATCAACAAAGTTCTCATTTGGTCTTTTGCCTAATGATCTTCATCTCTATTAAGTTAACTTTCAGCTCGACATTATACCCATACTATTGAATGAAAGCCTTGTATAACAAATTCCAATCTTTTTGGGTACTTTCTTCTAAGGTGTTGAACCAGTTTTGGACAACAGGGTCCAATGAGAGCATGAAGTACCTTAGAGTTTGAGCCTTAGTAGCTCGGGCAGACATCATAGCAGTGATGTACTGCTTAACATGCAATGAGGATTTCCTGTATCATTATACCTAGCGAAGGAAGGCATCTTGAACTTGTAAGGGACCTCCTCATCTAACTCAAACAATTTGTCAACCTCAGATATTTCTTTTGTTTTCAGCTTCTTTTCAAATTTCTTTTTCAGGTCAGCAATTAACTTCTCAACATCTGAAGTTTCAATTTTCTCCACAACTGATCTTTCAACAAACTTTGGCTCCTTCTTCTTATCTTGAGGATCTTGAAAGTATTGAGCCCAGACGTCATAATCATCGACGACTACCTTGTCATCATCAAAAGCCACTTCACCAACCTTAGCCTTCCCTTTGTCCTTCAGCTTCTTGGTGCTAGCATATGCCTCGGCATTGTTCTCCAAAATTATAGCCAATTGGTTCTTCATGGTCTCAGCCAGGACCTCCTTTAGTTCTTCCATTTTAGTATTGAGGGCGTCATCCACCATTCTTTGAATTTGTTCAGGCTCCATTGCTTTTGGTGAAAAGGTACTTGAGCTGTTGCTGGATTCTTCGTCACCAGTGTAAGTGGGATTGTCGTATGCTCTTGAGCTACTGTACTCTAGGTCTATGAGCCAGAGAGGATTAATGATATGAGATGCAAATGTATGTATGCACATATGCATGTACGCATAAATAACAAACAAACAAAGATAATTAGGATGTTCCTTCCAACCTTATAACTTCTACACACGAATAGTGAGTCTCTTTTCCTAGGTATGTAGTTAACAAAATACCAATATGAGGTATCTTATTTTTGGATAATTCTCTCGGACGTTTTAATCAATAGTTATATTTTCGAATATGAAAATCAGTTCATGATAATTCCCATTAATTAGGCTTTAATCCATCCAATCAACTAAAGCAGCTTTTATGCTTATATGGGATTAAAACTAAATTAAAAAGTTTATTATAAATAGATTTGTCACTTAAAAAAGTAACTAATGATTCATGCCAAAAACAACCCATGATTAATAATTCTTAGTATAAACTAGGCTCATAATTGATTTTTGGTATTTCCATAATTGACCTAAATAATTTTGTAAGCTTTTTTAAAGGTTGGATGAAATGCAAAAATGGTTTTTTTGAAAAACCCATTGTATTTTAGAAAAAAAAATGGATTTTTAACTTTGTATTTGAGTCATGAGAAAAGAATTTTTTGATTTGTTTTTAGAAAAGTTTTATATCCAAAGACCATCTTGAAAAGTTTTAAAAATAGCTTTGGTCTTTTGGACTTTAAAGAAAATTTTATTTTGAGCTTATAATTATAATCATATTAGAAAAAGAACAAACCAAATAAGCCATGATTTAAGCCATTATAAATTAACCATAGTCAAACAACAAGCATTTGGGGTAAAAATCTAAGAAAAGTAACTAGGCTAATTACATGAGCTTTAGTCTTTAGGTTGAAGGCTTAGGTTTTCATAGCAAGTATATACCAAAAGGTACAAGGCTATGAGCAATTATGACATGCTCAATCTCCATACCTTGAGTGAAAGTATGGTATCCTTTATATAATACAATATGGTTTACACGGACATCCTAACTCACGCACACGATGCAATCTAATATGATGCAATGAATAATATCATAATAAGAAAGAATAGAATAATATAAAGACCAATAGAATCAACTTCTCTTATCCCCAGTGGAGTTGCCACTGTGAGTGGGGATTTTCACCCCCACTCCCGGTGGAATGGTTCTTGCGACTTCGGCACTGTTTAGGCTCAAAGCCTTAGAGAACACAGGCCCAAGCCCGAAGAAAATGGAGTCACCACCCGAACGGGGCGGGAAAATAGAAAGGAATGGATGGCTTGATTCCTAAGGAATCCCCAACCCCCTAATGGGTTCGAAAAGTTGGGTATGTGTGGGGAAGGTGAGAAATGGCCCAACACCCCCACAACGGCCGGTTTATTAGAACCGACCTCCTTTTCAAGTCTTAATATTATAAAATTCTTAAATATAATGATATTATCCATACTACATACAATAATTAAAATAAAGCATCATTATATTAAAATCAAAACAATGTTCAAATAAAATAAATAAATGGACACCCATCCGAGGATGAAAACATATCCTTACATTGTCCAATGTCTAAAACTAAATAGGACACCAAAAGATGAAAACATGTCCTTTACATTAATTTCAAAATATAAATACAACTTAAATTACATAAAAATTAATTAATGAGGTACCCAATCATGGAAACATACCTCTTACATTTTTAATAAAAAAATAAAAATTAAAAACATATTCACCCATGATAAATTAAAGAAACTAAACATTAAAATTAAATAAATCAATCATCAAAACATATAATAAACTATATAATCAAATATAAAATTAAATAAAGCAATAAATATATAAATTTAGGGTTTACATCTTAAATTAAGATTTTTAGAATTTTAATAACTAAATTAGGATTTAAAATAAAGAAAGTTAAATACAAAGACATATAATACACAAATAAATATTGACCTTCGATGAGCCTATACGGTGGTCCCGCTAACAGGTTAGCGGGCGAGGGTCAAGGGACAGCACCCCGAAAGATTTTGAAAACTGATTTTTAGGGTTGCAAGTTTTGGTGTTGAAAATTAAGATTTTAGGGTTTAAGATTTAGAAAACAGGGTTTTGAAATTTTTGAAAATTAGTTTACTGGATATTAAGATATTAGGGTTTTGAAAAATAATTTTAGGGTTTTAAATAAAGCTTTTAATACTAGAAAAATAAGGTTATAGGAAAACGTTTTAAATAAAGCTTTTGATATTGGAAAAATAAGTTTATAGGAAAACATTTGCAATTAAATAATCATGTGCTAAAAATATCAATTTAACACTTTATAAGTCACTGTAACTTAAGCTAATAGGTTGTGGATTTATTTTGTTTGAATAACGAACAACATCATCAAATCACTTCACGTGAACTAATATGAAAATAAAATAAAAGGCTATAACCTACTAGAATTAATCCAACAATTGTGTTGAAGACCTAGTCTGCTGCCTTGATTATGGGTTGTCTCTCGTCTCTGCTACTTTTTCCAATTTGAAAAGAAAGTCCAAAAGTCCTTCAATAATTCTTAAATAATTCTCCAATAATTATGTTGTCCCTGCCAAACAAAAATTTCCTCCCCCCTCCTTTGTGTGTTTTTAATGTGATATTTATAGGAAAAAGAAACCTAATATTATTTGGTTAAGGAAATAAAAACTATTTTAAAAATAAAATAAAAAATCCAAGTAAAATAAGGTTTTGGCGAAAACTGCACACGGGCTTGGGCGAGACTGGGCTGGGCGAGAATTAGTTGCTGGGGACGAGCTACTGTTGGGCACGAGGTGAAACTGCAGGCTGGGAGCTACTTCAGCCTGCGGCGAATTGGCCCAAGCCAATTCGTCGCTCCTGCAGCTTTCGTCGTCGATTTTTTTTTATTTTTATTTTTTTGATATTTTTTATTTTTATTAAAAATAACTATTAAATATTATAAAAATAAATAATAAATAAAATAAATATTATCAATAATAAATATTAAAATACCACAAAAAACTATTTCTAACTATTTTAAAATATCGAACTGAATGCTATCAAAAATTAAGGATCTACACTTTGCATTTGCAAAAAGCTTTTTTATAATGCAATTCTAATGATAGTTTGTATAGGAGCAAATAAAATAAAAAACATTTATGACATGGGATGAATAATTAACAATTAAGAATATACATAATATCATCTCATTATAACAATTATACATCAAGTACAATTAAACTTTGAAAGATACATCTATAACCTTATCTTCATAGAAAATCATATGGATTAATCAAATAAACTTAGGAAATTAACCATTACAAACATAAACATTTACCAGCTCAAAGATGGAATTAAATAAGTTTTATCAAAAGGAAACAACAAAGATTGGAATTATAAATTGTGTTCCCTTGGTTGATAAATTATTATATTAAGTTACTAGGTTATTGCATTGTTTCAAACAAGAAACATTCTCAAAATAAAACTATGGCAATAAGGAAATTAATGTAAAAACAAAATTTAGAAAAACATATTTGAAATAAGCAAAATCTTCATGAAAGTTTAATCCTCAAGTTTTTCCAAATTGGATTTTATGTTCTTTTAGTTTGAGGCAATTATCCTATTTAAACCAATATAATAAGTATGAAAGGATAAATAACTAACTTGACTTGATGAACACAGCAAGTTTAATTGACCTTAAGTTCAGGATAAAATCAATTCTTTGGATCTTTAATAAATAAAAACTATTGTTTATGAATTTGAGCAAAGGTTCACTCTTAATCACCACTTTGGGTGGTTTTCCTCTAATTTGGAACTAATTAAAGATGGATTTGAATTAGAATTTAGGTTCTTGAACTATTGGTTTGGCTACTGGAATTAATGGAGAGTTTCTTTGGAAGAAGGGTGTTTTGGTTGCTTAGTGTAATTTTTTAGTGTTCAAGGTGTGATACCCCTTGAAAGATTGGTTTTAGATGTATTTATAGGCCTAGAGTTTCACTACAAAGCTTCCTGAATAGATAAGGGTTAGTTTTGGTAAAACAAATCAGATAGGACTAGATTTGAAGAGATATAATCCTTCTAAGATTACAAAATTCCATTAAATAGTAAACACGCAAAAAAAAATCAAAGTAACATAGATGATATTATAAACAAAGGATTAGAACATGATACCTTTATTGTCAATTCCTTTTTTCTTTACAATTAATGAGATGGAAGGGAGATCCTTGAGGATCTTCCTTAACCCCCTTTTGAGCTTCTTCTTCTTCTTCTTCAACATTAGTAAAAATATTGGTTTTTGTGGTTTTTGAAGTTTTAAAGGGTATAGTTTGCTGCTTGTTTGTTGGTTTGGAATGATGAATGTAGACTCAATGTTTTGTAAGTTTCCTTTTATTGTAGTAGTGGTGAGTACATGAAATGGGTATTCTCTTCTCTAAAATGTGAAGTTTGTCTCTTTTTGCTTTTTCACTCTACCTAAATGCCAGACTTACCTGTTATTTTGCCAAAAGATCCTTTACCTTGTGTGCAGTGGCCTAGTTATAGACCACGAAACCTTCTTAAGAAAATTTTAGAAATGAACGCCATAAATTTTAAGTGAGGGGAATGGGAGAGTGGCGTGGGGAAGGGTTTATGGCGTAGCAATGGGGAAATGACATTGATAAGATGTTCTAACAATGTGTCAACTCCAAACCACCTTAAATCACTCCATGCCACTCTGTATGGTAGCCATACCATAAGGAATGGCAAGCACACCATAGAGAATAGTGGGGAAGGTTCTTCACACCACTCATTGTCTTATCTCTATATTTTTCTTCATTATAGGCCCTTTGGGCCCAAATAGTGACTTTCAGGCTCATTAAGTGATAAAAAGCCAATTTCAATCTTTTTATCCTTCTATCCGAGCTGAGGGACAACCATAATATCTACAATCTTATTTATGATTGAAATCTTATCCCTTTATAGGTCATCATGCAAAGACCTATTCTCCAAAGTCCTATTACAAGGCACCGTTAGGCTTTCCTGAATAGTTTTTCTGAAGCTTGTAAGGGAAGTTATATGACCTTAGACAAATTGTTTAAAAACTACCTATGTATACTTTTAAGATCTCACTATAAATAAGGATAGGCACCATCGATGTGGAGTATGTTAATATTACTTACAACTACTCTATGACATTACAAGAATTAGCTTATTGTATAGCCTAAACTATTATATGACCTACAAACAAGAATCTTGCAAGAACTTCAAATGTAGGTTAAGGTGAGACCTAATGTGAGCAGATAGAATGGGAGTCATCGCTCAGTACAAATTGAGAATACATATCTCAAAAAGAGGCCTAACTTAATAAATGAGCCCCGGTGAAGGGTCTAGGCCAATTCTCTATATTCGGTTTGATGATGGTAAACTACTAGTCATTAAACCAAGTAGATCTATATGGACCACTCTTTGTATTTGCCTAGAAGTATTTTATAATGTAGTTCTAATGAGAGTTGATAAGAGCAAGAATGTATAACAAACAATCATGTATCCATGATCAAGAGATAACAATATAGTATTATGCTAACAATCATTTTTTGGATTTAAAGAGTTATTTTCATGATGATAAAGATATGTAAAGGAAGTGAAGCGCCATGGATCGCCATAAGCAAACTTATCTACAATGTTTCAATCATATTTTAAAGTTAAGGACATCAAAGATCATTGTAAAATATGTATAAGGAAGCATATTTATTAACATCTCGACCTATCAAGCCAAATCTAATTTATTTCATCATTCCAAGTGAACAACATACCTATAAATCAAACTATGGTAGCGGCAAATCAATGAAGGGATCTTTGAGAAATTGATTTAAATTTGATATAACAAGAACTATTAGTTTGAATCTTCAGGTTTTATCAAAATAACTTTATGATCTTTTGATTTTAATTGATTTTCATGACCAAATTCACAAAATCAATAAAAACAAGTACTAAAAATTGAATAACTAACCTAAAAGTGATGAACACAATAGGTTTACGCAGCTTTAAGGACATGACCAAGTGAAATTTTTTGAGCTTTTTGTAATTCCAAATTGTTCTTGAAGAATTTAAGCCAATGGATCACTGAAGTCACCAACAATGATTTCCTTCTTATTTTGTAGCTAACAAATATTGGATTTGGGTGAGTTTTGATGAAAAAATACTCTTACAACCTTTGAATCCATAAAAAGAAATTAAAAAAAAAAGCACTCATAAAGAGTAGAAACATACTTTTTACAATCCTTAAAAATAAAAATAATAAAAATATTAATGGCAATAATAAAATATTAAAATACAGAGAATATGAAACTAAGGCATGATAAATGTTCATAACTATAAATAACTTCAATAATATTTCCTAAGTCAAATAATTCAACTACAAGAATAGTAAAACAAATATAAAGAAAACAATAGTGAAAATAAAAAATAAGAGAGCATACACACACACATATATATATAAAGACAGTGATTATAATATGAGCAAAAGAAATTAATCTTAAAACCTAACACAATAAAAACCATAAACAATAATTAAACCGTAAACACAAATATTTGAATAAAACCATTTTGATTTTTACTATTTTTCATAGTAACAAAAGAAAACACAATACAAAAGAAAAATGCATTGCAAAAGAGGAACTCGCCAAAGTAATTGACAAATTCGCCATTACTTGTGGAAAGTTCACCATAAGCAATGGTAATTTGCCATCATATAGATATTCACCTATTTTTTAGAAAAATTAGTTTTTAAAATAGTATTTTATAACTTTTAATTTAATTTTGATTCACAGTTAACAATAATAGGCAAAATCATATTAAATTTAATTAATTATAATTTAATTGAAATTATCAAAGACCATGCTTAAACATATTGACATATATAATCGCAAACATATATAATGAATGAAATCGCAATACTATATTATGCAATAATCTCTAGTTATTAAATGAAGGCTAATTAAATAATCACAAATCAATTAAAACCAACTTGACAAATTTATCATGCTTGAAAATTCAACTCAACTCAATAAAGTGTTAATCACAAGTAATAAAGGTCAACTATATGAATTATCTTTTTTCACTTGGAGTAATTATGGGTTACATCTTTGAAAAGATATAAAGTCGTAAGTTCATGTTGAACCACTTTTATCGAAGTTAATTTAGGTCTACCACTAGCACTTTTGGCTATAACCATTTTAACTTATTTAATCTATCTAATAGATGCATCACTAGGCCTTCATTTCATATGACCAAACCATTTCAATATATATTCTCTTATTTTATCCTTAGTAGGTACTACCATCATCTTTTCTCTACTGCACTCATTACATATTCTATCCATCCTAGTATATCCACACATCCATCTTAATATTCTCTAAGTTAAAACTCTTGGATTCTAAAGTGCTTCTCCATAACTCTAACTTTCCACTTACTCCTACTTAAGTCTCATTTGCGAGCATCATACACCATGGGATGTCATTATGAATATATCTTGTAAGTTCATCCATAACCAAGATAAAGAGATAAGGGCTCAAAGTTGAACCTTTGTACAACCAATAGAAATAGGAAAATCCTTATTATTCCTTCCAACTATATGGACACTAGTGATAACTCCATCATTCATATCCTTTAAGACTTGGATATATCTAATTGATATCCTCCTGTATTCCAGTGCCCACCATAATATTTCTTTAGGAACTCTATCATAAGCCTTCTCTAAGTTAATGAAAACCATATGCAAATCCTTCTTCATCTCTATATACTTTTCCATCAAATCTTTAATAGGAAATTTTGTTTCTATGGTTGATCAACTTGGCATAATACAAATTGGTTTGAGGAAATACAAGTGCCCAAATATAAACGGTGTTCCATAATTCTCTCTCTCTCCCCCTTAATTTCATTATATGACTCAAGCTTTATACCTCTATAATTTGAACAACTTTGGATATCTCTCTTTGTTTTTAAATATAGGTACCAGATTACTCTATCTTTGATCATCTGGCATTTTCTTTGTACTCAGAATCTTATTAAATAAAATAATCAACCATACAACTCTCACATCTTCAAGGCATTTCCAAACCTCATTTGGGATTCCATCTAGACCATAGGTTTTCCCTATTTTCATTCTTTTCAAGGCTTCCTTAATTTCAGAAAATTGAATTCGTCTAGTGTACTTCTCATTTTTCTCAATTATGTCATCTAAACCCTTAATTTTTTTTACTACGATTACCATTAAGAAGTTTTTCAAAATAACTTCTCCTCCTTTCCTTGATATCCTCCTCTTGAACCAAAACTCTATTTTCTTCATCTTTGATACACTTAACTTGGTTTAAATTTTAACATTTTATTTCTCTTATTTTGGCCAATGGATATATAACATTTTCCCATTCCTTTGTCATGAGTTTCTCATCTTCTTTAAAAGATTGTGCTCTTACTTGGATAACCGCCTTTTTGTTCTCTTTTTTGCTTGCTTATATTGCGTAAAAGTTTCGCTATCACCACACCTGGGCAATCTCTTATACCATTCCCCTTTACCTTTTTACTTTTTCAATTCCTCATTCTATCACTAAGACTTCTTGGAAGAATGACCATATCCTTTACATTCCCCAAGTATCTTTGTAGCCACTCCTTTAATTGTTGTAGATGTGCTCATCCATATATCATTTGTGGACATATTCACATCAACATCCCAAACTTCAGTTTTGACCAACTCATCCTAAAACCCCTTTTAAAGTCCACCACCTAGTCCTAGTAATTTAGTTTCTCTTATGCCAGCTTGAAAAATTAGAATAAATTGTAAGAGTTAGAAGAACATATAACACCCTTATACCTATATACATACAATACAGATATCTCGTATATGTACAACACATATATAGAATATAAGAGTGCTACAGTAATTAGCTGTAGAAACATTCTCTTTTAATAATCTAAAAATACAACTTTATAAATATATATAGTGCAATTGAATAAATTTAGTTAAAATATAATTTGATTAATTTATAGAAGAAAATATCTGAAAAAATTTGCCAGAGTTTTGTCTGTTTTACAATCAAAGTTTCCATAATTACAAACATTATTCATTTTAAGTACATATATATAATAACCCCCAAAACTTGTTTAATATACATATGTTGTGATTAAAATCTACAAATCAAAGTATATAATAACCAAAAATTATACATATACAGCACTGACATGGTTGGACTCATGGCAAAAATATATCTACAAATGTCAACTTTAGGTCCTAGATCTACTAAAATCCACCTGGATCTCCATGTTCTACAGTCTTATCACCTGGCCAATACATTTTACTCTCGCTAAGCTCACAAGCTCAGTGATACATACTTTTATAATAATAACTATTTTAAACTAATACTTTTCCTGATGCCATAATAATGCATTATGCCTCATTTAATATGCAATGCTCATTTTATTTTCATCAGGTCTTAAATTCAATATACATATCACAAACATACGCATTGGGCCTAACAAATCTCTACACAATAATCAAGTTTCAAAAATATTGATTTGGCTTATCGTGACCTGAAGGTCTGACACTGAGGATTTGAGTGTTATATAATATCATCTGAAAGTCGTCCCCTCTCGACACCGAAGGTCAAGTGTCAGATAATATCACCCGAAGACTGTCTCATATTGACGCCAAATGTCAAGTATCATATAATACCGCCTGCAGGTTGCCTCCTCAATAATGAAGTATCCGATACCATTGTGTCTCGCTCGAAGGCATAATAAAAATGTCATAAAATATCGTTGGCATGCCAACTTGGCAATATCATGATCAACATTCTAGAATAAGTAATTGTACAAGGCAAACACGCATAATCATATCAAATATCTTAGTCTCATTCCGTTTCATCCTTTTTCCACATATTCATCAATTTCCATTATCATTCTCATTATGCACATTCTTCATGTGATCAACTCATTACATGATAACTTTCCATAATCCCATTCACTTTTAACATCATTTTCATCATTATAATCTCATTGTGCCATATTTCCACATTTCCATATTACCAATGCATTACATTCAACATTACCATTTACCATAAAGCAATGATCTTTGGTTTCAAATCAATGCACCAAAACATATTTTAGATAAAAATGCATACACATATACATAATGCTACTTCAAAAGAACAACAACATCTTTTAAAGTATGTCAAAATGAATGATGCCAAACTTGAATATTCAAATTAAGTGTTAACAAAGTATGTACTAACCTTTCTTTGCTCCAAAATCCACCGAATTTACTCTCCATCTCTTACTTCTCCAAAACCCTAAATACCTCCTTTAAGGCAATTTGAGCCTACACACATAAAAACCATACAATAAGCAAAATTATTCAATTAGAATCATTTCAATACTTAATTTATACCAATCTACCACTAATTACACAAATTCTATCAAACATCCAATAAAAACCCTAATTTTCCCTTACTACCTTTCTTCAAACTTCACTAGAACTCAATCATTTTCACCATCCAACTATAAAATCATAACATACACATCAAAATAACTTCAAAAGAACCTATTACAAAATTATAGGCTTCTCCATCAAAATCCCAAAATCCACATATTCATAATAATCTTAAAAACTAAGCTTAAAGCAAAGATTACTTTCCTAAACCTTAATTACTCTTCAAAAACACATTAAATCCTTTAGAACCCTTGTAAAATTTGATGTGTATGAAGAACAAAAACTCTCCTCAATCTCTCTAATGGAGTTTGGCCAAGCTTGGAGAAGAAGAAGAAGAAATGTGACTTCTTTTATTTTTTTTCTTCTTAACCACTCGTATATATATTTAATTATCAATTAATTAATTAATTAATATATATTTTTATTCTTTTCCATCAAAAATTAATTTTTAACTTCTTTTACTTTTTTTAATATTATATATATTTAACTTTTAATATTTTTTTTACCTAACTTTATCTTTTAGTGAAAAATATATATGTTAGGTATATACTATATACACACTATGTATCTAATGTATATTTTATGTTTAACTTGTGTATACATTAGATATATACCATACTTATCTCTCTTTCAACACATTAACTAACCCTCTAAATTAATTATTTACTGTATTTAAATTTGTGGATGTTTTATAACAGAACTGCATGGTAGGCTCCTTATTCCTGCTTTGTGAAGTACCAAACTCAATAGATGAAGTCAGCACATTCTCTTCACTAGTGATCCAGAAGTCTACTTCCAATGGCCTCGAAGTATGAGGTTTTGATGTCTATGCACTCTTAATGTTTAACTATCTATGTCCCTTTCTAGTGATTTTTCTAGTAATTCCTCTCTAGTAATTTTTCCTTATTGATTTTTTTTTATTAATGGATTTCATGTTATTATTTTTTCCTTATATTGTCTAGTCTTTTAAACCTCTTTTCAAAACTCAAATTTTCCTGACTGATTCTCTCTTCAAACATCAAAATTTTTAACAATTAAAAATATTTTGTGCCATCATGTGTGCTAAAATTTTTCACATGTTTGTGTTAATCCCACTATCCTTGCAAAGGAAAATGTAAGACCATATTAAGGACCCATGCATTGGTGAACTCATAGATGCCAATGGCGAATTCGCCACTGGTACTATTCCTCCACTATTTTATTATTATTATTATTATTATTATTATTATTATTATTATTATTATTATGGATTTTAGTTTTATTCAAGTTAGTCATTAATTGGGATGGCCAAAATTAAGGGTCTCCATAACTATTTATGTATTTTATTTATTATTAAATTTAAGGAATTGTAAATGAAATATATAAATAACTATATTATATATTATAATATATATATGTATAATAATATAATATTATATAATACTTATTTATTAATTATTCATAATTACATAATCTATTTTATTTATTTATAAAATAAGTAACTATATTTTATTAAATTAAATAACTATATTAGACAAATACAAATCGAAATATAAAAATTATATATATTGTAATAATAAAATAATTGATAATAATAAAAATAATACAAAAAGTAATATTAGTAATAGTAATAAAATATTATATAAAGGATAAATTAAAAAAATAAAAAAAAAATTGTGCAAGGGTCCATACGATTATTGACCATCTCATAGTTGGTACAGTGGGCTAGTAGCCCATGAGAGATGAATGGTTGTATGCTTTACAATGGTTTGGTTTATATTGATTGAATTGACAATTTTGGTTTTGATTAGGAAAAACCGGTTTTGTGATTTGAAAAATAATAATGAATCAAAACCAATGCTTATTATATAGTTTAGGTTTCGGAAATGGCCACGGTTTTAGTTTTCATCAATTCCATACCGTGGCCATCACTACATAGAAAAGTAAATAGGTTATGCATTAAGGCTCAATTGTTGATGATGGACTATGAACAAATATAAAATTGATCTTTTGAGTCTAAAAAAAAGGCAAGATCAGTACTTGTGACAAAGTAGATCCTCTAAACTAAAAGAAGAGCTAAGATTCAGTGTATTCAAGCTAAAGACTAAAATTGAGTCCAAAGCAAAAAAAAAAATCCAACTTGAAGAAGAGTGTTAGAAATGGGAATCCCGCATTGGGAAAATGAAAGAAGAAAAAGGGATAAATATGTTAGAGGAAATTACATAGTATACCGTATTTAGATTTCCTTCTTCAAATCCACAAAGCTAGTTTTTTTTTTTTTTTTTTTCATTTCCTTGCATGCATGTCCATCTTTTTATATTTCTAAGTTTTTTCAATGATGATTTTTTATTTTTCTCTATTTTAGTTTTTTCCCCGTTTTGCTTTTATTTATGTTCCTTTATTCAAAAATAATTTTTTATGTCATATTCTCATAAATACACAACTTACACATAATATCTATCAAACATACACCACATATTTACTAAACATATATAAAATATTTATCAAACATCTATAAAATTTATTTAATATTTTTTAACTTTATTTTTTAAAATTTTATATTCACACAACATATATACATCAACACAATTTCTGCAGAGTATATACATAATATACATAACAAATATATAATATACACACAATATCTATCAAATATATATATAACACATATCAAACATATACAGAACATCTATCAAATATTTATACAATATTTACATAATGAAATTAATATTTTTTAAAACTTTATTTTTTAAGTCTATAATATATAAAATTTATTTAAAAATAAATTTAACGATCTTTATTAATATATTTTTATATACTTTGTTTTTTTATTATTTTTGTGAGTATTATTTATAGTGAGAGATGAGATATTTTAAAAAAAATCTTTTTTTAATAAAAAAATAAAATACTTTTAAAATTTTATTTTAATTTTTTTTATATTGTAATTTTTAATAGTTTTTTGGATAGTTTTATAAAGGTACATATATATTTACATAGCTGCAAAATAAAACAACCTAAATCCATATATAAAGTAAGCCCAGCCCAATGTGTAAAAAGGCTCAATACTTCAATCATTAAAGAAGCCCCGGTCCCAATTGCTTAAACTTTTTTTTGTTTTTTTAAATAAAAAAACATATTACTTCCTGAGTAAGATTTAATTTTATAGATTAAATAATTTACTTTCTATTACCATCAAGAAGATGTAGTATGATAACTAAAAATATTTATTACTCTTACTTAAATGTCGGATTAAAATTTAGATATTTTTCTCTTCATATATATAATTAATAAAAAAATAATTCATCATTTATTATATTATGCATAACAATAGATTACTTCATAAATTATATTAAATATTAAATATTATTCTTTTAGTCTTGTTGAAATTGTTATCTTAAACTCATTCGTAACTACTAACAAAGTTATCAAATTCTTTAAATATTATATAAAATTATTTTAAATAGATTAAAATATTTTTTATTAATTGATTAATATTATATTTTTAATTAATTAATTAAATTATTAATTATAAGGGTATAATTAAAAAATAATTAATTTTTTATTATTGTATAAAGTGATAATTTAATAGAGATAATTTTTTTTTTTTTTGTAAAAATGACGAATTAGGGAGTAAATAATGTTTAGTCCTCAAAATCGTATTATTTACTCGTAATTATTAACTTTGGGCAACGTGCAGATCATAGTTTAGATCAAACTGAAAATTAATATTTGAGGTAGATCACATTAAAATATGGCATGATAATAATAATAATAATAATAATAATAATAATAATAATAATAATAATAATAATAAAATCATGTTATTTTACTTAAACCTTTCATTGTTGTGTTTTTTTTTTTTTTTTTGAGCCTTCAACCTTTCAGCCTTTCATTGTTGTTGATAATAAAATTATGTTATTTTACTTGAACCTTTCACCGTTGTTGATGCGACTTCTTTACTCATCAAAGCCCATAATATAATGAAATTTTGAAAGGCAGCTAACTAACAGATAATCGATTATATTTAATCGATTATGTTTAATTACTTTCCTGTGATAGCTGCAGCTCAACTAGCAGATTACTGCATACGTGTTGATTTGTTCATTAAATTTTTTTTTTAAAAAAAATGAACGACAGCTATTTAATTAATTTAATAATAATTATCATTAAAAAAATTAAAATGAATTTAATGCTCCTTCCTTTCGTACTGATATTATTATTTTAAAAAAATTATCACTCTTAAATTATTACTTAATTAAAAAAATTAATTATTTATTTTAATAATATTTTAATAATTCATATTTTAATTAATAAAGTAAAAATATAATATTAATGAATTAAGAGATCACTTCTATCTATTTAAAATACTTTTATATATTATTTGAAAATTTTAATGACTTTTGCATAAGCTGTAGATGATAATTTTAATAGGACGAAGGGAGTATACTCTATTTTTTTCTACTTTAATTATGCTTTTTAAAATAATTATAGATAATTATTAGTCATTATAAAATTTTTTTAAAAAATATAATATTTTATTTAATTACTCTTTTTAACTATTTATTTTTTTATTAATTATTAATCTTAGAAGTATTTAATATTTAAGAGTAAATTTGAAATTTTATAATTAATACTACTTTAATTTTATAAAAATAATAATTAAAATGAAAAAAAGAAATTCTTATATGATAATTGAAGTAAAGCGGATGGAATAATTATTATTGAAAATTAAAAACTAACAACGAATTAGAAAAAAGTTCTATGCACTGAAATAACTTACATGCTTTATGTATAGACTAGAAAAAATACTCATGTTGCTTCGGAAGATCTATATCTATTATATTTTTATTGTTGATATTTAGTTCTCAAAAATTTACTTCATTGCAAACCTTCCATTTTATTTTATTTTTTGCATCCCATTTTGGAAATTGACATATATTATTTTGCCATATTATATATATTTTACTTGTCATCACCCTATTGAATTCCATAAATCATATTAAAAAAACTATTAAAATATATAAATAATATGAAATAAATAGAAAATACTTAAGTATAAAAATTATACCGAACCACTTTTATACAAATTATTTTAATTTATCTAATTTAATTTAAATTTACTCTCCCTCTATTGTTTATATCTATCTTAATTTATTCACTTTTTTAAATTATAATAATAGTTATTAATCTTTACTTTTAATTTATCGAATTAAGCTGACGAATTTAATATTAAAATATAAAATATAATAAATTATTATATAAAAAAATAATATAAATTAAACATATAATTATGCACGTCTTTATTTTTAATAGTTATATATATAGTTGATAAATTGAAGTATTATTTAACATTAATTGTTATCTTGTTTTCTTATGATATACGTACTCTCTAATTGTTAAATAAATTATCATATCAAATATTTTAATAAAATATTTAAACTAACAAAAAAAAATCAAATTCAAATAATTTTTTATTACATTAAATATATATAGGTAATTTCATAATATTAATAAATGTGTTCTACATTCATGTTACTTTAACATACTTTTCTTTATGATATAAAAAAACTTTTCTTTAAAAATATTCTCAAATAATTGCATATATTTTAATTTTTGATTAAATATAAATTTATAAATAAAATAATAAGATATAATAAAAAAATATTTATAGAAAATTAATTGATTTATATTAAATTCTATTTTTTTTATTTATAAATAAACTTTTGTTCAATTTCGTAAGTAAAAGAAAGAGAAAAACATGTTTAGCAAGAACTTCTATTTTCTATGCTAATATTTTCCTCCAATATGTTGTTTCATTTTTTTTGTTGAATAGTGAATCACTATTTATTTATTTACTATTTATTTACATCAATTATTATACTTCTTATACTAACTTTATTTTTTAAAAAATAAAATTTTAATTTTTTTAATATTTATTAAATTATGGTATTACTTAAAAAAACAATACAAACAAAATTTAGTTAAAAAAACTTGTTATTAGATATATTTACTTATTTATTTATTGCAAACATTTTTTTCTTAAATATGATCTCATTTACTGCAAAAAAAAAATTACATAATTATGCAATATTTACAAATTAATTCAAGTCTTCTGCCATCATTTAGAGTCAAGCCAAATATAATAAAAAATAAATTATTAAAATTTCAAAAAATAGTTAATTTTTGAAAAGTAAAAACTTGTTAAAGCATGTAATAAATATTCACTAAAATTAATATCAATGCAAAAATTTCAAATGCAAAATTCATGATTTTGTACAAACAAAATTTTCATTTGCTATAAATGAGCATGGAAAAAAGAAAAAAAATAGTAATATAATAACATCTAAATTCTTATTTGCATAAAAGTAAAAAAATTTCACAAAAAGCAAGTAAAATTAAAGCTAACCTCTAAAAATAATTAAATATAGGCCTGAGGTTCTTCTTTCTTTGTTTTGAGATTTAGATTTATAAGGGAAGAGGAAATGGATATTTTGAGATTCATGTAATATTTGTACATAGTTTTGTTCTTAAATAATATTTTGCGAATTGATAAAAAAAAAAAGTTCATATAATAATGTATGTAAGTGAGAAAAGCTAAAATGTGTAATTAACTTTCTCCAATAATATTGTTTAATCTATTCAATAACTTTCAAAAAAAAAATACAAATAACATTTAGTTTAAAAAAAATATAAAAGATATATTTGACATCTTATTATAACTACTTGTATCAATTATTGAAGAATTTTTTATACTAACTTTAAAAAAAAATTACTCACTCCGTATCATTTACATAGAAAAAGTAAAATGGACACGAAAATTAAGGAAATTTTACTTTTTCCATCTCTATTTACTTAAATACCCCTAAAAAAAACATCCCTCAAATTAAACTTTTAAGGCAAGGGTATAAATGGTATTTTGTCTCATTTCACTTCCCAAAATTTACCTAAAATGACATATTTTCTATATAAAAAAAACACCAAAAAAGGAAATTTTCCTTATGTAAATAATACGGAGGGAGTATTACAAACAAAATTTAGATTGAAAAATAAAAAATCATATATAATATCTTACTTTAGCATCGATAGTATTTTAGATACTAACTTTCAGAAGAAAATTAATACTAATAAAATTTAGATTGAAGAATACAAAAGACATATATGGTATCTTATGCAGCATAAATAGTATTATTGTATTGTAGCATAAATAGCATTTTTGCTTCACTTTAAAATTATAAGATAGATATCATATGATGTGAGAATTCTTTTAACTAATAATTGTATTAAATTACATTTAGTTAATATTATTATTAAATTTAACAATTATTAGATTAACTAATTAATTAAAATTTTTCATTAATTACATTACCATGCAAATATGAACTATTTTGAAATTAATTAAATTTAAATTTTCAAGTTTGATGAGGTGGCAAAAAAAACTGTGGTACCTTTTCTTCCTATATATAATATTAAAGATAAAATATACGAAAATAGAATTAAATATTCGATTTAGAAATAAAATGAATTATTTATCTTTTAAGTATTAGAATTTTATTATTTATAGTTTTGATAATATATATATATATATAGATAGATAGAGAGAGAGTATTGAATATTAGTTTCAATGGATTTTGCAAGTTTTGTTGCCAACTTTTTATTATTTATATAATAATTGTAAGGCATGCATGTGCAATTTACTTGTAAAGTTATTTCATCCCCTGTAAAGATCCTTTCGTTTTTGCTGGTATCAGAGCAAATAATAAAAGAATAACTTTACAAGGATTAATGAAAACAATAGACAGTTAGGATACATATTATAAACAGATTAAATAATAAAAGAATATAATTGAAAACATATATAAAGACAAATGATGAATTAAGGATACTAATTACATTCAGTATTTCAGAACCGTTTCCGGCCTCAAGTGTTAAAGGTTCCTTAATTACAGAATGTAAAAGACTATATTAAAATAAATTACAGAAATAATTTAAAAACATATATTAAAAATATATAAAGAATAATTATAATCTCTTTTAAATGGTATGGCGGCGTTGTTTCATACCTTGTGCAAAGAAGGGCTTCAGACAAATGCAAGTCTGACGTTGCTCCAATTTATATTTAGGTTTTCAACCTTATATACCACTTTAAAGATTACAATTAAATCTTTAATTAAATTTGTATCTTAAGTCTAAAATATTTTAAGTTTATCAAAACACACTCTTAAGTCTATTTGTTTTAGAATACCTAATTATACTATATGTGGTATAAATATATGGATCCCGTATAAGTATACAGCGTAGAATATAGAGAGGAGAAAGACAGAAAATGATAGAATATAGAGGTCCTTTTCAGTCTGTAAGTAGTGCAAATATAATTTTCTGATGTTTTAATTCCAGATCAAGCTCAACTTGCACGTTTTTTGCTTGCAAGAACTAGAACAGAGCAGCATACTTAAGAATGGAGAATGAGAGATGAGATATAAAATTTAAATTTATTTAAATAAATAGAAACAAAATACAATACAGAATAAAAATTTTAAAATAAAATACAACCTATAATTATAAATTATAATTATAAAATATAACTACCTTATACAAGGAGATCAATAGGTGTGGAGTACAGAACTGGAAGAAATATATCAATGAGAGAGGAAGGGGAAGAAGGAAGCTAAAACTAGGCTAAGAGGTTCTCTTCTGTCTTCTGGGTTGAGAGAGAAGTGTTTCGGATCCCCTTTACCTTCAGAATGAGCTTCATTATATAGATAGAGGCTTTAAAATTCCACTGTTCTTGTCACATGCTTTGGCACTGTAGAGGAATAGTAACCTGTCGTTACTATTTACTTTTACTGTACCTTCACGCGGCTGGAACTATAGATGAATAGTACCTTTGTCTGGGGTACTGTTTGCTTTTACTGTTGGGAACTGTGGATGAACAGTTCTTCTGACTTTACTGTTAGAATCCCTCTGGTAAATACTGTAGATGAACAGTATCTTGTCAGTGGGCACCGTCTTTATTGTCTTTAGTAACCTGAGTGGAGAAATAAGGTTTCTCCTGCCTTTAATCAGACGAATCTGAGTCAGATTCAACTTCTGACAAAATTTTCTTTTTACTTTTCTTTTCTTTTTTCTTTTCTTTATTTTTCTTTTCTTTTTCTTTTTCTTTACTTTTTCTTTTTTCTTTTCTTTTTTCTTTATCTTTTTTCTTTTCTTTTTTCTCTTTTTCTTTATTCTTTTCTTTTTCTTTCCTTTTTATTTTTTCTTTACTTTTTATTTTAATGGGGGACAATATACCATAGCAATCATCCTCATTACTGGGACAGTAATCCGAGTCAGATGTCTCGGTGGAAGATGATGTCATGGATGATGAAGAGGAATCCGAAGAAGAGGAAGGAGATTTTCTTCTTCTGGATGAGGCTTTAGAGACTTTAGTTTGGGCTTTATTTGAAGATCCAGCAGAGCAGGTTCTACTGGGTTTAATGGGCTCAGATGTTGAGGGAAGAGACCCAACCATCTGTTCCATTAAGGCTTTATATTCTTCTGCAGTCTTGGCAGCTGCAAGAAGGGCAATATTCTGGGCTCTTTGAGCTCCAAAAGAGACGGATAGTCTTGGGTCAAGACCATTGTGATTTCTCTTTAGGAGCCATGCTTTAATAGTCTCCTCAGTAATAGAATTGCTAAAGGCAGTCCACCACTTGACTTTAGATTTTCTCAATACAACAGGGATATTGGTACCTGGAATAATAGATGATTCAAAGTACCATTGATATACCCAAGGTATATTGAAAGTCAAACTAAAGAGAAGAAGATGAGGAAAATTCTTCTCATAAGGATTAGGGTTTAAGTGAGTTTTATAATGCTGGTAAGCTAATTGTACATCTTGTGGGAGACAACGCTCATCATTACCACAATAGTACCACCAATCAACAAACCAGGATGGGAGGCTATTAATCTTTAAATTGGTCTCACAATAGATGAGCCAGGAATGGGTTTTACCAAGGTTTTGGAAAAATAGGGCTTTAGTCCAGGCTTCTATATAGTCCCAATAGTTATATGAAGAACAACATGATAAAGAAGGAAGGGCTTTAAATTGCACAAGAATGTGCAAAGGTCTTCCCCATTCAGAAGGATAGAGAATTTTCTTTATTTTGAAAGAAGAATAGGCTATGACAGCCTTATCTTGCTGACTATAATTGTGCTTTAAAAACAAAGAACCTGAATCCACAAGAATATGAAGATAATATTCTTGAGGTTTTGAAAATTCTTTTGGTTTAAAAAAACCATCCTTTAGGGTATACATTTTCAATTATAGACCATGGGTTTAGCTGAGCAGACCCAAAATCAGTAATTAATTCTGTAGACCAAAAATTTTTATTGTGCCAAAAAGTTTTTGACTTTAAAGGAAAATTTGAAGAAACAATTTGAGTTGAAGAGCTTAAAACATTCAACTCATTTTTAGAAACATTTTGAGTTAGGGTTTTTGAAGATTGACCTAACTCTGTTTTAAAAGGGATTAAAGAATTCATACTTGGGCTTCAGGAGACGGGAAGCCCATATTTGCAAGAGCTTTAAGGACCTCTGGAGATTGGGCCAGCTGAGAGACCCATATATCCATTTTAGCTTTATCATCTTCTGCTTGGACAGCATCAACCCAAGACTTTATAGGTTTAGGGTTTGCAATACTATCTGAATGATCAGATAAGGCTTTAGGAGAGTCATCTCTTAGGGTTTTCTTTTCTTTATTGGCTGTTTTCTTTTTTCTCCCCATGATTCCTGAGAAGGAATTCACGAGTAAGGAAATCAGGTAAACTATTGTTTTCTTCTTTAATAAATTCAATATCAAAATCAAATATACTCAAAATAGCTTGCCATCTAGCAAAAATCTGTTTTGAGGCAAGGTTTTTAACATCTTTTTGCAAAACATCTTTTGCACTTTTACAATCAATTCTTAATAAAAACTTTTGATTCAATAAATCAGATTGAAATTTCGAAATACATAAAATAATACTCAAAATTTCTTTCTTTATAGTAGAATAATTTAATTGGGTTGGACTCCAATGTCCTGAATAGAATTGGACTATGGCTTCTCTACCCTCTTTAACCTGTTTTAAAATCCCACCAAAACCTATATCTGATGCATCAGTCTCTACTATTTTGGAGGCTAAGGGATCAGCTATATGTAGGCAAGGAATAGTTTTAACTAAGTCTTTAACTTGTCTAACTATATCAGAATGGACATCAGTCCATGGGCCTGGATTTTTCTTTAACCTATCATGCAGAGGTTTAATAGTCCTATTTAGGTTGGGAAAGAATTATATAACATAATTCAAACAACCTAAAAATCTTTGTAATTGAGCTTTATTTATTATTTGGTCAGGAAACTTATCCCCAAAGGCTAAGTTTCTTTCTATAGGTTCTATGATTCCCTGTTCTATATAATGTCCTAAAAACCTAATCTTAGTTTGAAACAAAGACATCTTCGTTTTACTTAATATTAGAACATTATGTTTAATTACCATAAAAAATGTTTTTAAGTATTTAAAATGTTCTTCTATAGTTGTAGAATATATTAAAACATCATCAATATATACAATGCAAAATTTAGTGTAAGGGTTAAAAATATCATTCATCACTCTCTGAAATTCAGATAGTGCATTTTTCAAACCAAAAGGCATAACATTCCATTCATACTGTCCAAATGGAACAGTGAATGCAGTCTTATACCTATCTTTAGGGTTAATCTGAATTTGCCAAAATCCAGATTTCATATCAAATTTACTAAAAATATTTGCTTTATATAATCTTCCTAATAAATCTTTTTTATTTGGAATATGGTACCTAATCCATTTTAAAGCTTTATTTAAAGGTTTATAATTTATTATTAATCTAGGTGCACCTCTTTCTATTTCAGAGGCCTTGTTTACATAGAATGCTGCACAAGACCAAGGGCTTCTAGATTTAGTTATTAATCCTTTATTTTCTAAATCATTTATTTCTTTTTTACAAAATTCAATTAAATCAGGCGCCATCTGAATGAGCCTAGCTTTAGTTGTAATAGACTTTTCATCAAAGCCTATTTCATAAGGTAAATTAACCATATGTTGCTTTCTATTCCAGAATGCATTTGGAATATCAGCACACAAATCTTTTTCTATTTGAGATTTTAATTTATTAATTTTTTCTTGCGTAAATTTATTGTTTAACTGTTCATTTATTTTTTGTAAATGATAATTATTCTTTAAATTACAAAGTTGTTCAGACTTTGCTTTTATAAGTGCATTTATTTGTAATTCATTTATTGAATGAGCTTTTAAAAGATTTAAATTCCTCTTTTTTGGTTTTTCCAAAAATGGAAAAATTATCTTTTGTTTTCTAACTTTAAAACTTATACTATCATCATTTACTGAATAAGGTGTTATTAAATTCATAAATGGCATTCCTAAGATTATCATATGATGAATATTAGTTAAAATAAATATATTCTTTATTTCTAAATTTTTATCTATAATTGATACTTCTGCTTTACCAAGTATATTTAGTTTAGATTTATTTGCTGCAGATAAACTTTCATTAGTTTGTTGCCAAAATCTTTTTGGTACTAAACTAGGTTTAATGCAGTTTAAATCAGCTCATGTATCAAACAATGCTATAGTTTCTATATTATAATTATCTGAAAATTTTAATTTTATTTTTATTAAATATTTTCTAGATGTTATTTCATGTAATATGAAAATTAAGTTATTAGAAATTTTGTCTTTATTAATTAAACTAATTTCATTATCAGTTTCTTTACCATTTATTTGTTCAATATCTTCTTCAGCTTCTTCATCAGAAGAAGAAGTTGAGTTCATTAAAGATTTTATTATCTGTGAATCTTGTTCTTGTTTATTTTTTAATTCTTTTAATTCTAATTTAATTTCCTTAATTTCTTTTTGTAAATCATTTATGGTTGGTTTATTTTTTACTGTTTTATTCTTGTTTAGTATTGTAGTTAAATCATAAATTTGTTTACTAGTACTAGGTAACATAGAATGTTTAGGTTTATCATTATCTAATATCTTATTTAACATTTTTTTCTTGAATTTTAGGATCAGTTATATATTTTATTGCTTCTAATATAGATTCTTGTTCTTTAGTTAATACATTTAATGATTTACTACTACTATATTCAGAACTTGATTCTGTTCCTATTTCATCTATCTGATTTAATTCTTCAGAATCTGAATAATCTTCAGAACCTGAATATTCTAAATATAATTCATGAATTTTATTTATTACAGATTCCTCTAAATTTAATTCTTGTAATTTTTTATCAAATTTACAAAATCTTGATGTGTGGCCTTTTCTTCCACATTTATAACATGTTAAATCTTTATATGATGTGAATTTTTTATCTTTTTGTTTATATGGTTTTCTACTAGGTTTTCTATATTTGTAAGGCTTATAAGGTTTCTGTTTTTTATAATAATCATCTTTATCTAATCTTTTCTTATAATTCTTTTTATGATATTTTTTATAAGGTTTTTTATATTTTCTTGTAGTAGAACACTGTCCATTACAATCTTTATGTTTTTGTGTTATACTATAATCAAATTGTTTACAGAAAGAACCTAATTCTTGTTTAGTCTTTCTCATTTCATATTTTAATGATTTTTGAAGTTTTATATCTTGACAAAGCTTTAATCCTTCTTTTTGAACTATACTAAACAGTTGTCCATAAGTCAATAAGTCATAAGGAATAGGGTTTCCATATTCCTATTTTATATGGTTCTTAACCTTTTCTCCTAAGAAGAAAGGTAATCCTGCTAAGAATTTTTCTTTCCAGAAAGCCTGGTTGGAATCTTCTCTAAGCATTATTCTAGTTAGGAAAGTTGTTTTATAAAACTGAAAATCACTAAGTTTCTTACATCTAAGATTACTTAATAATTCAGCATTTTTATCCTTTAAGTGTGTAGGGTCACCTATAAAATGAAGTGATATAGTCAAGATTAGTGTTGCCACTGCATCTTGAATAGTATCACCAAATTCATTTAATATATGTATCCCATCTTCATATGTTTTTATAGCATTTAGAATTTCTAAATGTTGTTCATCAGTGAGATGATTATCCCACCAACCTTTAAGTTGACCAGTAAAGCCAGCTATAAGAAGTTCAGTTATTGTTTTATCTGAGGTTTCAGTTTGGGTTCTATAAGCATTGGCAGCCATTGTCATCTGCTATAGAAGACTCAGAATATTGTATTCTGATAGGCTATCAATGTTCCATTCATATACTGAAGAGGCATTATATTTATACTGTGTTAAGATATTTGGTCTTTCTGCTATGCCTAAGTCTGGGGCAGACATTCTAGGTACAACAGACTGATTATATGTTATACGATTTATCTGTGGTTCTAAGGCTTTACTAAAGGTTTCAATATCTTCAGATTCAGGTTGAGAATCCTCAACTGATTCTGATTCTTGTTCTTGGGTGACTATACTAATAGTTTTTGAAGCTTTAGATTGAGGTGTTTCTTGTACTACCTGTTTTGACCCAGAAGAAGAGCCAATTTTACTTAATTGTTCTTTAATTGCTTTAACAAAATCTGAATCTTTAGACTTTACTTCTTTTTGTCCTGTTTTAGAAACTTCAAAGGGTTTAAAAACATGGGATTTAAGTTTTTTTATCTTTTACTTCTTTTTCAATTTTTACTATCTTACTTTCTTTAATAGTATCTTCTATTCTGTTTAATTGTTGTCCTATACTTAATAGGTGTGCATTACTAAAATTATTTTGTTCTAATATTTTCCTATTAGGGTCATCTTCAGAAACTATTTTAAATGGTACTATATTTATTTCTTTATCTCCATGTAAAAATACACTTAATGTTTTAGGTGGATGTTCACTCTGTATAATTTTGTCTTTTACTTTTCATTCTGTATCTTTATTCCTAATAGTTACTGGATTTATTAATTTTTCTGCTTTAAGTTTTCCTTTATAAATTCTTTTAAACCAATCAAAGAATTTCATATTTACTTCATAATTTCTTATAAAGTCAACATATTCTTCTTTAACTGATTCAAAATATTTTACCTTTTTTATTACACTTTCTAGTTTATCTTTATTTTTTACTGCCATTAATTCTTTATTTAATTTATCATAATTAAAAATAAATTCTTTATTTATTACATTTAATTCTCTATCCATACTTTCTACATTTCCTGTCATGAAGGAAGCTGTAGGTGACATGGGTGGAGAAGGTGAGTGTTCTATATTTTGAGGTTGATTATAATTAGGGTTTGGTTCCAAAGGGTTCATTGTTCCTGTTGGATTATAATATAAATGTGGTACTGTTGTACTATAGTCTACACTTTTTAGTTTATTACTAGATTCAGGTATATCTGATGTAGAATACCTAGGCTTTACTACTGTTTGCAATACAGGTTTAGGTTCATTTTCTTTATATGAAGCATATATTACAGAAGGTAACTGTGAGGCTCTACCTATATCTACTGTTGATACAGAGGAGGAAGAGTCTGAATACCTACTGCTTACACTATGTCTACTAAATTTTAATTTTACTTTACCGTCTTCATATTGTTCAATTTTACTGAGTTCTATATTGGGCTTAACTATAGTTTTTGGTTCAGGAAGAGGAACAACATCCTCTAAAATCCATTCATCAGGGAGACCAATATCTTTCCACTGAATAGTCTTAGGAATTACTGTGTTAGCTTTGCTTAAATCTGTCTGTAAAAATTTAGTTTCTCCTAATTTAGGTTGCATTATATATTTTGTAGCAAAAGCAGATACCATAGCTTTATAATTTATTTTATACATTAATGCTACAGGAATAGATCCTTCAAGCATTTTATAATTATGTGTTTTAATTTTCAGTACTACACTTTTTAATATATTTGGATCATTTAATGAAATTGTTATATCTGGGAAGCAGTCAAATGAGATTGGACCACTACTCAGACTGGTTTCTATAGTTCCTAAAAGTGAGTCATTAAAATTTACAAACCTAGCATCTCTGACCACAGCCAGAATACTAGTATTTAATCATTCTCTAGTTAAAGGTTTTATACCTATTTATACTAATCCTATATGTATATATTTGTATTTTTTATTTTTATGATGTTTTATTGACTCTGCAGAATGTAAAGTTATTTTCTCAAAGGGTTTACTTAACTGTACATCTCTTTCTTCAGCTTTAATTATATAATCATTTTTAAATATGTTTAATTTTGGTATTTTATAAATCTGTTCTTTATCTATCTTTGGTATTACCCAATTATCAATTGCTTTATTAAAGTCTTCCAAAATTACTTCATTTCTGTTAACTATCCTTTTAACTTCTGATGACTCAGAACTATTTGATTTAGTTGTACTAGCAGATTTACATAGAAATTGTTCCATTTTTAAATTTTTGAAAAATAGATTTTAAAGTTTATTAATGTTGGTTTTGGTAGCGACCAGTGACTTACTGCCCTAAATGCCTGTCCGTTGGCTAACACGGGTCTTACTGCATATCCAATACCTAGACAACACTAAGTCCACTTCTAGATCTATAAAACAAAAATTTAACTATGTAAACAGTTCTATATCTATCTACTACCACCCCTAAAAGAAGATGGCTCTGATACCAGCAAAAACGGTTAGGGTTGTTTATATATGTATATATATATATATATATATGAAAAGAAAACTAAAAATAAGATGTTTAATTGTAGAAAATAATTCCAGCATTTCAGAAAATTTTCTAAAAAAAAGAGACTATAATTGTTATTTAATTAGAAATATTTTTTATTTGAAAATTAGAATAGTTAAATTTTAGAAACACAGTCTTTAAAAAAATAAGAGTTGTTTCCACTTTGATTTTTATAGACTATTTTTTATTTTTATTTATTTATTTATAAAAATTAAAATCAGTAAAGAAATCTAGATAATAAAAATGAAAAAAAAAATTCTATAAGTAAACAACTCCTAATGTTTTTTTATGTATATGGATTTTAATATTAATAGTTCTCTTATTTTGCTATTATTTATTTAAGTCATTTCATATTTACATTTAACTACTTGTAAATATCTCCGTATTTTGTGTAGTTTTAGTTCTATTTTTTTAAAATTTAATTTATGATTTTTAAAAATATCTTAGTATATGAAGATTATTATTTTAAAAATTCTGATTAAATTTAAATATTTTTTATAAATCTAAACATTATAAAAATATGTATAGGAACTAAGTTTATTATATATTGTCATTCTATATTTTAATTAATACTTATAAAAATATAACAATATGAAAAAAGAAATTGATGAAATAATTTCGTATAAATTTAATTTTTGAAAATATACTTCAGATATGATAATAGTTTTTAAAAGAATTTATGAACTTAATTTTTATAAAATATATAGATTTTGAATTATACATTTGAAAATTTATTTTCAAAACAATTTTTTTATCTAAAAAAATAATTTTCTAAATAACTCAATTCAATCGGTAATAAAATTGATGGAAATTAATTTTGTGAACCAATTCAATGAGTAACTCTACAAAAACCATCTAAAAATGATGAAATACAAAACGACTTGTTCTAACTCCTATTCCATATAACTTTATTCATTTACCAACGCATCTATAAAATTGATATTTTCAAAAAATAAATAAATTCAAAATTCATGAAATAAATATTTTTTTTATTAATTTAACTCATTTAATTAACAAATTAACATAAAAAACCAAACATATTGATATTATATAACACACAAAGTTGATCAAATCAGCCATGGAGTTGACCCACCCTTAATTTTGTGAATGATTAATATTAAATGATATTATGTAAGTTTATTGGGAATAAAGAATTAGAAAATTAATTAAAATCCTTTTATTTATTTATTTATTTAGTTGCATCCTTTTATTAGAATGTTTGAGCTTCAAGGAACTCAAACATTCAACGTTTCAGTGCGCGTATACACATCTTTTCTACTTTTTATTTTTATTTTTTATGAATTTTTTTAAAAAAATTTCTAATAGGTAGGCATTGTGAAACTTCTATAAATTATGTGATTTTGACATTAAATTATTGCACATTCATTTAGAACTAATGTTGAAACCATACAATTTCATCAAAATTAATTAATAATATTGATCTCATACTTAACAGGAAAATGGACAAATTGTTAACATGAAAGCACTGGATATTTCAATTATATTGAAACGATAATTTTTAAAAATAAAAAATAAAATTGAAAGAAAAAAATAAAATTATAGGATTAAAATTTAAATTAGCTCCTATTTTTTAATTGTATTGAACTATATTTAAAATTAACTATAAAAATAAATTAGTTTTTCATATTTAAAAATAGGACCAGCGAAAATCAAAATTAACTATAGAGTTAAATTAGTTATTATAACTATATAGTTAAATTAGTTAACTTTTAGTTTTTCAGTTGAACCTATATTTTTTTTTTAAGTAGTATTTTATATTTCAAAAATTAAATGAAAGTTTTCTTAAAAATTGTCAAGCCCATCAATCCTAAAATTATAAATAATTAATTATATTTAAAACTTGGAAAATTAAAACCAATTGATTTAGTTGTTTCTGATTTTAAAAAATAAAACAAAATTAATTTATTAAGTGAAGAAGTTGGGGAAAGTTTTTTATGATAGGGAAAACTGAGAAAATAATAAAGAATTATGTAATGAATTTTTATAATTTTAAAATAATATAAATATTTTTTTACTGTTTAGTAAATGTTGAAGATCTCGAAATATAACACTAAACAGATTATACTGAAACAAAATAAAATGAGCCACAACACCGGATTTACTTGGTTCACCTTACACAAAGTAAGGCTACATCCAAGGAGGAGGAGATCCTCAGTCTTTCCACTAATAATAGAATTAAGAGTACAGATTACACACACAGCTTCAAGAAGAAAACAACTTCTTCTTAAACAGCACTCTCACAGTATCTTGAATACACCAAGAACTAACAAAATCTCTTTTTCACCTTTCGGTAATCTCTTACACATACACAGAGATTACAAATAGAAACCCAAGAAGAAGAAGAAATAGAGAGCTCCAGAAACTGATAGAAGAAAAACGGCAGAAGTCTCTCGAAGACCTCAACCCTTATCTCTTCCTGTATATATACTAAAATCCTACATCAAAATGCACAGCATCAACATTATTGATAGGGCTTCAGAATGGACAGTGGGCTGGGCTAGTGAGTGGAGTCACTAAACCCACATATCTCCACCTTGACTCTAATTCACTAGCAGGAAAAACATTTGGAACTCCTCCTCGGGTAATCACCATATTCAACAGCTCAAGTATTCATAATTCCAAGCATGCTCAAAGCATCCTGAAACTTTACAACAGAAACACATTTAGTCAGAATATCAGCAGGATTATCAAGTGTAGAAATTTTCTCTACATTAACTACATTTTTAGAGATAACATCTCTTACAAAATGTAATTTTACATCAATGTGCTTTGTTCTCTTGTGGAATACACTATTTTTACTCAAGTGTATAGCACTTTGAGAATCACAATACACACTAACCTTACCTGGTGAGAAACCTAATTCTGTAACAATACCTTTCAACCATATTGCCTCTTTAATTGCTTCTGTCAAGGCAATGTATTCAGCTTCTGTTGTAGAGAGAGCTACAATATGCTGCAAACTGGACTTCCAGCTTACAACATTACCACCAAATGTAAAACAATAACCAGTAATGGACCTTCTTCTATCCAAATCAGTAGCAAAATCAGAGTCACAGTAACTAACAACATCATATACAGCAGACTGTTTAAACATTAAACATGCAGACCTAGACCCCTTTAAGTACCTAGCTAACCATTTTACTGCTTCCCAATGACTCTTGTTAGGATTACTCATGTATCTACTAACTAAGCTCACACCATATGCAACATCAGGCCTAGTACAAACCATTGTATACATCATGCTACCTACAACATTTTGATATGGAATTTTATTCATGTAATTAGATTCAGCTAAGGTAAGTGGTTTCTCAGTAGAACTTAATTTGAAATGAGCTCCTATTGGTGTTGACACTACCTTAGCTTTATCTAAACCATAAAAATCAAGAAATTTATCTACATAATCTTTCTGAGTTAATAGTAAAATGCCTTTTTTTCTATCTCTTTCTATGTTCATACCTAAAATTCTTCTAGCAGGACCTAAATCTTTCATTTCAAATTCCTTACTAAGTTTGAATTTTAGGTTATTTATTTCTTCCATGCTTTTACATGCAATCAACATATCATCAACATATAATAGCAAATAGATGAATATTCCACTAGACATCTCAGAAAAATACACACATGGATCATATTCACTTCTCTTAAATCTATTACTAACCATGAACTCATCAAATCTTTTATACCACTGCCTAGGAGCCTGTTTAAGACCATATAAAGATTTCTTTAACAAACAGACATAATTTTATTTTCTAGACTCAACAAAACCATGTGGCTGTGTCATATACAGCTCTTCTTCAAGATTACCATGAAGAAAGGCTGTCTTGGCATCAAGTTGTTCAAGTTCGAGGTTTAACAAGGCAGTTATAGACAATATAATCCTAATAGAAACGTGCTTAACCACAGGGGAAAAGATTTCATGAAAATCTATACCCTCAATTTGAGATAAACCCTTTGCAACAACCCTGGCTTTGAACCTTTCTTTTTCAATGCCAGGTATTGCTGGTTTCCTCTTAAAAATCCATTTACACCCAATTATTTTCTTACCTGAGGGCTTTGGCACCAGTACCCAGGTGTCATTTTTTCTTAAAGAAGACATTTCTTCCTTCATTGCTAACTTCCAATGTTTCTAGTAACAGCTGTTCTTGGCTTCCTCATAAGTCATAGGATCTCCATTTTCAATAGATGCTGCAGAAACTAGGGCAAATGCTGTTAATTCAAAGTTAATAGTACTAAAAGAATAATCAGCAAACCTTGATGGTCTTCTGATTTCCCTTCTTTGCCTGTCCCTGGTTAGCATATAATCAGTGGGAAATTATTCTTCAAGTTCTGTTTCCTTATCAGAACTTTCTGCCAATTCCTAAATCCCTTCAATATCTGCAACTGGAACATTTATTTGAGGTGGTATCTGATCAGATTTTTCATATCTGTCAAGCTCCACCTCAAACATAGACAAGTCTGATTGTAATTCAGACTTAGATACCTGCAAGTCAGACTTGTCAAACTCATATTCATTAAAAATAACATCTCTGCTTACAAGTACCTTGTTATCATTTGGAGACCATACTTTATAACCTTTAATACCACTAGGATAGCTAATGAAATAACATTTTTGAGCCCTAGGATCTAGCTTACTCTGCCTTTTATGTATGTATGCAACACGCCCAAATATCCTAAGATGAGAATAAGTGATAGGTTTATCATTCCATAATTCATTAGGACATTTAAACTTAATGGCAGAAGTAGGTGTCCTATTAATCAAGTAGCATGCTGTATTAGCAGCTTCAGCCTAAAAATTATTACTCAAACCAGACTCAAATAGCATACATCTAACCTTATTGAGTATAGTTCTATTGTACCTTTCTGCCACACCATTCTGTTGTGGTGTGTAGGTACAAGTTCTATGTCTCATAATACCATTTTTTGCACATAAATTTTCAAACTGTTTGTTCACAAATTCAAGACCATTATCAGTTCTCAAAACTTTAATCTTCCTAACCTTTTGATTTTCAACTAAAGTTTTCCATTCACAAAACTTATTAAAAACATCACTTTTATTTTTAAGAAAATAAATCCAAATTTTCCTAGAATAATCATCAATAAAAGTGACAAAGTATTGTGATACAGATAAGGACATAGGTATATGAGAAGATCCCCATAAATCACTGTGAACATAGTCCAAACAGTTATGAGATGTATGCAAGGCAGATTTAAAGCTATGTCTATGAGCTTTGCCCATAATACAACTTTCACATGAGTTTAGTTTCACAAATTCATTCATGTCCAGATTCCCCATTTTATACAGCATCTCAAGCCCTTTGAGACCAATGTGTCCCAATCTCCTATGCCACAGTGATGTGGACTGACTAGAGGAAACAACACTCTCAACTTCTCCAGTTATAATTGACCCAACCAAATGATACAATCTGTGTACCCTATAACCCTTAACTACACATCTATTACCCTTGTATACATTCAGTACACCATCTCTTGCAATATGATAAAGACCCAATTCATCTAAGTAACCTAAGGATATTAGGTTTCTTTTAAGTTCAGGTATATGTCTAACTTGATTTAGCTCAACAAGCTTCCCATCCCACATTTTCAGTCTAACAGTACCAATGCCTAGGACTCTACAAGATGTATCATTACCCATCAAAACATTTGTTCCAGTTAATTCTTGATATTTACCGAACCAATGTCTATTAGGTGTCATGTGATAGGAACATGCAGAATCAAGAATCCACACATTAGCATTTCTGCTGGTGCTCACAGTTAGTGCTTCAATATCATCAACTTGTGTTGATGAATTTGCAGCTCCAGAATCAATGTTGTTTTGTTCTTGTTTCTTTAATCTTTCCCTACAAAACCTCCTAATATGACCTTTCTTTTTACAATAATAACATATTCTTTCAAATTTATTTGAAATGTTATTATTCAGATTATTTGACTTATCATTGTGGGATGTACTGCTAGATTGATGTGACTGATTGTTATCATTGGACTTAGTTTTAATCTTCTTCTTTTGTTTCTTAAATCTTTCTTTGATATACAACCCTTCTGCATTTGCATTTGACTCACCAGAATTTTTAATTTCCATTTCCTTTAATCTCAATGCATTGATCACATCATCTAACTCTAACCTATCTCTACCATATTTCAAAGCATCTTTGACATTTTGATAATTTTCAGGTATAGAATTAAGCAAGATTATTGTCTGATTGTCATTACTTAATTCTTCTCCAGTATCTAACAGTTCTAAAACTAACTTCTGAAAATTATCACAGTTATCATCAACAGATTTGGTAGGATCCATTTTAGAACCAAATATCTGTTCTTTAAGATATGCAATTTTTGAAACAGATTTAATCATGTATAACGAGTTCAATTTAGACCAAAGTTGAGGAGCAGTAGTGTTACCTCTCACCTTTCGGAGCACAGCATCCGAAAGGTTTAAAATGATTGTACTGTAGGCAAGATCCATTAGATCTTGCTTTTCTTCGTCTTTGAGGCTTTCTGGAAAGGCGTCAGGACCATCAAGTGCACGATGACACTTCTGCTGTACCAAAATTGCTGTCATTTTTTCTTTCCAGATGGCAAAATCTCCTTTACCATTGAACTTCTCGACATTGATCTTGGCGATCGACATTTGCTTCTGACTAGAGTTTCTTAGAAGAGATACTGTTTCTCTGATATTCTTTTCCTTTCACGATATGATCTATCAAACAAAAAACACCGTTTGACAGTACCAAATCCAAAAACAGGTAACAAAGGAAAAGAAGAAAAAAACAAAAACCTAAAAGAAAAACAAACAAGAAACTAAAAATAGAAACAAGCAGGAAGCAGAGAATATGTAATATCCCAATATATGCCCTAGAAGTTTTAATACAATTGTTGTGTGATTTGAATGAAAGGTATATATGTTTTTACAAAGGAAATGATTGTGTTAATGGAATGTATATGTTGTATATATGTTAATATATAAAACATATAAGTTGGTCAAAAGAAAGTCAAGAGAAGAAAAGGTGTGGTGGAGGATTTTTGGAAATTATATATATATATATATATATATGTGGTTAACGTAAGAAGAGGAAAAAGGAAAGGATATTTTCTTCTTCTTCTTCTTTTGGTTTTTGCACGAGAGAGAGAGAGAGAGTGATAGAGAGAGGTGATGATCTTCATCAAAACCTTAGGGTTTTAAGAGAATTGAAGATAGAGATTGAAGATTTGTCAAGATATTCAAGTAAGTATTCAATTCTTTGTGTTGATTCCTCTTGTTTGAGTTTGGATTTGTTAGGGTTGGTGTGTGATGGTGATATTAATGAAGGATTAAAGTTATAGATATGTTGAATTGATATTAGATGATGTAAATATGGTTAATTGTGAGGATGATGATGGATTATTGGAATTGGTTAGTAAAGATTTTACATATATGAGTTGGAGAATTGAATAATTGAGGTATTGTTGTGTTTATTGAAATTGAAATACATTGAATATATGATTTTGGTCTTGTTGGAAACCTTCACCCTTTGAGAGACACGGTCAGGATGATGGGAGACATGGCCGTGTTGGATCAATTGGGAGAGACACGGTCACTGGCTTGGCCGTGTCCCTTGCCCGTGTCTCCTCGGTATGATTTGGTGTTGAGAGACACGGCCACTGGCTTGGCCGTGTCCCTTGACTGTGTCTGCCACTGCCTGTTTTGGTTGAGAGACACGGCCAAGCCAAGGAAGTCTTGGCCGTGTTGGAGCTTGTGTTGGGAGACACGGCCACAAGCTTGGCCGTGTCCCTTGAGTGTGTTTGCTACTGTGAGAAAGTAATTGATGAACACGCCCGTGTTGGTGAGCGTGTCATGTGTTGAGGTTGCCCTAGTTAATCATCATTCTTATTTTCTTATGGGAATAATTATCTTTGGATTAGGTTTTGAAGAGGTTGTGTTGCATTAACCTAATGTGAAGAATTCTTGGAAAAGGAAATGTATGGATTGATGGGAGTAGTTCTTGAGGTAAGTACAAAACTTACATAGATGTAATCTTTTATATGATTTTGAGACTTAACACCTTTGGTATAAATGTGTTAAGTAGATTACTATATTGTTAATATAATGTGACTAATGTTGTTATTTGTATAGTGTGAAAGCTATAATGATCATCCAAAAAGGTATGTGCAATGCAACTTGTTATGATAAATGTTTTAATAATGAATGGTGTTAATGTGTCTTGAGGAATGATGACATGTGATGTTATCATAATTGATAATGATGATCAAAATGAAATAAATGGACATATGGTTTATATGACAATGAATTTAAGATACATGTGCAATGAAATGGATTATGTATGCTTGAATGATGAAGTGTATAATGTGAATTGAGACATAAAGAAGTGTGAAACTAATGTTTTGAGTTATAATGATGTGAATGATATGATTGAAGTATGCCTAGATGGTATGATTGAATAATGATATGTTTGTTTAGTTAATGTAATTGATGTTACATATATCAATGATGAAATATGAAAGGTGATTTGAGATATAATGTGATGTGAAGCCATTGTGATTGGCTATGATAACTCAAATGTGATGTGAAGCCATTGTGATTGGCTATGATAACTCAAATGTGATATGAAGCCATTGTGATTGGCTATGATGATTCAATTGTGATAAATGAGGCATGTTTGCCTAGATGATGATTCATTTGAGAATGAAATGGATAATGAAATAATAAATGAATTGTGTGACTAATGTGTTATTCCATTTTCAGAGTTTGTTGTTGGTGGCATGCCTAATGATAGTAACAATCTCTTGAAGTTAGGTTGGGCTTGATCCTTGAAGCCAAGTTGGGTAGAAGTTTAACATGTTTTACTCCCCTTGAAGCTTGGTTGGGTTTAGTCCTTGAAGCCTAATTGAGATGTTACAACCCTTAAAGCTAGGTTGGATTGGTTCTTGAAGCCAAGTTGGGTTGAGACTTAGCATGCTTTGTTCCCCTTGAAGCTTGGTTGAACCTAATCCTTGAAGCCTAGTTGGGATTATGATATTGATAAATGTGATAATAAAACCAAAGCATTAACTCTGAAAGTCCCGAGTCTGTCTTTGTTGTCAATGTGATATACAAGTGTTGAAAGAAATGAGTAATGAGATCTATGATTGGTATGATGTATAATGTGTGTATTGGTAAATTGATTGTGAGTATGAGTGAAGGGTTGGAATTGGTGATAATGGTATGTATATATGTACATAATATATGAAATTAGTCGAGATATATGAAAGGTGCAAATTAAAAAGAGAAAAACATGATAAGAACTAATGGTATATGGAATGAATATAGTATTATTATATGTTAGAATTTCTATAATGTATGTTTATATTTTATATTGTACTACTAAGCTCTCGGGCTTAGCGCGGTTGTGTAATCGCGCAGGTGGATATGCGGTTGATCTGGAAGTCCAGCTGTTATGCCACGAGAAGAGTAAGAGTTTGTCGAGACCAACTAGAGGGTAATGCATACATGTATAACTTTTAATTATGATGTATTTCTGATGAGAGTATTTATATGTATAAATGAAGTTTTGATAAAGATAATGATTTTGTAAATGTTATTTAAATTAACGTATTATGGTTTGAACTCTGTTACAGGTTTTTAAAAGATAACGAAAAGTGACATCCTTATACTTTATATACTTACTGTATGTATACTAGGTATATGTATAGTACTTATATAGGGTATCGGGGTGTTACAGAACAGTTACCACCTGGATTTTGACGAGATCTGGATGCTCTGATACCAACTGTTGAAGATCTTGAAATATAACACTAAACAGATTATACTGAAACAAAATAAAATGAGCCACAACACCGGATTTACTTGGTTCACCTTACACAAAGTAAGGCTACATCCAAGGAGGAGGAGATCCTCAGTCTTTCCACTAATAATAGAATCAAGAGTACAGATTACACACACAGCTTCAAGAAGAAAACAACTTCTTCTTAAACAGCACTCTCACAGTATCTTGAATACACCAAGAACTAACAAAATCTCTTTTTCACCTTTCGATAATCTCTTACACATACACAGAGATTACAAACAGAAACCCAAGAAGAAGAAGAAATAGAGAGCTCCAGAAACTGATAGAAGAAAAACGGCAGAAGTCTCTTGAAGACCTCAACCCTTATCTCTTCCTGTATATATACTAAAACCCTAGATCAAAACGCACAGCATCAACATTATTGATAGGGCTTCAGAATGGACAGTGTGCTGGGCTAGTAAGTGGAGTCACTAAACCCACAGTAAAGTTATTTTTGTATTTTAAATTATTTTTATTATTTAAAATATAAAATGTTTTATTATTAATTATAATAATCTAATTGGCCACAAAAATAAAACTTTTAAGACTAAGTTAATTTAAATTTTGACCATATATAATTTTTAAATATGAAAATATAATTTGATTTTTAAATTAGTTTTGAATTTAATCAAACTTGACAAATTACCCTATGATAAACAATGCAAATGCAGACAATCTCATATCTAATAAATATAAACTATGATTCAATTAATATTAATAGTTAGCTTTTAGAATTAATACTTTTTTTTAATATTATAATATGAAGAAGAGAAAATTTGAATATACATCAATGTAAGAGAAATATACTTACCGTTAAATTATACATTGGTATGCTTTAAAATTAATACTTTAAATCTATATTAAAAAGAACAGTTTCACATAGTATAAATTAAAGCAAAATTGACTTGTGAATATAGGACTGTGTTCCGAAAAAATATTATTCCTTGGTGACTTAATTAGACAGTGGTCATCAAAAATTTATCAACTCGGGAATAATGCAAATATGGATAATCTTAAATTTACTAAATAATATATATATATATATATATAATTCAATTTGCTAAAATGAAAAATTTAACAAATTTATTAATTATTAATATGAGGTTTAATCTTAAATGATGAACATCAATTAAGTTAATTAGTGTGTAGTAAACAAGTTATTTGTACAATTGAACATGAGCCAATGATTGCAGCAAGGTAGGTAGTGGAGTGATAGGAAAGAATAATAAGGTGCATCTTTCACTTTCACTCACTTGTTTTTATCATTATTGCAGAAAAAAATATTCAATAATTCAAATATTTGATTGTGATGTATCCATATATTATCTATTTCTTTTGCTGAATTAATGAATTTATTCTATGCATTGGCCATTAATAATTTCCAAGTTAGGTGATACCTCAAAACCTTGGATTCCTATTCTTAGAAATAATTGGCTTTCCTCTCACTTTACCTAAATTGTAATGTTGGTTATGGTACACGTTGCTCAAAATCATCTCAATTTGTATATGTGGTGGATAATTAAAGATTGGATGTTTAATTTTTCTATTTTTTTTTTATTTTTGAATATTAAAATATGAAGATGATGAATTGAATCCGAATCTATTAAGAGAAGATGTAATTACTGCTAGATTTAGAGGGTATAATTATATTATTAAGAGTATTTATTAAAATAAATAAGAATAATATAATAAATTACTTTGATAAACTAGCTTTTAAACTAAATATTTATAAACACTAGAATAATAAACTAACACCTCAAACTTATTAATATTTTTTTAACTTATAAGATAAGTTTATAAACTAATAAAATTATCTAAACAAGCGTGTTAGTTTAAATTTAAAGTTTATAAACTGGATTAACTAATTTATAAATTAAACCAAACACCCTCTGAACCTCGACATGCAGAATGTTTAATTGGTAATACATAAAAGTCTTGATTCAAATATGAATGCTAAAAAGAAAAGTTGTTTTAAATTGGAAATTAAATATTAAGATATAAATTTTCTATATCATGTATAACAAATTGTGCTGTATTATTTTGGCTATATATATGCATATACATACATACATATATATATATATATATATATATATATTTGGTCCGAGAGATAAATGTGAGGAACCTATAGTATTGAGTGAGCGTGCTTGTATTTTGAGTATTATCCAAAAGATTATACATGATTTAAATGGATCTAAATCTAATCCTTGAGCTCCTTAATTTCGTTTAAAATATTGTTAGCTCATAACAGTAATATATGATGGCAAATATCTAAACTTAATCCTTGACTTTTCTATTTCGTACAGAAATTTTTGCTACATTTTAACGATAAGATGATTGTAAGTAAGGAGAGAATCTTATTGCTTAAAAAATGTAAAAAAAAAAAAGAAGAAAAACGATTGTTTGATCACGATAGATGTGAAATTTAAGAAACTGAGACATTGACTGATTATCGATATAGGAATAACTGCTCGTTGAGATTTACTGTATTGGAGAGTGTTTGCAATTTTCTCCTTCCGAGTTGACTTTGAATGTGAGAATTTGAGGCATGTATGGACATTTTCCTTAAAGGATAATTTCTCCATAGTCATTAAAATCATATTCAACACCTCAATTATTTATATATTTTTCTTAAACACAAGGCAGGAGTAAAAAATTAATTAAATATGAAGATTAAATAGGCCTATCAAATAAAGGTGCTCAGTATGCGCCAACAAAAATAATTTGGAATAAAATTCAATTTAGACCCTAAACTATAGTGTAAAGTCATGATTAATTCTTATAATTTATTTTTAAAGAATATTAAACTCAACTCAAATTATTTTTTTAACAGAACTGTTAAAAGATGCTAACAACGGTTAGCGTGACAATATAGGATAGACTTTAATTAAAAAGCATGACCCAAAATGAACTTTTAAAAATATTTATAATTTATTAATATTATAAATTATAGTAATTTATTAACAAACATTTTTAATAAAAAAAATTTTATATTAATAAGTTTTAAAATTAATAAATAATTTTTATAATTTATAATTTTAATATATAATTTCTAATTTATAATATTAATAAATTATTAATTTCTTAAATTATAATGTTAAAAATTTAATATAAAGGTAAAAAAAAATTTTAATATTAATAATTTATAATATTAATACATAATTTTTATAATATTATTAATATTATAAATGAGTATTAAAAATTATAACATTACAAAAATTACAAAATAAATAAATAAATAAAATATAAAATAAGGAGAGAGTTATGAGAGTGGAAAATAATCCTTTACTTATGAGGGTTCACCTCTATTTATAGTTGAGGAGTAAAGGGATAAGATCTGAGTATATCGACGGATCTTCAGGAGGTATCAGTGTTGTACGATGGTTATGTCACGGAATTGTCTCTCGGATACTAAGAGCTCAGTGTGATTTAAGAATGCTCGGAATCGAGGTCCATCCTAGTTTGAGAGCTCAGTCTTGGTATTGAGATGATACCAGGCTCGGTCTGTGAGCTTGGTAAATAGGGGCTAGCATCACTAGTCCCCCTTTAGCTATTTGACATTTATATCAGACGAGGACATGTGTCGCTTTAAAGCATCTGCAAAATGATTCGTACTTTGAGGTAGGTAATGGAATGAAACCTCTTCGAACTAATGTACCGGATTTTTCAAGCATCGATGGGAAGGAACAATACACTCTTCTCTTATTTTCCACTTCCCCAATGCTTGAGGTACAATAAGAGCAGAGTCTTCATATACATTTATGTTTTTGACTTTCAATTTCAAGGCTACTTCCAAATCAGTTATGCAGGATCCATATTCTACCTCATTGTTTATGACTTCAAAAGCTAACTTGATTGCCAATGAGATTTGCTCCTCTTATGGGGTGATGAGGACAATAGCGGCACCATAACCTTTGTGGTTAGATGCACCATTGAAGTCCATGATCCATACTTCTTTGTCAATATTCATGACATCCTCACATGGCAACTCAGGTTCTTCAATCACATCCTAAATGGGAATAACAATTAATTGATCAGCTACTGCACTTCCTTTAATCAACTTACGTGCCACAAACTTAAGATAAAAAATGGCTAAGACTGCAAGCCAATGTGGCATTTTACTATTTAGAATCAGCCTTTTCATAAGGAATTTCAAGGGGCTCTGATCTGTAATTACTTATGTTGTGTATGAAGCGAAGCAGTGGCATAGTTTTTGATATACCCACACTATGGCTAAATACAACTTCTCAATCTGATTATACTTGAGCTCATAAGATAACAACCTTTTGCTAAGATATTAAATGGCAAATTCTTTCATTGAACCCTTTTTGTGTTAAGCGAGCATAGCCCCCACGGATTCTTCATAGAGGAGTAGTGGATTGACAAGCCTTGGAGGCTATATGACCGGCAGTGATAAGAAATACTTTTTGATTTTATCTAATGCTTCTTAGCGCTTATCATCCCATTTAGTTAGGGCATCCTTTTAAAGTAATTTAAAGATAGGTCCTCACACATCGACCATTTGGAAAATGAGACGACTGATGTATTACAGATGATCTAAGAATCCACTAATTTCCTTTTTTATCTTGGGTGCGTGCATTTCAAGAATTGCCTTAGATTTAGTAGAATCAACCTCAATTCCCTAAGAACTGACCATGTGTCCTAAAAATATGCCAAAAGCTACTCCAAACACACATTTGGCAAGGTTTAGTTTCAAGTTATAATGATGAAGTAAATGGAAGAATTGTCTTAAAACCTCTGCATGCATTTCAACCTTTTTTGACTAAATGGCCATGTTGTTCCATATCCTGGTACATCATGTCATTGAAAAGTGTAGTAGCCACTCTTTGATAGGTTATCCTGGCATTCTTGAGGCCAAAGAGAATGACCCTGTAACAGCAAGTGCCCCACTCTGCAAAGAAAGCTTTTTTTCCCTATCTAGAGGATGGAACAAGATTTGATTATACCCAACATAGAGGTCAGTTAATGAAACCACTTTGGACCTAGCCAATCTATCAACCAGGAGATCAATGTGAGGCAGAGGGAAGTCATCTTTTAGACATGTCTTGATGAGATCTCTATAATCCACACACATGCAAACCTTCCCATCGTTCTTTCGTACTGACATAATATTGGCTACCCATTAAGAGTACATGAAAGTCTCTATGAATCAGTTTTCTAATAGCTTAGCTATTTCTTCCTTAATCTTTAAGGACCATTCTCGCTTAAGCTAGTGAAGTTTCTATTTGAGTGGATTTATTTAATCATATGTAGGGATCTTATGAACTGCTATAAAGGGATCCAATCATGTCATATCACTCAATTCCCATGAAAAGTAGTCTTGGAATTCTTCGAGAAGTGACCTCAATTCCTATTTATGAATGAATGAGGATGCAATGTATGTATTTTTTGGCACTTTTAATGTTCCCAGATTTATTATTTCTTTATCTTCATTAATTTCACTAATGTTGAATATTCCATAATGCTCATCAGAAGACAAAGGGAAGTAAACAAAAACCTTGAAACTTTTATTAGTGATGAAACAATTACAAGGTTTTTCATTACAGACAAACTCAAGATCAGACGATTCCAAAGAATCAGATTCGAAAATGGCAAACTCAGACTCTGAACTAGAAAACTCATACTCAAACTCTATATTAGACGCTAACTTGATCATTGACTTGACTTCGAACTTAAACTGGATTCTTGACTTTGTATTTGATGTATGCTTGGAATTTGGTTGGATGACTGACTCTAAATTTGACTAGAGATTTGACTCTACTATGGGTAGGGCAGACTTTGATGATGGACTACCGCTTTCATCAAAATACCAATTGTTGAGTACTCTCGTAGCTAATTTGATTAGGTGGATAAAATTTGATTCTGCTCCTTCTCCCAATATAGCTACTTAAACAGACTGGGCTCCATGTTGTCTTTAAAATCTTCTTTAGATCAAAGGGCAAGCTCATTATCTTCTAAGTTGAGCCTGACATCAAAGAAATTTTTAAAACCTAGTGTTAGCTTATTAGTGATGGGATTCAACCATGGTTCAGGAAATCTATAATAAAGGAAGTTTATTCCCTTTTTAATAAAATATCCATTTAAGATTTTGAAATAAGGTTTCATGGGCCAGTCAAATATTTCTCTTGTCTTTTTACATTGGGATATTTGCTTAGCTTTTTCCTCCATCTCTTTCACATCCTCATGAGTTGGCTTATAGCCTAGACCAAATGGTGATTGGACAAAATGATAATCCGAGAATTGTTGTATTCCTTATTGGTTCTTACCTAGTCCTATTCTAGGGAAATAGTTCATGTGCTTAAGAATTTTGGCAACGGCTGGGTTACCATACAGGTTAAAGTCAAAAGGAACAAGTTATTTACATGTCTCTTCTTCTATGAACTGAACTGAGTCAAAAATGAATCTTGACGGAGCTGTAGCTAAAGATTATGGCTTAATTTCCAAAATTGGTACTTGAGGTAGAAGGTTTGACTTTCCATTCAGGTCCCTTTTTATAGTAACCACCCCATCCTTGTATGAAAACTTGAGTTTTTGGTGAAGGGAGTATGGAATTACTTTCTCTTGGTGAATCTAGGGCCTTCCAAGTAACAGGTTGAAGCATGCTAGGACATCTAAAACCTGAAAAAGGATTTCATGTTATACAGGGCCAATTGTCAATCTGATATTGGCTACCCCAAAACCTTCCCTTTTCGTATTATTATAAGTTCTCACAATATGATCAGAGGGTGTAAGCTCGAATATCTCAATCCCCATACAACTTGTAACCTTAAGTAGGCACACATTTAATGTTGAACCACTGTCCACTAATACCATAGGCACAGTCTTTCCTTGAACTAGAACTATGATATAGATAGCATGGTTGTGACCATTTTCACCCAGGAGATCTTTATGTGAAAAGGAGATGGTAGTCGATATGGTCATAGATGTAACCAGAGCTTCATGGGTGGTTCTGACTGGCATCTAAATCTGACTAAAATCCTTGCAAAGAGCTTGGCAATGAGGACAGTTGGATTAAAGGAAGCTCTAGATAGAAAGGCTGGCTTAGGTCTTTTTAAGTTGTTTCAGTATGGGATCCGCTTCTGGCTCAGAATTAGGGTTTGCATTTGCTGGGAGCACTGCTTTTAGTAGTGGCACTGGTTGTGACAAGTTTAGGGTTGCTACTTAACCCTTCCACTTCTTGTAATTTCGTTGATCTCATCCATAAAGTCATTCAAGTCCAACACACAACAATAATCATAGATCAGATATGTTGGATCCAATTCATCATCAACTAATGAGGCGATGGTATTAATGCTTTGATTAGTTGGCAGTGGGTTAGTGTTGATGTTGGGTCGCCTTAGGGGCAGGATGGATTCATTCTTAATGAGATCTTGAATCCGATGCTTCAAGTTATGTATACATCAGTTTTATGGCATGTACTTTGATGGTACTCACAGTACTCATTGACATTCCACTTATTGGGTAGCGAATTTAGAGCGGGCTTAGGATCAAGTGGTTGAATCAACTTGGCCTCCAAGGCCTTCTTGTGTACCAAGTTGAGGGGCATACCCAAATTAGTGAATGCTCTATTGGCTCCTTTCCAAGTGAAGTTATGGCTGTAGAGTGATACTGGCCACTTCACCTACCTTCTAATTTGTAGTCTGTGGACTACTGTAGTTTGAATTCTTTCTAAACCTTGAGGAAAAGGCTATCTCATTCTTAATTTAGCCAGTATGGATTAGATATTCAATCTTGATGGAAGTGGCAATAAGAGCTTTAAACCTGGGTAAATACTATTTTTGTAGATGGATTTGGAAAACAGGTAGTAGGTTTTTGACAATGATGTCAATTTGCTCTTATTTTGAAGGGTGGTTTACCATCTGTGTTGCCTTTCTTCTCCACCTCATAAGGAACGAGGAAAAGGATTCTTTCTGGTTTTGCTTAGTGGTCTCAATATCCCTTCTTATGATATCCACTTCAAAGTTTTAGTGGTATTTCTTGGTGAAGGCATTACAGATATCCTCTCAAGTTCGGTACTTCTTGTTGTCAAGGTCCATGAACCATCTGATAGTATAACCATAAGAGACCTCTGGAATAGTTGAGCATGGAGCTTATCATTGAGTCCCATAGGTTTAAGGGCCCCCACATAAATCTTAAGATGAGTCTTAGGGAAAGTGGTGCCATCAAACTTATCCCTCTCAAGAAATTTGAGCTTGGGTGGCAAACGGGCCTTAGGATATAGGGTCAAAGAATTAAGGTCAAAATTTTCATCACGATGCTTTAAGTTTTCAATCTGCTTCTCCATTACTTCCAATTTTTCCTTAGGAAGGCGGCTTCAATGTGTTCTCCCCTTTAAGAAGGATTTGCGAGGGAGCTAGGTAAAGGAGCTTTAGGTAACTTAGTTGCAGCTCCTTATTATACGAGGTTGACAATGGGTCCAGCTGCTTTCCACATAGCATGTTCTATACCTTTATCATGATAGAGTTGTGCTATGCACTCAATGAATTAACCAGTGTCTTGTTGAAATCAGTTTACTGACTAACAAGCATGAGGATGGTCTCAACAAAGCTTGCATTTCAAGAGATTCAGTAGTTTGAGCCATAGGTACCTTGGGAAAAGGAAAAGAAGGTGAGGTTAGAGTTTGGAATAGGATTTTCATTTTATAATGCGGGGCTCTTGGCAATTATTTGCTTTGTCATGTTTTGGGACTCTAGCCAATGCATACATGTCAAACTAGGGTAGATCTAGTGTGGGAGCTTGGTTTATAGTTTGACTTTTTTGGAAATGGGAGAGAGTTTATAAAACAAAAACCAGAGATTTTAGATGGTCCATAGGTCTTATTTTGATTGTTTTCTTTGTTTTAGAGAAAGAAAATTATTATTGAATTTTAAACTTTACCAAAAAGGAGATGGCCATTAATGACATAGCGTAAGACTAAGGCTCATGTTTTGATGAGTACAAAATGGGCAAGGATGATGCTCCTCTTTTTGAGAAAGTGGTTAGGCCGATGAGGCCTCCCTTTATTGTTGGTTAATTGGATTTATCTTTTTAAATGAGCCAAACTGGTATGGCTTAGGCTTGGGTTTTGTGTGAACGTAAATCAATGTGATTCGGGGTTTGATTTAAGGCTATAGCTTCATGTTGAGTAAGGTTTTAAAGGAAATTTTCCTCAAAACTGTATGGATGGTATGAATGAAATGATAAATGTATGCATAAATGAAAACATTTTATGAATATGGTATAAGATTAAGGTGTATACTACTTATGGGTGGGGTCTATGGCCTTTAAATGCAAAAGGTAGTGTAGTCCAAAGGTCCCATCACACTAGGACAACGATATACCTATTCACATGATAGATAATAAATCTAGCATAGGTCCAACAGTACGTACATGTCCGTTGCACCTCAAAAGGATTGAGGATTCATTATGGGTTGGATGCTTTCGCTATCCTCCAGCATACCAAATGAAGATTGCCAGGTGGATGCTACTTACTATCTAGGGCTTCTTAAAATTAAAGGGTAAGAAACCCTTATGCATACATTAAAGGAGAAAACCAATAAAAAAGAAGATGATTATGAAAAATAACCCATTTTATTTTGAAAATTTTAAATGTCCTCAGAGGAGTCGCTAGCTGTGAGGTCTCGTCCAAGCACCGATCCAGCCCAATCAAGATTCGGGAGCTGAAATGTTCATTTGGGCTAAGTTTGACATGACACCACCGTGTACAGTCTTCATTCGGTTTCGTAAGCGCGAGATTAAAAATCATCTTTTATTTTGAAAAGATTTGTTTCTTTTATTTTTAAAAGAAACTCTCCTTTTATTTTTAAAAAGGAATGATGGCTTTTATTTTGAAAAGGAATAATGGCTTTTATTTTGAAAAGCAAAAATTGGAGAGTTAACACCTTAATTTATTTTGTTTGAGAAAAGTTAAAGAAAAACTCATTTGATTGGCGCCATTAAATTTGCTTAATTTTTACCTAAAAAAGGCACTAGTTCAAAACCAATTACGATGGGTCCCAGGCTAAATTTTCTAAACCAAATTTAATAAAAAAATTTCTCATGATTGATTTTAATCTTTGTAATTAAACGCATAATTTTTATGGTTTATGCCACGATTAATCGTGAATGACACTATGATGATGCATGGGCATATAATATCATGACATTCATAAAATGCAATGTAAAAGATAAGTATTATATCTCCATCAAAAATAATAATTTTAGGGGAGCTTTAACTCTAGTACTTATAGGTTATAGGTTGGACACAAATTCTCAATTAACTAATTAATTAAAGAAAAAGGAAGACAAATAAAACAATAATGTTGACCATTGCAAAACTCACCAAATTTGCAATGGAGCTTAAAATATTAAGAAAAAGACAAAGGAGGAATAATAACAATAATAATGAAAATGGTAAATAATAAAAAAAATAGAATAAAAGGATTGGTTGGTTATTTAGGTGTGGGTTGCCACTGGAGTAATATTCCAAGTATGTCTACTTATCCTATTTGAATGAGAATCATAGTCGTAAGTAGTTTGTGTCTTTATTTGCAAAGGGCTTAAATTAGCCAAATTTAGTTAATTAATTATCAAATGAAAATAAATGTAAAAACAAAAATGATACCTTAGGCGGTCACTTATTCTTGACAAAATGTTGGAGAGTTTTGCCGCATCGTAACTCCACTTATGCACAAAATTAAATGAAAATTAATTTATGAATGGTGCAAGAAATTAATTGCAATAAACAAAAGAGAGATGACTGAATATTTTCATTATTTTTTAGTTTAAATGTATTTTTGGCAGAGTTTCATATCTAAAATTTGGATCCCTAACTAAGAGGGAAAGATTACTATTTATTGAAGCCAGATGGCCACAATTTAATAATTTTTAATGCAAAACATATATATTAATAATTTTCTAATTTTGATTTTTCCTTATTTTCCGAATTAAATGCAAAATTAGGAGTTCACACAATCATAAAAAGAAGAAAAAAAGAAAAAAAAATACTTCACAAAGGAAATAAAGAAACACAAGCACGATAATAATTTACCTGGGGAATAGACCCACTTAAACTTTACTAACTTGTTGGTAAAATATTTTACCTGGGGGAATAGAGAAAAATATTTCACCAAGAAAGGAGATTAATAGTCCAAATATCAAAATTCAATCATACTCTTACTTTAAGGTATGATAAAACAATAAAGAGAAGTTATAAAGTAATTTAGGTATTGCTTAAACTTTCTTTGTAAAGTTTGGTTGTAACCAAACAAGTTAATTTTTTTGTAATCTATTTTTATAGTAATTTGTTGCATCTTCCAAACACGATAATATAATCTTTTCAGTAAAATATAATATTAGTAATATACCTCTGTAAAATATATTATCAATAATCAATTTTTTTAATAATTTATCAAACACACTATATGATTAAATAAAAAAATTATATTCGCGCCTGACTAGTTAAAAAGAAAAATGAGAAGTGGACACTGCAAGCCTATGTATTTCTAGTATTTATTTATTTTTTCTCATTTCATGAATGATTTGTTCAGCTAAATTAGAAGAGACTTTAAGGATATAAAGTAATAGTAGCATTAGTTTAGGGAAAGGATGAGGGAAAATATAAAAAGAAGGTAACCTATGAATTTCTCATATTAATGTTGGAGTTATGAGATTTTGGAATTTGAATTCTAATTATAAAACTAAATTTTATTTCCTTCGTTCCGCTGAAATTGTCACTTTTTTTTAAAAAAAAATTTGTCCCTATCAAATTGTTACTTTATATAATTAAAAAAAATTAATTATTTTTTTCAACTATACCCTTATCATAAATGACTTAATTAATGAAATAATAATATAATATTATGAATTAATTAAGAGTATTTTAGTCTATTCAAAATAATTTCATATAATATCTAGAGAATTTAATAATTTTCTTAATAGGTATGCATAAGCTAAAGACGACAATTTCAGCGGGACGGAGAGAGTATTAGAAAAGTATGAAGAAAAGTGCTCAGATATCAAATTTAGGTGGTGTGGAAATCATTAATTCATTATGATTTTGATGAGAAAAAACTAGATTGTTTTTCAAAAATGCATGCACTATTAATTAACACATAAAAGTTCTTAAATTTAGGGCATAAATACAAAAAAAAAAGGTACATAAATAGTCTTTTATTTTATATATCTTTAATAATTTTTGTAAGAAAAATTTTGTATAATTTTTAAAGGTTTTTAAATGATCCATAAAAAAACATTTAATTAGTTTTATTTTTATCTTAGGTTTTTAACATTATAAATTGGAGTATGATGTGAAAAACTAAAAATTTAGAATTTCAATAAATAAAACATGATAATTTCAAAGAAGCAATAGTAGTTTTTTCCTGGTATTGAAAAAATATTTTGAAAAAATATATTTCTTTCTAAACATAATTAGGAGTGATTCTAATCTTTAATTATTAAATTTGGCACTCAAAAATTAACATGTTACATTGAAAACCACATAAAATATTAAAATTGCAGTCATGCATATCTATATATTAAGGAAAAACCAAGTTGGCCAGAATTTGGCCATACTAGGTAAAAAGTCATTATTGCCCTTTATATGTATTTTCGATCCAAACATGAAATAGATTTCCCTCCAAATTTTGGTATTAAATAAAGAACGTTGGAAATATGCATGTTTCAATTCCAATATTATCAATAAACAACTAATTAAAGTGTTTATTTGCTGAAATTCTCAAACTAACTTTGAAAATGGATGAAACAAAAATAATTAGTAAATTTTTAGGTAATAATATAGAAAATTATAGAAAAATAAAAACATTTTCAGCAGAGATTGAAAAAATCTACAGCAAGGTGATTTTGAATGATGGAAGAAAAACACCCATAACGATTTTAAAGGAGAGAGAAATTTAATAGGAAGATTGAATGATATATTTGGATTTTCAATGGATGACAACATATACTGTAATGATATTGATATTTCTTCAACGCAATATGCTAGCAGAGTCGGCGATAGAGATATAGATGCTTACCATTTTCAGTACGGCGAGGAAAATAAAGATGAATATGATTATAATCTACAAGACGATGAGGAAGATGAAGCTTATGGTGAAGATGATGATGGATTGCGAGAGGTGGAAATTCATGATTTAGAAATAGGTCCAGTGACAGGTGAGTTCTATGCTCTGTTTTATTAACTTATATATGTGCATATGCAGTTATTGCTCAGTATGATAAATCATTGTTGAATGAAATAATATTAAATCAGATTGTAAACAAAAAGATGCCCACCCTCATCAATCTAATGAAAATTGATTATTTAGTAATGCATTATATTTGAAATTGTTTTTATTCATGCATTCCATTAAAATGTTATATATCTCGACTGAAACACATACCTACAAGTATGCGATTTCCCATCATCTATGTATTGCTCAATTTTAATAAAAATTATGGTAAATTTAAAGGATTTTGCATTACTAGAAGATTAGTAGTTTAAAAAGGTGGTGAAAATCCCAAGTATGCACTATTTGCTTGTGATAAGGGTAGAATGGTAAATTGCGCCAAGTTTAGCAAAAGGTCAAATTGTCCTGCTAGAGTGAATGTTGTTGTAGAAGAGGATGGAACTTGGCATGTCATGAAAGTAGTGATAAGCATAGTCATTCTCTAGACCCTAGCATGTCAAGACTGATGGCTAGGCATAAGCAATTGAGTGATAGTTTTAAGAGGAGCTTAGAGGCAAATGATAGAGCTGGTTTAAGAATCTGTAATAGTATAAAACTGATTGAAGTTCAATCTAGTGGGCCATAAAATATGAATTGTTTGCCAGAGGACTGTAGAAATTTTATTAATAATAATAGGAGAATTAGGCTTGAAAATGGCGATGTTGAGTTTATTCATAAGTTTTTCTATGAGATGTAAAGGAAGGATAGGGATTTCTTTCACTTAATGGATGTTGATAATGCTGGTAGGTTAAGAAATGTTATATGGATGCATCCACAAGGTAAAGCTGCTTATCAAGAGTTTCATGATGTTTTATGTTTTGACACCACCTACCTTGTAAACAAGTATAGGATGCCATTTGCTACATTTGTTTATGTTAATAATCACAGTTAGTCAATTCTTTTAGGTTATGCTTTAGTTTCACATGAGGATGCAGAAACATTTAAGTGATTATTTTCTAGTTAGCTGTCTGTGATGAGAGATGTGGAGCCAAATGGTATACTGACTGATCAGTGTGAAAGTATCAAGGCTACCATTCATGAAGTGATGCCTAACACAACTCATAGATATTGCTTATGGCATATATTCACAAAGCTTCCTGTGAAGTTGAGTGTTTTATTAGTTTTTGTTATAGATTTGTGTCCTGTTTATTATGATAATTATTGTTTTATTTAGGTATTTTGTTAGTTTAAATCGGTTTATTTAGTGTTTTTGTTAATTTTGATAGTTTTAGTTTATTTCAGTGTTTATATCGTTTTTGATCTAGTTTTTAGTATGTGTTTATGTTTTGTTGGTTAATGTTTATTTACTTCTTATTTACAATTTGTTTGAGTTTTGTTTTAGGTTAAAAAAGCCAAGGAACCAAGACTGAAGGAAAAATGGACAGTAGCTGACACAGGCAGAGGACACAGCCAAGTCACAGGCCGTGTCCCATATCAAGCTGAACAGAAGCAGACACAAGCAAGGGACACGGCCAAGTCAGTGGTCGTGTCCCTCCAAAAAGCTCCAACACGGCCAAGTCACCTCTAACATGGCCGTGTCACTCAACCAAAGAAGAAAAGAAGAAAAAAGCAAGCATAAGTGAACACATGCAAGCGACATGGCCAAGTCACTGGCCGTGTCCCTCCAAAATGATCCAACACAGCCAAGTCATCTCAAACATGGCCATGTCCCTCAAAAATGCTCAAACACGGCCAAGTCACCATCAACTTGGCCGTGTCTCACCTAAATCCAAAGCAAAGAAGAGCAATTCTCACAGTAGGTGACACATGCAAGCGACATGGCCAAGTCACTGGCCATGTCCCTCCAAAATGGTCCAACTTGGCCGTGTCTCCATCAACTTGGCCATGTCTCTCCCTCAAATTCACCTCCAACACGGCCAAGTTGACTCTAACTTGGCCGTGTCACTCAAGGATCAATAAAGACGCGCGGAGGTTTCGTATAAATATGAAAGTGAGGGTTTTTCTTTACACTGTTGACGATTTGGAGAGCAGATTGAGCCGTCAAAGAGATTAGGGTTTTGATAACTTTGTTTTATTTTGATTTTGATTAAACTTTGGATCAAAACTAGCTTAGATTAGATTGTTCTAGCCATTGATACATCCTTCTGGCAAGATTTGAACAAGAGATTCTTCAGAAGCTTCAAGGAGTTTGTAACTTGGTTTTGTTCTCGAACTTATTCTCTTTATTTTCATTGAAATTGTATTAATGGATATTATCATGTCTAATTTGATTTCTTTGAATATTAATAAGATGAGTATGTTTGATTGCATCATGAACTAATTTGATCTAGTCTAGGGTTTGTATGGATCTGCTATGATTGTATGAATTGGTTGTTCTCTTAACTAATAATTTCTTTAGCCTTGATTGAATGAAATATTGTTAATATATAATAGATTGGCCACCAATTATGTGTTTTAGGTATTAGATGATGGATTGAGAGATGAAGTCTAATACTGGAATAATTCAATTAAGGACTTAGGTGAATTAGAGATATAACCTATTAAAAAGATTGTTTCAATTATAACAAGATTAGTTGAGAGAGGTTTGAATGCGAAAGCTTATTTTCTTGACTTGATTAATTGAGTTATTTGAGATTTAATCCTTGAAATTAAATTAGTTAAGAGGAATAACCGTTCATACATATCAGTAGTAGAGAAGTGCAAACCCTAGACCTTTTTATCAAGTGAATCAAAACATCAGCTCTTGTTTACTTTTATTGTTTTAAACTTCAATTAAACTTTTTCATTAGTTAGCAATTTAAATTTATTCATTACTCATTACTTTTAATCTGATAATCAATTAGCCACTTTAGCTTCCTTGTGAGACGACCTTAGGGCGATCACCTTTGCTACAGCTACCTCGTATACTTGCGAGTGACTCTTTGTGGTAGAGTTAATTCGAGCGCAACAAGTTTTTGGCGCCGCTGCCGGGGATGCTAATTGGCGAAATTGTTTATTAGGAAAAAAATATTTTAAATTATTTTTCATTGTTTATTTTTTATTTTATTTTGTCTTTTGCTTTTAATAATTTCTTTTTCTAGAAAAATTTTGTTTATGCAAGGCAGGAGATCGCTCGAAGGAGAGCTACATCCATTCATTCCAGAAATTCAGAGAGTGAAAAGGAGCAGAGAAGAGTTTGAGCTCTACACCGGATTTGATACAGAGGAGGACACTTCTGAATTTGAGTCAGATTATGCACAATCAGTTAAAATGGCTGAAGAAAGACAAAGAACCATGAGAGATTTTGCTAGACCTGTCATTGGGACTTCCACATCTTGTATAAGGTTGACAGATGCAGCAAGGAATTATGAGTTGAAGAACATTCACTACAACATGCTGCCATCATTCTATGGACTTCCAAATGAAGATCCTTTGAACTTTATTCGGGATTTCTACTCCACCCTCAACACTTTTTCATTGGGAGGATTAACAGAGGATCAGTTGAGGATGCGGTGTTTTCCATATACTTTGAAGGATAGGGCAAAGAGCTGGCTTATGATGTTGCCCGAAAACTCACTGACAACTTGGGAGCAAGTTTATAACAAGTTCATGGGCAAGTTCTATTCACACCAAAAGACAACTGAATTGAGAGGGAAGATTGCTACATTCTCTCAATTTGAAGGAGAACCATTTCATGAGGCTTGGGACAGATTTAAGATGCTATTGATCCACTGTCCACATCATCATTACCCACTTCAACTTCTGAACCAGTTTTTCTATGATGGTCTCACCCAGCAATTTCAGAACATTGTTGATAATGCAGCTGGGGGAGCTATGGGAGAAAAGACAGCTGATGAGACTTATGAGATCTTTGAGATGTTGGGAGCTAATTCTCAACAAAAGAGTGTAAGGGGAAGAAGTAAAGGGGTGATCAACAAAAGAGTGTAAGGGGAAGAAGTAAAGGGGTGAATCAATTGGAAGCCAATAGTGAAATGGTCAGTCAAATAGCTGAATTGACAAGGCAGGTTCAGATGCTAAACATGAAAAACAATATTTCTTCATCTACTCAAGAAGTGTGTGGAATCTGTGGGACATTAGGGCATGGAGCAAACAGTTGCCCCTCTGCATATGAATCATATGGGAATGAAGTTGAGCAAGTCAATGCCATGGGGGGATTTCAACCAAGAGCTCGGAATGATCCTTATTCAAATTCATACAATCCTGGTTGGAGGAATCACCCAAATTTTTCTTGGGCAACAAACAATTCTCAGTAGCCTTTCCATTTGCTCCAGAGATAGAACCAACAGCAGGGCCAATCCTCAAATCAAGAGCAGTCTAAGATAGAGAGCTTGGAGGAAAGTTTACAAGCTTCCATCAAAGTCAGTGTTCAAAATCAAGAGATGACTAATAAGAGGCTGGACTCATTAGAAGCATCCTTTAAAAAAGTGGAGATGCAAGTAGGAAAACTTGCACAACAGATGCAGATTCAACAGAAGGGGAAATTCCCAAGTCAACCTGAGCAGGCACATTCAGTGACTGTTCTTAGGAGTGGTAAGGAAATTAACAATAATGTTGAAAATGACTCTGTGAATGCAGGTGACCAAGGGAGCAAGAAGGAAGGAGAATCAGAGGACCAAGGAGCTGGAGATAAATCAAGGGAGAAATCCCTTTCAGCAGATTTACATAAGGCAAGCAATCCATACCGGCCTCCTATACCATTCCCTAGAAGGTTGAAGGATAATAAAATAGATAAGCAATTTTCTAACATCTTCAACATGCTGTCTAAGGTAAGTATTAACTTACCCTTACTGGATGCAATAAAGAACATACCGGCTTATGCCAAGTTCTTCAAAGACCTAATCACCAAGAAAAAGAGGTATGAGCCGAATGAAAAGGTGATAGCTTCAGAGGTAGCCAGTGCTGTTCTGCAGCATAAACTACCTCCCAAGCTAAAGGATCCTGGTAGCTTTATAATTCAAATGACCATGGGGAATGGAAAGGGGACTGAAGGCATGTGTGATCTAGGAGCCAGTATTAATTTGATGCCTTATTCTGTTTATAAAGAATTAGAATTAGGGGAACTTAAACCTATAAAAATGGTGTTGCAATTAGCTGATAGGTCTTTTAGATTCCCGAAAGGGGTTATAGAAGATGTGTTAGTTAAGGTTGGTGGGTTAATAGTACCTGTGGATTTTATTGTTCTTGACACGGTAACCCTGCACCATCAGCACACACTATATTCCTAGGTAGGCCTTTCATGGCTACTACCAACACCTTAATAGATGTTAAAAATGGTAAGTTGTCAATGACTGTCTTAGGGCAAACTGTTGAATTTTCTATTTTTAACACTTCTCCTATTCCTACAATTACTTTATATGAGGAATGTTCTTTAATTAATAGTGTTGAAGCAGTTGTTTCAGATGTTGTGTTGCAGACAGACTCCCCAGATAAATTGGAGCTGACACTGACTTTAGAAGAGGGGGCTAAATCGGTGAGGGAGACCCAAAGGTGTTTTAACCCGAAGGCATATGAGAGCTCGAGAGTTTACAAGGATTGCACTAAGGCAATTCATGACAGATTTATTGTGCGAAAGACATTGAGTCCAGGTATGAAAGTTTTACTTTTTAATTATCAATGGAGTGGTCCTTTCGAGGTAACTAAGGTATGTCCTTCTGGTGCTATTGATTTGCTTAACTCTAGAACCAATAAGATTTTTAGAGCAAATAGACATAGAGTTAAACTATACAATGAAGGATTTCAGGAAGTGAGGATCATTGACAGCACTTTGATCCATGATCCTTAAGCCTTGCATGATGTCTAGCTTTATGACATTAAAGAAGCGCTTAATGGGAGGCAACCCATCGGTTTACATTTCTTGTTCATAGTTATAATTTTATATTTTGCAATTTTGATTTTATGTTTAGTTTAAATAAATAGAAACCCTAAGCTCTCTTGCATCTTATTTTTGAACAACTGTGTTTGAAAGTTAGGTTTTGCCTCACCAGGGTACGATGGAAGACAGGTTGTCCTTAAACTATTTTTCTTTATTATTCTTGTTTTCCATTGAGGACAATGTAAATTCTAAAGTGTGGGGTAATCTTTTGGCTTTTCTTTAATTTTTGTTTTGTTTGTCTTGTTTTGTTTATTGTTTTTGTTGTGCATGGTATAATTGTTGAAAATTTAGTGATCTTTTATGTAATTCTAGCATTATAGTTGAGACTTTAATATCAGCATAGAGATTAGCATTTGAATTCATTCATGATCAATTTTCGCATTCTGCAATTCATGACATATAAATCTTTATGAACCCACCTTTGTGAGTTTTGAGCCTTATAGACTAAATGATTGCTTTTATTTTCTTAAGTGTGCACCTTCATGGTTTTGCATCTCTAGAGTTTGCTTTTGCATACTAATTGAACTCACATTATGATTTAATCTCAAGTTTTAATATGATGAAGGCAAATTAGGGTAGCCCTTAAGCTTAAAAAGACCTCCCTTAATATTGAATTCCTTAGTGAGCCAAGTTGAGCCTTTGACCTTTTTATTGTTTGATCAACACAATTCTCAGCTCAACTTTCTCTTATTATCATCATACCTACATTAAGGAATGAAGTTTTTATGATATGACAATAGGGTGGTTTACTTCAAAGTGTGGGGTAAGCAAGTAAAAAAAAAAACAATGGTATTGCTATTTGGGGTTGAAATGCATATTTTGCACATTGTATTAAGAGTTGATTATTCTTTTCCTCTACATTTTAAGCTAGATGTTCCATACAAGTTTATATTTTGTATATATATATTTAAAAAAATATATATATGATAAAAAAAAGATATATATATATACAAAATCCATATATTTTCCAGCATTGGAGGAATGTTGACTCTTATTTTTCTTGAAGTATGCAAGTATGTGAAGTATTAATGGATTGTGAGTATGCCATTTGAGGGAGTTATGAATTTCTTAGCAAGAGTATTATCTAATTTAGATACTCCATTTCTTGATGCTCCAGCCTAAATGTCTTTTCTCACACCTTTACCTTAGCCCCATTACATCCAAATGAAAGTCCTTCAGATTATTTCTTGAGAAAATCAGTGAGGGAAATTGGATAATTAAGCAAGTTTATGGCAGTATGCAGTCATGAATGGTTTGAGTGATTAACCTTTGAAATCGAGTAAAACACTTAGATGAGAGATGTGATTTGTATGTCTGGATTAATGAATGAGTTAAGAAAATCCTTGATTGAAGTAAATTGCAAATATTTATGGCTGAGTCTTAAAGTATTTCATCTTATATGTTGGAATTATAGTTAAGGTTGTTTGAGTTTTTAATTTATGCCATGTGAATTTGCTTGAGGACAAGCAAAGTGTTAAGTGTGGGGTAGTTGTTTTATTAGTTTTTGTTATAGATTTGTGTCCTGTTTATTATGATAATTATTGTTTTATTTAGGTATTTTGTTAGTTTAAATCGGTTTATTTAGTGTTTTTGTTAATTTTGGTAGTTTTAGTTTATTTCAGTGTTTATATCGTTTTTATCTAGTTTTTAGTATGTGTTTATGTTTTGTTGGTTAATGTTTATTTACTTCTTATTTACAATTTGTTTGAGTTTTGTTTTAGGTTAAAAAAGCCAAGGAACCAAGACTGAAGGAAAAATGGACAGTAGCTGACACAGGCAGAGGACACGGCCAAGTCACTGGCAGTGTCCCATATCAAGCTGAACAGAAGCAGACACAAGCAAGGGACACGGCCAAGTCAGTGGCCGTGTCCCTCCAAAAAGCTCCAACACGGCCAAGTCACCTCTAACATGGCCGTGTCACTCAACCAAAGAAGAAAAGAAGAAAAAAAAGCAGAAGTGAACACATGCAAGCGACATGGCCAAGTCACTGGCCGTGTCCCTCCAAAATGATCCAACACAGCCAAGTCACCTCAAACATGGCCATGTCCCTCCAAAAATGCTCAAACACGGCCAAGTCACCATCCACTTCGCCGTGTCTCACCTAAATCCAAAGCAAAGAAGAGCAATTCTCACAGTAGGTGACACATGCAAGCGACATGGCCAAGTCACTGGCCATGTCCCTCCAAAATGGTCCAACTTGGCCGTGTCACCATCAACTTGGCCATGTCTCTCCCTCAAATTCACCTCCAACACGGCCAAGTTGACTCTAACTTGGCCGTGTCACTCAAGGATCAATAAAGACGCGCGGAGGTTTCGTATAAATATGAAAGTGAGGGTTTTTCTTTACACTGTTGACGATTTGGAGAGCAGATTGAGCCGTCAAAGAGATTAGGGTTTTGATAACTTTGTTTTATTTTGATTTTGATTAAACTTTGGATCAAAACTAGCTTAGATTAGATTGTTCTAGCCATTGATACATCCTTCTGGCAAGATTTGAACAAGAGATTCTTCAGAAGCTTCAAGGAGTTTGTAACTTGGTTTTGTTCTCGAACTTATTCTCTTTATTTTCATTGAAATTGTATTAATGGATATTATCATGTCTAATTTGATTTCTTTGAATATTAATAAGATGAGTATGTTTGATTGCATCATGAACTAATTTGATCTAGTCTAGGGTTTGTATGGATCTGCTATGATTGTATGAATTGGTTGTTCTCTTAACTAATAATTTCTTTAGCCTTGATTGAATGAAATATTGTTAATATATAATAGATTGGCCACCAATTATGTGTTTTAGGTATTAGATGATGGATTGAGAGATGAAGTCTAATACTGGAATAATTCAATTAAGGACTTAGGTGAATTAGAGATATAACCTATTAAAAAGATTGTTTCAATTATAACAAGATTAGTTGAGAGAGGTTTGAATGCGAGAGCTTATTTCCTTGACTTGATTAATTGAGTTATTTGAGATTTAATCTTTGAAATTAAATTAGTTAAGAGGAATAACCGTTCATACATATCAGTATTAGAGAAGTGCAAACCCTAGACCTTTTTATCAAGTGAATCAAAACATCAGCTCTTGTTTACTTTTATTGTTTTATACTTCAATTAAACTCTTTCATTAGTTAGCAATTTAAATTTATTCATTACTCGTTACTTTTAATCTGATAATCAATTAGCCACTTTAGCTTCCTTGTGAGACGACCTTGGGGCGATCACCTTTGCTACAGCTACCTCGTATACTTGCGAGTGACGCTTTGTGGTAGAGTTAATTCGAGCGCAACATTGAGGGGGTGTTGAAGAGTATAATAAGGGAATTCTATTTAGAGGACTGTTGAAAGTCACCTGCATACAATAAATACTGAATATAATATTCACATAATTCTCATTCATGGATGAAGAAAAAAAATTAAAGAATTCTGATGGCTCCATCTACTCCCAACAATGCTGCTAAGAAAAATCCGGAATGGGTCGTCCCCCCTTCTCTAGGTAGCTTAGAGCTACTATACCTTGACACGAGGAAGAAATTGGATGAAATGAGGATGAGATCAAGAAGCTCTTCAAAAGATAGCTAGAAGAGGTTCAAGTTCAATACATTCAGGATATAGTACTTGAAGAAGACCCTTTGACTGCCACTTATGAGATCTTTATGCAAGTGACTAAAGATGTTAAAGAAAAAGAAGCTGCACGTGTCATTATTATTGATGACTCTTCAGCATCTGTCGAGATTTGAATGTGAAACTTTAGTATTAATCTTTTAAATGGTGCTTTAACATGTTAAAAAAAATGCCAATGAAAAATTTGGCAATTATATATGATAATGAAGTTCTATTATTTTGTTTAAAATCTTTTTCCATTATAGTCCTTTTGCTTCGATTGATGGATGGTCTATGTCACGTTTTTTTTCTTCAGAAATTATAAAATTCAAACACATGCATAAAATAATCAGGATTTCATAATTGTTTTTAAAAAAAATTATTAAATCTATATATTATTAATGTTTAATGTATGGTGTGCTCGTTAATAATATACTGTTTTAATATTTAGTCAATGAACAATATGAAAAATTCAATATATTCATAAGTGCAAATTATAAAATTTTAGATTTATGTACATGTAACAATGTCAATTTCAATTATTTTATGTGTTATATGTACAATTAGATCAATGGATTAAATGTGAGAAGATGAATTAGAATTACGAAATGTGTTAACATGTAATATGAATTATTGTTTGCTGGAAAACTTTCACGAAGTTGTTAAATATAACATTAATTATTATAACAATTACTTTATTTATATTACATGTTCAATTTCACTTATATATGTGTAACATGTTCAATTTCAATAATTCATACATATTATATTGTACATTTTAATGTTACATGGTCAATTTCACTAATTAGTACAAGTTAAATGTTCAATTTCACTAATTAGTACATGTCAAATTGTCAATTTTACTAATTAATACTTGTTATATGCTAATAATTTATACATATTATTTGGTCAATTAGTACATGTTACATGTTTAATTTTATTAATTAATGCTTGTTACATGTTAAATTTCATTAATTAGTATATGTTATATGTTCAATTACAATATTATATACATTACATGTTACATAGTCAATTTTACTAATTAGTACATATTACATGTTCAATTTCACTAATTAGTACATGTTACATTATCAATTTCACTAATTAATACTTGTTATATGTTAATAATTTATACATATTATTTGGTCAATTAGTACATGTTACATGTTCAATTTCATTAATTAGTATATGTTATATGTTCAATTACAATAATATATACGTTACATGTTACATAGTCAAATTTACTAAATGTTACACATTACATGTTCAATTTCACTAATTATTACATGCTAAATGTTCAATTTCACTAACTAGTACATGTTACATTGTCAATTTTACTAATTAATACTTGCTATATGTTAATAATTTATACATATTATTTGGTCAACTAGTACATGTTTCATGTTCAATATTATTAATTAATGTTTGTTACATGTTAAATTTCATTAATTAGTATATGTTATATGTTCAATTACAATATTATATACGTTACATGTTACATAGTCAATTTTACTAATTAGTGCATATTATATGTTCAATTTAACTAATTAAAACATGCTACATTGTCAATTTCACTAATTAATACTTGTTATATGTTAATAATTTATACATATGATTTGGTCAATTAGTACATGTTACATGTTAAATTTCAATAATTACATATGTTATATGTTCAATTACAATATTATATACGTTACATGTTACATATTCAATTTTACTAATTAGTACATATTACATGTTCAATTTCATTAATTAGTACATGTTACATTGCCAATTTCACTAATTAATACTTGTTATATGTTAATAATTTATGCATATTATTTGGTAAATTAGTACATGTTACATGTTAAATTTCATTAATTAGTATATGTTATATGTTCAATTACAATATTATATGCGTTACATGTTACATAGTCAATTTTACTAACTAGTGCATATTACATGTTCAATTTCACTAATTAGTACATGTTACATTGTCAATTTCACTAATTAATACTTGTTATATGTTAATAATTTATACATATTATTTGGTCAATTAGTACATGTTACATGTTCAATATTATTAATTAATGCTTGTTACATGTTAAATTTCATTAATTAGTAAATGTTATATGTTCAATTACAATATTATAAACGTTACATGTTACATAGTCAATTTTACTAATTAGTGCATATTACATGTTCAATTTCACTAATTAGTACATATTACATTGTCACTAATTAATACTTGTTATATGTTAATAATTTATACATATTATTTGGTCAATTAGTACATATTACATGTTAAATTTCAATAATTAATATATGTTATATGTTCAATTACAATATTATATACGTTACATGTTACATAGTCAATTTTACTTATTAGTACATATTACATGTTCAATTTCATTAATTAGTAAATGTTACATTGTCAATTTCACTGATTAATACTTGTTATATGTTAATAATTTATACATATTATTTGGTCAATTAGTACATGTTACATATGAAATTTCATTAATTAGTATATGTTATATGTTCAATTACAATATTATATTCGTTATATGTTACATAGTCAATTTTACTAATTAGTGCATATTACATGTTCAATTTCACTAATTAGTACATGTTACATTGTCAATTTCACTAATTAATACTTGTTATATGTTAATAATTTATACAAATTATTTGGTCAATTAGTACATGTTACATGTTAAATTTCATTAATTAGTATATGTTATATGTTCAATTTCAATATTATATACGTTACATGTTACATAGTCAATTTTACTAATTAGTACATATTACATGCTAAATTTCACTAATTAGTACATGTTACATTGTCAATTTCACAAGTTAATACTTGTTATATGTTAATAATTTATACATATTGTTTGGTCAATTAGTACATGTTACATGTTAAATATCTTTAATCAATATATGTTATATGTTTAATTACAATATTATATACGTTACATGTTACATAGTCTATTTTACTAATTAGTACATTTTACATTTTCAATTTCACTAATTAGTAAATGTTACATGTTCAATTGAAAATATTTAGTGTTACATATTGAAAAATAATTAGTATATTCATGTGTTATATGGGGAATTTTAAAATTATTTTATGTGTTATAGATATAACAAGTATAGTTACACAATGTTGTATATCAATAGCATAAAGCGTAAAAGAAACTTAAGTAAACTAAAGTAATAAAGTGAATTAAATGAGATGATAAAGTCATGTTCATTGTTAAACGAGGCAATAATTCTTTAGCCCTTGGTATCAGTTTCTGATGAGTTTATTGAACTTCTTTTTCTCCACGATACCTCCAAAATTTGGCAAACAAAACATCAAAGAGAGAAACAACCCAACTTCAACTCTGTGACAATGGCTGGGCCACTTGGATTTCGAGCTCGAGTGAAATACATTCAAAAATAACTCCCAAACTTGGTAAGATGAATGAAATTGCTTTTCCATTTTTATTCAAGTTTTTTTTAAAAAAATTCATATTAAAATTTCAACTTTTCCAATCATATATTTGCATTCAATTAGTACGTGTTGTCACTATTATATGCGAAATGCTTACTAAGAAAGCTTCTAATATTTGTGTAACTTGTCTTGTGGATGATTTTTATTCTTATTAAAATCTATTGTCTTGTGGATGCTTCTATTATATGTGATTAATCCGTGAAATACTATTTTCCAGGTCATTCCAGAAGTGGTTCTTAAATTCATGAAGCTTGGGCATTTAGGTCATTTAGTCACACTCAGGTGTTGGGGTGAGAGAGAATGGCTAGTCAGATGTAAAATGAATGGGGATGGGTTGTATTATTTTGATAAGGGTTAGAGAGAATTCATCGATATGTTTATGGATGATGGATTTGGATACATTCAATTTAAGATTGGAGGGACTGGCATCTTTGATGTCACAGTTCCTTACAAAAATGGGTCGATCCTTCAAAAGAATTTCACCATGGCGCCTATCCATGTGCATGAATTTACTCCTTCTCCTGCATCATCTTCTGTAGATATTTTAAATGATCATCCTCACTCTGATACCAGCCTCACAGTTACTTTGTCTACTTGTGATTGGAAATATAGATTGGTAAGATTCGTACCTAATAAATTAGCAAATTTTTGTGTGATTTTGATATTGATTATTAATCCCTAATCCTTATAGAACTAGTCGTTATGCTTTATTTATTGCTATCTGTTATGTTCAATTATTCAAATGCATTTCTATGATTATTCTTGTTTGGTGTATTTGCTAACAATTTGATTTCATTTAAACATTCATGCTTTCAATGCAGAACATCCCTTTGGAATACTATAGAAAATATCTCGCCTTCGCTGTGCTCCATGAAACTAATCAGTGAGAATTCAAGATAAGTGTTGAAGATGGACATGAGTTCCAGGTGTCGATGGTGAAGAGGGATAACGAAAATGGAACTTTCATAATAAGGATTGAGAGAGGGTGGATGGTGCTATGCAAATCCATGAAACTGAAGGAAGGTAATGATGTTGTTCTGGATATCATGGATAAGAGAAATATCATTCTGAGCCTCCAAATTCATATGATCATCCAGTGATGATATCAAATTTCTTTGAAAAAAAAAATTAAAGGGTATTGTTATTTTTTATTTCTCAAGACTTCGTAACAATATTTTAATTTCATTTATTTTTTTTGGAATACTTTGAACGGATGTTATATGTTAGAACAATATTATTTTTATTATAGTATTTTATTTGGATGATATTTAATGGTTATACATTATAATTGTTTTCACAATAATTTTTATTAAAGTAGTAATTCATATTTGTTTAGTGTTTTTTATACAATTTGCCAAATAAAACAGTATCGTATGAACTGAAAAGTATTTTATATTGCTTGAGATGGAATGCACCATTTCACTATCTTAAAAACGGTGCAAAGTAACCAGTGCAAATTGAAAACCCATTACACAAACTAAACTTTCAAATAATGGAGACGCACTATTTAAATTAAGTAAACTATTATATATATGTGTGTTGCTTTTGTCTTATTATGCATTTGTTCAAATTTGTCTTCATGGTTTGAAAGAATGATCTGTTTCGAAAAAGTAACTTCATACTACCATGGAGGACAGAAGAGGGTTTCAAGCTTCACTAAAATACATTTTGGAGCACTACCCTTTGCTGGTTAGCATTTCCCCATCATTTATTCATTTTCTTTCTATTTTTGTAATAAATTTTAAATTTTTATCTGATTTATTCAAGTTGTGTGAAGAAATGCTAAGTTATGAGTATGCAAACCATCATTTTTCACTTGCATGTGTGTTATGGATGTTGTTATTAATTCATATTAACCATCCATAACTGAAAATTGTATTAATTTGATGAAGAAAATATTACTGATATTATGAAACTAAAAACCCCAACCCCAGGTAGTCACTCGAACAATGCTTGATTATATGCAAATCAATCACTTGGGTCAACTCGTTACATTGAAGTGCTGCAGAAACAACAATTGGTTAATTAGAACAAAGAAGAATGATGGAGGCCATTATTATTTTGATAAAGGGTGGAGCGAATTTCTTGACATGTTTTGGGACGATGGAATATGTTCAATAGTATTTATGAATGCAGGAACTTATGTTTTCAATGTCATAGTTACAAAAAAAGAATGGAGAAGAAGTGCAGAAAGATCTTTCAAATGTACCTCCTCCTTTTAATACAAAGTTGAATGTGAAATTGAAATCCCAGGACTGGAAATACGAAGTGGTGAGTGTCACACTTCAACATTATTATTACTAATATTAAGTCATGTGGTTGCTAATTGTTTTTTATTCATAATATGTATTTGCTTCCATATTGCAGAACATCCCTTTGGAGTACTTCAAGAATAATATGAATTTCACATGGGTTGATGACATTATTAGTAAAGAATATAAAATCAGGACAAAAAATGGAAATGAGTATGACGTTTCAGTGGTTAAAAGGATGAACAAGAATGGTAGATTCCAAGTAAGAATTGAGAAGGGATGGAATGATATAATCACAACAATGGAACATAAATTCAAGGATGAAATTGTTTTGGAAATATTGGATGCACCCACACGTATTTTGGGCATAGAAGTCCACAGGTGTAGGCCATAATAAGGAAGATGCATTTTGACTTAATTAATTATATGTACTCTTAGGTTTTATATTTTGTGTTATATTACTTTATTTTTTATAACATTATTGTATATTTTAATATAATTTTTTTTTAGTAAAATTGGTTAGTGCAATGTAGTCTTATTTTTTATATTTTATTATTAATATTATTTAAATTTTGAGAATAATATTTTATATTTTAATGTTATTAAAATGTACACCTTGGAAAAAAATGTTACATAGTAAATAATAATTTAAGTGTGCATGTATATATATATTAAATAGTATTTATATTTGTTATATTCAATATATATATATATGTATATAATATTTAAGGTTGCTACCTAAGTTATATAAATATAATTATTGAGTATATACACACTAACTATATTTGTTTATATTAACATAGTGTAATTTGTATGTATAATAACATGAGTTACACTTTATAATAACATCTTTTGTTAGTATGATCTAATGTGTAATTAGATAGTTTAAGGGTATTTTCGTCAATATATATGCATATATAAAATTTCCCTATCTCTTACTTCCTTGTCTCTTTCTCCAAACACATCTGAGATGTAGAGAAAGAAGTGTTTAAAAAGAAAGGGAATAAACATGGCGACAGTAGGGTTTAAAATGCAGATGAAGTACGTAATGACTCACTACCCTTTCCTAGTATGTTTGAACAAATATCTTCTCGAAAGTTTTAATTTTCAGTATATTTGTTGGTTCAATAATTTTTTTATATGTTAATCATCATATTGTGCTTATGACTTCGCTAAACTCTGTTTATATCAGTATATTTGATTATGTATCATAAAGAGATTTTAATATTCGATACATGTGAAATCCCCAACCCCAAATATTTTTTAAGAAAGCTTACGGGTTTTAAGTTATAGATATATATTATATTATGTGTAAGTGATTAAATTAAAATGAAATTTAAAATTTTTTTAGATTTATATTAAGAAAAATTAGATTTTTATCTGATTTTGTGAATAATGATTCTGTGTATTTATCAGCTCATTCCACATAAATTGGTAAATGACCTTAGATTGGGTCAATTGGAAGGCATAATTACACTAAGGTCTGGGCGTGATAACAAATGGCCAGTAAGGTTTAAGAAGAATGAAGAAGGATTGTATTACTTCGAGATGGGTTGGCGATAATTTGTAGATATGTTCAAGGATGAAGGAATTGGAGCTTTTGGATTCATGATTACTGGCAATGACATATTTGATGTTGAATTTTATAACAACAATGGATCACGAGTTCACAAGGATTTCATTATGGCTCCTACTCATATGAGTAGGAGATACTGGATAATTTACTTCTCCTTCATCGTCTTCTGTGGAGATATTGGATAATCCTCATCTAAGTGATAACAGGCTAATTGTAAATTTGAATGCTTGTGACTGGAAATATAAATTGGTAAGTTCCATAACTGACAAACTATCAAATATTCATAATGCATTATATTAGTTTCATATATAAGGAGTAATAGTATTGATTTGCATACATGTTTATTGATAACAATACTCTTGCTAGTGGCTAATTACAATGTCTTGCGCAATTGATTTATGATTTTTTTTCAATTCCATGATTGGCAATATGGATTTCTTTTTTGTTTATGCTTTGAATGCAAAACATTCCATTAGAATACTTTAATAATAACCTAGTATTGACATTGACTGACTATATTGGATGTCGAGAATTCCATATAAAGGCAGAGAATGGATATGAGTTTAATATCTTACTGGTGAAGAGGGAGAACAATAGAAGCTTGAAAGTGAGATTTGAAAAAGGATGGACAAATCTATGCAAAATGCTACAACTCAAGCAAGATGATGAGGTTTTTTTCAATATCTTGGATATAAGAAGAGTTGTTATGGGCATTGAAGTTTATAGGATAATTGAATGAGGATATCCAAGATATAATTTTACACATATTTTTTTGGATGTTTTAAATTTTGTCTATCTTCTGAATAGTTTTTTTTAAGAACGTTGCTAATATTAGTGTGGCATAATGAAAAATAGATGATACTTTCTATGTTTTCACTTTTGTGTCAATTTATGTTTTAGTTTTGTGATAATAACTGTTAAGGATGTTTACTGCCTAACACAATGAATGTAGCCAGTAGAAGGAAAGTACTTTGTGAACTGTTGGATGCTATTGATGTCAGCATAATTATAAGTCATAAGGTATTGGATTAGTATTGAAAAAATAGTGAGGTTAACATGGTTTACTACCATACATTTGCTTGCTTAGTATTTAAATAAACTTTAAGATGGAAGATAATAATTCAAGGATTTAAACTTAAATAATTTAAAATTATACTATTCCTCATGTATACAATACAACAAACAACCACACTAATAGCTACATTTTATCAAATTGGATTTAACCTTCTGTAAAACCTCATTTTTCTTATATGAGTTACTATTTACAATACTCAATATCATAGATGCAGATTCCATGAATCTTTAACCCGACTTTCATTCGAAAAACATGAATTGTTAGTTGTAAAAATATTGCCTCAACTCTATAATTAAAAACAAAATAGAACTTGGCTAAGAGTTTAACATAAAACAGAGCATATAAAATTTAGATGCATTTTTCATTAATTTCCAAAAAACATCATATATGAAGATTCCATTAAACTCTAACCCATCTTCCTTGGCTTCTAAATGTATAACGTGAGAAGAAGCTGTAAAAATATTACCTCAACTCTATAATTAAAAAACAAAACTTGGATAAGAGTTTCCAATAAAACAGAGCATACAAAATTTAGATGCATTTTTTTTATTAATTTATGAAAAATATAGTATATACAGTTTCCATGAAACTCTAACCCATCCTCCTCGGCTTCTAAATGTAAAACGTGAGAAGAAGCTGTAAAAATATTACATCAACTCTATAACTAAAAAATAAAACAGAACTTGGCTAATAATTGAACATAAAATAGAGCATACCACATTTTTTATGCATGTTTCATTAATTTTTCAAAAACAAAGATTTAAAACAAATTACAATCGATCCTTAAGACAAGTTCATATTAAAATAAAAAAAATCATATCTTCTACTAACAATATATCATAACATGAATAGTTCTGATGCCCACAAGAAATCAAAATTAATCCGCACAAAAATAACCATACAAGGCAGCAAAATGTGTGAAAAGATTGATGCAATCCTAGAAAGGAGAAGAGAAAGTATTGAGAAAGGTGGCCACCATCTCTTTTGCACTCAAGAGAGACAAGACTTAGGCAACCAATATTAAAATAAAAAGAAAATATGTATGCTCTGTTTTTCAGAATAGAAAGAAAATTCACCTTCCAATATTAATTTTTGGCTATTTTCAAACCAATACTAATTCCAACAATATACACTAACATCAGAGACTCAAATATCAATTTCTATTTTCTCCTGATTACAAGCGGTTTGAACCTTTTCTCTCTTTTCCTCAGTATGATGTTCATCATGCCTTGATCCAAATTTTGTATCAGCAGCAGAAACACTTGATATTTGATTATCGATAGAAAATCGATTCTGAAAATTTTTCAAAGCATCCAACGCCTCTTCCATTATATCATAAGATTTGTATAAGCTCTATTTCACTCTAATAACCATATCTGCACAAGTATGCCATGATTCATAAATTCCAATCTCCTCACCATGAAAAACAACATAATATCTCTTATTATTTCTTTTCTTCTGTAGATCTATCGTATATGCCAGTGCAAAAAAGTGATATTTTCTTTTACGCTTTTACCAATATCTATAGATTTTTTTTTGAATAATAGATGACTCTGTTTGTTTCATATTTCATCTTTTAATGGACATAATTAATTTTATTTTATTTAAAATGGTTATTGGTTAGGATTAATACTTTTAAGATGAATGAATTAATTATATTTTGAAAATGAATGAAATTTTTTGAAAAAGACTAACATATTAAATTGATTGTCACGTAAAAAATTAGAGCAATAAATAAGATAAAGAATAAAAATTTAAATTTTAAATTTCAAATCTAAAACTGTAAAAGAAGATATGAAAGTAATTTTCAATACTAAAAAGTTAATTCTGGCCATTATAGCCATATTTTGTCCGGCCATTTAGTATTACCTATATATTAAAATCAAAATCAAATAAAAATATAGCCATACTGAATTGATTAATATATAACTGCATGGTTTGCTCCGACTTAGCTTTCTAAGTTTGACAAAATGAACTGTACGTGAGTGAAGTCATATCTGGTATTGTACTCATTAATTTATCCGGTATTGTGTCGCACACTATTATTCTATAGAGTAAAATTTTTATTTCACTTTATTAATCAATTAATCATATGAATTAAGGTTACCGATAAATTTATTTTTGTTGTTAGCTTACCATCCTTAATTGCATTCAAGATTGGATGTCATGCTATTTATTCAACATCTATGAAAAGGAAGTTGCCAATTGAGTTTTTTTTTTTTTTTACTTTTTATATCCAGGAGTAAAGTTTAATGTTCAAAGGAAAACTTTGACTCCAACACAAGTATTTTGGCATTGGGAATTGTTTTATCTACATCCAGATAATTTATTAGTAATTTTAAAACTTTTTAAATTGAGTTATTATTTATTAATTAATGTGGGGAAGTGTTATTACTGACATTTGTCTTTTTAATTGGCAGATGACAGTACATGCCCATATGATTAGCCTAATTGAAAGCAACTAAACGAGTAACTCTACATCATAAATATTATAAATTTCACATGGAAATTAAAATATTTATTTCTCTCTTGATCTTGGAAACAATTCATATTAATATTGTGAAAGCCAAATGAACTTCAATTTTTAAATAAATTCAGAATATGCAACTTCTCTTAATTTGAAAATGAAGTAAATGTATAGCGAATAAATCTTAATATATTAGAATTACAATTACTAATTACACATAATTCTATAAAAATTAACATGCAAATTATATGCACCTGATCACACTTACTCCATGGATCGAGTTGTAAAATTACACAGACCCACTTATTATCTTTGTTAATTAAGACAATAATCTAACTTGAAGGGCTTAAAGAAATTAGGAGCCTCAATCTCCAGAAATTGAAGCTGCAATTCGAAAAGGTGCATATACAACATCCAATCACCATTACCAGCAGAACTTGGCAATGGCATTACATAACCAGTATTGCCACCCCATGGGAAATGATATGATCCAAACACAGGCAAATCCCATCCAAAATCCATCTCACAAACTGGAAATCTTTGCCCCGACGACACCACAAAAGCCGGTCCATCATCTCTACCATTTGTACATATTTTCGCCACGGCTGGTTCAGGTCTATGAGTTTCTATCCAATCAATCAACCCTAGAAAATGCTCTTTCGTCACTGCATTTTCTAAAAAATCATGGACTATATTGGCCACACGATTCAAAGGGTATTCAACAAGATTATCAATTCTTTCAGAGTCATATGGGATTGAGAGTACATTTCCAATGTATGTACTCATCTTTTTAATATTATTGTCACCTAATCTACACCCAGGGCCGATGAAGGCCCTGTGCAAAGTGGGCTATTGCACAGGGCCCCCAGCTTGCACAGGGCTCCAATTTTTTTTTTTAATTTTTGAAAATAATTTGGTTCAAGTTAGGAATAGGGTCTAATTTATTCTGTTTTTATCTAAGAACAGGGCCCCTTAAATATTTAAGACGGCCCTGTCTACACCTCCCATCCACCACTATCCCCATCTGTGACATCTTGTCATATATGACATCGTTCTTAATAGCTCATTTGGCAATTAATTTCCATAAAAATGCACTAAAAGACTCGAGTTTAGTCCTCTTACATCCATTAAAGCTAGCAAGTGACTGCAACTTAATAAGCTCCTCAGATTTGATGTAATATATGCGACTTATGAGCTGATGATCATGATTAATTTTGATGAAATTAGAGTCGTCTTTGGGAGGTAAAAATGAGGAGATGGGTACGTATAAATTGTGAAGAGAAGGATCAATGTGGAGAATAGGACGTCTTGGATTTAATGAAGATCGCCTGAAAGATGGGAGAATTGAAACAGGCTTAGCTTTAGAAATTTCTGCCCATGAAACAAGAAACATGTTGGTTGAGTAAGCATCTGCTATGCGATGATCAAATGCATCCTACCACCATACCTCCACACTTGAGTTCTGTTGCCTGAAAATTATATATTCATCAATTTAAAATTATCAAAATGAATGAAGGAGATAAAAGTAATTGGCGAGAGAGACAAATTAAATAGAAAGCAATTTTCTTCAATTCGCCAGATATGCAAATATATCTATATTTTGCTTTATATTATTTATTAAAAAAATTGTCACGTCTCATGATTCAAGGGTTTACTGTTTCAATTAGAATTGACTAAAATATATTTGTATATCTAATAAAATAAAATATAATTATAAAAGACTTAATATTCGCATGTTACACACTAATTTTTAATGAATGGAGAAGGAAGATAAGTATTGAAAAAATATTAAAATCATAAACACACAATATACATACTATATTAGGTATTACCATAACTAAAATTACTAATATGCAAACCTACTCTAATGCCATATTAATTTTTTTATAAATGAAGGGGGAAGAAAATTATAGGACCATAACCATATTAATTTTTTATGAATGTAGGATGAAGACAATTATAAAACTATTATAGGGGAGTATAAAGAGCACAAACATGCTTTGATACTGAGGAAAATAATTATAAGAGTATTAAGACCACATACTTGCTCTTATACCATATTAATTTTTTATGAATGGAGTAGGAAAACAATTATAAAAAAAGTATTAAGACTATAAATATACTATTATACTATATTAATTTTTTTTATGAATAAATGAGAAAGACAAATATAGGAGAGTATATTAAGACCATAAAGCTGCTTTAATACCATATTAATTTTTTTTTTTTATTAATAGAGGAGGAAGACAATTTAGGAGAGTATTATATTGATATATTGAATGCTATCGTAACAATTAATTTTTTTTTATGAATGGAGAAGAAAGATAATTGCAAAAGAAAATTAAGAATATAAACTCATAACATATATTGGCATATTAGATCCTTATCATTATTGACGGAGTCTGCAGGGACAATGAGCCCCCGCGCGCGCACATACAATATATATATATATATATATATATATATATGTGTGTGTGTGGTGTTGAAGCCACGTTGTTGTCCCTTCATTTTTTAAAAACTAAGAAGAGAAAAAAAATATATAAATTCTAAAATTTTTAATCAAATTAATTTAATTTCTTCAGATCAATTAAAAGATTGAAAATAAATTAAAAGAATAATAAAAAAAATTAAAAAAAAATACAAAGTTAAGATTTTTATTTTTTAATTTATTTTTATTTTTTAATAATTTTATTTTGTTATTAATATTTTTAATATTTTTTAATAATTTTTGCATTAATTATATTTGTTAAATTTTTTTTTTATTTTCTTTGATTAGTTTGTCTTATTAATATATTAATAAATTTATTAAATAATTATAGTACATGAAATGTCAAATACCGAGATAAGAAGGGCTTTAAAAAAAATTTATTGAATCCTTTTGAATAAAGTCCTCGCTTCGCCCCAGTGCATATATACATATCTAGTGTTATAGATATATGGTGTTGGAAGCTATCAAGCATATCAAGTATCCTGGAAGGTCATGTATATACATCACACGTGTCCTTTTTGTTACTCATTGCAAGGCACTTCTCCCAATTTTTATGTACACTTCTTTAGATTATATTCTTACAGGAAAAAAAAAAAAAAAGCCAACCCCCTTGTAAAACATACTATATTTTGTTATCAAATTCCTTTCTAAAATCTAATTATACCATAAATTCATATCATGCTTAAAAATCAAAATATTTTATTTATATATTTTATCATATAAATTTATTTAAAATAATTAATTTAAATAATTTTTTAAAAAATATTTTAAAAATATATAAAAATTATTTAAAAAATAACATATATTATTAATTTATCAAAATAGTATTCATCAGTATTTTTTTTTGTTTAAAAATTTTACTCTTTTTTTTATTTAAACTTTGGTTTCGCCGCTACTTATCATAATTAAAAATGACTGGTACTAGTTAATTAGGTAATAAACTCTTACCATATATATATATATATATATAAATTAAAACTTATATGTTTCTTTCCTAATGAAAGTGAGATTACTTTTAACACTTCCTCTTAATTGAAATTGTGAACTATTATAAGAAAATATTATATCCACAAATACACACAATATATGATTGAAATGACAAATACTAAGTAATTAGGTAACAATTAAACTCTTATCATATATAGGGCCGATCCGGAGATTTGGGTTGCCCTAAGCAACTGAAGTCTCTGGGCAATTACTTTTAATTTTGAGCCATTCAAATTGAAAAAATGATGATCAATGTGGCCTTTTTTTTGGCACAATTTTTTTATGTGGCCCATAATACTCTGAATATACTGTCTCTCTCTTTTGTTTTATTTTGCCTCTCTTTTAACGTATATATAAATTTTCTTTAACATAGACAGTTGGGTGTCATGGTTTATCCTAAAGTCGGAACTGATTATATATTAACACTTATATTACCTTCCCATCTATATAGGATTACTCTTCAACTTATCACCAGAACTAGAAGCGTACAAGCAAATAACCAATATATTATTTTTTTTTATTATGTTCTATTTTAACGTATAAAATTATAATTTCTTGAAAATGTTGCATTAATTATTAAGTTTCTGATAAGGATTTAGGACCTAAACTCATGGTTGAATTCTCCACGCAAGACAAACAGTAAACTATATTATCTCACCATTTGCTAATACTTTATTTATATTCAAGAACAGCCAAGCACATAATTAATTATAAGGGTGGCACCTCATGTATAAAACTAATCATATGAAATTACGAATATTTATATTTGATTAATCAAGTGGGTTAATTAGTCAAGTTTTCTTAAACTCATGGAAAACTTAACCAATTAAATGATATTTAAAGAGATATGAGATATATTCATCTTAATTAACAATTTCTTGGCTAGTCTCCACTTATATCAATAGATATAAATAACACAAAATCACTTACATTTTATTTTTAAAATTTTAGTCAAATAGCATTAAAAATTATTTCAAATAATTTCTCCAATAAATATAAATAAGTAATATGAGATAAAATATACGCGTAGATTATTATTTATTTTCTTATAAATTTAATTGTTTTACAATTTAAAATTTGAATATCATATGAAGATGATTCTTGTATGATTGAATTAAATATTAAAAATTATATGTAGATTATAATTAAAAATTAATCAATAAACAATGCTAAATTTGTAATTATATGTATCGAGTCTTTTTATTATTTTTCAACTAATCAATATATAATAAAATTATCCCATATATTTTTATTACTATTCAAAAAAATCAAAAGACTTATTTTAAAATTTAATAATAAATATGTTATTTGTAATGTTTTTGAATTTTCCAGGTTTTACTTTTCTTTTCCTTTTTCACATAATGATCTATTTTACTTTGATTCTAAATTTTTATTTTTCTGATTTATATAAATTGATTATATATATATATATATATTTAAAATACATTATTAAGATTTCAACTCTTAATTTAAGAGTTGAAAAGTCTTAATTTTTTTTGTGGCGAAGAAACAAGCACTCGGTGACTAGAATACCAATTTAATGACATTTAAACTTCAATTACAATAAGTCCAATTAGCAAATTGACTTAAGTTAACTTCTCTTTTTTCTGTAAATGAGTATTTAGCGATTTGACTTCACTTTCTTTTTTAAATTATCTTTTTGGAGCACTGTCGAGTAGGACTATAAGAATAATAAAATTATGTATATTAAGTTTTAACGAATTAAAGACTCCTGAATAAACGATGAACCAAGTTAACTTTAATTAATGTTTTAAAACTTATAATTAATTTAAACTTGTCAATATATTTGTGCCAAAATGAAAAAGAAAATAAATAAATACAAAAAATATATAAAAAAAAAAAAGTGGCACGGACCTGGACAGCAAGTACACCATCCTTCTTCTTGGGGACGAGTTTGGCTTCAACACTTAAATCAGGATTGTACAAGTTATTTGCTAATTGAAGAAAAAGCTTTGTAGCAATGATAGGTGGAAAAATATCTTCTTGTATTATTGAAGATGATAATTATGGTTCTGGAAATCTGCCAACTCAAAATAGAGAGCTAACTAATCTAACAAACTAATTAAAAGTTTCCTGCCAACTGCTTTATTACAATGTTGCATTTTACTCTTCAATGATAGGTTGCATTCTGCTTGGGTACCATGAACCCTTCTTTTATCTTTTTTGTTGTTGCAATGCATAGTAGTCTCAACGATATCATTTTATATAAATTACACTTCTCCATCTAACCTCAAGTTGGAGATAATCTGAATAGTGAACGAGCTCAACTTGGATCAGAATTTGTTGAAGAGCAATAGGGATAAAGCTTTTGTGAAGAGATCCACCAACTGAGAGCTAGAGGAGATGTTAAGCTTCATCCATCCTTTGTGCTTATTGCATACCAAATGATAGTCAATGTTAAGGTGTTTCATGCATTCATGAAAAACTGAATTTGCTGAAATGTGTAGGGTAGCTTGATTGCTGCACTAGAGAAAAATTGGAAATTGAACTGAAATACCTAAATCTCGAAGCTAAATAAATGAGCCAGTAAAGCTTATACATTGTACTGGCTAAGCTCATGTATTATACTTTAACCAAAGAAAGAGAGACCATTGTTTGCTTTTTGGTTTTTCACGAAACCAAAGTAGAGCCAACAAAAATGAAATATCCAATTATTGATCTTCGTGTTTGTCTACAAAAAGCCCAATCTGCATCACTGTAAGCTTGAATTTGAAAAGAGTTGTTACAGGGATTAAAAAAAAAAAAGCCTTCGTTTGGACTACTTTTGAGATATCTTAATATGTACAAAGCATTGATCCAATGAGTGTCTCGACGGGATTGAAAAATTTGACTTAGTTGCAAAGCAAAATATGGTAATCGACCAATTAATCTCTTATAGGACATGGATCAAGCAGTAAAATACCATCATCAGCTAAAATAAGGGTGCCCTTAGAATTGGTGTTGCAACAACCTTACAATTTGATTACCCAACTTCATCAATCAAATTTAAAATGTATCTTCTCTTATTAATGAACAAACCATCAAAATTGGTGAAGAAAAGCCATGATGTTAGTAATTGTTGGAAGAGAATTACTTGTGACAAGCACATCATCTACGTACACCAGCAATGCAATGAGTATAGAACCTTTAGTGCAAGTATACAACGATCATATGAGGATTGATTAAGACCATAAGACCGAAGCTTTTGAAACTCAATGTTCCATTACCTTAATGCCTACCTTAGACTATAGAGAGACCAAACTAATTTGCAAACTTGGCCAAGCTTAGCTTTAGTATATCCATCTTGGGATAGGGATACCATGTACAAGTCTTCTTTATATACCTATTGAGAAAGATACATTGACATCCAACTGGTGAAGAGGCCATGCCCTAGCTGCTGCGAGAGTAAAACCAATATGATAGTAACCTATTTAACAATAAGACAAAAACTCTTTGTGAAGTCTATTCATTCAATTTGATTATAACCTTTGGCTATAAGGCATGCTTTAAAACGTTCCATAGTTCCATCAACTTTGAGCTTCAGCCTGTAAACCCACTCAAAACTAATGGGTTTCTCATTTGCTGGAAAATCAATCAACCCCAATTATTTCTTTCTAAAGCTTCTAACTCGATTGCATAGCAGCAACCCATTCGTTGTGTTTTGAAGCTTTTGTATATGATTTTGGTTCCTGGACAACAAATATGTTAGCGAAATGGTTGGTACGAATGACTATTTTAATCTGCAGCACTCAAATTGAAAGGTATTTTAACTTGAGTTTTAAGTATCTTTCTTGTAGGATCATTTGCCTCAAAATTTCAAGAACTAAAAATATCTCATGACCATTCAGACCTTGGGTGTGACTGCACCTTTTATTGAGAAAAAGAAAAATAATCACAATAGAGTTTGCAGTGATGGGTGCGACCTCAAAGGCGATGACGCATGAAGTAAGTGCGACTGTTCCAAAAGATGAGCGACCACCCCTGAAATATGTAATCACAGTAGAGCTCACGGTTAAGGGCACGATGAAGTAGATGGGCACTGAATCATTACGTGCGATTGTACCAACCCCAGGCTCGACCACACCTTCATTTAAGGCAAAAATCACATAGAATGACAGTAGAGTTCGTGGTGTCAAGTGCTACCTGGAGCTCAGTGCCAGAGACCTTCTTCGACTGCTATCATGAGGTAGTGTGACGGCACCATTCAATTTTTTTTTTATGAATTTTCTCTCTTCCAATGATTGCTTGCACGAGTTATAATTAGTTTCGAGGAAAATTCAAATTACAAAAAGTGTTACCGTGCTTGCATGGAGTGCAACCGCTCCGACAACTATAGGCTAGAAAGGAATGCAATGTTATCTTTGACATTATAACTTACACTAACCATTAGAGAAAATTCATATCTAGTGATGGCAATGCCTTAGTGCGACTGAACCAGGAGGAAGTACGACCGCAATATACCTCTAGGCTATTATTGAAGTAAAATTTTTTAATGATCTTGATTGGAATCCACTAACCTTCTTTTACAATGGCTAGTTTTACCTTAAATGGCTATGAATACTTCTTAAAACTTCATGTTGAAAAATATAAAAGAGCATTCATTCAAGAATACCAATTTTATTCACTTTGTATTACCGTTTTATATTTATTATATTTGAGTGTTAGTTTTAAGTATTAAATACTATTATAGAGGTTTGGTGTAAGCTTTAAAATACTAGATTTTAGAGTAAGTATGGGTAAAACTCTTATTGGATTGTAAGGAATCTAAAATATTATAAAAATTTAGTATGATCTTATTAAAATACTAAGCTAGAGTTGAGCTTGTAAAAAAAACTCATAGCTATTAAAACCTCAATAAGTTGTTAAGAAAGTGGATATAGGATTGAGAAATCTGAACCACTATAAATTTTTTATGCTCATTCTCTTCTTCTCTTCTCTCTTCTTTATTTGTTAAAATTAATTTGTCCTATTTTCATTAAACAATCAATCCCCCCCCCTCCCCCTTCCCAACACGCCCCTAGCCGCTCTTGGTTGCCATCAAGAGACAACAAGATAGATTAGTCATAAAGAATAAATGTGTAGATGTATAATGTCCAGAAAAATTGACTGTTGAATTGAAGGTGGACTGAGTAAGGTTATTGAATTTATTTTACTTGAATTAATTTACCCACAAATATCTCAATAGTCTAAACTTTTTAACTAAACTAGTAACATAATTATAATTTTAAAATTTAATAAAAAAATAGAAAATCAAATTATTTTAATTAACCTAAAAATATAAATAATTATTCTAAACCATAAAAATATAGAAAAATTTAAATAACAAATTAAAAAAATATTAATGCATAAAATTAACTAAATGATTAATACAGAAAATTAACCAAAAAAAACATATTATCAATTCACCAAATTTTGGATTAGTCAAACACAAAATTTCCATCCCTAATCCATTTTTGTTTACAAAATAAAAAAATAAAAATAAATTAACACACCAACTAAAAATATCAACACTAGTTACACTAACCAAAATTTCAGCAAAGCAACTAAAGATATAAAAAAAAATAGCAACAATATAAACAACAATCCCAAAAAAATGATATAAACCCAACCAAATCAGCATAGAAGAACAACATAATTGAATATATATATATATATATATATATAATCAACTAAAACTTAAATGCTTATCGGGCACTACAAGAAAAACTGAATCAGACAACGGTCATCAGACAACGGTTAAGGAAAAAACCATTGTCTGAAAAAAACAGACAACGGTTTTTTTTTCTCCAAAAAAGCGTTGTCTGATTAGTTTTCAGACAACTGTTTTTGGTTTTTTTTAAGCGTTGTCTATTAGCTGTCATTTTGGTCACACCAGACAATGGTTTTTTAGTGACCGTTGTGTAATATATGTTCAGACAACTGTTTTTCTGGTAATACAAAACCGTTGTCTGATATGATATTTCAGACAACGGTTATTTCGAATGTGTTGTATAATTCAGCGTTTCAGACAACGGTTTTAAAAAACCGTTGTCTGAATTAAGCATACAGACAACGGTTTTAAAACCTTTGTGTAATATACGTTCAGACAAGTGTTTTTTTGTCAAAAAAAACCGTTGTCTGATAAGATGTTTCAGACAACGGTTGTTTAAAAAGTTGTCTGATTAACTGTTCATACCATTGTATAATATATGTTCAGACAACGGTTTTTCGTAAGAAACCGTTGTCTGATTAACTGAGTGTGAAAAAAATGCCTTCATTCAAGAGGGTAATCCCTATACACAAATGAATCCAAAAACACAAATCAAATGAAATCCTCCACTGACAAGTGTTAAACCAAATCCACCAGCATGGTGTCAGAGCAAAAACCACATGATTCAATAAATTATATAACCAAATCTTTGAACAAAGTGTCAAATAAAGATACAAATCGAATGATAGGTACAAATGAAACTTTCAACAAATTTAAATAAGAAACACAAAACTTTCAACAAAGCGTCCAAACAATCTTTCATTAAATTGTGAATGATATAAAAATTTATTCTACAGGCAGCAGGGAGTTGTGACAGGCATTAAGGATGTTGGACCTGCAAGTATAAACGATGGAAAAATTAATGGCAGGACATAATTTCAAAATAGAACTTAAAACAAATGAAATTATTACCATCATGACAGCTGAATCAATTCTTCTTCCTCCCGCATGTAACTACTGTTTTCTTCATCGAGTTTATCAACATATGGGAACGTTGGCAAATGTAGCTCATTCTCAAGTTCTATTTCTATAGATCCCTCATTTTCATCATCACTTTCATCATAGTACTTGTCAGGTAATTTTAAGACAACTGACCATAATTTTTCAAGAGGGTCATCTATGTAATAAACTTGCTTGACATGTTTTCCTAACACAAAAGGATCGTTTAGAAAACCTAATTTGTTCAAATTAACCAATGTATATCCCAAGTCATCTACTTTAACCCCTTTGTTCATATCTACCCAATTACAACGAAAGATAGGAACCCTAAAGTGGTTATAGTCCAACTCCCAAATACTTGTAATAACTCCATAAAATGTATGTGAAGTATGCTCGATATTTTTATCCTTACCCTTCACAAGCATTGTATCGGCATCTACACAAACACCGCTGCACTGAACTTGCCGAGTATCATCAAGTTCTTTGGTGTTGAAGGTAACACCGTTGATTCTATAGCCACTGAATGTAGCTACATCCTTGTTAGGCCCTGCTGCAATCCACATTATATCCTTAGTTACTGTATTCTTCTCATCAAGTAATTCTGATGCAATCTGTCCAAAAAATTAAATTGGCCATAAGTATGATATAGCCTTTGAGAGAAGATAAATATTGTAGTATTTCAAAAGAATTCACAAGTACAGGGCATTCATTATTTTTCAGTAAAATATATAAAGAAACAGGCCTATTTTTGATGCAAATTGCAGGTAAATTCTTGGGCTATAAGATTTAACCTTTTTATGAAACCACTTAGGGAATGTTTCATTTTGCATGTTCTTTAGCCACTCTTCATCATTTTCATGTTGTGGATATATTTTCACCAAAGAAGCCATATGTTCACTGCAAGTAAAATCAACTTTATTAATTTTTGAAACAAAATGCAGAAAATAAGGAAATAACAAAAACAAATTGAAGTAACTTACTCAAAATATGGTCGAACGTCATTACAATTTTGGAGAAGACACAAATGTGCTAGGTGCAAGTCCTTCTTACTTGGCGTTATCACTGTTGCACCAGATAAGGGTCTGTATTTTGCGTCGTTCTTATCCCTACTATTTTTCGGCAATCCAACAGTTGCTTCTTCAAAGTTGACCAAACACTCAACGGCCTCTTCTGCAACATAGGCCTCAGCAATGCACCCTTCCAGACGAGCCTGATTCCGTACATAACCCTTGAAAGTCTTCATATATCTCTCGAAAGGGTACATCCAGCGAAGGAAGATTGGCCCACAGAGCTCAACCTCTCTCACAAGATGAATTGAGAGATGGATCATTATATCAAAGAAGGAAGGGGGGAAGTACTTTTCTAGCAAGCATATGGTCTCCACCAACTGAGCTTGCATTTTTTCCAGTTTATCCACCTTGATGACTTTACTGCAAATTGCCTTGAAGAAGAGGCAAAACCTAATAATAGTGCACCTAACCTGTTTTTGTAGTACTGACCGAATTGCGATGGGGAGTAAGTGATGCAACATTGTATGGCAATCATGAGATTTCATTCCAACAAGTCGAAGATTTTCCATTGATACTAGACCCTTAATGTTTGAACAAAAACCATCAGGTAACTTCATGCCAACCAAGGAGGAGCAGACAATCTTCTTTTCTTTATGCAATAAGTTCCAAGATGCCGTCGGCAACTTCTCTTTTTTTCCGGGAGTTTTTGGCCTCAGCTCCGTTCTTATTCCCATTTCAGCCATATCAAGACGGACAGACTCCTTATCTTTTGACTTCCCTGGTATATTTAGCAAGGTACCAGTCAAAGCTTCACATATATTTTTCTCGATATGCATCACTTCAAGGACATGCCTAACCGGCAAAAATTTCCAATACTCAAGTTGGAAAAATATAGACATCTTCTTCCAAATAGGTCGAGGTTCACATTTATTCAATCGAGGTTAGCGTTGTGTCTTACCATAGACATGGCCCCTTAGTGGTTGTACCCTTTCAAAGACCTCCTCTCCAGTTAACGGAATAGGAGCCGACAACTTCTCCACGGTGTTATCAAAGGCTAATTTTTGCCTTCGATATGGATGATAACGGGGCAACCACCTACGATGCCTCATAACCACCGTCTTACGATAATTTGCCAACCTGGTAGCTTTTGTTTTATCAACACAGACAGTACAAGCATTATACCCTTTAATGATATTGCCCGACAAGTTGCCTAAGGCTGGATAATCACTAATTGTCCACAACAAAATTCCCCTTAGCATGAAGAACTCTTTCTTATATGCATCATACACTTGGTTCCCATTCCATAACACTTGAAGATCTTCTATAAGTGGCTGAAGGAACACATCAATATCATTTCCGGGCTGATTCGGTCCGGATATCAACAAACTTAACATAATATACTTTCTCTTCATACAAAGCCAAGGTGGTAAGTTGTAAATACATAGCAAAACAGGCCAACATGAGTAATCAGTTGATAATCCACGGAAGGGATTGAATCCATCGGTAGATAAAGCTAACCGAAGGTTTCTTGTCTCCGAAGCGAACTCAGGCCACTTTTGGTCGACAACCTTCCATGTCTGTGAGTCTGCCGGATGTCTAATTTTACCATCCTTTTGTCGCCCGGTGTCATGCCAAGTCATTTCCTTTGCAATTTGAGCTGTATTGAACAAATTCCTCAACCTTGGTATTAATGGAAAATACCATAGAACCTTAGTAGGGACCCCTTCCAATTCTTTTCCTTTCTTGTCCAGCTTCCATCTAGAGGCTCCACATATGCGGCAAATTGTCTCATCTTCATCTCTCTCACCACGATATAAGAGACAATCATTCGGACACACGTGTATTTTTTCATACTCCATACCCATAGCACATAAGGTTTTCTTGGCTTCACTGAATGAAGAAGGGATACTATTGCCTTCTGGAAGCATTGACCCAAGCAAAAGAAGAATATCAGAGAAGCATGTATCAGAAATGCCATGCTTTGCTTTCAAGTTATATAACTTGACTAAAGCTTTCATCTTAGTATAACCCTTGCATCCCAGATAAAGGGGTTCATGTTCACCTTCAACATGGTTAATGAAATCAGAGGAATCTAATGAAATATCATCATCGTCGACATTATCATGCCCCGTTCTTATGTTAGTTTGATCAACTGATTCTGAGAAACAATCGGTTTCAGCAACTAAAGGACTCCCTTATGGATTTGACTCTCCGTGCCATATCCAGCAAGTATAGGTTTGATCAATACCATATTGGAAAAGATGATCCCTAACAGTTTGAGCCTTCCACGATTTACTGTGAGCGCATCTTAAGCATGGACAACTAATTTTTGTTTCATCAAACCCATTCTCAAATGCAAACATTAACAACTCTTCCACACCTATTTGAAACTCTCTTGTTCTTCTATCAACCTTCAACCAAGATCTATCCATCTTTGAGTTGGACCAGTTCTGCAATTTGAGCAATAATTCAGTTAGTTGGACCACTGAATTATGCCCAAAAGTCAAATAGAACCTGGAAGGGAAGTATATTCACCTCAGATGCGAGATCAGATGTTGCAGCTAACTTCTATGAAGGTTTCTCGAGGACAGCTATCATATGGTTGTTGTGGTTTGAATAAAGTTGCATGACGAAGCTTGGACTGTTATGTAATTGTTCAACCTGAAGGAGAAAGAAAAAGGGTTCACATATAGAACTTAAAAGTTGTCATTGAAAAGAAAAGCTAGCACCAAGAGCAAGGAAAGGGGTATTTCTTGGTTACAAGTCAGGAGTGAAAGGTTTTCTGTTTATAGATCTCACAACAAAATAAATTTTAAGAGACGTTTTAAAAAACATTCAACTTCATTCAGAACAACCTGAATCCACAAATAATCCTCAATTCACTGACACAACTCAACATACCATTTCAACTGATAGGCATCAAATTTTAGCCAAAGACTTATAAACAAGCAGAGAAATCAGAAGCATGGACACATACTGTAGATCTTGAAATTTAAGCAGAAAATTGAAGGGACAGAACAACATTATAGTAACCTGAAAATATCAATGCAACATTATAGTAATCTGAAAATACAATGCAATAATTCAATTAGATTAAACAGAGGAATGAATTCTATGGGACGATCTATATGGGATGATTACTTACGGCTCATAAGTAAAAAAATAATCTTCTTTCGACTTAATTGGGACAATGCAGTTACTGACAAATGAGACGGCCGGCAGCAAGGAGACGGCCGGCAGCAAGGAGACGGCCGGCATTAATGAAGACCGCAGCAAGGATAGTGGTGCTTTAGGAGAGTGGTGCTTAGGGTTTGGTAGCGAGAGAACCACGACTAATGAAGCTGAAAGAGGAATGAGAGATGAAGCAGAAATAGAAGCTTGGACGTTTAATGGAAGTTAGATTTTCTTCCAATTTCACTTCGCTAAGGATCCACTGGCTATTTGCAATGTATGGAAGTTAGGCTTTCTTAAGCCAAATAAACTTGACTAAGTATTAAAAGCTAAGGTTTGGATTTATAAATATTTCATTTACCCATTAAAAATTTTAAAGTCCACCGTTAAATAATGATTTAGATATAATATGATATTATATAAGTAGGAATACAAGTATATATTATAAATATATATAAGTATATACATGTATATAGAAGTATATATATATATATAAGTATATATTAGTATATATACAAGTATATATATTAGTATATGTTAGTATATATACAAGTATATACAATTATATATTAGTATATACAAGTATGTATATTAGTATATACAAATATATATACTTGTAAATATACAAGTATATACAAGTATATATATTAGTATATACAAATATATACAAGTTTATATTAGTATATATACAAGTATATATAAGTATATATTATATTAGTATATAATATATATATATATTAGTATATGTTAAATAATGATTTAGATATAATATGATATTATATAAGTAGGAATACAAGTATATATTATAAATATATATAAGTATATACATGTATATAGAAGTATATATATAAATATATATAAGTATATATTAGTATATATACAAGTATATATATTAGTATATGTTAGTATATATACAAGTATATACAATTATATATTAGTATATACAAGTATGTATATTAGTATATATAAATATATATACTTGTAAATATACAAGTATATACAAGTATATATATTAGTATATACAAATATATACAAGTTTATATTAGTATATATACAAGTATATATAAGTATATATTATATTAGTATATAATATATATATATTAGTATATGTTAGTATATACAAGTATTCGTTAAAATTTTTCAATGTTAGAATTATTTAGTTTTTGCTCAATCTAATTTACATCAACACTAAATTTTATAATTATATAGGGTTCCATAGAAATTTATCACTACTAATTATTTAAATTGTATTGCCTTAAGCACTTATGGATGAATTATAAATTGAATTTTATGAGTTATCTATATAAGTGAATTTGTAAAGTTAAATTAACAAAAATTTGAAAAATTCATTTTGTTTCAAAAGAGGGATGTCAAAACTTGAGCAATATTTTGAACCCCCCTTTATTTCCCAAAAAAATTTTCATTTGCCCCCATTTATTTCCCAAAAAAATTTTCATTTGCCCCCATTTTAATTTCAAAACACGGCCGTTTTGAAATTTAACAATAAACCTAAACAGACCCTCTTTCGATTTCTCTCTCCTATCTCCTCCTTCCCTCTTTCGATTTCTCTGTGTATACCTAATTTGTTTCCATTCTCACGGGTAGAAAGATTCAGAAACTAAACCCAAATTTGTTCTCCTCCTTCCCTCTTTCGATTGCTAGACCTAACTTTGTTCTCTTCCTTCCCTCTTTTGAAATCTTCAGTCTTGACCTAAAAACGCACGACACATCCATATTTCTTCTTCCTCTTATACCTTTCTCTCTAACCCGCCCGCCACTCACTGCGGCTCTGCATTCACTCCCTCAGTTCCAGCCTTTGAGGTTCGTTATATACTTTTGTCGCTCTGCAATTTTTTTTAATTCTATCTGTTATTATGTTATTGTATAATATTTTCTTCCTCTTCTTAGTTCTTAGAAGTTTGTTTTATAAACCATTTTCATGAGACTTAGTTGCTGTTGTATTTTCTGCTTCTTTTTGTTTCCGGCTGCAATGAGTAGAATACTGCAAATGTCGCTGTTAATATTTTTTCCTGCTCCGAAATACAGCCCATGTCCTGTTTGTTAATCTTTGACTAAATTTTAGCCATGTGAATATTTTTTTACTGGAAGAGATAGATAAGCCTTTCAGTGGTTAGGACACAGGAATTTGAAATATTGAGATTTGACTTAAATAAAGCAATAGGTTTTCTTTGATTTGATACAGTTCAGGTTCATGGTTGTGGACACAGGTCTTGTTGAATGTGGCTTTAGAATAGGTGTCATTTCAAATGCACCTGAAATAAGTCCTTAACCACTTTCTATTTTGTTTTAGTATCGTAGTAGGATTTTAGTTTAGCCGTGTACCAATTAAATTATGAGTTATTTGCTTAGCAACGTGATAAAATGCAGGCTTACATCAACATTCTACAAAAATGCATTTTCACATATAATTCTTACCTGTTGGCTGATGCTTATCAAACCTGCAGCTGTTTCCTGTGATTTTCGATGTTTAAACTGGATGATTTCGTACAAAATGTAACTTTTAATTTGTGAATGCAGGTGCTGATTATGGCTCCTTCGAAGAAGAAACAATCGTATCAACTACCCACCCGTTCTTCTCCCCGTGTATGTAAACAACAAGCCCGGTCTTCCCCAAATCCAGCCACAATGAGAGTGGTGAAGGCTATCTCCAGGACACGGACAATGCACCCAGAAAAGCCATCGACTTCTTCCCCCGTATCTTCGAAGAGGAAGTCAATCTCTGAAAACTTGGAAAAAAAACTGTCCAAGAAAAGAAAGCGAGTGGATAAGGTTAAGTCAAAATCAAACGAGGACGATGTTGCAGGATTAAAACTGCTGAAACGAGGGTGTGTCTCCATGCACCGAATTGTTAGACGGAAGATCAGTAGCCAAAAGCCTACAGTTTCATTTAATGCAAAGGGAGCACCATTTGGCAGGGCTGCTTCAGAGATGCAATCATAAATCGGAGTTTTAGCAAGGTCTAAAGCCCCGATATGGCATGATTCCTGGAAGGAAGTTGCTGAAGATGTCAAAACAAAGATTTGGGATTGTGTCCAGGTTATGCAAAATCCTTCCCACACAATTAATTTATATACATTAGTTTTTCAATTGCTTTATACACGTTGGGTTTTCAGTAACTTATTCATCTAATTTTATTTTTGTGGTTTATGTATGTAGATGGCTTTCGTTGTACCACCGACTTCCAAGAAAATGGTACTGCAGTCTGCTGGTCAAAAATGGAGGGAATTCAAATGTCGGTTGACGAGACTCTATGTTCTTCCACACCGTGATGAACCAGAGAAGCTGCGGTTTCCTCCAGCTGACTTCACATTCATTGAGCAGTCGCACTGGGACATTTTCGTTGCTGATCGTCTGGGAGTCGAGTTTAGCGTAAGGAAATCTTCAATTTTCTTGTTTCTTAATTTAGTTCCAAATGGTAATCTGGATTCCTTTTTCATACTTATGATGTTTTGTTCCTTTTTGTCTTAGAAAATTGATGAAGAACAACACAAGAGAAGTATGCAGAACGAGTATCCTCATCGTTTGTCTCGAAAAGGATACGCGAACTTGGAAAGTGAATGGGTTAGTGTTGACTTGTGTATTTAATTTTGCTTTCTATGACTTGTGTATCGTCAATATAGATTTATAATGCTTCTTAAAACATGTTTATATTACTAATAAGGTCATCCTCTATATATATACATGCAGACTGAATCCCATCCTGAAGGGATTTCAGAGATCGATCGATCGAAGGCTTGGATCCTTGCAAGGCAGGACAGACAAGGAAAGTTTAAAGATGAGAGAGTGAAGCACAAAGCTGAGGAAATCGTAAGTTCTGATTTTCGATTCAAGTTTCAACTCAATTCATCAGCTTTTATTGTTTACTAATTTATTAACTACATCCATTTTGGGTCTATTTTTTAGGAGTCATTAAAGGAGCAAGTTAGTTCAGGTGAAGTAGTTGAACAAGGCGCTGATGATGTGTTATCGAAGGCGCTTGGTAAACCAGAGCATTCTGGAAGAGTACGTGGCCAGGGAAGGCACGTGAAGCAATCTGTCTATTTTGGTCTCCCAAGACAGAGAAAAGCAAAGAATTTTGATGAAAAGATACGGGAGGGGGTTCAAATGGTCATGGAGGAGGAGACCAAGAAAATTATAGCACAGAGAGATGCATTTTGGGCTACTGAAATTGCCAAGATTAGAGCAGAATTTTTGTCAAAGCCTGTGTCTAGTCCAAACATGCCTTCCCAACAAGCAAGTTGCTCCAATTCCATTCCTATTGTGAAGGATCAAGAGGCGCAAGTGCCGGTTGTGAGGAAGAATTTGAGTACTGAATTTGATGCAAATTCTGTTGAAGCAAAAAGGAGTCTCAATTCAGATGAAGCAAAAAGGAGCCCCAATTCTGTTGATGATGAGAAGGTCCTTGCTTTGGAGAAACTGGAGGTGCTTGATAAGGATGATGTTCATGAGGTTGCTGCTGAGATTGTTGCAGATGTTGATGAGGTTGCTGCTGCTGAGGAGGCAGAACGTATCGAGGTTGTTGCTATGGTTGCTGATGCTGAGGAGGCAGAAGGTATTGAGGTTTCTGCTAATGTCAAAGGTCCCAATAATGAGGAGGTTGAAATAAAAAATGATGACATTGTTAAAAAAAATGATGATGATGGGTTTGATAATCAAGTGAAATTGGCGAAGCTGGCCATAGGATCACCGAGCAATATTGTTGCTTATGCAAAGGTTGTTGAAGTCCCGGTTGTTGAAGGACATGAGCCATCTCTCCATGGAGTTAAGATTGCACAAGAGAATGCAAGAGTGTCGATCACTCGTACAATTCAAGGTTTGAGGATACTACTTAATATTTATTCTAACTTATAATGATTATATTCAAACATATAAATAAATGTAATTTTTCCATGTTTTTTATATTTACAGACGTCAATATCCCATTCCCAGTCGGCGATGAAATTGTTACTGTGGACTAAGCCGTGGGTACTTTTATAGCATGGCCGAGAAATTTGATTGTGCTGGATGGGGTGTCTAATCCAAAGGTTAAGTTTTGAGAAATGAAACTTTGCATAATTGATTTTTTTTTGCTATTTACTGTGTTCACATGCCCCCCTTTATTTTCAGAGTTTTAAAAAAGCTTGTGTGAAGAAAAAAGCCTCCAAGAAATTAAAGAAGCCTGTTATTATAGAAGCTGATATGTTTGAGGAGGAGCTGCATGTTCAGATGGGTGCTGATTATCCAGCGTCTTTGAAACGTTTGTGGCTGTGGGCGAAGGATGCCTTAAGCGATGATCGAACAGTTAGTTTTGCCCTAAGTGAAGAAGCATTTGGTGTGAGCAAAAAGCAAGTTGTGTTCTTACAAGATCTACATGCTGTGTGCGCCGGAGGTGAAATGTCCGGATCCATACTTACCATATTTATTCAGTAAGTTTCCAAGTACAATAGCTTTTTATTTTATTTGTTAATTGTGCTGGAATTAAACTGATAATATGTACCAACTATTACTTCATTTTGTATGCAGCTACTTGTATGAATATGTCAAAAGGCATAAAATGGTTGATATGATTGGCTTTGTGGATCCCAGCATGATTGGTGCCATTGGATGTGGTAATTCAGGGGGGAGGTCACGTATACTTGCGAGTCGATTTAAGGGGGCTAAAGAAGGGCAATACTTTCTCTTGCCATTCAACGATGTGTGAGTATTTCTTTACCTTTCTTTTTTATCTGCTATTGTAGCTAATGAGAGTTAGTAGCTAAATAACGCTGCTTCTGTATGTGATTGTGATTGATGTTATGAATTGAGCCTTTGTGATTGCTATTTTGGTGATTCAAATCACTGTTTCATTGTCGGTTCTGTATTTATTCAGATCTTTTTGTTCAATGAATTGTTTGGCGTTATGTTCTTCCAAATATGAAGAATTGCTTGTATTTTATTTTGTTATTTCGTAGGAATCACTGGGTATTGACTGTTGTAAATCCGACGGGAGAGGTAGTCTACCACATGGACCCTCTTAAACGTCGCATTACTAGCCAGGAATGGATAGAGGTTGTTGACAAGTAAGTTGCGAGTCTGCCTATTTAGTCTTAAGTTGTTAAATTTGGGGAAAATGCAATTTTGTTAACTTATATTGTGTTTCTTGTAGTGCCATAAAGTTATACAAAGAGAGTGTCAACAAGAATGTGAGGAGGAAAATTTTATGGGAGAACATGGCGGTATTATTTTTCTCATCATTTCTGATTTATACAATTTATACAATATGTTAATTGCTTGTTCTATGAAAGAAATATTGCAAAATTTGGACTGCATTTTTTCATTTGAGTATAAACTTGGAGTCCACAAAGCATTTTCAGTTGGTCTGCATTTTCATTTCCAATTGCAGCACTGCTGGCATTACTTGTATACTTGCTCGTATATATTTGGATTGCATTTTTTCGTGTTGGTTTGCATATGGGTTTACATATGGATGTAACATGTGGTACTTCATTTTTGTTTTCATTTGCTATTTCAGGGGGTTCCTGTGCAGAAAGAGGCCACGGACTGCGGCCTCTTTGTCATGAGGTATATGAAGGAAATCTGTTATGACAAGGAGCTTCAGTTTGCAGCTAAGGTGAGAATTTTAATTATTTTCATTTTTTATATAATAGTTTTGTATTTACCACATGTGGCTAACCAAAATTTGATTCATTTTTCAGTGGCTGCGCAGAGGCAACTTGGAGTATAGTGATGCCGACATCAACGAGATTAGGATTGACTTCGCCAAATATTTCATGAAGCGTCATTCAAGTTGAAGTTAATAGTATAATTCAGTGATATATGTATAGTGTTGATTTTTTTTTAGTTTTTTAATATGTTGAATGGTTGAATTTGTGGAGGTTTTTTTATTCCCAAATTTGCAATCCTCCATTGTAAAGTGTTGTCTTATATGTATAATGTACAGTTTAACAGACAATGGTGGTGAAATGAAAATGAACATTGAAACTATTGTCTAATATTCAGTGTGCACATATTAATCAGACAACGGTTTTTAATAAGAAAGCATTGTATAAACCTTAATTAGACATCGCCTCAATAGACAACGGTTTTTGTCTTCATCAGACAACGGTCAAAAAGCGTTGTCTAAACCTTCATCAGACAACGGTTAAAAACCGTTGTCTGATAAAACTAAAAACCATTGTGGAAACAATCTTCAGACAACGGTTATAAACCATTGTCTGAAATGCTATCAGACATCGCCTCAATAGACAACGGTTTTTGTCTTCATCAGACAACGGTCAAAAAGCGTTGTCTAAACCTTCATCAGACAACGGTTAAAAACCATTGTCTGATAAAACTAAAAACCGTTGTGGAAACCATCTTCAGACAACGATTATAAACCATTGTCTGAAATGCTATCAGACATCGCCTCAATAGACAACGGTTTTTGTCTTCATCAGACAACGGTCAAAAAGCGTTGTCTAAACAATCATCAGACAACGGTTAAAAACCGTTGTCTAAAAATTTAGAAACCGTTGTCTGACAATTTACAAACCGTTGTTGAAACCATCATACAACGGTTAAAAACCGTTGTCTGAAAAATTAGAAACCGTTGTCTGAACTATCATCAGACAACGGCCAAAAACCGTTGTCTGATAAAATTAAAAACCGTTGTGCAAACCAACATCAGACAACGGTTTTAAAACCGTTGTCTGAAATGCTATCAGACATCGCTTCAATAGACAACCGTTTTTGTCTTCATCAGACAACGGCCAGAAAGCGTTGTCTGATTCAGTTTTCCTTGTAGTGGGGGTGAAGAGAATTCGACCAGTGATGAAGAGGAGAAATTCCCAAATAGCAAAAAGCTTAATCAGTAATGAAGAATTTAAAACCATACAACAGATAAAACCCTAAAATAACTAAGAAATTAAAAATTTTACAAAAATTAATGAAAGGAAAAAACTAAAATGAAACAAAAAATATATTAAATTAAGTAAAAGGTAAAAATAACAAACTTACTAGTTATTAATAACTCTCATTGGAGGGAATAAATCGACCGATGATGAAGAGAAAGTGTAACAAGGATAAGAAAAATGCAGATAGAGAGAAAAAAATAGAGAAGAGAGAAGAGGAAAAAAAAGATGGTGGCAGAAAAGAAGAAAGAAATATGTGAGCGAAAGGTATGGCTCCCACTCCTTACGACCTTAGCATTGCTTAGGGCCACACATATATGGATCATGGGCATAAACCTAGTAGATCGAAAAAGAAAAGTGAAGATTCTCATCAAGGAATCACTAACCCCCCTATTGGGTTCAAAATATTGGATATACATTGGGAAGATAGGAAATAACCTATCATTTCCATATGCCTCATTGGAACCGGTCTCTTCTTAGATTCTAGTAGTATGTCATCTTTATTTATAAATATATTATTTAATTTAAACATCACAATCACGTAAACACATAAAATATGGATATTACAAAATGATCAATGAATGGATAACATATATGAATATGAAATAGGCATCCACTTACATGGAAACATGTATTTATATATCAAATGTTCTACAAATTACATAACAAAATCAAAATTACAACATAAACATCCTACTATATTAGTTCTAAGAAAAATAAAATTATATTGATACTAACCTTATACAGTCGCTCCAAGAAAGTGAAATAAATATATATGCAAGAGAATGGGATGGAAATGTGACAGAAAATGATAAAAATATAAAATAATAATAAGATATAAAATAATAGTAGCAAACCAAACATATAATAACTGTAGAATAATACAACATATGATAATAATAAGCAACATAAACCATCCATATTAACAATTTAAATATAACATAGGTTGTTAATGATCAACTCAACATACCCAAAATATCACTAGCAACTACAACAAGATTAAAATTGTAGCATGGCAATAAGATTTATAATAATAAATAATATTCCTCAATTTATCAGCAACACAAATCATGCATAAAATAGGTAACTTGACAATAAAAACTAGATAAAACACAAACACTGAAACTTATATTTGTTGTTAGTTGTTTTTAAATAGTTTAAACATGTTTACTTTAGTTGATTATTATTCCTTGAGGGTTTAGAGGTCCACAATCTTAGAGTCCAAAAGGCCTAGAAGAGTTTGGTGTGTGACTCTCTGATTGTGGATGGAGAAGAAGACCATTACTAATTAGAATGGTGTGAACACTTTAAGAAGTGGTGCTTACATCATTCCTTTTGGCACTCCGGCCAAAAGGAGTGACAGTAATGCCACTCACTTAGGCTTCACATCATCTTGACATACATCTTCTTCTCTAGCTAAAAACAAAGCATCAGATGTCCTTCATAGCAAGGGTTGGAGGTCCTTTATGCTTTTTAGAAGGTGTCATCCATGTTAAGGTAGTGTCTTTTATGGTTTTTGATTAGCATGAGTCATAAAGTCAACATTTACATATTATAAGTGTAACTCTTAGTCTTTTATTAGGTTAAACATTTTACACCAACAAATAAGGAGAAGGAAAGAGGAAGAAAATAAGAAAAATAATAGGATGATACATGGACACGACTAAAAACATTCAATCAATCATCTAACACAGGTGATATAAATTATAATGACATAAATGAAGGGAAAAAGACACAACACCTCCATTGTTAGTTCTTTCATTCTTTAAACAAGAAAAGATGGAAGGGATGTCATCAAGGATTTGCCATCTTCTCCTCTTTTTTGAGGTGCTTGATAGTAGTTGTTGTTTGACATTGTTAGTTTAGTTTGGGTTAGTGGATTTCTTCGCACTCTCAGAGTCATTGGAGCTCTCTCTCTACGTGTCTTTTTTTAGAACACCATAAGTTCCATCTTTAAGTATAAAATAGTATATTTATAGACTATTGGAGCTTCCTTACGAAGTTGTTAATGGAATGGTGTGCTTTTGAGCAGTATAGTGTTAGCATAGTTTGTGGCATGAGGATGTATGAAAAGACATGCTAGTGATAATCTACAAGTGTACGGTTTCGTAAAAGGTAGTAAATGAGAGTATAATATCGTTTCCACAGAAAAAGAATTATTTGACTAACATAAATACAAATTAACAATATTTGAAAAATAATTAATTGACTATTTTGAATTCCTAACAAACTATTTAATTTAAAATTCATATTTATTTCTAATTCAAATTTCAAACAAATGTAGATAAGCAAGTAGGATTAGGTTTTTATTGGAATTAATTCAAATGGCAAAAACTGATTTTCAAAATAATTCAAAATTTTCTTGACTCAAAGATAAAAAATTCCCTAAAATTCAATATTCTTCTTTCTCAAGCAAGAAAACTTTAATAGGTAAATATTAACTTTTCTATTCTTATGAGAAATAATCCTTAACCATTCTAATGCTCAAAGGAATTCAAATGGTCTCTATAAATTATTTTATCTCTAAAATAAATTTCTAAAGTTGTTGATCCTATAATAAAAAATCATACATAGTTCTCACTTATTATATGATTTCAATAAGACAAGCAATTGGTGGCCAATCAATCACAAGCATTAAGAATAAGATCAATAAATAAAAAATTCAAGAAATAACTCAATCAATTTATAAAATACCTATTATCACGAATCCTCTTAATTCCACTAAGAAAATTTGTTGTTCATAGCTAAATGAAACATAAAATCAAAAGAAATATAATTACTAAACATAGAATCCATAATGAGTCTAGAATTTAAATCAAATAAAACAATTAAATAATTGAAACTATTAAAGAATTGAAGCAACGAAAATAAAACTCTAAACCCAATATATTATTTTCAATCTTGATAAGTGAACCCCTATCCAAGTAATTGAATCTTCAAAAGCTCTAGTATCCTTCTTGCTTCCTCTTATCTTTCTTTCTCTCTTCTTAATCTTAGGTTTTTAGAGAAAATGAGATGGAAATGGTAATCTCCAAAAGAATGGCTGCTCATTTCTCTTCAGAATAATGCATTTATAGTGTGCCTCAAATACCAAAAATGCCCTTAGTGTTTTTATGGAGCATTGCCAACTCAACATGTTCAAATTAAGTAGTTAAATATAACATAGGCATGTTCAGAAGATTTAACACGCCCATGTTAGAATAAAATCTTCTATACCGCAATTTTTTAAAAAGTTACAGCTTCAAAAATTTAAACATGGGTGTGTTGAACCATCTAACATGCCCATGTTCAACAATTCTCTTCTAGTCCTCTTTAAAATTTCCTCCCTAGCTCTCTTGTTTCAACTTTGAAACTATCTTTTCTCCATTAAGTTGCTTCATTCTCATTCCATATGCCATAAACTTCTTAACTTACCAAGAAAAACACTGTTCACCATAAAATTCTATAAAATAATTGAAAATCAATGCAAGATGAACTTGTTTCAATTGCAAAATTAAGATAATACAATTTCATCAAGACATTGATAAGATTTTGTCTAACAATAATATCATATCTGTTAACTCTTAATTTTGCACTTGGTGTGAATAATGAAGAAAAGAGAAATTAGGCCAGGTCACAAAGCTTGTCGCCAACTGCATGCACGACTGGCGGCTAGTCTGCACTGCCTGCGGATTAGCCCTAATTTCTGACTCCTATAAATAGGAGTTCACCCCTCTTATTTAAGGATTGAAACTTTTGACCCCGAAACTTTGTCAAAATATATTTAACATAAAAATTAATTCAAATAATGAACTTTCCTAAACTATTATTGGACTTTTTGCATCATTGTTAATTGATTCTTTTGATTTTTCCCATACAAGTTGAACTTCGAAGCGGCAAAACTTTTCAACCCAGCATTAAGAAAAAGCGCTTACCCAAGGTATGTTTCACTTTCCAATCTCATTTTCAATTCGATAATTAGTCAACTATAAAATTGATTAATTAAAACCCTTTTTAATCAAAGGGATGAACTATTTATGGCTTTTATTCCCATTCAAATGAAATAAGTAGGCACACTCAGAATATTACTCCAAGTAACAAGCCCATACTTTAACAACCAAATCCCTCTTTCATTTTAATTTTCTTTTTATATATTATCCTTATTTATCATGTAATACCCCTAATTTTTTATTATTAGATAAAATAAAATAAATTTGGATAAATTAAATAAATAATTTTAATGGAAAATGAAAGGATTTTAAGTGAAATGTATATTTGAACTATATTTGAAGTAAATTTGACATATGCATATATCAAACATATACAACACATATAAAAGAATAATTAATATATATATATATATAGATAAGGATAGAAAGGAAGAGAAGTTGAAATTTGCTTCTTCTTCTTCTTTTTTTGTTCTTTTGGACGTGAGCTTGAGAGAGAGAGACTAGAGGAGAGTTCTTCGATACATCAAAGATTAAAGTAATTTCAAGGATTCAAGTGAAGATTTTGAGGATTTTTCATCAATTGGTAAGTTTTCTCTATCATTTTGTAAGTTTCTTTAGAATTCTATGGAAGAATGATATATTGATTTTGGGGATTGTGTATTAGCATGTTTTATTGGTTTATTTAGATATGTATGAAGATATTGTGAGTAGCTAATGATGATTTTTAATGTTGGATTGAAAGAGAAAAGATTTCTTTTCTTTCTTCTTCTTTGAATGTGTTATGAGAGAAAGTGATGATTGATTGAATAAGATGATAGTTATGATATGTTAGAGTTATATAAGTGTTGAATTGATGGGTGAATTATGGATATAAACTAAGATGATGATTAAGGGTGTTGTAGTGTTGAGTTTGGAATGATTGTGTTCATATGATTGAGAGTTCGTAATACAGGACTTTTGTCTGACACGGCCAGTGACACGACCACATCGTTGGGCATGTCAACGGTGCTGAGTTTAACGTTGATGACATGACCAGTAATACTGTCATGTCCCTAAGCGTGTCATAGTTTCTGTAAGATAAAATAATTGACGTGACCATTAACAAGCCCATTGTTGTTAGGTGTGTCAAATATTTTGTGAGGCAGAATGAATGATACGGGCAATAACACACCTATGTCATTGGACATTTCAAAACTTCTGCGTGATTGGGTTAGTGGCACGGTCAGTAATACGCCCTTGTTGTTGGGCGTGTCACTTGAGAATAACTCTTTTCTTTATTTTTCATTTGCAATTCCTATTTAAATGATTTGATATTGAGAATGCCTTAGAATGTAATATCAAATGGTTGTTTATGGTCACATTTGGCTTAGGCATCGAGAGAGAGTAGTTTGTCCAACCCTAGTGTTGAAGGGCAACTTGGAAAAGAAGGTTAGAGGAAGTTTCAAAGCTTGTTTTGGAGTGTTTCCTAAGGTATGTACAAACTCTTAATAAATGAAATGGCCTAACACATTTTGGATGAAAAATGTGTTTATGTATTCAAGAACATGATGCTAAATCATGTGAATTGCTATGTATGCATTATTAAGCATTGTGAAAAGCCATTATTAATGGATAAATTGAATAAAATGTGAACTATGTGCAAAATATGAAAATGATCCAAAATATTTGGGTAATGTGGTTTGTTGTGTATACATTAAAGATAGTATGTAAAGCTATTAGTGATGGCTAGATTATATAAAATGAGATACATTATGATTATATAATGATGTTGATATAAATGAGATAAATGAGGTAATGTGCCTAGCTTGATCATGAGAAAATGAGAAAGAGATTGATAATGGAATTATAAAATAATTGTGTGACTAGTATGTTATTCAATTTTCAGAGTTCTGTGTTTAGCAGCATGCCTATATTTGCCTATGAGGCTAGACGCTTGGCGCCACTGTGAAAATATTTTTGAGTCGAAAAGACCAGATCATAAGCCTCAGAAATAGGTCCTTGAAGCTGGGCTAGGTGAAAAGACCTGGTCATCAGTCCAGGCCTAGTTGGAATGTTACATTGATATTTTGCCTTTGGAGGTAGACACATAGTGTTATTATGGACCAAAATGGTAACTCTGAGAATTAAATGATGTATTAGTTGTTTGGGCCCATGCTTGTGTATGTGTTGATGTGAATTATCAAGTGATGAAAGCATATATCCAAAAGTGATCTTGAATATTATGTGATGACATAGAATATGAGCATTCTGCATTGCCATTATTTTTGAATTTTATTATTATCAATGTTTGTATCACTAGGCTTCGGCTTAGCGCGATTGTAACCCATCGCGCAGGTGACAGGGGTGATCCGGTAGAGTCGGAGAGTTCTACTAGACTAGATCGGATCTAGGCTTTTGTTGGTTGAGCTTAAGCTTTTGCTACAACAAGATCAGAGCACTTTGCCAGCATGTATAAATTTTATATTATAGTACATTTTAATATTATGTTTTTGATCTCATGTATATATATATATTGTATACTATAAAGGATGTTTTTAAAGATGAAGTACTGTGAGGTATTATGTACTTTGATATATATAAATATGTATATATATATGTATAAATGTTTTGAGGAATGGGAAACAAGTGTGAAAATTTTTATTAAATCGGATGGTGACATTCTGGTACCGTATATGCATATATTACATATGTTGGGTGTATATATTGTACGTATATAGGGTATAAGAGTGTTATATTTATTTTGGTATCAGAGCCTAGGTTTGAGTTTCTCAACCTAGGTGGGTTGTGAGAGAAAGAAAATGGAAATTTTTAAATATGGTTTTCAATTATGATACATGCATTGACACTGACAGTTTTCTGATCTCTGATGTGATAATTTCTGTTGTATTTGCAGATATAGATAGTTATGGCGTCTCAGACGCATCAGTCTGCAGAGGGTAGTGCAGAGAGTGTGACTCCTGGTGAGGGTAGAGATAGAGCTAGAGCTGAGATTGCTGGAGAGGCACTTGTTCCTATGCCAGAGAAACCAGCAGTTGATGAGATTTTGCCGGGTTGGGTACGGCATATGGTGGAGTTGTTGAGGTAGGCTCCAATTTAGCAGTCGCCGCCACCATAGCCGCAGCCACGGTTGTCAACGAGAAAATATGATAAGCTAAAGAAGTTTGAAGCTAAGGACTTTGTTGGTACTACAGATCATGTTGTAGCATAGCAGTGGCCAGACAGGGTCCAGAGAGTATTCATCCAACTGCAAGCTACTCCAGAGGAGAAGTTTGATTATGCCAGATCTCTTCTACAGATGGATGCATATGATTGATGGAAGACGATTTCACATACTCTGGATGATCCACCAATCCTACCTATGATGATTTTCTGTGGGAATTCGTGTAGAAGTATACTCCGAGGGAGTATAAGGATGCTAAGAAGATAGAGTTCTTGAGTTTAAGGCAAGATACCAGGATAGTATCGGAGTATGAGATAGAGTTTTCTCGGCTAAGTCAGTATGCTGGTAGGATCATTTCTGATGAGATTGACCAGTATCGGAGGTTTGAAGAGGGTCTAAGACCCTCTATCATGTACATTATAGCAGGCTCCCGGTACCATAATTTTTTTTCAGTTAGTTGCAGCTACTAGGAGTGTTGAGAGAGTACAGTGTCTTGCAGCAGCAACCGGAGTAGAGGAGAGTAGAACTAAGAGACCCCAGAGTGAGGCAGGGTCTTCAACAGTGAAGAGAGGCCGATGGGAATATTTTTAAAGATTCAGTAGGAGCCAGAGGAAGTCTGGTAGGTCAGTACAATAGCAGAGGCATAGACCTATAGACTCGGTGGCTAGTGATCTGACCTTAGTGACTCAGAAATCTACTCCACCTACCTATGATTATTATGGTAGAATACATGGAGGTGTCTGCTGGAAGATAAGTGCACGAGTAGTGTGTTATAAATGTGGATCACCAGATCATTTTATTAGAAATTGTCTAGAGCCACTAGATGATAGACAAATAGATACAGTAGTTTCTAGACCTAGTGTCAGAGGGATTCGTGGTAACAAAGGTTTTGGTAGGGGTGGTTGATCTAAGTCTGGTCAGAGAGGAGGTTCTACAGCTGGAGGTAGACTAGATGAGGTAGGGCCATCGTAGTGGGTCTATGTGATGCAGAGGCAGCCAGATACTTCAGCTGTTATTGCTGGTACTTTTTCTTTATTCGATACTTCAGTTCTTACATTAATAGACTCTGGGTTGACTCATTCATACATTAGTGCATCCATCTTACCAGTGAGTGATTTGCATTTAGAGTCCCTGGGATTTGATGTTTTTGTGATAAATCCTTTAGGGCATAGTGTCATGGTTAGCAGAGTGCACCGAGATAGCCCGGTTGTGGTTCAGGATGAGGAGTTTCTCGGTGACCTGATTGAGATGCCTTTTAGGGAATATGATTTGATTTTGGGAATGGATTGGTTATCCAGACATGGGACTATAGTAGACTGTCAGTGGAAATGTGTTACCCTGAGAACATGCGATGGTAGAAATGTGATAGTATCTGGTGAGCAGAGACATCTTTCATCCATATTTATTTCAGCTGTTTTAGCTAGGAAGATGATCCGGAAGGGATGTAAAGCATATCTTGCTCACTTGGTAGATACCAGAGTAGTAGAGTCCCAGCTTGACAATATATCCACAGTTATTGAGTTTCCAGATATTTTTCCTGAGGAGTTGCCAAGGATACCCCCTGAGAGACAGGTTGAGTTTGGCATCGATTTGTTGCCTAATACCACTCTCATCTCTATTACTCCTTATCGTATGGCACCTGCTGAGTTGAGAGAGTTAAAGGTGTAGTTGTAGGAGTTGTTGGATAAAGGGTTCATCCACCCTAGTGTGTCCCCGTAGGAAGCACCTGTGTTGTTTGTGAAGAAGAAGGATGGCACCATGAGATTGTGTATTGATTACTGACAGTTGAATAAGGTGACCATTAAGAACAAGTATCCATTGCCTCGGATAGATGATCTATTTGATCAGTTTAAGGGAGCAGCAGTATTCTTTAAGATTGATCTGAGATCAGGATACCATCAGTTGTGAGTCAGAGATGTCGATGTGCATAAGACAGCTTTCCACACGAGGTATGAGCATTCTGAGTTTTTGGTGATGCCCTTTGGATTGACGAATGCACTAGCAGCATTTATGGATTTGATGAACAGGGTATTCAGACCCTATCTAGATTAGTTTATGGTGGTTTTCATTGATGATATTCCGGTGTATTCACGTAATGAGGAGGATCATGACAGGCATTTACAGATTGTATTGCAGACTTTGAGAGAGAAGCAATTATACACTAAGCTATCTAAATGTGAGTTCTGGCTTGATCAGGTAACTTTTCTAGGTCATGTGGTATCAGCAGAGGATATTAGGGTTGATCCAAATAATGTTGAGGCTATCTTGAATTGGAGTCCACCTAAGATTGTGACAGAGGTTAGAAGTTTTCTGGGTTTGGTAGGCTATTATCATCGATTTGTGAAAATTTTTCTATGATAGCTACTCCACTCACCAGATTATTTTGAAAATGAGTTAGATTTGTGTGGACAGATCAGTGACAGGCAAGTTTTGAGCAGCCGAGGGAGATGTTGACTCAGGCTCCTATTCTTACTCTACCTATGGAAGGTAAACCTTATATGATTTACAGTGATGCTTGACATAGTGGTTTATCTTGTGTTCTGATGCAGGAAGTAGAGTCATTGCTTATGCCTCTCGACAATTGAAGTCACATGAGCTGAATTACTCGACTCATGATTTGGAGTTAGCAGCCATAGTTTTTGCGTTGAAAATTTAGCGACATTACTTGTATGAGGAGAAGTGTTTCATTTATACTGACCATATGAGTTTGAAGTATTCGGGTATTCAGAAAGAGCTAAATCTTCGGCAGAGACGGTGGTTAGAGTTAATTAAAGATTATGATTGTTTGATTGATTATCATCCTGGCAAGGCAAATGTTGTTGCTAATGCCATGAGTTGAAAGTCTTTGGCAGGTTTGACTGCTTATTCGCTCTTGTTGCTTGTTGAGTTGAGGGAATTGCATGCTAGATTTGAGTTTTGTGATGATAGTGCTTTGATGGCTCAGTTGCAGTTGAGACCAGTGTTATTGGATCACGTTAGGGAAGCCCAGTTGGCAGACGAGAAAATCCAAAAGATTGTATTAGATTGCCAAAAGGGGAAGAGTCGAGACTTTTATATGAGAAATGATGGCAGTCTATAGTTCAAAGATAGGCTATGTATTCCTGACGATGCTCGATTAAAGAGGGTGATTTTGGAGGAACCATATCAGTCAGTCTATACTATGCACCCTGGGAGTACCAAGATGTATTAGGATTTGAAGTAACATTATTGGTGATCAGATATGAAGAGGGACATAGCAGAGTTTATATCCAGATGTCTTACTTGCCAGAGAGTGAAGGCTGAACACCAAGTTCTTTCAGGATTGCTTCAGCTATTATCAGTGCCAGAGTGGAAATGGGAGCTAGTGGCGATGGATTTTGTGATTGGATTACCTTTAACCCAGAAGAAGCATGATGCAATTTGAGTGATTGTAGATCGAATGACAAAGATAGCTTATTTTCTTCCAGTTCAGATGGATTACACACTTGGGAGGTTAGCTGAGCTGTGTATCAGTGAAATAGTAAGGTTGCATAGAGTCCTAGTTTCTTTGGTGTCAGGTTGAGATCCCCTGTTTATATCGAGATTTTAGAGGAGTTTGCATAATGCATTGGGTTCTCAATTACATTTTAGTATTGCTTTTCATTCTCAGATAGATGGAAAGTTAGAAAGAGTGATACAGATTTTAAAGGATATGTTAATAAGTTGTATCATTAATTTCAGTGGAAGTTGGGACAGATTATTGCCACTGATTGAGTTTGCATATAATAAAAATCATCAGTCTAGTATTGGAATGGCACCTTATGAGGTCTTGTATGGCAGAAGGTGCAGAACACCTTTGTGTTAGGATGAGGTTGGAGAAAGTAAATTGGTTGGTCCTGATTTGATTAAGGAAACAGAAGAGAAAGTAAAATTGATACGGAGTTATTTGAAAGCTACTTCAGATCGACAGAAATTCTTTACATATTTGAAGAGGAAGGATATAGAGTTTATTTTGGGAGATAAAGTATTTCTAAAAGTGTCTCCGTGGAAGAAGATTTTGAGATTCGATCGCAAAGAAAAATTAAGTTCTTGTTTCATAGGACCGTATGAGATTCTAGAGAGAGTTAGTCCAGTAGCTTACAAGTTGGCTTTGCCGTCCGAGCTAGACCGAATACATAATGTCTTCCATGTCTCTATACTTCGGAGGTAAAGATTAGACCCATCTCATATCTTGTCAGTAGATTCAATTGAGATGAGTTTAGATCTGACTTATGAAGAAGAACCATTAGCAATTTTGGCACGAGAGGTAAAAGAGTTGAGAAATAAGAAAGTACCACTTGTGAAAGTTCTTTGGAAGAATCATAACACTGAGGAGGCGACATGGTAGAGTGGACAACTAATGCAAAGTCAGTATCCTCAGTTGTTTCAGAGTTGATAGAAGATAATTTCGCGGATGAAATTCTCTTAAGGGAGAGAGAATTATAATATCCCTAATTTTTGAATATTAAATAAATTAAATTAAATTTGGATAAATTAAATAAATGATTTGAATGGAAAATAAAAGGATTTTAAGTGAAATGTATATTTGAAAAATATTTGAATTAAATATAACATATACATATACCAAACATATACAACACATATAAAAGAATAATTAATATATATATATATAAGGATAAAAAGGAAGAGAAGTTGAAATTTGCTTCTTCTTCTTCTTCTTCTTTTGTTCTTTTGGATGTGAGCTTGAGAGAGAGAGACTAGAGGAGAGTTCTTCTTCCATACATCAAAGATTGAAGTAATTTCAAGGATTCAAGTGAAGATTTTGAGAATTTTTCATCAATGGGTAAGTTTCTCTATCATTTTGCAAGTTTCTTTGGAATTCTATGGAAGAATGATATATTGATTTTGGGGATTGTGTATTAGCATATTTTAATGTTATTTGGATATGTATGAAGATGTTATGAGTAGCTAATGATGATTTTTAAGGTTGGATTGAAAGAGAATAGATTTCTTTTCTTTCTTCTTCTTTGAACGTGTTATGAGAGAAAGTGATGATTCATTGAATAAGATGATAGTTATGATATGTTGGAGTTATTTAAGTGTTGAATTGATGGGTGAATTATGGATATAAACTAAGATGATGATTAAGGGTGTTGTAGTGTTGAGTTTGAAATGATTGTGTTCATATGGTTGAGAGTTCGGAATGCATGACTTTTGCCTGACATTGGCCAGTGACACAGAATGCCGTTGGGCATGTTAACGGTGCTGAGTTTAACGATGATGACATGACTAGTAACACGGTCATGTCCTTGAGCGTGTCGTAGTATATGTAAGGCAAAATAATTGACACGACCATTAACACGTCCGTGTTTTTAGGAGTGTCAAATGTTCTGTGAGGCAGAATGAATGAAACGGGCAGTGACATGCCCATGTCATTGGACGTGTCAAAGCTTATATATGATGGGGTTAGTGACACAGTCAGTAACATACCCGTGTTGTTGGGCATGTCACTTAAGAATAACTCTATTCTTTGTTTTTCATTTGCAATTCCTATTTAAATGATTTGATGTTGATAATGCCTTAGAATGTGATATTAAATGGTTGTTTATGATCACATTTGACTTAGGCATTGAGAGAGAGTGGTTTGCCCAACCCTAGTGTTGAAGGGCAACTTGGAAAAAAAGGTTAGAGGAAGTTTCAAAGCTTGTTTTGGAGTGTTTCCTAAGGTATGTACAAACTCTTGATAAATAGAATGTGATTGCATTACATTTGGCCTAAACACATTTTGAATGAAAAATATGTTAAGCTACTTGATATATTATGTATTCATGAACATGATGCTAAAACATGTGAATTGCTATGTATGCATTATTAGGCATTGTGAAAAGCCATTGTTAATGGTTAAATTGAATAAAATGCGAACTATGAGCAAAATATGAAAATTACCCAAAATATTTGGGTAATGTGGTTTGTTGTGTATACATTGTGGCTAGATTGTATAAAATGAGGTACATTATGATTATATGATGATGTTGATATAAATGAGATAAATGAGGCAATGTGCCTAGCTTGATCTTGAGAAAATGAGAAATAAATTGACATTGAAAATATAAAATAATTGTGTGACTAGTATGTTATTCAATTTTCAGAGTTCTATATTTGGCGGCATGCCTATATTTGCCTATAGGGCTAGACGCTTGGTGTCAATATAAAACTATTTTTGAGGTGAAAAGACCAAGTCATAAGCCTTAAAAATAGGTCCTTGAAGTTGGGCTGGATGAAAAGACCAGGTCATAAGCCCAGGCCTAGTTGAACTGTTACATTGATATTTTGCCTTCGGGGCCAAACATATGCTGTCATTATGGACCAAAATGGTAACTCTGAGAATTAAATGATGTATTAGTTGTTTAGGCCCATGCTTGTTTATGTGTTGATGTGAATTATCAAGTGATGAAAGCATATATCCAAAAGTAATCTTGAATATCATGTGATGACATAGCATATGAATATTCTGCATTGCCATTGTTTCTGAATTTTATTATTATCAAAATTTGTACCATTAGGCTTTGGCTTAGCGCGATTGTAACCCATCATGCAGGTGACAAGGGTGATCTGATAGAGTCGAAGAGTTCTACTACACTAGATCGGGTCTAGGCTTTTGTTGGTTGAGCTTGAAGCTTCTACTGCAACAAGATCAGAGCACTTTGCCAGCATGTATAAATTTTATATTATAGTTTACTTTTTAATATTATGTTTTTTATCGCATGTATAGATATATATTGTATACTATAAAGGATGTTTTTAAAGATGAAGTACTGTGAGGTATTATGTACTTTGATATATATAAATATGCATATATATATATGTATAAATATTTTTAGGAATGGGAAACAAGTGTGAAAAATTTTATTAAATCGGATGGTGACATTCTGGTACCGTATATGCATATATTACATATGTTGGGTGTATATATTGTACGTATATAAGGTATAAGAGTGTTATATATCATCTTCAATATTATCATTATTTTTTTTACTTTGAGGCTGCATTTTTAAATTTAGTGAGTTTTGCAAATGGACGCCCTATGATTATGCTTATTTTCTCCTCTTCTTTTTTTTTTTGAGTTTATTTATTAATTAGGGATTTGTGCCTAATCTAGAACCCATAAGGGCTAGAGTTGGAGCTTCCTTAGGATTATTATTTTGATGTAATATTTTATTATTCAGTACTGTATTTGTGGATGTCATTATTATTAAATGTTCATGCATTATAATGTATTTTCATTCATAATTACTATGGCATATTCCATAAAATTATTTTTCTTTAAATCAATCAAAAGAATCATGAAATTAATCAAAGAAAGATAAAAATAATTTTTTTTATCAAAACTAGCATGAAAACATAGCCCGAGATCCATCCTGATTGGTTTCAGACTAATGACTTTTTGGGTAAAATTTACTTTAATTAAACGGAGTCAACTGAACGAATTTTTCCTTAATTTTTTCAAAATAAAATAAACTAAGGTGGCGACTTCCTTAGCTTTTCAATATGAATGTCACCTTCATTTTTCAAAATAAAAGGCGAGTTTCTTTTCAAAAATAAAAGAGACATCTTTTTAAAATAAAAGATAATTTTAAGCATGTGTTTAGTGAACCAACTGGAGACCATCTGCAGTGGGATTATGTGGGACTAAGTCCAAAAGAACATTATGACTCCTCCTCATTGGTGGGACGGACTTTGGCGCTCGGGCAAGGCCTCGCAGCTTGGCAACTCCACTGGGGACTTTTAAAGTTTTCAAAACCAAAAAATTTTACTGGGCTTTTTCAAAATCATTCTCTCTTTGATTGATTTTCTTCTTCATCATGCATAAGAATTCTTTACCCTTTAGTTTTAGGAAACCCTGGATAGCAAGTAGCATCCACTTAACAGTCTTCATTAGGTATGTTGGGGGATAGCGAAAATATTTAATCCACGATGAATCCTTAATCCTTTTGAGGTGTAACAAACAAGCACATACTACTAGACCCATGCCATATTCATTATCTGTCATGTGGTTATATATATATCGTTGTTCTAGTGTGATATGACCCTTTAATCAAACTACCCTTTGCATATAAAGAACATAGACTCTGACCATAAGTGGTATACACCATAATAATGCCTTCGTGAAAGGTTTTTTATTCATATATCCATGCATCATCATCATTCATACAAAGATAAAATTTAATCAAACTCGAGTCTTAGCCATACTGGTTGTGTTCATCCCAAAAAAAAAAAGAGTTTCAGCCACATCGGCTATGCCCATCCAACAAAGATCAGAGAAAATACCCAGTTACCCAGCAACCAAGGAGGCCCCACCAGCCTAACCGCTTCATCAAAAGGAAAATTAATCTTGCCCTAGTTTAAGAGCCCACCATTAATGATCGAAACATAAATAAACTTCAATGATAATTTATTTCTGAAAGCAAATGTTTGGGCCACCCAAAATCTATGGTTCCCTCTCTTTACTGTTTTCTCCATCCCCAAGAGTTAAACCATAGATCAAGCACTCATAAGATATGCACAACTTAGCCATAGTTCCAAAACGTGGCAAATCCTAGCATCATAAATGTTTCTATTCACTAACCTCACCTTCTTTCATTTTTCCCAAGGTACTTATGGCTCAAACCACTGAATTTCATGAAATGCAATCTTTTGCCAAAGCCATCCTCAAGAAACAAACTGATTTCAATAAAACACTGATTAACTCACTGAGTGCACAATGCAACTCAATCATGGCTGAGGTATATAGCATGTTTGCATAGGAAGCAGCATGATATTGGTTCATATTCCAATCAACCCTCATCCATGGTTGATGTAATACCCCAATTTTTTATATACTTGGGAATAGTAGTTGTGAGAGAGTATGTTGGTAAACTATGTAAAGAAAATATTATAAGAGATAGATGTATATGAAGGATGATATGTATATATTGTATTTGAAAAATATGTGAAATATACATACAATATATAAGACATATACATATATCAACATATACACCACATATACATGATGTATATAATGGTGTAGGAAAAGTAAATTGTAAATAATTGAATAATAATAGTGATAATAATCCATTGTAAATAATTGTATATAATGGTGGCCAAGTTGGGTTGATGCTTAGCATGCTTAGCTCCCCTTGAAGCTTGGTTGGGCCTAGTCCTTGAAGCCTAGTTAGGATGTTACATATGAGATGTTTCTCATTGTGATAATGATTCGCCTACGGGCTTGATAAATGTGATATTGGACCAAAACAGTAACTCTGGAATTTGAATGGCATATTAGTTTCTTTTGGACCCATGCTTGTCTCTGCTTTAATGTGAATTATGGAATAAGATATAATGTTATGAGATATATGATGATGATTATGGAATGATATGATCACAATACATAAGCAAATTTTTGAAAAGGAATGTGGCTTGAGAAACTATGTTGAATGATGAGAAATGAGATTGTGAAAATACAATATGATGTGTAATATGTATATGGATGTGGAAATTGTGAGTATTATTTCATGAATGTTGTGATAAGCCATTGAATTGTGGTTTGTTTTAATGATATATGTGTATATGTATATAAATTATGAGATTAGTGGAAATACATGAAAATTGCATTGAAAATGGAAAACGTGATAAGAAAATGATGAAACATGATATTAATATATGAGTATGATGTTTTTGTAATGTATGTCTATAATATTTATTTGTACTACTAAGCTTTCAAGCTTAGCGCGGTTGTAAATTACGCAGGTGAGTAGATAATTGATCTGGGAGTCGAAACGTTATGGCACGAGAAGGGTAAGAGTATTTCAAGACCAACTAGAAGGTGGTGCATACATGTACAATTTAATTATGTTGTATTTTGATAAAAATGCATATATACATAAGTGAATTTTGCAAAAGGCAAGGTAATTTATATATATGTGATATCATCCAAAGTATAGTGATTTTGTAAATATTCTTTAAATAAAATGTATTATTGGTTGGAAATAAGGTAAAGATTTTAAATTGTAATGAAACGTGACATCCTTATATTTTATATATGTACTATATGTATACAAGGTATAAGTATAGTACTTATATAGAGTATAGAGGTGTTACAATTATTTTGATATCAGAGCTTAGATTTGAGATTCTCAGCCTAAATAGATTTAAAAAGAAAATAGGAAAATTTTTGAAAAGTGAAATTTGTGATACATGATATGCATTAACAATTAGGTTGGTCTCGAATGTGGCATTATGTGATTTATGATGTATTTGAATTACATAAGATGGATGACAGTGTGTGAATGTGGCTTTACATGAAAGTAAGAATAGAGAAAGAAATGATATGGAAAAAAAATAAATATTTGTACAAGTTTAATTGATAAATTAAAGAATTGGAGTTTACTTAAGTAAAGAAAATTTCAAAATTTTTTATTATTGAAGTGTGCTTGTGAAATAGGTCATAAAGAAATGAATATGAGAATAATGTTGGAAATGAGTTAAAAAAATCAAGATTTAAGTAAGTACTCTTTTCTTTAAAATTTGAATTTCTTTCTAATAAATATTATGTTTGGATTACTAGAGAGAGGAAATATTGTTCGATTGTTAAAATGGATAGATATGATATTAAAATAAAGAGAGTATGGTGGAATATTGAGTGAGTTAATTGGTATAGACAAAGTGTGAAAATTTAAGGTTTGGTGACATAAAGTTAAGGTTTTTAAAAAGTGGATGATGTTCGTTAAAGTAAGGAGATATAATGGTGTTGTTTGCATTGTTGTTTTAATGCAAACATTGTGATTTTAATGTTAGAAATGTGATATGCTTAAGTATTGTTAAAGCTCATGTTAATGGTGGTAATATGTGAAATTTGGATTTTTGAAATGAGCTTTAATAATTGTGAAAATGAAATGTTTTGATGTTACATTATGGTATATATATAATGTTTTTAAAGTTAATATTATGAAAACGAGATTAGTAAATTGAAGTTTAGGTAAAGTAGTAAGTTGAGAGTTTTAATGGAATTTTGATGAGGATGATTTAGATATCGATAGTTTAATGTATATTAAGCATATGAGCTATTTTGAATGAATATTATTGCATATGAAAGTATTATGAATTGGGTAATGTGATTGATAATACAAAAATTTGTTTTGAAATAAAGGGAAAATGACTAAACAAGTGAAAATGAGTTACCTTAAGTAATTGGACTGGAAATGATGAAAATGGATATGAAGGGTATACTAAATGCATTTAAAAACAAATGTGAGAGAGATGTCACATTAGAAATGTGACTAAGATTTATGTAAATTATTATTATGGTTAGAGTGTATATGTATGTTGAGTTGATGAATAACCTAACCCATATCAAAAGAATGAGAATGATAATGTTTAATGAAAAATAATAAATGTTAAATTTGTATGGATTGTATGTAAAAGAGGAATTAAATATAATTGTATGATTATGTATATATATGCATATGATGTGTGAGATGAGTTTTTCAATAGGAACGCAATTGTAATATGTAAGAAAATGTGAAAAGTAAGTCACATTATGAATGTGACCTATGAATGTGTATGTGAAAAAAAAATGTTATTTTGTGTTTATTATCTTATATAACTACTTGTCTAGTGGTATTGAGAATGATATTGCATTGTATTAGTGGACCTAAGAGAGATTAGGTCTTGACCTACGCAGAGCTAGACTATGTGATGAAATTGAGAGTGAGAATGGTCTCGAGTAATATTGAACAATGAAATTGTAATTGTAATAACTGAACCTGATTATCATATAATGTTTTGGGCCCAAAATATATGTGTGTAGAAATGTTATATGTATATGTGTATAGTAATAGATTGTAAGGAAAAAAAGGGAAGCATAATGCATGAAATTTTTATAAGAGATAAATTAGAAATATAATAATCAATGGAAATTGTGTAAAATTTGCATATGATCGAATGTGTATACGTAAGAGATGTTAATGATAATATTGTTGAAACTTGAGTTAGGCTAATGATGATTAAGTGATCAAAAGTAAATTGTTTTGAAACGGAATTGAAATGTGTTAACTCTTGGTGTAGCAAAAGTTTAGAGAATGAATATGTAATCTTTGCGATACAAACTTAGCATTGTAATTAGAAATGTTTGAAGAAGAATAATAGAGGGGCAATATTGATTTATAAGCCACAGGTGTGACCATTAATCTACTGTGGCCATATGTTTTGTTTAGTATTTTGGCTGATTAGTTTTGTTATCCACAGACATGGGCTTGAGATGCCATGATCTTAGGATAGTTTTGGTAAGATTGATAATTATGCTTCAGAAACATGGTCAAAAGTTATGGTTGGTATAGTTATACCTTATAATTTTATGGTAGAAATTTGTTTATAATTATAGAAAGTATGGAAAGAGAAGAGAACTGTGAAAATGTTTTGAGTTATGGATAATGTGATAGAAAGGTGATTGTGTAAGTCTAGTAATGGTATGAAAATGTGAGGAGATGATAAATGGGAGAAATTACAAAATCTGATTAAGAGTTATATTGAATATGTTCATAATGGTATAAGGTGAATAAGTTGATGGAAAGAATGTTTAAGTGAATGAACTAAGGGTAATAAATATGGTATGAGATAATCATGAGAATTATGTGAAAATTTTACTAAGGTAATAGAAAATAAAATATATGAATATTGAAAAATAATTTCAAGTGATTTTTTATAAATAATCATAATTTCAGAAAGTTGAAAAGATGGATCCGAAGAGAATAGAATTTGAATATAAGTTTGACCTAATAAAGTTATGTCATATATATTGAAATCTAATGATAAGTTTAAATAAATTAATTGTTGGCTTGAATCGAATAAGATTGAGACATTGGTATATTGTGACAGATAGATCAATTGATCTAGATTTTGCTAAGATTATAAATCATTATTGAGATTTAATATGTATAGTTGTACTAAGAGTATAAGATATATGTGATAATATAGATGATGTAATATTCTGATATGTGTATGGACATGAATGAGTCAAGATATATCAGTTGTAAATGATGATAAAAGAAAAAATGTTGATTATCTGTAAAGTAAGTTTAAAAGCAGGGTATTAATATTAATGTTAAGTGAAAAAACATGTTAAAAAAGGAATTAAGTGTATGAAAAATAAGAATATTGTTATAAATTAAGATTTGATAAGTGTTTAGTTTGAAATGACTGTAGTGACGGGACAATCAACATTAGGATATAATTCAATAACCTCTAAAGTTAAAGTTAAGAGAGTATCTATAAGGAAATGAAGTGATAAAATATCTTAAACGTAATAGATGGGCGAGGTATATGTATATTATAAGATGAGATGATTCTTGTATAAAGATAAATCAATTGAGAATATAATGAGTTATCTTGATTGCTTTGTTGAGAAAGTAATAATATATATAGATATGTATAATGATAAGTTATAAAATTGGGAGAAGATGATTGACTCTAAGGGGGAGAGTAGAGGTTATGTGATTGGATGAAATAATAACTTAAGAATATGATTAACTTCATATGAAAATTCAGATGGTATTTTGTTAAGAATGGATTACTACTATACTGGATAATTTCGAGGGCGAAATTATTTAAGGGGGAGAGAATTGTAATACCCCGATTTTTGATATACTTTGGAATAGTAGTTGTGAGAGAGTATGTTGGTGAAATATGTAAAGAAAATATTATAAGAGATATAAGTATATGAAGGATGATATGTATATATTGTATTTGAAAAATATGGGAAATATACATACAATATATAAGACATATACATATATCAACATATACACCACATATACATGATGTATATATTGGTGTAGGAAAAGTAAATTGTAAATAATTGAATAATAATAATGACAAGAGATAAAGAAGAAAGGAAAGTCAAAAGAAGGACCAAAATTTGTGGTGGAGAATTTTTAGGTGTATTTAATTATATTATTATTAATATATATATATATATATATATAAGATAAGTTTGAAAGGGAAGAGAAGACTTTATTGCTTTCTTTCTTCTTCTTCTTCTTCCTCCTCTTGAACGTGGGGGAGAGAGAGAGAGAGAGAGAGAGGAATGTGATTTTGTTGGCATACACATCAAATTCATAAGGGCTTTAAGAAAATTGAAGGTGGATATTGAAGATTTGGCAAAGAATTCAAGTAAGTGTTCTTTTTCTTGTGTTGATTTCTAAAGATTGAGTTTATATTTGATATGGTTAGTGTGTGAAGATGATGATAATGAAAGATTGAAGTGTATATATATATATATGTTGAATTGGTATTTAGATGATGATAATATGGTTATTTGTGAGGATGATGATGAATTGTTGAAATTGTTTAGTAAGGGTTTAGTATAAATGAGTTGGGAAAATTGAGTAATTGATATATGGATGATGTGTATAATGATTATTATTATGATATGTTGAAGTTATATAAGTGTTGAATTAATAGGTGATTTATGAATATAAACTAAGATGTTGATTAAGGGTGTTGTAGAATGGGTTTTTGGAGTGATTGTGTTTATATGGATGAGAGTTCAAAATGCATAATTTTTGCCTGACACGGCCATGTCGTTGGCGTGTCAACAGTGCTGAGTTTAACATTGGTGACACGACCATTAACATAGCCATGTCATTGAACGTGTCATAGCTACTGAGAGATAAAGTAATTGACACAGCCATGAACACGTTCGTGTTGTTGGGCGTGTCAATGTTTCTGTGAGGCAGAATGAATGACACATCCAGTGACACGCCCATGTTACTGAGCATGTCAAAGCTTCTGTTTTGTTGATTTAGGGCACGATCAGGGACACGCCCGTGTTGTTGAGCGTGTCATGTGTAGAGTTGCCCTAGTTAGTTCTTATTCTTATTTTCTTATGTGTATCACTAAGTGAGTGTGTATAATCACCTTTGGATTAGGTTTTGAAGAGATTTGAGTTGCCCTAATCCAAATGTTAAAGGATTCTTGGAAGAGGAGTTTGGAATTGGTGTGAGTTGCTCTTAGAGGTAAGTACAAACTTTATATGATTGTATATATTTGCATGACTTTGGGACTTAACACATTTGATTGGAAAATGTGTTAAGTTATTTATTATATTGTTGATGCGTGAGAATGGTGCTATGATTTGTATTATGTGAACTATGTGGAATGTATGTTGAAGATTCTAAATATATGAACAATGCAATTGCTTATGTATACCCTAATGATGAGATGTGAAGCCATGGTTGTTGGCTATAATGATGCAAATGAAATGATTGGGGCATGTTTGCCTAGATGATTATGTGAACATGAGAATGGAATTGATAATGAAATAATAAAAGAATTGTGTGCCTAATATGTTATTCAATTTTCAGAGTTTTGTTATTGGTAGCATGCCTAAAAGTAACAATCCCTTGAAGCTGGGTTGGGCTTAGTCCTTGAAGCCAAGTTGGGTTGATGCTTAGCATGCTTAGCTCCCCTTGAAGCTTGGTTGGGCCTAGTCTTTGAAGCCTAGTTGGGATATTACATATGAGATGTTTCTCATTGTGATAATGATTCGCCTGCGGGCTTGATAAATGTGATATTAGACCAAAACAGTAACTCTGAAATTTGAATGACATATTAGTTTCTTTTGGACCCATGCTTGTCTCTGCTTTAATGTGAATTATGGAATAAGATATAATGTTATGAGATATATAATGATGATTATGGAATGATATGATCACAATACATAAGCAATTTCTGAAAAGGAACGTGGCTTGAGAAACTATGTTGAATGATGAGAAATGAGATTGTGAAAATAAAATATGATGTGTAATATGTATATGGATGTGAAAATTGTGAATATTATTTCATGAATGTTGTGATAAGCCATTGAATTGTGGTTTGTTTTAATGATATATGTGTATATGTATATAAATTATGAGATTAGTGGAAATACATGAAAAGTGCATTGAAAATGGAAAACATGATAAGAAAATGATGAAACATGATATTAATATATGAGTATGATGTTTCTGTAATGTATGTCTATAATATTTATTTGTACTACTAAGCTTTCAAGCTTAGCGCGGTTGTTTAAATTGCACAGGTGAGTAGATAATTGATCCAGGAGTCGAAACGTTATGCCACGAGAAGGGTAAGAGTATTTCGAGACCAACTAGAAGGTGGTGCATAGATGTACAATTTAATTATGTTGTATTTTGATAAAAATGCATATATACATAAGTGAATTTTGCAAAAGACAAGGTAATTTATATATATATATGATATCATCCAAAGTATAGTGATTTTGTAAATGTTCTTTAAATAAAATGTATTATTGGTTGGAACTAAAGTAAAGATTTTAAACTGTAATAAAACATGACATTCTTATATTTTATATACCTACTATATGTATACAAGGTATAAGTGTAGTACTTGTATAGAGTATAGGAGTGTTACAGTTGACCTCACACAACAAGGAGATACAATAGAGATGTCAAAAGCTCCTCCACCTAGTCCCCTTGTGAATCCTTTTCAAAAGGGAGAACACTTTGAGACCCGCATTTTGCTAGAGAAGTTAGAAGCAATGGAGAAGCGGATTGAGAATTTCAAGTTTCATGATGAAGCCTTTGACTTTGAGTCCTTGACCCTATATCTTGAGGCTCATTTGCCACCTAAGTATAAGATGCCTGAGATGGACAAGTTTGATGATACCACTTGCCCTAAGACTCATCTCAAGATGTATGTGGGGCCCCTCAAACCTATGGGATTCAATGATGAGCTCCTTGCTCAACTTTTACAGAGATCCCTCATAAGTGCGGCTGTCAGATGGTTTATGGATCTGGACAAAAAGAAATACCAAACATAGGAGGATATCTGTAATGCTTTCACCACTATAAGAATTTAGCAGTTTAGAAACAGAATATTTTATTTCTAATCCTCCAAATTTTTTTTCTAAATAGGTTTAGAAATGAATTTGAAACCTAAAATATTTGTTCATAAAATACTCGTTGCTAATGAAACAAGAACGAAATTTGTTGTCCGTTTCTAATTTAGAAACGAAATTGAAATGGTATATCCGTTTTAGATTTAAAATGAAATTCATATCCGTTTCTAAATCAATTTTGATTGAGAACTAAAAAATTGTTTCTATCAAAAATGGAATTTCCATTTCTAATATAAACGGATTAAAATCAGTTTCTATTAAAAATGAATTAAATCAGTTTTTGTTAGAAATGGTACAATTTATTTCTGTTAGAAACATATTTCAATTCGTTTAAGTTAGAAACGAAAATGTCATTTCTAATAAAAAAATATTTTTTTTAGATACGGACCATCCGTTTCTAAGAGGAACGGAACGTAATGTGTTTCAATTAGAAACGAAATATCAGCATAGCTTAAAACAAATATTTTTCGTTTCTATCATTTTTTAGGAAAATGTTTTACTAATTAATTAACTTTATTTATTATTGTACAAAATTATTTTAATTTATTTTATTCAATATTAAATATTTTCAATATTACATTTATTTTATTTTTGTTATAAGAATATAAATTTAAATTTGAAAATAATAAAGAAATATAAACATATTTATGAAATGTGAATAACAAGTACGAATATTCAAAATATTATATTTGTCAAATATATCGACATAATAGTCGACATATCAAAAATACATAATACTATATAAAACATCAAATAATCTATGCACCTATCATATGTAGTTGACATAACAACCGACATACCAAAAATGTATAATATTAGTATCCACAACATATAAAAATTTATAGACATATCATATACAATTGACATAACAATCGACATACCATAAAATATATATAATAACATTATCCAAGAAGAGCTACAAATATGTATACATATCATCTAGAGGGTCCTGATCAGAAGATGAATCATCAAGATGCTTGTATCTCACGATGCTTACGCTCACGACGCTCCTCCCTCTCTTGTAGCTCATGCTTGCGACGTTACTCCCTCTCCCACAAATCTACCAATGACTATAGAAGACTTTGCAGCTCCTCCTGAACTGTTGTTTACTGGTTAAGAAGAAGAGGCAAACGATGCTAAATGATGGTGATAGTAAGCAGTTGCGGTAGATCTCATACCGTATACTCTATGTTTCTTCTCTCTGCCAACAGCATCTAAAAAAATTTGTGCCTCGTCAATATCAGCAGAATCAGACCTCTCTTGTAATTGAGACCGCTACTCCTTCATTTGTGTGTACTGCTCCTAAAAAACATAGCTAGCAAAAACACTTAATATATTTATTAATTATAAATTACTATATTTAAAGTAATAGCCAACAAAAGTATTATAACCTACATGAATACTCCAAGCTTTGGTATCCACAAAATCTGAAGTTCCTTTCTTCTTATGCATCCTCTCAAACAGCTCATGAGGATATGGATCCCGACCTAACTCTCTAGCCTGATTTTTTAAAACCAAAAGAACTTTTAATATCCAAAAAATTGAAGTATAATAAAAGTATTCGTAATAGATTCAAGCATCAATCTTTTGAATATAAATCAACTGATCAACACACATACATATATTTATAAGACAATTATACAATTTAAATAGAAATGAAGTTCAAACATAACAACAATAATCAACCATTTCAAAACAAATGATTCTCTTCTCAAGATTAATAAATACTCCAACTTAATAGTACATGGCTTAATAAAATTTGCAGATATAATGGTCCATTATCATTCTGATTAGCCGAACTAGCTGTAATAAAAAAATAATAGATCAACAAAACTAACAACTCAATATAAAAAATATCAACATTCACATGCACCAAGATCATCAAAACAGCCTACAGTTCTTCATCATACGCACACATATATATTTATAAGATAAAATTATTAAATTTAAATAAAAATAAAAATAAAGTTCAAACATAACAATAATGATCAACCATTTCAAAACAAATGGTTCTCTTCTCAATTTTAATAAATAGACCAAGTTAATAGTACATGGCCTAACAAAATCTGTAGATATCATGGTCTACTATCATTCTGATTAGTCAAACTAACTATAACAAAAAATAACAGATCAACGAAACTAACAACTCAATTTAAAAAATATCAACATTCATAATCACCAAGATCATCAAAACAACCTATAGTTTTTTTATCTATAAAATCTTTCTTCATGATCAATTATACCATTTGCAATATAGGCTTCCGCTACTACAAATCCGAAGTTAATTGGATGTTAAACCCAAATATCAAAAAATTGGTTGTTGAAATTGATTCAAAGTTAATTTAATTTGATTTATTTTAAACTGTCAATAACATAGCAGCAACTGTCATCCCATGCATTATGGCAATACTTGAGATCATTTGATGATAAAAAGTTAAAATATATAACTTTTATTTCGACATTTGTGCAAATTGCATGGACACTTTATTTTATCACCATCCAAACATTCCAGATGTGCACATGCAAAGGTAATAAAATCTTCAATCCCGGCCAAATATTTGTCATCTAAGAGGCTATCTTTCAGACGACAATACATCCACTTGCGATCAAACCTCATGTCAATGCCCGAGAAAAGACTTTGCATGAAAAATTTTGAAAACTTATGTGTTTGATAATTCAATTTCAATTCCCTATCCACCTTATATCTTCATACCTGTAATATAAGGGTAAGGACTTATCCCATTCAGAAATGCATTGAATATATAATCATCCAATGATAGTGGATATTCATAGAGTTGTAGAAATTTTGACAACATCCGGCCACAGTTCTCCAAATGCACAATTTACAATATGTAAAAAATCATACGACAACACCAAATAATTGCCAGTCCAATGATTTCTTGCATATTCAAATATGCATTCAGAGAATGATGGTAGATGCTACCAAATCTACAAATGTATGAATAACCTAACCTATTTTTGCTGGTTTTCGTATAATCAATGCATTTCCAAACTGTCAACTCTGACAATTCAGTGTCCTATCACATTTTCAGTGAGCAAGACACCATACGGGTTTCTAAGGTTAAACTTAAATTCAAAAATACAAGTACAATTTTAAAATATTATTTAGGAGGTTGGAATCATATAAATATTAAGAGTACTTTTAGTTGACATTAAAAATAAATAGTTAAAGGTTAACGCTATTATTTATTATTTATAATTCAGTTATTGTAATTTATTATACAATCATTTAAGGTTAAACTTAACAAAAACACCTTTATTTCCATAGAAAAGTTAGCAAAATTTCCCCTATGCATGTAAAAATGAAGCCAATTTAATTTCTAACGTTCCTGCAATTAAAAAAACACTTCCAATATCTCACTTTATATCATCCATTCTGCATCAACAAATCACAATGTTCGAACACTTCATATTACATCATAATTATAACAATTAAACCACAATTAAATGATCACAAGCAAACCACAATCCAACAATAACAATTAAACCACCATCACAATTAACATAACCAAACTATACTATTTTCACAAATGACCAACAAAACATATTATTTTCGGACTTTGCATTCTTTATTTAGGGTGCCTTTATATCAAATCAACATTCAAATTAAGAGTAAGTGTAATAATTATAATGAACATAGAACAATAGAATTCACAATATTATTTTTAATTACTTTACCTTCTCATCTACTACTAATTTAAGTCTGTACTTTGATACTATTCACACACAAAACAATCACAATACTTAAAAATATTTCGCTACATTTCTTGGTTTGAAGGAAATTCTGCCTAATAGGAATATCGTGGGTTTTTTTTATCATATTTTGGAATGGACATCGTGATGGGCTTGAATCATGAGGCTTATTAAATGGCATATTCATCGGCAATTTTTATAACTAGTTACCTTTATTTAAATGTAATTTGAAAAATTCATTGCAAAGTTGATTTTTTTTATAAGTTTTCCCTGCTATCTTAACTTAATTATATTAAAAAAATGTTATCATTAGGAATGTCCAATTTGTTAAAATTTTACATTCTTTCTTGTATTATATGTTTAGTGATTTTTTTTATTATGAGACTTTCTAAAATGCAAGTGGTAATTAAAGTAGTATAATCATGGAACTAGATCTTGATTTGATAACAAAGACCCAATTCAAAGCTATATTAATCACATTTGATTCACCTACTACTTATTTTATTAGTACATAATATAATTCAGTTGCATGGATGTGTAGCTTCCGATCCATTTCTGCCTAATACAGCCCATTATTGAGCTACTTAAGTGAGAATGTCATATCTTTATTATGTGCAATACAAGACCATATATAAAACTAATATAAAAAAAGAACACAAGCCAAATCAAACACAAGTTTACGGAATTAATTTACATTCAAAAATTAATTATCCAAGAAAAGAAAAAAGGCTGGTTAATTTATAAAAAGAAGTACCTAAACTCAAATAACTTTTAAATATCTACAAACCCCTTTCCAGCAACTCACCCTAAAAAGCAACAAACCTAAAACAACAACAACAATAGTAATTAGTGCTTTCAATCAACTAAATTTCAAAACTTTCCATTGCTCCAACAACCCAACAAGCAATAGCTTCTTGACAATTCAAACAACACTTTATTATTATACAAGAAAACCAATTCATTGTAATTTCCCTTTCTTAATTGGTATAGTGTATTAAGCCAAAGGAGAGAGCTTGCAATGAAAACAATAAGCCAATACAAGACTTCTATAAAGCAAGCAAATAGCAATTAGGCTACCATTTAAAGAGGGCTGCCCCAACACATGCAACTTCATAGTTTTATTCATAATAATATTATTCAAATAATCACATTAATGTTTTAACCATATTCAAACTGCATGGAAGGTCACCTTTGTGAAGTTAAAACTCAAGGTTGTGCAAATAGTAATTAATTATTGAATGTGTGTGTGTGTGTTTATATATATATATATATATATATATTTCTTAGCTACAAATTAATTAAGATCAAGAAATTGAAACAAATTGACATTATACTCTATTTAATTAGTATTATGGTTCTATTTATACGTTTTTCAACCCATAACTTCTTTACATATTCTTAAAGTTATGATATCTTACTTTGTGAAGTGAAAACTCGATATTGATCAAATTAAATAAATTTAACTTCTAATTTTAAGAGTCTAGACTCCTTAATTAGTTTCGACTATATGCAATACAAGTAGATATGGGTAGCTCAACTATAAATCAGTAAAAATGTGACTTCAGATCTTAAAATTTTAGGTTTCTAAAATAAAATTTTTTATTTATTATATTGATAAGATAAAAGATTTCATTTTTATATTTCACTTTAGACTACTGAAATCATTAAGACAGTCCTATATTTATATCTACTTCTCAATGTGAATGTTCTTGTATTGGACTATAGTTTTGGCTTTGGTCATAGATCTCTTCCACAATTACTTGGGTTTGGATTTGGGAAGTTTACAAATAACTAAAAAAAAATAAAGAATTTATAAATATATTAAGGAACAAAAAAAAACAGAGTTTTGGGAATGAACACACACACACACAGACACACACACACACACATATATATGCACAACATATACTATGATTTAACCTAGTCATAAATAAAAAAGATTTGATGAAATTGATTATTTTCAACAGAAACTTGATTAATTTGGGTCTTGGATACATATATTGAGTAACCCAGGTTTGATAGTTGCTAGTTAAATGAGTTTTTCTAAATTGGTTACTCTAAAATAAAGATATATATATATATAATTATCTTAGGCTAGCAGGAATTGAAGAGAGCAGTAGCTCTCTTCAATGTGAATTGACAGCAACTAAAAATAGGGGCTGTATAATAGAAGAAGGATTAATTGTTATATACAGGTCTATTTAAACAAGATTAAACTGAAATTTTAAGTGAAAAACTGTGAACCTCGGTTTTCCACCCGAAAAGGATTCGGATGAAAGTTCACTCGTTGTCGGGAGTCGCCACTCAGTTTATTTTGTTCAAAGGGAAAAACTAAGAAAACCCTTGTTTGACTCCAATTAATGCATCCAATGTAAAGGTTTCTAATCTACGAACCCAAGGAGGATTCGGGGACTATGTCATGTATTTGATTAATTTGCCAATTTAGAAATGAATCCAAAAGAAACACAGAAAGGAAGAAGAATAGATTGTTAGTAAATTGCGGACTTGTTATTTGAGGTGAATCTCAAATATGCCTACATACTCTCGTTTTTTATGAGAGATCAAAGTCCATGTAGTTCGGAAAAGCCTATTTAAAGGCGATGAAAATTATGCTTCATGCAGGTGTGTGTGTATGCTTCGTGCATTTGTTGGGCTTTTTGCCAAAGTTGTTAATTTTAGCACTTAGTGCAAATTTGTGAAATTTAGGTACTTTGTACCAAAACAGTGCAATTTAGGCCTTTGGCCAAAAGATTGATTTTAATTGTGAAATTTACGTACTTTGTACCAAAAATATACAATTTAAGCTCCGTGCCAAAAAGTTGATTGATTCGCGGCTTCATGCCAAAGTATTGATTGATTAGTTAATTAGGCCTTAGACCTAAAAGGATTAGGTCTTTGACCGAAAAGAAATTAAGAAGGAGATAGGATGCTTTATGACATGCTTGAATTGACAAATGATGAATTATCGTACTACCTTGTTTAGGGTCCTTCCACTTCGAAGTTCCAGGTCTTGTTTTCTTAGATCTTGAAATATGATTCTTAATCCCTGCCACACAAGGTTAAATTCTTGCAAATAAAAGTCCAATAAGAGTTTTTTAAGCGTGAACAGAATTCGACAGCATGAGGCCCGCCCGAAAAAAGTCCCACCCCATTTTTGAAAGTTTAGCAGCATTTTATAGGCAAAATTCGGGCTGGACGGCGGTCGGACCGCCGGTCCGGCTGTTGGACCACCGTGGTCAGCGGTCGGACCGGGCGGTCGCCGGAAAAATGGGAAAGGACACTGACGGCGGTCGGACCGCCGGTCCCAGCGGTTCACCGTAAAAACCGCACCGAAATCCGCATTTTTTCGTTCAAACTGATTTTTCGGTAGCTGCGGAGCCCCAAAAATTATTCCGAGACCATACCTGTGATCCTTGCGTCGCTCCGGACATTTCAAGTACCATGAAGGTATATTTTTGATGAACTCTGCCGCGTTCGACCGGTCTGGCTTGGTCTTTTGCAGTCGGCTTTCCGAGCCTCAAAATTTGAATATTCACAATTGCCCCCCACTGGGGCCCATAAAAATGATTTATGGGGCTCAGTTGTCGTCTGAAACGAGAATTTTGAGCGAGGTGCAAAAAGACCTGCGATTTCACATTTTCCTTATAAATTGGCTGATTCAATTCCATTTTCCTTTGCTTTCATTCTTTCTTTTTCTTCAATTTTCTTCAAACTTTCTTTCAACAATGGATTTCACTGGCTTTGAAGACTTCGAGATCCCACTCCCTCCCTGCAATCTTTTACTTGAGGAGGAGAAGCACAGCTCCAGGACCGGCTGTTACGAGGTAAGTACTTTATCTTTGACTTACCTAGTATGCATTTTTAGGAAATTTATTTATTTCTAGTAAGGAACTTAGAAACAAATTTTTTAAGAATTCTTCCTTTACATGTACTAGTAATGAATTAAGGGTAATACCAGGTTTCACCATTTTCTGCCATCAGTAATTATTTCTAGTAAAGAACTTAGAAATAATCCTTTAGGAAGTCACACCCGGCTGGGGATAGAATTTAAATTTTTCTGAAGTTGCCCCCGAAATTATCCATGCTAATGATGATGATTTTTTTTTAGGACACTGCGATTAGGATATCCACTGCCGAGAGACCCATGAGCACTATTCTGGCTTACATTCTTGAGGCCGGTCATCCAGTGGGGGATCATATCAGACCTGCTTTCCTCCACCATTTGAGGGCTATAGATGCGGGCAGGGATATCCACAGGGAGTTGATCTGCGCGCTGACTGAGCGATGGTGGCCCACTACTGATACCTTCCATTTTGCTTGGGGGGAGATGACGATGACGCCCACCGACTTTTCCGTCATCTCTGGGATTCCATTTGGCGTTGAGATGGTGGAGTACTACAATGACTGGCGGCATGACATCTCTTCAGTCGATATGGTCACTTTAATCGGGATTGACTACCCTCGACATCAGGCGTCTCGCTGCATTCAGAGGAGGTGGCTTGTAGAGCAGGCGCCAGCCATCTATACTGGCTATGAGGTAGGCGATCTTACTGCTGATCAGGCGGCCAGGTTCACCCTGATCCTCCTGTTCGCTAGCTCCTTCTTAGCAAACAGAAAGGATGCAGTGAATCTCAATGTGCTGAAGAGTCTAACCGACCTAACACGACTTCAGACATATGATTGGGCTAGCATGATGTTGTGTAAATTGTATGACGACATGTCAGACCTTTGCTATACCCGCATTGCTCCATGTGGCCTGCATTACTTCTGGGAGGTAATGTAAAGAACATTTCCTTCACCTTGCATACACCGACTCTGATCTGTTCTTCATTTTTTCAGACTTGGGCTTATGAGTACTTTCCCGATGTCGCCCCTTTTCTTCGTGAGCCACTTGCCCCTGTAGATCTTTTTTCTCCCATTGCTTGGAGGTGGTATAAAGAGAGGATAGCAGCACCAAAGAGGAAGCTTCCTATCAGAGAGCTTAGATCGTTCTTCGACAGTTGCTCCATGAACTCAGTAAATACTTTATCTTTATTTATTATATTAGAGAAAATGATTCACTAACATAATAAATTTTTACAGGTAGCATTTACAACAATGTCTAACCGGCTGACAGAGTGGATTGCTCAAGATCACAGCTTTCAGCGATCACATACCCTGACCCACCGTCGATTCATACTTCCCCATCCAGAGTATCGACGATACTATCTCGCTGAGAGAGTGACTTTCCAGATTGCTGGCTTCCGTGCAGCTCCCTTGGACCCCCCCTGATGACATGCTGTCTCTGACGCTTCTGCCTATTACAGCGTCCCAGTATGAGGGTGAACCCTTCGAATCGGCCTTTGCCCCAGATGAAGAAGGTTATGATATCTACTGTCTTGAGCGACTGATGCCACACATTGGGGCCCGGTTCGATTCTGCACCACCTTATCGGTCCTCCCACTCTTCAGCCCCTACTTCCAGCACCCCGGGAGACCATCCCTCTTCCAGCTGGCGAGCTAACAGACCTTCTTCCTCTAGGACTAGGGCTTCCGCTTTTAGGGCTGGACCATCACATACTGGATCAAGCAGCAGTTCATCACATTTGAGGCCTCCCCCATCCATCCTTGCAGCTACCGGTCAATTGGACCCTGCTTTAGCCGACTTGAGGTTGCCATATGCTGTTCGTTATCATGCACCTGATGGTTGGGTGTCCCGACCAATTAGTGCGGAGAGTGCACCTCATCGGAGGCTTGTTCACATCACTCAGGTATATTCTTTTAGAACTTTTCATGAAAAGGATTCATAAAATTCTCTTGAAATTGATTGTGATTGTGTCTTTTCCACAGGTACCTGAGGGCCTAGTTACCGATATGACAGCACTGATCACTGCTTTGTCGGATGAGCTGGCTGGTGCTTGGACTGATGCTGCTTATGAGAGGCAGAACAGGCAGCAAAGACGGAGAGCCCGGCGCTGAATTCTGATATTTGTCCTGGACTATATTTGTAACGACCCTCCCCGACCAGGTCGGCTGCCCGGCCCACTAGTGGCTTACGGCCTGGCCATTTCACCACCTGGGCACGGAGTCCGCAGGAGGCAAGCGATCGCTACAGTACTGGACAGCCCTCGCGGCCCACCCAGCAGGAATTTGTTTATTTGGCTCCCAAAGGAGTCGCCTCCCTGGATCGAACCCCTGACCTCCCACTTAAGAGAGCCAGCGAGAACCATCCAGTACCATTTCTGCTAAACAATTGTAACACCCCCATATCCAATGCACACACACTACAACTACAACAATGTAGCATAAGTGCATCAAACATAGGGATGCTACGGTTTTCTTAATATTCAAAACACTTTAAACTTGATACAATACCTTTATCATTATACATTATAGGAAAGTAAATCATTTACTGATAAAACAAAACATATTAGTTATATATATATACATTTAAATATTACACAGCGGAAGTTATAAAATATGTACATATTTACACATTAAACATTTCTTTACAAAATATACAGAAGTATACATGATTGGTAATTCTCTTCTGATCTTTAAGTTCCCAAAATCAACTCTTCAAGGTCTACTCTCACTTGGTCTTGATGAACTCTCGGGTTCAACTCTATCAACTCTATTACCTGCGCGATTAAACACTATCGCGCTAAGCCAACGGCTTAGTAAGATAAAACATGCTAATGGTATGCTTTAATGTAATGCAATGTCACATATGTTATTGATAAGATCAACATTATAAATATAAAGGTAACCACATAATTATGCATTTCACAAATCATAGTCATATGAGCATACCACATTTCAACATCTTTCCACATTCAACATTAATCAATCATACTCAATAACCAACATCTCATTTCATTAACTCATAACATTATTTAGGACATTCATATAACCTTGACACCTATGGGCCCAACAAGTATTTAATACGATATTCAGAGTTCAGAGTTACTGCTTTGGTTCATAGTCACAATAATCACGCCCGTAGGCAATGTATATACATGTATCTCTATCCATGGATAGTGTAACAGACCCAGTCTCTTGGACCATCAACTCAACACATATGAGGAGATCCTCAACCCGGCAAGACTGTTACAAATCATATATCTCATATTCACAATTCTCATAGTGTAACAGACCCAGTCTCTTGGACCATCAACTCAACACATATGAGGAGATCCTCACCCCGGCAAGACTGTTACCTTTCATCATTTCTTAGGCATGCCACCCAAATCCAGAACTCTGAAACTGAATAACATATTAAACAAACAATTCATTTATTATATAGTTACCATTTCCATTCTCAAATTCTCATCACATTTAGGCAAACATGCCTTCTTTCTTTCAATATCATCATCATAGCCAATCACAATGGCATTGTCTCATATCATGTCTTATTTGAATTATCATTTCAATTTCAATGTATATTATTCATGAAACACATAACCATTCACAATGCATAACATAACATTGTTCAATCTCAACAATGCAATTAGGGCAAAGAACAATTGATATGATTCATATGAATAGTACATTCTGGTTTTAGACTCCATTTTATCCTTATTTTGAAAAATTGTATAAAATAATCTACTTGACTAAAAATTCTAAAATTTTTACAGAATTTAGTTTTGTATCTTAAAATCATTCCTTTAAAATTTCAGATCAAGCTGAACACAAAATCTTGGTCAAATAGTTCACCTAACCAGACTGCCCCAATTGCCCTGCATCCTGGCAGCAGTTCTGAACTTTGTGAATTCCATAAATCAAATTCAATCAACGTGGTTCCAAATTATTTTTCTCAAATACTAGACTCACTAAGCAACAACATATCCAAAATTCAATTGGATATGATTTTTCTACATTTTATTAAAAATCCCGAAATATAGCTGTCTCAGTTAAGGTACCTGCTGGAACAGGTCTAATAAAAATATTCTTTCTAAACTCATAACCATTCCAAAATCAAATCAACATATTTTTCAGTCATTCTAGACTCATAGAGGCACAACATATCAAAAATTCACTTCAATAAAATTTTTCTATAATTAATTAAAAATCATACAAGTCACAGCCTTTACTAATTGTAAAACAGAAAGAAATTTCACTAAACACAACTCTTACTCAACACAATCACTTCCAACACCTTCACCAACTCAACTTCTCATCTATCAAGCAAAATCAATACTTAAAATCACACCCTAAGCAACTTAATCATACCATCATCAAATCACAACTCAACTCAAGCATAACTTCAAAAATAACAAGGGTAAACAAGAGAAAACTTACCAAATAATGAAATTCCTTGAAACTCCAACTTGTAACTTTGAAAACTTCCTTCACTTTGAGCTTGAAATCATCAAAACCATCACTTGTTCTCTTGCTCTCTTGTCTCTTTGGTGAGCCGGCCACACAACAACAAGAAGAAGAAGAAATGATGAAGAAACACAAAGTCAATAGGCATTAAATACCCATCCAAAAGAAAATTACTATAATACCCTCATCCATTTAACTAAACTTTTGTCATATCTATACCCATTTAAGTAATTTCACAATCAACACAAAAATATCCTCTTTCCTTGACTTTCCATTTTGACCACTTTATATGTTATATATATCACCATATGAGCAACATATACAATTATCTCTAAACCCTCTTTTCTTTCCCAACCACCATACAAAAACATTCTCTTCCAATTTCTTATCAACTTATCATATATACATAATTCAAGTGCAACAACAATAACACCAAGACTACTAGGGCATAATTAGGGATATTACAATATTTGTAGTATTTGAATTATTCTTGCTCTGTACTTTGTACTTTTCGTATTTTCCACCTGTCATTTGAACTCAAGTACAAACCTGCACTAATTTATTAGTATTAACAGCAGATATGTATGTATGATGTTTGTTTTTTGTTTGTTTTAGAAATCTATTTTCAAAAATAAATCCCTGAGATAACCCCAAAAATAGTACCTAAAATAATCTAAACAGGGCCGAAACACAAGAATTTCATAAAATAAAGATAAAAATAAAATAAAATAAATATATATATATATAACGGGAATCGAGGCTGCGTGGGGGCGGTTGGGCCGCCGGGGCGGCGGCCGGACCGCCCGGGAGGCTCCGGGGCAGTATATGTATCGGAAAAAAAAATAGAATTTTGAGTGCATTTTCGGGCCAGAAATAGATTTCTCATTGCAGGATTTTTTATTTCCCTCAACAATGAATCCTCTTTTTAACCACGTGATGCATAACTGGACCAAGAGCCTTCATAACGTCGAAATGATCAACATGGGAAGGTATGGACTGAAAGCCGTTACTACCCTTAGGGGCGTGGCTGTGGATTGGGATTTTTTGCATGCTTGCATAAGATTTTGGGATCCTCAAGCCCATGTTTTCAGATTCGGTGCTAGAATGAAGGAAATGTGTCCTCTTTTTGAGGAATTTTGTTCAATCATTGGATTTGACCCCAATGCCCCTCTTGTAAGGCATGAGGTCCAAGTTGGTTATGTGGGATCCTTCCAGAGGCTTTTCAATTTTACCAGGCCTCAAGCTCAAGCTATGATCATGGATGGGAGTAGAGCGATGCTGCTTCCCCTGATTGATGAATTTATGACCGCCAACTTTGAATATGAGGTTCAATTGAAACACAGAATGCGAGCTTTTGTTTTCTGCCTATTGGCCGGGTTTCTTTTCAATCGTGATCCTGGCTTTGGCGATTTGAGGCTTTGCCCCCATGGTTAGGCAGATGGAAGAGCTTAATTGCATCGGTGGTATGATTCTGGCTGAGACTATCCAGAGTCTTGATAGAGCTGCCCTCGGGTTTGAGAACTGGACTGTCACCCCGATCATTCTTCAGGTAATCTTGTTATACCTTTTTGCTTCTTCCAATTTCATTCTCTCTTTTTTGTTTGTAAATAGAAAGGATCTATTTTTTTAGGTTTGGCTGAGAGACCATCTCCGAGTGGTTGCTGCTCCTAATGCCTTGACATATAACCCTTCGCAGTACCGCACCAGGAGAATCCAGATTTCTTTTCCCTCCATGGCTAAATGGGCTATCTGGTTGTTTGAGCTTGGACCAGAAGAATTGTTATGGTTCGTCCCTTGGTATAGAATTCCTCGCTTCATGGAGGCAAATGCCATGCACAACCATGTCTATCTCCTTGGTTTCACCCACAGCACATGGTATAGTGCTTCCCGGGTCCTCAGACAGATGGGGATTAATCAGAGGGTTCCCCTTCCGGTTGGGCTTACCATTGCTTCCCCTATTACCCCTGGAGTCACCCGAGTTGTTCTACAGACTTGGGTCAGAGACCATCAGATGATCAGGCCTTTTGCTGAGCCTTCCCTTGTTCAGCCTACTCTGAAGTATAGGACCTGGTTTATAGCTGAAGTTTGGCCCGTTGAAAAACCCAGGAGGTATGCCTTGTTGCAGGAGTTGGAGAGAGAGGAAGTGGTTCCTCTTAGCGAGGAGAAGATAGACGTTGCAGAGAGTTTCGAAACTAAGGAAGATACCGAAGACTCTGCCCCACGTAGGAGGTGTAGGATTTAGATCCCAGGGTGACTCCATTGTCTGCTTTTTGGGTTGTTTGTACCTTTTTTAGTTCCTTGAATGTATAGGACTTGTAGTCTGACTCTTTTGATGAACCGACTGACTTTTTTATAATGAAAGGTTCTTTTTTGTAATGAATGATTCTTAATGAATGACTTTTTTGTTTGCTTTCCAAGCATTATCTACTTTATTTATTTGCTCTAATTTTTGCCTAAGTCGTCCTTTCGGATTTTCAACTTAGCGAGCTCTTACCCATTCTTGCCTAAGCCGCCCTTTGTGGGTTTTCGACTTAGCGGGCCCCACTATTGCCTAAGCCGCCCTTTGTGGGTTTTCGACTTAGCGGGATTTTTTTTTCTCTTTTTTTTATGTTGGCAAAAGAAAAATGAATAAATGATTTTTATTAAAATTTAGACCGTGCTCAAGGAGAGCTGCCTACATATCTCGAATTAGTTTGCGAGAATCAGGTCTAATGTAGTTCATTACAATGCATGATTATACATAATATTTCTTCAATTGATCCAGATTGCATGGGTTTGTGAACTCCAGACCATCTAAATCAGATAAGATGACGGCTCCGCCGGAAAGTATTTTCTTTAAAATGTAGGGTCCCGCCCAATGAGGACGAAACTTCCCACGAGGATCTGTAACAGGTGTTCTGATCTCTTTCAGGACCAAACAACCTTCTTCCAACTTTCGATATTTGACTTTTTTATTGAAATGTCTAGCCATTCGCCTCTGATACCCTTGAATCTGATGTAGAGCTTGAAGTCTTCTTTCATCCAAACCCAACAACTGATGATGATAATTGCTGATCCATTCAGCCTCATTTATCTGACTTTCTTGAATTATCCTCGCCGATTGAACTTCCAGTTCAATGGGGAGTACTGCTTCCATTCTGTACACCAGGGAATACGGGGTTGCCCCAGTAGGAGTTCTAATTGATGTTCTATATCCCCACAAATCCATCGGTAACTTCTCATGCCAACGCCTATGTTCCTTGATCATTTTTTGTATGATCACCTTTACAGACTTGTTCGCTGCTTCTACAGCTCCATTTGTTTGAGGTCTATAAGGAGAGGACTTATGATGCTGGACATTCTTATCCTTCAAGAGCTTAGCAAATTCTGCTTGGAAATGAGTTCCATTATCAGTGATAATCTCAAATGGCGTTCCGTACCGACAAAGGATGTTGGTTCGGACAAACTGTGCTGCCTTTTTGGCGTTTAATTCTGCATAGGAAGCTGCTTCGACCCACTTTGTGAAGTAATCCACTGCTACCAAGATAAATTGATGTCCATTCGAGGCTTTTGGATGTATTTTGCCAATTATATCTATTCCCCAAGTAGCGAAGGGCCATGGAGAAGTAATCGGATTCAGGGCAACGGGAGGTTGCTTCTGCATCTTAGCAAATATCTGGCATTGATGGCATTCTTGCACAAATGCCACGCAGTCTGCATTCATGGTGGACCAATAATATCCTAGATTGGCGATTTTTCGAGCCAAGGCGATCCCATACATGTGTGGTCCTGATTCTCCACCATGTACCATTTCCATTATCTGCTTAGCCTCTGCTTCATTCACGCACCTTAGGTGCATCCCATTCCAACTCCTCTTGTAGAGGATATCTCCATTAAGAACATAACCTGTGGCTAGCTGCCTTATGGCCCTCTGATCGACCTTTGATGATCCCTCCGGATAACTTCCATCCTTGAGATAACTCTTGATATCCCAAAACCATGGTTTACCATCGGCCAAATGCATTATATGGGCGGGCTGTTTCTGAAGTTGAACCTTTAATGGTCGAACGACTTTCCCCTCCTTGATATTGATCATGGAAGCTAAAGTAGCCAAGGCATCAGCAAACTGATTCTTTGCTCTTGGGAGATATTCGAAGGACAGATCATCGAATTGTTGTGCCAAATGATCGAGACGTTGTAGGTAAGGAACCAAACGCTCTTCTCTTATCTTCCATTTCCTTAAAGCTTGTGATACTATTAAAATAGAATCACCGTAGACCTTTAGGTTCTTAATCCCTAATTCCAGAGCGGTTTCAAGCCCATTAATACAAGCTTCATATTCTGCTTCATTGTTTGTGCAGCTAAAGTCAAGTTTAACTGAAAATGGAATGTATTCTCCACAAGGAGTTTTGAACACAATCCCAATTCCATTTCCATGATAATTGGATGCCCCATCAAAATACATCTCCCAAACACTTCTTTCCACATTCAGGAGGTCTTCGTCAGGGAAACCCATTCCTCGCATCTCGTCTTTTACGGGCAATTCTGCTAATTGGTCAGCTATTGCGCCACCTTTCACAGCTTTCCTTTGAATAAATTTTAAGTCAAAGGCTGCCAATGTTTACACCCACTTTGCCATTTTACTGTCCAAAACAGGCCTCTCCATAAGGAATTTCAAGGGACTCTGTTCTGCGATGACATAAGTAGTGTAAGAAGACAAGTAGTGTTGTAACTTCGTACAAGTCCAATACAAGGCTAAACACAACTTCTCAATCTTGTTATACTTTAACTCATAATCTAGCATCCTTTTGCTGAGGTAGTAAATTGCATTTTCCACCTTCGTACTTTCGGCTTCTTGAGCTAGCATTGCACCCATGGCTTCATCTGTTACAGACAAATACAAAAGCAGAGGCTTTCCCATTCTGGGAGGTTGTAGAATTGGCGGACTTAACAAGTATTCTTTGATCTTGTCGAAGGCCTTTTGGCAGTCTTCATTCCACTCTTGTGAAGCACCTTTCCTTAGTAGCTTAAAGATTGGACCACAAGTCTCTGCCAATTGCGATATGAATCGACTGATATACTGTAATTTACCTAGCAAGCCTCGAATCTCTTTTTCTGTTCTTGGCGAAGGCATTTTCAGAATAGCCTTTGACTTTGCTGGATCAACTTCTATTCCTCTCTTGCTGACCAAATACCCCAAAAATAAGCCTGATCTTGCTCCAAATAGGCACTTTGCAGGATTAAGCTTCAAATTGTACTTGCGAAGTCTAAGGAAGAACTTCTCAAGTGCTTCAACGTGTTCTTCTGGAGATTTTGACTTAACAATCATATCATCAACATACACTTCTACTTCTTTGTGAATCATGTCATGAAAGACTGTTGTCGCCATCCTTTGGTAGGTAGCCCCTGCATTTATCAACCCAAAAGGCATAACCCTGTAGCAGAAAGTGCCCCATTCTGTAATGAAAGCTGTCTTCTCTTTGTCTGGTGGGTGAACTAGGATCTGATTGTACCCAACTGCGAGGTCAGTCATGGAAACCATCATATGCCCAGCCATCCTGTCTATCAGCAAATCGATGTGTGGAAGTGGAAAATCGTCCTTAGGACAGGCCTTATTCAGATCTCTATAGTCAACACACATCCTGACCTTTCCATCTTTCTTCGGGACTGGCACGATGTTTGCTAACAAGGAAGGGTAGGCAATTGGTTCTATGAACTTATTGTCTAGTTGCTTGGCAACCTCCTCTTTAATTTTCAAGGACCATTCTGGCTTCATTCTTCTCAATTTCTGCTTAACCGGCTTTGCATCTGGGTATAGTGGAATCTTATGAACTGCTATGGCTGGGTCTATTCCCGTGACATCACTTGCCTTCCACATGAAGCAGTCAACATATCTTCTGATGCACTCAACAACCTGTTCATTATTCATACAATCATATGCAATGTATGTATGTTCATTTTCTTTGCCAATTATTATCTTTTCATTTACTTCTTTTATTTCATTTATTTCATTTTTGCTAGATAATACTTGGAAAGCAAAAGACACAGGGTAACCCAGAACTTGAACAGTTTTATTAATAATGGCGGAGTCATCCTCCAGAGTTACATCATTTTTGACATCAGGGTTTTCTATTCCTGAAGCTAAGGAAGACTCAGAACTGGACTCTGACTCGGTGTTTGACTCGAGATTTGACTCGGTACAAGACTCGGGTTCAGGGTATGATACAGGACTAGGTTTGACTATAGCAGCTTGTCCCTCCTCGGCATACCAGTTCATCAGTGGTCTTGATCAGCTTCGTGAAGTCCCTTTTGTCTTCAAAATTGGTCATCATAGCAACCTCATCAAAGAGACTAGGCCGCATAAAATCTTCCACTTGTGGGTCAGCTATAGGTTCTGGCTCTTCTTCCTTTATGGTCAAAACATCATCGAACATCTCAAAACCCGGTAGCTTCTTTCCAGTCACAGGAGAACAGAATGGTTCCTGAAAACCACAGTAAGGAACTGCTTTTCCAGGCTTGCAGAAGTGACCATTCAGAGTTCTAAAATAAGGGCGCATTTTGAGGCTTCTTGCCCCCCAATTCTTCTTTTTCTTCCTTCCATGCTCAAACTCTTCTATCTCCTCATCTGTGGGTTTGTACCCCAGGCCAAAAGTTCCCTTATTCTCAGGTTCTTCCCATGGCCGGACTACAGGTGTTTTCCTCCCAGACTTTATCATTTCCATTCCGGGCAGCAGACCTACCCTTAGCATCATTCCCACCAGGCAATTGATTTGGACCTCTCCAAAATCATATAAGACAAATGGCCCTTTGGGTTTTTCTCCTTCAATGCATTGGACTGTATCATAATGGAAACCAGTCAAGGTCATGGCGGTTTCGCCAGGAACAACCTCAAAGAGAGATTGATCCATGGTTCTCTTGTTGATTTCACAGGTGTCACCTTTGATAGTGATGATTTTTCCTTCGAAAGGGAACTTAAGTTTTTGGTGTAGTGAAGAAGGGACAGCATTATTCTGATGAATCCACGGCCTTCCAAGGAGGAGATTAAAGCTCGCGGGTACATCAATGACTTGGAAGGGCACTCTCATCTTCACCAGCCCAATAGCGATTTCCAGAGTGGCAACACCTAAAATTTCTCTTCGAGTGTTATCATATGCTCTAACAATTTGATCAGAAGGTGTAAGATCTGTAGCCTCCAACCCCAGACAGCTTGCTACCTTCAAGGGACATACATTTAAGGCCGACCCATTATCAATGAGAACCATGGGAACAGTCTTTCCCCCAGTTTGTATGGTGATGTATAGGGCATCGTTGTGTTTACTGCCATCTTCTGGTAGGTCTGTATCAGAAAATTGGATACTCAATGCCTTGGTTGATTGAGTCAAAGTGGCCACCAAAGCTTCTGGGCTTGTGTCCACTGATGTATCAAGTTGACTTAAAGCTTCGCTGAGAGCCTGACGGTGTGGGAATGAGGAAGCAAGGAGCTCCCAAATTGACACCTTAGCTTGAGTTTGTTTAAGCTGAGTGAGGACAGGGTCTTCTTTTGGCTCTGGTGTTTTCTTATGGGGGGGGATTTGAGGTTGTAGGGGCTTTTCCCAAGTCGAGTGGCTGATATTGCCTTCCGCTTCTTGTCAAAGCATCGACCTCTTCAGCAAGGTCATTCAAATCCAACACACACACTTCATTCATTTCTAAGAGGAGTTTGAAAGGATCAAACAACTCTTCTTCCACAGTGATGGCGTGGATGGAATGATTAGGCAAAGGGTTAGTATTAATGTTCGGTTGACTCCTGAGAGGAATGATGTCACCCCTATCCACCAAATCCTGGATGCGATTTTTCAGAGTCCAGCAAGCATCTGTTCTATGCCCTTTTCCTTGGTGGTATTCACAATATTCATTGGCCTTATAACTGGCGGGTAATGGGTTTGGAGGTGGCCTTGGGTCCAAAGGCTTCAAATACTTCCCTTCCACAGCCTTTTTGAACACTAGATGAAGGGGCACCCCTAGGTCGGTATATTGCCTTCTTGGCTGATTTCTCTGCCCAAGATTGCCCACACGTAAAGGATTCGCAGGGGCAATATTGGCCACTTCATTGACCTTGCTTGAGGAAGCAGTTTGGCCCTGTTTTTTATACTTTGAAGTAGCTCCCTCATCCACTATTTTACCCAATTGTATCAAGTCTTCTACCTTAGTTGCAGTCGCAATGAGCGATTTGAAAGTAGGTAGGTATTGGGTTTGCAGTTGAGCTTGATATGTAGGCCTTAAATTTCTGATTATAATATCAATCTGCTCCTATTTTGAAGGGCGATTGATCATTTGGGCGGCTTTCGCCCTCCACCTCGTAAGGAACGAGGAGAAGGGTTCATTGTTGTTTTGTTTGGTAGTCTCAAGTTCTCTTCTAGTAACATCCACCTCAATATTGTAGTGGTATTGAGTGTTAAATGCATTGCAGATGTCTTCCCAGGTCTTAATCTTAGCACTGTCCAGGCTTACAAACCATTTTAGGGCAGCCCCAGTCAAGGATTGTTGAAAGAGTTGAGCAAAGAGCTCATCATTTAAACCCCAAGGGCTCAAGGCCCCCACATACATCTTCAAATGGGTTTTAGGGCAAGTGGTCCCATCAAATCTGTCCATCCCAGGCATCTTGAGTTTTGGAGGCAATCTAGCTTGGGGAAACAAGGATAAGGAATCCATGTCTACCACCTCTTTATGAGTTTTCATGGCAGTGATTGACCTTTCAAGCAATTCAAGTTTCTTTTTCAGTTCATTAGTTTCATTTTTAGAGGGTGGATCCTCCAAATTGATAACAAGGGTATTGTTCTGAGCAGTCATGGGGGTACTAGTTTGCCCCACAATAGGTTCTTTCCCCAAATTTTCAGAAGTAGTGGCTGTCTTTGATGCCCCTCCTAATTCAGCCAGGATGGCTACCCTTTGGGCAGCTAAAGCTTCATCAATTCTCTCTTGCATTCGAGCTTCAATTTCCTTAACCTGTCCATCTAGCAAGGCCTTAATCTGTTCAATAGTAGCCATTTCAGTAATTGGAGCAGTTGGTGAAATTTGAGTAGCAGGACTTGTGGGTGATTGCATAGTTGGAGTTGGTGTAGCTTGAGTTGGTGAAGGCACACGGATAGTGGATACCTGCAAAGGTTAAGGGTAAAGGATCAGGGTAGTGTGTAGGGTAGGAAGAACTCTTGGTCCACTTATATACATCAAAAGTTTTTCCCAAAAGATTTTCCCCCAAAATAATGTTGTCATGTTGCATGAATGCACCTCATCACTTCATAATTCATTTTAATGGAATGTGGCACTATCATTGGGTACATACAACCTAAGGGAAGGTTCTATTGTTCATGAAAATAGAGAATTGGCTTATAATAGGGACCCTTGAGTCTTGAGTAAGATATACCTAACCACATGTGAAACAAGGAGTTTCGCGTGGGTCCAACAGTACGATTACTCATGGGCCACTCCAAAAGGATTGGAATGGTTTGCGACAACAGGGAGGACGCTTTGGCTGTCCGCCGGCATAATCAAGGAGACCTGCCGGTCAGCGCTACTTGCTATCCAGACTCAGAATTTTGAACAGAAAGAGAAGAAATTCATTTGAAAACAATTTTTTTATGAAATGAAGGAAAAGGATTCCCCCATATAATACAAGAGAAAAAGATTCTCTGAATGTCAAAATAAATGCACAATTAGTCAAACAAGGGGTCCATTAAAGAAAAAAGATTCCTTTTGTGAATTTTCAATCCAATATCCTTAAGGAAAGGATATATATTGCTACGGTACCCTGCAAAATAAATAAAAAATACCCTAAAGAAAGGCAAGTTAATCAAATAAACAATAGTAGTCTACTAGGATCCCATGAATCATTTTCATGGTCCCTAGTGTCAAATTAATCAAATAAGCAATAGTAGTCCACTAGAATCCCATAAATCATTTTTATGGTCCCCAGTGGAGTCGCCAAATTGTGAACCTCGGTTTTCCACCCGAAAAGGATTCAGATGAAAGTTCACTCGTTATTGGGAGTCGCCACTCAGTTTATTTTGTTCAAAGGGAAAAACTAAGAAAACCCTTGTTTGACTCCAATTAATGCATCCAATGTAAAGGTTTCTAATCTACGAACCCAAGGAGGATTCGGGGACTATGTCATGTATTTGATTAATTTGCCAATTTAGAAATGAATCCAAAAGAAAAATAGAAAGGAAGAAGAATAGATTGTTAGTAAATTGCGGACTTGTTATTTGAGGTGAATCTCAAATATGCCTACATACTCTCGTTTTTTATGAGAGATCAAAGTCCATGTAGTTTGGAAAAGCCTATTTAAAGGCGATGAAAATTATGCTTCATGCAGGTGTGTGTGTATGCTTCGTGCATTTGTTGGGCTTTTTGCCAAAGTTGTTAATTTTAGCACTTAGTGCAAATTTGTGAAATTTAGGTATTTTGTACCAAAACAGTGCAATTTAGGCCTTTGGCCAAAAGATTGATTTTAATTATGAAATTTACGTACTTTGTACCAAAAAGATACAATTTAAGCTCCGTGCCAAAAAGTTGAATCATTCGCGGCTTCATAACAAAGTATTGATTGATTAGTTAATTAGGCCTTAGACCTAAAAGGATTAGGTCTTTGACCGAAAAGAAATTAAGAAGGAGATAGGATGCTTTATGACATGCTTGAATTGACAAATGATGAATTATTGTACTACCTTGTTTAGGGTCCTTCCACTTCGAAGTTCCAGGTCTTGTTTTCTTAGATCTTGAAATATGATTCTTAATCCTGCCACACAAGGTTAGATTCTTGCAAATAAAAGTCCAATAAGAGTTTTTTAAGCGTGAACAGAATCCGACAGCATGAGGCCCGCCCGAAAAAAGTCCCACCCCATTTTTGAAAGTTTAGCAGCATTTTATAGGCAAAATTCGGGTTGGACAGCGGTCGGACCGCCGGTCTCAGCGGTCGGACCAGGCGGTCGCCGGAAAAATGGAAAAGGACACTGACGGCGGTAGGACCGCCGGTCCCGGCGGTTGGACGCCGATCCCGGCGGTTCACCGCAAAAACCGCACCGAAATCCGCATTTTTTCGTTCAAACTGATTTTCCGGTAGCTGCGGACCCCCAAAAATTATTCCGAGACCATACCTGTGATCCTTGCGTCGCTCCGGACATTTCAAGTACCATGAAGGTATATTTTTTATGAACTCTGCCGCGTTCGACCGGTCTGGCTTGGTCTTTTGCAGTCGGCTTTCCAAGCCTCAAAATTTGAATATTCACAAAAACAAATCTAGTTTATGCATTAATTAAGTGACAATAAAACTCAATTGTTGGGAATCAAAGTAGGCAGAAAACTTGGATAAAAAACCATGGTTGTTAGATAAAAACAACAATCAGTTGATATGTATTAAAAATTCAAACAACAAAACCAAGACAACAGAATCTCTCTTAAAAAGGAGAGAGTTTATTCATAATTTGGAAATGGTTAGCTTGTGAAGAAATCAGCCATCTTGTTTTTTCTTAAAATGGACTTCTATTTTGTATGGGTATGAAGATAAATTCATTTCCATGGACAAAACTTAGGAATGAACCATTTTGTACTCTTCACAGAACAAGACAATACTAATGTATACAAACACAACAAGTTGTTGCAACAAAACAAATAAGAAGGAAACAACAACAATAATATTCCGCACAAATAGCTGCTGCTTTGTCTCATAACACTCACTTAATGATATCTTTTTTTTGTTGATTTTCTACTTTTTTTTTGCTTATTCTATTACGCTTGTCTTGTCTCTGCAACCTATATCAGATTCTGATAACCAGCTACTGACCAAACAAAATTTCAGGCCAGGTAAAAGGATTTCAAACTTAAAAGAGCTAACGCTTATCTTAAGAAGATCAACAAGCCTAAAGTTAAGACAATTCAGGTGCTTCTCCAGGGCGAAGCCAGGCTTTGGAATAAAGGGGGGCGAATTATTTTTTGCAAATTTTAGCTTCCTCGTAATTATTTATCTCTCATTTTATTTTAATAGTATTTTATAAATTTATTAATTTATTAATAATATATTTTTATTATTAAAAAATTAATTAATAAAAAATATTAATATATGAGTTTAATTATAAAAAAAAATATTCATAATAAAAATAAAATAAAGAGAAAAAATTAAATAATAAATATAATTTCTTAAAAAATAATTAAAATAAATGAGTTCTTTAATTCATTAAATGTGTTCAAATTAATTTAGTTGAAAAATTTATAAATGTGTTCAAATTAATTTAGTTAAAAAATTTATCATTTTCTTTATTTTTTTTTGCATTTGTATATTATTAATATTTTGTCAATTTTTTAAATGAGAACTATTGCTATAGAATAAATAATTTATTATATTTTTTTATTTTTTGTAAAAATTAAAAAAAAGAGGGGGGCAATTTAAATTTTTTTAAAAAATTAATAAAAAATTTAAAAAATCTTAAAAAACATTATATATATATATATAATTTTCAAAAAGGGAAGGGGGCCCTTCAATGTAGCTTCGCCGGTGTGCTTCTCGATTGTATTTTTCTTGTTTGTGAATTGTGATTGGTTCTCGTGACCTGGGTTCTTGCTATTTTGGTCATTTAAATACGACATATTACTAAAAAAAATATATATTACAAATTACATGAACAATTGGTCATTTATAAAAAATTAAACACACAATCAAACCCACCGGCCCATTCTACGACACAACGCAAACACCCCAACACAAAAGCCATGTATCAAAATCAAACATACAATCAAACTAGAACTCATTAAGCCACACAATCAATAAGAAAAACACCCAAAATAGAATTAAAAACAACTCATATTCTGATTATAAAAACTAATGTAAATTAACAAAAAGCATTAAAAAGAAAAACGCACTAGAAGATGTGAGACTGACGAAATCAGTCTTCTGAATGAGGGTACTAAGAGAGAATGATTATCTCTGACTGATTTTGGCTCCGAGAATGAGTGCTTCTGACCGACGGTGATGAGCACAAAAGCTTCTGACAGAAAATGGTAAGAACGGTGGCGAGAACAGTGGCGAGAGAGAGAGATAGAAAGAGAGAACAATGGTGACAAAGAGAAAGAGAGAGATAATGGTAGTGAGAATGACTGTGGCAATCAGATTGATAATCTCATTCTCTTGAGCGTCGGTGGTGAGAACGGTGGAAATTAGGTTAATGAGAGAGAGGAAGGATACTTAAGATAAGAGGAACAAATGATGAAATGTGAAAATAAAAGCTAATTAAATTGGGTTAAAATATTTTAAATGGAAACGGGCTCAAAAACGACAAATAAATTGCTGTACAATTAGAATACTATTTAAAAACAGATATACAATCCATTTTTGCATTTTTAAAGGAATATGGCTGCGAAATATTCCCTCCAAAAATTTAGATACACATAGAAACCGTTTGAAAAATTCCATTCTTGATCTATTTCAATTTGGTTCATGACTATTCTTATGTGTTGGATTTGAATGATTTCGTGGATGAGGTCAATGCAATTACCAGAAGTGGAAGGGTCACACAATCACCTTGGATTTGTCACAATCAATGCTACTATCAAAGGCAAGCATATCACCAAAGACAAACCATACTCTTGAGCTAAGTGAAGATCCTATACTGAAGCAACTTAAAAAGACTCAAGCTAGTCTTTCCATCTGAAGCCTCCTTCAATCTAGCTACCCTCATCGCCAAGCTCTTTGTAAGGCTTTAAGTCAAATCCAGATGCCGATTGAAACTACACTTGAGGCTTTAGTTGCATCTATAACCAAGTCATCTGCCATTTCTTTTTCGGATAAAGACCTACCAATCGAGGAGGGGCATAATCATGCTCTCTATATTACCATCGTGGCTAGTGGGAAGACATTACCTGTGGTCTTAGTAGATAATGGATCAGCATTTAATGTTTGCTCACTCAAAGTGGCAAGTTGCTTGGGGATCGAAACGGTTGAGCTAATACCTTCTTATAAGATTGTGAGGGCATATGACAACACAAAAAGAGAAGTTTTGGGCATGGCCAACATCAAAGTGACCATTGGCCTTGTGGAACAAGAAATCCTTTTTCAAGTTATACATAAACTAGCTTGCTTTAACCTATTGCTTAGGAGACCATGGATTCATAGGCAAGGGTCATCCCAACCTCTCTTCATGAGAAACTCAAATTCCTATATAAAGGCGGAGTGGTCACTATAAAAGGGGACCCAAGTGAAAAGTCAGACCTCCCACCTCAAGTGCCAATTTTGAAAATCAAGCCAGAACCTTCAGCCATAGCTCTATCTGGTTTCACCTTTGATTCTTTTCAGTTCATAGAAGAAGAGGCAGGTAAAGAACTTGTACCCTTTGATTTTGACCCATAAGAAAACCTAGCAGTTGCCAACATCCTCAAACACATGAACTATTTTTCTAGAATGGGATTGGGTAAAAATCAATAGGAAATACAACAATTTCTAGAATATCCTTCAGTCCAGCCACCATTTGGCTTAGGCTATAAACCAACCCTAAAGGATGTGGACGAGATGGAAGGGAGAGCTAAATAAAGATCCCAATGCAAAAAGGTTGGGAAGCCATTTGATTGGCCCATGAGACCTTACTTCAAAACCATAAATGAATATTTTGCTAAGGAGGGGACAGAATCCCTTTATTAAGGATTTCCTGAATCATGGTTGAATCCCATTACTAATGAGCTAACTCCAGGGTTTGAAATTTTGCTTTAATGTCAGGCTTAGCTTAGAAGATAGCGGGCCTACCTTAGAGACAAGGGAAGATTTTGAGGACAACATGGAGCCCAGTCTGTTCCATGTAGCTGTGTTAGAAGAGGGAGCAAAATCAGATTTCAGCCACCTAATTCAACTAGCTACAGAAGTACCCAACAATTGATATTTTTAAAAGAATGGCGATACATCATCAAAGTCTATCTTACCCATAGTAGAACAAAGAGTCCAGCCAGATCAATAGTCAAATCTTCAGTCAGACTCTCAGCATGCGTCATATACCAAGCTAAGAGTTCAGTTGAAGTTCAAGATCAAGTCCAGTTTCGAGTCAGTTCCCAGTACTGAGTCTAGCTCTGAGTCTGAGTCTAAGTCTAAGTCTGTCACTTCTAAGTTTGATTCCCTGGGCTCATATGATTTTAAGTCTATTTGTAAGGAAAACTCTTGTAACCGTTTCATCATCAATAAAAGTTTTGATATTTCCACTTATTTTCCTTCGTCTCTTTATGAGCATTATGGAATATTCAATATTAATGAGATTAATGAGGATAAAGAAATAATAAATCTGGGAATGACATAAATACAAAAGAATATATTCATTGCATCTTTATTCAATTATAAATAGGAATTGTAGTTGCTCCTTAAAGAGTTCCAAGATTGCTTTGCATGGGAGTAAGCGATATGACAGGGCTAGACCCCTTTATAGTAGTGCCCAAGATTCCAACATTTGATCATATAAAGTAAGTCAAGCAGAAACTCAAACGACTCAAGCTAGAATGATCCTTAAGGATCAAGAAAGAAATAATCAAGCTGTTGGAAAACTGATTTATAAAACCCATCATGTACTCGTAATAAGTGGCTAACATTGTTCCAGTTCCAAAAAAATATGGGAAGGTTCGAATGTGTGTATATTACAGAGATCTCAATAAGGCATGTCTAAAGGATGACTTCCCTCAACCCCACATTAACCTCCTGGTTGATAGATTAGCCGGATCCAAGGTGGTTTTATTAATCGACCTCTATGTGGGGTATAACCAAATCTTGGTTCATCCTCCTGATAAAAAGAAGATAACTTTCATTGCAGAATGGGACACGTATTATTATAGGGTTATGCCTTTCAGTCTCAAGAAAGATGTTAGGAAATTAAGGAGATCACTGCAAACCAAAAACACGCAGCGGAAAAATTTTTGATCTCTGATTTTCCACTAGGATCCATGCTGTTCGTTTAATTCGACGAAAGTGATCAAAGAACTAACCTGTTGATGATTCGAAATCACAGTTTGGAAGAGATGCCTCAATCGTGAAACACCCTCTATCATGTATCCACACGAATGCTACCGTCTGGAGTGCTAGCTCTCTGCAACGGCGAAGGCTAGAAAAACATTTTCTCTAAAACGTATTAGGGTTCATTTGTTTTCATTCTCTTTCTTTTTCTAATGTTACCTCTCAGAAGACTTAACGTCTGGAGTGAATATAATCACTCCAGAATCCAATTCGAAATTGGATAAGGTAAGTCAAATTCAGAATCCAAATCTAATAAGGATTCTGAATATATTATCTAATAATATATATATATAAACAATAATAATAATAATAAATATTAATATCTAATATTATTATTAATATTATATCCAGCCCAAAGCGCATTCTTGTGTGTGACCCGATAGGCCCATGTTAATTGGCAGTCAATTTAATCTCTATTAAACCAACAAGTCGTAATTGGCCTCTAGCAAGGCGTTACAACTACCCAATTAATATAAGGAATGTCCAATTTGCCTAATAATAGTACATGCATTAATCCCTTTGTTACACGATATCTAGCTTGAACATAAGTCATGGTCAACGTCATACTTATATTGTCCAAACTTATGATTACTCGATCTCCAAGTAGACTGATAAAAAAACAAATGAAATTGATCACACTATCAATTCATTTGAGTACGACCATGCATTTCACAGTGTCTCTCAAAGAAAGGGACAAATTCTATCTTGATTGTTCATTATCCTCTACATAATTTCTATCATATATGATCATAACCTTTATTACTATCCAGTTACGGATAATGTTTGATCATGTCAAAATATAATAGTCCTTATATTGGAAACTATGACAATCTCAAGTCAAAGAATTAATACATAACTATCATGAGATTTACTTATGACACTAACCCATGTAGTAATCTCATGATGGGTCTATCCAATATATTGTTCTCTAACAAGTATCTATGAAATTGATTTGTATCACTATACACATAACCATCTGATGATTATCAAATCAATGTTCATACTGGTTAAGAATTATTTTTTTATCTCTATAACAATAATAAACCAGGGATAAATATCAAAATTGTGTAACATACAAACAAATAATAATGATAATAAAACCTCATTTATTAATAATGAATGTATAACATAAAGATCCAAATAAATGGCCTAGGGCACATACACTAACAATCTCCCACTTGCACTAGGCCTACAAATTTCTAAGACCCATAGATCTAGTGTGCTGATCATGCTTGACCCGTGAGAGAGGCTTTGTTAATGGATCTGCTATGTTATCATTTGTGTCAACTTTGCATATCTTGATATCTCCTCTATCGATAATGTCTTGAATGAGGTGAAAATGCCTGAGTATATGCTTAGACCTTTGATGAGATCTAGGCTCTTTTGCCTGTGCTATGGCACCTTTACATATTTTGTCATTTGGTATATGATGCTTATGTGATAAATTATATATATGCATATAGGATGCTAAAATAAAATGATATGTAATGCAAGACATGATAATAATTTAGTTGAACCCTCATTAATAATTTAAGTCTAAATGCCATCCACGTTTTGAACACCTATCAAAACTAAGATTGTATTAAAGTAGGTATTGCCAAAGCAATATGCTTCAAACATTCCTAGCTAAGTAGGATGAGTAATAGTGCTACTCATATGTTTTAAAATTGTTTAGACTTAATTAGGCTATCAAAATAGTTTTGGGCCTAAGGCATTAGATGGAATTCAACATGCTATGACATATGATGTCAATATTCCTTAATTACTAAGAGTTACATGAGATGTAATTGGTAAAGATGTTACTTACCTAAATAACTTGATTTTAAGCGCCACGCCAAAGCTGAGTTTAGAATTAAGTGAAATACGGATCTTAGCCTACTAAAATATTTCTTTAGAGGGTTATATTTTTAGTAGGAGTTTAAATAATTTTAACCTCATTATTAATTAAAATTTGACTTTGCATATTTATTTTGTAGATGGTTGCTAATAACAATTCCACCTTATCACTGCGATCTATCCTTGAGAAGGAAAAACTGAAAGAATGTGGGACTAATTTTGTTAACTGGTTTAGGAACCTGAGAATTGTTCTTAAACAAGAGAAAAAGTCCTACGTGCTTGATGAAGCTGTCCCTGACCCACCTCCTGCTGATGCTTCTAATGCTGCTAAGAGTAAGCATAAGAAGCATGTGGATGATTCTAATGACATAGGATGTCTTATGTTGGCTACTATGTGTCTAGGACTTCAGAAGGATCTGGAACACTTAGAGGCTTATGAGATGAGTATGCATCTCAAACAAGCTTTCCAACAACAGGCTAGGCAAGATAGGTTTGACACCGCTGTTGCATTATTTGACTGCAAAATGTCTGAAGGTGAATCTGTTAGTGCTCATGTTTTGAAGATGAAAGGCTATCTAGATCACCTTGCTAGACTTGGATATCCCCTGAGTTTAGAACTCTCCACGGATTTGATCCTACATTCATTGCCTAGCAGTTTCTCACAATTTGTCATGAAATATAACATGAATGACATGGAGAAATCCATTCCTGAGCTACATGGTATGCTCAAAACTGCTGAGGGGAATATCAAAAAGCCTACCCAAATATTGAATGTCAATATTAAACAAATGAAAAAGAAAGCCAAAGATACTAAAGGCAAGGGTAAGGCAAAGGTACTAAAGGGTCCAAGGGACAAGCTAAACCAAAACCTGAACCTAAGGCTAAAGTTCCTAAGGAAGGGACTTGTTTCCGTTGCAACAAGCCTGGGCATTGGAAGAGAAATTGTCAACTCTATTTGGATGAGTTAAAGAAGTTGAAGGGTAGTGCGACTACATCTTCAGGTATTTATATTATAGAAATTAATTTATCTATTCCTTCTTCCTGGGTATTAGATACCGGATGTGGATCTCATATTTGTACAAATATGCAGGGACTCAAAAGGAGTAGGATGCTGAAGAAGGGCGAAGTGGACCTACGTATTGGCAATAAAGCAAGAGTTGTTGCTATAGCTGTAGGAACTTATGAACTTGTTATGCCCAATGGGTTTTTGTTAATTTTGAACAATTGCTTTTATGTTCCTACTATGAGTAGGAATCTTATTTCAGTATCTGTTTTGGATGATGAAGGTTATTTATTTTTTGATTAAGAATAAGAAATGTTCTATTTTTGATAAAAAAAAATGATTTGCTTTATGGTATTGCAAATTCTTATAATGGCCTTTATATCCTTAATCTTGATGATTCTAATGGTAATGATATCTATAACATAACTTCTAAGAGAACTAAGCCAAATGAGTTAAACCCTACTTATTTATGGCATTGTCGCCTTAGCCATATAAATGAGAAATGCATTTCTAAGCTCCATTAAGATGGATTATTAGATTCATTTGATTTTGAATCATTTGAAACATGTGAGTCTTGTTTTCTTGGTAAGATGACAAAGGATCCTTTTACTGGGCATAGTGAAAGGGCTAATGATTTATTGGGCTTGATACATACAGATGTATGTGGTCCTTTTAGCATTAGTGCCAGAGGAGGATTTCGATACTTCATTACTTTTACTGATGATTTCAGTAGGTATGACTATGTCTACCTAATGAAACATAAGCATGAGTCTTTTGAAATGTTTAGAACTTTTCAAAATGAAGTACAAAATCAACTTGGTAAAACAATTAAACTACTTCGATCAGATCGAGGTGGTGAATATTTGAGCCAAGAGTTTGATGATCATCTAAGGGATTGTGGAATTGTTTCACAACTGACTCCTCCAGGAACTCCACAGTGGAATGGAGTTTCTGAAAGGAGAAATCGAACTCTATTAGATATGGTTCGATCAATGATGAGTCAAGCGGATCTTCCTTTATCTTTTTGGGGTTATGCCTTGGAGACAGCTGCATTCATTCTAAACCGTGTACCATCTAAGGCGGTTGAAAAGATACCATATGAGATATGGACAGGTAAGACACCTAGTTTGTCTTTTCTTAAGATTTGGGGTTGTGAAGCTTATGTGAAAAGACCAGTTTCAGATAAGTTAGCTCCAAAGTCTATCAAATGTAATTTTGTGGGGCATCCTAAGGAAACTAAAGGATACTATTTCTATACTCCTTCAGAGAACAAAGTGTTTGTTGCTCGAAATGGGATCTTTTTGGAAAAGGAATTTCTTTCTAAGAGAACTAGTGGGAGTATAATAGAACTTGAGGAAACTCAAGTACCACAAGAAATCAGTGAGCCTTCTATAGAGCCTATTTCAGAACCACAAATAGTTGTGGAGTCTGAAGATGTAACACAAATCCCTCGCAGGTCTGATAGGACACGTCGTCAGCCAGAGAGATATGGATTTCTTGTGACTGATGATAGTGAAGTAATGCTCATAGATCAAGATGAGCCTACTACCTATCAAGAAGCTGTGTCAGGTCCAGATTCAGACAAATGGCTTGGAGCCATGAAATCTGAGATGCAATCTATGTTTGACAACCAAGTTTGGTCTTTAATTGATCCTCCAGAGGGTATTAAGACTATTGGTTGCAAATGTTTTTCAAGAAGAAAACTAACATGGATGGGAATATGCAGACCTATAAAGCAAGGCTTGTTGCAAAAGGTTTCAAGCAAACTCATGGTATAGACTATGATGAAACCTTTTCACCAGTTGCTATGCTTAAGTCTGCTAGAATTCTCATTGCCATTGCAGCATACTATGATTATGAGATATGGCAAATGGATGTCAAAACCGCTTTCCTTAATGGAAAATTTCTTGAGGATGTGTATATGACATAACCTGAGGGTTTTGTAAATCCTGAGAATTCTACAAAGGTTTGCAAGCTTCAAAGATCCATTTATGGATTTAAGCAAGCATCTCGAAGCTGGAATCTTCATTTTGATGAAACAGTTAGGAACTTTGGTTTCATCAAGAATGAAGATGAACCTTGTGTTTACAAGATGGTTAGTGGGAGTGCAGTAGTGTTTTTAGTCTTATATGTGGATGACATATTACTCATTGGGAATGATATCCCTACCTTGCAAAAGGTTAAGACTTGGTTAGGGAATTCTTTCTCAATGAAAGACTTAGGTGAGGCTGCCTATATCCTTGGTATAAAGATCTATAGAGATAGATCTAGAAGGATAATTGGCCTGAGTCAAAGTACATACATAGATAAAGTGTTGAAGAGGTTCAACATGTAAGATTCCAAAAAGGGATTCTTGCCTATGTCTCATGGCATTCATCTCAGCAAGAGTCAATGTCCTATGACATCTGATGAGCGAGATCGAATGAATAAGATTCCTTATGCTTCTGCTATAGGATCTATTATGTATGCCATGTTATGTACTAGACCAGATGTCTCATATCCATTAAGCGCAACTAGTAGATTTCAAGCTGATCCTGGTGAAGGTCACTGGACAGCTGTCAAGAATATTCTTAAGTACCTTCGAAGGACTAAAGATGTATTATTGGTTTATGGAGGTTTGGAAGATGAGCTAGTTGTAAATGGTTACACAGATGCTAGTTTCCAAACTGACATAGATGATTTTAGATCGCAGTCAGGTTTTGTATTCACATTGAATGGTGGAGCTGTTAGTTGGAAGAGTTCAAAACAAAGCACTGTGGCTGATTCTACAACAGAGGCTGAGTATATAGCAGCATCAGATGTAGCTAAGGAAGCAGTCTGGTTGGAGTGGTGCCTAGCATTGCAAATCCTGTGGACATTTATTGTGACAACAATTGGTATCAGAGCCCGGTAATGGAGCCCGCAGGTAATCCGTCTTCGGTGTGCCTTGTGTCAAAAGTCTTCCTGATATTGTGGTGGTCAGGCGGCGTGTCCCATGGGTGAATAACGGCAGTACAAGATGATTAAGATGGATTGGTGTATGGATTATTGCTCAAAGGGAGGCCATGTGATGTGTTGTCCGTGATGTGTGGTCCTTGGCTTGAGGGGAGGATTGTTGGGGTGTCAATCCAAAGTCCCACATTGGAAAAGCCAAGAGACAATTGAGTAGTATATAAGCATCCATACCCACTCCATAGTATGAGGCCTTTTGGGGGAGTAACCCAAGAATAAAATTGTGCGGGCTTGACCCAAAGCGAACAATATCATACTATGTGGAGTGGATGGTGCGGGCTTGGGGGTCCAACAAAAGATGGGGCAACTTATCAAAGAATGGCCACTACACTTTTTCATAACATAATGCACAGTGACGTGGAAGTCTATATGGACGATATGGTAATTAAATTGAAAAAGGCTAAAATGCATATGGAAGCTCTGAGACGATTCTTCCTTAGACTTCATCAATACCACTTAAAACTCAACCCTGCCAAGTGTTTATTTGGGGTAGCTTTGAAAACATTCTTAGGACATATAGTTAGTTCTCAAGGAATTGATGTAGATCCTACTAAATCTAAGGCAATTCTTGAAATGTCTACTCCCAAGACAAAAAAAGAAAATTAGGGGTTCTTAAGATGCCTACAATACATTAGTTTCATTTCTCAAAAGGCTGATATATGTGGGTCCATCTTCAAACTACTTAAGAAGGACACCCTGACCAAGTGGAATGACAAATGCCAAGGGGCATTTGAAAAGGTCTATCAATACTTGCTGTCAACCCCAGTATTGCAACCTCTAAGGCCCGACGCGATGGATATGTCAAAAACTGTCACTACCTGACTTCTTACACCACTCAAGTAATTGCAAATTAGAGCCCTTTGAAATTCCTTATGGAAAGGCTAGTTCTGGATAATAAGATGGCGTAATGGCTCTTAGTGTTGGCCACTTTTGATCTCAAGTTTGTAGCACATAAAGTGATCAAGGGAAGTATAGTAGATGAACGGTTAGTCGCCGCACCTATGCCAGATATGATTGAGGAGCCAGAATTTCCAAATAAGGATATTCTAGGTATTAACAAGGAAGTTTGGGTTATGTATTTTGATGGTGAATTTAATCACAAAGGTTATGGCACGTGCATTGTCCTTATTACCCCAAAAAAGGAACAAATCCCGTCGGCAATTAAATTGGCCTTTAAAGTCATCAATAATGAGGCAGAATATGAAGCCTGCATAATTGGGCTAGAAATTGCCCTGGAGTTGAAAGTTAGAAGCCTAAAGGTATATAGAGATTATGCCCTTATTATGTCTCAAGTATTAGGAAAGTGGATGATAAGGGAAGAATGCTTGGCTCCTTACCATCGACTCTTGGAAGACTTAGCACATCAATTCACGGAGTTTTCATTCATTATTTGCCTCGAATGAAGAATCAGTTTACTGATGCTTTGGCTACTTGGCCTTAATGACTCATATGGGAAAGGAAATGATAGTTTGCCCCTATTATCCCAAGATAGCAACCGAGAGGGGGGTGAATTGATTAGTTTAAAAAGTGATGGCAAATTCAAAATCAAAAGGCAAGGAATGTAGAAAACGTAAAAGAAGATTAAGTAGAAGATGAGGCAATGAACACAAAGATTTATAGTTCGAATTTACCTTAATCCTACATCCACTTCCTTAACAACTTGTTAAGATTCCACTAGCTTTGAGTTTTTACAAGCTTAACTCTAACTTGGTTTTCTCTAGCTTACACCAAACTAGTACAACAGTTTGAGATCAATTCTCACAACCCTTACAAGAGTTTTTTCAGGCTCACTCTCATAACCTAAGTGTTTCCAAGCATATACTTAAACTTGAAATGGTGTTTAATGCTCACACCCAACACTCAATCAATATAAAGTAAGATTTTAATGAAAAGAAAAGAAAGATGTTAACGTAGGCTCTTACAATCACAATGTTACATCAAAATGGAGTTACTTATTGTTTTTATAGCCTTTAGGTCATGAAATAACCATTTGAGGTTGGAACATGTTTGATTCTTGTCTTCCACTAATTTTTTTGCCAGAGCAATTTCATAGTCGGACTAGGCTTGGTCCAGTTGGTATACTGTGCCGGTCGGAAAACATGATGGTCTGGTCAAAATATTTGAGATTTTGCTTAATGCTCTTCCAACGATTGGTTCACTTGGCTTTCACTTATTGAGTAGAGATGCAACGCTTCTAACTTGAGTATTTTTTAAATAGGTCAGTTGGACTTGCACCAAGTTCGATCGGAATGTCTGTGGTCCGTCCAATCTTTTAGCATACCATTGGTCGGGAACCCTATTGGATGATTTGGAGAAATTTTGCTTCAATGGTCTGGTCGAAATCTCTTGAAGTCCTGTCGGACTTCTTTTGATACTTTGAGAAAGTGAGAGTACTTCTGACTGTGAAACCTTCTATCTCTTTTGATTCTTTTCTCATCCAATGGTCCGATCATAATGATGAATGGTCCGGTCGGACTAGATGTGGTACGATGAGATTTTAGGAGTACTCTCCACCGTGAAACCTTATGTGTCTTTTGGCTCATTTTGAACATGAGTGGTCCAGTCAGTCTTTTCAGTGGTCCGATAGGACTTTTTAAGGATTCTTCAAAGAAATAACTTCCTGCACAATGTAACTTGATAAAAGTGTTACTTAAATTCAATTTGATTGCCTAAAATAAAAAATATGAGGTTTTGGCTAACAATCTCTCCATTTTTTTACTTTGGTAATTAAATTGAATTTTGAAATGTCCAAAGATGTGTTTATATGCTCCCCCTTAATGAATGCTTCATAATGCTATTGTTTAATTTGCCAATTTAAATTATTTATTCAATTTCAAGTATATTCTCCCCCTTTGACAATAGAAAAAATAAATAGTTATAAGCAATATAGAAAAGCAAATTCATTGATTTAGAAAGCAATAAAAGACACACAAATAGCAATACAATGAAATAACAAAGAAAAAATAAGTCCTAAGCATCATTGTAACTTTCTTCATCTTCTCCTTCTTCTTCATCTCCCTCTTTTTTCCTCTTCTTCCTCTTTTCCATGTTCCTCTTGCTCTTCTTCCCTTTGTTGAGAGGAAGCAGCTTCTTCTTCTTCTTCTTAGGGATATGAGCCATGGATAGAGGAGGACAAGCTTAGTTCATCTTCAAAGCACTTTGGCAATCTCAAAGCTTCTTGGATGGTTTGAATGTCAAGGTGAAGATGAGAGATATCATTGGTAATCTTATCTATCCTTGAACTTTGTGTGCTCATTTGTCTATGTATATCTTGAAGAAGTTGGAGGATGGAGGATTGAGGTCTAGGAGTGGTAGTTCTAGGAAATTTTATTTGGAAAGACTTTTCACCTTCCTCTACAATCATTGGTCTCTTTCTTTGTTAAGCCCTAGCACTTAGTGCTCCTAAGATGTAGACATAGTTCCCACCATCATCCCTAATACACTTGGCATGTTTAAGATAGCCTTTGTTTATGGATTTTTTGATGGGATCAAGAGGATTAAAGAGTGTTGCTTTGTTTGTTGGTTAAGTGCACCAACATATTTGGCAAATTGTGTAACTTGTGAAGAGAGAAGAATAAGCCCGGATTCTATTTTCCTAATGTGTAGGAAAGTGTCAATGAGGAATTTTTCTGCTTGGATTGGATGATCTCTAGTCAAGCAATATAGAAAGAGTAGATATTTTTGGGTAACTTTTCCCATTGCTCTCACCCCTAACACTAATTGTGTAAGTGATAATCCTATGAAACATCCAATAGGTGAGGGTCCTACAGTTTTTTGCAATTGATTGTTTGTGAAGCGAGGTTTCAATGGAAATTTCTTGCCAAAAATTCAATTGAACTTCAAGAGTGAGGGGAGTGGTTGAGAAATGAGATATACCTTTTATTTGAAATCCCTAAATGGATGAAAAATCCTTTAAAGTAAGGCCATATTCTTGGTTGAATAATCTAAATGATATACCATAATAACCTAAGGGATTTGTGCTCTTCTTGCTAACAACCAAGGTTGTGACAAAGTCCTTTGTCAAGGTCTCCCAACTAAGGTCATCATGCTCCAAGAACATAAATTTTTCCATCCCAAGGTTCTAAGATAGCCCCTAATGTCATTTTGAATACCTAAAGATTCTAGAGTTAGGGCAGAGAAGAGACGGTTTGGTTCAGCGTGTTTGTCTTTGAAAATAGCATACCTTTGCCTTTCTTCCTCATCTCTAAATCTAATCTTGTGGCTTTTTCTAGGAGGCTCTTCTTGTTGAGAAGGGGCAGTAACACCCTTTCCTTTCTCAGCTCTTGGAACTTTCTTCTTGTGTTCTTTAGGAGCCATGACTTTGAGCAAGGAAATAGATGAAGAAGAGAGTTGATTTTAGGAGAGTTTGAGTTTCTTTTAGTGTTTAAGTATTTAGACTTTGATAAAAGGATGAAAATATTGATATTAGAGGGTTTTTATAGTGTTTGAGAAGAAAAATAGTCATTTATAGTTGTTGGAGTAAATGCACGTTTTGATTAAGTTCCAACGGCTAGAAATTTTTAAATTCAGAGCGAAAGTCCTGTCAGACTTCAAAAAATCTGATGGCGAAGTTTGAAAATTTTGAAAAGTCTGATGGGACTTTATAAATTTTGAACAGGATATTGGTTTTAGGCACAACAGTCATAAAATTTTGAAAAATTTGGGTTGTACCAATGGAAAGTATGGTCATACTTTCACAAGAAGTTTGAAACCAAGAGTTTTCAAATTAGTATGGTCGGACTTATAGGTGGTTCGATTGGGAATCATTCAAAAATCAGAATTTTTGAAAGATTAGAATGCTTTTAGTTGAAGATACAAATGTTTGATAAAAAAAATAGATATTAATAGAAGATTTGAATCAAGTAAAGTAAGTTTTCAAATAATTTATGATATGGTGCTTCCATCTATCATTCTTAAATGATGTTTTATGAGGTTCATTCTTTCTTCATTTAAGGGTTTTGTGAATATATCAGCAAGTTAGTTTTGTGTATCAATAAACTCTAATATAACATTTTGGTTTTAGATATTATCTCTTAAGAAATGGTGCCTAATATCTATATGCTTTGACCTAGAGTGTTGAATTAGATTTTTAGATAGATTTATGGCACTAGAATTATCACATTTAATAGGAATGTGTTCAAAAGTTTTTCCATAATCAAGCAATTGTTGTTTCATCCAAAAAACTTGAATACAACAAAAACATGCAGCAACATATTCTGCTTCCACAGTGGATAAGGCAACCAACACTTATTTCTTGCTAAACCAAGAAACTAGACAATTGCCAAGAAAATGACATGCCCCGGTCGTGCTTTTTCTATCCAAAAGACTACCGACATAATCGGCGTCCAAAAAGCCTAATATCAAATGGTGTGTTTTTAGGATACCAAAGCCCTAAATGCAATGTATCATTCAAGTATTTCAAAATTATTGTTGACTTGCAAAAGTGTTTCTTTAGAGCTTTGCTCTTTATAGATCCTTACACTATCATAAGCCTCATTCCTAAGCTCATCAAGCTCAGAAATTTGCAACATCCTTTGCTCTTTTGCTCCATCCAAGTCCATATTTATGGCCTTGATTGACTAATAAACTTTATGCTCTAATTCCACTAGTAGGTGGCAAGCCTTGCTAAATACCAATCTATATGGACATATTTCAATAGTGTTTTGAAAGCCGTCCGATAAGCCATCAGTGCTTTCAAAAGTCTGATCAATCAGTCCTTTCTAGTCGTGCTCACCGTCTTTTCCAAGATACCCTTAATTTGCTTGTTGGATATCTTGACTTGTCCGAATATTTGGGTTTGATAAAGGGTTGCCACCTTGTGTCGGATGCCCATCTTGGTCATCAACATTTTGAACCATTTATTGCAAAAATGGCTTCCTCCATCACTCACGATTGCCTTGGGGGTCCCAAACCTGCTTAAAATATTTTCCTTCAAGAATTTTAACACAACATTAGCACCATTAATCCTAGTGGGAATAGCCTCAACCCACTTGGACACATAATCCACTGCAAGAAAAATTTTAAGCAGGTCTATTCTCACTAGTGGAAATAGCCAAACTTGTTTGTATTCTTCAAAGCAGGTCTATTCTCCATTAATCCTAGTGGGAATAGCCTCAACCCAACTTCAAAGCCAAATGACTTGGGAAATGGCCCCATGAAGTCTATTCTCCTTACATCAAAAATTTCTACCACAATATAAATATTGAGAGGCATTTCATTTCTTTTGCTAATGTTCCCAACTCTTTGACATTTATCACATCTTATGCAAAAATTATAAGCATCCTTGAAAAGATTAGGCCAATACAAACAGCTTTGAAGAACCTTCTCAGCAATTTTTTTTCTCCAAAATGCCCTCCACAATACATGTTGTGACAAAATTGTAGCACTTGTAATTGATCTTTTTCAGGTACACACATCTTCTGATAATTTCATCCCTGCAAATTCTAAACAAATATGGCTCATCCCAAAAATAGTACTTACAGGAATGTAGAAATCTCTTCTTTGCCTGAAAATTCAAATCTTTTCTCACAACACCATAAGAAAGATAATTAACAATATCGGCATACCATGGTGCTTTAGTTAAAACAAACAATTGTTCATCTGAACATTTTTCAAAAGCATTTTCACATGAAATTTCTGCATCATTATCATGAGAGTTCAATGTAGAAAGATGGCTGGCTACTGCATTTTCACTTCCTTTCCTATCTTTAATTTCAATATCAAATTCTTGCAACATCAAAACCCATCTAATGAGCCTAGGTTTAGCTTGTGGCTTAGCCAATAGGTATTTCAAGGTCGTGTGGTCTGAAAATACTATGACCTTGGAACTTATCAAATAAGATCTAAATTTGTCGAGTGCAAATACCACAACTAATATTTTTCTTTTAGTGGTGGTGTAATTCACTTGTGTATTATTTAAAGATAAACTTGCATAATAAATTACACACATAAAATTATTCACTCTTTAGCCCAAACGGCTCTAATAGCATAATTCGATACATCACACGTGATTTCAAAAGGCAAGTCCTAATTAGGGACGACAATTATGGGGGCAGAAGTTAATTTTTCTTTCAAGATTTTAAATGCTTCTAAGCACTTTTCATAAAAAAACAAATAGGGAATTCTATCCAAGTAAATTGCACAGAGGATGCGAGATTTTAGAAAAGTCTTTTATGAACCTCCTATAGAATCCAACATGTCCCAAAAAATTTCTAATCGCCTTAACAGATGTAGGCAGTGGTAGATTCATGACCAAATCAATCTTAACTTTGTCTACCTCAAACCCCTTATGGGAAACAACATGTCCCAAAATAATATCATGATCAATCATAAAGTGACTTTTTTCTCAACTCAAAGTTAGATTACATTCAATACATCATTCTAGTACAAGAGTCAACTTATGCAAACAATCATCAAATGAATTGCCAAAAATAGAGAAGTCGTCCATAAATACCTTAATGCACTTATCCAACATATCGAAAAAAATGGAAAGCATACATATTTGAAATGTTCCCGGCACATTGTAAAGTCTGAATGACATTCTCCGAAAGGCAAATGTCCCGAAGGAAAAAGTGAAAGTTGTCTTTGGTTGATCCTCTGGTGCTATTGGGACCTAGTAGTAACTTGAAAGACCATCAAGAAAATAGTAAAAAGCATGCCCAGATAATCTATCAAGCATTTGGTCAATAAATGGTAAGGGAAAGTGATCTTTCTTCGCAATATTATTTAATTTTCTATAATTTATGTACATTCGCCACCCTGTTTGACTTTGTGTAGGTACCAATTCTCCCTTCTCATTCTGAACTATAGTTAACCCAGCTTTCTTTGGCACCACATGTATGGGACTAACCCACTCTCTATTAGCTATTGGGTATATCATCCCCTCACCAAGGAGCTTAAGAACCTCCTTCTTGACTAATTCACTCATATTTGGGTTAAGCCTCCTTCGAGCTTCTCTAATCGATTTAGCTCCCTCTTCCAAAATTATCTTATGTATACATAGAGAGGGACTAATTTTCTTAATATTGCTCAACCCCCAACCAATGGCTCTCTTGAATTTTTCAATATTCTCACAAGTTTATCTTCATCATCACTTTCGAGAGTCACAGAAATTATCACTGGTTATGTGTTGTTCTCCAAAAAAAACATGCTTTAAATGCTTTGAGAGTTCCTTAAGTTCAACCAATTTTGGTTGAATCTCTTTTTCCTCAATTTCAAGGCCCTTCACATTATTCTCATTATCCAACATGAACTTGCATTCTTTAATCTCCACATCGAAAATCTCAATCTCTTCACCCAAGGTTAGTGTCATCTCTAACTTGCCTTCACTACTTTTCTGCAAGAAAACTTTTTCAATAGCAAGATTAGTAAAATCAATAAAAAAAATTCTTCATAAACAGCAGTAGTGGGAATAGGAGAAGTGTTAAAAATTAAAAATTTCACAGTTTTTCTTAATACAGCTATAGCTAATTTTTCATTTTTAACGTCAATCAAAGTATTAGTTGTAGCCATAAACGACCTCCCTAATAAAATTGTATGTTTTGAATCTCTATGGATTTTTCCCCCATATCTAAGACAATAAAATCAATGGGTACAATCAAACCACCTACTTAAACTAAAACATCCTCTATGATCACCTTATGATATCTAAGAGTTTGATCTGCAAGTTGCAACACCATTTTGGTTGGTTTAAGTCCCCTTAGCTCTAATTTCAAATAAATAGAATATAGCATCAAGTTTATGCTAGCTACTAGATCACACATGCTAATGGTTTCTTTCCCATTCTCCATGGAGATATTAACCATAAAACTCCTAGGATCATTTAGCTTTGGAGGTAACTTGTGTTGTAAAACAACACTTATTACTTCTGAAACTATCACCTTTTTATTCAACTCATACCTTTTCTTTTTAGTATTTAATTCCTTGATAATTTTGGGATAAGCTGGCATATTTTTAATCACCTTTAGTAAGGGTAGGTTAATACTTACCTTTGAGAGCATGTTATAAATTTTAGAAAATTATTTATCATGCTTCTCATTTTTTTAACCTGGTTGGAAAAGGAATTAACAGTCTATAAGGGTTTGGAGATTTATGCAGCTTTGGCGCAATGGATGCCTCCTCACTATTCTCCTTCGGCTCACTTAGTTGAGTTTTGCCTTCTTGCATTTCCTCGCCATTTTCTTGAATTGTACCTGCATCCAAAGAGTAGTCAATTTTATTATCACCGATTTTATTATCAATTACCTTACCACTTCTTAAAACTTTGATTGCTTTGGCTTGCTCTGGTTGGCTTGAAAATTTTCCTTTTTGATGGGCTTGAAGTTGATTAGCCAATTGACCCACTTAAGTTTCCACCTTCTTAAGTGATGCCTCCAAAGAATCAAACCTCTTGTTGTTTACTTTCTTGGTTTTGGGTGCTAATTTGAATGAAAGCATTCAAATTATCTTCATGTGTGGGTTTCTTGACTTGCTCTTGGCTTGAAGTCTTCCCTTGAAATTGTGACCTCTTTGATACAGTTGGAAGGTTTGTTGAGGTGGAACATGTTGTTAATTCTTTCATGAAAAATTTGGGTGATTTCTCCAACCAGGATTATAAGAGTTTGAATATGGATCATTCCTACCCCTTTGTTGGAAACCTTCAAAGGCGTAAACCTACTCTTGGCCCTCTTGAAATTGATCGAAACTTGAAGGGCACAAATTTGCATTATGGCCTACAATACCACACGATGCACATGTTTCTTAACTTGGCATAGGTGTGCTTTCTCTTGCATTTAGCATCTTAACTTGTCTTGTTAATTATGCTAATTGCCTTGCCATTTCAGAATTTGAGTTCAACTCATACGCTCCTCTTCTCTTTTTCCCAATACTCTTTTGCTGCGAATTTTCTCCCAACATTTCAAATAATGCAATAGTTTCCGCAGCTGTCTTTTCACTCATTATGCCTCTGCGACATTATCTACTATATTTTGACATTGTTGAGTTAGCCCATCATAAAAGAATTGATTGAGCAATTATTGTTGATAGTGGTGATGAGGGCATTGAACAATAAGGATGTGAAGCAATCTCACGCCTCATGAAATGGTTTTTCATCCAATTGGGTGAATGTTGCTATACTCCCCCTAAGCTCCTTAGTTTTCTGGTGTGAATAAAATTTTTCTATGAATTTGTTATAAACTTCAGTCCATGTGGTTAGGAAATTCTCCGATAAAGTCATCAACCACGCCTTTGCCCTATCCTTCAAACTGTATGAGAAACTTCTCATTTTAAATTCATCTTTCATTAATGCTTGCAAAGGGAACGTATGCAAGGTTGTGTAGAAATCACGAATGAAGTTGAGAGGATCTTCATTCGGCAATCCATGGAAGGATGGCAACATACTATAATGAGTATTTTTGAGTTTATAATTTCTTGCTGTATTGCTCAATCGAATACATGACGTTATTACTCCAATGATCGGTCGAGAAAACTCCTTCATAGGTCGTTTCTCCACTTCACCCATTTCTACCTCTGTGTTCTCCCCAAATTTCTCCCCGGCGTCTTCTCCTTCTTGCCCCAAAAGATTCACTTTCTCGTTTCTAGGAAGTCTATGAATATCGTCTATAAATGGAGCAAGTTTATTTCCGTGGGACCTTAGTACTTACATAAATCACTTAGGCAAATTAAGAAGAAACACTTTAAACAATTTAAATAATTAAAATAAAAGAATCAAACTACTACTAACAATTGCCTTCCCCGGCAATGACGCCAAAAAATTTTTGCACTCTACTTAAAACTACTAAAAGCGACACTCGCAAGTATAAGAGGCTATTGTAGCAACGATGATCGTCCTAAAGTCATCTCACAAGGAAGATGTTATTCGTAATAATTTGATTAAAATAAAATATTAAAATTTTAATGTATGTTGTTGATATGATGAAATGTGATTAAAATATAAAAGTAAAAACTAGTAGTATTTGTGCAAGATTAATTCAAATTCTTAGAATGGTACCTAGAGTTTGTATATCAATTTAATCAAAGCTTAATTCTTAAATTATTCATTAATACAACCTTATAATTTAATTTGTTTCTTTTGATTAATTAGCAATTATCAATTCATTAGTTCTCACATTCATGAATTAAAAACAATCAATTGCTTCAAAATTGCAAATTAATTAAACCCTAGAACTTATATTTCTAATTCATTTTTAGGGTAGTTGATTGCATAGTTTCAATATTAAATTTCACCTCTCGGTTCATCATTCAATATTAAGATATCAATAGGTGGCCAATCTATCAACCTAACATATAATCCAATGCAGACAACCACTAAGAAGATATCTTAATGGAAATATCAAATCAAGTCCTTCAATCAAATCTACTACAACTCTAGGTATGAGTAATTTAGCTCATCATTATTTCAAAATAAACATTCATCTCAATATAAATTAAATCAAAATTATCCATTGAAATATTAATATTTATAACAAAACAACAATAATCTATAAATGAATTAAATGAGAGAATAAGAAAAACCCCTTGAGATGTCAAAAGTTAAACTTCTTGTTCTTCGTCCTAGCTCAACTTTGAATATGATGAAGAACTCTCAAGCTCTCTTCAAACCTTCGATCAATTGCTCTACCCTTGAAAGATAAAATGAAAACTCTCTCAAACCTCCAACTCTTCAATCAAAGCTTTCTTCAAACCCTAACCCTCTTCAAGAGCTAGTTCACCTAAACACTATCCAAAAATATGAAAGTCACTTGCATATGGAAGAATATGAAGATGAAAGAAAAAAAAAATGAAATTGTAGACGGTGATGAAGATGGTCTCTTCCAAAAACCAAGAACAATTTGAATGTGTCTCCCCCCTATATTCATCTTTCCCTAATTATTTTTTAATTCTAAAACAAAAAGGAATTCTCTTTTTCAACTCACCTCACTCTCTTTTGTCCCCTCCTTTTTTATTTTTAAATCCTTCATCCCATAAAAACATATCACTTTAAAACAAATTCCTCTTGCCTCCCACCTTGTCCCCCACTAATCATGCCAATAATTCTAAAGAATCACATGTGACACAGCCAAGACATAAATGACTTGGCCGTGTCTATCAATTTTGCCTTGGACACGGCCAAGTCACTTGCCTGTGTCCTTCACTGCCCTGCAATTTATATTTCATGTGGGGAGTAACACGGGCAGAAACACGGCCAAGTCACTAGGTCGTGTCCCTTGCTGCCTTCGATTCTTTCTTCAGGTGGGAAGTGACACGGCCAGTGACTTGGCTTTGTCACTTACGTGTGTTCACTTCTGTATCTTTTCTTTCTCTTTTCTTTATTTGCTCTCCATATGGGACACGGCCAAGTCCCTGGCCATGTCATGAGATACAGCTAGTGGCTTGGCCATGTCTCTTGGATGTGTCGTTAGCTGCTTCTTTTTCTTCTTTTCTTCATGAGTTTCTTACCTTTGATGAGGGACACGGCCAAGCCAGTAAGTGTCTTGGCCGTGTCTCAAAGTCTTTCCACCACCTACTTGGAATCCAACAAGTGAATTTAAGCTCCATTTTTGCATGTCAACCTAAATCAAACACTTCAAGAAATCTTAAACACAAATTATAGGAAAAATTAACTAAAAGCCAATAAAATTATTCTAAAAATTTATACATAAATTATTAAAACAGGTGGATTATTAAATGATCCATTGAATCCTAAACCATATTTCAAGGATGGTGACCTTTGATTATTAATTAATGCATCTAATGCTTCTTTTCCTTTGTGAAATTTTAAAATTGATTCTTTAAGTCCTTTTAGTTCATGTTTCAAGGTTTCATTTTTCTTGATCACATTTTTTAAGCTATGTGAATTTTTATTCATTGCATCAATGGATTTCAACAATTGTTCATTTGAGGTTTTTAATTCTAAGGTAGAAATTTTTTAAGCTCACAAAGTCCTTCTCTAGCTTAGAGTATTTATCCTTATAAAACTTCATCTTAGAAAAATTCTTTTCAATTTTAATATTTATATATTCAATCATATCACTATCATCTAAAGCATCAATATCATTGTCATCACATCTAATTAAATTCAAGGATTGAGTACTTACCTCATTGGGATCTTTTTCATCTTCAATATCCATGATACATAGATTGCCAATTTCTTCCTCTTCTTCTTCTTGTTCTACACTTGAGGAAGAGTCATCCCATGTAACTTTGAGTGATTTCTTCTTTTCCTTATCCCATTTCTTTTTGCTTTTTCAATTTGAAGTAATCCGATTTGATGTGACCGGATTTGCCACATTCATAGCATTTCACCTCATTCTTTTTATCTTTATCTTTGAAGAAATATTTAGAAAATGTACCTTTGTTGGCTTTTAATCTTCTCTTTCTCTTCCAATCACTCATTCTTTTTGAAAACATTGCTATTTCTTCATCATCATCACTATCTTCATTACTTGAACTCTCAACTTCTTTGATTGTTTTGAGAGCTATTGGTTTTCTCTTATCCTTCTCACCCTGTTCTTCATCTCTTTTGGTGTGAAATTCAAAGATGAATAGTTTTCCAACAAGTTCATCAATTCTTAAAGAGCTAAGGTCATGAGATTCTTCAATTGAAGAGACTTTAGATTCAAAGTTCTTTGTTCTAAGTGCTCTTAAGATTTTGCTATTGACTTCATCTTGATCATATATCATACCATATTTCTTTAACTCATTAACAATGGCAAGCAAGCGATTCGTCATGTCTGTAATATTTTCGTTGGGCTTCATCTTGAATAGCTCATACTCATGTATATACATTTGCTTCTTGGTAAGCCTCACTTGGGTAGTATCCTTATGATAGTTCTCAAGAGTTTTCTAAATGCAATGAGAATAAGTGAGAATTCACCAAGATGGCGGCTGCCCTATAGTTTTTAAATCGATATCTTATATTGGTATTTGACCATTGTGCTTTGGGAAGAGGAACTTGGACACCCTCAACTTCATGAGTAAGAGGTTTTCACTCTTTTTCAACATAATCCCATAGCTCTATTCCCTTACTATCTAGGAACAAAAACATTTGTGTTTTCAATAGGAATAATTGGTTCCATCAAAGTAGGGTCTAAGAAGAGAATTAAGATTTCCATGAGAAATTGAGGTAGATGAAGAAGAGGTTGTCATTTTGGATCAAATTTCACAGTTAAGTTTAAGAAATTAGCAAGCTTTGATAACAATTGTTGTCCCAAGATAGCAACCTAGAGGAGGGGTGAATTAGTTAGTTTGGAAAGTGATGGCAAATTCAAAATCAAAAAGCAAGAAATGTAGAAAATGTAAAAGAAGATTAAGTAGAAGATGAGGCAATGAACACAAAGATTTATAGTAATTCGGATTTACCTTAATCCTACATTCACTTTCTTAACAACTTGTTAAGGTTTCACTAGCTTTGAGTTTTTACAAGCTTAACTCTAACTTGGTATTTTCTCTAGCTTACACCAAACTAGTACAATAGTTTGAAATCAATCCTCACAACCCTTACAAGAGTTTTTCCAGGCTCACTCTCACAACCTAAGTATTTTCAAGCTTACACTCAAACTTGAAATGGTATTTAATGCTCACACCCAACACTCAATCAATATAAAGTAAGATTGCAATGCAAAGAAAAGAAAGATGTTAAAGTAGGCTCTTACTTGAGTTGCAACGGCTTCTAACTTGAGTATTTTTTAAATAGGCCAGTTGGACTTACATCAGGTCCGGTCGAAGTATCTGTGGTCTGTCCAATTTTTTAGCATACCGTTGGTCTGGAACCCTACTGGATGATTTGGAAAAAATTTAATTCAATGGTTCGGTCAGAATTCCTTGAAGCCCGGTTGGACTTCTTTTGATACTCTAAGAAAGTGAGAGTACTTCTGACCGTGAAACATTCTGTCTCTTTTGGTTCTTTTCTCATCCAATGGTCCAGTCATAATGATGAATGGTCCGGTCGGATTGAATGTGGTATGATAAGATTTTGCAAGTACTCTCTACCATGAAACCTTCTGTGTCTTTTAGCTCATTTTGAACATGAGTGGTCCGGTCAATCTTTTCAATGGCCTGATCACACTTTTCAAGGATTCTTCAAAGAAATAACTTCCTGTACAATGCAACTTGATACAAGTGTTAGTTAAATTCAATTTGACTGCCTAAGATAAAAAATAGGAGGATTTGGCTAACAGTCTCATTATCATTAATGTAAAAACTTAGCCAGCTTATTGCGCTATGGTTCAGGTGATAGATAAAAATTCATAGTTCTAGGTTATCCTAAATTTCATTCAAAAATGTGAATACCCTAGTCAAGCCTCGAAAATAGACCGGAGGACTTTGAGACAGTTAGCAAGCTAGTACATTTTAAATAATGATCTATTATACAAAATGTCTTGGAATAACATCAACATCAGATGTGTGGATGAGGCTGAAGCACAACAAATAATGAAGTGGGTTCACGGTGACGAACGGGGCCCTATATGAATGGAGTTTCTTTGGCCTGAAAAATCACCAATTTGGGTTACTATTGGCTTACCATAAGAGAGAATTGTTCGAATTTTATCAAGAAATGCCACAACTGTCAGATATACACCACGCTTCAGAAGCAGCCACCAGTCCCCTTGCGTCCTGTTACGACCCCTTAGTCATTTGCAACATGGAGAATTGATGTAATAGGGAGGATCAGCCCCAAAGTCCTCTAATAGGCATGAGTACATATTGGTAGCCATAGATTATTTAACCAAATGGGTCAAAGCGGCATCTTACTTTGTTCTCAACACTAAAAAGGCGGCCCAGCTTATTCATACTAATATCATTTGTTGGTATGGGGTGCCATTTGAAGTAATTTCAGATAACGGATCACACTTTTAAAAAGAAGTGGTCCAGTTAATGGAAAAATATAAAATACAGCATCATAGGTCCTCCCCTATAAACCTCCAACCAATGGGGCTGTTGAGGTAGCAAATAAAAGCATAAAAGAATATCTTACAAATGATGTTGCAAGGTCACAAGAGTTGGCATGAACACCTTCCTTGCTCTTTAGGGTTATAGAACTTCAGTCAGAACACCAACCAAGGCAACTCCTTATTCTTTGGTATTTAGGATGGAAGCAATTCTTCTAATAGAAGTAGAGGTCGGATCAGCCCGAACACTCCGAGAAAAACAGATCAATGAGGTTGAATGGGCCAGGGCCTATCATGACCAACTAATTGCTATTGATGAGAAAAAAAAATGGATGCTTTGTATGGGGTACAAGGTTATTAGCAAAAGATAGCAAGACATTATGACAAAACAAAGATCGAAGATTGCAAGAAGGGCAATTAGTTTTGAAAGAAATCAGGATCCTAATACATGACCGTAGAGGAAAATTCAAACCCAATTGGAAAAGACCATACATACTCAAAAAGATCCTGATTGAAGGAGCAACAATACTTTCAGTCCTGGATGGCATTGAGTTTTCAAGCCAATGTAATATGGACCAGCTTAAGAGATATTTTGTTTGAACTCCCTTGATAGTAGAACTACATGGACCTAATTATAAAAAAAAGAGCTCGGCGAGTTAAAAATCCAAAAAGGCGGCTTAAGCAAAAATTAGAGCAATAACAATAAAGAGATAAGTAGGAAGTCCTCTTTGGATTCGGTCCAAATCATCACATAACATACGTATAATGCATTGCAATGTAAAAAAAGAAGAGATAAAGAGTTTTATTCCATAATACTCATAAAGGATTTCCATTGTAAACATAAACTTTTCTGTCCAAAATTAAATACCAAGCCAAAATTTAGTGTCCTCCAAAATTGTTTAGCAAAAAGTAAGCCATAAAGATCTAGGCAGTCTCAGCAGTAGTCTCCATCTCCAGCTGGTCAATCAAAACCAAGCATCGAACTTTCTCTCTAAGCCAAACCATGGTAATAAACTAGGCCCTATACTCGTCAATAGTTTTTGTTAGTCTAGACAGCCGCATAACATGAAATTCTCAGACCCAGCCATTTAAAATGACTTAGGCAGAAGCAGGTGTGATGACTATAAGAGTATCAGCTACACCATCAGGTGAGACTCCTTGAGAAAAGCTCATCTACCTAAGAATCCAAATCTCTGGGTAAAATGTTAGCATAGATAAGCCCAGCAAGCAAACAACCCTATAACCAAAGCTCATGGTCATAAAAGAATGAATATGATACCAAGAGAAATACTACAAAATCTCGTTTGGACCAAGCTCCAATAACCAAGAGGTTCATGCCCTCTCTGAATCATGGCAGATGAGGATCTACCTGGCTCGATAAGCAAAGGGAGAGTAAGGAAGTTTAGATGTCATAGCCAGGATATGAAAATGATCCCTTAACCAAACCTGCAAGCAGCAAAACAAGTTTTAAAAAAGCACCTAAAGGAGAATAGGAGTCACTGACCAGGCCCCTAGACCCTACATATCCTGTCAAGGCTAATAATGGTCTCAGCTAGTAAAAGCGTAGCAGTAGAACGGGAATACTCTATCTGCAAAATCTGTAAAACAAAGTCAATCAAGCCCCAATCTGGCTCTCCCTTGAACAGAAATCCTTTAGTCAAATAAAATGTCAAAACTCTTAGATGATATTTCTGTCCTCAGTATCCTTCCAAAATTCAGTGATAAGTGCACATAAGTTCACTTTATTGTCCCTCACCATAAGTAAAACCTCAGCATCACTCAAATTGAACAAACTCTGAAAAGCATAAAAATAAAAAGTACGACACTCAGGATCACTAATTCAGACTTAGTGTTACATCCAAGAATAGCAATAAATTCCTTAAAAGTAGGACATATCTCCTCCATCATAGCCCCTAAATCTAAAGACATGGTCCACAAGATTCTAAAATTTCAGACAAGCTTGAATAAAATTATTGTCCAATTTCACACTTTTCAAAGTAATAATCGGTGGAATACCGTATCTACTAAGGTTAATTTTGTCCACTTTGTCTATATAGGTGCTCTATAAATGTAGAGAATGACTAAAAAAGGGTTCCATGGCCACACAGTCCTTTAAAAATTCACAGAAAAGACCTAGAATGCAGTGAAAAAGTTGACAAAAATAGGAATAATGACCCTATATATAGGTGGAAAACTTCGTCAGCGTGCTAGGTGGACTGTCCACGAGGCCCATGGATGGGCCATGAGTCTCGCAGCATCCGCGAGCCCTGTAGATGCAGCACTCAGTCACGGTGTCAAAAAAAAGCATCTACTTATAGTATTTATTATCAAATTATTGAAGATGGCCCGCAAACCTCGAAAGTCCAAATTGCATTATCAAGACTTATTGCTTGCTGACCAGCGATGGCCCACAGAAAAAATTTTCAGCTGTGGACTTCCTAGGCTAGGCGCAAAATTAAGTTTATATTTATAAGCCTATAACTGTAGAAGTTAATGGAGATCAAAACAATAGTCATTACAAAAAAGAGACAGAGTGAAGATGCAAACCTCTCAGAAAAATATGTGTCCCTCTAATAGAGTGGATTTGTCCCCGAGACAATCAACCCATTTCCTCATACATAGTAGCCAGTACTGCATCACCCAAGTTAAACTCATGAAGGCAGGTTGGGTCCCCCAAGCTCATCAGAATAGAAAGGTCAATGGTATCTCAATGAGTATGCCAAAAGGTACATCCTAGTAGCATCAAAACTATACTGCGAGCAATGTGCAAAGAGTGATCTTCAAGATCACCATGTCTACTCAATAGAAAATTGATGTGCCCTCTTAACCAAGTCTGGGTAACTATGGGATCGTCGATCTTAGGAATAGGTGGGATGGCCCCAAACAGGTCCATAATCCGCTCTTCAGGCAAACCTCTCCATTTCAGGAATAGTTCCAAAGGACTATGCCAAACAGGATATTGGTCAGTAAATATAAATCTTGAGGCATTATGGTTAATTCGCAGCAGGGGAAATGAAAGGAATTAGTAGTATCCCAACACCTTTCAACCAAAAGCCCATAACATATCATGATTAGCCTGTCATGTGCAATCAATATATAAGATATCCATGAAAACCAGTGGGAAGTAATAACTCTCTCACATCATTGGGAAGGTTGAGGTTCCCTAAAATGGAACGGCAGTCTCACAATTTCAATTGAGCATGTCGCTAAAGGTACAATAAATGATAAAATTATTTTAAGCTCAAAAAAGGCAATGAGAAAGGGAGTTTGTTTCTTTGTAGAAAAAAGAAGGACAAGAAATACCTGCATGATGACAGTCTGCGAAGCATAAGTATGGGCGTCCACAAGCAAGTCTCTGATGGCCAGCGCCTCAGGAGCTTCGAGAGACAAAGCAAAAGAATGTGACATTTTGAGGAAAGGATGAAAGAGAGAAAGCAAGAGAGAAAAATGAGATGAGGAGTAAGTGAGAAAATGACATCCCTCCTCCACTCTATTTATAGACTTTTGGCCCAAGAGGCGGTCCAAACGACATAGAGTCAAACATGCTTAAAACTCCAAAAATTAGAAGATGACACACCCGTCAGGTTCATTCTATCTACTCTCCCCTGGTTCACGCCATTACATAAATTTTTACAGTAAAATTAATATAGTGGTAGGCAACTGTGAAACCTTAATTTCACACTTGATCTAGATAATGAAGAACAAAGAAATTAAAAAATATATATGTTTCTCCTTAAAAAAAAAAGAGAGAGCGACCATGGGACGCACGACTAAGCTCCTCAACACGCAGCCAGCAATGCATAGTGCATCTAGTCTGTACTGCCCATGGATCAGCTCTAATTTCTAATTCCTATAAATAGGAGTCTGCCCCTCTTATTTAAGAATCGGAATTTTTGACCCCAAAACTCTGCCAAAATATATAAGTGATAAAAATTAATTAATATACTAAACTTTTCTAAACTATTATTAGACTTTTTGCATCATTGTTAATTGATTCTTTTGATTTTTCTACACAAGTAGAACTTCGAAAGCGGCAAAACTCTTCAATCCATCGTCAAGAAAAAGCGCTTACCCAAGATATGTTGCACTTTCCAATCTCATTTTCAATTCAGTAATTAATCAATTATAAAATTAGTTAATTAAAAGTCATTTGCAATTAAACGTACGAACTACTTATAACTCTGATTTTCATTCAAATGGAATAAGTAGGTACATTCAGAATATTTTTTCGAGTAGCGAGCCCACACTTTAATAACCAGCTCCCTCTTTCATTTTAATTTTCTTTTTACATATTATCCTTAGTTATCATCTTAAATATTATCATTGTTTTTTTTTTTTTTACTTTGAGGCTCCATTTGCAAATTTAGTGAGTTTTGCAAATGGACGCCCTATGATTATGCTTATTTTCTTTTCCTTTTTCTTTGAGTTTATTTATTAATTGGAGATTTGTGCCTAATCTAAGACCCATAAGGGCTAGAGTTGGAGCTCTCTTGGAATTATTATTTTGATGTAATATTTTATTATTCAACATTGTATTTGTGGATGTCATTATTATTAAATGTCCATGCATTATAATGTATTTTCATTCACAATTACTATGACATATTCCATGAAAATTGCGCTTTTTCTTTAAATCAATCAAAAGAATGATGAAATTAATCAAAGAAAGATAAAAATCAATTTTTTTTTTATCAAAACTAGTGTGAAAACTTAGTCCGGGACCCAACATCATTGGTTTCAGACTAGTGCCTTTTTTAGTAAAAGTTACTTTAATTAAATGGAGTCAATTAAATAGGTTTTTCTTAATTTTTCCAAAATAAAATAAACTAAGATGGAGACTCTCCAATTCGACTTTTCAAAATGAAAGTCACCGTCATTTTTTAAAATAAAAGGAAAGTTTCTTTTCAAAAATAAAAGAGACACGTCTTTTCAAAATAAAAGATAATTTAACCGACTGGAGACTGTACGTGGTGGTATCATGTGGGACTAAGCCCAAAAGAGCATTTCGACTCCTCTTCATTGGTGAGGTGGACCTTGGCGCTTGGGCAAGGCCTCACAATATCCTTGCCATTAAGAATCCCTACGCCACCACGCCATAAGGAGTAGTACCGCGGGAGGCTACACCGCCTATATCCCACTTGGAGGTCAATGTTGGGCTACGATAGGCCCAAACCCTCCACTAGCAACGCAGACATCTATTTTTTCTCTCTCCTCGGGTCGCACAATAAGCTTTTCAAATCAAATAGATATTCGGATTGATGGAGATCCAATTCTAGAAAAAAAGGGGGGGACATCAGGTGTCTATAATATATTTAGGGTTATATTTACTGAGAGACACTTAAATCTCTCAATAAAAAGCGTGGAATTTATTGAGACACCTATTTCTCTTGATAAAAGAATACAACTTTTCATATTAAGGTTTACATATTACATTTGATAAAGCTCTTAGCAAATATCTTTACTTTTTAGTCTATGGTTTATAACTTGTCGAGAGAAGATCTTATTTGTTGATAAACATATTTAGTCGCACCTCTTCATTTTTTATTACCGAGAGATTAGAGAAATCTCTCGGTAAATATACTGATTGTTCAATCTAGAGTTTACAATATACCGAGAGAATTGCTAATCTGTTGGTAAATTATTTAATCGTTGCTCCTCTTCCTTTTCATTAGATTTGAGAAATCTCTCAGGCACATTTTTTAACTTTTCAAATCAAGGTTTACCTTTTGCCGAGAGAATAGATGATCTATCAATAAAGATATTTGATTTGAATTAAAAGTCACACCTTTTTGTTTTCGTTTATCGAGATATTAGAAAAATCTCTTGGTAACCATACTGACTTTTCATTCTAAGATTTATAATTTGGTTAGAGAATAGTTGATACGTCAATAAAGATATTTAATTTAAATTAATAGCTGCATCTCTTTGTTTCCTTTACTGAGAGATTAGAGAATTCTCCTAGTACATAACCCAACTGCTCATATTAGGATTTGTAATATGCCAAGAGAATAGTTGATCTGTAGGTAAATATATTTAATTTAAATTAATAGTCGCACCTCTTAGTTTATGTTATCAAAAGATTAGAGAATTCTCTCTGCGAATATCTTGACTTTTTATATTAGATTTTAAAATTTGCCGAAAGAATAACTCATTGGTTGATAAAGATATTTAATTTAAATTAATGCTCGCGCCTCTTCGTTTTCGCTACTGAAACATCAGAAAAATTTCTTAGTAAATATACTAACTTTATAGAATAGGTAAACAATTTATAGAGTGACATAACAATCTGTCGGTAAAGATTCTAACTTTTTCAATACATTGTTTATACTTTCTCAAAAAAAAAAAAAGCTTATTTGACGTTGTTGCTTAAAACTGGAGCTTTTCAGTTTATTATGAATAAGTGATTTTTAGATTATAATTAGATTAAAAATAAGTAGTTAAGCGTTTAATAATCAGCTGATAATCAGTTTATAATCAATTAAGTGTTTCTGTAAAATCAGCTTATAATCAGTTTTTAATTGCAGAAACTGTCAAAATGACTAAACTGTCCCTGAGTTTATTTATTGTATAAAAATAATTTTTTAAATGTCAATTCAAAATTTATTTTGCAATTATAATAATAATAATAATAATAATAATAATAATAAAATTTATTTAATAATAATAATAATATTGGTGTTATCAATAAATTATACAAATAAAAAATTACTATGTAAATATTACCAAATTAATTAGAATCCTAAAAATATTAATTAGAATTCTAAAAATAAAATAATTTTGATGAGAACTAAAGAGTATAGGGTGGGCAAATTTGAAATATTGAATATTAGGTAGGGATAGTAAGGTCTTTTACTTGGTCAAAACTGCTTAAAAAATAAGTGCTTAAAAAAAGTAGCAAAACCTAACTTTTAAAAAACTGATTAAAATCAGATTATAATCTACTATTTAAGTTTTCAGAAACACTTAAATAAACAACTTATAATCTAAAAACTGCTTATAATCAGTTTTGACCAGCTTTTAAATTTTGAGAAACACCCTCTTTAACGATAAATTTATCTAATTAAATTAATGACTCCTCTTCTTTGCCCTTTTACTAAGAGATTGTAGAAGTCTCTTGGTAAATAAACTAAACTTTTCAGTCTATGCTTTATGATTTCCCTAAAGAATCGACTTTTTACTGTAGATAATAGTACCTCAATTTATTCCTTTCATACTTTCGACAGATAGTGAACGGTCGGCATAGTTTGGATGCAATTTTAGGTCCAAAAATTTACCGACTAATTACATGTTTCTTAGTAAATTACTTGGTAATTTCAATGGCGCCGCATTTCTTGACAGTTGATACTTGCAGTTGGTAAAAATAGTTGGTAAAATATGGCACCAACACTGACAAAAGCCATTGTCGGTAAAGTTGTCTATTGGTGATCGGTTAGGATATTCTCAATAAATTTTCCTCACATTTTTTTTGTTATCTCTTGGTATCTTATCGGTAAATAGGCAAATAGTGTGATTTGTCGGTAAAATTTTTCCGATTAATCAGTACATTCTTCTAGTGTATAGTGCCAAAAAAAAAAAACAATAATGAACCAAATGATTTTTTTATTAGTCATGGTATTGTTGTGAGCCTAAAGGATCTTCATGCATTACAAATTTAGGATTTTCTTTTCCACTTTTTGCATTCAATTTAACAATTTTCTTTTAGTATTATATGCTGGCAAATGGCTAATAACATATCTTAGAAAAACAAATTCAATATACAAACATTAAATTCTCCCAACATATATAGATCTATCTTTGTAATGGTAATTGCTAGAAAATCAATAGGGACTACACTGTATAAGTGTGAAATGAAGTGGGCTCATGGTCATGGCTTCTTCAAAGTTTTTTGGAATAATAGAATAATTCTTAGGAAATGCGATTTCAAGAATTGTATTTGGTTGGCTGCAAATGATGGTTTATATTTGATGAACATTCGCTTTCATAGATTTGAGTTGGTATATCCATAGGCTAAGTGAAGGAGCTAACACCAATCATATTTTGGTTTGCTTATATAATTAGAAGGTTTTAGAAGTAAAATCATACATCATTTTTTTCATATTTTATTTATTTTTTTTAGTGATAAAAATCTTCTACTCATGAAAACATTCTTTATGGCATAGTCGACATGCAAATATTCTAATGGGCTCCTAAAAACTGATAACAATGAAAAAATAAGTATAACTTACAATGAAGGACCTGTATGTTTGAATTGATGGTTTGCCTTATAAATCATTATATAGTTTAGTTCCTTGTTTATTTTGAATTTTATCTCTGTTATATTTTTTTTCCCATAATAATTTCATATATTTGAGACCATAAATTTTAATTTAGTTTTTCAAACCACTTCTGTGATTTTAAAATTTTATCTTTTAAAACCATCCCCAAAATATAAATATATTTTTATAATCTATTAAAATCTTATAAAACATCATAAAAAAAAACTAATTAATATTATATCATTCAATCACTCTAAACATGACAATAAAACTTATTATATTATTCTATAATAACACATAATGTCATACATAGTTAAACCACACTGCCAGTTATCATCTAAATAAAGCTAATTGAAAAACCTCAAGCAAATGTTTGCATGTGTGCATCTAAGATTAACCCTATTTTCAAGAGGTGAAGACCATAGATTTTTTCAAGTCAGTGTTTATTCACTTTCTGTAAAATCAATTGTAAAATGTTAAATTACGTATCTAAAAAAAATGATTTTTTGTTTCTGTATATATTCATCCAATTTCTATGATTAAATTTAACAATTACGTTACTGAAAAGTATAAATTACCGGGTCTTTTTAATTTACTTTGTTCTTGTTTGGCATTGCAATTGGACTGTTTTTGACAGACAGTTATTGCATTATTTAGATTTTTTTTTTAGTTTTTTCCAAATAATTGTTCACCAAAAACAGTAAATTTTTTTTTTCTTTAAAAGAACAAATAAATAAATTCTAAATGCAAGTTTTAAAATGGTTTCAAACTCGAGCCCAAAAGGAGTCTTTGTCAAGCAATGAATATCATAATCAGTGAGATTAACATTATAATCAGTACCTTCCACAGAGCATACATCCACGGTGAACGACCAATGGACACCAAGCAACTTTCAGTCTTTAAGACTTTAACTGAATATCAGTCTGCATAAGAAATATCAACAGAGTACCGAAAATCTAATTAAAAGTAAAGCAAGATATTCTTAGAAAGAATAAATTAGCAAGATAGTCCTTTCATTAGATTAAATCAAAGTCACAATCTATATTTTGGAATTATTTTCATTAAGTACAGTAAAACAGCCTAAACACAGCAATAAATTATATAAGGTCCCATTTTCTTCAATATCCTAATGCAATTCTCAGGGCAGTTTAAGAACAAAGTAAACAATGAGACAATGACAAAAAGTAAACAATGAGACAATGACAAAAAGTAAACAATGAGACAATGACAAAAAGTTGACAGGGAATAAGATACTTACCATACAGAGATAGTGCCAAGTTTTCTAACTGCATACAGGTCTGCTAGAAGTGTCTCTTCCGCTCTCTAATGTCCCACTAGCATCCTCATGATGGAAAGATATCAGATGTTCTAAAGAGCCTATTCTTGTAGCTTAGGATATTCTTTCTTGTGTTCCACCAATCCCACTTGCAAGCATTTCACGGTCAACACATGTCAGATTGTTCAAAAGCCTGAACAAACATCAAGGAAGTTAATCGAAGGCTTGGGAAGGACATTCTTTCTCATATTGGTTGATTCACTGGCACATTAATAGCTTTGAAGACACACAGCTGACAGCCACAACACTAGCTAAATATGCTCAACAATTTCATATGCAAATTTGTATGCCCAGATATATTGTTTTTGAATTTGAAGTAAACATGTAATCATTCAAAAAAAAAAAAAAAAACTAGATGAAGTTAGTGGGAAAGATCAATAGACTCATTTTTTTGGATAATTCTCTAACGCAGAGCCTGGATGATAAATCGGTTTTCTAGAAAGATGTAAATTGGTAGTCATTGAAGTAAAGAAACCACCAGAATAGGCCCACTAGTTGATTTAAACTATGGTGAATTGTTCCAAACTGGCCCTCATTTTGGAACAACTTACCATCTAAGCAATCATTGCTCAAAATAAGCTAGCTTTAATACAAAAAGCTAAGAGAGACAGAGGCAGGCCTAAACTGACTTGATCAAAAGTGGTCCAAAATGATCTTATGATGTTACATCTACCAGAAGAGATAACCTTAAATCGTATTGAGTGGAAAAGAAGAATCTATATAGCCGACCCCAATTGACTTGGGATTAAGGCTTTGTTGTTGTTGTTGTTGTAATACAAAGAGCTAAGAAATTAAGTTCCGCAAACTTTCTTGACCCCTTGTTTGAACCCAAGTCAGGAAATTCTAGTGGCTTCCCAATTCTGCACAACAGATAAGTCACCAGAGAACATATTGCTATTTAAATCCACAACAACACATTTCTCAAGAAAAAGAGGGCAAGGAGCATGATAAACCATTCAAAGATAGATAGATTCTGTTGGTGTGCCCTTATCTTTAAAAAGGCCGCCTTTTTTTTCTTTTCACTGATCAAAACCCCCAAAGTGACAAGTCAGGCAAATCACAAACAATAAAGGCCACCTCCGGTGAAAAATAATTAAAGCCAAACGAGGTGGAATGGAAGAACCAAATTCCAGGATTTCAGCATCAATAAAACCAGCAATTCCAGGTACAATATCACATATAAACATTGATTTAATCTTAAAATTAGATAAATGTTATCATATTATTACTTGGTTGACTAATTGCTCCAACCAAATTCTAAGCAAAAGAAAAAAAAAATTCCTTACGTGCAGCATAAAAAAGCTGATATTACAGAGAAGTTGAGATTTTAATACCTGTAAATCCTTTAGTACTAAATTCCATTTCTTCAATTGGCATCGACCCATTTCCTTTGCTATAACCTCAAAATAACTTATTATTTCGCTATCTCATTCCTCTTAATATGGGAAACTCCCGTTAATCTAATTGTTACTTTTAAATCTGTAAAAACACCACGGCCTTGAGAGTGTTGGACATATAAATGAAGTTGAATCCTCATTATTCTTCACCTAGGAAGGATAAGAATAGTTTTCCAACTCAGTTTCTAGAGGTCCATCTGGATCCCATGAGGACTCTTCGTCCTTTGATTGCAGCATCAAACCATCCAAAACAGAATACACATGTTCCCCATCAAAATGACCTCTATCTTCAACAGTAAATGCATAAGATTTCCCATTGACTTCAACAAGACTTTGTCCAGGAGACTTCTTCACCCCATTACTTTTCATCATTGTTCTTATCCTTGCAACTCCATCCCACCTTCCTGCCAATGCATATATGTTAGCCATTTCTGCATAAGGAAAGGAGACATAGGGCTCTATCTCAAAAAGATGCTGTGCAGCATATTCACCAATGTCAATGTTGCCATGCGTCTTGCAAGCGCTGAGCAGTGCGCTCCATATAGCCGCATCAGGTTTGATGGCCATATCTTGAATAAACTCCAATGCCTCGTTTAGCTTTCCTTTACGTCCAAGGAGATCCACCATACAGGAATAATGATCTAATCCAGGATTTATTTTATAAATTTTGGTCATCATATTGAAACACTCCCATCCTTTCTCAATAAAACCGCCATGAGTGCAAGCTTGAAGTATGGCAAGAAATGTTATGTGATTTGGCTTCAATTCCCACTCTACCATCCTATGGAAAAGGTCCAGAGCTTCTTCAAATAATCCATTCAAAGCACAACCTGAAATCATGGTGGTCCAGGAGACAACAGTTCTATCAGGCATAGTATTGAAGAGATCCCAAGCATCACATAAACTTCCACATTTTGCATACATGTCTATCAGTGCATTGCAAACTATAATATTATGTTTTAAACCGATAGAATTGGAATAAGCATCAATCTTTTTTCCAACTTCAAGAAGACCAGTGCGGCCACAACCTGAAATCAGAGAAAGTATTGTAACCAAATCAGGTTCCTCACCAGCCACTGCCATAGCATCATACAGTCTCAATGCCTCATCCATATCCCCTTTCTCAGCATAACCACTTATCAGAGCAGTCCATGTAACACGACTTTTGTTACATTCGCTGTCAAATAAACATCTGGCGGAGTGAATATCTCCACACTTGGAATACATAGATATAAGAGTATTAACCACATGAATATCTAAAACACAACCAAATCTAATTCCATGAGAATGAACCTGCTTACCCAGGAAAGCTGCCTCTGGCTGCACACATGAAGAAAGCAAGCTAACGACGGTACTAATATCAGGCCTAAATCCATCCTGAAGCATCAATTTGTAAGAATTCAAAGCATCAAAAGATTTCCCAAGATATGCATGCCCTGCAATCATAGAATTCCAGGAGACTACACTTCTTAAACCCACTTCAATTCCATAAAAAACGGACTCAGCCATCTCTAAGTCACCACATTTAGCATATAAAGATATCCAAGTATTAGCAACAGAAACATCAGTATCTATCCCAATTCTAAGCCCAAATGAGTGAACACCTTTAGCTAATTCCAAATTCTTCATGCATGATATTGCTTGACTCATTGCCATGATTGTAAGTGAGTCAGGCGAAATTCCTACAGACCTCATTTTCTGAAAAGTTTGAAATACTCTATCAGGAAAACCCATTTGTGCAAAACCCACAAGCATAACATTCCAGGAAGCAACATCCCTCTTAGGCATTTCCACAAACAGTTTATAAGCAACATCTGGCTGACAGCATTTCACATACATATCAACAAAGGCTGTTTGTACAAAGACATTAGAGTAAAAAGGAGATTTTATGATATGGGTATGAATGATAAGGGAATATTGAAGGTTGGAGAGCTTGGCGCAGGCTTTGGAAATGAAGGGAAAGGTAAAATTGTTGGGTTTTAGGCCATTTTGTTTCATTTGGCGGAAGAGAGAAAGGGCTTTGTGGGCATTGTTTTGATTTACAGCTTCTCGTATTTGAGAGTTCCAAAGTTCAACGATCATTGGGAGATTTTGAGAAAAGCATAGGCGCAGAGGAAGTGAAGGTTTGACCATTTCAATTTTTTTTTTTTTATGGTGGTAAACTAATTTGTAATAAAACTTAAGGCAGAGACCAATGATTCTCATTAATTTTTCAACTTTCTCGCTCTATTTCTCATTATATATTAACATTAGTTCAATAAAATTGCAATTTTGCCTGGCTTGACATATATATTTTATATTGTATTCTCAAGTTATATAAAAATATGAAAAAAAAATTAAAATATGTTACTTATTATTAATATTTATTTCAAAATATGCTCAAATAATATATATATATATATATATACATAGTAGAAATATTTGCACTAGCCCAATATAATTCCATGATATTGATGCACAATAAAATTCCAAAAAAATATTCTATCCAAATTATCAAATTCTTGAATCAGTTTACGCATATTGAATCTGAAGCTAAATCTCCTGAAAATGAGCACTCACCTACTGAAATACATATCCTCTTGAACAGAGGATTAACCTTACTAAAAGAAAATAAGAAAAAAGTTGTCATCCCCTTTAATCAGCCATGAACTTTCCTCCTGTTGCTGAGAACACAAAAGAATTGCAACCTTTTCATTGCAATATCAAACTCAAAACACTGTCAAATAATCAATGGGTTGATTGTTCCTTTACAAGAAATTTTTCCAAAAAGAAAAAAAAAATCTGATAATTAGCCCAAAAATCAGAATGCTAGAAAACAATTAATGAAAAAAAATATATATGGAGAAAAATGGACAATTGGGTCGAGGAATGAAAAAAAAAAAATCAATTCCAAGACTCTACAAAATTTCAAACAGATATGGAACAGAGATCCTCCAAGACTTGTCTGATGTTAGGTCTCTCATTTACAGGGAGAATACACCTCAGCGATATACCAAGCAAATCATCCATTGGTTTTGATGGTTCTTCTCCGCCAGAATATCTCTGTCAAGACAGTCCACTCGTCTTCCTTCTTGATCACACAACCGAATCCAATCAGGAAGATCTACAGCTCCTGATTGACCTGATATGATGTCACCAGCACTTCTTCTTGTTAACAATTCCATCAAGATCACTCCAAATGCATATACATCAGCTTTAAACGAAGGGATTGGTTTAGATGCATTTGCAAGTTCAGGAGCACAGTATCCAAGTGCTCCTAGATTCAGTATCTGCTCTGCGATGCCAGCAGGTGTCATCAAGCGGTGAAAACCATAATCAGTAAGACGGACATTATATTCAGGACCTTCTAAAAGTATATTTGTTGGCTTCAAATTTCCATGGAGCATGCCTCTATCATGAATGTACAAGAGACACGGAGCAACTTCAACTGCAACTTTTAGTCTCTGCCTGAATGATAACAGTGAGTACCTCCGAGGTGTAGACTCTGCATGACACAGACACTCAAAAAACTAAGAAAAAGAGCTCCTGACACAATTGCACATGCATAGATGTGAAGACCACTGTTGTATCAAGAGTTTACATCACAGTTCACCAAGGACCACTCAGAAAGTTCTTGTGACAGCCATGGCAGCACTACACAGCCAGCACTAGGAAAAATAGTAATCTGTAGTCCAGCCAATTGTATCACTACAGTCAATAGATATATTTACACTAAAATTACTCCCAGAAAAGGTATTAAACACAAACTGAAGCTTATTGCGATGCCTTGTCCCACATGGAAAAGGAACTAATACTAGCCAGTAGCAACCAAGCTTAACTTGTCGGGAACGTGGTCAGGCCCAATGCCATCCCAGTTACTCGTCAAATGTGTTAAGGCTGTGAGTTGTGACAACTATTTTCTGAAATAAAGGTTATACTCATTAGATGAAAACAGAATGACATAAAAGAAGTGGCAGAAACTAATGTTGCAATGTTGCAGTTGTGATGTAAACTCTGGCTCTATTCCCATAAATCTCATGCCTGCTAAGATTACATAGCATGCTAAAACTAAAAGCAAAGGCACATAAGACCCATGAATATCAGACACAAATAATGAGCACCCGGCCAAGTAATATTCATTCAAATCCAAGTTACCATTCAGTTATTCTGACTTCACTAAAACCAGATTTCACCATGCTCCCGGGGAATTTTTGACTGCCCAAGCCTAGATGAAGGAAACTTATGTCCAAGCTGGATCCAAAACCATAATACAGTCCACATTCTCTCAGTCAATAACCCAATAACCTGGCACTACAAATAAAATAGAAGGGAAAAATGCATTGTGATCAATCATTTTACACATGCACCTATACATATATGACTTTTAGCAATTGCAGCGAAGAGGCATACTTACTCTTTTGACAGAATAGATATAGAAAAAAGCTCTTTCTGCATAGAAATTGTTATATCATCCCTCCCAAACGAATATGATTTCACATGAGCTATGATCTTCACATGAGCTATGTGCACCATCATGAATTATAAGCTTATCTTCATGGACTTGATGAACTCTCTCCTCACAACTTAAATCTTAATCACTTAATTCATCTATTTTGGAAGCCATGTGCGTTTAAATAATGAAAATCAGTCTTTGCCCGACAGAGTATTAGTTAGATGAGAAGATTGCATGTTTCTTCTCCCGAATTAAGGACTTAAGCAATAGAAGAAGTAACTAGAACCAAAATTCTTACAGCATCTACCGTTGATACCCCCTTTAAAGTGCCAGTGATTGTTTTTCCTGGTGGCTGAATTATTAATAAGTCAAAACCAAAAGGTTTATTCTCATTCAGATATCTACTCTTTGCATCCATCTCTTTGGCATGTCAGTGATCATTTTACTATTCATCATTCCAGCACTGCCAACAAAAGTCATACGCTCCTTGACAAAATAATCATAACCACCAGTTATTCTACAGCAATTTTACGGAAAGCTATATAGAGTCAACAAAATTCATCTAGCATAGCAGTATTATGTAAATTAGGTTATAAATTTTTATCAGCATGAACATTACAGTCCACCATGAACGTGTCGGAGACGAAAACACTACACAGAATCTGGAATTCCAAAATGGACCCAAATTAACATTTTCACATGATGAGATGAATATTTGATTGAGGACTATAAAATTTCCCACCTAATAAACTAAATACAATACAATTTCTAAAAATATCTGGCTGATTAATAAGATGGTAAGAAACCAAATCTATCTGCATAAAATACTCAGTTTGCTCAAAAGCTTTGGCACAACTGATAAAATTGTTCCTTTGATACCCTGTTGGTCACGGGTTAGATTCTTTGCCAAAATAAAAGGCAGTGTCCTGTTGTGCTCATCCTCCCCCACACTCCCACAGTACTCAGGGAGTACGGAGTGTGAATCAGTTTTCTCATTCTTAGCTACCACTGATTTTAGAGTGTAGATTGGGCTAAAAGATAAATTGACAGATCTTATCTTCAACAAATCAAAGCCCAAAAAAAAACAAACAAGAAAACAAATTAATCCTACTAGCCTCACACTATAATGATCTAGGACTCAAACCTGCCAAGGAAGCCACACTCAAGAAGAGATAATTGCTGGAATTTTATTCAGTGAAAGCTGATTAAACTTGCTAGTATTTATAGACTCAATAGTTCTAAGACTACAAGTACTTGAACGCCAAGTGAAAACAAAATAATTATCAGTCTTGTCAAACCCCATGTTAAGACTCGACAATAAGAAGACTAGTGGGTGTTTGGATTGGCATTAACTGTTAGTGGTCAGTGATAGAATGATACACTGCTCAAAACTGGTGTTTAGCAAATCAAATCCAATTTTCAACTATCCAAAGCTTTCAACTCTGGCGTTTAAAATTTCAACATAACGGTTATATTGGCTCTGCTGCTCAAAATTTGCTCTTTCAAAGCAAAAGCTAAGGATATATAATAGTCCTGTAACTTCTTTATTTTTGAATAAAACCTATTAAAATTTACTAAAATACCAAAATTTTCTTTTTCATGAATACTGTGATGCTTCTTGGTTTTTTCACTTTCCATTGCAATTTACAACTGAAAACCCAAAATTACAAAGTCATGTAACCAAAGATGCCCCACAGTTGTATAAAAGCCAAAAGAAAAAAAAAAACACGGATGCTGTTTCTCTATATCTATAATTAAAGCAATAATACTTTTTATATATATAATTATAAAATATTTAAAAATTAAAATTTATTTTTGTATAACATATATCAATGTCCTTACTAGTCATTTTACACTAATATTAAATTTAATTACTAAATTACCAAATTTGCTTTACATATAACCACTCATTGGTCAAAGTTAAGAGTTGACCATTCACTGGCTGCAGTTAAGAGTGATCGCTCACCACTCATAGCTGATAGCTACCGCTAAACCAAACAAACCATTAAACTAATAATATATCCTAGTCCATTTCTGCAAAGTTGAAAAATTATTGAAAATAGCCCTGATTATTAAATATGCCATAAAACAGTGCCACAGACAAAAACCTGCTAAAATCATTAATCTACTCCTATATGGAATTCCTTTATTTATGGCTTCACAAGAAAGCATAGATAAGTGAATAGGTTCTCAAACAATTGACCGATTCTAAGGAAATCCATTAGCATCAGAAACCTGTAGTATCCAGATAACTGGTGATAAGGTCAAATTGTCTGGATGAAAAAAGGCAATGAAAGAAAGAACCACATTACAGCAAACTTCAACAGTAGATGTAGAACTGTGAGTCTACATACAACTTGAACATATTCAAGACTAAAGCAGCAGATATCCTTTGAAACAGCTTGGTTCAGCAGTAATCCATATAATGTTCTTAGCATTCCATGAACGCACAAATAGCTATATGAATGCATGCCATAAAGAAACATAAACAAACATTCATAATTTATAGCTTTTAGCAGCATATATTTTAATTCACACAAGAAGATAAACAAAAGCGCCATCTGAAGTTCATAAACCTCAACATGCATGGATCTTTCAAAAGTCATGACTCACCATTTCCAAAAACATGAATAAGTTGAAAACATAAGAATGCCCAAATGCACCAATGATATATGCCTTTCATACTACTGTATTAAAATTGACATATGACAATTTAAGCACAAAAAACGTGATAAGATAGATACAAAATTTAGCAGGAAATAAAATGCTTACCATAAAGATGTAGGGCCAAGCTGTCCCCCTGGACATAGCCTGCCATAAGAAGTCTCTCTTGCTCTATAGGTCTCCAATAATAAGCTCGCAATGAAACAAAATTTTGATGTTTTATCAAGCCTATTCTTTTAACTTCCTTAGCAAATTCTTTCTTATGTTTGACCAGTCCCACCCGCAACCATTTCACAGTCAGCATATGTCCACCATCTAGAGTAGCTTTGTACAGAGTTCCATGGCTGCTTCTGCAAAGAACTTCTGCTGGAGCTCGAGATAACTCCTCTGCAGTGAATACTATTGAAGCATCAAGGAAGAACAGTTCTCCAGCTAACCTATCTGGTGAATAGACATTCAACTTGACAGATTGTTCATGTGCCCCAACAAAACGAGGAGAAGAATTTAATGGAGAGCCTGGGGAGGACTTCTTGCCTGATGTTGTGGGATGATTCTCCAGCACATTGGGATTTGAAGACACTGAACTAGCAGCCATTCCCCCACGTAAAACATGCTCAATATTTTCACTTGCAAACTTTGTCTGCCCAGATAATGTCCTTGAATTTGAAGTAAGCAAGTGATCATTTGAAAAATTCAAGGAAGTAGGTGGGCCGTGAGCATTTGAATGGAATTTGAAAATGGAGGTTCGTACAGATCTTTCAATTTTGGCATTTTCCCCTGTGGCTTCAGTGCCAAATTCATTTCTTTGGCGGAATTCTTTTTGCTGTACCGGTTGGTAGGCCAGCAAAACCAAAACTGTCATAGTTACAACTGCGCCCACAATTATTCCTATTGTAAGAGCATGCTTTGAACCATGATGCTTACCATGGGCAGGAAGTTGATGTGGTACAGAATTTGTTGATATCACACCATTTGGAAAGATCAGTAAGGAATTTCCAGGACGAAATGAAGAAATGTTAAATTTTGTTTTCAAGTTCTCTGGCACATTGCCACTTAGATCATTACAAGACACATTAAAGCCAATTAGGCTGGATAGAAGATTTTCAGGGATTTTACCATTAAATTTGTTGTTAGATCAAGATACAGCAAGTAGCTAAGTTTGCTCAACTCAACTGGCAGCTCTCCTGACAATTCATTGTTTGAAATATTAAGCAACCTGAGAGCCACCATGTTACCTATGTCTGAAGGTAACCGACCTGTCAAGGAATTGTAGGAAAGATCAAGAGACACCATCTTTGAAAAAGAAGGTAAAAATAACAATTCGCTCACACGTGAGCCTTGCAAAGGAATCGGCCCTGTGAACTGGTTTCTTGAAAGATTCAGGTTAATCAAAGTTGATGAAGTAAAGAAACCACCGGGAATAGGCCCACTAAGTTGATTTAAACTGAGATCAATCATAGACAATCCTGGACTGGCCCCCAATTGAGGAGGCAAGGTGCCTTCGAGGTAATTATTCCTGAGGTTAAGTTTGCTTAATCTTAAAAATTGAGAAGTTAAGTTTGGAAAACTTCCCGATAACTTGTTTTAACTCAAATCAAGAACCTCTAGAGTGACTTCCCAATTCTGCATAAAAGATGTGTCACCAGAGATATTATTTCTGCTCAGATCCAGAACTGAACATCTTGCAATAGAAGTGGGCAAAGGGAATGATAACCCATTGAAAGAGAGATTTAAAACATTCAGAATTGTAGAACTAATTTCATTAATATTACCTGCACAACAATAAATGCTGAATATTCAGATGGAGTACAAACAGCATAATGTCACCATGGAAGAATTAATTCCTAGCATAGAACTGGCACAGATATGGATGTTGAAATATGAGACTGAGACATATAAGACATAGCAACAGGTCACATAGAAGAAGAGAATCACAATATCCACAGTCATTTAACTTTAGATAGTGATCTCAACGCCAAAATTCAAGAAAAGTTTTCTTTTTGTTTATGTTTTAACATTATTTCATGTGAGTCTGTATCCTCTCTCTGCAATTCTTTTTATTTAAGCTTCCATTATTGCATTTTTAAAAATAGAGATCTGAATTAAAATGTATAAATATTCAATCTGTATACATAAAGTAACAGAACAAAGTGAATGAACAAACAAGATGCACACAATTAAAATAACTGAACTGCAACTTAATGCACTCAAAACTTTTGCCAAGATAACACATACTCTTCATGTCTATCCCTGTCTCTGAAAATTGAGCATTATTTTGCTAGCAGCAATCCTAACCCAGTAAAGTAGACAAGTTAAATGAATCATAACAAATAAAGTCACTTTCACAACAACAAAAAAAAAAAAAATCAAACCCAAAAAGAGGGGAGAGGAAAGTCCAAATCCAGGTTCTTATTATCTAGAAAAACCAGCAATTCTAAAGACTATTATCACATGTAAACTAATATTTAACCTTAAAATAAGTAAATGGTCATCATAATTATTTGTGCAATTGACTAAATATTCCAATCAAATTCTATCAAAAACAGGGAGAAAAAAACCATCCAGCAAATCAAAATCCCAACAATTAGAATGAGAAGTGAAGATTTCTTTACCTGTAAATCCATTGCCGCTAAGATCCAATTCTTCAATTGGCATCGACCCATTCAACAATTCTTCCGGAATATGCCCAAACAACTGATTATTCCGTAATCTCAATACCCTTAAGTTCAGCATAGACTCGAAAGAAGGTAACTTGCTATTAATCCCAGTGTTACTTAAATCTAAAACCTCCAAATTCCTAAACAGTCTAATCACTTCTGCTTTTAGGAAACCACCATTCAAATTATTTCCGCTGAAGTTGACAAAAAAGACGTATTAGCCAAACCGGATACATTCTCTAAAGTAAGACTAGCAAGCTCACCGTAAAATTGATTATCACTCAAATCCAAATGGTCCAAATTAATCAATTCACTGAGCACTTTATCAACATTACCATCAAACTTATTGGAATGCAAATCCAAAACCCTCAATTGCTGCAAGTTCCTGAACGGCACTGGTAATCCAACTGGAAATCCACCTTCAAAACCATTCATTGATAAATTAACATACTTTAAATTCCACAACTCAGCTATACGACCCGGGATCGGCCCAGAAAAATTGTTGTCAGATAGATCCAAGTACTGAAGCGAACTAATAGCACCCAATGCAGGTACCAGGCGACCAGTAAAGTGATTACCAGAAAGAGATAAATTCTTAAGTGACTTAAGATTGAGCAAAGTAGAGAATTTGAGGTCACCGGAAAAGACTAAGGTGGTCGAGAGTAATGGCGGTGACTGAATTTGTAGAAAGGTCGCATGTGATACCAGGCCAAGTGTAGGGACAGCTGCTCCAATTGGTTGATGGAGAAGAGTTCCATGCTGAGTTGATTTTGTGTAATGGGTCAACTTCAATACCTTTCTTAAACTCAAGTAAAGATCGAAGCTCCAATGATTGAGACTCAGGCGAAGCTGAACTGAAAAGAAACAGTAAAAAGAGAAAATAAAGAAAGAAATTGAAAAAGGTGAAATTCATTGAAAAAAAACCGAAATCTAATAATTCATTTGAGAGAAAGTGAAACCCTAAAGAATGTGAAATTAGGGTTTGTATCAGAGAAATAGTCCGTTAAAAATGGCGGTTCAGAGGTCAGGTGGAGAGTGTTGGTTGGTGAGACTGAGTAACTACAGACTGTAAAGCAATGCACATCTCTCTCTCTCTCTCTCTCTCTCTCTCTCTCCTTCCCCTCCTCCGTCTCTGTTATTGTTAAAAGCTTCTTTTTTTTCCTCTCAGGATGTGTTTTGCTTTTTTGTTTATTTACAATTAAGACCATTAACTTCTACTTTCTACGTTACCAACATTGAAAATTTTTAAAATTAAATATACAAATTAACATAAAATTAAACAATCCTATACTATTTAAATTATCATATTTATAAAAATTAACTAATTTTTAAAATACATTTTTATTATTAATTAATTAATGAAGTGAGTATAAAATATTTTTAATATTAATAAATTAATAAAAATATTTTAATTAATTTAAAATAATATTATATAATATTAAAAAAATTTAATAATTTTTTTAATAAATATGTATAAGTTAAAAGTAATAATTTAAATAGAACAAACATTATAAAAATAAAATACCTATTACTATAATTAAAATATCTCTTCAAAAAAATTAAAATTTATTAAAAACTTACATGGAATAATGATTTAAAATTTAAATTTAAATTTCTCAATTATTTTTAATAATATTTATCTTAAAAATTTTCATTTAAAATAAAAATACTTAAGATGATAAAATATTAGAATTTTTAGTTTTAATATAAATATATTAAATGATTAAATAGTCAAATATTTTGTAATTTAAAATTATATTAATAGTATTTAAAAATATTGAAAATTTTTAACACTTTATTTCTAGTTTTATCAGATACTACTTAATTTTATAAATATTTTAAAGTTATTTTAATCATAAAAATAATAATAATAAAAGAGATTATTTTCAGTACTTCTCAAAATTCAATAATTTTCAAATAATAAAAATAAAAATTAGTACGGAGTCTGTGAATAAATTTTAAAGTAAGAGGAGTTTGTCAAATTGATACTTGTCCTTTGCTTTTTTTAAATTCACAGTACTTGTTAGAGTTGAGGGCCCACTAGCCCTTTTTAAACTGGTTTTACATCTAAAACAGGAAAAAATTTTAACGGCGTTTTAGATGATGGATTGGGGTTTTTTTTTTTTTTTAAATACATTGGTTAATTAGATTTTTAAAATAAAATATTGAAAATGGAAATGGAGGAGAGATTATAGGGGTGAGCCAGCTCGTCTGGCTGTACTGCTGGGCTGTAATTATACATGAATTACTAGTTACTAGTTGTAGCTTTACTGCTTTCTTTTACTGTATTTGGTAATTTTAGGAAACCTCTTTTTTTCTTTTTCATTTTTGGATTTTTTTATCATTCAGAAATTTATGTTTTTCTTCTGTTTAGGTTACAAAATTTCCGCCTATGATATAGGGGATTTTTATACTAAGCAAATTAGTAGCATCATATTCTGAGCTGTTTTTTATTAGAACTGAACTATACTTCTTTTTCATCACTAAAAATCTAAAATATCTAATATTATGATACTAATAAAAATTAATATTTTTAAAATCGAACTAAATATTAAATTAAATTAATAATTGATTAATAGTTTAAAAGGTTCAATCGAGTTGATTCAAATTTAATAACATAATAATATTATAAATTTTTTATTTATATATATTAATAAAAAAAACCAAAAATCATAGAAATTTTTGAAATAAAAGTTTAAAAATAATATAAATATATTTTATTAATTAAAAAAGTAAATAATAATTTTTTTCTTATTTTTATTAAAAATAATTTAAATTTTTAAAAATTAATTCATTCTGATTTAACTAGTTTTGATAAGTTTTTTACAAATATAACTTTTAGTGTTTTTTTAAATCAAACCAACCTTCGATTTTTTTGTTTAACTAGTTCGGTTTGATTTTGAAAACACTGATAAAATAGATTGGTTGTGTTTCTTATTTTTTTTACCTATCTTCATGTCTAATTAAAATAAATATACTTTTTATTTTTATATAAATTTTTCTATGTGTATGTCTCAAAAATATTCTCTGAGTAAATTTTTTTTATTTTTTTTCTTTTATCCTCATTCAGTCATTTACATCTTCTCATCCTTTTATGAATGAAATTAAATTTTTTAAATGCTTCTTTAAATTTGACTATTCTTTTTATTAATTTCGCCTCTTTATAAATACTTTTTTTTGGACAAACCTCTTTATAAATATTTAATAATGATAGTGTTACCCTTTGTTTTGTTGATTCTTAAAAAGAGAGAAAAAAAAAAGTAACATGCAGTTATATACTTTTGCAAATAGGTGTATGTGGACTTACTTCTTTCTTTTTTTCCAAAATCATTTTGTGGTCAACTAGTATGGTTTGTTTATATGATTGGCAATATTTTAATGCTACTATTTATTATGTTTGAATAGATGGTATGGCATGGTATAGTATAGTATAGTTAAATAAGTTATTTTTATTTATTTTAATGATATAGTATGATTACAAAAATAATAAAATAACTAAAATATCCTCAACTTAAATTCATACTAAATACAATCCAAATTCGCATAAATCATGTCAAATTTAATTTTTTTTATAGATTTAAAAATTAAATTCAATTATAGATATAAAAGTAAATATTAAAATCTTACAATATACAAATTAAATTATTACTCACTATTGTAATTATAATGAAATTCCACAAATCACTAAAAAAAATTCAAAATCAAAGCCCCTCAACTTCTACAAGTCAACCAATCAATTAATTCAATTTACCCAACTTAAATTTCTCACAACCAACAATACCCACAAGCAAAAATGGGAAAATATAGGCAAATAAAAAGCAAACTAACCCAGTAAATACAGTAAATAAAACAAATCCCGCAAATTATCCCAAGATAAAACATTATTCTATAGAGAATCCATCAAGCACCAAAAATCACAATGATTTTTCCATTATTATAAAAAGAAAAAAATTAAAAAAAAAGTAACAATAATAATAATCAAACTTTAAAAACCAGTTCATGCAAGTCTCAAGGAGAAGATAGAACCAAAATGGAGAAATGGGAAATGCATTTTTTATTTGATGAGAACCAAACACCCAAAAAACCGAAAAAAAAAAAAGGAAAAAAAAAACCCATAACAAGTCTAAGAAATGAAATGAGAAAGAGTTGAAATGAGTGAGAGAGAGAGATTTTGAAGAGAAAAAGTTTGAGAAAAGGGCAAAATGAATTAGAGAAAATTAAGACTGCAAGTTGAGAAAAAAATAATGAAATAACAAATGGTATTTAAAAGGTTAAAATTGGAATTTAATAAGCTTAATAAGGATAGTTTTGAAAGAAAATTTTATAAAACGATGGAAAACCAGTAATTTGGTCATTTGAAAAATTGATGAAAAATCATGGTTTTTAAATTATAAAATTACCATGGTATACCATATCGTGGGTGTGAAAATTAAAATAAACAAGATAATGAATTATAACATACTATATATAACCATAGCCTAACACCATTCAAACAAAGGGTAAGGGGCGTTCTTGAGTATACACCTGAATTAGATCAAGTTTACACTTAGTTGCAAATCAACTTGAGTATGACTTGGCCTTAGCTGCCTAGCCCACAACCTAACCTTGGGTAGGTCAACCTAAATTAATTCAGGCTTACTCGGTCAACCAGGCCAATGAACCTATTTGATGGGCTAAGTAGCCTTTTTTATTTTTTAAGTATTTTTTCTTGCTTTGCTCTTTTCATTTTCATTCTTATTATTTCTATAAAGTCAAAACATAGATCCAAAATCATAACACTTTCAATATTCTAAGTCAAAACAAATCCAAAATCATAATATTTTCTATGTTTTTCTGTAATAAGATCACCTTACTCGATCTCCCCAACAAGTTAACTTGCACATTGAATCATTGAGTCAAGTGCTTCTAATTTTAAATAGAGAAATGCCTTCAACATCACAGTGGAGTAAACATATGGCAATAAGACATAACAGAGTACTTAATTAACTCATTGTTGGTGAAGAATCATTTCTTCTTAGCTCAAATTTCTAGCAAAAATTCATGGAACTCCCTCTCAATTTTTGCCAACCAGCTGAAGTGATGAACCATGGGCTATTGACTAGTTGAAGGGAATAGAGGGAGCGAAGGAGAAAGGGAAGGTTATGTGTACAAGCTAGGTGAGATTAAGAATGGGTAGGGGGAGAAGCAAGAATGATAGAAATGCGGGTTGTAGAGAAATGAAATGAAGGCAAAAAATGTATTAGAGGGTTCCAAAACAACTGAAATTATTCCTTTTCCAAATAAAATAAATGATTCATTTCTAAATTGATGATTTTCCAAAATTGAACTAAATAAGCTAAATTGTCCAAATGAATCAAATCTTTTCTCCAAAGCTAAAATGCAATTAATCAATCACTTTTTCCTCCAAAAAGATTTAATTGGCCTTTTTTAAAAATGTTAAATATTTTCTCCAAATTTGAAATGGAATTAAATCTTCTTCTCTAATTATTTAGTATGATCAAATTGGTTTTCCTTAAATGAACGTGGAAGTAATTAATCAAATCCATTTTTCCTAACTTGACTTGGAAAAACATCTATTCTTAAATTAATCAAGTTAACCTGAATGAATTTTGATTAAATAAATTTTTTGTCCAAAATCTGAATTTGGGATAACTTTCTTGAAATGAATAAATCATTTAAGCTTTGCTTTTCCTAAACTAACTTTGAATTAAGAATTGAATGTCTTGCTTTTCTCAAACTGAATTCAGAATTAAATTGAATATACAATTGGATTTTGCTTAGAAACTTCAAATTAGATACTAGTATATCTGAAACAAACTTAGTCAAGCATAATTAATCAAATCAATAGTCAAGCATACTTAATCAAATCAATCAAATAATCAAATATAATTGAGTTAGGACCAAACATGTACAACCCTAATACCCTTTATATGTATAATATATATATCTCGTATACGTAAAATACGCATATAGAATATAAGAATATCATTTTAATGATCATGAATAACTCTTCATTTCAACATTAGTTGTTACCAAAAATAATTTAACCGTTTAAATATAAATGTAATAGATAATAAATATTTAAAGAAATAATTAAATGTCAAAAATATGGATTTAAAAGAAAATTTTTGAAAAAAATTAGTCAGAGTTTTATCTAAAATTTTAATAAATCCCAAAGCAAACAAACTCAATCTGCATTTTAAAAACACTCCCAAAATACATATCTTCACAAAATCCACAATTTCTCCAAAATTATCACTTTATCAAATTTACATCCAAAAGTTTCTCAACATAAACAATAACCAATATAAGTACATATACATAACGTACATTACATAAAATCTTTTCCAAGACTTATTTAATATACAAAAACAATGTTCATAATGTCAAAATATATATATATACATGTATGCATCACTCTCCGAGTTAATCTTGTGGCACGCTTAATCTCCAAACTCCAATCTCAGTTCTAATTATACCTGTATGCACTTTCAATTACTTATGTGATGCACACTACCATGCTAAGCTCAAAAGCTGAGTGGTATATACCTTGATAATAACAATAATTTTGAAAACTAATGCATACCATAGTGAACACAACCCTCCTTATATATATATATATATATATATATATTCTTTGTCTCAGAGTGTCATTAAATACTATTACCGCTTTACATCCTTTAAACATATTTACATACTCATTATCTTGTAATTTGTTTAATACCATTATTTTATATTATTCACTTAATACACACTTACACATCATATATCATATCACAAAGCCAATTATGCTACCATCACAATTTAACATTCACTTGTATACTTTCATAAATTTCATCAAAATAGTATAATCACATGCATTAGGCCCAAGCAACTCTATATAATAATCAAGTTCCAGAGACATTATTTTGGTGTATTATGACATTCAGCATCTAGTCCGAATGCAAGTAATATAATAGGTGACACCTAGTATCTAGCCCGAAGATAAATAATAGTGTCGCTCAGCGTCTAACTCCGACGACAAATCATGTAATGGCATGCCATATCCATATCACTAAATACAAAGTTCTGGAATAAGATACTATAAAAGGCAACACACATTTCATATGCATTCTCATTTTACATAATCATTTCTCCTTTCTATTATGTCATATTATCTCATTTCAACATATTCAATCACACTTTCATAACACAATATTCATTTAATCTTAATATTTTTCCACATTTTTCAAGTGATCAACCTTATCATGATCACTTTCACATTTCCACATTCTCAACTATCATTTTTGCATTCTTATCACAATTCTCATTACATTACATATTATTTAAATACCATTGCAATGTGAATATTTATTACATTACCAATAATTATCTTATAATTCCAAATTTATGCATAACATTAATACTAGCCATAATTTCATGGTTTAACATTACATTCGTAAAATATTACCCTTTTTCTATAATCATGTATAATTCTTTTAATTCAATATAATTCACCCAATTTTCAATAATGTATGTCACATTTACAATGTGACTACATTACCAAATACTTTGGGTATTTTTCATATTTTTCTTATTTGGCACATATCAACTATTTTTAGCCATTTATAATGGCTTAACATAATTTAATTAATACTTTATACAAATTTTTCTACAACATCAATGCACTTACATACAAGACTCATTATTAAAGTAGCTCAGCACATTTTTAACATCAAAATGTGCTAAGCCAAATCAAATGTAAATGAGCTATACAAAACCAAAGTATGTACTTACCTAGGAATATGCCGAAATCCAAGCTAATTCTACTCCCAACTCCAACTTTTATCAATGCACTTCACTTATTTTATTAGGTAAGTCCACTCTACTCAATATCTAATTAAATTATGAGTTAACACAATGCATTAGAAACATAATTCTTCACATTTTAACTACTCAAACTTTAAATTCCGCAATTCTATCAAAATTTTAATTTTTGCCTTGATACACTTTAATTTTAGAAAACTATTCTAATCAATTTTAAATTGAGTGTTAAGTTGATTTCTACCATTATAATTATATTATAACATAATTTAAGCAATTAAATTCAACAAACATCAATTCTTTACAATTTACCCCATATTCAATTACTTTCACAAATTATTCCATAGATAGTTACTTCTACTAACAACTTCATAATCAATTATTACTACAAACTAATTCATAATCAATTATTTTTACAAATTAATCTATAATCAATTATAATCATAAGTTATCCATAACCAAATATTTCTACAAGTTAGTCCATAATCATTTATTATCACAAACTAATTCATTTAATCAATTTATAATCTTCCATAAGCAATTTAAATCAATAATAATCTATTTAATAACAACTAAATATATACATATATACAAGCACATACTTCTTTCCAAAAACCCCTATCCATCATCTTTTTCTCTACTTCCTTTGATTTTTTAGTGATTTCCTTGAAGAATCTCTCATAATCTAGTTATTTCCTCTTAAAACCCTAAATTATTTACAAAGAAGCTTTGGTTTTAAAGTTAATTTGAAAGAAATAGAAGAAAGAAGAATATGGAAAATAATGGTGGTGATGGTGGCTACGGGTTGAAGAAGAAGAAAATGATGGAAGAAGTTAAATTTGGCTTTTATATATTTTTACTTTCCCAAAATGCCCCCACCTTTTTACATAATTACAAAAATGTGTAAATATTAAAGATTTTTCTCTTTCTTCCTATCTTTAATTAATTTAATTTAATTTTTATTTTTTTACCTTTTACTTTTTTATCTTTTTACTTTTTGACTTTCACTATTTACTTTATCTTTTATGAATATATATATATATTACATATATGTTAGGTATATATCATGTATACACTAGGTATTTACCTTGCATATCCTTCATACAACACTCTATTTACCTCCATACACTATGTTTAATTAATTCTAATGAGACTATGGGTGTTAAAAAACCAAGCTTAGATATAGGATGCCTCTGAACTTAGGTCTAAAGTACCTCCAAATTTAGATAACTAGAATACCTTAGAACCTTCACCACTGCAAAGCTTATCAGAATTTCATTGGTTTTGATTTCCAATCGAAGGGATATGTAGGTATATTCAAAATTTAAGTCCAGATATCATACCGACTAACTAAATAATCCAACGTGACTTATTTGTTTGTGTTTCATTTTTTTTTGTTTCTTTCAATTGCTTTGAATTATTTTTTCTCTTTATATGTTGCTTTAGTTTTCTTGAGAAATGTGTGTCTAACTTAGAACTAATAAGGGCTAGAATTAGGATCCCCTACTTTAATTTGTTTTTGTAATTTTTTTTATTGCTTTTTCTTTATTTCTTTAATATTACTCTAATTTTGAATGAATGTTTATCATATTCATACATAATTATATTTTGTTCATGTATAATTATATTTTTCATCCATGAAAATTGATTTCATAAGTCATTATTTAATTTATGGCCAAACTTTTTTCACTTAAAATTAAAACTTAGTTCAACAAATCCATCCTTTACTTAAGAACTAGTGCATTTTCGAAGAGCATATAAATTGGAGTCATTCTTAAGAGTTTACTTTATATTTATCTTTTAAAGTAAACTCAAATTAAAGTGGCAACTCTATAAAAAACTAATTTTTCTAACTAAATCGATTTTCAAACTTACCAGACTGAATAAAGAGTGCACTCAAAACTTTTGTTTGAGTCTATACCTAAATAAACATTCTAATTCAAAACCTCACAGAGTATAAACTCATTGAGATATGAATCATATCGAATGGTTTACTTTAGAAACTAGATTTTTATTAATACTAAAAAAACATATTCATGTTATTAAAATTAAATGGATTATTCTTGAAAGGTACTTGTAAAATTAAATACCAAATAAAAATTCATGATCGATCTTCATCATTGACATAATGAAATAATAAGTAAATAAACAAATAAATAAATTAGTGAATAATACAGTTTGAATATAAATGGCAGAAAAATTATTGAAAAAAACATGTATACTTATGGACTATTGTAAGTGCCCCATCTCATGGACTATTGTCCATAAACCTTGAACTTAACATGTAACTTGTAATAAAGGACTAAGTTCATATATATTTATCATTATAAGTCATATACTTAATCAAAGTGTATGACAAAGAACATAGCTCGCTCTAGGGTCAAACATGACTACATATGGTTATATTCGCTCATATTGCTCACCTACTCCAATTAGTATCCTTGAATTCGATCTTGTATTGTACAAAATTTATTAGTGAATTGGACAAAAAAATTAAAATTGCCAATACTACAAAAAAATTGCTTATTAGTGACTAACGAATATTATTGTTGATGATGTATTTTTCGTCGCTATTAACATTAGTGACAATTTTATGGTTATTGTACGTAGTAGCAAATACCTCCCTTACAAAAGGTTTTTCTTGTGACGACTAATAATTTTTTACAATAAAATTATATCATTACTAATAATTTTACAAGTGATCACAAATGAGACTAGAAATTAGGAGAATATGCTATGAAATTTTTTGTGATGATTATTTTGCCTTTGCTATAAATGCTATAAATTTTGGCTAATAAATATTGTAAATGCGATAAATGCTATAAATTTTATGTGTTGCTAATAATTTTTGCGTTAAAATTATGTCATTACTAATAACTTTAAAAGTAATCACTAATGAGACTAGAAATCAGAAAAATAGACTATGAGAAATTTTATTTGTGACGATTATTTGCCCTCGCTATAAATATGATGACATTATTGGCTAATAATTTTTTGCAATAAAATTATGTCATTACTAATAACTGTAAAAGTGATTGCTAATGAGTCTAGAAATGAGGAGAATAGGCTACAAAATTTTATTTATGATGATTATTTGCTTTTGCAATAAAGTTTTGGCAACAAACATTTTATAATTATTTCTAACCAATATGCGTTGTCACTATTACTACAATTTTCTTTATCTTTTAGCTACAATTTTCTAATTTTTTTTTTATTTGTGATGATTACAATTTTCTGCAATATGTGGTTTATATATTAGCAATGAATATTTGTTATTGTAAATTTTTATTTGCAATGAATTGAAAATTTATTGTTAAAAGTATATTCTTTTACATATTAATATTATTTTCAAGTATAAATGTAATTTCATTGCAATTGCTATTCGCCACAATTGTTATAATACTTTTATTATTAAATTTTTATTATTGCAATTGTATTTTATTTATATCATTTTTCTTACTAATGTGTATGAATAAAATTAAATAAATTAAAATATCTAACTAAATTCAAACTCATTTCAGAGACAACAAATATTTGTAGTTTGACATTCCAAAAAATAAAGTTAATTATCCTCATAAATACCACAATATCCATGAAAATTTGACAAGAAGAAAAAACATAGCAACCAATTTGAAAGAAATTGAAATTGTGATAAAAAGAGATAACTAGTCATCATTTTCAGAATTATTTTCAAGACAATCATCACCATATTGATCTCCTCTCTCACCTTTATTATTGGCATCAACCTATAAACAATTGATAAATATTATTACCAGCTTATGATTTTAAAAAATATAGAAAAAATCATATAATTTGAAAAAAAAAATCGGCATAATTTCCTCTATATATTAGACAATCCTTCCTGTAAAAAAAAGAAATTCCAAGCTTAGACAACTCAATTTATTGTTCAAAAGAAAACATGGCTCACAATTTTTTTAATATTTGAATTATGTCAAATGAGCTAAGAAAAATAAATATATTGGCTAAGAGAACTATGTTGTAGTAAGTCTATAAAAATTAAAAGGGGAGGAATGAAAATGATAATGCGACTGAATGTGCAAGTTAAGTATGAGTAAGAGTGTAGTATATATTCATGCAATGCAGTAGTACCTGTGTGTAGGGAATTGAAATGACTATGGGGTAAATTAAAGTGTGAGCCCAACTTAAATAAAGAGGAATGGGCTATTGGTTCAGTGTTGGAAGAGGAAAATATATAATTTTGGTATAATAAATACTTGGCAAGCTAAAATTAGACAGAGAATTTAAGATAATGAGCTTTAGTTTTGCATGTAGAGGAAACAACATCTACCGATGACTTGCAAATTAGAGATTTAAAAGAGGATTTAAATATTACAAACATCTGCCAATTCAAGACCTTGGAACTAATATGCCTTTATTATCATAATTACACAATATAATCATCCAAAAAGATAAAAATAAAAAAATAAAATAAAACATATAAGGAATCAATAAAGCAATCTATCCCTTGTTGAAAAGTGTAACCCATTGGGAAATAATAAAAGTTTAACTACTTATAAAGGAGATGAGTGTTTCAAACTAGTTAATGGGTAGCTGAAATTACTAAAGAACTAAAAGTTTATACGAAATAATTTGAGAGATAAAATGTGTATATTTGAAACTGAAGTTTAATAAGTTTTAAACAAGTTAAATTAAAAAATTAGTCACATACCACATCAAATGACTGCAGTATATCATATTCCAATAGTTATATACCACATGATTGCAAAAGATTTTGGATGAGGACAAGTATATGATTTTCCAACATATTGTATTTATCTTGTAATATATTAAAATGTTTCTCCCATTCTTCATTTTCTTTCATTTTATTTTCTGCACATTGCTTACTACAACTATAGGAAAAAGATGAACCATATATATTTGTGGGCTTCAAGCCGGCACCCATGCCTATCACTCAACCATGACTAGGCTCCTTAGTTACTTTATGATATATCTCCCATTCATTTATAGGTATAACTTCAGATGTTGCACTTGATCTCATTTCTCCCATTTTTTCCTATAAATAAAATAATAATAAAAAACTCAATAACTTAACAAAATTGTTACAAAAAAAAATAAAAACCAAAAATAAAAAAAGACATTAGTACATGAAGTCTTTTTGCATTTGCAATAGTTCAAGTGCCATTTTTTCATATGAAGCTTTTACTATTGTGCTATAGGGCTAGGCTCTTTTTCTGTTTTTTACACCTACGTTCATTTTAAAAATATAATTTAATATGCATTAATTACAGAATATTAACATATTAGTACTAGCTAATTAAATTATCATATCTCTTCAACTCTATATTTTGCAGCTTGCACTAATCCAGCTGTAGAAATCAATTTAGATTTCTCTTGATTATCTTTGATCCTTTAACTTTGCTCCTACATACACCATGAGTAGAAATTTAGTTGGCGATATAGTACATATTCTAAATAAGCTTGGATGACTATAAAATATATATGTACAGTTCACGTACCAACCATTTATTAGTACAACAATTATTAACTATTTTTGTCCAATTTCTACTTTGACACAACTAGAAGGATGAGCACAACGTTCCTCGATAGTTGCATATTTTTGAAATACCTCATTTCTCAATTTGGACATCCAATTTGAGTAATTATGATAAGTGCATATTAAACATATATTTTCTATTAGTTTTAGCATGAAATTGACTTGAATTAATTTATTATAAGCTTATTTAAGTGTTTTAATTTTATTTTTTAATAAAGCTTAGTTTGAATTAATTTCTTGTAGATTTGTGCAAACTGAAATTTTAGGCAGATTAAACCTTTAAAGATTCAATAAAGATTTCGGTGATGATAGATTTCGAGATTGGAAAAGTTGTCTTCAAGAAGTTTGTAGAGGACATCTGAAGCTTTCTAGAGAAGTCTGGTTCATTGAAATCTAAGATCGTTTATACCTCCAACTATTAAGTCAAATTTAGGCCTGAGATGCTGAAACAGAATTCCAGTTCGAATTACTAAGAGTAATTGGGCCATATCTTGGGTGTCCAAAGTCCAATTGAAGTGATTAAAAAGCCTAAAGTCATCTAATCTTTAAGCGATACAACTTTTATGAAGCAGTCAAATTGAGATAAGGTTTCTATCTGATAAAAAATTGGCTTGCAAATAGAAATTTAAATTCTGCAAAAGAAGATTTGAAGTAGGACTTTGTTTTTAGTTAGTTGGATATTGTAAAACATTTTGTAATTTTTGAATTAGAGCATAAACTAGAGAAGTGAGACCTACAGCAGCAATATAGGGCAAAATTTCTACATTTTTTTACATTGCTCTCAATCATAACTATCATCCACTTAAAGAGAAGAAGAAGCTTGTGCTAGAGCAGGAGTTTATCATCTCTACAAGAATTCATCCATCTAGTTTGAACATTCAATTATAGTTTAGAATTTTAACTTTAAATTATTTAAATTATTTGTTATTTTATTAAGTTCAATTTTATTGTTATGGATTCTATGATTAATTTGATGAAGGAGTCAAATTGAGATAAGGTTTCTATCTAATAGAAAATTAGCTTGCACATAGAAATTCGAATTTTGTAAAAGTATATTTGAAGTAAGAGTTTGTTTTTAGGTAGTTGGATATTGTAAAATATTTTGTAATTTTTGAATTAGAGTAGAAACTAGAGAAGTAAGAACCTACAGCAGCAACATAGGGTAACATTTCTATAATTTTTACATTGCTCTCAATCATAACCATCATCCACTTGAAGAGAAGAAGAAGCTTGTACTAGAGAAGGATTTCATCATCTCTACAAGAATTCATCCATCTAGTTTGAACATTCAATTACACTTTAGAATTTTAATTTTAAATTCTTTGGATTCTTTGTTATTTCATTAAGTTCAATTTTAGTGTTATAGTTTCTATGATTAATTTCTTCATTACTACTGTTTTTATTTTTAATTTAATTATGAACAACTAATCTCCTTAGTGAGATTTGGTGAATTTAAGATTATGGATGATGGGTATTGATTGATTTAATTATTTATTCATTTCTTAAATAAAAAGTTTTGTTGATTTCATTCTTAATGCTTGTGATTGATTGGCTACTAATTATATGCTCAATTGAAATAATATGTTGAGTGAAATCTATGTATAATTTTAGATTATGAAATTCAACAACTTTAAAAATTTATTTTAGAGATAAAAGAATTATCTAGAGACCAACTTAATTCCTTTGAGTTTGATAGATTGTTGTAGTTTAATGTTCATGAGAATAGAACATTTAAATTTCAGCAATTATTAATTTTTGTGCTTGAAAGAGACAAAGATTAAAATTTAAGGAATTGATAATTTTGATCTACGAAACTTTTGAATTAATTTGAAAATTAGTTTTTGCCCATTTGAAATAATTCTATTGAAACCTAATCCTACTTGTTAATCTTAATTTATTTGAATTTTGAATTTGAAGTTTGAATTAGGTAGATAATTATCTTAATTTAATTTTGAATTTGGATTTAATTTTGAAATTTAAATTAGAAATTGTTAGATAATTTTTTAAATATCAAATTAATTAATTAATTTTTAAATAATAGTCAAATTGAATTTAAGTTAGTCAATTTACTCATTCTCTGTGGAAATGATCTTTATAAGCATTTACTGCTTGTATGACCCGTACACTTGTCATTTAGAATTACTATATAATTTGTCAAATAAATTTTTGTGTCGCTGCCGGGGAAGGAGAAATTAAGTTGATAATAGTAAGTTCAAAGAGACTATTAATTTGAAATTTTATTTTAACTGTTTTCTTTTGCTTTTCTATAGGAATTATATGCGCAATAATAGACAAGTTGTATTAGAAGAATTTAATCTTGAAATTGAAAAGTAGTGTAGAGAGAATATAGTAGGGTAAGAAGGGAGAGACTTTATTTAGAAAGAGAAGAAAGAGAACAAATTCGTGCACATGAGTCTCTAGAAGAAGAAAGTAGGGTTGAAGTGGAAGAAACTAGTGACGAAGAAGTAAATATGGGTGATCCACAAGATCAAATTTAACCAAGAAATCTCACTCTGAGAGAACATGTTATGCCTAATACTAAGATTGGATCAAACATTACTCGACCTGCTATAAATGCTAAAAATTTTGAGCTTAAACCAGCTCTCATCAATATGGCTCAACAACAACTTTTCCATGGGTTAGACCAGGAAGATGCTATTGCTCATTTGATAAATTTTCTAGAAATTTGTAACACAATCGAGATGAATGGAGTTAGTAGTGATGCAATTAGGCTACGCCTTTTTCCTTTCTCATTGAAGGACAAAGCAAAAAAGCTTGGTTACAATGTCAAGTCGCTGAAACTTTCACCACTTAAGATGATCTTTCTAAAGGATTTTTGGCAAAATATTTTCCTCCTAGGAAAACTATAAAATTCAGAAATGATATAACTAGTTTTATGCAGTTTGATGGTAAATCGCTTTATAAAGCATGAGAAAGATTTAAAGACCTTTAAAGGAAGTGCCCTCACCATGGGATTCCAGAATGGCTAATTGGTCAAATATTTTATAATGAGATAATAAGGCTATTGAGGAGTACAATTGATACAGCTGCAGGAGGGGCTCTTATGAATAAAAATACAGAAGATGCCTTGCAATTACTTGAGTCCATGACAGCAAATAATTACCATTTGTCTAGTGAAAGATCCTTACCTAAGAAGGTGGCTGGTGTGCATGAAGTAGATGGAATTTCACTACGTTTAGCTAAGTTTCATGCCTTAGCTAGGAAGTTAGAACATGTTAATCTAGTTACTACAGGTTATGAAGGGTGTGGTGGAAACCACTAATTGTTTGAATGTCCAGTTCAAGAACAAGTACATTTTGTGGGTAATCAAAATAAAGCTAAACAATTATCTTATGGAAACACATGCAACCCTAATTGGAGAAACTATCCAAATTTATCTTGGGGTGGAAATCAAGGCAACCAAGAAAATCAAGGGAACCAATTTAACCAGAAAGGGATGTATCAACCACCATTTCTTAATCAGGGTTAAGGTCAAGCTAATTACCAAGACAACAAGATGGGTTATGAAACTACTTAAGAAAAATTTATTTCTGTTTCTAGTGAGAAGTTTGACAAATTAGATAAGCAATATGACAGATTGAAAGTTAGGATGCATCAAATTGCGAGTCAAACTAGGAACCTTGAAGTGCAAATTGAAAAAATAGCTAGTTCTTCAATTCTAAGAATTTAAGGGGCTTTGCTTAATAAAAAAAATAAATCCCAGGGAGAATTGTAAAGAAATTACACTTAGAAGTGGGAAGCAGTTACAAGAGGTGGTTCCAAAGAAGGTTGAATTAAAAAGAGAAGGTGAAGAACTTAAAGAAGATGAATAAAATAAAGAGACTAAGAAAGAAAAGGAGAAAGGAGATACACTCCCTTCTAGGAGTAAAGTGAAGCCTGATGTGCCACCTTTACCATTTTCTTAAAGGCTTTAAAAGCAAAAAGTGAAAAAACAATATGAGAAGTTTCTAAAAGTGTTCAAGCAACTGAAAATCAATATACCTTTTGCAGATGCTCTAGCTCAAATGCCCTTATATGTCAAATTATTGAAGGAGATTCCTTCTAATAAGAGATCCATTGAAGAAAATGCAAGAGTTGCTCTTACTGAAGAATGTAGTGCGGTGATCCTAAATAAACTTCCATCCAAGTTGAAGGATCCAGGGAGTTTTTCTATATTTTATACTATTAATGATTTTAATTTTAATAAAGTTTTATGTGATTTGAGTGCTAGCGTGAGTCTAATGCCAAATTCTATTTGCAGGAAGCTTTGATTCACCGATTTAAAGACTACAAAGATGATAGTATAGCTGGCTAACAGATCAATTAAACATCCCTTAGGGATTGTAGAGAATTTGTTGGTTAAGATAGACAAGTTCTACTTACATATAGATTTTATCATCCTGGAGATGAAAGAAGATATAAAAATCTCATTGATTCTTGGAAGACCATTCTTGGTAACTGCTGGAGCACTAATTGATGTATGAGAATTGAGAGCTGGGGATGATAAAGTATAATTTGATATAATCAAATTAATGAATAATCTACCCCTAGTACATTGTTGTTTTCGAGTGGATACTATTGACAGTTTATTGCAAGATGGTCCTAAAAAAATCAAAAAGGTACTTATTAAGAAGAGTGGAGTATACATTTCCAGGGTGAAAACAATAGGTTTGCTATAGACATTTTAGCTTGAAAAACCCTACCATCAACTCCATCTCGAAAGAAATATAATTTTAAAGTATTAGAGAAGCATGAAATTGCAACCAAGAAAGTTATCTATTGATTTTCTCCTTAAGAGGCATGGAAAGTCAAGCTAATGACTTTAAATAAGCGCTTTTGGGAGGTAACACAAATTTTTATTTCTTTATTTTCATTTAATCTTTGTGTTTTTAGTAGTTTTAATTCAGTTAATTCAGTTAATTTGAAATTTTGATAGTTATTTTACATAATATTAGAGTTATTAATAGGTGTTTTCAAGTTGGGAGAAATAAAATTTTTAAGTGGTAGTAAAAATATTTAATTTTGCACAATTCTTAGTGATTTAAGATTTTAATTCTATGATCTTTAATATTTTTATTTTTATTTTTATTGTCAAGCAAACAGTGAAAGTGGAGAAGAAAGGGCAAAAAAAATATAATTTTGAATGGTGTTTTTTATGATTAAAAAAAATTTTGTTACGCTCGCACGAGAGCAACGAGTGGAAACAAGCCCGGCCACAGGCTGAGCTATTGTCGTGATCACGCAGAGTCACACGATCGTGATAGAAGCATCGTTCCCTTGTCTCACGAGCAACGGCACGATCGCAACGAGTTGTTCCAAGTTTAAAAAAAAAATTACAAGTTAATAAAACCCCATCATCCCATTTCTTCCTCACTTATATCTTTTTCTTCTTCTTCTTCTCTCTCTCACACTCCCAACTTCTCTTTCCAAAATCCCTAACCATAAACCTCCAAAATTCTCTCAATTTCTTCTATAATTACACAAATCCTTACCAAATACACTACACCCATCACTTAAATCTTCAAATCATGGCCTCAAGAGTAAAAAGCATTTCAAGAAAAAGCTTCTACAAGGAAAGGGAAGGAAAAGTTTCAAGTTCTTCAAGGGATGAGGTAGATCTATCTTATGCTAGGTGTGGATTATGTGATTGATTATGATGTGATTTTCAAGGCTTTAGGTTTGCCTAAAGGAGATGCTTGTAGTCCATCTAAAGAATTTAACATTGATAGATTTTGGAAGACATTAACTGGGTTTAATTCATTCAATATTAAAAATTCACCTAACGGGTTAATTCATGACCATAATTTATTGTTATTGCATAAATTTATGTGTTATCTTGTGTTTGGAAAAAAAGAGAGTAATAAAGTATCAACTCAAGAATTACTTATGTTGTATTGTGCATATAAGAACAAGAAAATTTCTATAACATATCATATTTTTCAGAGTTTGATGTTTATTGCTCAACATCTAAAAAGCACTATTGCATTGAGTCATATTGTTACTGGATTAGTAATTTATTTTAATATTCTTGATCCTAATATTATCACAATGGAGTGCATTAGTGGAGAACCCTATTCCTATGACACATTATGATATATTGAGATTCTGGATGCAAGCAGTAGATTAAAGGATCCCACAATAAGAAAGTATTTCAAAAACCTAGTTCAAGGAGGTTCTAGTAGTGCTCCGCTAAGTGACCAACCTATAAATGATGAGGAAGAAGATGAGAAAGAGGAAAGTGATGAAGAAGAGGGCGATGATAATAATAATGAAGAATAAGGATGACGACAAGTTTTACGGCAGCTCAATATAATAGACGAAACAAATAAATATTTGAGCCCGTAGTTGAATGTCATAGAGGAGATGCAGAGGACGATGAGGGACCAACTAGGGTCCATGAATCAACGAATTATCAATATGAAAAGGAGCCAGACTTATCATAATTATAAGTTAATGAAGTATATAGAGCTTTCGGATTTGTCTGTCCCTTCTTCGACCCCATCACCTTCATCGTCGCTATAACTCAAGGAAGCCTTCATCCTTTATCTTTTTCTTATTATATTTTTTTTCTTGTTATTTGTGGTTTCTCTTATTTGTGGTTGCTTATTTTTCATTGGGGATAATAAAAAGATTAAATGTGGGAGGAGAGTAGTTAGCTTAATTTGTTTTGCTATTGTATTTAATTTGTTTGTGAATTTTTATTTAATTTATATTTTTATCTCATTTATAAAAAAATAAAAAAAGAAGAAAAAATTGAAATTAAAAATAATAAAATAATAAAATTTTTAAATTTTTCAAAAAAAAAAAAGAAAAAATTATATATTATTATAAAAAATCTTATTATTAGGTTTTAATTAAATTTTAGTTAGATATTTTAGTTTTTCTAGGATTAGAGATTTATTTAGTCTTTTGTTTTAAATTAAACTCCTAATCCTAGTAAACTGAGAATTTATTTTTAATTAATCAACTTTAATAATAATAAGAGTTTAAGTAGAATTCCTTTAGTTGAGTGGTATTAAGATTAGTCTTTATTTCTTCTCTATATAAGGCTGAGTTCCTAGTAAATTTAATTCATTATTAGCAAAAACTTAGAATAGAGAAAGATGAATAATAAAGATACACTTGGGGTTGGAAATATGGAGATGACATTTGGGATCCAGTTTTTACCTTATGTGAATCCACCTGTAGAAATGCCTGAACAACTCACTGCCTTTTATGCTTTTAGGCATGCTTATCCTGATCCTAATGAATATACTATGAATCATGATGAGATAGTGGAGAGGGAAAATTTGGAAAAAGCTAGTGAAAAAACTATATCATAACTTGACTTAGTGGTTTTAGATGATACTTCAAGTGATGATGATGAACGTAAGCCATCACCAATCAAAAAGAAGAGCTAGGCCATCAAAATTGAAAAAGAATAAGAGAGGAAATGCTCCTAAGATCCCTAAGAAAGAGCAGTTTAGTGCAATAACCATTAAGAAGAAAGAGGGAGATGCTTAGAAGATTCTAATTAACTCTTATTATTAGTTTAATTTATATGATATTTGATTAGATTGTCTTTTATTTTTATTCTTAATAAACTTAATTTCTTTTTATTTTTATTTGTACGAGATTTAAATTTCAGTTTTTAATAAATATTAGAATTTGTTTTACTCCTATTTTGTAATCTATTGGGTTATTTTAATTCTTACTTGTTCTTTACTTGTTATTGAGTGTGTTAATTATTATTATTTTAGATTTCAATATGATAATTAAACTCTTTTAGCTAGATTAGAATAATTTTTGCTTATTTTCAATTTAATGCATGGAATGGATGAGGTTATAATCTTGAAAAAAATTATAAATTAAGAATACTTATTTTTTAAAAGAATAGTTATAATTGTGTTTATCATAGTCTTTTGAGTTCATTATAATGTAATAGATTCTTGAGTTAATATGTATCATTAAGGAAGTCAATTGTTTAATTATGTGGAGATATGATATGAGAATTATGCATAATTAATATAATTAATATATATAAAAAAAATTTATGAGATGAAGCGTAAAATGCACTCATTTTAGATAATTAAGGTAGAATGGAGCATAAAATATATCCACCATATATATATAAAAAAAAAAGAAGAAAAGAGAAAAAGAGAAAGAAAATAATAATAATGGGATGGAGCATAAAATGCACTCATTGAATATATATATATATAAGTAATGTTAAATACATAGTACTTATTGATCCTCAATTACTGTGTAGAGTTGGCTACTTAGTGATGCTTGCTATATTCTTATATTAATGAAGTTATGGTGAATTTCTTATGGCTATGGTTTGATATAAAAGTTTTTATAAATCACCCTAATAAATAAGTGTGTTTAGTTTGTGAAGTTTTTTAAAGTTATGACTCTTTGAAGTTTAGTGTTTTAAGTTGAGGATAAGTGATTGTTATTTTTCTTTGGTTAATTATGTTTGGTTGATTTTGGGATTTGATTTAATGATGGTTAATTTGCTTGAGGATAAGCAAAAGTTAAAGTGTAGGAGAATTTGATAAGTACATATCGAACATATATTTTCTATCAGTTTTAGCATGATATTTTTATTCTAAGCTTATTTATATATTTTAATTTCATTATTTTTTAATAAATTTTAGTTTGAATTAATTTCTTATAGATTTGTGTAAACTGAAATTTTAGGCAGATTTGACCTGTAAATCTTCAATAAGGATTTCGATGATGATAGATTTCGAGATTGGAAATATTGTCTTCATGAAATTTATAGAGGACATCTCAAGCTTTCTAGAGAGGCCTCGTTCATTGAAATCTAAGATCATTTGGACTCCAAATATTAATTCAAAATTAGGCCTCAGATGCTGAAGCAGAATTCTAGTCCAAACCACTAAGAGTAATTAGGTCATATCTTGGATGTCCAAAGTCCAATTGAAGTGATTTAAAAGCCTAAAGTCATCTAACCTTCAAGGGATATAACTTTTATGAAAGAGTCAAATTGAAATAAGGTTTCTATCTAATATAAAATTGGCTTGCAAATAGAAATTCGAATTCTGCAAAAGTAGATTTAAAGTAGGAGTATGTTTTTAGGTAGCTTGATATTATAAAACATTTTGTAATTTTTGAATTAGAGCAACATTTCTACATTTTTTTACATTACTCTCAATCATAACCATCATCCACTTAAAGAGAATAAGAAGCTTGTGCTAGAGCAGGATTTCAATATTTCTACAAGAATTCATCCATCTAGTTTGAACATTCAATTACAGTTTATAATTTTAATTTTAAATTCTTTGGATTCTATGTTATTTCATTAAGTTTAATTTTAGTGTTATGGATTCTATGATTAATTTCTTCATTACTACTATTTTTATTCTTAATTTAGTTATGAATAACTAATCTTCTTAGTGAGATTAGGTGGATTTAGGATTATGGATGATGGGTATTGATTGATTTAATTATTTATTCATTTCTTGAATAAAAGCTTTGTTGATTTTGTTCTTAATGCTTGTGATTAATTTCCCTCCAATTATATGTTCAATTGAAACCATATGTTGAGTGAAAACTAGGTATGGTTTTAGATTATAAAAATTAACAACTTTAGAAATTCATTTTAGAGATAAAAAAATTATCTAGAGACCAACTTAATTCCTTTGAGCTTGATAGATTGTTGTAGTTTAATGTTCATGAGAATAGAACATTTAAATTTCAGCAATTATTAATTTTCTTGCTTGAAAGAGAAGAAGATTAAATTTTAAGGAATTGATAATTTTGATTCAAGAAACTTTTAAATTAATTTGAAAATTATTTTTTGCCCTTTTGAAATAATTCTAATGAAACCTAATCCTACTTTTAATCCTAATTTATTTGAATTTTGAATTTGAATTTGGATTTAATTTTCAAATTTAAATTAGAAATTGTTAGATAATTTTTAAAATATCAAATTAATTTATTTATTTTCAAATAATAGTCAAATTGAATTTAAGTTAGTTAATTCACTCATTCTCTATGGGAACGATCTTTATAAACATTTATTACTTGTACGACCTATGCACTTACGGTTTAGAATTACTACACAATTCGTCCAAATTACTCTTTACATATAACTCAAATGCATTTCATAGTGTCTCATCAATGTATTTATGAACAAATCCAAATTCTTTAAAATGAGCATACAAAGTGTCTAATTGATATTTTGGATACTCAGTAAATGTGGTCTATGCTCTATCAATTTGTTGGTGAAAAAAGTTGATAATTTCATGGCATGCTCGAGGGGTTATAATCCTATGAATATAATTAATATTTATTAAACATCAAAACATTGACTAATTCAATCATTATTTATAGTATAATCAAAGCAATCAAATTGTGGTGGTAATGAAAGTAAAATAATTTGACAAAATTATGAGTATTACCTGTTACTAAAAATCACTAAGAGAGTGTTATGTCCTAGTGCTACTCCTTTACTCTTTCCATGCCCTTTTTTCTTTTCAGTGGTGGGAGCTTTTAAAAAAAATGAAAATATAACATCACTTATAAAAATTGATGGCATTTTATAAGAATAATCAAAACATATGGTTCCACATTACCTTGAATATTGGCTTTAGTTATAGTGCCTACTTGCACTTGTGTCATATTTGCAAATTCCACTTGTGGATTAGTGGGCAAGGTGGTATTATTTACTACAGCGATACCATTTGCTCTATTAATGTTATCAATGTCATTTGTGTTACTAGCTCTATTAGATTCCTTTAGTGAATTTTCATCCACAAGGAGAAGTCGATTTCGAGGAAGAGATGTCTCTGAATTTTCTAGTTGAGCATGAATATTGATTATATCTTTTACTATGCTCCATCAAAATATAATAAACTCATTTGACAAAAATTCACATTATACATTAAAACTTAATTAAACCAATAAGTTTAATGATAAATAAGTGCACAACTATTCATACATTTCATTCTAAAATTTCATTCTCAACATCATTTCTAATCAAAATCAATTCATCATTGCCTTCATCATTAATATGAGAATTGTGCATTTCAATCTCATCTTCTTGTTATAGCTCATCATCATCAGGCATTTCAAAAAGTTTGCTTGGCTTGGTTTCAATGACAAAACTCCAATTAGGATCTTTCATTCTCTGCACATAATAAACTTGACTAACTTGGTTAGCTAACATAAAAGGCTCTTGAGTATTTGGTCTATGTGTTGTATTTGTGTATACAATTTCATGATGATCTTTCTTATACCCAATTCCTTCTCGACTAATATCATACCAATCACGCATAAACATTACTACTCTAATTCCTTCTATATAGCGAAGCTCAATAGTATTATGAATTGAATCATAATAAGGAATATGGTCATTATTATTCTCTCCTCTCGTAGCAACTCCATTATTTTATGTTCTTTCGGTCTCCTCTTTTTTCTTATATGGAGTTTATAACCATTAATATAATACCCCGAATAACATGTAACCCTTCTTTCTAGGCCCCAACCTAAAGAGAGTATGTATGGATTGATATGCCTATCTCCTACATTATGTGATTGAATAATTTGCAAAAAATGATTACTTATTTTATAATTTGTAAAACTATATTAAGCATACTATAAACCAAAAATTACTTGCCCTATTTTTGAACCACTTAGCAAAGTGACGTCTATGTTCCACTTCAATACTACTAACACCTATTTCTTTTAAGTTATTCTTATGCTTTCTGTATAAATTAAAAATAATTACAATTTTACTTTGCTGATTGGATTTGATATATAAATAAGCTAAAAATTTTGGCTAAGTGTCTTACTATATAAAAAGGCTCAACTTTGTCACAATTTTGTAAGTCATAAAGTGTAGCAACATTCCACAATTTTTCTTTTAACACTTGGATTGTTTGTTTTCCTAAATATCACCCTGGCATTGGGAAAATAGATAATCTATATGGTTCTGGTTATTCAACTCCCTTGTTGTCATTTCTTTCAAGTCATTTATATATCATTTTAACCATACATATAATGAGAGTAGAAGATTATACATTCTTCTGTTAAATATGCCTCTGCAATTGATCCTTCTGAGCATGCCTTATTATGAACTTTCCCATTTAGATCTTTCAAGTTCCTATTGCACAAATGGATAATTATATTCTTATATAATCTCATCAATATGAATAATCACATTTCTTAATTTTATAAATCATAACAATTGTTGTACCTTTCAATAGGATACATCTATCGATACTGTATTGGGTTAGCAATTTTTACTGCCCAAGCTAAATGGATAGGTAAATGGACCATTATATCAAAAATTGTCAGGAGAAAAATTGTCTATAACTTACAAAGAATCAAAGGAATTTGATTCTCAAGATTTTCCAAGTCTTATAATTTTAAGATTTTAGAGCAAAATTCCTTAAAAAAAATTGCTTAATTTTACCAATGGGTCTGAGACTTGTCTAGGTAGTAAGTCACATATTGCCTTTCTCTAAAAAAAAAAAACATGATAATTGAGCGTTTTCATACCAGAAATTTTAGTCTCACCCATATTCACGCATCTTGATAGATTTTCTGCATAACCATCAAGAACTTTCAAATTCAACAACCAATTACATAATTCTCATTTCTTATTTATTGATAATGAGTAGCATGCAGAAGGTGATACAATCTTTCCATTCTCATTTATAAGGTGGAGAGAAGGCCTAATTTTGAGTTCCTACAAATCTTGTCGTGTACTTAAAGTATTCTTTGTTTTCCATCAATATTCATCAAAGTCCCAATGAAACTATCACATGTATTCTTCTTAATATGCATCACATCTAAATTATGCCTCAACAATAACATGCTCCAATATGGAAACTTAAAGAAAATACTATATTTTTTTTCCATTTATGACTTTGTCCTTGCCTTTGAATCTTTTGTTTCCCTACTGTTTTGCCAAAAGTTATTGGTTGTAAGAGATGAGGCTGATGTAAAATTTCACTACCACTTGTTCGTTTTGTTGTAACCCCTTTATGATCATGTGGTAGAAAATGATGGTGGCCTATATAACAAATCTTATGACCATGCTTCAATTTCAAATGAGAAGTTTTATAGCAACAACAAGGGCATACCAATTTCCCTTTTGTACTCCAACTAGAAACAAGACACAAGGAAAATCATTGACGGTCCATAAAATTGCAGCTCTTATTTGAAAATTTTACTTCAATGATGCATCATAAGTTAATGCTCCAACATCTCATAAATCTTTTAACTCATCTATCAATGGTTGCAAGTGCAAATCTGTGCCATTACACGGCCCTTTCCAGCTAGGAATGAGTAGAGTAAAAAACATGTATGACTTCTTCATACACATCCAAGGAGGGAGATTATATGGGAATACAAAGACAGGCCAGGTGTTATAATTAATACTCATATTCTCAAATGGGTTGAATCCATCAGTAGCTAAGCCTAATCTTAAATTACGAGGCTCTAAGACAAAATAACTATAAGTTTCATCAAAATTACGCCATACTTAATTTATATATATCGTTGTGTGTGTATTATGCGTATATATAGTATTAGGGTTTACTTCCTTCGTATGTTGATGATGATGGCGATAAGCTTAAAGAGCATCCTTTATCTTCTTGGCTCTTTGTCTTATGATTGGTCCACTAGGAATTTTCAAGCTTTGTGTTCAAAGGCTTCCATCCATGGGCTCTGTAGAAGTTTTGCATATTGTTGTTGTTGTTATTGTTATATATTGGATTGAATATATGTGTTAAATTGTAAGAGAAAAGAAATTGAGAAGAGAAAGTATATGTATATGTATTTTGGGAATGTGATATGGGGTACGAAGGTGAGCCATCCTGCTAATTTAAATAAGAGAGCCAATGACATGAAGAATAATGCTTTGTAATATTTTGTGTATTCAAAGATTTGGTTGGCTCAAGTCCATTGCCATGCCTATAAGTTTGTAGGATGCCTTAGTAGTCCATCATTCACATGGTCTTTATAATGCCATCTCATATATGTAGTTGTCTTAATTAGTTGACATAAACAACCTTTGAAGTCTAGGAGTAAGTGGAAAATACCTAAGAACTTTCCATGGGATTTGTTTTCTCTTTTGCCCAGCCTTAGCATTATACTTTTATCTTAATACACCACATACTGGGCATTAAGTAACATGCTCATTGCTTTTTATAGTAAATAATACAATCATTCCTGCATGAATCTATCTTGTCATAATATAAGCCCAAATCTTTTATGATTCCCTTAACCCCATAATTTGACAGAGGTAATTTTTTATACATAGAGAATGTGTCTTTTAATAACTTCAACAACATATTGAAAGAATTATTGCTCCAATTATCCAAAGTCTTTTTGTGCATTAACTTAACTATGAAAGATAAATTGAAGTATTTTTCACACTGGTCACATAATGGTTGTTCAACCTCATCCACCAATCTATAAAACTTTTTAGCTTCATCATTAGACTTCTGAACTCCACATCCACTTCCCTCACCATTAGTAAACATATGTGGAAAAGTATCATTTATTAGCCCTTCCATGTCATCCATTTCTAAATCATCACACAATCATTATCCTCACTCTCAACTTCCCGTGAAAATGCCAAACAATATAATCGCGCATGATATGTTGAGACAAAAGGTGCAATTGAACATCATCTTTTTCATGCCTATATCTATTATTGCAATCAATACAAGGGTATTTGATTTTCATATTACTATCCTTGATATGTTCATATGCATATTTTATAAAATTTTCAACACCATCAAAGTACTCAATACATGATCTATTACGTAATTGTATCCAGGATATATCAATAGGTTCCATATCTATAGAAGTTAAAGTTGATAAAATAAATAAGCATACTAATAATTAATGTAAAGTATATAAGCAATAAAGGCATTTGAGTGACATAAGAAAATAAATACTTCAAAAATAATATTTAGAAAATAATTCTCAAGCACAGAAATACATAATAAGATATGATAAAAAATTTTAACATTTAGATAACAATTCCAAATTATCCTAATAAGTTAACCAAATAGCCCAAAAAAAGATAGTTGAATAAAACAATAATAAAACAATTTCTTCTTAATGATGATTTTACCATATGAATGTCAATAATAAAAGCCTGAAGAAGTACAACATTAATACTGAAACATATTTTTAGGGTACAATAATAATTTTATATATTTTTTTAAATATCTAGTTTTTTTATACTTTAATTGCTTGTTCTTATTTTTTAGTGTTTTCAGGTTTCTCATCAATAGTTCAATTTATGAAATAATAAAGAAGTATAATAATGATTTCTATGTGTGTTTCTTTCTATAACATACATGGATGTAAATCTTTATATCAATAAGAAAGTTTCTTTTTGGGCAATGGATGCAATTTATTCCCAAAATTCCTTTGGTTGGCTTTTCACATGTGCAATCCATCTTAGTACTACGTAGCTTTTCATAAAAAAAGACTACATCCCATTTACTTATTTGGGGCTTAACTTGTGTTTGTCAGTGCAGGCAAATAGTCAATTAGAGAATGATAATTAAGGATATGTACTTTTATAGCATATGAAGTGGAGTGTTTTATGTATTTCTTCTAGTTATTGTAAAAGCATCTTTGTTTGACCTAGATCTCTCATATGAAATTGATTAGTGGTTTCTTGCTCAGTGCAGGCTCGAAGAATGACTAACATCGCCTCATAGAGCAGAGATATTATCTTCATCTTTGGAGGCTTTTAAGAAAATTCAGCAAGAAGGAGCTAGCATGCTTGTAACTAATAATGGAAGAACCCAAGGGCTTGAGTGTTCTAATCATCATGTCTCTATTGATAATACAAGGAAGTCAGTCAGGAAAATGATATGACACTCGATGATAGAGATTCAATGATAAATCAGGGAAACAAAGTGGCAGCTCAGATCTCACTCAAAGTAGCTTGAATGGTGAGAAGTGGAATATTGAATTAGACAGGTCCACCATCCACATAATTCATCCTCATCCGACACAAATATATCTCGGTTGCCTTCTGGGGACAGTTGTGTTGCCTTTGCTGTTGGAAAGAGTAAGAGAGAATCTGAGGCATATAGGCCACTTCATAAGAAAGAGAAAACATTGGCAGAAAATACTACTGAGAAAAGCTTAAAATCCACTGATCCCATCACGTAGACAGATTCCTCTTTTTGGAAAAGATAAGGAAATGAGAAATTCTATTTCATCGAAATCAATGTATGTGTGGATGGAAAAGAGGAACTGGGAGGATATCTACTGATCCCCAAATTAATTTCTAGTGTCCGTCACCTACCTTCGAGTTTGAGCCGTGACATTACCCATTAAAAGTAAACCCTTGAATAAATTCATGAGTAAATGCCTCAGTAATTCATGGGTGACTTTAAAATACTTTCTTCCAATAACTTTTTAAATGTCCTCTAGATAATTCCGAGTATTTATCCAAAAAAAAAAATGTGCAACTAAACTGTATTTTTCTTATAGCATAAGGCTATCAATTATGTTTGTTAATGGATGGCACTAAATTTTTTATAAAATTCAGTTTAAACATTTGATAACTCAATAAATTGCTATTAAATTTTAAGAATTCAAAATTCATAAATATAATTATATTAAATTTAAAAATTCTATCAAATCACAATTTTAAAATATAAATATTTCTGGAAATGAAAGATAATGAACTTTTAAAATAAAAACAAATATCATGTCAAGAGATAAAACTAATAAAAATTTTTAAAAAAATTCCTAAAAGTCAACATATATATATAAATAGGTAATTTCTGTTTATTTTTTAATTATATATTTATTTGAAAAGTTAAACAAATGAAATAGTTGAAAAGGAAAAAAAATAAAAATACAAAATAATAGAAAGGGTTATTAGGTTCCTCCATAGTAATTGAGTAGTTTTATTTTGCAAAATTTCAAAGAGAAATAAATATACATATTGATATCAAGAAGAAGAAAAATTAATACATATTAATGAAAACTGGACGGTTCTGATTTATCTATGAGAGAAAGGTCAAACACAAAAGATGAAGTTAACATAGTGGGTGTCCACGAAGTGTCCTTTATATTTAATTATACTTTTGGTGACGAAAAAATGATTCTATTTTAGGATTTTTTCCAAATTAACTTTTCCTCTCTTTTCTTTTCTTTTTTTAAAGAAAAAAAAACATCAAACTCTCCCTTTGTTTTGTCATTTTCAATTTCACCCGTTGAATAAGGAAATTAAAATAAAAAAAGAACTATTTTTTTTACTGGGGGCCATAGTTAAAAAATTGGTTGCATGTCAATATCAAAGAAAGTCCAAATCTAACTAGTAAAATCACAGATTTTTAGTTACCTCGCAAGCTTTGCCTTGCATTATGGAAATCTTAAGTATTAGCAATTTATGAAAATTTTATTTCAAGCAAATTAGCATTTCATTTTCCAAAATTGGATCATTTCAATCATTGTGGTTGGTAATATTAGTCACCAAAAATATTTAATCAATCGAAAAGTAAGTTTAACTAATATAAATGATGATATTTTTTATTGAACTTTATTTTATTTGAACTTTTTAAATAATTATATGTTATTAAGTAATTTTGAATTAATAGGTTTTAAAAACTTTGATTTTAAATATTAAATGATAATTATAATCAAATGACGCATAAAGTCAATTCTTCTCATCTATCATTAAGTTCAATGTGTATAAGATAATCCATTAATTTATGATTTGATTATGCTATCATACCTTTCATTTATTATTGTATAAATATAAATCGTGATGGAGTCAGAAAATATTTTTTAAAAAATAAAGAAATAAAAAAAATTTATAAGTTATTTACTAACTAGAATAAATAGACTTTTAAATTTGAAATGCATGCAGTAAAATAAAATTAATGGGCTAAAAATTTCAAATTAAACCAAGAATTTTAACACATATTTCAAAAAAAAAATTAACACAATTAATTATAGTTTTAATTAGGACTGCAAATGAGTCAAGCTACTCGAGCTCAGTTTGGGTCTCGACTCGATAAAAGCTCGTTTAGATTTGAGCTCAAAAAGCTCGTTTGTTAAATGAGTCAAGCTCATGCTAAGAAATACTTGGCTCGTTAGCTCGTAGGGTGACTCATTTAAAAAACTTATGAGTTAAGCTCGTAAGCTAGCTCGTTTAGTGTATTTAATTAAAAATATATAATTTCATTTATATATATTAAAATATGTATATAAATATATTAATTTTTTGACTAATTTAATTTATATAATTTATTAATATATGGTATATATGATAAATAAATTAAATAATATACAATATAAAATAGATTAGTAATTTATAGTAAAATATAATATTATAGTAATATAATATTTTATTTTTATTAATATATAATCATATTGTTTATCTTTTATAAAAATATTAATTTTAATATATCTTTTATGAAAATATAGAAAAGTTGAATAAAAAATGAAAACTGAAATAAGTTCATTGAGTTCGATAAACTTATTTAAATCAAGCTCGATTTCAAATTCGAGATACATGATATATGAGTTGACTCGATACAAGTTCGGACTCGACTCTAACTTGATTCGAGTTCGAGTTCGAACTTGACTATTTTATAACGAGTCGAGCTTGAGCTTTTTAAAGCTCGGCTCGATTCGGCTCGGCTCGATTACAGTTATAGTTTTAATTTGATAACCATGAGCACTATTACTTTTATTTAAATCTCAAATTCAAATTCTAAGTATTTCTTATCTACACATATAACTAATAAAAAAAATTAATACAATTTTATAAAATATTTTATATGTTATGAAATTTTAAGAGGCCACACATAATAACAATTAAATTATTTAATAGTACTCATGCGATTATTTTGAAACAGAGACCATGAGCCACCTTGGTCCCCTATCTCCACCCATGTTTATAAGGTGAAGAATTCAAGTGTTATCTATCAAGAATATAATAAAACTGAATTTTTGTGAGATTTAATATAGAGATATTGCCATTTACTTCTCTAATTCAGTATTTTAAATAAATTTTAATTAATTTTATATCTACCATTGGCTTAAGTATTAATTAGATACTTTTGTCCAACTTGCATTTTTTTTATTTTTTTATTTTTTTAACGTGAAAATCTGAGATTCATTGGTTATGGAAGACGATTACATAAAAATATATATATAAAAAAGAAAAACAAATTTTAGCACAACTTCAAATCTAGAATATCAAGAAATTCACATATATAGGAAACAATTCCAGTGACAAGCTCCTTTTCTCTCTTTTTTTTTCTTTTTTTTTTCTTTTTAAAAAAGTTCCATTCTTCAAAAAAAAATAATAATAAAATAAAATAAACTCTCTTCTAACTAATCAACAAAAAAAAAATATTAATTTACAGTGATTAAAATTGTATATGTTAAACCACCAAGGTAATAGCTTAGTAGCCGGAGAGCATGTATTACTCTTATCTATATTTTGGATTTGAGTCTAGGTTTTTTTTTTTCTTGCATGTAATTAATATTAAAAATATTATATAGGTGACTTAATTTATCATTTGAAATTGAGTTTTTTAACATTTAATTATTTAATAAATAATTTTTAAAAGTTTTAGCTAAACTAAAACCACTCAAAATTGCAAATTAAAACTTGTAACACAAAATTTGTAATAAATAATTAGATATTTTATCATATTACTTATATTTTTCAACAACAACAAAAATAAAATCTTAAACTCAAGCTAATCAGAGTCGGTTATATAGATTTTTTTTTTTCACTTGATTTGATTAGGGTCACCTCTTCTGATAAATTTAAAATAATAAGATTCTTTTGTACCACTTTTGTCTAAGTTAATTTAGGTCCACCCCTGCCTCTATTAGGTATCTACTTTAGTTAGTTCATTTTTTCTAACCAGTGTATCCCTAGGTCTATGTTTCACATGGTCAAACCATCTCAATTTATGATTTCTTATCTTATCCTCGATAGGCGCTACCCCTACTTTTTCTCTAATATTTTCATTTATGATTCTATTCATCTTAGTATGTTCACACATCCATCTTATCATTCTCATATCTGCAACATGCATTTTACTCACGTATTATCCTTTCACAGTCCAACACTCACTACCATATATCATCGAAGGCCGTATGACAGTATGATAAAATTTTCCTTTTAATTTGACTGACATCTTTCGATCACATAACACTCATGTGACACTCCTCCACTTTGTCTAACCAGCTTTAATCCTACGACTTACATCTTCTTCACAACTACCATCCGTTTGAATAATAGAACTAATGTATTTAAAATGAGTACTATAAGGTACTGCTACTCCGTTTAAAATAAATTCATCGGCTTCTCTATTAGCGTTATTAAATCTACAATGCATATACTCAGTTTTAGTTCTACTAAGCTTAAAATCTTTTGATTCCAAAGTACTTCATAACTTCAATTTTTGACTTATATCTACATGGGTCTCATCTATCAACACAATATTATCTGCAAACATCATACACTAAGAAATATCATATGGTATATGTCTTGTTTGCTCATCCATGACCAAGGCAAATAGATAAGGGCTCAAAGCAGAACCTTGATGTAACCCAATAGAAACAGAAAAATTCTTAGTATCTCTTCCAACAGTGCAGACACTAGTGATAGCTCCATCATACATATCCTTCAAGACTTAGATATATCTTATAAAAATTCCCCTACGCTCTAGGATATACCATAAAACTTTACTAGAAACTCTATCATACGCCTTCTCCTAGTCATTGAAAACTATATATAAATCTTTCCTCATCTCTTTATACTTTTTCATTACATCTCTAACAAGAAAGATAACGTCCATAGTGGATTGATCAGGCATAAAACCAAATTAGTTTGGGGAGATACAAGTGTCTAAATTTAAACGGTATTTCACAACTATCTTTCATAATTTCATGGTGTTGCTCATAAGTTTAATACTTCTGTAATTTGAGCAATTTTGAATATCTCATTTATTCTTAAAAATATGTATCAGACTGTTTTGTCTCCATTCATTAGACATTTTCTTTATACTTAAAATCTCATTAAACAAAGCTGTCAACCACATAACTTCTATATCTTCCAAACTTTTTCAAACCTCAATGGGTATTTCATCCGATCCACATATTACTTATATTATTGAATATTTAAAGTTCAAACTTTTAATATTTAATATTTAGTTTTATAAACACAACTAATTTTTTTTTTATTAAATAAATAAAAATTATATAGCATAGCATTTTTTTTTATTAAATTACATATGAAGCGAGGGAACACGTAGGAGACTCGAACCTAAGATCTATGTAGAAGCAACACATGTCCCTTGCCACCAAGCTACATATTGGTGGTTATATAGCATAACATTTAATAATAACAATAATATGTAACAATTTATTTTTATAAATAAATGGATTAAAGTTTAATAATATAAAAACACTTCCGCAATTAACTAGTTAAAAAAAAACCAAATACATCAATTGGCAGTTTTGGTCATTTTTCCTTTGTACTTGTGCATTTGTCAGATTATCTTTTGTATTTATATATTTTATATCAAATAGATAAAAATAGTGTTACAGTTGTATATAAGTGTCTATTTAATATAAAATATACAAATACAAGGGAGTAAAATGACCAATATATTAATATATAAGTGTCTATTGAAATAAAATAGATAAATACAAGAGGTAATATGGTAAATACATAAATATATAGGTAAAATAACCAAAGATATCAAGCTCATGGAGTAATTGATATATTAAACCTTGAAAAAAATGGTTAAGTATAATAATATTTTGTTTTGAGCAAAATATAATGATATTATTGTGACATTGAACATTCGAGTTTGGCAAATGGAATTTGTTTTTCAAATTTGGTAATTTCCTTTGTATTTTGGAAGTTTCGAATACTTAAATAATTTTTGAATTAATTTAATAATTAAATTAATTAAAATATTATCTTAAAAGACCAAAAAGGGCATCTCTCTTGAAAAAAAAATTAAGAAGAGAACAGATCGAATCCTATAATGAGATTTATTAATTAAAATATTGAGAAGAAAAAAAAAATGGAAGTTCATAAAATACAGCAAATATGTTAAGGTGACAGGCGGATAATTCAAAGTGATGATAAATAAAATATTGAAAGTGACAGCAATCAACAAATAAAAAAAAAAAGAATGATATTTTATATAATTATATTTAATAAAATAAAATACAGCTTTCTATCTTGAATAGAATAAGACTTTATTTGAATTACAAATAATATGATTTATTAATATATTGTATTGTATATTATAGTACTATATATATTATTTATTATATTTAAAAAGATAATATAATATAGTATGGTTAAATAAGTTATTTTTATTTAGTTTGATAATATGGTATGATTGTAGAAATAATAAAATAATTAGAATGTTCTTTATATATAATAATTGTTACTAAATTCAATTAAAAATAAATATAAAATTTATTAAAATTATTTTTTATAGATTTAAAAATAAAATTTAATTAGAAGGATTAAAAATAAATAACTAAATATAGAAAAATAATGCCTATGAATGAAAGAAAATACTTGACTAACAAATACAATAATTAAATAAAGATATTTATAAATCTCATAACAAAGTTTTATATTTTTTAATATTATTGAAAATAAAATATTTATTTCCCCTTAAAATTTTAATAAATTCAAGATGATTAAACGAAGTTATATTATTTACAAATATTAATTTTACAGTGAATCATTCATACAAAAAAATAAAATCAAACCATAAATATCTTTTAAAAAAAATTCAAGCAACAAACCCTAAATTAGTTAAAAACTAAAAATCAAAACAAACCCAGTAATTACCAAAATTTTCAATAAGGAACATCCAAAAGGGACCGCCACAATATCAACATTATACAGCCATAGAAACAACAAAAATCATCATCTCCGAATGAATGGTTGGCGAAGTTGGACTTGGAGCCATAGAAACAACAATAATAAATAGCCATGAAGCAAAACGAGGAGCTAGAGCATTTACATCGGTCATTTCACCGGAGCCTAGTGATAATTCTGATCCTGACGCTAACTCAGTAAATTAATGTATATTTTTTAAATTTCCCAAGGATATATGTATATTTAAAATTTAACTGAAAATGAGTATTTTATAAATAAAATTTTAAAGTTTTAGAATATTTTTGTACAAAATCCTTTTTTTAATATAGATTTAATTTTGACTAAAATTTAAATTTGAAATTTTTGAATACTAGAAAATTTTTACTACTTTTAAAATTTGAATAAGTTAGTAATTTTTTTTTAATTTGTTATATACATTTTTATTAACTGTATTTGAATTCATAATTTTATATGTTTAATAAGTACTTTGTCTACAGTAATTTTCTTTTTAATTTGTCATTGAATTAATTTTCAGATTTTGTATAACTTTCTTTTATACATTATTTTCATTGCATGCATCAAACCTCAATTTGTCAATATTTAATCAATAAATTTTGATTTTGTTATGATTAAAATATTTTTACTTAATGTCGACAAAAATATGAATAAGTAAGTAGTAGAATACTATATGATTTATTATTATTATTATTATAACACTAAAAATATTACATAGACAAAATAAAAAAGAAAACTTCTAATTAACTTCTCTATATTATTTTAATAAAAATCAATTTAGAATTATCTCATAATATTTCTCATAATTATTTTTATAAAGAATAAAGTAACGACACCTTAATTAAAATAAAAACAAAATTTGATTAGCAAATATTAAAAATTGAATATGTATATTAATAAAATCCAATACAAAATGAAACATTAAGGTAACATTTGATTATGAGAGCTTGATCTTACAAGCACACACAGGAATATGGGATAATGCATGATTTGATAATTTTTTTTAAATATCAGAAATAAAAATACAAGCAGAAAAGCACTTTTGACTACATGTAAAAGGCTGTATTAGCTCCTTATTTATTCGTGGTTACAATTAATTAAATAAAATTATGAGAGGTTAAAAAGATATGCATATATATTATTTTAAACAGAAAAATATATATTTTATTTTATTGTATATTTATTATTATTATTATTTAAATGCAAAATAAATTTTTATTAATAAATAAAAAATACATCAATAAAGTATATATATAGTAAAAATAAAATTATATAATTTTGAAGTACATAAAATGTACTATAACATCCACAATTTTAAATATAATTAAATAAGTAATATGGAGGGTTAGTTAATAATTTGGAAGGTGATGTGTACGGTATACACCTAATGTATACACAATACATATATAAAATATACATTGGATACTTAATATATGCAAGATATATACCTAACAAATACTTACTATAAATATTGGTTACATAGTATATAACTAAAATATACATGATATATACATATATATAAACATATTTATGGTTGGAAATTTAATAATAATAATAAATAAATGAATAAAACAAATAAAAGAAAATAAATATATGGTAGGAAAAAAAGAGAAAAATATTAAAATTAATTAATAAATTAATTAAATATATATATATGTGTGTGTGTGTGTGTGTGTGGATGGAAAAAGAAGTAAGAAAATTAAAAAGACTTCATCTTTTTCCTTCTTCCTCCAATGGCCGAAATTCCTAGAGAGAGAGAAGAGTTTTGTTTCGTCAAATACTCTAAATCTCGCAAGAAATTCAAGAATTTTAGGGTGGTTTTGAGGTTGATGCAAAGAATCAAGTATTTTCTCTTTAAGCCTTATTTTCTTTAGATTCATGGGTTATAATATGTGATGGTAGAGAGAGAAATTGTTTTCTAGTTGAAAAAAAGGTAGTTATAATGTGTTCGAGATATGTATATGTTGAATTTGAGATCAAATGATTGAAGTAAGCTTGAATTATTAAATTAGGATTGTGGGATGAATGTGTGAAATTAGGATTTTTTATTGTGATGTTTATAATTGTTGTAAATGGTTGTTTTGATGTTATTTTGATGTGGATACTATGATTTTATGGTTGGTTCGAGGAAAAGAATTGATTAGGGTGAAATTTAAGAAGGGTAGTAGAGAAAACTAGGGTTTTAATGAAGTTTTGGGTAGAAATTGTATAATTGGTGATTGTTTTAAATAAAATGAATAGAAATATGACTCTAATGAAATAATATTATGTATTTATTTAGTGTAGGAGTATAATGATCAAATTTGCTCAAGTGAAGAGGTTTAAGGTTTGGTGGAAGTAAGGTGTGGAAGGTAAATTTGGCTTGATTTTAAGAATAAGAAAGGTTAGTACATACTTTGATTAAATATATATTGAGTATTCATGATTTGCGCTATTCATTTGGCATAACTTAAAGAGTAGTGTTATTCTTTTAAGTGGCATTGTCCATTTCAATATGCATTATTGAAAAAAAACATGATTTGTATATTATTTTAAACTTAAAGAATGTTGTTTTATGGAAAATGATAATGTTATATATCATGTATTGAAATGTGGATATTCACATAATCTATGCATTGTTGCATAGTTGCATGATAAATATTGCATTGGATATTTGATTATTATAAAATGGTTTTGGATATGATTTGTATGAAATATATTAATTAAAAAGTCCTCAGAATAATAAAAAATGGAAAATTGACAAGTGAGGAGGTGATAATGGAATAAGTTAGTCACTTGTAAAATGAGGGAAAAAGGGATAATATAAAATGAGAACACGAGAATGTAAAGTAACATAGTGTGTTTGTTAGCCCAACACAATTACTTATTCCAGAGTGTTGATGTTGGTACTATCAAGTTGGCATGCCAACGATATATTATAGTATTTAATATGCCACTGGGTAAGATATACTAGTATCACCTTTATTATTACTCTTTCGGGTGAGAAATGCTGGTGTCATCTGGGGACATGCTTCGGGCGGTATGATATGACACAGATCCCCAGTGTTGATAAGGGATACATCTTTGGGCGGTTTTGACACTTAGATCCCCGATTTAGGACCTATGGATCGCGATAGGCCAAATCAATATTTCTAGACCTTGGATATTGCGTAAGAACTTGTTGGGCCCAATGTATATGATTGTAATTATGGTATGTTGGTTGTATTTGATAAGGTAATGACTGTTGAAATGACTGTTGCTTTATGATGGTAGCATGATATGTATGTGCCATGGGAAATATGCATTGGTTTTTAAAAAGTGTTCTATGTTATCAAAGTATGTACCACTGAGCTTTTGGGCTTAACGTAATTAATTGTATCGCGCAAGTAATAGAAGTGCATAGAGAAAGTCCAGATAGACCAGAGCAGTCCTATGTTTTGGGATTAACTGTAAAGGTAGAGTTTTGTCATGGGACCAACTTGGACGGTGTTGCATATATGTATTATTTTATTTCTATATAATTTGGATGTTATATTATAAATATAAAATATGTATTTTAAACAAAGTTTGAGGTTTCAAGTATATATGTATAAATGTAGTGAATATTATTTTTAATTATAGAAATCTTAGATGTATAATATGGAAGAGGTTGTTTTGGAATGAAAGAATTTTTAGGAGTGCTATTTAATACAGGTTGTGTAATTTGAAATTTTGGAATTTATTGAGATTACAAAAAAAAACTCTAACGAAATTTTCTCAGAGATTTTCTTTAAATTATTAATAAAATTATATTTTTAACTATATTTATTCAATTGCAGTATATACAATTATAATGTTGTATTTTATATGATCAAAAGAGAGAGTGTTACTACAGTTAATTGTTGTAGCACTCTTGTATTCTACATATATATTTTGTATATACTAGGCATATATATTGTATGTATATAGAGTATAAGGATGTTATATGTACATAACTAATGAAATTATTAGATCTCTTTAAATTTTTTTGATACAAATAGTAAACAATAGTAATATGACACGAACAATCTGTTTTTTAGCAAGACACTTATTTCATTTGTAATATATAAAAAAATATTGAATTACCTTTTATATGAGAAGAATTCCTCCATTTGAAAATGATAAACAACCTTCTATAGAGAAAAGTAAATCTCCATTTAAAAAGAACACATGACCATCAAATAAAAAATGATAAAACTCTATAAAAAAACTTAAATTTTATTGAATTTTATTATAAAAAGATAAAAAAACATGAAAATAAAAAGAAATGTTGAATTTCATATCTATGTAATGATCTGAAAATTATTTCAAAGTAAACCTCTAATAAAACATGCAAAACTATAAAAAAATAACACAAAAATTAAGTAGTGGATAAGAAAGCAAAGCAAAGAAAGATGGACGCGGCTACCGTTTGTCCATAAATTGATAGCAACCCCATTCTCAAATTAGAATGAAGAAAAAATATGAAAATTGTTATTGTTATTGTTATTATTATTATTATTATTATTATTATTATTATTATTATTATTATTATTATTATTATTATTATTATTATTATTTAGCAATAAGTTTTTATGTCTATATCAATGTCATTATTTTTATTTTTATATACTAATAAATTATCAATCTTAATATGTTTAAAAAATTATAAGATAATATAATGAAAATTATTATATTCTAATATATTAAAAAAATTATATTATATTATATTATATTATATTAGTATTTATTATTCATTCATTTAATTTTCTAAATAAGATTATTATATGATAAAATTAAAAAAAATTAAAAATTCATATTAAACACTTTACTAATTACCTAATATTTATTTCGAATTATTTTTTAAATTGTAAAAATTATATAAAATTGTGAAAAAAAAATCAAATCTTTAATTTTTTTTTTTGTAAATTTATTGTAAACATTTAATAGTACTATTAATATATTGTTAAAATTTTCCTAAAATAATATACATATATTAATATTTAATAACAACATCAATTTGTTGTGATAGATAATTAATTGTTAATTTTAATAGCATATAACAAATACTTTAAATTAATATCTTAGATGCCACATTTTAAGTAGGGAATACAAAAACAGTTACAAATAGATTAGAAAAAATCATAAATAATCATACATTCACCAATTCACTAGTTTTCAGATCTCTAATTTTTTTACTGAAATAATATCAACGAGTTGAGCTTGAACTCTAAATACTGAATGCATTGGATTTAGCTCTCCAGCCTGATAGTGGCTCTCAATCGGCCGTTAGTGGCTTCTCCATCGATTTTTCTATTCAAGTATTGCAATCGGCTAACCCCAAATTCCTTCCATTATCAACAATTTCCCATCAAAAATCATACAACCCTCTTCCCTCTTCTCTACCGACTCACCAACTAACTCTAAACACGACTTCCCTAAATCAACGCTATCATCAGCTCTAACATGCATGCCCATCCTAATCCAAATGCACAATACCCACAAAAAACACCGAAATCCACTCTCTAACAACACCCTCTTCTAATCCCTAATCAAAATTCCTAAGTCCCATCTATCCCAAAACCCAATCCCTAACCAGTACTAATTGAAGCAGTACCAATAAAATCCCCTCTTACACAGTCTTCATTGAAAGGCTACATATTCAATTTCTACTTTTATAATTTTGCTAGCCAAAACTGCCACCTAATACTTTCCTTATAAAGATACTAGTGTGGAATTATAAGGGTTTTGGCACAATCATGACCAACGATATCTTTAGGAAGCATCTTAAAATCCATATGCCAAGCTTAATATTTCTATCAGAAACTAAGCATAACCAGAACTACATAAAGGAGTTCAGGAGAAGATTCAAGTTTCACTATGAAGAATACATGAATGTACAGGGTTAATCTAGCAGTCTAGCTTTATGGTGGAAGGATAATTGGCTTATACAAGTCATTGAGGTATGTTCTAACTATATTCACTGCTCTCTATATGATCATGAAGGCAATTATTTAGTTTTTACTTTTGTATGTAGCTCCCCTTATCACCAAGATAGGAGAAGAGTTCTATCTAGGATAGCCACTCTTAACCCGGGTCCCTCCTTACCTTGGTTGTGTATAAGAGATTTTTAAAAAATAAGTCATCGTCATGAGAAAGTAGGAGATAGACAATAGAAATTTAGGTGGAACTATTTTTTTTCAAAGATTTGATTGATGACCTTTTTTTAGTGGATCTAGGGTTCAATGGTTCCAAATTTACATGGTCTAATAAATGAAAGGGCCATTTTAATATCCAACAATAGCTTGATCGACGCTTACGCAATATAGTCTAGAGAATCAAATATGAAAAGGCACAAATTAGCCATGGTGATCTTTTAGGTTCTAATCTTAAACTAATTGTCCATAACCTTAAACATAAACCACTCAAGCACAAAGCAAAATTTAGCCTTGAAACTAAATGGATTGAGAAAGAGGAATGTGCTGGAAAATAAATCAAGCATAGGCTAGTTAAATAGTGAGCTCTCCTATGAAAGTCCTAGATGAAAAATTAAAAAATACAACTAAATCCCTTTTCTTATTGAATCACAAAACCAATTTGAATGCAAGGGAATATTAGATGTTAAACAAAAATTAGAGAACCTATATGACAATGAACAACCGAATAATTTTCAAAGCAAGGAGAGGGTCTTACTAGAAGAATTGGGCCAAATATGGAGAATGGAAGAACAACATTGGTTTCAAAAATTTAGAGTCAATTGGTTGTCAGTAGGTGACAAAAATACCAGGTTTTTACATGCCTCTATGATTCACAGAAATACTTTTAATACCATTCTAAAATTGAAAGATTACTTAGGAAGTTGTATAGAAGATGAAGCAGGCATAATTTATTATTAAACTTTTATAAAGACCTCTACAAGGCCAATGTCATGCATCATTAAGATCTTATCATTGATCACTTCCTTGTTAGAGTAATTGAAGAATTAAATGCCTCCATATGCTCCATCCCTAATTCAAAGGAAATTTTCTTAGCAGTTAAAAGTATGGGAGCTCAAAAGCATCAGGACCAAATGATTATTAGGGTTTCTTTTATTAGAAGTTTTGTGTAATATCCCCATATATGCCCTAGAAGTTTTGAATGTTGTTGTTGTTGTTGATGTTGTTGTTGTTGTTGTTTTAAATGGGATTGAATGTATATGTTGATTTGAAAGAAAAAAAGGAATTGGAAAGTGAATGCTTATGTATATGTGTTTTGGGAGAAAAGAGGGTTTAGAGAGAAATGTATATGTTGTTTATATGATGATAATATAACATATAAGTTGGTCAAGGGAGAGTCAATGCAAGAAGATATTTTCATTTGTGATAGGTGAAATTACTTATATGGGCATATAAGAGACAAGAGGTTAGTTAAATGGATAAGGGTATATAGGTAATTGTTTGGTTAAAAACTCTTGGTGGAGATTTAAAGAAGAATTGACTTTGTTTTCTTCATGATTTCTTCTTCTCCATTGTTGGCTGGCTCCTCCATAGACAAAGGAAAGCAAGAGACAAAGAGAAGATCTTGAAGAGTTAAGCTCAAATTGAAGGAAGATTAAGTGATCAAGTGATGATTCAAGAAGTTTATAACTAAGGTAAGTTCTTTTCTTTGATTTCTTTTATTCTTTTGAAGTGGTATTTGAAGTTAATGAGGGTTTGTTGATTTGATGATGAGATGTGTTTGTAATGTGTTTTCAAGTTTTAAATTTGGTTTTAAGTTAAGAGTTTAAATAGGTGGTGTTGTTGAAAGTGGTGGATGTTGATTTTGGAAGATGGAGAAGGATGTTGGTTTTAGGGTTTTGAGATAGTATGTGTTTAAATGTTTTGTGGATGTGTTTTAATAAGGTGAATATTGTGATAAACATGTAGAATTTGTGTTTAGAACATTGATTCCATTCATTTGAACCATGCTATTTTGTGTATGATGAGTTTGAGTGCAATTAGAGGAGACTTGTGTATGTTAGGGTTTCAATCCATGAGTGACACGGCCAAAAGCAAGGAGAGACACGGCCAAGTCAAGGGAATTTTGGCCGTGTTGGGTGGATTTTGAGGAGACACGGCCGTGTTCTATGCCAGTGTTGGTCACTGCCAATTTGTTTTGAGAGACACGGCCACAAGCTTGGCCGTGTCCTGTGCCCGTGTTTGCTACTGAAGTGTTGGATTGAGAGACATGGCCACAAGCTTGGCCGTGTCCCTTGGGTGTGTTGGTTACTGTGTTTGGTTTTTGTTCTTCTTAAATGATTGGAATTGAACTTACATTTGATAATGCATATGATATTATATGAACAAGGTTATGTACTATGCATTGTAAGTCTTGTGAATGGTGATGTGTTATATGAATAATGTATTTGAAATGTGATACTAATGATGCGATATGTATAATGTGAGTGATATGATGGGGTAATTGATTATGTATACTCGAATAATGAAAGGTTATAACATAAATTGAGATATGAGGCCATTGTGATTGGCAATGATAATTCAAATGACATGTGAAGCCATTGTTATTGGCTATGATGATTCAAATGACATGTGAAGCCATTGTTATTAGTTATGATAATTCAATTGAGAATGAAATTGATAAATGAATTGTATAGCTAATGTGTTATTCCATTTTCAGAGTTTGTTATTGGTGGCATGCCTAATATGAGTAACAATCTCTTGAAGTTAGGTTGGACTTGATCCTTGAAGCCAAGTTGGGTTGAAGTTTAACATGTTTTACTCCCCTTGAAGCTTGGTTGGGTCAAATCCTTGAAGCCTAATTGAGATGTTACAACCCTTGAAGCTAGGTTGGATTGGTTCTTGAAGCCAAGTTGGGTTGATACTTAGCATGCTTTGTTCCCCTTGAAGCTTGGTTGAACCTAAATCCTTGAAGCCTAGTTGGGATAATGATAAATGTGATGATTAAACCAAAGCATTAACTCTGATAATGGAATGGCATGTTAGTGTTTTGTTTGGGCCCGAGTTTGTCTTTGTTGTTAATGTGATATCCAAATGTTGAACTAAATGAGTAATGAGATCTATGGTTGCTTTTGTTGGAAGTGCGTTTCATGATTGATAAATTTGTGAATAAAATAATGTTATGAAGTATGATTTGGTAATGTGTGTAATGATATATTGAAAATGAATATGGCTTGAGGAGTTTTGTTGAGATATGAGTTTATGAGAATATAGTATGATGTGTAAAATGTTTATGAATGTGGAATTTGCGAGAATTGTTCTCATGAAGGTTTGGATAGATCATTGAATAGTGATTTGTTAAAATGATGTATATGTATCTGTATATGAGATAGAAATGGTAAGTATAGTTTTGCGAATGTTCTATGTAAATATGTGTATGATTTATGAGATCAGTGGGAATATATGAAGAATGCTTTGAGAAAGGAAAACAGGGTAAGAAAACAATAAAACATGATGCTAAAAGTATAAGGTATGATCTTTATGTAAAGTATATATATTTTATATTTATTTGTATTACTAAGCTCTCGGGCTTAGCGCGGTGGTGTAATCGCGCAGGTGGTTATGTGGTTGATCTGGAAGTCCAGCTGTTATGCCACGAGAAGGGTAAGAGTGTCTCGAGACCAACTAGAAGGTGATGCATACATGTGTGACTTTAATTATGTTGTATTTTTTATAAGAATAATGATTTTTGTAAATGCTCTTTAAATTAATGCAATATTGCTTAAACTTGGATAAAGGTTTTTAATTGGAAACGAAAAGTGACATTCTTATACTTTATATACGTATTGTATGTATACTTGGTATATGTATAGTACTTATATAGAGTATGGGGGTGTTACAATTATTTTGGTATCAGAGCTTAGGTTCGAGATTCCCGGCCTAAGTGAAATTAAAAAAAAAAAATTTTTGAAGAGTTTAAATAGAATTAAAAAGGAAGAGTTTTGAAATGCAATTGGTGATACATGCATATGCATTCACATCTAGGTTGGTCTCGAACGTGGCATTATGTGATTTGTGATGTATCTGAATTACATAAGATAGATGATAGTGCGTAAATGAGGTTTTATATGAAAGCAAATTTTGAAATGTTGATAATTGAAAGGTGATTGCAATATAAAAGAATGATATGGAATTTATAAGTAAAAAGTTTGATTATTGACATGTGTTTGACATATAAAGAAATGGCTAGAAGAATAAAGTTGGAAATGAGTTAAAAACAAAATTAAGATTAAAGTATGTAATCTTTCCTCTACTATTTGAACCTCTTTCTAATAAACTTTATGTTTGGATTTCTAGAAAGAGGAAATATTGTTGGATGGGTAATATGGAAAGATATATTATTTAAATGAAAATAGTACGGTGAATTATTGAATGAGTTGATTGGTATAGATTAAGTGTGATAATTTAAGGTGTGGATATGAAAAGTTAAGGTTTTGTTTAAAAGGAAAAAGAGATGATGTTGGTTAAGTATAAAGAGATATTGGTGTTGTTGTATTGTTATTTTAATGCAAACATGGTGATTTCAATGTTAGCAATGTGATATGTTTGAATATTGTAAAAGCTCATGTAAATGATGGTAATATGTGATATTTAGAGTTTTGGAATGAGCTTAGTAATGGTGAAACATATATGTTTTGATGTTGCTTTGTGGTATATACATATAATATGTTTTAAAGTTGATATTAAGAGAATGAGATGAATAAATTGAAGTTTAAGGAAACTAGTAAGTTGAAAATCTATAGTTTTAATGGAATGTGGATAAAGATCATTTAGATATTGATAGTTTAATGTATTTAATACATGAGATATACGAAATGAATAGTAGTGCACATGAAAGTATTAAGAATTGGGGGATGAGATTGATAGTAGGAAAATTTGGTTTGAAATAAAAGAAAAGAAAAGGAATTGAGCAAATGAAAATGAGTTACTTTAAGTAATTTGATTGGAAAGGATGAAAATGAATATGAAAGATATGTTAAAGGTATTTAAAGATAAATGTGAGAGAGATATCACATTGGAAATGTGATTAAGATCTTTGTGAAATAATATTATAAGTAGAGTGTATATATTTATTGAAGTTAATGAATAACTTAAGTTATGTTAAAAGAATGAGAATGATAATAGTCAAAGCAAAGTGATAAATATTAAATTTGTATAAACTATATGCAAAAGAGAAATTTAATAAATTGCATAATTATGTGTATATAAATAAAGGATATGTAAAAGGAATTTTCGACATGAATGTAATGAATATATGTAAGAAAGGTGGGAAGAGAGTCACATTATGAATATGTGTATATAATATGTTTATTATTTTATACCATTGTATGTTTAATGGTATTAGAAATGAGATTGCATATAGTAGTGGATCTAATAGAGATTAAATTTTCGTAGAATAGATTATGTGATGAAATAGAAAATGAGAATGGATTTGGGTGATATTGAACAGTGGAATTGTTATGGCAATAACTAAATGAGGCGATCATAAGATGTTTTGGAACTCAAAGTATTTGTGTGTAGAAAAATTTTATGTATAAGTGTATAATAAGAAATTGTAAGAAAAGACTAATGTATTGAAAATTTTTTAGAAAAGATGGATTGGAAATGGAGTAATGAATAAAACTTGTGTAAGATTTGTATATGATTGAAAGTTGGCGTAGAAAATGTTAAAGATAATATTATTGAACATGAGTTAGGTTAATGATGATCAAATAATCAAAAGCAAACTGTTTTGAGATGAAATTTAAAATGTGTTAACTCTTGGTGTAATAAAAGTTTGGAGAATATATATATATATATATATATAATTTTTGTGATACAATCTAGCCTTATAATCGTAAAGGCTGGAAATCAAATAATAGAAGAACAATATTGATTTACAAACCCCAGGCGTGATTGTTAATATATTATGGTAATATGATTTGGTTAGTGTGACTAGTTGATTAGTTTTATTATCTTCAGATTTAGAACTGAGATGATATAACTGTAGTACAGTTTTGGTGAGATTGATAACTATATTTCCAGAAACATGGTTAAAAGATATGATTGGTGAAGTTATATCTTATAATTTCTATGTTTAAAAAAAAATTAATTATAATTATGAGAGGTAACGCAAGGGAAGAGAATTGTGATAAGGTTTTCAGCTATGAATTATGTGATAGAAAAATAATTATATAAATATAGTAATAATATGTGAAGTGAAGAAATAATAAAAGGAAATGATATGATTGAAACATGTCTAGATGATATGATTGAATAATGAGATGTTCAATATAATTGATGATATATGTGTATACTATCTTGATGTGATGAGAAACCATGATTGTTGGCAATGATGTTGGAAATGAATTATAATTGAGGTAGAATGCTTAATTGATTATGAGAAATGAATTGTGAAAAGATAAATGAACGGACTTGTCTGCCTCCTGCAGAACCATGCGGACCCATTGTGTTGGGCAACCGAACTTGGACTACCGATCTGGTTGGGGAAAAGTTCGTTTATGAAGCCATAGTGGTTGGCTATACTGATAAACTTTGAATGAGTATGAGAAATGATAATATAATTATTGAAATAATGAAATGTATATTTATAAGCATGATTCTTATTGATTGAATTTATGAATATTAAAAGATTAGAATGTGAATATAAATTTGACCTAATGAAATTAGGTTATATATATATATATTGTGTGAAATCCAATGATAAATTTCGATAAGTTAACTGTTAGATTGAATCGAATAAGGTTTAAATGTTAGTATATTGTGATAGATAGATCGATTGATCTGGATTTCGCTAAAGTTGCGAGTCAATATTGAGATTTGATACGTACAGTTGTACTGGGAGTGTAAAATTTAAATAGTAATATGTATGATGTAATATTCTGGCCTATGAATAAACATAAATAAATTGAATTATATCATTTGTTCATGATGAGAAAAAGGGAAATGTTGTTTATCTGTTAAGTAAGTTTAAAGGTATTGTACTAATAATTATATTACGTGAGAAGCAAGCTAAAGAAAGTAAGGATATTGTTATCCATTGAGGTTTGGTAAATGTTTATTTTGAAAGTGATTGTAAGAATGGAATAAACAATGCTAAGATATTAATTAATGATTTTTGAGGTTAAAGTTAAGGAAATATCTCTAAAGAGATAAAGTGATAATCTGACTCTAGTACAAAGATAAAGGTCATTAGAGATGTTATGAGTTATCTTGATTGCTTTGTTGAGAAAGTAATAAGATGCAAAGATATATATATATACCTATACAATGATGAATTATGAATTTCAGAGAAGATGAGTATCTCTAAGGGGGAGAGTAGAAGTTATGAGATTTGATGAAATTATAGTGTAAGAATACGATTGTTTTCATATGAAAATTAAAATGGTGATTTGTTTTAAATGGGTTGTTGTGGTGCTGGATAATTTCGAGGACGAAATTATTTAAGGGGGAGAGAATTGTAATATCCCCATATATGCCCTAGAAGTTTTGAATGTTGTTGTTGTTGTTGATGTTGTTGTTGTTGTTGTTTTAAATGGGATTGAATGTATATGTTGATTTGAAAGAAAAAAAGGAATTGGAAAGTGAATGCTTATGTATATGTGTTTTGGGAGAAAAGAGGGTTTAGAGAGAAATGTATATGTTGTTTATATGATGATAATATAACATATAAGTTGGTCAAGGGAGAGTCAATGCAAGAAGATATTTTCATTTGTGATAGGTGAAATTACTTATATGGGCATATAAGAGACAAGAGGTTAGTTAAATGGATAAGGGTATATAGGTAATTGTTTGGTTAAAAACTCTTGGTGGAGATTTAAAGAAGAATTGACTTTGTTTTCTTCATGATTTCTTCTTCTCCATTGTTGGCTGGCTCCTCCATAGACAAAGGAAAGCAAGAGACAAAGAGAAGATCTTGAAGAGTTAAGCTCAAATTGAAGGAAGATTAAGTGATCAAGTGATGATTCAAGAAGTTTATAACTAAGGTAAGTTCTTTTCTTTGATTTCTTTTATTCTTTTGAAGTGGTATTTGAAGTTAATGAGGGTTTGTTGATTTGATGATGAGATGTGTTTGTAATGTGTTTTCAAGTTTTAAATTTGGTTTTAAGTTAAGAGTTTAAATAGGTGGTGTTGTTGAAAGTGGTGGATGTTGATTTTGGAAGATGGAGAAGGATGTTGGTTTTAGGGTTTTGAGATAGTATGTGTTTAAATGTTTTGTGGATGTGTTTTAATAAGGTGAATATTGTGATAAACATGTAGAATTTGTGTTTAGAACATTGATTCCATTCATTTGAACCATGCTATTTTGTGTATGATGAGTTTGAGTGCAATTAGAGGAGACTTGTGTATGTTAGGGTTTCAATCCATGAGTGACACGGCCAAAAGCAAGGAGAGACACGGCCAAGTCAAGGGAATTTTGGCCGTGTTGGGTGGATTTTGAGGAGACACGGCCGTGTTCTATGCCAGTGTTGGTCACTGCCAATTTGTTTTGAGAGACACGGCCACAAGCTTGGCCGTGTCCTGTGCCCGTGTTTGCTACTGAAGTGTTGGATTGAGAGACATGGCCACAAGCTTGGCCGTGTCCCTTGGGTGTGTTGGTTACTGTGTTTGGTTTTTGTTCTTCTTAAATGATTGGAATTGAACTTACATTTGATAATGCATATGATATTATATGAACAAGGTTATGTACTATGCATTGTAAGTCTTGTGAATGGTGATGTGTTATATGAATAATGTATTTGAAATGTGATACTAATGATGCGATATGTATAATGTGAGTGATATGATGGGGTAATTGATTATGTATACTCGAATAATGAAAGGTTATAACATAAATTGAGATATGAGGCCATTGTGATTGGCAATGATAATTCAAATGACATGTGAAGCCATTGTTATTGGCTATGATGATTCAAATGACATGTGAAGCCATTGTTATTAGTTATGATAATTCAATTGAGAATGAAATTGATAAATGAATTGTATAGCTAATGTGTTATTCCATTTTCAGAGTTTGTTATTGGTGGCATGCCTAATATGAGTAACAATCTCTTGAAGTTAGGTTGGACTTGATCCTTGAAGCCAAGTTGGGTTGAAGTTTAACATGTTTTACTCCCCTTGAAGCTTGGTTGGGTCAAATCCTTGAAGCCTAATTGAGATGTTACAACCCTTGAAGCTAGGTTGGATTGGTTCTTGAAGCCAAGTTGGGTTGATACTTAGCATGCTTTGTTCCCCTTGAAGCTTGGTTGAACCTAAATCCTTGAAGCCTAGTTGGGATAATGATAAATGTGATGATTAAACCAAAGCATTAACTCTGATAATGGAATGGCATGTTAGTGTTTTGTTTGGGCCCGAGTTTGTCTTTGTTGTTAATGTGATATCCAAATGTTGAACTAAATGAGTAATGAGATCTATGGTTGCTTTTGTTGGAAGTGCGTTTCATGATTGATAAATTTGTGAATAAAATAATGTTATGAAGTATGATTTGGTAATGTGTGTAATGATATATTGAAAATGAATATGGCTTGAGGAGTTTTGTTGAGATATGAGTTTATGAGAATATAGTATGATGTGTAAAATGTTTATGAATGTGGAATTTGCGAGAATTGTTCTCATGAAGGTTTGGATAGATCATTGAATAGTGATTTGTTAAAATGATGTATATGTATCTGTATATGAGATAGAAATGGTAAGTATAGTTTTGCGAATGTTCTATGTAAATATGTGTATGATTTATGAGATCAGTGGGAATATATGAAGAATGCTTTGAGAAAGGAAAACAGGGTAAGAAAACAATAAAACATGATGCTAAAAGTATAAGGTATGATCTTTATGTAAAGTATATATATTTTATATTTATTTGTATTACTAAGCTCTCGGGCTTAGCGCGGTGGTGTAATCGCGCAGGTGGTTATGTGGTTGATCTGGAAGTCCAGCTGTTATGCCACGAGAAGGGTAAGAGTGTCTCGAGACCAACTAGAAGGTGATGCATACATGTGTGACTTTAATTATGTTGTATTTTTTATAAGAATAATGATTTTTGTAAATGCTCTTTAAATTAATGCAATATTGCTTAAACTTGGATAAAGGTTTTTAATTGGAAACGAAAAGTGACATTCTTATACTTTATATACGTATTGTATGTATACTTGGTATATGTATAGTACTTATATAGAGTATGGGGGTGTTACATTTTGGACAGTTATTAGAGGGGAAGTCATTAGACCAATTTAGAGTTTCTTTCAGGATCAGATCATGCTGCCCACACTCAACTCCACCAACATTGTTCTTATCCCCCAAAGTACCTAATCCGAAAACTTGACAACAATTTCATCTAATTGCATTATACAAATTTTCTTATAAAATTATTTTAAAAATGTTGGCTTCCAGACTAGAACCTTTTCTTAGTGAGATACAATCATTAGAACATGGAGCTTTCACCCCAGGATTATACATGGAGCTTTCATTAGAGATTGCGTTGGGGGTTTTGTAATCTCTATACTGTTAGAGTCTTGACTTCAGAGATCAAATAGGCTAAGGCCCATGAAAATGGAGTTGCCACCCAGTGTTGGATCAAAATAGATAGTGGGGTAGCATCCTCTTGATTCCACGAGGAATCCCTAACTCTTTTTTTTTTATATACTTTTTATGGTTTTGAAAAGTTAGGTATGTATAAGAATAAATATATTTCTTTATTGCATATGTTCGATCTAAATAGACCGACATCCTCTATAATTTAAATATTAACAAATTGGAATTATTTAGAATATCAAATATCTAAATGGTTTATAATAATAAATAAATCATCCATTATAAACAATAACCACATATTACAAATATAATGCATATCATGCGTGAATTATAAAAATATCCTTTGAACACCCACCAAAGTAGAAACATGCTCTTACAACTAACTTTTTAAAAAAAAAGTTAATTACATAACTTTTAAATAAATCCTATAAATTGATCTAGAAAAAATAAAATTATATTGGAGTCCTATATACACCATATCTAAATAGAGTCTTGAGTCGCATTCAAACTTAGAAATTGAACCTCCTCTCACATGCTGGTAGGGAAGTCATGATCAATTAGTACTCACAGCCATCCTAATACATGATGTCATGCTTTATGCTCCCAAAAGGATTCTCTAGAGATCTTGATCGCATCATCTCCACTTTCTAGTGGAATTTTGATAAAAAATAGTAAGGAGATGTACTAGAGAAAATTGGATATGCTCATTAAATCTAAATTTAGAGGTGGACTAGTTTTAAGGATTTTCACCACTTTAATATTGCATTGGTTGCCAAATAATAGTGGAAGCTTATGGTGAACATTTATTTAGCATAGGTAAAGCTCTTCAAATCCGTATATATCCCCAACTACTCTTATGGAAGCTAAAGTGGGCTCCTTTTCATCCTAAGCATGGAAAAGTATGATTGAAACTAGGAACTATATCAAAGTGGGGATGAGATGGGTGGTGAAGAAGGAGAACAAAATTAATATATGGGATGACCCTTGTGTCCCTTCCCTATCTCGATTCAAGATTACAAAAGTTAGGCCATATGATGCATAGGTATTATAGCTTAGCGAATGCCCTCTTTTCCAATGGGGTTATTGATGCCATTCTCAGAATTCACATTTGCAACACTAATGAGAATAATAAAATTATTTGCATCTAGAAAGAACAAGTAAACTCACTACTAAATCTATTTATCATTTCTTATACGATAAAAGAGAGGAATCATTAACATCTACCTCCAATATTATGGCCCCTCCTAATGGTATGTGGAAATCCATATGGAAGCTCACTGTTCAACTAAAAATTAAAAATTTTTTATGGAGGTTATATGTCAATGATATGACAGTTAAAATAATTTGTTCAGGAGACAACTCAATCAGAACCCCCTGTATCCTATCTATAGATATGAGGAAGAAAACATTATTCATATGCTCTTCCAATGTAATCATGTTAAAGTTTCATGGTTTAGATTAAATCTTGTATTCTTTCCATATGCCCTCAACATAATCTCCTTTAAGGATTGGTGGCAAAATCTCATTACCTTGGCTAAAGAAGCTAATTCTAAAACAATAGTGTTAATTAGGAAGCCACAATGTTAAAAGCTAACCATCAAATGACCTTCTTTATTAGTTCCTAGTCAGATTCTTCTTTAGCGATTGTTATACATCCTAACAGCCATAACATAAACAAGAAATGGCCTTCTCCCTTCTTTTCGAATTGGATTAAGGTGAGCATGCTCCTTCACACATACTTTTATTTTTTATGTTACTTAATTGAAATATACCAAACCTCTTTTTTTTTTTTCTATTATCATCATTCATCACTAGACTTGACTATAGGTTAGGTTGGGCCAGTTTCGGGTTGGGCTAAATGCGGGCAAAATTTTATATAGTTAAGCCAAAGCCTAGCTTAGCCTTAAAAATATGTTATGTCTTTTGTTCGAGCCAGGCCCATTAGTTATTTGCATAACTCAAGCCTAGCCTATATTTAAGTCATATAAGACTTAAAATATATATTGAATATTTTGTTACTAATGAATAGATTTTAATATATTGAATTATTATTTTATAGTCTATAAATATTAAATAATTTAAAATTAGACTTAATTTATAAGAAGCAATGAATAATTGTATTAATGTAATATGCTAATTATATAAATAACACCTGTAAAAATATTTAAAATATAATATATATGTGATATGTAGGCCAAGTTGAGCCGGGCCCGTAAAAAATAAGCATGTCAATGCTCGTCCCAAAAATATGAGTATTTATTGGGTTTATGCCGGATTGGGCCTATATAAAAAATTTATGTTCAAACCCGTTAAAAATTTCGAGCGGGTGGGTGGGGAGTGAGTACCTAATTATTTGGCCTGGTCTATCGAACAAAAATAACTTTCTCTTTTTTACTAATACATTGTATCTCTATGACAATATCATTTACTTGAAACTTGCCATATCCAAGAAAAAGAATATCTTTTTGGCATGTGCATTGCCATACCATCGTAAAGGCATATAAAATATAATTATACATCTTTTTTTCCTCTAATAAAAAGAACATTTTTTAGGTATATGCATTAGCATGCCACCACAAAGGCATATAAGATATAATTATACAACTTTTTTTCTCAGCTACCAAAATACAAGAGACTATATGCTTGTCCAATACCTTAACACTGCCAGTACTAATTCAACCTGTTGGATTTCCCTTCCTATATGAAGAAAAGTCCAAAAGATATAATGGATTTTAATAGGCCTATTAAATATATTAAGTTTTTAAGTAGCTGTGAAAGTGTATAAAAATCTTAAAATGAGAAGAGGATGATAGAAAAAAAAAAGGAAAAGGGAAGACTTTTTATTTTCTTCAATATTGTTCACCCACCCAGCCACACTAAAATGATGCTTCTAATTTTTCTCTATTGGATTGAGTTGAAATTTTTGTATGAGAGTTCTTGAGACAATTTTCTACAATCTAAATGGTTGGATATTGATTTGGAGGTCTGTGAAGGAAGAAATTCAGTAAAAGTCGAGAGATTACAGTGCAGGTATTGTAGTTCTATGCGGTTTGATAAATACCTATAATCGAAAGATCGTTATAGTTTGATTGACCTAAAATTTGGTAAGAAGAAAGAGGATATATAATTCTTTGATTTGTAAGATATGATTTTGGATTAGAGTTTTGTAGCTCCTTAAGGAGCATTGTAAACGCTAACATTTTTGGTTCCTCTATTTATGTTTTCTTCCATATTATTTATATTGAGATTGATTTCTTATGGTAATTCAGTTGCTGTAATTTAATTTTATTGTACTGGATTTTTTTTTTATCTAGAATATAGTGGTCCTGTGATTTTTATCTTTCACATTAGAAGATTTTTTCATGTTAAAAAGTGCAGTGTTCCTTTGTATGCTTGCTTTTAGGTTGTTGCTCATTTGTTGCATTGCTTAATTGTTTTTCCTCATAGATTCAATCAAGTAGGAAAGAGTTTTTCACTACTATTGTTGTTTGTTGCATCTTTCCTATCACAACCTAGTACAGATAGAAATAAAGAACCATATTTCCAAAATTATCTCTCATTGAAAGTCCAAATTTCACCAAAGGTAAAAATCTTACACAAACACTATCTAACAAATTTTTATGTTTTGGCACCCCAAGTAACCTCCTCATCTTGGCATAAAAAAAATCAGAAGGAAAGCCATTGAAAAAGTTCCCCTGAAACCATTCACACAATCATGTTAGAATGACATATTCACTAAAAATAAGAACTTTCATGCAAGCGCATTGTATATTGCTAATACCACCTCTTCTTTTTCATCTTCCTCTAATAATAATGCATGAATTCTTATTGTTGAATCCTACAATGTTAAATCTCATCTCACATTTGCTCCTTCCATTTAAAGAGCACAAGTCTTTAGCTTATGGAAGATGAATTACTATCACGCAAACGACATAAAAAATATAAATTTATCCTATAACAATTATAATTTTTTGAAACCCATACAAGTCTAAACAACAATATAAAAAAATACTTAAAAATTTCATGTCATATGATTACACAAATGATAAATGCTTTTTAGACGTCCCTTCTTCTTTAAATGTTAACTAATAATCAATAATGTGTAACCAATTGGGGAAATTTAACAACTGAAATTGCTTTTGCACTATGTTTGGATTGGGGGTATATGCTTTTGCTTTTGTACTATGTTTGGAATGGATGGTAAAATAGTGGAGGGTATATTTGTACCATTATTTGGGAAAAAGTTGACAGATTTAATGAAGGGGAAGAGAAGGGGAAGGCTTCCCCTTCCATATATGATTTTTTTTTACGTTTTTTACTTATACTCCAAATTGAGGTGTAAGCAAGGGCAAGGGAAAACATTTTTTTTATTTTCCATTTTCTCTTTATTTAAATTTGTAAATCTAAAAATTGTACTTACAAATGATAATAACTTAATAACTCAATTTATTTTCTTTCTCTTCAATTTATTCAATAAGTATAGATGAATTTAAATAATTTTGAGATTATTGTCTCTAAATATATTAAATGAACTTTTTTTTTAATTTCAAGCATAAATATATATTTTTTTCTAATATTAATATATGGACATTTTTGTACTTTTATGTATAATATTCCTTTCCTTCTCTTTCTTTCTAATAAAAAAAATATTAAAATTGCCTTCCCATTCCCTCACTTTTTCCTAATCAAAGTATATTAAGTTTTTATACTTTCCCTCCCTTCTCTTTCCCCTTCTTAAATTAACCGTTGCCTCACCCTATCCAAACATAGTGTTAATCTCTTCATGATAAAGTACATTGATTAATGTCATAAGTTGAATCCTCTCCTCAACAAAATCAATCTCTAAGTAGAAAAAAAAAGCATCAAGCAAATAAACAAACAAGTAAAGTTTATGCATTCCTTATAAAATTGAGGATGAATATGACTAGAATAAGAGCAAGGAATTCAAACCAAAATAAAAAATGAAAATAATTGTTTTAGTTAGCTACCAGTTAAGCCATGATTACTGCTCCATAAGGGCAGTTAACCATATTCAAGTTTTGTTGTTGGAACTCCCTAACATAGCGAATGTATAATTATATATTAATTATTGTTCCATCAAGATAACAGAATAATAAATTGTTAATTGCCTGTGAATACAAGAATAATCACCTTTTACAATCATCTATGATAGTGTCATTATTAGAAAGAAATCTAATCCTATATAAGGAATTCAAAGCACCATACCACATCCTTTCCAATACTTTACTAGTAATTTTGTGGATTTTCACCCATTTGCTGATACCTTAAAATATCATATCAAGATTTGCATGGGAACTATCGACCATCGCTAAACCATTCTAACCTGATGAAATTTTCTTAGGATATCGAGATTTAAAAAAGATTACTCAACTTGCAAAGGAAGTGGATTCTTTACATCACCTATCAGTTTACAACCCAAAAAATGAATCAACAGCAGAAGGTGCTACATGCATGTGTTAAACTAGAAACAAAAATATGTATTAAGAAAAAAGGAAATGGCATAATGTATTTCAAAATCTAAAGAAAGATGATAATGCATATCTTTCTTGTAGTTACTTAATCTTTAATTCAAATACACCATTCCAATTTACTCTCAAGCTTTTATTAGAGTCTGTCGCTCCTTTTACTCACTCTCCACTCATGTATTTTGCCTCTAATTTCAATCTTCTTAAATATAATATAAAGAGCCTCTGCACATAAGATGAACAAGTAAGGAGATAAAGGATTACCATGTCTAAGCCGTCTACAAGGTAAAATAGGTCCCATCTCACTACCATTAACTGAAATATGATATATGACTGTAGTAATACACAACATAATCCATCTGATTCACTTATAAAAAAAACCCTCATTTTCTCTAACAAAAGAAATAGAAAATTCCAATTGACCCTATCATAAGCCTTGCTAATATCTACTTTTAACAACACCTCACCCTTATTATCTTTGGTCTTACGCTTCATATGATGAATAATGTCAAAAGCAACCAAAACATTGTTAGTACTTGACCTCTCAGGGACAAAGGTGGATTGGGACATGGAAATAGTATTAGGAAAATATCTCTTTAGACAATTATCTACAACTTTAAAGATAATCTTATGAAGCACATTACACAAAGCAATATGGTTGGAGATCCTTCATTTTGATAGGATTAAGGATCTTAGGAATCAAAACAACAATGGTTTCATTCAAACTCTTGGGAAAGAAACCTTGCTCAAGCCACTTATTACAACTTCTAACAACTTTAGAACCTATCAATCCCCAAAACTTTTTTAAAAAATAAGGATTCATGCCATCTAGTCCAAGGGCCTTTTACAGGTGCATTAGAAATAAGGCCTTCTTAAATTCTAAATTACTAAAATGAGTAGTAAGAAAATCATTCATCTCATCATTAATACTATGATCAATAAGAGATATAACAGGATCATAATTGGCATTTGATTCAGAAAATAAAGCCATAAAATAATTATGCATAATAGATTGCATATCTCCCAAATTCTTGCAAAACTCACCATTGTCATCCATAAGGGCGCATATGCAATTAGTATATCGTCTGGAACTAGCTTGTTTATGAAAAAGATTTGGCTCTTTGTTTCCACTATGTCTCTTCTTGAGCAAGAAAAGAATTAAGTTGTTCCATCAGCCCTTAAATTTGGTCAAAACATTATGTAAGCTGAGCATTATTAATTTGCTCCTTTAATGTGTTTTTACGAGAGTAGAAATCCCTATGAATCACTTTACTCTAACTTTCTAACCACTTGCCACAATGACTAATTTTCTCCAAAATTGCCAAAATTCATATTCAAATTCCAAGCATCCTTACCATGTCATTTATTTCATCATGCATCAGCCATAAATTTTCAAATCTAAAATACTTTTTTGGATGATTTTGGTCATCTTTATAGAGAAAGAGCTTGATTGGACTATGATAAAAGACAAAACCATATAAATTGAGCAACATATGAGAAGAAAATAAGTTGAGCCACTTTGGGGTAGAAAAACAATGGTCTAATTTTTCCAACACCTCATGATCAATACCCAATCCTCTAGACCAAGTGAACTCAAAACCAAATAGCTCAATGTTGATCAAATTACAATCAACTATAGTGTCATTAAAACCTTGAATAAGATGATTCAGAAGAACAACCCCCCTCTTTTATCACTAACTTAGAGGAGATAATTAAATTCTCCTATAATCACCCAAAGGAAGCAAAGAATAACGTGGAAGTCTTCGAAGAAATTCTCATTAATCTCATCTTCTTGAATTGTAACGCCCTTATACACTATATACATATAATACATACACCAAGAATATGTAAAATACACATATAAAGTATAAAAAAATGCTATAACCCGGTTTAATAAAAATTTTCATATTCCCAATTTAGAATCCCAAACACCTTAATATGTATATTTAAATAGTATCCAAACACCTTAATGTGTATATTTAAATAGTAAATAAAATATTCTTTATTAATTATAAGTATCCAAAATAAGTATTTTATATAAAAATCTCTGAAAAAAATTTGCCAGAGTTTTATCTTTAAATTAGACATCCCAAAAATTCAACAATACCCAACCTTCATATAAATACACTTCCAATAAATATACATTAACCATTTCACCCCAACTTCTCAAACTCTTCCCATTTCCTCAATATATATATATATATATATATCAAAATACATAGACACATTCTCACATTACACAATTTATCCAAAATGTTCTTTTAAATTTATAATACAATAAAAAATATAAACATAATATACAAAGTGATAAAATATACTATAACGTATAATATATACATTGTGGCAACTGGCTCTAATCTTGAAGCAACAAAATCACCTCAAATCAACCCCAAGTCTAGACTCGACAAAGTCTAGATGAACTCTCCGTATCTACTGGATCAATCTTGTCACTTGTGCGATGAATTCAATTGCGCTAAGCTAAAAGCCTAGCGGTACATACTTGATAATAATAAAACTTTTAAAAGAAAGACAATGTCTTATATTGTACCATGACGTTTCACAATGTAATATGCAATTTCACTCTATTTCACTTTTATCGATCTTTTAAAATATTACATTAACACATAGACAAAGCATTGGGCCCAACTAACCTAGTAAATTATTCAAATCCCATAGTTACTATTTTGGTTTACTTTGACACCCAGTGTCTAGCCCGAAGGCAAGTGACGCCCAGCGTCTAGTCCGAAGGTAAATCATAGTGACGTCCAATGTCTAGCCTGAAGGTAAACACATATTCTTTAATAAAATCCTAAAATGTCATAACCTTCATCAATTATGGTTCTTCATTCCAACTCATTCCAAATGATAATTTAAGCCCATTTTCATCATTTAAATCTTTTTATAACATGATTTATTCATTAAAATTAAACAAACAACTATACTTTGAAAATTCCCTTCCAAAATCCTAAACTCAACACTACATCTCTCAATCTCTAACCAAACTTGATTAAATCCATCATTTGACTTTAAAATCCTTGTTTATGCATCAAAACAACATTGTAGACCCTTGATTTTGGCCCTAGCTAGTCCATTGCTAATTAAAGAAAGGCCTAAATCATGATCAGTCTATTCTTAATAAGCTTAAACCTATTTTAAGCTTTTGATTAGATTGGTACAATTTTATAGGGCCTAAAATAACCTAGTTCAACCTTTAAAATCCTAAATAGGTTTGTTTTGAAGGTTTGGATGGTTTAATTCGATGTGGGCCTTTAATTGCACTTCAAAATTTGATGTGGATCCCATATCGAATTGGGATGTCCAAATTCGATATGAGGAGGCCCCATATCAAATTGGGCCTTCCCCAATTTGATATGGACCCATAATTCCTCGGATTAAAGTTGTTCTATTTCGACATGGTCTCGGTTTGCCTCGAAGTTATTTTAATTCAACATGGTCTCGATTTCCCTCAAATTAAAAAAGGATCTAATTCGATATGCTTTAGGGAAACCATTTCTAAATAGAAAGTTAATACTCGGTTACAAGGTTTTAATCTAATATATTCTTCTATAAATACATGATTAAAAGAATAAGAGAGGGGGATTAGCAACAAGGAGCAAAAAAGGCAGAGACAGAATAATTAGCAAGGCAACAATTCATACAGATAAGACAATAACAAAAGGGCACCAACCAATACTCTCATTGATCCAAGCTTCCAAGGACACGAGCTTGGTTCAACATATCACATTGGGTGGAACCTTCGACGTATTTTCTAAGTACTATTTACTTAAAAGTTAAGTAGCTATGATCTTCTTTTAAATGTTGAGTGTTGTTTGTTACTTGATTTAGTAGTTAATTAGTCAGAGTTGTGGTTTTATATAAACCTTAACAATAATTATAAAATTGATATATTATTTCACAATACCTCAGGGTTTAGTTTAAATCTCTAATTCAAATTATCAAAACCCTAGCTACATGTTTTATAAAACCAAAATTGAATTTGTTTGATTCATCCAGTACCTCTAATTCAATTTCCAAAATCTTAAGTTAAAATCCTAAACTTCATCCAGTAGCCATTAAAACTCCTGAAACCCTAATCTTATTTTCTTAAACCCCTAGAAAATCTAATTCTCTAACAAAACCCTATACTATAAACTATTTACCTTTCGGAGTGCTGTCCACTTGACCCTCCCCCGCAAACCGGCTAGCGGGACCGCTGTAGAAGCGACCCTCGTCGTTGCCCCCTATATTTTCTTAATAGGATAATATTAAAATGTCTTTATTTATTTTTTTAATTATTCAATTATTTTCATGTGTTGAATTATTTTTCCTTACTTTATTCTTTTTCTTAAATTTATATGTATTTTTAAATAGACTTATAAAAGGCATATTTTCACTCGTTGGTGTCTTATTTGTTTAATTAATTTATTTTTTATAGTTTAATTTATTTAAAAACTTTAGAATAATTGTAAGGGATATGTTTTCACTAATTGGTGGGTGTCCTATTTTATTTACTTGTACTTTGGGTATTGGATATTATTATAAGGGTATATTTTCATTTTGTATGGGTGCCCATTTTTATTGGTTTAGACTTTTTTGATTTTAATAAATATTTCATTATTTTTCATGTATTATGGATGATATTTTAATAAGTTAAGAATTTAATAATATTTAGACCTGAAAAGGAGGCCGATTCTAATGAACCGGGCGTTATGGGGGTGCTAGGTCATTTCTCACCTTCTCCATACGTACCCAACTTTTCAAATCCAATAGGAGGTTGGAGATTTATTAGGATTCGAGTCATTCACCCCTTTCTATTTTTTCAGCATGTCAGGGTGGCGGCTCCATTTTCTCCAAGTTTAGGCCTGTGTTCTCTAAGGCCCTAAGCATAACAGTGTCGTAGTCGTAAGAATCATTCCATATGGGAGTGGGAGAGAAAATTTTCACTCACATTGGTGACTCCACTAGGGATAAGAGAAGTTGATTTTATTGGTCTTTATATTATTCTATTCTTTTTTATTATAATATTGTCCATTGCATCACATAGATTGCATTGTGTGCGTGAGTTAGGACTCTCGTGTAACTCGTGATGTGTTATGTAAGGGATATCATACTTTCACTCAAGGTATGGAGATCGAGAATGGTATAATCACTCATAGCCTTGTACCAATTGGTATATACTTACTATGGGAACCTAAACCTTTCAACCTAAATACTAAAGCTCATGTAATTGACCTAGCTACTTTCCTTAGGTTTTTACCCTAAATGCTTGTGTGTTTGACTATGATTGATAATATCTTGGTTTAAACCATGACCTATTTGGTTTGTTCTTTTTCTAATATGACCTAATTATACTGTAAACTCTAAATAATTTTTTCGTTAAATCCAAAAAATCAAATTTCAATTTTCAAAATCTTTAAGACGGTCTTTGGACATAAAATCATTAAAATGGATTAAAAAAAATTTCTACCTCATGACCCAAATACAAAGCCCAAATTCATTTTTAAATAAATATTTTTTACAATGGGCTTTGAAATAAAATTATTTTACCTAACCATCTTTTTGAATGAGCTTACAAACTATTTAGGTCAATTATGGAATACCAAAAATCAATTGTGTGCCAAATTTATACCAAGAATCATTAATTATGGGCTTGTTTTTGACATGAATTATTAGTTATTTTTCCAAATGGAAAATCTATTTATGATAAACCTCTTAATTTTATTTTAATCCAATATAGCATAAAAGCCATTTTTAGTTGATTCAATGGATTAAAACCTAATTAATAGGAATTATCATGGATTAACTTCTATGTTTGAAAATATAACTATTGGTTAAAACTGTTCGAGTAAAATTTTCAAAAATAAGATGTCCCATGTTGATATTTTGTTAACCATATACCTAGAAAAAAGAGACTCGCAATTCATATGTGAAAGTTATAAGGTTGGAAGGAACGTCCTAATTATCTTTTGTTTATTTGTGTATCCATGCATACATGCATTTCAATACATTTGCATTTATCTTTTCTGGCTCACAGACCTGGAGTACAACAGTTCAAGGACATACGACAACCCTACCTACGTCAATGACTTAGAGTTCAGTGAAGATACAGTTAATTTTACTCCTAGAACCATGGATCTCGATCAAGTTCAGAATCTGATAAATAAAGCTCCTGCTTCTAAGATGGAAGAGTTAAAGGGGGTCCTAGCTGAGACCGTAAGAAATCAACTAGCTGCACTATTGGAAGGAAATACTATTGAAGCATATGCTAGTACTAAGAACAAAAGGACATGGGAAAGGCTAAGGTAGGTAAGGTAGCCTTTGATGATGACAAGGTAGTTGATGATAATGATGATGATGATGATGATTGGGCTCAATACTTCCAAGATCAGCAAGAGGACAAGAAAGAAAAGAAAACTACTGAAAAGAAAGCTGAATTCACCGATGTCGAGAAGATGATTGCTGATCTGGAGAAGAAGTTTGAGAAGAAACTGAAAGTCGAAGAAGTGTTAGAGGTAGAAAAGTTATTTGAGCAAGATGAAGAAGTCCCTTATAAGTTCAAGATGTCTTCCTTCACTAGGTACAATGGTACAAGAAATTCTCACTTGTATGTTAAGCAGTACATCACAGCTATGCAATCTGCTAGAGCTACCAAGGCTCAATCTCTAAGGTATTTCATTCTCTCATTGGATCCTGTTTTGCAAAACTGGTTCAACACCTTAGAAGAAAGTACCCAAAAAGATTGGGATATGCTGTACAAAGCCTTTATTCAGTAATATGGATACAATGTTGAATTGGAAGTAACCCTAATAGAGGTGGAAACTATTAGACAGAAGCAAACGAGAATTTTGTTAATTATGTGAAAAGGTGGAGAAGTAAAGTTGCTCTTCTTAAAAAGAGGCCCGATGAGTCTGACCAGATCAGAATAATAATGAGACGTGTCCTACCCAATGTTAGTGAGAGACTATCTCACACCCTTATCAGAGATTTCAAAGATCTTCTCCAAGCTGGCTTACAAATAGAAGAGTGGGAACGGAAGAAGAATCGATTTTTTGAAAGGAGGAATGAAAGAGAAAACTATCAATCTGGCAGTCAGAGTGCACAAAAAGAAATGGATGTCAATGCAACTACTGGCCAAGGAAATAGAAGACAGTTTTTAGATCTAGAAAAAACCTCTATCTTGGGTTTTCAAAAAGTTACAAAAAAGGGGTTATTATAGTCCTTGGCTCCTCGACCGCTACATGATCCTCTTCCATTAAACTTTGATGCCATGGCCTTTTGTCAATTCCATCAAATGCAAGGGCATGAGACAAATAAATGGGCTTAATTAAGATATGAAATTTAAGATTTGATCGACAGTGGTAAGTTGCCTGAGCCTGATAAGCCCAACACCAAGAGCAATCATTTGCCTAAATTTGGAAGAGTACCCCCCACCAGTGACCTTCATGGTAGGAGGAGGATTGGAGGAAGATCTTATCTTATCCTCCTTTTAAAATGAGAGTATTGAAGATGTGAAGAGAAAAGAGGCTCAACTCAATGAACTTCCCTTGGCTTGAATGTTGCTCTTTTCATTTTGCTTTCTTTAATATTTAATTGGAACAATTATTAAGTTTCTTTGAATACATTACTTTTATTAAATATATAATTTTGTTGGATTTTGATATTATAGTGTTCAACCAATGATGAGTCTAGCTCGATATTCATACATTAGTATATCTATGCATTATGATCCAAATGACTTTACTAGGTGAGGGAATTGTTCTATAGCATTGAGCTATGTATGCTTACTTAAAGAGAGCTCCTGCATAATTACCAGTGTCTAGGTCCTAGACAATCTTAGAATATGCTTTGACAAACTTTCGAGGCAAAATTGAACTCTGTTTATTTAAGAGAGAGATGATTTATGCATTGTTTGATGAGCCAACAACTAGTATCAACCCTATTGGCATCAATCCCTAGTTGTCCCTTTGGGCCTTCATAAGATTTTAACTTACTTTTCATTGGCTTGTAAACCCAATAACCTACCCTGAGTTGTTGTGAGACTCATGGTAAGTCTGATGATCACTAAAGAATAAAAGAGAAAGAGGATCAAAGAGAATGATATATAGTCAAGACTATAGAGATAGTTGAAGGACACCTGAACTAGACCTAATATTACAGACTTATTGAGATAAAGTCAAGACTAAAGCAGACTTATGCCATTTCACTCATCCATTATCAAAAATACAAATTGGTACAAATAAGACAACTCTTTTAGAGTTAGGACCTAAAAAAAGAGAAAATATAAAAAAGAAGAAATAAGAAAAAAAAAGAAAAAAAAAAGAGAAAGATCATCTTTCATTTTATCCAACATAGCTTCAAGAAATCTTAGACTTGATATTCAAAAAGGGAAAAGGATGGAAAGAAAGAGTAAGAAAAAGGATGTTCTAAAGAATAAGACAGTACTGATTGGATCCAGATTTCTGCCAAGATGATGGAAGGACATTCAAGCATTGTATTCAGAAGATAAAAGTGATGCCCAGAAGGTGAAATGAAATCTCTAACAATATGTAGTTCCAACAAGCATATTGTAGTGTGAAGGTTTGTCAGCAGTGTCACATTAGCTCCAATCTAAAAATGGTTTTCATTTAACCCGTGTCCTTTATAGATCTCATTTCAAGCCTATTAAAGACATGTTGATCTCTCTTGGTAGGCAGAGTCTATTAGTGGAGATAGTTTGAATAATCATGCGAGATAGACAATATTTAAACTCAATGAGACCTTTGACCAAGTAATGTGTATGTGCCTATCTGAAGTGCAACAATTCTTGCTAACTCGGGAATAACATATCTATAACATATAATATTTATTCCTAAGTTTAGTACAGTAACTAGGGTTGTCATGTTATAGATATGTTAAATTGGAAATCGAGTCCTGAGGTACGATGACACTGATTTGACAAGGCCAAAATATGATTTTTAAAAAAATATTTTTGTCATACAAAGTCTTCAAGTTAAGAGAAGTAAGCAACATTGACAAACCTCAAAAGACATAATGGGCAAAGAGGGCTAAAGAAAGGATCACTTGCAAGGTCATGTTATGGAGATGTTACCACCCAAATGGATGTCTCTTGTGTCTCTAACCCTGTTAGGGCCTCCACTACTCATGCTTTGTACATGTGGAAGATAAAGCCATAGCTATGAAGTCTTCTATTATTCGAAACAAACATCTAGAAGGAACCAATAAGAGTGTTTCAGTTGACCACCTGGGTCTGTAAGTCAATGAAACCACTATAAGTATTATTCATGTATATCATGCATACATGAGCATATCATAATTCATTTTTTTATCTTGTATTGCCTATCATTTGTCAACGTGAACAACTTATATTCTATAAAGTAAACATGAAGTAGATATGAAATTTTGGGGCATGGAAGGCCCATTACTTGAGGAAGATCCAATCTCTTTGCAAAAATGAAGATGCATGCTTGAGAAATCATTGGTTTGAGCCTACACGGGGGGGGGGGGGGGGGGACTTCTCTTTTTCAATTTTTGAGTTTATGCTTGTATAAAATACTTTTCAGACTCACTTTTAATATTTTGCCATGCAGGGGCAAAGAGAGGATATGTTAGCTAAAAAAAAGCTGAATTTTTTACAAAAGGAAGAACAAAAGGAACATAACAAGAAGAAAGTAAGAACCCCAAAAGATTGAAGATGCAAAAAAAATAAAAGATTAGTCTAGCTAAAAGAGTTGAAGTCAAGGCAGGACAAACGTCCAAGAATGAAGATCCATTTTAAAGGGTGAAGACCTTATGTTCAAAGGATGAAGATCCATTTAGAAGTGTAAAGACCTTATGTCCAAAGAATGAAGATCCAATTTGAAGGGTGAAGACTAGATGTCCAAAGGATGATGATTCATTTTTCAGGGTGAAGAAATATAATCCATTGAAAAATAAAACAACCGGCAAGAAGAAAGCCAACGTCCTCAACTGACAGAAGGTCACCGAAATTATTTTCGAGTCCAGAACTCAAATTTAGACTCAGGTCTGGAACCCAAATCCAGTCTTGGATCGAGAACCCAAAATTCAGTCTTAGATCGAAGACTAAAAATTCAATCTCGGGTCGAATACCCAAATTAATTCCAATCTTGGGTCGAGAACCAAAAATTCAATGTTGGGTCAAGAACTAAAAATTCTGTCTTGGATCGAGAACCCAAAATCCAGTCTCGGTCTAGAATCCAAATCCAGTCTTGGGTCGAGAACCCAAAATTCAGTCTTGGGTCGAGGACCCAAAATTTAATCTCGGGTCGAGTACTCAAATCAAATCAAATCTTGGGTCGAGAACCAAAAATTTAGTCTTAGGTCAAGAATCCAAAATTCAGTCTTAGGTCCAAAACCCAAATCTAGGCTTGTGTCGATAACCCAAAATCCAGTCTTGGGTTGAGAACCCAAAGTCTAGCCTCAGGTCGAGAACCCAAATTCAGCATCGGGTCAAGAATCCAAATTCAATTTAGGGTTGAGAACTCAAATCCAGTATAAGGTCGAGAACCCAAATCTAGCTTAGGTTGAGAACCTAGACCTAGTCTCAGGTCAAGAATCCAAATTCAATTCACGGGTCCTGAACCCATCCTCATCCAAGATCATTTTAAAGCCATGTTGTTTTTTACTCCCTTCTACTAAAGTCTCAGATCGTTTAAGCAGGAGACAAACTGCAGGCCCTTGATTTTAGCCCTAGCTAGTCCATTGCTGAATAAAGAAATACCTAAATCATGATCGGTCCATTCTTAATAAGCTTAAACCTATTTTAAGCCTTTAATTAGATTAGTACAAATCTATGGGGGCTAAAATAAGCTAGTTCAACCTTTAAAATCCTAAATATGTTTGTTTTGAAGGTTTGGATGTGTTTAATTCGATGTAGGACACCCCATGTCGAATTGGGATGCCCCTAATTCGATATGGGAAGGTCCCATATCGAATTGGGCCTTCCTTAATTCGATATGGGAAACCCTATATGGAATTGGGATGTCCTAATTCGATATAAGGAGATCCCAAATCAAATTGAAGCTTTCCCAAATCTGATATGGACCCATAATTTCTTGGATTAAAGTTGTTCTATTTTGACATGGTCTCGGTTTGCCTCGAAGTTATTTTAATTCGACATTATCTCAGTTTCCCCTGAATTAAAAAAAGGATATAATTCAATATGCATCAGGGAAACCATTTCTAAATAGGAAGTTAATACTCAGTTATAAGGTTTTAGCCTAATATATTCTTCTATAAATGCAGGATTAAAAGTACAAGAGAGGGGGATTAGCAACACAGAGCAAAAAGGGCAGAGACAGAACAATTAACAAGGCAACAGTTCACACAGATAAGACAATAATAAAAGGGCACTAGCCAATACTCTTATTGATCTAGGCTTCCAAAGACGCGAGCTTGGTTCAACATATCATATTGGGTAGAACCTTCAACGCATGTTTTATTTTTTAAGTACTATTTACTTAAAAGTTCAGTAGCTATCACTACAAAAAAAAAAAACGCTATCTGCAACGGACAGAATCCATCGCAGATCAGTCGCAAATCAAGATTTGCGACCGATCTGCGACGGATACGATCCGTTAATAAAAAAGGCGTCGCAATTTTCAATTCTGCGACGGGCCGTCGCAGATTGCGACCGATTTGCGACCACTAGGCGGTCGCAAATTTGCCACTCAAATTTTCGCGGGCAAACAGTAACCGTCGCAGAAACCGTCGCAGATTGTCGTTGCAGATTTTTCGTCGCAGATTTCGTCGCAAATTCGTCACAGATGCCGTCGCAGATGTTCTGGAGTATATATGCCGTGGTGTTTTTCGTCGCAAATTCCGTCGCGGATGCCATCGCAGATGTTCTGGAGTATATATGCCGTGGTGTTTTTCGTCGCAGATGCCGTCGCAGATGCAATGAATTTACAATTTTTGTGTCATTATATGGATTTTATATATAAAATACACACCTGTAGTAATAATATTTACAATTTAATTACATAAATCTAAATTTACACCAATTTTCATTTATATAAAATGCAATAGTTAGTTAAACTAACATAATTCAAAAGTCATTACAATATATAAGTTTTAAACATTTCAAAGTATTAAAGTATGAACACTTTCAAAAGTAAAAACTAAGCCGAAGGCATACACTAGTCATCATCTGGATGTTCTGCTGTTACTTGATCTTCTGCTGGTGGGGTTGGTTCTGTTGGAGCCCATCTAGGAGGTTCAGTTGGCCGTCCTAGTAACATATTCTGAATCCAAGTCTGGTTCTCAACCAAAAATCGAGTCATATCTGCAATTTTGGTCTCTAATTTGCTCTCTATATGACTGACTTTATTGTTTATCTCATCACGTATCTCAGTTAACATATTCTCATTCACTTGTTGAGATGTACTTCCACTGCCCTTAAAGATGTGAGAAATCGCTAAATTCCCCAACTCATATAATCTGGCCTTCTTTGTTCCTCCTGTCGCTTCAACAAATAAATCATCATCATCCTTAGTACAAGATTGAACTTCCTCTCCATTTGCCTCTTCTGTAGATTGTGATGCTTTCAATTTCTGAAAGCTTTCCTAAAAAAGAAATACAAAACAACGTTAGAGTCAAAAGAATCCAGTAGCCAATACACACAATTCACAAGCAATATTCATAAAAAAGCATATTAACAAGTAAATTTTTAATTGACAAGTAACTAATTAATACACAATTCACAAGAAGTAAACAAAACCAAATTTCCTGAATCCTGCAAAAATTTATGTTGAAATATTATTGACTGATGTAAACTAAAGAGCCAACAATGAGCCACAATCACATAAGTACTCTATGGCGAAACAAATCAAATAAGTAGAAAAAGGTATAACAAAACTTAGAGCGCACTATAAAAACATACCTCAAAATTTGATAGTCCTGTTTGGTCCCTCGACCTAGAGGAATAAAATTAAAATATATGAATCATTAACTTAAAAAGATATATAAGTAGATTCTAATTTGAGAAAATTGAAGCAAGATATTATCAATGACACAATAAGAGACAATGATGAAGCAAGGGACATCAAACCTCTGAGACCAATGCCGGTATGTAGCAACCAAGGACAATACAATCAATACAACAACTATGTTGCACAGAATTATTGTAGTGGTACTGATGCTAGTTGGCCCCTTCTTCTTTTTGCTTTGAATTAGCAGAGCCTGAGGTTTTATCCTTGCCATTAAGTACAAACTTGACCACCCTTTTTTTTTCCTTGAAGTGAAACTTTATGCAGACAGAACCTGCAAATTAAAAAACACTCCCAACACTGGGCCACGGGAAGAGGGAATAAATAAAATTTTCAAATGAGAATTAGTGCACCTTAATTTAGTCAAAGGTTTTAATCCTCAAAGTTCCTGGTCTGGTCATCCAGAATCAAAAAAAAAAATTGAAGTGACAGTAGCTGTACAATGATACCTGCAAAAGGCTTTAAAGATAGGTGAAAACAAAACATGGTAAGAGCCAATACGTTCCTTTCTCCACATTATTCCATCAAACACATCAACTTTCATTTGCAACCTTTAAACTCACTTCAACATAAACGGAAAAAATAAAATAAAATAAAATAAAAAACCATTTTGAGACTGCACTATGTAAATTTTGTGCCAAATGTTTCACGCTAAACTGATTCTTCTTCATGCCCACACTAATAAACAAAGTGCATCAATAGAAACAGTAATCTTATAATCTCAAACAAGCTGTAATATAATAATCTCTACTACCCTGCAGGTGAATTCCAATATCAACTTTTTGTTAGATTGCCATTTGTGAGAATTCAACGTCTAACCCTATTTTGAAATATGGAAGTAAGAATGATTTCACATCGGCCCACCTAATTTTTAATGAAAAGCTATTGAATTTCTCATTTCTCTTATGTGTGATTAAACAGTTCATTAAGAAAACAATTCCAAATGGTGTTTCTTCATATTTAATGATTCAAAATTAGAAACATAAAATTGAACCCTGATATAACCACAGCCACAGATCATGAAATATGAATTTTCAGTTTAATAAAAGTAAAGTTGACAGCTAAAACTACAATTCAGTCTCTTTCATCAGTTACCGCTCACATTATTCATTCACATGCTTCAACCCAATTCAATAACATTTCATCCATTAAGTGGAAAAGTGCATTGTGCATACTGGCAGTTCATGTTTTGCACCGTATCATAATTTGACCAAATAAGACAAGGTACCATCTATTAATATATAAAACTCGCTTTGTCTCTCAGTTGAAGCTTTCTCTCGGCTCTTTCTGCTGATTGGACTGCTTCTTTCTCAGCTGCAATGATTTGAGGCAAATAGCTAGAATATTAGCATCATAAAGAGAAACAAAACAAGAATTTGGATTAGAAAATAGAGTAACCAGGACAACAAAAAATAGTATTAGAATTTTTTTTGTCACTCAACCTCATTTCTTCTTAAATACCTAAAGGCTAAAGAGAAGCAAAAACATACAAACTCCTAGTTATTTTTCAGGTTCATAAGTTAAACTAGACAAAGAGGGTTGAGATAATAGGTTCACCTTTCAAATCAGGTTTTCTTTCAACTTTTGTTCTGTTCAATCTATTAACTATCTCATTAATCCGCTTCTCCACTTTCACAGTTCGAACCTATACAAAGCACCAAGGTAGGGAAAGCATATAGTATTCATACATCATGAAACTATTCTACACTGAGTATGAAAATAGACTATAAAGTGGCTCACCATCTTTGGATTGTGGAAGCCAACTTGGCCAACATCCACGGAAGCAGTCTTCTTTAAATTTGACCAGAAAGTGTAAACAACGTCAATGTATTCACCTTATTTCCTGCAATGTGAAAGAAAAACAACTCAAACAGACTATAATATTGTAGCATTATTCTTAAGTGTAAGCGAAAAAACAAATACACAGTTTAAAGGAACAGATAATAAACACCATTTCTAATTCATGCTAGTAGCTACATCAATGATGAATATGTTAAAAAGTCAGTGTGCCCATTTAACAAATTATAAAGCAGACATATCCAAATTGAAGTGCTAAACAATATAAGCATAAAAAGTGTAATTAAGTCAACCAAAGTAAAATGAGCAGAATCTTTGGAAACTTTGCCTTGGATCGAATTTGCTTTGACAAGCTGAGCACAATCCTCCAGTAGACCTTCACTAATATCAGCAATTGTCTGGCCTTTATGCAATCTTAGATAAACGTGACCAGAAGACATCTTGTCCACATGGAACCTGCAAGAAAAGAAAAACAATATAAAGGATCACACCTTTAAGCTCGGCTAACAAAGATAGTTGGGAAGGGCGGTCCACTAGAAACAAGCCATGAAAACAAGTCCTACTTATTAATTGGAAATTTAGAATAAAAGTGCAGGCATGTGCTCCCAGGCTCAGAAAGCATCGCCAATCTGAGATTCAAACTAGAAAAACTAAGACATTTGCAGCTTCTAAGGTGTTTAATTTTTCTATTTACAAGCTGACAACTTTCCTAATCCAAAATTTGTTTTTAGTTTTTGGAAATGCTATTGCCTCTTTCCCTTCACTTCCATTGTCAATTACTGGATTTATTCGATAGTTAAAAAGAGAACGACAAGCTGAAAATACCAACAGAATTTTTCTATGAAAAAATTTAAAAAATAAAATCTTTAATAATGGATTAAAAAAATAAACTTTACCCATTTAATGTTAATATCTTCCTAGAAACAGGGAAGAATTACATCAACATCGCCTTAAATTGAATAAAAGCATCACAATTGATAATTTAATCGAAGAACAATGAATCTTCTAACATAATAATTCCTTAAAAATAAAGAGAAAACCATAATTAAATTAAAAAAATCATAAAACCCAACACCAATGATTGCAAAAAGATTGTCAATTGAATCAAACATTCATAAAAAAATAAAAATAATTTAAAAATGCAGTACCAAATATCTTCAACGAAACCATATTTGATGAGTTCCTCGTCCTCGTATTTGTCGAGACCCATAAAAATGGTGATCAATTTTCTTGGACACCTCTTTCTTTTGTTCTTCTTTGTACGGATCTACGTTGTGCACCAAGATGCTGGGTTCCACATCAGAAGGTTCGAATCATAGCTTCAAGAAAAGATAATGCATTATTAAATGCTGGGTTCCATCATGAATCTCGTAATCTTTGAGAGTAATATGGTCTTTGTAGATGGTGTACCACTTCTGAATTCGGATCTTCTCAGCTCGGGTACCGGTTTGCGCCGCTACCAGTTTCTTGAGATCGTCGATTGTATCGTCCTCGTTGCACTTCACTCTCACTTTCTTCCCTAATCGATCATTCAACACCACCTCTAACATCTTCTCCTTTTCGATTAATAGATTCGATTTCCCAAACCCTAATCGCTGATTGACCGAATTACAATTTCGTATTATTTTGTCTCCCTCATTTGTTTGTATTTATGCCTCCTGTTCTCTGACCGCCCCCCGAAATATAAAACGATATCGTTTTATGTCATGTTATGTTTATTTTTTTGTGAGGTAATGTCGTTTTAAGTTTTGTTAATAGATTGTAATATATATTTGCATAATTTTATAATAAATTAATTTTTATAACAAATTAATTTTTATTGAATTAAATATTTATTCAAAATGAGATTATTTCTATACAATTTGAAATTATTTCTTTCTTACAGTAAAAAAAAATTATATTATCTAATGAATAAAGAATATTATTACAATTAAAGATGATTGTAAATAAAAGGTTGAATTTCATGCACTTAAGATGATTGTAAATTTGCGACGGATTTGCAAAGGATTTGCGACCAATTTCTCAAAATTCCTCTGACTCGTCCTTCCATCGCAAATCCGTAGCAAATTTGCGACGGAAACATGTCCGTCGCAGATTTCCGTCGCAAATGCCGAATATTTTTATAGTGAAATTTGCGACGGCTATAGACGGTAGCAGATCTCCGTTGCAAATTAGTTTTTTTAGTGTTTTCTCTCTCGCGCCAAGTTTCCGCGCCAACTTTTGGGACGATTATTTGCGACGAAATGATTTTCGTCGCAGATCTGCGACGGATTTACAACGGATTTGCGACCAATTTCTCAAAATTTCTCTGACTCGTCCTTCCGTCGCAAATCCGTCGCAGATCCGTAGCAAATTTGCGATGGAAACATGTCCGTCGCAGATTTCCGTCGCAAATGCCGAATATTTTTATAATGAAATTTGCGACGGCAATAGACGGTAGCAGATCTCCGTTGCAAATTGGTTTTTTTAGTGTTTTCTCTCTCGTGCCAAGTTTTCGCGCCAACTTTTGAGACGATTATTTGCGACGGAATGATTTTCGTCGCAGATCTGCGACGGATTTGCAACGGATTTGCGACCAATTTCTCAAAATTCCTCTGACTTGTCCTTCCGTCGCAAATCCGTCGCAGATCCGTAGCAAATTTGCGACGGAAACATGTCCGTCGCAGATTTTCGTCGCAAATGCCGAATATTTTTGTTGTGTATGATCTTCTTTTAAACGTTGAGTGTTATTTATTATTTGATTCAGTAGTTAATTAGTCTGAGTTGTGGTTTTGCATAAACTTTAACAATAATTATCAAATTGATATTATTTTACAATAGCTCAGGGTTTAGTTTAAATCTCTAATTCAAATTATCAAAACCCTAGCTACATGTTTTATGAAACCAAAATTGAATTTGTTTGTTTCATCCAGTACCTCTAATTTAATTTTCAGAACCTTAAGTTAAAACCCTAAACTTCATCCAGTAGCCATTAAAACTCCTGAAACCCTAATCTTACTTTCTTAAGCCCTAGAAAATCTAATTCTCCAATAAAACCTTATCCTATAAACTGTTTACCTTTCGGAAGCGCTGCCCCCTTGACCCCTGCCAGCTAACTGGCTAGCGGAATCATCGTAGGCGCGACCCTCGTCGTTGCTCCATATATTTTCTTAATGTGATAATATTAAAATGTGTTTGTTTATTTTCCTTTTTAATTATTTAATTATTTTCATATGTGTTGAATTATTTTTCCTTACTTTATTTTTTTCCGTAGATTTATATATATTTTTAAATAGACTTGTAAAAGACATGTTTCCACTCATAGGTGCCTTATTTGTTTAATTTATTTATTTTTTATAGTTTAATTTATTTAAAGACTTTGGGATAATTGTAAGGGACATATTTTCACAAATTGGCAGGTGTCCTATTTTTATTTACTTGTACTTTGGGTATTGAACATTATTGTAAGGGCATATTTCTGTTTTGTATGGGTGCCTATTTTTTATTAGTTTGGACTTTCTTAATTTTAATAAATATTTCTTTATTTTGCATGTATTATGGATGATATTTTATTAAGTTAAGAATTCAATAATATTTAGACCCAATAGGAGGCTGGTCCGCCGATTTCAATGAACCGGACATTATGGGAGTGCTAGGTCATTTCTCACATTCCCCATATATATCCAACTTTTTGAACCCAATATGAGGTTGGAAATTCCCTAGGAATCAAGTCATCCGCCCTTTTCTATTTTTTTGGTCCATCCGGGTGGCGGCTCTATTTTCTCTGGGTTTAGACCCGTGTTCTCTAAGGCCCTGAGCCTAACAGTGCCGAAGTCGCAAAAATTATTTCACATGGGAGTGAGAGCAAAATCCCTACTCACGAACACCTTTAGATATCATTTGCACAATTAAAATACATGATTTCAAAATTTTAAATTACACATAACCCTAAAATTATCTCCTTCACCAAACACATCCCAAACTTAATCCTTTCTTTCATCTAACTTGAAAATCATTAATAACTAATGAAAATAGCATCATTCACACCAATTCTAACCATTATAATACACATACTCAAAATTTTAAACTTCACATATTCATATTTTTATGAAAATACGAAGATAAAGTTAGGAAACTTTCTAGTTCAAGAGGAAATCACCAAAACTCTAATTTAATTCTTGAAAATCCTTGTTAGACTAAGTAATAGGAAGAAGAAAATTTCACCCTCCATGCCCATGGTGAACCTCGGCCAAAGGAAGAAGAAGAGAAGAAGAAGAAGTTTTTAATTTGTTTTTAATTTTTCTCTTTCATCTTTTAACCATATATGCATAATAAAATATTACTTTATTTAATTATTTATTTATTTATTTTAAAAATCATAATTTATCTCTTCCATCCATAAATAATTTATTTTTAATTTATTTTATTAATTCTTTTTATTTTATAAACTTTTAACTTTACTATTTAAAGTTGACTTTTGTATATATTTTGTATATTCTATATATATTTCACATATACACTCCATGTTCTCACTTCTAATCATTTTATTTTTTATTTAAATTATTTATTTAATTTATTAAATTTAATTTTTAAAAATTATGAATGTTAGATGAACGCTCAAGATAACCATAAAATTCTGTCAGTCTCCAATTGACCACTACTGGTCTAGTAATTTATATATCAATATGATTAGTTGAGAATCCAGTAATTGAACACAAATTGCTATCCTTCCAAAGCATAGCCAAGCCTCCACCTTTACCAATTCTATCCACCGTAAAGTAGACATTATACCCAATTTCCATTCTAATTTTCTTAATAGTAGAGTTACTAACAAAGGTTTCTATAAGAAAAATGATATCGAGTTTTTGGGAAATAATTAAATCCTTTAAGACACGAATTGTATGAGTGTTTCCAAAACCCTGGCAGTTCCAAGTGATATCATGATTATTGGTTGGTTTGGAGACCGGAACCAACCGTGACATCATTTTTTGACTGAGAGAGATGCATGGCCATAAAAGACACTGAAGTAGAAATTCCATTAAGCCAATTTCTTCCTCAAAATGAAATCATTTTTTTATTCATCCACAATTAAAACAAAATCCTCATTTACCACTAATTCCTTGCCATGTGAATCCATATCCATGTCATCAGTCAATTACTAAGATAGTATGCACAAAGTTTGAATTTGAAGCAACATCATATTTTGAGTTACCTGCAATCACACTTCCTCCCTTATCAAATCATAGCTCATTATCAATAGTTGCCATTTTAAATATGAAACACACTTCCTTATTTTGTGCAATAATGTTCGCAACAAATTTTTCTTGGAGATTTTGCAACCACTGGTTAGCAATAAGCACTTCTAGTAAGATATTTTTTGACTCTAAGCCATGAACCCCACCCTTTATTATGTTGGTTGTCAGATTATGGAAAAAGAATATTGCAATTAACATCTGTATGGCCAATGATCCCACAAACAAATCAAAATAAGGGATGATTTTTGCATTTAAATTTGACTAAAATTGTAGAATAATCTTCTCTTAATAGTTTTGCCTTTCTTCAAAGGTTGTCTAATGTCCATGCAAACCCTGGGATGCATATATTTCCTTGCAGTGGTTGTTTTGGACGTAGAATCATATTCCATATGCCTACCAACAAATTTTCCAAGTGTTTGACCAATTTCTCTATCATATAGTCCACTGGTAACCCCATGAAGTTGGATCCAAAATTCACTATATGAAAAATCCAGTTTTAAAGGCTCCTCATTATCATCTCTCTTACTTAGAACAAGAAGATGGCTTTTACATGACCATGGCGTTGCTAAGACTTTATTATGATCCCTGTTATGGAAGAGTTGAAAATTGTATATTTTGTTCCCTTCCTCTTTCACTAATATAGCTCTCTCTGATCTCCAAATACTGGCTAACATTTCTTGTAAGGCTCCAAAATTAATTCTACAATCTGTCAACAACTTCCCCACTATGCATAATTCATAAACTAATGCTTATCTTCTATCTTCTTCTGAGGCCACAACAATGGCATCTAATTCATCATTATTAGGGCTGTAAACGAGCTGAGCTGAGCCAAGTTTTGACATGCTCAGACTCGGCTTGACACATAAAACTTAAGCCCGAGCTAGAGCTCGAGCTCAGTTTATAAAAATATTGCCAAGCTAGAGCTCGGCTCGACTCGACTCATGTTTGGCTCATTAATATGATAAACGAGCCAAGCTTGAGCTCGAGCTCGATTTTAATACTCATAAGAATTGAAACTGGTTATAAGCTTGAGCTTGAGCTCGGCTCTAGCTCAGACTCGAGCTGCCGAGCTCAAGCTCGTTAACATATCTAGATATATGATAAAATAAAATAAAAACTATCATTATACATCACAATTATATTCAAAATTAAAAATCAAACATTCATTAGAAAAGATATAGAGATAGGTCTAGATATAAAGAAAAAAATAATAAATAATCTCCGAGATAATTTAATTTTAGAAAAAAAAAGTACTAAAATTATCCAAACATATCAACTAAGTAATAAATTCAACTTGAGCAACTCCATCTAACACATGACAACTCCATTATATTTGAGTTTAACTGTTGCAACTCCTACATAAATAAAATTAAATAAATTAAATAAAAATTTTAAACATACAATTAGTTTTGATATGCAAATTCATAAAAAAAAATTATGAAGCTAAAATAATATCTTATAAATGGATAATATGATCAATGTATAATATACTCTCGAATATCCTCGGTGGTGCTTTCCTATAAATATTAAGAAAAAAATGAGTTAACTACAATTATGTAATAAAAATCATAACTTTCATTGTTCTTTTGCTTCATAAAAATGGAACATACTAACATTTTTCTTGCTTTTTAATCCATAGTAAGCTCGAAACCAATCTTCTCCATAAAGTAATTTTTGCATTGTATTCATTCCAGGAGATGCACGATGTGAATCTATAACTCTACCCCCAGTATTGAAAGTTGCTTCAGAAGCCACTGTTGTGATAGGAATTAACAATATATCACTCTCCATTCTCGATAAAATCCTATACTTCAATTTATTTACACTCTACCATTCCAAGGCGTCAAATGCCTCATCATTTTCACAAATATGAATACCTTCTTCCAAATAAATATCTAATTCTGATTAGCATGCTCAACTACAGCATCACTAGATCTTATAAGACGAAAAAAAATCTGAATTTCTACCTTTCCCTTTATCAACACTATCACCGCTTGAACCTTCTTTTGCAAGTTCATTTCAGGATTCCTTATTAGCATTTTCTGTTCTATAAGCCTCAATATATTCTTTGTAGAGAAAATGTAAAGACTCACTAACTGTTACAATATGCTCAAAAGAATCAAATCTACTATATATGAGAGGAAAATAAATCTCAATTAATTCCATCTTACTCCTTGGATCCATAACAGCTGTCATAGATATTAATAAATTACAATCACCCCAATATTTATCAAATTTTTTCTTCACCTTCTTCACCATATTTTTCATAGCTTCATCATCAAATGCATATATTTCATTAAAATTTCTTTTAAGATTATAAAGTCCAAGAAGAAATAAATTTGAAGTTGGATACTCAGTTCCTAAAATGATATTAGTGAACTCATAAAATTTTTCCAAAAATATACAAACTTCCTTAACCTTCTTCTAATCTACTTCACTTGGCAAACTATGATAACTTGTAACTTTTATTTGATACCAAGGAAAGACATCTTTATACTCTAAAGTAACAAAAAGCATCAAGTATGTTGCATTCCATCTTGTGCTAACATCCAAAATGAGCTTTTTTAAAGGTAATTTTAATTGTTTCACAATTTCACTGAACATTCGAAGATGTGCATCTGATGCAGTAATATGTTTTACACTCTCACGAACATTATGTATTATATCTTGAATCTCAGACAAACCATCTTGAACCAGTAAGTTCAAAATATGTGCACAACGTCGCACATGAAACAACTTGCCACAAAGAGAAAGCGAAAAGATGAAGAGAAAGACAAATTTTCCTTTAACATCCTAATAGCAACATCATTATAAGTAGCATTATCTATAGTTACTGTCCATACCTTATTTTCTATCTCCTATTCTTGAAAGCACTTTTGCAATGTATCACATACAATAATTTCATTATGAGGCGATGGAATATTACAAAAGTTCAAAGTGTGCTTTTGCAACTTAAAATTAGAATCCATAAAATGAGCAGTAACAACCATATACGATATCTTTTGGGCATCAAATTTCCACAAATTTGTGGTCACACAAATCCTAGGGACACCAGCAAATAATGCCTTGATTTTCTTTTTCTCTATATCATAACTACTATCAACATCTTTTTTTTTAATGTTGCTAGAGTAATTTTATGAAAACTTGGATTTGTATGTTTTATTAACAAATTAAATATCTCATATTCCGCAAAGTTAAAAGGTAACTCATGCATAAGAATTATATGGGAAAACACTTCTCTAATTTTTGCATGATTATACTTGAAATTCTCCACTGCAGCTATACTTTCTGTCTTATGCAGTTGGTGATGCTAATCTGTTGTTGTCCTTTTAGATTTATCACCCTTTGCAAACAACACTGTAAGTGTTTCAAAAATTGTATGGTAGTACCAGTCTTGTTCAAAGCAAGTCGATGTTTACCATGAATACATTCAACTTTCGTTGTCCCATTCGGAAGCGTCACCTCTTTGAATTCATTTTATGCTTTTGAAGTCTTCTTCCTTTTTTTTTTTGGACTAAATGGATTGTTGTATTCTTCAGCATTTTCCACATCAAGAATGGATTCCACACTTTCATTAGTATCAGATATAAAAACAGGTGAAGCATTCGAATTTAGAGATGAATCTTAAGTGAAATTTAAATTTGCAGAATTTATATTAGACATATCCTAAAAAGGAAAAAACACAACTTTTAAAACCATAAATAAACATCAAGAGGTAAGTCAATTAAGCCTTTTAAGAGTTTGACATTAATTAAACTAAATTAAGAAATTCACAAATTCACATCCCTTTTTAATTCAATGGAATTAATATTTAGCGGCATTAACTGAATTAAATTAAGATATTCACATATTCAGATTCCTTTGGTAGATAATTGTACCAGTATAATTAAATTAAGTCAAAAGTGATATATATACTTTGATAAGTGCACAATTGATGATATATATCCCTATTTCTTAATATGATTATTATCCAATTGAGTTTAATTTGTTTGTTCAAGTGCTTTTTAGGGTTAATTTCAGGAATTCTCTATATTTTGAGGCTTATGGTCATTTCAGAGGAATTACGGATGAAAGTAGAAGAAAAGAGCAAAATTCATCAATGGACACACCCATGGACATGGGCGTGTCAATGGACGTGCCCTTGACACTGCATACAGAAGCATTGACACACCCAGTATATTCAAAATCCCAGTGGCAATGACACGCCCAGTGACATGGGCGTGTCAGGCGAAAATATTTGCACTATAAAGCCGAGCTGAAACACGAATTAAGGATCCGATTTTCATATTTTATAACCTAGAGCCGACTTCTAAAGCAAAGAGGAGAGTTTTGGAGCTGAGATTGAAGGTGAAGACATATTTTAAACAAGATCTAAACCAAGATTCAAGGATTCAAGTGAAGAAATATGAATTATTCGCAATGGATTATTTGGATTCTTTTTCTTATTTCTCTTGTTCTGGTTTTCTGATTTTGAACATGAACTAACTCATTCTCTATCTATATATTGATGAACCCTAGCTTTATTGTATGGATTGAATAACTTTATTTAATTAAATCATTTGATTGAGTTGTTTTATTCCTATGATGCTTAATAATTTATTTCCAATTGATAATAGCATGCTTATTGATTGGTTGCAATTTTCATAATATTGACTTGAGAAAGCTTGATATGAATTGAATACTCATAAGGATTGAGGATTGATTGGAGTACTGGAGATAGACTTACAAGATCCTTTGGTTTATAATTCCTTATTCTTAATGCAAGATCTATTTAATTATGTTTGAGAAGAGATTCCAGCATTCTACTTAATAATTAGGGATTAATTCACTTGAGAAAGGTTTTAGTCTAATTTAGAGGAATACCAATTCAACTCTATTATTTGGTTTAATTGAATTGATTTTCATAAATATAATTGTGGCTAGGGGATTCAATATCTGAATAGCATTTTTATCATCAATCAATTCATTCAACACTCAATCTCTCTCTATTTTCAGTTATTAAGTTAATTCTCTTTAATTACAAAACTTTACAAAACTATTGATTTGCTAAACAACGGTTAAAATTTGTACTAATGCTTGGCCTTGTCCTCAGTGGAATGATAACTCACTCACTACTTTATTACTTAAGCGATCCGTGCACTTGCGGTATTGCAATAGCATAGGTTCTTGCCATCAAGTTTTTGGCACCGCTGCCGGGGACAAAGGTTTTCAATATTAGTAATATAATTAAGACTGTTGATTTAGTTTTTATTTTATTTTGTTTTAACATAAGTTCTTACTTTTTGACTGTGATTCTAGGTATTTCTTCCTGTTTATGACCCGAGCTAGCTCTTCCCAACTTTTTGAATTAGATCAAGAGTTAGAGAGAACATTGGGAAGAAGGCAAAAGGAAGAAGAGGAAACAATTCTGGCAGAGACGGAACTGAACTTTGAAGATCTCATCCTAGAAGAAGAAATGGCAGAAAATGAGCCAAGGACAATGCAAGAGTTTGCTAGGCCTACTCTTAATGGGGCTGAATCAAGTATAGAAAGACCGGTGATTGCTGCAAATAAATTTGAGATAAAGACAAATGTCATTCAAATGGTGCACCAGACTTCTCAGTTTGATGGATTTTCGGACGAAGATCCTAATGCACACATTGAAACTTTTCTGTAAATATGTGACACATTCAAGATACAGAATGTCTCTGAAGATGCAATTAGGCTGAGGTTGTTTCCATTCACGCTCAGAGACCGACCAAAGAAGTGGCTAAAGTCTTTTCCTCCTAACACTTTCACTACATGGGGCCAACTGGCAGAAAAATTTTTAAAGAAGTATTTTCTACCGTCCAAGACTGCTAAGTTGAGGAATGATATTTCTTCTTTTCTCCAGCTAGATGGTGAAACCCTGTATGATGCTTGGGAAAGATTTAAGGATTTATTGAGAAGATGTCCTCACCATAGGCTATGCTGTGGCTTTAGATCCAAACTTTCTACAACGGATTGAGTTACTCAAGTAAGCAGTCCATCAATGCAGTCGGCGAAAGTACCATAAATAATAAAACACCTAAAGAAGCAAGGGATTTGATTGAAGACATGGCCCTCACAAATTATCAGTGGCAAACCCCAAGGGAACATGGAAGATTAAGGGTTGCTGGTTCACATCAATTGGATCCCGTAGTTGCTTTGTCAGCACAGTTGGAAGCAATGAACAAAAAGATTGATTCTTTAGCTTCTTCTTCTTCTTCGGGGAAAGTGATGCAGATGATGTCCTGCGAATGGTGTGGGGGTGGACATCAAAGTCAAGATTGCCAAAGTAGCAATATGTTTGCTAGGCAAGAGCAAGTAGATTATGTTGGAAACATGCCAAGGCAACAGCAGAATAACCCCTACAGCAACACATACAATCCAAGGTGGAGAAATCATCCTAATTTCTCATGGAATAATCAGAATAATCCATGACCTCCCCCTGGATTCCAGTAGCCCCAACATCAACAAGCTGCCCCTCCAAGAAAGAGTAATTTGGAGGACATGATGGAGAAATTTATAGTAGCTTCTGAAACCATGTTCCAATCAACTGAAACCACCCTAAGAAATCAGCAAGCCTCTATTCATAATTTGGAGAATCAGGTGGGGCAAATTGCCAAGTTGCTCAGTGAGAGACCACAAGGAAGTTTGCCTAGCAACACTAAGGAAAATCCTAAAGAGCAGCTTAAGGTAATTACACTAAGGAGTGAAAAAGAGATCAAGGGTAATGCGGATGAGAAAAGAAGAGAAGTGGCAGAGAAAAGGGTTGAAGTACAAGAAAAAGAAAAAGAAGATGATCCTTCTATCACTTCGGGAGAGAAAGCTGAACTTGAAAGTGAAAAAGAGAAGCAGCCATAAGACAGCAGCCCCATAATGAAGGAATACTGACCTAGAGTACCATATCCGGTGAGGTTGAACAAGGAAAAAGATTGATGCTTAGTTCAATAAGTTTCTTGAACTTTTTAAACAATTGCACATTAACATTCCATTTGCTGAGGCTTTGTCACAGATGTCTAAATATGCTAAATTTTTGAAAGATATCCTCTCTAACAAAAGGAAACTTGAAGAAGTGTCTTTAGTGCTTCTATCTGAAAAGAGTTCGGCAATTTTGCAAAGGAGGTTACCTAAGAAGTTAAAAGATCCAGGTAGTTTTACCATTCCATGTTTGATAGGTAACCTTGAGGTTAAAAGTGCATTAGCTGATTTGGGGGCTAGCATAAGTGTTATGTCCTATAAAATATTTAAAGAGTTAGGCATTGGTAAACCTAAACCAACACTTATGACCATCCAACTTGCTGATAAGTCAGTAGTCCGCCCTCGTGGCATTATAGAAGATGTGTTGGTAAAAGTCCAGGATTTCATTTTCCCCAATGATTTTGTTGTCATTGATATCGATGAGGATGTGGATATTTCACTTATTCTTGGTAGGCCATTTTTAAATACAACCCGAGCCCTTATCGATGTTCATGATGGCACATTAACTTTGAGAGAGGGTGGTGAGAAAGTTATTTTTAGGATACATGATGCTATGAAACATTCACTTTTACTTGATGAGGCGGAATCATGCAATGATGTTATTGAGCATGAGACCGTAAATTGTGTTACTAACATTGTTTCTGAGGATCCCCTTGAGTTGTCTTTATTGCTGAAAAATGTTGAGGATCGAGAAGCAATGGAGCAGCTTGCTTTTCTTGAAGCAAGCAAATCATTCAAATGCAGGGCATATGAGACTATTGAGATGCCAAAGGAAGAAAAGCCAAAACCATTAGTGATTGATCCACCCAACTTGGAACTAAAGCCCCTTCCAAATCACCTTGAGTATGGATTTCTGGCGGAGAAGAAGAAATTACCAATAATTCTGAGTTCTCACCTATCTTCTGAGCAGAAGGAAAAGCTTATCCAGTTGTTGCAGAAATATAAGAAAGTGATAGCTTGGAAGATAGCAGACATCAAGGGTATCAGTCCATCCTATTGCACTCACAAGATACTGATGGAGGATGAATTCAAGCCAGTAGTGTAGCCACAACGGAGACTAAATCCAAAGATGAAAGATGTAGTGAAGGCTGAAGTGATAAAACTACTTGATGCAGGGATTATATATCTAATCTCAGATAGCTCTTGGGTGAGCCCAATCCAGGTAGTACCAAAGAAAGGAGGGATGACGGTGGTCCCTAATGAAAATGATGAGCTGATTCCAACAAGAACAGTTACTGGTTGGAGGGTTTGCATAGACTACAGGAAATTGAATTATGCAACTAGGAAGGACCATTTTCCTTTGCCCTTCATCGATCAAATGTTGGAGAGGTTATCCGGACATGAGTATTATTGCTTTTTGGATAGTTTTTCAGGCTATTTCCAAATTCCTATCGCCCCGGAAGACCAAGAGAAAACTACATCACCTGCCCATATGGGATATTCGCATATCGAAGAATGCCATTCGGGTTATGTAATGCCCTGCGACATTTCAGAGGTGCATGGTGGCAATCTTTGATGAACTTGTTGAGGATATTATGGAGGTGTTTATGGATGATTTCTCGGTCTATGGTAGCTCATTTAAAAGATGTTTGAAAAATCTTGAGAGAGTCTTAATGAGATGTTAGGAAACCAACTTAGTACTTAATTGGGAAAAGTGTCATTTCATGGTTCAAGAGGGAATCGTGTTGGGACACAAAATTTCAAGCAAGGGCATTGAGGTGGATCGGGCTAAGGTAGATACCATTAAGAAGTTACCACCACCCACATCTGTGAAGGGCATCAGAAGTTTTCTAGGACATGCGGGTTTTTATTGGAGGTTCATACAAGATTTTTCTAAGATAGCCCGTCCACTAACAAGACTCCTTGAGAAGGAATGTGGATTTTGTTTTTGATGATGAATGCTTTAGAGAATTCACAACTCTTAAGGAGAAATTGACCCATGCTCTAATCATGGTGGCTCCCAATTAGAATCTACCATTTGAACTAATGTGTGATGCGAGTGACTTTGTAGTGGGAGCAGCCTTGGGTCAATGCAAAGAGGAATACTTCCAGCCTATCTACTATGCAAGCAAGACTTTGAACACAGCTTAAGCTAATTACACAACTATAGAGAAAGAGCTGCTAGCTGTGGTTTTTGCTTTTGACAAGCTTAGATCATATCTAATCTTGTCAAAAGTGATTTTTTATACGGACTATTCGGCTTTGAGGTACTTATTTGCGAAAATTAATGCTAAGCCTAGGCTAATCTGTTGGGTTTTGTTGTTGCAGAAATTTGATTTGACGATTCAAGACAAGAAGGGAGCTGAAAATCTTGCAGCAGATCACCTTTCTCGCTTGGAGAATCTATCCTTGGAGAGGTTTGAAGAAGGGGACATTGATGATCACTTCCCCGATGAGCAGCTGTACGCCATGGTAAGTGAGGTAAGTAATTTAAATTTTGAAACACCTTGGTTTGCAGATTTTGCTAACTATTTAGCTGTTAGGGAACTTCCTAAGGACTTAACTTATCAAGAAAAGAAGAAATTCTTTTCCGATTTAAAGTATTATTTTTTGGAGGATCCCTTTTTGTTTAGATTATGTAAGGATCACATGATCTGACGATGTGTGGCATGGCTCGAAACAATGAACATTCTTAGTCAATGCCATGCTGGACCAGCTGGTGGTAATATGGGAGCCAATAGGACTGCTCAAAAGGTATTAGAATCAGGATTTTATTGGCCCACTTTGTTTAGGGATAGCTACAAATTTGTGAACCGCTGTGATCATTGCCAAAGGACTGGAAACATTTAATCTCGTGATGAGATGCCCCAAAATGGAATTTTAGTGTGTGAAGTCTTTGATGTATGAGGGATCGATTTTATGGGACCGTTTCCAAATTCTTTTGGTAACAAATATATTCTTGTAGCTATAGATTATGTCTCTAAATGGCCTAAAGCCCAAGCCTTGGCAACCAATGATGCCAGGGTAGTGATGAAGTTTTTGAAGAAGTTGTTCTCTCGATTTGGTACTCCAAAAGCAATCATAAGAGATAGGGGTACTCACTTTTGTAATGTTCAGCTTGAGAAAGTTTTCAAAAGATTAGGAGTTACACATAAGTTTGCTACTTCTTACCATCCCCAAACTAGTGGCCAAGTTGAGAACACGAATAGGGAGATTAAAAGAATTTGGGAAAAAACTGTAGAGTGATCCCGAAAGGATTGGTCCGAGAAATTGGACAATGCTCTATGGGCTTTTAGGACTGCATTTAAAACTCCTTTGGGAACTACGCTGTTTAGGCTGGTATATGAAAAAGCTTGTCATTTACCTGTTCGAAATTGAACATAATGCATATTGGGCTATTAAACAGATTAACCTTGATCTAGCTCGTGCAGGTGAAAGGAGAAAGTTGCAGGTAAACGAGTTGGATGAGTGGAGATTGCAAGCTTATGATAATGCAAGAATGTATAAGGAGAGTACCAAGAGATGGCATGATGCTCGCATTAAGAAACGAAAAGAGTTTCAAGTGGGAGACCAGGTATTATTGTACAATTCGAGGCTTCGACTCTTTCCAGGTAAGTTAAAATCTTGATGGTCTGGTCCTTTTACTGTTAAGAAAGTTTTTCCCTATGGAGTGGTTGAAATAACTCACCCGGAAAAAGGAGATTTTAAAGTAAATGGGCACAGGCTCAAATTATACTTTGGAGGGGAAATTCAGGACTTGAAGGAGGTTTTACACCTCCAAGACTAGGGAAATGTGCCCTCACCGTCCAACTAATACGACGTTAAAGAAGTGCTGGGTGGGAGACAACCCACCGTTTTATTCGTTCTTTAATTTTTACGTCTTAAATTTTTGTGTTTTTGGTTTATGTCATCATTTTGTTTTAGTTTTATCCTTTTATCATTGGTTGGTGGTTTGTTTGCTTTGCATTCATTTAAATTTATAGAGGAAATTTGATTTTGTAGGGTAAATTGAGCATATTTTAGGACACGCCCGTGTCATTGGGCGTGTCATTATTTTTAACAGGCGGTAGCTACAACACGCCCAGTGACACGTCCGTGGACATGTCGTATACACTGTCTCTTATTCTATCGGGCATGCCCAGTGACACGGGCATGTCACTGGGTGTGCCGACATCTCTATATATAGAACCGAAGCCATTTTTCACGCAAATTTCAGTTTTCTTTCTCATTTTCTCTCAAATTTCTTGCACACCCACCGGTGCAGTCACACACCCAATCACTTTAGGAGAGATTCTCACTCCCGGTTTGCATTATTTGCGCGGATTTGCTCGATTTCCATTTGAATTTGCTCGATCCACATGATTTTTGCATTTTTCAAGTACGGAATCTCAATCTTTGCAATTTTTGTTGGATTTCTTTCATTTTTCTTTCATTTTTTTTATGGATTCCTTGTAATTTCTTTTCTTTTCCTTAGAATTGTAAGATTTATGATGCGTTTGCTTTATTTTTCTTCATTTTGGTTTATCTTAATTTTTGCGGCATTTGATTAATTTTGCTTTTGTTTGTTTTTAATTCTGTTTTGATTCAGCGTGTGTTTATTTTTGAATTAGTTTGTGTTTGAGTTATAAATTGATTGAATCGCTTGTTGGGTTATAGTTAATCATTATTTTTGGAAAATGGTATTGTTATTGTTGGAATTGCTGTCGTTCGATTTGGTTCGTCGCTTTTGTTGATTAAGTGTGTTGATATAGGTTGATTACATTTGATTTAAATTGGTTGTTAGCATTAATTTTATTGGAGTATACATTATGCTTCATCGTTATAATGCCGGTATTTTGGTAACTTTGTGTCGGTCTTTTGTGGGTGTTTGGTATCGTGCTATACTTTAGTTGTTATTGAGGAATTTTTTGTTTGTTTTGCAGACAATCAGACAATGGGCCCTCGCAAACAATCATCCTCCCAGCTTCCCGCCAAACGTGCACGAGGGGAAGGCAGTTCTAGTCAACCCGCTACACGTCCAACTTCTAAATTCATAGCCACCAACAAATGCCTTAGATTTTCGAATGCCGAGGAAAGGAGGTGATTCAAACTTTTCGGCAACAAAGAATGGTCCCCACCTCATGTTTTAGATTGGGACGTTATGGAACTGGCAAATATGGCAGCAGATATTCAGGAATTGATTAATCAACTAGGGTGGGACCAACTATTCTCCATCAATGAGCCTTCCTATAGAGAGCTGACATTGGAATTTTACTGCACCTTTCTGTTCTAGAAGACCAAGGTTTCAATTACCGAGCCAACAATTAAATTCAGACTGGGAGGGCAGAGATTCAACATGAGCATTAATGACCTTGTGGTGCATCTCGGGTTATATACTAAAGAGGAGGTACAGACTTTTGATTATCTGAATTCTGAGGTAGATTTTGTCGAGTATGAGGTTGCTCCTCCTCGAGTTTGGCGAACCTTTGCACCCAATGCAGATAAATATCAACCCAAGGTTTCTAAGGCATCCAACTTAGAGTCTTTCCCCTGCCGAGTGGTGCACAACCTATTAGTTCACACTCTTACAGCTCTGCTGAGCAGCATAGGGGTGGTAAGCCTGCGAGATCTATTTTTCCTGCACTGCATGGTACAGAAGACCCGGTGCAATGTCACACACGCCATCACACATTTTTTTACGAGCAGTCTAAAAAGGGAGCATCAGGTACTTTACATGGTGGCATGTATGTCACACGACTCGCTCGTCGCCTGGGTGTGTTAGATGGTTGCCTCCCTATGACGGTGGATGGTTTGCCCAAGTTGTTGGGTATGGACACTTTGAAGAGACTGAATTGGGAGAAGGTGGCTAGGCTGTAGGCAACTCCTATGGATTCAGATATACCAGAGGCAGCTCCTTCTGCTCCTCCTTCGGATATACCACCACCTCCACCGACTGATTTTTTGAGTTCATCCACTACCGCTGGGCCATCAACCACTGCTACTGGGCCTTCAACCACTGCTGCTGGGCCTTCTTCCACTGCTGCACCTTCTTCTTCTGCTGGACCATCTTTTGTCCAGACTCCTGCATTCCGAGATTGGCGCCAGTCAGTTAATGTTGAGTGGGATGATGACAGGAAACCCACAGATTTAGAGCATCAGATTTGTAGGATCGAAGGGAAGATAGGGAATATCGAGTTAAATTAGAATAAGATCTTAACTCAGTAGGACCAGATGCAGCAGTTCATGCTTGAACAGACTACTTCTTTCCAAGCCCAGCTGGATCACAAGATCTTGAGAAGGCAATGGCTGGAACAATCCATGTTAGAGTTCTGGCGGTATCAAGGGTTTCACCCTTCGCAACCACCACCTCCACCATACCAGCCACCTGCCCCTACCCGTACCCCTGCACCTGCACCTCCAGTTGATGTCTCCGATGATGAGACCAATGGTGACGATTCCGGCAATGCGCCGATTTTTTACTAGCCCACATTTTATTTTATTTTCTTTGCTTATTTATTATCCTTTTGCTGTTTCTTTATTTTTTATTCCTTTTGGACAATTGCATTTTTCTTTGCGAACTGTTTCTTTTATTTATTTATTTCATTTCTTTATGTCTTAACCTTGTTTATACATTTTAGACTTTTATTTTGAAGCAAATTCACCTTCACCATACTCTTAGCATTGTACTCATATTTATCCAATCATGGACATGGAAGGGCAGTTTTCTCTCTCTTCATTATTTCTTGTTTTGCACACATATTGAGGACAATGTGCATCTTAAGTGTGGGGGAGAGGTATACTTTCTTGATTGAGTTTTTATTATTTCATTCTTTCTATTTGATTCATTTGTCTCAATTAATTTCTGCAAATTGTTTTTTGATTTAAGTAAGCTAGATTATTGTAATAAGTGTGAATTGAGATGGTTTCCCTTTTATATGTTAAATTAATTTGTGATTTCCTAAATAACAATTTCTTGTTGGGGTTAACTTGGCGATCTTGATCAATTGCTGAAGATCGATTGTAATAGCTATAATTAGGTAGTGGATTGATGGAAATTGGACACATCTGAAGTTTAAAACCTTAGTTACATTTTTTAGCATGTTATAATTCCTTAGATTATTTAGTCGGACTTAGTATGACCCTTAAGTTTCTGACCCTTGAGTTGTTTAAAAAAATAAAATAAAAATAAAATAAAAATAAAAATAAATAAATAATTCTAATTAAAGAAACTTTGAAAATTTATCCCTGTTCCGCTGATTTTTACTCTTGAATTAAAACAAATGAGTTGGAATCATAAATAGTGCTAGTAGCGATTTGAACGGTGATTCTAGCTGAGTAACTTGGGGTCGGCATCACAGATGTTTACCTTTGCATCAAAATGTTAGTATCAGCTCAAACAAGTCGGGCTCCTTAAAATGTATATATATGTGTATATACGGTAAAAAAAAAAAGGTAAAGAACTTAAGAGAAAATTTACATTTTTCATACTTTGTTCATGGCTTTTGGATTTTCTGGAATTTTACGCTCAATCTTTTAACTCTGGATTTTTAGGTTTTAGGTATGTGAAATTTTTGTTTTGAAACTTCTTGATTCAGCTGTTATGATTGTGAATTAGTTTTTGGTTGAGAACGTGGGGTTTTCTTATTCGAGTATTGTTAAATTTTTCTTTTCTTTTTGAATATAGAGGGGTCCGTCATTTCTGCTTATTATAGTGATTTAGTTTGCTTGAGGACAAGCAAAAACTCAAGTGTGGGGGAATTTGATAAGTGCACAATTGATGATATTTTATCCTTATTTCTTAATATGATTATTATCCAATTGAGTTTAATTTGTTTGTTCAAGTGCTTTTTAGGATTAATTTCAGAAATCTCTGTATTTTGAGGCTTATGGTCATTTCGGAGGAATTACAGATGAAAGTAGAAGAAAAGACAAAAATTCATCAATGGACACGCCTATGGGCATGGGCGTGTCAATGGATGTGCCCTTGATACTGCATACAGAAGCATTGACACGCCCAGTGACATGCGCCCAGTGACATGGGTATGTCACTGGACGTGCCTTATATTCAAAATTCCAGTGGCAATGACACGCCTAGTGACATGGGTGTGTCAAGCGAAAATATTTGCACTATAAAAGCTGAGCTAAAACACGAATTAAGGATCTGATTTTCATATTTCATAACCTAGAGCCGACTTCTAAAGCAAAGAGGAGAGTTTTGGAGCTGAGATTGAAGATGAAGACATATTCTAAACAAGATCTAAACCAAGATTCAAGGATTCAAGTGAAGAAATATGAATTATTCGCAATGGATTGTTAGAATTCTTTTTCTTATTTCTCTTGTTCTGGTTTTCTGATTTTGAACATGAACTAACTCATTCTCTATCTAGATATTGATGAACCCTAGCTTTATTGTATGGATTGAATAATTTTATTTAATTAAATCATTTGATTGAGTTGTTTTATTCCTATGATGCTTAATAATTTATTTTCAATTGATAATAGCATGCTTATTGATTGGTTGCAATTTTCATATTATTGACTTGAGAAAGCTTGATATGAATTGAATACTCATAAGGATTGAGGATTGATTGGAGTACTAGAGATAGACTTACAAGATCTTTTGGTTTATAATTCCTTATTCTTAATGCAAGATCTATTTAATTATGTTTGAGAAGAGATTCCAGCATTCTACTTAGTAATTAGGGATTAATTCACTTGAGAAAAGTCTTAGTCTAATTTAGAGGAATACCAATTCAACTCTATTATTTGGTTTAATTGAATTGATTTTCATAAGTATAATTATGGCTAGAGGGATTCAATATCTGGATAATATTTTCATCATCAATCAATTCATTCAACACTCAATCTCTCTCTATTTTCAGTTATTAAGTTAATTATCATTAATTACAAAACTTCACAAAACTATTAATTTGCTAAACAACGGTTAAAATTTGCACTAATACTTGACCTTGTCTTTAGTGAAATGATAACTCACTCGCTACTTTATTACTTGAATGATCCGTGCACTTATGGTATTACAGTAGCATAGATTCTTGCCATCATACTTCCTAAACTCAAGATTCTAACATTTGAAATAATTAAATATAATGTTATTTTCATACTTAAGCATGATTCAGTAGATTCTAATATTAAGAAAGCACAAGGGAAGCAAGATCCATCATTATTAATTTACAGCATACAATTCATTTCCATCATTATTAAACATTCTAATATTCTAATTCAAATGAACATTTAAAATATTCTAATTCAACTTATATTCCAATTCTCACTAATTCGTTTCCATCATTATTAAACATTAAAATGGTTAAGTAAATGTTTACAATTTTTTGCTGTGGCCAATACCAGCCATTTTATATATGAACAACCTGAGACAGAGACAGATCTATGGTCGTGTGGGACAGAGCCGGTGGTCGGAGCTCCCTCGTCGGCTCGTTCTCTTCGCCCGTCTCTAGCTCTTTCTTTCTCTAGTTCTTTCTTTCATTCTCCTCTCTAGTTCTTTCTTTCTTTGGTTATGGTCGGCTTGTTCTCTGGTTCTTTCTTTCACTAGTGGTCGGAGCTCCCTCGTCGGCCTATCATGATTTTCCAGTCTGAGATAGAGACAGAAAGCTAGACATAGACATAGACAGATAGATAAAGAGAGCGAGATAAAGAGAGATAGATAAAGAGAGCGAGACAAAGAGAGATAGATACAGAGAGCAGGATAGAGCCGGTGGTCGGAGCTCCCTCGTCGGCTCGTTCTCGTCTCCCGTCTCTGGTTCTTTCTTTCGTTCCCCTCTCTGGTTCTTTCTTTCTTTGGTTCTGGTCGGCTCGTTCTCTGGTTCTTTCTTTCACTGGTTATTTCTTTCTTTCTTTTTTCAGCCTGCTGTGTGAGAGAGAGGTGGCAGCGATGGAGATTGTAAGATGTTGAGAGTTTGAGAACAGAGGTAGCTGCGATGGAAATGTTGAGTGTGGCTGAGTAGCTTAAAGTGTGGCTTTCAAATTTAGTTTAGGGTTTCTTGTTTTTGATACAGTAAAAAAATTAATATAATAATTTTTAATATTTTTCAAAATACTTAAAAAATTAAATTTAGATTAATTAGTCAAATTAGATCTAGTATTAAATTATATTTTGTTTGTGTTGATATTAATATATTGATTAAAAAATAAAATAAATAAATATATTGATATTTAATTATATAATTAATATAATAATTATTAACACTATATTTTATTAATAGATAAATAATTGATTATGATAGAATACACTTGATACTAAAAAAATATATGTTAAGATACTAAGAAGTATATTTTGAGATATAAGTTCTTAAATAATATGACTACTAGTGAAGTTAATATATATAATTAATATATATTTAATTTTTAATATGATTCAATAGTTATAACTACTTAATAAAAAATAATAAAATTAATACTTAATCAAAATATAGTATTATTTTAGTTTTAAAACTTAAACTATAAGTCTATAACTATTAATTAAAATATAAGTTTAATAAATATTATTGATAATAATATTATATCATTTTCATTTTCAATAGATCATAAAGGGTATTATCAAACTTATTCTTATATAGATATTGATATTGTTTATCATAAATATATGTATCTAACTATTGCTACATAATATATTTGCATGAATAATTTTTTCATATTTATTGTCAGTAAAAATATATTAAATTTAATAGTATGTGAATATTCTTTTATATTTATTTATTAAAAAATTTATTATAAATTAGTAACTATTAATTAATAATTATATAATATTATTATATGAAAGGGGGAGAAAACCTGATTCCCCTAAAACATAAAATATGCGTAGATCACTAGATTATTCAAATTAAATTGCAAAGGGCAGAATTGCGTACCTGACATCATCGTATGTTGATGCTGAAGACGATTCTGGGGTTTGTCGCCTTCCAGGGGATACACACTTTAGGTTATGTGGAAGCACTACTGAAGGAACGTAATGTTCTCTAAAATTGTTGTGTTCCCCCGGAGACCATGACCCCTTATTTATAACTGAATAAATTGATTAATTTCTATTTTGGCCCTTCAACAAAATAGAAATACTTAACGGTCTCTACACTTATAATCCTATTACGAATAGGACACCTCAATAGTCAACAATTCTAATTTGATCAAAACTTTAATTTGACTATCTTAATTTGACTGCAATACACATTTAATATTTAAATATATTTAGCCCAAACTTATGATTAATTAAAGGATTAATTTTAACAATATAAAATTAATTCTAACAATCTCCCACTTGGGCTAACATATATTAAATGTAAATGTATATACCTTAATGAGCTCATAAAAGCAGTCATACTGAAGGTGCCTCAAACAATCTTGTCCATTGATTATATCGATAAAGGACTGAAGGGCCAGTCGCCACATTCATCGTGACTCAAACCATCATCAATCACATTACCAATACTCTCAAATGACATAGATCAATAATAGGAGTGTAACATGGAAACTACATGTAATATGATCTAATCATGCCTGTTTCCAACTGGTCACACTTTAGTGAGATCAATCAATAATAATACAGAGTGTAACAAAATAAATATTTTATTTTCTGCAGAAACTGAATGTACATAACAAAATATATCCATTACAAAACAGAGCATACACAAATATAATGTAACCATAATGAACAAACCCCACTAAAACTAATCAGTCTCAAATAATGTGACACCCATATGAGTAGTGTGCTCATGAAAAACTTTCGGTATCACAGCCTTAGTGAGCGGATCCGCAATCATGGAGTTTGTTCCAATATGCTCTATGGATATCTGTCCACTCTGTACTCTCTCCCTCACAGCCAGAAACTTAATCCCGATATGTTTCGATCGAGAAGAGCTTCTGTTGTTGTTGGAGAATAAAACTGCTGAGTTATTGTCACAGTATAACTTCAATGGCCTTTCAATGCCATTCACAATGCGCAGCCCTGTGATAAAGTTCCTCAGCCAGATTGCCTGATTGGATGCCTCATAGCTTGCTACAAATTCTGCTTCCATGGTGGAGGTAGCTACAAGAGTTTGTTTCACACTCTTCTAAGAAATAGCACCACCAGCCAAGAGATATATGTAGCCTGAAGTGGATTTCCAACTATCTTGGCATCCCTCGAAATCAGAATCAGTATACCCAATGATCTCAAGCTGATCTGATCGCCTGTATGTGAGCATATGTCCCTTAGTTCTCTGAAGATATCTCAAGACTCTTTTGGTTGCTTTTCAATGATCCATTCATGGATTGCTGAGATATCGCCCTAACATGCCAACTATGAATGAAATATATGGACGAGTGCAAACTTGAGCATACATCAAACTCCCAACTGCTGACGCATAAGGAATCTTCTGCATCTCCTGAATCTCAAGTTCACTCTTTGGACACTGATCAAGACTGAATTTATCTCCTTTAGCAACTGGGGTATCAATTGGTCTACTGTTGTGCATACTAAATCTCTTGAGCACTTTCTCAATATAGCCCTTTTGTGATAATCCAAGAATACCTCGAGTACGGTCTCGATGTATTTGAATCCCTAATACAAAAGAAGCTTCACCTAAATCTTTCATCTCAAAGTGTTTTGCGAGAAAGACTTTGGTCTCGTGCAGCAAGTCCTTACAGTTAGTAGCAAGCAATATGTCATCCACATATAAGACCAAAAAGATAAACCTACTCCCACTGAACTTGTGATACACACAATCTTCCACAACATTTGTCTCAAAACCAAAAGAGACAACTACTTCATGGAACTTGAAGTACCACTGACGAGAAGCCTACTTGAGTCCATAAATGGATTTCTTTAATCTGCATACCAGTCGCTTTGGGTCTCCAGACACAAAGTTTTCTGGCTGCACCATATAGATGATTTCATCAATGTCTCCATTGAGAAAAGCAGTCTTCACATCCATTTGATGTAACTCAAGATCAAAATGAGTAACTAGAGCCATGATTATCCTAAAAGAGTCCTTCGATGAAACCGGAGAGAAGGTCTCTTTATAGTCAATCCCTTCCTTCTGAGTGAAGCCCTTAGCTACAAGACGTGCCTTATATCTTTCCACATTACCTTTAGAATCCCTCTTGGTTTTAAATATCCATTTGCAACCAATGGGTTTCTTTCCTTCAGGTAATGGAACAAGATCCCAAACTTGATTGTCTTGCATTGACTTAAATTATTCACCCATTGCCTCAATCCACTTCTGAGAGTTGGAATCCTGCATGGCATGATGAAAGTTGATAGGATCATCTTCCACCATGTCTACAGTGTCCTCATGTTCCTGAAGATATACTACATAGTCATCCGGAATAGCATTTCTTCTCTCTCTAGTGGACCTTCTTAAAGGCACAGGTTCTGGCTCAAATTCTTGAGGTTGTTGAGCTTGTACTTGAGGAAGAACAACTTCTTCATCCTGATGGGGAAGTTGATCAACATTGTCTTATATTGGATCCGGAATTGCTTCTGGGATATTAACGATTCTAGGAACCTGAACAGTCCCATGAGCAAAGATAGGAATCGACACTGAGTGTTCCTGACTCGATCCCTCCTCAAAGATAATGTTTCTAACCTTATTTCTCCCCCTAAACTCAACATCCTCAAAGAATGTTGCAATTTCCGTCTCAAAAATAGATCTGAAAGTAGGATTATAGAACTTAAAACCCCGAGATCGCTCAGAATAACCAACAAAGTAGCTACTAACAGTTTTGGAGTCCAATTTTGTTTCATTAGGCCTATAAGGCCTAGCCTCAGCAGGACATCCCCAAACATGAAGGTGCTTTAAACTGGGCTTGCGTCCAGTCCAAAGCTCATAAGGTGTTTTTGTAGCTGCTTTAGATGGTACTCTGTTAAGAAGATAGACTGTTGTCTTTAATGCTTCTCCCCACAGAGACTCAGGTAAAGAAGAATGACTAATCATACTTCTAACCATATCCATAAGAGTCCTGTTACGTCTCTCAGATACACCATTCATGCTGGGTGTACCAGGCATGGTGTATTGAGGGACTATACCACAGTCCTGTAGGAAAATAGCAAATGGTCCTGGACGTTGTTCACCTGAACCGTCATATCTATCATAGTACTCACCTCCACGGTCAGATCTAACAGATTTAATCTTCTTTCCGAGTTGATTTTCAACTTCGGCCTTATAAGATTTGAAAACGTCCAGAGACTCCGATTTCTCATGAATGAGATATAGGTACCCATAACGTGAGTAAACATCTATGAATGATATAAAGTATCTTTGACCATTCCTAGTTGCTGTAGGGAATGGGCCACAGATGTCCGTATGTATCAACTCTAAGACGTTTGATGACCTATTGGCACCTAATCTCTTTTATTTAGTCTGTTTACCTTTAATACACTCAACACAGGAGTCCAAATCTGTGAAATCAAGTGTATTTATGATACCATCTGACACAAGACGCTCTATTCTAGATTTGGATATGTGACCCAAATGTCTGTGCCATAGAGCAGCTGAGTTATCCATATTCAGCTTCCTTTTGGTACCTATAGTACTAACTTGCATGGTCTCATTATAAGAGGCATCGATATCTAACATATATAGATTATGAAGTGCATACAAGAAACCAGTACCTAAAATTTTTTAATCCATAGATAAAGTAACTTTATTGTTTCCAAATGAACAAGTAAAACCAGATTTGTCCAAATGGAAAACAGAAATTAAATTCCGCCTAAAAGACGGAATAACAAAAGTATCTACTAGATCCAAAAAATTTCCAGTTCTTAAACGCAATCTAAAATGTCCTATCGCCTCTACTTCTACCGGTTTGCCAGTTCCCATATAAACGTATCTTTTACCGTCAGTTGGCTTTCGGTAATTTAGGCAACCCTGCATTTAAACACTTATGTGACTAGTAGCACCAGAATCTATCCACCAAGTGTTTCTAGTTACCGAAGTTAAATTAACTTCAGAACAGACTAAAACCAAATATTTTCCCTTATCAGCAGTCTTATTATCAATATTTTCATTCATAAGGACAAAGTTGGGATTACACGGCATGCTAGCTGAATCCAGAGAAAATAAATAATAAATAAATGACATAAGCTCACAATCCACAAAAATTTGAAACAAATCACAGAAGTAGAGTTTAAATATTAGAAACAAGATACCGGACACAACATTAATATTCTCATCTTTGGATATAAAATATTAACTGTAATTGGTATCTCAACGCAGTAATCAAATATTGACAATTCAGTCATGTCAAATAATAAACCTTCCTTTGGGCCGATTTATTATCCACATGGATGAACACATAATAATTATCACATATTTATTACCGCAATGTATTCTCAATTCAGCCAGATAGCAACCTTCCTTTGGGCCGGTATACTACCCGTAATGAATTTTAATATACCTGTCTAATATTCCAAATAAATTAATTTAGACAATAGAGGTCACTTTGGTAACTTTTTGTTTCAATTAATTTATTATTAAAAATATTAAACACAATCAGGACTAAAATACTAAAATTTAAACTCAATAAAATTCTTAAATTATAATAAATGGATTGCAATATTTATATTAATTAAATTTAAACTCAATCAAATATTGCAATAAAAATAAACTTTAATTAATTAATTAATCGGTTTAATGTTACTGGAAATTATTTCTATATAGGCTTCAATTTTAGTGAGACAATATTTGAAGCACAGCTACATCAACTTCTTTTCAGTAACATTCTCTACCAAATTTTTTTTTATGCTTTTTGGAACTTAATATTTTCAAATACTCGCATAAAAAAGAATGATGATGTCCTAATTAAGACATTACACCACTTATATCAGCACTGTACTTGATGTAAGATTTGACAGAAAATTTACAAGTTCTGCCCAAATGTGCTGAGAATTCACCTGTTATTGGGTTTAATTCGTACCCTTTTCCCGTCCTTTGGAAGTAGACCTATTGGAAGACCTTAGCTTTGAAGAACTTCATCTGTTGTTAATGACATGGCCGTGGGAATACTCCCAAATGCAAATGGGATCAACAGAATTGCCCATGTACTTGCCATCTTAATTCATTCTCTAATTTAATGCTCTTTTTAACCTTGCCTTTTCACCTTTTTTTTTAATCTTTAATTAATTAATTTAATTAATTAATCAACCAAAAATTAATTGATTCCAGAAAAAATTACAAACTCAAATTCAAGTCCAGAAATTCAATTTTTTTTTCAGAATCAATTAAATAATCACAGTAATTTAATCCAAAAACCTAGCAACCTAGCATATGGCTCTGATACCAATTGAAAGTGGGAGAAAACTTGATTCCCCTAAAACATAAAATATGCGTAGATCACTAGATTATTTAAATTAAATTGCAAAGGGCAGAATTGCGTACCTGACATCATCGTATGTTGATGCTGAAGACGATTCTGGGGTTTGTCGCCTTCCAGAGGATACACACTTTAGGTTATGTGGAAGCACTACTGAATGAACGTAATGTTCTCTAAAATTGTTGTGTTCCCCCGGAGACCATGACCCCTTATTTATAACTGAATAAATTGATTAATTTCTATTTTGGCCCTTCAACAAAATAGAAATACTTAACGGTCTCTACACTTATAATCCTATTACGAATAGGACACCTCAATAGTCAACAATTCTAATTTGATCAAAACTTTAATTTGACTGCAATACACATTTAATATTTAAATATATTTAGCCCACACTTATGATTAATTAGAGGATTAATTTTAACAATATAAAATTAATTCTAACATTATATTCATAATATATAGTTAGTCATATCATACAAGAGATAAAATATTAGTAAAAATAATTTGAGATATAAGATAGGATTAATAGTAAAATTAATAAATATAATATCCTAATATATATAAAAATATATTTTTTAATATAACTTAATAAATGAGCTAGCTCATAAGCTTGGCTTGCGAGTTTATTAAATGAGCCAGCTTGCGAGCTTATTAAATGAGCCAGCTCTCGAGCCTGACGAGCAGAGTATTTATGAGCTTGAGCTCGGATCATTTAATAAATAAGTAGGTTGAACTAAGTTTATTTTTAAATGAGTTTGAGTCTGAACAAGTTTTTACCAAATCGAGACCCAAATCGAGCTCGAGTAGCTTGACTCATTTACAGCCCTAATCATTACAAAGATTAAGACCTTCAAACGAATCTTGCACCTCCGTAATTGAAAAAGAATAGCAAAACTCTAATGGAACAAAACATGCATATAGCAAAACAGAGAACTTGCATATAGTAAGAAGACAATATACATTTAGTAATTTTTATATTTAATTATATAAATTAATGGATTTTGCATTTTTTAAAAAAATTAAATGAAATGACTAATTTTGATGAAAATGAAATTATATGTCAAAAAATGATAAAAAAAATCAATTTATTTAGAAATTTTATTGTTAAAAATTTAAATATTGCTGTTTAAATTAAAACCAAATATAAACATAATGAAAAAATAATAATTTGATTGTGTTTACTTTACTATTATTTCAAATAATAATAATAAATTTAAATAAAGTTTTACTATTTTAAATCTCATTTCAAATAAATAAATTTTGTTAATTTATTTATGTGCAAACATTTTCAAAAAAAAAATAAAGAAGAACTTGCCAATCATTAAAATATCTAAAATAATTTTTGATGTAAATTATTAACTTTTGTGGCAACTCATCCCTTGTTAAGAAGATTGTATCGGGTTCTTCCACTCGCAGAAGGCCATGCTTAATTATCTTTCACTCACAAAAGAAGGGTCAAAGACGATGTAAAAAAATGAAAAAAAAAAGAAAAAAAGAAAAGAAATAGGGATAAAATGGAAAATTGAATTAATAGGTATGATTTTTTAGGATATTTACTTCCACAAATATTTCTTATGGAAAATTAAATTAATAGGTATGATTTTTTAGGATATTTACTTCCACAAATATTTCTTATGGCTCTTTTAGTATCTAATAAGCATATAATTATCTGTGATACACTGCAGATTATAATATTTTATATTATTTAAAGTGAAAAAATAATTTATATATTAATATAATTAATACATAAAAATGATTTTATAGAATAAATATACATGATATTTGAAATTTTTATATTCATATATTATAAAAATATCCATGATAAGATATGTCTAATGTATTAAAATAAATATTAACACTTTTTTTAGAATGAATAAATTTTACAAAATTTTATAAAATTCATTTAAATTTCAATAATTATTTATTTGGAATAAAATTTTTTATTTACTTCAATTCTATGAATTCAAATGCGTAGAATTCAACTAATATAATTTAAATTCTACCAAAATAAATAGAATTTGCCAATAAATTCCATAATGAACCCATTTTTTTTATAAAACTATCCTCAATATTCTTCCACTCTACTCTTTCATATTTTTGATATATCAATAAATATTTTTGAAATTAAAAATTGAGAAACAAGTATTTAGAAAAATAAATTTGATTTTTTAAATAATTTTATTTTTAATATTTTCAAAAGATTTAGCTACATTATCCAGCCATGAAAACATAGTAATCATGGTTTTTTTGGTTAATAAATTTATTTTATTGTAAAAAGAAAGAATACACTATACATATTTGGAAAGGAACGCAACAAATTATATATATATATATATATATATTAAAAAATCATGGTTTTTATACATTAAAAATAATCGCATTAATTTTTTTTAATTACAAAACTCACCAGAATATGCATAACCTTTAAATACTCGTTTCTCAGTTTTTAATTTTTAGATATATATATATATATAATATCAAAAATATGATATATTATATATACCAAAATTGATATTTATTATTTTTCTATAATATTATCATATTAAAGATATATTTGAAAAAAAAGTAAATGAATTTTGAATTTAAAATTTATTCCAAACAAAATTATATGAAATTTAATTAAATTATCTGCTTTAAGTTGTGGTATACCAAATATGAAAATTCATTTATAAATAAATTCTATTTGAAATTCATTTGTAAATGAATTCTATAATTCAAATTTATTCATTTCAAACATAGTCTAAAGTTTATTTAATTATAAAAAATAATATTATTTTGTAGAAATTGTAAAATAAATTAAATATTTAATTATAACATTTATTTTTAATGAAATATATTATTTATTGAAAATTATTTTATATAAAATATAAAAATAATGAAATACATTTTGTATATAAAATTATTTTAAATAATACAATTGTTTGTACAATATTGAAATGACATCTAAATTATTAGGTTTTAACAATTCATATTCATGAATTTATAAAGTTATTGATATTTAGATAAATCAAGTTTTTCTTATTTAATAGTATTAGTTTTATTACTTTATAATAATAAATAGATTTGATAAATTTTCATTCATATTTCATCTAAACTTTTAAGAAAATATATGCTATATTGAATAATATATTAATTTCCAAATTAGATGATGTTTTTATAATATTTTTTTTAAAGAATAATAAATAAATATATTAAGATTTAAACTGAAAAGGTATAATAAGAATATTTTTAAATAGGGTAAAAAAATTTATTTATTGATATTTGGGTGTATTCTCCTCTTGGCTTTTAATCTTTAACTTAAAAAGTGGCTAAAAAATCTATTAAAAATAAGATCGAATAACATAAAATTTTAAATTCAAATATAATATATAACATGCTTATTTTAAATTATCTTAAAATTCATTAAAAGTTAAAAATCATTTTAAAAATAAAAAAAATCAAGCATCAATAATAACTCAAATTCAATATTTCTTTTTAAATTCTATTATTATTATTATTATTATTATTATTATTATTATTATTATTATTATTATTATTATTATTATTTAATGCTTCTACTTTTGGGTTTTTATTTCTATAGTTGCAATAAAAAAATTTAAGAAAAAATGAGGGATATTTTATTTTATTTTTAACATTTTAACTATAAAAAATGACTAAATTATTAATGTATTATCTAAATTAAAATTGGTGAACTACTTAGTTAGTTTAAGAAAAAAAATAAACTATATAATATTAAAAATGAAATAATAATTTATCCATTTATATATATATAAATTGCAAATAAGATTTTAACCAAGATTTTTATATAAAAAAAAAGGAGTTAAAATAGCAATCTTACAAAAAAAAAAAGTTAATATGGAAAGTGAAAAAAAAAATTTAATTCTAAACAAAAAAAAATTGACAATACAAAACGATAATTGAAATAGAAAATAAATCATAATAGATGGGCATTCAATAATTTATATTAATCTTAAATTTAAATTATTATTATTAGATTGATTACTTCGTTTAGATGAAAAAAAAATCCAATGAGTAGAAGTTATATATATATATATATATATGTTGTCATTGTTGTCAAATAAGGTTCAAATTAATTTTGATAAAAATTATTTGAATGTTTGTGATAACATTAAAATTGTGACGTGCGTTAGGAATATGGACAAAAAACATGGGTTAAGAATAAGCAATGGGTAGACAAAATATATTGGTGAAGAAACAAAAATAAAAAAATAAAAAAACGTCAAAATTGAAAACACACTTTATCTACTTTATCTTGTATCAGTGATAGAATGGGGGAAAACAAGCCTCCCAAGATGCGTTCAAAAACCAAGTAACAGATTTAAAATTAAAAACAAAAAAACAAAAAAAAATGGTTATTTTGGAAATCTACTGTCGCTAGAGGTGTGCATTATTCAGTTAAAATTGAATAATTAAATCGATTTGTAAAAATTCAGTTATCTCGACAGAAGAATAATCAGTTTTCAATTTAGTTATTAAAATATAAAATTTTCAATTTTTAATTTTCGATTCGATTAGTTCTATGGTTTCGGTTCATTTAGAATTTGGTTTAAATGAATTTGGTTTTTGAAATATTTGATTTGGCTCGGTAACTATTTATAAAATTTTAGTTATTTTATAATTCAGTTTGATTCGGTTTCAATTAACCAAAAGCACACCCTTAACTGTCACAAGAAATAAAGAATAATGTTCCTTGTGGCTTTTAGTATTTATCATATATATTGAATTGTCTGCATGTTGTGGGAGATAATATTTTTTACATAGAAATTTTTTATTTTCATTAATATATATGATTATTTGTTAATATATATAAATTAAAAAAATTAAGTAAAAATTAACAATTGCATCCAATATTTTTAAATAAATTAATATTTATTAAAAGCAAATTGAATATTAAAACTTATTTAATTGTAGAAAATAATAATAATTTCAGAAAATTATTTCAATAAATTATAAATATATTTAACATTTAATTATAAAAGAAGGTAAATATATCATTATCTTATGAGTTTAATTTTTTTCTTCAATAAATAAAAAATAATTTATTTTATTTATTTTATTTTTTAAGACTCGATAAAATTTTATTTTATTCTTACAATGAGGAATATAAACTTTCACATAAAACATCATAAGTTGGCATCTTTTTTCTCTTTTTAATTCTTTTTTAAAGTTATAAAAATAAAAATAAAAATCTCAGCTAATCTAATTATTAATTATTTGTTCAGTTTTACGGATTATAGAAGCACAAAAAACCAATTTTGATTTGGTTATTTTTTTTACTCCTTAATAGTGTGTTGTGTGTGTGTGTGTATTGCATAGATATATTGCATAGATACCCAACATATAGACATACAGTACATTACAGAATGATTATAAAAAAATTGAATTACTAATTCAAATGAAATAATAATTAAATAATTCATTTTATGACATAAAATTAATGTTTGGAGAATTTTTAAATTTCTAATATTAAAAAAACATTGTAATTTTTCTGTGCTTTGTCAATGACATTCTAAAAAATAAAGTTAAATAATAAAAAAATTCTAAATTCAATTAAAATTAAGAACACATTCATTAAATTATTTTTAAAATAATTTAATTTGTATTCCAATTGAAAAGTTAAAATAAAATAATAAAAATTTTTGAAAAATCATTGTTTTAACAGTTATGACTTTTAAAATTTATTAAAAATTAAAATAAAAAAGTAAAAAACTTAAGAAGTCATTCTTATTGAAATAATAGCTTCAAAAATATTTTAGTAAATAATAATAATAATTTATGAGTTAAAGGGGAAAATAAAATTAATTAAAGACAAGATACAATGAGTTATAAATTAAAAGGGAAAACAAAATCAATTGAAGACAAAAATATAAATAATTGTCGATAAATTATTAACTATCTGAAAATTTTTTATTCTAATCGATGTCGATCTAATATTTTAAATTCACATTATTTTTGAATTATTATATTATTTGCTTTAATTAATAAAAAGCAAGTTAAAACATAAAATTATGAATTCAGTAGAAACAATATATACTTTCTCGTTGTTATAAAAAAATTAAATTGTGATAGAGATTATATACTATATAAATAAAAAAAATATTTATAGTTTTATGTATTTTACAAGAAAAAGACAAACTGATAAAATTAAAAAACAGACATAATAATAAAATTTATTATTATTTTGCACTTTTGGTTTCTTTTGATATTAATTGAAGAATTATAATACTGAAAAATTCACAATTATATATTGCTTTTAATTTTAATAATTAACAAAAATTTTATTTTATTTTAAATAAAAAATTCAAAATTTTGATTTAATGGATTTTGATAAACTTATAAAATGCAAATAAAAAAAAACATACTTATCCATAAAAAATAATTATATGTTATTTAAGAAGTTATAATAGATAAATTCATTTTAAATTTGGTATACATTTTAAAGTTAAATTAATAATATTATTATTATTTATGTTAGCCAAATAACCTCTATTTTGATTGTTAGCACTCAAATTGAATGATACATTTAATATATTTTTTAGATTCTTGATGCAGGAATATAGGATGCAAAATTACTGGAACATGATACATATAGCAGTCGTCCTCAAGCCTTAAACGATAGCTCCTGATACTTTAAAAAAGAAATAAAGTCACAGTAGTATTCACGGTAAGAAGTTTCGACCTCAAGGTTGACCGCTATTATATAATCCGAGATCATCTATCAATATGAACGACCGTACCTCAAATGACAAATATTTCAATACTTACAGTAGAGAATGCGATGGCAGGCGCGGTAAGAAGAACGGTCCTATGTTAGCACATCGCAACCATCTTTGAATCTTAGCGACCATCCATATATTTTAAAGTTGAAATCACAAACATTGACAATAGGATTCGAGGTCTAGAGTGAGCTCACAAGTTCAACGCAAGTCAACCAATTCGATCGCTATTCAAAAGAAAGGCGACCGCACCTTTCATATTTTGGCGGTAATTATTTTGACAAATAAATCTATGACATGTGAAATAGCCGTTAAAAGAGGATATTTAAAATATGAAAAGGGTGACCGTCCCGACAACTATAGGTTGGTATACGATGGACAAAAAATCTATGTCTGAGCATCAACACATGATCATTGAAAAACTTTCAAATGGAGCGACCGTTCATGATCAACAGACGACCGTGCTAAGTCCATAAGCGACCATTTATCATACTTGGACGACCGCTACCTGAGATAGACACATTCTTCTTGTAACAACTAGCCAAATAGAATAAGAACCCACTTAAATATTATTAGTAACGGCTAGTTGGACCTATATTGGCTCTCAATACCCAAGAAACTTCACTTACAATGGAGAAAAGTTTCTTTTAATAGCCAAGATCAATAATTTTCATCTCTTTACATTTAAAACTCTCTTTGTACTGGTTTCAAGTGTTGGGTGTGAGTATTAAATATCATTATAATTTTGAGTGTGAGTTTTGAAACACTTAGGTTTTGGAATGAGTCAGGGAAAACTTTTATTGGAGTTGTGAGGAAGTTACTCAAGCCATGTAAAAATTCGGTGTAAACTTGTGAAAACACCAAGTTAGAGTTGAGCTTGTAAAAACTCAAGATTAGTGATACTTTAACAAGTTGTTAAAGAAGTGGACGTAAGATTAAGGTAATCCGAAAAACTATAAACTTTTTGTGTTTGTGAGAGCTGAAATTTTTGCCCCCACTCCCGGTGGAATGGTTCTCGCTACTTCGGCACTGTTTAGGCTCAGGGCCTTAGAGAACACGGACCTAAGTCCTGAGAAAATGAAGTCGCCACCCGGACGGGGCCGAAAAAAAGAAAGGGGTGAATGACTCGATTCCTAAGGAATCCCTAACCCCCTAATGGATTTGAAAAATTGGATACGTGTGGGGAATGTGAGAAATGGCTCAACACACTCACAACGCCCGGTTCATTGGAACCGGCCTCCTTTGCAGGTCTTAATATTATAAAATTCTTAAGTATAACAATATTATCCATATACATGCAACAATTAAAATAAAGCATCATTATATTAAAATCCAAGCAACGTCCAAACAAAGCAAATAAATGGACACACATTCGAAGATGGAAACATGTCCTTACATCGTTTATGTCTAAACTAGATAGGACACCCACCGAAAGGTAGAAACATGTCCTTTACATTGGTCCAAAATATAAAAGCAATTTCAATTACATAATATTTAACTAATGAGGTACCCACAATATGGAAACATACCTCTTACAATTTTAATACTAAAACAAACAAATAATAACAATAAAGAAAATATCCATCCATGATAAATTAAATAAATCAAGAATTGAAATTAAATAAATCAATCCATCAAAGCATATAATAAACTACATAATCAAATTTAAAATTAAATAAAGCAAGTAAAGATATAAATTAGGGTTTACTGTTTCTATTTAAAGTTCTTTAATTAACATTTAGGGTTTTGGGATTTTAGTATTATTATTGTTATTTGTTTAGGCTACTGTAAAGGTTTTGAAAAATTGGAATGGATTAGGGTTTTATGAATTTCAGAAAGTAGTAAGGTTTTTTGGTTAATCAAATTAGGGTTTAGGGGTAACATTATGAAATTAGGGTTTTAGAATCTTAAGACATTAGGGTTTATAATTCATGGTTACTGGATTGTGATTTTAGTTTTATTAGATTATGGCTTTAGGGTTTAGATTAACTAGTTTGGGTTTTAAGTTCACTGAATTAGGGTTTAGAAAAACTTAGGGTTTACTATTTTGGTTTTCTGAGAAATTTAGGGTTTTTGGTATTTTAGAAAACATATTTAGTTTTAGGATTTAAGAAAACAGTTTAGAGTTTTATAAAAAAATTATGATTTTTAGAAAACGTAAAGAAAACTAGGGTTTGGAGATTTAAGAAAACATTTGGAGATTTTGGACAAAAAGTTATAGTGTAGATGAAAATAATTGGGAAAAACAATTTAGGGTTTTAAAGCTTTTGGAAACAGAAGAAACCTTTTAGGGTTTTTAAGGTTTTTGGAAATAGAAGAGTAATTTAGGGTTTGTGAAGTTTTTGGAAACAGAAGAGTAGTTTAGGGTTTTTAAGATGTTTGGAAGCAGAAGAGTAGTTTAAGGTTTGTGAAGTTTTTGGAAACAAAAGAGTAGTTTAGTGTTTTTAAGATTTTTGGAAGCAGAAAAGTACACTTTTAGGGTTCTTAAGGTTTGATCACTGATTAAGGTTACTGGATGAACATATTGCCATGTTTAATGATTTAAGTTACTTAGAAAAACAAACGATGGAAACATTGTAAATAATCATCAAATCAAAGATTTATAATCAAACCTCCGTTCGTTGGTTCCACCACATTTTGATTTCCGAATGAACAAAGACAAAGGCAAGGTTGCTGCCTTTGATGGATTTATTGCTTCTTGTTGCTAGCTTTTTTGCCGTTTCTTGCTTCTCTCAAATCTGAAGTCCCAAGTCTAGCTTAGTAACACAAATTTTTTATCCTCCCTTCAAAGTCCTAAGTTTTGCTCAGTAAAACAAATTTTTTGACCCCCCCTAATTCTGAGTTTTTAATGTGTTATTTATAGGAAAACTAATAAACCTACTTCTAATTGCTTAAGGAAATTAAAACCAATTAGAAAAAGAAACCAAAATCAAATAGAATTTGGTTTAGAAAAAAACTGTGTTGAAAAATTTCGCTGGCGAAAACTACGAGCGTTGGCCAAGAATTGCGTGCGAGCGAGCGAAGAAATTCCTGCGGGCGGGCACTAGGCAGCTAGCCAATAGGACATTCGGCAATGAAATTTTTTCATCACCGATTTTTTCGTTGCCAATTTTTTTTTATTTTTTTATTTTTATTTATTTATTTATTTATTAACTTTACCATTTTTATTTTTATTAAAAATTATAAATAATAAATGCTAAAATAAATATTATTTAATTAAAATACCACAAAAATTATTTTGGACTATATAAAAAATAACGGACCGGACTGGGTCAAAAATTAGGGGTATACAGTTTGCCCCCTGCTTGAACGATCTGAGACTTCAGTAAAAGAGAGTGAAGAGTAATAAGACTTAATTTTTCTGAGATGGTTGAGGTTTTGGGTTCTGGACTCGGTTCGAGTTCTGGACTCAAGAATAATTTTAGGTTCTAGTCCTAAGGGTAATTTGGGTTCTGGACCCGAGCTAAGTTTTGGACTTAAAAGAGATTTTAGATTTTGGACCCAAGGATAATTTGGGTTCTGGACCCTAGCAAAAAAAAACTTTTAAGAGAAATTTTAGATTCTGGACCTAAGGGTAATTTGGGTTCTGGACCTGAGCTAAGTTTTGGACTTAAAAGAGATTTTAGGTTTTGGACCTAAGGATAATTTGGGTTCTGAACCCGAGCTAAGTTCTAGACTTAAAAGAGATTTTAGGTTCTAGATCTAAGGGTAATTTGGGTTCTGGACCCGAGCTAAGTTCTGAACTTAAAAGAGATTTTAGGTTTGGGACCTAAGGATAATTTAGGTTCTGGACCCGAGCTAAGTTCTAGACTTAAGAGAGATTTTAGGTTCGGGACCTAAGGGTAATTTGGGTTCCGGACCCGAGCTAAGTTCTGGACTTAAGAGAGATTTTAGGTTCTGGACCTAAGGATAATTTGGGTTCCGGACTCGAGCTAAGTTCTGGACTTAAGAGAGATTTTAGGTTCTGGACCTAAGGATAATTTGGGTTTTGGACCCAAGTTAAGAGAGATTTAATTATCTGCAAAAAATAATTATAGTCAGTAGTATACTAAAGGAATTTGCAAAAAATTTAACTAATTTTTACCATTCATATGCATATATCTTCTCCTTGCCCCTGCGTGTAAAAATATTTTAAAAGTATAAAAATATTTATTTACACGCAAGTATTTGAAAGATTAAATTGAATAATTGAATTTTCTATTTATTTACTATGTAGTCACTGTTCATGCACTATTTACTATTCGTAAATAGTAACATACTATTTGTAAATAGTAACTTACTATTCATCAATAGTGAAATTTACTTGTTGAATTTTATTTTTTCTCTATATAAACGACTAATTTCTTCATTTCATTCACAGCAAATTTTTCATTCCATTCATTCATAGCTATAAGCCTTTCAAGTTTAGCATACAGTTTTGAAAAAAATGCATTCTTTAAGATCAGGAACTCATTCTAATGTTGAGTTATTAAAGAACAAAATAAGAAACTTCAAGAAGAGTTGGCCGCTAGTCATCAGCAGGTTTCCCATTTTAAAAATTTGTACCATCAGTCAGAGCAAAATTTTTGAGACTTTCGATTTTAGGGGATGAGAGATCCTGGTGCTTCTTCATCTAAAGGCCCCCAAACTGATGACCATGAGATTCTTTCATCTACTTCTGATGAGGACCGTTATAGATAGAAACTCCAAGAGATAATAGAGATTTTGGTGCTCTTGCTTCGGGTGGACTTGGGACCGGTGATTTGCCTCCTCCTCCAACAGGCGATGATTTTTTCATAGCTTTATTTGATGATCTACCACCTCCTTCTTAGTGATGTATCAATATTGTGTCAATTGAGGAAACATTATATAATAATTATAAAAATAATAATGACAATATATAATTTTTATCTTTACTGCATTAGTCCAAAATATAAAAACTATTTAAATTACATGATATTTAACTAATGAGGTACCCACAAAGTGAAAACATACCTCTTACAATTTTAATACTAAAACAAATAAATAATAACAATAAAGAAAATATTCATCCATGATAAATTAAATAAATCAAGTATTGAAATTAAATAAATCAACCATCAAATCATATAATAAACTACATAATCAAATCTAAAATTAAATAAAGCAAGTAAAGATACAAATTAGGGTTTACTATTTCTATTTAAAGTTCTTTAATTAACATTTAGGATTTTGGAATTTTAGTATTATTATTGTTATTTGTTTAGGCTACTGTAAAAGTTTTGAAAAATTGGAATGGATTAGGGTTTTATGAATTTAAGAAAGTAGTAAAGTTTTTTGGTTAATCAAATTAGGGTTTAGGGGTAACATTATGAAATTAGGGTTTTGAAATCTTAAGACATTAGGGTTTATAATTCAAGGTTATTGAATTGTGATTTTAGGTTTACTGTATTGAGTTTTAAGGCTTAGATTTATTTGTCATAAGATTTTAAGGTTTTAAGGATTAGGATTTAGGAAAACTTAGGGTTTACCGTATTAGTTTTGAGAGAATTAGGATTTTTGATATTTTAGAAAACATATTTGGTTTTACAATTTAAGAAAACAGTTTAGAGTTTTATAAAAATAATTATGATTTTTAGAAAACATGAAGAAGATTAGAGTTTGGAGATTTAAGAAAACATTTGGAAATTTTGGACAAAATGTTATGGTTTAGATGAAAATAGTTCGGGGAAAATAGTTTAGGGTTTTAAAACTTTTGGAAGCAGAAGAATAGTTTTAGGGTCTTTAGGGTTTTTGAAAACAGGAGAGTAATTTAGGGTTTGTGAAGTTTTTGGAAATAGAAGAGTAGTTTAGGGTTTTTAAGATTTTTGAAAACAGAAGAGTAGTTTTAGGGTTCTTAAGGTTTAGATCATTGACTAATGCTACTGGAAGAATGTATGATACATTACTAAGTTTAATAATTTAGATTACTTAGAAAAAAAATGATGGAAACATTGTAAATAACATCAAACCAAATATTTATAATCAAACCTCCGTTCGTTGGTTCCTCCACAATTTACTTTTGGATGAAAAAAGACAAAAGTAGTGTTGCTGCCTTTGAATAGATTGTTGATTGCTTCTTGTTGTTAATGTCCCTTGTGCTAGGGTTTTTCTGTCTCTTTTTACTCCGATCCAATCAAAGTTCAAAGTCCAAAGTTTAGATCAGTAAAACCAATTTTCGACCTCCTAAATTCTGAGCTTTAATGTGTTATTTATAGAAAAAATTATAAGCCTACTTCTAATTGTTTAAGGAAACTAAAATTAATTAGGAAAAGAAACCAAAACCAAATAGAATTTAGTTTCGAAAAAACTGCGTTGGAAAATTGCGCTGGCGAAAAAAACTGCTGCAGAAACTACGAGAATTTCGAGCGCTGGCTGGGGCGGGTGGCCAATTCCACTTTTGTCAATAAATTTTTTCATCGCCGATTTTTATTTTTATTTTTATTTTTTATTATTTGTTTATTTATTTTTATTTATTTTATTATTTTATTATTTATTTTTTATTATTATAAAAAATTATAAATAATAAATACTAAAATAAATATTATTTAATTAAAATACCACAAAAATTATTTTGGACTATATAAAAAATTATCGAACCAGACTGGGTTAAAAATTAAGGGTCTACAGTTTGCCCCCTGCTTGAACGATATGAGACTACAGCAAAAAAGAGTGAAAAGTAATAAGACTTAATTTTTTAGATGGTTGAGGTTTTGGGTTATGGACCCAGTTCGAGTTCTGAACTCAAGGATAATTTTAGATTCTGGACCTAAGTGTAATTTGGGTTCTGGACCCGAGCTAAGTTCTAGACTTAAAAGAAATTTAAGGTTCTGGACCTAAGGATAATTTGGGTTCTGGACCCGAGCTAAGTTCTGAACTTAAGAGAGATTTTAGGTTCTGGACCTAAGCGTAATTTGGGTTCTAGACCCGTGCTAAGTTCTAGACTTAAGAGAGATTTTAGGTTCCGGACCTAAGCGTAATTTGGGTTCTAAACCCGTGCTAAGTTCTAGACTTAAGGAAAACTTTAGGTTCTGGACCTAAGGGTAGTTTGGGTTCCAGACCTAAGGGTAGTTTGGGTTCTGGACCTGAGCTAAGTTTTGGACTTAAAAGAGATTTTAGGTTCTGGACCTAAGCGTAATTTGGGTTCTAGACTCAAGCTAAGTTTTGGACTTAAGATTAATTTGGGTTCTGGACCCGAGCTAAGTTCTGGACTTAAAAGAGATTTTAGGTTCTGGACCTACGGGTAATTTGGATTTTGGATCCGAACTAAGTTATGGACTTAAGAATAATTTGGGTTCTGGACCCGAGCTAAGTTCTAGACTTAAAAGAGATTTTAGGTTTTGGACCTAAGGGTAGTTTTAGTCAGTAGTATACTAAAAGAATTTTTAAAAAATTTAGCTAATTTTTAATATACACACGCACATATCTTCTCCTTGCCCCCTGCGTGTAAAAATATTTTAAAATTTCAAAAATATTTATATACACGCAAGTATTTAAATGATTAAATTGAATAATTGAGTTTCCTATTTATTTATTGTGTAGTCACTATTCATGCACTATTTACTATTTATAAATAGTAACCTATTATTTATAAATAGTAAAATTTACTTTTTGAATTTTTTTTCCTTTGTCGTTCTTCTATATAAACGACCAATTTCTTCATTTCATTCGCAGCAAACTTCTTCATTTCAACTATAAGCCTTTCAAGTTTAGCATACAGTTTTGAAAAAATGCATGCTTCAAGATCATGAACTCATTCTAATGATGAGTTATTTGAATTTATTCGGCGGCATGAAGATGAAAATATAAGTCTACTAGCCAGGATGCTGCTTCATCGTAGTTCAAATAAAAAAAGCAAGGTAATTATTTATTTTAACAGCAAATTATTTTTGTTTTTTGTTTCTTTTTTTTTGTTTCCGTTTTTTTCTTTTTGTTTTTATTTTATTTGTTTTTGTTTCCTCTTATATATATATATATTTTTCATTTTTTCATTTTGTTTGTTGTTTTTGTTTTTTATTTTTGTTTTTATTTTTTTTGTTTTTTCTTTTCATATATTTTTTAGTTTTTTAGAAAATTTAGAAAAAATATATTAATTTAAGAATTTAAGTAAATAGAATATAAATTAATTTAGCCTAAAAATCGGTGGTATTGATATAATGATATACTTATCTCGTGTTAACTTACCTGGCTTCGTGTTAGTGTGATCGTTGCGTTATTCGAGGCGAAGGGTGTATCTACAAAGCCTGACAATGGTATGATGTAGCGCCTTCTCGGGTAAGGCAGATTATCCGAGATTGCGGTTTTGAGAGCTTCATCTTACAATTACCATCCGAGGAGTATCCGATAGACTGGAGCGTGATCTAGGCGCTTACAGAACGATGGTTGGACACAACTCCTACTTTTCACTTGCCTATTGGAGAGATGACAATTGGTCTGATCGATTATACAGCTATAACTGGTATCCGGTATGATGGCCTTCCGGTTCCTCTTACCAATGATATTCTGACATTTGAAGAAATTCAACAATTAATTGGTATGGAACCATCATTTAAAGGGCCTTTCAAGATAAAAATTGAGGCAATTCGTAGTTATTGGATGAGCTACGAAGGACGGGTTCACAGAGACATAACCCAACAGTATGCTCGAGGATTTTTGTTACATTTGCTTAGGTTGATCATTTTAGGTAGCACCGAATTCGCCATCCATTTGTCAGTGTTGAGGGCCCTTACTTATATGAGGATGGTACTACTTTACGGCTAGGGTGAAGCTGGTCTTGCCAGTCTTTACCATAGACTTGACAAAATTTGCCGAAATAAAAAGTCTTTTATTGGCTTTATGGCGGTTATCGAGGTACTCTTCTTCCACCAATGTCAATTCCATTCTTATTCTTGTATGAATTTGATTTTTATTATTGTTGTAGGCATGGGCATATGAGCACGATCTTGTGAGGGTGCCTGGTATTTTTCGAGAGAGAGTTGAGTATTCGAGATTAAATTTTTTATTGTCAGAGCGTGTAGAAGTTCCCAGCTCTCACCATGTGCATACCCAACGATTTGTCTTGAGCTGCCTAACCTGGGACCAGGTAAGATAACATTAGTATACTTTAAAATTTATATAAAATTTTACTTACCTTATGTCTTTTTGTAGGTGAATTTGTCTTGGTGGAACCCAGAAGAGCGGACAAACTGGACTTCCTTCATGAATGTTGCGCTGCCTTTTCAAAATACTCGTCGAGTCATCGTCGGCCCTGTGTCTAATGGCTGGTTTCTCAGAAAGAGAGTATACGAGTGGTTTCTTGGTCCCGAGTAGTGGAGGATCCCGATGCGTTGCCCGAAATATACTTTAAATATTATATCAATGCCGAAAAATGCATGGTGGTTGGCCCGGCACGGTTATGATGTTGAAATATTTCTCTATCCACCGAGTGCATCTTATACCCAGTTTATTCGAATTGGGCTTTTGAACTTTGACGTATCTCCTGTTGGTGTATGGGAAATTTCTAAAGAAAATGAGGATAGAGATGAAGAGGAACATCATGGAGAGGGAGGAGAGTTTGTTCCACATCTCGAGGCTAGCACTTCTCAGGTAAACTTTTACCATTTTTTCATTGTAATCGCTTCTTTCTTAACTTATTTTGACTTTTTTTAATGATTGTTGTAGGTTGCTGGCTCATTTGATCATGAGGTTGGACCTTCTTTTACTACTCCTTCATTTGTTCATTCTAGTCCACCAGATATGTCATCTAACCACAGGGTATTAATATGAATTACCTGGTAAGTTTTCCTGCTTCATGGTAATATATGCTATATGTATGCATGATTATGTATGCTCTTACTCTTTTTCTTTTTGGCTCACAACAGATGCTTGAAGAACAAAATAAGAAACTTCAATAAGAGTTGGCCGCTAGTTGTCAGCAGGTTTCCCATTTTGAAAATTTGTACCATCAGTCAGAGCAAAATTTTTGAGACTTCTAGTTTCAGGGGATGATAGATCCTGGTGCTTCTTAATCTAGAGGCCCCCAAACTGATAGCCATGATATCCTTTTGTCTACTTTTGATGAGGATCGTTACAATTGAAACTTCAAGATAATAAAGATTTTGGTGCTCCTGCTTTGGGTGGACTCGGGACGGGTGATTTGCCTCCTCCTCCAACAGGTGATGATTTTTTCAGAGCTTTATTTGATGATCTACCACCTCCTTCTTCGTGATGTATGAACATTGTGTCAATTGAGGAAACATTGTATAATAAGTATAAAAATAATAATGACAATATATAATTTTTATCTTTACTGCAACTCTCCTTCCTTTTTTTTATTTTAAAATCAAATGTTGGCTTTCCCAAATCAATGTCAATGTACCTCAGGACTTGATTTTCTGAATTAACATATCTATAATATGACAACCCTAATTACCATACTAAACTCAAGATTCATTTCTATTTAAGCAAGAATTGTTGCACTTCAGATAGGCACATACACATTACTTAGTCAAAGGTCTTATTTGAGTTTGAATATTGTCTATCTCATATGCATGCTTATCTAAAATATCTCCACTAATAGACTCTACCTACCAAGAGAGATCAACAGGTCTTTGATAGGCTTGAAATGGGGCCTATAAGGGACATGGGTTAAATGAAAGGCCATTTTGAGATAGGAGCTGATGTGACACAATGGACAAACCCTCACACTTCTTATTTGAACTTTAAGTAGCTTGGAGGCAATCTTGCTAGACTCCAAATTCCTTCTATCTTCTTGGCATTAATTTGGATCTTGATTGGGACAGTCTTTGCCCTTGCAAAAAGTTTGGTACCCATATTCATTTATTTTCTTCTTCTCCCTTTTCGTTCTTTTTTATTTTCTTGCTCTTCTTTTCTTTAAGCATTTTATCATTTTGTCATTCTTCCTTATAGGACTGTCAAGTGCAGAACTTTCAAGAACTGGATGGTCTTTCTCCTTTTTCTCTGATTTTGATTGAATCTTTGGTTGGGTTGGACCAATTCATGTCAAACTATCCTTATGAACCAAATAGAAGCCTTTTGCTATTTTAGGTAAAAGATAACTCAGTTGGTTTTCTGAACTGCCTTTTTGGGTTTTATCTTTCTTTTTTTCTTCTTCTTCTTCTTCTTTTTTTATTTATCCTTTTTTCTTCTTTTTTTTTACTTTCTTTTCTTCTTGTTTTTTTTTTGTTCTAGCTCTAAAAGAGTTGTCTTGTTTGTACCAACTTGGATTTCTAATAATGGATGAGCGGAGGGACATAAATTTCCTTTAACAGGGATAAATCATTTGTTACTCTGATGTTGTCTTGATATATTGGAGATATTAGAAAAACTTCAACTACCATTATGGTCTTGAGAACTTCAACTACCCTTATGGTCTTAAGAACTTTAACTATCTTCATGGTCTTGACTATTCATTTCTTTCTTTGATCTTCTTGCCTCTTCATCTTAGTGATCATAAGACTTGTCAAAAGTATCACAACAGCTCAGGGTAGGTTGTTGAGGTTATATGCCAATGAAAAGAAAGCTAAAACTTTATGAAGGCTTAAAGGGACAACTAGGGATTGATATTTAATTGGGTAGATACTAGTTGTTGGCTAACCAAACAATGCCTAGATCATCTCTCCCTTAAATAAGCAGAGTTCAATTTTGCCTCGAAAATTTATCAAAGTATGTTCTAAGACTGATTAGGACCTAGACAAAGGTAATTATGTAGGAGCCCTCTCTAAGTAAGCATACACAACTCAATGCTATAGAGCAATTCCTCACCTAGTAAAGTCATTCAAGTCATGATGCATAAATATATTAATTTATGAACATCAAGCTAGATTCCTCATTGGTTAAGCACCAAAATGAACAAAGACCAACAAAAATTTTATGAAAGTAATTTATTCAAATGAATTTAAATTTGAAAAAGCAAGATTGTTCCAATTAAATATTAAAGAAAGCAAAATTGAAAAGCAAGATTCAAGCTAAGGAAAGTTTGCTGAGTTAAGCTTCTTTTCCTTTCACATCTTCAATATCCCCATCTTGAAAGGATGATAAAATAAAATCTTCTTCCAATCCTTTTCCTGCCATGAAAGTTGTTGGTGGTGGCACTCTGTTAAACTTAGGCAGAGGATTGCTTTTGGTATTGGGCTTATCCGGCTCAGGCAACTTGCCATTATCAATTAAATTCTGGATCTCATGCTTCAATCAGGTACATCTATCGGTCTCATGTCTTTGAGTCTAATGAAACTCACAAAAGGCTTTAGTATTAAATTTTTGGGGTAAAGGATTTGGCAAAGGTCGAGGGGCTAATGTATGTAATAGTCCCTTCTTTTGTAGCTTGTTGAAGACCCAAGATAAAGGCTTCCCCAGATCTGAAAACTGCCTTCTATTTGCTTGACTAGTTGTATTAACATCAACTTCTTTTTGCGTGCTTTGATTTCCAGACTGGTAGTTCCCTTTCTCATTCCTTCTTGCCGAAAAGTGATTCTTTTCCCTTTCCCATTCTTCAATTTGCAGACCGGCTTGAAGAAGATCTTTGAAATCACAGATAAGTGTATGAGACATCCTTTCATGAAGACTAGGCACCACCCCTCTCACAATCATCCTTATTTGATCAAATTTATCAGGCCTCTTCTTGAGCAAAGCAGCCTTATTTCTCCTTCTTTTGACATAGTCTACAAAATTCTCATTTGGCCTTTGTCTAATAGACTCAACTTCCATTAAGGTAACTTCCATCTCGACATTATACCCATATTGCTGCATGAAAGCCTTGTATAACATGTCCTAATCTTTTTGAGTACTTTCCTATAAGGTGTTGAACCAATTTTAGATAACAGGGTCCAATGAGAGCATAAAGTACCTTAAAGTTTGAGTCTTAGTAGCTCGTGTAGATTGCATAGCAGTGAAATACTGCTTCACATGGAGATGAGGATTCCAGTACCATTGTACCCAGCGAAGGAAGGCATCTTGAACTTATAAGGGACCTCCTCATCTTATTCAAATAGTTTGTCAATCTCGGACATCTCTTCGATTTTCAGCTTCTTCTCAAATTTCTTTTCTAAATCAGCAATCATCTTCTCAACATCAAACATCTCGGTCTTTTCAACAGTTGTCTTCTCAATAACCTTTAGCTCCTTTTTGTCTTGAGGATCTTGGAAGTATTGAGCCCAGTCATCATCATCATCAAGGACTACCTTATCATTATCAAAAGCCACTTCACCAACTTTAGCCTTCCCCTTGTCTTTCTTGGTGCTAGCAGATGCTTCAGCATTGTTTCCTAAAATTGTAGCTAATTGGTTCTTCATAGTCTAAGCAGAGCCTCTTTTATTTCTTCCATCTTGGCATTGAGGGCGTCGTCCACCATTCTTTGAATTTTTTCGGGCTCCATTGCTTTTGGTGAGCAAGTGATTGAGTTGTTACTAGATTCTTCATCTCCGGCATAGGTCGGATTGTCGTAAGTTTTTGAATTGTCGTAATCCAGGGCTGTGAGCCAGAGAGGTTCAATGATATGAGATGCAAATGTATGTATGCATGTATGCACAAACAATCAACAAACAAGGATAACTAGGACGTTCCTTCCAACCTTATAACATCCATACACGAATGGCGAGTCTCTTTTTCTAGGTATATGGTTAACAAAATACCAACATAGAGTATCTTATTTTTGAATAATTCCCTCGGACATTTCAACCAATAGTTATATTTTCAAAAATGGAAATCAGTCTATGATAATTCCCATTAATTAGGTTTTAATCCATTCAACCAACTAAAGTAGCCTTTATGCTATATTGGATTAAAACTATATTAAGAGGTTTATTATAGATAGATTTCTCACTTGAAAAAGTAACTAATAATTCATACCAAAAATAAGCCCATGGTTAATTATTCTTAGTATAAACTAGGCTCACAATTGATTTTTGGTATTTCGTAATTGACCTAAATAATTGCAAGCTCTTTGTAAGAAAAGGATGAAAATAACTTTGTTTCTAAGCCCATTGTAAAAAGATTTTAGAAAAAAAAATGGATTTTGGGCTTTGTATTTGGGTCATGAGAAAAGAATTTTTGATTTATTTTTTAGAAAAGTTTTATGTACAAAGACCATCTTAAAAAGTCTTGAAAATAGCTTTGGTCTTTTGGATTTAGAGAAAAATTTATTTTGAACTTACAATACATATAGGTCATATTAGAAAAAGAACAAACTAAATAAGCCATGATTTAAGCCAAGATAAATTAACCATAATCAAACAACAAGCATTTGGGGTAAAAATCTAAGGAAAGTAACTAGGCCAATCACATGAGCTTTAGTCTTTGGGTTAAAAGGCTCGGGTTTCCATAGCAAGTATATACCAAATGGTACGATACTATGAGTGGTTATGCCATGCTCGATCTTCATACCTTGAGTAAAAGTATGGTGTCCCTTACATAATACAACACAGGTAACACGGGTATCCTAACTCACGCACACGTTGTAATCTAATATGATGCAATGGATAACATCATTATAAGAAAGAATAGAATAATATAAAGACCAACGGAATCAACTTCTCTTATCCCTAGTGAAGTCACCACTGTGAGCAGGGATTTTTGCCCCCACTCCCGGTGGAATGATTCTTGCGACTTCGACGCTGTTTAGGCTTGGGGCCTTAGAGAACACGAACCTAAGTCCGGAGAAAATGGAGACGCCACCCGGACGGGCCGGAAAAAAGAAAGGGATGGATGACTCAATTCCTAAGGAATACCCAACCCCCTAATGGGTTCGGAAAGTTGGGTACATTTGGGGAAGGTGAGAAATGGCCCAACACCCCACAACGCCCAGTTCATTAAAACTAACCTCCTTTGCAGGTCTTAATATTATAAAATTCTTAAGTATAACAATATTATCCATATTACATGCAATAATTAAAATACAGCATCATTATATTAAAATCCAAGAAATGTCCAAATAAAGCAAATAAATGGATACCCATCCGAAGATGGAAACATGTCCTTACATCATCCATGTCTAAACTAAATAGGACACCCAGCGAAAGGTGGAATCATGTCCTTTACATTGGTCCAAAATATAAAAGCTATTTAAATTACATGATATTTAACTAATGAGGTACCCACAAAGTGGAAACATATCTCTTATAATTTTAATACTAAAATAACCAATAATAACAATAAAGAAAACATCCACCATGATAAATTAAATAAATCAAGAATTGAAATTAAATAAATCAATCCATCAAAGCATATAATAAACTACATAATCAAATCTAAAATTAAATAAAGCAAGTAAAAATACAAATTAAAGTTTACTGTTTCTATTTAAAGTTCTTTAATTAATGTTTAGGGTTTTGGGATTTTAGTATTATTATTGTTATTTGTTTAGGCTATTGCAAAGGTTTTAGAAAATTGGAATGGATTAGGGTTTTATGAATTTAAGAAAGTAGTATGGTTTTTTGGTTAATCAAATTAGGGTTTAGGGGTAACATTATGAAATTAGGGTTTTGGAATCTTAAGACATTAGGGTTTATAATTCATGGTTAATGGAATGTGATTTTAATTTTATTAGATTATGTCTTAAGGGTTTAGATTAACTAGTTTGGGTTTTAAGTTCACTGAATTAGGATTTAGGAAAATTTAGGGTTTACTATTTTGATTTTTTGAGAAATTTAGGGTTTTTGGTATTTTAGAAAACATATTCGGTTATAGGATTTAAGAAAATAGTTTAGAGTTTAATAAAATAATTATGATTTTTAGAAAACGTAAAGAGAACTAGGGTTCAGAGATTTAAGAAAACATTTGAAGATTTTGGACAAAAAGTTATGGTGTAGATGAAAATAGTTGGAAAAAATAATTTAGGGTTTTAAAGCTTTTGGAAACATAAGAAACCCTTTAGGGTTTTTAAGATTTTTGGAAACAGAAGAGTAATTTAGGGTTTGTGAAGTTTTTGGAAACAAAAGAGTAGTTTAGGGTTTTTAAGATTTTTAAAAGCAGAAGAGTATTTTAGGGTTTTTAAGATTTTTGAAAGCAGAAGAGTACACTTTTAGGGTTTGTGAAGTTTTTGAAAACAGAAGAGTAGTTTAGGGTTTTTAAGATTTTTGTAAGCAGAAGAGTAGTTTAGGGTTTGTGAAGTTTTTGGAAACAAAAGAGTAGTTTAGGGTTTTTAAGATTTTTGAAAGCAGAAGAGTACACTGTTAGGGTTCTTAAGGTTTGACCACTGATTAAGGTTACTAGATGAACATATTACCAAGTTTAATGATTGAAGTTACTTAGAAAAACAAATGATGGAAACATTGTAAATAATCATCAAATTAAATATTTATAATCAAACCTCCGTTCGTTGATTCCTCCACAATTTGATTTCTGGATGAACAAAGACAAAGGCAAGGTTGCTACCTTTGATGGATTGATTGCTTCTTGTTGCTAGCTTTTTTGCCATTTCTTGCTTCTCTCAAATCTGAAGTCCCAAGTCTAGCTTAGTAACACAAATTTTTTATCCTCCCTTCAAAGTCCCAAGTTTTGCTCAGTAAAACAAATTTTTCGACCCATCCTAATTCTGAGTTTTCAATGTGTTATTTATAGGAAAACTAATAAACCTACTTCTAATTGCTTAAGAAAATTAAAACCAATCAAGAAAAGAAACCAAAATCAAATAGAATTTGGTTTCGGAAAAAACTGTGTTGAAAAATTTCACTGGCAAAAACTGCGAGCGTTGGCCTAGAATTGAGAGCGAGCGAAGAAATTCCTACGGGCGGGCGCTGGAAGGCCAGTCAATTCGCCGCAGAAATTTCCTGCTGCAAATTGGCCTGGCCATTTGGACATTTGGCGACGAAAAAATTTCGTCGCCGATTTTTATTTTTATTTATTTTTTATTATTTTTTATTAACTTCACCATTTTTATTTTTATTAAAAATTTAAAAAATAATAATAAATATTAAAATAAATATTATTTAATTAAAATATCATAAAAATTATTTTGGACTATATAAAAAATAATAAACCGGGCTGGGTCAAAAATTAGAAGTCTACAGTTTGTTCTTCTATACTCTATTATTCTCTTGATTTATTTGATTTTAAATTTTAAATTTATCATCACTTCTTCAAAACAATTAATTCACTCTCTCTCTCTTGTTTATCATCTTGGAACAATAATTTATTTATCTATTTGTCATATAAAATTTAACATTTACTCAATTTTGACATAAATTAATATTATAATTTCTTTAATAATTCATATAATTTTATTAATTATTTCCTAAAGTGAGGATAATTCCTTTTGAGATAAAATAAGGGAACACATATTAAAGTGGTATAGCTATGTGAAATAAAGAATTAATGATATTCATGTATTTTAAGATAAATATAATTAGGAGAGATAATAGTAGGCCTGAACTAACTATGAAAAAAAATAGTTTAGAATAATCTTATAACCTTATATATATCTCTCTGAATATATAGCTCATAATCGCTTTGAGCGTGAAAGAAAATTAATACAACTAATCCTAATTAATTTAGAGTTAAAACTTAATTATTTGAGAGTTGAGTTGAATTGAATTATTGGAGTCATAAGAATATGATAAAATCATGATTCGTGAAAATGTAAAATGATTTTAATTCGACTGAGGCAACGTTGATTGATTTATGTTATCTTCAATAGCCAAATTTGAAATCATAACTCTCAAGTAACGTATTTTACTACATATTTCTAAAAAAATGTCCTATAAGATACTCAAGATATAAAAATGGTATTGAATTATTGGTTCTATAGCTATTGTAATTTTCAAGAGTAAAAGATTCACACAAGTAGATATAATCTAATTACAATAAATTCATATATAAAGTTCTAATAATGTATTTATATTTAATTTCTTCTTTATGCTTAAAAACGAACCGCATGTATTATAAATTAGGATGAATCAAAATTATAAATTAGGTTTTCTTTAATATATTATAAATTAGGTTAAAATAAAAAGAATTTCATTCTAATCAAAATTTACCATCTTAATTAATAAGCAAAAATTTTCTATATTTAGAATTTCACAAATATATTAAAATAAGCTATATTTAAATATGTTAGGAAGACTTGCAAGGCTAACTTGGCATAAATGAATTGCAACTTTTAGGGCTTAAGTTTTTGGGTACTTGTAAAAAGTATTTGAACAAAAAGACAAAGCTTGACTTAAAAGGCCTCACAATCACAAAGTTTTATAATATTCTAATTTTGGAATTGGAAGCAAACATTTTCAAAATGCATGGATGCCTTCCAGCGAGGAGTCGAAGACTTTAGACCTTTGTGTTTTACATTACTTGAAATTTTAAAAAATTTAGATACATTGTATGTATGTACAAGCAGTAATGGAATCATATAACAAAATTTCAATTTTGAGTTATTCTTTGATTTCAAGCTGGAATGCACTACAAGTTGCAAATGTAGCTTATTAATTGATTTTTCACTTAATTAGTGGTTCTATTTTCCTGTTACTTACAGGTTTCTAATTATTCTTTTGATAAGATTTTAAGGCTTTTAATCAAATTTGGTTGATTTTTTTTTGGCTACATTAGCAGTTGTCTTGTCCTATTATGATTTAAAGCATATATATGAGAGTGTTTTTTTAATCTAAAAAAAATCCTATTGAATAATTGTTTTTAATTAAGTTAATTATCCGATATAAATTAAACGTCAATTTAATATTTCACCTCTTACTTTCCAATAAAATAATATTTTTTTTCTTAAAAAGGTGTAAGATTTCTTTTTCAATTTTAAAATACGGTTGAATTTCAATATCTATTCTTAAAAAGTATAGTGTTTAATTTACTGATTAAAATTAACGTTTAAGAATGAACTTAAAAATTTAAGAAAAATTATAGTGTTTTTTTCATTGTCTTTGTCGTCGTCGTCGACATCATCATCATCATCTTTATTATTATTATTATTTTGTGAATTCTAAGTAAATATTACCTTTTTTATTCTTTTACTCAAAAAATTGTAAAATTTTGATGTTTAATTAAAATCTTTAAAAATTAATTTTAATATATTGAAACAGTTAATTGTCTATATTTTAAGTAAAATATAAAAAAATAATAAATTAAAATTTCAAAGCTAATAAATCATTTGAACTGTGTTAGACAGTTGAAAACATAAATATATTATTTGGTCTAACTATTTTAGTGGTTTAATTTGATTTTAATTTTTAAACAATTATTATTATTAGTTTGTTTTGAAAAGTATTCTAGTGTGTGTGTGTCTATATATATATATTGTTGCTTTCTTTGATTTTGAAATCGAGTTCCAAGTATTTAACATGTATAAAATCAATAAAAAAAATAACGTGCAATAAACTTTTATCACCAAATCATCACATCACCGATAATTTGATTTAATGTTTCATATGGGTGTACACGGGTCGGGTCGGGTCGGGCCGGGTTGGACCCCGGTCCGACTTTTCTTCAGGCTGCATTTTGCAGCCCGTGGCCCGACTCAAAACCCGATTTGCCTGAGTCACTTCCGGTTTAGTCGGGCCTAGCTGGGTTCGGGCTGGCCCAATTTTTTTAAAATTAAAAAAAATAAATTTTCTTAAAATTTTAATAAAATTTACCTATAAATATTACTTTAAAAATTTATTATACTAAATTATATCTAATAATATATAAATTATTATATCAATATTTATATATAATATTTTAAAATTTTCAAAAAAAATTACCAAAATATAAATTAAAAAAAAATAAAAAAAATTAATATCTCGGACCGGGTCGGGCCGGCCCGAGAATTTTTATCTCAATCCGAGGCCCGACCCGAATGTAGCTCGGGTTGAACTTTAAAACCCATGGCTCGACCCTAGTATGGGTTCGGACCGGGTCGGATTGTTCGGGCTACGGGCTTCATGTGCAGGGCCACGGGTATAGATGAAGCCCACATTGTCATATTTTTACAATTTATATATGATATAGATATGTTATATATATATGTTATAAAATTTTTTAAAAATATATAAAAATTAACTTTATTTTTAATATTATTTTATAAAATAATACCTTTAAGAGAAAATAATATAATTTCGTAAAAATTTCTCAAAAAAAATTTTAAGAAACATCATTTCGTAACATCATTTTATATATTTTAGATTATTGTATATATGTTAGAGATATATCATGTATATATTATGCATATATTATGTTTTAGCCGCTATATATTATACAACCTTTATATATTGCTTAATTATAGTATATATATAATAAATAAGTGTCTTATAAATTTTATATGTTGATTAATTATAGTATATATATTATAAATATATTGCAGATATATTATTATTTATTTTATCAGTATTATATATATTATATATATTTATTTTTTTTATATAATAAAATATAATAATAAAAAAATTTTTATGAATAAAAAATATATAAAAATAATAAAAAAAAAGAAAAAAATTACAAAAATTGAAAAAAAAAAGAAAAAACAACGTAAAAAATATAAAGAAATAAAAAAAAGCCTATCGTAATATTGAAAAAAAAATTTGTCCATTATACTTTTGAAAACATAAATTCAAAAAAAAAAAGTATCCTGTATAATTTTTTCTATAAATTATGGGTAGAGACGTGTGTTGCTTTTATCTAGGTCTCATATCTAGGTCTCATGTTCGAATCTCCTATGTGTTCCTCTTACTCAACAGTAATTTATTAATATATATACACATAAATTATGATTTTTAGCAGTAGTATATTATTTATATTAAATATTATTAATAATATATAATTTAAAATATTTCTTCATTAATAATGTATTATTATAATTGTATTTGTATTAATAAAGTATATATACACTGTTTATTTTGATGATTACATATAGATTTGGAGGAGCCATTTTGAAAGCCAATTTGTAAAATTAAAGAATCCATTTTTTATATCTCCCTCATGCATTCAAGTCGCAACAATGCAATTAGGCTGAGACAATTTTTTTTATGAAACTTAATTAATAAATATAAATTCATAGTATACTAAATGAAAAGAAGTTAAATTAAACCCAATATTATACTACATGAAAGAAATCAAAGAAAGAGAATTGAAATTAATAAGATGATTTTGGAGAAATTAATGGAACGTTTCCTGAGCCTAACATTACATTTTAATTTAGAATGTTAAAAAATTATATTTATGAATTCTTTTTATTTATATATCTTTTATTAAATCTATTTTTTTCGGATGTGAAATTTTTCTACGTCTAAATCAAATAGAATTTCAATTAAGATTAAATTTATATCATACCCAAAAAAAGAAACCAAACCAAAGAGAACTGAAATAAAAATAGATCATATTGAATAAATTGAACTAAAGATAATTGAAATTCCAACCCAAGTTATGACATAAAAAGATAGAAATATGCGCATGGAAACTCAAATAATATCAAAGAAAAGAAATCAAATCTAAGAAAATTAAAATGAAAACAGAAAAACGAAACTAAAATGGATTGAAATCCTAGTTCCAGATGCATCATATTGATAATTGATATAGATTTAGATGAATTAATTTATTTACATTTTCTCAATTTTACATGTTAGATTATAAAATTGAATAGATTATTTTTATATTAAAGGTTCAGTATATTTATAATTAAGAGAAAATTATATCATATATTGTATTTTTAGTTTCAGTTTTAGTTTTACTGTTGTTTTTTCATTTATAACTTATTTATTTTTCACTTTTTTACTTTTTTTACTTTTTATTTTTTTTTTAAAAAAAATTTCATATCACACTACTTTTTTACTCACTCAGTAGCTTCCTTGGTGTTTTCCTGTTCTCATCTCTTTTCCATTAAAATTGCTGAAAATGTGAATTTATATCTATATTATACATGTTTTCTATTTGGTTTATATGTGTTTTATATCTAGTTTATATTTGTTTATGTATTTTATATTTAGTCTATATTTTGGATTTTGATTTATATTTATGTTATATGTATTTTATATCTTGTTTATATTTGGTTTATATGTGTTTTAAATTTGATTTATAAGTGTTTCATATTTTATTTATATTTTGGATTTTGATTTATATTTATTTTGTATGTTTTTATATTTGGTTTATATTTGTCGTATATTTGGTTTATATTTTGTGTTTTTATATAATTTTATGTTAAGAGTTATAAGAGACATATAAACCACATATAAGAGACATATATACTACATATACCAGACGTATAACACATTTTTTTTATTACTTACAATTCAGTAAAGTTAATATATATATATATATATATATATATTCACTCACAATTTACATATAAAAAATATATACATCACATGTAAGAGATATATACATCATACATATGAGAGATATATACATAAAAAATAAAAGATATATAGCACAAATACAAGAAGTATGAGGAAAAACGTAAATTTGTAATTTTTTTTATTTTTGAAAATTTTTTGTGAATATAGTATTTTCTCAAAATAATTTTTCATTTTAGGTTAGTTATGTAATTTTTCTTATAATTAAGGGCTTTCTACAAAAGAGTAAAAATTAACGTCAAACAAAAGGAGAAATTGGAAGGATTTTTAATATTGTTAAAGAGCTAAAGGTAAAAATTAAAATAAAAAGTTCAACAAAACATAAAACTGGAAAAAAAAAAGTAATATAATTAAAAAAGAAAATTTATGTAGTATATTTGAAAAGAAAAATTAGAAAAGGGATAAATGATGTAAATTTATCTATAATTAATCATTAATAAGATTTGGCATATGTATTTATACCTTAACAAGTCTGCTCAAAATGTAGCTAATCTAAGCTACTAGGTTAAGGTATTTGTCATTCAACCCATATGAACAATTTAATCAGGACTTTTGACAAAAAATACTATAAAAAACCCTCAATATGATAAAAATATGAGATAATTACATTATATATGGAAAAAAAATTTCCATTTTCAAAAAACGGTATCAAGATTTTTTTTTTTCACTTTTACGTTTCGACACTCTTTTTTTTTTAAATTATAATTTTTTTATTTTTGCTTTTTTTGTACTTTATTTTATTTAAAATTTTTTTAATATCATATTTTTAATATACACATAAAAAAATAAATATATATAAAAATATACACTCATCAATATAAATTACATCTACACATCAATAATATATCTACAATAAATCTATAATATATTTAAATAATATTTTTAATATTTATTTAATTTTTTATTTTCAAAACATCCACACAAATTCATACAATATTCTCATAATATTCAATAATTTTAATATAAAATACACATAACTTAAATAATAAAAATATAACATATATACAACATCTATAAAATATCTACAACATCTACAATACATCTACAACACATCTATATAATGAAATTTTATGTATATTTTTTTTCATATATATAATATGTAAAATTTATTTAAAAATAAATTTAATATTTTTATTAATATATTTATGTATGTCTTTTTTTGTGTTACTTATTTTTTATAATTAAAATTAAAAATTTCCCTTTTAATAAAAAAAATTGTGATTTTTATATGATAGAAAAATAATTTAAAATATTAATTTTTATTATTTTATTAGAATATTTTCATTTTAATCTTGATGTTTGGAAAATAAAAATAAAAATTTGAAGTAAAATATTGATTGTAGTGAGGGAAGAGATATTTTTAAAAAAAAAACCTTTTATTTTATTGAGAAATGAAGTATTTTTAAAATTTTATGCTAACTTTTTATAAAAATATAAATATTTTTAATTTTTATAGTATATTTATAATAAAAATTATTTTTTAAGGTAGTTATTTAAATATCTCTGAAAATATTAACCTCAAAAAAGTTTTCCAAAAATATCAGATTTTTTTTTTCATCACATAACATCATATACCAAAAAAGCTACAATGAATTTATGCTTTATATATATTAGATTTATATTTAGTATATATTGAAATTAAATTTAATATATATTAAATTTATTTTACACAAGTTACTGAATTAATCATTTTTTATATACTATAAATATATACTAGCATTACAAAAAAAATATTAAATATATTGTATAAATATATAGAGCTTACACTTAGTATATAAATAATTTATTAAACAAAGATATTAAGATATAAACAATTCATATCAATATTATAAAAGGTATTAAACAATTCAAATATCACAATTCATTAATACAATAACATAATTATCACAAAAAATAAAAAAATATATTGATATATTGTATAAATATATAGAGTTTATATTTAATATATATAGAGTTTATATTTAGTATATATAAAGTATGTAAATAGTTTATTAAACAAAAATTCTTATTTCACATCCAGAGGCAGCATATTTTTTTGGAACAAATAAACCAGAAATCCATTAAACCAAGAAAAAACACAAGCTTCCATCTATGGCATCAAATAGAAAAGTCCAATAGATTCCATCTCAACTAGCAACTAACCAGCAACAAATAGAAAGAACTTTGCTCAACAAGCAGATCCAACAAACTTTGCAGAACTTGCAAAAAAAAAAAAAAGCAATAAAAAAAACAAAAGCCCCATGGCGTCACAATTCATAATCAGATTATCCAAATAAATAAATACAAATGAAAATATTAAGTAGCAAACAAGCTTGTAGATTGCATCATTAATTGTATCAAATAAAAAAAAAAAAGAAAGGAAATAACTTCCATCATCTCCAGTCGAAGTTATTTCACTTGATCTGATTCTTTCTCAATCAATTCATCTACATTAAAAAAATTCAACTATGAATTTTCGAATGCTAAATTGATCAATCATTAAACTGCTAAAATAAGCAATCACCAAATGGCATGTGTTTAAACTTTAAAACCCGCTTTAAACAAGTAATTCGATTAACCCACAATAATAAATTAGATATTTACAAAACTACCTTAAAAAATAAACTTTATTTTAAAAATACTAAAAAAAAATAATTACCCTTCTAAAAAAAATTAAAGCAAAAATTTAAAAATATCTCACTTCTCACTAAAATATTTTTTAAAAAAAAAATACATTTTCTCTCACTATAATTAATATTTTACTTAAATTTTTATTTTTTAAACTTCACTATTAAATAAAAATATTTTAATAAAATAATAAATTTTAATATTTTAAATTATTTTTTACATATAAAAATTATTAATTTTTATAAAAAATTTAATTTTAAGTACAAAAAATAAATAGCACTCACAAAAAAAAGTATATAAAAATATATTAATAAAAATTTTTAAAATTATTTTTAAACAAAATAAAATTATAGATATATTATAGATGTATTGTAGATATTTTCTGTATGTAAAAAGAATACTGAATAAAATTATTGATGTTTTGTAGATATATTATAGATATATTATTTTTGTTTATATAAGTTGTATGTATGTTATGTAGATGTTATATGCAAGAAAAATTATTGATATATTATATGTTGTATATACTAAAAGAATATAAAATAAAATTGTTAATATAATATTGATATATTATAGCTGTATTGTAGAAGTTTTGATGTATTGGAGATATATTATTTAATAGATGTGACAAATATTATTTATTTTATTTTTTTTTTGAAAGAGGATATTATTTATTTTATTGTGTATATATTTATTTTTTTGTTTATATTTATAATATAAAAATAAAAAAATTATTTATGAAAAGAAAATATACATATAAATAAAACATCAAAAAACGAAAATAAAAAAATTTCAAAAAAAAGAAAAAACACCATGATAAAAATTTAGAAATGAAAAAAAAAAAAACTCGCATGATATAGAAATGTAAAAAACGTTTGCGGGCTGTAGTTTTGAGAGAAGAAAGTAGATTTATCGTAAATAGTGTAAATTCCTCAAAATAAATCCTAATAGAACACTAAATTTGAAGAAATAAATAAAAAATCTAATCTTGATTCAACTACACTATGCATGGCAATTGGATCGTGACATGTTGGCTCAGCCTAAATCCATCATGCTTATGATCTTTAAGTGCTGGTCTAAAAAAGTATTTTTTACTACGTTGTGTTGAAATTTAAAAAATAATGGCCTAACATGACCTATTAATTTATTTATAATCGTGTCATGTCATGCTAGGTTACGCCGTGTTATATTAATATATGAGCTGATACAATTATTTTTGTACAAAATTTATAATTATTATTTTTAAATAAGATACATAATAATACAAATTAAACTATAATAACATAAATTAAATTATAATAACACAAATTAAACTAAAATAATATAAATTAAATAAATTAAACTATAATAAACCATATTAATTATTACAGAGAAGCCAAAAAAAATTTATTGTTTATCAATTCTATTTTAACATAAGAAAATATAAAATATAATTTATTTAAAATTTAAACTTAATTATAAATATGGATAAAAAAGAATTAATTTTTTTATTAGTAGAATTAATTTTTGTTACATATAAAAAAATTTTATGGATAAAAATTTTTATAAGTAAAATTTTATTTAACACTTCAAATGTTTTATTTTATAAAATTATGTTAGATAATATATATATTTAAATTAAAAAATTATTTACATATTAAGGTATGATCTAGTGACAAGTACATTCTTTTTTGGACAAATAAATATCGGATCGATTATCTCATTCTTCAATTTTATTTATATAATTTATTTAAAACTATTCAGATTATGCTGGGCCGCCCGTCGTGCCGTGCTAGGCCGTCTATCATACCGTGGTGAGCCAGTCCAATATGCTAAGTATCCTAGATCTAGCTTGGCGTATGACATTTATGTCGACCTATAGTTTCGGGCAGGCCCAACTCAATTGCCATGCATAGCCTTCACAAAACTACCTCAATGCTATAACAGTCAAGTATTTAAGAGACTTAATTATTATGATTTTTTTTTCTCATAAACCCAATGGAAAGTGCATTTACTTGATACTAAGTACTTACAACTATTGGGTATAAATTGCCTTTAGTACTAAAAGCCATAAAAAGAGCCATTAGCTTCCGTCTCTATTTCCAATTACATTCTTTGTAGTGGAGAAGCTCGAAGCATTACAAAACTTTACTGATTACTGGTTTTGAGGCTCCAAACATTACAGAGAAAGTGAGGTTGAGAGAAGCGATTTATCAGAAGAGAAAATGAAAGAAAAAGAATGCTTCCTCTATCAGCAACTAGAAGATAAAAAGAAGCGATGGAAAAAAAATTGTAATTTTAAAAGGAATCATAAAAATATGGTGAAAGAGTAAAAAAATGTTATCGATGTAAAAGACAAGAAAATCTCTGGTAAAAAAAATTTGATAAAACTTGGTATAATGTGTAATTTCCCCATTTATTTATTTAAGAATTTATGTTTTTTTTTAATTTTAATTGATAAAATTTTACTCTGATTAATATTTAAATGATAGTTGATAATATAATTGCTTTAATTATTGTGGTTAGTGAATTCACCGAATTGAGTATTGATAAGCGGTGAAAATCTAAGTGGTTGGGGATTGTTTTTATTTTTTGATTTTAGTTTTTTTTATATAAAAAATTAATATCACTAAATTTTAGATTTATATAATTAGATAAAAAATCATTTTTATAATAAATACAAAATCTATAAAATATAGTTTTAACAGTTTTGATTTTAATAAGATATTTTATATAAATAAAACTCTTTTTTTTTATTGCAAATGTCATTTTTTTCTCTTATTAGTATAATGTAAACAAATTCTTTCTTTCTTTCTTTTTTGTATTTTCTACATATATTTTTTTTCTTTTTTATTTTTATATGTGTAGATATAATTAAAAATTATAACATAATTTTAAAAGTACAAAATAGATTTTACATAATTTTTAAATGCAAAAAATAGATTTTTAAAAATATAAAATAAAAACTAAAAATAATTTTTAATTTTAAAAAAATAAAACCCTAAAAACCTACATACCTAGTACCAATTGAATTCTGACAGTATAATTAAACAAGTAATTAAAGATAGAAACTCTAAATACTAATATTCAACAACATATCCAAACCTTCCAACTATTTTAACATACCCAATTAGGTTCAAAATGGTGTTGGGGTAGGAAGAGCCGGTCTGGTGACCTCTCACTCGTCGTTCCTTCAACCCCTTTGCCCCTCTCCTCTTAGTGCATAATTACAAACTTGCAGTTGCAGAGGGTGAAGAAGTCGAAGACGAAGAAGATGATGAGATTGGGTTTTGCATTTTTTTTACCCAGGGTGAAACGACATTGTTTTTTCTTGGGTAAAAAAAATTAAAAAAAAAAACTCATTAAGCTAAACGATGGCGTTTTGTTTACAGTCAATGATGCTTTGTAGGTTGAGTTTTTGGCTTGCCTTGTAAGCTTGATGTTATAAGTTTTAAAGTTGTTAAATTGTTGAAACTTGAAAGTTTCAACAACTTTAACCCCAACTTCTTATGTTCTTTAGTTTGGTCAGTGACGGCGTGCAGGTGCAACAACAGTCTGGTCGCGGGAGAGGGGGAGGAGCTAGTGACCCTTCTTGCCAGTGGCCCTTAGTTTCTGGTGACATCTCACTCATCGTTCCTTCCGCCCATATGCCCCTCCTCTCCCATCGTATAGTTGAAGATTTGCTCTTGTATAGGATAAAGAAGTAGAAGATGATGAGACTAGGTTTTATCCTGTTGTCCCAAGATAGCAACCAAGAGGGGAGGGGGGGTGAATTGGTTTTCTTGAGAAATGATGGCAAATTAAAAACTCAACAAACAAGAAATGTAGAAGAGAGAAATGGTTGAGTAGTGAGTAGAAGAAAGAACACACAAGATTTATAGTGGTTCGATTTTCTCCAATCCTACATTCACTTCTTTAACAAATTGTTAAGGTTCCACTAACTTTGAAGTTTTACAAGCTCACTTCCAACTTTGGTGTTTTTACAAGTTCACACCCAACTTGACAAGTGTTTTATTAAGGCTAACACTCAAACCACTTACAAGAGTTTTACTCAGGCTCACTCTCACAACCTAAGTATTTTCAAGCTCACACTCAAACTTTTACAATAGTGTTTTAATGTTTACACCCAACACTCATTACAATTCAAATGTTAATTGTAGTAATAAAAGAAAATATGTTGTTTGGCTATAAAATTCAGAATTTTTTTTTCTTAATAGAATAATAATGTATTTATAGCCAATATGGTCTAACTAGCCATTATATATAGTGAGAAATAAGTCTTGGTAGTTTAGACCTTGTTTTAATAGACTGTTCAAAGCAGTTAGCGGTCATCCTTGATACTAGGATGGTCGCGTCAATGTCTCATGCGGTCGCCCTTAGATAAGGGATGGTTACTGCATTCAAATTTGCTTCAACGGTCCAATTTAAGTGCTTTGCTGCTGGAATCCTGTCCATGTTGTGGTTGTTATGATGGTCGCGCATACACTAGGTGCGGTCGGTCGCCCATTTTGAATGCTGAAGTGGGTTTATAATGGTTATTACACGCGACATTCTTCAACTGGGCAAAATAAAATTTCTCCTAAATATGAATTTCGCGGTCGCCCTAGGTGCCAAATCGCGGTCAAATTGAGAGACTCGCGTCGAACTTCTAGACACACTTAAGAACGCGAACACTACTGTCAGTTTGAGTATTTTTCTCTTGAATCAGCAGAGCAGTCGCAGAGTCTGAAGAACGGTCGCTACACCAGTAAGCGAGACCGTATTATTTATCGTTCTTGTCACTGTGAACCTTACTGGAATTTGGATGATTTGGGTTTCTCATGTTGCGGTTGTCCTTTTTTATTGGACGGTCGCTCATGTTGATGTGTGGTCGCTAATGTGGTCAAGTTTCTGACCACGAACCCTACTGTGATATGGTTTCATCCTTCAGTTCAATAGGGTTGTCGTCTCCATGGTTTGTGCGACAGCTAAATGTGCCCTATTTGACTTATTTGAAACAACTTAATCCTGCAATAGGTTCTTAAGATACATATTAAATAAGTCATTCAATTTGAGTTGTCAATGATCAAAATTGAGATCATTTGGCTAACATACCCAATTGAAATGACATCATTTTTTCTTGGGTAAAAAAATTGCTAAAAAGAAAAAACTCATTAAGCCAAACCATGGCGTTCTGTTTAGAATCAATTAGATGCTTTGCAGGTTGAGTTTTTTGTGTGCCTTGTAAGCTTGATAATATATCTTTTAAAGTTGTTATCTTGTTGAAACTTGAAAGTTCAATAACTTTAACCCCAACTTCTTCCTCTATTCTTCAGTCTGGTCGGCGACGGCGTGCAGGTACAACAACAAACATGTTATTTTTGTCTTTTTTTTGTGTTTAAAATTTTTGTATTATAAGATCTCAATTTTGTCAAACAATGATCAATAAAACTAAATAAAGAAGATGACCAAATACAAATTGGAGTACAGCCATAATAATTTTCTTTTTATTATATGATGATTAATAATTTATGAATTCAACTAATTAATTAATTAATTAATGTGGATCGATTTTTTAAAATATTTTATGCAGTTTTGTATGTCAATATTATTATTTTACAACTAATTAGTTCTTTTTTTGTGAATAAATATAGCAATCTTCTCATTGCTTTAATTTTAATTCGTCTCTAGAAAAAAAAGCCATGCTTTAATTAGGTGTGATTATTATATGATAATATTATTCCTTTTTTTTTTCCATAAATAGACATGATAATTACATGAAGAATTATGCAAAATAAAATTACTTAATAAAAAGAAGATAATTTTTTCTTTATTTCATATTGTCAGAAAATAGCATTAATTCATGTATAGGTTATAAATATTTAAAATTTATAAAATAATTCAATAATCTTTTTTTCATATGAATGATTTTTAATTTGTGAATTGTGTTTGATTCATTATTCATTAATTTGTGCATTTATTATTTATTAAATTATGAGTTGGGAAAATTATTAAATTATGACATAGCACTTAGGGTCATTAACTCATTATCATTAATTTATGATTTGTTAATGATAATTAATTTGTGATTGGTTGGAATTGTTATTTATTCATTGATCATTCAAGGTTGATGTTAATTTAGGACTTTAAATCATGGATAAATTTATGATAAAGAGACCAAAGAGTTTGGTTGAACCGTTTAATGTTAGAAGTATGCCACAGGATGAAAATATTAGTGATAAACCTATTGAGGTTGAGTTTAATCCGGATGATATTATTGGTGATCCAGAACTTCGCAAACCAATTGAATTTTTTGACGTTCAGATTATATATCAAGTTCGAAGAGAATATATATCTAAAGGTCCTTGTCAATCATATGGGCATAATTTTTTTAAAAAAAATTATTGCGAAGAAATCAAGACTTTTTACGAATGAGTGATTCAAAAAATTTGTATGGTTAGAGTATAGAATATCAAAGAATGCAGTCTTTTGTTTTTCATTTCATCTTTTCAAGTCTAGTAATATTGCTCGTTTGGTAATGATGTATTTACAAAAACCAGATTTAATAGTTGGAAGAAAGTATTAGAAAAATTATATAAACATGTTACTGGCATTCGTAGTCTACATAATGATGCTAGAGTTCAACTTGCAAATTTTAAAAATTAAGATAAAGCGTTTCACAAATGATTTATCAAATGCTTTATAACTTCGGGATCAAAACTTTGTGCATGCTATATATTTAAATAAGGTTGTCAAAAAGGCATTGAAAGACTTTAGGGAGATAGGATGGAAGAAAATTTTGAAGGATGTTGAGATTTTTTATGTGACTAATTCTATCACTATTGTTAAAATGGAAGATATTATAAATTCTCATTGTCGAATGAAGCAAGATGGACAAATTGTTACTAATTATCATTATTATTAGGTTGATATATATTGTGAGATAATTATATATGTTAAATATCCCAATTAAGTTCATTTGATTATTTTTCCTTTCTATTTCAGTATTTTTATATTTTGTTTATAAAATTATAAGTTCTCGATTTAATTGGACAAGAAATGAAGAATTGTTTCCCTAAAATAAATACAAAATTACTTCATTGCATATCATGCTTTGATCCAAGGGACTCATTCTCTAACTTCGATATTAATAAGCTAGTTTATCTTGCTAAATATTATTCCAAAGACTTCTCCACTGAGCTTATGATGCTTCCCCAAAACTTCAGACTTACATTCATAATGTACAAACTGATATTGAGTTTTCTTCTATTCAAGATTTGGAAAGTCTTGCCAAAAAGTTGGTGCAAACTAGAAAGGTTACAATATTTTTCATGGTTTACTACTTGATTGAATTGACACTGCCCCTACCAGCCGCTACAATATTTGTTGAGGGAGTAGTTTTCTGCTATAAATATTGTAAAGACCAATTTGCGCAATAGGATAGGGGAAGAGTGGATGAATGATAGTTTGATAGTATACATAAAGAAAGAAAATTTTGCAGCTATTAACAATGAATCCATTTTGGGTTGTTTTCAAAACTTGCAAACTCTTAGGATCCAATTGCTTCGTTTCATTAGACCAAGAGTTGACAAAAATTCACAATTGTATATTGACATATTTATTTTCGACTACTGTTTTTTCTTTTATTGAAATTAATTGTTGATCTTCCTTTAGTTAATGGAAAAATAAATTAATTAAAGTATCCAGATTGTTAGTTTTAAGAAATGTTTTATTGTTGAAAAATATTAATAAAATCATATTCAGGGGAAGCATAGCTTTTAATTTGGAAATAAGGTTCAATGCATATTGTAGATTCAAATAAAAAATAGCTTCACACTAAGTGTTGATTTTTTACTACATAACAATATGTTGGAAGATAAAAGAATTTTAAAGCTTTAAAAATTTGCAATAATTTTATTCATGATGCTTAAAAATGTATGCTAGAAATTTTAACAAACACAATCAAATTTTCATCCTAAAAATATGATAATCAAATCATAGAATCATAACAATAGCAATAAATAAAAGTTAAATGTAAAAATATGGAAAATCGTAATTATCATTATTTCTTGAATTTAACTTATTCTTCCTTGATTGTAGCATTTAACTCAACTTTTCAATACTCCTCTTGGGTCAAATGATGCAATTTTTTTTAGCGCATATATAAGGTTCTTGGTTATGGGAATATATTCATGACATATTTTTTTGGTTGTAAACATAGGTATGTCATTTTTATTTGTCATAGGCATAGGCATATATTTAAAAGATTTAGAATAAATCTTCCTTCACCTGTTGGTCATTCACAGTTGTTCTGGCTTTAGCTTTCTTTACTTTTTCTCCTTGTAGATTTTGATTGAAGCCATTCTTGGATTTGCACCTAGTGGAGGAATGTCTTTCTTCTACAGCATCCTAGAGGTCTAATGTTTCAAGATGAACTGCAATGACCCCACCTCCATAGTCTTACGACAGCTGGTCTATTAGGCCTTTTCTCCCGTAGATGGACCGTAGTCCCAGCCCTCAACCTGGCAGGCAGTCATAGTACTGGACTGTCCTCGTGAGCCCTCCAGCAGGATTTGTTTATTTGGCTTAAATGGTATACAAACCATTCAAGTCGCCTCCCTGGATCAAACACCTGACCTCCCACTTAAGAGAGCCAGCGTGAACCATCCAGTACTATTTCTACCAGACTGAAACAGCGGAAGAAGACAGATTCTATAAAAGAAAGACACATAGCCGAGCTGTACTGTGATGAAAGAGCAACTACCAATGACTTTCCTAGCCGTGGCGGCAGCTGAAAGCAAGACGACTCGGAGCTCAACTGCAGGGGGCCGGGAAATCAACAGCAGGTCGGGGGGGGGGGGGGGGGGGGGGGGGGGGGGGGCTTGACCTTAGTCATATGCAAAGAACAAAGAGAAGCTAACAATCATTTGCTTGCCTGGGATCGAGTTTGCAAACCAAAGGCCTCTTTGCTTTACTTGATGGGATCAGCTGTTTTCTTATAAATTGGCTCTGTATCAATGGAATCTCACTTTCAAAAGATAGAAAGGTTACATGTCCTTCTTCTCTGATGGTCTCTAAAGTGCAATCAGTATGCAATCAGTAGAGGTCTCTTCGTATAAGGGATAGTCTTTCTGCCTTCCTTCTCAGGCCTCTTATCTATATCTCCCTCCTCTCGCTTCGCTCGAGACCTAAAGCCCTTTGCTCAATTGGATGGCTCACGCTGGCTCTCTTAAGTGGAAGGTCAGGTGTTTGATCCGGGGAGGCGACTTAAATGGTTTGTACACCGACCATTTAAGCCAAATAAACAAATCCTGCTGGAGAGCCTGCGAGGGCACTCCAGTACTGTGCGGCCTGCCGGGTTGAGGGCTAGGACTACAGTCTACCTACGGAAGAAAAGGTTCAATAGACCAGCTGTCGTAAGACCGTGCAGGTGGGGTCGTTACATGAACAGTCATTTATACTACCCATGTTTGATAGTTAGCTCAATCAAATTTTGGTGGTGGCATTTGTGAGAAATTCATTTCTCCTTCCACACCTAAATTTTTCATATGTGATTTTTTTTTCTCATAGATCCATAAGAAAGGAAACTCTGATACCACTTTGTTGGTTTTTTACTATATAATAATATAATAAATGTAGGAAAACAAACGATTTTTAGAGATTGAAAAAAAATCTGCAATAATTTTATTCATGATACTTATAAATTTATATTAAAAATTTTAGCAAACACAATCAAATTTTCAACCTAATAAATTTGATAATCAAATCATAGAATCATAACAATAGCAATGAAATAAAATTTAAACATAAAATTCTAAAAAACCATAACTATTATTATTTCTTGAATTTGATTTGTTCTTTCTTGATTGTAGTATTTGGCTCAACTTTTCAACATTAAGTTTGCTAGCTTTGTTGAAATATATTAAGTATGAGAGGAATCTCACACTGATAATTGATGAGATTAACGAGAGATATATAAATAGAAAGAATATATAAATCTAATGTCTTTAAGATTTTGGATTAAAATGTTTTATCAAGTTAAGTGTATTCCCTCGTTATCCATCCAAATTTATATAATATTCAAATGTAATTATTGACTGTACCGAATATAAGTGAATACCACATTTAACGTTGTTGAGAGTGCATTATACTTAATATACGAAAGATTTTACCTTCTTTTTATAATTTTTGTATCCTATAGTTTATTTAATTATTCTTAATATTCTACAATAAATATTTTTTTATCCTATATATTCATTGTATAACGGTCCTTTTAATGTGGCAGCATAAATATTAAACTTATATTATTTAACTTTTATAACTAACAAAATATATATATATATATATTTTTTTTTTTTCTATTCTAAAAATTAATTTATAACTAATAATATTATAAATGTGATGGATTCCAGATTTACATATTATATATATGTTACATGTAATGTGTTAAATAAGATTAAATCTAAATGAAGAAACACAAAAAAAAAAATTTATATATCATTTTATATATTATATATGTTATATGTAATTTGTTAAATATAATGAATTTCATATTAATATATATATATATATAAATTTATATGTTATATATACTACATATAATCAGTTAAATATGATAGATTCCATATTTATATGCTGTAAATGCTATATATAATTTGTTAAATATAATAAAACGTAAATAAAAATCATACACAAATTTTTATATAATATTTATATATTATATATGTTACATATAATATGTTAAATATGGTGAATTTCATATTAAAAAATATATACAGACTTTTATATGCTATATATAGTGCACATATTTTGATAAATGTAAATTATAAATTTTTATATATTATTTTATATGTTATGTATGTTACATATAAGTTGTTAAATCAATTAAAAGTATAAAATTTTTTTTATGTAGTTGTAAATTTTATATATGTTGCATATAATTTGATAATGCAACGAGATTGAGAAGAAATTTTTCTAGTGAATGCAGGAAAGGTAAAAAATTGGAAAAATTCTTCTTTTACAGTGTGTTATGGTTGAAGCATAAAAAAAATATTCCAATCATTATAGTTGAAGACCAAAAATAATAAAAAATAACTAAATAAAGATTTACAAACACAAAATGGACAAAGATATTACCACTTTGATTCACGTTTCTTCATCATGCTGTAGAGGTTAACAAAAAAAATGATTTTATTTTGATGAAAAAGAAAACAAACTAAAAAAAAAAAATCAAAAAGAGAGATCAGTGATGGAGGAGAATAGGCGCTAGCGGTGGAGAAGATGTGACAATGGTGGAGGATGAGAAGGCAATGGTGGAGCAAAAAAATAAAAATAGATAAAACAAAAATGAAAAAAAGAAGGGAAGAGGAAGACCGAGATGGAGAGAGATGAGAAAGAGAAAGAAAAGAATATATATATTTAAAAAAAGTAATTTCCTCAATTTAATAGGCTTTTGCCCCCCTAAATTTTGAAGATGAGGCCAGGTACCACCCATAAGCTAACTATTTCCTCTATAAATTTTGAAGGGAAATTTATAAAACTAATCTAAAAAAAATTAAATTTCCAAAATACGGCACACTATGAAAATAATTAGAGATTTGCAAAAGTTGCTTTAAAAACAACATAAATACTGCAAAACAAATGGCAAAACAAATGAATAAACTTTCTATTTAATCAAAACACTTCCGACAATCACAAATTAACAATTCAGTAAAAATACAAGAATTATCATAAAAAACTATATCAGATCCATCAATAGAAAGCTCAAAAAGCATTAAACAATAAGAAATCAAAAGGAATAAAAAAAAATACAAATCATCGAAAAAAATAACTTCATATTTAAAATCGAAGATCAATATAAATTAAAAAAAGAAGAAATCAACGTTAGAAAAAAAAAAGATATCAGGTTAAAAAAAAGTAGATACATATTTTCCTTCAAAACATATGTATACTTTCCCTTTAAAATAAATCAATAGCAAAAAACTGTAGATGTTACGTGTATGTTAAATAAATCAATAGAAAAAAAATATATATGTTATGTGTATATTAAATAAAAAATTATAAAAATAAACACTTAAAATATATAAAATTTAATAATACCTTTAATATGTTTTAAATATTGGGTATGTATTGAAATCTAAAACATAAGATAAAAAAATTGAATAAGATATAAAATTATACAATATAAATAGTGTGTATGCTATATAGATGTATATCTATTGAGTTACAGCTTAGATGTTGAGTTATAAAATTTACATATTTTTAACTAACTTGTAGATATTATGTAGAGTTGCATATAAATTATATTTCAACCTTTATATATTCTTAAGTATAATGTAAATGTTGTGTAGATGTCACATTATTTATATGTCCTTAATTATAGTGTAGATATTAATATAGATGCCGTGTAGATATTGCATAAATGTTGTATTCTAACCTTTAAATATTCTTAAATATAGTGTAAATATCAAGCAAATGTATTATAAATGTTATGCATATCTTGAATTACAGTCTTTATATATTTTTAAATATTTTATTTATGATCTAAATTATAGTGTAAATATTTTATAGATGTATTCCAACCAGTACATGCTTTTAATTAATATATAAATATTGTATAGATATTGAGTTACATCATTTATATGTTATTAATTAATACGTAGATATTGCATAGATAATGTATTATAACTTTTAATATATATAACACTCATATATCACAAATAAGATAAAAAAAAAAAACAAATAACATTCAAAAGAAAGGAATATGCTTATTTAGAAAATACAAATAAAGAAAGAAAAATCAATAAAAATTTCACTAGGAAAAGAAATTTTTTTCTTTGAAGTATTTTATTAAATATGTAAAATATATTATAATTAAAAAAAAATTCTAACATCACAAATGAAGAACAATAAAATAAAAAAATTACAAAAAAATCAGTATAATACACTAGATACAATAATATAAAAATTCAATCATGAAATATCTTTGCAAGTTGGAAGAGCTAAAATGGATTATAGAGATGATAGAAATGAAGAAAAATATGAATATTGATGAAGAATTTTGGCCGAATCTGTCGATTGATGCCATGGATAAATAAGAGCTTGAAGATTTTATAACATCTTTATAAGAGTTGAAGAAGAAATAATTAATAAAAATTGATGAATACAAATCTAGAACAATCGTAATGGATAAAAGAGAAGGTTGCCGTAAAAAAAAAAAAAAAAAACCCTTAAGCAAAACCAAAACTGAAGAAAAAAATACGGCGTAACTGAAAAAAAAAAGGAAGCAAAGCATATTTGAAAAGAAAACATATTTTAGGGGTAAACTGTGTAATTTTCTCAATTTTGAATAGGCTACTTTTAGTGGAAACATTTGATTATATGCATTAACGAAATGGATTTTCTTATGAGAAGATTACTCTATATAGCATCATTTTTAATTTTTTAAATATATTTTTAATATATTAAATATATATTAAATATATACCTCTAAAAAAATATTACGTCTATGATATACTAAATGTATATCAAAAACATATTTATAAAATTAAAAGTTAAAAATGAATTTTTTAAAAGAAAAAATAAAGAATAATTTTACTTTTGAGGATTTTTTTTTAAAAAAAAAATCTCTTTTTCATCATTGAATGTTAAAATATTAAAACGATGAATATTAGGCGTATTATTCAGTTATGACAAGCCATTCAAAGCCTAGCATGATGCAATCAAAGACGATTTAATTTCCTTCGATTGGTTCTATTATTCATTTATTTATTTTAATTTTTTCTTAAACTCCATCCTTTAATTCACCAATATTTAATGATGAAATCATGAAACCACTGGATGCTGCCATGCCCCACTTGAAAAATAAATGAGACAATCAACCCAAATTAAACCTGATTGGTGTAGGGTTTAGACTCATCTCTTTAACATGCATGAATACGTAAATCAATGAACAAAAAACTCAATTAATTCTAGTATCAAGGACTGCCTTGCAAATCTCGGCGAGAACATTACATTACAATGAAGTATATTATACACAGTTTATCCATGCCTTTTCCTGGAATTATGCTAGGAAACTATACATGTCAATATTCACCCTCGAGTTGTTACACAACTCTATTCTAAGAGCTATTCATTATGGTAAAATTGCCACCCAAAATCCTCAATACATGCTCGAGGGGAACATGGCAATTCTGCACGGGCAACATAAGTTCTTGGTAGACTTTCTACGAAAACACAGCCCAATCATTCAGCCTCTAAATGTCTTCATCACAAATCTATACGCTAATATTGCAACATCAATAAACAAAACATTCACAAGGTCCATCGTTTACTGCAGGGAGCTTGCGACAGCGAGCCTTGCATAAGCTAAATCTCTAACTCTACATTTGTAACAATCTCACTGAAAGGATCTGCATCTATCTCAGAAAAAATAACAGCAAATAAGATTCTTTTTTGGAAGTCAGAAAACAATGAATCACAGTGAGAAGCATCACTTATATAGGATATAACTTAAAGTGGAAACACCACTCTCCCAATGTAAGATTTATAATTGACAATGAAGAAAATTTATCCCCCTGTTCAATATAAATAAATTCCAAGTATAAAATTCATTTACAAAGGGTATCATTTAATTTAGTTATGTGAAATTCCATAAAATTGATCATAGGAGTGAAATAAATATTTTATGAAGTGAAAATTTCCGTGCATACCACACAAAAACATACCAAATACCAAATCAATTCCATTTTTTCTTTCATTTTGCAATTCATTTATACCAACAGGGTCTTAAGCATGTGCATCCAGTCTACAAAATTACTGCATCTATGGTGTAATTTCAGTCTCCGTCTCATTATGTAGAGTCTTGCATATCAAACAATTTTATCTATCAAATAGCAAGTTCCAAAACACAGTAGAACAAATTACTTACCAGTTTGTTAAGCAGTTCCCGTTATCAACCTTTCCTGCTGATCTAGTTTTTTGACCTTTACAATGCCAATGAGAACTTGGAAGCTGAAGAATGCACAAACAGCATATGCTGCAATTGCTGGGAACTGGGAGAAATAACATAATGAAATGGTCAATTGAAAACCAGGACTACAAATAAAAGACTATGGATAACATAACAACATGCATTGAACTTACTCGAATGGAATTGAGATACAAAATTGTTGCAAAGTTTATTAGACTTCCAGCTGCTACTGCCTGTTGATTGATCATCAAAGATTAATCAGCCCCATCAAAAGGTACTGTAACTTTTGCTTAAGTGATATGAAAAGCAACAAAATACATAAACAAATACAAGTGCATATCGATTATGCACATTGATGTTTAGGCTTGCCAAGTTTTTAGAATTTTCAACCGCATATGTAAAGATGATTGACCAATTCCTTCAACTAGAAGCAGCATGGATAGTAAAATATGCTCAATTAATGATCTTGTGTGGTTTTTGCAACAAAATTTCATAAATGCCAAGATAAGATGAAGGTGAATTATCTTGTGACTATTCATAAAAGTTCTACATGCAAATGTAAGGTTGCATTGAAGTGCAGTGATGAACTGAAATTTCCCTATTGGGAATTTGCAATACATCATTTTATGCAAAGTAGACAGCAGAAACCAACTCTTACATCTCAATAGCGTTTATGTAAGCTATTTAATCAGCATCAGAACCAAACAAGTATAGCAAGTTATTTAGAAATTGAGTACTAGGAAGCTGTTTAAAATCTTCCAAACCAAGATATGAAATTCATCTTCCCCTGAGAAATGTATCAATGCATTGATTGATTATTTAATCAAACCTCATAAAAAGATATATTTGGTAACTGAACTTTCTGGGTTAGGAACCAGGCAAACTTACACTCCCTACTGTCTTCTGAACAGCAGCAACGCGTTGAAAGGCCCTTTCTGCCTCCAGAGTTCTAACTCGAAGCTTCAGATCACCTTGCTCCTGCAAAATATTGTTAAATGTAAAGCAACGAATCTTGAATCAACAGGATATATTTATGGCACCAGTATTACTTTAGTCGTTCAAATTCAACTACATGTAAAGCAGGCACTCAATAGTCCTACCAAACGCTGGATAGTTTCAGCAAGCTTTTCAACTCTATCAGCCTGTCTAAATAAGTTGTAGAATGCACGAGACTGCCTGTCCCATCTCTTTCTGAGGTCCTGAAATATTCAGGGATTGATTAAGAAAATGAGACTCAATAAGGTTGGATGCAGAAGGCTAGAGTAGAATTATGATGGCCCAAGTTTATAATCCAGATCTCTTAATATAAATAAATAAAGAAAGAAAAGCTATACCTTTATGAGAACTTCAACTCCGGCTTCACGAAACCTCAGCAACTCGAGTGCATAACTACACGGGTAAGACATGAAGAAAATGTCAGATATAAAAATTATAAGCAACCAAACTCCAGAAAATTAGAGGCAGATTCTTCTAAAAGAAGTGCAACAGCTGGATGGTGCATACGGTTTGGCAATCTCTGTAATATCGAACCGTGGGTCAAGGCCCTTCCCGATGCCATCCAATACTGCAGAAATAATAAATAACTGATCTGAGCTTAATGTCATAAATAACATAACAAAATAATGAATCCAACAGATTCTATTACAACACCTGAAAATGCTCTAACTACAAATGTGAATGTGGCAGGAAATCTAAAAGGTTGATCTGCTGCGATGGCTAATAAATCTTCCCCTGTTAAAGAGAATCCAATGTGTGTTAGTTGCATTTATATGTTCCCAAATTTAGGTGAAAGATAAGAAATTGCATCATCTTTTAGTAGAAAAGCAGGACAAATCAAGTTATCAGACCTATGAATCCAAACGTAGGACAGGATTGTTAAACCTCAGATTTTATAGCATATAATAGAGTCAGGAAATTGAAACTTAAAACCCAACAACTTGAAAGAAGACTTAGAAACTAATAGAAACATGTAACTATGAATAGAAGCATCTCTTTTTACTTATTCAGAAAATACCAACAGAATGTCAAGTGCTCTGATGACATTTATAATATAATGCAACAAAATGCATGTGTTGAGAATAATTGATTACTCCAATTATATGAATTTTTTCAACACGCAAATTTTATATACACAACGCAAGTTACCAATTGCAGCAAGGCGTTGCTTCTTTTTCTCTATCTTTTCCTCCTTGGTCAATGGCTTTTTAAATCCTAGTTCTGCTGTTGTCATTTCTCTCTCTCTTCTTTGCGCAGCAAGACGCTCCTCAAAACTGCAAAAGTTGTTTATACAATTTCATGGTTGTAATTATGTTCGAACAAAGGAAACACCTACATGTTAGTTCTCAATTATCTGGTAGCTTTTCCAAGGGTTTTAATGTTTATACTATGCAGCATGCTGACAATATCAAATAGCCAGAAAAAAATTTGTGGGTCTTTTATGCTTCCTAGATGCAAATGTGGTGCTTGGACTAGCATAATCGTACAAGGGAAAAAGGAAAAGCCAAGGATCAGACTATTTATTTATTATGGCAAGCATAAAAGTTAAGCCAAATGCTCAAGTAATATTTATATTTGGAGAAGCTATGATAAGCCTGTTGGGCTGCGCATGAACTTGGGAAATGCCAGAGCCCAGCGCACAATTTTCTTCACAAATTGAGACACACAGCCAAGCCCGTGACAGGCATTGATAGCATAGCACCTTTGAGCAGACTCTTCCTATCTAGCATAATTTCAGATTACCACTATGAGCAATCTATCGGGACTTTGGAAGCAGAATTATACTGAGCAAATGAATCAGCCTTATCCTGCCTTTCATATTATTGTTCTGAGTTGAAGATTGACACAGTTATCAAAATCACTCAGTAACCCAAATCAGCATTGAGATTGATAACTTGCTAACGGAAACAGCAATCAAATGTGGTTAATTTCTTATACTGAATCAACAATAAATGCAATGACAGTAATAAAAAAAAAAGAAGATTATTCACTTAAAGCACCTATTAAGGAAGAATTGTGCAGTTCGCCTGACAGCTGTCATGTCTCCAGTAGGCACCAGTACACCCATTTGAATCATTGCTTGAAGGACCTACACTAATGCAAATGCTTTTCTTTGTTACAATCACATCTAACCAACTGAACCACAATATCATCAACCTTGCTATTGTAGCTTTGACAATCAAGAAACCTAGCCTGATTGAAGGCAACTTAAGTTAGAAATGTACTTCACCTTATCAGGATCCTTCTCGTAAACTCCATAAAATGTTTCCAATAACCCTTCTCTGATGTTTGGGCTGATACTGCAGCATGCCAAGACAGAGGATAATTGGTACATAAAAAACTTAGCAAATGCACTTGGTTGGAATGCTTATCGTAGACGGCCTATGGAGGATCAGAAAATACCTTCCCATCATTCCAAAATCATAAAAGATCAACCTTCCACCATTGACATCATCAACAGCAATATTTCCTGGATGCTGCATCACAAAAGAAAAAGGATTTTCATTACATGTAGGTGGTGAAATTTAAAAGACATTAATAATTATGAAACACATTTCCAAGTCTCTAGTATAAGCATTCATCACCAAATGCTGAGTCCTTTCTCAATGCTATTAGACTAGAGCGCACCATATGATCCACATGGAAGAACATGGATCAGAAACAGATTGATTGAACATTGTATTTTGCATATATAATTTAACTGTTCCCTTATTAATGCATCTGACTTCGCTAAATGGAGTTCATGGAATATGTTGGAGAATATTAAAAAATGAAAACCTATAATCAAAAATCAAAACGTTTACAATTTCTCGAGACAGACATGCATTGGCATGACCACACAAATGATGCAAATTAAATATTTCAGAGACTGGCACATTGAATACAACTGCATATATTTTGGCCATAAACTACTGATACCTTCTGATTTTACACTTCAACTTATGTTTGATAATGATCCAAATGCTGAGCCTAAATATTTCAGAGGCTGCAACCTTTAGCATTAAATACAGAGGGCCAGAAGCTATTATACTTCAAGTATAAATTACCCATGCCTTATTCATTTTACATTTTGGCTGAAATCCCTAGTCCAGTATCATGGGCAAAGAATCTACAAGTAGTCAAAACTTCAAAAACTAACAGGAAGAACAAAAAAATTTTTCTCTATATGACTAGTGAAACATCACGTGTTAAAAAAATTAGAAACTAGCATCATAATTTCAATTTGCTCCAGCAAATTGCAAGTTACACATCTGTTGTAAAACATGGGCACAGCAATCAACCACATCCAAGATGGAAGGTATATAATTTATACTGCCTTCACCTAAGACATTTAAAAATTTCACCTACAGGAATTCAGGGTAGGTCTCCTGTAGAATTTTCTAGACCTAATTTTTCATTTTTTGCCTCTTCAGATAAGCCTTTCAACGCAGGAATTGCAGGTCTTTGAAACTAACCACTGCACTATATGAATGAGCAGGCACAAGAATATTATGTTTTCACCCTTTGAGAATCAATACAATTCAGACGGAAAACCAAACCGCCAGAGCCGAGCAGCAGCTGATGTATGACCAGTTACGGTCCAAGCAACTGAGGATAGGGTCTCATATAACCTAGATAATGGAGATGATGCAAAATCTTGGCAAGGGAAAGGAGCCTGTGGTTGATGACACTTTTTTTCGTCGATAGAGTTCTGGCATCGACCATTAGAGGGCTTTTACCCACACCCGAACCCAAGACACAGAGGAACATGGGTTCACCTCCACCGATTACAACCAAAAACCCTATCTTGGCCAGCTATTACCCAAAATGGATCTTCCTCTTTTTGAAGGAAAAAATCCCCAGTCATGCCTGTGGAAGTGCAACAAGTACTTCACGGTGCATGAAGTATCAGAGGATAGAAAGAAGGAGCTAAGTACCATCTACCTCGGTGAACATCCTGTAAAGTGGCTTTGGGATTGGAACAAAACATGTCCAAACGCTGACTGAGAGAAGTTTTTTTTGAAGCCTTGATACTCAGATTACGAGATTCTCCGGTGGACGATGTGGTGATGGAATTTAATCAATTACAACAAAAGGGAAGCGTCCTTGAATTCCAAGAAGAGTTTGAAGACAAGAAGTCCCAAATGAAAGAACAAAACCCCTTTCTCATAGAGTCGTATTTCATATCCAGCTTTATTGGGGGGTTAAGGCTAGAAATCAGTTGTGCGGTAAGGTTGCTCCGACCAAGGACTATCTATGAAGCCTTTGAACAGGTAAGGATTCAAGAATGGACGCTCGATGCAACTCAGAAGAGTCATCGTTATTTACCAAGCCAGAGACCTAATAACCCAAACCAAGCCCACTCTTATCTACTAACCCACCTAACCCAAAACCCATAAACACTGCAACTCCAAAATTACAACACCTCTGCCAAAAACGCCATCATTCCACACCCCAACTAGGAAAGAAATTCCATCTCCTGCTTTCAATCTGGGGAGCAATACTACCCGGGTCACAGACGTCAGAACCGAGCCTTCATGGCCTTGTTAGGGCAAGAAGAAGGAGAGAGTTGATAAAGAGTAGCATGATGTGAGGGAGGAAACTGTATGAGAAGAAGAGACCGACCGTGTGGAGTTGTCCTTACACGTAATAAAGGGTTGCATTGCCAACAACACAATCAAGCTAAAGGGACAAATAAAAAATAGGATGTTAATCATCCTAATCAATAGCGGCAACACCCATAGCTTTACTGATAGTAAGGTGGTAGAAGAGATAAAACTTCCTACTACTCATGTGAGTCAAGCAACAGTTACTGTCACTGATGGTAGAAAGATTGTGGTATGGGCGAAGTGTATGGGATGCTATTGGTCCATGCAAGACAATCGATTTCAATTTGACCTCCGTGTTTTGGACATCGGTGATTACGATATAGTGCTGGGGGCAGATTGGATGAAATCCTACACCCCAATGACCTTTGATTTTAAGGAGTACAAGCTGATGTTTAAGGAGGGTAAGGTGATTGAATTGAAGGGCATGATTGACTATGGTTTGGCAAGATTTATTAGTTAGAAAACCTTGTACAAAATGATTCAAGAAGGCTGGCAAAGGGTTTCGGCTAGATTGTTTGCACTCAACCTTACAACCTCACCACTAAACCTACCCAGAAATCCACACCTTTTCAGAATTCCCTTCAATCCCTACTAGAAAAATATGACCATATTTTCCAGAACCCAAATACCTTACCTCCCTTCCGAGATTACAATCACAGCATCCCACTCAAACCCAATCAACATAAGACGCTATAGGTACCCGCATTTCCAGAAGGCTAAAATAGAGAAATTGATTGTTGAAATGTTAAACTCATCCCTCATCCAACCCATTTGCATCACCTGCCTTGGTGAAAAAGAAAGATAGGAGTTGGCATTTTTGTGTTGACAACAGGCAGCTTAACGACATTACAATGAAGGACAAGTTTCCCATACCTATAATTGAGGACTTGTTAGATGAACTCAATGGGGCAACAATGTTTTCAAAGATCGACCTGAAATCGAGATATCACCATATTCGAATGACCCCTGAAGATATCCACAAGACTGCCTTTCTCACTCATTACTAGTTCACGGTGATGCCTTTCAGCCTCACGAATGCTCCAGCGACCTTCCAAGCACTAATGAATCAGATATTTCAACATACTTGCAGAGGTTTGTACTCGTCTTTTTTTACAACATTCTAATTTACAGTGCTACTGATAAACTCTATTTGTGCCTTTTGGAAATAGTTTTTAAAGTTCTTGAGAATCAATAGTTGTTTTCCAACAAAAAGAAGTGCTCTTTTGGTTGTGGTTCGGTTGAGTACCTTGGGCACATCATCTCAGCTGATGGGGTTGCCACCGATGAAGGCAAAATTGTGGCAATGTTAGATTGGCCGATACCTAGAACATTGAAGGAGCTAAGGGGGTTCCTTAGGCTAACCAGTTACTACTGCATATTCATAAGGCATTATGGATTGCTTAGTAAACCCTTGATAGAGCTATTAAAAAAAGATGGGTTCAAGTGGAATACTAATGCGGAGCTCACGCTTTTAACCAATTGAAACAAGCTATGGTCACAGCCCCAGTTTTTGCTCAGCCAGATTTTTCCCATCCTTTCATTTTAGAGTGCGATGAAAGCGGAAAAGGAATTGGGGCGGTCCTAATGCAAGGGGCCAACCTATAGCTTATCTATCAAAGAGTCTTAGCGCAAGGAATCAAACACTCTCAGTATATGAGCGAGAGTTTTTAGCAATCATACATGTTGTGACCAAATGGTGCCATTACCGAAGCATGGTCCATTAATCATAAAGACAGATCAAGAAAGTATTAATCATCTACTAGAATAGAGGTTGCATTCCTTTATTTAACAAAAGGGGATTACAAAGCTTTTGGGGCTTGATTACGAGATACTTTACAAAAAGGGGAATATTAAATTATAGCAATAGATTCCCTTTCCAGAAGATATAATCCTACTGAAGAAGAACTCTTGGCAGTAACTCTAGTTCCTTCATGGCTTACTGATGTGGAAGAATATTACAAGGGGGATGCCCAAGCCCAGGAGTTGATACGACAAGTGGTGACTCAACCTTCCGCCAGACCAAACTATTCCTTTAAGAATGGAATCCTCATATTTAAAGGCAGATTATACATTGGCAGCAAGTCAGGGTTGCGAGAAAGGGTACTAAGCCAACTGCATGAGTCACCAGCCATTCTGGAATGCAAGTCACTTACCACAGGCTTCAACAATATTTCTACTGGCCCGTTATGCACAGGTCTGTAATTGAATGGATTAAAGATTGTGATACTTGTAGCAAATGCAAATCAGAGAATTGCAGCTACCCAGGGCTCCTCTAACCCTTACCAATTCCCACCTCAGCTTGGTCCATCATTAGCATGGACTTCATAGAAAAACTTCCTAAGTCCAAGGGCCATGACCACAAAAAACGCCCACTTCATCCCATTATCCCATCCCTACAATGCTGCAATGATAGCCAAAAAATTCCTAGACAATGTCTCCAAGCTACATGGCCTACCCTAAACTATTATCAGACAGAGACGAAATTTTTACTAGTGGATTTTGGAGGGAACTCTTTCAGTTGCTGGGAATCAATCTCAACTTGTCCTCCGCTTATCACCTCCAAAGCGATGGACAAATGGAGAGATTAAACAAAACATTAGAAGGCTACTTGCGTTGCATGACGCACCAGCACCCAACTAAGTGGATGGATTGGATTAGCCAAGCTGAATGGTGGTATAATACCTCTTATCACACAGCCATAAACATGACACCATTCCAAGCCTTGTATGGCCAACTTCCTTCCTCACCTCCCTTCAATCTTATGCCTAGCAAAGTAGCAGCTGTGGAAGACTTCTTGCATCAAAGAAAGTCACTCAACCAGCAGTTCAAAGAACAGTTACAACAAGCCAAGGGCCGGATGACATTATATGCAGATAAGAGGAGAACTGAAAGGCAATTCACTGTGGGGGACTGGGTCTATTTATGACTCCAACCATATTGACAAGCCACAATCGCCATCCGAAGAAACATGAAACTTGCAGCTAAGTATTACAGGCCTTTTGAAATTATTGAACAAATTGGTGATGTTGCTTATAAACTGCTGCTGCCCTCTGGCTCCCAAATCCACCCCATATTCCATGTTTCCCAACTCAAGAAGAAACTGGGAGAAAAACAAGTCCCCATAACATCTCTACCAACGCTGCAAGAAGACACAGTTATCATAGCACCAGAGAAAATATTGAATTCAAGAGTCATTTACAGAGGAGGTCAGCATGTCCAGCAACTTCTCATGAAATGGTTGAACCTCTCTGCAGTGGATTCCACATTGGAGGACCTCTCCTTCATAGCTGCACAATTTCCAGACTTTTGGCATCCTTGGGACAAGAATGGTCTCATGGGGAGGGAATTGTAACATATAAGAGGAAGAAGAAAAAGGGCAATTAAGGGAATGACTTGATTATGTGCTGTGAATGGGACAAAACGGGTACAACTAACTTGCCAGCAAAGAATGTCAGCAACAAATGTGCAGAGTAGTGCACAATTGGAATATCCTAAAGTAGTGAAGATGATAGTTTTGTTCTGTAGCTGATTAACATTCCTATATGAATATGCTCTGTATTGTGGAAAGAAATCAATCAATATATGAATATTCACTAATTACTCCTCCTCTCTCTCTCTCTCTCTCTCTCTCTCTCTCTCTCTTCTGCATTTCTGTTCTCTATCCCTTTCATCTTGCCTCTGTTTTCTCTAATTTCCAGTTGATCACTTCCTTGATTTGGGTGCTTTGAGTATTTTGATTTTCAGTTGACCCTTTTTAGAACATAACATTGGTTTTTAGAACATAACATTGGTTTCGCTTTCTCAAAGGATTGTCCAACTGAAAATCTTGTAGAGTATGTTTGGTCAAGTAAGGGTTTCAAAATTACTAGTTTTGGTGTTTCTGTTACATGGGTTTTCTTTAGTAGGTAGATTCCATGAACAGGAATTGGACTCTTGAATGTCAGCGGATATTTGCTTCATACTGACACTGAAAAGTTAATTATAAATACACCCGAAAATCTGGTCCAAAGTTTGTTTGTGTGTTTGTTTGTTTGTTTTGGGTTTCAGGAGCTCCAACCCTTGTTTTATGTAATGAGAAACCTCAACATATATCCTAGCATTTGAAACTTTCTATCCAAATATGAGATTAAGAACTGTATTAGCGGAGATCATAACTGGCAACCAGAACTTACAGGATCAGCATGGAAAAACCCATGGGACAGAATTTGTTCTAAGTAAGATTCAACAGCATATCGGCCCAATCTGCAGAATATGGTAAAATAGTATAATAATTACAGGCATAGTAAATAAACTGTCTCAGTTTTAAAAATATAAGCATCAAAAGCATGTGCTGAAGATTTTACAGTAAAGGAGGTTAACAACAGGGCATTATTATAACCTTTTACGATCAACACCTATCTGATCTAAAGCTTGAATTTTGTTTATTTTGATCCCTGGTACATGCTCCATTGTCAGAACCTACATGGAAGTAAATAAATAAGAAAGAATGTTTAATAGATAGATAACTTTCACCTGTTGAATTTCATGAATGGTAACCTGTGGAGTAGTGTATTCCCAGAAAATTGTTGGGACTTTGACATAATCCATATCCTTGAAATTACTTGCAAACAATTCTGCATTGGCAGCTTCCTTTGTGTAATCAATTTCCTGAAAATGTTTATTATCATTAGTTATCACTTTTATAATAGTATTGAAGAACCGTAAAGAAATAAGATATCGGTATAATCAATGCTAATGATCCATTAAGTAACAAGCTTGTGAGTTAATTAATGATCATAAACAATGTTAAGCATTTATGTTTTAGTCCTCAAATTTAAAGAAGATAAATTGAAAAGGAAATCCTAATCATGTCAGCCTAAGAGAAATCTTAGTCTTATCTCCAAAAGTTTAGTATATGTAAGCAACCTCTTTGGTGACAAATCACCAGTAAGGTTGAGCCCTTTGCTATCATAGGTCGAGTTATGCACCAATGTATTAGGAGATGATTCGCCTCTTATCAGTTCCATAGTAAACCTGCTAAGGTATTTCCAAAGATTCCTGTGCCTCATAGCTGTTCTCAACAATGGATCATCCCAATATCCAATCAACTATTAGATATAGTTCACCATTTTACTCTATATATAAAGTAACAGACGTTTAGATCTGCACTCAACTTCAACCAACACTTGTTATGATCTCCCCCCTCCTGTCATGCTGCCATCCATGTTAACATTCAGATTTCAACTGGACTTAAAGTTGCTCTTTGAAGCCAGACCAGCCTAGTAATAAGAAAGACTTTCAAAAAGGGGAGTCAATAATGCTGCAACATTACATCCTCTGAGCAATAGGAGAGCAACAATACTATCTACCACATCATCCATGAATAATATTCCACTTGCAAATTCTGAAATGAAGGAAGAAACAAAAGAATTTTCTATAAAGAAATTATTTTTCCATGAATTCAAAGAGATCTTTGCCACTAATTTTGTTATCAAAGAATTTCCCCTTTTCTTTTTGGTGAATAAGAATTCCTCCCTTCCAGCACTTTACTAGTAAAATATTATCGATAGCTAGTTCTAAGTCCACCTAAGAATCACTCCAATAGCAAATTGTAGTATTTTTCCTGAAGTATGACAATGGTGAGAAAATAAAGCAGAATAGCATTACCTGGTACAAGACAGTTGCACATTCATCATAAATAGCAACCCAATCCCTCTTTGCACCATCTGATTTCGGGTCAACCTTTTGAAGATATTCTGCTATTACCTGGAAAAAATGGCCAACATGCCCATGTGTGGGCGACTCAGAATTTGAACCCTCAACATGGGTGCAAAAGGCAAAGATTTCTAAAATATCAAGAAAACTAACCCTCAGGTTTTTAAGATCAATGTCAAAAAGCTCCTTGAGACCAGGTCTTTGTACTTTAATCACAACTTCCTGTCCCTTCAATCTTGCACGGTGAACCTGGCCTGCAATAAATAAATAAATAAAATAAATGCAACACACATAAAAAAAAGGTACAATGTCAAAAAAAAAATTTCTCACAGGCTATTACATCAAAGGAACAATCAACCAGCATTAATATTTACCAAGACTTGCTGCAGCAATTGGTTCATAGTCAAACCTATCAAAGATGTCATTAACTGGGCCTCCAAGCTCTTCTTCAACTATAGATGCAGCTGTATCTGATGGAAAAGGAGGAACTTGATCCTGCAGAAGAATCAGTTTAGTCCTTCCTAGGGAGTTACCACTTCAGGTGAAATACCTAGAACTAATTGGAACTGCCAGTTAATAGAATGTGCAGTGTGAAAAGTTTTGAAAAATCTTTGTCAGTACAATAATCAGGAGGAGAGACATTATTGATTATACAGACAAAGAAGGTTAGATAAGAAGAATTCAGTAGAATTAAAAAATAAAAGAATCTACACCTGAAGTTCAGACAACTGATCAACATACTCCTGAGCAAGAATGTCTACTCTAGTGGAGAACTGCTGGCCAATTTTGATGAATGTAGGGCCTAATCTCAATATATTTTCCTTTAACCACTTGGCAAGGGCTTTTCGCCTTAGAACTTTTTTCTCCTCAGTCATTCCTCCTGCATGGTCAGTTCTACAAATTACATAGAATGAAAGAAGGATAATACTCATAATAAGAAGAACAACAACAATAACAACATAAAAGCAGGAGTTAAAGAGTCATAGTTAATATTGAAGCGGGCATTACTTTTAAACATATGATGTGAAAAAAAAAACCTTCAATTTCAATAACAACAAGAACCAAAACAATGATTTAAAATGGACAAGCACGTCCACAGTAATGGAAAAAACTCAAAACCAACTACTTGAGATCAATCAAATAATCTTAACTATATGGTTTCAAATACAATTATCAATCCACAAAGATGTAACTGACCTTGATATGAAAATTTCTGGTTGTTCAACCAAGCTTTGAAGATGAATGTGAAAACAAATCCCCATATTTCCAAGGTCCTTTGAATAGTTGAGTAGGTTTTAAATCTATTCCAACGCCCCCCAGGTGCAACAGAAACCTACAAGATGCATACATTTTCTAAAGGACAGCAAAGTTTAAAAACTCAGATGCAATATGAGGAGCACATTATCCATAAAGACAATTCAAAAACAATGCAGTCTCAATTAAAGACAATGATTATTCAATTATACAGAATTAACACAAGTATAAATAAAATTGGGTAAAACAATAAAAGATTTCATAAACGCGCAAGAAAAAAATCATATTCTGCCAGAACTTCCGTGCCAGTCTCCTCTGAGTAACTATCATAACTTCTTCAACAACCACCAGCCAACAATGACGGAAGCAGGGATTCAAGTTTGTACCGAACCAACACAAATCCAACGATAATGAAAATAATTAATAAAGGTATACCTCAACTTGTTGCTGGCCGGCACGCTTAAACCAAGCCTCTTCTTTCCCAATCTCTTCAATCCTCTTTTTCCGGACATCCTCCGATAGTTCCGCTTTTTCTTCCACCACCATTTCCGGCGATGTAAGACCGCTGCCATTCCCATTCACATACTTTACCAAACTTCCATTACTGATAACTTCCTTCTCCTCGGTCTCCACTACACTAACAGCACCATTGGTATAACTCCTGACTGATGATCCATTAAAACCATAGTCATCTGAAGAAGGAGCACCATTATTTCCATTTACTCGTTTTAACAATTCACGCTCCCTCTCTTCAATCAACAAACTCTCATCTCTAATAGCCCGAACTCGAGGCCTGAAAGAAACACTTGGAGTAGAAAGAGGAAGTTTAGAAAGAGAATATCTAGAGAGAGAAAAACAATGTTTACGAGTCTTGGTTCGTGGAGAGCTGAGGACAGTGAGGTCTGGTACAGATAAAGAAGAAGCCATCAATGGAGAAATTTAATCAAAATCTATGACTAAACCCTAATTTTCATTATTTATTTATTTATTAAAGGAACAAATCAAAGCTTTTTGTGGCATGGAAGTGAAGGGAGAGGAGCTGATGAAGAAGAAAGAAAGAGAAAGAGAGATGAAAAATAAAATAATAAATAAATAATAAATATAGAAAAGGAGGGAAATAAAAATAAGGGAAACGGAGAGCACAGGTGGCAAGTAAAAGATGAGTTGGGGGAGATTTGCGATGTTTTGATTGGTTGTAAGAGTTAAGAGATCTGCGTAGCCACAAAGATAATTTGTCTTTGTTGGAATATTTTTGGACGCTTTTATGCTTACGTGTCTTTTATTTTTTTTTTTTGAGAAATTTTATTATTATTATTATTATTATTAAGAGGTGTAAGTAATTCGGACAAAGCTGGTGTGAAGTAGTTCCGAATCGGCTCAGATTTGTGGATTACATTTTTTTTGTGGCAGAATTTACATTTTTTTTATCAGAACGCCGAATTCACATTAGGTTAGCTTCGAAAATTCAATGATAGCTGTGTCACTTTTAACCGATAAATAAATAAATTAATTGCCTATTTGTCTCTTGATACTTCAAGATATTTTATTAATTAATTCGCCTGTTTGTTTTTTTTATTAAATTAAGGAGCTTCAATAATGCTGTAAATTAGTAGGTAAAATATTCAGACAAAAGCTAGGAGGAGAGCTCCAATCAACAAAAACACTACTGGGCAGAAGATTATGAGCAAAAAAATTAGCTAAAACATTAGAAGACTTCTACGGATCCATCTTACCAGCCAGTGAGTTGAAGCATTCAAAATAGAGAGACGGTCTGTTATCACCAAACCAAATTCAGAATCGTCTTGCTTTGGAGAAGAAATTGCTGCCCAAACAATTCGCGAGTCCACCTCAATAATGATGTTTCCGGTACAAAATGATTGCAGCCATAGGAGACAACGCCTGAGTGCTAACGCTTCCGCCATTTTCGAATTTGCATGGAATAAGGAAGATTCACTCATGGCTCTAATAAAGGATCCTGCATGATTCCTAACAACAACTCCAATACCACAGACTCCTCTCACTTGAGAGAAAGATGCATCAACATTGCATTTCTAGTATACCACTTCAGAAGGGAACCACCTTGCTGATGGTAAGTCTGCTTTAGTTGATCGATTAAGGAACAAGCGAGGATCGCGCAACTGATGGTGTATAGACGTCCCCTTCCACTCCTGCCAATAGTTACGCGCCAACAAGACAATTTGTTCATGTGACAGTTATGTCTGAGTCTAGAGAAATTTATTGCGGGCTTCCCAAACCTTCCAAGCAAGAAAGCAAAACTCTTCCACTCTGCTAGCTGCAAGGGAATCCAAAATAGAGAAAAAAAGATTATCAAATTAAATGCATGGATCATTGAAAACCCAGTCCCCTAAGTCGGAACATGCTTTTGCCATTTAACAATTTAGTAAGATGTGGGTTGTAGATTCAGGTTCACCACAGTATAAACAGCCCCCCATCAATATGAATACCCTTCTCCTCTAATCTTGTTTTAGAGGGAAGAATATTATGGCATGCTCGCCACACAAAGTCTTTAACCATTGGAGGTAAATTTAGATTCCACAACTTGGACCAGTGTCAGGCAGGAAGTTCCCCTAATGCTAACAAACTGATCAAGCCCGCATGATAGCTGGACATCGCCGAATAAACACCATCCTTAGTAAAATGCCATATCATTTGATCCTCAATTCCTCTGTAACTAAGAGGAATACTACAAATAATGGCCGCATCCTGGACATTTAGTAAAGAGGAGATCTTCCCCATATCCCATTCACGTGTTGCTTGATTAATGATAGAAGAGACTTTTAACAAAATCATGGTTTGGTGGCATAGGGGTTGTGACTCTATAGTGGTTAGCCACTGGCACTAGGGATTACTCCACAAGTTAACTGTTGCCCCATCAACAATTCTCCAGCAAATGCCTTCATAAAGCAACTGCTTAGCATGTAACAAGCTCTCCCAAGTATAGCTCGAACTAGACCCATGATAAGCTGACAGAATATTCCCATGAGAAAAATATTTAGCCTTGAAAATCTTAGACAGAAGAGACATTGGATTAGAGAAGATTCTCCAACCCTGCTTGCCAAGCATAGCAATATTAAAGACAGACAATTGGTGAAAACCACGACCACCGTTTTCCTTTCTCCTACACATCTTATCCCAGGAGAACCAGTGAATACTACTTTTGCCATCCTGTTTCATACCCCACCAGAAGAATTCATCATTTTTTATAGACGGTCACACAAAGAAATTGCAAGTTTGGAAACACTTATAAGGTAAGCCGATATAGCTTGGGCTACCGATTTAAGGACTTCCTTCCCTGCCCGTGACAAATGCTTCCCTTGCCAGCTTTGAATCCTTCTATATAATCTTTCCTTTAGAAAAGAAAATATGTTCTTATTCCTTCCTATGAGTGACGGTAGACCCAAGTATTTCCCATGATTCAATAGGGTAGACACTCCTAGTATTAGAGAGAGATTCTGTTGAGTCTCCTGATCAACAGTAGGGCTAAAGAAAATCCCTAATTTCTGAAAATTGACTGACTAACCCGATGCTCTCTCATACACTGGCAAGAGTCTCTTAATATTATGACACTTGGTGGAATTAGCCCTAAAGAAAAAGAGAGAATCATCGGCAAAAAGGAGATGAGAAATCGTAGGGCAACGCCTATTCACTCTACTGCCATAAATATCACCACATAACTCAGCATGCCTAAAAAGGGCTGAAAGGCCTTCCGCACACAAAATAAACATGTAAGGAGACAAAGGATCTCCTTGACGAAGGTCCCTCTCAGGAGTTATTGGCCCCACTTCCAAACCATTAAAAAGCACCATGTACCGAACTGATCTCACACACATCATCATTAGCCTCACCCATTCCTCACAAAAACCCAACTTAGTAAGAATCCTCTCCAAAAAATCTCAATCCACTATATCATATGCTTTACTAATATCTATCTTTAGAGCCATTTTCTCCGCTTTACCCTGAACCTTCCTCTTCATATGATGGATAATCTCAAAAGCAACCAAAACATTGTCAGTGATCATTCTCCCTGGGACAAAAGCATATTAAGATTCTGACACAACCCAAGGCAGAACCTTCTTTAAACGATTATCCAAAACCTTAGCCATGATTTTATACGCCACATTACAAAGAGCAATAGGTTGAAAATCTCTAATGCAACTAGCCGAATCACTTTTAGGGATTAAGACAATATTAGTATCCTTAAGAGAGGGAGGTATAGAATAATCACATAACCATTGTTTACAATTATTAGATACATCCGACCCCACAACATGCCAGAACTTCTGGTTAAAGCCTGGATTCATCCCATCCGGACCTAGAGATTTATCAGGATACATTTGAAAAATAGCTTGACGAAACTCCTCGTCCTGAAAAGGGCTAGTAACAAGATTTGGAGCAGTACTAATCTTGTGTTCTACCTTTTGAATTACCTCAGCACTATCATTAGGGGAACTGGAGAAAATGGAAGTAAAATACTCTTGGATGATAATGCTAAGGCCTTCTACATCACTCACCCAATCTCCCGAGTCAATTTGTAAGGCCACAATCCTATTATTTCGCCTACGGACTGATGCCTGCTGATGAAAATAGTGAGTATTCCTATCTCCAAAATTTAACCAATTTATTTACCCCCGCTGTTTCCAATAAATGTCTTGCTGCAAGAGAACCAAATTGTACTCCTCCCCAGCCTCCTGCAACAAGGCACCATTAGAAGAAATAGAACGAATACTCTTCATACTCTCCCTTAATTTCTTTAATTTGGCATTAAAGTTTATAGGGGCATTCAGGTTCCACTGCTGCAAACTTCTAGCGCAAGCCTGAATTTGGCAGGTAACCCCACCAGATAGAGAACCACGCCAAGCGTCTTCTACAATTTGCCCCACCTCAGAATTAAGAAGCCAATTATTCTCAAAACAAAAATGACGTTGTGGATGAAAATATGAAGACAGCTTCGTATTCAAAAGAATTGGAGAGTGATCCGAGTACGACACAACTAGATTAAAAAATTTTGCATAGGGGTGCAACTCCAACCAGCTTTCATTCACAAAACACCTATCAAGGGTTCTTGAACCCAAGAATTAGAACTACAACACTCCCAAGTAAATTGGTGGCCACACAATGGTAAATCCAACAGATTACAACTGAAATAGTATCCCGAAACCCCTCCAACAAGTGTTCAGGATGGTCAACCCCACCCCTTTTATCCTCATGATAAAGCATATCATTAAAATCACCCATGATTACCCAAGGGCCCCTATTATTAGTAGTAGCAACTAACATTAGAAGATTCCAGGAGTCACGTCTTCTGTGACGTTCAGCAAAACCATAAAATCTCGTAATTTTCCAGACATTTTTATCCTCCCCTATAGAAAGGGTAATGAAATTTTGAGAAAAATGTTCCACCGTGGCATGAATATTAATCTTCCAAAGGACAGCAAGCCCCCCACTCCTGCCCAATCTATCAATAACAAAACAACTAGAAAACCAAGATGCACACACAAAGTTTCAACAATATTTGCATAACATAAAGTTTCAATGAGAAAAAGTACCTCTGCTTTACTTCTAGTAATGAGCTCCTTGAAAGCAAGATCTGCGCGAGGATTGTCAAGTCCCCGGCAGTTTCAACATAAGGTTTTCATGGCTGCTGGCAGGCCTGCTGACCAGGTCCCGCCAATAAATCAAGTGAAGATGAAGACTGCCCATGGGCAGGGAGAAGGTGACCATCATTGTCATATGCAGCACCAATGGCGTTTTTTAGTTTCCTCTAATTTTTTTGTTTGTTGTTCAATATATATATATATATATTATACATATAACTGCATATATAAGAATTATATAAAAAATATAGAAAGGAATCCAATAAAAAGGTGATGAAATAGTGTATAAATAATAAGTTTTGACTTAAATTCACTAGGATTTTCTTAAGAATGCCCATAAAAATAAAAATATTTTTAAAAATATCCATTTTTCTTTTTTAATTTTAAAAATATATTTTTTTTTAATTTTCAATTTCAAAATACCCATTTTTTGAGATATATTTCAGTTATACATTTGATATATTAAAGATATATTTAATTTAAAAAAATACATAAAAAATATAAAATATTTTTTTAAAAAAAATTAAAAATATATTATACATTATAATTTCCTCAATATTAAACAAATGAAACCGGGCGAGGAATGAAATTGTACTGTTAAACCAGACGAAAAAAAAAATATTATATATATCGTTTATTACACTCCGCATGAACGTTAATAATAGTAAACCATCCGTTTAAGCTTCCTGCACATGGTCGACAAAGCTGTTAAATTACCTTAATTTTAAAATGAAAATATTGAAAACATCTTTTTTCGATTTTGACGTGGATAAATGAAGACAATAAATGCAAATGTTCAGTAGAAAAATATTAAAAAAAGGATAAATTTGAAAAATAAATCATAAAGACATTAAAATCATGAATCACACCCATTTTTGGATAAAAAAAAATCTGTTAAAAAACATATTTTAGAAAGGAGGGTGTGAAAAGAACAAGAATATGAACAAAAGGGAAAGAAAGGTAGTTTCCACTGTTCACAATACATACAAATTTTTTGCTGTTCAATTTTACAAAATTATGAAAGAGAAAAAGGCAATAACTATTAGGTACATTAATATACACAAATTATAATGTATGTTTCAATAAGACTAGATTAACTTTAACAAAGAACCAGTGAATTCAAAGAAAAGAAGGATATCCAAAGGGCAGAAAGCAAATGAGATTTTTCTTATGTATTAAAGGTAAGGTGTTATCTCGGACCAGACAATTCTACAGCATGAAGATTCTCAGTGGAGTCAAGGATCCATTCGGAGCTTCGCAATGGGGCCAAATCGGCCTCTTGGCGGACGACTTCTACCTTTTGCCACTCCTCCCATCTTTCTGCTAGTCCATCACCTTCAAGCATTCTCACTACCTCGGACATCTTAGGCCGCTCCATTGGAGAGCTCTGGGTGCACAACAGCGCTACTTGGATTAGCTGTTCCACTTCAGTTCCAACATAGTTGTTCTGCAGGTCTGGATCAACGAGCATTTCCAACTTCTTCTCTTTTAGGAGGGCTTTAACCTGAAAATTTTGCAGAGCAGTTAATACATGAAAATGGCATGTACAGGTCCAGTGAGTGCATAAGAACATTCAGAAAAGATATGAATCACCAAATAAGAGCAGCATCGAAAGGCTATCATGCGCAAAAGAAACAAGATGCTTTAAGTTTGAGAGAAGAAATGCAATCATTCAGTTCTCCAAGTTTTGCACCAAATGTGCAACAGCCTGCAGTGCTACAATAGGCATGATTCTCAGCGATAAAAACAAAAAACTAAAACAAGACTTGAATATATTATTGAGGTAAGCTACATTCAAGCCCATTTGGGCACCCCGTGACATGTGAATTGGTTCATTATGTTATCTACATATAAATGTGAATGAATCACATACTAATTATATGGCAGCCCAAAATTGCCAACAATAATCACTGGAGAGGAAAAGGTAGAACTAAAACCCAGAAATTATTGGCATTTCATAAGCAATTCACAAATTTAATATTGAATAACGAATTATGATAATTGCACCAACTACTTTTGAAAGATCCAATTAAGATCATAAAATTATGCAATTTCAGGGGAAAAAAAAGATAATAAACTTATGCTTCATATGATATTTAAATGTGAATTCCAAGCAAGCCTCCATACCCTCTCAAGTTCAGCCTCAATTTATATGCTACAAACATGGAGCATAAGCCTAAAGCTTTGCCAGTTTGCTTTTAGGTCTCACTTAAAGGTTAGAATTTCTTATCGAATCAAATGGGTAGCTGCCGAACCAAAGCACATAAACAAGCAAAAATTGAGAATGTAACAGGTAAGAAACAAAATAGTATTATAATTGACTCAGATTTTTTTAAAAAACTCAATTTCAAGAAAATATCATAAAAGAGAACAACAATAAATTATTGATTAACAAGATCAAAACAAGTAAATAGAAACATTGAAAAATGAGTAAATGTTGCTGTTTATAGTTTGACATGCATTATAAAGTCATTCGTGTTTAAAACAAGATGAATGTACACAATACAAAAATCAATATATATGTGTGTGTATGTGTGTGTATATTTATAGCCTCCCATTTGAAATATTTCATATATTATAAGGATGCACGGGGAAATATGTTCCCCAGGCCATCATTATCTAAGTTGGAAATTTTGATAATAATCTGATAATTTTCACTAGCTTCATGTGATAAAAGCAGATAAGAAAGCATCCGAAAATAAACATAAAGAAGATGACCAGTGTATTACCCAATCAAGTAGCATAACATCATCATCATTTGCAAGCCTTGCAAGATCAAAAGCTCTCTGTCCAGTGATAAGCTCTAAAAGCATGATCCCATAACCAAAAACATCAGTTTTCTCGGATGACTTTCCTGTTGAAAGATACTCTGGAGCTATATGCCCAATGGTCCCACGTACAGCAGTTGTAACATGGGTATCTTTGTAGTCCATCAGTTTAGCCAAACCAAAGTCCCCAACAACAGCCTCAAACTCCTCATCCAACAATATATTTGCAGCTTTCACGTCACGATGAATAATCTTTGGATCACAGTGATCATGCAAATAAGAAAGGCCCCTTGCAGAACCCAGTGCAATTCTCTTCCTTGTTGGCCAATCAAGAGGAGCTTCTAGTGGTGGACGTTCTATAAAAATAAATCAAAATGATCATATGTTCTCAAGTTGCAGATTGCAAAGAAATATTTCTGCTAATAAAATTCCAATCTCAGAGTGATGCAACTTAATTATATTTACATTATAAGATGTAAAACCGAAAGTAGCATTAAAGCTCAACATCACTATAAAAGTAATATATACGAATCAATCAACAATGTTGGGTATACAAGGCTTAAGGGGTAATGACTGTTATATAGTATATTATACAACCACAAACAAAGCAGAGTGCACATGAAGCCTTGGAACAAATATGTTACCCAGAAATTTAATTTAAGGCAGGGCTTCAATAACAGTCAATATGTATCAGTTATTTCGCTTACCATTAGACAACATGTTGTTTAGAAATCTCAGGTGAACTGGCCCATTACAGCCTTTACATCCTGTACCCGTTGTTGTTATACTATACAAACATAATTTTTCTTGCAAGATACTATTTTAAAAAAAGAATAATAATTATAGCACCAATTGTCACCCTTTGACTGCAACAACTCTGGGGCATGATTTCCATTTCAAACACAGCAATTTTGAAAAAAGATTCTTTTTTGATCAAACTCTTAAAAGAGTTTTATTAATAGTTTACTCGTTAAATGGAGTATTTGGTTTGAGAAAAGTAATTAACTTGCCCCCAAACCATGCAGTATTCATCTATTTTGACAAAGAAACAGTTCACGTACCAGAGTCAATTTAAAATCAAGAGAAAGAAAACAACCAGTACCTCTCAGACATGATGCAACACTTCCATTAGCCATGTATGGATAAACAAGCAGTCGTTCAGTTGGTGTCATGCAGAAACCACGCAGTCGCAGAAGATTCCGATGCACAGCCATGCTGATCATTTCCACTTCTGTTTGAAACTGCAACTCCCCTCCTGGTGTCCGCTCCTCTTTAAGTCTTTTTACTGCCACCAAAGTTCCATCAGCCAACCGCCCCTTGTATACCTTACCAAATCCACCTCTACCCAGAATGTTCTTGTTGCTAAAACTATCTGTTGCAACTTGCAGTTCTCGCAGAGAAAACCTTTTAAGCTGTCCCAAGTGAACCTCAGGATCCTCTTCACCTGAAAAGGAAGTAGAAAGTAAAAAATAACATGCTAGCTCCAAACATCAGATGTTATTTTGAATCTGAAATACAAACCAGGCACATCAAAAAAAAGTTCTGGTGGCTGCCTTCGCTTCCAATATGCAAACCAAATAGCAGGAGCAGCAAAGAGTAAAGCAGCACCAACAGCCACTCCAGCAGCAATTGCTCCAGTGGGGCTACTTTCTCCTGAAATGATAATTCAATTGAGTTCTTCAATGTATATCCACCATAACAGAGCTCATCTTATCATTTGGATTTCAATAAACTCCAAAGAAAACAACTATTTTAAGAGTGAAGTTCACTTCCCTACTAGTTTTGCTGGGAAAAAAATTTTCTCCATTGCGTTTTCTAATTTATTTGGACAATTTCTAGTCAGAGTAGTGCAGCTAGTAGTAGAACAGTAGCTTCTGCAATGTCATTATTTAAGTCGAGTACCATTAAAATAATATCCATTGCTGCATCTTTATCAAAATACAAAAGTTGGACTACAGATTTAATGAGTCAGTCCATTCCTACAATAATAAGACAGTTCTTTCCTTCACATTTATAAGAGACTACCAGGATAAGAAGCAGCTGGTGTTGGAACAAAAGGAGGTGGCGGAGAAAAGGGTGGAGATCCAGGACATGGCTTTCCAGTAACCGGCCCACATAGATTCAAGTTATTTGCAAAACTGCAAAAGGTTATTCAACAAATAACTAATTGGTTCATAGTAGTCAAACAAGATATATATAGTTTAGTCATAAGGAAAACCTTATGGGAGTAAATAGTGAAAAGGATCCATTATCGGGTACAGGCCCTGATAGACGATTATTTGATAAGTCCCTGCCACAAACATTATGACATGTCAATGTACCATCACTATAACCATAACAAAAGCTGATGGCTGAAGAAAAAAGAAAAAGAAAGATGAAGGGTGAAATTATCAGTCCACTACTTACAAGACTTGCAGGGCAGTAATATTAATTAAGGAGATAGGTATGGAACCGGACAGACTATTGTTGTTGAGTCGACTATCCTTACATAAAATACCAAGAAAAGAATGTTAAATTCCATTCCCATCATTTTTATATCTAAAATTAGCAGCCAACAACACATACATGTAAAAGGATAAAGCTGATGTAAGATTGTAATAAAGTAAGAAACCAGAATGACTGAATGCGTAGTAATTACTAAAAGTAAAAGAATCTCTGTTTTCACAGAAAATATAACTCATAATATCATTGAACGAACAATTCAGAAAGTATATGCAAGCTCAATGACCTTGTGCAGCTACTTATGAGATATATTGTTTGATACTTGCAAGCAAATGAAGCATGCGCAAAATACCTCAATAATCTTAAGTAAATGGAATATTTACTATCTTCAATATTATTAAGCTTGTAACAAAAAATATGCAAAAGGTGATACAAAAGAAATCTAAAAAAAATTGCTCCACATCAATAACCAAACAATCAGTTGGCCAAATTTGTCAAGTATCTAAACCTAAAAATGATGAAATTAATATCACCAACCACAACTATATGAACAGAATCCCACCTTCAATGCAGAGAAAAAAAGAAGAAGAAAAGGACAAATTTGGAGTTCCCTCTTGCTTATGTATTAATAACGACATAATTGTAGTGCTAGATAATCATTACAACAACAACAACAAAAACAAAGCCTCAATCCCAAGATAATTGAGGTCTTCTATATGGATTCTTCTTTTTCATTCGATTCGATTTAGGGCTATCTCTTCTGATAAATTTAAAACAGCAAGATCCTTTTGTACCACTTTTGTCCAAGTTAATTTAGGTCTACCCCTGCATCTCTTAGGTATTTCTATTTTAACTAGTTCAGTTTTTCTAACAGGTGTATTTCTAGGTCTACGTTTCACATGGTCAAACCATATCAATCTATGTTCTCTCTTATCCTCGATAGGAGCTACATCTACTTTTTCTTTGATGCTTTCATTCTAGATTCTATCCATTCTAGTGTGTCCACACATCTACCTTATCATTTTTATCTCTGCAACATGCATCTTACTCACGTGTTGTTCTTTCACAGTCCAACACTCACTACCATACATCATCACAGGCCATATGGCAGTACGGTAGAATTTTTCTTTCAATTTGACTGGCATCTTTCGATCACATAACACTTCTGTGGCACTCCTCCACTTTATCCAACCAACTTTAATCTTGTGACTTATATCTTTTTCACAACCACCATCCGCTTAAATAATAGAACCAAGGTATTTAAAATGAGTCCTATGAGGTATTGCTACTCCGTCTAAAATAACTTCGCCTCCTTCTCTATTCGCGTTATTAAATCTACAATGCATATACTCAGTCTTAGTTCTGCTAAACTTAAAACCCTTTGATTCCAAAGTACTTCTCCATAACTTCAACTTTTGACTTATATTTGCTTGAGTCTCATCTATCAACACAATATCATCTACAAACATCATACACCAAGAAATATCATCTTGTATATGTCTTTTTAGCTCATCCATGACCAAAGCAAATAGATAAGGGCCCAAAGCTGAACATTGATATAACCCAATAGAAACAGAAAAATCCTTAGTATCCCCTATAATAGTGCGGACACTAATGATAGCTCCATCATACATATCCTTCAAGACTTAGATATATCTTATAGAAATCCCTCTATGCTCTAGGATCCACCATAAAACTTCTCTAGGAACTCTATCATACGTCTTCTCCAAGTCAATGAAAACCATATGCAAATCCTTCTTTATCTCTTTATACTTTTCCATCACATCTCTAATAAGAAAGATAACTTCCACAGTGGATCGCCCAGGCATAAAACCAAACTGGTTTGGGGAGATACAAGTATCCAAACATAAACGGTATTCCACAACTCTCTCTCATAATTTCATGGTGTGGCTCATAAGCTTATTACCTCTGTAATTTGAGCAATTTTAAATATCTCTTTTATTCTTAAAAATAGGTATCAAACTGTTTTGTCTCCAGTCATTAGGCATTTTCTTTGTACTTTAGATCTTATTAAACAAAGCCATCAACCACACAACTCATGTATCTCCCAAACTTTTTCAAACCTCAATGGGTATTCCATCTGGTCCACATGTTTTACCGATTTTCATTCTCTTCAATGCTTCCTTTACTTTAGAGAACCTAATCCATCTAGTATACTTCACTTTTTTCTTGGCTATGCCGTCCAAACTCTCAATGATTTCATTACGGTTACCATTAAGAAGCTCCTCAAAATAACTTCTCCATCTTTCCTTGATATATTGTTCTTGAACCAAGACTCTATTCTTGTCATCCTTGATGCACTTAACTTGATTCAAATCTTGACATTTTTTTCCCTTATCTTAGCCAATTTATAAATAGTATTTTTTCAATCCTTTGTTCCAAGTTTTTCATACAAACTCTCCAGAGATTGTGCTCTTACTTACCTAACTGCCTTTTTAACATCCTTTTTTGCTTGTTTGTAATGCTCAAAAGCCTCATTGTCAATACACTTTGGCAATCATTAAATTTAAAAAAATTAAAATGTGAAAAAAGGCTTTATTGTGGTTGCTTCTAATGTCAACAACAGGGTTTTAAACAATTTATCCATAGCAATGCTAGGGAACCAACTAGATCAAACCATAACAAAATGTCAAATAGCACTATCACGATTGAAAAAATATAGCAACACAACACAAATATTTATTTTACACCAATGCAATATTGAATTAGTAACCTTGAAATGCAATTACGTAATGGGTGATATATCAGAGATATAACAGGCATTTTTTAACATCCTGATTATCAAGTTCAATAACAATTAACTTGTTATCATGCTATATTGATACCAAGAGAAAATATTATAGTCTTCATATGTTCAAGTCAATCAGCAAACTATGTTACTGGCAACAAGAAAATATTAAGTTTTACCATTTTTGCAAGATATTTAATTAAACCTGCAACTAGTGGAAGTCAATAGCTTCTTACCACTCAATGATTTATTCATCACAGTAGCAAATGGAAAGAATCACAACCCCTCTACCTAAGAACAAACAAATACAAGTTGAGGCTCCCTTTATAGCGTTGCCTATGGGTAAAGTAACACTCAGTATGATTATGGCGGCAAAAATAAACAAAAATTAAGTTTTGTGAAGAGTTTGATTCTTCTGATAAACAAAATATAAATACAGAAGAAATACAAAAATAAACAATAGAATAGTGTAAAGGATATAAATTCATACAGGAAACGCAGTTTTGTCAGTTTGCCCAATGTGTCTGGAATAGGACCAGTGAAACTGTTCAAGTAAAGATCCAAGCTCACCAAGTTTGTTAGATTCCCAAGATCACTGGGAATCGGTCCACTAATGTTATTGCCATAGAGTTCCCTGTCATAAGACATAGACGATATAAAAATGACAAGATTTGTCAATCATACTGCAATGTGCATCCAGAAAAGGACAAGAAATATAACCACTTCATTATTATGCATTGCCATGTGATTTCAATGGATTTCTCCTTCAATGTGTTTAGGATTAGGCCGATTAGCCAATTGACCAAAGTTCTATGCAAAAATTGTTGTAATATCAAAGAACTCAAAATATGCAAAAAGTACAATAAACAGTTTTTGATACATTGTCACAAATTTGCTCAGACACAATAGTTTTCACGCCATTCGAAATGTCAATTTCCTCTGCAAGGGTAACAACATTTAAAAATCAAACTTACTGATAAAACTTTACTTATCAATCAATTGACTTACTACTAACTAGCTTTAGGCAGCAAGATCGTGAAATATTCCATTTAGCAGCTTTACATCAGATATAAGCATACAAAATAAACTTTTGCTATCACTAGATTTGTTTGAATTTGAAAACTCCATCGAGTATGGTTTCTTTCGGCATTCATTTTCCCTTTTTTCCCTTTTCTCCTTTCTTATTTGGAAAAGAACACAATCTTCACTAATATTAGAGAACCTAGCCCATTTCCATAAGCTGCCAACTCACATGTTTCAAAAGCTTTGGGAGATATATGTAATTGACAATAGTCATGAAAGAATATATTTCATAAAATCAGATTACTATGAACCTAGAAAAAATGCATGCAGCAAAATCATCCATAATGAAAACGAAGAGTGAGATTTAGAGATGCATGAAGAATGGAGAAGAGGAAAACATGGAAATATCATAGGTATGATATCCAAGTGAACAAATAGTAAACATTCTTAAGAATGACTTACAGGTACTGTAAATTCTTAAGCTGGCCAAGCTGTGGGACCAATTGGCCAGATAGTGCTGCATTTCCAAGGTCACTGCAAGATATAATAGATCATACTTTTAACATATCTTGCTGAAGATTATAAAACTTGCATAAAATCTGAACAAGCTTTAAAATGGACTAAGTTGCTTACACTCGAACAACACTATTTTCATTGTTACACGTGACATGAAACCATGTACAGGGATTAACAAGGGTAGGATCCCAGCTCTGCAGGACATTGTTAGGATCCCGTAAATTCGTACGAAGGTTATGCAAAGCATCACCTGCTTTCAGAAGTAGACAAATAGAAACATGTAGATCAACAACAAAAAAAGGGAGAAAACAACAAAATAAAGTGACAAAGTGCATATTGCCTATGGGAATAAATTGGCATATGCTACAGTATTTTTAATTCAGAAAATTGCAATAAAACAAAAATTTCAACCTCTGTGATACTACTAATTAGTTGCTCATCCCTGTACTACTTTTGTGAAGCAGTAAAGACTACAGAAAAACTTCAATCCAACTATATTTAGGAGGATTAAAGAGCTTTATTTTACCAGCACTTTATGCTCTGCAAGACAATGTCCTTTGGAAGATAGTTACACCCCCAAAGAAATTAGGAAGACGTCTCTTTCAGCTAAACCATACCCTTAAAGAAGTGACCAAATGTTTAAGAAAAATTGTTTGCCCAATCCTACTACACTATAATATCACAAGCATCTCCATTTACATAAAAATCCATTTGCTCATTGCAACAAAACCCACAACTTTTGAAGGCAAAGTATCACAAGCCAAAAATCTGAACTTTGGTAACGACTAATTGAAGCACCAGCATCATACAGAGAAAATAAGTAACCATCTTTGCACAGCTTCTCCATGCAGGCATTTAGCATTGGCAAACAACAAACTACCTCGCTTCTGAAGACGGAGAAACTAATTTGAACTAAAATAGTTAATATAATCTCTCTGATATCTTGGATAATGACAGTTTTATCACTAACAAGTTAATATATCAATTATGAATACCAGTCATTGTCAGAAAAATATAAAAGATTCCTCAATTTCACATCATGGAAGTAAAATGAAACATATCACTCACATACAAAACAAGGCAATAAAAAATTGCATTGAACCCCAGTCGATAAATTCAAGCAAAACCCTATATTGCAGTCAACATCACTGAAATTAAAAACTAAATATTATTCATAAATCCATAGACATCAGTATAACCTAATGAAAAAAAACCCAGAAATTACTAAATTAAAAGGAAAAAAAAACAAAAAAAAAAGGGGTAAGAACCTTCCATATTGGCAGAGATCCTTGAAAAGGGGCGCACCACCAGGATCATCCACACAAAAAGCCAAACCCCAGTTTTTGTGTCCATGAATCTTGACAAAAATATCACCCATACAAACCCACATCAGCAAAGTTGCTTAACTTGGTAGCTCATTATAAGCAAGAAACTGAAAAATTCCCCAACCAAACCGTCATTAACAGAGAGTAAAAACCAAATGGGTAGTTTTGAAAAGCTGGTCTCATGTCAAAAAAGTGGAAAGCAAAAAAGGATCATGAGGGGAAGAGAGAAGATTCTTGAAAATCTTATTGTAAAATGCCCAACTTTTGTTTACTTTTTTTGAAAATGGACTTGAGATTATAGCTTTAATGCTTTATTGAGTGAGTGAAGCTGGCGTGCAGCTGGTGCAGTGAGTTCAGCAGCCTGGGTTATGTGGGCCCCAGTCAAAGCATGCAACCGGAAAGGTTCAAGAAAAAAGAACATCGTTTTTAGGAGTCAAACATGCCTTTGGAAAATGGGGCCCCTCCGTTGTGCCAACTCCGACCTAGTGAACCAGATACTCTATAATACAATTATAATATTTTACGAGAAACTGGTACTCGTAAGCTAAGCGTCAATAATATATATTTCTATAACTAAATCAAATTTTTAATGGTTTGCCATTTTATTTAAAATGATAGATACTCGTAAGCTAAGCGTCAATAATATATTTCTATAACTAAATCAAATTTTTAATGGTTTGTCATTTTATTTAAAATGATAGATAAATTAAATAATAACATATTATTTACATTTTACTATTAAAAGTTAAAAAGTTTTTATCAAAATATTTTATGAAAATATCACCACATATCCTTTTTTTTTTTAATTTATTCACTATTCTAATTTAAATACTAGTTGAAATCAGAATTTTATCATGTAATTTCTACCGGTCAACATCTTTGATCTGTATAATTTTGCTCCTTAATCTACCCCCGCATGATTCTGCACAGTTCCGTTTACTTTTTGTACTAATTAAGTTTAGGATTATTATTATTATTATTATTATTATTATTATTATTTACCTTTAATTTAATTTTTTTTAACAAAAAGCACAAGTCAATCCCTTCAAATAGATTTAAATATTAATTGAGTTACTGGCTTCTAATTTTTCATTAATTGATTTTTTAAAACTTGTCCATGGAACTTAAATTTTAATGTTATTGGTGCAATCAATAAGTACACATGTTTTGGTGGTCAAAGGTGAGTATTCAATTAGAATGATGTAGGAATAAGCAATACCTAAATTAGTAAGAGATTTTAAATTTGACAATACAAATTGAGCAATTAATATCAAGAAATGTCGCCAATAGGCCTCATATATCTTTAAATTCCCAAACCAAGTGCAACTAGGAGCCTCATCTCAATATTTATTCAAAGGAACAAGTACTTGGCTTAAAGACTAAAGCTACCTTTGTTACAAAGGTAGCTTCCTTTGTTACAAAGGTAGCTTTTAGGTAAGCTCTTTGTGCATACAATAATATGAGTTTGCTCATTGCTCCACCTCCTTTAAACTTTTTAGGTTATATTATTACTATACTTCACACCTAACAGCTGATAATATTCAAATAAGTCACATCAACCATTCACTCCAATATCCATATATAACGGAAACATAATATATTTATGCTTGCAGTTTTTCCTTTCACCATAAATTATAGAACTAATCATGGCCATGAATCTATGTGAATCGCCTAGATGATGAATTGACAGTCCTATTCATTAAATCGAATTAAAATTTAAAAAATTAATTTTGAATCAGAATTAAAATTAATTTATAAAAGAGCCTAATTTAGATTTATGATTTCTTAAATTGAAATTGAAATCAGTCGTTATGGTCAAAACTGTGAAAAATTAAAAAAAATAATATATATTTTAAAAAATATGTATATATTTTAATACATATGTAACATTAATACATATATTAATTTTTAACATATATATATTAAAAATATATATAATTTTTAATTTAAAATTAAAATTTTAGATTTAATTTTTTTAATTTTTTTTCTTATGCATCAATCATTCCTAGTAGAAAAAGGAAATTCATATAGCCAACCCAATTAACTTGAGATTTAGGCTTTTGTTGAGTTGATTTTAGTTGTAATATTAAATATTTATAATTATATATTTGCAAAAATTTGTTATTATTATTATTATTATTTATTATTACTATATTAAAAATAATTATTGTTAATGTGTTATTATTTCTTAACAATTAATATTTGTTGTATATTGAATTTTTTTTTGGGCAGAATAAGAACTTCAATAAAAAAAAAGCTGATAAAAGGAGAAAGAACAAGAAATCAACTGAACACAGGTCGATGGACCAACCCCTTACACCCAAACTAAGATTCTTGTCCCTCCTTATGAAGTAAATCAACACTAAGAACATAAAAAAAAAGTACTAGGAAAAGAAACCCAAATAAAGTGATTTGCATAAAATTTTTCCACCCTAGCTAATGAATGAGAAGCAAAATTAGCAGATCTATTAACCCAACAGAAAGTAATTCCTTGAATATTGTAGCTAGCTTCCAAACATTCATTGATTAAACTACCAAGCTTAGAGATATTAATGGTATTACTTTGAATAGCTTGGTAGAGTTCCAAACAGTCCATTTCACAATCAATGTTCACAAAGCCTTCATCTTTAATCCATGACAACACTTCCTTTAGAGCTAAAGCTTCTGTAGTCATGGGAGGAAAAGCACTAGCATAATGGCCTGAAAAACCAAGAACAAAGCTCCCATACTGGTCACGAATTACTGCGCCGAAACCAGTACAATTTTCCCGATCAAACACTACAACATCAATATTGTATTTCAATCTCCCATCTACTGGCTTAGTCTAGTTCAAAGAAACTGGAAAAGAGGAACCTTGAAGCATCAAAGACAAATCATCTTTCTTTGATAAAATCCTAGTTAAACCGCATTCGACTAGCCAATTGAAGAGTTTGATATATTGATAGATGTTTTCCTTGCCAGACCAGTTGGTTACGAGAGTTCCAATGACTCCAAATCAAAGCACAAGCATCAACCAGCTTTGAAGAATGATTCTCCTCTAGTAAATCTGAAAACAAAGAAACCACACAAGAGTAATTATCACTAAAATTAGAGAGACCCAACACTCCTTAGCTTTGTAACAATCCAAAAGGACATGGCTAACATCTTCATCTTGTCCACAAACACAGCAAGCAGCTGACACATCAACACCCTTCTTTTGAAGCTTTACTTCAAGAAGCACATTCCTCAGAACTCTCCAAATAAATAATTTAAATTTTGGTGGTAGAGATAACCCCCAAAGTCTAGGCCAAGCTCCTGGAGCAGCTAATGAGTTTATATTGAAGAGATTATTCATGGCCAACATGTATCTTGACTTAACTGAATAGAGACCATTTCTGGTAAAGTGCCAAATTCTAAAATCATCCCTTCCATCATTAACAAGAGCAAATGACTGAATTTTTATTGCATTTTCAACCACAAACAGTTCATTAATTCAGTCAAAATTCCACCTACGTTGGCCATCCACCAATAAATCACTAACCTTCAGGTTCGGTAATTGGTTGGAAGTAGGGCCATAAACAAAAAAATTATCATCACTACACAGCCAGGCATCCTTCCAAACATTAATAAGAGATCCAATTCCCACCTTCCTTCTCAGACCCAATTTAAGCAATTTTTTAACTTCAACAATACTCCTCCGCACAAAACTCGGGTTATGACCCAAAGTAACATCCATAAAGTCTTCATTTAAGTAATATTTAGCTTTGAAAATCTTAGACGGAAGAGAATTTGGGTTTGACACAAGTCTCAATCCTTGTTTAGCCAACATAGCCAAATTAAATCCATAAAGATTGTGAAAACTTAAACCACCAAATTTGTTTGCAACATATAGTCGATCCCATGACATCTAACGAATCCCTCTTTTATTATTCTATTTTTTGCCCCACCAAAAGGAATTCATAATTTTTTATAGCTCATCGCAGGTAGATTGGGGGTATCAAGAACACACTCATACAGTAAATGGGTAGAGCTTGAGCTACAGTCTTTAATAAGATTTCTTTGCTCGCATAAGATAATAATTTGTTATGCCAACATGAAATATGCTTATATAATCTTTCCTTAAAGTAGGTAAAGACTTGCCTCTTATTCTTGCTAATCAATGATGGAAGACCTAAATATCTTCCATGATCAGTTGGACTATGAACACCTAACACATCCATCACTCTCATCTTATTTTGCTCCAAGACATTAGGGCTAAAAAATATACTAGATTTTTAGTAATTAATAGCTTGCCCAGGTGCTCCTTCATAAACTTATAACATGTGTTTTATAGCTACACCTTTCGCCTCTATATCTCTAAAAAAGAAGAAGCTATCATCGACAAAAAAAAGGGTGAGAGATACTAGGATAGGAAGAATGATGCGTCACTCTATAACCATGGATTTCACCTCTCATTTCAACCCAACATAATAGTATCAATCCATCTCCTATCAAAACCCAACTTATTCATCATAAAACGTAAAAAAAATCCTGATTAACCCTATCATAAGCCTTGTTCATATCAATTTTGAGGGCTGCCTCCCCTTTATTTCCCTGAGTTTTTGGTTCATATGATAGAGTACTTCAAATGCAACTAGTACATTATCAGTTATAAGCCTACCCGGAACAAAGGTTGACTGTGATGAATTGATAATTCTAGGTAACAACTTCTTCAATATATTAGCAAGGACTTTAGCAAGGATCTTATAAATTACATTACACAAAGATATGGGTCTAAAATCCCTCATACTCAAAGGGCTATCATTCTTAGGAATCAACACCACATTAGTGTTGTTTAAACTATCAGGGAAACACCCACTCTAAACCCAACTGTAGCAATTGCTAAGCACATCATTCCCCAATATATTCTAAAATTTTTTATAAAAGGCTGGATTCATCCCATCAGGCCTAGGAGCCTTGTCAGGATGCATTTGAAAAATAGCCTTTTGAACTCAGCCTCAGTAAAAAGGTACAAGAAGGAAATCATTATCATCCTAAGTCACACGAGTATCAATGGACCCAAACAACTGGAGATCATGACATTCAGAATAAGAGAAAAGCTCTTGAAAATAGTGTGAAACAATATCAGCCATACCTACAAGTTCTGTGACAAAATCTCCATTGTCACTCCTAAGACCCGATATAACATTGCTTCTTCTTATAGACTTGGTATGAACATGGAAAAAATGAGAGTTAAAATCCCCATGTTTTAGCCAAAACACTTTAGATCTCTGCTTCTAATATAGTTCTTCTTTGTTAAGAAGCAAGTTGAATTCCTTACATAAATTTTGAAACTCCTGACCTCCACCTAAAATTCGACGAGCATTTTCTAGCTTATTCTTTGTAGCCACAATATTTGGCTTAAAATTCTATTTCAGACCATGACTCCAGGAAGTCAGCTCCCTCTCACAAAGGGAAATATGCTCCAAAATACTCAATTGTGGATATTGATGCCATACTCGATCTACGACATTAACAATCCCTTCCTTAAGAAGCCATTTATTTTCAAATTTAAATTTCTTTTTTCGATAACATGGAATGACTAGACTCGTTTCTAAGAATATAGGACTGTGATCGAAAACACCAGCAGTTAAGTTAAAAAGTTTGTGATAAGGAAAAGTCTCTAACTAAGACTGAGTCACAAAGGCTCTATCTAATTTCTCCAAAACACAATCAGCATGTCCCAATTTATGAAACCAAGTAAATTCGAAACCAGTAAGGAATAACTCATGTAAGGAACATGCATTAATACAATCAACAAAACCTTGAAGTATAGAGTCCGGGTGAGGCATACCTCCATATTTATCTTCAACTAATAACATGTCATTAAAGTTGCCAATACAAAGCCACGACCTTAAGGATAAACTCGATAAATGTCTGAGTAAGTTCCAAGAGTCATGTCGTCGATATCTCTCCGGGAACCTATAATACCCTGTAAATAACACCACCTTGCTCCTGAACCTTAGCATCCACAAATTTGGGAGAATAACTCGTAACTTGAACTGAGTAGTTATTCTTCTAGAAGAGAGCTAAACTACTCCCTCCCTATATGATCCACACAAAAAAAAAACTTTATCTTAATCCAACTGCATCCGAAAATCCTTAATTCTTTTAGTAAGAACCAGAGTTTCCATGAGGAAAAGAAAGTTTGGTTTTTTGGATGAGACAAGCTCCTTAAGAGCACGAACTGCCCGAGGATTGCCCAGACCTCAGTAGTTCCAACTTAGGATTTTCATTGTTCTTGGTAGGTCTTGAGGCGAAATCCTAGATGAATTGAGATGAAGGAAATGATTTAGGCCATCCTTTGGATGAATTACATGGAACCTTATATGTTTATCCTACCTTGACATTACCGTTCTTTAACCCCTTCTAGCCCAAAGTATGCTAAATGCGTACTTCAAAATTCTTTTCATAGCTCAATATGACCATATAACCTAAAAGCCTTTGACTATCACCCTTTCACGAGAAAATAATCTTTCCAATCATTGTGTTGAGCATATGCATAATCTTATTGGGAATAATTGTGTGCACTCAATTGTTTGGTGTTTTGTAGTCGGAACTCGAGAACTCCTACAACCCTTATACGATAGGTATTGAATTTAGTTGGGTTGAAATTTCATTGATACTGTCTTTAAGGATGTTCTTGGGTAGTTAAAATTTAAAGTTATGTTTGTCTTAGAATATGTACTCTCCTACAACCCTTATATTTAAGTAATTATTTGATGGGTTGATTTTGTAATTGCTATTTGAGGAGTTTTTTGAGAAAAAAAAAGTAAAAAAAAAAAGAAAGAAAAAATAAATAAATAAAAATAATATGGGTAGAATAATTACAATATTGTATTAAGTGCACATGTGGTTATTTTGCGGCTTATAAAATTAGTGCATTGCTCATTTTAAGGCTTATTGTGGAATGATTCATTTTCTTATTTCTTTATCCTTTATGCTTGACCTTTTATTTGTAACCTACACCCGAGCCTACCCTATAATAAAGACCTGTTGATTCTTCATTTTGATTTGTCTACATTAGTGGAGAGGGAATTGAAAAGAGAGCTTATGGTTGTTCTTCGTTTTTTTTTTATATTAAAGAAGCTAAAAACGTATTTTTACCTCTTTGATAATTGCTTGACGAAGCGTGCATTGATTCAAACTTGACTAGTGTGAACGCTTGTGGATTTTTTTTAGTGTAGCCTTGTTGATTTGATTTTTATGACGATGGAATGATTTGGATTGTTTGAGTCTTTTATTAAAGTGGTTAAGTTGCTTGGGAGGCTTGCAAGCGATGGGTTGAGCATATATGTGTTGTTTGTTCTGTTTATTGTGTTTGTTTGGTTTTACTCGAGGACGAGTAAAATCTAAAGTTTGGGGTAGTTGATATATGTCTAATTTATATATATTTTAGTGTCTTTTTCTTATATGTTAAGTGTGTTTTATTAGGATTTATTATGTGTTTTGTTTTAATTTTATGTTTTTATGTTTCTTTGTGTTAATTTGAGCTTTAGTTGTGTTTTTGTAGGTATTTTGGTGGAGAAGAGGCCTTAGTAAGATGATGGAAGTGATTGGAAGAAAAGCTTGGAGTGCAGCCAGTTTCACAGCGTGCCTGTGAGATTTCTGAAGCCCTGTGAGAATAGCTGGATGGACCCACTGCTTAAAGATTATTAATTCTGTTTAATGGGCCACGTTTTATATCATTATGGAAGGCTTAAAAATAGGGTTTTAAGTGAGAAAAGGGGGGGACCACATGAGTAATTAAAAAGGGGGACGGCTGGAGTGATGGGAGACGTGATTTATTATGTTTTTAAAAAAAAGATTCACGTTCCAGAGAGCTTTCTGCAAAGAGAATTAGGGTTCTTCGATTGAACTTGGAGATTTAGGGATTTTGAAGAGTTTGTCTTTCTTTCTTCTTTATTTTTATTTTGGAACTATGTATTTCTTCTTGTCTTCTCTTTATTCCTCTATAGAGTAGTCCTTTTTGTTAGGGGAAACACGACCCCTTGATTTAGATGAATGTTATTTGATAATTATTGTGTTCTTCAATTTGAGATTTATGCCAAAGTTAGTATTTTCTTAATGCTTGGATGAGTTGATTGATTTAATTTCCTTGATTATTTTCTGATAGAAGATTAGGGATTGAGAATTGATTTATTTTGTTCATGATCTTATAATTTTGGGCATAACTATCTAATTTAGGTGTTTTCTGATAGAAGCCTGAATTGGATTGTGGGGAACTTTACTTTCTTCTTCAATCACTTCAACCCAAGGTTTTATGGCTTTAGAAAAAATTTTAAGAATATTATATGATTGATCAGATAATGCTTTAGGAGAATCAGGCTTTAGGATTTTTTCACTTTATTTTTCTTATTTTTTTTCATTTTATTTGTGAAGAAATTCACGTGTTAGAAAGTCTAGTATACTATTATTTTCTCCTTTTATAAATTTAATATCAAAATTAAAAATACTTAAAATAGCTTGTCATTTAGCAAATATTTATTTTGAGGCAAGATTTTTAACATCCTTTTGTAAAATTTTTTTAACACTTTTACAATCAATACGAAGTAAAAACTTTTTATTTAATAAATTAGATTGAAATTTTGAAATGCATAAAACAATACTTAAATTTTTTTTAATAGTAGAATAATTTAATTGGGTGGACTCCAATGTCCTAAATAAAATTAGACTATGGTTTCTCTACCCTCGTTTATCTGTTTTAGTATTTTTTCATATCTTATATCTGAAGCATCAGTCTCAACTATCTTTGGAGCTAATGGGTCAGCTATATGTAGGCAAATAATAGTTTTTACTAGGGTTTTAATCTGTTTTACTATTCTAGTATGGACTTTATTCCATGGGCCAGGATTTTTCCTAAGCCTATAATGTAGTGATTTTATAATTCTATTCAGGTTTGAATAGAATTCTATAATATAATTTAAACATCCTAAAAATCCCTGTAGTTAAGCTTTATTAAGAATTTGATCAGAAAACTTATCTCCAAAATCTAAGTTTCTTTTTATAAGTTCTAAAATTTCATGTTCTATATAATGTCCTAAGAATGTAATTTTAGTCTGAAACATAGACATTTTAGTTTTACTTAATACTAATCCATTCTTCTTTACCACCATAAAAAAAGGTTTTTAGGTGTTTAAAATATTCATCTAAGGTTGTAGAATATATTAATACATCATCTATGTATACTATACAGAATGTAGTATATGGGTTAATTATATCATTCATTATTATTTGAAATTCAGAGGGTGCATTCTTTAAATCAAAAAGTATAATATTCAATTCATATTGTCCAAATAAAAAAATGAATGCAGTTTTATACCTGTTTTTAGGATTAATATGAATTTGCCAAAAAACAGATTTCATATCAAATTTACTAAAAATGTTTGCTTTATATAATCTACTTAATAAATATTTTTTATTAGGAATAGGATACCTAATCCATTTTAAAGCTTTATTTAATGGTTTATAATTTATTACTAATTTAGGAGCTTCTCTTTCTATTTTAGAGGCCTTATTCACATGAAATGCTACAGAAGACCATGAACTTCTAGATTTAGTAATTAATTTTTTATTTTCTAAATCAGTTTTTTTTTGCAGAATTCAATCATATCATGCGCCATTTGAATAGGCCGAACTTTAGTTGTAATAGACTTTTTATCAAAGCCTATCTCATAAGTTAAATCAACCATGTGCTACTTTCTATTCCAGAATGCATTTAGAATATCAGTACATAATTTTTTTTTCAATTTGAAGTTTTAATATATTAATTTTATTTTGTGTAACATTAGTTTCTAATTGTTCATTTATTTTTTGAAAATAAAAATTATTTTTTAAATTATAATGTTGTTCATACTTTGCTTTTATTAGTGCATTTATTTGTAGTTCATAGATTGAATGAGCTTCAAGCAAATTTAGATTTTTTCCTTTTAGGTTTTTCTATAAAAATAAAAATAAAAATTTTTATTTTAAAACTTATAGTGTCATATTTTACAGAATATGGTATGATTAAATTTATAAATGGAGTTCCTAAGATCACCATATGATACATTTCATTAGTCAGAATAAAAATATTTTTTAGTTCTAAATTTTTATCAATTATTAAGGCTTCTATTTTACCAACAATATTTAATTTAGAATTATTTGCAGCTGACAATTTTTTATTTGTTTTCCGTCAAAATCTTTTAGGAACTAAACTAAATTTAATATAGTTCAAATATACTTCTGTATCAAATAAAGCTATAGTTTCTATATTATAATTATTTGAAAATTTTAATTTTTATTAAATATTTTTTTGATGTAATTTTCTGTAACATAAAAATTATATTATCAGAAATTTTATATTTACTTAATATACTAATTTTATTATTATTATTAATTTCTTCTTTATTTATTTGTTCAGTATTTTTTTCGCCTTCTTTCTCATCTTCTTCTTTTTCAGAAGAAGTAGAATTTAATAAAGATTTTATTAATTCAAAATTATTTTATTGTTTAATTTTTAATTCTTTTAGTTTTATTTTTAATTCTTTAATTTCTTTTTGTAAATCATTTATTGTTTATTTATTGTTTATTGTTTTATTTTTATTTAAAATTGAAGTTAAGTCATATGTTTGTTTACTTGTACTAGGTAATACTAAATATTTAAGTTTTTTATTAGAATATTCTAATAATTTATTTAAGAATTTTTCTTAAATTTTAGGATTATTTATATATTTTATTACTTCTAAAATAGATTCTCGTTCTTTAGTTAAAACATTTATTGATTTACTATTAGTTTCAGAACTAGTTTTCGAACCTATATCATCTATTTGATTTATTTCTTCAAGATCTGAATAATTTTCAGAATCTTAATATTCTAAATATAATTCATAAATTTTATTTAATACAGATTTTTCTATACTTAATTCTTGCAATTTTTTATTAAACCTATAAAATCTAAAAGTATGTTCTTTTTTACCACAGTTATAATATTCTAAGTCTTTATATGATTTAAATTGTTTATCTTTCTTTTTAAAAAATTTTCAATTACTAGGCTTCCTAGATTTATAAGATTTATAAGGTTTTTGTTTCTTATAGTAATCTTCTTTATTATAATTTATTCTATAATTCTTTTTATATATTTTTATATTATTTTTTATACCTTATAGAACACTGTCCATTACAGTCTTTATAATTCTGGGTTATACTATAATCAAACTTTTTACAGAATAAACCTAATTCTTGTTTAGTTTTTCTCATTTCAAATTTTAACGGCTTTTGAAGCTTTATATCTTGACAGAGTTTTAATCTTTTTTCTGAACTATACTAACCAATTGACCATAAGTCAAATTGTTATAAGGAATAAGGTTTCCATATTCCTGTTTTATATAATTTCTAACCTTTTCTCCTAGGAAGAAGGGTAACCCTGCTAAAAAAATTTTCATCCAAAAAGTTTGGTTAGAATCTTCTCTGAATATAATCCTAGTTAGAAAGGTTGTTTTATAAAACTGAAAATTACTAAGTTTATTACACCTGAGGTTACTTAGTAATTCAGAATTTTTATCTTTTAAATGAGTAGGATCTCCTATAAAATGAAGAGATATAGTCAGTATAAGTGTTGCCACTGCATCCTGAATAGTATCACCACATTCATTTAATATAGGGGCTCCATCCTCATAAATTTTTATAGTATTTAATATTTCTAAATATTGTTCTTTAATGATATGATTATATCACCAACCTTTTTAATTGGCATGTGAAACCAGCTATAATTAGTTCTGCTATAGTTCTATCTGATGCATTATTTTGAGTTCTATAAGCATTGGCAGCCATTGTCATCTATTGTAGAAGACTGAAAATATTATATTCTGACAGACTATCAATGTTCCATTCATATACTGAAGAAATATTATATTTATACTATGATAGGGTGTTAGGTTTATCTATAATTTCTAAGTCTGGGGCAGACATTCTAGGTACTATATATTGATAGTGTGTTATACGATTTATTTTGTAGATTTATATCTTTACTAAAAGATTCAAAATTTTCAGTTTCAGGTTGAGAATCCTCAACTAAATTTGTCTCTCGATCTTGAGTTACTATACTAATAATTTTAGAAGTTTTAGATTGATGTGTTTCTTGAACAACCTGCTTTGACTCAAAAGTTGAATCAATTTTACTTAATCGATCTTTAATAGCTTTTACAAAGTCAGAATTCTTAGAATTGACTTTTTGTTGACCTATTTTAGAAACCTCAAAAGGATTAAAAACATGAGTTTTTAATTTTTTTTATCTGAAACAGGTTTTATTATTTCTTTACCTCTAATAGAATTTTCTATTCTATTTAACTATTTTCCTATACTATGTAGATGTGTATTACTAAAATTATTTTGTTATAATATTTTTCTATTCGGATCATCATCTGCTACTGTTTTAAATAGTATAATTTTTTATTTCATTTTCTCTATACATAAATACACTAGCAGTTTTAGGCGGATGTTTACTTTATATAATTTTATCTTTTATTTTCCATTCTGTTTCTTTATTTTAATAGTTATAGGATTTATAAATTTATAGGATAGATTTATGGGTTTATTCTTAGTGGATTTTTCTGCTTTAATTTTTTCTTTATAAATTCTTTTAAACCAATAAAAGAATTTTATATTGGTTTTATATTGTTTTACAAATTTAATATATTCATTTTTTACAGAGTTAAAATCATTTACTTTACTAATAATATCTTTTAACTTATCTATATTTTTAATTGAAGTTAATTCTTTATCTAATTTATATTTATTGAAATTTTTTATTAATTACATTTCATTCTTTATCTATGTTTGCTATATTTTCAGTTACAAGAGAAGCTGTAGGCAGAGAAAGAGATTATTCTCTATATTGTTCTTGGTTATAATTAGGGTTTGGTTCCACAGGGTTCATATTTCTTGTAGGGCTATAAAAAAATGTATTAAAGTTATACTATAATCTACACCTTTTAATTTACTATTAGTCTCGGATATATCTGATGTAGAATACCTAGGCTTTATAATTATTTATAAAACAAGTTTAGGTTTCTTTTCTTTATATGAAGCATATATTACAGAAGGTAATTGTGAAGCTCTTTCTATATCTACTGTTGAAGCAGAGGAAGAAGAATCAGAATACCTACTGCTTATACTATGTCTACTAAATTTTAGTTTGACTTTACCATCATCATATTGTTCAATTTTACTAAGTTTTATATCGGGTTTTGCTATATTTTCAGGTTATAGAGGAGGAATAATATTTTTCAAAATTCATTCATCAGGAAGACTGATGTTTTTCCATTGAATAGTTTTAGGAATTACTGTATTGGCTTTACTAAGGTCTGTTTAAAAAAATTTAGTTTCTCCTGTTTTAGGTTTCATTATGTATTTTGTTGCAAATGCTGAAACCATGGCTTTATAATATATTTTATACATCAATGCTACAAGAATAGATCCTTCTAACATTTTATAATTATGAGTTTTAATTTCTAATATAACACTTTTTAATATATTAGGGTCATTTAGAGATATTGTAATATAGAAAAACAATTAAAGAAAATAGGACCACTACTTAAACTGGTCTCTATAGTTCATAAGAGTGAATAATTGAAATTTATGAATCTAGCATCTCTAACTACTGCTAGAATACTAGTATTTAAACTTTTTCTAGTTAAAGGTTTTATACCAATTTGTACAAGTCCTATATGTATGTATTTATACTTTTTTACATTTATGGTGTTTTATAGATTCTGAAGATAATAGTGTAATTTTTTCAAAAGATTTGCTTAACTGTACATCTCTTTCTTATACTTTAATTATATAATCATTTTTAAATATATTTAATTTAGAAATTTTATAAATTTATTCTTTATCTACTTTAGGCATTACCTAATTATCTATTATTTTATTAAAATCCTCTAAAATTACTATATTTCTATTTATGATTCTTTTAATTTCTGATAACTAAAAACTATCAGATTTAGTTGTGCTAACTGATTTACATAAAAATAACTCCATTTTTAAATATTTGAAAAATAGATTTTAAAGTGTTTTCTTGTTGATTTTAGATACGACCACTTATTTACTATCCTAAATGCCAACCATTGGCTGAAATGGGACTTACTGCATATTCAAATCTTAATCAACAATATTCACTTCTAGATCTATAAGTCAAAGATTTAATTATAGAAACAGTTTCATATTTATATATATATGGCAATTGGGTCATGCAGGAAGATTCATTGTGTCGGTGACTTTTTCGTGCCATGCCAGCTCAAAAAATTAATCGTGCCATGCCATATCTATAACACCGTTATATCCTATATATGTATAGTATATAAACTTCATATATGTAAAATACATACACAGAATATAAGAGTATCACTGTTTCTGCCTTTAGAAAATTTCAAGAAAATTCTAATGAAATAATTTATTTCTTGAAACATAATTTTATTAGCTAAACAAATGTATTTATATATAATTAAATAAAAAAGTAGCATTTTTATAAGATCTCTGGGAAAAATTCACCAGAGTTTATCTATATTTCGGACGTTTTCCAAAAATACAACTCAAACTGCAAAAGATTTTACACTTCCAATAAATATATAAATATCCATTTCTCTAACATTCTTCCAAAATATATTCATATATATATATGTGTGTGTGTGTGTGTGTGTGTGTGTTTGTGTACATACAAAAGTAATCCAAATTTATAACATTTAGGCCAAACCTTCATAGTTTACAACATAAACCATAACCAATATAATTACGTATGCATATGTATATTACACAAAATCTTTCCCAAAACTTATTTAATATGTAAAATCAATATTCATAATGTCATTATATAGATATGTATGCATCACTCTCCGAGTTGGTCTCGTGGCACACTTAATCTCCAAACTCCAACTTCAGTTCTGATCATACCAGACTGTACTTCTAATCACCTATGCGATACACACTACCGTACTAAGCCCGAGAGCTTAGTGGTACATTTATATTTCTTTATATAATAACAATACAAATTACACTCACATTTATTATTCTTTTTCTTAAATTATAGGCTTTCAATCTTTTTATAAAACCTTAACTTTTATTCCATACTTCATACATAAATTATATTATTAATTTCTCAAATACACACATTCACAAGCTCACTAGCTTAATTCCCTTATTCAATTACCAAGTTCAGTGCACACAATATCAATTCCATGACCCAGCTCTGCTCGGGTTATCTTAATTTTTAGATCCAGCTCTGCTCAGATCTATCAGTATATATATTATTATTCTCATAATTTAGTCACAATCCATTACCATATATTATTCATTAATTTTATCTCACATGCTTTATCTTATCACAATTAAATCATCATATACCATTATTCACAACACAACTCATATATATATATATGCATAAACACATCACAACCACACACATTGGGCCCAAATAACCTTCTATAGTATTTTGGTTCATTTTGGTTCCAGCGATATTATTATGGTCTATCTCGACACTAGAGATCTAAGTGTCGCATCTGTCCCCTAATAACACCTCTATGTCTAGCCCCGAAGGCAAATAATAGTAACGCTCAGCGTCTAGCCCAAAGACAAATAATAGTAATGCTCAACATCTGGCTCGAAGGCAAATAATAGTGACGCCCAGCATCTGGCCCTTAGGCAAATAATATAGCACCAAAAATAATTCTCTGGAACAAGACACTATACAAGGCAAACACAAATTTCATACTCTTTTCCCAATTTACCACTCATAATCAACATCTTTACCACATACATTATAAATGTAGCTTACTTCCATATTTTAGTGCATAATTAGCACTTTTCATAACTTGCACATATCATCGAATTACTTATCAGAATATGACTTATGTTCATATTCTTATCACAATTCACTTTCTTATACATAATTTACATCACATTATATATTACTTAAATACCATTGCAATGTGAATATTTGTCACATTAGCAATAGTTATCTTATTTTTCCAAAATTTATGCACAACATTAACACTAGCCATGATTCCATGGCTTTTCTCAAATTCATAAAATATTACACATATCATGCATACTAACACACACATAGTCTCATTTTATAAATTTTTCATATTTTCACTTATTACATATTTTTAATATTTTTTAATCCCATTACATTTTATATTTCATCACATTTTCTCATTTCTCATAATTTTCACATATTTAACTATTTTCATTTTTTCTTCCTCATTACTTATTCTAACCTTTTCAAATCATTTCTAATTATTGCTCGACCATTTCTCATATTCTCGATCACATTTCACATTTTTCATCTTGTTATTATATTTTATTAATTTTCCAAATTTCTCACATTTTCTAGTTATTTTCATTGATTAATTTCTCAGTAAAACATATATTACATGACTATGCAATAATACATAGATTATGTGTTTAACCTTCTTTTAAATTACATTTCATCTTACATATTGTTTCTATATTTAGTCTTAATATTATCAATGTACAATACTACTACTTTAAAGGAATAAGAATATCTTTTGAAGTACACCAAAATAAGTAATGTCATTCATATAAATTTAATTTAAGATTTGCCGAGGAATGTACTAACCTCAAATTTTCAATTTCCAAGCCACTTTCATCTTCCAACTCAAACTTCACCAATGCCCTTCTTTACTTTGATTTTACAATTTGACCTTAATCAATTTGATTTCTTTGATAATTCCTTTAGAACCACCTCAAAACTTCTTAGAATCATTATGGAATTTGATGTATGAAGGAAACCAAGCTCTCCTCACTTCTCTTCCAAGGTTCACGTTCAAAAGAAAAAGAAGAAGAAAAAATCTCCTTTAATTTCTAGACTTATCTCTTTGTATATTAATTAATTAATTAAATATTAATCCACCAATCATATACTTCTCTTATTTGACTTTTTCATATTATCTTATTATTATTATTATTATTATTATTAACTTTTTCAACACCATTTTATACCTCATGTATATATTAATTATATCTCATGTATATGTATATGCCATATATATATTATATATATATATATTTTATTTACATATATATGTAATGTATATATTTGTGAGAGGAAATTTTTGCCCCCACTCCCATATGGAATGGTTCTTGCGATTTCGGCACTGTTAGACTCAGGGTCTTAGAGAACATGAGCCTAAACATGGAGAAAATGGAGTCATCACCCAGACGGGCCGAAAAAATAGAAAGGGGGTAGAAGACTTGATTGCTAAAGAATCCCTAACCCCCCTAATGGGCTCAGAAAGTTGGATACGCGTGAGGAAAGTGAGAATGACCCAAAACTCCCACAACGCCCAATTCATTGGAACCGGCCTCCTTTTCAGACTTAATATTATAAAATTCTTAGTTAATACGATATCATCCATACTATACACAATCATAACAAATAAATAATCACTTTATTAAAATCACAATAAGTTCAAACAAAATAAATTGATAGGCACCCATCCATAGATGAAAATATGCCTTTACAATAGTCCAATGTCTAAAAGAAAATAAATAAAATAGGATACCCACTAATTGGTGGAAACATATCCTTTACATTGATCCAAAACTTAAAATAAATTAAATTACATGAAGTTTACCAAATGAGGTACCGACAATGTGGAAAGATACCTCTTACAATTTCTTTGAGTAATTAATCAAGCAAATCAATAAGCAAATATTTAAGCATTTGTTATAAAATCAAATAAAAATAAATCATCCATCAAGACATATAATAAGCATGAATCCAAACTTAAGTAAAGTAATGGATATATAAATGTAAGGTTTACATCTCAATTAGGGTTTCTTGAATAAAATTAGGGTTTTAGGGTTTAGATTTAAAAAATAGAATTTTGGTTTAGAAAACTAACATTATATATATATTTTTTGAAAAGGATTGGGCTAATTTCCTAATTAAAATAAAATTTAGCTACTGGAGGAAATTAAATGAAGGATAAATTAGGATTCAGGGTTTGGATATTAAGATTATGGATGCTAGGGTTTTATAGTTTTTTTAAGGTTTAAGTAAATTAGGGTTTGAATTTTTTATGAAAATAGTACTACGGTTTTGGTTTTTCTGAAAAAGGGATTAGGCTTTATGAAAATAGAATTAGAGTTTTTGATGTTGAAACTGTGATTATATTTATAAATTTTGGGCTACTGGAATATTGACTTATAATAAATAATTGCATAATACATGCTCTTATATGGATGGCTACTAGACAAAGCAAATTTAAATACATGACCTACTATGAATTATAAAACCAACATCCACTGATCATGCTTCAAATAAACTGATATGAATAAAAAACAATGGATATAACCTACTGGAACTAGTTTATACAAAGAATAAACATATTCAATATTTAAAACCATCAAAGCATCTTATATTGAATTAATTTAAAGTGTACCAGCGTTTGTTGGCTACACCACGATTGAATGTTGATGAAACCTCTGCTTGTAACAATCTGAAATTCTGGTTGAGCAAGACAAAGACAATATGTCACTGTCTTTATATGATTCTGTCTTTGATGCTTTTATGTTTATTATTTTCCTTTCCCAATAATTGTTACTAGGTTTTTTTTTATTTTCTGTTGCTAATGGTTGTTCCAAAGACCAAAAGTCTCCTTTTAATCTTCAAATCCCTTATTTATAGGCAATTAATTGAAAATCTAGTCCTTCTTGATTAAGTATAAATTAAAACCATCCGAATCAAATTTGGTTTTGGCAAAACTGGCAAGGCCAATTACTTGAGGACGCGGGCTACCAGAGCTGTGGACTCGAGCTGCAAGGGCCGACGCGGGCCTGCGAGGGCAGGGCCTACAAGGGCAGCAACCAATTCACCTTAGGCGTGACCTGTGATGAATTGCGTGGCCTACCGCGTGTCGCCTCTCCAATTCGTCGATTATTATTTTATTATTTATTTATTTATTATTATTATTAAAAATAAATATTGTATTTTTATAAAATAAATATTTATATTTTCTTTTTTCCTTTTTTCTTCTTAATTTTATTTTTTTCCTTTCTCTTTTTTTATTTATTATTTTATTAAAATAAATAATAAATATTATATTATTATGTGTTGAGATTTTAATATTTTGCTAGACCACATTTAAGTTTGTAAAATTATTCTGGACCGTTTTAAACTTTTAGACTTGACTTGGTTATCTTTTATTTAGCATCAGATTGGACTTTGATAAAAAAATAAGGGTCTACAATTTACTCCCTACTTGAGCGATCTGGGACTATAACAAAAGAGAATGAAAAGTAATATGATTTTTGACTGGGTTTAGAACAAGACTGGACTCCATATCCAAGATTGGATTGAGTTTTGGACTCAAAATAATTTGGGTTCTGTACCCGAGGTGAATTCTGGGCTAAAAAATGATTTCGGTTCTAGTCCCGAGGTGAGTTCTAGACTAAAAAATAATTTAGGTTCTGGATTTGAGGTGAGTTATGAACTAAAAAATAATTTTTGTTCTGGATCCGAGGTGAGTTATGGACTAAAAAATAATTTGGATTCTGGACCCGAGGTGAGTTCTGGACTCAAAAATAATTTGAATTCTGGACCCGAGATGAGTTCTGGACTCAAAAATAATTTGGGTTCTGGACTCGAGGTGAGCTATGTAGTAAAAAATAATTTGGGTTCTAGGCCCTAGGTGAGTTCTGGACTCAAAAAATAATTTAGATTTGAGACCCGAGGTGAGTTCTGGACTAAAAAATAATTTGGGTTCTTGACCCGAGATGTCTGCAAAAGATAATTGTAGTCAGTAAGATATTAATAAAAAATCTGCATAAAATTTAGTTATTTTTTATCACACCAATATCCTCTTGCTCCATGCGTGGAGAAAAATTTTAGAAGTACAAAAAATATTTTTAGACACGTAAATAATTACTATTTACACGTGAATATCAGTTTCATTTTGAATAATTGAATTTACTATTTACTCACTGTTCATTCAAGTATTTTTTTATCTTTTTCCTTTCTTTTTCTCCTATATAAACGCATTAACCCCTCACCATTTCATTTCACCTACACTTTCATTTTCATTTACACACATATAGTTGAGCAAGGATGCATGCTTCCAGATCAGGGCCTCGATCCAACGCTGTGTTGCTAGAATTTATTAGTGAGCACGAAAATGGAAATATAGATCTGCTAGCTAGGATGCAGCTTCATCGCAGTTCAGGTCAAAAAACAGAGATAATACTGCAACTTTATATTTTAACAGCAAAAATTTATATTTATCATTTTATTTATTTTTTAGTTGTTTTTATTATTTATCATTTTATTATTATTTTTATATAAATTTTTATTTTTAGCTATAATTTAGTTATTAATAGTATATTAGCGAATGAATTGTAACAAAGATTAGGACATGTTCTAGTGCTAAAAAAATAAATTATCTAATGGACTGTAACAAAAATTTAATATGTAACTTAGTATTAATAACTTTGAACAAAAAGTAATGACTAACTTATGACAATATTAGACTTTGAAATTGTAATTTTTGTGAGATGATATACTTACCTTGTATTGGCTTATCTGGTTTGGTGTTAGCGTAATCGCTGCATTGTCCGGGGTGGAGGGTGTGCCTATAAAGCCCGGCAATAGTATGATGTAGTGCCTTCTCAGGTAAAACAGATCATTCGAGAGTGTGGTTTTGAAAACTTTATTCTGCAACTACCATCCAAAGAATGTCTAATAGATAGGAGTGTGGTTCAAGTATTATCACAACGGTGGATGGACATGGCTCATACTTTCCACCTTCCCATGGGAGATATGACCATTGGCCCAGTTAATTTTACAGCCATAATTGGTCTTCAGTACTATGACCTTCCGGTCCCTCTTACTAATGATATCCTGACACATGACTAAATTCAACAGTTAATAGGTATGGAACCATCATTAAAAGAGCCATTCAAGATAAAAATTGAACCAATTTGGAATCTTTAGATGAACTATGCTGGACAGGTTCATGGAGAAATGGCCGAGTAATACGCTTGGGGATTTTTTGCTATATTTGCTCGGATTGACCATTTTATGCAGTATCTAATCTGCCATCCATTTGTCGGTGTTGAGGGTCCTTGCAGATATGGATCTCTTACATCTTTATGGCTGGGGTGGAGCTGACCTTGCTTGTCTCTATCAGGGTCTCAACAAGATTTGCAGGAACAAAAAGTCTTTCATCGGTTTCATGGTGATTATTGGGGTACTATCTTCCACCACTGTCAATTCCATTCATATACTTATATGAACTTGATTTCCATTATTATTGCAGGTATGGACTTATGAGCACAATCTCGTGAGAGTGCTTGGTATTTTCCAAGAGAGAGTCGGGAATCCAAGGTTGAACTTTTGGTTGTCCAATCGCACATCAATTTTCGGCTCTCATCATGTGCACTTCTAGTGCTATCACTTGAGCCGCTTAACATGGGGTCAAGTAAAATAATGTTAGTATACCTTAAAATTTATGTAAAAATCCACTTACTTTTTGTCATCTTACAGGTTGACTTGGCTTGGTGGAAAGCTAAAGAGCAGGTGAATTGGACTCCTTCTATGAATGTTACACTGCCTTACAAGCACACTCGCCGAGTTATTGCTAGTTCTATGTCCAGTGGCTGGTTTCTCAGGGAAAGAGTATATGACTGGTTCTTTGGTCCCGAGCGATGGAGGATTTTGATGAACTGTCTGGCATATACTTTGAATATTGCATCAATGACAGAATTCATGGCAACTAGCTCAGAATGGCTACGATGTTGAAACTTATCTTTGTCCACCGGGTGGGTCATATGCCCAATTTATTCGAGCACAACTTTTAAACTTTGATGTGTCTCCTATTGACGCCCGGGGAGTTTCTGAGGAAGAAGACATAAGGGATGGCAAAGATAGTGATGAAGAGGAATAAAAAAAAGAGGGAAGAGAATCTATCTCTCATCCTGGGGCTGGTACCTTTCAAGTAAACATTTACCCTTTTGTCATTGTAATTATTTCTTCTTAACTTGTTCTGACTATTTTTTTTCATGATTATCATAGGCTGCTGGTTCATTTGGTCATAAGGCTAGACCTTCCTCTGTTGTTCCAGTTCAGCAACAATTTTCATCGGGCCAACGGCCATTTTCACCATTTACTCCTTCTTTCCAACCGGAAGTGTCATCTTATCCGCAAGGCTTCGATCTGAGTTATCTGTTTTGTTATCCTGTTCCAAGATGATTTATGCTATATGTATACATGATTATGTATGTTCTTACCCTTTTCTTTTCTGACTCACAGTGAATGCTTGAGGAGCAAAATAAGAAACTGCAAGAAGAGTTAACTGCTAACCGTTAACAAGTTGCCCATTTTGAAGGGTTGTATCAGCAGTCGTAATAAAACTTTTGGGACTTTCGGTTTTGGGGAATCAGGGATCCTGGTGCTTTGTTTTCTAGGGGCCCCAAACTGATGACCATGAGATCTCTTCTCCTGCTTCAGATGATGACTGTTACAGGAATAAATTTCAAGAAAATAGGGACTTAGGTATTTTTCCTCCGAGTGGATTTCAAATGGGTGATATGCCTCCTCCCTCATCAAGCGATGACTTTTTCAGGGCTTTATTTGATCAAGGTCCGCCTCCTTCTTCGCAGTGATCCACCATTGTATTAAGTGAGAAAATATAATAATAATAATAATAATAATAATAATTATAAAAATAATTTTTAACTTTACTGCAACTTTTAACTTATATTTTTTTGTATTATTATTTTTCATTATTATTATTATTATTTTACACACACAACCACTCTTTTGAATTTACAATTTAGGAATCCAAATGGTTTCAGATTTACAAAGCCTAGATAAGTGCGGCAATCCAAAAAATTGCTTTGACGTAAATTCTTTTCCTTACTCGTCTTGGTCTCAAACCATTGCCCTCTCCTTGTCAACTTTGGTATATAAGCTGACCTCTTATATAAACCTTCTTTCAATTTGCCACTCTTGCCTTAATTTCAATAGAAGCCCATTAAGAAATTCTCTACGAGTTTTTTTTTATTAAGGCAGCAAAATCCCTCCCATTAATTTTGAGTTTTTCTTTAACTTCAAGAATGATAGAGCTCAATTTGAAGAAAATCAAAGGTTTGTTTAAAACCATGAAAGCCATTCATTGGGAAAAAAAAATCTTAGTCTCAAATTAACACTTTGAAGTGCTTTTAAAATGTTAAATTGGACCATCCTTTTCTATATGCCAAGGTTTTCTTTTGTGATATGAAAACTAGGACATTCAAGATAACTAACTTTGAGATATGTCCTATGATCAAAGAATTTGAGGCCATCTTTGGATATCCAAGCAATCAACCAATGACATTACAAATACTGATTTTCAAAACTCATCAAAAGATGCAAATGTTGTTTCAACTTTCAAAGTCCGAAGTTCTGTAGTCTACGAGAGGTCCCTTGATTGACTTTTGCACTTCTCATTTGGCTCCCACCAAAACTTGGGGGTGCATGTTTTGTCTCTACTTGCTTGGCCAATTCTTGCTTATTTCTTCTGATGGCGACATTGATCCATAAGTATTTGATATCATGGACCAAATGGAAGGAGGCTTGTCGCCGATACCCGTGATTTTGGCCGAGACCCTAGTTGGATTGGACCAATTCAAATCAGAATCTTCGAGGAGATTAGCTGGGAGTCCACTGCTTCTTTAGGTAATTACCTAAATTTTTCACTTGGGTTTTCAATTTAGGCCTTTTATTTTTATTACTCTAATTTTTGTCTAGTATGCCCTTGCGAGTTTTCAGAACTAGCGAGCTGTCCTAATTTTTGCCTCAGCAGCCCTTGCGAGTTTTTAACTTAGCGGACCTTTTTTTATTGTTTTATTGATTCTAAGTTTTGCCTAAACTACCCTTTTGGGTTTTTAGAAATAGCAAACCACTCTAATTTTTGCTTAGGCCGCCCTTACGAGTTTTCAACCTAAAGAGCATTTTTTTAAACTTGTTTTCTTGTGCTTAGAGATTTGGCTTCAGGAGCACCTCTGCTTGCTCGACACTCCATCGATAGATTTTGCCAGATTTTTGCCACGACATCATTTTTCCAGGAAACTCCTCCATCCTGCTTCTTCATGGCTACCTTGGTGGAAGATCACTCGTGTCACCATTCAGACGTATTTGACATATGTTCCTCTTACTGCTCTTCGTCGAGGTACTTGCTACGATCCTCACCATCTTGACCATCAGTATGGAGCTGAGCCTCGAGGTTCTAAGTTTACTTCTAATTTGGATATGCCTCATCTGACTGAAGCCTTCTTGAATCGGCTGAAGCAAAGCTGGCCTGTACGCTAAACTTATCGTCTGCCATAGATTTTATATTTGTCAATTCTTTAGAAAAAATAATGAAAATAATAAAAGATGTTTCTTTTTATAATTTGTCATCACCTTTCGTTATTGTGTTATTTATTTTACCATATCTGGTCAAATACTTGAAACAGTGCACATAGAATAATTTTGATATTAACTATATTTTATTAAATTGGGGAACAACCAAATATAAAGCCAGCATATATAAGATTACTCTATCACCAACCAGCCTTTTCAGGTTTTCTAATTGACAAATTCTCTCATTTAGCCCTAATTATTGCCTAGTCCACCCTTTTAGATTTTTGAAAGTAGCGGACTGCTCTAACTTTTGCCTTGGCTGCCCTTTTTGGATTTTCAACCTAGCAAGCCCTTTTTTTATACATAAAACCTCTTCAACCTGTCAATATTTACTGGCTCACTAAACTCATTTTCGTCCATGTCTGATAGCTTAACTGCACCCTTGTTCGTGACTTACTTCACAACATACGATCCTTCCCAACTAGGTCAAATTTTTCCTCTTGGATCAGGGAAATTAGGCTTACACTGCTTCAACACTAAGTCACCAACTTTAAACTTTCTGATTTTAACCCTTCTATTGTAAGCCCGAGCTGTCTTTCTTTGATACAGTTGATAATGATACAATGCGTTTAACATTCTCTCTTCTAATAAAGCTAATTGTGTATATCTACTTACCACCCATTCTGTCTCAGGTAATTCAGCTTCCAGGACCACCCTTAATGATTTGATCTCTATCTTAATTGGCAACACTGCTTCTATCCTATAAACCAAGAAAAACGATGTCATTCCAGTCGGGGTTCTCACTCTTGTTCTATATCCCTACAAAGTAAAAGGAAGCATTTTCGACCAATTCCTGTACTTCTTAGTACTCTTGGATAGAATTTGCTTAATTGTCTTATTTGTTGCTTCTACTGCACCATTAGCATTTGGTCTATAAGGGGAGGATCGATGATAATGGAATTGGTACTTCGAGAATAAGTCCCTAATTGCTCCTTGAAACTGTACTCCATTATCTAATATCATACTGTATGGGGCCCTATATTTGCAAATGAGATTCTTTTCAATAAACCTATCCATTTGCCTTGCCCCCAGCTTGTTGAAAGATTCAACTTTGACCCATTTTGATAAATAATCCAATGCTACTATGATAAAATAGTGACCGTTTGAAGTTGTCGGATGTATCTCTCCTATAATGTCAATCCCCTAAGTTGCAAAGGGCCAGGGTGAAGACATAGAATGTAATTCTTCAGGAGGCATGTGATTCAAATTACCATACATCTGACATTGCTGGCACTTCTTCACAAACTCAATACAATCTCTCCCCATGGTTAACCAGTAGTAACCTTGTTGAATTATCTTCTTAACCAGGGCTAAACCATTCATGTGTGGACCATAACTTTCTGCATGCATTTCCAACATGATGTGCTAGACTTCAGGCTTCCTCAAGCATCTCAAGTGCACCCCATCAGGCCATCTTCGATACAACTCTCTATGAAAGGTGATGTATTGTGAGGACCATCGCCTTATGGCTCTCTTCCTTTGTTGCCCTCAAAGGGTATTCCTTATTCTCCAAAAATCGCCTTATGGTATCATACCATGTATCATGGCCTGTATCAGTTTCCATGATTGTTTCATATTCATAGCAAGGAGTTGATGAACTGGTCAAAACCGAAGGCTTAAGAAACAAGTTTACAAGATTTTCCCATATTGAAGCCAATGTGGCTAGGGCATCAGCCATCTGGTTTTCTTCTCTTGGTAGGTGTATAAATCTGTACTCCTTAAAATTCTTCTTCATCATGGTCAAATAATGGTGGTATGGCTTTAACTTCTCTTTTTTTAACTCCCACTCTCCATTTACTTGGGATACTACTAACAATGAATCACCAAAGACTTGCACCTTATCCACCTTCATAATCATTAGGGTTTCCGAACAAAAAATACATGCTTCATACTCCACCATATTATTGGTTGCCCTGAACTTCAACTTCTTAGCTAAAGGATTAAGCTCTCCTTCAAGTGATTCTAGTGTGACTCCCAAACTTGCTCCTTTTCTATTCTTTGCACCATCAAAATATATCTTTCATCCTTGTACTTCTATGGCCTTTAAATGCTCATCAGGAAATTCTAAGACTACTTCTTCACTATCTAGCAATGGTTGCTGGGCCAGGAATTCTGCTACTACTCTACCTTTGATTATTTTTCTGGTTACATACTCAATCTCAAATTCTTCCAAAATTATCAACCATTGGCCATACTTCCCAATTAAAGAAGGTGTCTCCCTTAAATACTTCACTGGATCCAACCTGGAAATTACTTGCACACTATAAGACTGAAAGTAATGTCACAACTTCTTAGAAGACCAAACCACAACTATATAGGTCTTTTCAATGATACTATACTTAATTTCATAAGGTAAGAGCTTTCTACTCAAATAGTAGACTGCGTGCTCAATCCCTGATTCATTTTCTTGGGCTAGCATAGCTTCTATTGACTCTTCCTTTACTACTAAGTATAGTAATAAAGGTTTACCAGGCTTAGGTGGTTTCAAAATAGGTGGATTCAACAAATATTCTTTTATACGCTCAAAGGCCTTTTGACACTCTTCATTCCACTTGACTGGCTAGTTCTTTTTAAGTAACTTAAAGATAGGTTCGCAGATTGTGGTGAGCTTTGCTATGAACCTACTAACATACTGTAACCTACCAATGAACCCCCAAACTTCTTTCTCCATCTTAGGGGCTGGTATATCCTCGATTGCCCTAACCTTATATGGGTCAATCTCAATGCCATTTGGACCAATCACGTGTTCCAACAACTTGCCCGAAGTAACCCCAAACACACATTTCTTCGGGTTTAATCTTAGCTTATACTTTACTGCTCTCTCAAAGAATAACTCTAAGTTTTGGAAGTACTGCTTCCTTGTATCTGACTTCACCATCATATCATCAACATAAACTTTGACTTCTTTGTGCATCATATCATGAAACAAAGTGGTGACCATTCTTTGGTAGGTTTCTCTGACATTTTTTAATTCAAGTGGCATCACCCTATAACAAAATATACCCCACGTAGTAATAAAGGCAGTTTTGGTTTTATCCTCTTGCACTATTAACACTTGGTTATATCCAAAAAATCCATCTGCGAACGAGTGTAGCACGCTAGAGGCTGCACTATCAATAAGTATATCTATATGGGGTAAAGAAAAATCATCTTTAGGGGAAGCCTTGATCAAGTCTCTATAGTTCACACAGAGCCTAATTCTTCCATCTTTCTTCGACATGGGGACTATGTTTGCCAGCCAATCTGGATAATCTATCACTTCAAGGAACTTTACTTGTATTTGTTTAGTGACTTCTTCTTTAATCAATTCTGCCCATTCTGGTCTTAACCATTTAAGCTTTTTATTTGACAGGTTTTATGTGAGTGTAAATAGTAATCAGGTACTCGGCTATGTCTCGATCTATTCCAGGCATGTCCTTATAAGACCAAATAAAAGCCTCTTCATATTTTTTAAATATTTTTTCTAATCTCTCTCTCATCAGGAGTAAGGTCAGATGCTATGCTAATATTTTTAGGATTATCGGTTGATCCCAAATTTAATGATTGCATATCAACAGAGTTAATATTAAAAATGCTCGTGTAACCACTATTTAAATGTATGCAACCATCAAGAAAACCATCACACAAGTAAGTGAAATTAGACTTTATTGCATTTATCTTGGAAAAGAAAACATCATCATCCTCATACAAATCAGATAAATTAAAATCAAAATCAAAATCATTATTCTCAAAATCATAAAGCAAGACATCTTCAAACTTCTCTTCAACTAAAGCAACAATTTCCTCTGGAGTCTTCTTGGCTTTCAAGATAGCTTCCTTCTTTCCTTCTGGATTAGGCTCTTTGTCAGCTGGCAAGATAAGATCTTTCTTCATTTGTTCAACCAGTTTAGCAACATTAATAAAAATCTCAAAATTCGGGATTAATTTTTCCATGAACATGATTTGCTCGGGCTTCCCTTGGAGTGTTCCCATGTCTGGAGCTTTGACAAAAACCTCTTCAAGTGGTAGGAGGCTCATCTTCTCATTCTTCTTTAGCTGAACATTCTTGTTAGCTTTTTCATATCCCAACCTTTTCTTAGAAGTCTGAGTCTTAAAATCTAGAAGTTTTGTCACACCTGTCTTACCCTTTCCAAGACCAACACCAGGTAGATAGTTCATATTTTTCTTCATATGTAGGACCTTGGGGTCTACCATTTCATCATAAAAAATTATAGCTATTTGGAAACCATTGAGAGACCTCTCAATCATCAATGCATTTACAACTTCATTATCTTCGGCCTCGATGACCACTATCTCATCCCCATTTGGGAACTTGATCTTTTGATGGAGCATAGATGGAATTCTACCAAGAGGATGAAACCAGGGTCATCCCAATAGTAGTGTGAAAAGTGACATGAATATCTAAAACCATAAACTCTACCATAGATTCAATAGGGCCAGCTTTCACAATAGTTTTGAAAGTTCCTTCAGCATGCCTCTTAGTATTATCATAAGCCCTAATTATCACCTTTGTTGGGCTTAAATCCCTTGTTGATATAGCAAGCTTCGGCAGGATTTTAAGTGGGCTGACATTTATGATGGATCCATCATCAACTAGTACATATGGAGTTCTCTTTCCTTTGACTTCAACTTTGATAAAAAGCAGGCGGACGTGGTCTCTTCCTTCTTCTGGAAAATTGACATCCGAAAAAGACACCATTCCTACATCAGTCTTCTTCTGATCTCCCTCACATTTCATCACCTCCTCAGTCTTCATAAAATTAACCAGCTCTTCTGGCATTATAGAAGTGGAAATTGGCATGCTAGCCATAGCCTTGGCCATTGATTCTTGATGCTTCTTTAATGTAGCTAGTAAATCCCATATGCTGATACTAGCTTGTGTTCTCTTCAATTGCTTAAGAACAACATCGTCTTCATCTTCTTTATTCCCAACTTCGACTTTTCTTCCCCTTATTAGCTTCTACTTCCTTTGGTGATGGCCTTGCATAAGGCTTACCGGATCAGGTGTTCATAACTTCATCTTCTTCGGGCTTGGGCAAGGTCCACTCTTCCTTCTTAGGCTCAGAATCATCATCACTATCGGTTGAGTCCCACAACTCTCTTACAATACAGATTGCTACTTCTTTACCAAACATAGCTTTTTCAATCTTACTAAATACCACTTATTCTTTGGCTGTCTCTTCATCTACATTTTGAAAAGAAGATAGCACAAATCTTTCATTTAAACCTCCCCCGATCATGAGAGTAACCAGTGGTGGTACCCTGTTGAACCTTGGCAATGGATTGTCTTTAGTGCTAGGCTTGTTGGGCTCGGGCAGCTTCCCACTATCAATCAAATTCTGGATGTTATGCCTCAACCTCAAACACTTGTCTGTCTCATGCCATTGCATTTGATGGAATTGGCAGAATGCCTTAGCATCAAACTTAAGTGGAAGAGGATTAAGCAAGGGATGAGGAGTCAAGGGTTGTAATGGTCCATTCTTTTGTAGCTTATTGAGAATCCAAGATAGCAGCTTCCTCAATTTTGAAAACTGCCTCCTTCCTCCTTGACCAGTTGTATTAACATCAACTGCCTTTTTGTGTGCTCTGATTACCAAACTAATAGTTCCCTTTCTCATTCCTTCTCGCCAAAAAGTGGTTCTTATCCCTTTTCCACTTTGTACTTGTAGAAGGTCTTTGAAATCTCAGATGAGTGTCTAAGACATCCTTTCATGAAGACTAGGCAACACCCCTCTCACAATCATCCTAATTTGATCTGATTCATTGGGTCTCTTCTTGAGCAATGAAGCCTTATTCTTCCATCTCTTCACATAGTCAACAAAGTTCTCATTTGGTCTTTGTCTAATGAACTCAACCTCCTTCAAAGTAACCTTCAATTTAGCATTATACCCATATTGTTGGATGAATGCCTTGTATAGTAAATCCTAGCTCTTTTGAGTGCCATCCTCTAAGGTGTTGAACCAATTCTGGACAATAGAGTCCAATGAGAGCATGAAGTACCTTAGAGTTTGAGCCTTAGTAGCTTGGGCAGACTGCATAGCAGTGATGTATTACTTCACATAGAGATGAGAGTTCCTAGTTGTAGACCCTTAATTTTTGACCAAGTCCAGTCTAATATTTTAAAACAAGTCTGAAATAATTTTTGTGGTATTTATTATTTATTTTAATATTTAATATTTATTTTAATAATATAATATTTATTTTATTTATTATTTATATTATTTATTATTTATTTTTAATAATATAATTAAATATATAATATTTATTTTTAAAAAAATATATAGAAAAAATAAAAAATAAAAAATCGGACAGACCAATTGGTGAACGGCACGCGGCAAACCAGTTCGTAGCGAATTGTGCAGCGCCTCGCAAATCCTCGCAGCACTCACACCCCCAATCCCAGCGCCCCAGCACGCAGGCCCAACGCCCAGCACCCAACGCCCGCAAGCAATTTCTGCCCAAACCTTATTTTAGTCGGTTTTGAATTTTTTCCTTAACGGTCTATTATTTCCTTAACCAATTAGCAGGACCGCCGTATGGGCTTGTCGAAGGGGTCAATATTTATTTGTGTCTTATAAGTCTTTGTGTTTAACTTCCTTTATTTTAAATCCTAATTTAGTTATTAAAATTCTAAAAATCTTAATTTAAGATGTAAACCCTAAACTTATACATTTATTGCTTTATTTAGTTTTAGATTTGATTATGTAGTTTATTATTTGTTTTGATGATTGATTTATTTGAATTCAATATTTGATTTATTTAATTTATCATGGATGAATATTTTCTTTATTATTATTTGTTTACTAAAATTGAAAGAGATATGTTTCCATGAATAAGTACCTCATTAATTAATTTTCATGTAATTTCAATTATTTTCATATTTTGGAATTAATGTAAAGGATATGTTTCCACCTTTTTGGTGGGTATCCTATTTAGTTTTAGACATTGGACGATGTATGGACATATTTTCATATTCGGATGAGTGTCTATTTATTTATTTTATTTGAATATTGCTATGATTTTTAATAAAGTATTTGCTTATTCTTATGATTGCATGTAGTATAGATAATATCGTTATATTTAAGAATTTTATAATATTAAGAGCTGAAAAGGAGGCCGGTTCCAATGAGCCTGGCATTGTGGGGGTGCTGGGCCATTTCTCACCTGCCCCATACGTACCCAACTTTTCAAACACATTAGGGAGTTGGGGATTCCTTAGAAATCGAGTCATCCACCCCTTTCTATTTTTTCGGACCCGTTCGGGTGGCAACTCCATTTTCTTTGAGTTTTGGCCCGTGTTCTCTAAGGCCCTGAGCCTAATAGTGTTGAAGTCGTAAGAACCATTCTACATGGGAATGGGGGTGAAAATCCCTGCTCACACTAGTTCCATCAAACTTTACAAAGAAGGGCATCTTGAACTTGTACGGGACCTGTTCATCTAGCTCAAACAACTTGTCGACCTCCGACATTTCTTCAGTTTTTAGCTTCTTTTTAAATTTCTTTTCCAAATCAGCAATTAACTTCTCAATATATGAAGTTTCAGTCTTTTCCATGGTTGATCTTTCAACAACCTTTGGCTCCTTCTTCATATCTTGAGGATCTTAAAAGTTTGAGCCCAGCCATCATCATTATTAACGACTACTTTGTCATCATCAAAGGCTACTTCACCTACCTTTGCCTTCCCTTTGTCATTGGGCTTCTTAGTGCTGGCAGATGCCTCAGCAGTGTTTCCTAAAAGTGCAACCAGTTGGCTCTTTATGGTCTCAGCCAGGGCCTCCTTCAATTCTTCCATATTGGCATTGAGGGCATCGTCTACCATCCTTTGAATCTATTTGGGATCCATTGCTCTTGATTAGAAGCTAATTGAGACATTGCTGGATTCTACGTCACTAACGTAGGTTGGGTTATTGTACACTTTTGTAATTCCATATTCCAGGTTTATGAACTAGAAAAGATCAATGATATGTTATGCAATGTGTGTATGCGTGTATGCATGTATGCACAAATAACAAACAAACAAAGATAATTAGGACGTCTCTTCCAACCTTATAACTTCCATACACGAATGATGGATCTCTTTTCCTGGGTATATGGTCAATGAAATACCAACATGGGATATTTTGTTTCTCAAAAAATTTTCTCGAACGGTTTAACCAATAGTTGCATTTTCTAATATAGAAGTCGGTCCATGATAATTTTCATTAATTAGGTTTTAATCCATTGATTCTCAATTAAAACAACTTTTATGCTATATTGGATTAAAACTAAATTAAGAGGTTTATTATAAATAAATTTCTTATTTGAAAAAGTAACTAGTGATTCATGCCAAAAATAAGCCCGATTAATAATTCTTTGGTATAAATTAGGCTCGCAATTGATTATTGGTATTTCATAATTGACTTGAATATTTGTAAGTTTTAGATGAAGCGAAAAAATAATTTTATTTCAAAATCCCTTGGGCTTTGGAAGTTTTGGGTCATAAGGTGGAAAAAGATTCTTGACCCATCATGATATTTGTGAAAATAGTTTTTAGTCTTTTGGATTTTAAAGGAAAAAATATTTTGAGCTTACAATATAGGCAAGTCATTTTAGAAAAGAACAAACCAAATAAATTTAAACCAAGATAAATTAATCATAGTCAATCAACAAGCACTTGGGGTAAAAATCTAAGAAAAATAACTAGGTCAATTACATGAGCTTAAGTCTTTAGGTTGAAAGGTTTTAGGCTCCCATAGCAAGTATATACCAAAAGTTACACAGCTATGAGTGATTATGCCATGCTCGATCTCCATACCTTGAGTGAAATTATGGTATCCCTACATAAGACAACACAACACGGGTTACATGGACGTCCTAACTCAAGCACACAATGTAATCTAAATGATGCAATGGATAATATCATAATAAGAAAGAATAAAATAATATCAAGACCAACACAATCAACTTCTCTTATCCCCGGTGGAGTTTTCCACTGTGAGCGGAGATTTTTACCCCCACTCTCATGTGGAATGGTTATTACAACTTCGGCACTGTTAGGCTCAGGGCCTTAGAGAGCGTAGGCCTAAATTCGAAGAAAATGGAGTCGCCACCCGGATGCGCAAGAAAAATAGAAAGGGGTGGATCCTAAGAAATCCCCAACACTCTAATGGGTTCGGAAAGTTGGGTATGCATGGCGAAGGTCAGAATGACCCAGCACACTCAGAATGCCCGGTTCATTGGAATCGGCCTCCTTTTTAGATCTTATTATTATAAAATTCTTAGTTAATACGATCTCATCCATACTACATGCAATCATAACAAATAAATAATCACTTTATTGAAATCACAAGTTCAAACAAAATAATTAGATAGACATCCATCCATAGATGAAAGCATGCCTTTAATATCGTTCAATATCCAAAAGAAAATAAATAAAATAGGATATCCACTAATTTGTGGAAGCGTATCCTTTACATTGATCCAAAACTTAAAATAAATTAAATTACATGAAACTTAACAAATGAGGTACCGACAATGTGGAAACATACCTCTTACAATTCCTTTGAGTAATTAATCAAACAAATCAATAAGCAAATATTTAAGCATTCATTATAAAATCAAATAAAAATAAATCATCCATCAAGACATATAATAAGCATGCATCCAAACTTAAGTAAATCAATATATATATAAATGTAAGGTTTACATCTCAATTAGGGTTTCTTGAATAAAATTAGGATTTTAAGGGTTTAGATTTTAAAACTAGGGTTTTAAGGTTTAAATTTAGAAAATAGGATTTTGATTTAGAAAACTAACATTATATATATATATATATATTGGAAATGATTGTGCTACTATATGAATTAAAATAAGATTTAGCTACTAGAGAAAATTAAACAAAGGATAAATTAGGATTTAGCATTTGGATTTTAAGATTATGGATGCTAGGGTTTTATTATTTTTTAAGGTTTAAGTAAATTAGGGTTTGGAATTTTTATGAAAACAGTACTAGGGTTTAGGGTTTTTTTTTTGAAAAAAGGATTAGGGTTTATGAAAATAGAATTGGAGTTTTTGATGTTGGAACTGTGATTATATTTATAAACTTTGGGCTACTGGAATATTGACTTATAATAAATAATTGCATAATACATGCTCTTATATGGATGGCTACTGGACAAAGCAAATTTAAATACATGACCTACTATGAATTATAAAACCAACATCCACTAATCATGCTTCAAATAAACTGATATGAATCAAAACTAATTGATATAATCTACGGGAACTAGTTTATTCAAAGAATAAACATATTCAATATTTAAAACCATTAAAACATCTTATATTGAATTAGTTTAAAGTGTACTGGCGTTTGTTGGCTCCACCACAATTGAATGTTGATCAAACCTCTGCTTGCAACAATCTAAAATTCTGTCTGACTAAGACTAAGACAGTATGTCACTGCCTTTGTTTGGTTCTGTGTCTTTGATGCTTATGTGTTTATTGTTTTCCTTTCCTGATAATTGTTGCTAGGTTTTTTTTTTTTCTATTGCTAATGGTTGCTCCAAAGTCCAAAAGTCCCCTTTTAATCTTTAAATCCCTTATTTATAGGCAATTAATTGAAAACCTAGTCCTTCTTGATTAAGGATAAATTAAAACTGTTCGAATCAAATTTGTTTTGGCAAAACTGGCAAGGCCAATTGCCTGCGGGCGTGGGCTGCAAGGGCTGGTGCGGGCCTACAAGGGCAGTGACGGCTGCGGCGAATTGGCTTGCTAATTCAAACAGACCAGGCCTGCCGCACGTCGCCTCGCCAATTCGTCTACTATTATTTTATTATTTATTATTATTATTAAAAATAAATATTATATTTTTATATAATAAATATTTATATTTTCTTTTTTCCTTTTTTCTTCTTTTCTTTTTTTTCCTTTCTCTTTTTTTATTTATTATATTATTAAAATAAATAATAAATATTATATTATTATATGTTGAGATTTTAATATTTTGACAGACAACTTTTAAGTTTGTAAAATTATTATGGACTGTTTTAAACTCTTAGACTTGAATTAATTATCTTTTAATTAGCGTCGATTTGGACTTTGGTCAAAAAATAAGGGTTTACAATATTATGTATATGTAATATATATTTAACATATATATACCTATATATATATATGGGTATTGTGTACTATCTGTACATACTAAGTTTACCATATATTTATATTATGTATATCAAGTATATAATATATATACATATAACCATCATATATATTATATATATATATAATATGTATATACTATATATACACTAGGTATACATTAGATATATATAACTCCTATACCTCTAAATACTTATTTAATTTCTCCAAAATCATGAGTATTACAATTCTCTCCTCCTTAAATAATTTTGTCCATGAAATTACTCACGGTAGTAATCAAATTTCACTAAAATTAACTATCATTCTTCACTTTCCGTATAATTAACTTCCAATTTTTTTTGTCACCACTTATCATCATTACTAACCACATAATCTTTTACTCTCCCCCTTATAGATATTCTTAATCATTTTTACAATTACCATTATAAAGATCAATATAAATATTAACTATTCACTTACTTATATCCAATATACATATAGTTTCTAGTTCTCCAAGAATACAATTAAATTCTACATCCATACTTCTATTTATTAATTAATTACAAGTCATTACCTATCATCAAGTATTTAAATAGTATTAAACTAATTATTTATATTGCACAAACCAATTCAAAATTCCATCCAAAAACTTAATCGTCTCAATACAATATCACGCTCATGCATTTTAAATCATTTATGTCATTGGCTTTCAAATTCTTTGATTCACATCTTTACTTATTTATCTTACACTACAAAAATCTGGGTCTTTTCCGGCGGTTTTTTTAGTCTATAGAGGCGGTTTTAACCGCCCCTACAATTATTAGAGGCGGTTTGGAAAGCCGCCGAACAAGCGGCACCAATGCCACCGTCTCTACGTTGTAGAGGCGGTTATTAGGTCCGACGGGGTAGCTTCAAAATTAGCGGCGGTTTAAGTAGCAGCGTCACAAAACCGCCTCTAGAGTACTTACTGAACTGATCACAATTTTACCGCCAAAAATGAATAGTAGCGTATGTAGCGGCGGTTAAAACCGCCTCTACGTTTCTTTCAACTGAAAACGGAACTGCCGCCAAAATTGAGTAGAGGCGGTTTTAACCGCCGCTACCGCTAAAATTTAGTAGCGGCGCATGTAGCGGCGATTGAAACCGCCTCTAATTTTATTTCAAAAAAAAAAAACAGATGCGCCGCTAAAATTGTGTATCGGCGTATGTAGAGGCGGTTTAAAATCGCCGCTATAAATTCCATGCTAGATTTAAATTTTTTTGTAATTTACAATTTTGCTAGTATTTATATTAGGCGATTATAGGGATTCTATGAACAATTTTTTTATATTCTTTTTTTAATGGAACTGATTTTGTAATCAAATAATATAAATACACATGTTAATTTGAAATAAATTAATATACATATATACTGTAAGCTAAAAAACAAATTACATAGTAAAACAAATCTATTTCATTAATCTTTCAATAAAATTTATCCTAACAAGTTTACTACTTGTGCTTTTTAAAAAGCACTTTGAGCCAATATGCCAAATAAGATTTTTAAAACAAGCTCACTATTTATGCTTTAAAAAGCACAACGAGTCAATATGCCAAAAGATCACTAAATTACATTTTAATCTACCTTCAAACTAACCATCTAGACATTATCCCTCTGATTATGACTTGAATGTGACGAAATATTAAGTGGAGAATATCCATCTCGGTTACTTGCTGCATCATTATTGACCTCCTGTAAATAACATTAAAAATATTTAATAAAAATAACACTAGATGTCAATGAATGGAAATGTATCAATCCACTAAATGAAAAGCATGTATTATGAATAAAAACCATAAAAGTTTATCCAATGAAAGAAACAAACCATTTTAGAGTTAATACATAAATCTAATATAAGATTATTAGATAAGCTATAATCACTGTAGTAATGTAATGATCTATTAATTATAAAGGTCAGTTTTGCTAACAAATTAGACAAGTACAGGCATATAAGCACCGTCCAATAAAACAATGCTAACTCCAGATAACAAATCATAAATGAAACAATGGTTTAAAATTTGAATTTCAAAACAAAAGAATTCAACTGCATGAAGATACAGTTAAATCGAAAAGAAGCAAGGCTAATTACAAGTTAATAGTGCGCCAAAAAAAACAAATGTAGAAAAGAAAAACCTGATCAGTTAATTAACCAACCAACCAACAAAATTTCAAACTAAGGTCAATTTACCGAAAAAGCCTTGGTACAGATCTCTTTGGCAATTGCCTTCAAGATTCAATCTTGTATATGCTTCTCTTATGTGGCAAGGTCTGATTGGTCCAGATTCCTTCCTCTCTGTCATCACCATTCTTGCTGGAGCCATTGTAAACAAATGAAAAATTTTCACAAGACTGGCTATCTGAAATTTTCTATATGTAATTTTCACACAGCTTAAACCAACATATGATTTGGGGCCATTTTAATATGGAAGTTTTCAATAAGACAACATCAAGGTTTGTCACAGGTCATTTTTATTATACAACATGGGAACATCAATTTCTATCCTTCTCATTTCATAATATTTTGATGTAGAAGCAACAACGACCATTTTTATTCAGCAAAACGCATTAAATGGCCCATGTAATTTAATAGTTTTTTTTTAAGCCCTGATACTTAACTTTAACTTATTAAACCCTTGTACTCATTTGTTTTATTCCCAATTAGCCCTTCTTATAATAATTTTTTTTTCACAGCAAAATTGACTTAACACTGTTAAATATATTAATATTTTATTAGTTAATGAAATTTTATTAATAGCAGAAATTCATAAATAAAAAAAATAAACAAGTTAAATGGGGTAGTAAATGGAGCAATGAAAACGCATGTAATAATGAAAATTATAAAATTCAAGAATGAATTTTTGAAAGAGGAGAACGATGTAACATTCCACTCCAAAACACGTGCAATTTAATAACCACCAATCAATAAAATAGAAAAACTAAGGATGAAAGTTCTAAAAAAGAAAACCTTATATTAGATAGAACTTAATTTTTATAATAACTAAAGGAATTAAGGGAATATAAAGTGAGCAATATACACTATGTGTTTTCCATTGTTATTCAGGGAATTGAAGTGAGCAATATACACTAACCTGTTTCGACAAGTTCGCCAACAAACATTTATGCTATTCCACAAACTACAATTGTCATTGGTAACGAAAATTTCTGGCTTCCAGTGATGCTCACCAACAACTGCATTCCAATGCATAAAGAAATCAAGTTATATATGAACTGATGGTGTATGTAATTTCCAAAGCGTGTGTACAAGCTGAAAGGGTTCTTCTAACTTATTCCAACATGCTGAGACTATATTTACATTTCACCACTGGTTCATGATTGATTTGAACAGGAGAAGTATGTCATGCTAATGTACCTTGGATGATCCACTGCCTCCCTTCTTTTATTTTCTTTAAGTTATTTGGGATATTACACATAAAATAATTATGATGAGCTGATCATAATCCCATTGGAAAACAGTTAATCAAACCCATAATAAACCCATGTTCTCAAATCAAATAAACGGGGAGAAAGATTATTGGGAAAAGAGAATACTCTGGACCAATCTATTCAATAGAATAATAAATATCAAGGATTGAAACAAAAAGAGAATGTGAGAAAAGAGAGAACATTAAATAATAGAAAAGGTATACCCTTCTCATGTTAGCCTTCTGAAGAGCAGATCTGCGAAATGATTCATACCTGCTGATCTGTTCTTCAGTGAACTGTGACAAAATAGCCCTGAATAAGAAACAAAGACAGTAATCAGAGGTATATACCTTTTAATATTTCACAAAATAAGGGAGATGGAAAACAATAGAGTGCCAGTTAGTATTACATGAAGCATCCAATGTGTAAAACATGGCATTTCAATAAGTTCTATTTCATTATTCTTTGCATTCAAGAAGCAAATCAGTAAATCCCTCACTATACCTCATATTCTCTTCCCCATTTAGAACTTTAGATAATAACAACATATGGAAAATAACCAGATCAAATGTTTTATACAAGTCCAATAAATGGAAGTCACTAATATTTAAGTAGAAGCCTATTTTGAACAACAAGAAGGGTCCACTTTATTTTCAAGGAAACTGCAGAAGCAGAGGCCATTTGAATTCTGGAGTTGCACCAAAAGAAAGCAAAGATCCTGGGCTTGGAACCTCTTAGAAGTTCTACTTGAATGCAATTGGCAAATAAAGAATTTTATAAATTTCAGAACATAAAACAAACCTAGAGGAGCAGTGTATGTGCTTTTTAAAAATAAAACTAAATTCCATTTCTAGTTGAATTTTGTTAATAGCTAATGACTAATCCCATATAATCTAATATTTCTGTTACATTTTCTATATTGTCTATGCTAAACTTATTCAAAAATTTTAACCAGAAAATAATTTCATGCTAGCAACTCAAATATGATTATTCACTTACATTATATAAATTACAATTTCACCTATGTGACCTTGTACTAATATAAATCCTTATAATGTTAAATTGATGCTAATTTAATATAGTATTAATATGCTATAAATCCTTATAATGTTAATTTTATATACGTGACATTTATACTAACCAGCAGACATCTAATTAATTTAATGTGTTCCCCTTTAAAGGATAAATAACTCAACTTTGGAAGTGTGTAAATGAGATTTTGCTTCCACCATCTTAAATAAATGTTTATTTATTCACATGTTATCTTTTTATTTTATTTTTTGGGGATGGAGGATCTATATCCCTATAATCAAACTCACTGAAGATCGAAGAAAAATCTTTCTTCATACTTTAAAAACTTAGACATTTGCCATTGGACTAATATATGAACAGCACAAATAGATATAGTGACTTCTATTTGCATGTTATCTTTTTATTTTATTTTTTGGGAATGGAGGATCTATATCTCTATAATCAAACTCACTGAAGATTGAAGAAAAATCTTTCTTCACACTTTAAAAACTTAGACATTTGCCATTGGACTAATATATGAAAAGCATAAATAGATATAGTGACTTCTATAAACAGTAAATAACTTTGTCAATCAGGTATTAAGGTACACATCAAGTATGAATATATGCAATATTGTCTTTGAGCACGTGTATTAGAAATATTGTGCTTGGATTATAAGCAACCAGAAGTTAGGGAGGAAAGTAGTAAAATAATATATTGCAGTAGAATGTTTCTCAATGATTTATCCAAATCTATTAACTAAAGGTTTCAAAATAAGCCTAGAGCAACAGTTTCAATTAACAAATGCGTAGTCAATCCTAAAAAAAGATTTACTAGAAGCGTCAGCAGCCCAGAGAACTGTGGGATCAGGGGGAAAAATCCATAAGTTCATTCTGAAACAACCTATGCAGCCAGTCCTTGGCAGTTCTCTGCACTAATGCAGCCTCATTATTTCTAAATCTTCAACTGCAAACATCATGTCAACTCAAGATACCTAATGAAGACAAACCAAGCTTAATCGGAAGTGCAAAAAACAAAGAAGAGCACCCTTGCATAATATCTACCACGATCATCTTTGTAGTTTCTAAAAATCAAAAGATCTTACAAATGATTAACTAAAACTGTCAGACAAATCAACTCAAATCAAAATAAATATAGAAGAGGAAATCACCTGAATTGCTTCAAAAGAAGAACCGCCTCGCTCGCTTTACAATATAAATCGAAATCGAAATTAAAATAGAAATGGAAGAGTCAGAACTCCTATAAGCCCAGAGTCAGAACGGATTTTGATGATTTCAATGGATTTTGAAGGAATGGCTTGATGGAGTTTTAACGATATTCATGGAAAGGCTTGAAGGATTTCGATATTCTGCGTTAGGGTTTCGTTATTTTGAAGGATGAAATGTGAATGAGAGATGTGTTATGGTAATTAGCGGAAAATTGAACCGCAAACCGCGAGTAATTATTGAACCGCTATTAGCGGCGGTTTATTTGAACGCCGCTACCAAGCGCCACTAACAGATATCTTTTATATACTAGAGGCGACTTATAAAACCGCCTCTACATTTCCACCGGGAAAACCCAACTTTTTTGTAGTGTTACTTTCCCCGCTAACTAAAATTATTAATGATTCTTTAATCTGTTATACCTTTTATGTCGTTTCTCAAATTGTATTATTCTCTTACAATTAATGTAAAATTCCTTGATCAAGTACAATTATCTTTTATTCATTCTTCAACTATGCACTTATTTAATTATAAATATAAATATGTCAACCTCTCCTCATATAAATCTTACTTTTCATACTCATCCAATGAATTGATCTCGTTGCTATCTTTGATAATCTGATATTAATTACAGGTAGTCCCAAAATTTACTCATCAAATTTTGATTAATTCTATCCATTTAAATCAAATGGACCATGTCTTGATTAATCAACCGAATATTGTTTATAAAATAAATTTAATCCATTTATTATGAAATCATTATATATCCATTATTAAATTTTTACATCCATCTTAAATATCCAAAAACATATTTATCACTTTTCTCATAACATTCACTTCCACATAACACTTTAATAAACCCATCTCAATCATGCAACCAAATATGGATTGCATGCAGAACCTCAACTCACATTAACATAATAAATCATTTTTATAAATTCATATTTTAATTGCTCAAAATAAGGAACAATATTTAAATTTTTATTCACTAATAATAAATCTTAACTTAACCAATATTATGTCACTTTCATAAATTCTCAATATATTTTCATAATAAACATATTTGCTCACATATACTAATTCTCCCTTTAATTTAATTATAAACTCTTTGCTTTTAAATTATTATAAACTCCATATTTCTTCTTCATATATCTACCAATCCACATGTCAATTTTTATAATTTCTTTCATTCTTTTGTCACATAAAATTAATTTGTTACTCACTTCCACAAATCTGCATAACTTCCTAACTTTCATGTCAATCTCACTTTTCAACTTTTCATTCATCACCAAATCTGCACTTGACACATATATGAACTTATATTTAAAATTTTAAATTTTTATCAACTGATTTACAATTTTAAAAAATTAAGATTTCCAAACTCACAGATTCTGTCTCTTTAATAATTAATTTGTTTTGGGTGCCAAGTCTTGATAATAATTTATGAAATTTAACCATATATTGTAAAAATACAAATAATATTGTATATAAATTTTCAGATTTTTCCGAGTTCTTTTGCTATAGTTGTTAAATATGTTTCTCAACTTCTACAGATTATGAGTTGCTGGAATTCCTCAAACAATCTGTGTTCTTCTATTTTTCTTAAATAGTAATTTATTTTTAAAAATTATGAAATTTCATAAATTACATTCTAACACATAGAAAAACTTTACATTAAAATTTCAAACTCATTTAACATCTCTATATAAGTCTAAAAATTTAGACAAAATTACTTCATAGCACATGTGCAAAATTTCTAACAACCACAATACTGATCTCTCAAACTTTTATTTCATATCCTAGATCATTTTCCTTAATTTCACTTATTTATCAATTAAATCAACTATAAATCTTAATAATAATTTATTTTTTAGTGAAAGCTCTATCCTTCATTTAAAATCTCTAAAATGACGTTTTCATTGCGCCACTCTGATTTATGCTTCCCAAACGCCACCTCTACTTATATCTAATAAATCAGATGGACATTGCCACATCAGAGACCAACATAGGTGCCAATACATATTTATGTATTAAAACATAATTTATTATTTTAAAATTCTCCTTTCTCATTTTCAAAACCCACCTAGGTCGAGAACTTCAAACCTAGGCTCTGATACCAAAATAAATGTAACACCCTTATATCCTACATATGTAAAGTACATACACTCTATATATGTAAAATAAATACATAGAATATAAGAGTATCACTGTTTCAGCCTTTAGAAAATTTTAAAAAAATTCCAATGAAATAATTTATTTCTTGAAACATAATTTTATTACATAAACAAATGCATTTATATATAATTAAATAAAAAAGTAGCATTTTTATAAGATATCTGGGAAAAATTTACCAGAGTTTTATCTATATTTCAGACATTTTCCAAAAATATAACTCAACCTGCGAAAGATTTTATACTCCCAATAAATATATAAATATCCATTTCTTCAACATTCTTCCAAAATATATTCATATATATATATATGTGTGTGTGTGTGTGTGAGTACATATAAAAGTAATCCAAATTTGTAACATTTAGACCAAAACTTCATAGTTTACAACATAAACCATAACCAATATAATTACGTATACATATGTATATTACACAAAATCTTTTCCAAAACTTATTTAATATAAAATCAATGTTCATAATGTCATTATATATATGTATGCATCACTCTCCGAGTTAGTCTCGTGGCACGCTTAATCTCCAAACTCCAACTTCAGTTCTGATCATACCGGAATGCACTTCTAATCCCCTACGCGATACACACTACCGCACTACGAGAGCTTAGTGGTACATTTATATTTCTTTATATAATAACAATACAAATTACACACACATTTATTATTCTTTTTCTCAAATTATAGCTTTTCAATCTTTTTATAAAATCTTAACTTTTATTCCATACTTCATACATAAATTATATTATCAATTTCTCAAATACATACATTCACAAGCTCACTAGCTTAACTCCCTTATTCAATTACCAAGTTCAGTGCACACAATATCAATTCTATGACCCAACTCTGCTCGGGTTATCTCAATTTTTAGACCCAACTCTGCTCAGATCTATCAGTATATATATATATATATATATATATATATTATTCTCACAATTTAGTCACAACCTATTACCATATATTATTCATCAATTTATCTCACATAATTTATCTTATCACAATCAAATTATCATATATCATTATTCACAATACAACACATATATATAAGCATAAACACATCACAAACACACACATTGGGCTCAAACAACCTTCTATAGTATTCTGGTTCCAGAGATATTGTTATGGTCTATCGCGACATCGGGGATCTAAGTGGCACATCCGTACCCTAATGACACCTCTGTGTTTAGCCCCGAAGGCAAATAATAGTGACGCCCAGTGTCTAGCCCAAGGCAAATATAGTGATGCCCAACATCTGACTTAAAGGCAAATAAAAGTGACACCGAGCATCTGGCCCGTAGGCAAATAATATAGCACCAAAAATAATTTTCTGGAATAAGATATTATACAATGCCAACACACATTTCATACCCTTTTCCTAATTTACCACTCATAATCAACATCTTTATCACATACATTATAAATGTGGCTCACTTCTACATTTTAGTTCACAATTAGCACTTTTCATAACTTGCACATATCATCGCATTACTTATCATAATGTGACTTATGTTCATATTCTTATCACAATTCACTTTCGTAAACATAATTTATATCACATTATATATTACTTAAATACCATTGTAATGTGAATATTTGTCACATTAGCAATAGTTATCTTATATTCCCACAATTTATGCACAATATTAATACTAGACATAATTCCATGGATTATCTCAAATTCATAAAATATTACACATATCATGAATACTAACACACACATAGTCTCATTTTATCAATTTTTCATATTTTCACTTATTTCATATTTTTAATATTTTTTAATCCCATTGTATTTTATATTTCATTACATTTTCTCATTTCTCATAATTTTCACATATTTAGCTATTTTCATTTTTTCTTCCTCATTACTTAACATATTTTTCATTCTAACCTTTTCAAATCATTTCTAATTATTGCTTGACCATTTCTCATATTCTAAAACACATTTCACATTTTTCATCTTATTATTATATTTTATTAATTTTCCAAATTCCTCACATTTTATATTTATTTTTATTGATCAATTTCTCAATAAAACATATATTATGTAACTATGCAACAATGTATAGATTATGTGTTTAACCTTCTTTTAAATTACATTTCATCGTACATATTGTTTCTACATTTAGTCTTAATATTATCAATGTACAATACTACTACTTTAAAGAAATAAGAATATCTTTTGAAGTACACCAAAATAAGTAATGTCATTCATATAAATTAATTTAAGAGTTGTCGAGGAATGTACTAACCTCAAATTTTCAATTTCCAAGCCACTTCCATCTTCCAACTCAAACTTCACCAATGCCCTTCTTCAATTTGATTTTACAATTTCACCTTAATTAATTTGATTTCTTTGATAATTCCATCAAAACCACCTTAAAACTTCTTGGAATCATTATGGAATTTGATGTATGAAGGAAACCAAGCTCTCCTCACCTCTCTTCCAAGGTTTACGTTGAAAAGAAAAAGAAGAAGAAAAAATCTCCTTTAATTCCCATACTTATCTCCTTATACATTAATTAAATAATTAAATATTAATCCACCAATCATATACTTTCCTTCTTTGGCTTTTTCCATCTTCTATTATTATTATTATTATTATTATTGTTATTATTATTATTATTATTATTATTATTATTATTATTAACTTTTCAACTCCACTTTATACCTCATGTATATATTAATTATATCTCATGTATATGTATATGTCATATATATATATATTACTTATATTATATATATTTTTTATTTTCATATATATGTAATGTATATATTATGTATATGTAATATATATTTAATATATATACCCATATATATATATTATGTGTACTATATGTACATACCAAATATACCATATATTTATATTGTATATATCAAGTATATAATATATATACATATAATCAACATATATTATATATAATATGTATATGTTATATATACTCTAGGTATACATTAGATATATATAACTCTTATACCTCCAAATACTTATTTAATTACTCCAAAGTCATGGATATTACAATATCGACCCAAAAAATTAATTGTGTTGTGCTAGAGTGCCAAAATTTAAAAAGTAATGGTTCAACACGATCCATTAGCCTATATATAATCGTGTTGTGCCTTAGTGAGTCCTGTCGTATAGTGCCAAATATTAGACTAGCCAAATTCTTTTTAAATAAAGTTTGCAACTATTTTTTAAAAATAAATTATATATAAAATTTGGTAAAAATATAAAAAGTATTAATTGATATAAAATAAAATTATAAATAAAAATTGTTAAAAAATAAAAATAAGACAATTTATGTGGTTTGGCATAAAAATGACCTACATCCACGGGGAAGAAAATTATTATTTATTTTTAAAATATTATAAAATTAAAAAATAAGTTTCATAAAAAATTTTAAACAACCTAGACTAATATTTTCATCCTCATTGGAAGAGGACATGTTCGAATGGAGGAGATTTTGTTGTTTATGCTCAACATCAAATCAATCTTTTTAAACTATGGACACTTCATTAGCTCATAAAGGAGCTCTCTTATCATCGTGCACTCTTCGACATGTATTAAAGCAACTTTTGTTGCAATTGTGGATGCCAGAGGAGTAAGTACTGCCCAAGATTTCTCATTTTATTTCTACCATGATAAAATATCTAAAATTTCTAAATCTTCAGGTGAAAAACTTATGTTTTTTTGTAAATAAAATTGGATTTCATTAAAATTTGTATTAAAATAATATAGTTTATAATTTTGATTTATTTTGGCTTAATACATAGTTTGCACCCTATAGTTGGCAACATTAGCCATTCTGCCCCCTGAACTATTCGAGTTACCATTTTGCCCCCTGAACTTGACTTTTTCATAACATTTTAACCCTTTTTTTTTTTTAAGAATTTGAGGCTGAGGTTAGATGTGTGAAAAGCATGCACACGACTTGGCTACCAACTCAGATTTTATTAGTACACGTATAAGGAATGCAATACATGTCATTTTTACCCCAACTATCACCAAAATCCCTAACCCATTTGAAAAAATTTCCTTTTCCTCATGCCATTGAATCACCGTACCAATTTCTTTCTGGTGAAAATCGAATCTGGATAACCAAGTTATAAAGAAAATCGATTACCCTAGCAATAGATTCCAACAAGATTAGATCGTTATTGTGGAAACAATAGATGCAACACAAATCTTTGGAGGATTATATAAGCTTTGGAAGGCTGAGTATATGGTTTGCAGGTGAGTGTAATTATCTACTCATTAGAGGGTAAAATTCAGTGTTTTAAATGGGTGGTTCAAATATTACTGTGAAATGAAATTTTGGTGGTTTACAGTTGATAGGTCTGGTAGAAGAAGTTACGTTAGTGGTGAAATAAAATATAATGACTATGATACAGATTACATCTCTATCCCTAAATTGAAAGAAGATATTAGGCAGTTGGGTTATATGGGTGCTTTAATGGTGTATTGTAGAAAAGGGAAAAGCAAAGTATTTGAAGCAATTGAAAGTGATAATATGTTGTATGAATTAGCTACATGTGTTAAGAAGAATGGAGTATTAGATTTATATGTGGAGTTTTACATGGACAAACCTGAGTTGTACAAAGGTGATCCATTCTTTTTAGAGCAGGATAATGCGACTTCAATTATTAATGAAGTTGTAAATGAGAGTGAGGTCCCACCCTATAGAGAAAGCAGTCCTGGTAGGTTTAATGTGGCTATTGTGAGGGTGTAAATGTGGTAGCCTCTGAGGGTAAACATAAAAAGAATAAAGATACAACAGATAAGGCTATAGGCGAGGATGAAATTATAGATTCATCTGTAAGTGAAGCAATAAATGAAGAAATTGATAATGTTGAGATAGATGTAGAGGAATCAAGTGAGAAAGATCATGATTCAAATGAAGTTTTTCCTATTATAGTTGAAACTGATAATGAAGGGAATAAGATAGTACATACAAAGTCAAGAGAATATGCAAGAATTAGAAGTTGAAAATGTCACTATTCAGTTAGGTGAAGCTGGGATTGATATTTGTTATGAAGATAAGGGGTCTAGATCTGACAAGCTGAAAGGCAAAGTGGCTGGGGATGAGAATTTCTTTGGCAACTCTGATAAAGGTAGTTTAGAGAGCAATGCTGAAGGTGATGATGAGAAGGATGAGCTGCCAAATAGAGTCCCAAGCAAGAGGGTTGAATATGAACCTAATTGTCATGTTCCTTTATGGGAAGTTGGGATGCTATTTGAGAATGCTAAATAGTTTAAAGAGGCTATAAGCAAGTATGCAGTTTTAAGTGGTGTACAATTGAAAGTGAGACCAAATGAAGCTCATAGAGTACGTGCTAAGTGCTTAGAAGAAGGGTACAAATGGCTTGTTTATGGTAGCACTGAAGGAAATTCGAAAGGTTTTATATTAAAAACATATAATCATGTTTATAAGTGTTATAGAAAAAACAAGAACAAATTGTTCACTTCTAAGTTTGTTGCAAGGATGTACAAGGAAAAGATTATATCCCAACCTGTCATTAAGCTTTGGCAGGAACTATTGAAGAAGGATTTGAAAGTTAATGTAGGTAAGATAGTTTACAGAAGAACAAAATTGAGAGTCTTGTATGATCAAATGAGAGATTATAAGGAAGAATATGGCAAATTGGAATGGTACAAGGATGAATTACTTGATTCAAATCCAAGAACCACTTGTGTAGTGAAGACCAAAGGTGATTAAAATGGATCAGATAGAATTTTGTTTGATAGGTTTTATATTTGCTTCTATGCACTAAATCAAGGATTCCTTAATGGTTGTAAAAGAGTTATAGGCTTGGATGGATGCTTCCTTAAGGGAGTCTACAAAGGACAAATTCTTATAGCTGTAGCTAAAGATGAAAATGGTCAAATGTTTTCTATAGTTTGGGTTGTTTTAGATGTTGAGTGCAAAGAGACTTGGAAATGGTTTCTGAGAATTCTAAAAGAAGATTTAGAGCTTGGCAATGGTGATGGTCTAGTAATGTTATTAGATATGCAAAAGGTCAGTAATGCATACATTTTTTCCTTAAAATATAATTGTTAATTGGTTGTTTCTTTATAAAGTAGTTACTCTAAACTGAAATTGTTAATTGGTCAGCAATGCATACCTTTTTTTTACGTAGGGATTGATCTAAGCAATTGCAGATGAGTTGCTGTTGCTGAGCATAGGATGTGTGCTAGACATACCTTGGCAAATTGGGCTAAAAAATGGAGAGGTAAGGACAGAAGAAAGAAATTTTGGGCATGTGTTAAGTCTACATTTGAGGTACAACTGAAAGAGAATTCAAAAGAATTGAGCAAATTAGGAAAGGGTATACTTGAGGATTTGATGTATTATAAGAAGGAGAGTTGGTCTAGGGCTTACTTTCGGATAAAAACAAAGAGTTATTCATGTGAGAACAACATGTGTGAAACATTTAATGCATGGATTTTGGCAGCTATGCATAAGGGTATAATTACCATGCTTGAAGAGATTAGGACCAAAGTAATGACAAGAATTAAGACTATGAGAGACTTTTCACACACATGGATTTGTGATATAGCTCCTATGGCTATGGATAGATTAGAAGTCAATAAAGAGAGGGCTATGAATTGTAGTATATTATGGAATGGAGATGCTAGCTTTAAGGTGCAAGAAGGGGAGTATGGGCATATTGTGGACCTTAGAAAAGAAGTGTGTTCATGTAGGGCTTGGCAGCTGAAAGGGATACCATGCGCACATGCTATTTGTGTATTGAATTTTAGAAATTTGAGTCCAAATGATTACATTTGTCATTGGCACCACAAAGAGACTTATTTGAAGGTTTATAGTCATTATTTGCAATGTGTCCCTGGGATGAGACTATGGAAAGAGAAGAAATATCCCATAATTAAGCCTTCAGAAGTTAAGCCCCTTCCTGACAGGCCAAAGAGGAATAGAAAAAAGTCTTCAGATGAGGTAAAAAAACTTGGAAAATTTTCAAGAAGTGGTACCATTATGACTTGTTCATTATGTGGGCAGCAAAATCATAACAAAAGAGGTTATCCTAATAAGGACACTGCAAATCAAGTATAATATGGGCATTGTATTCATGTTTTTATACTATTTGGATATTTACTTGGTTATTAATTTTGGTTTTACAATTGTTGTGCTTTTTATACCTTTTTTCTTTGTGCAGAGATCACAATATAGTTCTTCTCTACATTTATCCCAGCCAAATACTGCAGCAACAGGGTCACAATCAAGTGCTGCTGCTGTCTCAAATTCTGCTGGCTCTTAGGCAAGGTTATCTGTATCATCTACTAGTGCTTCTAATGATCAATTAATTAGAAGGGGACTGAAACGGACAATGTCTACTAGACCTGATCAGAATATCCAACAAAAAAAGACAAGATTCCATGGACATGGAGTGTATATTAACACAAACACTAGTGTTATTATAGAGGATGTAGGTGCCTAAAATGATAGCAATACCTAATGTCATATTACATATATATATATATATATATTAGCTAATTAATCTTTACTTCTGAAGTTGGCAGACCAAATAGAAGAGTAATCCAATATTCAAATACAAGAAGCTCAGCTGAGGTCACTGGTGATATAGGTTTCAAGCCTTATGGTATGAAATTCAAAGTAAAAAGGCAATATCTTCAAGTAATTTATCAGAGAAAAGAGTTAACATTGAGATTAAAAAAAAGGCAGGCTGCAAGAAGCAAGGGCAAAGGAGACATAGATTAGAAGTCTTTTATGTTGTAATGCCAAATATTTTGTTTAGGAAAACCTTAGTTTATTAACACCATTTTAGTTTAAGTAATGCCAAACATTTTTGTTTAGGATTTTAAGTTTATTAAGAACATTTTGTTTATGTAGTGTTGCTTGAAATGGTGTTGGTTTGTTAACTAAAATGGTGATATTTCTCAAGTTCATCTAATCCAATTGCTACATTTGGATCTTATGGAATTAAATTATATTTGATGGATTTTGTTAGTTGATTTGCAGGTTGTGATGTTATTGTATTAAATCCAAGGATTTGGTTGAATGTAATATTTTTTTTTTGTATTTGGCTGTATCTTATTGACTGCAATATGACTGATGGTGTTATTTGTTGAAAGAATAATTGTGACAAAACAAGTTATTTATTATTATTTGTTGTGGTTATAGTTGTTGATTGATTGTAAGTTGTTGGTTGTTTTGCAAAAAATCATAGGTTGTTGTATCTGATTAGTTAGAAAACAGGTTTGTGTGTGGTTGTTAGCGTGTATACAAATTTTAAGTTAGGTTTGGTGGTTGCTGCTGCTAGTGATGTTCAAATTGCCATATGTAATGTAATGTTGTGTATATACAATTTTTTACCAATTTCCCTTTCTTTGTGCATTATTGGTGCATAAATGAATCTGAATAAACTAACATTCCAAAAACACCAAATTAACAACAAATTAAAAACTCCAAATCATTGAATCAAAAAGGGATATTCATTCATAGCAATTGCTTGATTACATTTTATAAATCTGACATAATTAGGCTTTTACATAAACAAAAACAAAATTAAAAGCATAAACAAAATGTTTAACAAAAACAAAATAGCAATTGCAGCTACTGTCCTAGTAAAACCTAATTTCTACAAAAGAGTGACCATGTCCACCTGCAAACCACCATTGCCATCCATTATCTCACCCAATTCAAATAAAATTACCCATCTAAACAGCTACCAAAACTAATGCCTTACACAGTATCACCAACTTCAAATGAAAAATAGTCCTCGTAGTTGAATCTCTTTGCCTTTCACAATCCTTCATCTTCTTCAGCAGCCTCAAAACACACCTATTTACATGCTCCGGTAAGGTAGCTCATACCAAACAAAGAATTCACATGGACACATGACTTGAACCTATACAAACACATCGAAAAAAAAATTAGAAGCAGCTCATACTTTCAACTCACAAAGAAATCAATGACAATATGCAACAACTAAACACAAACAATACAAATCGACCAGAAGCTGACATTTACATAATTACCCCATACTTATTGCATCCAAAATACCTTCAGTCAGGATTAGTGTGGGTAGTCAACATTTTCAGAATGGCTGCCTCTCTACAATAACAATCAGGCACTACGAATTCACCATGGACAGAAGTGGTTTGAGAGATATGAGTAGTGGTAGATCATGATTCCATTGTTATTACGATTTCTTCTTCAATAATGAATGGGTGAAGATTAAGTTTAGTGAAATAAAAGGAAGATTTGTGAATCAATTGATTTGGGTATTTTAGGGTTCTTCTACTAAGACGTTTGGAAATATAACAAAGGGTATATCATTTATTTCACTATTCTTTGCAACATTAAAATTGCATTCACGCTCGGTTTAGAAAGTAACATCATGCATTCTGCCACATAGGATGAAAAGGGTTAAAATATTATGAAAAAGTCAAGTTCAGGGGGGCAAAATGGTAACTCAAATAGTTCAAGGGGGGGCAAAATGACTAATGTTACCAAATACAGGGGGCAAACTATGTATTAAGCCATTTATTTTTGTATGCAAAGTTTTTGATATGTTATCAACATTAGAAAAATTAGTTTTTGTTATATGTTGCATTGGTTGATTTATTTGATTATCATATAATGAATATAATGTATATAATTTATCATTAATTTTAACCATAAAACTATACAAGGTGTTGTCTCAAGATGGCAACCAAGAGGAGGGGAGGGGGCGAATTGATTGTTTTAAATAAGTGATGGTAATGTGAAAAATTAAGATGGAACAAAGCAAGAAGGAGTAGAGTAGAGAAGAATGAACACAAGGAGTTTATAGTAGTTCAGATTACCTCAAACCTACATCCACTTCCTTAACAACTTGTTAAGGTTCCACTAATCTTGAGTTTTTACAAGCTTAACTCTAACTTGGTGTTTTCACAAGCTCACACCAAAATTTTACAAGGTTTGAGAATTTTCCTCATAACCCAACAAGAGTTTTCCGAGGCTCACTCTATAAACTAAATATTTCAAAGCTCATACTCAAAATTAGAATGGTGTTTCAATGCTCACACCTAACACTTAAAGAGTATAAGTAGAAATTTTGATGCAACGAAATGAAAGATGTTAAACTTAGCTATTACAATCATAATCTTATGAAAAAATATGGTTTCTTGTAGTATTTATAGACTTTAAGTCTTGAACTAGGCATTTGGAGTGGGAGCCAACACTTTTGATTCTTGTCTCTCACTTTTTTCACTTTTTTGAGCAGGTTCATGGTCAAACTGCCTTTTTTTCGGTCGGATCAGGCTCGTCATGGTCGGATTGTCTTTGGTCCAGTCGGCTTGGGCTCTGCATGATTGGACTGGGCTAAGTTTGGTCATGCTCTTTTTTTTTCTGACAAAAGTTCTTCAACGGCTAGTACACGTGGCATCCACTAATTGAGTGGGTAAACAACAACTATATTTTTTAAACCCTGTACTAGTGGTATGCTCTGGACTAGTTCAGTCCGGTAGGTCTTCATCTGGTGTGCTACGATTTTGAGAGTATTAATGACCATGAGCTCTACTGGAATTTCTTGGATTTTTAGCTTTAGCTCGGTGCAGTCAGACTGCACCAGGTTCGATCGTGCCTATCATGGTTTGTTGTATTTTTTGGAGTATTCAGTGATTGTGAGCTCTACAGGATGTTCTAAGGATTTATCATGAGCTCGGTAAGCTCGGACTTCACAATAGTCTTGTCAAAACATGTAGTCCATTCGTCAAGTGGGAGTGACATTGAGCATGAGCTTTTCTAGATACTTTATCTTGAGTTTAGTCTGATATGCTTGTCCTTGGTTCTATCAACTTAAGGCATGATATTCTAAGTTCTTTGCTCAACTCGTGCTTTGTCTGGTCAGTTCATACTTTTTCTAATCAGCTTGTGTTTTATTTGATCATCTCATCCTTGGTACATTCTCCAGTCCGATCAACTTGGTTTTGGAACATTCATGCTTTACTTCATTACTCATCAGTCCGATAGACTTTTAGTGGGTTCGGTCAGGAATAATAAGCTTTGCTCGGTATCATTATTCCTTAGCTCGGTATGGCGAACTGCTTCTCTTAGTTCGGTCGGCCTGGCAGGTGGTCCGATCAGGCTCTAGAGAATACTTTAATAGATTTAGGTCCTGTAAAATGTAACTTGGTATAAATATTAGTCCTATTCAATTTGATTGCCTGAGATCAAAATAGAGGCCAATGGTTTGGCTAATAATATCCCCTTTTTTTTGCTTTGACAATTAAATTGAATTGATTTAAAATAATCATTAAAAGTTCTCCTCCTAAACATATGCTATGCAATTTTAACCAATTCAATCATCAATTCAAAAGATCTCTCTCCCCTTTTAACAAAAACAAAAAGAATGCAAACTCAAATAAAGCTAAAATTTTTATTTAAAATTAAACAAATGATAAGAAAAATATTTATGTATGATCATTTTCATTTAAGGGCCAACAAAATATATAGAGATCATAAAAGAAAAAAATGAAAGACAAAGTTAAGGTAACGGTGTATAAGGTGGATAATCAAAATCATCATCACTATTTCCATGTCCCGCTCCTCTTCTTTATCCCCTTCATCAAAGAATCTGGTTGGCTCTCTTTCTTTTCCTTCTTCATTCAATGGGGGATATTTGGGAATGCCTATGAACTTTTGCATATCCCTAAAGTCCACATGAAGGTGAGAGACTCTCTTAGTAAGATCATCAATGTAGAGGTTTGAGAGAAAATTGGATCTTGAATTTGATAGAGGATGTCAAGGATTGAACCTTGGGCTCTAGAGGTTTAAGGTCTTGGAAATTCCACTCGAAAAGACTCTTGACACTCATCAATAATTCTTGACCATTTTTTGTTGAGTTCTAGTACCTTGAGCACCGAATCATAATGGTATATTCCATCAACCTCCACTATGCATTTGGAGTGTTTCAAGTATTTAATATCGATGGGGATTTGGCTGAATCAAGAGGATTTGAAAGAGTAGCTAAATTGGTAGGAATAAGAGCATTCACATACTTGCCTATTTGAGTGATGAAGGATGTGATCATAAATGTCCTGGTTGATTTGTTTCAGAGGATATGGAATTGATCAATTAGAAACTTACCGGTTTGATTTGTTATGAGTTACTTTCTCATTACTTTTACCTTTAGCATTGATGGTATATGTGATGATTCTATGAAGGATCCAAAAAGGTAAGGTTCTAAGGTGTTTATCATTAGATAGTTTGTGGAAATAAGTTTCTAAGGAAATTTCTTTCCAAAAATCAAATAATATAGTATCAGAGACGGAGGGATCAGATAGATAAAAAATACTTTCAGTGTTAAATCCCCAAATGGATGAAAATTCATGGAAAGAAAGTTGATAGGACACATTAAAAAGTTTAAATATGAGAGAATAGGGTCTTAGAGGTTCCAAGTCTCTCTTCTCAACAACCAAAATAGTGAGAAATTCTTTGGTTAGATATTCCCAACCAAGATCATCTTTTTTTAAGAAAATAAATTTTTTCCACCCAAGATATGACAAGGCTTCATGAATCTAAGATTCAATGCCTAGGGATTTTAGAGTGAAATAAGAAGGGATTTTGTTTGGATCACACTTCTTATTTTTGATAATAGTACACCTTTGTTTTTCTTCTTAATTTAAATGCCTAGGTTTGTGAGTTCTTGGCCTAGACTCTTCCATAAGGGTGGAAGATGTGGCAATTTCCTTGTCCTTCTCGAGTCTTAAAGCTTTCTTCTTTGAAATTTTGGGAGCTATGAAGATGATGATGATGAGATTGATGAGAAATGGACGCTCTAAGTGTTTACAAAAGAAAGTTAAGTGTTAAATACCATAAAATTTGAGTATAAGTGGGTTTATATAGAGTTTGGAGGTCAAGCTAATTGTTTATAGTTGTTGGAGAAAAGTTATGTTGTTTTGAAATGTTTCCAATGGCTAGAAATTTTGAAAATTTTAAGGCTACCCAGGTGGACTACTTTTAGTACTGTTGGATAAAGCCAGATATTTGGTAGTCTGAGTGTGCACAATAGAGTCCGGACGAACCAATCTGACTGCAACATAATGGTCAAAAAGAATTTTGAGAGTGCTCTGACATGCACAATGTAGTCAGGGCAGAATGAGAAAACTATATTAAAACGGTCATAAAATTTTGAACGAGTTCAATCGGACTAGGTCTCAGTATGCACGGTTGAGCGGCACGAGCTCTAGTATGGTCAGCCCAATGCTAGTCCAGTCGTACTGAGACACAGTCCGAGCGGGCTAAGGAAATTTTTAAAAGAAAAAGAAGATTTGTAGATCTTAATTTGTGGCCTTTAATGCATGATCAAAATATATGTAAATGAGGAATTAGGTCATATTAAAATATACTTTTGCAAGCAATTCTAATTCCATTATTGATATGCATATGAAACAAAATTTAATTAAAAGTGCCACCATCTATCATGCCAATATTTGTTTTATGAAATTTAATCTTTCTTCATTCAAGGGTTTTTTAAAGATATCAGCAAGTTAATTTTGAGTGTTTATAAATTTCAAAACAACAATTTTGATTTTGAACATTATCTCTCAAGAAATGATGCATAATATCTATATGTTTTGACCTAAAATGTTGGATTGGATTTTTTTAATAGATTAGTGGCAATTGTATTATCACATTTAATGGAAATGTGATCAAAATTTTTATCATAATCTAGCAATTGTTGCTTCATCCATAAAACTTGTGTACAACAAAAACATGCAGCAATATATTCCACTTCCACGGTAGAAAGAGCAACCGACACTTGTTTCTTACTAAACAAAGAAACTAGGCAATCACCAAGAAAATGGCATGCACCGATCATGCTTTTTCTATCCAATAGGTTACCAATAAAATCCACATTTGAAAAACCTAAAATGTTAAATGATGTATTTCTAGGATACCAAAGTCCTAAATGCAATGTTCCACTCATATAATTTAAAATCCTTTTAGTGGCATTCAAATGTGATTCCTTAGGACATGGTTGCAATCTAGCACACAAATAAACTCTATACATTATATCAGGTCTAAAAGCAGTTAAATAAAGTAGTGATCCAATAATACCTCGATATTTCTTCTCATAAACTTTCTTACCACTTCCAAATTTGTCCAATTTCAATGTACTCATTGGAGTCTTGTTTTCTTTACAACCATCCATGCCAAACTTCTTGAGAAGTTCCTTTGTATATTTGGATTGATTGATGAAGATTTCATCCTTGCATTACTTTACTTGTAGCCTAAGGAAAAACTTAAGTTCACCCATCATGCTCATTTCAAATTCCCTAGTCATACAAGAAGTAAACTCTTGGCACATAAATTCATTAGTAGCACTAACTATAATGTCATCATCATAGATTTGTATAATTAAAATGTTATGCAATTTATTTTTAACAAAAATTGTAGTACCAACTTTGCCTTTTATAAACCCATTTTCCAATAAATAAGAACTAATTCTATCATACCAAGCTCTTGGAGCTTGTTTTAAACCATACAATGTATTAGTTAATTTCAAAACATGATTTGGATTTTGATGATCTTCAAAATCAAGGGGTTGTTTACCATAAACTTCTTCATTAATAAAACCATTCAAAAAAGCACTTTTGATATCCATTTAAAAAGTTTAAAATATATATGACATCAAATGCAAGTAAAATTCTAATTGCTTCTAATCTTGCTATGGGGGCAAATGTCTCATCATAATCAATGCCTTTCTCTTGGTTATAGCCTTTGGCTAACAATCTAGCTTTGTTTCTAGTAATGAGACCATCTTCATCAAGCTTATTCCTATATACCCATTTGCAACCAATAATAGGATGATCATTAGGTTTAGGAAAAAGTTTCCATACTTTATTTCTCTCAATTTGATTGAGTTCATCTTGCATGGCAATCACCCAAAATTCATCATTAAGAGCCTCCTCAATAGTCCTTGTCTCAATTTGAGAAACAAAAGCAATATTAGAGTCTAAGTATTTAAATTTTGATCTAGTAGTTACTCCTTTTGAAGTGTCACCGATGATGAGTTTCCTTGGATGATCCTTTTGATAATGCCAATCTTTGGAAAACTCTTGAGTCTCCTCTTGTTCCAAAATTAGTTCATCATTCTCTTCTTTTGGAACATTGCTTATTTCAAGATCTTCAAATGTACCTATAAAGTCATCAATAATACTACCTTTCCCATGATCATGCTCAGATAATTCATCAAAAATAACATGCGTTGATTCTTCAACTACTAGAGTTCTTCTATTAAATACTCTATATGCTTTGCTAGAAGATGAGTAACCTAAAAAGATTCCTTCATCCAATTTGGATGAGAATTTTTCAAGGTTGTCCTTGGTATTTAATATAAAACATTTGCATCCAAATACTCTAAGGTATGAAATTTTGGATTTTCTTCCCTTCCATAGCTCATAAGAAGTTTTATTCATTAAAGGTCTTTTGAAAACACGATTTGAAATATAACATACAGTATTAACGGCTTCCACCCAAAAGTAAGAAGGTAAATTATACTCATTGAGCATTGTTCTAGCCATTTCTACCAATGTTCTATTTTTCCTTTCAACCACACCATTTTGTTGTGATGTTCTAGGGGCTGAAAATTTATGTGAAATTCCAAGTTCATTACAAAAATTTTCAAAGTTATCATTTTCAAATTCTTTGTCATGATCACTTCTAATAGTTGTGATCACATACCTTTTTTCATTTTGAACTTTCTTTGCAAAAATTTTGAAATGATTAAACGCTTCATTCTTTTGACCTAGGAAATTAATCTATGTAAGCCTTTAGTAATCATCAATAAGTACAAATGCATATAACTTGCTTCCTAGACTAGCAACTCTATTAGGACCAAACAAATCCAAATGTATTAGTTTTAAAGGTCTAGATGTACTTACAAAATTCTTCATTTTGAAAGAACTCTTATATTGTTTCCCAAGTTGACATAGTTCACAAATTTTATCTTTATTGAATCTTATTTTAGAAAGACCATCTACAAGCTCTTCTTTGCATAGGCATTTTAAGCGATCCATATTAGCATATCCTAATCTTATAGGCTAAAGCCAAGCATAATTACTAAGAGTGATTAAACATTCAAAAACATTATTAGAGTGTAAGTCTATTTTATGAGTGTTACCAATTCTACTTTCATTGAATGCAAGCTCTCCATTAGAATAGGTAATTGTGAGTGGGGATTTTCTCCCCCACTCCCGGTGGAATGGTTCTTGCGACTTTGGCATTGTTTAGGCTCAAGGCCTTAGAGAACACGGACCTAAGTCCGGAGAAAATGGAGTCGCCACCCGGACGAGCCCGAAAAAAGAAAGGGGTGGATGACTCGATTCCTAAGGAATCCCTAACCCCCTAATGGGTTCGGAAAGTTGGGTACGTATGGGGAAGGTGAGAAATGACCCAGCACCCCCACAATGCCCGGTTCATTGGAACCGGCCTCCTTTGCAGGTCTTAATATTATAAAATTCTTAAGTATAACAATATTATCCATATTACACGCAACAATTGAAATAAAGCATCATTATATTAAAATCAAAGCAATGTCCAAACAAAGCAAATAAATGGACACCCATCCGAAGATGAAAACATGTCCTTACATCATCCATGTATAAACTAATAGGACACCCACCAAAAGGTAGAAACATGTCCTTTACATTGGTCCAAAATATAAAAGCGATTTAAATTACATGATATTTAACTAATGAGGTACCCAAAAAGTGGAAACATACCTCTTACACTTTTAATACTAAAACAAGTAAATAATAATAATAAAGAAAACATCCATCCATGATAAATTAAATAAATCAAGCATCAAAATTAAATAAATCAACCATCAAAGCACATAATAGACTACATAATCAAATCTAAAAATAAAGTAAGTAAAGATATAAATTAGGGTTTACAGTTTCCATTTAAAGTTCTTTAATTAACATTTAGGGTTTTGGGAGTTTAGTATTATTATTATTATTATTTGTGTAGGCTACTGTAAAGGTTTAAGAAAATTGAAATGGATTAGGGTCTTATAAATCAAATTAGGGTTTAGGGCTAACATTATGAAATTAGATTTATAGCTTTTGGTTACTGGATTGTGATTTTAAATTTACTGTATTGAGTTTTATGGTTTAGGTTTATAAGATTTTAAGGTTTTAAGGATTAGTATTTAGGGTTTAGATTAACTAATTTGGGGTTTTAAGTTCACTGAATTAGGGTTTAGGAAAACTTGGGTTTACTGTCTTGGTTTTGGGAAAATTAGGGTTCTTGGTATTTTAGAAAACATATTTGGTTTTAGGATTTAAGAAAATAGTTTAAAGTTTTATAAAAATAATTATGATTTTTAGAAACTGTAGAGTAGGTTAGGGTTTGGAGATTCAAAAATACATTTGGAAATTTTAGAAAAAGGTTAGAGGAAAATAATTTAGGGTTTTTTAAAGTTTTTGAAAATAGGAAAAACGATTTAAGGTTTTTGGAAACAAAAGAAACGAATTAGGGTTTTTGGGAGATAGAAGAAACAAATTAGGGTTTTTAAGGTTTTTGGAATCAGAAGAATATTTTTAGGGTTCTTAAGGTTTTAGAAGAAACAAATTAGGGTTCTTAAGGTTTTAGAAACATAAGAGTATTTTTTAGGGTTCTTAAAGTTTTAGAAGAAACAAATTAGGGTTCTTAAGGTTTTTGAAGAAACAGAAGAAATAATTTAGGGTTATTGAAACGAAGATCAAGTTACTACATATTTAAAGATCAAAGTTTTGTGTGTATATTCTTATGAATCAAAGAAACAAAGCTACTGTGATCATGAGTAATTTATGATGAAGGATCAAACCTGCGTAGTTGGTTCCACCAAAAAGTTACTTTCTGGATGAACAAAGAAAAAGGCAAGGTTGTTGCCTTTGATGGATTGATTGCTTCTTCTTGCTCCTTTCAAATCTGAAGTCCCAAGTTTAACTATAGTAAAACAAATTTTTGATCCCAAAGTTCCCGTCCAAAGTTCCAGTCCTTTTTTTTGAGTTTTTAAGTGTTATTTATAGGAAAATTTATAAGATTAATTCTAATTGTTTAAGGAAACTAAAATTAATTAGGAAAAGAAAATGAAACCAAATAGAATTTTGTTTCGGAAAGAAATTGCGTTGAAAAAATTTTGCTGGCGAAATTGCGAGCGTTGATGAGAAACTGCGAGCTGCGAGGCACTGGCTGCGAGGATTTGGTGCGGCCAGCCAATTTGACTTTATATGACGAATTTTTTATCGCAAGTTTTTCGTCGTCGATTTTTATTTTTATTTATTTATTATTATTTGTTTATTTTTGTTTATTTATTATTTATTATTATTTTCTTTAATAACTTCACCATTTTTATTTTTATTAAAAATTATAAATAATAAATACTAAAATAAATATTATTTAATTAAATACCATAAAAATTATTTTGGACTATATAAAAAATAACGGACCGGACTGGATAAAAAATTAAGGGTCTACAGTTTGCCCCCTTCTTGAACGATCTGAGACTTGAGTAAAAGAGAGTAAAAAGCAATATGATTTTTGACTGATTTTGGATGAGGATGGGTATTTGGATTTGATTTGGGTACTTGGACCCGCGACTGGATTGAATTTGGGTACTTGGACCCGAGATTGGGTTTGATCCCGGGATTGGATAGTTGGACCCGAGATTGGATAGTTGGACCCGAGATTGGATACTTAGACCCGAGATTGAATTTGATTTGGGTACTTGGACCGGAGACTGAATTTGATTTGGGTACTTGGAGCCGAGATTGGATACTTGGACCTGAGATTGAATTTGATTTGGGTACTTGGACCCGAGATTGGGTTCGACTAACCTCTTATCAGTTGAGAAGTCTGACTGCTCCGGCTGTTCTATTCTTTAACGCATTGTGGTTCTTCACCCTCAAAATGGATCTTCATCTTTGAAAATGCATCTTCATCCTTAGAGATTGGTTCTTCACCCTTATAAATGGATCTTCATCCTTGGAGATCGGGTTTTCACCCTTGTAAATGGATCTTCATCCTTGGAGATCAGGTCTTCACCCTTGAAAATGGATCTTTATCCTTTAGAAATCGGGTCTTTACCCTTGAAACATGGATCTTCATCCTTTGAAAACGGATCTTCATCCTTTGGATGTCAGGTCTTTACCCTTGATATTGGATCTTCATCTTTTAAATTGGATCTTCATCCTTGGAATCAGGTCTTCACCTTTGAAAATGGATCTTCATCCTTGAAAATCGGGTCTTTACCCTTGAAAATGGATCTTCATCCTTTGGACTTCGGGTCTTCTTCACCCTTTGTAAATGGATCTTCATCCTTTGAGATCAGGTCTTCACCCTTGAAAATGGGTCTTCATCTTTGGAAATCGGGTCTTCACCTTTGAAAATGGATCTTCATCCTTTGGACTTCAGGTCTTTACCCTTGAAACATGGATCTTCAACCTTTGAAATTGGGTCTTCACCCTTGAAAATGGATCTTCATCCTTTGAAGACGGATCTTCATCCTTGGAGATCAGGTCTTCACCCTGGCTTCAACTCTTTTAGCTGGACTGATCTTTTGTCTTTTGCATCGTCATTCTTTTGAGAATTCTAATTTTCTTCTTTTTTTCATTCTTTTTTGTTGTTCCTTTGCACTTTTGCAAAGCAAAAAATTTCAGCCATTTTTCAATCCTTCATATCTTCTCCTTGCCCCCTGCGTGGCAAAAGATTTACAAGTGAGTTTAAAAATGTTTGGTATATAAACTCAAAAAATTAAAAAGGAGAAACTTTGCCCCTTGTGTAGATGCAAGCTTTGATTGATGTTTTTGTTGTCTAGTACTTTGCACAAGCACGCATTTCTTCGCTTTGCAAAATTACTGGAGCTTTCTCAAGCAATGGGCTTCCACGCCTCCCTGATTTGATATCTTCTTTTGATTGTTTACTTCACAGGGTGTTTGATGTTCACTTTGACAAGGAATAGACAATACAAGACAAGAGAGTGCAATGTGATATGCTCATGTATGCATGATATGCATGAATAATACTTTCAATGGTTCCATCGACTCATAGACTGAGATTATCAGCTGAAATGCTCTCACGGATTTCTTTCAGATGCTCGTTCAGTTCTTGCACTGGAATTATAGGATGCTTCACATTTATGGCTTTTATCTTTGAGATGTTGAAAATATGAGTGGTGGAGACCCAAGTTGCAGAGTCAGGGATACATCCATTTCAAGCTATGTTTCAGCATGTCAGTTGGTAGCTTCTTTATAACCTTGGCAGTAATCATTTCCTTTGCCCAATGTGTCCTTTGAGATTTAATGATTCGACATACTTCCTTTAACTTGAAGGTTTTGAAAAAAAAATTTCAATTCTTTTTTTTTTGAAATCCAAATGTTGGCTTTGCCAAATCAATGTCAATGTACCTCAAGGCTTGATTTTTCTAAATTAACATATCTATAACATGATAACCCTAGTTACCGTACTAAACTCGGGAATTATTTCTATTTAAGCAAGAATTGTTGCACTTCAGATAGGCACATACACATTACTTGGCCGAAGATCTCTTTTGAGTTTAAATATTATCTATCTCATATGAATGCTTATTCAAACTATCTCCACTAATAGACTCTACCTACCAAGAGAGATCAACAGGTCTTTAATAGGCTTGAAATGGGGTCTATAAGGGACACGGGTTTAAATGAAGGCCATTTTGAGATAGGAGGTGATGTGACACAATGGACAAACCTTTACACTACAAATTTCTTGTTTGAACTTTAGGCAGCTGGAAGCAATCTTGCTAGACTCCAAATTCCTTCTATCTTCTTGGCATTAATCTGGATCTTGATTAGGACAGTCTTTGCCCTTGCAAAAAGTTTGTAATCCAAATTTGTTTCTTTTCTTCTTCTTCTTCTTTTTCTTTCTTTTTATTTTTCTTAGTCTTCGCTTTCTTTGAGCATTTTATCATTTTGTCCTTCTTCCTTGTAGGACTGTTAAGTACAGAACTTTTAAGAACTGGATGGTCTCCCTCCTTTTTTTCTCCAATTTTAATTGAATCTTTGGTTGGGTTGGACCAATTCAAGTCAAAATGTCCTTATAAACCAAATGGAAGCCTTTTGCTGCTTTAGGTAAAAGAGAACTCAGTTGGCTTTCTGAATCGCCTTTTTAGGTTTTATCTTTCTTTTTTTTCTTTTTTCTTTTGTCCTTTTTTATCTTTTTTCTTCTTCTTTTCTTTTCTTCTTTCTTGTTTTTTTTGGTTCTAGCTCTAAAAGAGTTGTCTTGTTTGTACCAACTTGGTTTTCTAATAGTGGATGAGTGGAGTGACATAAATCTCCTTTAACAAGGATAAATCATTTATCACTCTATTGTTGTCTTGATAGATTGGAGATACGAGGTGAACTTCAACTATCCTTGTGGTATTGAGAACATCAATTATCCTTATGATCTTGACTATTCATTCCTTTCTTTGATCTTCTTTCCTCTTCACCTTGGTAATCATAAGATTTGTCAAATGTATCACAACAGCTCAGGGTAGGTTGTTGGGATTATATGCCATTGAAAAGAAAGCTAAAATTTTATGAAGGCTCAAAGGGACAACTAGGGATTGATATTTAATAGGGTGGATACAAGTTATTGGCTAAACAAACAATGCCTAGATAATCTCTTCCTTAAATAAGCAGAGTTCAATTTTACCTCGAAAGTTTGTCAAAGCATGTTCTAAGACTGACTAGGACCTAGACAAAGGTAATTATGCAGGAGTCCTCTCTAAGTAAGCATACACAACTCAATGCTATAGAGCAATTCCCTCACCTAGTAAAGTCATTCGAGTCATGATGCATAAATATATTAATTCGTGAATTATCAAGCTAGATTCCTCATTGGTTGAGCACCAAAATGAACAAAGACCAACAAAAATTTTGATGAAAGTAATTTATTCAAACAAATTTAAATTTGAAAAACAAGATTGTTCCAATTAAATATTAAAGAAAGTAAAATTGAAAAGCAACATTCAAGCTAAGGAAAGTTTGTTGAGTTTAAGCTTCTTTTCTTTTCACATCTTCAATATTTCCATCTTGAAAGGATGATAAAATAAAATCTTCTTCCAATCCTTTTCCTACCATGAAGGTTGCTGGTGGAGGTACTCTTCCAAACTTAGGCAAAGTGTTGTTCTTAGTATTGGGCTTGTCTAGCTCAGGTAGCTTACTACTGTCGATTAAATTTTGGATCTCATGCCTCAACTTCATACAATTGTCCGTTTCGTGTCCAGGCCTTTGATGGAATTGGCAAAATGCATTAGTATCAAAGTTAGGTGGAAGAGGATTAGGCAAAGGACGAGGAGTCAAGGGTTGTAACAATCCCTTCTTTTATAGCTTATTGAGAACCCAAGACAGCGGCTTTCCTAATTCTAAAAACTGCGTCATTTCTCCTTGACTAGTGCCATTAACATTAGCTTCCTTTTGTGTACTTTGATTGCTAGGCTGATAATTCCCTTTCTCATTCCTTCTTGCCGAAAAACGGTTCTTCTCCCTTTTCCACTCTTCAATTTGTAGACCAGCTTGGAGAAGATCTTTGAAGTCCCTTATAAGGGTGTGAGACAGCCTTTCACAGAGGTTGGGCAAGACGCCTCTGACAATCATCCTTATTTGATTAGACTCATCAAGCCTCTTCTTGAGCAGTGCAGCCTTATTTCTCCATCTTTTCACATAGTCCACAAAATTCTCATTTGGCCTTTGTCCAATGGACTCAACTTCCATTAAGGTAACTTCCAACTCGACATTATACCCATATTGCTGAATGAAAGCCTTGTATAACATGTCCCAATCTTTTTGAGTACTTTCCTCTAAGGCGTTGAACCAATTTTGGACACTAGGGTCCAATGAGAGCATAAAATACCTCAGAGTTTGAGCTTTTGTAGCTCGAGCAGACTGCATAGTAGTGATGTACTGCTTCACATGGAGATGGGGGTTTCCAATGCCATTGAACTTTGCAAAAGATGGCATCTTGAACTTATAAGAGACCTCCTCATTTTGTTTAAATAGTTTATCGATCTCGGACATCACTTCGGTTTTTAATTTCTTTTCAAATTTCTTTTCTGAATCAGCAATCATCTTCTCAACATCAGACATCTCGGTCTTTTCAATAGTTGCCTTCTCAACAATCTTCGGCTCCTTTTTGTCTTGAGGATCTTGGAAGTATTGAGCCCAATCATCATCATCAATGATCACCTTATCATCATCAAAAGCCACTTCACCAACTTTAGCCTTCCCATTGTCTTTCTTGGTGCTAGCAGATGCTTCGACATGATTTCCTAAAATTGCAGCCAATTGGTTCTTCATGGTCTCAGCCAGGGCCTCTTTTATTTCTTCTATCTTGGCATTGAGGGAATCGTCCACCATTCTTTGAATTTGTTTGGGCTCCATTGCTTTTGGTGAAAAAGAGATTGAGTCATTGCTAGATTCTTCTTCTCCGGCGTAGGTCGAATTGTCGTAAGCTTTTGAACTGTCGTAATCCAGGGCTGTGAGCCATAAAGGATTAATGATATGAGATGCAAATGTATGTATGCATGTATGCACAAACAATAAACAAATAAGGATAAATAGGACGTTCCTTCCAACCTTATAACATCCATACACGAATGACGAGTCTCTTTTCCTAGGTAATATGGTTAACAAAATACCAACATGGGGTATCTTGTTTTTTGAATAATTCCCTCGGACGTTTCAACCAATAGTTATATTTTCAAAAATGGAAATCAGTTCATGATAATTCCCATTAATTAGGTTTTAATCCATTCAACCAACTAAAGTAGATTTTATGCTATATTGGATTAAAACTAAATTAAGAGGTTTATTAAAAAGTAACTAATGATTTAGGCCAAAAATAAGCCCATGATTAATTATTCTTAGTATTATCTAGGCTCACAATTGATTTTTGGTATTTCGTAATTGACCTAAATAATTTGCAAGCTCTTTGTAAGAAAAGGTTGGATGAAAATAATTTTATTTCTAAGCCCATTATAAAAAAGATTTTAGAAAAAATAGATTTTGGGCTTAATATTTGGGTCATGAGAAAAGAATTTTTGATTTATTTTTAGAAAAGTTTTTATGTCCAAAGACCATCTTGAAAAGTTTTAAAAATAGTTTTGGTCTTTTGGAATTTAAAGAAAAATTTATTTTGAGCTTACAATGTACTTAGGTCATATTAGAAAAAGTAAAAAACCAAATAAGCCATGATTTAAGCTAAAGATAAATTAACCATAGTCAAACAACAAGCATTTGGGGTAGAACCTAAGGAAAGTAACTAGGCCAATTACATGAGCTTTAGTCTTTGGGTTAAAAGGCTTAGGTTCCCATAGCAAGTATATACCAAAAGGTACAAGGCTATGAGTGGTTATGCCATGCTCGATCTCCATACCTTGAGTGAAAGTATGGTATCCCTTACCTAACACAATATAGGTAACACGGGCGTCCTAACTCACGCACACGATGCAATCTAATATGATGCAATGGATAATATCATTATAAGAAAGAATAGAATAATATAAAGGCCAACGGAATCAACTTCTCTTATCCCCAATGGAGTCGCCACTGTGAGCGGGGATTTTCGCCCCCACTCCCGGTGGAATGGTTCTTGCGACTTCAGCACTGTTTAGGCTCGGGGCCTTAGAGAACACGGACAGGCCGGGAAAAAGAAAGGGGTGAATGACTCGATTTCTAAGGAATCCCCAACCCCCTAATGGGTTCGGAAAGTTGACTACGTGTGGGGAAGGTGAGAAATGGCCGAACACCCCTACAACGCCCGGTTCATTGGAACCGGCCTCCTTTACAGGTCTTAATATTACAAAATTCTTAAGTATAACAATATTATCCATATTACACGCAATAATTGAAATAAAGCATCATTATATTAAAATCAAAGCAATGTCCAAACAAAGTAAATAAATGGACACCCATCCGAAGATGGAAACATGTCCTTACATCATCCATGTCTAAACTAATAGGACACCCACCAAAAGGTAGAAACATGTCTTTCACATTCGTCCAAAATATAAAAGCGATTTAAATTACATGATATTTAACTAATGAGGTACCCACAAAGTGGAAACATACTTCTTACACTTTTAATACTAAAACATGCAAATAATAATAATAAAGAAAACATCCATTGATAACTCGTAAATCCAACATGTTCTTGTTCCTAATTTTATGCTGAAATTGTCATTATTTGTGCTTAAAATAGAGTTTTTATTTGGTTTATTATTTTTATGCTAGGAAATGTTGGATTTGGTGAAAAGGAAGCAAATAGGAGCATAATGGAAGAGTTTTGGAGCGAGGATGCAACTGCTGGAATCTCAGAGTGGAAAATCAAGACTGCCAGGCCTTACTCTTGGGCAAGACTAAGTGCAAGGGAGCTGTTGACGGGCAGCATTTAATTGGACAGCTGGCCCACACGTTTTAATCACATTTTATACTTATTTTGGAGCTAAGGAAGATGTTAAAACACTGTGTTTTGGGTCTTTATGTTATATATTTAGTTTGGCCCCACTTTTAATACTATATAAGTTAAAAATTAGGTTTTGAGAGGGGACTTTTTGGCCACCCTTTGAATAGTGACGGGATTGAGAACAATTTGGAGAATTTTACGATGTTTTCTTCCCCTTATTGAAATTCTATTGAAAGATTTAACAGGGCCCGTTATTTGTTTGATAGCAATTTCCATGACTATTCAATTGAATCAAATCCGTAATTGTTTGATTAGATTGATGTAGTAGTGATTGGTATAATTTAATTGGGTAGAACCTTTTAGGTTATATTAAGAAAGAATATAATCTGATTTAAATGGATGCTCGTAGTTTATGTTAATTAGGGCAAGGTCTTACTAGATTTTAAGGCTGTTAACGGTTAAATCCTTCGTCGTACTTAGGATTGCTAGTTAATTAGGGGTTGTTATTAGATCGTATCTTAGCAACCTATTAATACGGTAGGATCGGTTGGGTTGACGTTCCTCCTGACTATAACTTGTCTGTAATCTGAATTAAAGGATTATTCTTGAATCAATGATCAATCAGTTTAAACTTCGAACCGCGGTATGCCTTGACTGAATTCTTCCCCATCGTTTCAGGTTTTATATTATTTTTGTTGCTTTCGTTTTTAATTTTAATTAATCTCGTTCCAATTTTAAATCCCCTGTTTTAATTTTTTAGTTTTATTTTCAGTTCTGGTTAACTTTCGGCAAGCTAGTCCCTAGGGTTCGACCCTTCTCACCCTATTTACAAGTTTTCTTTTGTAGGAAGAGCAGGTTATTATATTTTTGGTGGATTCGACAACCATCAAATTTTGGCGCCGTTGCCGGGGACTAGTTAACTTTATTGTTTGTTGTCTTTTTGGATAACCAGGTCTGAAAATTTGCCTATAGAATTTGATCCAGAGATAGAAAAGACAACTCGTGCATTAAAGAAGAAAACTAAGGAACGAAGGTGGGCAGAAGCAACTTCCACATCTGGTTTGGAAGGAGCAGCTGCTGATTTGGTTGATAATCCCACAGAAATTGAAGAAGGAAGTCTAGTGCAAGAAGATTCCTCAACAGATTCTGATAGAGAAGAAGTGATGGCTGATAACCGCACAGTTAAAGAGCTACAGGCTGCCCCTGTAGAGCAGCAGCCTATGTGCATCACTTATCCGAATTTGGAGGTGCCTTTTGAGCTGAAATCGGGTTTGATTCATCAGCTACCTACCTTCCATGGAATGAAGACCGAGAACCCACACAACTTTTTGAAAGAATTCCATGGAGTTTGCTCTAGTATGAAGCCTCAAGGGGTGACGGAAGAGCAAATTAAGTTGAGAGCATTTCCGTTTTCACTTAAAGATACTGCTAAAGAATGGTTGCTTAACCTACCACCGGGTTCTATAACAACATGGCCCGAAATGGCTCGTGTATTTTTGGAGAAGTATTTCCCCGCTTCTAGGGCTGCCATTATTCGAAGGGAAATATGTGGTATTAAGCAACGAGTTGGAGAGAGCCTTTATGATTATTGGGAGAGATTCAAGAGGTTATGTGCAGCTTGCCCACAACACGGGATGTCAGATCAGTCTTTGATCCAGTACTTTTATGAAGGAATGGTAGATATGGAGAGGAAAATGGTTGATGCTGCAAGCGGGGGAGCAATTGTGAATAAAACTCCAGCCCAAGCTAGAGAGATCATAACTACTATGGCAGCAAATTCACAGCAATTCGGGCAAACTGAAGAGCCTTCAAGAAAAGTCTACCAGGTAAGTAATTCTTCTGTTGATGACAGACTTAATGAACTAACATCTATGTTTAAAACCTTTACTGCAGGATTCAATGCTCGTGCAAATGTGTGTAGATTGTGCAATTCGCCTGATCACCCGACAGACTTGTGTTATCAAATACAAGATGATCAGGAACAAGTCAATGCAATGGGTGAATTTTTCGGGCAGCCCCGAAGGCCATTCCCTAATTCATCTAATGAAGGATGGAGAAATCAGCAGAATTATGGCTATGGGAATAGGCAGAATTTCCAGCAAGCTAGACCGCCTCCTCAACAAGCTTCCAACTCAAGTATGTCTTTGGAAGACATTGTTAAAGCTCTTGCCACTAGTACGACCACATTTCAGCAAGAAACTAGGAGGGAATTGAGCGGGATTACCACCAACATGAATGCCTTACAACAAGAAACAAAGAGGAGCTTGCAAAACTTGGAGACCCAAGTCAGCCAACTTGCCTCTTCCGTGAGCAGGTTAGAGAATCAAGGAAAGTTACCCTCTCAAACAGTTGTAAACCCAAGAGAGAACGTAAGTGCTATCACTTTACGTAGTGGAAAAGAGCTAAATACAAAAGCTCCAAAGAAAGGCAGCAGTGGGTCTAAGAAAAAAGCTGAAAAAGAGGTAGAAATTCAGCGGAATGAACCTCCCAAGCGAGTTGAGAAGCGCCAACCCGAGACGTTTGTTATACCGCCTCCCTTTCCTGAAAGGTTGAGGCAATGCAAGAGGGAGAAAGAAGAGAAAGATATCCTTGACATTTTTCGCAAGGTTGAGGTAAATATTCCTTTGCTCGATTTAATTAAGCAAATACCTCGATATGCAAAGATTTTGAAGGAATTTTGTGTAAGTAAGAAGAGACAAGCTGAGTTTGAAAAGGTAAGTGTGGGGGAGAATGTCTCCGCTATTTTGCAAAGAAAACTTCCCCCAAAATGCAAGGATAAAGGTATGTTTTCTATCCCTTGTAGAATAGGCAATGTGCAAATTAAGAAAGCTATGTGTGATTTAGGCTCTTCAATTAATGTTATGCCATTGTCTATTTTCTCTTCTTTGAATATAGGTGCTTTAAAGAAAACTATTATTTGCATTGAGTTGGCAGATAAGTCCGTAATCTATCCAGAAGGGGTGCTAGAGGATGTGTTAGTGAAAGTTAATGATTTAATTTTTCCTGCTGATTTCTATGTGGTTGATATGGAGGATGCTAAATCCCTAAATTCTAGTGAAATCATTTTAGGAAGACCTTTTCTTAGGACAGCTAGGACTAAAATTGATGTTTTTGATGGTATTCTTACCATGGAGTTGGATGGAGAAGTTGTCAAATTTAGCATGTATAGTGAAGTCAAATATGCCAATATTGTTTCTTATGTTAGTGGCGTGACTAATTTTGATCCTAAAAGTCAAAAGTCTTCTCAATTTAATGATGATGGTGAGCTTACTGTAGTTCATTCTAGGAATTTTGATAATGAATGCACTAACAAGTTTAAAGAGAAGGTTTTGTTTGATGAAAAGTTGCAAGATATTAAGCTGGAAAAGGCGCTAAAGTTGGGACTAAAACCATTGTTGAGCCATTTGAAGTATGTGTTTTTAGGTGATGGAGATCCAATTTCATTAATTGTCTCCAAAGAGCTAAGCAATGAGCAAGAAAAGGAGCTGATTCGAGTGCTAAATGAGTACAAGGATAATTTTGGATGGGCGAGAATGTTGCATTTGGAAGCTCCACCGAATTCGGTTGAAAATTCGGGAACGTCTAGCCTAAGACGTTAAATGAGGGCGCTTTCTGGGAGGCAACCCAAGCCTAATAAATTTTATTTATTTTTTCTTTTTATTTGAATTTTCTGCGCTTGTTTTTATTTTTCTTAAAAAAAATTAAAAGAAAAAAAAGATTAGTGTCATCTTCTTCCTTGGTAACATGTTTTGTTTTGCTGGAAAGTCTTGTGTGAGGGTTGAGGTTTAAACTTGTCCTTAATGGTTAATGAATTTTATTGGTGGTAAAAAAAAAAAGTGAACAGTATCATCTTCTTCCTAGTGCTATATTTAAACTAGCTGTGGATAGTTTAAAGGGAAGAGAAAGGTTAAAAGTTGGTCATTAATGGTGATTTTTAAGTTGCTGGCAGTAAAACTTCAGTTTTAATATATTTACGGTACTTTAATAGTCAAAAAAGAGTTTTTATTTATTTCTCTTTTATTCTATTTTAATTTTTACTACAAGTTATTATTAATATCTTTTTAATTTTTATACAGGTGGAGAAAAAAAATAACTTAACTCTTCTTCTTCTCTCAACTCACGACCAGCTTCCTTTCTCCCCTTAGGGATTCTGCCGTCCACCACTAGTCAGCTTGGAACCTCCATACACCGCCGCTTAGTCACTTCCTCAGCCGGCAGTCACCTCACTACCCTTAACCCCAAGCTACGAAATCAGTTTCATCTCTGTGTAGATAAGGAAATCGGGATTCTTACTCTCAAAATTGCAACTTCTCCACCCACCACCAGGAACTCATTCAGCATTCATCACCGCCGGCCAGACCATCTAAAGTCGATTTTGCCTTTTCTTCAGAAATCGTGGGTTGCGATTTGGTCCGTTCACCATCTGAAACCATTCACCACCAATCTGAACTCAGTTTGTGGTTACCACCTCCACCACCCAAATCGTACCTCCATATCAGCGAGTCATTAACAGAATCGCAGCTCATCTTCACCCAATTAGTTCCCATCCAGCTGCTTTATCTACCTCTATTTTCTTCTTTTTCAGAACCCCAACTTGCACCGTACGACAAGCTGCTACCCCAATCTCCATTTTCAGCTTCGCCGGTCTCCATTATTTCGGTTGTACTTCACTTTTGGGGATTTCAATTCGGACCCACTCATTTCAAATTGAGGATCGTAATTGATAAATTCTTGCTTCAGGAAACTTGCCAACTTCGACCAATGGCTCGGACCACAAAGGCACCAACAGGGCAGTGTTTCTTTCCCCTTATTCTTTTTAATTCTGTTTTATTATACCCCACCTTGTGGTTCATTGTGATTTGTCCACATTGAGGACAATGTGTGAAATAAGTGTGGGGAGGGGATTTGGTATGGGAATGTTTTTGCTGCAATTTTTGGGACTGACTTATGTGATTGAGCAGGTGTAATTTTGATGTGATTTTGCTGAATTTGTGAGCTTTATATGTTATGTAGCTGCTACCATTGTGTTCTTTACTTGGTGATTTGCTCCTTTTTGGTCAACTTTTAAATATTTAGTTATGGCATATATGCTGGAATCGTGAGTTTTAGTTGCTGCCATGTGTCCATTTTCAATTAAAATTGACCATTATGACAGTTTTTGATAGAGAATGCTTCTGAGTTTTAGTTTGGCACTTATCCCATGAAATTTTGAGTAAACTTTTTGAGCTTGTTGATGCTATTTGCTGATCTTGGGATTTACTCAATGGGTTTGTTGTGTCTTTAAACATGATTTTGACCTCTTAGGAAGTCTAGAGAGGAGGACTTTGCTATTGTTACTTAGTTTGACCGTTGTGAGAACCTTAGACGATAAGGCTTAGCGAGCGGAAACCATAACTTGAAATTGACCGTCATTGCACTCATGAGTCTTAATTTAAATTGTTTACACTTTGAATTCTCAAAATGGTTTTCAAAACTTAGTTTCTTTGGATAGGTGTTTTTGAGAGCAATTTCCGAAGCCAAAAATTTAGGATAGCTTCCGAGCACTAGAACTTTCTTCTACGTTCCCTTGAGGCGAAATCTTAGGCGAGTCTCGACTTTGGAAATGATTTGGGCATTCTCTTGGCCGATTCATCATTCCTTTTACGTTTTTCCCACCTTTACGTTACCGTTCTTTTCACCCCTTCTAGCCTACGAAGTATGCTAAACGCGTACTCTAAATTCTTTTCATAACCCACGATATAACCATATAACTGAAAAAGCCTTCGCCTACCACCCTTTTTGCGAGAAAATAGTCTTTTCAATTATTTGTTGAGCACATGCATATGTTAATAATTTGGGATTGACACAATTGCATTTTGTTTAGTTTTTAGAATTAGAGATCTTGTTACCCATGCTTATTAGATGTAAATTTTTCTTGGGTTCGATTATTGTTGTAAGCTGATTTTAAGGTGTTCTTTATGAAAAAAAAAATTCAGAAAAAAACAGAAAAAATTGAAAAAAAAGAAAAAAAAAAGAGTAGTTTGTATATAGAATTTTGTAAGCCATTGTTGTTGTTCTTTTTCAATGCAATTGTAGTCATTTGGGCATTCAAGATAGATAATTGTGCGTTGCTCTATTGAGGTTACTTGTTAAAAGACTTATTTTCTCGTATTTCTTATCCTTACATTATCCATATCTTTTGCAACCTTCGCCCTAGCCTAACTCGAGTAAAAGACCTTTTGATCCTTTGTTGAGATTTGTTCTACATTAGTGGAGAGGGAATTTGGAGGAGAGCCTATGGTTGTTCATTATTTGGTTTTCCTGAAGCTATGAAAATGTGTTTTATATGCTTTGCTAATTGCTCAATAAAATGCCTATCGATTCAAACTTCGTATGTGTGCGTGTGTGTTTTAAGAATTCTTAGTGTAACCTTTTTCGATTGAGTTCATGATGATGGAATGATATTGACGGTTTGGTATCCAATTGCGATGTTAGGTTGTTTGCGGTTTTTGCATATGTTGGATTGAGTTTCATGGTGAAGTTGTGGTCTCCTATATGGATTGATTTTGAGTTTTGAGTCATGCTTAAGGACAAGCATGGGATAAGTGTGGGGAAATTTGATAACTCGTAAATCCAACATGTTCTTGTTCCTAATTTATGCTGAAATTGTCATTATTTGTGCTTAAAATAGAGTTTTTATTTGGTTTATTATTTTTATGCTAGGAAATGTTGGATTTGGTGAAAAGGAAGCAAATAGGAGCATAATGGAAGAGTTTTGGAGCGAGGATGCAACTGCTGGAATTTCAGAGTGGAAAATCAAGACTGCCAGGCCTTACTCTTGGGCAAGACTAAGTGCAAGGGAACTGTTGACGGGCAGCATTTAATTGGACAGCTGGCCCACACGTTTTAATCACGTTTTATACTTATTTTGGAGGTGAGGAAGATGTTAAAACACTGTGTTTTAGGTCTTTATGTTATATATTTAGTTTGGCCCCACTTTTAAGACTATATAAGTTAAAAATTAGGTTTTGAGAGGGGACTTTTTGGCCACCCTTTGAATAGTGACGGGATTGAGAACAATTTGGAGAATTTTACGATGTTTTCTTCAACAACCATGTGTGGCTAGTCGTCCTTTTCAGTCAAGGTTTAATCCAAGGTAGAAGTTTGATCATGATTGTGAGATTGAATTGAACTTAATAGAAATCTTTGATTTACATTGCATTTATATTCTTCCTGTGGTTTATTGGGAAAATATATCCCTTAGTGAAATTCTATTGAAAGATTTAACAGGGCCCGTTATTTGTTTGATAGCAATTTCCATGACTATTCAATTGAATCAAATCCGTAATTGTTTGATTAGATTGATGTAGTAGTGATTGGTATAATTTAATTGGGTAGAACCTTTTAGGTTATATTAAGAAAGAATATAATCTGATTTAAATGGATGCTCGTAGTTTCTGTTAATTAGGGCAAGGTCTTACTAGATTTTAAGGCTGTTAACGGTTAAATCCTTCGTCGTACTTAGGATTGCTAGTTAATTAGGGGTTGTTATTAGATCGTATCTTAGCAACTATTAATACGGTAGGATTGGTTGGGTCCACGTTCCTCCTGACTATAACTTGTCTGTAATCTGAATTAAAGGATTATTCTTGAATCAATGATCAATCAGTTTAAACTTCGAACCGCGGTATGCCTTGACTGAATTCTTCCCCATCGTTTCAGGTTTTATATTATTTTTGTTGCTTTCATTTTTAATTTTAATTAATCTCGTTCCAATTTTAAATCCCCCGTTTTAATTTTTAGTTTTATTTTCAGTTATGGTTAACTTTCGGCAAGCTAGTCCCTAGGATTCGACCCTTCTCACCCTATTTACAAGTTTTCTTTTGTAGGAAGAGCAGGTTATTATATTTTTGGTGGATTCGACAACCATCATCCATCCATGATAAATTAAATAAATCAAGTATCAAAATTAAATAAATCAACCATCAAAGTATATAATAGACTACATAATCAAATCTAAAAATAAAGCAAGTAAAGATACAAATTAGGGTTTACTGTTTCTATTTAAAGTTCTTTAATTAACATTTAGGGTTTGAGATTTTAGTATTATTATTGTTATTTATTTAGGCTACTATAAAGGTTTAAGAAAATTGAAATGGATTAGGGTTTTCTAAATCAAATTAGGGTGTAGGGGTAACATTATGAAATTAGATTTATAGCTTTTGGTTACTGGATTGTGATTTTAAATTTACTGTATTGAGTTTTAAGGTTCAGGTTTATAAGATTTTAAGGTTTTAAGGATTAGTATTTAGGGTTTAGATTAACTAATTTGGGGTTTTAAATTCACTGAATTAGGGTTTAGAAAAACTTGGGTTTACTATCTTGGTTTTGGGAAAATTAGGGTTCTTGGTATTTTAGAAAACATATTTGGTTTTAGGATTTAAGAAAATAGTTAAAGTTTTATAAAAATAATTATGATTTTTAGAAACTGTAAAGTAGGTTAGGGTTTGGAGATTCAAAAAAACATTTGGGAATTTTGGAAAAAGGTTAGAGGAAAATAGTTTAGGGTTTTTTAAAGTTTTTGGATATAGGAAAAACGATTTAAGGTTTTTGGAAACAAAAGAAACGAATTAGGGTTTTTTAGAGATAGAAGAAACAAATTAGGATTTTTAAGGTTTTTGGAATCAGAAGAATATTTTTAGGGTTCTTAAGGTTTTAGAAGAAACAAATTAGGATTCTTAAGGTTTTAGAAACAAAAGAGTATTTTTTTAGGGTTCTAGGTTTTAGAAGAAACAAATTAGGGTTCTTAAGGTTTTTGAAGAAATAGAAGAAATAATTTAGGGTTATTGAAACGAAGATCAAGTTACTACATATTTAAAGATCAAAGTTTTGTGTGTATATTCTTATGAATCAAAGAAACAAAGCTACTGTGATCATGAGTAATTTATGATGAAGGATCAAATCTGCGTAGTTAGTTCCACCAAAAAGTTGCTTTCTGGATGAACAAAGACAAAGGCAAGGTTGTTGCCTTTGATGGATTGATTGCTTCTTCTTGCTCCTCTCAAATCTGAAGTCCGAAGTTTAACTCTAGTAAAACAAATTTTCGATCCCAAAGTTCCCGTCCAAAGTTCCAGTCCCATTTTTCTGAGTTTTCAAGTGTTATTTATAGGAAAATTTATAAGATTAATTCTAATTGTTTAAGAAAACTAAAATTAATTAGGAAAAGAAACCGAAACCAAATAGAATTTGGTTTTGAAAAAAAATTGTGTTGGAAAAATTTCGCTGGTGAAATTGCAAGCGTTGGCGAGAAACTGCGAGCTGCGAGGCGCTGGCTACGAGGATTTGGTGCAACTAGCCAATTTCGCCATAGGAAATTCCTGCGGTTGCAGGAAATTCCTACGGGCGAAATTAGCCTTGGCCAATTTGACGTTCGGCGATGAATTTTTCGTCGCCGATTTTTCCATCGCCGATTTTTATTTTTATTTATTTCTTTATTTTTTATTATTTTTATTATTTATTTATTTATTTATTTATTTATTTATATTATTTTCTTTATTAACTTCACCATTTTTATTTTTATTAAAAATTAAAAATAATAAATGCTAAAATAAATATTATTTAATTAAAATATCACAAAAATTATTTTGCACTATATAAAAAATAACGGACCGGACTGGATAAAAAATTAAGGGTCTACAGTAATTTTGCATCATTTAGAGTTAAAATTGACATTATATCCTTTGTTACATAATTAATTAACACTAAGCAAATTATATTTCATTCCATCAACAAACCACACATCATCAATCATATTTTTGCCAAGCATACCAATAGAGCCAATGCCTATAATTTTTCCTTTAGCATTAATTCTAAAAGTTACATTACCTCCTTACTTGTAAGTGAGTGTTGTGAAAAGTTTTTCATTACTGGTCATGTGCCTTGAGCATCCACTATCTACAAGCCAAACACTTTCACTGATAGCTGACTTTAGGCATACCTACAAGATAATAAAATTTTACCTTCTTTTAGACACCCAAATGAACTTGAGTCATCGGAGATTAGTAGTAGAAGGATTCTCTAATTTGAGGTGTGCCTTTTTAATACAACAAAATGTACTTTTATCTCCATATCTCATATAATATTGGCATTGATACAAGGTTTTATGTTTTTGCATCTTTTTTCTATTTAAACTTGAAGAATTAAATTGACAATCACATGTGTGTGTGATAGGATTGTTTATGTGCATACTTATGGTTGTGTTCATGTCTTGTGTACATGTAAGCATAATTTGCTCTTGGAACCTTAGATCTAGAGCTAAGAGTAGTCTTTTTTAGTAATTTTTAGCTTGGTGTGTGCTTGTGCATTCTTTATAACTTTAACAATAGAAGTTTGAGTTGTAGATGCTTTAACAAATATTGGTGTATTAGATGAAATGGTAGAAGAGCCATTGAACCCTAAGCCATATTTGGAAGAAGGTAGTCTTTGGACACTAATTAGTGTATCCAAGGCTTCCTTACCATTATGAAACTTTGAAATAAAATTTTTTAGCTCATTTATTTCTTCTTTCAAATTGTGATTTTCCTTAGAAATTTTTTCTCAACTAGATGAATTTTTTGACATTTCATCTAAAGATTTTATTAATTGTTCATTTGAAGTTTTTAATTCTAAAGTAGAATTCTTCAAAGAAATAAAGTCATTTTCTAGCTTAGAACACTTTTGCTTATAAAACTTCAATTTAGAAAAATATTTTTAGACTCTTAGGTTCATATGCTCTACTATACCATCATCCAAAGCATCACCAACGTTATCACTATATGCATTAGAGTTTAAGGATTGAGTACCTGCCTCATTGGTGAGATCATCATCATCTCCAATAGCCATGAGACAAAGATTTACAATTCCTTGCTCTTCCTCCTCTTCTTCTTTATTTGAAGAGTCAGCATCCCATGTGGCTTTAAGAGATTTCTTCTTCTCCTTGTCCCATTTCTTTTTGTTCTTGATTTTGAAGCAATCCATTTTGATATAACCTGGTTTGCCACATTCATAACATTTAACTTCATTTTTCTTCTCCTTATCTTTGAAAGAGGATTTGGAGGAATTACCTTTATTTGCATACCATCTCCTCTTTCATTTCCATTCACTTAGTCTCCTAGATAGCATGGCCATTTCTTCATCATCATCATCACTATCTTCTTTACTTGAGCTCTCAACTTCTTTGGTGGCTTTGAAAGTTATGCCTTTCTTCTTATCATTCTCACCCTTATCTTCCTCTTTTTCAGTATGCAATTCAAAGGTGAGGACCTTGCCAACTAGCTCATCAATTCTTAATGTGCTAAGATCATGAGCTTCTTTAATTACAGAGACTTTTGATTCAAAGTTCTTCTTGGCTCTAAGTGCTCTTAATATTTTGCTATTGACATCATATTGATCATAAATTTTTCCTTATTTCTTCAAGTCATTGACAATAACAAGTAGCCAATTTGTCCTTTTGGTGACATTTTCGTTGAGCTTCATCTTGAAGAGTTCATACTGATATACAATCATTTGGATTTTGGCGAACCTCATTTGGGTAGCACCCTCATGATAATTCTCAAGAGTTTTCCAAATGCTATGTGCATAAGTAAGATGTTGGATTCTTTCAACTTCTTCTCTATATATGGAATTCACCAAGATTAAGGATACTCTATTGTTCTTGTAGTAAGCTCTTTGTTAAGCATCCATCCACTTGTCTCTAGGAAGAGGCCCTTGAATGCCATCAACCTCATAAGTAGGAGGATTCCACTCATTTTATATGAATTTTCAAAGCTCAATTCCCTCACTATCAAGAAATAAATTCATCTTGTATTTCTAATAAGAGAAATCCATTCCATCAAAGTAAGGTCTAAGAAAAGAATTAAGATTTCCATGAGAGGTAGATGAAGAGGTGGCCGCCATTATGGATCAAATTTCATAATTAAGCTTTTTTAAAAATTTAAAGCTCTGATACCAATTATTGTCCTAAGCTGGCAATTAAGAGGGGAGGGGTGAATTAGTTGTTTTGAAGAAGTGATGGTAATTTGAAAATTTAAGATGGAACAAAGCAAGAAGGAGTAAAGTAGAGAAGAATAAACACAAGGAGTTTATAGTTTGAATTATCTCAATCCTACATCCACCTCATTAACAACTTGTTAAGATTCCACTAATCTTGAGTTTTTATAAGCTTAACTCTAACTTGGTGTTTTCACAAGCTTACACCAAACATTTACAAGGTTTGAGAATTTCCTTCACAACACAATAAGAGTTTTCCCAGGCTCACTCACTACAAAAATATTCGGCATTTGCGACGGATATCTGCGACGGACTTGTTTTCGTCCCAAATTTGCTACGGATCTGCGACGGATTTGCGACGGAAGGACAAGTTAGAGGAATTTTGAGAAATTGGTTGCAAATCAGTTGCAAATCCGTAGTAAATCTGCGACGAAAATCATTTCGTCGCAAAAGTTGGCGCGGATACTTGGCGGGAGAAAGACCCGCGTATATTTTTTGCAAAAATTTTTTTCGTCGCAGATTGATTGTAGAAAACACTAAAAAAAGCAATTTGCAATGGAAATCTGCAACGGATAATTTTTGTCGCAAAGTTGCGACGGATCTGCAACGCATTTGCGACAGAATAACAAGTTGAAGGAATTTTGAGAAAGCCGTCGCAAATCGGTTGCAAATCCATAATAAATCCTCCAATTTTTGGATTGTGTAGTGTACACACAAATAATAACTCGTGGGAAAATCACTCTTTCTAAACGTACAACCCAAAATACCCCTCTTTTTCTCTCTGCTGTTTTTAGTAATTTTTTTTGAGTTTTTCTCTCTGCTGTTTTTATCCTCCGAGACACGCCAAGGACTGTATCGTACTATCATACGTACGATCCTCCATTTCTAAGCTAACTAAAAACTTTCCCTCTCGTTCTTCACAACCTGAGAGAAAAGGAAGATACAGTGAAAGCAAATCCAACAGCCATTAGCCAGTGCTGGTGCTGTTAACTTGGCCAGGGCCACTATACACACTTCCCTTTCTCTGTGTAATGAGGTTAGTTTTAGCTTTGTTATTCGCTTTTGTTCTCTCCCTAGCGGTTGCCGAGTCTAATTCGTCGGTGGAAATGAATGTAACTGCTGAGTCGAACACCACGGTTTCGAGATCCAGAGATGATAGCTTCGCTGGTATGATTGATCCGGCTTTGGAGAAGGAGTTCAACGAGACCGACCCGAATGAAGGTTCATGCTAGATCTGAGCTATTTTTATTTCTGTTTATGTTTGCATGTGCATTTCTTTTCTTTTACGAGGCTTAATTTCCAGCAGTCGTTGAAAGTAGGGTTTCCGGTTTGTGGATCAGTTTAGGATTGCTCAATTTTCTTGAAATTTGACAACGATTAAGTGAATTTCCTGTTAATTTTACATTTTTCTAAAGAAAATTTTCGGTATTACTTATAAGAAAATAAAATGTGTTCTAATTTTCCCATTGGTGAGTCTCTGTAAGCTCACTCTTCTTCCCTCTTCTTCTTCTCTTCTATCATTTTATTGAATATCTAATTCCTTGTGCTTCAATTGTTTAAAGCTTCTGTGGTAATCACAAGCCGAGGTCCAATGCCCAGTGGATTCCTTGCCCAATCGATCCTTCACAGTAATTCCCCCTCTTATGCTCTTTCTAATCTGTTGCTTATTTGCCGGTTTTTGTTATACAATCTTGATGTGTTTGTTGGAAATAGTTCTGTTCTTCAAGAAAATCTCGATGGACATGTTAGGAGATGCCCATTATTGAAACAAACCCAATCCTGTTCGCTGCAACCTTTTTACCAGAAGGGCATTAATGCCGGCAAAGAGGAAGAAGATAACATTACATCTGAAATGAAGAGGAATGCCGTTTATAGCATGACTGTATCTGAATTTTGTAAATTATTAAGAAAGATTGAGTCTGTTCATTCTTCGATTTGTAAGGATATTGTAAAATCATATAAGATTCCTGAAGCTTGCAATATGTGGATAAAGAAAGAAATAGACAGGTATATAATGTGACATTTTTCTGTTAGATTTTATGCGAAATAGTTGGATTTGTAATGTGAAATCATGTTTTTACAGGAAATTACCATTTCAAGAGAAACATGTTAAGCAGCAGGCATCTATCCTTCAAAATTTGGAGGTTTTTGGGGTGTTAAACAGTTCTATAGAGGAACAGTGTGATGGTGAGGGACTATATCTTGATAATTTAGCCCCTGCCATTGTTGAATTTGGAGCAGGGAGAGGATACCTGACACAGATGCTAGCAGATTGTTACGGGATTGAAAGGGTCTTTTTGGTTGAACGAAAATCATATAAACTCAAGGTTAGCAATTGTTGTTGGATCCGAATGATAGCAATTGTTGTGTTAAAATAATCATTTAATTATAGTGATTATTTCTGTCGAAGCAGTGCCTGCATGAAACAAATTATGTGCTATTTACTATCTGCAATAAAATTTCAATATTTTACAAGCACTCTTCCTTGGATCTTCATGTTAAATTTGTTTCTTTCTTGTGAGTTTTGAGTGAGCTGACTTTGAATTTTGGGCTGCATAATCCGCTTTGAAAATGTTAAATTTATTTACTTTGAAAATGCAAGAAATGCTACTGAATTTGGAATTGGATTATGAATATCTTAGTAGGAAAATGAGGCAATAAATAGAATCTCTCAGTCTTTATTGGATAAATTTATTGAATTATGATGGAGTTATCTGCTTAAATGGATGGAGGACATGAGAAAAATAGTCATTTTTAATGTCTGAAATGCTGGTGGAATTCTCAACACCAGTTGATTGTGAACTTGTGATTCTCTAATTGCAATTTATACATATAGGTCTGGCATATGGTTTTTGCTCATCTTAGCTCGCCTGCAATCTCCTTTTTTTCGTTTAAATTGACTCCTATGATGAGAAGTAACCCTTTTTAGCTCTTTCTTTTTTACATGGCAGATAATTTTTAACAATATCCTTAATAGAAAAATCCCCTGGCCTCCCATTCCGGACAGTATGTCCTACGAGGCCCAGGACTTGATTAGCAGGTTAGTAATCAGCTGAATCACTAAGCAATTCTTGGCATCTTTTAATCACCAGATCTATTGATGCAAAGTGTCATTTATGTTATCTTTGAGTTATCTTTTAAGGCTTGGACACGAACAAGGTTTTGATCTTGTTAATCTCTATGATGAATACTAAGATAATGAATCCAGATAACAGTCCTGCATAGAAAATCATCCATTATTTGGTAACATCTGCTGTAAATTGTATGATTATCTTTTCTAATTCAGATCTTGTCTCTGCACAGATTAAGAAGTTGAAATGTGTAACATATAAACATGTAATTTAGTGTTGTGTATGTGGGTTCCTACATATGACTCAAAATTTCACTTGAATTATCAGTGTGTCTTGTCTCATATTCTTTCGTAAAACTTATTTTCTATGTTTATCAGCAGGGGTGCAACCACATGCCCCCCCAAAATTTTAAAATTTCATTTTTCACCATGTAAAAGTTTTCTAAAAGTACATGTATTAGCCCCACAAATATGAGTTTTTTCTTTTTATTTTCAATTTGCCCCTCTTAATTATTGAAATCTAGTTTTGCCCCTGTTTATCGAAAACACCATGCATTATCTACAAAATAATCATCGAAAAACACCATATAAAGTGACATCATCATTTTCATTCTTATTTCCACAAACTGATACCTACTTAGGCATAGGTTACTAAAATTCTTATTTTGGTTTGGCAAGTTTTTTTTTTAATTTATTACATCCATCTTGCGGGAGTGTTTGTATACCGGACTGTTCTTTTTTTTTTTTTTTACATCCATCTTGCTAATTATTATTCATTAAATTTTCTATTTGTGCATGTGGCATGGTTTATCGTCAAAGAATTACTTAGCTTCAATTCTTTCTTTATAGGTTGATTACTCATGATCCAAATCAACGCTTAGGAGCAAATGGAACAAAGTAGTGACTGTAAATCCCTTAAGGGCCTTGCTATAGCAACATGTTGCCATCATCTTTGCCGGTGGAAGCATTATACAAGTAATTGCTATATTTTTCCTTCCAACATATACCCTAGAGATGTGTACGCACATGTGCATGAAGCTTGCTGTGACTTTACTGTAAATATTTTCATTATGAACTGACCAAGCAACTTCTTCTTTCCTTAAAGATAAAAAATTCATTAAGGAAAGGAACATTTTTTATCTATAAGAAAATAAAATATGTGCTAATTCAGTATAGAGTTAAGTCTTATTATTATTCCAGAGCAGCCACAATATGCTCTGTTCTATCCCTTTGCTTCCTTGGGGGTTTACCATTATTATTATTCCAGAGCAGCTACACGAGTTGAATGAAAAAGCCTACACACCACGGTTAGTATTACTTTGTTAATGTGTATCATATTATTCTTTTCATTTACTCTTTTTAATATTATTTGCAGGTTAATAATGATGATGCAAGTCATGATTCAATGGAAAATGATAATTGAAGATCTATATTGTTATTTTCAAGATAGATTATTTATAGTAGTGTTCTTAACACTTGTATAGTTAAATTGTAAAATATTTTATTCTATTGAAGATTAATAAAAGAATTATTTTTATCAATGTAATTAGTGTTTTTTTAGATTGTGTTTAAATGTTCCAAATGTATTTATAAAGTTCTCATAAAATTAATTGATAATACAAATAGTTCCAATAAAAATCAATATTAAATTACTACGGATTTGCTACGAATCTGCGACGGATATTTGAAATCTATGACGGAATCTGCGACAAATACTGCGACGACAATTTGCGATGGAATCTGTGACGGCAATCTGCGATGGAATCTACAACGAATTTGCGACAAAAATCTGTGACGGAATCTGCGACGAAAATCTGCAACGGAATCTACGACGGCTACCCTTTACCCGCGAAAATTTAAGTGCGAGATTTGCAACCGCTGAGTGGTTGCAAATCCGTCGCAATCTGCGACGGCCTGTTGTAAAATTGAAAATTGCGATGCCTTTTTTATTAACGGATCGTATCCGTCGCAGATTGGTCGCAAGACTTGATTTGCGACGAATTCAGTCCGTTGCAAATAGCGTGTTTTTTTGTAGTGACTCTATAACCTAAGTGTTTCAAAGTTCACACTCAAACTTATAATGGTGTTTCAATGCTCACACCCAACACTCAAAGAGTACAAGTAGAAATTTTGATGCAAGAAAATGAAAGATATTAAACTTGACTATTACAATCACAATCTTATGAAAAAATGTGGTTTCTTATGGTATTTATAGCCTTCAAGTCTTGAACTAGCCTTTTAGAGTGGGATCCAACATGTTTGATTCTTGTCTCCCACTTTTTTCACTTTTTTGAGTAGGTTCATGGTTGAACTACCTTTGGTCCAGTTAGCTCGGGCTCTGCATGATTGGACTGGGCTAGGTCCGATCGTGCTCTTCATATTTTTTGACAAAAGTTCTTCAATGGTTAGTACACGTGGCATCCACTAATTGAGTGGATAAACAACGAATATATTTTTTAAAACCCGTACCAGTGGTATGCTCTGGACTAGTTTGGTCCGATCAGTCTTCATCTGGTATGCTGAGATTTTGAGAGTATTGACGACCCTAAGCTCTATTAGAACTTCTTAGATTTTTAGCTCTACCTCGGTGCAGTCGAACTGTATTCGGTCCAGTAGTGCCTGTCATGGTATGCTAAAGTTTTTAGAGTATTCAGTGACTGTAAGCTCTACTGGATGTTCTAACAATTTATCATGAGCTCGATATTCTTGGACTTCATAATAGTCCAGTCGAAACATGTAGTCCATTCATTAAGTGGGAGTGACATTAAGCGTGAACTCTTCTAGATACTTTGTCTTAAGTTTAGTCTAATATGGTCGTCCTTGGTTCTATCAGCATAAGGCTCGGTATGTTAAGTTCATTGCTCAGCTTGTGCTTTATTTGGTCAACTCATACTTTGTCTAATCACCTCGTGTTTTATCTGATTAGCTCATCCTTAGTGCATTCTCCAGTCTGATCAACTTGGTTTTGGAATATTCATGCCTTACTTCATTGCATATTAGTTCGATAGACTTTTAGTGGGTTTGGTCAGGAATAATAAGCTTTGCTCGGTGTCATTATTCCTTAGCTTGGTATGGCGAACTGCTTCTCTTAGTCCGGTTGGCCTAGCAGGTGGTCCTGTCGGGCGTTAGAGAATACTTCAATAGATTTAGGTCTTACAAAATATAACTTGGTACAAATATTAGTCCTATTCAATTTGATTATCTAAGATCAAAATAGAGGCCAATGGTTTGGCTAATACAATGAAAATGGGTGAGGCTGATAAATCTATCATACCTGTGCAACCCAATTGCCATCTATAGATATATAGTAAGGTTACTGTAATTTTCAAAAAATAATAAATATAAATAATATACATGAATTAGGTAGAAAGAAAGTAATAAAAATAATAATATACATGTATATGCATATAGCTACACTTAATTAGATTGCTGGAAAAAAATATACATGTACATGTACTTAATTAGGAAGTTAAAAAAAGAGAGAAAGTTAAATCAATACAGATTGATAGTAGTAATAGTAATAACAAATTATGGGTATAGGTGAAATAAAAAAATAAATAGTGAGAAATAGGTAATCTTCTTCTTCTTTAATGGCTAATCCATTAAATATATTAACTAATGATGTATTTAAATGCAAATTAGTTAATTATGAACCCTTTTAGTGTGTTAATTATGAACTTTTTTAGCATGTGACCCATTAAATTCCTAAACACATTGTTAGCTAAATATCAATTTTACCTTTAAGTAAAATTAGAGTTTCTTAAAATAAACTCTTTATTTGGGATTGATTCTCCAATCAACTAATTGATATTAAGCAGCCAAATATTGGCGTATAGTAATGCATCATTGCCACCCAAGTATCAAAAAAGTCAAATGGTTTGACTTTAACATTTCCATAGACAGTTGATACAATCGACTCCTTACATTATATTATATCTTATTCGATTCAAAGTATGAACTTTGTGTCAACTCTCATTGAACTAACTATATCGCATCTAGCCCAAATTTATTAGTTCTTATTCCTAATCCCATCACTCTATTAGAGGTATCTTTGAGACCCTCTTAAAATATGTTCACCTTGGCTAAGAATTTTTAGAGCAATGCACTCCTACAAAAGCTGTGAGATACACTCTTTTTCTATTAAGAGTAATATATTATTTGTTGATCTCTCAACTATCTTTGAATACCTTGTGCAATACTCAATCTCCATCCTATGATTGATATCTTAAGCGACAACAAGGAATGGAATAAAAGAAGTTACATAATATTCAATATACCTTGGAGACCTCAAGTATAAAGATATTTGCACAACTATTATATTGAGATAAAAATCACTGACATTGAATAGATATCTATGTGATTATCTCATAGCTGGTCATCCAATATATTTGATAATCCAACAAGCATTCACATGTTATCTCTAAGCATCTCTATGCCTATAATTTATGAGAACAACTGTTTGATCCAATCAAGAAGTATAAAATGTGGTAGTTTATCCGCAATAACATTATCTTATATTGCTAATACTTTGACTATGGATAGTTTTAGAATAAACTTAAATATAATAAGAATTTCATATCATAATCTCATCATGATTTTCCTTACATTGTATTTTATGTTAGGGAATTTATTAATCAGTTTAAGATATACTATCAACCACATCTACATGCATCACATGAGAACTGAATTATATAAAATGTCTTTATTTATTAATGTAAGTAAATGTAAATGTTCATAGTACAACCTAAATTAATTATTTCTAGGGCATACATATCTAGCAACCATATAGTACACTATAAAAGTCCAATAATTCGTAAAACTTTGTGCAAATAAAAATAAAATAAATATTTTGTAATATTGCTAATAAACCTTTAGATTGTTTATAATGTACATATACATATAAATACAAATATAAATATACAAATACAATACTAATAACGTATGAATACAAATATATAATTTTTTTATATGCAAAGTTTGTGCAATACAAACTTAGTTCGATCCTTACTAGAATTTTTTTTTGGAATTTTCAATTTTTTTAAGACAATTCAAATCAATTATGCATTTGGGTTGTGAGATACAAACTGATAATACTAGGATTCCCATCCCTATTCATCATGCAAACTGAGAATATGATAAATTATACTTAAATTATAAACTAAGATAAGGTTTTTACATTTTTACCAAATCATATAATTTCACAATTAATTTTAATTTATTTCGCACAAGTTTTTTTTTTATCAATTTAATTTGATCTCACACATGTTTACACACATATAATTTCATAATTGCCAAATCATGTAATATTTTTGTATTTAAATACATTAAATATCAATTTAATAATCCATATTAAATTCAGTTAAAGTGATAAACTTAACATAATTAGTTCACATATAATTTATTGCAAGTTTTGTGAGATGTAAATGTACATATTAATTAATGTAATAGAAGTAAAACTTAGTTAATTTATCATTTTGTGATTTAAAATTTTGATTTTTTTAATTAAAATCACCTTTTAACTTAGCTAAATTAAATTAATCTTCAAAAATAAATTAGAGGTGGAATAGTGATGAAGAATTAATATGTTAGAAATTTATTACAAATTTATGATAAATTTTCAAGCTGTTAAGTGACAAAGTTTGGTTCTGTCATAAAGTTAGCGACGAATTACCAACTTCGTCATGGATGTGTAGCAACTCACTTGTAAATAGAGTAAAATAAATTAAATAAAATTATTCATAAAAATTTTTCTATCTAAAGTTATTATTCTTAGTATAATATGTAAGAAATTTAATACAAAAATTAAAATATGTTTAATCCTATTGAATTCATCACATGTTAAGAAAAAATATTAAAATTAGGGACACATACTACTCAAGGATGATGCAAGCATAATTGAATTGAAAAGCCTTTTGATATAAATTGTAATTCTTGACATATTTCTTCCTTCTATCTATCTATTATGTACGGAGATTTTTTGAAACTTAATTGATGGAAGAAACTATTTAAGGGTTTTCTGTACTCTTTTATTGATAAGAGAAGAGGGCCAGAAAAAACTTTTCAGTAAAAAAAATGGACGTGATGATAACCATTCTTTTCTTTTCTTTGTTATTTATTCAATTAAAATTACCCACTCCATTAAGGCATTTTTTTCCCTTAATAAATAGTATCTATAATTTACCGGTAGTTTTAGTTGGCTATAACAAATATAAGTAGGTATGTTAAAATTTTAAAACACTAGGTTAGTATACCATTAACATAATTAATGTGAAATTAATATCCTCCTACTTAGTCCACTAAACTGATTAAGAAAACTATAATATATGATATATAAATTTTGTATCAAAATACATTTGTCGAACTTAATAAAAGAATTTGACCCTTAATCATGAATTTTGATAAAATTAGCCAACAAGCATATTATAATACTTAAATAAGCTTAGATTATAAATGCGAGTCATAATGGTCACATGAGTTCAATATCATATTTCCTTCTATGTACTACACATCAATAACCCTTGTGAACTTAGTCTATCAAGCCTAAACAACCCCTATAATTTGTCTTGTCAAGACATTTCATGTTAATCAAATAACAAAATGTGCACCCATAATTGAAAAATAAGAAATAACATAAATATATTTTAATATGCAAAAATTTCAATTACACAAGCACTAAAATATCCATTATCCAACATGTTACGAATTACTCAAAAACTCATCCTTATAATATGTTTCATATATGTCTTTGGAGGTAATCCCTTAGTCAATGAATTAGTGATCATAAGTGAAATACTAATATTTCTAATTGACACTTATTTTTCTTGGACTCTTTCTCTAACAACTAAGTACTTTAAGTCCATGTGTTTTGATCCGATGGAGTATTTTCCATTCTTAGAAAAGAAAATAGTTACGGTGATATCATAATATATTCTTAGTGGCTTGGCAATAGAGTTGACAACACTAAGCATTGAGATAAAATTTTGTAACCACAAAGCATAACTTAAGACTTCAAAACATGATATAAACTTAGTCTCCATTGTGGATGAGGCAATAATATATTACTTTACACTCTTCTACAAAATTGCCTTACTTGCTAACATAAAGACAAAAACCAAAGTAGACCTTAAGCTATTAAGACAACTACCATAATCTGAATCTGAATATACAATTACCTCTAACAGTTCTAATCTTTTATGTGTGAGCATATAATCCTTTATCCCTTAAAGGTTCCTCATAACCTTCTTTGCTGCTTTCCTGTGCATAATTCGTGGATCACTTTGGTATCTTCCTTACATACCAATAACATACCTAATATTCGATCTAGTATAGGTTTGAGCGTACATCAAACTCCCCATAGTTGATGCATAAGAAATTTTCTTCATCCGTTCTCTTTCTAAGTCATTCTTCGAGCACTATCTTTCACTTAATTTGTCACCTTCAAAATTGGTGCAACATTCGCTGAATATAACTGCATATTGACTCTCTAAAACTTGGTTAATATACCCTTTTTGAGACAAACCTTATAATCCTCAAGATCAACCTTTGAAGATTTATATACCAATAAAATAGGTTGCCTCACACATATCAACCATCTAAATATTTTTAGAGAGATACTCCTTGGTTTTGTATGACAAATTAAGATCACTACTAGCTAGCAAAATATCATTCATATATAGTATTAGAGATATAAATTTACTGCCACTAATTTTTAGATATATGCATTGATCAACAATGTTTTCCTTAAACTCAAAAGATGTAATGGTATAATTGAACTTTATCTACCATTATTTGGAAGCTTATTTAAGATCATAAATGGATTTCATTAATTTAAAAACTAGATGTTCTTTTCCTTTCTTTGCGAATCCTGTAGGTTGTTCCATATAGAAATCTTCATCCCAATTCCCATTAAAAAAATACAATTTTCACATCCATTTGATGCAACGCTAAATCAAAATGAGTTATAAGTGCCATGACAGTTCTAAATGATTCCTTTTTAGAAACTGAAGAGAAGGTATCTCTATAATCTATACCTTCATTTTGTGTGAAACCCCTATCCACAAGTCTAGCTTTAATTATTTAATTTTGCCTTTAGCATCATTCTTGGTCCTAAAGACCCATTTAAAGCCAACACTTTTACAATTATTGAGCAATCAATAAGATTCCAAACACCAATATGGTTCATAGATTTTAACTCTTCATTCATAGCCTTTAACCATTTATCATAATCATCATTTCCCATGGCTTATGAAAATGAAACATGATCCTTCTTTATTCCAATATCAAAATTAGATTCTTATAGATATACCACATTAATCATCTGATATGGCATATTTTCTTTCCATTTGAGATCTTCTCAAAGGTATTTGTTATGGTGGTCCTATAACATTTTCAATGGCAACATCTTCTTGTAGTAATGAACTATTTTCATTATGTAGCTCATTTCTCACAACTTGTTGAGAAGATTGAGCAACTATTATTTCTTGAGGCAAAAAGGGTGATGGGATATCCACTTTTATCTCCTCAAGGTCTACCTTTTGTGGTTCATCACTCCTACTAATTTCGTTATTCTTTAAGAATTTGACATTATAAGTTTCAACTATTCTCATACTATAGTTAGGACAGTAAAATTCGTACCTTTTGGATTTATCTAGATAGCCAATAAATATCTAGATATTATTTTTGAATCTTTCTCTAATGAGGGTGTTGTCTCAAACTAGTAACCAAGAGGGGGTGAATTGGTTGTTTGAAGAATGATGGTAAATTTAAAACTTAAAAAGCAAAAGATGAAGCAGATGTAGATGGAGATAGAGTAGAGTTTGAGAAGAAAGAACACAAAGAATTATAGTGGTTCAGATTTACCTCAATCCTACATCCACTTCCTTAATAACTTGTTAAGGTTCCACTAGTCTTGGGTTTTACAAGCTTAACTCTAACTTGGTATTTTTCCTAACTCACACCAAACTATAACAATGGTTTGAGATCAATCCTCACAACCCTTACAAAAGTTTTTTCAGGCTCACTCTCACAACCTAAGTGTTTCTAAGCTCACACTCAAACTTGTATGGTGTTTAATGCTCGCACCCAATAGTCTAAGATTTTTTATGTTTGATCTTTTGATCTTCAGATAAGATAATGAAAAATGTTGTTCAATGAAATTACAATAGCAATCAAAGTATTCTCTAACCACAAAAATGAAGTTTAATGTGGTATTTATAGCCATTTGGCTTAATGTAGCCATTTGAAGTAGTTTCCACATGTTTAGTGCTTGTCTTCCTCTAATTCTGTGTCCGGAGCTCAGTGTGCAGTCGCTCGACTCAGCAGGCGATCACACGATTTAAAAGCTCTATATAATGGCTAGTTCCAACTGTCGGATCTCGATGTCTGACATAATATAACTGCCTATACCTTGGTGTCATGTGGTCGTCCAGGCACGGAGTGCAGTCCCTCTGCACGAGGTTACTGTTGAGTTCAAATTTCATTATCCACGTATCCGGTTATCATTGGTCCGAGGTATTTAGCACTAAGATTTAAATCATCTGAACTTATGCGGTTGCTCGGTCCTTCATTGCGATAGCATAAGGTTTTGAGCGTCAAGGAATCACCACAAGAGCTGACCGCTACCTCTTATATTCTTTTTAGTATTTTAGCTCTTTATTACATGCGGTCGCTCGGGCTTCTTGGGCGATCGTTCAAAGTTCTGGCTTTCTAACTTCACCGTTCATCGAGACTGTGATCCTTTCTGTGAGTTTATAAATTTTTACCTTGACCTGGTGCAGTCGCTCAGTTCGCATGATCGGTCGCACGACTACCGGGTATCCTTACTTCACTGCTCAATGAGAATGCAATCCTTTATATAATTTATGCACTTAGTTCAGTTGCCATAGTTGGCTAGTCTTAGCTCTATATCGAGCTACACTGCATGCTTAGCTTGATTATTTTGGCAAACTGATTTTAACTCGTTTAGTTCGGTTCTCTTAGCTCGATACTTCTAAATCCAACTTGACACTCTATGTTTTAGTTCAATTCTCTGCTTGGCACATGCATATGTCTATTTGGTTTTTCTTAGCTTGGCATATCTATGTAACAATTTGGTTTTGTGCACGTGCTATATTTGTGTGGTCGCTCGGTCTTCGGTTTGGCTTATCGTATAGGAGCTCAATTTTTGCAAAACAAACTTGACAGTTGTTTGAAATCATTATTTCTTTATCAATTTCATTGTTAATGATCAAAATAGAGTTTGATTGTCCATCAATCTCAATAGAGGGTTGAAGATTCTTGCCTCTACTAAACAACCCCATACATGTAAATGTCTCAAACTAGGTATTCTATCAGTTCAAAACTCGAAAGGAGTTGTTGGGACTACCTTACTAGGAACCCTATTGAAGATATACACTACAGTCACTAAGGCTTCACTCCATAAAGAAATAGGTATAGAAGAGAAACTTATCATACTCCTAACAATTTCTATTAAAGTACGATTATGCCTTTTAACAATCCCATTATGTTGTGGTGTACCTGGTTATAAATTTATATTGAACATATATTTTTCTATTAGTTTTTGCATTAAATTGAGTTGAATTAATTTATTCTAAGCTTATTTATGTGTTCTAATTACATTATTTTTTAGTAGAGTTTAGTTTGAATTAATTTTTTTGTAAGATTATGCAAGCAAAAATTTTTGGTGGATTGGACCTTTAAAGCTTCAATGAAGATTTTGGTGATGATAGAGTTTGAGATTAGAAATTTTGTCTCATGAAGATTATAGAGGACATCTCAAGATTTCCAGAGAGGTCGAGTTCATTAAAATCCAAGATCTTTGGGCCTCCGAATATTAAGTCGAAATTAGGCATGAGATGCTGAAGCATTATTCTTGTCCAAACCATTGAGAGTAATTGGGCCATATGTTAGGCTTCCAAAGTAAAAGGCTAAAGTCATCTACACTTCAAGAGCTACAACTTTGATAAAGGAGTCAGATTGAGATAATGTTGTTATCTGACAGTAAATTGCCTTGCAAAATACAACTCGAATTCTTAAGAAGTAGAATGCAATTAGGAGTCTATTTTTAAGTAGTTTGATAGTGTTAAACATTTGGTAATTTTTTATAAAAGGGAGATTAGAATTAGAACGTGAGGGGAGGTCTAAAAACAATATTTTTAGGGTTTTATTGTTACAAAAAAATTCTAGAGAGGAGATTGTAGAGAGACACACCAAGAGATTGGAGTTGATCTACAATTTAATTAAAAGAGTTTTTCTTCACTTCCCTTAATTAATTCTATTTCAGTTTTAATTCATATTTACTATGTTTATTTTAATTAATATGATGTGTTTTCCTATTAGTATGAGTGGCTAAATTCGTTATCTAGAATATTGATGAAGTGTGATTGTAACACCCTTATACCATATATACGTACAATACATATTTTCAGTATATGTAAAATACGCATATACGATATAAAAATATCACAGACCGATTTAATAAAAATTTTCACATTTCTGTTTTAAGATTTCAAATACTAATATTATTTGCTTGTTATAGGAATCCAAAATAAATATATTATATGAAAATCTCTGGGAAAAATTCGCCAGAGTTTTGTTTGTAATTTGAACGTTTCCAAAATTCAACAAAACACAACCTGCATAAAACAAACACTCCAAATAAAATCAATTCACCAATACTTCTCAATTTCTCCATATTTTCTTAAAATACTTATATATATAGGTATATATATATATATATATATATATATCAACATTACATATAAAATCCCATCTTAAACAAAATTATTCAAATCATTCTTTACAATTTACAATATATGCTTCAAAAACATATCATAACATACATAATATAAAAAATGTACATGCTGCCAACAGGCTCTGATCTTGATGTACCCAAAACAACTCTTCAAGCTCAATAAATAAAAATCTAGACCCGACCAGGTCTAGTAAAACTCTCCGGCTCTACCAAAATGTCTATGACACCTGCACGACGAATTACAATCGCGCTAAGCCGAAGATTAGTGGTACAAACTTTGATAATAATAAAAATGTAAAGTAATGCCAATGCACAATGCATATAGAGGTCACATCATTTCACTTTCTTATATTTTTCAAATATTTCATACTCACAACTCATAACATTATATTACTCAACTGTATCACAATTCATAATTCACATTAAAGCAAAGACAAGCATGGGCCCAAAAATGATCTAATATGCTATTCAAATTTCAGAGTTACTGCTTTGGTCCATAATGACACCATGTGTCTAGCCCGTAGGCAATATATATATATATATATCCATGGATAATGTAACAGCCCCAGTCCCTTGAACCTCAACCTGGCTAGACCCTTAGGCCCAGTATCTTGGTCCTCAACCCGGCTAGACTGCTACCGTTTTTGAGGCTTACGACCCAGTCTTTTCACCCCAAAAATATCATATTTATCATTTATCAGCTAGGCTCGGCTTACGACCCGGTCTTTTCACCTGCCCAGCAATTCATAGGCATGCCGCCAAACCCATAACTCTGAAAATTGAATAACATACTAGGCACACAATTAATTCATTTATCTCATTATCAAATACTTTCACAATTCATTTCTCATTTTATTTCTCATAATCAAACTAGGCTCATTGCCTTATTTTCACTTTTTTTTTCATTTTTCTCATTTTTCACATCTTTCTCATTTTTCTCACTTTTCTCATTTTTTTCTCATTTTTATCAATATCAATTCATTTCATTATTCCACATATCTCATTTTTGCATTCACAACACATTACCTAATTACTTTGGGTATTTTCACATAATATGCATATTTCACACTTTACACAATTTAGCCATTATCAATGGCTTTTCATAATGCATTTAACACATACATGACATTACAAATGTCATAGCACATTATTCATACTCAATCAATGAACCAAGTAGCTTAACACATTTTTCAACCAAAATGTGTTAAGTCCAAATGTCATGCAAATATAAACATTATACTCAAAGTTTGTACATACCTCTACTAGCAACCCAAAGCAAGCTTAATACAACCTCCAATCCTATCCTTCCAACTTGCCCTTCACCACTTGGATGAAGCAAATCAACCTCCCTCAATGCCTATACCAAATGTGATCATACATAATCATTTAATATCACATTCTAAGGTATTCTCAACATCAAACCATATTTAAACATCACTCTAAACCAAATCCAAAAATTAAGCTTTACCTCACTTTAACTTTGAAAAACCATATCAAGCCATTTAAATTAGTGTTTTAAGTTTATTAATATCATTAAAAACATATTTTAATACATTTAAATCATTTACATTATAACAATACACTCTCATACACAAAATCTCAAAAATGGCATAACCTTCCCCCATTGAAGGTTTTCCATTCCAACACAATCCATTACTCATTTCAAGCTTATATTCATCACTTTTAATACTAAACAACATGCTTAAATAAATAAAATCACACAATTCAACCACTTTGGAAAATCACTTTTCCAAAACCCTAAATCTCCACTTCCATTCTCAAACTCCAACCAAACACAACCAAATCCAATATTTGACTTTAAAATACTTGTTTATGTATCAAAACAACTCATTTGGAATCAATTTACACAATTAAAAACCATGATTTCAAAACTCCAAAAATTACATAACCCTAAATTCTCTCTCTTCACCAATCTTACCCAAACTCAACCATTTCTTTAATCCAACCTTAAAATCATTAATAATCAATCAAAATAACTTCATTCATATCAAATTAAGCAATTAAATCATGCTACTATAGAATTTCAAATTTTACATAACACACTTTTCCATAGAATTTGAAAATTTGGTAAGAAAGCTTACCAATTGATAAAGAAACTTCTATAACTCCACTTGAATCCTTAAAATCTCTTCAATTTTTGGAGTATGGAAGAAGCAAATCCCTCTCTTGAAGCCATCAAATTCGGCCTTGAAGGAAAGAAGAAGAAGAAGACTTTATTTTTTTTTTCTCTTTCCTTTCACCCTTTAATTTTAAACCATATATATATATTAAAATAATTTAATAATTATTTATTTATTTATTTATTTAATAAATTAAAAGTCCTAAAATCTCTCTTCCATTCAAAAATAATTTATTTTTGAATTATTTTATTAATTTTAAATTTCTAAGATTTAATTACCAAAATACCCTTTTACTTTGACTTTTCTTTTAAAAAGTGTTGACTTTTATATGTTATGTATATTTTACATATATATCACATATATTATCCACTTTTTCATTTAAAACCCCTACATTTTTCATTTAAAACCATTACTTTAATTTATCTATTTAAATTATAATTTATTTTATCAAATTTCCAAAAATTAAAACTTTTCAAAAATTTAGGATATTACACATATGCACAAGTAATGTGTATCTTATATACACATCAAATGTACCTTATGTGTGTATTAAATATTAAGTATGTAATGTATTAATCCAACATATATAATTAATATACCATATGTATATGTTATATATACTCTAGATATATTAGTATATATAAGCATATATTAGTATATATTAGTATATATAAGTATATATATTAGTATATATAAGTATATATATTAGTATATACAAGTATATACAAGTATATATTAGTATATATAAGCATATATTAGTATATACAAGTATATATTAGTATATACAAGTATATATAAGCATATATTAGTATATACAAGTATATATTAGTATATATATTAGTATATATTAGTATATATATTAGTATATATAAGCATATATTAGTATATATATTAGTATATATTAGTATATAAGCATATATTAGTATATAAGCATATATTAGTATATATTAGTATATATTAGTATATAAGCATATATTAGTATATATATTAGTATATATAAATATATATTAGTATATATTAGTATATATATTAGTATATATAAGCATATATTAGTATATACAAGTATATATAAGCATATATTAGTATATACAAGTATATACAAGTATATATTAGTATATATATTAGTATATATTAGTATATATATTAGTATAAATTAATATATACTAATATATACAAGTATATATTAGTATATATTAGTATATATATTAGTATATACTAGTATATACAAGTATATATTAGTATATATATTAGTATATATAAGCATATATTAGTATATACAAGTATATATTAGTATATATATTAGTATATATAAGTATATATATTAGTATATATACAAGTATATATATAAGTATATATTAGTATATATACAAGTATATACAAATATATATATTAGTATATACAAGTATATATTAGTATATATATTAGTATATACAAGTATATATTAGTATATATATTAGTATATACTAGTATATACAAGTATATATTAGTATATATATTAGTATATACAAGTATATATATAAGTATATATTAGTATATATACAAGTATATATAAGTATATATTAGTATATACAAGTATATATTAGTATATACAAGTATATATACTAATATATATTAGTATATACAAGTATATATTAGTATATATATATTAGTATATACAAGTATATACTAGTATATACAAGTATATACAAGTATATATTAGTATATATAAGAGTATATATAAGTATATATTAGTATATACAAGTATATTTTAGTATATATATTAGTATATATAAGTATATACAAGTATATATATTAGTATATATTAGTATATATATTAGTATATATTAGTATATATATAAGTATATACAAGTATATATATAAGTATATACAAGTATATATATAAGTATATATTAGTATATATACAAGTATATATAAGTATATATTAGTATATATAAGTATATATTAGTATATACAAGTATATATTAGTATATATATTATGAATATACAAGTATATATAAGTATATATATATTAGTATATACAAGTATATATTAGTATATATTAGTATATACAAGTATATATTTGTATATATATTAGTATATATAAGTATATATTAGTATATACATGTATATATTAGTATATATATATTAGTATATACAAGTATATATTAGTATATACAAGTATATATAAGTATATATATTAGTATATATTAGTATATACAAGTATATATAAGTATATATATTAGTATATATTAGTATATATATAAGTATATAAATTTATAAGTAAAGTATAAGCACTTATGGATGAATTATAAATTGAAATTTATAAATAATCTATATAAGTGAATTTATAAAGTTAATTTAACAAAATTTTGAAAAATCCATTTTGTTTCAAAAGAAGGATGTCAAATTTTCAAAAATTTTGAACACTTAAATTCCCTCTTTTATTTCCAAAAAAAATTTCATTTGCCCCCATTTTACCAAAAATACTTAAATTCCCGTCCTTGTATTCACAGATGTTTAAGAGCGCGTGTTCTTTCTGGGGAAAACACAAATCCTTTCTGGGGAAATTAAGTGTTTAAGCGCGCGTGTCCTTTCACAGATTTTGCCAAAAACACTATCGTCGCCGGCTATCCTTTCAAGACTGGGGAGGCTTGTGCATTGCTGAGGAGCAGTTCGCCGATGACGTTAGGTTCGTCTTTCTTTTCTGTCTCTCTCTTAACAAAGCAAACAACAACAAGAACAGGCTTTGTTTGTATCAAAGAGAGCGCAGTCTCCTAACAACCATGGTTGAAACCAGGCGTGGTTCTTCTTCATCCAAACCTCTCCGCCAGTCACTGTCTTTCTCTCTCTCCATCGAGCACCAAGCTATGGATTCCATCTTTCAAGGCATCAGATCGAGAGAACTCACCGGTTTCAGAGGTACTCGATTCTTCTACTTCTCTCTTTCTGCCGCTGTTTGCATATATTACACAATCAGTAATATTTTTTTGAAATCAGTTCAAAAGCCTCCGTATATCGGTGATAAGGCAACTGATTTTGCTGAATTTAAAGCCCTAGCTGTTGAACACAGCGGTGAGGAGACCCCTCCCTTGGCCATTTCTTTTGGCAAGGTACAATTTCTATATATTTTTCAATTAAATTGTGATTTTATGATTTTTGTTTACTAAATTATGATATTTTTTTTAAAAAATTTGTTAGACAAGTAAAAATTCCCATATTTTGGCTGTGTCTGACAAGGATGGCTTCGTGAGCTTGTTTGATTCTCGTAAGAAGTTCTCTGTTTACGCATCTCATCAAGAATGCTCAGGTTTTTTGCCTATTTCACTATAATCGTAACTGAGTTTTTTCTTTTTTGAAATTTTAATCGGTGAATAATCTGTTTTATTTTATTTTTTTAATTTCTCACATTTTGATTTTAATATTATGCAGATAAAGCAAGAATCAGTTACTGGGTAGCTCATCAGAATGCAATATTTGATATATGCTGGCTCAAGGTGATTAACCACTTCCAGTTCCACATCTTATAAGTTACATGTTTTGCTATGAATATGAACAATGGTCAATCTGCTTGGTTGGTGTTTGATGTTTTGTGCTTAGGTTTGCCTGTTTTGTGGTTTGAGTAGAGCACAAACACTATAAATTAAATGAAGTAGAAGACAGTGGTTATGTGTCAACTCGAGCACAAGTTGATTGGTTGCATCGTCCATAAAATTGGTTTATCTTTCTATAAATGGCTAATGTAACTATAATTCCACTTACCTGATAAAGATATAGACTCAAAATTGATGAATTTCATCTTCATTTAGTGCTAATGTAAGCATGTTCTTAAATTTCTCAGGAAGATACCGCAAGTTATATCTTTTCTTGCATCAATGAGCACATCGTTTAGAATGGGACTGAATGCAATATCTGCCCATCACTGAACATCAGTACTACTAGTGCTTCTGCTCCAATTAATTTGCAACCTTGAACATTTGGCCTGCTTAAAACACTCTTTAAAATTTATCCATAGTGATCCTCCTCGCATTAGAGTACTAGCTTTGTATTTACCACATGTGGCTAACCAAAATTTGATTCATTTTTCAGTGGCTACGCAGAGGCAACTTGGAGTATAGTGATGCCGACATCAACGAGATTAGGATTGACTTCGCCAAATATTTCATGAAGCGTCATTCAAGTTGAAGTTAATAGTATATTTCAGTGATATATGTATAGTGTTGATTTTTTTTTAGTTTGTTAATATGTTGAATGGTTGAATTTGTGGAGGTTTTTTTATTCCCAAATTTGCAATCCTCCATTGTAAAGTGTTGTCTTATATGTATAATGTACAGTTTAACAGATAATGGTAGTGAAATGAAAATGAACATTGAAACTATTGTCTAATATTCAGTGTGCCACATTAATTAACTGTTGTTTTTAGCGTCCTTCTACAACGGTTTTAGATTAATTGCAATCCTTCTGTAACACCCAATCTCAGCCTACGTTTATAGACCAAGATGGACTGTTATCTCATAATGATTGTGTCTTAATATTTTACTTAGCCAATTTTAAGTGCAGATTTTTAAAAAAATTTGCCAGAGTTTCCCCTATATTTAGGGGTCCCAAGTGTCGCCAAAACTGATTTTTTTTTAAAACAATTTTGTTCTCAATCCAACAATCTCAATCAATCTCAAACACTTCCATAGTCGAACTCCTTATATCCTCCACTACAACCTGCATTAAAGTTTCACACTTCTATACACACATCCATACACACTAATTCATACAACATACATTAGTTAATATACTTAGCACACGTACTTTGGTCTTTTACTAGTCATACATACAATTCTTAGTTACACTAACATATGTACATGCCATTCTAGATACATTACTTATAATATCTTTCTATCCGAAGAGTTGCCAATACCAGCTGCTCGGAACACTGCAGAAACCAGCTTCTCACTCAACCTACGAGTTTAGAAAGGAAACTAAACTCGCTAAGCGTTTGCTTAGTGGGTACATAAATCATTGCATTTCATAAATAAAATAAATGAGTAATTCAAAACATGCATTTGAATACTTTAATTAAATGAATAAGATATAAACATAATGATAACAGATTAAATCCCATATTCTGAATTTATAAATTACTCATTTTGCTTTTATCAATTTAGGTGCTCTACTGGTCTAACAGAACATCAGCGGATAAGGAAGAGTCGTGATAAACATATCTCATCATGGTGATAAACATATCTCATCATGATCATATTTCATTATCTTTCATCATAATTCTTGCACATGTGTCAATGGCCATTATCATTGCATCATTGATCATATCATTGTAATCATCGGCCTTCAGCCGGTATATCATATCATGTCATAAGCAGTACTGCAATAATAGTATGATGCATCATACCCTTATCTCAAGGGTTCTGTCATAACCAAGTAGAGCATAAATAATTTATTAAATTACTTTGATCATGATATTCAATAAGCCATGATTTGTCCATAATGCATGTATTGTCGGAATAGCTTGTCATGATGCCTTTCTGATCATTTCCAATTCTCCTTCATGTCATTTTATATGATTTAACATCAATCCATATCATAATATTCAAGTTTTAACACATTTAGAAAAATGACCAAATAAATAGTAGCACGGCGCGTAAAATCGGCAACGCAATGGCGCGCGATAACTAAATGGTAAAATCTGTTTTTACTGCTGAAAATCAGTCCACTTTGGCAACGGTTTTGACCAAGTAAACAAACTTATTTTTGGCTGAATTTTTGCAGGAAAACACTTTCATAAGTTAACTAAATGCATGTAAAATTTCGTCGAAAAATTCTTTCGTTTGCCCCTTCAACGGACTGCCCAAAATGAAAGCTGCAGAATAGTGCCCAAAAGGGACCATTCGGCCCAATTTTCCAAACTTGAGGGAAATTCATTTTTTTCTTGCAAAATTGATTTTTAAAATCCTTTTGTGATACCATTGAAGGACTAAGGGTCCCTCTTCCAAAAATCAAACCAAAGGAGTGATTAAAACTCAACAAAGTTTATGAATAATTGCATAAATTTAGCTAGTTTGTTTTGTTTCCATTCTTTTCACAATCAATTGATTACAAATGGTTCAAGAGCACTTTCCCACATATTTACCAAACATAATAACATCATTTCAAAACCATTTCAAAAATCCCATAATGCAAAATATGTGAATTAATTGAAAAGGCAATTATTTAAGTACCAAACCTTAATTCTTTTCACTTGTTTCTAGTTCTTTTATGTCTTCTTTGCTTCCTTCTCTCTCACTTCTTGATTTCCTATAATTTTCATAAAATCCATGTCAAGAACATAATAAAATTTAAGTGCTTCATGCCTTCTTTTGCTAACTAAACTACTAGTCATCCTTTTTATCCTTAATCTTATATGTGCAAATCACCTCTTTCACTTTTCTTCAACTTCTTAAATTTTCTATACTCATCATATTTATTCTTTCATTTTTATCTTACAAATACTATAACCAATGAAAGAAATAGAACCATAGATGAATTTCCTTACCTCAAAATCTTATTCCCCACCCACGTTTGCAATCTCTCTCAATTCTCCAAATTTAGCTACTTAGAAAAAAAAACAATCTCTCTCTCTTTTCCCTTTCTCTTATTTTCGGCCAAGCAAGAACAAAGAGAGTTCTTTGCTTTATTTTTGTGGTGTTCTCTCCTCCAAATGGCAGCCAAGAGAGGTTGATAGGTCATGGTATAGATGTTGATTTCCCATTGGTACACATATGTGAGAAAATGGCCAATTCTCATTGGTCCAAATGTCTCCTTCTTTAATTTATTTATAACTCAAGCCCTTGGACTTCATTTTAATTATATTTTGGCCCCTCAACCTCATTGTGCTGTAATTTTATGGTCTAAGGTGTGAAAAGACCAAAATACCCTCCGGCGGTTACTCGTTCGTAACTTTTAAACCGTGCACTTTCACCGAATGCTGTGGTACACTTTTTGACTCAGTTTTTCCTCTACTTTTTATTTTTGAGATCCTTTATTACTTTCGAGACACTTTTAAAAATGACCATGATGCCCCTGGTCAAAATCCCCTATATCTTCCAAACCGTGCTTTTTCGGGAAAAACCGTGTCGCACTGTTACTGTCCGATTTTTCTCTACTTTCCATTTCTGGAGTCTGTTATGTGCACTATTAAGGACCTCCGGAACAACTTTTGGTAATTACGGTCACCTCCCCAAAACTTTACAATCCTTTCAAATAGGTCCTTTCAATTTTACTGAACTTCCCTTCACTTCGCGCTTTTGAGTAGCTTCTCGGGAGGGTTCCTCTTACTGTACATGGACGTACTGTACATATGTACAAATTGGGTCGTGACACCTTCATTAGACAACGGTCAAAAAGCGTTGTCTAAACCTTCATCAGACAACGGTTAAAAACTGTTGTATGATATAACTAAAAATCGTTGTGGAAACCATCTTCAGACAACGGTTAAAAACCGTTGTCTGAAATGCTATCAGACATCGCCTCAATAGACAACGGTTTTTGTCTTCATCAGACAACGGTCAAAAAGCGTTGTCTAAACCTTCATCAGACAACGGTTAAAAACCGTTGTCTGAAAATTTAGAAACCGTTGTCTGACAATTTAGAAACCGTTGTGGAAACCATCAGACAATGGTTAAAAACCGTTGTCTGAAAAATTAGAAAACGTTGTCTGAACCATCATCAGACAACGGCCAAAAACCGTTGTCTAATAAAATTAAAAACCGTTGTGCAAACCGACATCAAACAACGGTTTTAAAACCGTTGTCTGAAATGCTATCAGACATCGCTTCAATAGACAACGGTTTTTGTCTTCATTAGACAACGGCCAGAAAGCGTTGTCTGATTCAGTTTTCCTTATAGTGTATATATATTGAGTATATACAATTTATCTCTCTAAATATTTATTTAATTTCTCCAAAATTATGGATGTTACAGTGATTGATTGTTTGATATATGTTTGTGATCTATTTTTCTTTATTCATGTTAATATATTATTGAGCCTAATGCTTATAATTACTTGGCCACCAATTTTATGATTCTAGATTAGTGAATAACTCTGAGAGGAATATTCATTGATTGGAATTAGATAATAGAATCACAAGAAAATAATTAGTATGAAAGTATTCAATTTGACTTGTGTGAAATAATATGAATGATTGTGTAACAACCATATACTCTATATAAGTACTATACATATATCCTGTATACATACAATACGTATATAAAATATAAAGATGTCATGTTTCAGTATTATTTAAATACCTGACCTTAGTTCCATAGTAATGATACATTTTTAATTAAAGAAAATTTACAAAACCATTATACTTTTGATTATAATACATATATATAAATTACATTGTCTTTTCCAAAATTCACTTATGTACATATACATTTTTTTTTATCAAAATACAATATAATAAAATTGTACAAGTATGCACCACCTTCTAGTTGGTCTCGAACTACTCTTACTCTTCTTGTGGCACAACTATTTGACTCTCAGATCAACCATCTACTCACCTGCGCGATTTACACAACCATGCTAAGCTCGAAACTTTAGTAGTACAAATAATTATTATATACATACATTACAGAAATTCATACTCACATACTAACATCATTTATCATATTCTTATCATGTTTTCCATTTTCAATGCACTTTTCATATCTTTTCACTAATTTTATAATTTATATATATCTTTAACATTAGTCACAATTCAATTGCTTATCATAATATTCATGAAACAATACACACAATTTCCACGTCCATATACATATTACACATCACATTATATTTCCATAATCTCATTTTCAATATCAAGACTTAGCTCTGCTCAAGTCTTTCAACAATTCATTTCTCATCATTTAACATATTTTCTTAAGCCACATTCCTTTTCAGTAATTTGTTTATGTATTGTGATCATATAATTTCATGATCACCTTCATATATCTCATAACATTATATCTTAATATATTACTCAATTATTCCACAATTCATAATTCACATAAAAACAAATATAAGCATGGTCCCAAAAGAATCTAATATGCTATTCAAATCCCAGAGTTACTGCTTTGGTCCTAGATGACACCATGTGTCTAGCCCGAAGGCAAATCATAATCACAATAAGGATTACCTCATATGTAACATCCCAACTAGGCTTCAAGGACTAGGCCCAACCCAGCTTCAATGGTCTGTTACATCATGTAACACCCAACTAGTTTTCAAGGACCAAGCCCAACCCAGCTTCAAGGGACTGTTACGTTTTAGGCATGCCGCCAAACACAAAACTCTAAAAATTGAATAACATACTAGGCACACAATTCTTTCATAATTCTATTATCAATATCTTTCTCATTTTCTCAAGATCAAGCTAAGCATAATGCCTCAATTATCTCATTTATATCAATATAGTCATCACCAATGTCACACCATTTTTAATGTATACATAACAAATTACATTACTCATACATTTCGAGTCATTATCATATTTTGCACATAGTTCACATTACATATAATGCATTTGTGACATTAGATAAATCATAGCATATTACTTATGCACCAACAATGTAGTAAGTAACTTAAAACATTTTCCAACCAAATATGTTAAGTCCAAATGTAATGCAAATATAAGCAATTATTCCAAATTTGTACTTACCTTATGAAACACACCAAAATAAGCCTTAAAACTTCCTCTAACCTTCTCTTTTAAGTTGCCCTTCAACACTAAGGTTGGGCAAACTACTCTCTCTCAATGTCTATACCAAATGTGATCGTAAACAACCATTTAGTATCACATTCTAAGGCATTCTTAACATTCAAATCATTTAAATAGGAATTACAAATGAAAAACAACAAAAAGAGTTATCCTCAAGTGACACGCCCAACAACACAGACGTGTTAATGACCGTGTCATTAACTCATTCATACAGAAGCATTGACACGTCCAATGACATGGGCGTGTCACTGCCCGTATCATTCATTCTGTCTTATAGAAGCATTGACATGTCCAACAACACGGACGTGTTCATGGCCATGTCAATTATCTTATCTCACAGTAGCCACAATACGTCCAATAACATGGCCGTGTTAATGGTCGTGTCATCAATATTAAACTCAGCACCGTTGACACGCCCAATGACATGGCCGTGTCAAGCAAAAGTTCTATATTTTGAACTCTCATCCATATGAACACAATCATTCCAAAATCAATACTACAACACTCTTGATCATCATCTTAGTTTATATTCATAATTCACCCATCAATTCAACACTTATATAACTCCAACATATCATAATAATAATCATTATATAATTCATTTATACAATCATCCATGTATCAATTTACTCAATTCCCAACTCATTTATACCAAACCCTTACTCTTTTCCTTATCACCCTTATTTCTCAATTTCAACTACTCATCATCATCTTCACAAATAATTATATTTTCATCATGTAAGCACTAATTCAACATATATATATACTTCAACATTTCATTATAATCATAATATTCAATTAATCATCACTTTCTCTCACTAATCATATCACATATAAACTCAAAATCTATAAAAATCAACTCAAGGAAGAGAGCACTTACTTGAATTCTTTGCCAAATCTTTAATATCCACCTTCAATTCTCTTAAGACTCTTATGAATTTGGTGTGTATATGAACAAGATCACAATCTTCTTTCTCTCTCTCTATTTCCACGTTCAAAGAGGAAGAAGAAGAAGAAAGAAAGAAAGAAAGAGAGAAAGCTCTCTTTTAAATTTTCAACCTTATCTTGTATATATATAATATAATATAATTATTTCCACCTAAATTTTCCCACCAATAATATTTGTCTTTCTTTTGACTTTCATTTCTCCTTTCTCTTGTCATTATTATCATTATTATCATTATTATTATTATTAATTAATTATTTACAATTTACTTTTCCTACACCAATGTATACATCATGTATGCATGGTATATATATTGATATATGTATATGTCTTATATATTGTATTTCTATTTCCCATATATTTCAAATACAATATATATATATATAACATCCTTCATACACATCTATCTCTTATTATATTTTCTTTACCTATTTCACCAACATACTCTCTCATAACTACTATTCCAAAGTACATCAAAAATCGGGGTATTACAATTCTCTCCTCCTTAAATAATTTCATTCTCGAAATTATCCAGTACGATAATAATCCATCCTTAACAAAATACCATCTTAAATTGTCATATGAATTTAATCATATTATTAAATTATTGTTTTATCAAATCACAAAACCTCTACTCTCCCCCTTAGGGTCAATCATCTTCTCCCAATTTCATAACTCATCACTGTATATATATATATATATATATTTATTTATTTTCTAAACAAAGTAATCATGATAACTCATTACATTACTAATCAAATTATCATTAGACAAGAATCAGTTCATCTTATTAGTATATATACCTCACCTATCTATTATGCTCAAGATTTTTTGTCACTTTATCATTTTATAAATATACTCTCTTAACTTTAAATTTAAAGGTTATTGAATTATATCTTAACATTGACTATCCCGTCACCACAGTCATTTTCAGAATTGTATCATTGTTTATCTATCTCTTTCTTATATTTATAAATAGACACTTGTCAAACCTTAATTGATAACAATTTTCTTATTTCTGATACACTTAATTTCATTTTTTAATATGTTCCTCACTCAGCATTAACATTAACACAATGCCTTTAAACTTACTTTACTGATAATCAACCTTTTTCCTTTTATAATCATTTACAATTGATATACCTTAACTCATTTCATGTTCAAACAAATATCAGAATATTATATCATATACAGTATCACATATCTCTCACACTCTTAATACAACTATACATATTAAATCTCAATAATGATTCGCAGCCTTAGCGAAATCTAGATCAATTGATCTAACTATCACAATATACCAACCTCGCAATCTTATTCAATTCAAGCCAACAATTAACTTATTTAAACTTATCATTATATTTCAATATATGACCTAACTCTATTAGGTCAAACTTATATTCAAATTCTAGTCTCTTCGGATCCATCATTTCAACTTTCTGAAATTAATGATTGTTTATAACAAATCACTTCAAATTATTTTTCAATATTCATATTTTTTTTTCTATTATCTCTATACAATTTCCACATAATTCTCATGATTATCTCATACTATATTCATTACCCATAGTTCATTCGCTTAAACATCATTTCCACCAACTTATTCACATTATACCATATTTGAACCTATTCAATATAACTCTCAGTCACATTTTGTAATTTCTCCCATTTATCATCTCCTCACATTTCCATACCATTACTATATTTACATAATCACTTTCCTATCACATTATCCATAACTCATTATATTTTCACAATTCTCTTCTCTTTCCAAACTTTATATAATTATAAACAAATTTTTAACATAAAAAATTATAAGATACAACTATACAAACCATAAATCTTGACCATATTTCTTGAAGCATAACTATCAATCTCACCAAAACTATCATACAGTCATATCATCTTAGGCCCATGCCCGTGGATAACAAAACTAATCGGCCAATATACTAAACAAATCATACGGCCATGGCACATTAATAGTCACGCCTGTGGCTCATAAATCAATACTGCCCCTTTATCATTCTTCTTCAAACATTTCCAATCACAATACTAAGTTCGTATCGCAAAGATCACATATTCATTCTCTAAACTTTTGCTACACAAAGAGTTAACACATTTCAACTTTGTTTCAAAGCAATTTACTCTTGATCACTTGATTATCATTAGCCTAACTCATGTTTCAACAATATTATCATTAACATCTCTTACATATATGCATTCGATCATATGCAAATTTTACACAATTTTTCATTTATTACTCCATTTCTAATCTATCTCTTACAAAAATTTTCATTCATTATACTTCCCTTTTTCCTTACAATCTCTTATTATACACATATACATAGAACATTTCCACACACAAATACTTTGGGCCCAAAACATTATACAATCATCAAGTTCAACTATTACAATAACAATTTCATCGTCTAGTGTTACTCGAGTTCATTCTCACTCTCAATTTCATCACATAGTCTAGCTCTGCACAGGTCATGACTGAATCTCTCTTAGGTCTACTAATACATGCAATATCATTCTCAATATCACTAGACAAGTAATTGTATAAGATAACAAACACACAATAGCCTTTTTTTATCATCCGCATACACATTCATAATGTGACTTACTTTCCACATTTTCTTACATATTACAATTGCGTTCATATTGAAAAACTCATCTCACATATCATATACATGTGTACACATAATCATACAATTATACTTAATTCCTCTTTTACATACAATCTATACAAATTTAACATTTATCACATTTCAGTGAACATTATCATTTCTCATTCTTCTGACATGACTTAGGTTATTCATCTACTCAACATATATATACACTCTGACCATAGCATAATTAATATTTTTTTTAACCACCCTTCTCTTAAATAATTTCCTTGTTATATTTTTTTTATAACACTTCACATAAATCTTAGTCACATTTCCAGTGTGACATCTCTCTCACATTTTTTTATGCATTTATCATACCCTTCATATCCATTTTCATCATTTCCAATCCAATTACCTAAAGTAACTCATTTTCACTTGCTTAATCATTTCCCTTTATTTCATAATAAATTTTTATATTATCAACCACATTACACATTACATAATACTTTCATAAGCAATATTATTCATTCAAAATAGCTCATATGCTTAATATACATTAAACTATTAGTATCTAAGTAATCCTCATTAAAATTCCATTAAAACTCCAAACTCTCAACTTACTACTTTACTTAAACTTCAATCTACTAATCTCATTTTTTATTTAAATTTAAAAACATTATTTATATAATTATATAACATCAAAACACATCATTTTCACAATTATGAAAACCCGTTTCAAAAATCCAAATTTCACATATTACCACCCTTAACGTGAGCTTTAACAACACCCAAGCATATCACATTTCTAACATTAAAATCACAATATTTGTATTAAACAACACTAATATATCTCCTCACATTAACCAACATCATCTATTTTAAAAACATTAACTTTACATAACCAAACCCTAAATTTTCACACCTTGTCCATTTCAATCAACCAACCCAAAATTCCCCCATACTCTTTTCATTTTAATATCATATCTACCCATTTTAACAATCAAACAATATTTTCTCTCTCTAGCAATCCAAACATAGTCTTTATTAGAAAGAGAACCAAGCTTTAGAGAAGAGGTACTTATATAAATCTTGATGATTTTTTTAACTCATTTCCAACATTATTCTCATATTCATTCTCTTATAACCTATTTCACAAACACATTTCAATAAACAATAATTTCAAAATTAGTTTTACTTAAATAAACTCCAATTTTTAATTTATCAATTAAACTTATACAAATTTTTTTCATATCATTTCTTTCTCTAGCTTTACTTTCATGTAAAGCCTCATTCACACACTATCATCCAACTCATGTAATTAAAATATATCACATCACAATTCACATAATGCCACATCCGAGACCAACCTAGGTATTAATGCATATACATGTATCACAACTTTCATTTTTCAAAAATTTCCATCTCTTTTTTTTTTTTAAAATCTCCTTAGGCTGAGAATCTCAAACATAAGCTCTGATACCAAAATAATTGTAACACTCATATACTCTATATAAGTACTATATATATACCCTGTATACATATAATATGTATATAAAATATAAGGATGTCACATTTCAGTATTATTTAAATACCTTACCTTAGTTCCATAGCAATGATACATTTTTAATTAAAGAACATTTACAAAACCATTATACTTTTGATTATAATACATATATATAAATTACATTATCTTTTTCAAAATTCACTTATGTACATATACATTTTTTTTTATCAAATACAACATAATAAAATTGTACATGTATGCACCACCTTCTAGTTGGTCTTGAAATACTCTTACTCTTCTCGTGGCACAACTATTTGACTCCCAGATCAACCATCTACTCACCTGTGGGATTTATACAACCTCGCTAAGCTCGAAAGCTTAGTAGTACAAATAAATATTATATACATATATTACAGAAATTCATACTCATATACTAACAGCATTTATCATCATATTCTCATCATGTTTTCCATTTTCAATGCACTTTTCATATCTTTTCACTAATTTCATAATTTAAATATATCTTTAACATTAGTCACAATTCGATGGCGTATCATAATATTCATGAAATAATACACACAATTTCCATGTCCATATACATATTACACATCACATTATATTTTCATAATCTCATTTTCAATATCAAGACTTAACTCTGCTCAAGTCTTTCAATAATTCATTTCTCATCATTTAGCATATTTTCTTAAGCCACATTCCTTTTCAGCAATTTGTTTATGTATTGTGATCATATCATTCCATGATCACCATCATATATCTCATAACATTATATCTTAATATATTACTCAATTATTCCACAATTCATAATTCACATAAAAACAAACACAAGCATGAGCCCAAAAGAATCTAATATGTTATTCAAATCCCAGAGTTACTGCTTTGGTCCAAGATGACACCATGTGTCTAGCCCGAAGGCAAATAATAATCACAATGAGGATTGCCTCATATGTAACATCCTAACTAGGCTTCAAGGACTAGGCCAAACCCAGCTTAAAGGGCCTGCTACATCATGTAATACCTAACTAGGCTTCAATGACTAAGCCCAACCCAGCTTCAAGGAACTGTTACATTTTAGGCATGCCGCCAAACACAAAACTCTAAAAATTGAATAACATACTAGGCACATAATTCTTTCATAATTCCATTATCAATATCTTTCTCATTTTCTCAAGATCAAGCTAGGCATAATGCCTCAATAATCTCATTCATATCAATATAGTCATCACCAATGTCTTTGCATACCATTTTTAATGTATACATAATAAATTACATTACTCATATATTTTGGGTCATTATCATATTTTGCACATAGTTCACATTACATATAATGCATTTGTGACATCAGATAAATCATAGCATATTACTCATGCACTAACAATGTAGTAAGTAACTTAACACATTTTCCAACCAAATGTGTTAAGTCCAAATGTCATGCAAATATAAGCAATTATTCCAAATTTGTACTTACCTTATGTGTAAAACCCTTGGTTTTTGAATGATTTTAAGTCTAGGGGCAAAATGGTAATTTTGCACCTTAGGGGCAAAATAGTCATTTTGTGCCCTCATATGTTGTTTGAACATAATTTGATGGTTTGAATGTCTTTTTGATACTCAGGACGACGAGACGGACGTTTTGAGTATAATATTGTATTTTTGGGTGCCGAGGGTATTTTCTTCATTTTTGGATTTTTCATCGTTTTCGGTATTTTCGGGTATTATTATGCTTAAAACATATTTATAAATTATTTTGGGTTAAAGTTTGAAGTTAAAAATAAATTTGAGTTGATTTTGTGAATTTTATGGTTTTGGGTAATTTTTTATGAAAATAAATAGTTTTGAGGTGTTTTTAATTAAAATAAATTAGATTGGGGTCAAAATATATTTTTAAAAGTTTTCTTTCCTATAAATAGGTCCTAGGTTTGATGGAGGAAGGTTTTAGATCACTTTAAATTCGGGTGGCTTAAAAAAATAGGGTTTTAGGCAAAAATTAGAGGGCCTGTCGTTTTGGTCTTGGCGCGCAGAGGAGGCAGTGTCGTTCGGCGAGAGGTTTGTGTCGTTTGACGGAGAGGCGCGGGCCAGGGCTTCGTCGTTCGGCCTGCGAAGCTCTGTCGTTTGGCCTGCTGCGGCGTGGCTCGACCTGTCGTTTTGCTTCCCTTTCCAGCAGCAGCAATTTTTGATATTTTGTGTGTTTTGAGGTTTTTCTTCCACCCTTTTGCTTTGATTTGACTCCCATCTACCTAGAACATGTTCACATTATATTGGGTTGGTATTTTTCTTAATTAATTTGGCTAAATTCGAATTATTATTTAATTAAATTGATTTTTACAAAATAGGTTAGGTTTTGGGGTTTTTATTGTTTTGAGGGATTTTGGTTATTGAATTAATTGATTGGGCTAGTGTGTTGGGTTCTGAAATTTGATGAATGTATTGAATTAGGGTTTGATTGAATTGATTTGGGTATTAGGGTTTTCGAATTAATTGTTTTCTTTGAGTTTTTGGATGATTTAATTCTCTGCTGAAGTTTGATGTTAGTGTTGTATGTTGCTTGATTTTTAATTAAATATTGGAACATGATAAAAATCTAAAATTTGGATATGTGGCTCGAAATTGAGTCTAGTTTATGAGAAAAATAATTTTTGGGATTTTGAAGCATCGTATATTTTTGGAAAATTCAAGTTTTCTACTGTTGTCTGACGAACTATACTGTAGATGCGATTGCATCATCTGTAACTTTCAAAATTCATATTAAAATGTGTAAAAATGTTTTAGATTTTATTTTCATATATGTTGAAGTTCTGGAAGTCTAATTTACAAGAAAAATATGTTGGGTTATGTTTTTGTTGTTATATTTTTGAAATAATTAGATCTTTCTACTGCTGTCAGTATACCTTGTGAGCTGTATACTGTTATGAATAAAAATTGGTTGAGAGACTTCTAAGTCTCAAAAAATTATGAAATTTTGGTAGGATACTTTTTAGATATCAAATTAACTTTTGGTTGAGAATTATAAATTTTGCATATACTGGTTAATTGTTTTGAATTTTACAAGTTGACACTCGTTATTCAGGTTTATCGGTAAAATTGTATTTGGTGAATATTGATTATTTAAGTAAGGTATTTGATAAATTTAAATTGTAAGGACTTTTTAATGATGCTTTATATTCTGGAAAGCAAGTTTAAAGGTGTGGTATTATGACGTTTAAGTTATGATTGGTTGACAAAAAGGTTTAACCTTGTTATGAAAACTATTGAATTGCGTGCATTCACATCATGCATTCCCATTTGCACTTGCATACATTTGTAAGGGTGGTTGTTAATTGATGGTTAATGGTTAGGCGGTGGTCCAGCAGCACCTTAGACTTTGGGTGGCGGATTGCTTAGCTGACTGTTAGACCAGGTAAGTTCTATGGGTGTATTTGAACTGTTTGTATTGTGCTACTTGCTAACAACTTATATATATATAAACCCTTCTTATAATATATTATCCTTTCTATATATTTACTAGACTATTCTTTCGAACTCAACCTCGCATGCTTTAGGAGATAGAGAAACTTGCACGTGATTGTATTTATGTGAGAATATTGAATTTGATATTACTTGTGCTGTGTGATGGTGTGTCATGAAGGGGAAGGAGGTTACTGAGGCTTAATGCATATACTGTTTACTGAGGCTACATGCCTAATTACTGATTACTGTACTGTACTGAGGAGTTATAAGGGCGGATGTGACTGATATTATACTGTACTGTTTACTGATTGGTGACCCCGACACACCATCTTGATTGCTTAATTTGTGAATGTATTATATGTACTGCTTATATAACTGTTAGATGTTTCTCTGCCTCTCATAGGCTTACTGGGCGTCTATATAAAGCGCTCACACCCTTACAGATTGTCTTGCAGGTTTACAGTGATTGCCTTCATCTATCTTCTTTCCATTTGTGTTTATCGGTCCTTCTGCTTAGAGATTTCCGGATATTGAACTTTTGGGCGGATTGAATCCGAATCCCTTTTTGTGTAATAAGTAGAACTTGTCTGCTTTAGATTTCCCGAATGATTTTATTAGGATTTGATTATATTGATGGTTTGCATTTGAACTAGGATTGAGGATTATATAAGTATTGAACTGTTTTGCACTTAGACTGTTATGAATGTTTCTAAGGCTTATGTGGTCGGACTTCGGTTTGGCTGCATGCCGGTCGTGGCCCCTGGGTTGGGTCGTGACATTATGAAACACTCCAAATAAGCTTTAAAACTTCCTCTAACCTTCTCTTCTAAGTTGCCCTTCAACACTAAGGTTGGGCAAACTACTCTCTCTCAATGCCTATACCAAATGTGATCATAAACAACCATTTAGTATCACATTCTAAGGCATTCTTAACATTCAAATCATTTAAATAGGAATTACAAATGAAAAACAACAAAAAGAGTTATCCTCAAGTGACATGCCCAACAACACAGGCATGTTAATGACCGTGTCATTAACTCATTCATACAGAAGCATTGATACGTCCAATGACATGGGCGTGTCACTGTCCGTGTCATTCATTCTGCCTTACATAAACATTGACACGCCCAACAACACGGGCTTATTCATTGCCGTGTCAATTATCTTATCTCACAGTAGCCACGACACGTTGTTGCGCTCAAATTAACTCTACCACAAAGCGTCACTCGCAAGTATACGAGGTAGCTATAGCAAAGGTGATCACCCCAAGGTCGTTCTCTCAAGGAAGCCAAAGTAGGTAATTGATTATCAAATTAAAAGTAACAAGTAATTGAAGAAATTTAAATTGCAAGGTAATGAAAAGGTTTAATTGAAGTTTGAAAACGATAAAAGTAACTAAAAACTGATGTTTTGATTCACTTGATAAAAGGGTCTAGGGTTTGCACTTCTTTACTACTCATATGTATGAACGGTTATTCCACTTAACTAATTTAATTTCTAAGATTAAATCTCAAACAACTTAATTAATTGAGTCAAGGAAATAAGCTCTCGCATTCAAACCTCTTACAACTAATCTTGTTATAATTGAAACAATCTTTTTAATAGGTTATATCTCTAATTCACCTAAGTCCTTAATTGAATTGTTCCAGCATTAGATTTCATCTCTCAATCCATCATCTAATACCTAAAACACACAATTGGTGGCCAGTCAATTATATGTTAACAATATTTCATTCAATAAAGGCTAAAGAAATCATTAGTTAAGAGAATAACCAATTCATACAATTCATCGCAAATCCATACAAACCCTAGACTAGATTAAATTAGTTCATGACGTTATCAAACATGCTCATCTCATTAATAATCAAAGAAATCAATTTAGACATGATAATGTTCATAACACAATTTCAATGAAACCAAAGAGACAAAGTTTAAGAATAAAACCAAGTTACAAACTCCTTGAAGCTTTTGATGAATCTCTTGATCGAATCTTGCAAGAAGGATGAAACAATGGCACGAACAATCTAATCTAAACTAGTTTAATCCAAAGTAAAATAAAAATCCAAGAAAACAAATGTTTAAACCCTAAGATCTCTCTCAGACGGCTAAACTTTGCTCTCCAAAAATCGTCCACACCCAAACCCTAGCTTTTATTTTCCTTTTATATGAATCGTACGCGTTAAAAATCCGATGCAGGCTTGGAACATGAGGGACACGGCCAGGTGATGAGGGACACGGCCGTGTGAGGGCTTGTTGGAGGGACACGGCCACAAGACACGGCCGTGTCCCCTGCATGTGTCCTCCTCTGTTGCTTTTGATCTTCTTTTCTTCTTTGTTGAATGACACGGCCACATGGAGCTTGTCTTGGCCGTGTGAGTGAGTTGGGAGGGACACGGCCACATGACTTGGCCGTGTCCCTTGCCTGTGTTCGCTTCTGTGTAATTGTTGATCTCCCTTTCCTTTGGTAACAAGTGGGACACGGCCAAGTCAAGGTGACTTGGCCATGTTGCTCTTCTTTGGAGGGACACGGCCACATGACTTGGCCGTGTCCCTTGCTTGTGTCTGCTACTGGGATTTGTTCTTCCTTTTAACTTGGTATGGGACACGGCCAGTGACTTGGCCGTGTCCTCTGCCTGTGTCAGCTACTGCCCATTTCATCTTTAATTCGTTTCCTTGCCTGTTTTAACCTAACACAAAACTCAAAACAAACTTAAAACACGAAGTAAATAAACAATAGCCAACAAAACATAAACACAAACTAAAAATTAGATCAAAAACGACATAAAACTAAAAATAAACTAAAACTACACAATTAAAGAAAACACTAGACAAACTAACGAAATACCTAAATAAAACAATAATTAACATAATAAACAAGACACAAAACTTATAACAAAAACTAATAAAACAACTACCCCACACTTAAAACTTTGCTTGTCCTCAAGCAAATTCACATGGCATAAATTAAAAACTCAAACAACCTTAACTATAATTCCAGTACATAGATGAAATACTTTAAGACATCAGACATAAATAATTGCAATGTCCTTCAATCAAGATTTTCTTAACTCATTCATTGATCCAGACATACAAATCTTATCTCTCATCTAAGTGTTTCACTCGATTTAAAAGGTTGATCACTCAAACCATTCATAACTGCATACTGCCATAAACTTGCTTAATTATCCAATCTCCCTCACTGATTTTTCTCAAGAAATAATCCGAAGGTCTTTCATTTGGATGTAATGGGGCTAAGGTAAAGGTGTGAGAAAAGACATTTAGGCTGGAGCATCAAGAAATGGAGTATCTAAATTAGACACTACTCTTGCTTAAGAAACTCACAACTCCCCAAATGACATACTCACCAATCCATTAATACTTCACATACTTGCATAAATACATGAGTCAACATTCCTCTTTTGATAACCAATGCTAGAACATATATGAATTTTGCATATATATATATATAACTTTTCTTTTATTTTCTTTCTTTTATTATTATTATTTTTTTTAAATATATATATATATATACAAAATTAAGAATTACATGGAACATCTAGCTTAAAAATGTAGAGGAAAAGAATAATGACTCTCAATCAAATACAATGTGCACAGTATGCATTTCAACCCCCAAATAGCAATTCCATTTTGTTGTTATTATATATATATATATATATTTTAAACTTGCTTACCCCACACTTTGAAACAAACCACCCTATTGTCATATCATAACACTCCATTCCTTAATGCAGGTATGATGAAAATAAGAACATGTTAAGTTGAGAAATGTGTTGATCAACAAGAAAAGGTCAAAGGCTTAACTTGGCTCACTAAGGAAATCAATATTAAGGGAGGTCTTTTAAGCTAAAAAGGGCCATCCTAATTTGCCTTCATCATTTTAAAACTTGAGATTAAATCATAATGTGAGTTCAATAAGTATGCAAAAGCAAACTCTAGAGATGCAACATCATGAAGGTGCACACTTAAGAAAAGAAAATCAATTGAAAATAATATCTAATCTGAGGCTCAAAACTCAACAGGTGGGTTTGCAAAGATTTATATGCCATGAATTGCAGAATGTGAAAATCGATCCTGAATGAATTCAACTGCAATTATCTATGCTGATACTAAAGTCTCAACTACAAAGCTAGAATCAAAGAAAAGATCGATAACTTTTCAACAATTATGCCATGCATAACACAATAAAACACAGCGATAAACAAAACATGAATTAAAGAAAAGCTTAAAGAGTACCCCACACTTAAAATTGACATTGTCCTCAATGGAAAACAAAAATAATAAATAAAAAGAGTGAAAGGACAACCTGTCTTCCATGTACCTGGTGAGGCAAAAACCCTAGCTTTCCATCACAAACACAAAAGTTTTATAACAAAAGTACAATAAAAATAGCCAAACACAAAAGTTCTAACATGAATAACAAAAACGAAAAATAAAACAAAAGTACACTAAATAAAATAAAGCAAGGACTGAAAATCTATGGAAAATGTGGGCGGGAAGATGATGCAGCTGAGGGGTGGAGACTCAAGATCGTCGCAAGGTTACTGTTAATCTGTTCCATCTACTGTAAGATCTCAACATGATTACGGTCCACCTTGCTATCCAGTCGATCCACTTTGCCCTCCAGGGCCTCAATCCTTAGAAGTACCTCTTGATGTTCCGAGACCAGAGCATCCTCATCTAAACCTAAAGAATCCGAATCTGACTCCTCTTCAACCCGGGCTCTCTTCTGCCTATCTCCCGGTGCTTCAGGCTCAGCTGAAGGCATCACAAAAGTCCCTCTCCTATGCACCACCATGTGCATCTTCTCAAGGGTAGCTAAATCCAAGGAATCATTACCCAAAATTCGAGTCATCCGAGTAGTACTCGGGTCAAAATCCTCAACAAGGGCTATTGCTAATGTAGTGATCAATCCTCCAACACAAATAGCCCCCCTCCTCTTATTAGCTGCAGTATCAAAAACATCGGCTAACCAATAGCCGGCACTAATATTCATTTCATTCAAAACACAGTCCAAGAAAAATAGCTCACTCGACTCAACCACACCCGGGCTCTCCTTCCTTGCAAAGAACCCACATGACATAAACCTGTGCAAATATCTCAAAGTAGGGTTCCGTAATTTAGATGCTTTGGCCGATTTGGCCACATAAGTACCCGAGCCTAAGGCACCCCAAGCAAACTGTTGTCTAAAATCTTTGGGTATCGATCTTTCCCCATGTTGATGAAAGCCATAGATATCATTCAACTGATCAATAGTAAGCACAAATGATCTACCCATTAATTTAAACATCAGTCTCCTGCAAATTTTCTTATCATCTCTTTCCACCTTAAGAGTAGTCAAAAATTCTAGGGTGAGCTCCTCAAACTGCAAAGGTCTCAATGAGACAAAAGTCTCCCACCCAAGATATTGCACATATCTATAAAAAGCAGTTCTCATTTGCAAAGCATCGAGAGATTCATCATTCACATACCTTGTCGGGAAAAACCCCCGAGCCAAAAGATTTGCCCTCTTGAGAGATAAAGTTGAGGAAGATGACGAAGCTCCTTCGGCTCCAGATTTCTTCTTCTTTCGGTGTGGTACAATTTTAGTTCTTGGCGACATGAAATCTGAGAAATTAAACCCAAAACTGAATTAAATCAAAATAATATGAGTAAAGAGCAAGTTTTAAGTGATAATCTCAAGTTTTGGTGGAGTAATTTGAAGTTTTAACGGAAGATGTGGAGTTTTGAAAATAAAAATCAAGGGTTTTGGTGTTGCAGAGAACGAGAGATCGAGAGAGAAGAAGATAGAAAAGTTAGGGATTTATGAAATAAAACTGGGCAAAATCGGGCTTTTAAAAGGCAAAAATTGGAGGACACGGCCGTGTGAGTGCTGACTTGGCCGTGTCTGTGTGTGAAAGTGAAGGGACACGGCCAAGTGGAGAGCACACGGCCGTGTCTCATAGTTTTTGGGGGACACGACCAGGTGACACGGCTGTGTCCCCTGGGTGTGTCCAAATATGTAAAACATTGCAAAATCGTTCAAATTTTGAAGAATTTTTTGCCGTGTCCAGTGTGTGACACGGCCAAGGGACACGGCCAAGTCCTTTGGCCGTGTCACCTTCTGCCTTTTTATAAACTTTAAACATTTTTTTTAATGATTTTGCAACCCTTCTTCGTTAAACACCCTGAAACACAAAGTAAAGAAAAACCGATCAAAGCACAGTCCATTTATTGAAACCGAACATAAATCAAAACTTGTTAAACTTAAAATTACAACTATGAAAAATAAATGCAAACCGATGGGTTGCCTCCCATTTAGCGCTTCTTTAATGTCATAAAGCTGGACATCATGCAAGGTCTAGGGTTCATGAATCAAAGTACTATCAATGACCCTTACTTCCTGAAATCCTTCATTGTATGGCTTAACTCTCTGTCCATTTACTTTGAAAGTCTCACTTGTTCTAGAGTTAAGTAATTCAATTGCACCAGAAGGATATACCTGAGTTATCTCGAAAGGACCACTCCATCGAGACTTGAGTTTACCTGGAAAAAGACGGAGTCGTGAGTTAAAAAGTAAAACCTTCATACCTGGACTCAATGTCTTTCGCACTATAATTTTATCATGAAGTGCTTTAGTGCGATCCTTGTAAATTCTCGAGCTCTCATAAGCCTCATTCCGCAGCTCATCTAACTCTGAAATTTGTAGAAATCTTTCTCTCTTCGCTTTATCCAAGTCCAAATTTAGAGTCTTGATTGCCCAATATGCTCTGTGCTCCAACTCCACTGGTAAGTGACAAGCTTTTCCAAACACCAATCGATATGGACTCATACCTAGAGGAGTTTTGAAAGCAGTCCGATATGCCCATAGTGCATCGTGCAATCTGCTTGCCCAATCCTTCCTGGATGTGTTGACTGTTTTCTCCAGAATTTCTTTTAGCTGCTTGTTGGATGTTTCCACTTGTCCAGAGGTCTGTGGATGGTATGGGGTTGCCACCTTGTGATTTCACACCGGATTTATGCATTAACTTCTCAAAAAGCTTGTTGCAAAAATGGCTCCCCCCACACTGACTATCACCCTTGGTGTGCCAAACCTGCTAAGAATGTTTTCCTTCACAAATTTAACAACAATATTAGCATCATTAGTACGGGTGGGGATTGCCTTCACCCATTTGGAAACATAATCAACAGCAACTAAAATGTATTCATAACCAAAGGACTTGGGGAAAGGACCCATGAAGTCTAATCCCCACACATCAAACAATTCAACATCAACATATGACTGAAGGGGCATTTCATTCCTCCTCCCAATGTTACCTACTCTTTGGCAACGATCACAGTGCTTACAGTAATCTTGAGCATCTTTAAATAAAGTAGGCCAATAAAAACCACTTTGAAGCACCTTTTCTGCAGTTTTCCTTCCTCCAAAATGACCTCCACAGTGAAGATCATGACAAAATTGAAGAACACTCAGTTGTTCTTCCTCAGAAACACACCTGCGAACTATCTCATCTTTGCAAATCCGGAATAGATAAGGTTCATCCCAAAAATAAAACTTACTCAAGTGGAGGAACCGTTTCTTTTCCTGAAAGGACATGTTAGATCGCAAAATACCACAAGCAAGATAGTTAGCAATATCCGCAAACCAAGGTGCATTAATTACCACAAACAAATGCTCATCAGGAAATGCTTCTAAATTTTTATGAATGCTATCAGATGCAAGATTTTCACTAAAGTAGGGTAATCAGGATAGATGATCAGCAACAACATTCTCACTACCCTTAGTATCCCTGATCTGGAAATCAAACTCTTGCAATAACAACACCCATCTAATTAAGCGCGGTTTAGCATGCTGTTTTGTTAAAAGATATTTAAGAGCTGCATGGTCAGAATGAACAATAATTTTTGATCCAATTAAATAAGCTCTAAATTTGTCTAAAGCAAAAACAACAGCTAACATTTCCTTCTCAGTTGTGGTGTAGTTCATTTGTGCACTATTCAGGGTTAAACTAGCATAATAAATTACTCTCAAGTATTTGTCAACCCTTTGCCCAAGAACAGCTCCTACTGCATGGTTAGAAGCATCACACATGATTTCAAAAGGTAAAGACCAGACAGGAGCTACAATCACAGGTGCACTAGTCAATTTTTCCTTAAGGGAATTAAAAGCTTGCATGCATTGTGCTGTAAATTCAAATGGAACATCTTTCCCCAATAAATGGCACAATGGTTGGCTTATTTTGGAAAAATCCTTAATAAACCTCCTGTAAAATCCTGCATGCCCTAAAAAACTTCTTATTCCCTTAACAGAGGTAGGTGGGGGTAACTTAGCAATCAATTCAATTTTAGCCTTATCCACCTCAATTCCTTTACTCGACACCACATGACCTAAGACAATGCCCTGAGTAACCATAAAATGACTCTTTTCCCAACTTAAAGTGAGGTTACATTCAATGCATCTCTCAAGCACACGAACAAGTTTATTGAGGCAATTATCAAAAGAATTACCAAAAACAGAAAAATCATCCATAAATACCTTAATAAAATCGTCGATCATATCCGAGAAGACAGACATCATGCATCTCTGAAAAGTTGCAGGTGCATTGCACAAGCCAAAGGGCATACGTCGAAATGCATAAGTCCCAAAAGGGCAAGTAAAGGTTGTCTTGGACTGATCCTCTGGAGCTATTGGTACCTGATAGTAACCTGAAAGGCCATCCAGAAAACAATAATGTGAGTGCCCAGAAAGTTTATCTAACATCTGATCAATAAAAGGAAGAGAAAAATGATCTTTCTTTGTAGCATTGTTCAACTTCCTATAATCAATGCACATTCTCCATCCAGTAGTAGTCCTAGTAGGAACCAACTCATTATTCTCATTTTTCACCACAGTGATTCCAGATTTCTTAGGAACTACATGTACTGGGCTCACCCACTCACTATTAGCAATTGGATAAATTACTCCTTCATCCAGCAATTTGAGCACTTCCTTCTTAACCACTTCACTCATATTTGGGTTAAGTCTCCTTTGGGTTTCCCTCATAGGTTTAGCTCCCTCTTCTAAAGTGATTCTATGCATGCACATGGAAGGGCTAATACCCTTGATGTCACTCAATCCCCATCCTATTGCTCTCTTCAATCTTTTAAGCTCACTCACTAACCTCATCTCCTCCCCTTCACTAAGTTCACTAGATATTATCACAGGTAAAGTGTTGTGATCTCCTAAAAACACATATTTCAGGTTCTTAGGTAACTCTTTCAGCTCTAACTCTAGTGAGGGGTTCTTCTCTTCTTTTTCAATGGGGGAAGGTTCAAAAATCGGGTCTTCCTTAATCTCCTCTATTTCAGCACTTCCTAAGGTCTTAAGACAACTGGCTATTTCTACATCAAAAATTTCCAAATCACTATCCAAAGTCAATGCCAGCTCCAATTTATCAGAGGAACCTGTCTGCAAGAAAACATCTGAAACAACTGCATCAACACAATCAATGAAAGAACAATCCTCATATAAAGCAGTTGTAGGAATAGGAGAAGTGTTAAAAACAGAAAATTCCACAGTTTGTCCCAAAACAGTCATTGATAATTTTCCATTTTTAACATCTATCAAAGTGTTGGTAGTTGCCATAAAAGGCCTACCCAGCAGAATGGTGTGTGCAGATGGTGAAGAATTACCTACTTCCATGTCAAGAACAATGAAATCAACAGGAACTATCAAACCACCAACTTTAACTAACACATCTTCTATAACCCCTTTCGGGAATCTAAGAGATCTATCAGCTAATTGCAATACCATTTTTGTTGGTTTAAGTTCCCCTAATTCCAAATCAAGATAAACAGAATATGGCATTAAATTCACACTAGCCCCTAAATCACACATGCCCTCAGTACTTTTTCCATTTCCCATAGTGATTTGAATAATAAAACTTCCAGGATCCTTTAGCTTAGGAGGTAGTTTATGCTGCAAAACAGCACTAGCTACCTCAGAAACTATCACCTTTTCATTCGGCTCATACCTTTTTTTCTTGGTATTCAGTTCTTTGAAGAATTTAGCATAAGCCGGCATGTTCTTTATTGCTTCAAGTAAAGGTAAGTTGATACTTACCTTAGATAGCATGTTGAAGATATCTGAAAACTGCTTATCTTTTTTATCATCCTTCAACCTGCTAGGGAATGGTATAGGTGGCCGGTATGGATTGCTTGCCTTGTGCAAATCTGCTGTAGGGGTCTTCTCCACTGATCTTTCTTCAGCACCTTTGTTCTCTAATTCTCCTTCCTTTTTCTTTTCTTGCTCACCTGCATTCACAGAGTTATTTTCAACATTATTATTAATTACCTTGCCACTCCTAAGAACAGTCACTGCTTGTGCCTGCTCAGGTTGACTTGGAAACTTCCCCTTTTGTTGAATCTGCATCTGTTGTGCAAGTTGCCCCACTTGGGTCTCCACCTTCTTAAAAGATGCTTCTAAGGAATCCAGTCTTTTGTTGTTCATCTCTTGGTTTTGAGCACTAACTTTGATGAAAGCTTGTAAACTTTCCTCCAAACTTTCTCTTTTAGGCTAACCTTGATTTTGATTTGAGGATTGGCCCTGCTGCTGGTTCTGTCTCTGGAGCAAATGGAAAGGCTGTTGAGCATTATTTGTTGTCCAGGAAAAATTGGGGTGACTCCTCCAACCAGGATTGTAAGTGTTGGAGTAAGGATCATTCCTGGCTCTTGGTTGAAATCCCCCCATAGCATTAACTTGCTCAGCTTCATTCCCAAAAGACTCATATGCAGAGGGATATATATTTGCTCCATGCCCTAATGTCCCACAGATTCCACACACTTCTTGAGTAGATGAAGAAATATTGTTCTTCATGTTTAGCATCTGAACCTGCCTTGTCAACTCAGCTATTTGACTAACCATTTCAGTATTGGCTTCTAGTTGATTCACCCCTTTGCTTCTTCCCCTAACACTCTTTTGTTGAGAATTAGCTCCCAACATCTCAAAGATCTCATAAGTCTCATCAGCTGTCTTTTCTCCCATGGCTCCCCCAGCTGCATTATCAACAGTATTCTGAAATTGCTGGGTGAGACCATCATAGAAAAACTGATTAAGGAGTTGAAGTGGGTAATGATGATGTGGACACTGGATCAATAGCATCTTGAATCTGTCCCAAGCCTCATGAAATGGCTCTCCTTCAAACTGAGAGAATGTAGCAATCTTCCCTCTTAACTCAGCTGTCTTTTGGTGCGAATAGAACTTGCCCATGAACTTATTGTAAACTTGCTCCCAAGTTGTCAGTGAATTTTCAGGCAACATCATGAGCCAGCTCTTTGCCCTATCCTTCAAAGTATAAGGGAAACATCTCATCCTCAACTGATCCTCTGTTAATCCTCCCAATGGAAAAGTGTTGAGGGTGGAGTAGAAATCCCGAATAAAGTTCAAAGGATCTTCATTTGGAACTCCATAGAATGAGGGCAGCATATTGTAGTGAATGTTCTTCAACTCATAATTCCTTGTTGCATCTGTCAGTCTTATGCAAGAAGTAGAAGTTCCAATGACAGGTCTAGCAAAATCTCTCATCGTCCTTTATCTTTCTTCAGCCATTTTAACATATTGTGCAGATTCCGACTCAAAATCAGAAGTGTCTTCCTCTGAAGTATCAAATCCTGTGTAAAGCTCAAACTCTTCTCTGCTCCTTTTTACTCTCTGAATTTCTGGAATGAATGGATGCAGTTCTCCTTCAAGTGATCTCCTGCCTTGCATAAACAAAAATTTCTAGAAAAAGAAATATCAAAAGCAAAAGACAAAATTAAATAAAATGAAAACAATGAAAATAATCTGAAATGTAATTTTTTTTTATTTTTTAAATAAACAATTACGCCAATTATCTTCCCCGGCAGCGGCGCCAAAAACTCGTTGCGCTCAAATTAACTCTACCACAAAGCGTCACTCGCAAGTATACGAGGTAGCTGTAGCAAAGGTGATCACCCCAAGGTCGTTCTCTCAAGGAAGCCAAAGTAGGTAATTGATTATCAAATTAAAAGTAACAAGTAATTGAAGAAATTTAAATTGCAAGGTAATGAAAAGGTTTAATTGAAGTTTGAAAACGATAAAAGTAACTAAAAACTGATGTTTTGATTCACTTGATAAAAGGGTCTAGGGTTTGCACTTCTTTACTACTCATATGTATGAACGGTTATTCCACTTAACTAATTTAATTTCTAAGATTAAATCTCAAACAACTTAATTAATTGAGTCAAGGAAATAAGCTCTCGCATTCAAACCTCTTACAACTAATCTTGTTATAATTGAAACAATCTTTTTAATAGGTTATATCTCTAATTCACCTAAGTCCTTAATTGAATTGTTCCAGCATTAGATTTCATCTCTCAATCCATCATCTAATACCTAAAACACACAATTGGTGGCCAGTCAATTATATGTTAACAATATTTCATTCAATAAAGGCTAAAGAAATCATTAGTTAAGAGAATAACCAATTCATACAATTCATAGCAAATCCATACAAACCCTAGACTAGATTAAATTAGTTCATGACGTTATCAAACATGCTCATCTCATTAATAATCAAAGAAATCAATTTAGACATGATAATGTTCATAACACAATTTCAATGAAATCAAAGAGACAAAGTTTAAGAATAAAACCAAGTTACAAACTCCTTGAAGCTTTTGATGAATCTCTTGATCGAATCTTGCAAGAAGGATGAAACAATGGCATGAACAATCTAATCTAAACTAGTTTAATCCAAAGTAAAATAAAAATCCAAGAAAACAAATGTTTAAACCCTAAGATCTCTCTCAGACGGCTAAACTTTGCTCTCCAAAAATCGTCCACACCCAAACCCTAGCTTTTATTTTCCTTTTATATGAATCGTACGCGTTAAAAATCCGATGCGGGCTTGGAACATGAGGGACACGGCCAGGTGATGAGGGACACGGCCGTGTGAGGGCTTGTTGGAGGGACACGGCCGTGTCCCCTGCATGTGTCCTCCTCTGTTGCTTTTGATCTTCTTTTCTTCTTTGTTGAATGACACGGCCACATGGAGCTTGTCTTGGCCTTGTGAGTGAGTTGGGAGGGACACGGCCACATGACTTGGCCGTGTCCCTTGCCTGTGTTCGCTTCTGTGTAATTGTTGATCTCCCTTTCCTTTGGTAACAAGTGGGACACGGCCAAGTCAAGGTGACTTGGCTGTGTTGCTCTTCTTTGGAGGGACACGGCCACATGACTTGGCCGTGTCCCTTGCTTGTGTCTGCTACTGGGACTTGTTCTTCCTTTTAACTTGGTATGGGACACGGCCAGTGACTTGGCCGTGTCCTCTGCCTGTGTCAGCTACTGCCCATTTCATCTTTAATTCGTTTCCTTGCCTGTTTTAACCTAACACAAAACTCAAAACAAACTTAAAACACGAAGTAAATAAACAATAGCCAACAAAACATAAACACAAACTAAAAATTAGATCAAAAACGACATAAAACTAAAAATAAACTAAAACTACACAATTAAAGAAAACACTAGACAAACTAACGAAATACCTAAATAAAACAATAATTAACATAATAAACAAGACACAAAACTTATAACAAAAACTAATAAAACACACGTCCAATGACATGGCCATGTTAATGGTCGTGTCATCAATGTTAAACTCAGCACCATTGACACACCCAATGTATTGCCATGTTAGGCAAAAGTTTCGCATTTTGAACTCTCATCCATATGAACACAATCATTCCAAAATCAATACTACAATACCCTTACTTGTCATCTTAGTTTATATTCATAATTCACCCATCAATTTAACACTTATATAACTCCAACATATCATAATAATAATCATTATATAATTCATTTATACAATCATCCATGTATCAATTTACTCAATTCCCAACTCATTTATACCAAACCCTTACTCTTTTCCTTATCACCCTTATTCCTCAATTTCAACTACTCATTATTATCCTCACAAATAATTATATTTTCATCATCTAAGCACCAATTCAACATATATATATATACTTCAATATTTCATTATCATCATAATATTCAATTAATCATCACTTTCTCTCACTAACCATATCACATATAAACTTAAAATCTATAAAAATCAACTCAAGAAAAAGAGCACTTACTTGAATTCTTTGCCAAATCTTCAATATCCACCTTCAATTCTCTTAAGACTCTTATGAATTTGGTGTGTATATGAATAAGATCACACTCTTCTCTCTCTCTCTCTCTCTCTCTCTCTCTCTCTCTCTCTCTCTCTCTCTCTCTCTCTCTCTCCATCACTTTCTCTATCTAATTCCTTTACCAAACTTAAGACCCTAAATCAATTCCTCATTTATGATAAAATTGCTATATTATAATTAGTATATATTGCTTAAACACAAAGAATAAATTAATAACATGAAGAGCATTATTTGTGAAATTGAATGAAACCGTCAACAGATCTAAAAATGTAATTTGCATATTTACACTTCCACCAATTTCCATATAATATTATTGTCTACAATTGCTTATATTTGAATATTTCTTAAACAAATTAAAGGAAGCTACAAAAATTATAATAAAAATAAATAAAACCTAGAATGAGAAGGAGAAGAAGGAGAAGAACTAAAGAAGAATGAAAAATGAATAAGAATTTTTTTTTTAAAAAAAAGAGACTAAAATAGAGTTTGTTCTCTTGTGTTCTGTTAAGGATGCCAATTAAGTTTCCTGTCACTCTTCTCCACCTCATTGATAGGCTCGTTAGTTGCTTCAAAGGAAACAAAAGATTTTTTATTCACTGATAACCCAATTTTCCCATCATCACGTTGTTGATAACCACAAAATTTATCTTCTTCTTTATGCTCTTACTCTATTTCTTATTATTATTCGAATTTACAAGAACACAAAATCCTTCAACTTCACATCCATTGAAATTACCTATATAAGAATAATAACAATAACAAGAAACATCCCACCTACAAGATTCTGCTTCATTATCATCATCACCATTAGCTTCAAGGTCTTTACTGAGTGTGGGATCAAAATAAAATTTAAAATACCGGAGGCTTCAACTAAAAAGCAAGAAGATAAATCTACTCTATTATTTGGTTCCTTGATGCCCTTAGAATAGAAAGACCAAAAATTTTCACGAGTTTGATTATTAATTTTTTAGAGACCACAAAGCTACTCCGTTAACCAACAGTACTATCTATTAGTACACGTGCAGGACATGCAGGGGCTCACGCGCTATTTCTCCCGTAAATTGCACGCCTTTGATGACTCAGATGATTTATGTTTAAATGCTATGAAGAAAATTAGTTTAAGGGGCTAAGTGGTTAAAACGAAAGTTTAAAGAGCAAAGTGACTAAATGATACAAGTTTAGGGGGTTATATATATATATATATTTGGCCAATTTTATATAAAAGATTATATAAAATACTAGAACTAACTGCCATTGAATTAAATATCAAACTTTGTTTTTCACAACCGAAATAAACTAAATATCCAACAACATCTAATTTGGATAAAGATATTCAATTCCTAGAAATTGTAGATACATAAAAGTGTTCAAAAGATCCATATGATGACTAGTCTCTAAAAGCTAGCTATAGGTACCTGCAACTACCATTTTTACTTTGAGATGGTTTCTCATATAGAGGAAATTTTCACTTTCCTTTGGTTTTCAGGTTATAAGGAATCCATGCATTAAATTAGTGATATGAGTTGCGGCTTCAAAATAAATCCACCAATAATTAGAAGGAATTTCAACAAGATTTGATTCAAAACATACAAAAGAAAGATTTATGCCTCTCTTTTTGAGCCAAATGTTACACTTGCTACATTCATTTTTCACATGTCCTTTCTTGCCGCAAAAGTAGAATTTCATAGTGAATTTTCCATCATGACTCTGACTACTTTTTGTAGGTCCACTTTGTTTCTTTAGTGGAATGTGCTTTCCTTTTCTAAATTTGCCCTTATTATTTATAGCTTAATGAGTAACGACAAGGACAAAATTATGTCTATCTTGCTTTAATCTCCTTTCCTCCTGAATACACTTACTAGTAAGCTCATTCATATTCCACTGCTCATTATTAGTGTTATAATCGATCTTAAATGGAGTAAACTATGAAGGAAATGAATTAAGGATAAAATATACTAAGAAAGACTCATCTATGTTCATTCCCATGCCTTAAGTTTTGCAGCCTTTTCAGCTATGTTCAAAATATATTGTTAAATTCCTTTCTAACCATCATATTTCATGGTGGTCATTTCAGCCATTAATGTGCCCAAAAGAGACTTAACAGAGCATTTAAAATGCTTCACAAATTTCAAAAATTTTGAAGCTATCTTAGTTTGAGGGAAGAAAGTCTTGCTGTTAGTGGCAATGGTTATTCTTATAAATATGAGACTGAGTATGTTTGACCTTGTCCAAGCTTTTAATTGTTTCGCTTGCTTTGGAGTACTATCATCGAGAGCTTCATGAGTTTTTTTCAGAAGCCAAGTTAAGGTCCAATACACCCAGTGAGAATTGAACCCTTTCATAACACTTAGAAAAATTTAACCCATCAAATGTTGTCATACCAGATGCAAGTGAATACAATGAAATGGGAAATGTACAAATAGGATAATGCTCACAATAAGGCCTCAAGTATATATGTAATATAGAATTGAAATCCATAAATGATGAACCATTGATATCACTATAGTTTTCCATTGGCTAAATTTTAGCATATCTAGTGCTCACTCGGAAGAGACTTAAAATATTTACTATTTTGTGTCATTTACATGTTACCTTTGAGTATCCATTTTACCTCTCTATACAACATAAAATAAAATATCATTTCATATTTAGTAAAAAGTGACTCTCATTTCAGCTAGTCTCAGTCTTCTAATTATAAATGTTATTGAGGATGTTATTTCATTATGTCTCCCTTTAATAATAATTCTTTTATGTAGTTTAACTAATACAAGACTCATCAACTTAGGTTACTTTGGTAACTATTTAAGTTAATGAATCCCAAATTTTAAAACCACTTAATCACAATTTACATCAAAATTCATATACTGATTATGTGAATAATGCTCTGATGTCTATAGCTTTTAAAACATATAAGCAATGTATGTAAGCTATTTACTATATAAAATGTTAGGTAAGAATATAACACACGCACACACACACTAAATATATATATATATATATACTTTTGTGTATCTAAAATAAAAACAACAACACATATAAATACATAGTAATATGTAATAACATAATGATATAAATATAACAATTGTATATATTGAAAAATATAATATAAATAATTAATATGCATAAATATCATATAATAATCTATAATGGCATATGTAAATTATAGATAAATGTAATATATGTATATATATATATATGCAATAATGATACATGGATGTATCAAGGTGCGATTTCAATTTATAATTTTTTTAATAGTAATCAAAACCACAAATTTTAAACAATGATGGATGTATCAAGGTATGTAAACACAACATATATATACATATTAAACATGTCATGTTCAAGGATCCAATATCAACAAAATGCATTGACCACAAATTAATCAATGAAGATACAGAAATCGAAGTTATAAAATGTTCAAGTTATCACAAAACAAAACTTTACAACATTAATTACACATAAATTTTATTCACGAAAAAATCAATTAAATCCAACATAGATATTTTAATAAATAAATAAACATAAGAGTATAATTCTAAGATGTTTGAATTCAATTAGCTCTGATACCAAATGTAAGAAATTTAATGCAAAAGTCAAAATATGTTTAATTCTATTGAACTCATCACATCTTAAGAAAAAAAATATTAAAATTAGGGATACATACCGTTCAAGGATAATGCAGCCATAATTGAACTTAAAAGCCATTTGATATAAACTATAATTCCTAAAACACCTCTTTTCTCCATCTATCTATTATGCACCTTTTTTTTTTTTGAAACTTAATTAATGGAAGAAATTGTTCAAGGGTTCTCTGTACTCTTTTATTGATAAGAGAAGAAGGCTAGAAAAAACTATTCTGTAAAAAAATTGAACTTGATGCTAATCATTCTTTTATTGTAAATATTAATTTTTTAATTAAAGTTACCCTCTCTATTAAGGCATTTTATTTTCCCTTAATAAACGGTTGCCTATAATTTATGGATAGTTTTGGTTGGCTAAAACTATTATAAATGGATAAATTAAAAAATAAAATACTAGGTTAGTGGGTTATCCACTCAATAATTTTGGAATTAACATAATACATTCCAAGCACAAAAAGATAAGAAATTAAATCAACAAGAAAAAAATATATTCACTTTTGATTTTTTGTAGCATCAACTTTATAACAATAAAAACATAAATATGGAAAAGCCAAATACTTAAAAAAAAATACAAGAAGAAAAGAAGAACAAGGGAAATAGGAAAATAAGAAGCCCTTCCATTAAAATAGAAGAGGGGAAGCATTATGTGAAGAAATACAAAAAAATAAATAGAAGCATAGTGAAAAATAAAAATAAAAGTAGAAAGTTAAAAAAGGAGAGAATTTTCAACATTTAAAAAAGAAAAAAATTGGTAAGGAATTTTTTAGTATAGGAAGTGTACTCTACAACCCTAAACAAGTTTCAAAATTTCAATAAATACAGGTAGTGTGTTCGGTGAACTATAAAAAGTTCAAAACGAACTCTTAGCAAGAAAATGTACACGCTAGGAAATGCATAAGCCCTGATTTTTTTCTATTGTAATTTCAATATTGATTTATAGTGTAATACTTGTGTATAATTTTAATATAGGAGAGTAAAAAATTAGAGAATAGATAGTTAATAAATTACAGTGCATCATAAAATTCTAAATTATCTACAACACTTATAAATACACATATTTGATGTCAAAGGGAAAACATATTTATAAAAAATCAATTATCATTATAAGAAAATATAAATAATTGTAGGCTTGATAGATGGATAAAAAATATGTAGAAATAACAAATTTAATATAAAAAACAACTTTGCATTAGCTTTTAATATAGGATTTCTATGCTCCATGATCATCTCATAATAAACCGTATATTTTGATGAGTATTTGATGAATTGTGACATGTTTTGGTTTGTATATCGTCCAGATTGATGTGGTTTTCTTTGTGATCATAGAATAACGAGCAATTGCCTTGCATGATGAAAATGGAGCTTTTGGAGACCTAAAAGAGAAAGATGCAGTTCTCAAAGGATATACACGGGCGTGTCTAGTAAACCCACACGCCCATGTGTATCAAATCCCCACTGAAAAATGAAAGGAAAAGGAGACAAAACCGTTTACAAACACATGGCCACGTGGGATTTTCTCCACACGCCCGTGTGTTTCCATCAAGAACTGCCAGATTTGTTCAAAAGTCTGTTCTTCCACACACCCGTGTTGATTCTATCACACGCCCGTATATAACTGGAAAAAGCTGAAAACATAAATTTCAAGGCAAAAACTTTTCACCAAAACCCTAAGGGCATATTTGGAACTAAGAGAACATTATAAATTCAACATTTTTGAGAGAGAGAGGCAGCCAATCCTAGATCTAACCTTTAGTTCTCTCAATTCCTCTATCCAAAAGAAGAACGAGATGAAAGCATGGAAGATGAAGAAGAGAGGAAACTAGAGGAGGGAGCTAGAGAATTGGAGAAGATTCAACTGCTTCAATAGAGAGTCATTCATCCAAGATTTAATAATTATCTCTGGTTTATATTTTCAATTTTTTACTTTTGATTCTTTCTTAAACTCATTTGTTGCAAGATTAGAGCTAAAAACTCTTTACTTAGTTTTTTTTTTTTTTATGATTTGTTCACAATTGTATTCTTTATGAACAGCTAATCCCCTTTGGGGGATTAGGTGGATTTGAATGTTTTAATTAATGGTTGATTAATTCATATAGATATCCACTGAAGTATTTCTAAATCTTGGATTTGTTGATTTTGTTTTGATTATTAACAATTGATTAGCCACCAATTGTTAATTCTATTGAATCATATAAAATACGAACATTGAATATGATTTAGATTAAGAAATCAACAACGTGTGGTGATTGACTTAGAGATAAGAAAATTAATTTAAGATCTATGAATGTATCTTGATTGATTTGATTGAGCTTTAATTTCTTCTCATGAGAATAGAGATTTAATTTTTGCATGATGAAATTTCACTTGCTTGAGAAAGAAGTGAATGAGCTTAGAGATACTAGGTATCCTTGATTGAGAAGTAGTGTCCATTGAGTTAATTGATTAGTCCCATTTCAAAACTTCAATGAAACCTAATCCCACTCTATTATTATTGATAATATAACATTTAGTCCAACAGCAATTAATTGATTTAGTTTAATTATTTAGTTGAATTATTAAAAAGATTGGTTATTTCCAAATAAGATTTTAACTGGATTGAAGTTAATTGAAATAAACCTTTCCTGCTGATACGACACTTGTACTATCACTTTACTACGAGCTATGACACCGTGCACTTGCGGTACTTCTCACAGTAAAATATACACCAGTTTACTTATTTATATAACACTCCACTAGTTGTAGATTTGGCACAAAAGTTTATTTATAAAATAAATTTAGTAAAAATGAAGTAAATAGTAAACATAAAAATAAAGATAAATCTTTGAATGAAAATTTTAATGAATACATGGCTTCAAATCTTTTAGAAAATGATACTAAAACTAAAAAAATGAAATCAAACTTAGATCATGATGAATAAACAAGTTATTAGTGAATTAAAAAATAAATATTATTATGGGTATTTGATTCGCTTAGGCAAAAATGAACCAAACCGACAAAATACAATATTGAAAGATTTAAGAGTAAAAAATAAGAAAAATTAACTAAAGATGAAAACAAAAAGGGAAATTTTTTACCATAATATGTTAGTTGATGATAATGAGACAAAGATTTGAATAAAGGTGTGGGAAGTATGGATTTAAACCAACGAAGAGAGACAATTTTTTTTATGCAAAAAAGAAAAAGAAAAGAAAAGAAGAGATGAGAAGTGAGCAAAAAAAATGAGAAATGAGGAAAGAGGCTAAAAGATGAGTATGTATATATATATATATATGTGAACTTAAGGTTATCAAAATACATGAATAAAAAGATGTTCAAAAAAACATGAACAAGAAAGATAGTTATAAAGAAAAATATAATTATGAATCATATTCAGAAAGTGAATATTGTTTTTCCTATAAGTAAAGAAATAAAACATCATAATAACTACAGCGCCAATTTCGGGCATTACAAGATGCTTTTCTTTCCCTATGCATAACTAATCTTCAAAATCTTATCTTTGGTAACTTAGACTATTATTATGTGTCTAATCAAGTCTCATAATTAATTCATGCTGACTTCTAACACGAGACATTCAAATAAGCAAAATAAAAATAAATATCCATATATATAGATTTTGTTAGCTCTGCATCATGTTATGCACGTTAGGATTCTTAAGTCATCATAATATTAGTGACGGGTATTGGTTTTATCACAAAATTAGTGACAAATCTCAAAATCCATCACTATTTTGTCACTATAAGAAACACAAGTATAACAGATGGATATTTTCGTCAGTAAATTTGAAAAATTTGTCAGTAACATGCATATTATAGACGAATGTTTTTATCATTACATTTAAAAATGTTGTCAATAAAATAATTGATCACTGGATTTTCGACTGAAATATTTTTTCTATGATCACCTATTGACAATAAATTTACTGAGAGAATAGAGACTCCATCAGTTGTTACTAAGAAATTGCCAACAGCATAATTGTTTCTAAAAAGTTCAACTATATCGAGAGAATGAAGGCTCCATCGATACCGATAGTAATTCTATCGATAAATTAGATGTCAGATTTTATACTAAGTTTAGAAGAGTCAGTAAACCATCGGTAATTGATTTTAATATTATTTTAAGAATTCCAAATCTGTTGATAATCGACTAGTTAATTTCGAAGTTAATAATTTTTTAAATTCAACAATTAGTTGGTAACCTGTCGATAACTTTTATTTTCTATAGATTTTCTATCAGTATTTGGCCAAGAAACAATATTTATTTTGGCATTTATCAATAATGTGATCAGTAAGTAATGAATATTTTAATAATATGTCAGTAATTCGTTGGTAAATGTATTATTTTTTTTAAAAAAAATAAATTTTAAATTATTATATTATTAATTTTATTAAAATATATATAAATAAAAATTCTAAATAAATAAATAATACATAGAAATAAAATTATAATAATAAAAATGTACAAATAAAATATAAAAATAATATATATAAGTAAAATATACAAATAAAGTAAAGAAAAACTAATGAAAAGGTGGAAGGTGGAGATGGAGGCAAAGGTGGAAGTGGAGTAGCTAAAGACTAAGAAGGTGGAGGCAACAGGGAGGTATTATTATAGAAATCGATCTAACTGTGCTCGAAAATCTCTATGTATTTGTTCTCGCAATGCGTACTCCCACTCACGTGCTTTTGTTTCCAGCTCTCTTTGTTGTTCTTAGAGCTACTCTTGAAGGGATGCCTTCCATTGCTCTACTTCTTGATGTCACTAGGGTTGTTCAAGTGGCCCGTAGGCCTAAGAAACTTGGCCTAACCCAAGTAGTTCCAGCTAGATTGGACTGACCTAAATTAGTAATAGGGTAGGGTTTAGGGTTAGGGTGACTGACCTGAGTTATACTTTAGCCGAGCTTTAGATTTGATAAAAAAACTCTCGGGTTAACCCGGCCTGGCTCTGCCCAAGAGTATATATAGTCTGAAAAACTAACCCTAATTTCATTATCCCTCTTTGCGTTGTCTCCTACTCTCCCTTAGTTCTTCAGAAGAACTTCTTCTTCGATTTCATTTTTATCTCAACCTCTCTCCCACTATCTGCAATTTTGAAGAAATTTTAGTGAAACCCTCTAGTCTCAATCTCTATTTCTCTCATTGCCTCTTGGTCTCTCTCTCAATATCTCTCTACCAAGTGTTTCATTTCCTTGACATCAATTTTTTGCTTTTGATTTTTAGTTTACAGTGTTCTATAATTTTGATGTTATTCAATATTCATCTGGACATTAATTTTTTTAGTTGATTTCTTGAATCATGAGTATCGATTGCATAATTTTATTTTCATTTTGTGAAAAAGCATTTGTAATAGGATGAGTAACTTTGATTTTATCTTGTACTTATAAATGCAATGGTCCAATTTGTAATTTTTTATTTTTACAATTTTAGTTTTAGTTGCTTCATTCTTGCTTGAAAAAGATGTTTATTGACTGTAGTTTATTGTTTTGGTGGTTTTGATTTTGTTCTTGCTCACATATATATCTGTTTATTCTTTGCTCAGATCTGAAATCTATTCTTTTGTTGCTAATAATAATAATAATAATAATAATAATAATAATAATAATAAAATCTCTCTGACTTGAGAGGCCTGGCCTAACCCAATTGGATTAGCTCAGGGCCGAAATTTATATTTGCCCAAGGGCCTAGGGTCCGACCTTGTCCTAAATTATGAAACATGATTTAAATTCAGGTCAGACTTTAGGCAAGGGTGAAACCTAGCTCAGTCTAGTCGAAGTACACCTCTAGATGTGACACTGAAAGTAAAGTATTAGCCTCAAAGGAATATTGCGATCCCAGTCCATATATCCTCCTCTTACTCCCCACCATTAAACTCAATAAATAGTTGAGTCTCCATAATTAATAAACTCACTTGCTGAGACTATTGGTCCCAAAATGCTTTAAAGCAGTATTGTAAAAGAAATTACATTAATACAACAGGATTAAGATATAGAAAAATTAAAAGCAAATATTAAAATTTATAAACTTACATTTATATATCAGGAGTGCTAATGAATAAAAGCTTGTCTGTCAGGATTTTTGGTGTGAATATAGATAAACAGCACATACTCGATGGGGAGCCGCCCCTGCTACTTCTTTTAGTAAATTATTGAAAAATAAAATAACATATTTTAGCAAAAAAAAATTGATAACAAATGATAAAAAATTATATTTTCTAGGCAATACTTATAATGTGTTATGTTACCTCCTATATATGTAACTTATTACAGAAGGCACCATTAATTATTTTACCGAGAGATTACATCATCTCTTAGTAACTTGATAATTTTGTCGATGGCATGTCTCAGCCATCAATAACTTGACACGCTAAATAGATGGCGCCATCTATTCGCGCTATGTAACATCCTCAATTTTAAATATAATTAAATAATTAATTTGGAGGGTTAATTAGAGTGATAGAGGAAGAATATGTATGGTATATACCCAATATATATACAATATACATATAAAATATACATTGGATACATAATGTATACATGGTATATACCTAATATATATTATTCACTAAAAGACAAAGAATGGTAAAAATTAAAAATTAAAAGCTAAATATATAGTTAATATTAAAAAAAGAAAATTAAATTAATTATGGAAAGGAAAAAGAATAAGAAAATATCTTAATATTTTAATAATTAGTTATTTTATAATTATACATATATATAATGGGTAAAATGAAAAATGTTAGGTGAATAAAAATTAAAAGCTAAATATATAGTTAATATTAAAAAAAGATGACATTCTTCAATATTTTTAGGCTTAGGTTCATCATCATTAATTATTTCATAAGCAACAGCATATGCAAACACATAATCAATATCAATGTCATCTTTTTTCCACATATTTCCAGATTTTAATGAGATCTCATAATTTTTTTATACCAAAACTACTTCTGGGGTTATTTTTTTTAAAAATATGAAGTTGTTAATCTATGTTAGTTTGGACCTCTTCAGGAGTATCATTTTGTAAAATTTTCATTTCCCTTCTTTTTTATGGGACAACATCTTTTAAACCAATTGGTCTACTACGCTGCAAGTGTGTATTAGATTCATTGGCTGCCATACTAATAGGATGTCTTGTATTGACAATTAATCGAGCATGAGTATTAGCAGCTGGAACATGTGATTTTCACACCTTTCTGGGTGTCTGTAAAGATATCTGGTAATGGATTTGCAACATTCTGCAAATAAATTATTCTTTAAACTTCTAGTTCACATTGATTTGTGCGTGTATCAAAATTGGACAAATTTTGTGTATTCCAACTAATCTCTTGTACTTTCGACTCTTTACTTTTATCTTTCCTTAATGGTGGGAAGACTGACTCATCAAATTGACAATCTAAAGATCTTGCTTTAAAAACATCACCTATTAAAGGTTCAAGATATCTAATGATATAAGGAGAATCAAAATCTACATAGATACCAAGATGATATTAGGGACTCATTTTTGTTCTTTGGGGAGGTGCTATGGGACATATATAGCACAACAAAAAAAATTCTAAAATGAGATATATTTGGTTGTTGGCCAAACACAAGTTGTAAAGGTGAAAACTTATAATATGCAGATGGTCGAATATGAACTAAAGATGTAGCATGAACTATAGCATATCCCAAGCAGATGCTGAAAGTTTTGATTTCATAAGCCTAGGTCTAGCAATTAATTGCAAACGCTTTATAAAAGATTTAACTAAACCATTTTGAGTGTGAACTTGTGCAAAATATTCAACAACAATTCCTATTGACATGCAATAATCGTAAAATATTTTTGAAGTGAGCTCACATGCATTATCTAGACGAACTTTCTTATTATAATGATAAGAAAACATTGACCTCAACTTTATAATTTGAGCAAGAAATTTAATAAAAATAATATTATATATTGATAATAGACAAACATATGACTATCGAGTTGAAGCATCAATTAAAATCATAAAGCATTTAAATGGTCCACAATATGGATAAACAGGGCCATAAATATCTCCATGTATTCTTTGAAGAAATTCAGGAGACTCCAAATGTAATTTAGATGATGGTGGTCTCACAATTAATTTATCTTGAGCACAAGAAGCACAAAAGTAATCATCAGAAAAAAGAATTTTTTAATTTTTCAATGGATATCCATTTGTATTCTTAACGATACGTTACATCATATTTTAACTAGGATGGCCAAGATGATCATGCCAAAGTATAAAAATTTTAGGATCTGTGCACTTCTGGTGCATATAGTACATCTCAACCATTTTTATTTTTGTATAATATAATCCAGTTGGTAAACTTGAAAATTTTTCTAATATGAACTTCTGGTTCAAATTAATACTAATGATATATAAAAATGCAATATCATCCTCATTTTTTGTTTCAATATGATATCCATTATGACGTATATCTTTAAAACTTAGTAGATTATTTTAGAAGCTACTAGAATATAATGCATCATCAATATATAACTTTGTTCTATTTGAGAATATAAGATGGACTCTTCCAAAGCCTTCAATTATATTTGCAGTACCATATATTGTATTAACATTAATTTCAGCTAATACTAATTATAAAAAATATTTCTTATCTCGAAGAATTGTGTGAGTTGTACCACTGTCAACCAAGCATATGTCGTCATCCATAATATCAAGTTTATTATGCTTTATCCAGTAAATAAAATAATTATATTAAAAAAAATCTAGTCTTATTATAAATTTTGAGAAAAAAAATAACATGACTTATGAAAGAAAAATAACATGACTTATAAAAGAAAAATAGAAAAAATAACATAACTATGAAAAATATATGCTAATAATTAACATTTTCATCTCCTATGAAATGATCAATCTTGTCATCATTGTCTTAAAAAAAATTAAAAATATCAAAATCAATATTTAAAGTATGCACATCATTATTAGCAGAGTCTATAGCTTCAGAAAAATTTATTTCAACATTTTTTCCCTTCTCTTTTAGTGATGATTTGTAAAGATCGACTAAATATTTTAGAGTACGACATATTCTTGACCAATGATCCTTTGTTCCATATTTATAATAGGTAGTGTCATTGTTTTGCACCTTTCTTTTAGAAAAATTTTTCATTCTTGACCCATTTCATTTTATTCTTTTTAGTATCTTTGCTTTCATAATTGGTTGAGAAATTTCTTCTACCACGACCCCGCCCACGGCCTTGAGAAAATGTCACATTCACTTCAGGGAATGGTGTTGAGCCAGTAGGACAACTTTGATGGTTTTTCATCAAAAGCTCATTATTTTGTTCAGAATATTTTTTAAATCGGCGCTCTCGATATTGCTGCTGCATGAGCACATTCGAGGCATGAAATGTTGAATATGTTTTTTCTCCACATAATTTCAATTGAGAGCTGATCTTAAATAAGGCTGAATTATATTCACTTACAGTTTTAAAATTCTGCAATCGTAAGTGAATCCATTCATATCGAGTTTTTGAAAGAATCACCATTTTTTGGTGTTCATATCTTTCTTTTAAAGAATTCCAAAGGGCTAATGAGTCCTTAATAGTAAGGTACGCAATTTTTAATTCTTCATGTAAATGGTGTCAAAGGAAAATCATGGTTTTTGCGCAATCATACAAGGATGATTTGTTTCCTTCCTTAGTAGTATCTTCAAGATTCATAGCATTAAGATAAATCTTAGCATCAAGTATCCGTGATAGATAATTTCTTCCGAAAATATCGAGAGCAACGGATTTAAGTTTTGTAAGGTTCTACATTGTAAATACTCTATAATTAAAAAGAAGAGCCTAAAATTAAATGGTACAACATATAAATAAATTGAGATACTTAAAATAAATTCAAAAAGTATCATCAAAATATATATAATCCTTGATTCAATATAGATTCAGTATTCTCAAAAACCAATCAATATATATGTCTAATCAAGAACTATATATATAAGTATAACAACAACTTAAAATATTGGTGCAATATATAATAGATTCAGTGATATCCAAAAAATAATTGGTCATCAAAACCAATGCAAACTTATCACTATAACATCTAAGCAAATTGATTAAAAGTTGAATCCATGTTGAAGGCATCAAACTCATATATACAAACATTAATTATTTTGCACATTGGTTTCAACTTAATTGAAAAAAATGATAATATGGTGGCCCATACATGGTTATGGTAAATAGATTGTTTATAACATATTTTAGTATGTTTACACTAACTAAAAAAAAATTTGTAGGAAATATACATTGATCTATGATGAATTCTTGAAAAAGAAAATAAAAATTCTCTTGTAGATTAAAAAAACTAAATCTTTCTCCCTTCACTATTATAACTTATAGAGATTATCGTATTGATAACGTGTTGTAAATAAAGGAAGAGAGAAGATAGATAGCGAATGATAAATTAGAGAAATTTCTTTATTATAAATTATATATCATGAACCATCAATAATGGGATATTTATAGTGGTATAAGTAGAACTTAGATAAGAAAAAAAGATTACAATTAAATTCTAATTTAAATAGGATAAAACTAATCATAATCTTAATAAGATAAAATTAATCTAATAAGTAGTCATCCACGTATTATTTAACAAAATGATATTTTTTTGAATTTTTTTTTCATTTATAAACGATAAGAAGTGCAAATCAAGTATTATATTTGTATACATTTTAAATTTTTTATGTATGTAAATGTAATTCAAATAAATTAATAAAAAATATTATTATATGAATATATAATTCTTTTATAGTATGCATAGAAAAAAGAGACCGTATGAAAACATATTATATATATATATATATATATATTTAATGAAAGTGATGAATAAAAAAATTGAATAGATAAAAAATTAATAAAATATTTATTAAAAAATGTCATAAAACCATGTGTTTATATCGGTATAATTATTTTAGGATTTTTTTTGTTGATAAAATGTAAATTTAAATATTATTAGAAATAGGAGTAAATAGATATCAATAAATAATAATAATAAATTCATATATTTATTTTAATTTGAAATAAGAAATTATTAAATTAATATTATAAATTATTAAATATTTATTTATTTGTTAAATTATAGATTATTTTTATTATTATAAATTTTAAAATTATAAAAAATATCCATTAATATTATAAAATATTGATATTAAAAATATTAATTAATAAATAATTTCTAAAAATATTATATCAATTTGACTCATAATATTTAATTAAAATTCAAATTGAATCATACTATTAATTATTTTAACGAATTTATTAAAAAAATACGTTATAGACTAAATTTAAAAAAAATATCAATTTAATAAAAAAAAACTATAAGAAGCAATGCTAACTTCTCGATACAATATAAAAAATTAAATTGGATCCTTTTATTAAATGTTCAAAAACCTCTCAACTTAGATTCAATGATCACTGTGCAAACAAATGAAGGGAAGCTTAAGAAATTTACAAATGCAGGTATATACCAATTTCTTGCAAAGAATTAAAAGAAAGAAATATTGATAATCGAACCATATTTATAGCAATGTGCCATTCTTAGGTGCAGGTCAAATAATTTGATAAGGCATTGACAGTAATAGAACTAATTTGTAGGTAGGGTTGTAATCGAGCCAAGTCGAACCGAGTTGAGCTTTTAAAAATTTAAGCTCGGCTTATTATAAAATAGTCGAGCTCGAGCTCGAACTCGAATCGAGTTCGAGCCGAGCTCAAACTTATATCGAGTCAGCTCATATATCATGTATCTCGAGCTTGAACTCGAGCTTAATTTAAATAAATTTAACGAGCACAATAAATTTATTTTAATTTTAATTTTTCATTCACTTTTTCTAAATTTTCATAAAAGATATACTAAAATTTATGTTTGTGTGAAAGGTGAATAATATAATTGTATATTAATAAAAATAAAATATTATATTACTATAATTTTATATTTTACTATAAATTACTAAGCTATTTTATAATATATATTATTTAATTTATTTATCACATATACCATATATTAAAAAATTATATAAATTAAATTAGTCAAAAATTAATATATTCACATACATAGTTTAATATATATAAATTAAATTATATATATTTTTAATCCAATACACTAAACGAGCTAGCTTACGAGTTTAACTCACGAGTTTTTTAAATAGCTAGCTCGCGAGCTAACGAGCCGAGTATTTCATAGCTTGAGCTTGACAGCCGAGATTTAATAACTTGATTCATTTACAGCCCTATTTGTAGGAATTTCTTAAAAATTTAGAAAAATAAAAAAAAATTAAAAGATATTTTTTCAAAAGATATATATATATATATTAAAAAAAATATTTTTAATTTTTAATTTCAAAAATATCTTATTTTGAAAAGATATATATTTTAATTTTAAAATTTAAAAATATCTTATTTTGAAAAGATAAAGATACATGCATGGAAAGATACATATTTAATATATACTTAATCTGGAGACATAAGGAAATTGCTTAATATTTTTTAATTTTTTTTAATAAATTAAAGTGTTTATTATTATTATTTTTTAACAATTCTTAATGAAGAAGTATGGAATCTGAGTGGTGGTTCAATTATTTAAAGAAAAATATTATAGAATTATATAATAATTTGTGACCGTTGCCTGCTGCAGGCAGCAACTGAAGCTTGTTGGGTCTGCCCCAATTTTCTTGTTAACAACTCTCTCTCTCTTTCATTTGATTTTTAAAAATCTCAACTCCCTTTCTTCTAGTAAATATGATCACCCCTTCCATTTCTACTACGGTTACGGTAGCCTCAAAATCCAATGCGACTGCCGATACAATTCCGCCGGTCGAGAGTCCTCCGCGGGACGACGACAGCCTCAAAATAACCCTTGACAAGAACAAGAAAAAGAAGAAGACTGAAGCTTGTGACACTGAAGGCGTTTCTTTCATGTCCTCATCTTCTTCTCCTCCTTCTATAACCCTCTCTTCAACGCAGAAGACTACGCGTACGACTTATAAACGTAGAAACCCTAAGGTGCTGTTTGCTCCAGGTCGGCGTCGTGGCCGCCTCGGCGATAGTGATATGGAGGCCGCTGCTCTTCCTCTGGGAATGTCATTTGCTGCTGTTGTTGCCCAGGTTCGTTGAATGTTTCAGTTTTTTGAATAATATTCACAGTTCTTTTGGGATTTTAAAGTTCTTGGTTGTGTTGTTTTTGGTAAATTTTGGATTTTTATGTTCTTTGTAGCTAGGATTTTGGTGCCTCTGCCCGGGTTTTTTGTGGTTTTAATTTTTGCTTGAGAATAAACTATTTGGGAAGGCTTTGTTTTTTTAACTGTTTCTTTGTGGGAAGGCTTTGTTTTTTTATGTGGGTTTGTTGATCATTCTTCCTTCCGTCTGTAAATGTAATTGATTTGTTAAAATTGGGATGGTTGTGGACATATTTTCATCAAAGGTTCTCATCGTACTGAATGCTGGGCTCTTTTTATGATATTTATGTTTCCTTGATGTTTATATGGTAATTCAAATGGAGCTGCAAATTCAGGGACAGGCTACAAAACTTTGTAGTTGGCTGTAGATGAGCTATTGCCTAGATATCACCACAACTGATGTATTGTGAGTAAATGGTAGTAAAGCCTTTGAAAGTGAAGTGCAATTTACGTGTTCATGTGTAGTTTCTGAAAATTTATTTACGCATTCAAGTTTAGTTCTAGACATATATGTGGGACATAGATATTGATTACCATGTAATAATGATTGGCATGATCCCCTGGTATTCTGCTTAAAGTGAAAATTTTGCTGCATGTTCTCGTTATATATATATATATATATATATATATATTTGCCTGTTTTTTCTTCTAAAGGCACACAGAGGTAGCCACATATAGAATTTCTTCAGATAACTATTGCTAGATCAGGGTTTCATGTTTTTCATTCATTCATTAACAACACAACTAAAAAAACATGTGCAAGACATATGTTTTATGTATATATTTGACTGTGAAATCTTGTCTATGTTTGATGATTAATTTGTCCTTTATACAGTTAGTAGACTGTAGAACATGATATTTCTAGCTTCTTAGGACTCCCGCATACCCAGTTTTATTGACTGATGGAAATATATGTATATATCTCATGCTTTCTTCAGATTCCCATACATCCATGTGTTGATATTGTGCATGCTTGCTTTATGATTCCAGGTACTGGAGAGGAAAGATACAGCAGGTGAAAAGATGTCTGTTGATCATCTTTCGCAGGTACTTATTTTCTAATCTTCTTACTATACTAAAATGGATTTCTATTGTTGCTCTTTCAGAGAAGCTATGAAGATATTCCTATCGTTTTTGGTCTGAATTTCTTCGCTTGGAATGCCTGAAAAAATATTTAACCATTTAGTTCTTACATAAAAGACAGTGGTACCAGATTACTGAGATCATTCAGGTTCTTTGTTTCAATACAAATCACCCAGGTCGACAGAAGAGAGGCAACCACTATTAGGACACAAGATTGAGATCCTAGCTATGGTAATTGTAGGATGAGAAAATTGAGAGATAGAGAGGGAAAATAAAGAAAAAAGAGGAAGAAAGAATGGAATTTGGAGAGAGAAGTAAATTCTGCTATTAAAATTCAATACTCTTTCCTATTTCCATCTATGAGAAACAAGTGACTATATAGCAAGGGCTAAATAACTAAACGCAATAATCAGGAAATTAACCTGTTGATTCCTAACATTACCCCCATAGAAGTGTAGCAATGCTACCTGGATTCTACTGATACAGAATGAGGGTGAGAAGATAGAATAGAAGAAGAGAGGGAGAAGAAGAAGGAAAAGAGAGAGAGAAATAAGAAACAAAATTTGAGAGAATAATTGGTAATTCATTCATATGGCCTATTGGCTCTGTACAGCTTGATAAGTAGAAAAACAATACTAAAAGACAACTAAGAAATGAGGTAACCAAGAATACTCCCTGCTGACTCACAATCTGTTGCACAATCTGTTATTCATTCTTGTGGTCCTACTCTCTCACTCATTCACAGTCATTACTCAATCATCCGCTGCTCATTCTTCACTCACATTTACCCTCTTGCCCTTATACCTTCTTGAGTATATGACAATACCTTTCCCTCGAAGCCATTATTGTCCCCAAGAATGCATGGCTGCAGGAAACTGATTAGCAATAAAAGTAAGGTCTTCCCAAGTAGCATCTGTAGTCGGTAAGTTGAGCCACTTAACCAACACCTGCTTAACATGTTGGTTGTCTCTGTAAATGACTCTAGAATTTAGAAATTTTTTGGACCAATAATGACTTCCCCTGCCACCATGTCTGGCAATTCAGTGATTAGTACCACAGTTGCTCCCACCTTCTTCTTTAACAAGGATACATGAAAAACTAGGTGTACTAGAGAATGCTCTAGTAGTTTCAATCTGTACGCTACTGCCCCTATTTTCTCCAAAATTTCAAAGGGACCATAATACTTGGCTGATAGCTGAAGACTTTTTCTTAAAGCAATGGAGGTTTGTCGATAAGGCTGAAGCTTTCAATACACCCAATCACTTTCAAATGCACGTTCAGTTCTTCTTTTATCAGCTTGTATTTTCATCCTTTGTTGAGCCTTCAATAAGTTTTCCCTGAGCAACTGTTGAATATGCTCACATTCCAATAACAATTCCTCCACAGCAGCCACATCAGTTTGAAGATTGAGCAAAGGAGGTGCAGCATGATTATATCCATACAGAGCCAAGAATGGTGGCATTTGAATGGCTGAATGGTAGGTTGTATTATACCACCATTCAGCAATGGCAACCAATCAGGCTACTTCTTAGGGTGCAAATGAGTCATGCATCTTAAATAAGTCTCCAGAGTTCGATTTAATCTTTTAGATTGGCCATCTGCCTGGGGGTGATTAGCTGAGCTCATATGAAGCTGAATCCCCTAATAATTGAAATAATTCCTTCCAAAATAAGCTAGTAAAAATTGTCTCTGTCAGACACAATTACCTGAGGTAGCCCATATAGCTTGCAAATATGATTGAGAAACTGTTTAGCAACTGTGGCAACTGAATATGGATGTGTAAGAGGAATAAAATGGGCAGATTTTGTGAGATTAGTGAGACTATCCACCACTACTAGAATAGTGTTGAAGCCTTTGGACTTTGGCAAACATTCAACGCAATCCATGCTAATGGATCACCAAGCAGTGGATGGAATAGGAAGAGGTTGTAGTAGTCTAGGATGAGGGCAACTTTTTGGCATGCACTTGATGCACACATCACACTGTAGAATCCTGTCAATAACTGCCTTCTTCAAATTAGGCCAATAAAAATGAGCCTTCAATCTGTTATAGGTTGCCTAAATTCTTGAATGCCCTCCCAATGGACTGTCATGGAATTGTTGTAATAATTTGCTCCTTAAATTAGTGTTGCTGCCAATGAAAAGTCTCCCTTTATACCTCAGTATACCCCTTTTAAATGAATAATTAGGATTCACTATAGGAGTCGAAACAGCTGCTACTATGAGCTCTTGAACCTGCTGATCATTCTGGTAAGACTGTTCAACTTCAGTAACCCATGCTGGTACAACTGCTGAAGCAAAAAAGCACTCCTTCACCATCATCCTTTCTAGACAATGCATCAGCTGCTTTGTTCTCTTTACCTTTTTTGTAATGAATTTTGTATTCAAGCTCCAAAAGTTTAGAAATACCCCTCTGCTGCACATAAGTGTGAAGTCTTTGTTCTAACAAATGTTTAATGCTTTGATGGTCTGTATTGATGATGAAGCTGCCCTGTTCTAAATAGTGCCTCCACTTTGTCACTGCAAAAACAATAGCAAGCAATTCACGTTCATAAGCAGACATGCCTTGATTACAAGGGCTCAGTTGTTTGGAGATGTATGCTATGGTCTGTCCTTCTTGCATCAATACTACCCCAATGCCTGAACCACTTGCATCACACTCAAGAACAAATGACTTTGTAAAGTTGGGTAGAGCTAAGACTAGAGCAGTAGTCATTAGCTGTTTCAAGTGTTCAAAAGCAAGTTGTGCTTCTGTATTCCAATTAAATGCTTGTTTTTTTAACAGAGCATAGAAAGGCTTGCAAATAACCCCATAACCTTTGAAGAATCTTCTATAATAGCCAGTCAACCCTAAGAATCCACGAAGTTGTTTCAGGGTCTTTGGAGTAGGCCACTCGATCATTGCCTGGATTTTAGACTCATCAGTAGATACTCCATTTGCAGAAATGATATACCCCAAATACTCCACTGATTGGCAACTAAAGACACACTTTTCCTTCTTAGCATACAATTGCTGATTACCTAAAATTTGAAAGACCAATTCAAGATGTTGCGGATGCTCCTCCATACTCCCACTGTATACCAGAATGTCATCAAAGAAAATCAACACAAATTGTCTTAAATAAGGTTGAAATATTTGGTTCATCAATGCTTGAAAGGTTGTAGGGGCATTGATTAGCCCAAAGTGCATAACCTTAAATTCAAAATGCCCTACATGCGTCTTGAATGCAGTTTTATATGTATCAGAAGGCTCCAACCGAATTTGATGATATCCAACCCCTAAATCAATTTTAGAGAACACAATGACTCCACACAGCTCATCCAACAGGTGTTCAATAATTATAATGGGGTATTATTTTTTACAGTTAAGTATTTAGTTGTTTGTAATCCATACAAAATCGCCAACTGCCATCCTTTTTCTTGACTAGTAGAGCAGGGGATGAAAAGGGGCTTTGGCTGGGCTGTATGATGGAATGCTCTAGCATTTCCTGTGTTAGCTTCTCTATTTAGGATTTCTGAAAGTGTGGATACCTGTAAGGTCTGAGGCTGATAGGTGTTGTGTTTGGTTTTAGGTTAATACTGTGGTTGATATTTCGAAAAGATGGTAACCCTTTTGGAACAAGGAAAAGATGGTGGTATTTGGTTAACAAGGTTTAAAGGGAGCTCTGAAATTTAGGATTAGGTGGATTGTGTTGAATGGAAGAAGGCTGAATGGTAGTTAATTGAATATAAAATAGCCTGGCTGCTACCCCACTCCAACCATTCTGAATGATTTTTCCCATCTCTTTTCCACTCATCATTCTCAGTTGGCCCTTCTCTGCAATCCCCTTCAACTCTATAACTTTGCCTTCTCCTTCAACTCTATAACTTTGCCTTCTTTCTTGAATAGTAACTTACAGCCCACAAAATCCCGAGTAATTGGATTATAAGTTCTCATCCAGTCCGCCCCTAACACAATATCGTACTCCCCTAACTCCAAGACTCCTAAATCAAACTAAAACTTCATTCCCTGCATGAGCCAACCACATTCCAAACACTTTGTTCGAACTGTCAATCTCCGGCCATCAACCACTGTTATTGCCATTGGGTTAACAGTAACGGTAGCTAGCTTCAACTCGTCGACTAACTTGGGATCAATGAAGTTGTGTGAGCTCCCAGAGTCAATCAAGATAACGATGGCTTTATTTTTAATTTGCCCTCTTATCCTGATAGTGTTGTCAGTTGGACTCCGATCGATTAAGTGAAGAGAGAGTTGTCCCTGTTCAACCGAACCTTCGTCTACCTCAAACTCTTCCACCTCCTGCCATTCTTCAACCCCCCGAATCAAATTCTTCCTCCTCTTCGATCCCTTGCATCGCCATAACTTGCTTCGTCGCTCATCGATGTCCAGGGAAATATCAATCTCCACACCGGTAACAAGTATTCGATCCTCGTTTATTAGGGTTATAAGGTGTTTGGAATTTCTGATTGTTTTGCTGAGATTGGGGAGTGTATGAGGTGGAAATTTTTGGGATGGTGGAGTTTGGGTTAGGAGTCTGCCCGGTGGTTTTATTTGCCTGGGTTTTGAATTGGGTATGGGGTCTGGGCCTGGACTTGCGTTTGGGTAGGTGTGGATCGGCTAAACGATGCGTTTTGAGAACGATAAGTTCTTTGGGAAGCTTCAATCACGATCTCCTGCAATCTCACCTGCTCAAAGGCAGCCGACAACGACACCGGCTGCAACATCCTCACCATCGCTCCTACCTCCTCCTTTAGTCCACCCAAAAAGCTTGAAAGAAAATAGGACTCTGAGAGATTGAAACTTATCCTTTCGACCTTAGCTTTAATCTCCTCGAAGGCTTCCTGATAATCCTTCACCGGGCCTATTTGTCTAAGCCAGTGAAATTCTACCACTACATCTTCGATTGGATAATCACGAAATCTTGCGAGCAGAGCGTTGGAAAAATTTTCCACCTGGCATTAACATTAGTTTGCACCCAACCCCAAAACCATCTCTCTGCAACATCAGAGAGATACAAAGTAGCCAATTCAACCTTTCTCTGCTCTGGAACTCTATACATTCTGAAGTATTTCCCACACTTCCACAGCCTAGATTGAGCATCCTTCCCTTCGAAGATGGGCAACTCCATCTTTGAAAGTAAACGGTTATAATAACCACGACCCCCACCATCTAACTGAGTCGGCCGGACAAACCATTGCTCCATTTCATCTATTCGTTCTCCTATCACCGTACCCTCTGTTTCACGAATTCTCAATGGTGGGTTGGGTAATAGACCCTTTGTAGTCACAGAAGGATCCTTATTCACTGGTTCTTTACCCGTGTTCTATAAACTCATAAGAATCTGCATTACCTGACCCAATTGATTACTCAACTTGAGCTGCTCCTCATGCAATTGATCAAAATTGCGATGTTGTTCCCTCTACATTGTTTCCATTCTGAGATTCATCTCATTCTAGAGAGAGGAAATCCGGTCAATCTCTTCTATTTCCTTTGCCTCATTAGAGGTTTCTTCAGTGCCAGTATTTCTAGGTTTCTGTAATTTACTCATGATGAGGTTGAATGTAGATATTAGGCCAAGGATTGGAGGCTCTGATACCAATTTGTAGCAATGCTACCTGGATTCTACTAATATAGAATGAGGGTGAGAAGATATAATAGAAGAAGAGAGAGGGAGAAGAAGAAGGAAAAGAGAGAGAAATAAGAAACAAAATTAGAGAGAATAATTGGTAATTCATTCATATGGCCTATTGGCTCTCTACAACTTGATAAGTAGAAAAACGATACTAAAAGACAAATAAGAAATGAGGTAACCAAGAATACTCCTTGCTGACTCACAATTTGTTGCACAATCTGTTATTCATTCTTGTGGTCTTACTTTCTCACTCATTCATAATCATTACTCAATCATCTGCTGCTCATTCTTCACTCACATTTACCCTCTTGCCCTTATACCTTCTTGAGTATGTGACAAGAAGATCCTTGTCCTCAAGGATGAAAATAAAATCTGAACCATAGAAGTATATACTTGAAACTATGTACTTGAAACTCTCGTCCCAATATTGAATTCCTATGTCTCTTATGACTTTCATGAATCATGATTTCAGAAGTTCATTGCCCAACCCATCTATGGCATGTAATGCTGAATTGCTGGTGATTAGAAGTTGTAATAGATGGAGGAGAATTTTGTTTTGGATTTCTAGTTTTCTTGGAGATCTATGGTTGATGAGCACCCATCATCTAAAGCTACAACATAACAATCAAAAGTGCCAATGCTTTTGCCCATATCTTTTACTTTTATCTCGAATTTATATTTCTGCGAAATGGCCAAAGTAGAAGTAATTGCTTTACTGTCATTGAAGATTGGACATGGGCCTAGCACTTTAAGTTACCACATCACCTTATATATTGAACAACATATGCAACATAATTTTTTAAACACATTACTGCCTACACCTCATTTCTTACTCGTAGTTAAGCTAACTGTCTCATAACCATGAAAAAAGCCACACTATCGAGCACAAAAATTTGGACTGCAACATGAAGAAAATTTCCCTCCAAAATTCCGCATTCTTTTGGTCTTTAAAAATCTTACTGATTATCAAAGTTCCATTTCAACCATCTTGTAACCATTAGAAACTGCACTGAAATAAAAGCTTGCAATCCACTTTTTTTTTTGCTAGGCATTTTTGCAAACACCTTAGAGATATGAACACCCTTTGATGCAATTTTGTCGTCTTCATTCTCCTCATATGCCATTCTTCTTCACCGCTAGTGTTCTTCTTATGCCTCTTCCAAATGTCCAACTCCATTCAAGGCAAAATCATCATAACATCCAAGAACAAGAATACCGTAATCTTTTTCTTCTTTGTTCTCATCATTAACATTCTTAGTAGCATTGGTAGAGCCAAGCTTCAAACTCCAGTTAAAATTTCCAATAGTTTTCTTTAATCTCCATTTTCATTTACACCTTCAAAGCACATATTTTCTTTTGACATTGAATTTGTTCCTCTAAACTTCCCTTATTTTGGTTTTCATCTTGACCCAACACCCAATCATGTTTACCATTTGATATTTTCCTTCTTTTGTTGCAATTTTGTTCCATATCTCCATTAGTATTGCCGAATCCTTTCTATAACCCTTTTAACTGCAGTTGAATTTCTTGAACAGTATTCCATGTTCACTCTCAATGCTTTCAAAAGGTTTAGAAATGGATAAGAGACTCTTGTAATCTAGGACCATTTCTCTTGATCTTTTCAAGATTCAATGATTCCTCATTTCAATAGTATAAATTCCTTACCGCGATAAACTTATTATTTGTAAAAATATAGGAAGATTTTAGGAGAAATCTATGCTAAAGTTTAGGGATTTTTTTTATCTAATTTCCATTTTAGATATAGAAACTTGTGTATATATGTGTGTGTATCTGTGTATATTGAAAGATATGAAATATGAGATTCCAAAATCTCCTTTCTTCTTCTTCTTCTTCTTCCTCTCAATCTCTTTATGGTATCGGAGCCTAGAGTTTGAACCTAGGCTATTTTCTTCTTCTTCTCCAACTTTTTCTTCCTTTCCAGACATGTAAAACTCCTCTCTCGGCTTCTTTAAAAGGAAAGAAGCCACTGGTTCTTCAAATCGGCACTAAAAGATGATTCTCTTCACAGCCCACCTCAGAAGAACTGCCAGCCCAAGTTCGGCAGATCTCCAGAGTCCTGCCGGCAAAGGAGCTGCACGTGGACCTCACGCGCCAACTAGAACTCCGGCTAGCTTCTTCACACGCCGGCACATGACAATAAGTACAGCGACGTTCGTCTCTCTGATCTTCTTCTCCAGTGTTGCAAACTCATTTCCGGCAATGTTTTAGCCTCATCAAGCTGTTCTACTACAAATTTAAGGTCCTCCAAGGTTTGGGTGTTTTGGGAGCCTACTGTGGATTGTTGGACAAGTTCTAACTTTGTTGTTGTGTTGTTTCTTAAGGCTAAAGCTTTAGAAAATACAGGTCCTATCCTACATCTTTTTCTCTTTTAATTTTTCAGCTATTACTACTGTTAAATTTGAGGGTAATAAAAATTATATTTCATAAGCTGCTTTTATTGAACTTAGGTTTATGGGACAAGGATATGAAGTTCACTTAGAGAAAAATAGTTCAGAGATTGATGAAAAGAATGGGGCTGCTTGGCTTAAAACTGATGCTCAATTATGTAGTCTCTTATGGCATTCACTAGAACTCAGGCCTCTTACTCTGTTTCAATCATGCAAAACCTATTGTAAAGTCTAGACAAAGGCCAAAACTTTGTATATTAATAATGTACAAAGAATATATAAGATAGTCTATGATATTGTCCACCTCCAGCAAAATTAACAGGATATAGCCAAGTATTTGGGACAAGTTAAAATACTTAGTGATGAATTTAATTCCCCTATGCCATTATTTGAAAATATTGCTACTCAAGAAAAGCATAGATAAATTTTTTTATGGTTTTGGCCTTAATAGGACTTAGATTAGACCTAAGTTCTGTGAGAGATCAAATTTTAACAAGCCCTATCATTCCTTCCTTGGAAGATGTGTTTACTAGATTTTTGTGTATTTCTTTGCATTCAACATGAATTAGTGAGACTAAATCATATATTTTGGTGGTTCAGACTAAGTCTGAGAATTCACAAAATAGGAAAGAAAGAAAATCACATTGTACCTATTGTGACTAAAGTGGTCATACTGGAGAAAACTACTGGGCCTTGCATGGTCGACCTCCAAGAAACAATCAGTTTGGCAATAATCGACCTATAGCTCATATTGCTTTAACTCAAAGAGATGGCCTACTCTTTTTACCTAATAAAGGCAGCCAACGGTTCAATTTCATCACATTGATTGGAGCAGATACAATGATTATATACAATATCAAGTTGCTCTAGCAGCTTCCACTCTAGTAAATCCTTTGCTTGTCTCACTAGAAGTTCTCCTCTAGTACCTAGATTCTAGGACTGTTCACGGGCAAGGCTGGGTCGAGTTTGGTCCTGGTCCAAGGCTCGACTCAAACTGACCTCGGGCCTTATACATGTGCCCGAGGCCCTGCCTATGGCTCGGGCCACTCAGGCCTCTTGGGCCCAAGTGTTTTTTTATTTTTTAATATATTTGTTTTTACAAATTTTTTGGGCTTTTGATGAATTCTTTTTAAAGGCAAATAATTAATGATTTTTTGAAATTTGCTAAATATATTAAACTAAATATTCTATTGTAATTGTTTATTTTTTTTCATTATACTAAATGTATTAAAACCAAATAAACCACTCAAACTTTAATAGTAACTAAATAATTAATAACTATCAAACCATTAACATCCACAATTACAACTCCAATAAGAGTATTACAACAAAATACAAACACACAAAATAAGAATAAGAATTAGGAAGATAACCTGTTCAGCTTTGCAATACTATCATTAACATCCACAATCACATCTCCAATAATAGTATTACAACAAAATACAAACACACAAAATAAGAATAAGAATTAGGAAGATAGCATGTTCAGTTTTACAACATCTCTCAAATTATATTAATAACTAATAACTATCAAATCATCATTATTATCCACATCTAACATCACATCCCTAATACTAATTAATCTTCAACGGAAATTGTAAAATAATTTTCAAGTCCAAGCAATAACAGTTCTACAACAAAATACAAAAACACACAATGGGAACACTAACATTGTCCAGTTTTACAAACATAGTACACAGTCCAAATAAAAATTTGCAATTCAACAATTAAAATCATAAGTTAATTAGTTGCCGCAGCCACGCCTGTGCCTTTTCTTGTGCTTGCTATCTGCCTACATCTTGAGTTATACAACTTCCAATATCTTAAAAAAAAGAAAATAAATATAACAAATTAAATAATAGTATCAAGTATGTAATTAGAAATAAATTACAAAAACAAATAAAAGAAAGAACATATCGTTAATTACCATATCTGATTCTTCAAATTGAATAAAATCTCGATCAATTAGATCAAAATTGAACTGTGTAGGTTGTAGCTAATTCTGAGTACAAATTAGTGCTTCTGTCATTTTAGGAGACAAAGAACTCCTAAATTCATCAACTACACGTCCAGCTATACTAAATGCAGATTTAGATGCTATTGTGGATACAAGAATAGCTAAAACATCACGTGCTATGAGGGAAAGAACTTTGTATATGTGTGCATTCATCTTCCACCAATGCAAGATATCAAAAGAAGCCACGCCATCTTCTGCCATCTTCTAAATCTTCAGCTAAATATTTATCAATTTCAGCTTTACTTTTTGAAGTAATCTTGGCCTTTTTATTCTACTGCCATTTCAGATGGAAATTACATGTTCCTGAAGGTTTATCTACTTCATAATCTCTTGCATTCTTTGAAGTTTGCTCAGAATTCTCCCCACTCTTGGTGACACTAATGGAATAAAACTAATATAATTGATTTAAAGCATTTCTAACCTTCTACGCCATAGTATTACTCATTGGTTTCCCATAAGCCAGCTCATAATTAAACTTCACATATTCAAGTTTATATCGAGAATCCAACACTACAGCCACTCCTGTCAAAGGATTCAGTTTCTGAAACATTTTCCCAATATATGTCATTACTTTTCTTGCATTTTTTGCCATATTTACTATATAAATATCTTTAGATTTGGAACTATCATTCAACATACTTTGTATGGAAAGAATCTCCCTAAAGCAAACATTGGATGTCACATACAAACTACCAGAAAATTTCAAAGTAGCATCATAAAACACTTTCAAAAAATGAACAAATGATCTAGCATTTTCCCAATCCATAAAATCTGGAGGAGACTTCTTAATATCTTCACTGAAAAAAGATTGATAGCCCCCATCTTCCTCCAACATACTTTCAAATACTTTCTCAAATTTCAAAGCATGATCTAGCATTTTATAAGTGGAATTCCACTTAGTAGCAACGTCCAAACACAAAAGGCTCTTATTTTGAACCTTTTCCATCTCAACACATTCTTTAAATTTTTTTTCAAACGTGCAGGAGATGATATAACATATCTAATAACAGCACAAATCGAAGTGATAGAGTTATGTAGTTCTTTCAATGCATCCGTTACAACTAAATTTAAAATATGAGCACAACACCTCATATGCATATATTCTCCATTGCATACAACCTTATTCCAACTAATTAGTCTCCTTTTCATATATGAAATGGTTGTATCATTTGAACTAGCATTATCCACAGTTAAGGTAAACACATTATCAATATCCCAAGCAGACAAACACTTCTCAATTATTTTTCCAATGGTGTCACCCCTGTGATTTTCAACTGGAGAAAAATTCAATTTTTTTTGTACCATACAATTTTCATCAATAAAATGAGCAGTCAAATACATATAATTTAAATTTTGAACTGAAGTCCATGTATCAGTAGTGAGACACACACGGGAATTTGAGTTCTTAATGAAGGCTTTCAACTGCATACACTCAGAAAGATACAGTTTGTAACAATCCCTAGCAACTGTTATTCTTGATTGGATAGGAAATTTGAGCTCTAATTGATTCAATAACTTACGGAAACCAAACCCATTCACAACCCTAAATGGCATCTCATCACATATGATAAATTCAGCCAAGGCACGTCTACAAGCCTCCAAGTTATATTTATGTGCAATTAATATTTTTTCACCAGTGACACTGCCCTCCACCCCATTGACTTTGTGTGTGTAAGATAAAATAGACTGCTTCTTTTCATTATATGGATACTTGAAGCATCTCAATAAATGTCTTTTTAAAGTGTTGGTGCCATGTTTTACTGGATCAACGGTGTAATTTGCCCTGCAATAATTACATGCAGCTTTATGTTCTCCATTTATTTTATCCAAGGGAAGTCTAGTAAAGTGGCCCCATACATCCGACTTGTTCTTAAGGAGAGCTTTTCTCTTAAGACACTCCGTTTGGTAGGGAACACTAACATTAGTATTTTGAACTGAAGTCCATATATCAGTAGTGAGGCACACATGGGAATTTGAGTTCTTAATGAAGGCTTTCAACTACATACACTCAGAAAGATACAGTTTGTAACAATCCCTAGCAACTGTTATCCTTGATGGGATAGAAAATTTGGCCTTTAATTGATTCAATAACTTGCAAAAACCAAACCCATCCACAACTCTGAATGGCATCTCATCGCATGTGATGAATTCAACCAAGGCATGTCTACAAGCCTCCAAGCTATATTTTTGTGCAATTATTATTTTTTTACCCGTGACACTGCCCTTCACCCCACTGACTTTCTGTGTATAAGATAAAATAGAATGTTTCTTTTCATTATATGGATACTTGGAGCATCTCAATAAATGTCTTTTTAAAGTGTTGGTGCCATGTTTTACTGGATCAACGGCATAATTTGCCCCACAATAATTACATGCAGCTTTATGTTCTCCATTTGTTTTATCCAAGTGAAGTCTGATAAAGTGGTCCCATACATTCGACTTGTTCTTGAGGGGGGATTTTCTCTTAAGAAACTCTGTTTGGGAGGGAACACTAACATTGGTATTTTATGGGGGCAACACTATCATTTGTAAGATTTTGGGAGGCAACATTATCCATAGGACATTAGGAGGCAACACTATCAATGGGAGTATGAGAGGGAATACTATCATTAGGACTTTCAGAAGTATCCATTTGCAATTCTTCACAACAACAACAACAACAACTAAGCCTTAGTTCCAAACAAGTTGGGGTCGGCTGTATGGATCATCAACAAAATAAGCTCAAAAGACACCAAAAAAGATACTCCAGCCTTAGGCCCCTTCCAAGACACGGATTTTACGTCTCCATTCAAGTCTGTCATTAATCAAATCCGCATCAAGATCTAAGGCACTTAAGTCTCTTGCTATCACCTCATTCCACACAGTTCTAGGTCTTCCACGACCTCTAGCCCCCTCAATCAACAAATTCTCACACTTACGAACCGCAGCATTAGGAGGTCTTCTTAAAACATGCCCATACCATCTAAGTCTTCCTTCCCTCACCTTATCTCCGACATCCGCTACTTGGACTTTTTGTCGAATATGAACATTCTTAATTTTGTATAGTCTGGTATGTCCACACATCCATCTTAGCATCCTCATTTCTGTCACACTCATTTTATGCAAATGTTGTCCCGTTGGTGCCCAACACTCACTACCATAGAGCATCGCAGGTCTAACAATCGTCTTATAGAATTTACCTTTCACTTTCAGAGGTATTTTCTTATCACATAGAACCCCAGTCGCACCCTTCCACTTCAACCACCCTACCTGTATTCTGTGAGCAACATCTTCATCTATACGGCCATCATTCTGGAACACCGAATCCAAATATTTGAACTGCTTAGTTTTGGGAACCAAAACTCCATCCAACTTAACCTCATGTTCCTGCTTCTTCCTTAGACTGGACTCACAGTGCATATATTCCGTTTTACTCCTACTTAACTTAAAACCCTTGTCCTCAAGGGTTTTTCTCCACACTTTCAACCTACGGTTTACACCAGCACTAGTCTCATCAATTAAAATAATGTCATCAGCAAACAACATACACCAAGGAACATCGTCTTGTATGTTGCTGGTTAGCTCGTCCATAACCAGGGTAAATAAATATGGACTCATGGTCGAACCTTGATGCAATCCGGTAGTAATGGGGAAAGCCTCAGTGTCTCCACCAGGTGTTTTCACACTAGTGGATGCATTCTCATACATGTCCTTGATGATGTTGATATATTTGCCGCTGACTCCTTTCCTCTTCAAAACCCACCATAACACTTCTCTTGGTACTCTATCATAGGTTTTCTCCAAGTCAATAAATACCATGTGAAGATCTTTCTTCTTCTCTTGATACAATTCCATTAGTCTTCTTAGAAGAGAAATAGCCTCCATGGTAGATCCCCCTGGCATAAACCCAAACTGATTCTCCGAAACTCTTGTAAGCTTCCTCAATCTGTGTTCAATAATCCTTTCCCATAATTTTATAGTATGGCTCATAAGTTTGATACCCTGAGTATGAGAATGAACAATATGCAAAATGAAAAAAAACAACACAAAGAAAAAAATTGCAAAATGAGCCATTATGAGCCAACACAAAGTAATTCTTCACAACACAAAAAGAAAAAAAAACGATTACCAAATGAATTTCAAAATAAGATAAATTGCAAAATGAACAATATGACAAACATTAAATGTAAAGAGGCATAATCTGTTGACGTTTCTACCATTACTTACAACTATGCCAAGACTAAACAAAGCTACAAGTTATTGTAGGGCTGGCCTTTTGCAAATTGTATTCATTGAAACAGGATACTGGCTCACTATTTTCAACAATATACACATAACCATCAACCCTTAATGATTTAGTAGCTATTTCATGACAGGTTTGTGTACATTGTATTGTTTCAAGCAATAAAATGTGAAAAAAAAATGAAAAGCTATAAAAAGTCAGCCCATGCCACATTCTCAACAATGAACACAAATTTTCAAAGCAAAATTCTAGCATAAATTTCAATTCCAAGCAAGTGAAGCATAACAAGGTGTTGACTTTAAAACTTTGAAAAAAAAAGATTAGTCAGCCATAAAAAATAAAAAAGAATGAATAAATATTTTGAAGCAGGGACCTCAACATGTTATGCTTCATAGTTCATTTTGAAAATTAAAAAATTATGAACTTAATTTATTTGGTTTGAATTAAAGCTTCTTAATCTTTTCCCAATTTAAAAAAATCAATTGAAATCACAATCAAGAATTAAATGAAATCACAATTATTCAACAATAACAAATAGTTACAATCACAATCAACTATCAAGGACTGAAATGAAATCACTATCAAGGAATTAATTAAAGAACAAATACTATAAAAAACCAATTGAAATCCTAAATTAAAAACTCTAAATTAAAATGTGAAAGCCCTTATATGATTATATAAGGTCACTGTTACTTTAAGAAATTGAGTGATAAATTATGCTTAGTAACAGATAAAAAGCTTGCAAAAACAAATTCATGAAAAAAAAAAATTTTAACTGGTGTTAATGAAAAATGTATAAAAAACAAAAATAAAATAAAAAAAAGAGAAATCAGACGTACATGTTCAGTCACCGTCGTCGGCGCTGGATGCGGTCGAGCAACGAAGGCCGATGCTCGCAGCCTTTGCTGGTCGATGGTCATTGCTGCCGGTTGAGTATGGGGATCGAGCGCCTAGTGGGAGTGTGTGAGACAGAGAGGTGTGTGACTGTTTGTGTTTATGTGAGGTGAGGAAAATTTTTAATATCCTTAACCAAAACTGTGTCGTTTTGGTTAAGGATAAATATAAAAAAATTAAACTAATATATCGGGCCGGGTTAACCCAGGAATTTATATCTTAGGCCCGAAGCCCGACCTGACATATTTCGAGTTAGTTATTCTAACCTGAAGACCGACCCTATAAACTAATAATCTGACCCAACCCGGTCCGGGTTTTTTGGGTTAACGGGTTGCATGAACAGCCCTACTAGATTCTAGACTTCGGTACTCCTGATCATATCTCTGGTAACAAAAGCTATTTTCTACTCTCTCTTTTATTAATGATTCATCTACTGCCCCTCTTGCTAATGTTCACAAACTGCAGTTGAGTATAGGTCATGTCTAACTTTCCCCATCAATCACACTGATAAATGTCTTGTTTGCTTATGAATGCCCATATAGTCTTGTTTCAATTAGCAAATTAACAAAAAGCCTCAATTTTTGTTATTTTTGTAGCTAATTATGTTATTGTACAGGACTCATGGACGACAATTGGAGTAGTACATGAGTCACAAGGCTTACACCATCTTTATCATCCAAGTTCGCCTTTTCTTCTACCTCATCTGCTAAACTTTTTTACCATTGTCTTGGTCATCCGAATCTTAATAAGCTTCAAAAGTTTGTTCCTAGTCTTTCCACTTTATCTTCCTTGAAGTGTGAGTCAACTTGGAAAACAAACTGGTAGTTCCTTTCCCAAACGACTCAATAATAGTGATACATGTATGTTTGATTTAGTTCATTCAAACATATGGGGTCCGAGTCAAGTTAATACAACTATGAGATTTCAATATTGTGTTACATTTGTTGTTAATTTTTTCCGTTGTACATGGGTTTATTTAATAAAAAATCGTTTTGAATTGTTTTCTATATTTCAAAACTTCTTTATTGAAATTCATAATCAATTTAATTTTTCAATAAAACTTCGCGCAGTGATAATGGCAATGAATATTTGTCCTCCTTTTTCTCAAATTTTTTGACCTTGCAGGGAATCACCCATCAAACCTCTTGTGCTTATACACTTCAATAAAACGGAGTTGCAGAACGTAAAAATTGATATCCACTCTTCTTATTCACCGTAATGTTCCCCTCTGTTTCTGGGGTGATGCCGTTCTCATTGGTTATTTGATCAATCAGATGCATTTTTTTGTCATGCATCATCAAAGTCCTCACTCAATTCTCTTTCCCAAGAAAAATCCTTATCACTTACCGTTGCGAGTATTCGGTTGTACTTACTTCGTTTATGATCATACTTCAGGAAAAGATAAACTCAAGCCAAATCCATCAAGTGTATATTCTTGGGCTACTCATGTCTTTGGAAAGGTTACAAATGCTATGACCCCACAAAGCAAAAATATGTTTCAGCAGATGTAATCTTTTTTGAGTCATCACCATATTTTTCACTTAAAAGTGAAAACCACCCCAAACTCATTTTTGATGTACTACCTATTCCAAGTCTTCCACAAATAATTTTCCTATACATGTCTTTATAAAGGTTACAAATGCTATGACCCCACAAAGCAAAAGTATGTTTCAGCAGATGTAATCATTTTTGAGTCATCGCCATATTTTTCACTTAAAAGTGAAAATACCCCAAACTCATTTCCGATGTACTACCTATTCCAAGTCTTCCACAAATCATTTCCCTGTACATGCTCCTTTCCAAGTTTACTCATGTCATTTCCCAAATACTTCTGCTTCTAACAGTCATGGTTCATGTTCTTTTGATACTTGTACATTGCCAACCACTAATGACTCACTTCACAGTTCACTATCACCTAGTCCACCAATTCTCGTTGTTCATGTACTAAACACAGAAGTAGCTACTCCTTCCATTGTCATTTGCAAAGGTAATTGTTCCACTCGCAACCCATATTCAATTTATAATTTCGTAGCTCTCATCATTTGTCTCCTTCATATAATGCTTTTGTCTCTACCTTTCCTAATGTCTCTATACCCAAGATTGTAAGTGAAGCATTAAGATATCCCGAGTGGCGAGATGCAATGGTAGAAGAAATGACTGCATTACATAGAAATGGAACTTGGGAATTAGTTCCACTACCAGAGGGCAAGACTACAGTTGGATGCAAGTGGGTGTTTACCATGAAAGTCGGACCTGATGAACAAATCGATCGCTTAAAGGCACTTTTTGTGGCCACAGGATATATTCGGATTTATGGCATGGATTGCAATGGTACCTTCTCACCAATTGCCAAAATTCCTTCTATTCGCCTCCTTATATCATTGGTAGCCATGTCTTGATGGACTCTCCATCAGCTTGACATTAAAAATGCATTTCTTCATGGAGAACTAATTGAGGAAGTATATATAGAATAACCTTCTGGATTTGTTGCTCAGGGATAGTTTGCATTGGTTTGTCAATTGCGGCAGTCATTATATGACTTGAAACAATCTCCAAGAGAATTGTTCGAATGCTTTAGCTCAGTAATCTAGGAATTTGGCATGACTTGATGTCAATCTAATCATTCAGTGTTCTTTTGGCATAATGATCATGGAAAATGTATCTACCTGGTTGTTTATATTGATGACGTTATAACAGATAGTGATTAAGACGAAATCTCTAAGTTAAAAACACATCTAAGCAAACACTTTCTGAGAAAAGATCTCGAAAAATTAAAATACTTTCTCGGTGTTGAAGCAGCACCATCAAAAGCAAGGATTGTAATATCACAAAGGAAGTATGTGCTTGATCTATTAGAAAAGACAAGCATGTTAGATTGTAAATACATAGATACTCTCATGGATTCTAACGTTAAACTTGCTCCAGGACAGGAGGAGCCATTGAAAGACCCTAGAAAGCATCGAAGGTTAGTTGGGAGGCTAAACTATCTGACATTCACATGACCGGATATTTCTTTTGTGATTAGTGTGATAAGTCAATTTTTCCAAGCTTCCTGTAGGGTAATTATTAGATTATTGGGTATTGTGATGCTGATTGAGTAGGTTTTCCTTCAGATAGACGATCTACTTCTGGATATTGTGTTCTAATTGGCGATAATCTAATTTCTTGAGAAAGTAAGAAACAAGCTACGGTCGCTAGGTCAAATGTTGAGACAATACCGAGCCATGGCAACCTGTGAACTTATCTGGTTAAAACAGCTCCTTTAAGAATTAAAATGGAAAGAAGTTGTTACGGTTATAGGGAAAGGATCATGTCATAGGGTGATTGACTAAGAAATCTAAGTCAATAGATTTTCCTTTAATCAAGCTCATCAAAGAGAGCTTTGACCTTAAACTCATCAAAGAGAGCTTTGACCTTAAACTCATCAAAGAGAGCTTTAAACTTTAGATCCCGTTAAGAAAGAGTTTCAGGCCTCTAGTTTTTTTTTATATAAATTTTACTTAAAATTTTTATTATTCATAAAGTCCTTTAAATAGGACAAGTTTTATTACAAAAATAGAAAAGTTATATTCGATGGCGGAACCAAGAATTGAATGAAGTGGGGGAAAATTTTCCAAGCAAAAAAAATTGCAGGTGAATTGAAGATAAAACTGAATATTTAATATTATAGTAAAATTTAAATTTTTATTGTTTTATATTATTTATTAAATTCTAAAAATTTATTGAATTTTTTACATGTCTTTTTATTTTAATTCTTATATCTATTAATTTATTTAGAGAATTTTATTAAATTAAATTTTATAAAATTATTATTTCAAATAAGAACATTAGTTTTAACCAATTCATAATCAAATTGCAAAATTTTAGTATTAACCTAAATACTCAATCACAAAATTCTAAATACCTATTAATTAAAATTTAAAAAAAATATATGGTGCAAAAAAAGCCAATAATTTATATATATATATATATAATTTATATAATTATAAATGTATAAATATATTTTTAATTATATAATAATCTATATATATAATTTATATAATTATAAGTGGGAGGTGGGAGGGTGGTCCATTGCCCCCTCATGACCCCCCTCCCTTCGCCACTTGTCATATTATAAACTTCCTAATCTATGCTTTAGGTTTCCTAAATAAATAAATTTATTATAGGAAACTAAAATAAAATAGGAAATAATCCAATAGTAAATAGGAAGCATGATTAATTAAAATAGGAAATATAAGAAACTAAAATAATAAAAATCAGCCATCATATTTAGAATAGATATGACCCACATAGGTATCCTAATATTACTCCCCTCCTGAAAAAGAGCTTGTCTTCAAGCTCGAAATTTGGATAAATTAGTTTTGAAAAAAGATTGATACTCCTCCGGATTTTGGGTTCTTCCACTTGTTCCTCCATATTTGGATCATTTGTGTTTTCCAACTCTAGCCAAAATAGTTTCTTACACTAATGCGCAGTTGTGTCCAATTCATCACACTTATAACGCAAACCCCTCCCCTCATTCTCCATTCTGCCACTTCTACTCTCGATAATTTATCGTCGTTTTTAGAGGAATTGCCTATTGTGTTAGGCTCTGATACCAATTTGTTACGGTTATGAGGAAATGATCGTGTCATGAGGTGATTGACTAAGAAATCCAAGTCAATATATTTTTTTAGTCAAGCTCATCAAAGGGAGCTTTGACCTTAAGCTCATCAAAGGGAGTTTTGACCTTAAACTCATCAAAAGGAACTTTAAATCTTGGACCTTGTTAGGAGAGCTTCAAACCTCGTTAAGTGAGAGCTCTAGACCTCTGTAATATTTTTTTTATAAATTCTGCTTAAATTTTTATTATTCATAAAAGTCTTTTAAATAGGACGTCTTATTACAAAAATAGAAAAGTCATGTTATAAACTTCCTAAATCTTCAAACCTCGTTAAAAGGAACTTTAAATGAGAGCTTCAAATCTCGTTAAGTGAGAGCTCTAGACCTCTGTAATTTTTTTTATAAATTCTGCTTAAATTTTTATTATTCATAAAGTCTTTTAAATAGGATGTCTTATTATAAAAATAGCAAAGTCATATTATAAACTTCTTAATCTATATTTTAGGTTTCCTAAATAAATAAATCTATTATAGGAAATAACTCAGTATTAAATAGGAAATAATCCAATAGTAAATAGGAAGCCTAATTAATTAAAATAGGAAATATCATAAACTAAAAAAAAAAAAGAACAGCTTGGTGTGCAAACACTCTCGCTATGCGCGGGGTTCGGAGAAGGGTCAGACCCATTGGGTCTTTGTATGTAGCCTTCCTTTGCAATTGCAAGAAGCCGTTTTCACTACTCAAACCCATAACCTCAAGTCACACGGAGACAACGCTTACCGTTGCGCCAAGACTCTCCTTTAAGAAATATAAGAAATTAAAATAATAAAAATCAGTCGTCGCATCTAGAATAGATATGGCCTACATAGGTATCCTAACAGAAGTCGAAAGCATGAAGCTAGTATGTGATAATCAGGCTGCACTTCACATTGCATCTAATCCGGTATTTCATGAAGGAACCAAACATAAAGAAATTGATTGTCACTTTGTCAGATAGAAGATCGAGTTAGGATACATTATCACAGAGTTCGTCAATTCGAATAATCAGTTGGCATATATGTTTACTAAGTCCTTGAGAGGATCAATAATCAAATATATTTGTAACAAGCTTGGAGCATACGATTTGTCTGCTCCAGCATGAGCCTTGAGGAGTGTAAAAATATAGGAAGATTTAGGGAGAAATGTACTGTTAAAGTTTAGGGATTTTTTATTTAATTTCCATTTTAGATATAGAAGCTTGTGTATATATTTGTGTGTATCTGTGTATATTGAAGCTTCTTCTTCAATCTGTATATTACTGAAGCTTGGTGATAGATATTTTGCTTCCCATCAACATTCTTGATGAGAACTTCATCTTTCGTAGATGCTTGAGTATGTAATCTTTAATAATGAAGAGAACTGGTTTGTGGATCTGAACTCCTAGTAATTCCAGAATTTGATAAAATTTCCTCTGAAATTCATCTCTGTGGAGTCCTCTCAAATTTGTTAGTTATTTTCTCGGTGCTTATTAACAAGGGAAATAAGCAGAAATTGAGGGAATTTGAGGGAAAGAAGAGATGTGAAGAAAAATTAGGGCAAAAAATAGAATGTAGGAGAATAGAAGAAGAAAATGACGAATATAATAAGAGAGAGAAATTGCCCTATATTAAACCTGAGGATTGAACTGCTTGATACCAAGTTCTTACTACCCAAGATTGACATCCTACTTATGGTGATTGGAGATTAAGAAAAAAAGAGAGAAGGGGATGAAAATAGAGAGAGAAGCGGGGAAGAGAGAGAAGCAAATTTTGTTATTGATTTTCAATATCCATTACAAATCTACAGTGAAAGTTGGTCACAGCTTTGTACTACTTCGCCTGCAATATTATGACAACAGGTTCTTATAAATCTGAAATATTGGACACTAACAATAGACTATTTGTCTACTGATATGCAGATTTGTACTTCAGCCGTCAGAGAATCTTTAGCCAATGTAAGCCATACTTTAACTGCAGACTCATCCATGGACTCTGGTTTTCAAGTTGAGTTTCTTTGTGAGTTCTTATTTTCTTAAGGCAAACCCAAATGCTAATGTGCTATGCATGGCCTTCTTTGTACTGCCTATGTCTAAACAGGTCTTTGGTGATAAATTTGATTTTTTTGCAAGGAACTTTGAGAAATCATTTGGGAGCACATTGAGGACTCTAAGATTGATTAATGAAGCATCCATCAACAAGGAAGCTTATTATTTAAGCCACTTGAATGTAGAAAATTCTGCTTCAGAGTTGAATCTCAACAATAGGGATGATTGTGAAAGTAGCTGTGCCGTCAAGGATTGTCACTCAGATACAGAGTTATCCTTCATTCCAATTCAGAATCAAATGCATGTGGCTGAAGAAGTAGAAGAGAGTGCATCTCATTCAAATCAAGAACTTACTTTGCGTGAGCAATTAAACCAACTGGTTTGTGCTTCAAGCTCGTTAGGTTCTGGAATCAATCAGCTTAGTGTTGTTGAGAAATCTGTGATGGAGCAAGCCCGCTCTAATGACCTGAAGTGTTTGGAGATTAGTCTTACAATGAAAAAATTAAAGTTAAAAGAGGAGGAGCTGGCTGTTGGCTTTGATTCAAATCAGATTGAGAGATCAAAATTAGCAATGGGCATATCAAAGACATCCTTAAAAGCTGATAAGTTCAAGAGCGAATTAGAAGACACAAGGCATGCTGAACTGCATAAGAATTGCATAGACTGTCTTGTTGCTGGTTTGTTCATCATGTCTGCCTGTCTTTTATATGGTGCCTATGTGTTTTCATACCAAAGAATCACAGATGCTACTGCATCCTGCAATCCTTCAGTGGAGGTAAGGGTCATGTCTTCTTGGTAGCTTCAATTGATTTGGTTTTTTCAATTTGAGTTACCTTGATGTATTTGTTGGACTAGTGATTTGGATTTCACATGCTTTCTCTATGCAAATATTTTCTTTTGAACTGCCAAGGAAAATAGAAAAACTGTTATGAAAGACTGTGTGCTGTCCCTGGGCTTTCAATGGTAATAGTGAAGATGACTGCAGACTTATATTCCACTTTACTTTAAATGTTCAGTGAATAATGTGTGGATTTATAAGAAATGTATTTCCCAAGTAGGGGTAGTCGCCATCACAGCATGATTTTAATGGGCTTTCATTCATTTGTTATTACAGGTGGGAAACAGGTTGGGCAAGATCATGCCATTTCATGTTTGTGCCATTTTGGGTGTCATTTTTTTTAGCATGGGTTTGGGGTGGGTCACTTCAGGTTACTCATCTTATTGAGATGCATAAAAAATTTTGGGTTAAAATTCGGATGAATTTACTGGTCAGGTTGGGTTGGATCACTCATAATATTTTGATCACTTAAAAGGTGGAAAATGGGTCAGGCAAGTTAATGTCATTTTGGTGTCATCTCTTTTTCTGCAGATTTGGGTTTGGTTGCTTATAATGTTAGCCGTCTGCACCCTGACCAAGTACTTCAAAAATTTGGGTTAGGGTGAAATCCAAACTGGTCACATTTGGGTCCAGGCAAAAATGTTAGCAGGTCAGGACCTGGGTTGGGTTCGTTGGTTGAATACAAAGTTGTCATCTCTATTTGTTATGTAAAAATACCGTTGCTGAGTGGATGTGTGTGTGTATAATCTAGACCAAGTGCAAGATGAAAATTTTAGTCTTTTTTTGTAGTGTTGTTTTATGGGACATAGAAATCAAAGAATTGACATGTCATACTTTTCTTAGCCGATGAACCTTTTATTGCCTATATTTCTGTACCTTCTGTTTCATTTATATCAGATGCCTAAAATATTTGTTTCTTTAATCTGATTTAGGAGTCCAAATCTTGGTGGATCCCAAAGCCTTTTTCATCTGTCAACTCAGGGCTGCATACCCTCAAGTGTCATGCTCTGGTCATGAGCCGAATGTTGTTTGGCATCTTGATAATTCTTACAGTTGCTTATTTACTCCTTCAACGTTCAGCAGCCTCTCGTCAAATAATGCCAATAACTTTCATACTGTTACTTTTAGGAGCTGCTTGTGGTTTTGCTGGTAAGTTGTGTGTGGACACGTTAGGAGGAAGCGGATTGCTGTGGCTCATATATTGGGAGACTATGTGCTTGCTGCACTTCTTCTCAAATGTCTGTACATCAATATTGTTCTCTATACTTCATGGGCCTCTCACAGTCTCCCAAGGGGTAAAATCCAGCACAATTATTCCATATTGGTTCCGGCAAATTCTTTTTTATGCTGCTGTGCTCTTGTTTCTGCCATTATGCTGCGGTCTCTTGCCTTTTGCTGCTCCTGGTGAATGGAAAGATCATTTTTTGCTGCTTGCCACTGATTATTTATTTGATACTAGAGCTATAATCGAGCCAAGCCGAGATGAGTTTTGAAAAGCATAAACTCGACTCGACATAAAATAGTCGAATTTGAATTCGAATCGAGCTCGAGCCAAGTTCATTAAACTCATATATTATGTATTGCGAGCTTGAACTCGAAACTCGAACTTGATTTAATCAGAGTTTAACGGAGATATTTCAGTTTTTATTTTTCATTTATCTTTTCTATATGGTGAACAATATAATTATATATAAACAAAAATAAAATATTATATTATTATAATTTTATATTATATTAGAAATTACTAAGTTATTAAATTATTTATAATACTTATATGTTGTACTAAATAATTTTAAATATTTAGTGTATATATATATATATATATATGTTAAGCCATCATATTTTTATAGTATTATTAATTAAATAGTCATTCATTTTTGTAATCTATATTATATAAGCAAAAATAATATATATATATATGATACAATTTATTCCTTAAAAATAATAAATTTATTTTTTCAAATGAGATACATAATTTAATATATAAATTGTCTTGTATGTTTTTAATATACAGCTCAAAAAAATTATGTATATTTTTAATTTTGCATAATAAATGTGTTAGCTTGCGGGTTTAATTTACAGAGTTTTTTAAATAAATTAGCTTGCGAATTGATGAGTCAAATATTTTTTAATTTAAATATAATTTATTTAATAAATGAGCAGTTTGAATTTAAATATGAACAAGCTTTTATCAACTTGTGCAAATGAGAAAATTGTCTTATTACATCTTGTTAAGATTTTCTCCTTTTGATGTCATTTATCCGTATTCTTTCCCGGGCTATTTATCTTTGGCCTAGATGGTTGTGTGACTTGCTGGTTTTGGCTAAAAAAGCTTATTGATTAGGGAAATTTTTTAAATCAGAGCTTCTCAATTTTCTCTCAAGTTTTAAAACAACGATATATCTTTTGACAAAAAAAAAAAATAAATTATTGATTTATGATTGTAGCCTCTGCTGTCTTTACTACGCAAACATGGAATACGAACAAAAAAGAAGGGAATTTGGAGGGTTATCTATAAGTAATCTGTGGAAATTCCGAAGGTTCAGAGGAATGCAACCTTTAACAGAATTGAACAAAATTTTTGATAGAACCAATCAAAATTGAGAAATTTTTTAGTATATAAGCTGTAAATGAAATAACCTGAGTAATACTTGAATCTGAAAAAGCATGTTCATGCCCCAATTAGGCCAGAAATTGCTAAATAAAAAATGTTAATGACATTATAATAGACATGATTTTGGTCTAAAGCACAGTAATGAAAGCTAGCGCTCTAATTCAATAGATCTTATAAATGGGAATAACTTGGTTTAGTATTAGTACTTCGTTTTTTCTTCTAAAATACACCCCAATAATTATTTTACAATTTATGAATCAAACACAGATGACAGATCATCAAGCCCCGAGGGCAACTTCAAAACCATATCCTCAAGTAAATACCCAAAAATTCATCGACAAGCTCCAAAGCACTAGGCCACACTTAGGAATAGAGAGCTGTAAACCTGAAAGAAAGCCCATTGCAAGAACAATAGCATAATTCAAAATCACAACTAAATTAATTATTCATCTTGTTTCCCAGATACAAAATCTAATGAGATAAATTTTGACAAGATAAACTAGTGAAATTTCTTTTCTTTTTTTGAGCATTGAAGGGAAGACATGTTGGATAGGTTGCATATGCTCGTCATTAAACTATACCTCAATATGCAAGACATTGAAAATTTTGAGCCTCAACAATGTATCTTACAAATGCCTCCTATTGTAATGCGCAGCTTAACTGTTTATCTAGAAATTCTAATACCACAAGTGTACATCTCCACTGAGAAACCTAAATTTTGATGAATGAATGGGGCACCAGAGTTGTGCCTCACTACTTCCCCAAGAGAATTCTTCAAATTCAACGTTTTGAAAGCCAGAGAAAAAGCTTTAGGGCATCTTGCAGTCAATGCTGGTACTAGGTGTGTTGAATCACATGACCTCGTGTGCCTTACCATAATACCTGTTTATGAATGGCGCCTGCAAGACAAAATAATAGTCAAGACTCGGAATCATTTTCCAAAAGTTCCTTTTCAGGAAAAAATGTTGAGTGAGTAATGAATTCCATTCAAGCTTGGTAATTCAATAGAAGGAAACTATTCCAGAAAATACTATAATCTCATTTCTTTGGTCATATTTTGGAACATAACTACGCAATTGACAACTTATTTTTACGTAATTAACCGTAACATTCATGTGGATTCACATGATTTTTCAAGAAACAGATTTAGGACAGATTTCCTTAAAGGCAGGAAAATGGATATATTAAAGAGTTCAGACGTAAAAGAACCTGAAGCAATCAAATAAAAATTTTCAACTTCAATACTTGACCCTAGCTCATATCTATGTTGTCTCATTTCCTGAGTGTTGTAATAAAGCACATAGCTTTCTCCACAGTTCCCATCACATAATTCACCTACCCTAAGTGATATTGATAAATGCAAACCATGGAATTATTGACTACTGTAGGCATCTCAACAAAGAGAAATACAAGATATCAATACCAATAAGATATTAGGAACAACTTTCAGAATGAAAAGACAGCTTCAAAAAGGGAGATTATGTGGCACAGGCATCCATGAACATTTAAAAATAGGCCAAAATGTGTACATCAATCCAAATGCTCGACCGCCACTATAATGTCTTCTTTTCACAGTTTGATAATCAAGGCATCAGTGTGATTAATTGATATATTTTCAACATTTTGGAGATTTATGGTAGATCAACATAATAAACGTTCGACAAGCTCTCTCAAAGAGTCAAGACACATTGACACAACACATGATCATCAAAAAGAAAAATCCAGATCTGAGTAAAATTAAATTGAATTTTTATCAAGAAAAATATCAGGCATAAACAATGCTTGCATAAAATTATGTTTTATGAGAAATCATAACACTTTGAAGCATTGTAGAGAGATTTCAAATATTTCACCTTTACGTTTGATATGTCAGGTGTATCTGGTGTTTGTACTGGATAGAACTTGTAAAACCTAATACTCTCATATGCATTTTTTGTTTCCTCACTCATTTCTTCCAAGGTTTTTTTCCTGGCTTCCCTAGCCTGCATAAAACAAAATAAAAAATTTCAAAGCCAGTTAGCATTTTTCCATATCTTGCTAGCACTCAAAAATAAATCACAGAAAAAAAAATATCCATCTGTGCATAATACCTCCCGGTTAGCTTTTTTGGCTTCTCTAACTTTCTCTTTGACAAACTCCTGAGAATGGATGACAAAACAATCTAAGTCAATATTAATGTATTAAAACATGGGGATCTTATGATTTTTAATCTTGAGAAAATAATTGAACATCTTCAATAAATTTCACCTTGAAGGCATCCTTCTGATCAGCAGATAATTCTTCTTCCTCTATCAGTTTATCAGTGAACTCCTGAGAGTCGAGAGAGAAAATTTTAGCACAACATAATGAATTTCCCTTTTTCTTCTTATTTTTCCATTTCAAAGGAGTTGTTAGGAAGCAACTATAACAGAATTGAACAATCAAAATCCCTCAATATAACTGACATGCATGAGAAGTTGAAACAAGTTCACAGATGTGTTCATGAAAATACACCATTTGTTCAGCATATCCTTCATTTATGTAAAAGAGATCATAAATGGTATAAGATTCTATAAAACTGAATGGTGAGTCATGAAGGTCTATCACACACATCTGATAAAGCCAATTTTCCATGCCATCAGGTGAAATCGTAGTTGAATTACATTTTTTATGTAATTAATAACAGAAAGCCTTCATACAACAGAATTCATTCAGGTTAAACTAACAAATAAAAATCAGAAAATCAATGTTATACCTCAAGCTCATCTAACTCCCAATCAAATTCACAAAAAACCTGCATGTCCAATAAATGAAAACGTCAATGAAATCATTTGTGCAGTGTAAGAATCAGTTAAAAGAACGACATCCATCAAATCCAAACATTTTGGTTTCCATCAATCCTTTTTTGCATACCGGCTTTGGTTCTGCTGGGAAAATTATCTGAACCTCAGTGCTTTGTTCAAGCTCATCTTCCTTCAAGGGGTTATAGAAATCTGTAAAAAGAAAGCATATCATAAAACAAATACAGTTCAACTTGCAGATTCAATAGCATTTGGTAGGATGCTAAAGGCTAACAAATGAGTGGCATCATTCTCGGCTTAACAACAAAACTACACTCAAATTTTTTTTTGTCCATTATTGTCAGAGCTCAAAAGAACTTAAATGTTTTTTTTCCTGCACATTCTTCTTTCTTACAACACATAGCCTATGCAAAGGAGCTCATTTAAAATGCCGCAACAGAACATGTGAAAATTGCTTCAAAACTCACATGGTAGGCAGTACTCGTATTTCTTAACACGGTCTATCTTCAAATGCCTCAAAGCAGACCTGCAAGCAAATCATGTACAAATAAGTACTAATTAATAGAGCACATCTAAATACATATGGACACACACAATAGTAGCAGTGTAAAAGAGCATTAGCAACAGGTTTGCTGAACTACTGATACAACATGTGTCAAATTGCATATTTAACACCAAATGAAAAAAAGGATAAAAGGGCAAGCAAACTGAGGTTTGTAGAAGTATAAAAACTAAAAACAATAACTTAATGAGGGCAAAAACAATTATTTTGCTTAAATAAATATGAAAGCAGAAATTCTGACTTTCTTCTGCATCTGTTCATTCAAAAACCCAAACAAAATGCTTCAGTAATTCTGCAATCATCAGAGTCTAAGTACTGAAATTGAAATCAATATTTAGTTCCTGGCTTTTGACCTAATTCATAAATCAGGATCATTATTTTAAGAAAAAATCAAATTAATAGGTCCCTAGTATTTCATTATCAACTACCCAAACCTATGAAATTTTTATTAGTCCTTGAGGTAAAATACAACTTAGTAATCAAGAAATTACTTCAGCAATTCCGAGAGACTAAATAGTACCAAATAGTAATTCACCATTTAAAAAAAATAATAAAATGGCAAAATAGTTGATATAATTAAATATTAAGGATTTATTAATTCAATTTTCAATATAGAAGTCACGACTCATGAATTAAGTCATTGTAAGGCAAATAAAACAAATACAAATGCAACTTGACAAACAAACCAAAAATTGATCTATCTGCCATTTATTAGCAACAAGATGATAGTTTTGATGCAATAAGGAGAAAGGAAACTTGAGAACCATCCTCATTTAAAAATAAATTTTGATACAGTAAGTCATCTGGATTTTCGCTTTATTTAGGAGTATCAATGAGTTCATAGTTAGTAAAAAGTAAGATGTTGGGACTACAGCTATAACCAAAATTTTTCTATTTATTAATCATGGTGATGCAATAATAACCTAGAGTACAAAGATGATGAAACCTTGAAAATGATGCCTAATGAATTGTAAGTGTAAAAAGGACTTTAGACTAGAGCATCTTTTAGTTTTGCAAAAAGTTTCATCCAGATTTCTTATATAATTGTCTTCAGAGTTCAAACTATCTTTAGCAGCCAAATCAACTCTTTGAACACCCATGTCAATATCAAAAAATTCATCAAAGATTTTTCTCTAGACACCATTCATGGTAAAATTTATAGAGCAAACCTCCAATCATAAAACAATATCAAACTTTGTTTATCCTATTTTATTTCTCATTCGTACTCTTGATAACCGACGAAGAGGAGTCTTGGTACAACGGTAAGCGTTGTCGCAGTGTGACTTGAGGTCACGGGTTCGAATAGTAAAAACGGTCTCTTATAATTGCAAGGAAAGACTGCGTACAAAGACCCAATGAATCCGACCCTTCCCCGAACCCTTCGCATAGCAGGAACGTTTGTGCACCAGACTGCCTTTTTTTACTCTTGATAACCGACAAATAAAAAAAATAAATTATTCACCCTTTTTAGCATTCATTTTGCATCTTGAAAATCCCTTTAAGAACATTTAGGAATTCCATTCCATAGCATTATGGCTAAAGATTCCAAAAGTTTGTTGCCAAAATACTGATAAAAATATGGTTACACAATGCAAAGACTTAAATCTCTAATGCAAATTACGATTACATTAAGCATATGAAATCAACATAAAATGGAAACTAAGTACACTGAGTAGCAAATATAAACCAGAAAAACATGCCGCCGTAAACTGCTCAGGAAATTTACAAAAAGAGAAATGAGTTAAGTCATGCATATATACCAACAAGGAACTCTACTTTTGTCAATTGGAAGAAACACTGGAGCTGATTAAGAAGAAAAGGAGTGGAAGAAGAGAGTGCAATACCTTCTTTGAGTGCAGCTCAAAATAAAAATTTGAGATTTCAGTCTATCAACCTGACTGTCTCTGTAGAAGGATCAGATTACAAAGACATAAGGAAAGGGTCATGACATGATAAAAAAATCCATGAAATCCATAATTACTATAGATACCTATTCTCCAGAGGAATGTATGGAACCCAATCCATTTTCATTTTTTTCATGGGAACAATTTCTTCAGCCTCCCTCTGAACTGAATTAATCCCAATCTTATCAGAAGGAGGGAAAGGAGATACAACCTGGAAACAAACAAAAAATTTCAGAGTTAAATGACATTAGCAGAAAACAAATTTCCAGCCAACTCTCTTTAAACAATGAAGAAACTACAGACAAAACAGCCACATTGCACCAGCAAGCATAAGAATAAGAAAATTGAGTGTTTCAGGCTTCTACATCTTAACAGCATGAGACTCCAATGATTATAATTCTAAAATTACAACAGATAAGATGCATAATACAAAGCAACTCTAGATAAGAATATGTGCGACATCGAGAGAACAGCCCAAGTGGAACACTCAATTTAGGCTGAGTGTTGCACTACACCAAGTGGAACAACCACACAGCCATTATAAAAAAAGGCCATCTAACCCTGGTATAGCTAATCATAGAAAAAAGTGCTGAACATAGCTCGTGAACCAAGTAAAGACATTTCGAAGGCCAAAAAATACACGCATACTTAAAGTACAAAGAAACTTCAATTAAGGTATCTCATTTGACAACAAAGACGAAAACAAAGAGAGGAAACATAAAGGAACATAATAATCAACTTAAATGTATATGAAATGAAGTAGCTAACAAGTCCCGCCCAAGACAAACTTCTATGTAAGAAGCAGATGCATTGGAAAACAGAAAATTCATATTTATATTTACTTAAAAGCTTACAGGAAAAAAGAAAAAAGAGAAACTGCTCAATTAACTTACCGCCACAACAACTGGTATGCAAATTACTTTCTGTTCATCCTTGAAAGGGACCAATTGAGCTGCAAAAATATAAAGAATTGACAATTTTTTAAGGACAAGGAAATAATTCGAGGTATATGTGTGAATGCCATCTAAAGAGGTAAAAAGCCATATAGTAGTCTGAAACTGTAGGGAAAATAGAACACAGAATCAGAGGCAGACATACTCATAAAAGCTTTATGACATGAAAAATTGAAGAATTAAAGTTAGCAATTCACTTACGCTCAGTACAACCAAACAGGTAAACTTTCTTTCCGTGCAGAATTCTATCCTCTTCAAACGCATTCTGACCAATCACAATATCAATTTTAGGATCAATTGATGCAAACCTCTACTTAATAGTCAAAAAAGCATAGAAGATCTTGTGACTCACTTCCAAATTGGAGAAGTTCCAGTTGAATTGATAGACTGAGTCCAATTGATCCCACTGAACAAATGTATGATATAATATAAGCAACATGACTTACTCTTAAAAGAAGACGAACAAAATAGCCATAAAATTGAACATGAGAAAAGCTAAATTCCAATATAACCTCTGTTCCAACAGGAAATGTCGTCTTCCATAGATCTTCCTGGAAAAAACAATTTCAAAAATCTATTGGTAACAGAAACAACAGCCTAGCTATAAAAACTTGCCCTACTCCAAAACAAGCTCAAATTATTTTGAATTCCTAACTTACTTGAACACCTAAAATGAGAAAAATCGCCTACTCAAGTTATAAACTGCAACATTCTACTACAATTCCATCATGTTTTTCTCAGCAATCAAACAGAAACAGAAAAACATTTTTATAAATTTGTCCCCAATGTTTTTCCTCTACGTCACAATGCACAAAAAAAAGAGGAAGTATACCAAGTTTCGCTGATCCTCAAAGTATTCAGGCTCGGATTGCGGTTTAGAAGCATTGACTCGCTTAGCACGAGTAGGAGCTTTCGTAGATTCTGGTTTATGGTTCTCTTGAGAAGAAGAAGAAGCTTTAGTTTCTTCTTCTTCCTTGTCTTTGTGAACCCTCTTTCTCTTGGCTTCCTTCCTCATTATAGAAAAAAAAAGCGTGAAAGAGTGAAAGGTAGTGTTTGGTAGAGAATAAAATGAACAGAAAAAGAGAGAAAAAAAAATAGGGTTAAGTAGGTACTTTGGATCGAAGGCGGTAGATCCGGATTCGAATTTCTAGAGGGAGAGAGAGAAATTTGAGGTTGTTTTTATATATGGATATGGAATGAGAGTTTTTGTGGATTTTTAAAGCGTGAATTGGACGCGGGTTGATAGGGTTTTTCAGGCGCACTTATTTGAAATTTTTTATGGTTTGAATGAAAGCTATGTTAGCGTATGGACAACAGCAAAAAGTGAGGTGAATATGATAATATATTAATCAAAACGGTGGCGCACTGTCTTCTGTTTCCCGTTCGGACGCTCTCGATGTTGCTTGCAGTGTTGCCTGTTTATCTTTTATGGACAATAATACGAGTTTTTTCTCTTTTCTTTTGTCCTTTTTTTTCCTTTTTTTAAAGAAAATACTCTTTTTTTTGGAAATATTATTTATTATAAATTATTTTTTAAATACTACAATATATTAATTAACAATATTAAATTTATGTTTATAGAAAAATTTAAAGAATAATTTTATATTTTTATTATTAAATATAAACAATATAGATAATAATAATAATAATAATAATAATTTATGATTGATTTTGCTGATTTTGTGTTTGTAACATTAATTTTAAGTAATTAATGAGTATTTGCTGATGTTTTCTTTTCAAATATTACTATCATCCTTATTACTGTTTTAATATTTATTTTAATGAGTGTATTAAAGTTTAGGATATATTTTTTCAATTGTTGAAAATGCAAAGTAATTTTCCTTTAAATTTATAATTTTCTTTTTAATCAATAAAAAAAAATCAATTGTTTAATTTTCTAAGGCACTCATAAATAAATGTTTTTCTTATTTATATATATATATATATATTATAATTTTGAAATCAAGAGATAATTTAAAGAAAAAAGTAGGAAACAAATAATTAATGAGAACTAACTAGAAGAAAGGATTATAAAATTGAAACTTAATCAAGCTAAATAATCAATTTACAATTTTGAAAAAAAATAATAATAACTAATCATGGATAACTAACAATTTATAAAAAAAATAATTTTATTCCTTAATAGAATAAATTTATTAAAAAAATACAGTAATTAGATAGGCTATTTGTTTTTTCAATATCGGTATTAAAAAGAATAAATATATATATATATAAGTAGAAAATTTATTTTTTGAAAAAGTTACAACTAATAAGAAAAGAGAATTTTATAAAGGAAAAATATTCAAATATAACCATAATATTTAGACGTAGAGGTACGCATACATCTCATGTTTTATTCATCTCAAAAATATACAGCAAATTAGAAAAATGTATAAACATAATCATGATATTTAAATTCAGATTTAGATGTGCATATGCACCTCATATTTTTTTGTCAAAAAAATATATAGTAAATTTGTAAAATAAAGCAAATGTGCACAAAAATTAAAAGAAAATTACATAAAATACTATCTTTTTTTCAAATTTTCATTTTTATTATGTGTTTTTTTAATTTATAAAAATATTTTTTAATTTTTTTTCACATTTTTACATAAATAAAAAATATATCAATATATATTAAAAATATACCATGTATGTAATTTTTTGGTATATATACAATATTTTTTATTTTTTATTTTTAAGTTATTTTTATAAATTTCTAAAAATTAACAAAATCCACGTCAGCAATACATATGCAACTGAAAATAAAAACATTATAAAAATGTTATGCAACAAAAAAATTATAAAAAAATTATGCATATACCAAAAATTTACAAAAAATACAATATTTTTGATATATGTTGAATATAATTTTTAGTATATGTTGAGTATATTTTTTATATATGTTGTAAAAATATAAAAAAAATTGAAAAAAAGTAAATTGAAAAAAAAAACACATAGTGAATGAGAAATTTTGAAGGAAAAATAGTATTTTATGTGATTTTTTCTTACTTTTTGTGTATATTTGTTTTATTTTACAATTTTGTTGTTTATTTTTAAGACAATAAAACATGAGGAGTATATGTGCTCTTGAGCCTAAAATCAAGGTCATATTTACATATTTTCTCAATTTATTATATATTTTTTAGGCAAAAAAAAGGTACATATATGTCCTCAAGTCTAAGCATCAGAGTCATAATTGCAGTTTTTTCCTTTTATAAATAACAACCAATAAAAGAGGTTTAGTTACAAAATTAAAACTCAAGTTAATAAATTTAGAATTCTAAATTTTAATTAATAATAATTTATTTATTTTACATTTTAAAATGTTAGTTATCCATAATTAATTAACTAATATTCTAAAACAATTTATTGTCATATATATATATATTAAATTTTCGAAATATTCATTGTGTAATAAGAAAAGAAAAAAATCTTTAATTATTGTTGTTGTTGCAAAATAGAGAAATGTTATTTCAAATAAAATGGCAACTTCAATTGAATTTATTAGATTAATTGTTTTGAAATATTGAAGTGTATGGTGGTTGTTGATATTTGTTTTATATTTTATATTCGCTTTTCTGAAGAGCCATGTCCACAATATGGCTAGAAGTGAAGGAAAGTAGCAAATGGGTGTGGGCAATGATATGAACCGTGGCAAAGTCACTCTTCAAGTAAGGAGATAACTGTTTTCTTTTATTTTTGGAGAAAAAAAATTATACATATATTTTTTTATTAAAATTTTTACTTGCCCCCTTTAAACACATTAAAAATTAACGTAAGGTTAAAAATTTATTTTTTAATATTTTTTATTTTAATTTTATTATTTATACTTTTAATATTTTATCATGTAAAAAGTAACTATAATTTTTTTTCTTCTTTACCTATAAAATTTTTTTATATATATTAATCTAAAAAATTTATAAAAAAAATTATCATTTATATTATTTTTAATATATATAATATTTTTTATTTTTGTCTTCTTCTATTAAATTTTTTGTTTCGCCCTTGAATAGGAAGGTGAAGTTTTGGATGAATTTATGGGTAACAGAAGATCATCCTTTTATATTCCATGCAATTGCTCATGTCCCTATAGAGATGTTGGAAATGACCGTTTCTCATTATGCAATATCGAAAGGATGTTGGAGATGGGAATTATTTTCAATGTTTGAGCCTAATTTTATTCTAATGCTTATCGCCTCTTTTCCAGGTCCAAAGGTGTTTAAAGGAGAAGATAGAAGACTCTAGTCTCACATGCAAAATGACAGAATGACAATAACTAATTCTATAAAAAAAATACTCTATAAAAATATTTTTATTATTGTAATTTCTTATTTTTTTCAACCCTACAAATTCCTGGGATTTCCTTAAAATCACAGCTGTAGAAGGCAACTTTTATATTCATCATTTGTTGGGTATCATATATTCAATTATAATTTTTTAACCATTGCAATGTTTTAATAATGCTTGAATTATTAACTTCTTTGGATAAAAATAATTAAATTCCCTCTTCTAGATCAATCTTATAAAACTATTTTTTTTACCTAAAAATTTATTTTAGCTAGTTGATTCACATTATTTGACTAAAATTGAAATTCTATCCTATTTAATTCATTAGTGCGAGAATGAATTTTTATTTGAATTTGTAGTGATAATTATTAGACAAAATAAATAAAAATTAATATTATGTTTATAACACCTAAGAACTACAATTGGGCTAATTACATTTATAGGTAACAAAAAAAAAAGAGTTATATAATTAAGAAACTAAAACAGAGATAAGTGTTCTTGTCAAGGTAAGAGTTAACCAGTAATTATTTTTTTTACTTTACAAATTATCAATTTGAATTTTTTTTTGTAGGCTATTGATTGACAAAATATAATTAAGCTATAAGTGAAATAATTATATAGCAAGATTTTTTAATTATTTTTTTAAAATGCAGATCATTATTTTTGTTACTATGAGAAAATAAATAATAAAATTTTAATTTATATATGATTAATTTGCAAAAAAAAAAATTTATAGGTTTTTAATTGACAAAATGTAACTAAGTTATATTTTAATCAATGATCAATTTATATTTTAGTTCTTTTTAATATTCAATTTCAGGTTTGCCACAAATTAAGCGCCACCTAAACTAAAACATAGTAATATAATGTCACTATCATCAGTACCTTATTGTGTTTGGCCTGTAATATAAGATAAAACCAAAACATATGTGTTTAACTAATAGTCAAAATCCAGCATTTCTATATTCCAAGTACTGAATTTTCAACTTCTTCCTATTCCAGCCCCTTTATTTTTACCAAAAAATTTTGCAATTTTACCGAATCATAAATTCATATAAATAGTGCAATATTGCCATTGTAACAATAAATAATAAAATTTTAACTAACTGATAAGTTCTTTGAAAGGGATAATTTTTAAATTAATTTATATCTCTATTGGAATTATTTTTGTTTCATGTTTCTACAAATCAAGAAATTACTATTAAATGGTAGTCTTAAACAAATGAAAATGAAAATTTTTACCAATTGAATTTATTTTTAGTTTTAAGTAAGTAGAATGAAACTATTGATATATGTAACATTTCTTTGAGAATATTAGAGCAGTTAAATATGTTAATGAAAAACTATTAGAATTAGTTTGATGCGTTTTGGCATTGTTAATTTTGAGCCTCATCAACATTTAATCATACATGAGATCTAATAACCTTGGCTACAGCAAAATATAATTAAAAATTGAAAACTCAATTAAATAATAAATTAAATATCTAATTTCATTTTTTTTTCCAGAAGGATAAAATCTTATTTGGGATCATAATTTTGGCTAAAAGTGTAATAAGAAAACTTGTAGAGTGAGAGGGTGTTTGACTCAGCTTATAAGCTAATAAGTGCTTATAAGCATTTAAAATGTTAATAAGTTGTGTGTTTATTTTAAGTTCTTATAAATAACTGATAAACACCTAATATATTTAGTAAAAAAAAATTTATAAGTATATTTATTATTGAAATGACTAAAAATGATATGAAATTATATTACTAAAAATGTTTAATAAAATAATTAGAGACAATATAGTAAATTATTTGGTTAAATTATCTTATAAGCTAACTATTTATAAATACAAAAATAATAAGTTAGTACCTCTAACTTATTTTTTTAGCTTATAAACTCATAAAATTATCTAAATAAAATGCGTCAACTTAAATTTAGAGCTCATAAGCTAAGCCAAAAATCATAAAACTAGTCTAATTACTTCTTTCCTACTTCATTTATATACCAATTAAGTTCTTAAAAAATTACGAGACATTAATATTTTGTGAGCCTCAAAATTATACATGAAATCCACTTTGTATTTTTTAGATAATAAAAAAAATTAAAATTAAAACAAATCTTTTTTTTTTGGTGAAAAAAGAGATAAGAGTTGAGGGGCTCAAGCAACAGTCCAACGCATAGGAGTTACACCATAAAGATCATACAGAAGCCACTAATTAAGCTCTGGTATGGGGTCCAGAATCCAGTGAGTGCCTTGAGGTAAGGGAGAGGCCTTCTTTGATAGGGTATCGACCACAAAGTTTGCTTCCTTAAAGACAGCCTAAAATGAATCTCCTATTATTGTGATATCAGCTCGTTTATCTCGGTGACTAGTGCAAGATGGGCATGTGCATACTCATCTTTACTTTCTATTAGCTCACAAGCACACTAACTATCTGTTTCGAGCAGAACCTTTGTGGCTCCTAGGTCTCAAGCTAGTGGCAAACCTTTGAAAATTCCCCATAGCTCCACACTGGTTATTGAGCCAACCCAATGTTCATCATGGATCATCCTTGCCATTTACCCATTGAATCACGCACAACTCCTTCTGCAAAAGCCTAACCAATTCTTCTTATTCAGGATCCGTCGGCGTTTACTTTGAGCACACCTTCAGGAGGAGGTACCCAAGATACTAAAGGAGAAAAGAATGAGAGAAAACTTTTTTATATATATTGCTATGAGTTTGATACAGTATTTATATACAGCAAAGTAAGCTAATAATCCTCAACAGCTAAGGAAAATCATAACAAACAGAGAATCAAAACTAATATATACACGGTCCTATAATAAAGGAAAGAATAATAGGAGCTGATCCTTAGCAATCCGTTTTACACCCCCCTCAAGTTGTCAGGTATGGCAAGAACTGATAACTTGGGAAAGAGCTTATCAAAGGCACGTCGTGGTAGAGGCTTAGTCAGCAGATCAGCAACTTGATCAGCAGCATGAAGGTGACGAACACAAACTCGTTTTGCCTGTACTTGCTCACGGACAAAGTGAAAATCAATTGCAATGTGCTTCATGCGACTGTGAAAAACTGGATTTTCACAAAGGAAGGTGGTACCAATATTATCACAGAAAATATGTGGTATAGTAGACAAGGGAAACCGCAATTCTTGCAATAAATTAGTAACCCAATTTGTTTCAACCAAGGCAGCAGCAACTGCTCGATACTCCGCTTTAGTGGAGGAGCGGGAGACTCCCCGCTGTTTTTTAGAAGACCATGAAATAAGATTAGAAACAAGGTAGACAACATAACCAGTTGTTGAGGTACGATCATTCGGATCCCCAGCCCAGTCCGAATCAGAATAAGTGTAAAGCTTGTTATCACTCTGTTTAGACAAGAAAAGAGCATAATGAGCAGTACACTTGAGATACCTTAACACCCTTTTTAAAGCACGCCAGTGATCAGTTGAAGGACAGTGAAGGAACTGAGCAAGCTTATTAACGGCAAAAGCAATATCAGCACACGTAAAGGACAAATACAATAATTTGCCAACAATTCGCCGATAAAGGGATATATCAATAATAGTTGCTGCTGGTGATATAGATAGAACAGTAGTGGAACTCATTGGTGTCGAGACCCCTTTGGAATCGTGCATATTTGTTTCTTGCAACAGATCTTGAACATATTTCTGCTGAGAAAGATACAACCCTTTCGATGAAGGAATGACTTCAACTCCTAAAAAGTAATGCAATATACCCAAATCTTTCAGAGAAAAACATGTTGACAGACCTTTAATCACGTTGTGAACAGCATTAAGATTATTTTCGGTGACAATGATGTCATCCACATAAACAAGGACATAAATTAGAACATCCGGCAATTGCTGAACAAATAAAGAGGAGTTCGATTTTGATCTTGTAAAGCCAACAGAGACAAGATAAGTTGTAAAAGCAGTGTACCATGCTCGGGGAGCTTGGCGTAAACCATAGATTGCCTTTTTTAACTTACAGATGTGTGAAGGGCATCGGGCATCCTCAAAACCTGGCGGTTGGCGCATATAAACAACTTCATCAAGATCGCCTTGGAGAAAGGCATTATTGACATCGAGTTGACGTAGAGGCCAATTATTTTGAGTTGCAAGAGCAAGTACCAACCGAACTGTTGTAGGTTTGACCACCGGACTGAAGGTGGAATGAAAATCATTACCGGGCCTCTGTGTAAACCCTTTAGCCACTAACCGAGCTTTGTACCTGTCAACTGAACCATCCGGTTTATATTTAATACGATATAGCCACTTACAATCAACAATATTAAATGAAGGATCAGGTGGAACAAGATCCCAAGTTTGATTTCGACATAAAGCCTCAAACTCTTCTTTCATTGCTGCTATCCCATGTTTATATTTTTTGGCTTGATTGTAAGTGTTTGGAGTTGTGGTAGCAAGAAGAGAATGAATGACTTTAGGTTTGCTGATGTTATTTTTGGAACGAGTTACCATCGGATGGGCATTGATGGGTGGAGCAGGAACAGGTGGTAAGGCTAAAGGTGAAGCAGGTGAAGGATCAGCAGGCTGTGCAGCTATAGGTATTGGTGGTGAGCGGATTTTCGTAGCAATTGGGGATGGTGAAGGGGTATGAGGTGTTACTGGGGTTTGTGGTTGGGCTGGAGTGGAGGGTCCATAAGACATACCTGTCGCCGGTTGTGCAGTCGGATTGAGTGCAGCAGGGACTGATGATATCGAAATAACTGGCAATAATTCACTTGAAGAGGTCACCTCAGAAAGAGCAATAGACTGATTGGGAAGAAGATTTTCCCATTGACATGACTGCAACGGAAACTTTAAGTGGGAGAAAATATTAGTAAATGGAAAATTATTCTCAAAGAACAAGACATCTCGAGACAAATAGACTTTGGAGGAGAGCGGATCAAAACACTGATGACAGTAATATTGATTGGAAAATCCAAGATATACACAGGGTTTCGATCGGGCCTCTAATTTGTGCTTGGTGTAAGGCCGAAGCCATGGATAGCACAGTGAACCGAAGGTACGAAGCGTGGTGTAATTTGGGTTTTCTTTAAACAAAAGTTGATTTGGGGATTTGCCATCTAAAACAGAAGTGGGTAATTTATTAATGACATAAACAGCATGGGTACAAGCAAAACTCCAAAATTGTGGTGGAAGTGATGCTTGTGACATTAGAGTTTTAGCAGTTTCAATAATATGGCGATGACGGCGTTCTACAAGAGCAACACGTTGAGGAGTGTAGGGGGGAGAAATGAGGTGTTCAATGCCATTAGTTTTAAGGTAGGATGACATACTTTGATACTCACCGCCACCATCAGTGTATAATGACAACAATTTTGTATTGAAACGTCTTTCAAGGAGGGGATGCAGAGTAGTGAACACACTGTTTACTTCAGCTTTTGTTTTAAGAGTGTAAAGCCACATGTAACGGGAAAATTGGTCAACAAAAACAACATAGTATTTTTTATGATCAATTGAAAGGATGGGGGATGGTCCCCACAAATCACTGTAAACAATTTGAAGAGGTTTGTCACTGTGCAAAGACTTTTCTGCAAATGGAAGACGATGCATTTTATTAATAGCACAAGAGTTACACTGATGCAATGAATCATGATAAGGAATAGACAAGTTTTTAAGAATTTGACACAAAACAGCATTATTCGGATGACACAAGCGACGATGCCACATATCAAGAGACAGAGATTGAACAACAGAGAAGACATGAACATTGCGCAGATTATTTTGAGGCCATTCATACAGTCCACCTCTAGTCTGCCCTCGGACCAACTGCACGCCCGTCGTCAGATCCTTCACAAGAAAATGATAAGGAAAAAGTTCAATAGATGTATTGTTATCACGACAAAAACGGGAAGCAGAAACTAAATTGTAATTAATTTGAGGGGAACAAATAGTATTAGAAAGCTGAAAATTGTTGGTGGAAGTTTTAAGAGTACCAGTACCAATGTGACTTATCCGAATAGGATTACCATTACCCATTGTGACTTGATCTGGACCATTATAGTCATGAGCTGTGACTAGATTCTGCGCATTATTGGTGATATGGTGATCAGTGCCGGAATCAATGAGCTAAGGTTGTGGAGCTTGAGACATGGAGGCTGCAAAATTTGCTCTAGCTTGAAGGTGATTATGAGAGGCAGACCTGCAAACACGAGCAGTGTGACCTGGACGATCACAGAGTTGGCAACAATGAGAATAATTGTTTCGTCGTCCACGCCCACGATTGGAGGTCTGTGATTGATAGTAGGACTGATCAGAATTAGTGTGCGTAGCACCTCGTTCAGTAGCACGATTGGAGGAGGTGTTTGGCCGTGTGGCTACGGCGGCTGTGATTGCAGGAGCTATTTTGGGCTCATCATGTTGAAGTAACAACTCATGGTCCAGAAGTTTGTCATAGAGTTCCTCATAGGAAATTGGAGTGTCACGGGTGAGAATGGCAGCAGAGATATTTTTATATTCAGGTCCAAGACCCTGTAAAATTCGAACAATAAGCTGGGAGTTTGTGAAAGGTTCACCAGCTGTGGCAAGTTCATCAGTGATTAATTGAATTTCTCGAAGATAATCAACAATTGGACGAGAGTCTTTGGTTAGACAAGCCAACTTGTCTTGAAGACTGAGAATTCGGGTTTGGGATTTATTGGCAAAGGCTGTTTGCAAGGATTTCCATGCTGCATTTGCATCGGTTGAAAGTGCAACTGGAGAGGCAATGGTTGGATCAACAGAGGCTAAAATAGCGTTATGAATTAGTTTATCTTGGCGAAACCATTGATGGTATGCTGGGTTAGGTTGATCATTGGGAGGGAGAGTTTTTGATGGGGCTACAGTTGTGCCATCAAGATGCCCAAATAAATTGTGACCATGCATAAGCATTTCAATTTGAGCTTTCCAGATAGTGTAATTGGAACTGCCAGTCAATTTGATGGATAATTGGGCAGTGGGATTGAATTGAATAATAGATGCAGGTTGGGTGGGGTTGTCAACGTTGGTGACAGTAGTAGCTGCCATGATCAGGGAAGGAAAGGTTTGTGGAGAACAAATCGGCTTGATGAGAGCTCTTAGGGCTCTGATACCATAAAGGAGAAAAGAATGAGAGAAAACTTTTTTATATATATTGCTATGAGTTTGATACAGTATTTATATACAGCAGAGTAAGCTAATAATCCTCAACAGCTAAGGAAAATCATAACAAACAGAGAATCAAAACTAATATATACACGGTCCTATAATAAAGGAAAGAATAATAGGAGCTGATCCTTAGCAATCCGTTTTAGATACTTGAATATCAAACATAACCCCAAAAACATATCCCTGTCTAGAGCCCATGCCTTACAAATCTCCATAGTTCTCCTCTTCAGCTCAGCCACTTTGCTTCCTTTTCATCTCACATTTTGGCTGAAAACCTCGTCATTTCTCCATCTCCATAGTGACCAAGCTATAACTCTAAATAACACTCTCCATTGAAGCTTCTCTTGAAAAAGTGAACATTTAAGAAGATTAATTGCTAACCAATTAAGTAAATTCATTGAGAAAAATTCTCTCATTTTTAAATAATAAAAATTGCAAAATTAAAAAGTTAAAATAATCCAAAACTAGAATTTGAAAAAAAAAAATCAAAAGTACCATTTCTTACTAAGATTGAAGGATGAGTAGTGGCCTATATTAAAGAGTCAGAGGTGCTAGATTGATGTATGAAGGCCCAATCATGATATGGTGTCCATAATGGTTGGCATCAAGTGAAGGAGCTTTTTTCAAGTGTCACGACTAAGATTAGAAGCCGTAAGATGACTAGTTCTCGATGATGATAATCTTTAGTGGCCCAAACATGGTGATAATATAAAAAATAGTAGTGGCTTTAAGGGTTGTGATATGGTCGACGGTGATTTGGAGTTTGAAGGTTTTTGGTGACATCAACTCAATAATGGCCTCGTTGTCAATATTATCATGCTTTAATGGGAGACCAACCACAATCTTAGAGCTTAAGAATACCGGTAATAAGGTTGATGAATCCACTTATTAAACTAGAGCCTAACAAAGGATATGCTCTTCACAAGTGGTGGTGGTGAGGGTTTTCATTTTTTAATTTCTATTCCTTTTGTTTTAGATATGATGTTTAAGTTTTTGAATTTTTGAATCAGATGCTCAAATCCTTGTCAATGCAGTTAATAGAGGAGCAGATGATAGATCCTATATCAACCAATCAGTTATAGATTGTAAATATGCTTTTAGCTCCCTATCTAATTCTAAGCTAACATTTGTCAAAAGATCAGTGAACAGCTACCCATGGCCTAGCTACAGTGACTATTTTCATGATTGGCCCTGTATTTTGGGGTACTCAAGTTTCCTCCATGGTACTGAAAGCTTTGAATTTTGATTTATCTCAATAAATTATCGTGATTTTCTCAAAAAGTAAAGTTTTGTGAATTCTAAAGTTGTTAATATTTCATAATTTTATTATTAAAAAATATAAAGTATGTCTCATATATAATTTTATAGACACCGCATAACTTCTATTAATATAAGATGAGATCACGTATAATCTCAGAAACACTTAACTGATATATATATATATGTATGTTTGTATGTATATATGTTATAAAGAAGTAACTGTATCAAGTTGATTTATGAAACTTATATTACACATTGATCAAAATACACACCTCAATTTAAATTTTACCCCCATTTTAGATATTTTCTTTTTTTCATTTATTACGATATCCTTTAATTGAAAATTTACAATCCATGTCACACTCCACTCTTCTAATACTAGGTCGGACATAACCTGTAATTGAACATAATCTCCTAGAAAATTTAAGAAAATCATAATATAAAACCTGCTATATGATCACCATTTATAATATGAATATTTCATATCTCTCACATACATATATAACTATGAATATATAATATTTAATTCATCATCCAAAACTAATACTATTATCCTTAAATACATCTTTAATGTTATCCACCAAAAACACAAAATCGATCTTAAATAAAATCAAACATTACAAACTAATCTGTTGGTCTAACTTTTTCTATACGTAAATAAAATCTGAAAGAAAGAGAATTTATGCTCTACTGGGATTATTCTCCAAAGTATCTAAAAAATATTAGTAAGAATATGGTAAGTACAACTAATCAGAGGGGAGATAATTATATAATAAATGAAAAACAAACAAGATTTTTCTTATATACTTACTAGTAAAATTGATACGACTGCATAAATATCATTCTTGCTCATCATATTGTTGCTGAATAAATTCATAATATTATTTATAAAATTAAACATACATCTTCATGCACTGAGAATATGTAGCCCATAGAATACAATAACATCCTAGCTGTAAATAAACACACATGTAACTAATCACACATATGTTGGCAGTCTAAGAGCAAATATTAACATCTTGGGCGCAATGATGACGTTGGTAGTCTAAGAGAAAATAATGTTGGTCATATGCATAATTACCCGCAAAGGGACTACCTGATATACGCTCTAAAGACTATATGTATACCAAGCTTTTTTTTCAAAGGCAGTATATAACATAGCTATACTTTGTCAACTCCTAAAAAATACTTATCATCAAGGTGCATCTATCAGAAAACACATTATAAGTGTATTTCAGACCATTTATTCAGATGTATCAATAAGAAATTATCATTATATAATTCAAACATCAACATACCATTATTTGTTTTCAAGTTATATATTCATAAATAAAAATTACTTCTTTCAAATTCCTTTATAAATTGATTTTCATCATAAAATAAGTTTAACAATTCATATATATATATATATAATTTAATAAAATATCGATGTTATATAATTATCCACTCACCTTGACTAACAACTATAATCGTTTAAACAAATATAATCACCTCTATGATTTACTTCAGTATCTGAACCACTCTTAAGTGATATAAGAATAATCAACAACTAAGAAATATCCTAGAATTGTCAAACTATTATGGAATATATGACATGAAAAGAATGCATAAAAACGATCTCTAAATTCTAATGAAATTTCGACAAAGTTTCGGCCTGAATCAATCATTTTTTAAATTTCAAAAATACTTCAATGAGTATTATCATAATTCTTAATCCAAACTTCCATCAATATTCTCAACAATCAATCAAATTTTATTGGCTAAACATTAGTAAATATTTAAAATATTATGATATATCATTTAATTGATTTAATTCATTTGTTTCAATAATTTAATAATAATAGAGATAATATTAATAATAAATTTATTTAATTGAACTTTAATAGTATTTATTCAATCTTTGGCATAAGATAATTATTTAAGTTTTGAAACATATCTTAAATTAATTTTTAAATAATTTTAAGAAAGTATATTTAGTAGATGTCCTCCTATGAAAATTAATTAACATATATTTATTTGTCATTTATTTTATTTCCATAAATAATAACTTATAATAATAATAACACTAATAGAATGAATTTAATAAAATATGAATTATAGTATTTACTTTCATTTTCTTATTTTGTTATAGTTTAAAATAATAATAGTAATAACAATATTATTATTTCCTTAGATATTAACATTATTTGATTAATTCTCATTATAAAACAATTACTTAATTACCTTTAGTTCAAATATAATAATTTATATTAAGTTTAATAATAATAACTTGATTATTCTAATTATAACAATGCTAACTTTAATTAAATAATTATTTTTATAAATTTTAAACATAATACATTAACTATTTAATTTAAATAATTTAATATTCAAATAATTAATTAACTTATGTAATAATTAATAATTTACTCAATTAGTTAATAAATAATAATTCTCTATATTAATAACAATTTATTAATTTATTAATAAAAAATTATAAATAGATTAATTAACTAATTATTAATTACTTCCAATCAAACAGTAAAAATTAATAATATTTAATTTAATTTTTTAAATTTTTTTCCGGTCGTCATAGCATTCCTAAAAAATTAAATGTCGTCGAATTTCGACTAAACTAAAAAGTAATCTAAAATTTATAAATGGCATATCAAATTGAAGCTTAAGAAGAGAGAAACTAAAAAATATTAGTCTTGCCAGGGAAAGGAGGTCGAAAACAGCCGAAAAGTTAATCAAAAGTTCACTAGACAATGAGCTCTTCGATCGGCTCATAAGGGCTACTCTGGTAGCCATTAGCAGTGATTCAAGTAGCACTGGACTCGTCGTCAACTAAAGATTCCTCCTGGTTAGTGCATATCAATGGAAGACGACTGGGCAGTGGTGGAACGAGTAAAAACTCAACTGATATTTTTCTCTCTCTCTCTCCTCTGCTCTTTCTCTCTCCTCAATTAATATCTATGTCTCTTTAATTAAATGCACTAATATGATTGGTTTTTGGTTTTTATAAGCATTAAATATAATTATACTTTAAATATTGTTTGAATGATTATATTAATAGGCATAAGCTACTAGCTTAATTGTAAACACTCTCCACTCTTCCTCCCTTGGTCATAGGTTAGATTCCTAGAAATGTTAAAACATTTTTTTATTCTTTTCCTTTTCTTCTTTTTCTTCTTCTTCTTCTTCTTCTTTTTCTTATTATTATTATTATTATTATTATTACTACATGTATTACAATTTTCCCCCTTGATAAAATTCATCCTCGAATTTTACTTATATGAAGATAAAAATAATTAAGGATACTAAGCAAGCATATCTTATTCTCTCTCCCAAGTTGCTTCTTTTTTAGAATAATTTTTTCATAAGACCTTCACAAGAGGAATAGTCTTATTTTTTAAAACTTTCTTCACTCTAGCCAAAATCTCAACTGGTTCCTCTTTATAAGTTAAATCTTCTCTTAGCTCTATTGATTGCCTCTGAAGAATGTGTGAAGGGTCACTATGATATCTTCTCAATATGTAAACATGAAACACATTATTAATCTAGGAAAATTCAGGCAGTAATGCAAGTCTATAAGCAACAAGGCCAATTTTCTCCGCAATTTTATAAGGTCCCAAAAACCATGGACTTAACTTTCTATGTTCACCAAATCGCATAACACCTTTCCAAGTAGAGATTTTCAAAAACACTTTATCCCTTACATCATACACAACATCATTTCTCTTCAAATTTGCATAACTCTTTTGTCTATCTTAGGCTGTTTTTACCTGCTTCTAATTAATTGGATCTTTTCAGTCATCATCTAAACGAATTCTGGATCCACCAATTTTCTTTCTTCAATTTCATCCTAACATATAAGAGTCCTACACTTTCTCCCATAAAAGTGTTTCATATGGTGTCATGCCAATGCTTGCACAAAATCTATTATTATAAGCAAATTTCATCAAAGGTAAATGTTTATCCCAACTCCCTTTAAACTCCATAACACATGCTCTAAGCATGTCCTCCAATGCAAAGCTTACCATTAATTTGAGGATGAAAAGAGGTGCTAAACTTTAATATTATGCCCAAGGCACATTGCAAACTAGGCCAAAACTTAGAGGCAAACCGTGGATCCCTATCTAAAATAATAGTTACTGGAGTGCCATGCAACCTAACAATCTCTTTTACATATATTTTGGCTAGGTTATCCCAAGAGAAATTCATCTTGATAGGTAAAAAGTAGGCTGACTTAGTCAACCTATCAACCACTACCCAAATAGCAACATGCCACTATTAAGTACGAGGCAATCCAGACATGAAGTCCATGGTAACATGTTCCCACTTCCACTCTAGAATAGGAAGAGATTGAAGAAGACCTGAAGGATGCCAATGTTTTGCTTTGACTTGTTGACACACCAAGCATTTTGCTACATAATCTGCTACATCCTTTTTCATACCCTATCACTAATAGTTTTCTCTAAGTGTTCTATACATCTTAGTACTACCTAGATGCATAGAATAAGCAGAATATTTCCCTTTTTAAATCATCAACATTAGACACACATAATCTACTACCAAACATCAAAGCATCATCTGCTCTAATAGAAAATTCTGCATGGGTACCCACTTTCAATCCATTAATGATTCTTCCCATATCCTCATCTTGAACTTATGCTTTCTTTATCCTTTCTACAAAGAATGGTCTAACGTTGAAAGTTGCTAACAATACTCTAGAATTATTTACTTCTAAATCTACACCCAAAGATCGAAGATCCACTAACAAAGGAAGTCGCACTGTCTTGATATGAAAAAGATTACCATGAGATTTGCAACTAAGAGCATCAACTACCACATTAGCCTTTTCAGGATGATACTTAATAGTGCAATCATAATCCTTTAGCAACTCAATCCATTGCCTTTGTCTCAAATTCAACTACTTTTGAGAGATAAGATATTTCAAACTCTTATAATTTATGAATATTTGGCATTTTACCCTATAAGGATAATGCCTCAAAAAATTTTGAGGCAAAAACTACTAAAACAAGTTCTAAAACATGAGTTGGATAATTCATTTCATGTGGCCGAAGCTGCCTAGATGCATATGCTATTACCTTCCCATGTTGCATCAAAACACATCCCAAACCTTTTCATGAAGCATCACTATACACCACATAACTGCCATTGCTTGAAGGAAGAGTAAAACCAGAAGCAAAAGTTAAACAAGCTCTTAGTTTTTCAAAATTGTGTTGACACTCCTATGTCCCTTTAAACTTCACATTCTTCCTTAACAGTTTTATCAAGGGTGATGTAATAATAGAGAAATCATGCACAAAGCGAAGATAATGCCATGCCAAGCCTAAGAAACTCCTTACTTTTATAGGGTTAGCCGGTGGTTCCTAATTCATCACAACCTCTATCTTTTTATAGTCAACATAAACTCCTTCTACTGATATAACATGCCCTAAGAATACCACTCTATCTAACCAAAACTCACATTGTTAAATTTTTCATACAACTGTCTACTCCTCAATGTCTATAATATAATTCTCAAGTGTTCTCCATACTCTTCTCTACTACGAGAATATATTAGAATATCATCAATGAATACAATTATGAATCTATCCAAATAAGGATGAAACAATCTATTCATAAGATCCATGAAGGCAGCCGGGGCATTGGTTAACCCAGACAGCATCACTAAAAACTCATAATGCCTATAATAAGTCCTAAACGTTGTCTTAGGCACATCTAACTCCTTAATTTTCAATTAATGATACCCCGATTACAAATCTATCTTAGACAATACTTTAGCACCTTGAAGTTGATAAAAAAGATCATCAATATAGGGCAAATGATACTTATTTCGAATGGTGACTCGATTTAGTTGCCTATAATTAATACATAACCGCATGGAGCCATCTTTTTTCTTCATAAACAACATAGGAGCTTCCCAAGGTGAAACACTAGGTCTTATGAATTCCTTATCTAATAACTCTTGCAACTATACATTTAACTCTTTCAATTTTGTAGTAGCCATTCTATACTGAGCTTGAGAAATAAGAGCTGTGCCAGGATGAATACCAATAGAGAACTCAATCTCTCTATCATGGGGTAAGAAGTTCCTCTAGAAATACATCTGGAAATTCATATACCGAATATTCTCCAATTTTGCAATTGTGAATCAACCACATGTAACCTTTTTGTTGCCATAACATAAATCATAGTAGAGTGGGGAAATTTTCGTTCACCCTAAAAGATAAGCTTATAATCCCCAAGCCGATTAAACACCATTAGTTTCTCATAACAATTAATTATGGCATGATGCTGAGACAACCAATCCATCCCTAAGATGATATTGAATTCTTAAAGAGGTAGAAGAACTGAATCTACTAATAACTCACTATCACCCACCTTAACCATAGAGTCTCTGTACACATGCTCACACACTATGTGGGTCCCAACTGGAAAGCTCACCACTAAGCCACTGTCTAAAGAGCTTAAGCTCTTATCCGCATGAATAGAAAATGCAAGTGATATGAATGAATGAGTGAAACCCAATTCAATGAGAACATAAGCATCTCGACCAAAAATAGATAACATACAAGTCACAACCTTTGGTGATGCTAATGCCCCCTGCTGAGTAATAGCAAATACTCGAGCCTGAGTAATAATAGAAGGATTCCCAAAATATAGTGTCCTATCACCCCCTCTAACTTGTAGGTGCAAAAGATCCATGTACTAAAGTACTTGTATGCATAAGTGGAGGACAATACTTCTTAAAATGACTTGTGTCTCCATACTAGTCACAACCTAAAGAGTTCTTTCTATATACCCCTTCATGGTACTTGTCACATGTTACACACTGAGAAAAAAGTTGTCTATAATGTTCAACTCCCAATGTACTGCCACTACAAAAATGTAGCAGATTACTGACAAATTTTTTCGTCTATAATCCTTATTTTTTTATTGGTAAAAGTATTTACCGACAGATTACCAACAAAAAAAAATTATCGCTAAATCTTTTTTATCTGTTATCAAAAAGCCGACGAAAATAGAAATCTTTCAGTAAATTTTTTGACAGAAATAATCTGTCAGTAATTTTTTGATAAAAAAATAGTCAGCAATATTTACCGATAGAAATTATTTTCGTCGGTACACAAGAAAAAATACCGATAGAAAATTTTATCAGTATTATCGATGAAAAATTATCTGTCGGTAATACCGACAGAAAATATTTTCTGTAGGCATCATCGACAGATAATGTTTCATCGGTATTACCGACAGAATTCCTATTTTGTCGGTAATATCGAAGAAATTGCCAATAGAAAATAAATCTGTCGGTAAAAAATAAATTAGTTTTTAAAATTTAAAAATCTTTTTAAATTTTATAATATATAATTGTATGTATAAATTTTTATTAATAAGAATAAAAATATAAAAATATAAAAATAAAATTAATATTTAAAAAAAATATTATGTGTAATAAATATTCGAATATAAAAAAAATGAACATAAAAATAATAAAATGTATATAACCATATAAAATTAAAATATCATTGTACATATATAAAAAAAAATCTAAAATCAAGTAGCAAGAGGTGGTGAAGGTGGAGGTGGAGGAGCACCATCAGGCAGAAAGTGTAGTGATGGATTGAAGGTTCCTCGCATTAAGTTGGACATAAACTCATTAAGCTGCTGCTGGACCAACCTTTGCACTTCGGTTTGCATATGCGCCTGAATTCAAGATTGAACTTGTGCCTCTACCTCCATCTGCACTTACTCCTGAATCTACTGCCGAACAGTCCGATCACGTTCTGCCAACTGCTCCTTTAAATGCTCGATCTTCTCTCATAAGGCAAATGAACTACTAGAAGAAGAAGAAGAAGCTGTGTTGACATACTGTGAGCCAAGTCCATACAACTTCTTCTTCTTCTCTCTGTCCACAGCAGATCTAAATAAGCTATCATCGTCAACATGCATATCGGACTGAGAGGCTTTCTCCCGAGAAGCAATGAAATGATCCTATATAATATAAAAAGATTATTAATTCTATATTTTAAATTTAATTTTGTAATATTTAAAAAATTATGAAATTACTTACATTTACATTTTGTGATCGACAATCCACAAATGAACATCCGTCGTGACCCCGGGTGTGCGTATGCACAAACAGCTCATAGTTATTTTGCGGTCGACCCATGGTTGACTCCTATTTTAAAAAAAAATATTAATTTAATAACACAAAAAAATTATAAATTAAAATGTATTAAAAAATATAAATATACTTACGAGTGTACGGCCATGATCATGATGTGATCGGCTACCTTCCGTATGTGTGGATAGACATGTACCATCTACAACACTGAACATCCTGTTGTGAGAGGCAATGACAGAACATGTCTGCTCTTCAGGAGAGCTCCACCGGGCTTGCAGATTTGCCCATAACTGGTCATCAATAAATGAAGGCTGCTTCTCCATAGCCTTCACCTCACTCAACATATTGCTATACTGAACAACTGTCTTCTTTATAAAGGTATTCCGGACAAGGCTATCAATAGCCTGGTCCCAGTAAAAATATTTTTGCAAAAAAATCAAGATAACTAGTATCATTTAAATGTAAAATATTCACTTGTACATTTATATTAAATATTAAATTTTAATTTTCTTTTTAACCTTAAACTCTTCAAACTAAAAGTTCTTCATCTCTGGAGAGACGGCCTTCCAAAAAATTCCTGCGGGGTCCATCTTTTATATCATGACCTTCCAAATGCGTCTAGTAGAAGCCCCAGCTGGATCTATCTTGTAGCTATAAAATTAAAAAAATAGTACACATTTATTTAAAATGAACTGATTAAACTTTATAATTTAATATAAGTAATGTAAAAAATTAAAAAATACTTACTCTGACTCCCGAATAGTCAAATGATGCATCCTACCATCACGACCTGCGGTTGATGCTGCAGTAATGACATTACCAATATGGGCATTTGAAGTGACAGGGAGAGAAGAAGCATCAGGATCCTCTATCAGGGCCGGGTGAGAAGAAAAAGCAGGATCCTCTGTTTGGGCCCAATGAGAAGTAAAAGCAGGATTTTCTCTAAGCATATCATCTGTAGCCGCGTCAACCTAAGTATCCTCAACAAATATATCATCTGGCATATTGCGCAACTGAAGACGTGGCTGGCCTGTACTACTAGAACCTCGACCTCCACTGGATCGACCGCTAAACCCCAATCGATCCAATCCTCTTTCAGGTCCGCGATACATATCTAAATAAAAACCATTAGTATAATTAATATGAATAAAATAATAAACATAGAAATAAATTTTCAATAAAAGCTATAGCGTAATTACTATTACTTATTATTAGAATTCATCGCTGTCATTTGATTGGGATGATTCAGATTCAGAGTCTAGTAATAATTCATCCGATTCAGATTCTACCTCCATAGCCTCAATATCCATGAGTTCTCTAGCTGGATCATTTAAAGGACCTAGATCACCCTCATTTGTCCTATCAACCAACTGTATATTTTCAGGATTATCTTCTTAAAATACAGTATCAATCTCCCGTTTATTGGCATACTGTTTGGGAAGATCAATCCATGATCTTGCTTTTATTTTGTAAATCGTCAACGAATCAGATGTGTTGCGCCTTATGCTAGGAAAAGGAATGTAATACATTTTGGCAACTTGACTAGCGAGTATCAATGGTTCATATTTAGCATAAGTCCTTCTTCTGTTCACTTCCACCAAATTATATGCTGGATAAACTCTTGTACCATTTATGGGCTCATACCAGTCACATTTAAATAATACCACCCTTTTAATTGGTAATGCCGGATATTCAACCTTTATAATATCTATTAATTGACCATAGAAATCAAACAAGTTTTCACTATAGTTTGACCCCTTAACCCCTTTATACAAATACTACTATTTGTTGTTGCCCTCAAAGTACAATGAGATTCAATGTGAAATTTATAACTGTTAACAAAATACACCTTATAACATCTAACAGTTGGTAAATGGAACTTGAGCTAAATCCTTCAAACATTTGTCAAAAATCATATTCCCATTTTTATTTGCCTAAATCAATAAAAAAAAATATGCATAAGTTCAATATATGTCAAATTGAACACATAAAAGTTTTTTTAAATGTTAATACCAACGAATTATACTTACAAATTTTTGAAACCATAAGGAAATATTATTCTCGACGTCTACATCAATTTGTGAATTCGTTATATTTTCATCCAAATCTCATAAGTGTTCAATGAATATGCTAAAATAGTTTACCAAAAACATCATTATCATTTAAATTTTTTGGATTTTATTTTCGACGTAAAAAATTCTGTTTCTGATTACTATAAACTTACTAACTTACTTGACATAAGGTATAACTTCACCATAATTTAACAATATATAAATATGAGCTGCACAATATTCTCTTTGTTCTAATCTTCGGTTGGTTGGTTTGCCGTATGGTCGACTCAGATGTTTGAAAATAGATAAAAGATATTCAGCTTAGTCTTGTATACCTCCATCATCATTCTGAGGGGCTTCATGCAATTTTGTTAATATGTTAGGCTCGAAATAATAAGAACAGAAAGTTGATACCTCTTCCATTATAAAGGCATTACAAATTGATGCTTCAACTTTTGTATATTTTTCTTAAGGTGTCATAGGTATCTTTCAAAAGGGTACATCCAATGATACTATACCAGTCCTACAATTTTGGCTTCATATGGCAAATAAACTGGTAAATATTTCATTGAATAAAAAAAACTTGGAGGAAATATTTGCTCCAATTTATAAAGAATTATTGAAATTTCTTCTTGTAAATGCTCAATTTGAAAAACTTTTAGAGATGTTGCAGTAAGTTCTCTAAAAAATAAGCTTAACTCCGTCAGAGCTTCCCAAACTTTTTTTTAGCAATAACTCTCTAAATGCAATGGGTAATAATAGTTATATAAATACGTGACAATCATGACTCTTCATCCTGAACAATTTATATTCTTTCATATCCACATACCTTGATAAATTTGAGATATATCCGTTTAGAAACTTTAAATTTTTTACTTAGTGGCATATTAATTGCTTTTGATTTTGATCCAATGTGTAATTAGCTTTAGGATACCTCCCAAATATTTCATCTTGTTCCAACTCCGGCCTTCTTCAAAATATCATCAAGTCTTCTCTTGATTTGGCAATATCTTTTGTTTTACCCGGTACATCCATTATCATATTAAACACATTCTCAAATATATATATTTTTTTCAATGTGCATTACATCTAGGTTGTCTTATAAGATTTGAACTCCAATAAGGCAAATCCCAAAAGATGCTTTTTTTTCATCCACAATTTCGACATATACTGCTATTGGAATTTTCATTATATTCAGTTACCTTATGAAGCCTCAGTTGCTCAATTTGAAACAAAAAATCTTCCCCATTCAGTATAGGAGGAGCATATTTTCTTACTGTAATGTTCTTTCTGAAACCTTTTCTATTCCTTCTGAATGGATGACCTGCCTTCAAAAACTTTTTGTGATTGTCAAACCAACTTATTTTACCCCCATTCGGAAGAGTAAATGCTTCAGAATCAGTCATGCAATAAGGATATACTAATTTATCCATAGTGCTCTATCCCGATAACATCGCATATGTGAAAAAATCACTTATAGTCCACATAAGTGCTGCTCTCAAACAAAAATTCTGTTTCTCAAAATAATCATAAGTCACGACACCCTCATTCCATAACTGTGTCAACTCTACTATCAATGTCTGCAGAAATACATCAATTTGATGTTTTGGGTTATTTGGACCAGGTACAAGTACAAACATAAATAAATATTGCACTTTCATACACATTCACGGTGATAAATTATAAGGAGTGAGTATTACCGGCCAGCAAGAGTACTACTGTACTGATGACCTAAAAGGCTGAAAACCATCAATACACAGACCCAACATAAAATTATGACATTCAGCTGCAAAATCAGGATGTAATCGATTGAAATGCTTTCATGCCTCAGAATCTGAGGGATGGCACATGACTCCATCTTCTTGCTCATGCTCAAAATGCCATCTCATGTGTTCTACTGTAGCATTTGAAGCATATGATCTTTGAAGTCTTGGCGTTAGAGGAAAATAATGCATTCTTTTAAATGGCATAAACTTTTGCCAGCCTGTAACCCGACTCTATTTGAATCTCGACTGTTCACAAAACCTACATATTCTGTCTTCTGCATAATCACCCCAATATAACATACACCCATTTTGCAGCAGTCAATATTTTCTACCAGCAAGCCAAGCGCATGAATAATTTTTTTTGTTTGGTAGAAATTATCAAATATTTCATTATTCCCGGGTATTATCTCTTTAATAAATTGGATCCATTGATCAAAAGCCTTTTCGGATATATGCTGCTCAGACTTCATATTCAAACAACGAGCCATGACAGATAGCTTAGTATGTTTTTGACACAAGGGCAACACCTCTGTATCTAGTGAATTCAACAAATTGTAGAACTGTTGAGTCTCAATGTTAGGAGCCTCATCATGTTATTCTTGATGAACCTCACTAGTTTCAGGTACATCAATATTTGGCCCGCCCTAATCAAACATATTGGGCCCAACTGCATCATATACCATTTGTGGGTATGGATTATCAAAGATATATTCAATTGTACTATATTGTTGTGGAATAGACTGGTCGACTATATTCTCTTCACCATGCATATTCCAAATGAAATAATTCGAAACAAAACCCCATTTCACTAAGTGGTATTTCACTTTATCTACTTCTCGAAATCTACGATATTGACATTTTATGCAAGGACAACAAATCTTATTGCCTTACATATAATCCCTTTGACTAGATGTAAAACCAACAAACTCTTTTAACTCATTAAAAAATGTTATAGAAAGAGTGTGATTCGTGTTGAGTCGTTTATACATCCAACCACGTATTATGTTTATTTTACCTATGTATACAAACATGACAATGGAATTATATCATAGGAATTAAATCTCCTTATTTCTCCTTCATAAAAAGGTAAGGCCCTAACTCATTCAGAAACACAATATATATCTTATTTAACATATTGCAAGACTTTATACAAATTATGAAGAAAATTCGGCAGCATTTCCCCTAAGTTCTCTAAGTAAATTATGCCAAATAATATAAATATTCATAATTTTGAGATTTATGAATATTTATATTATTTGGTATACACTCAGAGAATAAAATAAGAGAAATACTATGAATTTCCTACATAACTTGCATACTATTACGTCTCACATTAATGTTAATGACACAATAAATATATATTATTTTTTCTAAACTGTCCAAATGGGACAATTCAGTGGTTCTTATTTTTTTAAAAACAAATGAGTAACTCATTAAATGGGTACTATGATTTTTTAGCAAATTATTTTTATTTAAACAAAAGACATTAACAATCAATATTGAGGTAGCGCACCATTTTTATATTCTAACCTTATATTTACTCGTGCAATTTTATCTTTTTTTTCGCTGCGTTAGTTTCTTTTCAATTTTTCTTTGCTTCAATTTGTAATCAGTATTCTGCTATCTAATTATTTTATTTTTGTCCTAAATATATACTCTGAGTATATTTTATATATTATTTATTTATTATTTATTATTTATATTCAACTAAATATTTGCTCATTGGATTTGTTATTAACTATATATTAGATTTAACCGCTAACAATCGGGATACTAAATTATTTTCACTTTATTTATTTTGCTTAAGTAATAGTCCTTGTAATTGCGGGATATTCTTTTTTGTATATAATTTATAATCACGTTGCTGTAAATATTAAAAATATACTAGAAATGAAAGGATCATTGTTATGCATATTAAAAAATATATAAATTTTGAGGGCTATAATTAATTTATCTCATATTTTTTACTATTAATTTTTTTAACTTATCCAATTTATAATATAAATTTATAATCAAATTATTCTTTTAATTATACTTTAAATATCAGCAAATCATAAATTTAATTCCGCTTTACCATTTTCTTGTGGATTTACACATTTGAGATTTTTTTAATTCAAATCAAAATAAAATGAATTTTATTATATCGCGTTTTATTATTAATGTTCGAATTATTGGATTATTATTAAATTATCGCGGTTATTTTTTGGTAAAAGTATAAAAATAACAATATTTATTCAAATCTATAAAAATAAAAATATATATATAATATATATGCATATTTATATGTAAAAACCCAGGTGTAAATACATGAAAAATATTAATAAAAATACTATTAAAATATTTCATAATTTTCTATTATTAAGCATATATAAAATTAATATTTAATTATTTAACCACAACCTAACAATCACTAAAATAAAAAACTACTATTAATTAATAATATAACCAAACTTTTTAATTCATACAACTAATTACCTATAAATCAATAGAATCACAAAATATATCTTAAATTGTATACCTTTAAACTAAATCTAAAATACAAAAAAAAATATATTAATTATAATTTCTTAACAAAAAAATACAAAATTGCTAAAAAATCATAAAATTACCTAAAATAAATCTAAACCCTAAATTATTTCTATTTACCAAAAAAGTTTAAAAATTATAGCAAATATATTAAATTTCTCTAAAATATTTTATATTTTAGATATAAAATTAATTCTTTATATGCAATAAAATTCTATAATTAATAAAAAAGTATCAAATATTTTATAAGATAAAAAAATACCTTAATAAAAGTTTTACACCCTAAAATATTTCTAATTAAAAATAAATTATTAATTATACTAAAAGTTTTAAATTTCTCTAAAACATATTTATAACCATTAAAAATACCTCCAAATTTTTATATTTTTCATTATGAAATTTATTAAATTAATTCAAATTTACTAAAATTTAAAAAAGTCTAATTTACTTAAATTAAATGTAATTTACTAAATTTTAAAAAAATTCTAGCAACAATTAAATAAGCCTAAAATATTATTAATCATTACAAAAAATTTTAAAAAAATAAATATTTTAAATTTGTCTAAAAACTTATTTTCTGAAGTAAAACAATCACTAAAAATTTATTCATTCTACCTTTTTTTTTTTTTAAATTAGACAAAATCTAAAATCCTAAAATAATACTATAAACACCAAAATAAATTCTAAAATATAACAATAAATATAATTTCTTAAAAAAAATATTTTATAACCATTAAAAATACTTAAATTTTTATATTTTTTCATTCTACAATTTATTAAATTAAATCTAATTACATAAAATTTTTAAAAAATCCTAACAACAATAAAATGAATTTAAAATATTTATATTTATAAAAAATTTCAAAAAATATAATTAATTTAAATTTTTTTAAAAATTTATTTATTACCCTAAAAAACCTTAAAAATAAATTTTTTTTACTAAAATTTATAAAATTAATTCATTCTACCTAATTATTTTTTTTAAACAATTATACAAAAATCTACAATTATACACATATTAATTTTTTTTAAACAATATAAATATCTTATACACTAAAATAATACTATAAATACCAAAAAAATTCAAAAAATATATTTAAAATTTTGAAATTTTATAAAATATAATCTAATTTTTTAATTAATTTCGAAAATCAAATAATAATTTAGTTAATTTGTTTTAAAATTTAATAATAATAATAATAATAATAATAATAATAATAATAATAAATACACTGCCTAAAATAAAAATAAAAATTCTCTAAATTTTTTATAAAAAATTTTACTTCCCTAAAATAATATTATGAGTAAATAAAAATATGTAAAAAAAATCAATTTTCCAATATATTTTTACAAAAATATAAACTATTTTAAAAATTTAAACAACCAACAAATAAATATACATATCAACATAAACTACACAAATATAAACAATAACAACACAAAATACAAAATTTATAATAAATTTAAATTCAACAAAAAAATAATAAAAAATATTTAAAAAAACAAAATAAATACCTAAATTCGTTCTCCTTCTTCTTCTTCTTCTTCTTCTTCTTCTTCTTCTTCGTGCAACAAGAGCAGCAACAGCAGCAGGGGAAGAACTGAAAATGAAGAAAGCGGCGCAAAATTGAAAAATGGGAAAAAAGATAGGGTAAATGTTAAATTTACCGAGAGTTTAAAGTGTCTCTCGGTAAATTTATCGAGAGATTAAAGTATTTCTTGGTAAATTTACCGATAGTCAGGCTTTTCTGTCAATAAATGATCTTGACTAATTGGCTGACTGGTATTAACAATTTACTGAGAGAAAATACACTTCTGTTGGTATTACCGAGAGAAAAAATATTATTTGGGTAAATGGCATCAAAAGGCGCTAAAAATTCTATCATTCTACTATTCATTACCGACATAAATATTATCTGTCGGTAAATTTTCTCAAAAACAGAGCTATATTAATTATCTGACACTATAGAATTACCGACAGAAATGACTTTTGTCAGTATTACTAACAAAAATAATTTTCTCTCGGTAAATGCTTGACAATTAGAGACAAAAATTCCACCACCCTATTTTTCATTTACCGAGAGACCGTTTATTCTGTCGGTAATTGTCTCTAATAAAAAATTGAATATATATTTACCGACGACAGATGTTTATTTTCGTCGATAATTTACCGAGTGAATATTTTTTCTCTCGATAATACCGAATAAATAAATATTAATTATTTTGCTATTCATTTACCGAGATAAAATGTCTTCGCCGATACTACCGATAGAAATGTCATTCTGCCAGTAAAATTAGAAATATATATAATTAATAATTATATTAAATTTTTTATTTACTGACAGTTAAATTTTTTCATTGGTACTACTGACAAAAATGTAATTCTATTGGTAAAATTAACAATAAATATAATTAATAATTATATTATATTATATTTTTTTTATTGAAAGTTAAATATTTTCATCGGTAATTTATCAAGAGAAATCTTTTTGTCTCGGTAATATTGAATAAATATATATTAATTATTGTGTTATTCATTTACCGACAGGTAATCTTTCCATTTGTACTACCGATAAAAATTCAATTCTCTCGGTAAAATCAGTAGTAAATATAATTAATAATTAATATATTAGATTTTTCATTTACCGACAGAAAGATTTTCTTTTGGTAAATGCCTATTATTTATTGAGAGAATCTTTTTCCGTCGGTACTACCAAGAAAAATATATTTTGATCGGTAAGTTTTGTCAGTAAATCCACCTGCCATAATATTGCACCATATTTATCGACATAATTTTTGTCGGCAAATGGATCTGTCGGTAATTTTTTGATATTTTTTTTAATATTTTCTCTCGGTATTCTCTCAGTATTACCAATAAATAAAATTTTATCGGTAATCAGCTGTATTCTTGTAGTGTGCCTTGTCTAAAATTATGGACACCACCAGAACTACTAATAGGATGTCTCGTTGAGTTATGGCTGACTTGTCCTATTACCTTCCTAATTTGATTTTGTCTAAAATGCCGTACTTGTACCACCATAGCTAGGTTTAGGATGATAATTGTTTCTCCTCTTGACTTGTCCCTTAGAACCCCTATGAAATGAACCATGAGTTTACTTCCTCTTTCTATGCTCGAACTCAACTTTCTCTTTCACTAGCATATCTACCTCCAATGTTCTATCTATCAAGGCACAAAAACCCAAACTCTGCCAATAAGGTACACTCTTACGAATTGTAAAGTGCAACCCATTATAGAACTGACTGCACTTGTCTTTTTTCTCCATAATCATATGAGCCATATATCTATATAACTCCTCAAATATGTTCACATACTGTGTTATAGTCATATTGTCTTGCTTGATATCAAAAAAAATATTTTCTTTCTCCCTTTTATAGCTTTTTGTGATATAATCTTTCTAAAACTCAGCTACAAACATCCCTCAAGTCAAACCAGTACCATAGGTATGGGTCAACCTGGTATGCTGACCTTCACTACTCCTTTAAAAAAAGTATGAATATATTTCAACTTATCTTCATCTGTCAAATGTGAGCGCTAGTAAGCCTTCTCCAATTTCTTGAACCACTTATCTGCCTTTTCTGAATCCAATGACCCATCAAACAGGTGCAGAACTAAGGGGGTCTTGGAGGATCCATGGACCCGCTTAGGGGGCAGGTGCTTTATGCTTGGTCGCCAACTTCCATGGTTGCTGTCCCCCTTTCCGTTTACATAGAAAACATTGAGGAGTGAGGGGTTGCCTTTCTTTTTTTTTTTTAAATACCCCTGGTGATCGATGCTATTTTGCCAGGGGTAATTAATATTTTTTAATTATCCCTGGGATAATTAAAAAATATTAATTACCCCTGGCGAAACGACGGGCCAAACGACATCGTTTTGCCTGGGGTGTTTTTTTTTAAAAAAAGAAAGAAGCGAGACTAGAGACAGAGACATAAAGGAGAGGGATGGGTAAGAGAGAGAGGGCCGATTGTTGAGGGACCAAGCGAGAGACAAAGGGCAGAGGCAGAGGGAGCACCGTGCTACCCATCGGCCATCGAATTTTTGCTGCTGGCCTGAGGTATTTATTACCTCAACTTTTTTTTTTCATTTTAGTTTTTTTACTTGTGATTGTGAAGATTTATTTGATTTAAGGATTTTTTTAGAAATGTGGAATTTGGTTTAATTTTTCAAAAATTAGGTATAATAATTTATTTTAATTATTGATTTGTGTTGTGATTATATATTGTTGTGATTAAATTGATAATTTGGTAGTGATTTGTTAATTTAGGGTTTTTTTAGAAATACAGATTATGGTTTAATTTTTTATAAATTATATATAAATTATAACAGTTTATTTTAATTGTTGATTTGTGTTGTGATTATTGATTAAATTGGTATTTGGTAGTAATTTGTTGATTTAGGGTTTTTATTTTAGAAATATAGATTATGATTTAATTTATGTGAATAGGTTAAATTAAAATGTTGAATATAATTAAAAATTAATTATAAATTATGATAGATAAAGTTTAAACTATAAAAAGTAAATTGTAAAATATGGACCAATCCCTAAATTGTTAAACTAATTATAATTTATAAATTGAATATAAACTAATTGAACATAAACTAATATAAATTGAATATAAACTAATATAAACTAATTATTAGGTTAAATTGAAATGTTATAAATTGAAAATTTATAAATTATAAAAATAAGCTAATGTAAATATTGATTATAAGTTAAAAAATGTAAAATGATTATAAATTATTTATACGCTAATTATAAATTGAATCTAAATTAATATAAATTGAATATAATCTAATTAATAATTAAAATAAAGAATTTATGAATTGAATATAAACTAATTATAGAATGCAATAGATATGGATAAATTTTTAATCAAGGCAAAGAGAGTGCATCATGAAAGTTGTGAATCGTCGAACATTTTGACACCGAACTTGGCTCCAAGTAGTCTTGCAAGTGATGGGCGAAATAATAATAAAAAATGCATCGGGAATTTAGTTTAACCCATTGATGAGAATGAGGCTGGGATTAGAGATAATGTTAGAGACTGTCATCCATATGGGCACAATTTTTCACAAAGAGAATTTGGAAAAATTAGGAGAAGTTTTAGAAATATTTGGTTTTCTAAATATGAGTGGATGGAATATAGTATATCTAAAGATACAATATTTTATTTTTGGTGTTATATTTTTAGGTTAAATAGAGGAGCTGAACGGAGGGATAATATTTTCACACATATCGGGTTTTGCAATTAGAAAAAAGCCACAGAGAAGTTTAATGACTATATTGGCAGTCCAAGTAGTCCGTATAATAATGCTAGAGTGCAATATATTGGTTTCAAAAATCAGAGATAGAGTGTGTCATATATCTTATCTTCTCAGAGCCATGAGCAGGAGGTTTTTTACCGCACTCATTTAACCGCTGTTTTTTATTGCATTTGTTTTCTTCTAGCATAAGGTTTGGCTTTTCGAGGGCATTACGAGTCAGAAAGTCACTTAACTGGGGTAATTTTCTTAAACTTCTTAGTTGGTACAGCGAACGTAATGTTGATGTTGGGAATGTAGTTAACTCAAATACTCTTGAAAAATAATAAACTCACTTCTCCATTAATCCAAAAGAAAATAATAAGTGCTTGTGCTTTAGAGACAACCCTAGCCATTATTAAGGATATTGAAAATAACTTCTACTCTTTATTAATCGATGAGGACTTCTACTCTTTATTAATCGATGAGGCTCGAGACAATTCAGCGATGATACAAATGATTATGGTCTTGAGATATGTTAACAAGTTGGGATAAGTGGTAGAATGATTTATTGGAGTTGTACATGTGAGTGATACTTCCGCTATGTATTTGAAAAGTGCACTTGGTGATTTCTCAAGAAACATGGGTTATCACTAAGTAGAGCTAAAGGTCAAGGTTATGATGGGGCTTTTAATATGCGAGGTGAATTCAACAGGTTAAAGCTCTCATTTTAAATGAAAATTCCTCGGCAAATTATGTTCATTGTTTCGCTCCTCAACTTCAATTAGTGCTTGTTGCAACAGTAGAGAACAATAGATTTATGAGTAATTTTTTTATTATGTTGCAATGATTATAAATATTGTTGGAGCTTCATGTGAAAGGAGGGATGCTCTTTGTCAAAAACATCATGATGAAATAGTTCAATGCTTGGAAAGAGGTGATATTTAAAGTGGAAGAGACTTGTACTAAGAAACAAATTTAGCTCGACCTGGTAACATACGTTAGGATTCTCATTATAAAATAATTGTGCGTCTTCTCTCTATGCGGTCACTAGTGAAAAAAGTTTTTAAGAACATTTATGAGGATAGTTCTGAACAAAGAAATCGAGGGGCAAATGTGAGCTTGATTGACAAAATGGGAAGTTATGAATTTATTTTCATTGCTTTTTTAATGAGGAAACTTTTAGGAATGACAAATGATCTATCTCAAGTCTTATAAAGAAAGGATCAAAATATTGGCAATGTGATTCATTTGATTGCAACTATTAAAACAAGAATCGTAAAGCTTTAGGGAGAATGGATGGGATGGATTATTAGAAACTGTTAATGATTTTTATATAGATCATGATGTCACAGTACCTAATATGGAAGATAATACAGGTTATATGCGTTTTAAGCGAACTGGTATTCCTACTACTTATTACCATCACTTTCGAATGAAAATATTTTGTCAAGTACTCTTTTTTCTTTGCATTATCATACTTAACTATTTATTATACTACAATCTAATTCTCTTCCATTCAATTCTAGGTTATTGATTTCATTACTCAAGAAATGGAAAATTGCTTTATAGAATCATGGACGGAATTACTTTTATGCATTGATTGTCTTTCGCCTAAAAATTCATTCTCCAACTTTGACCTATCCAAATTACTTCATCTTGCTGAACTATATTCATATTATTTCTGCATCATCAATCGGATGATACTTGAAGATAAACTTATGTAGCTTTCATATTATTGCTGATGTAAAAAGAAATGTAGCTTTCTCTGACTTTGATGATATTGGAACTCTTGCTCAGAGAATGATTGAGATAGGTTTTGACACTGTATTTTCTCTGGTATAACTGCTTATCAAAATAGCATTAGTCTTACTTGTTATATCTGCTATTGTTGAGAGAGCTTTTTTAGCAATGAACATTATCAAGACGAATTTGTGCAACAAAATGGAAAATGATTTTCTGATAGACTGCTTGGTGTGCTATGTAGAGAAAGATATTTTTTAAAAAAAATTAAAAATGAAGTTATTATGCAATATTTTTTAAAAAATACAAACTCGTAGAATATAATTATCGTCACTTAGGAGTAGTCAATCTAATAGTATAAATTAATTATTGAACTATTCTAATATTAAATGATCAATTTATAGTGAACTCATTTGCGATTTTTTTCTATGGAAATTTTGGCCCCCTTTTAGAGATTTTTTGGTTCCGCCACTGCTATCAAATATCTTTGCCTAAAGTTTTTGACAATGAGAAATAATCTCCAAGGATGTTGATGTCGACCACTAGTTGCCATAACTATATTAAGTGCTTGGGCCAAAGAAGCACCCAAACTGGGATCAATAAATGTAGGCATAGCTGGAGCAATTGCTGGTAGAACTGGAGGAGGAGGAGGTAAATATGCCCCAGATACTTCTCCTTATGAAGCTACCTCATCATACTATTCATCGCCTGCAAGTAACTCATGGTCTTCTACCTCATCATTAGGTGGAGGTGGTGGAGGATTCCTATAAGGTTGGCCAACATCTATTAGTCTAACAACTCTACAACCATGGGTACCACCATGGCCTTTGCCAACTTGTACTCGTGGCAGCATAGTCTTACAAAAACAAGTATATATCATAGATCAACTACGTGACATTCCTATATATAACATATATTCATAACAACATATATAAATTGGTGTATCCTGAAAAATTTCTCTCATTCTTGGGCAAAGTGTTTATGAAAATTTAAATAATTTTGATTATATATGACTGTGATGCTAATATGAATGAAATGATATGTAAATGCAAATTGAGTTTAAAACATCATTTGACTCATGTATAAATTCCCCCATTATGCAACATTAAAAGAACTTTGCCCTTGAACTCAAGAAATTTGACCAGTATACTAGAGATTGAATTGAGTCTCTTACCCATAGTCACCTGGATTCCTAAAGGTCATCACATAAAAGTTTATAGAATCTATAATCTATATTCTAATACCATTTAATATCACACCTCACTCTCCTAATATTAGTGGTGGACCTAACCTGTAATCAGACACAGTCTCCCTTAAAACTTAAGGAAACCATAATATAAAACCTGTTGTATAATCACCATTCATAATCTGAATGTTTCATATCTCTCACATACATATAACTATGAGTATATAATATTTAATTCATTATCCAAAACCAATATTATTATCCTTAAATACGTCCTTAATGTTATCCACCAAAAACACAAGATTAATCCCAAATAAAATCAAATTGCACAAACTAATTTGTTGGTCCAATCTCTTCTACATGCATATGAAATTTGAAGAAAAAAAAAATAATTTATGCTATACTAGGATTATTTTCCAAAGTATCTAAAAAATGTTAATAAGAATGGGATGAGTAAAACTACTCAGTTGGGAGATAATTGTATAACAAAAGGGAAACAAACAAGGTTTTTCTCACATACTTACTAGTAAAATTCATATAGTTGCATAAATATGATTCTTGCTTATCATGATCTACTAAATAAATTCATAAAACTATTCATAAAATTAAACATACATCTTTATACATTCAAAATATGTAGCCCTTATAATACAATAATATCTTAGCTTAAATGCACATGTAACTAATCACACACATATTGGCAGTCTAAGAGCAAATGCTAACATCTTAGGAGCAATGATGACAATGGCAGCCCAAGAGAAAATAATGCTGGCCATACAATTATGCAGAGCTACTCCCAAAGGGTGAGTCACCTGATATACGCTCCAAAGGCTATATGTATACTAAACGTTGTCCCAAAGGCAGTATATAACATAGCTATAATTTATCAATTCCTCAAAAACACTCGTCATCAAGGTGCATCTATTGGAAAACAAATTATGAGTATATTTCAGAGCATTTATTCAGATGTATCAATAGAAATTATCATTGTATAATTCAAACATCAACATACTATTATTTCTTCCCAAGTTATATATTCATAAATAAAAATTACTTCTTTCAAATTCCTTTATAAACTGATTTTCATCATAAAATAAGTTTAACAATTCATATATATATATATATATGTATATATATGTATAATTTAGCAAAATACTAATGTTATATAATTACTTAGCCAATATGATCACGTCTACGATTTACTTCAACAGTTGAATTTACTCCCCAGTGATATAAGAATAATCATTAACTTAGGAATATCCTACAATTGTCAAACTAATATGGGATGTATGACATAAAAGGAATGCATGGAAACAATCCCTAAATTCTAATGAAATTTTGACAGAGTTTCGGCATAAATCGGTCATTTTCCAAATTCTAAAAATATATCAATGATTATTATCACAATTCTCAATCCAATTGCCCCATCCGAGCCTTCATCAATATTCTCAACAATAATCCATTAAATTTTATTAGCTAAGCGTTGGTAAAAATTTAAAATATTATGATATATTATTTAATTAATTTAATTCATTTGTTTCAATAATTTAATAATAATAATAGAGTTAATATTAATAATAAATTTATTTAATTGAACTTTAATAGTATTTATTCAATCTTTGGCATAAGATAATTACTTAAGTTTCGAAATATATTTTAAATTAAGTTTTGAATAATTTTAAGAAAGTGCATTTAGTTGATGTCCTCCGATGAAAATTAATTAATATATATTTATTTTTCATGTACTTTATTTCCATAAATGATAACTTATAATAATAATAATACTAATAGAATGAATTTATTAAAATAACATTTATATTATTTACTTTATTTTTCTTAAATTTAAAATAATAATAGTAATAACAATATTATTATTTACTTAAATATTAACATTATTTGATTAATTCTTATTATAAAATAATTATTTAATTACCTTTAGTTAAAATATAATAATTTATATTAATTTTAATATTAAATAATGATGGCGATGGTGGTGGTAATGATGATAACAATAATAACTTGATTATTCTAATTATAATAATACTAACTTTAATTAAACAATTAGTTTTATAAATTTTAAACATAATATATTAACTATTTAATTTAAGTCATTTAATAATCAAATAATCAATTAACTTATGTAATAATTAATAATATACTCAATTAGTTAAAAAATAATAATTCTATATATTAATAATAATTTAATCATTTATTAATAAAAAATTAACTCAACTCATTAACTAATTATTAATTACTTTCAATCAAATACTAAAAATTAATAATAATTAACCTAATTTAATTTTTAATTTTAATTATTTTTTTAAAATTTTTTCGGTTGCCGAAAAAATAAATATCGCTGAATTTCAACCAAATTAAAAAGTGATCCAAAATTTGCAAATGATATACCAAATTGAAACTTGAGAAGAGAAGAATTAAAAAAATACATGTCTCACCGGAAAAGGCAGTCGAAAAAGGGCCAAAAAGTTGATAGAAAGTTTGCTGGATGGTGAGCTCTTCAATTTGCGCGTGAGGGCTGCTCCAGTGGCGGTTGGCGGCGACTCAGGTGGCGTTAGATTCTTCGTTGACTGAAGTTTTCTCTTGGCCAGCACATGTCAACAAGAGATGATTGGGCGGCGGTGGGTGGGGCAAGAACTCAACTAGCGTTTCTCTCTCTGTCATGTGCTCTTTCTTTGTCCTCAATTAATACATCTCTCTCTTTAATTAATAGCACTAATATGATTGGTTTTTGGTTTTTATAAGCATTAAATATAATTATACTTTAAATATTATTTGAATGATTGTTTGATCATGCATAAAGTTACTAGCCTAATGGTAAACACTGTCCAATTTTCCTCTCTTGGTCTTGGGTTTGATTCCTAGAAATGTTAAAATATTTTTTTATTCTTTTCCTTTTATTATTATTATTATTATTATTATTATTATTATTATTATTACAATCTACATAGAGTATTTTGGGATTTTGTCTAAATTCTTGCATGGTTTCAACAATAAAATTTAGTTTTGGTGCATGGTATCACTACAAAACATAAGATAATTAGTGATGGTTTTTTTCTTTTATAATTGTCATAAAACGATGAGTGTATTTAGTGAAGGTTTACAATTTGAATTGCCACAATTTATGAATGTGTGAAACCCCTAAATTTACACCTAAAAGGAAGATTACAAATTAATGAATCCAATATAACTGAAATCACATGAATCAAATATCAAATAGATCCAAAAAGGGCAAAGCTGTCGAGCAGCCAAGGGGCTGCGCAAGGCAATATGTGCCTGCTGAGGCAGCCATGACCCAAGGTTTCCACCAATTCCCTTTTGTGGCTTATGATTTTTTCACAGTGTGAATGTCACAACTTTACTTTAAATGCCACATTAAGAAATGAGTTTTTGGGCTTCAAAACCTTTTTTTTATAAATAGTAGCCTCCCCCAAGATTTCATGTACATCAGAAAGTGAACAAGACTTATTTTGCTACTTTATTTCTCTCTCTTTTTTTTTAAATTTCTATAAACGAAAAAGTTATTTCTCCTTGGTTTTGAACCGCCTGCCTCCTTAGTTAGCTTAAGTGTTATTTTTGACTTGACATATGGAGCCACTAGTATTTACTTTAATTTCAAATTGGCTTAATAAATTAAATTGGACCAACCCTTGGATTCATTTTCAACTAACCTAACAAAAGGATGGAGGTTTGGAAAGTGAAACTTCAATATAGAAAGACGCTCTATGACCCGCCTCCGTCAAAGTCAAGATTTTGAGAAAAAGGTGAAGCACGAATAATTATATGCTACAATCGTTGTAGCAATAAATGCCTACAACGGACCAATGTGATTCTTACACGTAGATTAAATGCCTACAACGGACCAATGAAATAAATCATTTAATCTACGTGTAAGAATCTCATTGGTCCGTTGTAGGCATTTATTGCTACAACGGTTGTAGCATATAATTATTCGTGAAGCACCTTAACTCAACTCTTTTCCAATTAAGTAATCAAACAAACCTTAAAACATGATAAATCAAGATAATTAAGCCTCCATTAGGGCAGCAAACAAACTATGAGGTTCTGATTCCCATTCAAAGAGATACATAAATGTAGTTTGGGGTTTGAGCCTAAGTAGCCAACTAAATCAATAAACCCAATTGGTGTCTCGTTTCTTCCTGTCTTTATTTGCTTTATCTTCAATTTAATTACTTCATTAAATTATTTCATTTTAAAATTAATTCATCTTATTCTATTTATTTACCTTACTTCATTTATTTGGATTATTTTTTGGGAATATGTGCTTAACTAATGACCCATAAGGGCTAGAGTTAAGACCCATAAGGGCTAGAGTTAAGATTTCCTTTTAGTTGGTCTTTTGAATATAAGTAATTAAAATATTTTAATTACTTTGCTCATTGTTTTGTGGATGTTATCTATGCATATTATAATTGTTCATGCATCTTACTATGTCATTCATAATTAATAATTGCCACTCATGAAATAATTTTTTGCAAGATAAAGTTCATTCAAAGGCTAAACTCTTTTATTTAAAACTTGAAAACTTAGTCTGAGATCCATTTTTTGGTTTTAACCAATGCATTTTTGGGTTATATCAAATTGGATCAAATTAGATTTTTCCTTAGGTTTTTCTCATTTCAAAATAAATTTATAGTGATGACTCTAAAATCATTGCTCAAGACTAAGCTAAAATAAACCGAGCTTATTGAACGAATTGGAGAGCGTACTGGGCATTTTTATATGAAATCGAACCCAAATAAATATTTTAGCTCCTTGAGTAGACCATATCAATACTTGGACGAGGCCTCATAGAATGTAATTTAATGATGTTAATTTTTTTATTTGAGTTAGTTCTATCCATCATTAAGTTTATTAGTTAAAAAAATGATGTAGTTACCAACAAGCGTTGGTCCAGATGGATGAAGATCTGAATTTCCTTAAGCAACGCTCTGGGTTTGATTCTCGGCCCTAGTGTTATGTATGGAAAAAAGGTCATTGGAAGGGTCACCCTAGTCTCTGCAGTACCCGAAACATGATTAGTCTTTAACCGTTACACGGATAGGGATACCTGTGGGTTACGAAAAAAATGATGCAGTTTAACTTGATATGCCATCTCCTTATTAGTTGCCTTTGATATTTGATTTCTCCCTCTCTATTTTATCTCTTTCTCTTAAGCTCTCTCTCTCTCTCTCTCTCTCTCTCTCTCTCTCTCTCTCTCTCTCTCTCTCTCTCTATTGGTAGTCCACTGAAGGAAGATCCAACGTTGTTGCATATGGAATGCACTCATCAATTAACAATAAGCTAGGGTTTTAGGTCTTCAATTTTGTTTCATCTCTCTTCAGGGACGGAAACAAGGGGGGGCATGGGGGGGTTTATTGCCCCCCCTTGGCTCCTATGTACATATACATATATATATATATTTATATTTTTTATAAAAAAGTGTGTATTTATATACATATATAATTAATATACTTATATTTATATAATATAAAACTATAATTAATTTTATATTTATATAATTTATAGTATTTATATATTGAAATAAAAATAATAAAAATTTCATCATTTAATTATTTAATATAAAAATAAAATTGAATATAAATCCGTCTGTAATTTCTTTTGCTTGAAAATTTTGCCCCCTCTTCGTCTTTGTCCTGGTTCCGCCACCGTCTCTCTTTACACTATAATTCAGATAACCTTTTTGTTCTTTTTATACTTTTAATTTGTGTTTGTTAATTCTTTTGGATCTTTCATAAATTGTTGTTTTCTTCTAATTTTATGTGTTCAAGATTTGTAATTGTCTTTTGATTTTATACGTTTAGAGTTGGTGAATAATATTTCCCATCTTCTCTTCTTGCTTTTGCCTTCTTTATTTATTTATTTTTTGTAATACTTGTACAAGTTCTCAAAATTTTCTCTATATTTTCCACTTCTTTGGTAACTATGTTCTTTAGCCTTGATTCTGGATTAAATTTTTTAGATAATGATACTGAACTCATTATGTGGTGAGACTTTGATTAAGCTGCTGATAATTTTATACTCTATTTTCTCTTTGATCACTTAATGTTAGAACATATCGGTATATGTTACCGAATTTATGTTTTTTTTTAAAAAAGTTTTATAGTGCATGGCAAGCGCACTGCATACTTGCAAAGTTATTAACTCTAAAGAATTAAAATAAGTAAAAATGAAAATAGAAAAAAGACAAGAAATCTTTAAGATGTAGAAAACATAGGATCAAAAAAGCATGCAGTATAAGATAGAAGAATGAAAAATTTAAAAGCAAAATAACTTGAAAATGAATTAAAATTTTGTTGAAAAACCAAAACAGAACAAAACTTGATGTAGGATTTTTTGAGTTGTGGTGCTGCGAAAGCATGGCTCGATAGTTACCACAAGTCATCTGCTTCTAGACTTGCACAATTTAAATCATATGTAATTACATAAGCAAAAAAAAGGGTTCATAATTGAAGAGGTGTAACCCTAACTTATCCACATGCAACATTTTGACACTAAACTCTGCGTTTCAAGTATTGAAAGATTAGATTGTAAATAGGCGCAAAAATTAATTAGCATAGTTGGTACACAACACATGTACTTTGACTTTCTAGAATTACTTAAAAGACATTTTTCTTCCTTAGTTTTTGTATATATTCACATGTACAACCGGATGTAATCACTGAGTAATGAATTGAATTTGGTTACTTTCAATATTCTCCATCTTTCTTCTTCTTCTTAGTTTGTTCTTCGTTTTCTACTTGAGTTTATATGGTATCAGAGCCATCTCTAAAAAATTCATTCCTATTTTTATCTACTCTATTTTTTTAAAACTACCACTTTTGATTGAAGCACGATGATTGAAATTGAGAAAAGAAACTGATCAATAAAAACAGCAAAGACCTAGGGTTTCTGTTAATAGACCACTCCATTTACAGAACTCAGATGATCCAAGGATGATTTTAGTGTCGAATCTACTGGATGAATCGAATTATCTCACATGGAGCAGATCCGTAAGTATCGCTATGAAGGCCAAGGATAAATTGTGTTTCATTGACATAATTTCACAAAAGACTAAGGAAGATTCGTAAGATTTTGAGAAATGGAGCAGAGCTAACTCTATGGTTACATTGTGGTTGTTGAATTCAATGAATAAGGAGATTACTGAAGCATTTATCTACACTGCTTCTGTAAGGTATTTGTGGAAAGAATTGGAAGACAATTATGGACAATGCAATGGACCACAGATCTATCAACTCCAAAGAAACATTGCTTCAATTAAGCAATGTAAATGCTTATTACACTAAGCTAAGGAGGCTATGGGATGAATTGAATTGTCTGAGTCCTACATTACACTCTACTTGTGGAAAGTGTGAGTGTGATATGCAGGTAAAAGAATTAAAGAAACTATTTCTTGGATCAAGTTAATGCAATTTCTAATGGGACTTAATGAGGGATTTGATAATGCAAGGGATCATATCCTCATGCTTGATCTGTTACCATTTTACCAGTAAGGCCCATTCTTTGGTACTTAGGGTTGAAAGACAAAAACTGACCAATATTAGCTTTGAAGAAAATGTTGAAGGTAGTGTTTTGTTAGCCAGGGCTAATATTGGAGATAAAGGAACCTTTACTGGAAACAAATTTAATAGAAGAAGAGAGTTTGCAAGGAATAAATATAAGCACTGTGCATTTTGCAAGAGGTAGGGACATTATAAGGAGACTTGCTTCAAAATTACTGGTGTACCAGAATGGTATAATGACCTGAAGAAGAGACAAAGGGAGGAGTTCAGAGCTCAAATTAACTTAGCCGATCGAGCAGACTACTAATGGCAATGAACCTACTAACACTCAAAATTTTAAGAATGAACAAGAAATAGCAGAATTCATTAAGCAAGAGATGTCAAAGTACATGAAAAGCACACAGATGGCAAGCACAAATGGTTTTATGATCTTCATTCAAGTGGACAATTTTGCAGGTACTTTTACAGACTCCACATCTCATAATGTATTTAGATCTTTTTTGGATAATAGACAGTAGTGCCTCTAACCACATTTATGCTGATAAGAATATGTTCACTAAATTACATATAATATATTTTTATTATTTATATTCTTACTATTTTTTCAATTGACTTCTATATAATAAATTTGATCCATATATAAATATTTTTATATTAATATTTAAAATTATCAAAATTAACATTTAAAATTAGTAATAATAATTTTATTAATATTAAGTATTAAATATAATATAAATAAAATATAATCAAAATTTACATAAATCACGAGCTAATGACAAAAAAAAAGTAATACATCGTTGATCGTTAAAATAAAAAAAATAATCATATTTATTCTCTCATTATCACTCTCTCATGAAATGTGCATTTTAAATGGAGAATATTATTTATTCTGGAAAAAATAACCATGATAATTAAACTATGTAAATTGAGATAGCTATTTTTCAGGGAGAAACTGATTTTTTTAATGAAGAAATAGATAAATTTTAGTAATTTTTTTTATACGTCAAACAAAAAATGAAAATCCATTAATACATGCTACATGGACATGATATAACGCACATGTTCAGGTGACTGAGAACCGCACAACATATATATTATTAAAAATGTTGGTCCAATTATTCGAATGATATGATGATTTCCCTGTGCAATGTGAAATATGTCATTGTCATGATTAATATTAAAATTAATAATTCATAAGTTGCTGCTGCTCATGGTGTGAGTGTGTACATGCACCACACGATCATAGTCGGTAGGTTAAAAATCTAACCATAAAAGTCTTAACGACTTAATTAGTTGACTATTTTTTTTATCAATGTTTTCCCGTCTAGGGGGTGTATATTTATCAAACCCAATCGAATGAACAAATTTTGATTAAATTTAATCAATTTATATTATATGTATAAATAAAATTATATTTATATTTTAAAAAGTTTTGTATTTAGTCTATCAATTGGGTTAGATTAATTTTTTTCGTTCTAATCCGAACCCAATTTATTCTTATATATTTATATATATATATATTATTTTATCAATTAACCAAACCAAATTCTACTCGACGGACTCTTATGTTTTTGTATATAAATATATATATTTTTATTTTATTTTGCCACTTAATCTGTCCAAAACCGATCCGACCTGACCCAATAATAATAAAATAAATCAGAATACAAAGCTCTAATATTAAATATTAATCCATTTGAAATAGATCGAAATTCTGTTCGGTCGAAATTTTAAAAAAATTGAGTGGAATCGGTTTGAAATTTTTACTTTTTAGTCATGTTCGGTCAGATTAAAAAATTACTCCAATCCAGCCGAACCACACCCGTGCACACCCCTAGTCTAGTTTCCTTTGTTAAGATTGAAAATTTTAATTAACATTTTCTTTATTTTCTTTATTTTTAATTTTTTTTTATTAAACCATAATATTTTTCAATTTTATAATTGATATTCACTATAAAAATGTAACGGATTACTGAGAAATTTACCGATAAAATTTTTTTTATTGGTAATACTGATAGAATATCGAGAGAAAGATAAAAATAAATAAATTGAAAAATATATCAACAGATTACCGACATAATATTGATAGAAAAATTTATCGACAAATATTTTATTGGAAATAATAATGCCATATGATGGTACGAGGAATTACCATTAAAATTTACCGACAAAAAAAAAATCAAAGAGTCGGTAATATTTAGAATGAATTATTAGAGAAAATATTTAGTGATATATTTTTTGACAGAAAAAATATATCAATATTACTGACCAAATTTTGTATATGTCGATAAATTTATAGACAAAAAATCTTATATGTCGGTAAATTTACCGATATAAATGTTTAAATGTCAGTAACACCGAGAGAAAAATGATTTTTGTCGGTAACCTGCAACGATTGAGGCGATACAGTTTCTGCCCACGTTTAATATTTACTGAGAGAAATAGACAATCTCTCGATATGACTAACAGAAAAATATTCCTATTAGTAAATAAAAAGTCAACAACTAACCTAAATAATATATAGACAGAAATATTTTATCTCTCGGTAATTACAACAGAAATATGTTTTATGTCGATTATACAGATAGAAACATATTTTTATCGATAAACGGGTAAACTTTAGGCGAAAAAATTTCAGCCCATGTTTAGCTTTTACCGACAGATTAAGTTTTCTTGTCAGCTTTAACGATAAATATTTCTGTTGGTATATTATTGACTTTTCATTACAGAGAGATGGTCTCTTTCCCTCTGTAAATGTTAAACGTGAGTGAAAATAGTACCACCTCAATCGTTATACGTTACCAAGAGAAATTATTCTCCTCTCTATATTACCGACAGTTAAATATTTCTATCGGTAAATTTACCGACACATAAGATTTTTTTGTCGGTAAATTTACCGATATATATTAAAATTTGTCGGTAAATTATCAGACCTATAAAATTATTTTTTTCCTTTTTCCATTTCTGCCGCCCCTCTCCTCCTCTTCTCCTCTCCCTCTTCTCCCCTCCTCCATTTTTGCCGCTCTTTGCCCGTAAAAGAAGAAGAAGAAGAAGAAGCAAAAAAAAAAAGGTACAATATTTTTTTATTAATTTTTTGTTATTTTTTTTTTATAACTTTGATATTTTGTTGTGGGATTGTGTGTGTTGTAGATTTGGTTGATTATTTATATGTTGCATGTGTGATGTTTGATGTTAGTGTATTTTTTTGAGTTTTTTTAGAAAATTTAGGTAAATTTTATTTTTTTTAATTTCAGAATAGAAAATATAAAAAAACTAATTTTGTATTTTTTAGTTAATCCGAATATTGTATAAATAAATTAGAAAAACTTAAAATTTCTATAATTTAGAATTTTTTGTAGGTTATTTGATTTTTGTAGGTTATTTTTTTATTGTTTAAAAATTTTAGGTAAATATTATTAATTTTTTAAATTTTAGAATAAAAAAACTAAAATTTTAAATTTTTATAATTAAGCCGAATATTATATATATATTTTAGGGAAGTTTAAAATTTTCATAATACATTTAGAAATTTTTTGGTATTTAGAATTTGTTTTAGGTTTTTAGATTTTTTTAGGGTTTTTGTTGATTTTTTAAAAATATTTAGGTAAATTTTATTATTATTTTTTTAATTTCAGAATTTTAATTGTAAAAATAAACAAATTATTAGCTTTTTTTTAATTTAACAAAATATATTATAGGGAATTTGTTGAATTATTTTCTTATATTTTTGTAAAGTTTTTGGCAAATAGATAAATTTTAGGGTGTTAAATTTTTTAGGGTATTTTTTTTAATTTTTTTAAAAAATTTTATTTAAATTTGATAATTTTTTTATAAATTTCAGAATTTTAAATATAAAAATAAACTAAATTTTTAATTTTTTTAATTAATTAGAATATGTTTTCGGGAATTTTAATTTTTTTTTTATTTTTAGAAATTTGTTGCAAATATAAAATTTTTAGGGTGTTAAATTTTTTTAGGCTTTTTTTTTGAATTTTAAAAAAAAAATTTGTAAGTAAATTTGATAAATATTTATAAATTTAAGAATCTTAATTATAAAAATAAATAAGTTTTTATTTTTTCAATTAATCAGAATAATTTAGTATTGAATTAATTAATTTTCATAGTATTTTTGGTATTTAAAAAAATATTAGGATGTTAGATTTTATTTAGGTATTTTTATGATTTTAATTTTAGTGATTTTTATATTTTTAGTTAAAAAATTACAGTTTACCACATCTGCAGCTGTGCGATATCCTAGATGATGTCCCGCTTGAGGATTCTCCTGTTGACTTTGCTATTAATGGTATACCCATAGAGGATCCTGCTTCTTCTGCTCACCCGACCCTTACAGATGCCTCCATAGGTGAGTTAGTAGTCCTGATGGCAGGATGAAGCATCTGACTATTCGGGAGTCGAAATAAGTATTTTAATATTATACATTATTTTTATTAAATTATAAAAATATAATCGATAGATATTTTTTGATTAATTACACTTTGTTCATTTTGTAGCTACATGATGGATCCAATTTGGTCTTCTACGAGATGCATCCAGAAGATCACGGCACAGAAGATGAATCCTGCAAGAGTTTCTTGGAAGGTCATCTCTTTGGAGATGAAGAACTTTTGGTTTGAGAAGTTTAAGGTAAAAAATTTAACTAAATTTTAATATTTAATATATATGTAAAAGCTAAAAATTTATAATTATTAAATGCTAATTATCTCTTTGTTTTGCATAAATATTTTTACTGGATAGCCTGATCCGGATTGCCTTCATGAAGAAGATAGCTATTCGCTACAACAATATGTTGAGCGAGGCACAACCTTCTTTTATTGATAATTAGTTATGGGCCAACCTGCAGGCTCGGTAGAGCTCTCTTAAGGGATAGGCACGATCTGTTGTTGCCTTTCAGAATAAGATGTCCAGTGTTGTAGATGGTGTAGGTTCATCCATACATACGAGGGATAGTAGATCGTATTATGATCATGTCTGTACACTTGTATGTATAATTCTATATTTTTTTAATATTTTAATTTATATTTTTTGTGTTATCAAACTAACATTTTTTTTAATTAAATAAGAGTTTATCATTGGTCGGCCGCCGAGCAGTTATGAATTATTTGTGTATATGTATACCAAGAGGTTATGATGGATGTTCATTTATGGATTGTCGATCCTAGGAAGTAAATATAAGTAATTTCATAATTTTTTTTTTTATTTTTAAAATTTAAATTTAAAATATAAAGTTAATAATCTTTTTTATATTACATAGGGTCGTTTCATTGCATCTTTGGAGAAAGCCTGTAACGACCTCTCTTGCACGGTCTTACGATAGCTGGTTTATTGGGCCTTTTCTCCCGTAGGTGGACCGTAGTCCCAGCCCTCAACCCGGCAGGCCGCCACAGTACTGGACTGCCCTCACGGGCCCTCCAGCAGGATTTATTTATTTGGCTCCCTAAGGAGTCGCCTCCCCGGATCGAACACCTGATCTCTCCCTTAAGAGAGCCAGCGAGCACAATCCAGTACCATTTCTACCAGTGGATGAAAGATACATCTATGTGGGCAATGGGAACAAGGCAACTGTGCAAGTTATTGGCGTGTTAAGTATTTATTTAAGTTCTGGTTTATTTTTGGATTTGGAAGAAACTTTTGTTGTACTATCTTTTAGACATAATTTAATATCCATTTCTTGTTTAGATAAATTTGGATATCATTGTTCTTTTGGAAATGAATTGTTTAATGTTTCTATGAATTCACAGCTTATTGGTGCAAGAACTTTGCTTGATAAATTGTAAAATTTAGATACCATATCATCCAATAACAATATGGACCTGCACTCAAGTAATTTAAGTACTAAATGCAAATTAACAAATGAGAATTCATCCATGTTATGGCATAAGCGATTAGTTCACATATCTCAACATAGAATTAAAAGGCTTATGTCAGAAGGAATTCTTGACTCTCTAGATATAATAGACCTTAAAATCTGTATAAAGTGCATTAAGGGTAAACAAACAAAGAAAAGAAATAAAGGTGCATATAGAAGTAGTGAGCCTTTAGAGTTGATACATATAGATATTTGCGGTCCTTTGCCTAAGGCATCATGGAATGGACAATAATATTTCATCAACTTTATATATGACCACTCTCATTATAGTTACCTTTATTTGATTCATGAGAAGGCACTATCACTGGATATGTTCTAAATTTTCAAAGCTCAAGTTGAGAATCAACTAGGTAAGAAAATTAAGGCTGCTAAATTTGACTAAGGAGATGAATATTACGGTAGATATGATGGATCAGGGAAATAATGTCCAGGGCCTTTTGTCAAGTACTTATTAGAATGTGGTATTGTACCTCATTACACCATGCTTGGGACTTCAAGCCAAAGATGGTGTAGCTGAGAGACAAAATTTCACTCTTAAGGATATGGTGAGAAGTATGATTAATCATTCTTCTGTACCCAAGTCACTTTAGGGAGAAGAACTTAAAAACTACAATTTACATTTTGAACCGAGTTCCAAGCAAAGTAATAAATAAAACCCTATATAAAATGTGGACAAGTAAGAAGCCTAACATTAGGCACTTACATGTTTAGGGATGTCCACATGAGGTTAGGCTTTATAGGCCAAATGAAAGAAAATTGGATTCAATAACCATTAGCTGCTATTTTGTGGGCTACTCGAAAAGATTAAGGGTTTTCAAGTTTTATGATTCCTCAAATAAATCCTTTTTCAAAAATAGGGAATGCTAAGTTCATTGAGGATGTTTATTACAATGGGAGTATTTAAAAAGATAATATTGTGTTTAAAGAGGAAAGTGCAAATATTCCCAATACAATTACAAAGGATAGTGAATATGTTACCATTCATATCACTATTCAATATAAAGATCAAAATATTACACCAAATATTTTTATTCCTTTAATGACTCCTACTGCAGTTCAAGTTTTCATGCTAGTTGAAGAACCATTGATAGGTCTAGAGGTGCTTTATGGGGAAATTACTAATCTACTATAATAACCTTAACTTTAAAAGCCAATAAGAATATCCACAAGAGAAAGAAGAAGGGCAATTTCAAATGATTATGTTGTCTATCTCAATGAACATGAATTTGATTTAGGGTTGGAAAACAATCCAACTTCATTTAGTGAGGTAAAGTCATGTTCAAACTTTGAAAAATGGATTGAAGCCATGAAAGGAGAGTTAAAGTCTATGGACGAAAATGGTGTTTGGGATTTTGTTGAGTTACCACAAGGAGTTAGACCGATTGGTTGTAAATGGATTTATGTGACCAAATGGGACTCAAATAGTAATATCGAAAGATATAAGGCATGCTTAGTCTTCAAAAGGTTCACTCAAAAGAAGTCCATTGATGGCTTAAAGCAAGCGTCTCGCTAGTGGTATTGGAAATTTAATCAGGTGATAACCTCTTTTGGTTTTAAGGAAAACACCCTTGATCAATGCATATATCTCAAGGTCAGTGGGAGTAAGTTCATTATCATGGTGTTATATGTGGATGATATTCTACTAGCAAGCATTGATATAGGTCTATTGCATGATACTAAGAAATTTATATTAACTGAATTTGAGATAAAAGATCTTAGTAATGCATCTTTTGTATTAGTTATAGGAATAGATTGTGATCAATCCAAAGGTATACTTGGACTGTCTCAAAAGGCCTATATTGATAAGTTTTTCAACCGTTTTGGTATGCAGAATTATGTACCGGGAGAAATACCTATCACTAAAGGCAATAAATTTAACTTGCTCCAATGTCCTGGGATGGACTTTGAGAAGTAGGAAATGGAGATGATGTACGCACAAGTATGTATGTGTCCTGATATTGCCTACATAATGGGAATGTTAGGTAGGTATTTGAGTAACCTAGGTTAGTACCATTGGAAAGCAGTAAAATGAATTTTCAGATACCTACAAAGGACAAAGGATGATAATCTCACATATTGGAGATTAGACTGCTTAGAGATCGTGGGGGGTACTCTGATTCGAACTTTGTGGGATGCGTCGATAGTAGAAGATCCATATCTGGCTATGTTTTCATGATGGCTGGAGAAGCTATTTCATGGAAAAGTGTCAAACAAACATTTGTAGCTTCTTCCACCACGGAGGCAGAATTTATAGCATGTTATGAGGCATCAAATTATCCAATATGGCCACGAAACTTTGTCAGTGCATTGCAAATGGTTGATAGAATTGAAAGACCACTAAGGATTGGTTGTGATGATAAAGCCGCCATATTGTATTCTAAAAATAACAGGAGTTCATCAAAGTCAAAGTATATTGGCATTAAGTATCTAATTATAAAGGAAAGAGTTCAGAGTCTTCAAGTGTCAATAGACCACATTAGTACAAATTCCAATCTTGTAGAGGTTTAACACCTAAGGTGTTTCTTAAGCATGTTGCTCATATGGGTCTCTTTAAGATTGATGATGCATTTGCTTTGTAGGAGTTTGTTTTGATTATATGCTTAATAGATATGTCTATGTTTATGTTATTGATAGACTTAAGTTCTACGATATTAATTTCATACTTTGTTGAATACTCCGAAATAAAGATTGTGACTTTCTTTTAAGGTTCTATATTTGGTATTAGAAAGTTAAACTCTTGAAGTCATAAAGTAAGACTAATTGGAAATAGGCATATAATCTGAATCGCATAATATGTAATTTCGATGTTATGCATCCATGCTTGGTCTATGTCATTCGATTACATTGATATTGTGACCATTGATATGTTAGTCAATAATTCATTCGATGAATGCCATTTTGATCCTATGTCAATGTGATTGATGGACCAGATTGTTTCGGGATATTTTGGGGGGTTGAAATAGCGAATTAGTGTGCACTAAGGTTTACTTATTATACAATTTTAAGAAACATATGTAGTCAAAGTGGAAGATTGTTAGTAATTTTATAAGTCTGGACTCATATGTTTAATTAATTATATATAATATGCTATTTCAATAAGTGCCAATTTAATAGTGATTCGATAAGAAATATTACCGTGTGGGTTCTCTTTCCTCCCTATACTCCTCCGGCGCAGGCCTAAAGGGCTGTAGAAATATTATTTAATATAAAGCATAGGGTTAATTGAATAAATAAATGTACAGAAACCCTTAAGTACAATTAGCTATTTTTGATGGGATGATAGTTAATTACATGATAACTATTTGGCAGTTAATTAATAGAGGTAATGGTCTTAAGGCGGATAATTTTTCACGTTTTCTCTAGTTCCCCATCTAATAGAGATAAGAAATTGAGAATATCTAGTCTTAGAAACTATTCCTCACTCATGCAAGATTGTTAATCATCCATCATCTCTCTCAATGGAATAAAGATTGTTTCTTTATTTAATCATCTAATGATTCTAAAATAGATTCTAGGGTTTTGTGATTTGTGTATATGATGTATTTTGGTTTTCAATTATATGCATAAATTTATCAATTTTCATTCTTCAAATATAAAAATTTTAATTTTAATTTTTTAATTCATATTATATCTCATAAAATTATGAAAAATTATGAAATAAGCATTTTTAATACCCAATACCAAGAAATTAGCTTGATTCAATTAAACTTTTATTGTTTGAGTTGATATTAGATTGTTTCTATGTGTGGGTGTCAAAATTTGTTAGAAATTATTATGGTTATTAGTTGACTTTCTACCTATCAATTTATATTTTTTATATTAATTGTAATTATAAATATAATAACTTCAGACAGTTAAATTGACGTAAAATATTATTCTCAATATAAAATGCAGAATATATATATATATATACATACTTCTAAAATATAAAAGCTATCTTAAAAAAAAGTTATTGATGAGGACAAAATTTTAAAATTGGAATTAAATGAAGTCCTCTAAAGGCACACCATTAAAATAGGAACGAGGAAGAGAGGGAAAAAGAAGAAGAAGAAGAGCAAAACAACAAAAAGCTAATAAAGCTAATAAAGAGGCAAAAAAAAAAAAAGCTAATAAAGAAAAACCATCAAAAACAAAAAAAAAGAAAAAAAAAACTTAATTCAACTCAACTTAACTCAATAAAATTTTAATCTTAAGTTAATTGAGGTCGGCTATGTGAAATCTTTTTTCTATTCGATTCGATTTAAGGTAACCTTTTCCGATAAATATAAAATGGTAAGATTATTTTGGATCAATTTTATATAAGTTAGTTTATGTATATCCTTATCTCTCCTAGTTATATCTACTTTGACTTATTCAATTTTTCTGGTAGGTGTCTCTCTAAGTTTTCATTTTACACGAACAAATAATTTTAATTTATGTTCTTTTATCTTATTCTCGATAAACACCACATCCACTTTTTCTCTAATGTACTCATTGCAAATTTTATTTATCCTAATATATTTACACATCTATTTTATTATTTTTATTTTTGCAATATGCATCTTATTTATATATTATCTTTTAACTGCTTAACACTCATTGTCATATATCATTGCAGACTGTAAATAAATAAAAATTTTAATTAGAAAAAAATTGAAAACCAACCAAAATCAACCTCCAACTTAATTAAAATGTAAAAGTAAAAAAAAGTAATGAATGAAAAAAGAAGAAACCAACCAAAGCTAAAAAGTAAATTAAAATTAATGAAAACTATAGAAAAAAGATTTAAAAAAAAAGAGAGAAGAAAACCAAAGAAAATTCAATGAAGGGGAAAAATGAAAACCTACTAAAACTAAAAGCACAATAAAAATTAAAACCATATGAAAATTTATATAAACCAAAAAATAAAATAAAAGCACTTAGCAAGTGGAAATTTAACAGGTTTTTATAAATAACCTAATTATTAGCTTAAAAAGTTATTATTTAATCAGATAAAAAATTTATATTAATTTACTTAATTAATTCAAATGCTTACTTCAAATATACATTTTTGTTTAATTAGGTATGTCATATACGTTTTTATTATTATAGTTCACATCCTTCATACTTATCTCTGCAATCAACAAACCTATGTGTTATTATAAATGAAAATTTTGTCTTTTAAATTTTAAATTATTTAATTTTTGTCGCTTATTCAAATAATCGAATTTACAATTTTCTTTTTCATAGAATTTTGGTTTTATCATAAATATATAATACATGAAATAAAATATTCAAACCCTTCAAAATTGAAAATTAAGAGAATTAAAATGATACATATATTTTCAATGATTTATGTAATTATAGTTTCTAATTTATGATTAGAATATGCACAATTATTCAGCAACTGAAAATTAGTTATGCAAGATAATTGAAAATTTCTTTTTCAAAATTGATATTAGATTACTTAAATTAATATCTATAATATAAATAAATTAATGAATTAACTTAACCAATGTATTTCATGTACAGTTGAAGTTTATTAATTTTTCATATAATTTATATCACCTTTTTTTTTTTTGTATTTTCCATTTTTTTAAAACAATGAACGTAATAATTGTATATTATTTATTTGATCGTGTTTAAGAATGGACCTTTGAATTCAACTGGAAAAAAAAAAAAAAGTAACTCAAAAGTCTTACCTGTAAATTACTCAAAATCTGTAAAGTTTCTCTCCAAATGAACTAACATTAATCTTAAAAGTAAATAACATATTACGGGCAAATAAATCAAAGTTGTTGAATTCCCCTCCTTAAGCCCGAAATACATGATATTGATCTGAGTTAATCATAGAATGCGAAGCCAACGCTCCTGATTCAACCACACCGTCCACCACACTCCACAGAATTCCCACCCACCCTCTCATCGTTGACTGTCCAGAATACGACTTCTTCTACAACTACTGTCTCTCTCTCTCTCTCTCTCTCCATCTTCCTTGGTAATAATATACTTTTGCACACAGTCATACTTCACTTTAATGGCGACTTCTCTTTCAATCCCTAATTTTCCATTTTCTCTCTGAAATTCTCTTTCTCCAGCTCCCTTCCAAAATGAATTCTACCTTACAAGCAGTCCTTGCAGCCACCTCCAGCTTCTTCTTCATAACTCTTCTCTTCTCTTTCATTTGTATTCTCTGTAAATCTTCCAAAACTCGCTCTCCCCGCGCCAACCAACACCAACGCCACACCCGGGCTTGTAACGGCAACCGAACTGTACCAAATCCTCAGCTATCCTCCATAGTAATCGATGAAAGCGCCACTTTCGACCCCAATCTCAACCATATCTCCATGGAAGAGCTCAAACTCGCTACGAAAAACTTCTCCTCTGACCTGATTGTCGGCGACGGTAGTTTCGGTTTCGTCTATAAAGCTAGTCTCTCCAACGATGTCGTCGTCGCCATCAAGAAGCTTGATCCGAATGCCTTTCAAGGTTTTCGGGAGTTTCGTGCGGAGATGGAAACTCTAGGTAAGCTTCAACACCCAAATATCGTTCGAATTTTAGGATACTGCGTCTCCGGTGCTGATAGGGTTTTAATTTACGAGTTCATTGAAAAAGGCAACCTTGACCAGTGGCTACACGACACGTCGTCGAGCAGCGGCGACGAACCGTTCTCTAAGTTACCGTTATTGTGGAAGACGAGGATTAAGATAGTGAAAGGCGTAGCTAATGGGCTCGCATATTTGCATCAGCTTGACACTCCAATTATCCATAGAGATATTAAGGCTAGTAATGTCCTACTGGATTCGGCCTTCGAGGCTCATATTGCAGATTTTGGGCTCGCACGTGCAATAGAAAGATCACATTCGCACGTGTCAACACAAGTGGCTGGTACTATGGGTTATATGCCACCGGAATACTGGGATGGTGCTACATTGGCCACCATGAAAGCTGATGTATACAGTTTTGGTATATTAATGATTGAGATAGCCACCTGAGAAAGACCTAATTTGCCGGTGGTTTTGGAGGGAAAAGAGGTAGGGTTGATTATATGGGCAAGGAAAATGTGGGAGCAAAATAGAGAAATGGAAATGTTAGATTCAAAAATGGGAAATGAAGAGTTAAGTGAAGAGAAAGTGAAAGAGTATTTTAGAATTGCTTCAATGTGCACAAGTGAAGTAAATTTAGATAGGCCTAAGATGAGTGAGGTTGTTGATTTGTTGAATAGGCTTTAATACAAAGTAATTGTAATAATAAGTGGATTTTAATATATATATATATATATATATAAAGATATGTAAATAGTTTGGGGAGTTGATGCACTGTAATTAAGAAGAAGGTTACATGCATATACCCAAAATATTATTTATTTAGTATACGTAGTTTAGAAATTGTTGATGTTAGAATTCTTAAGTAGTGAGCTTAAAATTTACATACTTTTTCATAATTATGTTGTTTTATGTGCAGTTATTGCTCTAATATTGTTTTTTCTCTTATTATAAGGAGGATTTTGTTGTTTTTTTTTCATAAGATATTAACGTTTCGTTTAAATTATCGTTTTTAGTTCATATATACTTATTAAAAAAATTATTAAATTTTTTTAATATTGTATAAAATTATTTTAAATAGTCTAAAATATTTTTTATTAACTCATTAATATTAAAAATAATTTATCCTCATTTATTTATTTAACTCACTAATAACAAGAATATATTTAAAAAAATTAATTAATTTTAATTAATTTTATAAAATAATAATATATAAGTAGATAATTTTTATTTGTAAAAGTAATAATTTAAATGAGACGGAATAGTTGATATTTATAATATTATTAATTTATAGTTTGCGGAGCCTTTTTATGAAAATGATATATTCAATAAATTTGTTTATAAGAGTTCGGTTCTTCGAATATGTATCTATGAATAAATTGTTAAATATATAGTGACAGGTATATAAGGGTGTGCCTTTCAACTTGTATAAACAATTAAGTAAATTTTAATTAAAACTAATGTGTAAATTGATTTGAAAATATTATGATCTATTGAAAATGTAACTTATCATTGTATAACTTGGTGTGAGAATATTCTAATCCAATAAAAAATCCTTAATGGTCAATTAAGAATTTTATGCTATTTTCAAATAGAATGTGCAATAAATTTTATAGTTGTTGCTTATTATATTTTTGTCTCATCTTGTCTACTACAATGTGTAAATTTTTCATTTTTCAAATCTTTTACTACCTAATTATTTTTTTCTTTTTTAATCTCTTACTACTCAAAATATTTAAAGAAAATTAAGTGGACATTTAAAATAAAGAAAAGGACATTATGAGCAACCACTTGCCAATAAGATCACCATTTGATACACTTTTTTTTAATGCAAATAGATTTTTATTAATAAATCAAAAAATATATCTATTAGGTACAAATAAAATTATAAAATTTTAATCTACACAAGATATAAATAATTACTCAAGTTAATATTATGAAAGTGTTAATTATATAATTTGACTATTTGATACACTTAGTAATAGTTCTTTTAGGGTTAAAAATATGAAAGTTTCATGTATACTGATAATGTTATATTTAAGTTGAAAATAAAGATACATGAGCATATATTTTTTTTATTAAAAAAGATGAAGATAATATTAACAATATATGCAGATAGTGGGGGTGATTAGATCCCTAATCAGACCTAAATTGTTTATGTAACATTGCAGATGCAAAGCCAATGTGCTATAAGATTACAAGCTCTTCTAACCAAAACAAAGGAACATTCTACAAAGTAACTCCTTGGACTTTTGATGCGATGAACATATCTTTCAATCTCTAGAGGACAAGATTCAACAAAATTAATAGCTTGTATGAGAATGGAGCAATCAGATTCAAAAATACATCTAATAAAATTAAATCTTCTCACTCATTGAACTGTTAATAGGAGGGCATGAGCTTCGTTCCTTAAGGGAGAGAAAAAAATTAATGATAAAAGTCACTCAATTTATGAAATTACCATTCCAAGATTTGATAATCATAACTGCTCTTGCCCATTATAATTTTTTTTATCATAAGATGCATCTGAGTTAAACTTTATCCACCCTACAGGAGGAGGTGTCCATTTAGGAATAAAATAAGCATTTGTGGCTGTTCTACTCATATTAGGATAGAAGTCAGATCGAGTAGTTGCTGGTGAATTAGCCTCTAAGAAATCTTTGTATAACTATAACATATGTGCTCTATTCACTAAAAAGAAAGGATCTGGATACGTCCTATTGAAAATAAATGCATTTCTACTTTTCCATAGACTCCAACATATATATGCAATTTTACCAACATGGGGCATTTTGTTGTTGAAATTTGGTGAATTGGAAACCCAAGGGTCTATTTAGATTTAAATATTCCTTCCACTCATCACATGCTATCTGCAACCTCTTTGGATAGCATATCTAGCAACCAATATGCCTCTCCAACCCAAGAGGGATTATTCTTTCTTAGTTTTACTTCTTGAATGTTTCCATTAGGAAAATATTGCTTTGCAATAAAAGCAATAATAAAAAATTCGAAGTCCCTGAAGCCCAAATCACCCTGGTGTTTAGATCTAGCCATAACATCCCATCTTTTCCATATAACCCCTCTATCTTTTGAAGATTTATTTCCCAAATTTTTGAGATGATTTGACTCAAACTTCTGCAAAAGCCTTTCGGTAATATGAAACAAGACATTACATGAGTAGGCAATGCAATTAACACTGATTTGATAAAATTTTCTAGACCTAAAAAAGAAAAGAAATTTATGTTTCCAGGTATAATCTTTTGCCACAATTCTGTCTTTTAAGAAGTTTAAGGCCTCTAATTTTAATCTCCCCCATACAGTAGGAATCCTTAGGCATTTCTCCACTCCTTACATTTCCTTTTTTTCCCATGAGATCAGTGATTAACCTTCTAAGTTCAATGAGGGGTGTTGTTACTGAAAAAGATGTTGGATTTATCAAGGTTAATTAATTGTCTAGTTGTACCATAGAAAATATTCAGGAAGTATTTAAAAGCTGAAGTCTCTAGCAAACTAGCTCTCCCACAAACCAAAGTGTCATCAACAAATAATATATGAGAGATAGTAGGAGAGCCCCTTGTTAATTTGAAACCTAAGATGAGTCTCCTCTTGATAGCATTGTTCAAGAGAAGTGAAAGAGCATTATTAATAAATAGGAAGAGATAAGGAGATAATGGATCACCCTATCTTAGTCCTCTGTAAGGAATAAAGCTCTCAATAGTTTGGCTATTGAGCAAAATATTGTAAGTCATTGTAATATACATTGCATTAGCAAATTCTTGGCTAACAGAGAAAAGACCATTGCCTTCAGAATCAAATTCAAGCAAGTCCAGTCAACTCTGTCATAAGCTTTGTTCAAATTTAACTTGAATTCCATTTGCCAATTTCTGCCTGAGGATCTAGAATTTAACTTATGAAAAATTTCATGTACAATCAAAATGTTGTCATAGATAACCCTTTTTGGAATAAAAGCCCTATGGTATTCATTGATAAAACAATCAAGAAAAGGCTTCAATCTGTTAACTAGAATTTTTTGAAATGATTTTATATGTGAAATTGTGTAGACTAATGGGGTGAATTTGAGTAATAGATTTTGGGGTTGTTACCTTTGGGATAAGTATAATGTTGGTCTCATTTAGGCTCTTTTGCATTATTCTAGAAATAAGGAAAGCTTTAACATCATCCCTAAGATCCCTCTTAATTGTATGCCAAAAACTTTGGTAGAAAAAAATTGTAAAACCAAACTTTTATAGAAAAAACTCGTAAAACCATCCGGTCTAGGTGATTTAAAGGCACCTAGCCTGAATGCCGCAGAGCAGATTTCCTCTTTGTTTGAATATACTGCAAAGTTTGATACATTAGTCAGAAACCATTAAGGGGATGAGAGTCATTAAATGGTCCTGAAAATCTGTAGTACCTATAGAATAAAGTTCCTTGAAGAAATTGGATACCATCCTTTGAATAGATTGTTCATCCTCTACCCATGTGCCATTAGAGTCTTTGAGTCATAAGATAGAATTGGCTTATTTCATTGGAGGGTAGTAGCATGAAAAAACTTGGTATTTTTATCGACTACTTGAAGCCATTTTAGTCTTGATCTTTGATACTAATAAATTTCTTCCATTTTCCATACAGAGTTAAGTTCCTCCACCAGTGACTTTTCTTTTATATGGCTATCCTCTACAATGGAATTAGAATAAATTTCTTCAAGTCTCAATTTGAAATCCTCAATGCATTTCCAAGCATTGAGGTTCTGTGTTCGGCTCCATTTTTTTTAAATTTGTGGCAGTTACCTGCAATTTTTGAATAAGTGTACTTAGTGAAAAACATTGCAATCTTGATTCCAAGATGCTTCTAAAATTGTCTTGCATTCTTTTTTTTTTTCCAACCACTTGAGCTCAAATCTAAAACTTTTCTTCAAATGTTTGCAGATAGAGTGGGTGAGTAAGGCTGGAGGTCAGTGATATGATTTGATATAGTTACCATGAACGACCATAGAAGAAGAGAAAAGGGATCTCCATTTAAAATTGGTAAGGCATTTGTCCAATCTTTGTTGAATATGGTCCTGGCCCTACTATTTATTAATCCAAGTAAAAATTGGCCCTTTGTAATCCAAGTCCAACAACTTGTTATCATCAATCCAATTAGAGAAAGCTTTGTTCAAGTTAAAAGTAAAAGCCTCCCCCCTGCCTTCTCATGAGAATATAAGATTTGATTATAATCACCAAATAGCCTAGGGTATAAAATCACCCGGGTTGAGCTTAAATAATTTATCAAAAAAATTCTTTCTTGCCTTGAAAATAAGGACATCTATGCACAATAGTGATAACATAAAAATTTAGATTTGGATCATAAATGTTTGCATGAATGAAACTACTATATTTATATGAAACCTGAATTAGCCTATTGCCTTGCCACCATAATGTAAGTTCTCCCACTATTCTAATCGAATCAACATAATCTACAAAAGTGGATCCAAATTTTGCCTTTGTATTTCCATGAAACCTCTTCTCCACTTAGTTTCAAACAAAAAGATTATGTCGATTTTATACGTAAAGATATTATCGTTATGGCCTCTTCTTATCAAAGATTTGACAAATCCTTGACAGTTCCAAGTGAGTATGCTTATGATTTTGAAAATGAAAGAATGAAACATACAATAAACATGAGATATCTTGGTTGCAATACTAGGGTCTAGAAAAATTCTTGATGAAATCTTGAGCAACATAGGCCCAACTGACTACAAACTATGAGGATGAACACACTGATGAAGATGCCTCACATCACCGGCCAAACCCTTTGTATATGATAAGGTTATAGATTGCAAAGATAGAAGAAGGCCACTTTTGTTTTGTTAAGAAATCAATATCGCCAAAACCAGATAAGAAGTAGCTAGTTGGTGAGCTACACAAACACCAATAAAAATAGCCACAAAACCAAAATATAAAAAAAAAGATTATCGCAATCTTCAAGATCAATAATAGGTTGCAACCTTAAACAACAGTAGAAACAACCTAATTTAAAACAAATCTAGCTTTTGTAAACTAAGACCCAAATATGGAAAACTATGCTAAGATAGCACAAAAAAATCATTTGAAGACATAACACTTTAGCAATGAAATGGTAGAGTAAAAAAACAAAAGAATCAGTCCCCATGAGAGAAGGGGCAACAGATACACCCACAGTTGTCATCGTAAGCTCGATGGACTAGTGATTCAAGCTTTTTCTAGAGAGTGGAAGGAACCTACTTTGTAAACAAGAGATACTCAGGAGCATATATCGAAGTATATTTGATTTTTTAATGTTTTTAAATTGCCTAAATATTAATAAACCTATCACCCCTATTAGTAACTAAAATTCCAAGAGATCAAGGTATAACACTTTCATATTATTGGAACACTCTTACCAAATTATATTAGACAAAAAAAAGGAATTTATAATAAAATGAAAGAATATCTCATTAGCAGTGCATTTTTCGACATGTCATAACCTAAATACAAAGGCATATTATTGCCACCAAAAGAATCATAAAATTTTTAATAATGGGAAAGTACAAAGTTTTCCACCTTAATGGAGTTTATGATGTTTACGGTGATTGTAGATCTTGTTTTCAGTTATGGCTAGGGGCGAGCCATAACCATGAGGGGACACAATGACTTTTATTCCATTATCTTGATGTTTTGTGGCTTTGAGCTCATGAGAGTTGGGTTTTGCTTGTCTATGTTGAAGGTCAAAGAGGAGTACTGCTCGATAAAAATTCAAAGTCAACTTGTAATAGCTAGAGTTGTTTAAGCTTTGGGTCATTTCCCTTCTCTTTTTTATTTATTTTATTTGTTTATGGCAGCCCCTATGGCTATTAGGATCAAAGTACTGGGTTGGTACTGTGCTTGTGGTTTAGGTATTATTGGATTTCCTCATTCGGTAAGGATTGTGTAGTATACCCTCAATCTTTCCTTGGAGTCTCACACATTTTTCTATCTACATCTCCTGACCAGGACTTTTCCAGTTCTTGGCTTGTTACACAGTGGTTTTGCCCTTCTTTATCATCAAGTTATTATGTGTTGCATTTCCTCATATGGCCGATTCTCTTCTTTATTTGGCCTGAGGCTCATTTTGAGAAGGAACGCTTAAAGTTAGAGTTAGCAATAGGATTTCAATTGATAAGCTTCTTTTTAGCTGCTTTTTCTATTTTACCTTTTCGTGGTTCCCCTCTCATGGTAGAGCTTTTCTGTAATCTGGGTTTTTTAAACATATCTATCTTTATTCTGCTAAAAAAAAAATACTAATTGAAAGAACTATAGTACGACAGTTGTAACAGACCAATTTTGTAAAACTATGCACACTTCAAATGCTTTAGTTGATAAATGAGCCCTCTTATCATCTTGTACTCCTCGACCTGCACTAAAATAACTTTTTATTCCAACTGTGAATACTGTAGAAGTAAGTAGATTACGTGACACAGTGAAAAACACTAGTAAAGATTTCTCATTTTGTTTCCATCATAATAAATTATTTAAATTTTATAATTCTTCGGGTAAAAAACTTATGTGTTTTTATAAACAAAATTAGATTTTATTACAATTTGTATTAAAACGATATTTATTTTTGCAAGCCAAGTTTTTGATGTGTTACCAACATTAGAAAAATTTATGTGTTGTATCTGTGTTGGTTGGTTTATTTGATTATCATATAATGAATATAATTTATCATTAATTTTAGCTATAAAACCTATTGAATCCTTATGTATATTCAAAAAAATATTATAATAACTTTCAAGTAAAATTTGTATCTCATTCATTCTAATCTTAGGATCCATTACTAGAAAATTTTTATTCCATTAATAAAAAAAATATCTTTGAAATTTTCAATTTGTCTAAATATTGAAAAAACATTAATGATTTTAGTTAAATTAGTAAGAACAATATTTAGAAGTATAATATATGCCAAAAAAATATATATTTGTAGTAGTATAAAAAGTTCTAGAAATTCTAAAAAAAGAGATACCGCATCCCAATCAGAATCAAATAAATATCATTTAATATTCATTCTTTCATTGCAAAAATTATTAATTATAAGAAAATAAATTTTAACATTAAATATATGAAACTCCACCTAGTAGGACAATGAAATTAAATTTCCTATAAGTTTTAGTTTTTGAGATACATAAAGATTCGAAATATTGTTTTTTTCTTGCATTAAATTTAATAAATTTCAAATATTTTCTAATTTTTTCAATTTCAACCTCAATAATTTATAAGAATTTTGTATGTACAAATTTTAAATATAACAAGCACACTTAATATGAAAAAAAAGATGACCCTTTAAACATGGGTCAAAATATTTTTTTTAAATATTAAATAACTAATATAATATTACTAGTATTATCAAAAGTAATTGAAAATATTTTATTTTTAATTCCATAATCACTAACCAATTCAGTTATTACATTAAAAATTACTAAAGCATTACAAGGATATCCAAATTCTTTAAAATCTAAAATTCATTTTTGTAAATTCCATTTATTATTTATCAAATGACTGATTAAAGTTATACAACTTGCATCATACTTACTTGATCAAATATCACTAGTAAGTCATATTTTAAATGAAATATTTTGTAATCCTAAAACTGATTTTTCTTTATATTCGTAAAATGATTTAAAGTATCTTTTTTATTTGTTAGATATATTTTTATATTGCAGAGCAAAAGAATCGTGAATATATTTCATGAATCATAATCTTAACCTATTGAAAAATAGTGTTCAAACCAAATTATTTATTTAACTAATTCTTTTTTTTGTTATTTAGGTGAAAAACGAAAATTACTTATATTTCTTTACTATAAACAAGAATAATTTGTATTATATTATCAAGTTGATTCTCATGTTTTCACTATTAGATTTACATTCATAATTTTGTTTATATTTTTTACACATGGCTTTTAAACTCTTACTCGACATTTTTTTTTCTTAACAAATAAATTCTAAACACCAATAATTCTTTTTCTTTCTTTACTAGTTGCTACCAAATTAGATTCGTTTGGATTTTGAGAATTAGATGAATGAATCATGTTACTACTGCTTTCAATAAAACTACAGGAATTATCATTAAAATTAACAAAATCATGATGCTGGGAACGAGATGATCCGACCATACTTTATCACAAACAAAAAATTAAAGTAATTGATTAATTAAATTAAATAATATAAAATATAATTAATTAAATTAAACAAATAACAATAATGACACAAGCAGATTAAATAAATAACTATAATAACACAATAAAACAAATTAATTAAATTAAACAAATAACCATAATAACACAATAAAATTAATTAATTAAATTAAACAAATAACTAGAATAAAACAAATAAATTAAATTAAATAAATAACTATAATAATACAAATTAGTACAACAAATTGACCAAGTTTTTACACTTCACAGTTATTTGATTGGACAAACAAATTAAATTACACTAAAATAAAACAAATTAAACTAATAACACTTTATAAAAAAACTATAATAACACAAATAGATTAAACAAATAACTATAATAACACAATAAAATAAATTAATTAAATTAAACATATAACTATAATAACACAATAAAATTAATTAATTAAATTAAACAAACAACTACAACAAAAAAATTAATTAAATTAAACAAACAACTACAATAAAAAATAATTAAATTAAACATATAACTATAATAACATAATAAAACAAATTAATTGAATTAAACAGATAACTATAATAAAACAAATTAATTAAATTAAACAAATAACTACAATTATACAAATTAACACAATAAATTGGTTGAGTTTTTACATTTCACATTTTTCAAATTGGACAAACAAATTAAACTTTATAAAAAAACTTGTTTTCAAATTAACATTTTATAAAAAATGTACTAATATAAATAATAAATAAAATAAATAAATAAAACTATAATAACAAAAAATTAAAATAAAATAACACAAATTAAATTGTAGTAACACTAAATCAAAATATGCTAACACAAATAAAACAATAATTAGCACTAAATAATAATTCAACGATAAAATTTAAATAAGCTTACTTGAGAATATAGGCTAATATTGCAGAGTTGGAGATTTTAGAGAAGATGCAAAGAAGATTTTGAAGAAAATATCATGGAGATTTAGATAGAATGAAATGAAGATTAATTGTGATTTTTTTTTATGAAATGAAATTAATTGTTAAGAGTATTTATAAAAGAGCATAATTTTTTTTTTTCTAAAAAACCCCCTTCTTCTAGTTATTTATAACTATTATTGATGGTATTTTTGTCAAAAAAAAAAATAATTTTACATAAATATCCCAACAAACTAGTCATTTTTAGCTATTGCTTAGGGCATTTTAGTAAAAAAAAAAATTATAAAACGGCTATTTTTCACTTGTTTACTGTTGATGGCCAACAAATAACACTGCCGCTGTAGGCCCAAGTACCCAATAATTTTTTAATTTTAAACAAATTTTAGATAAGATTTTCAAATAAAAAGAGAAATCAATAATTTTGATTTAGTTTAATTTATTAAAAATTATATCAAATTTGATTTAAATTAAAATTTATGGTTACTTTTAAATTCAAATTAATTTCATTAAATAACTTATTTTAATTTCTAAAATTATAAAAAATGAAAAAATACATTTATAAATATATTCAAAATATTATATATATTAGTAAATAAAAATACTATTAATAATTAAATGACCATAAATAAAATTTACTTACTTTTTGGAACATAAATTACTGATTTACAAGACTACGTAATATGTATGTGCAAAATAAAATAAAGTGCTTCTTTATGTTGGTGGGCCTGGCAGGTTGGGCTACCCTGACATGCCAAGTGCCCTAGGCCCAAACCGGTCTAGGGTACTTGTGCTAGGCTACTACATTGGCACGGCCTTAATGGGGCTAGGTTAAGTTGCCATGGGCTACCCGACCCAATTGTCATATATAATGTCAAACACATAAAATTCATGTAATCATCCAAGGATGTGAATTAATTTATGGAAACCAAACTAACTGCTCAATACAGGGAGCCAATCTCCCAATCCATCTCTTTAATCTAAACATTTCTTTTATAATCCAATATATAGGATTCTACCACCATGATTAATGTTAAGCAATGCTAACTCGATTAGCAAACAATGTCAAGTGATGAATAAGTCTCACTACCACTTTAGTCATAAGTCCATTATATAACAAACTCATATCATAATCAAAATTCATATCAAATTCTATGTTGTTTATGCCATCCAATTCCCTTCTAGCATTTATACACATGTCCGTGACTAATGTTAGATATGTATGCCCTAAAGACAATCATTTTAGGTTGTAATATGCACATTACATTAATTTATATTAACGAATTAATGCATCTTTTTATTATTCAGTACTCGTGTCATGTATGTAGTTAATTATATATCTTAAACTGTTTAATAAAGTTCCTAGTATAAATCACAGTGTGAAGAAAATTATGATGAGATCATGATATGTGATTCTTATTACATGCAAATATGTTTATGCTAAAATTATCCCTTGTCATAGTATTAACAAGATGGGACATTGTTAATGTAGATAAACCAGCACATGTTATACTTATCGATTCGATCAGGCAATTGTTCTCATAAGTAGGCATGATGATACTTAGCGTTAACATGTGGATGCTTGTTAGAAAAACAAGTTCATTAGAAAGTCCAACTATGAGATATGCACACATATATCTATTCAATGCCAGCGATCTTATCTCATCACAACAGTTATGCAAATATTATTAGACTCGGGGTCACCAAGATATCTTGGATGTCGAGAGTTATACTTTCATCCCATTCCTTATTGTCTCATGAGAGATTACTCATAGGGTCAATATTGAGTATTGCATAAGGTATTAAGATAGTTGAGAGATCAAAAAAGGATACATCACTCATTATAGAAGGATAGTATATCTCACGGTCTCTTATAAAAATGCATTACTCTGGGAATCCTTGGTTAAGGTGGATGGATTTTTTAGAGAGTCTCAAAGATATCTTTTATAGAGTAATAGGCTTCAGGAATAAGAACTAATAAATTTGAGCTAGGTGACGTAGTCATAGCTGGAGTTGACACAAAGTCCATACTCTGAATTAAATGAGATATAATATGATGTAAGGAGTTTACTGCATGGTAAGTGTCTATGTAAAGGTTGAAGTCAAATCATTTTGACTTTCTCAACACTTGGGTGACCATGATGAATTACTAGATGCCAATCTGGATCACTACAAAAAAACACGCTATCTGCAACGGACAGAATCCGTCGCAGATCCATCGCAAATCCGTCGCAAATCCTGCGACGGATACGATCCGTTAATAAAAAAGGCGTCGCACTTTTCAATTTTGCTACAGGCCATCGCAGATTGCGACGGATTTTCTACCACTAGGCGGTTGCAAATTTGCCACTCAAATTTTCGCGGGTAAACAGTAACCGTCGCAGAAACCGTCGCTAATTGGTAGCAAATTTATCTTCCCGCCATTTTCAAGGTCATAGTATTCCGTCGTAGATTCCGTCGCAGATTGTGGTTGCTGATTTTTCGTCGCAGATTTTGTCGCAAAAGTCGTCGCAAATCCGTCAAAAAGGCCGTCGCAAATGTTCTGGAGTATATATATGCCGTGGTATTTTCCGTCACAAATTTCGTCGCAAATTCTGTCGCAGACTATCCGTCGTAGATTTCGTCGCAAACGAGCCGTCGCAGATTCCGTCGCAGGCTATCTGTCACAGACTGTTTTGTGTCATTATATGGATTTTATATATAAAATACACACCTGTAGTAATAATATTTACAATTTAATTACATAAATCTAAATTTACACCAATTTTCAAAATAATTTTTCATTGATATAAAATGCAATAGTTAGTTAAACTAACATAAATCAAAAGTCATTACAATATATAAGTTTTAAACATTTCAAAGTATTAAAGTATGAACACTTTCAAAAGTAAAAACTAAGCCGAAGGCATACACTAGTCATCATCTGGATGTTCTTCTGTTACTTGATCTTTTGCTGGTGGGGTTGGTTCTGTTGGAGCCCATCTAGGAGGTTCAGTTGGCCGTCCTAGTAACATATTCTGAATCCAAGTCTGGTTCTCAACAAAAAATCGAGCCATATCTGCAATCTTGGTCTCTAATTTGCTCTCTATATGACTGACTTTATTGCTTATCTCATCACATATCTCAGTTAACATATTCTCATTCACTTGTTGAGATGTACTTCCACTGCCCTTAAAGATGTGAGAACTCGCTAAATTCCCCAACCCATATATTCTGGCCTTCTTTATTCCTCCTGCCGCTTCAACAAATAAATCATCATCATCCTTAGTACAAGATTGAACTTCCTCTCCATTTGCCTCTTCTGTAGATTGTGATGCTTTCAATTTCTGAAAGCTTTCCTAAAAATGAAAATCAAAACAACATTAGAGACAAAAGAATCCAGTAGCCAATACACACAATTCACAAGCAATATTCATAAATAGGCAATTTAATAACATTTAACAAAAAAAGTATTAACCAGATTATGACATAACCTATTTATGGGTCTCAGTTCCAATGATTATGATCTCCTCATAAACACAAAAATCGAATAATTCAACTAGTTCTTTTTAATAATTGTACTAGCAGTACAACTAAGATGAGGTTCCAAATGCAAGTTGAAACTAAAAAAAACTGAAGGCTACAAGTTCAAAAACTGCCAATTGAATTGCAATGCAAAGAACAATTTGTTTACAGATTAGAGGAGTTAAAGAACTAAGTAGCTAAGCCATACAAATAGACAATGGGCAATATTTCCATCAATCTAATTGAACTAGCCAGCTAAACTAGTTGAACCGCAACCCAACCATGGAATTAGTTTGACCTCTGGTCCAGTTGTGAAAAAGTGAATTATTTTGGAGATAAATTACTAAATACAAGAATTTAAATTTCTATAGGAACTAGGTGAATTCTTTCATAACAATTTTAAAATGTGAATGGGGTGATGCTAATTTTCAATTCACATAAGATTATTGGCACGAGGATAAGCCCAAGTCAAACAGCATAACACTCCACTTTAACCTGAAGCTCATAGCCAGCGGGCTACTTCCTTGCAATCTAAACTTCTTCCCTGTGAACTACAACACTAGCAACAATATATATAAAAACCAACAAACAAGTAATCTATCATATAACTTCCATGATGTTCAATGATAATATTTGTAGGATGCATGTTTAAAGTAAAAACGCAGAGACATTTCTTCAAAAGGTTGTCAAACAAACAAACACACCTCTAGCACAAACCTCTGCATAAAATAAGCATCTATTTTTACAGATGGTTATATTATAATATGTCAAGAACAAAAGCATAGACATTGAATAGACTTCTAGAGCAAGGGAATAACTAGTGAAACCAAGTCAAATGGATACTTTTGCAGAAGAGGAAATTTGATACTAACCTGAAAAACAACATCCAAGAGCATCTCTCCTTCTGCAACAACTATTGTATTTTCTGATAAAAATCCTGTAGTTATTTTGTATTACTTATTAAGGAAATAAATAACTTATAAGCACTTTGTCATAAAAGTATTATATAATTGATAAGAAAAAGTGAAACTATAAATAACTTCTAGCCCAAAAATACTATCATTATTAAATATCACAAGATCACTTTGATCTATCAAATGTATAGAAGTTTTATTTCCATCATTATGGATAATAGAAACAGCAAATGTTGATTTCATCGACATTGTTGTTGAAAGAGTAGCATATTGGACACATTGATTTAAAGCAATTAAAAAAATGATTTTAAGGTAGATTTGACATGTTTAGGTCATAACTAAAAAGGCAGTTTCAAGTGGTTCTTGAAACATCTAAAACATCCAAAGCAAGATGTGAAAAGACATAGTTAGATGACTCAAACATGCTGATCAAGAAAGACCTTTTGAGGTCAAAATACATAATAATTCACTCTCCACCAGTTTGGAAGTCACATCATAATTTCTTTACATCCTATTGCACAAAAAAATAAAAACCTCGAGTACAATCAATGCAAAGAAATTGTAAAAAAATATCAATTTCACCTTGTTTCTGATCATTAAACTAGACCTGGGGAACTAAGCAAAGTGCTAAATGTGTAGGAAGAAAAGGAAAAACATTTTAGGTTCAAGTCATATGTATATATAAGAAATGTCAAAAAGGATATTGCTTTAGACAAATTAATTTCCACTGATGTAGTAAGATCTTCCAAGTAGAAATGGCCATCCTCCAACTGAGATATCACACTCATGGCCCATCTTCTTCCTGTCTGCCCAACCAAAGATTGAATTGGAGCTATCTGTGGATATATAACACATGAAAGATACATATCATAGTAAAACTCAAAGCAAAAGTTTCTACTTGCAAGCTGGTTTTGAAGTGCATAATTAAAGATGCTTAAGAGGGACCACCTCACAACTTCCATAATGTGACATTCCCGTGTCAAATGCAGGCTTGGAAAAATGTTGATCACGAGAAATTCTCTGGAAGAGCAAAAGATACCTATCCTTGTACAAAGCAGCTTTTGCAGAAGAAGCACCATGAATCGATAGTCCCCCAGAATACCTTAGAATGATAACAAATATTATTAAGAGGAAGGGACAAAATATAAACCAATAATTACTCTATTTCCCCCAACATAGCAAAAAAGCAACCACAGTGGCAACATAGTTGCTGAGAAAAACGAAACCAAATGGAAATAAAAAAAAATGCTAAGAGAAATTTCAATTCAACTTGCTCCAGTAATATTCACAACATTGGTTCATGGTAATAGATAGTAAATCTGAGTAAAAATAACAATAGCATGCTAATAACAAATACTTCTTGTCCATTTTCATAAATTTTCTAGGAAACCATAAAAATTAAATAGCCTACTTTTTTTGGAACCTCTTTGATCTTTGTTTACAGATCCCATATAATAGAAAACAGAGAATATATAATATAAATACATGAGAATGAAAAAAGAAATGAAATTAACATACTGATAAAATTTCTTACAGATCCCATATAATAGAAAACAGAGAATACATAATATAAATAAGTGAGAATGAAAAAGGAAATGATATTAACATACTGATAAAATTGCTTCTTGATGGGATCAAACCGAAATTTGGGGACTAAGAAAGCATCAATCACACGAATAGCAGAATGAGAAGAAACAGAATCACTTGGGTTCAGCTCAACTGCATCATCAGCTTCCAATAAACCACTTACAAGATGATGTATTGGCTCCTTGTCAATTATAGATGATTTCACGCCCACTTTCTCTAAATCCATTCATTCATTTCAACAACAATCAGATTTTTTATTTCTTTAACTTTGTTCAATACAATCAGATAACAGTAAAAGAGACAGAGAGAGAGAGAGAGAGAGAGAGAGAGGAAGAAAGGGACTTTTTACGTGATTCAAATTGAAGATGGTCCAGGAGGAGATCAATGGCCTCATCTTCAGCGCCTTGGAAGCGGCTGACAAAGGAGAGTATCTCTTCAAGAGCATCAACTTTGAGTGTGTACCCCCTGATCTTGAATTTCTTTTGTATCTTTTTCCTCATTACTGAGGCATTCATTTTATAGTTGTCAAAAGCCGCAAAACATACTACAAAGGCACCTGAGCAGTGTATAAAGCAAATTTGCTACTGAATTGCCTCAAAAGTAATGCAATACAGTTTCCATCCTAACACTGAAAATCACAGCATTGATATTTAACAAACAGATTAGAATCACGCTTTTCAGATTCAGTAATGCTAGGTAAACATATATTTCACAAATGCAGAGCTATCATTTGCATATCATTTAGTGAAACCATTAAATTCTTGAAACCAAAAACAAAATCAAAGAAAATGGTGATAAAAATTTAAAATACTTACTAACCAAAGATACCCCAGAAGTTTAGCAAAAAGGCTTTTTTACCAACAGCGCCTTTGATTGTGTTGGTGGAGTCACTTGTAATAATGAAAAGAAAGAGCTTCCTGATGAGTGCTTTCCAAGAAAAGAAGGGTGTTTTTATCTTGTCTTTAGTACGTAGCTCCTCTCTGAGATCGGGAAGTATCAAATAAATTAGGCCCATTGTTGATTAATGCACATTTTGTTCTTTAAACTCGATATCATCACTTAAAATTCACTAGTGTTATGCTAACAGCTTCGTGAAAGTCCTTTACCCAACATTACTCACTAATGAATGCTGATATGGAGAACACTAAGTCATTTTCAAGCCCTAATAATGCCACCTCATACTACTTTTCTATCTCCCTCACATGCTCAACATCTCCCACTCACTTCTTTCTCATCTACTGAACTTTGTATTCTCTCTCCCATCTCCTCTTTCTCTTCCACAATTTCAATTCCAATTTCTCTCTCTCTCTCTCTCTCTCTCTCTCTCTCTCTCAATAAAAAAAACCCTAATTTTCATCATAGAGTAATATTAAATTTTCATCATAAGACATTACTAGAATATGCCATTAACAGTACCATAAAAACATTAACTAATGAACTGAAAGTTGTAACATAATCTAAGTTAATAAAATGAAGACACCATTCAGTAAAATAAAGATGACACCATTCAGCAACAGGTGATATAATAATAAATTGCAAATATGGATAATATTTTTTCACTGTCAAACACTTCCACCGACAGAAAAATCTGAAGTTGACTGAAATTTCACTACTTACATCTTGTAAATTCTGTCTTTTATCAACTTCCATTTTATGATTTCAGCTGAGATGAAGAAGGTATAAAATGAGCGCCAGTAAATTCTGCCGCCCACAAAGAAGTTCGAACGGGCTCATAAAGTCAGAAAATAATCACGACAATAATAAGAATTTCCGCGAACCTTCGCTTAAAAGCTTGTTAAAAAAAAACAAAACAAAAAAAAGCCCCCAAAGCCCTGATAACCAAGTCCTGCTTTTTAGTCTTCAGGAACACACTCCTCAAATTAACATTGAATTGCGTAAAACACCAAATTCGACACAAAATCAAAGCTCAATTCAGGTTTTGAATCTCATCGGCCAATTGCCAAAAATGCAAAATCGGACGAAGAAATAAAATGCGCTATAGTATAGGGAGATAACGTCTTCAAGGAAAATTAACCCCAGAAATCAAGATCGACGGAAGCAATTTTAAAATGGAAATATTTTGGGAATCAAGAGAAATCACATACATGTTATTTTGGTAATTGGTTGAGATAATAGCTTAGCTCACTTTCAGAATTTCAAAGAAAAATTTCAAGCTGAAATCGAAGAAAACTAAAAGCTCTGGAGAAGACTGAAGAGAGAGAGATATTGGAATTGAAATTGTGAGAATGGCTCCAAAATTTGTTATGCAAAATGGGTTTCCCTCCCAAATTTCCCGCTATTGTGCTCTCCACCGATTTTTCCTGGCCCACAAAAAAAAGGGGATAATTACGCGGTGCACTTCCGTTTTCAAATATACTATATATGGAAACATTTTTTCATTTTTATTTTTTCATGCTATTTTTTTTGTAATTTTTATTTTTTTATTTATTAATATTTATGTTTTTATTTAAAAAAAATTAATATTATATTTTTAATATACATATAAAAAATAATTATATACATAATATATACACAATATATATAAAATATATATTAAAAAATATAAACTACATCAACAGTTCAACAATACATCTATAATAAAACAATTGAAAACTAGCTCGTATGCTTTTTTTTTTACCAAACGCTAAAAAAAGCTTGCGCAATCGCAATAAGCTATGCCAGAAACAGAACACAGCTTAAATGTATCACATTTTTATTGGAATGAGAATTTATATAGGCACCATTCTCTCCAAATAGAAGAGTAAAATATCAGTCTACAAACACCAAAAGAAAACTATTTGTTTCAAACAGCATTATGGAATAGATAAAACCAAAATGTATCCAACTAAGTATTAGCTACTAAAACTCAAGGATTCAATTGTATTTTTCTCTTTATAGTTTATTCTTACTCAGGATCTTATGAAAATTGAAATTTTTTTGCTGAAGATAGAAAACATATATTGCCTATTGTAGAAGTAGAAAGACATTTCCCAAAGCATAAAATATTAAAATATAAACCCAATGGATTTCTATTTCTTTTTACCTTCTGTTATAATCTTCTACAGTGAAAAAAAAAAGAAGAAAGTTTCTTCTAGAGTATGTAATGTAACAAGTACACGGTTTAATAGATGCTAATTGGTTATACTGAACTTTCTTTCAACTGGGACTGAATCATATATATAGTAAAATATCAGAAATTGGTATATAATTTTCCAGTTTCTTTAATGTATATGTATAGCTTGAGGATCTATTAAATTTTCTTTAATAAGTTCAGAAGATGAAGAAAACCAGCAGAGACTACCTTCAAACTCAATTAAATTTATTAAATTTTATTTATTAAATTCTGTCTCTGATATGCTAAAAGCATAAATTTTCTTTATTAAATTTATCCAGTTTCTTTATTAAATTTTCTTTAATAAGTTTATGCTTCAAACTAGCTTCTCTCAATTCAAAATCAAAATCAATTTTTACACACTCAACAAGAATAAAACTCAAACTCTGTCTCTGATATGCTAAGAGCCTCAGTTGCAGAATACATTTTTAGTATGGTTTTAAAGAAATATAGGCGCCAACAACAACCAGCAACAAGAAATGAAGAATATTATCAATATTAATAAACTTTACAAACACAAAAGTTGCTTCAGTGAGTTCATTCTTCAATTTTTTCGAACAAAAACATCTTGAAAATTAATTGAATCTTTCTTTTGTTGCATTTATAGAAACAGAATGGAATATAATTACACTACACATTATTCAATCCAAGAGAAGAGACAAAAAGCCAAAAACAAACCATGGAAACTAAAACAAGAAAATAGCATAGCTGTAAGAAATTACCTGAAGCTCGAGCAACTGTAGCCGAGGACTGGACTATCGTCGCCCCGTCGGTGCTTGTAGAAGGTGGTGTCTGGTGTGTCGGCTTGGCGGTGAGTGATAGAACAGGAGGTGGTGGGTGAGCGTGGGTGGCGTCGGATGAAGAAAATGAGAGGGTAGGGAAGAAGACGATAGAAGAAAGGCGTGACTGCTTAATGAAATTGGAGGAAATTGGAAAGAAAGAGAGATGGAAGAGGCTCATTCATGGAAAAAAAATTAAGAACTCCACTTTGGGTTTTGGAGGTTCTCGGCCAAAATTAGGGATAATAGAATTTGGGGGAATAATTTACAAAGAGATAGCAGAAGAGTGGTTCACGTGCTTGGCACGTGCAATATCTTTAAACTTAATTTGTGACTTATCTGTGACTGTGCTGCATATTTGCGATGCAAAGTAAGTCCGTCGCAAATATCCGTTTCAAAATGAATTTTTTCTTACCGTTTTTGCAACCAATCTGCGATGGATTTAATTTTCGCAAAAAATTCCCTGCGCTACCTTCTCCCACCAAGCAGCCGCGCCAAATTTTGCGATGAAAATTTGCGTCGACCAGACAACCGTCGCAGATTTACTACGGATTTGCAACCGATTTGCGACGGCTTCCTCAAAATTCCTTCACTGTGTTTATCCGTCGCAAAACCGTTGCAGATCCGTCACAGATTTTCATCGCAAATGTCGAATATTTTTGTAGTGGATCTGCTTAATATCAATAATTTGATTGGATAATCAAATCCTAAATGAAGAGTTTATTTTAGGAAACCTTAATTTTAATTAAGGGTAAAATTGATATTTAGCTACCAACATGTTTGGAGCCTAATGGGTCACACACTAAAAGGGTTCAGAATTAATTAGATTGGCTTTAATATATTATGAGATAATATATTTAATAGATTAGATCCATTAAGAAAGAAGAAAATGAATTTATTGGTTATTGGGCCTAGTTGAACCCATTTGGGTATAATAAGCTATTAAGTTTAACTAGGGATTAAAAGATCCTAGTTAAATCCCTAGCTAAAAGAAATCTTAGCAAGAACTAAAGGCATATGAATACCATTTTATTGAATAGTGTGGGCAAGTTTTTGAAAGCGAGAAAACCAAAAGCCTTTAGAAAGAAGAGAACAAGTTTCTTCTTCTTCTTAGATCTTCTTCTTCTTCCATTTGAGTATTTCTTCTTGCTAGCATAAAGACTCACTCTAAGCCACTCTTATTAGATAGGAGATTTAATTCTTCCCTCTGCATGGATACTAATAGAGACAATCTTACCCTTGGATTGTTGTGATTTGTGACAACCCAACAGGAAGAGAAGGTGAAGAATTTGTGAAGAACTCTGGGTATAATCTCCAAAGATTGTATGTTCTTCCTTTATTTTGATTTTGATCAATATGGGATGATCTAGGGTTTGAAAATTTTTTATTTTCTACTGCGTATTGGTTGTTATTTTTATTTATTCATGCTTATAATTCCCAGCAATAGTATTAATATCCACTTATATTGATTAAAATTGAAAGCCATGAAAAACAATGATTTTAGAACCCTAGCTTTTTACCATATGTTTTTAATTGATTTTGGTTGTCCCTTTACATTTCTGATTCATTTCATATGTTTTTTATTGAATTAAAATGTTTAATTTGTATTCAAAATGGAATAAAATGGGAAAAATGTTAATATGTGAAGCTCGTCAAAGTTGCGATGACATTATTCATAGTTATGATGTGATTGTTTAGAGTTACTGAGTACATGCTCAGAGCTAAAACATCGGTGTTTTTATCCAAAAAGCCAAGATTTCAAATCTTATGCTTCTGTACATGGTTTTTAATATATGATATGATCATTTAGACCATGTTAAACATATGGGATATATTTTTCAAGGCTGGACAAAAAGTATGAACAAGCCAAAGGGAATTTTGATTAAAATTAATAACAAAAATGGTTATTGCTTATAAGAGTTTTATGCAATAACATATGTTTGATGTGTTTTGATACTTTTAGTTATAGTCCAACAATTTTTTCTTATTTATATGGTATATATGAAATTGATTTGATGATATTCAGTTGCTAAAATATATATTTTGAAGATGGATACTTAAGAAAATTCAATTAATAAATTTTATAATAAAATAAAAATTGGATTTTATTAACCTTTTCTAAAACTTGAAATCATCAAATTTTTATATGGATTTTTAAGGAGAATAAAATCATGGCTGGATATATTTTAACTAAATTAATGAGATTAATTGGGATATGGTTCAAATGAATTTAATCAATCAAAACCCAAATAATTAAACGTTTGGTTTCAAGAGTTGGAACCTTAAGGCACAATGTAGAAAATCAATTGGTTTTTCATGCGTTGCATTAGACATAATGCATCTAAGGGTGTATGGTTGGCATGATGGATGATTATGGACTTACCCAATGTGATTGAGCATATGCATGGATTTTTGTATTTAGTAAATATGGCCTGTGTGCCCTGCCTTCTCTATTGTCTATTGTTTTTCTCTTATTAACTAACTCTCCTCAAATTAACTTAAGGTTTTCTAGTTTTTGAAATTGGTAATTATATTACATAGGATTAGATAGAAATTGAAGAACAAAAAGATGAAGATGGAGATGGCACCAATTACAAGATGAAGAAGAAAATATAAATTTTGAAAATTTATATTTCTTTTTGTAATTCATGAATCTACCTAGGTTTGACCTATTAGTTTCCTTCTTGGCTTAATGAAACCAGTGTAGATATGTCCATAATCATGCCATGTAATTTGTGAAATTACCATATTTATCTTGGTGATGATACATAGATAAAATATGTATGATTAAAATAAATGAGACTTAAAATAAGAGATCTCTCAATTAAAATCAAGTCTAATTCCTTCCATTAATATAATAAGAACTAAAGTTTTTCTAGAAGATTTGGTTGTTAGGCAAATCCAAGCCCTCTTTTACAAAAATATGTTCAAGCTATATGATGAGATTCCTTATTATTGTCCTAGACTTAACTAATTGTATTAATTTACTGGGCAAACCCAAGGTTAATATAAATTCGAGGCAAGATTGGGTAAGTATATATGATATATACACATACCAAGAATTGATAGCCCAATGATTCAATAGTTGCCAAGAAAAATTGGTATGAGATACCTATCTTTAGAGTTATGTGGGCTTGTTAGGTAAACTCAAGGTTACACATAATAATATTGGATACTGACCCGCTAGGAAAGCTTCTAACAGGCTTTCTCAGATCAATAGTGAGGGCTAATTAGTTTGCAAAAAAAATAGTGGGAGCTATATGGGCTTAATTAAAGACCTAATAAAGACGCATTACATGTGTATATTTATATATGAACATGTTCTACCTTTTTACATCTATGTTGCCAGAATCATGTCATCTAATGTGAACTTATATAGCATTCTCGACTTAAATAAGTTGACCGGGTCCAATTTCTTAGATTGGTTTAAAAATGTGAGAATAGTAATATCCGTGGTTTTAGACAAATTAAATAAGTATATGAAGGTTAATTAAGATATTGAAAGAGGTATATGTGTTGTATATGCCTAATATATACACAAAATATACATAGTGTGTATATAATATATACCTAATATATACTTATTATAAATGTTTAATACATATTATTCACTTAATATATACAAGATATATACATAATATATTTGATGTATACATAAAATATATATTACATATACACATACATAAAATATATATAACATATAAATAAGGTATAAGTGATATATAAATATATAAATATATATTTATGGGTGGGAAGATAAAATAAATAAATAAATAATAAAAGAAAAGAAATGTCAAAAGAAGAAGGAAAGTGTGTGGAGGAAATTAAAAGGAAAATAAATAAATAAATAATTATATTAATATATATGTGTGATAATTAAAGAAAGAAACCAAAAAGAGTCTTCTTCTTCCTCTTCCCTTTGCCATGGCTGAAATTCTCACATCGAGAGAGAGTGTGTGTTGTTTCTAAATACTTCAAATTTCATAAGAAATTCAAAAGGGTTCAAGTGGATTTTGAAGAGAAAGCAAGAATTCAAGTAAGTAAATCTTCTTTAAGCTTATTGTTTTGAATATATATGATTATGTAAGATTGTTTTAGAGAGACAAAGTTGTTCTAAATTGCTAAAATAGATAGTAATAAAGTTAAATAATAAGCATATGATGATTTGTTGGTTGGTTGAAATGAATATAGTTGATGAAATCAGGGTTATGGGAAAATTATGTAAAAATTAAGGTTTTTATATGGGTAGTTATAATTATTGTAATGGAATGATTTAATGTTGTTTTAGTGTATATGTTGTGATTTTATGATTAGAAAGTGAATATGAGTAGGTTTGGATGAAGTTAGGGTTTTGGAATAAGTTATGTTAAATTAGCGTTTTGCATGGAGGTTAAGATAATTATTGAAATGGGTTATTTAGACCTTTAATTTTGACCCTAAGCTAGTATGATCCTAATTAAAGAAAAGTGCTCGAATAACACTACTACAAAGTGACACTCATAAGTATACGAGGTAATTGTAGCAACGGTGATCACCCCAAGGTCATCTCACAAGGAAGAAATTATTTTACAATAGTTTGATTAACAAGTAAATTTAAAAACAAGGGTGTGATGTTTGAAATAGTGATGAAAAATAATTAAAATTGAAAAGTTAAATGAGTGATGATGTGCAAGATTAATTCAATTTTAGGAATGGTGCCTAGGGTTGTAGATCAATTTAATCAAAGCTTAATTCTCAAATTATCCATTAATATAACCTTATATTTTAATTTGTTCCTTGAGTTTAATTAGTAATTACCAATTTATTAGTTTTCACATTCATGAATTAACAACAACCAATTGTTTTGAAATTACAAATTAATAAAGCCTTAGAACTTATATTTCTAATTCATTCTTAGGGTGGTTAATTACATAGTTCCAATATCGAATTTCACCTCTTGGTCCATCGTTCAATATCAAGTGATCAATATGTGGTCAATCTATCAATCTAACTTTAAGTACAATGCAATTAACCAATAATAAGGTATACTAATGGAATTATCAAATCAAGTCATTTAATCAAATCTACTACAACCCAAAGCATGAGTAAAATAGCTCATCATCAATTTAAAACAAATATTCATCTCAATATAAACCAAATCAAAATTATACATTGTAATATTAATGTTCATAATAAAACAACAGCAATCTAGAAATAAATTAAAGGAGAGAATATGAAAAACCCCTTGGAGACGCCAAGAGTTAAATTACTTGTCTTCCTCCTAGCTTCCACCTTGATGTATGATGAACAACTTCCAAGCCTTCTTCAATCAATGGCTCTCTTCTTGAATGATGGAATGGTAACTCTCTCAAGCTTACAACTCCAATTAAGCTTTCTTCAAACCCTAATCTTCTAAAGAGCTTGTTCATCTAATGTAATCCCCAAACTTGATTAAGTCTTGTCTATGGAAGAAATGAAAGATGAATGGAAATGAAGATGAAGAGAAAATGATGTCTTTTCTCCCAAAACAAGAACCAAAAACTAAGATCAAGATAGCCCTCTTCAAGCCCAACGTGTATGTATATTCCATCCCCCTCCATTTCCAATTCTTTTTAATTTTTTAAGACACCAAGCATGTCTTGCCAACTCACACACTCCTCTTTGTCTCCCTCTTTTTTCTTATTTAATATTTTTTCCCATAAAACCATCCCTCTTTTACTCCTCTTTATCGTTTCTTTTTAAAAGATATTGCATGTTTTCTTGCACTTGTCCCTCAACCAATCATGAAAATAGTTTAAGAAATCAAATAGGACACGGCCAAGTCATGAGTGACTTGGTCGTGTCACTCAAACTTTCACTGGACACAACCAAGCAATTAGGACATGTCCATGACTGCATTCTTTCCCTTCTTTTCTTTTCCAAGTGTGACACGGCCAAGACCCTAGCTGTTTCATGTGACACGGTTAGTGGCTTCATCATATCTTCTGCTTGTGTTCACCTCTGCCATTTGCTTTGCTTCCTTTATTCTTTGGTGTTATCAAGTGGGACACAGCCAAGGCCTTAGCTGTGTCATGTGACACGGCTAATGGCTTAGCCGTGTATCTTGATAGTGTCTGCCTCTGCCCAATTTTCCTAAAGGACATGGCCAAGCCAAGTTGCCTTAGCCCGTGTCGTGCTTCTTCCTTGCCTTTGATGAGTGACACGACTAAGCTAAGTGGTGTCTTGGCTGTGTCTCTTGCTTTTTCACAAACTTTGATTCATCACTCCATTGTTTTACACTTTAACCTAAATCAAACACTTCAAAAAATCTTTAAACACAAATTAAAAGAAAAATTAACTAGAAACCAATAAAATTACCCTAAAAATATAAATATAAATGATTGAAACAAATACCCCACACTTAATTCTTTGCTTGTCCCCAAGCAAAATTAAAATTAAAAAAAAACTAAACAAGAAAATTTAGTCAAGTTTAAGAGTTATAAGGATGTATCAAGGCTTCCAATTTCTTAAATCTGTAATCAATATCAAATCAAACAAAATCAATACTCATATAATTTAGTGGTTCTCCATGCATAATCAATGTTGTCACTCCCTCACCAACTCTTTGAAGTGTTTAATAAGGTGATGTTTACACTCATAACATTCAATAAAATATTATCACCATAAGCTTGCATATCAATCAAACTTCTACCACTAAATTCTAATCAATCATCAATCATAAGGTCTTTTATTAGGTTGTCATGTGGCTAAGGTAAGGGCATGATATTTGGGAGTGTGAGTTAATCCACTAAGCTCAAGAGCACTTCAAGAGTGAAGTAAGAAATGTAGTACGACTGACAATCCCAACATAGCTCCCAATCACTTAGCACTAGACTTTAAAGAACTTTTTTAGGAACTCCACTTATTAAATTTGCGAATGTCATTCCCAAACTCATATCAACTTCTAACAAGAACAATATTTTTTTTGTTTTTTATTTTTTGAGTAAATTATGGTTTGCAACTAAAGAACACAATAGTTTGCAATCTTAAACGCACTCACACTTATTTAACACAACACTCAATCATTAATGCTCTTCAAATGCTCTTGACTTAATAAAAATGGTAAGAGATAAAATAGCATGGTTCAAGGCTATTAGTGTTGAGAAAAAGAAAGAAAATGAGAAATGAAATAGGCTCAAAGTTGGCTAACTAAGGTTAAATATAAGGTTGGTCTTTTTAAGCTAAAATGGGTTTACTTAATTGCCTTAATCATATTAATGTCTAATTGAAATTTTTAAATAGTCTCAAAATGCATGTCAAATCAAGTTCTAGCAATTTATCAATCAAAGATGCTCGCACATAAAAAAGAATATTAAGTTGGCTAAGAAATTAATAGGCTCAATTTCTCACAAGTTTAAAAGGCAATGCAAGGAATATCTACCAAATCAACAATAAGCACCAATTTTATCCAATTCTCTAATTCATGCTTTAAAAATTAAAAGTTCATCTACCAATAAACTTATAACAATTGAACTTAATAATATACTTCAAAATAATATGTAAAGTAAGGCAAAACACTTAACAAAATGACTAAAACAAAGACTTAAAAACAACAACGAAATTACAAAAAAACAAAAGCTTTGCATTTTTGAACAAAAACTTAGCACTCCGCACTTTAAGATTGACATTATCCTCAATGGAAACTAGGATAATTTAAAAGAGTAAGAGTGAAGGTACAATATGATTTTCATTATTTTTTTTTTGAGGCAAGTGCCACCTTTTCATCCACAAAACAATAATTGTTCAAGATTAAAAAGCAATAAACATAAAATAACTAAAAACATAGAGTTTTAATAACAAAAAGCGGTACATAAAAATAGCAACTAAAGTATCCAACAACTGAAAATAAAAAAATAAGAAGTGTTCTCAAAAGGCAGAAGCTGATATGATTTATAGTGATGGAGGATGCGACGATGCTACTGCTGAAGGGTGGAGGCTAAGAATCTTGGCAAGATTGCTATTGATTTGTTCCAACTGGTGAAGGACTTCAACATGATTATGATCTACCTTACTTTCCAATGATTCAATCCTACTAATAATCTCCTAATTTTCTAGAACTGGAGCATCTTCATCCTAATCGAGTGAATCCGAGTTAGACTCCTCATCAACTCGTGGTCTCTTTTTTTGGTCCCCTGGTGCAACTTGCTCATCTGAAGCCATCACATAAGCCCCTCCCCTTTTTGTAACTATGTGCCTCTTTTCAAGAGTAGGAATGTCTAATGAATCACTTCCAGAAATTCTAGTCACATGGCAAATGCTGGGGTCAAAATCATCGACAAGTGCCATAGCTAAGGTGGTCACCAATCCACCTATACAAATTGTGCCTCTTTTTCTATTTGCTACACTATTAAAAACATCGGCTAACCAATAGCTAGTACTCACGGGTATAGCATTGCAAGCACAATCTAAGAAAAAGAGCTCTCTTAGTTCCACCACACCCGTACTTTCTTTTCGTGCAAAGGACCCACAAGACATAAACCTATGTAAATATCTCAAGGCAGGATTTATCAATTTTATTGCCTTGGCCGATTTGGCCACATACATTCCACCCGAGCCTATTGCTCCCCATGCAAATTATTGTCTAAAACCTTTAGACACACATTTTTCCCTTCTTGATGGAAATTAAAAATAGCATTCAATAGTTCAATATCAAGAACACATGGTTTTCCAAGCAATTTAAAGCTAAACCTAGTGCAAATCTTCTTTTCATCTCTTTCAACCTTAAGAGAGGTGAGAAATTCCATGGTAAGTTCTTGAAATTGCAAAGGTTTAAGGGAAACTAATTTCTCCCATCCAAAGGTTTGAACATATCTAGTAAAATTTTCTCTAATTTGGAGAGTATCAAGGGATTCTTCGCTTACATATCTTGTTGGAAAGAAACCCCTTGCTAGAAGAGCCAATCTCTTTGAAGATGATGAAGAGGATGATGAAGGTTGTCTCCTCTTGTGATGGGAAACCATTTTTGTTCTAGGCATCTTGATTCTTTGGTGAAAATTGAAGCTTTGTTGGATTTTATTGATTGTTGATTAGAAAATTGGAAGATTTAATGGGTTTAATTGAATTTTTGGTTAAGAATAATGGAATATTTGGTGGAATTTTGAGGTTTTTAGGGATGGGAATGGAGGTTTGAGAGAGACAGAGAGAGACGAGAGAAAGAAGAAAGAAAAATGAAGGCTAGGTTTTAGGAATGGAGACCAGATCGGGTAAATTGGGTTTTAAAAAGGGGTGACGCGGCCAAGTTGGGAATGGCTTGGCCGTGTTTGATTCTTTAGGAGGGACATGGCCAGTGGCTTGGCCGTGTCCCTTAGGTGTGTCCACCACTGGGATTTGTCTACAGGAGAAAGAAATGAGAACAAGGGCTGGGCGGCCAAGCCTTTTGGCCGTGTCTACACCTGGACTTTCTGAGCTTGCTTGACATAGCCAGTGGCTGGGCTGTGTCAAGTGGCAGTGTCCTTCACTGCCATTTTTGCCTTTTAATTTAATTTTTTTCATTGTGTCACCCAAGTGTAATACATGCAATTTTTCTTCCTGGCTTCACCCTGAAACTCCATCAAAAATAAAAACCAATCAAAGCACCCATTCTATTCTCTTAAAACCAAAAATGAAATTAAATTGCAAAATATGAAAATTTAACTATGAAAAAAATATAAACCAATGGGTTGCCTCCCATTGAGCGCTTCTTTAATGTCGTGTAGCTGGACATTGTTGCATCATTTGTCGATAAACACCAAACTTTCAACAGTTTTTGCAACATCAATTTCTTTAAAGTAGGGCTTCACCCTTTGTCCATTTACCTTAAATGTCTCATTGGTTTTCAAATTGAGTAACTTAACAACCCCATATGGAAATGTTTGAATTACTTGAAATGGTCCGCTCCAACGGGACTTCAATTTCCCGAGAAACAATCGCATTCTGGAATTGAATAGGAGGACTTTCATTCCTAGTTCAAAAGTCCTTCGAAGGATCATCCTGTCATGCATAGCTTTTGTTTTTTCCTTATAGATCCTTGAACTCTCATAGGCTTCATTGCTAAGCTCATCAAGCTCATAAATTTGTAACATTCTTTGCTTCCTTGCTCCTTCTAAGTCCATATTTGTGGTCTTTATAGCCTTGTGCTCCAATTTCACCGGTATGTGGCAAGCCTTACCAAAGACCAACCTATATGGACTCATTCCCAATAGTATTTTGAAAGGAGTCCTAGAAGCCCATAATACTTATGGGAGTCAGATTGACCAATCCTTTCTCGTTGTGCTCACCGTCTTTTCCAGGATCCCTTGATTTTCTTATTGGAGATCTCGCCTTGTCCGGATGTTTGGGTATGGTATGGAGTTGCCACTTTATGTCGGATGCCCATCTTGGACATAAACTTCTTGAACCATTTGTTGCAAAAATGGCTTCCTCCATCACTCACTATTGTCTTTGGGGTTTTGAACCTGCTTAAAATATTCTCCTTTAAGAATTTCAAAATAACATTAGCATCGTTAGTCCTAGTGGAGATAACCTCCACCCACTTAGACACATAATCTACTGCAAGAAGGATATATTCAAAACTAAAAGACTTGGAAAATGGCCACATGGAGTCTATTCCTCATACATCAAAAATTTCAACCACAATAAAAATATTGAGAGGCATTTCATTCCTTTTGCTAATGTTCCCTGCTCTTTAGCATTTATCACATCTTGTACAAAAATTATAAGCATCCTTAAAAAGAGTAGGCTAATACAAACCGCTTTGAAGAACTTTCTTGGTTGTCTTCTTTCCTCCAAAATGCCCTCCACAATACATGTTATGGAAAAATTATAGCACTTGTTTTTGTTCTTCTTCCGGCATACATATTCTTTGCAAATTCTAAGCATCCTTAAATAGCACTTGTTTTTGTTCTTCTTCCGCTTTGAAGAACTTTCTCGGCTGTCTTCTCTACAAATTTTAAACAAATATGGCTCATCCCAAAAATAGTACTTACATGTATGCAAGAACCTCTTCTTTGCCTGAAAATTCAAATCCTTTCTCAATACACCACAAGAAAGATAGTTAGCAATATCTGCATACCAAGGTGCTTGAGTTAAAATAAACAAGTGTTCATCCATAAATTTTTCAAAAGCATTTTCACAAGCAATTTCTGCATTATTATCATGAGAGTTCAATCTAGAAAGATGGTCGGCTACTACATTCTCACTTTCTTTTCGATCTTTGATTTCAATATCGAATTCTTGCAACATCAACACCCACCTAATGAGCCTAGGTTTAGCTTGTGGTTTGGTCAATAGGTATTTCAAGGCCGTATGGTCCGAAAATAATATGACTTTAGAACCTATCAAGTAAGATCTAAATTTATCCAGTGCAAATACCACAACTAACATTTCCCTTTCAGTGGTTGTATAATTCACTTATGCATCATTCAAAGATAAACTTACATAATAAATTACACACGTTAATTTTTTCACTCTTTGGGCCTAGACAACTCCAATGGCATAATTTGATGCATCACATATGATTTCAAATGGCAAATCCCAATTTGGGGCAACAATTATAGGGGCAGAAGATAAATTTTCTTTCAAAATTTTAAAAGCTTCTAAGCACTTTTCATAAAAAACAAATGGAATATATTTTCCTAGCAAATGACACAAAGGACGTGAAATTATTGACAAATCTTTTATAAACCTCCTATAAATCTCGCATGTCCCAAAAAACTTCTAATCCCCTTAACATGTGGGTGGAGGTAGATTCATGATTGATTCAACCTTAGCCTTGTCTACCTCAATCCCCTTGTGGGAAACAACATGACCCAAAATGATCTCATGATCAAACATAAAGTGACTCTTTTCCCAAATCAAGGTAAGATTACATTCAATCCATCTTTCAAGCACGAGAGTCAACTTTTGCAAACAATCATCAAAAGAATTATTAAAAATAGAGAAGTCATCCATAAATACCCCAATAAATTTGTCCAACATATCAAAAAAATAGAAAGCATATATCTTTGAAATGTACTCGGTGCATTGCAAAGTCGAATGGCGTCCTTTAAAAGGAAAATGTCCCAAAGGGGCAAGTAAAAGTTATCTTTGGTTAATCTTCTGGTGCTATCAGGACTTGGTATGTAATATCCCAATGCATGCCCTAAAAGTTTTGATTATGTTGTTGTTGTATATTGGATTGAATGTATATGTTTTATTTAAAGAGAAAAGGTTCTTTAAAGAGAGTGTATATGTGATGTATATTAGAATATATATAACATATACCTAGGTCAATGGAAAGTCAAAGAATGGAGATAGTGGAAGAAGATATTTGTTTGTGTTTGAATTTATAATTAATTAATAATGAAATTCATGAAAGGACTTTGAGATATGATTATGCTTTGTGAAAGGCAAAGGTTTGATGTTAGCTTTTCACTTATGATATTGATATTAATGGAATGTGTGAAATTGCATAGCATACAAGCATAATGTTAGCATGTTTTGTACTACTAAGCCCTTGGCTTAGCGCGATAGTGTTGATCGCGCAGGTGATAGAGTTGATAGAGTTGAACCCGAGAGCACATCGAGGCCGAGTGAGAGTAGACATTGAAGAGTTGATTTTGGGACTTAAAGATCAGAGAAGATTTGCCAATCATGTATAACTTCTTTATATTTTATAAAGTATTGTTTATAATGTGAATATATGTACATTTGTAAATATAAATATTTAAATGTTTTTCCTATATGTAAATAGTTGATAAATTCCGCTGCGTAATAAGTATATATATATATCTACTTTATTTTATATTACAAATTAATCACTTATTTTCTATAATGTATAATGAGAAAGATTATAGTATCATTGGAAATATTTTTGAATGTTAAGAAAAATTCGTAGCATTCCTATATTCGATGCATGTATACCACATTGTGGTGTATGTAGTGTGTATGTGTTGGATGTGGGGGTGTTACAATTGTTTTGGTATCAGAGCCTAGGTTTGAGATTCTCAACCTAGGTAAAGTGTAAGAAAAAGAGTGTTTTGATTTTAAAACGTGGATTTTTGAATAACATACATGTTTGGCATTGGCAGTCTCTGATCTTTAATGAGAGGTATTCTGCTGTGTTTGCAGATATAGGTTGTGATGGATTCTCACTCACGTCATTCAGTTGAGGGTAGTGCTGAGAGTATAGCTCCTGAGGAGATTAGAGAGGGAGCTAGAGTGGATAGTGCTGGAGAGTTACTTGCTTCCGTATCGGGGAGACCAGCTGGTCAGGAGGTTCCACCAGTTTGGCTTAGGCATGTGATAGAGGCTTTGAGACAAGCACCAGTGCAACCACCGCTACCACCCCCACAACCTTTGGTATCAGTGAGACAGTATGATAAGCTAAGGAAGTATGGAGCTGAAGATTTTATAGGTACCATTGATCCAGCTGTAGCAGAGCAGTGGCTAGACAAGTTACAGAGAATATTTGTTCAGTTGCAAGCCACTCCAGAGGAAAAGTTTGATTATGCAAGATCATTGTTGCAAAAGGATGCATATAATTGGTGGAAGACAGTGCCCCATTCTATGGATGATCCACCAACATTGTCCTATGCTGATTTTCTGAGAGAGTTTGAATTGAAGTATACTCCGAGGGAGTATAAGGACATGAAGAAGATGGAGTTTTTGAGTTTAAAGCAAGACAACCGGTCAGTGACTGAATATGAGGTTGAATTTATTCGGTTGAGTCAGTATGCTGGGGGTATCATATCGGATGAGATAGATAGATGCAGAAGATTTGAGGAGGGATTGAGGCCCTCTGTCATGTGTCATGTGGCTGGATCTAGATATCATGATTTTTCCCAGCTTGTGGCAGCAGCTAGGAGTGTGGAGAGAGCCCAGGCTATTGCAGCTGCTTCAGAGGAAGAGATCAGGGTTAGAAGGCCCCAGTTTGAGGCAGGGTCTTCGTCTGTGAAAAGAGGTAAAGGAATTTTATTCCTCGGGTTAGTAGGAGTCAGAGGCCAGCTGGTAGGTCAGTACAGTTTCAGAGGCAGAGATCTGGACCTGCAGCTTCAGTGGCGAGTGCTCCGACCCCGGTGATTCAGAGATCCACTCCACCCGTATGCATTCATTGTGGTAGGCCACATGGTGGTACTTGTTGGAAGACTGGTGTAGCAGGGGTATGTTTCAGATGTGGATCTCCTGATCATTTTGTGAGAGATTGTCCCGAAAGACATGAGCAGATGTCAGTGGATACTGCAGCTTCTCAACCTAGTGTGAGGGGAGGTCGAGGAGGCAGAGGGTTTGGCAGAGGAGGCAGATCTGGGTTTAGTTCTAGAGGAGGTTCTACATCTAGGGAGAGTAGACCAGAAAAGGCTGGATCTTCTCAGAGGATTTATGTGATGCAGAAGCAACCAGATGCTTCAGCAGTCATAGCTGGTACTTTTTCTTTATTTGGTATTTCAGTACTTGCTTTGATTGATCCGGGTTCCACACACTCATATATTAGTGCATCTGTTTTGCCTGTGTCTGATGTGCATGCTGAATCCCTAGGATTTGATGTATTGGTGACAAATCCGTTAGGGCATAGTGTGATTGTTAGTAAGGTGCACCGAGATAGTGCAGTAGTGGTTCAAGGTGAGGAGTTCCTTGGAGATTTAATTGAGATGCCTTTTAAGGAATATGATGTGATTCTAGGCATGGATTGGTTATCTAGACATGGAGCTGTGGTAGACTGTAAAAAGAAAGTTGTTACCTTGAGAACCAGTGATGGTAGAGAGGTGTTAATATGTAATGAGCAGGAACAGCTAGCATCCTTGTTTGTTTCAGCGGTTGCAGCTAGGAGATTGATTAGAAAGGGGTGTGATGCTTATCTTGCTCATGTGGTAGATACTAGAGTAAGAGGTTCTCAAATTTATAGCATAGCCACAGTTGCAGAATTTCCAGATGTGTTTCCAGAAGAGTTGCCAGGGTTGTCTCCTGAGAGAGAGGTGGAGTTTGGTATTGAATTATTGCCTGGTACCACTCCTATTTCTATTGCTCCTTATCGAATGGCACCAGCAGAATTGAGGGAGTTGAAAGTGCAATTACAAGAGTTGTTGGATAAAGGATTTATTCGCCCCAGTGTTTCTCCTTGGGGAGCTCCTGTGTTATTTGTGAAGAAGAAAGATGGTACAATGAGATTATGTATCGATTATAGGCAATTGAACAAGGTGACAATCAAAAATAAATATCCTTTGCCTAGAATTGATGATCTCTTTGATCAATTAAAAGGTGCAGCAGTGTTTTCTAAGATCGATTTGAGATCAGGGTACCATCAGTTGAGGGTCAGAGCTGAAGATGTTCCTAAGACAGCCTTTCGGACCAGGTATGGGCATTATGAGTTTCTAGTTATGCCTTTTGGTTTGACGAATGCACCTGCAGTTTTTATGGACTTGATGAATAGGGTGTTTAGGCCCTATCTGGATCAGTTTATGGTAGTGTTTATAGATGATATTTTGGTGTATTCGCCTAATGAGGAAGAGCATGACAAGCATCTACGGATTGTGTTGCAAATCTTGAGAGAGAAGCAATTGTTTGCTAAATTGTCAAAGTGTGAGTTTTGGCTTGATCAAGTTACTTTTCTCGGTCACATAGTTTCAGCGGAAGGTATTAGAGTTGATCCGAGTAAAGTTGAAGCTATTTTGAATTGGAGTCCACCAAAGTCTGTGACTGAAGTTAGAAGTTTTCTGGGTTTGGTAGGCTATTACCGACGGTTTGTGAAAGGATTTTCTTTGATAGCCACTCCACTTACCAGATTACTTCAAAAGGGAGTTAGATTTGTGTGGACAGATCAGTGTCAGGCTAGCTTTGAACAGTTGAGAGAAATGTTGACTCAAGCGCCTGTTCTTACTTTACCTGTGGAAGATAAACCATATGTGATTTATAGTGATGCTTCACATAGGGGTTTGGGTTGTGTTCTGATGCAAGAAGGTAAAGTTATAGCTTATGCTTCTCGACAGTTGAAACCGCATGAGCTAAATTATCCGACCCATGATTTAGAGTTGGCAGCCATTGTGTTTGCATTGAAGATTTGGCGACACTATTTGTTTGGGGAGAAATGTTTTATCTACACTGATCATAAAAGTTTAAAGTATTTGGGTGTCCAAAAAGAGCTTAATCTTCGGCAGAGGCGATGGTTGGAATTGATTAAAGACTACGACTGTTTGATTGATTATCATCCGAGTAAAGCAAATGTTGTTGCTGATGCCTTGAGTCGGAAGTCTTTAGCAGGTTTGACTGTTTATTCGCTCTCGTTGCTTGTTGAGTTGAGAGCATTGTGTGCTAGTTTTGTATCTTGTGATGATGGTGCATTGTTGGCACAATTGCATTTAAAACCAGTATTGTTGGATCAGATTAAAGAAGCTCAATTGGTGGATGAGAAGATTCAGAAGATTGTTTCAGATTGTCGGAATGGGAAGAGTAGAGATTTTATTGTGAAAGATGATGGGAGTTTATGGTTCAAGAACAGATTGTGTGTACCTGATGATGCTAATTTGAAAAGAATCATTTTAGAGGAAGCTCATCAATCAGTATTTGCTATGCATCTGGGCAATACCAAGATGTATCATGATTTGAAACAACATTACTGGTGGTTTGGTTTGAAGAGAGACATTGCTGATTTTGTATCCAGATGTCTCACATGTCAGAAGGTAAAAGCAGAGCATCAAGTTCCAACAGGGTTACTTCAACCTTTAGCAGTGCCTGAATGGAAATGGGATAGAGTAACCATGGATTTCGTGTCTGGTTTGCCATTGACACAAAGAATGCATAATGCCATTTGGGTGATTGTTGATAGGTTGACGAAGACAGCTCATTTTCTTCCAGTTCGGATGGATTACTCTTTGGAAAAGTTAGCTGAGCTGTATATCCATGAGATTGTGAAGTTGCATGGTGTTCCAACTTCTATAGTGTTTGATCGAGATCCCCGATTTACTTCAAGGTTTTGGAAGAATTTACATGGTGCTTTGGGTTCTCGATTACACTTCAGTACTGCTTTTCATCCACAGACAGATGGACAGTCAGAGAGAGTGATACAGATTATTGAGGACATGTTGAGAAGTTGTGTCATTGATTTCTCTGGAGGTTGGGATAGATTCTTACCACTTGTGGAATTTGCATACAATAACAGTCATCAATCTAGCATTGGTATGGCACCATTTGAAGCATTGTATGGTAGAAGGTGTAGGACACCTCTATGTTGGAATGAACTTGGTGAAGGTAAGATAATTGGTCCTAATTTGGTTAAAGAAACTGAGGAGAAAGTGAAAGTGATTCGAGATAGATTGAAAGCATCTTCAGACCGACAGAAGTCTTATTCAGATTTGAAGAGGAGAGACATAGAGTTTAATGTGGGAGATAAAGTATTTTTGAAAGTGTCTCATTGGAAAAAGATTTTGAGGTTTGGTCGAAAAGGAAAGCTGAGTCCTCGTTTCATTGGACCGTATGAAGTTTTGGAAAAAGTTGGGCCAGTTGCTTATCGACTTGCTTTACCACCTGAGTTGGACCGTATCCATAATGTATTTCATGTTTCTATGTTGAGGAGATACAGATCAGATCCATCACATGTGTTGCCAATTGAATCTATCGAAGTAAGTCCTGATTTGACATTTGAAGAGGAACCAATTGCGGTCTTGGCACGTGAAGTGAATGAATTGAGAAATAAGAAAGTGCCACTTGTGAAGATTTTGTGGAAGAATCATGCAAAGGAAGAGGCAACTTGGGAAAGTGAGCAAACAATGCGAGAGCAATATCCTCAATTGTTTCGGACTTGATATCAGGTAATTTCGAGGGCGAAATTTCTTTTTAGAGGGGGAGAATTGTAATATCCCAATGCATGCCCTAAAAGTTTTGATTATGTTGTTGTTGTATATTGGATTGAATGTATATGTTTTATTTAAAGAGAAAAGGTTCTTTAAAGAGAGTGTATATGTGATGTATATTAGAATATATATAACATATACCTAGGTCAATGGAAAGTCAAAGAATGGAGATAGTGGAAGAAGATATTTGTTTGTGTTTGAATTTATAATTAATTAATAAGGAATTAATGAATGGAGGAGGTTTATTTGAATTGTTTAATATTTTAATTACTTGGATGAGAGAGTTTTAAGGAAAAAGGGAAATTTGACTTTGGGCTTCTCATTCTTCTTTCCTTCTCTTTGCCGTGGATCATCTTCTTCTTCTTCTTCTTTTCTTTGCATTGTTTGGTCGGCTAACAAAGGGAAAGAGAGAGCAAGAGAGGATTTGATGTGCTAAGCTCAAATTGAAGGAAATCCAAGTGATCCAATTGTTGATTCAAGAAGTTTTATAACTTTGGTAAGTTCTCTTTTGATATCTTTGTTTATTTGAAATGATATTTGGATTTGATAGATGATTTTAAGAGTGTGTTGTTTGTTTGTGAGATGTTTAGAAGTGTTTGGTTGATTTGATGATGGATTTTGAGGATGGATTGAAGAAAAGAGTAAGTGGTTGGAAGAGATGATGTTGTATATGTGATGAGGGTTTTGAGATGATTATGTGATTTGTGTTTGATGTGTGTTTTGGTTTGATTTGGTGTTTTTGTAAGTTTAAGGTGGGTTTTGAGTATGTGTTGCTAAAAATTGTTTGAAGAGGATGTTGGTGTATAGAAGTGTGTTGTTGAGTGTTTGGTTGTTTTGATCGGAGTCTTGATTTGTGGCCGGACACGCCCATGAGCACGTTCAGGGTTTTTAGGCGTGTCAATTGTGTTGGAGGCAGTAGGTTTGACACGACCAGTAACACGCCCGTGTTATTGAGCGTGTCATAGCTACTGTAAGATTTGAGAATTTACACGCCCTGGAACACGCCCATGTTGTTGAGCGTGTAAATGCTTCTGTGTTGTGGAGTTAGGGCACGGTCATGGACACGCCCGTGTGGGTGAGCGTGTCAGGGTTAGGGTTTGCCCTAATTAATTCCTAATTAGATTATCTCTTGTGTATCTCTAAGCAAGTATATACTATTACTTTTGATTTAGGTTTTGAAGATAGTGATTGATCTTTGATTTAAGAAGTAGAAGGATCTTGAACAAGGAATTGTTAAGAGTGGTGTGATTTGCTTTTGAGGTAAGTACAAAACCTATATGATTGTATGTAAGTACAAATGTGACATTATTACATTTTTAATTTATATGAGTAATGTGTGTTGTTATGTTTATATCAATGATGATATATATATATATATATATATATATATATGAATAATGTGAATGACATGATGATGCAAATGATTGTGTATATGAAAGATTGAAATGTTATGATGTGAATTGAGATGAAATGGAATATAAAGCCATTGTGATTGGCTATGTTAATTCATTTGAGAATGAAATTGATAACAAATTAATGAATGAGTTGTGTGGCTAATGTGTTATTCTATTTTCAGAGTTTGTTGTTGGTGGCATGCCTAATGATAGTAACAATCTCTTGAAGTTAGGTTGGGCTTGATCCTTGAAGCCAAGTTGGGTTGAATTTTAACATGTTTTACTCCCCTTGAAGCTTGGTTGGGTCTAGTCCTTGAAGCCTAATTAAGATGTTACAACCCTTGAAGCTAGGTTGGGTTTGGTTCTTGAAGCCAAGTTGGGTTGAGACTTAGCATGCTTTGTTCCCCTTGAAGCTTGGTTGAACCTAATCCTTGAAGCCTAGTTGGGTATATGTGATAATGATAAATGTGATAAAACCAAAGCATTAACCCTGAAAATTGAATGGCATATTAGTGTGTTTTGGGCCCATACTTGTCTTTATTTATATGTGATTCATTGATGGCAAAATAATTAAATAATGAAATTCATGAAAGGACTTTGAGATATGATTATGCTTTGTGAAAGGCAAAGGTTTGATGTTAGCTTTTCACTTATGATATTGATATTAATGGAATGTGTGACATTGCATAGCATACAAGCATAATGTTAGCATGTTTTGTACTACTAAGCCCTTGGCTTAGCGCGATAGTGTTGATCGCGCAGGTGATAGAGTTGATAGAGTTAAACCCGAGAGCTCATCGAGGCCGAGTGAGAGTAGACATTGAAGAGTTGATTTTGGGACTTAAAGATCAGAGAAGATTTGCCAATCATGTATAACTTCTTTATATTTTATAAAGTATTGTTTATAATGTGAATATATGTACATTTGTAAATATAAATATTTAAATGTTTTTCCTATATGTAAATAGTTGATAAATTCCGCTGCGTAATAAGTATATATATATATCTACTTTATTTTATATTACAAATTAATCACTTATTTTCTATAATGTATAATGAGAAAGATTATAGTATCATTGGAAATGTTTTTGAATGTTAAGAAAAATTCGTAGCATTCCTATATTCGATGCATGTATACTACATTGTGGTGTATGTAGTGTGTATGTATTGGATGTGGGGGTGTTACATGGTAGTAACCTGAAAGACCATCAAGAAAATCGTAAAAAGCATGTCCAGATAACCTATCAAGCATTTGACCAATAAATGGTAAAGGAAAGTGATCTTTCTTGGTGGCATTATTTAATTTTTCTATAATCTATTGTTTTATTAGTTTTTGTCATAGAATTGTGTCTTATTCATTATGATAATTATTGTTTTCTTTAGGTATTTTGTTAGTTTTAATATGTTTATTTAGTGTTTTCATTAATTTTGGTAGTTTTAATTTATTTCAGTGTTTATGTAGTTTTTTATCTAGTTTTTAGTGTGGTGTTATGTGTTGTTAGCTAATGTTTATTTGATTTTTGGTTAAAGTTTGTTTAAGTGTTGGTTTAGGTTAATATGCAAGGATCAAGAGAGGAAGGAAAGACCAAGGAACCAAGAGGAAGAAAACAATGGACAGTAGCTGACACATGCAGAGGACACGGCCAAGCTTGTGGCCGTGTCCCATACCAAGCTAAGGGAGAAGACCAAAGTCCAGTAGGTGACACACTCAAGGGACACGGCCAAGCTTGTGGCCGTGTCCCTCCAAATTTGTCAAACATGGCCAAGCTTCCTCCAAACTGGCCGTGTCACTCACCACTCCAAAGAAGAAAAGAAGAAAATCACATAGAAGCGAACACCCTCAAGGGACACGGCCAAGCTTGTGGCCGTGTCCCTCCAATCATCTCAAACACGGCCAAGCTTGTTTAAGCTTGGCCGTGTCACTCAAGGATTAAACGAAGAAAGAAAAAGCGGAGTTTTAAGCGAGGTTTCGTATAAATTATGCGATTAGGGTTTTCAAGAAGGGAGTTGTTGTTGAGAGTTTGAGTTTAGTTCAGCCGTCAAAGAAAGAACTTAGGGTTTCATATCTTGCTTTCTTTGATATTTTGATTACACTTTGATTAAACTAGTCTAGATTAAATTTGTTTATGCCATTGCCACATTCTTCGAGCAAATTCTGAACAAGAGATTCTTCAGAAGCAAAAGGGAGTTGTAATTTGGTTTTGTTCTCGAACTTTATCTCTTTAATTTCATTGGAATTGTATTTATGAATATTATTATGTCTAAATTGATTTCTTTGAATTTTAATGAGATGAGTATGTTTGATAACATCATTATGAACTAATTTGATCTAGTCTAGGGTTTGTATGGATCTGCTATGATTGTATGAATTGGTTATTACTCTTAACTAATTATTTCTTTAGCCTTGATTGAATGGAATATTGTTTATATATAATTGATTGGCCACCAATTATGTGTTTTAGGTATTAGATGAAGGATTGAGAGATGAAGTCTAATGCTGGAACAATTTAATTAAGGACTTAGGTGAATTAGAAATATAACCTAAGAAAAAGATTATTTTAATTGTAACAAGATTATTTGAAGAGGTTTGAATGCGAGAGCTTATTTTCTTGACTCAATTAATTAAGTTACTTGAGATCTAATCTTTGAAATTAAATTGGTTGAGAGGAATAACCGTTCATACATATAAATTAGTAGAGAAGTGCAAACCCTAGACCTTTCTATAAGTGAATCAATACATCAGCTTAGTTTACTTTTATTATTTTAAACTCCAATCATCTATTTTCATTAGTTGTTAGCAATTTAAATTTATTCTAATATGTTATTAGCAACCTAATAATCAATTAGCTTATCTAGCTTCATTGAGAGACGACCTTGGGGCGATCACCTTTGCTACAGCTACCTCGTATACTCTCGAGTGACGCTTATAGTAGAGTTAATTCGAGAGCAACAAGTTTTTGGCACCACTGCCGGGGAAGCTAATTGGCGTAGTTGTTTATTAGGCATAAATATTATAGATTGTTTTTCATTATTTACTCTTTATTTTATTTGTCTTTTGCTTTTAATATTTCTTTTTTCCATAAATTTTGTTTATGCAAGGCAGGAGATCACTTGGAGGAGAGCTATACCCAGTCATTCCAGAAATTCAGAGAGTGAAAAGGAGCAGGGAAGAGTTTGAACTGTACACCGAATTTGATACTACAGAAGAGGACACTTCTGATTTTGAGTCAGAATCTACACAATCTACCAACATGGGAGAAGAAAGGCAAAGAACTATGAGAGATTTTGCTAGACATGTCATTGGAACTTCCACCTCTTGCATAAGATTGACAGATGCAGCAAGAAATTATGAATTGAAGAACATCCATTACAACATGGTGCCATCGTTCTATGGAGTTCCAAATGAAGATCCTTTGAACTTTATTCGGGATTTCTATTCCACCCTCAACACTTTTCAATTGGGAGGACTAACAGAGGACCAGTTGAGGATGAGATGTTTCCCGTATACATTGAAGGATAGAGCAAAGAGCTGGCTTATGATGCTGCCCAAAAATTCTTTGACAACTTGGGAGCAAGTTTATAATAAATTTATGGGCAAGTTTTACTCACATCAGAAGACAGCTGAATTGAGAGGGAAGATTGCTACATTCTCTCAATTTGAAGGAGAACCATTTCATGAGGCTTGGGACAGATTTAAGATGTTATTGATCCAGTGTCCACATCATCACTACCCACTTCAACTTCTTAATCAGTTTTTCTATGATGGTCTAACCCAGCAATTTCAGAACACTGTTGATAACGCAGCTGGGGGAGCTATGGGAGAAAAGACAGCTGATGAAACTTATGAGATCTTTGAGATGTTGGGAGCTAATTCTCAACAGAAAAGTGTAAGAGGAAGAAGTAAAGGGGTGAATCAATTGGAAGCCAATAGTGAGATGGTCAATCAAATAGCTGAATTGACAAGGCAGGTGCAGATGCTGAATATGAAAAACAACACTTCTTCATCCACTCAAGAAGTGTGTGGAATTTGTGGAACTTTCAGGCATGGAGCAAATATTTGCCTCTCCGCATATGAGTCTTATGGTATTAAAGCTGAGCAAGTCAATGCTATGGGGGGATATCAACCAAGGGCCCGGAATGATCCTTATTCCAATACTTACAATCCTGGTTGGCGGAGTCATCCAAATTTTTCCTAGGCAACAAATAATTCTCAACAGCCTTTCCATTTGCTCCAGAGACAGAACCAACCGCAGGGTTAATCTTCAAATCAAAGGCAGCTTAAGATAGAGAGTTTGGAGGAAAGTTTACAGGCTTTTATCCAAGTCAGTGCTAAAAATCAAGAGATGACCAACAAGAGGCTGAATTCATTAGAAGAATCTTTTAAGAAAGTGGAGACTCAAGTAGGGAAACTTGCACAACAGATGCAGATTCAACAAAAAGAAAAATTTCCAAGTCAACCTGAGCAGGCACAATCAGTGACTGTTCTTAGAAGTGGCAAGGTAATTAACAATAATGTTGAAAATAATTTTGTGAATGCAGGTGACCAAAAGAACAAGAAGGAAGGAGAACCAGAGAAAAAAGGTGCTGGAGAAAGATCAATGGAGAAATCCCCTTCAGCAGATTTACACAAGGCAAGCAATCCATACCGGCCACCTATACCATTCCCCAGCAGGTTGAAGAATGATAAACAAGATAAGCAATTTTCTAACATCTTCAACATGCTGTCTAAGGTAAGTATTAACTTACCCTTACTTGAAGCAATAAAGAACATGCCAGCTTATGCCAAATTCTTCAAAGAATTGATCACCAAGAAAAAGAGGTATGAGCCGAATGAAAAGGTGATAGTTTCAGAGGTAGCTAGTGCTGTTCTGCAGCATAAACTACCTCCCAAGCTAAAGGATCCTGGGAGCTTTATAATTCAACTTACTATGGGGAATGGAAAGGGGACTGATGGCATGTGTGATCTAGGAGCCAGTGTAAATTTGATGCCTTATTCTGTGTATCAAGAATTAGAACTAGGGGAACTTAAACCAACCAAAATGGTGTTGCAATTAGCTGATAGATCTCTTAGATTCTCGAAAGGGGTTATAGAAGATGTGTTAGTTAAGGTTGGAGGGTTGATAGTACCTGTGGATTTTATAGTTCTTGACATGGAAGGAAGTAACCCTACACCATCAGCACACACTATTTTGCTGGGTAGGCCTTTTATGGCTACTACCAACACCTTAATAGATGTTAAAAATGGTAAATTATCAATGACTGTCTTGGGACAAACGGTTGAATTTTCTATTTTTAACACTTCTCCCATCCCTACAACTGCTTTATATGAGGATTGTTCTTTAATTAATTGTGTTGACGCAGTTGTTTCAGATGTTTTCTTGCAGACAGGTTCCTCGGATAAATTGGAGGTGGCACTGACTTTAGATCGTGGTTTGGATATTTTTGATTCAGAAATAGTCAGTTGCCTTGAGACATTAGAGAGTGCTGAAATAGAGGAACTTAAGGAGGACCCATTATTTGAACTTCCCTCCATTCAAAAGGAAGAGAAGAATCCTTCATCAGAGTTAGATGAGCTGAGGAATGAGGCATATGAGAGCTTGAGGATTTATAAGGATCGCACTAAAGCACTTCATGATAGATTTATTGTGTGAAAGACTTTGAGTCCAGGTATGAAAGTTTTACTTTTTAACTCTCATCTCCTTTTGTTTCCAGGTAAACTCAAGTCTCGATGGAGTGGTCCTTTTGAGATAACTCAGGTATATCCTTCTGGTACCATTGAATTGCTTAACTCTCGAACAAATGAGACTTTTAAAGTAAATGGACAGAGAGTTAAGCCATATAATGAAGGATTTCAAGAAGTGAGGATCATTGACAGCACTTTGATCTACGATCCCTAAGTCTTGCAGAGATGTCCAGCTATATGACATTAAAGAAGCACTAAATGGGAGGCAACCCATCGCTTTGCATTTCTTTTTCATAGTTGTAATTTTAAATTTAGCAATTTTGATTTTATTTTTGGTTTAAATAAATGGAATGGGTGCTTTGATCGGTTTTTATTTTTCTAATGTGTTTCAGGGTGGATCGAGGAAGAGGTTTGCAATTTCTTTAAGATTTGGTGATATAAAAAAATTAAAACAAAATAAAAATATATAAAAAAAGAGTCAAAACACAAAAGGTGACACGGCCAAGGAGCTTGGCCGTGTCCTTGGCCGTGTCACATGGGACACGGCCAAGCTTCACCAAAAAGCTCTTTCTTTTGGATTTTGCAAAGTTTTTTTCACAGTAGGTGACACGGCCAAAGAGCTTGGCCGTGTCCTTGGCCTTGTCACATGGGACACGGCCAAGCTTCACCAAAATGTCTTTGTTTTTATTTTTTGCAACTTTTCCTCACAGTATCAAACACACCCTTGGGACACGGCCAAGTCACTGGCCGTGTCCCTCAAAACACACTAGACATGGCCAAACTCACCCGAGCTTGGCCGTGTCCCTTCACTTTTACACTTTAAAAACACGATTTTTGCACTGTTTGCTCATTCCAATCCCTAGATCTGTTTTGTTTTCTCTCTCTCTCTCGACTTCTCTCTCTCCCAAAACTCCATTGTTGTGTTTCAAAAGCTTCAAAACCTCCATTAAATCTCAATTTTCTTCACCAAAACTACAATTAATCCATTAAATCTTCTTCTTCTTTCACAAAAGATCAATTTAATCGGTTTAAATCTCAAATTTTTTCAGATATTTCAAGATGCCAAGAACGAAGATGGTTTCCCACCGCAAGAAGAAGAGACCTACAACTGAAGGTGCATCTTCATCTTCATCGGTTTCATCTTTGAAGAGAGCAAATCTTTTGGCTCAGGGTTTCTTCCCTACGAGGTATGTCAATGATGAATCCCTTAATGCTCTTAATATTAGGGATAATTTTAATCATTATGTTCAAATCCTTGGGTGGGAGAACCTAGTCTCCTTGTGACCTTTGCAATTTCAAGAGCTTACTTTGGAGTTCTTAATTTCTCTTAATGTTGAAGGAGATGCGCATAAAATTTGCTCTAGGTTGAGTTTTAAGTTGTTTGGAAAATCAATTGTGATTAGTATTGAACAATTAAATGGTATATTTGGTTTCCATCAACATGGTGAAAGGTCGGTACCTAAGGAATTTAAACAACAATTTGCTTGGGGAGCATTAGGCTCGGGGACTTATGTGGCCAAATCGACCAAAGCAACTAAATTGAGCAATCCCGCTTTGAGGTATTTGCATCGTTTTATGTCTTGCGGATTCTTTGCTAGGAAGGAAAGTCCGGGTGTAGTGGAACTAAGTGAACTATTTTTCTTAGATTGTTTGGTTAATGCAGTGCCTATTAGTTCTGGCTATTGGTTAGCTGATGTTTTTGATAGTGTGGCAAACAAGAAGAAGGGGGCTATCTGTATTGGAGGATTGGTTACCTCATTGACCATAGCCCTTTTTGATGATTTTGACCCGAGTACCTGTCACATAACTAGAATTACGGGTAATGATTCATTGGATTTAGCTACACTAGAGAAGATGCATATGGTGGTGCATAGGAGAGGGGCTTATATGATGCCTTCAGCTGAGCCAGAAGTACCGGGGGACAGACAGAAGAGAACTTGAGTTCAAGAGGAGTCCGATTCAGATTCTCTTGATTTAGATGAAGATGCTCCAGTCTCGGATAATCAGGAGATACTTAATAGGATTGAGGCCCTGGAGAGCAAGGTAGACCGTAACCATGCTGCGGTCTTGCAACAGTTGGATCAAATTAATAGCAACCTTGCTAAGATTTTGAGTCTTCATCCCTCGGCTGCATCATCTTCACATCCTCCTTCACCGTAGATGGCATTGGCTCTAATCTTTGGAGAGATTTTCCTTACTTTCTTGTGTTTAGTTATTGCATATTTTTGTTATTTTTTGTTTTTGTTTTTGATGTTAACATTTTATATTTTGGATATTTTATTTTATATATTGTATTTTGTTTTTGAACATTTGTGTTTGTGATGAAAAGTTAGGGTTTTGCCTCACCAGGGACCGATGGAAAACAGGTTGAACCTTAACCCTTTTTCTTTATTATTCTTGTTTTCCATTGAGGACAATGTAAATTATAAAGTGTGGGGTAAGCTTTTAGCTTTTCTTTAATTTTTGTTTTGTTTGTCGTCTTGGTGTGTTATATTGTATGTTGTGCATGGCATGATTGTTGAAAACTTATTGACTTTTCTGTGATTCTGGCATTATAGTTGAGACTTTAGTATCAACATAGAGATTAGCATTTGAATTCATTCAGGATCAATTTTCACATTATGCAATTCATGGCATATAAATCTTTGAAAACCCACCTTTGTGAGTTTTGAGCCTCATAGATTAAATGTTATTGTCAATTAAATTTCTTTTCTTAAGTGTGCACCTTCATGATTTTGCATCTCTAGATTTGTCAAACACGGCCAAGCTTCCTCCAAGCTGCCCGTGTCACTCACCACTCCAAAGAAGAACAGAAGAAAATCACACAGAAGCGAACACCCTCAAGGGACACGGCCAAGCTTATGGCCGTGTCCCTCCAATCATCTCAAACATGGCCAAGCTTGTCTAAGCTTGGCCGTGTCACTCAAGGATTAAACGAAGAAAGAAAAAGCAGAGTTTTAAGCGAGGTTTCGTATAAATTATGCGATTAGGGTTTTCAAGAAGGGAGTTGTTGTTGAGAGTTTGAGTTTAGTTCAGCCGTCAAAGAAAGAACTTAGGGTTTCATATCTTTCTTTCTTTGATATTTTGATTACACTTTGATTAAACTAGTCTAGATTAAATTTGTTTATGCCATTGCCACATTCTTCGAGCAAATTCTGAACAAGAGATTCTTCAGAAGCAAAAGAGAGTTATAATTTGGTTTTGTTCTCAAACTTTATCTCTTTAATTTCATTGGAATTGTATTTATGAATATTATTATGTCTAAATTGATTTCTTTGAATTTTAATGAGATGAGTATGTTTGATAATATCATTATGAACTAATTTGATCTAGTTTAGGGTTTGTATGGATCTGCTATGATTGTATGAATTGGTTATTACTCTTAACTAATTATTTCTTTAGCCTTGATTGAATGGAATATTGTTAATATATAATTGATTGGCCACCAATTATGTGTTTTAGGTATTAGATGAAGGATTGAGAGATGAAGTCTAATGCTGGAACAATTTAATTAGGGACTTAGGTGAATTAGAAATATAACCTAAGAAAAAGATTATTTCAATTGTAACAAGATTATTTGAAGAGGTTTGAATGCGAGAGCTTATTTCCTTGACTCAGTTAATTAAGTTACTTGAGATCTAATCTTTGAAATTAAATTGCTTGAGAGGAATAACCGTTCATACATATAAGTTAGTAGAGAAGTGCAAACCCTAGACCTTTCTATAAGTGAATCAATACATCAGCTTAGTTTACTTTTATTATTTTAAACTCCAATCATCTATTTTCATTAGTTGTTAGCAATTTAAATTTATTCTAATATGTTATTAGCAACCTAATAATCAATTAGCTTATCTAGCTTCCTTGAGAGACGACCTTGGGGTGATCACCTTTGCTACAGCTACCTCGTATACTTGCGAGTGACGCTTATAGTAGAGTTAATTCGAGCGTAACATCTATGCACATTCACCACTCGGTTTGTGTTCATGTTGGTACCAACTCTCCTTTCTCATTCTAAACCACAGTCAAACCTGCTTTTTTTTGCACGATGTGAATGAGACTAACCCACTCACTATCAACAATGGGGTAGATTACCCCTTCATCAAGCAATTTTAGAACCTTCTTTTTCACTACTTCGCTCATATTAGGGTTAAGCCACCTTTGAGCCTCTCCCACCAATTTAGCTCCTTCCTCTAAAACTATCTTATGCATGCACATAGAGGGACTAATACCCTTGATATCACTCAACCCCTAACCAATAGCTCTCTTAAATTTTTTTAAAATTCTCATAAGTTTATCTTCCTCCTCGCTACTAAGAGTGGCAGAAATTATCACTGGTTATGAGTTGTTCTCCCTGAGAAAAACATGCTTTAAGTGCTTTGGAAGTTCTTTAAGTTCAACCTTCTTTGGTTGAATCTCCTCATTTGAACCCTGAACTTCTTCCTCCAAATTTAAAGCCTTCTCTAACTTGTCTCCACCACTCTCCTGCAAGAAAACTTCTTCAACAATATTATCAGTAAAATCAATGAAATAGCAGTCCTTATACAAAGCAATAGTAGGAATAGGAAAAGTGTTAAAAATTAAAAATTTTATAGTTTGACCTAAAATAGTCATGATCAATTTCCCATTTTTAACATCAATTAATGTGTTAGTTGTGGCCATAAAAGGTCTCCTTAACAAAATTGTATGTTTAAAATCTCTAGAAATTTTCTCCTCCATATCTAAGACAATGAAATCAATAAGTACAATCAAACCACCTACCTTAACTAGAACATCTTCTATGATTCCCTTAGAGTATTTAAGAGTTATATCCGCAAGTTGCAAAATCATTTTAGTTGGTTTAAGTTCCTCTAGCTCTAATTTCAAGTAAATAGAGTATGGCATCAAATAAATACTTGCTCCTAAATCACACATACCAATAGTTTCTTTCCCATTCCCCATAGAGATGCTAACTATAAAGCTTCCAGGATTCTTTAGTTTTGGAGGTAACTTGCATTGTAAAACAACACTTGTTACTTCTGAAACTATCACCTTTTCATTCAACTCATACTTTTTCTTTTTTGTGTTAAGCTCCTTAAAGAATTTGGCATAAGATGACATGTTTTTAATCACCTCAAGTAAGGGGAGGTTAATACTTACCTTTAAGAGCATATTATAAATTTCAAAAAATTGCTTATCATGCTTCTCATTTTTTAACCTGCTTCGAAAAGGAATTGATAGTCTGTACCAATTTGGAGATTTGTGCAGCTTTGGTGCGACTGATGTCTCCTCACTATCTTCCTTCAGCTCACTTGGTTGAGCTTTGTCATCTTGTATTTTCTCGCCATTCTCTTGCATTGTACCTGCATCCAAAGAATCAAGTACTTTACCACTTCTTAAAACTATGATTGCTTTGGCTTGCTTCAATTGGCTTGGAAATTTTTCTTTTTAATTAGCTTGCAGTTGATTAGCCACTTGAGTTTCTACCTTCTTAAGTGAGGCTTCTAAAGAGTCGAATCATTTATTGTTCACCTCTTAATTTTGAGTGCTTATTTGAATGAAAACATTCAAATTGTCTTTAAGTGAAGGTTTCTCGAGTTGCTCATGATTTGAACTTTGCCCTTGAAATTAGGGTCCCCTTGGATAAGGTTGGAATGAATGTTGAGGTGGAACTTGTTGTTGGTTCTTCCATGAAAAATTAGGGTGATTTCTCCAACCGGGGTCATTCCTTCCCCTTTGTTGGAACATTTCAAAAGCAAATGCTTACTCTTGCCCTTCTTGGAATTGGTCAAAGTTTGAAGGACATACATTTGCAGTGTGGCCAAACACACCACATGAGGCACATGATTCTTGGCTTGGCACTGGCAAGTTTCCTCCAGCATTCAACAATTTAACTTGCCTTGTCAACTCTGCAATTTGCCTTGCCATTTCTGAGTTTGCATTTGGCTCATATGCTCCTCTTCTCCTTTCTCCATTACTCTTTTGTTGAGAATTTGCTCCTAATATTTCAAACAATGAAACCATTTCAGCAGCTATTTTCTCACCTATTGCCCCTCCTGCAGCATTATCCATTGTGTTTTGACATTGTTGAGTTAGCCCATCATAGAAGAACTAATTGAGCAATTATTGTGGATAATAGTGATGAGGGCATTGAAACAATAAAGATTTGAAGCGATCCCACGCCTCATGAAATGGTTCCCCATCAAATTGGGTGAAAGTTACAATACTCCCCCTAAGCTCCTTTATCTTTTAGTGTGAATAAAATTTTCCTATGAATTTGTTATACACTTCGGTCCAAGTGGTCAAGGAATTCTCCGGTAAGGTCATCAACCATATTTTTGCCCTATCTTTCAAACTATATGGGAAATATCTCATTTTGAGTTCATCCTCCGTTAATGCTTGCAAAGGGAAAGTATGCAATGTTGTATAAAAATCTCAAATGAAGTTGAGAGGATCTTTATTCGGCAATCCATGGAAGGATGGCAGCATACTATAGTGAGTGCTTTTGAGTTCATAATTTTTTGCTGCGTTGCTCAACTGGATACATGATGTGGTTACTCCAATGATCGGTTAGGAAAACTCTTTCATAGGTGGTTTCTCTAAGTCACCTATTTCTACTTCCGTGTTCTCCTCAAATTGCTTGTCAGTTTCTTCTCCTTCTTATCCCAAAGATTCACTCCTTCGGTCCTTGGAAATCCATGAATATCGTCTATATATGAAACAAGTTCATTTTCTTGAGACCTTTGTCCTTGCATAAATCACCTAGGCAATTCAAAAAGGATCACTTTAAATAATTAAACAATTAAGGTAAAAGAATCAAACTACTAACAAAAACTGCCTTCCCCGGCAACGGCTCCAAAAATTTTTTACGCTTGACTAACACTACTACAAAGTAACACTCGCAAGCATATGAGGTAATTGTAGCAATGGTGATTTCCCCAAGGTCGTCTCACAAGGAAGAAATTATTTTGCAATAGTTTGATTAACAAGTAAATTTAAAAATAAGGGTCTGATGTTTGAAATAGTCGTGAAAAGCAATTAAAATTGAAAAGTTAAATGAGTGATGTTGTGCAAGGTTAATTCAATTTTAGGAATGGTGCATAGTGTTGTAGATCAATTTAATTAAAGCTTAATTCTTAAATTATCCATTAATATAACCTTGTATTTTAATTTGTTCCTTGAGTTTAATTAGTAATTACCAATTCATTAGTCTTCACATTTATGAATTAACAACAACCAATTGTTTTGAAATTGTAAATTAATAAAACCTTAGAACTTATATTTCTAATTCATTCTTAGGGTGGTTAATTACATAGTTTCAATATCGAATTTCACCTCTCAGTCCATCGTTCAATGTCAAGTGATCAATATGTGGCCAATCTATCAATCTAACTTTAAGTACAATGCAATCAACCAATAACAAGGTATACTAATGGAATTATCAAATCAAGTCATTTAATCAAATCTACTACAACCCAAGGTTTGAGTAAATTAGCTCATCATCAATTTAAAACAAATATTCATCTCAATATAAACCAAATCAAAATTATACATTATAATATTAATTTTCATAATAAAACAACAACAATCTAGAAATGAATTAAAGGAGAGAATATAAAAAATCCCTTGTAGACGCTAAGAGTTGAACTACTTATCTTCCTCCTAGTTTCCACCTTGATGTATGATGAACAACTTCCAAGCCATCTTCAATTAATGGCTCTCTTCTTGAAAGATGGAATGGTAACTCTCTCAAGCTTACAACTCCAATCAAGCTTTCTTCAAACCCTAATCTTCTAAAGAGCTTGCTCACCCAATTTAATCCTCAAACTTGATTAAGTCTTGTCTATGGAAGAAATGAAAGATGAATGGAAATGAAGATGAAGAGAGAATGAAGTCTTCTCTCCCAACACAAGAACCAAAAATTAAGAACAAGATATCCCTCTTCAAGCCCAACATGTATGTATATTCCATCCCCCTCCACTTCCAATTCTTTTTAATTTTTTAAGACAACAAGCATGTCTTGCCAACTCACACACTCCTATTTGTCTCCCACTTTTTTTTATTTAATATTTCATCCCATAAAATCATCCCTCTTTCACTCCTCTTTATCATTTCTTTTTAAAAGATATTGCATGTTGTCTCCCACTTGTCCCTCAACCAATCGTGAAAATAATTCGAGAAATCAAACAGGAAACAGCCAAGTCATGAGTGACTTGGCCGTGTCACTCAAACTTTCACTGGACACGGCCAAGCCATTAGGCCATGTCCATGACTGCATTCTTTCCCTTCTTTTCTTTTCCAAGTGTGACATGGCCAAAACTCTGGCAGTGTCATGTGACACGGCCAGTGGCTTGGCCGTGTCTTCTACTTGTGTTCACTTCTGCCATTTGCTTTGCTTCCTTTATTCTTTGGTCTTATCAAGTGGGACACAGCCAAGGCCTTAGCCGTGTCATGTGACACAGCCAATGGCTTGGCCTTGTCTCTTGACAGTGTCTGCCTCTGCCCAATTTTCCTAAAGGACACGGCTAAGCCAAGTTACCTTAGCTCATGTCCTGGTTCTTCCTTGCCTTTGATGAGTGACACGGCCAAGCTAAGAAGTGCCTTGGCCATGTCTCTTACTTTTCTATAAACTTTTATCCATTACTCAATTGTTTTGCAATTAACCTAAATTAAACACTTCAAACAATCTTTAAACACAAATTAAAAGAAAAATTAACTAAAAACCAATAAAATTACCCTAAAAATATAAATATAAATGATTGAAACAATGGTCAAACTAAATTTAGTCCAATTTTAAAAGGTTTAAACCTAGTTTATAGCTTTTAAATATGTTAGTCCATTTTTGAAAGGCCCAAATTAAATTGATTAAACTTATAGAACCCGAAATAAGCTCAAATTAAATTTGTTTGGTCCAAATATTGAAATTTTAGACCAATTTGAGCCGAGACGGGTCGAGGGCAACATTAGCCAATGCTCATGTCGACTGGCTCTATGTCGATTTTGATGTGCCCAATCGACATGAACCTTACGGCAATTTAATTTACTAATCAGGCTAGAATTGATTTAAAGCACGGATCAACAGATTGGGTTTAGGGTTAAAATTATTATCTGCCTATAAATATATGATAAAAGGCAGAAGCAAACGGAGAAAGAAATCAATAATTATCAAGAATTAGGATAGCAACAATTAGCACGGATTAGCAAGAAACACAGAGCAATTAGCAAAGCAACAACCATCAATACAATACACCAAAGGCAGTAACCACTGTCTTTATTTTACTTGGCCAGAATCCTAAATTGGTGCAGGCAGTAGCTTAGATCAACGTATAATTTGGTGGAGCCTTCAATGCAAGTTTTATTTCTAAATTCTTTAAAATTATAGCATGTCTCGTTTATTAATGTCATGAAGTTCATACTTATTGTGATTTTGTTTAAATATGGAGCTTTATATGATAATGCCATCAATTTTTATCTACTATATGTTCATTTAAACAAGTCCAGTAGCCATGCAATTATTCATCAAGAATCAACATTAAAGTGGCCTTGATGTTTTTACAGTAACCAAAATTTTATCAAAACCTTAAACCTATTTTTCAAATATCAAAACCCTAATTTTGTTTTCTAAAACCTAAAACCCTAAATCTATTTTCTAAAACCAAAACCCTAATTTTATTTTCTAAAACCTAAAACCCTAACTCTGTTTTCTAAAACCAAAACCCTAATTCTATTTTCTAAAACCCAAAACCCTAATTCTATAAAAAAACAAAAGCCCTAATCCAAAATCCTAATCCCTAACCCTAATCCAAAATCCTAATCCCCAGCCTTAATCTAAAATATCAACATGGAATATTTTATTTTTAAAACAATTCACTCGGATGGTTTAACCAATAGTTATATTTTCAAACTTAGAAATCAATCCATGATAATTCCCTTTAATTAAGTCTAAATCCATTGGTCCAACAAAAAGATAACTTTTATGCTATATCGAATTAAAATAAATAAAAAGGTTTATCATAAATAGATTTTCCATTTAGAAAAATAATTAATGATTCATGCCACAAATAAGCCCATGATTAATAAGTCTTAGTATAAAGTTAGGCCCAAAATTAATTTTCGGTATTCTATAATTGACCTAAATAGTTGTAAGCTCATTTAAAAAATTGTAATTTAGATGAAGTAAAAAATAATTTTGTTTCAACGCCCCTTGTAAAAAGATTTATTTAAAAATGAATTTGGGCTTTGTATTTAGGTTATGAGGTAGAAAAAAAACTTTCACCTATTTTTTGTGTCCAAATACTATTTTAAAAATTTTGAAAAATTTATTTTGGTCTTTTGGGCTTAAAGGAAAAAAAATTATTTTAAGCTTACAATATAATTAGGTCATATTTGAAAAAAAAAATAACTCAAATAAGCCATAGTTCAAACTAAGATATATCAATCATTGTCAAATAACAAGCACTTGGGTAAAAACCTAAGGAAAGTAACTAGGCCAATTACATGAGCTTTAGTCCTTGGGTTGAGTGGTTATGCCATGCTCTGTAACATCTAAAATTTTTTAAAAATTTCTAATTTTTAAAAAATTTGATAAAATAATTATAATTTAAAAGGATAAATTAAATTAATAGTTTTAAATGAAAAATGAAGGAATTTTAAATGAAAAAGTGGAATATATATACAATATATATGCAAAATATACATAACATATATAAAAGTCAACACTTTTTAAAAGAAAAGGGTATTTTGGTTATTAAATCTTATAAATTCAAAATTAATAAAATAATTCAAAAATAAATTAATTTTGAATGGAAGAGGGAAATTAGGACTTTTAATTTATTAAAAAAAATAATTAAATAATTAAATATTAAATTATTTTAATATATATATGTGGTTAAAAAAAAGATGAAAAGGAAAGAATACTAAAAATCTTCTTCTTCTTCTTCTTCTTCTTCTCAAGAACATGGCTTCCATGGATGTTTGAAGGCCAAGGATTTTGCTTCTTCCATACTCCATAAATTGAAGGAATTAACAAGTTTCAAGTGCATTTTTGGTGATTTCCACCAAAATTAGTAAGTTTCCATCTCTTTTCTTTGAATTCCTTGGAAATTTAGATTATGTGAGAATTTGAATTTTTATATAGTATGTTATAATTGTTAGAATTGGTGTGCATGATGTTATTTTGGGTAGTTAACAATGATTCTAAGGTTAGATTGAAGAGATGATGGAGTTTGGTTAAAGAATGGTGAAGAGAGAGAATTTAGGGTTATGGATTTTTGGGGTTTTCAAAACATGAATTTTAATTGTGCAAATTGATTCCAAATGAGTTGTTTCATAAACAAGTATTTTAAATTCAAATATTGGATTTGGTGGTGTTGGGTTGGAGTTTGAGAATGGAAGTGGAGATTTAGGGTTTTGGAAAAGTGATTTTCCAAAGTGGTTGAATTGTGTAATTTTATTTGTTTAAGCATATTGTTTAGTATTAAAAGTGATGAATATAAGCTTGGAATGAGCAATGGATTGTGTTGGAATGGAAAACCTTCAATGGGGGAAGGTTATGCCATTTTTGAGATTTTGTGTATAAGAGTGTATTTTTATAATGTAAATGATTTAAATGTATTAAAATATGTTTTTAATAATATAAATAAACTTAAAACACTAATTTAATTGTAGTAGAATGGAATTCCAATGTTGAAGTAAGGAAAGGCTAAATTTTTAAAAATTTGTAGGAGTGATGTGTAATTATAATTTAATGTTGGAAATGCCATTAAATGTGATACTAAATGATTATTTGCTATCACATTTGGTTTAGGCATTGAGGGAGATTGATTTGCTTCATCCAAGTGGTGAAGGGCAAGTTAGAAAGATTGGATTGAAGGTTGTTTTTATCTTGCTTTGGGTTCCTAGTGTAGGTATGTACAAACTTTGAATATAATGTCTATATTTGCATAACATTTGGACTTAACACATTTTGGTTGAAAAATGTGTTAAGCTACTTGGTTCATTGATTGTGTATAAATAATATGCTATGACATTTGTAATGTCATATATGAGTTAAATGCATTGTGAAAAGCCATTGATAATGGCTAATTTGTGTAACATGTGAAATATGCATATTATGTGAAAATACCCAAAGTAATTGGGTAATGTGTTGTGAATGCAAAAATGAGATATGTGTAATAATGAAATGAATTGATATTGATAAAAATGAGAAAAGTGAGAAAAATGAGAAAGATGTGAAAAATGAGAAAAGTGAGAAAAAAAAAGTGAAAATAAGGCAATGTGCCTAGATTAAATATGTAAAAATGAGAAAGAGATTAATAATGAGAAATATGAATAAATTGTGTGCCTAGTATGTTATTCAATTTTCAAAGTTTTGGGTTTGGCGGCATGCCTATGATTGCCTACGGGCTATACGCTGGAATGGTGAAAAGACTGGGTCGTAAGCCAGGCCAACTAATAAATATGATATTTTTGGGGTGAAAAGACTGGGTCGTAAGCCTCAAAAACTGTAGTAGTCTAGCCGGGTTGAGGACTAAGATACTGGGGCCTAAGGGTCTAGCCGGGTTGAGGTCCAAGAGACTGGGGCTGTTACATTATCCATGGATATATATATTGCCTACGAGGCTAGACACATGGTGTCATTATGGACCAAAGCAGTAACTCTGAAATTTGAATAGCATATTAGATCCTTTTTGGGCCCATGCTTGTCTTTGTTTGAATGTGAATTATGAATTATGATACAATTGAGTAATATAATGTTATGAGTTGTGCATATGAAATATTTAAAAAAAATATAAGAAAGTGGATTGATGTGACATCTATATGCATTATGCATTTGGTATTGCATTGAGTTATATTGTTATTATCAAAGTTTTTACCACTAGGCTTCGGCTTAGCGCAATTGTTTCCATCGCGCAGGTGACAGGGTAGACCCAGTTGAGCCAGAGAGTTCTTCTAGACCAGGTCGGGTCTAGACTTGTAGTTGAGCTTGTAGAGTTGCTATCGAGATCAGAAACACTGCTAGCAACATGTATATATTTTTATGTTGTTGTACATTTTGAGTTTTATGCATAATATATTATGTTTTGAATTTTACGTATTGTATATTATAAAGAATGTTTAGGTCAATGTATTTGAAATGGGAGAGTAAGTGTGTTTTAAATTATATATATATATATATCTATATGTATAAATGTTTGAGAAACTTGGTGAAATTGAGAAGTATGGTTGAGATGGTGATTGGAAATTATTTGGGAGTGTTTTCTTTTTTGCAGGTTGTGTTTTGATAAATTTTGGGATATCCAAAATACAGACAAAACTCTAGCGAATTTTTTCCAGAGATTTTTATATATATTATTTATTTTGGGTTCTTGTAACAAGTAAATAATATTTATATTCTATTTAATTTTTATATATTTAGAATTTGAAATTTTAAATTGGAAATGTAAAAAAAAATTAGTAAATCCGTCTGTGACATTTTTGTACCGTATATGCATATTTTACATATGCTAGAAATATGTTTTGTACGTATCTAGGGTATAAGGGTGTTACATTTGTTTTGGTATCAGAGCCTAGGTTTGAGGTTCTCGACCTAGGTGGGATGATAGAGGGAGAAAATGGGGGATTTGAAAAATAGTTTTTAATTGTAATACATGCATTGGCACTGACAGTTTCTGATCTCTGATATAGTATTTTCTGCTTTGTTTGCAGATATAGGTAGTTATGGCGTCTCGGCCGCATCAGGCTGATGAGGGTAGTGCAGAGAGTGTGGCTCCAGATGAGGGTAGAGATGGAGCTAGAATTGTATCTGCTGGTGAGGCATCTATTTCTGTACCTGTGAGACTAGCAGCTGATGAGGTTATGCCTGGATGGGTATGGCATATGGTAGAGTTGTTGAGGCAGGCTCCAGTTCCGCAACCGCCACAGCCACAGCCGCAGCCGCAGTTACCGGTGAGGCAGTATGACAAACTGAGAAAGTATGTGGCTGAGAACTTTGTTGGTACTACAGACTCTGCTGGAGTAGAGCAGTGGCTAGACCGGGTTCAGAGGATATTTATTCAGTTACGGGCCAGTCCAGAAGAGAAGTTTGATTATGCCAGATCTCTTCTGCAGAGAGATGCATATGATTGGTGGAAGACGATTCCACATGCTCTGGATGATCCACCAGTTCTGACCTATGATGATTTACTGCGGGAATTTGAGCAGAAGTATACTCAGAGAGAGTATAAAGATTCAAAGAAGATGGAATTCCTGAGTCTGAGACAGGATACCAGGACAGTGACCGAGTATGAGATCGAGTTTATCCGGTTGAGTCACTATGCTAGTGGGATCATTTCTGACGAGTTTGACAGGTGTAGGAGGTTTGAGGAGGGACTGAGACCCTCTATCATGTGCATCATCGTAGGCTCTCGGTATCAGGATTTCTCCCAGTTAGTTGCAGCTACCAGGAGTGTTGAGAGGGCGCAGAGTCTTGCAGCAGCTGCCAGGGTTGAGGAGACCAGAGTTAGGAGACCCTAGAGCGAGGCAGGGTCTTCATCAGTGAAGAGAGGTAGAGGGGGACATTTTCAGAGGTTTAGTAGGAGTCAGGGGCAGTTTGGCAGGTCAGTACAGCAGCAGAGACAGAGACAAAGACCTGCAATTTCAGTGGTTATTGCTCCGACCCCAGTGGCTCAGAGACCTACTCCACCTACTTGTGTTCATTGTGGTAGAGTACACGGAGGTGTCTGCTGGTGGAGAGGTGCTTCGAGAGTGTGTTTTAGATGTGGGTCATCAGACCATTTTATCAGAGATTATCCTGAGCCACCAGAGGTTAGGTAGGCAGATGCTGTATCTTCTCGACCCAGTGTCAGAGGGGGTCGTGGTGGCAGAGGTTTTAGTAGAGGTGGTCGCCCTAGGTTTAGTCAGAGAGGAGGCTCTACATCCGGAGGTAGTAGGCCAGATGAGGTTGGGCCATCTCAGCTGGTTTATGTGATGCAGAGGTAGCCGGATGCTTCAGCCAACGTTGCGGGTGCATTTTCTTTATTTGGTATTTCAATCCTTGCTCTATTAGATCCTGGATCTACGCATTCATACATAAGTGCATCCATCTTGCCTGTGTCTGAATTGCATTCTGAGTCCCTAGGATTTGATGTTTTGGTGACAAATCCTTTAGTGCATAGTGTTGTGGTGAGTAGGGTGCACCGAGATAGTCCAATTGTTGTTCAAGATGAGGAGTTTCTCGGTGACCTGATTGAGATGCCTTTTAGAGAATATGATCTGATTTTGCACATGGATTGGTTATCCAAGCATGAGGCTGTGGTAGACTGTCAGAATATGTAACACCCTTTCCCGACCTATGAATAAGTCGAGGAGGAATGCTACATCGGGATACGAGCTCTGGTTATGTCAGCTTACTTAATGTTCCTTATAAAAATTTTCCAAAAATTTTGACGGAGTCTCCCTTAAAATTCTAGGTCCCAAGTGTCGACAAAACTGATTTTTCTTATTTTTGAAAAACATTTTGTTTCACAATTCAACGCAAGCACACTCCCAATAATCCACCCTTATAACCTCAACTACAATCCTGTAAGAAGAATTCACACTTCTATATTCACAACCCAACTCAATTTAAAACCATACAGTTATTATACATTACTAGATTTACATGCTACATCAAGTTATCTCTTTGTATTGTTCAAATAAGTACATGCCAGTTTCTAATACCAAAATACAAAATGAAGCACCACCTAAGTTTGTTGATGACCGACAGATCGCAGGACTTCTCTGCTCGCTACTGGCTCCTTGCTAATAACCTACGAGTTTAGAAGAAACTAAACTCGCTAAGCATTGCTTAGTGGGTACTTTAACTAATTACGGAAAATAAATAATAAAGCATAATGCACTTTTAAAAGCAATGAGTCGTATTGAAAAATAATATCACAGTAAAAACAATCCATACATGTCATATATTCAGTTATTATCATTTTATCAGTTCGCTCCACAAGATAATTTGGTAGACTAACGTATGGTAAGGAACTAACTGAAACAACTGTATATATATTCTGTGGCTATGGACCTAAAAAATTACGGACCAATCCCTGTGGAATCTGTGGCCGAAGCCCTCGGACCGGAGTCCTATATAACTCGGGCGATTGCCCTATATAACTCGGACCGGAGTCCTATATAGCTCGGGTCGTCACCCTATATAACTCAGACCGAATTCCTATATTAAAGCAGTACTGCATATAGTATAATATATCATACCCTTACCCTACTCAGTACTATCCCAGATACTAGTGGAGCCAAAATTTTCATGCCATTTCTTAATCAAATATGCATTATACAATTATCGACTTATGTTTCTTATATTATTTCAATGTGAAATATCATATATTGTCATTTTAATAACATATTATGCTCATTTATATGCATAAGGAATCAATTGGATTACTTTTGAAAAATGACCAAATGAATATTAGCAAAATGACCATATGAATAGTAAATTCTGGTTTTGGACTCAACTTGATCCTTATTTTGAAAACTTGTATAAAATAATCTACTTGACTAAAAACTCTAAAATTTTTACAGAATTTAGTTTTACATCTTAAAATCATTCCTTTAAAATTTCAGATCAAATTGGACACAAAATCTTGGTCAAGTAGTTCACCCAACCAGACTGCTCCAGTTGCGCTGCATCCTGGCAGCAGTTCTGAATTTTGTGAATTCCGTAAATTTAATTCAATCAATGTGGTTCCAAATTATTTTTCTCAAATACTAGACTCACTATACAACAACATATCCAAAATTCAATTGAAGACTATTTTTTTAAATTTTATTAAAAATCCGGAAACATGGCTGTCTCAATCAAGGTACCTCCTAGAGCAGGTCTAACAGAAATAATTTTTCCATAATCATAACCATTCCGAATTCAACTCAAAATATTTTTCAGTAATTTTAGACGCATTGAGGCACAACATATCAAAAATTAACTTTAAGAACATTTTTCTATCTTTAATTAAAAATCATACAAGTCACAGCATTTCACTAATTCTAAAACAGAAAAATTTCAAGAAAATGAACAAACAATTAGTTAAAGTACCAAACCTTGCTTTCCCTTTCTCTTCTTGTCTATTTCACTTCCTTTCCTCTCTAATCTCCTTGATTTCCTATGAATTTAACATGTCACATATGTAAGAACAAACCCTAGATATGAACATGATGCTACCTTATGATTTTCTAACAATCCTTTACTTATTCTTACTAATAATCACCATTTTCATCATTTCCTTTAAGTAGTTTATCCTTTTTCACCATAATCATCAACTTACTAATACTTTCCCAACACGAACATAATATCAAATCTTCCTAAACATAGCCTAATACCTAATTCTAATGAAAGAATAAGACTTAGGATGGTATCTTACCTTATTTCCTATTGAATTTCACTTGAAAAATGGCTTAGACTTGAAAATTTTCTCCTTGAAAATGGAAGGAAGGGGGGAGCACGACCTAAGGAAGAAGAAAAATGGTGATGGTGGTGTTTTTTGATCCTTTACTTGTGTTTGGAAGACCAAAATTAGTTGTTTATAATTTAATTTCCATTTAATTAATTTGTTTATTTTCAATGGCCATGATTTGTCCAACCAATTTGGACTTAATGGGTAGGATTTAGCCACTTGAAAGTGGCTTTTTGTTCTTTTATTCAATGACCATGATTTGTCCAACCCATTTGAACTTAATGGCTAGGATTTGGCCACTTGAAAGTGGCTTTTTGTTCTTTTATTCAATGGCCATGATTTGTCCAACCCATTTGGACTTAATGGCTAGGATTTGGCCACTTGAAAGTAGCTTTTTGTTCTTTTATTCAATGGCCATGATTTGTCCAACCCATTTGGACTTAATGGCTAGGATTTGGCCACTTGAAAGTGGCTTTTTGTTCTTTTAAATTTTTTCCTCCAAAGTTATATTTAATTACAAAATCGCCTCTCCGTTGGAAATGTCCAAAATGCCCTTGTCGGAAAATCGCCCGTAACTTACAAACCGTGCATTTTCGAAAAAAATCGTGCGCCACCATTACGACCCGATTAATCCCGAGAACACATTTATGGCATCCGTTAGGGTCACTATTAAGAACTGACACAACTTTTCAAAAAATTACTCTTAGGTCCTCGGCCTTTTGAAAAATTACCTTTAGGTCCCGTCGACTTCACGGGCCTCCTTTGCATACCGATTTTGTTTTTGACTATCTCGAGCCTCTATTTGACCACTTATTTATGTCCTTCTTGCCTAATACTCGACTACCTAAACTTTGGGATGTGACAGTTCTACCTCCCTTAATTTAAGTTTCGCCCCGAAACTTACTTATTTATGCATGATTCTTACGTGTAATTACACATCATCAATATAACTAATAATCATCACATATACACACATATGTACTCAAGACACTGATTTTAAACTTACGTACCTTCATTTCCTTCTTCTACTTTATTCTCTTTTGCCCTCATGTAATATATCCTGGCTGGCGCTCTCGATTCAGGGCGATCTACTGTCTCCTATCTTGTTCCTATTTGATTACTATCATTTTCTCTGCCTCTTCCTCTTTCTCGACCTTTACCGCTGCTACTTGCTACTTGTGTTCTTTCAGGAACTTTTGAAATCTCTGCCACATTTCTAGGATAATCTTTCTTAAGGTGATCAGTGGCACCACAAAGTATACAAGCTCCAGTAACTAACCAACATTCTCCCCTATGCTTTCGTCCACAATGCTCACACGAGGGGTATGGTGTATATTCAGTCCTTCCAGAACCTTTACTTGATCCTCTGCTTATTCCTCCCGTGCTGGCTGCTGAGGTAGCTTGAAAATTAGGTCCTTTAGATGGTCTTAAATTCTGCTTTACACTCATAAAGGATCCTTCACCCTTAGCTCTCTTGCTAGCAGACTAATGATTACCTGGGGCACTCTGTGCTTGCTCTCTTTTCTGTTGAATTCTCTATTGACGATTCCTCAGATTTACTTGCACCTTTTCAACATCCAACGCTTTAGCCACCAACTTTGAAAATTCTGTATTATCCAATGCCACTAGTTGTATCTTAATTTCATCATTAAGTCCTTCTAAAAATTTCTCGCATCGCTCAGCTTCAGTTTCTATTAACTTCTTTCCATACTTACTAAGGCACGTAAACTCCTTCTCATATTCTGATACCGTCATTCTGCCTTGTTTCAAATGAATGAACCCATTGCGCCTTGCAGTCAAATATGCATCAGTGATATACCTCTTTTTAAACTCACTCTTGAAGAATTCCCAAGTTCGCTGTTCTGGTGGAACCCGCTGCTACGTGGTATCCCACCATATGTACGCCTCCTCTGTCAGGAGCGAGGTAGCACAAACCACTCTTTCCTCCGGAGTGCATTGGAGTTGGTCAAGAACTCTAATGATACTATCTAACAAATATTCTGCTTCCTCATATCCCTCTTCACGACCAGCCTTAAATTCCTTTGCACCATACATTCTTAACTTCTCGATCGGGGGTTTCCTATCTCCCTCAGCAGCAGGGCCCCTTCCGGCCATTTGCTGAAAAGTTGTTGCAATCTGCCTATGATAAGTCTCCGGACCGGGTATTTCAGCTGCGGCTGACCCTGGTCTATGAATTTCCCGGCATCTGCAGACCCAGATGCTTGCGATTCTACGTTTCGTTCCATAGCTTGCCACGAATTTAGAGACATCCCACATTGACATAAATAGCTATCTGCTTAATTCATCAACATATAACTCGATTATCAATTCTTATCTGGCATGTACACCTACCTATTCATCATATAACTTTCTCCTTACTTTATCTTACATGGCACACATAGTTACTTACTTACTACCTATCTCTCAGAATCGACTAAACCAATGCTCTGATACCACAAATTGTAACACCCCTTCCCGACCTATGAATAAGCCGAGGAGGAATGCTACATCGGGATACGAGCTCTGGTTATGTCAGCTTACTTAATGTTCCTTATAAAAATTTTCCAAAAATTTTGACGGAGTCTCCCTTAAAATTCTAGGTCCCAAGTGTTGACAAAACTGATTTTTCTTATTTTTGAAAAACATTTTGTTTCACAATTCAACGCAAGCACACTCCCAATAATCCACCCTTATAACCTCAACTACAATCCTGCAAGAAGAATTCACACTTCTATATTCACAACCCAACTCAATTTAAAACCATACAACTATTATACATTACTAGATTTACATGCTACATCAAGTTATCTCTTTGTATTGTTCAAATAAGTACATGCCAGTTTCTAATACCAAAATACAAAATGAAGAGCACCACCTAAGTTTGTTGATGACCGACAGATCGCAGGACTTCTCTGCTTGCTACTGGCTCCTTGCTAATAACCTACGAGTTTAGAAGAAACTAAACTCGCTAAGCATTTCTTAGTGGGTACTTTAACTAATTATGAAAAATAAATAATAAAAGCATAATGCACTTTTAAAAGCAATGAGTCATATTGAAAAATAATATCACAGTAAAAACAATCCATACATGTCATATATTCAGTTATTATCATTTTATCAGTTCGCTCCACAAGGTAATTTGGTAGACTAACGTATGGTAAGGAACTAACTGAAACAACTGTATATATATTCTGTGGCTGTGGCCCTAAAAAATTGTGGACCAAGCCCTGTGGAATCTGTGGCCGAAGCCCTCGGACCGGAGTCCTATATAACTCGGGCGATTGCCCTATATAACTCAAACCGAAGTCCTATATAGCTTGGGTCGTCACCCTATATAACTAGGACCGAAGTCCTATATTAAAGCAGCACTGCATATATTATGATATATCATACCCTTACCCTACTCAGTACTATCCCAGATACCCAGTGGAGCCAAAATTTTCATGTCATTTCTTAATCGAATATGCATTATACAATTATCGACTTATGTTTCTTATATTATTTCAATGTGAAATATCATATTTTGTCATTTTAATAACATATTATGCTCATTTATATGCATAAGGAATCAATTGGATTACTTTTGAAAAATGACCAAATGAATATTAGCAAAATGACCATATGAATAGTAAATTCTGGTTTTGGACTCAACTTGATCCTTATTTTGAAATATTGTATAAAATAATCTACTTGACTAAAAACTCTAAAATTTTTACAGAATTTAGTTTTACATCTTAAAATCATTCCTTTAAAATTTCAGATCAAACTGGACACAAAATCTTGGTTAAGTAGTTCACCCAACCAGACTGCTCCAGTTGTCCTGCATCCTGGCAGCAGTTCTGAATTTTGCGAATTCCGTAAATTTAATTCAATCAATGTGGTTCCAAATTATTTTTCTCAAATACTAGACTCACTATAAAACAACATATCCAAAATTCAATTGAATACTATTTTTCTAAATTTTATTAAAAATCCAGAAACATGGCTGTCTCAGTCATGGTACCTCCTAGAGCAGGTCTAACAGAAATAATTTTTCCACAATCATAACCATTCCAAATTCAACTCAAAATATTTTTCAGTCATTCTAGACGCATTGAGGCACAACATATCAAAAATTCACTTCAAGAACATGTTTCTATCTTTAATTAAAAATCATACAAGTCACAGCATTTCACTAATTCTAAAACAGAAAAATTTCCAGAAAATGAACAAACAATTAGTTAAAGTACCAAACCTTGCTTTTCCTTGCTCCTCTTGTCTATTTCACTTCCTTTCCTCTCTAATCTCCTTGATTTCCTATGAATTTAACATGTCACATATGTAAGAACAAACCCTAGATATGAACATGATGCTACCTTATGATTTTCTAACAATCCTTTACTTATTCTTACTAATAATCACCATTTTCATCATTTCCTTTAAGTAGTTTATATCCTTTTTCACCATAATCATCAACTTACTAATACTTTCCCAACACGAATATAATATCAAATCTTCCTAAACATAGCCTAATACCTAATACCTAATTCTAATGAAAGAATAAGACTTAGGATGGTATCTTACCTTATTTCCTATTGAATTTCACTTGAAAAATGGCTTAGACTTGAAAATTTTCTCCTTGAAAATGGAAGGAAGGGGGAAGCACGACCTAAGGAAGAAGAAAAGTGGTGATGGTGGTGTTTTTTGATCCTTTACTTGTGTTTGGAAGACCAAAATTAGTTGTTTATAATTTAATTTTCATTTAATTAATTTGTTTATTTTTAATGGCCATGATTTGTCCAACCCATTTGGACTTAATGGCTAGGATTTGGCCACTTGAAAGTGGCTTTTTGTTCTTTTATTCAATGGCCATGATTTGTCCAACCCATTTGGACTTAATGGCTAGGATTTGGCCACTTGAAAGTGGCTTTTTATTCTTTTAAATTTTGCCCCCAAAGTTATATTTAATTACAAAATCGCCCCTCCGGTGGAAATGTCCAAAATGCCCTTGTCAGAAACCGTGCTTTTTCGGGAAAAATCATGCGCCATCATTACTACCCGATTAATCCTGAGAACACATTTATGGCATTCGTTAGGGTCACTATTAAGAACCGACACAACTTTTTGGAAAATTACTCTTAGGTCCTCGGTCTTTCGAAAAATTACCTTTAGGTCCCGTCGACTTCACGGGCCTCCTTTGCACACTGATTTTGTTTTTGACTATCTCGAGCCTCTATTTGACCACTTATTTATGTCCTTCTTGCCTAATACTCGACTACCTAAACTTTGGGATATGACAGAAGAAATGTGTTACTTTGAGAACACGGGATGGTAGGGATGTTGTAGTATCTAGTTAGCAGAGGTATCATTCATCTATGTTTGTTTCAGCTGTTTCAGCTGGTAGAATGATTCGGAAGGGATGTGAGGCTTATCTTGCTCATGTTGTAGATACTAGAGTAGTGGAATCCCTGCTTGAAAGTATACCCACAGTTGCCGAGTTTCTAGATGTTTTCCTTAATGAGTTGCCAGGGGTACCTCCTGAGAGAGAAGTGGAGTTTGGTATCGATTTGTTGCCTGTTACCACTCCTATCTCTATTACCCCTTATCGGATGGCACTTGCTGAGTTGAGAGAGTTGAAGGTGCAGTTGCAGAAGTTATTGGATAAAGGGTTTATCCGCCCTAGTGTGTCCCCGTGGGGAGCGCCTGTGTTGTTTGTGAAGAAGAAGGATGGCACCATGAGATTGTGTATTGATTATAGGCAGTTGAATAAGGTGACCATCAAGAACAAGTATCCTTTGCCTCGGATAGATGATCTCTTTGATCAGTTGAAGGAAGCAGCAGTATTCTCTAAGATTGATCTGAGATCAGGGTACCATCAGTTGAGAGTCAGAGATGTGGATGTACCCAAGATAGTTTTTCGTACGAGGTATGGGCATTATGAGTTTCTGGTGATGCCCTTTGGATTGACGAATGCACCAGCAGCTTTTATGGAATTGATGAACAAGGTATTTAGACCATATTTAGATCAGTTTGTGGTGGTTTTCATTTATGACATCTTGGTGTATTCGCGTAATGAGGAGGATCATGATAGGCATTTGCGGATCGTATTGCAGACTCTGAGAGAGAAGCAGTTGTATACTAAACTGTCTAAGTGTGAGTTCTGGCTCAATCAGATAGCTTTTCTTGGTCATATGGTTTCAGCAGAGGGTATTAGAGTTGATCCGAGTAAAATTGAGGCTATCTTGAATTGGAGTCCATCAAAGACTGTGGTAGAGGTTAGAAGTTTTCTGGTATTGGCAGGCTATTATCGTCGGTTTGTGAAGGGTTTTTCTATAATAGCTACACCACTCACCGGATTACTTCAGAAAGGTGTTAAATTTGTGTGGATAGATCAGTATCAGGCGAGTTTTGAGCAGTTGAGGGAGATGTTGACTCAAGCTCCTGTCCTTACCCTGCCTGTGGAAGGTAAACCATATGTGATATATAGTGATGCTTCACACAATGGTTTAGGTTGTGTTTTGATGTAAGAGGGTAGAGTCATTGCTTATGCTTCTCGACAGTTGAAATCGCATGAGCTGAATTATCCAACGCATGATTTGGAATTAGCAGCAATAGTCTTTACCTTGAAGATTTGGCTGCATTATTTGTATGGGGAAATGTGTTTCATTTATATAGATCACAAGAGTTTGAAATACCTGGGTGTTCAGAAAGAGCTTAATCTTCGGCAAAGGCGGTGGTTAGAGTTGATTAAAGACTACGACTGTTTGATTGATTATTATCCTGGTAAGGCAAATGTTGTTGCTGATGCCTTGAGTTGAAAAATCTTTGGCAGGTTTGACTACTTATTCACTCTCGTTTCTTGTTGAGTTGAGAGCATTGCATGCTAGATTTGAGTCTTCTGATGATGGTGCTTTGATGGCTCAGAAGCAGTTAAGGCCAGTCTTGTTGGATCATATTAGGTAGGCTCAATTAGCAGATGAGAGAATTCAGAAAATTGTGCTGGTTTGTCAGAAAGGGGAAAGTCGAGACTTTTATGTGAGGGATGATGGCAGTGTATGGTACAGAGATAGATTGTGTATTCCTGATGATGCAGAATTGAAAAGAATGATATTAGAGGAAGCACATCAGTCACTTTTTGCTATGCACCCTGGGAGTACCAAGATGTATCAGGACTTGAAGCGACATTATTGGTGGTCAGGTATGAAGAGGGACATAGCAGAGTTTGTATCCAGATGTCTCACTTGCTAGAAAAGTGAAGGCTTAGCACCAAGTTCCTTCAGGATTGCTCCAACCTTTATCAGTGCCAGAGTGGAAATGGGAGCGAGTGACAATGGATTTTGTGACTGGATGACCTTTGACTTAGAAGAAGCATGATGCAATCTAGGTGATAGTTGATTAGATGATGAAGAAAGCTCATTTTCTTCCAGTTCGGATGGATTATTCTCTTGAGTATATCAATGAGATAGTCAGGTTGCATGGAGTCCCAGTTTCTTTGGTGTCGGATCGAGATTCCCAGTTTACTTTGAGGTTTTGGAAGAGTTTGCATAATGCTCTGGGTTCTCGATTGCATTTTAGTACTGCTTTCCATCCTCAGACAGATGGACAGTCAGAGAGAGTGATACAAATTTTGGAGGATATGTTGAGGAGCTGTATCATTGATTTTACTAGGAATTAGGACAGATTTTTGTCATTAATTGAATTTGCTTATAACAACAGTCATCAGTCAAGTATTGGAATGACTCTTTATGAGGCTTTATATGGCAGGAGATGCAGGACACCTTTGTGTTGGGATGAAGTTGGAGAAGGTAAACTGGTTGATCCCGATTTGATTAAGGAAATAGAGGAGAAAGTGAAGGTGATTCGGGGTCGTTTGAAAGCAGATTCAGACCGATAAAAATCTTATTCATATTTAAAGAGAAGAGACATAGAGTTTAGTGTGGGAAGTAAAGTGTTTCTGAAGGTGTCTCCATGGAAGAAGATTTTGAGATTTGGCCGCAAAGGGAAGTTGAGTCCTCGTTTCATAGGACCATATGAGGTGTTGGAGAGAGTTGGTCCAGTGGCTTATAGACTAGCTTTGCCGCCTGAGTTAGATCGAATGCATAATGTTTTCCATGTCTCGATGCTTCGGAGATATAGGTCTGACCCATCTCATATATTGTCAGTGGAGTCCATTGAGGTGAGTCCAGATCTAACTTACGAGGAAGAACCAGTGGCTATTTTGGCACGAGAGGTTAAAGAATTAAGGAATAAGAGGGTGCCACTTGTGAAAGTCCTTTGGAGGAATCATGCCACTGAGGAGGCGACATGGGAAAGTGAGCAGGCGATGCAGAGTTAGTTTTTCCATTTGTTCCCGACTTGAGGACAGGTAATTTCGGGGATGAAATTTATTTTAGGGGAGAGAATTGTAATATCCAAAATTTTTTGAAAATTTCTAATTTTTAAAAAATTTGATAAAATAAATTATAATTTAAAAGGATAAATTAAATTAATAGTTTTAAATGAAAAATTAAGGAATTTTAAATGAAAAAGTGGAATATATATATATGATATATATGCAAAATATACATAACATATATAAAAGTCAACACTTTTTAAAAGAAAATGGTATTTTGGTAATTAAATCTTATAAATTCAAAATTAATAAAATAATTCAAAAACAAATTAATTTTGAACGGAAGAGGGAAATTAGGACTTTTAATTTATTAAAAAAATAATTAATAAATTAAATATTAAATTATTTTAATATATATATGTGGTTAAAAAAAAGATGAAAAGGAAAGAATACTAAAAATCTTCTTCTTCTTCTTCTTCTTCTTCTTCTTCTTCTTCTTCTTCTTCTCAAGAACATGGCTTCCATGGATGTTTCAAGACTAAGGATTTTGCTTCTTCCATACTCCATAAATTGAAGGAATTAACAAGTTTCAAGTGGATTTTTGGTGATTTCCACCAAAATTAGTAAGTTTCCATCTCTTTTCTTTGAATTCCTTGGAAATTTAGATTATGTGAGAATTTGAATTTTTATAAAGTATGTTATAATTGTTGGAATTGGTGTGTATGATGTTATTTTGGGTAGTTAAAAATGATTCTAAGGTTAGATTGAAGAGATGAAGGAGTTTGGTTAAAGAATGGCGAAGAGAGAGAATTTAGGGTTATGGATTTTTGGGGTTTTGAAAACATGAATTTTAATTGTGCAAATTGATTCCAAATGAGTTGTTTTGATTCATAAACAAGTATTTTAAAGTCAAATATTGGATTTGGTGGTGTTGGGTTGGAGTTTGAGAATGGAAGTGGAGATTTAGGGTTTTGGAAAAGTGATTTTCCAAAGTAGTTGAATTGTGTAATTTTATTTGTTTAAGCATGTTGTTTAGTGTTAAAAGTGATGAATATAAGCTTGGAATGAGTAATGGATTGTGTTGGAATAGAAAACCTTCAATGGGGGAAGGTTATGCCATTTTTGAGATTTTGTTTATAAGAGTGTATTTTTATAATGTAAATAATTTAAATGTATTAAAATATGTTTTTAATAATATAAATAAACTTAAAACACTAATTTAATTGTAGTAGAATGGAATTCCAATGTTGAAGTAAGGAAAGGCTAAATTTTTGAAAATTTGTAGGAGTGATATGTAATTATGATTTAATGATGGAAATGCCATTAAATGTGATACTAAATGATTATTTGCTATCACATTTTGTTTAGGCATTGAGGGAGATTGATTTGCTTCATCCAAGTGGTGAAGGGCAAGTTAGAAAGATTGGATTGAAGGTTGTTTTTAGCTTGCTTTGGGTTGCTAGTGGAGGTATGTACAAACATTGAATATGATGTCTATATTTGCATAACATTTGGACTTAACACATTTTGGTTGAAAAATGTGTTAAGCTACTTGGTTCATTGATTGTGTATGAATAATATGCTATGACATTTGTAATGTCATATATGAGTTAAATGTATTGTGAAAAGCCATTGATAATGGCTAATTTGTGTAACATGTGAAATATGCATATTATGTGAAAATACCCAAAGTAATTGGGTAATGTGTTGTGAATGCAAAAATGAGATATATGTAATAATGAAATGAATTGATATTGATAAAAATGAGAAAAGTGAGAAAAAAAAATGTGAAAATAAGGCAATGTGCCTAGATTGAATATGTAAAAATGAGAAAGAGATTAATAATGAGAAATATGAATAAATTGTCTGCCTAGTATGTTATTCAATTTTCAGAGTTCTGGGTTTGGCGGCGTGCCTATGATTGCCTAAGGGCTATACGCTGGAATGGTGAAAAGACTGGGTCGTAAGCCAGGCCAGCTGATAAATATGATGTTTTTGGGGTGAAAAGACTGGGTCGTAAGCCTCAAAAACTGTAGCAGTTTAGCCGGGTTGAGGACCAAGATACTGGGGCCTAAGGGTATAGCCGGGTTGAGGTCCAAGAGACTGGGGCTGTTACATTATCCATGGATATATATATTGCCTACGGGGCTAGACACATGGTGTCATTATGGACCAAAGCAGTAACTCTGAAATTTGAATAGCATATTAGATCCTTTTTGGGCCCATGCTTGTCTTTGTTTTAATGTGAATTATGAATTATGATACAATTGAGTAATATAATGTTATGAGTTGTGCATATGAAATATTTAAAAAAATATATGAAAGTGGATTGATGTGATATCTATATGCATTATGCATTTGGTATTGCATTGAGTTATATTGTTATTATCAAAGTTTGTACCACTAGGCTTCGGCTTAGCTCGATTGTTTCCATCGCGCAGGTGACAGGGTAGACCCAGTTGAGCCAGAGAGTTCTTCTAGACCAGGTCAGGTCTAGACTTGTAGTTGAGCTTGTAGAGTTGCTATCGAGATCAGAAACACTGCTAGCAGCATGTATATATTTTTATGTTATTGTACATTTTGAGTTTTATGCATAATATATTATGTTTTGAATTTTACGTATTGTATATTATAAAGAATGTTTGGGTCAATGTATTTGAAATGGGAGAGTAAGTGTGTTTTAAATTATATATATATCTATATGTATAAATGTTTGAGAAACTTGGTGAAATTGAGAAGTATGGTTGAGATGGTGATTGGAAATTATTTGGGAGTGTTTTCTTTTTTGCAGGTTGTGTTTTGATAAATTTTGGGATATCCAAAATACAGACAAAACTCTGGCGAATTTTTTCCAGAGATTTTTATATATATTATTTATTTTGGGTTCTTGTAACAAGTAAATAATATTTATATTCTATTTAATTTTTATATATTTAGAATTTGAAATTTTAAATTGGAAATGTAAAAAAAAATTAGTAAATCCCTCTGTGACATTTTTGTACCGTATATGCATATTTTACACATGCTAGAAATATGTTTTGTACATATATAGGGTATAAGGGTATTACATGCTCGATCTTCATACCTTGGGTGAAAGTATGGTATCCCATACATAACATAACACGGGTTACATGGGCATCCTAAATCACGCACATAATGTAAGCTAAATGATGCAATGGACAATATCATAATAAGAAAGATAAAATAATATAAAGACCAATGGAATCAACTTCTCTTATCCCTAGTGGAGTTTTCATTGTGAGCGAAACTTTTTACCCCCACTTCCATGTGGAATGGTTCTTGTGACTTTGGTACTATTTGGCTCAGGGCTTTAGAGAATATAGGCTTAAGCCCAAAGAAAATGGAATTGCTACCCTGGCGAGCTAGGAAATTAAAAAGGGTGGATGACTCAATTCATAAGGAATCCCCAACCCCCTAATGGGTTTGAAAAATTAGCTACGTATGGGGAAGGTGAGAATGATCGAGTACCCCCCATAACACCCGGTTTATTGAAACCGGCCTTATTTTTAGGTCAAAATATTATTAAATTCTTAAATATTATAAAATTATCTATACTATATGCAATTTAAAAGGAATAAACATTCATCATCTTATTACGATAAAACAAATAAAATAAGCACCCATCGAAGGATGAAAACATGCCTTTACAATGTCCAATGTTTAAAAAATATAAAATAAAATAGGACACCCACCAATTGATGAAAATATGTCCTTTATATATCATCAAAAATAAAATAAAATAAATGAATTTAATTGAATAAATAAGGCACCCACAAAGTGGAAACATGCCTTTTACAACTCCAAATAAATAATTAATCAAATAAATTAAACCATTCAAGCATTACAATTAAAAAAAAATCCATTATCAACCAAAAAAAATAAGTCATCCATTATAAACTAAAGTAGGGTTTAAAGCATTGAATATATAAAATTAGGATTCCCATATTAATCTTAGGATTTGTAAGGTTAAAAAAAAAGTGATTTTAGGGCTTTAGCTTAGAAATTAGGGAATTAGAGTTTTGGAAATTAAATTGGGGGTTTAGGTTTTACAAACTAGGGCTGGGGATTAGGATTTGAGGATTAATGTAAGGGACATATTATCACCAATTGATGGGTGTCCTATTTTATTTTTTTTATATTTTTTTTTACATTGAACACTGTAAAGACATGTTTCTATCCTTCGATGGGTGCCTATTTTATTTATTTTATCTTAATAAGATGATGAATTTTTATTCCTTTTAAATTCTATGCAGTGTAGTTAATTTTATAATATTTAAAAATTTAATAATATTTTAACTTAAAAAGGAGGCCGGTTTCACTGAACCGGACGTTATGGGGATACTAGATAATTCTCACCTTCCCCATACCTACTCAACTTTTCGAATCCGTTAGAGGGTTGGGGATTCCTTAGGAATCGAGTCATCCATTCCTTTCTTTTTTCCAGCCCATATGAGTAGCGACTTCATTTTCTTCGAGTTTAGGCCCATGTTCTCTAGGGCCCTGAGCCAAATAGTGCCGAAGTTGCAAGACCCATTCCACATGAAAGTGAGGGTGAAAATCCCCGCTCACAATGGCAACTCCATTAGGGGATAAGAGAAGTTGATTCTGTTGGTCTTTATATTATTTTATTTTTTCTTATTATTATATTGTCCATTGCATCATTTAGCTGACATTGTGTGTGTGATTTAGGATGCCCATATAACCGTGTTATATTTTGTAAGGGATATCATACTTTCACTCAAGGTATGAAGATCGATCATAACATAACCACTCATAGCCTTGTATCTTTTGGTGTATACTTGCTATGTGAGCCTAAACTTTTTAACTCAAAGACTAAAGCTCATGTAATTGACCTAGTTATTTTCCTTAGGTTTTAACCTAAGTACTTGTTATTTGACTATGATTGATATATCTTGGTTAGAACTATGGCTTATTTGAGTTGTTTTTTTTTTCTAATATGACCTAATTATATTATAAGCTCAAAATAATTTTTTTCCTTTAAGCCCAAAAGACCAAAACAAATTTTTTAAAGTTTTTAAAATAGTATTTGGACGCAAAAAAAAATAGGTCAAAGATTTTTTTCTATCTCATAACCCAAATACAAAGCCCAAATTTTATTTTTAAACAAACCTTTTTACAAGGGGCTTTAAAACAAAATTAATTTTTACTTCATCTAAATTATAATTTTTTAAATGAGTTTACAACTATTTAGGTTAATTATGGAATATCAAAAATCAATTTTAGGCCTAACTTTATACTAAGACTTATTAATCATGGGCTTGTTTGTGGCACGAATCATTAATTATTTTTTCAAATGAAAAATCAATTTATGATAAACCTTTTAATTTATTTTAATTCGATATAGCATAAAAGCTATCTTTTTGTTGGATCAATATATTAAGACTTAATTAAAGGCAATTATCATGGATTGATTTCTAAGTTTGAAAATATAAGTATTGGCTAAACCATCTGAGTGAATTGTTTCAAAAATAAAATATCTCATGTTGATATTTTTTGGCCACTTACCTAGGAAAAGAGATTCGTCATTCGTATGTGGAAGATATAAGGTTGGAAGGAATGTCATGTATATCTTTGTCTATTTATTATTTGTGCATCCATGCATACATATATACATGCATTGCATTACATGGCTTTGATCCTTTCTGGCACGCAGACCTGGAGCATAACAGTTCAAGAGCATACGGCAATCTGACCTACTCCACTGACATAGAATCCAGTAACAACCCGGTCAGTTTTTCACCAAGAACAATGGAACCTGAACAAATTCAATGGATGACACCCTTAATACCATGATGGAAGAACTAAATGGGGTCCTAGTTGAGACCATCAAAAGCCAACTGGCTACACTTTTGGGGAACACTGTTGAAGTATCTGCTAGTACTAAGAAGCAAAAAGACAAGGGAAAGGCTAAGGTTGGTGAAGTGGCTATGGATGTTGACAAAGTGATGATGGATGATGATGATTGGGCTTAGTATTTCTAAGATTCTCAAGATAAAAAGAAAGAGGTGAAGATTATGGAGAAAATAACTGTGGAAAAGACCGGAACATTGGATGTGGAAAAGATAATTACTGATTTAGAAAAAAAAATTAAAAAGAAGCCGAAGGTTGATGATATATTAAAGGTGGACAAGCTATTTGAACAAGATGATGAAGTCCCATAAAAATTCAAGATGCCTTCTTTTGCTAAGTTTGATGGAACTGGCAACCCTCATCTTCATGTCAAGCAATACATTACTACTATATAATCTGCCAGAGCTACAAGGCTCAAATTCTAAGGTACTTTATGCTCACATTAGATCTAGTTGTGCAGAATTGGTTCAACACCTTAGAGGATAGTGCTCAAAAGGATTGGAATTCATTATCTAAGGCCTTCATCCAATAATATGGATATAATGCAAAGTTGGAAGTTACTTTGATAGATATAGAGACAATCAAGCAGAAATAGAATGAGAACTTTATTTTTTATGAAAAGAGATGAAGAAACAAGGCTGCATTGCTTAAGAAAAGGCTAGATGAGTCAGATCATATTAGGATGATTGTGAGAGGGGTACTACCTAATCTTTATGAAAGGATGTCCCGCACCCTAATTAAAGATTTTAAAGATCTCCTTCAAGCTGGTTTACAAATAGAAGAATGGGAAAGAGAGAATAATCATTTTTCTGCAAGAAAGAATGAAAAAGGAAATTATCAGTCTAGCAACCAAAGCATGTAAAAGGCACTCGATGTTAATACAATTGGTCAAGGAGGTAGGAGGCAATTTTTGGAGTTGGAAAAGCCATTGTCCTGAGTTCTCAATAAGCTATAAAAGAAGGGACTATTGTAACCTTTGAGTCCTCGACCATTGCCAAATCTTTTACCACTAAACTTTGATGCCAAAGCATTTTGTCAATTCCATCAAATGCAAGGGCACGAGATAGACAAATGTTTAAGATTGAGACATGAGATCCAAATTTTAAATGATAAAGGGAAGTTGAACGAACTTAACAAGCCTAGCATAAAGGATAATGCACTGCCAAGGTTCAACAGAGTACCACCACCGGCAACTTTCATGATCGGAGGAGGTTTGAATGAGAAATTTATTCTGTCTTCTTTCTAAGATGTAGGTGATGAGGCAACTAAGGAGGAAGAGATACTTAGCAAGATGTAGCAAGTTATGGTTAAAAAGGAAGTGGCCATCTGTGTTATGAGCGAGTTCTAGGATTTAACCGATAGTGACGATGATTTTGAGCCAAAGAACGAGTGGACCTAGTCTGAGCCTAAAGAAGATGAGGTAATGAACACCCGCTCTAGTAAGCCTACCAAAGGAAATAGAAGCTGTAAGGGGAAGGATGCTGAAAAAGAAGGGAAGGAAGATGAAGATGATACAGTCCTTAAGCAATTGAAAAGGACTCAAGCAAGCATAAGCATTTGGGATCTATTGTCCACGCCCAAGAAACATCGTGAAATTATGGCCAGAGCTTTGGCTAGCATGCCAATTTCTACTTCTTTAACACTAGATGAGCTGGTTAATTTTGTGAAGGTTAAAGGAGTGATGAAGTGCGATGATATTCAGAAAAAGGACAAGGTTGATGTGGGAATGGTGTCATTTTTAGATGCGAATTTACTAGAAGAGGGAAGATATCACATCCGCCCACTTTTCATCAAAGTGGAAGTCAAAAGAAAGAAGACTCCATATGTCATGGTCAATGATGGATCTACCATAAATGTGTGCCCACTCAAGATCCTACCAAAGCTAGCTATGTTAACAAGAGATTTGAGCCCAACCTAGGTGACCATTAGGGCTTATGACAATACTAAGAGGCATGCTGAGAGAACCTTTAAAGCTGTTGTGAAAGTTGGCCTGATTGAATCCTTAGTGGAATTTGTAGTCCTGGATATACCTGTCACTTTTTCATTGTTAATGGGTCGACCTTGGTTCAATCCTCTTGGTGGAGTTCCTTCTACTCTCCATCAGAAAATCAAGTTCCCAAATGGAGATGAGATAGTGGTTATCAATGCTAAAGGTAATGAAGTGGTAAATGCTTTGATGATTGAGAGGTCTCTCAATGAATTTTAAATGGCTATTGTTTCTAATAACGAGATAATGGGCTCTAAAATTTGCTATGATAAATGGAATGAACTATCTACCAGGTATTGGCCTTAGGAAGGGGAAGGCAGGTGTAACAGAGCTCCCAAATTTCAATACTCAAACTTCCAAGAAAGGGTTAAGATATAATGAAGCAAATGGAGATGTTCCGCTAAAAAAGAATAAGAAGATGAGTTTTCCTCCACTTGAAGAAGTATTCATCAAAGCTCCAGATATGGGACCACTCTAAGGGAAGCCAGAGCCAATCATGTTCATGGGAAAGCTGATTCTAGATTTTAAGATCTTTGTTGATGTTGCTGAGTTGGTAGAACAGAGGGAGAAAAAGCTTGTCTTTCCAGCTGACAAGGAATCTAGCCTAAAAGAAAAGAAAGAAGCTGCCTTGAAGATCCGAAAGACTCCAAAGGAAATTGCTACTCTCATTGAAGAACAGTTTGAGAACCATCTAGTTTATAATGGTGAGAACATTGATGTTGATTCTGATTTTAATTTTAATTTGTCTGCTCTATATGAGGATGATGATGTTTTCTTTTCCAAAATGAATGCAATAAAGTTTGATTTTACTTACTTGTGTGATGTTTTTCCTAACGGTTGCATACATTTATGTAATGGTTATATGAGCATTTTTAATATTAACTCTATTGATACATAATTATTAAATTTGGGAACAACCAATAATCCTAAAAATATTAGTATAAAATCCGACCTTACTCTTGATGAGAGAGAAATATTAGAAAAATATTTAAAAAATATGAAGTCTTTGCTTGGTCTTATGAGAATATGTCTAGAATTGATCGGGATATAGCCGAGCACATGATTCTCACTTACACTCACATGAAACCTGTCAAATAAAAGCTTAGACGGTTAAGACCAGAATGGGTAGAATTGATCAAAGAAGAAGTTACTAAGTATATACAAGTGAAGTTCCTTGAAGTGATAGATTATCCAAACTGGTTAGCCAACATAGTTCCCATACCAAAGAAAGATGAAAGAATTAGAGTTTGTGTGGACTATAGAGATTTGAACAAAGCTTTCCCTAAGGATGACTTTCCTTTACCCCATATAGATGTCCTTATTGTTAGTGCAGCCTCTAGCATGCTATACTCATTTGTAGATAGGTTTTCCAGATACAATCAAGTGTTAATGGCCCAAGAGGATAAAGCTCAAACTGCCTTCATTACTACGTGGGGTATATTTTGTTATAGGGTGATGTCGTTTGGGTTAAAGTTAAGGTCTATAGGGTGATGGCCACCACCTTGTTTCATGACATGATGCATAAGGAAGTTAAGGTCTATATTGATGATATGATGGTGAAGTCGGATACAGGAGAGCAGCATTTCCAAAACCTAGAGATATTCTTTGAGAGAGCAATGAAGTATAATTTAAGGTTGAATCCAAAGAAGTGTATTTTGGAGTTACCTCAGGAAAAATACTGGAGCACATGATCGACCTAAATGGTATTGAGATTGACCCTGATAAGGTTAAGGCAATCAGAGATATGCCAGCCCCTAAGACAAAGAAGAAAGTTTGGGGGGTTCATCGGAAGGTTACAATACATTAGTAAGTTCATAGAAAAACTTATCACAATCTCAATATCATATCTTTAAAGTTCTTAAAAAGAACCAGCTAGTCAAGTGAAATGAAGAAGGTCAAAAGGCCTTTGAGCATATAAAAGAGTATTTGCTGAATCCACCTATTTTGAAACCATCTAAATTCGGCAGACCTTTGTTACTATACTTAGCAGTAGTGAAAGAATTGATAGGAGCAATGCTAGATCAAGCAGATGAATTAGGAGTTGAGTACCAATTTACTATTTAAGTAGAAAGCTCCTACCTTATGAGGTTAAGTACAGTATCATTGAAAAGACCTGTATATCTATGGTTTGGTCATCTAAGAAGTTGCGACATTACTTTCAGTCTTATAGTGTGCAAGCAATTTTCAAGATGGATCCAATGAAATATTTAAGGGAGACACCCTCGTTGATTGGGAAGTATGGTCGATGGTTGATAATTTTATAAGAATTTGAGATTGAGTATATAACTAGGAAACTATCAAAGATAGAGCAGTAGTAGAATTTTTGGCTCAACCACCATTGTCGGACAGTGAAAAAGTGATTTTGAAATTTCTAGATGAACATTTAGAGGCCATAGAAGGACAAGGATGAAAGATGTATTTTGACAAAGTAGTAAATAGAAAAGGAGCATGTTTAAGAGTAATTTTGGAATCGCTAGAAGGAGAGCTTATTCCTTTGGCTAAGAAGTTGATGTTCAGGGCAACCAACAACATGGTAGAATATGAAACATGCATCTTTAGTTTGAAAACCTTGCTGATTATGAAGGGTGATAAAGTGCAAGTTTTCGGTGATTCATTATTAGTGGTATCCCATGTAAATGTAGAATGGGAGTTGAAGGAAGAAAAACTGAAGCCATACCATGATCATCTGACTATGATGAAGAAGAATTTCAAGGAGTGTAGATTTATACACTTACCAAGAGAAGAAAACCAAATGGCCGATGCCCTAGCCACCTTGGCTTCGGTATGGGAGAATCATGTTAAGTTATACCTTAAGACATTAGTTTTGATTAGTTCATCGACCCCTTGCTATGAGTATGAAATAGTCATGAAAACTAAAATGGACCATGATGTGTGATATGACACTATAAGACGGTTTTTGAAAAGTAGGGAATACCTGCTGGGGAAACAAAGGAAGAGAGAAGAGCTATAAAGTGATGGTCCTTGCAATACATCACCTTTCAAGGGGAGTTGTATCAAAGATGACCCGATGGGGTGCACTTAATATGCTTGAGAAAATCTGAAGTTGAGTAGATCATATCAAAAATGCATGGGGGAAGTTATGGACCCCACATGAATGATTTGGCCGTAGTTAAGAAAATAATTCGATAAGGTTACTATTGGTTGACCGTGGAAAGAGCCTGCACAGATTTTTTGAAGAAGTGCTAGATGTATGGTAATTTGAATCACATACCTCCAGAAAAATTACATTCACCCTGGCCTTTCACAACTTGGGGAATTGACATTATTGGGGAGATACATTCGACAGCTTCGAACAATCATCGATTCATTGTCATGGCAGTGGATTATTTTTCAAAATGGGTTGAAGCTGAATCTTTCAACAATCTAGGGGCAAGGCAAATGGCTAGATTTATTGAGAAGAATCTCATTTGCAGATATGGAATTCCACACAGTGTAATATCAGACAATGGGGTATAGTTTCAAGAAGTAACTAAGGACCTATTCTCGAAGTATTAGATCTGCCATCACCGGTCTTCCCTTTATAGACCAAAGGCTAATGGTGCAGTGGAAGCAACGAATAAGAAAATTAAGCATATTTTGTCTAAAATGACCAAAATGTATAGGGATTGGTAAAAAATGCTTCCTTTTGCTTTATGGGAGTGCATAACATGTGTGCGAACCCCCCGATTGGAATGTCGCTGTTTTCTTTAGTTTATGAAATGGAAGCAGTTTTGCCGATTGAGATTGAGATCAATTCACTAAGGGTGATCCTAAAAGCCGAGTTGCCTGAGACAAAATGGGTAGTAAGTAGATACACATAGCTGGCCTTGTTAGAAGATAGAAGGTTGAAGGCACTGTTTTTTCATCAGCTGCATCAAAGAAAGATAGCTTAAGCTGACAACAGGAGGGTTAAGATCAGAAAGCTTAAAATTGATGACTTGGTGTTAAAATAATGCAAGCCTAATGTTCCAGATCCAAGAGGAAAGTTGAGACCTAGTTGGAAACGGTCGTATATTGTGAAGCAAGTTATGAACAAGGGTATGGTTAAGCTATCAGACATGGATAGAAATGAGTTTAGTGAGCAAGTGAACATTGACAAGTTGAAGAATTTTTATATTTAAATAAAATAATAATAACAATAAATAAATAAAGAAAGAAAGAAAGAGAGCTCGCTAGGTTGAAAATCCAAAAGGGGCGCCTAGGCAAAAGTTAGAGTAGTCTGCTAGTTCCGAAAACTCGAAAGGGCGGGCTAGGCAATAATTAGGGCTAAATGAGAGAAAATTGTTAATTAGAAAACCCAAAAGGACTGATTGGCGACATGATTGATCTTATGTATGTTGGGTTTATGTTTTTTGTTGTTCCCTAATTTAATAAAGCAGAGTTAATATTAAAATTATTCTATGTGCACAGTTTCAAATAATCTGACTATTAAGGTAAAATAAATACACAATAGTGAAAAGTAATGATAAATTATAAAGGGAAAGAAAACATCTTTTTTATTATTCATCCTAACATCATTTTATCTAAAGAATTAATAAATGTAAAATTTATGGCAGACGATAAGTATAACATGCAGGCCAGCTTTTCTTCAGTCGATCCAAGTAAGCTTTAGTCAGATGGGACATGTCCAAAGCAGGAATAAACTCAGAACCTTGAGGCTCTGCCCCATACTGGCGATCAAGTCGATGAGGATCATAACAAGTGCCTCGATGAAGAGCAGTAAGAGGAACATACATCAGATACGTCTGAATGATGACATGGGTAATTTTCCACTAATGCACGAACTAACGGATGTTAATTACAGCTCGTGAGTGAATCCAATCAACCCATTCTGCATATGAGGCAGCTGGATGAAGCAATTTCCTTACAATAATGATGTCATGACAAATATCTGGTAAAGTCTATAGATAGGGTGTCAAGCAAGCAGAGATGCTCCTATAGCCAAATTTGTAAAGACAAACAATAATTAAAAAAAAAAGAGCCCATTAGGTAGAAAACCCACAAGGGCATTCTAAGAAAAAATTAGGGCGGTTCTCTAGCTCCAAAAACCCACAAGAGCTGTCTAGGCAAAAATTAGAACTAATATAAAAAAAATATCTACTAGGTTAAAAACCCACAAGGGCGGCATAGACAAAAATAAGGACATCTCGCTAGTTCTGAAAACCCGCAAGTGCGATTTAAGCAAAAATTAGAGCAATAAAAATAAAATAAAAAGCCTAAATTGAAAACCCAAAAGGGTAATTTCGATAATTACTTGAAGCAGCAAGGGACTTTCAGCTAATCTTCTCAAAGAATCTGCCTTGAATTAGTCCAATCCAACCAGGGTTTCAGCCAAGATCACGAGTACTGGTGAGAATCCTCTCTCCATTTGGTCCACGATATCCAGTATTCATAGATTGATATCCCCGTTAGAAGAAACAAGCAAGAATCGACCGAACAAGTACAGATAAAACATGTGACCCCATTCTTTGGAAGAAGCCAAATGGGAAATACAAAAATCGATCAATGGACCAAGCAAGATCTTCTCACCTTTAGTCAATTGCAAAACTTCAGGTGTTGAGAGTTGGAATAGCATTTGCATCTTTTAATGAGTCTTTGAAATCAGTATGGTAATGCATTGGATGATTGTTTGGATATCCGATAATAGCTTCAAATTCTTCGATCATAGGACATATTTCAAAATTGTTTATCTTGAAAGTCCTAGTCTTCACATCCGAAAAGGAGGCTATGGCATGTAAAAAAGAATGGTCCAACTTGAAATTTTGAAAACACTTCAAAGTATTAATTTGAGACCAAGTTATTTGTTCCCAATGTGTAGCTTTAATGGTCTTAAATAAACCTTCAATTTTCTTTATATTGAGCTCAGACATTGTTAGGGTTTAAAAAGAATTGAAGCTATTTGAATTGATTATGCAAGATTTATTTCTGTTACCATAGCTAAAATTGTAAGGAAATTTGGTTGTTGGAATGAGCAGATGGGTTAACTTGTTATGAATGAAGGATTGCGAATGATTTAAATAGACAATGGCTTATAGACCGAAGTACACAAGGAATAGGCAATGGCTTGAAACCAAGACGCGCAAGGAAAGGCATTTACATTGAGTGATAGTTGGAATACTAAGTCTATCACGGTTTTCCAAACCTTTGTCCATGACAAATCCAAATTTGGATTCTTCATCGACATTCTTTGTACATATATATAGTATTAAAAAAAATAAAAAGTTAAAGTTACAGTAAAAGTAATTATTATTATTATTATATTACAAGCCTTTTATTTAATATAATACAAGTTGATCATTGTGAAGAGGGAGGTGGTCTATAATCAAATAAAAGCCCTGAAAAAATCATCGCTTGATGGAGGAGGAGGTACATCATCTGTCTAAAATCCACTCGAAGAAGAAGCACCTGGGTCCCTATTATCCTAAAAGTTGATTTTGTAGTAGTCGTCGCATAAGAAAGGAGGAGGTATGTCATGGTCATCTGTTCAGGACCCCCTTGAAGAAGAAGCACTAGGATCCCTATAGCCCTAAAACTGGAAGTCCCAAAAGCTCTATTTTGACCGATGGTATAGATATTGAAAATGAGCAGTATCGTGTCGGTTGGCATCCAACTCCTGGTGACTGGCAGCTAACTCATCTTGCAGCTTTCTATTTTTATACCTCAAGCATTCTCTGTGAGCTAGAAAAGGAAGAAGGTAAAAGCATACATAATCATGCATACATATAGCATAAATTAATATTGAAACAAGATCACAGACTAAGTAATCCAAATCAAAGCCCTGAGGATAAGGCGGCATATTAGGATGAGGAGGCGAAATAAAAGGAGGAGCAAATGGAGAAAATTACCTCTGAATTAGAGAAAATTGTCACCAAACTGAAGCAATAGAGGAAGATCTAGCCTCATGATCAGATGAGCCAGTAGCCTGCAATTACTATAAAGATAGTCAGAACAAATTAACAAGAAGCAATTGTAATTGCAAAATGTTAAGTGTTCACCTAAGAAGCATCGGCCCTAGAGTCGCCACGTGAATGGGAAGAAGGCTCCCTCTCCTCCTCTCCTCCTCTTCTTCTTCTTTTTCTCCTTCTTCTACTTCTTCTTCTCTAATTCCTATTCTTCTTCTTCACCCTCGGGAAGTCCCTGAATGCCAGCAGGAGAAACTTCAAAATTTATAAGCTAATCCCGAATGAATTGGGCATATGACATATCCAGTGAAATAAGCAAGTCCCCAATATCAAAGCCATTGCAAGCATGACTCCAATATGGTTCTAGCATGGATATGGTTTCAACACAAATGATGGGATATTTGTTGGTAGTCTCCACTGGTTAGGACTGAGAAACTATTCATTCACTCATTCACCAAGAAACCAGCCATAAAAAATTAGTTCGACAATGATCCGACGAGACTCTTGTAAGGGCAATGCATCAATCATACACGCATTCCAGTTGTTTCTCTCTTCAGCATTCCACCAAGCCATGTCCACCTGCAGAAAAACAAATAGGTAAGTTGTTTTACTCATAAGTTTTGATATTAATATTAACATTTCTCTTACTTGGTCCCAGGTTAAACGACTCATATGATAGCGGTGAGTGTGTACATGGTGGCTTCTAGGCACTTCTATGTGACCCGATAGCCGAAAGTTTAGCTTTGGATATCTGACTCGAGGACTAGTAATGTTGGGAACTCTCACTAGGTTATGCTCATATGCCCAACCTATGCATAAAAGGAAAGATCAAAACCCATACACACGCATTATTTGGATCAACAATTATAAGAAAAGTGATACCTGGGCAACATCCATAAAGCCACTAAAGGATCTTTTATTCTTGCAAATTACATTAAAGCTGTGATAAGGTAGGCAAGACTGGCTTTTCCCCACACATAAGATGGTGTACAGTCTAAATCAGAAATGGCACGTAGCACCAATAAGTGGATGGCAGACTTAGTACTGCCCAATATGGTCGCCCCAATAGATATAATAGGAACCCTCCGGGTATATTGTTTCACCCTCTCATCTTGCACGGGTCAAGTATACTTTATCTAGTACTCTCGAATGTGTTTGTATTTGATTTTATATGCCCTCTAAAATGAGGTCTAACACCGATTAACTATCGAATTTCCTCCTTAGTTAAAATATCGTTGGTTAAAGGGACTAGGGTCTCATGACATCGAAAGCCTGTTATGGCAGCAAAGTCAACTGGACCAATCGTCATCTCTCTGATGGACAAGTGAAAAGTATGGGTAGTATCCATCTATCACTCTGCAAGCGCTTAGATCACACTCCTGTCAATTTGGTATCCCCGGGATGGTAATTGCAAAACAAAGTCTTCAAAGCTACTTTCTCAGACCATTCTTTTTACTGCAGGTGGGGCCCGATCGTACCATTTACAGGCTTTGTGAATATTTCCTCCTCCCTTAATTTCACAACCATCATGCTATCCAAATAAAGGTAAGTCAAAATAAGGTACGTATACATATTTCTTTTTGCACTTTAATAAATAATTACATTCATACCCCCCCTTTCTTTTACCAATTTTTATAAATACTGCTATATATATTTTTATGCATATTTTTGCATAACAACATTTATCATTAAATTATACTAACAAATCTTGTGTCAATAAGTAATTAAATTGCAGCGAGATTATCCTTACTTGCGTTCTTTCCTTGGAACTACGATGAAGATGCATCCTAGATAACAGTGAAATTTGCTCAACCCCATTATTATAAAGGTAAGTAAGCAACTCATTATTTGAATGTGTCTCGAACCTTGAGGAATGTTGATTGGTAGCCATTTATAGGAATTGGTAAGGCTTTTTAAGAATTTAGTGTTGAAGATGAAAGGAATTTTGATGCTGTGAATGGAAAATGAAAAGAATTCATGTTTTTATATAGGCAAAACTAAGGGATGTTTCAGGTAAGTGACAAAAGCATAATAAAATAAAAAATAAAAAATAAAAAAGTATAAAGTGAAAGAAAAGAAAAGAACAAAAGGAGTTAGCTTCGTCCATCAGCACAAATAATTATTCATGTGATAACATGAGCACATGATAACAATGTTCATTAATTTATAATTCAAAACTCGCCTTGCATTATTAGTTTCTTTCTCAGATGAATAAATCAAGTCTTGCTTTTTGTTTCAATAATTCACACACAGCACATGTTCTGACAAGCATATTGATAATTATTGTGATTATATATTATTACGTGTCTAAAATATATTTTTTGTACTTACGAATATTTTTTTCACGCAGACAGCAAGAATATATAGGTACAATAAAAATAGCTAAATTTTTTGTAAAACTGACCATTGAATTTAATTTTTGCAACTGACCATTGAATTTAATTTTGCAAAATTAACAAAATCATTTTCGAGTCCAGAACCAAAACCATCTCAGATCCAGAATCCAAATCTTTTTTCAGTCCAAAACTCAATCTGAGTTTAGAACCGAAACCATCTCAGGTCTAGAATCCAAATCATTTTTTAGTCCAAAACTCAATCCGGGTCTAGAACCCAAACCATCTTAGGTTCAGAACCCAAATTATTTTTGAGTTCAGAAGTCAATTCGGGTTCAGAACCCAAATCCAATCTTGGGTTGAGAATTAAAATCCAAAAACTCAATCCGGATCCAAAACCCAAACCATTCTTGAGTCCATAATCCATTTTTGTCCAAAATTAGTTCAAAAATCATGTTATTTTCACTTTCTGAATGAATTTAAGATCGTTCAAGAAGAGAGCAAACTGTATACCCTTAATTTTGAACCTAAACTAGTACGATCCTAATTAAAGATGGGCAAACTAAATTTGGTTCGATTTTAAAAGACTTAAACCTAATTTATCGCTTTTAAATAGGTTGGTCCAGTTTTAAAAGGCCTAAATTAAATTGATTAAACTTATAGAAGCCCAAATAAGCCCAAAATAAATTTGTTCAATCCAAATATTAACAATTTTAGACCGATTTGAGTCGGGACGGGTCGAGGGCGACATGAGCCATTGCTCATGTCGACTTGGAGGGTCCAAGTTGACATGAGCATGGCTCATGTAGATTTGGATGCCTAAATCAACATGAGATGGCTCCATGTCAATTTGGACATGCCAAATCGACATGAACCTCAATCCCAAAGCAATTTGGCAGGCAATTTAATTTCCTAATTAGTCTAAAATTTGTTTAAAGCAAAGATTAACATATTAGGTTTAGGGTTAAAATCATTATCTGCCTATAAATATATGATAAAAGGTAGAAGTAAAAGGAGAAAGAAATCAACAATTAGCAAGAATTAAGATAGCAGCAATTATCACAGATTAGTAAGAAACACAGAGCAATTAGCAAAGCAACAACCATTAATACAATAAAACAAAGGCAGTAACCACTGTCTTTAATTTGCTAGGCCAGATCCCAAATTGGTGTAGGTAGTAGCTTGGATCAATGTATAATTTAGTGGAGCCTTCAATGCAGGTTTTATTTTCTAAATTCTTTAAAATTATAGCAAGTCTCGTTTATTAATATCACGAAGTTCATACTTACTGTGATTTTGTTTAAATATGCCCAGTGAGCTTTATATGATAATGCCATCAATTTATATCCATTATATGTTCATTTAAACACGTCCAGTAGCCATGCAATTATTCATCAAGAATCAATATTAAAGTGGCCTTGAAGTTTTTACAGTAACTAAATTTTTATCAAAACCTTAAACCTATTTTTCAAATATCAAAACCCTAATTCTGTTTTCTAAAACCTAAAACCCTAAATCTATTTTCTAAAACCAAAACCCTAATTCTATTTTCTATAACCTAAAACCCTAAGTTTGTTTTTTAAAACCAAAACCCTAATTTTGTTTTCTAAAACCTAAAACCCTAATTCTATAAAAACCAAAAATCCTAATCTAAAATCCTAATCCTCAGCCCTAATTCAAAATCTGTTTCTCAAATACCTAAACACCCTAATTTGTAAAACCTAAACCCCTAATTTAATTTCCAAATCTCTAATTCCTTAATTTCCCAGTTAAAGCCCTAAAACCACTTTTTTCAACCTTACAAATCCTAAGATTAATATGTGAATCCAAATTTTGTATATTCAATGCTTTAAACCCTAGTTTGGTTTATAATAGATGACTTATTTTGATGGATAACTTATTTTATTTGGTTTATAATGGATATTTTGTTTTTAATTGTAATGTTTGAATGGTATAATTTATTTGATTTATTGTTTATTTGCAATTGTAAAAGGCATGTTTCCACTTTGTGGGTATCTTGTTTATTCAATTAGTTTATTTTATTTTATTTTTGAGGATTAATGTAAGAAATATATTTTCACCAATTGGTGGGTGTCTTATTTTATTTTATTTTATATTTATTTGACATTGGATATTATAAAGGTATGTTTTCATCATTCGATGAGTGCCTATTTTATTTGTTTTATCTTAATAAGATGATGAATGTTTATTCCCTTTAAATTGTATGTAGTATGGGTATATCATCAAGTTGAGAAAATCCTTTCACAAACCGTCGGTAATAGCCTGCCAAACCCAGAAAACTTCTAACTTCAGTCACTGACTTTGGTGGACTCCAATTCAAAATAGCTTCAACTTTATTTGGATCAACTCTAATACCCTCTGCTGAAACTATATGACCGAGAAAAGTTACTTGATCAAGCCAAAACTCACACTTTGACAGTTTAGCAAACAATTGCTTCTCTCTCAAGATTTGCAACACAATCTGCAAATGCTTATCATGTTCCTCCTCATTACGCGAATACACCAGAATATCATCAATAAATACCACTACAAACTGATCCAAATAGGGCCTAAACACCCTATTCATCAAGTCCATAAAAGCTGCAGGTGCATTCGTCAAACCAAAAGGCATAACTAAAAACTCATAATGCCCATACCTGGTCCGAAAGGCGGTCTTAGGAACATCTTCAGCTCTAACCCTCAACTGATGGTACCTTGATCTCAAATCAATTTTAGAAAACACAGCTGCACCCTTCAACTGATCAAAGAGATCATCGATTCTAGGCAAAGGATATTTATTTTTAATGGTCACCTTGTTCAATTGCCTATAATCGATACACAACCTCATAGTACCATCTTTCTTTTTCACAAATAAAACAGGAGCTCCCCACGGTGAAACACTAGGGCGAACAAACCCTTTATCCAACAACTCCTGTAATTGCACTTTCAATTCTCTCAGTTCAGCAGGTGCCATTCTATAAGGAGTAATAGAAATAGGAGTGGTACTAGGCAATAATTCAATACCAAACTCCACCTCTCTCTCAGGAGGCAACCCCGGCAACTCCTCTGGAAACACATCTGGAAACTCTGCAACTGTGGGTATATCATCAAGTTGAGAACCTTTTACTCTAGTATCCACAACATAAGAAAGATAAGCATCACACCCTTTTCTAATCAATCTCCTAGCTGCAACAGCTGAGACAAACAAGGATGCTAGCTGTCCTTGCTCATTAGATGCTATCACCTCTCTACCATCACCAGTTCTCAAAGAAACAATTTTCTTTTTACAGTCCACCACAGCTCTATGTCTAGATAACCAATCCATGCCTAGGATCACATCATATTCTTTAAAAGGCATCTCAATTAAATCCCCAAGGAACTCCTCACCTTGCACCATTATTGCACTATTTCGGTGCACCCTGCTAACAATCATACTATGCCCTAACGGATTTGTCACCAATACATCAAATCCTAGGGATTCAGCATGCATATCAGACACAGGCAAAACAGATGCACTAATATAGGAATGTGTGGATCCCGGATCAATCAAAGCAAGTACTGAAGTATCAAATAAAGAAAAAGTACCAGCTATGACTGCCGAAGCATCTGGCTGCCTCTGCATAACATATACCCTCTGGGAAGATCCAACCTCCTCTGGTCTACTCTCCCTGGATGTAGAACCTCCTCTAGCACTGAACCCAGATCTGCCTCCTCTGCCAAAACCTCTGACTCCTCGACCTCCCCTCACACTGGGTCGAGAAGCTGCAGTATCTACTGACATCCGCTCTTGCCTATCAGGACAATCTCTCACAAAGTGATCAGGTGATCCACATCTGAAGCAAACCCCTGCTACACCAGTCTTCCAGCAAGGACCACCATGTAGCCTACAACAATGAATGCAAATGGGTGGAGTGGATCTCTGAGTCATTGGGGTCGGAGCACTCGCCACTGAAGCTGCAGGTCTAAATCTCTGCCTCTGAAACTGTACTGACCTACCAGCTGGCCTCTGACTCCTACTAACCCTAGGAACAAAACTTCCTTTACCACTCTTCGCAGAAGAAGACCCTACCTCCAACTGGGGCCTTCTAACCCTAACCTCTTCCTCTGAAGCAGCTGCAATAACCTGAGCTCTCTCCACACTCCGAGTTGCTGCCACAAGCTGGGAAAAATCATGATATCTAGATCCAGCCACAAGACATATGATAGAGGGCTTCAATCCCTCCTCAAATCTCCTGCATCTATCAATATCATCATATATAATGCCCCCAGCATAATGGCTCAATCTAATAAACTCAACCTCATATTCAGTTACGGTCCGGTTGTCTTGCTTTAAACTCAAAAACTCCATCTTCTTCATGTCCTTATACTCCCTTGGAGTATACTTCAATTCAAACTCTCTCAGAAAGTCAGCATAGGACAAGGTTGGTGGATCATCCATAGAATGGGGCACTGTCCTCCACCAGTCGTATGCATCCTTCTGCAGCAATGATCTTGCATAATCAAATTTCTCCTCTGAAGTAGCTTGCAACTGAACAAATACTCTCTGTACTCTATCTAGCCACTGTTCAGCTACAGCTGGATCAACCGTACCAAAGAAATCCTCTGCTCCATACTTCCTTAGTTTATCATACTGTCTCACTGATACCACAGGCTGTGGTGGGGGTGGCGGTGGTTGCACTGGTGCTTGCCTCAAAGCCTCTACCACATGCCTAAGCCAAGCTGGCGGAACCTCCTCACCAACTGGTCTCCCCGACACCGAAGCAGGTGCCTCCTCAGCACTATCAACTCTAGCTCTATCCTCCGGAGCTACACTCTCCTCACTACCCTCAACTGACTGACGCAAATGAGGATCCATCACAACCTATTTCTGCAAACACAGCAGAATACATCTTATTAAAGATCAGAGACTGCCAATCCCACACATGTATGTTATTCAAAAATTCATTTTTTTAAGTAAAAATATTCTTTTTCTTACATTTTACCTAGGTTGAGAATCTCAAACCTAGGCTCTGATACCAAAACAATTGTAACACCCCCACACCCAATACATACACACTACATGCACCACAATGTAGTATACATGTATCGAATATAGGAATGCTACGGATTTTTCTTAACATTCAAGAACACCTTTTAAATGATATCATAATCTTTGTTAGTATACAATATAAATAATAAGTAATTAATTTGTAAAATAAAACAAAGTAGATATAGATATGTTTACTTAGTGCGCAGCGGAATTTATAAAATAGTTACAAATATGAAAGTATTTAAATCCATCTTTACAAATATACATATATTCACATTATAAACAATATTTACAAAATATAAAGAAGTTATACATGATTGGCAGCTTTCTCTGATCTTTAAGTCCCAAATAAACTCTTCAATGTCTACTCTCACTCGGTCTCGAAGAGCTCTCGGGTTCAACTCTGTTACCTGCACGATCAACACTATCGCGCTAAGCCAACGGCTTAGTAAGACAAATCATGCTAATATTATGCTCTAATGCAATGCAATGTCACACATGTTATCAATAAAGGCAACAACATAGGTGAAAAACTAACATCACACCTTTGCACATCACAAAACATAACCATATAAGCATACCACATTTCAACATCTTTCCATCTTCTTCATTAATCAATGAAGTTATCATTCATGACTCACATTAAACAAAGACAAGCATGGGCCCAAAACACACTAATATGCCATTCAATTTTCAGAGTTAATGCTTTGGTTTTGTTATCACATTTATCAATATCATATACCCAACTAGGCTTCAAGGATTAGGTTCAACCAAGCTTCAAGGGGAGCAAAGCATGCTAAGCTTCTACCCAACTTGGCTTCAAGAACCAACCCAACCTAGCTTCAAGGGTTGTAACATCTCAATTAGGCTTCAAGGATTCAATCCAACCTAACTTCAAGAGATTGTTACTATCATTAGGCATGCCACCAACAACAAACTCTGAAAATGGAATAACACATTAGCCACACAATTCATTTATTATTTAGTTATCATTTCCATTCTCAATTCTCATCATCATAGCCAATCACAATGGCTTCATATCACAACTATATCTCAACTCATTTTATACATATAGCATCATTGCTATAACATTTCAAGGTACATTAATCATGAATCACATTACCATTCACAATGTATATAACATAACATTGTTCATAGATTTATAATCTTCCATATGCCTTTGATTGAATCATTATTGTTTTAAGGGTATTTAGAATGTTCATTTTCATGTATAGGTGCAAAGAGACCCTTAAAGAAATCACAACATGACATGAAAAGCAAAGAACAAAAACATTAACTAACACATTTGAGGGACACGGGCAGCACACTTGAGGGACACGGCCAAGCTTGTGGCCGTGTCTCTCAACTTAATTTTGGCAGTGACTGACACTGGCATGGGACACGGCCGTGTCTCTCAAAAATCAACCCAACACGTCCAAAATTTCCATGACTTGGTCGTGTCTCTCCTTGCTTTTGGCCGTGTCACTCATGAACAACACCCTAACCTAAGCCAACACTCTTTCAATTGCATTTACACACTTTTTGCACAACATTAATCTCATTCAAATGGATACAATCAATAACATAAACACATATCTTACACAATCATCACAATAATCACTTTAACAACACATTAACATTACATTTAAACACAACCACTTCAAAACCCTAAATCCAACATCATTCATAATCTTTCAAAACCAACATCCACCACTTCCAACAACAACACCTATTTAACCTCTTAACTTAAAACCAAATTTAACACTTGAAAACACATCACAAACACCTCTCATCATCAAATCACAAACCCTAATTCACTTCAAATACCTCTTCAAAAGAATAAAAGAAATCAAAGAAAAGAACTTACCAAAGTTGTTGAATTCCACAAATCTCCAACTTGATTCCTTGCTTCTCTCTTAAGTCTTGATTTTGGAACAACAAAAATCAACTCTTGTTCTTTGGTTTTGGAGAGCCGGCCACCACTAAGGAAAAGAGAAGAAAAGAAAAAAAAATAAATAAAGTCAACTTCCTCTTCTTCTTTAAATCTCCACCAAGAGATTTCCAAAAGAAAATTATCTCAATGCCCTTAACCATTTGTTCTAATTCTCTTTTAACTCATAAGCCCATTTAGGTAATTTTCATACTCAACAAAATAAATATCTCTTCCCCCTTGACTCTTCCTTTGACCAACTTATATATTATATATATTACAATATAATCAACATATACACTTTCCTTTAATTTCTTTTCTCTTGCAAATTGACACCTACATTCAATCCAATTTTTAAAACAACAACAACAACAACAACATTCAAAACTTCTAAGGCATATATGGGGATATTACATGGGTCATGAAATTTATGTGATAACTGGACTTAGTAATTGTATAGGAGTTATTAGGCCCAATATATGTGTGAACTTGTGTGATTGTGAATTTGAATATATGTATATATATATATATATATGATGAATGAATTATAAATGAAATGTGGTTATATTAATATTGCAAATTACATTTTGAGGAAAAGTATTAAAATGTTTAATATATGTTGTTTTTTTAAAATTATGTACCACTAAGCTATATGCTTAGCACAGTTGCATGAATCACACAGGTGAGAGAGTTGTTAATCAAAGGGGTCCAAGTTGTGAATGAAATCTGGAGATCTAGGGTGCCACAAGACCAACAGTGCCAATTGCAAACATATAAAATTATGGTTATTATTATGTATTTTAGTTTATATATAGTAATACTTAACTCTTGTTTACTAAGTAAAGAATTGAGATTATGGTGTGTATATATATAAATGTAATTAAGATAAACAATTTGAAAGTGTTTTTAATATGTTTTAGAGAATTGGGAAGGCCTGTGAAAATTAAAACATTGGAAGTATTAAATTTTTATTTGCTGGTTGTAATATTTTATTTTGAGACTATTGAAAGTACAGATAAAACTCTAGCGAAATTTTTTCAGAGAATTTTCTTTAATAAATTTATAATTTTTTTAATATTAAAGTGGGGGCTTTTGTTTGTATTTATTATAGTATCTTTGTATCCTAGATATATATTTTACGTATATAATATATATGTATTATACATATTTTAGGGTATAAGGATGTTACAAGTTCTCAAATATGAACATATTACTTATGTGTTGGACACACCAGTTCAACCCATCCTTGTTAAGGATGCGCTGGCTGAGAAGCACTTTGCTCATGCAAAGCATAAGAAGGACAATGAGATTGCTTCTTGTATTATACTTGCTTCTGTCTCCAGAGTTGTAAAGGCAACATGAACACTAGGGTTGGCAATGAGGGATTTGCCCCAAACGTGGTGGAGATTCCCCGTAGCTTCCCTCTATGGCGGCGGAGATGGGAAGGGATTTCTTCTTAGTGGGCAGCTTAGGGCGGAGATGGTGAACATACTCCCCGTCCCAAGGGGACCCAAAATTATATATTATATATAATAATAATTTATAATATAATTATATATATTATATCATATTTTTTATAATATATATAAATTATAATAAAATATCATTTTTTTAACCCTAAAATCAAAAACAAAAACTTTCCATTTCCGAATAACATAGAAATTACAACCGCCTCACCATTTTTCATCCTATTCCTAGCATCTGCATTTGTCTCCACCATTCTCAAGCCATCTTTAGCTCTCCTTTCAAGTCTCACCATCACCCTCATTGTTAATCCATCTTCATCACGAACGACAAACTCACACTGACTCCATCTTCCTCCACCATCACCGTCGCTGCTTTATCCTTCAACCAGTTGCTCACCATCATCTTCATCGCAAAACTAATATGGTATTTTTTTAAAATTCTTATTATTTCATTTATATGTTTGTGTTGATCTATTGGTTGTTGATGGGAAATATAAAATTTATTTGTTGCTTGTTGAATAAAATTTGTTTGTTTCATTTAGTCTTAATAATAAAATAATAAAAATCATAAAGCCCTAAATGAGGGGAAAGTTGATTCTATTTATATGTAATCGTAATAGGATCATATTTGCAAGAGACTCTATAAGTTGGTCACAAATAGTAATTACTTATTTTGGAAGAAAAAATTTATACCATATTATTAGCAATAATTTTTTATATGTGATCGTAATTAGTTAATATTTACAATAAAATAGAAATATTTGTAGCAAATAGTGATCAATTTTTTCGAGATAAAATTTTTTGCCCATATTATTACCAATAACTATGTATATGTGGTCGTAATATATTCATATTTGCAAGAGATCAGAAAAATTGATCGCAAATATTGATAACTTTATTTTTAGATGGAGAATTTGGTACCATCACAATATTTATTGTAATTAAAAAAATTGATACCATAAATTTTGTAAGGATTTAGAATTAATCCTTCAATCTGGCTATCCAAACACAAAACAAGTAATCAATAATTGTTGCAAGGACTTAGAATACCTCCCCTATCACTTTAAATAATATTTACTTCAATTTTTATTATTTATTCAAATGTTACTATTAAATAAATATATTTTAATAAAATAATAAAAATTATCATTTTAAATTATATTTTCAATATATAAAATATATTAATTTTTATAAAAAAAATTTAAATTATTTTTCATTATTAGCATCAAAGTTTTTTTTTATAGCTTTTAATTGAAAATACTAGTTGTGAGGCTTGAAATTGGTTGTATTGCTTTTCTTTTTTAATATTTTTCAACAAAAAAATGTGTTCATATAGAAAAAGCAATATTAATTGATAAGAAACTAATAAATTTGTTATGTGTATATGTTATATATATGTTGTATTATGTTGTGCATATATTCTAAATATATTAAATTACAATTGATAATGAATATAGTTTTTTATATGTTGTTCAATCATATTGTACATGTTATGCATATTATGTGTATATGGTATATATGTTATATGTATATTATATATATGTTGTCTATATTGTAAATATAAGAGCAACAAAATTATATCAAATAAAAATTTATTAAAAAACTCATAAATCTTATATACTTGGAAATTTTATGTTAAAAAAAAATATACAACAATAAATTGATAAATTCAAATAAAAAATTATTTTTTTAATTAATTTAATTATTTTATTTATATTAGTTAATAATAATAATCATAATAGCAAGTAATCAGTCGCAAAAAAAAAAAAAAGCAAGTAGTAGTGTTTAAGTAGTTTAAGTAGTAAATAATAATAGTAGTCAGTAATTGTGTTTAATTAAAAAGCAACCAAGACTACAAATAGCTAAATAGGAAAATAAGAAAAGCCAATTATTTACACTAATTGTATCAAGCGGATCGCGCGTCTTTCCCTCCATTCTTTCGCCTGGTGAGCAGTGAAAACTAAAAGAAGGCAAAACATCCTCTCTGCTACGATTCTTCCAAAAAGAAAAACTAAAATCTAAGTTTTTAGGTACGATTCTCTTCTCTATGTTTGTTTATCTCTCTTTTACAAGCTTATTTTCGGTTCGATTTTGATTATTTGCTCTTCCCATGGCTTTGCGCAAGTTTTTTATTTTGTTGTTTCGATTTTGATTATTTATAATTCCATTAAGATATCCGGTGAAAATATGAGTGTAATCTAAATGTATTAAACAATTACACCTTCTAAATAGGAAATCTTTTATATAAAATCAAAGCAATATGATGATTCGACATAAACTACACTATGGGAGTTATATAACACAAACTGTTACATCTGATATGGGTTAGTTTAGCGTTGCTGATACTAGTGGGCTGAAATATGGGGAATTAAGATAAATGATTGGTTTAAGTAGATTTAATGAAAGAACAGAGATGGTAGTGGCACGATTTTTTTAGATAATTAAAAGATTATCCTTTTAAAGTTGGAAGAAATTAGTTAACTTGCTTAAACTACAGAATTGAGAGGAAGGTTAATATTCAAATTTATGGCAGAATTTATATGTTAAGCCCGATGGTATGTATATTTACATATGTAAATCATAAGATTTGCTACGGAATTAAACTTGAATAGAAGAATAGGGGGACAAATTAATTCAGTACATGAACTAATAGTTGGAGAATTGATGCAGTACATGAACTGATAGTTGGACATATTTCAATTTCTTGGTTGAATTTCAAGAATGATAGGTCCATTGCTTAATTTTAATGAAACTCTCATCAGCATTTTATTAAATTATTATGACATTTAGAGAAACATAAGGAAAAACAAATTTCAAAGCTATTAACAAAGAATATTCAACTCTTAATTCCCTATTATATGCTTTTTATCATTATAGCTGGTAGTTATTTGGATAATAGTTGTAGAAAATTGCATCATTATCATCTTAAATATGCTTCTTTAGGTATTGAATATTTGACTTGTTTTTATGCAATTTTAAATTTTCATTTATGATCATTTTGAAGTAGGACTACAGGAGGGGCACTGTTGCTTTATTAGTTTAGAGTTTATCTTGCATCTCATATGTTGCTTTATTGTTTATTTAATTGCAACAAGTGTGGTGGTTCTCATTTGGCTTCAAACATCTGCAATGTTTAGGTTTTCCCTGTAGAAAATAGTAGGGTTTATTAGTTTAGAGTTTCAGTTGGAGTTAAAAAGATATTAACCGTGAGCTTTAATAATGGCTGAATCTGGAAGGAACTTTGACTATGAGAATTTATAATTGCAACAACTTTAGCATGTCCCGAGAAACTTTTATAGAGCAAATAGGACATACCTGCAATGGCACAGTGGATGCAACATGAAATTCTTGTAAGAAAAGTACAAATTAGGATAAAAATCTTGTAATGCAAATCATACTCCGTCAATGCATATATTAAAAATAACAATCAAGATACTCGGCTGGTGATTCTTATTAGTTAATTGTCTTCTTGTTATTTCCTAGCATAATCTTGGACTAAAAACATACAGGAAAGAGATAAAAAATGCTTCTAGGATGGAATGAAGGAGAAAATAAACAGCTAGATAGCTAGATCAGCAGGAGAAAATAAATTACCAGATTAGTCAGATAAGCATGAGAAAATAAACAGCTAGGCGAAAATAAACAGCTAGATTAGCTAGGATGGATGGAATAAACAGCTGCTGATTTCTGCTGCATATCAGCAGCTGCTACTGCTGATTTCTTCTGCATATTAGCAGCAGATCTGCTGCTGATTTTTTCTGCATATTAGCAGCAGATCTGCTGCTGCTGCTGATCTGCTGCAACTGGATATCAGCAGCAGCATATCAGCAGCAGCTGCTGTTGGTTTCTGCTGCATATCAGCAGCAGAACAGCGGCTACTATCAGCAGCGGTAGCAGCAATTCAGATGCGTTGTGTTGCAACTGTTGTAATGATCCCCTTGCTTTCTTGATAGAGGCATCTCTAAGTTCTTTAGCTCCTGTACTTGCCTTTGAGGCCCACTGTTTCAAAGTTGAAATTAAAGCGGGTATCTTCTGTATAATCTTATGAATTGCCTCCCTAGATTTCCCTCTTACCTTATCTACCATTAACTTAAGCTTGTCCACCAAATTTTTGGCCCCGCTAACAGTTCCTGTAACACCCCGATACCCTATATAAGTACTATACATATACCTAGTATACATACAGTAAGTACATAAAGTATAAGGATGCCACTTATTGTTACCTTTAAAAAAAAAAACTGTAACAGAGTTCAAACCATAATACGTTAACTAAATAACATTTACAAAATCATTCTCTTTATCAAAACTTCATTTATACATACAAATACTCTCTCATCAGAAATACATCATAATTAAAATTAAACATGTATGCATTTCCCTCTAGTTGGTCTCGACAAACTCTTACTCTTCTCGTGGCATAACGAAAGACTTCATATCCTCCACCAAGCTACCTGCGCGATTACACATCCGCGCTAAGCCCGAGAGCTTAGTAGTACAAGTATAACATATAAACATACATTATAAAAATACTAACATATAATGATATATCAATTCCATGTGTCATTAGTTTCTTATCATGTTTTCCTTTTAAATTGCACCTTTCATATATCTTAACTAATTTCATGTATTATATACATATCATTTTTACCAACCACAATTCATCACTAATAATCACCATCAACATAGTAATACCCACATTACATATCATATCATTATCACCAATCATCAATTCAACATTAATACTCACAATCAATATTTCAATATACATATTACATAACATTTCATGTCATTATTTTATTCACAATTCATCAATCATGAATCACATTTCCAACCAAATCCACCATAGATCTCATTACTCGTTTATTACAACATTTATATATATCATATTGACAACAACGACAGACTCGGGCCCAATCGATACTAATATGCCATTCAATTTTCAGAGTAATGCTTTGGTTCATTCATCACATTTATCATTATCATAGACCCAACTAGGCTTCAAGGATTAGGTTCAACCAAGCTTCAAGGGGAGCAAAGCATGCTAAGCATCAACCCAACTTGGCTTCAAGAACCAATCCAACCTAGCTTCAAGGGTTGTAACATCTCAATTAGGCTTCAAGGACTTAGCCAACCTAACTTCAAGAGATTGTTACTCATTTTAGGCATGCCACCAACAACAAACTCTGAAAATGGAATAACACATTAGTTACACAATTCATTTATTACTTTCATTCTCAATTCTCATCATCAATTAGGCAAACATGCCTTATGTCTTTCAATTGAATCATCATAGCCAATCACAATGGCTTCACATCACATTTGAATCATCATTATACATGTACAACATCAATTACATTAGCTAAACAAACCGATCATTAGTTTTACATCTCTTTATGTCTCAATTCACATTATACACTTCATTATTCAAGCATACATAATCAATTTCATTGCACATGTATCTTAAATTCATCATCATATAAACAACATGTCCCTTTATAACATTTCAATCATTATTATCAACCATGATGATATCACATTTCATCATTTCTCAAAACACATTGACACCATTCATTATTAAAATATTTATTATAATAAATTGCATTACACATACCTTTTTGGATGATCCTCACCTCTTCCACACTATACAAGTCATAATATTAGTCACATTGTTCATATAACATACTACCATTCACAAGATTCACAATGCATAACATAACATTGTTCATACATAATCATATGCATCATTAAATGTATGTTCAATCTCCACAAAACAAGAAGAGCAAAGTACCATCACAGTAGCCAACACACCCAAGGGACACGGCCAAGCTTGTGGCCGTGTCTCTCAATACCAATTTAAGCCGAGGCAGACACGGGCAAGGGGACACGGCCGTGTCTCTCCACAAAATTCAGGCAGTGGCAAACACACTCAAGGGACACGGCCAAGCTTGTGGTCGTGTCTCTCCCAAAATCCATCCAACACGGCCAAACTTCCCTCAATTTGGCCGTGTCTCCCAAAATTAATAGGTCTTGGCCGTGTTCCATTCTTATTTTGGCCGTGTCTCTCATATATAAAACCCTAAACATAACCAACACTTCTTTGATTGAATTAAGAACACTTATACACAACACAATCTCATTCAAATGGGTGTAATTCATGTTATTAACACATATTCATCTCAATATTCACATTAACACTAGATCAACCATACATTCAAACATTTACCACATCAAACCCTAAAAACCAACATCAATCTTCTTCTTTCTATAACAACATCCATTTAACTTACCATTTTCAAACAAAACCAACACCAATTTAACCTTTTTAACTCACAATCAATTTCCATACTTTTAAACACATCTCAAACACTCTAAATCATGATATTAACAAATCACAATACATATCAAACACATCTTCAAAATACCAAAGGAAAAACAAGAGAGTACTTACCTCAATTGAAGAAATTTCACCAATCTTCAATTCACTCCTTTGATTCCTCTTTCAATTTGCTTCTAGCATCAAGAACACCTCTCTTGCTCTCTCTTCTCTTGGATAGCCGGCACACAAATGAGGAGAAAAGAAAATAAACACAAGTCAATCCTTCTTTTCTTCTTTAAATCTCCACCAAGAGATTTTAACCAAGCAATTACCTATATACCCTTTTTCATTTAACTTAACTTTTGTCACTTGTATGCCCATTATAGTAATTTTACTTAGCACAAGTTAAAATATCCTCTTACCTTGACTCCCCATTTGACCAACTTATATGTTATATATATTACAATATACACAACATATACATTCTCTTAACACACTCATTTCCTTTACAAATACATATATACATTTAATTCAAATCAAAACAACAATTGTATCCAACTTCTAGGGCACACATTGGGATATTACAGTTCCTTCAACAGAGAACTGCTTTGCAGTAGCAAGCATTGTAACTCCAGCAGAGCTGTCTTCTTGGAGATCATTGTCAACTACTACTTTTATGCCATGCCTTTCCCAACTATCTCTTGCTTCTTGAATAGCTTTTGCATGTTCTCTTGTTCTTTTTGCTTCATCCTCAGCCCAAGATCTGAATAAATGGTTTAAAATGCATAGATGGTTGTAATTTGTTATAGATGATTTTACATATTCGACAATACCACTATATGTTAAACTCAAATAGGAACACTATATGTTGAACTTAAATAGGCAAGAACTTGTATGAATTTCAATTGCTGAATCATAGTTCTTTGTTGAAATAAAAGCTCGAGACAACCAACTTTTATCTTCATTAGAACTAAAGCGGATATAAACATATAGTTCAATTCCGATTGCATAAAACACAATTAGAACACCCAAAATAAAGCATTTGACTTTTTTTTTTTGTGGAGCAAGATCACATGTGGAAGTTGTCATACCAAAGAAAACCAAAAAAATGAGACTCAAACCTAAACTAAGTTAGGACACAATGAGACTCAAACCTAAACTAAGTTAGGACACAGATGAAAATGGAATCAAAGCTCTAGCTCTCTAATGTTTGATGCCTGTGTCTGAGAATGAGCAAATGTACTAATAATTGGTGTACTAATAACATTTACTAAAATACTTTTGTATTTTAGCATTTTTGCCCAAATGAGCAATATACTTTTGTTAAATCAGAAACTAATAAATGGATGGTAAGTGAAACTATACATATGTATTTTATAGTCATTCAAGCTCATTTAGAATATGTACTATATCGCCAACTAATTTTTTACTTATGGTGTATGTAGGAGCAAAGTCAAAGGAACAAAGATAATCGAGAGAAATCTGAATTGATTTCTACGGCTGGATCAGTGCTAGCTTCAAAATATAGAGCTGAAGAGGTATGAAAATTTAATTAGCTAGTACTAATATGCTAATATTCTGTAATTGTTGCATATTCAACTACATTCTTAAAATGAATATAGGTGCAAAAAACAGGAAAAGAGCCTAGCCCTATAGCACAATGGCAAAAGCTTCATATGAAAAAAAAATGGCACTTGGCCTACTGCAAAAGCAAAAAGACTTCATGCACTGATGCTTTTTTTATTTCTAGTTTTATTTTCTTGTAATAATTTTGTTAAGTTATTGAGTTGTTTTTTTATTATTATGGTATTTATAGGAACAAATGGAAGAAATAAGATCAAGTGCAGCAGTTGAAGTTATGTCTATAAATGAATGGGAGATATATCGTAAAGCAATTGGGGAGCCTAGTCATGGTCTAGTGATAGGCATGGGTGCAGGCTTGAAGCTCAAAGATACATCTTTTTCCCATTAGTAAGCAATATGCAAAAAATAAAATGAAAGAAAATGAAGAATGGGAGAAACATTTCAATACATTACAAGATAAATGCAATGCGTTGGAAAATCAGATATTCGTCCTCATTCAAAATCTTCTGCAATCATATGGTATAAAGCCATTTGAAATCTGATACATTGCAACCATCTGATGCGGTATGTGACTATTTTTTTAATTTTACTTGTTTAGAACTTATTAGGCTGCTGTTTTAAATATTAACATTATATCTTTCAATTTATTTGTATAAACTTATAGTTCTTTATCAATCTTAGCTACCCATTAACTAGTTTGAAACACTCACCTCCTTTATAAGCAGTTAAATTCTGATTCTCTCATACAGGTACTAATGCATTGCATTTTATGCAATGCTTGCACATACTACACTCTTACTCACACTTCACTTGCACATTCAATCTCATTATCATTTTCATTTCTTCCTTTTTCTAAATTTTGTGGACTTTCTACAACATAATTCTCTTAGCCAATATATTTGTTTTTCTTAGCTCATTTAAAATATTATAATAAAAATTATGAGTCATATTTGCTTTTGAATAATAAATTGAGTTGCCTATGCTTGGAATTTCTTTTTCTTACAGGGAGGATTGTCCAATATATAGTGGAGACTTTTTCAAAAAAAAAATTCAAATTATATGATTTTTTCTATATTTTTTTTAAATTATAAGTTACTAATAATAATTTTCAATTTTTTTAAGTTGATGCTGATGATCAAGGTGAAACATGAGATCAATATACTGATGATTGTCTTGAAAATAATTTTGAAGATGATGAATAGTTCTCTTTTCATCACAATTTCAATTTCTTTGAAATTGGTTACTATATTTTTTCTTCTTGCCAAATTTTCATGGATATTATGGTATTTATTAGGATGATTAACTTTATTATTTTAGAATATCAAACTACAAGGATTTGGTTATTTTTGAAATAAGTTTGAATTTAGTTAGATACTTCAATTTATTCAATTCTATTCATACATAGTAATACAACAACAACAACTAAGCCTTAATCCCAAACAAATTGGGGTCGGCTGTATGGATTCTCAACAAAATAAGCTCAAAAGACACCAAAAAAAAAACTCCAGCCTTAGGCCCCTTCCAAGACACGGATTTTACGTCTCCATTCAAGTCTGTCATTAATCAAATCCGCATCAATAATAAAATGCAATTACAATAATAAAAGTATTATAACAATTGTGGCTAATAATAATTTCAATGAAATTACATTTATGCCTAAAAATAATATTAGTATTTAAAATAATATATTTGTAGCAATACATATATATTTTATTGCTAATAATAATTTGCAATAACAAATGTCCATCGCTGATATATAACTATATTCTCACTGTTTATGTTAATTGCATCAATTTAAAGTTGTCGCTAAAAGTAAAACAAAAATGTATTAATAGTGACAACACATGTTGGTCATAAATAATTATAAAATGCTCATTGCTAAAATTTTATAGCAAGGGCAAATAGTTGTCACAAATAAAATTCTGTAGCCTATTTTTCTTATTTCTAGACTTGTTATCGATCACTTTTAAAGTTATTAGAAATGACATAATTTTACTATAAAAAATTATTAACAACGTCGTTGCATTTATAGCAAGTCGCAAATAAAATTTTGTAGTTCATTCTCCTCATTTCAAGTCTCATTAGCGATCATTTTTAAACTTATTAGCAATGATTTAATTTTATCGCAAAAAATTATTAGCAAGAATGTTATCGCGAAAAAAACCTTTTGCAAGGGAGGTATTTGCTACGACGCACGACGATTATAAAACCGTTACTAATGCTAATATCGATGAAAAGCATATCATTAGCAACAAAATTTGTTGGTCACTAATAAGCAATTTTTTTTTGTAGTGTGTTACAGGAGAAGGTATTGTAAAAATAAATGGTAGTGTTGCATTTTGGGTAGCTACTCCTAAAAGATATGAGAGGTTTGAGGAAGCAGCTGAATAATTGAAAATTCCACATACTAAAAAGTTAATCTTAGATTATAAGACAAGATGGAACTCCACATATGCGATGCTAATGTTGCTATTGGTTATAAGAATGTTTTTGCTCGCTTGAAACAATGGGAGCCCCTTTATAAATCTCTTCCATTCGAGGAAAATTGGGAAAAATCAAAATAAATTTGTGAGAAATTAAAGTTGTTTAATAGTGTGACTAAGTTATTTTCAAGGACCAATTATCTCACTGCTTATCTTTATTTTTTAAAAATTTATGAGATTAGACTTGCTTTGAATCGATGGCTTTGTTATGGGAATCAATTCATTGAGGTTATGGCATTAAAAATGATAGAAAATATTGACAAGTATTAGTCTAAAATTCATAATATTATAGGTGTAGCAACTGTTTTGGATCCTAAGTATAAGCTAAAATTGATGCATTATTATTTTAGTTTACTCTATGGTGATGAATTGGCAAAATTTGAAATCGAAATGATTTGAAAATTTTGTGTTGATTTAGTAGCTAAATATGCATCCAAGTCCAAGACAAGTGTGCATGACGGTGCTTCTTCTCGTGTGGACTCTCACTCATTGACTTCTAGTTTTCATGAAGTGGATACTATGAGCAATTATGACATGTTCATTGCATCTAAATATGATAATGATAATATCAAAACAGAATTAGATAATTCTTTAGAGAAGTGCGTGGTACCTAGGAAAGTTGATTTTGACATATTAAGTTGATAAAAAAATGCTCTTAATTATCATACTTTGCAATTAATTGCTAGAGATATGTTTGTAATTTTTGTATCCAATGTGGCTTTAAAATCATCTTTTAGCATAAAGGAACTACGATCTTGGCTCTTTTCAGAATGAATGAGCGAGCCTGCCTGCGAGTGAATAAACGCTGCGAATAAATATATGAACGAGACGAGTGAGTGAGTCTACGAGTTTTACCCAACCATTCTGACTTGAACAAACCTTTATCTTTATCTTTTCCAGGCGGCCTATCCGCCAGCGGGTGATACGCGAGCGAGACTGTCAGTGAACCAACCAAGTCAATCCCTTTCCGCTTTGCACTCTGGTTCTTTTTTCCTTTTTAGCCCTTTCCAGCCATGTTTTTTCTAACTTAACTAGATTTGTAAGTCCACATCGAAACAAGCTTCATCCCCATACTTTAGAAGCTTTAATGTGTGCATGAGATTGGTTATGGACTGAAATCAAAGGTATTATAAATAATAAAATTTTTAATTAAAAGTATTATTTACTTTTCTTAGTTAATTATTATTTGTACGTACTTAATTTTTTTATAGCTACTTAGTCAACCGCTCAATCTGAATATTGCACATTTTATGAAGATATTGATAAATTGATAACAAGGAAGGGGTAAATTAATTGATTTAACTAACTTATACTCTTGAGTTAAGTTATATAGTTTTGCATAATAAAATTATTATTATTTATTCATATATATCATTCTTTTCCATTTACATTTGATTTCTTATTTTATTTATAAAGGTTGCATATTGTTAAGGAGATAAACAAAATTGAGATATTGAAGTTTTGATCTTATCAAGTTTAGAGGAAGAAAATATTGAAGTTTGCATGTTTATTTTAGTTATTTGCGAATGTAAAATTAATTTAATTTAATGTATTTTATGTTGTATTTTTTTTAGTTTTATTGTATACAATTGGTTGATTATTATGTTATTGAATGTATAATTATTATTATGCATTATTAGCTTTTAAATTATTAAATTATAATTAAAAAATCAGAGAATGAAAAATTCTCCATGGAGATCCCCGAAGGGCAAGGGCAGGGGCAGGGGCTAAGCTGCCCCAGTTTGTGTATGGGGGTAGGGATGGGGAATGTTTTCCCGCCTCGATTCATTGTCAACCCTAATGAACACATGGATGCTTCGACCATGATTTACCATCTTAAGGAGTTCTTTAATGAGCAAGCCTGGGTTGAGAGATATGAGATATCCAACTAAATATGCTCACAGTTCGGTTTAAAACCAAAATCGGACTGGAACCAAACTGTCAAAACCAAAACTGTGGCCAACCAGAATATGAACCTTGATTCATGGTTTGGTTTATATTTCTGATTTTTCAAAATCATAGTTGAAATCGTTGGTTCAAACTGCTAAATTAGTGCACTTTATTTAGGCTGTTGCATTTGTTTTATTTATTTATTTATTTATTTTAAATTTTTTACTAACTCTATAAGTACAATACATATTCCCAAATTTTCTACATTCCTTAATTTTAATTTCTCTTAATTTTTATCTTCATTATTTAATCTACATATACATTATAATCTTCAATATTCTCTACAATTTATATTTTTTAATTTACTCTATAATATTTTCTACAATCTACATTCTCATTTACATTCTCATTTTTTTTAAATATTCTCTATATTATAATCTTAATCACTTTATTTTATTTCATATTTAAAATTTATTTCTATTATTTTTAATTTTTTTTATCTCATGTATTATTTTTTTTTCATTTCAAATTTTATTACATTATGATTTCTGAAAAAAGGGTACATAGTCAATGTGCAAATTTTGAATCAAGAAAGGAAATAATACAGTTGATGAATATTCTAGACCAATTAATATAGAAAATATAATTGAAAAAATTGAACCGATGATAATTTTCAACAATTGCATAACTATAAAGTAAAAGAAATACGTGAATATTAATTTCTCTTTAAAGTCCAAAAAGATACATAAGCAACTTAAATTTTTTAAGTTGCTTATGCATCATTTTTATTATTTTTTAGTAAATTAATTTTAATATTTTTACTTTTTACTAATCTTAATTTAAAATAATTTTTTCTAACTTTTCAATTATAATCACATGTAAACCACTTCCTAAATTGTTTCAAACTGTTTTGAACTATTGTAAACCACTTTTGAACTGCTCCTTCGAACTCTCTCCTCAAATATTGTCTCTCAAACCATCTTCAAACTAGGTTCAAACAGAAACCGATGTTTATGAACCGTTATATAGATTATTTGGTTCAGGTTCAAGAATTTTTTAAATCAAAACCGACAGTTCCTGAACCATGGCTATGTATATATCCAAGTAGCTATTTCATTGTAAGATAGTAGAGGAAACATCAGCTGTGTAGCATAGGCTGAAAATGCTGGGCTATATTGAGAGGTTGGGATCTATTTGGTTCACAATAGACCATGAGTTAAGTGTTGACTTAATTCTACATTCATTGCCTAATAGTTATGCACCCTTTGTGCTTAACATTCAAATGAATAAAATTGATGCTTCAATACTTGAGTTGATCAATATGCTCAAGATTATTGGGTCTTCTCTCACTAAGGACTAGAAATTAGAATTGGTGGTTGAGTCTTCTAATTCTTCTAAGAAAAAGAATAGCTTTATTCAAACGAAGAAGAAGAAGACTCAGACCAAGGCTCAGGTGGAATTAGGAAGAAAAGTATAGAGACTGCTCCAAAGGGAACTTGCTTCCATTGTGGGAAGGATGACCACTGGAAGAGGAACTGCAAGGCCTTTATAGAGTCTCAAAGGAAGAAAGAGTTATCAAATGTTTCGGCTTCATGTATATTTATGATTGAGATAAATATTGCTTTTAATAATAACACATGGGTATTGAATACCGAATGTGGGTCTCACATACGTACTGATATGCAAGGACTAAAGAGCAATAGAAAGCTCAAGAAGGGAAGATGGACCTACGAGTGAGAAATGGAGCAAGAGTTGTTGTATTAGCTATAGGGACTTATGTATTTATCTTAACCTTCTAGATTATCTCTAGAGCTTAGTAATTGTTATTATGTTACAGTGCTTACAAAGAATATTGTTTCAATTTCTTGTTTAAACAAGGATGGTTTTGTTTAACTTTTAAGAGCAATGGTTATTCTGTCTAGTTAAATTTTGTATGACATTGGTTCATTAATGGTTTATTTGTTCTAGACTTGGATAATGATATTCTCAATATAAACATAAAGACACAAAAGTTAGATAACTTGAAACTATCATATTTGTGGCATTGTCGCTTAGGCCATATTAATGAGAATCACATAACTAAGTTACATAAGACTGGTAATTTATGATCATTTGATTATGAATCATATGATATATGTGAACTTGTTTACTTGGTAAGATGACAAAATCTCTTTTAGTGGAAATGGTGAAAGGACCAATGGGCTATTAGACCTAATACATATAGATGTATGAGGCCCAATGACAACCCATGCTAGAGGTGGTTTCTAATACTTCATTACCTTACCTATGATCATTATAGATATGGGTATTTGTATTTGATGAAATACAAATCTAAAGCCTTTGAAAAGTTTAAAGAATTCGAAAATGAAGTAGAGAAACAACTTGGCAAAACTATTGAAACACTTATATCAGATAAAGGTGGAGAATACATGGGCCAAGAGTTTCAAAATTATCTAAAGGATAATGGCATATTATCTCAATGGACTCCTCCATAAATACCACAACATAAATGGAGTGTCTGAGAGGAGAAATTGGACTTTATTATATATGGTTCGATCTATGATGAGCTTGGTAGACTAACCCAAATCCTTTTGGGGTTATTCATTGGAGACTGCTATTTACATCTTTAATAGAGTTCCATCAAAATCGGTTGATGTTATACCATATGAAATATGGAATAACAAGAAACTCAATCTTTCACATATAAAAGTATGGGAATGTCCTACTTATGTAAAGAGGACAGTATCAGATAAGCATGAAGCTAAGTTTGATAAATGTTTGTTTGTTGGATATTGAAAAGAGACTATTGGATACTACTTCTACCACCCATTGGAATAAAAGGTATTTGTTTCAAAGCATGTTGCCATCTTAGAGAAAGAGTTTCTTTTAAAAGAAGGTAGTGGGAGTAGAATTGAACTTGATGAAGTTCAAGAGATACAAACAAACATAGATCAACTAATTGATCCCAAGCCTATTACTCATGTTGATGAAGTAACAACAGAACCTATTGATACGCAGGTTCCTTGTAGATCTAGTAGGATACGTGTATCTCTATAGAGATGGATTTCTCTTGACTGAGCATAATCACATATTGCTTATTGAGAATGATGAGTCCACTACCTATGAGGAAGTTTTGAAGAGTTCAGAATTTGACAAATGGTTAAAAGACATGCAGTTAGAGATGGATTCCATGTATGAAAACTAATTTTGGACTTTGTTGACCCACTTAAAAAGATAAAACCCATAGGCTATAAGTGGGTCTTTAAGAAGAAGACGAATATAGAGGGTAATGTGTCTACTTATAAGGCTTGCCTAGTTGTGAAAGGGTATCATCAAAGACTAGGTATTGACTTTTATGAAACTTTCTCACCTATGGCTATGCTTAAATCCATCAGGATACTCATAGTTATTGCTACTCATTATGATTATAAGATATGGTAGATGGATGTGAAAATAGCTTTTCTTAATGGTAATCTGACTAAGGATGTGTACATGATACAACTTAGGGGTTTCATATCCAATGATACCAATAAGGTATGCAAGCTATAAAAATCCATTTATGGATTAAAGCAGGCTTCTAAGAGATGGAACATCCATTTTGATGAGAAAATCAAAGAGTTTGGTTTCTTACAAAACAAGGATAAACCCTGTGTATGCAAGAAGGTCAGTGAGAGTGCAGTTATTTTCTTGGTGCTATATGTATATGAAATATTACTCATAGGAAATAACATCTCTATTCTTCAATTAGTTAAAATATGGTTGTCCAAGAAGTTCTCCATGAAAGACCTTGGAGAAGCAACGTACATATTGGGGATTAAGATCTATAGGGATAGATCAATAAGGTTATTAGGTCTTTCACAATCTACATGCATAGATAAAATGCTAAAGAGATTTAGCATGGATCAATCCAAGAGAGGATTCTTACCAATGGAACATGGGATAAGCCTTTCTAAGTCTATGTATCCTAAGACATAAGATGAAAGGGATCGCATGAGTAAGATACCATATGCCTTAACTATTGGATCTATCATGTATGCTATGTTATGTACTAGACCTCAATGTATCTTATGCTCTGAGTGTCACAAGCAAATATCAGTATAATCTTGGTGAGGGGCATTAGGTCGTTGTTAAAAACATCCTTAAGTACTTGAAAATGACTAAGGGTTCATTTTTAGTTTATGAAGATGGGGATTTGATTGTAAATGGGTATATTGATGCCAATTTCCAATCAGACAAGGATGACTCCAAATCCCAGTCAGGCTAAGTATTCACATTGTGTGGCAAAATAGTTAGTTGGAAGAGTTTCAAATAGGAAATGACTACTGATTCAACAACTGAGGTTGAGTACATTGTCGCTTCTGAAGAAGCCAAATAAGCTATATGGATTAAGAAGTTCATCACTGAGTTAAGAGTGGTCCTTAGCATTGTTGATCCAATACCATTGTATTGTAATAACAATGGAGCAATTGTATAAGAAAAGGAACTACAGTCTCATTAGCGATCCAAACATGTACTTAGGTGTTACCATTTGATTCGGGAGATCATTGGTATACAAGATGTGAAGATAGAAAGGGTCCCCACGAATCAAAGCCACTAGCACAATGAAAGCATGATGATCATGTACATTCTTATGGTATTATATACATAGGTGATTGGCTCTAGTGAAAGTAAGAATTTGTTAGATATGTATGCCCCAGAGACAATTACTTTAGGTTATAATATGCACATTATATTAATTTATATTAATAAATTAAGGCATCCTTTATTATTCAATACTCATGTGATGCATGTAGTTGATTATATATCTTAAACTATTTAATAAGTCCTTAGTATAAATCACAGTGTAAAGGAAATCATGATGAAATCAAAATATAAGATTATTATTACATGCAAATGTGTTTATACTAAAATTATCCTTAGTCATAGTATTAACAAGATGGGACATTGTTAATGCAGATAAGCTAGCACATGTTATACTTCTTGATTTGATCAAACAATTATTTTCTTAAGTTGTAGGCATGGTGATGCTTAGTGTTAACATATGGATGCTTGTTGGAAGAACAAGTTCATTGGATGGCCCAACTATGAGATACTCACATAGATATTTATTCAATGCTAGTGATCTTATCTTGTCATAGTAATTGTGCAAATATCCTTAGACTTGAGGTCTCTAAGATATCTTGGATATCAAGTGATATACTTTAATCACATTCCTTGTTGTCTCATGAGAGATCGCTCATGGGGTGGACATTGGGTATTGCATGAGGTATTCGAAGATAGTTGAGAGATCAACAAAGGATATATCACTCCTGATAGAAGGAGAATATATCTCATAGGCTCGTGTAGAAAGGCATTACTCTGGGAATCCTTGGGCAAGGTGGATGGATCTTTGAGAGAGTCTCAAAGATATTTTTTTATAGAGTAATGGGCTTCAGGAACAAGAAATAATACATTCAAGCTAGGTGTGACATATTTAGTTTAGCGGGAGTTGACACAAAGCCCATACTCTGAATCGAATGAGATGTAGTATGATGTAAAAATTTTATTGCATAGTAACTATCTATGGAAAGATTGAAGTCAAATCACTTTGACTTTCTCAACACTTGGGTGGCCATGATATATTGCTAGATGCCAATATTGGTCTGCTTAATATCAATTAGTTGATTGGAGAATCAATCCTAAATGAAGAGTTCATTTTAGAAAATCATAATTTTAATTAAGGTAAAATTGGTATTTAGCTAACAATGTGTTTGAAAGCCTAATGGGTCACACACTTAAAGGTTTAGAATTAACTAGATTAGCTTTAATATATTATGAGATAATATATTTAATGGATTAAGAAGAAAATGGGTTTATTAGCTATTGGGCCTAGTTGAGGCCATTTGGCATAATAAGCTATTAAGTTTAACTAGGAATTTGGCCCTAGTTAAATCCTTAGCTAAAAGAAACCCTAGCAAGAACTAAAGGCAGATAAATACCATCTTATTGAATGGTGTGGGCAAGTTTTTGAAAGAGAGAAAACCAAAAGCCTTTAGAAATAAGAGAAAGAGTTTCTTCTTCTTCTTAGATCTTCTTCTTCCTCCATTTGAGTATCTCTTCTTGCTCGCATAAAGGCTCACTTTAAGTCGCTCATATTAGATGGTGGACACTATTAGAGACAATTCTACCATTGGATTGTTGTGGTTTACTACAACCCAACAAGAAAAGATGCTAAAGAAATTGTGAAGAGCTCTAGGTATAATCTCTAAACCTGTTATGTTTTACCTTTATTTTGGTTTTAATCAATATGAGATGATCTAGGGTTTGGGAATTTTTTATTTTTCACTGCATATTGGCTGCCATTTTTGTTTATACATACTTATAATTCCCAACAACTAAATGCTTAATTACTGTAAAGCATGCATAACTAATTGCAAGTGAAGATGAAATGCCCTGTACCTTAGGTATAGTTGTAACTAACAAAACTTGGTATATAAATCTGTATAATGATGTATTTCGAATGTAATTGAATGTTCTAAGTTCTTTATTATGGAATAAATTCTTGCTGTATTGTATGATAGACCCCCAGTGAAAAAAAATGGTTAAAGGTTGAATTGCCTTAAGTTTGATGTTCTTTCTACAACTAAGAAGGGTATAATACTCGTTCTAAGGGTGAGAATGCCTATAGACACTTGAAGTTGACTCCTTTTTGAAAGAACCAGTCATAGGCTAACTTTTGATTTAAATTTAGGTAATCAAATGAAGGCCACTAGTAATTTTCGAATTCATCAATGAAATTAACAAGCTCGATAATTACCTTAGCTTACCAGCCATTCCATTCAAGAACTCACAATTGACAAGATGATATAAGATTGTCAATCCCGATATTTATTACTGGCAGGCAGTCATTTTAGGTGTGAGACCCGTCAGTCCACTTACAACATATTATATAAATAGACTTTGAAGGAAGGAAAAGGTGGAGGCAATTATAATTCTAAAAGCTTACCAAAGAAGCTAAAAGAAAAAAAAATAAAACACAGCAAATGAACAATAACAACAAACAAAAAAAAAGGCTAATAATAGATCATCTAAAAGCAAAATAGTTTGCTTGATCACAAGTCATTGGAATCAAAATATTGAAGATCTAGGTGGAACCTACAATGGAGTTATGTTTTTAGCCTTTTAAACCATTCAAAACTTGACATTATGATCCTCTGGACTTGTTATTCATAACTATAATGACTAACATAGAGCTTTAATATAGATTTAATGCAAAATTGGTTAAGAATGGATAAAAGTATGGGAAAAGCATAAAACTTGATTTGTAGATGTGTTTAATGTTATATATGTTATTTCACATTTGCATCATTACTTATGAGTGAGTTTTTGTTCTTGGTGGAGTTTATTTAAAGTTTTAATGTAAAAATCACTTAAACTAGTTCTGATTTGAGGTTAAAGATGAATATTGTCGGGTCTAATAATTGTCCTGACATTTAATGCAATCAACATATATAAGGTTGGTTGCTTTTGATTTAATGCATTATGACCTCCACTTGTTTAAAACTTAAGCTGAAACATTTAAAAGATGCTTGTACATGCTCAAAAGGATTATATCATAAGGAAAATATGAAAAATGTAATTGTGAGGTGTGTGATGTGAGGGGTTTATCTGCCTAACATTTTAATTAGCGAACCCATTAGTCAAAATGATGGATCTTGCCAACCTGATAATGAGAATTCTGATGTTTTTAAGTATGGAATGTCCTGCTTATCATTCCAATTATTGAGTCCATTAATAGGAATAATGAGGCCGATAGTCTATTTGATTTCTCTCATTATTTTCTATGTTTGAAGATTAACCTTTTGCATCTCTAGCACTTTATTTTATAAATATGTACATATATTCTTTTGGCTTGTTATATACATACATGTTTGCATTCCGCTAGATTTTCATTCTTTTAGAATTGATGTATATAGGATTTCTAATGTAATTTTATCCCATCTTAAATCAAATATAATAGGCATTTTATTATGTAATTTTATTTATTCATTTTCCTTTAATTTATATTTTGGAGATTTGTATTGGCATGTTTTCGCTTCAGTGAGTGCCAATTTTATTTATTTATTTTTTGTTTGCATACATGCATTCTCATAACATAATATCATCATGATGTATGGATGCATATAGCCTGATTATTACATACTAGCCTGATTCCTTGAACCATCCCCGTGGACACCCTTGTTTAGCTATGTGGACAAACCCCTTTTAGCCTCGACAGCCACCAAAATCAGCCTACAACAAGGCCCAACCCAATATGGGTTGGAAATCCATGTAGACATATCGAATATCCATACAGATGTACCAATTTAGATCAAACTAAACTTCTTGCTTTTGAGCCCTTTAAGAAATTAACCTCTTCAATCATATCCAGTCCAATAACCATCACCCAAACTAACCTCTATCCTATCTAAATTCACCAAGCAATAATCAACCACCAAAGCAACCAAAGCTAAACTCCTTTGAGTCTAGTAGCCTAAACACAAATTCCAACCCTAAAGACACCCATAATCTAGTATCAAATCTATCATAAAGAGGACTTATCAAGTTAGTAACCTTTAATAGGTGCATTTCTACCATAATTACTCAAAAATAAAGTTGATCAAACTCAAGGTTGGAAGCAAATCAATTCCATTCGACTTTATACCATCTAGCTTGCGATGTTCATCTACTTTTGGGTGAATACTTTAGTTCTACAAATCCCTTTACAATTCTATTTGTTTAATCGAAGTTGAATCCATTTAAAAACAAAAGTTATCAAATCTAATTTGATAAACCCGAGGGTTAGAATTTCATAAGGCTTTTGACGATTTTAAAACAAGTTTTTTAAGCTTTTCATATTGATATCTTTATTTTCATATCTTAGTTTTTGAATATGTTTTTCACTTGGTATGATGAAATCACATTATCTCTAGCATACTGACTTACCAATCAAAGGAATATAACCTATATATGAATCTTGTTAAAATCTATAGTTAAGCTAATGTATACATGTATTTTTAATTGTGTGAGGTCTCGCCCGAGCACCGAATCTCTGCCCTCAATGAGAAAATCAAAAGTGCTCATTTGGGCTTGGTCCTACATGATACCGCTGTGTACAATCTCCAGTCGGTTCGATAAGCACAAGTTTATAAATATCTTTTATTTTGAAAAGATTTATTTCTTTTTATTGAAAGAAACTCTCCTTTTATTTTGAAAAGAGATGGCTTTTATTTTAAAAAGTGAAAATTGGAAAGTTGCCACCTAAATTTTATTTGGTTATCAAAAAAATTTAAGGAAAAACCCGTTTAATTGACTCCATAAAATTCGGTTAATTTATGCCTAAGAAAAAGATCTCTAATTTGAAACCAATCACGATGGGTCCCAGGCTAAGTTTTCATACCAGTAAAAGAAAATGGTTTCTTTTATCTCTCTTTGATTGATTTAGTCCTTCTTTTGATTGATTTAGTGAAAAAATGATTTTTTATGTATTATATCACATAAATATGAACAACACTATATTACAATACATGCACATTCAATAAGGATGACATCCACAAATGCAGTACTGAATAGTAAAAATTTACAACATCCTTAAATGATGATTCTAGGGGAGCTTTAACTCTAACTCTTATGGATCCTAGTTTGAGTATAAATTCCCAAACTAATGAACAAATTCAAAGCAAAGTAAAGGAAGAAAATAAGCACAATCATCGGGGCATCCATTTGAAAGACTCATCAAACTTGCAAATGAAGTCTCAAAGCAAAGAAAATATTGAAAATAACAATTAAGAACAATATATGAAAAATTAAAATGAAAGCGAGAGTTGGTTGTGAATGTGGGGGGCTCATCACTCGGAATGATAATATGATTATCTTGTTTGTATGGAAACTAGAGCCGTAAGTGGTTCGTTCCTTTTGATTGCAAAAGGCTTTGAATTAGCCAATTTTATGAGTTGATTAATTGCCTAATGGAAAAAGGAAATTGGAGAGCAAACCTTACCTTGGGTTGGAGCCTTTTCTTGACAATGGATTGAAAAGTCTTGCCACTTTAAAGCTTCACTTGCGTGAAAAATAAACAAAAATTGATTAATAACTGCCCAAAAAGTCTAAAGTAATTAAGAGAAATTTATTATTTAATTAATTTGCATCATAAGTATATTTTGGCAGAGTTTTGGGGTCAGAAAATCTCATCTCTAGTCAAAGGGGTGGACCAATATTTATAGGAGTCCAAAATTAACATTGAGTCGCAGTGGCCGTGCGGTTGCAAATTTAATTTTAATAATTTTTAAATAATAATAATTATATATTTTTCTTAATTTTCCTTTCTCAATTATATAGGTCAGGTGCAAAATTAAGGGTTCACAGCTGCCCCCAGTTGCATTAATTTTGTCGTAAAAATTAATGCAATGGTATAAACCAGGGGAGAGTAGATAGAATGAACCTAACTAGTATGTCATCCTTTAACTATCGATATGCATTTGAGCAGTTTGGTGCTACACCGTTTGGGCCACCTTTTAGGCCAAAAGTTTATAAATAAGGGGAGGAGGGTCATTTGCCCACTCACTCTCCTTCTTATTCTTTCTCTTGCTCTCTTTCCGCATTTTTTCAAAATGTCGTAATCTTCTGCTTCGTCTCCTGAAGCTGCTGAGACACTAATCATTGGAGACTTGCTCATGGATTCTCAGACTCAAGCCTCACAAACTGGAGTCATGCAGGTATGTCGTGTTCTTCTTTCTTTTTCTGCAAAAATGAAATACCTTTTCTCATTGCCTTCTGAATTTAAATTAAACAATTTTGTTATTCGAATTGGCTAGGCAATTTGCTATGGTTAGACCTCATAATGAATTGGCCGAGGCCAATTCATTATGAGGTGGCCTCATAGAAAATTTGGCTAGGCTAATTCGCTATGAGGTGGCCTCATAGCGAATTGACTAGGCTAATTTGCTATGTGGTGGCTTTTGGCTTGATTTGGGCTTCTTAAGATCGGACCGGACTTAGCTTGGATTTTTAAAATTGGATCAGACTCAATTCAGGCTTTTTAAAATTAGATTGGATTTAGTTTGAGCTTTTAAAATTGAAACCAGATTTAATTTAGCCCATTTTAACTAGAACCGAATTTATACTGGGCCAAAATTAAGAGTCTACTGGTATACTCTGATGATGGACCGCCATTCCTTTCAAAATACCAATTGTTGGGTATATTTGCAGCTGATCAATCAAGTGGCTGAAAACTAATTATGCTCCTTCCTTTAACACATCTACTTAAAACAGACTGGACTCCATGTTGTCCTCAAAATCTTCCCCTGTCTCCAAGGTAGGCCCACTATTTTCTAGGCTAAGTCTAGAATCAAAGAAAATTTCAAATCTTAGGATTAGCTCATTAGTAATAGAATTCAATAATGGTTCAAGAAATCTATAATAAAGGGAGTATGTTCCCTCTTTAACAAAATATCCATTCAACATTCTGAAATAAGGTCTTATGGGCCAATCAAATTTCCCCCCAGCTTTTTTGCATTGAGATCTTTGTTTGGCTCTCCCTTCTATCTCTTCCACATCCTCTAGGGTTGGTCTATGGCCCAAACCAAATGGTGGCTGGACTAAAGGGTAATCTAGGAGTTGTTGTATCCCCTATTGATTTTTACCCAACCCCGTCTCAGGAAAATAGTTCATGTGTTTGAGGATGTTAGCAACCGTAGGGTTTCCATATAGGTCAAAATAAAAGGGAACCATATCTTTACCTACCTTCTCTTCTATGAACTAAACCAAATCAAAAGTGAAACTAGATAGGGTTATGGCTGAAGGTTCTATCTTGATTTCCAAAATTGGCACTTGAGGTGGGAGGTCTGACTTTCAATTCGGGTCTCCTCTTAAAGTGACTACTCCATCCTTATATGGGAATTTGAGTTTTCTGATGAAGAGAGGATGGGATGGCCTTGGCTTGATGAATCCATGGTCTCCCAAGCAATAAATTAAAGAAAGCAGGTACATCTAAAACTTGGAAAGGGATTCCTTGTTCCATTGGGCCGATTATTACTTTAATGCTAGCCACAACAAAACTTCCCTTTTCATGTTGTCATATGCCCTCACGATCTGATCAGAAGGTATTAGCTTAGCCATTTCAATTCCCAAGCATGTTGAGTTGGTCATAGATGCAACCAAAGCCTCCGGAGGAGTTTCAACCGACATGTGAATTTGACATAAAGCCTTGCAAAGAACTTAGCGATGAAGGTAGCTGGATTGAAGGAGGCTCCAAATGGAAAGACTAACTTGAGTCTTTTTGAGTTGCTTCAATATAAATCTTCATCCGGTTCAGGAGTGGGGTTTGTCTTTAGTGGTATGACTGTTCTTGGTGGCAAGGCTAATTGTGACAAGTCTAGAGGTGGTTGTGTGACCCTTCCACTTCTGGTCATTGCATTAACCTCATCCGTAAAATCATTCAAGTCCAACACGAAACAATAATCATGGATTAAAAATGTGGGATCCATTTCATCATCAACCAATGAGTGATGGTATTGATGCCTTGATGAACTGGCAATGGGTTGGTGGTGATATTTGGTCGCTTAGGTGGCAGAATGGATCCATTTTCAATGAGATCCTGGATCTGATGTTTGAGGTTTATACACACGTTGGTTTTGTGGCTAGTGCTCTGATGATATTCACAATATTCATTAACATTCCACTTCTTGGGAAGGTGATTTGAAATGGGCTTATGGTCAAGAGGTTGAATCAGATGAGCTTCTAAGGCTTTCTTGTACACTAAGTTGAGGGTCATTCCAAGTCAGTAAAAGTCCTTTGCTGCTGGCTCCTTTCCAAATGGAGCTGTAGTTGAAGGGTGATACTGGTCACTTCACTTACTTGTTGGTTGGCAGCCTATGGGCTACTAAAGTTTAGGTTTTTCCTAAACCTTGATGAGAAGGTTGTCTCATCCTTAATTTGGCCAGTGTGCATCAAGTCTCAAATCTTAGTGGCAGTAAAAATGAGCGCTTTAAAGGTTGGCAAATATTGGGTTTGCATGTGGGTTTGATAAATAGGTAGTAGGATTTTAACAATGATATCAATTTGCTCTTGCTCTAAAGGGTGATTGACCATTTGTGCAACTTTTCCTCTCCATCTCGTAAGGAACGAGGTGAAGGACTCTTTCGGGTTTTGCTTAGTAGTCTTGAGGTCCCTTCTTGTAACTTCCACCTCTATGTTATAATGGTATTATTTAGTGAAAGCATTACATACATCCTCCCATGTCCGATACTTCTTTTTGTCAAGGTTCATGAACCATCTGACAGTTGCACCTATAAGAGACCTTTGGAACAGTTGACCAAGGAGCTCGTTAATGAGTCCCATAGGTTTGAGGGCTCCCACATACATCTTAAGGTAAGTTTTAAGGTAAGTGGTACCATCAAACTTATCTATTTTAGGCACCTTAAACGTAGGTGGCAAACGAGCCTTGGGATATAGGGTCAAGGACTCAAGGTCAACGGTTTCATCTCAATGTTTAAAATTCTCAATTCACTTCTTCATTGCTTCTAACTTCTCCAGAAGAATACGGGTCTCAGGGTGTTCCCCCCTTTGAAAAGTATTCGTAAGGGGGTTAGGTAAAGGAGCTTTTAGAGTCTCAACTGTAGCCCCTTGTTGAGTGAGGTAAACCATTGGTGGGGGCTGACTGAAAGATGACCCAATATTAGGTTGCTTCCTATGCAACATGTTTTGTACCTCAGTCATGATTGAGTTGTGTTGTACACTTAATGATTCAATCAGTATCTTATTGAAACTAATTTGTTGGATAACCAGCATACTCCTAAAACTTTCCTCTTACTTCTTGAGGATGACTTCGACAAAAGCTTGCATTTCATGGGATTCAGTGGTTGGATCCATAGATACATTGAGTAAATGAAAGAAAGAGAAGTTAGTGTTTCGAACAAGATTATGCATTTTATGATGCTAGGATTTGGGTAAATTTTATGGTCAAGGTAAGGCAAGAAGAACTAGGGATTATGGGTGGCCCATAGATTTGCTTTTAGAAAATTTCAACCATTAATGGTGGAGGGTCCTAAAACTAGGGCTCATGTTTTGATGAGTAAGGGCAACTTCTATTTTTTAGGAAGCGGTTAGGCTAGTGGGGCCTCCCTGAATGCTAGGTAACTGGGCTACTGCAATTGTTTGTTTTCTTTAGGATGAGCACAACCAGTACGGCTGAGACTCGGGGTGGGCTAAATTTTATCATTTTGGATAAAATATGATTGTAGGTTTTAGTATAAGGTTATTGCTTATGATATGTATGAGATGATGCATGGGTGCATGAATGAAAACTATTTCATGAAGGTATTATGGTACACACCATTTATGGTCAAGATCTATGGCCTTTATATGCAAAAGGCTGGTTTAGTCTGAAGGTCCCATCACACTAGGACAACGATATGCCTAACCACATGATAGATAATAAATATGGCATGGGTCCAGTAATACGTGTATGTTCGTTACACCTCAAAAGGATTGAGAATTCATTGTAGGTTAGATGCTTTCGCTATCCCTCAATATATCTAATGAAGGTTGCCAAGTTGAAGCTGCTTGTTACCCGATGTTTTCCTAAAATTAAAGAGCAAGGAACCCTTATGCATGATGAAAGAGAAAACCAATCAAAGAGAGTAAAATAGTTTTGTTAAAAAGAACCCATTAAAATTTTGTTTTGAAAATCTTAAAGTTCCCAGTGGAGTCGCCAAGAATAAATAAATCGAATCTAAGTATCTAAATAGAGAATACATAAATAGAAAAAAATAGAAAAAAAAATAGAAATATTAAGAATGGATAGCATAAAGAATAAGAAGAGATCTATAAAATTTTACTTTATCTATTATCTATATTTTTTGATCTCTTCTTTTAGATCTTTTCGAATTGATTACAATTTTTTATATTTCATTTCTTTTAATTTCTTGCTAGTTTAATGTTTTGATTGTGTCGTGTGATTTAATCTATTTATTCTCTTTATTTATTTTGATTCCAATTGTATCTATATAATCTTTTTTTTTTTTTGTGAAGCCTCACCCAAGCACCAACTCCTGGCCCGCAATAAGAGAACCAGAAGTGCTTATTATGGCTTGGTCCCACACGATACCACTGTATATGGTCTCCAATCAATTCGGTAAGCACGGGTTTATAATTTTTTTTATTTTTAAAAGATTTGTTTCTTTTATTGAAAAAAACTCTCCTTTTATTTTGAAAAGGGATGGTGGCTTTTTTTTTTAAAAGCAAAAATTGGAGAGTCGCCACCTAAATTTTATTTAGTTATCGGAAACTTTAAGAAAAAAAATCATTTAATTGACTCCATTAAATTTGGTTAATTTTTTTCCAAGAAAAAAGTCACTAGTCCGAAACCAATCACAATGGGTCCCAGGCTAAGTTTTTATACCAGTAAAAGAAAATGATTTCTTTTATCTCTCTTTGATTGATTTAGTCATTTTTTTATTGATTTAATGGAAAATATGATTTTTCATAGATTATATCACAAATAAATATGAACGACACTCGCATTTAATAAGGATAACATCCACAAATGCAGTATTGAATAGTAAAAATACTACAACATTCTCAAATGATAATTCTAAGGGAGCTTCAACTCTAGCCCTTATAGGTCCTAGGTTGAGCACAAATCCCCAAACTAATGAATAAATTCAAAGAAAAGTAAAGGAAGAAAATAAGCACAACCATCAGGGCATCCATTTGCAAGACTCACCAAACTTGCAAATGGAGCCTCTAAGCAAAGGAAATAATAAAAATATTGAAAATAACAATTAAGAACAATATATGAAAAATTAAAATGAAAGAGGGAGTTGGTTGTGAATGTGGGGGGCTCGCCACTCGGAATGATAATCTGAGTGTGCCTACTTATCTCATTTGTATGGAAACTGGAGCCATAAGTAGTTTGTGCCCTTTGATTGCAAAGGACTTTGAATTAGCCAATTTTATGAGTTGATTAATTACCTAATTGAAAAAGAAATTGGAGAGCAAACCTTACCTTAGGTTGGTGCCTTTTCTTGACAATGGGTTGAAGAGTCTTGCCACTTTGAAGCTGCACTTGTATAGAAAATGAACAAAAATTAATTAATGTCAGTCTAAAAAGTCCAAATAATTAAGAGAAATTTATTATTTAATTAATTTACATCACAAGTATATTTTGACAGAGTTTTGGGGTCAGAAAATCTCATCCCTAGTCAAGAGGGGCGGTACATTATTTATAGGAGTCCAAAATTAACACTGGGCCATGGGCAGTGCGAAATAGCCACAGTAGAGCCGTGTGCAAAATTAAGGGTTTGGCTATCCAGTAGCAAATTTTATTTTAATATTTTTTTTAAATAATAATAATTATTATTATATATTTTTCTTAATTTCCCCTTCCCAATTATAGAGGCCATGTGCAAAATTAAGGGTTCACAAATAGTTGTTCTTACAATTTTATTTGATTAATGCATATGATATTCATGTAATACTGAAGTTTATGGTATAACTTTTGTACTCTCTTTGTAATATTTGATATTTTGCTATCATAATTGTTCATTACACATCTATTTTTGTTTTGATATACATGTTATTATAAAATTATAAATGCAAAGAATGATACCTTTAGATCAGTACACTTAGTGTTTAGTAGATTTCCATCATTGAATCTAGTATAGAAAATCGAGCTGATACTTTTCAACGAGGATCATTTGTTAAGTTAGCCCACCATTTTGAAATATTCATTCTTAGTCTATGTCGAGTGAATTCGTTTGGCTTATTCATAGAGGGGTTAGAGATTCCTGAATGAATCGGATAACTATTCCCTCTTTTTCTTTCCCAGTCCTATTAGGTGGTGACTCCATCATTTCTAGGCCTAGGCATGTTAATCCCCGAGGTCATGAACCTAATAATGTCGAGGTCGCAAAATAGCAGGGAGTGATCCACCATGGTCTGCTTACAGTGGTGACTCCACTAGGGACTTTTGACAAGTTGATTTCATTGATTCATTTTAGTATAATTATTTTGGATATTCTTACATTCAATAGTTGCAATTATGTATGGGTGTGTTAGGGTGCCTCTGATACTCTTATTATGTTGCATAAGAGATACTATATCTTTACTCAAGATATAAAGAACGTGTAACACCCCCTACATAGACCATACACTTACCTACATAAGAGATGTCACCTAACATTCACAATTGTTCTATATATGTGTCTATGTATGTATTAAAGAAATAAAGTCGAAATACTTTAAAGCATTAATGCATTTGTTAAGCTTACTATAGTACACACATATATCTATTAATTTTATAAAGAACTCTTAAAGATAACTTACATTATTGAAAAATTCTCAAACTACTCTCAAACTTATACAACTGTCATATAAAATTATAAAATATTGCCATGTGAACTATATAGAATACAATATTTACAATATTGTTCATTAAACCTTGGTGATGCAGTTTATCAGAAACGTATATCCCTCACTCTGCAGTCTCAACTATCCTTGTTTGATCTAAGCATCAGAAAATAATTCTAACACACTAAGCAAAACTTAGTGGTGCTTATGTATTCACAATATGCAAGAAAAATTAAAGGAAAGAGATCTAAATATTAGATAATTTAGAAACAATGAAAAGTATTACTTTCGGAATGTTAAATAAGAAATTAATAAATTCATTGAAAATTGAAATACTAAACACAACTAAATTTAGAATTGAGTAATTTATCGATAACTATATAACACATTACTTTCAATATAGTTAACTACTTTAATTATGCCAATACACACTGAACTCAGATTCTAGATTTGGATAACGAGTCACTGTTGGCAATTTAATGCCCACTGTGTAAAATTTTGGCCAATGGCCCACTATGGCACGAATGCCCACTGAGTATGATGATACAGAGTATCTATTGATGGCACAGAGTGCCCACTATCATTTTGGATATCCTCCCTTTTGTTAGCCATTCAATCCTAAGCTAGATCTAAAATCAGTATGACTTGGGCATTTCAATAGTTATTAATAACATTAAATTATGCACAACACTTCAATGAAACAATTCTTTGACCAACACTTAGTATCACACATATTTTATCATATATTTAAATAAATCTATTACGCTACTTATTAGGGTTAACTTTTAAAAAGAAATCCTTTACATTTTGTGAACTTATAATTGTTACAACTAGAATTACAATTGAAAAACAAAACAAAAAGTTATTTTGAGCAATTTCTTCAAGTGACACGTCTAGTGACATCGGCGTGTCATTGACTGTGTCATAAGCTCATTCTCACAGAAGCGTTGACACGTCCAAGAACATGTGCGTGTCTCTAGCCGTGCCATTTAATTTGCATTACAGTAGCTACAACATGCCCATTGACATGGGAGTGTCACTGGCCGTGTCATTTAAATTTTATCACAGTAGCTATGACACGTCCATTGACACGGGAGTGTCACTGGCCATGTCATTTAAGTTGCATTACAGTAGTTATGACACGTCCATTGACACGGGCGTGTAACTGGCCATGTCATTTATCTTTTATCATAGTAACTATAACACGCCCAATGACACAGGCGTGTTACTGGTCGTGTCTTGAATGTTGAAACACAACATCATTGACACGCCCAGTAACATGGCCTGTCACTGATGGTGTTAAGCAAAACTCTGTATTTCGAACACTTATCAACTTAAATTCCATATATCCAAATATATGATATCAATAGCTCAAAACTAGCTTCTTTAACATAGAAAGAGCATATATCAAATATTTTTCAGTAAAAACTCATCAAAACAACTCAATCAATCATTTCAAACAATAATTTTATAGAAATTTTGCAAATCAAAAATACATAAGCACATACCTCTTCAAACTCTTCTTTTTTCTCTAATCACTTGTTGATAATCTCAACTTAATCTTCTAAAAACTTATATCTAGATGTGATCTTATCTTAAGTTTTGATTAAAATCTTGGAAAGAAGGAAGAAAGAAAGAGTTTTGATGGTGAAGGTGGTGATGAACGTGGAAAGTAGAAGAAAGAAAGAAAGAAAGAAAGAGAAGTTTCTATATCATTACACATGTCCTCACACATACACACACACACACACACACACACACATATATATATATATATATATATTAATCTAGTGTAGCCAATCTCATCTTAGTTATAGTGTACCCTCTTTCTTCTCCTTTGATTCTAATTCGATTTTAAATCTCATAAAATTGTAAAAATAATTAATTTCTTTGGTAAATTTTTGAGATCCACTATTTACATCACTTATCCATACCACGTATATCACAATTCACTATTAATGAACAATATTACATTAAAAGTTTAGTATCTAAAATTTTGAACATTACAATTCTCCTCCACTAAAGAAATTTCATCCTCAAAATTTACCTGTTATAGACGCTTGAAACAATTGAGGGTATTGTTGTCTCATTGTTTCTTCACCTTCCTAAGTGGCTTCCTCTATCGAATGATTCCTCCACAACACTTTTACTAGAGGAATGTGCTTATTACGCAACTCCTTTATTTCACAAGCTAAGATAACCACTGGTTCTTCTTCATAATTCAAATTTGGCTAAATTTCAATAGACTCTACTTGAATCACATGTGTAGGATCTGATCTATATCGCCTAAGCATTGACACATGGAATACACTATGAATCTTAGCCAATTTTGGAGGCAAAGCTAGTCGATAAGCTACTGGACCTACACGTTCAAGTATTTCATATGGTCCAATGAACCTAGGACTTAATTTACCTTTCTTTCCGAAAGGAAGAGCTTTCTTTCATGGTGATACTTTCAAAAATACCTTATCCCTCACACTATATTTAATATCACGCCGTTTCAAATCTGCATAAGATTCTTGTATATCCATTGCAATTTTAATCGATTTTTTATAAGCTTTTCTTTGTCTTCAGTTTGTTTTATGAGATCTGGTCCCATAAATTTGCTCTCATTCAATTCCACCTAACACAATGGAGTTCTACACTTTCTTCCATAGAGTGTCTCGTATGGAGCCATTCCAATACTCATTTGATAACTGTTGTTATAAGCAAATTCTACTAAAGGTAGATATTTATCCCAACTACTTTCAAAATCAATTACACAACTTCTAAGCATATCCTCAAGTATTTGTATCACCCTTTCTGATTGACCATCTGTTTGTGGATGAAATGCAGTACTAAAATGAAGTCAAGTACCCAATGCTTTCTGAAAACTTTTTCAAAATCTTGAAGTAAAGCGAGGGTCTATCTGAAATAATAGACACTGGTACTCCATGAAGCCTGACTATCTCATTAATATACAATTCTGCAAGTCTATTCATTGAATAGTCAACTCGAATGGGAAGAAAATGAGTTAATTCCAACTTGTATCATGCTTCTTTTGAGTGTTTGGAAGACCAGTCACAAAATCCATGGTGATTCTATCCCACTTCCATTCTGGTATTGATATAAGTTGCAAAAGACCCGATGGAACTTGATATTCTGCTTTGACTTGTTGACATACTAAACATCGAGTCACATATTCAGTAATATCTCTTTTCATACCAGGCCACCAATAATGAGATTTTAAATTCTGGTACATCTTATTGCTTCCGGGATGTACAGTATACATAGTATTATGAGCTTCACCAAGAATACACTCCTTTAGTTCCTTCACATCAGGTACACACAATCGATCTCTATAATACCCTCCACCATCTTTTGACACAACATGATTTGGCTTTTCCCCTTCATGCACTTGTTTCAAAAGTTCTAACATTTTTTTTATTTTGTTTCTGAGCTTCTATCACTTTTTGCCTAATGGTTGGTTCAACCCTCAATTCTGCTAACATAACACATGATATCATTTAGTTTATTTAATTTATATATATATAATGCTAAAATATTCTGTATACAACATACCTACTAAAGTCTTTCGACTTAAAGCATCAGCTACCATATTAGCTTTCCCAGGATGATAGTCGATGATATAATCATAATCCTTGATCAATTTCATCCATCTTCTCTGTCTTAAGTTTAGTTCTTTTTGTGTTGGCAAGTATTTCAAACTTTTATGATCAGTGAAAATATAACACCTTTCACCATACAAGTAATGTCGCCAGATTTTAAGAGCAAATACAATGGCAGATAACTCCAAATCATGTGTAGGGTAATTCAATTTATGATATTTTAATTGCCTAGAAGCATAAGCAATTACCTTACCCTCTTGCATTAATACACAACCAAGTCCCTGATGAGAAGCATCACTAAAAATAACATAGTCTTTACCTGGAGTCGGTTGTGTCAAGACAGGCGCTTCAGTCAATATAGCCTGCAATTGTTCAAAACTAGCTTGACACTGAGCATTCTACTCAAATTTAATTTCTTTTCTAAGGAGCTTAGTTAAGGGAAGTGCTATATTCGAAACCCTTGCACAAATCTTCTATAATATCCAGCCAACCCAAGGAAACTCCAGACTTCTATTATATTCTTAAGTGGCTGGCAATTCAAAATAGTCTCAATTTTACTTGGATCCACACGAATACCATTAGTTGACACTACATGACCTAGAAAGGCCACTTTCGCCAACTAAAAATCACACTTCAATAATTTAGCATACAATTGATTCTCCCTTAGTGTCTACAGTACAATTCTCAAATGCTTATTATGCTCCTCTCTATTTCTAGAACAAACCAATTTATCATCAATAAAAACAACTACAAACTGGTCCAAATAGTGTTTAAAGACTCGATTTATTAAGTACATAAAAGCTGCTGGAGCATTAGTTAAACCAAAAGCCATAACCAAAAATTCATAATGTCCATATCGAGTTCTAAAAGCTGTCTTTGGAATATCTACTTCTTTAATTTTCATCTGATAATAACCTGATTTAAGATTAATTTTAGAGAAAACACCCGCTCCTCTCAACTGATCAAACAAGTTATCAATCCTAGGTAACGAGTATTTATTCTTAATAGTCACTTTATTCAATTGTCGATAATCTATACATAATCTTAAGGTACCATCCTTCTTCTTCACAAACAAAACTAGTGCTCCCCAAGGTGACACACTAGGTCTTATAAATCCTTTATCAGGCAATTCTTTGAGTTACACCTTTAATTCTTTTAATTTCGAATGTGTCATTCTATAAGGTGGAATAGAAATTGATGTTGGGCCTGGAACTACATCAATAACAAATTCTACCTCTCTCTCTGGTAGTATTCCAGGTAATTCTTTCGGAAAAACATTCAAAAGCTCACTCACTGTAGGTATGTCTCCCAAAACCTTGTTTGAATGTCGTGTATCATTAACATAAGCAAGATAAGCTTCACATCTCTTCCTAATCAACCTTTTAGCTTTAGCTGCAGAAATCAAACTAGAAGGATAAAATTATTTTTCCCATCGAACTACAATTTCACCATAACCCGGAATCTTAAAAGTTATAACTTTACTACAGCAGTCCATAACTGCTTAATGTCGGGACAACCAATCCATTTCCCAAGATTACATCAAAGTCATGGAATCGTAGTTCAATCAAATCAGCAAAAAGCTCTACATCATGAACTTTAAGTGGACAAATTCGATATACTCTATTTACCTTCACACTATGGCCTAAGGGATTTATAACTTCTATCTCATAATCAAGTTTATCAATACACATTTTCTTCCCTGAAGTTATAGTTGTACAAATATAAGAATGTGTAGAACCAGGATCTAACAATGCATACACATCAAAACCAAGTAAAGAAAATTTACCAACTACAACATCATGAGCATCCTAGTCCTCTACAGCTTTCATGGCATAAGCCCTAGCTGGAGCACTGCCTCGAGTCTGAGGTCTATCCACTGTTTCAGATCCTCTCTGCTGACTAACATTGGATCGACCACCTCTACCTATCTTACGGCTTGACTGAGACATCTGTACAGAACTTTGTCCTTCAACAACTTCTAATTCATTTATTGTTGGACAATCTCTAATTTTATGCTCCAAAGAATCACATTTCAAATAAGCCCCCTTTTGATACCAACAATCTTCACTTGCATGGCCTTTACCACAATATTGACAAGGTGTAGTAACAACCCTTGAAGATGAGCCAATAGCCACTCCAAACCTACCACCTCTAGATTTCTGAAAACTAGCTCCACTTCCTCTACCAAACCCCTGAGTTTGGACTTGAATATTTCTCCGTCTTTTTTGGCCACCTTGTTGTTGGTCACTAGAAAATCCCTTCTTTGCTTGTTGTTTTCTTCCCTGTTCTTGTTTAATTTCATTTTTTATAGCGACTGTCGCATTAACAAGAGTGAAAAACTCTTTAATTCTCATTGCTATTAAATATACCCGAATCTGACTGTTCAAACCCTGTTCAAACCTCTTACACTTCTCTTCCTCATATACAACTATCTTCGAAAAATATTTGTTGAGGCGAACAAACTGCCTCTCATATTCAGACACAGATGATTGCCTTTGCTTAAGATACAAAAACTCCCGACACTTCTCCTCTAAATAAATCTCACTAATATATTCCTTTTTAAATTCTTCTTGGAAAAATACCCAAGTAAGTCTACCTGCGGGTACACCTTTCTGTTTTGTATCCCACCAGGCATAAGCTTGTTCTTACAATAAGGACACTGCACACTCTAATCTTTCCTCATTAGTACAATGCAGAATATCAAAAACTCTCACAATCCTCTCCATCCAATACTCTGCTACTGAAGACTCATCAGTATCATGAGCTTTAAAATCTTCTGCTCTTAATTTTCTAATTCTCTCCAATGGAGATCTTTGAGGCACTGGCGGTGGAGGTTGTGTAGGAGGAGCAACTCTTATAATTTGTCTGAGAAATTTCCCCATATTTCTCATAAATTAGGGATCTAATGGAATTCGTTCCGCAGAAGGTTCTGATGGCTGCTGATTTCCCACACTAGCTTGACTGTGTGAGGACGCAGCTTGATCCTCGGCACCTTGACGGGATTGAGAGGCCATCTTATACCTTTAAACATTTAAAAAAAAATCAACTGCATCAAACATTTATTCAATTATATAGTTCACATAGCAATGACAGTTGTACTTTTCTTTTCTTTTAACCCACAACTTAGAACCGTCTAAACTTGCTCTGATACCAAAAGGTAACACCCCCTACATAGACCATACACTTACCTATATAGGAGATGTCACCTAACATTCACAATTATTCTATATATGTGTCTATGTATGTATTAAAGAAATAAAGTCAAAATATTTTTAAGCATTAATGCAGTTGTTAAGCTTTCTATAGTACACACATATATCTATTAATTTTATAAAGAACTCTTAAAGATAACTTACATTATTATAAAATTCTCAAACTACTCTCAAACTTGTATAACTGTCATACAAAATTATAAAATATTGTCATGTGAACTATATAGAATATAATATTTACAATATTGTTCATTGAACCTTGGTGATGCAGTTGATCACAAACGTATATTCCTCACTCTACAGTCTCAACTCTCCTTGTTTGATCTACGCATCATAAAATAATTCTAACATGCTAAGCAAAGCTTAGTGGTGCTTATGTATTCACAATATGCAAGAAAAATTAAAGGAAAGAAGTCTAAACATTAGATAATTTAGAAACAATGAAAAGTATTACTTTCGGAATGTTAAATAAAGAAATTAATAAATTCATTGAAAATTGAAATACTAAACACAACTAAATTTAGAATTGAGTAATTTATCGATAACTATATAACACATTGCTTTCAATATAGTTAACTACTTTAATTATGCCCATACACACTGAACTCAAATTTTAGGTTTGGATAACGGGTCGCTGTTGGCAATTTAATGCCCACTATATAAAATTTTGGCCAATGGCCCACTATAGCACGAATGCCCACTGAGTATGATGACACAGAGTGCTCACTATCACTTTGGATATCCTCCCTTTGGCTAGCCATTCAATCCCAAGCTATATCTAAAATCAGTATGATTTGGGCATTGCAATAGTTATTAATAACATTAAATTATGCACAACACTTCAATGAAACAGTTCTTTGACCAACACTTAGTATCACACATATTTTATCATATATTCAAATAAATCTATTACACTACTTGTTAGGGTTAACTTTTAAAAAGAAATTCTTTACACTTTGTGAACTTATAATCGTTACAACTAGAATTACAAATGAAAAACAAAACAAAAAGTTATTTTCAGCAATTTCTTCAAGTGACACGCCCAGTGACATCGGCGTGTCATTGACCGTGTCATAAGATCATTCTCACAGAAGTTTTGACACGTCCAAGAAAATGGGCGTGTCTCTGGCCATGCTATTTAAGTTGCATTACAGTAGCTACGACACGCCCATTAACACAAGAGTGTCACTGGCCGTGTCATTTAAGTTTTATCACAGTAGCTATGACACATCCATTGACATGGGAGTGTCACTAGCCGTATCATTTAAGTTGCATTACAGTAGCTATGACACGTCCATTGATACGGGCATGTCACTGGCCGTGTCATTTATCTTTTATCATAGTAACTATGACACGCCCAATGACACGGGCGTGTTACTGGTCGTGTCTTGAATGTTGAAACACAGCATCGTTGACACACCTAGTGACATGGTCGTGTCACTGATGGTGTCAAGCAAAACTTTGTATTTTGAACACTTATCAACTTAAATTCCATTTATCTAAATATATGATATCAATGGATCAAAACTAGTTTCTTTAACATAGAAAGAGCATATATCAAATATTTTTCAATAAAAACTCATCAAAAAAACTCAATCAATCATTTCAAACATTAATTTTATAGAAATTCAAATAGTTGCAAATCAAAAATACATAAGTACATACCTCTTCAAACTCTTCTTTTTTCTCTAATCACTTGTTAATAATCTCAACTTAATCTTCCAAAAACTTATATCTAGATGTGATCTTATCTTAAGTTTTGATTAAAATCTTGGAAAGAAGGAAGAAAGAAAGAGTTTTGATGGTGAAGGTGGTGATGAACGTGGAAAGAAGAAGAAAGAAAGAAAGAAAGAGAAGTTTCTATATCATTACACCTATCCACACACATACACACACACACGCACACACACACACACATATATATATATATATATATATTAATCTAGTGTAGCCAATCTCATCTTAGTTATGGTGTACCCTCTTTCTTATCCTTTGATTCTAATTCGATTTTAAATCTCGTAAAACAGTAAAAATAATTAATTTCTTCGGTAAATTTTTGAAATTCACTATTTACATCACTTATCTATACCACTTATATCACAATTCACTATTAATGAACAATATTACATTAAAAGTTTAGTATCTAAATTTTTGAACATTACAGAACGAGCATTACATAACGACTCGCGTGCCTTGTACCTTCGAGTAAATCTTGATGTTGGAGCCTTGGCATTGTTTACCCTTTTGACTCAAGCTCATGTAGGAAGCCTAGCAACTTCCTTTAGGTTGACCTAATGTTGTTCCTTCCATGATTAATAATCTTTTGTCTCTTAAAAATAGCTCATTATAAGTTAAGTTGAATTTTCTAAACTTGATTTAAAGATGCATATAAATAACCTTTTGAAATGAATTATAAAATCTAAATCAATTAATTTTAATTTCTACACATTTTCTAAAGAATAAATAAACAAGAAGGGATAGAACATGATACCTTCATTGTCGGTTCCTCCTTTCTTTAAAATTTTGAAGAGAACACAGAGAGGTCCTTCAAGGATTTGCCTTCGCCTCTTCTAGGCTTCTTCTTCTGAGTTAGGTGAGTAGAGTTTGATTGGTTTGTTGAAGTGTAACTTGTGTTTGATTTGAGGTTTTTGAGTTTTGACAGCGTTAGTATTCTCCTAATGTGGTTAAAGACTTCTCTTCTCTTTAATGCTCTCACTCTCCTTTTATTGTTCTCTCTTTTGTTTTCTTTCTTCAGATGCTCTCTCGTTCTTTCTCTATATCTTTTTTTAAACATCTAAAAGCCCCATTCTTTCTTGCACAGTAGCCATATTTATGAAAAATATGGTTATTGGCATAAACTTCTTGGAGAAGCTAAGTTTAGGTGGTACATATCACCTTATGGTGGTAGATGTACGAAGGGATTGAAATGACATTTGTTTCAGACATTTTAAAATCTCATGCCATAAGGAGTGGTGGATGATTACATTAGAAAGGCTAGTGATTAGGCCAGAAGGTTCTGTTAGTGTATGTCCCCTAGGCCATTTATTTGGATCTTTATGTTATACATTCATTATTAATAAATGAGGTTTTATTATCATTATTATTTGTTTGCATGTTACACAATTTTGATATTTATCCCTGGTTTATTATTGTTATAGAGATAAAAAAAAATAATTCTTAACCAGTATGAACATTGATTTGATAATCATCAGATGGTTATGTGCATAGTGATACAAATCAATTTCATAGATACTTGTTAGAGAACAATGTATTGGATAGACCCATCATGATATTACTACATGGGTTAGTGTCATAAGTAAATCTCATGATAGTTATGTATTAATTCTTTGACTTGAGATTGTCATAGTTTCCAATATAAGGACTATTATATTTTGACATGATCAAACATTATCCGTAACTGGATAGTAATAAAGGTTATGATCATATATGATAGAAATTATGTAGAGGATAATGAACAATCAAGATAGAATTTGTCCCTCTCTTTGAGAGAGATATTTTTTGGGCCCCTCGATAAGTGAGACTGTGAAATGCATGGCCGTGCTCAAATGAATTGATAGTGTGATCAATTTCATTTGTTTTTTATTAGTCTACTTGGAGATCGAGTAATCATAAGTTTGGACAATATAAGTATGACGTTGACCATGACTTATGTTCAAGCTAGATATTGTGTGACAAAGGGATTAATGCATGTACTATTATTAGGCAAATTGGACATTCCTTATATTAATTGGGTAGTTGTAACGCCTTGCTAGAGGCCAATTAATACTTGTTGGTTTAATAGAGATTAAATTGACTACCAATTAATATGGGCCTATCGGGTCACACACAAGAATGCGCTTTGGGCTGGATATAATATTAATAATATTAATATTAGATATTAATATTTATTATTATTATTATTATCATTTTTATATATATTATTAGATAATATATTCAGAATCCTTATTAGATTTGGATTCTGAATTTGACTTACCTTATCCAATTTTGAATTGGATTCTGGAGTGATTATATTCACTCCAGACGTTAAGTCTTCTCAGAGGTAACATTAGAAAATAAAAAGAACGAAAACAAAGGAATCCTAATACGTTTTAGAGAAAACGTTTTTTCAGCCTTCGCCGTTGCAGAGAGCTAGCACTCCAGACGGTAGCATTCGTGTGGATACGCGATAGAGGGTGTTTCGCGATCGAGGCATCTCTTCCAAACTGTGATTTCGAATCATCAACAGGTTAGTTATTTGAACACTTTCGTCGAATTAAACGAACAGCATGGATCCTGGTGGGAAATCAGAGATCAAAATTTTTTCCGCTGCGTGTTTTTGGTTTGCAGTGATCTCCTTGATTTCCTAACAGTGGTATCAGAGCCACTTGTTGTTTTCGTTTAAGTCGAAAAAGCCATGTTGATATGATTACATGAGATATATTGATTTCGTATGGCATGTTAACTATAAAACCCTAATTCGTTTTTCATATGATGAGAAAGGATTGGTTTTTTGGTTTTGTTTCTGTAAAACCCTAATTCGTTTTTCATGTGATGAGAAAGGATTGGTGTTTTTAATTTCGTTTTCATGAGATGATCACGTATATATGATTGGTTGATTAAAACAATTTTCATATGATGAAAACGATTAAGTTTATATGTGATATAAACATTTAGTAATGATTCTGTAATGGGTTGTACATATTCGAAATAAAACAGTAAGAAGGTTAATGAGATTAACGATTCTGTTTTAGGGTTTTGCTAAAGAAAAATGTTAATGAGATTAACGTTTCTGTTTGGTTTCGAGGGGCGCTGCCCCTCGACCCCACCCGCTGACCGGCCAGCGGGAGCCCCACCCGCTAACCGGCTAGCGGAACCGCCGTATGTTCTCGCCCTATAGTTTGTTACCGCGACATTAAGAATGTCAATATATTTGTTTCTATTTAACATGTTGGTGATGAATATGTTATGTTTGTTTGATGTCTTGGCATGGTGCATAGCATGGCCTTATGACCTATGTGATTGGTTTATTCATATCTTAATTTTGGGTAAATACGGCCTGCGTGTCGTTTATTTTGTTGTAATTTATTTTACTAGTAGTTAGATTTTCTTTTATTGTAATAAATGAATATTCAAGCTACAATGTTTGTGATGGAGATTCATACCAAGGAGAAGATGGTTCCATGGTGATGGAAGCACAAGCTCAAGTTTTGAAGATATGTAATATTGCAAGTGTTGTAATAGATAGGTTTTTCACCTAGGGTTGCCTTTATGATCTTCATTTGGTCTCTTGAAGATCATATTTAGTTTGGCCATGCTATGTCACGTTTACATATTTTGTCATTTGGTATATGATGCTTATGTGATAAATTATATATATGCATATAGGATGCTAAAATATAATGATATGTAATGCAAGACATGATAATAATTTAGTTGAACCCTCATTAATAATTTAAGTCTAAATGCCATCCACATTTTGAACACCTATCAAAACTAAGATTGTATTAAAGTAGGTATTGCCAAAGCAATATGCTTTAAACATTCCTAGCTAAGTAGGATGAGTAATAGTGCTACTCATATGTTTTAAAATTGGTTAGACTTAATTAGGCTATCAAAATGGTTTTGGGCCTAAGGCATTAGATGGAATTCAACATGCTATGACATATGATGTCAATATTCCATAATTACTAAGAGTTACATGAGATGTAATTGGTAAAGATGTTACCTACCTAAATAACTTGATTTTAAGCGTCACGCCAAAGCTGAGTTTAGAATTAAGTGAAATACGGATCTTAGCCTACTAAAAATTTCTTTAGAGGGTTATATTTTTAGTAGGAGTTTAAATAATTTTAACCTCATTATTAATTAAAATTTGACTTTGCATATTTAGATGGCTGCTAATAACAATTCCACCTTATCACTGCGATCTATCCTTGAGAAGGAAAAACTGAAAGAATGTGGGACTAATTTTGTTGACTGGTTTAGGAACCTGAGAATTGTTCTCAAACAAGAGAAAAAGTCCTACGTGCTTGATGAAGCTGTCCCTGACCCACCTCCTGCTGATGCTTCTAATGCTGCTAAGAGTAAGCATAAGAAGCATGTGGATGATTCCAATGACATAGGATGTCTTATGTTGGCTACTATGGGTCCAGGATTTCAGAAGGATCTGGAACACTTAGAGGCTTATGAGATGAGTGTGCATCTCAAACAAGCTTTCTAACAACAGGCTAGGCAAGATAGGTTTGACACCGCTGTTGCATTATTTGACTGCAAAATGTCTGAAGGTGAATCTGTTAGTGCTCAGGTTTTGAAGATGAAAGGCTATCTAGATCACCTTGCTAGACTTGGATATCCCCTGAGTTTAGAACTCTCCACGAATTTGATCCTACATTCATTGCCTAGCAGTTTCTCACAGTTTGTCATGAACTATAACATGAATGATATGGAGAAATCCATTCCTGAGCTACATGGTATGCTCAAAACTGCTAAGGGGAATATCAAAAAGCCTACCCAAATATTAAACGTCAATATTAAACAAATGAAAAAGAAAGCCAAAGATACTAAAGGCAAGGGTAAGGCAAAAGGTGCTAAAGGGTCCAAGGGACAAGCTAAACCAAAACCTGAATCTAAGGCTAAAGTTCCTAAGGAAGGGACTTGTTTCCATTGCAACAAGCCTGGGCATTGGAAGAGAAATTGTCAACTCTATTTGGATGAGTTAAAGAAGTTGAAGGGTAGTGTGACTACATCTTCAGGTATTTATGTTATAGAAATTAATTTATCTATTCCTTCTTCCTAGGTATTAGATACCGGATGTGGATCTCATATTTGTACAAATATGCAGGGACTCAAAAGGAGTAGGATGCTGAAGAAGGGCGAAGTGGACCTACGTGTTGGCAATAGAGCAAGAGTTGCTGCTATAGCTGTAGGAACTTATGAACTTGTTATGCCCAATGGGTTTTTGTTAATTTTGAACAATTGCTTTTATGTTCCTACTATGAGTAGGAATCTTATTTCAGTATCTATTTTGGATGATGAAGGTTATTCATTTTTGATTAAAAATAAGAAATGTTCTATTTTTGATAAAAATGATTTGCTTTATGGTATTGCAAATTCTTATAATAGCCTTTATATCCTTAATCTTGATGATTCTAATGGTAATGATATATATAACATAACTTCTAAGAGAACTAAGCCAAATGAGTTAAACCCTACTTATTTATGGCATTGTCGCCTTAGCCATATAAATGAGAAACGCATTTCTAAGCTCCATCAAGATGGATTATTAGATTCATTTGATTTTGAATCATTTGAAACATGTGAGTCTTGTTTGCTTGGTAAGAAGATAAAGGATCCTTTTACTGGGCATAGTGAAAGGGCTAATGATTTATTGGGCTTGATACATACAAATGTATGTGGTCCTTTTAGCATTAGTGCCAGAGGAGGATTTTGATACTTCATTACTTTTACTGATGATTTCAGTAGGTATGGCTATGTCTACCTAATGAAACATAAGCATGAGTCTTTTGAAATGTTTAGAACTTTTCAAAATGAAGTACAAAATCAACTTGGTAAAACAATTAAACTACTTCGATCAGATCGAGGTGGTGAATATTTGAGCCAAGAGTTTAATGATCATCTAAGGGATTGTGGAATTGTTTCACAACTGACTCCTCCAGGAACTCCACAGTGGAATGGAGTTTCTGAAAGGAGAAATCGAACTCTATTAGATATGGTTCGATCAATGATGAGTCAAGCAGATCTTCCTTTATCTTTTTGGGGTTATGCCTTGGAGACAGCTGCATTCATTCTGAACCGTGTACCATCTAAGGCGGTTGAAAAGACACCATATGAGATATGGACAGGTAAGACACCTAGTTTGTCTTTTCTTAAGATTTGGGGTTGTGAAGCTTATGTGAAAAGACCAGTTTCAGATAAGTTAGCTCCAAAGTCTATCAAATGTAATTTTGTGGGGTATCCTAAGGAAACTAAAGGAAACTATTTCTATACTCCTTTAGAGAACAAAGTGTTTGTTGCTCGAAATGGGATCTTTTTGGAAAAGGAATTTCTTTCTAAGAGAACTAGTGGGAGTATAGTAGAACTTGAGGAAACTCAAGTACCACAAGAAATCATTGAGCCGTCTATAGAGCCTATTTCAGAACCACAAATAGTTGTGGAGTATGAAGATGTAACACAAATCCCTCGCAGGTCTGATAGGACACGTCGTCAACCAGAGAGATATGGATTTCTTGTGACTGATGATAGTGAAGTAATGCTCATAAATCAAGATGAGCCTACTACCTATTAAGAAGCTGTGTCAGGTCCAAATTCAGACAAATGGCTTGGAGCCATGAAATCTGAGATGAAATCTATGTTTGACAACCAAGTTTAGTCTTTAATTGATCCTCCAGAGGGTATTAAGACTATTGGTTGCAAATGGGTTTTCAAGAAGAAAACTGACATGGATGGGAATGTGCAGACCTATAAAGCAAGACTTGTTGAAAAAGGTTTCAAGCAAACTCATGGTATAGACTATGATGAAACCTTTTCACCAGTTGCTATGCTTAAGTCTGTTAGAATTCTCATTGCCATTGCAGCATACTATGATTATGAGATATGGCAAATGGAGGTCAAAACCGCTTTCCTTAATGAAAACTTGCTTGAGGATGTGTATATGACACAGCCTGAGGGTTTTGTAAATCCTGAGAATTCTACAAAGGTTTACAAGCTTCAAAGATCCATTTATGGATTGAAGCAAGCATCTCGAAGCTGGAATCTTCGTTTTGATGAAACAGTTAGGAACTTTGGTTTCATTAAGAATGAAGATGAACCTTGTGTTTACAAGATGGTTAGTGGGAGTGTAGTAGTGTTTTTGGTCTTATATGTGGATGACATATTACTCATTGGGAATGATATCCCTACCTTGAAAAAGGTTAAGACTTGGTTAGGGAATTCTTTCTCAACGAAAGACTTAGGTGAGGCTGCCTATATCCTTGGTATAAAGATCTATAGAGATAGATCTAGAAGGATAATTGGCCTGAGTCAAAGTACATACATAGATAAAGTGTTGAAGAGGTTCAACATGCAAGATTCCAAAAAGGGATTCTTGCCTATGTCTCATGGCATTCATCTCAGCAAGAGTCAATGTTCTATGACATTTGATGAGCGAGATCGAATGAATAAGATTCCTTATGCTTCTGCTATAGGATCTATTATGTATGTCATGTTATGTACTAGACCAGATGTCTCATATCCATTAAGCACAACTAGTAGATTTCAAACTGATCCTGGTGAAGGTCACTGGACAGCTGTCGAGAATATTCTTAAGTACCTTCGAAGGACTAAAGATGTATTCTTGGTTTATGGAGGTTTGGAAGATGAGCTAGTTGTAAATGGTTACACAGATGCTAGTTTCCAAACTGACATAGATCGCAGTCAGGTTTTGTATTCACATTGAATGGTGGAGTTGTTAGTTGGAAGAGTTCAAAACAAAGCACTGTGGCTGATTCTACAACAGAGGCTGAGTATATAGCAGCATCAGATGCAGCTAAGGAAGCAGTCTAGTTGAAGAAATTCATCACTGAGCTAGGAGTGGTGCCTAGCATTGCAAATCCTGTGGACATTTATTGTGACAACAATGGTACCATAGCACAGGCAAAAGAGCCTAGATCTCATCAAAGGTCTAAGCATATCAAGATATGCTTAGACCATTATCGATAGAGGAGATATCAAGATATGCAAAGTTGACACAAATGATAACATAGCAGATCCATTAACAAAGCCTCTCTCACGGGTCAAGCATGATCAGCACACTAGATCTATGGGTCTTAGAAATTTGTAGGCCTAGTGCAAGTGGGAGATTGTTAGTGTATGTGCCCTAGGCCATTTATTTGGATCTTTATGTTATACATTCATTATTAATAAATGAGGTTTTATTATTATTATTGTTTGTTTGCATGTTACACAATTTTGATATTTGTCCCTGGTTTATTATTGTTATAGAGATAAAAAAATAATTCTTAACCAGTATGAACATTGATTTGATAATCATCAGATGGTTATGTGTATAGTGATACAAATCAATTTCATAGATACTTGTTGGAGAATAATGTATTGGATAGACCCATCATGAGATTACTACATGGGTTAGTGTCATAAGTAAATCTCATGATAGTTATGTATTAATTTTTTGACTTGAGATTGCCATAGTTTCCAATATAAGGACTATTATATTTTGACGTGATCAAACATTATCCGTAACTGGATAGTAATAAAGGTTATGATCATATATGATAGAAATTATGTAGAGGATAATGAACAATCAAGATAGAATTTGTCCCTCTCTTTGAGAGAGATATCTTTTGGGCCCCTCGATAAGTGAGACTGTGAAATGCATGGCCGTGCTCAAATGAATTGATAGTGTGATCAATTTTATTTTTTTTTATCAGTCTACTTGGAGATCGAGTAATCATAAGTTTGGACAATATAAGTATGACATTGACCATGACTTATGTTCAAGCTAGATATCGTGTGACAAAGGGATTAATGCATGTACTATTATTAGACAAATTGGACATTCCTTATATTAATTGGGTAGTTGTAACGCCTTGCTAGAGGCTAATTACGACTGGTTGGTTTAATATAAAGATTAAATTGACTGCCAATTAATATGGGCCTATCGGGTCACACACAAGAATGCGCTTTGGGCTGGATATAATATTAATAATATTAATATTAGATATTAATATTTATTATTATTATTATTTTCGTTTTTTTATATATATTATTAGATAATATATTCAGAATCCTTATTAGATTTGGATTCTGAATTTGACTTACCTTATTCAATTTCGAATTGGATTCTGGAGTGATTATATTCACTCCATACGTTAAGTCTTCTCAGAGGTAACATTAGAAAATAAAACGAAAACAAAGGAATCCTAATACATTTAAAGAAAATGTTTTTCCAGCCTTCGCCGTTGCAGAGAGCTAGCACTCCAGACGGTAGCATTCGTGTGGATACGCGATAGAGGGTGTTTCGCGATCGAGACATCTCTTCCAAACTGTGATTTCGAATCATCAACAGGTTAGTTATTTGAACACTTTCGTCGAATTAAACGAACAGCATGGATCCTGGTGGGAAATCAGAGATCAAAAATTTTTTCGCTGCGTGTTTTTGGTTTGCAGTGATCTCCTTGATTTCCTAACAGGTTCAACATTAAGGCTAAAAGAATTGACCACACTATAAGGATCAACAACTATATTAGAATGATTAGTAGCATGCTAGAAGGACCAAATGGGCTAATTGGCTGGGCAAATCTCAGTTCAGACTCCAGATACTTGCACCTCATTGATATGATTCTCACTTTTGAAGATTTATTTAGGTGGAGGGAAGAATTTTGGGTCCATAGTAGTATTTTCATCCTAGAAGCCATTCCACTACTCTTACCATTCTAATACTGATAACATCTAATACTAATAACTACCAATGTAAATGTTAACGTCAAATTAACAAACCTTAGCTTTTTTTCTTAGACTTTAATTTCTTCTAATATGCTAGCTCAACCATGCTCACAACCATCATTTATATCTTTTTAGCCAACTTTTAATACTCTGCCTTAAGGTTATGAACATCATCTTCAACAATTCTGAATTTGAAACTTAGTATCTTCTTATTCTCTCTTAACAATTGAACTTGCTCCTTCTTCTTCTCTTGAATTGAGATAAACACCAGCCAATGAAAGGATTGTAAACTCAACTCAACTGAACAAAACCTTAATCCCAAGTTAATTGGAGTTAGTTATATGGATTCTCTTTTTTCACTCGATGCAATTTAAGGCTATATCTTCTGATAAATATAAAACTCTAATGTCATGACCCAAACCTGAGGGCACATGACCTAGGGAACAGGAAAATATGTGGCTTCTAGAACTTGTAGTTAGCCTGATAACTCAAAACCTAAGGAAATTTCACTATGATAGTCATTGCTATCACAAAACTAGGGCTATAGGCCCACCAATTAAGCAAAATATATACATCATATTACAGCTACTCAAGGCAACCACCGCAAACCTCATCTAGTCAACTAGCGAAACTAAACATGAAGATAGATGGGGAAAGTAAACCATATAGAGCACTAGAATACAATAAGTATAACATAATTATATAATAAAATATATAAATAACACTCTTATCAAAAAATGAAAGACATGATAACTCGATAAAATATTTCTTCTATACTCAGCCTATAACCTGGAGGAAAAATAGTAAACAAGAATGAGTATTTAACTCAATGAGCTATATAGTAATCAATATAATACAATATTCACATGCATAAGGTGCTCATGCAAATGTTAACCAAGCAACAAATTACATAATCATACAAGGATAGGAGTTAGTTAATAGGGTTAAACTAAACACAAACTGGGGAGTCGATCCCCCTATCCGGTTCTCTTTATCTAAAATGGCCTCTTAGAATCCAACACATATGATTCGCCATAACATACTTAACTAAGCAACGCTACCCGACTGACAAGCAGTACTAAACATGAGAGAGCCTCTCGTTGTCACGCTAGTCCTAAACTCATCATCACTTAATATCATCATATCATAACCCATATCTCAGATCACATGTGGTCTCATACAGACAAATACAGATAATATACACCAAGCACAATCAACTCATACACTGATGCACATTATGCTTTTACAACTTAACACTAATAACAATAATTGTATATATTGCATAAGCAATCAATGTAATTATTCAAATGTAGCTATTAATATAAATTAGAGGAGCATATATTATACCAATCTATATGACTCACAGATAGATGGAATCTCAACAACCTTCCTCGAAGTGCCTAATTAAAAATAGAAAAACACCTGGAAGTTATTTTCAAGCAACAGACAAGAACTATTAAAATATATATGAATGGATGAGTCTAAAGATTCTACCAAAATTTCAACAGAGTTTCTCCTATAACTAGGACATTTTTCCTTGAAATTAAGACAAGAAAAAATAACACTTCGAAATAGCCCACAATGATCAATCATCAATTCAATTGCCCTATCTAGGCCTCCACAACAATTCTCAGTAACAACCCAATAAAATTTTTGCAAAACCAAAGATTATTAAAAATATGAAAAATATCACTATATACTGTTAAATTAAATTAATTCATTTGTTTCAATAAATTAATAATAATAGCATTAGTAATAAAATTTGTTCAATAGAAATTTTAATATTATTTATACAATCTTCATCATAAAATAATTGCCTAAGTTTTTTTTTTTGTTTACCATAATGATATACAATTCATAATGATAATAATATTAATATGAACAGTATCATTTAATAATAATAATAGTTGTAATAAACCTAAAATAAACTTAATAATAGTAATAATAATAACTAGATTATAATAATGACAACACTAGTTTTAATTAAGTAATTAATTTTATGAATTTTAAATATAATACATTAACCATTTAACATAATCAATTAATAAGCAAAAACTGAAATAATAATCAATTAGTTTTAATCAAATATTATGTTATTTTTTATTTTAAGTTTAATATATATTTATTATTTATTTTCATTTTCATTATTTACTTATTTTTGTTTTATTATTATTATTTTCCCTCGCACGGAGTGTCACCGAAAAGCTCTCAAGTCATTGGATTCTTGTCAAAATTATAGACTAACCTAAAAATCGCAAATGAGATACCAAATTGAATCTTAAGAGAAGAGAGACTTAACAATACTTATCTCGCCTAATAAGGAGATCGAAATCAACTGAAACTGTCGTCGAAAGTTCTTGGGTGGCAATCCCTTCATCTAGTGTATGTGCTTCCATGTGATGGTCGTTGGCGGCAAGGTAGGTGGCATGATAGCTCATCATCAGCTGAGCTACCCAGTGGAGCAAGCAGTGTTGATAGGTGATCACCAGATGACAATAGATCGGAGAAATCTCTGAATTGTCCTCACCCCCCCCCCCCCCTCTATCCTCATAAATGCTCTCTTTTGGTTGGTTAATTCGGCTTTTGTATGCATTTACTACAACTTTTAACTTAAATATTATTCAATGAAGAGTTTAAATAGGCATAGGCACTTAGCTTGGTAGTAAAGACTTTATCCTCTCCTATTATCCCAAGTTCGACACACAACATTGACATCCAATTTTTTTTTCCTCTTTTCTTCTTCTCTTCTCTTTTTTTAATAATTTTAATTATTCATATATTTTATTATTTCATTTTGTTTCATCATCATTTTTTTTAATATTTATGAATAATTAATATGAGCAATTATATAAATATTTTATTATGATATTATATTTTATTATTTATAAATATCTTTAAATATTAAAAAAATCAGGTTATTACATGTAAGATAATTTTAGACCACTTTTGTCCATATTAGTTTAGGTCTACTCATGTCTTAGTTCTACTTATCTTAAAATTCTTGGATCCAAAGTACTTTTCCATAACTCTAACTTCCGACTTACTCTTGCTTGGGTCTCATCTATTAATACAATATCATATTCAAATATCATACACTAATGAATATTATCCTTTATATGCATTGTTAGCTCATCAATGACTGCTGTAAAGAGATAAGAGCTCAAAGCTAAATTTTAGCATAACCCAATAGATACAAGAAAATCCTATGTATCCCCTCTAATAATGCAGATACTAGTGATAGTTCCATCATACATATTCTTCAAGACTTGGATATACCATATAAATATCTTTTTGTGCTTCAAGACCCACCATAAAACTTCTCTAGGGATTGAACCTTTTTAAAAAAAATCACAATCACCATGCTACATTCCACAAAGCACAAAAATGTCAATATGTTCCTTAATCAACCAAATTTTTTAAAAAATGTACCCTCACCTCCCAAATTGAATAACAAAAGAATCTCCTTCAAAGGTTAAGTCAAATCTAAGTGGTGTAGAAATTATTAAGTAGCCTGTGATCACATTCGATGACATTTGATGATTTAGGCTCACTTATAGGTTCAACATTGGACATTTGACCACTCAAATTTGGTGGTACTTTAAAATTAGTACTAGACGCAACATCAAGACCCATGATATGAAGAAAAACAAGCTTCAAGGCCCATTATTATCGATTTAATATTATTGTTAGATTATTTTTTAAAAAACTTGGGTCAGAGTATTTAGAGTTTAGCAATTCATTATTTGAAATAATTACTCTTTTTAGCTTTTTTTTCAAACTATGATTTATCAAAGTAATAATTTTTAAAAATAAACAGAAAATTAAAATGTAATATTGAAAACAAGTAACTAGTGAATGCACTCTTAATAATTAAAATCAAATTAAAATTTTTCAAGAGTTAATTAAGCATAACTATTTACAAACCAATTTGACTATGATTGGATTGAAAAATTCATGAATTAGAGTTTTGACTGGTCTAATTTAGATAATAAATTAGTTTTATTATCGAACAAGGCAATTTTTAGAAAATGGTTTATAATTAGTAAAATATATATATATATATTATTATGTGTAATTAGAATGTTAGGATCAATCACAGATAGTGCAATTTGGAAGCATATGTGGAAGCTAAATATTCCTCCTAACATCAAAAAGTGTTGGTTATTTAACAATTTCTTGTCTATGAAAGGAATGCTTACAACTAGAGGTATCAATATGGACTTGGAATGTTCTAGATGTACTCAACTTGAGAATTTAATTCATGTCTTTCTCGTCTGTCTTATGGCTTTCTCAATGTGGCAGTGGTGATAAGTGGATAAGTTCCTCTAGACAATTATTTTTAAAAATAGACTGTGAGTTTGCATAAAAGTTTAAACCAACATCGTTTTGATTAGTTTTGCATGTTATATTTGAAAATATATGAGTCAAGAAATAATCTGGTTTGGAGTAGAAAGGCAAAAATGTTGCAATGATGATAAAATCCACTTTGGAATTCCATGAATCATGGAAATAAGTAAATCAATTTAAATCAATAACAATTATTAGAAAATGTTTCTTTGAATGTTATCAAATGGAGTTGTCCACCTGAGAAGTTTTGGAAATACAATGTTGACGGAGCCACCTTCCAGTTAATTTCATGTGCTGGGTTTGGAGTTATTATTTGAGACCACAAAGGCAATTTCTTAATGGCTTAATTTGGTCACATTAAGGATATTTGTGAACCATCAGTTGTTAAACCTCTAACTTTGAGGAGTTCCTTATAATGGCTTTACTAGCATTTTAATGGTACAGATTGTATACAAATTGCTTCCTAAATGATTTATTTTTAGCGTCTCTAATTTGATAAAAGATAGATTATTAATAAGTTCTATTTTTTTTTTTAGATTGTATGGCTTTACTCAATCAAAAGCTAAAACATTTCTTTATATTTGATTAGGCGGTAAGCTAATTTGATTGATCAACATCAAATTTGTATTCTAGTCAAAATTTCTTATTTGTATCACCTTTATTATTTTTTTAGTTAATAAATTGTTGCTGGCTTTCAAAGAATAAAAAAAGTGGTGATATCATGATCAAAACTCACAAGATGTCATTTTCATTCATTTTTCTTCATCTATCTTCCCTATCTTTTCTTCGTGCGCATTTGCTAGAAGCAGTGAGTTGAAGTTTTTTTTTAAAGGCTCAAGTGCATAAAAATACATGACCCTTAGCATATTTTGCATATTTATCATAATATTTTATTTTTAGCAAATAAATACAAGATTTTTGAATTGTTGGTAATTTGATACATCTGTTAACTTCACTTTAACAGATGCTGATGTGGAAAATAACTTACTTATGTAAGTCACCCATTAAAATACATGACATTCCATGTCAAACCAATATTTTGCATATTTAACATGAATTTTTTACTTTTTGATTAGGCGGTAAGCTAATTTGATTGATCAACATCAAATTTGTATGCTAGTCAAAATTTCTTATTCGGATCACCTTTATTATTTTTTAGTTAATAAATTGTTGTTGGCTTTCAAAGAATAAAAAAAGTGGTATCATCATGATCAAAACTCACAAGATACCATTTCCATTCATTTTTCTTCATCTATCTTCCCTATCTTTTCTTCGTGCGCATTTGCTAGAAGCGGTGAGTTGAAGTTTTTTTTAAAGGCTTAAATGCATAAAAATACATGACCTTTAGCATGTTTTGTGTATTTATCATAACATTTTATTTTTAGCAAATAAATACATGATTTTTGAATTGTTGAAAATTTGATCCATATGTTAACTTCACTTTAACAGATGCTGATGTGGCAAACAACTTATTTATGTGAGTCACCCATTAAAATACATGGCATTCCACGTCAAAACAATATTTTGCATATTTAACATGGCTTTTTTACCTTTTGACAAATAAATACATAACCTTTAAAGTATTAATAATTTGATATATCTATTAGCTTTACAATAACAAATATTTATATGATAAATGACCCATTAGTATGAGTCACCCAAATAAAAAGTGTGGCACTTCAAGTCAAAAATTTATTATTTTATGATATATCTTCTTCCCTAAATATCTATAGTATAAATCCTAATTTTTTAATTGAATAAGTTTCATTTCTCTCTTTCACCAACTCAACTTTCTTTCTAATCAATGAAATGAATTCTAGTACAAGATGCTTATGTAGTTAGTTTAATGAAATTTATATTATGAACATTATATTTTTATATAGTGAACATCATGTTTGTAGTCAATTTAGATCAATGTGGATGTTGACAATTTAGATCCATCTGTGAACATTGTATTATTTGAAGATAATTTCTAATCTTAACAACTTCAAATTTCATTGAGAATCACTTGTCTGTAATTACATTAGATACTAATTAAGGCACAATGCACCATTCATATACCAAAATATTTGTTCATAATATGCAACTATATGAGTTACAAGTTAAGGTGTAGTGCACCACTAAAAAACATAGTTGTTCCAAATAAAAAGCTATTCATCCATAATATATTCTTAACCTTTACTTCACACTCTCTTGAGTAGAAAACACAATTGATAGTTCTTGCATTTGCATTTCTCCCAACCTTGGTTGCATTTGATGCTACTGCAGTTATTACCTGACATATACAAATATTACATATACTTGTCAATTTTTTTCTTACAAATATTACATGCATTCATTTAGCATTCAACATATTTGTCATACATATCATATACCCTCATATAAATATTACCTGTTTCTTCAAACACTCTTACACTATATCCTTTTCTAACCTAAGTAAATGAAAATTAAAATTAGATGCTAGTCACTTTTAATGACTTAAGTGTTACATATTCAATAACATACCATTGCCCTTTCTTTTGTTTAGTATTATGTTGGTCACTTCTAGTGGTTTGAGATGAGTCTCGATTGACTTGGGATTGTCCTTGATTCACTGCAGATGTAGCTTGCGTGACTTGACTTGTAATTTGATGTTAGTACAAACTTGTTTTGTCCTAATGATTGGTCAATTCTTGTCAATATCCACATTGATCTAAACTAATAATAAACATGATGTCCACTACATAAAAATATAATATTCGCTATATAAATTCCATTAAACTAACTATAAAAGTATCTTGTACTAAAATTAATTTTCATTGATTAGAAAGGAAGACGAATTGGAGATGGGGAGAAATGAAATTTATTCAATTCAAAAATTAGGGTTTATACTATAGATATTTAGGGAAGAATATAATATCACGAAATAATATATTTTTAATGTGAAAAGCCACACTTCTTTTATTTTATTTTAGTGACTCATACTAATGGGTCATTTGTCATATAAACATTTGTTATAGTAAAGTTAACAAAATATATTAAATTGCTAATACTTCAAAAGCTATGTATTTATTTGCCAAAAAGTAAAAAAGTCATATTAAATATGTAAAAAATTATTTGAACATAGAATACCACATATTTTACGGGTGATTCAAACAAATGAGCTGTTTGCCACATCAACATCCGTTAAAGTGAAATTAATGGTTATATAAAATTGTTAATAATTTAAATGTCATTTATTTATTTGTTAAAAATAATTATAATTGATTATGATAAATATGCAAACACATATTAAGTGTAGTGTATTTTTATGCATTTAGGCCTTTATTTTTTTTTATGCATTTAGGCCTTTATTTTATGAGAGAAAAATCAATATAAGGATAGAAAAAAAGCAAAAAAAGGTCAAATACTTAATTTTATTTAGAAAGAAGATAAATATACATTCATTAAATATAAAATAAAAATATTAAAATTATAAAAATATTAGTCATATTATAAAATAAAAATCTATTTATTATAATTTGTTTATTTACTTTTCCATCCATTTATGTATTAGAAAATTCAACTATTTGAAGGATAAAACAAGAAAGAGAAAGCCGTAATTTGAACAAACATTTCCAATCAAGTGTGAGAATCCATCATTGATTCTTCTACCTTCCCCGTCTCTTTCCAAAACCCCAGTCTAATAAATTGTTGCTGGCTTTCGGAAAAAAAAAAAAAAAGAGGCGTCATCATGATCAAAACTTACACGGTGTCGTTTCCATTCATTTTACTTCATCTATCTTCTCTGTCTTTTCTTCGTGCGCCTTTGCTGAAACTCCCATGAACCCTAGATTGGCTCAAGCCTGTAGAACATAATTTAATCACGTTGTATGAGCACCTAATTCAAATTTAGGGTTTCTCTATTTCTCAACTTCTTGAATGTACTAATTGAAGTAATTTTTTTTATTTCATTTTACCTGATTCAAGCCTGGCAGATTTTTTGGAAATTTGCTTAATTGATGCGAAGATTTAAAGTTTCAGATGGTATAGCTCTAATTGTTTCAAAACCATTTTGCATTTACCTGGTTTTCTTGTTTTATTATATATGAAAGTTTCTTTTTTTTTTGGTAGGATCTGTGGATCGAAGCACTGCCACAGAATGAGCATATTCAACAAAATGATTTTTCATATCGGAAGTAAGACAACCATTTTTTTATGATTTTTAAATACTAGATAGTAAACACAATAATCAAGAGATAAAGATCGCTTTTTTTTTTTGGGAATTATAATTGTTGGAACAATTTCACTTTGAATTTTAGATGTGATGAGTTTGCTGAAATTTATTCATTTGTTTGTTTTGGTAATTGTTTCAGACATAGGAAGCAAAAAGAAGAGGACATTGCCATATGTGAATGCAAATTTGATATAAGTGATCCTGATAGTGCTTGTGGGGAGAGGTGCTTGAATGTTTTAACAAGCACAGAATGCACGTCTGGTTATTGCCGATGCGGCATCTTTTGCAAGAATCAGGTTAATATAATACTAACTAGTTGTATCTTAGTTTGTATTTATGCATTTTTATTTCTATGAGCTAGGATCTATAAAATTATGACTTTCAAATATTCTGTGTGCTTGTTGAGTGTGTGAGATAAATATTTTTGGATAAATTATATTTTCCTATCCTAGTATGGACTTGCGATGTTTGAAATTTCATGTTTTAGTAGATTATATTATGAACTGCATGGATACATCAATTTTTATATGGTAATGGACTAAATGATGCAGATATGTATAATCAATGGGCTCTCTGCCTCTTTTTTTATTTTAGTGAATTTTTGCAATCTTTCTTTTTTACTTTTGCTATTACCATTTAATATGTTAATTTCCTTAAATTTTTTTTATGTAAAATTGTGAACTTCATGTGATTTTTTTTAAATCAAAAGAATAAAATACAAAATGTGTTATTATATGCCCACAATTCACTTTAGTGTAGAAGCATATGCTTGACACTGTCTTAGCTTTTCTTTTGCTTACCCTCTTCTGAAGAAATGCCTTTTATTTTGCTTTAATGAGTCTCTAGGGCCTTTCTGTGGGTAATATAGACAATCCTAGTTTAGGAATAAATCTTTGGAGTCAGATGAAGATCTAGAGGTTTCTTGTTCACGCATTACTGAAACTAAACTTTTTCTATTATATTTCATTCTTTTAACAGAGATTTCAGAAATGTGAGTATGCAAAAACAAAGTTATTTAAAACTGAAGGGTGCGGTTGGGGTCTTCTTGCAGATGAGGAAATAAAGGTAACAGTAACCCCCTGGCATGAACTTGTGTACTCATATAACCATTCAATGTTGAGTGGAATCTTTGGTTAACTAGTTAGTGTTAAGATGACGACCACATTATCAATATGAAATTGTCATGCTTATTGTCGATCTAAGTGAGCATTTCTTTCTTAAATAATGTAGGCTGGACAGTTCATTATTGAGTATTGTGGAGAAGTAATATCATGGAAAGAAGCAAAACGAAGAGCCCTTGCTTATGAAAATCACGGTAAAATATAATTTGATAATTCGTAATTTATATGCATGTGCTTCCTTTAATGGAAAGAAGTTTGATCTTTTTGTGTGGCTTGATACAGGTCTCAAAGATGCATTTATTATTTCACTCAACTCCTCTGAATCCATTGACGCCACTAGAAAGGGTAGCCTAGCCAGATTTATAAATCATTCATGGTAATCCTCTTTCATTAGGAAGGATGGAAAACTTGCATACTTGTGGGGTTTTGTGCTTCCTTAAATACTTGTGTTTGTCTAGTTTTGACGTTGACTATTTCATAAATAAAATTTTGTAGCCAGCCTAATTGTGAGACAAGAAAGTGGAATGTTTTGGGGGAAATAAGAGTTGGAATATTTGCAAAGCAGGATATTTCAATTGGCAATGAACTAGCATATGATTATAATTTTGAATGGTATGGTGGTGCTAAGGTTCGCTGCCTCTGTGGTGCTTCCAGCTGTTCTGGGTTTCTGGGAGCGAAATCTCGTGGTTTCCAGGTAAATTTTGAATGGTTCTAATAGTTCTGAATCTAAATCGGAACAAATGCAAAGAAGGAAAAGAAAAAAAAAATTGATGCGTTTTGGGCTAGTACTATTAGCCTAGCGGTCAAGTACTTGCATTGTAGTGCAAGAGGTCAAAAGTTTAAATCCTGGCAGTCCCACTTATAAGAGTTTTTGCTGTCCCAAAAGGTAAATAAATTCAATTCAATTTTTTGGGAAATAGGGAGAGATGCATATGCTAGTATCAAGTTAAATGTTCTTCTTTTGTCCTTGACCTTCCTTATTTCATTTTTGTTTTTGTTTGGCTTGCTTATATTTGGTATAATGTAGGTGATTCTAATTATGTGTTTTCTTTCTTCCCATGTGTTCAACAGGAGGATACTTACCTATGGGAAGATGATGATGAAAGGTAATATTCATCCCTTTCTTTAATGTATTGCACTAAAGTTTTCTCATCTCTAATTTATTCAATATTATCATATTTTTTTTATCTTCACTATACAGTGGCCAGCTTTTTTTTAGAGAAATGTGTGGTCATAATGCCCTTAGCTCATTGACTTTAGTTTACTAGCTTTAATGCAAAAATCACTCTCATACTCACACAGATCTGCCACCCTCCAGTCTAAACAAAACTGGACGAAATTGAAGACACCTGTACATAATAACTACAAGCCAGCTTAAGCTAGCAGCGATAATGAAGCTTCTAGCATCCCAGTGGTATACAGATAATCTCAACCTGATTTTCATAGGTGAAACCTAGTGAGAGGGAACTTGAAAGAGAGGAAGTGAGAGAAAAATATCTTTTAGGCAGAGAGCTTTTCTTCTGTTAGTTCTTGTTTGGTTTTTGTTTAAACAATGCCCAACACATCAATTTTTGTACTCTCTAATTAGTGCTTGCTTTATAGTGTTGGACCTGGTCATATCGAGGTTGACTGGAGTGACTTGGCTGCTTAACGAATCTGGACTTTAAGTATGATTGTTTTTAGGCTCAAAAATGAATCCAATGTAAGCCCCTCAACTTGGCTTATCAGTTTCCTTCAGTTTTCGATGTTTCTTTTTAGTAGAATTGTAGCAAAGATTGTAGGATTAAATAATTACAGTCTTAATTTTAGTCAGAAATTTCGGAAGCCAAGACAAGAATAGATTGTGATAATTCTAACTCTAGATGCACCATCGCACTCTTTTTTAAAACAATTGCTTGTTCTTTTACTTTTTGTTCTCTGCCTTAGCTATATTAGTTATCTTGGGGAATGCTAAGGTATTTGTGCTGCTTAGAGCATTTTTTGACTGGTTTCTTTTTAAACAATTGTCAAGTTCATGTTTTAAGTTTTACCTTTTATCCAGAATAGAAAGAAAGGTTCAAAGGGATTTGATATGAAAAAGTTGTGAACATACTAGAAAAGTGAACATGATACTGCATGTATCACATCTCCAAGGTTATGTTTGTCCAGTGAGTTCAGCTGGTATGCTAATAGCTTCAGCAGGTTGATGCTGGTGGTATCTATGATTGAGCTGAAAACAGAACTTGAGCAAAGCACCAACCTTTTAGAGTATTATTTGTACATAGATTATAATGTCTTGTCTCCTGCTCTTCTTAAGGCAACATTGAGGCTGACATTGTGCTTCTTTGGTTATTTGTATCTATCTCTATCCGAGAGCAAAATTTTCTGTTCCTCTAGATTCCATCTCTCTCTCTCTCTCTTTTTAAAGTTATATCCCTATTGCAGAGACTGGCAAATGGAAGCAGTGAAGCTTCACCCCTTTGATATTTTTTGTTGATTTAAAACCTGAACATGTATTATCGCTCTTGCCCTTGTGATGCCCTCAATTAATAAAACTACTTAGTTGGAAAATTAGTTACTCTCTACACACTTCTGCTTCTCTAAATCCTTGTATTGTACTGAGATGTGTTCTCGCCATTTCAAGTTGATTGATATTTTCATTTGATAGGCCATTTTCACCAAGTAATTTGCTATATATGATACCATCTAACTGGTTTTTCCTTTCACCCATTGTTTTCCTGATCTTTTCCTATCAAAACTCTTGACTTGGAATGCTGTTATGTGCTGTGTCAATGCAAGAGCTCCCTGTTTTGGTGTTGTGGTGCTTATATTCCAGTTAAATCTCACATTAAACACACTTCAAAGTTGTGCTGTTTCTTGTGCTGCAATGTGAATTTTGTCGTTGTGATATGTTGCCCGTAGTGATATGACATTCTTTTTGAATATTGAAAACACGTCTCAGACAGCATTGTTGGATGCAGGTATTCTGTTGAAAAAATTCCACTGTATGATTCTGCAGAAGATGAACCTGCCTTGAAGCTCCCAAAGATTATGAACTCCAATTTATTGTTTGATACTAGCAGGAATGTTGAATACTCCATGATTCCGAATTTTAATGTGGGATCTGAACTAAAGGTGGAGTATGATGCTCTTAATGTTCAGCCAGTTGATTCAATTTCAACAGAAGGTGCAGTTATCAAGCCAGTAAAAACTGAATCAAGTGTAGAGATAAACATGTATTCTCAAGATGGTCAAGAGGCATTTGTGCAAAACAATACAATGATCCCCCTCACTGGAGCTGATAGTGCATGCAGTAATTATCAAATGGGGCAAGGCCCTGTGCCAAAGAAACGTTCAAAGCATTTTCCTAAAGTGAAGTCAAAGCATCTGGCAGAAAAACAAGTTGATGCAAAACATGTTGTCAAATTCTTAGCTGTAAGAGAAGCACAAGAGGAAGTGCTTACATATGAGGTACACACTGCCTACTGTGTATGCATTTATAGTTAGACTAGTTTATGCAAACATAGCTGGATATGATACCTAGTTTTGCATTAATTACGATTGTTTCAAACTTGATTGAAGTGAATTTGAGTTTCCTGATAAACATTGGCTTTGTTAGCTTGAGCCTACTCTGCATTGGTCTTAATGTTGAGAAGGAAAAAAGAAAATGGGAAAAATGGCCAATAGACAAATGCATGGATTATTCCTGCAATGTTTCCATTGTGATCTAATTTGCAATCTAAATTTTAAAAATTCGATCCTCCCTTGGTGACTGCATGTAGGGGTGGGCATCAAATGGTTAACCGACCAAATTTTTTATTAACTAATCGAAAATTCGATTTGGTTAACCGACCATTTGAATATGTGGTTGGTTCGGTCGATAAATTTAGGGGGATTTGGGTTTTGGTTGGTTCGGTTAATAAATTTAAGAGCATTTTGTTTTCAGTTGGTTAACGGTTAACCAAGTCTTGCTGCTTGGTTAACTACTAACCGAAAAAAAGGATATAAACTCTGATGGAAGAAACGAAATTTGCTATTGGCCAAAGTTGATCCACCTCCACCAAGCATTGTCACTGGCAAAGCCAACCCATTTGAAATTCTTTCTTAATGTTCCCTTCAAGCTCGTCATCAGTTCGTAATTGCTAGCACTGATCAGTACTTGTTCCGCCAAAAGTTATATAATTGAGCTTGATCTAAATCTACAACAAATCGTTGTAGGGCGCTCTTGATTAGTGACTCCTTACGCTGATTCACCTTTCACCCTTGGCACTTGTGAACCCAATCATCACTAGCTGTCCCTTTTGGCTATGTTTACGAGTTGCAAATCTATGAAATTTCAAGCTATGGATTGAGTTTTTTTTTTTTTTTTTCATTTTTAGGGTGGATTGAAACTTGAATTATGGTTTTCAAGCCATGATTATGGGTTTTTCAGTTTTTCTTTTCGTAGTTGATTTCTTATCCCTTTTTTTGATTAATTCATTTTGGATTTTCTTCATGTTGGGTTTTGATAGATAGTTTCTATAGATTTAATAGTGCGTCGGTGGCTGCAGTTACAATATACTAATTTTGGGTGTTTATTGTTTAATATGATAAATTGGGAAAAGATGAAGGTATGAAGACTTATCAAACCACTTAAAATCTATTTTAATTGATTTTATTATATTATTCTGGATGGGTCAAAGATGATGACTTTTTGTGGTTATTAGTGAGGGGTTTGGTGGAAGTTTTCTAATTCCAAAGATAAGAAAAAGAAGAAAAAAAAAAGTAAAGGAAATGAATTGGGTTTGTGTTATTCTTGCTTGGATTTTTAAGGTAGCCATAGCCATGGTTGTTAGTCTTATCAAGAAACAGAGAAAAGCAGTGGGGAATTTCGCTTATCTGTCTTTATGTTATCTACCAAAAAACAAAGAGATAAAGGAGAAAAATAAAAGCAACAAAACAGAGTATTGGTTTGAATAATAGTGTTGGAAAAGTTTGGATTAAAGATTGAAATATAGAGATAAAGACACTTAGAGAAATGATTTGGTGGTCTTTAGTTATATATAAACAGTAATTTGTTCTTGGTCCGACTTCAATTCTCAAGTACTTTTTTTTTAAAAAAAATTCTCATATAAAATTCAGTTAAATTGGAAATTATCCGAACCCACTAATCGGTTCAGTTAATTAACTGAACTGACCGAAACTAAAGTTGGGTCGGTTCGGTCAGAAAAATAAGCATTCAGAAAAATCGGTTAGGTTTTGGTTCGGTCTGTTAATTAACCGACTGACTGAATGCTCGTTCCTAAATGCATGACAATATTTACCTTCCTCATAGTTTATGTTCTTGATGCAGCTTGTTTTTGCCCTGCATTTTGTCTTTTTTGGTTTTTATCTGCTGTGGAATTTACAACTCTAAAAGCTGAATCTAAGTATGGATATCTAAACCTTCATGAATTGAACAATAGTGTTTTGTGAATATCCTTGACCTATATGACCATACTGTAAGAGATGCATGCATGTCAATGTTGCACACTTGAAGACCTAAAAGTTGTAAAGAGAGAATACAGGAGGCCTATGTATGCAGTAAGTTTGCGGATGCTTTCATATGTGATTTTGCAGTGCTGCAATTGTAGGCTTAGCAAATTTTGGGCATTCAATGCTTCTTTCCTAATAATAATAATTCTAAAAATTTCTGTTAGTTTTTGTACTGTACCATGATAGGCATTACAACAAGGTGAAGTGATAGGTAATCCAGTTACAAATCTTGAACTCTATATGTTTGTTCATTTTTTGTGCTGTTTTGATGAAAGTCTCGCCATTGTCATCATAAAGATTGATGTTGGGAGTGGTTCCTAACAGATACCTTAAGAGAGAATTAATTGAAGAATTGAGAAGAGAGAATAAGTAAGGAAGAAGGAAAGGGAGAGGGAGAGAGAAGGAGAGCATAATAGGAAGATTGAAGGAGAGCATAACAGGAAGATGGAAATTAACTTAATTCATTCATGCATTTTTCCTCGAAGAATGAGGTATACGTAGCAGTCCTAGGATGAGCTGTAAAAACCATCACTAAGACATGTGATACATATACCCTATATGAATTATGCTTATGCCAGCTCATGCTGGTATAACAAAATTCTTTTGATTTATTCTAACTAACTCATCCTTTTACAAATCTATCCATGGACTTATATGTAACATTACCCCCTCTTGAAAATTCTTGTCCTCGAGAATGAAAAAATTTGGGGAAGTAATTGTAGATGAATTGGTTGTATTCCTAAGTGGCATCGATGAGAGGTAGATGTTGCTATTTGATGAGAAGCTGATGAACATGGTTGTCACCACGGAGAATGGTTCGGGAGTTCAATACTTTTTCTGGTAAAGTTTGGAACTTGCCTTGGGTTAATGGAGGCAGCTTAGTCATGGAATGGATGTTGTCTCCGGTCTTTTTCAACAGTGAAACATGAAAAACAGGGTGAAGGAGGCTGTCTGAAAGAAGTTGCAGCTTTTAGGCAGCCTTTCCAATCTTTTTGAGCACTTGAAATGGTCCATAATATTTTGTGGAAAGTTTTGAGTGACTATAGGGCTGGTGCTTCAAGGAAATGTAGTCTCCAACAACAAATTCTCTGTTAGTGCGGTGCCTATTGACTTGTTGCTTCATTTTGTTCTTGGAGGCAGCAAGTTGTGTTAGTATGCTATTGTAATTAATTGACTATACTGCTGTAAATAACCATCAAATTGTCAGCCATAATGGCTGTAAGATAGCTGTAAATAACCATTAATTAGGGAGCTAATTAAGGCTGTAATTATCAGTCATAATTAGAAGACAAACATCCATAATTAGGAGACAAATTAGGCATCAATTAGGGAGCCAATTAAGGCTGTAATTGTCAGCCATAATTAGGAGACAATGGGCATCAATTAGGGCTGTAATTTATGAATTTATTCCCAAATTTGTGAGATACTTCAGTCTATTTAAACCCAATCAGCTTGAGGGAATAATCAAGCAAATTTCTATTGAAATCCAGTAAGTTTGTCATGGTATTAGAGCCATGGTTAGGCAATTTTAGAGCTGTTCTTTTATGAGTTTCAGCTTTGTTTTCTTTTGAAGAACAAAGTGCAGGTTTTGCTGCCTCTGATTCTGCAGCTTCTGTTTCTGCTGCTACTTTTACTTCTGGTTCCTTGTTTAGTTCATATCTTTGATGAACTCTCGGTCATAGAAATTCTGAATTTCTATTTGGAGGTTCTCTTGCTTTAAAAGAGATTCCGGTGGACTTTTTCTATCCTGCAATTTTCTGGCTGTAGGATTTTCATCTTGGTGGGTTTGTTGCTTCTTCTGGTTGACCTGCTCCTGGTTTTGTTATTGTTAATTTTGCATTTCTGGTCTCCTTGTGTTTTTCGAGATGGCAACTTCAAACGCAGTTGAGAGTTTGCATGTTCGTTTCACTGGAAAAAATTACTCTTCATGGGAATTTCAGTTCTAGCTCTTTGTTACAGGAAAAGAACTATTGGGCCATGTAGATGGAAGTGATCCAGCTCCTAAAGATGCTAAGGAGTTGCTTCACTGGAAAGTTAAAGATGCAAGAGTAATGCCATGGATTTTGGGGGTTAGTCGACCCTCTTATTACTCCTAATCTGAGGTCTTCTAAAACTGCAAAAGCCATGTGGGATTACTTAAAAAAGGTCTACAATCAAGACAATGTTGCATGACATTTTCAATTGGAGAGTGATATTGCTAATTATTCCCAAGGAAATCTCTCCATTCAAGAATATTATTCTGGTTTTCAGAATTTATGGGCTGAGTTTACTGACACTATTTGTGCTAAAATACCTGCAACATCTCTCTCTGTAATTCAAGAAATTTATGAGCAAAGCAAAAGAGATCAATTTTTAATGAAGTTGAGGTCTGAATTTGAGAAACTTCGCTCAAATTTAATGAGTCGTGTTCCTTCACCTTCTTTGGATGTTTGTTTTGGCGAATTACTTCGCGAAGAACATCGTCTTCTCATTCAAAACTCTCTCCAACAAGAAAATACTGTCAATGTTGCTTTTGCTGCCCAAGGAAGAGGAAAGGGTCGGGATATGAGCATAATTCAGTGTTATTCCTGCAAAGATTATGGGCATATTGCTGCCAATTGTTGAAAGAAATTCTGTAATTATTGCAAACAATCAGGACATGTCATAAAGGAGTGTCATACACGGCCTCAAAACCGAAAAGCGAATGCTGCCCCAATTGCAATGAATAATTCCACTCATTTTGCTGCTCCAATAGTTTCTACAACTCCCTCTTCAGCTGCTGAACTTGTGGTTCTTACTCCAGAAATGGTGCAACAAATGATTATTTCAGCCTTCTCCGCCTTAGGACTACAAGGTAAAAATATCTCCCCCTCTCAACTTTGGCTTGTTGATTCTGCTGCCTCAAATCATATGACAAACACATGTAGCATGCTTAACAATGTTCGCAAGTATCATGGTTCAACTTAAATTCAGATTACAAATGGTAGTACAATGCCTATTACTGAGATTGGAGATCTTAAACCATGTTTCAACAACGTTTTTATATCTCCAAAGCTCTCAACTAAGCTTATTTCGGTTGGTCAATTAGTAAATAACAATTATGAAGTGCATTTCTCTCGTAATGGTTGTCTTGTGCAGGATCAGGCATCGGGGACAGTAATCGCGAAGGGGCCTAAAGTTGGGAGACTATTTCCTCTTCTATTTTTTGTTCCTCATATTTCTTCATTTTGTACTACTGTTATTAGTAAGAGTGAACTATGGCATAGACGTTTAGGTCATCCTAATCCTGTTATTTTGTCTCATTTATCGAATTCTGGTTTCTTGGGCAATAAAGAATTTCTTGCTAAGGTTCCTTTTGATTGTTCCACATGTAAACTCGGTAAAAGCAAAACTCTTCCTTTTCCTTCTAATGGTAGTCGTGCTGTCAAATGTTTTGATATAATTCATAGTGATGTCTGGGGCATTACTCCTGTTATTTCTCATGCTCAGTACAAGTACTTTGTGACATTTATTGATGATTACAGTAGATATACATGGGTATACTTCCTTCATTCTAAATCTGATGTATATTATGTTTTCAAGACCTTTTTGGCCTATGTTGAGACTCAGTTTTCTACTTGTATTAAAGTATTACGATATGATTCTGGAGGAGAATATATGTCTCATGAATTTCAAAATTTTCTCTGTGAGAAAGGCATTGTCTCGCAACGTTCATGTCCTTATACACCACAACAAAATGGAGTTGCTGAGCGTAAAAATCATCTTTTGGATGTAACCCGAACTTTGTTAATTGAATCTTCTGTTCCATCTAAGTTTTGGGTTGAAGCCTTATCTACTGCAACTTATCTCATTAATCGAATGCCTTCTCAGGTATTAAATCTTGACTCCCCATATTTTCGTCTGTATCATCAATATCCTAATTATCATGATTTACACACATTTGGTTGTGTTTGTTTTGTTCATCTACCTTCTCATGAACGTCATAAACTTTCAGCTTAATCTATTAAATGTGCATTTATGGGTTATAATTCTTCTCAAAAGGGTTTTGTTTGCTATGATTCAACTTCTAACAAATTTTGTGTTTCTCGAAACATTATTTTCTCTGAGCATCTATATTTCTTTCCTAATCTTGTGGAGTCATCTTCTACTTCTCCTATTCTTTCTATTTTTGAGGATTTACCAAATGTTCCTACTCGGTTTAAACCTGGATTTGTGTATGAACGACGTCAACCAACGGTGCCCCTTCCCGAGACTGATCCATCATCTATGTTTGATTCTCCTTAATCTACTCTTCGTTGATCTACCAGAGTATCTCGACCTCCAAGACGGTATGGTTTTTCTGATCATCCTTCTAGATATTCTGCCATTTTATCTGATATTTCTATTCCATCTTGTTACTCACAAGCCTCCAAGAATGAATGTTGGCAAAAAGCAATGCAGGACGAACTTCAAGCTCTTCACGACAATCATACATGGGAAATTCTTCCTTGCCCTCCAAATGTTAAGCCCATTGGATGTAAATGGGTTTATTCAGTCAAGCTTCGTTCTGATGAAACTTTAGATCGATATAAGGCCCAATTGGTTGCTCTTGGCAATAAGCAAGAGTACGGAGTGGACTATGAGGAGACCTTTGCTCCAGTTGCAAAAATGACTACCGTCTGTACAATTATTGCAGTTGCTGCTTCTCAGGGTTGGCCTCTTCATCAAATGGATGTCAAAAATGCTTTTCTTCATGGTGATCTTAAAGAAGATATTTATATGGCACTATCACCGGGTTTGACTTCCTCACCTTCAACACGTGTGTAAATTAAAAGATCTTTGTATGGACTCAAACAAGCTCCACGTGCCTGGTTTGACAAGTTTTAATCTACCTTACTTCAGTTCTCATTTTTGCAAAGTAAATATGACTCCTCTTTGTTCCTTCAAAAGAGTTCTGCCGATTTTGTTCTACTCGTTTATGTAGATGACATTATTATCACTGGCACTAATACGTCAACGATCCTCAATCTCCAACAATCTCTTCAAACTTCTTTTAAAATGAAGGACCTTGGTCCACTTACATATTTCTTAGGGCTGGAAGTTCACTATTATTTTTCTAGGATATTTTTGCATCAACACAAATATACTACAGATTTGATTACTTCAGCAGGCCTTCAAGATTCACCCCCAGTTGATACTCCTTTGGAATTAAACGTCAAGTATCATAGTCAAGACGGAGATCTTCCTGATCCATCTCTTTATCGGCAATTAGTTGGCAGTTTGAATTATCTGACTATTACAAGGCCCGATATTTCTTTTGCAGTTCAGCAAGTCAGTCAATTCATGAGTACTCCGCGTCACTTACATTTAGTGGCAGTTCGTTGAATCATTCGCTATCTCCTTGGCACATCTTCTCGGGGTTTATTCTTTCCTACTGGCTCTCCCATATGCCTTATTGCTTACAGTGATGCTGATTGGGCCGGTTGTCCAGACACTCGATGCTCTATAACAGGTTGGTGTATGTTTCTTGGTGATTCTTTGATATCTTGGAAAAGCAAGAAACAAGATTGTGTTTCAAAATCTTCTATTGAGTCTGAATATCAGGCTATGTCCGCTGCTTGCTCAGAGATTGTTTGGTTACGTGGGTTATTTGCTGAAATTGGATTTCCTCAGCCTCATTCTACTCCTCTTCATGCTGACAACACTAGTGCCATACAAATTGCTACAAATCCGGTTTTTCATGAACGTACCAAACATATTGAAGTCAACTGTCATTCTATTCGAGAGGCCGTAGATACTGGTGTCATTTCTCTTCCACATGTCTCCACTGCTCTTCAAATTGCTGATGTGTTCACAAAATTTATGACAAGACAGCGTCATCAATTTTTCGTGAGCAAATTGATGCTTCTTGATTGCCCAGCATCAATTTGAGGGGAGATGTTAGTATACTATTGTAATTAATTGACTATACTGCTGTAAATAACCATCAATTGTCAGCCATAATGGCTGTAAGATAGATGTAAATAACACCATCAATTAGGGAGCTAATTAAGGCTGTAATTATCAGCCATAATTAGAAGACAAACAGCCATAATTAGAAGACAAATTAGGCATCAATTAGGGAACCAATTAAGGCTGTAATTGTCAGCCATAATTAGGAGACAATGGGCATCAATTAGGGCTGTAATTTAGAAATTTATTCCCAAATTTGTGAGATACTTCAGTCTATTTAAACCCAATCAGCTTGAGGGAATAATCAAGCAAATTTCTATTGAAATTCTATTGAAATCCAGTAAGTTTGTCAAGTTGTTCCTAAAAGTATGAATTCATGGCAGCTCTGGAGTTTAAGAATTCTTCAACTTATGCTACAGTAGTTGGACTAGATGGCACATTAGGAAGAGGGGGAGGAAACCTGTATAATGCTTGGGAAGGAATAATGCTTCCGAGTATCTCTCCACCACCACGAAAATTGTATCAAACCCATTTGATTTTGACAATTTTTCTATGAAATCTATAATAATATCCTGCCATGCTTGCATATGAACTGATAAGGGTTGTGACAACATGGGGATGCCATAGACTCTCCTTTGCGACATTGACAGACATCACACTTGCGCATCCAGTCCATGATGTCCTTGGCCATACTTGTCCAAATTAAAGGATTTTTGCAGCCTAGTGAGAATACTTCTAAGAGTGTCCTATAGAAGACTCATGACAGAGAAATTAATTGTTGAAAAAAAGTGATAGCTGAGCCCATATACTACTTGCCCTTGTACTTCAATATTCCCCCAAGTAAGCTGTAATTGGGTAAATTATCGGGTCTAATGGTTAGAATATTCACCTTTTCCATTTAGGATCACCATTGTAGGAGGCAACTACTTAAATCCAAGTAGTGTGATCATAGTAACAACCATGTGATGAATGCTGCCATCCTTATCAAATTTGCGAGAGAGTGCATGTGTTGCCTTGTTTTCTGTGCCTTGTTTGTAAAGAATGGAATGATCAAGTCCCAAGAGTTTGGATATCCCTTTTCTTGCATGCAATGTGAAGTCGCTACTCTAGGTGATGCTTGATACTTTGTCGATCAGTTTTAATAATAAAGTGCCCTATTCAAGGTAATGATGCCATTAACTCTCTCTCATAGGTTGAAAGGTGATAATGTCTTGGACTTAATGGTTTTGAAAAATAGGCTATTGGTTTCCCTCTTGCATTAATACTGCCACCATACTGGTGCAACTAGCATCGTACTAGCAAGATTGGAAGCTGGAAATTTGGAAGAACTGAAATCGATGCTTGTCATAATTCCCTCGAGTGTTTCAAAGGTGGATTGGAATTGATCCTTTTTCAACAATTGTGTCAAGGGCTTGCAAATGTCATACCCAACAATGAAACAACGTTAGTAACTTGTTAAACCAAGAAATCCACGAAGGCCTTTGAGGTCTTTTAGAGGAGGCCAAGTTGTGATGGCTTCAATTTTTGAAGGGTTAGTGGCAACACCAGCAAATGATATAGTATGATCCAAATAACTGACTTCCGGCTTAGCGAATCCACACTTGGATTCTTTTGCACAAAGTTGGTTTTGTTGCTGCACTTGGAAAACTAAATGTTGCAAGTGTGACTTCAAGGAGGGCTATAAACCAAGATATCATCGAAAAAGATAAGCACAAATTTTCTGATGTATGGTTGTGATAGAACAGTATAGGAACTAAGGAACAATAGATGAATATAAAAGAATAAATCACAAGATCTGAATAGGAATTCCCAGAACAGCCTGGATTCAAATATTGAATTAATGAAATGGTTCTCAAAACAGAATAGGGAAGAAGAAGAATAGAATTGGTTGAATACTCAACCCCACAGGCGAAGCCCAACAGAAATAATCTGTCCAAATTACTAACAATGCAAAAAAAAGGTCCCCTACTCTCTTTCTTTACAATATATATATAGGACATATCCATAACTAACTTCCTATGACGTGTCCACAAAATATTCCCTGCTCACATGTTCTTGACAGCTGTCTTTTTTTCTAGAATAAACCAGGAATGGTTTGGGCCCCAAGGTTGAAGGCCTATCATTGCCGCCCTCTTGAAGATTTGCCTTGTCCTCAAGGCTGAAGTGAGGAAATTGAGAGATGAAATCTGATTCATTGACCCAGGTGGCATTTTCTTCAGTTTGACCAAGCCATTGCACAAGTACCTGAGACTCCTCTTGGCCATTAGTAAGCTTGGTGCGTCGTTGACAGATCTTCAAGGGTTCCAAGAGAGGTTCTCCATCGATGTTCAAAGAGTCCGGGAGTTCAGTAAGGACAGCATGATTACCCTCCACTTGTTTGAGCTGGGAAACATGGAAAACTGGATGAATTTTTGATGTTGGTGGTAGTTGCAGCTTGTAAGCCACTGCTCCAACCTTGCTGATAATCTTGAACGACCCAAAATAGCGGGCTGCCAGCTTAGTATTCACTCTATGAACCACGGTTTGTTGGCGGTGGGGGCGTAGTTTCAAGAATACATTATCACCAACTGAAAAGGAGACCTCCCGTCTGTGTTTGTTGGAGTATTTAACCATCAGCTGCTGTGCCCGGTGTAGGTTATAGCGGAGCTGGCGAAGTATTTCATCTCTATCTTGGAGGAGCTGAGATAGAGCCTCAACTTTAGTTTCACCAGGAAGATAGTGTTCCAGCTTTGGCGGTGGGCGGCCATAAACAACTTCAAAGGGGGTAGACTTGGCAGCACCTTGGAAGTTGGTGTTGTACCATAGTTCAGCCCAACACAGCCATTTGAACCAGAATTTGGGTTGCTCCGACGAAAAACATCTCATATGATTCAAGGCTTCGGTTGAGGACTTCTGTTTGACCATCAGTCTGAGGATGGTAAGAGGAACTAAAAGATAAGGTTGTACCTTGTAAACGGAACAGCTCAGTCCAGAAATTGCTAAGGAAAAGTGGGTCTCGATCAGTCACAATTGTGCTTGAAATCCCATGAAGGCGTACAACCTCTTTGGCAAATATTTCCGCCACCTTGACTGCTGTGAATGGATGCCGAAGGGCAATAAAAAGCGCATACTTAGAAAGGCGATCCACGACAACAAGGATGCAATCAAAACCATTAGATTTTGGCAGCCCAGTAATGAAATCCATCAAGATATCCTCCCATATTCGATGGGGAATAGGAAGCGTTTGTAGAAGACCAGCTGGAGTTTTAGCCTCATATTTGTGTGTTTGGCATATTAAACAAGCAGCAACAAAGTGAGTAACAGAATTCATCATTCTCGGCCAATAAAATGAAGAAGCAATCCTTTTATAAGTACGGAGTGCACCAGAATGTCCCCCAAGAGGGGTAGAGTGAAATTCATGTAGTATCCGTGAAATCCACGAAGACTTGGGTGGAAGGACTAACCTGTGTTTGTAGAACAGCCGGCCATGAATAAGAGAGTAGTGGGGATGGCTGCTGCCATTAGACTTTAGATCAGAGACTATTGAAGATAAGTGAGGATCTTGAGCAATTTCAGCTGTAATGGCACCCCAGTCAACCCATTGAGGTCCAGAAATTACTTGCAAAGAGACATCTTCAGTGCATCTTGATAGAGCATCAGCTGCTTTGTTGTTGCGGCCGGTCTTATATTCAATAACAAAATCGTAACCCATTAGTTTAGCAAACCAATACTGTTGAGCTGGAGTGGATACCTCTTGTTGTAGAAGGTGTTTGAGACTCCGTCGGTCTGTTCGGATAGTAAATTGCCTGCCAATTAGGTATGGGCGCTAGTGTTTTATTGCAAGGACAAGAGCCATTAATTCACTCTCATAAGCCGAACGTGCCATTGCTGGATCACCAGTTGCCTTACTGAAATAGGCCAATGGTCTGCCAGTTTGCATCAGAACTGCCCCTACTCCAAACATAGAAGCATCCGTTTCAACCACAAAAAGGAATAGAAAAATCAGGCATTGCTAGAACTGGGGAAGAGATAATGGCTGTCTTTAGAGCTTCAAATGATTCTTGAGCCTATGTTGACCAAGGAACAGCCCCTTGAAAGTTCTTCTTTAATAAGTTGGTAAGTGGTTTGGCAATTTGGCCATAACCTTTTATGAATCTCCTATAATACCCAGTTATGCCGAGAAACCCACGGACCGTCTTAGTTGTCTTTGGAATTGGCAATTTAAGAATACTGGATATTTTAGCAGGATCCATTGCAACTCCAGATGAAGAAATTATGTGCCCCAAATACTCAACGGATTGGCGCCCAATAGAACATTTTTTCCCATTAAGCCGAAGGGAGTTGTCAAGGAGCAGCTGTAATACTGTTTGGAGATGAGAAAGATGTGTTTCCCAGTCAGGGCTGTAGATCAATATGTCATCAAAAAACACTAAGATGAACTTACGCAAAAATGGCCGAAAAATATCATTCATGACGGCCTGGAACGTGGCTGGGGCGTTGGTTAGCCCAAATGGCACAACAGTGAATTCATAATGGCCAAAGTGAGTGCGGAAGGCTGTCTTATGCTGGTCAGAATCAACTACGCGGATTTGAAAGAATTCGGACTTGAGATCAAGCTTAGAAAAATATTGGGCACCATGAAGCTCGTCAAGGAGCTCTTGAATTACCGGTATGGGGTATTTATGAGGGATGGTAGCTTTGTTTAACTGCCTATAATCCACACAGAAACGCCAACTATTATCTTTCTTTTTGACCAGCAAAACAGGGCTGGAGTAGGGGCTAGAGCTTGGTTTAATTACTCCGGCAGCCAACATATCTTGTACTAGTTGCTCGATCTCATCTTTCTGAAAATGGCCATACCGATATGGTTTGACCGAGACAGGTCCTTGACCTGGTTGTAGAATAATTCTGTGATCAAAAGATCGTTTAGGCGGCAGTTCTGTGATCTCACTGAAAACTAGAGTATAATCTTTGAGGAGGCTTGTAATTGCTGTTGTTGAGTATCAAGAAGACAGCTCGGAATAGATTCAAGGGCCTGCTCTGCTGAATAGAAAACTGGCACTATAGCATAAAAAGAAGCATTAGAAAGTTTGGATAAGGACTTACAAGAGATGGGTCCTTTAGTAAGAGCAGGATTGCCACACAAAAATACCTCCCTGTTGTGATAATTGAACTGCATAGTTAATTTCTGCCGATTAACTTTGACATCACCTAATGTCTTAAGTCATGCGACTCCCAAAATGACGTCAACACCACTGAGGGGAAAAATGTAGAAATCACCAAAAATAATAAAAGAACCCATGTCAACTTGTAGATTTCGACAAACCCCAGTTGATTGTTGGCGATGCCCATCACCAAGGCGGATATAAAACGGAGGTGTGTCTGAAATTTTCAATGCAAGTGCAGTGGCCAGCTTATCCGAAATGAAATTGTGACTAGCACCACTATCAACCATCACCACAACAGATTGGGTAGAGACCATACCGAAAACTTTCATGGTCTTAGGTCTTGAAATTCCACCCACCGAGAATAAGGGTAGGTCTAGGTGGAAAAAGTGTGATTCATCAATTTCAGAAAGCAAGGGAGTAACGGTCTCACCGTCCAACTCGGAAAGAAGCCCTTCATCGGACACTTGTTCATCATCACCACCGATTAAGGCCCGAAGAGATTTGTGAGGACATTCATGTAAAGGGGAGTAAAGTTGCTTACATTTGAAACAAAGACCTTTTTGTCGAAGGTCCAAATATTCCTTGTGGGAGTAGTGGCGGATGCCACGATTCCGGTTAGGATTGGTGGTAGGGGCGGGTGTTGGAGCTGGAAGGGAAAGTGGGCGATTAAGAGTGTCCGGCTGTGGCGTTAAGCTTGGGGAGTGTAGGTTTGAGTGTCGGGTAGTATGTTGGGTTATGTTTTGGGTGGGTATTTGGATGGGTTGTATGGGTTTTGGGCCTAACCCGAATTTCTGACCCTGTTTGTAGTCGACAAGGTTATTTCGGAATTGTGGTCGAAGATAGGTGGACTGATTGAGCTCCCGTTCTATTTCTCTGGCGGTGTGCATGGCTGTATGCAGATCGGTGGTGTTCGATGATCGGAGACGAAGGCGTACCTCTTCCTTCAACCCACTGAGGAAATAGCCCAGAAGGTGGGTATCAGACAGATCTGGAGTTTGTGAAGCACGAACAATGAAATCCTCAATATACTTAGTAATGGTGCTGGTCTGTTTTACTGCTGCTAAATACTCACATGGGTTTAATTTGGAGTCACCGCCATACCAATGGAGTATTTCAAGTTTGAGCTGCTGCCAACCAAGTCCTGGATTACGGTTTCTCAACCAACTCAACCAATGAATTGCTGAACCTTCCATGCCTGCCATGGAATGTGAGACTTGAAGGTTGGGGGCAATGTTGTGAAGCTCAAAATATTGTTCAGCCTTTGCAATCCACCCTAGTTGGTCAACACCCGAAAACTTGGGCATTTCCAGATTTTTGAAGTGGGGGTTGTAGATGGCTGGTGTTTGGTGAGGGATGGTTGTGGAAGTAGTAGGTTGTGAAGAATTAGTAGCAGAGGATTGTTGGATGGAGGGGTCTGGTTCCATATTGTCAGGAGTGGGTAGAAATTTGCTTTTGGTGAGAAGCTGTTTGAGGTCTGTAAAATTCTGGTTATGGGTGTCTTGCATTTGGGTCAGCTGTTCAGCCATGGCAGCAAATTTGGATTCAAGAAGATCAAGGCGTTCCTCTGTTCGGGTTTTCGTCATTAGTGCCGGGCAGGTCGGACCAATTGATAGAACAGTATAGGAACTAAGGAACAATAGATGAATATAAAAGAATAAATCACAAGATCTGAATAGGAATTCCCAGAACAGCCTGGATTCAAATATTGAATTAATGAAATGGTTCTCAAAACAGAATAGGGAAGAAGAAGAATAGAATTGGTTGAATACTCAACCCCACAGGCGAAGCCCAACAGAAATAATCTGTCCAAATTACTAACAATACAAAAAAAAAAGGTCCCCTACTCTCTTTCTTTACAATATATATATAGGACATATCCATAACTAACTTCCTATGACGTGTCCACAAAATATTCCCTGCTCACATGTTCTTGACAGCTGTCTTTTTTTCTAGAATAAACCAGGAATGGTTTGGGCCCCAAGGTTGAAGGCCTATCAGGCTGGAAGTTCATGAGTGCTTCGAATGTTGCTGGTACACTTGTGAGACCAAAGGGCATGACCAAGAACTTATAATAACCTGAGTGAGTACAGAAAGCTATCTTGGGAATGTCCTAAGTCTGCATTTGGGTATGATGCTATCCTGATTTTATGTCAATTTTTAAGAATGACTGCTGCATGGGAAATTTATCCTTAATAAGAACATGACTCATGGTAATCTACACAAAAATGCCAGCTCCCATCTTTCTTTTTAATTAGAAGAAGCATAGGGGCTGATACTTGGTTGGATCATATTATTGGAGAGAATCTCCTCCACTAATTTTTCAATTTCATTTTTTTTTGGGTGATGAAAGTATAAGTAGAATCGCACATTCACAGCTTTAGCTTTTGGTTTCAATAGAATGGTGTGATCTTGTCATCATGATGGAGGAAGAGTATAGTAGGTTGGAACATGGAGTTGTACCTGGTAAGTGCATAGCTGGAGGGAGGTGTTGGGTTTTATGCTATAGATGGGTGAATTGGATAGGGAAACAGCTTTGAAGTAAATACCTTTCCAACCAATGTTAATGAGCTTAGGTCTTGATTTTGCCAAGTATATCAAGAGACGCTTGCTCATTCAGACCTTGCAAATTTAATTGGCTGCCTCCTTTGTAAATGGTCAAAGTATTGTTCACAAAATCAAAGGTGATCGGTGAGTGACTCTTCATCCGGTTAACAGCCAATATCATATCATAATTTCCTAATTCTAGTATTCAAAAATTAAAGCCAAACCTGGTCCTTTGCATAGTCCATTGGCAATTTTGATTTATCCCTTGCAACAATTTTTCGTCCATCTGCTACAATAAAGGTAATGGGATTCACTTGAGAAACACTCAATTTCAATTGTTAGGTTACCTTGGTATCCGCAAAGCTATGAGTGCTTTCGCTATTTATTAGGACCATGATAGCCTTGATATTCAACTAGCCTTGGAATTTGGAAATATTATCACTTAAGCCTCCTTTAGCAGCGTTTAATGACAACACTATGTGTTATTCCGGATCTTCTCATTCAAATTCCAATCCTCACCTTTATCTTGCCATTCTACATCCTCTATTGCCTCATCCTCAATAGTATGTAGAGCCATCAATTTCTTATAGGAACACATGTGCCTTGGAAAGTATCAATCGCCACACTTGTAACAGGCTTCAAGTGGCCATCATTGATTCTAGAATGTGTGTTTATATGGGTTAGGATTAATATTTGGATGTAGATTTTTGTGGTCCTCTAGATGTCTGTTGGTTGGGCGTTGAGTGAATCTTATGGGGTTGGTCATGGTGGGCTGGAGGTTTGGGTTAAAGCTATTTGAATTGATGTGGGCTAGAAAATTATTGGAAGCCTATGCCTGTTGAGAGGTGTTGATTTTATTGAAGTTCCATGAATGATGGAAGGCATCGATGTGCTATTCCTGCAACCTGGCTTGGTCAACTATTGTATGTGAATCTTTGGGCTTAAACATCTTCACCGCAAAGGAAATTTCATCCTTGAGTCCTTCAACGAAGCTCTACACATAAATCACCTCTGGATGATTGGGATAAAGCTTCTCCATCTTAATTTTAAGGGCTTCAAATTGATCTCTCATCTGACATAAGCGTTGTAGCTCTTCTACCATGTCCTCTAAATTGCCAGTTAATGGCTTTTGTAAATTGATCCCAACCAACATTTTAGCTTTAGCAATCTTGCTCCAATTGAGCAACCACGTTTCAACTTTTCCTGCCTAGAAGGGACTTGCAATATCCAATTGACGATAATGAGTAACCTCAAAAATCTGAAAATATTTTTTGCATTTGTTGAACAAAGAGTGACATCATTCCCTTAAAAAATAGGCAACTTGCATCTAGGTAAAAGTCGGTTGGTGTAAGTTCTTCCTTGACCTACCCATTCTATTCCATCTCTCTCAAATGGGTTAGGTAACAATCACTTGTTTTTCTTTAGAGACTCCAAATATACCGTTGCTCTTTGCCTCGGCTACTACTGGCATTGGAAGTGCTGCTATTAGAGTTTTGAGGAGGTTGCATTCCTTATATTAATTGGCCTAAGTAAGCCATAGAACATTGGTTCTCTAGCCTCAGTTGCTCGTAAATCACATGGGATTTTTGCTATTCAGATTGCAATTGGGTTTGTTCCTGCATTGACGACTCAATCTTGCTATTGTGCTCTTGTTGCAAGGTTTCCAATATGCATTCTAATGTTTCAAATCAGGATTCTAGCTTATGCATCTCGTTGCTCTACAAATTTGGAATTAATGTTTTTAGTTGTTCCTCTCGTTCTTCCATGGGTGGCTTTATGTCTACTTGAGAGGAATTTCTGGGTTTTCTAGCTATTTTAGTGGCCATTAACATGCTAAGATTGAAACAAGGACATGAAAACTGTGGCTCTAATATCAATTGTTAGGATTAGGGTTTTAAATCGCGGAATCGGAAGCAATCATTATGGAGCAGAAAAGGAAATATTATAATGAAACAGACTGAATTAGCTACCGCTATTGTGAATACATTTTAAATCGCAGAATCGAATGAATCGAGTAACAGAATTAGTAAAATGTATTTAATCAGGCCTTAATATATTAAGAAAAATAACTTGTGCAATGTATAAATTAATAATAATTGTTGAAATTGATCCATTATCGAAATTTTTTTAAAATACTAATATACTCTCTCCGTTTCATTTTTATAGTCCATTATATTATTTTTGGATGTTTCAAATTATAGTCCACTTGCCACAAATAAAGTTATTATTTTACTATTATACTCTCATTTAATACACATTTTTTCATCACAGTTGCAAATCGCATTAAAAATGGTTTGAAAAATACATTTTATTTGGTGAGGGTATATTAAGATAAAAATATAGCTTTTAACTAAATTAACTATATTGTATTAATATATGTGTAAATAACTACTGAACTATAAAAATGGGACGGAGGCAGTATGTCTGTAAAAAATTAAACATTCAAATTAATCTTTATGTAATAATATATTGCTGAATTACAAAAAATAATAATAATGCATATTTACTAATAAAAATAAAAGAAAAATATATTATTATAAAAATCTATTCTGTGTAATAAAAATATAAATGATTAAATAAATTAATAATCACATGACCTTGATAATTTTGTCTATAATTTTCATTTACTTTGTATGATACAGTACCGGCAAGTTTCCTGCCTTAAATTTAATGTGCAGCTAGTTTTTTTCTTAATATTTTAATTAATTTTTAAAATTTTTATAATAATAAATAATAACATAAAATGGTCATCATGAAAAAGGCCAATTTTCTCCTTACATGCAAAAATGCTCTTACCTTGCTTAAATTCTCTCTTTTTCTGTCTCTTCTCCTGTCCATTTCTCAATATCATATATCCAGAGATCAGATCCATTTCTTTTTCTGTCTCCAGCACTGATTCTTCACTGCTTCTAACTTTTACCGACAGCAAACTAATGCTGGTTTAAGTTCAGTTGAGTTTTTTTTCTTGTTGCTGTTGTTCTGTTTTTTTTTTTTTTTTCTGATCCTGTGATTTTCAAGTAAATTTTGAGATGGATTTTGCGAGATAGTAGAAGATGGGAAGTGGGTTTTTGTTTTTTTTTATGATTGATGAGCAGAAAAGGAGTTCAAAGAATGGAGTGATAAGGAAGGATTTTGGAGGCAGGGTTTTGATCTTGGCATCCATTTCTGTTAATTGAATAGAAGACGAAACATCTGATTTGCCATTTTGGCGATCCATCCATCCGATTTGCAGTGATTTATGTCCTTCAAAAATTGCATACACAAATCGGTAGAGCTTGTATCGCCTCAAGAATATTCTGTGTCAAATCGGCCTTTCCGATATGAAATAGCCGATTTAGGAGTGGTTCCTAACTGGTATCTTAAGGGAGAATTACTTGAAGAATTGAGAAGAGAGAATAAATAAGGAAGAATGAAAGAGAGTGGGAGATAGGAGAGCAGAATAGGAAGAAGGAAATCAAGTCAATTCATTCATGTCATTTTCATATAAGAATGAGATATATATAGTAATCCTTGGATGAGCTGGGAAGATCATCACTAAGGTGTGTCATCTATACCTAATATGAATTATGCCTGTTCATGTTTGTATATCAGAATTCTTCTTCTGATTTATTCTCACTCGCTCAGCCTCTCACAAATCTATCATTGCGCCTATATGCAACAATTGATCCTCCAACAAAACTGAAGAATCGATCACTTGTTTATTTATCTTCATTTTTGCTAGAGCATCATCTGCATATTTCATGAATCATAGTTGCGCGCTCTTGTGCTTTTATAAGTGTTTGAATACATTATACTTTTGCAGATTGTGTTGAAATTTGATTTGATGTACAGGAAATGAAGAATGGAGCAGCCTCACAGCTCGCTTCTTTATACAATGAAATAAGACCTGCAATTGAGGAGCATGAGAGGGATAACCAGGATAGTGTAGCCACTAGTGTCGCTGAGAAGTGGATAGAAGTGTGCTGCCTAAAATTGAAGGCTGAATTTGACCTTTATTCTTCTATTATAAAAAATGTTTCCTGCGCTCCTCAAAGAGCACCTGATCAACCGCAACTTTCTGAAACAGGAGTCATCGATAATGAGGTGAAGTATCTGGAACTGTGAATCATTTTTGTTAAATCATATTCATGTTAATTGATCAAAGAGAGAAGACTCACTTTTAACTCTGATGTAATGATAGTCAACTTTTTGTTACGCTTGTTTATACATACACTGGTCAAGACTTCTGTCATTATCGATTCGACTAATTTATGGAAAGATTGTTAAAAGGGTGCAACTAGAAATTCAAGAGCGACCAGTAATGTTCCCTCCAAAGAATGACAAATTTAGATCATTAGAGGAGAATTTACTTGTATATAGTATGATTTGGCATATAGCATATACAAAAAATATGAATGCTTTTAAGTTTAGAGATGTCAGACGTATTTAGGGGCTAAATCTACTAGTGCAGGCGATCCTTTAACAACACCTTTTATATATACTGAGATATTTCTTGGCAGAAGTTTAGATTGTGCTGCTGTGATATTTAGGTGGAAAGTGAAGAAGCGTAAACTCGAGTTTTGAGCACATATTTGTATTGTATAATGTTGAATGTTTTTTCTAAGATAAAGGTGCTGTATGTTTTTTTAATATGATACCAGATAAATGTGTTGTATGCCAAAATGTTAATTTTTTAAAAAATAATGAGAAAATTACATCATTTACTGCTTTTTAACTTTCTTTTTCATTTTTACTGTTATTATTTCTTTTTTTAGTTTTAGGTTAATTTTTATCTTAAAAAATATTGTGTTTCATTTTCTAAGTTTTTTTCTATTTGTTTCCATTCAATTGACATCTTCTCTATCAATACTTCCGTCGCGCTTCTTCTTCACTGCTGCATCTTCTCCGTTGCAGAATTCTCTTTCAGCTTGCTTTATTTTATTTTATTATTTGTTTTGTGTTTTGTCAAAGGATGGTGAGCTTTACCATTACTGAAAACTTGAAATATTTTATATTATAAAAATGATGGGAAATAAACCGTAAGTATTTGATGGGTGCATGAGAGTATTATGGTGTGGGTTTTATAGGAAGAGAAGGGAGTTTGCATGATGAGGACATGTTATATGCGATGAATCGAGCTTGTGCTTGGAAGATGGAGAACTTAGGATTACACCTAGATTAATTGCCTACACTTGGAATTTTTTATTTTCAATTTGCTTTTTAAAATTGATTTTGTTTTTTTGTTTGTAAATCTTTTAATTTTTTTTTTTTTTGTGTTTTGGGTTTCAATTGTAAGGGTTGGGGAATTTTTTTATTTTTTAGTTGTAATGTACTCTATATATTTGATAAATTGCTCTAAAAGAAGAGTTTTTTTTAAAAAAAAAAAATTAGCTTTTCATCATATTTACCTGATTATATGTAATATAAATAATATATATAATAGATTATATGTAAGACATGTATGTAATATATATGCATATATGAGGATATATATGTAACATATTGCCTACACTTGGAATTTTTTTATTTTCAATTTGCTTTTTAAAATTGATTTTGTTTTTTTGTTTGTAAATCTTTTATTTTTTATTTTTTTTTTTTTGTGTTTTGGGTTTCAATTGTAAGGGTTGGGGAATTTTTTTTATTTTTTAGTTGTAATGTACTCTATATATTTGATAAATTGCTCTAAAAGAAGAGTTTTTTTTTTTTTTTTTTAAATTTAGCTTTTCATCGTATTTACCTGATTATATGTAATATAAATAATATATATAATAGATTATATGTAAGACATGTATGTAATATATATGCATATATGAGGATATATATGTAACATATATATCATATTACATCAATTTATTATGTAATATTTATATATTATTCATTTTCAATCCATCATATATATCAACTATGTAATATATACATATAAATAAATATATTATGGTTATGTATGGTTACTCATTTTAATCCATTAAATATATATATATATATATCAACTTATATGTAAGGATTGATAATTTTTTTTGTTCTTTAATTATAATGTACTTATGTTCGATAAAATACTCTAAATAAAGAGTTATTTAATTTTTTTAGCTTTATCATATTTAACATATTATATCTAACATTAATTATATATAATAGATTATGTATAACATGTATAACATATAAACATGATATTTAACGTATTATATGTAATATAAATAATATATAATATATTATATGTAAGACATGCAATATATATGCATATATGAGAATATATATGTAATATATAATATATTATATTAATTTATATGTAACATATATTATACAAATGAACGTGTAATATCTATATATTGTTATTCATCTTTAATCCATTATATATATCAACTATGTAACATATACATCATATAAGTAAATATATATATAATAGTTATGTATTGTTACTCAATTCAATCAATTATATATATCAACTTTTATGTAATATATATATCATATAATTAAATATATAACACTTAGGAATTGTTAATGATCTTTAATTCATTATATATATCTACTTATATATGATATATATATATGTTATATCACTAAACATATAATACTTATGACTACTATTCTTCTCTAATATATATATATATATATATATATATATATAATACTTATGCACTATTGTTCTCCAATATATCATATACATGTGCTTATATATAATATATATATATTATATGTAACATATGTGTTATATAACTAAACCTATAATACTTGTAATATTATTATTTTAAAAAAGTGATAGTTCTGTAAATTTAGGGTCTTGAGTTTCTAGTATGTCAACTTTTCATTGTATTTTGAAAGTTTTTTTTTTTTGTGCAGCATTTTTGAATTTTTTTGTATCATTTTTTAAAATTAATTTTTAAATTATTTGTGTAATTTTCCCAAAAGTAATTATGTCAATATTGTCAATACTTTTTTTTATTGAAGGGACATTTATAAAACTACCTTAAAAATAAAAACAATTTTCAAAAATATGGTACCTACAAAATTCATTTAATTTTACTTGATTTGCAAGTTTTTATTTTTAAGATAATTTTAACATATGCCATAAAAATTATTTTAAAAAATATCTTTTTAATATATAACATAATTCATACTTTTGTACATATGTATCTTTTTATATGCAATATATAACTAAATATATATTCATGTATATCTAGTTATACTGTTTATTTTTAAAACAAATTTCAAATTAAAATTTTTAAAAATATTAAATTAAAATATTTATATTAAGTGTTATATATTGATATATGTAACATATATTAACATATAATACTTTGTATTATGATATTCTTTGTATTATGATAGTTCTTTTATAAAATATTTGATATATATTGATATATGTAACATATTTAACATATATCATAATACAAAGTATTATATAATAATATATGTAATATGTGATACATATATCAAATTATTTGGAGAAAAAAAACACGAGAATACAAAGTGTTATATCATGTTATATGTTATATATAATATATATCAATATATATTATATGATTTATAGAAAAAAAAAATATCAACTATAACTGCTATATGTTATTCTACATGGTTTATAGAAGAAATGTAAGTATACAAAGTATTATATGTTGTTATACATCAACATATATCATATGATTTAGAGAAAAAAATATGAGAATATAAAAAAATTATATATTGTTATATGTAACATATATCAAATCATTTAGAGAAGAAATATAAAAATAAAAATTGTTATATGTTGATATATGTAGCATATATCAACATATATCAAATGATTTAAAGAAAAAAATATTAAAATAGAAACTGGTATATAATGGTATATATTAATATATGTAACATGTATTAACATATATCGGATGATTTAGAGATAACATGTAAAGACAAAGTGCTATATCATGTTATATATTAATATATGTAACATATATTGGTTGATTTACAAAATGAATATTAATATACAATTGACATATATTGATATATGTTACATATAACAATATATATTAATTTTTCAGAAGAAATATCAGTATACAAAATGATATATATTATTATATATTCATATATGTTACATATAATAATATATCAATTGATTTATAATAAAATATTAATATGCAAAGTAGTATATACTGTATTTGTTATTATATATTCATTATATATATACTGATATATATATTTTTTATTTTTTGTGTGTATTAATAATATAATAATAAAAACATAAAAACATAAATAAAAATCAAAAAACAAAAAATGAAATAAAAAATAAAACAGAAAAAAAAATAAGTTGAAACCATAAAAGTGAATATAAATTGGTCCAAACCGTATAAATGAAAACAAAACTTTGCGTATAGTAAAATTGAAAACAGAAATCTACAAGGACTTTTGATAAAAATACAAGAAAAATTAAAAATAATTTTAAATTTACCATATTTATAAAATATTTACCAAAATACTAAAATTTATAAAATATTTACTAAAATACTAGATTTTTATTAGTTTACAATAAGTTTATAATGAGTATATCATGAGTATATAATGAGTTTATAAATTTTACACAGTTTATAATGAGTTTATAATAAAATAACTAAAATATCCTTGATAAAAAGTAAAAAAAATTAAAAATATGGTAGAGAGTGTTATTTTTTTAATCTACAATCCAATTGCATCAAAGGCCCAAAGTAGCGAGACGGGCCCAAATCAATTCATTTGTCATTTTGTTACCTTATCATTTTTTTTTACTTTTGATAAAAATACGAAAAAAATAAAAATAATTTTAAATTTACTATATTTATAAAATATTTACTAAAATATCATAATTTATAAAATATTTACTAAAATATCATATTTTTATTAGTTTATAAAAATTTATACTGTATTTATAATAAATTTATTATGAATTTATAAATTTTACATAGCTTATAATGAGTTTATTATGAATTTATAATAAAATGATTAAAATATTTCTATTAAAAAAATATAAATTTTAAAAAAATATAATAGAGAGTGTCATTTTCTCCTTCTTCTTTTTTTTTCCTATTATGTTAAATATATGAAACACATCTTAAATATGCACATAAAGCTATAGCCTATCCTAATATGCTTACAAAAGCTATCATTTAAAAACTATATCATAATTGTTATAATTTTAATTATTAAGGAAAAAATAAAATTAAAAAAAAGGTATCAAAAATTGAGTTTTGAAATAAAAAATTCTATTAATATAAAATATCTTATATATATAAAAAAATCTATTGATATATAATATCTTTTCAAAATCAAAACCCTCAAAATTATATTTTATATATTTATATTTAACATGAAAATAAATTTTATTTATTTAAAAAAATCTAAAACTTAATGATATTACCGAATATGTTTTAATTTTTTTAAAAAAACTAAAATAAAAAATAAAAATAATTGTTAACACGACTTGAGTTTTTTGATTAATCATTTCTGTCAATCTTATCTCCAATTCAAATAATATTTTTGCTAAATCTAGTAAAAAAGATAAAATAATTATGGTATAAAATAATTTTGGACTTTATTATACCATAACCCATTTAATTAGTTTATATACAAAAGGAACACATTTTATCGAATATCAATAGAAAGTTCATGTTTTCACAATTATTAATATAAAAGTTTTTAATGCAGAAAAAGAAAATAAATATGATTTCCCAACCTTTATACAGTATGATGATTGCAATTCATTCATAGAATCTATGGATAATAATTTCCATTATTTGTTTGAATAATGTTGAGGTAGAATTTCTTGCATAATAATATTTATCATATTTTCAATAAAAAAATATAGATGAATATCAAATATTAATCATACAAATATTAAATTAATGATCATAATAAACAATACTTATAAAATTTTAAATTTAGTATTAATATAAAACAAACTAAAAAAATTAAAAATTTAAACTTTATTAATTGAAAGTCAATATATTCAAAACATATACATAATATGCACAAACATATACACAATAATTAAATAATATGCACAAAAGTATATATTTATCAATTGAAATTCAACGTATACATAATATACATATATATATAACATATAAACAAAATACGCAGACATATATATTATATACGTACAACATATACATGATAGACATAAAATAAATATGACATACATACAATATACACACAATATATACACTATAAACTTACTTTTTAACTTTTTTTATAAATATGTAAACTTTATTTAAAAATAAATTTAATAATTTTTGTTAAAATATTTTTATATATTTAATTTTTTATTTAAATTTTGTGAATCATATTTCCTATTTAAAATTAAAATTAAAATTTTACCTTTATAAAAAATTAATACATTACATATATTGAAAATATAATTTAAAATATTAATTTTTATTATTTTTTATAATATATTTATTTAATAGTAAAGTTTTTAAAAAAAAAGAAGATGAAAATTTAAGTAAATATTATATAAAGTGAAAGAAGAGGTATTTTTACAAAAGAAAAAAAGTTTTGAAATAAATTTGAAATTTTTTTGGTTGTATTTTTGAAATTTAACTCTTTTTTTAAGTTAATCATATAAAAAGCCCTTCAACATAGGTTATTAAATTGGGTGACACGAGACACTCTATCCATTCGTCAAATCAGTTCATACAATAGTATATCTGAATCGTAATCGGATTAGCTTTTTTTTATTATGGTTTAGGTTGAATCAAATCACATGCCAGCCTTAACCACCAATTAACTAAACAAACATATTAGCCATTCTACAATAAATTAATATCTCATAATTCAAGCATTTCATACAATTTTACAAACAATAATGCATTTTTACCATGGCTTTTAATATCAAAGTAACTTAGTACTTTTTCACAATTCATAGTGTGCTAAGCAAATTCAAATGCAATCAATGCAAAAGCTCTCAAAATATATACTAACCTTAAATATGATAATATCAGCTCAAATCACCTTTCAATTTCAACTTCAACTTCCCCAATTGCCATTCTTTACTTTAATTTTATAAATCCACTTTAACAATCTTAAATCACATTATAAGTTCCAACATAGCATTAACAATTCATTTTAATACATTTTAATCATTCATACACCATATACATCATTTCTACCTAATATTTCACTAAAATACTATTTTCACCCTTGCCACCTTATTCAAAATTCAGCATATCCTTAATCACCCACAGTTATGATAATCTTTTCAATAAAATAATTATAAATAAAAATTTAATACTAATACAATCTTATTAAAATAATTTTATATCACATAATTTTATAATTAAATAAAAATATAATAGATATATAATTAAAATTTAATACAATATAATGAATATAAATATTATTATATACTCGAACTTGGATAGCGGATGCCAAGAATATATACTTGAATCCAACTTGAACTTATCACGAGTAGTAAAAATATTATTTATACCCGTCTAAATATATTTATAATCTACTTATACCTTATATAAATATATCAAAATGGGTCAAATATCTAAAAACACTAAACTCATTATCATCTCTAATTAAACTTTTTCGTGCAACATTAGATAAAGCCATCTCCTAACTCCAAATGTCTCAATCAAATATATTTTTTATGTTTTTCCCTTGGTCTTTTATATTATTTATTAAATTAATTGCATATGAGATTTTATTAGATTGGGTTCTAATCATTTAATTGATTATTACTATTTACAACTCCCACAAATGCTAATTACGTCGAAGAAGTTAAATTATGAAGAGTTAATGACTGCTCTTATGATGGAAGCATCCAATTAATTAGCCCATTGTGAAACGCATTAATAGTAAGTTTTGAACTTCTTTTTCTTAGTAAATCATTCTATTAAAAGTATAAGTGCTCATAAAACTCGATAACTCGAGTAATCCGATTTAATCTGGCCCAATCCAACCAAGTTGGAACGGGTTAAAAGATGCTAGGGCCAGGCCTTAGGCCTGATTTCAATTTTTTTAAAATTTCGGGTCGAACTTTGGGCCTGAAGAAAGAAGCCTAGACCGGCATGAAATATATTATATACAAATATATTTATATATTATATAAATAATATATTTATATTATATAAAGTTGTTGCTGCGTGTAGCGGCTTCTAATTATATATATAATATATTATTATATAAAATTTAAAAAACGAAATAGGCCTAGACCCAACCCGTTAACCAGATTGGCCTGACCATCCCGTGTTAACCCGGCCCATTTAGGCTAGGGCCGGACTATGGACTTAATTTTGAGGCCCGAATATAGTCGAGTTGCGGGCTAGGATAAACTCAGCCCGGCCCGGCCCGGCCCGAGAACACCTTTAATCAAAAGTTGGCACATAAATCATCACTTAGTCACTTTTGCCAACCCCTGATTTTATTTTTATTTATCTAATAAATAGAATTGTGATTGATTAGAAAAGTAAGGAAATTAGGAAGGCAAATTGTATAATTTCCTATTTGTTGATTGAAAATATTACAAATTGCTTTTGGTAATTGTTAGAGATTCTCTATTGCAAATTATTTTGTGAAATTCGTCATCAATCTTGGATAAAAAGTTTTTAGTTTTGATGGGGGTGAAGGCTTTTATGAGCTTGATTTTCCAATGCAGGTAAATAAATTGTTAAAAAACCAAGCCAACTTAGATGCTTAAGTCAATAATTTATGACTATATATAGATAAAATATCAACATTATCTTTTTCTTAGGTGTCAAATACTTCCCCTTGAAGAAACTTATTAGTTATCCTTTTATCTTCACATCCTTTATTTGGAAATTGTAGTATGTGATGTTACGTGGCAACATTTGAGAAAGAGAGAGGATTCCATAATGAAAATTGTATATTGACATCGTTGATTGTTAACTCTTGAATTATTTGTCTATTTGACTAAGTTCTATCTCTATGCATTAAGAGTTACATCTTACGTACTCAAAAGAGGTGTTCTAATGACCTTCTTTTATATCTACCACATTGCCAATCCGACATAAGGATGATAGCGGGACGAGTTTATCTTGTTATCAAGTACACGACTTACTTCAACCTGTTTATATAGAATAGGAGTAGTATATTGATAATAAGTGGACTTCAGGTCAGTTCCTTGAGTTTGGATTTGGGCTCAAGTACCTAGAAAATAAGACAATGATAGGACTAGGCTTTAGTAGAGAGACTCTAATACCAAAATCAAAACTCAGTTTATTTGCAAATAAGAAAACTAAAAGAGTGGAAAAAGATCCTATAGTTGTGGGGTTAACCCCCTTATTTTTAGAGGATGAGGAGGAGACTATATATGATATGTGTCAGTGAGAATAATGGTTATATCAGGGGATTTATAATTTTTTGGTAGAGAGCCTGCCCAAGCGTGAGGTCCTTCTAGCTAGGTATTAGGGCTCCTGTGTCGTCACAAGAGCTTAATTGCAATGACATGTGATGTGCCACAAAGAGACCTCAGGACACATAATTTATGGTACCGAGATATGGTACTTAAGGGGTGATATCTTATATTAACGAATTTGGGTAGCAAAATTACTATCCATGACAGGTTTACTCTTTAAGGTAAATGTTATCGGCTTATATAAATGGATTCGGATAGTGGCTACCCTACCCATTTATACCCGTTAATTTATTCAATTATATACACTGTTGTTGAGATTTGAACCATAGACCTCAAATAAAAAATGTAATGTAATTTATCACTAAGGTAGTTCAATAATTTGATTGTTATTTAAACTTAAAAATATATATATAAATAAGTATAGTATACATAATTTATATAACATAATCATAATTATATATAATAATAGTTAATCACAAATCTCCTATTTTTTTCTTTATATTGTTCAAATTATTTTTTTATAGCTAAATTAATAGTTATAACAAATGCATATAACTATTAGTAGCTAAATTAATAGCTACATTGATACATTATTACATAGAGTTGATATGATATAATTGATATTTAAAAAAACAAATTTATTTTATATTGTGTATATATGTATATACATGTAACATGTGTATATTAAACTATTGGTATATATAGTAATGTATATAAGTATATATGTATAAATATAATAAAAACTATAAACACATTGATACAAAATAATATCTATATCTATATTAACTATATAAACCATATAATTAAACCTAAATATATTAATAAGCTTTAGTTAAAAGTAGCTTAAATTTAATTTTAATTTGAATTTTTTATATATTAGAAATCAATTAAGTTAAAACTATGTAGTTTTAACATAAAAATACATTGTTTTAGTTTAATGTGTTTATATTTTTAATTTTGTATTTTTTTTCCTATGGAATCCTAAAATTATCACTACAAGAAAATCACCAAGCAGCGACGAAAATTGCAACGGACAAAAAATAGAAGTTAATTAGCAATGGTGTAGAAATAGATGATGATGAGGAAAAATTGGCGATGATGTTGTGATGGATTAGCGATGAAGAGTGATGCTCTAACATTAAATTCATCACTGAATTTTGGTGCCATTTTTTTGCACTAATAATGGGTTGATGATAGCTACAAGTAAGTTAACTTCAATGCTAAATCTATCGCAAATCTTAGCGAGAATATATTTTGTGATGGAGATATCCATTACAGAATAGCATCAAATAATTTTATTATAATTTTAATAATCAACTTTTACGACGGGCCAGAATAGTTGTCGCCACATAGCAATGCAAATAAAGATTAGTCGCAATATTTTGCGATGAATATGTTTATTCATAGCAGAAGATGTTGCATTATATTTCGTGGATAAAATTAAAATCCAAGTATTTTGCGAAGGGTTTTGTATTCATTGTAGCTTTTCTTCAAAAATTTAATTTTCTATCGTAAAATTAATTTAACGTCAGTTTAGCAACAAACTAGCCATTGTTAAATGTTAAGTGTGTGTGTGTGTGTATATGAAACCGACGTTATGTTCATTTTTTCTTTCCACCTCTCTGTCCTCTTATTCATTTTCTCTCTAAACCATCTGTCACTACTTGAAAATCTTGCCAGCTATTTTCAACCATCGACGTTCATTATTGTCTTTTGCCGCTACCGTTTACCACCACCAGTAAGCATAAGTTATTTACTTATTTTATTTGTTTTTTTAGTTCTTCATGCTTGCTCTTTGTTGTTTTGAATGATTTATGTTCAATCGATGATGATAAAGTTAATTTTTATGTATTTTTCTAGTGGTTATTCAATTTTGGATTAAAGAAAGAAGGACTTTTATTTGGGTTTTTTGCTTTCTTCAAATGAGTTGGTAGTCTGCCAGAGTTTATATAACATCCATAATTTTAATATATACTAAAATTGAATAATACAAACAGGTAATTAAATATATTAAAAGAGATGTGAAGATAAATAATGTTAATAATAACAATGTTAAATATAAGTAAAAGAAAAAAAGGTAAGACAGTATGAGAAAGAAAGAGATTATGTAAGTTAGATGAGAAATAGCTTGGGTAATGAAAAGATTATGATGTTTATATGTTGAATTTGTGATTAATTGATTGTATTAAGTTTGAGATGAAAGTTAGGGTTTATAGAACTTTTGAATTAAGGGTTTTTGATGGGGTTTAGTTAGGATTAGTGTAGTTAAGAGTTAATTTGAATATTTTAAGCATAAATATGTGTTTAGTTGAAGAATTGAATTTTTGTTGATTTAGGAGTGTATTTGGACCAACTTGGTTTAAGGTGGTGGAGAATTACTTTCTTTATTTTGAGACTTTGAAAGGGTTTAAATTGAATTTTGGAGCTAAATTGAGATTTATAATTACTTTGGAAATATTTAATTAAAGTTGTTATATATTGACATAAACTTGCTTTGATTATTTTTAAAAGAAAATTATTGCTTAATGGAACTTTTAGTTTATGATGGACTAAAGTATTTCAAAAAGTCATTTGATTTTTAGTTTGATTTATTTATATGAATGTTAAGTTTGAACTTTAACATTGAATTACTTAACATTTGAATTATGGAAATTTTATATGTTAATTATGTGAGTTTTGAAAAATTATGAAGAAATTATGGAGATGATGACTTGAGATGGATTGAGAAAGATTTATGAAAATGTTATTGTATTTTAAATGCCCTATATATGTTTTTTATTTGTAATATTGAGTTTGGTACTATGAAGTTGATATGTCAATGATTATGTGTACATCATAACGTGATTACAAATACTTAACATTTAGCGATAATACAATATCGCGATATTTCGATGTCGAGACACCATAGTATCGAGGAGACTTGTAATATAATATTTATATATCTTTAGGCAAGATATTTCAGTATCGCAACACTTTTTCTCTTGTGTTAAGACCTATAAGTCATGATTGACCTATTCAATATTACTGAAACTTGGACATTTATGTATAGGCGTGATTCAAGTATGTTGTGATTTGAAATTTTAAATATATATATTTATTTAAATTATAATTGTAGTTTATGAAATTCTTTTTATCTATTGATCATTTCATTTAATGGAAAGATTTATATATACCCTGTTGCATTAAGGATTTTTATTTTATTTATTATTTATTCGTTTCTAAAGTAAGTATTATTAAACTGTATAACTTAGTGCGATTAAGTTTTATCATGTAGGTGACAGAGTCATAGATAGAAGAAGCTCTAATAGGTCTGAGAAGATGTAGGTTTGAGAGAGCTTAAAGTTCTTGCCATACCATTTTTAAATGGTGTTGCATATCATGTATAGTTTTCGCATCCTATACATTTTGGTTTTATAATTATAACTATTTTATATTTAGTAAATCAATTGAGGTTTTATAATATTATATTTATATAAATATTATATATTATTTTTATCTATTACAATTTAATTAATTTTGTATTAATTTGGGATGATAATTGAAGTAGTTGTGAAGTTTGTAAAAATTGAATTTTAGAAGTACATTTTTCCTACATGATTTTTAAATTTAAAGATTTGGTAATAATGATTTTATAAACGAAACTCCGGCGAATTTTTCTTAAAAATTTTTATGCCATTTAATCAAACTGAAATTTAATTAATACTATTTATTTGCTTTATATATTTGCTTATATATTTTTTTTAATTTTTGGAATAAGCTTGGATTTTTTTTATATTAAGGTTAAAATGAGAAATTTTACGGTTTTTAACTTATGTAGTATTCTCATATTCTATGTATGTATTTAAATATACAGGGTATATATATGTTACAAGTTATTTACTCAGTTCTTCATTTGTTTTTACATGATTTTTCATTATTATTGTTCTGTGAATGATTTATTGGATTTTAGTTATTAGGATTTTATTTTGTTTGGGAACTTTTGCGATTTTATTATATATTAATAGAAAAGTATTAAAAGCAAGTGAAATAATAACTGTTAATTATTTGTAATCATATTATTAATAATATAACTAAGATATTTGATTGATACTTTTGCATTTTGTTAACATTAATGATATTTTGGTTACATATATAATATGTTAGGCACATATTATATATTTTAGGTAGATTATGGATATTTTGAATGCATTTTATAATTTTTTTATAAATATAATTATTATTATGTTTTTAATTTCACTAAATAAATTCTACTAAATAAATTCGCGATGGAGAACTCGACCATTGCTATATTACATATCCTGAACATGTATAGTGACGGGAACTCAAATGCAGACACAAAACAACAATGGAAAGTTGTCAAAAATTGAAGCTAAATTGTTCTCCTCTCTATTGTTTTTTGCAACGGCAATGCAAAATAGCGATGGATTCACTTACAAATATTTCATTGTCTCTATATTTACGATGGATAGTGGTCACAAAAAAATAACAAATATTTCCAGTTGCTTCTCCTGTTTGTGACGACCCACCGTTACTTTCATACGAGCTTAGCGACGATTAGATAGCTGTCGTTAATTAAATGAAGGATGTCCATCTCAAATTTATAGCTAAAGCTTTGCCAAATCTATGAATTTCTTCTTCTTTTAGCAATGATATTTTTCTTTTTGCATGCACTTTTTGTTGCCAATTTAGTGTTGGATCATTAATTCTCGTTACTATATTATTAGAACCTATATGGGCAGCTATTGCAATGCTTAAATCGCAAATCCATCGCGACTTTTATTTAGCCATGAATTTTCCATAATCTGTAACATATTTTTTCTTTGTTGATCCATCAATTTCTTATAGTATATATTTAACATAAATCTATTTCCTAACCTTAACCTAGCAGCTGCCTCTCCATTCTGACCATTTCACCAAGACTTGTTCAACACGTTCTTCATTGCCATCACCAATGACAACATCATCTTAACTTAAATTTCTCTCACTATTTTCTCAGTTTCGCCATTTCGAGTTGCCTCCTTCAACTTTCATCTCTATTGCAAATCGTCATAGTCGACATCGCCATTTTAGATCACCTTTGCTGCCACCAGGCTTGATTGCTTGCTGGAGGATCTTTCACTTGTGGCTTAATCAATTATTTTTTTATTTTTATTTACTTGTGGTTGATAGATTTTAGTCTTCAACCCAGTACATGAAAAGCATTACCAATGTTAATATTTAAGAGAAAAAAATTAGAAAACATCCGAACTCCCAAATTAAATTAAACAAATCACACATGATTTTACAAGTTTTTATTTTCTTTATTCATGGAATGTTAGCTTCTTTTTTTTAAAAAAATTCAATTTATGTTTGTTTTATGTCATACTTTGATGGGTAGGTGATGGTTTTTAATAGGTTGATGAGTTTATCCTTTCCTATTTGGTTTTAAGTTTTGTAACTGCTTTGGGTGATATTTGTAGAAAACTATAATTTCATTTTAATATTAATTTTCATGAGGGTTTGATTTCTATCATTAAAAAAATTAACTGAATGTCCGTGATTTTTATCATTAAAAAAATAAATTCAACTCTATGTATTATACATAATTTATTGCATTAATTGTATTAAAAAAGAGTCTATTCTCATTATATACAATCTCAAATCAGAGAAATGATTTATACTTGAGCATAATGTAAATAGAAAATTTTTTGTTCTAAAAGAAAGAAATAGATAAATAGTAAATTTTAATTGGGTATGGATTCTCAGTTTCTAGAATACTCATCTCTCTTTTGTTTTATTTTTTATAAACCTAGAACAACCAGGGAAAAAAAACATCAGATCATGGAAAGAATAAAAAAGAAAGACTTGAGAATTGGTTGTTCTTGGCTATGGTGAAAAGGGCATTATTTCATTATATAACAACTTGAAAATAGAGTTAGGTTGCTTTCTAATAAGCCATGGAAATTCTTTAAACAAGGTTTAAGTCATATAGAAATGCAAAATTAAATGTGATTTTATTGCTAACATTATTATTTTTTAAAAGGTTTTTATTCAAGTTTAGACTCAAATTGTTTATGCCTAGTTGAAGATGATGTTGATTGTTGATAGGCTTCAATTTTTCAATGAATATGTTTCATTTTACCTTATAAGTGTATATGTACATTAATTATTATTTTTTAATTATTGATAAAATATTTTATTTTCAATGCATAAATGTTGATTTTATTTCATTTTAAAGGTTGATGGAAATTGAAGATGAAGAAGATGATTTTATGAAGACTTTGAATCTTATTATTATACCCATTGCTTAATGAAATTTTAGTTATGTATTTTATTTTTATATTTGTAGTCCTTTATTAAAATTTTAAATTATAACATTATTGTATTATGTTTAATTATAGAATTTTGTGGTATAAAATTACTTTAGCAAAATTATGGTAGCATTAAATCTTTATTTATAATTATTTAAGTGAAAATATTGTAATTATATAATTTATAACCCATTGCATTTTAAATTTATTATTTTAAATAGGTAAATAAGTGGATGCGTAGTAATAAATAGATTTAGGATAGATATAAATAATAAATATATTTATAAATGGGTTTGAGATAGGTATTAGTATTTTATGACTAAATAGTTTCGGGAATGATTATGACACTTTTTGTGGGTATCATACCATTTCTACTCCTTATTTGACATTGCCAAACCATGACTTGTTTAGCTAATAAATCTACTACATAGCTAGCTTTCATATTGTTATCCAAAGAATTAGGTCACTCTTGATTTTGATTTTGGAAATTAAATTGAAGGTGTTTAATATTTTTCTTAAGTGATTATATGATAGAAAATTAGGACAGAATTAAACAACTTTTAAAGACTTAGACAAATTTCCAATTACATCAAGAAAGCCATTCAATAGTGACCACGATTAACAATCACGAGCGTTATTGACTAAATCTCAAGAATAAGCCAATAGACACATTAGACATCACAGCTAAAAAGGCAATTATGAACTTAAAGTGTGAAGTAAGCTCACGATCATTACTTTGTCTGGCGAACAACATGTAATAGTTCATTCTAACTTGAATTATAGTAAGGTTTGTGGTGAGACATTGAGAGCATAAATTTAATTGATGACCAATATAGAGCATCACAACCGCGAATGAAGCAATCAAGAATAACCAATTCAGACACAAAGGAAATCATGGTGAATTTCACTAGTACTGTGGTCAATTGTGACTATCATAGGCAATAAAAATTTCCATCTTCAACGAGCTATTGTGAGATTCATAATGGCTAGTTAACAAACCAATAGATTGTTGACACATAGATTGGAAGCACAATTAGACTTGAAGAGTGATCACAACCATGGTATGGCAATCACGACTGTACCTGTGGGATCACACCTATGATTGGCTCAAGCGAGCTTGATCGAGCTCTAACAACCCATTTAATGCAAGAAATATGGTGATAGGTGCATAATCATTTCCTATCAACATTGTAATGAGAAAATGAATACACCTTCCTATCACCATTTATGTAGAGTACTTGATCTTGTAATAGCAAAACTCTTATGTTTTTAATTCTTGAGCTTATTAATTTTATTTGTGAGTTATTTAGGGTTTGAGTATTAGCCATTAAAATAATTGAGTAGAGCTTGATATGAGATATAAACACTAGGTTTAAGTGTGAACCTAAAAAAAATACTTGTAAAAGTTTAAGTGTAAACCTTAAAAAAAAAACACTTGTAAGGGTTTGAGAGTGAGCCTCAGAAGACTCTTGTAAAAGTTGGGAGTGAGCTTGTAAAACTCCCACACATAATGGAAATACTCAACTAGTGTGTTGAAGAGTGGACATAGGCATTATTGCTTGAACCATTATAAATCTTGTATATCGGTTCTCATTTTGTACCTTTCTTTAATGTTCTATTTGCTTGAACTCAGATCAAACCCAAAAGGGGGTCAATCAAATAACACTGAAAAAGTTCCCATCACTAACAAGTACATCAACCTTCTTGGTGTGCTAGACAACAAGTGACATCAGAGCTAAGTAATCACATCAAACTTAATTGGATCATGGCCACTAAGAACAATAATAACAAAAATGGCAACTTGATTCTTCATCTAAAATTGTTCTTTGGTGGAACTGATTATGCCATCTGAAAGCATAGAATGCAAGTCTTTTTGAATAGTGAAGACATAGACCTTTGGGACTATGTTCTTAAAAAATGGACTTCACCAACAAGAACTTCCAATGAAGGTACAATAGTTATTCCTAGAAGGCAATGGAATGATGAACAAAAGAGATCAAATGTTAAAAACAGCAAAGCCATGTTAATCCTCCTGAACTTCTTGTCAAGAGATAAAGTTGGAAGAGTCTAACATTCCTCAATTTCTTTTAGCATTTGGAAGACCTTGGAGAATTACCATGAAGGAACGACCCAACTCAAGTCTAAGAATATTCAAATGCCTGTATATAAGTATAAGCTCTTCTAAATGAAACTCGACAAAAATGTTACCTATATGACCAACCGGTTGCTAACAATTGTGAAAAAATTAAAGAAGTTTGGAAAGATATATTCAGTTGAGAATGTCAAAAATAAGATTCTTCAGTTGATCTAAGCAAGCTGAGAATCGATGAGCTCACTAGAAAGTTTCTTACTTATGAATGGTCATAGAGAAAGAAAGTGGATAATGATACAAGGAAAAGAAGAAGGGAATGGCTTTGAAAGCCTCCATCAAAGAGCAAGTAGATAGTGAAGAAACAAGCGATTCAAAAAGTGATGGTAAAGAGGATGAGGAGTTGGCTATATCAAGGAAAGTGAAGGGAATGATAAAAAGTAGAAGAAAATATAATAAGTCCTTAAGAAGAAATTTTAACTCCAACTCCAACTCAAGTTTAAGCCAATAGAAGAAGAGTGAAGTAACTTGCTATGAATATGGAAAGCAAGGTCACATCAAGATGGATTGCCCCAAGCTAAAGAATAAGAAAAAATGGGACAAATAGAAGAAAAAGGCTCTGAAAGCAACATGAGATAATGATGCCTCAAGTAAAGAAGAAGAAGAGGAGGTTGCAAACTTATGTTTCATGGCCATGGAAGAAACTCCTAACAAGGTATGTTTCACATCTCTTTCTTGTGATGATTGTGATGATGATTTGAATGATGATGAACTATTGGTCGAAGCTATGGCCTTGAAATGTGAAAAGTACTTTTCAAAAATGAAATTTATAAAGAAAAATGTTTAAAGCTTGAAAACTATTTCATTATTCTTAAAAATTCATTTTTGGAATTGAAAAACTCTAATAAGAACTCGAAAACTCATTGGAATACATTTCAAAGCAAATTTCTAATTTTGAAAAAGTGTCCAAAGAAAATAATGACTTGAAACAAGAACTTGATACTTTAAAGGTTTCTATTTCTAAATTCCAAAAAGGAAAGGAGACCTTGGACACCATCATCAAATGTCAAGGTTCACCTTCAATTAAACATGGCCTCATCTACAATAATTCCTCATCATTTATATCTTTAATTCCTAAATTTATTAAAGCTTCAACCCTCAAACCTCTAGTATTGGGGTGGTAAAGAAGCATATTGCACTCACTAAAACTCAAAAGCGAAGTCTAAAAGAGTTAATCATACATACATGTATAAGAAAAAATACGGGGATAAATATTTTGTGCTCTTACAATGGATGGAGGAAAACAAGCAATATGAGCATACTAGGGAAGTAATATATTTTCAATAAAGTTTGTATGGAGAGAGCAAGATGAATAAGACAGTGCAATAATGAAGAAAAAATGGTGTCCAAGAAAGCGAAGTATATCTATTGGAAAAAATATTTATATTCTTCTTGGCAGTGGAGACTTGTATTGCTTGAGAATTATTTTAAATATACTTAAGGACCATTATATTATGAGGATATTTGGATTGTTAATAGTGTTTTATACTAAACATAAGAGGCATGCTATGCTTTGGCCTTATTAGATGATGACAAAATGTATGTTGATGAGATAATAAAAGCATTGTTTTGGGGTATGTGCTATCATTTAACAAGCCTCTTTACAACTCTGTTATTGTAAAATAGTCTGTTAAGGCCTAAAATTGTTTGCGAGAAGACATGGAACCTTCTAGTATAAGATATTCTCCACATACAAAGAAACATATTTCAAATGAAAGGAAAATTCTATAACTTGATGCCTTTTTATTTTTTTAAAGTTACTTTTTCATGTTTTGTAAGAAGATTGTTATTATTGTAATATTAGAATTATGAGTCCAATAATATATTATATTTGAATAGGTTTCAAATATCTTCTTATCTAATATATCCAAATTTGTTAATACCATTTTTATTTTACATTTCTGGAAATTTTGTTTTTTTTTATATTCATATTTGAATTTCAACAACCAACTAAAGAGCTCTACTCTTGCTAAAATTAAAAATGTTTTACAAAGAAATGGAAAAAAGTCTAAGAGATTTCCCTGCATTACCTTATCCATATAAATAATTATTTTAGATGGCTAAAACAAATTTATTCAAGATGAACTTTCTTATGATAAATTGGCTTGGCAAGAAAGCATTAGAATTTGCTTTCCAGTAAGACTGAAGAATAAAAAAAATGTTTATGATACTATAATTAAGGCTATCCGTAAAGAACAATGAGAGATCTTTTTTGTTTACGGTTATGAAGGTACTGGTAAGACCTTCATTTGGAAAACTTTGTCCTCTGCTATAAAATTAAAAGGTAAAATACATTTAACTATCGCATCAAGTGGACAAAGTGGTTCATTTGAGATTCCATATACCACTAAATATTATTAAGGATTCCACGTGCAACATTGAATAAGGAAGTGTGTTAGTTGAATTACTTGTTAAAACAAAACTCATTATATGGGACGAAGGTCCTACAGTTCACAAATACTGCTTTGAATCTTTAGATAAAACACTATGACACAGTCTAAGATTTTTTAGTACAAATAGTGTAGAGAAACCTTTGGCGGCAAGGTTATTGTATTTGGTGGAGACTTTAGGCAACTATTGCCTATAATTCCCAAGGGTACTAGATAGTATATTGTTTCAGCCACTTTGAATTATTCATTTTTATGGAGTTTCTGAAAGGTTCTGAAATTAACCACAAATATGCGGCTATAAACATTTAATGTCAATTCAGATTCATGTGAGCTAAAAGAATTTTTTGATTGGATATTGATGATTGGAGATGGTATAACAGACAACCATAATGATGATGACCAATTGTAGAGGACCATGATGAACTTCTTATTAAAGATTCAACTGATTCACTTGCAGCTGTTTTGATCAAATATGTATAATTTTTCTTTTACTTTATGTTTAAAGTTTGCTTGAAGTGTTTGATTCAGGTTGAAGTGCAAAAGACTGGATTGATGGATCAAAATGGTAGAAAAACATGAGACACAGCCAAGACACTTCATGGCTTAGTCATGTCCCCCATCCAAGGAAAGAGACATGAACCACTCACATGGCACGGCCAGGTCAAGTCAGCTTGGTCGTGTCCCTTAGAGAATAGGTAGAGTTGAACACATTCAAGAGACACGACTAGTCACTAGAGAAGAAAGAGGGCAGAATGGCAGCCAAGGACATGGCCATATGGCTTGGCCGTGTCCATAGGAAAATAAGTGACACGGCCAAGTCACTCATGACTTGGCCATGTCTTATGAGAATTCTTTCAATTAGTTTACACGAGATGGGGGACAAAGTGGGAGACAACAAGTGCTATCTTTTAAAAAAGAAACAATAAAAGAAGAAAAAGATTATCTAATTCATGGGATGAAGATTTAAATAATAAAAAAAGAGGGAGACAAAGAGGAGTGTGTGAGTTGGCAAGACATGATTGGTGTCTTAAAAAATTAAAAAGAATTGAAGGTGAAAATATAGATACACGTTGAAGGCTCCATTCAAGGGGTTTTTGGTCCTAATCTTGTTCTTAGTTCATCTTCTTATTCTTGGTCTTGAGAGAGACCATGAACATCACCTTCATCATCATCTTCTATCTCTTCCATAGACAAGACTCTTAACATTTTTTAGGATAAAATTGGGTTATTATAGCAACGGTGATTGCCCCAAGGTCGTCTCACAAAGAAAGAATTATTTTGCAATAGTTTGGTTAACAAGTAAATTTAAAAGCAATAGTGTGATATGTTGGGATGGTGAAAAGCAATTTAAATTTAAAAGTAATGTGTGTAATGGTTGTACAAGATTAATTCAAATTCTTGGAATAGTGCCTAGCGTTGTAGGTCAATTTAATCAAAGCTTAATTCTCAAATTATCCATTAATATAACCTTGTATTTTAATTTGTTCATTGAGTTTAATTAGTAATTACCAATTCGTGAGTTTTCACATTCATGAATTAACAACAACCAATTATTTTGAAATTACAAATTAATAAAATCCTAGAACTTATATTTCTAATTCATTCTTAGGGTAGTTGAATGCATAATTCCAATATCAAACTTCACCTCTTGGTCCTTCATTCAATATCTAGAGATCAATAGGTAGCTAATCTATCAACCTAATATTTAATCCAATACAATCAACTAATAACAAGGTATATTAATTAAAATATCAAATCAAGTCATTCAATCAAATCTACTACAAACCCTAGGCATGAGTAATTTAGCTTATCATCATCAATTTAAAATAAATATTCATCTCAATATAAATAAAATCATAATTATACATTGAAATATTAATGTTCTTAACAAACAAAAACAATCTAGAAATGAATTAAAAGAGAGAATATAAAATCCCCTTCGAAGATGCTAAGAGTTGAACTTCTAGTCTTCCTCCTAACTCCACTTTGAATATGATGAAGAACTAACAAGCCTTCTTCAATCAATGGCTCTCCTCTTGAAAGATGGAATGGTAACTCTCTCAAGCCTACAACTCCTCAATCAAGCTTTCTTCAAACCCTAAGCTTCACGAGAGCTTTCTCACCCAATTTATCCCAAAAATGTTAAGAATTTCGTCTACAAAAGAAATAGAAGATGAAGGTGAAGGTGATGTTCATGTTCTCTCTCAAGACCAAGAACAAGAAGATGAACTAAAGGAACTCCCCTAGGACCAAGCTCCCAACGTGTATATATCTCCACTTTCCATTTTTTTTTTTAATTTCTTAAGACACCAAGCATATCTTGACAACTCACACACTACACTTTGTCTCCCTCTTTTTCTTTATTTTATATTTCTTCCCATAAATTCATCCACTTTTCACTCATTTTTAATGATTTTTTTTTTTAAAAAAAAGAGCTTTTTGTCCTTCAATTGTCTCCCACTTCATGCAAAATAATTCAAGGGACCATATAAGACATAGCCAAGCCTTGAGTGACTTGGCCGTGTCACTCATTCTTCTTGGGACACGGCCAAGCCATTTGGCGGTGTCCATGGCTGCCTCAATGTCTTCTTTCTTTTCTAAGTAAGACATGGCCAAGGCCTTAGTCGTGTCATGTGACACGGCCAGTGGCTTAGGAGTATCTCTTGAGTGTGTTCTCCACTGTCTCTATCTTTGCTTTGCTCTTTAGATGGGACACAGCCAAGGCCTTGGCCGTGTCTCTTGGGTGTGTTCACTTCTGCATATCCTCCTTGCTTCTTATTTATTTTGTTTTTTTGGTGAGACACGACCAAGGCTTTGGTCATGTCATGTGACACGGCCAATGGCTTGATCGTGTTATGTGACACGCTTAATGGCTTAGCCGTGTCTCTTACTTGTGTCTGTCTCTACCAAATTTTCTTGAGAGACACGGCCAAGCTAACTTGACCTGGCCGTGTCATATGAGTGATTCATGCCTCTTGTCTTGGATGAGGGACACGGCCAAGCCATGAAGTGTCTTGGCCGTGTCTCATGTTTTTCCACCTTAATAATCCATCAAATTGAATTAAAGCTCCATTATTTTGTTCTTCAACCAGGATCAAATACTTCAAACAACTTTAAACACAAATTAAAAGAAAAATCAATCAAAAGCCAATAAAATTATACTAAAAATAAATACACAAATAATCAAAACAAGCAAGCTCTTATGAAGGTTAGGGTTTGAAGAAAGCTTGATTGAGGAGTTGGAGGCTTGAGAGAGTTACCATTCCATCTTTCAAAAGGAGAGCCATTGATTGAAGAAGGCTTGTTAGTTCTTCATCATATTCAAAGTGGAGCTAGAAGGAAGACTAGAAGTTTAACTCTTAGCATCTTCAAAGGGGTTTTTATATTATCTCTTTTAATTCATTTCTATATTGTTGTTGTTTGTTAAGAATATTAATATTTCAATGGACAATTGTGATTTGATTTATATTGAGATGAACATTTATTTTAAATTGATGATGATGAGCTAAATTACTCATGCCTAGGGTTTGTAGTAGATTTGATTGAATGGCTTGATTTGATATTTCCATTAATATACCATGTTATTAGTTGATTGTATTGGATTGAACGCTAGGTTGATAGATTAACTACCTATTGATCTCTAGATATTGAAGGAAAGATCGAGAAGTGAAATTTGATATTGGAATCATGCATTCAACTATCCTGAGAATGAATTAGAAATATAAGTTCTAGGGTTCTTTTAATTTGTAATTTCAAAATAATTGGTTGTTGTTAATTCATAAATGTGAAAACTAATGAATTGGCAATTAATAATTAAACTCAATGAACAAATTAAAATATAAGATTATATTAATGGGCAATTTGAGAATTAAGCTTTGATTAAATTAATCTACAACCCTTGGCACCATTCCAAGAATATAAATTAATCTTGTACAACCATTACACACATTACTTTTAACTTTAAATTGCTTTTCACCATTCCAACATATTACACTCTTGCTTTTAAATTTACTTGTTAATCAAACTATTGCAAAATAATTTCTTCCTTGTGAGACGACCTTGGGGCAATCACCATTGCTGCAACTACCTCGTATACTTGCGAGTGTCGCTTATAGTAGTGTTAGTCGAGTGCAATAGTAGCCATTGTCAATAGTACTTATCCTTATTTGATTGAGAACTTGAATGATTGTAAGAATTTCCAAGAAAGAGCCATTCTTGCTCCTATACTCAATGTTATAGGCAAAGTCAATGACTGCATGTTATCTTTAGTACCAAGTGACGAAATAATCTATTTAAGTTTAGATGGTATATGTAAAGCAAATGAAAAATTAGACACACCTGATGATGTTTACACCCCATAATTTTTAAATGCTATTACATCTTCTGGTATCCCTAACCATAAGTTGGTTTTGAAAATTGGAGTTCCGATAATGTTACTTAAAAATATAGATCAAGCTTCAAGTTTATGCAATGGGACCAGGTTAATAGTTACTCAAAAGGAGAATCATGTTATTGAAGCAAGAGTAACTTCAAGCAATAATAATAATCAAAAGGTATTCATTATTGCTTTAATACCAGTGAATTAGAAATTGCCTTTTAAATTTCAAAAGAGACAATATCTCGCAATTGTGTGTTTTGCTATGACAATAGACAAGAGCCTGGGACAATCTATTTCACATATTGGTTTATATCTATCAAGACCAGTTTTCAATCATAGTCAATTCTATGTTATTGTATCAAGAGTTAGAAGCAAAAGTTGATTAAAAATTTTTCATTACTAGTCAAGAAAGGCAAGCAACTAATAGTACCAAGAATGTGGTAATTAAAGAAGTGTTCTAGAATGTGGTAATTAAAGAAGTGTTCCAGAATTTGGAATAACAAGGTATGTAATATTGTTTTTTTATCATAAAAAATAATAGAGCCTAGAAATAATGATATTTATTATGCTAGAACAAGTTATAATAAAACTTTAACAAATTATTTGGTTTTGTGAATTAAACTACATATTTCTTATGGAGAGAATTAGCATGACATGCTCTACCAGTAACTTATTTATGTTATTAAATAATATGCTTTATTATTGTAAATAAATGATTAAAAAATAGAAAAAAAAACTATTGGAACTATCATTTTAATAACTATTTATACTTTTTTATTACACTTTGAATAAGTTAACCTAAGTGATAGAGTCAAAATTATTTACATAATGATCAAGAAATAAATATCGTCATTGTTGGTAAATATGATTAAAAAATATTAAAAAAAAATTTTGTAAATAAATGATTTCTTATTATTTATAAGTGATTAAAAAGGAAAAAATGACGCCCCTATTATATTTTAAAAAAAATTTTACTTTTTTATCAGAGATATTTTAGTTATTTTATTATAAACTCATTATATACTGTGTAAAATTTATAAACTCATTGTAAATTTGTATTTTGGTAAATATTTTATAAATTCTGGTATTTTAGTATATATTTTATAAATATGGTAAATTTGAAATTATTTTTAATTATTTTTATATTTTTATCAAAAGCCCATTAAAAAATAGAAAAAAAAAGCCTATTGAAATTGTCATTTTAATATCAATTTATAATTTATTATTACACTTTGAATAGGTTAGCCCAAGTGATATGGTCAAAATTATTCACATAATGATCAAGAAATAAAAAAAAATGTCATTGATGGCCAATTGAGGCTAACAACTAATGGTATTGATAAATGTGGTATTTAAAGAAGTGATTCAATATCTGAAACAACAAGGTATGTAATATTGTTTAGTTTCATTATATAAAAAATGGAGTGCTAAAAATATTGATATTTTTTCTATTAGAGAATGTTTTAATAAACATATTTACTATTTATTTGGTTGTGAATTAAATTGCCTAATTCTTATGTGAAAAAAGAACATGTAAATATGAGGCTAAATTTTTTTAATTCCACATCATGGTAACATACCGATAATCAAAGTGGACATTAAAATATCCGCTTGTAACTTATTTATGTTAGTTTCTAATTATTGCATGATTATGTATTATTAATAAATTAATAAATATATTGGAACTGTCATTTTAATATCTATTCAAACTTTGATTTGCACATGAAGTAGGTAAAACCAAGTAATATGATCAAAATAAATATATTGGAACTGTCATTTTAATATCTATTTCCAAATTGGGGCTTGATTTCATAGAGTTTTTCTTATAAATATTTCACCATTTCTATGTTAGTCTGCTTTAGAATTTTAAATTTAATCTTGATCATTCTTTTATATTAGATTGTTATATTTTGAAAAACCATTATTTTCACATTGTTTATAATCAAAATTTATACTTATAAAAAAATAATTAAAAATTATAGAACCTAAAATTGAAATCCAGTCAACTTACATCATGTTTTTTAATTATTAATAATTCCCACAGTATGGCGTGGGTGATTACTAAAACGGTTGCCATTGGCTTAGTATTATGCGACATATCGCACTCTTATCTTGTTATGTGTCTCAATTTCTTAATTTTTTAAAAGGTAAGCTTTTCTTTAGATAATTAAAAATATTTATTAAAATGGACAATTAATTATTTGAAGAATTCAAATAGGATTAGAATATCATATTTAATATTAATAATAATTAACTATTATCTAATAAAATTTATTATTTATTAGAATAGATAATTAATTAATTATTACATATATTTATTTAGAGAATTCAAATATGATTAGAATTTTCTATTTAATATGTATAATAATTAGTTATTTATCTAATTTATATTAGTTAATTATTTGGATAGTTCAAATAGAATTAGAATATCTTATTTGATATTGATAATAATTAATTATTATTTAATAAAATTTATTATTCATTAGAATAAATTATTAATTAGTTGTTATAAATATTTATTTAGATAGTTCAAATAGGATTAAAACATCATATTTGATATTGATAATTAGTTATTATCTGATTTATACATATAGTTATTATCTATTTAATATTTGAAATTTGTGATTCGCGTTGCCAAGGACTAATAAGCATATACTTAAAAAGGAATTTTTTTTCAAGGCTAAAATTTAGTGCTAAGATCGACCTAGGTTGATGGATATAGTATTATGCAGAGACGAGCACAAATTTTGAAATTAGTCTAATATTAAGCCTATGCTTCTAAAAGTTTTATTAGCTATAACTCTTATAAAATATATTTATATTCTAAAATAATAAACTTAACCCATCAATGATAATAAATTAATGATAAAAATATTAAAAAAAGAATAAATGAAAATTTTAAAATTTTTTATTTCTAATACAATCAATAGGGAGCAAATTAAGATGACATTTCGTATATAATTTAATTATAATTCTACATATAAATTTCAGATATATAATGATATAAAAATTTATAGATCTTGAAATAAACAAAATAAAAAATAAAATTAGAAAATGATAAATGTCCAATTTAGCTATTGTAGTATTGAGAAAAGTTTAAATGTACCCTTGAAATTTTTTGAGACCAAATTTGTACTATATTTTTTTTTTCAAATTTAGCTTAAAATGCCTTTTTTTTAATGGCAATGCTAAATAGCTTTTACAAAGGGGCCAATTTGAAATTAGATTAAATATAAGAGGCCAATTTGAATTTTTAAAAAAATATTAATACAATATTTAAAAATTATTCATTAATTAATATTTTTAATATCAATAATTATTAATACTAAGAAATACTTTTTATAATTTTATAATTTATAATAATTTAATAATCTATAGTTTAACAAATAATTAAAAATGTTAAATAATTTTTATCATATAGGATTTTTATAATATTTTTTAATATAATGTTAATTATAATGTTATGAAATTAATATTAAAATATTAATAAATAATTAATATTAAAAATATTATAATTCATAATATTAAAAAATAATTTTTAATATTATAATTTATAATATTATTAAATTTTAATATTTTAATATTTTTAACATTTTTTGTTTTAATAATTATTTAATTTTTAATTTTTAATATTATAAATTATTTATTAACTAATTTTAATATCAATAATTTGTAATATTAATAAATAATTTTTATAATTTATAATAATTTAGTAATCTATAATTTATTAAATAATTAAAAATTAAATAATTTATATATATAATTTGATAATCATAATTTTCAGTTTTATTTTAAAAAAAATAAAAAAATTTAGAAATTATATTTAAAAAAAAAAAACTCCAATCAACAAGGAAGAGAACGAATAATGAATAGCATATTATCTGCTTTTATAGTGTATTGAATGGCCTTAGAGAAAAAATTATATAGTTTTGGTTGCTATTGTCATGTGCCTTCAATTCCGTTGGATAGACAATAGCAGTAAAAATTACACTATTTTTTCTCTATTTCAAGACTATCTAATAAACTATAAGAGTAGATGATATAACATTCATTCTTCATTTTCTTTCTTATCAAGTAGGGTTTTTTTTTTTTTTGAAAAAAAAAATTTGAATCTTTTTTAAAAAAAGTAAAACTGAAAAATTATTATTAAATTATATATATTATTAAATTTTAAATTATTTTTTAAAATATAGATTATTAAAATATTATAAATAATAAAAATATTTATTAATATTATAAATTATTGATGTTAAAAATATTAATTAATAAATAATCTATAATTTGATGTTAAAAATATTAATTAATAAATAATCTATAATATTAAAATTAAATAATTATAAAAAATAAGAAATATATTAAAAATTAAAATTATTAATATTTATTTGTATTATAAATTATAGAATTACAAAAAAATTATAAATTAATAAATAATTTTTTAAATATTATGTTAATATTTTTTAAAAGTTTAATTTGACACATGATATTTAACCAATGTCCAAATTAACCCATATCGTTAACTATTTAATTGTTTTGATAGACTAAATTTGAAAAAAAAAATTCAATTTGGACCAAAAAAATTTAAGAGTCAATCCAGATTTCTGTTATAGTACAAGAGACAAAATTAAATCTTTATCCAATTGAAAAATATACAGAGAGAGAGAGAGCTCTTATGTCTCTTTGAAATGACACAGAAACAAAGAAATAGAAAAAGAGAAAATTGTCTAAGAAAAAAAATTTACAATTGCGTTTTATATGAAAAAAAAGAAGAATTGACTAAGAAATGAAAGAGTTCCTAAAAATTGAGGATTTGAAACATTCAGTCATCGTAGCAATTTGGTTGAAAGTATATTAAAAAGATTAAGTGATATTTATATATTTATAAGCAAAAGTTTACACGTGTAATGAGAGCTAGTGGGGGGCTTGCCTTAACGTAGATTCACCATTGATCTTATGGAAGTAAATATGCTAAAATATACATGAAGAGAAAGCACCAGAAACAATTTTGATGCGGGAGTATATATGTTTTTGCGTAAGTTCTAACTTCAGACAATTTATAGCAAGAACTTAATTTTCCCATCTTTCTCCCAAGTTCATTTCACATTGCAAACTCGAATTGTGATAATATATATAATAAATACATAACAATTTGAGGATAATATATATAATAAATACATAACAATTTGAGGATGACTTTTATTTATTTTCATATCATCATATACTATGAACTTGAGGCTGGCTCTTTCTGTTATTCTCTTCTCCTCTAATATTGTTTAGTTTTAAAATTACAACATTGTTCAATGACTAATGAATCATAATTGCAACAATTGATATGTAGATAATAATTTGTATATTACTATTCTTTTTATTGGGATCTTGTAGTTTAAACTAATTTTATATTGTTTTTATTATTTTAATGAATTTAGAATATTAATGTAATGATTAATTAAGGAATTAATATACAAACTATTTTTTCAATTGACTTAAAATCGGTTTAGGTATAATTTTTTAATTCTTATTGATTTATCTAGCTTATAACTATTCTAATTATAGTTTTTTTTTTGTCTTTGATTTATTAGTAAACATTGACATTGTTGTTTTGAGATATAAAAATTAATATCCATCGTTACTTTAATTTTCCGTTACCTTGATTATCATTTATTTTTCAATAAGTGGACAATAAATTCAAAATTGATGCTTTGGTCCTCCATATTAATAAGTAATACACGAAACTTGATATTCAAGTTCTAATAATTTTTTTTAACATTTTTTTTTATTTTTATATTTTACACTCTCTTTCTAGGTAGAAAAACTATTGTTAAATATATTCTTACTTTTTTCAATAATAATATTTGAAGAAGTAAGGAGAATGAAGAAGCATAAAATGAGCTTCATATATCTTATTAGTGCACTGTGAAGTTTATATATAAAAGCTAACAATAAATATGTTCCCATACTTCTACATTCCCACCTTGTGAATGTTGGAACAAGCCCGACTTGGACAATATTCTGAAGAAAGTTGAAGCAGAAAGGGACTTAGTAAGAACATCAGCAAGCTGGAAAGAGGTGGACACATGCTATGGAAAAATCAAACCAGCCCTAAATTTATCATGAACCAAATGACAATCGATCTCTAAGTGCTTGGTTCATTAATGGAAAACTGGATTTTGTGTAAGGTACAAGGTAGCTTGATTGTCATAGTAGAGATTAACTGGAAGTGGCACCTGGATATGCAGATCATGGAGCAAATAGAGAAGCCATTGGATCTCACGACATGTGGAAGCCAAACTCCTATACTCAGCCTGTGTTGAGGATCGAGATACAGTAGGTTGTTTCTTGGATTTCCAGGAAATAAGAGAGTGCCCCAAGAAAATGCTATAACCACTAATGGACCTTCTTGTATCCTTACAAGAAGCCCAATTAACATCTAAGTAATTTTCAAGAATAAAATGATTATTGCTTGGATAAAACAAACCAGTAGCAGGACACCCCTTTAAATAATTCAGTATGTGGATAGCTGCATTCCAATGATAATCTCTTGGATGCTGGACAAATTGGCTCAACTGATGCACTGAATATGTAATGCCTAGTCTCATGAAGCTCAAATAAAGCAATTTTCCAATCAACTGTCGAAAGGAAGCAGGGTCAATGAGAGGTTGTCCTTGATCTGTAGAAAGGTGTAAACCTTTAGGCAAAGGAGTGGTGACTGACTTTGCTCCCAAAAGTCCAGTTTCTTCCAAGAGATCAAGTACATATTTGCATTGACTGATATACAAACCAACCTCTGACCTAGTTATCTGGAGACCTAAAAAATAATTAGCAGATCCTAAGTCTTTAATTGTGAACTTGGAGTCCAACGACTGCTTGACCTGCTGGATAAGAGAGGTGGAAGTGCCTGTGAGAAGAACATTATCTACATAGACTATTAAGGCCATAAAATCATCACCAGTACTATAAGTAAACAAGCAATTGTCTGCCTGAGATTGCTAGAAACCTAAGTGATAAGTGAATTCCATTTTCCATTGTCTAAAAGCCTGTTTAAAGCCATAGAGGGAATGAGTTAATTTGCAAATCTGACCAGGCTTAGCCTTGAAATAGCCATCAGGTGGTATCATTTAAATGTCTTCATCTAAAAATCCAAGCAAGAAAGCATTGTTAATATCCATTTGATAGAGAGGCTAAGACTTAGAAGCAGCGAAAGCCAATAAAACCCTCACTTCCACATTCTTGGCTACATGAGAAAAACAATCAGTGTAATATACACCTTCCACTTGATTGTACCCTTTTGCAGCTAACCTGGCCTTAGGCTTGTCTATAGAACTATTTGCCTTCCTTTTAAGCTTGAAAACCTAATAAGGTGTTTCCCTTTAGGCAAATCAATTAATATCCAAATATTATTTTTCTCCAAAGCAGTTAACTCAACCTCTATAGCATCCAATCAATTTGAGAAGTATTATCTTCTTGATAGTTCTTGGGCTCTACAAACTTATCAACATTGCTGAGGAAATCCAGGTGAGATTGTGAGAAACAAGCATAATTGGTAAAAGGATAAGTTGGAACAGTAGTAGCAGAGTTAGGATTGGGTTGAAAAGAAGAAGAAGTGAGAGTGTGTGAGACAAAATCATTAAGCCAAGAAGGTGCCTTTTTCTTTCTGGAACTCCTTCTAATTGTGTTGGGAATGTGAATCCCACATCGGTAAGGAATGAGCAGCTCCAGTCACTTATAAGACTGGGCAATCCTCTTCTTATCAACTCGGGTTTTCAGAATGAGTTAGGCCCAGCTCTAATATGGTATCAGAGCAATTAATGCCCAAACGGGCTAGATCCTGAGCCAAACCCCCACGTGACAGAAGCTGATGAAGAGATGCCAGCTGGTCCGCCCAAACGGGCTTGTGTTAGCAAGTGTCAACCGAAAGGTTCAGTTGCACTTGTGGGGGATGTTGGGAATGTGAATCCCACATCGGTAAGGAATGAGCAGCTCCAGTCACTTATAAGACTGGACAATCCTCTTCTTATCAACTCGGGTTTTCAGGATGAGTTAGGTCCAGCTCTAATAAATTGTAACAGGGTAAATTGGATAAGAAGAAGGAAGAAATTCTGTGGATGATTTAGTATTAGTAAGATCTGAACAAGTGGATGGAAGACATTGATTCAGGGAGATTGTAGGAAGAAAAAGAAAATCTTCAAGTAAGAGAAGGCTTGGAGACAAAGTGGAATCAGATTTGCGAAGAAAAGGTTAAGTAAATTCTTTGAAGACAACATCTCTACTGTGGAAGATGTTGGTATTGAGGTTATATAATTTGTATCCTTTCACACCTAAACTATAGCCCAAGAAAACACACTCAATTGCTCTAGCACTAGGCTTTTCCTTCTGTGCTGATTATTTGTAGCATAACACAACCTACTAAAAGTTTTCACTAAGGAATAATCTAGGTCTACCATAGAGTACCTCAAATGGTGTCTTCCAATTCAAAAGCTTAGTAGGCAGCCTATTTATTAAACAAGATGCATGCAAGAGTGCTTCTCCCCAAAACTTATTTGGAAGACCAGATTGAAAAAGCAAAGCCCTTGCAATTTGCAACAGATGCCTATGCTTTCTCTCAACCGCACCATTTTTTTATGATGAGTAAGGGCAACTTTTCTAATGCAAGGTTCCATATTCTAAAACATTTGCTGCAACTACTAACTCATAAACTCTAGTCCATTATCTAACCTCAAGGCCTTAATAGTTGTTTGAAATTGAGTTTGCACCATATGAAAGAAATGTTGCAAAGTAGAAGTGACTTGACTTTTGTGTTATAGAAGAAACACCCAAGTACCTCTCCTAAAATCATCAACCAAAGTAAGAAAGTAATGTCCCCATTTAAAGTAGTTGTCTTATAGGGCCCCTAGACATCTATATGCAAAAGCTCAAAAATACTGGTGTTATATGTTTGACTGTGAGAAAAAAACAACCTTGTTTGCTAAGCTAGTGGACAGACACTACAGTGCTCATGTTCATGTGCTGAAGCTGAAATGAAAGGTAAATGTTGCAGGACTAGATCACTATGATGTCCCATTCTAAAATGCCAAAGAGAATTTGTTTGATCAGTTTTATTGATAGCATTCACAAGAGTACAAACAAATGAATTAGAAGTGTTTGAAGCAGAAGTAAGGCAAGGTGCATTATGTACAGTGTAAAAATCAGTAATAGTAGCAGAAAAAGAATCATTATCCATGTAATAAAGGTTTCCAAATGTTCTTCCAATAGCAAGAACCTTGTTACTCTTCAGGTCTTGCAAGAGACATTTGTCAGAATAGAAATAAAAAAAAAAAGGAATTGGCCTTGCAAAGCTTTTGCACATATATGAGATTATATTGAAAGGTTGGCAAATATAAAGTATCTTGAAGAGTTATGCAACTGTGAAGGTTAATAGTTCCAGTTTTGGCAACTAAGGTTGTACTATCATCAGGCAGAGGCACTAAAGTTGGATATGAGTAAAACTGAGTACGGTCCTAAATATTTTTGAACTTATCCATATAATCATACTGAAAATATCCATAATTAAAAAACTCTATTAATTTTTGTTTCTTCCAAACTGAATTGTCCCGATTTTTATAATATGAAACAGTTATAAAAATTAGATCATATTCTAACCGAGAATCAGACTAGACCAAACTGAATCAGACCAAACCAAATCGAATATCTAAAATAATATATAATAATATAAATATAAATTTTACTATATTGATTTATTTTTAACATTTAATATTATATATAATTAAATCGAATATCCAGCACACATTTCATACTGCTAACCAACTATCCACGTCAGCTTTACTATTAAATAACTAACTTCAACAATAAGCTAAAAGTAAATATCTTCCCATACTTCTCCAATATTCATTTATATTTTAGATAATCTCTTCATTATTCAAAATATTTGAACTTTAAGAATTCTTAAATTTAATTTAATTTGATTGATCTTTTTAAGATAGAAAAATTACTTCTTAAATTTAAATTGTTACTTAGCATGATAATAGTCATAAAAATGATGATAATCTATAACATTTACAGAGAATTGCAATAGGCTGGCCTAATTAAGTCATGCATTAGGTGTTTGTGGATGTTAAATGCTTTAGAGAATATTATTATACTGACAGCATTATAACTTTAATGAAACATTATTTTCGTCGAGTCGTCATGTTAAAATTGCAAATTTAGAGGAATCATGCTAATTACTTATTTTAAAAATTTTTAGAGAAATCCCAACGGTATGGCTATAAGTAAATTAAAATATTCAGGTTAATCTTCAAATTTTTATTTTTTTTAAATTAGAATTGTTTAGATTAATCTTCAAATTAAATTAAAAATATTCATATTAATCTTTAAAATAAATCAAAATTATTTATATTATATCTTTAAGTTTTTTATTTTTTAAATTAAAAATTTTCAAGTTAATATTTAGATTTTGTATACAAATCAAATTCTTTTGTAAATTAAATTCTTCTGTTTATTAAAAAACTTAATAATCTTTAAATTAAATTAAAAATATCTATACTAATCTTTAAGTTTCTTTATTTTTTTTTAAATTAAAAATATTTATATTAATTTTCAAATTATAAAACTAAAAAATTTTCATGTTAATCTTTTTAAATTAAACATTTATAATTTAATCTTCACTTTAGTTTTTATTTTCAATTCATAAAAATATATTTTAATATTTTCTATTTTTATATATTTTAATACTAATATATTCTTTAGAAAAATTATATTTTAGAAAAAATTAATCATATTAATATATTCTTTAGAAAAATTAATAATATAATATTACAATTTTACAGCATGATAAATATGGGTGGCATTTTTTTAAACCAATTTAATCTTCAGTCTAGCAATATTACTGCTTCATTTGCCAAGTTAATTTTTTTTTAAAAAAAATTAAATGACTGATATCTTATTAAAAAAATAATATCAAATAATATATAAATTAAATTACAGTTTTTAAAATGTAACCAGGAATAATATAATATATAAGTTAAATTAGAGCTTCTAGAATATAGTCAACAATTTTTTGGTTATAAGTTGATTTTCATGTTTTTGAAACAATAGATTGGTTATTTTCCAATTTGTTAATAATATTTGATTTTTTTTTGTCATTTGGATTTCAGCATTTATTTGAGATTATTTATAGATTATTGTTTATTATTTTTTCATTTTGTATTCTTCATTTTTGCTTTGATTGAGTTTATTGTATTATATCAATTCTTAGAGTTGTTGGATTTGGTAAGTTTTACTAGGATTGTTGATGTTGCTCTTTTTAGCTATTGGTACTACTCTTTTAATTTTTAATTTTTATTATTTTTTTATTTGTTATTAATGGTTAATAAATAATTTCTATTATTTATTTAAAATATTATGATAATATCATAAAATTACAAATCTTTTTATGTTTTGTAATTTGATAATTATAGATTATTCATTTGAATATTATTAATATATGTATTAATTTTATTTTTTTTATTTATAGTTGTGGATAAATAATTATTTATTAAAATGATTATAAAATTCATAAAAATAACAACACTCACAATATCACACGAGTTCTCTTCTAATTAAAATATTGTTATAAGTTACACAATGTGCGCAAATCTTATTTTATTTTACCCATGTTTTTAATAAAGATAATGTTCATGTACTAATCTTTTTAATTAAATAGATTATAAAATTGAACATAAGGTAATTGGCATTTTAATTGAATGACAAATTAGAACATTAGAGCAAACTATTTAAAAAGAGGAAAGACAAATGGTTGATGAATTTTTAAGACAAATGATTGATGAATTTTTTACGGACAAGTTGTATTTTTATATTTTTCATTTCCATTTTGTCTTTTTCAACTTTTAAGTTATTGTTTGGCTTTCTTTATCATATGACAATCGCAAAATCTTATTTATGATATTATCTATTCCAACGGAATATTAGAAACTTCCGTTTATGATAAATCTTATTTATGAATTCTTAATTTATTTTTTCATATTAAGAATTTTTAATATTAAAAACTTCTATAATACTATTTTTAAAAATATTAAAAATTCATATTAATTTTTCATTATATAATACATTCTTAACCAAACAATGTATTTTTTTTAAATAAATTAACATTTTAATAATTTATATATTATTATTACACAATGTGTCATTAACCTTATTTATACAAAAAATTCTCAATATGAAAAAAAAAATTAAGAAACATAATATTAATAAATAAAATTTTATGTGTTTTAATCAGTGTTTTCAGAATCGGACCGGTCATTGAACCGGTCTTCCTACTGGTTCACGGTCCGACCGGGTTGAAACGGTTGAATCGGGTTTTTAATTTTTTTTTTAATATTTTATTAGGAAAATATATTTTTTAAGTGAAAAAAATAAAATTTTATTTGAAAAAAATAATTTTTCAACCGGTTTTTGGTCAAAACCGGCCGGTTTTGACCGGTTCAATTTAAAAATCCGGTTTTTAATCTATTTTCAAAAAATATAAAAACCGAACCGGACTGGCAGCCGGTTCCCAATTTAACCGGTCCGACCGGCCGGTCCGGTCCGATTTTAATAACACTGGTTTTAATAAATAAATAATATAAAAGTTAACGAGCCGATAATGCGTTTTTTCTATTCTCTGAACCTGCAAGAATTATGTGCTTATTGTCTCTTTCTTTTTTTTTTTTCTATTGCCAAGTATAAATCAAAAGAGAAAATTAAATAAATAATAATAATAAAAAGTGTGAAAAATATACACATCCCTACTATGCCACGTGTGTTAATTACACCCAATAAAAAAATCACGTGTCCCGCCGGACATCCAATTCTAGAAGCCACGTGGAAATAAGAAAGCGAGTACCTAATATGGTAGATGCGCGAGTAGCAAGAATCATGTGGTATACACAGTGTAAGTTTGACTCCCAAGTTGGCAGACACCGCTAGAGCACGCAAGGTGCGTAGTGCGCACTTAGAGGGATTAGTGCTCACTGATAAGGGGAGCATCTTTTAGAAATATGAAGAGGTGAAAATTCGCATCAAGGTGCGCACTGCAGCGTTTGCCGTATGCTATACGGTTTTGGTGAGAATATTTTTATTATATTATCTCATATATATACACAATGTATATATATATTGGCTCAAATATTTTTTTTGAAATTAATTTTATATTATACTCATATAAAAATTTAATTTCTAAACTTCAAATTATTTCAATAAAATCGATCAATTTATATTTTTGTCCATTAAAATTCATTGATTTATTTTTTAGCAATAAATCACATATAATGACGAAATTAGAATTCAAATGAAGAGAATTAAAAATATTTAACATATAAATTTATTACTAATAAGTTTAAAATAAATTAAATAAAAATAATTTTTTAATATTACAATAGTACAAATAACTAGTTTCTACCCTTAGTTATAAATTGTGTAAATAATTTTTGAATTCATTTATTATTATTATTATTGTTATTAACTTAGACTTACTATACCAATATTAACAAAGAAATTCAAATAGAATTGGGTCAAAATTAAATAATATATTTAAATTAATGGGATTGAATTTAATGATACTAAAATTATTTTTAAAACTATAAACTTGTAAATTTAAATTGAATTAGTGATATTTTATTTAATAGCATCAGAGTCATTTCTGAATTTATAAAGTAAATTTGAAGTCATATAAAAGAATATAATTTAAACAATTGCTTGATAAATGTAAATGATTGATTTGATAATTAATATGGAGACTTGTATCCCATAAAGAAAGAGGTCATTAGTGGTTTATGGAAGTCTTAACACCTATTAAAATTGAACTAATATATTAACAAATATAAAATTATGGGAAGGAAGAGGGTCCATAGACTTCCTAGCCCCCTTGTAGTTCTATCATAAACTGCATACGTGGACTTCACGTGTTAAATGCAAAATAAAATAGTGACACATCATTTTTTCCACACACATGTGGAAAAAAAGATGATCATTTTGTTTCTTTTATTGTTTCTTCAATATAATATATTCTCTCACTATAATTTCATATGAATCCTTTCTCTCTCTAACCAAATATGAAATCCCTCTTTCTCTAAAAACCTTCGACCATAATCTCATTTCTCTGAATAATCTCTCTTATTTTCTTTCTTCTTTCCATTTTTCAATCATTTGTAATCATTTTTTCTCTCTAAAACCCATTTCTATAATTTATTTCTTATTTTCTATCAGTTTCTTCTCAATTTTGTGCAAATACAAAACCCTAATTCTTTATTTTTGAAACAAAATCCGAGTATTATGAGGCAAAATGGAAGTGAAATAGTGAATATAATTTATACAAAGCTTAATTTTATTGTTCCTCTGTGTGAGTGCAATAAACAAACAATACATTGTCAACTCAACATATCAAATAGAAATTTAAAAAAAAAATCAAATAGTGAACAAAAACAAGAGGGGTTGGTGTTAGGATTCCAACAATTTTGAATCACTGAGAGTTAGGGTTTGTATTCTTTGAAATGGATTTTGAAATCGATTTCAATTTCAATTTCGACAAAGATAGATTTGAGATTAGGATTTTGAGAGAGAATTAACTGCTGAGATTTTGATTTGTATTTTTTATTGAGAATAAATATATGAGATTAGGGTTCTTGGTTGATCTTTGATTTCAATTCCAAGTGAGTTACAGAGAGCTTGAGAGAGAAAGCATGAGAGAAATTGAGACAAAGAGAAGCTAAACTGTAATTTTTCATACTTCCATTAGGTAAATTTTTTTGGTACGTGTCTTGATATAACATGTAATTTTTATTCTAAATTAAACACATACCCTCCACGTATGCACTTCCTTGCTAGATAATGGATTAAAGGACTTTAATGGTAAAAATACAATTTCAATAATTTTATTAGGACGATTTAAAGTTTTAAAATTAGATTTTTATAAGGGTGTAAGTTTAGGGACTATTTATGAAATTAAGCCTTTATTTCTATTATGATTCAATTAAAAAACTGTTATTAATTTATATTTATTGAGAAAAAATAATAGTTCAAAATAATTATTAATTTAATAAATATTTTATATTGAACTTTGTTTTTCTCTATTAATTTTTTTGCCACCTGTATTTAAATGAATAAATTTTTTAATTAAATATATTTCTCAAAATTTTCTCATAGACAACTAAAATTAGTTATTTTTTCTCATGATAATGTCCATCTAATTTATAACAATTTATATATATAATTATACATATATGCATAATATTTCATTTTTTATTCTTTGAAAAATTCAACTAAATGTATATACTTGAATATATACATTAATTTGATAAATAAGAAAAATTAAAATAGAAAATTTAGACACTAACTTTATAATTGTGTTATGAAATATTAATCCTAATCACACGCACAATTACACAAAGTAAAGAGCAAGAGAAGAAAAAACACAAGATATATATGGTTCAATAGAGATGCCTACGTCTACGAACAAGACAAATAAGAAGTTTTTCCATTATGATGAAAAGGAAAAGTATACCACCAATTAATTTATAGACCTTTATATATCTAAAATATTTGGGTTTCCTCAAACCAAACCTAACCAGTTTAATATACCTAGATTAAGTCAAACTGAAATTCAAGCCACATCAACAAATCTTCCCTTTAGCTTGAATTTCCTCTGTCAATACAAACAAGAAAAAAACCATCTCATCATATTGTCTTGTCAAATGCCCTCACAAGGGTACTACTGAGTACTGTATACTCTAACCAAATCTAGACAATGACTAAATTTGCTAATTTGGATTGTCTTGGTCATTATATCTATTGGATTCTCATGTGTAGACACCTTTTGCATAACTACATTACCGCGTGGTACAATATCCCAAATGAAGTGATATCTGACATCAAAATATTTGGTCTGTTCATGGTATATATGGTTCTTGGTAAGATGTATGACACTTTGACTATCACAAAATACTGAAGGCTTCTCTTGTCTTAACCCAAGATCACTCACCAAACCCTGTAGCCAAATAGCATCTTTTACTACTTCTATTAGAGCCATATACTCAGCCTCTATGGTAGATAAAGCAACTATAGCTTGCAAAGTCGCATTCCAGCTAGTTGCACCACCAGAAAAGGTAAATAAGTAATCTGTCAAAGATCTCTACCTATCTAATTCTTTTGCATAGTCTGAGTCCACATAGCTAACAACTGAGTCACTCATCTTAGCTGTCATGGCCCAAACCTGAGAGCTCGTGATCATCATTAGAAAAAGGGAAAGCACGTCAAATTCAGAATTCGTAGTCAGCCTAAAAACTCATTACTCTAGAAAAAAAAATTATGACAGCAATCACTATCTCAAACTGGGCTCACGAGCCTATTAATCTTACACGATTAGTAAAACACTTTCTTATCATCATCAGATGCTGGCTAACAAATATCTATAATCAATTAGCGGAATCAAACATAAAGATAAATGAGAAAAAAATACCATACAGAGTTCTAAAATATAAACAAGATGAAATAGTTATATAATAAAATAAATAATTGAATAATTTCTTCCAATAGATAAAAAGGCATGATGACTCAAATAAATAGTACTCCTATGCTCAACGTGCAACTTAGAAAAAATATGCATCTATCCCATGCATAATATGCCCAGCAAATATAAACTAGACAAATAAGTCATTAATCATATAAGGATATGAGTAAGTTAATGGAGCCACGCCAACCTAAATTAGGGAGCCATTCCTCTTATCTGGTTCTCTTAGTTCATACGTTTCTCTTCGAATCCAATACATAGGATCCGTTATTACAACTTTAATCAAGTAGCGCTACCTGACTCACAAACAGTATTAAGCATGAGAAAGCCTCTGCCGTCACGTTAGTCATAATCTCATCATCATATAATATTATCATATCACAATTTATATTCCAGATCATGTTTGGTTTCATACATCTTAATCCTATCAGATAAAAACAAATAATATGCAATAATACAATCAACTCAAGCACCAATACACATTATGCTTTTTATAATCTAGTGCTGATAATAATAATTATACATGCCTACTGCACAAGCAATTGATGTAATTATATAAATGTAATTATAATCATAAATTAAAGAAGCAAGATATTATATTAATCTATATAACTCATAGTGGACAAAATCAAATAACTCTTCTCAAAGCATTTGATTGAAGATGGAAGAACAAATGGAAATTATTTTCAAATAATAACATGATCTATTAGAATATAGATGAATGGATGATTCTAAAGATTCTGCCGAAATCTCAGCAGTCTACTTATAATTAGGACATTCTCCTCTGAAATAAAATAAGCAAATAATACTACTAAATAGCTCACAATAGTTAACATCAATACAATTACCTTATCCGAGCCTCCATTAATATTCTCAACAACAACTCAACATAATTTGGAAATCCAATATTGCTAAGTATTTAAAATATTGCATTACATAATTAAATTACATAAATTTAATTTATTTATTCTAATAGTTTAATAATAATAATGATAATATTAATATTACTAATTAATTCATTCAATTGAGTTTAATAGTATTTATTTAATTTTGGCATAAAATAATTGCTTAAATTTTGAAACATATTTTAAATTAATTTTTGAATAGATTTAAGAAAAATACATTTAGCAGATATCCACTAATGAAAATTAATTAATATATGTTTATTCATTATTTTCCTTATTTCCATAAATAATAATTTATAATAATAATAGCACTAATAAAATGAATTTATTAAAATAACACTAGTATTATTTACTTTAATTTTCTTATTTTATTATAATTTGAAATAAAAATAGCAATATTATTATTTATTTAGATATTAACATTATTTGATTAATTCTCATTATAAAATAATTACTTAATTACCTTTAGTTCAAATATAATAGTTTATATTAAGTGATAACTTGATTATTCTAATTATAACAATACAAAATTTAAATAACTAATTAGTTTTATAAATTTTAAACATAATACATTAACCATTTAATTTAATCATTCTTCATCAATAATTATAACTAATTAACTTATTTTAATAAATTAGTTTTTAAGTTAATTAATATATTTTTCAATTACCTTTATTTCAAATTATCATTTATAATAATAATTATTATTATATTAATAATAATTTGATAGTAATAATAATAATTATTAATATTGGTAAATTTTCTAATTTATATTCATGATTTGATTATCCTAATTAGTAATTAATTGTAAATAATTAATTAATCATGTAATTTTTAAGCAAAATCAATTAATTCAATATTACTAAATAACTATATATCTTAACCCATAAATTAGTGAATAATTGATAAATTCATAAATTCTTAAACATAATTAATTGATTAATTCTATAAATTACTAAATAATAATTATAATTCAAATATTTAATTAGTTTTAATCATATATTACGTAAATTTTTTATTTTAAATTTAATATATATTTATTATTAGTTTTTAAAATTTATTTTTATTTTTATTATTTTTATTTTATTTTTAAATTTTTTATTGTTGGAGTGTCACCAGAGCGTTGCCAAAAAATTCACAACTCATTAAATTCCGGTCAAACTATAAACTAATCTAAAAATTGCATATGAGATACTAAAATGAAGATTGGGAGGAGAGAAACTCAATAGTACATGAATTGCCAAAAAGGAGGCTGGAATCGATCAAAAAACTGATCGAAAAGTCTTAACTGGCATGATGATCTAACAACGCGTGCTTCACCATCCAATGGCCATTGGTAATGATTTTGGTGGCATTGAACTCGCCGAATGATGGCGGTTCTGTTGGGACAACACGTGTCTATCGTTGATCACGGGGCGATAGTATTTCGAAGGGAAAATAAAATTGACGTTTCTCTCTCTCTCACTTTCTCTCTCCTTAATTAATTTTTAGATTGTTTAATTTATTTTTATAAGCTTTTAACACAATTTATTATTTAATATTATTTTAAAAGTTATTGAAACAGGCATAGGCTCCTGGCCTAATGGTAAATACTTTGTCATATTTTCCACTTTCTCTAAGTTCAATTTCAAGCATAGTAAAACATAATTTTCTTTTTCTTTTTCTTTTCCTCCATCTATTTTTTTAAAAAATTAGGTTATTACATTGACTTTGTCGAATGTTAATCTAACATCTACAATACCCTTTAAGTATCTTAAAATCCATTTCATTGTGTACCGATGTTGTTCCCTGTATATGCCATGTATCTACTCAATATACTAATTACATGTGAAATATCATAAGGAGTGCAAACTGTGGCATACATGATGCTACCTGCAATACTCGAGTATGGAACACTAAATATATGCTCTATCTCCTCACCTATCTTTGGTGATATTTCTATAGATAATTTGAAATGGGTAGCAAACAAAATAGTCACTGGTTTAGCAGTACTCATGTTGAACTGATGAAGCACCATCTAAACATGGGATTGCTGAGACAAGAAAAGCTTTCCATGTAATATCATTTTAGGGAATGCTTATTGTTGGAATTAAATTAAATGATATTAAGTGTATATTTGATTAAGTGAGAAGATAAAAGAAGGAGTGTGTGTAATGGTCAATATTTTAAACAGGAAACATTTTAACTAATATTGAAAAATTAATAGTGTATAGTGACAAAAGTATTGTGGATAAATGTTATAAGTAGAGAATAGTAAATTGTATATCTAAAAAATTTACCGAAGAAATTATTTATTTTTACGAGATTTAAAATCGAATTAGAATCAAAGGATAAGAAAGAGGGTGCACTATAACTAAGATGAGATTGGCCACACTAGATTAATATATATATATATATATATGTGTGTGTGTGTGTGTGTGTATGTGTGTGGACATGTGTAATACTATAGAGGCTTTTCTTTCTTTCTTTCTTTCTTCTTCTTCTTCCCACGTTCATCACCATTTTCACCATCAAAACTCCTTCTTTCTTCCTTCCTTCCAAGATTTTGATCAAAACCTAAGAGAAAATAATGTTTAGTTATAAGTTTTGAGAAGATTAAGATGGAAAGTTGAGATTATTAGTAAGTAATTAGAGAAAAAGAAGAGTTTGAAGAGGTATGTGCTTTTGATTTATAATTTGCAAATATATAAATTTTTATGAGTTTTAATGATTTATTAATCATAATGATATATTTCTTGAAAGTATTGATTAAATGGATTAATAAGTGAAAAATAACTTTAATATGATGGGTTTGATTCTTAACTCAACCTTTATGAGAATTGAGTGATTTGATGTTGTTTTTATCCATATGAAATGGTTGAAAGTTTGATTAAGTGAAGTAGTAGTAAAATATTTTATATGAATTCTTTTTATGTCAAAACTTTGAGTTTGATACATTATTATCTTAGATCTTTAATATGTTTGTGTTTAATGAAGTTAAAAGTGCAGAATACATGATTTTCGAATGCCACGGGCGTGGCTTAAAGGTGCCACGGGCGTGACATCAAAGTTGAAACTGCTGGAGGAAGAATTACTCCGAAAACAGACCCAAAATCAATGCCACAGTCGTGGCAAATGAGTGCCACGACAGTGGAATTGAAAGCGTGACTGTTTCTTTAAGAATTTTGATAAAACATAGCAGTTCTAAATGCCACGGCCGTGGCCCTGGAAGGCCACGACTGTAGGGGTCTCCAAAGTCATTTGACAGCTTCATTTGGTATCCCACGGGTATGGGGTTGTGATGCCACGGCCGTGGGATATCTAAATAATATTTTTGGCTTGTATTTTATGATATATAGGTCTAGTATGAGGTTAATATGTTTATGTTTCTTACTTTTGTGTTGAGAATTCATGTGTATGTGTTAAAAGTATGAAAAAGAGTGATAAACTTTAGATATGTGACAAATATATATCATACTAAATGTTGATAAAAGTATTGTACCAGTGAAATGATATAAATAATTCAGTGTTAATCAAAACTAATGGATTGCCCAAATCATACTAATTTTATATCTAGCTTTGCATTGAATGGCTAACCAGAGGAAGGATAGCCATAGTGATGGTGGGCACCTCGTGCCATTAATGGACACATTGTGTTATCAGTGATAGTGGATATAATTGCCATTATACATTCTTGAGATTTGGCATTAAAATTGCTATACTAACATGTTATCAAAACCAATGATCTAAGTTTAGTATGTATGGGCATATTTAATGAAGATATCTAAATTAAAAATATATGTGAACATGATAGTTGTGAATAATGAAAGAAATGCAAAATAATGATATAAGTCAATTACTTGAAATTGACTTACTGTGTTACAATGTAAAAGTGATTGTTAATATATATATTAATGTTTATAAGTGAAAGTTCTAATGTACGGAATGGAAATGTTATGCTCAAGGTATTGAATTAATCAATAACTTTATAAGTGTTGTAATGATTGAAAGTGTATATAATGATATAAGATACAAAGTGCTCCAAAGTATAATACTAAATTTAAGTGCTGAAAATTATGGATTGAATGAATTATCCTGTATGTGAAATTGAAAAGTAAGACTTATTGAAAAATAAAATAAGCGTATTGTGAACAATGTTATCAAATGAGAAAGCAAGTCTTAAATAAAATGATTTATAAAGAGAAAAGTTGCAGTACCAAAAGTATAGTATAGCATGATGACTTTTATAAAGTTAAAGCTATTATTTTGTGTAATCAGAATATTATGTTGGTTTGTTATTGAAATTAGTTAATATATTGAAATATTTCTTAAAACTAAGTGTTATTACTATATTTTCATAAGTATTTTTCTTTAATATTAAGTGACAAAATATGTTTATATATGCACTACTAAGCTTTGCTTTGTGTGTTAGAATTATTTTCTGACACGCAAGTATCAGGACATCGGAGCAAGTTAAGAAGTGAAATTAAGAATCTCAGGAAATTACCTATAGTACATATAAAGATCTTTTGTATATTGTACTCATAAGTTATAAAATGTATATATATAATTTAGTGTGGCTATTTGAGAGATTGTACAAATTTGTAAATATGAAAGGAATATATGTATTTAAATGATGAAGTTTGAGAATTCTAGTAAATGATTATTAAAGAAAGGAATATATTATATAATCATTTGATTTGACAAACTTATGATAGTTATCTGGTTTATAACTAGTATTTGGATTATTGGAGATTGGTCTAAATATTGGACCTATAAGTGTTGTATTATACAGATTGTATTATTATTTAAAAATTTTTATTAGTTGGAAGAGAATTTTCTAAGAATTGATTGGAGCACAGATAGTATATCAAATAACATTTTCTGATAGTTTTTATGTAAGAATTGTCAGTGAATGTTATAGTGTGTATATGTTGTATATATAAGGATATATACAACATATAAAAGTCAACATTTATTTACGGTCAAATGAGATAATTAATTATTTTAAATAGAAATTAAATATAAGTGGAAAATGATATTTATATTATAATAATATATTAATACTTGGTTGAGATTAAAGAGGGTTTTGTGTGGTTAAGAGAAGTGATTTTGTTTGACTTGTTGATAACTATCCTCATCTTCTTCTTTCTTCTCTAAGAGCCGGCCATCACCATTACCAAAAGGAAAAGAGAGGTTTTGTTGATTCCTAATTCAAGCAATTAAAGGATTTCAAGAGATCAAGTTGGAGTTTTAAGGATTTTCTTCACTTTTGGTAAGTTTCCAACTTATTTCTTTGTGTTCTTTTGGAGTTTGTGTATTTGAGTTTGGTGAATGGTTGTTGTAGATGTGTTTTTGGTTGGTTTGGTATGTTTGAAGTGTTTGGTCTTATTAACTTTGATTTTTGGGGTTAAGTTTGGTGAAAGAGACAAGAGTTGTGGATTGTGCATGTGTTGAGTTGTAAAATATGGTTATGATTGTGTGTTGATGCATATAATTGAGTTGTTTTGATGTTATGCAAGTTTATTATGGTATATTGATTATTTTGGTTAAGTTTGTTTGTAGTGGAAAAGGGTAAAAGGAAGATGTTTGTTGGATGTTGCATTTTTGGTGTCGATTTCAGATTTTTGGCCTGACACGCCCAGTAACACGGCCATGGCTTTGGGAGTGTTGTTGGTTCTATTTTTAGTGTGGGTAACACGAGCAGTGACACGCCCATGTCACTGAGCGTGTCATAGCTTCTGTGTTGGAGTAGTATTGACACGTCCAGTGACACGCCCATGTCACTGAGCGTGTCATAACTTCTGTGTTGGAGGAGGGTTGACACGTCCAGTGAGACGCCCATGTCACTGAGGGTGTCAAAGCTTTTGTGTTGTGAGTTTAAAGCACGGCCAGGAACATGCCCGTGTTATTGAGCGTGTCATGTGTGAAGTTTGCCCTAGATAATTCTTATCCTTATTTTCTTATGTGTATCACTAAGTGAGTGTGTATAATCACCTTTGGATTAGGTTTTGAAGAGATTTGAGGTAACCAATCCAAGTGTCGAAGGATACTTGGAAGAGGAGGTTGATAGATTAGTGTTAGTTGCTCTTAGAGGTAAGTACAAACCTTACATGATTGGATGCATTTACATGACTTTGGGACTTAACACATTTAGTTGGAAAATATGTTAGGTTACCTATTATATTGTTGATATATGAGAATGGTGCTAGGTTTTGCATTATATGAACTATGTGAAATATATGTTGAGGATTCAAAATATATGAACAATGTAATTTGTTATGTATACCTTAGTGATGAAATGTGAAGCTATTGTTGATGGCTATAATGATATAAATAAAATATTTGGGGCATTGTGCCTAGATGATCATGAGAAAATGATAATGGATTTGATGATGAAATTATAAAAGAATTGTGTGCCTAGTATATTATTCAATTTTCGGAGTTTTGTTGTTGGTGGCATGCCTAAAAGTAACAATCCCTTGAAGCTAGGTTAGGCTTAGTCCTTAAAGCCAGGTTGGGTTGATGCTATGCTCCTCTTGAAGCTTGGTTGGGGCTAGTCCTTGAAGCCTAGTTGGGATGTTACATATGAGGTAATCCTCATTGTGATAATGATTCACCTACGGGCTTGATAAATGTGATTATTGGACCAAAACAGTAACTCTGAAATTTGAATGGCATATTAGTTTCTTTTGGGCCCATGCTTGTCTTTGTTTTAATGTGAATTATGAATGATGGATTAATTGAACAATATAATGAGATTTAATGTTATGAAATATGTTATCTTTGTATATTATATCTAATTCTTGAAAGTGTGACATTGGAATGACATTGAATCATATTGTTATTATGGTTAGTACCACTAAGCCGTTGGCTTAGCGCGATTGTGATTTATTGCGCAGGTGACATGGTAGATCCGGTTAAACCGGAGAGTTCAGCTAGACTGATTCGAGTCTAGGCTTGTGATCCCTTGTGAAGTGTTGATTGTTGGACTTCAAGATCAGAGACGAACTGCCAAGCATGTATAAATTCTATATTTTTGTAAATATTGTTTTTGATGTATACATATGTATATTCCGCTACATTTTTCGCTGCTTATTAAATAAATATTTTGGATAAACTTTGGGTGTAATCAAAGTATATGTATATGTATTTTAACAAGGAATGTTTTATCTATTACTATTTATAATGATGATTTGATATTAAAGTTTTAAAGATTGGTTTGCTTCAAATAGACTGTGACATTTTTGTATTTGGTGTACGTATATTACATATGTGGGTGTATGTGGTGTACGTATATGGGATATAGGGGTGTTACATTCCAACACTTTTATATCAAGTAATCTCCATCTTCAATATCTTATTTGCATCATCCAAATCTTTCATCTCAAACTCATCACTAACTGCTTCTTCAGAATATCAATTTGTGACATGCCTTAGTAGCAATAAGCATGTCATCCTCATATAACAAAAAATCGACAAAAGAACCATTTGAGAGCCTCTTATGATACACACAAATATCATAATCATTGCGAGTAAAGCCATTTCATATTATAAATGTATCAAACCTCTTATACCACTGTATAGGTGACTGTTTTAAACTATTTAAAGATTTCTTAAGCAAGCAAATATGGTTTTTCATACCTAGAATGACAAGTCTCTCGAGCTAACTCATATAAATTTGCTCTTCCAACTCATCATGCAAAAAAGTAATATTCACATCTAACTGCTCAAGCTCTAAGTCATGAAGAGCTACCATAATAAGTAAGACCTTAATAGAACTATGTTTCACAATTGGAGAGAACACTTTATTAAAGTCAACCCCCTCTCTTTAAGTAAAGCTTTTAGCCATTAATCGAGCCTTGTATTGAGGTGCTTCTACCCCTCGAGTGCCTTCCTTCTTATTGAACCCATTTACAACCTACCACCTTTTGTCCATCTAGAAATGGAATAAGCTCCCAAGTCTAATTCTTGTGAAGTGACTCAGTTTCTTAACCCATAGCACCAACCCAATTATATGTATTTGAACTAGAAATAGTCTCCTTGTAACTTCTAAGTTCCTACAAATCAACTGTCTCTACGACTGACAAGGCATATGCAACCAGATTGACATATCTTTGTGGGGGTCTAATTTGTCTCCTCTCCTTACCTGTTGCAGTATTATATGGTTGCTGCTGGTCCGGTGTACCATCATCACTTTCTTGATCAAGATATTGCACCTCATTCTCTGAATTATTGGACTGAACTATTGGAGTTCAACCTTTAACTCCACTTGTTTTTTGACACTGTGATCTGATTGTGCTACTGCTTTCTCTCTTTAACTGTCTAATGAAGTGGATCACTATGCCACAACTTGTAGCTTTTCACTCCATATGCATACCCTAGAAATATGCATTTCTTTGCCCTTTGCTCAAGCTTACCATTCCACACGTGAGCATAAGTAGGACAACCAAACACTTTCAATTGAGAATAATCAGCAGGCGAGCCCAAAATTTTTTCACTATAATGAAAATAATCGCAATCACACATACAATCACATAAAGTAAAGAGCAAGAGGAGAAAAGACACAAGATATATGTGGTTCAACAAAGATGCCTATATCTACGGGCATGATAGAGAATAAGTTTTTCCACTATGATGAAAAGAAAGAATACAACCACTAATTAATTTATAAACCCTTATATACCTAAAATATTAGAGTTTTCCCAAACCAAACCAAGCTGGTTTAATATGACCTAAACCAAGTCAAATTAGTCAAACCAAAATTCAAACCGCATCAACAAATTGTATCTTAGTTTAATTTTCATAGTAAAAATTGTATAACACCATTGCTATTCCAAGTAGACATCATACTTAAAATTGCAATCTAACTGAATAATGATATTTTTTTATATTTTATAATTAAAGAAATTATGAAGTCCACCTAAAAAATTATAAGATATATAATTTTTTAAAAACAAAAAAAATATTATTATCTAATTATTTTGTTATTCCAATTAAAACTTCTAGTTGAAATCACACTTGTCATAAAATTTCTCTAGCATTCTAGTGTTTGCTTTGTAATCAAGAAGACAAAGAGAGAGCTTGTTGTAGGTGTTCTTTTTTCTGACAATTTATTTTTTTGGAAGTTTTAAAATTAAATAAATGTTACAATTTATATGATATTAGTTTTCCAATAGAAACGGAGCATGTGCATGATGACCTCTTTGAATGAATACTTTTGCAATTATTTTATTTCAGTTACCAATTCTTACTCTTTTCCATTTTTTATTATAGTATTTTTCAATTTAAAATTTAGATGTGTTTTCACAAAATAATATAATATTTCACCAGAAGCATAAAACTATCTTTATATTTGCTATTAATTATATTTATTTTTTTAATATTTTTTTATAATTTTTATATATTTTTAAGTATTTAATAAAATAATTAAAATAACTATAAGATAATAAAAAAGCCATTAAATATGAAAAGTTTAAGATTTATTAGATATTTTTTATTTCTTTATATACAATATTTTTTGACAAATTATATAAAAAATATAAACAAATAAGTAAAATAAGATGATATTTTTAATGTATGTATTTAATTATTTTCAATGTTTTATTCTCTTATAATTAAATTTTTATTGAGTATTATATTTGTATAATTTGAATTTATATTAATATATAAAGTTAAAATTGAAAACATTAATGAAAAAATCAATTAGGGAATAATAATAATAATAAATTTTTCACATAAAAAAATATAATAATTTATATTTATATATCATTACTTAAAATAATATTTATATAGAGTCAACATATATAACATGAAAAAATAAGAGAATTCAACAAATAAATACCCTTAAAAAGAGCATTAGTCAATTTTAAATCATATTCATTTTAATTAGGCTATTTTGAATATTTCGATTATTAACACTAAAAAAAAGAGGGAAGTAACCCTATATTTTCTTTGTTTCTCTCTCTCTCTCTCTCTCTCTCTCTCTCTCTCTCTTCTCTTTCTTATTCTTATTGTTGTCATTTCTTCATTCTCTTACTATCTTTCTATTCAAGTAAATATTAAAATTGTTACTATTCTTTACTCTCTTATTCTCTTTTTCGCTTATTAACTATCGGTATTACATTTACAAATAACAAATTCTTAGTTTCAACTATTATTTTAAAAAAAATTTGCAACATAAGTAAGTTCTAATTTTCCTTTTTCTTTTTATTGTAAATACAAATACAATGTGTTTAGTATCTTCAATAATATATATTTTGCAGAAAAGTAAAGTTTTTTGTTTTTAATATAGTTTTTTTTAAATAAAATTTTCCTTTTTACATATTATTTAGAAGTTTATTATTTATTTTATGAATGAATTTAATGAGTTCTAATTTATTTGAAGCACAATTTTATTCAAACAACATTTTTCTTTTGCAATGAAATACATGGTTATGTCTATAATATACATGATCATATTTGAATAAATTAATAATAAAATAAATTAATAAATAAAATTCTCATTATCATCACATAATATATATATATATATATATATGACGGACATATAAAACATATATTAATTAAATATGGCCATGTATGTCACTGACATAGCCTTGAATTTCACCTAAATACATTTATATATAATACTTGTTTTATTTAACATGACCATATCTATGTAAAATACTATAGTATTTCATTGATATGAATTTCATATTAAACATATATTAATTTGAATATAACCATTTGTGTTCCGAACATAACCATGTATATCACCTGAATGCATCTATATGTGTGTGTGTGTTCAATATGATTATGTTTACGTAAAACACTATAGTGTTTTATTTATATAAATCTAATGTAAAACAGACATATTAAACATGGCTATATATATTATAGATATGACCGTATATATCATTCAAACACATATTAATTAAATATGATAATGTATAATATGAACATAATCATGTACATTATTATAATAAATAAAATTGTGCTTTAAGTAAATTAAAATCCATTAAATCTATTCAAAAATAAATAACAAACTTCTAAATAATATATAAAAGGGAAGATTTTTATCAAAAAACTAAGTCAAAAATAAAAACTTTACTTTTCAATAAAATACATATTATTTAAGATATTAAACACATTTTTTTTAAAAAAGAAAAATTATAACTTACTAATATTGCAAAAATTCTTATATTTTTTTTAAAAAAATGATAATTGAAATTAAAAATTTATTGGCAGATTTAGAATTTACATGAAAAAAGAGAGCAAGAGAATGAAAAATAACGATAATGAGAATGACAAAGAGAAAAGGAAAGAGAAATAAAGAGAACATTGGGTTTTCTCTCTTTCTATCTTTTTTTTTAGTGTCAATGGTTGAAATATCCAAAATACCATATTTAAGATGAATATAGTCTACAACCGATTGATGCTCTTCTCGGAAGTAGGGCTGTAAATAAGATAAACTACTCGAGCTTGAACTGCTCCTTTGCTAAATGAGACAAGTTTAAGCTAAGAAATATTCAGCTCGTTAGTTTGTGAGCTGACTAATTTAAAAAGCTCGTTGATTAAGCTCGTAAGTTAGTTCGTTTATTATATTGAATTAAATATATAATTTAATTTTTATTTATTAAATTATGTATGTGAATATATTAACTTTTTGACTAATTTAATTAATATAATTTAATAATATATGGTATATGTGACAGATAAATAAATAAAATAAAATAAATATAAAATAATTTAGTAATTTATAATAAAATATAAATTTAGAGTAATATAATATTTTATTTTTGTTAATATATAATCATATTATTTATATTTCATAGCAATATTAATTTTAGTTTATATTTTATGAAAATATAGAATGAAAACATAGAAAAAATAAATAAGAAATGAAAATTGAAATAAGTATATTGAGTTTATTAAACTTATTTAAATCAAGCTCGAGATACATGATAAATGAGCTGATTTGATACAAACTCAGACTCGGCTCGATTTCAAACTTGACTATTTTAGCTTGAACTGTCCAAAACTAGGCTCGGCTTGATTTGAGTTCTACTTGAGAGTATTTATCTGATGAATTCTCAAAAAATAGTTGCTCCATCTGTTTTAGTGAAATTGTTGTATTCAGTTCGTACAAACTTATTAATAAAATTATTAAATTCTTTAAATATTATATAAAATTATTTTAAATAAACTAAAATATTATTCATTAATTTATTAATATTAAAATTATTATACTCTTACTTCATTAATAATAATGATATAATTAAAAAAATAATTAAATTTATTTTAATTATATAAAATGATAATTTTAATTGGATAATTTTTTTTTGCAATAGCAATAAGTTCATCAAAATGAATGTAGTATAATTTTTTTTTTATAAACTGATAGAAATAAGGTATCGGGACTAGTTATAACTGATATTTAAAAAATAACTATGAAAATGAAGAAATAATAATGTTTTGCAACTCAAAATACTCAAATTAATAATGAAAAAGGAATACAATTATAAATTTGAAGTCTAGCATGGCAAAAACTTTTTTTTTTTGAAGTCTAGTTACACATTGAATGAATGCCAACTGCAACTTGTATTATTGCTATAAACGTCAGTGACTTAACAGTCACTGTTGTTTTTAATTAATGGTTTATTTGCAGACATTATTACTTTCAGAAATTAAAAAAAAAATAAGGCTTTGTCTAAGAATTATACTATATTCATCAGATAATGTATAATAAAAAAATAAAGTTTTTAGGTATAACACAATAATTTATAATAATTTTGTAATCAAATTATTGATGGTACCAAACTACGTCAACAATTCCCTAATCTTAACATGTATAACACAATATGGCTTTTATTATTTAGAACTCTTTTCCAAATTGCTATGGTGCTGCTTACATTATTATAAATTTTAAAAATTAAACCCATAAAAAAAGGTAAAAAATCAATGAATTTTTTGTTTTTTAAATTGCATCACAAAATCTCAATTACTCAATATTAATTAAACTAAAATAATATTATTAATGTATCATATTTAACTGTAAGTGAATATTTTTTTAAATAATATATTTAATAATGATTATTTTTTATATCAATATTGAAAAAATAAAGTTAAAATATTAATCAATATTAAAAAATATTTATCAAAGGTTTTTTTAAATGGTCAAGAATTCCTAGTATCGATGAGCTTATACCGTTTCTCATGATCTGAGTACAACACACACAACACAATCCCAGACTTTGACTCTAGTTAGACGTTGGAAACAACAGCATGAGATCGGAAAAAGTTGTCCAGCACTAAACAACGGTGCAGTACAAAAGGGCGGTTCTATGAATTATTCTCTACTCCTAGGCGCACAACAGATTGGGCCCACAACAAAATAAATTCACAGTAATGACACGTGTCAGTCACCCAAAACCTGGCTTAAGCCAAGCGTGCCTTACATGTGCACCGCCTGCTTCGCCCTCGGCTGCTGGCTGCTGCTGCGCTTCCTTCCTCGTCTTTTGGAAAAAGAAAAAAGAACCGAAAATTTTAAATAAGAAATGAAACATATGGAAAACACAAACGAACTTGAAATTCTCTCATTGAAGAGTCCACACTTCTCCCGCTCTCTTTCTCTCTCTTAGAAATTTCTATAATACTTTCTCTCTCTCTCTAAAAAGCTGTTCTCTTTGTTATTTATTTAATTTTTTTTTCCTGAAAATGGCATTAAAAAAACCCTAATATGGCGTCGCCGCCTTTGCTATTTCCAGTAAAAGGAACGTAACGACGCAATCACCTGTAAGTTTTTTTTTTATCTTTATTCTTTTATAATTTCTGGATAATTATTATTGCATAACGTATTTGCATACGTGTTAATGGTGGATTTTTGTTTGCATAGCAGTAATTCTTCGTTTATTATTGTTAGACGATTGTTTTTCTATGTGAAATTTGAGGATGTGGAATTTGTTACCTCGATTGAGTTTTTGAATTATTAAGCAATTGGTGAATATGAGTTTTTTGCTTTAGCAAGTTTTGGTGATTCGATTTAGCAAATTTAATGTTTTGTATTTCTTTTGTATTTCTTTACTTAATTGTTAATAAATGCTTCTGTTCGTAGATGGCTTTTAAATTCGAGTTGTGAGTTATGCTAAATTTTCAAGTTCCAGAGCCAGAAGGACGGCGGACGCCTAGGATTTTGGTTATTTTATTGGGCAATATTTAGCATTTTCCGGGGAAAAGGCTTGACTTTGGAGAAACGTTTTTAGTGACTACTATTAGCTGGACATATTTTGCTTTTTCCTTATTTCAAATGGCAGATGATGGCAAAAGAGCTGGTGGGCTTGCATCAGGCTTGGCTGTAATATTGAATGGTGATGATGGGAAGGAGAATTCTTCGAGAAACCATCTGGTTTCATATTTTGATGATTTTGGTAATCAGCCTGTGGAGAGAGCTCTTGAATATATTTTTGGTCTACCTAACAAATCACTTGGTCCTTTGAGTAGTCCTGTTGACAGCAATTTAGTCTGCTCTATAATTAGGAATAATCTCATGAAATTTCCTGTTAATTCTGATGCTTTGTCTAGCAATAGGGAGGGCATTTGTGTTTTTGACAATGGCCGTAGATCTCACAAAGTTGGGCTCAAAGAATTAAGCATTTGTGGCGATATTAGAATCATCAAGCCCCCTTTGCTTCTAGAGAGTTTAGCAATGTTCAGTAGCACCAGGGCTAATTCCTGTGTCTGGAAAGGGAAATGGATGTATGAAGTTATATTAGAAACTTCTGGTGTACAACAGCTTGGATGGGCAACTCTTTCTTGCCCTTTCACTGACCATAAGGGTGTAGGTGATGCAGATGATTCTTATGCATTTGATGGGAAAAGGGTTAGAAAGTGGAATAAAGAGGCTGAGCCATATGGGCAGTCATGGGTTGTTAGTGATGTCATAGGGTGTTGCATTGATTTGGATAATGATGAGATATTGTTTTACAAAAACGGTGTATCCCTTGGGGTGGCGTTTAGCGGTATTCGCAAGATGGGACCTGGATTTGGGTATTATCCTGCAATCTCTCTTACTCAAGGTGAACGCTGTGAATTAAATTTTGGAGCTCGACCCTTTAAATATCCTATTCAAGGCTTCCTTCCCCTTCAAGAACCTCCATCTTCTAATCTTTTGGCTACTCAGTTGCTTCAATGCTTATCAAGGTTGTTGGATATGCAGTGTATGGAGAGGGCTGATAGTTCTTTAGTTGGGAAATTAAGAAGACTGAAGAGGTTTTTGTCATTTGAAAAACTGTTTTATCCCATCTGTCATGGTATATGTGAAGAATTGTTCCTTCTACTTGGGGCTGATGCGGGGAGCACAGATTATGTAGCCTGGGGTTCTCTTCTTTCATTCATGTTAGAGGTCTTTAGAATGCAGCCGCCACATGACTATTCGAGTTTTGACAAATTTATTGATGTGTTCTTAGAGTTTCAGGAGTCACGTCTAATGTTTGAGTATATCATTAATGCCCTTTCATGCAGCTGCAAAACAGCATCACTAGTTTTAGCTGAATGCCCATATTCAGGATCTTACCCCTATCTTGCATTGGCATGTCATATCTTGAGACGAGTAGAATTAATGGTGCTCTGGTACAAGTCACCAGATTTTGAATACTTGTTTGAAGGGTTTCTATCGCAAAAGAGTCCAAGCAAGCATGACCTCCAATGCTTGATGCCTTCTGTTTGGTGGCCTGGTTCATGTGAGGATATTTCCTATGAATCTAGCATGTCGTTAACAACTACGGCTTTATCTGAAGCAGTCAGCAAGGTATACGCCCTGTCATGGAGCAACAATACTTTAAATTAGGTCTGTAAAATTTGAGTGTTTTCCAGCTTCCAAAATCATTTTCTATATAAAATAGATGGAATTCATAGTGAACTACACATGTTGAAGTTTTGTCAAAATGGATATGATTCTTTGTTAGTAACCTCTATTATCGTGTCCGCAGTTGCATATTATGCTATCTTCTGTCTGAGAAGTGGCGTGCACGTGCTGATTTAATCTCATTAATTTAAACACTACAAATTGAAGTAATTATGATGTAGATGCTCTGAAAGGAAATTCATTTACACTGAATTTTGTATAAACATTTTACTGCATTTTGTGAATAAATGTTGATGCATGGAATAAACATTAACTGATGGAACTGATGGGTAAATTTCTATTATATGATCTTAACAAATATATACTTTCCTAATTCAATTTCAGAGTAATCTGTTTTTGTCAGTGATGCATTAACTGTAAAATGTTCCATGGAAAACTTGTTACTCCGGAATTTCCCTAAATTCTGTTTTGTTGTTGCTGCAGGGAAGTTAGTTGAATTTATTTTTTATTTGGTGCTAATTTTGGTTTATTTCTGTGCTGAATAGTAGCATGGTAACACCTCATCTGTTTCTTTGTAGATTGAGGACAAGCATAGGGACCTCTGTCTTATAGTCATACAGTTTATACCACCCACAGCACCTCCTCAGTTACCTGGTTCAGTGTTTAGGACATTTTTACAGAATCTTCTGTTGAAGAATAGAGGCGCAGATCGCAATGTCCCACCTCCTGGAGTTTCGAGCAACTCCGTTCTTGTTTCCTTGTACACAGTAATACTTCACTTTCTATCTGAAGGATTTGCTAAGAGGGATATTTGCAGCTGGCTGAAGAGTTGCGAAACAAATAATCATGTTGGATTTCTTCATAGAGGTGGTAAACAGAGTTTCCCTGTCGATTTGTTTCTGAAAAAGGATTCTTATCGAACTGACATTCCAAGGATTGGGGGATCATTTAGTCATCTATCAAAATCTCATCCTATATATGATGAGGAAGAAGTAATTTGGTTGGAAGAAGACTGTTTGGATGACGAAGAAACCAGAGTAACACACAATACCACACAGAAACCATGCTGTTGTTCAAGTTATGACATTGAATTGTCAAAAATGTCAAAGCATCAAATTAGATACACAGCTAAAGGTTCTCGGATCCATTGTACCCCTATTCCAGAGAGGTCTGCTCATGTTGCTGCAGAATGCAGTGAAGGAAGTTTGAATGATGAGATTGCAGACAAGCCTAGCAGTAGTGATCAATCTGAATCAGAGTTTGGTTATTGCCCTATGCAGGATATGAGGATTGTGCCAAGGCAGAGTGAGATCACTTCAGCTATGTTGAGAGAAGAAGAACTTCTAGACACTATGCTGCTGTTTTATCACATCGGTGTGGCGCCAAACTTTAAAAAGGTAAAGGAGATATTTTAGGATCAAAGTTTCTCTTCATACATTAAAGTGGGTATTTCTCTCTTATAAGAAATGATTGTTTATTTCCTTTTCATTGGAGGTTTATTTCCCAATACCTATTTTGAGCTTCTTTGTGATAAATCTAGAACAGAAATGCATTGTTGCAGCAAAATGAAGAAAAACCAGTAGTGCAATTAAAATTAATGAAACATCCGCTCCTTTTTTAATGATCATAATGACCTAAACGACCAAATCTCTTGTAAACTGTTACCTACTGCAATTTTCAAAACTCCAGTGAAGCTTAGAATTTCTTACTTTTCATGTCATAGATGAATTTAATGACGGTTTGAAAACATAATAACATTTTAATGGTGTTTGGAAAGAATCTTGAATAGTAATCTGTTAACAGTAATATTAATGGTAAGCTATGAACAGTAACATGAATAGTAAACTAGAGGTTTCTAGCAAAATCCTTGGTTTCTTGATTTGTTCTGGGTTTAGAGGTCATCCTAGTTTGGATTGTAAAATATTGTTTATTCTTGCTAGTCGCTATCCACTTCGGTGCAAGCTGAGCTTTTCTGTTAACATTTGATTGTTGACAGTTAATATTTGATTGTTAACTATCTAATCATTGGTTGAGGTACTTAAAGGAGAAGAAACTAAAGTTAAGAAAACCTCTACCAGTTTTCAGAGTAAGAGAATTGCTTATTGTGTTATTGTGCTTTGAGTTTTGCATTGTAGCCCTTGAATATGTGTTATATGTTTTGTATGTCATGTTCCACCTTCTATAAGTTGCCATATCATATGATTGTTGTAATCGTGTCAAAAGCTAGTTGTATGGATAACCTTTGAGCAGTTGAAATATGCAAATTTGTTAAACTAGTGGTAAAATTTTTTTCTAAATTGTGTGTTATGCGAGAGATATTGGAGAAGATAGTATGAAGTAAAAGGATTAATGTGATCAGCCCTAACTTTATACTTGAGTTCATTGATGTTTGATTTTATCCCTGATTTGTTTAATTATTTGGTGTTATTTCTCTCTCTATACATATATATTAATGAATTTGTCAGACATCTGAACAATTCTTTTGTAGGCATCATACTACATATCTCATCAGTCACAATCAATCTCACTTCTGGAAGAAACAGATAAGCAGATAAGAGAAAGAGGTTGCAATGACCAACTAAGGCGTTTGAAGGAAGTTCGTAATGATTATCGAGAAGAAGCTATGGATTGTGTTAGACACTGTGCATGGTATGCTGATAATGAAGGATATCTTTTGGAGTTCTCCTTCACTTTGATTTTTTTTTGGTTGTAATCTGCATGTCATATTGAGCTATACTAAAGCAAGTTTTGTTGATTATTGTATCATGTTTTGCAGGTATCGGATCTATCTTTTCTCTCGTTGGAAGCAAAGAGGAATGTATGCAACATGCATGTGGATAGTTCAACTGCTTATGGCTCTCACCGAAAAGGATTCTTTGTTCATTTATATACCTGAATTTTATCTTGAAACTATGGTATTAATTTTTTTTTCCTCGAAAGCCTTGGCTATGTTGATATTGTACTTATCAACATCACACCATGAGTATTTATGTGTCTACATCACTCCATGAGTGCCTCTTAAATAATTTCTATCTATTATTGATAGATACAAGTTGCTAAATATTTGGCTCTGCTTTCAGTGTTCATTTTATTCCAATATATGCTCATATTACTGGCATATGTACATACACACACAGAGACACACACACGCTTATTTTCCCCTTTGGCATCATTAGAATTTTGTTGCATCTATTGGAATTGCTGAAAATAGTGTTGCATCTCTTGGCACATATTCTCTTTCAGGTTCTGGATTCATTGGGAAATCTTGATCATGTGGTGGAGAATAGGAAGATAAGAAACTTCAAATTTAAGGACTCAAGCTTAGAATTATGGGCTAGATTTAATGTGGGATTTATTGGAGAAATTATAAAGTAATTTCAGCTCCTTTAGAGTTATAATATAGATATATATAAATAAATGCAGCGGTCCATTACTTTAGGTATATTTTCAGTTCTGTTGGCAAATCTTTCCCCATTCCATCAGGAGTCCTTATTTTTAGTTTTAAGTCTTATTTGGAGTGTCTGTTGATTTAAGAAGAATTTACTAATCTTCAGTTTATTTTAGGAGTCCAAACTAGTTTTAAAGGACTAGGAGTTATATTGAGTCTATAAATACTTAACATTGTAATATTTTTAAGGAAGCTTTGTTATTGAATAGTTTGCTACTTCAATTTTTGTGTTGCAATTCGACCCTAGGAATGATGTCATGAGATCTTTGGGTGTGATGTCCTATAAAGTTTAGGTGTGAAGTTTAAACTATTTTATCTTATTTTACAGTTCATGTTACTGTTCATAGTGCTTTAAATTCTCCAATACAGACTCACAATTCCCTGTTTTTGCCAAATTTCGCTTTCCAAATCCAGCCTTTTTTGTGCCTTAGCCTCTGTTTGTAGTTTCTACTCACCCAAATCTTCATATAAACCTGAAAGTGGTACATAGCTTCAAGATCTTGGGAGCTTGTCGCTTTAATCCTTAGTGTTGGCAGATACTATTTGGAATGAAATTTGGCAATTACAAATGTAAATCAATTCATACAAGCTATGAGTGGAGGAGTTACATTGTTTAGAACACAAGCATGGTGGTCAAGTCTCCTTCTTTGTATCATGAATTTATGGCAATTAGTCATGTCTTATATGTTAAGGAACCAAAACTTCAAGATTTGACGATGTCTTCTATGGATAGTCGGGTTCTGTACATTGCAACTAAGTATGATAGGAGACAATTTCAACCAAATAATAGCAGGTAGCATCGCTTTAAGAGGCAAGTTTGAAGTTCCTAACTTTGAAAGTATGTCAAGTCCTGCTTTATTTTTTGGTTTGCTTCATTGTATTAATCTTTCTTTGAATGGTACAATATGCAAGAAGCTTGTGAAGTGAAGCTTGCAAATTGCAAGTATGAAACTTTCTGGGTTAGCTAAATTGTGGTGGTACTGTGTTGAGCATGACACAGAAAGATTGAAACAACCGCCTATCTGTACATGGAAAGATATGAAAGCTAAGCTATAAGGGAAATATTGCCACTCTACCTTCTTGAGAAGAAGTATCTAAGGGTGAATACTTTACAAAACGACAGTATGTCAATATTATTGCAACCTCTCCAAAAGCAGGCATAAAAGCAAGAACTTTCAGTAAGAATTTCAGGGCAACAATGCAGACAACCTGTAGAACATTCACATAAGCTTCATGAGCCTACTGATGAAGCTAAACTGCTAAGCCACAACAAGAAAAGCTTGGAGTTAGGGCTAGATTTAATATGGGATTTATTGAGAGATTATGTAGTAATTTCAGCTGTTTTAGAGTTACAATTGCAGATATTTAAATAAATGCAGCTGTTAGTCCATTATTTTAAGTATAGGGCAATTTTGTAATTTTCAGCTTTGCTAGAAAATCTCTCTCTATTTCATTCGGAGTCTTTATTTTTAGTTTTGAGTCTTGTTGGTTTAAGAAGAATTTATTCCTCTTTAGTTTATCTTGGGAGTCCAAATAGTCTTAAAGTCCTTTACATAAAGGACAAGGAGTTGTTTGAGTTTATAGATACTTAACATTGTAATGTTTATAAGTAAGCTTTGTTATTGAATAGAAAAAACCAGCAATTATGCTATTTCAGGTTGCGTGATGCAATTCAACTGAAGTGTGATGCCATGGGATTTTGGGCGATGTGCAAGAATGTTTATTGGGTCTGATGTGCAAGAAACTTTAAGCGAGAAGCTTTTATTTTATTGTTCTTGGTGTTTTAATTTCTCCAATACAGCCCTACAATTCCTTGTTATTGCTAAATTTTGCATCCCAAATCCATCCTTTTGCAAACCCTAGCCTCATTCAATAGTATTTATAATCCTAATCTTCATAGAAACCTAAAATTCACTCTTTATAATAAGCCCTCCAAACCGTCCCGTGTCATCTTGCTTACTGAAGCTGCAGGATTGGATTCAATCCTAGCATGAAATCTCTAATTTTCTTTTATACTTCTTATACATTAGTCTACAAAATGTATTTGCAATTTGTTAGCGATAAACATATTAATCTTAGTTATCAAGCGATACCTTCTATGCATTGGTGTGTTTGGTTAGTTGGTTTGCTCATAAAGAGGTGTGCTAATCTATTGTTATGAATTTGATTCTCTCTGTGTGTTTGTAGCTGTTGTTGCATGTATATTTGATGCTCTTTTGATCTACATCTATGAGGAATTCGAGGTTTCTAGATTTGCTACTTATAGCCACCACCAATTTTAATTCAAGAGCTCTGAAGGAATTTCTTTTTTTTATTTATATTGTATTATAACTTATATTCTTGGTTGCTATTGAATTTTATTTGATGTTTACAGGTTGACTGTTTTCATGTGTTGCGCAAGAGTGATCCTCCTTTTGTTCCTTCAGCAATATTTATTAAACAAGGACTTGCCTCATTTGTAAGTCTTGTCTGCAAACCTTCATTTCATTGTTTTCCTTCTGTGGTATTTAACTTTTTTTTTGGAGAGATTGATGGTTATTTTGTTTTTAATTTATAATTTTCAATTCTAGTGCTATGTACTGATATCTAAAGGACAGTAAGTGTATATATGAGATGGTTTTTATTTGTGTGTAAAGTTGTACTCCATCCATCTCATTGTAATAGACTCATTTTCTTTTTCATTTGTCCCAAATTATAGTTTACTTTCATTTTCAATAGAATAAGTAATTTATTGGTTTCCTAATATGCTCCTATTAAATTTTCATCTTTATTAACATGAGTCATTTAGTTCTAATTAAATAGTACGAGGCATTTAATATTAGTCAGAAAAATACTATTAAAATGTTACTTTAACTATATCTTTCTTAATATGTGTGAAAATCAATGTAGGCCTATTTTTATGGGATGGAGAGAGTAGTTGTGCAACTTGACTATTTATGCTATTAACATTTATGACTTATCTAGAGATCAAAGTTATAGGATTATAGTAGGTGATGATTTCTTCTTTTAGATGCATTTTTCACATGGAATCTGTTATTCTCAAGAGACAGAGAAAAAAAAAATGAAAGATCCTTTATACCATGATTGGTAACATGGTTTAGTATTATATGGTGTGCTATGGGTATTATAGCTACTGTTTACCATATTTGAAAAGATGGTGAGATATAGTGTGGTTAAAAAAATGTTCTTATTGGTTTGATGATATTTTGTAAGATAATAATATAATAAGAAAATGAAAATAAGTATATTTTTGGTATTTAAAAATTTATTGTGATAACTTTGAAATACAAAATTTTAAAACTATGGAAAACCTCCAAATTTGTGGTTTGAAGAACTCATTAAAATTCATGGTTTTTAAACTATAGATTACTTTAAACTCTACCATGGAGATGGAAGAAATAATAAACAAAAAACTAAATAATGCGATACCTTATGAAACCATGATAAATCATGAAATGAACAAGTTCTTAATAGCAGTTTCCAGGTGGAATCCATTATTTTAATTGCCAATTAGAGACTAGAAAGATAATAAGCTGGGTAAGAATGAGCAAGTTTACAGCCCTCTGCAGTCTTTATGTTGCATCAAATAAATGAAAGTGATTGAAACAGATCTGCTGCCAAAAATACATTACTGTGAATTCTGAATCTCTGTATCCCTAAGCTTGAAAAGGACCAGCTCCAGATAATTCACGGGAGGTTCAGTTTTTCGAATTTCTGGACCAATGAAGTACATTGCTGGACTTCATACTCAAGAATTGTTATGCATCCTGTATCTCCTTCATGGTATGTGTGTTTCAGATACCATCCTACTTTCTAACTGTCGGAAGTTCCTTGTTTACTTGCCAAACCTTGTTAAGCTTTTTTTTTTTTGCTAATAATGCGCACATGCTACTCTCACGAAGCAGCCTATTACAGGACTTGATAGCTAAAGAGGAAGACAGTAACTTGAAAAAGAATGTCTTTTGATTAGATTGCCTTAAAAACCAACTTAGAAAAGAATGTCTTTTGATTAGATTGCCTTTTTTAAGAATTTAAAATTGGTTGAATGACTCTTGATTTGATGGTTTTCCAAGCTCTTTGAAATGTTAAAGCATTGAACTTGATGCTACTTGGTGTTAACAAATCATGATAAATTGTATAACTGTAACATTACAGTTATACAATTTGTGAGACTCATTATTGATGAGGATTTTCAACCTTCATTTAATTTGTGAGACTCATTATTGAGAGAAGGAATGAACTAGTTACTTTTTTTTTCTACACATAACATTGGATCTTCTTATGATAGCAAAGGGTGTCACTTCTAAGCTTCAACTTATATACAATGCTAGGTTGATTTTATGTTTGATAGGTGGTCTGTGCCATTTGATGGTTGCTGGAAGAGAATTGACATTTGCCTAAAGTTATTTTTGCATTTTTTTTTGACATGCATGTGATTTTATGATTATTGACTCGATCAAAACTTATGTTTTGATCATAATGTTGTACTGGTCCAACAAATTTAAAGTATTAATTGGTTTTACTTTTTCATCAGGTCACTTTCGTAGTTACCCATTTCAATGATCCAAGGATATTGAGTGCAGATCTTAATGATCTTCTTCTCCAATCTGTATCAGTCTTGGTACAGTATAAGGAATATTTGGCTGCTTTCGAGAGCAATGAAGCAGCAAGACAGAGAATGCCAAAAGCATTACTATCAGCATTTGATAACAGATCTTGGATTCCTGTCACGAACATTCTTCTGCGGTTGTGCAAGGGTTCTCGCTTTGGTTCTTCAAAGCATGGAGAATCATCATCATCATCATCATCAGTTGTTTTCCAGGTGAAATGATGAATCTTTTCACCTTGTTTTTGTAATTCTATTTTCCATGAGTAACTTGTGTCCATATATTTAAACTTGTTCTGGCCTCGTCATTTGTATAGAACTTGCTGCGGGAAGCTTGCATCAGTGATGAAGAATTGTTGTCAGCTTTTCTGAATCGCCTATTTAATACTCTTAGCTGGACAATGACTGAATTCTCTGTTTCTATTCGGGAAATGCAAGAAAAATACCAGGTATAAATAATCTTATCCCTTCTTGGACAGTGATCTTGCTATTAACAATTAGTCAAACAACAGGAGAGAGGCCACCTTATAGAGAAGGGGGGCAACTGCCTCCTCTTTTGAATATATATATATATATTTATTAAAATTTCTTATTTATTTTTATTTAAAATTTTAAATTGCCCATCATTTAGTTATATGCAAATTATTTCTTTCAAAGTAAATATGTTTTTCTTCTAAAAAATTGAAAAAAGAAAATAATACTATTTAAATGCAAAAAATGAATACAGAAGAAAATTAAGGAAAGGAGAAACTTCAACTAAACAAATTTGAATTCAACTAATGCATCAAACACAACTAAGAAGAAATTGAAAACACAATTTCTTCTTCCCAACTAAGAAGAAATTGAAAACACAGTAAAAAAAATTGAGAAAAAAAATGCAAGATTAGAATCTTTATTTTTTAAATTTGTTTTGGTTTTTGTTTTTTTAAATTTCTTCTCTTTGCTTTTGATTTTTCAATTCATTAGTTCTACTTTTATTATTTTCTTTGATTAATTTAATTTAATATTTTTTTTTGCAAATGAAAATGATCTATTAATAGATTACAAATTTACAAAATAGTGACTCTATGAAAGATACAATGAGTGCTGGAAACAAAAATAAAAAGGGATAATTAGAGGAGAAATCAGGATTTCCAAGAGAAATTTTGCCCACCTCCTTTTAAATTCTGGCTTCGCCCCTTTTTGATAGTGGACAAACAAATGAAGTGGAGTAAAATTTCATTAGAAATACACATGCATCTAAGCATATATACTCAAAACTTGTAAATGTTGTAATGTTTTAAATTGGTATAGATAGATTGCTTTCCTGTTTAATTAATGATACATAAACGTGTGTGCAAGTTATGCATGTATGTAAGAATTTGATTCTCACTTCTGTGGATTATTAGTTTGGTTCACTTGTATCACTGGTATGCAGCTGGTGTTACTTCGTAAGGCGGTTAATAGTAGTTTTAATAGGTATAAAATTTTCTGGTTTTTTTCCTTTTCCTGTTTATATAATTGTAATTGGACTTCTTTTGCAGGTGTTGGACTTTCAGCAGAGAAAAAGCTGTGTAATATTTGATCTCTCATGCAACCTTGCCTGGCTTTTGGAGTTCTGTACCCGTGAGATTCCCCAAGCATTCCTATTGGGAACTGATACAAACCTCCGGAGGTTAACTGAATTAATTGTCTTTATTCTCAACCACATTAATTCTGCTGCAGATGCTGAGTTTTTTGACTTGTAAGTTTCTGAGCTAGTGAATTGAACTTATGTTTTTGTTTCTTTATCTGTGTCATTTCTTGTTCCAGTCCTATTTGTTGTTATTTTCATATGTAGGACTCATTATATCATTAAAGATGTAATAGACTTTGATTTCTTTTTGAGAAGTTGGATTTTAGGAAAATTTTCTAGATGATAATCTGAAATTTACACTGTGCATGGCCAAAGGAGATGGAGGAGAAAATGTTTATCTGATCATTTTTGAAAAATTACAAATTATGATGTGAGGAGGAATTTTTGATTTTGCTTGGATGTGTGAGAGGGGAAGGGAATTTAATAGTGAAATGACAAATAAATCCATATTTTTTAACTTAGTTTTAGATTGTTAAAAAAAAGGATAAAATGGATGATTTGAAATAGGTTGATTTCGCCTTCGCTAATCTGAACAATTATATCCCAGATTAGGGATCAACTTCGTATAAGATGAGGGGATTTATTCTACACAATCCCTTTCCATCCTTTTCTATTCACCCGAAGCCATAATGCCTTCTGGTTTATTTATATTGTGACCGAGTCATTTCTATGCTGCTTTTATTGTTCTGAAAGGTTTGCCTTCTGGAAAACTTATTTTTCAGTAGTCTTGTTGGAAATATCGCTCTCTTCTTCCTATGTATGTACGTTTATTCCAAAAATTTATCAAATAAACTTAATCTGTGCTATTAAGTTGATAAGGAAAACAGAGAGTTCTTATTCTTATGCTCATATTTTTCAATTTTTTTCCTCATTATGTGGCACTGTTGGTATTTTGCAGGTCACTTAGACGACTTGGTCAATCATTTGAAAAAGTACACCGAGGCATGATTTTAGCACCTCTTATGGGTATCATTATGAATTTGTTGGATGCAAGTGTGGAGACAGAATATGGAGAGTCGAATGATGTTGTGGGTGTTTTTGCAAGCATGAACTGTCCTGACAACATGCACTGTGGAATCCAGTATCTCTTGGAGTATAACTGGGTTAGTTTTTCTCTTGAATTTAATCTATTTCCATGTCCATGTGCATGCATAAATCTCTTTGTAGTTCACTGGTTTATTATTCATTTCACTTTCTGTATGGTTATCAAAACTAGATGACATTTCATTTTGGATGATTGGCAAGAGGCTTGAAGTTGAGACATCTCATTTCAAGCCTCTCATGTTCAAGATATTCTGGATTTTATATATTTTTTAGTTTGTATAGAAATCAGAGTAATGCTGTTTGTTTATTTTAGATTCTTTGATGTATAAGTTGGAGGGTTAGAAGAAGCATGATGGCAATGTTATGTGCATAATTTTTTCTTGATTTCATTTTGAATATGGATGCATTACAAGAAAAAATGAGGAGAATGTTAATCTTCTTCTTATGTTACATGGTGAATGGGATTTGTGGGCCTTGGATTTCAATTGGTTCTTCTGTGTGTCTATTGAGAGTAGCTTAAAGGGTGGCTCTACAGCTAATCAAGAGGTTAAGGAAAAGCTTTGATGATGCTCATGTGCTTTGGTTTATTGATCTTTTGGAGAGAGAAATGGATGAATGTTCAACAGGGCTGATGCTCTCATGCAAATAATAGAGATTTGTTTGAGAGCTTCGTGGTGTTTGGATAATCAAAATGTTAGTTTTACTGTTTCATCATTTTGTGATTTAGTAGAGGACGTACAGAGTAAGAAATATTGTTTATTTGTTTTTGTTTAGGACTCGTGTATGGGAGGCCTCTATTCCTTCCGACTCTCTTATGTAATTTGGGTATCTTAGCATAGAGTGGTTTATAAGAGCAGAATGATGGTCTTGGTTGATAGGTAATGGATGATTCTAAGATAATCAGAAATAATTCATGCCTTTACTTTGTACACTTCATTCAGCATCCAAATCCACACATTTCTCTCCCCGTGGCCCATTAAACAGGAACAGTTCTATCCTACACATTTAGGTTCTTTCAGGGTTTACATGTTGGTTTTTTTTTTTTTTTTGCATATGTTTACCGGGAAATATGTTGGCTTATTTACAAAAAACCTTGTTTGCCGAAATGATCATTGCACATCCATTTGTCCTGTAATATTTTTTGTGCCGATTAATCTTGATTTTGCTTCATCTTGGGTGCCGTAGAGAATATCTATCAGCTAGTTAGAAAGGATTGTTTGTCCATGGACATGTGTATAGTACTTGGACAGGCACTAGACATGCAATTGAAGTTAGGCTTCTTTTGATCTTTCCTTTCCTATTAATTGTTGTACTTTTTTTTTTTGGTAATAATGTGTTATTATATTTTGGTGTTGAGTTTATTTGCCCTCTCATATTATTTTAGCAGGCTGGATTTCCCAGAGGGGATGCTTACCTTGGAAAAATTGGGCAGTTGGAGAATTTCTTGACCCTTCTAATCAGTAGAATTGAGTTGCAGCAAATTGAAAGTATGAGATATGGAGGAGAAACAGATGCAGATGATAGCATCTGTTGCATTTGTTATACTTGTGAAGCAGATGCAGAATTTGCCCCTTGTTCCCATAGGTCTTGCTGTGGCTGCATAACAAGACATCTTTTGAATTGCCATAGATGTTTCTTTTGCAATGCGACGGTGTTGAAGGTTATCAAGATTAACAATGAGAAAATCTAAGATTTCTGGTCTTCAATTTGTGGTTGCCTCAGAATATGTGTTTTATCATGTGACTGCTACATGGGCGTTGGAAACACTATTTTAAGGTGGCCCATGCCATCTTTCATGGCATTGTTCAAGTCATCGACTTGTCAGGTGAAGGAAGAATAAGATAGGCGATGAGTTAATGAAAGATGCCGCAATATGAATTTAAGATTATGTATCTAGTTGTATATTGATTTTCGAGGGAAAAATAGGGTTGGGAATTGGAAAGAACAATTCTCATAGGCTGATTAAGAATTTTGTAGGGGGAAATTGAGGGCATTATTATGTAAATATGAGATGTAAATGGTAATGAAATTCTATCTGTTGGTCTCTTTTTTCTCGTGTTTATCTTGTACTCTCATTAATTTTTTAGCAGTGAAGAATGATTTTCTATGCTTTTTTTTTTTCCTTTCGTTATTAATGGGGCGTCGAATGGAACAATGACCCACACTTCTGCTCATTGTTCATAACGAACTGGGACTGCATGGAGGTTGTTTGAGACAACTCTAAAATCCAATTCAGTATTTCCAGCAATTATTTGGTGTGGGTAAGTATAAATTATCACTGTATAGTGATTCACTGGTCTTGGTTAGATCGCATTGGAGTTTGACATGCTCGTCTAGAATTCTAGACGTGTTAACTGGGATGGATCAAAGCTGGATTTGGCCTATTGGTTTTGCAGCTCAGTTGCTAAACTGGTGAATTGGTTGGATTTGATCCAACTCGAATAAATTTGAGCCAGTTTGTGTTGAAGTTTTTGGTAATTTGCAAAATTGAGTTGGAACTGGCAGTTCAGTTAAGGTTAAATGTAAGGATTAATTTAAAAAAAATTATATTATATTTTTTGGCGGGTCCGTTGGAATTCTCATATTATATTTATTGATCCAACTCAACCTAGCTTGATTTCATACTTCCATGTGAAAAATAAAAATAAAAATAGAAATTGGGTATAATAGTGGTACCACTGCAATACAATAAATAAACCAAACAGCCGTTTTTTCCGTCTCTCCTCCACCGCCAACATTCAAAAGCTCAGCTCGTTTCCAACAAGGCCGTGGCGGAGATTTCAATTCCAATAAAAATATGTTCAGCGCACTTAAATTCAATTTATCTACTCCCAATTGTAACACCTATACCTACTCCTCTTCTCTCAAAGCTCCCTCCTGTCGCTATCCCTACTATCTCCGCCACCCAATTCGACGGCATCCCCCTTTCACCGCACTCTCGCAATATGAGTCTTCTACGCCGCCGCCACCACAAGAATCAGAGCCCTCAATTTCATCGGAGTACATCACTTCCCTTGGATCTTCACCACTCTCTCATTCTACGATTCCTCTCTCGCACTGGAATCTCTCCCAACGCCACATCCTCATGCTCAATGTCATTGCTTGCGCGGTATAAATTTAAATACAAGACACGTATTTTTTTTTTAAATTTGAATTCTAATCAAAATTATTTGTAGGTAGCGATTTCAGCAACTTGGCTTTTCTTCTCTGCAATTCCAACTCTTCTTGTACGCAACTTTCTCATATTCCTTTTTCTCTGGTTCTATTTGGTAATATTTGATGATTTTATTGTATTATTTTTCATTGTCATTTGTTTTCTTTTCTTTTTTGGGTGCATCATTTAAAGGCTTTCAAGAGAGCAGCGGAATCACTTGAGAAATTGATGGATGCTACTAGGGAAGAGCTTCCTGATACAATGGCTGCTATTCGTTTATCGGGTATGGAGATTAGTGATCTAACTATGGAGCTAAGTGATCTCGGGTAAGTATTTTTCCCCTCCAGTGAGCCTCATTTGCTTCTTTTAACCTTAAATTGCTATTTCATTTCATTTTGAATAATTTGTTTGCATAGACAAGAGATAACCCAAGGTGTTCGAAGCTCTACTAGAGCTGTTCGCATAGCTGAGGAGAGGCTTCGCGGTTTAGCAAACATGGCTTCACCAGGTTATCTACATATCTTTAGCCTTTCTCTCTTTAATGTCATTTCATAGTGGATTTTTGATTATTGAAGTTTACCCTATCTTTACTTGTTTAGCTTCGTTGCAGAGGGTAGTCCATCCCGAAACTCAGACAGGAGGACCGGTGGTGGCTAAGACTGCAAGAGGCATCAGGGAGGGCATTGTAAAAGGCCGCACGATCTTGCAGTTATTTTTCACTCTCACTCAGTTTTCCAGGATGGCCTTAAACTATTTTGCAAAGCGAGCTAAGCGGTAGAGTCTAAGATATGGGCTTCTGGTGAGAATATCAAATTTGTGCTTCTGTAAATCTCTGCTTGTATCTAAATTTTGATATTGTAGTTGAGGTTGCTGTTAACTTTTTGAGTGTTAGTAAGTAGTAACTAGACACTGTAGATCTGCTAGTTGAAGGAGACATTGTCAGAAGTGACTTCTTGGTTTCTTCTTCTTATGTTATATTTGCATTTACATCTGCTTATAGGAACTTGATTATTGTGAGAAATTTCCTGTTGGGTCTATCTGCTGCGTCTCTCTTCTCTTTGGAATAACATATCAGTTTAATGAAAGCTTTTTCTTTCCTGTATGGATGGTCATGAAAATAATGGATGTTGAAAATCTAATGCTTTCTAGATTGATTAATGTGGCATTAAAAAGCAAGAGCTCAGGAATTTGTTGATCATATCTGAGATTCTTGAGTTACATCAGAAGCTAAAATGGGAAGACAATAACTTTATAACTGATCCTTACCAAATGAACTATAGCATGTAGGTATGTCCTTGTTGAGTTTGGAGAGGAGTTACATAATGATATCGTGTTTAATGCAATGTAGGGACTGTTGTGCAATGCTTTGAATAACTACTAGTAGCAACAGAAATAAATGATAGCGTGTTTAATGCAATGTAGGGACTGCAGTGCAATGCTTTGAATAACTACTAGTAGCAACAGAAATAAATGTTACTCATGTGATAGTTCTCATTGGTCATAAAATAGGGTATAGTACTTCACTTGATTCAGGCAATAGTAAAAAGTGGGTATTCTGATATTCTTTTTATTTTGTAAAATTTGGCTCAAACTCAAATACTCAAATTTGAGATCTTTCATCCATGATATGACTCCAATATTTACTTAGGGTAGTGTGATGTGTTGGCCATGGTGGGATAGGGACTGAGAAGTCCATGTTTGATAAAGATAAAACAATGATGAGAATCAACATGGGCCAAATTGGACGAGAGTTGTCCAAAATTATGGTATTCCAAATTAAGGGTATCAAGGGTTTCATTGGCCGTTGAATTATGTTACTCTGGACTGAAAAAGATCACAATAGGTGAGTGTGATGCTGCCTGGTAGGTCCATGTCGGTGGTAGTAAGCTATAATCTCGTGATATAAGCTTCTTTGACAAAAAAAGAAATCAATTATGAAGTTAGAAAGAAAAAAATCAAGTTGCTGTAGAGATCATTGTTTAGTATTTAAAATCCAAATTAGCTTAGTGGCTGCCAATGATGCTACTATCGAAGTAATTCTATCTGGTTGATTCTTGAAGCTTCTTGTGTTTAAAATTAAAATTGTTAAATGAATTTGCTGACGTTTAAGAATCGGTTTCTTCTTCTGTGTATGTGTGGCGGCTTTATATATACATACGTGCCTCCAAGACTCTCATATTCCCTTTGATTACTGCTGGATTCTCGTTTTCACCTTGAATTTTCATTTGTGGATATTGAAGAGATAGCAGAAGAGAAGTTCTCCTGTCAATAATACCATTGTCCTCACATGATAGCTTCGAGCGCCACTATGCCAATGGTGCCACTGGTAATCACGGGTATAGTGTACTTGCGCCAATCAAAACCTCCAAATCATAAAAATCTCCCTCGGGACATTGGGTAGAAAGTGTATTCAAATGGCAAGAACAAAAACCACGTTCCCGTGGTAATAGCTGGAACTTATTGCTTCTCGAATTCCGCTTGGGTTATGGAAAGTTGGAACTTTTTTAGATTCCTTAATTTTTGTTCATGTAAAAAGGAAAACAGAAAGAAAAACTCACTCAGATTCCATTGAAAAATGCGTTTTGGTTTTCTAGTTTCCGAATTATCCACTTGTTCCTTCTTTTGCATTTCATTTGAAATTCTGTGTTTTCTCTCTTTGGATTTCAATCAGCTGTGTTAATTAATGGGTGGATACGATATTTTGCGAATACTAGAAAATTTAAACCAAAGAGCTTTCATTGGGATTTTATCTAATTCAATTTTCTTCCTGCTCTTTAAAAAATCTATTGCCATGCCGCGAAGTTCTGGATTTCAAAATTGTAGTTTTAGGTATTTGAGTGTATAAATATCTTTTTATTGTAAGTCACCAAATATGTAAAGATCTGTTTAGATGGACGGATCTGTTTAGATGGAGGTATTCTGAGGTTTAATAAAATAGAGTAAGTTATAGTATGTTAGGGTAAAGTAGAATATTAGTTTGTATTGTATTTGGGAAGAAAGATCAAAAAGCTCCAAAATCTTCATTTTTTCCAAGAACCTCTATTTTAGAGGTTCAATATGAAAGAAAAAAAAATATATTTAAAATTAACCCTTCAAAAATCTCTAAAAACCAATTCATACTTTATGAAACCTCAGAATTACTTTATGAAACCTCAGAATACCTTCTCCCAAACACAATATTAAACTTACAATACTTTGTGAAACCTTTCCCTGCCTTCATCTTAACAAACCCGAAAGGGACAAATTGCATTTTTACTCATGTTTATACGAAGGAACGAATTTGTTCCTAAATAGAAATTTGACTCAATTGAGCACAATTTTTTTTACTGAAATAAATTATTTTAGCCTCTGAGTGAATGGCTTTTACTAAGTTCTTTGTTAATGGGTGGATGATATTATAAAAATGAATATGTTTTAATTATGCTACAACAGTAAACCAAATAAATCCTTAAATTCACAAAACTCTCCTTCGTTCAAGAACCGTAGTGTTGGAAATCAAAATTAATCAATGAAAAGAAAGAGAGATATTTGTCAATCGAAAACAAATTATTGTGGAAATAAACTAATTCTTCAATAAGTTTAGCAATTTCCTTGTCATTTAGGAGAATGACTATGAAAATGGAGTACGACGAACCTGCAAAGTACTGCAAATGTTGAGGACAAAGAGGGTTTCTAATGAAGACGCCAAGGTGGACTTCACGTACAGATACAAACCTTGGTTGAAGGTCCTACGATTGTCCTAGTTATAGAGTAAGTATTATATTTGTGATTTTTTTTATATTGGAGTAAAATGGCTTAGATTTTGTTGATGGATATTGGAATTGATTTTCGTTTTTAATATGCAATTCAAAATTGTGGTTCATTGAGTGACATGATGTGAGTACAACCAGTTGAGCTAGAAAGCTTCTTAATAGATGAAAATGGAGAAAATATTGCAGTTGGCTGAGAATAGACTATTGAAGGCAAATGAACATGATCTTAATTTTGATGGTGAAATTGCTACTTTATGGTTAGAGTTAAAATAGGATAAGAATGCTAATGTGGTAGAGTGTGAAGGGGGGGCAAGAAAAAAGCTAAAATTAACATATCTAATCATTGTTGTTTCTTGGATTATATTTATGCTTCTATTAATATTGATGTAATTGTAACAATTTAAATAGATTCAATGCACTTTATGACTTTTACCTAATTTCTTATCCAATTATGTTTCTGTAGTCATTAGTGTAATTTGCTTTATAACTCTCTTTGTTTGTGCAATACATTGTCAAAATTTTCAATTGATTTTTGTAAATAGAAATGGACACCCATAATATGCATATAGAGATTTAACTTGGAAAATACTTCTTTATAATACCCCTTTATAAGAGGTTAATATTTTTTAGATTCCATTAATTTTAAATGAACTCTTTTTGATCATGATCCCTTAATCTAAAAAAGGGATTTCTCTCTCTCTCTCTCTCTCTCTCTCTCTCTCTCTCTCTCTCTCTCCCTTTTCCTTTTCTCTTTCTTCTTTTTTTTTTCTCCCAAATAATTTTCACTCTTTTTTTTTTCCTCCTTTGTTCGCTTGCTCACCATGATTCAGCGCTTGAAGTCCCTTTTACCTACAAGCTTCAACTTCAACTTCTCTTTTTTCTCATTCACCATGGGTCTTTAAGCTTCTCCAATACTCACTTCAATAAGTTATATATATTCTTTTTTCTTTTGAATTCAAGCTTTTTAAGGAAATGGTCGATTTTAAACATTGAATGCATGTATGTTTTAAATATTTTCTAATAAAATGGCCGATTTAAACACTGACATTGTAATATATGTAAAAAATTATTTATTTTATTTTATTTCTCAATGAGTTTGAATCTCCTCTGTTGTTTATTCTTTTAATTTAATTTCTAGATTCATGAAAAGTTGATTGGAGTGTTATAGATCTTATGTGAAGTAATGTTATGTACTGTTGGAGGCTAGTATATGTTATTAGTAGGCTCTTAGGGGGTTATTATAGTCAGATATTAGATGTTAGGGGTTATTATGCAATGTTATGAACTTTATGTAAAATAATATTGTGTATTGTTGGAGGATGACATGGATTGTTAGGGGCTATTAGGTCTACCAGGGCCTATTATGGGCTTTAAAAGCCCCTAACAGTACTTAATAGCTCCTAACATAATGTATATTAATATCTAATACATTATATTTGCTAAAATATATATTGAAACTGTAAAATATGTCATAATAGCCTCTAACAGATTCTAACAACCTTAACATACCCTAACAGCCCATTAAAACAATATATATTAATGTTTAACACACATTATGTTTGATGAATTATGTAATGCAAATGAAAAATATATTGAAACAACCCCTAACAGCCTCTAACAAATAATGACAACCTATATAGAAGCTATATATGATTGTATTTTATTGTATAGTTGCTGAATATTATCTTTGAATGTTTTTGCTTGTTACTTTTTATTAGAGGATTTTTTCTTCAAAGAATAATTGATATGAAGTTTGACATAATTATGCTCATCCATTATAACAGTAAATTTGATATGAATATCTCCAAACATGTTGGGGGTGTACTGAGTTCGTTGTGTTGTCGAAACAACATGATTTTGATGAACTTAAGAAAGTGGTATTGAATTTGCTTAATATCGACAATACATCAAATTCATACCATCTATGATCTACAACTACTTTATGATGTTGTAGATGATATGATATTTTTGGTATTTATTGGCTTTGCTATAGAGAACAGAATACAACATCCACTGTTTGTTAGTAATGAAGAAGGTGTATATACATCTGGCCACGGCAGCAATGATCCATCTGGATCGAATAAATGAGTTGAAGAAGTGGTATCTTGTCTTGAAACAAATATAAAAGATCAATATCATAATAGGGTTATTATGGACATAGATGCAGATGCAAGGTTGTCACTGATTGAAGAAGCCATTCATGAATCTCCTAAATATATTGATGATGAAAATGATGCACATCAATATGATTGTGATAAGTTTGGGGCAGAACATACTACTGAGTTTCCTATAGATTATAATATTGGGGCAAAATATACTACTGAAGTTCCTATAAATTGTAATAATGGGGTAAAACATACTACTAATAATGAGGATATTGTTTCAGACTTATATGCATCTATAAGTAACCTTGACTTAACAATAGTAGGGGAAAGTTTGATATCTGATTTGGTTGAAGAGGGTAAAATATTTAAATCATAGAGAGATTTAATGATAACCCTCTTAATTATTACAATGAGAGAGAAATTTCAATACAAGGTATTCAAGTCTAATACTTCTTTCATTGTTGTCCATTCTATTAATTCTTATACATGGAGGTTGAGGGCAAAAAGTCTGAGAGAAAGTGGTTTTTAGATGATAACAAAATGTGACCAAGCATACTTGTCCTACATATTTTGTTCAAATTAGACATAGACAAGCTACTAGTTAGGTGGTTGCCAAGTGTATAAAAAGAGATTAATAAATCTTGGAAAGGTTTTCAAACCCAGAGATGTCATCGATGATATATGTAAGGCATTTGGTGTTGAAGTTAGCTACTCTATAGCATGGAGAGGACGAGAGTATGCTTACAAGAATATCAGATTAATCTTTCTTTATTCTTCTTGGATACTTGCATATGCTTAATCTACATCTATACTATAGTGAAGATAATAGATTTTGTTATCTTTTCTTCATTTTTTATGCTTCGATTAAAGGTTTCCAATACTGTAGACTTGTAATTACCATTGATGGCACTATTTTAAAAGAGAAATATCATGGTGTGATTTTTACTATTGTTTTTCATGATGCGAATCAACAAATATTCCCATTGGTGATTTAGAAAATGACGCATCATGGATATAGTTCCTTGAAAAGTTAAAAGGATCTTTCAGTGAAAGACTAAGTCATGTTATTATTTCTGATAGACACTACAACATTCAAAAGGCAGTAGCAGATGTTTTTCCAAATACATTCCATGGGATATGCATGAACCACTTTTAAACAATGTGAAATGTAAGTTTAGAAATATAACGAAGGACCTTGAAAAACATTACCATAAAACAACTAAAGCATACAAAAGTTAGGATTTCACTAAACTATTTGGTTCCTTCTGCATTGTTGTCCCTAGTGCCAACAAATATTTAAAAGTTGTTGTTTTGAGAGGTGGACATAGTCTCATATGAATGAAAGGTGGTACAACATCATGACCACTAATATTTCAGAATCTATCGATGCTGTACTTGTCAAATCTCAAGAGCTTCTAATAACTACATTTGTGAATGAGATCAGATTTATGTATTTGTAGACATCAGAATCTGGCACTTTATATAATATCGAGCTCGACAATTTCACTCTTGAGCTCAATAGTTCTAGTGGATTGTTGAGTAAAAGGATAAGTGGATTAGATTCAATGAACTCATCAAGAACATTTAATAACGAGCTCGACATTACACTTAGTGTTGAGTTTGACAATTCTCAAAATTAGATAGCAGCCTATGTATATAAAAGGCTAGCTACCACTTCTAATCGGAATGACCTTTTTTGGATAGCCAATAGGAGATACTTGGAGAAAATAGCCCACCAACAGCAACACAGACAACCATACTTTCTTAGTCAATCAATCAATGCCAAAGGAAGATCATCGAAATTAGTGAATCACTATAAGTCAAATTCTCTTGGCAATAAGCTTTCCACTCTTTACATACATACTTTTTCTAATATTTCATACTTGTCATTTGATACCCGGTCCATATCAAAATGAAAAAATGTAATCAAAACATTATACATGAATAAAAAATGTATATGAAACTCTATGATCATGTTCTAAAAATGAGAAAACCTTAAAGATAAATAAAGAAAAAGAAGAGAAAAGAATACTTGATAATGAGGTGATGTCCTTTTTGGAATCTTACCAACGTCTTTCATAAACTTACATGTTCTAAGATTAAGAAGAAGCTGGATAAAATGACTTTTTATGAACTTTTCACTGAAATTAGTCAAAGTGACCGATTCTATCCTCCATTGATGAAAGTTGTCGAGCTCGTTATTCCTTGAATATCAAACTCGACATTATCCCTAAAAATACATGTTTTATTATATTATTTACTATTCCTTTCTTTTTTTTTAGTTTTTGTCGAGTTTAGTATTATAATAGTGTCGAACTCAATGGTATTTCCTAAATATTACTTAAATTGTTCCATTATTCTATAATTATACTAATATCATCATCCATACTGCATCTAATATCATTAATTAAATCATAACACTCCTCTTCAAACTGGAGTATACAAATCATAGGCTCCAAGCTTGCCATAAATATATTTGATTCTTGGTCCTCTGAGAGATTTAGTGAGTATATCTAATAGTTAATCATTAAAATTTATGAAGTCTATGACAATTCAACCTAACTTGATTTTCTGTCTAACAAAATGATAGTCAACTTCTATATATTTGGTTCTTTCATGAAAAACTGGGTTAGAGGTAATGTGAAGTGCAACTTGATTGTCACGTATCAACTTCATACTCTTGATTTCTTTCCATTTTAATTCTTGAAGAAGTTGTTTTAACTAGATGAGTTCACATGTCGCTAGAGCCATAGCTCGATACTCTGCTTTAGCACTTGATCTAACAACCACTTCTTGCTTTTTTGTTTTTCTAGGAAATCAGATTCCCTCTAATCATAATACAATATCCTGAAATGGACCTTCTATCTGAGGGAGAACCTTCCCAGTAAGCATTAGAGTACCTAATGACCTAGTTATGACTTTTATTTTCATATAGTAATCCTTGCGCTAGTGCTCCTTTAAGGTATCTAAGGATCCAAAATACTACATCCTAATGATCATTACAACGAGCTTGGAGAAATCAACTTATTACACTAATTGCAAATAAAATATCAGGTCGTGTGAGTGTCAGTGTGAGTGGAGATTTTTGCTCCACTCCCGGTGGAATGGTTCTTGGGACTTTGACATTGTTAGGCTTTGTGCCTTAGAGGACATAGGCCTAGGTCGAGAGAATTGGAGTCGCCACCTGGATGGACTAGAAAAAAAATAAAAGGGGTGGATCACTTGATTCCTAAGGATTCTCCAACCCCCTAATGGATTCAAAAAGTTGGATATGCTTGGGAAAGGTGAATGTAGACCCTTAATTTTTGACCCAGTCCTGTCCAATATATTTTAATTAGTCCAAAATAATTTTTGTGTTGTCCAATATATTTTAATTAGTCCAAAATAAATTTTGTTATCTTAATTAAATAATATTTGCTTTAGCATTTAATTTTTATAATTAATAATAAATAAATAAATAATAATAATAAATAAAAATAATAAAAAAAATTGGCGACGAAAAATTTTGTCGCCGAAAAGAGTTGCTGCAAAATGGCCAGCAGGCCAATTCTCGCCCACAGCCCGTAGCCAGCTGCGACAGTTTTTTCACCAGCGCATTTTTTCCGCAGCAGTTTTTTTTTGCCACCGTAATTTTTCTGCAGCAGTTTTTTTCGCCAGCGAAATTTTTCCGACGCAAATTTTTTTGAAACCAAATACAATTAGGTTTCAGTTTCCTTTTCTTAATCAATGTTAGATTTCGTGAATAACTAAAATTAATCATAAAATTCTTCTAAAAATAAGGACAATAACAACACAAAAAGGGAATCAGATTTGGGGAGGTGAAATTTGAGACCGAAATTGAGGAGGAAAACCTTGAAAGGAAATTGGATTTTAAAAGTTCCTTCTGGCAGTGAAATCAAGGGGACTTTTGAGAGAGCAAACAAGCAATTCAATCCATCAAAGGCAACAAAGCTTGTCTTTGTTCTTGTTCATCCAAGAAGTGATTTTTGGTGGAACCAACAAACGAAGGTATGGATTTCTTTATTTATTTTTTCTTCACAGTAGCATGAATCATCCAATTGTCTTTTGATTCAAAAAACCCTAGAACCTTAATTCACCTTTTCTAAAGCTTAAAAACCTTAATTCGTTTCTTTGTTTTTCAAAAATCTTAAAATAGTTGTTTTTGTTTCTTCAAAATCTTAAAACCCTAATTTGCATTCCAATTTTTCAAAACCCTAAATTGAATATGTTTCTTTCCAAAAACCCTAAAAAATATCTTTTTTGTTTCTATAAACCTTAAAACGTTTTGTTTATTTTCATAAAACTTCATAAAACTATAAGCCTTTTTACCTTAATTCTAAAATTCAAAAACCCTAATTCAACTTTAGAATCAAGACAGTAGCCTCAAACCAATTATTCTAATCCCTAGTTTTCTTAAACCCTAATTCCCTTAAAACCATTAAACCCTAATTTTTCTAAACTCTAATCCTTTAAACCTTAAAATCTTATAAACCTAAATTCAAACACAGTAAGCCAAAACAACAATCCAGTGACCATAAATCATAAATCTAATGTTTTAAAGTGTTCAAACCCTAATTTCATGATTTCACTACTCAAACACTAAATTTGGTTAATCAAAGAACTTTATCAACCTCTTAAATTGTAAAAATTTAATTCATTTTAATTCCTTTAAAACTCACAATATCTTAAACCCATAAATTCTAAAACCCTAAACACATTAAATATAGAATCTTAAATAGAAACGGTAGCCCTAATTTGAATCCTTATTTGCTTTATTTAATTTTATGTTTGACTATGTAGTCTATTATATGCTTTAATTGATTTTCAATGCTTTGTTGATTTATTTAAGTTCAATGCTTAATTTATTTAGTTTATCATGGATGAATAATTATTTTATATTTTGATTAATATCTTTGATGAATGGTTTATTTATGATGAATGGTTTATTTACTTTTATCGATTTGTTTAGATTTCCAAATGTTGTAAGAGGTATGTTTCCACTTGGTGGGTACCTCATTAGTTAAATATCATGTAATTTAAATTACTTTTCTATTTTAGAACCAATGTAAAGGACATGTTTCTACCTTTCGGTGGGTGTCCTATTTAGGCATGGGATGTAAGGACATATTTCCATCCTCGAATGGGTATCCATTTATTTGCTTTGTTTGGACATTGTTTTAATTTTTAATATATCGATGCTTTATTTTAATTGTTGTGTATAATATGGATAATATTGTTATATTTAAGAATTTTATAATATTAAGACCTGTAAAGGAGGCCGGTTTTAATGAACTGGGCGTTGTGGGGGTGCTGGGTCATTTCTCACCTTCCCCACACGTACCCAACTTTCCGAACCCATTAGGAAGTTGGGAATTCCTTAGGAATAAAGTCATCCATCCCTTTCTTTTTCTCGGTCCGTCCGAGTGGCGACTCCATTTTCTCCGGACCTAGGTCTGTGTTCTTTAAGTCCCCGAGCCTAAACAGTGCTGAAGTCGCAAGAACCATTCCACCGGGAGTGAGGGCAAAAATCCCCGCTCACAGTGGCTACTCCACTGGGGATAAGAGAAGTTGATTCCTTTGGTCTTTATATTATCTATTCTTTCTTATAATGATATTATCCATTGCATCGTATTATATTGCATCGTGTACGTGAGTTAGGATGCCCGTGTTACCCGTGTTGTGTTATGTAAGGGATACCATACTTTCACTCAAGGTGTGGAGATCGAGCATGACATAACCACTTATAGCCTCATACCATTTGGTATATACTTGCTATGGGAACCTAAGCCTTTTTACCTAAAGACTAAAGCTCATGTAATTGGCCTAGTTACTTTCCTTAGATTTTACCCCAAATGCATGTTGTTTGACTATGGTTAAATTATCTTGGCTTAAATCATGACTTATTTGGTTTGCTCTTTTTCTAATATGACCTAAGTACATTTGCAAGCTCAAATAAATTTTTTCTTTAAGACCAAAGCTATTTTCAAAACATTTCAAGATGGTCTTTGGATATAAAACTTTTTTAAAAAAAATCAAAAATTCTTTTTCTCATGGCCCAAATACTAAGCCCAAAATCTATATTTTCTAAAACCTTTTTTTCAATAGGCTTAGAAGCAAAATTATTTTCATCCAACCTTTTCTTGCAAAGAGCTTACAAATTATTTAGGTCAATTGCGAAATACCAAAAATCAATTGTGAGCCTAGTTTATATTAAGAATAATTAATCATGGGCTTGTTTTTGGCATGAACCATTAGTTATTTTTTCAAGTGAGAAATTTATCTATAATAAATCTCTTAATTTAGTTTTAATCCAATGTAGCATAAAAGCTACTATAGTTGGTTGAATGGATTAAAACCTAATTAATGGGAATTATCATAAACTGATTTCCATTTTCGAAAATATAACTATTGGTTAAAACGTCTGAGAGAAATGTTCGAAAACAAGGTACCCCATGTTGGTATTTTGTTAACCATATACCTAGAAAAAGAGACTCGCCATTCGTGTGTGGATGTTATAAGGTTGGAAGGAACGTCCTAATTATCTTTCTTTGTTGACTATTTGTGCATACATGCATACATTTGCATATCATATCATTAATCCTTTCTGGCCCATAGACTTGGAGTACGATAATTCAAGAGCTTACAACGATATCACCTACAGTATTGATTTTTGATTCAAGTGCTTCATTGGGAGGATGGATGCAAACCAGCTAAGGGATATAATCGATGAAGTTGTCGAAGCTAGGATGGTCGAACTACAAGACCAATTGGTTGAAATTATAAAGACCCAGTTGAATGAAATTATGGAGATCATCAACAATGCTGATAAGGCATCTCCCATTGACATAAGAAAGAGGGGAAAGGTAGCATCAACAAAGAACATGTTCTCTAATACAGATCATAAGAAAATAGAGGATCAATCCCTATTCTACAAGATCAGCCGAACCATATGCTGTCTAAATGGAACAATAGGAGTGGCTACCACCTCAATGAGCAAAATCAAAAGAAAAGAAGAGGTGTTGAGAAAAGTGCAGCAACTGAACCAACAAAGAGGCGTAAATTTTCAGACTTAGGGGAACCTTTGTCAAGAATGTTGGAGAATCTAATGAAGAAGGGATTGTTACAATCTTTGACACGTCATCCTTTGCCTAATCCTTTTCCGGCTAACTTTGATATTAAAGCATTTTGCAATTCCATCAAAGGCTTGGACACGAAACGGACAACTGTATGAAGTTGAGGCATGAGATCCAGAATTTAATTGACAGTGGCAGGCCGCTTGAGCCTGATAAGCCCAACAATAAGAATAAGCCTCTGCCTAAAATTGGAAGGGCGCCACCTCTTGCAACCTTCATGAAGAGTTTTATCTTGTCATCTTATCATGATATGGAGAGAGAAGCTGCTAAAGAGGATGTACTACTAAACAAGTTTGGATTAACTGTGGATGATGATGTGGATGATGAAGAAATAATCTTTAATGATGGAAAAAATTCTTGTCCTTGATATGTCTAAATAAATGAAGCATCATTGATGCCAACTCAATGAACCTTCCTTAGCTTGAATGTTGCTTTTCAATTTTACTTTCTTTAATTGGAACAATCTTGTTTTTCAAATTTAAATTTGTTTGAATAAATTACTTTTATCAAAAATTTTGTTGGTCTTTGTTCATTTTGGTGCTCAACCGATGAGGAATCTAGCTTGATAATTCATGAATCAATATATTTATGCATCATGACTTGAATGACCTTACTAGATAAGGGAATTGCTCTATAGCATTGAGTTGTGTATGCTTACTTAGAGAGGGCTCCTGCATAATTATCTTTGTCTAGGTCTTAGTCAGTCTTAGAACATGCTTTGACAAACTTTTGAGGCGAAATTGAACTCTGCTTATTTAAGGGAGAGATGATCTAGGCATTGTTTGGTTAGCCAATAACTAGTATCCACCCAATTAAATATCAATCCCTAGTTGTCCTTTTGAGCCTTCATAAAATTTTAGCTTTCTTTTCATTGGCTTACAAATCCCAATAACCTACCCTGAGCTGTTGTGATACTTTTGACAAGTCTTATAATCACTAAGATGAAGAGGCAAGAAGATCAAAGAAAGCAATAGTTGAAGTCCTCAAGACCATGAAGATAGTTGAAGTTCTCAAGACCATAAGGATAGTTGATGTTCTCAAAACCATAAGGGTAGTTGAAGTTCCCTTAATATTTCCAATATGTCAAGACAACATTAGAGTAACAAATGATTCATCCCTGTTAAAGGAAATTTATGTTACTCCACTCATCCATTATTGGAAGCCAAAGTTGGTACAAACAAGACAACTCTGTTTGAGCTAGAACAAAAAAAAAGGAAATAAAGAAAGAAAAAGAAAGAGAAAAGAGAAAGAAAAAGAAAGAAAATAAAAGAAAAAAAAGAAGAAAACAAAAAGAAAAAAAACCTAGAAAGGCGGTTTAAAAAGCCAACCGAGTTCCCTTCTACCTAAGACAACAAAAGGCTTCCATTTGGTTTATAAGGATGGATTGACTTGACTTGGTCCAACCCAACCAAAAATTCAATCAAAATCAAAGGAAAAGGGAGAAAGACTATTCAGTTATTTAAAATTTTGTACTTAATAGTCCTATAAGAAAGAAGGACAAAATGATAAAAGAAGAGGGAAGAGTAAGAAAAATAAAGAGGGAAGAAAAGGGAAAAGAAGAAAAGAAATGAATTTGGGTCTTAAAATTTTTGCAAGGGCAAAGACTGTCCTAATCAAGATCCAGATTAATGCCAAGAAGACAAAGAATTTAGAGTCTAGCAAGATTGCTCCCAGCTACCTAAAGTTCAAACAAGCAATTTGTAGTGTGAGGGTTTGTCCATTGTGTTACATTGGCTCCCACTTACAAATGGCCTTCATTTAAACCCATGTCCCTCATAGACCCCATTTCAAGCCTAGCAAAGACCTGTTGATCCCTCTTGGTAGGTAGAGTCTATAAGTGGAGATAGTTTGAATAAGCATGCATATGAGATAGACAATATTTAAAATAAATGAGACCTTTGGCCAAGTAATGTGTATGTGCCTATCTGAAGTGCAACAATTCTTACTTAAAAGGAAAAAAATTCCCGAGTTTAGTATGGTAACTAGGGTTGTCATGTTGTAGATATATTAATTTGGAAAAATCAAGTCCTGAGGTACAATGACATTGATTTTGGCAAAGCCAACATTTGATTTCAAAATAAAAATTCAAAAAATAATAAAAAAAATATGTTTTTGTCATACAAAGCTTTCAAGATAAGGGAAGTATGTTGAACCTCGAAGGACGCATTGGGCAAGGAAATGATGATGATAAAAAAGAAGAAGAAGAAGAAAGAGTTACAGTAAAGGTAGAAATTATGTATTGTCATTATGCTTATTGTACAATATTTATACAATTGATACAATATTTATACATCACTAAGAAGGTGGGGGTAAGTCATCAAATAAAGCCCTGAAAAAGTTATCACCTGTTGGAGGAGGAGGCAAATTACTCATCCCGTGTTCGCCCGAAGCGGGAGCACCAAAATTCCTATTACCTTGGAGTTTCGATCTGTCACGGTCCTCATCGGAGGTAGATGAAATGATCTCATGATCATCAGTTTGGGGGCCTCTTGATGAAGAAGTGCCAGGATCCCTCATCCCCTGAAATCGGAAGTCTCAAAAATTTTGCTCTGATTAATGATACAAATTTTTGAAATGAGAAGCCTGCTGACGACTTGCGGTCAACTCTTCTTGAAGTTTCTTATTTTGTTCTTCGAGCATCCACTGTGAGCCAAAAAGGAAAAAGGTAAGAGCATACATAATCATGCATACATATAGCTTAAATTACCATGAAATAAGGAACCTACCAGGTAATTCATATCAATGCCCTGCGGATGAGAGGGCATATCTGGCGGGCTAGAATGAGCAAACGAAAGAGCAGTAAAAGAAGGTCCAGCCTCATGATCAAATGAACCAACAGCCTGCAACAATCATTAAAGAATCAAAAAAGGAAAGTAGTGGTGGTAAAGGAAAAAATGGTAAAGTCTTACCTGAGAAGTACGAGCCCCGAGATATGGAACAAACTCTCCTGCATCTCCGTGATGTTCCTCTTCATCTCTATCCTCATTTTTTTTGGGAATCTCCTGCACACCAACAGGAGATACATCAAAGTTCAAGAGCATTCTTTGAATAAAATGGGCATAAGATGCACTCGGCGGATAGAGAAATCCTTCAATACCATAACTGTACCGGGTCGGCCACCATGCATCCTCCGGCATTGACATAATATTTAATGTGTATTCCGGGCAAGGCATCAAAATCCTCCGCTGCTCTAGATCGAGAAACTACTCATAAACTCTCTCTCTAAGAAACTAGCCACTGGACATTAGGCCAACGATGACTCGGTGAGAATGTTGGAAAGATAGCGCAGCCCTTATGAAAGGAGACTAGTTTGTCCGCTCTTCTGGTTTTGATAGGACTATATTTTGCACATAATTTAATGATTATTCTAGTTATATTTTTATTGTTATCAATTGAATTTGATCAATCTTTATTGTGAAAGCTAGAATATTCATCATTTCAAGAATAGAGTTGCAAGTATGAAGAAAAATCTTATTTTGGATAAAAATCATGGAAAAATGGAAAGGATGTCAAATCAAGCTCAAAAATGGAAAATAATGAATTGACATGGTTTTATAAATCATGATACATGATTTTAAACTTGAAAATGGAATTAAAGATGAGAAATCAAGAGGTCTAGAGTCGTTTTTGAATCCTAGGGCTAAAGCTGTCAAAAACCTATGGCAATGGGATTTGATTTGAAGTTGTCCAAGTTTTTCAATGACAGAAATTGCAAGGGCAGAAACATTTGGAAAGCCACGACCGTGGGGCTCAAAGGCCACTACTGTGGCATGGATTTTGGCTCTGTTTTGAAGAGATTTTGCATATTTAGAAGCATTTTGAAAGCCACGACCGTGGCACTCAAAAGCCATGACCGTGGGATTGATTTCTCTACTGTCCGAGCCAAAAAAGAGAAGAAAAATCAAGTTGGCAGTTTCAACTTCAATGCCACGACCGTGGCATTGAAAAGTCGCAACCGTGGCCTTTCAGATCGACCATTTTACAGCTCTAAAGTGCTCAAACCGACCAAACCAACTCAGGCCACCACCGTGGCACTCAAAAGCCACGACTTTGAGCAAACAATTGGGTTGGTGGTGAACCAAACATGATGTGGCCTAATCTTTTCAGTTTTTCCCCACTAAAGAAGCTTCCAAACACTCTATTTAAACACACTTCCTCTAAGGTATGAGATATGTAATAGATTAGATTAGATTCATCCAAATAAATTTAGTATAAAAGTGTGAAATTCTGCTTCAAGGAGGAGTTCAAGATCCAAGCCAAGATCTTTTCCAAAGAAATAGAGTTTGATATTTCTTGTTCCTTTTAATTATGTATTCATTTACCATTTTGAATATTTGCAATGTTTTTATTTCAATAATGAAGAACTAATCCTTGTTAGGGTTGGTCCCTTTAATTGAATTTATCATGGAGTTATAAATGTCTATTTGGTTAATTTAGTTATCCTTTGATTATTTTGTTGTCTTTAATCTTAATGCTTTGATTATTTGTCCAATGATTAATTAATTTGAGATGTTGTGTGATGGAGCAAGAGTGGAAGCATGACATTAGTCCAAGGAGATAACAATCTTAAGTAAGTTTCTTACTTAGAGATAAGGTTAAACCCTTAAGAGGTTGATTTAAGATTCTCATAAAACTTAATGAATTGATTTAATTACTTATGATCACGAGAGTAGACGTAAGGATTAAAGTCAATATTAGTTCTAGTACTTGAGAGAGACTTGAGCTTAATTTAGGAGAATCTAACCATTAATTGAAAGGAAGACTGAATTAAATCCATACCTTAGAAAATCCATGATAAATCAATAAAGATGACCAAACCCTAAGTTTTAAATTATTAGAAATTTATTCTTGATTCATTGTCATTTTAGTTAGCTCAATCATAAAATTAAATTTGATTTTCCAAATATTAATCAATTTAATTGTTTGGTACTTAGAATTAACCTCCTCGTGGGAACGATACTCTACTCATCATTATATTACTTGTTAGCGATCTGTACACTTGCAGATAGCTAGGCTGAGTCCACAACAAGTTTTTGGCGTCACTGCCGGGGAGGCAATTATTCTGATATTGATAATATTAAACTATTATTACTTTGGATTTTTTACTTTTCTGCATTATTTCTTTAAATTTTAAGGGTACATGCGTAGCAATCCACATACTCAACTTGTACCCTATAATCCTGAAATTGAAAAACTTTGTAGAAAGCAAAGAAAGGAAAGAAGAGAAAGACAAAGAGGAGAAGAAACTTCAGTTGAAATCATTATAGAAGAAGGAGACCTTTCATCAGAAGAAGAAGAAGAAATCATGGGAGATCCATAGAACATGACCCTAAAACAATATGCTATGCCATCTGCTCACCCAAGATCTAGCATAGTCAAACCTCTTGTGCAAGCCAACACATTTGATCTAAAATCAGCACTTATTAATTTAATTCAACAATCTATTTTTCATGGCTTACCACATGAGGATACTTATGCTCATATTTCAGATTTTTTTAGAAATGCGTGATACATTTAAAATTAATGGTGTATCTGATGATGCTATTAGGTTGCGACTTTTTCTAGTTTCATTAAGAGATCAAGCAAAAGATTGGCTCATTTCTAAGGCACCAGGTACATTCTCCACTTAGGATCAATTAGCCGCTGCATTTTTAGCAAAATATTTTCAATCTGCAAAGATGGCTAAATTAAGGAATGATATCACAAGTTTCATTCAATGAGATGGGGAGAGCTTATATGAAGCTTGGAAACGGTTCAAGAATTTGCAGAGAAAATGTCCTCACCATGGAGTTCCGGAATGGCTTTTAATTCAAACCTTTTATAATGGACTTCATCCAAATATTAAGGGAATGATTGATGCAGCAGCAGGAAGTGCAATAATGAACAAAGCTCCTTCTGAAACAACCGATTTAATTGAAGAAATGGCAGCAAATAATTATCATTGGACTTCAAAATGCGGTATGAATAAAAGAGTTACATGTTTACATGAAATTGACAATTTTTCTTTACTTGCAGCTAAAGTGGATACAATTGCCAAGAAATTAGAGCATGTCGATTTGTCATCATCATCTCCAATTTGTGAAGGATGTGGAGGAAGCCACGATATAGTGGATTGCAAAATTATGGAGCATGTCTAGTTTTTGGGGAACCAGAATAGAGGTCCAGTTTTTCCTCAAGAAAATGCATACAACCAAACTTGGAGAAATCATCCCAACCTGTCATAGGGAAGCCAAAATAACCAAAATGTACCTTATCAACCTCCATACATGAGAAATCAAAACCAAGGCCAAATTCATCCTCCTGAAAAACCATCCTATGAATTGGCTTTAGAAAAATTTATTGGTGCAACTTCAGAAAGGTTCGACAAGCTGGAAAAACAATATGACAAGCTTGAATCAAGGATGGAACAAATTGCAGTTCAAAATAGAAATCTTGAAATTCAAGTTGGTCAAATAGCAAGTTTTCTTCATACTCGACCACAAGGAGCACTTCCAAGCCAACCGGAAATCAATCCAAGAGAACATTGTAATGCTATTTTCCTAAATAGCATACAACTTGAAGATTCTTTACTAGAGCCCCGAATTTATCAAATTTCTTCTTTTAAAATAAAAGAAAGTGAAGCTAAACAAGAGGAGGCACCATTAAAGCAAGAGGTCAGACCTTATGTGCCACCTATTCCTTTTCCCCAGAGGTTAAAGAAAAATATGGAGGAAAATGCAAAGATTGCACTTATTGAGGAGTGCAACAATCTTCTTCAGGATAAGATCCCTTGTAAACTTGAAGACCCAGGGAGTATTTCGATTCCTTATCAAATTGGTAGATTAAATTTTCAAAATGAATTATGTGATTCATGTGCTAGTATTAATTTAATGCCTTTATCTATTTTCAGGAAATTAAAACTTGCACAAATGAAACCTACCAATTTAGTATTGCAGCTTGCAGATAAATCAATCAAATGCCCAAAAGGACTTGCAGAAAATGTGCTTGTAAAAATGGAAAAATTTTACATCCCTGTTGATTTCATGATAGTTGATTTAAATAAGGATGAAGATGCTCCATTGATTTTTGGGAGACCCTTCTTAGCCATGATTGGAGCTGTAATTGATGTAAAAAATGGCAAACTCTCTTCAAAGATTGAAGATGAACAAGTGGAAATTAACATGATCAAATCTCCAAATGCACTCAAGGATTGCCAAATTCAAAACTCCAATCTAAAGGAGGGAAAATACAATTTAGCCTCATCAAGCACAATTTGAAGGGTATAATGAACTTGGGAAGTAAAATTCCAAGTCAACTATAGCCAGCAACATAGTGGGAAAGGAAGTAATTTGTGATCCTCCACCTTGAGGATAAGAAGTTATAGTCAAGCTAAAGACTATAAATTAGAGCTTTTAGGAGGCAACCCAATGTTTTATTTAAACTATGTCTTTTATTTTTGGTTTTATTTTTGTGTTTTGTGTTTTTGTTTTAGGATGAACTTGGATAGAAAAGAGCTTTTGATGGATTCTTCTTGCAAAAGGCAAAGTTAAGAATGGACATGCACACCCCGTCCACCACCCAATGCCTAAATCACTGAGGACAGTGGAAAGCTTCAAGTTTGGGGGAGTTGAGCCCAAAAATTTAGTAATGTATTCTATTCCCTTTTTTGAATTTTATTACTCTTTCATAAGTGTTGGGATATAGGGTACCTACGAAAAAATCTTTCGATATATATATATATATATATATATATAATTTCTTGCAATCTTGCACTTGAATGATTGAATTCATGACAGGCTAATAAAATTTTGTGATGCTAATTATATTGATATACTTAAATTTATCTTTTGAAATAAAGATTTTGTGAAGAACTGTACTTTATAGATTTTGACATGAATACATTCTTAATTTTAGTTGAAAGTTATCAATGGTATATGCTTACATAGAGATGACTCCTACTCTTTTGTCATTTATTATCTTATGCCTAAGCCTAGAACATGTTTAAAAGAACTTTTGAGGCGAAATTAAACCTTGCTAAGTAGGGGAAAATATGATTTAGGCATTGTTTGTGTAGCCTAATTCTTATATCCACCATATTTGAACATTGCCTCTAGCCCCTTTGAGCCAAATTGAATATTCTAGCTTGTTGATCTTTTTCATTAAACACTTATATCTACCTTTTGTGGTTAATTATCTTTTGGCATATCTTCCTATTATTTATGCTCAATTGGAGAGAGAAAATAAAATGGGAAAGCTCCTTTAGATTTCTCATTAATAAAATTTCAAGTTTTGGGGAAAATTATAAAATAATATATATATATATATATAAAGATAGTAAAAATAAAATTTCCCTCCTAAGTGTGCTAAAGCAATTGAGGAAAAGTCATATCTATTTCTCCAAAACCATTAAGAAGGGCTGCAATTGAAACCTTGGAAAGTATTCAAAAAGTTAAGCGTCACTTTAGCCTCAACCCTTTTTAAACCACATTACAAGCTTAAAAAGACCTTTTGATTTTCCTTGAGTTAGTAAGGTCTATTAGTGGAGAAGGTTTGATTAAACATGCATATGAGAAAGGCAAATTTCTTTAAACTAATAAATGCAAGGGTTATGTGTTTATCTAAAGAGCAACAATTGGTTACAATTGAATAATTTCTTGAATGAAGGAAGGGAGAATGAAGTAAGTATAGTTATGAAAATTGATTTAGAATTGAAATTTTGAAATTTTATTTGTATATCAAAATCTTGGGAATGTTTTAATGAGGCTTGTTGTGAATGAGGTTATTCTTGTTGCTTGAGGGCAAGCAATGATTTAAGTTTGGGGGAGTTGATAGGACTATTATTTGCATATAATTTAATAATTATTCTAGTTATATTTTTATTGTTATCAATTGAATTTGATCAATCTTTATTTTGAAAGCTAGAATATTCATCATTTCAAGAATAGAGTTGCAAGTATGAAGAAAAAGCTTATTTTGGCTAAAAATCATGGAAAAATGGAAAGGAGGTCAAATCAAGCTAAAAAATGGAAAATAATGAATTGACATGGTCTTATAAATCATGATACATGATTTTAAACTTGAAAATGGAATTAAAGATGAGAAATCAAGAGGTCCAGAGTCGTTTTTGAATCCTAGGGCCAAAGCTGTCAAAAAGCCATGGCAATGAGATTTGATTTGAAGCTGTTCAAGTTTTTCAATGATAAAAATTGCAAGGGCAGAAGCATTTGGAAAGCCACGACCATGGGGCTCAAAGGCCACGACCGTGGCATGGATTTTGGCTCTGTTTTGAAGAGATTTTGCATATTTAGAAGCATTTTGAAAGCCACGACCGTGACACTCAAAAGCCACGACCGTGGGATTGATTTCTCTACTGTCCGAGCCAAGAAAGAGAAGAAAAATCAAGTTGGCAGTTTCAACTTCAATGCCAAGACCATGGCCTTTCAGACCGACCATTTTACAGCTCTAAAGTGCTCAAACCGACTAAATCAACTCAGGCCACGACCGTGGCACTCAAAAGCCATGACCGTGGGGCCGAAAATCATGACTTTGAGCAAACAATTGGGTTGGTGGTGAATAAAACATGATGTTGCCTAACCTTTTAAGTTTTTCCCCACTAAAGAAGCTTCCAAACACTCTATTTAAACACACTTCCTCTAAGGTATGAGATATGTAATAGATTAGATTAGATTCATCCAAATAAATTTAGTATAGAAGTGTGAAATTCTGCTTCAAGGAGGAGTTCAAGATCCAAGTCAAGATCTTCTTCAAATAAATAGAGTTTGATATTTCTTGTTCCTTTTAATTATGTATTCACTTACCATTTTGAATATTTGCAATGTTTTTATTTCAATAATGAAGAACTATTGGTCCCTTTAATTGAACTTATCATGGAGTTATAAATGTCTATTTGGTTAATTTAGTTATCCTTTGATTATTTTGTTGCCTTTAATCTTAATGCTTTGATTATTTGGCCAATGATTAATTGATTTGAGATGTTGTGTGATGGAGCGAGAGTGGAAGCATGACATTAGTCCAAGGAGATAACAATTTTAAGTAAGTTTCTCACTTAGAGATAAGGTTAAATCCTTAAGAGGTTGATTCAAGATTTTCATAAAACTTAATGAATTGATTTAATTACTTATGATCACGAGAGTAGAAGTAAGGATTAAAGTCAATATTAGTTCTAGTACTTGAGAGAGACTTGAGCTTAATTTAGGAGAATCTAACCATTAATCGAAAGGAAGACTGAATTAAATCGATACCTTAGAAAATTCATGATAAATCAATAAAGATGACCAAACCCTAAGTTTTAAATTATTAGAAATTTAATCTTGATTCATTTTCATTATTTTTAGCTCAATCATAAAATTAAATTTGATTTTCAAAATATTAATCAGTTTAATTGTTTGGTACTTAGAATTTACCTCCTCATGGGAACGATACTCTACTCATCATTATGTTACTTGTTAATGATCTGTGCACTTGCAGATAGCTAGAGTAGACCTAAGTTTCAACTTGCCAAAAACTTGTTGCGGCCTCGGCCTCACTAGCTGCAAGTGCACAGATCGTTAACAAGTAATATATTGATGAGTAGAGTATTGTTCCGATGAGGAGGTTAATTCTAAGTACCAAACAATTAAACTGATTAATATTTGGAAAATCAAATTTAATTTTATGATTGAGCTAACTAAAATAACATTGAATCAAGAATAAATTTCTAATAATTTAAAAACTTAGGGTTTGGTCACCTTTATTGATTTGTCATGGATTTTCTAAGGTATTGATTTAATTCAGTCTTCCTTTTGATTAATGGTTGGATTCTCCTAAATTAAGTTCAAGTCTCTCTCAAGTACTAGAACCGATATTGACTTTAATCCTTATGTCTACTCTCGTGATCATAAGTAATTAAATCAATTCATTAAGTTTTATGAGAATCTTGAATCAACCTCTTAAGGGTTTAACCTTATCTCTAAGTGAGAAACTTACTTAAGATTGTTATCTCCTTGGACTAATGTCATGCTTCCACTCTCGCTCCATCACACAACATTTCAAATCAATTAATCATTGGCCAAATAATCAAAGCATTAAGATTAAAGACAACAAAATAATCAAAGGATAACTAAATTAACCAAATAGACATTTATAACTTCATGATAAATTCAATTAAAGGGACCAACCCTAACAAGGATTAGTTTCATTATTGAAATAAAAACATTGCAAATATTCAAAATGGTAAATGAATACATAATTAAAAGGAACAAGAAATATCAAACTCTATTTCTTTGAAGAAGATCTTGACTTGGATCTTGAACTCCTCCTTAAAGCATAATTTCACACTTCTATACTAAATTTATTTGGATGAATCTAATCTAATCTATTACATATCTCATACCTTAGAGGAAGTGTGTTTAAATAGAGTGTTTGGAAGCCTCTTTAGTGGAGAAAAACTGAAAAGGTTAGGCCACATCATGTTTGGTTCACCACCAACCCAATTGTTTGCTCAAAGTCATGGTTTTCGGCCCCACGGTCGTGGCTTTTGAGTGCCACGGTCGTGGCCTTCCAGACGGTCGTGGCCACAGTCGTGGCATTAAATTTGAAATTGCCAACTTGATTTTTCTTCTCTTTCTTGGCTCGAACAGTAGAGAAATCAATCCCACAGTCGTGGCTTTTGAGTGCCACGGTCGTGGCTTTCAAAATGCTTCTAAATATGCAAAATCTCTTCAAAACAGAGCCAAAATCCATGCCACGGTCGTGGCCTTTGAGCCCCACTGTCGTGGCTTTCCAAATGCTTCTGCCCTTGCAATTTCTGTCATTGAAAAACTTGGACAGCTTCAAATCAATTCCCATTGCCATGTCTTTTTGACAGTTTTGGCCCTAGGATTCAAAAACGACTCTGGACCTCTTGATTTCTCATCTTTAATTCCATTTTCAAGTTTAAAATCATGTATCATGATTTATAAGACCATGTCAATTCATTATTTCCATTTTTGAGCTTGATTTGACCTCCTTTCCATTTTTCCATGATTTTTAGCCAAAATAAGCTTTTTCTTCATACTTGCAATTCTATTCTTGAAATGATGAATATTCTAGCTTTCACAATAAAGATTGATCAAATTCAATTGATAACAATAAAAATATAACTAGAATAATCATTAAATTATGTGCAAAATATAGTCCTATCAACTCCCCCAAACTTAAATCATTGCTTGCCCTCAAGCAACAAGAATAACCTCATTCACAACAGGCCTCATTAAAACATTCCCAAGATTTTGATATACAAATAAAATTTCAAAATTTTAATTCTAAATCAATTTTCATAACTGTACTTACTTCATTCTCCCTTCCTTCATTCAAGAAGTTATTCAATTGTAACCAATTGTTGCTCTTTAGATAAACACATACCCCTTGCATTTATTAAAAATTTTATATAGTTTAAAGAAATTTGCCTTTCTCATATGCATGTTTAATCAAACCTTCTCCACTAATAGACCTTACTAACTCAAGGAAAATCAAAAGGTCTTTTTAAGCTTGTAATGTGGTTTAAAAAGGGTTGAGGCTAAAGTGACGCTTAACTTTTTGAATACCTTCCAAGGTTTCGATTGCAGCCCTTCTTAATGGTTTTGGAGAAATAGATATGACTTTTCCTCAATTGCTTTAGCACACTTAGGAGGGAAATTTAATTTTACTATCTTATATATATATATATATTTATTTTATAATTTCCCCCAAAACTTGAAATTTTATTAATGAGAAATCTAAAGGAGCTTTCCCATTTTATTTTCTCTCTCCAATTGAGCATAAATAATAGGAAGATATACCAAAAGATAATTAACCACAAAAGGTAGATATAAGTGTTTAATGAAAAAGAACAACAAGCTAGAATATTCAATTTGGCTCAAAGGGGACAACTAAAGGCAATGTTCAAATATGGTGGATATAAGAATTAGGCTACACAAACAATGCCTAAATCATCTTTTCCCCTACTTAGCAAGGTTCAATTTCGCCTCAAAAGTACCGGGTACCCTCACGAGGTTGTGTTCATATGCCCATGCCTACAACAATAGTAAAGATCAAATTCATGCAAGAAAAGAATGGAAATGTCATTGGTAGAAAAAGAATACCTTGACAACCGCCATCAAGCCGACAAAAGACTTCTTATTTCGGCAAAGTTTATCAAGACCATGGTAAAGACACGCGAGACCAACTTCAACCCAGCCAGAAGATGATACTGTCCTAATGTAAGAAAGGGCATTCAACACTGACAAGTGGATGGAGGATTCAGTGCTGCCTAAGATGGTCGAGCGAAGCAAATATAACAAAAATCGTCGAGCATACTGTTGGGCCGTGTCCCTGTGAACTCGTCCTTCGTAGTCTATCCAATAACTACGAATAGGTTTAATTTTTATCTTAAAAGGCCCCTTATATGATGGTTCCATACCAATCAATTCCTAAATTTCTTCAAAAGTTAAAATATCATTGGTCGGAGGAACCAGAACACCATCATATCGAAGGCTGGTTATAGCAGTAAAATTGACCGGACCACTTGTCATTTCTCCAATGGGCAAGTGAAAAGTGTGGGTTGTGTCCAATCATCGTTCTGCAAGTGCCTGGACTACGCTCCGGTCTATCTGATACTCCTCGGATGGCAATTGTAAGATGAAGTGCTTAAAGCCGCAATCTCGGATAATCTGCCTTACCCGAGAAGGCACTACATCGTACCATTGTCGGGCTTTATAGATACACCCTTCGGCCCGGACAACGCAACGATCATGCTAACACGGAGCCAGGTAAGTTAATACAAGGTAAGTACATATTATCCTATATGCTTAAATTAATTTGTTTTTCCTAAATTTTCTGAAAAGATAATAATATATAAAAATATAAATAAAATATAAAGAAAAACACAATAGATATAATAGAAAATAATAAAAAAATATATAATAATAATAAAAAAACAAACAACAAATACAAAAAAATATAATAACAAAAAAATATAAATAAAACAAAAACAATAAAAATAAAAAATAATAATAGAAAGATGAAAAAGACAAAAAAAAAACGAACAAAAAATTATAAAAAATAATAATAAAAAAGGAATAACAGAAAGACGAAAAAAATCAAAATAAAAAATAATTACCGCGCTCTTTTGGTTGGAACTACGATGAAGCGGCATCTCGGCTAGTAGATCTATATTTTCATCTTCATGATGCCGAATAAACTCTAATAACTTAGCATTAGAATGAGTCCCTAACCTTGAAGCATGTATTTTTTTTTGAAAACTATGCGCTAAATTTGAAAGAATTTGAGAGAATTATAGAAATTGAGAAATCTTGCTGTGAATCGAATGAAAGAATTAGTTGGTTTTTATAGAGAAACGGCAAGGAAAAAAAATAAAATTCAAAAGTAAGTTTTACTGTTCATGAATAGTGAATGTTACTATTGATAAATAGTAAATTTTACTTTTTTTATAAATAGTAAATTACTATTTTTAATAGTAAAATACTATTTTCTACTATTTATGAATAGTAAGTTACTATTTATGAATAGTAAATAGTGCATGAACGGTGACTACATAGTAAATAAACAGTAAATTCAATTATTCACTTTAATCATTCAAATGCTTGCATGTGTATAAATATTTTTACACGCAGGGGGCAAGAAGAAGACATGCATAAAAATGAGCCAAACATTTTGAAATCAAAAAATTATTAGCTTGGGTCCAGAACCCAAATCTTCTTTAGGTTCAAAACCTAGAATCTCTTTTAAGTCCAGAACTTAGCTTTGGTCCAGAACCCAAATTATCCTTAGGTCCAGAACCTAGAATCTCTTCTAAGTCCAGAACTTAGCTCGGGTTTAGAACTCAAATTTTTCTTAGGTCCAGAACCTAGAATCTCTTTTAAGTCCAGAACTTAGCTCTGATCCAGAACCCAAATTTTTCTTAGGTCCAGAACCTAGAATCTCTTTTAAGTCCAGAACTTAGCTCGGGTTCAGAATTCAAATTTTCCTTAGGCCCAGAACCTAGAATCTCTTTTAAGTCAAGAACTTAGCTCGGGTCCAGAACCTAAATTTTTCTTAGGTTCAGAATCTAGAATCTCTTTTAAGTCCAGAACTTAGCTCGGGTCCAGAACCCAAATTTTCCTTAGGTCCAGAACCTAGAATCTCTTTTAAGTCCAGAACTTAGCTCGGGTCCAGAACCCAAATTTTCTTTAGGTCCAGAACCTAGAATCTCTTATAAGTCCAGAACAAAAAATTATCCTTAGGTCCAGAACCTAGAATTTTTTCTAAGTTCAGAACTTAGCTCGGGTCCAGAACCCAAATTTTTCTTAGGTCCAGAACCTAAAATTAAGACATTAGGTCTAGAACTTAAAATTATCCTTGAGTCCAGAACTCGAACCGGGTCCAGAACCCAAAACCTCAACCATCTCAAAAATTAAGTCTTATTGCTTTTCACTCTCTTTCACTAAAGGCTCAGATAATTCAAGTAGGGGGCAAACTGTAGACCCTTAATTTTTGACCTAATCCGGTCCAATATATTTTAATTAGTTTGTCCAACATATTTTAATTAGTCCAAAATAATTTTTGTTATCTTAATTAAATAATATTTGCTTTAGTATTTAATTTTATAGTTAATAAAAAATAAAAAATAATAAGAAACAAATAAAAAAAAATCAGCGACGAAAAATTTCGTCGCCAAAAAGAGTTGCGGCGAAATGGCCTTGGGGCATTTCGCCAGTAAGATTTTCCTGCGGGCGAAATGGCCAAAGCCATTTTGCCCGCAGATTATTTTTGCGGACGAAATGGCCAAGCCATTTCGCTCGCAGGAAAAAACTGCGAGCGAGCCAGGGCCATTTCGCCGCAACTCTTTTAGATGATAACAAAATGTGACAAAGCATACTTGTCCTACTGATTTTGTTCAAATTAGACATAGACAAGCTAGTAGTTAAGTGGTTGCCAAGTGTATAAAAAGAGATTAATAAATCTTGGAAAGGTTTTCAAACCCAGAGATGTCATCGATGATATATGTAAGGCATTTGGTGTTGAAGTTAGCTACTCTATAGCATGGAGAGGACGAGAGTATGCTTACAAGAATATCAGATTGTGTACTTTGGAACAATCTTTCTTTATTCTTCTTGGATACTTGCATATGCTTAATCTACATCTATACTATAGTGACGATAAAAGATTTTGTTATCTTTTCTTCATTTTTTTATGCTTCGATTAAAAGTTTCCAATACTGTAGACTTGTAATTACCATTGATGGCACTATTTTAAAAGAGAAATATCATGGTGTGATTTTTACTATTGTTTTTCATGATGCGAATCAACAAATATTCCCATTGGTGATTTAGAAAATGACGCATCATGGATATAGTTCCTTGAAAAGTTGAAAGGATCTTTCAGTGAAAGACTAAGTCATGTTATTATTTCTGACAGACACTGCAACATTCAAAAGGCAGTAGCAGATGTTTTTCCAAATACATTCCATGGGATATGCAAGAACCACTTTTTAACAATGTGAAATGTAAGTTTAGAAATATAACGAAGGACCTTGAAAAGCATTACCATAAAACAACTAAAGCATACAAAAGTTAGGATTTCACTAAACTATTTGGTTCTTTCTGCATTGCTGTCCCTAGTGCTAACAAATATTTAAAAGTTGTTGTTTTGAGAGGTGGACAGAGTCGCATATGAATGAAAGGTGGTACAACATCATGACCACTAATATTTTAGAATCTATCAATGCTGTACTTGTCAAATCCAGAGAGCTTCTAATGACTACATTTGTGAATGAGATCAGATTTATGTATTTGTAGACATCAGAATCTGGCACTTTATATAATATCGAGCTCGACAATTTCACTCTTGAGCTCAATAGTTCTAGTGGATTGTTTAGTAAAAGGATAAGTGGATCAGATTCAATGAACTCATCAAGAACATTTAATAACGAGCTCGACATTACACTTAGTGTTGATTTTGACAATTCTCAAAATTAGATAGCAGCCTATGTATATAAAAGTCTAGCTACCACTTCTAATCGGGATGACCTTTTTTGGATAGCCAATAGGAGACACTTGGAGAAAATAGCCCACCAACAGCAGCACAGACAACCATACTTTCTTAGTCAATCAAACAATGCCAAAGGAAGATCATCGAAATTAGTGAATCACTGTAAGTCAAATTCTCTTGGCAATAAGCTTTCCACTCTTTACATACATACTTTTTCTAATATTTCATACTTGTCATTTGATACCCGGTCCATATCAAAATGAAAAAAATGTAATCAAAACATTATACATGAATAAAAAATTTATATGAAACTCTATGATCATGTTCTAAAATGAGAAAACCTTAAAGATAAATAAAGAAAAAGAAGAGAAAATAATACTTGATAATGAGGTGATGTCCTTTTTGGAATCTTACCAACGTCTTTCATAAACTTACATGTTCTAATATTAAGAAGAAGCTGGATAAAATGACTTTTTATGAACTTTTCACTGAAATTAGTCAAAGTGACTGATTCTGTCCTCCATTGATGAAAGTTGTCGAGCTCGTTATTCCTTGAATATCGAACTCGACATTATCCCTAAAAATACATGTTTTATTATATTATTTACTATTCCTTTCTTTTTTTTAGTTTTTGTCGAGTTCAGTATTATAATAGTGTCGAACTCAATGGTATTTCCTATATATTATTTAAATTGTTCTTTCATGTTTTCTATTCCATTATTCTATAATTATACTAATATCATCATCCATACTGCATCTAATATCATTAATTAAATAACTTTTCTGATCCAATGTACATAGGAATTTAATATATTTACCCCTTTTTTTAGAATAATGTGTATGATTTATTCAAAAATGTATTGTAAATAATTGTTCTCTTTTATTTCGGTGGTTTGTATGAGCATGTTTCCATTTCAATGGGTGCTCATAGGCTATTTCCGTAAATATACACATTATGTGCATCATTTTATACTGTGATAAATTTTATACTTTTGTGTCATCTTTGTTTAACATTTTATTTAATATTTTAAATACTGAGAAAATATTAATTTCTCTTATTTTTTGAGTAATTTCCTTAAATACAATTGGTCTATATAAAAGTATGCAATAGACAAAATTTACAGCCTAGCCACCATTACTATACAGCCAAGCAACAATCATATACTATTCCACTAACTCATTTAGTTAATCAATCCTTTATACAACTAAGTATCACAACACTCCTCTTCAAACTGGAGTATACAAATCATAGGCTCCAAGCTTGCCATAAATATATTTGATTCTTGGTCCTCTGAGAGATTTAGTGAGTATATCTACTAGTTAATCATTAAAATTGATGAAGTCTATGAAAATACAACCTAACTCGATTTTCTGTCCAACAAAATGATAGTCAACTTATATATATTTGGTTCTTTCATGAAAAACTGGGTTAGAAGTAATGTGAAGTGCAACTTGATTGTCACGTATCAGCTTTATACTTTCGATTTCTTTCCATTTTAATTCTTGAAGAAGTTGTTTTAACTAGATGAGTTTGCATGTCGCAAGAGCCATAGCTCGATACTCTGCTTTAGCACTTGATCTAACAACCACTTCTTGCTTTTTTGCTTTTCTAGGAAATCAGATTCCCTCTAATCATAATACAATATCCTGAAATGGACCTTCTATCAGAGGGAGAACCTTCCCAGTAAGCATTGGAGTACCTAATGACCTAGTTATGACTTTTATTTTTATATAGTAATCCTTGTGCTAGTGCTCCTTTAAGGTATCTAAGGATCCAAAATACTACATCCTAATGATCATTACAACGAGCTTGAAGAAATTAACTTATTACACTAATTGCAAATAAAATATGAGGTCGTGTGAGTGTCAGTGTGAGTGGAGATTTTTGCCCCACTCCCGGTAGAATGGTTCTTGCGACTTTGACATTGTTAGGCTCTGGGCCTTAGAGGACATAGGCCTAGGTCGAGAGAATTGGAGTCGCCACCTGAATGGCCTAGAAAAAAAATAAAAGGGGTGGATGACTTGATTCCTAAGGAATCTCCAACCCCCTAATGGGTTCAAAAAGTTAGATGTGCTTGGGGAAGGTGAGTGTAGACCCTTAATTTTTGACCCAGTCCGGTCCAATATATTTTAATTAGTTCAAAATAATTTTTGTGTTGTCCAATATATTTTAATTAGTCCAAAATAATTTTTGTTATCTTAATTATATAATATTTGCTTTAGTATTTAATTTTTATAATTAATAATAAATAATAATAATAATAATAAAATAAAAAAATAATAAAAAAAATCGACAACGAAAAATTTCGTCGCAGAAAAGAGTTGCGGCAAAATGGCCTTGGGCCAATTCTCGCCAGCAGCCCGCAGCCAGCTGCGGCAGTTTTTTCGCCAGTGCATTTTTTCCGCAGCAGTTTTTGCCAGTGCAATTTTTCGGTAGCAGTTTTTTTCGCCAGCGAAATTTTTTCGACGCAAATTTTTTCGAAATAAAATACAATTAGGTTTCGGTTTCCTTTTCTTAATCATTGTTAGATTCCGTGAATAACTAAAATTAATCATAAAATTCTTCTATAAATAAGGACAATAACAACACAAAAAGGGGATCGGATTTGGGGAGGTGAAATTTGAGACCGAAATTGAGGAGGAAAACTTTGAAAAAAATTGGATTTTAAAAGTTCCTTCTGGCAGTGAGATTAAGGGGACTTTTGAGAGAGCAAACAAGCAATTCAATCCATCAAAGGCAACAAAACTTGTCTTTGTTCTTGTTCATCCAATAAGTGATTTTTGGTGGAACCAACAAATGAAGGTATGAATTTCTTTATTTATTTTTTCTTCACAGTAGCATGAATCATCCAATTTTCTTTTGATTCAAAAAACCCTAGAACCTTAATTCACCTTTTCTAAAGCTTAAAAACCTTAATTCGTTTCTTTGTTTTTCAAAAATCTTAAAATAGTTGTTTTTATTTCTTCAAAATCTTAAAACCCTAATTTGCTATCCAATTTTTCAAAACCCTAAATTGAATATGTTTCTTTCCAAAAACCCTAAAAAATATCTTTTTTGTTTCTATAAACCTTAAATCATTTTGTTTATTTTCATAAAACTTCATAAAACTATAAGCCTTTTTACCCTAGTTCTAAAATTCAAAAACCCTAATTCAACTTTAGAATCAAGACAGTAACTTCAAACCAATTATTCTAAACCTTAGTTTTCTTAAACCCTAATTTTTCTAAACCCTAATTCTTTAAACCTTAAAATCTTATAAACCTAAATTCAAACACAGTAAGCCAAAACAACAATCCAGTGACTGTAAATCATATATCCAATGTTTTAAAGTGTTCAAACCCTAATTTCATGATTTCACTTCTCAAACACTAAATTTGGTTAATCAAAGAACTTTATCAACCTCTTAAATTGTAAAACTTTAATCCATTTCAATTCCTTTTAAACTCACAGTAGCTTAAACCCATAAATTCTAAAACCGTAAACACATTAAATATATAATCTTAAATAGAAACAGTAGCCCTAATTTGAATCCTTATTTGCTTTATTTAATTTTATGTTTGACTATGTAGTCTATTATATGCTTTAATTGATTTTCAATGCTTTGTTGATTTATTTAAGTTCAATGCTTAATTTAATTAGTTTATCATGGATGAATATTTATTTTATATTTTGATTGATATCTTTGATGAATGGTTTATTTATGATGAATGGCTTATTTACTTTTATCGATTTATTTAGATTTCCAAATGTTGTAAGAGGTATGTTTCCACTTGGTGGGTACCTCATTAGTTAAATATCATGTAATTTAAAGTGCTTTTCTATTTTAGAACCAATGTAAAGGACATGTTTATATCTTTTGGTGGGTGTCCTATTTAGGCATGAGATGTAAGGACATGTTTCCATCCTCGGATAGGTATCCATTTATTTGCTTTGATTGGACATTGTTTTGATTTTTAATATATCGATACTTTATTTTAATTGTTGTGTGTAATATGGATAATATTGTTATATTTAAGAATTTTATAATATTAAGACCTGTAAAGGAGGCTGGTTCTAATGAACCGGGCGTTGTGGGGGTGCTGGGCCATTTCTCACCTTCCCCACACGTACCCAACTTTCCAAACCCGTTAGGGGGTTGGGGATTCCTTAGAAATTGAGTCATCCACCCCTTTCTTTTTCCCTGCCCGTCCGGGTGGTGACTCCATTTTCTCCGGACCTAGGTCCGTGTTCTCTAAGGTCCCGAGCCTAAACAGTGCCGAAGTCGCAAGAACCATTCCACCGGGAGTGGGGGCCAAAATCCCTACTCATAGTGAGAAATGACCCAGCACCTCTAAAATGTCCGATTTATTGAAACTAGCCTCTTTTTCAGGTCTTAACATTATTAAAAATTTAAATTATTATAAATATTATCCGTACTATACACATAATTAAATAAAATAAACATTCATTTATAAATAAATAATTCAAAAAATACAAAAATACAAAATAATAAAATGGGCACTCACACACAGTGGAAACATAACCTTACAAATATCCAAAAGTCCAGAAAATAATTAAAATAACTTAAATTAAAATACAAATAAATAATAAGGCATCCATAAAGTAGAACAAATGCCTTTTACATCAATCCTCTTAAAAATAGAATTAAAGCAAATAAATAATCATAAATATAAAATCACTAAAAAAACATGAATATCACATAAATACATAATATTCATCATACCAACATCATAAGCATGAATTAATTCAAGACAATGGAGAGATAAGAACAAACAGAAAATGCTAATAATTAAAACACCTTTACAGTAATTAAAAAATCTAAATAAAACAAATCAGGAAACAATCAATAGTTAAGATGGTAAAATCCTAAATTTTTGTTCAAATTAAGAATTCATAACTTAATTAACATTGATTTTAATCCAAAATTAAAAATAACTTTGATTTAATAGTAAATGAAAAAATCTATTTAGAAGAACACCGAAAATTATCCATTAAAAACAAAAATAAAAAAACATAATAAAAAAACTACATCTCATGGTGAGCTCGCCATGAGACATGGCATGGCGAGCTTGCCCGTGCCTCAGGTTTGTTATATTCTAAAAAGCCAGACTTTATTTGCTCACAGAAATATTTATTTTAAAAAATACAGACATTGTGCAAGATAAAATAAAGTCACAGCTTATGTAAATTCATTATTAGGCATAAAGTCTTTAAGCAAACCTAATCAATCTACTGATTTGATCCTAGAATATTGAATTAAGAAATTCGTATTATACCTTTCATGCATATTCTCAACTATCAGTTCCAAGATATAGTCAAGAGAAATTTCAGAATAGCCAAAATAATCAAATAATCAAATGAACATTATAATATAAAATTCTTTCATATAAAAGGTTAAAAATTATATCGATGTTGTCGATTCCACCAATTTTTAGCCTAGACTCTATAGAGCTCAAGCTTTGCCGTCTGCAGTAGCAAACATTCTTTGCTAATTTGGTATGAAAGTTTGCCCTTCTACTCTTGAAATTGAGCTCCTCCAGTAATTTTCTACAGTTGAAGAAGCAATTTTTGTTTTTTTTTCTTGGTGATTTTTTTTCTTTGTGTTTTCTTTGTTTTTCCTCTATTTTGTTTCTCGTGCTTTGTCTCTTTTGTTCTCTCCTTTACGTTTTCTATCTATCCTAAAAAATTGATCCTCTTTCTTTTTTTAATCTTTCTCTTTTTTTTTGAATCCCAAAACATCTTATCTTCCAATTTTTCAATATCAAAAATTTGATTTTATTTTATTTTTAATATAAAAATCTGATCTTAAAAATTTAATTTCAAAAATCTAATCTCTTTTAAATTTCAAATCAACAGATGGGAAGGCCGAGCAGTGGCAAGCTCGCCATGTGATATGGCAACTTCACCATGTGACATGGCGGGCTATTCCAGACACTTGGTTTTATATTTTTGTTCTTTTTCTACTTTTTGCCATCACTATTTTTGATTAATTAATAGATTGGTGAATTAACTAATTAATTAACAAATTAATTGATATTAATAAATTATTACTTAACAAATAGATTAATGTTTGATATTTTTCAGTGCCAAAATAATGGGTCTACAATAAGGTAGTTTAATTTTTCAACTAACATCCAATATCTTCCAGGATCTTTTAATGGCTCCCCTTGTACAAGAACCAACTTCAAATTGGGATCCACAGGAGTATCCATAGGCTTGCAATCTAGCATGCCTATTTCTTGTAGTAAATCCAGGATATACTTCCATTATGAGATAATAATCTCTGCTTTTGATTGTGCCACTTCAATGCCTAGAAAATGCTTCAGTTTTCCTAGGTCTTTGGTTTGAAAGTGATTGCAAATTCCATCATGATCATTGCCTGTTATGACAATGTCATCGACATTGACAACTAGATAGATGCATTTCCTATAAATATCACGTATGAAGAATATTGAATGATCAAATTGACATAGAGTCATTCCAAAATCCTAAATCACTGAACTAAACCTTCCAAAACAAGTTCTTAGGATTGGTTCAAACCATAGACTGATCGTCTTATTTGACATACCAATTGAGAGTCTCCTAACCAACAAATCAAGAAGGTTTCTCCATATATACTTCTTTAGCTAATTCCCCGTGAAGGAATGCATTTTTAACATCAAGTTCGTAGAGAGTCCAATGGTGCATAATGACCATAGAAATAAAAAGTCGAACATAAGTAATTTTGGTCACTAGAGAGAAGGTGTCATTGTAGTCAATGCCATAAACCTGAGTGCAGCCTTTAGCAACAAGGCACACTTTCAATCGATCAAGTTATCTATTAGGTCTAACTATCACAATAAAACACCCATTTTCACCCTATCGTAATTTTTCCTTCAGGCAGCGTAACCAACTCCCAAGTTTCATTACTGTGTAATGCTATCATTTTCTCCATCATTGCATCTCGCCACCCTGGTTGTTGTAATGCTTTATTCACAGTCTTAGGAATAGTGATATTAGACAGGGTAGAAATAAAAATATTATATGTGGATGATAAGCGATGGTAGGTGAGAAAATTATATAATAGATGTGGATTACGAGTGGAATGAAATATCTTCGCAGATGGCAACATATGGTGCTTTTGCATCTGTTATTGGCATGACTGGAGTAGGAGAGTTACTAGGATTTGGTACTGTACCTATATCAGAAGAAGGACCGATCTTATTAGTAGGGAGATAAGGTTGTCTTGAGTAAACTCAAAGGAATGGGGATGGATTTTGTATTGTTGAATCAGTTTATTAAGAAGGGAGACTTAGAATTGGAAGAACATTAGAGATGAATTTTTTGTTTTTGGGAATTGATGACAAATATGGTGATGACTTAAAAAAGACTACAAAATGTGGTATTTCTTTGTTATTGGATCATAGCATTTGTAGCCTTTTTGAAGCCGTGAGTATTCCAAAAACACACACTTGGTGGATTTAGGCTTGAGTTTTTCCTTCACTGGAGTGTGATCATGAACAAAATAAGTACAACCAAACACTTGTAATAGTAAGCGATAAGGATCTTCTCCTTGAAATAAAATAGAATGAGGGGTTTGGTGTTGTAATACTGAAGACGACATTCTATTGATTAAATAACAAGCAATAAAAAAAATCACCCCAAAAATGAAGTGGAACATCATAGTGAATAAGAAGAGTATGGATTGTTTCAATAGGATGTTGATTCTTACATTCTACATCCCCATTTTGTTAAGGAGTGTAAGTACAAGAGATTTAATGAGTGATTCCTTGTGAAGACAAAAAATGGAAAAGGAAGAAGACAAATATTCCTTACTATTATCACTGCGTAAAATTTTTATTGAAGCATTAAATTTATTTTGGACTTCTGCAAAGAATTTTTGAAATATAAAAAAAAGATTAAAATGATTTTTCATTAAATATACCCAAGTGCAATGGGAATATTCATCAATAAATGTAATAAAATAGTGAAATTCTATAGTTGTACTGACTCGACCTGGATCCTATATGTTTGAGTGGACTAACTTAAATGGACATGTTGCCCTATTATTAACTCTCTTGGGAAAAGAGATATGAGTTTATTTTCTAAGTTGACATAACTCAAACTCCAAAGAAGACATGGTTGAAAGACTGGGAGTGAGTTTCTGAAGTTTGTGAAGATTTGGATAACTAAAGCGGTGATGAAAAAGGTCGATAGGGTTGATTAAAGTGAAGGCAACTGGTGAGTTTGGGTTATAGAGATGATATAGGCCTTGTGACTCATGTCCTATTCCAATCGCCTTCCTCGTACTCTGATCCTACACAATAATAGAATTAGCTACAAAAGTAATAGAACAATTAAGCTTTTTTTTGTCAATTTACTGACTGAGACAAGGTTATAAGGACATCCAAGAGCAAACATGACATTATTCAAGGAGGTGAAAGGTAATTGAATATTTAAAATTCCCTTAATTGCAGTTTGTGATCCATTAGCAAGAGTAACATTAGATGAAGTGGAAGCACAAATAGTAAAATATTTTTTATTACAAGAAATATAATAAGAAGCATCGGAGTCTAGTATCCAAGGGCCAAGAGGAGGACTGTTAGTAACACAAGCAATGGATTTACCTGATTGTGAATTACCATTCTATTTTGTAGCATGATATTGCAAATACTCATTAAGTTGCCCTAATTAATATAATGGAGTTTGATTGTTGGGTTTTGTATCAGATAGAGGTAGTAATCCGTCTCCCTGAGTCTGAACCATATGAACTACAAGTTAATTATTACTAGAGTGGTTATTCCATAATGGATTGCCATGCAGGGCCCAATTAGTTTCCCGAGTATGGCCATTTCTGTCACAACTAGTGTAGTGAACCCTTGAGCCATTTCCTTTGCTTCTCTATGGACCTCCATGTTTAGAATGAACAGCTAAACTAGATGATTCTATCTCGCCATTTAATGTTGTAGTTGAGGAAATCCACATGAGCAGAGCGAAGACATCCTCTAATAAGGGAATAGTGGAACTTATCAAAATTTGTTCAAAAATTGAAATCAAGTTGGGTTTTAGTCCAATCAATGACAAGACCATAAAGAATTTATTTCTTTGTTGATTTTGTTCAGTAATCTTTTCAGATAACATATTTTACAAGATTGAAATAAAATAAGTAATTTCACTTCAAGAGAATGCCACAACAAACTACATAATTGAGCATCAATTTTGGTCAATGATGTCTTATCTTTATCATCCATATCAATAGCTCATTTTTCCATATGATCACTATAGCCCTAACCCATAAACTATAACTCAACAAATGCAACCCATGATACATAATTATCACTACCACGTAATTTGACAGTAGTAACAATAGGAGTACCAAAAATAGAGAAAGGTTGTTTGATCAAACCTGAAGTGTCTGACATTATGGATTACTGGATGCCTCTTTTAGACTGAACAAAGGATACCTGATGGCAAAAAACACCTTAGTTAAGCTATTGCCAATAAGTAGCCATAAGAAATTATCGTCGAAAAATCTAAAGCACACCACTAATGGATTGAAATGAAGAGTTAACTCTACTGGACGAGTTGTGTCGAAAAAGGGTCATTGGAAAGTGCCCATATGTCGGTGCATGGATTTATGGTCAGTTACTTCTAGCGGCGCTTGTGGTCCTACCCATAAGATTCTGGCAATGGAACTTCAAGGAATAGTCGAATTAAGGGCGGCTATTCTTCTGGGTGTGGTGGTGAGAGAAGAAGAATCACTCTTTATGGTAATTTAAAGAAGCAGTGGCTCTTTACTTTTGAAAGAAGTCGAAAGAAAGAGAGATAAATCTAGAAAAGAAAAAAAAAGAGAAGAATGTGATAGAAGAAGAGAGAAGGCTTGGGTTTCAAACCCTAGGCTCTAATACCATGAGAAATAATAGTTTCTCTTATTTTTTGAGTATATTTTCTTAAATACAATGGGTATATATAAATAGGAAAAGTATGCAATAGACAAAAAATACAGTCTAGCCACCATTACTAGTCAATCTGGCAATAATCATACACTAACCCACTAACTTATCCAGCTAATCAATCCTTTATACAACTATCTCAACACTAACATTTGAATCATGAAAGAGGCCGATCTTTTGCAGATCGGGCATATGACAAAAATTAGAAAGGATCCCTCATTCTTGTTATTTTCATATATACTTAACTTCTAAAATACTGAAAAGTGGGGTTTAACTTCTAAAATCCTGAAAAGTGGGGTTAGAGATTCCTTGTAGAATCAAGAGTATGCTACCCCTTTATTATTTTTCTCAGTTCCATCGGGTAGCAACTCCATTCTCACAGGCCCCTATTTGTTGGATCCATGAGGTTTAAAATTAAAAATCATTATTCAAAATATCAAATATAAGTGTGGACGGACCAGGTGCCCACAGTGTCAAAGATGGTTTTTTGAACGTCAAAATAAATTAGAGAAGTGCACTGCAAGTGTGGCAATGAATGTTGAGAGAAAATTGAGAAAGAGAATGATGTGAGCAGAATGTAAGTTCTATTTCAATTATATTTTGAAACAATGAGGTATTATTTTTATATTTCTTATTATTATCTTTATCATGCATTCACTATTTTACATAAGCAAGATGCTAATAATATGAAATATGACGTCTTTGACATTGACAAAAACTTTTGCTTCAATATGTCATTACAATCTTGTTATCATAAGAAATTTTAATTAGATCAACTTCACTGTGTGCGTACTCAAGTAATTGTGAGAAATAGAGACTTCGATGCTTACGATTTGTGTTCTCAATACTATTCATGAGATTATTTGTACGAAACATATAAAGATGTCATAAATCCCATCCCTCACATCACTGATTAGAATTTACCTAATCACTTTCAAAAAATTACTACTCTACCCTCGAATATTCGAATGTCAATAAGCAGACAAAAAAACACATAACTCCTTCTTTAGGTAAGGACAAAACTCACCGAAATGCAGTTGTTGTCATAAGAGAGGTTATAATAGATCTTAATGTTAAAATCCAATAATGTTGTACAGTAATTTTGAATTAGCGAATGTAAAAAAAAAAAAAAAAGGTTGTTGTATTCATCATTGAGATCTCTAATTTAATGTTATTACATATGTGAATGTTATAAAATTTTATTTTATAATTGAATTATATAAATATGTATATTGTAAGTGAATGTTTTAAATATTGATATATTTTAATGATTGTATTTCAATCATTCTCCCTATAAGAATTTAAATTATGACAGAACATTCATGTTGTGCTATTTTAGGGGTTGTTAAAAGTTCTACTATTTAATGATTTTGTAATCATTCTCAAATCTCATTATAGGATTTTAAATTATAACATATGTTGTCTATGTCATGAGCTGTTGGTGATGTTTGGAGCTGATAGGGGCTATTAAATGCTCACACCCTAACAAACCCTAACAACCTCTAATATATATAGTAAATTACACCCGTTATCCCTGAAGAATTTACTAACATATATTATCATCCCCCAAGTCTAAAATTCACACTAATAATCCCTGAAGTTCTCACTTTTGCAATATTATAATCCTGACGTTATTTTTTTTGTCCGCTTCACTAATGACAATCCTTTGTGGCACCATAAAGGGTTGCTATGTCACGTCGAGAGATGACATGGTGCTACATCCCACGTTACGTCATCTTCTAACATTTATTCCTTAAAAATCAAATACATAGAAGAGAGGTGCAGGGATCAAATCCATACACCTCTCACATTAAAGAGGAGTGCTTTAACTATCAAGGCTACATACCAATTTGTGTGAATAAAGTTACTTTATTTATATTTTAATTGTAATTTGCTGAAAAATTATAAACTACAAAGTAATTCCATATAATTATTAATTTTTATTATTATCTAAAGTTTAAATATTTATAATTAATTATAATATTTTAAATTAATTTTATAATATTATTTTTAATATTTATAAAATTATAAATTATTATTATTATTATTATTATTACTGTTTTAATTATTAATTTTACATAGGATTGCCGTTAGTGAAGCGGACGGAAAAATAACATTAGTATTATAGTGTTACAAAAGTGCGAACTTTAGGAATTATCACAAGGATGACTGGTATAATTTACTCTTTGTAAAAGCCCTTTAATAGTTATGTTAATATTTTTTTATTGTTATTATGGGCTATTATAAGTTGTTAGGGTCTATTAGGGGCTGTTAAGTTCTCAACCCCTTAATAGACCCTAACATTTATCAACCATCAATGCCAGACCTGAATAGGCAATAAAAAATGATAATAAAAGAGACCATATATTCCAAATATCTTTGAACAATCCATTTGAATTATACTTCAACACTACATATATCAAAAAATCAATCACCATCCACATCAGTCCTTAATAGATAGCAAAAAATGATTCTAAAAGAGACTCTATTTCAAATATCTTTGACCAATCCAATTCAATTATCTTTCAGCACCATATATATCAAAAATCAACCACCATCCACCTCAGACTTGAATAGACATTAGAAAATAATTACAAAAGAGACTATCTATTTCAAATATCTTTGAATAATCCATTTCAATTATCTTTCAACACTACAATTTCTAGCAAAAATAAAAACATTCTAATATCCAAACAAAAAATTTATATATAGAAAAATAAAATTATAAACTGTCATGATCAAAGTATGAATCACTCATCATCACTACACCAAGCGCCACTGTTCATGTTAGCAGCATGAAACTACAAACTCACTATTGTGTAGTATCTCATATTAGCTATGTGATCTTGTGTACAGTTCCAAAATCAAGTCCATCTATCATAAAGAACTCTATAAATTTAACAATAAAATAACCACAGTCTAGACTATAAACCAAGAAAGATAAGTCATCAAAGAGACTATATGATTTATCTATAATATTATAATATCCAAATAATAATAACAATAATAGTAGTAGTAGTAGTAGCAACAGTAATAATAATAATAATAATAATAATAATAATAATAATAATAATAATAATAATAATAATAATAATAATAATAATAATAATAAAAGATAATTAGAGAGAGGATGCTGGTTTTGGGATTTGAAAATGGATGAAAAAAAAGAGATTTGAAATATGAAAAAAAGTAGGAAAAGTTGATTTAAAAAATAAAATAAAATATATAATATTATATAAAAATATATTTTAATTAATAAAATGAGATGTTGGATTTTATTTAATTAGTTGGGAAGTTGATTGTGGATGCATTAGGAAAGAGAATGAGAGAAAAAGGAAAAAAAGGTAGAGAAAAGAGAGAAAAAGGAAAGTCGAACCTTTGATTTATCTTCGCAGTCTAACCTTTGATCACCGCCACTTGCGTACAGTTGAATTTGTCTCAAGACGACAAATCCAGGGAGGGGTGACTCACCGCCAACCCACGTCAGAGGAAATTGTACCTCTCGTCCTAAAATGCCTTTGTTGGCTTTCGAGTAATTTTTCGGCCAACTCCAACCTTCTTACTCGGTGATACATGTACTATTAGATTTTTCTGTTCCTGAGCTTTCATTTCCTCAATTTTAATGACTAACTTAAATTTTGGCTGGAAGCTAGCCAAGACAATAGTTTTCAATACTGTTTCTGGTGAATTTCTGGTGAGTGAGAGAGAGTGATATATATTTTTGAACTCCTTTTTTTAAGATAAACACGTTCATATCCAATTTGCCATAGAATTCTTCTGATAAAAATTTCCAGCAAAACTCTAGCGAGACTGATGAGTACTTCCGGTGAGACCTATTATGTGTTAAATATTTAATTTCATCTAGCATGAAAACTATAGAATTCTTAAGGATAATAATTAAATTTTCAAAGTCCGTTTCCAATTTAGTGAATTAATTGAGTGATTAATTATATCAATTTTCTATTTTTTCAGAGATCAATTAATAATTAATTATATTAAATTTTTAGTCAGAATTTTCAATTATGAAATTACTATTTCTAGAGTCTAAAGTTATTATCATAATATTTTTTATGATATTTTATTATGTAGACCGTTCAGTACCAGACCCTATTGCTCCCGACCAAGTCATTGACTAAGTCAAACTTTGCTTAAATTGCGACTAATGCTTTCAATATATTTTCATGTATCTCATGTATTCGCACTTAATGTACATATATTTTTATTATGATGCATTATTTAAAATTTTAGAATTTCATGCATTTGTCTATGATTGCTTATTTATGTGATTAATAAAATTTGTGGTTGTTAGATTGAATTGGGAAGACATGAGACCACATAGGATGTGATTTGGATTATGAATATAAAATGATATGATATTATGATGATAAGTTTAGGACTGACATGATAATGAGAGCTTTCTTATGCTCAACGTTTCTTATCAATCAGGTAATACTGCTTGGCTAAGGTTGTGACAGTGATCCTTATGTGTATTAGATTCGAAAAGATCATATTGGATGAAGAAAGCCAAGTAAAGGGGATTAGCTCCCTGATTTGAGGTTTAGAATGGTTCTTGTGGACTAATTTTTATTCTTGGATAATTAGTTGCTTTATTATGTGTTTGACATGATGCATGAGCATCCTTCAAAGAGAACCAAGATAGGACACCGGGTTCGTATATTGGCTGGTCTCACATGATGAGTTGAGATGCTCACCCTTATCTCACTATTTTTTTAGGTTATTAGGGTGAGCTTTTGAGAGTAGTTTAATTCAGTAACCCTGCTTCTCTTCCTCGGCAGTGGAATTTCTTTATCAATTAATTGAATATGTGATTTATCAAGTATTATATTGTATTTCTATTTTACAAACTCCACAAATTTCATATTGTTGAGATTATATGACTTGATATTGAATTTTGAATGATTGATGTGATGATTTAGATATTTCTGCAATAATGATGATTTAGGCTGACTAAGGGGTCTAGTGCCTTGGGTTTCCTACCACTTAGTGTTGATCACGTGCCCTTAGGTTCAGGTCGCGACAAATATGAATTTAATAACATGTAAGAAAAATTACCCATCTTGTTATGGACATGTGTTGCGCTCATAGACGATTTTCAATTTCTTATCTTTTTTCTTTTCTAGTTCAGGCCTATGATTGAAGAAGCCAATATGGTCAAACGCTGTGGGAAGCATTTCTACAATTGGGATCACAAATTATCATTGCGTGCCTTTTTTGTTAGGCATATTATGTGAGTCAACAAAATTAATTTTCTACTTTGTGAGATGAATTTCAATAAGAAACCAATGCATGCTATATCAGTTTACTAAGAGATATATAGTGTTTACATTTTGCACCGACTTCCAATATTGCATATCACCTCTCATAAATTTCAAGATATTAACTAGAGCTTCCTAATCTCTTTTTTGCTCCATTTTATACTTAAATACAAGTATTTAGACGTAAAAAAATAATTACATAAACAATCACCGCACGCCTTACTCTAATCAAAAGCATCTGGAGAAAAATGTTATTTTTGCTTAATGTATTATAATATAATGTCGATATCCTAAAATAAAATTCAATATAACAAGTCTATTGTATAGATGAATGTTTAAATAATATGAATTGAAATAATGTTATAAGTGAATCTTACATCGTTTGTTAGCCAAGTGGTAATTGTTCGCATATAAGACAAAAATTCTTTTATTGAGATTTTATATATTGTGAAGTCATATATTTTCCCTTCGAGTCGTAGGTGATCTTGATTTTTATCTTTGCATAATATTAGTAAATGAATTTATGGAATAAAAAATTATAAACATGTTGATAGGACTCACTATTTGTTATCTTGGAAATTATTTGTCCACCATTCTTCAAAACAAGTGATTTTCAGTGGCAGAAGGAGATTGAAATGGGTTCAATCGAAGCACAGGTGTATATGAAATATCATTTTCTATCGTCTGAATGATGTAGATTCCTAATTTTGGCCCTAGTCCTAAATAAAAGGGTCCAATAAAATTCAAGAAGTCTAAACCTAGTCCTGCTAATTTTAAAAGCTTAAACATAGTTCGATCTATTTTTAAAGGCTTGAATTTAGTTTGGTCCAATTTTTAAAAAGCCTAAATTAAACCCCATCCAATTTGAAAAAGCCCAAAATAAGTCTAGTTGGACTTTTAAATACCAAGCTGAGCTAGTCCAGGGTTAAAAAGCCCACTCCATGACAAATTGGCCCAATCAATTTGCTATGAGTCCTTAATTCAGGTTAGATTCAGTTTTAGTTGTGCTTAAAGTATAAAAAGGTTTAGATAAGTAGAGATTTTTTTGAATAGGATGCAGATTAATAAGCTGAGGTCACCCTAATTATTAGTTATAAATACAAAAACCATAATCAGCGAGAGGTAGCCCAGGTTACCAATTAAACAACCACCATTAGCAAATTTAATAGCAAAAACAGAAAGCAATTAAGAGAAAAATAGAAAAAAGAATTGAGAGAGTTGCCAAGAAATTTTCAAATTATTGAAGTTTGGCCAAGAAACCAATTGATCCAGGCTTTCCAACTAGTCAAGCAGTGATCATGATTCAATAAATTTACCTTGGTGGAGCCAACAATGCAGGTATAATTTTACTAACTTATTTTAATTAAATTCCATTAATCATCTTCACTGCTTAATATGACAGAACCCTTGTTTGTTTGGTTTTGAAATCCCATGCAGTAAACCATAATTTTAGGCTTAAATTTAATTGGAGTTATAACTACATCTTAATTTGCATCTTAAACCTTAATTTTGTATGTTTTAATCTTAGTTTGCATCTTAAGCTTTAGTTTATTTTCCAAAACCTTTGCATGTTTTAGCCTTAGTCTATTTATTAAACCCTAGAATTGCATATCAAACCCTAGTTTGCATCTTAGCTTGTATGTGAAAACCCTAATTTGATTATTAGAAACCCTAAAACCCTAGTTTCACAGTCTGACTTTAATTTAATGGTGGATCCCTAATTTTAATCATTGATTTATTGATATTTTCCTATAATGGGTGATATGATTTATTGATATGATTTGTTTATGATGAATTATTTGATGATGTTTATTTATTGCCATTTGGATTTTAAGGAAGATGTAAAATGCATGTTTCCACTCCGTGGGTGCCTTATTTCAATTATGTATTTTAATTTCAAAGATTTTGGACTATTGTAAGGGATGTGTTTTAACCAATTGGTGGGTATCCCATTTAATTTATTTATATGGACATTTAAACATTTGTAAGGGCATGTTTGCATCTCGTATGGGTGCTCATTTTATTATTTGAGTTATATGATTGTTCTTTATTTTATTTACCTTTAACTACTTGTAATATGAATAATATCATAATAATTTAAGAACTTAATAATATTTAGACTTGAAAAGAATGTCGGTTCCAATGAATTAGGCATTATGGGGGCACTAGGTCACTTCTCATCTTCTCCATGCGTACTCAACTTTTCAAACCCAGTAGGAGTTAGAAATTCCTTAGGAATTAAGTCATCCACCCCTGCTATTTCTTTCTTGGCCCATCTGGATGGTGATTTCTATTCTTTAGGCTTAAGCCTGTGTTCTCTAAGGCCCAAAGCTTAATAATGTCAAAGTCGCAAGAACCATTCTATTGAGAGTGGGGGCAAAAATCCCCGCTCACACATGACTATTTGGGATTTTTCACATCTCTTTCGATTTCTGCCATCAGGTGTCCAAGGACCTCCTATATATTTTGGATTAGAAATCTTCTTCCTTTTCTTCACCACGTCCGCTTCAAAAGCAGTTTGAGTTACAATCATAAGTATGTACATCATCATTTCCACCAGAATCTTCATTGTCCTTGCAGCCATTATAATCATATTTAAAATATCAGGATAAAATTAATAAACATACACATAAATTTAAGTTTACAAAAAAACATTAGTTGTAATACTAATACTAACGTAGGTTGAGGTGTGTCTATGAGGTGTAATATGGTGATTTTTATCATGAGTGATAATGACATTTTCATTCTCTTTTATTTTGTCTTCGAGATTGTTTATTCTCACCATTACATATTTCATTTTTGAAGGGAGCTCTTTGTTTTGATCTTATAAGAGTGTATGGAGTTCATCATTTTTCTCTCTTAGTACTTCATTTTCTTCTATAAGTACTTCATTTTGATCTTCTAGTGATTTTCATCGTGTCCTAAGTAGATTTGGTCAAGTATGTTAGTCACATCTGAGGCCGAAATGCTGGAATGACCAATTCTATAAACTTTTACTAAACAATGTTGGGACTTTTGTGACTTTTTTCTTCAACTATTATCTGCTCTTTGGTTTCCTCCCCCTCCTTCACATGCAATCTAGCCTCCTCATTCATATGTAATCCAACTAAGTCTAAATAATTAATTTCATTGGTAGACATTTGCAGTGGAATCATCCTTAAATCCTATGCATGCCAAAATATATTAAGTTTAATAATATAATACAATACATATACAATACATTGCTATATAAATTGTACTTAAAATACCTGATCTAGAAGCTTAGCTTTAATATGTAGATAATGCATCTTTTTTGATAAGTCTGTTCTCCAATTAAGCATCCTCAGGGACCTATTAGATATTCTCTTCACACCATCTCTTTCTAATGCCATGAGAACCTCGATTGTATAAATTGATATTGCATCAAAGAACTCACTTAATAAGAATCATCCTTCCTTTTTCTTCAACTTCAGTATAACATCTTTAAAATTAGAGCACAAGAATTGCCAACTAAGTTTCTGCTAAGGGACATTGTTGAATGCTTCCACATTGTCAATAAGTGCTAAAATGCTTGGATCAACTTTAAACCCATAGATTTTCCAATTAGCATAAGCTCTACTAGGCATGATTTTACTTGAAGATCTTTATCTCATGCCTCATGGAATGAATCCAATGATCTCTTCCCTATAAATGTCCCACCCTGTTGTACTAGAGGTGTGCTGACCGCCTCAATCTCACCTATCCCAATGTAAGGTATAACATCCTTATACCCTATATATATATATATAACTCATATACCCTGTATACGTAAAACACATATTTAGGATACAAAGGCAATACAATAAATATCTTAAAAATTTACTATTTAAAAATAAAAATATAACTATTAAAAATTTAGCTTCAGTTGAGTGTAAAATCTCTAGAAAAATTTTGCCTGAGTTTTGTTTGTAATTTCAAAAAATCCTAAAATCAATAATACACAACTTGCAATAGAAAAAGACTCCCTAAATACAAACTTCTCCAAAGTTCAACATTTCTCCAAATATCACCACTTTAGTAATTTCATATCCAAAAGTTTTATATTTTATATACATCATTTATCTTAATTATATATATACATAACATTCCCAAAACTATTTTAATATACATATGATAATATTAATATATATAACCCAAAGTATACAAAAAAAAATTATACATATATGCAGCACCATCAATGTTGGTCTTGTGGCAAAACTCAAACTCCAAATCCCAACCTTGATCTGGACCACTTTGATATGCGGTCTGTGCGATACAATCAACCATGCTAAGCTAATAGCTTAATGGTACATACTTTAATAACATAAAACACTTGTAAAATCAGTACATGCTTCCATGACTCTCAAAATTGCATACTACCAACATAAGAAATACTTTTTAAACACTCATTTTTCATCCATTAACTCATAATATTTATAACAACATTCCACAAATACGTACATTGGGCCCAATAAATCTCTATACAATATTCAAGTTTCAGAAATATTAATTTGGCCTATCACAACTCGAAGGTTGGACGTCCGAGATCTAAGTATCATAATATATCACCCGAAGGTGCATCCCTTATCAATATCAGGGATCTGATGTCATATCATACCACCCAAAGACGCGTCCTCTATCGACACTGGGGGTCATGTGTCATATAATACTGCCAGAAGCATGCCTCCTTAACACCATAGTGTTCAACACTATTGTGTCTCTCCCAAAGGCATATAAACCGTCATATCGTATCATTGGCATGCCAACTCGACAGTACCAACCTCAATGTTCTGGAACATATAATTGTGCAAGGCAAACTTACGTATCAACATTATTCAAAATTTTCCCATGATCAACTCTTTACATGATCACCTCACATTTCATCTCATTTACCATTTCTCAATCGCGTTGCAAAACTATAAGTCACATTTACAATGTGACTCATTTCCACATTTTTAATACTAAGTGTAAATTTTCATCATTTTCCATAAAACATTGTTCTTTAAATCCACACCAATGCACAAAACATATTTTTAACTATAATGCATAAAGTAATCAATAATGACACTTTAAAGAATAACAACATTCTTTAAAGTGTACCAAAGTGAATGATGTCAAACATCAAAATACAATTACTTATAAAGTGTACCAATGTTAATAAAGTATGTACTAACCTTAAAAACTCAAAAACCAATGCAATTCCACTCTCCAACCTTTACTTCCACCAAACCCTAACCTTTCTCACTTGGTCAACTTTGCATTACTCACTCCTAAACCAAATATTAAGTAGAAATATTTCATTAGAATAATTTATATACTCATTTTATACAAAGTAACCATTAGTTTTACATTTTCGGCCTAAACTTCCATTAAAATTCTAAATTTCCCCTCACTACCTTTTCAAAACTTCACCATAACCGACTTATTTTCATCATCCAACCATAAAATCATTACATATACATCAAAATAACCTTAAAATTATATCCATCTATTTTAACAATTAAAGTCAATTTTCTCTCACTAACAAAATTATATATTATCTTGAAACCAAAGAAAATAGGTTAAAATCAAAGAAAACTTACTTGAATCTTGATAAACCTTCAAAATTCACTTGATTTCTTTAGGTTTTTAGTGAAATTTTGAGTATTTAAAGAAAAAGCCCCTCTCTCTCTCTCTCGTGAAGAAATCAGCCATGGATGTTGAAGGTAGAAGATGAAGACTTTTTTTTTATTTTTAATTTCCTTCTTCCTTGCTATCCATATATATTAATTAATTAGATATTTAATTTATTTTAATACTTTTCTCTTTTTTCCCCACCATATATTTATTTTCTTTCTTTAACTTTTATTTATTTATTTATTATTATTATTATTATTAACTTTCCAATCATAAATATGTTTATATATTTTTATATATGTGTATATATCATGTATATTTTAGTTATATAATATGTGACCAATGTTTATAGTAAGTATATGTTAGGTATATACCATGTATATACTATATATCTAAAGTATATTTTAGGTATAACTTGTGTATACATTAGGTATATACCATGTATATCTCTCTCCCAATACATTATTTAATTGTATTTAAAATTGTAGATGTTACATAAGGTAAGCCGGTTATTAAGCAGTATTCACCAACTCCCATGCAGACCGCATTATTGCCCAATTTAAATCACAACTCGCAAATCACTGGCTGGTGCACTTGATGTAGGAACATATATGTGATTAATCCAGGCCAATGAACAACTTTGTGTTTATCAATATTAAGAAAGTGTCTAACCTTATATTTATGAAATGCTTCCAATTGCATAAAATTAAAGCACAATAAATGAATAATTGAATAATAATCATACATATTTAAAGGCAACACAACACAAACATACGTTTATGATTTCAAATGAATATAGTATATATACCTTCCATTCATCTTTACCAATAACATTATAGATATCACGGACAATATTCAAACCCATATCCACAAAATAAACTAGGTGGTCCTTCCAATCAGATTGAGGGATGACATATTCAAAAGCTTGCAATATGTAAGACATTTGTAAATTACATATTCAATAAGATTGATTGATTTCATTATGATCTATAGTTTTATGTACCTTCTTCACTCCCATCTTTTCATCATTTTCTTCATCACTTCTGACTTTATCTTCATCATTGCTATCTTCAAGATCTTCATCACATAATACCAACTTTGAGAACCTCTTTTTCATATTATCCTTTTCTTCAGTTTGATCATCATCATTTCTCCTCTTAAGCATAAAATGGCTTGCAGTAGTCGATAAATCCCTTGGACCTATCATTTTAATATCTACTTTCTCAACAACAAGAGGATATTACTCACTGTTAGAAGAAGAATTTGAAGCCATGTAATCTGAAATAAAAAAATTTTGGAACATTACTTCAACTTATAACATGTGTGAGATTCTAACAAACCCTAAAAGTCCCTAAATGAAGGAGACTCCATTAAAACTCATGTAAAGGATTCTTAGAGACTATTGTAGGTCATTAGGATTGGGCCCATAACAACACCTAATAGACCTTAATAGCCTCTACAAGCCCCTAACAATAATTAACAATCCTTCACATGATGTTTAAAGAGGTTCGTAGAGATTGTTATGGTCTATTAAGGGTTGTTAGGATTGAGACCATAACAACCCTCTAGCACTCTCTAACAACCTCTGACAACTCCTAACAATAATCAATAATCCTTCACTTGATGTTTAAAGATGTTGTTAGGGGCTATTAGGGTAACAACCCTAACAGCCCTTAACAAGCCCCAACAATCCTTTACATGAGTGTTAAAGGGGAGAATTAGAGATTCTTAGTTGTTAGTGGTAATTAGGACAAGTTAGGGGCTTAATCCTAACAACCCCTAGTATCCTTTAACAGCCCCCACCCCTAGCAATCAATATTAACCCTTTTTCAATAGAAAATAAAACATTAATACAAATTTACTCCATTCATCAACATTGTTCAACCACACTCACTGCATTCATCAAAAAATCAATTTTCAACACCTAGAAATGCATAATAACTTAACAAAACATGAAGCCCACAACATATAAGACATAATTGATTCAAGTATGAACAACAATTTCCTTCAATTTCAAAAGCAAAATCATTAATATATCAATTTTTCTTTACATGCATCACTTCCCTTCCATCGAAATACACTTGAAACCCAACATACCTCATTCATTTTAAAAGAAAAAAAAAAGTAAACTTACCGATTGATTCAAGGAAGAAGCAAAAATTGATTTCAAGGTTTTCTTTCACTAATGTGCTACGGATTGATTTAGATTACTTCCTCAGATGCTCGATTTTCCCTCCTTCAAATGGTGCAAGATGAACTTTGGTAAGAAATTAGGGTTTTGAACAATGGTTTTATCATCAATGCAGGAGAATAATTAGAGAAAAAAACACAAAAGGGAAGTTGTTTTTGTTTAATTTTAAAATCCATAGTTTTCTTTTATTTAACATGGATAATGGTATTATGATAAAAAAAAAGAGTATTTAAGATTATTGCATCCATCTGCTCTTATAATTGCTTTACTATAACTGCATACCATCGTCTCTAATGCAAACTAGGAGCTTGAAATGGCAGATTTGTTGCATATATAACTTGTGAACCATCACCAACAAAATTAATGGTCCTTATGAGGTTACTTGTATTTGTTGAAGATCCATTATTCTTCACTCTCGAATTGAAAAACTAGTCTGGGCATTTGGATTGATATCCATTGAGTCATCACCTGTTGCAACAACTCTCTCAACTTCCATTTCAGATTTCAAAAAATGCTAACAGCATAGCAATAACACAAAATCACATTAAAAATTTATAGAATACCATAATAACACAACAATAATGCAAAATCACATTAGAAATTAATAGAATATCATAATAACACAATATCACATGAGAAAACAAAATAGCACATTTATAACACAAACATATTTAAATAAATTTAATTATTTTAATTAAAATAATTTTGAAAATTTTATTTAAAATTAGATAATTTTAAAAAATTAAACCCTTTAATAATTTATCCATAGATTTATTAATTTAATTAATAAAATTTATTTAATTATTAAAAAGTCACTTTATAATTTATAATTTTTTAAAAAATTATAATTAAATACAAATAAAGTTATTCTTTCAACATATAATAAAATATAGCATGAATGGTTAAGTACTTGCCCTTTTATGTGAAAGTTGTAGGGTTTGAATCTTACATCTTCATTAATTAAAGTTAACCCCTAGCGGAGCTGACGTGGTACTTGCCATATCATTACGTGTTATGTCATTTTAGAAGTTGACAGGGGCACCAATCATGTGCTACACAACTTTCCATTAGGGGGAACAGATACAAAAGAACGAAAGGATGACAACAAACTTATTAATAACTTTCTAAGGGACAACATATGTAATAATTACTCTAATTCCCATTCTGATATTCTTATGAATTTCTATTGGGCAACAATCTATAAATTTCTTTTAGCCAAACAAAAGAAGCTAAGGAGGGCTATTGAGCTGTGGAAAACAATTTTATTTTTTAAAATATTTTCTAAACAAAAAATGAAAAATAGAGATTGTTGTTTAGTTAAAAATAGTTTTCATTTAAAAAATTAGAAAATAATTTTTTATATTTATTAATTAATAATTGAGTTTTAGAAAATTAGTTTTTAGTTGTTTTCTAACCGGAGAACACGAAGTCATAAAAACTATTGAAGTTTGTTTTTTTTTTTTAAAATTTTATTCTTTTATATTTTAATATTTTTATTTGGTAAAAATATTTTTATACTTAAAAATTTGAGAATATTTTTAAGTTGGTTTTTATAATAATTTAAAAATTTTTATTTTATTTAAAATTATTATTTAATTTTAATTTTAATCTGAAAAAATATACATAAATATTTATATTTTGAAATGGTTTAAGTAATTATATTTGTATAAAATTATTTAAATATTATGTAAAAAATCGAAATTAGAAAACAAGAGTAAATAAACATGTTTTCCAATTTTCTATTTGAAAAATAGTTGAAAATGAAAATTTAAAAAATTAAGAAACAAAAAAGAAAATTAGAAAATAAAAATAGAAAATATTTTCCAGAACTAAACAAGGACTAAGTCTTTCTTTATGTAGTTTCCAATCACTCTTTTGATCATGTATGTGTAGATGCTTTAGGTCCTTTTATAAAGTCAATAAGTGGTCATTAATATTTTCTTATAATTGTAGATGACTATTCAAGGTTTATATGGTTATACCTTATGAGAAATAAGTTAGAGGCCAAATCCCTTTTGCAACTATTTTGTACTTTAGTTTCTATTCTATTTCATAAGAATATCAAATGCATTAAACAAGGCAATCGTCTTAAAGTTCAAATGTCTTTCCTTTATGCTGAAAAGGTATCCTTCATCAAATCACCAGTAAAAATCCCTCAACAAAATATCATTGTTGAGAGAAACATCAAAATATATTGAATATAGCCATATCCTTATTATTTCAAAATATGCTGCCACTTTCCCTTTGGCATGAGACAATAACTCTTGCAATTCACTTGGTGAATAGATTACCTATCCCTATCCTACAAAACAAGACTCCATTTGAGGTCTTATTTTCTAAACCTTTAGATTACGCTCACCTTAGAGCTTTTGGCTGCTTATTATCTTTTGCATCTACTCTGGATAACCCAAGAAATAAGTTTTCACTAAGAGCCAAAGAAAGTTTGTTTATTTGGTATAAAAGGGATACAAACTCTTTAATTTACAATATAATAGAGTGTTCATTTCAAGAAATATCATATTTCATGAACATATTTTTCCTTATTATGATGACATATGATCTAAACAATTTTGTTCTTTCAGTAACAAATATGATGATACTCTAGCTTCAACATTTGATTCCCTTTATTCCAATCCCCACCATACAGACTAACCAATCCCTTTCTCTCTTTCTTATTCTTCAAATATTATACATGTTGATCTAATACTCTCATCTAATCTTAGAAGATTATCCAAATTGAGATATCCACCATCTCACTTAAGTGATCACCATTGCAATATAGTGTACAATGATTTAGATTCCCATGATTCTAGTAGAATTAAAACACATCACACACTTGGCTCCCCATATCAGTTATTTATTATTTCTTTTTGTATTGGGTTTTACCAAGTTATCTGTACTTCACAAGACTTTTTTATATCCAAGTTATGACAAAAGAAGAACCAAAAAGCTATAATTAGATACCTAAAAATCCTAAATGGAAGGAGGCCATGAATGCAGGAATAAAAGATTGAAAGATAATCATACGTGGAGCTTACTGAATTACCTATAGGAAAAGTACCCATTGGATGCAATGGGTATACAGATCAAATAAATTCAAATGGCAGTACAGAGAGGTATAAAGTAAAATTGGTGTGTAAAGGTTATACATAGCAAAAGAGTGTTGATTTTATAAAAACTTTCTCACTTGTAGCCAATATTACAACAATTAGAGCTTTATTAGCTATTGCAGCAACAAAAGGATGGCATTTGTAGTAACTAGACATCAATAAGGCCAAATACATATATTCCCCTGAACTTATTTGTTAGTCAGTTTGCCTCTCAATTTTACTTGTTTAGTCAGTTTATTTTCTTGAACTTTCAATTTAATTATATAACCCCCTGAATTCACTTTTTTCTTTACTTATAAACATAAATTCACTTACTCACGCTTAGTCATTATTTTCTTAACACATAAACATATTTTCTCTCTCTAAATCCCTTCCCATTAGAATCTAATCCCTAAAATATATTTTCTTCGAATAACATACATTGTAAAATAATAAGTTAATTGCATTTTAAGAAGAGAAAATTTAAAAAATATCAAACTAGCAACAAAAGTTTCAAAAAAATACAAAAATATTAAAAAAATAGAAGAAGAAAAACCTAAAAGGAAGCTTAGAGATTAGATTTTAGGGATTAGACTTTAGATAGAAAGGGATTTAAAGAGAGAAAAAATGTATTTATAAGTTAAAAAATGTAACTCAATATGACTCAATGTGACTGAGTGAATTTATATTTATAAGTTAAGAAAAATGTGAGTTTATGAGGCTATATGGTTAAATTGAAAATTCAAAGGAGGTAAATTTGATTAAATAAGTAAAACTTAGGGGACTACACTGGCCCATCAATAATGCATTTTTTATGTGGAATTTAAATGAAGAGGTATATATGACTTCGCCATAAGTCTTTCGCGACATCCTCCAAATCAGGTATGTAAGTTTGCCATGTCTCTTTATGACTTAAAACAAGTTAGTAGACAATGGAATGCCAAACTCACAATAGCTTTGCTTTAGAAAGGGTATCATCAAAGTTCTATAGATTGCCCTTTGTTCATATAACCTAATTTAAATTCTTTCATTGCTTTACTAATATATGTTGATGAGGTGATTATTGCAAGTGAATTATTACATAAGTAAACTCTATCAAATCACATCTTCATGATGCATTCATGATAGAGGATTTTAGGTCCTTTGAAATATTTCTTAGGCTTGGAGGTCAGCAGTAGTTCTAAAAGATCACCTGAGCTAGAGAAAGTACAATCTAGAATTGCTAAATGAAGCTATTTTTTTAGCTTACAAGCTAGTCAAAACTACAATGCTGCCCAACTTGAAAATTTCTACAGAATCCCTGCTGCGATCTAATATCTCCATGCATGGAAGGTTGATTGGACAACTTCTATATCTCACCAATAGAAGGCCTGACATTAGTCAAATTGTCTAGGTTCTTTCACAATTCCTTGATCGACCAACTCAAAATCATCTCATGGTTGCACACAAAATCCTTAGATATTTGAAAGCTTCACCTACATAGGAACTATTCTCTTTAACATCTTTTTCTTTTTAAGCTGCATGACTATTCAGATGTAGATTGGAGATCCTATTATGTTAGTAGGATATTTGTAACTGGCTATTATGTTTTTCTTATCACATCCTTGATCTTATGGAAGGCTAAGAAACAAAATATTATATTCATATCATTTTCAAAAGCTAAATACATGGTTCTGGTCATGATATCTTATGAATTGCAGTGACTATTGTTAGGGGCAGATGCAAAATTTGAAGTAATGGGGGCTTAATTTTATATTGAATTTATATTTTTAAAATTTTTGTGCCATAAAATTTCTAAAATATTTTACATCCTAAAATAATAAATTTAACCATCAATAAAATAAATTAATGAGAAAAGTATAAAAAATAAATTAACATTCTAAAAATTTTTTAAATCTCTAACACAATCAACAAAGAACAAATAAAGAGGAACATTTTGTGTAGATAATGTAATTGTAATTCTACATATACATTTTTGGTTTTATATAAACAAAAAAATATATTGATATAGAAATTTATAGATATTAAAGCAAAAAATAAAATAAAAATAAAATTGAGAAATTTATATAGAAATAGCTTTGTGTTCTTTTTAAATCACACAAAGATAGAAATATAAGAGAAGAAAATTGATTGAAGAAAAAATATTTACAATTGCATTTTTTTTATAAGAAAAAAGTGATTAGAAAAAGAGAAACATAAAAGAGATAAAAAAAATTCCTAAAAAAACATTGAATCATATCAATTTAACATAAAAAATTTATATATATTTATAAACTCATAAAAATTAAGACATATATATAGTTAGAGAAAAACCAAAGGGGGCTTGAGCCTCCGTTGGCCCTAACATAAGTTCGTCCTGGCTATTGTATAACGAATCTTCACGCTTGTCATCCAAAAGCTTGCCTACGAAGTCGGTCTGTAATACACATTGAACAAAATCCATTCTTCTAAGAGATGATTAAACAAATGGAGATTGACGCCATCTCACTAGGGAATAAGTTCAAAAGTGGCTACAAAGGTTGATGCTTTTAAGGTTAATGCCTTTAGGATCCTCAAATAAATTGCCAACCTGTTCATGAGGGAACAACATTTTCTAACTTTTTCAACATTCATGTCCAAGATTCAAGTGTTGAGCATACGCACTCCTTTTACAAAATTTTTATTTATCAGTGTGAGACCTCCCCTAAGCACCTTGCTCAACTCATTGTGGAATCAGAATGCTCATTTGGAGTTGGTTCATGCAAAATTGCCCTGTTTGGTCTTCCCATGTGGATAAGCACGAGTTGAAAAGAGTCTCCACTTCAAATTTGATTTCAAAGGGTAAATTTAAAGAAAAAACCCCCTTATGACTCAAATTTAAGAAAAAGGAACTCGTTGGATTCAAAAGATGAGTCTGCTACTAGGTTTTTCACTTTAAGCAAATAAATCCAACCTTTATGTAAACCAAGATTCACAAGATAGATTTTCATGTATGGCATTTAAAAAATATGCTTGAGCAGTTATATTATGTATAAATAACTCCATTATGCATAACCATGATATTCATCCATCCACAGTACTCAAAGAAATAATTTAATATTACATTTCAAAACTAATGTAAAGGGGATCCCAACTTTTGCCCTTTTGAGTACTAGGATGGGCACACATTCCCCCAAAGAAAGTACTAAAGAAACAATATAAATACAATATTATAATGAACAACATAATACATGAGATGGACCTAAGGTTGCTAGGATTGTGGGCTCGATCGGTCGGATTGAAATTCCAAACGCTTATGCATGTCCTTTTAACATAGAAAATTAGAGCCTCATGTAGCTCTGTCCACTTGCAAGAGTTAGAAAATTAAGGTGGGGGAGGGGGGGGGGGGGGTTGATTTAGTGCTAAGGTCTTAGTGGATCTAAGGATAAGGACCTAAGCCTGACTCAAACTAGTTCAATTTTATGTTTGAAAAGATTTGATTGTTGGTAAACCAATTTAGGTTTAGGTTTAGAAAATGACTTGATTGATTAATTAATTGAAAAATGATTTGATTTATTTTGAGAAGAATTTAAATGAGTTTAGTTTAAGAAATTTACCTTCTTAAAGTATGGCTTTTGTGATGGGGGAGCTTCCAAAGTCTTCTTAAAGTTTTATCTTTGGATGAACTTGATAAACACTGGATGATGTTGATTTAATGTGAAAGTTGATAGATCTTGGCGAAAAGACTTGGTGATGTTAATTTGGTGAAATAACTAGAGCAAGATCTTGATGAGATTATTTGGGTGACCTTGACTTGAAAGATCTTCATGAGATGATTTGGGTGACCTTGTCTTGAAAGATCTTGATGGAGTTGATGATCTTGGTTTGATGTGATGAAGCTTGGAGAATGGAAGAACACTTAAGAAGATAAAAAATATTTGAGAAACGCTTAATCTTGACAATAAATCCAAAGGATTGATCAAAATGATGAATTTAGCAAAAAACCATAAAAGATTGTAAAAATCCCTAAACTATTGTAAAAAGGTATTTAATACTCTCAATGGATGAGAGGAAGTGATGGTGAGTGATGAAAAATGGTGAAAATGAGGCTCTATTTATAGGCAAATAAATTTAGAAGCGAGGAAATTGTAGGGCTGCTAGGAGGTCACCAGATGGCTTAGAAGTCACCAAATGGTCCCACGGTCACAAAATGGCTCCATGGTGATTGCACCGGCAAGTAGAGACCTCATGGTTGATCGGTTACTGCATTCTGCGCACTAAATTTTCAGAGCTTGTTTTGGGCCCGTTCAATGTCCGATTGAGATGATTCTTGATGCGTTGGAACCATAACATATTGAATTTCATATAATGGTAAATAATTATAGATTTATATCAAAAGAAGGTATGATTTGTGTAGAAAACTTTTAGAGGCTTGCTTGGGCATCCAATGCCTGATTCATGCAATTTTAGTTGCATTGGATTCATGGTCGCATGTGCTTCATCTAGGATGAAAAAAAATTAAAGGTTCACAATTAGTTAATTAATATAGTTTTTCTTGTTACTATTTTTTTTTAACAAAATTAGTATATATGAGATGCTGACTCATCACGCCTCACACACTGTGCATATAAACAATATGTGGCAAATAAGACAATTGATTTGCATTTTCCTATTATTTTTAGTTGCCACTTCTTTTGCAACAACTTCCTAAGAAATCCAAATCATAGTCCCTCTTCTCTTAAAGGATCAATTTTCACTTACTTTGAACTTGTTTTCCACCTAGTAACTTCATTATCCTTTTTAGGGTAGAGATGGTTGTGTTCCTTGGCTAATGTAACCCTCAGAAGCAATATTGAAGAATACTTGGAACATCTTTGTCATAGGAATAAGGTTCAAGGCCTTACACAACACCTCAAGTCCTTGATGCAATATGGACTAGATGAAGAAATTTATGACAAAGTGGGTGAGTGAAAATCTTATCCTAGCCTACATTTGATTGCAGAAGAAGATGTAAAATACATTAATTATTTGGAGTCTCTATCTACCCCTCAGTATTTAGTGCTATGGAGATTATTTCATGAGGCTTTGGAACTAGATGACAAACTTTGATTTATTTTCCATGTTACCTCGTGACTAAAGAAAATTTATTATTCATTGTTGAAAATATGCCTTAATTTGCTGTAGAAAATCAAGCAAGTTCAAACAAGAAAATTTGAATTTAAAAACAAATTATGTTGACCTAGGTCTAGGTCAATCTTGATTTTAATCTTGATAAACAAATTGAATTGTTCTAATATTATCAATAAGTGTTTATGTTGTGGGAAAAACCATTATAAAGAGGTGCAAAACAAAAAGCTTAAAGATTCATCAGGTTGTGTTGGGAATATAGATTTCCCCATTGGACCAATGTTGGTCCTCTTGGGATATGGATGTCCCCCTTGGACCAGGAGATGATCGAACCGGGATAATGATTTCCCCCTCAGACGAGGAGCTGGTCTCTTCGGGACAAGAATATCCCCCTTGGACCAGAGATGGTCTAATCGAAAAATTGAGTCACTAAGGCACATAAAGGTTCACAGTCTTTAATACTCTCAAAATTTTACCATACCATAGATATCCCGACCGAACTAATAATATCCCAACCAAAAAAATTCATAACACTAAAATTGAAGCTCTAACGGATATATGAAGAACCGATGAAAGATCAACATGTGGCACTAGCCGTTAGAGATTTCCAATGGATATATGGATTTCCCCCTTGGACTAGGACTGGTCCTCTCAGGAAATGGGTATCCCCTTCGAATCAGGTTCTGGTCCCCTCGGGACAAGGATTTTCCCCTCTAACCAGAGTTGGTCCCCTCGGAAAAATACTATGGAACAACTTTTAATGCAAGATTTTATAGATATTGGAGTTGAACTTTTCAACCCACTTCACCAATGGGTAGAATTGCTTTGAGGCCTACAAATACAACCTCAAATAAGACTCCAAGACACAAAGAGTGTGCTAAGAGTGTTCAAACTCTTACAATTTATTTTCTCGAGTCTTTATCTTTTATTTCTTCATGTAAGGTTGCATGTTAGCTATTAAAATACTATTGTAAGGTTTAGTATGAGCCATAAATACTTGTTGGGTTTAAAAGTTAGCCTAGAAAAACTCTTATAAGGGGTTTAGAGTGAGCCTTGGGAAAACTCTTGTAATGTTTGGTATGAGCTTATAAAAACACCAAGTTGGGAGTGAGCTTGCGAAACTCCAAGTATAGTGGAATACACAATTGAGGTTGGGAAGTGGATGTAGGATTGATTTGATCCGAACCACTATAAATCTATCATGTTCATTCTTTTCTACTCTACTCATTTTCTTTATATTGCTTAAAATTTTAATTTGCCATTGCATATCTAATAGTACCAATTCAACCCCCCTTTTTGGTGCCATCTTGGGACAACAAAGTAGTTTTTATTTGATAAGTTATACCGGATTTTCTAGTTTTTTTTTGTTATAAATTCATGTATAAAAAAACCATTTGATAGAAATAAAATTGAGTCAGTTCATAAGCGCCATTAGAAAACCAACATACTCAGTGACAATATGAATCTTAGACCATGTGTTGACCAAATGAGCTTCATTGATTGAATAGCTATGAGGGGCCATTGCAATGATAAGGAAGAATATGGAAAAGAATAACTGATGAAGCGGACTTTAGGACAAGGGTAAAAGTCTTGCTTCCTTTCCAGTGTTTCTCTACCAAGAACGTCCAAGTTCATCACGCTGTCAAGGATACTAATGATAGAGATGGTCTATCCCTTCAATACTCTTACCTGCTAATAACATTTTTCTACCTATTTACCTATTTATTACTACTTTTAGAGTGTTTTTTTTATTAATTACATATGGAAAGGAGAGATAATTATGACTTGAACTCGAGACAAAGTGAGAATAACACAAGCTCCTGGTCTCCAAGTTATAGCTTGGTGGTTTGCTACTTATAAACCAATAGAAATGGAAATATCACTTATGCAAGGAAATTAATTTCATTTCACATCCCAAAATCTAAAACACATCCCAAAACTGAATAAGCTTTTAATTTAATTATTGAATTTTTTTTTATCAAAGAAAAGGCTAAAAAAAACCATCAAAGGCTCAATCCTCTAATATTATTTGCTTATCTTGCAATTTTGAATTCTTTTCAAGAAACAATTGATCCAATATCTCGATCAAGTTTCCATGATTTTCTGTCCTTGATGGCAACAAATATTACAAATTACCAAGTGTTCTTAAAGTTTGAAAGAACATGCTCCAATGAACAAACACAGGTCATTTCCCCTTTATTCAATAGACATCTCACATGTATTACAATTAATAATAATAATAATAATAATACTAAAATATAAGTGTAAAATTCATTTATGTAAAGCCAAAAACAGAGATATCAATATCATGTCCACGCAACAACAGTTCTCATTCCATCATTGAGAATTGACACTTTACAGGCTAACAACGATATATATATATATATATATATCGCTGGTATATATATATCGCTGTTTATGCTCTGATACCAGCAAAACATAAGGATCTTTGACAGGGGATAAAATAATTTTAAAAGGATCTAATAAAAACAATAAAACAATCAGGCATAAACAGCATAGATATAAACAGATTAATTAAAAACAATAAATAAACAGAATGTAAAAGAATATATTAAAATAAATTAGAGAAATAATTTAAAAGCATATATTAAAAACATATAAAGAATAGTTATACTCTCTTTAAATGGTACGGCGGCGTTGTTTCATACCTGGTGCAAATGAGGGCTTCAGACAAGTGCAAGTCTGACGTTGCTCCAATTTATATTTAGGTTTCCAGCCTTATATACCACTTTAAAGATTATAATTGAAATAAGATAATATCATAACAACAAATACATACAGTTTCATCGACTGTTTCCAGCCTCGAGTGTATAAGTTGTTCTGATACTAATCTTTATTAAAATTAATTGTATCTTAAGTCTATAATATTTTTATTAAGTTTATCAATACACACTCTTAAGTCTATTTCTTTTAGTATACCTATTTATACTATATGAGGTATAAATATACGGATCCCGTATAAGTATATAGCGTTGAACAGAGAGAGAAGAAAGCAGAAAAGGATAAAATATGGAAGTCCTTTTCAGCTGTTAGTAGTGCATATATAATTTCTGATGTTCTAATTCCAGATCAAGCTCAACTTGCTCGTTTATTGCTTGCAAGAATTGGAACAGAGCATACTTAAGAATGAAGATGAGAGATGAGATATAAAATTTAACTTTATTTAAATAAAAATAAAATACAATACAGAATAAAACTTTAAAATTAAAATACAAGTTATAAATTATAAATTATAACTACCTTATACAAGGAGATCAATAGGTGAGGAAGTTACAGAACTGGAAGAATAAAAAGTGAAAGAGGAAAGGGAAGAGAGAAGCTAAGGCTAGGCTAAGAGGTTCTTTAATGTCTTTTGTGTGTGAGAGAAGTATTTCGGATCCCCTTCTGCTTCAGAATCAGCTTCAATATATAGACAAATGCTTTAAAATTCCACTGTTCTTGTCACATGCTTTTGGCACTGTAGAGGAATAATAACATGTCGTTACTATTTACTTTTACTGTACCTTTACGCGGTTGGAACTGTAGATGAATAGTACCTTATTTGAGGTACTGTTTGCTTTACTGTGGATGAACAGTTCTTTAGACTTTACTGTTGGTTTTCCTCTGGTAAATACTGTTGATGAACAGTATCTTGTTAGTGGGCACCGCCTTTATTGACTTTAGAAACCTGAGTGGAGAAATTAGGTTTCTCCTGCCTTTAATCAGATGAATTTGAATCAGATTCAACTTCTGACTCAACTTTCTTTTTACTTTTCTTTTCTTTTTCTTTTTTCTTTTCTTTATTTTTTCTTTATTTTTTCTTTTTTCTTTTTCTTTTCTTTTTTCTTTATCTTTTTTCTCTTTATCTTTATTCTTTTTCTCTTTTTCTTTTCTCTTTATTTTTTCTTTACTTTTCACTATGATGGCAGACAATATACCATAGCAATCATCTTCATTACTGAGACAATAATCCGAGTCAGATGTCTCGGTGGAAGATGATGTCATGGATGATGTGGAAGAATCCGAAGAAGAAGGAGATTTTCTTCTTCTGGATGGGGCTTTGGATTTTTTAGAATGGACTTTAGTTGATGATCCAGCAGAGCAGGTTCTACTGGGCTTAACGGGCTCAGAGGTTGAAGGAAGAGATCCAACCATCTGTTCCATTAAGGCTTTATATTCTTCTACAGTTTTTGCAGCTGCAAGAAGGGCAATATTCTGGGCTCTTTGGGCTCCAAAAGAGACTGACAGTCTTGGGTCAATACCATTATGGTTTCTTTTTAGGAGCCATGCTTTAACAGTTTCTTCAGTGGTAGAATTGCGAAAGGCAGTCCACCACTTGACTTTAGATTTTCTCAATACCACAGGGATATTGGTACCTGGCTGGAGAGAAGTGTCAAAGTACCATTGATATACCCAAGGTATATTGAAAGTTAAGCAAAAAAGGAGAAGAGGAGGAAAATTCTTCTCATATGGTGTAGGATTTAGATGAGCTTTATAATACTGGTAGGCTAATTGTACATCATGTGGTAGACAACGGTCTTCATTACCACAGAAATACCACCAATCAACGAACCAGGAAGGGAGGTTATTTATCTTTATATTGGTTTCACAATAGATAAGCCAGGAATGGGTTTTTTCAGGGTTTTGGAAAAATAAGGCTTTAGTCTAGGCATCTATATAGTCCCAATAGTTATAAGAAGAACAATGAGTTATAGAAGGAAGGGCTTTAAACTGCACAGGAACGTGCAAAGGTCTTTCCCATTCAGAAGGATGGAGAATTTTCTTTATTTTGAAAGAAGAATAGGCTATGACAGCCTTATCTTGCTGATTATAATTGTGCTTTAAAAACAAAGAACTTGAATCCACAAGAATATTAAGATAATACTCTTGGGTTTTAGAAAATTCTTTTGGTTTGAAAAACCATCCTTTAGGGTATACATATTCAATTATAGACCATGAGTTCTGCTGAACAGTCCCAAAATCAGAAATTAATTCTGTAAACCAAAAATTTTTATTATGCCAAAAAGTTTTTGATTTTAAAGGAAAATTTGAAGAAACAATTTGAGTTGAAGAGTTTAAAACATTCAACTCATTTTTAGAAATATTTTGAGCTAGGGTTTTTGAAGATTGACCTAATTCAGTTTTAAAAGGGATTATAGAATTATTACCTGGGGCTTCAGGAGGCGGGAAGCCCATTTTTACAAGAGCTTTAAGGACCTCTGGAGATTGGGCCAGCTGAGAGACCCAAAGATCCAATTTATCTTTATCATCTTCTTCTTGGACAGCATCAGCCCAAGACTTTATTGGTTTGGGTTTAAGAATACTATCTGAGTGATCAGATAGGGCTTTAGGAGAATCATCATTTAGGGTTTCTTTGGCCTTATTGGCCATCTTCTTTCTGTTTTTCCCCATGATTCCTGAGAAGGAATTCACGAGTAAGGAAATCAGGTAAACTATTGTTTTCTCCTTTAATAAATTCAATATCAAAATCAAATATACTCAATATAGCTTGTCATCTAGCAAAAATTTGTTTTGAGGCAAGGTTTTTAACATCCTCTTGCAAAACATCTTTTGCACTTTTACAATCAATTCTTAACAAAAAAAATTTATTTAATAAATCGGATTGAAAATTTGAAATGCATAAAACAATACTCAAAATTTCTTTCTTTATAGTAGAATAATTTAATTGAGTTGGATTCTAATGTCCTGAATAGAATTGGACTATGGCTTCTTTTCCCTCTTTAACCTGTTTTAAAATCCCATCAAAACCTATATCTGATGCATCAGTCTCTACTATCTTAGAAGCTAATGGATCAGCTATATGTAGGCAATGAATAGTTTTAACTAGGTCTTTAACTTGTCTAACTATGCCAGAATGGACTTCAGTTCATGGACCTAGGTTTTTCTTTAATCTATTATGCAAAGGTTTAATAGTTATATTTAGGTTGGGAAAGAATTCTATAACATAATTCAGACAACCTAAAAATCTTTGTAATTGAGCTTTATTAATTATCTGATCAGAAAACTTATCTCAAAGGCTAAGTTTCTTTCTATAGGTTCTATAATTCCCTGTTCTATATAATGTCCTAAGAACCAAATTTTAGTCTGAAACAAAGACATCTTCGTTTTACTTAATACTAAACCATTATGTTTAATTACCATAAAAAATGTTTTTAAGTGTTTAAAATGTTCATCTATAGTTGTAGAGTATATTAATACATCATCAATGTATACAATGCAAAATTTAGTATAAGGGTTAAAAATATCATTCATTACTCTCTGAAACTCAGAGGGTGCATTTTTTAAACCAAAAGGCATAACATTCCATTCATACTGTCCAAATGGAACAGTGAATGCAGTCTTATACCTATCTTTAGGGTTAATCTGGATTTGCCAAAATCCTGATTTCATATCAAATTTACTAAAAATATTTGCTTTATATAATCTTCCTAATAAATCTTTTTTATTTGGAATAGGATACCTAATCCATTTTAAAGCTTTATTTAAAGGTTTATAATTTATTACTAATCTAGGTACTCATCTTTCTATTTCAGAGGCCTTGTTTACATAAAATGCAGCACAAGACCAAGGGCTTCTAGATTTAGTTATTAATCCTTTATTTTTTAAGTCATTTATTTCTTTTTTACAAAATTCAATTAAATTAGGTGTCATCTGAATGGGCCTAGCTTTAGTTGTAATAGACTTTTCATCAAAGCCTATTTCATAAGGTAAATCAACCATGTGTTGCTTTCTGTTCCAAAACGCATTTGGAATATCAACACACAATTCTTTTTCTATTTGTAACTTTAATTTATTAATTTTTTCTTGTGTAAATTTATTATTTAATTGTTCATTTATTTTTTGTAAGTGATAATTATTTTTTAAATTACAAAGTTGTTCAGACTTTGCTTTTATAAGAGCATTTATTTGTAATTCATTTATTGAATGTGCTTTTAAAAGATTTAAATTTCTCTTTTTTGGTTTTTCCAAAAATGGAAAAATTATCTTTTGATTTCTAACTTTAAAATTTATACTATCATCATTTACTGAATATGGTGTTATTAAATTCATAAATGGCGTTCCTAATATTACCATATGATGAATATTAGTTAAAATAAATATATTTTTTATTTCTAGATTTTTATCTATAATAGAGGCTTCTGCTTTACCAAGTATATTTAATTTAGATTTATTTGTTGCAGATAAACTTTCTTTAGTTTCTTGCCAAAATCTTTTAGGTACTAAACTAGGTTTAATACAATTTAGGTCAGCTCATGTATCAAATAATGTTATAGTTTCTATATTATAATTATCTGAAAATTTTAATTTTATTTTTATTAAATAATTTCTAGATGTTATTTCATGTAACATAAAAATTAAATTATCAGGGATTTTGTCTTTATGAATTAAACTGATTTCATTATTAGTTTCTTCTTTACCAATTATTTGTTCAATATCTTCTTCAGTTTCTTCATCAGAAGGAGTTGAGTTCAATAAAGATTTTATTATCTGTGAATCTTGTTCTTGTTTGTTTTTTAATTCTTTTAATTCTAATTTAATTTCTTTAATTTCTTTTTGTAAATCATTTATAGTTGGTTTGTTTTTTATTGTCTTATTCTTATTTAATATTGTAGTTAAATAATAAGTTTGTTTACTAGTATTAGATAATATTGAATATTTAGGCTTATCATCTTCTAATATTTTATTTAACATTTTTTCTTGAATTTTAGGATCACTTATATACTTTATTGCTTCTAAAATAGATTTTTGGTCTTTAGTTAATACATTTAATGATTTACTACTATATTCAGAACTTGATTCTGTTCCTATATCATCTATCTGATTTAATTCTTCAGAATCTGAATATTCTTTAAAATCTGAATAATCTAAATATAACTCATAGATTTTATTTAATACAGATTCTTCTAAATTTAATTCTTGTAATTTTTTTATCAAATTTACAAAATCTTGATGTATGGCCTTTTCTTCCACATTTATAACATGTTAGATCTTTATATGATGTAAATTTTTTTTATCTTTTTATTTATATGGTTTTCTACCTGGTTTCCTATATTTATAAGGTTTATAAGGTTTCTGTTTTTTATAATAATCATCTTTATCAAATTTTTTCTTATAACTCTTTTTATGATATTTTTTATATGGTTTTTTATACCTTTATGTAGTAGAACACTGTCCATTACAATCTTTATATTTTTGTATTATATTATAATTAAATTGTTTACAAAAAGATCCTAATTCTTGTTTAGTTTTTCTCATCATATTTTAATGATTTTTAAAGTTTTATATCTTGACAAAGTTTTAATCCTTCTTTTTGAACTATACTAAATAATTGTCCATAGGTCAATAGGTCATAAGGAATAGGGTTTTCAAATTCCTGTTTTATATGGTTCCTAACCTTTTCTCCTAAGAAGAAAGGTGCTGCTAAGAACTTTTCTTTCCAGAAAGCCTGGTTAGAATCTTCTCTAAGCATTATCCTAGTTAGGAAGGTTGTTTTATAAAACTGAAAATCACTAAGTTTCTTACATCTAAGGTTGTTTAGTAATTCTGCATTTTTATCCTTTAAATGAGTAGGATCACCTATAAAATGAAGTGATATAGTTAGGATTAGTGTCGCCACTGCATCCTGAATAGTATCACCAAACTCAACTAATATAGGTATTCCGTCTTCATAGGTTTTTATAGCATTCAGAATTTCCAAATGTTGTTCGTCAATGAGATGATTATCCCACCAACCTTTAAGTTGGCTTGTGAAGCCAGCTATAAGAAGTTCAGCTATAGTTTTATCTGAGGTTCTTGTTTGAGTTCTATAGGCAATAGTAGCCATTGTCATCTGTTGGAGAAGGCTCAGAATATTGTATTCTGATAGGCTATCAATGTTCCATTCATATACTGAAGAGACATTATATTTATACTGTGTTAGGATATTTGGTCTATCTGTTATACCTAAGTCTGGGGTAGACATTCTAGGTACTATAGACTGATTATATATTATACGATTTATTTGTGGTTCTAAAGCTTTACTGAAGGTTTCAATATCTTCAGATTCAAGTTGAGAATCCTCAACTGATTTTTATTCTTGTTCTTGGGTGACTATACTTATAGTTTTAGAAGCTTTAGATTGAGGTATTTCTTGAATAACCTGTTTTGACCCAGAAGAAGAGTCAATTTTACTTAATTGTTCTTTAATTGCTTTTACAAAATCAGAATCTTTAGATTTTACTTCTTTTTATCCTGTTTTAGAAACTTCGAAAGGTTTAAAAACATGAGATTTAAGTTTTTTATCTTTTATATCATTTTCAATTTTTACTATTTTACTTTCTTTAATAGTATCTTCTATTCTGTTTAATTGTTGTCCTATACTTAATAGGTGTGCATTACTGAAATTATTTTGTTCTAATATTTTTCTATTAGGGTCATCTTCAGCTACTATTTTAAATGGTGCTATATTTATTTCTTTATCTCCATGTAAGAATATACTTGATGTTTTAGGTGGATGTTCACTCTGTATGATTTTATCATTTACTTTCCATTCTGTATTTTTATTCCTAATAGTTACTGGATTTATTAATTTTTCTGCTTTAAGTTTTCCTCTATAAATTCTTTTAAACCAATTAAAGAATTTCATATTAACTTCATAATTTCTTATAAAGTCAACATATTCTTCTTTAACTAATTAAAAATCTTTTACCTTTTTTAATACATTTTCTAATTTATCTTTATTTTTTACTGCTGTTAATTCTTTATTTAATTTATCATAATTAAAAATAAATTCTTTATTAATTACATTTAATTTTCTATCTATGTTAGCTACATTTTCTGTCATAAAAGAAGCTGTAGGTGACATAGGTGGAGAGGGAGACTGCTCTATATTCTGAGGTTGATTATAATTAGGGTTTGGTTCCAAAGGGTTCATGGTTCCTGTTGGATTATAATATAAGTGTGGTACTGTTGTACTATAATCTACACCTTTTAATTTATTACTAGATTCAGGTATATCTGATGTAGAATACCTAGGCTTTACTACTGTTTGCAATATAGGTTTAGGTTCATTTTCTTTATATGAGGCATATATTACAGAAGGTAACTGTGAAGCTTTACCTATATCTACTGTTGATACAGAGGAGGAAGAGTCTGAATACCTACTGCTTATACTATGTCTACTGAATTTTAATTTTACTTTACCATATTCATACTGTTCAATTTTACTAAGTTCTATATTAGGTTTAACTATAATCTTTGGTTCAGGAAGAGGAACAGCGTCCTCTAAGACCCATTCATCAGGGAGACTAATATCTTTCCACTAATAGTCCTAGGGATAACTGTATTAGCTTTACTTAAATCTGTTTGTAAAAATTTAGTTTCTCCTAATTTAGATTGCATTATATACTTCGTAGCAAATGCAGAAACCATTGCTTTGTACTTTATTTTATACATTAATGCTACAGGAATAGATCCTTCAAGCATTTTATAATTATGTGTTTTAATTTCTAATACTATACCTTTTAATATATTTGGATCATTTAATGAAATTGTTATATCTGGAAAACAGTCAAATGAGATAGGTCCACTACTCAGACTGGTTTCTATAGTTCCTAATAGTGAGTCATTAAAATTTACAAATCTAGCGTCTCTGACTACTACCAAGATACTAGTATTCAATCATTCTCTAGTTAAAGATTTTATCCCTATTTGCACGAGTCATATATGTATATATTTGTATTTTTTTAATTTTTATGATGCCTTATTGATTCTGCAGAAAGTAAAGTTATCTTTTCAAAGAGTTTACTTAACTGTATATCCCTTTCTTCAACTTTAATTATATAATCATTTTTAAATATGTTCAATTTTGGTATTTTATAAATCTGTTCTTTATCTATATTTGGTATTACCCAATTATCAATTGCTTTATTAAAATCTTCTAAAATTACTTCATTTCTGTTTATAATCCTTTTAACTTCTAATGATTCAGAACTATCTGATTTATTTATACTAGCAGATTTACACAGAAATGGTTCCATTTTTAAATTTTTGAAAAATAGATTTTAAAGTTTATTAATGTTGATTTTGGTAGCAACCACTGATTTACTGCCTTAAACGTCTGTCCGTCGGCTAATACGGGTCTTACTGCATATCTAATACCTAGACAACACTAAGTCCACTTCTAGATCTATAAGTCAAAGATTTAACTATGGAAACAATTCTATATCTATCTACTACCACCCCTAAAAGAAGATGACTCTGATATATATATATATATATATATATATATGTTTGCAATTTTTTTCAAAATCAGCACCATCTGTAACTGTAAATTCCAAAATAAGATATTGCAGAAGACGAGATTAAAAATTCTATGGATTTTTATCAACCAAATATTAGATTAGATTTGAGTGAATTTACGCACTTGGTGAAATTACAAATTCTCCAAAAGAAAACCCTGACACTGATTCAATTGAATTTCTTGCAAAAATGAATTTAATTTGAGCCTAACAATAACTTAAAATCTGTTCTAAAAAATACACATGAAATTCTTGCAATCAGCTTTGCTTCAATTGGCAAATTTTGTTTTCTTCAACTTCAAAATAATTCCGTTGTGATTACTTCCTTGCATATTTAAGCTTCAATGGCTCTTCTTGGTGTATATAAATCTCTGATACGATCTCTAATGGCCATGACCTTGTTAGAATTAATTTTAAATTATTAAAATTAATCCTCTAATTAATCATAAGTGTGGGCTAAATATATTTAAATATTAAATATGTATTGAAGTCAAATTAAAATAGTCAAATTAAAGTTATGATCAAATAAGGATTGTTGACTATTGAGGTGTCCTACTCGTAATAGAATTATAAGTGTAGAGACCGATAATAATTTCTGTTTTGTTGAAGGACCAAAATAGAAATCATCATCATCAGTTATAAATAAGGGGTCGTGGTCTCCAGGGGAACATAACAATTTTGAGAGAACATTACGTTCCTTCAGTAGTGCTTCCGCTAAACTTAAAGTGTGTATCTCCTGGAAGGCGACAAACTCCAAAATCGTCTTCAGCTTCAACATACGATGATGTCAGGTATGCAATTTACCCCTTTGCAATTTAATTTGAATAATCTAGTGATCTATGCATGTTTTAGGTTTTAGGGGAATCATGTTTTCTCCCCCTTTCAATTGGTATCATAGCCCTATGCTAGGTTGCTAGATTTTCCGATTAAATTGCGGTATTGATTATTGTTTTAATTCTAGAAAATTAATTCGGTGATTGTAATTTTTGAGAATTAATTTGAAATCGAAATTATTAATCTGAAATCAATTTTGGTTTGATTTATTTTTGGATTAAATTACTGTTATTATTTAATTGATTCTAGAAAAATCAATTTCTGAACTTGAATTTGTGCTTGTGATATTTTCTGAAATTAATTAATTTTTTGGTTAATTAATTATGTAATTAATTTAAAAAAAATCTGTTTTGAAACTGTTTCGTGAACATTGTTTCGTGAACAGTGTCATTGTTCTTCGTTTTGGTTTAGAAGAACACAGTTAAGGATTTTAATTAATTGATTAAATTTTTATGAAATTTTGATTTGATCTTCGATTAAATCGTAAATAAAAAAAATTCATTTAATTTTAAAATTTCAATTTAAAATTTAATTCAATTGAGTTTAAATTTTGGTATTTTAGTCCTGATTGTGTCTAATATTTTTAATAATAAATTAATTGAAGCAATAAGTCACCAAAGTGGCCTCTATTGTTTTAATTAATTTATTTGGGATATTAGACAGGTGTATTAAAATTCGTTGCGGGTAGTATGCCGGCCCAAAGGAAGGCTGCTATCTGGCTGAGTTTTGAATACACGTGTTGCAATAAATATGTGATAATTATTTGGTTTTATCCATGTGGATAATATATCGGCCCAAAGGAAGGTTATTATCTGACGGGACTAATTGTCAATATTTTGATTGCTGCGTGAGATACCAATTACAGTTAATATTTTATGTCCAAAGATGAGAATATTAACGTTGTGTCTGGTATCTTGTTTCCATTATTTAAACACAAAATCAAGTTAATAATTTGTGGATCGTGAGCGTACAATTTTTTATTTTTTCTTTTTCTCTGAATTTAGCTAATATGCTATATAAACTCCTAGTGTACCTTTTCTTTAGAGGTTAAACTTAGATTTAGAAATTCAAATATGTTGATTTATCTGGGACGCATGTATTTAAACTTAGCATTTAGGAAGGATGAACCTATTTCTCCTACTGAAGAGAGCAAAGATGCTCAGAGGGTTCAGTATGAGAAGTGGGAGATTTTTTATCTTGCTTGGGTCCAGTGATCATGCATCAAAGAATCCCAGAAATATTTAAGGAGCCACTCTGCTAAAGCTATAATGCTATGAACTACCTTGCCCAACTAGAAAGTGACTATGTCAAGTGTGATGAAGTCGAAGTGGGGACATTTTCAGCAATCTAATTTTCGTTAGGTATACTGGCAATGGTAGTATTAGGGAGCATATTCTGAGCATGTCCTAAATAGCCAAGAGGCTAAAGGCTCTGGATTTGGTTTTACCAGATGACCTTTTAATCTATCTAGTTGATGGCTAATAAAGGGGAGAATGCTCGTTTGGTTGCTTCAGCAGATAAGGACAAAGGTGAAAAGAAGAATAAGACTGCTAATAGAAGGACTGTCCCAATTACACCACGCGACGTATAAAGAATGGTAGTACCTTGTTTGGTTTATTATGAGGTTAATTCAACTTTAGTATCTAGAAACACTTATTGAATGGATTACAGTGCCACTATTCATATAAATGTTTCATTGTAGAGTTACTTGAACTATTGAAAACCAATTGACGGTGAAAGATACGTCTATATAGTAAATGGCAAACTGGTAGAAGTAGAGACATAAAAACATTTTAGATTGTGTTTAAGAACTGGATATTATTTGAATCTTATAGATACTTTTGTTATACTATCTTTTAGATAGAATTTGGTCTCTGTTTCTTATTTGGACAAATTTGTTTTTTACTTGTTCATTTAGAAACAGATAATTTACTTTATCTATAGATTAAAATATTTGATACTAGTTTCTTAAATGTTTATGATAATCTATATACGTTAAATGTCAATGCTTCTTATAATGAAACTCTGCATGTGAGTACTAGAGATATCAAAGGAAAGCTGGATATGGATAACTCAGCTGAACTTTGACATAGATGTTTGGATTACACATCCAAATCTAGAATAGAACATCTTGTGTCAAATGGTATCCTAGATACATTTGATTACACATATTTGGATTTCTATGTTAAGAATACTAAGTTAAAATAGACCAAACATAGAGATTAGGTGCTATTAAGTCTTCAGTCATCTTAGAGTTGATATATATGGATATCTGTGGTTTATTCTCTATAGCATCATGAATGACCAAAGATAATTCATATCATTCATAAGATGATTACTCACGTTAAAGGTACCTATATCTCATTCATGAAAAATCTAAGTCTGTGGACACTTTATTTTAATCTTATAAGGCTGAAGTTGAAAATCAACTTGGAAAGAAGATTAAATCTATTACATCTGACTGTGGTTGTGAGTACTGTGGCAGATTTAATAGCTCACGTGCGTAGCGTTCTGGACCAATTGTTATTTTTCTACAGAAATGTGGTATAGTCCATCAGTACACAATGATTGGTATAACCAGTATGAATGGTGATGCTGAGAGACATTACAAGACTCTTTTGGATTTGATGAGGAGTATGATTAGTCATTCATCCTTATCAGAGTCTTTTCTAAGAAAAAGTATTAAATATAGCAGTCTATCTTTCTAATTAAGTACCAATCAAAGTAGTCTAAGTACTTTCATACTTAGGGATATCCAGCTAAGGCTAGGCCTTATAGGCCTAATAAGGGTAAAATTGGACTCCAAATATATTAACTGCTACTTTATTGGTTATTCTGAGTGATCATAGGGTCTAAATTTTATATTCCTACTACCATATTAGTGTATTGAGATGTGTATTATGACATTCTTTAGGATGTTGAACTCGAGGGGGGAAATAAGGTTATAAACATTGTCTTTGAGGAGAGATCAAGTTAGGAAATTTTGATTCTCATCATTGTTTTCTGGAGTGGTTGTGTCACTCTTATTCTAGAAGCAATTCTAGATCCAATATAAGACAATGTTAAAGAACTTCCCATCAGTTTGAAGATCCGTTCTTCATTAGGATCAAGCTCATCAACCTTAAGAATTTGAGCCAGAACATGTGCCTTTAAATAGGTCCATTAGAGAGAAGAGAAGTGTTATTCTAGATGTTTATGTAGTATTTCTATAGGATTCTAACTCTCATAAGTGGATTGAGGCAATGAGTGAAGAGTTTAAGTTTATGCAAGACAATAAAGTTTGGAATCTTATCCCATTACCTGAAGGAAAGAAACCTATTGGTTTTAAATGAATATTTAAGACCAAAAGGAATTCTAAAGGTAATATGGAGAGATATAAAGCATGTCTTGCAGTTAAAGGCTTTACTCAGAAGGAATGGATTGACTATAAAGAGATCTTCTCTTTGGTTTTATTGAAGGACTCTTTTAGGACAATCATGGCTCTCGTTGCACAATTGTTCTTGAGTTTCATCAAATGGATATTGAGATTGTGTTTATCTATGTAGACATTGATAAAACAATCTATTTGGTGCAGTCAGATTGCTTTGAATAAGGAAACTCAAAGCTACTGATATGCAAATTAAGAAAATCCATTTATAGGCTCAAGCAAGCATCTCGTTTGTGGTACTTTAGTTCCATCAAGTAGTTGTCTCATTTGGTATTGAGACAAATGCTATTGAGGACTGTGTATATTACTGTGTGTTTCACTAATTCAGTGGGAGTAGGTTTATTTTCCTGGTTTTATGTATGGATAGCATAATTTTTTGTTACCAGCTGTAAGGTCTTGTTGCATGAAAGGTTTAGATAAAGTTTCTTTTGTATTAGGGATCCAGATACTTTGAGATCACTCTCGATGTATTCTTGGATTATTACAAAAGAGCTACATTTAGAATATGCTCAAGAGGTTTGGTATGCAAGAATATAAACCAATTTATACCCATGATCATCATAGGTGATAAGTTTAGTCTCATACAGTGTTTTAAGGATGAACTTGAGGTTCAGTAGATGTAGCAGTTTCCTATGCATCGGCAGTTGGGATTCTGGTGTATACTCAAGTTTATACTTATCTGAATATTGTGTTTATAATTGGCATGTTAGGTTGATATCTTAGTGATCCAAAAATGGATCATTGGAAGGCAGCCAATAAGGTTTTAAGATATATTCAGAGAATAAAGGAACGTATGCTCACATACAGAAAGTCAGATTAGTATGAGATCATTTGGTATACTGATTATGACTTTATCGAATGTCTTGAGTAGCAAAAGATCCACATTAGACTACATTCCATGGTTTTGGAATTTGTAGTATGCTATGAGACATTTGATCATGAATTTTTTTTTTACTTTGCTGAATGTCACAGGGCTGCACATTATAGCTAGCATTGAAAATGCTAATAAAGTTTTAAGTGTGACATTAATTCAGCAGTTTGATTCTCCAATGACAGTAGGAGCTATTTGGTATTTAGTATCTGGCTGTAAATGGAGAAAATACAGAGTGGACAGATATCCATAGAGCATGTTAGAACGAACTCCATAATTATAGATCCTCTTACTAAGGCATTGATACCGAAAGTCTTTCATGAGCACACTGCTCATGTGGGTGTCATATTGTTTGAGGATGTTTAGTTTCAGTGGGAGTTTTGTTCATTATGTTTTGAATGCTCTATTTGGTTTTGGATATGTTAATTCAGTTTCTGCAGAAAATGAAGTATTCACTTTTGTTTATTACACTCTGTGTTATTTTTGTGGTTGATCTCAATTAAGTGTGACCAGTTGGAAACAGGCATGATTAGATCATATTACATGTAGTTTCCATGCTACACTCCTATTATTGATCTATGTCATTTGAGAGTATTGGTAATGTGATTGATGGTGGTTTGAGTCACGATGAATGTGGCGACTGGCCCTTCAGTCCTTTATCAATATAATCAATGGACGAGATTGTTTGAGGCACCTTCAGTATGACTGCTTTTATGAGCTCATTAAGGTATATATATTTATATTTAATATATGTTAGCCCAAGTGGGAGATTATTAGAATTAATTTTAAATTATTAAAATTAATCCTCTAATTAATCATAAGTGTGGGCTAAATATATTTAAATATTAAATATGTATTGCAGTCAAATTAAAATAGTCAAATTAAAGTTATGATCAAATAAGGATTGTTGACTATTGAGGTGTCCTACTCGTAATAGGATTATAAGTGTAGAGACCGATAAGAATTTCTGTTTTGTTGAAGGACCAAAATAGAAATTATCATCATCAGTTATAAATAAGGGGTCGTGGTCTCCAGAGGAACATAACAATTTTGAGAGAACATTACGTTCCTTCAGTAGTGCTTCCGCTAAACTTAAAGTGTGTATCTCCTGGAAGGCGACAAACTCCAAAATCGTCTTCAGCTTCAACATACGATGATGTCAGGTATGCAATTTACCCCTTTGCAATTTAATTTGAATAATCTAGTGATCTATGCATGTTTTAGGTTTTATGGTTCCATTTTTAAATTTTTGAAAAATAGATTTTAAAGTTTATTAATGTTGATTTTGGTAGCGACCACTGATTTACTGCCTTAAACGTCTGTCCGTCGGCTAATACGGGTTTTACTGCATATCCAATACCTAAACAACACTAAGTCCACTTCTAGATCTATAAGTCAAAGATTTAACTATGGAAACAATTCTATATCTATCTACTACCACCCCTAAAAGAAGATGATTCTGATATATATATATATATATATATATGTTTGCAATTTTTTCAAAATCAGCACCGTCTGTAACTATAAATTCCAAAATAAGATATTGCAGAAGACGAGATTAAAAATTCTATGGATTTTTATCAACCAAATATTAGATTAGATTTGAGTGAATTTACGCACTTGGTGAAATTACAAATTCTCCAAAAGAAAACCCTGACACTGATTCAATTGAATTTCTTGCAAAAACGAATTTAATTTGAGCCTAACAATAACTTAAAATCTGTTCTAAAAAATACACATGAAATTCTTGCAATCAGCTTTGCTTCAATTGGCAAATTTTGTTTTCTTCAACTTCAAAATAATTCCGTTGTGATTACTTCCTTGCATATTTAAGCTTCAATGGCTCTTCTTGGTGTATATAAATCTCTGATACGATCTCTAATGGCCATGACCTAATATAGATCAATCTTAATTTGCTTCTGCAGATTTGGGTGTGAAAAGAATTTCCAGAACAGCGTTTTTATCTGTCCTTTTTCGGTTTGGAGCTTGAAGAACTTTCAGAGGTTGAATCAAATCCGAAACATTTGAGAAAAGCAAGTTTAGCAAGCCTAAAATAGTTGCAGGGATGGAATTCAATTATGGTGCTTGTTGAAAAACCTTCAGTAACTGCATTTTCTTCTCTTACAATTCTTGTACTTGTTGTGCTTGTTGCTCTCTCTCCTTTTATACTTCGGCTTTCTCCAATCTGCAAGCATCTTGTCAACTGTTACACATTTCTAAGTCCAATTTCTTTCTGTTGTAAGATTTGGCGGAGATTTGAACTCATAAAATCAGATATAGCTTTGCAGTGACCAAGTTATACCCTTCTTATCAACTTTATCAAACTTTTTTCATTACTTGGACCCACGAAGAGCTCACATAATCCGTATTCTATTGTTATATATATATATATATATATGTATATATGATTAAGAAGAAAAGCAAAGGATATGACTCAGCCTCCCATTAGGCCAATTCAATAAGACAATAGAAAAATTATAAATCATCTCAATGTGCATCTTAAAAAATTAGGATTATCAACTATTCAAACTAACAATTTCTTTTTTACTTTTTCAAACATTTTTCAAGTACAAAACTCATTGAATTCAATTTTAAAGCTTTCAGTCTGAAGATAATTTTTAATTAACACTGTATAACTCATAAATAAAACTATAATTTGGTGTAATTTTAAATAATCCAAGAGTACTCAAGCTAAAAATTAAGGGAAACAAATAGACCAATAATTCTTACGAATGTTGACTTAACATCAAATCAGAATAACGCTATTACCCTGTCATGGTGACGATAATAATGTCTTTATTTTATTTTTTTTAATAACAAACGATAATAATGTCCTTGTCAAAAGAACAAACATACATGCAAAGCAAAAAGGAGAAAATATTTTAATCGCAGATGATGCAGCAGCTTTAAGCAACAATTAAAAACAATTATATATATAGGCTAGCTTCGCTTCTACTAAAATAAAAGAAATTATTAAATGGAACTTAGTGTGATAGCAACAAAATACAAATACTGGTAAGGGCTGGCATTTCATAATCATTAATTTTAGAAGTATTTAAGGATAGATTTTTTTTTAATTGGAAAGGATAGATTTAAAATTTCATAATTTATACTATCTTAAATTTATAAACAACATACTTGAGTGAAACGAAACGAAGAATGTAGTAAAATTTAAAAAAAAAAAAGAAAAAAAAGCTGAAACTAACTTCAATTATATTTTTATCAAATAGCAATCGAAACAGCAACATCAAAATATTCTTTTAAGTCGGTCTCGAATTCGAGACTTAAAAAAAATACATTTATATTAAAATTGGATAGAAAGATACCACCCTCATGGTGGCAATAATTTATATAAAAAAATTTCTTTTAAGACTTCCGTGATTACTAGCTAAATAATTTATTATTTTATTATATATATATATATATAAATCAATACTATAGCTTAATTATATAAAAATAATATACCATTTACCAAAAAAAAACTATATAGAAATAACGATAAAAAACGAAGGACACTAATAATAATAATAATAATAATAATAATAATAATAATAATCATTACCTTGTTCAGTAAAAAAAACTATATATAAATAACGATGAAAAACGAAGGACAATAATAATAATAATCCTGACCTTGTTCAGTAATTATTTAAGCGTATAGTATTTAGAATTATTTACATTCAAAAATCAATCTTTAAAAGAAATTTCAATAAATTATTTTATTATCTAATTTTTTCATCAAGAATTAAGATTATAGTATTAGCTAATATTATTATTTATTTGTTTAAATTTATATATTTTTAAGGTAATTAATCCATTATTAAATTATTAATCTTTTTTTTACAATGATTAATATATTACCAATCTTCATGATGTTTAAAATCTGGCCCTTAATAACTATTTCATTATATATGGAAAAAGTGGACCAAAGAAAAACGAAGAAATCAGTGAAACTTTTAAAATATTTGTATCGAAAAAGTATATAATTAGCATAAAATTCATCAACGGCCAAACAAATTATTTATTTATTTATTCTCAACCAAATAAAGTCTTTTATGGTTTTTTAAAGAAAATTCAATCAAATAGAACATTTTGAAGAGCGGAAGCAATCGAAAAACCAAAGACAATTTGAACTATGCTTATAAATAATCAAAAAACAAAATCAGAACAATTATATTTTTAGCGAATAGGATGAATAAAAAGGGGATTTTGGAAATCGAAACGTACCTGATTATGCTGCAAACGATTTGTGACGGTTGCTGTGCTATTGTGCTTGAGAATTACCTTGTTTAAGTAAGAAGAAGTGGAAGCTGAAGCTAATATAGAAGAAGAAGAAGAAGAAGAAGAAGAAGAAGAGTTATTGTGAGAGAGATCTGAAGTAACAGCACTGAAACAATAGAGAAGAAAAATTAGGAGAAAAAATATTAAGATTTGAATCCAAATAAGCCATGGGATTCTATAGCTTTCTATTGTAAATTCATCGCCTAAATCAAACATCGAATTTAATTAACTCCACGAGACTGTAGATTTCACACACTGAGAGAGAGAGTGAAAGAGATGGAAAGTTTGGGGTTTGGGGAAGTCCAGATAGCAGCTTTTTTATTTTGTGGACCGACCGAGTGAAAAATAAAAAATTGTTCACATTACCTTTTCATTTCCCACGCGTTCCTTCATGCGCGTGATACCAATTGTTCATCGCAGGGGCATTAGTCTTTAGATGATTATTTAGTTTGAAAGGTGTGGTACAAAATTGTGTCTTTTTGCTAGTTTTTTTTTTAAATTATATTATATAGTTTGGATTTATTAATTTATCCTTCCCATTAATTATAATACATAAATTTTATCTTCCCTAACTTTCATTTTTCATATTATTTTTTTTTATTTTTTCAATAAATCTTACTTCTATTTTTAAATCTCTACCTATTCATTCTCTTGTAATTTTTTATTGTCATTTGCTAGTTTATTATTAATCATTCTTTATTCTTTTAAGTATTGGTTATTGTTATTCATCATTGAATTTGTAATTTTATTTTTTTATATAACTACTTTAATAAAATCATTTTACAAATTGAATTAAATTATTTTATGACAAATTGTTTTAATTTTTTTTTATATGTAAATATTGTAATTTCATTTCTAAAATTTATTAAATTGCCAATTCTAATCTTAATTTGAAACTTTTCATTCCCCAAATTGAAGAGTTCCTTTTTTTTTGAAGGTAAATTGAAGAGTTCCTTACTTTCCTTCCTAAGCAATTTCTTATTTTCCTTCCTAAACAAACAAAACTGAGCCTTAGAAGGAAAAATGGAAGCAAAAATGGCCAACATCTCATTTTCAAAGATGCCTTTGTTTTTAAGATAATGCCAACAACATATTATATATATATATATATTTGCTATTATGGTTGCCAATTTATTTGACTAATTAATTTTGGGAAAGTAATTGAAGGATCTCCATTGTTGTAGTGTGTACAAATTTCGTTGATGAAAATTGATACTCTCTTTATCTCACTAATAGGATCCACATTAGTAGTTGACAATGATGCAAATAAATATCCATCTCCTAACCAAATTATAATCAACGAAATAGTACAAAAATTATCTGATTTCAATTTTTTCTTAAATTCAATTTGTTATTTTTATTTTTTATATTTATGCATAAATTTTAATTTTTATAAAATTGATATTAAATTTAAAAACTTTTGTCATGTTGTCCTCAGCCTATTTTCCAACTACTTAATAAAAAATTATGTGTTCTACATAAAATTAATTAAAAAATATTTTTATTTTAAACTCTTTAACTCAATTATAAAATTTCTCCAAAGTAGCTCTCAAAAATTAAATTGTATATCAAAATTATAGGTTTTTTCAATGATATGTCTGTTTTTTTTTTTAAAATATATATAGGTTATAAATGAAATGTAATTATTGATAATGGAATAAAAATGGACTCATATTTATGTTCCTGGTGTTCATATCGGATGTATTAGATTGAAAAGTATGAGTAGTTATATATCATGTTGAGGAGATGGATTCTTTGCTGAAGTACTAAGTAGTGCAAAAAATGGAAATAGAAATAGAAGAAATGGAAACGGCTTGCCAAAACTAAGGGCAATTCAAGCCTTCACTACCCTGCTTCAATCACCGATCAAAGCGTTGGTGGCTTGCCCAAAGCCACCCAAGTGCCATGAGTGCCTTAGCGTAGAATTATCAACTTAATAAGGAGGTGCCTAAAGGAGAACATCTACAGAAATCACCCATATATAATCTTTTTGTTAGAAACTAAGTAGAGGAAAGAGTTTATAGAATTCCATAGAAGGAAGTTGGGATATGAAGTGGATGAGTATGTGGAGCCATGTGAAACTGTTGGTGGACTTGCCCTTTGGTGGAAAGGTAATACAGCAGTTCAAATTCTTAGTAATGATTTTAATTACTTTCATGTAGTTATTCAAATCCTTAATTTGTGCTGTTGTGTGGTTACTTTTGTATATGGATGTCCATATAAGCAAGGGAAGAAAGAAGTCTTTCAAAAATTTACTAGATTAAATCTTGAAAGTTACACTCAATGTGCTTATTTGGGAGTGTGAACGGAAATTTTTGCCCTTATTATCAGTGGAATGATTCTTGCAACTTCAACACTATTAGGCTCTAGGTCTTAGAGAATACGGGCCTAAACCTAAAGAATAGGGGTCGTCACCCGAATGGGTCGGGAAGAAGATAAAAGGGATGAATGACTCGATTTCTAAATATTTCTTAACTTCTATTGGGTTCAAAAAGTTGGATACGTATAAGGAAGGTAAAAAATGACCTAGCACCCCCTTAACGCTTGGTTTATTGGAACTGACCTCTTTTTCGGACCTAAATATTATTAAAATTTTATATTATTATAATATTACTCATATTACAGGCAATCAAAATAAATAAAACAAAAATAAATATATAGATCAAACGATCAAATAATAAATAGACACCCATATAAAATGAAAACATATCCGTACAATGTCCAAAATCCATAAAAATTGATAGCTTTATAAAGTAGAAACGTACCCTTATAAATATCCCAAAAATAAAATAAAATAATAAAAGAAACAATTTAACTAAGCAAGATGCCTACAAGTTTTAACATGCATTTTATATTAGTTCTCTATAAAAATACAATGCATCTAAGAAGGAAATAAAGTAAGGAACATAATACAGACACATATGAACAACTTTTGAATTATTAAGGTAAGAAAAGGAAAAAAACAAATGTATTCATGACATAGAATCCTAATGAAAGAAAACAAGTAGGATGAGTAATCATCACTAAATTGAATCAGATCCATTGAATAAAGCACTTACTCAGGGTTCCTAATGAAAATTAGGGTTTTATTTTAGAAATTAAAATTTCATCATAAAATAAGGGATTAATTAATGGAATTAGGGTTTAATTATAAAATTAGGATTTTAGTTGATGAAATTAAAGTTTTGATTATAATTAGGATTTTGCTCATAAAATTAGGATTTTGATTGTAAAACTAGGGATTAAACATGGAATTAAGATTTTGGTACATAATGAATCAAACAACATCTAGACAATAAAACAAATTAAAATGGATATGCAAAGTTAACAAACAAAGATAATAATTAAATTGAATAAATAATAAGTATTGGAGGTTATTGCTGACATTGTTGGCTCCACCAAATAATTGTATTGAACCAAGCTTTGTGATTGGACTGGGATAATCCCTTTGTGAATATTGATATTAGGATTTTGCCTTAAAAAATCTTTAATGGTTTGGATCAATAGGATTTTTGTTTGGGCAATATTTCTCAAGAATTTATGTGTTTGCTCTTTGCCTCTTTTATTTTTGATTGCTCTTTCACTCATTGTATCTTTTATTTGGCCCGTTCTTTGTTGCTCATAGTTGCTGCTTGGTTGCTCATCAATTGTTGCCCTCTGATTATTCCTTTTAACTCCCTTTTATATTGTTAAAGTTAGGATTATATTAGGATTAATCCGGTTGAAAAATTGTATTTTATCAAGAAACCCTATATTTATCTGAATAAGCCTAAATTTAATTAGATTTAGAAAAAAATAAAGTATTGGACCAGAAGTGAATTGGCAATAGATTGACCACGAGTCATGGCCATTTTGCCATAACTTAGGACCAATTTGGGCCAGCCTAGGAATTTGAGTTTCCTAGGCTTTTTTAATTGATATCAGATTTATTGAGAGGCTAAAATTAAGGGTCTACAGTCTTGCCTCATACTTGAATGATCTTAAATTTGTTGAAAGATAGTGAAAAGCAATTAGATTTGCAAAATGCTTTGATAAATCTGGATTGATCTTAGATGCTTCAATAAATTCGAGTTGGTATGAATGCTTCAAATAAACTAAGGACCTTTGAGCGGATGCTTCAATAAATCTGAGTTGGTTCGAGTGTTTCAAATAAACTAGGAACCTTCGACGGATGCTTTAATAAATCTAAGCTAGTCCGAGTGCTTCAATTAAACTCTAGACCTTGGAGCGGATGCTTCAATAATATGAGCTGGTCCAAGTGCTTTAAATAAATTTGGGATCTTCAAGTGGATGCTTCAATAAATCTGAGCTGGTTTGAGTGCTTCAAATAAACTAGGGACTTTCGAGAAGATGCTTCAATAAATCCAAGCTAGTTCGAGTGCTTCAAATAAACTCGAGATTTTCAAGTGGATGCTTCAATAAATCCGAGCTTCTAGAAATTATGTTGATCCATGGTATGAAGTTTTTTTTTATAACTGGATTAAAAATTTAAATTCTTGATTTTCTTTGGAGAAAAAGGTCATGAGTGCAAAAAAATTTAGATCAACAATAAATAACAAATTATTATGGTCCTTGTGGTTTTGCAAATTCAATGTTCAACCTAAAGCCCTTGTGATTCTATAAATTCTAATGAATTATTTGGTCCAATTGTTCTTTGAACCAATAGTGCACATATTACCAAAGTATTCTTCATCCTTCATCTATTACTACCAACAATTTTTACAAAGTTCCAAAAACCATTCACTGAAACTAATTTCTCTTTCCTTTACTTTATCACTTTTATTATTATTATTATTATTATTATTATTATTATTATTATTATTATTATTATTATTATTATTATTATTTTACTTCGTCATAAGTCAGCTAACTTTGCATCCACTATATAAAGGCCATCAAAATAATCCGCTTCAAAGTTTTATTTATTTTTTAATTCAGAAAGGTATAAACACTCCTTTAGTTTTCTTCTTTGCTTCTTCATTTTAAGCATATCTTCAATTTGTAACTTCTTTAATTTGTTCTGTGTTATATATATATTGTCATGGAGCAAATTCATCACACTTTTAGGACTAGAACTCATTCAATTACCGAGCTGCTACACTATATCCAAACTTATGAACATGGTAGGGTCTCAATTATAGTTGAGATGTAACCACCATTGGTGTGTCAAAACTCAAGTAAGTACTATCTTTTACCATTTCGCTGCAATTTAAACACTTAAAAGACCAAATTTGTTAGTAAATGTTCAAAGAAAATTTATTAAAGAAAACATTTGTTAAGTTAAAAGCATTAACGAAAAAATAGGATGCCTAAAATAAATTACTAGGACCTTTTTATTTTTCACGCATATATAAAGAAAAATATTAAAGAAAATCTTCTTAGAAAAATAAAGTACTAAGATGAAAAAAATAAAATACCTAAAATAAATTATTAGGCTTAATTACTTACCTTGTATGCATAAAAAGGAACAAACTATGACTTTTCTGCTTTATGATAGTTTGATGGTTGTGATGTCCACGGTGACAGATGTGTCTATAAAGCCTGTGAGTGGTACAATAAAGCACCTCCTCTAGTTAAGCGGATGATCTAAGAATGCAGATTAGAGGACTTTGTTATACAACTGCCAATGCAAAAAATTTTAGACTGACAGATGTATGATCCAGTGTTGGCAGAATGGTGGATGAATACCACCCACACTTTCCACTTGCCAGTGGAAGAAATGACAATTGGTCAAGGTCTAGTTGACTTTTCTACTATTATGGACAGTTTGTGTCATGGCCTCCTAGTCCCTTTTTTAGATGAACCTTTAACACATGACCAAATGAGTCGTTTTCTAGGCATTGACCCCTCAATAAAGGAACCATCCAAGATTAAATTTGAACCAACTCAGGATTATTGGATGGGTTACACCAGATCCGTATTTGGGAAAAATGCTAAACAATATACTCGTGGGTTCCTACTATATTTACTTGGGTCTACCATTTTGTGTAGTATTGAATTAGCTAGTCATTTGTTTATACTATAAGCTTTATCAATTCTTGATATTGTTCCTCACTAAAAATGAGGGAGCCCATCTTTCCTGTATTTATTATAGTTTTAACAAGCTGTTTCTAAATAAAAGGTCATTCACTGATTTTATGGTCATCGCCGAGGTATATTGACTCTTACAGCTTTTAACTAAACTAGTAGGCTTCCATAATTTTGACTTTGACTAACTTTTCAGGTTTGAGCATACGAGCACCATAATGTGACAATTCATGATGTTTCTAAATGGCGGGTTGAGTATCCAAGTTTAAAATTCTAGTTGTCAGGTCACAAAGAAAAGCCTAGCTCTCATCATGTGCATTCCTACCACTATCACTTAAGCCAATTAACTTGGGAAAAGGTAAAAAGAAAAGTAGCATTAGTATTAAAATTTACAAAATTCAACTTACCTTCTTTTGGAAACTTTGTAGGTGAATATTGCGTGGCGGAGAGTTAATGAGCGGGCCAACTGGACAGCGACCATGAATGTAGTATTGCCCTTACAAAATTCCCATCGGATCATTGTCGAGCCAATATCTAATTGCTGGTTTCTTGGTGAGCGGGTACATAATTGCTTCCTTGACCCAAGTCAGTGGAGGTGGTACCTATAGACATTCCCAATTCACCATGACTTAGGGCGAATTTAGGCTAGTCTAGGAATTTGGGCTTCCTCAGATTTTTTAATTGATACCAGATTTATTTAAGAGCCAAAATTAAAGGTCTACAGGGAGACTTCAACTAAATGGTTTCCTATCAAGAGAAAAGAGGAGGAAATTCTATTAACAACTATTGGTGAAATTGGTTTGCTGATTGGATCGACACAATGGGTCTCTTTGATACTAGTTTTAAGCATCCAAGGTTTATCTTGTCAAACAAGTAAGAAGGGAATTTCAATATAATGACTTGACCAGGCATTAATCAATCTTGAATGGAAGATGCAGTTTCAATAATCTTTTATAATCTATGGGAAGCTAGTGGGGTCAGACCATAAACCTCTTCTTTTAGTCTTTAATCTACACAATAATAAAAGTAAAAATGATTTAGATTTGAATTCAAATGGATGCTCTTTGAAGGATACAACTCAATCATTGGTAGAGTTTGGGATTAAACTGATCCAGGGGAAAACTCTAGTGATTTTGTTAACAAGCTAAATCAAATAGCCAAAGACTTATAAGACTGGAGCAAGAAAAACAACTTTAATGCCAAAAGGAGAATTAGCCAGGCAATAAGAGATCTAGAAAAATTATATGCACAATAAATTACCATGCAGAGGAGAGAAAACTACGGGATCAATTGTAGTTGGCTTTTAAAATGGAGGAACGGTATTGGTATTGGAAGTCAAGAATCAAATGGCTACAAGATGGGGACAAAAATACCAAGTCTTTTCATGCCTAAACAGTGCAACATAGACAATCAAATTTTTATTTTCAAAATGAAAAATTCTTGTTGCCAGTGGATTGAAGGGGAAAATGAAATCAAAATTGTGGCATTCAACTTCTTCAAAGACCTTTATTCTACTAGACAAACTTGTCATCAAGATCAAGTGCTTAGGCTAATTTCCAATCTTGTGTCTAATCAATGTAATGCAATTTTGAGCAGCATCCCATTTGAATCAAAGATTAAGGAAGCAATGTTCAATTTAGGAGGACTTAAAGCCCTACGGCTAGATGGATTCTCGAGTGTTTTCTATCAAAATTTTTGGAGCAAGGCCAAGAAAGATCTGATAAAGATGATGCAAACCTTTTTTCAAATTCCAAGCTGCCACCAAATCTTAATCATACTAACATTGTGCTTGTTCCAAAGGTAACCTTGCCAGAATCTATAACTCATTTTGACCAATCGGTCTATATATACAACTTTGGCTATAAAATCATATCTAAAATCCTTATCAGTAGGCTCAAAACATTTATGCACTCTCTCATTAATCAATCACAAGGGGCTTTTATATTGCGGAGAGTAATTCATGATGATATATTTCAAAAGCTAAAATCTAGTTGTTCTAAACTGTCTTATCAAAATGGCAATTAAATTAGATGTTAAAAAAACATAAAATAAAGTTGAATGGGATTTTTTGGAAATGGTACTTAAATCTGTGGGTTTCAATGATAGAGTTGTTATTACTTATGCAATGTGTCAAAATAGTGAGTTATGCTATGAGATTTAATGGCAGCTTGAGTAAAACTTTTTATCCTTCAAGAGGGCTTAGACAAGGGGACCCCTTTTCCCCTTATATTTTCTTATTTTGTCACCAATGCTTGATCATGCCTTAATAACAATCAAATTAAGGGGTTTTAGTTCTCTAGAATTTCTCCTAAATTATCACACATGCTATTTGCAGATGATACAATTTTATATGGTAAAGCCTCTATTTATGAAGCATCCATGTTTTCTAAAATTCTCAATTCATATGGGGGTGCATCATGCCAAACTATTAATTTAAATAAATCTAGCATTTTGTTCAATAAAAAAATACTCCTTTGGACGTTAAATCTTCTATCACTAACCTTTTGGGGATTAAGGAGATGATGGGGCATGAGAAGTACCTAGGCATTCCCACAGCCTGTGGGAGATCCAAAATTGATGCTTGTAACTTTATTTTGGATAGAGTTAGGGCCAAAACATAGGCTTGAAAACATACACTGCTCACATATTCAGGGAAAGAAGTATTGATTAAGGTTGTCCTCAATGCCATACCAACCCCATTCATGTCATGTTTCAAGCTCCCTAAAACTCTTTGTTATAAATCAAATAACATCATTTCTTCCTTTTGGTGGAGCCAAAATAAAAAAAATAGAGGTTTAGCTTGGAAAATGTGGGAAGTATTATCTAATTCAAAATATAAAGGGGTCTGGGTTTCAAGGATTTTAAACTCTTTAATGTGGATTTACTCTCTAAACAATGCTGGAAACTCATGGTGGGCTCTGATTGTGTTTGGTACAAAGTTATGAAATCTTTATATTTCCCTAATGGCTATTTTCAAGATGCAAAAATGGGTGGCAAGCCTTCATGGAGTCGAAGGAATATTGTAATACCCTTATATCCTATATACGTATAATATATATATTATGTATATGTAAAATATGTAAACAAAATATAAGAATTTCATCATCCTTGACATTTGTAAAATTTTTCATAATTATAAAAAAAATATTTAAAACCATAAAATATACTTTAATAGATAAATAAATATAAACATGAATAATTTAATTACCAAAAATACTAATTTTAAAGAAAAATCTATTGAAAAAATTTGCTAGAGTTTTATCTGTATATTGGACATTTAAAAAAAAATTCAATTATCGCAACTTGCAGAAAGATTTACACTCCCAAATAAAATTCATCAAGCACATCTTCACCACTCTCCGACATTACTCAAAATACTCAAACAGATATATATATTAGTATATATAAAATATTTCAAACTTGCAACATTAAGCCAAGTACTTTAAATTTGCATCATTTTCTTATATATAAACATAATGTACAAATTTATAACAAGTTTTGTAATATCCCAAAGTATACCCTAAAAGTTTTGGAATTATTGTTGTATTTGGATTTAGTGTATATGTTTATATGGAAAGAGAAAAGAAGTAAAGAGAGAGAGAGTGTATATGTTGTATATATAGAAATATATACAACATATACAAGTCAAGGTAATGAAAGTCAAAAGAAGATAATTATTTATTTTAAATTAGTGAAATAAATTAAAAGGGAATTAAGTGAGTGGAAGAGGATATTTTGAATTATTTTAATATTATTTTTGCTTGGCGGAGATTTAAAGGGATTGAGTGTTTGACTTGGCTATTTTTCTTCTTCATTTTCTTCTTCTTTCTTTGGTTGGCCGGGCATCACAAAGGCAATAAAGAGAAAGAGAGTTTTTGTTTTCCAAGCTCAAAATTGAAGAAGATTTCAAGTGATCAAGTTGGAAATTTAAGAAGTTTCATTAACTTTGGTAAGTTTCTTCTTGATTCTCTTGTTTTATTTTAAGTTGTGTTTGAGTTTGGTGTTGGATTATCAAGAGCATGAGTATGTTTGATTGTGGTGTGTTTGAGAGTGTTGGATTTAATTGATTGTGATTTTGGAGTTGAATGGAAGAGTAAAAGTTGTGTTTATGTTATGGTTTTGGATTTGATAATTGATGTATGTTGTGAGTTTGATCAATTATTATCTTAGATTTTCAAGATGTTTGTGTTAAATGAAGTTTAAAGCATAGAATGCATGAGTTTGGTCCGAAACAGAAGTATTTTGGATGCCACGACCGTGGGGTGTTAAGCAAATTGGACAGGTTCGTTTGCTAACCCACGACCGTGGGGGGTTGTCAGACCACGACCGTGGGGTTGTTAGGCCACGATCGTGGGGCCTTAGTTAGTGGTTTTGGTTTGTAATTTGTGATCTATGGGTCTAGTATGAGGCTAGTAGGTGAATAATTGTATTGGAATTCATGTGTATGTTTATATAAGTGTGTATTATTCCTTTTGGATTAGGTTGTGAAGAGGTTGAGTTGCCCTAACCTAAGTGTTGAGAATTCTTGGAAGAAGAAGTGTATAGATTGGTGTGAGTTGCTCTTGAGGTAAGTACAAACTTACATGGTTGCATTCATTTACATGATTTTGAGACTTAATACATTTGGTTATAAATGTGTTAAGTAATCTACTATATTGTTAATACAATTTGATTAATGTTATGATTTGTATAATGTGAAATATATGATGATCATTCAAAAGGTATGTGCAATGCAATTGATAATGATGAATTGCTTTAATGTGAATTGAGATATGATGAGATGTGATGCCATTGTGGTTGGCTATAATGATTCAAATGAAATAAGTGGGCCATGTTTGCCTAGATGATGATGAATTTAAAATATATGTCCAATGCAATTGGTTATGTATACTCTATTGATGAGATGTAAAGCCATTGTTGTTGGCTATAATGATGCAAATGAGATAATTGAGGCATGGTTGCCTAAATGATGATGAGAAAATGAGAATGGAATTGATAATGAATTAATGAATGAATTGTGTGTCTAATGTGTTATTCCATTTTCAGAGTTTTGTTGTTGGTGGCATGCCTAATGGTAACAATCTCTTGAAGCTAGGTTGGATCTAGTCCTTGAAGCCTAGTTGAGATGTTACAAACCCTTGAAGCTAGGTTGGGTTTGGTTCTTGAAGCCAAGTTGGGTTGATACTTAGCAAGCTTTGTTCCCCTTGAAGCTTGGTTGAACCTAATCCTTGAAGCCTAGTTGGGATAATGATAATGATAAATGTGATAATTGAACCAAAACATTAACTCTGAAAGTTGAATGGCATATTAGTGTCTTTTGGGCCCATGCTTGTCTTTGTTTCAATGTAAATCATAAGTGATGAAATAATTGAATAAAATAATGAAATATAGTGTTATGAATAATATAAAGATATCATTTGTGAATATTGTCTTATTTGTTGAAATGTGTGACATTGGCATTGCATTGAAGCATATTGTTATTGTGGTTTATACCACTAAGCCGTTGGCTTAGCGCGATTGTGGTTCATCGCGCAGGTGACAGGGTAGAGCCAAAGAGTTCATCTAGACCGAGTTGAGTCTAGACTTTGAAGTTTTGAGTGTGGACTTAAAGATCAGAGACAAACTGCCAAACATATATAAACTTTATGTTTTGTAAAATTTGATTTTTGATGTTTATGTATTTGTAAATATCACTATATTTTCCGCTGCGTATTGAATGAACGCTTTTATCTATTGTGTGTATGATATAACTTAAATGTTTAAGTTTGCTCATATTATTATATAAAGGGATGATTTGTTTATTTAGAAAACTGTAGCATTCTTATATTCAGTATACGTGTATTACGATAGTGGTGGTATGTAGTATGTGTATACGTGATATAGGGGTGTTACAAGTTTCTTAAAATTTAGATAAATATACATGTCTGTAGCTAGTCCTGGTCTGTGGCAACAACTAAAATTTTAAGAGAACCCGGATACCCTAGACCTGCTTAGGTCTAGCAGGGCTCTCGGTCTCAACTCTGTCACCTGCCTAGTAAACAAATCACTCTAAGCTAACAACCAAGTAGTACATACTTTGATATAAAAGGAAACTCAAAAGAACAATGTAAAATGCTTTTAATTTGAACTTCACAATGTGGCATGCAAGCACATTCTAGAACTTATACATTTTTTCTTAGAAACCATCATATGTCGCATTCACATACATTGAGCCCAAATGACCAAATATAATATTCAAGTTTCAGAGATAATATTTTGGTTTATTGGAACTCAATGTCTAGCCCGAAGGCAATACAAGTGATGCCTAACGTCTAGCCCAAAGGCAAATCATGTAATGGTGACGCCTAGCATCTAGTCTGAAGATAAATCATATAACAGTGACACCCAACATCTAGTCTGAAGGCAAATCATAGGCATGCCATATCCATATCGCCAAACACATAACTCTGAAATAAAATATTATATAAGACAACACACATTACATACACATTTCCACAATCCATTCTCAATCACATTTGTCCCATTTACCCATTTTCTTTCCATAACAATGAATAACTGCCTTAATTTAATATAATTCATCACATTTCCAACAATATATGTCCCCTTTTCAATGTGCATGCATAACACAAACACTTTGGGCTATTTTTACATTTTTCTCATTTATCACATATTACTCATTTTAGCCCTTTGCTATGGCTTAACATAATGTATATAAGGCATTTTACACCATTTCACAATCAATACTTCCATGCATTTGAAAACTCAAATGACTAAGTAGCTTGGCACATTTATTATCAAAATGTGTTAAGCTAAATTAAATGCAAATGTATTATAATTTATCTAAGTATGTACATACCTTACTCCAAGACAAATCCCAAGCTAAAATCACACTCTTCCCTTCACTTCCAAAATGCCCTTCACTACTTGATTTGGGAAAATACTATCTATTCAACACCTAACCAAAATGTAAGTGTATATAATGTATTACAACCACATTTCTACATACTTTAACTATTAAAACACATTTTATCACATTTCCTTTAAACTTTCACATTTTTGCCCTATAATCCTTTAATTTTAGAAGTCTATTTTAATCCATTCTAAATTGAGTTTTAAGCTTAATTATATTTATCGAGTCACATTCTAAGCAATGAAACTCAATTTACAAGCATTCTTTAAAATTCTCCCATCAAAATCCTAAATCTCTTCTTCTTCTCTCAAACTTCCATCAACCCTAATTATGTCAACCATTTAACTATAAAATCTTTGTCTCTATATCAAATTAACATCATTCAAAACCATTTGATGAATTAAAACATTCTCCTTCAAAAATTCAAATTACACATAATCTTAAACTTAAAAGAAATTCTCTTAAATCTAAAGAAAGCTTGCTTACCTCTTATAAAACCTCCAAATTCACCTTTTTTTTTTTAAAATTTGATGTAATCTTGGGTTATTGGAAGCAAAAATTCTCTTGGATATCCATGGAGAAAAATGTTTTTGAAGAAAGAGAAGAAGAAGATCAGTAAATGTTTTTTTAATTTTCATTCCTCTTTAATTCCTAACCAAGTATATAAATATATAAATTAATTAATTAATAATTAATAAATATCTAAATTCTCATCATCTTTAACTATCCAAAATTATTTTTAATTTTAACTTTTCACTATTCATCCTTTGACTTTTACTATTTACCATTTGACTTTATACGTTATATATATTCAATATATATTTTACACATACATTTTTATATTTTCCATCTTCCAACACCTTAATTACTCTTCTAAATTATTTATTTAATTTTTTTTAGTGAAAATAAGGATATTACAAATATGATCTCATTTAGAGACTCTATTCAAGTAGGGGGTAGATGGCTTATAAGAAAAGACAATCAGGTACGTATTTGGAATGACCCATGGGTCCAAAATCTGCCATAATTTAAAATTCTCTCTGAAAAGCCTAGCAATGTAGGAGTTTGCTGGGTATCAGACCTTACTAGTAATCAAGGGGAATGGAATTTGAATTTACTGTCCCCCTTGTTTACTAATTTTGAAGTGGCTGCAACTCTTAAAACTCCTATTGCTAATGTGAATTACCCTGATAAGCTCATATGGTATCCAGACAAGTTTAGAAAGATTTTTGTCAAGGCTGTTTATCATTATCTATGCAATATGAGAAGGTGTTCCTATAATTGTATTAGGCATATGAATCATAATTGTAGCTGGTTCTTGATTTGGAAAGTCAAGATCACCCCAAAGATTCAGAATTTTCTCTGGCGTGCCTGTGTTAATGCTTTGCCTATATATGTGAATCTTTATAAGAGAAATCTTATAAGGTTTGCTACCTACCCCATCTACAATATAATAAATGAAAATGACTCGCATCTATTTTTTATGTGTGATCATTCACGTGCATCTTGGCTCATCTCTAATATTAGCATAAACCTCATGGATTTTAATTCTTCCTCCTTTCTTTGTTGGTGGTCTGATCTAATTAAGAATCTTAACTGTGTAAATAAGTTTGACATTTTGGCTAAAATAGCTTACTTATGTTGGAGTCTGTGGAAAGCTAGAAATGAGTTTTGCTTCAAATGCTCAAATCTAGATCCTATATTCACTACTAGAAGAGCCACTACAATGATTGCGGAGTAACAATTGAAAGGGGGAGAAAACCTGATTCCCCTAAAACATAAAATATGCATAGATCACTAGATTATTCAAATTAAATTGCAAAGGGGTAAATTGCATACCTGACATCATCGTATGTTGAAGCTGAAGACGATTTTGAAGTTTGTCGCCTTCCAGGGGATACACACTTTAAGTTTAGCGGAAGCACTACTGAAGGAATGCAATGTTATCTTAAAATTGTTGTGTTCCCCTGGAGACCACGACCCCTTATTTATAACTGATGATGAGGATTTCTATTTTGGTCCTTCAACAAAACAGAAATTCTTATCGGTCTCTACACTTATAATCCTATTACGAGTAGGACACCTCAATAATAAACAATCCTTATTTGATCATAACTTTAATTTGACTATTTTAATTTGACTGCAATACATATTTAATATTTAAATATATTTAGCCCACACTTATGATTAATTAGAGGATTAATTTTAACAATTTAAAATTAATTCTAACAATCTCCCACTTGGGCTAACATATATTAAATATAAATGTATATACCTTAATGAGCTCATAAAAGCAGTCATACTGAAGGTCCCTCAAACAATCTCATCCATTGATTATATCGATAAAGGACTGAAGGGCCAGTCACCACATTAATCGTGACTCAAACCACCATCAATCACATTACCAATACTCTCAAATGACATAGATCAATAATAGGAGTGTAGCATGGAAACTACATGTAATATGATCTAATCATGCCTGTTTCCAACTGGTCATACTTCAGTGAGATCAATCAATAATAATACAGAGTGTAACAAAATAAATACTTTATTTTCTGCAGAAACTGAGTATTAATAACATAATATATCCATTACAAAATAGAGTATACACAAATATAATGTAACCATAATGAACAAACTCTCACTGAAACTAAATAGTCTCAAATAATGTGACACCCATATGAGCAGTGTGCTCATGAAAAACTTTCGGTATCACAGCCTTAGTGAGCGGATCCGCAATCATGGAGTTCGTTCCAATATGCTCTATGGATATCTGTCCACTCTGTACTTTCTCCCTCACAGCCAGAAACTTAATCCCGATGTGTCTTGATCGAGAAGAGCTTCTGTTGTTGTTGGAGAATAAAACTGCTGAGTTATTATCACAGTATAACTTTAATGGCCTTTCAATGCCATTCACAATGCGCAGCCCTGTGACAAAGTTCCTCAGCCAAATAGCCTGATTGGATGCCTCGTAGCTTGCTACAAATTCTGCTTCCATGGTGGAGGTAGCTACTAGAGTTTATTTCACACTCTTCCAAGAAATAGCACCGCCAGCCAAGAGATATATGTAGCCTGATGTGGATTTTCGACTGTCTTGGCATCCCGCGAAATCAGAATCAGTATACCCAATGATCTCAAGTTGATCTGATTGCCTGTATGTGAGCATATGTCCCTTAGTTCTCTGAAGATATCTCAAGACTCTTTTGGCTGCTTTCCAATGATCCATTCCTGGATTGCTGAGATATCGCCCTAACATGCCAACTATGAATGAAATATCTGGACGAGTGCAAACTTGAGCATACATCAGACTCCCAACTGCTGACGCATAAGGAATCTTCTGCATTTCCCGAATCTCAAGTTCACCCTTTGGACACTGATCAAGACTAAATTTATCTCCTTTAGCAACTGGGGTATCAATTGGTCTACTGTTGTGCATACTAAATCTCTTGAGCACTTTCTCAATATAGCCCTTTTGTGATAATCCAAGAATACCTCGAGTACGGTCTTGATGTATTTGAATCCCTAATACAAAAGAAGCTTCACCTAAATCTTTCATCTCAAAGTGTTTTGAGAGAAAAACTTTGGTCTCGTGCAGCAAGTCCTTACAGTTAGTAGCAAGCAATATGTCATCCACATATAAGACCAAAAAGATAAACCTACTCCCACTGAACTTGTGATACACACAATCTTCCATAGCATTTGTCTCAAAACCAAAAGAGACAACTACTTCATGGAACTTGAAGTACCACTGACGAGAAGCTTGCTTGAGTCCATAAATGGATTTCTTTAATCTGCATACCAGTCACTTTGGGTCTCCAGACATAAAGTTTTCTGGCTGCACCATATAGATGGTTTTATCAATATCTCCATTGAGAAACGCAGTCTTCACATCCATTTGATGAAGCTCAAGATCAAAATGAGCAACTAGAGCCATGATTATCCTAAAAGAGTCCTTCGATGAAACCGGAGAGAAGGTCTCTTTATAGTCAATCCCCTCTTTCTGAGTGAAGCCTTTAGCTACAAGACGTGCCTTATATCTTTCCACATTACCTTTAGAATCCTTCTTGGTTTTAAATATCCATTTGCAACCAATGGGTTTCTTTCCTTCAGGTAATGGAACAAGATCCCAAACTTGATTGTCTTGCATTGACTTAAATTCTTCACTCATTGCCTCAATCCACTTCTGAGAGTTGGAATCCTGCATGGCATGATGAAAGCTGATAGGATCATCTTCCACCATGTCTACAGTGTCCTCATGTTCCTGAAGATATACTACATAGTCATCCGGAATAGCATTTCTTCTCTCTCTAGTGGACCTTCTTAAAGGCACAGATTCTGGCTCAAATTCTTGAGGTTGTTGAGCTTGTTCTTGAGGAAGAACAACTTCTTCATCCTGATGGGGAAGTTGATCAACATTGTCTTGTATTGGATCCAGAATTGCTTCTGGGATATTAACATTTCTAGGAACCTGAACAGTCCCAGGAGCAAAGATAGGAATCGACACTGAGTGTTCCTGACTCGATCCCTCCTCAAAGACAATGTTTCTAACCTTATTTCTCCCCCCAAACTCAACATCCTCAAAGAATGTTGCAATTCCCGTCTCAAAAATAGATCTGGAAGTAGGATTATAAAACTTAAAACCCCGAGATCGCTCAGAATAACCAACAAAGTAGCTACTAACAATTTTAGAGTCCAATTTTATCTCATTAGGCCTATAAGGCCTAGCCTCAGCAGGACATCCCCAAACATGAAGGTGTTTTAGACTGAGCTTGCGTCCAGTCCAAAGCTCATAAGGTGTTTTTGTAGCTGCTTTAGTTGGTACTCTGTTAAGAAGATAGACTGCTGTCTTTAATGCTTCTCCCCACAGAGACTCAGGTAAAGAAGAATGACTAATCATACTTCTAACCATATCCATAAGAGTTCTGTTACGTCTCTCAGATACACCATTCATGCTGGGTGTACCAGGCATTGTGTATTGAGGGACTATACCACAGTTCTGCAGGAAAATAGCAAATGGCCCTGGACGTTGTTCACCTGAACCGTCATATCTACCATAATACTCACCTCCACGGTCAGATCTAACAGATTTAATCTTCTTTCCGAGTTGATTTTCAACTTAGGCCTTATAAGATTTGAAAACGTCCAGAGACTCAGATTTCTCATGAATGAGATATAGGTACCCATAACATGAGTAATCGTCTATGAATGATATAAAGTATCTTTGACCATTCCTAGTTGCTGTAGGGAATGGGCCACAGATGTCCGTATGTATCAACTCTAAGACGTTTGATGACCTATTGGCACCTAATCTCTTTTGTTTAGTCTGTTTACCTTTAATACACTCAATACAGGAGTCCAAATCTATTAAATCAAGTGTATTTATGATACCATCTGACACAAGACGCTCTATTCTAGATTTGGATATGTGACCCAAACGTCTGTGCCATAGAGCAGCTGAGTTATCCATATTCAGCTTCCTTTTGGTACCTATAGTACTAACTTGCATGGTCTCATTATAAGAGGCATCGATATCTAACATATATAGATTATGAAGTGCATACATTAAACCAGTACCTAAAATTTTTGAATTCATAAATAAAGTAACTTTATTGTTTCCAAATGAACAAGTAAAACCAGATTTGTCCAAATGGGAAATAGAAATTAAATTCCACCTAAAAGATGGAATAACAAAAGTATCTACTAGATCCAAAAAATTTCCAGTTCTTAAACGCAATCTAAAATGTCCTATCGCCTCTACTTCTACCGGTTTGCCAGTTCCCATATAAACGTATCTTTTACCGTCAGTTGGCTTTCGGTAGTTCAGGCAACCCTGCAATGAAACACTTATGTGACTAGTAGCACCAGAATCTATCCACCAAGTGTTTCTAGGTACCGAAGTTAAATTAACTTCAGAACAGACTAAAACCAAATATTTTCCCTTATCAGCAGTCTTATTATTAGTATTTTCATTCATAGGGACAAAGTTGGGATTACTCGGCATGCTAGCTGAATTCAGAGAAAATAAATAATAAATAAATGACATAAGCTCACAATCCACAAAAATTGAAACAAATCACAGAAGTAGAGTTTAAATATTGGAAACAAGATACCGGACACAACATTAATATTCTCATCTTTGGACATAAAATATTAACTGTAATTGGTATCTCAACGCAGTAATCAAATATTGACAATTCAGTCATGTCAAATAATAAACCTTCCTTTGGGTCGATTTATTATCCACATGGATGAATACATAATAATTATCACATATTTATTACCGCAATGTATTCTCAATTCAGCCAGATAGTAACCTTCCTTTGGGCCGTTTTACTACCCGCAATGAATTTTAATACACCTGTCTAATATCCCAAATAAATTAATTTACACAATAGAGGTCACTTTGGTAACTTTTTGTATCAATTAATTTATTATTAAAAAATATTAAACACAATCAGGACTAAAATACCAAAATTTAAACTCAATAAATTCTCAATTAAAATTTAATATTGTAATAAAATTAAACTTTAATTGAACTGTAATTCTTAATAAATTGATTGCAATATTTAAATTTAAGTCTGATTAAATATTGCAATAAACTTTAATTAATTAATTAAAAAAAACTAATTTTAATCTTTGCAATTGCCACTGTAATTCTATGCAATTGCCAAAACCTTTTTTTTTTAAAAAAAAAAACTAATTTTACTGTAATTCTTTGCAATTGCCAAAACGTTTTTTTAATATTTAATTAATTAATTTACATAATTAATTAACCAAAAATTAATTAATTCCAGAAAAAATTACAAACAAAAATTCAAGTCCAGAAATTTGATTTTTCCAGAATTAATTAAATAATCTCAGTAATTTAATCCAAAAAACAAATCAAACCAAAATTGATTTCAGATTACCAAATTCGATTCCAAATTAATTCTAGAAAATTAGAATCACCGAATTAATTTTCTAGAATCAAAACAAAAATCAATTTAATCGGAAAATCTAGCAACCTAGCATAGGGCTCTGATACCAATTGAAAGGGGGAGAAAACCTGATTCCCCTAAAACATAAAATATGCATAGATCACTAGATTATTCAAATTAAATTCAAAGGGGTAAATTGCATACCTGACATCATCGTATGTTGAAGCTGAAGACGATTTTGAAGTTTGTCGCCTTCTAGGGGATACACACTTTAAGTTTAGCGGAAGCACTACTGAAGGAATGCAATGTTCTCTTAAAATTGTTGTGTTTCCCTGGAGACCACGACCCCTTATTTATAACTGATGATGAGGATTTCTATTTTGGTCCTTCAACAAAACAGAAATTCTTATCGGTCTCTACACTTATAATCCTATTACGAGTAGGACACCTCAATAATCAACAATCCTTATTTGATCATAACTTTAATTTGACTATTTTAATTTGACTGCAATACATATTTAATATTTAAATATATTTAGCCCACACTTATGATTAATTAGAGGATTAATTTTAACAATTTAAAATTAATTCTAACAATCTCCCACTTGGGCTAACATATATTAAATATAAATGTATATACCTTAATGAGCTCATAAAAGCAGTCATACTGAAGGTGCCTCAAACAATCTCGTCCATTGATTATATCGATAAAGGACTGAAGGGCCAGTCGCCACATTAATCGTGACTCAAACCACCATCAATCACATTACCAATACTTTCAAATCTAGATCCTATATTCACTACTAGAAGAGCCACTACAATGATTGCGGAGTAACAATCTAACATATCTGTTACTACTCCTTCCCAAGGTCTAGACTCGAATTCTAGCATACCAGCTTTTGAAAGATGGTCCCCTCCACCCATCAATTAGCTGAAGATTAATATTGATGCAAGCTATTATAGAAACTCCAATTTAGCTGGAGCTGCCATTATAATTAGTTTTTTGGCAAGATCATAAATGGAGTTACTTATTTGATTTTGTCTATCTCGCCTTTAACAAATGAAGCTCAATTTCTATCAAAGGAAGTTTAGAAAGCTGTAGATTTGGGTTTTAATAATTGCTTATTTGAATCAGATAATTTGCAACTCATCAAACCGATCAACTCCTAGGATTCTTGCCTTGCAGAGATTGATGCAATTGTTTTGAAGATTAAACTTTTGACTGACAGTATTAGTCATTTTAATTTTGTTTTTGTAAAGAGAAGTACAAAATTGCTGACTGGTTAGCCTCCTCTGTTTTCTCTTCAAATTTAAGAGCAGACTGGTTATGTAACCCACCAACTCATCTACAATGATTAATCTCAGGAGATGTACCTCGCTCTTAGTTTTAATGATTTAATTATATTCAATAAAAAAGTAGTGCTCGTTAGAAATAGGAACTTCCATTCATTTGAAGGACCATTATTACCAAACTTAGATATATGCAAGATTCACATCAAAGTAACATTTGTTAGTGAATTTGGAAAAAATCAGACGATAGCCAAAATGATGTCCACGGATGACCCATGACCTCCTTAGTTCTGCCAATGTGAGTAGACATTATTTTTGCTTCTATGTTTTGTATGTCTACATTTCAATTTCATGAACGATTGTTATTTCTAAAGGAACACACTCCACTTTACTTACTCGCATTGTCCAATTCTTGTAATATATAAACACACACACATATATATATATATTATTTGTATATACATATAATATATATATTATTTGCATATATATAATATATATGATATTATTGAGATCTAATTTTAATTTATTTTCTATAAAGATTTTCATATAATAATTTTGAGAAATATCTAAAATTGAGAGAATTGAATATTAAATTATATGACATATTGACCAAAAAATTAAAAAATATTAAGTAATAACAGAAAAAAGTATACTTAGAGTTGCAACTTGAATTTTAATAGTAAATATTTATTCCTAATTATGATGGTGCTGATATATATAAATTCATGCTCTCTTCAATTTAATATATATATATATATATTAAATTGATAAATCTACTCAATCTATTTATTACTTCAATTGTTTTAAATTTGTATCATGAAATTGGTATTAATAATTATAAATTTAGCAACATTGAATGTGTTTATAATAAATAATTCAAAAATATGTTTTATAAACAATACAATTTCACCACTTAAATGTGAATTTTTTCTTAGTTTTAGAAGGATGTTATAATATATTTAATATATTCAATATTTTTTCTATATTTCGTGAATAATAATAAATTCAAAAATTATAAAATAATTACAAAAGTTAACTAGATTAATAAAAAAAATTTGTTATTTTTTTATTGATTGATATTTGATTCTTATGGTCTCATTATAAATGAATAAGACTTTTTTTTTCATTTATAAATATTTTAATTCTTTCATGAATGATATTTTTTTATCAGAATAGCACATATTAAAAAAAAATGAAGAATATATTATTAATTTTGTGGGAATGAAGTTACCAAAATTAAATCAATATAATATCATTTTAAATTATTAGAATACAATTTACCAACAGACTAACTAGAATATAAAAATACCAAAAATTAGATGTATATTTGTAGGATACAATTGTAACCTCTCAATTATTATCAAACCAAGAGTAAAAATTAGTTGTTGCACTACTGTAATGTTAAAAAAATTACTTTCGTTCAAATTTATATTGAATCTTTTTGCAATTATATTGAATTTTTTTTTAATAATGAACATACATATTAAAATAATTTTTTGGCTTAAAAAATTTGACCTTCCTCAGTTGAATCCCGGTTCAGCATCTAAATAATGCTCATTATAGCGGGAGATATTATCTTAGTATTTGTCACATCAACTACATAAGAAAATAAGTATGAAAAAGGGGAGATATAATCTCAGTCTCTCATCTCTACTTACCAACTTCATAGGCACCTCTTACTCTCATTCTTTTTCTATTCTCTTCTCTTTTCTTCTTCTGCCTTCAAGTCATCTTTAATCTTCTTCCTCCAAATTCTAAGTTAGGTTTTTTCTAAAGGTTTATTCAAGCTCTTTAGTATCTTATAATGTGGCTAAGGGGGTTTCTCAAAGCATCTAAGGTAAGTCAATATTGTGGTGATTTCTTGAATACAATATCTATATATAAATATTATTAGATTTATGGTTTATATCTAAATAAGTATATATGTGACATTTTGTTTATAAAGGATCTCATAATGAAAAAGACCCTCAAATATTGGTTCTTTGAAGCCATAGTATTATTTGGTTAACATAAAGTGTTAGAAAGCAAGTATAAAGTGAGTTACAAAGGATATTAAAGTGTGGAATCTACTCTAAGTGCTATAGTATATAGAAAATAATCTAAGAAAAATATAAAAAGTATGAAAGAATTAAATGATAAAAACAAATGATTGAATTTAGGAAAAGCGTTTCCAAGAAACTATTTTTGGAATAATAATTTCCCCATTAGGTGCAAATTGTTCATCAAAATTCTACTCCTAGGATACAATGCCTAGATAAGAAATCAAATTTGCACCTTTTGATTTCTTCTCCGACAAGAACTCAACCCAATATGATGAAGAGGGAATGTAACACCCATATACTCTATAAGTACTATATATATACCCTATATACATACAATACGTATATAAAATATAAAGATGTCACATTTCAGTTTTATTACAATCCCTTACCTTAGTTCCATAACAATGATACATTTTTAATTAAAGAATATTTACAAAACCATTATACTTTTGATTATATTACATATATATAATTTACATTATTTATTTCCAAAATTCACTTATGTACATATACATTTTTATCAAAATACAACATAATAAAAATTATACATGTATGCACCACCTTCTAGTTGGTCTCAAAATACTCTTACTCTTCTCGTGGCACAACTATTTCATTCCCATATCAACCATCTACTCACCCGCGCGATTTACACAACTGCGCTAAGCTCTAAAGCTTAGTAGTACAAATAAATATTATATACATACAATACAAAAATTCATACTCACATACTAACATCATTTATCATCATATTCTTATCATGTTTTTTTCATTTTCAATGCACTTTTAATATCTTTTCACTAATTTCATAATTTATATATATCTTTAACATTAGTCACAATTCAATGGCTTATCATAATATTCATGAAACACTACACAAAATTTTCACATCCATATATATATTACACATCACATTATATTTCCATAATCTCATTTTCAATATCAAGACTTAGCTCTGCTCAAGTCTTTCAACAATTCATTTCTTATCATTTAGCATATTTTCTTAAGCCACATTCCTTTTTACTAATTTGTTTATGTATTATGATCATATTATTTTATGATCACCATCATATATCTCATAACATTATATCTTAATACATTGTTCAATTATTCCACAATTCACAATTCACATATAAATAAACACATGCTTGGGACCAAAAGGATCTAATATGCTATTCAAATTTCAGAGTTACTGTTTTGGTCTATAATGACATCATGTGTCTAGCCTCATAGACAATATATCAATGTAATAATCCAACTAGGTCTGAGCTTACGACCTAGTCACTTCACCCAGCCTTGCTTCAAGGATTTATTCTTAAGGCTTACGACCCAGTCATTTCACCTCAAAATATTTTCACAGTGACGCCCAGCGTCTAGCCCGCAGGCAAATCATAGATATGCCGCCAAACACAGAACTCTAAAAATTGAATAACATATTAGGCACACAATTCTTTTATAATTCCAATATTAATATCTTTATCATTATCTCAAGATCAAACTAGGCACAATTCCTCAATTATCTCATTTATATCAACATAGTCATCTCCAATGTCTTTACATACCATCTTTAATGTATACATAACAAATTACATTACCCATACGTTTTGAGTCATTATCATATTTTGCACATAGTTCACATTATATATAATGTATTTGTAACATCATACAAATCATAACATATTACTCATGCACCGATAATGTAGTAAGTAACTTAACACATTTTCTAACCAAAAGTGTTAAGTCCAAATGCCATGCAAATATAAGCAATTATTCCAAATTTTTACTTACCTTATGAAACACTCCAAAATAAGCTTTAAAACTTCCTCTAACATTGTCTTCCAAGTTGCCCTTCAACACTAAGGTTGGGCAAACTACTCTCTCTCAATGCCTATACCAAATGTGATCATAAACAACCATTTAGTATCACATTCTATGGCATTCTTAACATTCAAATCATTTAAATAGGAATTACAAATGAAAAACAATAAAAAGAGTTATTCTCAAGTGACACGCCCAACAACACGGGCATGTTAATGACCGTGTCATTAACTCATTCATACAGAAGCATTGACACGTCCAATGACATGGGCGTGTCACTGCCCATGTCATTCATTCTGCCTTACAAAAATATTGACACACCTAACAACACGGGCTGTTTATGGCCATGTCAATTATCTTTTCTCACAGTAGCCACGACACGTCTAATAACATGGGCGTATTAATGGTCGTGCAATCAATGTTAAACTCAACACCATCAACACTCCCAACGACATGACCATGTCACTGACCGTGTTAGGCAAAAGTTATGCATTTCAAACCCCTATCCATATGGACACAATCATTCCAAAATCAATACTACAACACCCTTAATCATCTTCTTAGTTTATATTCATAATTCACCAATCAATTCAAAACTTATATAACTCCAACATATCATAATAATAATCATTATATAATTCATTTATACAATCATCCATGTATCAATTTACTCAATTCCCAACACATTTATACCAAAACCTTACTCTTTAATTTCAACTACCCATCATCATCCTCACAAATAATCATATTTTCATCATCTAAGCACCAATTCAACATATATATATACTTCAATATTTCATTATCATCATAATATTCAATTAATTATCACTTTCTCTCACTAAACATATCACATATAAACTCATAATCTATAAAAATCAACTCAAGAAAAAGAGCACTTGAATTCTTTGCCAAATCTTCAATATCCACCTTCAATTCTCTTAAGACTCTTATAAATTTGGTGTATAAATAAACAAAGTCCAAAGTCAAACTCTTCTCTCTCTCTCTCTCTCTATTCCCACGTTCCAAAAAGGAAGAAGAAGAAGAAGAAGAAGAAAGAAAGAAAGAAAGGGAAAGCTCTCTTCTTAAAATTTCATTCATATCTTATATATACATATATAATAATAATATAGTTATTTCCACCACTAAATTTCCACCAATAATATTCTTCCTTCATTTGACTTTCATTTCTCCTTTCTCTTTTTATTATTATCATTATTATTATTAATTAATTATTCACAATTTACTTTTCCTACACCAATGTATACATCATGCATATATGGTGTATATGTTAATATATGTATATATCTTATATATTGTATTTATATTTCCCATATATTTCAAATACAATATATATATATATATAACATCCTTCTTATACATCTATCTCTTATTATATTTTCTTTACCTATTTCACCAACATACTCTCTCATAACTACTATTCCAAAGTACATAAAAAATCAGGATATTACAATTCTCTCCCCCTTAAATAATTTCGTCGTCGAAATTATCCAGTACGATAATAATCCATCCTTAACAAAATACCATCTTAAATTTTCATATGAACTTAATCATATTATTAAATTATTATTTCATCAAATCCCATAACCTCTACTCTCCCTCTCAGGGTCAATCATCTTCTCCCTATTTCATAACTCATCACTATATATATATATATATATTATTTTCTAAACAAGGCAATCATGATAACTCATTACATTGCCAATCAAATTATCATTAGACAAGAATCAGTTCATCTTTTTAGTATATATACCTCACCCATCTATTATGCTCAAGATAATTTATAACTTCATCAGTTTATAAATATACTCTCTTAACTTTAAATATATAGGTTATTGAATTTTATCTTAATATTGACTATCCCGTCATCACAGTCATTTTCAGAATTGTATCATTGTTTATCTATCTCTTTCTTATATTTGTCAATAGACACTTATCAAACCTTAATTGATAACAATTTTCTTATTTCTAATACACTTAATTTTTTTTTAACATGTTCTTCACTTGGCATTAACCTTAATACAATGCCTTTAAACTTACTTTACTGATAATCAACCCTTTTTCCTTTTATAATCATTTACAACTGATATACCTTAACTCATTTCATGTCCATACAAATATCAAAATATTATAACATATACAGTATCACATATCTCTCACACTCTTAATACAACTATGCATATTAAATCTCAATAATGATTCGCAGCCTTAGCAAAATCTAGATCAATTGATCTAACTATCACAATATACCAACATCGCACCCTTATTCAATTCAAGCCAACAATTAACTTATTTAAACTTATCATTATATTTCAATATATGACCTAACTCTATTTATATTCAAATTCTGGTCACTTCGGATCCATCATTTCAACTTTCAGAAATTAATGATTATTTATAACAAATCACTTTAAATTATTTTTCAATATTAATATATTATTTTTTTTATCTCTATACAATTTTCACATAATTCTAATGATTATCTCATACCATATTCATTACCCATAGTTCATTCACTTAAACATCATTTCCATCAACTTATTCACATTATCCCATTTTTGAACATATTCAATATAACTCTCAATCACATTTTTGTAGTTTCTCCCATTTATCATCTCCTTACATTTTCATACCATTACTATTCTTACATAATCACTTTCCTATCACATTATCCATAACTCATAACATTTTCACAATTTTCTTCTCTTTCCATACTTTCTATAATTATAAACAAATTTCTAACATAAAAATTATAAGATACAACTATGCAAACCATAAATCTTGACCATGTTTCTTGAAGCATAACTATCAATCTCACCAAAACTGTCCTACGGTCTTGTCATCTCAGGCCCATGCCCATGGATAACAAAACTAATCGGCCAATATACTAACCAAATCATACAGCCATGGCATATTAATGGTTACGCCTATGGCTTATAAATCAATACTGCCCCTCTATCATTCTTTTTCAAACATTTCCAATCACAATGCTAAGTTCTTATCGCAAAGATCACATATTCATTCTCTAAACTTTTGCTACACAAAGAGTTAACACATTTCAACTCTGTTTCAAAGCAATTTACTCTTGATCACTTGATCATCTTTACCCTAACTCATATTTCAACAATATTATCATTAACATCTCTTACATATACACATTCGTTCATATGTTAATTTTACATAATATCCATTTATTACTCCATTTCTAGTCTATCTCTTACAAAAATTTTCAATCATTATACTTCCCTTTTTCCTTACAATCTCTTATTATACACATATACATAGAACATTTCCACCAGTATATACTTTGGGCCCAAAACACTATACAATCATCAAGTTCAGTTATTACAATAACAATTTTACTGTCCAGTGTTACTCGAGTCCATTCTCACTCTCAATTTCATCACAAAGCCTAGTTCTGTGCAGGTCAAGACCGAATCTCTCTTAGGTCTTCTAATACATACAATATTATTTTCAATATCACTAGACAAGTAATTGAATAAGATAACAAACACACAATAACATTTATTTTTTAATCATCCACATACACATTCATAAGTCACATTCATAGTGTGACTTACTTTCCACATTTTCTTACATATTACAATTGCATTCATATTGAAAAACTCATCTCACATATCATATACATGTATACACATAATCATACAATTATACTTAATTCCTCTTTTACACACAATCTATACAAATTTAACATTTATCACATTTCAGAGAACATTATCATTTCTCATTCTTTTGACATGACTTAGGTTATTCATCAACTCAACATATATATACACTCTGACCACAACATAATTAACATTTTTTAAACCACCCTTCTCTTAAATAATTTTCTTATTATATATTTTTATAACACTTCACATAAATCTTAGTCACATTTTCAATGTGACATCTCTCTCACACATTTTTTTTATGCATCAATCATACCCTTCATATCCATTTTCATCATTTCCAATCCAATTATCTAAAGTAAATTTTCACTTGCTTAATCATTTTCCTTTATTTCAAAATAAAATTTTATATTATCAACCACATTACACATTACATCGTACTTTTATAAGCAATATTATTCATTCAGAATCACTCATATACTTAATATACATTAAACTATCAGTCTCTAAGCAATCCTTATTAAAATTCCATTAAAACTCCAAACACTCAACTTACTACTTTACTTCAACTTCAATCTACTAATCTCATTATCTTAATATTTAAATTTAAAAAACAATATTTATATAGTAATTTAACATCAAAGCACATCATTTTCATAATTATGAAAGCCCATTTCAAAAATCCAAATTTCACATATTACTACCATTAACATGAGCTTTAACAACACCTAAGCTTATCATATTTCTAACATTAAAATCACAATATTTGCATTAAACAACACTAGTATATCTCCTCACATTAGCCAACATCATCTATTTTTAAAACCTTAACTTTACATAACCAAATCCTAAATTTTCACACTTTGTCCATATCAATCAACCAACTCAATATTCCCCTATACTCTCTTCATTTTAATATCATATCTACCCATTTTAACAATCAAACAATATTTTTTCTCTCTAGCAATCCAAACATAGTCTTTATTAGAAAGAGAACCAAGCTTTAGAGAAGAGGTACTTACTTAAATTTTGTTACTCATTTCCAACATTATTCTCATATTCATTTTTTTTATAACCTATTTCACAAACACATTTCAATAATCAATAATTTCAAAATTAGTTTTACTTAAGTAAACTCCAATTCTTTAATTTATCAATTAAACTTATACAATTTTTTTTCCATAACATTTCTTTCTCTAGCTTTACTTTCATGTAAAGCCTCATTCACACACTATCATCTAACTCATGTAATTCAAATATATCACATCAAAAATCACATAATGCCACATACGAGACCAACCTAGGTGTTAATGCATATACATGTATCACAAGTTTCATTTTTTTTAAAAAAAAAATTTCCATCTTTTTTTTTTAAATCTCCTTAGGCTGAGAATCTCAACCTAAGCTCTAATACCAAAATAATTGTAACACCCATATACTCTATATAAGTACTATACATATATCCTGTATACATACAATACGTATATAAAATATAAGGATGTCACGTTTCAATATTATTAAAATCCCTTACCTTAGTTCCATAACAATGATACATTTTTAATTAAAGAACATTTACAAAATCATTATACTTTGATTATTCTACATATATATAATTACATTATTTATTTCAAATATAATTACATTGTTTATTTCAAATATAATTACATTGTTTATTTCCAAATTCACTAATGTACATATGGACCACCTTCTAGTTGGTCTCGAAATATTCTTACTCTTCTCGCGGCACAACTATTTGACTCCCAGATCAACCATATACTCACCTGCACAATTTACACAACCGCGCTAAGCTCGAAAGCTTAGTAGTACAAATAAATATTATATACATACAATATAGAAATCCATACTCACATATTAGCATCATTTATCATCATATTCTTATCATGTTTTTGTTTTCATTTTCAATGTACTTTTCATATCTTTTCACTAATTTCATAATTTATATATATCTTTAACATTAGTCACAATTCAATGGCTTATCATAATATTAATGAAACAATACATAAAATTTCCACATCCATATACATATTACACATCACATCATATTTCCATAATCTCATTTTCAATATCAAGACTTAGCTTTGCTTAAGTCTTTCAACAATTGATTTCTCATCATTTAGCATATTTTCTTGAGCCACATTCCTTTTCAGTAATTTATTTATGTATTATGATCATATCATTCCATGATCACCATCATATATCTTATAACATTATATCTTAATACATTGTTCAATTATTCCACAATTCACAATTCACATATAAACAAACACATGCATGGGCCCAAAAGGATCTAATATGCTATTCAAATTCCAGAGCTACTGTTATGGTCTATAATGACACCATGTGTCTAGCCCCGTAGGCAATACATCAATGTAATAATTCAACTAAGTCTGAGCTTACGACCCAGTCATTTCATCCAGCCTAGCTTCAAGGATTTATTTTTGAGGCTTACGACCCGGTCATTTCACCTCAAAACATTTTTACAGTGACGCCCAACGTCTAGCCCATGGGCAAATCATAGGTATGCCGCCAGATACAATACTCTCAAAATTGAATAACATACTAGGCACATAATTCTTTTATAATTCCAATATCAATATCTTTCTCATTATCTCAAGATAAAACTAGGCACAATGCCTCAATTACCTCATTTATATCAATATAGTCATCACCAATGTCTTTACATGCTATCTTTAATGTATACATAACAAATTATATTACCCATACATTTTGAGTCATTATCATATTTTGTACATAGTTTCACATTACATATAATGCATTTGTAACATCATACAAATCATAGCATATTACACATCCACCAACAATGCAGTGAGTAACTTAACACATTTTTCAACCAAATGTGTTAAGTCCAAATGCCATGCAAATATAAGCAATTATTCCAAATTTTTACTTACCTTATGAAACACTCCAAAATAAGCTTTAAAACTTCCTCTAACCTACTCTTTCAAGTTGTCCTTTAACACTAAGGTTGAACAAACTACTCTCTCTCAATGCCTATATCAAATGTGATCATAAACAACCATTGAGTATCACATTCTAAGGCATTCTTAACATTCAAATCATTTAAATAGGAATTACAAATGAAAAACAACAAAAAGAGTTATTCTCAAGTGACATGCCCGACAACACGGGCGTGTTAATGACTGTGTCATTAACTCATTCATACAGAAGCATTGACACGTCCAATGACATGGGCGTGTCACTGCCCGTGTCATTCATTCTACCTTATAGAAATATTCACACACCCAACAACACGGGCGTGTTCATGGCCTTGTGAATTATCTTTTCTCACAGTAGTCACGACACGTGCAATAACATGAGCATGTTAATGGTCGTGTCATCAATGTTAAACTCAGCACCATCGACACGACCAATGACATGGCCGTGTCACTGGCCGTCTTAGGCAAAAGTTATGCATTTCGAACCCCCATCCATATGGACACAATCATTCCAAAATCAATACTACAACACCCTTAATCATCATCTTAGTTTATATTCATAATTCACCCATCAATTCAACACTTGTATAACTCCAACATATCATAGTAATAATTATTTTATAATTCATTTATACAATCATCCATGTATCAATTTACTCAATTCCCAACTCATTTATACCAAACCCTTACTCTTTAATTTCAACTACCCATCATCATCCTCACAGATAATCATATTTTCATCATCTAAGAACAAATTCAACATATATAAATACTTCAATATTTCATTATCATCATAATTTTCAATTAATTATCAATTTCTCTCACTAAACATATCACATATAAACTCATAATCTATAAAAATCAACTCAAGAAAAAGAGCACTTGAATTCTTTGCCAAATCTTCAATATCCACCATCAATTCTCTTAAGACTCTTATAAATTTGGTCTATAAATAAACAAAGTCAAACTCTTCTCTCTCTCTCTCTCTCTCTCTATTCCCATGTTCCAAAAAGGAAGAAGAAAAAGAAGAAAGAAAGAAAGAAAGGGAAAGCTCTCTTCTTAAAATTTCATCCGTATCTTATATATATATATAATAATAATAATAATAATATAATTATTTCCACCACTAAATTTCCACCAATAATATTCTTCCTTCATTTGACTTTCATTTCTCCTTTCTCTTGTCATTATTATCATTATTATTATCATTAATTAATTAATTATTCACAATTTACTTTTCCTACACCAATGTATACATCATGTATATATGGTGTATATGTTAATATATGGATATATCTTATATGTTGTATTTATATTTCCCGTATATTTCAAATATAATATATATATATATATATATAACATCCTTCTTACACATCTATCTCTCATTATATTTTCTTTACCTATTTCACCAACATACTCTCATAACTACTATTCCAAAGCACATAAAAAATCAGGATATTATATGAAAGTTTGGAATGCAAAATTTGTTTGAAGTATTCGAGGAGGAGAAGAATGAAGAAGATGATAAAGAAGAACAAAAACTTATGTTAGAGAAGTTGAAAATCTATAACTTTCTAATATGGTAGTTATTAGTAGTTATTTGTCAAAAGTTGTAACTTCTCAAATTTAACTTGTACCAATTCAAATTTATTTGTCAAAATTTGCAACTTTTTCAACTTCTACTTGTAACTATTCTAATTTTATATTGTTAAATATTAAATAATACTAAAATATACATATATATATATAACAATCCCTCAATTATTAATAAATAATTTAGAAAATTAGAAATGACAAGACAAAGATCATTGGGTATTTGTATAATACATAACTAAAGGTGGCCAAGACTTGAACGTTTACAATGAATAGACATGGCCACGGTTCGGTTTGAAATCAAAACTAGATCAAAATCGAACCAGTTAAAACTATAATCAAAATCGGTCAAAATCAAAACCATTCCAAACTGAAATCTGAACCTTAATTCATAGTTTGGTTAAGGTTAAGGTTCACGATTTTTTTAAAACCGTTAAACTGATGGTTTTTACGGTTTGAAACCATTGGTTCAAACTGTTAAAAATTGTCTGTTCAAACCATTAAATTAGTGCATTTTATTTTGGTTATTGTATTTGTTTTATTTATTTTTTATTCTTTAATTTTAATTTGTTTACTAAATCTATAAATACCACTTATATTTCAAATTTTTTCAAATTTCTAAATTTTAATTTCTCTTATTTTTCTCTTTATTCTTAAATCTATATTTACATTATAATCTTTTATATTCTCTAGAATTTCTATTTTTCTTTAAATTTACTCTCTAATATTTTCTACAATCTACATTCTCATTTTTTTTTAAAAATTCTCTACAGTATAATCTTAATCACTTTATTTTATTTTATTTTATATTCAAAATTTATTTCTATTATTTTTATTTTATTTCTATTATTTTTAAATTTTTATCTTATGTATTATTTTTTTATTAAAAATTTTATTATATTATAATTTCTAAAAAAATGACAAATAATCAATGCTCAAATTTTGGATCAAGAAAGAAAATAATATAGTTGATAAATATTTTAGACCAATTGACACAGAAAATAAAATTTAAGAAATTAAAATGATGATAATAATATTCAATAATTACATAAATATAAGGTAAAAGAAACAAGTGAATATTAATTTCTCTTTAAAGTTTAAAAAGATACATAAGCAACTTGTCTTTTTTAAGTTGCGTATATATTCTTTTGATTATATTTTAGTAAATTAATCTCAATATTTAATTTTTTTTATAAATTTTAATGAATTTTTTTAATTAAAATCACATGTAAATTATCTCTTAAATTGTTTCAAACCATTTTGAACTATCATAAACCACTTTTGAATTGCCCCCTTCGAACTCCCTCCTCAAACTGTCTCTCGAACTGCATTTAAATCGAGGTTTAAATCGAAACTGACAATTCCTGAACCGTCTTTAAACTGTCTTATAGAAAGTTCATTTTAGGTTCAAGAATTTTTTAAACCGAAACTGGCGGTTTCTGAACAGGAATTGACGATTTGTGAACCGTGGCCATGTATAACAATGAATATGAATATAAATTCACATTCATATTATACATGAGTTCTTGTTATACAATGGCGACACATTTAATATGGGCCCTGCGCTCTATCCTATTTTAACAAATGTATTAAGATTTCACTATTGAATCCATAGAAAGCAGTCTCTTACTTTAATACTTGCATAGGTAATCCCATCAGGAGTGTTTACAACTGCTCTACCACTCCACTTTATGCTATGAGAACTATTAAGAGCATAGTTCAACGATCTCATTGTGGAAATCAATTCATATAGTCAAACATGAGACTTTAAAGGAATAGTAATTTGTATATTTAATATCACCCTACTATTCCTCAAGTATATTTATGTACTGGAATGGTAACCTCAACGTTAATCTTTCTTGGATAATTCTTAACTTACTTGAACTCTTAAAATATGAATTTCCAAATAAACTGACATTCACATATAAGAGTAGATTTCAATCAAGATTGCCTATTCTAAAATGGTGACAGTTCTCATGTTTCAAGTGACATTCTTAATCTTCTTAACCAATAAAGGTTTTATGAGAGGATCTATCAACATTTAATTTTTAGGAAGATACTCAACAGAAACTTAACCTTTTTCATAAGGCTTCTTAAATGATAATATCTCATAGCAATATGTTTATTATTGCCAGAAATAATTGTATTCTTTATGCTATGAATTGCAACTTGGTTATCACAATATAAAGTAAACAGGTACTTTAGGAACACTAATAAATGGTGTGGAGTTAAATAAATCTCTTAATCCATATAATATCTTTGCTAGCTAGAGAAGTATCAATAAACTTAGATTCCATGAATGATAATGTAACACAAGACTATTTCTTAGAGGACCATACAACTATAGCTTCACCTATAGTAAATAACCAGCCACTAGTAGACTTAGAATTTCTTGTCTTAGAAGCCCAGTTAGCATTACTATAACATTCTAAAATAGAATATGTACATTTATAATACAAACCATAATTTAAAGCATACATTAAATAACACTCATTAATTTATTAATAACTTCCCAATGCTTATGACTAGGATTACTAGTAAATCTACTAAGCATACTAACAACACATGCAATATTAGGTCTAATATAATTCATGGCATAGATCAAACTATCAATTATTTTGGCATACTCTTCTTGAGTAATTGGATCACCAACATTAGGCATCAAATTACTATGTGTATGGAGAGGAGTTTTACTAGGCTTACATTTGAAATACTTAAATTTTCTAAGCATTTTCTTAATATAATATGATTGTATAAGAATATACCCATTTTCTTTTCTAATTACTTTAATATCAAATGTTAGGGCTTAGCCTAGCTATCTGCAAGTGCACATATCATAATCATGTAATATAGAGGTGAGTGAGTATCGTTCCCATGAGAAATGATATCTAAGTACTAAATAATTAAACTATTTATTATTTGGATGGTAGATTGGTGTGAAAATTGAAAACTAAATTAACTAAATCAAAGCTAAATTAAATTGAAATTAAATCTAAATATTTTTGGGCATTAGGGTTAAACCAATTCTTATTGATTAACTATGAATTTTCTAAGGTTTTGACTCAATTTCAATATACTCTTGATTAGTGATTGGATTCTGCTAAATTAAGACTTAGTCTCTCTCGAGTACTAAACCTAATTTTAAATTTAATATTGTCTACTCTCATGATCACAAATAAATTAAGTCAACTCATTAAGATTTGTAAGTAATCTTTGTATCAACCTTCTATGTGTTTACCCTATCTCTAGGTACAAACTTTAACATAAGATTGTTGCCTTCTTGAACTAATATTGTGCTTCCACTCTCGCTCCATCACACAAAATCATAGATCAATCAACTATTGGCTAGATAATCAATGCATTAAGATCAAAGATAACAAAATAATCAAGAACAAACTTCAATTGAATAAAATTAAATAATTATTCCATAGATAAGTCAAATAGGAAAAGTTTAACCCTAATAGGATTTTTAGTTACTTATAATTGAAATAGAAATTAAAAAGAAAGAGTAGAAGATAGAAGATATAATTAAATTTAAATTAAAAGAAAATAAAAGAAAATAAATTGAATAGATCAAACTTGGAAAGAAGAAAGTCCCTTGAACTTGAATTACTCTTGAACAAAACTCTTTCTTCTCTTCAAGTTAATTCTAACCTAAAATCTAGAAAATTTAAAACTAAAATCTAATGTATCAGTTGTGTGGGAGGTCTAGGGTCTTTATAGGGTTTGGCAACTTATTTTTTAAGTAGAAAAAGGTTAGGAGAGGTTTAGAAGAGTCCTTATTGAAAAATGAGTCAAATTTTAGTTGAAGGAAAAAAATCCTAAGAAAATAAAGAAGCTGTAAAATTCATGCAAAAACTTTGAAGCAGTTTTCCTATCTGATAAAGTCTGAATCTAGGCTTGGGATATTCACATAATTGTCTCTTGAAGTGCATATGAATTTAGGTTATTGAAGCACTCAATTTTTCCTTCTAAATCTCAAGTTATGGCCTTTTGAAGTAAACTAGTCTGAAGAGAAATCTTATTGAACTGGATTCATAATTCTGAATTTGCATAGATTTTTGGAGCCCCAAATGAACTCAAAATTTACAAATAAGGCCATTATGAAATTCTTGATATGTCTGTTAAAAACTTCATAAATAATACTTTCTCATTCTACAACTCTAAGATTGTCCAAATATCAAGTAAAGCTTCAAAGGTCAAATCTATCCAAGTCTGAAAATCACATAACATGCCCTGACAGTAGCTGTTTGGTTTCCATGGGTATGGGCCTTGACATTTTTATGCCTTTTTGTACCTTTTTCTTTAATTTTCCTCAAATTTTAATAAAAAACTTGTATATTGATATTTCAATATAAAATAGGATAAATTCTAACTTCAACAAAGAAAATACATCAAATTCAGTTGAAAATATTTAAAAACATGGTTAGAATTATCTAAAATAATAGTCAAAACACGACTCTATCAACTCCCCCAAACTTAAACCATTACTTTTCCTCAAGGAACAAGAATAATCTCATCACAATAAGCCTTATTATATGTTAAATATTCTCAGGATTTTGATATATAAAAAATTTAAACAAATACAATTTCAAATTTTAATTATAAATCAAGTTCCATAACTGTACATTACTTTATTCGCCCCTCCTTCAATTAAAAATTTAGCCAATTACAACCAATTATTGTACTTCAGATAGACACATACCCTTTTCATTCATTAAAAATTTAATAGAGTTCAAAAGAACTCGCATATCTCATACGCATGTTTAATCAAACTTTCTCCATTAATAGACCTTACTAACTCAAGGAAACTCAAAAGGTCTTTTTAAGCTTGTTATATGGTCTAAAAGGGTTAAGGCTAAAATGATGCTTAATAACTAGGTATTTCATCTTTTGAATACCCTCCAAGTGTAAGTTACCCTTAGTTGCAGCTTTTTCTTCATGTTGTAGTTGGAGAGTCCTTTGCTTGGCTCTTTCTTCTCTTGACTTGGCTTGTCCGCCTTTAGTTTGATGTACTTACTTGATGGGGTTGATTTATTATTTTTTGCTATTTTGCTATTTTTTTTATTTTCCCTTAAACTTGAACTTTGATTAAGAGGCTTATTTGTAGGAGCTATGATATACTTAATTTGCACTCTAAATTCACTTGAGCAAATAAATATATCAAAAGATAATCAACTTCAAAAGGATAGTTATTAAGGCTACTTTAATCAAAAGAACTGAAAGCTTAAAAATATTCAATTTAGCTCAAAGGGTACAACTATGGGCATTGTTTAAATAAGGTGGATATAAGAGTCTGGCTAAACAAATAATGCCTAAATCATCTTTGCCCCTACTTTGTATGGTTCAATTTCGAGTCAAAAGTTCTTTTAAACATGTTCTAGGCTTGGGCATAAGATAATAAAAAATAAATGATAAAAGAGTAAGAGCCCTCTCTAAGTAAGCATACATAATTGACCACTTTCATCTAAAATCAAGAATTCATTCAGTTTGAAATCCATAAAATACAGTACTTCATAAAATCTTCACCTCAAATTTTAAAATTTTAAGAGATAAATTTAAGTGTATCAAAATAATTAGCATCATTGAATTACAAATAAATATTGACCTATCATGAACTTAACTATTCAAGTGTAAGATTTCAAGTAAGAAAAATTTTAAATATTTCCACCATGCCATCAAAATTTTTTTAGTAAGTACCCCATATACCAAAAATTTATGAAAAACTTAAATAAGTTCAAAAGGGAATAAAATACATTACTAAATTTTTGGTATTAAACTCCCCCCAACTTGGAGCTTGCCACTGTCCTGAGTGGTTTAGGCATTAGGTGTTGGAGAAGTTATGCATGCCCATTCTTGATTTTTCCTCTTATTCATCTTGTAAGAAGAATATCTTCAAGAGCTCATATCCATCCAAGTTTGACCTAAGAAAAAAAACAAAAAGAAAAATGAACACCTAAAACTAAAAAAAATAAAATAAAAGTAAAAGCAAAAGCATAAATAAACTTAGAAGAATTGGGTTGCCTCTTATAAGCACTAATTTATAGTCTTTAGCTTGACTATAATTTCTAGTCCTCGAGGTGGAATATCATGAATTATTTCTTTGCCCAAGATATTTCTTGGTGAGTGGTATTTCCCAAACTCTTCATACTCTTCAAACGGTGTTTGTGGAATTGCTTTAAAAGTCATGACAAAATTAGCTACTTCTTTATTGTCATCCTTTATATTGAAGCTTTGAACTAGCAAGTTGTGATTGAAGATTCTTCCTTGAAATAATCACTTGTGAAAGAGAGGTCTTTTATAGAATTTATAATGCTGAATTCTATGTGTTCATCCCCTACTTTTAAAGTGAGCTTGCCACCTTCTACATTGATTATAGCTCTCGCAGTAGCAAGTTGCAATGACATCTTTGTGGGCCTCATCTTTAAAAATCTTAATTTCATAAAAATAGAAAAAGGTATTAGACTAATGCTAGCACCTAAATCACACAAAGAATTTTGAAAAATGATTTCACCAATTTTCCAGGGTATAAAAAAACTCCCTGGATGGTCCTTGAGTTTAGAAGGGACCTTATTTTGAATAAGATCACCGCACACTTTAGTAAGTGCAATTTTCACATCCTTTTCCATCTTTTTCTTCAACCTTTGAGAAAAATAATAGGTGACACATAAGGTTTTATCTCTTGCTCAACTAGTGCCACCTCTTTTTCATCTTCACTTTCATTGATCCCAGGTTTAGAAGAAGAACGCATCTCTTCAAGTTGTATTTTACTCCTTAAAAATATATCATTACAATGTTCTCTTGGATTGATTTCTGTTTGGCTTTGAAGTGCCCCTTGAGGGCGAGTATTAAGAGAACTTTGCTGCCTGATCAACTTGTATCTCCAGGTTCTTATTTTGGACTATAATTTGCTATGCTCTTGCCTCAAGTCTATCATATTATTTTTCGAGCTTGGTGAACCTCTATAATGTGAACCCAATAAATTTCTCTTAAGCCAATTCATAAGATGGATTACTTTCAAGTTGATGAGATTGGCTTTGATTTTGACTTCTCAAGAATGGAGGTGAACTTTTGATTATTTTGGTTTCCCCATGATAAGTTTGGGTGATTTCTCCAATTTTGATTATAAGTATTACCATGGGAAAATTTTTGTGGTCCACCTTAGTTTCCCATAAACTATACTTGTTCATGCCTTTGACAATGTGTAATTTGATGACAATGTGTAGTTTGATGATTTCCTCCATAGATTTAACAAATTGGTGATAAAGATGCCAATTTGACTTGTTCTAATTGTTTGGTGAGTACATCTACATTGGCTAAAAGCAAGGAATAATTGTCAACTTCATGAAGGCCAACAACTTTTCTTGTAGTGTTCCTTTCTGAATACCAATGATAATTGTTAGTTGCCATCTCTTTAATCAATTTATATGCATCTTTAGGAACCTTGTTCATGATAACACCACCAGTTGCTGCATCAATTGTACTCTTGATAGAAGGTGCTAGCCCATTGTAAAAGGTTTGAATTAAGAGCCAATTTGGTACTCTATGGTGGGGACATGTCCTTTTAAGATCCTTGAACCCTCACTTGCTTCATATAGAGTTTCTCCATCAGATTAAATGAAGCTAGTGATATCATTCCTTAGCTTAGCAATTTTAGATGGTAGAAAGCATTTGGCCAAGAAAGCTGAAGCTAATTGATCTCAAGTAGTGAATGTACCTGGTGTATTAGAGAGGAGCCATCTTTTATATTTGTCTTTTAGTGAGACAGGGAAGAGACTAAGATGAATGGCATCATTAGAAACACCATTAATTCTGAATGTATCATACATCTCCAAGAAGATGGTGATATGAGTGTAGGCATCTTTGTGATTAAGTGATGAAAAGTTTATTACTGAATTAAATTAATAAGTGAAGGCTTGAGCTTGAAATTATTGGCTTGAACTGATGGTCTCGTAATACTTGCTGATGTCAGTAGTAGGTAGAGTATAATCCTTTAGAGTTCTAGGTCATTAGTATCCCATGATTTTTTATTCTCCTTCTTCAAATGAGAAAAGAGGTTTATCAATGGGAAAGTCAGCTAAAGATCCCTCAAATTTATTCTTTAGTTTTTCCTTCCTCTCTTTGTTTTGCTTATGACAAAATCTTTCGATTTTAGGATTATATGGTATAAGTTGGGTGTTATGGTTTTTACGTATGTATCCCTAATCCTACAAGGGAAAAGAAAGAAATAAAATAAAAATTCTAAAGTAATAATAGTTTAATATTATTAATATTAGAATTATCACATTCTCCAGCAACGGCGCCAAAAGTTTTTTAGGACCTACCCTAGCTTTCTATAAGTGCACATGTCATAATCAAGTAATATAGAAGTAAGTGAGTATCATTCCCATAAGGAAGGGTATATAAATACTAAACAATTAAACTATTTATTATTTGGATAGTAAATTATTGTGAAAATTAAAAATAAAATTAACTAAATTAGAGCTAAATTGAATTGAAATAAATCCAATATTTTTGGGATTAGAGTTAAATATATTCTTATTAAAAAAATATAGATTTCCTAAGATCTTGACTCAATTTAAATATACTCTTGATTATTGATTGGGTCCTCCTAAATTAAGACTTAGTGTCTCTCAAATACTAAACCTAATATTGAACTTAATATTGTATCTACTCTCGTGGTTACAAGCAAAATAAGCCAACTCATTAAGATTTTTGAGTAACCTTTATATTAACCTCTTAAGCATTTATCCTGTCTTTGGGTACAAACTTTAACCTAAGATTGTTACCTCATTAAACTAATATTGTGCCTCCACTCTCGCTCTACCGCACAATACCTTAGATCAATCAATTATTGGCTAGATAATCAATGCATAAGATCAAAGATAAAAAAAATAATTAAGAATCAAATTAAATAATTATTCCATAGATACATGAAATAGAAAAGGTTTAAACCTAATAGGTTTTTTTTGGTAGTTAATAGGGTTTTCGGTTTCTCATAATTGAAATGGAAATTAAAAAGAAAGAGTAAAAGATAGAAGACATAATTGAAATTAAAAATAAAAGAAAATAAAAGAAAACAAATCAAAAAGATTAAACTTGGAAAGAAGAAAGTCCCTTAAACTTAAATTGCTCTTGAACAAAACTCTTTCTTCCCTTCGAGTCAATTTTAACCTAAAATTTGGAATTTTTTAACATAAAATCTAATGTATTAGTTGTGAGGGAGGTCTAGGGTATTTATAGGGGCTTAGGAAACTTTTTTTACAAGTAGGAAAAGGTTATCATAGGTTTAGAAGAGTTCTTATTGAAAAAGAATTCAAATTTTATTAGTTGAAGGAAAACAAATCCTAACAAAATAAGGAAGCTGTAAAATTCATGCAGAAAATTTGAAACAATTTTCCTATCTGATAAATTACAAAACTAGGCTTGGGATCTTCACAATAATTGTAGCTCTCAAAGTGAATATGAATTTAGGCTTTTTAATCACTCAATTTCGACTTCTAAATCTCAAGTTATAGACTTTTGAAGTAAACTAGTATGAAGAGAAATCCTATTACTATATGGAATCATAATTCTGACTTTGCACAAATGTTTGGAGGCCCAAATGAAATCGGATTTATACAAATAAGACCATTATGAAAAGATTGAGATGTCTTATTAAAACTTTATGAACAAAATGTTCTCATTCGAAAACTCTAATATTGTCAAAATCTCAAGTAAAACTTCAAAGGTCTAATCTATCCAACTTTGGAAATCACATAATGCGCCTTAACAATAGCTGTTTGGTTCGCACGGATATGAGTCTTGACTTTCTTCTAGCTTTTTGCATCTTTTTCTTCAATTTTACTTAACTTTTAACCAAAAACTTGTATTTTGACCTTTCAAGCTAAAATATGATAAATTCTAACTTTAATAAAGAAAATACATCAAATTCAATTGAAAATAATTAAAAATAGTGATAGAATTATCTAAAATAATAGTCAAAATATGATTCTATCACCTAATATCACATCAACAGAACCCAAGTCTTTGATAACAAAAAATTGCATAAGATATTGTTTAGTTTTGTTAATTCAAGTCATGATAGATCTAAAGACAAGTAAAGCATCAACATATAAAGTAATAAAACTTTATAATTATCTGTGCATTTATAGAAAACACAACTTTTTTACTTTACTACATTTGAAACCAATAGATCTAATTTCCTTCTCAAATTTTTGATACCATTTTCTATGTACTTGCTCAAGGTTATATAAAGATTTATTGAGTATACATACCTTGTGTTCTTATCTTTCACCACATAACCTTCAAGTTGTTGAATATAAACTTCTTCATCTAACTCACAATTAAGAAATGCCATTTTGACATCCATTTGATGAACTTCCAAATTATAAACATAAACAATAACAAACATAATTATAATTGAAGTAATTTTAATAATTGTTGATGGGTGTCGAAGCCACCAAAAATAAATTCCTATTCTTAAACTGAATTGATTGCAGAAGTGGTGAATAAGGTTAAATCTACAAGTAATTGATTACTTATTTAAATTTCATTTTGAATCTAAAGGAAAAATAAAATAAAATTTTAAAGGAGGGGGGTTTATAAATTTTAACTAAAATCAAATCTAAAGCAAAAAAATTGAAGTTCTATAATTAAATGCAACAAATAAAATATAGTAAATATAAATGAGAGTAATTTCATTTCAAGGGATAATTTTAATTTCAATTCTTGGATTGATCCTTGATACAAAGATATATTCCCCTAAATTTTTCAATAAATTAGTTCTAGCCGTTGGAGACGCTCACAATAGGCAATCCTTCCTTAGGTTTTAACTTAATTAGGAAATATTATCTAATTAATTTTCGCTAGTAAATAACCATATAGGAACGTCCTTAGAATTTAACCTACTAACAACCTTAAGGACTAGAAGGATCTTCTAACCAATAAATTCAACCGCGTGATTTATTTAAGTTAGATTATTTATCTTCTTAGTATTACACCTAATTTTCACTAATATCAAAACAATAAGAACAATTATGGATTCAAGTGTTTCAAATTGCGTTTTATTGCTAAACTAACAAAAAAATGGGCCCTATTGATCAAATAGCAAAACAATAATATAAATAAGCCATAGAAAATACATAAATACCAAAAACTTTAAGGGAAAGAGGAGGGAGTTTATTTAGATCTCACAAATCCTTGATGAATTTAAATCTCAATTAACCTTCAACTAATAAGAATTTAGTTGCACATGATTTGAATGAAGAAAATTTGAATTAAGAAATAAAGAAAAAAATCTAGAAAATCCAAGCTTGAAAGAAAAGCAAACATTCTCCCCTCTTTTTACCCTTATATAGCTTCTAAGAAATAAAATCCTACATTCCCTCTAATTAGGAATATAAAAATATTAAATACAATAAGTAGCCTAAAATAATAGCCATCCTTATCCTAAAATAGGAATAATAGTTTAAGAGAATTTTTTGATATCTTCCAAAGATTGCAATATATCTCAATAAAAGTAGAAAATCTCAATTGTAGTAGTTTTCCTTTTCTGATTAGGTTTGCTCTTCATAAGTTTTGTCCTAGGCTTATCAAAATTCTATAGAGATAAAATTTGACAATGACACGTATGACCAATCACATGATCTTGCGTCCGCCCATGCGTACTTCTGACCCTCAAAACTCTAAAAAAAAATTTCAATAATAATGCATGATCATCCACATGGTCATGCATTTGCTTGTGCATATCTCTGCCATCTCATGCTCTATTTAGGTATTTTTCTCTTTTTTTCTCCTTTTTCCTTCTCAAGCTATATCTTATGAAAAAGTAGGGCAAAATCAGCATAATCACATAATAATAAGCTAAAATATTCTCACAAATATTGATATGCTTGTGCAAATATTGCTTGTGCATATCTTTGTCCTCAAGCACTTTACAATTTAGAACCACCACCCTGCATTAATCAATAACAACTCATCTTGCAATATTTTAATCATTCAAATAGAATGGCAACAAAGAATTAAAAAAACTCACAATGTAAGCTTTTGATGATTTCACAAGAATGAATGATCAAATTGATAAACATTATATATATTAAATGTCAAGAATCTTGCCCAGCTTTGATAATTATTTTAATTACCAATTGAAAGTAGTCATAAATAGAAGGCAACACTCAATCCATCTAGATGGAAACTTTATATATATTAGACTCGTGTTAAGAACCTGATTTATATATTTATTTTTAAGCACTTGTTAAGGCTTGCCTGAAACATCAACAACCTTTGACGCGATGGCAAACATATGTGATGTAGGCACCTGGTTACTTAGTTGGTCATAATTTTAAGTGGCTACCAGCTCTTGTAATGTTTAAAATTTTAAATACTAACTTTTAATTTAATATTGACAATTGATAATAAATAGTGATAAAAGTGGCATGGATAAGTGATATATATAGTGAATCTTAAAATTTACTGAAGAAATTATTTTTACGGTTTTACGAGACTAAAATTGAATTAGAATTAAAGGATAAGAAAGAGGGTGCACTATATTTAAGATGAGAGTTTCCACACTAGATTAAACTATATATATATAAGTGGACATGTGTGTGTATGTGTAGAACTTTCTCCTTTCTTCTTTCATCATCATTCATGCCTGTTATCACCATCACCACCAAAACTCCTCCTTTCTTCCTTCTTTTAAAAAATTTAGCCACAATGTAAGTGGAAATAACATCTAGTTATAGGTTTTTAGAAGCATAAGCTGGAAAAGATGAGATTATCAACAAGTGAACAAAGAAGAAGAGGGATTTTGAAAGAGGTATATGCTTATATATTTTAATTTGCAACTATTTGAATTTCAATGAAATTTATTATTTGAATTGGTTGATTGAGTTATCTTTAATGAATTATTACTGAAAAGTATTTGATATAGACTCTTTCTATGTCAACAAACTAGTTTTTGATTCATTTTTATCATAGATTTGGATATATTGTGTTTAAGTCGTTGAGTATGCAAAATATAAAATTTTGCTTGACTCAGCCAGTGACACGACCATGTTACTGGCATGTCAATGATGTTGTATTTCAATGCTGATGACATGGCTAGTGACACGGCCGTGTCATTGGGCATGTCATAGCTACTGTGATGAAAGATAAATGACATGGCCATGTCTCTTGGTGTGTCATAACTACTGTAATGTAAGTTAAATGACATGGCCATGTCTCTTGGTGTGTCATAGCTACAGTAATGTAAGTTAAATGACATGACATGGTCACTTGAAGAAATTGCCCAAAATAACTATTTTCTTTGTCTTTCATCTATAATTTCAGCCTAAAAGATTATAAGGCCTCAAAGTATAAAGGATTTTTGAAATCAGCCCTAATAAGTAGTGTAATAAATTTATTTTGAATATACGATAAATATGTGTGATACCAAGTGTTGATCAAAGAATTGTTCCATTGAAGTGTTATACATAATTTAATGTTAATTAAAAACTAATGAATTGCCCAAATCATACTGATTTTAGATCTAGCTTAGAATTGAATGGCTAGACAAAGGGTGGATATCTAAAGTGATAGTGGGCACTCTGTACAATCAATAGGCACTCTGTGTCATCATATTCAGCAAACATTCATGCCATAGTGAGCCATTGGCCAAATTTTATACAGTGGGCATTAAATTGCCAACAGTGACTCGTTATCCAAATCTAGGATCTGAGTTCAGTGTGTATGGGCATAATTAAAGAAGTTATCTACATTGAAAACAATGTGTTATATGGTTATTGTTAAACTAACTGATTCTAAATTTAATAGTGTTTGGTATTTCAAGTTTTAATGAATTTATTAATTTCTTTATTGAATGTTCTAAAAGTAATAATTTCCATTGTTTCTAATTCATTTTATGTATAATTCTCTTTCCTTTAAATATTCTAGCATATTATAAATATATAAGCACCACTATGCTTAGCGTGTTAGAATTATTTTCTGACATGCAGATTAAACAAGAAGAGTTGAGATTGCAGAGTGAGAGATATATGTTCCTAGTCAACTGCATCACAAAGGTTCAAGGAACAATATTTTAAATATTGTATTCTGTATAGTTCACATGGCAATACTTTATAATTTTATATGACAGTTGTATAAGTTTGGGAGTAGTAAGAGAATAATGACAATGCTTACAATGTAAGTAAATAATAGGAGTTCTTCATAAATTAAATAGATATATGTTTGTAATATAGGCAAGATCACAGTATTTCTATTGAAAGTTTAATAAATGTGTTAATATATATAAGTAGTTTGGCTTTATTTTTATAATACATCACTACAAGAAAAACTGAATCAGACAACGCTTTCTGGCCGTTGTCTGATGAAGACAAAAACCGTTGTCTATTGAAGCGATGTCTGATAGCATTTCAGACAACGGTTTTAAAACCGCTGTCTGATGTAGGTTTGCACAACGGTTTTTAATTTTATCAGACAATGGTTTTTGGCCGTTGTCTGATGATGGTTCAGACAACAATTTCTAATTTTTCAGACAACGGTTTTTAACCGTTGTCTGATGGTTTCCACAACGGTTTCTAAATTGTCAGACAACAGTTTCTAAATTTTCAAACAACGGTTTTTAACTGTTGTCTGATGAAGGTTTAGACAACGCTTTTTGACCGTTGTTTGATGAAGACAAAAACCGTTGTATATTGAGGCGATGTCTGATAGCATTTCAGACAATGATTTTTAACCGTTGTCTGAAGATGGTTTCCACAACGGTTTTTAGTTTTATCAGACAATGGTTTTTAACCGTTGTCTGATGAAGGTTTGGACAATGCTTTTTGATCGTTGTCTGATGAAGACAAAAACCGTTGTCTATTGAGGAGATGTTTGATAGCATTTCCACAACGGTTTTTAGTTTTATCAGACAACGCCTTTTAACCGTTGTCTAATGAAGGTTTAGACAACGCTTTTTAACCGTTGTCTGATGAAGACAAAAACCGTTGTCTATTGAGGCGATGTCTGATTAAGGTTTATACAATGCTTTCTTATTAAAAACTGTTGTCTAATTAAGGTTTACACAACGCTTTCTTATTAAAAATCGTTGTCTAATGAAGGTATACACAACGCTTTCTTATTAAAAACCGTTGTCTGATTAAGGTTTACACAACGCTTTCTTATTAAATACCGTTATCTAATGAAGGTTTACACAACGCTTTTTAATTTTTCAGACAATGGTTAATTAATCTAAAACCGTTGTAAAAGGACGCTAAATACAACGGTTAATTAATGTGGCACACTGAATATTAGACAATAGTTTCAATGTTCATTTTCGTTTCACCACCATTGTCTGTTAAACTGTACATTATACATATAAGACAACACTTTACAATGGAGGATTGCAAATTTGGGAATAAAAAAACCTCCACAAATTCAACCATTCAACATATTAACAAACTAAAAAAAAATCAACACTATACATATATCACTGAATTATACTATTAACTTCAACTTGAATGACGCTTCATGAAATATTTGGCGAAGTCAATCCTAATCTCGTTGATGTCGGCATCACTATACTCCAAGTTGCCTCTGTATAGCCACTGAAAAATGAATCAAATTTTGGTTAGCCACATGTGGTAAATACAAAACTATTATATAAAAAATGAAAATAATTAAAATTCTCACCTTAGCTGCAAACTGAAGCTCCTTGTCATAATAGATTTCCTTCATGTACCTCATGACAAAGAGGTCGCAGTCCGTGGCCCCTTTCTGCACAGGAACCCCCTGAAATAGCAAATGAAAACAAAAATGAAGTACCACATGTTACATCCATATGTAAACCCATATGCAAACCAACACATCAACCTAATCACACAACCTAACCTGAAATCTGAACAAACATTCTGAAAAATGAACAGAAGACACATCCATATAAAATTTCAGGCTCAATGAGCAAACTCATACCTATAATATGCATATTTGCTTTAAATGATAAGAAATGAAAGAAGAAAACATTAAAAGACAAACTTGATCACATAAAGTATATTGCAAAGCTTAGAATAAAAGAAAAAAGAAAATAAAAATCACATAAGAACAAACTCTCCAGTGCAAGAATCCCATCAGTTTCAGGTTCTGCTATAGTTTTGACTTTTAGAGGCATTTCTTAAATTGAAAGAGAACCCCCAAACTAGACATGCCAGCAGCCACCAACCTTTGCAAAGATCAAAATAAATGTACTAAATTTAACATATCCACACCATCATATCATAAGAAGAAATTTGTATGCTGCTTGATTAACAAAGTAGACTTCAACATTGATTTTAAAATTTACAGTGATACTTAAAGCTGAAACCCATAAGAAGAAGATGATTTTTATTCTAAAAGATTCAAGACGGTAGACTAGATTTAAAAGTAGAGGAAACTGAGTTTGAAGAGCTGTATTCTTTACAAATATTAATCCCCATGAACAAAGGTAATCTGAAGAAACAAAACGGCATTTTTTGAACAATTTGAAACAAAAATCAGTTTGGGAAGAACTCATAATAGGCATACTAATCATCAATCAAACAAAAAGACTTCAAGAAAACCACTGTCATCCTCAATCAACACAACAATATTCATCAACATAGATCAAAATAACAATATAGAAGAAACAAATTTGACGAATGTCAAACGGAGATGAGCAAATAGAGACATTGGTTTTAATCCAGAAACAAAATAAAAGTTGAAACAGAAACCAGAGCAATAGTATAAAAATACCAATCCAATATCAAATTCCCAATCAATCTCATCATCAAGAATTATATATTATGCTATATACTATTATACTAATATATAATAGTAGATTTTGTTTTTTGACTAACTGAACAAGAAAACACAAGGCCACGGACTGAAACATCTTCAACAGAAATATTCAATATGAAAACCAAAGACACAAGAGAACACAAAAGGCAATCCAAATATATACGAGCAAGTATACAAGTAATGCCAGCAGTGCTGCAATTTGAAATGAAAAAATGCAGACCAACTGAAAATGCTTTGTGGACTCCAAGTTTGTACTCAAATGAAAAAATGCAGTCCAAATTTAGCAATAGTTCTTTCATAGAACAAGCAATTTACATATCAATTTCCAATCTAATGCTCCATTTTCCCAACAGCAAAAAGAGTATAGGCAAAATTATTGTATAAATTGTATAAATAAGAAATGATGAGAAAAACAATACCGTCATGTTCTCCCATAAAATTTTCCTCCTCACAGTCTTGTTGACACTCTCCTTGTATAACTTTATGGCACTATAAGAAACACAATATAAGTCAACAAAATTGCATTTTCCCCAAATTTTATAACTTAAGACTAAATAGGCAGACTTTAGAAGTGCAACTTACTTGTCAACAACCTCTATCCATTCCTGGCTAGCAATGCGACGTTTAAGAGGGTCCATGTGGTAGACTACCTCTCCCATCGGATTTACAACAGTCAATACCCAGTGATTCCTATGAAATAACAAAATAAAATACAAGAAATTCTTCATATTTGCTTGAACATAACGCCAAATAATTCATTGAACAAAAAGTAATGCCAAACTTAAATAAACAATTCATGAATCAATCACAGCAGCAACAAGCCAAACTTAAAGTAATGCCAAACTTAAATAAACAACAATATCATGTCATTTTCACAAATGAGGGAAAACAGGAACAAGATGGTCAAAACTGATAATGAAAAGTGATACTACTAACATTTATATATACATACGGACATAATATATCTTTTATACTAAATTGTTGCTGCTTAAATGGGAACAAGAAGCACATAAGGTTTAACTAAGATTACTGCTTCAATGAATATTGTCAAATTCAGATTGTCAAATGCAGTAAATGAGAATTAAAAAATCTGAATAAATACAGAACCGACAATGAAACAGTGATTTCAATCACCAAAATAGCAATCATAAAGGCTCAATTCATAACATCAATCACAATCACATACAGAAGCAGTGTTATTTAGCTACTAACTCTCATTAGTTACGATAGCGGATAAAAAAGAAAGGTAAAGAAATACTCACACATCGTTGAAAGGCAAGAGAAAGTATTGCCCTTCTTTAACCCCCTTAAATCGACTCGCAAGTGTACGTGACCTCCCCCCCTGAATTACCACATCCAATGGCACCAATCATGCTGGGATCCACAAAGCTAATCATATCAACCATTTTATGCCTTTTGACATATTCATACAAGTAGCTGCATACAAAATGAAGTAATAGTTGGTACATATTATCAGTTTAATTCCACCACAATTAACAAAGAAAATAAAAAGCTTTTGTACTTGGAAACTTACTGAATAAATATGGTAAGTATGGATCCGGACATTTCACCTCCGGCACACACAACATGTAGATCTTGTAAGAACACAACTTGCTTTTTGCTCACACCAAATGCTTCTTCACTTAGGGCAAAACTAACTGTTCGATCATCGCTTAAGGCATCCTTCGCCCACAGCCACAAATGTTGTATTTGGATAATCAGCACCCATCTGAACATGCAGCTCCTCCTCAAACATATCAGCTTCTATAACAACAGGCTTCTTTAATTTCTTGGAGGCTTTTTTCTTCACACAAGCTTTTTTAAAACTCTGAAAATAAAAAATTTGCATGTGAACACAGTAAATAGCAAAAAAAAGCAATTATGCAAACTTTCATTTCTCAAAACTTAACCTTTGGATTAGACACCCCATTCAGCACAATCAAATTTCTCGGCCATGCTATAAAAGTACCCACGGCTTGGTCCACAGTAACAATTTCATCGCCGACTGGGAATGGGATATTGACGTCTGTAAATATAAAAAACATGAAAAAATTACATTTATTTATATGTTTGAATATAATCATTAGAAGTTTGAATAAATAGTAAGTAGTATCCTCAAACCTTGAATTGTACGAGTGATCGACACTCTTGCATTCTCTTATGCAATCTTAACTCCATGGAGAGACGGCTCATGTCCTTCAACAACCGGGACTTCAACAACCTTTGCATAAGCAACAATATTGCTCGGTGATCCTATGGCCAGCTTCGCCAATTTCACTTGATTATCAAACCCATCATCATCATTTTTTTAACGATGTCATCATTTTCGATTTCAACAACCTCCTCATTATTGGGACCTTTGACATTAGCAGAAACCTCAATACCTTCTGCCTCCTCAGCAGCAGCAACCGTAGCAACAATCTCGATACGTTCTGCCTCTTCAGCAGAAGCAACCTCATCAACATCTGCAACAACCTCAGTAGCAACGTCATGAACATCATCCTTATCAAGCACCTCCACTTTCTCCAAAGCTAGGACCTTCTCATCATCAACATAATTGAGACTCCTTTTTGCTTCATCCGAATTGAGACTCCTTTTTGCTTCAACAGAATTTGCATCAAATTGAGGACTCAAATTCTTCCTCACAATCGGCACTTGCGCCTCTTGATCCTTCACAATAGGAATTGAATTGGAGCAACTTGCTTGTTGGGAAGGCATGTTTGGACTAGACACAGGCTTTGACAAAAATTCTGCTCTAATCTTGGCAATTTCAGCAGCCCAAAATGCATCTCTCTGCGCTATAATTTTCTTGGTCTCCTCCCCCATGACCATTTGAACCCCTTCCCGTATCTTTTCATCAATACTCTTTGCTTTTCTCTATCTTGGGAGACCAAAATAGATAGATTGCTTCACGTGCCTTCCCTGGCCACGTACTCTTCCAGAATGTTTCGGGTTACCAAGCGCCTTTGATAACACATCATCAACGCCTTGTTCAACTACTTCACCTGAACTAACTTGCTCCTTTAATGACTCCTAAAAAATAGACCCAAAATGGATGTAGTTAATAAATTAGGAAACAAGAAAAGTTGCTGAATTGAGTTGAAACTTGAATCGAAAATCTGAACTTACGATTTCCTCAGCTTTGTGCTTCACTCTCTCCATCTTTAAACTTTCCTTGTCTGTCCTGCCTTGCAAGGATCCAAGCCTTCAATTGATCGATCTCTGAAATCCCTTCAGGATGAGATTCAGTATGCATGTATATATAGAGGATGACCTTATTAGTAATATAAACATGTTTTAAGAAGCATTATAAATCCATATTGACGATACACAAGTCATAGAAAAAAAAATTAAATACACAAGTCAACACTAACCCATTCACTTTCCAAGTTCGCGTATCCTTTTCGAGACAAACGATGAGGATACTCGTTCAGCATACTTCTCTTGTGTTGTTCTTCATGAATTTTCTATGACAAAAAGGAACAAAACATCATAAGTATGAAAAAGGAATCCAGATTACCATTTGGAACTAAATTAAGAAACAAGAAAATTGAAGATTTCCTTACAGGAAACTCGACTCCCAGACGATCAGCAATGAAAATGTCCCTGTGCGACTGCTCAATGAATGTGAAGTCAGCTGGAGGAAACCACAGCTTCTCTGGTTCATCACGGTGTGGAAGAACATAGAGTCTTGTCAACCGACTTTTGAATTCTCTACATTTTTGACAAGCAAACTACAGTACCATTTTCTTGGAAGTCGGTGGTACAACGAAAGCCATCTACATACATAAACCACAAAAATAAAATTAGATGAATAAGTTACTGAAAACCCAACGTATATAAAGCAATTGAGAAACTAATGTATATAAATTAATTGTGTGGGAAGGATTTTGCATAACCTGGACACAATCCCAAATCTTTGTTTTGACGTCTTTAGCAACTTCCTTCTAGGAATCATGCCATATCAGGGCTTTAGACCTTGCTAAAACTCCGATATATGATTGCATCTCTGAAGCAGCCCTACGAAATGGTGCTCCCTTTGCATTAAATGAAACTGTAGGCTTTTGGCTACTGATCTTTCGTCTAACAATTCGGTGCATGGAGACACACCCTCTTTTCAGCAGTTTTATCCCTTCAACATCGTCCTCGTTTGATTTCGGCTTACCCTTATCCACTCGCTTTCTTTTCTTGGATAACTTTTTTTCCAAGTTTTCAGAGATCGACTTCCTCTTCGAAGATATGGGGGAAGAAGTCGATGGCTTATCTGGGTGCATTGACCGTGTCGTGGAGATAGCCTTCACCACTCTCATTGTGGCTGGATTTGGGGAAGACCGGGCTTGTTGTTTACATACACGGGGAGAAGTACGGGTGGGTAGTTGATACGATTGTTTCTTCTTAGAAGGAGCCATAATCAGCACCTACATTCACAAATTAAAAGTTACATTTTGTATGAAATCATCCAGTTTAAACATTGGAAATCACAGAAAACAGCTGCAGGTATGAGAAGCATCAGCCAACAGATAAGAATTATATGTGAAAATGCATTTCAGAAGAATGTTGATGTAAGCAGCTGCAAGTATGAGAATACTATCACTGTCTCTAAGAATAACTCTGATGCCCTTTGGTCAATTCTAAGGTTACGCTACTTGGAAGGAAATAGGGTTAAGAGACAGGTTTGCCATTGCTAATTTGAGGAAAATAAATATACTCTTTCAAAATTGCAGAACAGAAAAGGCAATTGGTAAGAGCCACAGAATCATAATCAAAGTAGGAAATATTTTCATGACTAAATCACATGCCACAATAGTAACAAAATTATGTTCGTACTCAGTGCCACAACATTTAAATTTCCTATAAGAACAGGACACTTAGTGACTGTAGTACGACACACGGAAGAAAAACATCAATTATGGACTGTTATGGTACCTCTTTTGGATCTAGTTATATGAGTAATTTTGAATTAGGGATTTAATAGTAACTACTTTGACCTTTAGTTACATGCACTTGAGATGCTTTATCACATTATCCATAACAAAATTTTGCATCACATCAAGACTACTTTTCGAGCTATTCCACATGTTTCTACTTCTTTAATTTTATATTTTATGACTCCTAGAAGACTACATAGAAGCAACACATTAAACATTTCGGTATTTAAACATTTCATGTCATCACAAGGAATTGCCAAACATAACGGTTCCAACAGAAGTTAAGTAACAAATGCATGGCACATTGGGATCAACTGTAGAAAATTAGCCACAAAAAGAAACTATAACTACAGAGCCCAGTAAATGTATCCCCTTGTATAGCAATTGCAACTTAGATGGAGGTTTTAGGTGTACAACATATAACACAAATTAAGCATGTGCTGCAAAAACAATATTTTTCTGAAAACAGGCTAAGCATAGTTGGATTGAAGAAAAAGATCAAAAATTGAGTTGACTTCATACCATTCTGTGTCTGACATGAAAATGGTTTATAAAACAAACTTCTAAGAACTAAGAAGAGGAAGAAGAAAATTATACAATAACATAATAACAGAAAAAATTAAAATAAAAAGATGCAGAACGACAAAAGTATATAACGAACCTCGAAGGCTGGAACTGAGGGAGTGAATGCAGAGCCGCAGTGAGTGGCGGGCGGGTTAGAGAGAAAGGTAGAAGAGGAAGAAGAAATATGGATGTGTCGTGCGTTTTTGGATCAAGACTGAATATTTCGAAAGAGGGAAGGAAGAGAACAAAGTTAGGTCTAGCAATTGAAAGAGGGAAGGAGGAGAACAAAGTTTGGTGTAGAAATATTTAGTTTCTGAAGCTTTCTACCCATGAAAATGGAAACTAATTAGGTCTACAGAGAGAAATTGAAAGAGGGAAGGAGGAGATAGGTCAGTTTAGGTTTATTGCTAAATTTCAAAACGGCCGTGTTTTTGGCAAAATGGGGGCAAATGAAATTTTTTTTTTGGAAATAAAGGGGGGAATTTAAGTGTTCAAAATTTTTGAAGTTTTGACATCCCTCTTTTGAAACAAAATGGAATTTTCAAAATTTTGTTAAATTAACTTTATAAATTCACTTATATAGATGACTTATAAATTTCAATTTATAATTCATCCATAAGTGCTTAAGGCAATACAATTTAAATAATTAGTAGTGATAAATTTCTATGGAACCCTATATAATTATAAAATTTAGTGTTGATGTAAATTAGATTGAGCAAAAACTAAATAAGTCTAACATTGATTCTTTTTAAGGTAAAAAAAAAAGAAGAAGAAATGCAACATACATACCTTAAGCATCCACTTAAAGTGATTGAAGTAATTTGGATCAAAAGCTTCTATATCGTGATATGTTACTTTAACTCCCAATATATGCTTGTAGAAAGATCTAGTGAAATGCAACAGATAGACAAGATTACTATCAAATGCATAGGAGCAATTTATGAAATTAGTTCAAACTCTGGATTTTCCTATCACCATATAGCCATTACACAATACTAATATATATACTAATATTGAAAAGTATAGCCAACTGAGAGAATTAAATTTCATACACAGGAACCATGCTCATGGTTAGCCATATAGCAGCCATCTAGATAGAAAGCATGTAATTGCAAGGCAAGAGTTCAATAAGCAAGTCCACAAGAACACTTACAAATGGAAGTGAAGATTATGATTATGACTTGAGAAACATTAGAGTTAGTGGGATGTGAGAAGAACATGAGCAAAAATTTATCAAAGAACTAGCACTAATATATACTTGTATATAGTAATATATACTTGTATATACTAATATATACTAATATATATACTTGTATATACTAATATATACTTATATATACTTGTATATATACTAATAAATACTTATATATATACTTGTATATACTAATATATACTTGTATATATACTAATATATACTAATATATATACTTGTATATACTTGTATATATACTAATATATACTTGTATATACTTATATATATACTTGTATATACATGTATATACTTGTATATATATACTAATATATACTTGTATTCCTACTTTTATAATATCATATTATATCTAAATCATTATTTAATGGTGGACTTTAAAGTTTCTAATGGGTTTATGAAATGTTTATAAATCCAAACCTTAGCTTTTAATACTTAGTCAAGTTTGTTTGGCTTAAGAAAGCCTAACTTCCATACATTGCAAATAGCCACTGGATCCTTAGCATGTTTTTATACTAAGAAAATCTAACTTCCATAAAACGTCCAAGCTTCTGATTCTGCTTCATCTCTCATTCCTCTTTTAGCTTCAATAGTCGTGGTTCTCTCGCTGCCAAACCCTAAGCACCACTCTCCTTGCTGTTGTCTTCATTGCTGCCAGCAGTCTCCTTACTGTCGGCCGTCTCCTTTGTCAGTAACTGTATTGTCCCAATTAAGTCAAAAGAAGATTATTTTTTTTCTTATGAGCCGTAAGTAATCATCCCATCTGCACTCTCCTTGCTGCCAATGTTCATTAAGTTGTTGTATGTATATACATAACTTGGTACATTGGATTTTCAGCACAACCATAGAATTCTTTCCTCTGTTTAATCTAATTGAATTATTGCATTGTATTTTCAGATTACTATAATGTTGCATTGTATTTTCATATTACTATAATGTTGTTTTGTCCCTTCAATTTGCTGCTTAAATTTCAAGATCTACAGTATGTCTCCATGCTTCTGATTTCTCTGCTTGTTTATAAGTCTTTGGTCCCCTGTTTGATGACTATCAGTTGAAATGGTATGTTGAGTTGTGTCAGTGAATTGAGGATTATTTGTGGATTCAGGTTGTTGTGAATGAAGTTGAATGTCTGTTAAAACATCAGTTGTGTGAACTGGTATTTGTTTAGTTTTATATGGAAAGCACTGCTCATGAAACTGTAAATAAATGCTGACTAAAATTTATTTTGTTGTGAGATCCATAAACAGAAAAACTTTCACTCCTGACTTGTAACCAAGAATTACCCCTTTCCTTGCTCTTGGTGCTAGCTTTTCTTTTCAATGACAACTTTTAAGTTCTATATGTGAACCCTTTTTCTTTCTCCTTCAGGTTGAACAATTACATAACAGTCCAAGCTTCCTCATGCAACTTTATTCAAACCACAACAACCATATAATAGCTGTCTTCGAGAAACCTTCATAGAAGTTAGCTGCTACATCTGCTCTCGCATCTGAGGTGATTATACTTCCCTTCCAGGTCCTATTTGACATCACCATAATTCAGTGGAGTTCACATAGGTGTTATGTATCTGGTTCTTACTATTAACTGAATTATTGCTGTCAAAATTGCAGAACTGGTCCAACTAACTGAATTATTGCTCAAATTGCAGAACAAGTCCAACTAAAAGATGGATAGATCTTGGTTGAAGGCTGATAGAAGAACAAGAGAGTTTTAATTAGGTGTGGAAGAGTTGTTAATGTTTGCATTTGAGAATGGGTTTGATGAAACAAAAATTAGTTGTCCATGCTTAAGATGCGCTCACAATAAATCGTGGAAGGCTCAAACTGTTAGGGATCATCTTTTCCAATTTGGTATTGATCAAACCTATACTTGCTGGATATGGAATGAAGAGTCAAATCCAGAAGGGAGTCCTTTAGTTGCTGAAACCGATTGTTTCTCAGAATCAGTTGATCAAACAAACATAAGAACGGGGCATGATAATGTCGACGATGATGATATTTCATTAGATTCCTCTGATTTCATTAACCATGTTGAAGGTGAACATGAACCCCTTTATCCGGGATGCAAGGGTTATACTAAGATGAAAGCTTTAGTCAAGTTATATAACTTGAAAGCAAAGCATGGCATTTATGATACATGCTTCTTTGATATTCTCCTTTTGCTTGGGTCAATGCTTCCATAAGGCAATAGTATCCCTTCTTCCTTCAGTGAAGCCAAGAAAACCTTATGTGCTATGGGTATGGAGTATGAAAAAATACACGTGTGCCCGAATGATTGTCTCTTATATCGTGGTGAGAGAGATGAGGATGAGACAATTTGCCGCATATGTGGAGCCTCTAGATGGAAGCAGGACAAGAAAGGAAAAGAATTGGAAGGGGTCCCTGCTAAGGTTCTATGGCATTTTCCATTAATACCAAGGTTGAGGAATTTGTTCAATACAGCTCAAATTGCAAAGGAAATACTTGGCATCACACCGGGCGACAAAAGGATGGTAAAATTAGACATCCGGCAGACTCACAAACATGGAAGGATGTCGACCAAAAGTGGCCTGAGTTTGCTTCGGAGACAAGAAACCTTCGGTTAGCTTTATCTACTGATGGATTCAATCCCTTCCGTGGATTATCAACTGATTACTCATGTTGGCCTGTTTTGCTATGTATTTACAACTTACCACCTTGGCTTTGTATGAAGAGAAAGTATATTATGTTAAGTTTGTTGATATCCGGACCGAATCAGCCCGGAAATGATATTGATGTGTTCCTTCAGCCACTTATAGAAGATCTTCAAGTGTTATGGAATGGGAAACAAGTGTATGATGCATATAAGAAAGAGTTCTTCATAGTAAGGGGAATTTTGTTGTGGACAATTAGTGATTATCCAGCCTTAGGCAACTTGTCGGGCAACAACATTAAAGGGTATAATGCTTGTACTGTCTGTGCTGATAAAACAAAAGCTACCAGGTTGGCAAATTATCGTAAGACGGTGGTTATGAGGCATCGTAGGTATTTGCCCCGTTATCATCCATATCGAAGGCAAAAATTAGCCTTTGATGATACCATGGAGAAGTTGTCGGCTACTATTCCATTAACTGGAGAGGAGGTGTTTGAAAGGGTACAACCACTAAGGGGCCATGTCTATGGTGAGACACAACGCCAACCTTGATTGAATAAAGGTGAACCTCGACCTATTTGGAAGAAGATGTCTATATTTTTCCAACTTGAGTATTGGAAATTTTTGCTGGTTAGGCATGTCCTTGATGTGATGCATATCGAGAAAAATATATGTGAAGCTTTGACTGGTACCTTGCTAAATATACTAGGGAAGTCAAAAGATAAGGAGTCTGTCCATCTTGATATGGCTGAAATGGGAATAAGAACGGAGCTGAGGCCAAAAACTCCCGAAAAAAAAAGAGAAGTTGCCGACGGCATCTTGGAACTTATTGCATAAAGAAAAGAAGATTGTCTGCTCATCCTTGGTTGGCATGAAGTTACCTGATGGTTTTTGTTCAAACATTAAGGGCCTAGTATCAATGGAAAATCTGCGACTTGTTGGAATGAAATCTCATGACTTCCATACAATGTTGCATCACTTACTCCCCATCGCAATTTGGTCAGTACTACAAAAACAGGTTAGGTGCACTATTATTAGATTTTGCCTCTTCTTCAAGGCAATTTGCAGTAAAGTCATCGAGGTGGATAAACTGGAAAAAATGCAAGCTTAGTTGGTGGAGACCATATGCTTGCTAGGAAAGTACTTCCCCCCTTCCTTCTTTGATATAATGATCCATCTCTCAATTCATCTTGTGAGAGAGGTTGAGCTCTGTGGGCCAATCTTCCTACGCTGGATGTACCCTTTCGAGAGATATATAAAGACTTTCAAGGGTTATGTACGGAATCGGGCTCGTCTGGAAGGGTGCATTACTGAGGCCTATGTTGCATAAGAGGCCTTTGAGTGTTTGGTCAACTTTGAAGAAGCAACTGTTGGATTGCCGAAAAATGGTAGGGATAAGAACGACGCAAAATACAGACCCTTATCTGGTGCAACAGTTATAATGCCAAGTAAGAAGAACTTGCACCTAGCACATTTGTGTCTTCTCCAAAATTGTAATGACGTTCGCCCATATTTTGAGTAAGTTACTTCAATTTGTTTTTGCTATTTCCTTATTTTCTGCATTTTGTTTCAAAAATTAATAAAGTTGATTTTACTTGCAGTGAACATATGGCTTCTTTGATGACAAGATGTCCACAACATGAAAATGATGAGTGGCTAAAGAACATGCAAAATGAAACATTCCCTAAGTAGTTTCATAAAAAGGTAAAATCTTATAGCCCAAGTATTTTGCTGCAATTTGCAGCAAAAATAGGCCTGTTTCTTTAAATATTTTACTAAAAAATAATGAATTCCCTATACTTGTGAATTCTTTTGAAATACTACAATATTTATCTTCTCTCAAAGGCTATATCATACTTATGGCCAATTTAATTTTTTGGACAGATTGCATCAGAATTACTTAATGAGAAGAATACAGTAACTAAGGATATAATGTGGATTGCAGCAGGGCCTAACAAGGATGTAGCTACATTCAATGGCTATAGAATCAACGGTGTTACCTACAGCACCAAAGAACGTGATGATATGCGGCAAGTTCAGTGTAGCGGTGTTTGTGTAGATGCCGATACAATGCTTGTGAAGGGTAAGGATAAAAACATCGAGCATACTTCACATACATTTTATGGAGTTATTACAAGTATTTGGGAGTTGGACTATAACCACTTTAGGGTTCCTATCTTTCATTGTAATTGGGTAGATATGAACAAAGGGGTTAAAGTAGATGACTTGGGATATACATTGGTTAATTTGAACAAATTAGGTTTTCTAAACGATCCTTTTGTGTTAGGAAAACATGTCAAGCAAGTTTGTTACATAGATGACCCTCTTGAAAAATTATGGTCAGTTGTCTTAAAATTACCTGATAAGTACTATGATGAAAGTGATGATGAAAATGAGGGATCTGTAGAAATAGAACTTGAGAATGAGCTACATTTGCCAACGTTCCCATATGTTGATGAACTCGATGAAGAAAACAGTAGTTACATGCGGGAGGAAGAAGAATTGATTCAGCTGTCATGATGGTAATAATTTCATTTGTTTTAAGTTCTATTTTGAAATTATTTCCTGCCATTAATTTTTCCATCATTTATACTTGCAGGTCCAACATCCTTAATGCCTGTCACAACTCCCTACTGCCTGTAGAATGTTTTGTTTATATCATTCAGAATTTAATGAAAGATTGGTTGGACGCTTTGTTGAAAGTTTTGTGTTTCTTATTTAAATTTGTTGAAAGTTTCATTTGTACCTATCATTCGATTTGTATCTTTATTTGACACTTTGTTCAAAGATTTGGTTATATAATTTATTGAATCATGTGGTTTTTACTCTGACACCTTGCTGGTGGATTTGGTTTAACACTTATCAGTGGAGGATTTCATTTGATTTGTGTATAGGGATTACTTTCATTTAAGGCAATTTTTTTTGAACACTCAGTTAATCGGACAACGGTTTCTTACGAAAAACCGTTGTTTGAACATATATTATACAATGGTCTGAACAGTTAATCAGACAACTTTTTAAATAACCGTTGTCTGAAACATCTTATCAGACAACGGTTTTTTTTTTTACCAAAAAAACACTTGTCTGAACATAGATTACACAACGGTCCCTAAAACCCGTTGTCTGTATGCTTGATTCAAACAACCGTTTTTTTTTTAACCGTTGTCTAAAACGCTAAATTATACAACACTTTCGAAAAAACCGTTGTCTGAAACATCTTATCAGACAACGGTTTTGTATGACCAGAAAAACAATTGTCTGAACATATATTACACAACGGTCCCTAAAAAACCGTTGTCTGGTGTGACCAAAATGACATCTAATAGACAACGGTTAAAAAAAACCAAAAACAGTTGTATGAAAATTAATCAGACAACGCTTTTTTGGGGAAAAAAAAAACCGTTGTCTGATGACCGTTATCTGATCCAGTTTTTCTTGTAGTGCATATATAGGCAAGTGTAAGTATTTAGGTGATATCACCTATGTAGTTAAGTGTATAGTCTATATAGGGGGTGTTACATTTAGTGGTATCATATCAGGTTTAGGCGGTCCTAAGTTTGTGGATTGAAAGAAAAGAGAAGTACAATTGTCATTGCTATGTGAACTATATAATTGAATAAATGTTTCATGCAGTTGATTTTCAATGCTTTAAGGTGTAAGATGACCTCTGAATCCCATCAAGGTGTGGATGAACAAGCTGCATCCTCACACAGTCAAGCTAGTGTGGGGAATCAACAGCCATCAGAACCTTTTATGGAATAAATTCCCTTACATCCTCAATTTGTGAAAAATATGGGGAAAGTTCTTAGGAAAATTGAAGGAGTTGCTCCTCTTGCACAACCTCCACCGCTAGTGTCTGAAAGATCTCTATTGGATAGAATTAGAAAATTGGGAGCAGAAGATTTTAAAGCTCATGATACTGATGAGTCTTCAGAAGTGGAGTATTGGATGGAGAGGATTGTGAGAGTTTTTGATATTCTGTATTGCACTGATGAGGATGATTGGAGTGTGCAGTTTCCTTATTGCAGAAACAAGCTTATGCCTGGTGGGATATAAAGCAAAAAGGTGTACCCGTAGGTAGACTCACTTGGGTATTTTTCCAAGAAGAATTTAAAAAGAAATATATTAGTGTGATCTATTTAGAGGAGAAGCGTTAGGAGTTTTGTATCTTAAGCAAAGGAAGTCATCCGTGTCTGAATATGAGAGGCAGTTTGTTCCCTTAACAAATATTTTTCAGAGTTAGTTGCATCTGAGGAAGAGAAGTTCAAACAGTTTGAACAGGGTTTAAACAGTCAGATCCGAGTGTATTTAGTAGCGATGAAGATTAAAGAGTTTTCCACTCTTGTTAATGTGGAAGTTGCCATAGAAAATGAGATTAGACAATAGCAAAGAATAAAACAATAATAAAAGAAGGGATTTTCTAGTGAACAACAACAAGGTGGCTAGAAAAGATAGAGAAATATTCAAGCTCAAACTCAGGGGACTAGTAGAGGAATTGAAGCTAGTTTTCTATGGTCTAGAAGTGGTAGGTTTAGAGTGGCTACAAGCTTATCTTCAAGGGCTATTACTACACCTTGTCAATATTATGGTAAGGGTCATGCAAGTGAAGATTGTTGGTATAAAAAAGGGGCTTGTTTGAAATGTGGTTCTTTGGAGCATAAAATTAGAGATTGTCCAATGATAAAAGAACTAGAAGTTGTTGAAGGACAAAGTTCTATACAGAGCTCTCAGTCAGGCCATAGGGCAGGTAGAGGTGGTCAACCCAATGTTAGTCAGCAGAGAGGATCTGAAACAGTGGATAGACCTCAGACTCGAGGCAATGCTCCAGCTAGGGCTTATGCCATGAAAGCTGTGGAGGACCAGGATGCTCCTGATGTTGTAGTTGGTAAATTTTCTTTACTTGGTCTTGATGTGTATGCGTTATTAGATCTTGGTTCTACACATTCTTATATTTGTACAACTATAGCTTCAGAGAAGAGAATGTGTGTTGATAAACTTGATTATGAAATAGAAGTTAATAATCCCTTAGGCCATAGTGTGAAGGTAAACAATGTATATCAAAATTGTCCACTTAGAGTTCATGATGTAGAACTTCCTGCTGATTTGATTGAACTTCTATTCCATGACTTTGATGTAATCTTGGGAATGGATTGGTTGTCCCAACATCAAGCAGTTATGAACTGTTGTAGTAAAGTTATGTCTTTTAAGATTCCGAGTTATGATGAAATTATAGTTCGAGGAGAAAAATAATTTTACCCTTCTAGTTTGATTTCTGTAGCTAAAGCTAGAAGGTTGATTAGGAAGATGTGTGAAGCTTACCTTGCTTATGTTAATGATATACGAAATTCAAGCAAGGCTTTGGGAGACAAACCTACAGTGAGTGAGCTTCCAGATGTTTTTCGAAAGGAATTATCTGGAATACCACCAAAGAGGGAGGTAGAATTTGTTATTGATGTAGTTTAGGGTACGACACCAATTTCTATTACACCTTATAGAATGGCACCTCCGGTATTAAAAGAATTAAAAGTGCTACTATAAGAATTACTTGATAAGGGCTTTATTAGATCTAGTGTATCACCCTGGGGTGCACCAGTTTTATTTGTGAATAAGAAGGATGGCACCTTAAGATTGTGTATAGATTATCGACAGTTGAATAAAGTGACTATTAAGAATAAGTACCCGTTACCTAGGATTGATGACTTGTTTGATTAGTTGAGGGGAGTGGGTGTTTTCTCTAAGATTGATCTTAAATCTGGTTATTATCAGATGAAAATTAAAGAAGTAGATATTTTGAAGACAACTTTCAGAACTCGATATGGGCATTATGGATTTTTGGTTATGCCCTTTGGTTTAACTAATGCTCCAACAACTTTTATAGACTTAATAAATCGAGTCTTCAAACCCTATTTAGACTAGTTTGTAATTGTTTTCATTGATGACATATTGGTTTATTCCAGAAATAAAGAGGAGCATGATAAGCATTTGAGAAATGTACTGCAGACACTAAGGGAGAATCAATTATATGCTAAACTATGAAAATGTGATTTTTAGTTGACGGAAGTGGCATTTCTTGGTCATGTAATATCAACTAATGGTTTTCATGTGGATCCTATAAAATTGAGACTATTTTGAATTGGCAGCCACCAAAACAGAATTTCAGAGTTTTCTTGGGTTAGCTGGCTACTATAGACAATTTGTATAAGGATTTTCAAAGATAGCACTTCTTTTAACTAAGCTCCTTATAAAAAGAAACTAAATTTGAGTGGAATACCTAGTGTCAAGCTTGTTTTGAATAATTGAAGGCGATATTGAATGAAGCGCCAGTATTGATACAATCAACTCAAGGTAAAGATTATGTTATTTATAGTAATGCTTCTCATTAGGGACTTGGTTGTGTATTGATGCAAGATGGTAAGATAATTACTTATGCTTCTAGGCAATTAAAATCTCATGAATTGAATTACCCTACATATGATTTGAAGTTAGCTGCTATTGTATTTGCTCTTAAGATCTGGCGACATTACTTGTATTGCAAAAGGTGCTATATTTTCACTAACCATAAAGTTTGAAATACTTGCCAACATAAAAAGAACTAAACTTAAGGTAGAGGAGATGTATGGAATTGATCAAAGATTATGATTGTATCATCGACTATCATCCTGGAAAAGCTAACGTGGTAGCTGATGCTTTAAGTCGAAAGATTTTAGCAGGTATGTTGTATATAGAATATTATAATACTATATGTATATATAAATTAAATAAACTAAATGATATAATGTGTTATGTTAGCAGAATTGAGGGTTGAACAAACCATAAAGCAAAAAGTGATAGAAGCTCAGAAACAAAATCAAAAGTTGTTAGAAATTTTGAAACAAGTGCATAAAGGTGAAAAGCCATATTATGTTGTGTTAGAAGATGGTGGATTGTATTATAGAGATCGATTGTGTGTACCTAATGTGAAGGAACTAAAGGAGTGTATACTTGGTGAACCTTATACTACTACGTATATTGTACATCCCAAAAGCAATAAGATATACCAGAATTTGAAGTCTCATTATTGGCGGCCTAGTATAAAGAGAGATATTACTGAATATGTGACTCGGTGTTTAGTGTGTCAACAAGTCAAAGTAGAACATCAAGTTCCATTGCGTCTTTTGCAACCTATATCAATACTAGAATGGAAGTGGGATAGAATCACTATAGATTTTGTGACTAGTCTTCCGAACACCCAAAAGAAGCATGATACAATTTGGTTAATTGTTGATTGATTAACCAAATCGGCTCATTTCCTTCCCATTCGAGTTGATTATTCAATGGATAGACTTGTTGAATTGTATATTAATTGGATTGTCTGGCTTTATGGAGTGCCAATGTCAGATCGAGACCCTCGCTTTACTTCAAAATTTTGTGAAAGTTTTTAGAAAGTATTAGGTATTCGACTTCATTTTAGTACTATTTTCATCCATAGACTGATGGTCAATCGAAAAGGGAGATACAAGTACTTAAAGATATGCTTAGAAGTTGTGTAATAGATTTTAAAGGTAGCTGGGATATATATTTTCCTTTAGTAGAATTTGCCTATAACAACAGTTATCAAACGAGTATTGGAATGGTGCCATATGAAGCACTCTATGGAAGGAAGTGTAGAACTCCATTGTGTTGGGTGGAATTGAATGAGAGCAAACTTGTGGGACCTGATCTTAGAAGACAAACTGAAGACAAAGTGAAGCTTATAAAGGATCGATTACAAATTGCAATGGATAGCCAAAAACCTTATGCAGATTTGAAACGACGTGATATTGAATATAGTGTGGGAAATAAGGTATTTTTGAAAGTATCACCGTGGAAGAATATTCTTTTCTTTGGAAAGAAAGGTAAACTAAGTCCTAGGTTTATTGGACTATATGAAATACTTGAACGTATCGACTAGCTTTGCCCCCAGAACTAGCTAAAATTCATAATGTATTCCAAGTGTCGATGCTTAGAAGATATAGGTCAGATCCTTCACATGAGATTCAAATAGAGTCCATTGAAATTCAGCCAGATTTGAATTATGAAGAAGAACCAGTGGCTATCTTAGCTCATGAAATAAAGGAGTTGTATAATAAGCGCATTTCTTTAGTGAAAATATTATGGAGAAATCATTCGATAGAGGAAGCTACTTGGGAAAGCGAAGAGATAATGAGACAACAATACCCTCAATTATTTCAAGCATTTATAATAGGTAAATTTTAAGGACGAAATTTTTTTTAGCGTGGGAGAATTGTAATGTTTAAAATTTTAAATACTAATTTTTTAATTTAATATTGATAATTGATAATAAATAGTGATAAAAGTGGCAAGGATAAGTGATGTAAATAGAGAATCTTAAAATTTACTGAAGAAATTATTTTTACGGTTTTACGGGACTAAAATTAAATTAGAAATAAATGATAAGAAAGAGGGTGCACCATAGGTAAGATGAGATTGGTCACACTAGATTAAACTATATATATAGGTGGACATGTGTGTGTATGTGTAGAACTTTCTCCTTTCTTCTTTCATCATCATCCACGCCTGTTATCACCATCACCACCAAAACTCCTCCTTTCTTCCTTCTTTTCAAAAATTTAGCCAAAATGTAAGAGCAAATCACCTCTAGTTATAGGTTTTTAGAAGAATAAGCTGAAATTATCAACAAGTGAACAAAGAAGAAAAAGGATTTTGAATGAGGTATGTGCTTATGTATTTTAATTTACAACTATTTAAATTTCAATGAATTTTATTATTTGAATTGGTTGATTGAGTTATCTTTAATGAATTATTACTGAAAAGTATTTGATATAGATTCTTTCTATGTCAAAGAAACTAGTTTTTGATTCATTTTCATCATAGATTTGGATATATTGTGTTTAAGTGGTTAAGTGTGCGAAATACATAATTTTTCCTGACACAGCCATGTCATTGGGTGTGTCAATGATGTTGTGTTTCAATATTGATGACACGACCAGTGACACGCCTGTGTCGTTGGGTGTGTCATAGTTACTGTGATGAAAGATAAATGACATGGCCATGTCTCTTAGCATGTCATAGCTACTGTAATGCAAATTAAATGACACGGCCAGTGATAAGCCTGTGTCATTGGGAGTGTCAAAGCTTATGTTAGAATGGAAAAATGACATGGTCATTGACATACCCATGTCATTGGGCGTGTCACTTGAAGAAATTGCCCAAAATAACTCTTTTCTTTGTCTTTCATCTGTAATTCTAGCCCAAAAGATTATAAAGCCTCAAAGTGTAAAGAATTTTTGAAATCAACCCTAACAAGTCATGTAACAAATTTATTTTGAATATATGATAAATTTGTGTGTTACCGAGTATTGGTCAAAGAATTGTTCCATTGAAGTGCTATACATAATTTAATGTTAATTAAAAAGTACAAAATTGCTAAAATCATACTAATTTTAGATCGAGCTTAGGATTGAATGGCTAGCCAAAGGGAGGATATCTAAAGTGATAGTAGGCACTCTGTGCCATCAATGGATACTTTGTGTCACTATATTCAGTGGGCATTCGTGCTATAGTGTGCCATTGGCCAAATTTTATACAGTGAGCATTAAATTGCCAACAGTGATCCATTATCCAAACCTAGGATCTCAGTGTGTATGGACATAATTAAAGAAGATATCTACATTGAAAACAATTTATTATATGGTTATTGTTAAATTAATCGATTTTGAATTTAATAATGTTTAGTATTTCAAGTTTCAATGAATTTATTAATTTCTTTATTGAAAGTTCTAAAAGTAATAATTTTCATTGTTTTTAAATCATTTTATGTGTAATTCTCTTTCCTTTAAATATTCTAGCATATTGTAAACATATAATCACCACTAAGCTTTGCTTAGTGTGTTAGAATTATTTTCTGGCATGCAGATTAAATAAGAAGAGTTGAGACTGCAGAGTGAGAGATATATGTTCCTAGTCAACTGCATCACAAATGTTCAAAGAAGAATATTATAAATATTGTATTCTTTATAGTTCACATGACAATACTTTATAATTTTGTATGACAATTGTATAAGTTTGGGAGTAGTAAGAGAATAATGACAATGTTTACAATGTAAGTTAATAATAGGAGTTCTTTGTAAATTAAACAGATATATATTTGTAATATAGGTAAGATCACAATATTTCGTTTGAAAGTTTAATAATTGTGTTAATATATATAAGTTTTTTGGCTTTATTTATATAATACATACATAGGCAAGTGTAAGTATTTAGGTGACATCACCTATGTAGTTAAGTGTATAGTCTATGTAAGGGGTGTTATAGCACTACTCATATTCTTTTGACCAGTCGAGTAAATTGTTCATTTTTGAACCTTTTATGCTCTTGTTCACTCATTTATTTAATTGTTTCTCAACACAAGTTGAACTAAATTTGGAAAAAAAATCAAGATAAATCAAGTGAGTCTAACTATGTGTTTCCAATAGGTTAACATTGATTAGATAAAGTCATCACAAGACAAAATCCTTAAAATTTTATATAAATAATATGTATCAACTACGATCATTCACAATATGTGAAATAATGAAATGGGGCTTTTGGTTAAAAATCATAAAACAACAAGAATAACAGTAACAAAGTTTAAGAAATTTTGAAAAGTTTTTAGCAAAAAGATTTAAAGAATTAAAACTTCAAAATTTCAAAACTCTATCATTAAGTACCCCTCCCCCACATTTAAATCTTGCATTATCCTCAATGTAAGATTAAATATAATGGAATTAAAAGAATAGAGGACTCCCTTGGAATTTTCTTGAGGGAGGCAATGCTGAGAGCTTGCTAAAGACTGTGGGGAAATCGAACTCCTATTTTATAGCAAGTTCTTAAATTTTTTCCTATTCTGACCATTGCTTGTTCCTTCCATGTGAGTTGTGTTGTCACCTAAACTCCTCTATGTGCCAATCTCTCGATTTTGTCTTCTATCTTCTATAATTGTTGCTAATTTATAGAGGTAGATGGACCCATCTTGGCAGCAGGTATAACAGGAGAGGTGGATCTTCATGCAGCTTTTTGGAACTCTCTGAGCATGCAGTACTACTACAAAAGAGATAAAATAGATTAAAAGAATATTAAAAAAAAGTCAAAGTAAATGAAAATAAAACAAGCTTAAAATAAAATTTAAAAATAAAATATCAAAGAAAATACTAAGAATAGAGGAAAAATTTTAAAAAAGTTGGGTTGCCTCCCAACAAGCGCCTTTATTTAAAGTCTTTGGCTAGACATGACCACCATGTTAAACACTTTCCATTGGGCATTTTAGATGGATTTCTTCAACAATATAGACTTGAAATCCTTCATAGAAAGGTTTCAAGTGATGCCCATTTACTTTAAAAATCTTATTGGTCTCCAACCTCTTAATTTCAACTGCACCATGAGAAAATATATTGGTAATAACAAAAGGACCAATCCATCATGTCTTTAATTTTCCAGGAAATAGTTTTAATCTAGAATCATAAAGAAAAAAATTTTGTCCAACTAAAAATTATTTTCAAGAAATCATTTGATAATGGAAAGCCTTTATTTTCTCCTTGTAGATCCTTGAATTCTCATATGTTTCATTCCTAATTTCCTCTAATTCTTAGAGCTGCAATTTCCTTTGTTCTCCAGCCTTTTCTAGCTTCATATTGCAATGGTTAATAGCCCAGTAGAGTTTGCACTCTAACATAATAGGTAGGTGACAAGGTTTTCCAAACACTAGACAATATGGAGACATGCCTATTGGAGTTTTATAAGCTATTTTCTCAGCTTGCCCATTAGTTTGTGAATGATAAGTTGTAGATGTATGATGAATGACATTACATTTTTTGAAGAGAGCATCCACCACCTTATTGTAGAAGTGAGTTCCTCTATCGCTTATAATGGCTTTTGGTATCCTAAATCTGACAAAAATATTTGATCTGATAAAATCTATGACAACTTTAGCATTATCAGTTTGGGTATCTTTAGCTTATACCCATTTCAAAACATAATCTACAAGTAAAATGTAGAAATTATCAAAAGAGGAGGGGAATGGCCCTATAAAATCAATAACCAATACATTGAAAATTTCACAAATTAAAACAAGTGTAAGTGGCATTTGATTCCTATGGCTTAAATTTCAAACTTTTTGGCAATTTTCACATGATTTACAATGCAAATAAGAATCACTATACAAGGAGGGCCAAAATAAACCACACTCTAATACTTTGCGAGCTGTTTGCTTAGGGCGAAAGTGTCCTCCACATGCATATGAATGGGAAAATTTTAGAATATATGATATTTCACTTTCATTAACACACCTTCTAATAATTTGATAAGAATAATACTTCCACAAATAAGGATTCATCATCCCAAACATAATATCTAACCTCTCTCTTAATTTTATCTTTTTTATTTATAGGTATATCATCCAAAAAAATACCAGAAGTCAAATAGTTAACTATATAGAGTACTATAGGACTGATTGTTGAATAAAAAAGAGATACTCATATGAGAATTCATCTTTGATTGGAAGGGGTTCACCATCCAATGGTAGATAGCTGAGATGGTCTGCTACCAAATTTTCTAATCCTTTCTTATCGCGCATTTCCAAATCAGACTCTTGTAGCATAAGGATCCATCTAATGAGCCTTGTTTTTGCTTCTTTCTTCTTGAGTAAGTATTTCAAAGCTAGAAGGTTAGAATAAAATAATAACTTTAGTACCAAAAAGATAAGAACAAATTTTCTAAAGAAAAAACAATAGTTAAAAGTTCTTTTTCTGTTGCAGAGTAATTAGATTGGGCCACAACAAGTGTTCTTGAAGCATAGTAAATAACATGAGGTTCTTTCCCAATTCTACCCAAGTACTGCACCCACAATGTGTTTACTGGCATCACACATAATTTCAAATGGTGAACTCCAATTAGGTGGCTATATGATTGGCACATAGATCAACATCTCTTTGAGCGTGTTAAAGGCCTTCTTACAAAACTCATCAAAATTGAATTCTACTTCTTTTTGTAGTAGCCAACATAGAGGTTGAGCAATTTTTGAAAAAGTTTTGATGAAGCATCTATGAAAACTTGCATGTACAAGGAAAGATCGAATCTCCCACACACGTACGGGATAAGATAAAGATTTAATCACATCAATTTTTTCTTTGTCCATATCAATCCCTCTTTTAGATACTATATGTCCTAAAATCAACCCTTGATCAACTATAAAATGACATTTTTTCATAATTCAAAATAAGGTTTGCTTCTAGGCATCCATAAATACCTCTATTATATTTTCCACATACTCTGAGAATATGCTTACCATACATCTTAAGAACGTAACTGGTGCATTACGAAGACCAAATGGGATTCGTTGGTATGCAAATGTACCAAATAGGCAAGTGAAGGTGGTCTTTTCTTAGTCTTTAGGCACAACTAGGATTTGATAAAAATCTGAATAACCATCAAGATAATAGTAATGAGTTCTACTAGCTAATCGTTCATGCATCAGATCAATAAATGGGAGGGGAAGTGATCTTTTCTAGTAGATGCATTTAATTTTCTGTAATCAATACAAACCCTCCATCCATTTTGAATTTGAGTTGTGACAAACTCACCATCTAAATTTTTAATTATAATAAAACACATTTTCTTGGGTACCACTTGTACTAGACTTACCCATTTACTATTTGAAATTGGATAGATAATACTTGCATCAAGGAGCTTTAAAATTTTCTTTTTCACTACCTCTGTCATTGGTGGGTTAAAAACTTTTGAGCATCTCTCCTTGGCTTACTATCTTCTTTCATTAGCATCTTATGCATACAAGTAAAAGGTGATATCCCTTTTATGTCAGCTATTGTCCATCATATGGCTTCTTTGTATTCTTTAAGCACTTGAATTAGGATCTCTTCTTCCTTCTTGTTGAGTTTATTGGAAAAAATTACTGGAAGATTGTTGCCTTCTCCCCAAAATTCATATTTTAGGTGCTCGGACACCGGTTTAAACTCTAAATTTGGAGCTTGCACAACAAAAGGTAAAAGCTTTGTGTGATATATTGGTAATTCACAGTTTAAGATATTATATTGTATTTGTTTAAGGGCTTCTATTGCGCATACTACATCTTCAAGATCTCTATTAATACAAATATTTCCTCTAAAATTTTTAAATTTTCCTACATTAGGATTCTTACAAATAACAACAATTAAATCATCAGTGTTATGTAGCTAAAACATTTCATGATTTAAAGGATCCATAATATCCATAAAATACTTTGAGGCCTCGCCCGAGCATTGGACCTTGGCCAGCCAATGAGGAGGCCGAGAATGCTCTTTTTGGTACTAAGTCTCACACGACACCGTCACATATGGTCTCCAATCGATTCGGTAAGTGCAAATTTAAAATTATCTTTTATTCTGAAAAGAAAACTCTCATTTTATTATGATAAGGTGTTGGTGGCTTTTATTTTAAAAAACTAAGATTGAAGAGTCATCACCTTTTTTTATAAGGAAAAAAAATTAAGGAAACCCCATTTTAGTTGACTCCATTTAAATGAATTTTTACCCAAAGAGGATACTAGTCCGAAACCAAGCACGATGGGTCTTGGGCTAAATTTTCTAAACCAATTTTAATAAAAATAATTTTCTCTCTTTGATTGATTTCAAGCTCCCATTTAATGGGTTTTTAGAAAAAATGTAGTTTTCATGAATCATGTTGTAAGGAGTATAAATGACAAAATATATAGTAATGTATGTGCATTTTATGGCATGACATCCACAAATGAAACACTATATAATAAATATTACAATGCCCCAAAATAGCAATTCCATGGGAGCTTCAACTCTAGCCCTTATGGGTTCTAGGATGAGCACAAGTTTCCAATTAATATAATAAACTCAAAAGAAAGAATAAAAAGGAGAAAGTAATCACAACCTCAAAATAATTCCTTTCTAAAAGTCTTACCAAAATTTACAAAGGTAGCCACCAGAAAATAAAGATAGTAATAGAAGAAATATTAAAGAGCAATAGAAGAGAAAGATTCAAGATTGGGGGAACAGTTAGTTGTTAAGGTGCGGCTTCTCACTCAGAGTGATATTCTTAGTGTGTCTACAAATCCCATTTGAATGAAAATTAGAGCCGTAAGTAGTTTGTGTCTTTGATTGTAAAGGACATATTGGTGTCGAATCCACCAAAATTAAAAACCTATTCTTGGACTAAAAAAAAATTGTAAAAGCGGTGAATAGGGTCGAATCCTCAAGGAATTGATTACTTAAATTAATTTACTTCCAAAACCTAAAGTAGAACTTAATTAAATAAATAGGGAGAGTTTATAATCGACAATTAAAAATAAATTGAGGACTAAATTTGAAACTAAATAAATAAATAACAACAAATTAAATTTGGAAAATATCAATGTTAATAATTTCAGTCAAAGGGAATAATCTTGGTTTGAATTCTTAGATCTAATTATTGATACAAAAATAATTTTCTTTAATTTTTCAGTAAATTAGTTCTAGCTAACCGAGACACTCACATTAGCCAATCCTTCCTTAGATTGTAAAATTAGTTAAGAGATACTTTATAACTAACATTTGTTATTGAATAACCCTATAGGGACACCCTTTTAGGATTTAACCCATTAACAATTTTAAGATTTAAAAGAACCTAATTCTAATCAACAAATTCTACTGTGGAATTTATTTAAATTAGATTATGCACCCTCTTAGTACTACACCTAATTGCTACAAGTATCAAAAGCTAAAGAACAATTATGAATTCTCAGTTTTGAATGGCGATATATTATTCAACTAATCAAGCAATGGACCCTATTGTTTAACTAGCAAAATAATAATAGTAATAAGTTACAAAGGAAACATAAATACTAAATTTAAAGAAAGCAAGTAAAGAGTTGATTAGATATAACAAATCTTGACAAAATGAAAACCTTGAATACCCATTTAACTGAATAGAGTTTAGTTGTATACTTGAAAGAAGAAAACGAAAAGAAAAAAAAACAATGGATAGAAGTTATAGAGCAAAGTCCCCAACCAAAGTCTCCTAAGGTTGTTGCACATATATTCTAGTTATAGCTCCTAAATTAAAACCCTACTTTAACTCTAATAGAAGTTTTCTGTTTAAAGTCTAATTAGGAAAATAGAAATACAAATAATAAAAAATATTAGTTATTAAAATTCCTAAGTATTATCTACTTAATAAGGAAATAAATAAATAATAATATCTCTGGAAATCTACTAAAAATTCATATCTCAATTGTCCCAAGCAAATCAGGATTTCCAACTGGCATATATAATCTTCAAGTATCAGACCCCCTTGGGCACTAGCCTTGCCCAAAGGTTATGCCCAAGGCCTTTTCCACCAATTTTCTTCATACTTTCCCTCAACCAGTTCACTTTTCACTATTTGACTCTCTTTACCCCCTTTAAGTTATTTCTTCTCAAAAAACACATTAAAATCAGTAGAATCATTTAATAACAAGCCTCAATAATCCCTCAAATATGAATAGATTTTACTTGTTATCAAGGAATTAAATTAACCAATTTTTTATTAATTTAAATTACCAAATTGAGAAAAGTGAGGTGAGGAAATTTGCACCTTGAGTAGCCATTTCCTTTGAATGTACGGTTGAAATAGATCCACATGAGGAGTCTAGAAAAAAATATGCCAAAATGACTTTGAGTCCAAAAATTATAAGAGAATCAAATTTAATTTGATTAAATCGATCCAAGATGAATTTGGTGTCAGACAGGAAAGGGCTACCACATTATGGACGAATGCGGCTAAAGAAGCAAGTCCAAGGGAGCCGATTAAGATTAGGTAGTTGGAATATTGGCACTCTGACTGGGAAGTCTATAGAGCTTGTGGATACTTTGAAAAGAAGGAAGGTTAGTATTGCTTGTTTGCAGGAAACCAGGTGGAAGGGAAATAAAGCAAAAGAGATTGGTAACTTAGGATATAAGCTGTGGTATTATGGCTTGGATAACAATAGGAATGGTGTGGGCATTATTATTGAGCCTACGCTTAAAGACAAGGTGGTGGAAGTGAAGAGAAAGGGAGACAGGATTATCTCTTTGAGGCTTATTTTGGGAGATGACACTATTAATGTTATTAGTGCTTATGCTCCCCAAGTAGGTTTGGACGGAGCATCCAAGGTTCAGTTCTGGGAAGATATGGATGATATCATGCAAGGTATTCCCGATAATCAGCAAATCTTCATTGGTGGGGACCTTAACGGGCATGTTGGTAAGGACAGTAATGGTTATGACAAGGTCCATGGGGGTTATGGTTTTGGCAACAGGAATGAGGAGGGAAAGAGCATTTTGGATTTTGCGGTGGCTTATGATCTAGTGCTGGCGAATACCTGCTTTGAAAAGAGGGGGTCACACTTGATTACCTTTAAGAGTGGACGAACCCAAAGTCAAATAGACTTCATACTTACTCGAAGACGGGACAAAAGTAAGTGTAAGGATTGCAAGGTCATTCCGGGTGAAGCATTGACGGCGCAACATCGTATTGTGGTTTTAGATGTTAAGAATAAAAGTAGCTGGAGGAATAATAAGAAAATATTGGAACCAAGGATAAGATGGTGGAAATTGAAAGACCTAGCTCAAGGTACCTTTAAGGAGGAGTTACTAAAGGAAGAAATTTGGAACCTTGAGGCTAGTGCAGAGGACTTGTGGACAAAAATGGAAGGTGGCATTAAGAAAGCAGGTGGTAAATTGCTTGGGATCTCTAAAGGGGCAGGGCCTCGACCGCACGATGCATGGTGGTGGGATGAGGAGGTTCAAAAGGCTATTAAGGCTAAGAGGGAATGGTATAAAAAGTTACCGAATGCGGTTAATAGCGAGGCCTTTGAGGAATATAAGAGGGCTAAGAAAGAGGCAAAGAAGGCTGTTAGTGTAGCTCGTGGCAGAGCCTTAGAAGGGATTTATCAAAAGTTAGGTACTAAAGAGGGAGAAATGGGCATTTATAAGATTGCAAGGATGAGAGAAAGGAAAAGCAGAGATTTAAGCCAAGTCAAATGTATAAAGGACGAAGATCAACGGGTGTTGACAGGAGATGTTGAGATTAAGGAGAGGTGGAAGGCTTATTTTGAGCAGTTATTCAACCCTGAACATGAACAAGATTTTCAAGGTCTTCATGCAACAAATGATTATATCAGCTGGTCTAGGAGGATATTGCATAGTGAAGTAAGAGAAGCCTTGAAGTATATGAAAGTTGGTAAAGCTTGTGGCCCGGATGGTATTCCTATAGAGGTTTGGAAGAACCTTGGCGAGGTAGGAGTTGCCTGGTTAACTAAACTCTTTAATGCTATTGTGAAAGGACGTAAGATGTCGAATGCCTGGAGGAAGAGTATCATGGTACCCATATATAAAAATAAGGGAGACATTCAATGCTGTACAAATTATCGGGGTATCAAACTTATGAGCCATACTATGAAATTATGGGAAAGGATTATTGAACACAGATTGAGGAAGCTTACAAGAGTTTCGGAGAATCAGTTTGGGTTTATGCCAGGGAGATCTACCATGGAGGCTATTTCTCTTCTAAGAAGACTAATAGAATTGTATCAAGAGAAGAAGAAAGATCTCCACATGGTATTTATTGACTTGGAGAAAGCCTATGATAGAGTACCAAGAGAAGTGTTATGGTGGGTTTTGAAGAGGAAAGGAGTCAACGGCAAATATATCAACATCATCAAGGACATGTATGAGAATGCATCCACTAGTGTGAAAACACCTGGTGGAGACACTGAGGCTTTCCCTATTACTACCGGATTGCATCAAGGTTCGGCCATGAGTCCATATTTATTTACCCTGGTTATGGACGAGCTAACCAGAAGCATACAAGACGATGTTCCTTGGTGTATGTTGTTTGCTGATGACATTATTTTAATTGATGAGACTAGTGCTGGTGTAAACCGTAAGTTGGAAGTGTGGAGAAAAATCGTCGAGGACAAGGGTTTTAAGTTAAGTAGGAGTAAAACAGAATATATGCACTGTGAGTTCAGTCTAAGGAAGAAGCAGGAACATGAGGTTAAGTTGGATGGAGTTTTGGTTCCTAAAACCAAGCACTTCAAATATTTGGGTTCGGTGTTCCAGAATGATGGCCGTATAGATGAAGATGTGGCTCACAGAATACAGGTAGGGTGGTTGAAGTGGAAGGGTGCGACTGGGGTTCTATGTGATAAGAAAATACCTCTGAAAGTGAAAGGTAAATTCTATAGGACGGTTATTAGACCTGTGATGCTCTATGGTAGTGAGTGTTGGGCACCAACGGGACAACATTTGCATAAGATGAGTGTGGCAGAAATGAGGATGCTAAGATGGATGTGTGGACATACCAGACTGGACAAAATTAAGAATGTTCATATTCGACAAAAAGTCCAAGTAGCGGACGTCGGAGATAAGGTGAGGGAAGGAAGACTTAGATGGTATGGGCATGTTTTAAGAAGACCTCCTAATGCTGCGGTTTGTAAGTGTGAGAATTTGTTGATTGAGGGGGCTAGAGGTCGTGGCAGACCTAGAACTGTGTGGAAGGAGGTGATAGCAAGAGACTTACGTGCCTTAGATCTTGATGCAGATTTGATTAATGACAGACTTGAATGGAGACGTAAAATCCGTGTCTTGGAAGGGGCCTAAGGCTGGAGTATCTTTTTTGGTGTCTTTTGAGCTTATTTTGTTGAGAATCCATACAGCCGACCCCAACTTGTTTGGGATTAAGGCTTAGTTGTTGTTGTTGTTGTTGTTGTTGTTGATCCAAGATGAATTTGTTATATTTTTGTGATAAAAATAATTTTGATAGAGTTTTTGGCATGTGAAAATTTTTGGATCCTTTTGTTGGAGGATAAAACCTCAATTTGTAGTGAAACAATTAGAAACAATCAGGCGAAAATGACCCTAGACAGCTATGCATGTTGCGGCCCATCCACGGCCAGCATGACTGCCGCTCATGCTAAGGACTATTTTTGTCGTTTCTAGCCCGTTTGACCTCCGATTTGTGTGATTCAAGTTGTGTTGGATTCATTTTCATATGAGATTTAATTTGGGGTCAAAATTGAAAATTTTAATCATTTCCAAAATCGAGGGTTTTCAGGGACCGTTTAGGCCTGTCCGAATTCCAACTCGTGCAATTCCAATTTTGTTGGAACCACACTGATATTCACTCTAATTTAGGACAAAAATTAGTATTTCGCAAATACACATGAGATACTTCACAAGGATATCTCATAGCATCATAAACATTAAATTTCACAACTTCTCCATCAAACTCCATAGTGAGTGTACTGTCATGCACATCTATCTTAGTTTTAATTGTACTAAGAAACTGTCTACCCAATAAGATTTCAAAAGAATTAGAAGATTTGTCTTCCTCCATATCATGCATATAAAAGTCAACAGAAAATATAATCCCATTCACTTGAACCAACACATCTTCTAATAATCCTTTAGGATAAACTACATACCTATCAACTAATTATATGATTACACCCGTCTCTTTAAAAGGACTAGCTTGTAAAGAATAGTAAATAGACAAAGTCATAACATTAATAGATGGCCCTAAATCGCACAATGCCCTTTTTATGCCTAAGTTGCCTATTTTAAATGAGACGGCAAACATACTTTAGTCCTTGCATTTGGGAGGTAATTTTCTTTTAATCACAACATATATATTTTCTTCTACACTTACATTTTCATTACCATTAAGCTTTTTCTTGTTGGAGCATAACTACTTTAGAAACTTAGCATATCAAGGTACCTGTTTAATTTCATCAAGTAAAGGAATATTTTCCTCGAATTTACATAAATTTTCTAAAATCTCCTTCTCCTCCTTTTCCTTTTTAGATTTGGCTAACCTTTGTGGAAAAGGGGATGGTATTACAATTGGAGTGGGCTGGTCAGATTTGGGTTTGATAGATGGTGTTTCCCTTTTGACATTAATTTCAAATTCTACCTTCTTTTCTAAACCTAGCCTTAGGCTTAATTTCTAGGATGATTTCTCTAGCAATTCTTTTCCACTTCTCAAGGTAAGATTCTACCTTCTTTTCTAAACCTAGCCTTAGGCTTAATTTCTAGGATGATTTCTCTAGCAATTCTTTTCCACTTCTCAAGGTAATGGACTTACATTTTGCTTTGGATTAACCACTGTTTATGAGGGTAACCTCCTTTAGGATTCTAACTTGCTTATTGACTTCGCTAGTTGGCTTATTTGACTTTTCAAATTTGGGATGCTTGATCTAGTCTCTTGTTGAAATTGTTTGGTATTAGTTATAAATGCTTTAAACATATCGTCAAGCGACATACCCAATTTTTGAGGTTATGGCATCTATTGTTAAAGTGGCCTTGGTTGGAATTATTGGGAATTTTGTGCTTTTGTTCGATAGCTAAAGTTCGGATGATCTCTCCACCTCAGATTACAAGTATTCAAGTATGGGTCATATCTCATCCACCTCGGACTTATTGCTATTGATCTTTCTCTTGAACATGCTTGTAGGGTGTCATGATTGTGCATAAAACCCACATGCACGAGCTTTCCATACATTACCTAAGGCCATGTTTTGCACCAAAGTTGTTAGTTGAGAGATTTTAGATTCAAGAGTTGGAATTTCTCTCTTGCTTCCAAATTATTGGAAAGTGGCTGCCATGATAGAAATTAAATCTCTAGCAACTTGCGGGCTTTTATTCACTATAGAGCCTCCACTCGTTGCATCCAACATACTTCTTTTTGTAAGTAATAATCCTTCATAAAAAGTATTGTAGAAGAGCTTGCTCTGTAATTCTATGTTGAAGGCAACTTACACACAACCGTTTGAACCTTTCTTAATACTCACGAAGATTTTCAAAGCCCTTTTAATTAATCCCACAAATTTCTCTTCTAATGCCAACACTCTTGAAGTGGGAAAGAAATTATCTAAGAATGCTTGTATCATATCTATTCGAGTGGTTATGAACTAGAAGGCAAATCGAATAACCAATCTTTTTCTATGCCATCCAAGAAGAATGGGAACACTCTTAGTTTAACTTGTTCTTTTGAATCTCCTTGTGGTTTTAAACTTGAACAAACTACATGAAATTCCTTAAGATGCTTGTGAGGATTTTCATTCTCCAACCCATGAAACTTGGGTAATAAATGGATCAAACCAGATTTCAATTTAAAAGATGCATTTAAAGTGGGATATTTGATGCAAAGGGGTTGTTGATTGGTGGAGGGGCTGCTAGCTCCCTTAAGGTTCATTGTTCATTGTTCATCTGCCATCTCTTCTTCTTCTTCGAACTCATTTGAAGAAAGAGGAGAATCTAAATCCTTTTCTTATTCAACGGCGGATAAGGAAGATGCAAAAGCTTGCTTTTGTAATTTAGTTTTCTTCACTAAGCTCTTGGCAGTTTTCTCAATTTATGGGTTATAGAGAAGTTCTTCTTCATGATCAGACTTGGTCATCAAAAGAAATAAAATAAGTTTAAAACAACTCCTCAGGAAAGGCACTGAAATTTGATGGGTGTGGAAGCCATAAAAAATAAATGCCTACTCATAAACTAAATTGATTGCAAAAGTGGTGAATATGGTTGAATCCACAGAGAATTGATTATTTGTTTAAATTTCCCTTTGAACTATAAAGGAAAGCTAGAATAAAAATTTTAAAAAGGGGTTTATAAATTATAACTAAAATCAAATATAAAGCAAAAATTGAAGTTCTAAAATTAAATGCAATAAATAAAATATAGTAAATATCAATGAGAGTAATTTTAGTTGAAGAGATAATTTTGATTTCAATTTTTGGATTGATCCTTGATACAAAGATAGATTCTCCTAAGTTTTTCAATAAATTAGTTCTAACTGTTGGAGATGCTCACAACAACCACTGTTTCCTTAGATTTTAAACTAATTAGGAAATATTCTCTAATTAATTCTTGCTAGTAAATAACCCTATAGGAACGTTCTTAGAATTTAACCTACTAACAGCCTTAAGGACTTTAAGGGCCTAATTCTAACCAATAAATTCAACTATGTAATTTATTTAGGCCAAATTATGTATCTTTTTAGTATTACACCTAATTGCCACTAATATTAAAACAACAAGAACAATTATGAATTTAAAAATTTCAGATGACGTTATATTGATAAGTTAATAATATAATGGGCCCTATTGATCAAATAGCAAAACAATAATATAAATAAGCCATAGAAAATACATACATACTACCTTTGTGTTAGTTGTATTGATTGCTTCTCTTTTTGTCTCTTTAATTTAATAATCACGTTCTTCGGTTTAAGGTCGCTCCTTTAATCCCACTCTTGATTTGTATTTATAATGTTTAAATTAGGGTTAACTCTAATCATTCATCTAATTAGGCTCCAACACTTAATTGTTATCCGAGATTTTTACAAGGTGTAAGGACTTCCTGAAATAGAACTCATGTCGAATAAGACCATGGCCAATTCGTCATGAGCTAAGCTCGTATCGAACTAGATCATGACCGATTCGATATGAGCTCACTCATATCAATTTGGATGGGTCCAATTCGATATGGGCATAGTCCATATCGAATCAAACCAAACCAAATTAATTTCTAATCTTTGGATCAAACCAAATTTGGACTTTTATAAATTTGACCAGTTTAATTTAGGCCTTTTAAAATTGGAAAAATCTAATTCAAGGCTTTAAACTAGGTTTAATCTTTTAGCATCAGACAGTATTTGGCTTGGCCTCATTCAATTGGAACCAAACTTCTTTTGGGCTAAAATTAAGGCTCTACAAAAAGAAATTCACCACCTCTATCAGATCTAATTATTTTAATTTTCTTATTAGTCTTATTCTTTATTTCTTCTTTAAATATTTTAAATTTTTTTAAAGGCTTTCTCTTTAGTTTTAAGTAGACAAACATATTTATATTTTGAAATATCATCAATAAAAAGTTTTAAAATATCATTTGCCTTCTCTAGTCAAATAATCTTTATTATCACAAAAATTAGTATAAAACAAGTTCCGAAACAAAAGTGGTTTTAACATATTTAAAAGGTGACTTATTGATTTTTGTTTGTGCACAACATTCACAATTACTTAAAATATAAATTTTTAATAACTTGGAAATGTAATCATATGAAATTATATTATGCATAACATTACTACCAATATGACCTAATTTATAATTCCAAAATTTATTCGCATCATCAACAATATAAACAGAAGCACTGGAATCTTTATTCATACTTAAAACATATATATTATGTTTAGCATAACCTTTTTCCAATAAATGATCCTTTCTCGGAAATGATCAATTTTTGGGAATCAAATGCAACACTAAAATGATGATCATCAAGTTTCTTAATGGAAACAAGACTCTTCCTAATTCCAGGAATATGGTACACATTCTTAAGTGTGAGCAATTTTCCAGAAGAAAGAGAAATTTGCATGGTGCCAATTCCCATGACAGCACAAGTGGAGGAGTTGTATGAGAGGGAATTTTCGCCCCCAATCCCATATGAAATTGTTCTTGCGACTTTGGCACTATTAGGTTTAGGGTCTTAGAGAACACGGGCCTAAATTCAGAGAAAATAGAGTCGCCGCCCAGACGAGCCAGAAAAATAGAAAGGGGAGGATGACTTAATTCCTAAGAAATCTCCAACCTCCTAATAGATTCAGAAAGTTAGGTGCATATGGAGAGGGCGAGAATGACCCAGCAACCCCATAATGCCTGTTTCATTAGAACCGGCCTCCTTTTCAGGTCTAAATATTATTAAATTCTTAACTTATTGAAATATCACCCATATTACATGTAATTATCAAAATAAATAATCATCCATCACCTTTATTAAAATAAAGAAATAAAAATAGGCATCCATCCAAGGATGGAAATATACTTTACAATAATTGTCTAACGTCCTAAAACTAAATAAAATAGGACACCCACCATTTGGTGAAAACATGCCCTTTACATTAATCCAAAACTTAAAGGAAATAAAATTACATTAAACTTAACTAATGAGGTACCCACAAACTTGAAACATAACTCTTACATCTTTGAAGCATTAAATAATTAACTAAATGAAATTTAAACCATTCAAACACTCCTCATAAGCAAAAATAAAATAAATCATTACAACAATTCACTCATTTAGCTATAATTGTTGCCTAACCTACCCTTTTGAGTTTTTAGAACTAGCGAACTGCTTTAATTTTTTCCTAAGCTGCCCTTTTTGGTTTTTCAACCTAGCAAGCTCTTTTTTCCTCTTCTCTTTTTTTATACTTAAAACCTCTTCAACCTGTCAATGTTCACTGGCTTACTATGCTCGTTCCCATCCATGTCTAATAGCTTGACTGCACCATTGTTCATGACTTATTTTACAACATACGGCCCTTTCTAACTAGGTCTAAACTTCCCTCTTGGATTGGGAACATTAGGCTTGTATTGTTTTAATACAAGATCACTGATCTTAAGCTTCCTAGCCTTAACCCTTCTATTGTAGGCCCGACCTATCTTTCTTTGATACAGCTGACGATGATATAGTACCTTCAACCTTCTCTCTTCTAATAAGACCAGCTGTGTATATCTACTTGCTACCCATTCTATCTCAGGCAACTCAGCTTTCAGGATCACCCTCAATTATTTGATCTTAATCTCAATTGGTAACACTTCTTCCATCCCACAAACCAAGAAAACGACGTCATTCCAGTCGGGGGGTTTGTACACTGGTATGTACCTCCTTAAAGTGAAAGAAAGAATCTCTGACCAATCCATATATATATCTTGGTCATCTTGGACAAAATTTAATTGTCTTGGTTGTTGCTTCCACTGCACCATTACCCTTAGGTCTATAAGGGGAGGATCGGTGATGATGGATTTGGTACTTTGAGAATAAGTTCTTAAATGCTCCTTGAAACTGTACCTCATTATCTGATATCGCACTGTGTGGGACTCCATACATGCATATGAGATTCTTTTCAATAAATCTAGCCATTTGGCATGCCTCCAACTTGTTGAAAGAATCAGCTTCAACCCATTTTGAAAAATAATCCACTACCACGACAATGAATCGGTGACCGTTCAAAGCTGTCGAGTGAATCTCTCCAATAATGTCAATCCCCCAAGTTATAAAAGGCCAGGGTGAAGACATAGAATGTAATTCTTCAAGAGGTAGGTGATTTAGGTTTTTGTACATCTGGCATGGTTGCACTTCTTCATAAACTCAATACAATCTCTCTCCATGGTCAACCAGTAGTAACCTTGTAAAATTATCTTCTTTACTAAGGCTAACCTGTTCATGTGGGGTCCACAACTTTCCGCATGTATTTACGACATGATTTGCTCAACTTTAGACTTCCTCAAGCATCTCAAGTGCATCCCATCAGGCTATCTTTCACACAACTCTCCATGAAAGGCGATGTATTGTAAGGACCATAGCCTTATGGCTATTCTCTCTTCCCTTGTTGCCCCCAACGGGTATTCCTTATTCTCCAAGAACCTTCTTATGGTGTTATACCATGCATTATGGTATGTATCAGTTTCCATGATTATTTTATATTCATAGCAAGGGGTTGATGAACTGGTCAAAACCAGAGGCTTAAGAAATAAGTTGATAGGATTTTCCCACTCCAAAGCCAATGTAGCTAGGGCATCGACCATCTGGCTTTCTTCTCTTATTAAGTGTATAAATATGCAATCCTTAAAATTCTTCTTCATCATGGTCAAATAATCATGGTATAGTTTTAATTTTTCTTCTTTCAACTCCCACTCTCCATTAACTTGGGATACCACTAACAACTAATCACCAAAATTTGTACCTTATCCACCTTTATAATCATCAGGGTTTCCAAACTAAAGATACATGCTTCATACTCCACCATGCTATTGGTTACCTTGAACTTCAACTTCTTAGCTAGAGGAATGAGCTTCCCTTTAGGTGATTCTAGTATTACTCCCAAACCTACTCCCTTTCTATTTACTACTCCATCAAAATACATCTTCCATCCTTGAACTTCCATGGCCTCTAAATGTTCATCATGAAATTCCAAAACCACTTCATCATTGTCTGACAATGGTTTTTGAGCCAGGAATTCTGCTACTGCTCTACCTTCGATGTTTTTCTGGTTACTAAAATTATCAACCATCGATAATATTTTCCAATCAATGAGGGTGTCTCCCTTAAATATTTCACTGGATCCAACCTGAAAATCGCTTGCACACTATATGATTAAAACTATACTTAATCTCATAAGGTAGGAGCTTTCTACTCAAATAGTAAATTACGTGCTCAAATCTCGATTCATCTACTTAGGCTAGCATTACTCCTATTGACTCTTCTTCTACTGCTAAGTATAGTAACAAAGGTTTACCAAGTTTAGGTGGTTTTCAAAATAGGTGGGTTCAAAAAATATTCTTTTATACAGTCAAAAGACTTTTGACATTCTTCGTTCCACTTGATCGGCTGGTTCTTTTTAAGTAATTTAAAGATAGGTTCACAGATTGTGGTAAGTTTGCTATGAACCTGCTAATGTACTGTAATCGTCCAATGAAGCCTTGAACTTCCTTCTCTGTCTTAGGGGGTGGCTTATCCCTGATTGCCTTAACCTTGTAAGAGTCAATCTTAAAGCTATTTGGGCCAATCACGTGCCCCAACATTTTGCTTGACGTAACTTCAAACACACTTTTTTGGATTGAACCTTAGATTATACTTCAGTACTCTCTCGAAGAATATCTCAAGGTTTTGGAAATGCTGCTCCCTTGTATCCGATTTCACCATCATATCATCAACATAGACCTCAACTTTCTTATGCATAATGTCATGAAACAATGTGTTAGTCATCCTTTAGTAGGTTCCTCTAGCATTGTTTAACCCAAATGGCATCACCCTATAACAAAATATACCCTATGTAGTAATAAAGGCAGTTTTAGCTTTATCTTCTTAGGCCATTAACACTTGGTATTCGAAAAATTTGTCTACAAATAAGTGTATCATGCTAGAGGCTGCACTATCAATAAGGACATCTATATGCTGTAAAGAAAAGTCATCCTTAGGGGAAAACTTGTTCAAGTCTCTATAATCCATCCAAACCCTAATTCTCCCATCTTTCTTTGGTACGGGAGCTATGTTGGCTAGCCAATCAGGATAATCTATCACTTCAAGGAACTTTACTTGTATCTTCTTAGTGACTTCTTCTTCGATCAATTCTGCCCATTCTGGTCTTAATCGTCTCAGCTTTTGTTTGATAGGTTTCATGTGAGTGTAAGTGGGAATCATCCGCTCGGCTATATCTCGATCAATTCCAGGCATATTCTTATAAGACCAAGCAAAGACTTCTTCATATTTTTTAAATATCTTTTCTAATCTCTCTCTCTCATCAGAAGTAAGGTTAGATGCTATGCTGATATTTTTAGAATTATTGGTTGTTCCCAAATTTAATGATTGTGTATCAATAGAGTTAATGTTAAAAATGCTCATGTAACTACTATTTAAATATATGCAACCATCAGGAAAAATATCACACAAGTAAGCAAAATTAGACTTTATTGCATTCATTTTGGAAAAGAAAACATCATCATCCTTATACAGAGCAGACAAATTAAAATCAAAATTAAAATCAACATTAATGTTCTCATCATCATAAACTAAAAGGTTTTCAAACTGTTCTTCGATGAGAGCAGCAATTTCCTTTGGAGTCTTTTAAATCTTCAGGGCAGCTTCCTCCTTCTCTTTTGGGCTAGGCTATTTGTCAGTTGGCATATCAAGCTTTTTCTTCTTCTATTCCATCAATTCAGCAACATCAACAAAGATCTCAAACCCAGGGATCATCTTTCCCATGAATATAATAGGCTCCAACTTTCCTTGTAGTAGTCCCAGCTCTGGTGCTTTGACAAATATTTCTTCAAGTGGAGGAAACTCATCTTCTCATTCTTTTTCAACAGAACACCTCCATTTGCTTTATCATATCCCAACCCTTTCTTGGAAGTTTGAGTCTTGAAATATGAAAGCTTTGTTACACCTTCCTTCCTCTTCCCAAGGCCAGTACGGAGTAGATAATTCATTTTCTTCATCATTTCTAGAATTCTAGAACCCATTATCTCTTTATCGAAAACAACAGCCACTTGAAATCCATTAAAAGTCCTCTCAATCATCAAAGCATTTACTACTTCATTATTCTCAGCCTCGGTGACGGGTATATCCAGAACTATAAACTCCACCATGGATTCAATTGGACCAGCCTTCACAATAGCTTTAAAAGTTCCCTCAGCATGCCTCTTAGTCCTAATGGTCACCTCGGTTGGGCTCAAATCTCTTGTTGACATAGCTAGATTTGGCAAGATCTTAAGTGGACATACATTTATGGTGGATCCATCATCAACCATTACATATGGAGTCCTTTTTCCTTTGATCTATACCTTGATAAAGAGCGGGCGGATGTGATATCTTTCCTCTTCCGATAAATCCGCATCCGAAAATGACACCATTCACACATCAACCTTGTCCTTCTTTTGAATATCTTTGCACTTCAATACTCCTTCAACTTTTATGAAATTAACCAACTCATCGGGTGTTATAGAGGTGGAAATTGGCATGCTAGCCAAAGCTTTGGCCATAGTTTCACGGTGTTTCTTGGATGTTGCCAATAGATCCCAGATGCGAACGCTCGCTTGGGTCCTTTTCAATTGCTTAAGGACTATGTCATCTTCATCTTCCTTCAATTCTTTTTCAGCATCCTTCCCCTTGTCGGCTTCTACTTCCTTTGGTGGTGGCCTTACATATGGCTTACTAGAGTGGGTGTTCAAAAACTCATCCTCTTTAGGCTCGGACCAGGTCCACTCCTCCTTCTTTGAGTCAGAATCATCATCACTATCCGTTGAATCCCAGAACTTGCTTATAGCATAAATGGCCACTTCCTTTTCAACCACAACTTACCCCATCTTGCAAAGTACCTTTTCTTCTTTAGTCTCTTCACCACCTACATCTTGGAAAGAAGATGGAACAAAATTTTCATTAAAGCCTCCTTCGATCATGAAAGTTGCTGGCGGTGGTACTCTGTTGAACCTTGGCAGCGGATTATCCTTTGTGCTAGGCTTGTTAGGTTTGGGAAACTTCCCACTATTAATCAAATTCTAGATCTCATGCCTCATCCTCGAACATTTGTCCATCTCATGCCCTTGCATTTGATGAAACTGACATAAAGCTTTAGCATCAAATTTAGGCGGTAGAGGATTTGGCAAAGGGCGATGAGTCAAAGGTTGTAACAGTTCCTTCTTTTGTAGCTTTTTAAGAACCCAAGACAATGGCTTTTCCAACTTTGAAAATTGCCTCCTTCCTCATTAACCAGTTGCATTAACATTGACTATCTTTTGTGTGCTTTGATTGCTAGACTGGTAGTTCCCTTTCTCATTTCTTCTTGCAGAAAAATGGTTCTTCTCTCTTTTCCATTCTTCTATTTGTAAGCTAGCTTGAAGGAGATCCTTAAAATCTCTAATAAGGGTATGGGGCATCCTTTCACAAAGATTAGGTAGCACCTCTCTCACAATCATCCTAATCTGATTTGATTCATCGGGCCTTTTCTTAAGCAATGCAGCTTTATTTCTCCACCTTTTCATGTAGTTAACAAAATTCTCATTTTGTCTTTTTCTTATTGACTCAACTTCCATCAAAGTAACTTCTAACTCAACATTATACCCATATTGTTGGATGAAGGCTTTGTATAATAAATCCTAGTTCTTTTGAGTTACATCCTTTAAGGTGTTGAACCAATTCTAGACAATAGAATCTAACGAAAGCATGAAATACCTTAGAGTTTGAGCCTTAGTAGCTCGGGCAGACTACATAGCAGTGAAGTATTACTTCACATGGAGATGAGGATTCCCACTTCCATCAAACTTGGCAAAGGAAGGCATCTTGAATTTGTATGGGACTTCCTCATCTTATTCAAACAACTTGGCCACCTTTGACATCACTTCACTTTTGAACTTCTTTTCAAACTTCTTTCTAAATCAGCAATCATCTTCTCTGCATCTAAAGTTTTGGTCTTTTCCATAGTTGATCTTTCCACAACCTTCGGCTCTTTCTTCTTATCTTGAGGATCTTGTAAGTATTAAGCTCAGTCATCATCGTCATCAACAACTACTTTGTCATCATCAAAGGCTACTTTGCCAACCATAGCCTTTCCTTTGTCCTTCTGCTTCTTAGTACTAGCAGATGCCTCAGTAGTGTTCCCCAAAAGTGTAGCCAGTTGGCTCTTCATAGTCTTAACCATGGCCTCCTTCAATTCTTCCATCTTAGCATTGAGGGCATCATCTACTATTCTTTTAATTTGTTCAGGTTCCATTGCTATTGGTGAGAAGCTGACCGAATCATCACTGGATTCTATGTCATTGGAGTAGGTCAAATTATCATATGTTCTTGAACTGTTGTATTCCAGGTCTATGAGCTAGAAAGGATTAAGACCATGTAATGTAATGCATGTATGCATGTATGTATATATGCACAAATAATGAGCAAATAAAGATAATTAAGACGTTCCTTCCAACCTTGTATCACCTATACACGAACGGCGAGTCTCCTTTCCTAGGTATATGGTCAACGAAATATCAATGTGGAATATCTCATTTTTGAAAAATTCACTAAGACGCTTTAACAAATAGTTGTATTTTCAAACATAGAAGTCAGTCCATGATAATTCTTTTTAATTAAGCCTTAATCCATTGAATAAACAAAAGATAGCTTTTATGCTATATTGGATTAAAACTAAATTAAAAGGTTTATCATAAATAGATTTCCCATTTGAAAAAATAACTATTGATTCATACCACAAACAAGCCCATGATTAACAATTCTTAGTATAAATTAGGCCCACAATTAATTTTTGATATTCCATAATTGACCTAGACAGTTGTAAGCTCGTAAAAGAAAAAGGTTTTAATTTGGATGAAGTGCAAAAATAGTTTTGTTTCAATGCCCATTATAAAAAAAATTTTAGAAAAAATGGATTTTGGGCTATGTATTTTGGCCATGAGGTAGAAGAATTTTTAACTCATTTTTAAAAGGTTTTATGTCCAAAGACCATCTTGAAAAGTTTGGAAAACAATTTTAGTCTTTTGGGCTTAAAAGAATAAAACTATTTTGAGTTTACAACATAGGTAGGTCATATTAGAAAAAGAACAAACAAAATAAGTCATGGTTCAAACCAAGATATGTTAATCATAGTCAAACAACAAGCATTTGGATGAAAACCTAAAGAATGTAGCTAGGCCAATTACATGAGCTTTAGTCTTTGGGTTGAAAAGTTTAGGTTCTCATAGCAAGTATATACCAAAAGGTACAAGGCTATGAGTGGTTAAGCCATGCTTGATCTCCATACGTTGAGTGAAAGTATGATATCCCTTACATAACCAAATAATGATAGCATGGGCATCCTAACTCACACACACAATTCAACCTAAATGATGCAATGAATAATATCATAATAAAAAAGAATAAAATAATATAACGACTAACGGAATCAATTTCTCTTATCCTCAGTGGAGTCACCATTGTGAGTGAGGATTTTCACCCACACTTCAATGTGGAATCATTCTTGCAACTTCGGCACTGTTAAGCCAGTGCCATAGAGAACACGGGCCTAAACCCAGAGAGAATGGAGTTGCCATCTAAACGGGCAAGGAAAATAGAAAGAGGTGGGTGACTCAATTTCTAAGGAATCCCCAACCCCCTAATGGATTCGAAAAGTTGGGTACATACGGGAAAGGTGAGATTGACACAGCACCCCTATAACGCCCGGTTCATTGGAACCGGCCTCCTTTTCAGGTCTAAATATTATTAAATTTTTAACTTATTGCAATATCACCCATATTACATGCAATTGTCAAAATAAATAATCATCCATCACCTTTATTAAAATAAAGCAATTAAAATAGGCACCCATCCAAGGATGGAAACATGCCTTTACAATAATTGTCTAATGTCCCAAAACTAAATAAAATAGGATACCCACCATTTGGTGGAAACATGCCCTTTATATTAATCCAAAACTTAAAGAAAATAAAATTACATTAAACTTAACTAAAGTGGTACCCACAAACTGAAAATTTACCTCTTACATCTTTGAAGCATTGAATAATTAACTAAATGAAATTTAAACCATTCAAACACTTTCCATAAGCAAAAATAAAATAAATCATCCAAAACAAATTAAACATTAATAAATTATTCATTATAAATATGGAATAATTGAATCTAGGTTTTAATAATTAAATTAAGCATCAGATATACAAATTTAGGGTTTACATCTTTTAAAAATTAGGGTTTTGGTTTGACAGATTAAGGATTAGAGGGAATTAAGGTCATAGCTACTGGGTGAATTTAGGGTTTTAGGATTTAGAAAACTAAGGTTATGGGCATTTGGAAAATAGGATTTGGTTTTTTTAATTTAGCAATTGAGGTTTTGGAATTTTGGTTTCAAAGTTAAGGTTTAGGAAATTAGGGTTTTGGATTAGGGTTTAGGTTAGAGTTTTGAAATTAGGGTTTTAGGTTTACTGGATATTAGGGTGTTGGTGGTTTGGTTATTTAGAAAACTGAGTTAGGATTTTATCAAATAATGATTCTTGTAAAATCTTTAAGGCCACTTTAACATGGATTCTTGATAAATAACTGCATGGGGCATGGCTACTGGACATCTTTGATAAATATAAATTGATTGCAATATCAAATAAAGCCTCATTAAACATATTCAATGAAGAACACAAAAAGCATGAACTTCATAATATTATTAAACATATTGAATTTAAGAACAAAACCTACATTTGAAAGCTCCACCAAATTACGTTGATCTAAGATACTGATTGCACCAATTTGAGATTCTGGCTGAGCAAGATTAAAGAAAGTGTACTATTGCCTTTGGGGTATTTTGTCTCTTTTCTTCCTCTTGGTAGTGTTGCAAAGGGTTTTTTTTATCTTTTCATTACTTGTTGATTGATTATTGCTACTAATCTCTCCTCTCTGCCATTAATCACATATTTATAGGCAAAAACCATCACTTAACCCTTAAACCTAAATAGTTTAATCCAAGTTTTAAATGAATTATAGCTTGATTAGGAAATGAAATTGTCTGATCAAAATTCTTTTAAAACTCAGATTAGTTAATTTGAGAGGCAAAAATCGACATGAGACCGACCTCATATCGATTTGGGATGACCAAATCAATATGAGCATATCGATTTGGACATCTAAATCGATATGAGACATCCTCATATAGATTTGGGATGCCCAAATCTATATGAGGCCACCCAAATCGACATGATCAAGGCCTCATATCGATTTGGGATACCCAAATAGATATGAGCCATGGCTTACATTGATTTAAACCAACCCAACTCAAACCAATCCAAACTTATTAATTTTTCAAGCATAACTTTTTTCACAATTTTAATATGGGATTTATAAAATTAGACCAGTTTAATTTCAACCTTTAAAATTAGATTTAGGCCCTTTAAAATTATAACAGATTAAGATAAGCTCCATAAATTTAAATAGGCCTAAATTTAAGGGTCTACAAGTTGCCCATATGTGCCGATTTCTCTTCACTTACTTCTTCATATGTTCTGAAAAATATTTTTATATGGAGTGACATAGCAAGTTCCTCTAGAATCTAGCTACCACTCTTCTTCATTATCAAACATGAGAATTTTAGTAAGAACAAAAACTATATCATTTTCCTCCATGACATTGGCTTCTTCTTTTTTACCTTTGCAAAAATTACAAACTCTAGCCAAATGTCCCATCTTACTACATACAAAGCAAGGTCATCTTTTCTTCTTTTCAATACCATCCTTAGATTCAAATTGCATTTTTTCCTTTTATTAGAAAAAAGTCTTATTTCCATTATAAAACTTGCTCTTGGAATTATAGGATTTGAAGGATCTAGAACTTTCAACATTATGCACTTTATCCTTTTCACTATTAGCAAGTATATCTTAATTCCTGGCCTTGTTTTCGATTTGTATGAGTTGAAGTAGTTGATCCAAATTTAAAGATTTTGTCTTATGTTTTAATTTCATTTGGTAATCTCTCCACAAAGATGGAAGTTTACCAATTATAGTTGACACTTAAAAAGTTTTATATATTGGTTCCCCCACATCCGCACATTGAGAGGAAATTTCATTAAGTTTATTTACTTGATCAATAATGGCTTTGCAATCAACCATTTTAAAATCAATATACTTGTTAATAAAAAAGGATTTATTACCGGTATCCTCATCAATGTATCTTCGCTCAATAGCAGCCTATAGGATAGCTCTTGTGAAAAATATTGAATAAGGAATTACTCATTGCATTCAAGATCATTGAATGACAAACAAAATCATCTGAATCCATTTTTTTTATCACTCACTTTTTCTATCATGTAGATATGGAATATTTAGAACATAGATAACTTTGGAAATTTTTAATTGAAACATTATCTTCATACTCCAACACTTATAGTTCATTCCATTTAATTTTTCAAGTCTCTCGACATCTTGTTGTAGCTTGCACAATAATGAAGGCTCTATTAAATTGGAAGAATTACTATTCTAAACTTGTTGTAGTATATAGAAAATAATCTAAAAAATATATAAAATTAGGAAAGAATTGAATGGTAAACATAAGAAATTGAGTTTAGGCTAGGTATTTCTAGAAAACTATCTTTAGAATAATAATTTCCCCACTAGGTACAGATAGTTCATGGAAATTCTATTCCCAGGATACAATGCTAAAATAAATAATCAAAATTGCACTTTTTAATTTCTTTTACCATAAGAACTCAACCCAATATGATAAAAAAGGAAATTCGGAATGCAAAATTTGTTTGAAGTATTCTTGGAGTAGAAGAATGAAGAAGAGGAAGAAGAAGAAGAACACCTTATAATAGAGAAGTTGAAAATTTACAACTTTCAAACATGGTAGTTATTAGTAGTTACTTGTCAAGAACTGCAACTTTTCAATCTCTAATTTGTAACTATTAAAATTTATTTGTCAATACTTGCAAGCTTTACACTCCTACTTATAACTATTCAAATTTTATATTGTTGATTATTAAATAATACTAATATATATTACTTATATATAACATTGAGACCTTGTTCTTTCTTTAATATATTATCCATTGATATAACATTAAATAATACTAATAATACTGATGGAACACTAAACTCTTGCTTATGGGTTATGTTTTATATCTAACCCTTGAAATGTAAACTCTTCTATCCTTGATTATTGAATGACTATCGCTAAGAAATACATTCGTCATTAGAAATGAGAACCTTTGAATTATGAATGGTCATTTGATCTATATACTTATTATTCACCACCAAGACATGACCTAGCCTAAACCAAGATATTAGCTTGTGTGCACAATATGTATATTACAATTTTTACAAGGAGTAATTCTTATACTTGCATGATTGATACGATTCTAGTTGTTAATATAAAATGTTTCTATCATTGCACTAATTTTTTTGCTGTAGTTATATATGTATTATTTGGATTCCTATGTGCATCACGTATGCATCTGTCTCCTCATGATACCCAAGTAAACCCTTTAAGCTTTGATATGTTCCATAATCTCATTAAGTTGAAGGCATATTAAATCTTCTGTGGATTTCATGTTTAGAGGACTTTAGAGAGCTAGTTTCTTGAGTTCTTTCATCCTCTAAAAAAGCTCATTAATATTATTTGGAGATTCTTTTTGTTCTAAATATAAATATATGCTCTAGATGCTCCATAGTATAAATTAGGAAACAAAATAATTACATAGGAAAGAAATGTAGAGAACCTATTTTGATCCCAAGCTATATGAAGATAGACATGCTATGTATATGTACAAGTTAATGGGCTTCTAAGTATATGTAAGGCCATATGCTTACATGTGATGTTTTGAATATTTAGGATTTGACATAATAAGGGGTGGAGAGAGAGGGGGTCCTTGGGTGCAATGGACCCCTCCTAATTTCTTTTTTTTATTTTAAATTAGTGAGTATTTAAGATTTTATGATTAGATATTTATGTTAAGCTAGAATTTTGTTATTTAATTATGAATTGGGTAAAACTATTATTCTCATTTGAAATAGTATTTTTTATAAAATTTAATTTAATATAATTATCTATATAACTTAATATATCTAAGAATTAAAATGAAAAGATATGTAGAAAATTCAGTAAATGTTTAGAATTTAAAAAATAATATAAAACAACAAAAATCTAAATTTTACTATAACATTAAATATTCAATTTTATCTTCAATTTTCCTGTAATATTTTTTATCTTGGAAATCCCCCCTCCCTACCCAATTCAATTTCTAGTGTTACGAGTGATTAGTGGTCTTACATCTACTCTTGTCCATAATTACCGTGTCTCAAGAAGCATGGTGTGACACTTTCCCTTATTTTAAACCCATGGAATTTAGTATATAATTGGAATCCTCATTCTTAGTAAAGGGTATCATAAAACAACAAAATTCTAGTGTTTCAATCATTTCTCATCTAAAAAATGGTTTGCCTATTCTCAAGAAGGAAACCTACATATGAAAAAAGTTTTCTTTATTTTCCTACATTTTCTCAGCTTATATAACAAAGAAGAAAAAGGGAAGAAAATTTGCCATAGTTCTAGTCATCAATAGACGTAGGTGAAGGGGACAACTCTAGAGTTGATAGGAATATAGACTCTCTCCCACTTCGAAATGGCATTTTTAATGGAATTACCAACAACAATTACTGGTTAATCAATTAGAGAAGAAGCTTGTGAGAGTAATGAAACTGTGGCTATTTGGGATATGAAATGTCTATGATTGAAGTAGTGGTGGTAGATAAAATCTTTGGATGCCAACTGAGATTGTAACCGAAGAGATGATAATATCTTGCGAACTAAAATTGTTGTGGATTATCATCATTCGCAAGGTCAAGTTTTACAGCATGATAGAAGTGATGAAGAGATGATATTCTTGTTTTCTACTTTTACATGGAAATTGTATGAGTCCTATACTGGGAAATGATTGTATTTCCTTTTTCTTTTCAATTTTGTGTTAATTTTGAATTTGGTGCTTAATTTTTTAAAACAAATATCATTAATTGCTCCTAGACAAATAGGTAAAAAATAGTGATAACTATTGTCCCAAGCCCAATATATATCCAACCTAAAAAATAACATTTTGAAAGAAAAATAATAGATTTTGGGGAGTAGATTAGAGAGCCACAAAAATTTAGAAAACAAAAACAAAAGGGTGATTGTGTGTGCATTGAGGTACCGAACAAGGAGAAGAAAAAAATTTTTTGTGAGTTTTTGTTTTGTTTTTCTCATCTTTTCTATTTTCTCATTTTGTTTTGGATTCTATTAAGATTGAATCGGTACTTTTGGGAGTCAAAAATAATTTGAAGATTTATTTTTCTAGTTTTCAATCTACAGTCAAGGAGAGTTATAGGGATTTTGGCTAGAGAAGTAATTTGGGTATTTCTTAATTTAGATATCTCAAGTATATTATACTCAAGAGTGATTATATTAATTTCTCTTGATAACGGATTTCATTTTGGAGTTTGGCCCATGGTCTTTCCCTCTATACTAGAGGGTTTTCCACATTAAATTCTTGTGTTCTTTATTTGCTACTATGGTTAATTATTTCCTATTTGTGATTGATATTTTTATACTAGTTTAGCTTAATTAATTCATACAATTATTGCATGTGTCTCAATAAGTGATATCAGAGTCAGGTTATTTAGGTGTGGGTTTAATTGTGTGAATTAGCATAAATAATTCAATAGGTTCAACAATTAAATTATCGTCTATAAGTTATTCTATTCGAAAGTCAATAATGGAGGATTATCTTTACTACAAGAATTTATTTGATCATGTTAAATTAGGTTTGAAAAAGCTTGAAGGAAAAACCAATGAAGAGTGGGAGAAACTACACGGAAAGGTTGTAGGAAATATTAGACAATAGTTGGAATTCAATATTTACCTCCACATTAGTAGTGAAGTTGATGCATAATTGTTATGGAAGAAATTTGAAAATGTGTATGAGAGGAAGCACACTCAAAATAAACCCTATACTATTAAAAGGCTAGTGAACTTGACGTTTAGGGAAGGTTGATCTGTAGCAATCCACTTGAGTGATTTTTAGGATTTGGTGAATCAGTTAAGCACCATAAAAATAACATTTAATGACAAATTGTAGGCTTTACTTCTCTTGAGCTCTTTGCCAGATAATTGGGAGAATTTGGCAGTGTCACTTAACAACTCTACTCCAAATGGTGTGGTAAGTTTGCAAACGGTCAAGGATAATATCTTCATTGAAGAGATTAGGCATAAAGATATGGGTATAGATCCTTCACAAGCTCTTCTCACGAAAAACAGAGGTAGAAGCAAGAGTAGAGGTCCCAAAGAGCGTGGTAAATCTAGAGGCAAGGCATAGTAGAAAAGGAAATTCACTTGCTATCACTGTAGTAAGGAGGGTCAAATTAAGAGAAACTACAAGACTTTTAAAATTGAGCAAAAGGATGAGAAGAATCAAAAGAATACAGATGATGATGACTCAACTACCATTGTATTTGATGAAAATGGAAAATTGGTAGGACTCTCTTTTAAGGAGGATCAATGTAATATTGTTTCAGATCCTTATATTGAGTGGGTTATTAATTCAGGAGCATGTTATCATGCTACACCCATGAGAGATATTTTTTTAGTACAGACCAAGAAAATTTGGCATATTGAAGATGGGTAATACCAACCATTTAGATATAGTAAGAGTTAGTGATATGTGTGTTCAAACTGACATAGGTTGCACATTAATTCTAAAAGATGTGCAACATATACTGGGTTTGTGTTTCAATTTGATATCTACTCATTCTTTGGATATGGAAGGCTATTATAGCTGCATTGTAATCATAAATGGAAGATGACTAGGTTCTATAATGGTGGCCAGAGGGAATGCTTCTAAAAAACTAATGAAGACTCAAGTGAAGCTGCTTGATAGTGAAATAAATACAGTTGAAGATGAAGTTTTACCTGACATGTGGCAAAGATGATTAGCTCATATTGGTGAGAAAGGGTTGCAGATTTTGGAAATGAAGTCCTTCATTCCCTTTGCTAAATTTATGAATTTAAACCCTTGTAATATTTGTTTGTTTTTCAAATAATATAGAGTTTCTTTTGGTAATATATACTTCTAAAAGAAAATAGAATGTGCTTAATTTGACATACTCTGATGCATGTAGTCCCATTAATGATGTTCACAAAAGGTCTAGGTGTTTGTTTTGAAAATAAAAGACTAGGTTTTCCTATACTTCAAAAGTTTCAAGCTGTGGTTGAAGGTTTTTCAATACTTCAAGAAGTTTCATGCCAGTGATAATAGAGGTGAATACACATCAAAAGAGATTGAAGCCTACTATTTAGAACATGGCATTAGACATAAGAAGACAATTCATGGCACCCCACAACACAATGGTATAGCTAAAAGGATGAATAGAACAATTGTTGAGAAGGTTAGAAATATGCTCAAGATGGCTAATCTACCTAAGCCATTTTAAGGAAAAGTTCTACTTACTACCTGTTACTTATTGAATAGATCTCCATCAGCTCCTTTAGATTATGATATTCCTAAGATAGTATGGATTGGAAAATATGTCACTCATACTCATTTAAATGTGTTTGGTTGCAAAGCTTTCATGCATATACATAAGAAGCAGATACAGAAACTTGATGATAAAGCCACTCCTTATATTTTCTGGGTTATGGAGATGCAATGTTTGGGTACAAATTATGGGATCTAGAGAAAAAGAAGATTTTTAGATCTATAGATGTAGCATTCCATGAACATGAAATTGTATCAGAGTTAAAGGCAATCAAAAATTCAAACATGAGCATAGCATTTAATCCTTCACCAGAATCTCCTTCAACTATGCATGAAACAGGAGGAGAATTGAATGAAGAACATAAGATAGATAATGAACCAGTACTAGTTGATGTTGATGATGCACAGATACAGGGTGTTGAATAAGGGGAGTAGTCCCCACCACCTCAAGTTAAAGTGCCACAACTTAGTAGATCATTTAAAGGGCACCATCCATCTAATAGATATCCCAGTTTAGAGTATGTCATTCTTGCTGAAAAGGCGGAGCGAGAAAACTTTCAAGAAGTTTGAATTCATAAGGAATGGGTTCATTAGATGAAAGCAATGCAAGAAGAGATAAACTCTCTAAAGAAGAATAGTATGCATGATTTAGTTGAACTTCTAGAAGGTAAGTAGTCATTGAAGAATAAATGGGTGTTCAAGCTGAAGAAAGATGGTGATATAAGCTACTCAAATATAAAGCTCGCCCAGTGGTGAAGGGTTTCAATCAAAAGAAGGGAATTGATTTTAATGAGATCTTCTCTCCTATTGTCAAGATGAATTCTATTCGGGTAATTCTTGGATTGGCAACTAGTATGGATCTTGACCTTGAATAGTTAGATGTGAAAACTGCATTCCTCCATGGTGATTTAGAGGAAAAAATCTACATAGTTTAGCCAGAAGGATTTGAAGAAGAGCTTGTATAGACTGAAACAAGCTCCTAGGAATTGGTATAAGAAGTTTGATTCTTTCATGGTGACTCATGGGTATACTAAGATAGATGCAGATCATTGTCTGTATGTTAGATTATTTTTTGATGGTAAGTTTGTTATCCTTCTGCTTTTATGTGGATGATATGCTGATAGTAAGATATGATGCTAAGGTGATTAATGGTTTGAAAAAGGAACTAGTTAGTTCTTTTGACATGAAAGATCTAGCCATGCACAATGTATTTTAGGCATGCAGATTATCTGCAATAGGAAATCAAAGAAGTTATGGTTACTATAAGAAAAATATGTTAAGCGAGTCCTAGACGTATTTAATACGAAGAATACTAAGTCTATTAACACATCCTTAGCTAATCACTTCAAGCTTAGCAAGAAGAATTATCTTTCTACTCGAGAAGAAAATGAAGAAATGACAACTATTTATTATTAATCTACAGTTAGGAGTTTAATGTATGCTATGACTTGTACTCAACCTGATATTGTACATGCAGTTGGTTTAGTTAGCAATTTTTTTTTCCAATCTAGGGAAAAAAACATTAGGAAGCTGTAAAGTGGATCTTTAGATATTTGAGAGATAGCTCTAAAATATGTTTGTGTAGATAGCTCTAAAATATGTTTGTGTTTTAGTTGTTCAAAACAAATTCTAGAGAGTTATATAGATGTAAATATGGCCACTTATCATGATGATAGAAAGTTTATTTTGGGGTATATGTTTACTTTTGCAGGGGGAGTTGTGTCATAGTAGTTCAAATTGCAGAAGTGTGGTGTTGCCTTGTCTACAACTGAAGCAGGGTAATTGCAACAACTGAAGCTTATAAAGAATTATTTTTGTTAAAAATATTGCTCCAAGAGTTGGGTTTGAAGCAAGATGAGTATGTAGTTAACTGTGATAGTCAGAGTGCTTTGGATTTAAGCAACAATGCTGCATAACACTATCGCACAAAACATATTGATGTGAGATACCACTGGCTTCGAGATGCGGTGAATATAAAAAAAAAATTTATTGAAGTAAACTCACATTAATAAGAATGTTGCTAACATGTTGACCAAAGTGGTGACTTGAGACAAACGTCAATTCTATGCCAAAAAGGCGAGATTGAGCTCTAAGTAATGTTAAAGAGCGAATATTCTCCCTATAGGTTGAAGGGGGAAATTGTTGGCCTAAGCACAATATATATCCAACCCATAAAATAACATTTAAAAAGAAAAAAAATGTTTTGGGGAGCATATTGGAGAGCCACTAAAAATTAGGAAAAAAACAAAATGGGTATTTGTGTGTACATTGAGGCGTTGAACAAGGGGAAGAAAAAAAAATTCTTTTGTGAGTTTTTCTTTCGTTTTCATCTTCTCTATTTTCTCTTTTTATTTTGGATTCTATGAAGATTGAATTAGTGTTTTTGGGAGTCAATAATATTTTGAAGGGTTATTTTTCTAGTTTTTAATCTACAATCAAGGAGAGTTGTAGGGATTTCTTGATGATATCTCAAGCATGATTAAACTTGAGAATAATCGCACTAATTTCTCTTGATAGTAGATTTTATTTTGGAGTTTAGCTTGCGGTTTTTCCCTCTACATTACAGGGTTTTCCACATTAAATATTTGTGTTTTTATTTGCTATTGTGGTTGATTATTTCCTACTTGTGATTAATAATTTTTGTGTAAGTTTGGCTTAATTAGTTCATACAACTATTGTGTGTGACCCAACAATAGGATTGTAAAAAGTGTTTAGATTTTATATCAATGTATCAAAATTAAAAGTTTATATAAAAATTATAAAATGTGTAAAATTGTAAATTTTTTTTTATAATTAATTAGTCCATTTACATAAAGTTTATATTGTCTTGTTTATGAGTGGGAAAATAAGAATCCAGTTTTAGAATCGACTACAGAAATTTTGAACTTAGAATGAGAAGTGAGAGTAAGTAGATTCATATCTCTTCTTTGTCAGGAGTTATGATTCATTTGGAAAAGGCAAAATATGAAATTTATTTATAACTGAATTTCAAGTAAAACTCATTAAAGAATTCCAAATTTATATAAGAATTTTCATTTACTAAAGAGTTTTCATATTTGAAAAGGCATAACTTAAAATATGAATTTCACTTGAATTCCATATTTTTATGTTTTGAACAAATCTATAAATAGCTTATTTTAATTCTATTTCCTAAATACTCTAAATATAATAAATATGATTAGAAGAAATAATATAACTAAAAACTATATTTATAATTCATGTATAATTATAAAATATAATAAATTTTTTTTAGCAAAAAAAAGAAAGAAAAAACATTAGGGAGAGAGAGAGGGTAGTAAGAGGAAAGAGAGAAATAAAGTGCAGTAAAGAGAGATGAGATGTAAGAGAGAGAAAGAGAGAGAGAGAGTAAGTGAGAGACAGAGAGAGAGAACAAGCATATTGTGCATATTTATTGTTTATTTTAAGTATATATTTTAACTTGTTATTCAATGAGGAAAGTACTTGAAAAGTGCTGTTGATATATTATTTTGGGAAAAGTGCAAGAAAATCAAGAGTATAAAATGATAGAAATATGCATGGGCAGATGCATGACCATGCAGGTGGTCATGTACATTATTGTTGAAATTTCTCTTCCTGGAATTTTGAAGGCCTTGGGCAAGGCTTAACTCGATATGATGCAAAGTGGATAATTACTACAGTTAGGATTCTTAGCTTTTTGGAATAAAGATGTACTACAATTTTTTGGGAAGATATTAGAAGATCTTATTGAACTTTTATTCCTATTTAGACATAAAGATTATACATATTTAAGATTGTTATTACTTTTATTAGTTTTATCTTTTTCCTAAATTAGAATTTAAATAGGAAATTTGTCTTAGAAGATAGGATATATAGAGAACATTAGAGAGCAACCGTAGATGACTTTGATTGAAGACTTTAGTCTAGACTTTAGTCCATTTTTTCATAGATTTATTTTATTTTATTGAGTTTTATTTTTTCAAATATGTGCAATTAACTTTTATTAGGTTGAAGGAGTAATTGAGGCTTTAATTCAACAAAGGAGTGTGAGATCTAAATAATTTCTCTTTTCTCTTCTTTTAATTTTCAGTTTTTATATATTTTTCATAGCTTAGTCACATTATTATTTTGCTATTTATCTAGAAAGGATATGTTATACATTTAGTTTAATAATATACCACGAATCGAAATACTTGAATTCATAATTTTTCTTATTATTTTGATAATTAGTGGCAATTAGGTATAACACCAAGAAAAATATATATTCTAATTTAGTTTAGCTACGCGGTTGAGTTTGTTGGTTAGAATAAAATTTAAGGATGTTTCTATAGGGTTGTTCATTAACAAGAGTTAATTAGCATGTGTCTACTAATTAATTTAAGAACTAAGGACACTGCAATAATTAACAATTTGGAAACAAAAATTAGAAATAAACACTAATTTGTTTATAAATAGAAACCATTTTAAAGCGAAATTATAACATATGAAAATTAAACAATTTTGCAACGAAATAAAAACAGCTTAGAAACAAAATTTAGAAATGTATTTATTCCATTTCTAAATCACTTTTATATCTCATAGGAATAAATAACGTGAAATATAGAAACAGAATTAAAACCATTTAGAAACGAAAAATTTTGAAACTAATTTTATCTGTTTAGAATATTTAGGGAGAAAATTAGGCACTAAAAATTGTGTTCAAAATTTGATACGGATTTGCTATCTGTTAATAATTCAGAAATGAAGTTAGAAACTAATGTATTGCCCATTTCTAATTTAGAAACAGATTTAGAAATCATTTCTAATTCCGTTTCTAATTTAGAAACGGGTAGTAATTCATTTCTAAATTATAAAGATACAAAAAGCGCTAATTCCCTTTCTTTTCTTCTCTCTCTCTCTCCTCATTGTACTTTTACAGCATCATCAGCCGCCCAAATACCCCCCACCAGCAAATCTTAGCACTTCTCACCACCCCCCCATTAGTTTTTAAACATATTTACTCTCTATCTCTCTCTCCCTTTATTTTCTCTCTACAATGGAACATTTTCTCTATTCTTAAAGATTCAAAGTAGATATTGAAGAAATTTTAGTTGTAATTCTTTAATCTCCAGTAAGAAATTCTCTATTTTTGTCTACACAATCTTTGTGAAAGAAACTTTCAAACTATAATCTAATTTTCTTAATATTTGATAGAAAAATGCTTGCTCATTTCAAAGATCTTGAAGATTTAAGTCAAGAGTTGAAGAAATATTGGTAATCATATCTTCAATTTTAATTAGTAAGATACTTGTTTCACTTGCACTTATTTTTGAATTATTATTTGATTTGAATCTATTTATTTGTTTTTGTTGTTAATTACTTATAAATATACTACTAATATATATATATATATATGTGTGTGTGTGTGTGTGTGTGTGTGTGTGTGAAGATTCAAGATGAACAAATATATTTGATTTTACCTTTGTATTATAATATTTATAGGAAGATTTAAGATGAACAAATATATATGAGTATGTATATACATATTTTTCTTTATATTCTTTAACTTTGGTGTTAGGAATGTTTTTGAGAGATGAAATTATGAGTTATTTATAAATATCTTACTTTTAGATTAATTAAGAAAACAATCCCAACATTTGTGTTTGTACTTGTTGATGTTTGTTGGTGTTTTGATATATAATCATATAACTAATATAGGATATATACAACTAAAAATGCTAAATTTGAAACTTTGAATTGTACATAATATGGTTCAATGGAACTTGCAACCCTAGTCTTTTATCAAGGAGTTACTCAACTTCCAAAAATATTCGCTTGTTTCATAAAAAGTTACATAAACATGTACCATTATAATATCTTGTTTCTTTTGTTAAAAATTTTTAATTATTGTAAGAATCTTTACATTGATTATTGCAAGCATTTTAACTTATTTATAGAAGATAAAGTATTGCAAAATAAAATTGGAAAAGTTTGGAATATTTTTGTAAAAATGGAAATTTCAGTATATATCATAACAATTTATTCAGATAGTAACATATGTTGTTTATTCTAGAACTTTGCATTTGATGAGCGATATTATTTTTTGTTTAATTGAAAATGCAATAGTATGTCAGACATAAATGTATTTATTATTTGTATTTATTTTAAGCTAAGCAATGCGAGCATGCGCATCACCAATTGATGAACCAAATGGATGCGCCGATGGGATAGTTCCAATATCCATCATCCACTTGACCTCCTATAGAAGATGTCACTTCTAATTAGGACCATGTTCCTGATGATTAAACTCCAAACAGGGGCGTAGCCAATGTATATTGAGTGAGGTCTATTGACCCCACTGAATTTTTTAAAAATATATATTTATATTTTTTGTATTTTTTTAAACTAACCCCATTAAAATGTTTTAATTAACTCTATTAAGAAAAGAGCTCAAGTTTTAGTCAATAATTTAAAGTCCAAAGCTCAAGTTTACCTAATAAAAATATACTCAAAATAAACTAATAATTTATAATCCAAAAATATAATAATTTACAGTCCAAAAATTAGGTTATGTCTGTCCCATTTTCTATTTTATTAGAGGATTATCATTTAAACAAATCAATTGACTATTGAAAAAAATTAAAAAGCTCTAATTCTGAAAAATGAAATAGGAAAAAAGAAAATAATTGGCTTTCGCCACAAATTAGCATTTTGAAGTGTAAAATAAGATATTTGTAATAAATTTTTTATTTTGATTAGGTAAAAGGTATATAACTCTTTCCTCTATTTAGAAGTATTTTTTTATATATTATAATTAAATATTGAGATAAATTTTTATTATTTTATCTTGAATAAGTCATTTTTATAGGATTAATTTTGACCCCACTAATTAAAATTTCTGGCTACGCCACTGACTCCAGATCTATAGGTAATTTTTTATTTTTTTTATTTGTGTATACTCACTATTTTATAGATACATTTGACATTTATGTTTATAAATATTATTTTAATTATGTTATATTATATATATATATTTCATTATTTTTTGATTAATTTTATTTTTTTTCTAGTTTCTACTTAAAATATAACTAATATCAATAAAAAATATAAATATAAATATATAAATATATAAAAAAATTGAATAACAAAGTTTTAAAATGGATATTTTCATTTCTAAATTTTTCAGTTCGTTTCTAAGATAAGCAAATTTTATCAACAAATAAAAATAAATTTCTATTTCTGTTAGAAATGAATGTAAATATGTTTCTAATAGAAATAGATAAGTTCATTTCTAAATCGTTTTATGTTGGATCTCAATACAATTCTAAATTAAAATTAGATTTTATTTACTTTTTCAAAATAAAAACAGGATTTTGGTTTCAAATTGGTTTCAAATTAGAAACAATTTTTTTTCCATTTCAAATTGATTAGAAATGAGGCTTCTAGGAATGGAAAACTTTTGTTTCAAAATTATATTAGAAATGGATTTTTTCATTTTAGAAACGAAAAATTTTGTTTCTAAATTGTCAAATTCTTATAGTGGGAATAATTGGTTGTTGCGAATATCTTCAATAACTGGAACTGATTTATTAAAAACTAGGAAGAACTACCTTTATATGAAGGATCAATCCAAAAAATTGAAAATGAAATTATCCCTTCAACTGAATTTATTTATGTTGGTATTTTTCTAATTTATTTTAGCTGTTATTTAATTTTTTTTAATTTTAATTTTAATTTTTCACTTTTACTTAATATTAATTCTCAATTATAAAATGCCCCCATTTAATTTTTATTGTTTTTATTTTGGTCTTCAAAAGAAATTTAATTAAGTCGTTAATTTATTATGGATTCGACCACATTCATCACCACTATAATCAATTCAGTTTAAGAATGGAAATTTAATTTTGGTGACTTCGACACCTATCAGAGAGAGAGAGAGAGAGAGAGAGAGAGAGTTTTTGTCCATAATATTATTTTGTTAGTTTTATGGAATTTATATGAAAATTTCACATATTTTTATAGAATTTCATTTAGTTATGTTAATTCCATAAAATTGAATTTGTTTAATTGAAATGAACATTTTTTTAATACTCTAAATACAAAACCTTATAAAAATATAGAATTTGAGATGAATTTCACAAAAGTTTTTAGAATTTATTTGTTCTAGACAAGCATTAATGGCTAGTTTCTTATGAGAAAAAGTAAACTTGGTATTAAATCGGGTGTTGCCAAGGATATGACTTGAGTCCTCCATACATGTACAATATATATGACCATTGTGCACAAGAAAATTTGCACCCATTATCTCTAAATTTATTACTTAAATTCACTATTATAACTAAATTTCAATTTGCTGCATAAATATCTTCCAACCTTAATTTGACCACAACAATAGTCCTTCATGACCTTTTTCAGTCTTCAGCTTGCTGGATTTCATATAACACATGGTAATTATCATTTTTTTTTCTCTCTTTGCTACTCTTTTTTTTTTGTATTGAATTTGATCTCTCATTCTAAATTCATAAATTGTAGTTATTTTGTTGTCTTTGAGTAGTTTACTTAGGTTGAATGAGGTGAAGATGTTATTTCTTTTGTTGAATCGATGCTTACAAATATTGCAATAAAAAGTTCTAATTTCTCACTAGCTTTTCTTTGATATTCATATTTCTAGGCTTAATTTTTTGCCAACCTTATTTTATAAAATGGGTTTTAATCTGTATTTAGTTTTTTATGTTTGTATTTTTAATTTCTCATTAGGTTGCTCTTTTTCGCTTGATTCTTTTCTTCTTGTTATTTGTCTTCTTCCTTTTTTTTCTTTACAACAATCAGTAGAGGGGTGATTATGCTTGTTCCATCAGCTTTAAGCCATAAATCAAGTCCATTAATTGATCTGATGGTGTGGCTATAATTTTTTGATGAAACGTGGTAGTGTCCAATGACATACCTCTCAGGATAGTCATTTTGTGCAATTATACAAGCAATGGCATAGGCACATGGAATACTAATCAAATTCTGAATATGATTTGAAAGGATCGACATACTTCTTAGGATCATCATTTAGAGTTAAAAGTTCTTCATAAATATGATTTAGAGGTGTATTTATAAGCTTCAACTACCAAATTTCCCATTGGATGGAAGATTGAAGAGAGAAAGCTTCACCAATTAAATCTTCAATATTAAATGTTCTGTTAGAGCCTAGTCGCACACTAGCCTTATGCCATGGTCGTGAACTGCTTGTCACAGTGATTTTTACTTCATAGCAGTCGCGAGATTCAATTTGTCTCTAATAGATGCCCAACGAATGGCAGACATGGCTTTTTTTCACTGCTCGAAGTTGCAACAATTGGCTTCAATCTACCACTAAATGAACATCACAATTGTGTCAAGGAAGATCATAGTCACAAGAATTAAAAGTTGAAAATTCTTTGATATGTTAGTTCCATATGTCATCTTTTCATTGGTATGTTGAAAATCACAACTTCTCTTCTAGCCATTATGAATGACGCGTCGAGAGATCTCTCCTCATGGTTGTTATAGGCATGGCCCGGTCAGACTCTTAACGCTACGCCTCACCATGTATACTTTTTCCATTTTCACCTTAAGTGATGGAATCTTTTCACAATCGTGCACTTGTCGTAAAGTTCATCAGTAGGACATCATGGTGAATTCAGAGAGCACGATGCAGACCGCAATCTCTACTATGATCAAGTAAATCAACTTTACTTGTTAGCATGAGGGTGAATGATGTGTCATGGTCATGATCTCCCAAAACTTCCTAGGTGCAGTTTGCAAGCTTCACTACTCTCTTCTTCATTGACTATGGCTTTAAAGGATCACACTACAACATAGTTGCGATGGAGCAGTAGCCAATGCAATTTATAGGTCCATCGAGCAATTTGAAAATTTTACTAAGGCCTATCATATATTCACTTGATGAACCATTAGTAACATTTAATTTTATTGCCTAAGATCATGAAATCGGTTATGAATATTGTTTTTGAATATTTTTCATGATATTATTGTTGCATAAGTACATTTGAAGTATGATATGTTGAAAAAGTTTTTTTTTATATAAATCCTTATTCGTAATATTTAGGGCTGTACATTAGGCCTGTGGCCCGAAAAACCCGGCCCGGCCCGGCCCGAACCCATACTAGGGTCGGGCCACGGGTTAGAATATAAATTCTCGGGCCGGCCCGACCCGGCCCGAGATATTAATTTTTTTTTATATTTTTTTAATTTTTTTTTAAATTTATATTTTGATAATTTATATTTTAAAAAAATTTAAAATATTATATATAAATAATGATATAATAATTTATATATTATTAGATATAATTTAGTATAATAAATTTTTAAAATAATATATTTAGGTAAATTTTATTAAATTTTTTTAAAAAAATTATTATATTTTAATTTTAAAAAAATCGGGCCGGGAACTCGGTCAGGCCCGAAGTGGCCCGGCCCGGCCGGGCTTCGGGCCGGGCCACGAGCTGCAAATTGCAGCTGGAAAAAAATCGGGTAGGGCTTCGGGACGAGGTCAAACCCGGCCCGTGTACAACTCTAGTAATATTTTCTGCACATTATTTTAATTGAGAAGTAATTTTGAATATTATAGAATTGACTAATTAAAATCTTGATGTCGTAAATATATCCATTATAATGAGTTATATAATATTACCGATTGTTGGTGGTTATATAGCTTCTTTTGAATTCTTCCATAGTTCAAGCGGATATGTCACTATTAAATATTCAGCTTTTAAACCCTTTATATAGGTGGTTAAAAAAATTTTACTTTTATCTTATCTTGATTGGATACTTGGATGCTTCGTTTCTAACTAAAATTATATTGCAAGCCCCTTAGTTTTGAATTGAATTTCAACATCATGTATGCATGACAAACAGTGTCAAATATGTTCAAGGGCCATGAAACTCAAATTTAGTGAGATTTGATATGAAACAAATTAAAAGGAAATAAATAAAAATTTTAAATACAAATCCTAGAGGAAAATCATATATATTGATAACATATTATAAATAGAAATTAGACATAAAAAGTAGAAGATAAAAAATTGGAGAAAATAGATTGAACAGAAGGAAATAGTTTTGCATTATTCAAAAAATCTCTAGTTTTAGGTTTATTTTTATAAATTACAAAATTAAGAGTCATAATTAATTTAGAAATTATAAACTAAAGAGTTACAGTTGATATAATAATATAAAGGTGTTATAATAAATATCCACCAAATATTTGAGCATGATAGGATTTAACTAGACATCACACTTAAAACTATAAAATAAAAATTAAATTGGGAATTTTGATATTTTTATATAAAAATAATTTAAATAAATGTTTAATAAAATCCTAGTTAAGAAAGTGAATTTTTTTTTTGTGTATGAATTTTCATTTATGATTAATAGGCTTAAAATAACATTTTCTCTTTATTGGAAATTTAAAAAACAAATTGAAAAATTTATTAGAAGAAATTACACCATATACTAATTTTTAAATTTCATTTACAATTTTACTGCTCCTACTTTTTCTTTTTTACTTTTATACTTTTTATTTTTCATTTTTAGCTCTTTTTTTATTTTCTTTATCAGATTTACAGTGTGGTCTCTATCTTCTTTTCTCTCCATAATAATTTGAGCATATAGTTTCCTACTTTTTAATAATTTAAGCATGCGGTTCCCTACTTTTTAGTTTTTTTCTCTTTTTTTAACCATTTGTTTCTTTTTCTTTTTATTTTTATTTTATCTATTTTTTCTTTTTATAATTTTTCTTTTTTAATTTATTTGTTTGTTTTTCTTTTTATTTTTAAAGTGTCCACAAACTATGGTATTTCTTTTTCTTTATGCAATGTATTTTTAAATTTTTTATTTTGTAGAAACTATTTTTTTATTGTATAGTTATATATAACATATTCCGTATATGTAGATATATAATACATATATCTTCATATATTAAAATATTACAGTTGCATACTGACTTTATTCTCTTTAAAAGAAAAAAGATATATATAGTTATATTTAATATATACATATATATACTAAGATATAATAACTGCATAATGATATTTTTTTCTAATAGAATAAGTATATATAGATATATGCTACATATACTTTCATATACTAAAATATTACAGCTGCATATTGACATATTTTTAAAGACAATAGAAATATATAGTTATAATTAATATATATCTAAATAAAATAAGATATAACAACTAAATATTGATATTTTTTCTCTAATACGATAGGTATATGCTATATATACATTCATATGCTAAAATATTATAATTGCATATATATATATATTTAAAAAATAATAAATATATATAGTGATAATTAGTATATACCTAAATATAGTAAAATATAACAGTCGCATACTGATATTCTTTCTCTAAGATAATAGGTATATGTTACATATACCTTCATATACTAAGATATTACAACTGATTTCTAATATTTTTTTTAAAGATAATCGACCTATATAGTTATAATTGTCATATACATACAAATATTAAAATATAATTGCATACTGATATTCCTTCTCTAAAAGAATATGTATATATTAGTATATGTAACATATATCTTAATATACTAAAATAACAATAAATATATATTTTTTCTTTTATAATATAATATAATAACTAATATGTGAATTATGTTAAATATTAAAAAAATAATTTTAAATAATTTTTATAGTATATGTTAAAATTATTTTAAAAAATAAATTAAATAAAAATAAATTAATAGAAATAGAAATGTAAATTTTATTATCAAAATGGAATATATATAGGTGTTTATTACATATAAATAGGAATTTAATATAAATATTTTAATTAATATTTTAAAATTTTTATTTTAAAATTAAAAGATAAAAAAAATATAAATGGCCAGTTGTTTTTTTTAAACAGTGGCCATTTGGAGGGAGTACGGACAGTGGGAGCACTTATGTGCATTGGAGGAAAAAAATTAGGTGTCCAATTCCTATTGAAGAAAAAATATGGTTACATTTTATTGTTGTACTTTTACAATTTAAAAACTATGTTTAAAACACGTATCTAATTTCCACTGAAGAAAAAATGTGGTCCCATTTTATTATTGGACTTTTGCAATTTGAAAAAACTATATTACCAAAAAAATTTTAAAAAAAAATGATGCAGTAAAATTGAAAAAAGCAAATTTATTTTATGTTATTTTTATAAAAGCCCCAATTTATTATAGCCTGTACTCGTAGCCTAAAAACATAGGATCATTGACCAAAAATGAATGCAATTTTACCTGTTCTTTTGTCAAATCCACTTCGTAACCAAACCACCAATTCTGTCTCTCTCTCTCTCTCCGTCTTCCTGATGGCATTGGCGATGTCCCCTCCCTACTTCATCAAACTCCATTAATGGGGGAGCAAACGCCTCCAACCAACTCCGTTTCCTCAAACGATTCGTCGACGTTGTCGTCATCATCACCATCATCTGAAACTCCCAAGTACTCAGCACCAGAACCACCGCCACTACCACCACGCCGTTCATCTTATCCAACCATCCGAGAAAAAGAAAAAACCCAAAGTTATCCGCATTTTTCGTTCAGATTTCCGATCTTTCCCCATCATAACTCCTTTATGCAAAATTCCAGTCCTTCATGGTGGGTTACCGGATAATCACCATCGGAATATTGCCAGCAATCAGGTCACCGAAACTTTATTCGGATATCGGAAAGGTAGAGTAAGTTTATCTATACAAGAAAGTCCTAGGTGTTTTCCATCGGTAATTATTGAATTAGCTATACAAACCCATATTTTACAAAAGGAATTGAGTTCAGGAATGGTGAGGATTGCCTTACAATGTGAAAAAAGATCTGATAAAGAGAAAACTAGGCTATTAGATGAGCCATTATGGACTATGTTTTGTAATGGAAAAAAGAATGGTTATGTGTGAAAAGAGATCCTACAGAGGAGGATTTGGAAGTTATGGAGCTTCTAAGGGCTGTTTCTATGGGGGCTGGTGTTTTGCCAGGGAATTCTGAAACTGATGGTCCTGATGGCGAACTTGCTTATATTAGAGCCTATTTTGATCGAGTCGTTGGCTCAAAGGATTCTGAGACTTTGTACATGATTAGCCCAGAAGGAAACAATGGTCCTGAGCTTAGTATATTCTTCGTCAGGGCTTGAGTCGACAAAACTTCTTATTTGTTTTCACTCTATGTATGAATCTTTACCAACCAAAATTTATAATAATCTAACATATCAGGCAAAACCCAGATGGAATTCATATGATTGGTTAAGTTTATACATTCAAGTGACTTTTTGTCAATTGACTCTTGAAGAACAAATAGAACGGTTTTGACAAAGGCATGTTGGCTATCTTCATGAACATTATAAGGGTTGATAGTGAGAGTTTGTAAATGATATATTTGAAAGGGGAGAGGTTATTAGGTAGGGTTGGACTCTTTAACTTTTATATATATTTTTATGATTTGCTTGATTGTTCTAACTAATAATTGAAGATCAAAATATTCTCAATTTTCATGGTTTAGAACAATAGTTATAGACCAAATTAAAGAGAAAGTAATGAGGTGCTGTTGGACATACATTCTTGTAAATAATTAATGAGTCTCTCTTTGTTTTTTAACATTATCTTTTATCAATGGTCTATTCTCTTATTTTCTGTACAATATTTTTACTTGCTGTTTCATCTACAATTTTACTTCAACCATGCATTCAATATATTTTCCAAGTTTCTTTTTTTTAAAATTTTTTAATTTGCTATTGTCTTTTTTTTTTCTTTAGTAGTTCATAGATTTTCCAATAATTTTCTTTCTTATTGAAAAAAAACCTCAACAAAAATAAAAGTAAATGTAATAGAAAAGTAAGGAGAAATTAAACCAAGAGATATGAATTAGTATAATAATACAAAAAATTATATAGTTTAATAATTTGCAAAAAAAAGGCTAAATACACTTCCATTTCTGTAAACACTTATTAATAAAAATAAAATTGAGACATTGATATTGAAATTTTGATAAAATTCAGACACTAATTAACTTTATAATTATCCCTATATTCATTGCTTATACATACATATTTATAAAGATTCTCATGCTAATTAGTATAATCACAAAACTAATTAAGCATTTCCTTGATTCAAATTTACTAAAGAAACAACAAGTTGGCCAAATCTAGGTGGCCAGAATTCGCAAACTTGGGGAAAAGACAACAATGCCCTTCGGGAAGTTTTGGCTTCAAAATAAGAAGTTTATTTCCATCCAAAAAACCATTTTATATAATGTACATTGAAAATATGCATTTTTCAATTCCAATATTACAAAAAAAAAAAACTGTAAATTAATGATTTTGTCTACTAAAAATATTTTGAAAATGTATTACTTGGATGAAATAGAATTAATTAGGAATCTTTTTTGTTGTAATTATACAAAATTAATTGAGTTGAAAAAAGAGGAGAATTATGTGGCAAGCAAATTATGAAGTATGGACAAAAATAGAATTGAAGATCAAAATATCCAATAATAGTTTAATCGGGAGGGTAACTTAAGAGGAATATTGAATGATATTTTTGGATTTTCTAAAGATAATAGCATATACAGTGATGAAAATTATATTTCATCAATGGAATATGTTTGTAGAGAAACAATGGAGATGAATATGCCTTTTTACCAGACAATGAGGAAAATAGAGATGAATATGATAATAATTTATAAGACAATGAGGAAAATTGAAGCTTATAGTGAAGATGATAATGGATTGAGAGAAGAAATTCAAGATCTAGAAACAGTTCTAGTGACAGGTGAGTTTTATGCTATATTTTCCTTCATATATATATGGGCATATACACTTGATCTTCGAGATTATATAATATGCACTTTATTCTTAAACGAAATAATATTAAAATAATTATAAACATTTAATCAAACTCAATCGAATAACAATATTTTCTTTGTAATATTGATGTCATAACAACAACAATATTATAGGTTATTCTCTGTAAACTATAATTTGAATATTCTTGCTATGTTATGCAGAGGAGTTGCCTTATAAAACAATGTGTTGAGAAAGTGAAATAAAGCTGAATAGATTACAATTGTGTTGAACCATTGTAACTAACTATACATATATACATAAAGCAACGACCTTATTGAGACATTACAACTGTAGTTTCCAGAAGATAAACAGAGAAAGAAGATTAAAATAATGTAGTATATGTTATTTCTTCGATTAAATCTATAATAAAATGACCCCATAATTTTGTATTAATCTTCATGGGCCAAAAATTATACATATTTTTTGCCATTTATAGTTAGGTATATAGTAGAACTAGTATTAAAACTTGTGCAATACACAAGACAATATTAAAAAGAATTAATGTATAAAAAAATAAAATTGTATTGATATTTTTTTTATAATTTTTTTTTTGAATTTGAGAATAACTAAAATGCAATATGATTCAAAACGAATAATAATACATAATAATTTAATGAAAAATTCATTAAATAATATCTCAAATTTAATTATAAAAAATGTCTTTATACACTGCATTTGTACCTTCATTTGTAATTTATACATCATTATTATAAATTAAAATCTTCAATCTTTTTTTATTTATCACCCTTGAAAGAGCAATATAAAATTATTCGTATATAAATACATGCATCTTTTTTAATAATAATCTTACATGAGATAATAATTAGCCTTAACTTTTATTTATGGTAATTACAAAAGATAATGGGATGGAAATTATTTTTGCTAAAATTTAAAAGGTATTCTTGCAACAAATAAAATTAATGTCATTTTTTAGTGAATATTTTTTTCTCCAGTCATAGTTCCAAATAAAGCTTTTGCTTCAGTAACCCGATTTTTAAGTCTTGTGATAATCAATTTTGTGTCATTATATAATTTTGATTATTGATCTATATTTTTTTATAAGAAAAAATATATTTTATTATAATTAGAAATTTAGAAAAACATGGAATGAAAAGGCAAAACTATCCAAACCAAAAGGCCTATCCTAATGCTCCCAAAACTGAAGCTCCACCTTTCCATGTGAAAAAACTCCAAGATACCCAGATAAATATAGAAGTTTTCAAGCAGAACAAAACAATAGGAGATAAACAACAAGTGCACAGTAACAACAGTAGGAGCACCGAACAAGATAAAGGATCCTTATTAAATCTGCAGAATTATCCACTCCTTGTCACCTCCATATTGTGCGGGGACCAGGCGAAGCAAGATGGTAATGGGCGTATCTGCTATACTAAATCCCATAAGTACAACCTGCTATATTTTTGAAACATAACAGAGCATGTCTTGCTAGCATGGAGGTCCATGCAGCAAGAAGAAGTAACTTCATACAAAAAGAAATAATATTTTTGAAACATAACAGAGCATGTCTTGCTAGCATTGTGGTCCATGCTACCCGATTGTCCTTCTTCACATTGGTACACCCTCCTCTGACTGTATAGACGCGGCTTCAGAAGAACCACAAGCACTTACTTCGGATGATGTTGCCTCTTTGGACTCTAACCCATTTGGTCGATGCAGTCTTAGAAAAGATGAGTACTGGAGTTTGTAGAAAACATAAGAAGAAATCCAAAAGGTCCAAATGGTCGGTAGCAAAATTGCATGGTAAAAGGAAGGGAAAATGACACCTTCCATTGTATTTTTTAAAATTTTTATTTTTTTACTATGGGTATTTTAATTATTTTATTATAAACTCATTATAAACTTATAAAATTTATAAATTCATTATAAACTCTTTGTAAACTGTTTGTAAACTAATATAAATCTGATATTTTGATAAATATTTTATAAATTCTAGTATTTTCGTAAATATTTTATAAATGTGATAAATTTGAAATTATTTTTAATTTTTTTTGTATTTTTGTCAAAAGCCCTAAAAGGAATACTAGGCAGGTGTCATCTTCCGGCCTCTCTAAAGGCTTGGAGATAATGGAAAACTCAATAACCAATAGTGGTATTCACAATATGAACAAGATTATACTGGGAAAGACCACCGCATTGTGTCAACCTTCACTCGTCAGCAACAAACCGTGCTCTGACAGGGACTCACCTAATCAAATTGATTATGAAGTAAATGAAACATGGAATATTGGTTTCTCTTTGAACATTCTTAAAGGTAAGAAAAGGAGAGAGTTTATGCTCATCTCAAAACCATAGTCGAGCAGAATGACTTCCTTCGGGCATCTAACCCCCCAATGATTCTCTTATTTTGGAATGTTACAGGGTTCAGCTCTTTCTCCAAAAAGAAAGTCGTTAAAAGATGAGTTCAGTAAAAGAAAGTGGATCTCCTATCCATTGTTGAAACAAAGATTCATAATGTGGATCAGTCTATTCTGAGAAGTTTATGGGGTAACTTTGATTTTGGGTTCTTGTCAGTTAAAGCAAAGAATGTTGCGACGACATCCTTGTCTCTTGGAAGAAGAATGCTTTTCTTTGTAGCAAATATGAAAATAGTAATTTTTGGATCATTCTGGAAGGCTAATGGATCGCATATGATTTTCATTGCACCATTGTCTCAGTGTACGGCCCTCATTCAGAGAGTGAGAGAGCCCTGGTATGGGATGAAATATGTAATCTCAGGTCAGTGTTCCTATCTACTACGATACTTATAGGGGACTTCAATGAGGTGTTTAATAGAGAGGAAAGAAGCTCTAGGAATTTCTCTGTACAAGGATCACTTAGGCTTAGACAATTTTTTGATGAATGTAGCTTGATAGATCTTCCCCTTGTGGGCCTCAAGTTTACTTGGGGAAACTCATACTGCTCCAGTAGAATTGACAAAGTGCTTGTTAGCAACGAGTGGATTCACCATTTTCCCTCTATTACTTTGGCAGGCCTTAATATGGGTCTTTCATACCACTCTTTGCTTCTTGTGGCCACTGATAATGTAAACTGGGGGCCAAGGCCATTTTGCTTCCTCAATTGTTGGCTGGAAGTTCCTGGTTTCTCGGACTTAATATATTAGTGGTGGGCACAAATGTCATATGGTAATTTAGCCTTTCACAAAAAATTGAAGCTTCTAAAGGATAAAATCAAGGTCTGGAATTCAACTCAATTCGGTGTGATTGCTAAAGATATTAAAAAACTGGAATCGAAACTGAACATAGTGGTTCTGGAGCTAGAAGAATATCCTCGTATGGAAGCTCTTATCACAAAAAGAAGACTTATTTTTGAAGAACTATGGGATAAATACAAGCTGGAGGAATCCTACTGGAGACACGTCCTTAGAGTTAAATGGCTCCACCTGGCTGATCGGAATACCAGGTTCTTTCATCCGATGGCTTCTATTAGGAAGAAGAGAAACCATATTAACCGTATTCATCATGACTCCCCAATTGTTTCTGATCTTACTCTAATAAAAAAAAGAGATCTCCTCATTCTTCAAGAACCTACAAGGAAAATTGTGTGCCTCTCCCCTCTCCCAGAGGTCTCCCCATTCAAAAAAATTAGTTCTAAAGCTGCGACTTTGCTTGAAAAGCCATTTTCGGTGGATGAGGTTTTTAGAGGCATCTGTTGTTGCGATGGTAATAAATCTCAAGGTCCTAATGGTTTTAGCTTTACCTCTATAAGAGATTTTAGCCGATGATCTCTTCTGATGTTATGAGGCTTTTCAATGCCTTTCATGTCTCTGGTTCTCTAAGAAGCAATCTATGTTCTTCTTATATCACCTTAATTCCTAAAATTGAAGGTGCTATCAAAATAAATCAATTTTGGCCAATCAGTCTCATTGGTGGCATCTACAAAATGATTGCCAAATTATTATACTTAAGGCTTAAATTGATTATTAAGGAGGTCATTCATGATAGTTAATTTGCCTTCATTGAAGGTCGCTCCATTTTGGACATTGTTCTTATTGCCAACGAAACAATAGACTCATGTAAGTACTCTGCTCAGAAAGGTGTTCTGCTTAAGCTTGACTTCGAAATGGCTTTCGATTCCATATCTTTGAAGTGTTGGAAGGTATGGGTTTTGGGGCAGAATGGAGATCTTGGATGAAGGGTTGTATTTCTCAAGCAAATTCTGCACTTTTGGTTAATGGAGTTATCATCAAATTCTTTCAGTTGACTAGGGGTGTTAGACAAGGTGATCTACTTTCACCATTTCTCTTCATTATTGCTACGGAAGGGCTGAGCATTTTATTTCGCAAGGCAGCCGAGAAGGGGCTCATTAAAGGAATCTCTATCAAAGATAAAGCTCTTTCTGTATCTTTCCTACAGTTTGCAGATGACACCATTATGTTTTGCCAAGCTGATATTTCTTGTCTTTTAAATATTAAGAGAATTTTATGGTGCTTTCTCTAGTAAGGTTAATTTTCACAAATGTTTCCTAGTTGGTCTAGGCGTTAATGAAGCATGGTGTTCTAACACAGTATCTTGCCTTAATTGTAACGTCTCTACTCTGCCAATCAAGTACCTTAGTATTCTCTTGGGCGCTAATCCAAGAAGGCTTTCCATCTAGGAACCTATAATCTCAAATATCAGGAATCATTTATCTTCTTGGAAAGCCAGGCATCTCTCCTTAGTAGGTAGACTAGCTCTAATCAAATCGGTTCTCAACAATGTCCCATTTTACTATCTTTCATTATTTAAAAGGCTAAATAATTATAAAGTTAATGAGATTTTGTATATTACACTAGTCAGTCTCTGTATTTTCAGCATCTAATTTTTGCATCCTCCAATTTTTAAAAATTAAACTGTTTAGTCCTTCTGTTAATATTTTCATCCTAAAAATATTAGTCAATTACTTTGATATTATAAAATAATTTATTTATTTATTCTTTATATATAATTTTCTTTATTATTTGCTAAGACATGCTTATTTTTAATTTTATTTATATTTCTTACATATAATTTATTTTAATTTTATAAATATTATTAAAAAATAATTTTAAATAATACGAATAATATCTTTTATTATTTTGCAGACAATCTATATATATTATTTATTTTAATTTTATAGGTATTATTAAAAAATAATTTTAAATAATATAAATAATATCTTTTATTATTTTGCAGACGATCTATATATAAAATAAAATTCAAAATAAAATAAACTTAATAAATAACAAAGATAAATATATATAAATGAAGATCAAATAAATTATTTTATAATATATTTATCTTTATAAGAATATATATAAATTAATAATATATTTATCTTTATAAAAATATATATAAATTAAAATAACTTTTTAAAATATTTATAAAATTAAAATAAATTATGTGTAAGAAATATAAATAAAATTTAAAATAAGTATGACTTAACAAATAACAAAAAATATATATATATAAAGAAAAAATAAATAAATTATTTTATAATATCAAAATAATTGATTAATATTTTTAGGATAAAAATATTAACAAAATGACTAAACAGTTTAATTTTTAAAATTGGATAATGTAAAAATTAGATGTTGAAAATACAGGAACTGACTAGTGTAATATACAAAATCTAAGTAACTTTATAATTATTTAGCCTATTTAAAATTCATGCTGGGTGGCTAAAGAAATTGCAAAGATTTAGAGGAAGTTCTTCCAGTCGGGTACAGAGGATGCAAATAAGATTCACAATATCAATTGGAAAGTCATTGAAAGCATTAAGCAATTAGGTGGTTTGGGCATTGGCTCAATTCTTGACAAGAACAGAGCACTCTTATTTAAATGGATGTGGCGATTTCTTAAACCTGTCTCCTCTCTTTGGAAACAAGTTGTATCCCATAAGTATGGCCCTCGCAACTCTCTACCTACACCTTTCTCAGGTTGTCTATCCAAAGTTTGGGCAGACATTACATCCCTCACTGCAGATAATGACACCTTAAATGTCATTTCAGGCGGCTTCAACTATTGGCTTGGTAATGGAAACATCTTTAGATTTTGGTTGGAGCCTTGGGTCTATAACATACCTTTGCAGCTCATTATCCTAAACTTTTTTATTTGCTACTAATCAATCATCCTATATCTCTGATTCAGAAAGGAGACTCTCATTATTTCATTGGCGTAGGAATCTATTTTCGTGGGAGGTGGATCTACTCAGTGATCTTTGCCATAAAATTAGAATCTTCAGGCCCCATCCGAATGAAGACAAACTTGTTTGGCGCACAATTCAAATGGTAAGTACTCGGTCAAATCTCTTTGCCTTCAGTTGGAAAAGTTAAACCATAGCAGTCCATCACCCCACTGGTCTTCGGTTTGGTCTAGTTTGGCTCCCCTAAAAGTTGAAGTCTTCATTTGGTCCTTTCTCCATGGCAAGATCAATGTCAGATCAAAGTTAGCCAAGCTGGGATTGCTAAATTCTGTTGATAACATGTGTCCCTTTTGTAAAAGCTCCAATGAGTCTATAGATCATCTCTTCCTCAAATTGCTTTGTTTCTTGGAACATCTGGTGTAAATTGTTCCAATGGTGGGAACTCAATTGGTGTGCTCCACAACCAATCAAAATCTTAATTTATCAGTGGTCGTTCTTCTCTGGCAGTGGAAATTTCCAAAAGAAAGCCTGGCATACTGCATTCTTCTCTGTCATTTGGGATATATGGCTAGAGCGTAACAAGATCATCTTCAATAATGCTTCACTTGATAGGGTAAAACTCTTTGATCTTATCATCATTCGACTTGGCTACTGGCTCTCAGCCAATGACCCCAGCTTTCCTTAGCCCATCAATGATCTATTAACTTCTTTTGTTGGCATGAAGAACTAGAACCTGCGGAGAAGAATGAGACCTACTGTATTTTGGTCACCTCCCCCAAACAACTTCTTCAAATGGAATGTAGGTGGTTCGGCTATTGGAAACCAGGCCCAGCACGTATTGGTGGTTTTCTTAAGGATGCTTCAGGCCACTTCAAGGCAGTCTTTTCTTATTCTATTGGCATATCATACTCAAATGTGGTAGAACTGAGGGCAGAAGCTAAGGCAATCTCTCTCTTGGCCAATGAACAATGGACTAGGTCTTGTAACATTATCATAGAATCAGACTCCAAAATTGTTACTAGCTGGTTAAATGGTAATGGTTTTGAGGAGCCTTGGATAAACTGGAATCTGCATTGCAGCATTAAAGAGTCCTCAAAATGCATTCACTGTCTCCTTTACCCATATCCTTAGAGAAGGCAACTTTGCTGTTGATGCTTTGGCAAAATATGGTGTAACAAAGATCAAGGGATTTGATTGCTTGGCTGTAACTAGCATTTCTGTAGGTTATTTCACTGTGCTTTTGGTTGAACTTCTCAAGTGGGGTCTTCTCACTTGGATTGGGGTCGTTGGGTCTTAGGTGGATTGGGTAGTCTTTGGCTTTGGGTAGTTTTTTCTATCCATGCTTTCTTCCCTTAATTATTTAATAAAATTGACTTATTTATCAAATAACTTTTTTCTGTGGTGCCTATGTGCTAGACATGGCCATGGTTCACAAACCGTATGTTTTGGTTTAGAAATCGTCGATTCCGATTTAAAAAATTTTTGAACCTAAACCAAATCTTATATAGGATGGTTCAAAAACCACTAGTTTCTATTTAAATCTCGGTTCGAAGGTGATTCGAGAGACAGTTTGATGAGAGAGTTCGAAGATGTAATTCAAAGCGGTTTACGATAGTTGAAAGTGGTTTGGAGCAATTTAGAAAATAATTTATATGTGATTTTAATTAGAAAAAAAATTAAAATTAAAATTTTGTAAAAACATAAAAATATTGAGATTAATTTACTAAAAAAATAATAAAAAAGGATATATACACAACTTAAAAAAGATAAATGTTTATGTATCTTTTTGGACTTTAAGGAGAAATTAGCTCACGTATTTCTTTTATCTTATATTTATGTAATTGTTAAAAATTATCATTATCATTTCAATTTTTTCAATTATATTTTCTATGTTAATTGGTCTAAAATATTAATTGACTATATTATTTTCTTTCTTGATCTAAAATTTGAGTCTGAATTATTTATCATTTTTTTAGAAATTATAATATAATAAAATTTTGAATAAAAAAATACAGAAGATAAAATTTTAAAAATAATATAAAAAAAATAAAAATAATAGAAATAAATTTTGAATATAAAATAAAATAAAGTGATTAATATTATACTGTAGATAATTTTTTTAAAAAAATGAGAATGTAAAAAATATTAGAGAGTAAATTAAAAAAAATAAAAATTCTAGAGAATATAAAAAATTATAATGTAAATATAGATTGAAGAATAAAGAGAAAAATAAGAGAAATTAAAATTTAAAAATATAAAAAAATTTGAAATATAAGTGATATTTATAGAGTTAGTAAAAAACTTTAAAAATAATTAGTAACAAATAAATAAAATAAATGTAATAACCTCAATAAAATGTACTAATTTAATGGTTTGAACCGACGGTTTTAAATATAAAAATCGCCTCGACGGTTTTAAAAATTATAAATTTGAATCAAACTATGAATTAATGTTCAAATTCTGGTTTAAAATGGTTTCAATTTTGATTTTGACCAGTTTAATTTTGATTTTAACCGGTTTAATTTTGATCCAATTTCAATTTCAAACTGAATTTTGGTGTCTACTGTGAGCTATCTTAAGCAATTTATCCACAAAATTTGCTAATGGGCTGCATTTGTGTTTTCTCTTCAACCTTTAATTTCTAGTCCGAAGCAATGAATTAGCATATGTTGTAATCAGTAATCCATACACCTAAGCATATGGTGTCATATACAATAATTTAATTTCTAGAAAACTAACTTTATATTATATAATATGTATATTATTGAAAAGCTATTTGTAAAAAAATTGCAAAAAAAGTGGAAATTTTAAATGTATAAAAGGACTAAAATAATCTTAATATCTTGAAATATTAAATACTCTCTCTCTCTCTCTCTTTAATTACCTTACATTTCCAATAACAAATTTATTATTTTCTTTTTGCTTAAGTTAGGTGGCCAGAGATAATTAATGGCCAAATTTCTTTTAATATTAAGAAACTGCATCAGCATTACTCTTTTCTTCCTTCTTTTATTTTTCTTTTAGTATTTTAAGAAACTGTATGCATCTAATTGAATTTTAAATTTATTTATCTTAAATATGAATTCATTTAGCATATTAAAAAAATTAGATAAATTCTATATTTTACATAGAATAATATCAAATGCAAAAGATTAACAAAATAATTATAAGATGGTGAGCTATTAATTTTTTCAGTAGACCAATAAAGTTCATTATTATTTTTTATTTTAGAATATAATTACAAAAAAAATTAAATTATAATACATTTATATATTTTTAAAAATAAATTATAATTACAAAAAAATATAAATTTGACTTAATTAAATTTATTTAATATGCTTTAAATTTGTAAGAATTTAAATATATGTTATAGTACTTTTTTTGAATCCAAAATAAATTTTTATTAATAAATTAAAAAATACGTCTAGAAAATATAAATAAAATTATAACTAATTTTAAAGCACAAAAAATATGTATAACTATTAAAATTATTAGATCTTCTTGAATTTTTTTTTTTTTGCAAACAGTGAATAATAGTTACATGCCCTAAAAAATTTGACTTTCAGTAAGATACTCATTTCATTTGTTATCTATAGAAATATATTGAATAACTTTTATATAAGAAGGACACATCTACTTGAGAATGATATACAACCTCTATTACAAAATGACAAATCTCTATTTGAAAAATATACATAATCTTCTAACAAGGAAAAACAAAACATAACAAAAACTTAAATTGCATTCATTTTTATTCTAAAAAATAAAAAAAAAAGAACTAAATTTCATATCTATATTGATATTAAAATTATTTTGAGTACAAACCACAAAATATTAAAATACAAAACTAAAAAAAATAACAATACGAGAATCAAGTAATAGATTAGAAAGAATGACGACGAAAGACAGATGAAGATATCGCTTGCTAATGAACAAACGGTAGCCCCATTCTCAAATTAATAAAGAGAAAAAACTTATAAGAATTTAGAGAAAAAGAAAGTTGTTAGGATTTCTATTTGAGATTTCAAGTTAAAACTCTTGATTGGAGCCTTTTTTTAAAAAAAAAAAAAAGAATAGTTCTTCAGCTATTTTGACTTAATATACATTGTAGTACTTATGTCAATTAAATGTAATATGTTTAGTCTTCTTATCCTTTTAAGAGTATAAAGAATGAACATTTTCAAATTTGAATGTCTATTCATTAATATAGTGAGACTTTGCAATACAAATATATATATTCAGATTGCAACTAAAGGAAATGAAAACCATAAACTCCAATTTGTAGAAATTACACAATAAAAAAAATACAAATTTCTTATTGCAAAATTATAATCATACATATACCTTATTAATTATATCAAAATATTGATAAATTGATTAAAATGGTATTCGACAATTAATAATAATAATAATAATAATAATAATAATAATAATAATTTTATTATTATCTTAAATAAATATGGCTTCAAAAAAATTAAATATATAATTTTTTCTTTTCTCTTTCTATCCTAGCGTTTGACTTTTTTTTTGTCATATTTTTTCATTGTAAGTCTATAATTGAGTTAAAATTGCTCTAACAACTTTTGCTTAATTGGTGATAATTTTTTAAAAAATAAAATATATCTTATTTGAGAGTTTCATTTATTTCTATTTAAATTTAAAGTAATAAATACATATAAATAATTTATTATCAACGTTATTATTTTACCTTTAGTAATTTATATCCTTTAAATGATCAAATATAAATAGTTGTGATTTGTTTTTTATCTTATAAATTTAAAAAATTCATATGCTTTTCATTTATGTAAAACTCTCAATTAAGCCGACGTGCTATGAATATCAGGCCCAATTTAGTATAATGTTTGGAAAAAATAAATTTTCAATGAAAAAGAAAGAGATCTTTCGAGCTACTGAAAACCATAAAAATTAATTACAATCTATGGAAGGGGAATATCTCCTTTTAGTTCGATCCATTGTTGTATGGGATTGAAAAATAACTGTTGAAATTAATTACGAACTATGGAAGGCAGAGGCAAAGTCAGACTTTTTATTAAAGATGGACAAAATAAAAATATTATATATTTTTTTAAAAATTTAAAAGAAAACAGTTAAGTATTTTAAAAATTTTAAAAATATATATATATAATTTTTAAAACAGAAAGGGGCAGCTTTGCCTTGATGGAAGGGGAATATCTTCTTTTGGTTCAACCCATGCTGTATGGGGAGAGCTTATGAACAAATTTCCAGAAATAGATATAAATGATTCAAAAGTCCCTAAGAAGACTAGGGTTAGGGAGTTATGGAGAAGAAAGGAGTGGAAGTTGCCTAATGAAATGGATAGAGCATGGAAAGTAGTGAGAATGTACAAGAGTCATGGACATCAACATGATAGAATTGAGTGGAAAGGGACGAAGAATGGAGTATACTCAATTAAGAGTACATAGGAAATGTTAAGAGAGAAGAAGGATCCAGTTCCTTATGGAGAAGAAGGTTTGTTTGTTGGTTAGCTATGAGGAAAAAGCGGGATTGGCTATTAAAAGCAGGCTAATTTGATGGGGGATGGTTCAAGATGACATGTGTTCGCTCTGTGGGATTAGTTCTGAAACTATACAACATCTATTCTTCGATTGCTCTTTCAGCAAAGGCATTTTAGCTCCAGGTACTTAGGAAATGTAGAATTAACAAGGTACAACTGCCATGGAGGAAAGAGGTATGCTAGTTCACCAGGAAAGCAAATGGAAAAAGCTTCTAGGCAAGGATTCGTAGGATGAATTTCTTGGCTATTGTGTACTGGTTGTGGAGAGAGAAGGAATTTGGTAGTTTTTCATTAGAGAAGATGCAAGAAGGGTGTGAGCTCAAATAGCTTATCATGTTAAAGGTAAGCCCATTGGTGATAGGAGTAGAATTGGGAATACATGGGAAGTGTGATGCTAGAGGTACTGGGGTTGGATTAGTGTCGGTTTGCTGATTGATGACTAGCTTTGTTAAATTCTTGGATGATGGCTGAATGGTTGACTAACATAGTTAGCGGGTTTTATTTGCTGCTGGTAGTTTCAATTTGAGGATATTGAATGAAAGTTAACTTCTTTTGTGTCTTGTTCCCTCTCGTGGCTTGTTGGTTGCTAGTCACCGTAGCTATTGGATTGTTGGCTTAGATGTTCATGCAAGAACTTCTTGGGCGGCATGGAATTGAGGGCTTGATGTGCTGTAATGCAGGATATTTCAGTATGCTGATATGTTGATATGCTGAATTTTTCAGCATACTGGTAGAGTTATTGGTCACATATAGAACATTGCTCAATGTCTAAGTTAAATTGAAGTTGAAGGATTCTGTAGAAACTATTGATGTTATTGGCTGAGTGGGTAGTGAAGCCACTATGCTAGAGGATGCGACTCCGGGGTAAGTATGGCAATGGATAAAGTACTCACGAAAATCACCATATCCAAACTCAAACTCATTTAATTTTTAAATACTCATATCCACCCTAAACACATTTATAATTATCTTTTTATTATTTATTTTTAGCCCAAACCTTTTTAATATTACTTGTATACCATCCAAACTCGTTAAGTTACCATTTAAGTATAAAAATTAAAAACATAATAAATTATAAATTATAAAATTATAATTTTTCAATAAAATAATTATAAATAAAAATATAATATTAAAATAATTTCATACCATAAAATTATATAACTAAAATACAAAATAATAAATAAATGATTAAATTTAATAAAAATCCAACTAATAAAAAAAATTGATTGCATATACATGTTGAAATAGCAGGTATCTAGAGGTTATATTTGTATTCCATCTAAACCCATCACGAATAGTAAAATAATATATGTGCCTATCCAACCCGTTTATATATTATTCATATCTCGTATAAATGAATTAGGATGGGTAGAATACTCAAAAATACCCTCATCCTTACTCTGGGATACTATTGCAATTATTGTGATCTGGGTTGCTTAAGGTACTACTGGAGTCAATAAGGTTTCTGATTTGCTGAAAATGCAAAAGTAGCTCTATAAATGGTGACCAACTACTTGTTTGTGCTCCCATCTTTATGAGCTACTATTTGATAATGACTTAAAGTGGTTGTAATTGGTTGTCATGAAATGAGCTAAAGTAAAAGTTGTTGCAAGTGGGATTCTCTAGTATTTTGTCATGCTATTAGCCTAGTATGCTGGAATAAGCATTGTAGAATGAAGCCTATATTGGATTAACTTTGGTGATGGACGTGTTAGCTGCTGGCAGTGAATTGTTTGTATTAGTGATAGTTGTTGAGATTTTGAGATTGTATTGATAGGTTATAATTATTAGGGTGGCTTTGAATTATTTAAGAACTTTTGTTACTCCCAATTACTCTAATGTTGGAAGTTCGATTTCTATATTGGAATTTCGTTTTTTTATTAGAAGTTGATCTTCTTATTTTGTTATTATTTAGGAAGATTTATTGGATGTTCTATCCGTTTTCTTCCTCTTTATTTATATCAAATATTTTTTAGTTCTTTCTGTTTTCTACCGTTTATAAGAGTAATTGTGTAAAAATCTTCTTTTATAGTTTGCATAGAAAAATATCAAAGTCAAGTAAAATTGAGTAGAAAAACTAAAGATTTTGAGGAAGAAAAGAGGTGTTGAAGTGGATCCACGCTGAAAAGGCATATGGCACGGCTGTGTTGGACCTAATTAGCATAGTCGTGTAGATTAAAAGTATTTTTCCTTGAAGAAATTGAGTTCCAGAGGCATTTTAATCAACACACTAGTGCCAAATTAATTGACATGCTCATGCAAAATTTTTAGCTACTAGTCAAAGAAAAGAAAGAGAAAACAAAAGGAGAAAAATATGCATGGTCATGCCATGGCAATTATGCATACTTGTGCATGATGGAAAGTCAATGTTTGCTTGGAAATTGATCAGACAATACTAGAAATATGCTTTCTAACCCTATTTAGAGACTACAATCCCTATATAAGAGTTAAATCCTAGCTTAAAGGGTATCTTGAGATATCTTGATATTTTTTGGGATCTTAGGGAGAGAAGAAGGTGACAGCTAGAGAAAGGAGAGATCTAAGCTTGGTTGCGAGCTCCATTCAGTTCCAAGTTCCAAATTTAGGATTTTATTTGAAGAACTTTTAACTAGTTTAATTATTTATTTTAGATTGATTCTTTGATTTATATTTGATGAGTTCTTTTATTCTTCCTTTGAGAACAAATATTTTATGTTTGATTAATCATGAGTAACTAATTTCCCAAGTGAGATTAGGTGCAATGATTTGATTATTACTATGAATTCTTAATAAAGTTCTTTTATATTTTTCTTAGTGATTTGATTTGTTATTCTTATGCTTAAGGCTAGTAATCAACTGGACATTGATTACTTGATTTATTGTATTATGTAATAAGTGAGAGCTAAGCACAATATAGACTTAAAAATAACAACTTTAGCTAGCTAAGCTTAGAGAAAATAATTCTTTCTACGGAAGCTTTTAATTATCGCTTTGAATTATTGGATTGTGTTGCTTAAAATCTCACAAGAGTAGAGAATTAGGGTAATACAATTACATGTCTTATTACTTAAGAAAGAGTAGTGCTAATCTTTATTGGAATATGATCAAATAACTAATATAGAATTAATTGAATAAAATAAGATTCATAGGGCAATCACTTTATGAAATCTAATCCTACACTTTAATTAATTGTTTGAACTAGAATTTATTTAGTTTATCAAACTTTTTTTATTTCCCCAAATAATAAGAAATTTTAATTTAGGTTAATTGGAATATTCCTTCCGTGAGGAGATCGCACTCTACTTCCATTATATTACTTGTTTGTGATATGAGCACTTACAGTTAGCTAGGCTAGAACCTAATAAGTTTTTGGCGTTGTTGCCAAGAAAGACACCTATTTTAATAACATTGAAATTCAAATTTTTATTAATTTTGGAATTTTAATTTAATTAGCATTTGTCTTTTTTCTACAGGGATTTGTGCTTTATGCAAAGTAATCCACTCTCAACCTTGAAGAAGTATAACCCTGAGATTGAGAAGAATTAAAGGGCACCAAATAAGGCAAGAAAAGAGAGACTTCATCAAGAAAAGGAAGAAAGAGAAAGAGTACATAAGATAGAAGCTCAAAAGGAGAGATAGAAATGGAAATTGAGAGGAATTTAAAGAAGAAGAAATGGGAGATCAGGAAAGGAACTGCACTCTTAGGGATCATGCAATGCCCACTACTCAATTTGTTCAAGTATCACAAGACCAGTAGTAAATGCTAACAATCGGGCTAAAGCTAGCATTGATTCAAATGGTCCAACAATCTGTATTCAATGGATTTGACTATGAAGAAGTGAATTCTCATCCAGCTACCGTTTTAGAAATATGTGACACAATCACGATCAACGAGGTAATTGATGATGCGATTAGACTAAGACTTTTCCCATTTTCTATGAGAGATCAAGTAAAGTCATGGCTGCAAGGCCAAGCTTCTAAAAGTATTACCACTTGGGATGGACTCACAAGGGCCGGCTAAATATTTTCCTCTAGGGAAAATTTCAAAGTTTCATAATGACATCACCAGCTTTGTTCAGTATGATGGGGAGACACTCTGTAAGGCGTAGGAGAGGTTTAAGGAACTTAAAAGCAAATGTCTGCATCATGGGATCTCAGATTGGTTGCTCATCCAAACCTTTTATAATGGTTTATTTGGTCTTTTACAAAGCACTTAGATGCAACTGCAGGAGGAGCTCTTATGAACAAAAATACGATTGAGGCCTATCAACTCCTTAAACCATGGCAACTAATAACTACCACTGGTCTAGTGAGAGAACAATTCCTAAGAAAGTAGTCGAGATATATGAGATGGATAACATGTCCATGTTGGCAATTAAAGTGGATGTAATTGCCAAAAAATTAGACAATGTGAACCTCACCTTTATCACATATTGATAAAATTGTGGAGGGAGCCACTGACTATGGATTGTCAAGTTTAAGAATAGATCCAATTTGCGGGGAATCAAAGTCATGCACCACCAGCTCCCTTTGGGAACACTTACAATCCTAGTTAGCAAAACCACCCAAACTTGTCTTAGGGAAATCAAAGTAACTAAAGGGCACCAAATCCACTGCCATTCCCAAATAAGAATCAAGGACAAATGCAACATCAAGAGAACAAACCAAATTATAAGGCCACCTTGGAAAAGCTTATTAGTGTGACGACTGAAAGGTTCAAAAAGCTTGATAAGCAATATGACATATTAGAAGCACAAATAGAACTAATTATTAGTCAAAGTAAAAACCTTAAAATCCAAGTTGGCCAAATTGTAAGCTTCTTGAATCACATGCCCCAAGTTTTGTAACCTAGCAAAACTAAGATAAATCCTATTGAGCAATGCAAGGTAATTTTCAGAAGTGGAAGGCAACCAAAAGAGAGAGTGCCAACTAGATCTTCCCCTAGGAAAAATGATAACTCCATGGCTTAAGAACCAAAAGTTGTAGTAGAAACTGGTTAAGAAAAAGCAAAGGAGGAAACACTACTTCAAAATAAAGTCAAACCTTATGTGCCTCGTATCCCTTTTCCTCAGAGGTTGAAGAAGTAGAAATTAGGCGAGCAATATGAGAAGTTCACAAAGATCTTTAAGCGACTGCAAATTTCTTGAAGTATGGCTATCTAATAAGAAGAGAATAGAGAATCATGTAAGGATTGCACTTATTAAGGAGTGTAACTCCATTATTCAGAACAAACTCCCCTCAAAATTAAAAGATCCAGGGAGTTTCTCAATTCCTTGCACTATTGGTGAATTCAATTTAACAAAGTTTCATGTGCTTTAGGTGCTAACATAAGTCTAATGCCGATTCAATTGTCAGAAATTTGGGATTCACTTATTTGAAGGCTACTACAAGGATGACAATATAGCTGCCTAACTGATCAATTAAGCATACCTTGGGAATCGTGGAGAATGTGCTAGTAAAGGTAGAAAAGTTCTATGTAACTGTAGATTTTTCCATCCTAGAGATGAAGGAGGATGTGGAGATTCCATTTATTCTTGGATGACCATTCTTGGTAACTACTAGAGCAGTGGTTGATGGATGAGAGGGGAAGCTGAGATTGAGAGTTAGGGATGATAAGGTGGAATTCAATTTAATCAAATCAATGAATAATCCCTCCCCAATTAACAGTTGTTTTCAAGTGGACACTTTTGACAAACAAATTCAAGATGGTTTTAAAAATCAAGATCAAGAAGACTATTTTCAAGAAGAGTAGAGTATGAATTTTCAGGATGAAAACAAAGGAGTTGTTATTGACACTTTTGCTCAGAAAACCCTAGCATCAACTCCATCTCGAAAGAAATATGATTTTGAAGAATTAGGAAAACATCACTTAAAACCATATTTCACATATAAAATTGCAAAAAAGAGAGTGATCTACTGATCTTCTCCTTGAGAGACATGGAAGCAATCAAGCTAATGACTATAAATTAATGCTTCTTAAAAGGCAACCCAAGCAATTTTTTTAATTATTTTTCATTTTTCTAATGTTTTCTCTTTTATGTTTGTTTTTTTACTTTTGATTTAGCTTGAAATCTTGACCAAGGATTGAATATTAAATTGATTATAGGTTATTCAGTTGAGGAAATAGAAGTAAAATTCAGAGCATGACCATGCCATTGATGAAAGATATGTCACTTCTCAAAGTTCCCAGTACTGAAGCAAATATTACTGCATGGGAATGCAGTACTCTAATAGACAACCCATATTGATGAATTAATATTTGAAAACATGAAACAACCAAAATCGCATACCAGTCTCCTCCTGCTCCAGGAGTAGGCATGTAATTCTTCCAAGCCGTTGAGAACAATGTCTGATTTGAGTTTGGGAGAGCTACAAACTGAAGTTTTTTTTATTTTTATTTTTATGCATCGTCATCTTACTTTTTATTTTTTGTATTTATGCCTTTTTATACACTTTATTGCCGCTAATTTTTGCTAAAATGAATGGTGCTTATACTATGCATTATGCTACTTTTAATTTTGATATTGTGGTCCCAATTCTATGATGATGTTATGTTTTCTTAAAATTTTCTTATTCTTTTTGTGCTAGACCAATTGACTTTGAGGAGGAATAGAGTGCATTCATAGAGATTTACTTGATTTTAGTATTATATAACAATTTAGTACACATATGAGTGGATGTTTACTTAGAAGTGGCTCTTGCTCCTTTAATATTGTTAAGTGATCCATTTTTTTAGCCTGATCCTAGAACATACTTTAATAGATTGTCAAGGCGAAATAGGATCTTATTGAGGAAAGGAAGAAATGATTTAGGCATTTTTTGCCAAGCTCAATTCTAGTATCTACCTATATTAAACACCTATCACTTGCTATCCTTTTATGCTTAAAACTAATTTTGGTTTGAGTTTTTATTGTCAATTAAAACCCTTATTGACCAACCTAAACAAACTACAAACCTTTGGGACATGCAAAATAGAAAAAAAAAAAGAAACAAGAGAAAAGAAGAACAGTGGAAGACAGTTAAAGCAAATGAGCTACAAGGTTATTTCCTAAGTAATTAAAAAGTTGAGTTTCGGGAGAAATCTAAAATAAAATCTATATACCTCAAATTTGCTAAATCTAAAACAAGGACACAGAGCAAAATGCAAAGAAGAAAAAGTAGCCAAAAATAAGAAAATGCCACTGGTTATATCATAAAGTTGTCTTGAGGGATTTGAGTTTGTTTCAAATTTAAATTTAGCTTCATAATAGGCAACACCCTATTGAGCCCCATTACAAGCCTTAAAAGACCTTTTGATCTTCCTTAAATTAGTAGGGCAAATTAGTGTAGAAAGTCTGATAAGTATGTATATGAGACAGAAAGATTCTAATAGAAACATTGGATTTTTAATAAGAAGTGGAGAGTACATGCCTATCTAAAGTGCAACCTTTTGTGTGTTTAAGTTCTATATAGTATTGGATGAGGGAAGGTCGAAGTGGATGCTTAACTAACCAAATTATGGAATTAAGGTCCAGTGCATTAGAGAAATTTTTGCATCTAAAAATTTGAGAGAAGGGGCATTAACAACTTTATAATGTTGAATATAGTATGTTGCTTAAGGAAAAACAAACTCTTGAGTTTGGGGAGTTTGTTGTACTCTTTTTCTACTCAATTTCACTTGACTTTGATGTTGAACCTAATAAGCATGGCTATGCAGATTAAATGTGTTTCTACAATGAAGAAATTGAGTTCTAGAGGCATTTTAATCAACATATTCATGCCAATTGAATTGACACGCCCATGCAGAATTTTTATCTACTAGTCAAAAGAAAAAGAAAGAGAAAAAAAAAAAGAAATATATGCAAGGTCATGCTGTGGCAATTATGCACACATGTGCATAATGGAAAAGTCATTATCTGCATGAAAATTAATCAAATACTATGAGAAATCTACTTCTTAATCCTATATGGAGACATGCAATCCCTATATAAGAGCTATAAACCATAGCTTAAAGGTTATCTTGAGATATCTTAATATTTTTGGGATCTTAGAGAGAGAAGAAGGCAACTGTTAGGGCAAGGAGAGATCTAAGCATGGTTGCGAGCTCCATTCAATTCCAAGTTCCAGATTTAGGATTTGATTTGAAGAACTTTTAATTAGTTTGATTCTTTATTTTAGATTAATTCTATGATTTATATTTGAGAGTTCTTTTATTCTTCTTTTGTGAACAAATTCTTTTATGTTTGTTTTAATTATGAATAACTAATTCTCTTGGTGGGATTAGGTGGATTCATATGATTATTATTATGAATTCTTAATAAAGTTCTTATAATCTTCTTAGTAATTTGATATGTTATTCTTATGCTTAAAACTAGTAATCAACTGGCTATTGATTGCTTGATTCATTATATTGTGTAATAAACGAGAGATGAGCACAATATAGATTTAAGAATAACAACCTTAGACAGTTGAGGTTAGAGAGAAGAATTCTTTCTAGAAAACCTTTAATTATTGCTTTGAAGTATTGAATTGTGTCGCTTGAAATTTAACAACAGTAGAGAATTAGGGTAATACAATTATAATTATTATTACTTGAGAAAGAGTAGGGTTGATCTTTGTGGGAATTTTGGTTATCAAATAACTAAGTTAGAATTAATTGAATAAAATAAGATTCATAGGGTAATCACTTGATGAAACCTAACCCTACACTTTAATTAATTTTTAGAACTAGAATTTAATTAGTTTATCAAACTCTTTTTATTTCTCCAAATAATAAGAAATCTGAATTTAGATTAATCAAAATATTCCTTCCTTGAGGAGATGATTCTCTATTTCCATTATATTACTTGTTTGCAACTTTTGTACTTGCAATTCGTTAGGCTAGGACCTAACATTAGATAAGATTTCTAACTCTTTTTGTCTAAGTAATTAAGAAGAATCATTGTTAAATAAGATTTGTATTCTTCAAACATACTTATATATATATATATATATTCAAAATGTAGCTATGTGTGCAAGTGTTTATAATTTTACTTTAGGCTCATAGTGTGACTTGTAATTTTGTGAGATTGCGCGAGACTTTTGAATGTAATTGGGCTAAAGGTTTTGAGTGTTCCTTTTGTTCTTATATCTTTCAATTTATTAGTGAATTATGCTTTTCTTCACACATGAACGTAGGCTTATACTAAACCACATTAAATTTTTGCCTACTCTTTCACATTCTGTTTACTCTTTTATGTTCTTAATTTATATTTTATTATTTATTTTATAGTTCATATCAAACCAACCCATCTAAATATTTTTGGGTCTTATTCCTAACAATAATTTGTCATTTATTCTGGGAAGTATAAAATTTACTGTGATGACAAAAAGAAGCTATAAATGCTATGTATGGAGAGAGTTTTATTTGTTTCCACTTTGGCAATGAGAATTTAAATATTTATTGATAAAAAACTATTGAAATTAATATTACTCGTCTTAAAATAACTGCTAAATTTAATTTTATTCTTCTTTCCATTTCATTTATTCCATTCTAACCATTCTTTATAACTATAACAATGTAGTGTTTTCTATATATAGTGATAATTTTTAAATTGGTATTATCTTTAAATTGAAATTAAAATTTATTAGTTTTTATTTTACCCATTTTTTCAAAGTTACAAAATGTTTTTGTAACTGTACAAAGTGTTTTTTTCAGAGTTAGTAAATACTTTTGCAACTGTATAAAGTTTCTTATATTTAAATTTTCGCAGCACAAATTTAAAGCGTATCAAATAAATTTAATTAAGTGAACTATTATATCTTTTTTAAAACTATAATTTATTTTTTAAAATATATAAATTTTATTATAATTTAAAATTTATTGCAATTATATTCTAAAATATAAAAAATAACAATAAATTTTATTGGCATGCTAAATAACTTCAGTAGCTCATCATCATATAATTATCTTTTCAGTATTTTGTATTTGATACTAATCAATGTAAAATATGTAGTTTATCTAAAAATTATTTTTTTTAATATGCTAAATGAATTTTACATCATTTATATTTAAAATAAATAAATTTAAAATTCAATTAGATACATGCAATTTCTTAAGATATTAAAAGAAAAATAAAAAAAAAAAGTAATCCTAGATGGAAGGGAGCCGGGTTCACCATGACTACATTATCTCCAAAAACAAGTTGAGTAATATGATGAAAATTTGGCCATTAATTAGCCTTGGCCACCTCTCTTAAGCCAAAAGAAAACAATAAATTTGTTATTGAAAATGGGAGAAGACAATTAAAAAGAGAGTTTGTCTAATATTTCAAGATAATCAAGGTTATTTCAGTCATTTAATATATTTAAAATTTTAATTTTATACAATTTTTATAATTTTCTTATACAAATAGATTTTTCTTAGTCATTAACCAGAAAAATGGAGAACCTTGCTCAAGATCTGAAGAAGGGATTTTCTCAAGTTACTTAAGGCCATCAAAGGGAAAAAGAAATCATCATCCACTAGTATAATTAATTATTAACTTTGTTTTTAATTCTTTTATTGTTATTTTTATTTTCTATTTTCATTAAGAATTGAGGAAGAAGAAACAAAATTTGTGAGAAAGTGATGACACATCAAATAATGTGAAATCCTAATCTTGTATTTGATCAGGATAAAGCTTTGTTAGATCTTAGAGAGAAAAACAAAAATTAAGATTAAAATTTTACCTACTTGAACAATAAAAGGGAAAATGGCTAGTATGCTTATATATGTATAGGTAAATAGACTAAAATACCCTTACAACTTATTTATATATTAATATCCATCAAGATGGAGAGTGATGAAACTAGATCATGTCATTTTAGCTAGCAAAAATCATGAGCTTTGGCACTAAAAAACCTCTGATAAGTGGATTAATTAGTTATTGTTGGAGTATATAAGTGCATTACTAATCAAGCCTTGCTTGAGCTTATTTTTTTTTATCACATGACAATCAATATCTATTTTTTTTTCTTTCATGGAACCACGATTAGTAGCTATGTTTAAGAATGTCTAATTGTCATAATATGAAGATCAATTGGAAGCAATATAATAATGTGAAAGTCTTTCAGTAGATACGTAACGAATTACAACTCACACACAATGAATCCTACTTCATACTTTGCCTCTGCAAGCAACTTGACAATAATAAATTGTTCTTTAGTTTTCCAAAAAATAAGAGAAGATCCAAAGAATACACAATAACCGATCAAGTATTTCCTTGTGAGTGCATAAGTTTCCCAATCAACATCACAAAAAGCATGAATTTAGAGAAGAGTTGAAAAGAAAGAATAGACTTGATGAAGGACAATGCTTGAGGTACTTGACCACATGAAGGATTGCATTCCAATGAGAGAGAGCCTAGGAGCACTCTTAAACCAACCAAGTCTTTTTGAGAGATATAAGATATGTTACGTCTAGTTAAATTAAGATATAATAGTTTTCTTAAAGGTTTTCTGAATTCACTTGGATCAAGCATATAATCAATAATTTTATCAGTTAATTTAAGCCCAACGGGTAATGGAATTTTAATTGGTTTACAACCAGGTAAGCCAGTATTAGTGAGAATATCTAAAATACATTTTGTCTAGTTAATGTAAATACCTGCAACTATTCTGTGAATTTAAAGCCCAATAAAAATACTTGGCAGCCAAGATCTTTAATAGGAGTATTTAGCCATTTTAACTAACATTATATTTTGCTCATTGGTACTAGTTATGAGCACATTATCAATATAAAAAAATCCAACATGAGCTAATTTGAAAGTGATCTCACCATTCCATTATTTAGAAATTTGCTCAAGACATAGAGATCGTTTGAGCTTAAATACCTTAGAAGAGTCTTCTGTTTGATAACCAGCAGGTGGACTCATGTAAATTTCTTCGCCTGTATGTATCTACGTAGAAATTCAACATTGATGTCTATTTGGTGCATAGACTACTATGTTAAAATCAACACAAATAATGGTTTTTCTACTTTTATCTATGGTTATTATAATTTTCTTTTAATAGATTAATGTTTTAATTAACTTAATGAAACAATAAGAGGATATTAATGTGTACTATTTTTAATATTCACTATTTTTGTTAACTCCTATAACTATAAAAAAGGAGTTCAATGTAAGTATTCAATTAGAGAAATATAAAAGTAATCTTATCTTCTTAAAAGATAAATCTTCTCTGTGTTTTCAAATAATCCTTTGTAGCTTTATTTTGTGAGATTAACATCTCTGTTAGTCATATTTCTACAATTTCGTATCAAAGCCATAAGTTCATGGATATTATCTATTGGCAAGATGAGTGATCTTCAAATAGTTGGTGGAATTAAAAAGCTCAATAACCAAAATTACAATACTTGGTCTACATGTATGATGTCTTACATGCAAGGCCAAGATCTTTGGGAAGTTGTTAATGGAAGCGAAGTTACCCAACCAAAGACAGATGATGCAAGTTGTACGCTACAAAAATGGAAGAAAAAAGCAGGCAAAGCATTGTTTGCTTTAAAATAACAGTTGAAGAAGATGTGCCAGTGCGCGTCTGAGATGCCAAATCCCATAAAGAAGCTTGGGATACATTTGCCAAGCTTTTCTTAAAGAACAACGACACAAGACTTTAGCTATTAGAAATTGAATTATTGTCAATTGCATAACATGAAATGCAATATCACAATATTTTCATAAAGTGAAGTCGTTGTCACAAGAAATTTCTGAATTGGATTCACAAGCCTTAATCAGTGAAACTAGGATGAAGAGAATAATCATTCATGATTTGAGGCTTGAGTATAGAGGCTTTGCTGCTATTGTATAGGGATGGAAAAATCAACCATCACTTGTTGAGTTCAAGAATTTGCTTGCTAGTCAAGAAGCTCTAGTTATGCAAATAGGAGGAGGTTCGTCAAAAGGTGCAGAAAAAGTACTCTATGCTAACAAAGGCCTACGAAATTCTAAGCAACACAGTGGTAATGGATCTAAAAGAGATGAAGACAAGGTAAAGAGTCATCAAAGTGAAGAAAATGTAAGTGCAGGGGGAGCATCAAGGAAGCATGGTAATGGCCAAAAGTTTGAAGGGAAGTGTTATAATTATGGAAAAAAAAGGACATGGAGAAAGCTTATCAATTAAGAAAAGGATCTATGGAGAGTAATGCTACTACTTCTAGAATTGAAGAGGATTGGGATGTGGACGCATTCTTTGTTGTAGAAGAGGCATAGTTAACTCTTATAGCAACAACATCTGATCAAATTTATTATGAGAAATATTGGATCATTGATTGATGCTGCTCAAATCATCTGAGAAGTGATAAAGAAGAGCTGAAAAATTTGTCACAGTATAAGGGAAGTCGTGTGATAGTGATAATAAACAACTCAAAATTATCTATAGCTCACACTAGCAATACAATAGTCTCTCCCCATTATAATTCTACCAACGTGTCGTTTCAATATCTATCATGTTCGAGTGTGAAGAAGAATCTTCTCTCGATAGCACAACTAACATCTTTAGGTAATTTTGTCTTGTTTGGTTTGCAAGATGTGAAAATATATCAAGATCTTGAAATTAAAAACAAACCACTGATGGAAGGACGAAGATTAGATTCGGTCTATGTAATGTTTGCAAAAATTGCATACATAGACAAGACATGGAAGAATGAGATGGCAGACTTATGGCATATGCAACTAAATCATATTAACTATTCCAAATTAGATGTAATGATGAAAAAGTCAATGTTAAAGGGACTTCCCTAACTTGAAGTGAGAACTAACACAATTTGCGCAAGATGTCAGTATGGGAAAGTGGTGCATCAGTTACTATATGAATAATCTAGATTTAAAGCAAAATAACCATTAGAGTTTGTTCACTATGATGTATTTATACCTACAAAACAAGCTTCTATAGGTTGAATGAAGTATATGGTGACTTTTATTGATGATTTTTCTAGATATGTTTGGGTTTATTTTCAAAAGGAAAAACTTGAGACATTTTAAAAATTCAAAGAGTTTAAAAAGGTAGTAAAAGCAGAAGTTGGAAAGAAAGTTTGTTGTTTATGCACAGATGGGGGAGAGTATACCTCACATGAGTTTACTGGTTTTCTACAACAGTACCAGATACATCATTAGTTCACTTGTACCAATTCTCCGCAACAAGATGGAGTAGCAAAGAGAAAGAACATACACCTTGCAAAGATATGTCAAAGCATGCTCCATGCTTGTAGACCCTTATTTTTTTACCAAATCCAGTACAATACTAATTAAAAGGCGATTAAGTCAATTTTGAACATTTAAAACATTTCGAAATAATTTTTATAATATTTATTATTTATTTTAATAATATAATATTTTTATATAAAAGAAAAAGGAATTATAAATATTTATTTTAAATATAATTTTATTTTTAATAATAGTAATAAAAATAAAATAAATAATAATAATGGACGAATCGGCGAGCGACACACGGCAGGCCGGCCTGAGTGAATTGGCCCACAGCTCGTAGTCCCTTGTGTGCCAGTGCCCTCGGGCAAGTCCATGTTCGCACCTCCCGTGTGTCAGCCTTGCCTATTTTTCCAAAACCTAGTTTAATTAGGAACATTTTTAATATTTTCTTAACCAATAAGTATTAGGTTTTTTGGATTAATTGCCTATAAATAACAAATTGAAAGAGTAATGACATAATTTTTTTTTTTGGACTTTGGCTGGGACTTTGGATGGGACTTTTACGAGACATTTTGGCTTGGACTTTGGAACTTCAGCAAAACAACAATATACAACAAAAGCCCTAGTAAAAAAAAGAAAAAGAGAAAACAAGGAAGACGGGAAGTAGCAAAGACACAAGAGAGAATAAACTTACAAAGGCAGTGACACACTGCCTTGATCTTGCTCAGCTAGAATTTTAACGTGCAATTATGGTGGAGCCAACAAACGATGATACACTCTAAATTAATTCAATATATCATGTTTTGATAGTTTTAAATATTGAATAAGTTTGTTCTTAGCTTAGATTAATTACAGTAGGTTATATCCTTTAGTTTTGGTTCATATGAGTTTACGTGAAGCATAACTTTATGACGTTGTTGGTTATTCATACAAAATAAATTCAGTAAGCCCGAAATTTACAAATATCATCATAGTAGCTTAGCTTTATTCTTCCAACATCAAAGAACTTTAATCCTATTTTCATAAATCCTAATCCTTTTTTAAAAATTTCAAACCCTAATTGAAGAAACCCTAATTGTATAGTAGCTAAATTCTATTTCTCTAAAAATAAAACCCTAATTGTATTTTTCTAAAACCTTAAAACATTAATAATATTTTCTTAAACCCTAATTCACAAATCAAAAACCCTATCTTTTAAATCTATTGTTTACATATGACACTTAAATGTAGGATGATTACTAATGCATGTGTATCTATGATATGTCTTGATGCATGGTTTATTTGATCTATAATGAATGATTTATTTATGATGAATGGTTGATTACTTTTTTTTGTTTATTTTGATTTTAATAATTGTAAGAGGTATGTTTACATGCTATGGGTACCTCATTTGTCGAGTATCATATAATTCAATTTATTTTAATTTTTGGATTAATATAAAAGATACGTTTCCACCAATTGGTCGGTATCCTATTTTACTTATTTTCTTTTGGACATTAGACAATTGTAAATGCATGTTTTTATCCATAGATGGGTGCTTATTTATTTATTTTATTTGAACTTATTGTGATTTTAATAAATTAATTATTTATTCTTATGATCGCATGTAGTGTGGAATCATTATAATTAAGAATTTTATAACATTAAGACCTAAAAAGAAGGTCGGTTCCAATGAACAGGGCACTGTAGGGGTGCTGGGTTATTCTCACATTCCACACGTATACTCAACTTTTCAAACCCAGTAGGGGTTGGGGATTCCTTAGAAATCAAGTCATCCACCCCTTTCTTTTTCTCGGCCCATCCGGGTGACAATTCTATTTTTTTCAAATTTAGACTCGTGTTCTCTAAGGCCCTGAGCCTAACAGTGTAGAAATCGCAAAAACCATTCTACATTGGAGTGGGGGCGTAAATCTCCGCTCATAGTGGCGACTCCACGAACCGAGAAAATATATCAAAAATCCCTGAGCGTATTGCTTGGCCATTTCTCCATGAATCCATCCGGTATAGTTCATCCAATGATTCCAAATCGGTTCAATTTTTATCTTGAATGGCTCTTTTAATGAAGGTTCCATACCTATTAACTATTAAATTTCATCATGTGTCAGGATATCATTAGTAAGAGGGACCAGAAGGCCATAGTACTGAAGACCAGTTATGGCTGCAAAATTAACTGGGCCAATGGTCATCTCTCCCACAAGAAGGTGAAAAGTATGAGTCGTGTCCATCCACCATTCCGATAATGCTTGAACCACACTCCTATCTATCTGACATTCTTTAGATGATAGTTGCAGAATAAAGTTTTTGAAACCACACTCTCGGATGATCCATTTTACCAGAGAAGGCGCTATATTATACCATTGTCGGGCTTTATAGATGCACCCTCCACCTCAGACAATGCAGCGATCACGCTAACCAGGTAAGTCAATATGAGGTAAGTATATCATCTCACAAAAACTACTTTTTCAAAGTCTAATATTGTCATAAGTTACTCATTACTTTTTGTTCAAATTTATTAATACTAGTTTACTTATTAAATTTTTATTATAGTCCATTAGTTAATTTATTTTTAGCACTAGAATATGTGATAATCTTTGTTACAATTCATTCGCTAATATACTGTTAATAACTAAATTATAGCTAAAAATAAAATTTATATAAAAAATACAATAATAAATAATAAAAATAAAATAATAAATATATATTTGTATTGTTAAAATATTTAATTGCAGTATTACCTCAGTTTTTGACTTAAACTACGATGAAGCTGCATCCCAGCTAATAGGTCGATATTTTTATTTGTGTACCGTTAAATAAATTCTAGCAACTCGGTATTGGATCGAGGACCCGATATGAAAGCATGCATCCTCTCCATTTGCTGCTCAACTCTCTGCTTCCAAAACTAACGAAATATATATGTAAGTGCTCTGTGAAAGTGAGTGTAAGTGAAATGGAAAGGAATGATGAGGCGTTTATATAGACAAACAAGAAAGGAAAAAGACAAAAAATAACGTGAATGAACAGTGAGTAAATAGTAAATTTAATTATTCAATTATGAAACTGATATTGATGTATTTGCGTGTCTAAAATTATTTTTTGTACTTCTAAAATATTTTTCCACGTAGGGGCAAGAGGATATAGGTATGATACAAAATAGCTAAATTTTTTGCAGATTTTTTGCAAATATCTCACTGACTATAATTATCTTTTGCAGATACCTTGAGTCCAAAACTCATTCAGGGTCCAGAATCCAAATTATTTTTCGAATTCACAACTCACCTCAGGTCTAGAATTTAGATTATTTTTTGAGTCTAGAACAAGAACCCAAATTATTTTTTATTCTAGAACTCATCCTGGGTCCATAACTTAAATTATTTTTGAGTCTAGAACTCACCTTGGGTCCAGAATATAAATTATTTTTTAGTTCAAAACTCACCTCGGATCTAGAATCCAATCGAGTCTCGAGTCTAAGTACTCAAATGAAATTCAGTCTCGTGTCTAAGTACCCAAATTAAATCTAGTCTCGAGTCTAAGTATCCCAATTAAATCCAGTATCGGGTCCAGGTATCCAAATCCAATTTAGTCTCGATTTTAAGTACCTAGTCTCGGGTCCAAGTACCCAAATTCAATTCAGTCTCAGGTCTAAGTACCCAATATTGGATCCAAGTATCGAAATTTAACCTAATTTCAGGTCCAAGTACCCAAATCCAATTCAGTCTCGAGTACAAGTATCCAAATTTAATTCAGTCTCGAGTCCAAGTACCCAACCACGGGTCCAGAACCCAATCCATTTTTTAGTCCAGAACTCACCTCTGGTCCAGAACCCAAATTATTTTTTAGTCTAAAACTCACATCGGGTCCAGAACGCAAATTATTTTTTAGTCCAAAACTCAATCCAACCTCGAGTATGGAGTCCATTCTGGCTCTAAACCTAGTCAAAAATCATATTGTTTTTCACTCTTTTTTGCTATAGTATCAGATAGCTCAAGCATGGGGAAAACTGTAAACTCTTATTTTTTTACCAAGTCCAGTCCAATACTAATTAAAAGGTGATTAAGTCAATTATGAACATTTAAAACATTCTGAAATAATTTTTATAATTTTTTTTAATAATATAATATTTATTATATAAAAGAAAAAAGAAATTATAAATATTTATTTTAAATATAATATTTATTTTTAATAATAGTAATAAAAATAAAATAAAAATAATAATAGATGAATCAGCGAGTGACACGCGGCAGGCCAGCATGCGTGAATTGGCAAGCTAATTCGCCACAGGCCACACCTGCGGCAAATTGGCCAGCAGCTCGCAGTCTCGTGTGTGCCAGCACCCTCGGGCAAGCTCGTGCTCGCAGCGCCCGTGTGCCAGCCTTGCCTATTTTGCCAAAACCTAGTTTAATTAGGAACTTTTTTAATATTTCCTAACCAACAACAAGTATTAGGTTTTTTGGATTAACTTTGATAGTTTTAAATATTGAATAAGTTTGTTCTTAGCTTAGATTAATTCTAGATTAATTAAAATAGGTTATATCCTTTTATTTTGGTTCTTATGAGTTTATGTGAAGAATGACTTGATGATGTTGTTGGTTATTTATACAAAATAAATCCAGTAAGCCTGAAATTTACAAATATCACATAATAGCTTAGCTTTATTCTTCCAACATCAAAGAACTTTAATCCTATTTTCATAAATTCTAATCATTTTTTAAAAATTTCAAACCCTAATTGAAGAAACCCTAATTGCACAGTAGCTAAATTCTATTTCTCTAAAAATAAAACCCTAATTATATTTTTCTAAAACCTTAAAACATTAATCATATTTTCTTAAACCCTAATTCACAAATTAAAAATTCCAGCTTGTAAATCTATTATTTAAATATGACACTTAAATGTAGGATTGATTACTAATGCATGTGTATTTATGATATGTCTTGATGCATGGTTTATTTGATCTATGATGAATGATTTATTTATGATGAATGATTGATTATTTTATTGGTTTATTTTGGTTTTAAGAATTGTAAGAGGCATGTTTCAATGCTATGGGTACCTCATTTGTTGAGTATCATGTAATTCAATTTATTTTAAGTTTTGAATTAATGTAAAGGATACGTTTCCACCAATTGGTGGGTATCCTATTTTACTTATTTTCTTTTGGACATTAGGCAATTGTAAAGGCATGTTTTCATCCATGGATGAGTGCCTATTTATTTATTTTGTTTAAACTCATTGTGATTTTAATAAAGTAATTATTTATTCTTATGATTGTATGTAGTGTGGATAATATCATTATAATTAAGAATTTTATAATATTAAGACCGAAAAAGGAGATCGGTTCTAATGAACCAGGTGCTGTAGGGATGTTGGGTCATTCTCACCTTCCCCACACGTACCCAACTTTCCGAACTCAATAGGAGATTGGGGATTTCTTAGGAGCCCAACTGGGCACTGTGGGGGTGCTGGGTCATCCACCTTTTTTTTTCCCAGCCCGTTCAGGTGGCGACTATGTTTTCTCCGGGTTTAGGCCTGTGTTCTCTAAGGCCCTAAGTCTAATAGTGCCAAAGTCATAAGAACCATTTCATATGGGAGTAGGAATGAAAATCCCGCTCACAGTGGAAAAAGTCCAAGTTGCAAAAGTAAATAATTTTATTCATTTTACATGACTGGTCAATACATTTTCATTCACTGAGAATGAGGAGGCAGACCTTGATCAAATAAAGCCCTAAAAAAGTCATCGCTTGATGAGGGAGGAGGCATCTCACCCATTTGAAATCCACTCGGAGGAAAAATAACTAAGTCCCTATTTTCTTGAAATTCAGGCCTGTAACAATCATCATCTGAAGAAGAAGAAAGGATCTCACGGTCATCAGTTTGGGGCCCCTTAGACGATGAAGCATTAGGATCCCTAATTCCCTGGAACCGAAAGTCTTTAAAGTTTTGTTCTGACTACTGATACAACCTTTCAAAATGGGCAACCTGTTGACGGCTAGCAATTAACTCTTCTTGCAGTTTCTTATTCTGCTCCTCAAGCATTCACTGTGAGTCATAAAAGGAAATGGTAAGAAACCGGCCACTAGATACAAGACCAGTAATGACTAGGCGGGAGTGCTGGTAAGGTAGCATAGTATTCATAAGAGGAGTCCAATTCGCTTGCTCCTCAGCTTTCCGCCAAGCCAAGTCAACCTATAAGATTACAAAAGATAAGTAGACTTTTTACATAAATTTTAAGGTATACTAACGTTATTTTATCTATCCCCAGGTTAAGCGGCTCAAGTGATAGCGCTGGGAGTGCACATGATGAGAGCCGAAAACTGTTGTGTGATCGGACAACCAAAAGTTTAACCTTGGATACCCGACTCTCTCTCGGGCAATACCAGGAACCCTCACAAGATTGTGCTCATAAGCACATACCTGCAATAACAATAGAAATCAAATTCATACAAGTATATGAATGGAATTGACAATGGTGGGAAATGGTACCTCAACAATCACCATGAAGCCAATGAAAGACTTTTTGTTCCTGTAAATCTTGACGAGACCATGATAAAGACAAGCAAGGTTGGCTTCACCCCAGCCGTAAAGCCATAAGAAATCCATATTTGCAAGGGCCCTCAACACCGACAAATGGATGATAGATTCGGTACTGCATAAAATGGTCGATCAGAGCAAATATAGCAAAAATCCCCGCTCACAATGCTAAGAATGTACTAGGAAGATTTTGGAAAAAAGCAATAAGGATAGATGCCAATTGAGAGCGGGAATGTTTACCGCCCTCCTATGTGAAATGGTTCTCACGACTTCAGCACTATTAGGCTTGGGGCCTTAGAGAATACGGGCCTAAATCAGGAGAAAATGGAGTCGCCACTCAAACTGGCCGATAAAAAGAAAGGGGTGGATGACTCAATTCCTAAGAAATCTCCAACCCCCTAATGGGTTCGGAAAGTTGGGTACACATGAAAAAAGTGAGAAATGGCCCAGCATCCCATAGCGCCCGGTTTATTAGAACCGACCCCCTTTTTGGGTCTTAATATTATTAAATTCTTAACTTATTAAAATATCATCCATAAGTAATGGAAATAAAGAAATATTTATTAAAATCAAGAAAGTTCAAACCAATAAAAATAGGCACCCGTACAAAATGAAAACATGTTCTTACAATAATATCTAATATCAAAAGTACAAGTAAATAAAAAGAGGACACCACTAACTGGTGGAAACATGTCCCTTACAATTATTCCAAAGTCTTTAAATAAATTAAACTATAAAAATAAACAAATTAAATAAATAAGGAATCCACGAGTGAAAACATGCCTTTTATAAATCTATTAAAAGTACAGTCAATAAATACTTAATAATCATCCATGAAAAAGCAAGTAATTAAACAAATAATCAATCATTGCATAAATGATGGTAAATTAGGCTAAATTAATGAAGTTAAAGTTAATTATAAAAATTACAATTTATAAATAAATCTTAATATTAATCCATTAATGAAATATAGGGCGTAACAACGAGGGTCATGCTTACGGCTTATAGGATATGGTTTTGTTGGAGAATTAGGGTTTTTATATAAGCTAGGGTTTTATATTTATAGAAATTAGGGTTTTTAGGATTTTAGAAAATTAGGGTTTAGAAAAATAATATTAGGATTTTAAAATATGAAAAACTAGGGTTTATAATAATGGTTCAATGAATTAACATGAATTATACATTAAAATTTACTGATGCCCAACGATATATGAGGTTTAATGTTTAGAACATGCAATTTATGACAAGCCTACTATGTTTAGGGTTTATACAAGTTTACAACCTAGGTTACTCATCTACTGGACTAAATAATGCTTTTAATGCTTAAGGAGGAATATAGCTACTGGACTAAATAATGCTTTAAGTGAATGAAATTTAGAAAATAAAACATGCGTTGGAGGCTCCACCAAATATTAATACACTAGAATAAGCTTGTTGTTGCCTGCCTTTGGTGAATTCTGGTTGGAGGTTTTAATGCAATTTGAGGACAGTTATCTATCCCTTGTGTTTTCCTTTGAATTTTGTGTTTATTGCTTTTTGTTTTTTATAATTGTTGCTAGGGTTGATTATTGTTGCACTCTATGTTAATTCCTCCATGTTGCTAATCACTCAATGCTGCTAGGTTTCTGATTAGATCCTCCCTCCGTTCAACATTAAAATCTCATTATTTATAGGCAAATCAGGTTTAAAACAAAACCTAATACACTTCATCCGAAGGTTAAGACAAAATCCAATCTCAATTAGGAAATTAATAAACTAAGGATCAAATTAGTGGCCTATGGCAAATTAGCATGTCCAATTAGCCACAGGCATGGCCTTATGGCAAAATTGGCATGCCAATTCACCACAAGCATAGCCAATTCACCACAGGCATGGACCTATGGTGAATTGGCATGTCCAATTTGCCACATGCATGGCCTGAGGCAAATCTGGCATGCTGATTAGACGAAATTTGGGCCTGGGCCGACTTGCCTTGGGATTTTAATATTTTATCAGACCATTTTAGGGTTATAAAACTATTACAAACTAGTTTAAACTTTTAGACCTCATCTAACTCCCTTTTAATTAGATCCGGTCTGGATTAGGTTCAAAATTAAGGGTCTACACCAATGTAATGCTAAGAATGTACCAAGAAGATTTTGGGCATAAGTAATAAGGACAGCTACCAATGTAACCAATAGGCTTCCCCAATAGAGATTACATTTTCTTTTAAAATTTGAGAAATTATGGAACATGAAACCTAGTGTTTGTATTTTTGAGTATTTGGATGTATTTGTTATACATTTCTATATAATTATTTACGTAACAAGATGGACAAGAAGCTATTAGATGTATCTTTATAAGATATGATAGTCAAAGAAAAGGGTTTGTGATCTTACAAATGGCAAGTGCACATCACAAAATGTGGTTTTTGATGAAGTGTCCTCATGAATGTCTCCAAAAAAGGAGAAATTACAAAATTCAACTATTTTTAAAGTTAAGATACAATATGCTCATATCCTGTTAGGTCTAGGTGAAGTTGAAGAAGTCAATAATGATGGTAATGTCGAAGAAGTCACAACTCAAAGTTCTTGGAAAATTGGTGTCTATAAATAACCAGGTGAAGAAGATGAGCTACTGAAGCAGAAGCTCTAACTCCACTCAGAAGGTCAATAAGAATTAGGAAGCCAAACCCTAAGTATGCTAATGCAACCTTACAAGAAGAATTAAATGTACAAGAACCAAAGACATTTGAGGAGGCAGTTCACAATCCAGAATGGATAAAAGCTTTGGAAGAGGAAATTATTGCATTGGAATGAAATCAGACTTGGGAGCTTGTACCAAAGCCTAGAGATGTTAAGCTTATTTCCTATAAATGGGTTTATAAAATAAAGCATCGCATAGATGGATCAATTGAGAGGTATAAGGCTCATTTGTTAGAAGCAGGTTTCTCTCAACAATATGGATTAGACTATGATGAAATGTTTAGTCCAATTGTAAAGATTACAACTGTTAGAGTTTTACTTGAACTTGTAGCTAGCAAAGATTGGAACTTATGGCAAATGGATGTGAAGAATGCTTTCTTGCATGGGGAATTAGATTGAGAGATCTATATGAATCAACCAATAGGTTTTCAGAGTCAAGATCACCTTGAGTATGTTTGTAAGCTATGAAAGGTGCTTTATGGATTAAAGTAAATACCAAGAGATTGGTATGTTAAAATTGCTAAATTTTTTACTTATAGTGATTATTCAGTGACACTTGCATATTCTAGTTTATTAGTTAAAGATAATGGAGTGAAACTAGCTATTGTACTATTATATGTATATGACTTAATCATAACAGGAGATTATGAAGATGAAATTCTCAAATTAAACAAAGGACAATTTTTTGATTCATTTTTAGATGAAAGAACTTGGGTAGCTTAAGCACTTTCTTAGTCTAGAGATTTATCGTACCCAAAAGGGAATATTTCTTCATCAACAAAAATATTTTAGAGATTTGGCATGCTAATGTGTAAGCCAATTTTGACTCCAATGGAGCCAAATGTCAAGATATATGCCTATGAAGGGAGAGATTTGGAAGATGTAAAGATGTATCGGCAATTAGTAGGTAATTTGATCTACTTAACTTTAACTAGACCTAACATTTCTTATGCAATTTGTGTGATGAGTTGATACATGCAAAATCCAAAGAAGCCTCACTTGGAAGAAGTTCAGAGAATTCTAATATATGTGAAGAGCACGCTTGGATATGGTATCTTGTATAGGAAATGTGAAGATTATAAGCTAGTTGGTTATTATGATGTTGACTATATAGGTGATAGCCATACCCGACATTCAACTATCAGGTATGTTTTTATGCTTAGGCTTTGAGCAATTTCTCGATTCAATAAAAGACAACTGACTATGTCTTTGTCAACAATAGAAGCGGAGTACATAGCTATTGCAATGGCAACTCAAGAAAGCAATTGACTTAGGCAATTATTGCATCAACCAACCAATTATGCAATTCCCCTATATTGTGATAACCAATCAGTAATACTTTTTGCAGAGAATTCAATTTTTTGTACAAGAAATAAACATATGGAGGTACATTATAATTTTATTAGGGAAAAAGTTTTAAAATAAGATGTTGAGCTGAAGTAAGTTAAGACACAAGACCAAATTGTTGACCTACTTACAAAAAGCATGAACATCAGCAAGTTTGAACATTTCTGTCAAAAACTTGGGATAGTTAAAAGAATAGAAGTTGCTGTTGAAGGGAGTGTTAAAATCAACACCAATAATGGTTTTTCTATTTTTTCTATGGTTATTATAATTTTCTTTTAATAGATTAATAGTTTAACTAAATAATAAGAGGATATTAATTTGTGTATTATTTTTAATATTCACTATTTTGTAAACTTCTATAACTATATAAAGAGAGTTCAGTATAAGAATTCAATTAGAGAAGTTTAAAAGTAATCTTATCTTCTTAAAATATAAATCTTCTCTCAGTTTCCAAATAATATTTCATAGATTTATTTTGTGAGATTAGCATTGTAGGACCTCAGGAGTTACCAGTTCTCCCAAAACCAATTGGTGTTAGGAAAGGTGCATACCTTAGCCTTATAGTGCATTCAGCACACACAAGCATCCACGGCATTCGATTGTGACTTGGCCCCCACACTTGGACCTCCGCCACGAGACAATTGCTGCTACACCTTCACCAAAAAACATCTTTGTTAGTTGTATTTTAACACACTATTTGGCAGAAGCAACTGTCAAAAATAATATGTCAATAACTAATTTGGAAACGTGAGAAAAAGTTATCATTATAATAAACTTCTACAATTCAGTTGTAACCCTTAGCTACCAACCTAGTTTTGTACCTTTTAAAACTTCCATTATGTTTAAATTTAATATTGTAAATATGTTTTGGGTCCTATTGGCTTCTTATCAAGTGGAAAATATGTTCTATTCCATATTTGATTTATTTCTAGAGCAATAATTTCTTTTTCCATTGCTATAACCCAATTCGAGTTTGTTTTTAATTGGTTATAAGCTCTTGGTTCTTGAATATAAGTACTATTAGCTATAAATTGTATGTGAGCTTTTTTTATTTTGAGTAAGGTGTGATTGAATAAGGGATTGGAGTAACAGGATATTGAGCTTGAGTTATAAGCAGTTGTTGGCTTTGAGCTATAAAGACAATTTTCCAACCATTTTAGTTTACTCTTAGTTCTAAAACTTTGACTAATATTTGGAGTGGATGCAATTGGTATATTAGTAACTTGTATGAGTACCGATATAGAAGTTGTGCCTAAATTAATTAGATTGGTGGATGGTACAATAGGTACTGGAGAACTTGCAATTGGTTGTAGGCTTCATGTTTGATGTTTAGGTAAAGGTTTTGTGTCAAGTTTAGAATTACTTTCTATATTGTCATAAGTTTCAAAAGTAGCTATGGAATCATCAAGAATTATAACTGAAATGAGTTGAAAAACATGTTTTAACATACTAGAAGAAGAAATAGTTACAAATGAAAAAATTATTTCATTAAAGATTACATCCTTAAGATAATGATAGAATCTATATCAATACCATATATTTTATATGCCTTTTGGCCAAGCATATAGCCAAATAAAACACATTTAATTACTCTAAGTGCAAATTTATCTTTCTGGGGTGCTACATTTGTTGCAAAAAACATAAGTGATGAAGCAAATATTTATTTCCTTATTTAAGAATATCATATCAAGGTATTATTTTAGAGATTTGTCTAGCTATGTAATTATTTTATTTTCTTATTGCATTTCGTTCTATTTTTGGCAGTCTGTTATCAATTTATTAAGTTTCTTTATTTGTAATAAAGATTTATGTAATCCTAACTCTATATAATGTAATATGTTAGGAGGCGATAAGGAGCTAGTTTTCATATTTCAATAAAAATTTCAGAAGAGAAGTTTTCTCTCATTTTATGTTTATTTTCTGGGTATTCACAGACTAAACAGGAATAACACCCTTTTCACCCTTGCTTATTTTACTTCTGCTACGTCAATTGGTATCAGAGCCGTGTTCACTTCTGGAGAATTATGACACTGCGAAAACAACCACAACAGCTTATAGAGGAGGTTTATGATAGTGATCTCATGACCCACCTTGAGCATCGACTCAAACAAATGATGGATCGATTAATAGAGCGAATGATGCAACACATGGAGGATCAATTAGAAGCATGATTATTGCATGCTCTTGGTTTAGATAGTGGAAGAACCAAAATTGAAGTATTTGACTCTCATGAAAATTTTCATGCGGATGATTATTTAAAAAAGGATTTTGAAGAATTAGAACCAGTTTTTGATGAATATAATGATAAGATAGAGGAAGTTAAAGAATCACAACCACTTTTTGATAACTATTGTGAGGAGATGGAGGAACTTAATATTTCAACAACAATGAATAAGGAAGAAGCAAAAAAATTGGTTGATAGTTCTACAAACACCAGAATCAGCCAATTCAATAAAAACATATTTTTTAAAATATTTGACTCGATTTGGGAAGCATTTCAATATTCTATTGAAATTCAGCAGTCATTTAAAGAGTTTAAGGAGTTGGTTGATAACAATTTGTCAGAAAATTCACAATTTTTACAGAATAATGAACATGCCATTGTAGTATCTAAGTTATTAATTCTTCAGCACTACAAAACTCGAGGTTGAGTTTTTTCTAAGCAAGGGAGAATGATGAAAGAAATATTTATTTTCTTATTTAAGAATATCATATCAAGACATAATTTTAGAGATTTGTCTAGCTATGTAATTATTTTATTTTCATATTGCATTCTGTTCTATTTTTGACAGTTTGTTATCAATTTATTAAGTTTTTTTATTTGTAATAAAGATCTATGTAACCCTAACTCTATATAATGTAATCTTTTAGGAGGTGATAAGGAGCTAGTTTTCATATTTCAATAAAATTTCAAAAGAGAATATTTCTCTCATTTTGTGATTATTTTCTGGGCATTCAAAGAATAAACAAGAATAATACCCTTTTTACCCTTGCTTATTTTACTTCCGCTATGTCAATAAGTAATCAAATTTTTTCTGAGAAAGATATAATAAGGTGGTTTTAATTTGCATGCAATAGCTCAAAATGAGTCTTCCAATTAAGAATGGGGTTGGAAAGGTTTTTATAAAAGGGATAAGTATTGTTAGTTATTATTTATTAAGATTACTGTTATAATTATCAACTCTTATAATTATCACATGCTGTATTTATCTCATTATCATATATTATAAATATATTAGTGACTGAATTGTTAATTTTATATCACTGTTTAATCTCTTCGTGGTATCAGAGCTTCCTATCATGACAGTCATAAACTCTTCAACCTCATATTCTTTGTCTTCTCCTATTATTTCCTCCTCTTCTTTATCCCTCACCTCATCTAATTCTTCTTTAATTTTTTCAATTAGTAACATAAAAAATGACGTCCAAAAAATGATGTCCTTAAAACTCTTGACTTCATAAATTATTTGATTTGGAATACATTATTCTGGAATATTCTTCATTGACATAATGCCAATTCACATATCGATGGATCTAAAACTCCCCCACCTATTACCCTTACCAATTTGATAGCAACACCAACCCAAATTTTTCTTACACCAGTTGGAAGCAAATTGTCATATTATCTTGGATTCATGCGACTATCTCTGCAAAATTTCTCAAACATATAATTCGGCCAAGTTCTACCTTCACAGCTAAGGAAACATGGGATGAAATTGAGAACTTATTCCATGATCATGTTAGTGCAAAGTATATGCAACTAAAGTTGAGCATCAATCAAGTGACAAAGGGAAATCAATCAATGATAGATTATCACAGTTATATGAAGTCATTTGCTGATCAATTACATGCTATTGGATGTCCTCTCAAAGATGAAGATATTATACTTCAAATTCTCTCCAGTTTACCACAAGAATACTCAAATGTTGTGATTGTCATGACTGTAAAGAAAACTCTTCTATCATTTCTTGAGCTTTTGTTGTTCTTATTGGCAGATGAATTCCGTGTGATGAAATTCTCCAATTTTACAATGTTTGACACATCTCAAGCTTTGATGGTAACCCATGGTGAAGGAAATAAAGGTAGAAGTGGATAGTGTAATAGGGGCAATCATGGACGGTTTGGTGGTAGAGGCTAGTAGCAATAGTCTTACAATTCTAGTTTTAACCAAAATACCCTAACCTATAATAAACCCTTCTCTCAATCATATAATAGACAACAAAATTTTTCCTTTTATCGTAGTTATGGATATAAACAATACTTCAATTAGAATACACAACCAATATTAGGAGACTCACTTATTCAATGTTAGTTGCGTGATGCATACACCACCTTTTGCAAGTGTTCATGGTATGTCTGACAATGCACCAGTGTGGCATATTGACATTGGTGCAACACACCACATGACCAATAATCCAGGTATTTTGACTCCTTATTATAACACTAGCAAGGTATAGTTGTCCATGGTACGAAACTTGACATCAATCATATTGGCCATAAAGTTTTCATACTCTTTCTAAAAAATTTTCTTTGAATAATGTTTTGGTTCCTGGGATTTACAAAAATTAGGTTTTTGTTCATCGATTTACTAAGGATAATATTTGTCCAATGGATTTTAACTCTTATGGTTTTTTTTGTAAAGGAACACCCAACATGGACAATCATCAGTCATTGCAATGATCCTGGTCTTCTATATCCTTTCATTGCCACTGCTTGTCTTTCTTCATCTCCATCAGTTTTTTATTCAACCAAGACTTCTCCAAACATATGACATCTATGGCTTACATATCCAAGAATAAAAAGTTCTATCTTGTTTTTTCAATAAAATTTTAGTTATGTTTAGTGTAGGAAAATTAGATAAATATTTTCAGTCTTGTCAGTTAGGAAAACGCATCGAACTACCATTTGATGTATCAAGTCATATCTCTCATTATCCTCTTGAACTAATTCATTATGATGTTTGGACCTCTCATGCTTCATCTTTTTCATTATTCAAATATTATGTTCTATTCTTGGATGATTTTAGAAAATATTATTGGATTTTTCCATTAAAATTCAAATCTAAAGTGTTTTCAAAATTTATTGAATTTAAAACCATGATTGAAAATTAAATTCCTTTTAAAATTAAGTAATTTAAATGTGACAGTGGTAGTGAATTCCAAAATCTTCAATTTACAAATTTTTTTTAAACAAAATGGGATTATCCCACATTTTTCATATCCTCAGACACCTCAACCAAATGGTCAAGCTGAGAGGAAGCACAAAACTTTGCTTAATGTCATTCATTCAATGCTTATTCATGCCAACTTGCCATCTCAATTTTGGGTGGAAGCCTTGCTCACCATTTACACACTAAACAAAATCCCACACTCTTTAATTTCCTTCTGTATTGCTCATGAACTTTTGTTCAACACAAAACTGAATCTTTCCAATATAAGAGTTTTGGGGTGTTTATGCTTCCCACATATTACTAATCCTACACCAAATAAACTCTAGCCCTGTTCCAAAATTTGTATTTTCCTTAGGTACTTTGATTATCATAAGGGTTGTAGATGTTTGGAGTTATCCTCTAGCAAAGTCTATGTCTCACGACACATCATATGCCATGAAACCACCTTCCCTTATTCATATTCAAACTCGACATATCTTAAACCCTCAGTATCCATCACCATTTAAGAATCCTTCCTAAACTCAATCACCAACTACCTTACCCTCTCTAAAACCAATCACTACATTACCAGTTTCACCAGACTTGCCTACCTCCATATTGCAAACACAATCCCAACTTGATTCTAAAACTGACCAAGCACACCAAAATCTTAGACCATGCTACCTCACCTGACTTTAATCACCCAGTCATTGATCCTACACACACAAACTCTACCATGCACCAAGAAAATTGCCTCCCCATTATAACCCGTAAGAAAAATGGAATTATTAAGCCACATGAGATTTTTAATCTTCAATCTGAAATTGCTACTACTAAACTTGAATCGACGACTTATAATACTACTTCACAGCATTAATTTTGGAGAGATGCCATGTAATCAGAATTTCAAGCATTGATGGAAAATAATACATGGACACTTATGCCTTTGCCTTTTACTAATGTGAATTTAATTGGATGTAGGTGGGTTTACAAAGTTAAATTAAGATCATATGGTATGGTTCAATGATATAAGGTGCAGCTTGTGGCAAAGGGATATAATCAATAACCAGGAATTGATTTTGATGAGACTTTTAGTCCTGTGGTCAAGCCTTCTACAATTTGAATAGTTCTTTCTCTTGCTCTCTTAAATGGTTGCTCGATTTGACAACTAGATGTTAAAAATGCATTCCTGCATGGTTTATTGGAAGAGGAGGTGTACATGTCCTAACCACCTAGGTTTGTTAATTAAGAACAACCTAATTATGTTTACAAATTGAATCGGGCAATTTAAGGGCTACGCAAAGCACCACGAGCATGGTTCATAAGGTTCACATGGTACTTGTCCAAAATTGGATTCAAAGGATATAAATCTGCCTCCTCTATGTTCATCTATGATAGAGGTTATGGTAAAGCAATTTTACTTCTATATGTTGATAAGATTGTTCTAACAACATCTAGTGATGGTTTGTTGAATCATATTATTGATTGTTTGAAGAATGAGTTTTCTATAACTAATTTTGGAAACTTATATTACTTATTGGGTATTCAAGTTCAAACTAATGCGAACGGTCTATTTTTATCACAATACAAATATTATCATGATATTCTTTAAAAAGCACAAATGTTGGAGGAAAAATCTATTCCAACACCCATTCCATCAAAACATATTATTGGCAATTTAACACCAATCAATAATCCAACTTTATTTCATAGCATTGTGGGGGCTCTACAATATCTAACATTCATAAGATTAGAAATTTCCTTTGTTGTTAATCAAGTTTGCCAACACATGCATGATCTGAGGGAATGTCATTGGTTAGTGGTGAAGAGAATTCTATGGTATTTGAAAGGGATAATTTCGTATGGATTGCAATTGTCCAAAGGAAAAGTCGATGCAACGGTGGCTTATAGTGATGCAAATTGTGCAGGTTGTTCAAAAACACGATGATTAACTACAAGGTACTGTGTTTTTCTTGGTCAGAATCTCATATCATGGTGTTCAAAGAAACAACACAGTATCAAAAAGTAGTGCGGAGTTAGAATATCGAGCTTTGGCATTAGTTGTGGCAAAAGTATGTTAGTTGTGTTCAATTTTGAGAGAGCTTAGTGTCAATATCTCCCTTCTAGTTCAATTATTTTGTGAAAACATCTCTGCAATGTACTCAGCAAAAAATCTATTCAACCATGCTCAAATGAAACATCTTGAAATAAAATTGCATTTTGTGAAAGAAAGGGTGCAATGGGGTGATGTTTCAATCCAATTTGTTCCCAACAATGAGTAGTTAGCTGATATTTTTACCAAGGGACTTGTTGCTAGTCGATTTTTTGCACTAAGACACAAACTTTGCATTACCCATGCTTAGATTGCAAGGGGTAGAAAGGCATAAGTATTGGTGGTTATTATTTATCAAGATAATTGTTGTAATTATCAAATCTTATAATTATCACATTATATATTTATATCATTATCATATATTATAAATATATTAGTGACTGAATTATTAATTTTAGATCACCATTCCCTCATTTGTTTAATTTCTTCATTTATAATATGTGGCTATTAAATTAAAGCCTTCCCAAAATCTTTTTGGTAAATGAGATAAAAATAATAGTGTTCTAGTTGTTTATGAAAGTTTTTTATATTTTCTCTCTAGAAATCCATTTTGTTATGGAGTGTATGGTGTGATTTTCTAGTATATTATATCAAGGTCTAACTTGTCTTGTTTTATTTGCTTAAAAATTGGATTTTAATCTTAATAAAGAAATAGTATATATGAATGTAGTTTTTTATTTTGAATTTATTAAAAAAAAAGGTTTATGCTTTCTTACTATGGTCATCAATTAAAATTAATATATAATGAGAATTAGTCAAGGATCATTATGTTATTTTTGTAAGGACCCCAAAACTAAGTGTATAAGATTAAAAGATTGTTTGGATTTGAATTTTACTTTTGTCAATGGGTAAACTATGTTATTTAGAAAGTTGACAGATTTTGCATATGTTTGTGTGGTCTTGACTCATGAGTTTAAATGTTGAATTTTTGTTTTTGAGGTACATTCTAGTTTAGTATGAAGCAAGACATAACGAATTGAAAGATCTACTTTATTAATTTTGTGCAAGAAATGGAAATATATATGCTTTGATAAAATTCAAAATGGCATGTTCCTTGGTTTGAAACTTGAGGATGGTATTTACAAGGAAGCCTAATCTATCTAGTATGTAGCCTAAGCAACTTACTAACAACTATGTTTTTTTTAGTCAAAAGGTTCTTAAAAGAGTAATAGCTTAAGTAAGTTTGCATATAAAAAGTAGGTTGAATTTGAAACTAGGAATAGAAAGAGTTGCTGGAATTTTTTGCTCAGAATCAAAGCAAATCTCAGAAGACATGGCAACCATGGTGTTAGGTAGAAAGTTAATTTCTTATTTGTGTAAATTGACTTATTGAATAGCTTTAGCCCATACCTATGTATGTTGTCATTAGGTTGCAAAACCTCTATATATACATGTAATAAATGAATCAAACTAGGGGTGAAGGCACGAATGTGTCTGTATGAAGAAGAGAGGCACAGAGAAGGGAGAAACACACACAGAGAGAGGGGAATTTCTTTGTACTCAAAGTCAAGAAAAAGAAAACATTTTGGTATTTTCTTTAGTTCTCTTTAGTTTTATGATGAATTTTTTTTCCTTCCTCTCTTCCATTGTTTCTCTGTTCTCCTCTGTTTTCTGCTTGTTTCTTTGTTTCTTGAGGAGTCTGTGGAATTCTTGTGTCTCTATCTCCTTCCAAAAGCCAATAGTAGTATTAAAGCTCCTAAGAGAGTGTTTATCTATGTGAAGTCATCTATCTTTGTATTTCTTCCAATTGTAACATCATCAAAGCTTTAATGGTCTTAGAGAGTTTGTGGTGAGAGTTGTATTGCTATTAAAGAGACTATGGAGAAGTGAGTGTATGTGTTTGTATTATCCAAGTTTAATAGTAGTTCTTATGTTCAAGTTTAATGGTAGTTCTTATGTTCTTTTTTCTTTTAATATCTACTTTTTGTCTTCTCTGTGATGATAGCTGAGGAGTGTGCTCTCTTTGCGCTAAGGAGTGTGTTCTTTGAGAGGCTAAAGAGTGTGTTCCATGAGAGGCTAAGGAGTGTGTTCCATGAGAGGCTAAAGAGTGTGTTCTTCATAATGATGATGTTGTGGAGTGTTCTTCATGAGGTTGTAGAGTCTGTTTTCATGATGTTGTGGAGCTCCCTGTGATGTTATAGAGTATTCTCCGTGAATGTAGACTATAGAGAATGGCTTCATCAAGTGTTCATCTTTGATGTGTTTGTTTCAAGATGGAGAATGAGTTTATCAAGTGTTTTGTTAGAAGTGTGGTGCTGTGAAGTGACTGTGGATTGTGTTTTGGCCAAGTCACCAAATTACAATAGTTACCCATATTCCATCCGCTTTTATTATAAAGCGACAGGTCGTTGATGCAGACATCCATCCAGTTATTAACACGTAATTATTCCCATCCTTTAGAAATAGAAAACGACGTGACTGAACCAAATAGGTGCCACGCCAGCAGACATCACAACCCCCCGACCTCATGGAAAATACACAGACGTGGATTCATAAGCCACCACCATGGTCCTCCTCCTTAATGATTTCAAAGATTGTCGAATCACGAAACTTCTGAATTCTCTCTCTGTCCATGGCCACCAGGGTGGCGCGTGCTATTCACTGCGAGCTTGGTTCACAAAAACCGGTCGTTTTTAGGAAAGAACCTCCCGTTTCTGTTCAAGTTACATCTCCCAAAATCAAACCTGCAGAACCGGAAAACGGCAAGATTATGTTGCAACCAAGGTTGTGTACACTGAGATCGTACGGTGATGATCGTTCTGGAGTTGTCAAACCTAGAAAGGACGGCGTAGATGAGGTGCCGCCGTCGCCGTCGCCATTTTTTGAGACGTTGTCGGAGTATATAGAAAGTTCTAAGAAGAGTCACGATTTTGAGATAATATCCGGCCGTCTCGCCATGGTGAGTTACTGCGTCTCTTTGCTAATATATTTAAGTGATGTGATGAAAGTGATCGCGGCCGTTTGATTATTTGACTTTTGGACTGTCGATCAAATCATATTTTAGCAACAGGTTCATATGATCAATTTAATGGGTAATCTACAGGACTTTGATCAATTTCTTGTTTACTGTTAAAGGTGTCTATAAATTTTTTGTGAATCAAATTTCATTGATTTTTAAGTAAATTTGGCTTTTTTTGGTTAATCACCATGTTTCTCATCGACAAGTCAATAGCTATGGCTAATCTAAATTAAGCTTCATCACTTTCCTACAGATTGTGTTTGCTGTAACTGTGGGAACAGAGCTGGTGACTGGAAACTCTGTTTTCAGAAAGATGGATTTACAAGGGATTGCTGAAGCAGCTGGTGTATGCTTGGGAGCTGTAACTTGTGCTGCGATTTTCGCTTGGTTCACCAGTGCTCGCAACAGAGTAGGTCGTATATTCACAACAAAGTGCAATACATTTATTGATTCGCTAATCGATGAGATTGTTGATGGCTTGTTTTATGAAGGTGATCTTAATGACAAGTCTGATGATTCTTGAATCCGTTAAATCTAAATTATAACTAGATTAAGCCAAAGAAAATAAAGATTGTTAGAGACACTGGGTGCATTAAAAACTGCTAATTCTTATGTAAAATTTACTTAAAAAATGCCGAGGGTACCTCATATGAATGTGAGAGAATCCATTTACTTCTAATATATTATTATGTGAGAAGTCGGATTCGCATTTTGAGGATTGCTCTATGTATATAACATAAGTTAAAGTAGAATTATAGATTGATTGTGCTCAGCTATTGCTGAAGTTATTCCTATACAAGGAACATTTCAGATCGTCAGATTGTCCCAGTCAAGCTATGGAAACATCAATTGTCCTATACTTGTATGAAATTCTTACATTCTATTTTGTAGCTTATTGGGATTGCACAAGGTTTTTTCTTTTCAATTCATTCCCGTTTTAAGCACTCGAAAGGATTTTTGAACTCAAATCTATATTCTCTAGTCAAATAATGTGCTACTAGACTGGAGGAAAGTTTCTCTTTCAATTATTGGTCGTTTGTTGTCGCATGATTAGAGATTTTATGTGGTGTCACCTCCATTCCAATTGTGAATCCTAATTGGAGTGGCAAGTAAATATTATTATACCATTTGGGCTTTTCCAAAAATTAAAAGGGGAAACAAAATGTCAAAAAAAATTAATTTTTTTATTTGGAAAAAATTAAATAAAAAAGCTTCTTATTATCCAAGATCATCATCATAATCACCGTACTCTACTAACAACAACATTCTGTTCCCTTTCTTATGAAGCCACTTCTCTATTTATAGAGTTCAAACACTACATTTTGTTGGTTTCAGCATTCGGCGATAGCCTTAGATCTCTTGTTTCTCCACTCTTTCTCTTTTCTTTAGTTTTTTTTTCCCTTCTTTTCTTGGTTTTTGGTGGAAGTTCGTTGCAACCAGAACTTCTAGGAAAAGACAACCTATTTCCTACCACTCTAGAGCTTTGTCAAGATTCTTGTCAGTGATTTTTCTCAAGATCTGGGTGGTTTTTGCGCTTCAAGTCTCTTTCTTTTGTCATAGATTCAACATTTTTGAGGTCCAATGTTCTTCAATCCTCCCCAGAGATTGTTTGAGAGCAAATCTTTTCTCAGTTTTTCTGTTTATGCTTTAGGATGAGGTTATTTTAGAGTTTCTCGCTTCATCTTTGTGTTGGTACCGATTAATGTTGGGTTTGTTCTTCCTCTTCGGGCCCTGTCCAAAAGGTTTGATTCTTCTTTTCCTCAACCGATTCCGTATACGAGGATGTGTGGGGCAAAAGACCAGCGAGTAGTTTAATCTCTTTATTGTTTAATCGATGTGGGTGGTCATGCAACTTCATGGTCCTATTGGTTATCTTAGGTTTCTGGCCTTTTTATTGACTTCTTGTGGCTGATAATGGTGGATTTGCTCATTCCTATCTTTGTTTGTTCTTCAGCGAAGGGGATTAGTGAAGATCTTATTGATTGCTTTGGTTATTTAGTTGCTTTTATTTTCTTTTGTTTGTTTTTTCTTCTCTGTTTGTTGTAGCCCCAGTTGGGTTTCTACAACCCTTTTTGGGCTTCTGTAAGTTTGTTTCTGTTTAATAATATTTTCTTTCCTTTGACCAAAAAAAAAACTAACATCAACATGATCGAGAAGAAGCTATCAGAGCATATTGAAATAAACAAATGGCAAAGAGTCTATCATTACTGTTGAATAAACCAAGCTTATAAATCCAACAAAACCCGTCATCATTCACAATAAGTTGGGGCTTGATTCTCTTTAATCCATTGACCTTCATGCATATATATATATATATATATATATATATATGTGTGTCATTTAAGTAAATGAAAGCCATGGTTCCTTGGTTTTATACAAACTTTAAATTGAGATGTTATTTTTAAAGATATCCTCTGTCAACATCTTGGGTCAATGAGAAATGGGCTTTCAAGATAACTCAGAGCAACCAACATCGACAACCCAATATGAAGAGCAAATCCAAGTTTGTGATGTGGCCAAGCAGAAGAATTGTCAATGATATAGCAGCTAGGAAGTTTGTTAATTGAAGTCTATTGCTCATCAGTTGATAGTTTGTTAACCATATGTTATTCATTTTTTGCTTTGTTCACATATCTATGTTGTAGTATTGTTATTTTCTCTTGAGTATGCTTGAGATCTATCATAAGATTGAAAAATGCTATTAGAAGAATTATCATTAAGTAATACAGAAGATCCAATTTCCCTTTCTTTATGATTACTCTTCTTCTTCTTACACCACCATACATACTTGGACTTTCCTTGTGACTTCTATTCATTTGGAAAAAAGAGTATTCTTTGGTCCATGACTTATTACAAGAAAGTATGCTAATTACCTATAGACATTAACAATTACCAACAAAATACTGATAAAATTTTGCAAAAAAATGAAAATAATTGTTTTCAAAAATTTAGTAACTGAATAACGATTGAATGTAAGAACTATTTTATTGATAGAAAGTTAGGATTGTCTGTAAATGAGATGGGAAGTGGTGCCACCAATAATTGTAGCACATATCTTTTATCGATAAAATGTATAGGTTGTCAGTAATTTTAGAATAAAAAATTCAAGCAGCATTGCATTACATGACATTGATCCTTTCTGGCTCACAGACTTGGAGCCTAGCAATTCAAGAGTTTACCACAATTCGACCTATGCCAGTGATGTAGAATTCAGTAATGACTCAGTCAACTTCTCACCAAAAGCAATAGAACCTGAATAGATTTAGAAAATGGTGGATGATGCAATCAGCTCCAAGATGAAAGAATTGAAGGAGGTCCTAGGTGAGACCATGAAAAGCCAACCGGCTGCACTATTGGAGAACATTGTTGAAGCATTTGCTAGTACTAATAAGAAAAGAGACAAGGGAAAGGCGAAGGTAACAGAAGCAGCTTCTGATGAAGACAAGATAGTAATGAATGATGTTGATTGGGATATGTACTTCTGAGACCAACAAGAAAAGTTGAAAGAGGAGAAGGTCGGAGAGAAGACTGAGTCTGCTGGTTTTGAAAAATGATTGCTGATTTAGAAAAGAAGTTAAAAACTGAGGAAGTGTCAGAGGTGGACAAATTATTTGAGTAAGATGAAGAAATTTCTTATAAGTTCAAGATGTCTTCTTTCGCTAGGTACAATAGTACAGAGAATCCTCACTTGTATGTTAAGCAGTACATCACTGTAATGTAGTCTGCTAGAGCTACTAAAGCTCAAACTCTAAGGTATTTCATACTCTCATTGTATCTTATTATGCAAAATTGGTTCAACACCTTAGAGAAAAGTATCCAAAAAGATTAGAATATGTTGTAGAAAGTCTTCATTCAACAATATAGGTACAATGTCGAACTGGAAGCGTCTTGTTTAGGTCATTTTTGTACTAGTTTTTAGTATGATTTTATGTGTGTTTTAGTTAATGTTTTGATTAATTTTTTTTTTAAGTGTGTTTAAAGTGTTTATTTTAGGTTTAGATGCAAAAAGACCCTTGGAGGATCAAAACAAAGCAAGAAAGAGCAAAAATGAAAATCAGAAGGTGACACACTCAGGGGACACGGCCAGGCCTTTGGCCGTGTCCCTCCAAAAATGTCAGACACGGCCAAGTTCACCCTGGCTTGGCCGTGTCACACTCCAAAGAAGAAGAGAGGAAAATCAAGCAGGAGAGGACACACCCAGGAGACACAGCCGTGTCCTTTGTCGTGTCACCCTCTGGAGACCAAAAGAAAATAAAGCAAGCAAAGAAGGAAAGAACACACAGTGAGGGACACGGCCAGGAGCTTGGCCATGTCCCAAGAATGGAAAGACAAGAGACACGGCCAAGCTCCAAATGGCTTGGCCGTGTCAAATCTCACTACCAAAGAAAGAAAGAAAAGAAATAAAGAGAAAAAAGCCAGTGAGGGACACGGCCAGTTGGCTTGGCCGTGTCCCATGGAGATCAAGAGACACGGCCAAGCCAACCTTGGCTTGGCCGTGTCACCTCATGGAAAGGAAGAAAAGAAGAAGAGACACGGCCAAGCCACTCTTGGCTTGGCCGTGTCACACCAAAAAGCGTATAAAATCTTTCGCACGACAGAAAAAGGGGAGACGGCTAGGGTTTTGAGTTAGAGAAAAAAAAAGAGAAAGGGAGGCAAACACCAATTTGGGAGGAGGAGAGAGTGACACTCTCCTTGTCCCTCATCTTCATCCTTTATCTTCATCTTCTCCACCTTCCATTGACAAGCTTCAATTTGGTTCTTTGGGATAAATTGGGTTACAAGTTCTCAAAGGTTGAAGAAGCTTCATTGAAAGGATTGGTGACTTGAGAAAGCTCCTTTCTATCTTCCAAAGGCACAATCAATTGAAGGATTGGTAACTTGAGAAAGCTTCATTCCATATTGCAAAAGGAAAATCAACCATTGAAGAGGGCTTGAGTTCTTCATCAAACATCAAAGTGAAGCTAGGAGGAAGACTAGTAATCCTACTCTTGGCATCTTCACAAGGGGTTTTTCTATTCTCTCTTTTAATTCATTTCAATATTATTTTTGTTATATTAAGAGAATTGATATTGCAATTGAACAATTTGTATTTGATTTGTATTGAGTTGAATGAATGTTTTAAATTGATGATGTTGAGCTAAAAACCCATGCTTAGGGTTTGTAGTATATTTGATTGAATGCTTTGATTTGATATTTCCATTGATGTACTTTGTTGTTGGTTGATTGCATTGGATTGTATGCTAAGTTAATAGATTAGCTACCTATTGATATCTAAATATTGAATGAATGACCGAGAGGTGAAATTTGGTTTCGGAATTATGCAATCGACTACCCTATGAATGAATTAGAAATATAAGTTCTAGGGTTTCATTAATTTGCAAATATAAAATAATTGGTTATTGCTATTTCATGAATGTGAGAACTAATGAATTGGTAATTGACTAATTAACCTTAAAGAACAAATTAATTACAAGGCTATGTTAATGGATAATTGAGAATTGAGCTTTGATTGAATGGACCTATAACCCTAGGCACTTTCCCGAGAACTGAATTGATCTTGTGCACCCATCACACACATCAAACCCTACGCGCGTTAATTTTAGGATTATATTGCACCCATCACACACAACAAACTCTTACTTTTAATTTAATTGCTTTAATCAAGCTATTATGAACCACACCTTCTTGGGGAAACGACCTTGGGGTGATCACCTTTGCTGCAGCTATCTCGTATACTTGTGAGTGACGCTTTGTAGTAGTACTTAATTCGAGCGCAACAAGTTTTTGGTGCCGCTGCCGGGGAAGCTAATTGGCGTAATTGTTTATTAGGCAAAAATACTTTAGATTATTTTTCATTGTTTACTTTTGATTTTATTTTGTCTTTTGCTTTTAATAATTCTTTTGTTCTAGAAATTTTGTTTATGCAAGGCAGGAGATCACTCGAAGGAGAGCTATATCCATTTATTCCAGAAATTCAAAGAGTGAAAAGGAGCATAGAAGAGTTTGAGCTATATACCGGATTTGATACCGAGGAAGACACTTCTGATTTTGAGTCGGAATCTGCACAATCTGTTAAAATGACAGAAGAAAGACAAAGGACTATGAGAGATTTTGCTAGACCTGTCATTGGAACTTTCACCTCTTGCATAAGGCTGACAGATGCAGCAAGAAATTATGAGTTGAAGAACATCCATTACAGCATGCTGTCATCATTCTATGGAGTTCCAAATGAAGATCCTTTGAACTTTATTCGGGATTTCTACTCCACCCTCAACACTTTTCCATTGGGAGGACTAACAGAGGACCAGTTGAGGATGAGATGTTTCCCGTATACATTGAAGGACAGGGCAAAGAGCTGGCTTATGATGTTGCCCGAAAATTCTTTGACAACTTGGGAGCAAGTTTATAACAAGTTCATGGGCAAGTTTTATTCACATCAGAAGACAGCCGAGTTGAGAGGGAAGATTGCTACATTCACTCAATTTGATGGAGAGCCATTTCATGAGGCTTGGGATAGATTTAAAATGTTATTGATCCAGTGTCCACATCATCACTACCCACTTCAACTTCTGAACCAGTTTTTCTATGATGGTTTAACTCAGCAATTTCAGAATACAGTTGATAATGCAGCTGGGGGAGCCATGGGAGAAAAGACAGCTGATGAAACTTATGAGATCTTTGAGATGTTGGGAGCTAATTCTCAACAAAAAAGTGTAAGGGGAAGAAGTAAAGGGGTGAACCAATTGGAAGCCAATAGTGAAATGGTAAATCAGATAGCTGAGTTAACAAGGCAAGTTCAGATGCTGAACATGAAGAACAATATTTCTTCATCTACTCAAGAAGCGTGTGGAATCTGTGGAACTTTCGGGCATGGAGCAAATATATGCCCCTCTGCATATGAGACTTATGGGAATGAAGCTGAGCAGGTCAATGTTATGGGAGGATTCCAACCAAGGGCCCGAAATGATTCTTACTCCAACACTTATAATCCTGGTTGGCGGAATCACCCAAATTTTTTCTGGACAACAAATAATTCTCAACAGCCTTTCTATTTGCTCCAGAGACAGAACCATTACAAGCTTTTATCCAAGTCAGTGCTAAAAATCAAGAGATGACCAACAAGAGGCTGGATTCCTTAGAAGCATCTTTTAAGAAAGTGGAGACTCAAGTGGGACAACTTGCACAACATATGCAGATTCAACAAAAAGGGAAATTCCCAAGTCAACCTGAGTAGGCACAATCAGTGACTGTTCTTAGAAGTGGTAAGGAAATTAACAATAATGTTGAAAATGATTCTGTTAATGCAGGTGACCAAGAGAACAAGGAGGAAGGAGAACCAGAGAACAAAGGTGCTGGGGATAAATCAATGAAGAAGTCCCCTTCAGCAGATTTACACAAGGCAAGCAATCCATACCGGTCACCTATACCATTTCCCAGCAGGTTGAAGGATGATAAACCAGATAAGCAATTTTCTAACATCTTCAACATGCTATCTAAGGTAAGTATTAACTTACCTTTACTGGAAGCAATAAAGAACATGCCGGCTTATGTCAAATTCTTCAAAGAGCTGATCACCAAGAAAAAGAGGTATGAGTCGAATGAAAAGGTGATAGTTTCAGAGGTAGCTAGTGCTGTTCTGCAGCATAAACTACCTCCCAAACTAAAGGATCCTGGTAGCTTTATAATTCAAATTACTGTGGGGAATGGAAAGGGGACTGAAGACATGTGTGATCTAGGAGCAAGTGTAAATTTGATGCCTTATTCTGTGTATAAAGAATTAGAACTAGGGGAACTTAAACCAACCAAAATGGTATTGCAATTAGCTGATAGATCTCTTAGATTCCCGAAAGGGGTTATAGAATATGTGTTAGTTAAGGTTTGGAGGGTTGATAGTACCTGTGGACTTTATAGTTCTTGACATGCAAAAAAGTAACCCTACACCATCAGCACACACTATTTTGCTGGGTAGGCCTTTTATGGCTACTACCAACACTTTAATAGATGTTAAAAATGGTAAATTATCAATGACTGTCTTGGGTCAAACTGTTGATTTTTCTATTTTTAACACTTCTCCCATTCCTACAACTGCTTTATATGACGATTGTTCTTTAATTAATTGTGTTGAAGCAGTTGTTTCAGATATTTTCTTACAGACAGATTCCCCAGATAACTGACCTTAGAAGAGGGGGCTAAACCAGTGAGGGAGACCCAAAGGTGCCTTAACCCAAAGGCATATGAGAGCTCGAGGAATTATAAGGATCACACTAAAGCACTTCATGACAGATTTATTGTGCGACAGACATTGAGTCCAGGTATGAAAGTTTTACTTTTTAATTCTCGACTCCGTCTATTTCCAGGTAAACATAAATCTCGATGGAGTGGTCCTTTCGAGGTAACTAAGGTATGTTCTTCTGGTGCCATTGAATTGCTTAACTCTTGAACCAATAAGACTTTTAAAGTAAATGGACAAAGAGTTAAACCATATAAAGAAAGATTTCATGAAGTGAGGATCATTGGCAGCACTTTGATCCATGATTCCTAAGTCTTGCAGTAATGTCCAGCTTTATGACATTAAAGAAGCGCTAAATGGGAGGCAACCCATCGGTTTGCATTTCTTTTTCATAGTTATAATTTTATATTTAGCAATTTTGATTTTATGTTTAGTTTAAATAAATGGAAACCCTAAGGCTCTCTTTTATTTTGTTTTTGAACATTTGTGTTTGTGATGAAAAGTTAGGGTTTTGCCTCACCAAGGTACGATGGAAGACAGGTTGTACTTAACTCTTTCTCTTTATTATTCTTGTTTTCCATTGAGGACAATGTAAATTCTAAAGTGTGGGGTAATCTTTTAGTTTTTCTTTAATTTTTGTTTTGTTTGTCTTGGTGTGTTTTATTGTGTATTGTGCATGGCATAATTGTCGAAAACTTATTGATTTTTTCTGTGATTCTAGCATTATAGTTGAGACTTTAGTATCGGCATAGAAATGAGCATTTGAATTCATTCAGGATCAATTTTCACATTCTGCAATTCATGACATATAAATTTTTGTGAACTCACCTTTGTGAGTTTTGAGCCTCATAAATTTGATAGTATAGTCAATTGATTTTCTTTTCTTAAGTGTGCACCTTCATGATTTTGCATCTCTAGAGCTTACTTTTGCATACTAATTGAACTTACATTATGATTTTATCTCAAGTTTTAAAATGATAAAGGCAAATTAGGTTAGCCCTTTAGCTTAAAAAGACTTCCCTTAATATTGAATTCCTTAGTGAGCCAAGTTGAGCCTTTGACCTTTTCTTGATTGATCAACACAATTCATAACTCAACTTTTTCTTATTATCATTATACCTGCATTAAGGAATGAAGTTTCTTATAATATGACAATAGGGTGGTTTGATTCAAAAGTGTGGGGTAAGCAATTAAAAAAATTGGTATTTTTATTTGGGGTTGAAATGCATACTTTGCACATTGTATTTGACTAAGAGTTGATTATTCTTTTCCTCTTCATTTTAAGCTAGATGTTTCATGCAAGTTTATATTTTGTATATATATATATATATATTAAAAAAAAGGATGATAAAAATAAAAGAAAAAGAAAAAGAGAAAATAAAAGAAAAGATATGTATATATACAAAATTCATATATTTTCTCGCATTAGAGGAATGTCGACTCAAGTATTTTTCTGTAAGTATGCAAGTATGTGAAAGTATCAAGGGTTGGTGAGTATACCATTTGAGGGAGTTGTGAGTTTCTTAGCAAGAGTATTGTCTAATTTAGATACTCCGTTTCTTGATGCTCCAGCTTAAATGTCTTTTCTCACACCTTTACCTTAGCCCCATTACATCCAAATGAAAGGCCTTCAGATTATTTCTTGAGAAAATCGGTGAGGGAGATTGGATAATTAAGCAAGTTTATGGTAGTATGCAGTCATGAGTGGTTTGAGTGATTAACCTTTGAAATCGAGTGAAACACTTAGAAGAGAGATAAGATTTGTATGTCTGGATTAATGAATGAGTTAAGAAAATCTTGATTGAAGGAAATTGCAATTATTTATGTCTGAGTCTTGAAGGATTTTATCTTATATACTGGAATTATAGTTAAGGTTGTTTGAGTTTTTAATTTATGCCATGTGAATTTGCTTGAGGTCAAGCAAAGTTTTAAGTGTGGGATAGTTGTTTTATTAGTTTTTATTATAGATTTGTGTCTTATTTATTATGATAATTATTGTTTTATTTAGGTATTTTGTAGCTTTAATCGGTTTATTTAGTGTTTTCATTAATTTTGGTAGTTTTAGTTTATTTCGGTGTTTATGTCGTTTTTGTCCTATTTTTAGTGTGTGTTTATGTTTTGTTGGTTAATGTTCATTTAATTTCTGTTTAAAGTTTGTTTCAAGTTTTGTTTTAGATTTAATATGCAAGGAACCATGCTAAGGAAGGAAAAAACTAAGGAATCAAGAGGAAGAAATCAAGACACAGTAGCTGACACATGCAGAGGACACGGCCAAGCCACTGGCCGTGTCCCATATCAAGATAAAGAGAAGCCACAAGACACAGAGAGGGACACACTCAAGGGACACGGCCAAGTCATTGGCCGTGTCCCTCCAAAGAAGCTCAGACACGGCCAAGTTGCTCAAGCTTGGCCGTGTTTCACTTAAATCCAAAGCAAAGAAGAAGAAACTCTCACAGAAGCAAACACAAGCAAGGGACACGGCCAAGTCACTGGCCGTGTCCCTCCAAAAAAGCTCCAACACGGCCGTGTCTCATCCAGCTTGGCCGTGTCTCACTCAAGTCCAAAGGAAAGATCAAAAGCAAGCAGTAGTGAACACAAGCAAGGGACACAGCCAAGTGCACCCACCAAACAAAGAGAAGACAGCTTTCATTACAGAATGGGGCACTTTCTGCTACAGGGTTATGCCTTTTGGATTGATAAATGCAGGGGCTACCTACCAAAGGATGGCGACAACAATCTTTCATGACATGATTCATAAAGAAGTAGAAGTGTATGTTGACGATATGATTGTCAAATCAAAATCTCCAGAAGAGCATGTTGAAGCACTTGAGAAGTTTTTCCTTAGACTTCGCAAGTACAATTTGAAGCTTAATCCTGCAAAGTGCCTCTTTGGTGCAACTTCAGGCTTATTTTTGGGATATTTGGTCAGCAAGAAAGGAATAGAAATTGATCGAGTAAAGTCAAAGGCTATTTTGGAAAGGCCTCCACCAAGAACAGAAAAGGAGATTCGAGGTTTGCTAGGTAGATTATAGTATATCAGTCGATTCATATCGCAGTTGGCAGAGACTTGCGGTCCCATCTTTAAGCTACTAAGGAAAGGTGCTTCACAAGAATGGAATGAAGACTGCCAGAAGGCCTTTGATAAGATCAAAGAATACTTGTTAAGTCCACCAATTCTGCAACCTCCCAGAATGGGAAAACCTCTGCTCTTGTATTTGTCTGTAACAGATGAAGCCATGGGTGCAATGCTAGCTCAAGAGGCCGAAGGTACAAAGGTGAAAAATGCAATTTACTACCTCAGCAAAAGGATGCTGGACTATGAGTTAAAGTATAACAAGATTGAGAAGTTGTGTTTAGCGTTGTATTGGGCTTGCACGAAGTTACAGCACTACTTGTCTTCTTACACTACTTATGTCATCGCAGAACAGAGTCCCTTGAAATTCCTTATGGAGAGGCCTGTTTTGGACAGTAAAATGGCAAAGTGGGTGTCAACATTGGCAGCCTTTGACTTAAAATTCATTCAAAGAAAAGCTGTGAAAGGTGGGGCAATAGCTAACCAGTTAGCAGAATTACCCGTAAAAGACGAGATGCGAGAAATGAATTTCCCTGACGAAGACCTCTTGAATGTGGAAAGGAGTGTTTGGGAGATGTACTTTGATGGGGCATCCAATTATCATGGAAATGGAATTGGGGTTGTGTTCAAAACTCCTTGTGGAGAATACATTCCATTTGCAGTTAAACTTGACTTTAGCTGCACAAACAATGAAGCTGAATATGAAGCTTGCATCAATGGGCTTGAAGCTTCCCTGGATTTGGGGATTAAGAACCTAAAGGTCTATGGTGATTCTATTTTAATAGTATCACAAGCTTTAAGGAAATGGAAGATAAGAGAAGAGTGTTTGGTTCCTTACCTACAACGCCTTGATCATTTGGCACAACAATTCGATGATCTGTCCTTCGAATATCTCCCAAGAGCAAAGAATCAGTTTGCTAATGCCCTGGCTACTTTAGCTTCCATGGTCAATATCAAGGGGGGGAAAGTCATTCGTCCATTGAAAGTTCAGCTTCAGAAACAACCCGCCCATATAATGTACTTGGCCGATGGTAAGCCATGGTTTTGGGATATCAAGAGTTATCTCAAGGATGGAAGTTATCCGAAGGGATCATCAAAGGTTGATCAGAGGGTAATAAGGCAGCTAGCCACGGGTTACATTCTTAATAGAGATATCCTCTACAAAAGAAGTTGGAATGGAATGCACCTAAGGTGTGTGAATGAAGCAGAGGCTAAGCGGATAATGGAAATGGTACATGGTGGCAAATCAGGACCGCATATGTATGGGATCGCCTTGGGTCGAAAAATAGCCAATCTAGGATATTATTGGTCTACCATGAATACAGACTGTGTGGCATTTGTGCAAGAATGCCATCAGTGTCAGATATTTGCTAAGCTGCAGAAGCGACCTCCCGTTGCCCTGAATCCGATCACTTCTCCATGGCCCTTCGCTACTTGGGGAATAGATATAATTGGCAAAATACATCCAAAAGCCTCGAATGGACATCAGTTTATCTTGGTAGCAGTGGATTACTTCACAAAGTGGGTTGAAGCAGCTTCCTATGCAGAATTAGACGCCAAAAGGGCAGCACAGTTTGTCCGAACCAACATCCTTTGTCGGTACGGAACGCCATTTGAGATTATCACTAATAATGGAACTCATTTACAAGCAGAATTTGCTAGACTCTTGAAGGATAAGAAGGTCCAACACCATAAGTTCTCTCCTTATAGACCTCAAACAAATGGAGCTGTAGAAGCAGCAAATAAGTCTACAAAAGGTGATCATACAAAAAATGATCAAGGAACATAGGGGTTGGCATGAGAAGTTACCACTGGCCTTGTGGGGATATAGAACATCAATTAGAACTCCTACTGGGGCAACCCCGTATTCACTGGTGTACGGAATGGAAGCAATACTCCCCATTGAACTGGAAGTTCAATCGGCGAGAATAATTCAAGAAAATCAGATAAATGAAGCTGAATGGATCAGCAATTATCATCATCAGTTGTTGGGTTTGGATGAAAAAAGACTTCATGCTCTACATCAAATTCAAGGGTACCAAAGGCGAATGGCTAGGCATTTCAACAAAAAGGTCAAAAACCGAAAGTTGGAAGAAGGCTGTTTGGTCCTAAAAGAAATCAGAGCACCTGTTTCAGATCCTCGTGGGAAGTTTCGTCCTCATTGGGCGGGACCCTACATTTTGAAGAAAATACTTTCCGGCGGAGCCGTCATCTTAACTAATTTGGATGGGTTAGAATTCACAAATTCATGTAACATGGATCAGTTAAAGAGATATTATGTATAAAGAAGCACTCAAAAAGGAACTACATTATACCTGATTCTCGCAAACTAATTCGAGATATGTAGGCAGCTCTCCTTGAGCACGGTCTAAATTTTAATAAAAATCATTGATTCATTTTTCTTTTGCCAACATAAAAAAAAGAGAGAGAAAAGAAAAGAAAGAAAAATCCCGCTAAGTCGAAAACCCACAAAGGGCGGCTTAGGCAATAGTGGGGCCCGCTAAGTCGAAAACCCGCAAAAGGTGACTTAGGCAAGAATGGGTAAGAGCTCGCTAAGTTAAAAATCCGAAAGGACGCTTAAGCAAAAATCATAGCAAGTAAATAAAGTAGATAATGCTTGGAAAGCAAATAAAAGAGTCATTCCAAAAAGAGTCATTCATTCCGAAAAGAGTCATTCATTCCAAAAAGAGTCATTCATTCCATGAAATATCAAACCAATCAAAAGAGTCAAACCATAAGTCCAAAACGTCAAATGAACCAAAAAGGTAAAAGCAATCCAAAAAAGCAGACAATAGAGTCAACCCTAGGGTCTAAATCCTACGCCTCCTACGTGGGGCAGAGTCTTCGATATCTTCCTTAGCTCCGGAACTCTCTGCAGCATCTATCTTCTCCTCGTTAAGAGGAACCACCTCCTCTCCCTCCATCTCCTGCAGCAATGCATGCCTCATTGGCTTTTCAATTGGCCAAACTTCGGCTATAAACCAAGTCCTATACTCTAGAGTAGGCTGGACAAGGGAAAGCACTACAAAAGGCCTGATCATCTGATGGTTCCTAACCCAATTTTGAAGAACAGCTCGAGTAACTCCGGGAGTAATAGGGGCAGTAATAGTAAACCCAACAGGAAGAGGAACCCTCTGATCAATCCCCATTTGCCTAAGGACGCGAGAAGCACTATACCATGTACTATGAGTGAAACCAAGAAGGTAGACATGGTTATGCATTGCATTTGCCTCCATGAAGCGAGAAATTCCATACCAAGAGATGTACCACAGCAATTCTTCTGGTCCAAGCTCATACAACCAGATAATCCACCTGGTCATAGAAGGAAAAGAAACCTGGATTCTTTTAATACGATACTGAGAAGGGTTATAAGTCAAGGCATGGGGAGCGGCAACCACTCTGAGATGGTCTCTCAGCCAAACCTAAAAAAAAATAGATCCTTTCTATTTACAAAGGAAAAAAAATGATAAGAAATAAAAGGTATAACAAAATTACCTGAAGAATGATCAGAGTAACAGTCCAATCTTCAAATCCAAGTGCAGTTCTGTCAAGACTCTGAATAGTCTCAGCCAGAATCATACCACCAATGCAGTTAAGTTCTTCCATCTGCCTAATCATGGGGCAAAGCTTTAAATCTCCAAAGCCAGGGTCACGGTTGAAAAGAAACCCAGCTAACAGGCAGAAAACAAAAGCTCGCATCCTATGCTTCAGTTGAATCTCATCTTCAAAATTAGCAGTCAGGAATGCATCAATCAAAGGAAGCAGCATCGCCTTATTCCCATCCACAATCATAGCTTGAGCTTGAGGCCTTGTAAAGTTGAAAAGCCTCTGAAAAGACCCCACATAGCCAACTCGAACCTCATGCCTTACAAGAGGGGCATTTGGGCCACATCCAATAATTGAGCAGAATTCCTCAAAAAGAGGACACATCTCGTCCATCCGGGCACCAAATATGAAGACGTGAGCTTGGGGATCCTAAAATCTAATACAAGCATGCAAGAAATCCCAATCTACAGCTACGCCTCTAAGAGTGGCAACAGCTTTCAATCCATATCTTCCCATGTTGATCCTTTCAACATTATGGAGGCTCTTGGTCCATTTATGCATCAAATGGTTAAAAAGAGGGTTCATTGTTGAGGAAAAAAATAAAAATCCTACAGTAAAAAACCTGTTTTCTGGCTTGAAAGTCATAAAAATACACTGCATTTCCGTTTTTTATATATACTGCCCTGGACCCAGATGGCGGTTCAACCGCTGCCTCAGCGGTCCAACCGCTGCCTCGGCGGTCCAATCGCCACCGACCCAATTTCAGTTCCTTTTTTTTTGCTGTTTTGTGAAATTCTTGTGTTTTGGACCTATTTAGGCCCTGTTAGGTACTATTTTTAGGGTTGTTTCAGGGATTTTCTGAAAATAAATTTCTATAAAACAAGCATCATACATACATGTTTGCTGTCAATGCTAACAAATAAGTGCAGGTTCGTATCTAAGTTCAAATAACAGGTGGAAAACATGGAAAGTACAAAGTACAGAAGGAATATAATCCATTTACAAAAGGAAAAAAAAACAAATATGAAAAATCAGCGTCGGGCTCTCCGTCTTTGCGGCCTGTCTTGCCTCTCATAAGCACTATCAGTCCAAGCGCCAGACAGCACATCCAACAAAGCAGTGATCAGTGCCGCCATGTCAGCAATTAGGCCCGCAGGTACCTGCAAAAAAGCATAGAATCAAAGTCAATTTCAAGAGAACTTTATGAATCTTTTTCATGAAAAGTTCTAAAAGAATACCTGAGTGATGTGAGCAAGGCTCCAATATGGTACACCCTCCACACTGATCGGTCGGGTCATCCAACCGTCGGGTGTACTATAACGAATATCATAAGGCAACCTCAGGTCGGCCAAAGCAGGGTCCAATTGACCGGTAGCCGCAAGAATAGATGGGGGAGGCCTCAAATGTGATGAACTGCCACTTGCTCCAGTATATGATGGGCTAGTTCTGAAAGCAGAAGCCTCGGCCCTAGAGGAAGAAGGTCTGTCAGCTGGCCGGCTGGTAGAGGGATGGTCTTCCGAAGTGCTAGTAGTGGGAACTGAAGAATGGGAGGACCGATGAGGTGGTGCAGGGTCGAACCGTGTCCCAATGCATGGCATCAGTCGCTGAAGGCAGTAGAAATCATAATCATCATCTAGGACATAGGCCGACTCGAAGGGATCACCCTCATATTGGGATGTAGTGATCGGCAGAAGCGTCAGAGATAGCATATCATCAGGGGGATCCAGTGGAGCTGCACGGAAACCGGCGATCTGGAAAGTCACTCTCTCAGCGAGATAATACCGTCGATACTCTGGATGGGGAAGTATGAATCGACGGCGAGTCAGGAACTGTGATCGCTGAAAGCTGTGATCTTGAACAATCCACTCTGACAGCCGACTAGACATCGCTGTAAAGACAACCTATAAAAATTTATTATGTTAGTGAATCATTTTCTCTAATACAATAAATAAGGATGAGGATAAAGTATTTACCGAGTCCATGGAGCAGCTGTCGAAGAATGATCTCAGTTCTCTGATAGGAAGCTTCCTCTTTGGTGCTTCTATCCTCTCCCTATACCATCTCCAAGCAATGGGAGAAAGAGGATCTGCAGGGGCAGGTAGCTCACAAAGGAAAGGGGATACACCAGGAAAGTACTCGTAAGCCCAAGTCTGAAAAAATGAAGAGGACATCAGAATTGGTGTATGTCAACATATATAAGATAAGGGGAAATATTCTTTACATTACCTCCCATAAGTAGTACAGGCCGCATGGAGCAATGCGGGTATAGCAGAGATCTGACATGCCGTCATACAATCTACACAGCATCATGCTAGCCCAATCGTATGTCTGAAGTCGTGTCAGGTCGAGTAGGCTCTTCAGCACATTGAGACTCACTGCGTCCTTCCTGTTTGCTAAGAAGGAGCTAGAAAACAGGAGAATCAGGGCAAACCTGGCCACCTGGGCAGCAGTAAGATCGCCTACCTCATAGTGAGCATAGATGCCTGGCGCCTGCTCTGCAAGCCACTTCCGCTGAATGCAGCGAGGTGCGTGATGTCGAGGATAGTCGACCCCGATAAAAGCAACCATGTCGGCTGTAGGAATGTCTTGCCGCCAGTCAGCATAGAACTCCACCATCTCAACGCCAAAGGGAATCCTGAAAATGACGAAAAAGTCGGTAGGCGTCATCGTCATCTCTCCCCAAGCAAAATAGAAGGTATCAGTAGTGGGCCATCATCGCTCGGTCAATGCGCAAATCAGCTCCCTGTGTATATCTCTGCCCACATCTATGGTCCTCAAACGGTGGAGGAAAGAGGAAAGCAGGTCTGATAAGATCCTCCACCGGATGCCCGGCATAAAAAATGTGAGCCGGAATAGTGCTCATAAGACTCTCGGCGATAGATATCCTAATCGTAATGTCCTAAAAAAAAAGGATTTTCTAATTCATTATTGGGAATAATTTGGGGGCAACTTCAGAAAAATTTAAGTTCCTTCCCCAGTGGGGTTTGACTTCCTAGAGAATTTATTTCTAAGTTCTTTACTGGAAATAAATAAAATTCCTAAGCATGCATACTAGATGAGTAAAGGGGAAGGTACTTACCTCATAGGAGCCGGTCCGGGAGCTGTGCTTCTCCTCCTCGAGTAAAAGATTGTAGGGAGGGAGTGGGATGTCGAAGTCCTCTAGGCCAGAGAAATCCATCGTCGAGAGAAAGTTAAGAGGAAAGGAAAGAAGAAGAAGGAATGAAAGTAAATGAAAATGAAATAGAAATGAGCCTATTTATAAGGAAAAGGTGAAAACGCGGGTCTTGTGCACCTTGCTCAAAATTCTCGTTTTTGACGACCACTAAGCCCCATAAATCATTTTTATGGACCCCCAGTGGGGGGCAATTGTGAATACTCGAATTTTGAGGCTTGGAAAGCTGATTTCTCCAGACCGCAAAATGCCGACTCAGACTGGGTGACTTTGGAAAAGTTCACCGGAGATATATCGATATGGTACTTGAAATGTCTGGAACGATACGTGGATCGTAGAAATGGTCTCGAAATATTTTTTGGAGGTCCGTAGCTCCCGAAAAATCAGTTTGAGCGAAAATCGTGTGAGCTGATGTGTTTTTTTTTTGGAGGCTGAACCGCCGCATGCAGCGGTCCAACCGCCGTGACCAACGGTTCAACCGCCGCACGCCGTGGTTCAACCGCCGCCTAGGTTTCAACCGCCGACTTCCTCTTTTAGAAGTCCAACCGTTGTACACAGCGGTTCGACCGCCGTGTAGGGTTTCAACCGCCGCCCTTTTTTCCTCTTCTGGCAAGTCAACCGTCGTCCACGGCGGTTCAACCGCCGGGACCAGCTTGGTCCGATTTTCACTATAAATAGCCCAAGAACAGTCAAAAAAGGGCCCCCGGCTTCATGTCGACGAACTCCTTATTTTTCTATACGCTTAGGCGCTTCTCTTCTACTCTTCTTTGCATAAATCTAACCTTGTGCTGCAGGAGTCAACTCAAATTAGATCAAGAAAGCAGGAATCAAGAATCATAATCCAAGGTCCAAGAAAACAAGATCTGGAGCTTCGAAGTGGGAAAATCCTAAGCAAGGTAATATCCTAATTCATCCTTTGTCAATTCAAGCATGTCATAAGCATTACACCTTCTTCTTAATTTCTTTTTGGTCAAAGACCTAATCCTTTTAGGTCTAAGGCCTAATTAACTAATCAATCGATCTTTCGGCATTAAGCCATGAATCAATCAACCCTTTTGGCCAAAGGCCTAAAATTTGCATCCTTTTGGTACAAAGTACCTAAATTTCACAATTTTACACTAAGTGCTAATTAAATCTCACAATGTACAAAGCATACACACACACATGCATGAAGCATAATTCTTATCGCCTTTGAATAGGCACTATCGAACTACATGGGCTTTGATCTCCCATTCAAACGGGGGTATGTAGGCACATTTTGAGATTCACCTCAAATAGCAAGTCCATAATCTACTAACAATTTGTTTGTCATTTTCCTTGTTTTTTTAGGTTTGTTTCTTTTTTACAAGTTAATTAAATACATGACATAGTCCCCGAATTCTCCTTGGGTTCGTAGATTAGAAACCTTTACATTGGATGCATTATTGGAGTCAAACAAGGGTTTTCTTAGTTTTACCCTTTGAACAAAAAAAAAACTAAGTGTCGACTCCCAACAACAAGTGAATGTTCATCCAAATCTTTAGTGAAAAAAATTCATCATAATTGCATTTAGAAGTAAAAACTTTCTTCCAGAAATATATTAGTGAAAAAAATTTAAATGACAGTATAATATTTATTGGCTAAGATTTTTTATCTCACGAAATTTCAATTTATAGTGTCAATATCATTTATCATCACTAATTTATTAAGTAGAAAAATGACAATATCAATTTGTCGCTATTAATTATATATCATGATAATACTTTAATTTGTCTCCATTATATTTGAAGGTAGATAATTTATTCTAAAAAATATTAGTGAAAAATTTTTGAATGACGATATAATATTCATTAGCTATGATTTTTTATGTTACAAGATTACAATTTAAAATAATAATATTATTCACCATCTCTAATTCCTTGAATAAAAAGGAATAATATAATTTTATCACTCATAATCATATATTGTGACAATACATAAATTTATAACTATTGCATTTTGATGGTATTGTAATTAATATTTCAATAACTATTTTAATAAATAATTGTATCATGGATATATATATTCATAATACCACTATCTCCCTCAAATCATGAATAGTTAAACATTTTTACAATCTCAGTATCTCATATTCGATATCATATTTTTAAATTTTTTTATTAATTTTAGCTTATTCACATGTTAATAGCTTAATTTTTTAATATTATATTCATTTATATAAATTAATTTTTATGTCATTTTTTATATAATAATTATTTATTTTAATATTTATGAATGATGTATTAAAATTATATACAATCTAATGATATTTATTTTATAATATTGTAGATATTAATGTCTGTATTAAATAGATTAATTATTATTATTATTATTTTTACTTAATTAAAATTATTTTATTAAAAAATATTATTTTTATTATTTGTAGAAAAAAATATTAATTTTATTTATAAAAATTATTATTCTTATTAAAAATTATTATTTTCATTAAAAATTATTAAAATTACTTATTTTTTTTAATAAATGAAGGGGCTATCACTCTATTCATTAAAAAAAGATAAATAAAATTTTATTAGATAGGACAATCTCACCCATCATAGAGGCCCATAGGACTTACACCATAGCAGAGGGAGCTCGTGAATCATAAGTAGGACTGAAACTCTAAAAAGAGCACCTACTGCGGGTGCTCTTAGGATTATGATTTATATATATTATTTTTTAAAATTAATAAAATTGACCTCTTCTCACCTTAAATACTATATAGCTATTTATTAATTCTAAATATTTAATTATGTGGTCGTGATTATAAAAAAAAAAAATTAAATATTTAATCATGTGACTACTCAAAAAAAAAGCCAAATAATATTAATTATTGAGATTTTTCAAAAATGTTCAAAAAATTATTTTTAAAAATACTAACTTTTCTCTTTTATTTAAAAAAAAATACTCAATTTTCAGTATCAATTTAAAAAAAATACCCTTTTGGAGGGAAACATCTAATAATTTCTAGTATGCTAAAAACATACTCCACTTTTAAAGATATGCATTTAGTATATATTAAAAATATTAAAAATATAATAAAATAGTAAAGTATTAAAAAAAAGTTAAAAGTGGCATATAGTATAATTTTCCTTTAATTATTTAGACATATAATTTTAAAATAACATTAAAAGTTACTTTTTTTAAGAAATAAAATTTTTAATCATACTTTTTACAAAATGACAATAATTAATTTTAGAAAATGTAATTTTACTCTCCCATTTTATATTCTTTAACCCTGCAAATTTCCTTAAAATTACATTTTTTTTAAAAAAAATTTAGATTCAATTGTAATGCATTTTTATTTTTTATTTTTTTGGTGCAGTGGATTCAATTACACTATATTTTTTTAGCAATTGTAGAGGTTATGAGTGAGAATTGAAATAACAACAAAAAATAATACACACACAAAATTAATAACGGCTAATTATACCTACATTTCGGGACTTGCTGCAGATTATTTTATTGAAGGGAGAAAATATTCAAAGTGTTTACAACACTCACAATTCACACCCAAAATTTTACTCAAGAATTTTTCTTCATAAAATTCTTTTACAAGCTTCTTTTTTTTTTAGTTTTTCTCTCAAATTTTCTTAAACTCTTAAACTCTCTAATTTTTGGGATGATTTTTCAAATGATATATAAGAGGTTTATATAGGTTTCAAAAATTAGGTTAGTAAAATGTTAATAATGGTTAGGCACCTAAATGTTTGAAAAAATTAGGCACCTCCATTTTTTATAAAAATAAACCTCCATTCTTGACCAAAAAAAAAAATACTTTCATTTTCGACTCTTCAAATAGTATAATTTTTTAACAATCTCACACTTGAAAACTGATTTCAATCTGTTTTCACACCTCGATATGTGCAGTAGATCTTTCCAGTCTTGTTACTCTTGCACAACTTCAATTCTTAATAGTCATCATCTTTGTCAACATATCTGTTGGATTCTTGCTTCCTTCAATTTTCTTCAGTATTAGCACTTCATCCTCCAATAGAGTTCTAATGAAGTGATAACGAAGTCCAATATGCTTGGTTCGATAATGAAATACTGAATTTTTTGCCAAGTGTATCGCACTTTGGCTATCACTATATAAGACATTTCTTCTCTTATTGAATCTCAACTCAGTTAACAAACCTTAAAGTCATATCATCTCTTCACTGGATTCAGTCACTACCACATACTCAGCCTCTATAGTGGATAGGGTGACAATCTTCTATAACTTCAACATCCAACTAACAGCTGTATTTCCAACAGTAAATATATAACTGGTGGTACTTTTTTTGGTGTTTGACTTCACCTCCAAAATGTTCATCTACGTAGTTTTGTACTTTTAACTCTCCTTTACCAAAGTACAAATATTTTTCTATAGTACCTCGTAGATATCTCAAAATTTATTTTACTGCTTTCCAATGGATTTTTTCTGGATTTGACATAACTCTGCTAACAACTCTTACTGCATAGCCAATGTCTGGTCTTGTACAGACCACTGCATACATCAAACTTCTAATGGCTGAGGTGTAAGAAACCTTAGCCATGAGTTCTCTCTCTTCCTCCGTCTGAGGAAATTGATCATTGGATAGACGAAAGTGACTGACCAAGGGTGTGCTGACTGACTTGGTATCACCCATATTGAATCTCTGTAAAACACAGTTGATGTACTCTGCCTGAGATAACTACAAAAATCTTTTCTGCTTATCTCTTGTGATTTGCATTCTAAGAATCTTCTTTGGTTGACCTAAGTCTTTCATGTCAAATTCCTTTGACAATTGCTGCTTCAACCTTCTGATATTCTTCATATCTGAACCTGCTACTAACATATCATTGACATAAAGTAATAAAATAATATAACTGGAGCTATATCTCTTGAAGTAGTAACAGTGATCAGCATTGGATCTCTAGAATTCTTCCTTGTGCATGAAGTCGTCAAACTTTTTGTACCACTATCTTAGGGCTTATTTCAGGCCATACAAGCTCTTCTTAAGTCTGCACGCCATATTTTCTTTCCCTTTTCTAAGAAACCATATGGTTGGTGCATATATATCTCCTCTTCCAACTCTCCACTTCACAACGGGAGCAAAAATGTCAGTGTAGTCAATTTCTTCCTTCTGCTAGAATCCTTTAACAATAAGTCGAGCTTTGTATCTCTTAGAACCATCATACTCTTCTTTCACCCGATATACCTATTTATTGTGAAGTGCCTTCTTCCCCATGGGTAACTCAGCTAGTTCCCATGTCTGGTTATATATTAGAGACTTCATCTCATCTTGCATGACAAGCTCCTTTTTGCTAGCATCTCTAGTCTGACAAGCTTCATTATAACATTTACGCTATCCTTGATTAGTGAGCAATAAATAGTTCATGTATCTCTTAGCTTCATAATTGAATGGCTAAGAAATGGCATAAATTGAATCTGAGATCTTCCACCTAGCTTCATGTACGGTAATCCTCATAACTGGGCTCTCAGCAGTATGGTAGACCTCAATTTCAGGCACTCTTAATCCCACCAAGCTCCTCATATCTGGCAGACACTTCACCGACACATCCACAAATTACACTGACACAGGTTTGAATTTGTCTCCCTACATCAACTATAAATAGGGGGTCACCCCCACAGGTAAAAAGGTTCTCTCTCCTCTATTTACTCTTTATTTATTTAGACCGATCAAGCTCTGACTTAGGTATCGAAGCCTCTTTCTAGGGAGTGTGAGCACCTCATTTTTTGTATTGTAGGTGAGAGATCCACAGAACAGCACAACTCGAGCTCGAGCTACAGAAAATAGGACCATCCCCTGAGGAAAGCCCCATCATCAGTAGCGCAACGAGCGTGGACAGGCTATTCCTTAGTAAAGGCAATAAAATCTCAGGTACGTCTCATAGCTCTTGCAAGAAAAGTACTCTAACCATGCATTGCTTTAATATTTCGTACTATAGCGCTCTTGTGCACTAAACACTCATAACATGTTCCTACACTGAACTCACATAACGTTCTTGCTCATATTATAAAATTCAACATATGCAGCTCACCGTGCCTTGCACACTGAGACTTATAGTGCCCTAGTTGCACACTCAACTACTTTTCTCCATGTTGTAATATGAAGCAATATTATATTCTCATAATATACTAAACTGAATAGACCAAGCTCTTTACGAGCAAATAAGCATATAAAAGTAATGAATTGGGTTAAATCAAGCAATAAGAATAATTTAATATACAATACCAAATTGTTTAATGCCCTTGCGTACACCGAATGTGTAATATTTGTTCATACATCATAGTGCCCGCGGGAACATCAACCTTATATCATTGATTTGTATGTTATAGTGTCTTCGCCCACACCGAACTGCTTTATCGCTTTCTCATTCATTGACTTACTTGTAGCACCTTCATGTGCATCACTATTGTATCCCTTTGTAGATAGTCGAGCTTCTACTCTCTAACCGAGCATCAATGCTCTTATTATAAAAATTTATATTCATTTTCCACACTTGTAAATTTGGGGGCATGTATAATGCCACTTTTTATATTTATTTTTGATTCCCCATTCTTTTGTAAAAGTAAGTCTCTTTCTTTCTACAAAACAAACATTAATGTATACAACTAAGCACTTTGCCTATCCTTTGAAAGCACGCCCAAGTGCTTGAGAGTAATGGCATCCCCAATACTCAAGCACTTGTACCCCTAACTGTCGAGCATCAGCACTTACGCTCATCTAAGAGCCTAGCTTTGGTACTCAGACTCACCTGAACCATGGTCAAGCTAACAATATAACTAAGATTCTACTCAAAACAAAAGAGCTTGCACAGCCCCACCAGAAGCAAGAGTTTAACTAGAATAAGAGAGCTCGATAAGCTCTTCCCGAACCATAAACATTCAAAGGCTCTCCTAAAATTCATACTTCAAAAATAGGACATCCAAACAACAGCTGCAGATAATACCTCAGACAGGTAATAACTCTACTTAGGTTTTTCATTTTTATTTTGCAAGTTCTTAAAAGTGCATGTATAAGTTCATATTATAGCATGGCATGAAATGACATTCAAGTTAACTAACCCGGCATACTTATCAATGTGCTCGACGCCCGAGCTCCAGAGCATGCATTATGACCCAAGCATAATTTTATTAATAGAAGAAAAGTTGAACACAACATCAATGTCAAGTTTGGTTTTTCACCGAGCCCTTAGGTTATACAAACAACGTATCGCATAAAAGATAAAACAAAATATAAGTATTGGACTGAGTTCAAAAGAAGACATTTCATTAATAGAAGAAAAGTTCATTACATTGGAACCCCAATTGTATAGACTGAGCATAAACAGACCCTATAGCTACCTTGCAAAATTTTTTCTTGTCTCGGACCTCATCCTCCTGGTCCTAGTCCTTTTCATCTACCTCATGTTTGGCTACTAGCTCATCGATGTTTATGTCTATTATCTAGGATAAGTCCATGTCCGAGTTCTCTTCCTTCAGCCTCGTAGCACTTATCGCTCCCCGTGACTCGACAGCTAGCCCTTTCCAAGTGGCTTCAAGGGCATCCTCTGCCAGGCACAGTTCGGCATCTTTTGCTTTTAGAGTTTCCTTTGTCGAGCGCAGCTCCTCGGTCTTGGCTCTCAGAATTCTTTGACCGAGCTTATTTTTTCAGTCTTTGCCTTCAGAGCTTTCTGAGCTTGCCTCAACTCTTCTTCCTGAACATTTAAGGACTTCTCCAGTTTCCAGCATTTTTATGATCTCTTCATCATAATTCTTCGAGGCTTGGGAAAAATAGGTTGTAATGCCCGCCACCCGATCCTCAATGGTATGGGCAAGCTGGGTGACCTGCAAATATTATTCAATTAGCTTCTATGCCTGAAATTGAATCCAACTTCAAATGTTCATATTATTCCTTATCATGTGATACATTGTCACCATCTCTTTTGCTACATCTTCAGAGCTTTTTATAGATTCTCGCACCTCTCCTTAAGGATAGCTTAGTATATTTGTCTAAGCATGTTCTAAGGTCTGGCATCCTGTACCGAGTATGGTATTGTGCAAGCCCACCAACTTTTCATTCACTGCTTCCACCAACCAAGCTATGTTGTACTGGCTGGCTAATGGTTCCTCTACCTCTCTTCGAGGCAGGGTCTCCTCCATCCTTCTGCGGGGCATGTTGTCTTCCACTTCTCTGTGTGGCTTAGTTTCTATCACCACCTCTATGTGGAGAGTCAAGTACTTTACAAGCTACTATTCTCGAGCTGTATTAGTCCCAGCAGGTTGCTCGCTCATTTGCTCGCGAGCCCTCCTTGGCTTTTTCAGAGACTCTCTTCTGGCCTCCTTCTTGGCCAAGCACTTTAACTCTCTGCTCGCTGATCCCGAGCCTCTCTTTATTCAACCAAACTCAAAGTTAGCTAAACACATAAAACATTCAGCAAAAAACCAAGTATTAAGGCATCACATACCTATCCGGTCTTCTGGCCAAATCTCCTTTGGAGGCTTTCCCAGGGGGAAGTACTCCCTTATCAGTGAAATAATATTCCTTTTTTCCCTTAGAATATCTCGCTCTATAGTCTCAAAAGTCGTAAGCTCGTCCTCGTTGAGCCTTCCTCTAGGCACTTGTTCACTGCTGGGATTGACCCACCATATGTTTTGACAACCAAACCCCTTGCAGTTCTACAAAATGAAAAATCGATCCTTCTAAGCCTTTATTAAGTCCATCTTTTCAATGAACATAACGAGCCCAAACTTTTCTTGTAAATACAGAAAATCTTTATATGCTCTATAGCATAATCTGAGTACATTGAAGACACTCAGCACTCAAGGAGTAGGAATAACCCCGAGCAACCTATATAATATCTCGAATCCAATGATTGTTCCCCATACATTGGGGCTGAGCTAACCGGGGGCAATCTTGTGGTAGTTCAGGAAAGTTCGAAGGAAGGGGAGAAGAGGAAACTGTTCCCCTAACCTCATATCCTCTTTATATATTATCATTTTATGTTCAGGTAGGGTGTTGTAGGCTCGAACATCCTCTTCAAGATTGAGCATCTTATACTCCTCTGGTATTTGGCACTTTTATTGAATTCCAATCAAGTCTATTTCTGTTATTGAGGATTTGATGTCTCTTACTCGAGCTTTTTTCCAGCTCGAGTGCACCTCCTAGACTTAAATTGCATATTCTTCCTCCTCATCAACTTGTGTCCGGCTCGGTCATTTTTATCATTGCCGACCTAGCTTCAACACGAGTCCCTTCACCCATTACACTTGGAGAGCCCACCTCTCCTACCTCCTCTAGCACAGATGAGCTAACTATTGCTCGCACCATTTTGCTACTAAAACTTTAAATACATAACCTAAAAACACAAAATTTAGAACTAACCTCTATAATCGAGCTCTCAAGTATTCGCACACAGCAAGTTAGAGTAACCGAGCTATTCTCACTTAGTCAAGTGAAGAATACCGCTTGGCCCACCCTCTATTTATAGAGAAGACTTCAGCCATTTGAATCGACATCATTAATGTATGCCACGGGAGTTATGCCTTTTTGAATCTCGCACGAACTGTTATCTCGGTTTTTGAAGTGTTACCTCACCTTTGCATGACATGTGTTATTCTGGAATATTAACCAACCCTATTTGGCAACTTCTCAGGAGAGACTAATGGTACTACCCGTGCTAACCCAGGATAATAGGGCTTTGCCCTCGAGCACTCCAAGCTCTTCCTTAAGTTCCTCGAGCTCTTATTTTTCGAGCTCCTTGAGCTCTCATTTTTCTAGCTCCTCTCTTGAGCTATATCTTGTGTTTCTCAGTTTTTTTGTAGCTTCAACCAAGCTTAGTTTGACTTTTCTAAGTCACAGGTCTTAGTTTGATATAAATGTCAAATGACCAGCTGAAAACTAGTGATAGTGCCCCTCCTCCCGAGCTCCCATGATGAGCTCCGCACTTGAGTCCTGCATGTTGTCATATAGCATCCTAGTATCATAATTCAACACATATACTTTCACAATCGAGCTCTTGTGCATGACATAACTAAGTCTTAACATAAATGTCAAAAGACTAGAGGAGAACTATTGATGCTACCCCTCCATTTACAGAGCTCTTTCACCAAGCTCCATATTCGGTCATCCTCATGACCGGGCTCTTAGTAGTATGGTAGACCTCGGTTCCAGACACTCTCAGTCCCATTGAGCTCTTCACGTCCGGCAGACACTCCATCGATACACCCACAAATTAAGCTAACATAGGTCTAATTTTGTCTCCCTATATCAACTATAAATAGGAGGTCAACCCCACATATAAAAGACTTCTCTCTCCTCTTTTTATAGGCTATTTGAATTAACCTCACACCGAGCCTGATATACTAATATAAGGGTGGTATGATATTTTGACTGGAGTATAATAATAAAAAATATTTTTTAAGCTTTATAATATAATTGTATTAATAAATTAGTAGGTGTTAATATTTTATCCAAGTGCAAATATCTTCATCAAATAAACTATCCAGAATATACTAAATCAAATGATTTGTGAAGGGTGAGTATTTGGTTGGAGAGAAATGGATCTAAAAAGAAATCAGCTAAGTAAAAAAGTAGCCACCTTAAAAATGAGTTACTCTTTTTATTTTATTTTAAGTGTAATATAAAAATTATTTTTTATTTTATTTTAAATGTTATTTTAAAAAATAAAAAAAATATATTAATTAAAAAATTTTAATATTATTTTTATTTAAATTCTCTATTTAATAAAAAAATATAAAAAATAATAAATTTTTAGATAATTCATAATAAAATTTTTATAAAATTTATAATTACTAATATCTTACCTGTGCATGCTGTTATAGTATCGGACTTAAAATTAAACTGGGAAGTATTTAACCGGGCCTCGGTTCCCGAGAAAATACAACGTACGCACGTTTATAGTATTTATCACAGCCTTTTCAGGACCTTTACTGTTTATATATTCCTTCTTCTTAACCTACACTTCTTTACCTTTCAGATCTCCACTTTCCTTCTCAAAAAATCTTATGTACTTTATATATATATTAAAATTAAGTTTATTATAAAAATCCATCTCTTTCCAAATCAACACTTAATATATAATTTTTTAATAATTTCTTAAACTTAAAATTTTCAGCTTTTAATTTAGTTAAAATATATTATTTATTTATTTTGCTTAAAAATTCGAATTTGTAAATGATGATGTATAATTGAGTCAAATGAAACCTTATATATTTATATTTTATTGTACCTTGCTCTCTTCATTTAAATAAATGGAAAATTTACAATTTTTTTCTTTTTATAATTTTAATTACAATTTTTTCTTTTTATAATTTTAATTACAGTTATATACAAATTAAAGAAATCAATTGAAAAATTAATTTTATATTCATTGTTAAAACAAAATGATTGTTCATGTTAATATATTTTTTTACTTCATTCGTAGTTTTCATTTAAAAAATATATTTTTTCTTTTTATTGCTTTATCTTTCTTCTTTTAAATTTAATAAATCAATTCTTTTCTTAGACATTATGTCTCTCATCTTAAAAAAAATCATATTTCTTTTTTTTAACCATAAAAATTCAAGAAAATAATAATTAATTTTATAAATTTATTACAGAAATGAAAATTAGAAAGAGAGATAAAGGAGATAGATAGTTTAACAGTAAATGAAAGATAAAAAATATTTATAAATTTATTTTAATTATGAATTGATATACAACAAATATTATCATAAAGTTTTGTTTGCTTCAAATAATTAATTGAGTGCATGTATATCTAAAAGTCTAATTAGGTAGAATCAATATAATTTAAAAACAAATATTATGATGATATGCTTCAAAATTAAAAAAAAAGTATTATTTTTATAGTTTCTGTAAAATAAGAGCTTGTTATTATTTATATATTTATTTTTAAAATATATATTCATTTTTTTAATTTGTAATTTTTAATTTTTACAAAGTACATTAAAATTATGAAACTATTTAATAAATATAAAATATAATTTAAAATCTAAAATTATAACTCATAATTATATCATTAACAGAAAAAAATATAAGGAAAATAATAAGTATAAATAAATTATTGGAATATAGTAAATTATTTATTGAAATAATACTAAAAATATTTGTTGTAAATTATAAAATAAGAAAATGAAATAAAATAAGAAAAATGACGAAATTTTTGAAAAGTAATATATCGGTAACATTTTATTTTATGAAATAAAAAGCTAAAATGTATTTTTTAAAACATTATAATGAAAAATATTTAAAATTTTTGAGATATATTTAATTATTTAAAAAAAATGTTGAATTATTTTCTTCTCGGTTAGAGAATTGAGATTGGCGGGAGAGACTGATTGTTGACTTGTTGTCGTTTACTTATCTCTCTCCTGCAATTGTTTTGGCCTATTGCCACCATCAAATTTTTCTCCACTTTCGCTGTATCGGTTCAAGTATTTAATACTTAAATGCAAATTGCTTTTATTTTTTCAAGAAATTTAATTTTTAAGGCATTTAAAAATGAAGTATAAATTAATTTTATTTTTTAAATATCAGCTCTAATTTTTTATATTACAAATAAATTTCGGTATTTTTTTATTTTTAGTAATTTATCTTTAAAAAAATATAATTTAACCTTTAGAATTTGTATTGTTTTAATTCAAAATTTATAAAATTATTTTTATGATCTTATAAAATTTAAAAGAATATGTTAACTATTGATTAATACAATTAAAAAAGACAATACTCATTCCATCAATAGAGATTAAAATATTATTCACAGTGAATGCGTTAAAGAGGTTGATAATTTAGTAGGAATCAACATCATCTGTCGGTTTAGTTGAATTTAAAAAGCATATCAAATCGACTATCTTCAATCAAATTAAAAAATTCATCTTTTAAAACTAAAATGTCAGATGAATAAAAAAAATATATATAATTGACCACCATCGATCGAGTTCAATAAATTTCATTGGATTCAACTAATTTCGACTTATAAAACTTACAAATCAAAATCGAACCGATAATATCGGTTTATTAAAATTTTAAATTAAAAGTGACTAACTCAATCGATTTAAAATAATATTATTAGTCGAATTAATTGAAAAAATAGTTAGATTAGGTTGATTCGATCCATTTATTCATTTCTGATATTTAGTCCAAAGGAGCTTATTATCAAATCACTAATATCTTGAATGAAAAAAGTTAGTGTTAAAATTATTAAGTGTGAGAGGAATCTCATATTGCGAAGAAATGAAATTAATGAAGGATATATATATAGAAAAGATCCATAGAACCAATACCTTAAAGTTTTGAGTTAAAGTATAATGTCAAGTACATGAGTATATTCTATCATTAAAGCTCATCAAGCATATCTCCCAAATAAATGAAATTTCCAACGCTAATATGTGGTATTAGAGCCTGATTCGGTAGGAAGAGTATGGAGATGATGATCGTTTTCTATGGTCGTCTATATCCCTCCATGTGAAGAGCAAATGTTACTCCCATGAGCCTAGACCGGTGGAAGTATCAAGAGCTTTAAGCGACGCCATATACTCAGATTTAGGTCTAAAAAGACTTTTGCTTAAGGGAGAACCCATGTCTACTGTAAAAGCTCACATTTGAGGAGGATATTTTTGAAATTATTAAGTATGAGGAGAATCCCACATTGAAAAAAAGATGAGATTAATAAGGGATACATAAATGGAAAAAACCAATAGACCCAATGAGTTAAGGTTTTGTGTTGAAGTGTCATGTCAAGTTCATGAGTATATTTTCTCATTAAGGTTCATAAGTATATATCCCAGATAAGTGGACTTTAAAAGTGGATATAATTTTAAAAAAAACTTAGAACTTTCTTACTCTTAAAGAATTTGTAGAAAATCTCATTATTTATGACATGAGACAAAATAAATCATGCTCAAAGTTTAATTGAGAAATGAGGAGACTCCTCCAGTGATGAAAATGCTGAAAAGATGATGTTAAGAGATTTAGCACGTCCAATAAGAGATTTAATCAGTTCAATAAATTTATTTCTATAAATAAATTTAAGAATAATAATTTCTATAAAGGGAAAGAAAAGCAAGCTTATGAGAAAAAGAATGAAATTATTTTCTTTCATTCAAAAAATGGGGATACATCAAGCAAGGGTACCCTAAGCCCAAGAAGAAAAGCAGGAGGACAGAAACAAGCGAAAAATAAGAGTTGTACAACTTGGAGTAGTAGTAACTCATGAAGCAATGAAGAGTCATCATCCGATAAAAAAGAAGAAAAAGCAAACATTTATTTGATGACACAAGAAGATGAAAATGGGATAAATACTAGCCTATAATCTCTTGATGATGTTAAATTAGGCGGAACTAATTGAAATTTGAATTTGATCACTTACTTTTACAGTAAATGATTTGAATTTTTCACTAAATTTAATATAAATCACTTATAAAAATGCAAAACTTTTCCTCAATCTAATTTATACTTTTCTAGTCTAGATTTTCTTCTATAAAATTACAGAAATTAAAATTCTTTTTTTTTCAAATTCTCTCTTGACATTTATATAGAAGTCAAGAATTATCTTTCGCAATTTGAAAAAGGCTTATGAGTTAAAATCAATTAAAATGAAAACCCAATGTCTCAAAATTTTGAGCTAACATCTTAATGAACATAACGCGGTCAAGAGTGAATTTAATGTTTAAGACTCCTAATAAACATTATTGAATCTCAGAAGTATGTGTTTGATAAAGTCGATTTGGGCTGTAAAGCCAAAATTAAAGAAAAAAAAATTTTAATACATTTTTTTATTAAAAGGAAAACCAAGCCATTAGCTCATCCAGAATGCCCATATATTGTACTTGTTAGGTTTTTGGGTTCCCTCATATGTGAAAAACCAATATCTTGAGCCCACTTATTTTAGCTCATTAGACTATTAATGTTTAGCATATTTATATACTAATATTACCCTAATTTATAAGTGTGTGTGAGTGTCATTTTTTATCAGCCACCCAAGAGAAAAGAGAGAGAGAGAGAGAGAAAAGGGAGAGAAAAGAAAGAGAGAAATTTATGCTAGAAATTCTCAACATACCAGTTTTGGTTTTCCGATGATCTGATAGTTTTTTGTGCTTCGATCAGGGTAAAATTTGTACAGAAGTTAGAGACTCATTGTTCTTCATTCTGAATGGTGGAGATCTATTTTTAACGGTTGGATCTCCGGCATTTGTGGCTCAAAGTTTACTGTTTACGTGCAGTTCTGCAACAACGACCAGTTTGCCTTTCTCTGAAGATCGGATGGTCATTTGTGGTCGGATTTGGCTGAATTTTGGTGAACACGTTTAGAATTGATTGTTCTTTAGTCTGGCTGGTGGAGAATAGATTTGAACAACGGGAGCTCATCCATTGGCATGAACAGTAGCTATTTTGGGTGATTTTTCTCCATTCTCTTGTTTATTTCTTGATGTTTGGTTGATTTGGTGTTGCTACTTTACTTGAGGGTTATTGTAGTAGCTTGCAGTTGCTGCAAACATTGATTTTGATAGTGGAGCTCTTTTACTTGGATCAAGAGAGGTCCCGTGGCTTTTATCCTTTACATTGAAGGGGTTTTTCACGTTAAAAATTGTTGTGTTTATGTGTGAACGATTTTGTGCATCTTGGGGCAGAGTATGTGATATATGCTTGCTGAATTTTACTTAGTCACTCCTCATAGATTCATTCATGTAGGAAAGAACTTATCCCGGTTCCTTTCCCATCAACGTGGTATCAGAGATAGTTCATTAGTTCATTGGTTGTTTGCTTGTTTGAAAGATGGAGGTGAATGTGAGTAAAATGGTTTGTTTGGATGGCACAAATTATCACAAGTGGAAAGGAAAAATGAAGGATTTTTTTATTGTGAAAAGATTGCATTTACCTATATTTATTTCTCAAAAACCTGAGTCTAAATCTAATGAAGATTGGGAATTTGAGCATTTACAAGTATGTAGTTTTATTAGGCAATTGGTAGAAGATAATGTATTAAATCATATTGTTAATGAAACAAATGCCAAGACCTTGTGGGAAAAACTTAAAACTTTGTATGCTTCAAAGACTGGTAATAATAAGTTATTTTTGCTTCAACAAACTGTGCACTTGCAATATAGAGAAGGCAGCTCTATACTTGATTATGTGAATGAATTTTAAGATATCTTTGATCAATTATCTGGCATGGGTGTCAAATTTGATGAAAAAGTTATTGGACTTTGGTTGTTGAATACACTTTCTGACTCATGGGAAAACTTTCATGTATCTTTGACTAATTCTGCTCCTGAAAGTGGTGTAACCATGTCATATGCAAAGACTGATGTTTTGAATGAAGAGATGAGAAGAAGAAATCAGGGAACATCTAGTTCACAGTCAGAAATTTTGGTTACTGAAAACAGGGGGAGAAGTAAAAGCAGGAGTCAAGATCAGAATAGAGGCAAGAGCAGGTAAATCAAAATCAAGGTATAAGAACCTTAAATGTTATTACTGTAGTAAACTAGGACATATTAAGAAATATTATTTCAAGTGGAAGAAAGAAAACAAGGCAGACAAAGGGAAGCTAGAAAGGAGAGGCAATAATAATAATACTGATCGTGTTGCCACTACCACTTCAGATGATGATTTGGCTATAGTTTATCAAGAGAATATAGTCAATGTAGCCTATGATGATACTGTTTGGGTTCTTAATAGTGGTGCATGCTTTCATGTTACATCAAGGAAGGAGTTCTTCGCATCTTATACTCCAGGTGATTTTGGAGTTTTGAAGGTGGGTAATGATGGAGTGTCAAAGGTGATAGGCACTGGAACTGTTTGTTTGGAGACCCAAAATGGAATAAAATTATAGCTGAAAAATGTTAGACATGCACCTGACACTAGGTTGCATTTGATCTCTACCAGTAAGCTTGATTATGATGGCTATTGTAGCACTTTTGATGATGAAAAATATAAAATCAGCAAAGGCTCCTTGGTTGTGGGTAGAGGAAAGATGGCTTCGGGCTTATATTGGTTGCAAACTTCAATCTCTACAAATCTTATTAATACAGTTGAATGTGATAGCTCTTCAAAATTATGGCACAAGAGGCTGAGTCATATTAGTGAGAAGGGACTATATTGTCTAGCTAAAAGGAATTTGCTTTCGGGATTGAAAGGTGTAAAGTTAGACAGGTGTGTTCATTGCTTGGTTGGAAAACAGAAGAGAGTTTCTTTCAAACATCATTCTCCTTCTAGGAAAAATGATTTTTTTGAACTAATACATTCAGATGTATGTGGTCCTTTGAAGGAAAAGTCATTTGGTGGTGCAATTTACTTTGTGACCTTTATTGATGATCATTCTAGGAGACTTTGGGTTTGTACCTTAAAGTCCAAAGATCAAGTTCTTGGTGCATTTAAAGAATTTCAAGCTTCTGCTGAGAGAGAAACTGGAAAGAAGTTGAAATGTATTCGCACTGATAATGGTGGTGAGTACTGTGGGCCTTTTGATGCATATTGCAGAGAACAGGGTATCAGACATCAGAAGACACCTCCTAAGACTCCTCAGCTGAATGGTTGGTAGAAAGGATGAACAGAACATTGATGGAGAGAGTCAGATGTGTGCTTTCAGAGGCTAAATTGCCTAACTCTTTTTGGGGGTGAAGCTTTGTACACTGTTGCATATGTGATTAATCTAACTCCCACTATTGCATTGGGAAATGATGTTCCAAATAGGTTCTGGTATGGTAAGGATGTTTCTTATGACCACCTACGAGTGTTTTGTTGCAAATATTTTGTTCATGTTCCTAAAGATGAGAGGCCCAAGTTAGATGCCAAGACTAGATAGTATATCTTCATTGGCTATAGGCAAGATGAGTTTGGTTACAGATGCTATGATCCAATTCAGAATAAACTTGTCAGAAGTCGTGATGTAGTATTTGTAGAAAATCAAACTATTGAAGATATCAATAAGGAGGAGAAATCAAAGTCTGAGACTGGTGGTTTGATTAACCTAGACTTATCTCCTACAACTCATATGCTTGATGCAGTTGAGGTTCAGAATCATGGTGTTGTGAAAATGATAATCAGAATACAGATGAGGTTAGTGCTTCTGAATATGAAGCAGTTGATGATCCACAAGAAGCCCATGTTGAGGAACCTGAAGCTCCATTTAGAAGGTCTACTAGAGATCGAACGCATTCTACCAGGTATTCACCTAATGAGTATATACTCTTGACAGATGAAGAAGAACCTGAATGCTATGAAGAGGCTATTGAGAGTGAGCAAAAGGCAGAATGGATTGCAGCTATGAAAGATGAAATGCAGTCTTTAGCTAATAATCACACCTTTGAATTGGTGAAGCTTCCTAAAGATAGAAAAACCTTGAAGAATAGGTGGATCTATAAAATAAAGCAAGAAGAGAATTCATCATCTCCACGATATAAAGCTAGATTAGTTGTCAAGGGCTTTAGTCAGAAAAATGGAGTTGACTTTGAGGAGATTTTCTCACCAGTGGTCAAGATGTCATCAATTCGTGTTATTTTAGGATTAGCTACTACTCTTGATTTAGAGGTTGAGCAAATGGATGTTAAAACAGCCTTCCTTCATGGTGACTTAGAGGAGGAAATCTACATGGAACAACCTGAAGGTTTTGTGGTAAAAGGAAAAGAAAATTATGTTTGCAAACTGAAAAAGAGTTTGTATGGGCTGAAATAAGCACCTAGGCAATGGTATAAGAAGTTTGAGTAAGTTATGGTTCAACAAGGCTATAAGAAGACTACTTCTGATCATTGTGTTTTTGTGCAGAGATTTTCTGATAGTGATTTTATCATCATGTTGCTATATGTTGATGATATGCTCATTATGGGTTCTAGTTCTTCAAGAATTGATAGCTTGAAGAAAGAGTTGAGCAAGTCCTTTGCAATGAAGGATTTAGGGCCAGCAAAGTAGATTCTTGGCTTGAGGATCATTCGTGATAGAAAATGCAAGAAGCTGTGGCTATCTCAAGAAAAGTATATTGAGAAAGTATTGCAGCGATTTAATATGGCTAAAGCTAAACCTGTAAGTACCCCTCTTGCCATGTCTTTCAAATTTAGTGGCAAACAATCTCCTTCTAGTGAGTAAGAGAAAGAATATATATACAAAAAGTTCCTTATGCATATGCAGCAGGTAGCTTGATGTATACTATGGTTTGCACTAGGCCAGACATAGCTCATGCAGTTGGTATTGTTAGTAGATTTTTGTCTAATCCAGGAAAAGAGCATTGGGATGCTGTGAAGTAGATTTTGAGATATCTCCATAGCACAGCTAGTTTGAAGTTGTGCTTTGGGACTGGGAAGCCTATTCTCAGTGGTTATACATATTCTGATTTGGCAGGGGATACAGATTCAAGAAAGTCTACTTCTGGATATCTGATCATTTTTGCTGGGGGAGTTGTAGCATGGCAATCTAGATTGCAGAAATGCATTGCATTGTCTACTACAGAAGCCGAATTCATTGCAACAACTGAAGCATGTAAAGAATTGCTTTGGATGAAGAAGTTTGTGAATGAGTTTGGCTTTATAAAGAAGAGATATGTCTTATTTTGTGATAGTCAGAGCGTGATTTATCTCGGTAAGAATCCTACTTTTCATGGTAGATCCAAACACATAGATATGAGGTATCATTGGATTCGTGATGTTTTGGATTCTAAGCAACTTAAACTTGAGAAGATACATACTGATGATAATGGTTTTGATATGTGCACAAAGTTTTTACCAAGAGGGAAGTTTGAGACATGTTACGAAGTTGCCGGTTTGACAAATTCCTTCACATAGTCGGGAAGGGGGAGAATTGTTAGGTTTTTGGGTTCCCTCCTCTGTGAAAAACCAATATCTTGAGCCCACTTATTTTAGCCCATTAGGCTATTAATGTTTAACATATTTATATACTAATATTACCCTAAGTTACAAGTGTATGTGAGTGTCATTTTTTATTAGCCACCAAAAGAGAAAAGAGTGAGAGAGAGAGAGAAAAGGGACAGAAAAGAAAGAGAGAAATTTCTGCTGAAAATTCATCAGTCTCCGATCAGGCTGAAATTTGGACAGCAGTTAGAGAAGTCATCGTTCTTCATTCTGAATGGTGGAGATCTATTTTTTACCGTTGGATTTTTGAAATTTGTGGTTCGAAATTTACTGTTCACGTGCAGTTCTGCAACAGCGACCAGTTTGCCTTTCTCCAATGATCTGACAGTCACTGGTGGTCAGATTTGGCTGAATTTTGGTAAGCACGCTTAGAATTGATTGTTCTTTAGTCTGGACGATGGAGATCATATTTGAACAACCGGAGCTCATCCATTGGCATGAACAATAGCTATTTTGGGTGATTTTTCTCCATTCTCTTGTTTATTTCTTGATGTTTGGTTGATTTGGTGTTGCTACTTTACTTGAGGGTTGTTGTAGTAGCTTGTAGTTGCTGTAAACATTGATTTTGATAGTGGAGCTCTTTTACTTGGACCAAGAGAGGTCCCGTAGTTTTTACATTGAAGGAGTTTTCCACGTTAAAAATTGTTCTGTTTATGTGTGAATGGTTTCGTGCATCTTAGGGCAGAGTATGTGATATATGCTTGCTGAATTTTACTTAGTCACTCCTCATAGATTCATTCAAGTAGGAAAGAACTTATCCCGGTTCCTTTCCCATCAGTCCTTACACTACTAACCACAAAGGATCCACAACAATTAGTTTGGATACCAAGTAAGAGATGAAATTGTATTTTCTTATAGGAACAATCAAGGAAGAAGTAAAAGTAGTTTCTTGATAGTGTTTGTTTATAGTATATGACTAATCTCAATTCATCAAATTAGAGCCAAAGGAAGGTGGTAATGTGAGATGGAGACAATTCCAAAGGCAAAATCATTAATATTAGCACAATTGCAATTGGTTATATAATTCATTACATGTTAATAGCTTGAAATAGAATTCATTACTTGTTAATAATTTGAGAAACGTTGATTGTCTCTCTTGTTATTGAAAATGGGTACTAAAATATTCTTCGTCTATTCATTTGGCATTTTTTTCGAAGTTGTGGTTTTGTTAAACAATCTAGATATCCAAGCTATTCCTTTATCATATTAGCTTTCTCTGATATTAAAAAGGAACAAAACCGTGTGAAATTTGCAATGATTTACTGACCCATAATTAAATCTGCTGGCCACTTACGTCTCTCTCAATTTACTGTAAATTACATAAATCTTTTTCTTGTTCAATTCAACCAACACAAAATCAACAACTTTTGAAGTCTTTTTTTAATCAGTAACATCTTTTTCTAGTTTGATATGCACGACGCAGGAGTTAATTATTTGCATGAGCCGCAGGATAAGATTGCATTCAATCTTAACCATTGATTGATAAAATCTTTTAATATGTAAGAAAAATTTTCACTTATTGGTGTATACCCACATATCGGGGACAAGGAGTTGAGTTGAGTCACCACAGTAAACCAGGGCTTAGACAGCTCTGATCAAGCTATGTTTTTTGTTCAGACTCGATATAAGCGACTAGTAGAATTCTCTTTGACCAAATTTATTGCTTAGTGATACATCTTAGTTAACCCTCGCAAGTATACTAGTTATATCAGTAATATAAATTTGTGAATTCGAATATCGTCCCAAAAAAATTAAAGTTTAAAAGTCAATTATCATATTATGTTGACTATTATTTGAGAAACAATATTTGAATAAATAAAAATTGAAGAAAAAATCTAAAATTAAACTAAATTGTTGAAAATTAAATATTTTGGTGAATTAAGAATAAATCAATCAATAAAATATGTTAGAGTCCACAATCCCTCTAAACTTGCATATATATTAAAATTGGTTAAGAAATTTGAGCTAAGATTGACGGGTCATCTTTTAAGCTTAGTTAACTTTATTCATGGACATAGCTTTTCAAATTAACTTCAAATTCTTATTCAGACACTTCAACATTAATTTGCATATGATCAAACCTGGTTATTCGAACTAATTCAAGGACACGAATAGTGCCACAGGCTAATATCAGATTATCTATTCGAACAAATCATCAATTAAAACTGTTATAAGCATTCGACTCTCACTGAATAAAAATCCTAACTTCTCTATTCTACACATCATCAAGAAATTCAATAAATGACATATTGAATACAAGTATTAGGAGTAAGAAATTTGTATAAATCAACTCAAATTTAATTAACCCAAATCAATATCCATTTAAAGTTTAGGGTTCATGTTTCCCTTAAAAAAAAAAGAAATTACTCCATAATTAAATCTAAGAAACTAGAACTGAAATTGAAAGTAAAGCAAACTTTTGATAGTTGTCTTTGGCTTCAGCTTGAAATTCTTCTTCAATGGAGATTTTGTCTTCAAGGAGAAAGAAGAAGAAGAAGAATCCAATTTTACGTGAAGAGCCTCCCTAATTTGCTTCAAAATTTGTGTGAAAACCCCTAAAGTTCCCTTTCTAAAATGTGTTTGTCCTCTTTTTTTATTCTTCCATTTCCTACTTTCTCTAGGTTACAATAAGTAAACTTTCTATTTTGTTTATAACTCTAAATAAAATACAAAAATAAATAAAATGAAGTCCTAAACAAAATAGAAAAATAAATAAAAGAAGTCATAATGAATTAAGAAAACTAAAAATCCTAATGAATTAAGGAAACTAAAAATCTCAAGTAATTGCTATAAATTCGTGCATGTGTACGACCATGAATATGCTCATGCACCTTTATGCCTTTCAAAACTCTACACTAAAAAAACTTTGGCAACCATATGCATAACTATCTGCATACCCATGCGCATCCCTGCTCTTTTTGTGCTTTCATTGAATTTTTATTGTATTTTTCAAAATTCACCTATAAAAATATAAAATAAGATTAAATAGTCAAAATAACTGAAATTAAATGAAAAATATGATAAAACTAATAAAAACTAACAAAAACTAAAGAAAACTAATGCAAATGTTGTCCTAATTTGTGTATAAAATACACTTTTATCAACTACCCCATACTTAGCTCTTTGCTCGTCATCGAGTAAAGTTAAAATTAAACCAAGCTTGAAAATCATCTCAACACAACAGAGAAACTTCAAAAATTTAAAAGCATGGGTCTCATATTCAACATTAATCATCAAAATTCAATAGAAGTTCAATTAAATGAAAGTTAAAGAATAAAAAGATCATATGAAAAAGAAGACCAACATTGCTTATCCATAAGCTCACAAGAACTATTATTAATTAAAATTTGACCCTTGTCATTACTTATTTATTTATCTATTTAAACCTACTATGTTTTGCTTCCTTCTTCTTCTTCTTTTTTTTATATTTTTTCTTTGGCACTTTCTATCGTCACGGTAACTTTTTACCTTTTGACTGTCATCTTCAGAAAGCGCCTTGCTTATGTTCTTTAACAAATTTATATGAATTTGAACTAGAACAGTGGAGCAATATCTACTTGGTTTGGAAATTTTCTCTTGTCACAGTTACTTTTTGACTATCACCTTTAGAAAGTCTCTTGCTCATATTTCTTAATGTTTTAATTTAATTAGAACTGGAAAGCCAGCTCTTTTGGTCTGAGAGTCCACATGGGGTGCATGCCGATCCCTGGTTACTTTATTAAGCTAGAATAGTAGAGTATAATTCCACAAATCACAACTTTCTTAGTGTTTATTTTAAAAATTCTTTTAGAAAGGTCAAAAAGAAACATAGGCATTACTAAAAAAACAGAGTTGATCTTACTTATAAAGTTTGCAAGGCTAGTTTCTATATCAACATAATGCTAGAAATTCAAAAACTTTCAAGTGATTTAAAAATCATGAAACAAAGATAATATAATTTGAGTATAATAGACCCATGAGGTTGAATTAAGAGTCTCAACTATTGCAACAAAATTCTCAAATAAATAAGGGTTCAACAATTCAACAACAAGCCCAAGTTTCACAAGTAAGAGACTAAGCATGGGTATGCTAAAAAATTTCAAACATCCCACCCCACACTTTAGAATTTAGCATTGTCCTCAATGTAAAAATAAAAAGGAATAAAGAAGAGAAGAAAGAAAAGTAAAGGTTAGAATACTCCCCTGATACGTTATAAGGACAACTAAGACAAAGTTGGTACTAGTGCGATAGAGATGATTGTTCTTGACTGGCCTCTTCCAGATATTCATCTAGTTTTCACTAAATCCAATCCAAGGGAGCACTATGACAATGGATGATATCTGCAATCTTAATGTACTTGGCATTCATATCAGTATTTAATGATTCAATCGATGCCAAAATATGCTCAAGTGTCACCGAGGAAGGAGGTGAACTAGGGGTATCATGTGGTATCTCAGTTTGTCCAATAGATTGTGCTTCCTCATCTATAAAAATGTATTGATCCCTTAGCTTGTGACATAAATACATAGATTTAAGAGCATCCAAATCTATGAATTGAATTTCTACAGTTAGGAGTCCTAAATTCATTAGCCCAAGATGATGTGCTATGGCAGTAAAAATTCCCCTAACTAAAATATCTCCCTTATTACTATATGCTACAAGTGATAGATGGTGAAAAAATAGTGCTCCCTCATTTACCCGTTGCCCATTTTCCATCATAGTCCCATTGCTAGTGCCTCTACCAAATATTATGTGACTAAGCACTCTATGTGTATATCTATGTGAGGGCTTTATCAGTTTTGAAGCTTTTAGATCGGCTTGCTTTAAAAAGTTCATCATGCGGAGCATATTATTTCCAAGATTAATAGCTGAAAAAGCTTTATGAGATTGTGTTTTCAAAGCAAGGTTGGGGTATTTAAAACCATCATTTGGAAAACCAAAAATAGCATTTAGTTCAACCAAAGTCAGAGAAAAATCAAAATTGAGCATTCAAAAGTGAATTTGATCAATATCAGTGCAAGTGTACATATTAAAATTATATATAAATGTGCTAAAAAATTTTAAAGATAGTCCATCCAATTCTAAAAAATTTAGTCCATCCAATTCTCTCAATCAATATAGATATTTCATCAAATAAATTTAAATACTTGAGAGTTTTGAGATAGAGATACCTGATAACATCAAGTGTTCTCTTCTTCAATTTTGCATACCTTGCTTTTTGCTCTGAATTGACAAATTTAATTGAAATTGGAGGTGCAGTGTTGTGGAAAAAGGATGAATTTCCTCTTTATCGCTTGGGGTTTTTAACTTCTACACTCCTGTTCCTCTTTGGTGCATAATTAAAGGGCTAAACAAGAGAAATACCTCTTTAATTATGCAAAAGAGTCTACTGGTGGGTGTGACGCTCAGTGGAGACTGTTGGTAATGGTTGCTGCTTCTTGCCGCTACTGGCTGTGTGATTGGTGGAGGCTGAATGTACTGCTGGTTCATCGCGTTGTTGGTGCTCGTTAGCGACGTGCAATTGCTGGTGCGAGTTATTGCTGGACGAGCAACGCGAGGGTTGAATGTGCTGGCTTATCACTCTGCTGGTTCGTGACTAGTGGTAGAGGTTTGGCGTGATGGAGGTGGTTGTTGCAAAGGAGAGAGAAATAGATTTAGAGTTTTTGTGAGAGAAAGAAGAAAGAAAAAGAAATAAAATAAAGAAGGAAAAAAACATATATTAAGATTTTTATATTTTTATGTATTTTATATTTTATTTTATTTTTATTGTTATTATTATTTTTTAAAATTTAAAAAAATCTCAAAATTTTCTCTTTTTTTTTTAATTTTTATATATTTTTTGTTTAAAAAATATCATAAATAAATAAATGAATAAAGAATAACAAAAATAAAATAAAATGAAATGAAAGACAAGTAAAATAAAAATAACTAAATAGATCTGCATATATATGAAATTTTGCATGGGCATGCAATTGCAATGCATCTTTCTGCCTAAATTTGGTCTCTTCATTCCATGTTATACACAAATGGTTGTGCAACTCTCAGCCTCTTTTTTCTGGATGCACCTAAATTGTGCATGACAAAGTGTATAACCATGCAATTGATCATGCACAATTCTGCCCAAAATCCTTCTTCATCATTAAAACCTCCAAAATACTGCCAAACAAAACAAAAGTCTTTTTAAACATTTATGCACTTCCAACTAGAAATTTAAAAGGATAACCTCAAACTTAAAGCCTATAACATCAATAAAGATTAAACAAATGCATTAAAATAATAATGAAAATAAAAATAATTAAAACATATTCCTAAGAGTTCAAGTAAAAGAAACTAATTGAACTAAAAATCAAAATAAAATGATGAGAATATAGAAAAATAGTTCTAAGTTATAGTCATTAGCTTGATTTATTTAGGAGCTCAATATCTCAATTTGTTGCTATTATAGAGCAATAAATTTTTATCCGGTACAAACTCTTTTTTGACAATGTGTTTATCATACCAATTCTCTATTCTCTTCTTGTAGATATTTGTATTGTCAAATTTTAAATGATCAAGTAAAGGAATCAACTCTGGCTTTGTCATTTTAACATATGGCTTCTCCTTTATTCCTATCACAATGTTGGATGATGGTTCACTCTCCAACTCTATTACTTCCTTTCTCAATACAAGATCCTCCTCTTCAATTGTGGTTGAAAGCATAAGACATCTCTCTAAGTTATCTTCTATTAGAATAGCTTGTTGATATTTATCTGCATACTTATCAATAATATCAATTTCATAACAAAAATCATCAAAACTAATAGAAGACCTTTTCCTTTCTTGTTTGATATCAAAAGCTATTTCTTCATCATCTAAAAATTTAAAAAATTTTGCCTCATTCTTATCATTCCTAATCCTATCTGGGTAAGAACATTTATTTGCATCTACATTAGAATTTGACTTGAAAGTTGTAGCAGTAATGCGTCTCTTACCTTATTCTTCCACACTTACCTCAACCAGGTTTGAAAGAATCACCTTTTCACCTTTTTATCTTTTACTTAGGCTCCTCTAGTGTTATGGCCATAACATGCTCCTTTAGGTTTGTCTCTAAATTACCTGGCGATGATCCTTGAGTTCTACCCACAATAGTATTAGCAAGCTATCCAATTTGTGTCTCAAGATTCTTCATAGAAGCCTCATGATTCTTCATAGAAGCCTCATGATTCTTCATAAAAGCCTTATGATTTTGCAACCTTGCTTCAGTAGAGACAATAAACTATGTCATCGGCTTCTCAAGGTTAGATTTCTTTTCTTATGGTGGAGGATGAGATTGTGATTGAAATTTTTGTAGTTATTGTCTCCTTTGATTGTTATTGTTATCGCATGAGAAGTTTGGGAGATTTCGCCAATCAAGGTTGCAAGTATTATTGAAAGGATCATTTTGCTTGTGAAAATTATTAACAAAGTTAGCTTGTTTAAGTATAGTACTCACAACAAACACATTACCTGCTTGACACTTTTGATTTGAGTGCCTTCCACCATAAAAATCACAAATAGATGCCAATAGAGCTGGTTTTTGAAATCGCAGCCCTTGTATGCTCTTGTTCAATGCTTCCATCTGAGCTGCTAATGTTGTGATAGCAACTACATTGTGCATCCCAACTATCTTCTTTGTTGATTGCCTATCAATGGGTCATTCACATGAGTTAGCGGCCATCTCCTTAATCAATTCATAGGTCTCTTCTGGTGTTTTCATATATAATGATCCTCCAGCTGTAGTATCTATCATGCTTTAAATTTGGCTATTAATTCCATTGTAGAATGTTTGCACTCTCCACCATGTAGAAACATCTAGCAGTTGTACAAGGAGTAAAGAAACTTTTGAAGGTAGGGATCATTCTAGAGATTTTATTCCCAGACCAGTTAGCGAATGTAGTCTTGGTAAAGAAGCCTACCAGAAAATAGAGAATATGCATAGACTTTATAGATTTCAATTGAGCATGCCTTAAAAATTTTTATCCTCTGCCTAGTATTGATCATCAGGTGGACTCAACCGCAGGGTACGAGAAGTACAATTTCATTGATGTCTCATCTGGGTACCACCAAATTCCCTTGAAGCTAGAAGACAAGAGCAAAACCTCCTTTATAACTAATAACGGTACATACTGTTACAAAGTTATGTCATTTGGCCTCAAGAATTCTGAAGCCACTTACTAGAGACTCGTCAATAAGCTCTTCTAGGGGCAAATAGGCCATAACATTGAAGTATATGTTGATGATATAATTATCAAGTCTAAGACTTCAACGGAGCATCCTCAGGACCTTTCAGAAATTTTTGAAATATTACAGCAAGCAAATGTGAGGCTGAACTTGGAGAAATGTGCTTTTTGGGTTCAGTCAAGAAAGTTTTTGGGGTTCATAATTTTGAAGAGAGGATTTGAGGCTAATTCAGAGAAAATTCGAGCTATCTTAGAGATGGAGCCCCCCAAGAATATTAAAGAGGTCCAGAAACTTAACTGTCGAATCATGGCTAGAAGATTCTTACCATTCTACAAGATCCTGAAGGGCTTGAAGCAATTCCAAAGGACTGAGGAATGCCAACAAGCTTTTACCGAGCTTAAGAAATTCTTGGGTTTGCCCCCCCTCCTCAGTCGACCGATACACGGGAAGCCATTGTTCTTGTACCTTTCAGTCTCGCCATCCATTGTGGGCTCGGTTTTGATTAAAGGAGAAAGTAACCAATAGTACCAAATCTATTATGCCAGCCACACGTTGAAGGGTCTCGAGCTAAGGTATTCCCCCATGGAGAAATTAACACTGACCCTGAAAGCCACTTTAGAGATACTATTATCGTATTTTGATATGCATACCATTATCGTACACATAAACTCTTGCTTAAAAAAGATCTTGCAAAGACCTGAAACTTCCAGATGACTCATTAAATGGGTAAGAAGAGCAATGAAGGCTCAAGTCCTGGCACATTTTGTTACAGAACTCTATGAGAAACCCTGCTAGTTAACTCTCAAAGAGGCTTGGGTATTGAATGTAGATGAAGCATCATGCGGAGAAGGATCTGGTATCGAAGTTATCCTCAAAGGCTCAGTGAAAATTGTTATCAGATATTCAGCCAGTTGATTTTATGGCCTCCAACAATACAGCGGAGTACGAAGCCATTTTTTTAGGCTTGAATCTTACCTCGCAAGTTCAGCCTGACTTTCACAAATCCTATCTGATTCCCAACTGGTTGTCAGCCAATTAACAGGAAAGTATGAGACTCAAGATATGAACATGGCTTGCTACCAGGAATACATAGCGAAGCTTCTTTCAACTCTAGAGAAGCAAGGTTGTTCTTGGGAGTTCCGTCAAATAGTATGGGCAGAGAATGAATGTGGTAATAGGATGACTAAAGTCGCAGCTGCAAAAGAGGGAGCCCCTGGCTATGAAGTCCTCACAGAAACCATTACAATACTGAGCTATGATACAACTTCCACCCTGGTAGTCGAACCCTTAAAAGGATGGCGATTGCCAATCTACAAGTTCTTTAATTCTGGAGAGCTTCTAACAGATCTAGTAGAAGCCAGGAAGGTAGTAAGAAAATCCCGCCTATATTTGATCTATAATGGGGCCTTATACATGAGGTCTTTCTCTCATCCTTGGAGCAGGTGTGTGTCTGAGGAGGAGAGAGATTACTTGCTCAGAAAAATACATGAAGGAATCTGTGGAGCACACGAAGGGGCCCGAGCTTTGTCAAAGAAAGCATTGTTGCATGGATACTTTTGGCCTTCCATCGACAGTGATGCAAAAAATCTTATTCAAAAGTGTGACAAGTGCCAGAGACATGCCAATCTACAACATCAGCCCACCAATGAACAAAGACCTATCAGAAGTCCATGGTCATTTGCTCAGTAGGGCATGGAAATTTTGGAACCTTTTCTCAGGCTACTGCACAGAGAAAGTTCTTAAGCCGAGCCTATAGCTTCCATCACTCTAGCCTCCATAATCAAATTTTTTTCAGAAGCTGGTAATCAGCAGGTTCGGCATTCCCTATATCCTGATAATTAATAATGGAAAATAGTTTGATTGCAAGCCTTTAGAAAGTATTCCGACGAGCTGAAGATAGACCTCAGGTTCACCTAAGTATATCATCCTCAATCGAATGGACAAACAGAAGTGAAAAATTGAACTATAGTCGCAAGATTGAAAAAAATTCTCGACAAGGCCAAAGGCTCATGGATGGAGTAGCTCTATAATGTATTATGATTTTTGGGCTTACTGCACCTCTCCCAGGATGGCCATAGGAAAATCACCCTTTGCGTTAGCCTATGGCACAGAGGCCGCCATCCCAATTGAGATCGAAATCCTATCAGGAAGAACCCTCAACTACTCATAAGATTAAGATTCAGACATAAAATACAATCTGGACATCCTCGAGTTCAAAAGAGAGCAAGCTGCGATTAAAGCGGAAGCCTGCAAAGCTCGGATTGCTAGCTTTCACAATAAGAGAGTCCAACACAAGCAATTCAACAAAGGCGATATGGTGCTAAGAAGGGTCATTTTAACACATGGAGTGGTAGGACTGGAAAAGTTAGGTGCAAATTGGGAAGGCCCATACAAGATAACTGGGATACTAAAGGGTGGAGCCTACAAGCTTTAGACAATGAACAGAAAAGAAGTGCCAAGAACATGGAATGCTGACAACTTGAAGAAGCATTTTCAATAGCCTATTCCTATGTAAAATGCTTTGAATAGTGCACTTGTAAACATACTTATAAGACATGCACAGTAAAGGAGAAACCTAGGGCATTAACTAAATATCCACAAAACAGAACTTGCCATCTAGTCTACTCGTCCTTTCAGCACTATAATTGTGCTACCATCGCAACACTAATGTGCAACCTCTTTCAACACTCTAACTAAGCATTATAACCGCACACTTACTATGCACCGAACTTCGCACTTCTACCGCAACCATATGGTAGCACTCTAATTGTACAATCTTTAAAAGCATTCCTATCACACATCTTTGTATCGATGTTAAATACTTGGTTAAGCTTAATGATGCAAATTGTCCAAGTTTTTAAGGTTTGAATATGAAATTAAACTCTAAAAAGAGCATCATAAAAGCCAATAGAAGTAATTCCATATAAACTAAGACTTATCTATACAAGCAACCTGAGGACCAGCCTCTTACATATAGACCTAACTAAAAAACAAATAAACAAGTTGGCATCGTTTCCCCCAGCAGTATCTGTAGCAGCGTCCCCCGCCACCTCCTCATCAACCTCTTCCTCAGGCTCATCAGCCAGCCGATCAATATCAATATCAATCATCTAAGATAAGTCCATGTCTGGATTCTCCTCCTTGAGTCATTTAGACACGGCTTGACTGTACTGGTATATGCCCCAAGCATACCACACATTGCTCATCTTCTTCTCTTTACTCCAGCTCATCCAGGGCAATCTTGAGAGTCTTTTACGCCTCACGGCGAGCCTCATGCTCAAAATTCAAAGCTTCCTCAAACTTGGCAACTCTTTTGCATGCTTGCTCAAATTCTTGATGAGAGTGATGAAAATTTATTGACACACTCAACAGCCACTCGACAGTATTGTGGCAAAGCTGAGCAAGCTGCAAAGAAAAAAAATTTATTCAGTATCATAAACACAAAAATAATCAATAGACATGCTAAACATACTTACCGCGGTTGCAAACACCCAAACCTCTGAGGCCAAAGCAATCACATCTATTTGTAGGAGCTTCTGCCTCTCCCGAACCATTCCCCCCAGAATGACCAATAAAACCTATTGTGCGAATCTCTTATAGAGAACACGGACTGGTGAGGACCATTGAATCTCTCCACCAATACAGTTGCCAGCCTCATTAGACTGTACTGGCCGGGCAATATCTTAGTCAAACCGGCACCCAAAGCAACCGAACCTACAATCTCGATTTTGGGTGCCTTCCCCCTCCGAGAGTGGACCACCAGCTTTCCTGTGTTTCCCCTTATCATGGAGAGCCTTTTTTTCGTGCCTCGCGTTCAGCAGCCTGTTCTGTGATGTGCTTGAGCTCTTCCTAGGCAGACCTTTTTTTTTTCATTTATGTGCAAAAGCAAAATAAGTTGAGTAAATAAACCCCAACATTCTAAACTTAAAACTCAAAGATAAAATATACCGACCCGATCGAAGGGATGAGCCTCCCTCACTGCCCCAAACAGGGGGGAAATACTCTCTTACAAGGTAAAGGACATTCCTCTTCTCTCTTAGAACGTCCTGCCTAATCTATTCATAATACCCCTGTTCCTCTGGACTAAAGTTCTTTGTATTTATAATGCGACTATTGCACGTATAAACTCATTCTGATCGGTATCCAAAACCTCCTTCCTTTTCTACAATAAAGAATCGATCCTTCTAATTCTTTATAGAGTCTGATTTTCTGAAGAATAGTCCTCGTCCAGGCCTCCCTTATAGATAGAAAAAATCTTCATCTTCTCGGGATCGCAGCTTCAAAATTGAAAGGCGCCTAACACCAGAATAGAGGGAGGGATCCATAGTAGCCCATATAAAATCTATAACCCTACCACCGTCAGCCAGGCATTTAGGCTCAACTGCCCCGGGGCTAGATTGTGGAACTCTAAGAGGTCCATAATGAATGGCCGCAGGGGGAACCTTACCCCGGATCTCAGATCATCCTCATACAATATAAGATGATCGGTTGGAGGGCCGTCCATCACGTGAGTATGGTCACCAGGAACATACATCTTATACTCTGGAGGTATTTGATACTTATCTCGGATGTTATCTAGATCTGCGGTACTAAGGCAAGATCTAATATTCCTAATCCGAGCTTTCTCTGCCACTACCTGATCTTCCTCATCCTCCCCTTTGCTTCTTTCAACAGGGTCTGGTCAAGCTACAGTAACTCTTTCTAGTGTTTCCACCAGCTCGACCACGGGTACAATCCCACTACTAATACCTCCCTCAGTACTTCGATGAGCTTCTTTAACTGAACTCACTCAAAAAATTTCAAGAAACTTATTACTATCCTCGAAACTCAACGCCCCAGAATCTATAAAAACAATACTACTCGAACTCATAATGCAAAAAGACAAGGAGCACTCACCGATATGTTTGAGAAGCTTCGCTAGCAGTTCCATACCGTGCCTCTACTATGAACTCGAGTAATTTATCAGAGCACCTGAGCTATTACTTAAGAGGTATAGTAGCTATCCTCACTCTCCTTTCTCTCATTTATATAGGAGGAGCATCGAAAGCTGAACCGACATAATTAATACCTTGTGCGAAAAACTCAAAATTTGAATTTCCTGCTCCCACCATGCTCTTTCAAATTGTCACATCATTCTTCTGCACCAACGCACCCACACTCCTTCCACCAAGTGGTTGGCATAAATGCCAGCACATCAGGGAGGAACTAGTGGTGTATACCCATAGATTAGCGACAAGTAGTTGAGCCGAATCACCATAGTAAACCAGGTCTTAGACATCTTGGAACGAGCCATGCTTTTTGTTCAGACTCGATATACGGGACTAGTAGAACCCTAGTTGACTAATGCATCATTTCTTGCAAATTTTTGACATCTCTTAATATTCCCTGATGCTCCCACCATATATAGAGTTTGTCTCCCACCATCTACAGAGTTTGTGTCTCACCATCCGCAGAGTTTGTCTCCCACGTTTTGACAGAGTTTGTTTTCCACCATCTGCAGAGTTTGCCCCCACCATTTGCAGAGCCTGTCTCCTACCATCTTCAAAGCATGTCTCCCACTATCTTCCATCTATAAATAGAGGTAAAATACTACAGTTAAGTCAGCCTATTCTCTTCTAACTACCGATTACTTGCAGTCTCTACAAAGTCGAGCACTGACTTAGACATCAGAGTTTTTTCACTGGAACTCGAGCCTCTTCATTGTCTTGCAGGCCCTCCCACATATTTGTTGAGCCCAATAGCCCACTAGCCAAGGCTTGAGTCCAGAAGTCCACATCGTCATCACTTTTTTTTAAATTATAATTTGTTTTATAAAATAATTATTAAAAAATAATACAAATAACAAAAAAATCAAAATACAAAATCATATTATAATTAGTTATTGTAGATATTGTCACGACCCAACCCGGGGGCCACGACCGGCATGCAGCCAAACCGAAGTTCGACCACATAAGCCTTAGTAACATTCATAACAGTCTAAGTGCAAAACAGTTCAATACTTATATAATTCTCAATCCTAGTTCAAATGCAAACCATCAATATAAGCAATCACAATAAAATCATTCGGAAAATCTAAAACAGACAAGTTCTATTTATTACACAAAAAGGGATTCGGATTCAATCCGCCCAAAAGTTCAATATCCGGAAATCTCTAAGCAGAAAGATCGCTAAATACAAACGGAAAACCTGATCGACTTCGCCAAGAAGAGAAAGAAGATAGACGAAGACAATCACTGAAAACCTGCAAGACAATCTGTAAGGGTGTGAGCGCTTTATAGACGCCCAGTAAGTCTATGAGAGGCAGAGAAACATCTACCAGTTATATAAGCAGTACATATAACACATTCACAAATTAAGCAATCAAGATGGTGTGTCGGGGTCACCAATCAGTAAACAGTACAGTAAAATATCAGTCACATCCGCCCTTATAACTCCTCAGTACAGTACAGTAATCAGTAATTAGGCATGTAGCCTCAGTAAACAGTATAGGCATTAAGCCTCAGTACCAGTATAGGCATTAAGCCTCAGTAGCAGTATAGGCATTAAGCCTCAGTAACCTCCTTCCCCTTCATGACACACCATCACACAGCACAAGTAATATCAAATTCAATATTCTCACATAAATACAATCACATGCAAGTTTCTCTGTCTCCTAAAACATGCGAGGCTGGGTTCAAAAGAATATACTAGTGAATATATAGAAAGGATAATATATTATAAGAAGGGTTTATATATATATTTATATATATAAGTTGTTAGCAAGTAGCACAACACAAACAATTCAAATACACCCATAGAACTTACCTGGTCTAACAGTCAGCTAAGCAATTTGCCACCCTAAGTCTGAGGTGCTGCTGGACCACCGCCTAACCATTAACCATCAATTAACAACCACCCTTACAAATGTATGCAAGTGCAAATGGGAATGCATGACGTGAATGCACACAATTCAATAGTTTCCACAACAAGGTTAAACCTTTTGTCAACCAATCATAACTTAACCATCAAAATATCACACTTTAAACTTGTTTTCCAGAATATAAAACATCATTAAAAAGTCCTTACAACTTAAATTTATCAAATACCTTATTTAAATATTCAATATTCACAAAATACAATTTTACCGATAAAACCTGAATAACGAGTGTCAACTTGTAAAATTCAAAACAATTAATCAGTATATGAAAAATTTATAATTTTCAACCAAAAGCTAATTTGATATCTTAAAAGCATCCTATCAAAATTTCATAATTTTTCGAGACTTAGAAGTCCCTCAACCAATTTTTATTCATAACAGTATACAGTTCACAAGGTATACTGACAGCAGTAGAAAGATTTAATTATTTCAAAACTATAACAACAGAAACATAACCCAATCATATTTTTCTTGTAAATTAGACTTCCATAACTTCAACATATATGAAAATCAAATCTAAAACATTTTTACACATTTTAATATGAATTTATAAAGTTACAGATGATGCAATCGCACCTACAGTACAGTTCTTCAGACAACAGTAGCAAACTTGAATTTTCCAGAAATATTCGATGCTCCAAAATCCAAAATATTATTTTTATCATAAACTAGACTCAATTTCAAGACACATATCCAAATTTCAGAATTTTATCATGTTCCAATATTTAATTAAAAATCGAGCAATATACAGCACCAATATCAAACTTCAGCAGAAAATTAAATCATCCAAAAACTCAAAGAAAACAATTAATTCGAAAACCCTAACACCCACATCAATTCAATCAAACCCTAATTCAATATATTCATCAAGTTCCAAAACCCAACACACTAGCCCAATAAATTAATTCAACATCAAAATCCATCAAAATAATAAAAATCTCAAAACCTAACCTATTTTGTAAAAATCAATTTAATTAGATAATAATTCAAATTTAGCCAAATTAATTAAGAAAAATATCAACCCAATATGATATTAATATGAACTAATCAAATGGAAGTTGAAATAATGCAAAAGGAATCAAGAAAAACCTCAAAAACACAAAAAAACTCGAAACTGTGGCTGCTGGAAAGGGAAGCAAAACGACATCAGCGAGCCAGCCCGCAGCACGCCAAACGACGGTCTTGCCACGCCGAACGATAGAAGCCTTGGCCCGCGTCTCTCCGCCGAACGACAATCCTCTCTTGCCGAACGACGCTGGCAATGGCGCGCGCACAGTGCGAAACAACAGACTCTGATTTCTGCCCCAAAAATCTAATTTTCTCTCCTTTTTTCAAAACACCCGAAAATAGAAAGACCTCTAACAATACCCCCATCAGATTTTAGGCCTATTTATAGGAAAACAACTCTTCAAAATTATATTTTTACCCCAAACTAATTTATTTTAATTCAAAAACACCCCAAAATTATTTATTTTCATAAAAATTACCCAAAACCATAAAATTCACAAAATCAACTCAAATTTATTTTTAACTTCAAACTTTAACCCAAAATAATTTATAAATATGTTTTACGCATAATAATTCCCGAAAATACCGAAAACGACAAAAATTCAAAAATGACGAAAATACCCTCGGTACCCAAAAATGCAATATTATATTCAAAATGACCTTCTCGTCGTCCTGAGTATCAAAAAGACATTCAAATCATCAAATTATGTTCACACGACATATGAGAGCACAAAATGACTATTTTGCCCCTCGACTTAAAATCATTCAAAAACCAAGGGTTTTACAGATATAATCTTTTATTATATTATAAAAATATTATAAAAATTATTAAAATTAAATATATAATTTTATTATAAATATTTAATTTTAAATTATTTATATTAATTACTAATTTTAATTAATAAATTTATCATACAGAGTATCTTTTATATTCCTATATTAATAATTAATTAAATATGTGATATTTCAATTTTCTATCTTTATACATTAATATTAACTAGTCGATCATACATGCACTAACGCACCAGATCCTATTAGAACTTTAAAGTTAAACGTGCTTGGACGAGAGTAGTACTTAGATGGGTGACCTCTTGGGAAGTCCTCGTGTTGCACCCCTATTATTTTGGAAGGGGAGCCTTGGCGCAACGGTAAGTGTTGTCGCTGTGTGACCTGAGGTCAAGGGTTCGAATCGTGGAAACGGCCTCTTGCAATTAATTGCAAGGAAAGGCCGCGTACAAAGACCCAATGGGTCCGACCCTTCCCCGGACTCCGCTTATTGCGGGAGCATTTGTGCACCGGGCTGCCTTATACATTAATATTAACTAGTCGCATGTCCGCACGATACGTGGATATAATTTTTTATCGTGTTATAAATATTTTATTATACATATGATATTTTATATTTATATATTAATAATTTATTAAATATATAACATTTTATTTTTATATGTTAGTAGTTTTAGTCAATAAATTTTAGATTTAATATAATAATAATTATTAGTATAATTATAAGAAATAAAATTAAAATGTGATTTAACTTTTTATATTTATATATTAATAATTTAAAATAAAAAATTATGACACATAAATAAAATATAAACGGATAAATAACTATAACACATGATATTTTTATATTGCATATATGCATTACGTGATAATCTAATTTTCATTCAAATTTCAATTTTAGTTAATAAATTTCTTATATATAAGATATTTTATAATCATATATTAATAATTTATCAAATGATTGATCTTTTATTTTCATACATATTGATAATTTCAGTTAAAAATTTATTAATAATTAATAATTTATTAAATATATAATTTTTTTTATCTTTATATATTAATAATTTCAGTTAACATATTTATTAATAATTTATTAAATATATGATCTTGATATTTATATATTAATATTTTTAGTTATTAAATTTATATTAATAGTTCATTAAATACATAAATTAATAATTTAAGTTAGAAATATTATTAATAATTTATTAAATACATGATTTTTTATATTCATATATTAATAAGTTATTTTACTAAATACAATAAATACTATTTTTTCACATTATGCATATATGTATTTTATGACACCATATAATATTTTTCATTTTTCTTGACATACATATATATATATATGTTTAAGGAATGTTCAAATATCATATATTTTACTATTTAATTTTTAAAATTTCTAAAATATATAAATTAATTATTATTATTTAAAAAAATATTTAATTTATAATTAATTAATTATGAAGATTAAGAGTTATATATTTTTTAACTTTTTAAATTTTTAAAAACATATAAATATATTATTAAATTATATTAATATGTAATTAATTTATAGAAAATTTAAATTCATAAATATTATTTATTAATTATTAAATTTTAAATTTTATATAAATTATTGAACTTAAATAAAAATTAATTTAAAAAGAAAAACTATAGATTAGCCATTTTTAAAATTTGATAATGTGATAACCTTAATTTATAATTAATTTATTAAGAATATTAAGAGTCATATATTTTTTAACTTTTTAAATTTCTAAAAATATCAATTAATTAATAGTATTAAATTATATTAATGTGTAATTAATTCACAAAAAATTAAAAACCAAAAATATAATTTAGTTAATTAAATATTTTGAAATTTTATTCATTTGTAATTATATAATAGAAGAAGATTAAAAGATAAATACAATTTATTAACTATTAAATTTCAAATTTTATATAAATTATTAAAATTAAATAAAAAATTAATTAAGAAAAAATGTGAAGTAGCTAATCTAAAACATAATGAGGTGGCAACATCAACGCAATATTTCTTTCTTTAGCTTTTATATAATAAAATTTTTTAAAACATATATAAAGTAATTATTATAACTAAATTGTTAATTAAATAAACTATTGATGTATAATTAATTTATTAAAAAATATCAAAAGTTAAATATTTATCAGAAATATATTATTTAATTTATATTTAATTTATTGTATATATTAAGAATCATATATTTTTTTAACTTTACAAAATTTAAAAAAATATCAATCAATCAATATTATAAAATTATATTAATGTATAATTAATTCATACAAAATTAAAAGCCAAAAATATAATTTAGTTAATTAATATTATAAAATTATATTAATGTATAGTTATTTAATAAAAAATTAAAAGACAAATACAATTTATTAATCATTAAATTCCAAAAAATTCATTAAGAAAAAAATTGTGAAGTAGTTATTCTAAAAAATGATAAATTGAGATTCATGGCTCTAATAGGACAATAAAATGAAGTTTTTATACCGAGGTCAGTTCGATTATGGAAAGATATATTAAATTGACTATTTTCAATTTCACATTAAATTTAAAAATTCCTAAATATCCGATGTTGTATAATTCATTTGCCTATTAAAGAAAAAAATATATAATATAATATAATATCATATATATTTTAAAAAAGATATTTTCTGTTTTGTCTCTAATATCCTTACTGATTATTATTATCATTAATAAAAATAAAAAAATCAAAAATCTATAAAAGTTATAAAAAGTAAAGCTAATCTTATTATAGATTTGTAAATATGAGACATGAAGAAGAATAAGATGATCCAAATGTATGAAATTACATCTAAAGTTAATTGTTACTTACTAAAAAAAAATTGTTTAACTTACAATTATAAAAAGAAAATTAAATTAGTATATCTTGTTTTCTTTAAATTTTTTCATTTGAAATGCTAATTGTGTTTTATTTTTTTATGCTAGATTTTATTCATATATTATTGGGATATCTTTTTGTATTACTTGTACCTAAAAATTCATAGTTCTAATAGGGTAATAAAATCAAGTGTTTATATCGAGGTCAGTTTAAGAATGAAGAGGGATAGTGAATTGACTATTTCTAATTTCATATTAAATTTAAGAATTTCTAAATATTTGGTGTTATATAATTCATTTATCCGTTAAAAAAATATAATATGATATATATTTTAAAAAAGATACTTTCTGTTTTGTCTTTAATATCTTTACTGAATATTATTATAATTAATAGAAATAAAAAAGAAGACTTGAACATCTATAAAAGTTATAGAAAGTGAAACTAATCTTATTGTAAATTTATGAATATGAGACATGAAGAATAATAAGTTGATCCAAATGTCTGAAATTACTTGTAAAATTAGTTGTTACTTGCAAAAAAAAAAGAAAATTAAATCAGTACCTCTTGTTTTTTTTAAATATTTTCATTTAAAATGTTAATTGTATTTTATTTTTTTATGTTAGATTTTATTCATATATTATTGAAATGTCTTTTTGTATTCTTTGTACCTGAAAATTTATTATTGAATAATATCATATTAAATTCTGATATTATGGCAACTAAATTGATTTGATAATATAAAAATTGAAAATATGGAGAGAAGAAAAGAGAAATTGAGAAATTACATGTTTTCAAAAATATTTTGATGTGACATCTTAATTAGAGAGTATATTTTATTGGCTTTTATGTAAAAATTAGTCGTATGCCCGCGTGATGTGAGATGTAATTTTTTATCGTGCTATAAATATTTTATTATATATATGATATTATATATATTTATTAATAATTTATTAAATATATGACATTTTATTTTAATAGTTTTAGTCAATAAATTTTAGATTTAATATAATTAGCAATCATTAGTATAGTTGTCGAAAATAAAATTAAAATATAATTTAACTTTTATCTTTATATATTAATAATTTCATATAAAAATTATAACACACAAATAATATATAAAGAGATAAAAAACTATAACACATGATATTTTTATATTGTACATATATGATAATCTACTTTTTATTTATTTTTTAATTTTGGTCAATAAATATTTTATATATATAATATTTTATAATCATATAATAATAATTTATCTAATATATGATCATTTATTTTCATATATATTAATAGTTTTAGTTAAAATTAATCAATAAATATTAATATATTAATAATTTATTAAATATATAATCTTTTATCTTCATATATTAATATTTTTAGTTAAAAAATTTATTAATAATTATTAAATTTATGACTTTAATCTTTATATATTAATATTTTCAGTTGTTAAATTTACATTAATAATTTATTAAATACATAAATTATTAATTTAAGTTAGAAATATTATTAATAATTTATTAAATATATGATATTTTATATTCATTTATTAATAAGTTATTTCACTAAATATAATAAATACTATTTTTTTTCACATTATGTATATATATATTTTGTGGCATTATATAATATTTTTATTTTTCTGGACACACACACACACATATATATAAGGAATGTTTAAAGATCATATGTTTTACTGTTTAATTTTTTAAATTTCTAAAACATATAAATTAATTATTATTATAAATAAATTATTTAATTTATAATTAATTTATTATGAATATTAAGAACTATATATATTTTTAACTTTTTAAAGTTTTAAAAAATTATAAATATATTATTAAATTATATTAATATTTAATTAATTTATAGAAGATTAAAATTCACAAATATAATTTGTTAATTATTAAATTTAAAATTTTATATAAATTATTAAAATTTAATATAAATTAATTTTAAAAAAATTGTGGATTAGTCATTTTTAAAATTTCATAATGTGGCAATCTTAATTTATACTTAATTTATTAAGAATATTAAGAGTCATATATTTTTTAACTTTTTAAATTTTAAAAAAAATATGGATCAATTAATATTATTAAATTATATTAATATGTAATTAATTCATAAAAAATTAAAAGTCTAAAATATAATTTAGTTAATTAAATATTTTGAAATTATATTAATGTATAATTATTTAATAGAAGAATATTAAAAGACAAATGCAATTAATTAAGAAAGAAAAAAATGTGAAGTAGCTAATCTAAAAAATAATGAGGGAGCATCCTCAACATAATATTTCTTCCATAGCTTTTACATAATAAAAATTTCTAAAAAATATATAAACTAATTATTATTATAACTAAATTATTAATTAAATATCTTATGATATATAATTAATTTATTAGAAATATAAAAGTTATATATTTTATTAGAAATATATTATTTAATTTATAATTATTTTATTGTAAATATTAAGAATCATATATTTTTTTAACTTTTCAATTTCTAAAAAAATAGTGAATCAATATTATTAAATTATATTAATGTATAATTAATTCATAAAAAATTAAAAGCCAAAAATATAATTTAGTTAATTGATATTATGAAATTATATTAATATGTAATTATTTAATAAAACATTAAAGACAAATATAATTTATTAATTATTAAATTTTAAATTTTATATAAATTATTAAAATTAAATAAAAATTTATTAAAAAATTGTAAAGTAGTTATTTCTAAAACATGATGAATTGAGATTTATGGCTTTGATAAGACAACAAAAGGAAGTATCTATGTCAATGTCAATTTAAGTATAGAGAAGGATAATGAATTGACTATTTCTAATTTCATATTAAATTTAAGAATCTTAAATATACGGCGTCATATAATTTATTTACTCATTAAAGAAAAGAAAAATAATATAATATAATATATCAAAAAAAAGAGAAAAATATACTCTCTATTTTGTCTCTAACATCCTTACTCATTATTATTATAATTAATAGAAATAAAAAAGAAGATTTGAAAATCTATAAAAGTTATAGAAAGTGTGGTTAACCTTATTATAAATTTATAAATATGAGACATAAAGAAGAATAAGTCGATCCAGATATCTAAAATTACTTCTAAAGTTAGTTGTTATTTACTAAAAAAAATTGTTTACCTTACAATCATAAAAAAAAATTAAATCAATACTTCTTGTTTTCTTCAAATATATTCACTTGAATGCTAATTGTGTTATGTTTTTTATGCTAGATTTTATTTATATATTATTGAAATGTCTTTTTTATATTTCTTGTACTTAAATTTTTTTTTTGAATGATGATATATTAAAATTTGATATTATGGTACTTAAATTAATTTGAGAATATAGAAATTGATAATCTGAAGGGAAGAAAAGACACATCGAGAAATTGAAAATATAGAGAGAAATTGAAAATTTATGAAATTGCTTATTTTTTAAAATATCAGGATGTGACGTCATAAGAGGAGAATGTATTTTCTTTGCACTTATATAATAACTAGTCGCATGCCCGCGTGATGCACCGATATAATTTTTTTATGAATGTTATAAATATTTTATTTTACATATAATATTTTATATTTTTATATTAATAATTTATTAAATATATGATATTTTATTTTTATATGTTAATTATTTTAGTTAATAAATTTTAGATTTAATATAATTAATAATCATTAGTATAGTTGTAGAAAATAAAATTAAAATGTGATTTAACTTTTTATCTTTATATATTAATAATTTCATATAAAAAATTATGACACACAAATAATATATAAAGAGATAAATAACTATAACACATGATATTTCTATATTATATATATATATATATATATTATGTGATAATCTTTTTTTCATTCATTTTTTCAATTTTGGTCAATAAATTTTTTATAAGTTATTTTATAATCATATATTAATAATATATCAAATATATAATATTTTATTTTATACATATTAATAGTTTCAGTTAAAAAATATATAATTATTATTAATTTATTAAATATTTAATTTTTTTATCTTCATATATTAATAATTTCAATTAAAATATTTATTAATAATTTATTAAATTTATTAACTATATAACTTTGATCTTTATATATTAATATTTTTCATTATTAAATTTATATTAATAGTTTATTAAAAACATAAATTAATAATTTAAGCTAGAAATATGATTAATAATTTATTAAATACATGATCTTTTATATTCATATATTAATAAATTATTTTACTAAATACAATAAATATTATTTTTTCACATTATGCATATATGTATTTTGTGACACCATATAATATTTTCATTTTACTTAATATATGTATGTATATATATATAAGGTATGTTCAAAGATCATATATTTTATTGTTTAATTTTTTTAAATTTCCAAAACATATAAATTAATTATTATTATAAATAAATTATTTAATTTATAATTAATTTATAATTAATATTAAGAATTATATATTTTTAACTTTTTAAATTTCTAAGGAATGCTCCAAGATCATATATTTTATTGTTTAATTTTTTTAAATTTCTAAAACATATAGATTAATTATTATTATAAATAAATTATTTAATTTATAATTAATTTATTATTAATATTAACAATTATATATTTTTTAACTTTTCAAATTTCTAAGGAATGCTCAAAGATCATATATTTTATTGTTTATTTTTTAAAATTTCTAAAATATATAAATTAATCATTATTATAAAAAAATTATTTAATTTATAATTAATAATAAGATTTATATATTTTTTTTAACTTTTCATATTTCTAAGGAATGTTCAATGATCATATATTTTATTGTTTAAATTTTTTAAATTTCTAAAACATATAAATTAATTATTATTTTATACAAATTATTTAATTTATAATTAATTTATTATTAATATTAAGAGTTATATATTTTATAACATTTCAAATTTCTAAAAAAATATAAAATTATTTTAATGTGTAATTAATTTATAGAAGATTAAAAGTCATAAATATAATTTATTAATTATAAAATTTTAAAATTTATATAAACTATTGAAATTAAATAAAAATTAATTTAAAAAAAATTGTGGATTAGCCATTTTTAAAATATGATGATGTGGCAATCTTAATTTATAATTAATTTATTAAGAATATTAAGAGTTATAAATTTTTAAACTTTTCAAATTTTTAAAAAAACATCAATCAATTAATATTATTAAATTATCTTAATGTGTAATTAATTCATAAAAAATTAAATATCAAAAATATAATTTAGTTAATTAAATATTTTAAAATTATATTAATATGTAATTATTTAATAGAAGAAGATTAAAAGATAAATATATTTTATTAATTATTAAATTTTAAATTTTATATAAATTATTAAAATTAAATAAAAAATTAATTAAGAAAAAAAAATGTGAAGCAACTAATCTAAAAAATAATGAGGTGGCATCCACGATATTTCTTTCCTTAACTTTTATATAATAAAAATTTCTAAAAAATATATAAAGTAATTATTATTATTATTATTATTATAACTAAATTATTAATTAAATAAATTATTGATATATAATTAATTTATTAGAAATATTAAAAGTTATATATTTTATTAGAAATATATTATTTAATTTATAATTAAGTTATTGAAAATATTAAGAATCATATATATTTTTTAACTTTTTAAATTTAAAAAAAATCAATCAATCAATATTATTAATATATAATTAATTCATAAAAAAATTAAAAGCCAAAAATATAATTTAGTTAATTAATATTATAAAATTATATTAATGTGTAATTATTTAATAAAAAATTAAAAGACAAATATAATTTATTAATTATTAAATTCTAAATTTTATATAAATTATTAAAATTAAATAAAAATTCTTTAAGAAAAAATTGTGTAAGTAGTTATTTCTAAAAAAAATGATGAATTGAAATTCATAGTTCTAATAGGATAATAAAAGAAAGTGTTTCTGTCGAGGTCAGTTCAAATATAGAGAGTGATAGTGAATTGACTATTTCTAATTTCATATTAAATTTATGAATTCCTAAATATTTAGTGTTGTATAATTCATTTACCCATTAAAAAAAGAAAAATATAATATAATATAATATATAAAAAGAAAAACATACTTTCTATTTTATATCTAATATCCGTACTCATTATTATTATCATTAATAGAAATAAAAAAACAAGACTTGAAAATCTATAAATGTTATAGAAAATGTGACTAACCTTATTATAGATTTGTAAATATGAGACATAAAAAAAGAATAATCCGATTTAGATATTTGAAATTACTTCTAAAATTAGTTGTTATTTACTAAAAAAATAATTATTTAACTTAAAATTATAAAAAGAAAACTAAATTATTACCTCTTATCTTTCATATATGTTTACTTAAAATGCTAATTGTATTATATTTTTTATGCTAAATTTTATTCATATATTATTGGGATATCTTTTTATATTCCTTGTTTCTAAAAATTTATTATTGAACGATAACATATTAAATTTTGATATTATAATATCTAAATTGATTTAAGAATATATACATTGAGAATATGAAGAGAAGAGAAGATAAAGTGAAAAATAAAAAATATAGGGGGAAATTGAAAATTTATAAAATTACTTATTTTTTAAAATATCATAATGTGTCATCTTAAGAATATAATATATTTCCTTAACTTTTATATAATAACTAATCGTCAACCCATGCAATACATGGATATAATATCACACAGGTACAATTTAATTAGTTTATTATTTTTTTCGTTATTGAATAGAGTATTTATCATTTTATATAAATTTTTTAGAAATCTTTTTAGAAATATTTTTAAGAAGACAACATAAAGTTTTACTGTCTTAAATAACATTTTTTTCGAAGATGAAGGTGCCTCTATTCAATACCATTTTGATTATAAAACTATTCAAATTAGTTCATATATATAATTGTTACTTCTATATAACAATAGTCATATTATTTGCAACAACAATTAAAGCCACAATCAACTATAATTATGTACAATTAATACTCTTTCACATTTTTTAGCATAAATTTGCAGTCAGTTGATAGAAATTATTAGAATCGGAGTTACATCATTTATTGAAAATTATTGGGTCTTATGAAAGATTTAGCTTTTCACCCAGTGATGGGTTCCCAACAATTAGCTCGAGGGTATATTATGCTATTTTAGATGCTGCCACCGTGTAAGCATTGTTTGCCACAATCTGACATAGGGAATAAAAGGAATAGAAGATCAGTTTAAGATTAACAGAAGATGTAATATTTGCACGTCAACATAGTTTAAATACCAAGTTTGCCTAAGCAGCAAATAAAGACAAAATACTACTACCAACCCCAAACACAGTTGCTCAAACACAAATTGAACATGTCAAAGTCGAGAAAACTATATCATGTTTATATGGTAAAAAATCTTTTGCTGAACTTTTTGGTCAAAAATCTCAAAGTTTAAACTACACAGAAGCTAAATAGTTTATATAAAATGATCATAATACTTAATTAAAATATTTTAAAACTGATACAAAAATAAAATATTTTAAAGGTTTTTAGACCGCAATGAATGGTTAAACATGGAAAGTAACAAAAAGAAAATCTCAAACAAAGCTATTTTTAAAAAATCAAACATGAAGAGCATTCTAATTTGTAGCAGTGCTTTCCTAAAATTTGGAGTTTAGAAACTTAAATATACAAACCAGAACAATTTAACCATATCGAGCCAGATATGAAATGTGCTGGGTTTACATGTACTGCAAAGTATGTGAATTGAAAAAAGGCAATGACTTATCTTTTCAGCAATCAAATAAAAATTAAATCTTTCTTCTATTAGGCACTCCAAAACACAACAGAGACATCCTTATAATATTAGGCATATGTTACCTGATTTCCGCTCCAGTCATATTGGCTCACACCTGCTGCAGGCGCAAATTGTAATAGCACAAAACTCTCCCTAGCTAGTTTAAATGCTTCATACTGCACAAGATATCAAACACACACAATTGATAACTCTCACCCAAACGTGAGAACCGTATTCTAGAGAATAAAACTTCAGAACAAAACAATCATCAAACCTACATCTAAAGCAGCGAACTCAAGTGCTCTGAGCAACCAAATATCAAATATTTAGGTTTGAACTTCAAAAAACTACAAATAGCTCATATAACATTTATATTTAGGCAAAAGTTGTGGCTCATTCCAAGTTGAGTTGTACTGACAATATCAAACCAGTTAAAACATATGCAAAGTCAAAACAAGCACTGATAGAGATCAAGCATTTAATACATAAATCTTAAAAGTACAAATATAAATTTAATTATTCAATTAGATATAATGAAAAGTTTACTGAAATCATAAAATCAAGCCTTATAAATGTTGGGAATGTGAATTCCACATCGGTAAAGAATGAGCAGCTCCAGTCACTTATAAGACTGGACAATCCTCTTCTTGTTAACTCGGATTTTCAGGATGAGTTAGTCCCAACTCTAATATAGTATCAGAGCAATTAATGCCCAAACGGGCTAGATCCTGAGCTAAACCCCCACATGACCGAAGCTGATGAAGAGATGCCAGCCGATCCGCCCAAACGGGCTTGTGTTAGCAAGTGTCAACCGAAAGGTCCAGTTGCACTTGAGAGGGGATGTTGGGAATGTGAATCCCACATCGATAAGAAATGAGCAGCTCCAGAACCCACCTCCTTTAGCATAACCTTTGTCACCTCAGCTGTTGAACAATAAATGTTTATAGTTGTCTAACTATAAATGTTTGTGGTGACAAGTTTTTCAATTTTATAGGCCAAAAATAGTGAAGTCAATATAAGCATTAGAGAGAAATTTATTTTTCATTAAAAGGGACCACAACAACGTGTATAACAAATTGTAGTGCCTTTTCATTTTTATAACTCCAAACCTTTTGATAAATTTAATAAATATTTGATAAATAGAAATTAATCTTTTGCAACATAAAATAAGAACTTGGGCGGTACCCAAGAATAATAATAAAATATGCATAACCTCAAAATCCTCAAATTGCACCATTTCAATTTTGAGTAGTAATAGTGTATGTAAAACAAAATAGCAATTTGATTCTTAGGCAATCAAAAGTTCTATAAAGGTTACAAATAGCAATACATGAATTTGAAGATCCTTTGCTCCATTAAAGGCATATGAGGTACATAATGGAAAACAGAATAATACTTATAAGGATAGGGATTCTTCGGTGATGACTTACAAGGTATACATCACCAATGCATGCTCCCTTTGTCTGTAATCATTGAGCTTCAAAGAATATGCATTAATTTGCTTTGCATGCATATATAAATATAATCTAACTTTTCGCTTCCATTAAAAGACTATCACTCTTTCAGTGCTAGAAAATGTCTCAGTTAGCAGCTCAGACACAGAAAATTGATATGGCCCATCACAATTGCAAAACTGCAAACAATTAAAAAGTAACACAAAAAAAAAACACTATAATAGTGGATATTTGAAGAAGTTTATGGAAGATTATAAGATAATTGAACCAGCAATTCAACAAGAAAAGCATACCTTAAATCCCCCAGCAGTGCCTACATTAATGATTTAGTCCATGCAGCTTGAGTTTAAATAACATCCATTATTTGGCATTCTCATCAGTCCACGTATTACAATAGGATACAAAATTCAATGCCATAGTCGTGCAGAAACAGGTACATGTGGATCCAAATCTGCCGCTATTTATATATTCAAATATGATGGAGATGTAATGGAACTTTGAAGATAATTATACTGAATTTGAATTTCTCTACAACTGTAAATATAAGTTTAGGGGGGAAAAAATAGAAAGTAAGACACATCATTTGCTAATTAATTTTATATTCAAAGAATATACTATTTTTCCTTCCCTAGCATTAGAAGTTGATTGATTATCATAGAAAGACAACCAAGCAATTTCTAACACATAATAAATGCTCCATGAGAACTATAAAATTAATAAAAATAAAATCTTGAAAGAGCGAACGACTTACCCATCAACAACAACAACAACAACAAAGCCTTAGTCCCAAACAAGTTGGGGTCGACTGTATGGATCCTCAACAAAATAAGCTCAAAAGACACCAAAAAAGATACTCCAGCCTTATGGCCCTTCCAAGACACGGATTTTACGTCTCTATTAAAGTCTGTCATTAATCAAATCCTCATCAAGATCTAAGGCACGTAAGTCTCTTGCTATCACCTCATTCCACACAGTTCTAGGTCTTTCACGACCCCTAGCCCCCTCAATTAACAAATTCTCACACTTACGAACCGCAGCATTAGGAGGTCTTCTTAAAACATGCCCATACCATCTAAGTCTTTCTTCCCTCACCTTATCTCCGACATCCGCTACTTGGACTTTTTGTCGAATATGAACATTCTTAATTTTGTCCAGTCTGGTATGTCCACACATCCATCTTAGCATCCTCATTTCTGCCACACTCATCTTATGCAAATGTTGTCCCGTTGGTGCCTAACACTCACTACCATAGAGCATCGCAGGTCTAACAACCGTCCTATAGAATTTACCTTTCACTTTCAGAGGTATTTACTTATCACATAGAACCCCAGTCGCACCCTTCCACTTCAACCACCCTACCTGTATTCTGTGAGCCACATCTTCATCTATACGGCCATCATTTTGGAACACCGAACCCAAATATTTAAACTGCTTGGTTTTAGGAACCAAAACTCCATCCAACTTAACCTCATGTTCCTGCTTCTTCCTTAGACTGAACCCACAATGCATATATTCCGTTTTACTCCTACTTAACTTAAAACCCTTGTCCTCGAGGGTTTTTCTCCACACTTTCAACTTACGGTTTACACCAGCACTAGTCTCATCAATTAAAATAATGTCATCAGCAAACAACATACACCAAGGAACATCGTCTTATATGCTTCTGGTTAGCTCGTCCATAACCAGGGTAAATAAATATGGACTCATGGCCGAACCTTGATGCAATCCGGTTGTAATGGGGAAAGCCTAAGTGTCTCCACCAGGTGTTTTCACACTAGTGGATGCATTATCATACATGTCCTTGATGATGTTGATATATTTGCCGCTGACTCCTTTCCTCTTCAAAACCCACCATAACACTTCTCTTGGTACTCTATCATAGGCTTTCTCCAAGTCAATAAATACCATGTGGAGATCTTTCTTCTTCTCTTGATACAATTCCATTAGTCTTCTTAGAAGAGAAATAGCCTCCATGGTATATCTCCCTGGCAGAAACCCAAACTGATTCTCCGAAACTCTTGTAAGCTTCCTCAATATGTGTTCAATAACCCTTTCCCATAATTTCATAGTATGGCTCATAAGTTTGATACCTCGATAATTTGTACAACATTGAATGTCTCCCTTATTTTTATATATGGGTACCAGGATACTCTTCCTCCAGGCATTCGGCATCTTACATCCTTTCACAATAGCATTAAAGAGTTTAGTTAACCAGGCAACTCCTACCTCTCCAAGGTTCTTCCAAACCTCTATAGGAATACCATCCGGGCCACAAGCTTTACAAACTTTCATATACTTTAAGGCTTCTCTTACTTCACTATGCAAGATCCTCCTAGACCAGCTAATATAACCATTTATTGCATGAAGACCTTGAAAATCTCGTTCATGTTCAGGGTTGAATAACTGCTCAAAATAAGCCTTCCACCTCTCCTTAATCTCAACATCTCCTGTCAACACTCGTTGATCTTCGTCCTTTATACATTTGACTTGGCTTAAATCTCTGCTTTTCCTTTCTCTCATCCTTGCAATATTATAAATGCCCATTTCTCCCTCTTTAGTACCTAACTTTTGATAAATTCCTTCTAAGGCTCTGCCACGAGCTACACTAACAGCCTTCTTTGCCTCTTTCTTAGCCCTCTTATATTCCTCAAAGGCCTCGCTATTAACCGCATTTGGTAACTTTGTATACCATTCTCTCATCCTTGCAATCTTATATATAACCATGTTTGTGGTGTAAATTATAAGGTTTTTCTTTTGTGTTAAATGTTGGAAACTAAAATGAGATTTATATTTATATATATGGATGTGTTTTTGGTAAAATATTGGTGAATTGAGCTGTTAGATTATTTTGGAGAAATGTATGTATTGAATAAATAATTATGAGTGTATTTTAATTGCATGTTGTGACATTTGAAATTTGGGATTATCCAAAATACAGATAAAATTCTGACAAATTTTTTTAGAGATTTTCTTTTTAATATATCTTTTTACTCTTCAAATCACTAATTACTACTTTCATTTATTTATTAAAATATATTTTTCAAGTGTTTTAAATAGTTATCATAAAATTATGAAACTTTTTAGAAAAATCATTTTGTGATATTTTTAAATTATGTATACTTATTTATATATATCGGGTATATGTATATTATACGTATATAAGATATACGAGGGTTACATATCTCTTTTCTGGCAACAAATATCCAACATCAAATTTATATTTTCCTTTGATTTTTACTGCCCATTTGACTTTGAAATAAAGTATGTCTAGTGAAGATACATACATAAAACCAACGTGGGAGAATATGTTTAAAAAATTTAAGAAGTATTGGTTTGAATATAGTAGAATTTTGGCTATTGGTGTGATTTTAGACCCTAGGTATAAGTTGAATTTTGTAGAATGGTGCTATAAGAAGCTATACGGTAATGAGGGGTTACTTGAGATTTCTAAAGTCAGAAATGATTTATTCTCCTTATGTTCTAGGTATGTGAATGATGTTAAACTACAAAATATAAGTGTTGAGACAAATAATGAAGCGTTTGGATCCAAAACCACGTAAAGAACATAGTATGATGGAACATGATTTTCTTTTGCAAAAGATGTACTACAAGTATTCAAATTTGAATCTTTTATTATTTCATTATTTTTTAATTTACATTATTTTTTTTTTCTTTTATTTAAGTACGAAAATAAGTTAATTTAATGAATTTTTAATTATTTTTTAGGAGCTTGATTTGTTTGAGTGTGATGATGTTATTCAACAAAAGAGTGAGTTAGAACTTTATTTTGAAGAGCCAATGATGGATCAAAAGATTAAGCTAGATGTGTTGTCATATTGAAAAGGAAATCAATATAAGTATCCTCAAATTGCCGCCATGGCTCGTGATGTTTTAGCTATTTCTATTGCCACAGTTGCTTTTGAAAGTGTATTTAGCAATAGTGGAAGGATTCTTGATCAATATAGGAGTGCACTTAAGCCTGATGTGGTGGAAACCTTAGTGTATTGTAGAGATTGAATATTTGGAGTTCAAGGTATATCTAGTATTAAGATTTGAAATAATTTTTATTCTTATGTTTAACTAATTAACCCTTTTTTATGTGCTTTATAAGATGCAGAGAAGAACTTACAAAAGATATTATGGAGCTGAACTTAGAGCCTTTTGAATTGGATAAAGATGTTATTTGTCATTCATTATCTAATTTTATAATTTAGATGTTATTTATTTAGAAATCATATGTATTTGTTTTTATTTAAAATAATTTAGATGGTTTTATTTAGGGTGTTTATGACTTTATATGTATTTTTAAAATGAATATTATTAAATTTTTATGGCTTTATGTGAATTTTAAATAGGTGAAATGTATAGGTTATACAGGTTCAATGGATTATACAAGTTAAATGGGTTATGTCAATTATACAAGTTAAGTGGGTTTTGTCATATTGTATGACCCACATAAGACCAATTTAAATTAAACGTGTTATGCATATCGTGTTGTGTTACCCATTAAAAATTTGCGTCGTGTTAGTGTCGAAAAATTTTAACACAATTAATAAATAAGTTGTGTTCATATTGAGCTTAATCGTGTCACCCGTGTCTGTCAACTCGACACTAACATAACCCGCTAACACGAATTGACACCCCTAGATAGAAGGGGAAAAGAGAGAGAGGAGAAAAATAGGATGAGAGAGAGAGAGAGAGAGAGAAGAATAAGAACAAGCTCATGTGATTACAAAACTTATTTTATTTTATTTTTTTGAAGTGAATATTAACAAGCGTTAGCGATAAACCTAATGCTCGTTAATAATTAAATTAAAATAAAAAATTAGATTGACATATTATTGAATCATTTAGTAATATAGTTTTAACCAGTTAAAATGATAAAAAAAATTAAAGTTTAGGAACTAATTGTAAAAAAAAAAAAAAAGATTATGATAAATGTAAAAAAAGCGTAAAGTTTATTTATTTTTTTTTCGTATTTTTGCCTTTTCTTTTTTAGTATTATTACATAGGTTATAAAGGGACCCGCAATGGGATGAGATAATGTGTTTGTGATTGCTGGATTGATCTTTGCTACTTGGTGATGTTGATAAATCGTGTTGATGATATCTAGTGCAGGGTTTTCAGAGGATATGGGATCTAGTGTTTTTGATGGATGGGAATATAGTCTCTGGGGATGTTTGTATAGGGGCGAGTAGTGTGTTATTTTAGGCTTGGGTCCCTTATGTTAAGGGGCTGGTGAAGTGTTTTTTTTTTTTTTTTCATTTAGATGAGGGAGTTGAGTTTACTGGTTTTCTTTGGCTAATGCGTATACAATATATAATATACGCTCTACAAATGCATTCTTTTTAGCAATAAAATGACCTTTACTAACCAAAAAAAAAAAAAAGAGAGTTATAGGTAATGAATTCATTGCAATAATCAAGAGATCAAGATGTGCATGTATTTTTTTTTAATTGGTAAAGTAAACCTCACATCCCCTCAGTCACTATAGATATCTTGCATTTTTAATGTCTCGATCCCATACCCTGAAGACCATAGGTGTGAAAAGCAAAATTAAGCTACCTATGTCTTGACGTATTTACATATTTAGAAAATACAAAGAATACCCTTAAAAATAAAGATCATCAAATCATTTATTTTAGTGTACACATAAATGAAACTCTAATAAAGGACATGTGGCAAGATTAAGATAATAAAACATTATATAATATTGTGTCATTATTTTGAACTCTCTAAATAAATATAATTATTATCAATATTAAAAAAAATATCGAAAGCCTATTTGAATTCTTTAAATAAATATAAATTAGTATCGAGCATAATATCTTCATTCTATTTGAACTCTCTAAATAAATATCTATTATATAACAAATAATAATTTTAATTTAAAGTATTAAAAAATTAAAACATATAGCAAGATTAAGACAATGAAACATGATATAATATTTTACTAACATTAATTATTTTAGTATAATAATGATTATAAAAAATCTTACGTGATGTTGTGAGTATTTTTATTTGATATATAAATGTCAATTTCAAAACTTACAATAATTTTAAGCAAATAATCATTCTTTTCATATCAAAATATTTCAAAATTGACAATCATAAGTATTTGTTATTCAATTAATGATTGATTAATATTAACATATTAATAAATGTTCACTTAATAATTCCTTCAATTGTATTACTCTATTAATAAAATAAACAAATATTTGGTGGAGAAAAGGCAAGAGAGTGAAGAAAGATAAAAAGAGGAAAAATGACAATTTTCTCTACCATAATTGCAAATATGATGATTAAATAAAAACATATAAAAATAAATAAATAATGTATCAAACAAAATGTAGAAAAAAAATAAAAAAAATAAAAGTATAAAAAAATATTACCTACATGTCAGTTGAACAATAATATAATAATTTTGAAACTAAATAGTATTATCGAAGAAAAAGATATAATAGTATAATGGTTATGATTTTTTTGTGTATATATATATATATATAACTAATTATTATCAATTCCAAATAAGATTATCTTATTTGAACCCTACAAATAAATAAATTATTATCAATGTTAAATAAAATATCATAGTTCTATGTAAATTGTTCAAATAAATATAACTATTATCAATATCAAATAAAATATTATAATTATATTTAAACTCTTCAAATAAATATAAATTAATATCAAATATAATATCATAATTCTATTTTAACTATCTATATAAATATCAAATAAATATTTATTATATAAAAAATAATAAATTTAATTTAAAATATTAAAAAATTAGGACATATGATAAGATTAAAATAATACATAGTATAATATTATACTATCGTTAACTGTTTTAATATAATTGATAGATAATATATAGATATGTAGAAGATTTGTAAATTTGTCTTGCAAATATTTTAAATATACCAAGAAAACAGAAAAAAAAAAAAAAAAAGAGAACAAATTTAGCACAGTTAATTAGAGGAGCAAGCAATAGTCCAGCGGTGGAGGCTGGGAGTCCGAGAGATAATGGACCCCTTCCCTCTCCTCCCATCATATAAAATACAAATATATATATATAATATATATAGTTATATAAATTTTATATATTTATTTATAAATTATTATATAATTATATATATAATTATATAATAATTTAAATAATTATATACATTATTATATAATTATATATATATTTATTATTATATAAATTATATATATTTATATTGGCTTTTTTAAATATATATATATATATATTTTTTTATTTTTAATTAGTGAGTATTTAAAAATTTTATAATTAAATACTTAGATTAATACTAAAATTATGCAATTTAATTATAAATTGTATAAAATTAATATTTTGAAATAGTATTTTTATAAAATTTAATTTAATAATATTTTTTAAATAAATTAATAAATTTAATAAATTTTTAAAATTTAATAATAGATTCAATTTTAACTTAAACTCTGCCTGTAATTATTTAAGCTTGAAAAAATTTGTCTCCGTTTGATATCTAGTTCCGCCCCTGCAATCTTTCAATTATAAACAGAATGCACAGCGTGATTGTAAGCTCAAACTGGTATGCACAACAATGGCTTCAATAGACCTTCTTGAGATTTTCTTAGCAGTCCTTAGTTATATCATTCTTCGTTTTTTGTTTAATAAAAATGGTCAGCCCATAAATTGGCCAATCTTTGGTATGCTTCCTGATACTCTCTTCCACCTTCACCGAGTTCACCAGAGGTTCACAGAAGTTATAGAGCGATCTGGGCTCCCCTTCTTCTACAAAGGCCCTGATTTTCTAATGTTAAAATCTTGTTCACAGTTGATCCAGCAAATATCCATTACATTATGAGCTCAAACTTCTTAAATTTCCCGAAAAGGTCTCAATTCTCTCAGATTTTTGACATTCATGGAGATGGGATTTTCAATTCGATTCAAATTCTTGGAAAAACCAGAGAAAATTTGCTCAAACCTTGATTAACAATAGCCGATTTCACTAGTTCCTAATCAAGACTAGTCGTGAGATGGTGGAGACAGGGATTGTTCCTGTTCTTGATCATGTAATTAAACATGGGTTGGTTGTGGATTTGCAAGATCTGTTTCAAAGATTCACATTTGATATTACTTGTGAGTTAGTCAAGTTATAATCCACGAAGCCTATCCATTGATTTTTCAGAAGTTGAATTCTCAAAAGCCATGGATGATGCAGAGGAAGCTCTATTTCACAGGCATATTAGACCAGAAATCTTCTGGAAATTACAAAGGTGGCTGGGAATTGGACAAGACAAGAAAATGAAGAAAGCTTGGAGAACTCTTGATGATATATCATCGAAGTTATCAAGAAAAATGGAGCAAATAAAAATAGAATCAAATTTGCAAGAAAGTGAAGATCATGGTGTCGATTTATTAACATCATATTTGAAAGAATATGATCAATTCTTGGAATGTAAACCAGATGAAAAATTTCTAAGAGATACAATTATAAATTTGTTACTTGCAGGGAGAGACACAACAAGCTCTGCTCTTACTTGGTTCTTTTGGAATATATCCAAGAATCCAAAAATAAAGCAAAAGACAAGAAAAGAAATTAACGCTATTATACAGAAAAAAGAATCAAAATCCTGGACAGAATTGAACCCACAAGAGCTAAATAGTCTAGTTTACTTGAATGGAGCAATTTGCCGGTCATTAAGGTTACACCCACCTGTTCCATTCCAGCTAGGGCTGTAATGGAGCTGAGTCGAGCATTGTCGAACTTTTTAAAGTTCAAACTCGACTCGTTATAAAATAATCGAGTTCGAACTCGAACTCGAATTGAGTCCGAACTGAGTTCAAATTTATATCGAGCCAGCTCATATATCATGTACCTCGAGTTTGAATTCGAGTTTGATTTAAATAAGTTTAACGAGTTCAATAAACTTATTTCATCTTTCATTTTTCATTCATTTTTTCTATATTTTCATAAAAGATATATTAAAATTTATGTTTTTATGAAAGATAAACAATATGATTATATATTATCAAAAATAAAATATTATATTACTATAATTTTATATTTTATTATAAATTACTAAGCTATTTTATATTATATAATATTTAATTTATTTATCACATGTACTATATATTAATAAATCATATAAATTAAATTAGTTAAAAAATTAATATATTCACATATATAGTTTAACATATATAAATTAAATTATATATATTTATAATTCAATATATTAAACGAGCTACCGTACTAATTTAACTAACAAACTTTTTAAATGAGTCAGCACACGAGCTAACGAGCCAAGTATTTCTTAACTTGAGCTTGACTCATTTAACAAACGAGTAATTCGAGCTCGAACCTGAACGAACTTTTACCGAGCTGAGATCCAAGCCGAGCTCGAGTAGCTTGATTCATTTACAGCCCTAATTCCAACATAAGGCTCCTCTGTGAGAAGATGTTCTTCCCAGTGGGCATAGAGTAAATCCAGACATGAAAATAGTTTTTTGCTTGTATTCAATGGCAAGAATGGCTTCAATATGGGGAGAAGATTGTTTAGAATTTAAGCCAGAGAGATATGGATCAGTGAAGGAGGCAAAATTAAACATGAACCATCATACAAATTCTAGGCTTTTAATGCAGGTCCAAGAACTAACTTGTTTGGGTAAAGAAGTGGCTTTTACTCAAATCAAGATAGTTGCTACTGCCATAATCCATAACTACCATGTTAATGTAGTAGAAGGCCACCCTGTGTATCCAATTTACTCTTCACATGAAACATGGCTTAAAAGTCAGACTTACCAAGATATGAGTTTGAATCATCTTATTTACATATATATACATACTTGTAATTGTAATCAATTATACTTGATCTAGAAGAAGAAGAAGAATAAAATATCCTTATTCTAATTATGCAATCTGTGTAGAAGAAAATGGTTTGAGATAATATATATGAAGACTTCAATTTTTTATTTTGGCATAAAATGAAGTCTGACAATTTTATATAATATAGAACTTCGTCTTTATATATTTTATTTAGTTTAAAATAAACTTCATCCCAATATAGACATTGTTATGGAATGGAGGATTCTTTTAAGCCCATGAATTTGATAATTTTTTAATATTTAGTTTTTAAATTTTATTTTGGTGATATTAAGCCTTTAAAATTTATGATTTATAAAAATTAAATCTTTTTTAACAGAATTGGCCAGCGGCTTCAATAAAAATTAGGCCATATTTCATTAGAAAATGGTTTAATTTTTAAAAATTAAAAATTTTGAAAGTTCAATATTACTAAAGTGGTGTTCAATGGCTCAATATCAAAAAATTATCAAGTTTAAAGCTCAAAAATACATTTTTTTCGTATTATTATTTAACTTTTAGTTATATAACTAGAAAAGAAGCGGCCAAGAACTCATCAGATGTCTATTTTATTATCGAATTCATGAAAAATTAACTACTTATTTAAAATCTTTTGAAAACTAAAATAGAATTAATAAAATTAAAAAGAGGAGTTTTATGATGAATATTTAAAAATTAAATTAAAATTAAAATTAAACTAATAAATTAAAAAATAATTAAACTAAATTGGAAAAATAACAATGGAAAGATTTTAGTTAAAGAGAATGATCTTTGTTTTAATTCTTAGATATGATCATTGATATAAAAATAATTTTTTTTAATTTTTTAGTAAATTAGTTCTAACCAACCAATATTCTTGCATTGACCTATTTTTTCTTAGATATAAAGAAGTTAAGAAATAATCTCTAACTAATCCTTATTATTTAATAGCCATATAAGAACGCTCTTTAGAATTTTAATCCACTAATAATTTTATGATTTAAAAGGATCTAATTTTAATCAATAAATATTATTGCAAAACTTATTTAAATTAGATTGCTTATCTTTTTAGTATTACACCTAATTACTATAACTATTAAAATATTAATTAAGAATAATTACGAATTCTAAGCTTGAATAATAATATATTATTCAACTAATCAAGCAATGAGTTCTATTATTTAATCAACAAAATAATAATATAATTGAGTTACAGAAAATACGTAAATACTAAAATTAAATAAAATTAAAAGAGAGTTTAAATAGATCTCACAAATCTTAACGAATTAAAAATATTGATTACCTTTTATCTGTTTAAAAATTATTTTCACATAATTGAATGAAAAAAATAAAAATAAAATAAAAATAATTTAAAAAAATAATGAACAAAAATAATAGACTAAAGTCCTCAGCTAAAGTCATTTAAAGTTATTAGCAAAAATATTCTTACTGTTAAAAATTTTATATTCTAAATCTAATTAAAAAATTAAAAATAATAAAAATTAATATTTATTAAAAATTTTAAATATTATCTATTTAATATGTAAATAAATAAATAATAATATATCTAAAAAATTGCTCAAAATTTATAATTCAAGTATCCTATCTAGGTTAGACTTCTTAGTTACATGTTTTCTTTTAGAATTATCTCGGATAAGGATAATAGACTTATCTACAGCTCACATTCAAGGTCCTTTTAAGTAATTTTCTATCATCTTTTTTTCAATTTGCTTTTTTTTTTTCTTTTCAAACTATAATTTACGTAAAAATAATTTAAAATCAATATAATAGTATGATAACATGCTTAAATATTTTCATAAATAATGACAAAAGTCACTCGCCATCAAAAATATATATACATGTTCTGATTATTTAATAATTTAAAATTGTTGTTTGATTGGAATATTATTAAAAAAATTGAAATAATAAATTGGGAGTGAATAGTGTGTTGTCCCAAGAAAAGTTGGTTTTCTCTGTAAGCAAATTTGCACTTTGGGTTCAGAAGAAAAGCAAAAGTAAAGAATAGTCAGCACTCAGCAGCAGGCAAATTATTGAGAGGAGAGAGAGGTTTTGTTGAGCTGAGCATGTCAGTGAAAGAAGAAAGGACGCTTAGCTCAGCTTTCTCTCTGATATTAAAAAGGAACAAAAACCACGTGAAATTTGCAATGATTTGCTGAGCCAAAAATTAAATCTGCTAGCCAGTTACGTCCCTCTCAATTTACTGTTCTTTACATAAATCTTTTTCTCGCTCAATTCAACCAACACAAAACCAGCAACTTTTCATTTTTTTTTTAATCAGTAACGGCTTTTCGAGTTTGATATGCACAACGCAGGAGTCAATTACTCTGCATGAGACGCAGGATAAGATTGCATTCAATCTTAACCATTGACTGCTAAAATCTTTTAATATGTAAGAACATTTTTCACTTATTTTTTTAAATTATAATTTACTATTTTATAAAATAATTATTAAAAAATAGTACGAATAAAAAAGAATCGAAATACAAAATCATGTTATAATTACTTATAAACTCACACAAAATATAATTATAATCTTTTATTATATCATAAAAATATTATAAAAAATTATTAAAATTAAATATATATTTTTATTATAAATACACAATTTTAAATTATTTATATCAATTAATAATTTTAATCAATAAATTTATAATGCATAATACCTTTTATATTACGTACTATATTAATAATTAATTACATATATAATATTTCAATTATCTATCTTTATATATTGAAAGTTTCAGTCAATAAATTGAGAGAGATATAAATAATGTAATATTTCAATTATCTATCTTTATATATTGAAAGTTTCAGTCAATAAATTGAGAGAGATATAAATAATGTAGAAAGAAATAAATTGATATGTCCGAGGGTCTGGAGGGTTGTGGATCAGGTTCGACAAAAAGTGGCGGTGAGCCCATGTTTGATCCAAATAAAGGAAATAGGTGCGCCTCTGCTAACAGCTTAAGCTTTTGGTAGAAATGGTTAACGTTCTTTCCAGTTAAGCATGCTGGTGCAGGGTCAGTATCAGGATGGGTGACCTTCTGGGAAGTGCTTGGCTTAGCCGTGTTGGTGCAGGGTCAGTATCAAGAGGGGTGACCTTCTGGAAAGTGCTTGGCCCAGCCGTGCTGTGCAGGGTTAGTACCAGAATGGGTGCCCTCTTGGGAAGTGCTTGGCTCGGCCGCATCATTTGGTATCAGAGCCTATTTATCGGGTCTGGTCCCACTGCTCCAGGTTCGAGGACGAGCCTCCTTAAAGAGGGAGGGAATGATATGTCCGAGGGTCTGGAGGGTTGTGTATCAGGTTCAACAAAAGGTGGCGGTGAGCCCATGTTTGATCCAAATAAAGGAAATGGGTGCGCCTCTGCTGACAGCTTAAGCTTTTGGTAGAAATGGTTAGCGTTCTTTCCGGTAAACATGCTGGTGCAGGGTCAGTACTAGGATGGGTGACCTTCTGGGCTTGATGAATCTACACAAGGCAGCAAATATGTTGAAGATATCATTATGCCAAGTGGACCAATCACAAGATCACAATCAAAGAAACTCTAGCATGTGTTCCAACACTTCATTCAAAGGTGGATTAATGAAAATGGAGACCAACTTGTATTGAATATGATGGATCATGAAGAGAAAGTCAAAAACTCACCAAGAAGCATGAAGAATCTGCCCATAAGTATGGTGATGGGCATTAGCACGAATTTGAAATATAATATTGATGTGGTTTAGTGCTAGTATGACTAGACACATGTGAACCAATACCAAAATGTATGTAGAATCTGCCCATCAATGGTGTCAGAATTATGGGCAATAATTTAGAGTATATTATTGATGTGGATGAACAATTAATGCTATTTTGACTATATACATGTAAACCTAGACTTTTAAGCCATTATTTCTTCTTTTCCAACTATATAGGGATGGGAAAAAGAACTTAAGAGGGGACTATGAATTTTCAGTTTATACTGAATGTAATTGATGTGTTTTCAAGTTTGAGAGGTTTTCTTCTTATTCTTGTTGCATGAAGAATTGATTCTAACTTATCAAGTCTGACTTGTGGCGTTTAAATCAATTCATTTCTTCATCCCAATCACCCAAGTTCTCAATTACATGTTAGTTGTGGGTTTGGTAGGGAGGATTTGTTTTTGAGTTCTAAGATTCTATGCTAGATGTGTATGTGAAGTTCTAGATGTAATATTTGATCCATGGGTTCCGCATTATTTGATATCAGAGCTTTGGCTTGAAGATAAATCTCTAGGTATCTTTTATATTTTAATTATCCAAAGGAAAGAAAAAAGAAAAAAAAAAGAGAACCAGATTCAGTTTCTTGTTTCTTCATTTTCTATTCTTGTTGCACCTTGTTCTTGTTCTTCAAATCTGTGGACTTTTGTTTAACTTTTCAATTTCTAATATTGTTTATTGAAAGTTCAAAAAAAAAAGAAGGAAAAGATCAAAAGAAAAAAAAAAGAATCAGATTCAACTTCATCAACATAAAAGAAAAAAAAATTCGTACCTGTTTCTGTCCAATATTTTTCTACACAAGTGTTTGAGATTTTTTGCATATTTATACCATTAACAGCTTGCTACCTTATTATATTTGATCAAATTACATCATCTCCTCATTATGCATCCAGTTAGCATTTAAAATCTGATATTTAGAGCATATCTTGCATTGGGAATAGATTTAGATTGCATATTCAGATTACTCATTAGAGTGATTTGAATTCTATTTTTCAATATCAAGAATTGTTTTTCTTTGTATTCTTAGTTTCATTCTTTCATATACCTCTTGTTTCTTGTATGCATTAAGTAGCTAATTCTCAATCATAGTTACTTTGGTTTGATTAACATAAATATTTTTTGCTTCTTGTGTTAACTTTTAGTTCTTGTTGTTTAAAATTAAATTGCTTCTAGAATTGCTGAATTCATTTTTTTCATTGGGTTCCTTGTAGAGTCTTTAAAACAAAACTTGTTTTACTTGATTTAAGTGGATTCAGTTCTAAAATTCAACTTGATAAAAGAAGAATTGAGAGGTAAAAATGACCAAGTTTTGAGTGAAATACAAGAGGAGTGACAATCAGATCTTGAGTGAAACACGTAAGGGAGTGAGGTGAGAAAATTTTCTTTACTAACATTTTCTTGTAGGTTCTTCTCACACAATGTCAAATTCTGAAAGTGAAAAACGTGATATGACTATAAATGACATAGCCTTCATGTTAGAGGCAATGCAAAGGAGATTTGAAAGGTTTGATTTGGCCATAAACAACATGAGAGGTGATGTAGACATCATAATGCAAAGGCAGCAGAATGATACTAATTGAAGGTGGTAGAATAGAGGGAGAGGAAACATGATGAATGATGATGAGATAGAAAGGGAAGATGATGAAGAAAGTGAGGAATCAATTGCTCAAATAAGACCTCAACAAAGGGACAGTAACATATCTTCCATAAAAATGAAGATACCATCATTCAAGGGGAGAAATGATGCTGAAGCTTACCTTGAATGGGAAATAAAAGTTGAGATGATGTTTGATTGTCATAATTATAGTGAAATGAAGAAAGTTAAAATTGCAGCAGTTGAATTCACAGATTATGCACTAATTTGGTGGGATCAATTGATGATTTCCAAGAGGAGAAATGGAGAAAGAACCATCACTACTTGGGCTGAAATGAAAACTGTGATGAGAAAGAGATTTGTACCATCTTACTACGAAATGGAGCTTCACCAAAAATTGCAGCGGTTAACTTAAGGATCCATGTCAGTAGAGGATTACCATAAAGAGATGGAGATGATCATGAGTAGAACTAATATAGAGGAGGATCCAGAAATCACTATGGCTCGATTTTTGAGTGGGCTGAATAGAGAGATTGCTAACATAATTAAATTACATCATTATGTGGAGCTTGAAAATATGGTACACATGGCCATGAAAGTGGAGAAGCAACTGAAACTCAAGGGAGCAGCAAAGGGATTTTCTAATTCCAGCTCTAGTTTTACTTCAAAATGGCCAAAGAAAGATGATAATCCTAAAGGAAAGGAGGCTGCCTGGAAAGGAAAGGAAAAACAAGTTCTAGATGTCCCTAAAGGTAACTCTAAAACATCTAACTCTAATCAAAAGCATAGTACCATTAAATGCTTTAGGTGTTTAGGAGTAGGGCATATAGCATCTCAATGTCCAAATAAGAAAATCATGTTGATACAAGATAAATGGTGAAATTGATAGTGCTAGTGAACATGAAAGTGATGATGATAATGATAGCATGCCACCATTAGAGGAAATTGAACATATTATTGAATATCCTGCCCATGGTGAATCTTTGGTTATTAGAAGAGCTTTAAACATGCAAATTAAAGATGAAGAAAGTAATCAAATAGAGAACATTTTCCATACTCGTTGCATTGTGAATGGAAAAGTGTGCAGCATGATCATTGATGGGGGTAGTTGTGCAAATGTTGCTAGTACTGATTTTGTAGATAAATTAGGGTTAACATGCACAAAACATCCTAGCCCCTACAAGCTGCAATGGTTGAATGATTGTGGGGAGGTGAGGATAACAAAACAGGTTCTGTTTTCTTTTGCAATTGGGAGATACAAAGATGAAGTTTACTGTGATGTTGTGCCTATGCATGCTAGCCATATCCTTCTTAGTCGTTCATGGCAGTTTGATAGAAAAACTTTGCATGATGGCTTTAAGAATCTTTATTCTTTCAGCCTAAATGGTTTAAATTTCACTTTTGCTCCATTGTCATCTAAACAAGTGTATGAAGATCAAGTAAAGATTTTGAGATCATTTGAAAGGAATTCTGGTGGTGAGGGTAAAACAAATAAAAATGGAGTACAAGAGGCCAAGTGTGAGAAAAAGAATGATAAAAATGACCCATTGGTGAGAGAAAAAGAGAAAGGGAGAGAAAATAAAAGAGAGTGTTTCTATTCAAAAGAAAAAGAGTTAAGGAGTGCTTTTTGTGAGAAAAGAAGTCTGATTATACTTAGGTACAAAGAGACCTTGATTTTTACATCCGACCTTGATAACCATTTGCCTAGTTGTGTTAGTTCTCTTTTACAGGATTTTGGAGATGTTTTTCCAGAAGATGTACCAAAAGATTTACCACCTTTAAGAGGGATTGAGCATCAAATTGACTTCATTCCAGGCTCAACAATTTCTAACCGACCAGCTTATAGAAGTAATCTGGAGGAAACCAAGGAACTTTAAAGGCAAATGGAGGAGCTGCTAGCAAAGGGACATGTGCGTGAAAGTCTTAGTCCATGTACTATTCCGGTTTTACTAGTCCTAAAGAAGGATGAATCATTTGCCCATAAAGCAAATAAAAGAAGGAAACATGTGATTTTCCAACCTGGTGATTGGGTATGGGTTCATATGAGAAAGAAAAGATTTCCTAAACCAAGAAAATCCAAGTTGGATGCAAGGGGAGATGGCACATTCCAAGTTTTAGAACGAATCAATGACAATGCCTACAAAATTGATCTACTAGGTAAGTATAATGTTTCTGTAACTTTCAATGTTAGTGATCTTTCTTCTTTTGATGTAGGTTCAGATTTGAGGATAAATCTTTTTTAGCAAGGAGGGAATGATGAGGAAACTATAAGCAAGCTTGATGAATCTACACAAAGCAGCAAATATGTTGATGATATCATTATGCCAAGTGGACCAATCACAAGATCACAATCAAAGAAACTCCAGCATGTGTTCCAACACTTCATTCAAAGGTGGATTAATGAAAAGGGAGACCAACTTGTATTGAATATGATGGATCATGAAGAGAAAGTCAAAAACTCACCAAGAAGCATGAAGAATCTGCCCATAAGTATGGTGATGGGCATTAGCACGAATTTGAAATATAATATTGATGTGGTTTAGTGCTAGTGTGACTAGACACATGTGAACCAATACCAAAATGCATGTAGAATCTGCCCATCAATGTTGTCAAAATTATGGGCAGTAATTTAGAGTATATTATTGATGTGGATGAACAATTAATGCTATTTTGACTAGATACATGTAAACCTAGACTTTTAAGCCATTAGTTCTTTTTTTCCAACTATATAGGATGGGAAAAAGAACTTAAGAGGGGGACTATGAATTTTCAGTTTATACTGAATATAATTGATGTGTTTTCAAGTTTGAGAGGGTTTCTTTCTTATTCTTGTTGCATGAAGAATTGGTTCTAACTTATCAAGTCTGACTTGTGGCGTTTAAATCAATTCATTTCTTCATCCCAATCACCCAAGTTCTCAATTATAGGTTAGTTGTGAGTTTGGTAGGGAGGATTTGTTTTTGAGTTCTAAGATTCTATGCTAGATGTGTACGTGGGGTTCTAGATGTAATATTTGATCCATGGGTTCCGCATCATAAATAATTATAACGTATCATATTTTTATGATATTTACACATTATGTGACAATATATATATTTTTTAATTTTTAATTTTAGATAATAAATTTATTATATATAAATATTTTAATGTATTAATAATTTATTAAATATATAATAATTTATATTTTTATATATTAATATTTAAGTTAAAATTTATTCATAATTAATAATTTATTAAATATATACTTTTTTATTTTTATATATTAATAGTTTCTATTAAAAATTTATTAACAGTTAAAAATTTATTAAATATCAACATTTGATATTTATATATTAATATTTCAGTTAGTAAATTTTATTAGTAATTTATTAAATTATTAAATATATATATATAGTCTTTTATTTTTATTTATTAATAATTTATTAAATATATAATTTTTTATTTTCATATATTAATATTTTTAATTAAAATTTATAATAAGTAATAATAATTAGTAATTATTAATTTATTTCTAATTTATTAAATATATGACCTTATACCTTTATATATTAATAGTTTCAATTAAAAAATTTATTAATAATTATTAATCCATTAATGACTTATTACATTATTAACTATATTTTCACGTATGTACAAATTAAATCTTAATATGTATAAGATATTATTATTTTATTTAGAAATAATTTATTTAAAATTTTAATTACCCTTATTTTAAAATTATCAATTTAATATAATTACTAAATTATTTGTCATTATTTTATTAATTTAATTATTAAATAATTTAAATTTAATTCTTTATAAATTTTTAGAAATCATTTGCTAAATTAAATATTAAAAAGTAAATAATTTTCTGACTTAAGCAATCTAATATTTTATGTTTTATATCAAATAACTTTTTTTAATTTACAATAAAATTTATGAAAAGAAATTAGAATATAAAAAATAAAATAAAATTCTCAAAAAATTTTCTAACAAAATTCATGTTGATAACCATTTATTATCTTCTCAAATATTTCTCTTTATTACTAAGTTGTAATGGTAAATTATAAAATACTCTCATCATCTCTTTCACATTACTTTAACTTTTGTGTATTTTTAAGAATTTTTTTTTATAAATTTATAGTTTGAGAACATTTTAATCATAATATTATTTTATAAATAATCTCAATTGATTACGTAAAAATATAAAAAATATTTTAGATTTTAAATATTATATGAGTTAAACTGCTCATATCAGATTGTATAATCTGTATATAATTTATTTAAAAATATATTATACGTGTCTTATTCGTGCAATCTATTTAAATTTTATATTATATTATTATTGATATTATTAATAAATGAGTCGTTCATGTTGATCCTATTTATATCACCATAGTAGATCAAGACAACACAAATACGAACTGAGACAACACAAATACGAACTGACAATTCCTTATGAAACTTCTAGTGCAAATAATTGTATTGTTAAATTGCATGCTGGTAGATGTGCGGCCGGTGCTTGGTCAAGTTTTTCATCATCTGTTGAGTGAGACGGAGATGCTGAGTTTATGTAGGGGAGAGGAGTGAGATTTGGCTTGCTGATTGTTGTTGTAAGTGTTAGCATTGTGTGGTTAGCCTCTTTGTAACACTATATATATAAAGTAGCTATTATTTTCTTGTTAGTATTATAACAGAGATTTGGTACTTGGTGATGTTGATAAATCATGTGTTGATGATATCCAGTGCATGATCTTAAAGAGGATATGGGGTCTAGTGCTTTTGATGGATGGGAATATGATCTTTGGGGCTGGGGATGTTTGTACTTGATGCGAGTAGTGTGATGTTTTAGGCTTGGGTCCCTTATGTTAAAAAAAAAGAGTTGTAAGTAATGAATTCATTGCAATAATCAAGAAGTGCATGTTTTTCTTAAAAAAAAAAAAAATGGTCAAGTAAACCTCACATCCCCTGAGTCACTATAGATACCTTGCATTTTTAATGTCTCTAGCCATAACCTGAAGACCATAGGTGTGAAAAGCTAAATTAAGCTACCTATATCTTGATGTATTTGCATATTTAGAAAATACAAAGAATACCCTTAAAAATAAAAATCATCAAGTCATTTATTTTAGTGTAGTCATAAATGAAACACTAATAAAGGACCATATGATAGTTTATACTTTCCCCAATAAATTTCATAGTAAATCCAAACTGTTGTTTTAAGCTCAAGATTAACTCAAGCCTTTAAATTTGAATTTTTATTGTTATTATCTTGCATTGTTTCCCCCTAATGGGGTAAATTCATTTTTGAATTTTGAAGTATCTAACAGTTCATTTGAGATAAATAAATTGTAAATATACAATTTATTTACAAATAAATTTTAACTAGAATTCATTTATAAATACATTTTATTTAAAATCTCATATTTGAAAAAAAAAATATATAAGTTAAAATATGAAAATAATTAAATTCTATACTCTGGAATATATTTATAATTAAATTCTTTTTTCTTATTTTCTAAAATACTATCAGTATAATAAAATAACTAAAAGTAATTATCTTTTATATTTATAAGTAATATTTAATTTATAAATATAACAAAGAAATTAGTCGGAAGGAAAAATAAGTAAAAAAAAGCAAAATATGAGAGAAAGTGTGTATAGCTTGATGGCAGGCATAGATTTCTAAGAGTGTACAAAATAATTAGAGTGAGTTTTTGGTTATTATTGAGGAAAATATTGGCTAGAAAATCTACTCATTGATTTTATTTGACAGGTTTCCATTTACTATAATTTCTACCATGGCGGAAGGTATATAATTTTATATTTCTGCAGCATAACAAATTTTATAATTTTATAATCTTGTTATGTATATGTTGTTTATTATTGTGGTGATTATTATTTACTATAGCTATATTTGATTATTTGGTGTATGGAGAATTTGAATTTTTCCTATGGTGCTATCACCTGATATAATTTATATTTTTATTGATTGTTATTTGCATATATAATTAATATTATTTTGACTAATATTTTGTTACCTATATGTGTTATCTATTATCATGCAAAATTTATTTGCTTGAAAATTATTGTGAAACAAAAAAAATATTTCGGCATATATTGAATTTTTTTTGTTCGCGGTAACAGTAATTTTGAATGCTTGATTTCATTTAGATGTCGCTATTTAATTAGCTTTAGATATTGAAGTCATGCGATTATATGCTTTTGAAGTTTGAATGATTTTATTTTGTACAAACAAAATTTTTTGGGTTAAATTATTTACATTATAGAAAATAAAAATCAATTTTTATGTTTTTTATAAATTAATTTTGTCCATTTTGACTCCACAAATCAATTTCTTAGGCTGAGTCTGGACTGAGATAACGTTTAATAATCAAAATAGCATGGTTTTGGCAAAGATTTTGATAAAAATGCAAAAAAAAAATAAATTAAAAATAATTTTAAAATTATCCTATTTATAAATTATTTTTTAAAATATTAAAATTTATAAAATATTTACTAAAATACTGTATTTTTATTAGTTTACAATAAATTTATAATAAGTTTATTATGAGTTTATAAATTTTATATATTTTATAATAAATATAATAAATATTTTATTTAAATATTTTATTTTATTATTAAATATAAAATAATTAAAATACCACAAGTAAAAAATAAAAATTTTAAAAAATAGCTTGGTTAGAGGCAACATTTCATAACCAAAATAGCATGGTTTTGGCTAGGATTTTTAATAAAAATATAAGAAAAATTAAAATTAATTTTAAATTTATTATATTTTAAATTATTTATTAAAATATTAAAATTTATAAAATATTTTTTAAAATATCATATTTTTATTAATTTATAATGAATTTATAATAAATTTATTATGTATTTATTATGAGTTTATAAACTTTACATAGTTTATAGTGAATATATTATGAGTTTATAATAAAATGATTAAATTATCTTGAATAAAAATTAAAAATTTTAAAAATATATAAGGAAGGGTGTTATCTTTTTTTTTTTAGGCTAAGGGCATTTTGGGGCATCTTGGGCTGCTTATTATGAGTGGTTTTTGGGCTTCATTTCAGGTCCAGTTTTATGATTTTATTGCCCAATGTGTTTTTATATTCATATAAAGAGGAATTTACAGGAAATACCGCATTTTGGTGTGCCGTTTTCGCTTATACAACCATCTATTTTTTTTTTCTCTTTTTGGTGTTTCACTTTTTTTTTTCTTCTTTTTTTACGTAAAATGACAGTAATTTTTGTTTTTTTTAGTTCTATTCTTTTCGTTTTTATATTATTTTTTATTCATAAAAAACTTTATTATTCTCATATTTACAATATATATAAAAACTACATAAATATATATAACATATATATAATATATATAAAATATGCACACAATAAATATAGACAAATATAATATACGTATATCATGTACACCATATACTTAATATTTTTTAACTTAATTTTTTAAATTCTATATAAACACAATAGACATATAATATATGGACAACAAACGCATAATATATACATACTATATAAACAATATACACATATTTACACAATAACTATAAACATCAATATACACATAATATGCACGCAATATATACATAATAAATCAATATTTCTTAATTTTATTTTTTATGTATAATATATAAAATTTATTTAAAAATAAATTTAATATTTTATTATTAATATATTTTTATATATTCTACTTTTTTATATTATTTTTTATTTACTTTTACATACATATTTGTAAAATATGAATTTTTATTATTTTATTTTATTGAAATATATTTATTTAATAGTAAAGTTAAAAAAAATAAAATTTAAGTAAAATATTATTTGAAGTGAAAGAAAATATATTTTTTTTAAAAAAAATATTTTAGTAAAAAATAATATATTTTTAAAAATTTGATCAAAATTTTTTTTAAAGTGTAAATATTTTTTACAGCATAATAAAAGAAATTAAATTTTCTTGGGCAACTTCTGTCAAGACCAAAAGTTTATGGACATTGAGTTTTGAGTTATTTTTTTTCTTTGGGTCGAATATTTGGAGCATCTTTAAATAAATTTATTTTTTATTATTAATTAATAAATTTATTTTAGATATCTAGGAAAAAATATTTTTCAAAATAAAAATAAATTAAAATCCATTTGGAATTTTATTTTGAAATTTTTATTTTGTTTTAATTTTCTTATTTATTTTTTGTTTTAAATAAATAAAATAAAATAAATTTATATTGATTTTGTTTATCTATTTATCGATTTGTTTTGAAATATTTTGGGCCTATTAAAAAAATTAATCTAATTTATTTTGAAGATAAAAAATAATTGTCGAGAATCCAAAATTATGTTAAAAAAAATATTTTTTTTGCCAGTTTGATTTAATTTTTACAAAATTATTTTGGACATTTTTAATATTGATAAAAAAATATATTTTAAAATAATTAATTACAAAGAACTTAATTAATTAATTTTCACAAAGTAATAATTTTATTAGTGCATATAATTGATTAAATGCACATAATCAATCTAAATATTTTGTGATTAACATATTTAATTAAATAATAGCGGCAAGATCCTTAAATAATTGTGAATATGCATATTCAAATTGTTCAAATGAATATAGAAATCATATAGTGATCTAAAGACTTCAATTCTAATTAATAATGTAGGTGTAGTGTATCTTCACCCACATGCAGATAGTTATAGCAACATATTTAATTATGATAAAATAGAAATTTTTGTGTTTAAATAGAAATTATTTTGTGTTTTTAAGTAACCCATAGGTATCAAGGAAAATGAATACCTTCTAGTTTCATTATTAAAAATACATAAATATATGTCATGCTAATCTCTTTATCCACAAGAAGATTTAGTAATATGATATTTATGTTATAGTACGTCTATATTGGTAAACATACAATAATAAATATGTGATGGTTGCCTCAAATTGGTTCTATTGATCATCATTTTGAATTTGCAAGGTCTTCATCTCTTCTATTTGGCTGATGTTGTCATAAGATCATTTTGGATAGAAGCAACAAAAAGGCCTGTAAGAAAGACATTCTTCTTCAATTCAAGTGCATGGACATGGATTGTGCTATTTGAAAGGAGCAACAATTGGAGCCTATAGAATCCAGTACTGCTGCACAAGTGGCATTGTTTGAGAGGTAGGAGCAATCTAATCATCTTATTATGATGCTTATCAAACAACATATAAAGAGTAGCATTATTGCTTGACTATCCCAATGTCAAAGACTATATAAAGGCCATTGAGTAGTTTGTTTTGTTCGAAAAGTGTCTATTGAGCACATTAATTAGTTAGTTGTGCTTCATAAAATTGATTGGTTTAGATGGGGTGCATGAGCACATCATGCATATGGGGAACATTGTGACTTAGTTGAAGTCCCTAAAGATAACATTTTCCAATTCCTTCTTAGTCTAGTTGATTCTAAATTCGCTGATTCATCATAGGCAATTTATGATATCCTACAACACATATAGATAAATGGACTATTATATAAATGGTTGGCCATGTATGTACGAGAGGAGAGTAGGCTCATTATTGAGAAGGCATTGCATCTCATGATGCACATATAGTGACTAATTCCAAGAAAAAAGAACAGAAATGAAAGTGCAAGAAGAAGGATATGGCTCATGTTTATGTCTCAGGCATGGATGCGACTAGGTACTTCTTTTTGTAAGAAGAAGGGCCATTCCAAAAAGGATTTTCCCCAAAAAGAAAAGCTTGGTTCGAAAAGAAAAATAACATACGATTCACGCATTGCTAATACCATGCAAGGTTTTCTAAGCAAAAGGAATCTACATCCTAGTGAGCATAAAGTCTTTTCAGAAAACATGATTGACTCAACTGTGGAGGCTATAGGAATAAATAAAACAATTTTATATAAAGTATTTCTAGAAAACATGATTGGCTCAACTGTGGAGGCTATAGGAACATATAAAATATTTTTATCTTCTAGTTATATGTTGAACCTTGAATATACATTTTTATGTTTCTAGTTTTTCTAAGAATTTAGTTTTGTTTTGAAATTGATTCCATTGGGATTTACTTTGAACATTTTTGTTTTACATTCAATTTAATACAAGATTTAGTTCCTGCTGGAAAATTTCTATGGTTGATGGTTTGTTTAAGCATCATATTATGAATTATGTCCCTAGTCCTTTTTTAACTACATACAGTAACTTTGGAATTAAAAATTTTGTCATTAATGAAAATTTTACTAAGTTGTGGCATAGGAGTTTGGGACATATCTTTATGGAGAGAATCAAGAAATCGATAAAGAATGAAATATTTCATTCTTTATGTTTCACTGATCATGATTCATACATTGGTTGTATTAAGAGTAAGTAAACCAACATATCATATAAAGGAGTTAGGGGAAGTTCTAAATTGCTTGAGATTATACATACCGATATATGCTCTCCTACTTATGTTCTAATAGTCATAAATATTTATCTCCTTTACTGATGATTTCTCACATTTTATGTATATATCTACCTACTTTATAATAAAAGTGAAGCATTAGATGCATTTAAGATGTATATAGTACAAGTAGAAAAATATTGGAAAATGGATAAAGATTGTGAGATCTAATAGGGAAGATGAATATTTTGGAAGGTACACTAGTGATGGACAGGCACGAGGTTCATTTGCTTCTTCAAAAGTATGGTATAGTTGCTTAATATATTGTTTCAATTCACTTGATATGAATGGTGTACCTGAAAGAAGAAATAAAACGCTATTGAATATGGTAAGGAGTATGCTCAGCAACTCCAAATTTCATATTACTTTGTGGAGAGATGCAATCAAGATGATTGTTTATATCTTAAATAGGGCTCCAACAAAGACTATTCATCTTTTTAAAAATATGGAAGGGTTAAAAGCCTAGTTTGAATCATACACGTGTTTGGGTTGTCTTACTGAGATAAGAGTGTATGACCCACATAAAAGAAAGTTGGATCTTACGGTAATTATTGCATTTTTTGTTGACTATATAGAAAAGTCCAAAGTATATAAAATTTTACTATTTATCTCTTTCAATGAGGTTTGCAGAATCTAGGAATACCAATTTTTTTTTTGAAAATGACATAATTAGTGAGAGTGATTACCTTTATGACTTAGTCACTAAAGATGATCACATTAAGGATACACACTCTACTAGTCAACGTGGAATGTTGATTTTACAGTACACCCATTCAGTTGGGGTGAATGAAGATCATAAAGTTCCTAAAATTAATGTTGATCGTGATGGAAACCAAGAGAATCACCATCTTATAACACATACCATTAATTATGAGTCACCTCATATAGTTGAAAAGGCACCTCAAATAATGGTAGAGGATACTCCTTTAGAACAACCTCAACCTGTACAAACAAGTTGAAATAAAGAGATCAACTAGAGTCAAAAGATCAACGATTCCTAGTGACTACATGATGTACCTTCTTAAGTTTGACTATGACATAAATATTGAGGATGACCATATAAAGTTTTTTTAGACTATATTGAGCACTAATTCGGATTTGTGGCATGATGATGTGGTTGATAGGATGGAATTCATGATAAAAGTTAATGCTTGGGACCTTATTGAGTTACCTAGTGGAGTCAAAGCTATTGACTGTAAATAGGTCTCTAAGATTAAGGACTCATTAGGAAACATTGAGTGGTACAAGATAAGATTGGTTGCTAAGGGTTTTATCCAGAAGGAATGAATTGATTACAAAGAAATCTTCTCTCTAATGTCAAAGAAGGATTTCTTTGTATCATCATTGCATTAATAGCCCATTTTGATTTATAATTACATCAAATATATGTAAAAAATGTCTTTCTCAATGGTGATTTAGAGGAAAAGGTATATATGAAACAACTTAAAGGGTTCATCTCAAATATAAAAAATAACCTAGTATGTAAATTGAAGAAGTCTATTTATGGACTTGCAAGCATTACAATAGTGGTAACTCAATTTCCATGACGTGATCTTATCTTTTGGTTTCATTGAAAACATTACGAATCAATGTATATGCCATAAGGTCATTGGAAGCAAGATCATATTCTTAGCTTTGTTTATGGATGACATATTGCTTGTTTCAAGAGACTTGAGGTTGCTATATGAGGTAAAACAATTTTTGTCCAAGAATTTTGATATGAAGGATATGGGAGAGGCGTCCTATGTCATCAACATTAGGATACATAGAGATAGGTCCCAAGGTATCTATTTTGATCATTTATGTATATATTTTTTGGGTAATTATATTAGCTTTTAGTTAATTTTTCCTTTAATTTGTGTTTAAGATTGCTTGAAATGTTTTGATTTAGGTTGAAGTGTAAAAATGGAGCTTACATTCACTTGTTGGATCCAGAGTTGGTAGAAAGACATTGAGACATGGCCGAGACACGGCCGAGCTTACATTCACTTGTTGGATCCAGAGTTGGTAGAAAGACATTGAGACACTTACTGGCCTGCTCGTATCCCTCATCAAAGGCAAGAAACTCATGAAGAAAAGAAGAAAAAGAAGCAGTCAATGACACGCCCAAGAGACATGGCCAAGCCACTAGCTGTGTTACATGACACAGTCAGGACAAAACTAACTTGGTCGTGTCCTTGAGAAGATTTAACTAGAAGAGAATACATTTATAAGGCAAGGCCAAGACATTGGCTGTATCATATGACCTGCCAAAGTCTTGGTCGCCTGAAGAGCAACTAAAGAAAAGAGACAGAAGTGAACACATGCAAGTGACATGGCAAAGTCACTGGTTGTGTCACTTTCCATATGAAGAAAGAATTGAAGGCAGCAAGCGACACTATCTCATGACTCGGCCGTGTCTCTGCCCGTGTCTCCCAACAAGAAAATTATACTTGAAAGGCAGCAATGGACACGACTTCATGACTTAGCCGTGTCCAAGAGGGAAAAGAGAGACACGACAAGGACAAATCTGACTTGGCCGTGCCAGTGTGATCTTCATTGAATTATTAACATGTTTAATGGGGAACAAGATTAGAGGCAAGATGTTAATAATTCAACAAAGATCACACTGACACGACCAAGTTAGAATAGTCTTGGTCGTGTCTCTCATTTCCCTTTTGGACATGGCCAAGTTATGAAGTCGTGTCCATTGTTGCCTTGCAAGTATAATTTTTTTGTTGGGAGACACATGCAGAGACATTGGCAAGTCATGGGGTCATGTCCCTTACTGCCTTCAATTCTTTCTTCAGGTGGGAAGTGACACGACCAGTGACTTGATTGTGTCACTTGCATGTGTTCACTTCTGTCTCTTTTCTTTATCTTTTCTTTAGTTGATGTTCAGGTGGGACACGACCAAGACTCTGGCTGTGTCATGTGACAATGCCAATGGCTTGGCCATGTCTTATGAATGTGTTCTCTTCTAGTCAAATCTTCTCAAGGGTACGACTAAGTTGGTTTTGTCTTGGCCGTGTTATGTGACATGGCCAATGGCTTGGCCGTGTCTCTTGGGTGTGTCATTGGCTGCTTCTTTTCCTTCTTTAAGCTCCATTTTTGCACTTTAACCTAAATCAAACACTTCAAGCAATCTTAAACACAAATTAAAGGAAAAATTAACTAAAAGCCAATATAATTACCCTAAAAATATATACATAAATGATCAAAACAATTACCCTACACTTAATCTTTTGCTTGTCCTCAAGCAAAGTTAAAATCAAAATAAAACTAAATAAGAAAATTTTAGTCAAGTTCAAGAGTTATAAGAATATATCAAGACTCCATTTTTCTAAAATCCATAATTATTATCAAATTAAACAAAATCAATACTCTTATAATTTAATAGTTTTCTATGCATAACCAATGTTATCACTCACTTACCAACTCTTTTAAGTGTTTTAATAAGGTGGTGTTTACACTCTTAATATTCAATGAAAGATTATCACCATATGCTTGCTTATTAATCAAATTTTCACCACTAAATTTCAATCAATCATCAATCATAAAGTCTTTCATTTGGTTTTAATGGGGCTAAGGTGAGGGCATGACATTTGGGAGTGTGAGCTTATTCACTAAGTTCAAGAGCACTTCAAGAATGAAGTAAGCAATGTAATACATCCGAATATTCCCAAAACATTTTTCACTTGCCTACCACTTGATATTTGTGAACCTCGGTTTTCCGCCCGAAAAGGATCCGGGCGAAAGTTCACTCGTTGTCGGGAGTCGCCACTCAGTTTATTTTGTTCGAAGGGAAAAACTAAGAAAACCCTTGTTTGACTCCAATAACTTGTCCAATGTAAAGGTTTCTAGTCTGCGAACCCAAGGAGGATTCGGGGACTATGTCATGCATTTGACTAACTTGCAAAAAGAACAAATCTAAAAGGAATGAAGAAAAGAAGAGACAGATTGTTAGTAAATTGTGGACTTGCTATTTGGGGTGAATTCCAAATATGCCTACATACTCCCGTTTGAATGGGAGATCAAAGCCCATGTAGTTCGGAAAAGCCTATTTAAAGGCGATAAAAATTATGCTTCATGCATGTGTGTGTGTATGCTTCGTGCATTTTTCAGGCATTTTGCCAGAGTTGTGAGTTTTAGCACTTAGTACTAAATGGTGAAATTTAGGTACTTTGTACCAAAGGAGTGCAATTTAGGCTTCATGCCAAATGTGAGATTTTGAGCACTTAGTGCTTCGTGCTGGTGTCGGGCTTCATGCCAAGTATTGATCGGGCTTTTTGCCAAATTTGTGAAATTTAGCACTTAGTGCTAAATGGTACAATTTTAGGTACTTTGTACCAAAAGAATGCAATTTTTAGGCCTTTGGCCTGTGTTGTCGGGCTTTATGCCAAAATGGTGGTGCGATTTAGGCTCCGTGCCAAAAAGTTGATTTTAATTGTGAAATTTAGGTACTTTGTACCGGAAAGATGTAATTTGGGCTTCGTGCCAACAGATTGATTAATTAGTCCATTAGGCCTTAGACCTAAAAGGATTAGGTCTTTGACCAAGAAGAAATTGAGAAGAAGATGGAATGCTTATGAAATGTTTAAATTGACAAAGAATTGATTAGAATATTACCTTGCTTAGGATTTTTCCACTTCGAAGTTTCAGATCTCGTTTTCTTGGACCTTGGATTATGATTCTTGATTACGGATTAAATTCGTCAGCATGAGGCCCGGAGTCTCCACAAACCAACCCTTTTTCTGAAAATCTGAAGCCTATTTATAGGCAAAATCGGGCTGGACGGCGGTCGGACCGCCGGCCACGGCGGCTGCTCAAATTGATTTTTCGGGAGCTAGAGACCTCCAAAAATTATTCCGGGACCATATCCGTGATCCTCACGTCGTCTCGGACATTTCAAGTACCATATTGATATATTTTCGGTGAACTTTATCGTGGACCTCCGGTCCGGCTCGGTTGTCTGCAGTCTGAGAAAATTGGCTTTCCGAGCCTCAAAATTTGAGTGTTCACAATTGCCCCCCAGTGGGGTCCATAAAAATGATTTATGGAGCCCAGTGGTCTTCTGAAGAGCGAATTTTGAGCGAGGGGTAAAAGGTACACCTTTTGGCACTTCCGGATTGCTTGCAACACTTCTGATTTTTTCTGTACCTGCACTTTCGTTTAGCACAAACAGTACATATGTATGCATGATGTCCTCTTTTATTTTCAAAAAGGATTTTTTTTGCAACCGTTGTATGCACAACTGGACCAAAAGTCTCCATAAGGTTGAAAGGATCAATATGGGAAGATATGGATTGAAAGCTGTTGCTACTCTTAGAGGCGTAGTTGTAGATTGGGATTTCTTACATGCTTGTATCAGATTTTGGGATTCCCAAGCTCACGTCCTCAGATTTGGTGCCCGGATTGGAAGAGATGTGTCCTCTTTTTGAGGAATTCTGCTCAATCATTGGATGTGACTCAAATGCCCCCCTTGTAAGGCATGAGGTTCAAATTGGCTATGTGGGGCTTTTCAGAGGCTTTTCAATTTTACAAGGCCTCAAGCTCAAGCTATCAGTAATTATTTCTAGTAAAGAACTTAGAAATAACTCTCTAGGAAGTCCAACTCCATTGGGGGAGGAACTTGAATTTTTCTGAAGTTGCCCCCAAATTATTCCCGGAGTTACTCGAGCTGTTCTTCAAACTTAAGTTAGGGACCATCAGATGATCAGGCTTTTTGCAGAGCCTTCCCTTGTTCAGACTACTCCCGAGTACAGAACTTGGTTTATAGCTGAAGTTTGGCCAATTGAAAAGCCAAGGAGGCTTGCATTGCTGCAGGAGCTGGAGGGAAATGAGGTGGTTCCTCTTAACGAGGAGAAGGCAGACGCTGTAGACTCTGCCCCAAGTAGGAGGCACATAATTTAGACTCTAGGGTTGACTCTTTTTTTTTTTTGACATTTTGGACTTATGGTTTGACACTTTTGATGGGTTTGATATTTCATGGAATGAATGACTCTTTTTTGGAATGAATGACCCTTCTTAGGATGAATGACCCTTTTTGTTTGCTTTCCAAGCATTATCTACTTTATTTACTTGCCCTAATTTTTGCCTAAGCCGTCCTTTCGGATTTTCAACTTAGCGAGCTCTTACCCATTCTTGCCTAAGCCGCCCTTTGCGGGTTTTCAGCTTAGCGGGCCCCACTATTGCCTAAGCCGCCCTTTGTGGGTTTTCGGCTTAGCGGGATCTTCTTTTGTTGTTGTTTTTGTTTTGTTTTGTTTTTTTTTTTGGCAAAAGAAAGATGAATGAATGATTTTTATTAAAATTTAGACCGTGCTCAAGGAGAGCTGCCTACATATCTCGAATTAGTTTGCGAGAATCAGGTCTAATGTAGTTCCTTTTGGAATGCATGATCATACATAATATTTCTTCAGTTGATCCAGATTGCATGGGTTTGTGAACTCCAGACCATCCAAATCAGACAAAATGACGGCTCCGCCGGAAAGCATTTTCTTTAAAATGTAGGGTCCCGCCCAATGAGGACGAAACTTCCCACGAGGATCTGTAACAGGTGTTTTGATCTCTTTCAGGACCAAACAACCTTCTTCCAACTTTCGATCTTTGACCTTTTTGTTGAAATGTCTGGCCATTCTCCTCTGATATCCTTGAATCTAATGTAGAGCTTGAAGTCTTTTCTCATCCAAGCCCAACAACTGATGATGATAATTGCTGATCCATTCAGCTTCATTTATCTAACTTTCTTGAATTATCCTCGCCGATTGAACTTCCAGTTCAATGGGGAGTACTGCTTCCATTCCGTATACTAGTGAATACGGGGTTGCCCCAGTAGGAGTTCTAACTGATGTTCTGTATCCCCACAAAGCCAGTGGTAACTTCTCATGCCAACGCCTATGTTCCTTGATCATTTTTTGTATGATCACCTTTATAGACTTGTTCGCTGCTTCTACAGCTCCATTTGTTTGAGGTCTATAAGGAGAGGACTTATGATGCTGGACATTCTTATCCTTCAAGAGCTTAGCAAATTCTGCTTGGAAATGAGTTTCATTATCAGTGATAATTTCAAACGGCGTTCCGTACCGACAAAGGATGTTGGTTCGGACAAACTGTGCTGCCTTTTTGGCGTCTAATTCTGCATAGGAAGCTGCTTCAACCTACTTTGTGAAGTAATCCACTGCTACCAAGATAAATTGATGTCCATTTGATGCTTTTGGATGTATTTTGCCAATTATATCAATTCCCCAAGTAGCGAAGGGCCATGGAGAAGTGATCGGATTCAGGGCAACAGGAGGTTGCTTCTGTAGCTTAGCAAATATTTGGCACTGATGACATCCTTGCACAAATGCCACACAGTCTGTGTTCATGGTGGACCAATAATATCCCAAATTGGCCTGATGTTACACCAAAGAGTCACTTTGCAGGATTTAAGCTTCAAATTGTACTTGCGAAGTCTAAGGAAGAACTTCTCAAGTGCTTAGACGTGCTCTTCTGGAGATTTTGACTTGACAATCATATCATCAACATACACTTTTACTTCTTTGTAAATCATGTCATGAAAGATTGTCGTTGCCATCCCGTCTATTAGCAAATCGATGTGTGGTAGCGGGAAATCGTCCTTGGGACAAGCTTTATTCAGATCTCTGTAGTCAACACACATCCTGACCTTTCCGTCTTTCTTCGGGACCGGTACAATGTGTGCTAACCAGGAAGGGTAGGCAATTGGTTCTATGAACTTATTGTCCAGTTGCTTGGCAACCTCTTTTTTAATCTTCAAAGACCATTCTGGCTTCATTCTGCTCAATTTTTGCTTAACCGGCTTTGCATCGGGGTATAGCGAAATCTTGTGAACTGCTATGGCTGGGTCTATTCCCGTGACATCACTTGTCTTCCACATGCAGCAGTTGGCATACTTTCTGATGCACTTAAGAACCTGTTCCTTATTCACACAATCACATGCAATGTATGTATGGTCATTTTCTTTGCCAATTATTATCTTTTCATTTATTTCTTTTATTTCATTTATATCATTTTTGCTAGATAATACTTGGAAAGCAAAAGACACAGGGTAACCAAGAATTTGAAGAGTTTCATTGATAATGGTGGAGTCATTCTCCAAGATTACATTAAATGTGACATTTGGGTTCTCTAAACCTGAAGCTATAGAGGACTCAAAACTAGACTCTGGCTTGGTGTTTGACTCAGGATTTGACTCGGTACAAGACTCGGGTTCAAGGTGTGACACTGGACTAGTTTTGTCTACAACAGCTTGTCCCTCCTCGGCATACCAGCTCATCAGTGGTCCATCTGTTGTCTTGATCAGCTTTGTGAAGTCCCTTTTGTCTTCGGCATTGGTTATCATAGCAACCTCATCAGAGAGACTAGGCTGCATGAAATCTTCCACAGTGATGGCATTGATGGAATGATTGGGCAAGGGGTTAGTGTTAATGTTTGGTTGCCTCCTGCGAGGAATGATGTCACCACTATCCACCAAATTCTGGATGCGGTTTTTCAAAGTCCAGCAAGCATCTGTTCTGTGCCCATTTCCTTGGTGGTACTCACAGTACTCATCGGCCCTGTAATTGGAGGGTAATGGGTTTGGAGGAGGCCTTGGGTCCAAAGGCTTCAAATATTTCCCTTCCACGGCCTTTTTAAACACTAGATGAAGGGGCATTCCAATGTCGGTATATTGCCTTCTTGGCTGATTTCTTTGCCCAAGATTGCCCACACGTAAAGGATTCGCAGGGGCAATATTGGCCACTTCATTTACTTCGCTTGAGGAAGCAGCTTGGCCTTGTTTTTTATACTTTGAGATAGCTTCTTCATCTACTATCTTACCCAATTGTATCAGATCTTCTACCTTGGTTGCAGTCGCAATGAGCGATTTGAAAGTAGGTAGGTATTGGGTTTGCAGTTGGGCTTGATATGTAGGCCTTAAATTCCTGATTATGATATCAATTTGCTCTTGTTCTGAAGGGCGATTGATCATCTGGGCGGCTTTTGCCCTCCACCTCGTAAGGAACGAGGAGAAGGGTTCATTGTTGTTCTGCTTGGTGGTTTCAAGTTCTCTTCTAGTGACATCCACCTCAATATTGTAGTGGTATTGAGAGTTGAATGCATTGCAGATATCCTCCCAGGTCTTAATCTTAGCACGGTCCAGGCTTACAAACCACTTAAGGGCAGCGCCAGTCAGGGATTGTTGGAAGAGTTGAGCAAAGAGCTCATCATTTAAACCCCAAGGACTCAAGGCCCCCACATACATCTTCAAATGGGTTTTAGGGCAAGTGGTCCCATCAAATCTGTCCATCCCAGGCATCTTGAATTTTGGAGGCAATCTAGCTTGGGAAAACAAGGATAAAGAATCCATGTCTACCACCTCTTTATGAGTTTTCATGGCAGTGATTGACCTTTCCAGCAATTCAAGTTTTCTTTTCAGTTCATCAGTTTCAGTGACATTCTTAGGGGGTGGATCCTCCAAATTGATGACAGGGGTATTCTGAGCAGTCATGGGGGTACTAGTTTGTCCCACAATAGGTTCTTCTCCTAAATTTCCAGAAGTAGTGGCTGTCTTTGGTACCCCTCCCAATTCAGCCAAGATGGCTACCCTCTGAGCGGCTAAAGCTTCATCAATTTTTTCTTGCATCCTAACTTCAATTTCCTTAGCCTGTCCATCTAACAAGGCCTTGATCTGTTCAATTGTAGCCATTTCAGGAATTGGAGTGGTTGATGAAGTTGGAGTGGTAGAGCTTGTGGGTGATTGCCCAGTTGGAGTTGGTGTAGTTTGTGTAGGTGACGGCACACGGATGGTGGATACCTGAAAAGGTCAAGGGTAAAGGATCAGGGTAGTGTGTAGGGTAGGAAAACTCTTGGTCCACTTGCACATATCAAAAGATTTTCCCCAAAACCTTGTTGTTATGTTGCATGAATGCACCTCATCACATCATAATTCATTTTAATGGAATGTGGCACTATCATTGGGTACATACAACCTAAGGGAAGGTTCTATTGGCACATGAAAAATAGAGAATCGGCTTATAATAGGGACCCTTGAGTCTTGAGTAAGATATACATAACCACATGTGAAACAAGGAGTTTCGCGTGGGTCCAACAGTACGATTACTCATAGGCCACTCCAAAAGGATTGGAATGGTTTGCGACAACAGGGAGGACGCTTTGGCTGTCCGCCGGCATAATCAAGGAGACCTGCCGGTCAGCGCTACTTGCTATCCAGACTCAGAACTTTGAACAGAAAGAGAAGAAATTCATTTGAAGATAATTTTTTATGCAATGGAGGAAAATGATTCCCCCATATATGCAAGAGAAAAAGATTCTCTGAATGACAAAACAAATGCACAATTTATCAAATAAGGGACCATTGAAGGAAAAAGATTCCTTTTGTCAACTTTCAATCCAACATCCTTAAAGAAAGGATATATAATGCTAGGGTACCCTGCAAAATGAATAAAAATACCCTAAAGAAGGGCAAATCAGTTAAACGAATAATAATAACAGTCTACTATAATTCCATAAATCATTATTATTATCATTATTATTATTATTATTAATTTTTTTTGTAATATATAGCCATTATTTTATTTATTATTATTTTTTATGGTCCGCAGGAAGATATATTTTTTTTTAATTTTCAGTACTAATGTCTTTAAAGAAAAGACAACCATTGCTAAGGTACCCTGCCAAAATGAATAAAAATACCCTAAAGAAGGGCCAGTTAGTCAAATAAACAATAGTAGTCCACTAGGATCACATAAATCATTTTTATGTTCCCCAGTGGAGTCGCCAAATTGTGAACCTCGGTTTTCCGCCCGAAAAGGATCCGGGCGAAAGTTCACTTGTTGTCGGGAGTCGCCACTCAGTTTATTTTGTTCGAAGGGAAAAACTAAGAAAACCCTTGTTTGACTCCAATAACTTGTCCAATGTAAAGGTTTCTAGTCTGCGAACCCAAGGAGGATTCGGGGACTATGTCATGCATTTGACTAACTTGCAAAAAGAACAAATCTAAAAGGAATGAAGAAAAGAAGAGACAGATTGTTAGTAAATTGTGGACTTGGTATTTGGGGTGAATCCCAAATATGCCTACATACTCCCGTTTGAATGGGAGATCAAAGCCCATGTAGTTCGGAAAAGCCTATTTAAAGGCGATAAAAATTATGCTTCATGCATGTGTGTGTGTATGCTTCGTGCATTTTTCAGGCATTTTGCCAGAGTTGTGAGTTTTAGCACTTAGTACTAAATGGTGAAATTTAGGTACTTTGTACCAAATGAGTGCAATTTAGGCTTCATGCCAAATGTGAGATTTTGAGCACTTAGTGCTTCGTGCTGGTGTCGGGCTTCATGCCAAGTATTGATCGGGCTTTTTGCCAAATTTGTGAAATTTAGCACTTAGTGCTAAATGGTGCAATTTTAGGTACTTTGTACCAAAAGAATGCAATTTTTAGGCCTTTGGCCTGTGTTGTCGGGCTTTATGCCAAAATGGTGGTGCGATTTAGGCTCCGTGCCAAAAAGTTGATTTTAATTGTGAAATTTAGGTACTTTGTACCGGAAAGATGTAATTTGGGCTTCGTGCCAACAGATTGATTAATTAGTCCATTAGGCCTTAGACCTAAAAGGATTAGGTCTTTGACCAAGAAGAAATTGAGAAGAAGATGGAATGCTTATGAAATGTTTAAATTGACAAAGAATTGATTAGAATATTACCTTGCTTAGGATTTTTCCACTTCGAAGTTTCAGATCTCGTTTTCTTGGACCTTGGATTATGATTCTTGATTACGGATTAAATTTGTCAGCATGAGGCCCGGAGTCTCCACAAACCAACCATTTTTCTGAAAATCTGAAGCCTATTTATAGGCAAAATCGGGCTGGACGGCGGTCGGACCGCCGGCCACGGCGGCCGAGCCGCCGGAATCACGGCGGCTGGGCCGCCGGTTTTGTCCGATTTTCGCTTAAATTGATTTTTCGGGAGCTAGAGACCTCCAAAAATTATTCCGGGACCATATCCGTGATCCTCACGTCATCCCGGACATTTCAAGTACCATATTGATATATTTTTTGTGAACTTTACCGTGGACCTCCGGTCCGGCTCGGTTGTCTGCAGTCTAAGAAAATTGGCTTTCCGAGCCTCAAAATTCGAGTGTTCACAATATTAAAGAACTTTTTAAGGGACTCCACTTATTAAATTTGCAATTATAATTTTCAAACTTATTTCAACCCTACGGAAAAGAACATCAACTTCTATTAATAAATATTTTTTTTATCCAAATAGGGTTTGCAACTAAAGAACATAATAAATTATAATTTTAAACCCACTAAATTTAACGTCATACTTTATTTAACACAACACTCAATAACTAATGCTCTTAAAATACTCTTGACCTAATGAAAGGGTAATAGTTAAAATAAAATGGTTCAAGGCTAATGCTGTTGCAAAAAAAAAGAAGAGGAAAAATAAAATTGGCTTAAAATTGGCGAACTAGGGTCATATATAAGGTTGGATTTTTTGTGCTAAAATGGGTACTACTAATCACCTTAATTATATTGATGTTTAATTGAAATTTTTACGTGGTTTCAAAATGAATGTCAAAGTAAATTCTAGCAATTCATCTATCAAGGATATTCACATACAAGGAATAATAAGTTGGTATCCAATTTAAACTCGATTTCCTCACAAGTTAGTAGGTAATACAAAGAATATCCATCCAAATCAACAATAAGTGCCAATTTTATCCAATTCTCAATTCATGCTTTAGAAATCAAAAGGTCATCTATCAATATTCTTATAACAATTGAATTCGTCATTCTCAAAAACAATATAAAACAAGGTACTTTCAATTAACAAAGTAGCTCACTTTAAAATAAAAGCAAAAACTTTGCACCCCACACTTAAAGATTGACATTGTTCTCAATAGAAATAAGCATAATTTAAAAGAAGAAGGTTTAGGTAAGACCTATTTTCTATCACTTTCTTATGTGAGACAAAGTGGTACTTCATCCTTTCTAAAAATATTAATTATTTCAAAATAAAATAATATTAAAAAGAACATAGCAAAATATAATATTTTAATAATTAAAAGCAGTAAATAGAAATAATAACCAAAATATCCGAAAATAGAAGAAACAAACAAAATAAACTAAATGTTCAATAGGTTAAAACTAGTAAAAGCCATGTGGTGGAGGTTGCGATGATGATGCGGCCGAAGGATGGAGGCTAAGAATCATAGCCAAGTTGCTATTGATTTGTTTCAACTGTCTAAGTACTTCTGCATGATTGTGATCGATCTTGTTTTCTAATGCTTCGATCCTACTAATCACTTCATTATTTTCCGGAGTTGGGGCGTCTTCATCAAAACTAAGTGAATCAGAATTAGATTCCTCATCAACTTGTTGTCGCTTTTGCCAATCTCCCTGTGTTTTCAGCTCTTCAGAAACCATCATATAAGCCCCTCCCCTCTTGGTAATCATACGCATTTTCTCGAAAGTGGCAAGGTTAAGCGAGTCACTACCCAAAATTCTTGTCATGTTACAATCGTTCGGATCAAAGCCATCATCATGTGCCATGGCAAGGGTGGTCACCAACCCACCAATACAAATTGCTCTTTTTTTCTTGTTAGCCACACTATCAAAAATATCTGCTAACCAATATCCGGTGCTCACCGGTATAACATTAGTAGCACAATCTAAGAAAAATAGTTCGTTAAGTTCAACTACTTTCGAACTTTTCTTCCTAGCAAAGAATCCATAAGATATTAAATGGTGCAAATAATGCAAAGCGGGATTGACCAATTTTATTGCCTTAACCAATTTGGCCACATACATCCTACCCGATCCTAATACTCCTCATGCAAATTGTTGCTTAAAACCTTTTGGCACAAAATTTTTTCCCCTCTTGATTAAAACCAAATATTTCATTTAGGTGTGCAATATCAAACACATATGATTTCCCAAGCAATTTGAATCATAGCCTAGTACAAATCTTGGATTCATCCCTTTCAACCTTAAAATAGGCTAGAAATTCAATTGTAAGTTCTTAAAATTACAAAAGTTTGAGGGAAACAAATCTTTCCCATCCTAAGTTTTGCACATATCTAGTAAAATTTTTTCTAAGTTGAAGAGTATTAAGAGATTCTTCACTTACATACCTTGTTGGAAAGAAACCCCTTGTCAGGAGAGTCATTATCTTTAAAGAGGATGAAGGGGGTTGCTTCCTCTTATGGTGGGACACCATTTCCATTCTTGGCATCTTGAATCTTGGAGAAAATTGAAGATTAGAGTGATTAATTTGATTTTTTATAAAGAAAAATAGAGAATTTTGATAAAACATTTGAAGATTTTGGGGTGAGTATAGTGGAGTTGAGAGAGAGAGAAGAGAGAGTGAGAGAGAAAATGGAAAGAATGTGATTTTGTAGGGTTTGAGTGAAGAACAAAATGGGAAAATTGGGTTTTAAGAGTGCTAGAAGTTTGAGTGACACGTCCAAGTTGGAATGGATTTGGTCGTGTCGTGCATTTTGGTGCTAGACACAGCCACGAACACGACCGTGTCTCTTGGCTGAGTCGACTTCTATCAAAACTGGTTCGGGGGTGCAGGGGGGCTAGGGGCGACATAGCTTAGAGCTACTTGGCCGTGTTCTTGTGACACGGCCAAGTTGCGTGGCCATGTTCGCGTCTGCGTTTCTTGCCAGTTTTTAATGTGGATTGACAAAAGGGTGACAAGTTTTTCATATTCTTAGTTTTGTATGTGGATGACATATTGCTTGTTTCAAGAGACTTGAGGTTGCTATATGAGGTAAAACAATTATTATCCAAGAATTTTGATATGAAGGATATGGGTGATGCGTCCTATGTCATCAACATTATGATACATAGAGGTAGGTCCCAAGGTGTCCAGGGTCCATGTTAGCTTAAGGTTATTGAGTACCTCGTATAACTCAAACATGTAAAATGCAAATCCTTGAAAAACAACAAAACCTTTAATATTATAGTTGAAGAACAAAAAAAAAAAAAAAAAAGAAATACAAAGATGTTTACAAATGCAAATCAAATCAATTTTCACATTTTTTTATAGATTTACATTTAAGATTTGCAGATCACTCAGGATATATAAAGATAGGTCTCAAGGTGTCCAAGGTCCATGTTAGCTTAAGGTTACTGAGTACTTCATAGAACTCAAACATGTAAAATACAAATCCTTAAAAAATAACAAAACCTCTAATATTACAATTGAAGAACAATAAAATAAAAAAAAATGCAAAGATGTTTACAAATGCAAATAAAATCAATTTTCACATTTTCTATAGATTTACATTTAAGATTTGCAGATCACTCATGCTGCAAATCAAATTTCTACATATGGGAGATTTGCTAAATTAGTGATCTTTGATTATTTTTTTTTTGCTATCTTTTATTTAAGTTTTTCTTGTGGCAATAAGAAGTTTTGGACCTTGAAGATTTAACATGGATAAAAGAATAGAAGTGGAGGATTAAATGAAGAAAGGAAAAGGAAGAGAGAGGAAAAAATATATAAGGATTTGAGAGGAAAGAAGAAATTAAGAAAAAAAAAAAGAGCGTCGTATCTTAGAAAAAATAAACACATGTAGTGTAAAACTAGAAAAGAAAAAATTAAAATAAATAACATAAATTTTAAAAATACATATTTTGTAATTTCTTCTATTATTAATCATTCTTTGAGTTATCAAGGTCAAATTGACAATTGATAGGCAATATATAAGAAGTAGGTTTCTTATTGTAATATGATGTGAAATCACTTATTATAAACTATTCAATTTATTTTAATCTAAATTAACTTATTTGCCAATTTGTTCTTCAATTGTAATCCATTATAATATCCCACATTTTTAAATTTTAAATAAATTTATAATAATTAGAAAAAGAAGAATATGAGAAAACCAGAAGTTTGAAATTCATACACATTTAAAGGTAATATGAATATGTAGGTCAAACTAAAATAATATAACAAGTCAAAGATGAAGAGGCTTTTACAAAACTACCCATAAAAATAAATTATTCTTTTTTTTAATATTGCAAAAAAAAATATTAACACTTTTAAAACTAATTAGGTCAAATTTTTAAAAATATCTCACTTCTCACTAAAATAAAAATTTTATTTTCATAAATACATTCTTTTATCAATTTTTATTTTTTAAAACTTACTATTAAATAAATATATTTCAATAAAATAATTAATATTTTAAATTTTACATTGAACATAGACATGACAATGGTTCAAAAACCATTGATTTTAATTTAAAAAATTTTAGAACTTGAACCGAACTTTCCATAAGATGATTCAAAAACCGATGGTTCCGGTTTAAATACTGGTTTGAAAGCAGTTCAAAAAGATAGTTTGAAAAGAGAGTTTGAAGGGGCAGTTCAAAAGCGGTTTATGATGGTTCAAAGCAATTTAAAATAATTTAGGAGGCGATTTTTATACGATTTTAATTAAAAGTTAAAAAAAATTATTTAAAATTAAGATTAGCAAAAAATAAAAATGTTGTAATTAATTTATTAAAAAATAATAAAAAGATAAGTAAGCAACTTAACTTTTAAGATTTAAAAAGAAATCAACGTTCACGTATTTCTTTTATATTACATATCTACAATTGTTGAATATCATCATCATTTCAATTTTTTCGATTATATTTTTTATGTTAATTGATCTAAAATATTCATCAACTATATTATTTTTTTTAATTCAAAATTTGAGCCTTGATCATTTGTTTTTTTTTTTAAATCATAATGTAATAAAATTTAGAATAAAAAAATAATAACACATGAGATATAAAATTAAAAACAATAGAAATAAAATAAAAATAATATGATAATGTAAATTGTAGAAAACATTAGAGAAAAAATAAAAAAATATAAATTGTAGATAATATTGAAGATTATAATGTATATGTAAATTGAAAAATGAAGGGAAAAACAAGAAAATTTTAAATTTAAAAATGTGAAAAAACTTGAAATATATGGTATTTATAAGGTTAGTAACAAATTTAAAATTAAAAAAAAGTAGTAAATAAAAGAAATATAATAGTCTAAATAAAATATAGTAATTGCGTATATATTTATATATTTCGTGATTATGTTGAAAATATTAAAAAACTAAAATTTTTATGAATTAAAAACAAATAAAAATAAATATATAAAAAATGAAAAAAATAAAAAGTTAAGAGCCGTAAACAGGAAAGCAAAAAAAAAAAAAGGGGTCAAAACTCCCAAAATCCTAAAATTGAAAAAGAAGGGAAAATAACACGGAATACCGTGTTTATTGTTTACACTTTCAAATATACGGACTATTTTTTTTTTTTTTTTTACGGTGAGGCTTTTCATTTTCTAACTTTCAACATTCTTTTTTCTTTTTCTTTTTTTTTTCTATTTTTCTATTTTTGTTTTTTAATATTTTATTTAATTAATATTTTATTATTAATAAATAATTTTTTTATGTTTATATTCTCATTATACACAATATATATATATATATAACATATCTGCAACATATCCACAATACATAAAAAATAACATATTTATAACATATCTGCAATATATCTACGGTATATACATTATCATTAATTAATATATAAAGATTAAAAAATATATATCTATTACATATATACTATAATTAAACAATATATAAAATTTTACAAGATATAAAAGCTAAAATATAAATATGCATAATATATAAATGACATATTTATAACATATAAGCAATAAATATAAAACATATAAAATTATATTACGAAATGAAATTTCTTAAATTTTTTTTTGAGAAATTTTTATAAAATTATATTATTTTCTCTTAAAGGTATTATTTTACAAAATAATATTAAAAATAATCTCAATTTTTATATTTTTTTAAAAAATTTTATAATATATACATAATATATTTATAACGTATATAAATTGTAAAAATATAAGAATGTGATATGTTTTTGAAATTTTGTAAATGTTTTAGGTATTTTTAAAAAATTTTTTATATCACCAATATTTTTAAAAGAACTTTTAATTTTGTAATTAGTTTTGTAAAAAGCCTAAAAAAGCACACCGCAGCTTTGAAAACATGGTACCAAATAGACATAAAACATGCAAATTCCTCCAAGATAAAAGGTCATTTCTCCAATTAATACAGAGCCCAAATATCATTTGGCATGTAGAGATGTAGGATTATGTATTTATTCTGTTATTCATCTACTAATGGGAGAAAATTCAAAGTATATCCCCTATTCAAGTTCAAAAGAAAAAGCAATAGACAATAGCAAATTTATTAGGCAAAACTATGGTTTTATTAACAGGCATAAAAATTGAAACCTTATTCATTTGAAAAGCTATCTGAATTCAAGATGAAAAAACGTGTACGGTCAAGTGTTGTAACAACGGAACCTCAGCATAAAGTTAAACCCGTGAAGAAAGTCTTAGCTTTGATTTTTTATCTACAGCCGCCCATACATTGAAAGCAAATTCCTAAGCCTTTTTGCTTCTTTCTCCATATGATCGAAAGTCATAGAAGAAGGTATCCGCCAACCCCAATTTCCAGACTACAATCAAATAATTAACAAAATATTTTCTTATTAGTGTGAATGTAGACTGACATATGCTTAAAATACAATTAAGTAGCTAATGCTTCAACTAGTTAAAGCCAAAAAATTGACATGGCAAAGGTAGGAGGTGCACTCATCGATATCCAGACTTACAGCTTCACCTGCTACTCAGATTGACATTCTCAATTATATGGCAAGGATAGGTAAAAAAAGTGCCCGCAATACATGCTTGTGGGCTAGAAAGAGGGTGGTAACACATGAAAATCTAAATTTTTAGTAAGGTGAGACCAATTGGCTCATTGTATGGTGAGCAGAAAAGTCGTTTTGCAGCCTACGAAAATAATTCAGAGATTTCATTTTGTTGTGACTGAGCCTCAGTAGAATTTACAATGCCTAATCTAGCCATGAGTGGAGCTAGAAGCATTGAACCAAGTATAGAGTCCAGAAATTTTTCAGTGGAGTTGAGCCCTATGATAGTCTATTACCCATTTATTGTGCATCTATCTATGAAGATATCCGTACCTCAGTTGCAGGAATGTTCATCCTGGCAGAATTCCCCAGTCCAAGAATGTCTTGCAGGGGTATCACTGTAGTTAAGGCCACTGAAGAAAGCGCAGCTTGGATGAGTGACCATGGAATATCATCTTCCATAATTGCAAGATAATTCAGCACCTGCATTAATAAAATCACTGTGACAAATAAACCATAATAGTGGAGCAAAAAATCTTGTTTTGAGTTCAAATTTACATGATGACCAAGTCAAACTACCAAAAAACTCACATTTGACTTCTCCCACTGCTTCAAATTGTCCCACCAGCCTTGAATCTGTCACAAATACAGTCAATTATTAGCAGGCAACAGTTGTTAAGATTTGAAAACGGGTACTTGAAACTAAACGAAATGAATATACTAGTATTCCTGTTTAAAAACTAAAAAAAATCAGATTGCTATGTATCATTTACAGTCTAATTGATTGTCTAAAGATACTAAAGTCACAGCCAGAGATGGAATTCCAAGTCACAGGCAATATTTTACCGTGTCGTTGTCATGGGTTCCAGTGTATACAACTTGATTGGCTTCATGGTTGTGAGGCAAATGAGGGTTAGCTGCATCACTTCCAAAACCTGGACCAAGAAAATACATGTGACTACAGGACTACAGCATACAAACATCAAGGTGACTATGTAGAGAAAGCATTTATGATCAATTGCATTAAACATCAGAGACAAACGATTACCAAACTGAAGGACAGCCATTCCAGGAGCACCAATAGATTTCCTGAGCTGCACAACATCCTCAGTGATAACTCCCTGAAATGTTACAAGATACAAAATTATAGCATACTAACAAGAATGCAAGAAGCGACTAAAAGGGATATGCAATTCCTTCCCCAAAGTTTATTTCATAGTTGTCATGAAGTTATAATTAGTAATATGGCTATCTGTTACGTATGAAAGAAAGAAGAGAATAGAGGGGAACAACTCTCAACACTCCAAAAATAAAATGAAACAATATGCTGATAGACATAGGACAAAAAGGGAATTCAAGGTGGGGGATTTGGTTTACTTGAACCTGCAACCATATTGGCAATCCTCTATTGCTGTTAGGTGGCATTAGGTAGCAGCAAAATTCTATGGTTCATATAAGATCCTAGAGAGAATTGGACCAGTTGCCTAAAAGCTAAAAATTACAGCTATCTTCTAAGATCCACCCAATTTTCTATGTTTTCCTTTTGAAGAAGCTGGGAACTAACGTGGTGCCAATGACAGAGTTACCAACTATGCTTCAAAACCAATTCATTACAGCTCCTGAGAAGGTCCTGAATTCCAGTGTTTTAAGAGACAACAGCATGTTCATCAAGTCTTTATCAAGTGAATGAACCTTCCAACAGTAGATTCAACTTGGGAAGATGTCTCTTATATTCAAGGCCAATTTCCAGATTTGGTTCATTCTTGGGGACAAGAATGGTTTAAAGAGGGGAATTGTTACGTATAAAAGAAAAAAAGAAGAGAATAGAGAGGAAAAGAAAAGAAGAGAATTTGTAACTAATTTGGGTGAGCTAGTAATAGAAAACAAATACTGATACAATTAATTAGAAAAAAGCTTTTATGCAAACGAGTCTGTGTATTGAGGATATTCAACTGGATGAAGTAATCAAATTCTTATCTCTCTCTTTATTGTTTCCTCTTCTTTGTGCCCTCTACACTCCACCTCTGATTTCTCCCCTTTTGTCATCTAATTCCCTACTTTCTGTATCTTTCTTAAAATTCTTCCCTACCATTATATTTATAAAATTACCAATCCAATTCGTAATCTAACACTATCCATGTAAAGCTATAGTCCAGCGCAATGGCAATCTCCTTACAGTACATGGTTATAGGCCAATGAAAAACAAAATAGCCTTCAAACAGTGAATCAATAAAACAATAACAATCATCCAATAGAGGATAGAAATGCCAACCAGGCCAAACAGCATCTTCTTGTAATCCAATCATTGAACCAATTATGTTGTTTTTAACCATTCATATAACATTCAGTCATTATTTCTCAAAGAATTTAATTTGAAAAATGCAAATAAGGTATATTTAACTAAGTTCTATCAGAAAAAAAAAAAAGTTGTAAAACTTTGTGCATAAATATCCACATTTTATGAATGAATAATGAAAATCAGGCAAATTTTATTTAAATCAAATTATAAAATCTTTAGCAAAAATAAAATATGAAGTAGTGCATTCATGATCAATGGTTTTTCATTGTTCTAAAATGCCAATAGCTATTTCCTAAACTTCAAAGATGCATATTTGAGAAAAACTTTGCCAAGTGGAAATGATTCAAGTAAAAAAGAAGATATTTGTGTCCACATTATAGTATTTTAGTAATTCAAGAACTAATGAGAGACAACATTCCTCCACAGTTATCCTATAAGAAAAAAGAGGGAACAAAAAGTTCTGTGCACCCGCTCCGGTGAAACGTACCAAATCTTCTGCTATTATGTTGATCTTGCCAAAAGCTCTGGAGATGGCATCAAATAGGGATTTCCCAGGTCCAGCCTATTGACATCAAATTAATATATAGAATGGATGCAAGGAAAATTTACCAAAAATTACACTTCAATTTGAGTTGTAGAAAGCAGACCTTCCATTTTCCAAACATTGCAATTTTTGCATCTGCATGATAATACAATTTACTAGCATGACTTCAATGTTCAACAAAACATCAAATCAATCTATTGAAAATGAAGATTCTCATACCGGAAGGAACAGCCCAAAAACCAGCAAAACCTCTAAAATGGTCAATCCTAAATTCATCATACAGATCTTGAGCTCGGCGTATGCGACGTATCCACCATGAATATCCATCTTTCTCCATGGCTTTCCAATCATAGAGAGGGCTTCATGCCAAACAATGTGATGCAATTAAGGAAAAGGAAAATAAGATTCAGGAATTACTGTTGTTTAATTCTCAGTTATGGGTTCAGTTTCCTCTTCTAACTTACAAATTACTGTTGTTTAATTTTCAGTTATGGGCTCATCTAACTTTCAAATTAGGATATCTGGGGGTTGTTTAATTGTGGAAAGAACTCATGTTTTCTATAAAATTTTCTAAGGATAAATGGAAAATAGAGTTTATTATTTAATGGGAAATATTTTCCATATGGAATATTAGAAAATAATTTCCTATGTTTATTAGCTAATAGTAAAAGTTTAGAAAGCTGCTTCTAATTGTTTTCTAAATGAAAAAAATATCAAGTCCTAAAAAAAATCAGTATATGCTTCCCACTTTGATCCAAACTACATTTTTATTTTTATTCTTCTTATATTTTGATTCTTCTTACTTTAAAATACTTATTTATTTATTTATTTGGATTCATTTATTTTATTTGTTTGTAATATATTTTAAAATTTGAAAATATTTAGGTTGATCTTATAATAATTCAGAAGTTTCTTTTTATTTAAAAATTTTGTTTAATTATGATTTCAATTTTAAATTGAAAAAATATATATAAATATTTAGATTGTGAAATTTTTTATTTATTTATATTTTGGCATAAAAGTATTTAAAAAATTATTTAAATATTATATAAAAATGGAAAATAGAAAACAGAAAACAGAAAATAGAAAGTAGAAAATAAGATTAAATAAACATGTTCTTCAGTTTTCCAATTTTCATTTGGAAAATAGTTAGAAAATAAAATTTTGGAAAATCAGGAAATAGATAACAAAACAAAAAATGAAAATGGAAAACATTTTTCATAACTTAACAGGCCTCTAGTGTTTTAGTGTTCTAAAAACCTATATAAACCGTTATTTTTTCTTTAGTTCTGAGAATGGAATAGTAAGAATTTGATTTGAAAGGCTAGGTGCTTTGTTTTTGTTCCCTGGTTTTACATCACAAAGTTTATCGGACAGTTGACCAATATATTAAGCTAAAATATTGTTTGTCAATTGATGCACAAGCAAATATCATCAAGCGAGAGAATTATGATATGGAGAAGCATAGAGCATCTTAAAAATAAGATACCTATTTTCCCAACACTTGGAATAACAGAAATCTATCCAAGTGCATACAACACACTACAATCAATTCCAGACATAGTGCTCTTCCTACATGGATAATCGTTTGCAGGCAAGAAGACCTACCAGACCGACAGCTATTGCCCTGTGCATTTGCCGTAAATCTACTGACTCTAAAAAGGATTATAAATGTAAAATCAAGTAACTTTTCAAAAAACACCATAGAGCCTCAATAGTATAAATAAACAAATAAATAAACAGACGAGGAATATAGTGTAGAGGCAGACATTCCATCAACTTCAGAAAAAAGTCCAAAATAGTATAGCAGAGTCATATCTGGCCTTCTACAAGTCTCAATAAGGCGAATATTTCCAGTTTATGAGTAATGAGATTTTTGCACAAACCTGCCCCACAATTGACCAGTTTCACTAAATGCATCGGGCGGAACACCACTAACTAAAAGAGGAAAGCCATTCCTATTCTGGAAGAAAAATATAAAAAATAGTAAAAGAAGAAAAATATAAAAATTAGTAAAGGCATCGCCATAATCACCAGATGGTTAATCAGTAAGGAGAGAAAGCAAAGGAAATATACGTAAGATAAACAACAATTCCCATATCTGCAAAGGAGCTGCATACCAACAAAAAATGTTTCTTATTTGCCCAGACATCAGCACTGTGATAACCTACATAAATTGGCATATCACCCATTACACTAATTTCCTTCTCCCTTGCATAGTTGCGCACTTTCTGCCACTGCCTTTGGAACAAGAACTGTTGGGTGATGAATATCTCTATCTGTGTAGATGGAACCAAATCATGAGGGTTCTGATATGGAAGACATGGACAAGGAGTTGATATATGAAAAAGGAGGGGAGGTTTATCCAGATCTTACAAAATCCTTTTTGCTTTGGTAAATGTCTTCCAAGGCTGCAAGATGGCGGTTTTTTAAAGGTTTAGGCCAATCATACCAATTCAAGGTATTTAAAGCATCATCAATAGCAGCAAAATAAGCTGCATCTTCAAGCCAACCTACAAGATCATGAATAGAATTAAAATGGAGGAAAAAAAGAATGTAGCCCATACTTTGTTTCAAGCATTAAACAGGAAGTATAACTCTGCTACATAAAACAAATGACAGATAAAGGTATGATTAAGAAATTTTGTATGCTATATCTATATCCTTTTTGCTGTAAAATAATTCCAAGAAATTAGCACCACGAAAGTGAAAACCCATCTACAAGCAAACCATATACTTAACAAGGAATCTATAAAGTCTAAATACATTGCTACTCCTAGAGCCCAATCAGAGATGAGAGATAGAGAGAGAAGAGAGAAGAGGGGGATACCAAAAAGATCAAAAATGAAACTTTTGATACATACAAAAGTTACGAGAGATCCCTCCTCCTTGCAAAAGCTCTCATGTTTCTTACTTCCACAATGCCTAAAAATACTGCTTCTTTTCCATTTAGATACAAAAGATGTCTTCGAGTCTGTAATCCCTCCCCAATTTCATACCTTCCTAATTGTTAGAATTTTGGACCCATTGACTAATTATAGTTTTTAGCCTTCTTCAAAGTTGAGTGTTGGACTTTGGACTTGCAACAATTTCAGGCTTCTTTAAATGAACTCCTTCTTTAATAAAATGGCCTAAGCCATTTTGCCGTTGAAACCATTTCAATTATACGCCCATTTTCCTTCTTTTAATTTGGAGATATTTATACTGTGCATGTTTTTTAAGTTCTCTTTTTCAACAATACCAGCAAGCTACTTTTATTTACATTTTTACAATTTCGACTTTTTTTTTCTAGTTTTAGTTTTTTTTTTTCATTTTTTTCTAATTGATTTTATTTATGTTTTTTTATGTCATATTTTCAATATATAGACAAAATATATATATACACAAAACATATACATAATATACACTCAACAATACAAATTACATCTATAACATCTACAACACATCTACATAATGCTTTTAATATTTGTTTAATTTTATTTTTTTTTAATTTTTTATTCTTACAACATACACACAATATTCAAACAATATTTATACAACATTCAATAATTTTTATATAAAATATACATAACTTAAATAACAAAAACATAACATACACAATACATCAACATAACGAAATTATATGAATTTTTTTTATGAATATAATATATAAAATTTGTTTAAAAATAAATTTAATAATTTTTATTAATATATTTTTGTATATTTTACTTCTTTTTTTATTTTTTTAATGTTATTTATTTTTTCTAATTAAAATTAAAATTTTTTTCCTTTATAAAAAATTATGATTTTTATATGATGGAAAATAATTTAAAATATTAATTTTTATTATTTTATTAGAATATTTTTATTTAATAGTTAAGTTTGAAAAAAAAAAAATTGCAGTACAATATTGATTGTAGTGAGGGAAGAGGTATTTTGAAAAAAAAAAACTTTTGTTTTAGTGAAGAATTAGATATTTTTGAAATTTTGCACCAACTTTTTATAAAAGTGTAAATATTTTTAACTTTTGTAATATTTTAAAAAAAATAGTTTTTTTTAGTATTTATGTAAATGTCCCTTTAATTTGTCGGTGTGGGACAACTTCCCACTTCCAAAATTCCCCCTCAAGTCCAATTGGACTGGCCCAAATATGACTTGCCTTCATTTTTTTGTAAGCTTGTATTCCTTAAGTCTCAGAGGCAACAAATCTTCTTTCTTTGTGCCCAGGCTTGTACTCTTTTGAACGTCAAAAACCACAAGTTAACCTAGGTCTTCCTCACTGGGCTCTTTTTTTTTTTTTTTGACTTTTTGAACTCTAGGTCTTGGGCCATAGGCTTTATCATTTTTCTAGTTGGGTCTTCCTCACTAGGCTCCTTCTCTTTTGGGCTCAATGTCTTAGACCACAACTCTTGATTTTTTTTGTCTGTCTAGCTTATAACTGTCGACCCAACCCCTCCAAGTGCTTTTTAAACTTTTTTTGAATTCTTGTCTCTAATCAATATACACTAAAATATATCTACACAGCTCTACATCTAATTAGGAAATTAGACTCCTAAATCCATATATTAGCATAAATGACAACAATAATATCTTCTTAAATAATAAAATCTTCCTAATTAATTCTTATATCTTTACACTCCCCCTTAAGCTAGAGCATACTAATCGTATGCTCCAAGTTTGTTATAAATATATTTGATTTTTGGTCTTCTAAAAGGCTTTGTGAATACATCTGCAAGTTGATCATTCGAATTGCATGTAAGGTCCACGTGCAGCTCTGATGACGGCTGGACTTCGGGGATCGATCGATATTAAGATAACAATTCTCCTGGGTGGGGCGGTGAGAGAAGAAAATCACTCTTTAGTGGTGGTTTAAACAAGCAGTGGCTTCTTTCCTCTTTAAAGAAGTTGAGAGAAGAGAAATAAGTCTGGAAAAAGAAGAAAGGGGAAGAAGAAGAGAAAAAGGCATGGATTCAAACCTGGCTTCGATACCATGTTAGAATTTTGGACCCATGGACTAATTATAGTTTTTAGCCTTCTTTAAAGCTAAGTGTTGAACTTTGGACTTGCATCAATTTTGGGCTTTTGCAAATGGCTCCTCCTTTGACAAAATGGCTTAGGCCATTTTGTCTTTGGAACCGTTTCAATTATATGCTCATTTCCCTTCTTTCAAATTGTAGATGTGGGACAACTTCCCACTTCAAGCACTAATTGTTACACTTGTGTATGACAAAAACTAATAACAAGAAGGCCCTCCACGAAAATATAAATGAAGTAACTTTGACCACTAGTTTATGCTTAAACCCATAAGCTATGTCCACTAAACAACCAAAACCTAGTTCGCTATTCCAACTCCAGTTTAGAAGAGACACTAGAAAAGTGGGAGGAAGAATCATTGAGAAAGCTTTAATTGCTCCCTCTTTCATGTTAATTCTTCCCAGGATTCTCTCAACACCTTTCCTCTTAAGGTTCTTTCTGCAGTAAATTCCAAACTGAAAAAAACTTGATACTGCATGAACCATTTAAAAAATGTGTAGCCAGTGAGTTGAACAGATCACATTTATAGCAAAATAAATCAAAGCAGAAGCTCTAAACCTAGTAATCCCTTGGAAGATTAATTCTGTAGAATGTTCAATTAACATTTCAAAGAAACTTATTATAAGTAATGCATGAATGTACATGAAGATAATTCAAGAAGGACACCTTAGTTGAGCCTATTTGTGTTCTAGACCTTACACAAGTTCTTAATCTGTCCATCATATCCAAACTAGATCTGCAGGTATTAGTGGTTATACCAATAATAGAAATGCATATGATTAACAAGTAACTAGAATTTTATTACCACGAATAAATGACATTATAACAGTTTAAGACAATATAAATCTTACCCAATATATTAGGGTCTGTGCGAAAATCTTCAAGCTGACTTTTAAGCTCACCCCCACTCAGGATAAGTCTCTCTGCAGCCTAATAAAGGACTGACATAAGATACTTTGGCCTAAGAATGAAAACTAGATACTGAAGTAATTAAAATGGACCAATTTGGTGCAATGTTTCAGCGTCAAAAGCTTTCCCTCTTGTTGAAATTCTTGATCATATGTAATTTATACATATATCCAAAAAGATTGACAATTACACAACATCCAACCCTCTAAAAGTAAGAAACAAAATGCTACAGGACAGGGTGACAGCATGCACTGTACCTTCAGAAGACTAGACAAATAAACATGTAACTGGAACATAACCATCAAACAATGGCAAGGAAATAAACAAATAAACATGTGCAATTAAAATTAAAAATCCCTATTTATATAGCATCCTTGCATTCCTTTGATATTTGATCCTTTTCGACTTAATTAAAAATGAAAATTTCAAGACAAGCAAGCCTAACCGTAGAGCACACATAAACAACTGCCCTGTAACTTAGATGCAGATAACTTACAAGACAATGCACCAGAAAAACCTGCAAGAATATAAATTACCTTAGCTACCAAGGGATTCTTTAGCTCAGCAACAGCTGCAAAATTAACACGGTCAGAGGCTCTGCACAAATGACACAAGAGGACAACAGTAGTTAAGGTAAATACAGGAAACAGTAAACACCATGCCATTAAGCTCAAGAAACGATTCTCCTATAAATAAAAATTCCTTACACTGGATCAGGAAGCTCATCCTTAGATAATAAACCATCCTTCACAAGCTCTTCAAGAGAAATTAATAGCGTATTACCACAATTTGCATCCTAAAAACAATTTATATTAATGTACAAATATTTTATGAACCATACAACCAACTAATTTATCAAATCTATTGAATAGCTTTCATTAAATCATGTTAATTTTTTGCATCACTGAGCAGCCTTTTCTAAAAAGAAAAACTTGCAATGAATTCATACTTCAGATAAGAAGAAAATATAATATTAGAAAGAAATATCACCTGTCCTGAGTACGGTGATCCTTCTTCATCAGGAGGCACAAGAGGAAGAACCTGCATAATAACAAAAACTATAAATTCATTCACCTATTGAATGAACTTATTATTATTATTATTATTATTATTATTATTATTATTATTATTATTATTATTGTAATTTTTCAAATTTTGCTATGAGCAAACCTGCCAAACAGAGCAACCAGCATCATGAAGCCAATCAATAAACCGAAAAGCCTCATCTCCAAGATCCCCAATACCGTAAGGACCTCGAAACGACGTCGGATGAAGCAAAATTCCAGCTCTTCTCCGATGAGTCGCATCGAGTTTAGGTAACCATTGATCGTAATCAGCAGACAAATCCTCGCCAACACCGACGCTGACGAAAGAAGGCGGAGACGCGGTGTCAGCTTTCAAATTGAGAGTAGAAAAACAAGTTTGGGGCTTGGCCGGAGGGAAGGAAATTGAAGAAGGTGGTGAAGATAAGGGATAAAGCGTGCTATAGAAAAGAGAAGAAGGAAGGAGAGAGAGAGAGCTAAGAAGAGCCATGAATAAGCATAAAGATAAAAGAGAAAGAGAAACAAGTTATGACAGTAATTATTACCAAGGAAAATGATAACAGAAGAGAACTGTTCTTCAGCTAAAAAAGAAGGAACAGGAACAGGATCCATGAGAGATGGATGTGGAATCACATGTGCGTGGCAGATGCTATTACAGAGTTTTCCATTTCACTCCATTTTCGTCACATGTCATAATTTTTTTTTCATCTCACAATTAAAGAAAGATCATTTGGTCCGTCAATTAATTAACAAAAAGAATTAAAAATTTATCAATTTTTTTGAATTATTTTTTATTAAATTGATCAATTTTTAATTTCAATTGATTCAATTAATTATTAATAAATTTTGTGACTGATGCAAAAAATAATTGAAGAAGAGCTCAATTGTCATATAAAAAAATTACAAACGAGTTTACTATAAAATTAAATATTTAATATTATAATAGTTCAACAATTAATTTGTGTTTTTAAATTAACTATATCTAATAGATAATAATTATATTTTATAAATTTGCATTTTCTGAAAATATTATATAGTAGTCTCGTTATCTTTCTCAACATAACATACTAAACAATTTATTATTTATGTATATATGAATTTTGTTTAAATTTTTTATGAATTAAAATAAAATTTATTTAAATTTATATATATATATATAATTCATGTATATATAATTTATTTAAATTCATTTAAATTTAATATATAAATATATATAAATTCATATATATATATATAAATGAATGTGTGTGTATATATATTTATTTATATATATATATATGTTTAAATTCATTTAAATTTAAATATATACATGAATATATATAAATTCACATATAAATATAAAAAAATTTTATATATAAATGAATTTAAATATATAAATGAATATATATAAATTCATATATAAAAATAAAATTTATATACATATAAATGAATGTGCATATATAAATATATAGATATATATATACACATATATATGTATTTTTTTTTTTTGCTAAAAAAGGATGTGCATATTTTTTTTTTGTAAAGGTGGACAGTACCACCGCAGATTTTATTAATTAAATCTAATGTATGAAAGACCCATACTATCAGTCAAAACAACCCCTTTAATATAATTTGGCAAAGAGTTAAAAGATAAAAACCACCTAGAAACACTATTCAATCTATTGTAATAGGCTAAAAAATGTGCAACTTGATTTGTCTCCCTATGAACATGAGAAATAGAGTGAAAATCTGAAGACAAAAGAGCCCTTGCTATCTTAAAATGCGGTGACACATCAGAGACCGAAGACATCAACTGAACTAGCTCCAAAGAATCTACCTCCACCTGAACAGAAGCATAGCCAGCTGCATTCACCCATTCAAGCGCATGAATCAAGGCTGTCAATTCAGCTTCCAAAACGTTTCTCGCCTTGATCAAGAAAGCTCCAGCAGCGATAATATAGCCTTCTGAGTCACGAAGGGCAGCGCCTCCAGAAACAGTATGCAAAGAAAATGAGGCATCTACATTTAGTTTAAAAAAATGATTAGAGGGCTTACTCCATGCAACCAGCTTAGGACGTGGCTTCCGACTCCCGAAAACAGAAGGCAAATGATCTGCAAAACATGAAAGAGGAGCGGCGAAACGATCTCCCGCATGAGCTACTCCCCAACTGAAAATGAACTTGTAAATTTGTAATTCAACACTGTGGGGAAAGAATTTCTCAGAGCCCCAAACACAACGACAATAAGCATTCCATGTATTATAGAGAATAACCTGGGGAACCAGATTACAAAGCCTTCCCTTAACTGGCTTACCTGCATTAAGCCACCAGATTGAGAGTTCTTGCCTTAAAGTTAAAGTCTCTGAACCTCCATGCCGAAGAGGAAGGAGTGAAGCAGCATAATATTTCCAGATCTTCCTTATAGGAACGCAGTTATGAAAAATATGGTCAACAGAAGCTGAGGCCGCCAAACAAAAGGGGCAGACAGCTGCAAGGGAGATACCCAAACACTGTAACATATCTGGTAGTGGTAGTGCATTATGAAGAATTTTCCAAGATAGGACTGAAAGCTTCAATGGAACTACAGAATCCCACAAAGTTTGTCGTGATATAGTTGTGCTTCTCTTTGGACGAACCAGATTATAGGCCGAAGAGAAAGTAAACTGTCCATTACCACTCTCTTTCCAAACAACAGAATTATCAGTTACCTCAAAGTTGTCCGCATAAGCCGAATATGTATGGCAAATACGCTTCCAGGCACATGAATCCGTTTGGATGTAGCTCATGTTGCCCTGTCGATGATATTTCCGACGCATGAAAGTAGCCCACAAGGAATCCTTCGATAAATAAATCCATAATTGTTTAATGGAGTACGCATCTTGAATAGCTGCTATGGAACGAATTCCCAAACCCCCTTCCGAAGTAGGGAATAAAAATTCAGTGTATCTAACCCAAGGATGTGCATATATATACATACATATATGCATATATATATATATATATACATATAAAATTGAGGGTGGGCTCTAAAACCCCCATAGGTCTGCCGTTGAACATAGCTATTTTAAGCCATTGCTATTAATTGCTAATTAGGACGTGGATAAATCTGGTATGCTACTCCACCCCTAACTTGTTGACAAGAATTAAACACTTAGAGTATATATAATAATAGGAGATTTCACAATCTTACTAAAATTTATACTAATAAAAAAGTTGCTCTATTATATATTTTATTTAAATAAATAAAGGAAAATTTCAATTATAGATTAGGTAAGTGTTGGCATCATATCTAATTTTTCAGGCTCAATGATGATGAAACCCAACCACAGAGAGAAGAGGCCCAAAAAACCTTAATATTAGCAGTTGAAACTAGTTGTGAATGCTTAATGCAAATAATTACAGGGTGGACAATTATTAGGAAGAAACTGCTCTCCATTATCTCCATGCACTAAGAGATAGTGACATAAAAATATGATCAAACCTAGCAAAATTAGTCTTCTTTTAAAGTTTCCTTTAATTGTAGTTATTTTTCTCATAGTTACCCAGTAATGTTAGATGAATTGAATATGTGTCCTTTCAGTTTGATAATTATTTTCTTTAGTTTATGCTTCTTATAAACAAATGTTGTTGAATTCAAATTGCATTGCTATAGAATTTAAATGATTTGTTTTCAAAGAATTTGTGAATCTTGTTTTCTTTTTAGTCATTTAAGAAAATATACAATTGATTGATCTAAGTTAGGTTTTAATTTCATTCAATCTGACGTATTCTTAGCTCTGGCACACCCTTACAACAAATAATTAAATGCCAACAGTGTTTTCTTTAGGCCTAGTGAAAATAATTTTGGCACGCCCAGTGGAATCGTTCGGGAGCAATACCACCAAATAAGAATGTAAAAGATTATATCGGACCCAGTGATATGGAGGTTGCCACTACAACAACAGGGCAAGAAGGGTAGGTCTCTTCATTGGTGGAATGGATTGAAAAGGGGGTCTTTCCATGATAGAGATTCCCATGATGCAATAAGGTGTAGATAACACCAATAAAGGGTTTGTCATTATTGAGGAAAGAGCTAAGCAGACTTTGGCAGAGATGTTCTAGTTAATATTGGAATCTCAAAGGAAGTTACTGGAGACACAAATGCAAATGAATAAGTAGATGCTAGAATCCCAATCGCAGCTCCTGGAGTCTCAGATTGCTTCTTAAAAAAGTTCTAGTAATGACAGATGCAGATGTAAAAGCAACATGGGATAGTATTACAAACTATGAATGAAGGAATCTTGACACTTGGAAAGCAAAATGTGTCTCAGGTTATAAGCCCATCTGATCAAAATGTTAGTGCTAGGTTTTCCAAACAGGCAATGGAAGAGCTTGGGGGGCATTCTGCCAACATGGAATCAAGAGAATGGCATAAGACTAATGGCCATTTTGAGGAAAAATATGTTCCTCCCCCTAGGAGAGGGGAGGTGATTGGGAATAACAAAGTTGCTAATGGAAATGGCCGCATAAATGGCAAGATGAATTAGACACAAAAAAATTTTGGAATCACCAATCCTTATATGCAGCCTCAAGTCTTTGATGTAGACCTTCCACAACCTCTAGTTTGGAGACCACCATAGATACCTCCACAAGAAAACATGTATAGGTGAAAAATTAACATGGATGCAGTAAGGGAGGCTGTTCAAGAACACTATGGACCTAGTTTGAGACGGATTGACCACCCAGAGTTTATAAAACCTTATCCTGAAATGATAGACTGAGAGAATAAATATCCAAGAGGATACAATATCCCATATTTCTTTTTATTCTCTGGAGAAGATGGTTAATATTTTATAGAATATATTGCAAGATTAACCATTTAGTGTGGTGAATTGGCAAATTATGACAACTTTGCTTTTTATAAGTTAAGGCTATTTCCTAATTCCCTAACAAGAAATGCATTTACTTGGTACACTACTTTTTCTAGGAATTTGATCTTCATTTGGCAAGAGATGAAGCACCAATTTCATACTCAATTCTTCAAGACTGAGCCTAAAGTATGTATTGCTGAATTATCCATAGTTACCCAAAGAGCTGGTGAAACCACTGATAAAGTTATTGCCATGCTTAAGAAAATGAGGAATAGGTGTAAAGTGTATTTGCCTGAGACAGAGTTGGTGAAGATGGCTCAAAGGGGTCTGGACATGGAGCTGAGGATAAAATTTCAGGGGATGGAATTCAGAAATTTTTATGAATTGACCGCTAAAGTGGCCGAATATGAAAAATTGCTTCAGCAGAAAAGGCTGAGAAGGAAGAATGCTAAGGGAACATATTTCCAAGAAATTAGTCAACTAAAGGCGGTGGTAGCTGACTTGCATATTACTAGTACTGTAACTTCTCCTCTGCTGGGGAAAAGAATGCCGGAAGCATGGAAAAAAGCGCATGCTTCAAAAATATAGCCACGATATACATTCAATGTTTCAAAAAACAGAGTCTATTTTTGACTTTCTCCTCAAGAAAAATTTTATAAAACTTCCACCAGATTATCACATTCCTAGTGCTGAGGAATTAAAGGGATAAGAATACTGTAAGTTCCATTATTCTAAGAATCATTCTACCAGTTCTTGTTGAGGATTTAAGAATGTGTTATAGGATAGAATCAACAAGGGAATTCTCATATTTCTTAAAAAGAAAGAGGCTATGCTAGTAGATGAAGACACCTTTCCTTCTGTGAACATAGCTAGCTTTGATTTAAGGTCATTGCTGGATGTACAAAGGGTAGAAGGGAACATAGAGACTAACAAAGGGAAGCAAAAAAATCTGGGTACCCAAAGAATATATCACAACAAAGGTTTGGAAAAGAAAAAGAAAATTTCAAAACAAGTATGCCTAACTAGAAACCTTGGTTTGTAACACCTCCAACAGTGAAGGTAGAAAATCATTGGCATAGGGAGAAGCATAAGAAATTTCTACAGCCACCTACTAGAACACAGAAAAGGAGATTGTTGAGGCAAAAGGCTGCTAAGAAAAGGCAAAGATTGGAAGATGAGATATTTAGAGAGAAAGATAAAGACAAGGAAAGTTCTAGAGATAATGAGCAGGAACTCGTGGTCATGGAAGTGCAAAAGTCAAAGTCTAAGTTTGGTTGAAAAGCAACAGAGGATGAGGAGTGTGATTTGGCAGATGAAAAAGACGTCTTCACGGATGGATTTTCTATGGGAAATATTCATATTTCTTTCCAATGTTCAGTTACAGAGTTAGTGCTTCCATCAAATTTTATAGCATAAGTAACGAAAGCTGTAGTGGAAGTAGATTCAACCCAAGAGGTAGCACCAAGGTTGGAAATTTCAGATGAAGCATATGGGGGTATAACTATTTAGGCCACTTGGATGAATAGTTCCAAGAGAGTAGTGCTTGAGAAATCTTCTGTGGAAATGACAAAATGATGAGGAAACTATAATCAAGCTTAATAAATCTACACAAGGTAGCATGATATCATTATGCCAAGTAGACCAATCATAAGATCACAATCAAAGAAACTCCAGCATTTGCTCCAGCACTTCATTCAAAGGTGGATTAATGAAGAGGGAGACCAACTTGTACAGAATATGAAGAATCATGAAGGGGAAGTTAAAAACTCACCAAAAAGCATGAAGAATCTGCCCATAAATATGTTGATGGGTATTAGCACGAATTTACAATATAATATTGATGTGGTTTAGTGCTAGTGTGACTAGACATGTGAACCAACACCAAAATGCATGTAGAATCTGTCCATCAATATTATTAGAATTATGGGCACTAATTTAGAATATAATATTGATGTGGATGGATAATTAATACTAGTGTGACTAGATATATGTGAGCCTAGATTTCTAAGCCATTAATTCTTCATTCTAGCTATATAGAGAGGGGGTGGAAAGAACTAAAGGGAATGATACAAATTTTCAGATTATGTTGATTGTAATTTATGTGTTTTCAAGTTTGAGAGGTTTTCTTCTTATTCTTTTTGCATGAAGATGTAACACTCCTATACCCCGTATACGCACACTACATACACCTGTAATATACGTATACCGAATACAGGTGTGCTACAGTTTATAATAAGCAACCCGATCTTTCAATTTAACAACATTATAAGAAAACTTAAAACATTTAAATCATATTATATAGTACAATAGATAAAACATTTATTCATTATGCAACGGAAAAAGTAGTGGTATTTACATATATAAATACATCAAAATACATGTTTATAAAACATAAAAATATATACATGTTTGGCAGTTTGTCTTTGATCTTTAAGTCCTCTATCAACGCTTCAGAATCTAGACTCAACTCGGTCTAGCTAAACTCTCTGGTTCTACTCTGTCACCTACGCGATGAACCACAATCGCGCTAAGCCAACGGCTTAGTGGTACAAACCACAATAACAATATGTTTCAATGCAATGTCAATGTCACACATTTCAACAATAAAGACAATATTCATAAATGATATATTAATATTTTTCATAACACTACATTCCATTATTTTATTCAATTGTTTCACCATTCATGAATCACATTGAAACAAAGACAAGCATGGGCCCAAAAGATACTAATATGTTATTCAAAGTTCAGAGTTACTACTTTGGTCTATAATCACAATCATCAAGCCCGTAGGCGATACATATATATCTATCCATGGATAGTGTAACAGACCTAGTCTCTTGGACCTCAACCCGGCTAGACCTTAGGGCCCCAGTATCTTGGTCCTCAACCCGGCTAGACTGTTACTGTTTTTGAGGCTTATGACCCAGTCTTTTCACCCCAAAAACATCATATTTCACATTTATCAGCTGGACTCGGCTTACGACCCGGTCTTTTCACCTGTCCAGCAATTCATAGGCATGCCGCCAAACTCAGAACTCTGAAAATTGAATAACATATTAAGCACACAATTATTTCATTTATCTCTTTATTCAATCTCTTTCTCAATTCATTTCTCATTTCATTTCCCATTTCATTTCTCATAATTAAACTAGGCAATCATGCCCCAATTATTTCATTTGCATTATCATAGCCAACAATAATGGCTTCACATTTCATCATATCTCAATTCACATTAAATCAATTCATCATTAAAGTATACATAACCAAATGCATTGAATATACATTTTGAATGATCATCATATCTTCCACATTATGCAAATCATAGCATTAATCAAAAGTATTAACAATGTAATAAATCACTTAACACATTTACAACCAAATGTGTTAAATCTCAAAATCATATGAATGTATGCAATCATGTAAGTTTGTACTTACCTCAAGAACAACTCACACCAATCTATACACTTCCTCTTCCAAGAATTCTCAACACTTAGGTTAGGGCAACTCAACCTCTTCACAACCTAATGCAAAAAGAATAATACACACTTATTTAACAATACACATGAATTCCAATACAATTATTCACCTATTAGTCTCATACTAGACCTATAGATCACAAATACAAGCCAAAACCACTATCTAGGACCCCACGGTCGTGGCCTCACAAACCCCCACGGTCGTGGGTTAGCAAACGAATCTGTCCAATTTGCTTAACACCCCCACGGTCGTGGCATCCAAGGGCCACGGGCGTGGCATCCATTTTGCTTCTGTTTCAGACCAAACTCATGTATTCTAGGCTTTTAACTTCATTAAACACAATTATATGGAAGATCTAAGATTAAAAATTGATCAAACTCAATATTTACATCAATCACCAATTCACAACTCTAACTCTTCCAACACCAAACCTAACTCCATCTCTTCAATTCAATCCCAAAATCAAAATCAATTAAACCCAACACTCTCAAACACACTACAATCAAACATATTCATACCATCAACAATTAATCATCCAACTCAAATACAACTTAAAATAAAACAAGGGAATCAAGTGGAAACTTACCAAAGTTGATGAAATTTCTTAGATTTCCAACTTGATCACTTAAAATCTTCTTTAATTTTGAGCTTGGAAAACAAAAACTCTCTTTCTCTCTATTGCTTTGTGATGCCCGGCCAACCAAAGAAAGAAGAAGAAAATGAAGAAGAAAAAGAGACAAAGTCAAACTCTTATTCTCCGCTTAAACCTCCACCAAGCAAATAATATTAAAATAATCTAAAATATCCTCTTCCACTCATTAATTTTCCTTTTAATTAATTTAATTAATTATAAATAATTAATTTATCTTCTTTTGACTTCCATTAGTTTGACTTGTATATGTTATATATATCACTATATATATAACATATACACTCTCCTCTTCTTATCTTTTATCTCTTTCCATATAAACATATACACTTATAACACTTAATCCAATTATAACAATAATACCAAAACTTTTAGGGTATACTTTGGGATATTACAGAAGAATTGGTTATAACTTTTCAAGTATGAATTGTGGAATTTTAAATCAATTCATTTACTTCATCCCAATCACCCTAGTTCTCAATTACAGGTTAGTTGTGGGTTTGATAGGGAGAATTTATTTTTGAGTTCTAAGATTCTATGTTAGATGTATATGTGGGGTTTTAGATATAATATTTGATCTATGGGTTCCACATCATTTGGTATCATAGCTTTGGCTTGAAAATAAATCTCTAGGTATCTTTTATATTTTAATTATCTCAGTTTACTTCTTGTTCTTCTTTATCATCTAAGTTTCCTCATTTTCTGTTCTTGTTGCACCTTGTTCTTATCTTTAGATTTTGTGTTCTTATATTTTCATTTTCTATTCTTGTTTATTGAAAGTTTAAAAGATCAAAGGAAAAAAAAGAATAAGATTTTCAGTTTCTAAGTCTCTTTATTTTCTGTTCTTGTTGCACCTTGTTCTTGTTCTTCAAATCTGTGTTTTTATCTTTTCATTTGCTATTCTTCTTTATTGAAAGTTTAAAAAAAAGAAGGAAAAGATTAAAAGAAAAAAAAACAAAACAAAAAAAAAGAATTAGATTCAGCTTCCTCAATATATAAAAAAAAATTCATACCTATTTCTGTCCATTATTTTTCTACATAAAAGTATAAGAGTTCTTGCATATTTATGCCATTAACAACTCTCTATCTTATTATAATTGATCAAATTGCATCAGTTTCTCATTATGCATCCATTTAGTATTTAAAATCTGATCTTTAGAGCATAGCTTACATTGGGAATAGATTTAGTTGCATAATCAGATTACTCATTAGAGTGATTTGAATTCTATTTTTTAATATCCATAATTATTTTTCTTTGTATTCTTAGTTTTATTTTTTTCATATACCTCTTGTTTCTTGTATGCATTAAGTAGCTAACTCTCAATCGTAGTTACTTTGGTTTGATTAACACAAATACTTCTTGCTCCTTGTGTTAACTTTCAGTTCTTATTGATTTAAATTGAATTACTTCTAGAATTGCTGAATTCATTAGGTTCCTTGTAGAGTCTTTAAAATAAAACTTATTTTACTTGATTTAAGTGGAACTAGTTCTAAAATTCAACTTGATAACAGAAGAATTGAGAGGTAAAAGGCTAAGAACTTGAGCTTATAAAAAAAAATGAAAAAGGAACCAAGTTTTGAGTGAAATACAAGAGGAGGGACAATTTGATCTTGAGTGAAACACTAAGGGAGTGTGGTGAGGAAAATTTTTCTTTACTAACATTTTCTTGCAGGTTCTTATACCATGTCAAATTCTGGAGGTGAAAAATGTGATATGACCATGAATGACATAGCCTTCATGTTAGAGGCAATGCAAAGGAAATTTGAAAGGTTTGATTTGGTCATAAACAACATGAGAGGTGATGTAGACAACATAATGCAAAGGCAGCAAAATAATACTAATCGAAGGGGGCAGAATAGAGGGAGAGGAAACCTGATGAATGATGATGAGGTAGAAAGGGAAGATGATGAAGAAAGTGAGGAATCAATTGCCCAAAAAAGACCTTAACAAAGGGACAACAATATATCTTCCATAAAAATGAAGATACCATCATTCAAAGGGAGAAATGATGTTGAATCTTACCTTGAATGGGAAAGAAAAATTGAGTTGGTGTTTGATTGTCATAATTATAGTGAAATGAAGAAAGTTAAACTTGCAGCAGTTGAATTCACAAATTATGCACTAGTTTGGTGGGAATAATTAATGATTTCCAAGAGGAGAAATGGAGAAAGAACCATCACTACTTGGGTTGAAATGAAAACTGTGATGAGAAAGAGATTTGTACCATCTTGGAGCTTCACCAAAGATTGCATCAGTTAACTCAAGGATCCATGTCAGTGGAGGATTACCATAAAGAAATGGAGATGATCATGAGTATAACTAATATAGAGGAGGATTTAGAAATCACTATGGCTCGATTTTTGAGTGGGCTGAATAGGGAGATTGCCAACATAGTTGAATTACATCATTATGTGGAGCTTGAAGATATGGTACACATGGACATAAAAGTGGAGAAGCAACTGAAACTCAAGGAAGCAGCAAAAGGATTTTCTAATTCCAGCTCTAGTTTCACTTCAAAGTGGCCAAAAAAAGAAGATAAACCTATGGGTAATGAGGCTTCTTGGAAAGGAAAGTGTGAGCGGGGATTTTTGCTCCTACTCCCGGTGGAATGGTTCTTGCGACTTTGGCACTGTTTAGGCTCGGGGCCTTAGAGAACACGGACATAGGTCCGGAGAAAATGGAGTCGCCACCCGGACGGGCCGGGAAAAAGAAAGGGGTGGATGACTCTATTCCTAAGGAATCCCCAACCCCCTAATGGGTTCAGAAAGTTGGGTACATGTGGGGAAGGTGAGAAATGGCTCAGCACCCCCACAACACCCGGTTCATTGGAACCAGCCTCCTTTACAGGTCTAAATATTATAAAATTCTTAAATATAACAACATTATCCATATTACACACAATAATTAAAATAAAGTATCGTTATATTAAAAGAATCAAAGTAATGTCCAAACAAAGCAAATAAATGGATACCCATCCGAGGATGGAAACATATCCTTACATCTCATGCCTAAATAGGACACCCACCGAAAGGTAGAAATATGCCATTTACATTAGTTCTAAAATAGAAAAGCAATTTAAATTACATGATATTTAACTAATGAGGTACCCACCAAGTGGAAACATACCTCTTACAACATTTGAAAATCTAAATAAATCGATAAAAGTAAATAACCATTCATCATAAATAAATCATTCATCAAAGATATTAAACATCAATAAAATAAAATAAACATTCATCCATGATAAACTAAAATAATCAAGCATTGAACTTAAATAAATCAACAAAGCATTGAAAATAAATTAAAGCATAATTAAATATAAAATTAAATAAAGCAAATAAAAATTCAAATTAGGGCTACTGTTTCTATTTAAGATTCTTTATTTAATGTGTTTAGGGTTTTGAAAATTCATGGGTTTAAGCTACTGTGACTTTTAATAGAATTGAAATGTAGTAAAAGTTTTATGATTTAAAAAGTTGGTAAAGTTCTTTGATTCACCAAATTAGGGTTTGAGATGTATAATCATGAAATTAGGTTTTGGACACTTTAAAACATTAAGTTTTATGATTTGTAGTCACTAGATTGTGTTTTCTAAGCTTACTGTGTAGAACTAGATTTATATGGTTTTAAAGTTTTAAAGAATTAGGGTTTAGAAAACTTTAGGGTCTAGGTTTTAAGGGAGTTAGGGTTCACTGTTTTGGGTTTTAGAGTTGAATTAGGGTTTAGTGTTTTAGAATTAGGGTTTTGAGAATGGATTTTATTTTTAGAGTTTGAGAAAATAATTTATAGTTTTATAAAGCTTTATGTGATTTTTAGAAACTGTAAAGTGAAGTTTATGGTTTTAAGGTTTTGAAACTTTGGAAAACAGATTAGGGTTTTGGGGAATTAATAAAAACGATTTAAGGTTTTGGGAAAGTTAGAAAGTAGATTAGGGTTTTGATATTATGAAGAAACATAAAAAATAATTTAGGGTTTTTTTGAAAATAGAGAAAATGATTTAAAGTTTATAAAAATAAAAGAGACAATTTAGGGTTTTTGGGGGCAGAAGGAATAAGTTAGGTTTTTGAGGTTTTAGGGAAACAAAAGGATGATTTTTAGGGTTTTAGAACGATTTAAGGTTTTTTGGAAAAACAAAGAATTGGATTAAAGTTTTTAAAGGTATCTAGAAACAGAGGAAGTCACTTAAGGTTTTTGGAAACAAAGATCAAGTTATTATATCTTCAAAGATTGAAGTTTTGAGTGTGTAATCTATGAATTAAATAAAGAACAAAGCTATTGTAAGCAACAAAAAGAAATTAAGAATTCAAACATTCGTTCGTAGGTTACACTAAAAATTGCTTCTTGGATGAACAAGGTCAAAGACAAGCTTTGCTGCCTATGATGGGTTGAATTGCTTCCTTGCTCTCTCAAAACAAGTCCAATTGATTCAAGGTTTTCCTCCTTAATTTTGGTCTCAATTTTCTCCTCCAAATTTTGATTTTCAGATCCACTTTTTTGTGTTGCTTTTGATCTTATTTATAGAAGAATTTTATAGTTAAGTTTAGTTATTCACGGAATATAACATTCATTAAGAAAAGGAAACCGAAACCTAATTTTTTTATTTATTATTATTATTATTATTTTATTTTTTATTAATAAAAATTAGATACTAAAGCAAAAATTATTTAATTAAGATAACAAAAATTATTTTGGACTAATTAAAATATATTGGACAATACAAAAATTATTTTGGACTAATTAAAATATATTAAACCGGATTAGTTCAAAAATTAAGAGTCTACAGAAAGGAAAAGGAAGTTCCAGCTGATTCTAAAGGTAACTCTAAAACATCTAACTCTAATCGAAAGCATAGTACCATTAAATGTTTTAGGTGTTTAGGAGTAGGGCATATAGCATCTCAATGTCCAAATAAGAAAATCATGCTGATAAGAGATAATGGTGAAATTGATAGTGCTAGTGAACATGAAAGTGATGATGATGATAATGATAGCATGCCACCATTAGAAGAAATTGAACATATCATTGAATATCCTACACATGGTGAATTTTTAGTTATTAGGATAGCTTTAAACATGCAAATTAAAGATGAAGAAAGTAATCAAAGAGAGAACATTTTCTATACTCGTTGCATTGTGAATGGAAAAGTGTGCAGCATGATCATTGATGGGGGTAGTTGTGCAAATGTTGGTAGTATTGATTTTGTGGATAAATTAGGGTTAACATGCATGTGAGCGGGGATTTTCACCCCCACTTACGGTGGAATCATTTTTGCGACTTCAGTACTGTTTAGGCTCAGGGCCTTAGAGAGCATGGGCCTAAATTTGGAGAAAATGGAGTCGCCACGGGCCGGGAAAAAGCAAGGGGTGGATGAATCGATTCCTAAGGACTCCCTAACTCCCTAATGGATTCAAAAAGTTGAGTACGTGTGGGAAAGGTGAGAAATAACCTAGCACCCCCATAACACCTGGTTCATTGGAACCGACCTCCTTTTTAGGTCTTAATATTATAAAATTCTTAAATAGAACGATATTATCCATACTACATGCGATCATAAGAATAAATAAATACTTTATTAAAATCACAACAATGTCCAAACAAAATAAATAAATGGACACCTATCAAAGGATGGAAACATGTCCTTGCATCATCCATATCTAAAACTAAATAGGACATCCACCGAAAGGTGGAAACGTGTCCTTTACATTGGTCCAAAAAATTTTAAAATAACATAAATTATATGATGCTCACAACATAAGGTACCCAAAACATGGAAACATACCTCTTACAATATTTTGAAATAAAAACAAATCAATAAAAATAGCCAACCATTCATTATAAATAAATCATTCATCAAAGACATCAAGCATCAATCAAAGTATATAATAAACATTCATCTAATTTAAATAAAATAGTAAGTATATAAATTTAGGGTTCATGCATCAATTTAGGTTTTTTTGGTTTCATGTTTAACAATTAAGGTCTTGTATTTTAGTTTACAGGATTAATCAATTTGAGAAATATTTAATATAAAAGAAGTAATATAGCTACTGGATGTTTTAAAGATTTAGGGTTTCAAAAGTTTTATGAAAATAATATTAAAGTTTAGGGTTTAAATAAATAAGATTGAAGATCATGAAAATTGGATTTTAAGTTAGGTATTTGGAAAGAATAGGCTATTGTGAATCTTTTAGAAAAATAGATTTGGTTAGGGTTTTAAGAAAATAGACTATTATTTTGTGGTTTTAGAAAAGTGTAATTAGGATTTTAGATTTAAAAAAAATATATTTTATGGGTATTAGGGCATTAGGGTTTTGAAAAATATTTTTAGGGTTTTAAATAAAGTTTGGATGGTATGTAGAACAATTGATCATCTATTGTATGTTTAAACAATTAATCCAATTGAGTGATAAGGCTACTATAAACATAAACAAGTAAATAGAGATTTAAGCCTCAGTTGTTGGTTCCACCACAATTTTGAATTTTGGTTGAACAATAACAAAGATAATGTGGGCTGCCTTTGATGGATTGTATGTTATTTGCTGCCTCTTGATCCTTCAAGCTTGAGATTGCCAATCAACTTCCAAAAGGAATTCGGATAGTCCTTGAAAAAAATTTCAAAAGTCTCAATCCCAAAAGTCTGATCCTCTCCCTGGCCGAAAAAGTCCAACCCCTTTTCTGTGTTTTTAATTTGGTATTTATAAGAAAAAATAAAAACCTAATACTAATTGGTTAAGGAAATAAAAACCGTTTAGGAAATAAAATTAAAAATCAAGTAGAATAGGGTTTCAAAAAAATTGCTCTAGCAAAAATTGCACCGGCAAAAATTGTTGCGGGGCGCTACTGGCTGGCCGTGCAGGCCGCGCTCATTTCTGCCGCAAATTTGCCAGCAGAAAAATTGGCCTGCAGCCAATTCGCCGCAAGCAAAACTTGCGACGAATTGTCTTGAGGCCACTTCCCTGCGGCGAATTGGCCCAACCCAATTCGTCGCCAGCGACGAAAAATTTCATTGCCGATTTTGCCCGTCGTCGATTTTTTTTTATTTATATATTATTATTATTTTTTTAAAAATGATAAATAAATAAATAAAAAATAAAATAAATATTATATTAAAATAAATAAATAAATAATAAATAAATAATAAATAAAATAAATAATAAATAATAAGTAAAATAAATAATAGATATTAAATATTAAAATTAATAATATATACTACATAAATTATTTCAGACTATTTTAAAATTTTTGGACAGGACTGAGTTAAAAATTAAAGGTCTACAATGCACAAAACATCCTAGTCCCTACAAGCTGCAATGGTTGAATGATTATGGAGAGGTGAAGGTAACAAAGCAGGTTCTGTTTTCTTTTGCTATTGGACGATACAAAGATGAAATTTGTTGTGATGTGCCTATGCATGCTAGCCATATTCTTCTTGGTCGTCCATGGCAATTTGATAAAAAGGCTTTGCATAATGGCTTTAAGAATCATTATTCTTTTAGCCTAAATGGATTAAATTTCACTCTTGCTCCATTGTCACCTAAACAAGTATATGAAGATCAGGTGAAGATTTTGAGCTCACTTGAAAGGAATTCTGGTGGTGAGGGTTCAATAAATAAAAATGGGATAAAAGAGGCCAAGAGTGAGAAAAAGAACAATAAAAATGGACCATTGGTGAGAGAAAAAGAGAAAGGGAGAGAAAATAAAAGAGAGTGTTTCTATGCAAAAGAAAAAGAGTTAAGGAGTGCTTTTTGTGAGAAAAGAAGTCTGATTGTACTTAGGTACAAAGAGACCTTGATTTCTACATCTGACCTTGACAATCCTTTGCCTAGTTGTCTTAGTTCTCTTTTACAGGAATTTGAAGATGTATTTCCAGAAGATGTGCCTAAGGGTTTACTACCTTTAAGAGGGATTGAGCATGAAATTGACTTCATTCTAGGCTCAACAATTCCTAACCGACCAACTTATAGAAGTAATCCGGAGGAGACCAAGGAACTTCAAAGGCAAGTGGAGGAGTTGCTAGCAAAGGGATATGTGCGTGAAAGTCTTAGTCCATGTGTTGTTCTGATTTTATTAGTTCCAAAGAAGGATGGATCATGGAGAATGTGTGTGGACTACCGAGCAATCAATAAAATCACGGTGAAGTATAGACCTCCAATTCCTAGACTTGATGATATGCTTGATGAGTTAAGTGGTTCTTGCATTTTTACTAAGATTGATTTGAAAAGTGGTTACCATCAAATAAGGATGAAAGAAGGAAATGAGTGAAAAATTGCATTCAAAACAAAATATGGTCTTTATGAGTGGTTAGTTATGCCATTTGGTTTATCTAATACACCTAGTACATTCATGAGATTAATGAACCATGTTTTAAGTGCATATCTTGGTAAATTTTGTTGTCCCAAGATGGCAACCAAGAGGGGGGGGGGGGGGGGGGGTGAATTGGTTTCCTCACGAAATGATGGCAAATTAAAAAACTCAACAAACACAAATGCGGAATAGAAAGTTGGTTGAGTAATGAAAGAAAGAAAGAACACACAAGATTTATAGTGGTTCGGATTTACCTCAATCCTACATCCACTTCCTTAACAACTTGTTAAGGTTCCACTATTCTTTGAAGTTTTTACAAGCTCACTTCCAACTTTGGTGTTTTCACAAGTTCACACCTAACTTCACAAGTGTTTTTCTAAGGCTCACACTTACAACCCAATCAAGAGTTTTACAAGGCTCACTCTCACAACCTAACAAGGGTTTTACAAGGCTTACTCTCACAACCCAAGTGTTTCCCAAGCTTACACTCAAACTTATACAATGGTGTTTTCAATGATCACACCTAACATTCATTACAATTTAATTGTAAGTTTAAGTAAAAGAAAATTTGTTGCTTGGCTATGAAAATCTGATTTCTTGATTGTTCTTTTCACTTCACTTTTTTGTTTTCTCATAGAGACATTGTATTTATAGCCAATGTGGTCTTACTAGCCGTTATTGAAGTTTTGAATAAAGTCTTGGCAGAATAGACCTTCTTTACTTAAACTGTCCGAAGCACTTCGCGGTCGCCCTTCATGCAATGATGGTCGCGCTCATGCTTCTCGCGGTCGTCCTTTAACAAGGGACGGTCGCTGCTTTTGAAAAAGCTACAACGGTCGAATTTTAGTGCTCTGCAGCTGGAATCTTGTCCATGCTGTGTTTGTCGGACCGTTTCTTGCCCATGCTTTGTTTGTCGGGACGGTCGCGCCAAGCAGAGGTGCGGTCGCCCTTTTTGAATCTTCAAGTGGGTTTACAACGGTCATATTACGTGTCATTCTCTGACAGAGCAAAACTGAATGTCCGCCATAATTTGAATCTCGCGGTCGCCCTATGCAGAATCTCGCGGTCGAACTCACAGTTTCGCGTCGAACTTCTGGACGCACCTGTGGACGCGAACACTACTGTCTCTTTGAGCAATTTCTTCTTGAATTGTTGGGCGGTCGCGATTCTGAATGGGCGGTCGCTAAATTGATTAGCGAGGTCGAATCATTCACCGTTCTTGTCACCGTGAACCTTACTGTGATTGTAATGATTTAAGTTCCTTGAGTAGCGGTCGGGCAAGTATTTTGGACGGCCGCCATTCTTGAGGCGCGGTCGCGACTGAGGTCGAACTTCTGACCGCGAAACCTACTGTGACAAGGTTTCATTCTGTAATTGCATGTAGCGGTCGTATTATGGTCTGGTGCGACCGCTAGAATTGTTCTGTCTTGCTTTACTTGAGGCAACCTAATCCTGCAACAAGATTCTTAAACACAAGTTAAATAGATCATCCATTTGAGTTGTCAAGGATCAAAATAAAGATCTTTTGTCTAACAATCTCCCCCATTTTGACTTTGACAATTCAAATGGAATGATGAAAAAATAATAAGTCTAAAATGCTCCCCCTTAATTTATGCATAAGTCATGATTATGAGCATTGTGATAATCTTGGTGCATTAGGTTATGTATAAACAGTTTAAACAATTCATTGTACTATTTTCTCCCCCATTGTTTCTCCCCTATTATGTTTACTGAGTTTCATTCCATTATGTTGTTATTTTCTCCCCCATTGTCATAGGCAAAATAAAACAAATGGTTTAAACAAATGGTTAAACATTGCATAAACTATGAAAAGCAACAATTAAAACATTAACCATTTTGAACAAAAAAAGAGGCTAAAACAAATAACATTTGTAACAAACATATGTTTTTTAAGGATGGAAGAAAGTACAAAGAAAGTAAAGGAACAGACATATGAAAATGCACACAAAAACAAACTAAAGCTAAGCTATTCTGAGTCATCATCTACATCTAACTCTTCTTCAACTAAAGGAGCTTTCCCTTTATCTTGAGTAGCAATAGAGGCAGAGCTAGAGCTAATGGACTCTTCTTCTTCAGCAACGCTTTGGGTGTGATCGCTTATATCCCAATCTTCAAGATTGCATTGAGGCAAGTCCAATTTGCCTTGCATGTCATAAAGATCATGGTGCATGTGGGATATAAGGTCTATCCTTTTGTTCAAGTGCTGGAATCTCTTGGAAACACTTTTCTTGAACTTAGAGAGTTTCCTTGAGAGAGTCTTGATAGCTTGGAGAATGAGTTGTGTGGAGGTTGAAGCAGTTGCTTGAGCAGCTTTTGATGAAGTTGCTTTTGGGGGTAATTCCACAGCAACTTCTACAGAATCTCCTTCTTCCTCAATTGTATACCTTGGCCTCTTCTTTTGTTTATCCATTACTCCTTTCTTGCCAAAGTAGTATACATATGATCCTTCAATTTTCCTAACACATCCAGCATGCTCTAAGTAATCTATTGTGATAGCACTGGAAGCTAGAGTGAAAGGGTTTCTCAAGGTAGCTAAGTTCAAATCATTCAGAAGGTTTAGGTGCCTAGCTATTTGAGTAACTTGAGAGGATAGGAAGAATGTACCAGTTCTTGTAACAGCATGATGAAAGAAGGTGTCTATCAAGAACTTGGTGGAGTTTATTTTGATGTTATGGGTGAAAGCATACATAAAGATGAGGTCTCTTTTGGTGACTTTCTCATTTCCATCTGCTCTTTGGTGGATGGTATAAGTGATAATCCTATGGAGCATCCAGTGGGTGAGAGTTTTGATATGTCTGGCTTTGGATTCTTTTTCAAAGGAAGTTTCAATGGAAATTTCTTGCCAGAAATCAGAAAGGGTTCGGTTGGAGAACATTTGGTCATTGTAAGAGGTTATACATTCAGAAGGGAAGTTCCAAATGCTACCAAAATTTTCTAGAGATAGGGCTTGGTATTGATCAAAGAGCTTAAATCTAACTCCATACCACCCTAGTGCAGAATTTGCACTCTTTTCTATTTGAAGAGACATCAGAAATTCTTTGCTAAGACTAGAGTAGCCTACCTCTTCTGGAAAGACAAATTTTCTCCATCCAAGGACATCCAACAATCTCTCAATTTCGTCCTTGATGCCCAATGCAGAAAGCATTCCACCAAAAGGTGATTTGGTGCCTTCAACCTTCTTTTTCTTAAGCATAGCATACCTAATGTCTTCCTCAGAGGTTTGGTGGTGAGGTTTGTGAATTTTCTCACCTCTTTTGGATTGAGGAGGAGATGGAGGTTCAACAACAGGTTCTCTAATGGTGATTCCTGGAACTCTCTTGGCTTGACCCTTAATTTTGGAGGTGGTTTTTCTTTTGGGAGCCATTGAAACAGAAAGAACAGAAGAGAGCAGGAAAACAGAGGTTCAATTGAATGACAGATGATGAGGAGAAGATTTTAGGGTTTCAGAATGTTTTTAGAAGCAAAATATCAAAGAAAATTATTTATTATGCTCTTAAATAGATGAAATAACGAAAATAGCCGTTTATGACTGTTGAAAGTCAAGATTTGCGACCTGTCACACAGCCAACGGTTATAAATTTTCGAGCAGAGTGTACAGGGTGCGGTCGCACATTGAACAAGGTGCGATCGCGACATGAGGTCTAGCGACCATTTTCAAGATAAGTACGCTCGCGAGAGAAGAAATTGTCTGTAACGGTCGAAATATTCAAATTGGTGCGTCCGCGCATAAAGTTTCTCGACTGCGCACAGAGTTTCTAGTTCGAATGAAACTGGCAGACGAGATAGCGATCGCGAAATGACGCTTGAGCGACCGCTAAAGACTTAAAAATTGAAAGATTCAAGGAAAGATAGAAAATATTTCTAGAGTGTTAAGAACCATTAAATTCATGCACATAGAAACTTCATTGATAGGCAATTAATTCAAAGTATTTCCATCAATCATTCCTAAATTAAGTTTAATAAAATTAAGTCTATCTTCATTCAATGGTTTTGTAAAGACATCCGCAAGTTGATTTTGTGTTTCAATAAATTCTAGAATTATGTTCTGATTTTGCACATTTTCCCTCAAAAAATGATGTCTAATATCTATATGCTTGGATCTAGAATGTTGTATAGGATTCTTAGACAAATTGATAGCACTAGTGTTGTCACATTTAATGGAAATATTGTTAAAAACTTTACCATAGTCAAGCAATTGTTGTTTCATCCATAATACTTGTGTGCAACAAAAACAAGCTGCAACATATTCAGCTTCCGTTGTGGATAAAGCAACTGATGCTTGTTTCTTACTATGCCAAGAAACTAAACAATTACCAAGAAAGTGACATGCTCCTGTTGTGCTTTTCCTATCTAAGATGCTACCAACATAATCTGCATCTGAAAATCCTATAATATGAAATGATGTGTTCTTTGGATACCAAAGTCCTAATTGCATTGTACCACTTAAATATTTCAAGATTCTTTTAGTGGCATTCAAGTGTGATTCTTTAGGACAGGTTTGAAATCTAGCACATAGACATACACTGTACATTATATCAGGCCTAGATGCGGTTAAGTAAAGTAGTGATCCGATGATACCTCGATATTTCTTCTCATCTACTGCTTTACCATTGTCATCTTTACCTAATTTCAAGGATGTGCTCATGGGAGTTTTGCTAGTTTTGCAGCCATCCATTCCAAATTTCTTCATGAGTTCTCTTGTATATTTGGATTGGTTGATGAAGATCCCATCTTTACATTGCTTGACTTGCAGTCCAAGGAAGAACTTGAGTTCACCCATCATGCTCATTTCAAATTCCCTGGTCATACAAGAAGCAAATTCTTTGCACAAGGCTTCATCAGTAGCTCCAAATATTATGTCATCCACATAAATTTGTACAATCAAAATGTTATGCTTATCCTTTTTAACAAAGAGAGTTGTGTCTACTTTTCCTTTTGCAAAACCATTTTCAAGCAAATATGCACTAAGTTTATCATACCATGCTCTAGGTGCTTGTTTCAATCCATATAAAGCTTTGGTAAGTTTGAAAACATGATCATGAAATTTGTAGTTTTCAAATCCAGGAGGTTGTTCAACATAAACTTCTTCATTTATGAGTCCGTTTAGAAATGCACTTTTAACATCCATTTGATAAAGCTTAAAATTCATATGACATGCAAAAGCAAGTAATATTCTAATAGCTTCTAATCTGGCTACAGGGGCAAAGGTTTCATCATAATCAATACCTTCTTCTTGATTATAACCTTTGGCTACCAATCTTGCTTTATTTCTAATAATGTGACCATTTTCATCAAGCTTATTCCTATAAACCCATTTGCATCCTATTATAGAATGATCTTTAGGTCTAGGAGTAAGTTGCCAAACATTATTTCTTTCAAATTGATTAAGTTCATCTTGCATTGCAGTTATCCAATTTTCATCATTTAAAGCTTCCTCAACAGTTTTTGGTTCAATTTGAGAAACAAAAGCAAAATTAACATCAACATGATTAATTTTAGATCTAGTGATTACTCCCTTAGATGTTTCTCCAATGATGAGTTCCTTTGGATGATCTTTCTTGTATTACCAATCCTTAGGTAGATCCTGAGTCTTTTCTTCAAGTTGATTGATCTTTGGAGCATCAATAGATTCAAGAGGTTCAAGATTATCTGCAGGGTCATTAAAAGTAATACCTTTCTTTTGATCAAGTTTAGATGATTCATCAAATACAACATGCATTGATTCTTCTATTACTAGAGTTTTCATGTTAAATACTCTATATGCTTTGCTATATGATGAATATCCTAAGAATATGCCTTCATATGATTTGGATGAAAATTTTCCAAGATTATCCTTGGTATTCAATATGAAGCATTTGCATCCGAATACTCTAAAATATCCAATTCTGGGTATTCTTCCATTCCATAGCTCATAAGAAGTTTTATTAGTTAAATGCCTTTTGTAAACACGATTTGCAATGTAGCAAGCTGTATTAACGGCTTCTGCCCAAAAATAAGATGGTAAATCATATTCATTGAGCATTGTTCTAGCCATTTCAATTAAAGTTCTATTTTTCCTTTCAACTACACCATTTTGCTGTGGAGTTCTAGGAGCAGAAAAATTATGTGAAATGCCAAGTTCATTGCAAAAGGTTTCAAAATTTTCATTTTCAAATTCTTTACCATGATCACTTCTAATAGATGTGATCACATATCCTTTTTCATTTTGAACTCTTTTTGCAAATGTTTTGAAGCAATTAAAGGCTTCATTCTTTTGAGCTAAGAAATTAACCCATGTGAATCTAGAGTAATCATCAACAAGAACAAATGCATATGATTTGCCTCCTAAGCTTGTAACTCTATTTGGTCCAAACAAGTCTAAATGAATGAGCTCTAAAGGTCTAGAGGTACTTATAATACTCTTTGATTTAAATGAGCTTTTATGTTGCTTACCATGTTGACAAGGTTCACAAATTCTATCTTTATCATATTTTATCTTAGGTAAGCCATCAACTAAGTTCTCATTACAAATATATTTCAATTGATCCATACCAGCATGTCCTAGTCTTCTATGCCATAACCATGCATCATTATTAGTGGACATTAAACATGTATGATTTGAATGTATGCTGACATTGTAAGTGTTGTTTGTTCTAGTACCTTTAAATATGATAACATCATTTGAGTTTGTGATTTTGCATTCCTTGGAATCAAACTCGACAAAGTATGCTTTATCACAAAGTTGACTAACACTTAGCAAGTTATGTTTCAAACCATCAACAAGCCATACATCTTCAATTAAATCCTTACCAATAGAACCAATGGAGCCAACACCAAGAATTTTACCTTTAGCATTGTTTCCAAAAGTTACGTTACCTCCATGTTTGTAGGTAATACTTGTAAAGAGCTTTGCATTTCCAGTCATATGCCTTGAGCATCCACTATCCACAAGCCATGTGCTTTCATTGGTAGTAGATTTTAGGCATACCTGCAAAACAATTGTGATCATCTTCTTTTAGGTACCCACTTGAGGTTGGGTCCTTGATGGTTAGTAGAAAAAGTGCCTTCTAACTTGAGATGTGCCTTTCTTATATAACAAGAAAAATTTTTGTGTCCAAATTTCATGCAATATGTGCATTGCCATGGTATTCTATTCTTCTGCATTTTTCTTTTTGCATTATACATACAACTACAAGTATGTGATTTCTTTTGTGCAAATTTAGTGAACAACAATGCATAATTATTTTTGGCTTTATCTCCTAGTGAACCATAACTAGTTCTTTTAGACTTGGTGCAAGCATCTTTGATATGAACATCAGAAATTTTAGTTGTAGATGCTTTCACAAATGTTGGTTTGCTAGGTGCAATGTTGGTTGAGCCATTGAATCCTAATCCATATTTCAAGGAAGGTGATCTTTGATTATTAATTAATGTGTTCAATGCTTCCTTTCCTTTATGAAATCTGGAAATTGATTCTTTTAGTTCTTTTAGTTCATGCTTCAATGTCTCATTCTCTTTAATCACTTTTTCTAAGTCATGTGAGCTTTTCTTTAATTCTCCTATTGTGTTCATCAAGTGTTCATTTGAGGTTTTCAATTCTAAGGTAGAATTCTTTAAGCATATATAATCTTTTTCTAACTTAGAGTTTTTCTCTTTGTAAAGCATCATTTTAGAATAATATTTTTCTATTTTAAAATTCATGTGCTCAATCAAATCACTATCATCTATATCATTTATATCATCATGTGCTACAAGATCAAAGGATTGAGTACTTACCTCATTGGAGTCATCTTCAATAGCCATGAGACATAGATTTGCAATTCCTTCTTCTTCTTCTTCCTCACTTGAAGAAGAGTCATCCCATGTGGCTTTGAGAGACTTTTTCTTTTCTTTATCCCATTTCCTTTTGTTCTTTAATTTGTAGCAATCCGATTTGATGTGACCAGTTTTTCCACATTCATAGCACTTTACCTCATTTTTCTTTTCTTTATCTTTGAAGGAGAATTTAGGAGGTGTACCTTTGTTTGCTTGTAATCTTTTCTTTCTTTTCCATTCATTGATTCTTTTTGAGAACATTGCCATTTCATCTTCATCATTAGTACCTTCATTGCTTGAGCTCTCAGCTTCTTTGATTGCTTTGAGTGCAATTGGTTTTCTCTTTTCTTTCTCACCTTGATCTTCTTCTTTTTCACTGTGCAGCTCAAAAGTGAGTAATTTACCAACTAGCTCGTCGGTTCTTAATGTGCTGAGATCATGAGCTTCTTCTATGGATGATACTTTGGATTCAAAGTTCTTTCTAGCTCTTAGGGCTCTCAAGATTTTACTGTTTACATCACCTTGATCATATACCTTGCCATACTTCTTTAGTTCATTGACAATAGCAAGCAAGTGATTTGTCATGTCGGTGACGTTTTCATTTGGTTTCATCTTGAATAGCTCATACTCATGAACATGCATTTGTTTTTTGGTGAATCTTACTTGAGTCGTACCTTCATGGTAGTTTTCAAGTGTTTTCCAAATGCAATGTGCACAAGTTAAATGTTGAACTCTTCCACCTTCTTCTCTTGAAATGGAGTTCATCAAGATGGAAGCAGCTCTATTGTTCTTGAATCGATCTCTGATATTGCTAGTTGACCATTGAGCTTTGGGAAGAGGAACTTGAATACCGTCAACTTCATGAGTAGGAGATTTCCACTCACTTTCCACGAAATCCCATAGTTCAATCCCTTCACTATCTAGAAACAAGTACATTTTGTGTTTCCAGTATGAGTAATCAGTTCCATCAAAATAGGGTCTAAGAATAGAGTTAAGATTTCCATGAGAGCTTGATGAAGAAGAAGTTGCCATAGTGGATCAGATTTCACAATTAAGTTTAAGAAATCTCAGGGCTCTGATACCAATTGTTGTCCCAAGATGGCAACCAAGAGGGGGGGGGGGTGAATTGGTTTCCTCACGAAATGATGGCAAATTAAAAAACTTAACAAACACAAATGCGGAATAGAAAGTTGGTTGAGTAATGAAAGAAAGAAAGAACACACAAGATTTATAGTGGTTCGGATTTACCTCAATCCTACATCCACTTCCTTAACAACTTGTTAAGGTTCCACTATTCTTTGAAGTTTTTACAAGCTCACTTCCAACTTTGGTGTTTTCACAAGTTCACACCTAACTTCACAAGTGTTTTTCTAAGGCTCACACTTACAACCCAATCAAGAGTTTTACAAGGCTCACTCTCACAACCTAACAAGGGTTTTACAAGGCTTACTCTCACAACCCAAGTGTTTCCCAAGCTTACACTCAAACTTATACAATGGTGTTTTCAATGATCACACCTAACATTCATTACAATTTAATTGTAAGTTTAAGTAAAAGAAAATTTGTTGCTTGGCTATGAAAATCTGATTTCTTGATTGTTCTTTTCACTTCACTTTTTTGTTTTCTCATAGAGACATTGTATTTATAGCCAATGTGGTCTTACTAGCCGTTATTGAAGTTTTGAATAAAGTCTTGGCAGAATAGACCTTCTTTACTTAAACTGTCTGAAGCACTTCGCGGTCGCCCTTCATGCAATGATGGTCGCGCTCATGCTTCTCGCGGTCGTCCTTTAACAAGGGACGGTCGCTGCTTTTGAAAAAGCTACAACGGTCGAATTTTAGTGCTCTGCAGCTGGAATCTTGTCCATGCTGTGTTTGTCGGACCGTTTCTTGCCCATGCTTTGTTTGTCGGGACGGTCGCGCCAAGCAGAGGTGCGGTCGCCCTTTTTGAATCTTCAAGTGGGTTTACAACGGTCATATTACGTGTCATTCTCTGATAGAGCAAAACTGAATGTCCGCCATAATTTGAATCTCGCGGTCGCCCTATGAAGAATCTCGCGGTCGAACTCACAGTTTCGCGTCGAACTTCTGGACGCACCTGTGGACGCGAACACTACTGTCTCTTTGAGCAATTTCTTCTTGAATTGTTGGGCGGTCGCGATTCTGAATGGGCGATCGCTAAATTGATTAGCGAGGTCGAATCATTCACCGTTCTTGTCACCGCGAACCTTACTGTGATTGCAATGATTTAAGTTCCTTGAGTAGCGGTCGGGCAAGTATTTTGGATGGCCGCCATTCTTGAGGCGCGGTCGCGACTGAGGTCGAACTTCTGACCGCGAAACCTACTGTGACAAGGTTTCATTCTGTAATTGCATGTAGCGGTCGTATTCTGGTCTGGTGCGACCGCTAGAATTGTTCTGTCTTGCTTTACTTGAGGCAACCTAATCCTGCAACAAGATTCTTAAACACAAGTTAAATAGATCATCCATTTGAGTTGTCAAGGATCAAAATAGAGATCTTTTGTCTAACAAATTTGTTGTTGTGTATTTTGATGACATACTCATTTATAGCAAAATAGTAGATGAGCATATAAAACATATTAAGACTATTCTTGATGTTTTAAGAAAGGAAAAATTGTATGCCAACTTGAAAAAGTGCATGTTTTGTAGTGATAAAATCATATTCTTAGGTTTTATGGTTAGTGCACAAGGTATTGAGGTTGATGACGAAAAGGCAAAGGCAATAAGAGATTGGCCAGCACCTAAAACTGTGTGTGAGGTAAGAAGTTTTCATGGTTTGGCTAGTTTCTATAGGAGGTTTGTTAAAGATTTTAGTTCCATTGCTGAACTATTAAATGAATTGGTTTAAAAAGATGTAAAGTTTATTTGGACTAAAATTCATGAAAAGGCATTCAATTTGTTGAAAGAAAGGTTAACTACTTCTCCAATTCTTGTTTTACCAAATTTTGATAAGACTTTTGAATTAGAGTGTGATGCTTCAGGTGTAGGCATAGGTGTGGTTTTGATGCAAGAAGGGAAACCAATTGTATTTTTTAGCAAGAAGCTTCATGGTGCACAATTAAATTATTCCACTTATGACAAGGAGCTGTATGTTTTGGTAAGAGCTTTACAAGTATGGCAATATTACTTATTGCCTAAAGAGTTTGTTATTCATACAGATCATAAATCATTAAAGCATCTAAAGGGACAAACCAAGCTAAACCAAAGACATGGAAAGTGGATAGACTTCATTGAGCCATTTCCATATGTGATAAAGTATGAGCGTGGCAAAGACAATATAGTAGCAGATGCACTTTCAAGAAGGTATTCCTTAATCTCAACTCTTAGTTCTAAGTTATTAGGCTTTGAGCAGATTAAGGATATGTATGCCAATGATGTTGACTTTGTAAATGTTTATAAAGCATGTGAGCATTCTGCATTTCAGAAGTTTTATAGGCATGATGGGTACTTGTTTAAGGATGGAAGATTATGCATGCCTAGTTGCTCATTAAGGGAATTTCTTGTGCGTGAGGCACATAGTGGAGGACTCATGGGACATTTTGGGGTATTTAAGACTTTAAACATTTTGCATGAACATTTCTATATTTATACACACTCGAATATTTGAATGATTAAATTTTGTATTCTTTTTGCCCATTGCGTGTAAATATATTTATACACACGCGAGTATTTGAATGATTAAATTGAATAATTAAATTTTCTGTCTATTTACTGTGTAGTCACTGTTCATGTACTATTTACTATTCATAAATAGTAACTTACTATTCATAAATAGTAGTAAATATTATTTACTATTGGAAATAGTAATTTACTATTTATAAATAGTAAAATTTACTATTTATCAATAGTAAATTTACTATTCATGAATAGTAAAGTTTACTATTTATGAACAGTAAAACTTAAATTTGAATTTTATTTTTTTCCTTGCCGTTTCTCGATATAAACGAACTAATTTTTTCATTCGATTCACAGCTAAATCTCAACTTCTGTAATTCTCTCAAATTCTTTCAAATTTAGCACATAGTTTTCTAAAAAAATGCATGCTTCAAGGTCAGGGACACATTCTAATGCTAAGTTATTGGAGTTTATTCAGCATCATGAAGATGAAAATATAGATATACTAGCCGTGATGCCGCTTCATCGTAGTTCCAACAAAAACAGCGCGGTAATTATTTTTCTTTTTCTTTTCTCTCGATTTTTCGTCTTTCTATTTTTTAATCTTAATTTTTAATTATTATTATTATTATTTATTTTTCTATTATTATTATTATTTATTATTTTTGATTTTTATTTATGATTATTTTTTATTTTTGTTTGATGATTTTTTTATGTTTTTATTATTATTGTGTTTGCCTTTATTATTATTTTGTTTGTTTATTTATGATATTATTACATTTTTAGAAAATTTAGGAAAAATATATTAATTTAAGCAGATAGGATAATATGTACTTACCTGGTATTAACTTACCTGGCTCTGTGTTAGCATGATCGTTGAGTTGTTCGGGCTAGAGGGTGTATTTATAAAGCCTGGCAATGGTACGATGTAGTGCCTTCTCGGGTAAGGCGGATTATCCGAGATTGCGGCTTTGAGCAGTTCATCTTACAATTACCATTCGAGAAATATCAGATAGACCGGAGCGTAGTCCAGGAACTTGCAGAGCGATGGTTGGACACAACCCACACTTTTCACTTGCCCATTGGAGAGATGACAATTGGTCCGGTCGATTTTACTGCTATAACCGACCTTCAATATGATGGTGTTCCAATTCCTCTGACTAATGATATTTTAACATTTGAAGAAATTCAGGAATTAATTGGTATGGAACCTTCATATAAAGGGCCTTTAAAGATAAAAATCGAGCCAATTCATAGTTATTGGGTGAACTACGAAGGACGGGTTGGCAGAGACACGGCCGAACAGTATGCTCGAGGATTTTTGTTATATCTGCTTAGGTCGACCATCTTAGGCAGCACTGAATCCTCCATCCACTTTTCAGTGTTGAGTGCCCTTTCTTATTTCAAAATGGTACCATCTTCTGGCTGGCGTGAAGCTGACCTCGCGTGTCTTTACCATGGTCTTGATAAATTTTGCAGAAACAAGAAGTCTTTTGTCGGCTTCATGGCTATTGTCGAGGTATTCTTCTTCTACCAATGTCAATTCCACTCTTTTCTTGCATGAATTTGATCTTTATTGTTATTGTAGGTATGGGCATATGAACACAACCTCGTGAGGGTACCCGGTATTTTTTGAGATAGGGTCGGGTATCCGAGGTTAAATTTCTGATTGTCAGATCGTGTGGACGTCCCCGGCTCTCGCCATGTGCATACTCATCACTTTGTGTTGAGCCATTTAACCTGGGACCTAGTAAAATAACGTTAGTATGCTTTAAATTTTACGTGAAAGTTTACTTACCTTATGTTATTTTGCAGGTGAATTTGGCCTGGTGGAGCCCAGAAGAGCGGACAAACTAGTCTCCTTTCATGAGGGTTGCGCTATCTTTCCAACATTGTCGCCGAGTCATCGCTGGCCCAGTGTCTAGTGGTTGGTTTCTCGGGGAGAGAGGTTATGAATGGTTTCTCGGTCCAGAGCAGCGGAGGGTCCCAATGCATATCCCGAAATATACTTTAAATATTATGTCGATGCCGGAGGATGCATGGTGGCCGGCTCGGTACGATTATGGTGTTGAGTCATTTCTTCATCTACCCGATGCATTTTATGCCCATTTTATTCAAAGGAGACTCTTGAATTTTGATGTATCTCCCGTTGGTATGCGGGGGATTCCCGAAGAAAATGAGAGTAGAGATGAAGAGGAACATCATGGAGATGCAGGAGAGTTTGTTCCACATCTTGGGGCTAGTACTTCTCAGGTAAAACTTTTACCATTTTTCCCTTGCAACTGCTTTTTTCTTTCTTTGATTCTTTACTAATTGTTACAAGCTGTTGATTCATTTGATCATGAGGCTGGACCTTCTTTTACTGCCCCTTCGTTTGCTCATTCTAGCCCGCCAGATATGCCATCTTATCCGCAGGGCATTGATATGAACTACCTTGTAAATTCCTTATTTCATGGTAATTTATGCTATATGTATGCATGATTATGTATGCTCTTACCTTTTCCCTTCGTGGCTCACAGCGGATGCTTGAAGAATAAAATAGGAAACTTCAAGAAGAGTTGGCTGCAAGTCGTCAGCAGGCTTCTCATTTTGAAAGTTTATATCATCAATCCGAAAAAAATTTCTAAGACTTTCAATTTCAGGGGATGAGGGATCCTGGCGCTTCTTCATCAAGAGGCCCCCAGACTGATGACCATGAGATCCTTTCGTCTGCTTTTGATGTGGACTGTGACAGTTTGAAACTTCAAGGTAATAGAGATTTTGGTGCTCCTGCTTCGGGTGATCCCAGGACGAGTAATTTACCGAATTTTGGTGCTCCTACTTCGGGCGGACTCGGGACGAGTGATTTGCCCCCTCCTCCAACAGGCGATGACTTTTTCAGGGCTTTATTTGATGACCTACCACCACCCTCTTAGTGATGTATAAATATTGTATCAATTGTATAAATATTATACAATAATAAAAAAATACAATTTCCATCTTTACTGTAACTTTTTTCACTTTTTTTTTCACTTTTCATCGTTACTGGCTCACAATTACTAAAATTTATTTTTCATATTTTTTACCACAGTACATCACAATTTCATAATTCACAGCTATCTGTTAGTAGATTGATAAAAGATTTAAATTGTTCTATGATTTTTTATATAATATTTTTTTATGATTAAAGACTTAGCCTCGAGAAATTTGATTAGAATGGGTAGAAAGTGAAATGGCCTTTATTATTTGGAGTTGTTGAGAGGAGAGAAGGCCTTCATTATTTCTAATATAATTGATGCAAACTTATGGCACCATTGATTAGGACATTTACTAATAAATCACATTCACATACTTCAAAATTTATTTGTTTCTTTTAACTTAAAGGACATTTGTTTTGTGATGATGGCTATAGAGCAAAACAGACTCGATTATCTTTCCCTATTAGTATTAATAAAACCAAGAATATTTTTGATTTAGTTCATTGTGATATTTAGGGCCTATATAAAAAAAATCCTCTTCTAGATGTTATTACTTCTTGAATTTGGTAGATGAATTTAGTTGAGAAATATGGTTATTTCTTATGAAGAATAAGTCAGAAATCAAAGCATCCTTATTATAGTTCTTTAGTTGGGTTTATACTCAATTTAATTTGAGAATTAAGATCTCGCAAACAAATAATGGACTTGAGTTCATACATGATGATCTAAGGAGTTGTTACTTTGATCATGGGAAGGAGCATCAAACTAGTTGCACATACACACCCCAACAAAATGGAGTTGTCGAGCTCAAGCATAGACATCTCTTAGAAGTGGCATGTGGTTTGTGTTTTCAAGCAAGTCTTCCAATCTCTTTTTAGGGTGAGTGCCTTCTCACTGCAGTATATTTAATTAACTGCATGTGACTCTCTATTTTGCAGGATAAAACTCCTTATGAAGTTTTCTTGAAGAGGAAATTCACCTGTGACCATTTAAGGAACTTTGGATGCCTTTGCTACGGATATATAAAAGATAAGCCACGAGAAAAGTTTACACCATGAGCTAAGCTATGTGTATTTATTAGGTATCCAAGTGGATAAAAGGGATATAAAATTAATTTCTGTTTCTCGAGATGTCCAATTCTTTGAGAAGATTTTCCCATTTGCAAGAATAAGTCAATTTGATGTTTTAAATGGTCCATTAACTGACACTAGAACTGAAATAGAGAACTTTAGGCCTTCACAATCAAGTGTGAATCCATCTTATGATAATTGTTCAACTGCATTAAGAGAATCACTTAACACTTCCCATGAATCAGAACCTATTGCTCCTACCTTATCTCACACACACCTTCAAGGCAACAATGAGATTGAATAGGCTAAAGAGACATTATTTGCCAAGATACCTTACATGATATTAATTAAATAGGTTAAAGTACAAAATATTAATTTAGAAACTCCCCAAGAGAATATAAACGATAAAGGCAAGTCTCGCATCGTCTATCTGGTTATGATTACACTTTGCCTCCCCCTCTCTCTCCCATAAATTCTCAATCACTCTCACTTCTCCCATCAATAAACTCGACGGTATATCCTCTTTCTCAAGATCTTTCAAATTCAAAATTTTTACCACTCACATTGCTTTTCTAGCAGCCTTTTATGAGGTCTCACTCGAGCATCGAGTCTCGACCTACCAATAATGAGGCCGAGAATCCTCTTTTCGAGGCAAAGTCCCACACGACACCATCGCGTGCGATCTCCAGTCTGTTTGGTAAGTGCTGGTTTAAAATCATCTTTTATTTTGAAAAACAAGACTCTCATTTTATTTTGAAAAGGATCGGTGACTTTTATTTTAAAAAGTTAAAATTGTAGAATAGCCACCATAGTTTATTTTTGTGTAGGAAAAAATTAAGGAAAAAACCATTTTAGTTGGCTCCATTAAATTAAATTAATTTTTATCCAGAGAGGGCACTAGTCCAAAACCAATGATGATAGGCCCCGGGATAAGTTTTCTAAACCAATTTTTATTAAAATGATTTTTCTATTTAATTGATTTTAACTTTTATGGGTGAAAATGGTTTTCTTATGCATGCAGCAGAAATAGATATGAATGCTAGTTAATTATGCATGTGCAAATAATCACATGACATCCAGAAATTGCAACAAAAATAAATTGTTACATTACTAAAAATAGCATCCACTGGGAGCTTTGACTCTAGCCCTTATGGTTGCTAAGTCAAGCATAAATCCTCAACTAAATTATTAAAAGTAGATAATATAAAATAAATATGGCATTCATTTAAATTAAATTGCAAGATAATAAAATCACATGATAAAAGAAAAAATAAATTGGAATAAATTCAAAAGGAGCAATTTGAAAATTTAGGTGAGGGCTCTCTACTCGGAGTGATATTTTGAGTGTACCTACTTATCCCATTTGAATAGAAATCAAAGTCATAAGTAGTTTGTGCCTTTGATTTCAAAAGACATAAATTCACTAAATTTTAGATAATTTAAATTACCAAATTGACAAGAGTAAGGTGAGGAAATTTATACCTTAGGTAGCCATTTCCTTTGGATGTACAGTTAAAATAGATGCTAAAATGACTTTGAGTCCAAAAATTATAAGAAATTCGAATTTAATTTGATTAAATTGATCTAAGATGAATTTTGTTGTATTTTTGGTGTCGGAATTAATTTGATAGAGTTTTGGCATGAAAAACTCCCAATCCATTTTTAGAGGATAAAACTTCAATTTATAGTAAAATATTCTGAAAAAACCAGACCAAAATGACCCCGGGCTGTACGAGCTATGGCTCGTCTACGGCTAGTGCAGCAGCCGCATGCATCAAGGACTATTTTTGCCATTTCAGGCCCGTTTGACCTATAATTTGTGCATTTCTAGATGCATTGGATTTGTTATTGGATGGGATTTCCTAAAATTAAGGATTTTACTCATGTCTAAAATCGAGGGTTTTCAGGGACCGTTCGGGCTGGTATGGGCTTGTTCAAGCCCATCCAAATTTGGACTCATGCGATTCTAATTTTGTTGGAACCGCACTCATATTCACCCAAATTTAGGTTAAAAATTAGGGGTTTACAGCTGCCCCCCATCATGGTTTCGTTGTATGAAAAGTAACCATGATGTTATGAATACTATGACTTTGATTGCGAGAAGCCATGCCATGTCATATAATGAGATGACTATTCACTTTAGGATATTTAGGATGGTCCATTCTAAGGTTGTCTTATAATGTTTATGTAAACCTATCCTAATAGGGAAAGGGAAGGCCCATATAGGTTTGTCCTAAGATGTCAATGCAAACCTACCCTAAAGAGGTAAGGGAAGGCCCATTCTATGTTTGACCTAAAATGTCTATGTAAACCTACCCTAAAGGGGGGTAAGGGAAGGCCCATTCTATGTTTGACCTAAAATATCTATGCAAACCTATCCTAAAGGGGTAAGGCAATGACCATTCTAGGTTTAACCTAAAATGTTTATGTAAACCAACCTTAAAAGAAGTAAGGGAAGGCCTTTTCTAGGTTTAACCTAAAATGTCTATGTAAATCTACCCTAAAGGGGTAAGGAAAGGCCCATTCTAGGTTTTACCTAAATTTTCTATATAAACCTACCCTAAAGGGGTAAGGGAAGGCCCATTCTAGGTTTGATCGAAAATATCTATGTAAACCTACCCTAAAGGGGGTAAGGGAATACCCATTCTAGGTTTTACCTAAAATGTCTATGTAAACCTACCCTAAAGGGTAAGGGAAGGCCCATTTTAGGTTTTATATAAAATGTCTATGTAAACTAACCCTAAAGGGGTAAGAGCTGGGCCATTCTAGGTTTTACCTAAAATGTCTATGTAAACCTACCCTAAAGGGGTAGGAGAAGGCACATTCTAGGTTTTGACCTAAAATATCTATGCAAACCTATACCTAAGATGCTTAAACTGCTAGTTGGTTCCTAGTCTTATGTTAATTGTACTACGATGGTGTCACTGTCTTAGTTACTAAATCTAGGTTTAAGTTCTAGGGCACTCACCTAGAATAATTCTAAGGCTTTTAACCTAGAATGATAATTTTAGGGCTCTTGCCTAGGATGTCTTTTGAAATCTACATTCTAAGGTGCTGACCTTGGTTGTGCTCTAGGGTGCTAACCTAGAATAGGTTGAAAATTTGTTTCTAGGGCTCTTGCTTAAAATGAAGGTAAGGGACAATCCTAAGTTTGGCTTAGGAATAAAAATAAGGACTTTAGGTACTCTAAAACCTAAACTTTTAGTTGACAGTATTTAGGTTCTAGGGGATGCCCCCTGAATTCAAAGTATGGCCATTCGGCTTACTAAGTATGCATGGTTTATGGAATATTCAATTTTGGTAAGATTAGAGGTACTTTGGTGAAGCTTTAGCAACAGTGGCTAGTTTTAATATTTCAATAAGGGATTTGACATGGGTTTGAATTGCTCTTAGACGGCTTGTCCTCTAGTAAGTTGGAATTGTCTTGATGGGCCTCTGGCCTCAAGTTTTCTTTGGAGGGGCTTAGCTCATGGTTAATGGCTTGTTTGAGAGGGCTTGACCTTATGATAGGTTTGAATTACTTTGGAGGGCTCATCCTCAAATTACCTTATCTTGGGAGGCTTGACCAACTTTGGAAAATTTGATCTAAGTTCTGAACTGCTTTTGGAGGGCTTGTCCTCAAATTGGCTTAGCTTAGAGGCTTGGCCTTGGCATGATTTTGGGATGAGTTGGTTCATCAAAATATCAATCTTTGGCCTAAAAGTTGTGGTTTGTTTTGCTTGGACAAACTGTGGTCATTTGATTTAAAAAATCCACATTCCCTTAGATGGGTTAAGATCAAACTTTGGTTGGGGGATGCTTGGCTTTAAAGGCTTAGGCCACTATTTAGAACACGAAGGATGGGATTTGGCTCTAACCTTTAGGTGAGATGGTTAAGGCAATCTGATTTGGCTTAAACTTGGCTTAAATCGGTCAGTTTGGTTTCCAAGGCTTTGGTCTTGGTTTGGTTTAGGTTTCAAGGCTTTGGTCTTGATTTGGCTTTGGTATCAAGGCTTTGGTTTTGGAAGGCTGTGCCAAAATATATTTTTAGGTTTTGAGTGAAGGTTTATTCATGCTCCAATAAATTCTTGGATTAAAATGAAGGCCTATTTGGTTGGCGCAAGGAAGGGCTTTTGGGAGATTGAAATTTTTGTGATCTTGGGCTTTCCAAAGGTAGCTCAAGTATGGTCTTGTTCATTTGTCTCGATCATGGGCTTTGCCCCCAAAAGAATTTGGATAATGAGGTAAGAATACCACTTAGGCTGTCCAACCATGGCTCACAGACTGATTTTGGTTCTTATTTATGAGGATGGCTTGGATGATGGGGAGTAAGGCAGAGTGGCTGCTTAAGCCTGTGCAAGTATGGTTCAAGGAAAATTGGTTGGCGCTTGCATAGGAAGCTAGGTTCTAATGATTTTTTAATGAATGATTTCTAAAGCAATTAGCTCATAGCTAACCTTTGGTAAACCATTATATCTGGCCCTTTGTATAGGAAAATGAGATTAGTGCACCCAAACATCTTTTTATTCAATGCCTTTTCTGTTGGGGGGAATGATATCATCTTAGTCATTCATAAGATGATCTTTCTAAGACTATGGCTCAAGTGGAAATGATTGGTGATTTCATTTGGGGACAAGGTTTGGAGGTATAACAACTTGAGTGGTTATAAGTGTTTGGTTTTAGGTGTAACGAGCTTTTTTTTTTTTTTTATACATGGCCTTGGCATGAAAAGATTTGGCATTACTTGGACTGGATTTGAATAAGTGGGACCAAACCCAATGGGGGCTACCTAAGTATCAATTGCATTTGAAAAAAAATTAGGTCGGCGTAGTTCTTATCTTGACCCTATCTAAGTCTGTAAAGAAGGGAGCTCTATAGGAGATGTACTTGCTTTCAATGTCCTCTCTTGCTGAAGTGTCAGGCTAATTTTTGTTTGTAGCCTTTAATGCATCACTTTCTCATATTCCTGTTTGGATTAGTGAGATGGTTTTTATCCATGGAACAATATATTGCTCTTATATTCTTATGGGAATGGATATTGCAGTTTTGTAGCTCTATGATGTGGAGGTTGGGTACTTGAGCTAATTTGAGTCACTGTCAACCATTTTCTACTAGGCCGACTTAATAGCTTTATGGATGTTGTTGAACATCTTATTGGATCTTTGAAGACTTTTTCCTTCTCCTTCTTCTTCTTCTCTCTATCTCTATCTGTAACACCCCTTCCCGACCTACATGTGTAAGCCGAGTAGAGGCGCCATACTATCCTAATGTTGCTACCAATTTTACTTAGTCAAATTTTAGTTCTGATTTTACAGAAATTTTGCCAGAGGTTCGCCTAGAAATTTGGGTCCCAAGTGTCGACAAAACTGATTTTTCTGATTTTTGAAAACATTTTTACACAAAACCAATGCGAATACAATTAGTTTCAATACACTCCCAATGAATCCACCTTATAACCTCAACTACAACCTGCAAGAAGAATTCACACTTCTAATACAAATTAAAGTAGAGGTTTCTTATTATTACATACTACTAACGTATGGTATAACATAGAAATTCTCAATCTTATATTTTCATATACATGCCACAACTAGCCAACTCATAATATAGGAAATGAAAGGCTACTCTGAGGTGCTGCGCTGTGCTGCTCGATGCTAATCACCGAAATCTACTGCTTCGAACTTATGAGTCAAGAAAACTCAACTCGCTAAGCAATGACGCTCAGTGGGTACTTTACCGATGAAAATATAAGTAAAACATGAAAGCATTTGAACTAAAAGGAAATAATTAAATAAAAAATCAACCAACATTAAACCAATGGAAGTTATTGTCCATTCAGTGTAGATATACTTTCAACAATTGTAAACCATAATTCAAACTCATATTGCAGTACATAGTTTTAGAAAAATAGGACTTTGGCTCAGGCTCTACTGGCATATAGGGAACCATAGCGATAAGGTAGTGGCCCTCACCACTGTAACATAGGTGGCCCTCACCACCATGGTTATAACCAATTCCACTCTACGGCCTATACCCGTAGGTAACCGCCGGAGCATTCCAATCACAATTTCACAACATCTCCGCTCCACGGCCTATACCCGAAGGTAACCGCCGGGGTGTATCAAACACAATAAGTGGCAGTACTACATAAGTTAGTATAGTGCACCATACCCTTATCTACCACCCCCACTACCCAGTAGAGCATAAAGGTTAAAATGATTCAATTTAAGTTTCAAACTTCATTTTAGAATGACTCGAAAAATTATTTTAATTTCCATTGCACTTTGCCATTTACGCCACGCACCACATTCTTTAGTCAAACCATTACCCTTTTTCACATATTTAACATCCATAATAAACATATCAAATATTTCAAAGCATTCCTCGAAAATTTAACAAATTGACCAAACGAATAGTGTCGCGGCACGTAAAATCGGCAACGCAAATGGCATGACCATATGAATAGTAAAATCTGGGTTTTCGTCAAAATTTCAGTCCACTTCAGTCTTCCATTTGACCAAGTAAACGATCTTATTTTGGCTGAAATTTTACAGAAAACTTATTTCATATGTTGACTAATTACATGTAAAATTTCGTTGAAAAATTCATTCATTTGCTACCTCAAACAACTGCCACAAAAAGATCCAGAAATCTACCATTTTGGGACCATTTCGGCCCAAACATATGAAATACATGGGATAGGTTATTTTTCTTTTTCAAATTAATATGAAGGCTTCTTTAATGATAAAGTGAAGATTCAAACACTTCCCTTTGACAACTTTTGCATGTTTAACTTAAATCAAACTAATTAATGTTCATCAAATCAACTTGCCAAATTTTCTCAAAACATTTGGTTTCAATTAAATTTAAACAACTCAATTGCCATAAGAAATCAAGAACATAACTCAAATATTTAATTTAAACTCAATCAATATATTTAAGCATCAACATCAAAACTTCCATAAACTAAAGTTTGTAAGAAGAATAAAATTTCTTTTATGGTAAAGTACCAAACCTTGTTCTTTTAATTCCCTTTTGCCTTTCCTTCTTCTCCTTCCTTAATCTTTGTTCCTCCTTCAAGAAATTCAAAAACACAACCTTAAACATAACCCTTAGCAATTTAGAACAATAAGCTATCCTCCATTTCTTTTCAAACTAAACCCTAATATAATCTTATTAAACCTTAGAAACCTTGATTCTTCCATTTAATTAATCAATATCATCACTACTTAAAATTTTCCCAAGTCCACCATAAGAACCCTAATCTCCAATCTTCCAATAGATATATAAATACTTAAAATTGATACTAGAATTGAATTCTACATACTTGAAAACCTTAAAACTTACCTTGAAAATCAAACTTGACAAAAATTGGAAATCCTTTGGTGTTCTTCCTATGGTGGCCGAAAATTTGGAATGGGTGAGAGAGAGAGATTTGTTCTTCATGCCATGATATATATATAAGGGAAATGATGCTCACTTTTGGGTTGGATAAATGCCTTAGGGCCATTTGTCCACATCTTTTTCTTTTCTTCTTTTTATAATGCTTAATGGTCACTTTTAATTGGTCCAAATGTCTCTTTATTTTATTTTATTTAAAACCCAAGTCCTTGAACTTTCTTTTAATCATATTTTGGCCCCTCAACCTCCTTGTGCTGAAAATTTTATGGCTTAGGGTGTGAAAAGACTAAAATACCCTCCGACGATTAATCGGTCGTAACTTTTAAACCGTACAGTTCCACAAGGCAAACTGCATATGGTTTTGATCCTCTTGACCTCTACTTTCTATTTTAAGGTCTATTTTAGGTTTCCAAGTCGTTTTGAAAATTTACCAATAAGCCCTAAACTTTTTACAAAATTCCCTTTAGGTCCCTTCTTTGCTCGGGTTTTGCCCAGGCTCCGTTTCTACTGACGATCGTTTCATATTCAACCCTCGACGTCCTCTACACACTCTTATATTTATTTCCTACTTTAGATTCATGTATAAATTTTAATTAATAATGACCAACATGTCCCTAGTCAAAATCCCCTATATCTTCTAAACCGTGCGTTTTCTGAAAAAACTGTTACGCGTCGTTGCGACCCGATTTTTCTCTACTCTCCATTTTTGGAATCTGTTATGTGCACTATTAAGAACCTCCAGTACAACTTTTAGAAATTACAGTTACCTCCCCAAAACTTTTTGAAATTACAGTCACCTCCCCAAAACTTTGCATTTTTTTTCAATTAGGTCCCTTTGGTCCTATAGCCTTATCTAGGCCCATTGTCAGGAATTATCTTCTCCTTTCCCCTTCTCACACTGTGCACGTGACTACTATGCATAAATGCGGTGAGCGGATGTGACACTATCTCCCTTCTCTTTTTTTGGGGATTTCACTTCTATTTGATAGGCTTCAGGATCTTGCTCTTATAAGTCCTTATAGAAGATTGATCCTCATTGGCTATGATGATGTAGTGGAAAGGTCATCATTTATATATATATATATATATTCTTCTTTTCTCTTTTTTCTTCTTTTTTCTTCTTTTTTTCTTTTTTTTTGAATAATGCATGAAAGATGATGAAATTTTTGTATTTTATTAATAAATAGACTATTACAAAATATATTGGCTCTGCAGCCTCAATGTTTGACATAGGCTTTGACTCGAAATAGACTCTGACTTTGACTTGGATTAACTCGAGTTTTGGCTCGATGTTGGTGAACTTAGATTCTTTGGGATTCAAACTAGACTTAGATTTTAATTTTGATCAACTTGAGTCTCGACTTAGTTTCTTGAGATTTGACTTTTGCTCGGTATCAAACAGAGGCTTGGATTTATCTTTGACTCGGTATCCAACAAGGGCTTAGATTTGGCTTTGACTTGGTATCTGACACGGGTGTGTGAGCGGGAAATTTTGCCCCCACTCCTGGTGGAATGGTTCTTGTGAATTTGGCACTGTTTAGGCTCGGGGCCTTAGAAAACACGGGTCTAGACCCTTAATTTTTGACCCAGTCCGGTCCAATATATTTTATTTAGTCCAAAATAATTTTTGTGTTATCTTAATTAAATAATATTTATTTTAGTATTTATTTTTTATAATTATAGTAATAAATAAAAAAAAATAAAAAAATAAAAATAAAAATCGGCGACGAAAAAATCGGGAATGAAAAAATTCGTCGCCGAAAGTGTTGGACAAAATGGCCTTGGGCCATTTCGCCCTCAGGAAAATCCTACGGGCGAAGTGGCTTCTGGCCCCCTAGCTCGCAAGTTTCCACGGCAATTCTGGCCCGCAGCCCGCCGCGCTCGTAGCCCCTCGCAGCCCAACGCAGTTTTCGCTAGCGAAATTTTTCCGATGCAATTTTTTTGAAATCAAATTCTATTTGGTTTCAGATTTCTTTTCCTAATAAAATACAGTTTCCTTAAACAATTAAAAGGAATCATCTAAATTTCCTATAAATAAGACTAAAAAGACATAGAAAAAGGGGGAGATCGAACTTTAAAAATTGAGGGGAACTTTGGAATGATCGGACTTAAAAAATTTTTGCAGTGAAACAATCGGATTTTTTTAGAGATGAGAGGAATAAGCAAGCGAAAATCAAGCCATCAAAGGCAGCAACCTTGCCTTTGTCCTTGTTCATCCAAGAAGCAATTTTTGGTGGAACCAACAAACGAAGGTTTGAATATCTAATTTCTTTTTCTTTTTTCTTACAGTAGCTTCAATCACTAAATTGTTTCTTTTGATTCTAAAAACCTAAGAACCCTAATCTATTTCATCAAAATCTTAAAACCCTAATCTACTTTCCAACTTTCCAAAACCTTAAATCATTTTATTAATTCTCAAAACCCTAATCTGCTTTCCAATTTTCCAAAACCTTAAAACCTTAAATTGATCCTTCTATTTCCAAAAACCCTAAAAAATACTTTATGTTTCCAAAAACCTTAAATCGTTTTGCCTATTTCCAAAAACTTTATAAAACTATAAATTGTTTTCTCAAATTCTAAAATCAAATATATTTTTCGAAACACTAAAAACCCTAATTCAACTTTAAAACTAAAAACAGTAAACCCCAAACTAGTTAACCTAAAACCTAATTTTCCTAAACCCTAAACCTTAAAATCTTAAAACCTTATAAACCTAAATATTAAAATTCAACACAGTAAGCCTAAAAACAATAATCCAGTAGCTAATAATCATAAACCTAATTTTTTAATATCCAAACCCTAATTTCATGAGTTTACCCCTCAAACCCTAATTTTGTTAATCAAAGAACCTTATCAATCTCCTAAATTATAAAACCTTAATCCATTTCAATTCCCTTAAAACTTACAGTAGCCTAATCCGATAAATTCCAAAACCCTAAATATTAATTAAAGAACTTTAAATAAAAAACAGTAACCCTAATTTGTATCTTGACTTACTTTATTTTTAGATTTAATTATGTAGTTTATTATATGCTTTGATTTATTTAAGTTCAATGCTTGGTTTATTTAAATTATCATGGATGAATTTTTATATTTTGATTGATGTTTAATATCTTTGATGAATGATTTATTTATGATGAATGGTTATTTACTTTTATCAATTTATTTTGATTTCCAAATGTTGTAAGAGGTATGTTTCCACTTTGTGGGTACCTCATTAATTAAGTTCTATGTAATTTAAATTGCTTTTATATTTTAGACCAATGTAAATGACATGTTTCTACCTCATGTTGGGTGTCCTATTTAGCTTAGACATGGATGATGTAAGGGCATATTTCCATCTTCGGATGGGTGTCCATTTATTTATTTTGCTTGGACATTGCTTTGATTTTTAATATATCGATGCTTTATTTTAATTGTTGCATGTAATATGGATAATATTGTTATATTTAAGAATTTTATAATATTAAGACCTGTAAAGGAGGCCGGTTCCAATGATCCGGGCGTTGTGGGGTGCTGGGTCATTTCTTACCTTCCCCACATGTACCCAACTTTCCGAACCCATTAGGGGGTTGGGGATTCCTTAGGAATCGAGTCATCCACCCCTTTCTATTTCCCAGCCCGTACGGGTGGCGACTCCATTTCTCCTTTACTTAGGTCCGTGTTCTCTAAGGCCCCGAGCCTAAACAGTGCCGAAGTCGCAAGAACCATTCCACCAGGAGTGGGGGCAAAAATCCCCGCTCATAGTGGTGACTCCACTGGGGATAAGAGAAGTTAATTCTGTTGGTCGTTATATTATTCTATTCTTTCTTATGATGCTATTATCCATTGCATCATATTAGATTACATCGTGTGCGTGAGTTAGGACGCCCGTGTTACTCGTGTTGTGTTATGTGAGGGATACCATACTTTCACTCAAGGTATGGAGATCAAGCATGGCATAACCACTCATAGCCTCGTACCTTTTGGTATATACTTGCTATGGGAACCTAAGCCTTTTAACCCAAAGACTAAAGCTCATGTAATTGGCCTAGTTACTTTCCTTAGGTTTTACCCCAAATGCATGTTGTTTGACTATGGTTAATTTATCTTAGCTTAAATCATGGCTTATTTGGTTTGTCCTTTTTCTAATATGACCTAAATACATTGTGAGCTCAAAATAAATTTTTCTTTAAAATCCAAGAGACCAAAGCAATTTTCAAAATTTTTCAAAATGATCATTGGATATAAAACTTTTCCAAAACGAGTTAAAAATTCTTTTGCTCATAACCCAAATACTAAGCCCAAAATACATTTTTTCTAAAATCTTTTTACAAAGAGCTTAGAAACAAAAATTTTTTTATCCAACCTTTTCTTACAAAGAGCTTGCAAATTATTTAGGTCAATTAAGAAATACCAAAAATCAATTGTGAGCCTAGTTTATATTAAGAATAATTAACCATGGGCTTGTTTTTGGCATGAATCATTAGTTACTTTTTCAAGTGAGAAATCTATTTATAATAAACCTCTTAATTTCATTTTAATCCAATATAGCATAAAAGCTACTTTAGTTGGATAAATGGATTAAAATCTAATTAATGGGAATTATCATAAACTAATTTCCATTTTTGAAAATATAACTATTGGTTGAAACGTCTGAGGGAATTATTCAAAAACAAGATGCCTCATGTTGGCATTTTATTAACCATATACCTAGGAAGAGAGACTCGCCATTCGTGTGTGGAAGTTATTGGTTGGAAGGAACGTCCTAATTATCTTTCTTCGTTGCTTGTTTGTGCATATATGCATACATGCATACATTTGCATCTCATATCATTAATCCTCTCTAACTCACAACCCCAGATTACGATGGTTCAAAAGCTTACGAAAATCTGACCTACGCCGGAGATGAAGAATCTAGTAGCAACTCGATCACTTTCTCACCAAAAGCAATGGAGCCCAAAAAAATTCAAAGAATGGTGGACAACGCCCTCAATGCCAAAATGGAAGAAATAAAAGAGGCCATGGCTGAGACCATAAAGAATCAACTGGCTGTGATTTTAGGAAATCTTGCCGAAGCATCTGCTAGCACTAAGAAGCCAAAGGATAAAGGGAAGACTAAAGTTGGTGAAGGGGTTTTTGATGATGATAAGGTGATCATTGATGATGATGATTGGGGTCAATACTTTCAAGATCCTCGAGAGAAAAAGGAGCCAAAGGTTGTTGAGAAGACAACTTTTGAAAAGACTGAAAATTCTGATGTTGAGAAGATGATTGCCGACCTAGAAAAGAAATTTGAGAAGAAACTAAAAATCGAAGAGATGTCATAGATTGACAAATTATTTGAGCTAGATGAAGAAGTTCTGTACAAGTTCGAGATGCCATCTTTTACTAAGTTTGATGGAATCAGAAATCCTCATCTCCATGTGAAGCAGTATATCACTGCCATGCAGTCTGCCCGAGCTACTAAGTCTCAAACTCTAAGGTACTTTATGCTCTCATTGGACCCTGTTGTCCAAAATTCATTCAACACCTTAGAGGAAAGTCCTAAAAAAGATTGGGACATGTTGTACAAGGCTTTCATTCAGCAATATGGGTATAATGTCGAGCTCGAAGTTACCTTAATGGAAGTTGAGTCCATTAGGCAATGGCCAAATAAGAATTTTTTGGACTATGTGAAAGGTGGGGAAATAAGGCTGCTTTGCTCAAGAAAAGGACCGATGAATCTAATCAAATAAGGATAATCGTGAGAGGCGTCCTGCCCAATCTCCATGAAAGGATGTCTCACACCCTTATAAGGGATTTCAAAGATCTTCTCCAAGCTGCTCTACAAATTGAAGAGTGGGAAAGGGAGAAAAATTGCTTTTTAATAAGAAGGAATGAGAAAGGGAATTATCAGCCTAGCAATCAAAGCACGCAAAAAGAATTTGATGTTAATTCGACGCAATTTTTTCCGAAACCAAATTCTATTTGGTTTCAATTTTCTTTTCCTAATAAAATACAGTTTCCTTAAACAATTAAAAGGAATCATCTAAATTTCCCATAAATAAGACTAAAAAGACACAGAAAAATGGGGAGATCGAACTTTAAAAATTGAGGGGAACTTTGGAACGATCGGACTTTAAAATTTTTTGACGTGAAACAATCGGATTTTTTTATAGAGGAGAGGAATAAGCAAGCAAAGAATCAAGCCATCAAAGGCAGCAACCTTGCCTTTGTCCTTGTTCATCCAAGAAGTAATTTTTGGTGGAACCAACAAACGAAGGTTTGAATATCTATTTTCTTTTTCTTTTTTCTTACAGTAGCTTCAATCACTAAATTGTTTCTTTTGATTCTAAAAACCTAAGAAACCTAATCTATTTCTTCAAAATCTTAAAACCCTAATCTACTTTCCAACTTTCCAAAACCTTAAATCGTTTTATTAATTCCCAAAACCCTAATTTGCTTTCTAATTTTCAAAACCTTAAAACCCTAAATTGATCCTTCTATTTCCAAAAACCCTAAAAAAATACTTTTTTTTTCCAAAATCCTTAAATCATCTTGCCTATTTCCAAAAACTTTATAAAACTATAAATTGTTTTCTCAAATTCTAAAATCAAATATATTTTTCGAAACACTAAAAACCCTAATTCAACTTCAAAACCAAAAACAGTGAACCCCAAACTAGTTAACCTAAAACCTAATTTTCCTAAACCCTAATCCTCAAAATCTTAAAACCTTATAAACCTAAATATTAAAATTCAACACAGTAAGCCTAAAAACAACAATCCAGTAGCTAATAATCATAAACCTAATGTTTTAATATCCAAACCCTAATTTCATGATTTTACCCCTCAAACCTTAATTTTGTTAATCAAAGAACCTTATCAATCTCTTAAATTATAAAACCTTAATCCAGTGCAATTCCCTTAAAACTTATAGTGGCCTAAACCGATAATTTCCAAAACCCTAAATATTAATTAAAGAACTTTAAATGAGAAACAGTAACCTAATTTGTATCTTGACTTACTTATTTTTAGATTTAATTATGTAGTTTATTATATGCTTTGATTTATTTAAGTTCAATGCTTGGTTTATTTAAATTATCATGGATGAATGTTTATATTTTGATTGATGTTTAATATCTTTGATGAATGATTTATTTATGATGAATGGTTATTTACTTTTATCAATTTATTTTGATTTCCAAATGTTGTAAGAGGTATGTTTCCACTTTGTGGGTACCTCATTAATTAAGTTCTATGTAATTTAAATTGCTTTTATATTTTAGACCAATGTAAATGACATGTTTCTACCTCATGGTGGGTGTCCTATTTAGCTTAGACATGGATGATGTAAGGGCATGTTTCCATCTTCGGATGTGTGTCCATTTATTTATTTTGCTTGGACATTGCTTTGATTTTTAATATATCGATGCTTTATTTTAATTGTTGCGTGTAATATGGATAATATTATTATATTTAAGAATTTTATAACATTAGACCTGTAAAGGAGGCCGGTTCCAATGAACCGGGCGTTGTGGGGGTGTTGGGCCGTTTCTCACCTTCCCTACACGTACCCAACTTTCCGAACCCATTAGGGGGTTGGGGATTCCTTAGGAATTGAGTCATCCACCCCTTTCTTCTTCCCGGCCCGTCCAGGTGGCGACTTTATTTTCTCCAAACTTAGGTCGATGTTCTCTAAGGCCCTAAGCCTAAACAGTGCCGAAGTCGCAAGAACCATTCCACCGGGAGTGGGGGCAAAAATCCCTGCTCACAATGGGCCTATGCCCTAAGAAAATGGAGTCGCCACCCGGACGGGCTGGGAAAAAGAAAGGGGTGGATGACTCGATTTCAAAGAAATCCCTAACCCTCTAATGGGTTTGGAAAGTTGGGTACGTGTGGGGAAGGTGAGAAATAGCCCAGCACCCCCACAACGCCCAGTTCATTGGAATCGGCCTTCTTTGCAAGTCTTAATATTATAAAATTCTTCAATATAACAATATTATCCATACTATATGCAACAATTAAAATAAAGCATCATTATATTAAAATCAAAGCAATGTCCAAACAAAGCAAATAAATGGATACCCATCCGATGATGAAAATATGTCCTTACATCGTCCATGTCTAAAACTAAATGGGACAGCCACCGAAAGGTGAAAACGTGTCCTTTACATTGATTTGATTAGGGTTTTTAAGGAAAAAGATTATTATAGTTTTTAGAAAAGTGTAATTAGGGTTTGTGATTTCAAAAATATGTGTTACAGGCATTAAGGCATTAGGATTTGGAAAACCTTTTTCTTGGGTTTCTAAATAAAGTTTGTATAATAAGCATAACCATTGATCAAGTAACAAAAATATGAATGTTTGAACAATTTATCAAATTGTATAATGAAGTTACTGTGAATATAAGCAAAGAAATAAATATTCAAACCTCCGTTGTTGGTTCCACCACAATCTTTAAATTCTGGTTGAACAATAATAAAGACATTGTAGGCTACCTTTGATGGATTGGTGTTGCTTCCTCACTACTTCTTGCTTCTTCGAGGTTTTCTTTTGGCTGAAAGAATTCAAGAGTCCCAAGTCCGGTTAAAAATTTTAGCTCTTGAATTTTTTCTCTTTTTTTTTTTGTGTTTTAATGTGGTATTTATAGGAAAAATAAAAAAACCTACTTCTAATTGTCTAAGGAAATAAAACCATTTAGGAAAAGAAATAAAAATCAAATAGAATCGGGTTTCGGCAAAAATTACGCTGGTAAAAATTGCTGCGGGCTACGGGTGGGCGGGCTCTGGGAATCTACGAGAATTACGTGCGATCTGTGGGCAAGGGCCAACCAATTTTCCGCAGGAAATTCCTGTGGTGAATTGGCTTGTGGTCATTTCACCGCAGAAATTTCCTACGGTGAATTGGCCCAAGCCAATTCATCTTCGGCGACGAAAATTTTTCATCGCCGATTCTTCCGTCGTCGATTTTTATTTATTTATTTTTATCTTTTTTTACTGTTACCTTTTTATTTATATTATTTAAAATAAATATTGTAAGTAATGAATATTAAAATAAATATTATTTAATTAAAATACTACAAAAATTATTTTGGACTATTTTAAAAAATATTAGACTGGACTAGGTCAAAAATTAAGGGTCTACAGTTTGCCCCCTGCTTGAGCGATCTGAGACTACAGCAAAAGAGAGTGAAAAGCAATGTGATTTTTTACTGGATTTAGAGCCATACTGGATTCCATACCCAAGGTTGGTTTGAGCTCTAGACTAAAAAATAATTTGGGTTCTAGACTCAAGGTGAACTTAGGATCTGGGTTCCGGACTAGGAGTAAGTTTTAGACTTAAAAATAATTTGGGTTATGGACCCGAGGTAAGTTCTAGACTTAATTTGGATTCTGGATCAAAGGTAAGTTATAGACTTAAAAAATAATTTGGATTTTGGACCCGAGATAAGTTCTAGACTTAAAAATAATTTGGGTTCTAGACCCGAGGTAAGTTCTGGACTTAATTTAGATTCTGGACTAGAGGTAAGTTCTGAACTTAAAAAATAATTTTGGTTCTAGACCCAAGGTAAGTTCTGGACTTAATTTGGGCTCTGGACCCGAGGTAAGTTTTGGACTTAAAAATAATTCAGGTTCTGGACCCGAGGTGAGTTTAGAATTTGGGTTCTGGACTTGAGGTAAGTTCTGGACTTAAGAATAATTTGGATTTTGGACCCAAGGTGAATTTAAGATTCGAGTTCTGGACCCAATGTGAATTTAGGATTTGAGTTCTGGACCCAAGGTAAGTTCTGGACTTAAAAAATAATTTGATTATCTGCAAAAAATAATTATAGTCAGTATGATACTAAAGAAATTTGTAAAAAAATTTAGCTATTTTTTACCATGCCTATATCTTCTTGCCCCCTGCGTGTAAAAATATTTTGAAAGTGTACAAATATTTATATACACGCAAATATCTGAATAATTGAATTGAATAATCGAGTTTACTATTTATTCACTGTGTAGTCACTATTTACGCACTATTCACTAACTATTCATTTACTATTTATCAATAGTAATATTTACTTTTTTTCTTTTTTTTCCTTTCTTTTCACGAGAATATTGTTTTTTCTTTTTTATTGTCTTTTTCTTTGCAATTTTTCTATATAAATCTCGGCTTATTTCTTCTTTTCATCCACACTCACACATATTTTGATAGTGAAATAAAAGAGTTTAGCATAGAGTTGAGGAGAAAATGCATGCTTCAATATCAGGAACTCGATCTAATGCTGAGTTATTGGAATTTATTCGACGCCATGAAAATGGAACTATAAGTCTGCTAGTTGGGATGCAGCTTTATCGTAGTTCAAGTAAAAAAACTAAGGTAACAATGCAATTTAATAATTATTATTTTAATAGCACAAATATGTATATTCTTTTTGTTTTTGTTTTATTTTTTTAAGATTTAGGAAAAATAAATTAATTAGATGACTATATTCAAGAATTTAATAGACAAATATATAGATAGATTAAAATAGAACATAACGAATAAATTTAGTCTATAAATTAGTGGTATTGATATGATGATATATTTACCTTGTGTTAACTTACCTGGCTCCGTGTTAGTGTGATTGTTGTGTTATCCAGGGTAGAGGGTGTGTTTATAAAGCCCGACAATGGTATGATGTAGCACCTTCTCGGGTAAAATGGATTATCCGAGATTACAGTTTTGAAAGCTTTATCTTGCAATTACCATCCGAGGAGTGTCTGATAGACAAGAGTGTAGTCCAAGCATTGTTAGAGTAGCGGATGGACACGACCCATACTTTTCACCTACCTATAGGAGAGATGACCATTGGCCCATTTGATTATACAGCCATAACTGGTATCCGGTACTATGGACTTCCGATCCCTCTTACCAATGATATTCTGACATTCGAAGAAGTCCAACAGTTAATCGGTATAGAACCATCATTAAAAGGGCCTTTCAAGATAAAAATTGAGCCGATTCGGAGTTATTGGATGAACTACGAAGGACGGGTTGGTAGGGAAACAACCAAATAATATGCTCGAGGATTTTTACTATATTTGCTCGGGTCGGCCATTTTATGTAGCACCGAATCTGCCATCCATTTGTCGGCTAGACAAGGTTTGCAGAAATAAGAAGTCTTTTATTGGCTTCGTGGTGGTTGTCGAGGTACTTTTCTTCTACCAATGTCAATTTCATTCTTATTTTTACATGAATTTGATTTTCATTATTGTTGTAGGTATAGGCATATGAGCATAATCTTGTGAGGGTTCCTTGCATTTCTCAAGAGAGAGTCGAGTATCCGAGATTAAACTTTTGGTTGTCAGATCGTGTAGTAGTTCACGGCTCTCACCATGTGCGCACCCAATGTTATCTCTTGAGTTGCTTAACCTGGGGCCAGATAAGATAGTATTAGTATACTTTAAAATTTACATAAAAGTTCACTTACCTTATGTCATTTTGTAGGCCAATTTGGCTTGGTGGAACACAGAAGAGCGGACGAACTGGACTTCTTCCATGAATGCTGCATTGCCTTTTCAGCATACCCACCGAGTCATTGCCGACCCTGTGTCTAGTGGTTGGTTTCTCAGGAAGAGAGTGTATGAGTGGTTCCTTGGTCCCGAGCAGCGAAAGATCCTAATGAGTTGCCCGGAGTATAATTTAAATATCACATCAATGCCGGAGAATGCATAGTGGTTAGCTCGACACTGTTATGATGTTGAAACCTTTCTCTATCCACCGGGTGCATCATATATCCAGTTTATTCGGGTAGGACTCTTGAACTTTGATGTATCTCCTATTGGCATCCGGGAGATTCCTGAGGAGAATGAGGATAGTGATGAAGAGGAGAATCACAGAGAAGGAGGAGAGTCCATCCTGCATCTCGGGGCTAGCACCTCTCAGGTAAACTTTTACCATTTTCCCATTGCAATTACTTCTTTCTTAACTTGTTTTGACTTTTTTTTAATGATTATTGCGGGTTGCTGACTCATTTAGTCATGAGGCTGGACCTTCCTTTACCACTCTTCCGTTTGCTCATTCTAATCAACCGGAGATGCCATCTCATCCACAGGGCGTTAATAAGAATTACGTGGTAGGTTTTCCTGTTCCATGATAATTTATGCTACATGTATGCATGATTATGTATTCTCTTACATTTTTCTTTCTGGCTTACAGTGGATGCTTGAGGAACAAAATAAGAAACTTCAAGAAGTGTTAGCTGCTAGTCGTCAACAAATTGCCCATTTTGAAAAATTGTATCACCAGTCAGAGAAAGATTTTTGAGACTTCTGGTTTCAGGGGATGAGAGATTTTTGTGCTTCGTCATCTAGAGGACCCCAAATTGATGACCATGAGATCCTTTCATCTACTTTGGATGAGGACCGTTACAGATCTGAATTTCAAGGTAATAGAGATTCAGGTGCTCCTGCTTCGGGCAGATTCGGGATAGGTGATATGCCTCCTCCTTAAATAGGCAATGACTTTTTTAAGGCTTTGTTTAATCATAATCTACCACCTCCTTCTCAATGATCTATCAGTATTGTATTAATTAAGAAAATATTGTAAAATAATAAAGATGATATATAATTTGCACTTTTACAGTAACTTTTGGCTTTTAAAATTTTTCTTCTTCTTTTTTATCTATTTTTTTTTATCTAGCCTTATCTTCTCCTTGCCCCCTACATGGTAAAATATTGGAAGTGAGTTTGAAAATATTTTATACATACATAAACTCAAAAAATATTGAAAGGAGAAACTTTGCCCCCTGTGTAGGCTCAAACCCATGATTTTTTCTATGCGGCTTTGGTTGATGTTTGTATATGGTCTAATTCATTGAACAAGCATGCATTTCTTCTTTCTTTTGTAAAATTACTGGAGCTTCCTTAAGCAATGGGCTTTCTATGCCCCCCTGATTTAATATTTTCTTTTGATTCTTTACTTCATAGGGTGTTTGCTATTCACTTTGACAAAGAATAGATAACACAAGACAAAAACACCGTGTGATATGCTCATGTATGCATGATATGCATGAGTAATACTTACAGTGGTTCCATCAACCAACAGACCAAGGTGATCGGCAGAAGTGTTCTCATTGACTCCTTTGAGATGCCCATTCAGGTCTTGCTTTGGAATGACAGAATGCTTCACATTTATGGCTTTTATCTTCAAGATGTTGAGAACATGAATAATGGAGGCCCAAGCAGTAGAGATACATCTATTTCATACTAGGATTCAGCATGCCAGTTGGTAACTTTTCACATCCTTGCTAATAACTATTTACTTTGCCCAATGTGTCCTTTGAGGTTCGATAGTTCAATATACTCCCCTTGTAATATCCTCATATATGCCCTAGAAGTCTTGGTTATGATGTTTTTATTGTTGTTGTTGTTATATTGGATTGTATATATATGATAATTGCAAGAGAAAAGAAATTGGGAAAGAAAATAGGGTTTAGAGAGAATGGTATATGTTGTGTATATGATGATATATATAACATATAAATGGGTCAAAGGAAGAGTCAAAGGAAAAGAGATATTTTTGTGTTGAGTGTGTAATTACTTAAATGGACTTATATGAGACAAAAGGTGAGTTTTATGGTTAAGGGTATTGAGGTAATTTACCTTTAGAAATCTCTTGGTGGAGATTAAAAGATGGAAAAGTGTTTGACTTGTGGCTATTTTGTTTTCTTTTCATTTTGGGTGCCGGTGATTGAAGGAGAGAAAGAGGAAGAGAAGTGTTCTTGATGCTAGAGTTCAATTGAAGAGGCAATCAAAGAGTTTGGTTAGAGATTTGTGAAATTTCTTCATCTAAGGTAAGAAATCTCTTGTTTTTCCTTTGTAAATTTTGAAGTTATGTTTAAAGTGAAGTGTGATTTGTTGATGTAATGATTTGGTGTATTTGATATGTGTTTGCAAGTGTTAGAATTGATTTAAAGTAAAAAAATTGGAATTGGTGTTGGTTTGGTTGTGATTATGGAAAAATAAGTGAAGATTGATAGTGGAAAATCAAGAGTAAAGTTTGAGTTAGGATTTTGAGATGGTTTGTGTTCAAATGTGTTGTTTAAGTGGTTATTGTGATGAATATGTGTTATGACATGAGTTATATCCATTTGAGTGAGTTTGTGTTGGGAATTATATGTTAAAATGCATTTGGAAGAGGGTTGGTTACATTTAGGGTTTATGCATGAGAGACACGTAATTTGGGGCGGTCGCTATTATTCAAGTGCGGTCGCGACTTAGGTCGGGCTTCTGGCCGCGAAACCTACTGTAATAATGTTTTATCTTTTGATTGTGAAGTGCGGTCGCGACTTAGGTCGGGCTTCTGGCCGCGAAACCTACTGTAATAAGGTTTTATCTTGTAATTGTATGGGGCGGTCGTATTCAGGTGAGGCGCGACCGCTAGAAAGGTTCTGTTCACCTTATTGGAAGCAATCTAATCCTACAACAAGATTTTCATATACATGTTAAAATAGATCATCTATTTGAGTTGTCAAGGATCAAAATAGATATCATTTGTCTAACATCATTGTTGAATCATGAAATGTGTGATGATATGGAATTGATAATGCATATGATATTACATGAATAAGGTTATGTATTGTGTATTGTGAGGCTTGTGAATGGTGATGTGTATTATGAATAATGTACTTTGAAATGTGATACTAATAATGCTATATACACAATATGAATTGAGATATGAAATGCTATAAAGCCATTGTGATTGGCTATGATGATATAATTGAATGATGTATGGCATGTTTGCCTAATTGATGAGAAAGATTGATAAAGAGTTTGAAATAAGTGTATGTTTAATATGATATTCAGTTTCAGAGTTCTGGTTTTTTTTTTGGAGGCATGCCTATTTAATGAAAGTTAACAGTCTTGCCGGGTTGAGGATCTCTTCAAATTGAGTTGAATTGAGGTCCAAGAGACTGGGTCTGTTACACTATGATAATTGATATTATGAGATATTTGATTTGTAACAGTCTTGCCGGGTTGAGGATATCCTCGAGTTAGATGAGTTGATGATCCAAGAGACCGGGTCTGTTACGCTATCCATGGATAGAGATATATATATGTATATGTTGCCTACGGGCTTGATAATGGTGTTTATGAACCAAAGTAGTAACTCTGAATTCTGAATATCGTATTAAATACTTGATGGGCCCATAGGTGTCTAGGTTTTATGTATAACATAAATGTTGTTCTAATGTAATGAAATGTTAATATTACTTATATGATGAAACGGACTATTCACGGAATATTGTTTATTGAGTATGATCTTTACTAATTGTGTGTGTATCATTGATGTTGATTTATTAATACAAATGTGAAACATTGCATTGCACTAAAGCATAACATTAGCATGAATTGTCTTACTAAGCCTTTGGCTTAGCGCGATAGTGTTTAATCGCGCAGGTAATAGAGTTGAACCCGAGAGCTCTTCTAGACCGAGTGAGAGTAGACATTGAAGAGTTGATTTTGGGAACTTAAAGATCAGAGGAGATTTGCCAATCATGTATAACTCTTTTATATTTTGTAAAGATTTTGTTTATATTGTAAATATATATATGTAATGATAAATAAGTACTCAAATGTTTTCATATGTGTAAATATTTTATAACTTCCGCTGTGTACTACTTAAATGTATTAATATATCTATAATGTATATTGAGAAAGATGATGGTATTATAAAAATGTTTTGAATGTTGATGAAAAGCCGTAGCACTCCTATATTCGGTGCACATATGCTACATTGTGGTGTTGTAGTGTGTGTGTACTGAATGTGGGGGTGTTACAATTGTTTTGGTATCAGAGCCTAGGTTTGAGATTCTCAACCTAGGTAAAATGTGAGAAAAAGACTATTTTGACTTTAAAAGTGGTTTTTGAATAAAATATATGTTGGGATTGGCAATCTCTGATCTTTAATAAGAAGTATTCTACTGTGTTTGCAGTGTTAGGTTGTGATGGATTCTCACTCACGTCAGTCGATTGAGGGTAGTGCCAAGAGTATTGCTCCTGCTGAGGGAGCTAGAGTTGATAGTGTTGAGGAGGCACCTGCTTCGGTGTCGGGTAGACCAGCTGGAGAGGAGGTTCCGCCAGCCTGGTTTAGACATATGATGGAAGTTATGAGGCAAGCACCAGTGCAACCAGTGCCACCACCCCCTCAGCCTGTGGTACCAGTAAGGCACTATGATAAACTAAGGAAGTATGGAGCGGAGGATTTCCTTGGTACTACTGATCCAGCTGTAGCAGAACAGTGGCTTGACAAAGTACAGAGGATTTTTATTCAGTTGCAAGCCACATCGGAGGAAAAGTTTGATTATGTAAGATCTTTGCTACAGAAGGATGCATACGACTGGTGGAGGACAGTGCCCCATTCTATGGATGATCCACCGACCTTGTCATATGCGGATTTTCTGAGAGAGTTTGAATTGAAGTATACTCCTAGGGAGTACAAAGACATGAAGAAGATGGAGTTCTTAAGCTTGAAGCAAGATAGCAAGACTGTAACTGAGTATGAGGTTGAGTTTATTCGATTGAGCCAGTATGCTGGGGGCATTATAGCTGATGAGATAGATAGATGCAGGAGATTTGAGGAGGGATTGAGGCCCTCTATCATGTGTCTAGTGGCTGGATCTAGATATCACGATTTCTCCCAGCTAGTGGCAGCAGCTGGGAGTGTGGAGCGAGCTCAAGTTATTGCAGCTGCTTCAGAGGAAGAGGTTAGGGTTAGGAGGCCCCAGTTTGAGGCAGGGTCTTCTTCTGTTAAGAGAGGTAAAGGAAGCTTTGTTCCTAGAGTTAGTAGGAGTCAGAGGTCAACTGGTAGGTCAGTGCAGTTCCAGAGGCAGAGATTTAGACCTGCAGCTTCAGCGGCGAGTGCTCCAACCCCAGTGACTCAGAGATCCGCTCTACCTGTGTGTGCTCAGTGTGGTGGATCACATAGGGGTGCTTGTTGGAGGTATAGTGGGTCAGCTGTGTGCTTCAGATGTGGATCTCCTGAGCATTTTATTAGAGATTGTCCAGAGAGACAGGAGCGGATGTCAGTTGATACTGCAGCTTCTCGACCTAGTGTGAGGGGAGGTCGAGCAGGCAGAGGTAGCAGCCGGGGAGGCAGATCTGGGTTCAGTGTTAGAGGAGGTGCTACATCCAGGGAGAGTAGACCAGAGGAGGTTGGATCTTCCCAGAGGATGTATGTTATGCAGAGGCAGCCGGATGCTTCGGCAGTCATAGCTGGTACTTTTTCTTTATTTGATACTTCAGTACTTGCTTTGATTGATCCGGGTTCCACACATTCTTATATTAGTGCATCTGTTTTGCCTGTGTCTGATATGCATGCTAAGTCCCTAGGATTTGATGTGTTGGTGACAAATCCGTTAGGGCATAGTGTGATTGTGAGTAAGGTGCACCGAGACAGTGCAGTGAGGGTGCAAGGTGAGGAGTTCCTTAGAGATTTGATTGAGATGCCATTTAAGGAATATGATGTGATCCTAGGTATGGATTGGCTATCTAGACATGGAGCTGTGGTAGACTGTAAAAGGAAAATTGTTTCTTTGAGAACTGCTGATGGTAGAGAGGTGATAGTATCTAATGAGCAGGAACAGCTAGCCTCCTTATTTGTTTCAGCTGTTGCAGCCAGGAGGTTGATTAGAAAGGGGTGTGAAGCTTATCTTGCTCATGTGATAGATACTAGAGTGAAGGGTTCTCCCATTGATAGTATTGCCACAGTTGCAGAGTTCCCAGATGTATTCCCAGAGGAGTTGCCAGGATTGCCTCCTGAGAGAGAGGTGGAGTTTGGTATTGAATTGTTGCCTGGTACCACTCCTATTTCTATTACTCCTTATAGAATGGCACCAGCAGAATTGAGGGAATTGAAAGTGCAATTACAGGAGTTGTTGGATAAAGGATTTATTCGCCCCAGTGTTTCTCCTTGGGGAGCTCCTGTGCTATTTGTGAAGAAGAAAGATGGTACTATGAGATTGTGCATCGATTATAGGCAATTGAACAAGGTGACTATTAAAAATAAATATCCTTTGCCTAGAATCGATGATCTCTTTGATCAATTGAAGGGTGCAGCTGTGTTTTCTAAAATTGATTTGAGATCTGGATACCATCAATTGAGAGTTAAAGCTGAAGACATTTCCAAGACCGCCTTTCGGACCAGGTATGGACATTATGAGTTTCTAGTCATGCCTTTTGGCTTGACGAATGCACCTGCAGCTTTTATGGATTTGATGAATAGGGTGTTCAGGCCCTATCTGGATCAGTTTGTAGTGGTCTTCATCGATGACATTCTGGTGTATTCGCGGAATGAAGAGGAACATGACAAGCATTTGCGGATTGTGTTGCAGATTTTGAGAGAGAAGCAGCTGTTTGCCAAATTGTCGAAGTGTGAGTTCTGGTTGGATCAAGTCGCTTTTCTCGGACATATTGTCTCAGCTGAAGGCATTAGAGTTGATCCGAGTAAAGTTGAAGCCATTTTAAATTGGAGTCCACCCAAGTCTGTGACAGAGGTTAGAAGTTTTCTGGGTTTGGCAGGCTATTACCGGCGGTTTTTGAAAGGGTTTTCTTTGATAGCTACTCCACTCACCAGATTGCTTCGTAAGGGAGTGAGATTTGTGTGGACAGATCAGTGTCAGGCTAGCTTTGAGCAGTTGAGAGATATGTTGACTCAAGCGCCTGTTCTTACTTTACCTGTTGAAAGCAAACCATATGTGATCTACAGTGATGCTTCACATAGTGGTTTGGGGTGTGTTCTGATGCAAGAAGGTAAGGTTATAGCTTATGCATCTCGACAGTTGAAACCGCATGAGCTTACCTATCCGACCCATGATTTGGAGCTAGCAGCCATTGTGTTTGCATTGAAGATTTGGCGACACTATCTGTTTGGGGAGAAATGTTTTATCTACACTGATCACAAAAGTTTGAAATATTTGGGTGTTCAAAAAGAGCTCAATCTTCGGCAGAGAAGATGGTTGGAATTGATTAAAGACTACGACTGTTTGATTGATTATCATCCAGGTAAAGCAAATGTTGTTGCTGATGCCTTGAGTCGGAAGTCTTTAGCTGGTTTAACTGTTTTCTCGCTCTCGTTGCTTGTTGAGTTGAGAGCTTCGCATGCCAGTTTTGTACCTTGTGATGATGGTGCATTGTTGGCACAGTTGCTTTTGAAACCAGTTTTGTTAGATCAGATAAAAGAGGCTCAGTTGATTGATATGAAGATCCAGAAGATTATTTCAGATTGCAAGAATGGGAAGACTAGAGATTTTATTGTGAAAGGTGATGGGAGTCTCTGGTTTAAGAACCGATTGTGTGTACCCGATGATGCTGTTTTGAAAAGAGTCATTTTAGAAGAAGCACATCAGTCAGTGTTTGCTATGCATCCGGGTAATACAAAGATGTATCATGATTTGAGACAACATTACTGGTGGATTGGTTTGAAGAGAGATATTGCAGATTTTGTGTCGAAATGTCTCACCTGTCAGAAGGTTAAAGCAGAGCATCAAGTTCCAACTGGATTGCTACAACCATTATCAGTACCAGAATGGAAGTGGGATAGAGTGACGATGGATTTTGTGTCTGGGTTGCCATTGACACAAAAGAAGCATGATGCCATATGGGTAATTGTGGATAGATTGACTAAGACAGCTCATTTCCTTCCGGTTCGGATGGATTATTCTTTGGAAAGGTTAGCTGAGCTGTATATCCATGAGATTGTGAAGTTGCATGGGGTTCCAACTTCTTTAGTGTCTGATCGAGATCCCAGGTTTACTTCAAGATTTTGGAAGAGTTTGCATAGTGCTTTGGGTTCTCGATTACACTTCAGCACTGCTTTTCATCCACAGACGGATGGACAGTCAGAGAGGGTGATACAGATTATTGAAGATATGTTGAGAAGTTGTGTCATTGATTTCTCTGGAAGTTGGGATAGATTTTTACCTCTTGTGGAGTTTGCTTACAACAACAGTCACCAATCTAGCATTGGTATGGCACCATTCGAAGCATTGTATGGCAGACGGTGTAGGACACCTCTTTGTTGGAATGAGCTTGGAGATAATAAGTTGATTGGTCCTGATTTGATTCAAGAAACTGAAGAGAAAGTAAAAGTGATACGAGGCAGGTTGAAAACAGCTTCAGACCGACAGAAGTCTTATGCAGATCTGAAAAGGAGAGACATAGAGTTTGATGTTGGGGATAAGGTATTTCTGAAAGTTTCTCCTTGGAAGAAGATTTTGAGGTTCGGTCGGAAAGGGAAATTGAGTCCTCGTTTCATTGGACCGTATGAAGTTTTGGAAAGAGTGGGCCAGTTGCGTATCGACTTGCTTTGCCACCTGAGTTGGATCGTATTCATAATGTATTTCATGTTTCTATGTTGAGGAGGTACAGATCGGATCCATCTCATGTATTGCAAATTGAATCAATCGAAGTGAGCCCAGATTTGACTTTTGAAGAGGAACCATTTGCTATCTTGGCACATGATGTGAAAGAGCTGAGAAACAAGAGAGTGCCATTGGTGAAGGTTCTATGGAAGAATCATGCAAAAGAAGAAGCAACTTGGGAAAGTGAACAATCCATGCGAGAGCAATATCCTCAGTTGTTTCAGAGTTGATATCAGGTAATTTCGAGGACGAAATTTTCTTTTTAGAGGGGGAGAATTGTAATATCCTCATATATGCCCTAGAAGTCTTGGTTATGATGTTTTTATTGTTGTTGTTGTTATATTGGATTGTATATATATGATAATTGCAAGAGAAAAGAAATTGGGAAAGAAAATAGGATTTAGAGAGAATGGTATATGTTGTGTATATGATGATATATATAACATATAAATGGGTCAAAGGAAGAGTCAAAGGAAAAGAGATATTTTTGTGTTGAGTGTGTAATTACTTAAATGGACTTATATGAGACAAAAGGTGAGTTTTATGGTTAAGGGTATTGAGGTAATTTACCTTTAGAAATCTCTTGGTGGAGATTAAAAGATGGAAAAGTGTTTGACTTGTGGCTATTTTGTTTTCTTTTCATTTTGGGTGCCGGTGATTAAAGGAGAGAAAGAGGAAGAGAAGTGTTCTTGATGCTAGAGTTCAATTGAAGAGGCAATCAAAGAGTTTGGTTAGAGATTTGTGAAATTTCTTCATCTAAGGTAAGAAATCTCTTGTTTTTCCTTTGTAAATTTTGAAGTTATGTTTAAAGTGAAGTGTGATTTGTTGATGTAATGATTTGGTGTATTTGATATGTGTTTGCAAGTGTTAGAATTGATTTAAAGTAAAAAAATTGGAATTGGTGTTGGTTTGGTTGTGATTATGGAAAAATAAGTGAAGATTGATAGTGGAAAATCAAGAGTAAAGTTTGAGTTAGGATTTTGAGATGGTTTGTGTTCAAATGTGTTGTTTAAGTGGTTATTGTGATGAATATGTGTTATGACATGAGTTATATACATTTGAGTGAGTTTGTGTTGGGAATTATATGTTAAAATGCATTTGGAAGAGGGTTGGTTACATTTAGGGTTTATGCATGAGAGACACGTAATTTGGGGCGGTCGCTATTATTCAAGTGCGGTCGCGACTTAGGTCGGGCTTCTGGCCGCGAAACCTACTGTAATAATGTTTTATCTTTTGATTGTGAAGTGCGGTCGCGACTTAGGTCGGGCTTCTGGCCGCGAAACCTACTGTAATAAGGTTTTATCTTGTAATTGTATGGGGCGGTCGTATTCAGGTGAGGCGCGACCGCTAGAAAGGTTCTGTTCACCTTATTGGAAGCAATCTAATCCTACAACAAGATTTTCATATACATGTTAAAATAGATCATCCATTTGAGTTGTCAAGGATCAAAATAGATATCATTTGTCTAACATCATTGTTGAATCATGAAATGTGTGATGATATGGAATTGATAATGCATATGATATTACATGAATAAGGTTATGTATTGTGTATTGTGAGGCTTGTGAATGGTGATGTGTATTATGAATAATGTACTTTGAAATGTGATACTAATAATGCTATATACACAATATGAATTGAGATATGAAATGCTATAAAGCCATTGTGATTGGCTATGATGATATAATTGAATGATGTATGGCATGTTTGCCTAATTGATGAGAAAGATTGATAAAGAGTTTGAAATAAGTGTATGTTTAATATGATATTCAGTTTCAGAGTTCTGGTTTTTTTTTTGGAGGCATGCCTATTTAATGAAAGTTAACAGTCTTGCCGGGTTGAGGATCTCTTCAAATTGAGTTGAATTGAGGTCCAAGAGACTGGGTCTGTTACACTATGATAATTGATATTATGAGATATTTGATTTGTAACAGTCTTGCCGGGTTGAGGATATCCTCGAGTTAGATGAGTTGATGATCCAAGAGACCGGGTCTGTTACGCTATCCATGGATAGAGATATATATATGTATATGTTGCCTACGGGCTTGATAATGGTGTTTATGAACCAAAGCAGTAACTCTGAATTCTGAATATCGTATTAAATACTTGATGGGCCCATAGGTGTCTAGGTTTTATGTATAACATAAATGTTGTTCTAATGTAATGAAATGTTAATATTACTTATATGATGAAACGGACTATTCACGGAATATTGTTTATTGAGTATGATCTTTACTAATTGTGTGTGTATCATTGATGTTGATTTATTAATACAAATGTGAAACATTGCATTGCACTAAAGCATAACATTAGCATGAATTGTCTTACTAAGCCTTTGGCTTAGCGCGATAGTGTTTAATCGCGCAGGTAATAGAGTTGAACCCGAGAGCTCTTCTAGACCGAGTGAGAGTAGACATTGAAGAGTTGATTTTGGGAACTTAAAGATCAGAGGAGATTTGCCAATCATGTATAACTCTTTTATATTTTGTAAAGATTTTGTTTATATTGTAAATATATATATGTAATGATAAATAAGTACTCAAATGTTTTCATATGTGTAAATATTTTATAACTTCCGCTGTGTACTACTTAAATGTATTAATATATCTATAATGTATATTGAGAAAGATGATGGTATTATAAAAATGTTTTGAATGTTGATGAAAAGCCGTAGCACTCCTATATTCGGTGCATATATGCTACATTGTGGTGTTGTAGTGTGTGTGTACTGAATGTGGGGGTGTTACACCCCTTAACTTGAAGGCTTCGTGTGACAAAAACATTTTCTTTTTGAAACCAAATGTTGGCTTTGCCAAATCAATGTCAATTTACCTCAGGACTCGATTTTTAAATTATCATATCTATAACATGACAACCCTAGTTACCGTACTAAACTCGGGAATCATTTATATTTAAGCAAGAATTATTGCACTTCAGATAGGCACATACACATTACTTGGCCAAAGGTCTCATTGAGTTTAAATATTGTTTATCTCATATGCATGCTTATTCAAACTATCTCCACTAATAGACTCTACCTACCAAGAGAGATCAACATGTCTTTGATAGGCTTAAAATGGGGTCTATAAGGGACACAGGTTAAATGAAGGCCATTTGTAAGTTGGAGCCGATGTGACACAATGGACAAACCTTCAAACTACAAACTGCTTGTTGGAACTTTAGACAGTTGGGAGCATGAAAAGATAGAGCTTTGAGTATCCTCCCATCTTCTTGGCATTAATCTAGATCTTGATTGGGACAGTCTTCATTTCTTTTCTTCTTTTTCCTTTTCTTTCTCTTTATTTTTCTTACTCTTCCCTTATCATTTTATCCTTCTTTCCTGTAGGACTGTCAAGTACATGAATTTCAAGAACTGGATGGTCTTTCTCTTTTTTCTCTGATTTTGATCAAATCTTTAGTTGGGTTTGACCAATTCAAGTCAAACTGTCCAAATGGAAGCCTTTTGCCACCTTAGGTAAAAGAGAACTCAGTTGGATTTCTGAACAATTTTGGGTTTCCTTTCCTTTTTTTTCTCTTTTTTTTTCTTTGTTTTTTCTTTTTCTTTTCTCTTTTTTTTTTGGGTTCTAGCTCTAACAGAGTTGTCTTATTTGTACCAACTTGTATTTCTGATAATGGATGAGTGGAGTGACATAAATCTTCTTTAACAGGGACAAATCATTTGTTACTCTGATGTTATCTTGATAGATTGGAGATATTAGGTGAACTTCAACTACCCTTATGGTCTTGAAAACATCAACTATCCTTACGGCATTGGCTATGCATTCCATTCTTTGATCTTCTTGTCTCTTCACCTTAGTGATCATAAGACTTGTCAAAAGTATCACAAAAGCTCAGGGTAGGTTGTTGGGATTTGTAAGCCAATGAAAAGAAATCTAAAATTTTATGAAGGCTCAAAGGGACAAATAGGGATTGGTATTTAATTGGATGGATACTAGTTATTAGTTAACCAAATAATGCCTAAATCATCTCTCCCTTAAATAAGTAGAGTTCAATTTCACCTCAAAAATTTGTCAAAGCATGTTCTAAGACTGACTTGGACCTAGACAAAGGTCATTATGTAGGAGTCCTCTCTAAGTAAGCATACACAACTCAATGCTATAGAGTAATTTCCTCACCTAGTAAAGTCATTCGAATCATGATGAATAGATATGCTAATTTAAATATCAAGTTAAATTCGTCATTGGTTGAGCACCGAAATGAACAAAGACCAACAAAAAATTTGATGAAAATAATTTATTTAAACAAACATACTTTGAAAAATATAATTGTTCCAAATAAGTACTAAAGAAAGCGAAATAAAATAAAAAGAGCAACACTTCAAGCTAAGGGAGAATCGTTGAGTCAAAAAAAAATTTCATTTATTTAGACATATTAAGGGCAAGGATTTTTTCATCATCAAGGATCATTGCTTCATCATCCACAGTTAGTCCAAGCACATCATCTTTAGCAGCTTCTCTATCCATATCATCACAGGATGACAAGATAAAACTCTTCATGAAGGTTGTAAGCGGTGGCGCCCTTCCAAATTTAGCAAAGGATTATTCTTAGTGTTGTGCTTATCAGGCTCAGGCAGCTTACCAATGTCAATTAAATTTTGAATCTCATGTTTTAGTCGCAAGCATTTGTCTATCTCATGTCCTTGCATCTGATGAAATTCACAAAAGGCTTTAATATCAAATTTTAGGGGTAAAGGATTTGGCAAAGGTCGAGGGGTCAAGGAATGTAACAATCACTTCTTTTGTAGCTTATTGAAAACCCAAGATAGCAGCTTCCCCAATTTCAAAAACTACCTCATTCCTCCTTTTGTGTATTTTGATTGCTAGGCTGATAAATTTATTTTGCAGAAAAATGGTTCTTATCTCTTTCCCTTTGACTTTGCCCATTGGGGTGATAACCGTCCTTATTGCTCTACTTAGATAGTACATGGTTCGGCTGGTCTCGAAGAATAGGGATTGATCCCTCATTTTCCATTCGATCTCTATCAGTAGACATGTTCCTTGTTAATGTGCCTTTTCCTTCTTCTTTATGTCAATGGGAGATGCCTTGTAAGCATTGTTGATGATATCTTGAATCTGAATCAACTGGGTCCTCATAATTTCAGCCAATTGATCTCGTAGCTCAACCATCCTAGCTTCGACAACTTCATCAATTATATCCTTTAGCTTGTTTGCATCTATCCTTCCAATGAAGCACTTGAATCAAAATCAATGTTATAGGTGGTATCATTGTATGCTCTTGAATTGTCGTACTCTAGGTCTGTGAGCCAGAAAGGATTAATGATATGTCATGTGATGCTTGTATGTATGTATGCATGTATGCACAAATAATAAACAAACAAAGATAGGTAGAACATCCCTTCCAACCTTATAACATCCACACACGGATGGCGAATCTCTTTTCCTAGGTATATGGTTAACAAAATACCAACATGGAGTATCTTATGTTCGGATAATTTTCTCAGACGTTTCGACCAATAGTTATATTTTAAAAAATGAAAATCAGTCCATGATAATTCCCTTTAATTAGGTCTTAATCCATTCAACTAAATAAAGTAGCTTTTATGCTATATTGGATTAAAACTAAATTAAGAGGTTTATTATAAATAAATTTCTCACTTGAAAAAGTAACTAGTGATTCATGCTAAAAACAAGCCTATGATTAATAACTCTTAGTATAAACTAGGCTCACAATTAATTTTTGATATTTTCATAATTGACCTAAATATTTGTAAGCTCTTTCAAAAGGTTATGAAAATAATTTTATTTTTAAACCCATTGTAAAATGATTTTAGAAAAAAAAATGGATTTTGGGCTTTGTATTTAGGTCATGAGCAAAAGAATTTTTGATTTGTTTTCAGAAAAGTTTTATATTCAAAGACCATCTTGAAAAGTTTTGAAAATAGCTTTGGTCTTTTGGACTTTAAAGAAAAAAATTATTTTGAGCTTACAATATACTTAGGTCATATTAGAAAAAAAAAACAAATCAAATAAGCCATGATTTAAGCCAAGATAAATTAACCATAATCAAACAAGAAACATTTGGGGTTAAAAACCTAAGGAAAGTAACTAGGCTAATTACATGAGCTTTAGTCTTTGGGTTAAAAGGCTTAGGTTCCCATAGCAAGTATATACCTAAAAGGTACAAGGCTATGAGTGGTTATGCCATGCTCGATCTTCATACCTTGAGTGAAAGTATGGTATCCTCTGCATAACACAACACGGGTAACATGGGCGTCCTAACTCACGCATACGATGCAATCTAATATGATGCAATGGATAATATCATGATAAAAAAGAATAGAATAATATAAAGACCAACGGAATCAACTTCTCTTATCCCCAGTGGAGTCGCCACTGTAAGCGGGGATTTTTGCCCTCACTCTCGGTGGAATGGTTCTTGCTACTTCAGTACTAAGCCTGAAGAAAATAGAGTCGCCACCCGGAGTGGCTGGGAAAAAGAAAGGGGTGGATGACTCGATTCCTAAGGAATTCTCAATCCCCTAATGGGTTTGAAAAGTTGGGTACGTGTGGGGAAGGTGAGAAATGACCCAGCACCCTCACAATGTCCAGTTCATTGGAACCAGCCTCCTTTGCAGGTCTTAATATTATAAAATTCTTAAATATAACAATATTATTCATACTACATGCAACAATTAAAATAAAGCATCATTATATTAAAATCAAAGCGATGTCCAAACAAAGTAAATAAATGGACACCCATCCGAGGATGGAAACATGTCATTACATCGCCCATGTCTAAAACTAAATGGGACACCCACTGAAAGGTGGAAATGTGTCCTTTACATTGGTCCAAAACCTTTTAAATAATTTAAATTACATAATATTTAACTATTGAGGTACCCACAAAGTGGAAACATACCTCTTACAATTTTAGAACTAAGGCAAATAAAAGAATATTCAATTATCTAATTATAAATAAAGCAAACCATTCATAAAATAAAATAAACCTTTCATCATTAACATATAACAAATCACATAATCATTAAATAAACAAAGTTAAGGTTTAAGATTTAGGATTTAAGAAATTAGGGTTCTGGGATTTCAAGTTTTAGAGTTTTTTGGTTTTATTTATGGGTTTAGGCTATTGGGGGTACTAGATGTTGTTTTTATGATTTCTAAATTTTAGTTTTGAAGAATTAAGGTTTTGGAATTTAGAATTAGTGTTTTAGAGAATTAGGGCTTGGGAAAAATGATTTAGGGTTTTTATCAAAACATGATTATTATAAAACTCTAAGACTATTTTAACATGGATTTTTGATAAATACTTATATGTAATATAACTACTGGACGTTTAAAACATTATTTGAATAATCTAATACTATAGTGATTTAATGGAATAAGCAACTGTGATGATAATAAATAATAATTGATTATGGTTTTAGCTAAATAAGTTAGGATTTAATTTAAATTAGAATTAGGATTTCTAAGAAAACTATCACTATCATATTCAATTTTGAAGAAGGAGGCTGCTGTGAAGATTTTGGAAAATTAATTTGATTAGGGTTTTTAAGGAATAGATTATTATAGTTTTTAGAAAAGTGTAATTAGGGTTTGTGATTTCAAAAATATGTGTTACGGGCATTAAGGCATTAGGGTTTGGAAAAACTTTTTCTAGGGTTTTTAAATAAAGTTTGTATAATAAGCATAACCATTGACCAAGTAACAAAAATATGCATGTTTGAATAATTTATCAAATTGTATAATGAAGTTACTGTGAATATAAGCAAAGAAATAAAGATTCAAACCTCTGTTGTTGGTTCTACCACAATCTTGGAATTCTAGTTGAACAATAATAAAGACAGTGTAGGCTACCTTTGATGGATTGGTGTTTCTTCCTCACTACCTCTTGCTTCTTCAAGGTTTTCTTTTGGTCGAAAGAATTCAAGAGTCCTAAGTCTGGTTAAAAATTTCAGCTCCCGAATTTTTTCTTCTTCTTTTTTTTTTCGTGTTCTAATGTGATATTTACAGGAAAAATAAAAAAAACTACTTCTAATTGTCTAAGGAAATAAAAACCATTTAGGAAAAGAAATAAAAACCAAATAGAATTGGTTTTTGGAAAAAACTGCGCTTGCAAAAATTACGCCGGCTAAAATTGCACTAGCAAAAATTACTGCGGCCTACTGGTGTGCCAGCTACGAGAATCTGTGAGAATTGCGTGCGAGCTGAGGGTGCGGGCCAGCCAATTCGCCCCAGCAATTTCCTGCGGTGAATTGGCCCAAGCCAATTCATCTTCGGTGATGAAAAATTTTCATCGCCGATTCTTCCATCGTCGATTTTTATTTATTTATTTATTATCTTTTTTTACTATTACCTTTTTTTTTATTATTAAAAATAAATATTGTAAGTAATGAATATTAAAATAAATATTTTTTAATTAAAATACAACAAAAATTATTTTGGATTGTTTTAAAAAATATTGGACTGGATTGGGTAAACAATTAAGGGTCTACAGGGTGTTGGACATTGGACTAAGACTAAGCCTTCTCATAGTTGCCAAAAGGTCTCTGGTTGGTAGGCATGAAAGGAGTTATTTTCCAAGTTTGGTTAGGAATTGTAATTGCCATCTTGGTGGATATAGGGAGGTTCGCTTGATAAAAGCATATTTAGTCTAGTCTTAATGGTGGTTGGGAAGTGTTACCAATGCTGGTTGCTTTGGGTGGAATGATCATCCCATTGACAATGAGGTCTTGAATTCTATGTCTCAGGCTTTTATATTCATTAGTTCTGTGTTTGCACCCCTGATGGTATGCATAATATTCATTGACCTTGTAGCTCTTAGCTAAGGGGAAATGAGGCTTGCTTGGTTTTAGAGGCGTCACGAGAGCAGCTTCCAAAGCTTTCACATAGACCAGACCTAATGGCATCCCCAAGTTTGTAAATTCTCTTTTGGTGTTACTGTTCTTGAAATGCTTGCCCATCTTAGGGGGACCCATTGTTGTTGTGTCATGCTGCATGAGTTCCTAATGATTGGAGTTATTTTCTCTATCTTGAAAATGATCCAAGAAAGAGGAAAGGTTGATGCTTTATTGGAAAGTCTTTTAGGTGAATTCCTCATTAGCTACTGCATTGGATTGATTTGACTTATTTGAGGACTAATATCAGGACTCCAGATAATTGAGTAGGATGTTCTTAAAACTAGCCCATTGGATTCTCAAGGTAGTGGTAGCTTCAACATGTTCTGCCTTCTTTATGAGTTCAGCAAAACAAATTTATTGTGTAGTGAGATTTGCTTGAAAATTCCCCTGATGTTCTTTCAGGAGGCTGGTGGAATGGGCTTGATGGGCTACAAGGATTATTTGAAAATTCTTTTCTTGCTTCTTGAGGAGATTGGTAAAGTAATCTTGTTAGGCATTGACAACCATTTGAAAGTTGTCTTCTTATTTCTTGAGAAAAGCTTTTAAGTAAAAGGGCATCTCAATGTTGTTTTCTTATTGGGCTATGGGTACCTTCACATGAAAAGGTCAGGTTAAGAAAGGCTTTGAGAAAATTTGAATTGCTTAACATGGCAATATGGTGTTTAAAGACTTGCACAAATGAGCCCAGTTGGTAGGACATTGGTAATGGGTGGCTTATGGTTAATTGCCCTTATGTAGGCCAGGGTAGGTAATTCTTTTAATTCGGGTATGGTCAAATCGCTAGTCAATAGGTCATGGTTCATGTGTCAAGATGGTTAGGCACATGGGGCACAATTAATAAAGTGTAGCCTGTGAAGTGAAATAGCTAGGAGCATGAATTTTGGGGATTGACCTATGACTTATGATGGTTCACATGGGTATGGTTCACGTTGTCAAGTGGTTAGGTATATGCACTATAACTCATGGTTTAAGGTGATTCACATGGGTATGGTTCATGTGATTAGTTGGCTTAGTGTAAGGGGAGTTGTTGTTGCTAAGTTGAATGATGGAGGGGTGTGTCTCCAAAAGGTGAGTTATATGGCTAGGTATAGTGGATGGGCGCATTCCTAAAATATGAGCCATGTAGCTGGGTTGAATGATGGATGGGTATGTTCCCAAAAGGTAAACCATATGGCTAAGTGGAATGGTGTTTGGATGTGTTCCCGAAAGGTGAGCCATGTGGTTGGGTTGAATGATAGATGGGTATGTTCCCAAAAGATGAGCCATATAGCTTGGTTGAATATTGGATAGGTTGGTTGGGTGTGTTCCCAAAAGGTGAGCCATATGGCTGGGTTGAATGGTGGATGGGTATGTTCCCAAAAGGTGAGCCATATAACTCAATTGAATGATAGATAGGCTGGTTTGGTGTGTTCCCAAAAGATGAGATATGTGTCTCAGTTAAAGGGTGAGTTATTGTGGTTAAGTTTAGATGGGTGTGTTCCCAAAAGGTAAGCCATGTAGCTAGGTAATAAGGTGAAGTAAGTTGGATGGGTGTGCTCCCAAAAGGTAAGCCATGCGACTAGGTTGGATTGTGAGCCACTATAGCTAGGTTCGATGGGTTTTTTCCTAAAAGGTCAACCACATGAAAAATGGTTGAACCTATGTGGCTTAGTGAGGTCGAGTGTGGTCCATCATGGTTTGAGCCATTGTGGCTCAGGGGAATCTGGTTATGATATCTTTCAGTTCAAACCATATAGTTGAGAGAAAACTTGGTACTGTCCCTAATGGTGCAAGTCATGGAACTTGGTGAAATAGGATGTGGCCCCTAATGGTTTAAGCCATATGGCTCAGGTGAAGATAGGGTATGATCCCTAATGGTTTAAGCAATGTAGCTTAGTGAAGTTAGTGTATGGTACCTATTGGTTGGGCAATGTGGCTAGATAGGGTATGGTCCCTAATGGTTAGGCCATGTGGCCAGATAAGGTATGGTCCCAAATGGTTTGAGCCATGTGGCTAGATAGCGTGTGGTCCCTAATAGTTTGGGGCATATGGCTCGGTGGAGTAGGGTATGGTCCCTACTTGTTAAGGCCATATGGCTTGGTGGAGTAGGGTATAATCCTTAATGGTTCAGGCCATGGTGTGGGTAAAGTATGGTCTTTAATGGTACTAGCCATTGAGGCTTGGTGAAATAGGATATAGCTCATAATGGTTTAAGCCATGTAGCTCGGGTGAAGATAGGGTATGGTCCCTAATGGTTTAAGCCATGTGGCTCGGTAGAGTAGGGTATGAACCCTAATGGTTGGGCCATGAGGCTTGGTTAAATAGGGTATTATCCCTAATGGTTTAAGCCATGTGGTTGAGGTAGGGTATGGTTCCTAATGGTTGGGCCATGTGGTTAGATAGGGTTTGCTCCCTAAGATTTGGGCCATGTGGCTCTGCATTCCTCGAGTGATTCCTATTATTTAATTTAGCCTCTGTGACCTTAGTTTAAGCCTAAGGGTTTGTGTCTGAGCTATTGTGGCTATGGTTTATATTTAAAGGGCAAGCCATTGCGCTAGATATATGCTGACGAGATAAGCCAATGTGGCTTAGGTTTGATGATTTAAGCAGGTGTGGCTTAACTATAGAGATTAAAGGTTAAGCCAATTGTGGTTGATTTGAGGGGCTAAGCCTATGGAGCTTAGATGGTTGGTCAAGCTAATGCAGCATTGTAGACCCTTAATTTTTGACCCAATCCGATCCAATATGCTTTATTTAGTCCAAAATGATTTTTGTTGTTTAATTGGTCCAAAATAATTTTAATTAAATAGTTTTTGCTTTATTATCTAATTTTTATTAATAAAAAATAAAAATAATAAAAAAATAAAAATAAAAATAAAAATCGGAGTCGGAAAAAAAAATCGGCAGCGAAAAGTGGTTGCGCGGGCCCGTCGGCCCAGCAGCAGCTCACCCGCAAGAAATTCCTGCGGGCAAGTTATTTCGCCCGCAGGAAATTCCTGTGGGCAAAATAACTTCCTGCGGGGGCGAGTTATTTCTCCGTAAGAAATTCATGCAGGCGAAATAACTTCCCATAGGAATTTCCTACGAGCTGGCACGCTCACTGGCCCCAGCCAGGGGCCCGGCTGCCACAGTTTTTGACAGCGCATAATTTTTCAACCCAAATTTTTGAAACCTAATCCAATTATGTTTTAATTTCTTTTTTTTTTTATTAATATTACTTACCTTAATTAATTAGGAATAAATAACCTTAAACCATTATAAATAAGGACCAAAGGCATAGAAAAAAAGGGGGTGGCCGAGGGGAAGAAATTTTCACAGTGAGCTTGGGATTGGAAACCGAATCAAGGAAGGAAAAGCAATAATTCAATTCAATTGATTTTTAAGGGAGTAGCAGCAAGAATTAAGGAATTAAAAGGCAACAAAGTCTTGTCTTTGAAGCTAGTTCATCCAAGAAGAATTGTTTTGGAGCAACTTACAAAAGAAGGTATGAAATTCTAAATTCTAATTTTTTTACACAGTAGCTAAACTAGGATTTTTTTTGAGTTTTTCAAAAGTTAAAATCTTAGAACTTTAATTTAGTTTTCCAAAGTTAAAACACTAAAATGTGACCTTATTTTCTAAAAAGACTTAAAATTGTTATTTTTTTTTCTTAAAGACCTTAAAACACTAATTGAACATATTTTTCAACAAAACCAAAATCAAATTCTGTTTCTTTCATATTTTAAAGTAGGTTCTATTTCATTCAAAAAGTCTTAAAAAACATCTTTTCTACTTATAAAAACTTCAATCCATTTGTTTAAATTCATAAAACTCCATAAAATATCAAATTGATTTCTAAAACCCTAAAAATTACTCATTACCCGTAACCCAAATTTCAAAACCCTAAAATCCAAAATTCAACTTTTAAACCTAAAATAATGAACCCTAATCCTTTTAAAACCTTAAACCATAATTTTTATGAACCATAATCCTTTTAAAACATAAAAAAACATAAAAACTCAAAAATTACACAGTAGCTTAAAGTTCAATAAACCAAAAATCACAAATTAAAGTATTTTAAGGTATTTAAAACCCTAGTTTCATGATTTCATTATTCAAACCCTAGTTTGATTAATCAAAGAGTCTTACCAACCTTTTAAAACATAAAACCCTAATCTATTTTAATTCCATAAAAAGTCACAGTAGCTATAATTGAACTTTTATTTGCTTTATTCAATCCCATATTTACTTATACCTTGATTTATCTCTTATGCTTTAATCTATTTAATTTCAATACTTGATTTATTTAATTTATCATGGATGGATGTTTATTTTATTGATATTTAAATACTTTTAATGAATGATTTATTTATTATGAATGATTATTTATTTTTATCAATTAATTTAGATTTCCAAAAGTTGTAAGAGGTATGTTTCCACTTGGTGGGTACCTCATTAGTTAAACATCATGTAATTTAATTTGCTTTTATATTTTAGACCAATGTAAAGGACATGTTTCTACCTTTGGTAGGTGTCCTATCTAGGCATGTGATGTAAGGACATGTTTACATCTTCGGATGGATGTCCATTTATTTGTTTTGTTTTGTTTGGACATTGCTTTGATTTTAATATAATAATGCTTTCTTTTTATTGTGTGTAATATGGATAATGTTATTATACTTAAGAAGTTTATAATATTAAGACCTGTAAAGGAGGCCGGTTCCAATGAACCGGGCGTTGTGGGGGTGCTAGGCCATTTCTCACTTTCCCCACACGTACCCAACTTTCCGAACCCATTAGGGGGTTGGGGATTCCTTAGGAATCGAGTCATCCACCCCTTTCTTTTTTCCCGGCCCGTCCGGGTGGGGACTCCATTTTCTATGGACTTAGGTCCGTGTTCTCTAAGGCCCCGAGCCTAAACAGTGCCGAAGTCGCAAGAACCATTCCACCGGGAGTGGGGGCGAAAATCCCCGCTCACAGTGGCGACTCCACTGGGGATAAGAGAAGTTGATTCCGTTGGTCTTTATATTATTATATTCGTTCTTATAATGATATTATCCATTGCATCATATTAGATTGTATTGTGTGCGTGAGTTAGGACGCCCATGTTACCCGTGTTGTGTTATGTAAGGGATACTATACTTTCACTCAAGGTATGGAGATCGAGCATGTCATAACCACTCATAGCCTCGTACCATTTGGTATATACTTGCTATGGGAACCTAAGCCTTTTAACCCAAAGACTAAAGCCCATGTAATTGGCCTAGTTACTTTCCTTAGGTTTTACCCCAAATGCATGTTGTTTGACTATGGTTGATTTATCTTGGCTTAAATCATGGCTTATTTGGTTTGTTCTTTTTCTAATATGACCCAAGTACATTTGCAATCTCAAAATAAATTTTTTCTTTAAAATCCAGAAGACCAAAACTATTTTCAAAACTTTTTAAGATGGTCTTTGGACATAAGACTTTTCTAAAAATAAATCAAAAATCCTTTGGCTCATGGCCCAAATACTAAGCCTAAAATCCATTTTTCTAAAATCTTTTACAATGGGCTTAGAAACAAAACTATTTTCACCCAACATTTTCTTACAAAGAGCTTGCAAAAATATTTAGGTCAATTATGAAATACCAAAAATCAATTGTGGGCCTAGTTTACACTAAGAATAAATTAACTATGGGCTTGTTTTTGGCATGAACCACTAGTTACCTCTTTTCAAGTGAGAAATCTATTTATAATAAGCCTCTTAATTTCATTTTAATCCAATATATCATAAAAGCTACTTTAGTTGGTTGAATGGATTAAAACCTAATTAATGGGAATTATCATGGATTTATTTCTATTTTTGAATATATAACTATTGGTTGAAACATCCGAGAGAATTATTCGAAAGCAAGGTACCCCATGTTGGTATTTTGGTTAACCATATACCTAGGAAAAGAGACTCGCCATTCGTGTGTGGATGTTATAAGGTTGGAAGGAACATCCTACTTATCCTTGTTTGTTGATTGTTTATGCATACATGCATACATGCATACATTTGCTTCTCATATCATCGATCCTCTCTGGCTCACAGCCCTGGATTACGAAAGTTCAAGAGCTTACGACAATCCGACCTATGCCGGAGATGAAGTATCTAGCAACGACTCAATCACTTTCTCACCTAAAACAATGGAGCCCGAACAAATTCAAAGGATGGTGGATGAAGCCCTTAATGCCAAAATGGAAGAAATAAAAGAGGCCCTAGCTGAGACCATGAAGAACCAATTGACTGCAATCTTAGAAAACCATGCCGAGGCATCTGCTAGCACTAAGAAACTAAAGGACAAAGGGAAGACCAAAGTTAGTGAAGTAGCTTTTGATGATGATAAGGTGATCATTGATGATGATGATTGGGCTCAATATTACCAAGATCTTCAAGACAAAAAGGAACCGAAGGTTGTTGAGAAGGCAACTATTGAAAAGACCGAGACATCTGATGTTGAAAAGATGATTGCTGATTTAGAAAAGAAATTTGAGAAGAAGCTGAAAACTGAAGAGATGTCCAAAGTTGACAAGTTATTTGAACAAGATGAAGAGGTCCCTTATAAATTCAAAATGCCTTCCTTTGCTAAGTACAATGGCACTGGAAATCCTCATCTCCATGTGAAACAATATATCACTGCCATGCAGTCTGCCCGAGCTACTAAGGCTCAAACTCTAAGGTACTTCATGCTCTCATTGGATCCTACTGTCCAAAATTGGTTCAATACCTTAGATGATGGAACACAAAAGAGTTGGGATCTACTTTACAAAGCCTTCATCCAACAATATGGATACAATGTTGAAATGGAAGTTACCTTAATGGAAGTTGAGTCCATTAGGCAACGACCAAATGAAAATTTTGTATATTATGTCAAGAGATGGAGAAACAAGGCTGCTTTGCTCAAGAAAAGGCCCGATGAATATGATCAAATAAGGATGATAGTGAGAGGTGTCCTGCCCAATCTCCGCGAAAGGATGTCTCACACCCTTATAAGGGACTTCAAAGATCTTCTCCAAGCTGGTCTACAAATTGAAGAATGGGAAAGGGAGAAGAATCACTTTTCAATAAGAAGGAATGAGAAAGGGAACAACCAGCCTAACAATCAAAGCACAAAAAAAGAAGTTGATATTAATGTAACCGGTCAAGCAAATAGAAGGGAATTTTCAGATCTGGGGAAGCCTTTGTCTTGGGATTTTAGCAAGCTACAAAAGAAAGGGTTGTTACAACCGTTAGCTCCTCGACCTCTACATAATCCACTGCCACCAAACTTCAATGCCGAGGCCTTCTGTCAATTTCATCAAATACGAGGGCATGAAATAGATAAATGTGCTCGTCTAAGGCATGAGTTCAAGACCTAATCGATAGTGGCAAACTATCTGAGCCGGATAAGCCCAACACCAAAGACAATCCATTACCAACGTTCAATAAAGTACCTCCACCGGCAACCTTCATGGTGGGAAAAGGATTGGAAGAAGATTTTGTTTTATCATCCTTTCAAGATGGGGATATTGAAGATGTGAAAGGAAAAGAAGCCTAACTCAATGAACTTTCTTTAGCTTGAATGTTGCTTTTCAATCTTACTTTCTTCAATATTTTGGAACTATTGTGTTTTTCAAATTTAAATTTGTTTGAATAAATTACTTTTATCAAAAATTTTGTTGGTCTTTGTTCATTTTGGTGCTCAACCAATGAGGAATATAGCTTGATAATTCATAAATTAATGTATCTAGGCATCATGACTTGAATGACTTTACTAGGTGAAGGAATTTCTCTGTGGCATTGAGTTGTGTATGCTTACTTAGAGAGGGCACCTGCATAATTACCTTTGTCTAGGTCCAAGTCAGTCTTAGAACATTCTTTGACAAACTTTTGAGGTGAAATTACTCTGCATATTTAAGGGAGAGATGATCTAGGCATTGTTTGATTAGCCAACAACTAGTATCCACCCAATTAAATATCAATCCCTAGTTGTCCCTTTGAGCCTTCATAAAATTTTAGTTTTCTTTTCATTGGCATATAACCTCAATAACCTACCCTGAGCTATTGTGATACTTTTGACAAGTCTTATGATCACAAAGGTGAGAAGGCAAGAAGATCAAAGAAATAAATAAATAGTCAAGACTATGAAGATAGTTGAAGTTCTCAAGACCATAAGGGTAGTTTATGTTTTCAAGACCATAAGGATAGTTGATATTCTCAAAACCTTAAGGGTAGTTGAAGTTCCCTTAATGTCTCCAATATATCAAGACAACATCAACATTAGAGTAACAAATGATTTATCCCTGTTAAAGAAGATTTATGTTAATCCACTCATCCATTATTGGAAGCCCAATTTGGTACAAACAAGACAACTCTGTTTGAGCTAGAACCAAAAAAAAATAAAAGAGAAAAAAAGAGAATAGAAAAAGAAAAAAAAGAAGAAGATAAAACCTAAAAAGGCGGTTCAGAAAGCCAACTGAGTTCTCTTTTACCTAAACCAGCAAAAGGCTTCCATAAGGATGGTTTGACTTGAATTGGTCCAACCCAACCAAAGATTCAATCAAAATTGGAGAAAAAGGAGAAAGACCATTCAATGCTTAAAAGCTCTATACTTGATAGTTCTACAAGAAAGAAGGACAAAATGATAAAATGCTCAAAGAAAGGGAAGATTAAGGAAAACAAAGAGAAAGAAAAGGGAAGAGTAAGAGAAATAAAAAAGGAAGGGAAAAGAGGAAAAGATGGTTCTCGCTGGCTCTCTTAAGTGGGAGGTCAGGGGTTCGATCCAGGGAGGCGACCCCTTGGGGCCAAATAAACAAATTCCTGCTGGGTGGGCCGCGAGGGCTGTCCAGTACTGTAGCGATCGCTTGCCTCCTGCGGACCATGCGGACCCAGTGGGCTGGGCAACCGACCTTGGGATACCGACCTGGTTGGGGAGGGTCGTTACAGTTAAAAAGGCTAGCAGAAATGGTACTGGATGGTTCTCGCTGGCTCTCTTAAGTGGGAGGTCAGGGGTTCGATCCAGGGAGGCGACTCCTTAGGGAGCCAAATAAACAAATCCTGCTGGGTGGGCCGCGAGGGCTATCTAGTACTGTAGCGATCGCTTGCCTCCTGCGGACCATGCGGACCCAGTGGGCTGGGCAACCGACCTTGGGATACCGACCTGGTTGGGGAGGGTCGTTACATGATCATATCACATCACACTTTCTTGTCTTTTGTTATATATTCTTTATCAAAGTGAACAGCAAACACTCTGTGAAGTAAAGAATCAAAAGAAGATGTCAAATCAAGGGGCGGCATGGGAAGCCCATTGCTTGAGAAAGCTCCAGTAAATTTGCAAAGAGAAGAAATACGTGCTTGTACGAAGAACTAGATGGGAAAAACATCAATCAAAGCTTGCATGGATAAAATCTTTGGTTTGAGCCTACACAGGGGGCAAAGTTTCTCCTTTTTAATTTTTTGAGTTTATATACCAAATATCTTTAAACTCACTTACAAATATTTTTCCACACAGGGGGGCAAGGAGAGGATATAAGGTCCAATTAAAAATAGCTAAATCTTTGCAAAAAGAAAGAACAAAAGAATGGAACAATAGAACTCTCTAAAGAATGAAGGTGCAAAAGACAAAAGACCAATCCAGCTAAAAGAGCTGAAGCCAGGGTGAAGACCCGATCTCAAAGGATGAAGATCCATTTTCAAGGGTGAAGACCCGATCTCAAAGGATGAAGATCCATTTTCAAGGGTGAAGACCCGATCTCAAAGGATGAAGATCCATTTTCAAGGGTGAAGACCCAATCTCAAAGGATGAAGATCCATTTTCAAGGGTAAAGACCCGATGTCAAAAGATGAAGATTCATTTTCAAGGATGAAGATCCATTTGCAAGGGTGAAGACCCAATCTCCAAGGATGAAGATCCATTATGAGGGTGAAGAATCACAATGCATAGAACAGTCGGAGCAGTCAGACTTCTCAACTGATAAAAGGTTAGTCAAATTCATTCTCGGGTTCAAGTACCCAAATCAAATCTAATCTCGGGTCCAAGTACCCAAATTAAATAAAAATCAATTCAAATCTCAAGTCAAAGTACCCAAGTTAGGATCGAGTATCCAAAGCCAATTTAGGATCGAGTATCCAAATCCAATTTAGGATCGAGTATCCAAAGCCAATTTAGGATCGAGTATCCCAAGTCTAGTTTAGGATCGTTAGGATTGAGTATCCCAATCCAGTTTAGGATCGAGTATCCAAATTCGATTTAGGATCGAGTATCCAAATCCAGTTTAGGATCAAGTATCCAAAGCCAATTTAGGATCGAGTATCCAAATTTGATTTAGGATCGAGTATCCAAATCCAGTTAGGATCGAGTATCCAAATCCAGTTAGGATCGAGTGTCCGAATCCAGTTAGGATCGAGTATCCCAATCCAATTTAGGATTGAGTATCCAAATCCAGTTAGGATTGAGTATCCCAATCCAGTTTAGGATCGAGTATCCAAAGCCAATTTAGGATCGAGTATCCAAATTCGATTTAGGATCGAGTATCCAAATCCAGTTTAGGATCGAGTATCCAAATCCAGTTAGGATCAAGTATCCCAATCCAATTTAGGATCGAGTATCCAAATCCGATTTAGGATCGAGTATCCAAATCAAGTTAGGATCGAGTATCCCAATCCAATTTAGGATCGAGTATCCAAATCCATTTTAGGATGGAGTATCCAAATTCTATTTAGGATCAATTATCTAAATCCGAGTTAGGATTTAGTATCCAAATCCATTTAGGATCGAGTATCCCAATCAAGTTTAGGATCGAGTATCCGAATCAAGTTAGGATCGAGTATCCGAATCCAGTTAGGATCGAGTGTCCGAATCCAGTTAGGATAAAGTATCCCAATCCAATTTAGGATCGAGTATCCAAATCTAGTTTAGGATCGAGTATCCAAATCCACTTAGGATCGAGTATCCAAATCCAGTCTAGGATCGAGTATCCAAATCCAGTTAGGATCGAGTATCCAAATCAAGTTAGGATCGAGTATCCCAATCCAATTTAGGATCGAGTATCCGAATCAAGTTAGGATCGAGTATCCCAATCCAATTTCGGATCGAGTACCCAAATCCAATTTAGGATCGAGTATCCAAATTTGATTTAGGATCGAGCATCCAAATCCAGTTTAGGATCGAGTATCCAAATCCATTTAGGATCGAGTATCCAAATCCGATTTAGGATCGAGTATCCAAATCCAGTTAGGATCGAGTATCCAAATCCAGTTTAGGATCGAGTATCCAAATCCAGTTTAGGATCGAGTATCCAAATCCAGTTAGGATCGAGTATCCAAATCCAATTTTGGATCAAGTATCCAAATCCAGTTAGGATCGAGTATCCAAATACAATTTAGGATCGAGTATCCAAATCCAGTTTAGGATCGAGTATCCAAATCCGATTTAGGATCGACTATCCAAATCCGATTTAGGATCGAGTACCCAAATCCAGATAGGATCGAGTATTCAAGTCTAGTTTAGGATTGAGTGTCCAAATCTCTCGAGTCCAGAACCCAAAACCTCAAAAATTAAGTCTTATTGCTTTTCACTCTCTTTCACTAAGGTTTCAGATCATTCAAGTAGGGGGAAAACTGTAGACTCTTAATTTTTGACCCAATCCGATCCAATATGCTTTATTTAGTCCAAAATGATTTTTGTTGTCTAATTGGTCCAAAATGATTTTAATTAAATAGTTTTTGCTTTATTATCTAATTTTTATTAATAAAAAATAAAAATCAAAAAATAAAAATAAAAATCAGAGTCGAAAAAAAAATCGACAGCAAAAAGTGGTCACGCGGGCCCGTCGGCCCAGCAGCAGCTCACCCGCAGGCCTGCGGGGGTTTTGCCTGCAGGAATTTCCTGCGAGCAAGTTATTTCGCCCGCAGAAAAATCCTGCGGGCGAAATAACTTCCCGCAGGAATTTCCTGCGGGCTGGCACGCCCATTGGCCCCAGCCACGGGCCCGGCTGCCACAGTTTTTGCCAACGCAAAATTTTTCAACCCAAATTTTTGAAACCTAATCCAATTAGGTTTTAATTTCTTTTTTTTATTAATATTACTTACCTTAATTAATTAGGAATAAATAACCTTAAACCATTATAAATAAGGACCAAAGGCATAGAAAAAAAGGGGGTGGCCGAGGGGAAGAAATTTTCACAGTGAGCTTGGGATTGGAAACCAAATCAAGGAAGGAAAAGCAATAATTCAATTCAATTGATTTTTAAGGGAGTAGCAGCACGAATTAAGGAATTAAAAGGCAATAAAGTCTTGTCTTTGAAGCTAGTTCATCCAAGAAGAATTGTTTTGGAGCAACTTACAAAAGAAGGTATGAAATTCTAAATTCTAATTTTTTTACACAGTAGCTAAACTAGGGGTTTTTTTTTTGTGTTTTTCAAAAGTTAAAATCTTAGAAATTTAATTTAGTTTTCCAAAGTTAAAACACTAAAACGTGACCTTATTTTCTAAAAAGACTTAAAATTGTTATTTTTTCTGCTTAAAGACCTTAAAACACTAATTGAACATATTTTTCAACAAAACCAAAATCAAATTATGTTTCTTTCAGATTTTAAAGTAGGTTCTATTTCATTCAAAAAGTCTTAAAAAACATCTTTTCTACTTATAAAAACTTCAATCCATTTGTTTAAATTCATAAAACTTCATAAAATATCAAATTGATTTCTAAAACCCTAAAAATTACTCATTACCAGTAACCCAAATTTCAAAACCCTAAAATCCAAAATTTAACTTTTAAACCTAAAATAATGAACCCTAATCCTTTTAAAACCTTAAACCATAATTTTTATGAACCCTAATCCTTATAAAACATAAAAAAACATAAAAACTCAAAAATTACACAGTAGCTTAAAGTTCAATAAACCAAAAATCACAAATTAAAGTATTTTAAGGTATTTAAAACCCTAGTTTCATGATTTCATTATTCAAACCCTAATTTGATTAATCAAAGAGTCTTACCAACCTTTTAAAACATAAAACTCTAATCTATTTTAATTCCATAAAAAGTCACAGTAGCTATAATTGAACTTTTATTTGCTTTATTCAATCCCATATTTACTTATACCTTGATTTATCTTTTATGCTTTAATCTATTCTTCAATACTTGATTTATTTAATTTATCATGGATGGATGTTTATTTTATTGATATTTAAATACTTTTAATGAATGATTTATTTATTATGAATGATTATTTATTTTTATCTATTAATTTAGATTTCCAAAAGTTGTAAGAGGTATGTTTCCACTTGGTGGGTACCTCATTAGTTAAACATCATGTAATTTAATTTGCTTTTTATATTTTAGACCAATGTAAAGGACATGTTTCTACCTTTGGTAGGTGTCCTATCTAGGCATGTGATGTAAGGACATGTTTCCATCTTTGGATGGGTGTCCATTTATTTGTTTTATTTTGTTTGGACAATGCTTTGATTTTAATATAATGATGCTTTCTTTTTATTGTGTGTAATATGGATAATGTTATTATACTTAAGAATTTTATAATATTAAGACCTGTAAAGGAGGTTGGTTCCAATAAACAGGGCGTTGTGGGGGTGCTGGGCCATTTCTCACCTTCCCCACACGTACCCAACTTTTCGAACCCATTAGGGGGTTGGGGATTCCTTAGGAATCGAGTCATCCACCCCTTTCTTTTTTCCCAGCCCGTCCGGGTGGCGACTCCATTTTCTCCGGACTTAGGTCCGTGTTCTCTAAGGCCCTGAGCCTAAACAGTGCCGAAGTTGCAAGAACCATTCCACCAGGAGTGGGGGCAAAAATCCCCGCTCACAAGCATCAAGCTAAAATTTATGTTGAATGGACAAGCTAATGTGGCTTTGTTCATGTTTTATAGGTCAAGCCTATGAGGCTTGGATTTATGTTTGATGGTTAAGCCAATGTGGTTTATATTCATGTGGTGAACCCATGTGGTTCAAGTTTGTGTTCTATGGGCCAAGCCAAGGTAGCTTGCGTTCATGGTTCATGGGCAAGGTCAATGTGAATTAGGTTTATGAGGAAAACCAATGTGGTGAATATTTAGGCTTAATGGACTAAGGTAATGTGGTTTAAGTCTATAGCTCAATTTGAATTGAGTTTTAAGGAAATAATACCTTAAAATTGTGGGAATAGTATGGATGAAATGCATGCATGTATGCATAAATGAAAACAATTTTAAGATGATGGTTTAGGATTATGATACATACTTCTTAAGGGTAGGGTCTATTGCCTTTACATGCCAAGGGTGGTTTAGTTCAAAGGTATCATCACAGTAGAACATCAATATACCTAAACACATGATAGATAATGAATCTGGCATGGGTCCAACAGTATATGCATGTCTGTTTCACATTAAAAGGATTGAGAATTCATCATGGGTTGGGTGCTTTTGCTATCCCCCAATGTACCTAATGAAAGTTGTCAAGCGGATGCTACTTGCTACCTAGAGTTCCCTAAAACTAAAGGGTAAAGAACCCTTATACATGATAAAGGAAAAAAAATCAATCACAGAGAAAATAGTTTTTGAAAAGAGCCCATTAAAATTTTAAAGTCCCAATAGAGTCGCCAGCTTTGAGGTCTAGCCAGAGCATCGGGGTCCCAACCTGCTAATGAGGAGGCCGAGAATGCTTTTTAGGGGCTAAGTCCCACACGACACCACTACATATGGTCTTTAGTCGATTCGACAAGTGCAGGTTTAAAATCATCTTTTATTTTGAAAAGAAGACTCTCCTTTTATTTTGTGAAGGATCAGTGGCTTTTATTTTAAAAAGCTAAAATTGGAGAGTCGTCACCTTAGCTTATTTTTGTTTAGAAAAAAATTAAGGAAAAAACCTATTTTAGTTGACTCCACTAAATTAAATTATTTTTTCGTCTAAAGAGGGCACTAGTTGGAAACCAATCATGATGGGTCCCGGGCTAAGTTTTCTAAACCAATTTTCATAAAAATGATTTTTCTCTCTTTGATTGATTTTAACCTTTTTAGATGAAAATGGTTTTTTAATGCGTGCAGTAGAAATAAATATGAATGCCAGTTAATTATGCATGGGTAAATAATCACATATCATCCATAAATTGCAGGAAAAAAATAAATTGTTACATTGCCAAAAATATCATCCACAGGGGAGCTTTGACTCTAGCCCTTATGGGTACTAGGTCAAGCATAAATCCCTAACTAAATTATTAAAAGCATTTAATATAAAATAATTATGACATTCATTTAAATTAAATTACAAGATAATAAAATTACATGATTAAAGAAAAAATAAATTGGAATAAATTCAAAAAGACCAATTTGCAAATTTTGGTGAGGACTCGCTTCTTGGAGTGATATTCCTAGTGTGTCTACTTATCCTGTTTGAATGGGAATCGGAGCCATAAGTAGTTTGTGCCTTTGATTACAAATGACTTAAATTCACCAATTTTTGGTTAATTTAAATTATCAAATTGACAAGAATAGGGTGAGAAAATTTATAACTTGGGTAGCCGTTTCCTTTGGATGTGCAGTTAAAATTGATACCAAAATGACTTTAAGTCCAAAGATCATTAGAGAATTAAATTTAATTTGATTAAATTGATCCAAGATGAATTTTATTGTATTTTGGTGTCAGAATTAATTTTGATAGAGTTATGGCATAAAAAACTCCGAATCTCTTTTTGGAGGAGAAAATCTCAATTTATAGTGAAAAAATTAGAAAATATCAGACCAGAATGACCCTAGGCTACATGCAATGTTACCCATCCACGTGCCACGCGACTGCCGTTCGAGCTGGTCTGGGCCTGTTCAGGCCCGCCCAAGTTTTGACTCGTGCGATTCTAATTTTGTTGGAACCACACTCATATTCACCATAATTTAGGTGCAAAATTAGGGGTTCACACCATCACTTCTAATGATGAGCCAAAGTCATTTTCTCAAGCAGTAAAATTTTAGCATTAGAGAGATGTAATGGCTAAGCAAATCTTAGCATTGGAAGTAAATAATACTTGGGCTTTTGAACCTTTGCCTCCTGGCAAGAAGGGTATTGATCTAAATGGGTTTACAATATCAAATACAAACTGGATGGGAGCATTGAGTGTTACAAAGCTCTCCTTGTTGCTAAGGGCTACATTCAAATTGAAGGCATCAACTTCTATGAGACTTTTACACCTTTTGCCAAACTAGTCACAGTTTGTTGCTTATTGGCCTTTCATCATTGAATAATTGGGAACTACATCAATTAGATGTAAATAATGCCTTCTCATATGGGGTCTTGGTAGAAGAGGTGTACATGAAAATTCCATAGATCTTTGCCAAGCAGGGGGAGAGATTTTGAAAATTCCTATATGGCCTTTGCCAAGCTTCTCACAATTGGTACTAAAAATTAAACACTTCTCTTCTTAATATTGGCTTCTACCAATCAAATGTAGACCATTCCTTATTCATTTCAATGTCTAATTATGGCTCATTCATTTCCATCCTCATATATGTTGATAATCTTATTATTGTAGGGACAAATATTGAGTTCATCTCTAAGATAAAGCATTATTTAGATACCGAATTCCACAAAAAATATTTTGGCAAAATCAAATATTTTCTTAGAATTGAGGTGGCACATTCTCCTACAAGAATTTTCTTGAGCCAACGTAAGTATGCTCTTGATATTCTGATTGATAGTGATCTTACTGGTTGCAAACCAATTCACTTGCCCATAAAGCAACAACACAGGCTCTCTATTGATTCTGGTGAACTATGTGTTGGTCCAGAACATTATCATTAACCGGTTGGCCATTTATCATACCTCACTATCACTTGCCTAAATTTATGTTATGCAATTCATATCCTCAGTCAATTCATGCACTCTCTACAAACGTCACCTTGAATCTGCATATAGGTACTTCATTATATCAAGGGCACTTCAAGACAAAGTATTTTACTATATTCATATGGCTCTTTAACACTGTAATCATGTTGTGAAATAGATTGGGTAGGATGCTCAACCATAAGAAAGTCAACAATTGGTTATGTTATCTTTCTTGGGTCTTCACCAATATCATGACGATCTAAGAAGCAAACTATAGTTTCTCAATCCTCTGTTAGGGCAGAATATCATTGTTAGCCAAAACATGGGCCTCAATTTTGATCTTAGGCAATCAAATTGAGTAGGACTAATATTTGTACCAAGTAATATTTTGTAGGTATTTAATTTTTGAAGAAATCTTAAAGAGCCAGACTGGACTAGAATTTAGGTTGACCGAAATCAAGAGAAGTTAGCCACACTGAGCTAAAGTCTGACCGCACCAATACCGAGCTGATGAGCATTCCAATAATGAGGCGACGAGTATGATTGTTCTAAATCTGAGTTGACCAGACTGGAGTATGGTATGACCATACCAAGCCTTAGCCATTAATCTATCCAAAAATCCAATCCAATATTCTAGGTTAAAACATATAGATATTAGGCATTATTTCTTTAGAGATAATGTTCAAAATCAAAATATAGTTCTAGAATTTATCAACACTCAAAATCAACTTGATGATATTTTTATAAAACCCTTGAATGAAGAAAGATTGAATTTTATAAAACAACACATATGAATGATAGATGGAAGCACATTAAATAGAAAATTTTCTTAATTTGTTTGAATGTGCATGCCAACGTTGGAATTAGAGTTACTTAAAAATGCATATTTTAATATGACCTAATTCCTCATTTATATCTATTTTGATCATACATTAAAGGCCACAAATTGAGATCCACAATCCTTTTATTTCTTTTTGAAAAATGTCTTTTAGCCTGCCCTGTAGACCCTTAATTTTGACCCTAAGCTGGTCTGATCCCAATTAATAGTGGCCAAGTCAAATTTGGTATGTTCTTAATGACTTAAACCTATTTTAAAGTTTTTATTTAGATCAACTCAATTTTAAGGCCTAAAATAAGTCAGTTGAGTCCAATTCGATATGGGTATCACTCATATTGAATTGGGGAAGCCCCAATTTGATATGGCAAGCATCCGTATTGAATTAGGGCTTCCCCAATTCGATATGGAGATATCCGTAATGAATTGGGGATGATGACACCTATATCAAATTGGGGCCTCCCTAATTCGATATGGTATCGCCTATATCGAATTAGGCCTTCCCCAATTTGATATGAGTTGATTTAAATTATTTTAATTCGATATGACATTGATTTTAAGACCTAATCCAAGCTAAATAAAAAATTGAGTTTGGTTAAATTCCTAATTAAACTTAGATAAGTTAGGGTTAATGATAAGGGATTTGACCTAATTATTTCTTATAAATATAGGTTTGGGAAAGCAAAAGAAGGGAGGAGAGACAATTGATGACATAAGACAAAGAATTAACCTAGAGAAAAAGTACACAAAAATAGAACACATAGCAATTGTCCCAAAATTATCTCGTTGGCTCAGGCAGTAGCATAAACAAGCTTGATTCAACATGTCTAACTCGGCGGAACTAAAAACTAAGGTTTGGTTTTTTATGTTTTAATTTATTTAGCACTCACAGTAGCCATTTATGTTTTGATTTGCTCAAAACTGCTAGTAGCTCATTATTTACGTTTGATCTACCTTCTTTTAAGTTTTGATTTGCTTAAAGCCTACAGTAGCCATTATTTATGTTTGATTTACCTTCTTTTAAGTTTTGGTTTGCTTAAACATCACAACAGCTAATTTAAATAAACATCCAGCCACTATTGTTCTAAAACATTTAGTAATTAAATTATGGCAGTAATATCCTTGTTTAATCCAGCAATCAAATAATCTTGGTCATGATTTCATACCTGTAACATCCGTGATTTTGGAGAAATTAAATAAGTATTTGGAGATATAAATTGTATATACTCAATATATATATCTAGAGTATATATAACATATACATAAGGCATATTAATTGTATATGTTGGATTAATATATTACATACTTAATATTTAATACACATACAAGGTACATTTGATGTGTATATAAGATACACATTACTTGTGCATATGTGTAATATCCCAAATTTTTGAAAAGTTTTAATTTTTGAAAATTTGATAAAATAAATTATAATTTAAATGGATAAATTAAATTAATGGTTTTAAATGAAAAATGAAGGAGTTTTAAATGAAAAAGTGGAACATATATGTGATATATATGTAAAATATACATAACATATAAAAGTCAACACTTTTTAAAAGAAAAGTCAAAGTAAAAGGGTATTTTGGTAATTAAATCTTAGAAATTTAAAATTAATAAAATAATTCAAAAATAAATTATTTTTGAATGGAAGAGGAAATTTAGGACTTTTAATTTATTAAATAAATAATTAAATAATTAATTATCAAAATATTTTAATATATATATATATATGGTTTAAAATTAAAGGGTGAAAGGAAAGAGAAAAAAAAATAAAGTCTTCCTCTTCTTCTTTCCTTCAAGGAAGACTTTCATGGCCGAAGACGGAGATTTTTAGCTTCTTCCATCATCAAATTCTTCAAGCTTTCAAGGGAATAAGAGTAGTTTTGGTGATTTTTCAACAAGTAAGCTTTATTTCCAAAATTATGATGTTCTTTAAAGCTTATGAATATGTATGAATTGAGTTTTTGAAAGAGCATGTTATAATTAGTGGAATGGGTATGGAAGATGTTCTTTTGATGAGTAAATAATGATTTTAAGGTTGGATTAAAGAAATGGTTGAGTTTGGGTAAGATTGGTGAAGAGAGAGAATTTAGGGTTATGGAACATTTGAGTTTTTGAAATCATGTTTTTTAATTTTGCAAATTGATTCCAAATGAGTTGATTTGATGCATAAACAAGTATTTTAAAGTCAAATATTAGATTTGGTTGTGTTTGGTTAGAGTTTGAAGAGGGTAGTATTGATTTAGAGTTTTGGAAAAGTGAATTTTCAAAGAATGATTAATTGTTTGATTTTAATGCTTAAATCATGTTATTTAAGGATATAAGTGGTGGAAATAAGATTGAAATGATAATTGGATTGAGTTGGAATGGAGATCCTTCAATGATGAAGGTTATGTCATTTTATGGTTTTGGACATAAGCATGTGGTTAATTAATGTAATTGGTTTAAACATGGTAAAATATATTTCTAATGATATTAATAAACTTAAAACACTACTTTAAATGGCTTGATATGGTTTTTCAAAGTTAAAGTGAGGTGAAGCTTAATTTTGGGATTTGGTTTAGAGTGATGTTTAATTATGGTTTGATGTTGAGAATACCTTAGAATGTGATATTAAATAATTATATATGATTACATTTGGTATAGGCATTGAGGGAGGTTGATTTGCTTCATCCAAGTGATGAAGGGCAAGTTGGAAGGATAGCATTGGAGGTTGTGTTAAGCTTACTTTGGGTTGCTAGTAGAGGTATGTACAAACTTAGAATATATTGTTTATATTTGCATGACATTTGGGCTTAACACATTTTGGTTGAAAAATGTGTTAAGTTACTTGGTTCATTGATTGTGTATGAATAATGTGCTATGACATTTGTAATGTCATATATGTGTTAAATGCATTGTGAAAAGCCATTGATAATGGCTAAATTGTGTAGAATGTGAAATATGTATATTATGTGAAAATACCCAAAGTAATTTGGTATTGTGTTGTGAATGCAAAAATGAGATATGTGGAATAATGAAATGAATTAATATTGATAAAAATGAGAAAAGTGAGAAGATGTGAAAAATGAGAAAAATGAGAAAAAAAAAAAGTGAAAATAAGGCAATGTGCCTAGATTGAATATGTGACAATGAGAAAGAAATTGATAATGAGAAAAAAATTGATAATGAGAAAAATGAATAAATAAAAAAAAGAGAAAAAGATGATATAATAAGGCAATGTGCCTAGTTTGATCATGAGAAAATGAGAAAAGTTTTGATAAAGGAATTATGAAAGAATTTGATAGTGAGAAATACGAATAAATTGTGTACCTAATATGTTATTCAATTTTCAGAGTTCTGGGTTTGGCGGCATGCCTATGATTGCCTACGGGCTAAACGCTGGAATGGTAAAAACACTGGGTCGTAAGCCAGGCCAGCTGATAAATATGATGTTTTTGGGGTGAAAAGAGTGGGTTGTAAGCCTCAAAAACTGTAGCAGTCTAGCTGGGTTAAGGACCAAGATACTGGGGCCTAAGGGTCTAGCCGAGTTGAGGTCCAAGAGACTGGGGCTATTACATTATCCATGGATATATTGCATATAGAGCTAGACACATGGTGTCATTATGGACCAAAGTAGTAACTCTGAAATTTGAATAGCATATTAGATCCTTTTTGGGCCCATGCTTGTCTTTGTTTTAATGTGAATTATGAATTGTGATAAAATTGAGCAATATAATGAGATATAATGTTATGAGTTGTGATATATATATATGTGTGTGTGTGTGTGTGTGTGTTGTGCATTGACATTTCATTTGGACTATATTGTTATCAAAGTTTATACCACCTTCCTTTGGCTTAGCGCGATTGTAATTCATTGCGCAGGTGTCATGGATGTGTTGGTAGAGCCGGAGAGTTTTACTAGACCTGGTCGGATCTAGGTTTGTATTTATTGAGCTTGAAGAGTTATTTTGGGTACATCAAGATCAGAACAAGTTGCCAGCATGTACATTTTTGATATTATGTATGTTATAATATGTTTTTGAAGCATATATTGTAAATTGTAAAGAATGATTTGAATAATTTTGTTTAACATGGGATTTTATATATAATGTTGATATATATGTACCTATATATAAGTATTTTGAGCAAATATGGAGAAATTGAGAAGTATTGGTGAATTGATTTTATTTGGAGTGTTTGTTTTATGCAGGTTGTGTTTTGTTGAATTTTGGAAACGTTCAAATTACAAACAAAACTCTAGCGAATTTTTTCCAGAGATTTTCATATAAAATATTTATTTTGGATTCCTATAACAAGCAAATAATATTTATATACTATTTATTTTATATATTAGTATTTGAAATCTTAAAATAGAAATGTGAAAATTTTTATTAAATCAGTCTATGACATTTTTATACTGTATATGCGTATTTTACATATGCTGAAAATATATATTGTACGTATATAGGGTATAAGGGTGTTACAATACCAAAACCCTGATTTGCATGTTTAAAACTCTAAAAACCATAACTTTCACCTTAAAATCTTAATTTCATATGAAGCACCCTATTTTGCATGGTTGATGCCAAGCTTAAGATCATATTTGATTAGTTGATTTTTTATTGTATTCTTATGATGGATAATTTGCTTTTACTTTGTTTATGATGAATGATTGAATGGTTTAATTAAATTTGGTTATTTTGAGTTCAAAGGTTGTAAAAGGCATTTTTATACCTTGTGGGTGCTTAGTTGTTTGGCTTATGTAATTTAGTTTATTTTAAGGATTTTGGAATTATTGTAAGAGACACATTTTCACCTATGGTGGGTGCCCTATTTTATTTAAATTAAGGACTTTTGGACATTATAAGGGCATGTTTCCATCCTTGGATGGATGCCTATTTTGTTTGGTTTATTTCAATGATATGATGATTGTTTTATTTCATTAAATTGCATGTAATATGAATAATATCATAATATTTAAGAATTCTATAATATTTAGACTGGAAAAGGAGGTCGATTCTAATAAACCAGGTGTTATGGAGGTGCTAGGGTCATTCTCACATTTTCCATGTGTACCCAACTTTCAGAACCTAATAGGAGGTTGGGAATTCCTTAGAAATTGAGACATCCAGCCCTTTCTTTTCTTTACTGGTTCATCTGGATGGCGACTCCATTTTCTATGGGTTTAGGCTCGTGTTCTCTAAGGCTCTGAGCCTAACAGTGTCATAGTTGTAAGAACCATTACACGGGAGATGGGGGAAAAAATCCCTGCTCACAGTGGCGACTCTACTGGGGATAGGAAAAGTTGATTCTTCTAGTCTTTATATTATTTCATTCTTTATTATTATGGTATTATTCATTGCATCATTTAGATTGCATTGCGTGTGTGAGTTAGGATGCCCTGTGATAACCGTGTTATGCATATGTGAGGGATACCATACTTTCACTCAAGGTATGGAGATCAAGCATTGCATAACCACTCATAGCCTTGTACCATTTGGTATATACTTGCTATGGGAACCTAAGCCTTCTTACCCTAAAGACTAAAGCCTATGTAGTTGGCCTAGTAATTTTCCTCAGGTTTACCCTAATTGCTTATTGTTTGACTGTGATTGACATATCTTGGTTAGAGTAATGGCCTATTTGGTTTGTTCTTTCCTAATATGATCTAATTATGGTACAAGCCCAAAATTCTTTTAATGTAAGCTTTTAAACTCAGACCTCAAATCATTTTCACCTTTCAATGTAAGGTTAAAACCTTTTTAAGATGGGACCAATCTCAAAGCCCAAAATTAATTTAGAACAAACTTTTTCAAGAAAGGGCTCAAAATCATTCTTTTACCTCATGGCCCATTTTTCCAAATTATGCTTTTATTGGGCTTTAAAATTAAAACTCTTTTTATAAATGACCAAATCTCTTGAATGGGGCTTGTAAGTAGTTAGGTCAATTATGAAATGTTAAAATAAATTGTGGGCCTTATTTATACCAAGATTTGTTAATTATGGGCTTGTTTATGGCATGAATCATTAGTTGCTTTTCCAACTAAGAAATCTACCTATGATAAACCCCTTTAATTTAGTTTTAATCCATAATATAACATAAAAGCTATTTTCCAGTTGATCCAATGGATTAAGGCCTAATTAGTGGGAGTTATCATGGACTGAGTTCTTATTTGAAAATATAACTATTGGTTAATCTGTCTGAGTGGATATTTCAAAAATAAAACATCCAGTGTTGATGTTATGTTGACCATATACCTAAAAAAAGAGACTCACCGCTCATATGTGGAAGATATAAGGTTATAAGGAACGTCATAATTCTCTTTGTTTGATTGTTACACATGCATACATACATTGCATTTCATCGCATTAATTCTTTTTAGCTCACAGACCTGGAGTACGATAGTTCAAAGGGCTACAACAACCCCACCTATGACTCTGAATTCAGTTAGAATTCAGTCAGCTTCACATCAAAAGCAATGGAACTTGAGCAAATACAAATGATGGTAAATGACGCCCTCAACTCCAAGATGGATGAATTGAAGGGGGCCCTGGCTGAAACCATGAGGAGTCAACTACTTTTACTATTGGAGGATAACAATGTTGAGGCATCTGCCAGTAACAAGAAGCCAAAAGATAAGGGAAAGGCTAAGGTAGTTAAAGTGGCCTCTGATGAAGACAAGGAAGCTATGGATGATGATGACTAGGAATAGTACTTTCAAGAACAACAAGATAAAAAGAAAGAGAAGAAGGTTATGGAGAAGACTGACACTACTGATGTAGAAAGATTAATTGCCGACTTGGAGAAGAAGTTTAAGAAGAAGCTTAAAATTGAGGAGGTGTTTGAAGTAGACAAACTCTTTGAGCAAGATGAGGAGGTTCCTTACAAGTTCAAGATGCCTTCTTTTGCTAAATTTGATGGAATTGGGAATCCCCATCTGCATGTCAGTAGTACATCACTGCCATGCAGTCTGTCAGAGCTACTAAAGCTCAAACTTTGAGGTATTTCATGTTGTCATTAGATCCTATTGTGCAAAATTGGTTCAATATCTTAAAGTACTCAAAAGAATTGGGATTTGTTGTTTAAAGCCTTCATCCAACAATATGGGTACAACATTGAATTGGAAGTGACCTTGATGGAGGTGGAAACTATCAGGCAAAAATAAAATGAAAATGTTGTTGATTATGCGAAGAGATGGCGAAGTAAGTCTGTGCTCCTTAAAAGAAGGCCTGATGAGTCTGACTAGATCAGGATGCTAGTAAGAGGAGTCTTGCCCAATCTTTGTGAGAGGCTATCTCGCACCCTCATAAGGGATTTCAAGGACCTTTTCCAAGTTGGTTTGCAAATAGAAGAGTGGGAGAAGGAGGAGAACCGATTTACAGGAAGAAGGAATGAGAAGGGAAATTACCAACCTGGTGGCTAGAATACACAAAAAGCAGTGGATGTCAATGCAATTACTGATTAAAGGAGCAGAAGATAGTTATTGGATTTAGGGAGACATTTGTCCTGAGTTTTTAATAAGTTTCAAAAGAAGGGGCTATTACAACCATTGGCCCCACGACCTCTTCCAAATCCACTGCCACCAGAATTCAATGACAAAGCTTTCTACCAAGTTCATCAGGTGCAAGGGCATGAGATAGATAATTACATCTGACTAAAGTATGAGATTCAAAATCTGATTGACAGTGGGAAGTTGCCTGAACCCAACAAGCCTAAAACCAAGGGCAATCCTTTCCCTAATTTTAACAGGGTGCCTCCACCAGCAATTTTCATGATAGGAGGAGGGTTGGATGAAAGCTTTGTCTTATCATCCTATTAAGACATAGATGAATAAGTTGCAAGTGGGGAAGTTTTGCTTAGTAAATCAGTTATAGATAAGGAGATGTTGACCATCTGTATGGTAAATGGAATTTGGGACTCGACTGATAGTGATGGTGAATCAGAATCTAAGGAAGAAAAGTGGACCTGGTCTGAGCCTGAAGAGGATGAAGTGCTAAATACTCATTCTAGTAAGCCTTATGGAAGATCTCTGCCAAAATAAGGTGAAGCTGGCAAAGGGAAGGATCCTGAGGTAGGAGGCAAAGAAGATGAAGATGATATAGTCCTTAAGCAATTGAAAAAGGCTCAAGCAAGCATCAACATTTGGGATCTATTGGCTACGTTCAAAAAAATCATGAAACTATAGCCAAAGCTCTGGCTAGAATGCCAATTTCCACTTCTATAACATTAGAGGATCTAGTTGATTTCATGAAAGCTGAAGGAGTGATGAAGTGTGAAGAGGTTCAAGAAGGAAATAAGGCCCAAATTGGGATGGTTTCTTTTTAAGATATTGACTTGCCAAAAGATGGAAGGGACTATGTCTGCCCACTTTTCATTTAGGGGGAGGTCTAAGGGAAGAGAACTCCTTGTGTCATGGTTGATGATGGCTCTACTATAAATGTTTGCCCACTTAAGATCTTGCCAAACCTTGCTATGATGACTAATGACCTAAAGCTATCTGATGTAACTATCTGAGCTTACGACAACACCAGGACACAGGCTGAAGGGACTTTCAAGACCTTGGTAAAGGTAGGACCTATTGAATCCATGATGGAGTTTGTAGTTCTGGATATACCAATTAGCTTTACATTGCTGCTAGGTCATCCATGGTTCTACCCTCTTGGTAGAGTTCCTTCTACACTCCATTAAAAGTTTAAGTTTCCAAGTGATGATGGGATGATAGTAATTTCATTCCCTTATGGTGGAAAGGCCCCTCAATAGTTTTCATGCAGTCAGTATTTCTAAAGAAATGGCAATTAGTTCTAAGGTTATGACTATGATGAAGTAGATGAACTACTTGCCAGGAACTGGACTTGGAAAAGGAAGAGCAAGTGTGCCAGAACTCCTGAATTTCAAGACCCAAGTTATGAAGGAACAAATAGAGATATTCAGCCAAAGGAAGATAAGAAGATGGAATTCCCTCCACTTGAGAAGACATTTGTCAAAGCTCCAAAGCTTGGGCCACTATAAGGGAAACCAGAGCCCATCATGTTCATAGAAAAGATGATCCCTAGGTTTGAGATCTTTGCTAATGTTGTTGAGCTTGCTGAACAGGTGAAAAAGAATATCACCCCGCCAACCAGCCAAGAAGAAGAAGAAGATACCCCAAAAGTCCTAAAAACTCTGGAAGAGACTGCCACACTCATTAAAGATCTTGTAATTTGTGACGATGAGAACATTGATTTTGATTCTGACTTTGATTTTAATTTGTCTGTTCTTTAAGAGGATGATGGCATTTTCTTTTCCAAAATGAATGCAATAAAGTATGATTTTGCTTACTTATGTGATGTTTTTCCTAATGGTTGCATACATCAGTGTGGTAATTACATAAGTATTTTTAATATTAACTCTGTTGACACTCAATCATTAAATTTGAGAACACCAGAAAATCCTAAAAACATTAGCATAACATCCGATCTTACTCCTAAAGAAAGAAAGAGATTAGAAAAAATATTCAAAAAAATATGAAGAAGTCTTTGCTTGGTCTTATGATGATATGCCCAGAATTGATCGAGATATTGCTGAACACATGATCCCAACCTACACTCATATAAAGCCCATCAAGTAGAAGTTGAGGCTCCTAAGACTAAAATGGGTAGAGCTGGTCAAGGAAGAAGTCACCAAATAGGCATAAGTGAAGTTCTTCTTAGAAGTAATTGATACCCTAACTGGTTGGCCAACATCATTCCCGTATCAAAGAAAGATGGAAGGATTAGGGTTTGTGTGGACTATTGGGATTTGAATAAGGTTTGCCTTTAAGATGACTTTCCTTTACCTCATATAGATGTCCTTATCGATAGTGTAGCCTCTAGCATGTTACACTCATTTGTAGATGGATTTTTCGGATACAATCAAGTGTTAATGGCCCAAGAGGATAAAGCCAAAACTGCCTTTATAACTGTTGTCCCAAGATAGCAACCAAGAAGGGGGTGAGTTGGTTGGGTTTAAAAAATGATGGCAAATTTAAAATAAAAAAGGACAAGAAATGTAGAAGATGTACAAGAAGATTAATTGGAAGATGGAACAATGAACACAAAGATTTATAGTGGTTTGGATTTACCTTGATCCTACATCCACTTCCTTAATAACTTGTTAAGGTTCCACTAGCTTTGAGTTTTTACAAGCTTAACTCTATCTTGGTGTTTTCTCTAGCTCACACCAAACTAATATAATGGTTTGAGATCACTCCTCACAACGCTTACAAGAGTTTTTTCAGGCTCACTCACACAACCTATGTGTTTCCAAGCTCACACTCAAACTTAGGATGGTGTTCAATCCTCACACCCAACACTCAGTTAATAAAAAAAGTGATTTTGATGTAAAGGAAAGAAAGATGTTAAAGTTGGCTATTATAATCAACAATCACAATTTTACATAAAAATGAAGTTACTTATGGTTTTTATAGCCTTCAAGCTAAGAAATAGTCGTTTGATTTTGGGGCCAACATGTTTTATTCTTGTTTTCTACTAATTTCTCTGCCGGAGTAATTTCATGTCAGACTCATCAAGGTCCGGTCAAAAATTAGTGATGCCGGTCAGATTTTGTATGGTTCGGTCAGAGTAATTAAAATTCTACTTAATGCTCTCCCAATGGTTAGTCCACGTGGCTTCCACTTATTGAGTGGAGATGCAATGACTCTGGACTTGTGTAATTTTTAAAAAGTCTAGTTGGACTTGCATTAGGTCCAGTCGGACTATCCTTAGTCCATCCAATTATTGGGCATACCCTTGGTTGGGATCCCTACTAGATAACTTGGAGAAAATTGGCTTCACTGGTCTGGTCATAATTTCTTAAAGTCAAGTCGAACTTCTTTGGTATTTTGAGACAGTGGGAGTACTTCTGACTGTGAATCCTTCTGTTTGTTTTGGCTCTTTTCTCATTCAAAGGTTTGGTCAGTATGATATGTGGTTTGGTTGGACTTGATGTGGTATGGTGAGATTTTGGGAGTACTCTCCACTGTGAAAACTTTTGTGTCTTTTGGCTCGTTTGGTCATCAATGGTTCGGTCGGGCTTCTAGGTGGTTTGATTGGACTTGTCATGGTTTCTTCAAAAGGAATAACTTTTTATAAAATGTAACTTGGTGCAGTTGTTAGTTAAATTCAATTTGATTGCCTAAGATAAAAAATAGGAGAGTTTGGTTAACAATCTCCTCCTTTTTGACTTTAGCAGACTTTAGCAATTAAATTGAATTTAAAAGTGTCAAAAATGTTCAATATGCTCCCACATAATGAATGCTTCATTTGAATTGATTATTTACAATGATTTTGTTTAATTTTCCAATTCAAATGTAATTATTTATTCAATTTTTATTCAATTTTCAAGTTTTTCTCCCCTTTTGATGCAAAAAAGAAGAAGAAAAACATGAAAATTGAATGCAATGTCATTAATGAGAAACCAAAAGCAATTTCATTAAACAGAAATCAATAAAATTTTCATGGATTAAATAAACACAAGTACAATGTGATAGAAAACAAGAATCCTAAAGTCCAATCATCATTTTCACTTTCTTCATCCTCTTCTTTTTCATCTCCCTCTTATTCTTCATCATGTTCCTCTTCTCCATGCTCCCCTTCCTCCACTTCCCTTGGTTGAGAGGGATTAGCTTCTCCTTCTTCTTCTTGAGAAGAGGAGCCATGAATGGAGGTGGACAAACTCGGTTCATCTTCAAAGCATTTTGGTAACCCCAAGGCTTCTTGGATGGTTTGAATGTCGAGGTGAAGATGAGAGATATCATTGTTAATTTTCTCTATTTTTGAGCTTTGTGAGTTCATTTGTCCTTGAATGTCTTGAAGAAGTTAGAGGATGGAGGATTGAGGTATTTGAGTTGGAGTTGTTGGGAATTCCACTTGGAAAATCTCTTCACCTTCCTCTATAATCCTTGGTCTTTTTCTTTGTTGAGCCCTAGCACCTAGTGCCCCCCTAAGATGTAGACATAGTTCCCATCATCATCCCTAATACATTTGGCATGTTTGAGATAGCCTATGTTTTTGGATTTTTTGGTGGGATCTAAAGGATTGGAGAGTGTTGCTTTGTTTGTTGGTGTAAGTGCACCAACATTGGCTATTTGTGTGATTTGTGAAGAGAGAAGGATAAGCCCTAATTTTGTTTTCCAAATATGTAGGAAGGTGTCAATTAGGAATTTTCCATTTGGATTGGTTGACTTTTAATCAAGCAAAAAAGAAAGAGTAAGTCTTTTTGGGTGACTTTCTCATTGGTCTCACCCCTAGCACTTATAGTGTAAGTGATAATCCTATGTAACATCCAATAAGTGAGGGTCCTTAGGTTCTTGGCATTGGATTATTTGTGAAGAGAAGTTTCAATGGAAATTTCTTTCTAAAACTCCAATTGAACTTCAGAAGTTAGAGGAGAGGTTGATATGTGAGAGGTAGCTTCTAGTTGAAATCCCCAAATGGATGAGAAATCCTCTAAGGTAAGGTCATATTCTTGGTTGAACAACCTAAAGGAGATACCATAGTAGCCTAAAGGATTTGTGCTCTTCCTGCTAAAAACCAAAGTTGTGAGAAATTCCTTTGTCAAGGTCTCCCAACCAAGGTCATCAGGCTCCAAGAAAACAAACTTTTCCCATCCTAAGGTTACCATTAATGTCATTTTCAATGCCTAATGATTCTAGAGTGAGGGTAGAGAAGAGATAGTTTGGTTCTATGAGTTTATCTTTGAGAATTGCATACCTTTTCCTTTCTTCCTCATCTCTAAATCTAATCTTGTGGCTTCTTTTAGGAGGCTCTTCTTGCTGAGAAGGGGCAGCAATACCCTTACCTTTCTCAGCTCTTGAAGCCTTCTTCTTATGTTCTTTAGGTGCCATTGTTTAGTTTAAGAGAAATAGATGAAGAAAAGAGTTTGATTTTAAGAGGGTTTGAGTGCTTTTAGTATTTAAGTGTTTATATTTTGATAAAGGGATGTAAAAACTGATATTAGAGGGTATTTATAGTGGTTGGGATGAAAAGTAGCTGTTTATAGCTATTGGAGATAAAATATGCATGTTTTAATTGAGTTCCAATGGCTAGAAATTGAAATAGAGAGTACGGTCATACTTTTACAGAAAAATTAAAATTAAGAATTTTCAAATAAGTACGGTCGGACTTATGGTTGGTCTGATAAGGACACTTTCAAAAATTAGAATTTTTCAAAGAAAAGGATGCTTGAAGATACAAGTGTTTGATCAAAAATAGATATTAATTCGAAATTTGGATTAAGTAAAGTAAGTTTTCAAGCAATTTTGAGCTTATGAAATTGTGTTCACATCTATCATTCCTAAATGTTATTTTATGAAGTTCATTCTTTCTTCATTTAAGGGTTTAGTGAATATGTCAGCAAGTTGGTTTTGTGTGTCATTGAACTCTAAGACAACATTTTGGTTTTGGACATTGTCTCATAAGAAATGGTGCCGAATATCTATATGTTTTGACCTAGAATGTTGAATTGAATTTTTAGATAGATTTATGGTACTAGTGTTATCACACTTAATGGGAATGTGTTCAAAAGTTTTTCCATAATCAAGTATTTGTTGTTTCATCCAAAAGACTTGAGTAAAACAAAAACATGCTACAACATATTCGGCTTCCGCAGTAGATAGGGTAATCGACACTTGTTTCTTGCTAAACCAAGAAACTAGGCATTCACTAAGAAAATAATATGCCCCTATCTTGCTCTTTCTATCCAAAAGACTACTGGCATAATCGGCATCAGAAAAGCCTATTATGTCAAATGATGTATTCCTAGGATACCAAAGTCCTAAATGCAATGTGCCATTCAAGTATTTCAAAATTCTTTTAGTAGCATTCAAATGTGATTCCCTAGGGCATGATTGAAATGTTGCACACAAACATACACTATACATTATATCGGGTCTAGATGCGGTTAAGTATAGTAGAGATTCAATGATACCTCAATATTTCTTCTCATCTACTACCTTACCATTTTCATCCTTGTCAAGCTTTAGGGATGTGCTCATGAGAGTCTTGCTAGATGTTTTATTAGTTTTTGTTATAAGTTTTGTGTCTTGTTTATTAGGTTAATTATTGTTTTATTTAGGTATTTTGTTAGTTTTTATCGGTTTGTCTAGTGTTTTCTTTAATTGTGAAGTTTTAGTTTATTTTTAGTTTTATGTCGTTTTTGATCTAGTTTTTAGTTTGTGTTTATGTTTTGTCGGTTATTGTTTATTTACTTCGTGTTTTAAGTTTGTTTTGAGTTTTGTGTTAGGTTAAAACAGGCAAGGAAACGAATTGAAGATGAAATGGGCAGTAGCTGACACAGGCAGAGGACACGGCCAAGTCATCTGGCCGTGTCCCATACCAAGTTAAAAGGAAGAACAAGTCCCAGTAGCAGACACAAGCAAGGGACACGGCCAAGTCATGTGGCCGTGTCCCTCCAAAGAAGAGCAACACGGCCAAGTCACCATGACCTGGCCGTGTCCCACTTGTTACCAAAGGAAAGGGAGGTCAACAATTACACAGAAACGAACACAGGCAAGGGACACGGCCGTGTCTCCTGGCCGTGTCCCTCCCATCTCACTCACACGGCCAAGTCAAGCTCCACTTGGCCGTGTCACTCAACAAAGAAGAAAAGAAGACCAAAAGCAACAGAGGAGGACACATGCAGGGGACACGGCCGTGTCACCTGGCCGTGTCCCTCCATCAAGCCCTCACACGGCCGTGTCCCTCATCACCTGGCCGTGTCCCTCATGTTCCAAGCCCGCATCGGATTTTTAACGCGTACGACTCATATAAAAGGAAAAGAAAGTTAGGGTTTAGGAGTCTTTTGACGATTTTGAGAGCAAATTAGCCGTCTGAGAGAGATCTTAGGGTTTAAACATTTGTTTTCTTGGATTTTGATTTTACTTTGGATTAAACTAGTTTAGATTAGATTGTTCATGCCATTGTTTCATCCTTTTTGCAAGATTCGATCAAGAAATTCATCAAAAGCTTCAAGGAGTTTGTAACTTGGTTTTATTCTTAAACTTTGTCTCTTTAGTTTCATTGAAATTGTGTTTATGAACATTATCATGTCTAAATTGATTTCTTTGATTATTAATGAGATGAGTATGCTTGATAACATCATGAACTAATTTAATCTAGTCTAGGGTTTGTATGGATTTGCTATGAATTGTATGAATTGGTTATTCTCTTAACTATTGATTTCTTTAGCCTTTATTGAATGAAAAATTGTTACATATAATTGATTGGCCACCAATTGTGTGTTTTAGGTATTAGATGATGGATTGAGAGATGAAATCTAATGCTGGAATAATTCAATTAAGGACTTAGGTGAATTAGAGATATAACCTATTAAAAAGATTGTTTCAATTATAACAAGATTAGTTGTAAGAGGTTTGAATGCGAGAGCTTATTTCCTTGACTCAATTAATTAAGTTGCTTGAGATTTAATCTTAGAAATTAAATTAGTTAAGTGGAATAACCGTTCATACATATGAGTAGTAAAGAAGTGCAAACCCTAGACCATTCTATCAAGTGAATCAAAACACAGCTCAATTTACTTTTATTGTTTTAAACTTTAATCAATCTTCTTCATTATTTAGCAATTTATAAATCTCTTTATTACTTGTTAAACATAATCTGATAAGCAATTAACCACTTTGGCTTCCTTGAGAGAACGACCTTGGGGCAATCACCTTTGCTACAGCTACCTCGTATACTTGCGAGTGACGCTTTGTGGTAGAGTTAATTTGAGCGCAACAAGTTTTTGGCGCCGCTGCGGGGGAGGCTAATTGGTGTAATTGTTTATTTTTCTTTTAAAAAATAAAAAAAAATTCACATTTCAGATTATTTTCATTGCTTTTCATTTTATTTTATTTGTCTTTTGCTTTTGATATTTCTTTTTCTAGAAATTTTTGTTTATGCAAGGCAGGAGATCACTTGAAGGAGAACTGCATCCATTCATTCCAGAAATTCAGAGAATAAAAAGGAGCAGAGAGGTGTTTGAGCTTTTCACAGGATTTTATACTTCAGAGGAAGACATTTCAGATTTTGAGTCAGAATCTGAAAAATCTGTTAAAATGGCTGAAGAAAGACAAAGAACCATGAGAGATTTTGCTAGACCTGTCATTGGAACTTCCACTTCTTGCATAAGACTGACAGATGCAGCAAGGAACTATGAGTTGAAGAATATTCACTATAACATGCTGCCATCATTCTATGGAGTTCCAAATGAAGATCCTTTGAATTTTATTAGGGACTTCTACTCCACCCTCAACACTTTTCCTTTGGGAGGACTAACAGAAGATCAGTTGAGGATGAGATGTTTCCCTTATACTTTGAAGGATAGGGCAAAGAGCTGGCTCATGATGTTGCCTGAAAATTCACTGACAACTTGGGAGCAAGTTTACAATAAATTCATGGGCAAGTTCTATTCACACCAAAAGACAGCTGAGTTGAGAGGGAAGATTGCTACATTCTCTCAATTTGAAGGAGAGCCATTTCATGAGGCTTGGGACAGATTCAAGATGCTATTGATCCAGTGTCCACATCATCATTACCCACTTCAACTCCTTAATCAGTTTTTCTATGATGGTCTCACTCAGCAATTTCAGAACACTGTTGATAATGCAGCTGGGGGAGCCATGGGAGAAAAGACAGCTGATGAGACTTATGAGATCTTTGAGATGTTGGGAGCTAATTCTCAACAAAAGAGTGTAAGGGGAAGAAGCAAAGGGGTGAATCAACTGGAAGCCAATACTGAAATGGTTAGTCAAATAGCTGAGTTGACAAGACAGGTTCAGATGCTAAACATGAAGAACAATATTTCTTCATCTACTCAAGAAGTGTGTGGAACCTGTGGGACATTAGGGCATGGAGCAAATATATGTCCCTCTGCATATGAGTCTTTTGGGAATGAAGCTGAGCAGGTCAATGTTATGGGAGGATTCCAACCTAGGGCCAGAAATGATCCTTACTCCAACACTTACAATCCTGGTTGGAGGAGTCACCCCAATTTTTCCTGGACGACAAATAATGCTCAACAGCCTTTCCATTTGCTCCGGAGACAGAACCAGCAGCAGGGCCAATCCTCAAGTCAAAATCAAGGTCAGCATAAAAGAGAGAGTTTGGAGGACAGTTTACAAGCTTTCATCAAAGTCAGTGCTCAAAACCAAGAGATGAACAACAAGAGGCTGGATTCCTTGGAAGCATCTTTTAAGAAGGTGGAGACCCAAGTGGGGCAACTTGCACAACAGATGCAGATTCAACAAAAGGGGAAGTTTCCAAGTCAACCTGAGCAGGCACAAGCAGTGACTGTTCTTAGGAGTGACAAGGTAATTAATAACAATGTTGAAAATAATTCTGTGAATGCAGGTGAGCAAGAGAAGAAAAAGGAAAGAGAATTAGAGAACAAAGGTGCTGAAGAAAGATCAATGGAGAAGACCCCTACACCAGATTTGCACAGGGCAAGCAATCCATACAGGCCACCTATACCATTCCCTAGCAGGTTGAAGGATGATAAAAAAGATAAGCAGTTTTCAGATATCTTCAACATGCTATCTAAGGAAAGTATCAACTTACCATTACTTGAAGCAATTAAGAACATGCCGGCTTATGCTAAATTCTTCAAAGAATTGAATACCAAGAAAAAATGGTATGAGTCGAATGAAAAGGTGATAGTTTCTGAGGTAGCTAGTGCTGTTTTGCAGCATAAACTACCTCCTAAGCTAAAGGATCCTGGAAGCTTTATTGTTCAAATTGCTATGGGGAATGGAAAATGTACTGATGGCATGTGTGATTTGGGAGCTAGTGTGAATTTAATGCCTTACTCTGTGTACCTTGACTTAGAATTAGGGGAACTTAAGCCAACAAAAATGGTGTTGCAATTAGCTGATAAATCTCTTAGATTCCCGAAAGGGGTTATAGAAGATGTGTTAGTTAAAGTTGGTGGTTTGATAGTTCCTGTTGATTTCATTGTTCTTGACATGGAAGTAGGTAATTCTTCACCATCTGCACACACCATTCTGCTGGGTAGGCCTTTTATGGCAACTACCAACACTTTGATAGATGTTAAAAATGGAAAATTATCAATGACTGTTTTGGGACAAACTGTAGAATTTTCTATTTTTAATACTTCTCCTATTCCTACAACTGCTTTATATGAGGATTGTTCTTTTATTGATTGTATTGATGCAGTTGTTTCAGATGTTTTCTTGCAGACAGGTTCCTCTGATAAATTGGAGCTGGCATTGACTTTGGATAGTGATTTGGAAATTTTTGATGCAGAACTAGCCAGTTGCCTTGAGACTTTAGAGGGTGCTGAAATAGAGGAGCTTAAGGAGGACCCAATTTTTGAACCTTCCCCCATTGAAAAAGAAGAGAAGAACCCCTCACTAGAGTTAGAGCTGAAAGAGTTACCTAAGAACCTGAAATATGTGTTTTTGGGAGATCACAATACTTTACCTGTAATAATATCTAGTGAACTTAGTGAAGGGGAGGAGATGAGGTTAGTGAGTGAGCTTAAAAGATTGAAGAGAGCAATAGGATGGGGATTGAGTGACATAAAGGGTATTAGCCCTTCCATGTGCATGCATAGAATCACTTTAGAAGAGGGAGCTAAACCTGTGAGGGAAACCCAAAGGAGACTTAACCCAAATATGAGTGAAGTGGTTAAGAAGGAAGTGCTCAAATTGCTGGATGAAGGAGTAATTTATCCAATTGCTAATAGTGAGTGGGTGAGCCCAGTACATGTAGTTCCTAAGAAATCTGGAATCACAGTGGTGAAAAATGAGAATAATGAGTTGGTTCTTACTAGGACTACTACTGGGTGGAGAATGTGCATTGATTATAGGAAGTTGAACAATGCTACAAAGAAAGATAATTTTCCTCTTCCTTTTATTGATCAGATGTTAGACAAACTTTCTGGACACTCACATTATTGTTTTCTGGATGGCCTTTCAGGTTACTATCAGGTGCCAATAGCTCCAGAGGATCAGTCAAAGACAACCTTTACTTGCCCTTTTGGGACTTATGCATTTCGACGTATGCCCTTTGGCTTGTGCAATGCACCTGCAACTTTTCAGAGATGCATGATGTCTGTCTTCTCGGATATGATCGACAATTTTATTGAGGTATTTATGGATGATTTTTCTGTTTTTGGTAATTCTTTTGATAATTGCCTCCATAAACTTGTTCGTGTGCTTGAGAGATGCATTGAATGTAACCTCACTTTAAGTTGGGAAAAGAGTCATTTTATGGTTACTCAGGGCATTGTCTTAGGTCATGTGGTGTCGAGTAAAGGGATTGAGGTGGATAAGGCTAAAATTGAATTGATTGCTAAGTTACCCCCACCTACCTCTGTTAAGGGAATAAGAAGTTTTTTAGGGCATGCAGGATTTTACAGAACGTTTATTAAGGATTTCTCCAAAATAAGCCAACCATTGTGCCATTTATTGGGGAAAGATGTTCCATTTGAATTTACAGCACAATGCATGCAAGCTTTTAATTCTCTTAAGGAAAAATTGACTAGTGCACCTGTGATTGTAGCTCCTGTCTGGTCTTTACCTTTTGAAATCATGTGTGATGCTTCTAATCATGCAGTAGGAGCTGTTCTTGGGCAAAGGGTTGACAAATACTTAAGGGTAATTTATTATGCTAGTTTAACCCTGAACAGTGCACAAATGAACTACACCACAACTGAGAAGGAAATGTTAGCTGTTGTTTTTGCTTTAGACAAATTTAGAGCATATTTAATAGGGTAAAAAATTATTGTTCATTCTGACCATGCAACTCTTAAATATCTTTTAACAAAACAGCATGCTAAACCGCGCTTAATTAGATGGGTGTTGTTATTGCAAGAGTTTGATTTCCAGATCAGGGATACTAAGGGTAGTGAGAATGTTGTTGCTGATCATTTATCCAGATTACCCTACTTTAATGAAAATCTTGCATCTGATAGCATTCATAAAAATTTAGAAGCATTTCCTGATGAGCATTTGTTTGTGGTAATTGATGCACCGTGGTTTGCAGATATTGCTAACTATCTTTCTTGTGGTATTTTGCGATCTAACATGTCTTTTCAGGAAAAGAAAAGGTTTCTACATTTAAGTAAGTTTTATTTTTGGGATGAACCTTATCTATTCCGGATTTGCAAAGATGAGATAGTTCGCAGGTGTGTTTCTGAGGAAGAACAACTGAGTGTTCTTCAATTTTGTCATGACCTTCACTGTGGGGGTCATTTTGGAGGAAGAAAAACTGCAGAAAATGTGCTTCAAAGTGGTTTTTACTGGCCCACTTTATTTAAAGATGCTCAAGATTATTGTAAGCACTGTGATCATTGCCAAAGAGTAGGTAACATTGGGAGGAGGAATGAAATGCCCCTTCAGTCATATGTTGTTGTTGAATTGTTTGATGTGTGGGGAATAGACTTCATGGGTCCTTTCCCCAAGTCCTTTGGTTATGAATACATTTTAGTTGCTGTTGATTATGTTTCCAAATGGGTGGAGGCAATCCCCACCCGTACTAATGATGCTAATATTGTTGTTAAATTTGTGAAGGAAAACATTCTTAGCAGGTTTGGCACACCAAGGGTGATAGTCAGTGATGGGGGGAGCCATTTTTGCAACAGGCTGTTTGAGAAATTAATGCATAAAACCGGTGTGAAGCACAAGGTGTCGACCCCATATCATCCACAGACCTCTGGACAAGTGGAAACATCCAACAAGCAGCTAAAAGGAATTCTGGAGAAAACAGTCAACACATCCAGGAAGGATTGGGCAAGCAGATTGCACGATGCACTATGGGCATATCGGACTGCTTTCAAAACTCCTCTAGGTATGAGTCCATATAGATTGGTGTTTGGAAAAGCTTGTCACTTACCAGTGGAGTTGGAGCACAGAGCATATTGGGCAATCAAGACTCTGAATTTGGACTTGGAAAAAGCGAAGAAAAAAAGATTTCTACAAATTTCAGATTTAGATGAGCTGCGGAATGAGGCTTATGAGAGCTCGAGAATTTACAAGGATCGCACTAAAGCACTTCATGATAAAATTATAGTGCGAAAGACATTGAGTCCAGGTATGAAGGTTTTACTTTTTAACTCACGACTCCGTCTTTTTCCAGGTAAACTCAAGTCTCGATGGAGTGGTCCTTTCGAGATAACTCAGGTATATCCTTCTGGTGCAATTGAATTACTTAACTCTAGAACAGGTGAGACTTTCAAAGTGAATGGACAGAGAGTTAAGCCATACAATGAAGGATTTCAGGAAGTAAGGGTCATTGATAGTACTTTGATTCATGAACCCTAGACCTTGCATGATGTCCAGCTATATGACATTAAAGAAGCGCTAAATGGGAGGCAACCCATCGGTTTGCATTTATTTTTCATAGTTGTACTTTTAAGTTTAACAAGTTTTGATTTATGTTCGGTTTTAATAATTGGACTGTGCTTTGATCGGTTTTTCTTTACTTTGTGTTTCAGGGTGTTTAACGAAGAAGGGTTGCAAAATCATTAAAAAAATGATTAAAGTTTATAAAAAGGCAGAAGGTGACACGGTGAAAGGACTTGGCCGTGTCCCTTGGCCGTGTCACACACTGGACACGGCCAAAAAATCTTCAAAATTTGAACGATTTTGCAATGTTTTACAGATTTGGACACACCCAGGGGACACGGCAGTGTCACCTGGCCGTGTCCCCCAAAAACTATGAGACACGGCCGTGTGCTCTCCACTTGGCCGTGTCCCTTCACTTTCACACACAGACACGGCCATGTCAGCACACACACGGCCGTGTCTTTCAATTTTTGCCTTTAAAAAGCCCGATTTTGCCCAGTTTTATTTCATAAATCCCTAACTTTTCTATCTTCTTCTCTCTCGCTCTCTCATTCTCTGCAACACCAAACCCTTGATTTTTATTTTCAAATCTCCATCTCTTCTGTTAAAACTTCAAATTACTCCACCAAAACTTGAGATTATCACTTAAAACTTGCTCTCTACTCATATTATTTTGATTTAATTCAGTTTTGGGTGTTATTTTCTCAGATTTCATGTCGCCGAGAACTAAAATTGTACCACACCGAAAGAAGAAGAAATCTGGAGCCGAAGGAGCTTCGTCATCTTCCTCAACTTTATCTCACAAGAGGGCAAGTCTTTTGGCTCGGGGTTTTTTCCCGACAAGGTATGTGAATGACGAATCTTTAGATGCCTTGCAAATGAGAACTGCTTTTTATAGATATGTGCAATATCTTGGGTGGGAAACTTTTGTTTCATTGAGACCTCTGCAGTTTGAGGAGCTCACCCTAGAATTTTTGGCAACTCTTAAAGTGGAAAGAGATGATAAGAAAATTTGCAGGAGACTGATGTTTAAATTAATGGGTCAATCATTTGTGCTTACTATTGATCAGTTGAATGATATATATGGTTTTCATCACCATAGAGAAAGATCGATACCCAAAGATTTTAGACAACATTTTGCTTGGGGTGCCTTAGGCTCGGGGACTTATGTAGCCAAATCGGCCAAAGCATCTAAATTACGGAACCCTACCTTGAGATATTTGCACAGGTTTATGTCATGTGGGTTCTTTGCAAGGAAGGAGAGCCCGGGTGTGGTTGAGTCGAGTGAGCTATTTTTCTTGGACTGTGTTTTGAATGAAATGAATATTAGTGCCGGCTATTGGTTAGCCGATATTTTTGATTCTGTAGCTAATAAAAGGAGGGGGGCTATTTGTGTTGGAGGATTGATCACTACATTAGCAGTAGCCCTTGTGGAGGATTTTGACCCGAGTACTACTCGGATGACTCGAATTTTGGGTAATGATTCCTTGGATTTAGCTATACTGGCGAAGATGCACATGGTGGTGCATAGAAGAGGGACCTTTGTGATGCCGTCAGCTGAGCCTGAAGCACCGGGGGACAGGCAGAAGAGAGCCCGGATTGAAGAGGAGTCTGACTCGGATTCTCTTGACTTAGATGAGGATGCTCCGGTCTCGGAACATCAAGAGGTACTTCTGAGGATTGAGGCCCTGGAGGGCAAAGTGGATCGATTGGATAGCAAGGTGGATCGTAACCATGCTGAGATCTTACAGCAAATGGAACAGATTAACAGTAACCTTGCAACGATCTTGAGTCTCCATCCCTCAGCTGCATCATCTTCCCACCCACATTTTCCATAGATTTTCAATCCTTGCTTTATTTTATTTAGTGTACTCTTGTTTTATTTTTCGTTTTTGTTATTTATGTTAAAACTTTTGTGTTTGGATATTTTCTTGTACTTTTGTTATAAAACTTTTGTGTTTGTGATGGAAAGCTAGGATTTTGCCTCACCAGGTACGATGGAAGACAGGTTGTCCTTTAACTCTTATTATTTATTATTCTTGTTTTCCATTGAGGACAATGTCAATTTTAAGTGTGGGGTACTCTTTAAGCTTTCCTTTAATTTTTGTTTTGCTTATTGTGGTTGTTTTGTTTATTGTGTTTTTTTTGTGCATGGTATAATTGTTGAAAATTTATTGATCTTTTCTTTGATTCTAGCATTATAGTTGAGACTTTGGTATCAGCATAGAAATGAGCATTTGAATTCATTCGGGATTAATTTTTGCATTCTGCAATTCATGACATGTAAATCTTTGTGAACCCACCTGTGTGAGCTTTGAGCCTTATAAAATTTGATATTTTTGTCAATTGATTTTCTTTTCTTAAGTGTGCACCTTCATGATGTTGCATCTCTAGAGTTTGCTTTTGCATACTTATTGAACTCACATTATGATTTAATCTCAAGTTTTAAAATGATGAAGGCAAATTAGGTTAGCCCCTTTAGCTTAAAGAGACTTCCCTTTATATTGATTTCCTTAGTGAGCCAAGTTGGGCCATTGACTGTTTCTTGTTTGATTAACACAATTCTCAACTTAACATGTTCTTACTATCATCATACCTATGCATTAAGGAATGGAGTTGTATGATTAGACAATAGGGTAGTTTATTTCAAGTGTGGGGTAAGTAAAAAAAAAATAATATGGAATTCCTAATTGAGGGTTGAAATGCATACTTTGCATATTGTATTTGATTAAGAGTCAGTATTCTTTTCCTCTACATTTTAAGCTAGATGTTCCATTAAGTTTATACTTTATATATATATATATAAATTAAAAATAAAAAAAAGTGAAAATAAAACAAAAAGAGATATATATATATATAAAGTTCATATATTTTCTAGCCTTAGAGGAATTTTGACTCGTGTACTTTTCTTTTAGTGTGCAAGTATGTAAGATTGCTAAGGGTTGGTGACTATGCTATTTGAAGGAGTTATGAAATTCTTAGCAAGAGTAGTGTCTAATTTAGATACTCCATTTCTTGATGCTCCACTTAAATGTCTTTTCTCACACCTTACCTTAGCCCCATTACATCCAAATAAAAGACCTTCGGATTATTTCTTGAGAAAATCAGTGAGGGAGATTGGATAATTAAGCAAGTTTATGGCAGTATGCACTCATGAGTGGTATGAGTGATTAACCTTTGAAATCGAGTGAAACACTTAGTTGAGAGATAAGATTTGTATGTTTGGATCAATGAATGAGTTAAGAATATCTTGATTGAAGGAAATTGCAATTATTTATGTCTGATGTCTTAAAGTATTTCATCTATGTTCTGGAATTATAGTTAAGGTTGTTTGAATTTTTAATTTATGCCATGTGAATTTGCTTGAGGACAAGCAAAGTTTTAAGTGTGGGGTAGTTGTTTTATTAGTTTTTGTTATAAGTTTTGTGTCTTGTTTATTAGGTTAATTATTGTTTTATTTAGGTATTTTGTTAGTTTTTATCGGTTTGTCTAGTGTTTTCTTTAATTGTGAAGTTTTAGTTTATTTTTAGTTTTATGTAGTTTTTGATCTAGTTTTTAGTTTGTGTTTATGTTTTGTCGGTTATTGTTTATTTACTTCGTGTTTTAAGTTTGTTTTGAGTTTTGTGTTAGGTTAAAACAGGCAAGGAAACGAATTGAAGATGAAATGGGCAGTAGCTGACACAGGCAGAGGACACGGCCAAGTCATCTGGCCGTGTCCCATACCAAGTTAAAAGGAAGAACAAGTCCCAGTAGCAGACACAAGCAAGGGATACGGCCAAGTCATGTGGCCGTGTCCCTCCAAAGAAGAGCAACACGGCCAAGTCACCATGACCTGGCCGTGTCCCACTTGTTACCAAAGGAAAGGGAGGTCAACAATTACACAGAAACGAACACAGGCAAGGGACACGGCCGTGTCCCTCCCATCTCACTCACACGGCCAAGTCAAGCTCCACTTGGCCGTGTCACTCAACAAAGAAGAAAAGAAGACCAAAAGCAACAGAGGAGGACACATGCAGGGGACACGGCCGTGTCCCTCCATCAAGCCCTCACACGGCCGTGTCCCTCATCACCTGGCCGTGTCCCTCATGTTCCAAGCCCGCATCGGATTTTTAACGCGTACGACTCATATAAAAGGAAAAGAAAGTTAGGGTTTAGGAGTCTTTTGACGATTTTGAGAGCAAATTAGCCGTCTGAGAGAGATCTTAGGGTTTAAACATTTGTTTTCTTGGATTTTGATTTTACTTTGGATTAAACTAGTTTAGATTAGATTGTTCATGCCATTGTTTCATCCTTTTTGCAAGATTCGATCAAGAAATTCATCAAAAGCTTCAAGGAGTTTGTAACTTGGTTTTATTCTTAAACTTTGTCTCTTTAGTTTCATTGAAATTGTGTTTATGAACATTATCATGTCTAAATTGATTTCTTTGATTATTAATGAGATGAGTATGCTTGATAACATCATGAACTAATTTAATCTAGTCTAGGGTTTGTATGGATTTGCTATGAATTGTATGAATTGGTTATTCTCTTAACTATTGATTTCTTTAGCCTTTATTGAATGAAAAATTGTTACATATAATTGATTGGCCACCAATTGTGTGTTTTAGGTATTAGATGATGGATTGAGAGATGAAATCTAATGCTGGAACAATTCAATTAAGGACTTAGGTGAATTAGAGATATAACCTATTAAAAAGATTGTTTCAATTATAACAAGATTAGTTGTAAGAGGTTTGAATGCGAGAGCTTATTTCCTTGACTCAATTAATTAAGTTGCTTGAGATTTAATCTTAGAAATTAAATTAGTTAAGTGGAATAACCGTTCATACATATGAGTAGTAAAGAAGTGCAAACCCTAGACCATTCTATCAAGTGAATCAAAACACAGCTCAATTTACTTTTATTGTTTTAAACTTTAATCAATCTTCTTCATTATTTAGCAATTTATAAATCTCTTTATTACTTGTTAAACATAATCTGATAAGCAATTAACCACTTTGGCTTCCTTGAGAGAACGACCTTGGGGCAATCACCTTTGCTACAGCTACCTCGTATACTTGCGAGTGACACTTTGTGGTAGAGTTAATTTGAGCGCACTAGACTTGCAACCATCCATTTCAAATTTCTTGAGGAGTTCCTTTATGTACTTGGATTGGTTGATGAAAATTCCATCTTTGCATTGCTTGATTTGTAGTCCAAGGAAGAATTTGAGTTCACCCATCATGCTCATTTCAAATTTTCTAGTCATACAAGAAGTGAATTCTTTGCACAAGGATTCATTAGTAGCACCAAATATAATGTCATCAACATAAATTTGCACAATCAATATGTTATGCCTATTCTTTTTAATAAAAAGGGTTGTGTCAACTTTGCTTTTTGGAAAACTATTTTCAATCAAATATACACTAAGTCTATCATACCAAGCTCTTGGAGCTTGTTTCAATCCATATAATGCTTTGGTAAGTTTAAAAACATGATTTGGAAGTTTATAATCTTCAAAACCTGGAAGTTGTTCAGCATAAACTTCTTCATTGATAAATCCATTTAAAATGCACTTTTAACATCCATTTGAAAAAGTTTGAAATTCATGTGACATGCAAATGCAAGTAGTATCCTAATAGCCTCTAATCTAGCAACGGGGTAAATGTCTCATCATAGTCTATGCCTTCCTCTTAGTTATACCCTTTGGCTACCAATCTAGCTTTATTTCTAGTAATGAGACCATTTTCATCAAGCTTATTCCTATATACCCATTTACATCTTATAATTGGATGGTCTTTAGGTTTAGGAACAAGTTCCCACACATTATTTCTCTCAAATTGATTGAGTTCATCTTGCATAGCAATCACCCAACATTCATCACTAAGAGCCTCATCAATGGTCCTTGGCTCAATTTGAGAAACAAATGCAAAATTAATATCTAAGTGTTTAAATTTGGATCTAGTAGTTTCTCCCTTTGATGTTTCACCAATGATGAGTTCTTGTGGATGATCCTTCTTATATTCCCAATCCTTAGGTAGCTCTTAAGTCTCCTCTTCTTGTTCATCATGATTGTTCATTAGAGCATCAATTTGTTCAATTGTACCGACAAAATCATCGAGAACACTACTACCTTTTCTTTGATCAAGTTTAGAAGATTCATCAAAAGCAACATGCATTGATTCTTTAGCTACTAGAGTTTTTTTGTTAAATACTCTATATGCTTTGCTAGATAATGAATATCATAAAAATATGCCTTAATCCGATTTGGATGAGAATTTTCCAAAATTATCCTTGGTGTTTAATATAAAGCATTTGCATCCAAATACTCTAAGGTATGGAAATTTAGGTATTCTTCCATTCTATAGCTCATAAGAAGTTTTGTTTATCAATGGCCTTTTATAAATACGATTTGAAATGTAATAAGTGGTATTATTGGCTTCCACCCAAAAGTAAGATGGTAAGTCATACTCATTGAGCATTGTTCTAGCCATTTCAATCAAGGTTCTAATTTTCCTTTCTACCACACCATTTTGTAGTGGTGTTCTAGGAGTCCAAAAGTTATGTGAAATACCAAGTTCATTGTAAAAATTTTCAAAATTCTCATTTTCAGATTCTTTGCCATGATCACTTTTAATAGAAGTGATCACATAGCCTTTTTCATTTTGAACTCTTTTTGCAAATGTCTTAAAATGATTAAAAGTTTCATTATTTTGAGCTAAGAAATTTACCCATGTAAACCTTGAGTAGTCATCAACAAATACAAATGCAAATAATTTTCCACTTAATTTAGCAACTCTATTTGGTCTAAACAAATAGATGTGAATAAGTTCCAAAGGTCTAGATGTACTCACAACATTTTTGGATTTAAATGAGCTTTTATGTTGCTTACCAAATTTACACGGTTCACATGTTCTATCTTTGTCAAATATAACTTTAGGAAGACCATCAACTAGTTCTTCTTTACTAATGTATTTCAAATGATCCATACTAGCATGCCTTAGTCTTCTATACCATAACCAAGCATCATTACTAATAGAGATCAAACATTCAAATGCATTGTTGGAATATATGTCAATTTTATATGTGTTACTAACTCTAGCTACTTTAAATGCAATTTCACCATTTGAATTGGTAACTTTGCATCCTTTGGAGTCAAAACTTACATTTTATCCTTTATCACACAATTGACTTACACTAAGCAAATTGTTTTTCAACCCATCAACAAGCCAACATTTTCCATCAAATTTTTACCAAGCATGCCAATGGAGCCAATGCCAATTATTTTACATTTAGCATTATGTTAACCAAACCCTCCTATTTTTTATCTTAGGCAATGAAATTGAATTTACCTAACACTTGTACCAAGTTTCATTTTGCAGGAAGTTAATTCTTTTGAAAAAATTTAAAGAGGTATGATCGGACCATACAGAAGACCGACCATACCCTTGATGACTAAATGAGCCAAAAAGACACAGAAGGTTTCATGGTGGAGAGTACTCCCAAAACTCACCATACTGTGAAAGTTCGATCATACTATCAGTCATACTAACCGGACCTTGGATTACCAAAAGAGGTAAATCACACAGAAGGTTTCACGGTTAGACGTACACTCATTTTCTCATAGTACCACAAAAGTCCAACCGGACTTAAGAAAATTCTGACCGAACCTTACAAGGCAATTTTTCCTCAAAACATCCAGTAGGTTTCTATGTTGAAGGTACGCCCAATAATTGGACAGACCAAGTAAAGTCTTACCAGACCAAATGCAAGCCAGATCAAACTATTTAAATATTACTCAAGTCAGAAGCCGTTACATATTCACTCAATAAGTGGAAGCCACATGTACCAGCCGTTGGAAGAGCATTAAGCAGAAATTCAATTATTTCGACTGGACTAATGTACTTTCGACCCGGCCATGAAGATTTTCACCAGGAAATTACTCTGGCAGAGAAATTAGTGGAAGACAAGAATCAAACATGTTGGTCCCAACTTCAAATGGCTAATTCTTGCTTGAAGGCTATAAATACCTTATGAAACTTCATCATTCAAAAGTTTTTTAAAGTTTTGTGATTATAATAGCCTCCTTAAACATCTTTCTTTCTTTTGCATCAAAATCAACCTTTATATTAATTGAGTCTTGGGTGTGAGCATTAAACACCATCTTAAGTTTGATGTGAGCTTGGAAACACTTAGGTTGTGAGAGTAAGCCTAGAAAAACTCTTGTAAAGGTTGTGAGGAAGTAATCTCAAACCATTATGAGTAGTTTGGTGTGAGCTAGAGAAAACACCAAGTTAGAGTTAAGCTTGTAAAAACTCAAATCTAGTGGAACCTTAACAAGTTGTTAAGGAAGTGGATGTAGGATTAAGGTAAATCTGAATCACTATAAATCTTGTGTTCAATCTTCTACTTAATCTTCTTCTCCACTCTCCATACTTTCTTTTTAATCATTGAATTGTTGAATTGATCATCATTTCTTAAGACCAACCAGTTCACCCCCCTTCTTAGTTGCCATTTTGGGACAACAATTGGTACTAGAGCTTGTCAATTTCTTAAACTTAATTGTGAAATTTGATCCAAAATGGCATCCTCTTCTTCATCATCTCATGGAAACCTTAACTCTCTTCTTAGACCATTGTAGACCCTTAATTTTTAACCTAGTCTGGTCTGATATTTTTTTATAGTCCAAAATAATTTTTATGGTATTTTAATTAAATAATATTTATTTTAGTATTTATTATTTATAATTTTTAATATAAAATAAATAAATAAAATCGGCGATAGAAAAATCGACGATAAAAAAAATTCATCGTCGAAGGTGAATCGACCACAGGACAATTCGCCTGCAGGAATTTCCTGCAGGCGAATCTGCCATAGGCCAATTCCTCACAGGAAATTCTTGCAGTAAATTGGCGCCCGTCCCAGTCAGCTCGCAATTTTCTCCCATAATTTTCCCAGCCAGCGCTCGCAATTTCGCCTGCATCAGTTTTTTTTTGCCAGCACAATTTTCCAACATAGTTTTTTTCGAAACCAAATTCTATTTGGTTTTGGTTTCTTTTCCTAATTAGTTTTAGTTTCCTTAGACAATTAGAAGTAGGTTTATGATTTTTCCTATAAATACCACATTAAAACATAGAATTAAGGGTATGAAAAAAAATTGTTTTACAAGGAGAAAAATTGTTTACTGGATCGAAGACTCAAAAAGTTCTATCGGCCAAAAGAGAACCCTAGCAAGAGACATTAGCAACAATAAGCAATCAATCCATCAAAGGCAGTAGGATTGCCTTTGTCATTGTTCATCCAGAAGCCAATTGTGGAGGAACCAACGAACAGAGGCTTGATTATAAATCTTTGATTTATAAAATTCTTATGTTTAGATTCATGAATTGTTTAAGCATAACCATTTGTTTTGATATTGAGTCAGTAACCTAAATTGTTAAACTTAGTAGTTTGTTTTACAAATCAAATTATCCATTCATCAAAAACCCTTAAATCGTTCTTCTGCTTTCAAAACTTCAAAAAAATCCTAAATCATCCTTCTGTTTCCAAAAATTCAAAAACCCTAAAACTGTTCTTCTATTTCCAAAACTTCAAAAACCCTAAAATTGTCCTCCTGTTTCCATAACTTTAAAACCTTAAATTATTTTTCGTGAACTATTTTCTTAATTATCTAAACTTTAACTTTTTGTCCAAAATTTCTAATGTCTTCTTAAATCTCCAAGCCCTAATCCTCTGTACAGTTTCTAAAAACTTTAACCATAATTGTTTTTATAAAACTCTAAACTGTTTGCCTAAATCCGACAAAACCTTAATTTATTCCCAAAATTCCAAAATCCCATTTATCAAAAACCATAATCCAGTGAACCCTATTCCCAATCTTTTAAAATTATAAACCCTAATGTCTTAATGTTCCAAAACCCTAATTTCATGATGTTTGCTTAAAACCCTAACTAAACCTACCTTTTTTAAGTCACAGTAACATTATTTTCATAAAAACATTCAAAACCCTAAATCTTTAAAACATTCAGTATCTATGTTATTACTTTAAAATATTTCTCAACAAATTAAACTAGTATACCCTAGTTATTGAACATAAAACCTTAGAAACCCTAATTGATGCATGAATCCCTAAAGTTAATATATTTACTGTTTTATTTAAATTGGATGAATGTTTATTATATATTTTGATTGACATTTGATATCTTTGATGAATGATTTATTTATTATGAATAGTTATTTACTTTTATCGATTTATCTTGATTTCCAAATGTTGTAAGAGGTATGTTTCCACTTTGTGGGTACCTCATTAATTAATTTCTATGTAATTTAAATTGCTTTTATATTTTGGACCAATGTAAAGGGCATGTTTCCATCTTTCGATGGGTGTCCTATTTAGTTTAGACATGGACGATGTAAGGACATGTTTCCATCCTTGAATGGGTGTCCATTTATTTGCTTTGTTTGGACATTGCTTTGATTTTAATATAATGATGCTTTATTTTAATTGTTGCATGTAATATGGATAATATTGTTATACTTAAGAATTTAATAATATTAAGACCTGCAAAGGAGGCCGGTTCCAATGAACCGGGCGTTGTGGGGGGTGCTGGGCCATTTCTCACCTTTCCCACACATACCCAACTTTCTGAACCCATTAGGGGATTGAGGATTCCTTAGAAATTGAGTCATCCACCCATTTCTTTTTCCCGGCCTGTCCGGGTGGTAACTCCATTTTCTTCGGGCTTAGGCTTGTGTTCTCTAAGGCCCCGAGACTAAACAATGCCAAAGTCGCAAGAACCATTCCACCGGGAGTGGGGGCAAAAATCGCCGCTCACAACCATACTTTGATGGAACTGATTATTCTTATTGGAAACATAAAATATTTTTGTTTCTAGATAGTGAGGGAATAGAGCTTTGGGACTATGTTGAAAGTGAGTGGAAGCCTCCTACTCATGAAGTTGAGGGTGTCCAAGTTCCTCTTCCCAAGTTACAATGGTCAATTTGCAACACAAAAGATATATTCAAAAACCATAAGGTAGGCTCCATCTTGTTGAATTCTTTCTCAAGAGAAGAAGGTGGGAGAGTACAACATCTCACTTGTGCTCATTGCATTTGGAAAACTCTTAAGAACTATCATGAGGGTACTACCTAAGTGAGGCTCACCAAGACGAAAATGTACATACATGAGTATGAGCTATTCAAGATGAAGCCCAATGAAAATGTTACCGACATGGCCAATCAATTACTTGCCATCATCAATGAATTGAAGAAATATGGCAAGATATATGATCAAGTGATGTCAATGGAAAAATCTTGAGAGCACTTAGAGGTAAGAAGAACTTTGAGTCTAAGGTTTCTTCTATTAAAGAGGCTCATGATCTAAGTTCTTTGAGAACCGATGAACTTGTCAAAAAACTACTCACCTTTGAATTGCACACTGAAAGAGATGAAGAATAAGGTAAGAAGGATAAGAGGAAAGCAATAGCTCTCAAAGCAATCAAAGAAGTTGAGAGCTCAAGCAATGAAGAAAGTGATGATGAAGAATAAATGGCAATGTTTTCCAAAAAGATGAATGATTGGAAGAGAAAGAGAAGATTGCAAACTAACAAAGGTACACTTTCTAAAACTTCCTTCAAAGATAAGAAAAATGAAGTAAAATGTTATGAATGTGGCAAATTCAGGCATATCAAGTCGGATTGCTTCAAATTGGCAAACAAAAAGAAGTAGGATAAAGAAAAGAAGAAATCACTCAAAGCTACATAGGATGACTCTTCCTCAAGTAAAGAAGAAGAAGAAGATGAGGAAGAAATTACAAATCTACATCTCATGGCTATTAAGGTTGAAAAAGACTCCAATGAGGTAGGTACTCAACCCTTGAATTTAATTGAATATTATGATATGGCTTTAGATGATAATGATATGATTGAACATATGAATCTTAGGATAGAAAAAATATTTTTCTAAGATAAAATTTTATAAAGATAAATGTTCTAAGCTAGAAAAAGACTTTGTAAGTTTAAAAAAATTCTTCCTTAGAATTAAAGACCTCAAATGAACAATTGTCGAAATCACTTAATGCAATGAACAAAAATTCACATAGTTTAGAACATGTGATCAAGGAAAATGAAATTTTGAAACATGAACTAAAGGAACTTAAAGAGTCAATTTCAAATTTTCATAAAGGAAAAGAAGTATTAGATACGTTAATTGATAATCAAAGATCACCTTCCTTGAAACATGGTTTGGGGTTCAATGGATCATCAAATACCCCATCTAGAGCACCCATATTTGTAAAAGCATCTGCAACTCAAACCTCTAGTGTTGAAGTTGTAAAGAACACCAATGCATAAACCAAGCCTAAAAATCCTAAAAGGATTGCTTTTGGTACACAAATTCTAGAATCAAGGTTCCAAGAGCAAATCATGCATTCATGTACACTAGACATTAACACAAGCACAAAATTGCACAAAAGCCAACTCATATTTATATGTGTGTGCACAATTCATTGACTTTAAAAAAAAAAAGGTGCATAAGTATAGAACACTATATCAATGCACATATTGTGTGAAATTTGGGCATAAGAGCACATTTTGCTATATTAGGAAGGCTCATCTCAAGTTAGAGGATCTTTCTACTACTAACCCATAAGGACCCAACTTCATTTGGGTACCTAAAAGAAGATAAACATTATTGCTTTTGTAGGTATGTCTAAAATCTACTATCAATAAGAGTTCTTGGTTTATGGATAGTGGATGCTCAAGGCATATGATGGGAAATGCAAAGCTTTTTTACAACACTCGCTTATAAGCATGGAGATAAAGTTACCTTTGAAAATAATGCTAAATGTAAAATTATTGGCATTGGCTCCAATGGCATGCTTGGTGAAAATTTGATTGAAAATGTTTGGCTTGTTGATGGGTTAAAGCACAATTTGCTTAGTGTGAGTCAATTGTGTGATAAAGGATATAATGTAAATTTTGATTCCAAAAGATGCAAAGTTACAAATTCAAATGGTGAAATTACATTCAAAGGAATTAGAATTAGTAACACATATAAAATTGAAAAAAAATTCAACAATGCATTTTAATGTTTGATCTCTATTGATGATGATGCTTGGTTGTGGCATAAAAGACTAGGACATGCTAGTATGGATCATTTGCAATGCATTAATAAAGAAGAGCTAGTTGATGGTCTTCCCAAAATTAAATTTAACAAAGATAGAACATGTGAACCTTGTCAATTTGGTAAGCAACATAAAGGCTTATTTAAATCTAAAAATGTTGTGAGTACATCTAGACCTTTGGAACTTATTCACTTAGATTTTTTTGGACCTAATAGAGTTGCTAGCCTAGGTGGAAAGCTATATGGATTTGTACTTGTAGATGACTACTCAAGGTTTACATGGGTAAATTTCTTAGCTCAAAAGAATGAAGCTTTTAATCATTTTAAAATATTTGCAAAAAGAGTTCAAAATAAAAAATAAAAAAAAAAAGCTATTTCATCACATCTATTAGAAGTGATCATGACAAAGAATTTGAAAATGTAAATTTTAAAACTTTTGCAATGAGCTTGGTATTTCACATAACTTTTGAGCTCCTAGAACACCACAACAAAATGGTGTGGTTGAAAGGAAAAATAGAACTTTAATTGAAATGGCTAGGACAATACTCAATGAGTATGAACTACAATCTTATATTTGGGTGAAAGTAGTTAGTACTGCTTATTACATTTCAAATCGTGTCTATAAAAGACCTTTGATAAACAAAATTTGTTATGAGCTATGGAATGGACGAATACCAAAAATTTCATACATTAAAGTATTTGGATGCAATTGCTTTATATTAAACACCAAGGATAATCTTGGAAAATTTTCATCCAAATCGGATGAAGGCATATTTTTAGGATATTCATCATTTAGCAAAACATATAGAGTATTTAATAAAAGAACTCTAATAGTCAAAGAGTCAATGCATGTTGTCTTTGATGAATCTTCTAAACTTGATCAAAGAAAAGGTAGTGTTATTGATGATTTTGTAGGTACACTTAAACAAATTAATACTCCAAAGGATAATCATGATGACCAAGATGAGGAGACTCAAGAGCTTCCTAAGGATTAGAAATACAAGAAGGATCATCCAAAAGAACTCATCATTGGAGAAACATCAAAGGGAGTAACTACTAGATCCAAACTTAAACACTTAGATGTTAATTTTGCCTTTCTTTCTCAAATTGAGCAAAGGACAATTGATGAGGCTCTTATTGATGAAAGTTGGGTGATTGCTATGCAAGATGAACTCAAGCAATTTGAGAGAAATAATGTATGGGAACTTGTTCCTAGACCTAAGAATCATCCAATTATCGGATACAAATGGGTATATAGGAACAAGCTTGACGAAAATAGTCTCATCACTAGAAATAAAGCTAGATTGGTAGCCAAAGGGTATAACTAAGAGGAAGGTATAGACTATGATGAGACATTTGCCCCGTTGCTCGATTAGAAACTATTAGGATACTTCTTGCATTTGCATGCCACATGAATTTTAAACTTTTTCAAATGGATGATAAAAGTGCATTTCTATATGGATTTATCAATGAATAAGTTTATGTTGAACAACCTTCCAGTTTTGAAGGCTATAAATTTCCAAATCATGTTTTTAAACTTACAAAAGCACTATATGGATTGAAACAAGCTCCAAGAGCATGGTACGATAGACTTAGTGCATATTTGCTTGAAAATGATTTTTAAAAGGCAAAGTTTACACAACTCTTTTTGTAAAAAGAATAGACATAATATATTAATTGTGCAAATTTATGATGATGACATTAATTTTTGTGCTACTAATGAATCTTTGTGCAAAGAATTTGATTCGTGTATGACTAAGGAATTTGAAATTAGCATGATGGATGAACTCAAATTCTTCCTTGGACTACAAATCAAGTAATGTAAAAATGGGATCTTCATTAATAAATCCAAATACACGAGAGAACTCCTTAAGAAATTCTTCCTCGGACTTTAAAACTTTTTGGCAGTGAAAACGATCGAACTTTTAGAGAAGAAAAAGCAAACAAGCAATCAAATCCATCAAAGGCAGCCATCTTGCCTTTGTTCTTGTTCATACAAGAAGTAATTTTTAGTGGAACCAACAAAGGAAGGTATGAATATCTAATCTCTTTTTTCTTCACAATAGCTTGAATCATCAAATTATTTCTTTTGATTTTAAAAACCTTAGAACCCTAATTTACTTTTTCTAAAGCTTAGAACCTTAAATCATCTCCTTTATTTTCAAAAACTTTAACATTACTTTTCTGTTTCTTCTAAAACCTAGGAACCGTAATCTATTTCTTCAAAATCATAAAACCCTAATCTACTTTCCAACTTTTCAAAACCTTAAATTGTTTCATTAATTTACCAAAACCCTAATCTGCTTTCCAATTTTCCAAAACCCGAAATTGAATCCTTTTCTTTCAAAAAACCCTAAAAAATTATCTTTTCTGTTTCTATAAACCTTAAATCGTTTTGTTTGTTTCCAAAAAACACCATAAAACTCTAAACTAGTTTTCTTCTAATTCTTTTCCAAAATTCCAAATGTTTTGTTAAATATCCAAACTAAAACTCACTTTACAGTTTCTAAAAATCACATAAAGCTTCATAAAACTCATAAAACTATAAATTATTTTTCCAAATTCTAAAATCAAATACATTCTCTGAAACACTAAAAACCCTAATTCAACTTCAAAACCAAGACAGTAACCCCAAACTAGCTAACCTTAAACCCTAGTTTTCTTAAACCCTAGTCCCCTTAAAACCTTAAACCTTAGTTTTCCTAAATCCTAACCCTTTAATCCTTAAAACCTTAAAACCTTATAAACCTAAAACATTCAAACCCAATATAGTAAATCCAAAATAATAATCCAGTAACCGTAAATCATAAACCTAATGTTTTAAAGCATCCAAACCCTAATTTCATGATTTTACTCCTCAAACACTAATTTGGTTAATAAAAGAACTTTATCAATCTCCTAAATTATAAAACTTTAATACATTTCAATTCCTTTAAAACTTACAGTAGCATAAACCTTAATCCCAAAATCTTAAATATTAATTAAAGAACTTTAATAAGAAATAGTAAACTTCAATTTTTATCTTTACTTACCTTATTTGATTATGTAGTTTATTATATGCTTTGATTTATTTAAGTTAAATGCTTGGTTTATTTAAATTATCATGGATGGATGTTTACTTTCTATTTTGATTGATGTTTAATATCTTTGATGAATGATTTATTTATGATAAATGGTTATTTAATTTTATCTATTTATTTTGATCTCCAAATGTTGTAAGAGGTATGTTTCCACTTTGTGGGTGCCTCATTAATTAAGTTCTATGTAATTTAATTAAGCTTTTATATTTTAAACCAATGTAAGGACAAGTTTCCATCCTTGGTTGTGTGTCCATTTATTTGCTTTGTTTGGACATTGTTTTGATTTTAATAAAACAATGCTTTATTTCAATTGTTGCGCGTAATATGGATAATATTGTTATACTTACGAATTTTATAATATTAAGACCTGTAAAGGAGGCCGGTTCCAATGAACCGGGCATTGTGGGGGTGCTGGGCCATTTCTCACCTTCCTCACACGTACCCAACTTTCTAAACCCATTAGGGGGTTGGGAATTCCTTAAGAATCGACTCCATTTTCTCCGAACTTAGGTCCGTGTTCTCTAAGTCCCCGAGCCTAAACAGTACCGAAGTCACAAGAACCATTCCACTAGGAGTGAGGGGGAAAATCCCCGCTCACAATGGCGACTCCACTGGGGATAAGAGAAGTTGATTCCGTTGGTCTTTATATTATTCTATTCTTTCTTATAATAATATTATCCATTGCATCATATTAGATTGCATCATGTACGTAAGTTAGGACGCTCATGTTACCCGTGTTATGTTATGTAAGGGATACCATACTTTCACTCAAGGTATTGTGTATTAGATTAGATTAATCTTATATAAAATACCTAAAACCCTAATTTTCTTTTTCTAAAATCTCAAAATAATAATTTGTTTTCCCAAACCCTCATCACCTTTTAAGACTCGAAATCCTAAATCCTTTTTTCTTCTTAAAATCTAAAATTCTAATTAATTATATTTTCTAAAACCTTCACAGTAGCCTCATATTTTTAAAGTTATGATAATAATATTACTTTTGTAAATCTAAACCATAAAACCCCACGTAACTCCACTTTTTCAAAATTTTTATAGTAGCCTAAATATTCTAAATAATATTTATATTAATTTTAAAACCCTAATTTAATATGTAAACTCTAGACTTATATATTTATTATTTTATTTAGTTCTAGATTTAATTATGTAGTTTATTATATTTTTTTGATGTTCAATTTATTTTTAATGTTTGATTGGTTTATCATGGATGGATATTTTTTTCAATTATTATTGATTTATTAAAATTGTAAGAGGTATGTTTCCATGATTGAGTACCTCATTAATTAATTTTCATATAATTTAAATTGTTTTTATATTTTGGGATTAATGTAAATGGCACGTTTTCATCTTTTGGGTGGGTGTCCTATTTAGTTTTAGACATTGAACAATGTAAGGACACATTTCCATCCTCAGATGGATGTCCATTTTTTATCATTGCTTTGATTTTAATATAATGATGCTTTATTTTAATTATTGCATGCCATATGGATAATATCATTATATTTAAGAATTTTATAATATTAAGACCTGAAAATGAGGCCGATTCCAATGAACCAGACATTATGGGAGTGCTGGATCATTCTCACCTTTCCCACACGTACCCAATTTTTTGAACCCATTAGGGGGTTGGGAATTCCTTAGGAATCGAGTCACCACCCCTTTCTTTTTCCTGGCCCGTCCGGGTGGCGACTCCATTTTCTCTAGGCATAGACTCGTGTTCTCTAAGGCCCTGAGCCTAACAGTGCCAAAGTTGCAAGAATCATTCTATACGAGAGTGGGGGCGAAAATCCCGGCTCATAGTGGTGACTCCACTGGGGATAAGAGAAGTTGATTTCGTTAGTCTTTATATTATTTCATTCTTTCTTGTCATGATATTATCCATCGCATCATATTAGATTGCATCGTGTGCGTGAGTTAGGACGTCCGTGTAATCCATGTTGTGTTATGTAAGGGATACCATACTTTCACTCAAGGTTTGGAGATCGAACATGGCATAACCACTCATGGCCTTGTATCTATTTGGTATATACTTACTATGAGAAACTAAGCTTTTCAACCTAAAGACTAAAGCTCATGTAATTGACCTAGTTACTTTCCTTAGGTTTTACCCTAAATGTGTTGTTTGACTATGGTTAATTTATCTTAGTTTAAATCATGGCTTATTTAGTTTGTTCTTTTTCTAATATGACCTAATTACATTGTGAGCTCAAAAAAAAATTTTCCTCTAAATCCAAAAGACCAAAACTATTTTTAAAATTTTCAAAATGGTTTGTGGACATAAAACTTTTCCAAAATAAGTCAAAAATTATTTTCTCATGATACAAATACAAAGCCCAAAATCCATTTTTTTTTCTAAAATCATTTTACAATGGGCTTACAAACAAAATTATTTTCACAACCTTTTTAAAGAGCTTATAAATATTTAGGTCAATTATGAACATGCTAAAAATCAATTGTGAGCCTAGTTTATACTAAGAATTAATAATCATGGGTTTATTTTTGGCATGAATCAGCAGTTACTTTTTTAAGTAAGAAAACTATTTATAATAAACCGCTTAATTAAGTTTTAATTCAATATAGCATAAAAGCTGCTTTAGTTGACTGGATGGATTAAAGCCTAATTAACTGAAATTATCATGGACCGACTTCTATATTAGAAAATACAACTATTGACTAAAATCGTTCAGGGGTCCTTTTTTAGAATAAAATATCCCATGTTGGTATTTTATTGATCACATACCTAGGAAAAGAGACTCGTCATTCGTGTGTGAAAGTTATAAGGTTGGAAGGAACATTCTAATTATCTTTGTTTGTTTGTTGTTTGTGCATACATGTACACATGCATACACGCATTGGATAACATATCACTAATCCTTTCTGGCCCACAGACCTAGAGTGCGACAATTCAAGAGTATACAATGATACCACCTACAACATTGATTTTGACTCAAGTTCTTCATTGGAAAGACGGATGCAAACCAGCTAAAGGATATAATCGATGAAGTTTCCAAAGCTAGGATGGTCGAGCTATGAGATCTATTGGTAAAAATTATGAGGACCCTGTTGATTCAGAATCTGGAGATCATCAACAATGCTAACGAGGCATATACCATTGACGTAAAGAAGAAGAAAAAGACGACATTAACAAGGAACATGTCTACTAATAGAGATCAAATAAAAAAATGATGGATCAATCCCTATTCTACAAGACCAGTTGAACCATGTGTTGTCTAACTAGAGCAATAAGGGCGGCTACCACCCCAATGAGCAAAATCAAAGCAAAAGAAGATGTGTTGAGAAAAATGCAGCAACTGAACTAGCAAAGAAGCTTAAATTTTTAGACTTGGGGGAACCTTTGTCGAAAATATTAGAGAATCTAATGAAGATGGATTTGCTACAACCATTAGCTCCTCGATCCTTGCTAAATCCTCTGCCTCTAAACTTTGATACCAAAGTTTTTTGTCAATTTCATCAGACTCAAGGGCACAAGATAGATAAATATGTTCGATTAAGGCATGAGATCCAAGATTTGATTGACAATGGAAAGCTGATTGAGCCTGATAAGCCCAGCACTAAGAATAATTCTCTGTAAAAATTTGAAAGGGTGCCACCGCTTGCAACTTTCCTGAAGAGTTTTATCTTGTCATCTTGTCATTATATGGATAGAGAAGCTGCTAAAGATAATGTGCTACTAAGCAAGTTTAGACTAACTATGGATGATGAAGCAATGATCCTTGATGATGGATAAAATTCTTGCCCTTGATATGTCTAAATAAATGAAGTATCTTCGATTCCAACTCAACGAACCTCCCTTAGCTTGAAGTGTTGCTCTTTTTATTTTTTTTTCTTTAGTACTTATTTGGAATAATTATGTTTTCTTTTTTTAAGATTGTTTGAATAAATTATTTTCATTAAATTTTTCATGGTCTTTGTTCATTTTGGTGCTCAAACCAATGATGAATCTAGCTTGATATTCATGAATAAGTATATCTATGCATTATAATTCAAATGACTTTACTAAGTGAGAGAATTGTTCTATAGCATTAAACTGCGTATGCTTACTTAAAGAGGGCTCCTGCATAATTACTTTTGTCTAAAGTCCTAGTCAGTCTTAGAACATGCTTTGATAAACTTTCAAGGTGAAATTGAACTTTGCTTATTTAGGAGAGAGATGATCTAGACATTATTTGACAAGCCAACAACTAGTATCAACCTTATTGACATCAATCCTAAGTTTGTCTCTTTGAACCTTCTTGAATTTTAGCTTTCTTTTCGTTGGCTAGTAAACCCAATAACTTACCCTGAGCTGTTATGATACTTTTGAAAAATCTTATGATCGCTTAGGTGAAGAAGAAAGAAGATTAAAGAAAGGAATGCATAGTCAAGACCATAAGGATAGCTGAAGTTCTCTAGACTATAATGACAGTTGAAGTTCACCTAACATCTCTAATATATCAAGATGACATCAGGGTAACAAATGATTAATCCTTGTTAAAATAGATTTATGCCACTCCACTCGTCCATTATCAGAAACACAAGTTGGTACAAATAAGACAACTCTTTTAGAGCTAGAACTTAAAAAAAAGAGAGAAAAAAAAAAGAAAATAAAGAAGAAAAAAGAAAATAAAAAGAAGAAAAATAAAATAAAATAAAATTCAAAAATGGTTCAGAAAGCCAACTGAGTTCTCTTTTACCTAAAGCAGCAAAAGACTTCCATTTGGTTTATAAGGATAGTTTGAATGGAATTGGTCCAATCCAACCAAAGATTCGATCAAATCAAAGAAAAAGGAGAAAGACCATCTAGTTTTTGAAAGTCCTGTCCTTAACAATCCTATAGAAAAAGAAGGACAAAATGATAAAATTCTCAAAGAAAGGGAAGAGTAAGAAAAAAGAAAGAGAAAGAAAAGGGAAAAGAAGAAAAAAATGAATATGGGTACCAAACTTTTTGCAAAAGCAAAAACTGTCCCAATCGAGATCCAGATTAACGTCAAAAAGAAAGAAGAATGTTCATAGCTCTATGTTTTCATGTTTTCAACTATCTAAATAGGAAAATTATAGTGTGAGGGTTTTTCCATATCGTCACATCGACTCCAATTTACAATTGGCCTCTGCTTAACCCTTATAGACCTCATTTCAAGCCTATCAAAGACCTGTTGATCTCTCTTGGTAGGTAGAGTCTATTAGTGGAGATAGTTTGAATAAGCATACATATAAGGTAGACAATATTTAAACTCATTGAGACTTTTGGCTATGTAATGTGTATGTGCCTATCTGAAGTGTAACGGTTCTTGCTCAAATAGAAGTGATTCCTGAGTTTAGTACGGTAACTAGGGTTGTCATATTATAGATATGTTAATTTGCAAAATTGAGTCCTGAGGTACAATGACACTGATGTAACAAAGTCAACATTTGATTTAAAATAAAAAATATATATTTTTGTCATACAAAGCCTTCAAGTTAAGGGAATTTTGTTAAACCATCGAACCTCAAAGGACACATTGGGCAAAGTAAATCATTATTGGCATGGTTGTAAAAAAGTTGCCAACTGGCGTGATGATTCCTAATTTAAAATGGATGTATCTCTGCTGCTTAGGCTTCACCACTCATGTTTTCAACATCTTGAAGATAAAAGCCATAAATGCAAAGCTTTCTGTCATTCCAATGTAAGACCTAACAAGCATCTAGAAGGAGTCAATGAGAACACTTCAACTGATTACTTCAGTCTGTGAGTCGATAGAACCACTGTAAGTATTATTCATGCATATCATGCATACATGAACATATCACATTGCATTTTGTTATCTTGTGTTACCTATTATTTGTCAAAGTGAATAGCAAACACCCTGTAAAGTAAAGAATCAAAAGAAGATATTGAATCAGGGAGCATAGAAAGCCCATTGATGGAGGAAACTCCAGTCATTTTGCAAAAGAAGAAATGTATGCTTGTGCGAAGAATTAGACAACACAAACATCAATATGAACCTGCATGAGAAAAATTATTGGTTTGAGCCTACACAGGGACAAAGTTTCTCCTTATCAATTTTTGAGTTTATGCGTGTACAAAATATTTTCAGACTCACTTTTAATATTTTGACACGCAGGGGGCAAGGAGAAGATATGAGGGCCAGCTAAAAATAGCTAAATTTTTTGCAAAAGAAAGAACAAAAAAGAATGGAATAGCCGATTCAGCTAGAATTCTCAACTGATAAAAGGTAAGTCAAAATCCAGTTTCAGGTCGAGCACCCAAAATTCAGTTTCGGATCGAGCACCTAACTCCTATCTTGGGTCCAATACCCAATCTAGTTTCGAATTAAGCACCCAAAATCTAATTTTAGGTTGAGCACCCAACTCCTATCTCGGGTCCAAGTACCCAATCTAATTTTGAGTCAAGCACCCAAAATTTAGTTTCGGATCGAGCACTTAAATTCAGTTTTGGGTCGAGCACCCAACTCCTATCTCGGGTCCTAGTACCCAATCTAGTTTTGGGTCAAGCACCCAAAATTCAGTTTCAGGTTGAGCGCCCAATCCAGTATCAGATCGAGTACCCAAAATCCAGTTTCTGGTCGAGAACCCAAATCCAAATTAGTCTCGGGTCGAGCACCCAAAAATCTAATTTCTAGCCGAGCATCCATAATTCAGTCTTGGATCGAGCATCCAAATCAGCCTCAGATCAAGAATCCAAAATTCAATTTCGGATCGAGCACCCAAAATTCAGTTTCGGGTCGAGCACCCAAATCCAGTTTTGGGTCGAGCATCCAACTTATGTCTCGGGCCAAGCACCCAAAATCCAGTTTCGGATTGAGTATCCAAATTCAATTTAGGATCGAGAATTCAAATCCAATTTAGGATTGAGCATCCATATCTAGTTTAGGATCGAGTATCAAATTCCAGTTTTGGATCGAGAACCTAAATCAAAATCGGTCTCGGATCGAGCACCCAAATTCAGTTTTGGGTCAACCATCCAACTCCTATCTCGAGTTCAAGTACACAATCCAGTTTCCGATCGAGCACCCAAAATTCAGTTTTGGATCGAGTATCCAAATCCAATTTAGGATTGAGCATTCAAATCCAGTATAGGATTGAGAATCCAAATCCAATTTAGGATCGAGCATCCACATCTAGTTTAGGATCGAGTATCCAATTCAAATTTCGAGTCAAGTATTCAAAAATTTAATTTTGGGTCGAGTACCCAAAATTCAGTTTTGAGTCGAGTACCCAAAATTCAATTTTGAGTCAAAAATCCTAAATTCAATCTCGGGTCGAGAACCTAAAAATTCAGTTTTGGAATCGAGAGCCCAAAAATCTAGTCTCGGGTTGAGAAACCAATCAAACCTATCCGGGTCCAGAACTCAAAATATTTTTAGGTCCATAACTCATTTTAGGTCCAAACTTAACTATCTCCAGTCTCGGGTAAAGAACCCATCCTCATCCAACATCTGCTCAAAGTCATATTGCTTTTCACTCTCTTCTACTGAAAGTCTCAGATCGTTCAAACAGGGAGCAAACTGTAGACTCTTTATTTTTTACCAAGTCCGGTCTAAATATTTTAAAACAGCTCCAAATAATTTTTGTAGTATTTATTATTTAAATTATATTATTTATTTTATTATTTATTATTTATTTTAATTATATAATATTTATTCTATAATATTTATTTTAATAATATTTATTACTTATTTTCTTAAAATATTAATATAATATTTATTATTTATCATTTATTATTTATTTTAATAATATTTCTTATTTATTTTTAAAATAAATTATTTATTGTAATAAAATAACATTTATTATTTATTTTATTATTTTAATAATAGTATAATTAATTATAAATATTTTAAATATAATATTTTTAATAGTAAAAAAATAAAAATATATACATATAAAAATGATAAAAAAAAATAGAAAATAAAAAATCGGACTGTCAAATCGTTGGGCGCCACGCGATGGCAGCCAATTGGCCTGCCGCAGGCCAATTAGCCGCAAACATGCCTGCGGCGAATTAGGGAGCTCGCCTTGCCACGCCAGCTCGTTTCATAGCTGATCCTCGCGTGGCAGGCCAATTCTCGCACGACGCAGTACGCCAACTGCTCCTCGCAACCCTTTCGTCGCAGGCCCAGCAGTGCGCCTCACCAGCTCGCACAGTTTTTCTGTTAAACCTTATTTTACTTGATTTTAAAATTTTATTTCCTAAATAATTTTATTTTCTTAAATGATTTTATTTTCTTAACCAATTAGTATAAGATTTTTTATTTTTTTTTCTTATAAATACCACATTAAAACAATGACCTTTGGGACTTGGAGAATTTTGGGACTATTAGAATTTTTTTGGATGGTAAGCAGAAACACAAAAGAGGCAGAGACCTTTGAAGATTTTTTTGGACTTTGGAGACTGAATTAATAGACAGGAACCAAGAGCAATTGAGAAATAAGGAAGGAGAGAGAGATTAAGGCAGCAAACATATAACCATTACCTTAGACAGAGGCAATAGTTTCCCTCAACGCAGGTTTGATTCCCTCTTTACATTAAATTCAATTAATTGCTCTTAATAATTATTCCATTGAATTAATTTATTTACAAACTGAATATGCAAATCAACCATCCATAATAGGCCATAGATTTAAATTAAAAAAGATAATAGTGCTAATATATACCCTACCATTATTTTCATAAATCCTAAACTTTGTTAAATTGTGTATTAGATTAGATTAATCTTACATAGAATACCTAAAACTAATTGTTTTTTTCTAAAACCTCAAAACAATAATTTTTTTCCCAAACCCTCATCACCTTTTAAGATTTCAAATCCTAAATCATTTTTTCTTCTTAAAATCTAAAATTCTAATTAATTATATTTTCTAAAACCTTCACAGTAGCCTCATATTTTTAAAGTTATGATAATAATATTAGTTTTGTAAATCTAAACCATAAAACCCCAAGTAACTCCACTTTTTCAAAATTTTTATAGTAGCCTAAATATTATAAATAATATTTATATTAATTTTAAAACCCTAATTGAATATGTAAACTCTAGACTTATATATTTATTGTTTTATTTAGTTCTAAATTTAATTATGTAGTTTATTATATTTTTTTATGATCAATTTATTTTTAATGTTTGATTGGTTTATCATGGATAAATATTTTTTTCAATTATTATTTATTTATTAAAATTGTAAGAGGTATGTTTCCATGATTAGGTATCTTATTAATTAAATTTCATATAATTTAAATTATTTTTATATTTTGAAATTAATGTAATGGGCACATTTCCACCTTTTGGATGGGTGTCCTATTTAGTTTTAGACATTGAACGATGTAAGAACACATTTTCATCCTCAGGTGGGTGTCCATTTTTGAACATTGCTTTGATTTTAATATAATGATGCTTTATTTTAATTATTGCATGTAGTATGGATAATATCATTATATTTAAGAATTTTATAATATTAAGACCTAAAAATGAGGCCGGTTCCAATGAACTGGGCGTTGTGGGGGTGTTGGGTTATTCTCACCTTCTCCACACGTACCCAACTTTCCGAACCCGTTAGGGGATTGGGAATTTCTTAGAAATCGAGTCATCCACCCCTTTCTTTTTCCCTGCCCATCTAGGTGGTGACTTCATTTTCTCCGGACTTAGGCCCGTGTTCTCTAAGGCCCTGAGCCTAACAGTGTTGAAGTCGCAATAACCATTCCACACGGGAGTGGGGGCAAAAATCTCCGCTCACAGTAGCAATAGGAAATCATCCTTTGGACTTACTCGATTAAGATCCCAATAATCAACACACATCTTAACCTTGACATCTTTTTTAAGGATGAGAATACTGTTATCCACCCATTCTAGATATTTGACCACCTCTAAGAAAGCTGTCTCAAATTGTTTTTTTACCTCTCCTTTTTTATTTTCAACAAAATGTATGGCTTCATTTTTGTCAACTTTATTTCATGGGTTTACATTCTTGCTTCAAATGGTAACCGATGCACAACTATGTTTATTTTTAGCACTGACATGACTATGCAAAGATGTCCTCGAACTCTTCTAGTAATTTAACTAGCCTTTCTTTAAGTTCTGGGAGAAGGGATGCACTAATCCTCGTTTCCTTCTTATTTTATTTTATTCCTAAATTTACTGTCTCTATTGTCTCTTCTGAAGGTTGAATAATTTTTTCATTTTGTTCTATCGTCCTATTTATTTCTGTATGGAAATCCTTTTTGTCTTCTTTATCAGATGTGATTTCAAAGATAAAGTTATCAAAATCATACCCAGACTTAGAGTCATTAAGATTTAATTCATTATTAGTATTCCTAGGTAAAGTAAGTATAAAAGGAGAAAAAAAATTTACCAAGATATAAAAATTAAGAGAAAAATAATAGAATGAAAGTAGCAAGGAGAATTAAAAAATGAAAATAAATATGCACTTTATTTTATTAAAAATTATTTTAAAAAATTCAAAAAAGGAATCTCATGCTAAGATTTTCCTAAGACATTGGGAAAAATCGTAGGAAAATAATTATTTAGATTACTTTAATTGAGATGACAATTCATAAGTTTTTCAATTATTCAGATCTTGTCATAGTGGTAAAGGTGTGACCCATAAAGCTGCTTCATCATGAAACTCATTCTCGCTCACCATAGTCATCAATAAATTCCCTAACATTGTCTCCACATCTCATGGGTTTTCTACCGCTTCCATTCCCACATTAAAAAACCAATGCTTCTAAAGGTTTGCATTAGGAGAGAAAATAACATTTTTTTTTGTTGACGCCTCTTGATTTGCCAACCTTGCTAGTTGATGCTCCTTTTTCTCTTTTTGAATTTTCTTCCTATCTTCTTTAGTGATCTTGTATCCTAATCCAGGTCTATTGTTATTATTAGGAGGGAGAAGAAAGACATTGATTCCTTGTTCATGTTTTCCTAAACTTTTTCTTGGGGAATAGCTTGCCCTTATCATTTCTTTTGCTACCATCATAGTTGTAGTTGATAATCAGGGAGTTGGCATGACTAATCCTTCTCTAACATATATAGTATTCACTATCTCAAAGGTTTGGAAATAGCTTTCAAAGGCTTCTTCTACTGCTACGACATATGGGATTGAGACTGTTTTAATGATCAGAAGGTGTTCTTCCCCTTGAATTTCAATCTTCCCTTTGAGTTTATATCATCTTTCCTTTAGTGATGAATTTGACCTTCTAATGTAGAGATGATGGTACTACCCCAGCCAAATGTATTAATGGTCATTCCAATAACATGTTGTAAGCCGGTACCATTTCCATCACTTGAAATGTGATGTTAAATGTGACTGAACCCACTTGGATGGGTATAAAACCTTTCTTCTGATTTCATCAAAAGCATGTACTATCATAGAGCTAGGCTACATATATGTCTCAACAATTGGTAGCTTTTAAATGGTTATTTTTTGCAGAATATTTAGGGATGACATATTGTCCACCAAAACATTAGCAACAAAATATCCTTTACATTAGACTCATATATGTAAAGCCTTTGTATGCCCCGATCCTTCTCCAGGTATTTCATCATCAATGAAGAATATATAGTCTTCCATCACACTCCCAACTATATTGCTCAAGCTATCTATAGATATATTATGGAAAACATGTGCCTGATTTAGAACCTTAAGTAGTGCATTTTGCTGAGATTTTGAATTTAAGATCAAAGATAGCTGTGAAACTCTAGCTGGAGTTCTGTTCAATTGTTCAATCACCTTGTACTCACTTTGCTTAACTAACTTTAAGAACTCACATGCGTCATGCTCAGAGACTGATTTCTTTACTTCCTGTTGTAAGTCATTTTTATTGGTTGCATCTTAGAGCTTTCTGACTTTATTTCTTTCTTCCACCAATTCTCCTTCTTTACCTTTCTCCTTCCTATGCTTTTCAAGTTCATTTTTTCTTCAATTCTCTATTTCTTCTAGAGTATAATAATGACCACTTCTCATCATGCCACCTACTCTAGAAATATTGACCACTGATCCAATTCACTATTTGCTTGGCATATACCTTGATTTTGACTTATTATCTCACACTCATACTTCTAAGGCACTGCTTTTGAATCCTCATATTCGAAAGGAGCTGGTGTTTTTATTACAAGCTCTGGGACCTGTGAAGATTCGTCAAACTTTTCCCCTTTGGTTACTTCTGGCAAACATGATATTATAATAGGTGTTGGGATGGGAAGATCGATGACACCATATTCACATCTTCCTTTTTCTTTCCTTCTATCTCGAAGATCACAATTTTAGCATCCATCAACTTTTAAACTTTCATTTTGAACTGCAGGAATTCATCGATTGTATGATCTGACGCCTTAGCATGGTAGTCACAAAAAGACTCTAGTTAAGAGGGAGAATTGTATCCTGGTTGGCTTTTAAGAATTATTCTAATCTTGACCAAAATTTGAAAAAGTTGCTCCATAGGTATTTGAACTTCTCTACCCTTTCCTTACACTGATGAACCTCTTTTTCAATTACCGTGTTAATTTTGCCCTCATCATGGTTTTCCAAAGGGTTATTGTTCACATTAGGAGTTTTTTATTCTTGATTAAATCTCAACCATACTGCATTTAAAAGACTTTAAATCTTTCTTTTAAATACAATACAATTTTTTATAGAATGTTCAGATGTCCCTGCATGGTATTCACAATTTGCATTGGGATCATACCATTTGGGGTAAGGTGATTTTATTGGTTCCAATGGTATCAAGCACACTTATTGTCCTTATAATAGTTAAGGCAACAATTCTACATAAGTTATCAGGATATGATCAAATATTTCTATCCTCCTTTCCCGAAGGTAATTATTTGGTTTCCTCCTTGATTGGGTTGATTTATTCTATTGTTTGCTCCTTGAGCAAGTGTAGCAGCACCAGATGGAGTTGAATAAAGATCATTTTGAGAACTTATGAATTAGGAGTGTGATAAAGAAATTGATACATTTCAAGCTCTATATTTGCCACATAATGTGGAGGATTATGATAGTAATTTTCTTTAGGCTGTGGATATCCTCCTATCATGTGGGTTTCTCCTTTCTTTTTGCCTGAATATTGCATTTTTCAGTTGTTCCCTTCAATACTTCACTCCTTGATTTTTTCTTTTTTCATGCCTTGTTCAATCATTTCCTTAGCTAGAACCAAATCTGAAAAGTTGGTGGTTATGTTAGCTAGCAACATGTTATAGAATTGTTGTCCTAGTGTGTCCAAGAAATTAGATATCATCTCCTTATCCGTGAGAGGGGGACTGACTTGAGATGCTTTGTTCCTCCTCCTTTATGGATATTCCTTAAAAGTTTCATCTTTTTTCTTTTTCATAGCTCTTAGATCATCCCTGTTGGGTGTCATATCCATGTTATGCTTATATTGTTTCATGAAAGCATCTGCCAAATCTTTCCATCTTCAAATATGCGCGCATTCGATCTAGATGCATATACCACCTTATTGCTTGTCCGATAAGACTTTCATAGAAAACATGAATAAGTAATTTCTCATTACTGATATATGTTGTCATCCTACTATAATACATTGATAAATGACTTTGAGGATAAGATAAACCATCATATTTTTCAAAGTTCAAGTTTTGAATTTCAATGGTATGGTCATGTTGGGTACCAAGCATAGTTGGGATGCATCAGTGGTTTCATATCTATTAACTTTCTCAATAGCTTTTAAATGCTCCTCCAACCATTCTATCTTTTTTAAAATAGGTTTGAAACTAGACCTTTTGAAACTACTCTGCACCTTTGGGTCATCTAGGTCTAGTATTATTATGGGTTCTTCAGGAGTAGTAGGAGGCCTAGGATTGGTTTGAGCTCCACCCACTTGTGCTCCTTGTGATGCTCATTGATGAGGTTAATAAGCATAGATATTTTCATCTAGATGGATATTATTACTTCTTGCCCCTTCCTTTGGCTTTTATAGTGGGATAAAACCTGGTGAATGAATATATGGGATCCCTTACGACACCTATAAAGGGATGAGCTATTGGGATTCCTGATCCTGAGCGATTAGACACAATTTCTATGGTGTTCTTGTCTTTGAGTAATTCCATAAGTTGTGCCAATTGATTCCTCACTTCTAAAACTTCATCTAACCTATCCTTTATTTTGTCGATATCTCGTCTCATTTCTTCTTGGGCTTGGTCCTCCATGAGTTTAGTCTTTGACTAAGTCCCATAATGGTGAGTTAAGTTAGATATGTTTTTTTTTTGGAATTCGGGCTATGCTGACGTTCATTATGTTATATTTATTTAAAATTAGAAAATATTTTTTTATTTACTCCTTTCCATGAAATTATGTCAAAGCATAAAAGATATTAGTACCAAATATTTTTACACCAGGAGTTGAATAAGCTAAGAAGCATAAAGAGGAGCACGAATTATAAGATCATTTTGTTCAATAATTCTAAATGGGTTTGGAATGGATTAGGTCAAGTTACCTAAACATGTGAATAGTATTATTGAGTTCTATTCCTAAGAGTACATACCCACCTTATTTCACCATGGCTTTAAGGTTCCCATACTATGAGTCATCCCACTATCACCCACAATCTGGATTAGCGGGTTCTTTTGATCAATACTTGGATAAAAGACAGTATGAATGAAGATTTTTTAGAAGGACCTACTGTAATGGTTAAAATTTTAAACAGAAAACCGTTTAATTTGTAACGACCCCACCTGCATAGTCTTACGACAGCTGGTCTATTGGGCCTTTTCTCCCGTAGGTGGACCGAAGTCCCAGCCCTCAATCCGGCAGGCCGCCACAGTACTGGACTGCCCTCGCGGGCCCTCCAGCAGGATTTGTTTATTTGGCTCCCAAAGGAGTCGCCTACCCAGATCGAACATCTGACCTCTCCCTTAAGAGAGCCAGCGAGCACAATCCAGTACCAGAAATGGTACTGGATTGTGCTCGCTGGCTCTCTTAAGGGAGAGGTCATGTGTTCGATCCGAGTAGGCGACTCCTTTGGGAGCCAAATAAACAAATCCTGCTGGAGGGCCCGCGAGGGCAGTCCAGTACTGTGGCGGCCTGCCGGATTGAGGGCTGGGACTTCGGTCCACCTACGGGAGAAAAGGACCAATAGACCAGCTGTCGTAAGACCGTGCAGGTGGGGTCATTACATAACTAATATTGATAATTGATAGTGTATAGTGTATAGTGATAAAAGTAATGTGGATAAATGCTGTAAGTAGAGAATAGTAAATAGTATATCTCAAAAATTTACTGAAGAGATTATTTTTATGGTTTTATGAGATAAAAAATTGAATTAGAATCAAATGTTAAGAGTGAGGGTGCACCATAGTTAAAATGAGAGTGGTCACACTAGATTATATTATATATATATGGACAGGTGTGTGTATGTGTAGAAACTTCTCTACCTTTCTTCTTGCTTCATCATCCACGCCTATCATCATCTTCACCACCAAAACTCCTCCTTTCACCTTCTTTTCAAAAATTCAACTAAAATTTAAGAGGATATCACATCTAGTTATGGATTTTTAAAAGAATAAGCTAGAAAAGGGGAGATTATCAACAAGTGATTAAAGAAAAAAGAGGAAAAAGAGAGAAGAAGAGAGATTTTGAAAGAGGTATGTGCTTTTGTATTTTAATTTACAAATATTTGAATTTCTATGAATTTTAATATTTGAATTAGTTGATTGAGTCATCTATAATGAATTATTATTGAAAAGCATTGGTTAAATGGATTGATGAGTAAAAAATGAGTTAAAGGAACATGTAGTAATGAGTATGATTCTTAATTCAATCATTATAAGAGCTGAGTGGTTTGATGTTGTTTTTAGCCATGAGTGATGGTTAAAGATTGATTAATCGATGTTTGAGGTATTTAATATAGACTATTTTCATGTCAAAAAAACCAGTTTTTGATTCATTTTTATCATAGATCTTGAGTATATTGTGCTTAAGTGGTTGAGTGTATGAAACACAGAATTTTGCCAGACACTGCCAGTGACATGGCCATGTCACTGCGCGTGCCAATGATGTTGTGTTTCAATATTGGAGACACGACTAAGAACACGCCCCAGTGACACGCCCATGTCGTTGGACGTGTCAAAGCTTCTGTAAAATAGGCAAGTGACACGGTCATTGATATGCCCATGTCGTTGGGCATGTTACTTGAAGAATTTTCCTAAAATAGTTCTTTTCCTTGTCTTTCATTTGTGATTTTGGCCTAAATGACTATAAGGCCTCAAAGTGTAAAAGATTTTTGAAATAAACCCTAACAAGTAATGCAATAAATTTTGAATATATGATAAATATGTGTAATACCAAGTGTTGATCAAAGAATTATTCCATTGAAGTGATATACATAATTTAGTTTTAATCAAAACTAATGAATTACCCAAACCATACTGATTTTAGATGTAGCTTTGGATTAAATGGCTAACCAGAGAAATGATAGCCATAGTGATGGTGGGCACCTTGTGCCATTAATGGACACATTGTGTCATCAGTGACAGTGGGCATAATTGCCATTATATATTCTTGAGATTTGGCATTAAAATTGCTGCACTAACCCATTATCCAAACCTATGACCTGAGTTTAGTGTATATGGGCATATTTAATGAAGTTATCTAAATTGAAAATATATTTGAATGTGATGTTATGAATAATGAAAGAAATACAAAATAATAATATAAGTCAATTACTTAAAATCGACTTACTGTGTTACAATGTAAAAGTGATTGGTAATGTATATATTAATGTTTACAAGTGAAAGTTCAAATGCACATAATAGAAATGTTATGCTCAAGTTATTGAATTGATCAATAACTTTCTAAGTGTTATAATAATTGAAAGTGTATATAATTATATAAGATACAAACCCCAAAGTATAGTACTAAATTTAAGTGCCAAAAATTATAGATTGAACGAAATTATCCTATATGTAAAACTGAAAAGTAAGACTTATAGAAAAATAAAATAAGTGGATTATGAGCAATGATAACCAATGAGAAAGTAAGTCTCAAATAAAATGATTCATAAAGAAAAAAGTTGTAATACCGAAAGTATAGTATAGCATGATAACTTTTATAAAGTTAAAGTTATTATTTTGTGTAATCTAAATATTATGTTAATTTGTTATTAAAAATAGTTAATATATTGAAATATTTCTTAAAACTGAGTGTTGTTACTATATTTTCGTAAGTATTTTTCTTTAATATTAAGTGACAAAATATGTTTATATAAGTACCACTAAGCTTTGTTTAGTGTGCTAGAATTATTTTCTAACACGCAGGTAGTATGTCATCGGAGCAAGTTAAGTAGTGAAATTATGGACCTCAGAAATTATCTACAGTACATATAGAGATCTTTTATATTTTGTACTCATAAGTTATGAAATGTATATATATAATTTTATTTGGTTATTTGAAAGATTGTACAAATTTGTAAACATAAAAGGAATATATGTATTTAGAGGATGAAGTTTGAGATTCTAATGAATGATTATCAAATAAAGCAATGTATTATATATTTATTTGATTTGACAAACTTATGATGGTTCTCTGATTTATAACTAGTATTTGGATTATTGGAGGTATTGGAGATTGGTTTAAATGTTGAATTTATAAGTGTTGTATTATACAGATTGTATTATTATTTGAAAATTTTTGTTAATAACACTTTGAAAGGAAATTTTGCCGATGAAATGATAAGAGTACTGACAATATATTGAGTAACATTCTCTGAAAGTTCTAATGAGAATTGTCAGAGGATGTTACACCTACCGGATTTCCCATGGAGGCATCCCTACTTCATCCTCATACTAAGCCTAATATGGTAATAAGTTGCTTCCTTACCTTTAAGTGTGTGTGTAATAAGAGACTTGTTGGTTGAAATATAACATTTTTCTTTTAAAAGCATACAAAGAGATAATAGTTAATAAATTTTAAAATACAATAAATAAATAAAGCATAAATATCATAATAATACATATAGCCTAACCCCTCTGTTTAATAACTTACTAATTTTCCAGTGGAGACGACAGTTGTGGCATATGGGGCGATACAGAAGTCGGCAAATATATAAATTTAATTTGTTTTGTCAGCTCTTATTTAGTTGTTACTTTTGTATGTATTATAAGTCACCATCAATTAATTATAAGGTTCGATTGGACACCTATTAATAGTCTGCATCTTCAGAAACAAGGTTTGGAGGGCTATGTGTATGATATGAAAAGCACCCTACAATGCCCAAAATTAGTACTATAATTATTATAATATTTTATTATTTTAATTATTTTATTATTATAAGAAATTATATTCACTGTCTGAATATAAATTATGATTATATTTTCTTATTCTTATTTTTTGACTATTCTATCCACTCTCAAGAAATAATTTTTTTCTATTAAATTTATTATTTTATTTTATTATTTTTAATGATCTTATTGCCCTTATGGGCATATATTTTATTTATTAATTAATAATTTAGTCCTTACATTTACTGCTTGAATATAAAAATTTTATGACTTAATACTTATTAAATTTATGATTATTATTTTTTTAATATGTCCAGTCCCTGGACACAAGTATTCTAGTTTTACATTTTTATTAAATATTTTTTTATATATTCTTGATTTTTTTATAATTTATTAATATACATTTTTTAAGTGGACTTAAATTCAAAATTTAATTTCGGTCGCCTACATATCCGCTTGACGGAATCAAAGTCCTTGTAGTTCAAATATAGATATTTTTTTTATATTCCTTTATATTATTATTATTATTATTATTATTATTATTATTATGATGTCCACTTCCTATACATAAGCATTTAGATATATTTATTTATTTATTTTATAATTACTATTGTATTTAAAAATTATTTTTAATTTATTATTATTATGAATAACTATTTTCACTTTCTATATATAATTAATAATTATATTTTTTAGTATTATTCACATATATTTATTTAAATGTTATTTTTTATTGATTATGGTATATGTTGTCTTAATAAAAATAATTCTTAGTTTTGTTCTAGTATAATATCTATTAAATCCTTTTTAAGTTATTAACTAATTAAGTAAAATATACAAAATAAAATCTATTTTTTTATGAATTATTTATATGATAATTTGTAAGATATGAATTAAAAGTAAATAATAATAATAATAATAATAATAATAATAATAATAATAATAATAATACTTGAGCTAATGGGTTTATCAATTTAGATCATATTTAAAAAAAATATTAAATTCCATCTCAACGACACAATAAATCAAGGAGTAAAATTTAACAATAATATAATTATTTTAATTCTATGAATTTGTTTTGTATTTTATATTTTAATCCATTTAATACAAAACAATATCTAAAAAGTTTGATAAGACAATATTCAATTGGAAAGAAATTTGCAAAGTTCTTTTAAAAAAATAATAACAATAAAATATAAAAGAAAGAAAAAAGAAAAAATTAATAATAAAAAAGGGTCATCATGACCAAGGTGTGCACTGTAACTTCAGGTTACAGTGCCCATCTACACCTTTGAAATTATTTAGAGAGTTCGTAACCCCTATAAAAAGACTGAAGTCTAAGCATTGAAAATGATAAGTAAAATAAATAAATTAATTATTAAATAAATCAATGAATAAAGTAAAAAAAAATAGCATGAAAGAATACAGTAAAATTCTAATTTTTATTGCTAAAAAAAGGTGTCTAATTTTCAGATGCTTGTTTTTTTATATATATATTGATTTAATATATTTGAATAACTTTTCTTTAAAATAGGCTAAGACACATCATCTAACCCTAGTTATATATAATTTTCATTCTTTGTTCAGACTCTTTATCTTATTTAGCTTCTCACCACATTACCATTTTTCATTCTTTTTCTTTACTCCTTTGTTTTTTTTATTCCCACAATATAACATTTTCTCTAGAATTTTATATTTACACATATATGTATGCTTTGATCCAAACCCTTAATACCTATTTCAACTCTTTGGCTCATCATTCACAGTACATGTCAAGGTAAAATAAAAATTTCTTTTCATTTTCTTCTTTAGTTTTTTTTTTTCTTTTTTATTTATTGCCTCTTTTTTTTGCTAAATCTCTAGTACCTACATATTAGTTTACCCATCTATGTGTTTTTAATTTCATTTTGTGCTACATTTTTTTTTTATTAAAATAAAAAAGAATTCATACACTATTTGTTATATCAAATGTGTGTGCTTGTGAATATCATAGTTATCTTATGAATTTAAGTATTTGCGCTTATTATGCCTTTTTTTCTTATAAACAAGATAAATGATGTAGTCACTATATGAATACATCTTACTTTTTAATTCATATGCATTTGTTTTGAAATTATAGTAAAAAGAAAAGTCAAAATAGACAAATAAATAAATAAATTATCATAATTCAATAAAGTAGTAACATGGTTCTTGTGCCTCAATTGTAGAGAAAATGAATACAACTTTATACTATTTTCGGCTTAAATATTTAAAGGTTTATCAAGTACGATTTATGTACTTGATAAATCTTCAGTTTTTTTTTTTTTACAATTTCCTCTATTAAGAAATTACTTTTGATTTTTTTTCTTTATTCTCTTTTGTTCCTCTTTGCTTTGTATTTCTACTATTTTCACTCCATTTCTATTTTTCTCTCCATCTTTTTTTGTGTCTTTCGTTTTATATCTCTCTTTTTTTTTAATTTTCTATGTGATTTTTTTTTTCTTTCTGGCTATTTTATTTATATGAATTTTCTGATTTTGTAAGTCTTAATATTTTAAATGCTCTTAATATTTTAAATGCTTACTTTCAAATTTTTAAAATTATTGGTAAGAACACTACCTGTTCTTATCAAATATTCAAGTTTTTATTTCTCTCTCCTTTTTTTTGCTTCTTCTACTAAGAAACTTACTAATGTTTTCTCTCATATTTCTGTGTTTTTTTTCTATCTCCCTTTTTTAGTGTATCTCTCTATCTATTTATAGTGAAATAACTTTGAAACTTTGTTTTTTCTTGTTACTTTCAATTTGTCTTTTGTATTTGGAATGTATTTTTCAAGATAATGTAATTTGTGTAATCTATTTAAATTTTTATTATATTTGTACTAAAATGAATTAATCTATAACTTGCAAGAGGATATTCAAGTGATTAAAATTTTTCAGCAAGTTAATTAACTTGGTAAGCAGCTAGGCATATTAGAATAAAGGAATAGTATTTTATGGATTGATGAAAGATTGTTGTTAAGTTTAACTTATTTAGTTCAAAAATACGATTATCTAAATATATTGAGGTAGAATAGTTTAAAATAATAATAATAATAATAATAATAATAATAATAATAATAATAATAATAATAATAATAATAATAATAATAATAAAGTTCAAAATATGGCTATTGTTGTCCTATAATTACTACTTTTTTCGATCAAATATATGCAAAGGACGAAAGTAAAAAAATGAATAAGATATTTGTTAAAAAAAATAAAAAAAGGTTAGTTGTTCATTAATTGCGTTTATTAACAATAACTTTTAAGCAAAATTTAAATTTATGATATAAAAAGGGTAATAAAATAAAATCTTTTAATTTTTATGTATATAAATTAAAAAATAAAAGCATTTCCTTTTTAAATTAAAAAAAGAAGAACAAGAACCAAATAACCCATATTGGCATTATTTTTGAAGTGAGTATATTAATTAGTTAGAGGCTTTTTATGAATTAGTATAATGGTAGTTCGATATAAATTAACCATGGAAATAAGTTTAAAGTAAACAATGTTGCTTGTTATTGGTTATGTATGTTAGGTCAAGGTAGTCCAAGGGAAGATAATTAGGGTTTTGGTGAAGAAAAGAAGTTTGGACGGGTTTTGGAACTAAGGAAAGGTTAACATGTATTTTAATTACTTGAGCTTTTGTTAAATGTGATTTGGCATATGGTATATTATTTCTTTAAGATGTGGATATTCCCATAACCTATGCATTGTGACATAGTTATGTGATTAGTGTCACATTGGACACTTTTCCAATATAAAATTAATGTTATACTTGAAATTTAGGAGGTATGTAAGATAAGCCATTGTAGAATGGCTATTGCTATATTTATGTGTATAATGTATAAAATGTTAAACATGCTAAAAAATTATTAAAAAATATGAAAAATGAAAAATGTGACAAGAAATGAGGAAGAAGATGTGAAAATTATGAAAGAAAGAGTAAATTTGATAAAAGTTGAAAATGTGATAATGGGATGACAATATGAAAGGAAAATATGATATTGTGTATTTATGACCTATACAATAAATTGGGCAGTACTATTGAGATTGATTATACATGTATTGATAGACCTGAGCAGAACTAGGTCTTGTCTTGAGTAGAGTTAGGTCATGAGAATGAGAATGATAACGAACCCGAGCAGAGCTAGGTTATTAGGCCTGGAAATTTATATAAGGGTTATTAGGCCCAATGTGTGTATGTGTGAATGCGTGTGTTAATGAGATTAAATATATATATATATATGGTGAATGAATTATACAACAAATGATAATTATCTTGATTCTGCAAACTACACTATGAGGATAAATTTTATGTATATATGTTGTTTTTAAATATGTATCACTAAGTTGTATGCTTAGCATGGTTATATGAATTGCGCATGTGAGAGAATTACTTATCAGATGAATTCATGTTATGGGTAATTTTTGGAGATCTTGGGTGACATAATACCAACAGTGTCATTTGCATACGTGTAAAATTTATAAGTATTTTAGTTTATGTATAATGATTTTCAACACTTGTGTATTAAATGAGGAATTGAGATTATGGTGTGTATATATATATATAAGTATTTGATTAAGATAAATAATTTGAATATGTTTTGATTATGTTTTGGAGAATTAGAAGGATTTGTGAATGAAATGGAACTATTAGGAGTGTTAAATTTTTATTACAGGTTGTGATGTTCATATTTGGGATTTACTGAAATTACAAACAAAACTCTGGTGAATTTTTCTCAGAGATTTTTCATTAATAAATGATATTTTAATATTTTAATTACTTATATTTATATTGGTTTATCTAATAAATCATCTTTAAAGAAATAAATTATCTTATTAAAAATTATGGTAAATTTTCTAATGATTAAAATAGTGATATTCTTGTATTTTGTATACATATTTTACATATATATAGTGTATGTATTATATGTATACATAGTATAAGGGTGTTACAGTCAAAATTAGATTTTTTTTCCGCTCAAGTTTTTCTATTTTCTTAAAATAAATTTAGGGTAACAACTCTAAAAAATCAAATTTTCAAAACTAAGCCAATAACACTTCCCAAACTTATTGAAGAGCAAACTCTGCACTTTCACATGAAGTTGAACCCAAAAGAGCATTTTGGTTTCTTGTGTCACAAACCACCTATGCTTTAGGACTAGTTTGAAATTTCAAACAAGTAAATCATCTTATGCTTTATGCCAAAAAATTTCTTTCTCACACTTGCCATCTACGGCAATAGAAAATTTTGCTCCAATTCTTGCTAAGTATGCTAGTCAGTCTTCCTATAAATGCCTGCTTGGCTAAGATAAGATAATAAGTTAAGTATGATGGAAGAGTATATAAAAGAATAAGAGAGTTTGGAAGAATGATTGAAAGGTTCTATCACTTGAAATTTAGAGATCTAATTAATAATGAAGGGCTAATATGAAATTTAGTGACCTAATTAATAATGAAAGGTTTGAGAAGTTAGAGCATCAAAGGATAGGTATATGAATAATTACAACTCGTAAAACGTTATTAATTAAATAATTAATAATTAATGGGTGAAAATTTTAAGAGTCAAGAACTTTTGTCTATAAATAAAGATATCTAAATAGGAATTTTTTAGCTCATAAAATTATATATACAAAAATAGCTAGTTTGAATTGAAAGAAAATGTTTAGATTTTTTTTTTTTACTACAATGGTTTATATTTTTTTTTCTCATTAAAGTGATGTAGGTAATCTCTTTTTTTTTATAGCAAATGAGAAATTTATATATAATGGACAAATGAAAAAGTTTAATTCAACACAGATTATCAATATTATTAGAATTTCTACATATATTATACAATAGTAAGTAATTATCTCTGCTACAACTTAATCTATTATATCTAATTTTTGATGAGTTTACTATAAAATATATAGTCAAATGATCTTTTTCAGTCTTTAATTATTTGTTCATCTATATTTTTGCTTAATAAAAATATATTTTTATAAAATTCATCCTTTCTTTATTATAAGGTTTTATAAAAATATCCGTAAGTTGGTTTTGAGTAACAATGAACTCCAGAACCACATTATGATTTTGAATATTGTCTCTTAAAAATGATGCCTTATATCTATATGTTAGGACTTAGAATATTAGATGAGATTTTTGGATAGATTTATAGTACTAGTGTTGTCACAATTTATGGGAATGTGATTAACCTCTAGCAATTATTGCTATATCCATAAGACTTGTGTGCAATAAAAGCAAGATGCAATATATTTGGCTTCCATGTAGATAGAACAACTGAAACTTGTTTCTTGCGAAACCAAGAAACTAGGTAATCATAAAGAAAATGGCACGCTTCAGTTGTGCTCTTCCTATCAAGGAGACTACTGGCAAAATCAGCATTCAAAAATCTTAAGATGTTAAAGGATGTTTTTCTAGGATACCATAAGCATACATGCAACGATCCACCAAAGTATTTAAAAATCCTTTTTGTGGCATTCAAATAAGACTCTCTAGGACTCGATTAGAACCTGGCAAACAAACAAACTCTAAACATAATATCCAGCCTAAATGCGGCAAGGTAAAGAAGGGATCCGATAATAATTCTATATTTCTTTTAATTAACCTTCTTACCATTCTCATCTTTGTCCAACTTCAAGGATATGCTTATTGGCGTCTCGTTAGCCTTGCAACCATCCTTCCCAAACTTCTTAAGAAGCTCCTTGGTGTACTTGGATCTGTTGATGAAGATGTCATTCTTGCATTGCTTGATTTGTAAACCAAGGAAGAACTTGAGCCCACCCATCATGCTCATCTCAAATTCCCTAGTCATACAATTAGTAAACTCTTAGCATAAGCACAACTGCACAAGGCCTCATTAGTCTCACTGAATATTATATCATCTATATAGATTTGGATAATAAGAATGTCATGTAATTTTTTTCTTAACAAAAATTGTAGTGTCCACTTTGCTTTTTGAAAAATTATTTTCTAAAAGATATGAATAAAGCCTTTCATACCAAGCTCTTGGAGCTTGTTTTAAACCATATAAGACTTTAGTAAGTTTGAAAAAATTATTAGGAAATTTATTATCCTCAAAACCCTGAAGGTTGATCAACATAAACTTCCTCATTAATGAAACCATTCAAAATGCACTTTAACATAAGTTCATATGACATGTAAATACAAGAAGAATAATAATTTCTTCTAATCTATCTATGAGAGCAACTATCTCATTAAAGTCAATATCTTCTTCTTGGTTATACCCTTTGGCAACCAATCGAGCTGTTGTCCCTTGTTGGCAACCAAGAAAGTGGGTGAAATGGCACTTTTGAATATTTTGGGTGAAATTAAAATTGCTTGGCAAATAAAATGAGAAGGAAGAGAGAATTAATACAAGTAATTTATAGTGGTATGTATTCTCAAATCCTATGTCCACTCCTCAACATCTAGATGAGTATTCCACTATTTTTGAGTTTTTATAAGTTAAACTCTAACTTGGTATTTTTACAAGCTTATAACAAACTTTTACAAGGTTTGAGACTTTTCCTTACAACCCAACAAGAGACTTTTCCAAGATTCACTCTCTAACATAGTATTTTACAAGCTCATACTAAACTTACAAAAATGGTGTTTATTGCTCACACTCAACACTTAAGAATAATTAATGAATTTTAAAGAAAATGGCACAAGAAAAAATTTACAAGAGTTTGGCTATAATCAATACAATTAGTTGTCAAAAATGGTAGTGGGAAGGAGTACTTATAGCCTCCAAGCTCAATTTTCCCATTGGAAACATGTGATGGCAAGATTAATGCTCAACTACTATATCTCTTGCATTAAATGCTTGTTACAGTGCTTTTTCGGTCAAATGCCATCAAGTCTGATCAGGAAATAGAGAGTACGGGTGAACATGGCATGGTCCAGTCAAAAAGATTGATCTTACATCTAATGTCTCTCCAACGGCTAGTACATGGGGTAATCCTCAATTAGGTTGGCAAGTAATGGTTGAATTTGACATGCCCTGGAGATGCAGTCCAGTCAAACTTATCTTTAGTCTGGTCGGCATATTTGAAGTTTAGGCTTCTCCATTTTAGTTCATTGTTACTTGGAACATTCTTAGTGGGTGTTTAATCCGTGCCCTATTATTCTCTAACAAATTTGAACATTCCAGCCATATTATTAAATGGTTCGATCGAGCTTTTTTATTCGATTGACACTCTCGAGATCCTTATTGGATATTTTGGCATCCTTCACTTGAGCCTGGTACGGTTGGACCCCACATTGGTTAGGACGGTATATCTTATCTTGCTAAAGATTTGAGAGCGACAGCTCAACGAGAACCTTACTAGATAAAATATGATTTTCCTTCAATGATTTCCTAAATGGACTAACCTTGGTCAGTTCAAGATGTTGTGGTCTATTGAACAATTAGGATCAATAATGGCTAGGATCCTTATTGTATCTTTTTTTATCGAGAATTTGTGTTATGTCCCGGATAGTCCAGTAGTGGTCCAGACGGGATTAAGCTATTTTTATCAAAATTCTAAGTTTTACAAATTTCTTGTACATGGATACTTGATAACATAATTAGTTCTATTCAATTTGATTGTCTAAAATCAAAATAGAGTTGGTATGCCAAGGAATTGGTATACCATTTGCATCCAATAATTAGATGGTCCTTAAGTCTATGAATCTAAGGACTAGATCCCATATTTTTTTTCTCAAATTAATTGAGCTACTCTTGCATTGCAATCACCCAATATTCATCATTTAGAGCATGCTCTATGGTCTTTAGCTTTATTTGAGAAACAAAAGCTATACTAGATTAAAGATATATAAGCTTAGAATAAGTGCATACACCCTTAGAGTTATCTCCAATAATGAGCTCCTTAGGATGGTCCTTGAAATATTACCACTCCTTAGGGAGCCTCCTCTTTGGAATTCTCTTGATGCTCTAATGGTTGTTGAGGTGGCTTGTCTTTATCTTGCTTTGGGAGATCATTCACCTCAAGCTTCTCAAAGGAACCTATAAGATCATAAAGCAAACTATCTTCCCTAAGATCAAGCTTAGAGGATTTATTAAAAATAACATGTATAGACTTTTCTTGTACTAAAGATCTTTTATTAAACACCCCATAGGCTTTGATAGAGAAGGAATAATCTAAAAAGATACTTTCATCCGATTTAGATGAAAATTTCCTAAGATTATCCTTAGTATTCAATATGAAACATTTGCATCCAAACACTTTTGAGTATGAGACCCTGAGTTTTCTACTATTCCATAGTTCATAAGAAGTTTTATCCATTAAAGACCTTTTTAAAAACTTTATTAGGAAGATAGCATGCAGTGTTGACAGCTTCAACCCAAAAGTATAAGGGAATCTCATATTCATTAAGCATAGTTCTAGCCATCTCAACCAATGCTCTATTTTTCCTCTTTACAATATCATTTTGTTGTGGTGTCCTAGGTGCAAAATATTTATGTGAAATATCTAGTTTATTACAAAAGTTTTTAAAATCTTTATTTTCAAACTCTCTACCATGATCACTCTTAATAGAGGTAATCATATAGCCTTTTTCATTTTAAAATTTTTTTACAAAAATTTTAAAAGCATTAAAGGCTTCATTCTTATGAGCAAGGAAACTAACTCAAGTGAACCTAAAGTAATCATCTATAACAACATATACATATAGCTTTCCTCTTACACTAGCTAATTCTATTTGGTCTAAACAAGTCTAAATGTATTAACTCAAGAGGTCTAGAAGTACTTACAATAGTCTTTGGTTTGAATAACTTTTGTGTTACTTTCCAAGTTGTTATGATCCATATGCCTTGTCTTTATGGGACTTCACCTTGGGTAGACCATCCGCTACCTCCTCCTTGCTTAGACATTGAAGTTAATCCATGCTAGCATTCCCTAATCTTCTATATCATAGCCAAGGATCATTGTTAAAGGATAGTAAACACTTAAAATTCTCATTAGTATCATGAGGTAAATTAATTTTATAGGTATTGTCAATTCTTTCTCTTCTAAATATAACTTGTCCATCATGAGATGAGACAATGAATCGATTGGAGTCAAAATTGACTTTATATCATTTATCATACAATTGACTTACACTTAATAAATTGTGCTTCAAACAATCAACTAACCATACATTGTCAATAAGATTCTTACCACATGTACCAATGGAACTAATACTTATAATTTTACCTTTTACATTGTTTTCAAAGTTACACTTCCACCCTTTCTAATCATTAGGGTTGTGAAGAGTTTGGCATTACTTATCATGTGCCTTAAGCATATACTATCTACTCGCCAAATGCTTTCTTTTGATGTAAAATTGAGGCACTCCTACTAAAACAAAAGGCATTTACTTCTTCTTAGGTACCCAAATGTACTTTGGTCCTTGGGAGTTAGTCTTGGAAGGATCCTCAAGTTTGAGGTGAGCCTTCCTAACATAACAAAAGATATTAATATGCCTAAATTTCAAGCAATAGTAGAATTGGTATATGGGTTTAGCTCTTTGCATCCTCTTCTTAAGTTATTTGGGAGGATGATGTCAACTATAGCTACATATAACTATGGTCATAATTTAGTTAATCGGAACTATCAGTTTTGGTTCATGAAAATCATGAACCTTAACCTTAACTGACAAAAGCTGATTTGATTAAGATTTAGGGCATTAAAAGATGGGCCGATTATGGTTCTGATTTTGATTCTGGTTTAAATCGTCGATTCAAATCAATTTTGCTAATTTATTATTTTTAATAAAAGTAACAATAATTGATAATATTTTTCATGAGATTACATACTTAAGTCATAAATTTGATAATATAGTTAAATTCAATAATATTAATTATTAAAAAATAATAACAAATTAATAATACTAATAATAATAATTATTATTATTATTATTATTATTAGTAATAATAATGGTAACAACAATGACAAATTTTTGCAAATATAATTTTTTCATTATAAATATATGTATTTAACTACATAATTTTAGATATTTAATATTGAAATTGAAGTGTAAAACAAATTTAAAAATTAACTCTGAGATTTTAATTTTCAATTAAAAATTATATATTTTTAATATATAAATTAAAAATTAATATATGTATTGATATTATATATTACAAAATAGTTTGATAATATTCTAATACATTTTGTAAATAGCTGGTATTAAGAATTATATTTTTGTAATATTTTATCAAAATAGTTTCATAAAGAACATTTTTATAATTTTCAAAGTTTTTTATTAAATTTATAAAATCTAAAAGTATGACCTTTTTTTTATCACAATTATAACATTCTAATCTTTATATGCTGTATTTTTCTTTCTAAAGATTTTCTTATTGCTATATTTTTTTAGATTTATTATATTTAGATTTTTTATAATATTCTTCTTTATGAAATTTTTTTCTATAATTCTTTTTAAAGGATTTTTTATAACTTATAGAACATTGTCCTTGACAACTTTTATAATCTTAGGTTATACTATAATCGAATTGCACAATGATCCTAATTCTTGTCTAGTTTTTCTCATTTCAAATTTTAAAGATTTATGTAATTTTATATCTTGACAAAGTTTTAATCATTCTTTTTAGACTATACTGATCAGTTGACCATATGTCAAAAAAGTTATAAGGAACTAGATTTCCATATTCATGTTTTGAATGATTTCTAACACACTTTCTCCTAGGAAGAAAGGTAATCCTGCAAGAAATTTCAGTTAGAAATATTGTATTATAAATCTAAAAATCACTAAGTTTTTTATACCAGAGGTTACTTAGTAATTCAGCATTTTTATTTTTTAAATAAGTTAGATCTCCTATGAAATAAAGTGATATAGTCAGAATAAGTGTTGTCACTGCATCCTGAATAGTATCATCATATTCATTTAAAATAGGTGTTTGTTGTCCCAAGATGGCAACCAAGAGGGGGGGTGAATTGGTTTCCTCAAGAAGTAATGACAATTTAAAAAACTCAACAAACAAGAAATGCGGAATAGAGAGTTGGTTGAGTGATGGAAGAAAGAAAGAACACACAAGATTTATAGTGATTCGGATTTACTTCAATCCTACATCCACTTCCTTAACAACTTGTTAAGGTTCCACTAATCTTTGAAGTTTTTACAAGCTCACTTCCAACTTTGGTGTTTTCACAAGTTCACACCTAACTTCACAAGTGTTTTTCTTAGGCTCACACTTACAACCCAAACAAGAGTTTTACTAGGCTTACTCTCACAACCCAAGTGTTTCCCAAGCTCACACTCAAACTTATACAATGGTGTTTTCAATGCTAACACCTAACATTCATTACAATTCAAATGCAAGTTTAAGTAAAAGAAAATTTGTTGCTTGGCTATGAAAATCTTTTCTCAATGTTGTCTCTTTTTTGTTTTCTCATAAAAACATTGTATTTATAGCCAATGTGGTCTTACTAGCTGTTATTGATGTTGAGAATAAAGTCTTGGCAGCTTAGACCTTCTTTACTTAAACTGTCCGAAGCTCTTCGCGGTCGCCCTTCATACCAGGATGGTCGCGCTCATGCTTCATGCGGTCGTCCTTTTAACAAGGGACGGTCGCTACTTTTGAAAAAGCTTCAACGGTCGAATTTTATTGCTCTGCAGCTAGAATCTTGCCCATGCTGTGTTTGTCGGACCGGTTCTTGCCCATGCTATGTTTGTCGGGACGGTCGCGCCAAGCAAAGGTGCGGTCGCCCTTTTTGAATATTGAAGTGGGATTACAACGGTCATGTCACGTGTCATTCTCTGACAGAGCAAAAGAGATGTCCGCCATAATTTGAATCTCGCGGTCGCCCTATGTAGCATCTCGCGGTCGAACTCAGATTCTCGCGTCGAACTTCTGGACGCACCTGAGGACGCGAACACTACTGTCTCTTTAAGCAATTTCTTCTTGAATTAGTAGGGCGGTCGCGACTCTGAGTGGGCGGTCGCTAATCTGGTAAGCGAGGTCGAGTTATTCACCGTTCTTGTCACCGCGAACCTTACTATGATTGTAATGATTTAAATTCCTTGAGTAGCGGTCATTCACATATTGGGACGGTCGCTATTCCTCATGAGCGGTCGCGACTGAGGTCGAACTTATGACCGCGAAACCTACTGTGATAAGGTTTCTTCTTGTAATTGCATGAAGCGGTCGTATACAGGTGAGGTGCGACCGCTATAAGTGTTCTGTTCACCTTTATTAGAAGCAACCTAATCCTGCAACAAGATTTCTTAAACACAAGTTAAATAGATCATCCATTTGATTTGTCAAGGATCAAAATTAAGATCATTTGTCTAACAGTGTTCCATCCTCTTAAGTTTTAATTGCATTTAAAATTTTTAAATGTTGTTCATCCGTAAGATGATTATCCTACCGATCTTTTAATTGTCCTGTGAAGCCGACTATAATTAATTCTGCTATAGTTCTATCAAATGTATTAGTTTGGGTTCTATAAGCATTGGCAGCCATAGTCATTTGTTGTAGAAGACTAAGGATGTTATATTCTGATAGGTTATTTATATTCCATTCATATACTGATGAAGCATTGTATTTATAATATGATAATACATTGGGTATTTCTATAATACCTAAATCTGGTGTAAAAATTCTAGGTACTATAAACTGATTATGAACTATACGATTTATTTCTAGATTTACAGTTTTATTAAAAGATTCAAGATCTTCAGTTTTAGGACTGAAATTTCCTCCTGATTATGAATATTGATATTGTATTACTATACTAATTATTTTATATTGTGGTGTATCTTGAACTACATCGTTTGATTTAGAAGTTGATTCAATTTTACTAAGTTGATCTTAAATTGCTTTTGCGAAGTCAGAATCTCTATGTTTCTTAACCTCTTGTTGTCCCGATTTAGAAATTTGAAAAGGTTTAAAAACATGATTTTTTAATTTCTTTTCTGATTTTTCTTCATTGGGTTTGACTATTTCTTTATTTTTAATAGAATTTTCTATTTTGTTTAACTGTTTTTCTATACTGTGTAAATGTACATTACAAAAATTATTCTGCTCTAAGATTTTCCTATTTGGATCATCATCAGTAATAGTTTTAAATTGTGTGGCTTTAGTTTTATAGAACCACTATCCTCAGGGATAACTAAATAGTATTCCTAAGGTTTTGAGAAACCATCAAGTTTAAAAAACCAATTTTTAGGATAGGCAGTGCTAATAATTTCTCATGGATTCTGATACATGAACCCATCTTCTATTATTAATTTTGTATCCCTAAAAGTTTTTATAAATCATTTTTATTTTAATTGAAAACTATAATTTGAAGAAATAATTTGAGTTGGTTGTGAAACTGCCAACTCTGGTTTTAAAATATTTATGGCCATGACATTTGAAGAAGAAGATTCTCACGTCCTATGTTTTACAAAAGGGACTAGAGTTTTACCTGTAGCTACAGGAGCCAAGTCTGTAGAAGGCAGGAGATCCAATTTTTGAAGGGCCTAGAGTACCTTTGGAGAATAGGCTAACTGATTAACCCATAGCTTTATTGCTTTATTTTGGGCTTTACTTTCTTCACCTTCAACCATTGCAGCCCAAGACTTTATGGGTTTAGAATCAAGTTTTAAATTGTCTGAATGATCAGACAATGCTTTAAGAGATGGGCTTGAGTATGATTTTATAATCTCTTTGGCTTTATTGCTTTTCTTCTTTTTATTCCCCATGATTCCTGTGAAGGAATTCACGAGTTAAGAAATCAGGTATACTTTTATTTTCTCCTTTAATATATTCTATATCAAAATAAAAAAATATTTAAATAGCTTGCCATATTGTAAAAATCTGTTTTGAGGCAAAGCTTATAACATCTTTTTGCAAAATTTCTTTTGTAGATTTACAATCAATACGGAGTAAAAATTTTGATTTAATAAATTAGATTGAAATTTAGAAATACAAATCACAATACTTAAAATTCCTATAAGCATTGACAGCCATAGTCATTTGTTGTAGAAGACTAAGGATATTATATTCTAATAGATTATCTATATTCCATTCATATACTAATGAAGCATTTTATTTATATTGTGACAATACATTGAGCCTTTCTATAATACCTAAATCTGATGTAGAAATCCTAGGTACTATAGACCGATTATGAACTATATAGTTTATTTCAGGATTTACAAGTTTTATTAAATGATTCAAGATCTTAAGTTTCAGAACTAGAATTTCCTTCTAATTCTAAATATTGATCTTGTGTTACTATACTAATTATTTTAGATTGTGGTGTATCTTAAACTACTTCTTTTGATTCAGAAGTTGATTCAATTTTACTAAGTTGATTTTCAATTGCTTTTACAAAGTCTGAATCTCTATGTTTCTTAACATCTTGTTGTCATGATTTAGAAACTTGAAAAGGTTTAAAACATAATTTTTTAATTTCTTTTCTTATTTTTCTTCATTGTGTTTTACTATTTCTTTATTTTTTTAATAGAATTTTCTATTATGTTTAATTTTCCTATGCTGTGTAAATGTGCATTACAAAAATTATTCTTCTCTAAGATTTTCCTATTTGGATCATCATCAACAATAGTTTTAAATTGTGTGGCTTTCATTTCTTGATCACTATATAAAAATATATTAGTGGTTTTAGGTGGATGTTCACTTTTAATAATTTTATCTTGAATTTTCCATTCTGTTTCTTTATTTCTAGTAGTTATAGGATTTAAAGTTTTTAAATTATTTTGTATTGTATATACTTTCTTAAACCATTTAAAGAATTTAATTTTTATTTTTTTTTACAAAATTAATATATTATGTTTTTTATTTTTTTAAAATCATTTACTTTACAAATTTTATTTACTTTATCTAAGTTTTAAGTTGTTGTTATTTCTTTGCAAAATTTATCTTCATTAAAAATAAATTCTTTGGTAATTACATTTAATTCTTTATCTATATCTGCTACATAAAGTAATCCTTTCAAAAGGGTTACTTAACTGTATATCTCTTTCTTCCATTTTTATTGTATAATATGTTTTAAAAATATTTATTTTAGGTATTTTATAAATTTATTCTTTATCTACTTTAGGCATTTCCCAATCATCTATTGTTTTATGAAAATCTTCTAAAATTACTTCATTCCTATTTATTATCTTTTTAATTTCTGATGACTCAGAATTATCAGATTTAGTTGTACTAGCAGATTTACATAAAAAATATTATATTTTTAATTTTTGAAAAATTATTTAAAAGTGATTTCTATGATTTTAGATGTGACCACTGACTTACTGCCCTACAATGCCTATCATCGGCTTAACACGGAACTTACTGCATATCCAAACTCCTAGGTCAAAGATCACACTCTTCATACTATAGATCAAATTTTAAACAATAAAGCTTCTTTATATAGTCACTACCACCCAAAAAAATCTAGATGGCTCTGATACCAGCTAAAAGATAATAAACTAAAGGATCACAAGGGGAAACAATTAACTTAAAGGATTTTCTAAGCAATAGGCAGTACACACTCTTAGATCTATATAGAAATTTAAAGAAATATAAAGAATCTAAAAGAATATATTAAAAACATATCAAATACTTTATTAATAAGATTTAAAATTCAAAGAGTAATGAATGATCTATTCAATCCTTATATAAAATTTTGTATAATTTAAATTGGTGATGCATTAATATTTAGTAAAATCTTAGATGAATATTTTAAACACCTAAAAATATTTTTTATGGTGGTAAGAAAGACAAATTTAGTACATAGTAAAACTAAAATATCCTTATTTCAAACCAAGGTTAGATTTTTAGGACATTATATAAAGCAATGTATAATAGAGCGCATAGAAAGAAACTTAGCTTTTGGAGATAAGTTTTCTGATCAAATCTTAAATTAAGCCTAATTACAAAGATTTTTAGGATGTTTAAATTATTTTATAAAATTTTATCCGATTCTAAATAGATTAATAAAGCCTTTGCATGATAGGCTCAAGAAAAACCCTAGCCTATGGACTAAAGTCCATACTGGTGTAGTCCAATATATTAAAACCTTAGTAAAAACTATTACTTGTCTTTATATTCTTAATCCATCAGCCCCTAAGATTGTTGGGACTGATGCCTACCTTAAGCCATTGGAATTCAACCCAATTAAATTATTCTACTATTAAAAAAGAAATTTTAAGTATTGTGATTTGTATTTCTAAATTTTAATCTTATTTATTAAATAAAAAATTTTACTTCGCATTGATTGTAAATCTACAAAAGAAGTTTTGCAAAAAAAAAATGTTAAAAATTTTGCCTCAAAATAGATTTTTGAAAGATGACAAGCTATTTTAGGTATTTTTTTATTTTGATATAGAATATATTAAAGGAGAAAATAATAGTATACCTGATTTATTAACTCGTGAATTTCTTCACAGGAATCATGAAAAATAAAAAGAAGAAAAATAATAAAGCCAAAGAGATTGTAAAATCAGACTCAAGTTCATCTCCTAAAGCCTTGTTTGATCATTCAGGCAATTTAAAACATGGTTCTAAATCCATAAAGTCTTGCACCGCAATGGTTGAAGGTGAAGAAAGTAAAGCCCAAAATGAAGCAATAAAGCTATGGTTTAATCAGTTAGCCCATTCTCCAGAGGTACTCTAGGCCCTTCAAAAATTAGGTCTCCCGCCTCCTACAGACTTGGCTCCTATAACCACAGATAAAACTTTAATCCCTTTTGTAAAACCTAGTACAGGAGAATCTTCTTCTTTAAATGCTCTCCACAAATAATTTAAAACCATATTTTATTGTCTACTATTTAAGTAGAAGAGGAAGTATCTTAATACCTAATGCTTATACTAAGTCTAGAGAATTTTAATTTTACTTTATCATCTTCATACTGTTCAATTTAACTAATATTAATATTAGGCTTTACAGTTTTTTCAGGTTCAGGAAGAGAAACTGCTCATTCTAAAATTCACTCATCAGGAAAGGATATGTCCTTCCATTTTATACTTTTAGGATTTACAATATTAGCTTTACTAAGATTTGTTTGGAGAAACTTGGTTTCTCCTGTTTTATATTGCATTTTATGCTTAGTTGCAAAGGCTGTTATACTATATTTTATAAATTAATGCTACAAGAATTGATCCTTCTAACATTTTATAATTATGAGCTTTAATTTCTAATATTACACTTTTTAATATATTAGGGTCACTCAAAGATACTGTAATATCTAAATGTACATCAAAGTTAATAGGTCATTGACTTAGACTAGTCTCCATTGATCCTAAGAGAGAGTCTTGAAAGTTTACAAACCTAGCATCTCTGGCAATAACAAATATACTAGTATTTTAAACCTTCTTTGATTAAGGATTTTATACCAATTTGTATTAATTCTATATGTAAATATTTATATTTTGTCTTTATGTTGCTTTAAGATTTTAGGAGATAACAAAGTAATCCTTTCAAAAAGGCTACTTAATTGTATATCTCTTTCTTTCATTTTTATTGTATAATCTATTTTAAAAATATTTATTTTAGATATTTTATATATTTATTCTTTATCTACTTTAGGTATGTCTCAATCATCTATTATTTTTTGAAAATCTTCTAAAATTATTTTATTCCTATTTATTATCCTTTTAAATTCTGATGACTCAGAATTATCAAATTTAGTTGTACTAGTAGATTTACATAAAAAAAAAATTACATTCCTAATTTTTGAAAAAATAGTTTAAAAGTGATTTCTATGATTTTAGAAGTTACCACTGACTTACTGACCTACAACGCCTATCATAGGCTTAAAATGTGACTTATTGCATATCCAATGACTTAGTATTTTATAAAATCTAGAAGTATGACCTTTTTTATACTATATTATAACTATTTTGAAGAATCTAGATAGCTAGAAAGAATATTACAAAAATACTTATAAAATTGAAAATGAGCTATGTGTACTGTCTATTTGAATAGTCTTTTACATACTAAAATAGATTTTATACAATTTAAATCTGCTCCAGTATCAAAAAGTGTATAGTATGTATAGTGTAATTTTCAGCAAATTTTAATTTTATTGATATTAAATATTTTTTTGATGTTATTTCATGTAATATAAATATAAAATTTTATAGTATTTTATCTTTGTTTATTATGTTAACTTCATTATTCTTATTTTCTTCTTCAGAAGAAGAAAAACTTTCAGAAGAAATAGATTTTATATTATTATTTACAAGCATCTCTATTATTTCTGAATCATTTTGTTGTTTTTCTTTTAATTCTTTTAATTCTATTTTAATTTATTTAATTTTTTTTGTAAATCATTTATTGTAGGCTTATTTTTTATTAGTTTATTTTTATTTAATATTATTGTTAAATCATATATTTGTTTACTGGTACTAGGCAATACAGAGAAAATTTTAGGTTTATCGTTTGTTTCATTAAAATTATCTAATAATTTATTTAAGAATTTTTCTTGTGTTTTAGAGTCACTTATATATTTTACTAATTCTAAAAGAAATTATTATTCTTTAGTTAACATATTTATAGTTTTATTACTTGTTTCAGAACTATTAGATTATGAGTCTATTTATATTTTGATTCAAAATCTGAAGAATGTTCGGAATAAAAAAAAATAAATCAGAATATGAAGAATGATTAGAATATGAAGAAATAAATCATCATAATCTAATAGTTATGAAACAAATAATAAAACTATAAATATATTAATTAAAGAACATGAAACTCTTTTAGAATTAGTAAAACATATAAGTGACCCTAAAATATAAGAAATATTCTTAAATAAATTATTAGATAATTTTAGTGAAACAAATGATAAACCTAAAACTTCCTCTATATTGTTTTGCACCAATAAACAAACATATGATTTAACAATAATATTAAATAAAAATAAAAAAATAAAAAATAAGACTATAATAAATTATTACAAAAAGAAATTAAAGAAACTAAAATAGAATTAAACGAAAAGCAACAAAATGATTTAGAAGTAATAAAGGCGCTTTTAAATATTAAAATAGAATTTTTTTCTTCTGAAAGTTCTTCTTCTGAAGAAGAAAAATAAATAAAAATAATGAAGTTATCATAATAAACAAAGATAAAATACTAGAAAATTTTATATTTATATTTCATAAAATAACATCTAGAAATTATTTAATATCAATAAAATTAAAACTTGTTGAAAATTATACTATAGATACTATAATACTATTTGATACTAGAGCATATTTAAATTATATAAAATCTAGTTTAGTACCTCAAAATTTTGAAAAAATACTAGAGAAAAATTGTCTATAGCTAATAAATTTAAAATACAAATAGTTGGTAAACCAAAAGCCTCAATTATAAATGGAAGTTTAGAATTAAAAAATACATTTATATTACCTAAAGAAATTCAGCATGTGGTGATTCTAGGAACACCATTTATGAATTTAATTACTCCTTAGTAAAAAATGATAAAATAACTTTTAAAATAAAAAAACAAAAAAATTATATTTCCTTTTATAAAAAATCTAGAAAAAAGAATTTAAATTTACTTAAAACATATTCAATTTATGAATTAAAAGTAAATACATTAATAAAAGTAAAGTTTGAATAATTTTATAATTTAAAAAATAATATATTAATTACAGACAATAAATGAACAATTAAAAATTGATATAGTAAATAATAAAATAGATCAGATTAAAACCCAAATTGAAAATGAGCTATATGTTTATTTGCTCAATGTATTTTGAAATAGAAAATAACATATGATTGATTTACTCTGAGAAGTGAGTTTTGAAGAAAACTCTATCACAATTAAAGTTAGACATATTCAAATGAGCCTAGATATGATAGAATTTTTTAAAAAATGAAATAACTGAATTAGAAAATAAAAAAAATAATTTGTAAATTTTGCAGCCTATAGTCTTGTGGTGTCTTTTATGTCAATAAAGCCTCTGAGACAGAAAGAGGAGCCCCAAGATTACTAATAAATTATAAACCTTTAAATAAACTCTTAAAATGAATTAAGTATCTTATTTCAAATAATAAAGATTTATTAAACAGATTATATGAAGTAAATATATTTAGTAAATTTGATATGAAATCTAGATTCTAGCAAATTCAGATTAATCCTAAAGATATATATAAAACAACATTCACTATTCTATTTAGCCAATACGAATGGAATGTAATGTCTTTTCATTTAATGAGTCGTAGATTATAGTAAATTAATATATATATATATATTAATTTTTAATATATCTTTAAAATATATATATTTCAGAATATATATTAATTTTTTTTAAAAAAATTTCATGGTTCAAAACTTGAACCGTTGGTTCTGCTTTCAATTGAAAAAATCACGAACCTGAGCCAGACCCTTATAACCCGGTCTTGGTTCCGGTTAGGAACCAATTTTTTGGTTTCGATCCGGTTCATAAATCAAACTGTCGATTAATGGTCTAATACACGGTTCACTATGAACTATGGTCATGGTTAGTTACATGCATAATTGTGTTGTAATTGTGAATGCTTGTGATTTTATGCATTCTTTGTATACATAAATGCATCGTTAGCTCTTGAAGACTTACCTCTAATGTTTTGTGAGCCTTGTTTAGCCTTTTTGACTTAGTGTGTGCAACCTTGTTCTTCTCAATCTCAATACTAAAAGTTTGAGGTGTTTGAAACTTTAACAAATGTAGGAGCATTTGATGTGGATGTGGATGAGCTATCAATTTCTAAACCATATTTTGAGGAAGGTGGCTTTTAACACTCAATCAAGGTGTTCAAGGCCTCTTTACCTTTATGAAACTTGGAAATAGAGTTTTTCAACTCTTCTATTTCCTTTCTCAAATTTTGGTTTTCACTAGAAATTATTTCCAAATTAGGTGAATTTTTGGAAATCTTATCTAATAAACTTTTTAAGTTTTCATTGGAATTTTTTAATTCCAAAGTAGAGCTTGTTAAATCAATGAAATCATTTGCTAGTTTGAAATAAATATTTATCTTTATAAAATTTCATTTTAAAAAATATTTTTGAACTCTTTGATTCATATGCTCCAAAATCTCATCATCACCCACATCATCAACATCATTATCCAAATTATCTTTAGAAGATGTTGATGTAGAGTTTATCTCATTAGGGCTTTCTTCATCTTTGACCATGAGACATAGGTTTGCACTTTCTCGCTCTTCCTCTTCTTCACTTAAAGAGTCATCATTCCATATAGCCTTAAGAGATTTCTTCTCCTCCTTATCCCATGTTGCACTCTAATAAACACTACTAGAACTACACTCGCAAGTATACGAGGCTGCTGTAGTATTTTGGTGAACACCTCAAGGTCGTCTCATAAGGAAGCTAAATAAGCTAATTATTTATCAAATCGTAAATAACAAATTATTAATAAAATTAAATTGCTAAACAACTAATGAAAACAGAATGAGTTGAATTTAGAACAATGAAAGTAAACTGAGCAGATATATTGATTCACTTAATAGAAAAGTCTAGGGTTTGCACTTCTCTACTAACTTATATATATATGAATGGCTATTCCTCTCAACTAATTTAATTTCAAAGATCAGATTTCAAGCAACTTAATTAATCGAATCAAGGAAATATGCTCTCGCATTCAAACCTCTTTCAAATAATCTTGTTACAATCGAAATGATCTTTCCTTAGGTTTATATTTCTAATTCACCTAAGTCCCTAATTGAATTGTTCCAGCATTAGACTTCATTTCTCAACTCTTCATCTAAATACCTCAAACACATAATTGGTGGCCAATCAATTATATATTAGCATTAATCCATTCAATTAAGGATAAAATAAATAATTCAGTTAAGAGCAATAACCATTTCATACAATCATAGTAGATCCATACAAACCCTAGACTAGATCAAAATTAGTTCATAATGATGCTATCAAACAAATTCATCTCATTAAAATTCAAAGAAATTAATTTAGACATTAGAGAATTCATAAATACAATTCCAATGAAACTTAAGAGATAGAGTTTGAGAACAAAACCAAATTACAAACTTCCTTTGGCTTCTGAAGAATTTCTTGCTCAGATTTTTGCTAAAAGAATAATGCAATGGCTAAAACTAATTTGATCTAGAGTGTTTGCATGAAAGTGAAATCAAAATTCAAAAGAAAAGTGAAGAATAGTTGAAAAGTTTGTGTTGGATGGATGGAAGTGTGTAACCCCTTTCTCTTGCCCTAACCTTCTTATTTATACAAAACCCTCGCTCAAAATCCGCATTTTCTTTGTTTCCTTAGCCCCATGGAATGACACGACCAAGCTTGTGGTCATGTCACCTGGGTGTGTCATCTTCTGTTTCTCCTTTTGTCTTTTTTGTTCTTTGAAGATGAGAGTGACACGGCCAAGCCACTGGCCATGTCACCTTCCAGTGTCACCTACTAATTCTCTTCTTTCTTTACTCTTCTTTCTTGGCTTAATATGGGACACGGCCAAGCTTGTGGCCGTGTCATGTGACACGACCAGTGGCTTGGCCGTGTAACCTGCCAGTGTCAGCTTCTGCCAAATTTTTCTTTCTTTCTTGGTTCGCTTAGTTTTGCCCTTTAGGTGAGACACGGCCAGTGGCTTGGCCGTGTCTCCTGCCCGTGTCATGATCTGCCAAAAATTTCCTTGAGGTGACATGGCCATGTCTTGCTGCTTCATGCTCTTCTTTCTTTGTTTTGATCTTCCAAGGGAGTTTTTTGCACATTAACCTAAAACAAACACTTGAAACAAACTTTAAACAATAATCAAATGAAACATTAACCAAAAACACATAAACATCACACTAAAAACTAGTACAAAAATGACATAAACACTGGGATAAATTGAAACTACCAAAATTGATGAAATCACTAAATAAACAGATTAAAACTACCAAAATGCATGAAGAAAACAATAATCATCATAATAAATAAGTTACAATTCTATGACAAGAACTAATAAAACAACTACCCCACACTTAAAACTTTCCTTGTCCTCAAGAAAATTCACATGGCATAAATTAAAAACTCAAATAACCTTAACTATAATTCAAGTATATAAGATGAAATCCTTTAAGACTCAGACATAAATAAATGCAATTTACTTCAATCAAGATTTTCTTAACTCATTCATTAATTCAAACATAACAAATCGCATCTCTCATCTAAGTGTTTCTCTCAATTTCAAAGGTTAATTCACTTAAACCAATCTTGACTGCATACTGCCATAAACTTGCTTAATTATCCAATCTCCCTCACTGATTTTTCTCAAGAAATAATCCGAAGGTCTTTCCGTTTGGATGTAATGGGGCTAAGGTGAAGGTGTGAGAAAAGACATTTAAGTTGGAACATCAAGAAATGGAGTATCTTAATTAGACAATACTCTTGCTTAGAAACTCGTAACTCCCTCAAATGGCATATTCACCAACCCTTGATAGTCTCACATACTTGCATACTTAAAAAAAAAAAAGTAAATGAGTCGAAATTCCTCTTTAATGACTAATGCTAGAAAATATGTGTAATATCCCAAGGTACACCCTAAAAGTTTTGGAATAATTATTGTGGTATTTGGATTTAAGGTGTATGTTTAATGGAAGGAGAAAAGAAGTGAAGGTATATATATAACATATATAAGTTAAACTAATGAAAGTCAAAAGAAGATAAAAGAATTAATTTAATATCCGATTTTGGTGTACATTGGAATGGTAGTTGTGAGAAGATATGTTGGTAAAATATGTAAGGAAAATATTATAAGAAATAGGTGTATATGAGGATGATATATATTTATGTGGTATTTGAAAAATATGGAAAATATAAAGGAAATATAAAAGAGATATACATATACCAACATATATATTACATATACATAATGTATAAAGTGGTGTAGGAAAAGTAAGTTTATATAATTAATTAATAATAATAATAATAATAATAAAAGAAAAAGAAGAAAGAAAAGTCAAAGGGAGAAAAGTGTGTGGTGGAGGTTTTTAGAAATAATTTATTATATTATATTATTATTATTATTATTATATATATATATATATATGATAAACATGAAAAGAAGAAGGGAAAAGATATTTTTCTTCTTCTTCTTCTTCTTACACGAGAGAGCTTCTTCTTCTTCTTACACGAGAGAGAGAGAGAGAGAGAGAGAGAGAGAGAGAGAGATGTGATTTTACTTATATACACATCAAATTCATAGGGATTTTGAGAGAATTGAAGATGGATGTTGAAGATTTGGCATAATATTCAAGTAAGTTTTCTTTTGATTTCTCTTGTTCTATATGGAATTTTTGTTTGAGTTTGATGGATTGTTGTTGATAGTTGGAGTGTGTTTGTGTATGGTGTGTGTAAAAGTGTTGAAATGGAACTAAAGTTAAGAAGTTAGGTTGGTGTTGGTGATGGAAGAGTAAGAGTAGTGTTTAGTGAAATTTTTCTGTTTTACAATTAGTAAATGCTGTGATTTGTATGATTTTTAATTAAATATAGAAAAATGTTCTTGAAGTGAATTTTGGATATGTTGTGCCTCTATGAGTCTAGAATTACTGAAAAATATGTTGATTTGATTTTGGAATGGTTATGATTTTGGAATGATTATTTTTATTAGACCTGTTTCAGCAGGTACCTTAACTGAGACAGCTATCTTTCGGGATTTTTAATAAAATGTAGAAAAATAATATCAAATTTAATTTTGGATATGTTGTTGCTTAGTGAGTCTAGTATTTTAGAAAAATAATTTGGAACCACATTGATTGAATTTAATTTACGGAATTCACAAAGTTCAGAACTGCTGCCAGGATGCAGGGCAATTGGAGCAGTCTGGTTGGGTGAACTATTTGACCAAGATTTTGTGTTCAGTTTGATCTGAAATTTTAAAGGAATGATTTTAAGATGTAAAAATAAATTCTGTAAAACTTTTATAGTTTTTATTCAAGTACATTATTTTATACAATTTTTCAAAATAAGGATTAAGTTGAGTCCAAAACCAGAATTTACTATTCATATGGTCATTTTGCTAATATTCCTTTTGGATTAGGTTGTGAAGAGGTTGAATTGCCCTAATCTAAGTGTTGAGGATTCTTGGAAGAGTAAGTGTATAGATTGGTGTGAGTTGGTTTTAAGGTAAGTACAAACTACATTATTGCATAAATGCATATGACTTTGAGACTTGATACACATTTGGTTGTAAATGTGTTAGGAAATGTAGTGCATTGTTGATGTATATTAATATTAGGAAACATAATGCATTGTTGATGTATATTAATAATGTTATGTTTGGTATAATATGAATGTTGTGATGAGTATGTAAAATGTGTGTTAATGCCATTGATTATATACATTTGAATTGTTTTATTGTGATTTGAGATCATATGAGATATGATGCCATGGTTGTTGGCTATGATGATGCAAATGAAATATATAATTGAGGCATGGTTGCCTAATTAATTATGAGAAATGAAATGAAAAGAGATTGATAAAGAGATAAATGAAATGATTGTGTGCCTAATGTGTTAATTCAATTTTCAGAGTTCTGTTTTTGGCGGCATGCCTATGAATCACTGGATAGGTGAAATGACCGGGTCGTAAGCCGATTCCAGTTGGAAAATGTGAAATGTGATGTTTTTGGGGTGAAATGACCGGGTCGTAAATCTCAAAAACAAATTATTGAAACTAGATTGAGTGAAATGACTGGGTCGTAAGCTCAAATCTAGTTGAATATCCATGGATAAATGTATTGATGATTATGATTATAGACCAAAACAGTAACTCTGAACTTTGAATAGCATATTAGTGTCTTTTGGGCCCATGCTTGTCTTTTTTTAAATGTGATTCATGAAATGTGAAATGAATGAATAATGAGACCAATGATTATTTTTGTTTAAATGTGAATTATGGAATAAGATGTAATGTTATGAGATATATGATGATAATTATGAAATGAGATGATTACAATGTATAAGTAAATTATTGAAGGTGAATGTGGATTGAAAAACTATGTTGAATGATGAGATCTGAAGGTACTACATGAAAATACAATATGATGTATAATATGGATGTAGTTGTGGACATTGTGAGTATTATTTTATGAATGTTTTAATAAGTCATGGAATTGTGGGTTGTATTAATGAAATACGTGCATATGTATATAATTATGAGATTAGTAGAAATATATATATAAGGTGTAATTGAAATGGGAAAATATGATAAGAAAATAATAATATATGAAGTTAACATATAAGTATGATTGTCTGTTATGTATGTTTATAATATTTATTTGTATTACTAAGCTTTCGGGCTTAGCGCGGTTGTATAAATCTCGCAGGTGAGTAGGTGGTTGATCTGGAAGTCAAATGTTATGCCACGAGAAGGGTAAGAGTATTTCGAGACCAACTAGAAGGTGATGCATATATGTATAATTTCTTTATGTTGTATTTCTAACAAGAATGTATTCATATGTATAAATGAAATTTTGGTAAAGACAAGATTATCATATATATGTAAGATTATTGAAAGTATAATGATTTTGTAAATGTTCTATATTTAAATTAATGTAATATGATTTGAACTCAGATATAGGTTTCTAAACTGTAACAAAAAGTGACATTCTTATACTTTATATACGTACTGTATGTATATCCGGTATATGTATAGTACTTATATAGAGTATGGGGGTGTTATAGTTATACTGTACGTTAGTAGTATGTGATAATAATAAACCTCTACTTATTTTGTATTAGAAGTGTGAACTCTTCTTGCAGGTTTGTAGTTGAGGGTATAAGGAGGATTCATTGGGAGTGTATTGAAATTGATTGCATTGGTTTGTGTAAAAATGTTTTCAAAAATCAGAAAAAACAGTTTTTGTCGACACATGGGATCCAATTTCTAGGCGAACCTCTGGCAAAATTTCTGTAAAACCGGAACTAAAATTTGAATTAAGTAAAATTGGTAGCAACATTAGAATAGTGAGGCTCCTCTACTCGGCTTACACATGTAGGCTGGGAAGGGGTATTACAATATGAATTTTGTATATATATATATATATATCTTCTCTTTTATTTTTATTTTTATTTTTTATTTTTTATATATATATACAAAATATAAAATTGCATTGAACATCTAGCTCAAATGTAGAGAAAAAGAATAATCAACTCTTAGTCAAATACAATGTGCAAAGTATGCATTCGAGCCCCAAATCTTACTAAAGCAATACTATTTTTTATTTATTTTTTAATTGCTTACCCCATACTTATGAATTAAACCACCCTATTGTCATATCATAAGAAACTTCATTCCTTAATGAAGGTATGATAATAAAAGGAAAATGCTGAGTTGTGAATTGTGTTGATCAATCAAGAAAAGGTTAAAGGCTCAACTTGGCTCACTAAGGAATTCATAATTAAGGGAGGTCTTTTTAAGCTAAAGGAGGTAATCCTAATTTGTCTTCATCATTTTAAAACGTGAGATGAAATCATAATGTGAGTTCAATTAGTATGCAAAAGCAAGCTCTAGAGATGCAAGATCATGAAGGTGCACACTTAAGAAAAGAAAATCGATTGACAATAATATTCAATCTATGAGGCTCAAAACTCACAAAGGGTGAGTTCTCAGAGATTTATATATCTTGAATAGCAGAATGTGAAAATTGATCCTGAATGAATTCAAATGCTAATATCTATGCTGATACTAAAGGCTTAAATGTAATGCTAGAATTACAGAAAAGTCAATAAGTTTTCAACAATTATGCCATGAACAACGCACAATATAACACATAAAGAAAACAAAAACAAAAATTCACAATATAACTCACAAAGAAAACAAAACAAAAATTAAAGAAAAGCATAAAAATTACCCCACACTTATGAGTTACATTGTCCTCAATGGAAACAAGGATAATAAAGAAAAAGAGTTATGGTACAACCTGTTTTCCATCATTCCCTTGTGAGGCAAACGCTACCTTTTCACCCACAAACATCAATTGTTTAGGAACAAAATACAATATATATAAAATAACTAAAATATAAAGTGTTAACATTAAAAACAAAAATGAAAAATAACAAAAATATGCGATAACTAAACACAAGAAAGTAAGAAATTTTCTCAAAAGAGTAGAGCCGATTTGATCTATGGTGATGGAGGATGTAATGATGATGCAACTGAAGGATGGAGGCTCAGAATCTTAGCAAGGTTGCTATTGATTTGGTTCAACTGTTGCAAGACCGCAGCATGGTTACGATCGATCTTGCTTTCCAGTGCCTCTCTCCTATTAATGATCTTTTGATTGTCTGGGACTGGAGCATCTTCAATCAAAAGAATCCGAGTCGGACTTCTCATGGACTCGTGTTCTCTTTTATCGGCCCCCCGGTGCATCTGGCTCAACTGAAGCCATCACATAGGCCCCTCCTCTTTTTACAACCATATGCATCTTCTCAAGTGTGGCCAAGTCTAACGAATCATTACCCGAAATTGTAGTCATACGGCAGTTACTCGGGTCAAAATCATCAAGAAGGGCTGTCGCTAAAGTGGTAACCAATCCTCCAATACAAATAGCACCCTTCTTTTTATTCTCCACATTGTCAAAAACATCGGCCAACCAATAGCCGACACTAATGGGTATGGCATTACAAGCACAGTCTAAGAAAAAGAGTTCGCTAATTTCCACTACACCTGTACTTTCCTTCCATGCAAAGAACCCATAGGACATAAAGCGATGTAAATATCTTATAGCGGGATTACTCAATTTTGTTGCCTTGGCCGATTTTGCCACATATGTTCCCGAGCCCAATGCACCCCATGCAAATTACTGTTTAAAATCCTTAGGTACAGATTTTTTCCCTTGATGATGGAAACCAAAGATAGCATTCAATTGCTCATTATTAATAACGCATGGCTTCCCAAGCAATTTAAAATTTAACCTAATGCAAATTCTCTGTTCATCTCTTTTAACCTTAAGAGATGTTAAAAATTCCATGGTAAGCTCTTGAAATTGAAAAGGTCGAAGGGAGACTAATTTCTCCCACCTAAGGTTTTGAACATAGCTATAAAAATTATCCTTAATATGAAGAGCATTAAGGGATTCATTGCTTACATACCTCGTTGGAAAGAAACCCCTAGCTAGAAGAGTCGCTCTCTTTGAAGATGAAGAAGATGAAGATGGAGCTGAAGTTGGAGGTTGCCTCCTCTTGTGGTAGGACACCATCTTTGTTCTAGGAATATTGATAGTTTTGGAAAAAAATTGAAGCTTTAACATATTTAATTGGTTTTTGATGAGAAAAGAAGAAGATTGAATGGGTTTAATTTGGTTTTGGTGAAGAAAAATGGAGAATTAGTGGGATTTTGGAGCTTTTAGAAAATGATCATGGAGGTTTTGGAGAGAAGGAGCCGAGAGAGAGAGAAAGGAAAAAGGAAAACTAGGGATTTAAAATGAAAGAAAAGGGCTGAAATCGTGTTTTTAAGCTTGGAAATAAAGGTGACATGGCCAAGCTTGATTTAGCTTGGCCGTGTCTGAAACTTTTGGAGGGACACGACCAGTGGCTTGGTCATGTCCCTTGAACGTGTTTGCTACTGTGAAAGAAGAAATTGCAAGACAAAGAAAGAAACACAGGCATAGGCTTGGCCGTGTCTGTGTGACACGACCAATAACACGGCCAAGCCTTTTGACCGTGTCTGAGCCTGTGAGTTTTGGGCTTGCTTGACACGGCCAGTGGCTTGGCCGTGTCAAGTGGCAGTGTCCTTCACTGCCATTTTGGCTTCTTTTTTTTTTGTTTTTTTGTGTCACAAAATCTAAAAGAAATGCAATCCTCTTCCTTGCTTAACCCTGAAACACATTAAAAAAAATAAAAACCGATCAAAGCACCCATTCCATTTATTTAAACCAAACATGAAATTAAAATTGCTAAATATGAAATCGTAACTATGAAAAGAAATGCAAACCGATGGGTTGCCTCCCATTTAGCACTTCTTTAATATCGTGTAGCTGGACAGTACTGCAAGACTTAAGGATCGTAAATCAAAGTGCTATCGACGATCCTTACTTCTTGGAACCCCTCATTATATGGTTTAATTCTCTGTCCATTTACTTTAAAAGTTTTATTTGTTCGAGAGTTAAGCAATTCTATAGCACCGGAAGGATATACCTGAGTTATCTCGAAAGGACCACTCCATCGAGACTTGAGTTTTCCTAGAAACAGTCGGAGATGAGAATTAAAAAGCAAAACCTTCATACTTGGGCTCAATGTCTTTCATACTAAAATTCTGTCATGAAGTGCTTTAGTGCAGTCCTTATAAATCCTCGAACTCTCATATGCCTCGTTCCTTAGTTCATCTAACTCTGAAATTTGCATAAAACATTCTCTCTTTGCCTTGTCCAAATCTAAATTTAGAGTCTTAATTGCCCAATACACCTTGTGCTCTAACTCCACTGGTAAATGACAAGCCTTACCAAAAACCAATCGGTATGGACTCATACCCAAGGGAGTCTTGAAAGTAGTTCGATATGCCCACAATGCATCATTCAATCTACTTGCCCAATCCTTCCTTAATGAGTTGACTGTTTTTTCCAGAATTTCTTTGATTTGCTTGTTGGATGTCTCTACTTGTTCTGAAGTCTGTGGATGGTATGGGGTTGCAACATTGTATTTCACACCCGACTTGTGCATTAATTTCTCAACAAGTTTATTGCAGAAATGACTTCCCCCATCACTGACTATCACTCTTGGAGTGCCAAATCTGCTAAGAATGTATTCCTTCAAAAATTTAACAACCACATTAGCATCATTAGTTCGGCTGGGGATTGCCTCCACCCATTTTGAAACATAATCAACAGCAACTAAAATGTACTCATAACTAAAAGATTTGGGAAAAGGACCCATGAAGTCTATTCCCCAAACATCAAACAATTCAACCACAATATAAGATTGAAGGGGCATTTTATTCCTCCTTCCAATGTTACCTACTCTTTGACAGCGATCACAATGCTTACAGTATTCTTGAGCATCTTTGAATAGAGTAGGCCAGTAAAATCCACTTTGAAGCACTTTTCTGCAGTCTTTCTCCCTCCAAAATGACCACCACAGTGAAGGTCATGACAAAATTGAAGAACACTCAATTGTTCTTCCTCAGATACACACCTACGAACTATCTCATCTTTGCATATCCAGAATAGGTAAGGTTCATCCCAAAAATAGAATTTACTCATGTGCAAAACCCTTTTCTTTTCTTGAAATGACATGTCAGAACGCAAAATACCACAAGCAAGATAGTTAGCAATATCTATAAACCATGGTGAATTCATTACCGCAAACAACTGCTCATCAGGAAATGCTTCTAGATTTCTATGAATGCTATCAGATGCAAGATTTTCACCAAAGAAAGATAATCTAGATAAATGATCAGCTACAACATTTTCACTTCCCTTAGTATCTTTGATTTGAAAATCAAATTCTTGCAATAATAACACCCATCTAATTAAATGAGGTTTAGCATGTTGTTTTGTCAAGAGATATTTTAGAGCTGCATGATCTGAATGCACAATAATTTTAGATCCAATCTAATATGCTCTAAAATTATCTAAGGCAAAAACCACAGCTAGCATTTCTTTTTCAGTTGTTGTGTAATTAACTTGTGCAATATTTAGGGTCAAGCTAGCATAATAGATCACTCTCAAAAATTTCTCAACCCTTTGCCCAAGGACAGCTCCTATTGCATGATTGGAGGCATCACACATAATTTCAAAAGGTAAAGACCAAACAGGAGCTACAATTGCCGGTGCACTGGTCAATTTTTCCTTAAGGGAATTAAAAGCTTGCATGCATTGTGCAGTAAATTCAAATGGAACATCTTTCCCAAGCAAATGACACAATGGTTGGCTTATTTTAGAAAAATCTTTAATAAACCTCCAGTAAAAACCTGCATGCCCTAGAAAGCTTCTTATTCCCTTAACAGAGGTAGGTGGGGGTAACTTAGCAATCAACTCTACCTTAGCTTTATCCACCTCAATCCCTTTACTAGACACAACATGACCTAATACAATGCCGTGAGTAACCATGAAATGACTCTTTTCCCAACTCAAAGTGAGGTTACATTCAATGCATCTCTCAAGCACAAGAACAAGTTTTCTGAGGCAATTATCAAAAGAATCACCAAAAACAGAAAAATCGTCCATAAATACCTCAATAAAGTCATTTGTCATGTCCGTGAAAATAGACATCATGCATCTCTAAAAAGTTGCAGGAGCATTGCACAAGCCAAAGGGCATACGCCGAAATGCATAAGTTCCAAAAGGGCAAGAAAAAATGGTCTTGGATTGATCCTCTAGTGATATCGGCACCTGATAATAACCTGAAAGTCCATCCAAAAAGCAATAATGTGAGTGTCCAAAAAGTTTATCCAGCATCTGATCAATAAAAGGAAGAGGGAAATGATCTTTCTTTGTGGCATTGTTCAACTTCCTATAGTCGATACACATTCTCCACCCAGTGGTAGTCCTAGTAGGAACCAATTCATTCTTTTCATTTTTTACCACAGTGATTCCTAATTTCTGAGGCACTACATGTACTGGGCTAACCCACTCACTATTAGCTATTGGGTATATCACTCCTTCATCAAGCAATTTAAGCACTTCCTTCTTAACCACTTCACTCATGTTTGGATTAAGGCGCCTTTGGGTCTCTCTCACAGGTTTAGCTCCCTTTTCTAAGATAATTCTATGCATGCACATTGAAGGGCTAATACCTTTGATATCACTCAACCCCCATCCTACTGCTCTTTTCAATCTTTTTAATTCACTCACCAACCTCATCTCTTCCCTTCCACTAAGTTCGCTAGAAATTATCACAGGTAAGGTGTTATGATCTCCTAAAAACACATATTTTAGATTTTTTTTAGGCAACTCTTTTAGCTCTAACTCAAGTAAAGGATTATTCTCTTCTTTTTTGATGGAGGGAAGCTCAAATGCTGGGTCCTCCTTAAGTTCCTCTATTTCAGTACTTTCTAATATCTCAAGGCAATTGGCTATTTCTGAGTCAAAAATATCCAAGCCATGATCTAAGGTCAGTGCCAGCTCCAATTTATCCGAAGAACCTGTTTGCAAGAAAATATCTGAAACAACTGCGTCAATACAATCAATCAAAGAGCAATCCTCATATAATGCAGTTGTAAGAATGGGAGTAGTGTTAAAAATAGAAAATTCAACCGTTTGTCCCAAGACAGTCATTGACAATTTACCATTTTTAACATCAATCAAGGTGTTGGTCGTAGCCATAAAAGGCCTACCCAGTAGAATAGTGTGTGCGGACGGTGTAGGGTTATTTCCTTCCATGTCAAGAACTATAAAATTCACAGGCACTATCAACCCACCAACCTTAACTAACACATCTTCTATAGCTCCTTTCAGGAATCTAAGAGATCTGTCAGCTAATTGCAAGACCATTTTGGTAGGTTTAAGTTCCCCAAGTTCTAATTCAAGATACATAGAATAAGGCATCAAATTAACACTGGCTCCTAAATCACACATGCCATCAGTCCCCTTTCCATTACCCATAGTAATTTTAATTATGAAACTGCCAAGATCCTTTAGCTTCGGAGGTAGTTTATGTTGCAGAACAGCACTAGCTACCTCTGACACTATCATCTTTTCATTTGGCTCATACCTCTTTTTCTTGGTGTTCAATTCCTTGAAGAATTTGGCATAAGCTGGCATGTTCTTTATTGCTTCAAGTAAAGTTAAGTTAATACTTACCTTAGACAGCATGTTGAAGATGTCTAAAAATTGCTTATCTTGTTTATCATTCTTCAACCTGCTGGGGAATGGTATAGGTGGCCGGTAAGGATTACTTGCCTTGTGTAAATCTACTGAAGGAGATTTCTCCATTGATTTTTCTCCAGCACCCTTGTCCTCTGACTCTCCTTCCTTTTTGTTCTCTTGATCACCTGCATTCACAGAATTATTTTCAACATCATTATTTATTACCTTGTCACTTCTAAGAACAGTCACTGCTTGTGCCTGCTCAGGTTGACTCAAAAATTTTCCTTTTTGTTGAATCCGCATCTGTTGTGCAATTGTCCCACTTGGGTCTCCACTTTCTTGAAAGATGCTTCCAATGAATCCAACCTTTTGTTATTCATCTCTTGATTCTTGGTACTGACTTGGATAAAAGCATGTAAACTATCCTCCAAACTCTCTCTCTTAGGCTGCCCTTGATTTGAAGATTGCCCCAGCGATTGATTTTGTCTCTAGAGCAAATGGAAAGGTTGTTGAGAATTATTTGTTGCCCAGGAAAAGTTTGGATGATTCCGCCAACCAGGATTGTAAGTGTTTGAGAAATGATCATTCCGGGCCCTTGGTTGATATCCCCCCATAGCATTGACTTGCTCAGCCTCATTTCCATAAGACCCATATGCAGAGGGGCATATATTTGCTCCATGTCCAAAAGTTCCACAAATTCCACACACTTCTTGAGTGGATGAAGAAGTATCGTTCTTCATGTTCAGCATCTGCACTTGTCTTGTCAATTCATCTATCTGATTGACCATCTCACTGTTGGCTTCCAATTGATTTACCCCTTTACTTCTTCCTCTTACACTTTTCTATTGGGAATTAGCTCCCAGCATTTCAAAGATTTCATAAGTCTCGTCTGCTGTCTTTTCTCCCATAGCTCCCCCAGCTGCATTATCAACAGTATTCTAAAATTGCTGGGTTAGACCATCGTAGAAAAACTTATTCAGCAGTTGAAGTGGGTAGTGATGGTGTGGACATTGGATTAACAACATCTTAAACCTGTCCCAAGCCTCATGAAATGGCTCTCCTTCAAATTGAGCAAATGTAGCTATTTTTCCTCTTAATTCAGCTGTCTTCTGATGTGAGTAAAATTTGCCCATAAACTTGTTATAGACTTGCTCCCAAGTTGTCAAAGAATTTTCAGGCAACATCATAAGCCAACTCTTTGCCCTATCCTTTAATGTGTACGGAAAACACCTCATCCTCAACTGGTCTTCTGTTAGTCCTCCCAATGGAAATGTGTTGAGGGTGGAGTAGAAATCCAGGATAAAATTCAAAGGATCTTCATTTGGAACTCCATAGAAAGATGGCAGCATGTTGTAATGGATATTCTTCAACTCACAATTTCTTGCTGCATCTGTCAATCTTATACATGAGGTGGGAGTCCCAATGATAGGTCTGGCAAAATCCCTCATGGTTCTTTGCCTTTCGTCTCCCATATTGGTAGATTATGCAGTATCCGACTCAAAATCAGAAATTTCCTCCTCTATATCAAACCCGGTATACAGTTCAAACTCTTCTCTACTCCTTTTCACTCTCTGAATTTCTAGAATAATTGGGTAAAGCTCTCCTCCGAGTGATCTCCTGCCTTGCATAAATAAAATTTCTAAAAAAAGGAATTATTAAAAGCAAAAGAAAAATAAAATGTAAACAATGAAAAATAATTTAAAATATTTATGCCTAATAAACAATTACGTCAATTAGCTTCCCCGGCAGCGGTGCCAAAAACTTGTTGCGCTCTAATAAACACTACTAGAACTACACTCGCAAGTATACTAAGCTGCTGTAGTATTTTGGTGAACACCTCAAGGTCATCTCACAAGGAAGCTAAATAAGCTAATTATATATCAAATCGTAAATAACAAATTATCAATAAAATTAAATTGCTAAACAACTAATGAAAACAGAACGAGTTGAATTTAGAACAATGAAAGTAAACTGAACAGATATATTGATTCACTTAATAGAAAAGTCTAGGGTTTGCACTTCTCTACTAACTTATATATATGAACGGCTATTCCTCTCAACTAATTTAATTTCAAAGATCAAATTTCAAGCAACTTAATTAATCGAATCAAGGAAATAAGCTCTCGCATTCAAACCTCTTTCAAATAATCTTGTTACAATCGAAATGATCTTTCCTTAGGTTTATATTTCTAATTCACCTAAGTCTCTAATTAAATTGTTCCAGCATTAGACTTCATTTCTCAATTCTTCATCTAAATACCTCAAACACATAATTGGTGGCCAATCAATTATATATTAGCATTAATCCATTCAATTAAGGATAAAAGAAATAATTCAATCAAGAGCAATAACCATTTCATACAATCATAGTATATCCATACAAACCCTAGACTAGATCAAAATTAGTTCATAATGATGCTATCAAACAAATTCATCTCATTAAAATTCAAAGAAATTAATTTAGACATTAGAGAATTCATAAATACAATTCCAATGAAACTTAAGAGATAGAGTTTGAGAACAAAACCAAATTACAAACTTCCTTTGGCTTCTGAAGAATCTCTTGCTCAGATTTTTTCTAAAAGAATAATGCAATGGCTAAAACTAATTTGATCTAGAGTATTTGCATGAAAGTGAAATCAAAATTCAAAAGAAAAGTGAAGAATAGTTGAAAAGTTTGTGTTGGACGGCTGGAAGTGTGTAACCCCTTTCTCTTGCCCTAACCTTCTTATTTATACAAAACCCTCACTCAAAATCCGCGTTTTCTTTCTTTCCTTAGCCCCATGGAATGACACGGCCAAGCTTGTGGCCGTGTCATGTGACACGGCTAGTGGCTTGGCCGTGTCATCTTCTGTTTCTCCTTTGGTCTTCTTTGTTCTTTGAAGATGAGAGTGACACGGCCAAGCTCCTGGCCGTGTCACCTACTAATTCTCTTCTTTCTTTGCTCTTCTTTCTTGGCTTAATATGGAACACGACCAAGCTTGTGGCGGTGTCATGTGACACGGCCAGTGGCTTGGCCGTGTCACCTGCCAGTGTCAGCTTCTGCCAAATTTTCCTTTCTTTCTTGGTTCCCTTGGTTTTGCCCTTTAGGTGAGACATGGCCAGTGGCCTAGCCGTGTCTCCTGCCCGTGTCATGATCTGCCAAAAATTTCCTTGAGGTGACACGGCCAAGCTTGATTTGGTTTGGTCATATCTTGCTGCTTCATGCTCTTCTTTCTTTGTTTTGATCTTCCAAGGGAGTTTTTTGCACATTAACCTAAAACAAACACTTGAAACAAACTTTAAACAAGAATCAAATGAAACATTAACCAAAAACACATAAACATCACATTAAAAACTAGTACAAAAATGACATAAACACTGGATAAATTAAAACCACCAAAATTGATGAAATCACTAAATAAACAAATTAAAACTACCAAAATGCATGAAGAAAACAATAATCATCATAATAAATAAGTTACAATTCTATGACAAAAACTAATAAAACATCCCATTTCTTCTTATTCTTTAGCTTGGGACACTCTATTTTGATGTGACCTGCCACATTTATAGCATTTCATCTCATTCTTCTTCTCCTTTTCTTTTGATGAAGACTTAAAGTTTGAGAAGGACCCTTTCTTAGTTTTCTTCCTTCTTCTTCTAATTATCTCACTCACCCTCCTTGAGAGTAAGGCCACTTCATCTTTCATGCTCTCACTATGGTTTGAGAATTTACTCTCCTTTATCTCCTTGATTACTTTGAGTCTAATCCCTTTCTTCTTTTCTTTTTCACCCTTATCCTTATCCTTTTCAAAAGTCATTTCATGAGTGAGAAGCTTTCTAATGAGCTCATCGGTCCTAATTTTACTTTGGTCATGAGCTTTTTTAATTGATGACACGTTGGATTCAAAGTTCTTTTAGGTAGTGCCCTCAAGATCTTATTATTCACGTCTTGTTAAGAATACACCTTTCCAAACTTCTTCAAATCAGATAAAATAGAGAGTAACCGATTTGTTATATCGATGATGTTCTCACTAGGCTTCATCTTGAAGAGCTCATACTCATATACATGCATTTGAATTTTCTTGGACTTCACTTGAATTTTTCCCTCATGGTAGTTCTCAAGCGTCTTCTAAATGCCATAAGCACTTATATTATGTTGAAATCTTCCTGTTTCTTCTCTAGACATGGAATTTATAAGAATGAAAAAGACTTTATTGTTTTTGTAGAGTGCTCTAATTTATGCTTCGGTCCACTTCTACTCCTTCAACATTTTACACTGGAGGTTTCCACTCATTCATCACAAAGCTCCATAATTTGATGCCTTCACTATCCAATAACATTTACATCTTGTATTTCCACATGGAATAGTCGGTTCCATTAAAATATAGTCTAAGATGAGGGTTGAGGTTACCATGGGTGTTTATTTGTGGGGTTGAGGAAGAGGAAGAGGTAGTCAGTGGTGTAGTGGTTGCCATGGATCTTGAATCGTGCATTTAAGCTTGACTTGTTATTGATTAGGCTCTAATACCACTTTTTGGTCCTTTCTGCACACTAAGAGGGGGGTGAATTGGTGTCTTTTTCAATTTGTGAAGATGAATTGAAAATTTAAAGTAAGGTTAAAGACTTAAAGGTTAAGAGAAGAAAAAAGATACAAGAATTTATAGTGGTTTGGATTCAACAATCCTATGTCCACTCCTCAACTAACTAGTTGAGTATTTTCACTATCTATTGATTTTTACAAATGCAACTCTAACTTGGAATTTTTACAATATCACATCAAACTTTATAAGACTTGTGCTATCCTACAACCCTTTACAAGATTTTTCCCAAAAGGCTTACTCTCTAACCTTGTGTTTTTATGCTCACACCAAACTTATACAAAGGTGTTTTCTAGTGCTCACGTCCAAACACTCAACAAATACAATAAAATAATTATAAAGGAATTTAAGAAGAGTTTGGTTATTAAATACTTAAAAGTTACAGTAAATGGTGTTTGGTGTAGTATTTATAGCCATCTTAACTCCATAAAGTCGTTGGAGTTGGGTAGCAAAAGATTAAGCTCGTCACCAATCAAAATTGCTTGCATTTAATGCTGTTAGAAGCTTTTCGTGGTCGCCTCCTTTATGTTATGATTGCGAAAAAGGTTTGGCAACGAAATTTGACACTAAAGTTGTTGCAAAACTACTACTATGTCTATCAGCTAGTTCCAACGGCTAGTCTACTAGCAATGATAGGTTGGCAAGAACCACTTTACGACACCCTATATGAATCTCCCGAGTGCTCTTTTACTATTGCGGCCGTGATATCAGTTGAGTTGACTATCATTTTGAAGTCTTCTTTCCATGTGGATTCTTCTTATTGGGTAGCCAAAGTTTTGTTAAAATCTTCTAATCATTTGAATGGCATGACCGTGATGCTTCTTAGAGGTTTACTCGGGCCAGGCTAGGTTGGGCTTACCTCTAGCCCGCAGCCCAGCTCGAGTATAGTTCAGGCTGAAAAATTATGCCCGCAGCCTAACCCTAGTCCCAAACGAGTCGAGCTAGCTTGGGCCCATTGGGCCATGGGCCGGGCTATAGTTTTTTTAATCTTTTATATCATATATATTATTATTATAAATAAAAAAATAACTTCTTAAACTTTTACGTCTTCCTAACTTCTAAAATTTTATATTATTATAACAAACACTCAAACAGATTTGAGATCATCTTGGAAAAAAAATAAATAAAACAGATTTGAGATCTAGAATAAACAAGTGATAGATCTACACAAAGTTACAAACCATCCAAAATCATAACATGGATTTGAGATCTTATACCAAATGGGTTGTACAAATCTATGTTTAACAAAACAAAAATCCAAAACTATAAAATATAAAAAAATTACAAATCTGGAACCAACCAAAACCGCCAAAACAAGAAAAAACCATTGAATAATAAACACATATTTATCAAGGATAAGAATGAAATCTGAAAAACCCAAAACTAAAATCATAAAACACAACACACTACAAGAATAATACCAACAGTGTATAATACCCAAAACTACAAATCTATATATAATCAAAAGATGAAGAGACAGATCGAGACTTTGTGCAAAGAGAGCCCTTGATGGTAAAGCCGAGAGAGAGTGCAATTTATGGTTGATGGAGAGAAGCTGAGGGAGCACGAAGACGACTGAAGAGAACTTGAAGTTGTTGATAGAGACAATCTCAGAGAAAAACTTGAAGAGAAGGGGTAGTTGTTGATAGAGATAGTTTCATTGAACTTGGATAAGAATTGAGGCAAAATGAAATAAAAAAAAAAGATTTAAAGGAAAGACGGCGCAGGAGACAACAACTAGAAATTAGGGTTTTATATGATATATACTCCCGGGTCGGGCTAGGTTGGCTCTAGAATTTTTAAATATATTTGAAGCCCAACCCAATTCTAACTCGACTCAGACACCTCTAACCCTAAGCCCAACCCTAGCACTGGCTCGAGTTAGCTCAACCCGGCCGAAACTACTTTGGTTGAGCCGAGTATCTCAGGCCCACAGGTTAACTGAATAGCCCTAACGCTTCTAGATAACGGTGACTGTGTAAATCTGGCACTAAGACTTTCACCGCGAGGATAGACCATAAACATTTATGCTAGTTTGGCCAACTTGTCTTCAAGACTCTCGTGGTCGCTCTAGAGTTAAGGCAGTCGTGAGGAGACTCCAGTAGTCTTTAGAGTTGCTATGCTTCTACACGTGATCCTTACTATGTGTGGATGACTTTCTCACCTTAATAAATTACCATGTTGATCCTTTCTATGAGAAAATGTGCTTTGGGACACAATGGTGTGGTCATACCATTGTCGCTAGAATGGTCGTGACATAGAGGATCTACATACAACTTAAAAGTTCCTAAGTCTTAAGGCAAAAACACTTGATACAAAAAGTTAGAACTCTTTAATTTAGTTGCTAAATATCAAAATAGAATTTTTTGTCCAAGGATTTGGCCAACATGAAATATCAAACAAGTAAATCATCTTATGCTTTATCTCACGGAATTTCTTTCTCACATGATGTGCCCCATGCAATAATAGTAAACTTTGCTCCAATTCTTCTTAAGTGTGCTAGGTAGTATTCCTATAGCGCTTTGCCCATAAGCTAAATAAATTAAGTATGATAGAAGGGCATATAAAGAAACAAGAGAGTTTGGAAAAATGTTTGAGAGGTTCTATCACTTGAATTTTAGTGATCCAATTAATAATAAAGGACTAGTATGAATTTTGGTGACCTAATTAACAATGAAAGCTTTTAGAAGTTGAAGAATTAAAAGAATAAATATATGAATAACTATAATTTAGAAAATATTATTAATTAAAAATTAATAATTAATAGATGAGAATTTTAAGAGTAAAGAACCTTTGCATATAAATATAGACATGTAAGTAAAAAAAATTTTAGCTCATAAAATTACATATGCAGCAATAGTTAGTTTGAATTAAAAAAAATATTTAATTTTTTTTTATTTTTTTACATCAGTGGTTTTTTTTCTTATTATGTAGGGTAAGTTTTTTTTTGTGAAAAATAAGAGATTTATATATAATGAAAAAATAATAAAGATTAATTCAACACAATTTATTAATATTATTAGAATTTTTATATTTATTATGTAATACTAAATAATTACCTCTGTAACAGTTTAATATGTTATATCTAATTTGTGATGAATTTATTATAAAATATATAGTATAATAATCTTTTTAGTTTTTAATTATTTATTTATCTGTATTTTAAAAAAAAATTGCACTCATTAGTTTAATTTATTGAGTATTTTGTAATAAAAAATTATTAATATTAAAAAATCAATCGTACTCATGGTCAAATAAAAAATAGATCTATTTAAAGAGATTAATTATGAAATACCTGTAAAATTAATTTGCTGCTTTCTTTCATAACAGAGCCAATAATAACGGCTTAGGAAATATTTTAGCTTGTTGTTCAAATGACTAGAGATCAATAACTTTTTTAATCTGATTGATGATAAAATTGATGTTAGGAATATTACCAATAATATTTTAATCTAATCAATAAAAATTTCAAGTTTAAATTTTTTTTTTATTGGAAGTAAGAGGATTTCATTAGATATTAAAGCATAAGTACAAATCAAGAAGATACACACAACAGAGAAAACAAATAGAAAACACAACAAACCCTGCAACAGATGGAGAGGGAACAAAATCCAAACTGAAAATAGACAGAGCAGAAATTAGAACATAGGCAACCGACACAACTACAGAAATCAGATTGTCAACTAAAGCCAGTAGAACAACAAATTGTTGAGAGAATAACTAACTCTATTACCTCTTGCATCCTCAAATTTAAATTCTTTTGAGGGAAAGAAAGGACCAGAGATCATATAAAGGGGTCGAAAAGGAAGAAAGAACCACCAAAGGCAGTACCACACAAAAGAAGGGATATTGCCATAGCTCCAGAATGAGCTTCTTCCTAAAAATTGAAACAGAAAAAAGGAGAGTGGGATGAGATCTGAAGACCCGCTACAAGAAGACGATTGAAGGACGAAAGCTTGATAAAAGCTTTATAGTAGTCGAAAAATGCAATCTTGGAACTATAAGACCCAAAACTGGAAAAGAAACACCAGCAAAAGGCTCTAGAAAGCACAAACATGTTAGATCCCAGGGTGTTTTTAGCTGGAAGTTTAGGTTGCAAGAGACTCCCAACAATAAATAAAAAGAAAAGAGAAGGATCTGGCAAAAAAATAGAGACTATAAAGAGAAGATAGAGAGTACGAAAGATTTAAGGCTGCCGTCGGCACTCTTGCTAGCGGTAACTCTAGATTTATGCCTGAAAACACAGACCGGCAAAGATTCACAGAGGAAGAGGACAAACTTCCGCAGTATAAGAAAAAAAAGCTCAAAATAAGGCTTTGTGAAAGATAATAGAGATATGTGCAGTTGGAATTCTTTTTAAGTGCTTTTTATATAAAAGTGAAAGTATCATGTGATGATTTGTTTATAATTTCTACTTTATATTGCAATTGTAACTGTAAAAATTAGGTTGGGTTGTATATAAAATAACAATAATAATAATAATAATAATAATAATAATAATAATAATAAAAGAAACTTGGATATCATATTATAATAAATGGCTATACATTACAAGCTAAATATGATGTTAAATTATGTTTAAAACAAGAGGATGAATGTTGACAATTCTTTTAATTAATATAAATTGTAAGAAAAATCAGTTAAAAATAACATTAAATTGAAAATGACTATTTTACACATATAAAATCATAAAATCATTATCATTTATGGAATTAACTAATAAATAAGCTTGAGCTGTAACTCTCTTATTAATCAATTATTATTCAATTTTCCAACTATGATAATATCATTTTCTACAAAGCTGTCAAATGCCAAGAATGCCATTATTTATATAGTTTATACACACACGCTGTGGGGTTGAAAATATATAACTAAAGAAATTCTTCAGTGAAATTATTAAAACCTTAACTCATAATAATTACAACATACCAATAATAGTGTAGACAATAACTTTAAATTTAATTTATTATTATTATTTTAAAAAATCTAATAATAATAACAAAAAAAATTAAATCATACAACTCTTAGAGACGTAATTATCTGTAGATATCACATGCCTTTATATCATTAAATATCTTTTGGCCGGCTCTTTATTGATAATAATACGAGAGTAAAATACATTTTTTTAAATTTAAATCCAATCAATATAATTAATGTTTTTAATTTAATCACATCGTCAATGTATTTGGTTGGCAGATAGAATCAACCAAAAATAGGAGCACATATTTTTAAATTAACCAACTAAATATTTAATTTAATTAATTAACAGTATTAAATTATGATTAATTTAATTAAAATTTTAAATTAATTTAATTTTTAATTTAATTAATAATTAATAGGTTCAATTCGATCGATTAATTTTTAACTAAAAATTAAAAAAATATATAAAATTTTTATTTAGTTATTTTTTTTAATTATATAATTTTTTATTGCAAAATAAAGTTATTCTTTGTTTTATTTTTTAACAAATTTTGTTAAGTTATTTAATTATATTAATTTCATATTTTAAATATATTTTCATTATAAAATTAAAAAAATTATTCAATTTAATTAATTAATTAAATCGATAAATTTAGTTCAATTAATTAACTAAACCAATTAAAATTAAAAATCTATCAGTTCGGTTAAAAACCTAAGTTCGAAAGAACGGTTAAAATTATATTCAATCGATTAACCGAATACTCATCCCTAACCAAAAAGCATCAATGAGTTTATTATTTATTTTATTAGTTAAAATTTATATTTTGAAACAATTTCTTTTAAAAAATTGTAATTCAGTTTTGATTAGAATTGCCAATGTCTGGATTCGTTTTACCGAGCATCCACCTAATTTGATCCTAATATAGCAGATAAAATTTGCTTATTTATAAATAAGACGGATTATTTATCCATGTGGCCATAATGAATATTGCCCTATTTTGCTTCAATTTCATATTAAATGTTTATTTATATATTATACATATGTATATTAAGTATATATTATATTTTTAAATAGAATTTATATAATAAAAAATTATATATATAAATATATTATATGTTTTCTTATAATAATATAATTTTATATATTTATTTATTTTTTAAAAAAATAAATGGATATGTAAATTTGATATAAAACTTTAAAACTCATTAAAATTGTAATTACCAAACTCCTCCTTTCTAATTGGAAAATTCGAATTGAAGAACTATTTAACTAACTAAAACAAATTCGATTATGGTTTTCATTTATAAAAAGTAATTAAACCTCCTAAAAATTACTATTATTAAAAAAATAGCAAAAAATAAGTTTAGCTTATTAGAAAAATAAATTTTAATTTAACTAAAATAAATAAATAATATTTTACTTATAAATGGTTAACCCATATAATGCTAGAAGCAGACAATAAGACAAGGAAAAAGAAAGCCAAATATCTTGATGAAAAGATGATTGATTATGTGGCAGATCAATCAACCCCATCCATCATTAAGGAAAAACTACTGAATAATAGTAATATCATGGAAATTCACCCCCTTTAAAGACTGATGATTGGGAACTGAATGATGGAATTTTCTTTTTTCAATTCGAGGATCATATGCAATTACTTACCGTATTTCAAGATATCAAGGAGAAGCTCTCCAAGACATGGAATACTATTGTTACAATTATGCTATTAGGGAGAACAATAGGGTATAAATCCCTACAGTGCAGACTTTATTCCTTTTGGAGTCTTGTTTCAAACTTCAATATCATTGACCTAGATAACAATTATTTTCTTATTCATTTTCAAAGGGGGGGGGGTGAGGGACAAGGAAGTCATCCTGATGGGTGGCCCCTAGTTGATTATGGGTCACTATTTAGTTGTTCGTTTATGGTTTACTGAGTTTAATAGTGATGCAGATCAGATAAACTCTATGGTAGTATGGATTAGATTATTGGGCTTGCCTCTACATCTATATAACAAAAGGTTCTTCGTGCTGTTAAAATCCTCATTAGGAAGGTGGTTCGAATAGACTAAAATATAGAAAGTCTAGCCAGAGGCCGTTTTGCCCGCATGACAGTGGAAATTAACCTAAATAAGCCTTTAATCTCCAAACTTAAAATTAAAGGAAGAACCTAACTGGTAGAATATGAGGAATTGTTGAAAATTTGCTTTAGTTGTTGAAAATATGGGCACTGGGTGGCCTTGTGCTTGGACACAATGAAGGATAAAGTTTTAGAGAAGGAGGATATTTAAGACAATAATCACACCTGATGATGGCAAATCTTTCTGGTTAAACCTATGGTCATTGGATGATTGTACGTAGAAAAGGAAAGAAAACTAGTAAGGAATGAGAACATTTGGTAAACTCCAGTAAGGAACCTAGGAAGATACCTTCAAATTTTCCTGAGTTTATGAAAGATAATTAGATAGGATTAAGGTATGATGCCTTAGCTATCATTGAATAGAGGCCACCAATCGACAATTGTATTTGACAACAAGACTAGATATAAAAATAAAAATAAAAAAGCCGACACAACAACTAAAATAGTCAACTTTAAAAAGAAAAATCCATGCAGACTCATGCAAAAAGACATGATCCTAAAGCATTGATCTCTAAGTCCCTATAAGACTTGCTAATTAAGGACACCATGCAACTTATCCTAAATAAACAAGGGAAAACAGATGGTGCTTTGCAGTCCACAACCTTCTTCTCTGCTCTCTCCAATTCCAAATTGAACATCTCTATACTAGGCTAAACATACTACCATTCAAATTGGAGACTGTTATTTGTCTAAAGGAGAGCATCCAAAGTCCACTTTAGCCCTCATCGATAATCTTAAGCCCCTCAATCCCCCATATAAACCTTCTTCTCCTCCTAACCTTGAGCTAGCAATGAAGGTCTTTAACTCGGCCAAGGACCAGATAGAGGATATAACAAGAAATAAAGAGAGTATTATCACTAAGGAAGATGTTATGACATTGGTTGAGATGGAAGTGGTTGCATTTACACTAGACTATTGATAGCCGAGTGTTTGATAATTTTTTAACCTATATTTTTATGTTTCTATTTATGCTATCTTTATTTGAAATTGTCAGGGGGTGGCCTCTAAGCAGCTTCTTTATTGTTTTAAAAATCTGAAGCAAGTTTATGAACCTAGTGTTGTGGCTCTTCTAGAACTTAAGGTCAATGGCTCCAAAGCCAACATTGTCATCTAGAAATCAGGTTATGATAATTCATTTAGAGTGGAGCCAATTGGTTTTTTTAGTGGTCCATGGATTCTTTGGGATAAGGATGTCAAAGTAGAGATTTTGTGTAATGTTTAAAGTTTTAAATACTAAATTCTTAATTTAATATTGATAATTGATAGTGAATTGTGATATAAGTAGCATGGATAAGTGATGTAAATAGTATATCTTAAAAATTTACTGAAGAAATTATTTATTTTTATAGTTTTACGAAACTAAAAATCAAATTAGAATCAAAGATTAAGAGTGAGGGTGCACCGTAGTTAAAATGAGATTGGTCACACTATATTAAACCATATATATATGTGTGTGTGGACAGATGTGTGTTTATGTAGAAGTTTCTTTCTTCTCTCTTCTTCTTTCCACATTCATCATCACCTTCATCACCAAAACTCCTCTTTTCTTTCTTCTTTTCAAAACTTTAGCCAGAATTTACGAGAAAATCACAACTAGTTATAGGTTTTTAGAAAAATAAGCTAGAAAAGTTGATATTATCAACAAGTGATTAAAGAAGAAAAGAAATTTTGGAAAGAGGTATGTGCTTATGTATTTTAATTTGCATATATCTGAATTTCTATAAATTTTTATTGTTTGAATTGGTTGATTGAGTTATCTTTAATGAGTTATTACTGAAAAGTATTTGATATAAACTCTTTCTACGTCAAAGAAACTAGTTTTGATTCATTCTTATCATATATTTGGATATATTGTATTTAAAGTGTTGAGTTTACGAAATACAGAATTTTGCTTGACATAACCAGTGACACGGCCATGCATTGGGCGTGTCAACAATGCTGTATTTTAATATTAATGACATGACCAGTAACACGTCCATGTCATTAGGTATGTCATATCTACTGTGATAAAAGATAAATGACATGGCCAGTGACACGCCCGTGTCATTAGGCGTGTCGTAGCTACTGTAATGCAACTTAAATTATATGGCCAGAGACACGCCCGTGTCGTTGGGCATATCAAATCTTCTGTAAAATGGGCAAATGACATGGTCATTGACACGCCCATGTCCTTGGACGTGTCACTTGAAGAAATTTGCCCAAAATAGCTCTTTTACTTGTCTTTCATCCATGATTTTAGCCTAAATGACAATAAGGTCTTAAAGTGTAAAGAATTTTTAAAATTAACCCTAATAAGTAGTGTAACAAATTTATTTTGAATATATGATAAATATGTGTGATACTAAGTGTTGATCAAAGAATCGTTTCATTGAAGTGCTATAAATAATTTAACGTTAGTTAAAAACTAATGAATTGTCAAAATATATTGATTTTAGATCTAGCTTGGAATTAAATGGCTAGCCAAAGGGAGGTTATCCAAATTAATAGTGGGGACTCTGTGCTATCAATAGACACTATATGTCACCATATTAAGTGGACATTTGTGCCATAGTAGGCCATTGACCAAATTTTATATAATGGACATTAAATTGCTAACAGTGATTCATTATCCAAATCTAGGATCTGAGTTGAGTATGTATGGACATAATTAAAGAAGTTATCAACATTGAAAATAATGTGTTATATGGTTATTATTAAATTAACCAATTCTGAATTTAATTATGCTTAGTTTTTTATGTTTCAATGAATTTATTAATTTCTCTATTAAATGTTCTAAAAGTGATACTTTTCATTATTTCTAAATTATTTAATGTTTAGATCTTTTTCATTAAAATTTCCTTCCATATTGTAAATACATAGGCACCACTAAGCTTTGCTTAGCATGTTAGACTTATTTTCTGATGAGCAGATCAAACTAGAAAAGTTGAGACTGCAAAGTGAGAGATAAACGTTCCTGGTCAACTGTATCACAAAGGTTCAAAGAACAATATTATAAATATTGTATTATGTATAGTTCACATGGAAATACTGTATATTTTTGTATGACAATTGTACAAGTTTGAGAGTAGTTTGAGAATTATAATAATGTAAGTTAACAATAGGAGTTCTTCATAAATTAATAGATATATGTTTATAATATAGGCATGATTATAATAGTAATTTTAAAAGTTTAATAACTGCATTAATAATTAGAAGTATTTTATCTTTATATCTATAACACATACATAGGCAAGTATGAGTATTTAGGTGACATCACCTATGTAGTTAAGTGTTTATAGACTATGTAGGGGGTGCAAATTAGTTAAGTGTATGGAGATAAAAATACCTCTTATTTCCATAAAAAGATAGTTCAGAAGCACAAAAGGAGTAAAATTGTTATGGTAAAAGATTAGGAGGGAGACTGGTGTATTGATAAAGAAAAACCACATGAGATTATTGTAGACATTTTTAGCAAATTATATACAACAGATAATAGTTAGCCTAAGGCCTATGGTATTAAAAAGCATTTCCTAAGCATTAAGGATGAACAGTTGCAAGACTTGAATGGGGAATTTACGAGTGACGAGATTAGGAAAGTGTATGTTTTAGATGAAGCCTTTGAAATCTCCTAGTCCATATGGACTTCTAGCCTTTTTCCCTATCTAGAGAAATTCGCCAAGGAGACTCCCTGTCATCTTAGATTTTTGTGTTATGCATTGAGCATTTGGCTTATGGTATCTTACAATCTATTAGTGATGGTAGTTGAAAGCTGATGAAGATGGGTAGACGAGGTCTTGCCATTTCTCATGTATTTTTTGCATATGACATTCTCTTATTTTAGAAGCTTCTGTTGATCAAGCACACATAATAGCTAGAGTTTTAGATAATTTATGCATTTGCTCAGGGTAAAAAGTAAACAATTCTAAATCTCAAAATTTCTTCTCTAAGAATGTTAGCAGATCTCTAAGCAGTTATTTAAATAAGGAATTTAGATTTCAACAGACCAAAGATTTGGGAAAGTATCTAGGTCTACCTTTTCTACATAAGATAGTCGCAAAATAAACCTATGATTACTTGTTGGATAATATTTCAAGGAAGTTTTATAACTAGAGTGTAAGAGTCTCTTTCTTTGGTTAGACGAATCAGTCTTGCTAAGCATGTATTAGCTATGGTGCCTCTATATGCCATGCAAACCACAACCATCCCTATGGTAGTGTGTTATAAGATTGACCAGCTATGCCACAAATTTATAAGGGGATCCAAAAATAATAAGATCAAAATTGATTGTGTCAGTTGAGATAACTTGTGTAACCCAAAGGATAGTGGGGGCTTAGGTTTAAAAAACATCACCATGGTGAATAAAGCTTTCCTCATGAAACTAAATTGGTAGCTTCTCACTAAGATTGATAGATTATGGGTTCGTGTAGTTAAAGGGAAGTATGGCTTGAGAAAGGGGTGCCTGCGTTTATTTCTTCATTAAGAGGGTTTTATTATGGAAAGCATTGGGTAAATTATGGAAGGATAATTTAGAGAGTATTAAGTAGGGTGTTAATGATGGGAAATTTGTGTTTTTCTTGAAGGAAATTTGGATTGATGAAGCAGATAGTGGCTAACATAACTATTAAGCAAATTCTAGAGAATCATTTGGATCGGCGTATTTCAAATTATGTAAATGATAGAGGGAGTTGGAAATGGTCAGAGTTTGGGATGTTTCTCCTCAATAATATTGTTCTAAGTATCACATCTATCCTCTTCCCCCGCTCTTCTTTAATAATCAAGAGAAGGATGTTGCATCTTGGGCACATTCATCCAACAATTTCTTTTTAGTGAAAACCTTAAATAGATATCTTATGAGCAGCTCTTGGCATGAAACAGATAGCAAGTGGAGGTCTTAGGATGTCCCTTTCAAGTTTCAGTATTTCTCTGGTTGGCCATACAAAATAACCTTTTAACAAATGAATTCAGGAAGTCCCGCCATATCGGTGTTCTAGAAGGCTGTGTTAGATGTGGGGCACATATAGAAGACACTCTTCATGTTTTGAGGGACTATTCATTAGCTAAACAAGTTAGGTTTTCTCTATTTCATTTCTACAATTTACCAAGCTTTTTTTGCATGAGGTGGGAGAGGATTGGATTCTGGCTAGTTTGAGAGATGGAAGGAAGATGGCTAATGGAAGCTCTAGTTGTTGGTATCTTTACTTTGAGGTTAATTGTTGGTGCTTATGGTTAGCAAGGAATAATTGGATTTTTACGGGCAAAACTTCTTCTCCAAGTCATATTCTTTCAAATGTTCATGCTCGTGTGCATAAGATTGTTACGGCGCATAAGGTGGATAATTCAGTTAACATTCATCTAGTTGGCAGGAAAACAATTTCGATAGGCTGGTTTCCACCTCCTATAGATTGGTTTAAGCTCAATAAAGATGGAGCTTGGAGAAGTCATTCTAAAAGAACGGGTGTTGGTGGCTGAACCAGGATCTGAGCGAAGGGGGCAAAATTTCTAAGAAAAAAAAATTACAGACGAATTTATATTTATTTTTATTTTCATATTAAAAAACTAATGCATTTTCATACTAAATAATTAAAATATTGGAATTTTTATTATTTTTATTTCAATATTTAAATTTTACTTTGAGAAATTACATAATATATATTATTTTTAAAATAATATCTATATATTTTTTGAGCTATTTTAAAGAAAGTATTTAAACTAATTTTTTAAATAAATTTATATAATAGAATATATTTTATAAAATGATTAACCTAATCACAAAACTCTAAACCCAATTCACAATTAAATTGCAAAATAATAAACCTTATCACAAAATCTCAAATTCTTAATTCATATCATAAGCAAATTCCAAAATAATTAATCTAATAATCAAAACTCAAATTCCAATTCATAATCAAATTCTAAAATAATTAATCTAATAATCAAAATAATAAACTAAAACCTATAAATTAAACAATAATTATAATACTCAATAACATTATCAAAACAATACATTAAAAATTAATTTTAAATTTTAAAATAAAAATTAATTTTAAAGAAAAAATAAATATACATACACACACAAATATATAAATATATATAAATACTATATATTATATTATAAAATTGATTCTATATTATATAAATATAGGTATTATTAATTTCATGTATATATAAATATTTATACATATACATATACGTATACATATTTATATATTTATATACATACATATATGTATAAGAGCCATTTAGATGTTTGGGTGGTAGTAGAATATATAAAGAAGATTTTATTTTTAAATTTTGATATGTAGTATTAAGAGCGTGATCTTTGATCTAGAAATTTGGATATGCAGTAAGTCTCATTGTTAGCCGATGATAGACGTTGTAGGACAGTAAGTCAGTAGTCGCTTTCAAAAATTTTAGAAATCACTTTTAAACTATTTTTCAAAAATTAAAAATGGAATCTTTTTTTTTAAATAAACTAGTACAACTAAATCTAATAATTCTAAATCATCAGAAATTAAAAAGATTGTAAACAGAAAAATGAAGTAATCTTAGAAGATTTTAATAAAACTATAGATGAATGGGAAATACCTAAAGTAGATAAATAATAAATTTATAAAATACCAAAATTAAATATTTTTAAAATAGATTATACAATAAAAATGGAAAAAAGAGATATGCAGTTAAGTAACTCTTTTGAAAGGATTATTTTATTATCTCCTACAACCATAAAGAAACATAAAGACAAAAAAATATAAGTATATACATATAGGACTAATAAAAATTGATATAAAACATTTAACTAGAGAATGATTAAATACTAGTATTTTGATTGTTATTAGAGATGCTAGGTTTTTAAATTTTCAAGACTCTCTCTTAGGATCTATAGAGACTAGTTTGAGTTAAGGACCTATTAACTTTGACGTACATCCTGATATTATAATATCTTTAAGTGACCCAAATATATTAAAAAGTGTAATTTTAGAAATTAAAACTCATAATTATAAAATGTCAGAAGGATCTATTCACGTAGCATTAATATATAAAGTACAATATAAAGCTGGTATCTGTCTTTGCAACTAAATATAAAATGCAACATAAAAAGGGAAAAACCAATTTTTTTCAAACAGATCTTAGTAAAACTAATATTGTGATTCCTAAAACCATACAGTGGAAGGACATTTCCTTTCCTAATGAATGAATTTTAGAAGGAGCAATCCCTCCTCCAGAACATGAGAAAATTGTAAAGCTTATTATTAATATTAGTCAAATTAAATAGTATAAAGATGGTAAAGTAAAATTAAAGAGAAAATTTTGATCCTGAAACTAAAGATCTTGAATCTTTTAATAAAACAATAAATCCCGAAATAAACCGTATAGTTCATAATCAATCTATAGTACTTACAATCTCTGCACCAGATTTAGGTATTATAGAAAGACCTAATGTATTATCACAGTATAAATATAATTCTTCATCAGTATATGAATGGAATATAGATAACCTATCATAATATAACATTCTTAGTCTTCTGCAATAGATGACTATGGTTGATAATGCTTATAAAACCTAAACTGATACATCTGATAGAACTATAGTAGAATTAATTATAGCAAGCTTCACATGCCAATTAAAATATTGGTGGGATAATCATCTCACTGATGAATAATATTTAGAAATATTAAATGTAATTAAAATTTATAAAGATGGAACACCTATTTTAAATGAATGTGGTGATACTATTCAGGATGCAGTGACAACACTTATTCTGACTATATCACTTCATTTTATAGGAGATTCAACTCATTTAAAAGATAAAAATATTGAATTACTAAGTAATCTCAGGTGTTAAAAACTTAGTGATTTTCATTTTATAAAACTACATTTCTAACTAGAGTAATGCTAAGAGAAGAGTACAACTAGGCTTTCTACAAGAAAATATTTCTTGCATGATTACCTTTCTTTCTAGGAGAAAGGGTTAAAAATCAAATAAAACAGGAATATGAAAATCAAATTCCTTATGACCTTTTGATTTATGGTCTACTGATCAGTATAATTCAAAAGGAAGGATTAAAGCTTTGTCAAGATATAAAAATATAGAAATCTTTAAAATTTGAAATGAGGAATACTAAACAAGAATTAAGATCATTTTGTAAACAGTTTGATTATAATATAACCCAAGATTATAAAGGTTGTCAAGGACAGTGTTCTAAAACTTATAAAAAAAAACCTATAAAAAACCTTATAAAAAGAATTATAAAAGAAAATTCAATAAAGAAGAATATTATAAAAAATCATAACATAAAAAATATAGAAAACCTAATGATAAGAAATTCTTTAAAAAAAAATATAACATATAAAGATTTAGAATGTTATAATTGTGATAAAAAAATGACATACATCTAAATTTTATAAATTTAATAAAAAAAACTATAGGAATTAAGACTTGAAGAATCTGTATTAAATAAAATGACTTAATATATTAATTGCCCCCTGAACTTAGCAGCTTTAGTAATTTTTCCCTATATATTTATACATTTGCCATATTTCCCCGTATACATGTCTATCTTGGTTCAATAGACACTTATATAATTATATATTAGTCACTTTGCCCCTTGTATTTATATATTTTGTATCAAATAGCTACTTACATGTAACTGCAGTACTTTCTTTGTCTAGGTATTTATTGAATATGAAATAGACAAGTACAAGAGGCAGAATGACCAACATTTAGAAATATTAAATGCAATTAAAATTTATGAGGATAGAACACCTATTTTAAATGAATGTGGTGATACTATTTAGGATGCAGTGGCAACACTTATTCTGACTATATCACTTCATTTTATAGGAGATTCAACTCATTTGAAAGATAAAAATATTGAATTACTAAGTAATCTCAAGTGTTAAAAGCTTAGTGATTTTCAGTTTTATAAATACAAGGGGCAAAGTGTTAAAGCAGAAATATGGAAATCAAAAGGAAATCTTTTGACTTATGGTCTACTGATCAGTATAGTTTAAAAAGAAGGATTAAAGCTTTGCTAAGATATAAAAATATAGAAATCTTTAAAATTTGAAATGAGAAATACTAAACAAGAATTAAGATCATTTTGTAAATAATTTGATTATAATATAACCCAAGATTATAAAGGTTTTCAAGAACAGTGTTCTAAAACTTATAAAAAAAACCTATAAAAAACCTTATAAAAAGAATTATAAAAGAAAATTCAATAAAGAAGAATATTATAAAAAATCAAAGTATAAAAAATGTAAAAAACCTAATAATAAAAAATTCTTTAAAAAGAAAATATAGCATATAAAGATTTAGAACGTTATAATTGTGATAAAAAATGACATACATCTAAATTTTATAAATTTAATAAAAAACTATAGGAATTAGGACTTGAAGAATTTGTATTAAATAAAATGGCTTAATATATTAATTGTCCCCTGAACTTGGCAGCTTTGGTAATTTTGTCCCATATATTTATACATTTGTCATATTGCCCCATATAATTGTCTATTTTGGTTCAATAGACATTTATATAATTACATATTTATCACTTTTTCCCTTGTATTTATATATTTTGTATCAAATAGATACTTACATGCAACTGTAGTACTTTCTTTATCTAGGTGTCTATTGAGTATGAAATAGACAAGTACAAGAGGTAAAATGACCAATATGTTATTGTATAGGTGTCTATTGATCCAAAATAGACAAGTACATGAGACAATCTGGCAAATGTATAAATATAGGGGGTAAAAAGACCAAAACTGTCAAGTTCAGAGGGGCTGCAGATGTATTAGGCCAAATAAAATTTATAAATTGTATATAGATTTAGAATCTGAAGAATATTCAGAACCTGAAGAAATAAATCAAATAGATGATATAGACTCAGAATCTAGTACTTTTGAAACAAGTAGTAAAACCATAAATATGTTAACTAAAGAACAATAATCTCTTTTAAAATTAGTAAAACATATAAGTGACCCTAAAACGCAAGAAAAATTCTTAAATAAATTATTAGATAATTTTAGTGAAACTAATGAAAAATAAAACCATCAATATTACCTAGTACTAGTAAATAAACATATGATTTAACAATAATACTAAATAAAAATAAACAAATAAAAAATAAATCAACAATAAATGACTTGCAAAAAGAAATTAAAAAATTAAAATAGAATTAAAAGAAAAACAACGAAATAATTCAGAAATAATAAAAGCACTTTTAAATAGTATTATAGACTTTACTTCTTCTGAAGATTCTTCTTCTAAAGAAGAAGAAAATAAAAATTACGAGATTAATATAATAAATAAAGATAATATACCAGAAAATTTTATATTTATGTTACACAAAATAACATCTAAAAAATATTTAATATTAATAAAATTAAAATTTTTTAAAAATTATATTATAGACACTATAGCTCTATTTGATACTGTAGCATATTTAAATTATATAAAATTTAGTTTAGTACCTAAAAGATTTTGAAAAATTACTACAGAAAAATTATCTTCAGCCAATAAATCTAAAATATAAATTATTGGTAAAACAAAAATCTCAATTATAAATAATAATTTAGAATTAAAAATAAATTTATATTAACTAAAGAAATTCAGCATATTGTGATTTTAGAAACACTATTTATGAATTTAATTACTTCTTACTCGATAAAAAAAATGATAAAATAAATTTTAAAGTATGAAATCATAAAATTGTATTTCCATTTATAGAAAAACCTAGAAAGAAGAATTTAAATATACTTATAGCACATTCAATTTATGAACTAGAAATAAATGCATTAATAAAGGCAAAGTCTGAATAACTTTATAATTTAAAAATTAATTATCAATTACAAAAGATAAATGAACAATTAAGGACTGACTTGGTAAAAAATAAAATGGAACAAATTAAAGTCCGAATTGAAAATGAATTATGTTCTGATCTGCCCAATTTATTTTGGAACAGAAAATAACATATGGTTGATTTACCCTATGAAGTGGGCTTTGAAGAAAAGTCCATTACAACTAAAGTCAAACCTATTCAAATGAACCCAAATAGGATATAATTTTGTAAAAATAAAATAAATAATTTAAAAAATAAAAAACTTATTTGTAAATCTTGCAGCTCAGGGTTGTGTATTGCCTTTTATATTAATAAGGCCTCTCAAATTGAAAGAGGAGCCCCAAGATTAGTAATTAACTATAAACCTTTAAATAAAGTATTGAAATGGATTAGATACATTATTTCAAATAAAAAAGATTTATTAAACAGATTATATGAAGTAACTATATTTAGTAAATTTGATATAAAATCTAGATTTTGGCAAATTCAGATTAATTTTAAAGAGAGATGATATAAAATAATATTTACTATTCTATTTGGCCAGTATGAATGAAATGTGATGCCTTTTGGTTTGAAAAATGCACCCACTGAGTTTCAGAGAGTGACAAATGATATATTTAATTCTTATATAAAATTTTATATAGTTTATATTGATGATGTCTTAATATTCAGTAATTCTTTAGATGAACATTTTAAATACTTAAAAATATTTTTCATGGTGGTAAGGAAGAATGACTTAGTACTCAGTAAAACTAACATGTTCTTATTTCAAACCAAAGTTAGATTTTTAGGACATTATATAGAACAAGATATTATAGAGCCCATAGAAAGAAATTTAGCCTTTTGAGATAAGTTTCTTGATCAAATATTAAATAAAGCTCAATTATAGAGATTTTTAGGATGTTTTATAAAATTTTATCCAAACCTAAATAGATTAATAAAACTCTTACATGGTAGGCTTAGAAAAAATCCTAGCCCATGGACTGATGTCCATACTTTTATAGTTTAACATATTAAAGCCTTAGTAAAAAATGTTCTTTGTCTTTATATTCTTGACCCATCAGCCCCTAAGATTATAGAGATTGATGCCTTAGATATAGGATATGGTGATATATTAAAATAAATTAAAAAGGATAGAGAGACCATACTCCAATTTACCTCAGGACATTAGAATCCAACCCAATTGAATTATTCAACTATTAAAAAAGAGATTTTAAGTATTGCAATTTGTATTTCTAAATTTCAATCTAATTTATAAAATTAAAAATTTTTACTTCATATTGATCATAAATCTGCAAAAGAAGTTTTGCAAAAAGATATTAAAAACATTGCTTCAAAATAGATTTTTGCAAGATGACAAACTATTTTAAGTATTTTTTTATTTTGATGTAGAATATATTAAAGGAGAAAATACCAATGTACCTAACTTCTTGACTCGTGAATTCCTTCATAAAAATCATGAGTAATAAAAAGAAAAAGCAAGCCAATAAAGCTAAAGAGATTGTAAAGTCAAACTCTGATTCTACTCCTAAAGCCCTGTCTGATCATCCAGACAATATTACCAAGCTATCAGGCTCTAAAACCATAAAGTCTTGGGCTGAAATGCTCAATTCAGTAGAACATGATAAAGCCTAAAATGAACAGTAAAACAATGGGTTAATCAGTTAACCGATTCTCCAGAGGAGCTCCAGGCCCTTCAAAAATTGGCCCTTCCTCCTCCTACAGACTTGGCTCCTGTAGCTACAGGAGAATCTTTTTCTTCAAATGCCCTGTCCACAAATATTGTAAAACCAGAGTTGGATGTTTCAAAATTCCCAACTCAAATAGTTTCTTCAAATTTTCAATTAAAATCTTTTTCAAAATGGTTTACAAAAAATTTTAGGGATACAGAATATATAATTGAAGATGGATTTATGCACCAAAATTCATGAGATATTATTAAGTTTGTATATCAAAAAAATTAGTTTTTTAGACATGTTGATTCATTAAAAACTCAAGAATACTATCTAGCTATTCTTGAAGACACTGGTTCTATAAAATTAAAGCATAACTATGACCCTAATGATAAAATCATTATATCTCATTCCTCCATCCAAATTTAAAAGGTTCTCCATCCTTCTGAATAGGAAAAACCTTTGCATAATCCCGTGCAAATTAAAGCTAATTTTCTTACATATAAAATAATTAGCCCTTCATATAACTATAAGGATTATGTAGATACCTGGACCAAAGCTCTCCTTTTCCAGAATCCTAGAAAAACTCATTCTTGGTTATTTTATTTTGATACAAATATCAAGACTGATAAAATTCGTATGTGGTTTATTGAATGGTGGTATTATTTTAGTAATGATGAGAGGATTTTATCACCTGAAGCTCTTTCAGCATACCAATATTTTAAAACTCATGCCCACCCTTCTTCCTAAGAAAAAAAATTCCCTTCTCTTTAGATATTTTGTATGAAATTATTCATACCATAGGTATTTTAATAGTACTTTAAGCTAGCCTATCAGTCAAGTACCAATATATGAGTGGTATCCAAAATGTATAAAGTCAAAGTGGTGGAATGCCTTCAAAAAATCTACTATTGAGATATCTGTTAAAAAATGGTGCTATGAGCAAGAATATGACAAGTTTAATCCAAAACAAGCTACTACTTTTTGAGCTCAAAAGGCCCATTGTCAAGCCCTTCTCGCAACTGCAAAGACTGCTAAGGAATATAAAGTCATTATGAAACAAATGGTTGAATTCATTTTCTTAACATCTGAGCCCATAATTATAAAACCCTCTTCTTCTAGTTCCTCCACTAAAACCCAATCGAAGAAATCTAAATCCCATTCTAACGCTCAATCTAGAAAAAGAAGAAAATCTCCTTTCATCTTCTTTTGATTCTTCATCCACCTCATCAATGACATAACCTTCTGACTCTGACTCAGATTTAGACTATGCAATCAGTATTGAGGATGATTATTATGTGGTCTTACCTCCTATAGAGAAAAATAAAGAAAAGAAAAAGAAAAAAGAAATAAAAAATAAAGAAATAAAAAATAAAGAAGGAAAAGAGAAAAAATAAAAAATAAAAATTTTTCTAATAAAAGGCAGAGTGAACCCCATTCTTTCACATGGTTACAGTAAAAATAGTATTAACAGAATACTATTTATCAATAGTATAAAGTAAATATTATTCATCAACAATAAAGTAAATAATGCCCCCGATAAGATACTATTCATCTACAGTGGCAGATGCGTAAAGATACTGTATACCTGATAAGGTACTATTTATCTACAGTACCACATGTGAAAAACACAATAAAGCAACATAGTAAAGATGAAGACTTTTGTCTATTTAAAGCAACATCTTCTGAAGCTTAAAAAATTGAATTTTCTTCATAACACTCCCAACTCTGAATAAATCTCATCTAGCTTAGTTTAGTTTTTCCTTTTCCTTTCTCTCTCACGTATAACTTCTTTCATTTCTGTATCTCCCCATGCTGTAAAGTTCTCCTGTAAGTTTAAAGATTTATTTTTAAATTTGTATTTTATAATTTTAAATTTATATTTTGTATAAATATACTTTGGACCTGCAGTTTTATCTAATCCGGCACATCAGAAACTTGTTTGTATAGTTTATATTTGTATTTTTATACAATACCGAAACTATTGGTATATTGGATGAAAATCTAAATATAAATTCAGGAGAGGAATCCGAATGGATAACATTTCTATCTGCACTCGGATATAATAATTTCACGTACCAGTATTCTTATATTTATACTTTTGTATAATCTTGAATTTTGAATAATAAAATATTTGATATATTTTAATATATTCATTCACATTCTTTTTATTTATTTAAATTTTGAATAGATCTAATAGTGCGTATTGCCGTTGCTTATAAAAATCTTATAGGTTGCTTGTATTCCCTTTGCGATCCATTTAGTTTTTGCTGCTCTACTGATCAGTATAGTTCAAAAGAAATGATTAAAACTTTGTCAAGAGATAAAATTACAGAAATCTTTAAAAGTTGAAATGAGGAAAACTAAATAAGAATTAAGATCATTCTGTAAATAATTTGATTACAGCATAACCAAATATTATAAAAGCTGCCAAGGACAGTGTTCTAAAACTTATAAAAAAAACCTATTAAAAACCTTATAAAAAGAATTATAAAAGAAAAATCAATAAACAAGAATATTATAAAAAATTAAAATATAAAAAATATAGAAAGTTTAATAATAAGAAATTATTTAAAAGGAAAAATATAGCATATAGAGATTTAGAATATTATAATAGTGGTAAAAAATGACATACATCTAAATTTTATAAATTTAATAAAAAAAATTGGTGTTTCATCCTCATAAGTTTTAATTGCATTTAAATTTTTAAATATTATTCATCAGTGAGATGATTATCTCATTAACCTTTTAATTGGTCTGCAATGCCTGTTATAATTAATTCTGGTATAGTATAAATATATACTATAAATATAGATATATGTATATGTATATTTATTTTTTTTTGAAAGGTTGTATATGTATATTTATATTTATATATACATATATATATAAGTATATGGGAACCAAGGGGGTCCACCAGGAGGTTTAATTAGAGACCATAATAGTAATTGGATCTCTGGTTTTGTTATGCACATAGACAATTGCTCTATTACAAAGGTTGAGGCTTGGGGTTTATTCCAAGGGTTGCAGCGAGCTTGGAATTCGCAAATTGCTAGTGGAGGTGGATAATGCAGCTGTCGTTCAGCTCTTATCCAATTCGGATGATCGACCAACTTGCTACTCAAATCTTTTTCTTAACATCAGCAATATGCTCAAGCTTGATTGGCAAATGGAGTTAAAGCACATACAAGGACAAACAAACTCCACTGCTGATAGTCTTGCAAATTATGTATTTCAGTTCTCGATCGGTTCCTTTGTTCATTATGATGCTTTCCTGTATATCCAGTAATGGCTAACACATGATAGAGTTGGTGTTTCTTATGATAGGTGAATAGCTACCTAAGTCCGAGTTGTGGACTCCCTTTTTAAGGGAAAAAAAAAATACAACGCTCGATGCTTAGAGCTAGGGCTGTAATCGAGTCGAGCCGAGCCGAGCTAAGTTTTAAAAAGTTCAAGCTCAGCTAGTTATAAAATAGTCAAGTTTGAACTCGAATTGAGCTCGAGCCGAGCCCGAGCTTGTATCGAGCTAGCTCATATATCATATATCTCGAACTTGAACTCGAGCTTGATTTAAAAAAGTTTAACGAATTCAATGAACTTATTTTAATTTTTATTTTTTATTCATCTTTTTTTATATTTTTATAAAAGATACACTAAAATTAATATTTTTATGAAAAATAAATAATATAATTATATATTAATAAAAATAAAATATTATATTACTATAATGTTATATTTTACTATAAATTATTAATCTATTTTTTATTATATATTATTTAATTTATTTATCACATATATTATATATTAATAAATTATATGAATTAAATTAATCAAAAAATTAATATATTCAAGTATATAGCTTAATATATATATATATTAAAATATATATATTTAATTAAATATATTAAATGAGCAAAATTAGCTTAATTTATGAGCTTTTTAAATGAGTCAGCTCACTAACTAACGAGCTGAATATTTTTTAGCTTGAGTTTAGTTCATTTAATAAATGAGTAGTTTTAGCTCGAACCTGAATAAATTTTTACCGAGCTGAGATTTAAGCTAAATTTAAATAGTTTAGCTCATTTACAACCCTACTTAAAGTAAAGCTACTCATAATTTATATATTAAAAAAAGGAAAAACAAAAAGAATATAACCGTTGCTAGTGAGTAATGAGCATTGCGCGGGCAATTAAATAAGAAAGAAAGAGATACAAAAGGCTAGTCATCTGAAACGACACGGTATACAGCAACATAAAACCGCGTTTCAGTTGTGTATTGTGTGCACTAGTTTTGTTTGTATAAGGAATAATGGCTCCAGCGTACAAAGAAAGCGTGTTGGAGAGTAGCATTCTGGTAAAAAAGAGAAAAATATAAACCCAATTTGGTAAAAGAAGACAATAACGGGTACGTGTCAGATAGGCGTTTGTACTGTCATCGAGTTATATGCTGCTATATAAACACTCTATTAGCTGATTAACTCTGAGAAAGACTCAAAGCTCATCAGAATTTTTTTTTCTTGAGAAAGTTTTTTTTTTCTCTATTACTATATTAATAACAAGGTTTTCTATTCTATTAAGCTTTATTTGTTTGAAGATCAAGTATTAATTTATTGTAATCGAAAGCTTTATTTGTTTCTTTGAAGCTCAAGTATCTTTTTACTCATGGAAGATCGGAAGGAGGTACCTACCTCTCTGTTTTTGGTGTTTGTTTCTTGAGAAACTCTAGGAAATAAAGAAATAGAAAGTCTGGTTTTGAATTTTAAGCTTTGAGTGAAATCTTTATTCTGGTTTAAGTAAATACATAACGAAATTTTGTTTTGAGCTTTGGTAAATTTTGCTAATTGTTTGTTCTTCATCTGTGTGTGTGTAGCTTTTTCTTACTGACCAAATAGGGCTTTTTTGCTACTTCATTTAAATGTTCTAGTTTTTGTATGTTAATTTGGTAAAATATTGGAATATAATTATTGTTGAGATCTTGTTGGATGATTTTTTTTTTGTATTTTAATTTTTGTTTTTGTGTTTTTGGTTTTTTAAGTACCTTTTTTTTGACCTTTCAAGAAACATTCAAACTAAGTAATTATTCAGTTTTTTCAAACCTCAGAAGTAGTCAAAGTTCTTCTCTTTAAAAAAAATGTCATAATCATTCTGTTGAATTTTCCATATTTGTTTGTTTCTTTCTTGTATACTTTTCAAATTGAATTTTTTTTATATGAATCTTTGACCATCCAATTTATATTAGACAAATTTACTTAATATTTATGCTTTGATTGTTAGTGTCGTATGCTGAGCCAAAGACAGCACTTCACTTTCTTGCAAGCTGAAATGGGTCATTTGTGAATTTTGTTTTAGTTAATTCTAAATTTTATTTTATTGCAATAATTTTGGAAAATCAATGCTGATCCTTTTGGAGTAATTTAACGCTGATTAATTAATATTTTATGTGTTTTTGTGAAGAAAAATGCACCATGGCTATCAGTACCACAGTTTGGAGATTGGGATCAAAAGGGTGAATTGCCAGATTACTCCATGGATTTCTCAAAAATTAGGGAAATGAGGAAACAGAACAAGAGGGATGCGTCAAGAGCTAGTCTTGGCAATGAAGAAGACCTTATTAACCCAACAGCCACCACTGCAAAAGTTGCACACAACGATCATCATCAACACCATGACCATTATCATCACAGCCACAGCCATGCTACTAATGTAAGATTCTTTGGCATCCTTTATCTGGAAAGCTTTATTGAAAGTTATATGTCTAATAACAGTTTGATAGATATTAATTAAACAGAATAACATAATAAATAATATGTATTGCATAGCTGCAGGCATGTGATATAGTGGTGGGGAAATTGCTTAGTTGTGTTTTTTAAACTTGGTGGGTCAATGTTGCAAACTAATTGGTAGCATTTATTTAAAAGCATATTAATATAACCTTTAACTAATCTTAGTTCCAAACAAAGAAAACCTAAAAAAAGATAAAAGCCTTGTCCACTTGATATATGATCACCACCCCAAAGAAAGGTGCTAGAAAACTTGGCACTGTCAAACCAGCTTGATGTATTGGGTCCAGTTTGGCACAGGACATTCACTTAATATATAATTAATTGATGCGAATGTAATGTATTAAAAAAATACACTTGTGCGGTGTCCAAAGCCAATAGGAATACTCTGAAACACCGTACTAATAATGGGGATGCACAATAAAATAAAGTATACACTTAATAATGCCCGATCATTGATATATATCAGTTTAGATTAAGAATTTGGAGAATAGCAAGTGTATTATTTATTTCTTGTTGGAAGTGCAAAAAGGTTATGGTTGTTTACATTTTTCAATGGATCAGCCACACCTCGCATTTTAAAGGAAATATAAGCATATAACTATAAACATATTATAAGATCATCTCGGCCATTGAACTGATGATTGTCGGACAATGGTCTTTTGTGATTCTAGATCCTTAATACCCCATTAGATTTCAGGTCTATAATCAATACCAAGCATTTAATTAAGGCAAATAATTATAAAGTCTCTAAAGTTTTGCATATTACACTAGCCAGTTCCTGTATTTTCAGTATCTAATTTTTGCATCTCTCTATTTTTAAAAATTAAACTGTTTAGTCATTCGGTTAATATTTTCATACTAAAAATATTAGTCAACTATTTTGATATTATAAAATGATTTCTTTGCTCTTTCTTTATATATATTTTTCTTTATTATTTGTTAAGTCATACTTATTTTTAATTTATTTTTATTTCTTGTACATAATTTATTTTAATTTTATAAATATTATTAAAAAATAATTTTAAACAATACGAATAATTTTTTTTATTATTTTGCAGACAATTCATATATATCATTTATTTTAATTTAATATATATCATTAAAAAAATAATTTTAAATAATACGAATAATATTTTTTATTATTTTACAAACGATCTATATATAAAATAAAATTAAACATGAAATAAATTTAATAAATAACAAAGAAAAATATATATAAAGCAAGTGCAAAAAAGTTATTTTATAATATCAAAGTAGTTGACTAATGATTTTAGGACGAAAATATTGACAAAATGACTAAACAATTTAATTTATAAAAATACAGGATGCAAAATTTAGACTCTGAAAATACAGAAACTGACTAGTGTAATATATAAAATTTCAGTGACTTTATAATTATTTAGCTTTTAATTAATTAGGTACTTCTCAACTATTGACATTGTAGAGATGTGTGCCCACAAGGGGGCAGTGAGGATGATCTTGTACATACCTGGGCTAAACGGAATTGCAAGTGGTGCACATGTAAAAGAAACTTTGAGCCTTTCAATATGGGTCAGTGACAATGTATATTCTTTTGGATTTTGTCTAATTTGTAAAATATCATGCATTTCATATCTGGAAAGTAGGAAGACAAAATTTAACTGATTAATTTATCACATACAAGTAGTGTTTTAGGTGATATACCTGCTAAAGAAATCAGGGTTTTTTTTTTTCATATTATGTGTAGCATTTGACAGATGAGAATTCATTTATTCGGAATGTTCATAAAACCATAGCAAGAATGCAAAATAATCAACAAAATAAAGCTGAAACCAAACCCAAATTGCATTCAGTAACAACAAATAAAACAAATTCATTCTGTTAGCACCTAAAAACCTGGTAACTCTATGCTGCTACCTTTATAAATCTATAATCAATTTATCTTATATTCATTGTTGATTTTCTTAAACAGCCAAGGAGGAGTATTTTCAGCTACTTCAACTGCTGTGTCAAAGCTTGATGTTGAAAAACTCGATTGTTCGCTAGGTCTCCTGTAATGATAGTGTAATTTGTACCACTATTTCTCCAGTATTGCATGTTTTTGGCTTTCTTTTTCCTTTATTCCGTTTCTGTTTTCTTTATTTGTCACCCTTACTTTCGGATAAAATCAATGATATATTCTGTAAATTGGTGATGATTGATGCTGGGCTTGATTATGACCAGGAGGGATAATGATGCATGAGTATTGGTGGGTGGAGCTCATTGATAGTCAGTAGAGCACAATGACCAGTTTTTGGATTTAGAATTTGGACAGGCATTTGTTATGCTTTTTAGTGAAATTATTTTGGCTATCTAATTTTAAGTTTGGAAAATGTTTCTGAGGTAGGGACGATTAGAAGGTCCTTGTAAGGCAATGGGGACCAACTGTGGGCAGCTGTAGCCTCTCCTTTTTGGTTATCTTTGTTCTATTTGTTTCTATGTTGTTCCCACCACATTGTTCTGTTCTTACTCGTTGAAAAAGAAATTTCCACTCGATTTGGCTGAAAGTGTAGGAAAATGAATTGTTTAATATTGATTTTTTTAAAAAAAATATAATATAATGTTATAAGCATTTGCTATTTTTAAATTTTATCAAACGTGAAATTTTTTTAAAGTATATTTTATTTATCACTAATTAATTATTTTTAAAATATTTACTTCTCTGAACGGATAATAATATTAATCATACATAACTTGGTTGTTTCAAGCATTATTAGGAGGTGAATTATAAAAACTAAAAAGCAATAAAATTTTATAAAACTTACATTTGCGCTTGTTATATAGGAAGTGTAAATTAGCAAATGTATATGCATTTGCATATGGTGGTGGATTCACACGGTGAGGATCGGGGAGTTGATAAGTAAATTTTTTTTTAATATTAAATGTATTTTTTTATGATGTGAATCTATTTGAACAATTAATTAAATTTTATCTTTCACAAATGTTTAATATTGTATATATTTTATACTCCTATAATATAAAACCCATTCTAACTATTAACTCAAATCGCTAATCTACATGTTAAAAAAAAAAAAAAAAAAAAAACAGATACCTTCACAAATAAAAAGAAAAAAAAATCACTTTTTATTTGGCTTATATGACAAAGTCCTGAATTCGTCATTGGACAAAATCACTTTTTAATTTTCTTCTTCGATATCTGAAAAAAAGTATTTTTATACAATTTAGAAAGTAAATTCGGATTTGATATTAGATTTTGTTTGGAACCATATTACATTCCTTAATTAACAAAAATGACATTTCGATTATTATAAAAAATTGAAACGTATTTTTTAATTCTTTCAGTGGCAGAGTCTGTTTTTATAACCCCTACGGTATAGACGAGTTAAACTGAAGGAAGAACGCTCAGAATAATGATGATTATTGAGTCTATAAATAAATATCAATTCTTTATAATAAAAAAATTAATTCATATTTCTTTTTAGGTCCTGAGAGTCCTTTTGTGAAGATAAAAACTTTTCCTTCATAATAATGTTCTGTGATTAAACCTATTCTCCACAGTGATTAAAGATCCTTCTTTTTTTTTTTTTCTCTTTTCGGCTGTAATGATACAAATGGCTACACGTGGAGAAACATCTTTCCCCAACTAATTAACATTACCGGTTTCCAGTCCAAATAAAAGCTTTCTTTTTGTGAAGTTGGAATAATACTTTTTATAATCCTGCATTAATTACGAATCTCTCTTATGACTTTTTTGCAGACCCACAAACCTAAATGTAATTTCCATACAGGCCCTTTGCATGTGATAATGTCCAATCGAGTTGACATACACTTGCATTTTTGCTTTATTTGTGAAGTATAATCTGGAGAGAACTTCGGTTTAGTTATTTCCATTATTGTGAGATTGTAAGTTCAGAATCGATTAGAACCAATTTTGTAATTAAAAATTGTATTTTCTTTTTTTTTTTTTAAGAATCACACACAAAAATTAAAACAGCATCTGTAAAATACGCCCACAATAAAATCATAAAAATTTTATTGTGACATACTAATTAATATATTTTTAAAACACAAACCCTTAAAATTGTATAATTTAAGGTTGACGGGTTCCATACATTCTTCCAGCTCAATTTTTCAAACAAAGGATTTGACAAATTGCTATCAATTTCTCTAGAAATTATTTCATCTAATTCAGTTTCTAATTCTCTTTGCTCAATCTCAGCATAGATACATATCATGACAAAACACACACTTGATCGCTCTAAAAGTGTTTGATCAAGGCATCTCCTATTAAGCTCACCAAGTAAGCTCCTCTTCCACCTAATTGCTTTCATAATGTGCATAAAAATTGGACGGGACTCGCACATCAGCATTTGTAATTTGTAGGACTCAGTGGACGATTAAAAATCATCAGACCTTTTTAATAATTTGCACAACATCTTCATCCTCAAGTTCATGTTCCTGAGACATGTAAACATAAACAAAACATAAATTGAAAAAGTAAATCACAAATGAAAAAAAAAACATTTAACAAATCAGGTTTGAGAAAGAACCTTGCCAACCCTCTGGGGCTTGTGTTTCACACTTGATCCCCATACCAGCGCACTGTATCACATAACAAAGATAACTATTCGTAAAGCTGAATAAATATAAGAGAAGAAGAAAATGGCGTGTTCAGCCAATATACAAGCCAGGTTCTATTGCTAACTGCTCAAACTCTTTAACTTATATACAAAATTTACCACAATGAACTGAATAAGACATGCAGTCCCTTTAGAGAATGGATATTTGACATTCATAATATAATAATTGCACTGCCTAAAGCTCTCTCCATAACATCAAATTGCTTCATCAATGTCAGCCATGTCATGCAAGCTAGCATTTCCTTGGCTTCTTATCTCAAATGCTTAAGCTGACCGTTAAGTACATGATATGTATCTAGTAACCCATAGAGACTTGGCCAAACCCACAATCGCATGGGCAAAGAAGTTAAATGGCAAGTGGCAAGGTTTTGCATATCCTAATCATTAGATACTTTGAATAACAGCAATGTAAGAAAAACTCACTACTTAAATTGTTTCATCATATCCTTGTGAATTCGGTTGCAGAAATCCTCGACTGTCCGCTTTTTAGATGACAGGATCACAGGATCTTCATAATCTGGATTCATTCCTTTTGGCTTTGTGAATATGCGAGTCAAATTTAGATATTCCCATATCTTTTCCAACAAACCATCAAGGTTCCATTCCAGGTGCGCACTGTGGAGTAACCATAAGAAATTAGCACATAACATTAGAATAAAGTAAAAGAAAATGGCACAAATATATAATTTGAACTTTCACACCATGAAAATGTACAACAGAGCTAGTAGTATCACAGCATTTAATGCTATAAAAAAAATTCAGAGATTGACACATGGAAATGCAGGTAAGGTAAAATAAAAAATAAGAAACAGATCATATACCATATGATATTAATCCAAAAAGAAGGAACTTACTGCCATATTAAGAACCAGCAAAAATGGGGAAAAGCTGTCCTCACAATTGACGAAGTTGCCCAATTTAGAAAAATCAGGGCAAACAAAAAATTGGTTGTCATCCATTACTTCAATGGTATAATGTATAACAGGAACAAACAGTTTGAATCCATGTTTACAGACAAGAAGGGGAGAAAAATTGCCTCACTGAACACAGATTGCAAGTAAATAAGCAATCAACTATTAACAGTTGATGGAGAATGCACCATAAGATTACAGAATCATATATGCCTCTCCATGTGTTTGAAAATGCCCCAATCAAGATGTTATGGTTCAAGTTTACGATGGATGGTAGTGAATAATGCCCATCGAAATCTCAATGAGTTTATAGAAGCTCTTGTACCTTGGATGCAAAATAGTAATAAAAAAAAATAGCAATGGAATATATTGGATAATATGTTAAATATAAGACTCGAGAAAAAAATAAGCCACCTGATTGGGCAGTAGTGAGGGAGTTTGTCCAAAATCTCCAGCTCTTCAAGGGTAATCTGATCAATCTTGTTCACTACATAGATGCAGGGCATATATATCCTACTGCCCTCAATGACATCTATAAGGTCATCAGCAGTTGCATCATATCTCAGCGTAATATCAGCATTGTGAATTCTGTATTCACTACATATTGCCTTCACAGTGTCAAGATCAAGGTGTGTATTGGCAACTGTTGAAGTGAAATTAATCCCCCCTTTATCTTTCTTCCTGAATGTCAGATTAGGTGGTTCCTTGTTTAATCTGTTTTCAAATACAAACAAGGATTAAGAGAACGTATAAAAATAACTAATTACCAGGACGCTGAAAGAATTCTATAGTTTCATATGAAAATAAAACATATTTAATCTAATGAGAAATCTAATGTAGAAGTTGTTGCATTTACATTAGATTACCCACAAATCACGGATTCACCATATCAGGCATATTTTGAATGTCAGACTTCTCTATCACTCAACATATATATCAAACTAAGAGCAAGGACAACAGATTACTGCTTGTATTGCCAACTGAATTCTACAAGTTCCAATCAACAACAACAACAACTAAGCCTTAGTCCCAAACAAGTTGGGGTCGGCTGTATGGATCCTCAACAAAATAAGCTCAAAAGACACCAAAAAAGATACTCCAGCCTTAGGCCCCTTCCAAAACACGGATTTTACGTCTCCATTCAAGTCTGTCATTAATCAAATCCGCATCAAGATCTAAGGCACGTAAGTCTCTTGTTATCACCTCATTCCACACAGTTCTAGGTCTTCCACGACCTCTAGCCCCCTCAATCAACAAATTCTCACACTTACGAACCGCAGCATTAGAAGGTCTTCTTAAAACATGCCCATACCATCTAAGTCTTCCTTCCCTCACCTTATCTCCGACGTCCGCTACTTGGACTTTTTGTCGAATATGAACATTCTTAATTTTGTCCAGTCTGGTATGTCCACACATCCATCTTAGCATCCTCATTTCTGCCACACTCATCTTATGCAAATGTTGTCCCGTTGGTGCCCAACACTCACTACCATAGAGCATCGCAGGTCTAACAACCGTCCTATAGAATTTACCTTTCACTTTCAGAGGTATTTTCTTATCACATAAAACCCCAGTCGCACCCTTCCACTTCAACCACCCTACCTGTATTCTGTGAGCCACATCTTCATCTATACGGCCATCATTCTGGAACACCGAACCCAAATATTTGAACTGCTTGGTTTTAGGAACCAAAACTCCATCCAACTTAACCTCATGTTCCTGCTTCTTCCTTAGACTGAACTCACAGTGCATATATTTCGTTTTACTCCTACTTAACTTAAAACCCTTGTCCTCGAGGGTTTTTCTCCACACTTCCAACTTACGGTTTACACCAGCACTAGTCTCATCAATTAAAATAATGTCATCAGCAAACAACATACACCAAGGAACATTGTCTTGTATGCTTCTGGTTAGCTCGTCCATAACCAGGGTAAATAAATATGGACTCATGGCCGAACCTTGATGCAATCCGGTAGTAATGGGGAAAGCCTCAGTGTCTCCACCAGGTGTTTTCACACTAGTGGATGCATTCTCATACATGTCCTTGATGATGATATATTTGCCGCTGACTCCTTTCCTCTTCAAAACCCACCATAACACTTCTCTTGGTACTCTATCATAGGCTTTCTCCAAGTCAATAAATACCATGTGGAGATTTTTCTTATTCTCTTGATACAATTTCATTAGTCTTCTTAGAAGAAAAATAGCCTCCATGGTAGATCTCCCTGGCATAAACCCAAACTGATTCTCCGAAACTCTTGTAAGCTTCCTCAATCTGTGTTCAATAATCCTTTCCCATAATTTCATAGTATGGCTCATAAGTTTGATACCCCGATAATTTGTACAGCATTGAATGTCTCCCTTATTTTTATATATGGGTACCAGGATACTCTTCCTCCAGGCATTCGGCATCTTACGTCCTTTCACAATAGCATTAAAGAATTTAGTTAACCAGGCAACTCCTACCTCTCCAAGGTTCTTCCAAACCTCTATAGGAATACCATCCGGGCCACAAGCTTTACCAACTTTCATATACTTCAAGGCTTCTCTTACTTCACTATGCAAGATCCTCCTAGACCAGCTGATATAACCATTTGTTGCATGAAGACCTTGAAAATCTTGTTCATGTTCAGGGTTGAATAACTGCTCAAAATAAGCCTTCCACCTCTCCTTAATCTCAACATCTCCTGTCAACACCCGTTGATCTTCGTCCTTTATACATTTGACTTAGCTTAAATCTCTGCTTTTCCTTTCTCTCATCCTTGCAATCTTATAAATGCCCATTTCTCCCTCTTTAGTACCTAACTTTTGATAAATCCCTTCTAAGGCTCTGCCACGAGCTACACTAACAGCCTTATTTGCCTCTTTCTTAGCCCTCTTATATTCCTCAAAGGCCTCGCTATTAACCGCATTCGGTAACTTTTTATACCATTTCCTCTTAACCGCGAGGCCTTTGAGGAATATAAGAGGGCTAAGAAAGAGACAAAGAAGGCTGTTAGTGTAGCTCGTAGCAGAGCCTTAAAAGGGATTTATCAAAAGTTAGGTACTAAAGAGGGAGAAATGGGCATTTATAAGATTGCAAGGATGAGAGAAAGGAAAAGCAGAGATTTAAGCCAAGTCATATGTATAAAGAACGAAGATCAACGGGTGTTGACAAGAGATGTTGAGATTAAGGAGAGGTGGAAGGCTTATTTTGAGCAGTTATTCAACCCTGGACATGAACAAGATTTTCAAGGTCTTCATGCAACAAATGATTATATCAGCTGGTCTAGGAGGATCTTGCATAGTGAAGTAAGAGAAGCCTTGAAGTATATGAAAGTTGGTAAAGCTTGTGGCCCGGATGGTATTCCTATAGAGGTTTGGAAGAACCTTGGAGAGGTAGGAGTTGCCTGGTTAACTAAACTCTTTAATGCTATTGTGAAAGGACGTAAGATGCCGAATGCCTGGAGGAAGAGTATCCTGGTACCCATATATAAAAATAAGGGAGACATTCAATGCTGTACAAATTATCGGGGTATCAAACTTATGAGCCATACTATGAAATTATGGGAAAGGATTATTGAACACAGATTGAGGAAGCTTACAAGAGTTTCGGAGAATCAGTTTGGGTTTATGCCAGGGAGATCTACCATGGAGGCTATTTCTCTTCTAAGAAGACTAATGGAATTGTATCAAGAGAAGAAGAAAGATCTCCACATGGTATTTATTGACTTGGAGAAAGCCTATGATAGAGTACCAAGAGAAGTGTTATGGTGGGTTTTGAAGAGGAAAGGAGTCAACGGCAAATATATCAACATCATCAAGGACATGTATGAGAATGCATCCACTAGTGTGAAAATACCTGGTGGAGACACTGAGGCTTTCCCTATTACTACCGAATTGCATCAAGGTTCGGCCATGAGTCCATATTTATTTACTCTGGTTATGGACGAGCTAACCAGAAGCATACAAGACGATGTTCCTTGGTGTATGTTGTTTGCTGATGACATTATTTTAATTGATGAGACTAGTGCTGGTGTAAACCGTAAGTTGGAAGTGTGGAGAAAAACCCTCGAGGACAAGGGTTTTAAGTTAAGTAGGAGTAAAACGGAATATATGCACTGTGAGTTCAGTCTAAGGAAGAAGCAGGAACATGAGGTTAAGTTGGATGGAGTTTTGGTTCCTAAAACCAAGCACTTCAAATATTTGGGTTCGGTGTTCCAGAATGATGGCCGTATAGATGAAGATGTGGCTCACAGAATACAGGTAGGGTGGTTGAAGTGGAAGGGTGCGACTGAGGTTTTATGTGATAAGAAAATACCTCTGAAAGTGAAAGGTAAATTCTATAGGACGGTTGTTAGACCTGCGATGCTCTATGGTAGTGAGTGTTGGGCACCAACGGGACAACATTTGCATAAGATGAGTGTGGCAGAAATGAGGATGCTAAGATGGATGTGTGGACATACCAGACTGGACAAAATTAAGAATGTTCATATTCGACAAAAAGTCCAAGTAGCGGACGTCGGAGATAAGGTGAGGGAAGGAAGACTTAGATGGTATGGGCATGTTTTAAGAAGACCTCCTAATGCTGCGGTTCGTAAGTGTGAGAATTTGTTGATTGAGGGGGCTAGAGGTCGTGGCAGACCTAGAACTGTGTGGAAGGAGGTGATAGTAAGAGACTTACGTGCCTTAGATCTTGATGCGGATTTGATTAATGACAGACTTGAATGGAGACGTAAAATCCGTGTCTTGGAAGGGGCCTAAGGCTGGAGTATCTTTTTTGGTGTCTTTTGAGCTTATTTTGTTGAGAATCCATACAGCCGACCCCAACTTGTTTGGGATTAAGGCTTAGTTGTTGTTGTTGTTGTTGTTGTTGTTTCCTCTTAGCCTTAATAGCCTTTTGAACCTCCTCATCCCACTACCATGCATCGTGCGGTCGAGGCCCTGCCCCTTTAGAGATCCCAAGCAATTTACTACCTGCTTTCTTAATGCCACCTTCCATTTTTGTCCACAAGTCCTCTGCACTAGCCTCAAAGTTCCAAATGTCTTCCTTTAGTAACTCCCTCTTAAAGGTACCTTGAGCTAGGTATTTCAATTTCCACCATCTTATCCTTGGTTCCAATACTTTCTTATCATTCCTCAAGCTACTTTTATTCTTAACATCTAAAACCACAATACGATGTTGATCCGTCAATGCTTCACCCAGAATGACCTTGCAATCCTTACACTTACTTTTGTCCCGTCTTCGAGTAAGTATGAAGTCTATTTGACTTTGGGTTCGTCCACTCTTAAAGGTAATCAAGTGTGACCCCCTCTTTTCAAAGCAGGTATTTGCCAGCACTAGATCATAAGCCACCGCAAAATCCAAAATGCTCTTTCCCTCCTCATTCCTGTTGCCAAAACCATAACCCCCATGGACCCTATCATAACCATTATTGTTCTTACCAACATGCCCGTTAAGGTCCCCACCAATGAAAATTTGCTGATTATCCGGAATACCTTGCATGATTTCATCCATATTGTTACATATCAAAGGAGAAAGAAAGGGAAGGAGCTAAAGGAAATTAGTTAGAGGCAGGCTGGATGGCTGGAATATGTATTGCCTAGCTGGAATGTTGAGATCAGTCAATGATTGGGAAGATTTAGTTATAACTGATAGTGTGAGCAATTGGTATAAAATTCTGTTATTTTGTCTTTTAGTTAATTGTCTTTTAGCTTGATTCTCCTATAATTTAGGAGTGTAACGCTGCAGGAGCATCATATATGATTATCAGCATTTTCTAATTTCTCTCTCTCTCTTTCTTCTCTATTCTCCCTTCTCCCTTAATTCTGATTCTCTTTTCTATCTCTATCTTTCTGTTCTTCTCTGTTCTTTCTGTTCTCTTTTATTCTTCTTCTATATTCTAAATTGCAGGTTGTTACAAATTGGTATCAGAGCCCACTATACTCGGCCAATCAACCACAATTATTTTCATTATGAGCAAGTTTAAGAAAAACAGAGGTGTAGGAGCAGAAGAAACCTCTACTGCTGTCACAGATGAGACTGAAGAAGTTGATCGACTCGTCTCTCTTCAAGAAGAAGTGCATCTCCGAATGGAATCCATGCAAAAGGAACACCATCGCAATTTCGATCAATTGCGGGAGGAGCAACTTAAATTGAGTACCCAACTAGGACAATTGATGCAAGTCCTTATGAGTTTACAGGATAAAGGTAAAGAACAGCTGACTGGAGATCCATCTGTTTCTCAGAAAGGATTATTACCCAATCCTCATTTGAGAACCCATGAAACCGAAAGCAAAGCATATGATGAAGGAGCAGAGGAGAGAGAACAGGTGTTTACCGATGCTGCTCAGTGGGGTGGAGGTCGAGGATACTATAATCGATTGCTACCTAAGATGGATTTACCCGTTTTTGAAGGTATGAGCACTCAATCTTGGTTGTGGAAATGTGGTAAATACTTTAAAATTTATGAAGTGCCTGAAGAAAGGAAAGTGGAGTTAGCTAGTTTGTATCTTTCCGATGTGGCTGAAAGGTGGTTCTGGGATTGGGTTCAAACGCATGAAGCTGCTGGTTGGGAAGAGTTTTCTCAAGCTCTACTCAGACGTTTCAGAGAATCACCGGTGGAAGATGTAGTGGCTGACTTCCACAAACTCCGTCAGACTGGATCTGTGAAGAACTATCAAGAGGAGTTTGAGGAGGCAAAGGCAAAAGTAGGAAGGATAAACCCTAACCTCTCAGAAGCTTACTATCTTTCAAGTTTTCTGGGTGGATTGAAGGAAGAAATTGGTGCCATGGTGAGGATGCTGCAACCGGATTCCTTGAGCACCGCCTGTGAACAGGCCAGGCTTCAGGAGATTGTTATTGAAGCAGCTCAACGGAAGTACCGCTCGCAAAACGCATCGTTTCAGAAGTCCAACTTCAACCCGACCCAGGCCCAAACACCAAAACCCATTACCACTAATAACCCGATCGTCCAAAATCCTAAAACCATTAACCCTTTTACCCCTAAATCTCAGCAAAACAATAACCCAAAATCCCTCACTTCTTACAATCCTAACAGGAGAGGATCTAACACCTGTTACCGATGTGGAGATCGGTACTTTCCTGGCCACCGTTGCGCGTCGAAACCGATGATGACGTTGCAAGGAGTTGAAAGTTTGGAGGAGGCCGAATTTGAGACAGAAGAATGGCAGGCCGTTGAAGAGATAGATGAAGAAGAGACGATTGAACAGGCTCAACTGTCGCTACATCTGATTGACGGTACGCATGCTGATAACACAATCAGATTAAAAGGGTTTATTAAAAACAGATTGATTATTATTTTAGTCGACTCTGGTAGCTCTCATAGTTTTATAGATCCGAAAGTAGTGGAAGAGCTGAAGCTGCCTACAGTTACTGTTAACCCGATGGCAGTAACTGTAGCAGACGGTAGGAAGCTGACTGTGAGGTCCAAATGTCAGGGCTGTGACTGGGTTATGCAGGGATTGAAGTTTTCCTTTGATCTGAGGATACTGGAATTAGGTGACTATGATATGGTGCTTGGGGTGGATTGGATGAAGGTTTATAACCCCATTACCATGGATTTTGTGGGCTGTAAATTGTTGTTTAAGAAAGAAGGGAAACAAGTCGAGTTGAAGGGTATTACAGAGACAGGGCAGTTAAGTTTAATGAGTGGGAAGGAGTTGGGAAAGATTATACAGAGAGGATGGAGTGGTGTAACAGCTAGATTGTTCTCAATTCAGCTTACTACTTGCCAGCCCATTCCAGTTCCTTGCCACCACAACCCTCAATTCCAGAGCTCCCTTCAATCCCTCATTACCAAATACAACCAACTCTTTCTCAAGCCTTCCCAATTACCACCCTTTAGAGATATCAATCACAACATTCCTCTTAAACCAAACTCAGAAGCTGTTAGCCTAAGACCTTATCGTTACCCTCACTTTCAAAAAGCTGAAATTGAAAAATTGACTGCAGAAATGTTAGACAGTTCTATAATTCAGCAAAGCCAGAGCCCTTTTTCTTCACCTGCCTTATTAGTCAAAAAGAAGGATGGCAGTTGGAGATTTTGTGTTGACTATAGGCAACTGAATGAGCTTACTGTAAAAAATAAATACCCTATTCCAATCATAGAAGATTTACTGGATGAGCTGTATGGAGCAGTGGTTTTCTCCAAGGTAGATTTGCGGGCCGGTTACCATCAAATCAGGCTTGAACCTGCTGACATTTACAAAACTGCCTTCAAAACTCACATTGGCCATTATGAGTTCAAGGTTATGCCCTTTGGGCTAACCAATGCACCTGCCACATTTCAAGCCTTGATGAATAAGATTTTCCAGCCACATCTTAGAAGATTTGTTTTGGTCTTCTTCGATGACATCTTGATTTACAGTAAGTCATTCACTGATCACTTACTCCACTTGGAAATTGTTTTCCAAATTTTATTAGAGCAGCAGCTATTTGCTAAGAAGGAAAAATGTGTCTTTGGAAGTAAAGCAGTGGAATATCTGGGGCATGTAATTTCTGCTGAAGGAGTCTCTACTGATTACTCTAAGATTCGTGCCATGGTAGAGTGGCCTGTTCCAACAACACTGAAACAGTTGAGAGGGTTTTTGGGGCTGACAGGTTATTATAGAAGATTTATTCAAGGGTATGGAGTGATCTACAAACCTCTCACTGAATTACTTGAGAAAAATTCCTTCAAATGGAATCCTGAAGCACAAACAGCTTTTGACAATCTTAAGAATATAATGACTACTGCACCTGTTCTTGCACTTCCAAATTTTGACCAGCCATTTGTATTGGAATGTGATGCAAGTGGCAGTGGGATAGGAGCGGTGTTAATGCAGCAAGGAAGACCCATTGCTTACATTTCAAAGCATTTGAGCCCCAGAAATCAAAACCTCTCAGCATATGAAAGAGAGTTGCTAGCTATCATCTTTGCAGTAACAAAATGGAGACATTACCTTGAACAAGGCAGTTTCATCATCAAAACAGATCATCAAAGTATCAAACATCTTCTGGAACAAAGACTCCATACTTGTGTACAACAGAAAGGCATAACTAAATTGCTTGGGTTGCAGTACAAGATTCATTACAAAAAGGGAAGAGAAAACAAGGCAGCAGATGCCTTATCCAGGCAAAATGATATGGACAGTCAGCTGTATGCTTCCATAGTAGTGCCTAGCTGGATCACTGAAGTGGAGAATTCTTATGTTGATGATCCTGTAGCACAAGACCTTCTTCTTTCTACTGCTATTGGTCCTAATTCCCAGAACAATTATTCTTTTCAGAAAGGTCTTTTAAGATATAAGGGAAAATTGTACATAGGCAAATCTACTGACTTAAGGATCAAATTGTTGAACCAATTTCATGACAGCCCTTTAGGGGGCCATTCTGGGATACAGAGTACATATCACAGAATGAGAAATCATTTCTATTGGCCTGGCTTGAAGAAATCAATAGAAGATTGGGTTCAGAAGTGTGATGTTTGCAGCAAATGTAAAGGTGAAAATTGTTCTTACCCTGGTTTACTTCAACCATTACCTATTCCTGCTACTGCTTGGGCTAATATTAGCATGGATTTCATTGAGCAATTACCCAAATCGAAAGGCTTCAACACTATCTTAGTAGTGGTGGATAGTTTAACAAAGTCAGCGCATTTTGTGCCCTTATCTCACCCATTCTCGGCTATGGTCGTGGCCACAGCATTCATGAATCATATTGGTAAGCTGCATGGTGTTCCTCAGATTATAGTTTCAGACAGAGATAAGGTGTTTACAAGCTTGTTCTGGAAGGAGTTGTTTAAGCTATTAGGCGTCCGGCTGCATATGAGCACATTTTATCATCCTCAAACCGATGGTCAAACAGAAAGATTGAATAGAACTCTTGAAACATACCTGCGATGCATGACTCACTTGAAACCAAAGCAATGGAGTAACTGGCTAGCATTAGCAGAGTGGTGGTATAATACCTCCTACCATTCTGCTATTCAGATGACTCCTTTTCAGGCCTTATATGGGTATAATCCAGCTTCACCTATGTTTTTAAATACTTCAAGTGAAGTTGCAGCAGTTGCAGATTGGCTAACAGAAAGGGAACAGATACAGGCACTACTCAAAGAGAATCTATTACTAGCCCAACACAGGATGAAAGTGTATGCTGACGCTAGAAGGACTGAAAGAAGTTTTGAAGTGGGAGATATGGTTTATTTGAAGCTTCAACCCTACCGTCAAACTTCAGTAGCCTTAAGACGACACCTGAAGTTATCAGCTAAGTACTATGGCCCATTTGAGGTGATTGAAAAAGTGGGTGCAGTAGCTTATAAACTGAGACTGCCAGCACACTCAAGAATTCATCCAGTTTTCCATGTTTCTTTGTTAAAAAAGAAGATTGGCAGCCACAAGGTTCCTATTGCTGAACTTCCCCGTTTTCAGGAAACAGAACCAGCAGTAGGTCCAGAAAAATTTCTGAATTCTAGAGTCATCCTTCGAGGTAATCAGCATGTGCAACAGATTTTGGTGAAATGGCTTAACTTACCACACTCTGATGCTACTTGGGAAGATTTAACTTTCATCTCTAATCAATTCCCTGATGTTATGCATTCTTGGGGACAAGAATGGCTAAAAGGGGTAGGCATTGTTACATATCAAAGGAGAAAGAAAGGGAAGGAGCTAAAGGAAATTAGTTAGAGGCAGGCTGGATGGCTGGAATATGTATTGCCTAGCTGGAATGTTGAGATCAGTCAATGATTGGGAAGATTTAGTTATAACTGATAGTGTGAGCAATTGGTATAAAATTCTGTTATTTTGTCTTTTAGTTAATTGTCTTTTAGCTTGATTCTCCTATAATTTAGGAGTGTAACGCTGCAGGAGCATCATATATGATTATCAGCATTTTCTAATTTCTCTCTCTCTCTTTCTTCTCTATTCTCCCTTCTCCCTTAATTCTGATTCTCTTTTCTATCTCTATCTTTCTGTTCTTCTCTGTTCTTTCTGTTCTCTTTTATTCTTCTTCTATATTCTAAATTGCAGGTTGTTACACATATCTTCCCAGAACTAAACCTTGGATGCTCCATCCAAACCTACTTGGGGAGCATAAACACTAATAACATTAATAGTGTCATCTCCCAAAACAAGCCTCAAAGAGATAATCCTGTCTCCCTTTCTCTTCACTTCCACCACCTTGTCTTTAAGCGTAGGCTCAATAATAATGCCCACACCATTCCTATTGTTATCCAAGCCACAATACCACAGCTTATATTCTGAGTTACCAATCTCTTTTGCTTTATTTCCCTTCCACCTGGTTTTTTGCAAACAAGCAATACTAACCTTCCTTCTTTTCAAAGTATCCACAAGCTCTATAGACTTCCCAGTCAGAGTGCCAATATTCCAACTACCTAATCTTAATCGGCTCCCTTGGACTTGCTTCTTTAGCAGCATTCGTCCATAATGCGGTAGCCCTTTCCTGTCTGACACCACATCCGGGCGCTGATATGGCGGGACTAACTTCTTTACCCATACCCGTCCATGGCATGGGGACCTTTGCTCATACTCCACTACAAGTTCCAATCACCACACATAATTTAACCTTAACTTGACATCCTCTCCATTCAAGAACCTAAAATATCATTTCTAATGCTTTTGAAAGCATTGTCAACACTTAAAAAGACAATATGAAAAATAAGTGATTGTTAAACAATTTGTTTCAAATTAATGCCACAATGAGTTATTATGTTCTGCGAAACTGCATATTGGATCTTTTTAATCATTCTATATTTTGTGCAAATAAATGATTTAAGAGGCATAAATGTGGCGTGCATACTATTCAAACACTTAAAAATGAATTCAAGAGGAAGGGAAAAAGATGAGCGAGAAACACCTCATATAGGAGCACAAACAATGAGGCATTTAAGTTTTACTAAATAGAGGTAGATATAGTGGGTAAAGAATCAAGGAATGTACAGTACTACCTTATGCCAAATCCCTCGAGCTCCTTCTCTATCAGACGCTTGTGAGTTATTGGCTTTATTGCATCAAGGACAATTAAGATACAATTGCATGTTCTAGCAGTACTAATAACCTGAAATGCAACAGCATATAAAGAATGCACGTGGATTAATTAACATTGTAAAATCAACATAACCAACAAGGAATTGTATTTAAGATGGATCAGAATTATGACACTATAATTACCAGTTTGCCATCCTACTATCATCCCACCATTGTTTTCAATTTTTAGGTATGACAACTCATAACAAATTCGACTATAGAGCATAATTGAGAAAAAACATCCATATAGCATGATTTAATACCCTAAAGACTTGGGGATTGAGTATGTTTCCATGTTTAACTTGGTGAGCTCATTATTTATCTTTCCCTTCAATTCTTAATGGCTGAGATTTCGTTGTGTTCCAATGTTTTTCTAAAGGTCTCAACTCACATAATGTTCAATCATACAAGTTCTTCAAATTTGAAAATTCTGAATAGTAATTAAGTGAAACGACCAATTCATTCAATCAGTAGAGTATACCAAATCTTGCAAACAAAAGAGTCATAGTACTACCGACGTTTTTCGCGGACCAAACCTACATATCAAGCTAAAATTTTTGTTTCAGAATATGGAAAAGTCAGTTCACAAACTTGTTAGGAAGCTTCATACATATCTTCTCAGTATTTTAAACAGCTGATTCTCTCTTCAGGTTGTCTTTTCTTCCCACCCCTTTTCATTGTTCTTGCAGTAAAACACTTCATCCCCCAATTTACCTTTTCAATGATTTCATAACTTATGTTCTCCTTCAATTGTGGACTTAAGGCTGAGATAATGCATCTACTTGAGATCTACTAAGCTGTTTCAAGAACAGCCAAATGCAAGTTTCAAGAGGTATATGAAAAAAGTATACTATCACAGAAAAACTTCCTGAAGGATCTTAGCCACTTATGTATTCACAAAGATTTTGCAGCATGTCCTAAAAAGGGTAATAATCTTGTCTAATTATCTCAATCACTTAAGCAATGCGTGTGCATGGCAAGCCAAATGACGTGGAGCTCAGAGCAGACCTATAGCAATCTTGACCATCTTGTCGGTCTTATTTATGAGTTTCCACAAATTAGGTCTTAATGACAATTTACAAGCATACATGTTTTAGCCATGCCAAAAAACCTCAAATGTGATATGGCAGTGGGTCGTGAGTACTCAACTCAAAAAAAATTAAGTCATTCCACCTTGATGTATGGCCTTGTATGGTTTTGGTTTTACAAGCAACAATGGAAAGATCAAAGCTCTTAGTAACATGTGCCACAAATACTAGAAGGAAAATTGAGGAGATGAGAAAACTCACTTTAGAATGTAAGACATCAACCCTTGGCAACAAAATCAAGAGTACAGAAGGTCAACTCTATAAACAACCTCCAGAATGCAACATTTTTTTGGTGTACAATTATTAAATTTTTTTCATATTTTGTACTTGGCCCCCCTTATTTTCGGTTTAAAATTTCCTTATATATATATAAATTAACTTAATTATACATATCCCTTGGATAAAAATTATAGTGAAAAAAATGCCACCCCCCAAAAAAAAATATTTCTGGCTCCATCACTGTCTATTTGAATATCCAATGTCAACATAATGCATATTTCCATTTTGTACGAGGAAAACTAATCAATGATCAGCAAATTGGATTGATACACTTGTTACAAAGAACCAAAAAAGTCCCACAAAAATTAAACATCAGACAGTAAAATAACAGCAGCAGCAGCAGCAGCAGCAGAAGCAATATAATTTTTTACCTGTCTTCCTCGCCCCTTCCCATCCTTGGCACCCTCAATGATACCAGGAAGATCTAACAACTGTAAACATGAGAAAAAAAAAATTTATGATTTTGTTTTTAAAAAAAGGAAATCCACCCAAAAATGAAGAAATAATCAGCATCAAACTTTAATGTCCATATTTATGTGCAGAATGGTGTGATGACTAGATATCTACCCATAAACTGATGGTGACTATTTCACATAAACTAAAACAGACATTCAGGCATCAAATCAATTGTAACTAAAGCTCTTATTAATGTGTAATGAAACTTTTCTAATTAACAGTTTGTAGCTGAATGTCAAACCCATAAATGGGGAAAAAACTTTGCAAATAGTAATACCTGAATTTTAGCTCCTCTATACACGATAACACCAGGGATGCAAGTCAAGGTAGTAAATTCATAGGAAGCAACCTGTAAGCCATAAAGATTAAAAGGGCTTCAGTCTTTGAAAGATCATAATACCTAATACAATTTCTTACAACAACCAAGTATTGCTCACTTTTTTCAATCCTTGCACAGCCAGAGCTAGACAGAATGATAAAAGGGTTTAACACTATAAACAGAAAATATCTAGCCAGAAATGCATCAATTGAATTAGTATAAGAAAAAATATAAGTCCAAAATTTCAAAACAAGCAAAACATTTTAGTGTCATGATAATCCAGATTTTTCAGCCCCTACCAGGCAAATGAAGACAATGTCAAACATTTTTCATTCTAGTGTCAAGAGGGAGAGGGAGGCTATTTTACAGAATAACTGATACTCTTCACCAAATTCATTTTTTAAAGAAGCCTTTGTTAGGTGGTAATTCCTTCATATTTCATGAATGTTATTAACATGATATATATGAGGTCACAAAGTAGTATATTCATACCTCTGAAAAGGTCCCTGTCAATTTATTTAGCAGTGTAGATTTCCCAACTGAAGGAAAACCCACTAGGCCGACTCTGGCATCTCCACTTTTAGTAACATCAAAACCTTGACCACCACCGCCACTTCCTTTTGATGAAGGCTCAAGAAGCTCTCTACGTAGCTTTGCAAGTTTAGCCTGGCACAAAGAAGATAAATCACACAGGACAGCTTCATCAGAGTTCTTCATGCATCAGAGAGAACACAAAATTTACTAATAAGTGCAAAGAGCACTTAGCAACAATAACCTAGTGATCTTTTTTTATTGGGTATTAAACAATAACACAATCCATTTATTACAAGTAACATGAGAACAAATTTCATGCAAGATCAATAAGACTCTTGTAAGAACATAATAGCAATATTGCTTCAGAAGGAGAAACAAAGAGTAATAAATCCATCATAATTATGATGGTATCGATCTATTTAAACTATACTAGATGACGTCATGAAACTACTATCCAGAAATATCACAAGAAATTTACAAAATCTCAATGTCTGCATGTGTTTAAATGCACGAACTCTTATGAGCAGCCAAAATGAATTATCTACCTACCTAAACAGACAAAATCTGCAAAGAAGTTATGTTCTTCAGACATAATTGAAAATAAATTGCAAGTTTCAAGTTAAAAAATAAGGAGATCAATGTTAAATCACAATGAAACCCCAACTACAACTCCTAATCACTCATTTAAACATATCCAAAAACAGCATATATCTAATTACAAGAAGTTCTAACAAAAACTTAAATTCACAATGAAAACCATTGCTAAATTGACATTGTACTGTCATTATTTTCAGTAGAACATATCTGATGGAAGCATTCCATGAAGAGATATGGGAAAATCTCTGTTAAGTTTGACAAAGATCAATCGAAAGCACCTGAAGGTTATACACGATCCTTTAGGTTAAAATTTTGCAAAAATGTACGAAAGACTCATATACTCAGCATGAGTTTTTTTTTTCCTCTTTGCATGATCAGGAAAGAAATAATATAATACTAAAAGACATAAAAGGAGGTGCCCCCATGCACAGAATCTGCATGTATTATTTATCCCTGACATGAAAATATAATTAGCAATAGCAGAGCCATTTTTGTTCTATGGTAGCAGAGCCAGTTTTGTTCTAAGGTATCCAATAAAAATAACAAACAAACACACACACAATTAATTATTTAAATAATATTTCATTGATTATTCAAAAATCTTTATAAAAAAAAAGCAAACTAAATAAGAAAAAAAAGAGTGCATTAAACCACCAAATTTTATTCTTTATCTGAAACAAAATATATGGTGACTTTTTATTACCTCCATTTTCAATGTCTCCATATTCTTACCGTCTCAATATATACAACATACAATCACTAATCACCCATTTAGCCTTATCAATTCTTCATTGCCAGAAGAAGCCCATGCTACAGTTGCCATCACAACTAGTAGAATCACATTAGTTTTACAAAAGGGACGATCTCTATTTCATTGTCTCCCCTTTTGTTAGGACAAAAACCATCTCATCACACATTCCAATGTTTGATCACTTATGTACACTCCACAGAATGAAATACCTAACTCATTCTTCCTCTCCTCAACCAAAAGTACGAATTGAGCAATTATTTTGTCTTTTTCCTATGACTTGAGTAGTATAAATCTAGGAAAACTTCCAAAAAAACAAAATAATAATAATGTATCAATACTACAACTTATTTTTCAAATCCAAACTTCATTGAATCAAAATTGAAATAAAGCATGGCGCATCAGCTTTAGAAAATAAATTACTTATTCTACAGAACATGGAAACATTTAAACAGAAAGCAATTAATAACTTAATAATCATTACTTTAAACAAGAAATATTATGAAAATTAAGTAAGGAACATTTCTTTTCTGATTCAACAAAATATAAACAAGGTTGACCACTAGAAAGTTGGAAGAGATCATCAAAATTATAACCTAAAACAATTAACTCAAAATTCTGGAACGACAGAACTTTCCATATAATGATGGTCACTGTTGCTCACATTTTAAAAGATGTTATGTCCAAGTGAGCTAATTTGAGCAATATTATGATGGTCACTGGCCAATTTTGTTGACTATAGCATCAAAATCCTTTGCATAAAGAAATAAAAATATGGGATTTTAACACCAAAAAACAGCATTTACTGAAATTAACACAGAAAAATAAAATTATTTATTTAGATTTCCATTCCCCAGAGTTTTCAGTATTTTTAAAAGCAACTAAAACTAGATATTGACAAACCAATAACAGCAGGTACCTTGAGCAAGCCCAGATGATGAGCAGTAGCCTTGTTCTTTTGAGTTCTTGCCATCTGCATAGTACAAATTAAAAAATGAGAGGCAAGTTTCACCTCCCTCAAAATTTTCTGTCACTCCCTTAAAATATTGAAAACGAAGATTCTTTCTTAAAATTTTCTGTTACTCCCTAACCATAAAATATGCCTAAAACTAACAATAAAAGCACCTTTCCGATTCTCCACATCCCAAATCAAAGCCAAACAAAAACTTCAAAAACAAAAATTCAAAAAAAAAATAACACAAAGTTCCTATTTATGTAGTTTTTTCTGTATTCGTTAACAATTAAATAGCTAATCCATAATATTATTTCTTCAAAAATAGGCGAAAATTGAAAAACTCAAATGAAGTTATTGGTTACCTCATCTTCGATGTCCTTGATTTTCTGCATCACAGTCGCCATGTTTGCAGCTTAGAAAAGCTAAGAAGCAGTAAAGAGAAAAAGTTAATGGTGGTCCGTAATGAATCAAAGTCAGTTTGTGCGAGAGAGTTCGAAGAGGAAGAAGAGAAGCATCAAAAATTACAAGAACTTAAATGGAGGGATTTTATAGTAAATGTAAGGAATGGCCCTTATCAGTTTCGGGTTGGGCCGGACCTGCTTTTGACCCATATTGACTTGAGCCTGCCCTATTACAGCTCTCAATTGAACCGGTTTAACCCTACAGGTTAGAGGTGTACTTGGGTTGAATTGACTGGGTTTTATTAGTGCCGTAAGCTCAACCCGAGTTTAATGGAATATTTATACCATTATCCTAAAAATTAAGTTTTATTATAAAAATAGTATAAAAATTAAAAATATTTATATTTTTATAAAAAATTAATATAAAATTTTAAAAATACTTTATTTCTCTGTAAAATAATTTTTTTTTAAAAATATATTTTTCGATACTATAATTAATATTTTACTTAAATTTTCTTTTTTTAAACTTCAATATTAAATAAAAATAATCTAATAAAATAATAAAAATTAATATTTTTAATTATTTTTTATCAAATAAAAATTATAATTTTTCATAAAAAGAAAAAAATTATTTTTAATTATAAAAAAGATAACACTAAAAAAATAAAAAAAACAAAATAAAATATGCAAAAATATATTAATAAAAATTATTAAATTTATTTTTAAACAAAAATTTGACATAATATACATATGAAAAACTAAAAAAAATAAACACAATTTTATTATGTAAATGTATAATAGATGTGTTATAGATGTTATATATGTGTTATAGATATTATATGTATATTATATATTTATTATTTAAGTGGTGTATATTTTGTGAAAAAAAAATTATTTAATATTATGTGAATATTGTATGAATGTTATGTGGATGTTGTTAGAATAAAAAATTAAATAAATTAAATTAACTAAATATTAAAAATATTATATAGATGTGTTGTAAATTTATTACAGATCTATTTTTGATGTATTGTAGATGTAGTTTATATTGTTTAGTATGTATTTTGTATATATTGTGTATACGTTGTGTATATGTTTATTTTTTTGTATATTATAAATATGACATTAAAAATTTTTTAAATAAAAAAACATAAATATAAATAAATTGAAAATAAAAAATTATAAAAATTTAAAAAAAAATAACGTGTTAGATGTATAATTATAAATAAAGTGGGCGTATGAATATTATTGAAAAAAAGAATTCTTTTTGCTGTATACTATGTAATTTTTCGAGTTTAATTTTTATTTTGGGCTTTCTTGAAAAATAACTCAAAAAATAAAAAAAAATTCCGTAAATACAGAAGATTATAAAATAATTACAAATCTAAAAAAAATCTTCCAAAATCACAAAAAAAATACGCGCATTTAAATATTTTTAATGGAGATTTGAAGCTAATTTCATCTTCTTTATATTTTCTTCATCTTCATCTTCATCTTTATATCCATCTTAATCTTTATCTTTTATCTTCATATTCTTCATCTTATCTCGATCTCGATCTCCATCTACATCTTTTTCATCAACAACATATCTACGATACGATAGAACTTCTTCTTTTTCTTCTTATTCTTCATCTTCATCATCATCATCATCTTCAGAAAATCTTCATCTTTATTTTACTTGTTTAATCTTCATTATTTTCTTCAACAAAAACAACAACAGAAAAAGCAACACATTTATTTTGAATATCAAATCTCCATCATCATCAGTATTAAAAATAATCAATTGAAAAAAATTTCACATTCAATTTAAATCTTTCTTCTTTAACAAAATCTCCATCTTCATATTTTTCTTCAAAAAAAATTAAATTTGCAACTGTTAATTTATTATAGATGTGTTTTATATGTAAGAAGAATACAAAATAAAAATTATTGATGTATTATAAATATGTTGCATATGCAAGAAAAATGCAAAATAAAAATATAGATATATTGTAAAAAAAATTATAGATATTTTATGTGTATGAAGAATACATAAAAAAAAATATAGATGTCTTATAGATATTTTGTTTATTTAAAAAGAATACATAATAAAAATGTAGATATTTTGTATATATAAGAAGAATACTGAACAAAAATGTAGATGTCTTATAGATATTTTATTTATGTAAGAAGAATACATAATAAAAATGTAGATGTGTTGTATATCTTTTTCCTATGTAAGAAGAATACTGAATAAAAATATAAATATATTATAGATATTTTACGTATGTAAGAATAATACAGAATAAAAATATTGATGTTGTGTGGATGTTGTGTGTAAGTAAAATTATTAATGTATTATATGTTGTATTTGTTAGAAGAATACAAAATAAAACCGTTGATATAGTATTGATATATATTAAATGTAACGTAAATATTTTTGATGTATTGGAGATATTGTTATATATGATGTATATTTGTAAAAATATGACATCAAAAAAATATTTCTTGATAAAATAATATAAAAAATTAAATTTAAAAATTAAAAAATAAAATAAAAAAGAACAAAAATTAATGTCATACTTGATGTTGAGAAGGGCTGGTTGTTAATATTATTAATAGGAAAAAAAGTTCAACAAAAAATAAAATTGAAAAAAATTAGTATAATTGAAAAAAATAATTACGCAGTATATTTGAAAAGGAAAACTAAAAGAGGGATAAATTATGTAAATTCCTTATATATTTTATTATTTAGACCATGGCTCAACCCTACACCTATAGATAGATATTAATTCAAGTCTCGAATTTAAGGGTGGGCAAAATTTAGTTAATCAACCGAAAATTCAGTTCGGCTAACCGACCGTATATTAGTTCGGTTGATTTGGTCGAAGAGTTTAGATAAATTTGATTTTTAGTTCGGTTTGGTCGGTTAACCGTTAATATAACCATTTTTTTCAAAAAAAATTATTTAGCTATTTGTTAAATTTTTGTTTAATTCTTTAATTATATAAATTTTTATTATAAAATAAATTTATGTTTTGTTTATTTTTTAATAAATTTTGTTTAGTTAATTAATTATATTAATATTTTTAAATATAAATATAACTTTTATTATAAAATTAAAAAAATTGGCCAGTTCGATTAATTAACTGAGCAGACCGATTTGGTTCCATAATTAACCGAATCTACCGAAATTGAAAATCAATTTGCTCAGTCGATAAATTTGGTATTCAAAAATTTCAATCAAAGTGAAATTTTGGTTGGTCAGTTAACCGACAGACTGAATATCCATCCCAACTTGAATTAATCTGGTCGAGTTAAGTTAGGTCTCTTGGACCAAATAATTTATTTATTTATTTATTTATTTATTTATTTATTTATTATTATAACAAACATATATAAGATTTGACAATAAACAAGTTCGATCATTATAAATTTTAAGATTCGCAAACCATCCAAATTTATAAAACAAGTATGAGATTTGAGAACAAATTATAGATCTAGGGTTCACAAAATAAAAAATCCAAAACTGCAAAATACCAAAAATCACAAATCTACAATTAACCACAGCAATCAAAATAAGAAATTTCAATAATTGAATTATAAACACAAATTTCTCATGCATAAGAATAAAATAACCAGAATGAAAATTGTAAAATACCAAAAATTACAAGAATAATACTAAAATTGTAATGTACCAGAAACTAAAAATCTATAATCAAACAAAAGCAAAAGTCAATGTCGAGGAGAATGTGACAGAGAGAGATTGAGAGACTGACCAAGAAGCCAAGAGGGAGAGAGATATCGATACTCGAGAGATTTGGTGAAGAGAGAACATCTAATGGTGAGACTTTGAGCAAAATAAGCCTTTGATGGTGAAGTTGAGAGACAATGTGTGATGGTTGATGGAGTGAAGCTAAGGGAGAACAAAGACGACATGGAACTTCAAGTTGTTGATAGAGTTGGATTAGAAGAAAAAGGAAAGATAAAAGGTTGTGGGTATATCTAGGGTTTCACTAAAATGGGAGAGAGATTGAAGCAAAATGAAATGAAAGAAGACTAAGGGAGACGGTACATAAAGATAAATGGTTAGCCAAACAGAACCAAATCAAAATTTAAACTAACCAAAATTTTTAATATTTCTAAAATAATAATTGAACCAAACTAAAATTAATAAATTAATGAAATATAACTGAATTGAATATTTTCAGTTGAGTCATCGGTTATAACCAAATTAACCAAATAATATTAATTTTTAATTTAATTATATTAATTTTTATATTAATATAATAATAAAAATAAAAAAGAAATATAGTATTAAAAATATTAAATATGATTAACAAATAATAATAATAAATATTATATTATTGCTAAAAATCATATTTAATAATTAATAAATAAAATTGGTTATTTCAGTTAGTTTGGTTACTAATATTGAGATAATTGAACTAAAAATTAACAAGTTTTGAAATTAAAAACTGAACTGAATTGAAAACTGAATCACCTATTACTGAAATAATCTAATTTCATCAATTCGATTCTTTTTTTTAGTTAAAACCAAATAATGCACACTCCTATACAATGACAGCAATTAGATTATGATTTTAGGTTATATACACTCTCAAGTTGGGCCAGGTTGGCTTGAGAGTTTTTCAATCATACTCGAAGCCTGACCCGAATATAATTCAGGTCTGCTACTCTAACCCTAAACTAACCCAACTCTACCATTGATTCTAGTCCGCTCTACCTATCCTGAACCACCCAGGTTAGCCTAAGTTCCTCGGGCTCACGAGTCATCTAAATAGCTCTATTGTGAGTAGATGATTTTATAGCAAAAATTTAGAGAAAACTACATAATAAACCTCTTTTTTTATTTTTAATTTTCAATTTTACTGCACTTATTTTTTTTATTTTATACTTTTTTTTAGTTTTACTTTTATGTATTTTTTTAAATATACATCTTTTTTTTCTTTTCTTCATCCACATTTTTCTTTTCTTTCTTCCATCTCTTTTCTTCTCTTTTCACTTTTATCCCTCTCCCTCTTCTTCTTTCTTTTGTTTTCTTTTCTATTTGAAAAAAAAATTGATTTGATCTTGCATAATATTTGATATTATAAACATATTTGTAGTTTTTGTTATTCTTCAATTGTAATATAAAAGATTTCAAAGAATATTTGATAATGGTAATATATTTTACATATTTGATAAAATATTTCAAATAAATTTTTTTTGTGAATTTTTTTATTTATTCCTTTTCAATATGTATTTTTTAATGTCGTTATATATATATATATATATATATATTGAGTTGTATTTTTTTTAATATTTGTTTGAGTTAATTTTTTTTATTTCAATGTGTGTATTTAATTTTTCAACATAAATAAAACATTCACAAATATACTCATAGTATATACTAAATATATATACGATATATATAATATATACACAATATCCACATAATGCATACACAATATCTATACAATATACTCATATATATGATGTATGTCTATGTTGTGTTAATATTTTATTTTTGTTTTTGTTGTTTTTGTATGATAGATTTTAACTTCTAAATTATATAATATTTTAATGTGACATATACATTATGTGTTTATATTGATATGTGTTAAATTATAATTAGTAAGAAATATAATCATCTTTTAATATTTTATAGATGTTATATATATATTATTTGTTTGTTACGCATAGTATATTTTTAGCTCTGAATTTTATATTAATTTTTAATATAATATATATTTTGTATATTTGTCTTGATATAATGTTGAATTTTCTTTTTTAATATTTTGTAGATATTGTGTTGAAGTTTTTTTATTTTATTTTTTTTATCTATGATATTTTTTTAATTGCTGAATCATATAATATTTTTAATGTGATGTATTTATTATGAATTTTTGTTGGAATATGTTGAATTTATAATTGCAAGAAGTGTTATTTTTTTTATTATTGTGTATATATTCTGTGAATTTTATGTATGTTTTTATTTTTTTATATATATATTGTGTATTTTAACTACTAAATTAGATAATTCTTTAATATAAAATAGTAAAATTATGAATAAATTATAAGAGAATTATTAGATAGTAGTGTATATATTTATTATCTTAATCAATATTTATACAACATTTATATAATATTTATAGAAAGCATGATTGAGGAAAAAATCACCGGTACTTTTGCAATTCTGACGCCCTTTTTCGTAAAAGTGAAAAAACAAAATTGCTACAGTATTTTTGAAATCAACATTCTTTTTAAAAATAGTTACATAAAAATTTCAAAAACTTATGCAATACTAAATTTAAAATATATAGTTGAAATTTACTTTTATATTATAACTATCCATCCCTAGAATTATAAAATTTTATTTTTTAAAAAAAAAACAATCTCAATTCTAACATGATATATTAAGTAAATCCTACAATAAGTGGATGTTTATGCTTTGTATAGGCCACATATATATTATATTTATGCCTATAGTGTGGTCACAATTTGGTTTTAAATCAAGAGAATTTATACAATACTACTGCTACTACAAATAGGATTCCTAGTTGGAGTGGCAACCTAATAGGAAATTGACGCATAATTAGTTTTGTTAGCTATATCTAGTTGGAGTTTAATTCTCTCTTCTTTTTTTTTTTAAATTCATATTCCTCTTTTGTATGCAAAAGAAACAAAAGATTTATCCTAGGGTTAATTCTATGAATTTAATCAATTAGCCAAAATGCAAATACTACTTAGGAAAACCCTAAAATTTTCTTTCATTTGTTCAAGAAATCATTGGGAAAGGCCTTGTCTCTACATCGATGTTGACAAAAAAGCTACAAGTTCTATGTTATTTTCTTGTTTTTTTTTCATGATTTGGTGCAGGTAAGAGATTGTGAGTTTTGTTTATTCTTTTCTTCTGAACTTTGATTTTTTAGGAGACTAATAATTTTTTCATATTTTTTAATCTATTTTATTTGGTTTGTTAATTTCTTGATGAAGAAAAAAGATTTACTGCATTGGATTCCTTTATTGCTCCATTTTTATGTTTGAGTATAAGTATTATTTTGCAACTCTTATATATGGCACCTGATATTAACTTTTGACTTGTTTTCTAAAGAACTTGAATGCATGGGTGTAACATTTCAAAAATATCTAGTTATGAATAGTATTCAAATTAAACTCAAGAACCGAGAATAACTTAAAATTTTATTTATTGAGAGGAGGAATAAAAATAAAAGTAAATAAAAATTAGGATATGGAGATATTGGTTATTTTGAAAAATATGAATCGTAACTCACTAGAAAGACAAATTTGAGTAAATTACTTAAAAATATCAAATTTTAACTAAATTAATTAAGTTAGATAAGACTAAATAAGTTAAAATAATAGTCACTTATTATATTAGAATTAGTATTAGTATTATTATTATTTAAAATAGTAGAAATCCTAGATATATCACCACCATTATCTTCTTCTTCTCTTCTTAATCACAAACCTTCACTTCCTCTTAAACTCTCTATTCTTCTTCAATCAAGCTCAATTTTTTTAATCTTTTTACTTGATTTCTTTTATCTAACACCTTTATTATAAAAAGATTAAGTTTTATTTGATAGAAAATACTTGATTTGATTAAGAGATTTTGTAATTTAAGAGATAGGTAAAAAGTAATAAAGTAATAAAATCTTAGGTGAGTGAAAGAGTAAGATTTTCATTCATCTTTTTTATGACATGATCACATGAAATTTTATTTAAGATTGATGAACAAAAATTTATTTTTTTCTTTGAAGATGCTAATAAGGAGAAAGGGAAAAGAAAATAGGTGCATTAGGTATTGTAAAGAGTTTTGGAAGATCTTGCAAACTTCAAATAAATTTGTACGCTCTTAATCTCTCATTTTCTTTTAATTATGTTTATGTTAGTTTAGGATTTTAAGTTATATTTGATTTCAGGAAATTTGATAATATTTTCTGGAAAAAAATTATGAATTTTCAATGTTTGGCTTGTGTATACAGTGGAATAATTAATTGGTGAGTTTGGTCTTTAGATTGTTTATGTTCTGAAAATTTGGAAATTTTGCAGGGTATTCTGAACAATAGTGGTTTTCAGATTCATAACTTGTATTCTAGAGCTCCAAAAAATATGAAACTTATGCCAAAAGCAGTTTAAGATATAAATCTAGAACTTTTATGAAGAAATATTTCCTAGAAAATATAAAAATTGCCAGAATTTATTACACAAAATCTAAAACTGGTAAAATTTGACTTTAAATAGTTCATATTAAAATTCGTGTAATTCACTCTAGAGAGCTCCAAATCAAGTGATCTTTGGTTCTATAGAAAGCTAAGACACAATACTAGAACTTTCATGGAGAAATATTCCACATAAAATGTATATAACTGATCTTAAAAATTTCTAGAAGTTTTAACATGGAATATGGAATTGGTGAAATTCAATTTTGAATAGTCCACATTCAAATGCATGTAATTCATCTTAGAGAACTCTAAATTGAGTGATTTTGATCATATAGTAAGGCCTAGGAAAACAAATCTCATGAAGACTAAATTGGCAAATTTTGAAGAGAAAATTAAGAAATAAATCCCAAACTATTGACGTAATGGGATTGACAGATTAACAATAATTAAATAAAAAATACGAGCAAAATAAAAGTAATCAATAAAAGAGAGACACAAATATTTAACTTGGTTCATCCTTTTAAATTTAGACTATGTCCATGAGCCAAACTCCAAATAATTTCTTTCGCTAATAAATAGTAAAATTACAAGAAAGAGACTTTTTTAGAAAAATATTCTAGAAGTACAACACTCACAATTGGGATAAATCTAAAATAATGACTAGTATTTTTAAAATACTCAAAATAAAATCTCACTATTTTGTTACTCAAAATTACTCACACTAATTTTTTCTTCCTCTTTCCTTTTAATTAAATTTTCTTTATCACTCTTTTAATTTTTCTCTGAAATCTTTTGTTATATATTTTTTTTTCATACACATATCTCTAAATGGGGAGGGAAGACCATCTATATATATAGGTTTTCCCCTCCTTCATAATTACCACAATTAGTGGCTAAATTTTTGACCTTTTTTTTCAAATGCTTAATGTAAAAAATAGTGACATAATAATAAAAAATGTTGGCCTTTTAAATTGTTAAAAAATGGTGGCTTGTAGTAAAAAATCGTTGGTGTAGTAAAAAACAATTTGTAGTATCTGTGTGAGTTAGGTACCACTAGACATGGTCACGGTTCAGAAATTGCCAGTTCCGGTTTATAAAATTTTTAAACCTAAACCAAATCTTATATAAGACAGTTCAAAGATGGTTCAAAAACCGTCGATTTTTGTTCGAACCACGGTTTGAGAGCGAATTGAGAGGCGGGTTGAGAAAGCGGTTCAAATTAGCAGTTTAAAAGTTATTTGGGGTGGTTCAAGGTAGTTTTGAATAATTCATAATGTAGTTTACATGTGATTTTAATTTTAAAAAATTAGAGAAAAATTATTTAAAATTAAAATTATTAGAAAAATAAAAATATTAAGATTAATTTATTAAAAAATAAAAATATTAAGATTAATTTATTAAAAATAATAAATAAATAAATAAATAAACAAGGGACTTGAACTTAATTTTTGCCTATGTATCCTCTTGGGGTTTAAAGAAAAATCAAACTTCACGTAGTTTCCTTACCTTATTTTGTAAAACCCCTTTACCTTAGTCACTTCCTCCACAAGATGTTCCAGTTGACCCTTCAGTCATGTCATATAAATCATTTTCACTTTCTTCATGGGTGTCTTATTCTCTTAAACTTGCTTTGGTCCAGTTAGCTAAGTATGCTTGAGCTTCTAAGAATTCTAGAATCATTTTAGATCGCCTCTCATCTAATATATTACCTTCTTGACTAAAAGCTTCTTCTACAATAACTGTTGAAACTGGTGTTGCTAAAATTTATCTAGCAATTAATGAGAGTGTTGGAAATGTATTGTATGTCGAAGCCACCAATCAAGAATAGAAAAATTTGCCCCTTCACTACTATCATCAAACTTAAAAATAGATGTTAGATGTATATCAAATTCAGAACTATCACTCATTGATCCTCTAGGCTTTTTTTGCCTTTGTGTCATGAGACGATCACCCATTTTTATTTTTTCTTTATTTTTTTGTGATTCATTATATTGAGAAGATTGGCTAACTGTTTGATGATCATGAGAAAAATAAAATTTAGTATATAAATCTACTATCATTTTTTGACCTTCAAGAATTATTTTAGAAATATTAACTTTATCTTTATCTTCAATATTCAAACAAGAATAATAAAGAGATAAATAATCATATAAACCATCTAATTTACATCTAGGATAAAAAACAATTGCAACAAGATAACTGGTGGAATATTTTTAAAATAACTTAACCATTTTTTATTCATACTGAAAATGCAATCCTTTAAAACATTATCATTTTCATGCTCACTTAATTCACCAATAAAATTAAGACATTCAATAAAAAATAAATGACTTTTAGGATAATAAATACCATTCAAAATATTTGTAGCATCATTAAAAACTTTTAAAACATTTAACAGTTTTGTACAAATATCCCATGTATGATATAGTGTTACTTATAGCATATTATTCCTAATAAATGTAGACAATAAATTTTTATATCCATAAGACTCTTTTAATAATTTATATGTTGAATTCCAACGAGTTGGAACATCTCTTGAAAATATTTTTGGTGTTTTATTATTAATTTTATAAAATTTAGCCATTATTTCATTGCTTGAGGATGTCCCCATAAAAATAATTACCTTTTTAATAGGAGAAATAGAAATATCTACAATTTTTAAACCATCTTATACACATAAATTTAAAATATGACATACACATCTAATATGAAAAAATTTGCCCCCAATACTGGGTTGGCAAATTTTTTGAAGCTCATGAATTGATGCAGTATTAGCAGATGCATTATAAAAAAAATTTAAAAAAAATTTATTAACCAATCTATATTATTCTAAAATATTTTTAATCATTCTATAAATATTATCAACAATATGTCTATCATAAAAAAATAAGAAATGCAATTAATCTTCTTTGAATTTTCTATTCATAATTAATCCAATAACATGTTATACTCATATAAGAATGCACTTGCCAATGATCACTCCAAATATTACTACAAATAAAAACATGTGTACTCATATTTAAAAATAAATTTTGTAAAATTGAACGTTTTAAAGTATTTCTAGGAATACATTTTGCACTTGGATTTAATATATTTTGACAATATCTAACAAAATCAGCTCTTTCACTAAAACTAAATGATAAATGCTCAATTGAAATCATTTTTGCCATTTCTTCTTTATTTTTGTTATCAGAATAACTAAATAATAATTGAGATGAAAGTTTAGAAGAAGTAAACTCGAAAATTTGCATTTGAGTCATGTCGAGTCTGATTTTGGTAGGATGCTTTTGCTTCAAATGGTTGTTGTATGTGCCATATCCACCTCCAACTTTATTTATGTACCTGCCCACAATAATTACAATTTACATAAAATAAATTTTTAGATTTTTCTTTTTTATAAAATAAATTTTAAATATATCAGAAGTTTCTTGTCTTTTTTTTTTCTTGTTGATCAACTTGCTAACTTTCTTAAGTGGAGAATTGTTGTAATTATTGAATATCATCATCATTTTTAATTTCTTTCATTATATTTTCTAGGTCAGTTAGCCTATGATATTCATTAACTATATTTTTTTCTTTGCTTGGTCCAAAATTTGAGCCATGTCTATCACTTGCTATTGTTTAGAAAATATAATATAGTAAAATTTAAAATAAGAAATAATAATGTATGAGAAAAATTAAAAATAATAGAAATAAAATTTAATTATAAAATAAGAATAAAATTATTAAAAATATAATATAGAGAATATTAAAAAATATAAAATATAGATTGTAGAAAATGTTAGAGAATAAATTAAAAAATAAATTGTGGAGAATATTGAAAATTATAATATAATTTAGATTGGAGATTGAATATTTTATAAGAAAGAATAAGATTGAATAATAAATTAAATATTTTAGTGTGAGAGAATTGAAGAATGAAATAAGAGAGAACAAGAGAATGTGATAATTAGAAAATGTATAAATTTTTATATTAATTGTTGTTTATAGTGGATGATTAAAAAAGCTAAAATTAGAAAATAAAAAAAATAAGTGTACAACGGCCAAATTTGAATTTGGTCGTTGCACACCAACCTATGCTATTGGCATAGGCAAAGCCAACGGTCTCATCACCGTTGGCTGGCCTAGCTTTTACTTGGGCCAAAGCAGCAGTAGTATCCTATGCATGATGCATGGGTTGCTATTTTTAGTGGTTTTAAAAATTTTAAAACCTAAACCAAACTACAAAAAAAAAAAGGTTTTGGTTTTGGTTTGACTCCAATTCTAATTTTGATTGATTTCAGTTTGATTTTAACTAGTCTGATTCCAGTTTCAAACCGGATAGTGTCCACCTCTAGGTACCACCCCACAATTCTTCCCCTACCAACCACATGGGTTAATTGTCATTCCTGCAAATGATCGAAAGAACTCAAACTTTTCTCTTGTAAGAATTTTTGTCAATATGTCTGCACTATTCTCTTCAGTATGAATCTTTTCAAGCTGTAAAAGCTTCTTCTCCAATGCATCTTTGATCCAATGATATCTCACATTAATATGCTTTGATCTGGAATGGAAGGATTAATTCTTTCCAAGATGAATGGTACTCTGACTATCACAGTAAAGTGAATATCTGTCCCGCTGAAATCTAATTTCTTCTAAGAACTTTTTCATCCATAAGAGCTTTTTTTACTCTTCAGTTGCAACAATGAATTTCGCTTTAGCTGTTGAGAGACATTTTTGTAGCTTTAACTACCATAACATAGCTCTCCCAACAAATGAAATCAAATAACTTGATGTAAACTTTCTCGACTCAACATCGCCTTCCATATTGGCATCTGTGTAGCCAAATAACACATGTTTACCACCTTTAAAGCATAAACATATTTTGGAGGTTCCATAAAGATATCTCAGAATTCGTTTCACTACAACCCAATGTTCCTTACCAGGATTTGAAAGGAACTGACTCACTACTCCCATTGAATAGGCAATATCCGACTATGTACACACTATGGCATATATCAAACTCCCAATTGCTGAGGCATATGAAACTTTGTCCATCTCTTCTTTCTCTTCTTCTATGGAAGGACACTATTACAAACTTAATTTAAAGTGGTTAGTAAGAGGACAACTAACCGATTTAGCTTTATTCATATTGAATCTATGAAGTACTTTCTTAACGTACTTCTCTTGTGACAACCATAATTTCTTGGTGCCTTTATCTCTGATTATTTTTATGCCAAGAATTTGTCTTTTTGGCCCCAAGTCTTTCATAGTGAAAGACTTGCTTAACTGCTTCTTCAGACTATTGAGTCTGAAAATATTCTGGCCAACGATTAACATGTCATTTGCATAGAGTAACAAAATAATAAAATCATCATTAGAGAATTTCTATAAATACACAATTATCTAATGTGCTCTTCTTGTAACCTTGCTCCCCCATTACTGACTCAAACTTCTTGTACCACTGTCTCGGTACTCATTTCAAGCGTATAAGCTTTACTTTAACTTGCAAATATAGTCCTCTTTTCCTTTTTCTTCAAAACCTTATGGTTGTTTCATGTATATCTTTTCCTCTAAGTTACCATGAAGGAAGGCACTCTTTACATCCATCTGCTTGATCTTCAAGTCGAGACTTGCAGCTAATCCTAGCATTTTACGAATGGATGTCATCTTCACTACTGGTGAAAAGATCCATTTCCTTTGGCTAAATCCCTTAACAACTAATCTGGTTTTGAATCATGGCCAGGAACTATGTTCTTCATACTTTATCCCGAATACCCATTTATTCTTCAAAACCCTTTTACCAGTTGGCATCTTTACCAGCTTAAAAGTTTTATTCTCATGTAAGGATTTCAACTCATTTTGCATAGCTTTAATCCATTTCTTCTTATGTTCATCTGCCATGACTTCTTAAAAATCCTCAGGTTCTCCCCCATTAGTAAGCAACAAGTACTGATCATTAGAGTATCTAATAGAAGGTTTTCTAACTCTAGTAGATCTCCTTATTAGTTCCTGAGCTGCATTTGGTTTTGAAAATCATCTTCGTTAGAATCTTCATTTGGTTGATTCTGGATGGGAGCATCATCATCAACAATATTCTACTGGCCATCTTCAATTTCATCTCTAATATGTCTCGACACCATTTTTGGAGGAACTAACTAAAGATTTGTTAAACTGCTATCGGATCTAAAAACATTCTTTTAGGTCTTCTCAATATCTTTGATGGTCTCATTTTCAATGAACACTACATCATGGCTTTTAATAAGCTTCTTCTACCTGGATCCTAGAATCGATAGCCAAGCTCATCTTGAATATACCCAATAAACATGCACTATCATGTTTTAGCATCCAGCTTCGATTGCCCATCCTTTGGTATGTGCACAAATACCTTGCACCCAAAAACTTTTAAGTGATCATAAGAGACATCCCTTCTAACCACCGCTTTTCGGAATGTGAAACTTCAAAGGAACACAAGGTGAAAGATTTAGAATATAAACCACGACATTCAATGCTTCAACCCAAAATGACTTTAGTAGCTTTGCATATGATAGCAGACATTTGACTCTCTCAATGAGAGTTATATTCATTCTCTTAGCTACACCATTCAACTAAGGAGTTTTTGGTGGTGTCAACTTGCGTCAAATGCCCTGCTCCTTGCAATAACTTTGAAGTTATCCAATGTACTGACCTTCATCATCTGACTTGATACACTTTAATTTCTTCCTAGTTTCTCTCTCAACAAAGGCTTGAAACTATTTAAATACCTCTAAAGCTTGATCTTTATTCTTTAAGGTATAAACTCTCAGTTTTCTTGAACAATCATCAATAAAAGTCACGAAATGGGAGGAGCCACTAATTGATCTAGTCTTGAAAGGACCGTACACATCAAAGTGTACTAAATGCAATATCTTTGGCTTCTTATCATAATAGGCAGAATTTTTGAAAGCAACTCTATTTTGCTTTACTGTTAAGCAATCAACACATCGATTTAAATGAATAATGCTTAAATCGACTATATTCTTCTTTCTGACCAACATTGATATTCCTTTTTTGCTCATGTTATCGAGCCTTTTATGCTTGATCTCAGCTACATCATCTTTCTCTACTGTATTAACAATGCTCTTAGAGATTTTAGCTTGCATCAAATAAAACATAGAGACTTTGTTACATCGGGCCACAATGAGAGAACCTTTGGTGAGCTTCCATTGGCCATTTTAGAAGGTATTACATTATTCTTCATCATTAAGCTTTTTAGCAAAAATCAGATTAAGCTTGTTGTCAGGAACATACTTTACATCTTTTAACAACAGGCTAGTGTCATTATTGGTCTCCAAGTGAATATCACCAACACCAACAATCTTAGCACTACCTTTATTACCCATTTTAGCTGTCTTAAAGTCACATTGTGTATAAGTGGCAAAGAACTCCCTTCGGGCTATAGCATGAATAGAGGCACCAATATCAATCATCCAACTAATCTCATGATCAACCATGTTGGCCATATCATTATTGTAAATGAGAGGAAATTCATGTTCAGTTGTAGCTGCAATTCTCTCATCATCGCCATCTTTCTTTTTATCCTTCTCGTTCTCCTTTTTCTATTTTTGGCAATATTTCTTAATATGCCCCTTTTTATGATAATGATGACATTCAAATTTGGTAAATTTATTAGACTTTGCACGGCTAATATCTCTATTTTTATCTCCATTATTTGAGTCCCTATTCTGGCTTCTCCCCCTCATAGTTGTAGCTAGAATATCTAATTATGAAGAGGAAGCACCTTGTGAGTGCTTTCTCATTTCTTCATTTAGGATGCCACTCTTCATTATTTCTATTTTAACAACACCATTAAGAGTAGAATTTGTTAATAAAATCTTCAGAGTCTCCTAAGAAACTAGCAATGAAGCAAGAACTATCAGAGCAAGTACCTCATTATCAAAGGTGATAGCCATATCTGACAACTAATCAATAATTTCTTGAAACTCGTTTAAGTGATCTGTAATACAATTACCTTCTCTACATCTCAATTGCATTAATTTTGTGAGATAAAATAATTTATTTTTGACGATCTTTAAAGCATATAATTCTTCAAGCTTATTCCATAAGGATTTTGTATTGGTCTCACCACAGATATGGTTATACACATTATCTTCGATAAATTGTCGGATGAAACTACATACTTGCTCGTGCTCAAATTTCCATTCTTCATCTTTTTTGTCTTTGGGTTTATTCATACTAAATATCAGTAATACATTTTCATCGCAAATAGGAGAGCCTTCATCTTGGATTTCCAAATGTGGTAATTTAAGCTATTTAAATTTATCATTTTGCACATCTTCGCCTTCATCTCTTCAAACCAAAACTTTGATACCAGTTGAAGAGGAAATTGAGAAACAAATCCTAAATTATTAGAGGAGAGGGATTGACGGATTAATAGTAATTAAATAAAAAAATACGAGAAAAATAAAAATAATCACAAAAAGAGAGACACCAATATTTAACGTGGTTCACCTTTTTAAATTTGGGCTATATTTATGAGCCAAACTCTGAATAATTTCTTCCGCTAATAAATAATAGGATTACAAGAGAGATACTTTTTAGAAAAATATTCTAGAAGCACAATACTTTTAATTGAGATAAATCTAAAATAATTTCTAGTATTTTTAAAATACTCAAAATAAAATCTCACTATTTTGTTACTCACAAAATTACTCATACTAATTTTTTTTCTCTCTTCTTTTAATTAAATTTTCTTTATATCTTTTTTTAAAATTTTTCTCTCGAATTTTTTGTTATATTTTTTTTTTCATACACGTATCTCTAATTGGGGAGGGAAGGCCATCTATATATAGGCCTTCACCTCCTTCATAGTTGCCACAATTAGTGGCAAAATTTTGAACTTTTTTTTTTCAAATGCTTAATGTTAAAAATGATAACATAATAATAAAAAATGTTGGCCTTTTAAATTGTGAAAAAATGGTGGCTTATAGTAAAAAATCATTAGCGTAGTCAAAAATAATTTATAGTACCCATGTGGGTTAGGTACCACCCACAAATTATAGCTGTAACATGCCCAGATTTGTTCTCTAAGTTAGTTTACTAAAATTGTCCTATATCTAGTGAAATTAAATTTTGTTTTTGGATAGATGTTGATTTAACTTGCATGTCTCTTGATTTATAAGTCCAAATTAAATGATTCAAAATTCATATTTAAGTTAAAACCTAGTTCTAAAAATCATATGAAGAAAGTTGAGCTTAATTATTGCAATTTCTTGGTCATAAACCTAAAGGAATATGATGCACAAAAATCTAATTTTTGTTATTGTTGTTAAGGTTTATTTCTTATGAAAATTTTTTATGAATATGTATTATCAAAATACTTGTTATATGGAAATTGCGAAAAGATGGAAGTATATTTGCATTTATGTATATTTTATTAAATTTTGCAAATATGATAAATGATATCTTGAATTTTGAAAAGATAATGTATAATAGAAACTCATTATTTGATATTATGAGCCCAAGTAAACCTAGACAATAAACTATAGGTTTGGATAGGTTAGCATGCCAATAGAGGACGTTATTAGCAGTATGCGTTGTGTGTATTAAGACAATGGATTGATGAAATACCGTAGAGGCACCGAGTATTCGGCCAGTGATTCAGTATGGCATGTAATGTCTATTTTCTATTAGAGGCACAAAGTGTCCAATATTTAAACCGGTCAGAGGCACTGAGTGTTTAGTACTGGGAGTTCTATTATTCAATCTGAATAATTCTTTTATAGCTTACTGTGGGCATAAAAAAAGGACGTTAAATTCAAAAAGTACATTTTTGAAATATTATACATAATGAGATTTTGATTAACTCGGACAATAAAGAAATTTGATGTATGTATTTTAAATTTTACATTGATGAATTTTTTTTGCTTTAAATTAATTATGTGTGAAATCTTTTGTAATATGTGTGTAAGCAATTGATGGAAATTGTTATTTTATTATCTTTTGCTTTCTGTAAAAATGACTATTAAGGTAATTGGGATTAAGTGTGCACCACCAAGCTTAAGCTTAACGCATATGATTTTCTTTTTTTGCACAAGTACAAATACATAGATTATGGTTAGCAGGACAGAAAAAGGTGTGGATCTGCAATAAAGTCTAGAATCACCTCATCATCAAGATTTTATGTTGATAGTGCCTTAAAAATATTTTAGCACTCATTTTGCATGTACATGCAATATATAGTAATATATCATGTGAATATGTAATAAGTTATTATAAAACATTTATTTTTGTAAGCGTATTTTGTCATATGTGCTTATTTAAAAACTCAATATGTAGTATATTTATATTTAACTATAAAGATTGACTAAAATTAAATACAAGTAATTTATTTTATTTTTATTTATGAGTATTGTATATGTGATTAAAGTTATTGGAAATTGTTTAAGTGCTTAAGAATTATATTGTTTTTTGAATTGACTTGAGTTTATTTTTGCATAAGGTAAAAATGCAACATGTTAATTTTTTGTATGAAATTAATAGTTTAAGAGCTTATTATTAATTTTCCATGTGTAGTTATTTTAGATGTTTCTAGTTGTGCTTTTCACCTTCTTTAGTTGGAACCAAACAAGATTAAGAGTATTACTTTGGATCAGATTTATGGAAATTGAAATATTTCTTAATAGATATCCTCAAACACTTATCTGCCATATCTTTTGCAAGAGAACAATAAAAGGATTCATTTTAGTTTAGCCTTTGCAATGTCTTGGCCCCTGGGCATTTTTCCTTGTCGAGATTGGTTTAATAGGTCTTTGGTCCATATCTTAATGAGTAACGAATAACTCATAATTTTCTTCCATGTGTGATTTTATTTTTATGTTAAGTAAAAAGAACTTCTCACTAATTAAGAAATCAGAGTTAATTTGTATGCATAAATTGGGAATGTTCAAGCAGAGTACTAATGCAGAGATGTAGGATATAATGAAATTCTTTGATTTATTGTCTTATGGAATTTTTGCTTTTTAATAGTAGAAACTAATTTCTTCATGCTACTTGTTTTTTCATTACATCAAATATAAAGAAAAGCTAAACTTATTATCTCCATATTATTCCTTGCAGCTCTTGAAAAGAAAAGAATGGAGAGGGCATAGTTGAAATATGAGAGAAAGAAGCAATTGATGAAACTAAGGGTTAAAGCTAAGAAGATTGCAAAGTAAAAGATTGGTTCCCAGCTTGATGTTATCTCTCCTATGAAATATTAATTTGGAATGAACGTTCCTTTGCTAGTAGAAAATTTGAGATAATTGTTATTGCGACTAATTTTTATTTTATGTTTTGACACTTTCCTTTTTGGATGGAATAATTTTGTGTTATTTTACTTTATTTAATGCATGGTGTATAGATTTCATTTGCAATATGGTTTTTCATATTAGCAATAATTTTGAGTTGCCAATTATCTTATTCTATTGTTCATTGGATGCATGTTTGTCCCTGTGATTTAGTGTGACATGAATGTCAAGTAGCTTAGGCTGACTGTTGAGCAAAGAATTATTGAATGTATATAATCTCTATTGTATCTCAATGTCATAACTTTTTAAATGAGAAATATGATATGGTGGTTGGGTTAACAACATAATATTATGTATAATTATTAGTACTCATGAGTAAAACTTAATATTTTTCGTTTAATTTTATATACATTAGGAACAAAATCATTAATGCATCGATAACATTTCACAAAGTAAAAAAAAAAATGTATGTTTATGTCTCTCATTATCCATATAAAAAATCACATTATTGAAACATTACATAATAATTAACTACCACCTAATATAAAAAGAATATTATAAAACTAAAATAACAGCCTAAAAAAGCATATATTATTTTTCTTCACGTCAACTGAAAAATATTCAATGAAATCGACAATGAGAAAAAATTTAAGTTTCATTTGATAAACTATTTATTTTAAAAAAATTATTTCTCAATCTAGCATTTGAATGTGGTAACAATTGAGATAACAAATGAAAAGTTCAATGCCTCCTACATAAACAAAAGGGAAAAAAATCTAAGAGGATGAATTAGGTACACCATTATAATACTTTACGAACTTAATGACAAAAGAAGCAAATAAACCTTTAAGGACTTAAAATATTTTAAATAAAATTTGCGCACTTATTGTAGGCTCATTAGATTTGGTCCATATATAAAAAAATGATATTTTTAAGCATTGCCAATGTAACACCTTTATACCCTATATACATACAAAACATATTTTTAGCATATGTAAAATACGCATATACGGTACAAAAATGTCACAGACGGATTTACTAATTTTTTTTTACATTTCCAATTTAAAATTTCAAATTCTAAATATATAAAAAAATTAAATAGAATATAATTATTATTTACTTGTTATAAGAACCCAAAATAAATAATATATATAAAAATCTCTAGAAAATATTCGCTAGAGTTTTGTCTGAATTTTGGATATCCCAAAATTTAGCAATTACTCAACCTGCAAAAAGAAAACACTCCCAAATAATTTCCAACCACCATTTCAACCATACTTCTAAATTTCACCAAGTTTCTCAAACCTTTATACATATAGATATATATAATTTAAAACACACTTACTCTCCTATTTCAAATACATTGAGCCAAACATTCTTTATAATATACAATACGTAAAATTCAAAACATAATATATTATGCATAAAACTCAAAATGTATAATAACATAAAAATATATACATGTTGCTGGCAGTGTTTCTGATCTCGATAGCAACTCTACAAGCTCAACTACAAGTCTAGACCCGACCTGGTCTAGAAAAACTCTTTGGCTCAACTAGGTCTACCCTGTCACCTGCGCAATGGAAACAATCGCGCTAAGCCGAAGCCTAGTGGTACAAACTTTGATAATAACAATATAACTCAATACAATACAAAATGCACAATGCATATAGATATTACATCAATCCACTTTCTTATATTTTTTTAAATATTTCATAAGCACAACTCATAAGATTATATTACTCAATTATATCATAATTCATAATTCACATTAAAACAAAGACAAGCATGGGCCCAAAAAGGATCTAATATGTTATTCAAATTTCAGAGTTACTACTTTGGTCCATAATGACACCATGTGTCTAGCCTCGTAGGCAATATATATATCCATGGATAATGTAATAGCCCCAGTCTCTTAGACCTCAACCCGGCTAGACCCTTAGGCCCCAGTATCTTGGTCCTCAACCCGGCTAGACTACTATAGTATTTGAGGCTTATGACCCAGTCTTTTCATCCCAAAAACATCATATTTATCAGCTGGCTTGGCTTACGACCCAGTCTTTTCACCATTCCAGCGTATAGCCCGTAGGTAATCATAGGCATGCCGCTAAACCCAGAACTCTGAAAATTGAATAACATACTAGGCACATAATTTATTCATATTTCTCATTATTAATCTCTTTCTCATTTTTACATATTCAATCTAGGCACATTGCCTTATTTTCACATTTTTTTATCACTTTTCTCATTTTTCACATCTTTCTCATTTTTCTCACTTTCTCATTTTTATCAATATCAATTCATTTCATTATTACACATATCTCATTTTTGCATTCACAACACATTACCCAATTACTTTGGGTATTTTCACATAATATGCATATTTCACATGTTACACAAATTAGCCTTTATCAATGGCTTTTCATAATGCATTTAACACATTTATGACATTACAAATGTCATAGCATATTATTTATACACAATCAATGAACCAAGTAGCTTAACACATTTTTCAACCAAAATGTGTTAAGTCCAAATGTTATGCAAATATAAACATTATATTCAAAGTTTGACATACCTCCACTAGCAACCCAAAGCAAGCTAAAAACAACCTTCAATCCAATCTTTCTAACTTGCCCTTCACCACTTGGATGAAGCAAATCAATCTCCCTCAATGCCTAAACCAAATGCGATAGCAAAAAATCATTTAATATCACATTTAATGGCATTTCCAACATTAAATCATAATTACACATCACTTCTACAAATTTCCAAAAATTTTGCATTTCCTTACTTCAACATTGGAATTCCATTCTACTACAATTAAATTAGTGTTTTAAGTTTATTTATATTATTAAAAATATATTTTAATACATTTAAATCATTTACATTATAAAAATACACTCTTATACACAAAATCTAAAAAATGGCCTAACCTTCCCCCATTGAAGGTTTTCCATTCCAACACAATCCATTACTCATTTCAAGCTTATATTCATCACTTTTAACACTAAACAACATGCTTAAACAAATAAAATCACACAATTCAACCACTTTGGAAAATCACTTTTCCAAAACCCTAAATCTCCACTTCCATTCTCAAACTCCAACCCAACACCACCAAATCCAATATTTGACTTTAAAATACTTGTTTATGAATCAAAACAAATCATTTGAAAATAATTTGCACAATTAAAGTTCATGTTTTCAAAACCCCAAAAATCCATAACCCTAAATTCTCTCTCTTCACCATTCTTTAACCAAACTCCATCATCACTTCAATCTAACCTTAGAATCATTGTTAACTACCCAAAATAACATCATACACACCAATTCCAACAATTATAACCTCCTACATAAAAATTCAAATTCTCACATAATCTAAATTTCCAAGGAATTCAAAGAAAAGAGATGGAAACTTACTAATTTTGGTGGAAATCACCAAAAATCCACTTGAAACTTGTTAATTCCTTCAATTTATGGAGTATGGAAGAAGCAAAATCCTTGGTCTTTAAACATCCATGGAAGCCACATTCTTGAGAAGAAGAAGAAGAAGAAGAAGAAGAAGATTTTTAATATTCTTTCCTTTTCATCTTTTTTTTAACCACATATATATATGTATTAAAATAATTTAATATTTAATTATTTAATTATTTTATTAATAAATTAAAAGTCCTAATTTCCCTCTTACATTCAAAATTAATTTGTTTTCGAATTATTTTATTAATTTTGAATTTATAAGATTTAATTACCAAAATACCCTTTTCTTTTAAAAAGTGTTGACTTTTACATATGTTATATATATTTTGCATATATATATCACATATATATTCCACTTTTTCATTTAAAATCTCTTCATTTTTCATTTAAAACCATTAATTTAATTTATCCTTTTAAATTATAATTTATTTTATCCAATTTTTTAAAAATTATAAATTTTTAAAAATTTTTGGATGTTACAATTCTCTCCCCCCTAAAACAAATTTCGTCCCCGAAATTACCTGTCCTCAAGTCTGGAACAAATGGGGAAACTGACTCTACATCACCTGCTCACTTTCCCATGTCGCCTCCTCAGTGGCATGATTCCTCCAAAGGACTTTCACAAGTGGCACCCTCTTATTCCTCAATTCTTTAACCTCTAGTGCCAAAATCGCCACTGGTTCTTCCTCGTAAGTCAGATCTGGACTCACCTCAATGGACTCCACTGATAAGATATGAGATGGGTCAGACCTATATCTTCGAAGCATCGAGACATAGAAAACATTATGTATTCGATCCAACTCAGGCGGTAAAGCTAGTCTATAAGCCACTGGACCAACTCTCTCCAACACCTCATATGGTCCTATGAAACGAGGACTCAACTTCCCTTTGCGGCCAAATCTCAAAATCTTTTTCCATGGAGACACCTTCAGAAACACTTTATCTCCCACACTGAACTCTATGTCTCTTCTCTTTAAATCTGAATAAGATTTCTGTCAGTCTAAAACTGCTTTCAAACGACCCCGAATCACCTTCACTTTCTCCTCTGTTTCCTTAATCAAATTGGGACCAACTAGTTTACCTTCTCCAACTTCATCCCAATACAAAGGTGTCCTGCATCTCCTGCCATATAAAGCCTCATAAGGAGTCATCCCAATACTCAACTGATGACTATTGTTATAAGCAAATTCAATTAATAGCAAAAATCTGTCCCAATTCTCGGCAAAATTAATGATACAACTCCTCAACATATCCTCCAAAATCTGTATCACTCTCTCTGACTGTCTATTTGTCTGAGGATGGAAAGCAGTACTAAAATGAAATCGAGAACCTAGAGAATTATGCAAACTCTTCCAAAACCTCGAAGTAAACCGGGGATCTCAATCCGACACCAAAGAAACTGGGACTCCATGCAACCTGACTATCTCATTGATATACACCTCAGCCAATCTCTTAAGAGAATAATCCATCCGAACTGGAAGAAAATGAGTTGTCTTCATCATCCGATCAACTATCACCCAGATTGCATCATGCTTCTTCTGAGTTAAAGGCAGTCCAGTCACAAAATCCATTGTCACTCGCTCCCATTTCCACTCTGGCACTGATAAAGGTTGGAGCAATTCTGAAGGAACTTGGTGTTCAGCCTTCACTTTCTGGCAAGTGAGACATCTGGATACAAACTCTGCTATGTCCCTCTTCATACCTGACCACCAATAATGTCGCTTCAAGTCTTGATACATCTTGGTACTCCCAGGGTACATAGCAAAAAGTGACTGATGTGCTTACTCTAATATCATTCTTTTCAATTCTGCATCATCAGGAATACACAATCTATCTCTATACTATAGACTGCCATCATCCCTCACATAAAAGTCTCGACTTTCCCCTTTCTGACAAACCAACACAATTTTCTGAATTCTCTCATCTGCTAATTGAGCCTTCCTAATATGATCCAATAAGACTGGCCTCAACTGCAACTGAGCCATCAAAGCACAATCATCAGAAGACTCAAATCTTGCATGCAATGCTCTCAACTCAACAAGCAACGAGAGCAAATAAGCAGTCAAACCTGCCAAAGATTTTCGACTCAAGCATCAGCAACAACATTTGTCTTACCAAGATGATAATCAATCAAACAGTAGTAGTCTTTAATCAACTCTAACCACCGTCTCTGCCGAAGATTCAACTCTCTCTGAACACCCAGGTATTTCAAACTCTTGTGATCAGTATAAATGAAACACTTTTCCCCATACAAATAATGCCGCCAAATCTTCAAGGCAAAGACTATTGCTGCTAATTCCAAATCATGCGTTGGATAATTCAGCTCATGCAGTTTCAACTGTCGAGAGGCATAAGCAATGACTCTACCCTCCTGCATCAAAACACAACCTAAACCATTATGTGAAGCATCACTATATATCACATATGGTTTACCTTCCACAGGCAGGGTAAGGACAGGAGCTTGAGTCAACATCTCCCTCAACTGCTCAAAACTCGCCTGATGCTGATCTGTCCACACAAATTTAACTCCTTTCTGAAGTAAGCTGGTGAGTTATGTAGCTATTATAGAAAACCCCTTCACAAACCGACGATAATAGCCTACCAATCCCAGAAAACTTCTAACCTCTGTCACAGTCTTTGGTGGACTCCAATTCAAGATAGCCTCAATTTTACTCGGATAAACTCTAATACCCTTTGCTGAAACCACATGACTAAGAAAAGCTACCTGATCGAGCCAAAACTCACACTTAGACAGTTTAGCATACAACTGCTTCTCTCTCAAAGTCTACAATACGATCCGCAAATGTCTATCATGATCCTTCTCATTACGCAAATACACCAAAATGTCATCAATGAAGACCACCATAAACTAATCTAAATATGGTCTGAATACACTGTTCATCAAATCCATAAAAGTTGCCAATCCAAAGGGCATCACTAGAAACTCATAATGCCCATACCTCGTATGAAAAGCTATCTTGGGTACATCCACATCTCTAACTCTCAACTGATGGTACCCTGATCTCAGATCAATCTTAGAGAATACTGTTGCTCCCTTCAACTAATCAAAGCGATCATCTATCTGAGGCAAATGATACTTGTTCTTGATGGTCACCTTATTCAACTGCCTATAATCAATACACAATCTCATGTTGCCATCCTTCTTCTTCACAAACAGCATAGGCGCTCCCCACGGGGACACACTAGGGCGGATAAACCCTTTATCCAATAACTCCTGCAACTGCAACTGCACCTTCAACTCTCTCAACTCAGCAGGTGCCATCCAATAAGGGGTAATAGAGATAGGAGTGGTACCAGGCAACAAATCGATACCAAACTCCACTTCTCTCTCAGGAGGTACCCCTGGCAACTCATCAAAGAAAACATCTAGAAACTCGGCAACTGTGGGTATACTTTCAAGAAGGGATCCCACTAATCTAGTATCTACAACATGAGCAAGATAAGCCTCACATCCCTTCCGAATCATCCTCCCAGCTGAAACAGCTGAAACAAACATAGATGAAAGATACCTCTGCTCACTAGATACTATAACATCCCTACCATCCCGTGTTCTCAAAGTAACACATTTCTTCTTACAGTCTACCACAGCCCCATGCTTGGATAACCAATCCATGCCCAAAATTAGATCATATTCCTTGAAAGGCATCTCAATCAGGTCACAGAGAAACTCCTCATCCTGAACAACAACTAGACTATCTCGGTGCACCCTGCTCACCACAACACTATGCCCTAAAGGATTTGTCACCAAGACATCAAATCCTAGGGACTCAGAATGCAATTTAGTCACAGGCAAGATGGATGCACTTATGTATGAATGCGTAGATCCAGGATCTAATAGAGCAAGGACTGAAATACCAAATAAAGAAAATGTACCAGCAATGACGGTTGAAGCATCCACATTTGGTTTAGGCATTGAGGGAGATTGATTTGCTTCATCCAAGTGGTGAAGGGCAAGTTAGAAAGATTGGATTGAAGGTTGTTTTTAGCTTGCTTTGGGTTGCTAGTGGAGGTATGTACAAACTTTGAATGTAATATCTATATTTGCATAACATTTGGACTTAACACATTTTGGTTGAAAAATATGTTAAGCTACTTGGTTCATTGATTGTGTATGAATAATATGCTATGACATTTGTGCTAAATGCATTGTGAAAAGCCATTGATAATGGCTAATTTGTGTAACATGTGAAATATGCATATTATGTGAAAATACCCAAAGTAATTGGGTAATGTGTTGTGAATGCAAAAATGAGATATGTGTAATAATGAAATAAATTAATATTGATAAAAATGAGAAAAGTGAGAAAAATGAGAAAGATGTGAAAAATGAGAAAAGTGAGAAAAAAAATGTGAAAATAAGGCAATGTGCCTAGATTGAATATGTAAAAATGAGAAAGAGATTAATAATGAGAAATATGAATAAATTATGTGCCTAGTATGTTATTCAATTTTCAGAGTTTTGGGTTTGGCGGCATGCCTATGATTACCTACGGGCTATACGCTGGAATGGTGAAAAGACTGGGTCGTAAGCCAGGCCAGCTGATAAATATGATGTTTTTGGGATGAAAAGACTGGGTCGTAAGCCTCAAAAACTGTAGCATTCTAGCCGAATTGAGAACCAAGATACTGGGGCCTAAGGGTCTAGCCGGGTTGAGGTCTAAGAGATTGGGGCTGTTACATTATCCATGGATATATATATTGCCTACGGGGCTAGACACATGGTGTCATTATGGACCAAAACAGTAACTCTGAAATTTGAATAGCATATTAGATCCTTTTTGGGCCCATGCTTGTCTTTGTTTTAATGTGAATTATGAATTATGATACAATTGAGTAATATAATGTTATGAGTTGTGCTTATGAAATATTTTAAAAAAAATATAAGAAAGTGGATTGATGTGACATCTATATGCATTATGCATTTGGTATTGTATTGAGTTATATTGTTATTATCAAAATTTGTACCACTAGGCTTCGGCTTAGCGCGATTGTTTCCATCACGCAGGTGACAGGGTAGACCTAGTTGAGCCAAAGAGTTCTTCTAGATTAGGTCAGGTCTAGACTTGTAGTTGAGCTTGTAGAGTTGCTATTGAGATCAGAAACACTGCCAGCAATATGTATATATTTTTATGTTATTATACATTTAGAGTTTTATGCATAATATATTATGTTTTGAATTTTACGTATTGTATATTATAAAGAATGTTTGGGTCAATGTATTTGAAATGGAAGAGTAAGTGTGTTTTAAATTATATATATCTATATGTATAAAGGTTTGAGAAACTTGGTGAAATTTAGAAGTATGGTTGAGATGGTGGTTGGAAATTATTTGGGAGTGTTTTCTTTTTGCAGGTTGAGTAATTGCTAAATTTTGGGATATCCAAAATTCAGACAAAACTCTGGCGAATTTTTTCCAGAGATTTTTATATATATTATTTATTTTGGGTTCTTATATCAAGTAAATAATAATTATATTCTATTTAATTTTTATATATTTAGAATTTTAAATTTTAAATTGGAAATGTAAAAAAAAAATTTAGTAAATCCGCCTGTGACATTTTTGTACCGTACATGCGTTTTTTACATATGCTAAAAATATGTTTTGTATGTATATAGGGTATAAGGGTGTTACATTGGCAGTGCTTAAAAATATCATTTTTTTATATGGACCAAATCTAATGAGCCTACAAGAAATTTTAAGTGCGCTAATTTTATTAAAAATATTTTAAGTCCTTAAAGGTTTATTTGCTTCTTTTGTCATTAAGTTCGTAAAGTATTATAATGGTGTACCTAATTCATCCTCTTAGATTTTTTTCCCTTTTGTTTATGTAGGAGGCATTGAACTTTTTTTTGTTATCTCAATTGTTACCACATTGAAATGCTAGATTGAGAAATAATTTTTTTAAAATAAATAGTTTATCAAATGAAACTTAAATTTTTTCTCATTGTCGATTTCATTGAATATTTTTCAGTTGACGTGAAGAAAAATAACATATGCTTTTTTAGGCTGTTATTTTAGTTTATAATATTCTTTTTATATTAGGTGGTAGTTAATTATTATTTAATGTTTCAATAATGTGATTTATTATATGGATAATGAGAGACATAAACATACATTTTTTTTACTTTGTGAAATGTTATCAATGCATTAATGATTTTGTTCCTAATGTATATAAAATTAAACGAAAAATATTAAGTTTTACTCATGAGTACTAATAATTATACATAATATTATTGTTGTTAACCCAACCACCATATCATATTTCTCATTTAAAAAGTTATGACATTGAGATACAATAGAGATTATATACATTCAATAATTCTTTGCTCAACAGTCAGCCTATGCTACTTGACATTCATGTCACACTAAATCACAGGGACAAACATGCATCCAATGAACAATAGAATAAGATAATTGGCAACTCAAAATTATTGCTAATATGAAAAACCATATTGCAAATGAAATCTATACACCATGCATTAAATAAAGTAAAATAACACAAAATTAATCCATCCAAAAAGGAAAGTGTCAAAACATAAAACAAAAATTAGTCGCAATAACAATTATCTCAAATTTTCTACTAGCAAAGGAACTTTCATTCCAAATCAATATTTGATAGGAGAGATAACATCAAGCTGGGAACCAATCTTTTACTTTGCAATCTTCTTAGCTTTAACCCTTAGTTTCATCAACTGCTTCTTTCTCTCATATTTCAACTATGCCCTCTCCATTCTTTTTCTTTTCAAGAGCTGCAAGGAATAATATGGAGATAATAAGTTTAGCTTTTCTTTATATTTGATGTAATGAAAAAACAAGTAGCATGAAGAAATTAGTTTCTACTATTAAAAAGCACAAATTCCATAAGACAATAAATCGAAGAATTTCATTATATCCTACATCTCTGCATTAGTACTCTGCTTGAACATTCCCAATTTATGCATACAAATTAACTCTGATTTCTTAATTAGTGAGAATTTCTTTTTGCTTAACATAAAAATAAAATCACACATGGAAGAAAATTATGAGTTATTCGTTACTCATTAAGATATGAACCAAAGACCTATTAAACCAATCTCGACAAGGAAAAATGCCCAGGGGCCAGGACATTGCAAAGGCTAAACTAAAATGAATCCTTTTATTGTTCTCTTGCAAAAGATATGGCAGATAAGTGTTTGAGGATATCTATTAAGAAATATTTCAATTTCCATAAATCTGATCCAAAGTAATACTCTTAATCTTGTTTGGTTCCAACTAAAGAAGGTGAAAAGCACAACTAGAAACATCTAAAATAACTACACATGGAAAATTAATAATAAGCTCTTAAACTATTAATTTCATACAAAAAATTAACATGGTGCATTTTTACCTTATGCAAAAATAAACTCAAGTCAATTCAAAAAACAATATAGTTCTTAAGCACTTAAACAATTTCAAATAACTTTAATCACATATACAGTACTCATAAATAAAAATAAAATAAATTACTTGTATTTAATTTTAGTCAATCTTCATAGTTAAATATAAATATACTACATATTGAATTTTTAAACAAGCACATATGACAAAATACGCTTACAAAAATAAAAGTCTTATAATAACTCATTACATATTCACATGATATATTATTACTACATACTGCATGTACATGCAAAATGAGTGCTAAAATATTTTTAAGGCACTATCAACATAAAATCTTGATGATGAGGTGATTCTAGAATTTATTGCAGATCCACACCTTTTTCTGTCCTGCTAACCACAATCTATGTATTTGTACTTGTGCAAAAAAAGAAAATCATATGCGTTAAGCTTAAGCTTAGTGGTGCACACTTAATCCCAATGACCTTAATAGTCATTTTTACAGAAAGCAAATGATAATAAAATAACAATTTCCATCAATTGCTTATACACATATTACAAAAGATTTCACACATAATTAATTTAAACAAAAAAAAATTCATCAATGTAAAATTTAAAATATATACATCAAATTTCTTTATTGTCCGAGTTAATCAAAATCTCATTATGTATAATATTTCAAAAATATACTTTTTGAATTTAACATCCTTTTTTTATGCACACAGTAAGCTATAAAAGAATTATTTAGATTGAATAATAGAACTCCCAGTACTGAACACTCAGTGCCTCTGATCGGTTTAAATATTGGACACTTTGTGCCTCTAATAGAAAATAGACATTACATGCCATACTGAATCACTGGCCGAATACTCGGTGCCTCTACTGTATTTCATCAATCCCATTGAGCAACATATTCTAAAATAACTTAAAAATTGTATATGTATAAAATTTTGTTGCATAATTGAATATGCCACTATTTTTAATGGTACAAGGAGACAAACCTTATTTACAATTGTAATCTTCATCTGCTTCTTCTAAATGCCATCCCTTTACTGAATCCTCAAAGGAAAGCATAAATTTTCTTAGTGAAGTAGTCTTATTAACTATATCATTTAAAACATTATTTATGCTTCCAATTTGTTGAGAGGATTTAAATCCACATGACAAGACATCTTTGTTCAAAGCAAGATACCATTTTTTGTGATTTTCATACAAATTATTTAACCATTTGTGGTTTATAAGTTCATCAAATTCATTTATCATTTTATCCCATTTTTGTTGAAATTCAATTTATGTTTCGCACCCTTGTAAACATTTATAAATATTCGGCAAAATTTTGGATTTGAATTATAACAACCCAAATGAGAAGGAACATTTTTTGCAATATTTCATAAACATAACTGAAGCCGTCTATTTTGAAACACTTCTTTAATGGAACTAAATATTAATGGAACTTGATCAGTGATTATTATTTGAGGCTCCCTATGTCCCATTGATTCCTAGAATGACCTAAACAACCATATAAAGGAAGGTGTAGTTTCATCTAAAAGGAAGGCTTAACCAAATATGATATTTTTCCTATGGTGATTTGTACCAACAAATGGTGCACAAATCAAATTATATCTATTTGTTCGATAAGTGGTATTAAAAAAAACTACATCTCCAAAAAAACTATAATGAATCCTTGATTTTCCATTTAAAAAAAATTATTCTATTCTCTCGATCAACTTGAGTTGTGCAAAAAAAAAAAAACATCTTACCTTCAATTTTTCTAAGTTTAAAATGATTTACTAGAATTTGAGAATCATTTGCTTCAATTATAATCATCTTTTACTTATTAATGTAATTATAACAATCTCTTTTCGTAAATCCAATATATTCACCCCCACCAACTTCATTAGATAAATAAGAATAAATATATCTAGTACTTATGCCTGCATTTTGATGCGAGGAAATTGAGATAAATCCTTCTCTACTTGAATGAATCTATGAGGAGTGATAGCTAAGTAAAAATTTAGCAAACAAATATTGTAAAGTCTGGCCCAAGATACATAAAAATAATCACACAAAGATACAAGAATTTTTAACATGGAAAATTCCTTAAATGTGAAGGATAAAAACTATGGGACCTCCCATGGTCCATGTAAAAGAGCTCCATGATTCTCAAGTAAAGTGTCAATAACAAATCAGCCAAACAATAAGAGATGAACAAGGGAATGGAGAAATATCATAACAAAAGTTATTGTTCATGCAAAACGGATGAGCTCTCACGTTCAAATATGATATCCTCTATCCAAATCAAAGAACATCTATCCTGAATATGTGCACTAAATTTCAGCCTAAATGGACTACAAATGACCTCTCGATCATAAGAGAAAGCCAAACTGGTCATTGTTGCAAGAAGAATGTGAATAGTAAACTTTAAACCATAAATACCAGAAATCCAGCCATCCAAAATCGATCTCCACCATTTAGAATGAAGAACATTTAGTCCTCTAAATGCTCACCAAATTTCAGCCTGATTGAAATACGGAAGATTATTTGATCACCAGAAAAACCAAAAATGGTCTTGTGTGATTTCTTAGCAAAAAACTCTTTCCCCTCCCTTTTGTTCTCTTTCTCTTTGGTGGCTAAAAACTTATCTCACATATTAATAGTAGTATTGACTAAAATATTAATAGCCCTAATAGGTCAAAAGAAGTGGGCCCAAACAACATGGGATTTCCACATAGGAGTGAACCCAAAACGTAACACATTTACCATTGAATTAATCACATTAGCTTTGGGTATAGTTAATTCTCTATGAGATCTCAACAAATGCATCTCATTAGGTGATGCTATCCATATTTATAACTTGAAATAAATTTGGTGGTCTTCCACATGTCATTTTTAATTATAAAATGAACCATAGCTTCACAATCAGTTCTTGTTTCAAAAAGGCTATGATAACTGTTTCATATGGATCTATTTTTTGGCTAAAACTTGGTCTTGTACCACAATATTCCTTTTGAGAAACATCCCTAGTTCCAACATGATATCTAGTGGTTCCTCTTCTAACACTAAAACTAATTCGAATGGAATAATCATTATATAGCTTATTTGCTTCATCTTCACTATCCACAACTACACCCATCAACTCATTCACATTTTCCTTTGTTCAACTAACATATGGAGTATCATTGTCAACATTATGCAATTCTTCATCGTCTTCAAGACATATAGCTACAATAAAAGTTTTACATCTAATTAAATTATATATTTAACATAGCGCATTGACACTGTTATTAAATAGGCAACTAAAGATACCATAATAAATAATTAATTGGAATTTGACACATTATTTCCCTTTCACAAATTGCATTTTCTTTGATATACCTGCAAATTTACAAGAAGCATATGAGTAACGATAATCCAACAATATAAATAAAGAAAATTTTATTTCAGCTCACGTTGCAATAAAAACCATTTTTTTAAAAGCATAAACACAAATTACACATAATATATATAATTTCTCAAAACAATCATAGCGAACCATAAATAGTTTAATTATTACTATAATTTAATTACAAAATCTTTTGTTCATCATTCTGTATTACATTGCGGCAGGAAATTAGATATAAACAAAATTTCCATTTCGTTGCTTTATGAAATTAATAGGTGATACTAAGCCAGACTCTTCAACTGGACTCGTTGACTGGACTTGGACCTATGGACCGAACTCATCACATATGCAGACCTCGACTTTGAACTCTCCCAGGCTAGGATGGAAGCACTTTGATGTGATATGGGGTACTATACTGATACATTCAAAAAATTTACTGACTCTTATAGGTGTTGTCCCTAACTCTTTAACTATAAATAGTAGTAGGCCCCCACAGGTAAAGGGTTTCTTTTTCTTCATCTTTTTCTTCTTTTTTCTCATTCTTTATGCTCGTCTATTCAGACTACTGACTTAGGCATTGGAGTCTCCTCACTGGAGCCCACTTCTTTCCTTTGTTTTGCAGTTAGAGGAGCTAATAGTTGTAGAACTCGAACATGAGTTTTTGAAGTCTACCTTGTCATCAGTGATGCGGTGAACATGGACTGGATAATACCTGAAAATGGATAATAAGACTTAAGTTCAAACACGTGATTCATATAACTAAATTCAAACTCCAAATAACAAATAATCCCCCACTACCGTAGACACTTGAACACCACACAGCTCAGAATACTACAAATAATAACCAAACCGGACATCAACAACTGAACCTTCTCCCCCTAGAACCTCTTTTGCCACTCCAATGGTAGAGTCTACTTCTGCAGGGCCCTCTCCTCAACTCCACTAGCACTGATGGCCTCCATAATGTTACAATCCCCAAACCCATCCGAACAAGCAACTAGAGAGCTCACCTCTACCCTCAGAGATTTCATTATAACTATGGAACCGCAAGCTGCTGGAAACCCACAATGGCCCTAATCATAACCTACATTGTTAGAGCGCAAACCTCCCCCTCCGATATATCAAACCCCTCCACCTCCCCCTATAACTTATTAAACACCGCCTCCATATTATCCATCACAATATAATCTTGAGCCTAATCAACAGTATGGACCCATAGATACAACTCCTAAGTCAGAGTAGGAGGCTTGGAGAAGGCTTTATTCATATAAAAATTCAACATCCCATACACCAACTCATCCAATATCAGCCTCTGAACTAGTTCACTCCAAGAGGAAAGAAGTAGTGATGACAGCGAAGGATATTAATGCTCTGGTTGATGATCAGATAAAATGTATGCACTGGGGTACGACACTATATTATGATACTAACTTTCGCTCTACTCTGTCTAAATAGATTCTTAGTGTAATATCCCAAAGTATACCCTAAAAGTTTTGGAATATTTATTGTTGTATTTGGATTAAATGTATATGTTTAAGTGGAAAGAGAAAAGAGGTAAAGAGAAGAGTGTATATGTTGTATATATGAGATATATACAACATATACAAGTCAAAGAAATGGAAGGTCAAAAGAAGATTTATTTATTTTATTAAATTAATTGAAATGGAAATTAGTAAGTGGATGAAGATTTTTATGAATATTATATTAATAAAATTGCTTGGTTGAGAATTAGTGGGAGTTTTAGTGGTTGAAAGAAGAGTTGAGTGTTGACTTTTCTTTTCTCTATTCATCTTCTTCTTCTTTTCTTTTCTCCTTGGCTGGCTAGCTCCATAGCAAGAGACAAAGTGAGATTTTGTCTTTCCAAACTCAAGATTGAAGGATGTTTCAAGTGGTCAAGTTGGAAATCTAAGAGTTTTCATCACTTTTGGTAAGTTCTCCACTTGATTCTTTGGTTTTCTTCTATGTTTGTGTTTTGAGTTTGGTGTTTGATTTTTGATGGTATGTGTATATTTGATTATGGTTTATGGGTGAGTTTAGATAAGTTTGTTTCACTACAAAAAAAAAAATGCTATCTGCAACGGACAGAATCCATCGCAGATCCGTCGCAAATCAAGATTTGTGACCGATACGATCCGTTAATAAAAAAGGCATCGCAATTTTCAATTTTGCGACAGGCCATCGCAAATTGCGACCGATTTGCTACCACTAGGCGGTTGCAAATTTGCCACTCAAATTTTCGCGGGCAAACAGTAACCGTCGCAAATCCATCGCAGAAACCGTCGCTAATTGGTAGCAAATTTATCTTCCCGCCATTTTCAAGGTGATAGTATTCCGTCGCAGATTGTCGTTGCAGATTTTTCGTCGCTGATTTTGTCACAAAACTCATCGCAAATCCGTCACAAAGGCCGTCGCAGATGTTCTGGAGTATATATATGCTGTGGTGTTTTCCGTCGCAAATTCCGTCACAGATGCGGTCGAAGATGCCGTCGCAGATGCAATGGATTTACAATTTTTGTGTCAATATATGGATTTTATATATAAAATACACACCTGTAGTAATAAAATTTACAATTTAATTACATAAATCTAAATTTACACCAATTTTCATTGATATAAAATGCAATAGTTAATTAAACTAACATAATTCAAAAGTCATTTGTTTTATTAGTTTTTGTTATAAGTTTTGTGTCTTGTTTATTATGTTAATTATTGTTTTATTTAGGTATTTCGTTAGTTTTTATCGGTTTGTCTAGTGTTTTCTTTAATTGTGTAGTTTTAGTTTATTTTTAGTTTTATGTCGTTTTTGATGTAGTTTTTAGTTTGTGTTTATGTTTTATCGGTTATTGTTTATTTACTTCGTACACGGCCAAGTCATGTGGCCGTGTCCCTCCAAAGAAGAGCAACACGGCCAAGTCACTTTGACTTGGCCGTGTCCCACTTGTTACCAAAGGAAAGGGAGATCAAAAAATTACACAGAAGTGAACACAGGTAAGGGACACGGCCAAGTCATGTGGCCGTGTCCCTCCCAACTCACTCACACGGCCAAGTCAAGCTCCACTTGGCCGTGTCACTCAACAAAGAAGAAAAGAAGATCAAAAGCAATAGAGGTGGACACATGCAGGGGACATGGCCGTGTCTTGTGGCCGTGTCCCTCCAACAAGTCCTCACACGACCGTGTCCCTCATCACCTGGCCGTGTCCCTCATGAACCAAACGCGCACCGAATTTTAAGGCCGACGTTTCGTATAAAAGCAAAAAGAAAAGTTAGGGTTGGGTTGTTGACGATTTTTGAGAGCAAAGTTCAGCCGTCTGAGAGAGATCTTAGGGTTTAAACATTTGTTTTCTTGGATTTTGATTTTACTTTGGATTAAACTAGTTTAGATTAGATTGTTCATGCCATTGTTTCATCCTTCTTGCAAGATTCGATTAAGAGATTCATCAAAAACTTCAAGGAGTTTGTAACTTGGTTTTATTCTTAAACTTTGTCTCTTTAGTTTCATTGAAATTGTGTTTATGAACATTATCATGTCTAAATTGATTTCTTTGATTATTAATGAGATGAGTATGCTTGATAACATCATGAACTAATTTAATCTAGTCTAGGGTTTGTATGGATTTGCTATGAATTGTATGAATTGGTTATTCTCTTATCTAATGATTTCTTTAGCCTTTATTGAATGAAATAATGTTAACATATAATTGATTGGCCACCAATTGTGTGTTTTAGGTATTAGATGATGGATTGAGAGATGAAATCTAATGCTGGAACAATTCAATTAAGGACTTAGGTGAATTAGAGATATAACCTATTAAAAAGATTGTTTCAATTATAACAAGATTAGTTGTAAGAGGTTTGAATGCGAGAGCTTACTTCCTTGACTCAATTAATTAAGTTGTTTGAGATTTAATCTTAGAAATTAAATTAGTTAAGTGGAATAACCGTTCATACATATGAGTAGTAAAGAAGTGCAAACCCTAGTCTCTTTTTATCAAGTGAATCAAAACATAAGCTATTATTTATTTTTATTTGTTTTCAACTTAAATCAATCTTCTTCATTACTTTGCAATTTAAATTACTTTAATTACTTGTTACTTTTACTTTGATAATCAATTACCTACTTTGGCTTCCTTGTGAGACGACCTTGGGGCGATCACCTTTGCTACAGCTACCTCGTATACTTGCGAGTGACGCTTTGTGGTAGAGTTAATTTGAGCGCAACATCATTACAATATATAAGTTTTAAACATTTTAAAGTATTAAAGTATGAACACTTTCAAAAGTAAAAACTAAGCCGAAGGCATACACTAGTCATCATCTGGATGTTCTTCTGTTACTTGATCTTCTGCTGGTGGGGTTGGTTCTGTTGGAGCCCATCTAGGAGGTTCAGTTGGCCGTCCTAGTAACATATTTTGAATCCAAGTCTGGTTCTCAACCAAAAATCGAGTCATATATGCAATCTTGGTCTCTAATTTGCTCTCTATATGACTGACTTTATTACTTATCTCATCACGTATCTCAGTTAACATATTCTCATTCACTTGTTGAGATGTACTTCCACTGCCCTTAAAGATGTGAGAAATCGCTAAATTTCCCAACCCATATAATCTGGCCTTCTTTGTTCCTCCTGCCGCTTCAACAAATAAATCATCATCATCCTTAGTACAAGATTGAACTTCCTCTCCATTTGCCTCTTCTGTAGATTGTGATGCTTTCAATTTCTGAAAGCTTTCCTAAAAATGAAAATCAAAACAACGTTAGAGTCAAAAGAATCCAGTAGCCAATACACACAATTCACAAGCAATATTCATAAATAGGCAATTTAATAACATTTAACAAAAAAAGTATTAACCAGATTATGACATAACCTATTTATGGGTCTCAGTTCCAATGATTATGATCACCTCATAAACACAAAAATCGAATAATTCAACTAGTTCTTTTTAATAATTGTACTAGCAGCACAACCAAGATGAGGTTCCAAATGCAAGTTGAAACTAAAAAAAACTGAAGGCTACAAGTTCAAAAATTGCCAATTGAATTGCAATGCAAAGAATAATTTGTTTACAGATAAGAGGAGTTAAAGAACTAAGTGGCCAAGCCACTCAAACAGACAATGGGCAATATTTCCATCATTCACAAACAAATTAAAGGGACAACTCTGCAGAATATTTGACAAAACTATATTAGTTTTACTAATTCAATAAAAATAGATTAAAAGAAGCTTTTCGATATTATGTGCCAACCATATTTGATCAAATGAAAATATATTTTTATAAGTACACCGAGATTTAGCCTAATGGTAAATACACCCTCTTGAGCAATCCATAATCGATTCTTCCTCTGTTGTAATATTAAATATATATATATATATAATTAAGCTACTGGTTTTTTCTTTTTAGGTGCTAGAATATTACGTTTGGTAAAGCTGTAGAATACAGTTGATTTGCATTCAATAGCCGAATCAAATATGCTGTGTGAAAAATGAAAAAACAACAGTTACTAATTAATTGTTTTGAGCTCAGCTATTGTTACGCTCGAATTAACTCTACCACAAAGCGTCACTCGCAAGTATACGAGGTAGCTGTAGCAAAGGTGATCGCCCCAAGGTCGTCTCACAAGGAAGCTAAAGTGGCTAATTGATTATCAGATTATGAATAACAAGTAATGAAGAAAATTGAAATTGCTAACAACTAATGAAAAAGATTGATTGAAGTTTAAAACGAATAAAAGTAAATTAAGATGATGTTTTGATTCACTTGATAGAAAGGTCTAGGGTTTGCACTTCTCTACTACTTATATGTATGAACAGTTATTCCTCTTAACTAATTTAATTTCAAAGATTAAATCTCAAACAACTTAATTAATTGAGTCAAGGAAATAAGCTCTCGCATTCAAACCTCTCTCAAATAATCTTGTTCCAATTGAAATAATCTTTTCCTAGGTTATATCTCTAATTCACCTAAGTCCCTAATTGAATTGTTCCAGTATTAGACTTCATCTCTCAATCCATCATCTAATACCTAAAACACATAATTGGTGCCCAATCAATTATATAATAATAATATTTCATTCAATCAAGGCTAAAGAAATTATTAGCTAAGAGAATAACCAAATCATACAATCATAGCAGATCCATACAAACCCTAGACTAGATCAAATTAGTTCATCATGCTATCAAACATATCATCTCATTAATGTTCAAAGAAATCAAATTAGACATGATAATATCCATTAATACAATTTCAATGAAAATAAAGAGAATAAGTTTGAGAACAAAACCAAGTACAAACTCCTTGAAGCTTCTGAAGAATCTCTTGTTCAAATCTTGCAAGAAGGATGTATCAATGGCTAGAACAATCTAATCTAAGCTAGATTAATCCAAAAGTGTAATCAAAATCAAAGAAAACAAAGTTATCAAAACCCTAATCTCTTTGACGGCTCAATCTGCTCTCAAAATTGTCAACCCCCCAAACCCTAGCTTCTCTTTTTTCTTTTATACGAATTTTCTGCTTTAAAAAAAAATCTGCTACGACTTTGGTTCATGAGATACACGGCCAAGTTGGATGAGACTTGGCCGTGTTGCAGGACTTTGGAGGGACACGACCAGTGACTTGGCCGTGTCCCTTGCTTGTGTTCGCTACTGCTTGCTTCTCTTCTTTTTCTTCTTCGGTTGAGTGACACGGCCAAGTCCTGAATGAGACTTGGCCGTGTTGGTCCTTTCTGGAGGGACACGGCCACTGACTTGGCCGTGTCCCTTGCCTGTGTCTGCTTCTGTTTAATTTTAATCTTCTTTTCCTTTGGAACTAAGTGAGACACGGCCAAGTTGGAGTGACTTGGCCGTGTTGGAGCCTTTTTGGAGGGACACGGCCACTGACTTGGCCGTGTCCCTTGAGTGTGTCCCTCTCTGTGTCTTGTGGCTTTCTTTTAGCTTGATATGGGACACGGCCAGTGACTTGGCCGTGTCCTCTGCATGTGTCAGCTACTGTCCATTTTTCCTTCAGTCTTGGTTCCTTGGCTTTTTAACCTAAAACAAACTTTAAACAAAAAGTAAATAAACAATAACCAACAAAACATAAACACCATACTAAAAACTAGATCAAAAATGACATAAACACTGAAATAAACTAAAACTACCAAAATTAATGAAAACACTAGACAAATCGATTAAAACTAACAAAATACCTAAATAAAACAATAATTATCATAATAAACAGGACACAAATCTATAACAAAAACTAATAAAACAACTACCCCACACTTAAAACTTTGCTTGTCCTCAAGCAAATTCACATGGCATAAATTAAAAACTTAAACAACCTTAACTATAATTCCAACATATAAGATGAAATCCTTTAAGACTCAGCCATAAATATTTGCAATTTATTTCAATCAAGGCTTTTCTTAACTTATTCATTAATCCAGACATACAAATCTTATCTCTCATCTAAGTGTTTCACTCGATTTCAAAGGTTAATCACTCAAATCTTATCCAATCTCTCTCACTGATTTTCTCAAGAAATAATCCGAAGGTCTTCCATTTGGATGTAATGGGGCTAAGGTAAAGGTGTGAGAAAAGACATTTAAGCTGGAGCATCAAGAAATGGAGTATTTACATTAGACAATACTCTTGCTTAAGGAATTCATAACTCCCTCAAATGGCATACTCACAATCCATTAATACTTCACATACTTACATACTTCAAGAAAAATACATGAGTCGACATTCCTCTTTTGATAACCAATGCTAGAACATATAAGAATTTTGTATACATATATATACTTTTTTATTTATTTATATTCTCTTCTTTTTTTTATCATATATAATTTTTTTTCTTTTCTTTTTTTTTTAAATACATATATATACAAAATATAACATTGCATAGAACATCTAGCTTAAAATGTAGAGGAAAAGAATAATCAACTCTTAATCAAATACAATATGCAAAGTATGCATTTCAACCCCAAATAGCAATACCAAATTTTTTTTTATTGCTTACCCCACACTTTGAAATAAACCACCCTATTGTCATATAATAAGAACTCCATTCCTTAATGCAGGTATGATGATAATAAGAGAAAGTTGAGCTGTGAATTGTGTTGATCAAACAAGAAAAGGGTCAAAGGCTCAACTTGGCTCACTAAGGAATTCAATATTAAGGGAGGTCTTTTTAAGCTAAAGGGCTAACCTAATTTGCCTTCATCATTTTAAAACTTGAGATTAAATCATAATGTGAGTTCAACTAGTATGCAAAAGCAAACTCTAGAGATGCAAAATCATAAAGGTGCACACTTAAGAAAAGAAAATCAATTGATAATAATATCAAACTATGAGGCTCAAAACTCACACAGGTGGGTTCTCAAAGATTTATATGTCATGAATTGCAGAATGTGAAAATCGATCCTGAATGAATTCAAATGCTCATTTCTATGCTGATACTAAAGTCTCAACTATAATGCTAGAATCACAGAAAAAATCAATAAGTTTTCAACAATTATGCCATGCACAACACACAATAAAACACACCAAGACAAACCAAACAAGAATTAAGGAAAAGCTAAAAGATTACCCCACACTTTAGAATTTACATTGTCCTCAATGGAAAACAAGAATAATAAAGAGAAAGAGTTAAGTACAACCTGTCTTCCATCGTACCCTGGTGAGGAAAAACTCTACCTTTCGATCACAAACACAAATGGTCAAAAACAAGATACAAGAGAGCTTTAGGGTTTTCATTTATTTAAACTAAACATAAAATCAAAATTGCTAAATATAAAATTATAACTATGAAAAAGAAATTCAAACTAATGGGTTGCCTCCCATTTAGCGCTTCTTTAATGTCATAAAGCTGGACATCACTGCAAGGCTTAGGAGTCATGGATCAAAGTGCTGTCAATGATCCTCACTTCATGAAATCCTTCATTGTATGGTTTGACTCTCTTTCTATTTACTTTAAAAGTCTTATTGGTTTGAGAGTTAAGCAATTCAATGGCACCAGAAGGACATACCTTAGTTACCTCGAAAGGACCACTTGTTTTATTAGTTTTTGTTATAAGTTTTGTGTCTTGTTTATTAGGTTAATTTTTGTTTTATTTAGGTATTTTGTTAGTTTTTATCGGTTTGTCTAGTGTTTTCTTTAATTGTATAGTTTTAGTTTATTTTTAGTTTTATGTCGTTTTTGATCTAGTTTTTAGTTTATGTTTATATTTTGTCGGTTATTGTTTATTTACTTCGTGTTTTAAGTTTGTTTTGAGTTTTGTGTTAGGTTAAAACAGGCAAGGAAACGAATTGAAGATGAAGTGGGCAGTAGCTGACACAGGCAGAGGACACGGCCAAGTCACTGACCGTGTCCCATACCAAGTTAAAAGGAAGAACAAGTCCCAGTAGCAGACACAAGCAAGGGACACGGCCAAGTCATGTGGCCGTGTCCCTCCAAAGAAGAGCAACACGGCCAAGTCACCTTGACTTGGCCGTGTCTCACCTATTACCAAAGGAAAGGAAAAGTAAAGCAGACAGAGGCAGACACTGGGAAGGGACACGGCCGTGTCACCTGGCCGTGTCCCTCAAATATGATGAAACACGGCCAAGTCAAGCTCCACTTGGCCGTGTCACTCAACAAGAAGAAAAGAACAAGAAGAAAAGAAGATCAAAGGCAGGCAGTAGCGAACACTGGCAATGGACACGGCCGTGTCACCTGGCCGTGTCCCTCTATCAAGCTGTCACACGGCCGTGTCCCTCATCACCTGGCCGTGTCCCTCATGAATCAACGGGCACCGAATTTTAAAGCCGACGCTTCGTATAAAAGCGAAAAGAAAGTTAGGGTTTAGGGGGTTGACGATTTTGAGAGCAAGTTTAGCCGTCTGAGAGAGATATTAGGGTTTAAACATTTGTTTTCTTGGATTTTGATTCTACTTTGGATTACACTAGTTTAGATTAGATTGTTCATGCCATTGTTTCATCCTTCTTGCAAGATTCGATCAAGAGTTCATCAAAAGCTTCAAGGAGTTTGTAACTTGGTTTTATTCTTAAACTTTGTCTCTTTAGTTTCATTGAAATTGTGTTTATGAACATTATCATGTCTAAATTGATTTCTTTGATTATTAATGAGATGAGTATGCTTGATAACATCATGAACTAATTTAATCTAGTCTAGGGTTTGTATGGATTTGCTATGAATTGGTTATTCTCTTAACTATTGATTTCTTTAGCCTTTATTGAATGAAAAATTGTTACATATAATTGATTGGCCACCAATTGTGTGTTTTAGGTATTAGATGATGGATTGAGAGATGAAATCTAATGCTGGAACAATTCAATTAAGGACTTAGGTGAATTAGAGATATAACCTATTAAAAAGATTGTTTCAATTATAACAAGATTAGTTGTAAGAGGTTTGAATGCGAGAGCTTATTTCCTTGACTCAATTAATTAAGTTGCTTGAGATTTAATCTTAGAAATTAAATTAGTTAAGTGGAATAACCGTTCATACTTATGAGTAGTAAAGAAGTGCAAACCCTAAACTCTTTTTATTAAGTGAATCAAAACATAAGCTATTGTTTATTTTTATTGTTTTCAAATTAAATCATTCTTTTTCATTACTTTGCAAATTAAATTTCTTTAATTATTTGTTACTTTAAATTTGATAATCAATTACCCACTTTGGCTTCCTTGAGAGAACGACCTTGGGGCGATCACCTTTGCTACAGCTACCTCGTATACTTGCGAGTGACGCTTTGTGGTAGAGTTAATTTTAGCGCAACAAGTTTTTGGCGCCGTTGCCGGGGAAGCTAATTGGCGTAATTGTTTATTTAAAAATAAAAAAAAATTACATTTCAGATTATTTTCATTGTTTTCATTTTATTTAATTTGTCTTTTGCTTTTGATATTTCTTTTTCTAGAAATTTTTGTTTATGCAAGGCAGGAGATCACTTGAAGGAGAACTGCATCCATTCATTCCAGAAATTCAGAGAGTAAAAAGGAGCAGAGAGGAGTTTGAGTTTTTCACAGGATTTGATACTTCAGTGGAAGACATTTCGGATTTTGAGTTAGAATCTGAAAAATCTGTAAAGATGGCTGAAGAAAGGCAAAGAACCATGAGAGATTTTGCTAGACCTGTAATTGGGACTTCCACTTCTTGCATAAGACTGACAGATGCAGCAAGGAACTATGAGTTGAAGAACATTCACTACAACATGCTGCCATCATTCTATGGAGTTCCAAATGAAGATCCTTTGAACTTTATTCGGGATTTTTACTCCTCCCTCAACACTTTTCCTTTGGGAGGACTAACAGAAGATCAGTTGAGGATGAGATGTTTCCCTTATACTTTGAAGGATAGGGCAAAGAGCTGGCTCATGATGTTGCCTGAGAACTCACTGACAACTTGGGAGCAAGTTTACAATAAATTCATGGGTAAGTTCAATTCACACCAAAAGACAGCTGAGTTGAGAGGGAAGATTGCTACATTCTCTCAGTTTGAAGGAGAGCCATTTCATGAGGCTTGGGACAGATTCAAGATGCTATTGATCCAGTGTCCACATCATCACTACCCACTTCAACTCCTTAATCAGTTTTTCTATGATGGTCTCACCCAGCAATTTCAGAATACTGTTGATAATGCAGCTGGGGGAGCCATGGGAGAAAAGACAACTGATGAGACTTATGAGATTTTTGAGATGTTGGGAGCTAATTCTCAACAAAAGAGTGTAAGGGGAAGAAACAAGGGGGTAAATCAACTGGAAGCCAATACTGAAATGGTTAGTCAAATAGCTGAGTTGACAAGGCAGGTTCAGATGCTAAACATGAAGAACAATATTTCTTCATCTACTCAAGAAGTGTGTGGAATCTGTGGGACATTTGGGCATGGAGCAAATATATGTCCCTCTGCATATGAGACTTTTGGGAATGAAGCTGAGCAAGTTAATGCTATGGGGGGATTTCAACCAAAAGCTAGGAATGATCCTTACTCTAACACTTACAATCCTGGTTGGAGGAGTCACCCCAATTTTTCTTGGACGACAAATAATGCTCAACAGCCTTTCCGTTTGCTCCAGAGACAGAACCAGCAGCAGGGTCAATCCTCAAATCAAATGCAGCCTAAGAGAGATAGTTTGGAGGAAAGTTTACAAGCCTTCATCAAAGTCAGTGCACAAAACCAAGAGATGAACAACAAGAGACTGGATTCCTTAGAAGCATCTTTTAAGAAGGCGGAGACCCAAGTGGGGCAACTTGCACAACAGATGCAGATTCAACAAAAGGGGAAGTTTCCAAGTCAACCTGAGCAGGCACAAGCAGTGACTGTTCTTAGGAGTGGCAAGGTAATTAATAACAATGTTGAAAATAATTCTGTGAATGCAGGTGAGCAAGAGAAGAAAAAGGAAGGAGAAGTAGAGAACAAAAGTGCTGAAGAAAGATCAATGGAGAAGACCCCTACACCAGATTTGCACAGGGCAAGCAATCCATACAGGCCACCTATACCATTCCCTAGCAGGTTGAAGGATGATAAAAAAGATAAGCAATTTTCAGATATCTTCAACATGCTATCAAAGGTAAGTATCAACTTACCATTACTTGAAGCAATTAAGAACATGCCGGCTTATGCTAAATTCTTCAAAGAACTGAATACCAAGACAAAAAGGTATGAGCCGAATGAAAAGGTGATAGTTTCTGAGGTAGCTAGTGCTGTTTTGCAGCATAAACTACCCCCTAAGCTAAAGGATCCTGGAAGCTTTATTATTCAAATTGCTATGGGGAATGGAAAATGTACTGATGGCATGTGTGATTTGGGAGCTAGTGTGAATTTAATGCCTTACTCTGTGTACCTTGACTTAGAATTAGGGGAACTTAAGCCAACAAAAATGGTGTTGCAATTAGCTGATAGATCTCTTAGATTCCCGAAAGGGGTTATAGAAGATGTGTTAGTTAAAGTAGGTGGTTTGATAGTACTTGTGGATTTCATTGTTCTTGACATGGAGGTAAGTAATTCTTCACCATCTGCACACACCATTCTGCTGGGTAGGCCTTTTATGGCGACTACCAATACTTTGATAGATGTTAAGAATGGAAAATTATCAATGACTGTTTTGGGACAAACTGTGGAATTTTCTATTTTTAACACTTCTCCTATTCCTACAACTGCTTTATATGAGGATTGTTCTTTCATTGATTGTGTTGATGCAGTTGTTTCAGATGTTTTCTTGCAGACAGGTTCCTCTGACAAATTGGAGCTGGCATTGACTTTGGATAGTGATTTGGAAATTTTTGATGCAGAAATAGCTAGTTGCCTTGAGACCTTAGAGGATGTTGAAATAGAGGAGTTTAAGGATGACCCAAATTTTGAACCTTCCCCCATTGAAAAAGAAGAGAAGAACCCCTCACTAGAGTTAGAGCTGAAAGAGTTACCTAAGAACCTGAAATATGTGTTTTTAGGGGATAATAACACTTTACCTGTGATAATATCTAGTGAACTTAGTGAAGGGGAGGAGATGAGGCTGGTGAGTGAGCTTAAAAGATTAAAGAGAGCAATAGGATGGGGATTGAGTGACATCAAGGGTATTAGCCCTTCCATGTGCATGCATAGAATCACTTTAGAAGAGGGAGCTAAACCTGTGAGGGAGACCCAAAGGCGACTTAATCCGAATATGAGTGAAGTGGTTAAGAAGGAAGTGCTCAAATTGCTGGATGAAGGAGTAATTTATCCAATTGCTAATAGTGAGTGGGTGAGTCCAGTACATGTAGTTCCTAAGAAATCTGGAATCACTGTGGTGAAAAATGAGAATAATGAGTTGGTTCCTACTAGGACTACTACTGGGTGGAGAATGTGCATTGATTATAGGAAGTTGAACAATGCTACAAAGAAAGATCATTTTCCTCTTCCTTTTATTGATCAGATGTTAGATAAACTTTCTGGACACTCACATTATTGTTTTCTGGATGGCCTTTCAGGTTACTATCAGGTGCCAATAGCTCCAGAGGATCAGTCAAAGACAACCTTTACTTGCCCTTTTGGGACTTATGCATTTCGACGTATGCCCTTTGGCTTGTGCAATGCACCTGCAACTTTTCAGAGATGCATGATGTCTGTCTTCTCAGATATGATCGACGATTTTATTGAGGTATTTATGGATGATTTTTCTGTTTTTGGTAATTCTTTTGATAATTGCCTCGATAAACTTGTTCGTGTGCTTGAGAGATGCATTGAATGTAACCTCACTTTAAGTTGGGAAAAGAGTCATTTTATGGTTACTCAGGGCATTGTCTTAGGTCATGTGGTGTTGAGTAAAGGGATTGAGGTGGATAAGGCTAAAATTGAATTGATTGCTAAGTTACCCCCACCTACCTCTGTTAAGGGAATAAGAAGTTTTTTAGGGCATGCAGGATTTTACAGGAGGTTTATTAAGGATTTTTCCAAAATAAGCCAACCATTGTGCCATTTATTGGGGAAAGATGTTCCATTTGAATTTACAGCACAATGCATGCAAGCTTTTAATTCTCTTAAGGAAAAATTGACTAGTGCACCTGTGATTGTAGCTCCTGTCTGGTCTTTACCTTTTGAAATCATGTGTGATGCTTCTAATTATGCAGTAGGAGCTGTTCTTGGGCAAAGGGTTGACAAATATTTGAGGGTAATTTATTATGCTAGTTTAACCCTGAACAGTGCACAAATGAACTACACCACAACTGAGAAGGAAATGTTAGCTGTTGTTTTTGCTTTAGATAAATTTAGAGCATATTTAATAGGGTCAAAAATTATTGTTCATTCTGACCATGCAGCTCTTAAATATCTTTTAACAAAACAGCATGCTAAACCGCGCTTAATTAGATGGGTGTTGTTATTGCAAGAGTTTGATTTCCAGATCAGGGATACTAAGGGTAGTGAGAATGTTGTTGCTGATCATTTATCCAGATTACCCTACTTTAATGAAAATCTTGCATCTGATAGCATTCATAAAAATTTAGAAGCATTTCCTGATGAGCATTTGTTTGTGGTAATTGATGCACCGTGGTTTGCAGATATTGCTAACTATCTTTCTTGGGGTATTTTGCGATCTAACATGTCTTTTCAGGAAAAGAAAAGGTTTCTACACTTGAGTAAGTTTTATTTTTGGGATGAACCTTATCTATTCCGGATTTGCAAAGATGAGATAGTTCGCAGGTGTGTTTCTGAGGAAGAACAACTGAGTGTTCTTCAATTTTGTCATGACCTTCACTGTGGGGGTCATTTTGGAGGTAGAAAAACTGCAGAAAAGGTGCTTCAAAGTGGTTTTTACTGGCCCACTTTATTTAAAGATGCTCAAGATTATTGTAAGCACTGTGATCGTTGCCAAAGAGTAAGTAACATTGGGAGGAGGAATGAAATGCCCCTTCAGTCATATGTTGTTGTTGAATTGTTTGATGTGTGGGGAATAGACTTCATGGGTCCTTTCCCCAAGTCCTTTGGTTACGAATACATTTTAGTTGCTGTTGATTATGTTTCCAAATGGGTGGAGGCAATCCCCACCCGTACTAATGATGCTAATATTGTTGTTAAATTTGTGAAGGAAAACATTCTTAGCAGGTTTGGCACACCAAGGGTGATAGTCAGTGATGGGGGGAGCCATTTTTGCAACAGGCTGTTTGAGAAATTAATGCATAAATCCGGTGTGAAGCACAAGGTGTCGACCCCATATCATCCACAGACTTCTGGACAAGTGGAAACATCCAACAAGCAGCTAAAAGGAATTCTGGAGAAAACAGTCAACACATCCAGAAAGGATTGGGCAAGCAGATTGCACGATGCACTATGGGCATATCGGACTGCTTTCAAAACTCCTCTAGGTATGAGTCCATATAGATTGGTGTTTGGAAAAGCTTGTCACTTACCAGTGGAGTTAGAGCACAGAGCATATTGGGCAATCAAGACTCTGAATTTGGACTTGGACAAAGCGAAGAAAGAAAGATTTCTACAAATTTCAGAGTTAGATGAGCTGCGGAATGAGGCTTATGAGAGCTCGAGAATTTACAAGGATCGCACTAAAGCACTTCATGATAAAATTATAGTGCAAAAGACATTGAGTCCAGGTATGAAGGTTTTACTTTTTAACTCACGACTCCGTCTTTTTCCAGGTAAACTCAAGTCTCGATGGAGTGGTCCTTTCGAGATAACTCAGGTATATCCTTCTAGTGCAATTGAATTACTTAACTCTAGAACAGGTGAGACTTTCAAAGTGAATGGACAGAGAGTTAAGCCCTACAATGAAGGATTTCAGAAAGTAAGGGTCATTGATAGTACTTTGATTCATGAACCCTAGACCTTGCATGATGTCCAGCTATATGACATTAAAGAAGCGCTAAATGGGAGGCAACCCATCGGTTTGCATTTATTTTTCATAGTTGTAATTTTAAGTTTCACAAGTTTTGATTTATGTTCGGTTTCAATAAATGGACTGTGCTTTGATCGATTTTTCTTTCCTTTGTGTTTCAGGGTGTTTAAGGAAGAAGGGTTGCAAAATCATTGAAAAAAAAATTGTGTTTAAAGTTTATAAAAAGGCAGTAGGTGACACGGCCAAAGGACTTGGCCGTGTCACACACTGGACACGGCCACAACTCCTTCAAATTTTTGAACGATTTTGCAATTCATACAGTTTTGGACACACCCAGGGGACACGGCCGTGTCACCTAGCCGTGTCCCCCAAAACTTATGAGACACGGCCGTGTGCTCTCCACTTGGCAGTGTCCCTTCAATTTCACACACAGACACGGCCAAGTCAGCACTAACACGGCCGTGTCCTTCAATTTTTGCCTTTAAAAAGCCCGATTTTGCCCTGTTTTATTTCATAAATCCCTAACTTTTCTATCTCCTTCTCTCTCGCTCTCTCGTTCTCTGCAACACCAAAACCCTTGATTTTTATTTTCAAAACTTCAAATCATCCATTAAAACTCCAAATTTCTTCAACAAACCTTGAGATAATCACTTAAAGCTTCATCTTTGCTCATATTATTTTGATTAATTCAGTTTTGGGTGTTATTTTCTCAGATTTCATGTCGTCGAGAACTAAAATTGTACCACACCGAAAGAAGAAGAAATCTGGAGCCGAAGGAGCTTCGTCATCTTCCTCCACCTTCTCTCATAAGAGGGCAAGTCTTTTGGCTCGGGGTTTTTTCCCGACTAGGTATGTGAATGACGAATCTCTAGATGCTTTGCAAATGAGAACTGCTTTTTATAGATATGTGCAATATCTTGGGTGGGAGACATTCGTTTCATTGAGACCTCTGCAGTTTGAGGAGCTCACCCTAGAATTTTTAGCAACTCTTAAAGTGGAACGGGATGATAAGAAAATTTGTAGGAGACTGATGTTTAAATTAATGGGTAGATCATTTATGCTTACTATTGATCAGTTGAATGATATATATGGTTTTCATCACCATGGAGAAAGATCGATACCCAAAGATTTTAGACAACAGTTTGCTTGGGGTGCCTTAGGCTCGGGTACTTATGTGGCCAAATCGGCCAAAGCATCTAAATTACGGAACCCTACCTTGAGATATTTGCACATGTTTATGTCATGTGGGTTCTTTGCAAGGAAGGAGAGCCCGGGTGTGGTTGAGTCGAGTGAGCTATTTTTCTTGGACTGTGTTTTGAATGAAATGAATATTAGTGCCGGCTATTGGTTAGCTGATATTTTTGATTCTGTAGCTAATAAAAGGAGGGGGGCTATTTGTGTTGGAGGTTTGATCACTACATTAGCAGTTGCCCTTGTGGAGGATTTTGACCCGAGTACTACTCGGATGACTCGAATTTTGGGTAATGATTCCTTGGATTTAGCTATACTGGCGAAGATGCACATGGTGGTGCATAGAAGAGGGACCTTTGTGATGCCGTCAGCTGAGCCTGAAGCACCGGGGGACAGGCAGAAGAGAGCCCGGGTTGAAGAGGAGTCCGACTCAGATTCTCTTGACTTAGATGAGGATGCTCCGGTCTCGGAACATCAAGAGGTACTTCTGAGGATTGAGGCCCTGGAGGGCAAAGTGGATCGATTGGATAGCAAGGTGGATCGTAACCATGCTGAGATCTTACAGTAGATGGAACAGATTAACAGTAACCTTGCAACGATCTTGAGTCTCCATCCCTCAGCTGCATCATCTTCCCGCCCTCATTTTCCATAGATTTTCAATCCTTGCTTTATTTTATTTAGTGTACTCTTGTTTTATTTTTCGTTTTTGTTATTTATGTTAAAACTTTTGTGTTTGTGATGGAAAGCTAGGATTTTGCCTCACCAGGTACGATGAAAGACAGGTTGTTCTTTTAACTCTTTTTATTTATTATTCTTGTTTTCCATTGAGGACAATGTCAATTTTAAGTGTGGGGTACTCTTTAAGCTTTCCTTTAATTCTTGTTTTGCTTATTGTGGGTTTTTGTTTATTGTGTTTGTTGTGCTTGGTATAATTGTTGAAAATTTATTGATCTTTTCTTTGATTCTAGCATTATAGTTGAGACTTTGGTATCAGCATAGAAATGAGCATTTGAATTCATTCGGGATTAATTTTCGCATTCTGCAATTCATGACATGTAAATTTTTGTGAACCCACCTGTGTGAGCTTTGAGCCTCATAAAATTTGATATTTTTGTCAATTAATTTTCTTTTCTTAAGTGTGCACCTTCATGATGTTGCATCTCTAGAGTTTGCTTTTGCATACTTATTGAGCTCACATTATGATTTAATCTCAAGTTTTAAAATGATGAAGGCAAATTAGGTTAGCCCCTTTAGCTTAAAGAGAATTCCCTTTATATTGATTTCCTTAGTAAGCCAAGTTGAGCCATTGACCGTTTCTTGTTTGATTAACATAATTCTCAACTTAACATGTTCTTATTATCATCATACCTATACATTAAGGAATGGAGTTGTATGATTAGACAATAGGGTAGTTTATTTCAAGTGTGGGGTAAGTAAAATATATATATATATATATATATATGGTATTGCTATTTGGGGTTGAAATGCATACTTTGCACATTGTGTTGGATTAAGAGTTGATTATTCCTTTCTTCTACATTTTAAGCTAGATGTTCTATGCAAGTTTATATTTTGTATATATATATTTAAAAAAAAATGATAAAATGATAAAAGAAAAAGAAAAAAAAAAGAGAAAATAAATAAAATAAAAAGAGATATATATATACAAAAGTCAAATATGTTCTAGCATTGGTCATCAAAAGAGGAATGTCGACTCATGTATTTTTCTTTGAGTATGCAAGTATGTGAGGTATCAAGGGTTGGTGAGTATGCTATTTGAAGGAGTTATGAGTTTCTTAGCAAGAGTAGTATCTAATTTAGATACTCCATTTCTTGATGCTCCAGCTTAAATGTCTTTTCTCACACCTTACCTTAGCCCCATTACATCCAAATAAAAGACCTTCGGATTATTTCTTGAGAAAATCAGTGAGGGAGATTGGATAATTAAGCAAGTTTATGGCAGTATGCACTCATGAGTGGTATGAGTGATTAACCTTTGAAATCGAGTGAAACACTTAGTTGAGAGATAAGATTTGTATGTCTAAATTAATGAATGGGTTAAGAAATCTTGGATTGAAGTAAGATGCAATTATTTATGTCTGATGTCTTAAAGTATTTCATCTATGTTCTGGAATTTTAGTTAAGGTTGTTTGAATTTTTAATTTATGCCATGTGAATTTGCTTGAGGACAAGCAAAGTTTTAAGTGTGGGGTAGTTGTTTTATTAGTTTTTGTTATAAGTTTTGTGTCTTGTTTATTAGGTTAATTATTGTTTTATTTAGGTATTTTGTTAGTTTTTATCGGTTTGTCTAGTGTTTTCTTTAATTGTATAGTTTTAGTTTATTTTTAGTTTTATGTCGTTTTTGATTTAGTTTTTAGTTTATGTTTATGTTTTGTCGGTTATTGTTTATTTACTTCGTGTTTTAAGTTTGTTTTGAGTTTTGTGTTAGGTTAAAACAGGCAAGGAAACGAATTGAAGATGAAATGGGCAGTAGCTGACACAGGCAGAGGACACGGCCAAGTCACTGGCCGTGTCCCATACCAAGTTAAAAGGAAGAACAAGTCCCAGTAGCAGACACAAGCAAGGGACACGGCCAAGTCATGTGGCCGTGTCCCTCCAAAGAAGAGCAACACGGCCAAGTCACCTTGACTTGGCCGTGTCTCACCTATTACCAAAGGAAAGGAAGAGTAAAGCAGACAGAGGCAGACACTGGGAAGGGACACGGCCGTGTCACCTGGCCGTGTCCCTCAAATATGATGCAACACGGCCAAGTCAAGCTCCACTTGGCCGTGTCACTCAACAAGAAGAAAAGAACAAGAAGAAAAGAAGATCAAAGGCAGGCAGTAGCGAACACTGGCAATGGACACGGCCGTGTCACCTGGCCGTGTCCCTCTATCAAGCTGTCACACGGATGTGTCCCTCATCACCTGGCCGTGTCCCTCATGAATCAACGGGCACCGAATTTTAAAGCCGACGCTTCGTATAAAAGCGAAAAGAAAGTTAGGGTTTAGGGGGTTGACGATTTTGAGAGCAAGTTTAGCCGTCTGAGAGAGATATTAGGGTTTAAACATTTGTTTTCTTGGATTTTGATTCTACTTTGGATTACACTAGTTTAGATTAGATTGTTCATGCCATTGTTTCATCCTTCTTGCAAGATTCGATCAAGAGTTCATCAAAAGCTTCAAGGAGTTTGTAACTTGGTTTTATTCTTAAACTTTGTCTCTTTAGTTTCATTGAAATTGTGTTTATGAACATTATCATGTCTAAATTGATTTCTTTGATTATTAATGAGATGAGTATGCTTGATAACATCATGAACTAATTTAATCTAGTCTAGGGTTTGTATGGATTTGCTATGAATTGGTTATTCTCTTAACTATTGATTTCTTTAGCCTTTATTGAATGAAAAATTGTTACATATAATTGATTGGCCACCAATTGTGTGTTTTAGGTATTAGATGATGGATTGAGAGATGAAATCTAATGCTGGAACAATTCAATTAAGGACTTAGGTGAATTAGAGATATAACCTATTAAAAAGATTGTTTCAATTATAACAAGATTAGTTGTAAGAGGTTTGAATGCGAGAGCTTATTTCCTTGACTCAATTAATTAAGTTGCTTGAGATTTAATCTTAGAAATTAAATTAGTTAAGTGGAATAACCGTTCATACTTATGAGTAGTAAAGAAGTGCAAACCCTAGACTCTTTTTATCAAGTGAATCAAAACATAAGCTATTGTTTTCAAATTAAATCATTCTTTTTCATTACTTTGCAAATTAAATTTCTTTAATTATTTGTTACTTTAAATTTGATAATCAATTACCCACTTTGGCTTCCTTGAGAGAACGACCTTGGGGCGATCACCTTTGCTACAGCTACCTCGTATACTTGCGAGTGACGCTTTGTGGTAGAGTTAATTTTAGCGCAATACCACTCCATCGAGATTTGAGTTTACCTTGAAATAGACTGAGTCGAGAATTAAAAGTAAAACTTTCATACCTGGACTCAATGTCTGTCGCACAATAAATCTGTCATGAATTGCCTTAGTGTGATCCTTGTAAACTCTCGAGCTCTCATATGCCTTTGGGTTAAAGCACCTTTAGGTCTCCCTCACTGATTTAGCCCCCTCTTCTAAAGTCAGTGTCAGCTCCAATTTATCTGGAGAGTCTGTCTGCAACACAACATCTGAAACAACTGCTTCAACACTATTAATTAAAGAACATTCCTCATATAAAGCAGTTGTAGGAATAGGAGAAGTGTTAAAAATAGAAAATTCAACAGTTTGCCCTAAGACAGTCATTGACAACTTACCATTTTTAACATATATTAAGGTGTTGGTAGTAGCCATGAAAGGCCTACCCAGCAATACAGTGTGTGCTAATGGTGCAGGGTTACTCCCTTCCATGTCAAGAACTATGAATTCCACGGGTACTATTAACCCACCAACCTTAACAAACACATCTTCTATAACCCCTTTCGAAAATCTAAAAGATCTATCAGCTAATAGCAACACCATTTTGGTCGGTTTAAGTTCCCCTAGTTCTAATTCTTTATACACAGAGTAAGGCATTAAATTTACACTGGCTCCTAGATCACACATACCATTAGTTCCCTTTCCATTTCCCACAGTAATTTGAATTATAAAGCTACCAGGATCCTTTAGCTTGGGAGGTAGTTTATGCTGCAAAACAGCACTAGCTACCTCTGAAACTATCACCTTTTCATTCAGCTCATACCTCTTTTTCTTGGTGATCAGCTCTTTGAAAAATTTGGCATAAGCCGGCATATTCATTACTGCTTCAAGTAAGGGTAAGTTAATACTTACCTTAGACAGCATGTTGAAGATATTAGAAAATTGCTTATCTTTTTGATCATCTTTCAACCTGCTAGGGAATGGTATAGGAGGCCGGTATGGATTGCTTGCCCTATGTAAATCTGCTGAAGGGGACTTCTCTATTGATATATCTCCAGCACCTTTGTTCTCTGGTTCTCCTTCCTTCTTGTTCCCTTGGTCACCTGTATTCACAGAGTTATTTTCAACATTAGTGTTAATTACCTTACCACTTCTAAGAACAGTCACTGAATGTGCCTGCTCAGGTTGACTTGGAAATTTCCCCTTCTATTGAATCTGCATCTGTTGTGCAAGTTGTCCTACTTGAGTCTCCACTTTTTTAAAAGATGCTTCTAATGAATCCAGCCTCTTATTAGTCATCTCTTAATTTTGAGCACTGACTTTGATGAAAGCTTGTAAACTTTCCTCCAAGCTCTCTATCTTAGACTGCCCTTGATTTGAGGATTGACCCTGCTGTTGGTTCTATCTTTGGAGCAAATGGAAAGGCTGCTGAGAATTATTTGTTGCCCAAGAAAAATTTGGGTGATTCCTCCAACCAGGGTTATAAGAATTGGAGTAAGGATCGTTCCGGGCCCTTGGTTGAAATCCCCCCATGGCATTGACTTGCTCAGCTTCATTCCCATATGATTCATATGCAGAGGGGAAAATGTTTGCTCCATGCCCTAGAGTTCCACAGATTCCACACGCTTCTTGAGTAGATGAAGAAATATTGTTCTTCATGTTCAGCATCTGCACTTGCCTTGTCAGCTCAGCTATCTGATTTACCATCTCACTATTGGCCTCCAATTGGTTCACCCCTTTATTTCTTCCTCTTACACTCTTTTGTTGAGAATTAGCTCCCAACATCTCAAAGATCTCATAAGTTTCATCAGTTGTCTTTTCTCCCATGGCTCCCCCAGCTGCATTGTCAACTGGTTCAGAAGTTGAAGTGGGTAGTGATGATGTGGACATTGGATCAATAACATCTTGAATCTGTCCCAAGCCTCATGAAATGGTTCTCCTTCAAATTGAGAGAATGTAGCAATCTTCCCTCTCAATTCAGCTGTCTTCTGATGTGAATAAAACTTGCCCATGAATTTATTATAAACTTGCTCCTAAGTTGTCAGTGAGTTTTCGGGCAACATCATAAGCCAGCTCTTTGCCCTATCCTTCAAAGTATAAGGGAAACATCTCATCCTTAACTGATCCTCTGTTAATCCTCCCAATGGAAAAGTGTTGAGGGTGGAGTAGAAATCCCGAATAAAGTTCAAAGGATCTTCATTTGGAACTCCATAGAATGATGGCAGCATATTGTAGTGAATGTTCTTCAACTCATAATTTCTTGCTGCATCTGTCAGTCTTATGCAAGAGGTGGAAGTTCCAATGACAGGTCTAGCAAAGTCTCTCATCGTTCTTTGCCTTTCTTCAGCCATTTTAACAGATTGTGCAGATTCCGACTCAAAATCAGAAGTGTCCTCCTCTGTAGTATCAAATCCTGTGTACAGTTCAAACTCTTCCCTGCTCCTTTTCACTCTCTGAATTTCTGGAATGACTGGGTATAGCTCTCCTCCAAGTGATCTCCTGCCTTGCATAAATAAAATTTCTAGAAAAAGAAATTATTAAAAACAAAAGACAAAATAAAATCAAAAGTAAATAATGAAAAATAATCTAAACTATCTATGCCAATAAACAATTTCGCCAATTACCCTCCCCGGCAGCGGCGCCAAAAACTTGTTACGCTCGAATCAACTCTACCACAAAGCGTCACTCGCAAGTATACGAGGTAGCTCTAGCAAAGGTGATCGCCCCAAGGTCATCTCACAAGGAAGCTAAAGTGGCTAATTGATTATCAGATTATGAATAACAAGTAATGAAGAAAATTGAAATTGCTAACAACTAATGAAAAAGATTGATTGAAGTTTAAAACGAATAAAAGTAAATTAAGCTAATTTTTTGATTCACTTGATAGAAAGGTCTAGGGTTTGCACTTCTCTACTACTTATATCACTACAAAAATATTCGGCATTTGCGACGGAAATCTGCGACGGATACGTTTTCGTCGCAAATTTGCTACGGATCTGCGACGGATTTGCGACGGAAGGACAAGTCAGAGGAATTTTGAGCAATTGGTCACAAATCCGTTGCAAATCCGTCGCAGATCTGCGACGAAAATCATTCCGTCGCAGAAGTTAGCGCGAAAAAGAAAATACTAAAGAAGCAATTTGCAACGGAGATCTGCTACCGTCTATTACCGTCGCAAATTTCACTATAAAAATATCAACACCATTTGCGACAGAAATCTGCGACGGACATGTTTCCGTCGCAAATTTGCTACGGATCTGCGACGGTTTTGCGACGGAATGATTAGTCAAAGGAATTTTGAGAAATTGGTCGCAAATCCGTTGCAAATCCGTCGCCGATCTGCGACGAAAATCATTCCGTCGCAAATAATCGTCGCAAAAGCTGGCGCGGAAACTTGGCGCGAGAGAGAAAACACTAAAAAAACAATTTGCAACGGAGATCTGCTACCGTCTATTGCCGTCGCAAATTTCACTATAAAAACATCGGCATTTGCGACAGATATATGCGACGGGCTTGTTTCCGTCGCAAATTTGCTATGGATCTATACAAAAATATCGGCATTTGCGACGAACTGGACCATCTCTGGTGGCTCTCTCGTATCTCTCTCAAAATCTCAGGGCCACTATACACACTTCCCTTTCTCTGTGCAATGAGGTTAGTTTTAGCTTTGTTATTCGCTTTTGTTCTCTCGCTAGCGGTTGCCGAGTCTGATTCGTCGGTGGAAATGAATGTAACTGCTGAGTCGAACACCACGGTTTCGAGATCCAGAGATGATAGCTTCGCTGGTATGATTGATCGGGCTTTGGAGAAGGAGTTCAACGAGACCGACCAGAATGAAGGTTCGTGCTAGATCTGAGCTATTTTTATTTCTGTTTATGTTTGCATGTGCATTTCTTTTCTTTTACGAGGCTTAATTTCCGGCAGTCGTTGAAAGTAGGGTTTCCGGTTTGTGGATCAGTTCAGGATTGCTCAATTTTCTTGAAATTTGACAACGATTAAGTGAATTTCCTGTTAATTTTACATTTTTCTAAAGAAAATTTTCGGTATTACTTATAAGAAAATAAAATGTGTGCTAATTTGCCCATTAGTGATTCTCTGTAAGCTCACTCTTCTTCCCTCTTCTTCTTCTCTTCTATCGTTTTATTGAATATCTAATTCCTTGTGCTTCAATTGTTTAAAGCTTCTGTGGTAATCACAAGCCGAGGTCCGATGCCCAGTAGTTCTTGAAATTTTGTATAAGAATTAGGTTGAACTGTTGGTGCTACAAGATTTGCGATTTAGTTCAACTGTAGTACACCAGGTCAGAAACCCCTTCCATTTTGCTTTTGACAGTTCAGCCACTGATCTCTATTTGTTTTTGACAGTTCAGCAGCTGATCTCTAATAATCTTTTAATGCTGAATCAGAATGTGCATTTTTTTTTAGAAGAAAGTTTGATTTACCCAAGCATCACTCTATTTGTGACATTCCATGTTTCTCTGGTCTTCTCCTTGGGTTTAGGAATGAACCAAATGATTGGATGATCTCTTTTTATGTCAAATTAATTTTTCTTCTCTGCAAATATAGTGTTTGTTTGGCATTCAGGTTCAAATGACTTCATCAAGTGTATGACAAAACTTGGAACTGCTTTTATTATAAAAGCAAAACTTTAGATGTTGCTTCAAAAGTAGTTTGAAACTGTTGATTAGTTATTTTGAAGTTTTTATTGCAAAACTTGGTAAAATTTTACCAAAAGTGTAATTGTTATAAATCAACATATTTAAGGCGTTACTTTCCACAGTAGCAGCTACAAGAATGATGCCTAAAAAGACCTTTTGTCATTCTACAGCATCATTGTTTTTGAATATTATATGAACGATAAACTCCTTTTAGACTTTCTAATATATAAAAATAACTAGCATTTTTTTGGAAAGCTTGGCTTTTTCCTTTTCTTTTAAGAAAACTCTTGTAACTTAACCTACATCTGCGGCCATAATTGATGGTACAATAACTGCTGTTGCTTAGTTTGTTCTGATTTGACCGTGACTTTGATTATCTGATATATAACTGGAATTTTAACCTACATCTGCGACCATAATTGATGGTGCAATAACTGCTGTTGCTTAGTTTGTTCTGATTTGGCCGTGACTTTGATTATCTGATATATAAGTGGAATTTAAAAAAGGAAAAACACAGATGCTGCTTTAACTATGCTTTCTTTCTAACTTTTCTTTTACTGCCTGGAGTCTCTTGCTTTAAATGATTTCCATACAATCCTTTTTATCTTAAATTTGTAAACAATGTAATGTGCCTTTTTTCAACCATGATTAGAAAAAATACCTGAAAAGTTGTTGAACTTTTAGTTTGGTAATTGATTATGTTGAATGGTTCAAAATAACCAACATTAATCAAAATTTTTGCAAATTGAGCCGCCTCCTTTGTGAAAAACAAGCAACACATTCTCAGTTTCTCCTAAAATCAGCCTACAATTCTCATACTCTAAACAAAAACTGAATTTTCCTTCTAAACATATCTAGTAATCTAAGCTAATTTTTTCATTTTCTAGCATTCAACTTTGCACATTAATCTATATCATAGCTATACCAATACATATCATTATTTTCTCTTGCCCTTTTCATGTCTATTACCTTTTTTAGGCTCAATTTTCTATGGTGATGTGAATAATACAACTTGTTTAAGGGAATCGCACACCTTGGAACTCTAAGGGAGTTGCCTACCTTGATTGTTGGAAAATTTTACTTTTTATTCATGAATAACTTTCCTCTTAAATAGAGGTTTTACAAATTAGGAAATAAGATATAGATCCTAATTTTCTTATTCTAAATAGGAAAATGAAAATATAACATCTTATGAAGATTAATATTTTAAATAGTAAAATAAAAATGACAACTTAGGAATTTTTCCAATTTTAAATAGGAAAATAAAATTATGACAGCTTAGGAAGTATTCTAAATAAAAAAAAATATGACTGCTTAGGAAGTTTTTTATTTTAACTAATAGGGAAATTCTCAAAACCAAACCATAACCAATTATTTCCTAATTAATTTCTTCTACTGCTACCCTCTTGCGTCTGGGATAATTTTTGTCTACAAAGGCATCTATAACACATAGCATCACCTTGATTATTATCATTTGGTGTCTCTGTATGTCAGAATGTTTTAGGCATATTTCTCACCATAATTGCTGAATGTATTGGTAACTTTTTGTTGCTTTCTTTAATCCTACACAATTTTAAATGCTGTCAATCATCCCTCCATTTTAAAATCATCATAGTTTTATTTGTATTAGTATTGTATGCATGCATGACTTTCTACTTTTTGTACCAGTCTATCTCCTTTTTCATACTTTTGAATCCAAAATTGAGGAAAATACATTCTTGTTGTGTATTCTCCCTCTCCTAGCCTTATTTTCTCCCTGAGTTTCTTCTTCTTATGGCTATTTTTGTCATATTAAGAATATGACAGTACTAAATACAGATGCCAAGGCTTAGAATGTTAAGATAATTAACTAGTTTCTGCTTTGATGTTCAGGAAGGAAGGAAACTACCTAATACAGAAAAGACTTTGCCATTTGGTGGAGAGGTTCAGATTCTTTTTTCCATCTATCAATTCATTTCTTAACAAGTGAACCTGTTTATGAATTTCAGCATGCAAGGAAATTGCTGTTGCTTGAGTTTTGTCTATAGCCTCAATGGACGCTTTTGATGTTTTCCTTAAAAACCAAAAAATTAATTTTCTGTTTTTTTACATGTTAAATCTTTCGTTGCTATCATCAATCAAGGTTTCTATAAAATTTTCAACAGACGATACAATGGAATGGACCCTTTGATTGAGAACTGTAACATAAATCAACATATGGAATAAATTGCTTTACCACATTCTTAATTACCCATGTTTGGGTGGAAATTGTTAGTTGAGCATTCATTTTTGGATTTGGTTTACTATGATAATTTCAACTTGATATTACTTCCACATTGTAGCAGAAGTTATTATGTGGTACATTTTTGTTAAAATGTGCAAGGTCTCATAACTTTAGTGTTTTGCTTTTAGCCCTTCTCTAAATCAGTTCCATAAGCACTGATAACTCGCTTTATGGTCTTGCTCTATAGTAATTGTTACTATGCTATGATGATGTAAAAGATTAGCTTTTTATGCAAAAATCAAAGTAAGAAATAATGAAAATACATTAGTGGGTCACCAAAAATTGAACTTGAGTAGTATTTTTACCTTGTGATATGGATGGACAACAGATAAGATGTCCCTTCCAAATGTGATGCACAAGGATTTTCTCAGAGAAAAGGAAATCCCCTTGTGCAAATCTCATGCATTCCCTCTCATTTAATGGTCCTGAGTTACTGGCTTGAACTGTTGGACTTAAAAATGCCATTTCATTGTTGAATAAAGTACTCTAACTAATTGAAATGATTACATTTGCTTACAATTATCTGCTGTATGATTTTCTGAACCAGCATCTTAAGACCACTGGATTTGTGCAAAATTGATATAATGCTACTAAAAATTGAGATTAGACTATTCTATACTCCATGTAATAGGTAAAGCTTACTTTGGGAATCCAAACGGGCCATTTTTTTTTTGTTAATCCTTATGTTATCATTAGATGAATAAAAATTTTATGAGGAAGAGAAAGGGGGCATACTTGGGGGAGCAAAAAATTGATTGCTTGCAATGTATCTGTTTGTCAAGAAAACATGTCATTCAGGTGCTGCTTAAAATACAATGGATTGATTTAGTTCTCATGAAAGTGTAGGTCAACTGTCCTTTCCCTTATTCAACTTCTCCTTTCTTATTGCAGGGTTTTACATGCTATTCCCTCTAATGAAGCAATTGACACCGTTGAGGTTAGATTGCACTTCTATGTTTTTCATCTTTTTGGCAGGGTGGTGGTTTATGCCGTTGTTTTTCATATACAAACTATTATACTTTGCAAAGAAAATAAAGCATCTTGGCCATATTAAAGGCATAATTTACTTGAGGAATATTAACAAATCATTTAATATAACTAGTCATTATACAGAGGATAATTCTGAGATATCTCAAAATGGTAAATTCGGACAATTACTAGGGGTTGAGAAGTCCTACTCTTTTAAGGCACTGTCATTTGTTCAGGAAGTTCCTGCATATAATATATGACATATACAACATCATGTACTTTTGGCACATACAACATGTTGTACTTTTGGCATCTTGCTGTATAATCCAAAACTCATACCTGAATTGACAACAATTCTTGTGTTGCCATGACTCTGTTTCTACAGAGCATAGATTAAAATATGATAAGTTTATTTTGAATTTCTGATATCTTTTGTATCAAAAGAATTTCTAGATTTTGCCATATTTAGTTGATTCAACAGTCAGTAATTAATAACTGATTTTATGTTGTGAAACAATATTATAATTGATGAGTTAAGCTTCTAGAGACGTTGCAGCTGGGTTCCTTATAGAAATATAATTTTGTCTTACTGATGAATATGTTATTTTTCTTATTGACGGAATATTTTTAGCATACTGTGATAGCACTTGTACCTTGTGCTCTACCTCTTCTATTGTTTTTATAAGTTGTGGATTTTAGACACTTTCACATTTGTTAAATAGGTCCTTCAGTCAAGAACAAATCCAACCTTTGGGGCATGGAAAGGTGGAGCAGTAAATCAGCAATCACTATCCTTATATTTACATTTTAAAAATTTTTCCCTTCTCTGGTTCATGTGCATGTTTGGCCATCATGATTAAGATACTGATGTTTTATTCTTGAGTCAGCTTTGGCAATTCCTTTATAAGTTAGAATCTTCATATTGTCCAACAGGTCAAGTAGTCTGTTGTCAATTGCAGATCCTTGGAATTCTTGATTTTGCTCGGGATGCTTTTGGATACACAGGGAAGACTGGATTCGCAATGGGATTCACGTTGGGAGTGGCAGAAAATACAAGAATTCTTACTATCTTCAAGCACAGGCTCTGTGTTATATAAATTCGTAAAGGTGATGGGAAGTAATTCTTTGGTTTAGAATTAGCAACTTTCGGGTTAAGCAAATTCTAACTTAAGTATTTATATTTATAACAGGTTTATTCAATATTTTTAGGGGGAAGTTTAAATGCTATGTTTTTACAAATCCATAGTCCTTGGTGTTAAACTCTTAATTAGTGGGACTTAGGATTGAGTTGAGTTTCTTTTTAAATATTGTTAGAATCTTACTTTTGCAAAGATGAATAAACACGCAACAAAGTTGGACGGGATATTTGCATGTATTGGTGTTTGGATTAATAATCATGGGCAAGGTATATGCCGTAATTTCTCTCAAAGATTCTAAATAAAGTTAATGTGTCAAAGAAAATCATCCTTATACTTTGTATATTGTCATTCAATACACTTATAGTTGTTTCAATGGTGCAAATTCCATTTTACAATTCTTGAACTTGTTGGTGTCAATTTGCAACAACTCACTTGAGTCTTGGAATGTATGATAATATTTTATTTTAGTTCTATCTACTGAAATGATAATTGATTAATAAAAATTCTTTATTTTGATAATTTAATTGAGTTTTTTATTGATTGTCAATTTTTTATTTGATGACAAAGTGTGATTCATATCGTAATTAATTTTATTATTAATTTTTAAATGAAAATTCTGTTCTTTTCTTTTTATACATATTCAGAAAGTATCAGGTTCAAAGAATGTTCGTGAAGCTGTGAAACACTTTGGCCCAGCTCCTGGTGTGCTACATAGCCATACTAAACCCTATGTGCGATCAAAGGGAAGGAAGTTTGAGAGCTAGAGGAAGGAGGAACAACAGAGGATTTAGAGTTTGATTTGTTTTTAGTTCTATATTGTGAGACACTTGTGTTACTTTTTTCCAAATATTGTTATTTTCAAGATAGATTATTTGTAGTAGTGTTCTTAACACATGCATAATTAAATTGTAAAATATTTTATTCTATTGAAGATTAATAAAAGAATTATTTTTATCAATGTAATTAGTGTTTTTTTTATATTGTGTTTAAATGTTTCAAATGTATTTATAAAGTTCACATAAAATTAATTGATAATACAAATAGTTCCAATAAAAATTAATATTAAATTGTTACGGATTTGCTACGAATTTGTGACGGATATCTGAAATCTATGACGGAATCTGCGATGGAATCTGTGACGGCAATCTGCGACGAAATCTGCGACGAATTTGCGAAGGAAATCTGTGACGGAATCTGCGACGGAATCTGCGACTGAAATCTGCGACAGAATCTGCGACGAAATCTGCGACGGCTGCCCTTTACCAGCGAAAATTTAAGAGCGAGATTTGCAACCGCCGAGTGGTTGCAAATCCGTCGCAATCTGCGACGGCCCATCGCAAAATTGAAATTTGCGACGCCTTTTTTATTAACGGATCGTATCCATCGCAGATCGGTCGCAAGACTTGATTTGCGACGGATTTGCGACGGATCTGCGACGGATTCTGTCCGTTGCAGATAGCGTATTTTTTTGTAGTGTATGTATGAACGGTTATTCCTCTTAACTAATTTAATTTCAAAGATTAAATCTCAAACAACTTAATTAATCGAGTCAAGGAAATAAGCTCTCGCATTCAAACCTCTCTCAAATAATCTTGTTCCAATTGAAATAATATTTTCCTAGGTTATATCTCTAATTCACCTAAGTCCCTAATTGAATTGTTCCAGTATTAGACTTCATCTCTCAATCCATCATCTAATACCTAAAACACATAATTGGTGGCCAATCAATTATATAATAATAATATTTCATTCAATCAAGGCTAAAGAAATTATTAGCTAAGAGAATAACCAATTCATACAATCATAGCAGATCCATACAAACCCTAGACTAGATCAAATTAGTTCATCATGCTATCAAACATATCATCTTATTAATGTTCAAAGAAATCAAATTAGACATGATAATATTCATTAATACAATTTCAATGAAAATAAAGAGAATAAGTTCGAGAACAAAACCAAGTACAAACTCCTTGAAGCTTCTGAAGAATCTCTTGTTCAAATCTTGCAAGAAGGATGTATCAATGGCTAGAACAATCTAATCTAAGCTAGATTAATCCAAAAGTGTAATCAAAATCAAAGAAAACAAAGTTATCAAAACCCTAATCTCTTTGACGGCTCAATCTGCTCTCAAAATCGTCAACCCCCCAAACCCTAGCTTCTCTTTTTTCTTTTATACGAATTTTCCGCTTTAAAAAAAATCCGCTACGGCTTTGGTTCATGAGAGACATGGCCAAGTTGGATGAGACTTGGCTGTGTTGCAGGACTTTGGAGGGACACGGCCAGTGACTTGGCCGTGTCCCTTGCTTGTGTTCGCTACTGCTTGCTTCTCTTCTTTTTCTTCTTTGGTTGAGTGACACGGCCAAGTCCTGAATGAGACTTGGCCATGTTGGTCCTTTTTAGAGGGACACGACCACTGACTTGGCCGTGTCCCTTGCCTGTGTCTGCTTCTGTTTAATTTTAATTTTCTTTTCCTTTGGAAGTAAGTGAGACACGGCCAAGTTGGAGTGACTTGGCCGTGTTGGAGCCTTTTTGGAGGGACACAGCCACTGACTTGGCCGTGTCCCTTGAGTGTGTCCCTCTCTGTGTCTTGTGGCTTTCTTTTAGCTTGATATGGGACACGGCCAGTGACTTGGCCGTGTCCTCTACATGTGTCAGCTACTGTCCATTTTTCCTTCACTCTTGGTTCCTTGGCTTTTTAACCTAAAACAAAACTTCAAACAAACTTTAAACAAAAAGTAAATAAACAATAACCAACAAAACATAAACACCATACTAAAAAATAGATCAAAAACGATATAAACACTGAAATAAACTAAAACTACCAAAATTAATGAAAACACTAAACAAATCGATTAAAACTAACAAAATACCTAAATAAAACAATAATTATCATAATAAACAGGACACAAATCTATAACAAAAACTAATAAAACAGCTATCTACTGAATTAAATTTAATTTGGATCATTTTCTGGGCCTATATTTTTATGTACATGTGTATGTATGTATTTATATAGTTTTAAGCAATTGTTTCATGTGAGAGATAGCATATAAAATGTGTTTTAACTATTTTGATGGGGAAAGCTACTGAATATTCAAATTTGATGGCCCATTGATCTGTATCTATTTATGTTCTTTTATATCTTCAAAGGTAATACGAAGAGTTAAAAACATGTCTAATAATATATGGATCTCACCAATTAATAATCTAAATTTTTAAATTTGATTTGAAATTTTTTACATAATATTAAAATCAAGTCTATACCTTTTTTATAATTTTATAATTTATACTTCTTTATACTTATGGTTTGGATATATATTAATAAGTCTAGACACAAGTACTATAAATATGAACCTAGCTATTTTTCAGAAAAATAAAAGATTTTCATTAAAGAAAATCAATAAATTAAACAATTATAATAAAATTAGAAGAAAAATCTTAGCATGAAAGGCTAATATTCTGAACAAATTATTTTAACTAAAGCATGAGTCTCATAGTCATGGTCTCCAAACTATTACCATCACAAATCTCCCAATTTATTCTCACGGTCTACATTCTTCTAAGTATCATTAATAATCTTTTAATCTTTGATTATATATGTTTGCATCATTTATTAATTAAGAAAAATATTAAAATTTTAAAAAATTGAAATTTATCACTCAATAACTTCGATTTTAGATTAAATTCTAGGCTTTTCACAAGTAGATCAAATGTTGTGATCCAAATCCAAAATAGAAAAGAAAATAAAAACCGAAAGAAGGGAATGATCCAATGCACTATATATATACACACACACACACACACACACACACACACACACAAGTAATAGCTTGGGAAAATTAAGTACGCACATAAAAATAAAATATATTAACTTACATGAACAAGTTCCGATCTCTTATCTATAAACTTCCCCCGATCTTTTTTTACTGGTATGGCTACGCTTGAACAATTCATAATTTCCAGGAAACTTTCCCCTATTTGCTGCAGCCTGTTTAAATCAATATGAAACACAAACATAAGATGAAAAAAATAGTCAATTTATTTAACAAAATAAGATTTAGATTACATACCAAATCCTTCGCATGCTCTTTCATCTATTTCGACCCACAAGTGTGAGTAGATGGTCTGGTTCCTGGTCCAGTAGGCTCAGACAGTCTGTTCTTAGACTGTTGCTCTGATAATTTTTTAGCATCTTCCGTTTCCCAATCTCTTCTCCACTCTTCTACAAATTTGGAAGGCACGGGACAGTTCACTAATCTGTTATGTCTCACATTGTAAATGAAAGTACTGTATGTCCTTGCTGCTTTACTTTCCCAAGCTTTTCTCATCAAGCCATCTTTAGATGACCTCCAAGTAAATAATTTCTGCAAAGTAAGTAAAAATTACTAAATATGCTAGCCATTATCATTATTAAAGAATATGAACACACAAATAAAAATGAATATTAGATAAACATTAACCTTAAACTCTCCGAAGTATAAGTCCTTTGATTGTCGAGACAGTTTTGCCCAAGAGGATCCTGTTTTATCAGGATACCGTTGAAAAGCTTCTGTGCATGCATGTGATATGCCCCATAAATCAAGATTAAATCTAAAACAACTTAAGATTATTAATAAAGTGCCAAAATAGTGACTAAATAGGATAAAATTAGTAAATTACCCATCAGCCTTTGACCAACTAATTATTATTCGCCCATCAGCATCACGGGCTGGTTCTTGGGATCGAGAGCCTCTACTTATAACGTCATTGTTAACATCAGGTTGAGGTTCATGTTCACTAGAATTATGAGATGAAGCTGATATTTGGGGATTTTCTATTCCTAATCCGTGCATGTTATCCAGTGAGGGAGTATAAGAGGGTGGTGTTATAGGATTAGAAGATTCAGATTGTCTTCTCCTAGATGTTGGAGTTCCATCTGTGTTAGGATTTGAAGATTCAGAGGTTCTTCTCCCAGATGTTGGAGTTGCTTCTGAATTTGGACTTACAGCCGCTGGAATTGCAGGTGTGGGTTGGGTAGGTGCTATGGCTGTTGGTGTGGGTTGGGTAGGTGCAATGGCTGTTGGTGTGGGTTGGGTAGGTGCAATGGCTGTTGGTTGGGTTGGGTAGGTACCATGGCTGCTGGAACTGTACGTGTGGATCGTCCTCTTCCCACTGGTGGTTGAATGATATTGCGACTTTTCCCTCTAGCCATATCTGCAAGAACCCATAAAACATAAGATTGAATATAGAGAAAAAGAATAGCAATATTGGTATAGCCTATAGAGATGATACAGTTAAAAATTTTAAAAATGTTGTTACCTTAAATTTTCACAGTAATAAGAAATTCACTTGCTCTTAAATCCAGAACAATCCAACACTAGTTAAGAAGTTCAGTTCCTGCCACAAATAAAGAGCAAAAGAAAACACAGGAAGCAATAATTTTGCAAGAATTTTGACACAACAAAGCATGCGAAGAATCAAATAATGAAATCAACTTATATATAAAATGTCTGTTTGTACAAGAAAATAATGATATGACTACTACATGTGATAAATGCATATGTAACTACCATGTATGCAGCAGGAATTGACAGCATATGTAGTAAATTAATAAATTAATGGAAAATTATTATAACATTTCAAAATGGGCCATAAATAGTTTCCAACTCTATAGTATAGTCAAAGTAAACATCAAAACAAGGAAAAAGAACCAAATACTAGTCATTCGTCTTCATCATTATTCATCATCTCATCCTCCGAAGAATAATACTGAAATTCTTCATCACTCCCTTCCTCCAAACTCTCACTTATATGCATTACAACACCTTCAGCATCATTTAAAGTATCAGGCATTTCATTGTCATTTACATCAAAAGTCTGCCTGGCTGTATCATCTTCTTGGAATGCCATTGCTGTTTGAGAAACATTGGAAGGAGCTATAATTTTTGGCAGCTCAATTACATGTCTAGCTTTAACCTTCACAACAGATAACCAATCACTATCAACCCGTCTTATAGACGGATAAGGAGCATAGTATACCTGTTGTGCTTGGCTTGCCAAAATAAAGGGCTCATACTTCCCAAATCTCTTCCTTTTGTGAACATCTACAATATTGTATCCTTTATGACACCTCATACCCACATCTAGCGTTGGATCATACCAATCACAAAGGAACAAAGTTGTCCGCTTAATTGGTAGTGCCGGGTACTCTATTTCAATGACCTCCGGTAACCTACCAAAGTAATCGCTTGATTGTTCACTATAATTTGTCCCTTTAATACATACACCACTATTCTTGGTAGATCTATTTGCACTTCTTCTCTCTGTGTGGAACTTAAATCCATTCACAAAATACCCAGAATATGCCTTAGCATAATTGTAAGGTCCCTGTGCCAAGTCTTTTATAAATTGGTTGTTCACAGCATTCAACGGGTCATGCACCTATATGAAAAGCATAAATATTCAATACATGCGCCTTAGATAATATTGACTACAAAATGCTAGGTAATAAACTTACATAGGATTTGAACCACTGGGGAAAATTATTATCCAAATGCATATCAATCTCATCCTTGCTAATGTTAGGATTTTGAGTACGTAATTCGCCAATGAACAATCTTCATAATATAAAGGACCATCATTAAATATATCAAGAATGGGATTGTAAAACAATATTACTGAAATTCAATTTTAACATACTCAACAAATGGCTCAACTTCTGCATAATTCATGAGAATATACGACTGAGACGCGTTCCTCTCACGTTCCTTCAATTTTTGATTCTTGGTTGACCCATCGGTCGACCACAAGACTGGAATATTGATAACATTCCTTCAATCTCCTCCTCAGCTTGACCATCATCGTTCCGTGGCACATGATGATGTCTAGTTGATACATGTGACTCAAAAAATGGGCACAAAATGCAGCTGCTTCTTTTACCAAGTAAGCATTAGCAATTGACCCTTCAACTTGTGCCTTATTTTTTACATCCTTTTTCAAATCACCATTGTAACTGCAAGATGTTTATATAAGGCTTACAATGCATTTATTATTAAAGTAAGCTCAATAAAAGGGTTTAAGGAGAAAAGTAAATTACCGCTCAAATGGATACATCCAACGATATTGTACAGGCCCTGCAATCCGAGCTTCATATGGTAGATGGATAGGAATATGTTCCATAACATTGAAGAATCCTAGAGGAAAAAACCTCTCTAATTTGCATAGGATTTTCGGAATTTCCTCTTCAAGCCGTATCATATCATCTACCCATATGACTGAACTTGTTAATTGTCTAAAAAATATACTAATTTCAGTTATTGCCTCCCAAACTCTTGCTGGTAATAATTCACGAAAGGCAATCAGGAGTAAACGTTGCATAAACACGTGACAATCGTGGCTTTTCATCCCATACATTGTTAATGTTTTCATGTTTACACATCTAGCCATGTTAGAAACATAGCCATCGGGAAACCTTAGTTCTTTTAACCACTCACAAATTGCTTGCTTTCCATGCTTATCCAATGAGTATATTGCTTTTGGATATTTACCAGTTTGTACATTTTTTTGTAACTCTGGCCTGTCACATAACACCATCATCTCCTCCCTTGCTTTGGCATTATCTTTCGATTTACCGTCGATGTTCATAATGGTGTTGAACAAATTATCAAAGAAGTTTTTTTCAATATGCATCACATCGAGGTTATGCCTAATTAGCAAAGAACTCCAATATGGAAAATCCCAGAAAATACTCCGTTTCTTACATCCACTCCCACTCCGTCTACCAATTGCAGCATTAACATCATCTGAGTCTAGATCAGTAACTTTCAGTAAACCAAGAGAATTAAGCTCAGCTAATATTTCTTCCCCGGTCTTCACAGGTGGTGGCATGTCCTTAATTATTTTATTTTTTCTGAACCAAGTTCTATTCTTTCTCCATGGATGGTCAATTGGAAGAAACTTCCTATGATTATCGAACCATGTTTGTTTTGTTCAATTCGGAAGTGTAAAGGCATCTGTCTCTCCTATACAATGAGGACATGATAGCCTTCCACCAGTAGTCCATCCAGAAAGCATTGACAAGGCAGGGAAGTCGCTAATAGTCCATAGTAATGCAGCATGCATAACAAAATTTTGCTTCATGGACACATCGTATGTCATAACCCCAACATCCCACAATTGTTTCAACTCGGCAATTAATGGTTGTAGGAACACATCTATTTTCATTTTTGGATTATTAGGCCCTGGCACTAAGACTGTTAAGAACATGTACTCTGACTTACCACACATCCATGGAGGAAGATTGTAAGGAGTGACAATGATTGGCCACGATGAGTACGGTTCGCTGTATTTCCCAAATGGCTGGAATCCGTTAGAACTTAACCCGAGCATGACATTTCGAGTCTCATAAGCAAATGAGGGATACAGATTGTGGAAGTGCTTCCAAGCAGGAGATTTAGATGGATGACGCATAACTCCCTCCTCGGACTCGTGTTCTGCATGCCACCTCATGTCTTTTGCGGTGGCATTAGATGCATAGAGCCGTTGCAACCTTGGAATGAGAGGGAAGTAATGCATGACCTTGTATGCCTTCTTAACATTGCCAATTCATTTGTATCTTGCTTGTTGGCAAAACTTGCACACAAGCAAATCTACATCATCACCCCAGTATATCATACAATTATTTCTACAGCAGTCAATCTTCTACACTGGGAGGCCCAAACATTCAATCAATTTTTTCATTCTATAGAAATTTTCAGGGAATACATTATCCTCTGGCAAAACTTCTTTAACGAATTCTGCTATCTGATTAAAACATCTCTCCGAAAAATGGTGTTCGGCCTTCATGTTGAACATACGAGCCATGGCAGATAACTTCGTATGCTTTACATAACCGGGCCATAGTTCCTCATTAGCCGCTTCTAGCATTTGAAATAGCTTTTTAGATTCTTGATTCGGTTCCTCCTCCATGTAATCAGAATGAGAATTAGGAACTCCAAGCCCTTGGAGGACCATTTCACGATATTGTGCACCTGTTTCATTATGCATTTGATCGACCAATCCAGTTTCAAGATCCCTAAAAGCTGTACTTGTATCCTCAGGCCATGGTTCCCCATGTGATACCCACTGATAGTAATTTGGCATAAAACCAAATTTTGAAACGTGGAAGCGGACTTCTTCCACCGGTTGGAAAAATCGGTTTCTACATTTTGGCTTCGAACAAGGACACCTAATTCTGGTCCCATCCATACTTGCTGGATGAGAAATTGCGTAGTCTAAAAACTCTTGTAGTTTTTCTTGAAATACTCTATTCAAACGTCCCCCAGCATACGTTTCATACATCCATCTCCGGTCCATACTTATTGTCTTGACCGAATCGTCAAAAATGTACTAAAAGAATAAAAAATCAATAATCAAGCCCAATAAAAAGTGACAAAATATTAACACCTAAAATAATGAATATAATTTGATGAGAAATATTTCTGTGACGTGTATGAGAGCCAAAGGCTTTCTTTTTTTATATTAATTTTATGGAAATAAAAAATAGCGCAATTCTAATAACGAAAATTGAAGGATATGACGATATATATTGAAAAAAAAATTATAATTTTAGGTTTTGCTTTGTGACTGAGAAAGAAAAAAAAAGAGAAAAGAAATGAATAATGATGGAGATGATAATAAATGATAGTGGGATTGACAGAGTGTGCGAATTATCTTTGTACGCTTGCCAAGAAAAATCTAGAAATGGTTTGTTTACAAGTAGACCATTTTTGGTTTCTCTCTTAGAGTTGGTAGGTGCATTACATTCGAATTTCATGTTTTTCTCGTCAATTTCGGACGAAACTTTCTATATCATGATGCCACAGAAAATAAAATAAAATAATCATATAATATAATATAATATTGCTTCATATTTTATTTAATTAATTAAATTCTCACCCATACATCTAATAGAATACTTTTTATCAATCGTTTATTCATAATAATTAATATTAAGTATTATGAATAAACAATTAATGAAAAGTCTAAATATTATTTAATAATTAATTATTATATAATATTATTTGAAAAAATGGTATAGATTAATTTTTAAAAGTTGATGGTTTTTGTGCTTTTTATAAGACATAATTGTCGGGTTTTAAAGAGCAAGGAATCGAACACTATAAAATCAAAGTTGAAAGGATAATTAGTAAGAATTGGTTGATAAAGGTGTAAGTAAGAGGGAAAATGTTAAGGGAATTCTATTTGTCTGGGCAAAGAGACTAACCAGTAACCAGAGAAAGATAAAGAAATTGGATATACAGGGGAAGAAGAAGAAGAAGAAGAAGAAGAGATGCTTTAACAGACTCTCAATATCTTCTTCCTCATATCAACATCAAGACATGAGTATAAAAAGGAGGAAGAAATTGTTGGCTGTTGCAAAGTAAATAAAATGAAACAATCATTATACAATGAAAAATGTACCTCTATTGTCAGCCACTTGGCAACATTAGCAGCTGATGGATTTGATTATTTTGTAGACCAGAGTGCAAAGAAACGACTGAATCTGTAACTAATCACAGCAAAATGCATGGAGCATGTGACACTAAATATGCAAGTGCTCAAATGTTTTAAGCACAAACAAGAGAATCCACAAATAAAGCAGTACAAAGGTGAATCTTGTGATTAACACCTTGAAGATATTTACGGTTTAAAGCAGGTAGTATCCCCTTAATGTAGCATTTTATAATGTCTTGGGAATCAATTGCATAATAGCATTGAACTTAATTAACTATTGCATTCTGGAAATCAAGTCCTCTTTTGTATTCTTAGGCACCAAAAATTGAACAATGAGCAGAGATACTATGGTATCTGCAAACTTTGATAAATTTCCATTACAAACTTCTTAATAATAGGGTAAAGAACATACAAAAGAATCTCTATCATACATATTTAAACTCTCAATGTCGATAAAAAGATACTTAAAGGAGATAAAGCATATTGTATATATTAATGGATGTTCTCATCAATGAATAATAACATTTTACAACTATTGTTACCTTCATATGAACCAAACTGGTGGTTGTAAGATGATGTTATAGGAATTATATCCATCTTGCATCCATTAACTATTATAACACAACTCATGATACATGAAGATTTTGTATTTCAACTCGCAAAGTTCTAAAAATTTCCCTATATTTCTGATAATTCATTTTGAACTACTAAAAGGTACGTTGTGTAGTATTTCCCTATATTTCTGATAATTCATTTTGAACCACAGCTTTTGATATGTTCATTTAATGTAAAATATAGCAATTAACACACCAATATGTTCACCAATTTACACACATAGCCTCCTATCAATCCAATATGCTTACTTAAATACAAACATAACAATTAACACACCAATAAGTTCATCTATTTATACTTGGATCTTCTTAGCAAATGAATATGATCGTTTAATACAAAATGTGGCAAATAACCCACTAATAGGTTCATTTATTTATGCAATGTATTAAATATGATTCACATTTTCAATTCAATGCAATGAGTGATGTAGAATAGAATAGCCAGTAAGACCATCCACTGCTTACCAAATTGCCAAATAATCACTTACCCTAGAAAGGTGCAGCAATGGCAATCCAATTATTCACATATTTCTCAAAAACTTGCAGTAAAAAGGCATAAATACAAAGGGAGAGAGTTGGGGAGAAACAAATTACTAAAACACTCCATTGTCTCTGGCAACCTAAAAGACAAATAAAGCATAAGCAGACAAAACTAAAACAAACATCTTCATCAAAAGTTAATGCCATTGAACAGATAGCAAAATCAAGGAAGCAAAAAGGATTACAGCAATTATCATTTTAAAAAGCAAAAAGGATTACAGCAATACTATTTTCACTTAATGATACATAAACAATTTGGAATGGACAAAAAATGAAAATTAATATGAATTTCCTGTAATACATGCACACACAACCGAGTTTTTTTTTTTTACTTTCTCCAATGCACTGACGAAGATGTTTGTTCTCCTACCATAAGAAATCCATCCTTGTGAAGTCAAGAAAAGATAATGCATTAATAAATAAGTATTCGGAAATTTTACTCTTAAAATATGACAAGCATTCATGAAAAGTTTGTGGTTCAGCACTTACCTATTGCTTTGGGCTCCCGCTAAATAAAGCAACCCTAACAGGAAGATAACAATCCAAATGATTCAAAATGTGTGTGTGTGTGGGGGGGGGGTGTGGAGGATATACCAGCAGGCTGAGATGAAGATGGAGGTGGCGATGACGGCGGTGACCTCTCTATGAAGGCGAGAGGAGGCTGAGATGAAGATGGCGATGCTGCGATGGTGGGCGGAGATGAAGATGGTTGGTTACTGCAGAGAGGAGAAGAGAGGGAGTGGCGCAAATAGGAGACAGTGAGGATTCTGAGATTGGGTTAGGGCAGTAAAACATTTGATACATGTGCCCTTCGAAAATACCCCAAAAATTCAATTTTCTTTGTTAATTTTAAAAATATCATTTTTTCAAATATATATTTAATATATTAAAAATATACTTTATTTTTAAATAGACATAGATTATATATTTAGTATATCAAGTGCATATAAAAAACAATATTTTTTAAAAAAAATAAAAATTGTGTTATACAATATAGTTTCTTTAAAAAATCAGAATTATCTATATTTATATTTATTTTATTTTGAAGTTAAATTAAAAAATATTTTAATTATTTATATGATGATAAATATTAGACAGTAAATTAGTATAATAAAATATAATTTTATACTATTAATATGTTATACTATTAATTTTACTATTTTAATTTACAAAACACAATTCATTATATTATTAGTACTATTAGTACTGTTTATTGCTTAATAACTAATAAGTATTTATTATAACCACTAAATATGTAGATCACTTAATAAAAATATCATTTTAATTTAATAAAATATTCGTAAATTTGAATTACGAATATGATTCTATCATACTCCACTTTAAGATAATGAATTGCACAAAAAAAATTAAATACTAATTTAAAATTTTATATTAGTGATAATAACTAAAATTTAATTTGTGATTATAAATTATTAAATTAATATCAGTGTAATATATAAAATATTTAAATGAAGCTATACAAATAAATCGATTTGTTGAAATCAAAATATGCTTTAAAATAATTAAACAGATACTCAAATATATCATTCATGCTATACGATAAATGCAAGGAAATGAGATAAAATAAAATGCCTATAACGAAATTATGTAAAAAATAAAAATTAGTATTTTTTTTATATAAAATAAGTCTTCTAACTTATTTCAAATAATTATAATTTCTTTTTTGGGCTCCCGCTAAAAATTTCCTTTAAGTTTTACGACGAAAATTTACGACGGCTATTTTCTGTCTCAAATTTGCTACAGATTTGCCACCGCTTTGCGACGGATATATATATATAGTTAAATTTTATTTTTGTCGCAAATCCGTAGCAAATGGGTAGCAAATTTGCAACGAATCTGTGACCAATCTGAGACGGTAAAAATTTTTCGCAAAAATCCTCGGCGGGAGTAATCCCCGCCAACTTTAGCGACGAAACTTTGTGACGAACAAAAATCCGTCGCAGATTTATTACAGATTTGCAACCGATTTGCGATGGCTTTCTCAAAATTCCTTCAACTTGTTATTCTGTCGCAAATGCGTTGCAGATTCGTCGCAAATTTGCGACGGAAATTTTTCGTTGCAGATTTCCGTCACAAATGCCGAATATTTTTGTAGTGAAATTTGCGACGGTAATAGACGATAGCAGATCTCTGTTGCAAATTGCTTTTTTTAGTGTTTTCTACAACCAATCTGCTACGAAAAAAATTTTTGCGAAAAAATATACGCGGGTCTCTCTCCCGCCAAGTATCCGTGCCAACTTTTGCGACGATTATTTGCGATGGAATGATTTTTGTCGCAGATTTACTACGGATTTGCGACCAATTTCTCAAAATTCCTCTAACTTATCCTTCCGTCGCAGATCCGTAGCAAATTTACGACGGAAACAAGTCTGTCGCAGATATCCGTTGCAAATGCCGAATATTTTTGTAGTGTTTGGAGTGGAAGATGGTGGAAGTAAGAGGTTTGTTGGATGTGATGTTGTTATTGCCGAAATCAGGATTTTTAGCCTGACACGCCCATGAGCACGACCAAGTCTTTAGGCGTGTCAATGATTCTGTTTTCTGGATGGGTGACACGACCAGTGACATGTCACTGAGCGTGTCACAGCTTCTGTGTTGTAGTAGCATTGACACGTCCAGTGACACACCCATGTCACTGAGCGTGTCATAGCTACTGTGTTGAGGGAGGATTGACATGGCCAGTGACACGCCCATATCACTGAGCGTGTCAAAGCTTCTGTGTTGTGAGTTTAGGGCACGGTCAGGAACACGCCCGTGTTGTTGAGCGTGTCATGTGTAGAGTTTGCCCTAGTTGATTCTTAGCCTTATTATCTCATGTGTATCTTTAAGTGAGTGTGTATTATCACTTTTGGATTAGGTTTTGAAGAGATTGAGTTGCCCTAATCCAAGCGTTGGAGGATTCTTGGAAGAGGAAGTGTTTAGATTGGTGTGAGTTGCTCTTGAGGTAAGTACAAACTTACATGGTTGCATACATTTACATGACTTTGAGACTTAACACATTTGGTTATAAATTTGTTAAGTAATTTATTACATTGTTAATACATTTGATTAATGTTATGATTTGCATAATGTGAAAGATATGATGATCATTCAAAATGTATGTCCAATGCAATTGGTTATGTATACTTTAATGATGAGATGTGCAGCCATTATTGTTGGCTATAATGATGCAAATGAAATAATTGGGGCATGGTTGCCTAGTTTGATTATGAGAAATGAAATGAGAAATGAATTGTGAAAGAGATTGATAATGAGATAAATGAATTAATTGTGTGCCTAGTATGTTATTCAATTTTCAGAGTTCTGGGTTTGGCGGCATGCCTATGAATTGCTGGGCAGGTGAAAAGACCGGGTCGTAAGCTGAGCCCAGCTGATAAATATGAAAAATTATATTTTTGAGGTGAAAAGACTGGGTCGTAAGCCTCAAAAATAGTAACAGTCTAGCCGGGTTGAGGACCAAGATACTGGGGCCCTAGGGTTTAGCCGGGTTGAGGTCCAAGAGACTGGGTCTGTTACATTATCCATGGATAAATATATATATTGCCTACGGGCTTGATGAATGTGATTATGGACCAAAGCAGTAACTCTGAATTTTGAATAACATATTAGGTCCTTTTTGGGCCCATGCTTGTCTTTGTTTCAATGTGAATCATAAATGGTAAAACAATTAAATAAGATAATGAAATGTAATGTTATGAAATATAGCATTTTTTGAATATGATCTCTATTGCTTGAAAGTATGACATTGACATTGCATTAAAGCATATTGTTATTGTGGTTTGTACCACTAAGCCTATGGATTAGCGCGATTGTGGTTCATCGCGCAGGTGACAGGGTAGAACCGGAGAGTTCAGCTAGACCGAGTCGAGTCTAGACTTTGAAGTGTTGATTGTGGGCTTAAAGATTAGAGACAAACTGCCAAACATGTATAAACTTTATGTTTTGTAAACATGTATTTTGATGTATTTATATATGTAAATACCACTACATTTTCCGCTGCATAATGAATAAATGTTTTATCTAGTATAGTTTATAATATAATATGAAGTGTTTTAAGTTTTCTTATATTATTTCAGAAGAGAAAAATTGGGTTATCTAATATAAACCGTGGCACTCCTGTATACGTATATTACATGTGTAGTAGTATGTAGTATGCGTATACAGGGTATAGGGGTGTTACAATTGTTTTGGTATCAGAGCCTAGGTTTGAGATTCTCAACCTAGGTAAATTGTAAGAAAAAGAACATTTTGATTCTAACAGTTGGTTTTTAAATAAGATACATGTTTTGGTATTGGCAGTCTCTGATCTTTGATGAGGTATATTCTGCTGTGTTTGTAGATATAGGTAGTGATGGCGTCTCAGTCACGTCAGTCCATAGAAGGTAGTGCTGAGAGTGTAGCTCCTGAAGAGGGTAGAGATGAAGCTAGGATTGAGAGAGCTGGAGAGGCACTTGCTCCTATGCAAGAGAGGTCAGCTACTGATGAGGTTTCGCTGGTTTGGTTACGACATGTGGTAGAATTGTTGAGGCAAGCTCTAGTGCAGCCACCGCTACCACATCCACAAGTATCGGTGAGGCATTATGATAAATTGAGAAAATTTGGGGTTGAAGATTTCTTTGGTACTACAGATCCTGCAGTAGCTGAGCAGTGGTTGGATAGAGTTCAGAGGGTATTCATCCAGTTGCAAGCCACTCTTGAAGAGAAATTTGATTATGCTAGATCCCTTCTGCAGAAAGATGCTTATGATTGGTGGAAGATGGTTCCTCATGCTATGGATGATCCACCGACTTTATTTTATAGTGATTTTCTGCGGTAGTTTGAGCAGAAATATACTCCGAGGGAGTATAAGGATGTCAAGAAGATGGAATTTCTGAATCTTAGACAAGATAACCGGACTGTGACAGAGTATGAGGTAGAGTTCATCCGGTTGAGTCATTATGCCGGGGGGATTATTTCAAATGAGATTGACCGGTGTAGGAGATTTGAGGAAGGGTTGAGGCCCTCTATTATGTGTATCATTGCTGGTTCCCGGTATCAGGATCTTTCTCAGCTTGTTGTAGCAGCCAGAAGTGTTGAGAGAGCACAGGCTATTGCAGCAGCTGCTACTGAAGAGGAGACCAGAGTTAGGAGATCCCAGTTTGAGACAGGGTCTTCATCTATGAAGAAAGGCCAAGGAAGTTTTGTTCCAAGAGTCAGTAGAAGCCAAAGGCAGTCAGGTAGGTCAGTTCAGTATCAGAGGCAGAGACCGAGACCTACAGTTTCTGTAGCTAGTGCTCCGACTCCAGTGGTTCAGAGGTCTACTGCACCTACATGTGTCATTGTGGTAGAATACATGGGGGTGTTTGTTGGAAGATTAGTGGATCAGCTGTGTGTTTCAGATGTGGATTGCCTGACCATTTCATTAGAGATTGTCCTGAGATGCAGGAGCATAGGCAGGCAGATTCTGTAGTTTCTCGACCTAGTGTGAGAGGAGGTCAAAGTGGCAGAGGTGTTAGCAGAGGTGGTCGACCTAGGATCAGTCAAAGAGGAGGCTCTACATCCGGAGGCAGTAGGCCAGATGAGGCTGGGTCTTCTTAGTGAGTGTATGTGATGCAGAGGCAACTAGATGCTTCAGCAATCATTGCGGGTACATTTTCTTTATTTGGCATTTTAGTTCTTGCTTTGATTGATCCAGGATCTACTCATTCATATATAAGTGCATCTATCTTGCCTGTGTCTGAATTGCATTCAGAGTCCTTAGGATTTGATGTCTTGGTGACAAATCCTTTAGGGCATAGTGTGATAGTTAGCAAGGTGCATCATGATAGTTCAGTTATGGTGCAAGGTGAGGAGTTTCTTGGTGATTTGATTGAAATGCCTTTTAAGGAGTATGATTTGATCTTAGGCATGGATTGGTTGTCTAAGCATGGAGCTGTGGTAGACTGTCAAAAGAAGTGTGTTACCCTGAGAACCAGTGATGGTAGAAGTGTGATGGTATTTAGTGAACAGAGACAACTTGCATCCTTGTTTGTTTCAGCTGTTGCAGCTAGAAAGTTGATTAGAAAAGGGTGTGATGCTTATCTTGCTCATGTTGTGGATACCAGAGTAGTGGGTTCTCAACTTGATAGTATACTCACAGTTGCGGAATTTCCAGATGTTTCTTCGGAGGAGTTGCTAGGGTTACCCACTGAGAGAGAGGTTGAGTTTGGTATCGATTGTTGCCCGGTACCACTCCCATCTCTATTACTCCTTATCGAATGGCACCTACTGAGTTGAGAGAGTTGAAGGTGCAGTTGCAGGAGTTGTTGGATAAAGGGTTTGTTCGCCCTAGTGTTTCTCCGTGGGGAGCTCCTGTTTTGTTTGTGAAGAAGAAGGATGGTACTTTGAGGTTGTGCATCGATTATAGGCAATTGAACAAGGTGACTATCAAGAATAAGTACCCTTTGCCTAGGATAGATGATCTCTTCGATCAGTTAAAGGGAGCAGCAGTGTTTTCCAAGATTGATTTGAGATCAGGGTACCATCAGTTGAGAGTCAGAGCTGAAGATGTTCCTAAGACAGCTTTCCACACAAGATATGGGCATTATGAGTTTTTAGTGATGCCTTTTGGATTGACGAATGCACCTGCACCTTTCATGGATTTGATGAATAGGGTGTTTAGGCCCTATCTAGATCAGTTTTGTGGTGGTTTTCATTGATGATATTTTGGTGTATTCGCATAATGAAGAGGATCATGACAAGCATCTGCGGATTGTATTGCAGACCTTGAGAGAGAAGTAATTGTATGCTAAACTATCGAAATGTGAGTTTTGGCTTGATCAAGTGACTTTTCTGGGTCATATAGTTTCAGCAGATGGTATAAGAGTTGATCCGAGTAAAGTTGAGGCCATTATGAATTGGAGTCCACCGAAGTCTGTGACTGAAGTTAGAAGTTTTCTGGGTTTGGCAGGCTATTATCAACGTTTTGTGAAAGGTTTTTCTTTGATAGCTACTCCACTCACCAGATTACTTTGGAAGGGAATTAAATTTGTGTGGACAGACCAGTGTCAAGCAAGCTTTGAGAGTTGAAAGAAATGTTGACTCAAGCTCCTGTTCTTACTTTGCCTGTGGAAGATAAACCATATGTGATTTACAGTGATGCTTCACATAATGGTTTAGGTTGTGTTTTGATGCAAGAGGGTAAAGTCATAGCTTATGCTTCTCGGCAGTTGAAGCCGCATGAGCTTAATTATCCGACGCATGATTTGGAGTTAGCAGCCATAGTTTTTGCTTTGAAGATTTGGCGACACTACTTGTACGGGGAGAAGTGTTTCATTTACATGGATCATAAGAGTTTGAAATATTTGGGGGTTCAGAGAGAGCTTAATCTTTGTCAAAGACGATGGTTGGAGCTGAATTAAGATTACGACTGTTTGATTGATTATCATCCTGGTAAGGCAAATGTTATTGCGGATGCCTTGAGTCGGAAGTTTTTGGCAGGTTTGACTGTTTATTCGCTCTCGTTGCTTGTTGAGTTGAGAGCGTTGCATGCTAATTTTGAATCATGTGATGATGGAGCCTTGTTAGCTCAGTTGCATTTGAGACCGGTGTTGTTGGATCAGATTAAAGAGGCTCAATTAGTTGATGAGAAAATTCAGAAGATTGTTTCGGGTTGCCAGAAAGGAGAGAACCGAGATTTCTATATGAGAAAAGATGGTAGCCTTTGGTTCAAGGATAGATTGTGTGTTCTTGATGATGTAAGATTAAGAAAGATTATTTTAGAGGAAGCACATCAATCGACTTTTTCTATGCACCCTAGGAGTACTAAAATGTATCATGATTTGAAGCAACATTATTGGTGGTCAGGTATGAAGAGAGACAAGCGGAGTTTGTATCCAAGTGTCTCACTTGTCAGAGAGTAAAAGCTGAGCATCAAGTTCCAACAGGGTTGCTTCAACCTTTATCAGTGCCTGAATGGAAATAGGAACATGTGACAATGTATTTTGTGTCTAGTTTGCCATTGACTCAGAAGAAGCATGATGCTATCTGGGTGATTGTTGATCGGATGACAAAGACAACTCATTTTCTTCCAGTTTGGATGGACTATTCTCTTGAGAAGTTGGCTGAGTTGTATACCAGTGGGATAGTGAAGTTGCATGGAGTCCCAATTTCTTTAGTATCTGATCGAGATCCCCGGTTTACTTCGAGATTTTGGAAAAGTTTACATGATGCTTTGGGTTCTCGATTACACTTTAGCACTGCTTTTCATCCGCAGACAAATAGGCAGTCAGAGAGAGTGATACAGATTTTGGAGGACATGTTGAGAAGCTGTGTCATTGAATTCTCTGGAAGTTGGGATAGATTTTTGCCATTAATGGAATTTGCTTATAACAATAGTTATCAGTCTAGTATTAAAATGGCACCTTATGAGGCATTGTATGGTAGAAGATGCAAAACGCCGCTATGTTGGAATGAAGTTGGAGAAGGCAAATTGGTTGGTCCTGATTTGATTAAAGAAACGGAAGATAAAGTAAAAATAATTCGGGATCGGTTGAAAGCAGCTTCAGATCGGCAGAAATCTTATTTAGATTTGAAGAGGAGAGACATACAGTTAAATGTTGGAGATAAAGTATTTCTGAAAGTGTCTCCTTGGAAAAAGATTTTGAGATTTGGCCACAAAGGGAAGCTAAATCCTCATTTTATTGGACCTTATGAGGTATTGGAGAGAGTGGGACCAGTTGCTTATCGAATTGTTTTGCCGCCTGAGTTGGATAGAATTGACAATGTCTTCCATGTTTCTATGCTGCGGAGGTACAGATCAGATCCATCTCATGTTCTGTCCGTTGAATCTATTGAGATGAGTCCGGATCTAACTTTTGAAGAAGAACCAGTGGTTATTTTGGCACATAAAATGAAAGAGTTGAGAAATAAGAAAGTGCCACTTGTAAAGGTTCTTTGGAAGAATCATGCAAAGGAAGAGGCAACTTGGGAGAGTGAGCAAGAAATGCGAGATCAGTATCCCCAGTTGTTTCAGTATTGAGATCAGGTAATTTCGAGGATGAAATTTCTTTTTAGAGGGGAGAATTGTAATATCCCAAAGTATACCCTAACAGTTTTGGAATATTTATTGTTGTATTTGGATTAAATGTATATGTTTAAGTGGAAAGAGAAAAGAGGTAAAGAGAAGAGTGTATATGTTGTATATATGAGATATATACAACATATACAAGTCAAAGAAATAGAAGGTCAAAAGAAGATTTATTTATTTTATTAAATTAATTGAAATGGAAATTAGTAAGTGGATGAAGATTTTTATGAATATTATATTAATAAAATTGCTTGGTTGAGAATTAAAGGGAGTTTTAGTGGTTGAATGAAGAGTTGAGTGTTGACTTTGCTTTTCTCTATTCATCTTCTTCTTCTTTTCTTTTCTCCTTGGCCGGCTAGCTCCATAGCAAGAGAGAAAGTGAGATTTTGCCTTTCCAAACTCAAGATTGAAGGATGTTTCAAGTGGTCAAGTTGGAAATCTAAGAGTTTTCATCACTTTTGGTAAGTTCTCCACTTGATTATTTGGTTTTCTTCTAAGTTTTTGTTTTGAGTTTGGTGTTTGATTGTTGATGGTATGTGTATATTTGATTATGGTTTATGGGTGTGTTTAGTTAATTTTGTTTGGAGTGAAAGATGGTGGAAGTAAGATGTTTGTTGGATGTGATGTTGTTGTTGTCGGAATCAGGATTTTTAGCCTGACACGCCCATGAGCACGCCCAAGTCTTTAGGCGTGTCAATGATTCTGTTTTCTGGAAGGGTGACACGCCCATGTCACTGAGCGTGTCACAGCTTCTGTGTTGTAGTAGCATTGACACGTCCAGTGACACCCCATGTCACTGAGCGTGTCATAGCTACTGTGTTGAGGGAGGATTGACATGGCCAGTGACATGCCCATATCACTGAGCGTGTCAAAGCTTCTGTGTTGTGAGTTTAGGGCATGGTTAGGAACACGCCCGTGTTGTTGAGCGTGTCATGTGTAGAGTTTGCCCTAGTTGATTCCTAGCCTTATTATCTCATGTGTATCTTTAAGTGAGTGTGTATTATCACTTTTGGATTAGGTTTTGAAGAGATTGAGTTGCCCTAATCCAAGCGTTGGAGGATTCTTGGAAGAAGAAGTGTTTAGATTGGTGTGAGTTGCTCTTGAGGTAAGTACAAACTTACATGGTTGCATACATTTACATGACTTTGAGACTTAACACATTTGGTTATAAAGGTGTTAAGTAATTTATTTCATTGTTAATACATTTGATTAATGTTATGATTTGCATAATGTGAAAGATATGATGATCATTCAAAATGTATGTCCAATGCAATTGGTTATGTATACTTTAATGATGAGATGTGCAGCTATTGTTGTTGGCTATAATGATGTAAATGAAATAATTGGGGCATGGTTGCCTAGTTTGATTATGAGAAATGAATTGTGAAAGAGATTGATAATGAGATAAATGAATTAATTGTGTACCTAGTATGTTATTCAATTTTCAGAGTTCTGGGTTTGGCGGCAAGCCTATGAATTGCTGGGCAGGTAAAAAGACTGGGTCGTAAGCCGAGCCCAGCTGATAAATATGAAAAATGATATTTTTGAGGTGAAAAGACTGGGTCGTAAGCCTAAAAAATAGTAACAGTCTAGCCGGATTGAGGACCAAGATACTGGGGCCCTAGGGTCTAGCCGGGTTGAGGTCCAAGAGACTGGCTCTGTTACACTATCCATGGATAGATATATATATATATCGCCTATGGGCTTGATGAATGTGATTATGGACCAAAGCAGTAACTTTGAATTTTGAATAACATATTAGATCCTTTTTGGGCCCATGCTTGTCTTTGTTTCAATGTAAATCATAAATGGTAAAATAATTAAATAAGATAATGAAATGTAATGTTATGAAATATAGCATTTTTTGAATATGATCTCTATTGCTTGAAAGTATGACATTGATATTGCATTAAAGCATATTGTTATTGTGGTTTGTACAACTAAGCCTATGGCTTAGCGCGATTGTGGTTCATCGCGCAAGTGACAGGGTAGAACTGGAGAGTTCAGCTAGACTGAGTCGAGTCTAGACTTTGAAGTGTTGATTGTGGGCTTAAAGATCAGAGACAAACTTCCAAACATATATAAACTTTATGTTTTGTAAACATGTATTTTGATGTATTTATATATGTAAATACCACTACATTTTCCGCTGCATAATGAATAAATGTTTTATCTAGTATAGTTTATAATATAATATGAAGTGCTTTAAGTTTTCTTATATTATTGCAGAAGAGAAAAATTGTGTTATCTAATATAAACCGTGGCACTCCTGTATTCGGTATACATATATTACAGGTGTAGTAGTATGTAGTGTGCGTATACAGGGTATAGGGGTGTTACACTTAGTGATGCTTATCCAAGCTTCCATATACTAATGTCGATGGAGTACAATGGAACAACATATCCTCACTCACTTTTGATAGCTTTTACAATACTGCCCTTATATATACAACTTCAGATGTTGCTCTGTGTAAGCTTTTCCTAAAGACTCTAATTGGCAATGCCCAAATATGGTATAAGAACCTGGAACCGCACTCCATTTATAATTTTGGCCAATTCATCGAGCTCTTCATAAACAATTTTATGGCTTCTATTGACCCCGATCGAACCTCAATAGGCTTATTCAAAGTCATGCAAAAGCCCAAAAAAATATTGCGGTACTATGTTAATAGGTTCAATGAAATAGTGGGTCAGATTCCAAAGGTGAATTTTAAGATAGCATTAGAGGCATTAATCTGAAATAATGAATGTGCCCAATTTTCACATTCTTTGAGTAAGAATCCACCCCAAGACTTTATAGTGCTCATGGCTTGATTGTATAAATATATTCGTGCTGATGAGAATGCTCAGATATAGGAGCAGCTTCACCCTAACCATCAAAACAAATACCAAACACTTAAAACCTCCGGAGGACCTCATAAACTCGAACTGTCGAAGAAAAACTCATCCAAGTCAGATGCCCCTAGATAATTTGAACAAAACATCTATTGGCAAAGCTTTAATTCAAACTTTCTAAGACCGTCAGGCCAATGTTACCCCAACCATACTTACCTCATCACTCAAACCCCTGAATAATTCACACCTTTAACCGCTTCCAGAGCTACCATCTTGCATTGGCTCAAGCAAAACATAGAAGTAAATTACCCTCTGCCATTGAAGGACAACCCAAATAGAAATCAAGAACTGTAGCACAGTTTTCATAAGGGTCATGGCCATAAAACAAATGATTGTACTAAACTAAAGTGAGAGATCGAATGATTAATATAAGTGGGTTAATTGAAACAGTTTGTTGCTGCTACTACCGAGTAAGGTGATCAAGCTAAACCGATCTCTCAACCCTCTGCAACTCCTAAAAAGGCCCTATCTGGGGGTTTTCTCTATTATATTAAGGGAAGAGCACTATGATGTTACATGTGCTTTATGAAAATATAAGGCCAATGAGGTTTTCTCTGTTGTAGAGATTCTAAAGGCTCAAAGCCTGGTTATTACTTTTCATCCTGAAGAATTACATCAGGTGACTGACTCACACACTGATTCCCTTATAGTGGAAGCTGTAATTCAGGACTATCTGGTTCAGTGAATCTTGGTTGACACGGGTAGTGCTATAAATCTGTTCACCCAGGATGATTACAAAAAGCTCGTTTGTCACTTAATGTGCTAAAGCCTATTACCAAACCATTAGTTGGTTTATCTGGACATAAAGTTCCTGTGCGGGGATCTGCCATGCTAGATGTGCAGATGGGAGATGGTTAAATAGTAAGAGATTGTCGAGTCTGCTTTATGGTAGTATATATGAACCTTCCTTACAATGTCATTTTTTGAACAACCATTGTTAGTAGAAGTGGATGCATACATTTCAATGAGAAACCTGCTTATAAGAGTCCTAACTCATCGGGTAGTGGTAGTCATGAAAGGAAATAAGCAAATAGCCCAAGATTCTTATGCAGTCCTGCTTAAGGATGCAAGCATGGTGCTCCCAGTGGATTCTCTCAATCTTTTTGACGACTTAAAATCTCGTGTTGAGCCTGTAGACATGCTGAAAGAGATAAAGGTTGGAGAAGACAGAACATTTAGGATTGCGAGTTCTTCTGGGCATGAGAAGGAGGTTGCCCTGACTCAAGTCTTAAAAGAACACCAAGATGTCTTTGCCTAGGATTCAATTGATGTTAAGGGCATTTCACCCGAGCTTATGGTCCATGAGCTCCATGTCAATCCCAAGGCTACCCTAGTGAAGTAGAAGAAAAGAAACTTGGGACCAGAAAGGTAGTTAACTGCAGAATAGGAGGTTGAAAAAAGCCTAAAAATGGGCTTCATCAAAGAGGTTTTATTCCCGGACTAGTTATCCAATGTGGTGTTGGTGAAAAAACCCAATGGCAAATGTAGAATGTTCATAGACTTTACTGACCTAAGAAAGACATGCCACAAAGATTCATACTCTCTCCCTAATATAGATCACCTTGTCGACTCTTCAACGGGCTATGCAGAGTACAGTTTTGTTGATGCTTCATCTAGCTATCATCAAATCCTTTTTAAAGTGGAAGACTAGAGAAAAACTTCTTTCATAACAATAAAGTGCAGTTATTATTATAGAGTCATGCCATTCAGCTTGAAGGATGCAGGCCACATATTAGAGGCTAGTTAACAAACTCTTTTAGAATCAGATAAGCTTGGTTGTTGAAGTATATGTAGATGATATGATTATCAAGTCTTGAACCTCAGCCGAGCACCCTAGCGATCTAGCAGAAGTCTTTCCAATACCCAGGCGAGCGAACATGAAGCTCAGTCCAGAAAAGTGTGCCTTTGGAATTCAGTCCAAAAAATTCCTAGGTTTTATTATATCAGAGAGAGGCATCAAAGCTAATCCAGAGAAGATATATGCAGTGCTAGAAATGGAGCCACCCAAGAAAATTAAGGAAGTGCAGAAATTAAATGGCAAAATTACTGCTTTGGGAAGGTTCATATCATGCTCGACAAAGAGATGCTTACCATTTTATAAGCTCCTGAAGAATGCCAACAAACCTTTATAGAGCTAAAACAATTCTTGAGCTCACCACCTCTACTCAGCCAACTAGTTTAAGGCGAAGTTCTTTATTTATACATCTCAGCATCGCCCATAGCTATGGGCTCGGTCTTGATTATAGAAGAGAATGGCCAACAATATCTAATTTACTATGCCAGTCATGCCTCCCATTACAGAAGCTAGCCTTGGCTCTCCGAGTGGCTTCAGAGAGACTTCTTCCATACTTTGATGTGCATACCATCATTGTGTGTACTAATTCATGTTTAAAGAAAATTCTTCAATGGCCAGAGACCTCAGGGCGCTTGACAGAATGGGCATCGCGATTAGGTAGATCTGATATTAGATACGAGCCCAGGTGGGCTATGAAGGCATGAATTTTAGCAGACTTTGTCACAGAGTTGTATGAACAACCTTTTAAGATAGCCCCTAAAGAAGCATGGGTTCTTAATATAGATAGAGCCTCAAGTGTTGAAGGAGTTGGTATTTGAGCATTCTTCAGAAGTCTGGGCAAAATACAAATTAGATATTTTGTAAGGCTTAACTTCACAGCTTCAATCAATGCAGCAGGGTATGAAACTATCTGCTTAAGGCTGAGGCTTGTTTTAGAAGTTTGGCCCAAGTCCTTACAAATATTATCTGACTCTTAGTTAGCAGTTAGTCAATTAATTGAGAAATATGAGGCTCGAGAACCAAGCATGGTTCATTACAAAGAGCACGTAGCCGAACTCTTATCAGCTCTGGAGAAGAATAGTTGCTCATAGGAGATTCACAAAATCGTACGTGTAGAAAATGAACAGGCCAATAGGCTAGCTAAAGCCACTGCCATCGGGGAGGGATTCCCCGAATAGGGAGTTCTCTTTGAGGTTATTCAGAACCTGAGTTACGAAACTTTACTAATAATGATAGCAGGGGTGGAGACTTTCGATTTACAAATTTCTTAATTCTGGTGAGTTTCTAGGGGATCCGGTGAAGCTAAGAAGATTGTTAGAAAGTAGCTTATATTCCATTCATGATGAGCTCTTATACAGAAGGTTATTTTCTCATCCATAGAGCAGATGCGTATCTAAAGACAAAGGTAATTATTTATCGAGGGAGATTCATGAAGGAATATATGGAGGCCATGAAGAAGCCTGAGCCATAGCTCGAAAAGAACTGCGATAAGGTTACTTTTGGCCATCTATGGATGTTGATATAGAAACTTTAGTTGAAAAGTGCAAGATATGCCAGAATTATGCCAACCTGCAACACCAGCCTCCAATCAAGCAAAGACCCATCAAGAGACCATGGCCATTTTCTCAATGGGGAATGGACATTCTAGGTCCCTTTCCCCAAGCCACAGCTCAAAGAAAGTTTTTAGTTGTTACAGTCGACCTTTTCACTAAATGGGTGGAAGCAGAACCTCTTGCCTCCATTACTCAGGGTGCAATCATTAAATTCTTTAAAAAGGCAATCATTATAATGTTCGACATCCCTCACACTTTAATTACTGACAATGATAAATAGTTTGACTGCAAATAGTTCAAGAAATATTGTATTAAGCTTAAAATTGATCTCTAGTTCACCTCGGTTTACCATCCTCAGACTAACGGTTAGGCCGAGGTCACAAACTAAACAATCTTGATAGGGTTGAAAAAAGGACTTGACGAAGCCAAAGGTTTGTTGGCAGAAGAGTTATAGAATGTTTTATGGGCTTACTGTACATCCCTACGGACTGCTACTGGAGAAACCTCCTTTGCATTGGCTTATGTCACTGAAGCAATCATCCCTGTAGAGATTGGACTTCCATCAGCCAGAGTCCTTAATTTTTTTAGAGGAGCAGGAATCAGATTCTAGGTCCAACCTCGACATACTAGAGTTTAAAAGGGAGCAAGCTGGCATTAGAGCTGAGGCCTACAAAACTCGAGTCGCCAATTTTCATAACAAAAGAGTTCACCATAAGCAGCTGACCAAAGGAGACTTGGTTTTGAGAAGAACCAGTTTTACACACGGATATGGTAGGCCAGGAAAGCTTAGAGCTAACTGGGAAGGACCCTATAGAGTTGTCGAGGTGCTTAGGGGAGGTGCGTACAAACTGCACAACACAGATGGCAGAGAGATGCCAAGAGCCTAAAATGCTCACAACTGAAGAAAGTATTTTCAATAAGTCCCTCTAAGTGGTGATTTTCATTGTAAACTTTTGTATTTTCACTTTTCATGTATTTTTCATATATGTAAGTAATACTTGTATATGTACACATGAAAGACAAGAAAGTGAAAAAGGGGGCAGCTTCAGAGCTCCCATATAAGTGCTACAATTCAATACTTGACTAAAATGAGTTCACATGTATGAACACATAAACACCGAGCAGTCCAACTCACAGTACTTATAAATAGATAAATAACATATCGTGTAGCTCACAGTACCTCGCACACCTAGCATTATAATGCCTCAGTCGTACATTGATTAGCACATATCATGCAGCTCACCATGCCTCACATAACAAGCCTTACAGTGCCATAGTCGTATAGATTCTCGGCACTTACCATGAAGATCACCGTGCGGTAGCCGTACATTAAGCTTTTAGCACTAGTCATGCAACGAGCTTTGAGCACTTCATAAATTAATTTTGATAAAGATTTGGATAAATTGAATACTACATATCATTCATTTCAAGGAACTATATATAACTGATTACATTATGAACTAATAGCCCTTCAATTGCAATAAATTTATTTTGATAAAGGTTCGGATAAATTAAATACTTTATATTATTCATTTCAAATTGCAAAATTACAAGTATGAAAATGTCGACCTTTACATCAATTACATACCGTCATTAGTGTAACCTCTCATATCAATGAAAAAGGTTAGCAAAGATAAAAAATGCAAATCTCCATACGAAGTGTAGACCCTTAATTTTTGACCCAGTCTGGTCCAATATATTTTAATTAGTCCAAAATAATTTTTGTGTTGTCCAATATATTTTAATTAGTTTAAAATAATTTTTATGGTATCTTGATTAATTTTAATATTTATTTTAGTAAAAAATGGTGAAGTGAATAAAAAATTAAAAAAATAAAAAATAACAAAAAATATCGGCGACGAAAAAATCAGCCCCGAAAGTCAGCACGGGCCAGTGGGCATTTCGCCCCCAGAACTTTCCTGCGGGCAAAATGGCCCGCAGGCCAGTTTTGTCCCCACTGCGGCAGCTTTTTTTCGCCAGCGCAATTTTTCTGTAGCAGTTTTTTTTCTCCAGCGCAATTTTTCCGCAGCAGTTTTTTTTCGCCAGCGAAATTTTTTCGATGCAAATTTTTCGAAACCTAATACAATTAGGTTTCAGTTTTTTTTTCTTAATGAATATTATGTTCTGTGAATAACTAGGAATGAACCATAAAATTCTTCTATAAATAAGACCAAAAACAACACAAAGGGGGGAGGAAAAAAAGGAAGAAATCAGACAGAAGCTTGGAGGAAAAATTGGATCCGAAACTAAATAGGAAAGAGGTGAATCAATATGATTTTTTGAGAGAGCAGAAAAACAATTCAAGCAATTCAAAGGTAGCAAAGCTTGTCTTTGTTTTTGTTCATCTAAGAAGAAATTTTGGAGGAACCACAAACGGAGGTATGCATCAATTGTTTAAATTCTATTTTTCACAGTAGCTAAATCATCTCATTCTTTCTTTTAATTCAAAAACTTTAAAACCTCAATTCACTTTTTCTAAGGTTTAAAAATCTTAATTCGTTGCTTTGTTTTCTAAAAAGTTTAAAGTTGTTAGTTTTGTTTCTTCAAAACCCCAAAACCCTAATTTGCTTTCCAAATTATCAAAATCCCAAATTGAGTTCTGTTTCTTCCCAAAAGCCCTAAAAACTTCTTTTTTACTTTTATAAACTTTAAATCATTTTGTTTAATTTCATAAAACTTCATAAAATTATCAATTGTTTTTCCAAATTCTAAAAATTAACTCATTACCCGAAACCCTAATTTAAAAATCCTAAAACCCTAATTCAATTCCAAAACTCAAAACAATGAACCCTAACCCCTTTAAAACCTTAAATCCTAATTTTTTCTAAACCCTAATTCTTTAAAATTTTAAAAATCATATAAACACAAATATTTAATTTTACACAGTAAGCTTAAAACAAAATACAATGAGTAACTGTAAGTCATAAATCTAAGTATTTTAAAGTGTCCAAACCCTAGTTTCATGATTTCACCATTCAAACACTAATTTGGTTAATCAAAGAATTTTATCAACCTTTTAAAACATAAAACCTTAATCTATTTTAATTCCTTTAAAAACTCACAGTAGCCTAATTCTACAAATTTCAAAACCTTAAACACATGAAATAAAGAACCCAAAATGGAAACAGTAGCCATAATTTAGATTTTTATTTGCCTTATTCAATTCTATCTTTGATTATGCTTTGATTTATTTTATTTAAGTTCAATGCTTGGTTTACTTAATTTATCATGGATGGATGTTTACTTTCTATTGATATTTAATACCTTTGATGAATGATTTATTTATGATGAATGGTTATTTACTTTTATCAATTTATTTTGATTTCCAAATGTTGTAAGAGGTATGTTTCCACTTGGTGGGTGCCTCATTAGTTAAATATCATGTAATTTAAATTGCTTTTCTATTTTAGAACCAATGTAAAGGACATGTTTCTACCTTTCGATGGGTGTCCTATTTAGGCATGAGATGTAAGGACATGTTTCCATCCTTAGATGGGTGTCCATTTATTTGCTTTATTTGGACATTGCTTTGATTTTAATATAATGATGCTTTCTTTCAATTATTGTGTGTAATATGGATAATATTATTATACTTAAGAATTTTATAATATTAAGACCTGTAAAGAAGGCTAGTTCCATTGAACCGGGCGTTGTGGGGGGTGCTGGACCATTTCTCACCTTCCCCACTCGTACCCAACTTTCTGAACCCATTAGGGGGTTGGGGATTCCTTAGGAATTGAGTCATCCACCCCTTTCTTTTTTCGCAGCCTGTCCGGGTGGCAACTCCATTTTCTCTGGACTTAGGTCTGTGTTCTCTAAAGCTCCGAGCCTAAACAGTACCGAAGTTGCAAGAATCATTCCACCGGGAGTGGGGGTGATAATTCCTACTCACAGTGGCGACTCCACTGGGGATAAGAGAAGTTGATCCCGTTGGTCTTTATATTATTCTGTTCTTTCTTATAATGATATTATCCATTGCATCATATTAGATTGCATCGTGTGCGTGAGTTAGAACGCCCGTGTTGGCTTAAATCATGGCTTATTTGGTTAAACATAGTCAAACAACAAAAAAAGGCTTAGGTTCTCATAGCCTCATACTATTTGGAGTCATGAAGTATAGTCTTTGGATAAAAAAAGGCTTAGGTTTTACCCCAAATGCATGTTGTTTGACTATGATTAATTGATCTTGGCTTAAATCATGGCTTATTTGGTTTGTTCTTTTTCTAATATGACCTAAGTATATTGTAAGCTCAAAATAAATTTTTCTTTAAAGCCCAAAAGATCAAAACTATTTTCAAAACTTTTCAAGACGGTCTTTAGACATAAAAACTTTCTAAAATTCTTTTGCTCATGGCCCAAATACTAAGCCCAAAATCCTTTTTTTCTAAGATCTTTTTACAATGGGCTTAGAAATAAAATTATTTTCATCCAACCTTTTCTTACAAAGAGCTTGCAAAATATTTAGGTCAATTACAAAATACCAAAAATCAATTGTGAGCCTAGTTTATACTAAGAATAATTAATCATGGGCTTGTTTTCGGCATGAATCATTAGTTACTTTTTCAAGTGAGAAATCTATCTATAATAAACCTCTTAATTTAGTTTTAATCCAATATAGCATAAAAGCTACTATAGTTGATTGAATGGATTAAAACCTAATTAATGGGAATTACTATGAATGAATTTCCATTTTTGAAAATATAACTATTGGTTGAAACGTCCAAGGGAAATATTCAAAAAACAAGATACCCCATGTTGGTATTTTGTTAACCATATACCTAGGAAACGAGACTCGCCATTCGTGTGTGGATGTTATAAGGTCGGAAGGAACATCCTATTTGTCCTTGTTTGTTAGTTGTTCGTGCATACATGCATACATGCATACATTTGCATCTCATAACATTGATCCTCTCTGGCTCACAGCCCTGGATTACGACAGTTCAAAAGCTTACAACAATCTGACCTATGTCAGAGATGAAGTATCTAGCAACAATTCAATCACTTGCTCACCAAAAACAATGGATCCCGAACAAATTCAAAGAATGGTGGATAATGCCCTCAACGCCAAGATGGAAGAAATAAAAGAGGCCCTAGCTGAGACCATGAAGAACCAATTGACTGCAATCTTAGGAAATAATGCCAAAGCATCTGCTAGCACCAAGAAAGTAGCTTTTGATGATGATAAGGTGGTCATTGATGATGATGATTGGGATCAATACTATAAGATCTTCAAGACAAAAAGGAGCCAAAGGTTGTTGAGAAGGCAACTATTGAAAAGACCGAAACTTCTAATGTTGAAAAGATGATTGTTGATTTAGAAAAGAAATTTGAGAAGAAACTAAAAATCGAAGAGATGTCCGAAGTTGACAAATTATTTGAGCTAAATGAAGAAGTCCCATACAAGTTCAAGATGCCATCTTTCGCAAAGTTTTATGGAACCGGAAATCCTCATCTCCATGTGAAGCAGTATATCACTGCCATGCAGTCTGCCCGAGCTACTAAGGCTCAAACTCTAAGGTATTTCATGCTCTCATTAGATCCTGTTGTCCAAAATTGGTTCAATACCTTAGATGATGGAACACAAAAGAGTTGGGATCTGTTGTACAAGGCTTTCATTCAGCAATATGGGTACAATGTTGAAATGGAAGTTACCTTAATGGAAGTTGAGTCCATTAGGCAACGACCAAATGAAAGTTTTGTGGACTATGTGAAGAGATGGAGAAACAAGGCCACTTTGCTCAATGAATCTGATCAAATAAGGATGATCGTGAGAGGTGTCCTGCCCAATCTCCTTGAAAGAATGTCTCACACCCTTATAAGGGACTTCAAAGATCTTCTCAAAGCTGGTCTATAAATTGAAGGGTGGGAAAGGGAGAAGAATCACTTTTCAATAAGAAGGAATGAGAAAGGGAATTATCAGCCTAGCAATCAAAGCACGCAAAAAGAAGTTGATGTTAATGCGACCGGTCAAGGAAATAAAAGACAATTCTCAGAATTGGGTATACCTCTATCTTGGGGTTTTAGCAAGCTGCAAACGAAAGGGTTGTTACAACTGTTAGCTCCTCGACCGTTACATAATCCACTACCACCAAACTTCAATGCTGAGGCCTTATGTCAATTTGATCAAATGAGAGGGCATGAAATAGATAAATGTGCTCGTCTAAGGCATGAGATCCAAGAATTGATTGATAGTGGCAAGCTACCCGAGCCAGATAAGCCCAATACTAAGAACAACCCTTTGTATAAATTTGGAAGAGTGCCACTACCAGCAACCTTCATGGTGGGAAAAGGACTGGAAGAAGATTTTGTCTTATCCTCTTTTCAAGATGGAAATATTGAAGATTTGAAAGGAAAAGAAGCTTAAACTCAATGAACTTTCCTTAGCTTGAATGTTGCTTTTCAATTTTACTTTTTTTAATATTTAATTGAAACTATCGTGTTTTTCAAATTTAAAGTTACTTGAAATAAATTTCTGTCATCAAAATTTTTGTTGGTCTTTGTTCATTTTTGTGCTCAACCGATGAGGAATCTAGCTTGATGTTTATAAATTAATGTGTCTAGGCATCATGACTTGAATGACTTTACTAGATGAGTGAATTACTCTATAGCATCGAGTTGTGTATGCTTACTTAGAGAGGGCTCCTTCTTAATTATCTTTGTCTAGGTCCTAGTCAGTCTTAGAACATGCTTAGACAAACTTTCGAGGTAAAATTGAACTCTACTTATTTAAGGGATAAATGATCAAGGCATTTTTTGGATTAGCCAACAACTAGTATCCACCCTATTAAATATCAATCCCTAGTTGTCCCGTTGAGCCTTCATAAAATTTTAGCTTTCTTTTCATTGACTTACAAACCCCAACAACCTACCTTGAGCTGTTGTGATACTTTTGACAAGTCTTATGATCACTAAGATGAAGAGGCATGAAGATAGTTGAAGTTCTCAAAACCATAAAGATAGTTGAAGTTCTCAAGACCATAAGGGTAGTTGATGTTTTCAAGACCATAAGGGTAGTTGAAATTCTCAAGACCATAAGGGAAGTTGAAGTTTTCTTAATATCTTCAATATATCAAGATGACATCAGGGTAACAAATGATTTATCCCTATTAAAGAATATTTATGTCACTCCACTCATCCATTATTGGAAACCCAAGTTGGTACAAACAAGACAACTCTGTTTGAGCTAGAATCAAAAAGAAAGAAAGAAATAAAGAAAAGAAAGAAAAAAGAGAAAAAAGAAAGAAAAGAAAGAAAAAAAGAGAAGAGAAAGAAAACAAAAGAAAGAAAAAAGAGAAAGAAAAAAAATAATAAAAAGAGAAAGAAAAGAAAAAAGATAAAACCTAAAAAGGCCGTTCAAAAAGCCAACTGAGTTCTCTTTTATCTAAGACAACAAAAGGCTTCCATTTGGTTTATAAGGACATTTTTTTGAATTGGTTCAACCCAATTAAAGATTCAATCAAAAAGAGAAAAGATCATTCGGTTCTTGAAAGTTTTGTACTTGGCAGTCCTATAAGGGAGAAGGACAAAATGATAAAATGCTCAAAGAAAGAAAAGAGTGAGAAAAATAAAAAGAAAGAAAAGGGAGAAGAAGAAAAGAAATAAAGATTGTCCTAATCAAGATCCAGATTAATGCCAAAAAGATAGAAGGAATTTGGAGTCTAGAAAGATTGCTCTCAACTGTCTAAAGTTCCAATAAGAAATTTGTAGTGTGAAGGTTTGTCCATTGTGTCTCATCAGCTCCTATCTCAAAATGGCCTTCATTTAACCCATGTCCCTCATAGACCCCATTTCAAGCCTATCAAAGACCTGTTGATCACTCATGGTAGGTAGAGTCTATTAGTGGAGATAGTTTGGATAAGCATGCATATGAGATAGACAATATTTAAACTCAAATGAGACCTTTGGCCAAGTAATGTGTATGTGCCTATCTGAAGTGCAACAATTCTTGCTTGAATAGAAATGATTCCCGAATTTAGTACTGTAACTAGGGTTGTCATGTTATAGATATGTTAATTTGGAAAAATCAAGTCCTGAGGTGCATTGACATTAATTTGGCAAAGCCAACATTTGATTTCAAAATAAAAAAATCAAAAAAATAAAAATAAAATAAAAAAGAGTTTGGTCATATAAAGACTTCAAGTTAAGGGAAGTATGTTAAACCTCCAAATGACACATTGGGCAAAGGAAATGATTATTGGCAAGGTCATGAAGAAGCTATCAACTGACATGATGAAGCATAGTTTAAAAAGGATGTATCCCTGACTCTGCTGCTTAGGGTCTCCACCACTCATGTTTTCAACATCTTGAAGGTAAAAGCCATAAATGCAAAGCTTTCGATCATTCCAATGCAAGACTTGAACGAGAGTCAAAAAGGAACCAATGAGAACACTTCTGCTAATCACCTCGGCCTATGAGTCGATGGAATGACTGTAAGTATTATTCATGCATATCATGCATACATGAGCATATCACATTGCACTTTCTTGTCTTGTGTTGTCTATTCCTTATCAAAATGAACAGAAAACACCCTGTGAAGTAAAGAATCAAAAGAAGATGTCAAATTAGGTGGGCATGGAAAGCCTATTGCTTGAGAAAGCTCCAGTAATGTTGCAAAGAGAAGCAATGCGTGCTTATAAAAAGAACTAGACAAGAAAAACATCAATCAAAGCTGGCATGAAAGAAAAAATCCTTGGGGGGCAAGGAGAGGATATGAAAGCCAACTAAAAATAGCTGAATTTTTGCAAAAAGGAAGAACAAAAGAATGGAACATTAGAACTATCAAAAGAATGATGACGCAAATGACAAAAGATCAGTCTAGCTAGAAGAGCTGAAGCCAATATAAGACCTAATTCCAATGATGAAGATCCAATTTCAAAGGGCGAAGACCCGAAGTTTAAAGGATGAAGATCCATTTTCAAAGGTGAAGACCTGATTCCAAGGATGAAGATCCAATTTCAAAGGGTGAAGGCCCGAAGCCTAAAGGATGAAGATCCACTTTCAAGGGTGAAGACCCGATTTCCAAGAATGAAGATCCATTTTCAAGGGTAAAGACCCAATCTCCAAGGATGAAGATCCATTTGTAAGGGTGAAGACCCGATCTCAAAGGATGAAGATCTGTTTTCAAGGGTGGAGACCCGATCTCAAAGGATGAAGATCTATTTTCAAGGGTGAAGACCCGATCTCAAGGGATGAATATTCATTTTCAAGGGTGAAAACCTGATCTCAAAGGATGAAGATTCATTTTGAGGGTGAAGAACCACCATGCATAGAATAGCCGGAGCAGTCAAACTCCTCAACTGAAAAAAGGTTAGTCAAACTCAATCTCGGGTCCAAGTACCCAAATCCCAATCCAATTTAGGATCGAGTATCCAAATCCAGTTAGGATCGAGTATCGAAATCAAGTTAGGATCGAGTATCCAAATCCAATTTAGGATCGAGTATCCAAATCCAGTTTAGGATCGAGTATCCAAATCTAGTTAGGATCGAGTATCCAAATCAAGTTAGGATCGAGTATCCAAATCCAATTTAGGATCGAGTATCCAAATCCAGTTTAGGATCGAGTATCCAAATCCATTTAGGATCGAGTATCCAAATCCAGTTTAGGATCGAGTTTTCAAATCCAGTTAGGATCAAGTATCCCAATCCAGTTTAGGATCGAGTATCCAAATCCAGTTTAGGATCGAGTTTCCAAATCCAGTTAGGATCGAGTATCCCAATCCAGTTTAGGATCGAGTATCCCAATCCAGTTTAGGATCGAGTATCCAAATCCAGTTAGGATCGAGTATCCAAGTCCATTTAGGATCGAGTATCCAAGTCCATTTAGGATCAAGTATCCAAATCCAGTTAGGATCGAGTATCCCAATCTAGTCTAGGATTGAGTATCTGAATCTAGTTTAGGATCGAGTATCCAAATCTAGTTACGATCAAGTATCCAAATCCAGTTTAGGATCGAGTATCCAAATCCAATTTAAGATCGAGTATCGAGTATCCAAATCCAGTTTAGGATCGAGTATCCAAGTCCAGTTAAGATCGAGTATCCCAATCCAATTTAGGATCGAGTATCCAAATCTAGTTTAGGATCGAGAATCCCAATCTAGTTAGGATCGAGTATCCCAATCCAATTTAGGATCGAGTATCCAAATCCAGTTAGGATCGAGTATCCGAATCCAGTTTAGGATTGAGTATCCGAATCCAGTTAGGATCGAGTATCCAAGTCTAGTTTAGAATAGAGTATCCAAATCTCTCAGGTCCAGAACCCAAAACCTCAACCGTCTCAAAAATTAAGTCTTATTGCTTTTCACTCTCTTTCACTAAAGTCTCAGATCATTCAAGCAGTGGGCAAACTGTAGACCCTTAATTTTAGACCCAGTTCGGTCCAATATATTTTAATGAGTCCAAAATAATTTTTGTGTTTTCCAATATATTTTAATTAGTCCAAAATAATTTTTATGGTATCTTGATTAATTTTAATATTTATTTTAGTAAAAAATGGTGAAGTGAATAAAAAATCAAAAATAATAAAAAAATAACAAAAAAATCTGCAATGGAAAAATCAGCGAAGAAAAAATCATCGCCAAAAGTCAACACGGGCCCGTGGGCATTTCACCCGCAGGAGTTTCCTATGGGCAAAATGGCCAGCAGGCCCGTTTCGCCCTGCGGCAGCTTTTTTTCGCCAACGCAATTTTTCCACAGCAGTTTTTTTTATCCAGTAAAATTTTGCCGACGCAAATTTTTTGAAACCTAATACAATTAGGTTTCAGTTTCCTTTTCTTAATGAATATTATGTTCCATGAATAACTAGGAATGAACCATAAAATTTTTCTATAAATAAGACCAAAAACAACACAAAAGGGGGGAGGAAAAAAGGAAGAAATCGGACAGAAGCTTGGAGGAAAAATTGGATCTGAAACTAAATAGGAAAGAGGTGAATCAATCTAATTTTTTGAGAGAGCAGAAAAACAATTCAAGCAATTCAAAGGCAGCAAAGCTTGTCTTTGTTTTTGTTCATCCAAGAAGAAATTTTGGAGGAACCAACAAACGGAGGTATGCATCAATTGTTTAAATTCTATTTTTCACAGTAGCTAAATCATCTCATTCTTTCTTTCAATTTAAAAACTTTAGAACCTCAATTCACTTTTTCTAAGGGTTAAAAATCTTAATTTGTTGCTTTGTTTTCTAAAAAGTTTAAAGTTGTTAGTTTTGTTTCTTCAAAACCCCAAAACCCTAATTTTCTTTCCAAATTATCAAAATCCCAAATTGAGTTCTGTTTCTTCCCAAAAGCCCTAAAAACTTCTTTTTTGCTTTTATAAACTTTAAATCATTTTGTTTAATTTCATAAAACTTCATAAAATTATCAATTGTTTTTTCAAATTCTAAAAATTAACTGATTACCCGAAACCCTAATTCAAAAATCCTAAAACCCTAATTCAATTCCAAAACTCAAAACAGTGAACCCTAACCCCTTTAAAACCTTGAATCCTAATTTTTTCTAAACCCTAATCCTTTAAAACTTTAAAAATCATATAAACACAAATATTTAATTTTACACAGTAAGCTTAAAACAAAATACAATGAGTAACCATAAGTCATAAATCTAAGTATTTTAAAGTGTCCAAACCCTAGTTTCATGATTTCACCATTTAAACACTAATTTGGTTAATCAAAGAATTTTATCAACCTTTTAAAACATAAAACCTTAATCTATTTTAATTCCTTTAAAAACTCACAGTAGCCTAATTCTACAAATTTCAAAACCTTAAACACATGAAATAAAGAAATTAAAATGGAAACAGTAGCCATAATTTAGATTTTTTATTTGCCTTATTCAACTCTATATTTGATTATGCTTTGATTTATTTTATTTAAGTTCATTGCTTGGTTTACTTAATTTATCATGGATGGATGTTTACTTTCTATTGATATTTAATACCTTTGATAAATGATTTATTTATGATGAATGGTTATTTACTTTTATCAATTTATTTTGATTTTCAAATGTTGTAAGAGGTATGTTTCCACTTGGTGGGTGCCTCATTAGTTAAATATCATGTAATTTAAATTGCTTTTCTATTTTAGAACCAATGTAAAGGACATGTTTCTACCTTTCGGTGGGTGTCCTATTTAGGCATGAGATGTAAGGATATGTTTCCATCCTTGGATGGGTGTCCATTTATTTGCTTTGTTTGGACATTGCTTTGATTTTAATATAATGATGCTTTCTTTCAATTATTGTGTGTAATATGGATAATATTATTATACTTAAGAATTTTATAATATTAAGACCTGTAAAAGAGGCCGGTTCCAATGAACCGGGCATTGTGGGGGTGCTGGACCATTTCTCACCTTCCCCACACGTACCCAACTTTCCAAACCTATTAGGGGGTTAGGGATTCCTTAGGAATCGAGTCATCCACCCCTTTCTTTTTTCCCGGCCCATCCGGGTGGCGACTCCATTTTCTCTAGACTTAGGTTCGTGTTCTCTAAGGCCCCGAGCCTAAACAGTGCCAAAGTCGCAAGAACCATTCCACCGGGAGTGGGGGCAAAAATCTCCGCTCACACCGAGCTAATAAAGCTCTCTACCAAGCTTGCATAGCTCTTTATCGAGCTATTCATAAAAATAAAAATAAAAACCAACAACGTATAAATAAAATAAGGGAAATTAGCTAATACAACTTAAATCCTTTAAGGAGTTGTCTGGTTAAGCTCTATAAAAACCTTACAAAAATAAAAAGAGATAAAGTTAAATGGCCTTGCCCTAAACCTCATCAACTCTATCTTGAACTTCGCCCTCCTCATCCTCATCCAGGTTGATTGCCTTATCAAGAGCCTAATCGGGATCTATATCAAACACCCAGTCATAATCTCATTATGGAGATCTCTTCTTCAGCTTAGCTACGATGAGCTCATGGAACTTCATAATTCTATAGGCTATCCGGTTGTTTCATCTTGTCTTTGAGCTCGACCAAAGCTTCCTATTCTTTAGCCAATGACTTTGTGTAATGGACATGTCACCCTTCACTTGTTTGAACTCCTAATTTCCCATTTCATCAACTTGGTGATCGGCCTTGATAGCATTTTCTCTGCCTTAGCTAAGCGCCGCTCAATCTCCATTTGTCTTTTCTTCAAAGACTCGAGCTCATCCTTCATTTTACTGTAGCTCGCCACCACCCCAGTGTACCGATCCCCTATACTCTGGCACATTAGGTCAAACTACATAAGCAATATACTATTTAATATAGATTGTAAAGCCGGTATGAACAAATCACATTCTGAACCATCATTACCTTGGTCTCTGTGGCACAATACGTTTATAGGAAAGTCTTCAGGCTCATATTGTCAAAGCGCTTATTTTCTGGAGGTACATTCCTCAAGTACTCTCTGCTAAAATAACTGATCTTCGGCTCTTTAATAGAAAAGTCATCGCCATTTCCTTAATAGAAAACTTTATAAAGACTGTGTTTCTTCAGTCAAAGCTCATAAGGAGGTTTCCCCTCCTCTACATTTGGTAAGGATGAGGTCACCTCTATCGTCGGCCTCTCCAGAAGCTTGGCTCACCAGCACCAATGGCATGCTACTATCCTCCCCCTTCTTTTGGAGGGCTCCCCGCCATTTCCTCTAAAAGGAGAGTTGGCACTCCTCCTTTTATCCCTAGCAACTACTCGGGCAGCCTACTGTACTTCAGCCTTTGCCTTTTGGATCACCTTCACATGATCCTTCATTCCTCCTTTCTCCATTTCTATACAAAAATAAACAATGAGAATATTATTACAGAATAAATTTACCAGAAAATAAAATGGAGGCTTTACTAACTTGATCTTCAGGGCGCGAATGAATCAAATCTTTCCTGGTAGGAAAAAATCTAGCAATTAGATGCAGGACATTCAACTTCTCTCTTTGAATGTCCTATGCTATCTTATCAAAGATAGCTCGATCATCAGCATGTCTTAATATTCGACCATGTTCCACCCCGACTCCACTTAGTAAGACATTCAAACCCTTTAGTTTTCTCTAATATAAAAAACCTAACCTTCCAACTCTTTATAGAATCCAGCTTTCCTGTGAATAGTATGAGTTTTGGCCGAGCCCGGATGAATAAAAAATCCTCATCTAATTTCGGCCAAGAGCACCCTGGGAGAAGCTTCCACGCTTAGCAGCTTGTTAAGCAGCTCGAACACCACCACGATTTGTCAGGCGTTCAAACTAAGCTATCCCAGAGAAATACCGTTAATATTTAAGAACCTTGTTAGGAATGGGCAAAGGGGAAATCGAACTCCTGCCCTCAGATTCTCTTTATATATTATTATTTGACCCACTCTAAGGATATTGTGACCCCATATACTATTCTCGAGCAGCAGCGCCTTGTGATCCGTAGGTATTTTATACTTCTCTTGGATGCCCACTATATCTTCCTTGGTCAAGGAGCATGAGATATCCTTGACACGAGCCTGGTCGATAGTACCTCGAATGCTAAAGCTATCCTCTTCTTCCTCCTTATCTATTAGAGTGAGATGGGTTGTCATCGTTCTACCCTCCATGACTTTAGCTGCCTTAATATTTATCGAGCTTTCTCCTTTAGATGAGCTCCCAACATTCTTACTAGACCTAAAAGAGTTGCTATATTGTTCATACTCCTTACTCACTCTCTATTCATCTATAGACACATGCTTACTCTCTGAACTCATTCTATCTAAACTAAACAAAAATTGAAAACAAAAATAATCAAAATCTAAAAAGCAAAACTCACTGATTGTTGCTGTCATCACAGACTTTGGTCAGTAGAAAACTCTGGCTTATTCTCTAATTAACTTTACAAAACTGAGCAAATCCTAAAAGCTATCAAGGCAACCAAACTTTCACAAAACTCAGAAGTGATAAATGATCAGTGCCCACTCCCTTTTTTATAGGGCTTATTGCATTTACTGCACCTGGCGAGAAACTCGGGTTCCATTTCCTGCCTATTTGAGTCTGGAAAATAGAGCATTGCTAACTTCAATGAGTAACACGTATCCTCCCAATCTACGTTATCAGCACTTCTTATTGACATGAATGTTAATTACTAGGAGGGACTAGTGATACTACCCCTATTAAACCGGACTCTTTGACTAGACTTATTGATCGAACTCGTCACATATGCATACCTCAGTTCTGAACTCTCCTATGTCCGGTTGGAAGGGCTTTGATGTAACATGGGGTACTGTACTGACATATCTAGAAAATTTGCTGACTCTTGTAGGCATTGTCCCCAACTCTTTAACTATAAATATTAGTAGGCCCCACAGGTAAAAGGTTTCTTTTTCTTTATCTTTTTCTTCTTCTTTCTCATTCTCTAAGCTTGTCTATTCTACAGACTACTGACTTAGGTATCGAAGTCTCCCCATTGAAGCCTAGTCCCTTCTTTTGTTTTACAGCTAAAAGAGCTCATAGTTGCAGAACCCGAATAGGAGTCCTTGAAGTCCACTTCATCATTAATAGGCAAAATTGTTTTTTGTCAATAAAATTCATTTTATTGCCAATGAAGGATATGTACAATTAATAAATAGCACGCAAACCCACCTTGTATGTTGTCCCAAACTAGCAACCAAGAGGGGGGTGAATTGGTGATATGAAACATGATAGTAAATTTAAAATTTAAAAAGCAAGAGATGAAGAAGATGTAGATGAAGATTAAGTAGAGAAGAGAAGAATGAACACAAAGAATTATAGTGGATTGGATTTACCTCAATCCTATATCCATTTCCTTAACAACTTGTTAAGGTTTCATTAGTCTTGAGTTTTTACAAGCTTGACTATAACTTGGTGTTTTCTATAGCTCACACCGAACTATTACAATAGTTTGAGATCAATCCTCACAACCCTCACTAGAGTTTTTCCAGGCTCACTCTCACAACCCAAGTGTTTCTAAGCTCACACTTAAATTTATGATGGTGTTTAATGCTCATACCTAATACTTTAAGATTTTTTATGTTTGATCTTTTGATCTTTAGATAAGATAATGAAAAATATTGTTTAATGAAATTACAATAGCAATCAAAGTATTTTGTAACCACAAAAATGAGGTTTAATATGGTATTTATAGCCATTTAGCTTAAACTAGCCGTTTGAAGTGGTTCCCACATGTTTAGTGCTTGTCTTCCACTAAGTCTGTGGTCGAAGCTCGGTGTACAGTAGCTCGGCTCAATAGGCCGTCGCATGGTTTGAAGGCCCTGTATAATGACTAGTTCCAACGATAGAATTTTACTGTCTGACATAATCAAGTTGCCCATACTTTTGTGTCTTGTGGTCGTTTAGGCAAGGAGTGCGGTCGCTTGGCACAAAGTTACAGTTGAATTCAAATTTCTTTATCCATGTGTTTGGTTATCATTGGTCTGAGGAATTTGGCATTAAGATTCAAATCTGCTGGACTTGTGTGGTGGTTCGATTATGTCGACTAGTCGTACGAGCCTTTAAGCGTTGAGGAAGTGCTGCGCAAGCAAACCGCTATCTCTTCTGCCACTTTTAGATTTTTAGGTCTTTATTACGTGCGGTCGATCAAGCATCTTGCTCATTTGCATGAAGTTCTTGCATCCTGACCTCACCGCTTACTAAGATTTCTATCCTTTTTTATATCCAGCTCGACACTCTATGTGTCCGTTCGATTCTCTGCTCAACAAATCAGTATGTCAGATTGGTTTTCTGCTCGACAAATCTATATGTCAGATCAATTTTGTACTAGGAAAATATGTATTTCAAATCGATTTTGTGCTCATTAAATTTGTATGTCAGATCAGTTTTGTGCTCGTGCTGCATTTGTGCGATCGTTTGGTCATTTATTCAGGTGGTCGCACAAAGGCGCTCGATTTCTAACTATTCAAATAGACTTATTTGAAATTATTAATTCTTTATCAATTTGATTATCAGTAATCAAAATAGAGTTTGATTATACACAATCTCAACAATCTCCCCCTTTCTAACTTTGGGAATTAAACTGAATTTAAGTTAAATAATCAAGTGCATGAAGTAATTAATACATTTTCTCCTCCTATGTTAAATAATTGATGCATGCTTTTCTTGATACCTAATTTGTTCTCTTATCTTCTTAGGTAATTAAATTTATCTCGCCCATTGATAATTAAATCATTTAAATTCAATCATCTACATCTTTCTCCCCCTTTGACAAAGGTAAAAAGACAATTAAAGTAAAAAAAACTGAAGTTCATTGATACCAATAAATTAGAATTAAAGAGAAAATTTAATTTGATACCAATTGAAAGAAAATACAAGAAAATGATTAATCTAAAACTTTTTCTTTTCCTTTTCTTAATGGTGGAGGAGGAGTTGGAGTTCTTTCATTATCATTACCAAGAGAAGAAGTTGCAGAGGAGTCATGTGAGGATCCTTCATAAGGACTTTCAATATGCTCACTCACATCTTATTCACTTAACTCACATTGAGGAAAATTAAATTTTCCTTGTAAGTCATATATGTCATGATGAATGTGGAAAATGAGATCAACCTTTTTATTGATTTTTGTGATTCTCTTTGTGACATCCTTCTTAAAATGATTAAATTATTTTTGGAGAGAAGAAATGGCCTTGAGGATAAGTTCGAGAGTTTTGAATGATTTAAATTTTTCTTTGGTGGAAGGTCTAGGGGGGTTCTCAACTTGAACATGGATAGGTTCACCTTCTTCTTCCATAATGTGGTACCTAGATCTCTTCCTTTTCCTTTGGATAACTCCCTTGCTACCAAATATATACTCATAGTGATTATCAACCTTTTAGATACATCTAGCATGTTCGAGATAGTCTAGGTTGATGGAGTTTATGGATAGATCAAGGGGATCACTTAGGGTTGGAAGATTTTCAGGAGTTAGGAGTCTCAAGTGTCTAGCAAGTTGGGCAATTTGAGAGGATAGAAATAAAGTTTCTGCCTTAAATTTCCCATGATGTATAAAGGTGTCTATGCGAAACCTAACACTTTGAATTGGCTCATTATTCATAATGGCATACAAAAAAAAAATAAGTCACGTTAAGTAACCTTTTCATTTCTATCACTTCTTTGGTGAATGGTATAAGTGATGATTCTATGTAAGAGCCAAAAGAGAAGGGTCCTAAAATCAAAAGAGAAGGCCCTAAAATGGATGGGTTTGGATGACCTATTGTTGTATTGAGTTTCAATGGATAGTTCACTCCAAAAAGATGATTAATTCTTTAAAGGAAAATCAACATCATTGTAGGAGAAAGCTCCATGAGTTTGGAATCCCCAAACTTCACAAAATTCTTTTAAGAAAAGAGTAAAATCTTGGTCAAAAAGCCTAAAATAAACTCCATAGAATCCTATAGGTGCATTGTGGTTTTTCTCTGCCCTTAGAGACATTAGAAATTCCCTTGAAAGGCTAAAGTAACCTAGCTCATTAGGAAATGTAAAATGTCTCCACCCAATTCTATCAAAGTAGCTATAGATTTCACCTTAGATGTTTAGAGTTAGGAGCATCCCTTCTGTAAGCATTTTGGTTAGTTCAAGGGTCTTTTTCTTGAGCATATAGTACTTGGTTTTCTCATCCTCATTTTTGTATTTGGGTTTGTGAGGTTTGACACTTTTTCTAGTAAAGTGTTTAGGTTTGGGTTGAGGTTGAGGTTGGGGTTCACTCATGATAATCCCTTTACCTTTGGTTATGGTTTTCTTTTTAGTGGTTTTGGGTGTCATATCCTCAATCAAAAAACAAAAGAAAAAGAAAATATAAAAGTAGAAGATTGAAAGAAATGTAAAAAGAAATAGATTGTTGGTGATGCTTTGAACAAACAACTTCAAATTGATGAAAAAGCTTCAAAATATTCTTCTAGATGATTAAATTCGTGGAAGATTGTTTGAATATGTGTTTTTGAGTTTGTAAAGATGTATTTTCATGAAAATTAGGGGTATTTATAGGCAAAGTTTAGAAAACTAGTCATTTTTAACCGTTTGGGAACAAAAAATTTGAATTTTTGAAAGTTTCAATGTTCAAAAGAAAATCAGTTACACATGTTATGCGGTCTCTCTACCTGTTAGGAGACCGTCAGCTTGGTCTGGCAACCTCTCATGGCAGTGTGTGCCCACACAAGATTGAGAAGAGTGTAATGATCAAAAGAATTTTAAAATTCTTTAATTTGACTGACCGCACGAGCTGTTATGCGCTCACTGAAGAGAGACACTTTGAAGTTCAGGCTCGGTAGAAATAAATGTTGAAGCTCAAGAGATACATCTTAAGGCTCGGGAGATAATGCCTTGTATGGCTCGGGCTCGAGAAAGAGCAAATAATGTGCGAGCACTCGGTATACTAGGGCAACGTACAAAGTGAGTCGTTTTGGGTCTTAAAATTTTTTTAAATGCATATGATCAAAATAAATTTTGGGAGAAATAAAGAATGATTATGCAAGGGATTTTTCATCAATCATGCCAATATTTTATTTTATAAAATTCAATCTTTCTTCATTTAATGGTTTTGTAACAATATCAGCAAGTTGATTTTGAGTTTCAACAAATTCTAAAATTATATTGTGATTTTGAACATTATCCCTTAAGAAATGATGTTTGATGTCTATATGCTTATACCTAGAATGCTAAATGGGGTTCTTAGATAAATTGATTGCACTAGTGTTATCACATTTTATAGGAATATAATCAAATATTTTTTCATAGTGAAGTAATTGTTGTTTCATCCAAAGAACTTGTGTGCAACAAAAATATGCAGCAACATATTCGACTTCTGCGGTAGATAAAGCAACCAACACTTATTTCTTGCTAAACCAAGAAACTAAGCATTCACCAAGAAAATGACATGCTCCATTGGTGCTTTTTCTATCTAGTAGACGATCGGTAAAACCCGCATCAGAAAAGCCTAATATGTCAAGTGATGTGTGTCCAGGATACCATAGACCTAAATGCAATGTACCACTCAAGTATTTTAAATTCTTTTAGTAGTTGCATTTAAATGTGATTTCCTAGGACAAGATTGAAATCTAGCACACAAATATACACTATACATTATATCCATTCTAGAGGTGGTTAAGTAAAGTAGTGATCTGATAATACCTCGATATTTCTTCTCATCTACTGCCTTACCACTTTTAGCTTTGTCAATTTTCAAGGATGTACTCATCAAAGTCTTACTTGATTCACAACCATCCATTCCAAACTTCTTTATAAGTTCCTTTATGCACATGGATTGGTTGATGAAGATCCCATCATTGCATTACTTGATTTGTAGTCCAAAGAAAAATTTAAGTTCACCCATCATGGTCGTTTTAAATTCCCTAGTCATACATGAAGCAAATTCTTTGCATAAAGATTTATTAGTAGCACCAAATATAATGTCATCAATATAAATTTGAACAATCAAAATGTTATGCATTTTCTTTTTAACAAAAAGAATTGTGCAAACTTTACCTTTTGAAATCCATTTTTAAGCAAATATATACTAAGTCTATCATGCCAAGCTCTTGGAGCTTGTTTCAATCCATATAGTGTTTTAGTAAGTTTAAAAACATGATTTAGAAATTTATAATCTTCAAAACCAGGTGGTTGTTCAACAAAAACTTCTTCATTTATAAACCCATTTAGAAATGCACCTTTAACATCCATTTAAAAAAGTTTAAAATTCATGTGATATGCAAATGCAAGCAATATTCTAATAGCTTCTAATCAAGCAATGGGAGCAAATGTCTTATTATAATCAATGCCTTCCTCTTGGTTATAGTCTTTGGTGACCAATCTAGTCTTATTTCTAGTAATGAGATCATTTTCATCAAGCTCATTCCTATATACCAACTTACATCCCATAATTGGATGATCTTTAGGTTTAGGAACAAGTTCCTATACTTGGTTTCTCTCAAATTGGTTGAGTTTATCTTGCATAGAAATCACCCAACACTCATAACTAAGAGTCTCCTCAATGGTCCTTGGCTCAATTTAAGGAACAAAAGCAATATTAGAATCTAAGTATTTAAATTGAGATCTAGTAGATACTCCCTTAGAGGTGTCACCAATGATTAATTCTTTTGGATGATCCTTCTTGTATTGCCAATCTTTAGGTAGCTCGTGAGACTCTTCTTATTGTTCATCAAGATTGTTCTTTGGAGCATTGATTGTTTCTTGTTGTTCTAATGTACCAACAAAATCATCAAGAACACTACCTTTCCATTGATTAAGTTTAGAGGATTCAACAAAAACATATAGCTCGTGAGACTCTATATGTTTTGCTAGATGATGAATATCCTAAAAATATGCCTTTATCCGATTTGGATGAGAATTTTCTAAGATTATCCTTGGTATTCAATATAAAGCATTTGCATTCAAATACTCTAAGGTATGAGATTTTAGGTATTCTTCCATTCCATAGCTCATAAGAAGTTTTGTTTATTAAAGGCATTTTGTAAACATGATTTGAAATATAACATGTTGTATTAATGGCTTCCGTTCAAAAGTAAGTAAATCATACTCATTGAGCATTGTCCTAACCATTTCAATCAATGTTCTATTTTTCCTTTTAACTACACAATTTTTTGTGGTGTTCTAAGAGCTGAAAATTTGTGTGAAATACTGAACTCATTGTAGAAATTTTCAAAGTTTTCATTTTTAAATTCTATGCCATGATCACTTCTAATAGATGTGATTACATAGCCCTTTTTATTTTGGACTCTTTTTACAACTATTTTAAAATGATTGAAAGCTTCATTCTTTTGAGCTAAGAAATTAGCCCATATAAATTTTGAGCAATCATCAACAAGTACAAATGCATATAACTTGCCACCTAAGCTAGCAACTCTATTTGGTCCAAACAAGTCCAAGTGCATGAGTTCTAATGGTCTTGAAGCGCTTACAATATTTTTAGATTTGAATGAACTTTTATATTGCTTACCAAATTGACAAAGTCCACAAGTCCTATCTTTATTAAATTTTACTTTAGAGAGACCATCAACTAGTTCTTCTTTACTACTGCATTGTAAGTGATCCATATTAGCATGTCCTAATCTTCTATGCCATAGTCAAGCATCATTACTAATGGTAATTAAACATTCAAATGCATTATTGAAATGTAAGTCAATTTTATATGTATTGTCAATTCTAACTCCTTTGAATACAAGTTCACCATTTGAATTGGTAACTTTGCATCCTTTAGAGTCAAAACTTACATCATATCCCTTATCACATAGTTGACTTACACTGAGTAAATTATATTTCAATCCATCAATGGGCCAAACATTATCAATCATATTCTTACCAAGCATGCCAATGAAACTAATACTAATGATTTTACCTTTAACATTATTAACGAAAGTTACATTACCTCCATGCTTGAAAGTGAGTGTTGTAAAAAGCTTTGCATTACCCGTCATATGCCTTGAGCATCCACTATCCACTAGCCAAACATTTTCATTGATAGTGGATTTTAGGCATACTTACAAAATGATAATGTTCATCTTCTTTTAGGTACCCAAATAAAGTTGGGTCCTTGGGGGTTAGTAATAGAATGGTCCTCTAACTTGAAATGAGCCTTCCTAATATGGCAAAATGTGCTCTTATGTCCAAATGTTATACAATAAGTGTATTGAAACAAGGTTCTATACTTATGCACTTTCCTATTAAAATTCAATGAATCATACACAGAATTACAAGCGTGCATTGAATAAGATTATTTTTGTGCATTTTTGTGTTTATGTACATGCCTTGTATTTACGAATGCATGATTTGCTCTTGAAACTTTAGTTTTAGAGCCTTGTGAACCAAATTTAATCCTTTTACGATTTTTAGGTTTGGTTTGTGCATTATTGCTCTTTACAACATTAACACTAGATGTTTGTGTTGTAGAACTCTAACAAATGTTGGTGCATTAGATGAAGTGTTAGATGAACCAATGAACCCTAAACCATGTTTCAAGGACGATGGACTTTGATTATTGATTAATATATCTAAAGCCTCATTTCCCTTGTGAAAATTTGAAATTGACTATTTTAACTCATATATTTCATCCTTCAATGTTTTGTTTTCCTTAATCACATTTTCTAAACTATGTAAATTTTTAGTCATTTCATCAATTAATTTCAATAATTTTTCATTTGAAGTCTTCAATTCTAATTTAGAGATTGTCAAAGACACAAAATCCTTTTCTAACTTGGAACATTTATCTTTACAAAATTTCATCTTAGAGAAATACTTTTCTACTCTAAGTTTCATATGTTCAATCAAAACATTTTCATCTAAAGCGTCATCAACATCATCATCATATGCAATAAAGTTTAAAGATGAAGTACTAGCCTCATTGGATTTATTCTCATTTTCAATATCCATGAGACATAGATTGTCAATTTCTTACTCTTCTTCTTGACTTAAGGAATCATCATCCCATGTAGCTTTGAATGATCTCTTCTTTTCTTTATCCCACTTCTTATTGCTTTTCAATTTGAAGCAATCTGACTTGATGTGACCGGATTGCCACATTCATAACATTTCACTTTATTCTTTTTATCTTTATCTTTGAAGAAAGATTTAGGAAATGTACCTTCATTAGCTTATAGTCTTCTATTTCTCTTCCAATCACTTATCCTTTTGGATAGCATAGCCAATTCTTCTTCATCGTCATTATCTTTATCATTTGAGCTCTCAACTTCTATGATAGCTTTGAGAGCTATTGCTTTCCTTTTCTCTTTTTCACCTTATTCTTCTTCTCTTTTGGTCTGCAATTTAAATGTGAGTAGTTTTTCAACTAGTTCATTGGACCTCAAAGAGCTAAGGTCATGAGCTTCTTCAATTAAAGAAACTTTAGACTCAAAGTTCTTCTTTGCTCTAAGTACTCTCAAGATTTTGCTATTGACATCATTTTGATCATAAATCTTACCATATTTCTTTAATTTGTTGACAATGGCAAGCAACTGGTTTTTCATATTAGTGATATTTTCATCAGGCTTCATCTTGAATAGCTCATACTCATGTACATATATTTGCTCCTTGGTGAGCCTCACTTGGGTAGTACTCTCATGATAGTTCTCAAGAGTTTTCCAAATGTAATGTGCACAAGTGGGATGTTGAACTCTCCCATCTTCTTCTCTTGATATTGAATTCATTAAGATGGAGGCCGGCCTAATGTTTTTGAATCGATTTCTCACATTGGCACTTGACCATTGTAATTTAGGAAGAGGAACTTGGACACCATCAACTTCATGAGTAGGAGGTTTCCACTCATTTTAAACAAAATCCCAAAGCTCAATTCCTTCACTATCTAGGAATAAGAACATCTTGTGTTTCCACCACTAAGGAATGAATTTAGGTTTCCATGTGTGAAGGTGTTTGTTAGTAGAATAGCTGCCATTTTAGATCAAATTCTACAATTAAGTTTGAAGAAATTTACTAGCTCTGATACCAATTATTGTCCTAAACTAGCAACCAAGAGGGGGGTGAATTGGTTGATATGAGAAATTATGGTAAATTTAAAATTTAAAAAGTAAGAGATGAAGAAGATGCAGATGAACATTAAGTAAATAAGAGAAGAATGAACACAAAGAGTTATAGTAGTTCGGATATACCTCAATCCTACATCCACTTCCTTAGCAACTTGTTAAGGTTCAACTAGTCTTGAATTTTTACAAGCTTAACTCTAACTTGGTATTTTTTTTTTCTAGCTCACACCGAACTATTACAATGGTTTGAGATCAATCCTCACAACTCTTACAAGAGTTTTGATAGGCTCACTCTCACAACCTAAGTGTTTCTAAGCTCACACTCAAACTTTTGATGGTGTCTAATGCTCACACCCAACATTTTAAGATTTTTGATGTTTGATCTTTTGATTTTTAGATCAGATAATGAAAAATATTAGACAAGATAATGAAAAATATTGTTCAATGAAATTACAATAACAATCAAAGTATTCTCTAACCACAAAAATGAGGTTTAATGTAGTATTTATAGCCATTTGGCTTAAACTAGCAGTTTGAAGTAGTTTCCATATGTTTAGTGTTTAACTTCCACTAATTCTATGGTCGGAGCTCGGTGTACGGTAGCTCTACTAGATGGGCAGTCGCACGGTTTGAAGGCTCTATGTAACGACTAGTTCCAACGGTCGAATTTTGTTGTCTGACAGAATCCAGTTGTCTATACTTTTGTATCATGCGGTCGTCTAGGCACGGAGTGTGGTCGCTCAGCACAAAGTTACCATTAAATTCAAATTTCTTTATCCACGTGTTCGGTTACCATTGTGTAGACCCTTAATTTTTTATCCAGTCTGATCCAATATTTTTTATATAATCTAAAATAATTTTAGTGGCATTTTAATTAAATAATACTTATTTTAATACTTATTATTTATAATTTTTAATAAAAATAAAAAAGGGTAATATTAGTAAAGTTAAAAAAATAAAAAATAAATAAATAAAAATCAGCAACGGAAAAATCGGCGAAAGTGAATTGGCTGGCCCACCAAAGCGCTCGCTCACAATTTCGTCGCCCGCAACAATTTTTTGCCAGTGTAATTTTCCAATGCAGTTTTTTCGAAATCGAATTCTATTTGGTTTTGATTTCTTTTCCTAAATAGTTTTAATTTCCTTAGACAATTAGAAGTTTTTTTTTATTTTTCCTATAAATACCACATTAAAACACAAAATTAAGGGATCGAGACTTTGGACTTCTGACTTGGAAGGAAAAAGGAGACAGAAAACCCTAGGAGCAAGAGACGGCAAAAAGAAATTAGCAACAGGAAGCATTCATCAATCCATCAAAGGCAGCAACATTGCCTTTGTTATTGTTCATCCAGAAATCAATTTTTGGTGGAACCAACTATGCAGGTTTGATCTTTAATCATAAATTATATGTTCACAGTAGCTTCATTTTCTTTGATTAATAAGAATGTGCAGTAACTTGATCCTTGTTTTAATAACTTTAATTGTTTACTTTAGTTAATACATTAATCAGTTGGTTTTCAAAACTTCACTTGCATGTTTTATAAAAACTAAAAACTTAAAATCGACCAGTAGCCTAAGTCATTGATTAACAAAAATCCTAAATCATTCTTTTGTTTCCAAAACTTCAAAAACCCTAAATTATTCTTTTGTTTCCAAAACTTCAAAAACCTTAAATTATTCTTCTGTTTCCAAAACTTCAAAAATCCTAAATTGTTCTTCTGTTTCCAAAACTTTAAAACCCTAAACTGTCCTTCTGTTTCCAAAACTTTAAAATCCTAAATTATTTTTTCCCAAACTATTTTCTTAATCATCTAAACCCTAACTTTTTTGTCCGAAACTTCAAAATGTCTTCATAATTCTCCAAACCCTAATCTTCTTTACAGTTTCTAAAAACTTTAATGATAATTGTTTCTATAAAACTCTAAACTGTTTTCTTAAATCCTAAGATCGAATATGTTTTCCAAAATATCAAAAACCCTAAACTATCTTATTAATTCTCAAAACCCAACCTAGTAAACCCTAGTTTTCCTAAATCCTAATTCTTAAAACATCAAAACTTTATGACAAGTTCATCAACTAAATAACCATAATCCAGTGAACCTAAAACCCAATCTTTTAAAATTATAAACCCTAATGTCTTAAGGTTCCAAAACCCTAATTTCATGATGTTTGCTTAAAACCCTAACTAAACCTACTTTTTTTAAATCACAGTAACATTATTTTCATAAAAACATCCAAAATCTTAAATCTTTTAAACATCCAGTAGCTATGTTATTACCATAAAATATTTCTCAGCAAATTAAACTAGTATATGCAAAATCCTAGTTATTGAACATAAAACTCTAGAAACCCTAATTAATGCATGAATCCCTAAAGTTGATATATTTACTATTTTATTTAAATTGGATGAATGTTTATTATATATTTTGATTGTTGTTTGATATCTTTGATGAATGATTTATTTATGATGAATGGTTATTTACCTTTATTAATTTATTTTGATTTCCAAATATTGTAAGAGGTATGTTTCCATATTTTTGGGTACCTCATGTCGTGAGCATCATGTAATTTATTTTATTTTAAAGTTTTCGAACTAATGTAAAGGGCATGTTTCTACCTTTCGGTGGGTGTCCTATTTAGTTTAGACATGAACGATGTAAGGACATGTTTCCATCCTCGGATGGGTGTCCATTTATTTGCTTTGTTTGAACATTACTTTGATTTTAATATAATGATGTTTTTTTTAATTGTTGCATGTAATATGGATAATATTGTTATACTTAAGAATTTTATAATATTAAGACCTGCAAAGGAGATCGGTTCCAATAAATCGGGCGTTATGGGGGTGATGGACTGTTTCTTACCTTCCCTACACGTACCTAACTATCCGAACCAATTAGGGGGTTGGGGATTCCTTAGGAAGTGAGTCATCCACCCCTTTCTTTTTTCCCGGTCTGTCCAGGTGGCGAATCCATTTTCACCGAGCTTAGGCCCGTGTTTTTTAAAGTCTGAGCCTAAACAGTACTGAAGCAGCAAGAACCATTCCACTGGGAGTGGGGGCAAAAATCTCCGCTCACAGTGGCGACTCCACTGGGGATAAGAGAAGTTGATTACATTGGTCTTTATATTATTCTATTCTTTCTTATAATGATATTATCCACTTCATCATACCAGATTGCATCGTGTGCGTGAGTTAGGATGCCCGTGTTATCCGTGTTGTGTTATGTAAGGGATACCATACTTTCACTCAAGGTATGGAGATCGAGCATGGCATAACCACTCACAGCCTTATATCTTTTGGTATATACTTGCTATGGGAACCTAAGCCTTTTTAACCCAAAGACTAAAGCTCATGTAATTGGCCCAGTTACTTTCCTTAGGTTTTACCCCAAATGCTTGTTGTTTGACTATGGTTAATTTGTCTTAGCTTAAATCATGGCTTATTTGGTTTGTTCTTTTTCTAATATGATCTACGTATATTGTAAGCTCAAAATAAATTTTTCTTTAAAGTCCAAAAGACCAAAGCTATTTTCAAAACTTTTTAAGATGGTCTTTGGATATAAAACTTTTCTAAAAATAAATTAAAAAATTCTTTTCTCAAGACTCAAATACAAAGTCCAAAATCCATTTTTTCTAAAAATCTTTTTGCAATGGGTTTTTCAAATAAAACTATTTTTGCATTTCATCCAACCTTTTCTTACAAAGAGCTTACAGATTATTTAGGTCAATTATGAAATACTAAAAATCAATTGTGAGCCTAGTTTATACTAAGAGTTATTAATCATTGGACTTGTTTTTGGCATGAATCATTAGTTACTTTTTCAAGTGAGAAATCTATTTATAATAAACCTCTTAATTTAGTTTTAATCCAATATAGCATAAAAGCTACTTTAGTTGGTTGGATGGATTAAAGCTTAATTAATGGGAATTATCATGAACTGATTTCCATTTTTGAAAATATAACTATTGGTTCAAACGTCCGAGGGAAATATTCAAAAATAAGATACCCCATGTTGATATTTTCTTAACCATATTACCTAGGAAAAGAGACTCGCTATTCGTGTGTAGAAGTTATAAGGTTGGAAGGAATGTCCTATTTATCCTTGTTTGTTTATTGTTTATGCATACATACATACATACATGCATCACATGACATATCATTAATCCTTTCTGGCCTGAAGTACAATAATCCAAGAGCATACAACGATACCACCTACAACATTAATTTTGATTCAAGTACTTCATTGGAAGGATGGATGCAAACCAGCTAAGGGACATAGTCGATAAAGTTGTCAAAGCTAGGATGGCTGAGCTACGAGATCAATTGGTTGAAATTATGAGGACCCAGTTGATTTAAATTTTGGAGATCATTAATGATGCTAATAAGGCATCTCCCATTGACATAAGAAAGAAGGGAAAGGCAGCATCAACGGAGAACATGTTCACTAGTAGAGATCGAATGAAAAATAAGGGATCAATCCCTATTCTACAAGACAAGTCGAACCATGTGCTGTCTAACTGGAGCAATAAGGGAGGCTACCACCCCCAATGAACAAAATCAAAGGAAAAGAAGAGGTGTTGAGAAAAATACAACAACTGAACCAACAAAGAAGCGTAAATTTTTAGATTTAAGGGAGCCTTTGTCAAAGATGTTATAAAATCTAATGAAAATGGATTTGCTACAACCATCGGCACCTTGGCCTCTACATAAGCCTCTACCAACAAATTTTGATGCCCAGGTCTTATGTCAATTCCATCAAATGCAAGGGCATGAGATAGATAAATGTGTTCGATTAAGGCATGAAATCCAAGATTTGATTAACAGTGAAAAGCTACCCAAGCTTGATAAGCCCAGCACTAAGAATAATCCTCTGCATAAATTTGGAAGGGAACCATCGTTTGCAAACTTCATGAAGAGTTTTATCTTGTCATCTCGTCATAATATGGATAGAGAAGCTGCTAAAGAGGATGTGCTACCAAGCAAACTTGGATTAACTGTGGATGATGAAGCCATGATCCTTGATGATGGAAAAAATTCTTGCCCTTGATGTGTCTAAATAAATGAAGTATCTTTGACTGCAACTCAACAAACTTTCCTTAGCTTGAATATTACTCTGTTTATTTTGCTTTCTTTAATATTTAATTGGAACAATTATATATTTTTTTAAATTAAGATTGTTTGAATAAATTACTTTCATTAAAATTTTTGTTGGTCTTTGCTCATTTTGGTGCTCAACCAATAAGGAATCTAGCTTGATAATTCATGCGGACCCTGTGAATGGGCAACCGAACTTGGACTACCGACCTGGTTGGGGGATAATACGTGGTTGATAGTCTTATATGTTCCTATCTGCCTCCTGCGGAACCATGCGGACCCAGTGGGATGGGCAACCGAACTTGGACAACGGACCTGGTTGGGGGAAGGATCTTTACTGATAGTTTTATACGTGCTTATCTGCCTCCTGCGGACCCCTAGGATTGGCAGTGACCTGAGGCTCAGTGGGCAACCGACCTGGTTGGGGGAAAGTTCGTATATGACGCCATGGTTGTTGGCTATAATGATGAACTTTGTATAATATATTAGTGTCTTTGGACCCATGCTTGTGCTTGATTGCATGTGATTCTTAAATGATGAACCAAATGAATAATGTAAATGGAGACATAGAGAATTGTGAATGATATGATTGAAGCATGCCTTGATGATATGATTGAATAATAATATGTGTGTTTAGTTAATGTGAAATGTGCAAGATGTGATGATGAAATGAATTGTAGAAAACATAATGTTATGTGATAAATGATGATAATCATGAAATGTGATGTATACAATATATAAGTAAATTATTGTAAGTGAATATAGCTTGAGAAGCTATGTTGAATAATGAGTTTATGAATAAAAGAATATTATGAAGTATGATGTGTAATATATATTGAGATATGGATTGTGAATATTAGTGAGGGATTGTGGTTGGTGATAATGAGATGTATATATGTATATAATATATGAAATTAGTCGAGATATATGAAAGGTGCCATTCAAAAGGAAAAACATGATAAGAAACTAATGGTACATGGAATTGTTATATTATTGTATGTTAGAATTTCTATAATGTAAGTTTATATTTTATATTTGTACTACTAAGCTCTCGGGCTTAGCGCGGATGTGTAATCGCGCAGGTGACTAGGTGGAAGATATGAAGTTTTTCGTGATGCCACGAGAAGAGTAAGAGTTTGTCGAGACCAACTAGAGGGTGATGCATACATGTATAACTTTTAATTATGATGTATTCCTGACAAGAGTGTATTTATATGTATAAATGAAGTTTTGATAAAGATAAGATTATTTATATGTAAGATCATTAAAAGTATAATGATTTTGTAAGTGTTCCTTAAATTAATGTATGATGGTTTTAAATTCTGTTTAAAGGTTTTTAATTTGTAACGAAAAGTGACATTTTTATACTTTATATACTTACTGTATGTATACCAGGTATATGTATAGTACTCATATGGAGTATCGGGGTGTTACAATTATTTTGGTATCAGAGCTTAGGTTCAAGATTCTCGGCCTAAGTAAAATTAAAAAGAGAAAGTAAAGAGAATTAAGAAGAAAAGTTTTGGAAATGAAATTTATAATACATGCATATGCATTCATACCTAGGTTGGTCTCGGATGTGGCATTATGTGAATTGTAATGTAATTGAATTTGATGAGATGAATAATAGCATGTGGATGAAGTTCTACATGAGAGGAAAATTAAAGAAATGATAATTAATATAAGCTTAATTGATAAAATGAATAATGGAAGTTTATTTAAGGAAAGTGAATATTGAAATATTGATTGCTGAGGTGTGGTTGTAATATAAAGAAATGATATGGATTTATATAAATTTAATTGAAAAAAAAAAAATATATATATATATATATATGGAAATTTATGTAAGTAAAGTGAAGTGTTAAATGTGTTGAAGTATAAAGAAATGAAAAGGAGAATAAAGTTGAAAATGAGTTGAAAACAAAATCAAGATTTGAGTATGTACTCTTTTTTCTACACTTTGAATCTCTTTATAATAAAGTTTATGTTGAGTTTGCTAGATAAGGGAAATAATGTTGGATTGTTAATATTGAAAGATATGTTATTAAAATAAAGAGAGTATGGTGAAATATTGAATGAGTTAATTAATATAGACAAAGTGTGATTATTTAAAGTTTGAGGTATATATATATAAAGTTAAGGTTTTGTTTAAAGGAAAAAGAGATGATATTGGTTAAGTAAGAATATAAATTGGTATTGTTATTTTAATGTAAACATTGTGAATTCAATGTTAGAATTGTGAGATGCTTGGATATTGTGAAAGCTCATGGTAATGGTGGTAATATGTGATATTTGAGATTTTTGAAATGAGCTTGATAATTGTGAAAATTATATGTTTTGATAATGCTTTGTGATATATATATATATATATATATATAAGATGAGTTTGGCAAATGGAAGTTTAAGCAAAGTAGTAAGTTGAAAAGTTAAAGTTTTAGTGGAATTTGATAAAGATTATTGGGATATTGATAGTTTAATGTGTATTCAATACATGAGCTAGGTGAAATGACTAATATTGCATATGAAAGTATTATGAATTGAGTAATATGATTGATAGTATGAGAATTTGTTTTGAAGTAAAAAGGAAGTGGATAAGCAAATGAAAATGAGCTATTTTAAGTCATTTCACTACAAAGGGTAAACATGGATGTGGAAGTATATTAAATATTTTAAAGACGGAAATAAAAGAGATGTCACATTGGGAATGTGACCAAGATAGATGTGAAGTGTTATTATAGTCAGAATATATATATATATACAATTGTTGTGTGAATAAATACTCTACATTATATTGGAAGAATGAGAATGATAGTGTTTAAAAGAAAGTGGTAAACATTAAATTTGTTTTAAATGTATGAAAAAGGAAAATAAAATAAGAGCATATAAGTAAGTGTATACATGTATATGATATGTGAATTGTGTTTTTCGATATGAATGAAATTATGAATCACATTATGAAGGTGATCTATGAATATGTATGTGGTATAATTATAGAATTAGTGATATGGAAACGATGTTGTATGTATTACTGGACCTAAGCGAGATTAGGTCTTGAATTGAGTAAAGCTAGGTGGATTATGTGATGGAAGTGAGAATGAAATGGACTTGAGTAATATTGGACCGTGGGAATTGTTATAGTGATCATTGAACTTGATGATTATCTGATATTTAAAGTCCCAAGGTAATCACGTATGGAAAGTTCTATGTAAATATATATTATAAGAGATTGTAAAAGGATTAGAAGTGAAGTGACAAATAAAAATTTTATAAGAACTGCATACGATTGAATATGTATATGGTAAGATTGTTGAAACATGAATTAAGTTGATAAAGATCATATAATCGGGTGCAAATTGGTTTGAAACGAAGTTGGAATGTATTAACTTTTGATATAGCAAAAGTGTAAAGAAGGAATATGTAATTCTTGAGATACACCTTTGCCTTGTATTTGTAAAGATTGAGAATAAGATTATATAAAGAACAGTACTGATTTGAAAGTCCCAAGTTTGAATATTAATCTTTTAAAGCCATGTGTTTTGTTCAGTATATTTGATCGGTTAATTTTGTTATCTATGGATTTGGGTCTTATATTAAATGATTGTAATACAGATTGGGTGAGATTGAAAATTTTGTTTGAGAAGTATAGTTAAAAGTTATGATGGATAAAGTTGTACTTTATCATTTTATGTTAAGAATTGGGTTATAATTATGAAGGTAAAGAGAGAAAAGGAAGTTATGGAAATGTTTTGAGTTATGGAAAATATGACAAAAAGGTAATCAAAATAAATATAATAATGATATGATATGTGAATAGATATTAAAAAGGGAGAAAATATAAAATGTGACTGAGAATTATACTGAATATGTTTATGGTATATAATGAATAAATGAATAGACTTGAGATTTAATATGTATAGTTGCACTAAGAGTATAATTATTTACATGATAATGTATATGATGCAAAATTGTAAAGTGTGATTGGACATGAATGAATGGAGTTATAATAGTGATAAATCATGATAAAAAGGGAAAAGATTGGTTATTTATAAAATAAGTTGAAAGGTAATGTATTAATATGTAAGTTAAGTGAAAAGCATGCTAAAGAAGTAACTCCATTTGTGAAAAATAAAGATCTGGTTATCCCTTGAGGGTTGATAAATGTCTATTTAGACAGTGATAGTAATGATGGAATAATTAATACTCAGATATGATGACTCAAATATGATGTGAAGCCATTGTGATTGGCTATGATGATTCAATTGAAAGAAATAAGGCATGATTGCCTATGTGTTTATGAAATGTGAATTGAGAAAGAGAATGATAAAGAAGTGAATGAATTTATTTTGTGTGTTAATATGTTATTCAATTTCAGAGTTCTGGATTTGGTGGCATGCCTATAATATGTGAAAAGTAACAGTCTTGCCGGGTTGAGGACCTTCTCGAGTTTAGCCGAGATGATGGTCCAAGAGACTGGGTCTATTACACTATCCATGATAGAGATATGAGATATATTGCCTACGAGCTTGATCATTGTGATTAGGGACCAATGCAGTAACTCTGAACTTTGAATAGCATATTAGTGTCTTATAGGGCTGAGCCTGTCTTGGTTGTTAATGTGATATACAAATGTTGAAATAAATGAGTAATGAGATCTATGGTTGCCTTTGCTGGGAAATGTGAATTATGATTGGTAAATTGTGAATATAAAATAATGTTATGAAATAGGAAGTGTAATGAGTTCTTTTGAATGTTTGATCAATGAAGTAATAAGATATATAAACATATAGAATGATGAGTTATGGAATTTTGAGAAGATGATTGATTCTAAAGGGAAGAGTTGAAGGTATATAATTTGATGACATAATAACTTAAATATATAATTAATTCCATATGGAAGTTAAGATAGTATTTGGTTAAGAATGGATTGTTACGGTACTGATAATTTCGAGGACGAAATTATTTAAGGGGGAGAGAATTGTAATATCCCAATGTATGCCCTAGAAGTTTGGATATAATTGTTGTTTGTTTGAATTATGTGTATATGTTATGTTGATAAGAAAAGAAATTGAAAAGAGAATGTTTAGGTATTGTTTAAAAAGGAAATTAATGTGTAGAGAGAAAGTGTATATGTTGGGTATATGGCAATATATATAACATATACATTAGTCAAAGTGGATGGTCAATGCAAGAGGATATTTATTTGTTATTTGTGAAATTACTTAAGTGGGCATATAAGTGACAAAAGCTAAGTTAAATGGATGAAGGGCATTTAGGTAATTGCTTTGTTAAAATTGCTTGGTGGAGATTTAAAGAAGAAGAAAAGGTTGACTTGTGTTGATTTTTCTTTTCTTCTCATTGTGTGGCCGGTTACCAAAGGAAGAAGAGAGGAAGAGAGGTGTTCTTGATGCTAGAATCAAATTGAAGAAGGAACCAAAGGATTTGGTTAAAGATGTGTGAAATTTCTTCATTTAAGGTAAGTACTCTCTTGTTTTCCTTTGTTATTCTTGAAGTTGTGTTTGAAGTAAATTTTGATTTGATGAGATTATAATTTGGTGTGGTTGAGATGTGTTTTTAAGTGATGAAAGTGATGGTAAATTAAATTGGTGTTGATTTTGGTTTGAGGATGGTAAGTTAAGTGGATGTTGGTTTTGAAAGAATAAGAATGATGTTGGTTTAGGGTTTTGAAGTGGTATGTGTTTAAATGTGTTGTTAATGATTTGTAAATGATAAACATGTAAAGATAAGTGTTAAGAACATTGTTTATCTCCATTTGAATAAGGTTATGTTGTGTACAATATGTTTGAGTGCAACCAAAGGAGATTTGAATAAGTTTAGGGTGTTGATTCATGAGTGACACGGCTAAGCAAGGAGAGACACGGCCAAGTTAAGGAAATTTGGCCGTGTTGGATTGAATTTGGAGAGACACGGTCACTGTCTCAGCCGTGTCATCTGCCCGTGTCTGTTACTGGATGATTTTTATTGAGAGACACGGCCGTGTCCCTTGCCCGTGTCTGCCACTGCCTGATTTTGGTTGAGAGACACGGCCAAGCTAGGGAAGTCCTGGCCGTGTTAGAGCTTTTGGTTGAGAGACATGGCCACAAGCTTGGCCGTGTCCCTCAAAGGTGTTAGTTGGTATTTTATTTCTTTGTTCTTCTTGCATTATTGAGTTTGAACATACATTTGATGATAATGATGATGCATATGATGCTATAGGTAAAATGTGAAGAGATTGTGTTGCATTGACTTAAATATTGAGAACTCTTGGAAGAGGAAATGTATAGTTTGATGGAGAGTAGTTCTTGAGGTAAGTACAAATTTATATGAATGCATTCTTTTACAAGATTGTGAGACTTAACACATTTAGTTATAAATGTGTTAAGCAATTTATTATATTGCTAATATAATGTGACTAATGTTACGATTTGTATAGTGTGAAAGATAAGATGATCGCTCATAAAGGTATGTGTTATGTGATTTGTTATAATAAATACGTTATTGACGAATTCAAAGTATATTATGTATATACTATTGATGAGTTGTTTTAATGTGAGTTGAGGAATGATAAGAGGTAAAATCATTGTGATTGGTTGAGATGATTCAATGAAATATACGCTCTTGATGTGATGGGAATCTAAGATTGTTGAATATAATGAGGAATTGCTTTGATGTTAATGTATATTATAATGATGTGAATGATATGTTGGTTTAGTCAATGAAATTGATTATGAATATGTGAAAGATGAAGTATTATAATATGAATTGAGACATGATGATTTAAATGTGATGAGAAGCCTTTATGAATGATTATGATTATACAAATGATATTGTTAAGGCATGTTTGCCTATTTGATAATGATGAGAATGAATGGAGAAGGTAATGTTAAAAGATCTAAATGAGTGAACCTATCTGCCTCCTGCGAAACCATGCGGACCCATTGGTTAGGCAACCGAACTTGGACTACCGACCTGGTTGGGGGAAAGGTTCGATATGATCAGTATTACGTATTTATCTGCCTCCTGCGGAACCATGCGGACCCTGTGAATGGGCAACCGAACTTGGACTACCGACCTGGTTGGGGGATAATACGTGGTTGATAGTCTTATATGTTCCTATCTGCCTCCTGCGGAACCATGCGGACCCAGTGGGATGGGCAACTGAACTTGGACAACCGACCTGGTTGGGGGAAGGATCGTTACTGATAGTTTTATACGTGCTTATCTGCCTCCTGCGGACCCCTGGGATTGGCAGTGACCTGAGGCCCAGTGGGCAACCGACCTGGTTGGGGGAAAGTTCGTATATGACGCCATGGTTGTTGGCTATAATGATGAACTTTGTATAATATATTAGTGTCTTTGGACCCATGCTTGTGCTTGATTGCATGTGATTCTTAAATGATGAACCAAATGAATAATGTAAATGGAGACATAGAGAATTGTGAATGATATGATTGAAGCATGCCTTGATGATATGATTGAATAATAATATGTGTGTTTAGTTAATGTGAAATGTGCAAGATGTGATGATGAAATGAATTGTAGAAAACATAATGTTATGTGATAAATGATGATAATCATGAAATGTGATGTATACAATATATAAGTAAATTATTGTAAGTGAATATAGCTTGAGAAGCTATGTTGAATAATGAGTTTATGAATAAAAGAATATTATGAAGTATGATGTGTAATATATATTGAGATATGGATTGTGAATATTGGTGAGGGATTGTGGTTGGTGATAATGAGATGTATATATGTATATAATATATGAAATTAGTCGAGATATATGAAAGGTGCCATTCAAAAGGAAAAACATGATAAGAAACTAATGGTACATGGAATTGTTATATTATTGTATGTTAGAATTTCTATAATGTAAGTTTATATTTTATATTTGTACTACTAAGCTCTCGGGCTTAGCGCGGATGTGTAATCGCGCAGGTGACTAGGTGGAAGATATGAAGTTTTTCGTGATGCCACGAGAAGAGTAAGAGTTTGTCGAGACCAACTAGAGGGTGATGCATACATGTATAACTTTTAATTATGATGTATTCCTGACAAGAGTGTATTTATATGTATAAATGAAGTTTTGATAAAGATAAGATTATTTATATGTAAGATCATTAAAAGTATAATGATTTTGTAAGTGTTCCTTAAATTAATGTATGATGGTTTTAAATTCTGTTTAAAGGTTTTTAAATTGTAACGAAAAGTGACATCTTTATACTTTATATACTTACTGTATGTATACCAGGTATATGTATAGTACTCATATGGAGTATCGGGGTGTTACATAAAGAGGCAAGGAGATCAAAGAAATGAATGAATAGTCAAGATCATAAGGATAGTTGATGTTCTCAAGACCATAAGTGTAGTTGAAGTTCACCTAATATCTCAAATCTATCAAGATAACATCAGAGTAACGAATGATTTATCCCTGTTAAAGAAGATTTATGTCACTCCACTCTTCCATTATTAGAAACTCAAGTTGGTACAAACAAGACAACTCTTTTAGAGCTAGAACCAAAAAAAAAGAAAAGAAGAAAAGAAGAAAAAAGGAAAAAAGGAAAAGAAAAGAAAAGAAAAGAAAGATAAAACCTAAAAAGGCGGTTCAGAAAACCAACTGAGTTCTCTTTTACCTAAAGCAGCAAAAGGCTTCCATTTAGTTGGTCCAACCCAACCAAAGATTTAATCAAAATCAGATAAAAGAGGAAAGACCATCTAGTTTTTAAAAGTCCTATACTTAACATTCCTACAGGGAAGAAGGAAAAAATGATAAAATGAAGAAAAAGAAAGGGGAAGAGTAAGAAAAAGAAAGAGAAAGAAAAGAGAAAAGAAAGAAATGAATATGGGTACCAAACTTTTTACAAAGGCAAAGACTGTCCCAATCAAGATCCAAATTAACGCCAAGAAAGATGGGAGAATGTTCAAAGCTCTATCTTTTCATGCTCCCAGATGCCTAAAGTTCAAACAAGAAATTTTTAGTGTAAGGGTTTGTCCATTGTGTCACATCAGCTCCTATCTCAAAATGGCCTTCACTTAAACCCGTGTCCCTTATAGACCCCATTTCAAGCCTATCAAAGGCATGTTGATCTCTCTTGGTAGGTAGAGTCTATTAGTGGAGATAGTTTGGATAAGCATGCATATGAGATAGACAATATTTAAACTCAATGAGACCTTTGGCCAAGTAATGTATATGTGCCTATCTGAAGTACAATAGTTGTTGCTTAAATAGAAATAATTTCTGAGTTTAGTACGGTAACTAGGGTTGTCATGTTATAGATATATTAATGTAAAAAATCAAGTCCTGAGGTAAATTGATATTAATTTGGCAAAGCCAACATTTTATTTTAAAATCAAAATTCAAAATTCAAAATATATATATATATATACAAAGCCTTCAAGTTAAGGGGAGTATGTTGAACTATTGAACCTCGAGGGACACATTGGGCAAAGGAAATGATTACTAGCAAGGTTATGAAGAGCTACCAATTGACATACTGAATCATAATTTGAAATGGATGTATCTCTGCCACTTGGGGTCTCCATTATTCATGTTTTCAACATCTTAAAGATAAAAGCCATAGATGTGAAGCATTTTGTCATTCCAATGCAAGATTTGAACGAGCATCTAGAAGGAGTCAATGAGAACACTTCAACTAATCACCTTGATCTGTGAGTCAACGGAATCACTGTAAGTGTATTCATGCATATCATGCATACATGAGCATATCACATGGCATTTTCTTGCATTGTATTATCTATTCAACAGACACTCTATGAAGCAAAGATGAAGTGGATATAAAATCAGGGGGCATGGAAGACCCATTGCTTGAGGAAGCTCTAGTCATTTTGCAAAAGAAAGAAGAAATGCATGCTTGTTCGATGAGCTAGACAATATACAAACATCAACCAAAGCCGCATAGAAAAAATCATGGGTTTGAGCCTACACAGGGGGCAAGGAGAAGATATGAAGGCTAGATAAAAAGAAGAAGAAAAAAAATAAAAAAAAGAGAGGAAAAGTTGAAGTAAAAATGCAAATTTCATATCAACATTATTATTTTTATACTTATTATACAATATTTCCATAATTGATACAATAATGATACATCACTAAGAATGAGGTGGTGGAGGCATATCACCCATCCCGAATCCGCTTGAAATAGGAGCACCTGAATCTTTATTACTCTAGAATTCAGATCTGTAATGGTCCTCATCCGAAGTAGATGAATGGATCTCATGGTCAACAGCTTGGGGTCCTCTAGATGAAGAAGCACCAGGATCTCTCATCCCCTGAAATCGGAAGTCTCGAAAATCTTGCTCTGACTTACAATTTTTCAAAATGGGCAACCTGTTGACGGCTAGCAGCTAACTCTTCTTGAAGTTTCTTGTTTTGTTCCTCAAGCATCCGCTATGAGCCAGAAAGAAAAAGAGTAAGAGCATACATAATTATGCATACATATAGCATAAATTATCATGGAACAAGAAAACCTACCAGGTAATTCATATCAATGCCCTGTGGATGAGATGGCATCTCCGGTTGATTAGATTGAGCAAATGGAGGAGTAGTAAAAGAAGGTCCAGCCTCATGACCAAACCAGCCAGCAACTTGCAACAATCATCAAAAAAGTCAAAACAAGTTAAGAAAGAAGCAATTACAATGGGAAAATGGTAAAAGTTTACCTGAGAAGTGTTAGCCCCGAGGTGTGAGACAGACTCTCTTCCCTCTTCGTGATACTCCTCCTCCTCTCTATCCTCATTTTCCTCGGGAATCTCTCGTACACCAACATGTGATACATCAAAGTTTAAAAGTCCTACTTGAATAAACTGGGTATAAGATGCACTCGGTGGATAGAGAAAGGTTTCAACATCATAACCATGCCAAGCCAACCACCATGCATTCTCCTGCATTGATGTGATATTTAAAGTATACTCTGGGCAACGCATCGGGATCCTCTGCTGCTCGGGACCAAGAAACCATTCATATACTCTCTCTCTCTGAGAAACCAGCCACTAGACACAGGGCCGGCAATGACTCGGCGGGTATGCTAAAAAGGCAGTGCGGCATTCATGGAGGAAGTCCAGTTTGTCCGCTCTTCTATGTTTCACCAGGCCAAATTGACCTACAAAATGATATAAGGTAAGTGAACTTTTATATCAATTTTAAAGTATACTAATACTATTTTACCTGGCCCCAGGTTAAGCGACTCAAGAGATAGCGTTGGGTGTGCACATGGTGAGAGCCGGGAACTTCTACACGATCTGACAATCAAAAATTTAATCTCAGATACCCGACTCTCTCTCAAAAAATGCCAGGCACCCTCACAAGATTATGCTCATATGCCCATGCCTACAACAATAATAAAAATCAAATTCATGCAAGAATAAGAATGGAATTGATATTTGTGGAAGAAGAGTACCTCGACAACCGCTATAAAGCCAACAAAAGACTTTTTATTTCTGCAAATTTTGTCAAGTCCATGGTAAAGACAGGCAAGGCAAGGCCAGCTTCACCCCAGCTGTAAAGCAGTACCATACTCATATCAGTATGGGCCCTCAACAATGACAAATGGATGACGGATTCGATGATGCTTAAAATGGTCGACCCGAGCAAATGCAGTAAAAATCCTCGAGCATATTGCTTGGTTGTTTCCCTATGAACCCGTCCTTCATAGTTTATCCAATAACTCTGAATTGGTTCAATTTTTATCTTGAAAGGCCCTTTAAATGATGGTTTCATACCGATTAACTGTTGGATTTTTTTGAATATTAGAATATCATTAGTAAGAGGGACCGGAAGGCCATAGTACCGGATACCAGTTATGGTTGTATAATCGACCAGGCCAGTGGTCATTTCTCCTATAGGTAGGTGAAAAGTATGGGTCATGTCCATCCACCGTTCTGACAATGCCTGAACTACACTCCGGTCTATCGGACACTCCTCGGATGGTAATTGCAAGATAAAGCTTTCAAAACCGCAATCTTGGATAATCCATCTTACCTGAGAAGACGCTACATCATACCATTATCGGGCTTTATAGACACACCCTACATCCCAGATAACGTAACGATCATGCTAACACAGAGCCAGGTAAGTTAACACAAGGTAAGTATATCATCATATCAATACCACTGATTTTTAGTCTATCTATTTACTTATTTGTTAAATTCGTAAATATATTCATCTAATTAATTTATTTTTTATAAATCTTAAAAAATAAATAATAAATAAATATTAAGAAAAAAAAGAAAAAAAACAAGCAAACAAACAACAACAAAAAACAAGAAGAAAAAAAAGAAAAAAACACACAAAAACAAAAAAAAAACAAAAATTAAAAATAATTTGCTGTTAAAATAAATAATTGAATTATTACCTTGGCCTTTTGATTTGAACTGCGATGAAGCTGCATCTCAACTAGTATACTTATATTTCCATTTTCATGCTGCCAAATAAACTCTAATAACTCAGCATTAGATCGAGTTCCTAATCTTGGAGCATGCATTTTCTCTACAACTATATGCTAAACTCTCTAAACTCTCTGATATAAAAAATATACGAGTATGGATGAAATGAAGAAATAAGCCGACGTTTATATAGAAAAGTTGCAAAGGAAAAGATAAAAATAAAAAGAGGAAACCAGTATTCTCGTGAAAAAAAAAAGTAAATGTTACTATTGATAAATAGTAAATAACTATTTAGAAATAGTAAATGAATAGTTGGTAAATAGTATATAAATAGTAACTACACAGTAAATAAATAGGAAACTCAATTATTCAATTCAATCATTCAGATATTTGCATGTATATAAATATTTTTGCACTTTTAAAAATATTTTTACACGCAGGGGCAAGAAGATATGGCCATAGTAAAAATTAGCTAAATTTTTTTGCAAATTTCTTTAGCATCCTACTGATTACAATTATTTTTCGCAAATAATTAAATCTCTCTTAGCTTAGGTCCAGAACCTAAATTCTTTCTTAGGTCTAGAACCTAAATTCTCTTAAGTCCAGAACTTAGCTCGAGTTCAGAACCTAAATTTTCTTAAGTTCAGAACTTAGCTCGGGTCCAGAATCCAAATTACCCTTAAGTCCAGAACTTAGCTCTGGTCTAGAACCCAAATTACCCTTAAGTTCAGAACTTAGCTCTGGTCCAAAACTCAAACTATTCTTAAGTCCAGATCTTAGTAGAACTCAAATTACCCTTAAGTCCAGAACTTAGCTCGGGTTCAGAACTCAAATTACCCTTAAGTCTAGAACTTAGCTCGGGTCTAGAACCCAAATTACCCTTAAGTCCAGAACTTACCTCGAGTCTAGAACCCAAATTCTAAATCTACCTCGGGTCCAAAACTCAAATTATTTTTTATTCCAGAGCTCAAACCAACCTTGGAAGTTCAGCATGGCTCCAAACCCAGTCAAAAATCACATTGCTTTTCACTCTCTTTTGCCATAGTCTCAAATCGCTCAAGCAGGGAGTAAATTGTAGACCCTTAATTTTTGACCCAGTCTGGTCCAATATTTTTTATATAGTCCAAAATAATTTTTATGGTATTTTAATTAAATAATATTTATTTTAATATGTATTATTTATAATTTTTAATAAAAATAAAAAAGTGTAATATTAGTAAAGTTAAAAAATAAAAATAAATAAATAAAAATTGGTGACGAAAAATTTCATCGCCGAAAGTGAATTGGCATGGGCCAATTCGCTGCAAGAAATTCCTACAGTGAATTGCCTGGCCCGCCCCAGCACTCGTTCACAATTTCGTCGCCCGTAGCAATTTTTCGCCAGCGCAGTTTTTTCGAAACCGAATTCTATTTGGTTTTGATTTCTTTTTCTAAATAGTTTTAATTTCCTTAGACAATTAGAAGTAGGTTTTTTATTTTTTTATAAATACCGCATTAAAACACAGAATTAAGGGATCGAGACTTTGGACTTCTGACTTATGAGGAAAAAGGTGACAGAAAACCCTAGGAGCAAGAGACAACAAAAAGAAATTAGCAACAAGAAGCATTCATCAATCCATCAAAGGCAGCAACATTGCCTTTGTTATTGTTCATCTAGAAATCAATTTTAACCAACTACGCAGGTTTGATCTTTAATCATAAATTATATGTTTACAGTAGCTTCGTTTTCTTTGATTAATAAGAATGTGCAGTAACTTGATCCTTGTTTTAATAACTTTAATTGTAAACTTCACTTGCATGTTTTATAAAAACTAAAAACTTAAAATCGACCAGTAGCCTAAGTCATTGATTAAATTATCAAAAACCCTACATCATTCTTCTGTTTCCAAAACTTCAAAAACCCTAAATTATTCTTATGTTTTCAAAACTTCAAAAACCCTAAATTATTCTTCTATTTCTAAAACTTCAAAAATCCTAAATTGTTCTTCTGTTTCCAAAACTTTAAAACCCTAAACTGTCCTTCTGTTTCCAAAACTTTAAAACCCTAAATTATTTTTTCCTAAACTATTTATTAATCATCTAAACCCTAACTTTTTTATCTGAAACTTTAAAATGTCTTCTTAATTCTCCAAACCCTAATCTTCTTTACAGTTTCTAAAAACTTTAATCATAATTGTTTCTATAAAACTCTAAACTATTTTCTTAAATCCTAAGATCAAATATGTTTTTTAAAATATCAAAAACCCTAAACTATCTTATTAATTCTCAAAACCCAATCCAGTAAATCCTAGTTTTCCTAAACCCTAATTCTTAAAACATCAAAACTTTATGATAAGTTCATCAACTCAATAACCATAATCCAATGAACCTAAAACTCAATCTTTTAAAATTATAAACCCTAATGTCTTAAGGTTCCAAAACCCTAATTTCATGATGTTTGCTTAAAACCCTAACTAAACCTACTTTTTTTTTAAAATCATAAAAACATCCAAAACCTTAAATCTTTTAAACATCCAGTAGCTATGTTATTACCTTAAAATATTTCTCAACAAATTAAACTAGTATATGCAAAACCCTAGTTATTGAACATAAAACTCTAGAAACTCTAATTAATGCATGAATCTCTAAGGTTAATATATTTACTGTTTTATTTAAATTGGATGAATGGTTATTATATTTTTTGATTGATGTTTGATATCTTTGATGAATGATTTATTTATGATGAATGGCTATTTACTTTTATTGATTTATTTTGATTTTCAAATATTGTAAGAGGTATGTTTTCATATTTTTGGGTACCTCATGTCGTGAGCATCATATAATTTATTTTATTTTAAAGTTTTTGGACTAATGTAAAGGGCATGTTTCTACCTTTCGGTGGGTGTCCTATTTAGTTTAGACATGAACGATGTAAGGACATATTTTCATCCTCGGATGGGTGTCCGTTTATTTGTTTTATTTGAACATTGCTTTGATTTTAATATAATGGTGTTTTATTTTAATTATTGCATATAATATGAATAATATTATTATACTTAAGAATTTTATAATATTAAGACCTACAAAGGAGGTCGGTTCCAATGAACCGGGCATTGTGGGGGTGCTGGGCCGTTTTTCACCTTCCCCACACGTACCCAACTTTTCAAACCCATTAGGGGGTTTGGGATTCCTTAGGAATCTAGTCATCCACCCCTTTCTTTTCTCCGGTCCGTCTGGATGGTGACTCCATTTTCTCCGGGCTTAGGCCCGTGTTCTCTAAGGCCCCGAACCTAAATAGTGCCGAAGTCGCAAGAACCATTCTACCAAGAGTAAGGACGAAAATCCCCGCTCACACATTGGTCTGAAGTATTTGGCACTAAAATTCAAATATGCCAGACTTATGCAGTTGTTCAATTACATCAGCCGATGGCACGAGCCTTTGAGCGTTGAGGAAGTGCCGCACAAGCAGACCGCTATCTCTTCTGTTACTTTTAGATTTTTAGGTCTTTGTTACGTGTGGTCGCTCGGGCATCTTAGGCGTTCTCATGAAGTTCTGGTGTCCTAACTTCACCGCTCACTGAGACCGCTATTCTTTCTATGAGTTTATGAATTTTTACCTAGATGTAGTGCGGTCGCTTGGTCCTCGCGTATGGTCGTACGCCTACAGGGCATCCTAACTTCAACGTTCACTGACAACGCGAACTCTTCTGTGGAAGTTGTGGACTTACCTCTGTTGTTGTAGTTGGCTTGTCTAGCTCGATGTAGAGCTGCACTACTTGCTTAGCTTGGTTGTTCCATCAGGCTGCTTTTAGCTCGAGAGTTCGATTCTCTTAGCTCGACAGTTCTATATCTAGCTCGGCACTCTATGTGTCTATTCGATTCTCTACTCGGAAAATCCATATGTCATATCAGTTTTCTGCTCATCAAATCTATATGTCAGATCGATTTTGTGCTCATGCTGCATTTGTGTGGTTGCTCGGTCGTTTATTAGGTTGGTCACACAAAGACGCTCAGTTTCTAACTCTGCAAAATGGACTTATTTGAAATCATTAGTTCTTTATTAATTTAATTGTCAATGATTAAAATAGAGTTTGATTATACATAATCTCAACATTGTATAAAATCTCTTAAATGGAAGCTAGATTATAATGATTAAATTTATTAAAATTAACTCAAAGCTAATTAAAATTAAAATCATGGGGGATTAAAACTAAAATTATAGAAAGATGATTTGAATTCGGTTCATAATAATTCTAAATTGTAATTGCTAGCTCGAAATCAAAATTGATTGTTCTGACATGATTTGAACTAGAATACTGTATAGTTTTATTTTTTTTTTTTAGAAAAAAAAAATTAAGTTCAAATCCTTTTATATTTTTTTAAAGAAAAATACTTATTAATTCTAATATTTTTATTTTTTTATTAATTTTAATTTCAAATAATTATTTTTTCTAATTCTTTAATTAAAATCATCTCTAAAACCATCTCCAAATTGCCCTCTCAAACTACTTTTGAATTGGAATTCAAACCATAATTACCGATTTTAAAATCGTTCTTGAACTGCCATATATGCAATTCAATTTAGGTTCAATAATTGTTGAAAATGAACTGTTGATTTTTAAACTGTGGTCATATCTAATTAAGAATGAGTAAAAGAAATGAAAAAACTGAAAATCAAATTTAATTCAATTCAATTCAGTCCATTCAATTTAATTATTTTTCTAATTCAGTTTGATTCAATTTATGTTAAAAAAATTGTAAAAATCAAACCAACCGAATAATATATATATTTATTTATATAAATATGAACACGAGTTACATTTGGTTAGATTTAGGTAGTTTCATAAATTGGTTTAATTTGATTTCATTATTTATTCATCCTTCAAGAATTAATTAATGACCATTATTGTTTCTCAAATTCGTTTTTTGCATTAGTTGTTTCTTAAATTCGTTTTTTGTATTGGTTGTCCCTTAAGTTTATTTTTTGTATTGATCTCTTAAATTTATATTAGTCGTCCCTCTATCATTAGAGCCGTCAATGATATGTAATGTGACATCACTACATGACATGACGTATTAATGTAAAGTTAACATCAGCATTTTAGCATCTAAATAATTTATTGAATGCCACATCAACACACATACTCATGTCAGCGTACCACATTATCATCATGAATTTGCTATGGAAATGAGTCTAAAATTATAGTTGCCATTGGGATTCACATTTGTGACCTTGTAGTATAGAAACCAAAAGTTTCACCATCTCAATCACCACCTAATTTTTGTTAAAGCAACTAGTTGATAAGCAATTAATTTTAATAATTATTATTAATTTCATAATAATTATATCAAAAAAATATTAATTAAAATAATGAACTACAAATTAATTTTAATTGTTTTTGTTAATTACATATCAAGTGCCTGTTTTAATAGAAGTTAGGCTGTGGTTGAGATGGTTAAGCTTTTGGTTTTTATACTATGAGGTCACATTTCGAATTCTAATGGCTATTACATTTCCATAGCAATTTGGTGATGGTGATCATGATGATAATGAAATGATGATGACGTGGCATGTTGACGTTGATGGTTAAGGGAAGAAGCATACAATATATTCACAACGCCATCATCCTTCAGTTATTCACAATTAAAATATTCCCATAGGTTTCTAAATGCTTTCCTGCATATAATGTTGCTTCATAAAATGCAGATGCACTTATGCTAGTGCATTTTTTTTTTTAATTTTGCTTTTGCAGTAGAAAATTTCTTTCTTACATTTGTATGTAATAAACTTATTTCTGATGATTAATCTTTGCTGCTCTAATTTAGTAAGTATAATTCAGAGCATATGAAGGAGTTGAAAAGAAAAACAACTGTGAGCTAATTGGAAAGTTGTTATAAAAATGCTATTTCAACTAGTGGTTATTTCAAGATTATATGTTAATATGGTATTAAGTTTGGGCTTACTTTTAAAAATACCTTTTTATAATTTATTATATTTTTAAAGTCTAAATGAAGTAATTTGACAAAAATAATCTAACTGCAATGCTAAACCTACACTAACACAAACTACTAAATGGCTTTTGCATAATATATCAGGCTTTATGTGTACTTCAGCAAATGAGATTATTAATAGAGAATTTGGTTAATGATCGTACTACATTCATTGTAAAGTAGTCATTAAATATGAATCTTTCACTAAACAAGAAAAATCAACCATTGTATTATTCTTATTTGGCTATATATTGTATTATTTCTATTTAGTTATCATAGAATAAAAATTTATTCTTATTTAGAAATTTATGGCCATTACCATTACCATTTTATTGCCGATAATCACCAGCTCCAACAAAGCAGGGAGAACTCTTCCGATAAGTCATGTGCATCATAAAACACTTGTTTGAGAGTATTGCTCTTCTGCATCAAGACGTACAGCTTGGATAATTGAACTGTAATCTTGAGTTTCTCAAGCTCATGTTTGGCATCCCACCACAGCGTAGCCTCTTGGATGCCAGGAGAACCCGGCTTCGCGATGATTCTAACCTGCACTGTTGAAGAGGATTGCTTCTGCCTCAGTTTTCTCTGGTAATTGGAAATTCCTAGAATGAAATAAAAAGTAAGAAAGCATAATTTGGGAAGTGTTAAAGGTTCAATTAAGAGGACTATAAGCTAATAAGTAGAAGAATATATGTTCCTATCAAAGATGCATTAGACAGGCCAACTTGCTAATGTTTTAAGACCATCATCTAATTAAATAAGAAAAATGGTATCTGGATCAATCAAGGTATTAAGGTAATAATTCGTTGCATGAGTAATTAATCATATTAGAACAAGAAATCTGATATTTGAATTTCATTCTCCTCCAATAATTTAATTCTAAATAAGATTCGTGATTAGCTATTGTTGTTTTTAAAGACTTTCATTTTTTATTACTGTTTCAAAATGAAAAACCTTCACTAAGAGAATCAAATAAAATTGCTTCCACCATAACATATATATATATATATAATGCAAAGATGCATTGGAGAACTAACTTGCAAATATTCAGGTCCATAATTGAATTCTTGAAAATAAAATGCAATGCTTGAGGTGCTAAGATCATATCAAATTAGGGTTTATAAACTAGTATATGTACTATGCCTGGTCCAGAATCTGAAAATTTTTAATGATGGCAAAGAGTTGATTTTATGGTTAATCACTTCATTTGCCTGATGCATGTGCCACTTTGTGGCCATGGAGCAGCTAAAAACATGGCAAATGCCAGTTGCTTAAATGAACTGATTCAATTTTTAATGGTTCTTAATGAGAACTATGACCATGTAAGATATTATATATTGCTTATGGACCCATTGCCTATTGTCAATGAAGCCTATTCTATGGTTTTGAGGGTTGAGAAGCACCTGTGGTACTGAAGCCAAATGGTTTTCATGTTGCTTCGTTTCCGCAACGCCCGCTTTTGTTTACTTCGACTTGCCAATCAACAAACCCACCTCCTTAAAAACACTTGCTCATCATATTCTTTTAGATAATTAATTATTTCCTTAATAGTATTTAATTTTGAAAGGAAAAATTTTAGGAATTTTTAATTCTTCAGTCATTCAGTAGAAGCATGGTATATCAGGCACATAATCTGCTTCTTTGATTTGCTGAATCAAATAATTCAGTACTGCAAAAATTAGACCTGCCTCACATTTAGTTCTGTCTCTTGCAACAAACACAACTTTTATTATTCACTTCTATCCAACTATTTCCAGGTTCTTTCAATACCCCGGCGATATCCATTCTCTCTCTTACCTGGTTGACATCAGCCCACATTCCCTTAGATGCAAAAATATTTGAGAGTAATGTATACGAACCATCATCCATTGTATCAATTGAGATTGCCTTCTCTGCTGCATACTTCCATAACTCAATGTTACCAGAATTTCTGCATGCACTGAGCAAGCTCCTCCATACTGCTGCTGGTGGTTTTATTGGCATATTTTCAATGAACTCCTTTGCTTCATATGGTTTACCAGCACGTCCAAAAAGAGAAACCACACAAGCATAATGTTCTATCCCTGGTTCGACACCAAACTTAGGCATTGATTTGAAGTAATGAAGTCCTTCTTCAATGAGGCCTGCATGACTACAAGTTGAGAGCAGACCCACAAATGTCACATAGTTAGGTTTTATTCCCCCCTTAATCATTCCTTCAAACATTTGAAGAGCTTCTTTGGCTTCTCCATGATGTGCATATGTTGATATCAGGGAATTCCAACATATAACATCTCTTGTACCCCCGGAACCAAATGCCTTGCGAGCATCTTTGAAGCATCCACATTTAGCATACATGTCTATAAGGGAATTTGCAACAAATGGATCAAAATCTAGACCTATTTTTATGATATGGTTATGGAATTGTAGGCCATGTTGGAGACTTGCTAGGTTACTAGCTGCAGTAGTGAGAGCAGAAAAAGTGAAATCATTGGGCTTTTGTTCTGATAACTGTAGTTTAGAGTAGAGTTTGAGAGCCTCTTCATTTTCTGACTGTTGGGTATAGCCGAAAAACATTGCATTCCACACTACTATATCTTTCTCAGTCATCTCATCAAATACAATTCTCGCATCCATAAGACACGAACACTTCGAATAAACATCTATTAAGGCACTGCCTATGAATACTCCCAAACAGAAACCAAATTTCATGACAAGTGCATGAATTTGCTTGCTCAGTTCCAAGGCTGATAAAGCAGCTGAAACACCAAGAAGACTAACAAATGTCAAAAGGCTTGGTGGGCACATTCTATACCTCATCTCATGGAAAAGATTCATAGCTTCAGAGAGTTGCTCACTTCCTGAGTATCCTTCAATTAATGCATTGTAGGAGACCACATTGTGATTACTCATAACATCAAAAACTCTTCTTGCATCATTCAATGAATCACATTTGGCATACATATCAATCAAACCATTTGTCAGAAAAACATCAAATTCAAGATTTGCCTTGATACTATAACCATGAAGTTGTCTTCCCAGTTCAAGAGCCCTAAGAGAACCACATGATGTGAGAATGCTGGTGCATACAAATCCATCTAGCTTCATATCCAATCTATTCATCTCAATAAACAACTTTATAGCCTCCCTATCAAAAGAATTTTGCATATACCCTGCAATCATTGTAGTCCATGAAATTTCATTTCTATTTACCATTCGATCAAATAGTTTCCTAGCAATCTGTATTTTACCACATTTAGCATAAAAATCAATAAGCACATTAATTATCAAAACATCCATTTCTATTCCCCTCCTCATCACATGAGCATGAATTTGTTTGCCCCCTTGAAGAAACTCAAGTGCTGAACATGCACTTAGAACGCTAGAAAGTATATATCTATCAGGAAAAAAGTCAGTTTTCTTCATTTGGTTAAACAATTGCAGTGAAATCTCACCTCTCCCACATTTAACATAACCAGTGATAATAGCTGTCCAAGTAACAGCACTTTTCTCCAACAACCCATCAAAGACCATTCTCGCTACATCAATGTCACCACTCTTCGCATAGAAATCAACCAAAGAAGTACCCACATAAACATCCTGATGAAAACCACCCTTAATAACAAAAACATGCATTTGTTTACCCATACAACCACCACCAACACCAGAATCAAGCTGCCCGCAAGCACGTATAGCACTAGCCAAACAATACCCATTTGGACCCTCATCGGAACACCTTATGAACTCTGAAAACATCAACAAAGCTTCCTCATTGAAGCCGCGTTTCGAATACATAGAAACCATAGAAGACCAAGAAATTAAGTTCTTCTCAGGCAATGTATCGAACAAGTTGCGTGCATGACTTAAAAAGTCTGACTTCGCATACGCATTAAGCAGTAAATTGGTTAAAAATGAATCAGATTCTAAGCCTGAAACTATAATTTGAGCATGAATTTTATTGTAATGAAAAATGGGATTGTTTTGTGCAGGACATTGTAAGAGATTGACTAAATGAGGCCTTCTAGTGCAGGATGTAGGGAATGCAAAATATGGGTTTAGTGATAGTAATGCGCAGAAATTTAAGATTTTTTTGCATGAAAAATTGTGGTATTGCTTTAGATGGTGCATTAAGGGGTAGAGCTTTCTCATTCTATAAATAATTCATGATATATTATATGATATCAATTAAAGTTCCAATTGCCTTAAGGCATAGGTTTGCTTTCGGTCACTGAAATTTAAAAGGTTGCTAAAGCAAGAAGTTGGCTATAGCATACATACTCATATCTCATTGCATTTTCATGGAGGGACTAATAACATTTGAGGTCCCTTGTTTGCAATTTAATTAAAAATTATAATCAAAAGAAATTAATATTTTAGAATGAAATAAAAAATTTAAATGGTCAATTATAAATGGTTGTGAGGTTTTCTTTTCTTTTTTTTTTTAAGGAAAGAGTTGTAAATATTTCATTGATTATATACACATAAATATTTTCCCAAATATGCTTCTATTTACTAAAAATATAAATTATATAAAAAAAAGATATTAAAAAATAGAACAAATAGGTAAGGGGAAAATGATATAATAGGTTGATTTTGAAAAAAAAACATTATTAGATAGTAATATGTTATTCAAGACTTGTTATGGGAATTATATATTGGGATATTTACAAGGAAAAATAATATCATTCACCATATTTTTTTAAAATTTTTACTTTTTTACTAAGTGTATTTTAGTTATTTTATTATATACTCATTATAAACTATGTAAAATTTATAAACTCATAATAAACCTATGATAAACTTATTATAAACTCTTTGTAAACTAATAAAATCTAGTAGTTTAGTAAATATTATATAAATTCTGCTATTTTGATAAATAATTTATAAATATGATAAATTTAGAACTATTTTCATTTTTTCTTGTATGTTTGTTAAAAGTTCTATTTACAAAACTACCCTAAAAACTAAAGTTGTTTTCAAATTTACGAGTAAAAATTTTCAAAAAATACATTTAACAAATGTTTAAATTGCAAAAATACTGTTTTGCTCATTGGATCGGACCAACATACTATTTTGCACACCTAAACCAAAAAATTGAATTGATAACTAACACACATATATATAATTTGATCGGATTGGAGTAAAAATGCCATCCAACCAAACCTGTGAAATATACTGACGCTACCCCTCCATTTACTGAGATTAGCCACCGAGCTCCATGTTCGGTCATCCTCATGGTCAGGCTCTCAACTGTATGGTAGACCTCGGTATCGGGTATTCTTAATTCTACAGAGCTTTATATGTCCGGCAGACACACCACCGACACATCTGCAAATTACGCTAACATTATCTCCCTACATCAACTATAAATAAGGGGTCACCTCCATAGGTAAAAGGGTTCTCTCTCTGGCTCTCTCTTTCTCTCTCTCTCTCTATCTCTTCTTTTTACTTTTCCTGAGCTACCAATCTCTGACTTAGATATCGGAGCCTCCCCCGGAGAGTCCGGTCTCCCCTCCTCTCTTGTCTTATAGGTAGAAGAGCTACAATAGCAGCAACATTGAACCTGAGCTACAAGAGCTAGGATCATCCATGAAAATTAGCCCGTCATCATTAGTGTAGTAAGCGTGGAGAGGCTATTTCCTAGTAGAGGCAACAAAACCTCAAGTACGTCTTGTAGCTCTTGCAAGAAAAGCACTATATTCGTGCTTTGCTTTAACATTTCTTACTATATCGCTCTTGCACACTAGACACTCATGATGCGCTCTTGCGCCAAACTCTCATAGCGCTCTCGTGCATATTATAAAGCTCACCATGCCTCACACACCAAGCACTTCAATTAATTCAGCTCACCGTACCTCACACACTAAGCTTTTAAACTATATTCAACTCAACGTGCCTCGAACACAGAGCCTTATAGTGCCTTAGCTGCATAATAATTTTCAGCAATTTAATCGTACATATTTTAGCACCCTAGTCATGCACCAAACTATAAGCACTTCAATCGTGCATCTTACAGCAGCCTAGTCGCGCACTGAGCTCTCAGCTCCTTAATCATGCCATAACTCATCGGCCAATCAATCAATTACTATTTTCCATATTGTAATAAGAAGTAACATTATGTACTCATTAGCACATCAAACTAAACAAACCAAACTCGTCATGAACAAACAAGCTAATAACAACTATGAATTAAACTAAAATCGAGCAATAAAAGAACTCTTATTTCGTTTATAATACCAGACTGTTTAGTGCCTTCTTGCGCATTTGTCTTATTTTATTTATAATACCGTATTGTTTGATGCTTTCTCATTCAACAATTTTCTTATAGTGCCTGCGCGTATTTTGTTGTAGCTCCTTATAGAGGGTCAAGCTTCTACGCTCTAACCGAGCATCAATGCTCTAATTGTAAAAATTTTTATTCATTTTTTGCACTTTTAAATTTGGGGATATGTGTAATGTTACTTTTTATATTTGTTTTCGAGCCCCCATTCTTCTGTAAAAGTAAGCATCTATCTTTCTACAAAAGAAAGATTAATGTTTATAGTTAGGCGTTTTACCAGTCTTTTGAAAGCACGTCTAATAGACTACTTGATATAAATATTCAACAATAAAGGGAGGCACTGGCACTCCTAATTTTCGAGCAGTGGCATCCCCAACACGTAAGCACTTATACCTTAAATGCCGAGCATTGGCACTCAAGCTCATCCAAGAATTGAGCTTTGGCATTCAAGTTCACCCGAGCCATGGTTAAGCCAATAACATAGCTAAGATTCTGCCCAAAACAGAAGAACTTGCGCAGCTACACCAAAACAAGAGAGCTCAATTAGATTCTCCTGAACCATAAACTTTCAAAGGCTCTCCTAGAATCCATACTTCAACACAGGTCATCCAACCGACTGCTAAAGATAGTACCTCGGGCAGGCAATCACTCTTTTTCAATTTATCATTTTTTACACATTCTTAAAATGCATGTATAAGTTCATATTATAGCATAGCATGAAATAAAGTTCGGGTTAACTGACCCGGCATACTTAATAGTATGCATGGTGACTGAACACCAGAGCACATTGTGACTCAACCATACAACATATGTCAGAGCCCAAAGCACTATAATAATTAAGCGATCGGATGCACCTCGTGCTCAAACTTATTGACCATGGACCATAACCAATCAACATAACACAATAGATAGAACATTTATTTCATAAGCGTCATGCCTGGTTTTCGATCAAGCCTTTAAGCCATTATGAACAACATATCACAAAAAGGATAAATCAAAATACGAGTATTGACTTCAAAAGAAAATATTTCATTAATCAGGAAAAAGTTTGTTACATTTAGAGCCCGGTCTTTATAATTTGCTAATAGACTAAGAATAGACAAGCATCTTACAGTTTTAAAACAAATTTTCACAACTCTTGGACCTCGTCATGCTGGCCCTCATCCTCTTGATCCAAGTCCTCTTCCTCTGCCTTTTCATCATCTTCTTTTGCCTTGTGCTTGGCAGCTAGCCCGTCGATATCTATCTCTATTATCCAGGACATGTCCATGTCCGGGTTCTCTTCCTTCAGTCGATCTGACATAGCCTTCTAGTAAGCATAGAAACCCTGAGCATAGCGCTCATCACTCCTCACTGACTCAGCAGCCAATCCTTGACAAGTGGCTTTTAGAGTGTCCACTGCTAGGCGCAGCTCATCATATTTGAATTTTAGAACTTCCTTTGTCTAGCGCAGCTCTTCATTTTTGGCTCTCAATGTTTCTTTGGTCGAGCTTAGCTTCTATGTTTTCTTCCTCAGAGCTTCTTAAACTTGTTTTAACTCCTCATCTAGAATAAGTATCCATTACCTCGAATAGATGATCTCTTTGATCAGTTGAAGGAAGCAGTAGTATTCTCTAAGATTGATCTGAGATCATGGTACCATCAGTTGAGAGTTAGAGATGTAGATATATCCAAGGCAGCTTTCCATATGAGGTATGAGCATTATAAGTTTCTGGTGATACCCTTTGGATTGATGAATGCACCAGTGACATTTATGAATTTGATGAATAGGGTATTTAGACCATACTTAGATCAATTTGTGGTGGTCTTCATTGATGATATTCTTGTGTATTCACGTAATGAGAAGGATCATGACAGACATTTATGGATTATATTGCAGATATTAAGAGAGAAGCAATTGTATGATAAGCTGTCTAAGTATGAGTTCTGGCTCGATCAAGTAACTTTTCTCGATCATGTGATATCAGCAAAGGGTATTAGAGTTGATCCAAGTAAAGTTGAAGATATCTTGATTTGGAGTCCACCGAAGATTGTGACTGAAGTTAGAAGTTTTATAAGTTTGGCAGGCTATTATCGTCAGTTTGTGAAGAGTTTGTCTATGATAGCTACACCACTCACTAGATTACTTCGGAAGAGAGTTAGATTTGTGTGGACAGATCGATGTCAGATGAGTTTTGAGTAGCTAAGGGAGATGTTGACTCAGGCTCCTGTCCTTACCCTACCCGTGGAAGGTAAACTATATGTGATATACAGTGAGATTTCACATAATGGTTTAGGTTGTGTTCTAATGCAGGAGGGTAGAGTCATTGCTTATGCATCTCGATAGTTGAAGCCACATGAGTTGAATTACCCAACTCATGTTTAGAGTTAGCAACCATAGTTTTTGCATTGAAGATTTGGCGGCATTACTTGTATAGGGAAAAGTGTTTCATTTATATTGATCATAAGAGTTTGAAGTATCTGGGTGTTCAGAGAGAGCTGAATCTTTGACAGAGATGACAGTTAGAGTTGATTAAAGACTACGATTATTTGATTGATTATCATCCTGGCAAGACAAATGTTATTGCTGATACCTTGAGTCGAAAGTCTTTAGCAAGTTTGACTGCTTTTTTGCTCTCGTTGCTTGCTAAGTTAAGAGTGTTGTGTGCTAGATTTAAGTCTTATGATGATGGTTCATTGATGGCTCAGTTACAATTGAGGCCAGTGTTGTTGGATCAAGTTAGGGAAGCCCAGATTGAAGATGAGAAGATCCAGAAGATTGTGTTAGATTGCGAAAAGGGGAAGAGTCGAGATTTTTATGTAAGAAATGATGGCAGTCTATGGTACTGAGATAGGTTACGCATTCCTGATGATGCAGGATTGAAGAGGATGATATTAGAGAAAGCACATCATTCAGTTTATGCTATGCACCCTGGTAGTACCAAGATGTATCAAGATTTGAATCAGCATTACTGGTGGTCAGGTATGAACAGAGACATAGCAGAGTTTGCATCCAAATGTCTCACTTGCCAAAGAGTGAAGGCTAAGCACCAAGTTCCTTCAGGGTTGCTTCAACCATTGTCTGTACCAGAGTAAAAATGGGAGCAAGTGACGATGAATTTTGTGATTAGACTACCTTTGACCTAGAAGAAGCATGATGTAATCTGGGTAATTGTTGATCGGATGATAAAGACAACTCATTTTCTTCCGCTTTGGAGGGACTTTTCACTTGAGAGGTTAGTTGAGATGTATATCAGTGAGATACTGAGATTGCATAGAGTCTCTGTTTCTTTAGTGTCAGACCAAGATCCCCGATTTATATCGAGATTTTGGAGGAGTTTGAAGGATGCATTGGGTTCTCAGATACATTTTAGTTTTGCTTTCCATCCTCAGATAGATGGACAATCAGAGAGAGTGATACACATTCTATATGATATGTTAAGGAGTTGTATCATTGATTTCATAGGGAGCTGGGATAAATTTTTGCCACTGATTAAGTTTGGTTATAACAACAGTGATCAGTTCAGTATTGAGATGGAACCTTATGAGGCCTTATAGGGCAGATAAATTGGTTGGTCCTAATTTGATTAAGAAAACAGAAGAGAAAGTAAAATTGATTCAGGGTCATCTGAAAACAGCTTCAGACCGGCAGAAGTCCTATACAGATTTGAAGAGGAAGGATATAGAGTTTAGTGTGGGAGATAAAGTGTTCCTAAATGTGTCTCTATGGAAGAAAATTTTGAAATTCGGTCGCTGAGGAAAGTTGAGTCCTCGTTTCATAGGACCATATGAGATTCTAGAGAGAGTTGGTCCAGTGGCTTACAGGTTGGCTCTGCCACCTAAGTTAGACCGGATACACAATTTCCTCCATGTCTCTATGCTTTGGAGGTACATGTCAGACCCATCTCATATTTTATCAGTGGAGTCCATTGAAGTGACTTCGGATCTGACTTACGAATAAGAACCAGTGGCGATTTTAGCACGAGTGGTGAAAAAGTTGAGGAATAAGAAAGTGTCACTTATGAAAGTCCTTTGGAGGAATCATACCATTGAGGAAACGACATGAGAGAGTGAGCAAATGACGCGGAGTCAGTATCCCCAGTTGTTCCAGAGTTGATAGTAGGTAATTTCGCGGATGAAATTTTTTTTAGGGGGAGAGATTGTAACAATCCTAATTTTTGAAATTTAATAAAATAAATTAAAATTAAATTAAAATAAATAAATAAATGATTTAACTAAAAATTTGATGGATTTTAAGTGGAGAAAATAAAGAGTATATATGAAATATACATTAAATATACTTTGAAAAATTAAAATTATTTAAATAAATTATTTTTGGATGAAAGAGGTAATTTATGATTTTTAAATAAATAAATATTAAAAATAAAATAATATATATATGGTCACATTTTTTAAAGTGGAAAGAGAGAGAAATGAAAGTTGATCTTCTTCTTCTTCTTCATGTTGAGGCCGAACCTCCATAGCCAACCAAAGGAGTTTTCTTCTTCTTTCATACACCAAGGATTGAAAGAATTTTAAGAATTCAAGTAGATTTTTAGAAGTTTTTTCATCAATTGGTAAGCTTCTTTACCAATTTTTCAAGTTCTATAGAAAAGTATGATATGTGAATTTTAGAATTTTGTATTATCATGATTTAATTGTTTATTTGGGTATGTATGAAGTTGTTTTGAGTAGTTAATAATGATTTTAAAGTCAAATGATAGATTTGATTAAGTTTCGATAGAGTTTAAAAATGGTAGTATTTAAGTGGTTGAGTATGCGAAATACACAAATTTTGCCAATGATACGGCCATGTCGTTGGGCATGTCAACGATGTTGAGTTTCAACATTGATGACACAGCCAGTGGCATGCCCATGTCGTTGGGCGTGTCAAAACTTCTGTAAGAATAGGCAAATTACACGGTCATTAATACGCCCGTATCGTTAGACGTGCCACTTATAGAAATTGCCCAAAATAACTCTTTTTCTTGTCTTTAATTTGTAATTTTGACCTAATTGACTATAATACCCCAAAGTATAACGAATTTTTTGAAATCAACCCTAACAAGTAATGTAATTTATTTAAACATATTAAAATATATTTTTAATGATATTAATAAACTTAAAGCACTAATTTTAATGGTTTGATATTGATAATGCCTTAGAATGTGATATTAAATGATTATTTATGATCACATTTGGTATAGGCATTGAGAGGAAGTAGTTTGTCTGATCCTAATGTTGAAGGGCAACTTGAAAGAGTAGGTTAGAGGCAGTTTTGAAGCTTATTTTGGAGTGCTTTCTAAGGTAAGTATAAACTCTTGATAGATTAGATATGTTGGCATTAAATTAGGCTTAACACCTTTTGGATGAAAAATATGTTAAGCTACTTGATACCCTGAACATTCAAGAATATTGTGCTATGATATATAAATTGTTATGTATGCATTATATGCACTGTGAAAAGCTATTATTAATGGCTAGATTGAATAAAATATGAATTATATGCAAAATGTGAAATTGACCCAAAGTATTTGGGTAATGTGATTTTATTATGGAATATCCTATATGGTGACAAATTGAAATGAAATGACATTGATATGACTAAAAAAATTAGGAAATTAAGAAAGAAATTGATGATGGAAAATAGGAAATAATTGTGTGCCTAGTATGTTATTCAATTTTTAGAGTTCTGTGTTTGACGGCATGCATATAAGGTTATTCTCATTATTTACTTTCTGGGCTAGACGCTTGGTGTCACTGTGATATGATTTGCCTTCGGGGCTAGCTTTTGAGAATTACTTGATTTGCTTTCGGAGCTAGCTTTTGAGAATTACTTGATTTGCCTTTAGGGCTAGATACTTAGTGTCATTATGGATCAAAACAGTGACTCTGGAATTTGAATAATATATTTGTTTATTTGGGCCCATACTTGTGTGTGTGTTTGTGTGAATTATTAAATGATGAAAGAATATGTTTAAAAGTAAGATTGGATGTCACATTGTGACATAGCATATAAGCATTCTGCATTGGCATTATTTTAAAGTTCTATTATTATCAAAGTTTTATTATTATCAAAATTTATATCACTAGACTTTTAGTTTAGTACGATTGTAATTCATTGAACAGATGACAGGGTTGATCTGGTAGAATCGAAGAGTTCTACTAGACCTGATAATGTATAGGCTTATGTTTGTTGAACTTGAAGTGTTTTGCTACATCAAGAGCAGAGTCATTTTGCCAGCACGTGTATATTTTATATTATAGTACGTTAAATAATTTTTTGAATAATTGAGTAATGTGATATTTTTATGTGTTTTGATATATATATATATATATATATGTATTTGTATAAATATTTTGAGGAATTGTGGAGAAATTGAGAAGTTTAGGTGGATATGTATGATTGGTTTATTTGTGGAATGTTTTTATTCAGGTTGGATACCTATAATTAATAAAGAATATTTTATTTACTATTTAAATATACATTTTAATGTGTTTGGAATTATAAATTGGGAATAAGAAATTTTTTATTAAATCAGATTGTGATATTTTTATACCATATATATGTATTTAATACATACTAAGTATGTGTATTATACGTATATAGGGTATAAGGGTGTTAACATTCCTTTTCTCTCTTAGAATGTCTTATTCTACAGTCTCAAACACTGCAAGCTCATTCTCATCCAGCCTCCCCCTAGTTACCTGTTCGCCACTAGGATTGACCCACCAAATATTTTGACAGTCATGTTTCTCCAGAATGAAAAATTGGTCTTTCAGCCTTTATTGAGTTTGGTTTTCCCGTGAACATACCAAACCCATACCTTCCTTATAAATACAGAAAATCTTCATCTGCTCCCGAATGTACCTGAGCACACTGAAGCCACTTAGCACTCGAGGGGTAGGAATAACCCCGAGCAATCTATACAGTATCTCCTCATGATTGTTCACCATCTGTTAGGGCTGAGATGACCGGAAGTAATCTTGCAGTAGCTTAGGAAAGCTTGAGGAAAGGGGGCCAGAGGAAACTGCACCCCCGACCTCAAATTCTCTTCATAGATTGTCATTTAATGTTTGGGCAGGGTATCGTAGGCTCGGGCATCCTCTTTAGGAACAAGCATCATATACTTTTCTGGTATTTGGTACTTTTGTCGGATTCTGACTAGGTCTATCTCTGTTAGTGTGGATTTAATGTCTCTTACCTGAGCTTTATCTGAGCTTGAGTGGACTTCCTAGACTTCAATTGCGTCTTCTTCCTCCTCGTCAACTAGTTGAAGATGTCTCCTTGGGTATGGCTTGGTCATTTTGGTCCTTGCTAAAGTAGCTTCGACATGAGCTCCCTCTTCATGGTGAGTCCCCTCACCTAGAACACTAGGAGATCCTAACTCCCCTGACTCTTCTGGTAAAGCCAAGCTTATGTTTGCTCGCACCATTTTTCCTACTTCAATTTTAAAATGCAAAACTTAAAAACAAAAACTTAAAATTAACCTCTGAAACTAAGCTCTTAAGTATTCGTGCATAGCGAGTCAGAGCAATCGAGCTATTCTAACGTCGTAGAGTGAAAAATACTGCTTGCCCCACCCTCTATTTATAAAATACAGTTTGGCCATTTGAACCGACATCATTAATGTGAGACATGGGAGTAAGCCTTTTCACTTCTCGCCCGAACTGTTGCCTCGGTTTTCAAAGCATTACTTCACCTCTGCATGACATGTGTTCTTCTAAGATATTAACCGACTCCATTTGGCATAAATGCCAAGACTTTTCAAGAGGGGCTAGTGGTACTATCCATACTACCCCTAGATAACCGAGCTTGCTCTAACGCTCCTCGAGCTCTTCCTTAAGCTCTTTAAGCTCTCATTTCCCAAGCTTCTAGAGTTCTCATTTTTCGTGCTTCTCCTTTGAGCATCGCCTTGTGTTTCTCTGTTTCCCTACAGCTCCAACCAAGCTTGTTTTGACTTCTCTAAGTCACGTCTTAGTTTGATATAAATGTCAAACATCTAGCAAGGGACTAATGATAGTACCTCGCCTCTTGAGCTCCCGCGACGTGCTCCACACTTGAGCCCTATATGTTGTCATATAGCATCCTAGTATCATGATTCAACACACACACTTTCATCCGGGCTCAACCGAGCTCTTGTACATGACATAGCTGAGTCTTGATATAAATGTCAAATGACTTGAAGGGGACTACTGATGTTACCCCTTCATTTACTGATCTCAGCCACCGAGCTCCGTGTCCGATCATCCTCATGGCCGAGCTCTCAATAATATGAAAGACCTTAGTTCCTGGCACTCTCAGTCCCACCAAGCTCCATATGTTCAGTAGACACTCCACCAACAAATTCGCAAATTATGCTGACATTGTCTTCCTACATCAACTATAAATAGGGGGTCACATCCCACAGGTAAAAGGGTTCTCTCTCTTGCTCTCTCTCTCTCTCTCTCTCTCTTCTCTTTACTTGTCCAGAGCTACCGACCTCTTACTTAGACATTGGAGTCTCCCCCCCCCCTCTCCCCCCCGAGGAGCCTGGTCCCCTCTCCTCTCTTGTCTTGCAAGTAGGAGGACTACAACAACAGCAACACCGAACCTGAGCTACATGAGCTAGGATCATCTCTGAGAATTATCCAGTCATTATACATAAATAAAATCAACCGATTTTGCTCGAATAGTGCAAATATTTCAACCGAACAAAATGTTTTTGGGTTCGGGTATTGAGCCAATAAATTGGGCTTATATGTGATTTGTTTTATACTTGCACCTGTACCCAAAAAAATTAAATTTTTACACTTGTATTCATATTTTACTTTCCTTTGTAATTTGTAAGAAACAAAATTTGGCAAAAATTTATAGAGAACAAAATTTGGACATGAATGTAACTCAAAATTTAAATATTATTTAATATGTATGCAATTATAATTGACAACTACTATTAGGCCACATAACCTGGATAATTTGGCCACATAACCTGGATAATTTACAACCTACCATAATTCACATTCACAAATCAATATTCTTACAGATGATCTAAAAGGCTTTACTTACTTACCAAGCATATGATAACATGAATTCACTTCACTAAAAAGAAGATATATACACACATATACATATATCCAAACAAAACTCTCCTAATTATAATAGAAAAACAAAACCCATTAATCCCCATAAAGTAAAACTTGCATTAGATTTGGACGAACAACATAGTATAAGAAAACATCACTAATTACATCAATCTAAAAACTTTTAAGAAACCTCTTATGAAGAAAAAACTAAGAGACAAACCTATTCAAGTGACAATGATATTATAAAACATTTGGCAATCAAACAGATCAATAAGTATAGAAATACAATAAAAACACACTTGGCAAATATAGAAATACATATAACAATTCACAAATCATAAAATCACAAATCAAAGGTCCAAAATTTGGCATATCAGATAAAGATATCCATAATCACTATTCGATGTCCACTGCTGTCCCCATTTACTGCTGTAGCTTTTGTTGAAAATTCTGAAGAAATTTAAAGATTAGTATTTTACAAATAAAAATATGAAAACCAATAAAATAAAATTTCCAAATAAAAGATACTATTATAGTGAATAAAATAATTAAATAAAGTTTTCAAATATAAAAACATATAATAAAAAAAGTTACTTGATTCTATCTTCTCACATTCCTCAAACATTTGATGTAATTCAGGGTAGTCAAACCCAAGTATTATTAGCCTTAACCAATTTTGAGTATAAATGAGCGCCTCAGTTATCTTAGGAGAGCAAGATGGAATTGACAAAGCAGAGAATGAAGATGCAGCAATAGAAGAAAGAAGAAGAAAAGGAAAAAGAACGATAGGAAAAAAGAAAGGAAACAAACGATGGAACAAAAAAAAAAAGAAAGAAGAAGTGGAAGGAAGGAAGGAAATATCATAAATTTGTAAAAACAAAATATAAAAAAGATTAAAATTGAAAAGAAAAGTTAAAAGTAAAAAAAAAGTTAAAATTGAAAATGAAAATTGAAATATAATATATGGTGTAATTTTCACTTACATAATCTCAATTAATAAAATATTATTAGAACCATATTATTGAAATGAATAGTATTTAAATGAATAGTATTTAAATGGAATACTATTTATTTATAAAATCTATTTTAATTATCATATTGTTTGCACCAAGAAAAATATTAGGTCTGACGTAAGAGTAATGGTTAAGGCCCAAAGGCTAGCCTTGAGGGAAACAGGCCTATTGACCAAGTCTGAAGAAGGCGCACTACTTGAGAGTTGCTAGTGAAAGAAACAAAAGATGAAGAAGGTGGGAAGTAGAATGAAATTAAGGAAAAAACATGGGTCATGCCACTGACTATAAAAAGTGATATGGCATGACGTGGTGATAAAAAGGAGAAGCAACTAATTTTTAAAGGGACAGAAAAACACTCCCACAGAGGACAAATTAAGAAAAAATCAAATTAGTTATCAGATTTCTATAGAAATTGTTCTCTTGTTTATTTTACAAATCACTCGCTCTTTTAGAAAATTTATGTTCATATTGACATTGTTCTTGTCTAGCAATTTGTTATCTCGATTTAGTTAGAAAGTCTTTGTTAATTCAATTTCTAGGAACTTTTAGTTGTTGTAATATCCATTATTGAGGAATTCAAACGAACGTTGAGGAGAGCTTGAGAATTTTGATTTCATTTCTGGTTCTTTTTAAAATCTTACACTTTTGCTCAGATTATAAATCAGTTGGTGCAATTTGGTTGAAAAACTTATAATCTTCTTACACGCCTCACCCACTTAAAGATTGAAATTTGCCATTCAGTAGGCAAAGACAGATTTTTTTTTTTTTTTTTTGTGAAACTAATAAAAAGTTGCTCAAATTTAATTTTATAAAAAAATATTAAGGTTATTCAATTGTGAAAAATATTTTCTATTTTCTATTTTTTAATTTTTTTTATGTTTGTTAATTTTTCATATATCTATTCTCTAACTATTTTCCAAATGAAAAATTGGAAATGTGCAAAATATGTTTACTTAATCTAGTTTTCTACTTTCCACTTTTTATTTTATATAATATTTAAATAACTTTATTGTTAAATACTTTTTTATAAAGATATAATTACATAAACAATTTCATAATCTAAATATATATATATATATTCAATTTATTAAAATCATAATTAAATAATATTTTTAAATAAAATAAATTTTAAATTATTATAAAATCAACCTAAAAATATTCTCAAATTTCAAATTATAACATTAAAAAAATAAAATAGATGAATCCAAATCCAAATAAAAAAATAAACTATCTCAAAGTCGGAAGAATTAAAGTATAAAAAAAATAAAAATAAAAAGCAATGTGAATCTAAGTGAGAAATAAATACTGATTTTTTTAAGACTTCAAATTTTTCATTTAAAAAACAATATATATAGAAAAAAAAAATTCCATGCGATACTTTGAGTGCTTTTATTCAATCAAATAATTTATATATTAATAAATTAAAGTAAATGATATGTAATTACCAAATCATAAAACACAAATAGAGATTTATAATAAGGTTCGAATGCAAAATTTGAAGTCACTAGAGATTCACTATTTATTGATTGTACTTTTTAAAATTTTTAGTAATTATAACTCGTGTAAAATATTTTTTTATTCTAAAATAATAAATTTAACACTTATTAATATATTTTATTTTGCATTTTAATAATGTAAATTAATTAAAAATAAAAAGATAGTTAATATTTTGTAAATTTTTATCTCAATCAATATAATTGTAATTTTATATGTAAATTTTTTTAGTGCAATTATATATTTGCTATCTATATAAATGAAATAAAAATTTATAGTATTTGAAATAAAAAATAAAATTAAGAAACTTATACGGAGAGATCACACAAAGAAAGAGAAAGAAAAAAAAAAAGGCCGAAAAAATGATTTAAAAAAGAGAAGAATTTTTTTAAAAAATAAATTTTATATATGTACAATGAACGTGACATTTTACTCAAACCCAAGCAAGTTAAAAGTTAAATTATATACATCAAGCAAAGACTTTTTTACTCAAGCTCAAACAATTTTTCCGTTATTACAATAATAATAGTTAATATAAATAATAAAATTTTTTTTGTAAAATTAAATGCATCAATATCACCAATAAAAAATTAAAAATGCTTTAAAATTAAGGTTGTATTTATTTTTTTCTAATTATGAGTTTCTCTAAAATTTTTTAAACAAAATAAATTTGATTTTTCTTTTTTTCTGTATAGAATTAAATTAAATTTTAAAATTAAATATAATCAATTTTATCTTTTTTTATTATAGTATCTCTAATTTTTTAAATAAAATAAATTTAATTTTCCGTAACAAAAGTAAACTAATTTTTGGATTTTTAAAATAAAATGTAAAAAATTTGATTTTTTATTTTCTAATCATAATATATCTGAATTTTTAAATAAAATAAATTTGATTTTTTAAATATAATTACATTATTTTTTTATTTTTAGGACAACTTAAATAAATTAAAAGATAATGCATTTAAATTATTTATTATGATATTTTTCGACAATATTTAATTTGTCAAAATAAAAAATTTTAAATATATATATTTGCATATAAATATATATATATATATATATTAAAATTACTATTGATTCCGGTTCATGTCCTATTATAATCTAAATAGCCTCAAAGGGGATTAGATTTTAATTCTAGATTGAACCAAAATGAAAAAATAGTTATTCATATTCTAATTCTATATTATTCTAATTTCGAATCCGTTTTTAATTTTAAATTTTGAATCAAACGTCACTTAAAAGAGCAACACCTAGAGTCCAAAAGAGCAACCCACCAACTCTGGCAAATGGACATTAGACAACACCCAACAAATATCCACACAATAAAAATATTAAATAAAGAAAACTCAATAAGACATTGGCACCCATGAATTTGTACCAAAAAATTGGTACCTATTAAACACTGTAAAGCCAACTCTAGAAATCTATAATTTGACATCTAGGAATCCCAGCCTAAGAACTCAAGGAAAACTATAAACAAAAAAATGCAGAAATTTAAAAAAATCAAAAATTGAAAAATGAGAGAGATATTGAAATCTAATCAATGAAAAAACTAATTAACCATGCACATTATCGTAAATTTTTTAATTTAATAAATAAAAAAATGAATTTAAATATGAAGATTATAATAAAAAAATTTTAATTTAAATATAAAAATTATCAATTTAATGAATAAAAATTTAATTTAAACTTAAAATATTTTTAATTTAATTAATAAAAATTAGTTTAAACATGAAGATTATCATAAAATTTTTAATTTAATAAGTATAAATTTAATTTAAGTAATAATATGTTACAATATATTAGAAATAGATGATATAACCTTTATATTTATGCTCATTAGGGTACTCCTATCATAACCTTAATAAGTTTCTTAATCCTAATAGAATTAGATCATACTTATAATACAAAACATATAAGGATAATATTAATTAGGCTCATCCTGTTTATATTCAATAATTACTCTTTAAAACATGATATAAATACTTTATTTTGGACTATAATGTTTACCCAAATATATGTTTTGATAAAATATTAAAAAAATCAATAATCCCAATAGAAAAATTCTAACATTCTCTCACTTGGGTATAAATGATTTTACAAAATTTATATGAAAAACATTTTATTTATTGAAAAGATTTGGGTCAACAAAAAAAACCTTTTAAGCAGCCATAATTTAGAAAACAACATAGTCCAAAAAATGCTTAAGTTCAATAGTTCGGTCCTATAAACAACCAATATTAAACTATGGCAATCATTGTAACAATTTGTAGATACTTGACCATCCATAATTATAACTGTTAATTGATTTATTGACATGAACTATTAATGTGTTTCAGTCTAGGATAAATATTTAAACTTAATATGTGATTGAATGTGCTAATTTCATCTTTATCCTACTTTCAAACTCTTATAAGGCACCATTTATGCTTCACCAAGAAACTTTTAAATCGACAAATTGTCATGCTTAAGAATATCTAAAGACTTTTGCATGAAATACTTATAAATTTGCTTTATGCAAAACAACAATAAAAGATAATGATGATCATCCATATATAAATAACAACTTATCATAGAAATTGAGCTAAAAATTAGTTCAAATACATTAGAAAATAAATACAAAACTCCCACTAATCAAAAATATCAAAAGAACTAACTACACCCATATTCATTACATAAATTTTTAATGACTCAAGTGCAATTGCTTTAGTCTAAATGTCAGCCAATATATTCTTGGTTGAAATGTGGTCTACTTATGTTTCTTTATTTTTTACTATCTCTTGAATAAAAAGGAACTTCTCTGGAGCCTTTATTATTATTAGAAAAATTCACAACCGCCATACTATCATAATATAACCTCATTGGCTTAGAGATAGAATCAATAATTTTAAGCCCAAAAATATAATTTTTTTAAACCAAATGAAATGAGTTGCAGCATTATAACATGCTACATACTTTGCATGCATGGTAGATGAAGCAATAAGAGATTGCTTTAATACTCTTCCAAGAAATAGCACCACCCGCTAACATGAAAATATATCTATAAGTGGATTTTAAGTCATCTGGACATCCACCAAAATCTTAATCTGAGATAACCTAGTACTACAAGCTCATTTACATGCCTAAAAGTAAGCATAAAGTCTCATGTATGCTTCAGATAACACATTACTTTCTTTGCAGCTACTCAATGATCCCAACCAGCACTAGCATAAGGCACATTACTCATACACTGTTTCTCATACTCATTTTTAAGACACTGATCCTTCCTATATTTGTCCCTTTTAGTCATAAGAACATGCCATTCCTTGCAACTCTCCATATTAAAATGCTTCAACAGTCTATCAATATAAGATCTTCGAGAAAGTCCCAAAATTTTTTTAGATCCCTAAGGATTCCAATTCCAAGAACATATGATGCTTCCCCTAAACCTTTCATATCAAAAGTCCTAGCCAATGAAGCTTTCGTCTCATGTAATAATCCTAAATCATTACAAGCAAGTAATATATCATCAACATATAAAATAAAAAAATAAATATCCTCCTACTAGTCTTGAAATATATACATTGATTAATCTTATTCTCTATATAACCCAATTTATTATTAACTTCATCAAATATCAAGTACCATTATCTAGAAGATTGTTTGAGACCATAAATGGACTTTTTTAACTTGCACACCATATTCTCCTTTCTAGGAACTATGAAACCCTCGGGTTGCATCATGTAGACTTCTTCATCTAAATTTTCATTTAAGAAAGTAGTTTTCACATCCATTTGATGTAGCTCTAAATCAAATGTGCTACTAATGCCATAATACCTATAAAAGAGTCCTTAGAAGACACATGAGAAAAAGTTTCATTGTAATTTATGCCTTCCCTTTGAGTAAACCATTTTGCAACTAGCCTTGCCTTAAATCTTTCTATGTTATCATTTGAGTCCCTGTTGGTTTTAAATACCCATTTACAACTAATAGAAAACCATTTGGCAATTCTATAAGTTCCCACACTCCCCTTATGTGACATTAAGTCCATCTCATTATCCATAACCATTTCTATGCACTATATTAGGGGCTAAGCATTGCCTCACCATAGGAAATTGGGTCTATCACATACTCAACATCATAATTAGTTTCCCTTAAATAAATAAAATAATCAGTAGATATAGCAAATCTTCTTTGTTTGTTGGATCTCCTAACAGTCACATCTTTAACTAGTTGTGGTTCAGTCTCTTTCACTTGAGGATTCTTTGCTAGTTGTTCCCCTTCTATTTCCCTAACCTCAAGTTGATAAACTATTTTTTTTATGTGCAATTGGTATAGAACTAGTAACTTGCTCTGTTGGTGGAAACAACCCGATATCACTACTGTAATTTTCATCACAAACATCAAACTCTAAGAATTTAGCATTAATGGACTCAACAATATTTGTACACAATTAGGACAATAAAATTTGTATCCTTTAGACCATTTTGGATAGCCTATAAAGAAGAAAAGAGAGGTTTTAGGGTTAGTTTTTTTTCAAAAGGATTACAGATCTTAACTTTTGTAGGACAAGCCCAAACACAAAAATGGTTAAGACTGGGTTTTATACTGGTTCATAATTCAAAAGGACTTTAAGGAATTGACTTACTAGGTACTCTATTCAAAATAAAAATGTTAGTCTTGAGGAGTTCACCCCAAAGGTATTCAAGCAAATTGCTTTTAGCCATCATGAATGTAATCATGTCTATAAAAGTATGATTTTGTCTTTTTGCTGTACCATTTTGTTCAGGGGTACCCAGCATAGTATATTGGACAACAATCTCACACTCTTATAAGTAATATGTTGTCATTTTCTATCATATTTGCCATAGTATTCATCATCGTGATTAGACCTTATAATCATAATTATTTTGACTAATTGGTATTGAACCTCAATTTTAAAAATTTTAATCATATCAAGGGCCTCTGATTTTTCTTTAATAAGAAATACATATCCATAACGAGAAAAACCATCAATGAAAGTTATAAAATAAAATTATTTAGTAAAACAAGGTGATAAATGACCATTAATGCTAGTGTGAATGATTTCCAAAAGATTTTAACTATGAGTGGAACCTTTTCTTTTCGTCTTAGTAAGCTTACCTTTAAAACAATCAACACAATTTTCAAAATTTGTTTTATCAAGGAGAGAAAAAATATCATCTTTTACTAGTCTTTCAATTATTTCTTTAGAAATGTGTCCTAAATGCTTGTGCCATAACATAAAAGATTTTTCTTGGTTAAAAGTCTTTTAACAATTGTTTTTTCTACATGCATGAAAAAATTTTTACCTTAAGCCAAAGTAAGCTTATAAAGATTATAACATAAATAAGCGTGCCTAATCAAGAAAGAATTAAAAAGCTTAATTTTTCCAAAACAATTTTTAAAATATGACCTTTTGAATTAAGTTTTTTAATAGAAATCAAATTCTATCTCATGGACCTTTCTTAGAGTACCTATACTTTGATGGTTTATAGTTTATTTCATAGTTGTAGGTATAAGTAGAAGGTTGAGTGACTATAAAAGATTTCATTACCTTTCCTACCTTTTCTTGATGTTGTTTTTCCTCCTTTGGGAACATTTAGCTATAAGTTTACTAATGGGCCATTTCTCTCTCACAGTGTTATAGGCAGTTTTAAGTTGACTAAATTGAGATGGGAGAGTGCTAAAGACTTGATGAATAATGAATTCATCAGGTAAGGTAATATTAAGGATAAATTGTTTATGGTAACCCAACATGGTATGGATATAGTCTCGCACCCCACCTATCCCATTATACCTCATAGCCATTAGCTTCCCTATAAGCTCCTTAGATTCAGCCTTATCTACTTGTCAGTATAAATTCTCTATAGTATAAAAGAAAATTTTGGCATTAGTGATATCAAAAATGGAGTTACAATTGTTATCAACTACAGACTCCTTAATGATAGCCACACAAAGACGATTGGCTCTAACCCAAGCCTTATGAGGTACAATCTACTTAGCAATACTATTTTCTAGTAGGAATAGGAGGCTCAAACTCATACAAAGCAATATCAAGTTCACTCATTCTCAAAGCAAGTTTAATATCTAACTCCCATTTTGTAAAATTAGCTCCATCCAAAATCTCAATATTGGTTGATTGATTGTTGTTACCAACAATAATTGTTTAAGAGATGACCCAACACACAATATAAGTAACATGGGCAATTAAAATTCAAGAATAAGCTTTATAACATGATAGCCTTATTCAAAATAAGAATCCAAGCGCATCATTATAAAATCTCCTTTAGGCAGAAAATATAACATACAAATAGGTTTCTCCAATATAAGAGTCCATATAGAATAACATGAAATCCCAAGAAATGAAAATTTTGTCTCCTTTCGATAAATAGACTTTCAATTCCATGCACATCTCTAATATTAAATTCAATAATCTCCTTTGGGTAGATTAAATAATCTAATAACCTAGAAAATTTCATCTCACATACATCACATAAAATAATTCATAAACTAATATAAATGAATCACTTTGATGAGAAACATTTAAACTAATCTATAAATTCAAATATGAGATGTCAATAATTAAAAAATGCCCATAAATTATAATATTTCTATATCATTGTGACTAAATTTTTAATATCACAATTTTATACATAATTGCGGATAAATGTTGGGTATAACGACACAATAAAATAGCAAATAAAAGACAACCATATAATAACAACAATAGTGCAAAATACTATTGTAATATTCAAAATGAAACAAATTAATTAATAAAATAAAATAGCATGTCGCAAAACAGCATATCATAAGTATGGCCATATGTTATTTTAACATCCCATTAATAGTTAACAATAAAATAACATGGTTAACCATTATAACTATTAGCACAATTCAATAATCATCACTATAGATCCCTATTTCCATGGCATTGAAAAAAAAAAGGAAATAAAATAAAAAAGGAATTCGCTGTTTTATTTGCTAATTGACATAGTACTTATATTCATAGCCATGAATATTTGTTATGAATCATGGCCATGAATACTTTAAATTTGAAAATAGTGGTTATAGAAACATGACCAAACAATTCAAAACCATGATTATAAATACTTTAAATTCCATAATAATGGCCATAGAAACATGGCCATCCAATAATAGTCACAAAAAAAAATTTAAATTCATGGCCATAAACGTTTAATAGTAAATAATAAAAAAACCACGACCATAACTTTGAAATCCATGACAATAAATATTTAAAAGTGACCATACTCAATTGATCACAATTGTGATATATATTTATACATACAATAATTCAATTGGCAATTGTGAGAAAAAAAATTAACAATAATCGCAATATTATGAATTTTAATTTTATAAAATTTGACTCTGATACCACTTGATAGAAAAATTTAAGCCCTAAAATCATTCATAAAATTAAAATCACATAATTAAAAAAATTGACTTACAAGTTTTCTTGTTTGGCTTGATGATTATTTCCATTGATGTGATATTCAAATCAATCAACCATTCACACTTGTCCATGGAACAATTATGATCTACCTCTCTATGTCTACTAATTCTCAATGGATAAAATAATATGTTGCAGTGGATTAAAGAGATATGACATAACATTTGTATTTATACTCATTAGAGCACTATCATCGTAACCCTAATGGGTTTCCTAATTAGGATTTGACCAAACATATAATACAAAACACATAAAGGTAATATTACTTAGGCCCATCATGTTTACATTCAATAATCACTCTTTAAAACATGATATAAATATATTATTTTAGACTACAATGTTAACCCAAATATATAATTTGATAAAACATAAAATAAATCAATAAGGCCAATAAAAAAATTTTAACATAGTAGACTACTTCCTAATTTAAGTATATGAGTAAATTAATAATAAATAAATAAATAAAATTCTCCTTATCATCTTATAAATTATGTATTTGATGGACATATAAAACACATATAAATTAAACATGGCCATATGTATTATAGACATGGTCGTATGTATCACCTAGACACATCCATATATAATACTTGTATGTTCACACACGACCATGTCTACGTAAGACACTATAGTGTTTCATTTATATATATCTCATATTAAATACATATTAATTAAGTATGATCATGTGTTTTACAGACATGGTCATGTACATTACCCAAAAATATCCACATATAACACATATGTTCAACACGACCATGTTATATACAACATTGTAGTGTTGCATTTATATAGGTCTCATATTAAACACATATTAATTAAATACAATCATATCTATTATGGATATGACCATATGAGTTTAGCATGATTATGTCTATGTAAATGCTGTAGTGTTTCATTTATATAGATCTCATATTAAATACATTAATCAAACATGACCATATAAGTTACAGACATGGCTACATGTATCACATTAACACATCCATATATAACACATATATGATAAACATGACCATATATACGTAAGACCATATAGTGTTTTTATTTATATGAATCTCATATTAAACACATATTAATTAAATATGATCATGTGTGTTGTGGGTATACCATTGTATATCACCTAAACACATTCATATATAACATTTGTATATTCAACATGACCATGTAGGTTACAAACATAGTTATGTATATCACCTAAACATATTTATATAGAACATCTGCATGTTCAACACGACCATTTCTATGTAAGAATGCAAAAGGAAAATGTTGTTTAAACATAATTATACCTCAAGTAAATCAAAACTCCATTGAACCCATTAAAAAAACAAGAAACTCTTAAATAGTATAAAAAAAAAGGGAAATATTTCATAAAAAAAAGCTATGTTAAAAACAAAAGTTTTTCCTTTACATAGAATATATATTATTTTAAGATATGAAAAAAAAAAAAGAAAAATTTGAACTTACTAATGATGCAAAACTCTTATGTTTCTTCAAAAATGGTAGCTAAAACTAAAAATTTATTGTTTGAGGGTATAATAACCACAATTAAGGAGTGAGAAAAGAGAGCAAGAGAGCAAGAAAGAAGAGCGATAGTAGTAGATCTAGGGTTGACATAAAGAGAGAGAAAGCAAAAGGAGAGAGAGAGAGTGAGAATGGACAAAGAGAACAGGAAAGAGAAAGAAAGAAAACATTAAAGAAAAAAAGTTATATATTTTTTAATTACAAGAGTAAAATATTCAAAAGAAAACTATTTAAGGTGAATGAGATCTAAAATTAATTGAACGGATTCAAAGAGATATTTTTTTTGATAAATTCTCTATTATTAAATAAATTAATTAACAAAATAAAAAATATATAATTATAAAATATTTTCAATAACTTATCTAATTTTAATTTATGCGCGATTTATTAAGATATTTTAACAAAATATATAATTAAAAACATTTTCAATTACCAAAACTTAATTTTTTTTCTTAAATAAAATGTTAGTAGAATTATAATTTGAAAAGTTTAAATTAGTAAATTATCATACTTATTATGTAACACCCTTATACCCAATATACATATAGTACATATATTCGATATATGTAAAATATGTATATACAATATAAAAAATGTCACTGCTATTGTTTTTTCAAAATTTTCCATAGATTCAAATAAAAATATTTTAAAAGTTATAATTTAGTTTAAATAAAAATAGAATATTATTCTCTAATAATAATTTAAAGTCCAAAATATATAACTAGTTGGTAAAATCTATAGAAAAAATTCGCCAGAGTTCTATCTGTAATTTGAATATTCCCAAAAACTAATTAACTCAACATGTCAAAAGAAATACACTCCCAATGATAATAAATCAAACCATTCACCCAAACTTCTCAACATCCTCCAATTTCTCCCAAAATATTTAAATATGTACATATATACAATCTCATATCACAAAATTTTATTCAAACTTTTCATAGTTTACGACAATCCTAAATATGTAAACATAATACATAGATATGTCATGTTTCATAAAATAAAATGTATACATGTTCGCAACTGGCTCTAATCCCGTGGCAGCCAATCTCACTTTAGAAATAATCAACTCAGGTCAAGACCTGACCAGGTCTAGATGAACTCTCCGGATCCAGTGGATCAACTCTGTTACCTACGCGATGAATTTCAATCGCGCTAAGCTAAAAGCCTAGCGGTACATACTTTGATAATAATAATAATAAAATTTTAAAGAAGACAATGCATAATGTTATTTCATTAAACTCTATAATGTGACATGCAATTTCATTTTAGAGCATATTCATTATTCTTTTTAAATCATCACATTATTACATTCACATGCATTGGGCCCAAATGACCTTATATAATATTCAAATTTCAGAGTTATTATTTTGGTCTATTTTGACACCCAGTGTCTAGCCTGCAGATAGAAAATAATGACACACAGTGTCTAGCCCGAACGCACTCAATGGAATGATGACGCCCAGCATCTAGTCCGAAGGTAAATTATATAATATTGAAGCCCAGCATCTAGTCCGAAGGCAACTTATATAATATTGATGTCCAACGTCTAGCCTGAAGGCAAATTATAGACATGCCACTAAGTACAAAACTCTGGAATTAAATAGTATATTAGGTAACACACAAATAATGCATATTTTCATAATCTCTTTTTTTCATCATATTATCTCTTTTACTCATTTTTCTCATTTATAACTATGCAAAAAATCATTTTATCATCAATGCATAACACTTTGTATTACAATTGTATTATTCAAACATTTTGGGCTATTCTTCCATAATTCACATCTAGCTCATTCTATTCATTTAGCCATTAATAATGGTTTTTCATAATGCACATCATGCAAACACATCATTTCACATTTAATATGACAATGCATAAATTTTCAAATGATCAAGTAGCTTAACACATTTTCCATTTAAAATGTGTTAAGCCAAAATTAAATGTAAATACTTTTAAACCATCAAAGCATGTACATACCATACTCCAACACCCAAATCCAAGCTAAAATGTTCATACTTCCCAATAAGTGGGACATATTGTTTCTACTCAATGCCTATTCAAAATGTAGATAATTACAACCATTTAGAATCATATTCTAAGGCATTTCAACCATTAAACACTAATTAAATAACATTCCCATCAATTTTTCAAATTTTACCCTAACTCACTTTGATTCTAAAATTTCATTCTAATCAATTCCAATTGGTGTTTCAAGTTTATTTATATTATTAAAAGTATATTATAACATGATATAAATAATGTAATTCCATTAACAACAAATCTTTAACAATGTTTCCCAAAAACCCTAACTTTTCTTAATTTTGTATTTTCATTTTACTCAATTTCAAATGGTCATTTAAGTTCATTTTTAATATTAGGATCATTTAATAACATAATTTAAACTATGAAATCCAATAGACACCCATTCTTTAACAATACTCTTTCTTAACCCTAAACCAACACTACTTCTCACAAACTCCATCTTAACTTGATCAAATCCACCATTTAATTTTAGAATCCTTATTTTATCACCAAAATAACATCATATATATCAATTTCAACAATTATAGCATACTACATCAAATTTTCAATCTTCACATATACATAGTTTTTATGGAAACTCAAAAATTAGGATATGAAGCTTATTAATTGTTAGAAAAACCACCAAAATTTCGCTTGGTTCTTGAAAATTCTTACCAAGATGAGTAGTTGGATGAAGAAAAATTTATTCTTCCATGGCTATGGAGATTCTCGGCCAAAACAAGAAGAAAAGGAAGAAGATGATGATATATTTGACTTTTTAATTCCTCTCTTTCTTAAGATCACACATATATATATTTTATATTATTTTAATTAATTAATTATTTTAAAATTATAATTTTTTATCTTCCATTCATATTCATATTCATTTTTATTTTTATTTTTATTTATTCTTTTTAACTTTTAACTTTTAACCTTTTACCAAATTACCCCTTTGACTTTACTTTTCAATTTTGACTTTTGTATATGTTATATATATTCAACATATACCTCACATATACATTTGTATTTCTCACTTCAAACCCTTCAATTATCCCTCAAATTATTTATTTAATTTAATTTTTGTAAATTAACAGATGTTATATATTAAAAATTAAAAAAATTATTTTTCAAGAATAAAACAATCAAATGAAGATTTTAAAATTAAAAAGTAAAAGAAATTTATTTTGTAATACGTAAAATTGGAAATTGTGTTTTAATTTTTATACAAAAAAATCTATATATTTTAAAATATGTATAAATATTATTTTTATATAATAAAAAAGAACAAATAAAAAATAAAGATAAATGGAGCAAACAAATTATGAATGTGAAAACACAGTACAAGAACAAACAAATTAAAACGTGTAGATGCAGATCTAGTATAGAAACAAATAAACTAGAATATACATATCGAATCTAGTGTAGGAACAAATAAATTAGATCATAAACATGTAGATGTGTAAATCGAAACCGTAAACCTTAACCAGAAAATGCATACCCTAAATTAATATAAAAATATTCAAAACCACAACCATATTTTGATTTTCTAAGCAAGTTTGTTATTTTCAATTAACAGTCAAATAATAAAAAAAAATACTAATTTCATTTTTTAGGAACCCTAAATTAAAAAAAAAACTAAAATATCAAAAATCATTTTATAAAACTCACAAAGCAAGGCTAAATATAAAAAGGAATAACGCTACAAGAATGTCAATGATTACCGACAGAAAAATTCATCGGCAATCCTTATTTTTTTATGGGTAATCTGATTTACCGATAGATTACTGATAAAAAATTTCTATAGCCACATCCATTTTCGGCAATGAAAATACCGACAAAAAATCAATTCTATCTGTAAATTTTTGGTAGAATCATTCCTCTTGACATTCCCAATAGACTAGTCTTCAGCAAAAATTATCGAGAGAAATAGTTTTTCTGTCAGTATTACCGGCAAACAAAAATTTCACAGAAAATCTATCGGCCAATATCAAACACGGACCTATGTTATAGTCGACAAAAATTATTTTTTTTGGTATTACCTATAAAAAATCTGTCGATATTATCTTTCGCTAATATTGAAAGAATATTTATTTGTCGATAATACATATAAAAATATTTTATCCATAATACCGATAGAATTTTATCGTCGGTAATGCCAACAGAACAATCTCTCGCTAACTTACTAAAAGAATACAAATCCGTCGGTGTTGCCAATAGAGAATATTTATTTGTCAGTAAATTAAAATATTAATTTTCTATTATTTTTAATTAATTTTTTATTATTTTTATAATATATATAATTTATTAAAGAATTGAATATTAAAAAGAAATTAAAATATAAAATATAAAATTTATATTTAATTAAAAATTAAATCTAATAAATTTAAAGGTATAAAATAAATGTATATAAATATAATAAAACGTATATAAAATATAAAATTAACATAAAAAATACATAAATACAGTAAAAGAAAAAAAACTAAAATCAGTAGAAGCAGGAGGTGGTGAAGGTGGAGGTGGAGGTGGAGGAGGACTACCCGAAGGATACTGTTGTGATGGATTGAAGGTCTCTCGCATAAAGTTGATCATAAAGTCTTGTAGCTGCTGCTGGACCAACCTCTATACCTTGATATGCATCTACTCCTGTACTCGGGTCTACACTTGCTCCTATATCTGCTGTTGAACAGTCTGATCACAGGCTAACTGTTCCTTAAATCGCTCAATCTCATGCCGTAAAGTAGACGAACTGGAAGACGACGAAAAAAAATTGTGCTGACAAATTGGGAGCCAAGTTCGTACAGTTTCTTCTTCTTCTCTCCACCCACAGTAGCTCTAAATAAGCTCTTCTCATCAACGTACGCGTCAGATTGAGTGACCTCCTCCCGAGATGTAATGGAATGATCCTATATAATAGAAAAATATTATTTACTTTATATTTTAAATTTTATTATAAAATTTAAGAAAAAATTATGAAATTACTTACGTTTATATCTTGGGATCGACCATCCACAAATGAATATCTATCATGACCCTAGTGTGTGTATGCACAAACATCCCGTAGTTGCTTGGCAGTAAATCCATTTTAGACTCCTATTGAATTAAAAATATTAGTTTAATAACTTAAATTAATACAATTAAAAATATTTTAAAAAAAATGTTATCATACTTATGAGTGGCTGGGATCTACTATCTTCCGAATGTGTGGATGGACCTGTCTATTTCGAGAGGCAACGATAGAATGTGCCTGTTCCTCAGGAGAGCTCTACTGGGCCTGCAGGTTGGTCCATAATTGATCATCAATAAATGTAGGGTGCTTTCCCGCAGCCTTTACCTCGCTCAGCATATCGTTATAGCGAATAGTTATCTTCTTCATGAAAGTTATCTGGACCAGGATATCAATAGTCTGGTCCTAGTAAAAATATTTCTGTAAAAAAAATAGATAATTAGTATTTGATAATTGTAAAATTTTACCTTTTACATATTAAATATTAAAATTTAACTAAATTTTTTAACTTAAACTCCTCGATTCAAAAGTCTTTCATTTCCAGAGATATAGCTTTCTAGAAAATTCTAGCAGAATCCATCTTCTCCGTTATGATCCTACGAATTCATTTTGAGGAAGACCCAGATGAATCCATCACGTAACTGCAAAATGAACAAAAAGTAATTAATTAATTAAAAAAAATCCACCAGTTAGAAAATTTATCTTTTAATATAAAAAATGCAAAATAAGTAAAATCTTAAAATACTTACTCTTCATCTCAAACGCTGAGACGCTACATCTTGCAATATGCACCTGAAGCTGATGCTGCAGTACCAACATCACCCATAGGGTCATCAGTAGAGGCAGGTGACTAGAAGGATCCTCAACTGGAACATCATCTGCAATATCCTCAACTGAAACATCATCTGCAATATCATATAGCTGTAGACGCAGTTGGCTTGTACTACAGATAGATCAGATACTAGAGCCTTGATCTTCACTGGATCGACCGCTAGAATTCAATTGATCCAAATACTTGCACGGTTTATGGTACATATCTAAATAAATAACACTTTATATAATTAATTTTTGAAATTTCTTTATTTATATTTAAGGTTTGTAATTTATAAACTTGTACATTTATTTATAATAATTATTTTTTAAATTCTAATTTTATTATGTCTATTATGAAATATTATAGACCTAAATAAATATTTTTTGAAATTTTTTTATTTAAAAAGTTTATACTTTGTAATTTACAGACTTGTATAGAATATTATATTACTTTCTTTTCAACATGGATTTAGGCCCAAATTAATTTTATGTTTTCTACATGGATTTTTTTTATTAGTTAACATATACTACTCATTTTATAAATTAATATGGACTTATGTCTAAATTGAAGTTATAAATTATTATTAATTTTAAATGAAAAAAATTTCCTATTTTCTCATGGATTGTCCAAATTAATTTATGAATGAATGGTTAGGCACATATTTTCTACCAACTGGAAATCCAAAGAATATTAAAAATGTAGTATTAAATGTTGGGACCCATTTTTAATATATAGAAATTAAGTATTATTAAAATCAAAAGAACGAACACGCATATACATTTAATAACAAATATTTTTAAACTTGCACATTTTTTATTTGATTATGTTATAAATATTTGATTATCAAAAAAAATATATCAAATCTTAATTTTTGACATAAATCTGTAACATAATCATATTATGAAATTTCTTTATTAAAATAATATGAAAAAAAGACTCAAATAAATTAAATTGCCAAAAATATATAGAAATCAATATCTATAAAACTATTAATAAAATTTATCCAACAAATTAAACAAAAGAAAAAGTCTTTATATAGAAAATTAAATAGAACTATTAATAACATAAAGCAAGAAATTTTCCATCCCAGCCCAAACTTGTATACGGTTACAGAAATCAATATTTTCTTTTCAGTTTTTTCTCTATTTTTTTTTATTTTGCTAACATCAATTTTAAAAATCAAATGCAACTTAAAAAATATTTTTTAAAAAAAACCCAAAAACTAAATTTATTTTCAAAAATATTCAACTTTCATTTTTTTCCATAAAAATTTCAATTTGTTAATTTCAAATTTATAGAAAATATATATATAGAAAAAAATTTCCAAATAATTTCAACTTGATAAAACTAAAAAATTCCAAAAAATATATAAAAAAACACAAAATCAGTAAACCATAAAATTTAAATTCAAAAATTAAACACATAATCTATACAATCCAAAATAATCTATATAACCAGTTAATTGAAAAAAAAAAACATAATCAACCAAAAAGCATATGCATAGTTGGTACACCAACAAAATAATCTAAACAAATAAAATCTAACAAATTGCATAAAATCTAATCAAATAGAAAAAAAATATATGCCATAATAAATATTTTTTCACAAAAATTTCTCTAACAAATTCATGGAGTCAACATATTTTCTTCATTTTGCACTAGATATTAAAAAACAAAAAGAGAAAAAATTAGAAAACGAACCGATTTTGGAGAGCTTGATTTCACTCTTCAAGCAACTCAAAGACCCAATACAAAAAAAAAACAAAAACAAAATCAGACATGAAAAAAAAAAGAAAAAAAAATGAAAAAATTAAATATCAAGAAAATGAAAAAAAAGAAAATAGCTAAAAATACGTATTGTTTGAAGCCGGTGTTTGTTACCGGAGCAGCTCGACGCCAGTGAAGCTCGACGCCGGCGAAAGATGGATAGGAACACAGAGAGAGAGAGAGAGAGAGAGGGAGAGAGAGAGAGATAAGAAGAAGGCGGCAGGAGATGAAGAAGGGAGAGAAAAATTTTCGTTTTATATCTACGGTTAATTTACCGAGAGACATTTATGTCTCTCGATAAATTACTGACACAGTAAAATTCATTGATAAATTTATACGAATAATTACTTTATAATCATAAATATACAGGTAAAAAATGCTCCTCTCTGTAATACTGAGAGAAAATATATGTTCTCTTAGTACTATCGAGAGAATATTGTGCTTTCTCGATAATTTTTTTTAAAAAAAATAAAAAATAAAAATATTTGAATTAATATATATATATATTAAAACTTTTTAATTCTGCCTATAATTCAAATTTGAACTCAATAATGATAAATATATATAATTTAAAAATAAATCTATAATCAGTGCTTGAGTCCCTACTTAACTTTTAATATATAAAGCACATGTTAGATCATACAACACATGTTAGACGTTGGATTATTGAACTGAATATCGCAGAGAATGTTAAAAAAAATCCCGACTTATTTCATACAATTTATGAGCTTAATTATTGATAGTTTAAACAAGCATTAGAATTTGGTAGTTGTCTTACATTTTGTTTGTTTCACGGTTTGCAATAGTTTTATATAATATGGTATGATTTAACTTTTATTTATTTTGACTTTCACCCTTTATGATATGATTTATTATGATAATTTCATAGTTTAAAAACTATAAATTTTCAAACCATTAATTTAGTGATTTCTTTTGATTTTATAATTTTATCTTTTAAAAATATTTTAAATAAATTTTTTTAAATATCAAATACATGCTAATAAATATTTTTTCATCTCTATGATATATTAAAAATTTAAAAATATTAAAATAAAATATTTTTATTTAATCATACTATATTATATTTTTTTAAATATAATAAATATTATTTTTAATACTATACCATATGTTACCAATCAAAACAAACCCTTAGAATTTGGCAAGTATCATGAGCCTCATTGAACATTAGAATTTGGTAGGTTTCTTTTTCTGGCGGTGCAAGCATGAGGCGGGTAGTTGATCAGTTGGGTTTTAATATTTTTTAATAAAAAATTTAAAATATATAAAAATGGAAAAAAAAATGGTTAGGTATTATATCACATATCAGTATTAATTAAAAAATGAAGTCAACATTCAACATCACAACTCACAAAGTTCCAAATTATACCATGCATCTTCCCTATCATTTCACAAAGTTCCTTTACCCTTTTTTCTTTTTCTTTTTCTTTTTTTTTTTTCATTTGATTAATTGATTAAAAGTTCATAATATAATTGAGATGAAAAAATCTATAATTGTATACATATGATCAATGTTGAACTTAATATAAAATTTTTTCGTTATTTATCAAATTATTTAAAAAAAAAACTATAATTTTGACTGATACATGATTTCAACGTTCATTATCACATTGATAATTAAAATTTTCCCATAAATTATAAGTTTGAAATATTTCCAGTTTACCCAGAATTTTAACTTCTTCATGTTAAAACTTATATAAATCAAAATAATTAACTTATATATGAAAAAAATAAAATGTTAATTAAGTTAAATGTAAAAGATTAAAACATTTTAAATTACGGAGGATTGAGAATGTTAAAATGCATAATTATATACGAAGCAACTTTCTTTTAACATCAATCAAGTGGAACTCAAATGGTAGAGTGCTTATTTTGCATGTGATATATATATATATATATAAGATTTGATTCTAAAAAGGTTAAAGGATAAAAACGTACATTAATATATTTTTGAGAAATAACGAAATTAATTTAAACATTAGAATACACATTAGGAAACTGGCGTGCATCAATTAGTCATATAAACAAAAAATTAAATAAGTGGCTTTTGATGTGAAAAATTCATAATACTAGGGATGACAAAGTAAAAAAAAAATGAAAATAAAAACGACAATATGCATTGATGTATTGTTAAGGAATAATACCCTTTTCCGGTTTCTTGAATCTTTCATAATAAACTACTTGTCAAAGTTTTAACCATCTTAATTCTAAATAAATACATTATCTTAAATTCAACGTAAAAAGGCGAGAACATAACATATAAAATTAGTCTAATACATTATACTTGAGCAACAAATAAAAATTACAACACAAAATATATATAACATATGCACTTTATATACACTATAATTAAACAACAATAGAATTTATATATATTTTATCTTTTAAAAGTCAACATATATATATAACATGCACATGGCATATACATTATAATTAAATAACATATAAATATTAGAATATAATATGTACGTTTCATGTACACCATAATTAAGTAAATGCTAAATATATATGTAATATCATTAACTTATAGTGTTTAATCACTTTGTCCTTTGAACTTTCAATTTAAATATATAACTTTATTAACTCATATTTTTTTAAATTTATAAATATAAACTCGTTGAGTCATATCAAGTCACACCGAATAATTATTGTATATATTTAGTATATTTTATAAAATATATAAATAAAATGAGAAAATAACTAATATTTGTTAATATAAATGTCTATTGATAAAATATAAACAAATATAGGGAGTAAAATGATTATAATGAAGATTCATGGAACAAAATACTAATTGCTATAAGTTTTAAAAGCTATATATATATTTGGCCTTAAATTTTGAGTAAATATAAAGTTTGTACATATTTTATCTATTGGAAGTTAATATATACATAATATGTATATGGCACATACACTATAATTAAATAATATATGTACAATATATATAAGATATATACATTATAATTAGACAATAATTTACCCTCATGATATTCATAGTTTTATTTTGCAAATTAAATAGAGTACAAGCTCTTTTAGTCGGTAACATTTTGCTTTTGCAAAAAGAATTTGTAATAGGATTGCTGATTGATTGGCTTCAGCTGTCTATAGTTCAAATCTCAAATCATATTGGCTTTGTAATTATTCTTTGCAGCTTCAAAGGCTGCTGATCATAAATGTTTTTTCTTCTATGAAATCTTCAGTTCAAAAAAATATGTGTATAACAAAACATAATCTAATGCTAAATTTTATAAATTTAAGATCTATTCCTTCCTTTATAGAATTTATTAAATGTTAAAAAAATAATTTATTAATATAACAGTAGAAAATGTATAAATTAAAAGTAATAACACAAAATTAAAATTAATAAGTACTTTGTGTAATATGCACGTTGATCTAATATGATCAAGTCATTAATAATTTTGTGTTTTATCAAATTGATTTTTTTTTTCTATTTTGTAACGGAATGATATTTGAATTTTTTCTTCGTCGAAGGATAGTTGAAATCAATAAAGTGGGAATTCAATATTGGCAAGCAACACGTGGCAATTTCCAATTGGTTTCCACCAACTAGCATGAGCACCAGTCCCCGCCAGACTCCTTTCACCTGCTCCAGTGCTCACCAACCCTTTAGTTTCTTTCTCTTTCTTTCCTTTTTTTTTTAAATCTTTATTTTTTTAATATTTAAATCCAAAAATCTTAATTTTAAATCTAAAATTATTTTTTTTAAAATTTATCCCGTTAAAACTTCTAAAATTAATTCTAAAAATTATTTAATCCTTAATTTTTACATTAATTCGATGTAAAATTAATTTTATATTTTATATGATAGAAAATAAATTTAATTGATGATAAAATTATTTTAAATACTTTAAAACAAAACTTTCTTGAACTATTATTTTTGTGATAAATTTCTCAATCACCATTTTTTTTCAAATTTACATGGATAAATAATTTTTTTAATCTTATAATTTTTTAAATTACAAAAAATTAAATTTTTTATTTGATTTTTTATTTAAACAATAATTATTTTTTAGTCTTGAGATTGATAGGATCTATTCTATTTTATTAAAAAAATTATAAGTTTAATTATTTAAAATGTAGCAATAATTGTTATTCTTTGAAATAAAATGAACATAATTAATTAACTCAGAAATAAAATTTGATAAAAATCTAATTTTAATTAAATCAAAATAATCTATAATAAAAAATATATGTAAATTAATTTAGATGTGGTCACATGTAGTTGAAAAATGTTAGAGATAGTAAATGAGCTTTTGGTTGAGCAGTATTGAGTAAAATTGAGATTTGATCATTCTAAAAAAAAGTTTAGCGATTACTTAACTTTCATGCAAAAAATAGAGTTGGTGAATACAAGTCTTGCATGCAATTATTATAAACACCAATTGAATAACATGATAACATCCAGTGATAGTAATGAGTGGATTTTTTTTTTAATATTCAACTTCTTAATTAATTTATATAGAGTATTTTAATCATATATAAATAATATTTTTATCATCCATGACAAATTTAAATAAATTACAAATACATATTCTTAGATACTCATTATCTAAGTCTATTTATAAAATAAAATTTTTATTAGCTATATTTTCATTCAATTTTAATTATATATTTTTATATTTTAATTTAGAATTTCTCTGTCTAAAATTATTTTAATAAAACTATATAAATATTATATTTTTATTTAAAATTTTTTTATTAAAAAAATTACATTATTATAGTTTATATTTTATTATATTTTTAAACTTTTATATTTAAATGGATATAAATAATATACGGATAATTTAAATGAATTTGATGAAGATATAATTATAAATGAGTTTTAGATGAGTATAAATAATTAAAAATTAAATTGATTTAAACTTAAGAAAGGTGATTTTTTCAAGTAACTCTCCATTTCTATTCCTATTAATATCTAAAATAAAAAATGAGTAGGGATATTTTTTTTATATATTGTATATATTGAAATAAAACACTAATATAGCAGTATATTAAAATATTAATTGAAATAAGTTTAATTTGTAATATATATACATTTTATTATTGTTTTTTTTATTAAATTTAAATATTATATTTTGATAATTTTTACTATAAATTTTTTTGATCAAATTCATTAAAAATAAACTATCTAAAAATGACAAAACTATATTATATATTGATTTATATATTAATTTCAAATGAAAGCTTATAAAAATATAAAAGTATAAAAAATTAATGAGATATTTTTATATTAAGTTTAAATTGATGAGATGAATTCGTCTAAATTTATTTCTTTAAATTTGTTTATATTTTTTTGTTCGATTTGTTAGCCGCATTTGTTGACCTAAAGAAAAAAAAAAAAGGTAAGGGATTTTACAATCCCACATCGAAAAAGAAAAGAAATAGGAGGGTATTCCCCTCCTATATAAGTGGCTCAAATCCTTTAGTTCAAAACACACCAAAAACACAACAAGTGTTTTATATTAGAGATTAGAGTTGAGCTCTTGGAGTCTCTTGGAGTATAAATATTTGGAGGTTGTTTTGAAGGTGTCAGTTAGAAAAATATTTTGTATTTGTGGTTGTAACAATTTGCCGCATAGTGAATATTTTTCTTTGTTGTCATTAGGCAACGGCCGTGGTTTTTCTCCATTTGAGAGTTTTTCACGTTAAATCTTTGTGTCTTTATTCTCTTTAATTTCTCAATTGTTATTTTATTTTCTCATTTATTCCTGCTTAAAGACGGTCCGAGGGGCGGGAAAATAGCGATTTTCCCAACAAGTGGTATCAGAGCTTAGGTGTTATAATTTTTTGTCAAAAAATCTTAGTATGCTCTGTGGTTGCAGCTTGGTCTGATTTTCCACATCAGAAAAGTTTTTTGTTAAAAAAAAAATTATTTTTGTTTTAAGCTGGTGGAGCCTTTGGAGCTGGAGGAGCTTTGGAAAAGGTGGAGCCGTTTTGCTTTGGTGTGCTTGAGTATTGGTGGTGAAATAAATAATTACATGTCGATGTAAATTCTGTCAAACGACACGAATTTAGTCTAAGGCAAGTGGATTTTAAGTGAGACCATTGTGACTCCTCCTCTTACCTGGGAATTTACCTGGTGTAATATTTATTTCTGGTCCTTTATTAAGCACAAAGTAAGCATGTCGGCAATGAGATGCGAGATTGAGAAATTTGATGGAAGAATGAATTTTGCACTGTGGCAAGTGCAAGTCAAAGACGTGTTGATACAGTCTGGACTACATAAAGTTTTACAGGGTAAACCAGTCAGCGGAAGAAATTCAGGAAAAGGCGGTGGTAGTGGAGACTCAGAAAAATCCAAGATTAGTGACGAAGAATGGGAGGAGCTGGATATCAAGGCGGCAAGTCAAATTCGCATGTGTCTATCAAAAAATGTTCTTGCTAATGTGCTTGGATTGTCCACGACAAAGGAGCTGTGGGAGAAACTGGAAGAATTGTATCAGGGGAAAAATATATCCAACAGGTTATATTTGAAGGAGCAATTTCATACGTTGAAAATGGCGGAAGGTACAAAACTGTCCGATCACCTGAGTGTCCTCAACGGTATCATATCTGAATTGGAAACTTTTGGAGTGAAAATCGAAGATGAAGATAAAGCTCTCCGGCTCATCCTGTCACTTCCTTCAACATATGAGCACATGAAGCCTGTTCTGAAATATGGTAGTAAGGAAGTGGTGTATGCGGATGTGGTTAGTAAGCTCATTACTGAGGAGAGAAGACTGAATGAAATGAAAAATAAATCTTATGAGAATTCAGCTTTATCTGTCAGTATCAGGAAAAAGAATAAAGGCTCCGGAAAGAGGAAGGTTGTCTGCTGGAGGTGTGATCAAACTGGACAAGTGAGGAATGATTGCCCAAACGGTGGAGCTGATTCGGCTAGAAGCTCTAACGTTGTTGCTGCCAATGTGATCTCCTGTGGCGAAGGAGATGATGAGTTTTCTCTGTAGTTGAGAGAAGTGTGTCCTCATGGCATGATTGCTACCCGTTGAGATGCCATGGAAGAGGACGGATTATTGGTAGCTGGTCCACGGAAATACGCGCTGTATTGGTTGACAGTTGATGCAAGGTGCGTGGTGGAAAAATTATGTCGATGGCTAATGAACTCTCGGAAAGTCAACAGGAGGGTTGCACCATAAAATATTAGCGGGATCTCGACATGGCCGGTAAAAAATTCTTGGAGTCTGTGAAGTGATTTCAAGTGATGATACTCTTTTATGGTGGAGTATGATAATTCTTGTTATTAGAATTATGATTGTCGGTAACAGACAATGTTGTATTTTTTTTTATTTTCTTTTGTCAAGGTGGAGATTGTTAGCCGCATTTGTTGACCCAAAGAAAAAAAAAAGGTAAGGGATTTTACAATCCCACATCGAAAAAGAAAAGAAATAGGAGGGTATTCCCCTCCTATATAAGTGGCTCAAATCCTTTAGTTCAAAACACACCAAAAACACAACAAGTGTTTTATATTAGAGATTAGAGTTGAGCTCTTGGAGTCTCTTGGAGTATAAATATTTGGAAGTTGTTTTGTGGGTGTCGGTTAGAAAAATATTTTGTATTTGTGGTTGTAACAATTTGCCGCATAGTGAATATTTTTCTTTGTTGTCGTTAGGCAACGGCCGTGGTTTTTCTCCATTTGGGAGTTTTTCACGTTAAATCTTTGTGTCTTTATTCTCTTTAATTTCTCAATTGTTATTTTATTTTCTCATTTATTCCTGCTTAAAGACGGTCCGAGGGGCGGGAAAATAGCGATTTTTCCAACACGATTTATATTTTTCAAATATTTTAATATATATGAATTATTATTTGTTTATTTTATTAAATTTAAATATTAATTATTGATAATACTAAATATTGATATAAAATATATATAAGACAGTAAAAAATAATAAAACACCTCAATTATATCTTAAAATTTTGTAACTTGATCTATATATATTAAAAAAAAATTTACAATTAAATTTCCCAGCCTAAGTGAAAAATAGAAATTATATATGACATCTAGAAATTAATGATTCCATTCTAATTATTAATCATTAATTTATTAATATTTACATTGTATAAAATAAAATTTATTTATTTTATTGTAAAACTATAACTTGATTTTTATTGTATAATTTGATTCTTATAACTTTAAAAATATAACATTTGTTCAGATATCAAATTATTATATTCATTATATATATATATATATATTATTTTTTAAGAAAATATTAATTATATATATTCATCCCTCGTTTATTTTTTTTACTTTAATTATTTTAAATCTATTATCTATCTATTCACACAAAAGAGGACCTAAAAATTGATTAAAAATAAAAAATTTTTCAATAAAAAAATTACAGATAAATTAAAGCTAAAATTAAATATTTAAAATTACAGTAAAATTTATATTTTTCTATAAATTTCTATAAAAAAGCTTTTCAATTAAAATTTTATATTATTTATTAAATTCTAAAAGTTTATTAAAATTTTATATTTTTTTAATTTTATTCTTGAATCTGTTAATTTATTTATATTATTTTAATAAAAGCCAAAAATTTAATATTTAAAAATTATTAATATATAATTTAAAAGGATATATTAAAAGTATATACTTTTAAATTATAAAATTATATATAAATTATATAAAATTAAAATCATATATATATAATTATACTCTTTTTATAAAAATATATAATTTTAATTTTAATTTAAAAGTATATAATTTTATATGTATTTAATTTTAGGATATATTAGAAGAAAAAGTATTAATTATAAAATTATATATATTTATAATTTTATAAAATTATATATAATATATATTAGAAATTATATTTATATATATATATAATTATATATATATATGTATAAATATAAATGGAGTGCCCTCTAGATCCCGCCAATGCATCCACGTATAAAGTTGAAGGGAATTCAAGATTAGTTTTTTTAAAAATTAATTAATATTTTTAGAATAAAAATATTAATAAAAAAAATAAATAATTTAATTTTTAAAAATAAAAAATATAAAAATTAAATTTTAAAAATAAAATATTTAATTAATATAATATATAAAATTTTAAAAGTTTTATAATTATTTTGCGAATTAAATATGCATAAAGCATGTTTTAAATTATAAAATATTGCTGTGTTTATATTGGAATTGGAGCGAAGAAAAAGAGTACAGCCGTGTTATTGACCAGATACCAACCGCCGCTTTGTTAATCTAAGCAACCAACTTATCTTCTTAATTGCTTCATTTTTTTTTTTAATTTTTCCGAGTCTGTGGTTCGTCTGGTAAGCTAAGAACTTGCATTACATTTTCTTGATTTAATCATTTCTATTGCTTTATTCTTTAATTGATTGTAGTTGTATCTTTGTTTCTGCAGAAAAATTGTCATCGGTACATTCAAAAATTTGGGCTCCGCGAGCTAAGAAATTGCTTCAAATTGAAAATCTTTGATTTGATTGAGTTGTGTTGAAAATTTTGCCTTTTGTTTTGCGAGAAGAAATGGAGGCTACACTTGTGCAAAGAATGCAATTTCCTAATATATGGATCGATTCGGACCAGTTCGTGAGGAGAAATCCCGCCCGTTCGTTGAGGTTCTCAAGGAAGTTGAATGAAAAGCAAAGGTTGCAAGTGCTTGTTTCGAGAAATAATAATCGGCATAGATCGGTTTCTTTGGAGGTTTCATGTTCTTATGAGAATTTTCCAGGTACCCATTTTAACAATTTAAGTTTTTAACTGTTTGGTTTAAATTTTTTGTTTTAAATTTATTTTGAGAGATATTTTTGTTTTGGTTTTTCTTCAACTTGGTTTCTGATATTGGTATTGTAAATAAGCTGTTTCTCGTAGTGAATTATTGATTGTCCCCGACTCTTGTTAATTTGAGATTGAATAGCAAAAATCTTTTTTTTTTCAAGTATAATTTTATGAGTAGTTTGAGAAATATTGAGACAATTGCTATGATAAAGTATATTTGTATTAGTAGTTTTAGAAATAGTGAAACAAATGCTATAGTTTTATACAAAGGATTTCTGGGAAATTATAATTTAATAATTTATTTGAATTTGAGAATTTTGATAAATAAGCCATGGAATTGATTAACCAAATTTTGGTTTTGGATTGTACTGATTATAAAAAATTGAGGGTTTTTGAATGATGACATGTTCAATGTAAGTTTGCAAGTTTGTTTTTATGCGGAGTGTTGGTAATTTCATGCTGGTTGTGGAATGGTTTTCTCAGATGTTTTCTTAATCCTGCTAGCAGTTTCCAATATATTGGTTAGTCCTTAATGGTATGATTCATGTTCATGGAATAATAGGTATCTGAAAACCAGATGTTTCGTTATGTAATATAGTTTATGAGGTTGTTATTTCTTAGTAATAGAATTGCTCTCTCATCGTCCGTCCTTTTTGTTCTTTTTTGATGGTAAGAATTTATTTTTTACTTTTGCTTTTGTAGCTTCATTATTGGAATCTGGATGTTTGGATGCTTCTGATGAATCTCTGCTTTTGAAGGTCTGAAATCATGTCTTTTGATGCTTAATCATATGAGCTTATAAAATTTTATAATGGATGCTTTTTTTGTTCCTTAGTGATGTTCCATCATCAATTTTGCTATATATTTTCTGAACTACCGCCTTAATGATAAAACCTAGTTATCATTTTTGTGTCAAATAGGCAGCTTTCTTCAAGTATCTTACTAGATGTTGTTGATGAATTTTGCAGCATAAGTCTCAAGAGGTCGGGCCCTATATAGATGGGCGCTGTATATATCTTGTTGGTCAGTTTCTTTGTCTAAATCTTGCTTGGTTGTAAATGATTTAATAATTCTGGAAGTGAATAAATGAGCGTGAAATGCAGGAATGATGGGATCTGGAAAAACCACTGTGGGCAAGATTCTCTCACAAGTACTTTGTTATTCATTCTGTGACTGGTTGGTACCTGTGACTGCATGCTGTTCTTATTTTTTGGGAAAAAGAAAGTAAACCAAGAAAAAGAAAATAATATGCTTCAAAAGAAAAATCTCCCTGTAATTACTTTCATTATTCCTGAAGCGCACTCAGAACTTGAAATGGTGAAAAATTATTGTTTTTTTCTTTTTTTCTTGGGGTTGGGGGAAGGAGGGCATGCTTAGTAACTATATATCTCAGTTCATGCGCATTTTTATTCCACCATCCAAGGGAAATGATCTGGTCATATAGCTTGATGAAATTTTGACCACTGGAAGTGGTATTGGCATTTGGCTTTTATTTGTCGTGGTGCAGCTATATTCATTTGACTGCTACTTCTATTTCTGCCAAATATTTATACATGTTTTATGTTTTGTGATTTGCGCCAGTGACACATTGGTGGAGCAGGAGGTACAAGGAACTTCAGTAGCTGAAATCTTTAAGCTCTATGGAGAGGACTTCTTCAGAAATAAAGAGGTATTCTATGAAGCATAGCGTTTCTTCACACAGACAGCAATATATATAATTTTGGTTATTATTGTTATATACACCTTATAAAACTGTTACTTTTGTACTTCGTGAACTGATGATAATAATAATTTGAGCAGTCACTGCCAATTCAATCACCAGGTATGTTGAACTGTATTTATGCACATCAGGCACTTGACTATTGCTTTTGCTCCTGGCAACAAAGTGTGATGGTTGTAGTCATGCCTTTCAGACTGATGTCTTAAAGAAGTTGTCTATGATGCATCGAATTGTTGTTTCTACTGGTGGAGGTGCAGTCATACATCCTATTAACTGGTATGATATAATGAATAATATGAATAATTAAATCCTTATCTTCTATTTATCTGAGTGGTATTTTTCTACATACGTTGGCTGTATAAAATCGGTATTCCTTTTATTTGGATTATCAGGCAATCCATGCGGAAGGGAATTAGTGTCTGGCTGGATGCGCCTTTGGAAGCCTTAGCACGGAGGATTGCGGCTGTTGGAACTGATTCTCGCCCCCTTTTGCATCATGAATCTGGTGATGCATACACTAAGGTAGGTTATGTTGTCCGTTTTCTTGTTTATGTATGATGTGTTCAGTGAAAATTGGATTCATCCATTATATTGTTTTTTGCACATAAACTTTTCTATAGGCTTTCAGACGCTTGTCAACTCTTCTTGACGAAAGAAGTGAATTTTACGCAAATGCCAGCGCTAGAGTTTCTCTGGAAAGTATGTCTGCTTGGACCTATGTTTCAAATTTGCATCCATTATGTGATTTTAATTATTTTTTGTGTGCTGCTGAGAATTTGCAAACAATTTATCATCATTTAGATTGAAAAAAAAAGTTAGTCTGAAAAGGCAAATATTTCTGTTGCACAGATATTGCAGCCAAACTAGGATATAGAGATGTTTCCAGTGTCTCACCAACCGCAATTGCAATTGAGGTATGCATAACCGGACATATTTTTGTAAAGAATTGAACTGTGAATCTTTACTGTTAGTCTACGCCCTTGCACTAGCATAATGGTAGGTTAACTTATAAGTAAACATTTTAACAGGCTCTAGAACAAATTGAAGATTTCCTAGTGGAAGAGGAGAACAAATTGCATTAGCATAATGGTAGGTAATGAGAATTTACCTTGAGAAGACTGGTTCTGTAACTCATGCCGGGTTCTATTTTTATCGGCAGAACGTGGCGTGGTGCATGTATTTATTATTGATTCTGGGCTAAGAAGATTGCAAGTTCCTTATTATATAATGCTGAAAATGCAAATTGTATATACAGTGAACTAAAAGTTGACCTTTTCATACGTTAGAATTTCAAATGGTAAGGCTTGAGTTGATTTTTGTGGGTATCAATTACTTTTATTCGAGTGAAACTAATTTTTTGTTCTTTTATTTAATTCTTGTTCAAATGCTGTTCTTCCTCTGATACGGTGTTGCACATCCAAACAACTGGAGATGGCAATATGGTCCTAGTTTTGCTGTATGGTTTGGAGTTATGTACGTCATATAACAAGAGGGACAATAATAACAACATTTTCATAACAACAACAATATCAATAATAATAAAATTTTCAGTTGAACGGAAAAATAAAATTGGCTTCAATTCATTATATAATATCATCAATTTAATCGTTTTGGCAAGTTAATTGATGAAATATTCTAATAATGATTTTAAGGTAGAACTGCAATTCATTTAAAATGGTATAATTGACTATACATATATAATTGCAAGAATAGCAAAATCTAAGCTAAATTTATGCATTAGACGTAAGAAAATATACAAAAACATAACCAAAGTCTAAGCTAAATTTATGTAATAGACATAAGAAAATATACATAAATATAACCATGTAGCAACTTAGTTATGCAGACTAGGTATCCACTTGATCACCTAAGCAAGCTGGACAAGTTAAAAGCATATAGAAATGGAACCAATATCCAGCCTCACCTGGTCAATGGTAATGGATGTTGATCTAAGAATAGCAGATCCCCAGTAAAGCTCTCGTCTGTGGCAAAAGATCAAATGCATTTGTCTAAACGACACAATCTGAACGCAGAAAAAAACTATGTTAAACCGCTTTGTCTCTGGTTCTTGTCTCTTGAAATGAACATCTCATGTTTAAAATTCATTGCTAATTGCCAGCCTGCTCTGCAGCTTTCATTTTCTACGACTTATAATAATATAGTTGCTTTACAAATCGGTATTTTGAGTGAGAAATGAAAGTTTTCACGTTTCACCTATCACATAAATAGCAATTATTCATTTCGTGTTGTTTAACACAAATCAGCACTGTACAACCTTTTTTCTTTTTCTTCATAACAAGTTCCTAAAGCTTATCCAATGAGCCTTATGTTTGACCACAGAATTCTTTATAAACACTGGCAATCATTTATTTGCCTTGAAAATTTGCACAATTTGCAAACCACAACACAGAAGAAATCATATCAAAGCGGAAATACTAATTACACAAGTGACATTTACAAAAGGAACATTGTTTTGAGCAGCTCCTTTTATTACCATACCTAGGGATGCCAAGTCTATAGCCTGAATATTGAGAGGCAATTTTAGAATCTTCATGTGTCTCCAGATTACTTACCAACTTAAGACTTGAATCATGGGGACCAGGCTTAAACTCATTCATGGCTCCCTTGTTGAGAAATCCCAAATATTCTCCTGCAGAAAGATGAAGTGAAACACAATTTTAGCCTGTATAACATTTAACAAAGTTGCAAAACCAACAAGCTCGAATATCAGAAAAGTACAGACAAATGCCAAACAGTGAAGGTCGGCTAGTGAACATATATACCATTTTAAGTGGTAGGCTAAGCCTGATTATGCAATATAAGAGGTTAAAACTAAATTCATTACCATGATCATACTCTTTATCATAGAAATAGAAAGTTAAACCTAAAATGAAGTTCAAAGTGCACAATTTGAATTAGGTTTTCTCTGAGGATTGGTAAACAAAAGGCTAGATTTTCAAGATGGAAAAAGAAAAAACAAGAAGGAAACAGGCACAGAAACAGATTGCAAATAAGAAAGAGATATTTCAAAATCATTATACTCAGGTTGAAGTCAGTATGGCAGAAGAAAGTTTAAAAATGATTAGGAACCTAAAACATTATATAAAGATCTCCCTACCCTGTTTAAGATGCAAATCATATAAGCCATAAAAACCAAGGTTTATGCAATTCTTATCCTCTTATTCTACCGAGGTTTAGTTTTGAGTCAAGCTATCACATGCTTGCCCATACAAACGCCTGCAATAGGGGCAGTTGCTACAACAACAGTAGACGAGGTTAAAGTTTGTTAGCACCAATTGTTTAACTAATTTTCAGTCATTTAGTGGTCCTCCGCTTTCTTGCCCACTGCTCCAAAGCAAACATTTTCCCGCCCTCTATATTTGAGCATTTTTCCATTATTGAGTTTCGAATACTAAATAACCTTATCTTTTGCATTAGTTTCTACTAAAAAATGAATGGTTCAATCTAAACAGAAAAACTATCAATATCAGTTATCAGCTCTTATGAAAGTGATTGGCATCATATATACTGAAAAGAAAGTCATTCGACTCCTAAAGAAGATAATCATAACCAATTAGCACAAGCATATAAATCATGATCAACATAATATTTAATAGAAAAGAGAAAAAACCCCAAAAAACAGAAAATAACATACTTGGCTTGGCCTGGCCTGGCACAGCCTCACAGTGTAACTGCCAAGCAATTAACGATAGAAGACCCAATTGGAACCGTGTGAACAAGGTCACACCACTTGATCTTGCCCCATAATTCCTCCTCCCCCTTCTTTTTTACCTCAATTTCCGCACACCAAATCTCCATTTCCTTCCCGTTTCCAGTCCCACTTCCACTCCCTTTCTTCTCCCAAACCACCACCAACATTCCCCCCACATTTGCCATTGTTGCCCCCAGCCAAGAACCTAGGTAAGTACTTTTCCACCCCTCTCAATTCTTTCCAAAACCCATTTTCCACATCAAAACCTCTAATCTTTCCCAAGAAATCATAACAATACAAAACCCCATCCACTACACACGCCCTTCCTCTCCAGCCCAAATCCAATTCACTCCCTACACAATCCCATTCCTTAGTTCTAGGCTCGTAAACAACCCCATTTCTGTCCGCCATTGCATAGATTTTATTATCTATAACAGCACTCCCGTGCATCCATTTCTCTCTCAATAGACCATCCAACGAGCTATCCACTGATTCCCAAGTTTGAGTCTTTGGATCCAAAACCTCCGCCCAATTCTTCGATCGGGCCCACGTATCCACCACACAACCGCCGATCACATAAATTTTCCATCCACAACGCCGGCGGCGGAGAATTCGCGGGAAATACTCATGTTGGGAATGGACTCCCACGTGTGGAAACGGCAATCCCACACGTGTGAAGACGGAATGTCCTTGAGACAGCCGCCAATGACGTAGATGTTAGGGCCAACGGCGACGATGGCGGAGCCAACTAACGGAAAAGGAGTAGGAGGGACCGGGACTAAAAAATTTGCAGGCCTTTTGGGGTTTGGGGAGTTGTGATAAAGTGTGAACCACTGTAAGGAGCTTGTGGTGGGGATGCGGATACAGAGATAGAGAAATGGTTGAGATGAGCAAAGGAGGGAGCGGGTAATGTAAAAGAGAGCGGAGGAGACGACGGAGCGGAAATTTTTGGAGACCAAGGAAAGCAGTGGGTGGTGAGACCGAGGCACCCGAGCTAGAATATTTAAAGCGATATCGTTTGGGAAGGAGGGGATAAGAATTGCCGGCTTTTGTCGAACAGAGACGGCGGCGGCGGAGAACATGATGGAATATCTGGCCGTGGAAGTTCAATTAGTTCAGTGATATTTGAGAGCTAAGAAAAATGAAAGAAAATTATACCTGAGCGTTTCGGAATTTTTTTTTAATGGAAGAGGTATAAATACTTTATTCGTTAGGTGGTGTACACAGGCCAGTGTTGGGGGTCAAGCCTGGCCCGACTTTTTTTTGAAATGAAAAAATTAGTTTGTTGTCCCATCTTAAGTTTTATCGGGTTGGGTCAGCTCTGGTTTGACTTGGCCATCGAGTTTTATTTTTGATTTTTAACTTTTTTTTTAACTTTTTTAAATATTTTATTATATAAATCAATAAATTAATGTATTTAAAATAAAAATAAAATAATAATAATTTACCTAAAATAAAAAATTTATCTAACGTCAATAATATAAAAATGGCATAGAAATCATCAAATTAATAAATTTAATTTAAAAAAATTAAATTTATGATCTATCTAAAAATCATTTAACCTAAAATATATAAATCAAAGAAATTTGACTTAATGTCATTATAAGCTAATGATTTTTTACCTAATGCTATTATAAATAAAAAAATATAGGTAAATCAACATTAAAAAAAATAAAGAAGAAAAATAAAATTACCATATTAGGGGAGACATGAAAAAAAAAACAATATTCAATACATTATAAATTTAATTCTAATTAAATTACAATTTTCAAATATCAAACCTGAGCATAATGAAATAAAAGTTCAAAACTCAAATTCCAATATAATAAAATAAAATTATAGACATCAATCAATAATTAGTTGGCTGTTATTTGTATCATTTTTTGTGCTCACTGATTTTTAAGTAGAAATATTCATGCAATAATATCTGTAAAAGTAAATAAATTTCTAATAATAAATAAAAACTATAAAGTAGATTACAAAAATTATAACAATTGATGAAATAAATAACATACCATCAACAATTTGATCTATTATAAAATAATTTGAGTTCTAATCTACCTAATTGTATATATTTAATGATAATAATTTAATTGTATAATCAGAAAACAAAAGAACTCATAGACATCGTTAATTTCTACTTACAGTAACAATATTTTGAAAACAAAATACCATCTTACTTACATAAACAAATCACAAATCATTATTAACTATAAATCAATGCCACAAATAAAACAATTAAAACCCATAAATTAATTTCATATAATATGATTTCTAAATAAGAAATCGTCCCAAACAAATCAACTGTGAATATTATACCAAACAAGAATAAAAAAGAAATTAAAAAAAAACTTACCTAAAAGAGATTGCCGGACGTCGAACAACTGAACAAAGCTGATAGTGGAGGCCGAACAAGCTTCGAGGCTGAGGGTCGAGCTGGAGTAAGGCCGGCCGAATGAGCATCAAGCAGGAGTGAGACCGAACGAGAGTCGAGCTAATTGACCTAGCATTTGGAGTGAGGCATCGAGCTGTGGGGCGTGGAGAAGTGCATCGACGTCAAGGCTGAGTGTGGGTTGCTGCGGACTGGAGTGTGGCACCGTCAACTTCAAGCGAGAGAGAAGACAGGGGCAGTGAGGGGCAGTGTCAAGATGGGTTTGAGTAAAGGGTTATGTGAATATGTGATAACTGATAGGGTTAAAAATAATAAAGTATAACTAATAGGGTTAAAAATAATAAAGTATAGTATACTATTTTTAATATATATATATATATGTGATAAATCTCTCGGGTTAGGCTGGGTTGACCCAAGGGATTAATCGTATACCTGAATCCTAACCCGATGATACCTTGGGTTTGACTAAATTACCCGATGTCCGACCTTGTTTTCATTTCGGATTGGGCTAACTTGACCAAGTTTGGTTTCTCAGGTTAATGGGCTACAAGAACACCCCTAAACCAAGGAGTGGTTCATTCAACCAAACCTCACATTCTGACTCTAAAAGTGTAGTCCTTGTCAAATAGTGTGCTACAACATTCTCAGAACAAGAAATATATTTTAATGTAATATCTCTAATTAAAATAATTAAACCATAACAATCATCCAATAAAAGACCCAAAGAAGATGCAAAACAAGTATTGTTTTTAAGATACTCAATAAAAACCAAGCAGTCCGACTCAAAGACAACCCGTTGCCAACCATTATCATGTATCTAGCTTAAAGCCTCGTGAATACCCATCACCTCATATATACACGGAGCAAAAGATTCTTCAAACCTTTGTGCCTTTGCTGCTACAAAATGTCCATCCTCATTAAGAACAACCATGCCAAATGTCACAGGATTTCTTTCTCACAAACTCAAACCCGTGTGGCACTAGCAAACTTTGCCCAACACTATAAAGAAAGCTAGTCAGCCTTACCCCAATAAGCGTAATGCGGAAGCTAAACAAAGTAGCTTGATCACAAGAGAAGAAGAGAGAATTGGGAGAATGCTTGAATGCTTATATTACTTGAATTTCTTATGTTATTACAACAAATGAATCCTACATCTATTTATACTACTCCACCTCCTCAATGTACGGCTTAGATCAATTTGATCCAATGGTGGAGAATACTACTTCTAGAATTCTCTACACTAGTCTAGTATGTACAAGGAGATTCCTTATCTTTCTACATATTTCTACACTAGTCTATAAGTTTCTAGAGACTTCCACACATCTCTAGACTATTATGAAAAATTTTGGACATTTCTTTAGAGAACCTCGCGTTCTCGGGAATATCACGAGCGAGTCGTAACATTCTCCCCCACTAAATCTGGCGACGTCCTCGTTGCCTTCAAGTCTTCATAGGCTTGAATTTGTTCCTTGAATTGCCACAAATGTTGGATAGGTTCCCAACTGGCTTCACTTTCGGGCAATCCCTTCCACTTGACAAGGAGTTCGTGTGTGGGCAGTTGATTGGAATGACGCTTTACTCTATCGGCCAAAATCTCCTCCACTTCCTTGTCATGTTGGATGCGCACACCCATTGACGCCCTTTGCGATACCCACGGCTTGAATCTTCTACATCTTCTTTATATGACTTTAACAAGCTCACATGGAATACGGGATGAAATTTGATTTTCGGAGGCAACTCCACCTTATAGGCTTGCTTTCCTACTTTCTTAATGATCGAAAATGGTCCCTCATACCTCCTAATGAGTCCACGATGTAGCCCCGTCAACCTTGCATGGTTATGCATCTTGACGAGCACAAGGTCTCCTACTTGGAATTCCCTCGGTTGCCTCTTCTTATCGGCCCACTTCTTCATCCTTTTGGATGCCTTCTCCAAGTAGGTTCTAGCAACATCGGCATTATCGTTCCAACCTTTGGCAAATTTGTAGGCTGAAGGACTAACACCAGTATAGCCTGTGGCAATTGAATTTGGAGTCAAGGGTTGTTGGCCCATGACTATCTCAAATGGACTACGCCCTGTGGATTCGCTCCTTTGAAGGTTGTAAGAGAATTAGGCAACATCAAGTAGCTTAGCCCAATCTCATTGATTGACACTCACATAGTGCCTCAAGTATAGCTCCAACAAGGCATTCACCCTCTCCATTTGTCCATCCGTTTGAGGGTGGAAACTAGTTGAGAATTTGAGGTCGGTACCCAACAACTTGAACAACTCAGTCCAAAATCTCCCAGTGAAGCGAGTGTCCCTATCACTCACAATAGTCTTGGGCACGCCCCAATATTTCATAACATGCTTCAAGAACAAATGTGCAGCTTGTTCGGCGGTGCACTCCTTCGGTGTTGGGATGAAAGTAGCATATTTGGAGAATCGATCCACCACTACTAACACCCAATTGCATCCTTCGGACGTGGGTAAACTCACGATGAAATCCATAGAAACACTTTCCCAAGGCCTTTTGGGGATGGGAAGTGGCTCGAGTAGACCCGCGGGTAATTGTTGCTCCACCTTGTCTTGTTGGCATACAAGACAAGTCTTTACATATGCCTCAACATCGTCCTTTAAGTGAGGTCAATAATAAGCATCTTCCACCAAAGCGAGAGTCCGATGCATCCCCAGATGACCAGCCCATTTTCTATCATGGCACTCTTTCAATGTCTCCCTTCTTAAGTTGCCATGTGATGGAACATAAAGCCTCATTCCTTTAGTGTATACCAAGCCATCTTCTACCCAAAAGCGCCTTGTCTTTCCTTCTTTGACAAGAGCAATGATGGTTTGGGCCATGGAATCATGCTCTATTCTCTCCTTGATGTGTGACTTCAAGGTGCTTTGAGGACTACTAATGTCGGCTAGCTCTCCTTTTATACTCAAAGCATTCGCAACTAAGTTGGCTTTACCAGGCTTGTACTCCAATGTGTAGTTAAACTCCGCTAGGAAGTCTTGCCATCTAGCTTGCTTCGGAGATAGCTTCTTTTGTGTTTGGAAATAGCTAGTGGCAACATTGTCCATCTTGACCACAAACTTGCTCCCAAGCAAGTAATGTCGCCATGTGAGCAAACAATGCACTACCGCGGTCATCTCTTTTTCTTGTACCGTATACCGCCTCTCGGTATCATTGAGCTTCCTACTTTCAAAGGCAATAGGATGTCCATCTTGTATTAATACTCCACCTATTGCAAAATCGGAAGCATCGGTATGCACCTCAAATGGTTGGAGATAGTTGGAAAGCGCTAACACCGGCTCCTTCACAATTGCCTTCTTTAATTCTTTAAAGGCATGTTGGCATTGCAAACTCCATTCCCAACTTCGCCCTTTCTTTAGTAAATCCGTCAATGGGGCAGCTATAGAAGAGTATCCCTTGATGAATTTTCTATAGTAATTCACCAAGCCAAGGAATGATCTCAACTCGGTGATTTTGGTTGGCGGCTCCCAATCTTGAATAGCTTGGACCTTGGACTTGTCCATCCTTAGCTTGCCTCTACTGATAACATGACCCAAGAAAGTCACCTCTTCTTGGGCGAAGGAACAATTTTCCTTCTTCACGTAGAGTTCATTTTCCTTTAAGGTGTGGAACACTTGCCTCAAATGCTCTACATGCTCCTCCAATGTTTTGCTATAGATCACAATATCATCAAGGTACACAACTACAAATCGATCAAGGAAAGGAGCAAGTACCTTGTTCATGAGCGTGCAAAATGTCGCCGGTGCATTGGTGAGGCCAAAAGGCATCACAAAGAATTCATATGATCCATACCTTGTGACACATGCCGTCTTTGGCTCATCTCCTTCGACTATGCGAACTTGATAGTACCCCGATCATAAATCCAACTTGGTGAAGTACCTTGCATCGCCAAGTTGATCAAATAAATCCGCAATGAGTGGGATGGGATATTTATTCTTGATGGTCATCTTGTTGAGTGCTCGGTAGTCAATGCAAAGCCGAAGTGACCCATCATGCTTCTTTTGGAATAAAACCGGCGCACCATAAGGAGCTTTGGAGGGACGGATAAAACTGGCATCAAGTAAGTCCTTCAATTGCCTCCTTAGCTCTTCTAACTCAGGTGGTGCCAAGCGATAGGGAGCAAAAGCGGGTGGTTTTGCTCCAACCTCCAACTCAATGGCATGATCCACCTCTCTTCTTGGAGGAAGTCTTTTTGGTAGCTCGGTAGGCATGACGTCCTTGAATTCTTCAAGCACGTCTTGAATTGGCTTTGGTGCATTTACCCCTCCATCCATGGGGCCTTCATCTACCTTGAAGGTGGCAAGATAAGTTTGCTCTTTTCTCTTCACCCCCTTGGAGAGTTGGATTGCAGACACCATTCTCTCTTTGCTAATCTCCCTTTTGACGGGAACAACACATGGTTGTCCCTTCTCCATGATGCACATGGTGTCGGCGTAGGGAACCAAGAAAGCCTTCACCATGTCTAGAAAGTCTATTCCTAAATAGAACTTATTATCGTCAATGGGAGCAATAGTAATGTCGACCTTACCTCTCCATTGGCCGATTTTAATATGGGTGTCTCGTGCTACACCATCAATTGGGAGACTCTTGGCATTGACCCCCTTGACGAAACCCCTTTCCTTGGTGAAGGGTAAGCCAATCTTGTCCGCTAGCTCCTTGGCCATGTAGACTGTGTTAGCACCAGTATCTACCAAGGCTTGGATGGTCTTGCCCCCAATCTCGGTCTCCATATACATTCGGCCTCGTGGTTGCTCTTCCACTTTGGCTTGAATTGCACTAAGTGCATTAAAGCAAGTCTTCGTTCTTCTTGCTTCTCCTCCTCCATGAATAAGGCAGCAATCTTCCCATGCTTAGGGCACTCAAAAGCCTGATGAGGCCCATTGCATAAGAAGCAAGCAATTTTAAATTTGGAAGCATCATTCTTGTCTTCCATCTTCCCCTTACCTTTATCTCTAGAGGATTGGCCCTTCTTAGGAGATTTGTCCCTATCTCCCCCACCTTTTCCATTATAGGTGGACTTTTTGTCTTGCTCCTTCTTCGAATCCTTCCTTTTAAATTCTATCAAGGACTCGGCAGCGGCCATTGCGGTAGCTAGATCTTGGACTCCCCTCCTTTAGAGTTCAAGCTTAGCCCATCCAGTTAGGCCATCCATAAAGCTAAAGAGAGCATCCTCTTGCCCCATGTTTGGAATCTCCAACAACAACTTGGAGAATTCCTTCACATATTCCCTTATATAGCCTTCCTTGTGTTGGAGGCGACGAAGCTTGGCCCTAGCTTCGTTTTGAGCATCCTCGGGGTAGAACTGCTTCTTGAGTTCCACCTTAAAGCCTTCCCAAGTGTCGATAGTGCAAAGACCCTTCTTCACATCATCACACCTTCTTCGCCACCACACCATGGCTATATCCCTTAAGTAGGGAGTGACGCTCTTCACCCATTGAGCATCATCAAATATTCCTACCGCATCAAAGTAATTCTCAACACTCCAAAGAAATTTGTCAATTTCCCTTGCATTCCTCGCCCCATTATAGGCTTGAGGTCGGGAAACATCCACCTTGTGGGTAGGAGCGGCATGCGTAGCTCCACCTCCATTGGCTACGGCAACCATGCATATACTAAGTTAAGTTTGAAATTTCTCCATAATTTCTTCAAGGTTTGTAATTCTTACCTTGCAAGCATTCACCTCGTCATCCTTTGCAGCAACAGTAGACTCCAAGGATTGTATCTTCTTGGACACTATGTCCAAGGCCGTGTTTAAGGCACCTTGCATCTCCTTGCGGAGCTCACCCACCCCAATAGACTCTTGCCCCTCGATGCGTTGGTCCATATCCTCGACTTTGTCACTTATCTCGGACATGGTGACACTGAACCTTGCCAACCTTTCCTCCATGGCAACGATGATGTCCCTCGACTTTTCCTTGCGGCCCCTCCCTCCTTGGGTGGTGTTGGTAGCAACAGAAGGATTTGTAGCGTCTGCCATTCTCTTGTGTTGAAGTTTTGCTTAACTTGGCTCTGATACCAACTGTCACGGGATTTCTTTCTCACAAACTCAAACCCGTGCGGCACTAGCAAAATTTGCCCAACACTATAAAGAAAGCTAGTCAGCCTTACCCCAATAAGCGTAATGCGGAAGCTAAACAAAGTAGCTTGATCACAAGAGAAGAAGAGAGAATTGGGAGAATGCTTGAATGCTTATATTACTTGATTTTCTTATGTTGTTACAACAAATGAATCCTACATCTATTTATACTACTCCACCTCCTCAATGGACGGCTTAGATCAATTTGATCCAATGGCGGAGAATACTACTTCTAGAATTCTCTACACTAGTCTAGTATGTACAAGGAGATTCCTTATCTTTCTACATACTTCTACACTAGTCTATAAGTTTCTAGAGACTTCCACACATCTCTAGACTATTATGAAAAATTCTGGACATTTCTTTAGAGAACCCCGCATTCTCGGCAATATCACGAGCGAGTCGTGACACAAAGCTTTGCCGCACAGACCCCTGAGGTGCAACAACATCAATGTTGATATTTAAACAACCCATAAAAGGTTTCAACCTATAATATCCCAAAATGTGCCTTAGAAGTTTTGATATAATTGTTGTTTTTTTTGAATTAAAATGTATATGTATAATTGGAAAGAGAAAAGAATTTAAAAGAGAGTGTATATGTTGTATATATGGAAATATATATAACATATACACAAGTCAAATGGATGGTCAAAGGAAGAAGATATTTATTTTGTCATTAATGAAATTACTAAAAAGGGCAAGTAAGTGAAAGGAAGTTAAAACAAATAGAAGAGGATATTTAAGTAATTTCTTATTTTGGAATGCTTGGTGGAGGTTTAAAGAGATGAGAAGTTTAACTTTGCTTCATTTCTTCTTCTTTCCTTTTCCTTTGTTGGCCGGCCATCCTAAGCAAGAGAGAGCAAGAGTGAGTTTGTGTTTAAAGCTCAAAAATTGAAGGAGTTTTCAAGAGATTAAGTGGAAATCCAAGAAGTCTCATTATTTTGGTAAGTTTTCTCTTGGTTTCTCTTGTTTTATTTGAAGTTGTGTGTGAGTTTGATTATTAATATTTGAAAGTAGAGCTGTATTGATGGTAGTATGTTGGTGTGTGTTTGATTTAATTGATTGTGATGTTGGTATTGAGTTAAGATAAGAAGTTAAGTTGGTGTTGGTATTGGAAGTATTTGAGTTGAGTTTGTATTAGGGTTTTGAGTTGGTGATTGTTGTAGATGTTGAGTTTGATTAATTATTTTTGTTGATCTTCAAGTTGTTTGTGTTTTATGAAGTTAGAAGTTTGGAATACATAATTTTGGTTAGAGGCAGTAGCATCTTGGATGCCACGCCCGTGGCCCTCAGATGCCATGGCCGTGGGGTGTTGAACAATTTGGGGCAGAATTGTTTTCTAACCCACGCCCGTGGGGGTTGGGGTGGCAATGCCGTGGGCTTTAGTTAGTGTTGTTGAGTTGTAATTTGTGATCTAAAGGTCTAAGATGAGGTTAATAAGTGATAAATTGTATTGGAATTCATGTATTGTATCATTTTTGGACTAGGTTTCGGAAGAAGGTGATTCGCCCTAATTTAAGAAGTGAAGAATTCTTGGAAGAAGAAGAGTTTAGAGTTGTGTGAGTGTTCTTGAGGTAAGTACAAACTATATAGTTGCATGCATTTACATGATTTTGATACTTAACATATTTGATTGTACATATGTTAAGTAATTGATTACATTGTTAATACATTTGATGAATGTATGATTGGTATAATGTGAATGATTAATGAGCATCTAAAATGTGTGCTAATGCTATTGGTTATATACACTTGAATGATGAATTAATTAATGTGAGTTGAGATACAATGTGGTTGGTTCTAATGATGTAAATGACATAATTGAGGCATGTTCACCTATAGGATGTTCAATGCAATTGATGATATATATATATTCTCTTGATGAGATATGGAGCCATGATTGTTGGCTAAAATGATAATGATGCCAATGAGATGAATGAGGCATGGATTGCCTAAGTGATGATGAGTAAATGAGAATGAAATTGAAAATGAAATTATTAAAGAATTGTGTGACTAATGTGTTATTCCATTTTTAGAGTTTTGTTGTTGGTGGCATGCCTATGGTAACAATCTCTTGAAGTTAGGTTGGGCTTGATCCTTGAAGCCAAGTTGGGTTGAAGTTTAACATGTTTTACTCCCCTTGAAGCTTGGTTGGGTCTAGTCCTTGAAGCCTAATTGAGATGTTACAACCCTTGAAGCTAGGTTGGGTTGGTTCTTGAAGCCAAGTTGGGTTGATACTTAGCATGCTTTGTTCCCCTTGAAGCTTGGTTGAACCTAAATCCTTGAAGCCTAGTTGGGATAATGATAACGATAAATGTGATAATTAAACCAAAACATTAACTCTGAAAGTTGAATGGCATATTAGTGTTTTTGGGCCCATGCATGTCTTTGTTTTCAATGTGATTCTTAAATGGTGAAGTTAATGAATAATGAGATACATGCTTATGAGATATAATGTTATGAGTTGGTTATACTACATGAGTATCCTATTGGCAATGAATATAGCATGGGGAGCTATGTTGAGTAATGAAACTATGAAGATATAATATTCTTTTAAATTGGTTTTGAATCTTGATTGTGTGACATTAGCATTACATTGAAGCATAGTATTATTATAGTTTGTACCACTAAGCTGTTGGCTTAGCGCGATTATGGTTTATCGCATAGGTGACAGGGAAGAACCGGAGAGTTCCTCTAGACTGAGTAGAGTCTAGATTTTGAGGTGTTGATAGTGGAGCTTAAAGATCAAAGACTTACTCCCAGACATGTACATATTTTATGTTTTGTAAAACTTGAAGTTTTGATGTATAAGTATTTGTAAATATTTGTTATATTTTCCGCTGTGTTTTGAAATAATATTTTATTTATTGTATTTTATAAATTTCTTTTAATGTTTTAAATTTAATCACATTATTGAAGGGAATTGTTTGTATGTCTTATAAACCGTGGCAGAGATTGCAAACCCCAAATCGTAGACCAAAGGCAATTATCTTGATTATAATTGATTAAACCTGTCATAATGAATTTATATGCATCCTTAACAGAATAATTACCTGTTACATTATCATTCCAAAACAAAGCATCCGAAACCAATTTATTAGACAAAGAAATAGAAATAATTAAAGTTTTTCTCTCTCATTGAAAATTTCATTAATAAACTCTATATTCCAGTGACCATCAAGTATAAGATCAGAAACCATGGCTGCTTGATTATGAGGAGGAATATCTAATGTGATTTACGAATTAGATCAATTAGGTAGCTAATTTTCCATCCAAATAGAGATGGGATCACCAGTGCCCACATGCTAGACACTACCTCTTTGAATAAATCCTTGGGCACTCTAGATGTTGCGCTAATTTTAACTAGGTTTGGCCCCAAGTTGAGCCTCTAAAAATGACGAGTTGAGAAAATAACATGACTTTAAGATTTTTGCAATAAGAGAATTTGGACAGCTAATCAATTTCCATACTTGCTTTCCAACCATAACTAGATTAAATTCATAGATTCTTCGAAAATCCATGCCACCACTCTTCTTAGGTTTAGGCAAACGCTCCCATGACATCCATGAAATACCTCTAGAGGATCTATTAAGACCACCAATATTTATTCGTGAATCTTTCAAATTCCAAAAAAAGTGAATAAGGTATCAGGAAGACACCCATCACATAAGTTGGAATTGACTACACAATTGATTTTACTAAAATTTTTTTCCTGCTCTAGTTAAAAAACTTTTCTTCCAAGAGTGAAGACGTTGTCATAACCTATCATTGAAATAATTAAAAATTTCACACTTTTTCTTTCCAACAATAGAAGGCATTCCTAGATAAAGACCTAAACTCCTGACTTCAATAACACCCAAAATATTGCAAATAAAAGTCTTAACTTCCATAGAAGTATTAGTAATAAAAAATATGGATGATTTTTCATAATTAATTAACCTGAAGATCTCACATGGGTTTCAATAGAGTTTTTCAAATAGGTAGCCTCATTGCATGTAGCCTTGAATAACAAAAAGCAATCGCCAACAAAAAATAAATGCAACACCATGGGTGCATCTCTTGCAACTCTAACACCATAAATAAGATTCATTGACTTTTTTCTTCTAATTAAAGCCGATAAGCCTTCTGCACAAAGAATGAACAATAACAGAGAACGGGGATCCCCTGACGAAGACCCCTCTCAGAATGGATAGCCCCAAGCTTGGAACCTTTATGAACTATATGATTTGAGACTGATGAAACACAAGACATGATTAAACCCACACATCTAACGTCAAATTTCATCTTAAGCATTAGCATTTTTAATTAGTGCCACTCAACTCTGTTAAACGCTTTACTCATGTCGATTTTTAGAGGTGCATAACCAAACTTGCACTGTGACTTCCATTTGAGATAATGGATTGACTCAAAGGCAACAATCACATTGTCTGTAATGCTTTTACCTGGTATAAAAGCACTTTGACAATCAACAATTAACTTGTGAAGAACACTTTGCATTCTTGTTGCAAGAACCTCAACCATAATTTTATAGATAACATTGCATAAGGAGATGCACCTTAGATCACCAATAGGTTAAGGATTTTTCTTCTTTGGAATAAAAAAGATATGTGTCATTAAAAGAAATAGTACCCTGATTTGAGTGCATAAGACATGTGTTAGTTACATCCTTACCTACCACTGACCAAGATTTTAATATTTTTGGAAAAATCTTGGATCAAAAGTATATGGTCTAAGCATTTTATCCTAATGCATGCTGAAAGCTGCTTGCTTTACTTCCTCCCCAAGAAACGGCTTCAATAATAAGTCATTATCTTCGGCTGAAAGTGAAGACGTTATTCAACTTAGAATCTCCTCATGCTCATAAACCTTATGTAACACCCCTTCCCAACCTACGTGTGTAAGCTGAGTAGAGGCGCCACCCTATCCTAATGTTGCTACCACTTTTACTTAGTCAAATTTTTGTTCCGATTTTTATAGAAATTTTGCCATAGTTTTGCCTAAAAATTCAATCCCAAGTGTCGACAAAACTGGTTTTTTTCTAATTTTTGAAAACATTTTTACACAAACCAATGCAAACAAAATCATTCTCAGTACACTTCCAATAAATCCCCCTTATAACCTCAACTACAACCTGCAAAAAGGATTTACACTTCTAGTACAAAATAAAGTAAAGGTTTATTATGAAATACAGCAGATAAAATCTTTGTTCACTATGCAACGGAAAGTAACAATATTTACAAATTCATATACATCAAAACTCAAGTTTTACAACACATAAAATTTATACATGTTTGGCAGTCAGTCTTCGATCTTAAAGCCCACTATTCAATCTTCAAAATCTAGGCTCGACTCGGCCTAGAGGAACTCTCTGGTTCTTCCTTGTCACCTGCGCGAAGAATCACATTCGCGCTAAGCCAACGGCTTAGTAAGATAAAACATGCTAATGGTATGCTTTAATGTAATGCAATGCCACATATGTTATTGATAAGATCAATATCATAAATATAAAGTTAACCACATAATTATGCATTTCACAAATCATAGTCATATGAGCATACCACATTTCAACATCTTTCCACATTCAACATTAATCAATCATACTCAATAACCAACATCTCATTTCATTAACTCATAACATTATTTAGGACATTCATATAACCCTGACACCTATGGGCCCAACAAGTATTTAATATGATATTCAGAGTTCAGAGTTACTGCTTTGGTTCATAGTCACAATAATCACGCCCGTAGGCAATGTATATACATGTATCTCTATCCATGGATAGTGTAACAGACCCAGTCTCTTGGATCATCAACTCAACACATATGAGGAGATCCTCAACCCGGCAAGACTGTTACAAATCATATATCTCATAGTGTAACAGACCCAGTCTCTTGGATCATCAACTCAACACATATGAGGAGATCCTCAACCCGGCAAGACTGTTACCTTTTATCATTTCTTAGGCATGCCACCCAAATCCAGAACTCTGAAACTGAATAACATATTAAACAAACAATTCATTTATTATATAGTTACCATTTCCATTCTCAAATTCTCATCACATTTAGGCAAACATGCCTTCTTTCTTTCAATATCATCATCATAGCCAATCACAATGGCATTGCCTCATATCATGTCTTATTTGAATTATCATTTCAATTTCAATGTATATTATTCATGAAACACATAACCATTCACAATGCATAACATAACATTGTTCAATCTCAACAATGCAATTAGGGCAAAGAACAATTGATATGATTCATATGAATAGTACATTCTGGTTTTAAACTCCATTTTATCTTTATTTTGAAAAATTGTATAAAATAATCTACTTGACTAAAAATTCTAAAATTTTTACAGAATTTAGTTTTGTATCTAAAAATCATTCCTTTAAAATTTCAGATCAAACTGAACACAAAATCTTGGTCAAATAGTTCACCTAACCAGACTGCCCCAATTGCCCTGCATCCTGGCAGCAGTTCTGAACTTTGTGAATTCCATAAATCAAATTCAATCAACGTGGTTCCAAATTATTTTTCTCAAATACTAGACTCACTAAGCAACAACATATCCAAAATTCGATTGGATATGATTTTTCTACATTTTATTAAAAATCCCGAAGTATAGCTGTCTCAGTTAAGGTACCTGCTGGAACAGGTCTAATAAAAATAATCTTTCTAAACTCATAACCATTCCAAAATCGAATCAACATATTTTTCAGTCATTCTACACTCATAGAGGCACAACATATCAAAAATTCACTTCAAGAACATTTTTCTATAATTAATTAAAAATCATACAAATCACAGCCTTTACTAATTGTAAAACAGAAACAATTTCACTAAACACAACTCTTACTCAACACAATCACTTCCAACACCTTCACCAACTCAACTTATCATCATCAAACCAACAAACCCTAATTCCTTTCTCACACCACTTCAAAAGAATTGAAGAAATTAAAGAAAAGATCTTACCTCAAATGAAGAAATCCACAAATCTTTAACCAAAACCCTTGTTTCTTTCTTCAAAATGCTTCAAACCTCAAGATCACCTCTCTTTCTCTCTTTGTCTATGGAGAATCCGGCCACTTCAAGAAAGAAAGAAGAAAATGCACAAGTCAAACACCTTTTCTTCTTTTAATCTCCACCATGCATCTTACAAGGAAAATTACCAAAACACCCTTAACCATATAACTAACTCTTTGTCTCATATAAGCCCTTTATAGTAATTTCATTAACAACCAAAAATATCTTCTTCCACTTAACCATCACCTTGACTCTTCATTTGACCAATGTATATGTTAATTATATCATCATATAAACAACATATACATTTGTCTCTAAACCCTAAATTTCTTCTCCAAAACACATATACATATACATTCTCTTCCCATTTCTTTTCTCTTACAATTTAACACATATATGCACAAACATTCACTTCCCAATATATATATCAACAACCACAATAACAACAACATACTCAAAACTTCTAGGGCATAAATGAGGATATTACACCTTAGATTGAAAAAGTTGAGTAAAGTGATTCACCATTAAATCATCCAACCCATTATTCGATCATGCCATGAACCAGAAGAATCTTTCTAAGCGCATTATCTTGTTTCTTTTTCTTCTAGCAGTTGTCATAGGATAAAAATATTTAGTATTCGCATCACCATCTTTAACTAGAATTGTTTTGCCCACTACTTCCAGTAAAGCTCTTGATGATGAAGAATATCAGCATGATACTGCCTATTTGAAATTTGCAATATCCTTTTCAATCATTGAATCTCTGAGTCTTCTTATGGTTTACCTATAATCAACGAGTTCAGCCCTGAAAGAAGCACAAGAAGATCTCCATTGCATCAAAGCATGAACACAATGTTTAAGTTTCCACTCCAAATCTCTATGTTGATCATTATTCCATGAAGCTGAAATGGTCGTCATGCAATCTAGTTTAAGTGACCAACTATTCTCAAAATGGAAGGAATGCATATGAGGAGAAGAAAGATTACCATTAATCAAGATCAGTAGAGGCAAGTGATCAGAGGTTGAAACATCTAGCACCTGAGCTTTATAGTTTGGAAGCACAAGCCGCCATAGAGAAATGGAAAAAGCACGATCCAATCATTTCCTAACCCAAGATGGCACGCCTCTTCCTCTCTCCTATGTAAAAAAGCTATTTCTGTAGGTAGAGACCAAAGTTGGCTATCAGAAATTGCATCTTGAAAGCCCTATAGCATCCATGAAGATCTAGAGTGATCACTTTCCTTTTCATTGACATAGAGAATGTTGTTGAGAAGTCCCTCATACATAACCATGGCATATCATCATCCCTTATAAGAAATCATAATAAATTCCAACATTCTCTCCTCCATGAAGATTTAGGAAAGCCACAAAACCCAGTCAATCTCCATTCTTTATTATCCTCAAAAATAATTTGAATATCAATATTACTTCTAGAATAACTCCTCAAAGAAACTTGATCAATATTCTTCCAGAAAAGAGCCAAACCACCATTGTGTCCCAAGCAATCAATAGTAAAAGCATTATCATATCCAAGCTTCCTCCTTACAAAGTCAACCTTAAAGCCATTAGGTAAGGTTTCCATTAAAAAGTGAAAGCTTGGCTTGTGGCAATTAACATGCTCCCTAAGGAGCTTAACTGCACGTGGGTTGCTAATCCCACAGCAGCTCCATCCTAAACAACTTATTGCCTAAAGTGGTCCTGAAAGACATGACTCACCCTTTTAGATTAATTCAAAGCATGTTCAATGGCCAAAAAATTGTCATAGGAAACAAAAGATTCAAACACTTTTCAACTACATTTATTTAGAGAATTCATAAATTCAGTCGCGCCAAAAATTGGCTCAAGTTGATGACCAACGTTAGGTACCAAGGCATAATTAACCTAAACAAGTTCAGTTGAAGCACTATGGTGATTATTAGTTCTAGACGATGGAGCCTCCATAGAATTAACACCATTACGAAGATTATCAAAGGCCCTAGAAGCTTCAAACTGCAACCAACACTCACCAACTGAATTAGAATTCTGACTGAACAAAGCATGCAGCCACGACCCATAAAGATGTTGATTCAGGCATGTGTTGGAGGCAACAAGATTCTAACAGAATTTTTGTGTATGCCCAATAATACCATAATGGAAACAAAATGACGAAAGTCTCTCATACTTAAAATCAACATTGCCAATTATCTTCTTCAATCTTAATCTTTAATATTCTTCTTAGACGTTTGCGGGCATCCAGTCAAATGCGTATCCGAAGAAAAGCTCTCCATATCCTGTGAAATTATTCAGATATGCTTCTATAAATTCACCAATCATACCACCAATTAGAGCATCAGTGTTTTCAGAAATATAGTCCATGGCAGATTATGAACCTGCACCCAAAAAGGAGAGAAAAATAAAGGAACTCGAGCAGGCAACTCCTTTTTCCTCAGTCTATTCAAAATTAAAAGAATACGATCAAATATCCAGGGGACATGTTTAAGACTTTTTGAATATCAGATTCCTGATAGAACTGAAACATATATGTCAAATTTCCAAGGTTAGTAATGTAAACACCCTTAAGAGGTCTCCACATTGAAGCCAAAAAATGTTGCAGGGCCTGGAAGTTTATAGAACGACTTGTAAGCAGTTTGCCAACCAAACAAAGATCGAGATTATCCTCTGTTGTATGTCGTTCCTCAATGTTAAGATGTAAACCCACAGTTTCTTCATCTTCTAAGGTTAGATCCCTTAAAGTCGCATCCATCACTTCAGGATTATCCATATCTCAATCTGTCTTCTCTTTCGTAAAATAAACAAGACAATAAAAACCTATGAATAAGATAAACCCTGAAAAAACCCTAGAGAAAACTTGTTACGTTGAACAAGACAACCTAACTTGTTACAAAGAACAAGACCCCAAAATCAAAATTTATATATTATGAAAAAATTATATTCGAATTTTTCTATTTTGATGTCCCAATAAATTTTTTTTATCAATTAATTAAAAAATTATAGTATTCATTTCATTTTGCCTATAATTTTGATGATAACTAAAAAAATTAGATCCATTTTCAGGAAAAAAAAACTATATCATTAAATGTTATTAAAGTGATGAAAATGATCTCACATCCAACTAGTAAAAAGGCAATAAAAGCTTTAAAATTATTTTACTAATTGAATCCTTTATTTTTTTTTATGTTCTCTATATATTCTTTCTACCACCTGCGTAACATCAGTTTTTCACTAAAACAAAATTTTCAAGTTCTGGGTATCCAAACAGACACATAAACAAGATGAAAATGAGCCCCACTTTTTCTAGTCATAACCAAAGCTGTGGATAAAACGGCCTGAGCCACTGAAATATAAATATTTAATGAAATCCGAATACTAAATTGACAAAAAAAAATTATAAAGCTACCAAAATAGAACCAAAATTATAAAGCTACCAAAAAGTTCAGACACTATTGATGTAGTTTTTCAAAAAAAAAAAGAAAAAGTTAATTGTTCCCTTACAAGAATTAATAAAAATTAATTAATTTTATTGAAAAATGTAAATTTACATATATTTTTTCTATTATAATCTTACTTAGTATGAAATATGTTTAATATGCAATATTAAATAAGGGTATTATAGAGATTTATAATGCTACTAATTTATTAATATAGTAAGTAAGTTATAATAAGAAAAAAAGAAAGTGGTTATATTAATTTTGGACGAAGGGAGTATTTATTTTGACTTCATTTTCATGGTTAATGGTAATCTTTTGAAAATCATAGATTTTAATGAGTTTTTCAATCCATTAATTTAGGTTTTCTATGATTTTAAAATTTTATATTTCAAAATTATTAATAATAATTTTTAAAATACTAAATATACACTTATAACCTATTTTTCATTCTCATAATCTATTAAAATTTTATAAAATGTCATCAAATAAATAATTTTTTTATTTAAATATACTATACCATACTATTTTTCTAAATATAATAAATAATACTTATTTACAATACCACTTATACGATACTGTACTATATTGTACATTACGAAAATATATTGCTAGTCATCAAAACATATAAATGAAAGGAAAATTTACAAAATAACTAAAAACAAAAGTTATTTTCAATAATATGGTGGGTTTGAAAAACATTCAATAATACAAAAGCGAAAAATTCAATTACAAAAATATAATAATTGATAAATTAATCACAAGTTTGGACCTGTATAAGGCAAAATCGAAAATCAATTTCAACACCCATTGACAAATTCTAACCCATTTAATCCCAATATCAAGAAAATAAAAAAATATAATACTTACCTGGGTTTAGGTCTGTCTATGAGGTCCACCTTGGAGCCTTCATAAAAAATGCTCTTTATTCCTGACATTTGCAATACTTTGCTTCTGCCTCATAATCCATTTCCATATTAGATCTCCTAAATGATGTTGATGGAGTTGAAATTGTTGAAGAATTCAATAGACTGATATTAATTATGAATATCACTCTTTCTCTCTTTGTAATTTTGATTTGTAATTCTAGGGTTCTTGAAGGATGAACAAAGGGAAGATATCAAATTTGGGAATAGATTTATGGTTGCATGAGCTAATTGTTAGTGTTGGTTTAATCATGTCTCATCGGATACCACTAACAGTGAAAGAAAGCAGTTAATGAGGCATGTTAAGTGAGGGATAAAATAGTTGATTTTTATGAAATCTTGGCTTAATTGCACTGAAATTTAATTTAGGGGTAAATCCATTCATTTGTTATAACTTGAGGGGAAAATATATACATTCTTTTAATAAATTACAATAAACTCATGAACATATAATCTAATAAAATAAAGAAAATGAGTTATAGAATTTCAAAGATTATTAGTTTAGAGGTTCATTTATTTATAACAATTTTATATTTTTCATATTCTTCTTTTATATAATTTTATATTTTCACTACAAAAAAAATTAATATATTAATCTAACGATAAAATAGATATTATTTTAAAGATAAATAATAAGATTAAAATATCATTAATACTAAAGTTTTCTGTTGATACAAAAAAAAAATTTAAAATCAACTTTTAAATTAATTTAGGAAGAAAAACACATTTTTCTTTAGAATATTAAAAGAACAACTTGGTTGAACTTTGGATAAATTTAACCCCTTATTTGGATGATAATTAGCCATAGTTTCATAAGGTGTGGTATGTTTTAATTTTTATATTTATTTTGACTTTTACTTATCATAGTATTATTTTCTATGGTGATCTTATAGTTTGAAAATTATGAATTTTTAAACCATCATTTTGGTAATTTTCTATGATTTTTTAAAATTTTAAAAATAATCAAATTAAAAAATTTAATTAATAAATATATGCTAATAAATATTTTTTTATTTTTATAACATATTAAAATTCTATAAAATATTATTAAATTAAATAAAAAAATGTATAGTCATATTATGCCATATCATCTTTCTAAATATGATAAATATTATTTACAGTAATATATTATATAATATTATATTATCCATTATTGAATTATATTGCCAGTTTTTCAAATAAGGGATAAATAAAAAATTATAAATTGAAAAGGTGGAGATGCTGCCACAATTACCTTTGCCACCACTCCAACAATTGCCACCACTCCAACAAAAAAAATAGTAACTCATGGCACCCTGTTAGTTATTGCTTCCTAATCCACAAGTGGAAAAGCCACTACTTGTAATAATTATGGCAGGCGAAACGTTGTGACAAAATAAAAAAGAAAATCAATTCTCTTTTTAACAATTGACATTCGCCACAACTAAACTATTATGCATATATAAAAAAAACTTTTAGAGACCTCTCTCTCTCTCTCTATCTCCTTCTTGACCCCTTTTATCTTATATTCAAATCTAGGGCTGTCGAAAAATTCATTCCAAAATACATTAGTTAATGATTATGAATAAAAGAATTAAAATAAAAATTATTTAGTTTATTAGAACCACTAAATATGATAAAACCATTTTTTTTTATTATTCCCTATCAAAATTCTAATTGGCTATAGTCATCTAAAACTATTTTTTTCATTATCTCATTTTTTAAATAGTATATTTCAAATAAATTTATGGGTTTATATATCATCATGATGTTTAGATTTGACCCTTATATGGTCTTTATTGTCCTCCACATTCATGGCAGTTTGGTTAAGTTTTAAAGTTTGATAGTTTGAAGATAAAATCAATAAATAGCTCCAATGGTATCTCTTGACTTGGTTTACTTACCATGGCTTTCGATGATTACTAGTCCTACTCAAGATGGGTCTTCTGCTCCCATCAGTTTGTGGGCTTTGATGGTGACTTGACTTTGCTTATCCTGTGCTCTTATTGTCCTTGACTAGCTTCCAACATTATTTTCAGCCATCAATTTTAACAAAATTTCCATTATTGTGCTGTCGTGTGATGAATATGTGGCACCTTAATATCCTCCTCTATGTTTCGATGTACTTATTGTTGATTTATTTTGTCCAAATGTATTAGATCTCAAAAGGAAAGAATTTTGCATCTATTTTTTGTTTCAAAGTGTTATAGTAGTTCTAAAAAGTTTTTCCATTTAAGTTTTACTTATTATTAGAGAGTGTTTTACCTTAGTTTATAACCTAGTTAAACTAGCTCATAAGCTCTAAATTTAGACTGATATATTTATTTAGATAATTTTATGAGCTTATAAGCCCGGCCTGTAATTCATCTAAAAAAAATAAGTTGAGAATGAACAACTTATTATTTTGATACTTATAAGTGCTTGGCTGATATGCTATTTTGACAAACAAACTATAATATTATCTTTATTTATTTTAATAGATGCTCATGATAATATAACTTTATATTCTTTTTAGTCATTTTAACAGTAAATATGCTTATAAACTTTTTTTACTAAACATGCTAGAAACTTATCAATCACTTACAAACATTTAAAATAAACATATAATTACTTAAAATTTTGAATGCTTATAAGTTTAAATTAATTTATAAACACTTAATGTTTGTAAGCTAATTTTCAAAAGTTAAGCCAAACACTCTATCTATTTAATGCAATAATTTATTACTGTTAAAAAAAGATCTTCATCAGAACTAATTTAATTAATTTGACATTATGTTTTTTTTTGCATCAAAGAATTAAATTCTATGATCTTTTTTCAAATATAAGGATTAATCAAATTTAAATTATTTAAATTAAATTCTTTAAAATTTGAATTTTGTTTATAAAGATTATGAAAATTTTGTGAGATATTTATGCAACTAATTTGAATTATTCTTTTAAAGTAAATGATGAAAATTTAGTATTAATAATATTTTTCTAAGAATTATAGGATTTAAACAGGTGATTAAATAAAAAAAAAAGTTTCATATTTAATTGAATTAAATTGCTTATATTTAAACTATATAAACTAAGAAAATCATGATTTTTAAAATTTATAAATTTAATTTTTTCAAATTACTTTATTGATGTTTGTCGATTCCACCGAAAATTAATTACTGAATTTTAACTGTAGAAGTGATGAATTCAGGTCGAACGCTAGAGACTGAAATCTTAATTTTGTATTATTGTGTAAAGAGAAAAAAGGGATTGGTTTGTGGAAATTTAATTAAAGAAATTAAGATAACAAATAAACTCAAATTGAAATTCAATCTAACAAACATTCAATTCAAGGGATTTATAATCCAATATATAAAATTATGTAATAATTACCCTTTAAATACTTAATTGAAACTTACCAACAAGTATGATAATTCCCTAACTTTCCTACTATCATAAATTTGAGCCTAGCACCCTCATTGACTCTAATTATTAGATGAGCAGGTATTAAACAATCATTTTCAATCTAATAAAAGCATTAAGAACATGAATAGTTAAACTTGAACAACAATTTAAAAAGCATAAATTGTTTAATTCAACCCTATTGTTTCTTTAGATTATTACCGAAAACTTGGAACATAATCAGTAAAACCTAATTGCTACTCACATTCAATCTTTCACAATAATTACGGGTTATGAAGATGAAATAGCATTTAATCCTACCAAACAATTAACTAATAGGCCTTTTTAGAAAATCCTTCAATAGAACTAACTCCTTAAATACAAGAAATAATAGATATTCAAAGAAGAAATTATTTAATTTAAGAACAAGCCTCACAAATACAAATGGATGTTAAATCCCTTGAATTGAAAAAAAAAATTAGCCACTCATGACTTACAACCACTAAAATAAAGAAATGAAACCTCAAAGTAGATGATGAACTATGTGAAAAAACGTGTCCCCTTGCTGCTCCGGAATTACACCTTTTATAGCCTCTCAAAGACAACAAAATCTCTAATTACTTGGGAATTTTAAAATCAGTCAATAGAAAATCTTCATTGTTCTGAATTCTCTCCCATTTTTCAGCTCCTTCCTTTTCGAATCTGGTTCTGACTTCTTCAACATACTTGAAGATCTCCTTCTCACCTTTCTAATGAGATAAGGTTCGCCCAAAACAGACACTCACAGCAGAAGATATGATCTAAAAACTAAATTAGGTCGAACCAGATATTTCTGTTGAAAATGATCAAAATCTATGACGTTTTTGACAATCAAAACGACCTCATTTCACTTAATTGTCTTCACAAAAATTGTAGGGCCATCTTTTAAGATTCAAATGGACCTGGCCTGAGCTTGTTTTGACACTTGGAGCTCCAGATATATCTTATTTTCATTATGTTCATTCAGGATATTTGTTCTGGATTCAGAGCTCATTTTTGATTAATTTCGAGGCTGAATTGAATCTTGACTCCTTTAGACATTTGTAGAGCTCCTTTCTATCTTTCCAACGAATCACAAATCACTCAATTTGAAGATCTACATCTTCAGTGATGCCTGAAGAAGCAAACAATGGTCAAGATATTTAAAATGCTGAAAATTTCTCAATTTAATGGTATTATTCCAAAAGTAACTAAGATCATGTCTAATTGATAAAAATTGTTCAACCAACCGAGTTAAGCTTAAAAATAATTCAAAAATACCAAAAATATTGAGAATAAAAGTAACAAATTATGCACATATCAAATTCCCCATACTTAATCCATGCTTGTTCTCAAACATGACTCAACTTATCAACATGCTCCAAAAGAAAATTCATCCAACTCTTCACAATCATCAAAAGAACATTTTAAGAAAAACTATCTTAATTACAAAGTAAAGTTAAGTTGAATAAGCATATCTGAATTCCATAGAGAATAAAGAGTTGAATTTAAATTCTTTCTAACACAAAAGACAAGGCTCGAATATTGTGATTTAAAGAATGCAATTAAAGTTCCATATCAATTAAACCATTACTTGAAGAATTATTTGATAGCCTGCCAGGTCACTAAAAGTCTTGCAAATCACACAAAAATTAAATAGGAATGCTGGTTATTATTATTATTATTATTATTATTATTATTATTGTTATTATTATTATTATTATTATTATTAGTTTTGAGCATTATTGTCTTGCTTGAGATGTCATCATCCTTTTGGCGCGAGGACGCATATTGGTGATACCCGTATCCAGCTACTTGGAGTCACAAACTCAAATGGCTACTAACACTACTTTTTATCCATTACCGGACAGCGGAGTAAACCAATTGCTCATTTCATTACTTTCATATATATTTTATTTTATTATTATTTTTCTAAGATTTAGTAATCTTAAATTCAAAAGCACATACATATGCTTATTTCAGTGCCCAAGCAGTTTATACAAGAATTCTAAAGGTAATTGTTATAAATTATAATCAAGCAATTTACAAATTTCACCATTTTTTAATTCAAGCCTCAAATATCATGTAAAAAAAAATCACTAAATTCAACAATTTATTCTAGATGCACAAGAGATAACAACTACTCAAGTTAAATTTACTAAAGTAATCAAGAAAGTCTTTCAATTTCTCAAAGGATTGTTCTAAGTTAAGATAAAAAAAATATTCCTTAAATTTACCCATTCAGCCACCCAATCAGTCATTTAAAATGAATTTCAGTGAATTTCAACACCAAATATTTCGGCCTTCAAACTCTAATTCCCTTCCCCACACTTAGTTCTTTTATTATCCCCAATAAACAATAAAAAAATGTACAATAAATAGAATCAAATCAAAGGAAGAAAAAAACAAATCTTATTGTGGTGGCCAGCCACCATGGGTTGCCTCCCAAGTACCGCTTTTATTTATTGTCGTTAGCTCGACAGAGTCATAACAAAGCTTCTTCAATTCAAATAAATTGGATCACTCAATTTGATTTCCTCCAATGAATGCTCTTGAAACCCCTCATAAAATGGCTTGAGTCTATGACTGTTGACTTTGAACACCTTGTTAGTTCCTAAACTTTGAATTTCAGCAACACCATAAGAAAACACATTAGTAACAATAAACGGTCCAATCCAACGAGAACGCAACTTACTAGGCATTAACTTCAATCTAGAATTATACAATAAAACTTTTTGCCCAACCACAAATTGCTTCCTTAATATTAATTTATCATGAAATGCCTTTGTCTTTTCCTTATAGATACTAGAATTCTCATAAGCGTCAAGTCGAATTTCCTCTAATTCCTGCAATTGTAACTTCCTTTCCACAGCAGCAGTATCTAGGTCCAAATTACAATGTCTAACAGCCCAATAAGCCTTATGTTCTATCTCAACAGGAAGGTGACAATCTTACCAAAGACTAACCTGTAAGGGGACATACCTATAGGTGTCTTATAAGCAATCCTATAAGCCCACAAAGCATCATCAAGTCTAAGGCTCCAATCCTTTCTATTCGGCTTCACTGTCTTCTCTAGGATAGACTTCACCTCTCTGTTAGATACCTTAGCTTGCCCACTTGTTTGAGGATGATAATCTACAGACACTTTATGAAAAACACCATATTTCTTTAATAGTGCCACCACAGCTCTATTACAAAAATGAGTGCCTCTGTTATTGATTAAAGCTCTAGGAATTCCAAATCTGCTAAAAATATTTGACTTGATAAAATCTACAATAACTTTAGAATCATCAGTTCTGGTGGCTTTAGCTTCCACCCATTTAGAAACATAATCAATAGCAAGCAATATATAAATAAAACCAAAAGAAGAAGGAAATGGACCCATAAAATTAATACCCCACACATCAAAAATCTCACATACAAGTATTGGGGTCTGAATCATTTCATTCCTACGAGATATACTTCCTGTTCTTTGACATTGTTTACAATTTTTACAGAAAATATAAGCATCACGAAATATGGTAGGCCAATGAAAACCACAATCCACTATCTTCCTACCTGTTCTTTTAGGTCCAAAATGGCCTCCACATGCAAATGCATGACAAAAAACAAGAATTCATTTAATCTCATTATCAGGAACACACCTCCTAATAATTTGATCAGAACAAAATTTCCACAAATATGGTTCATCCCATACATAATACCTAGACTCACTTTTCAATTTTTCCTTTTTAGCTCTACTTAAATCAGAAGGCATTGTTTTAGTAACCAAATAATTTACCAAGTCAGCGTACCAAGGGATCATATCTTGTAGTTCAAACAGCTGTTCATCAGGAAATAATTCTTCCAAAGGAATTGGATCCTCTTGTGTTACTAACCTGCTCAAATGATTTGCTACCAAATTCTTATCACCTTTCTTATCTTTAATTTGAAGATCAAATTCTTGCAAAAGAAGGATCCATCTAATTAACCTTGGCTTTGCTTCCTTCTTTGCTAAGAGAAACTTTAAAGCTGCATGATCCGAAAACACAATCACTTTAGAACCAAGCAAATATGACCGAAATTTATCTAAAGCAAAAACAATAGCTAAAAACTCTTTTTCAACCGTAGAATAATTGTGCTGTGCTGAATTTAATGTCCTAGATGCATAATAAATCACATGAAAAAGCTTTTCCACATGATGCCCTAAGACAACTCTCACCGCATAATTACTTGCATCGCACATAATTTCAAATGGTATAGTCCAGTTAGGAGCCTGAATAATAGGAGGCGATGTCAATGTTAACTCTAGCTTGTCAAAAGCCTCCTTGCATTCTTCACCAAACTCAAATTTAACATCTTGTTGCAAGAGCCTAGATAAAGTACTGCTATCTTAGAAAAATCCTTGATAAACCTTTGGTAAAAACCTTCATGACAAAAAAAAGAGCACAATTCCCTCACATTTGTGGGGTAAGGTAAGTTCACAATTAAATCAACCTTTGACTTATCTACCTCAATACCCCTATTAGAAACAACATGCCCTAAAACAATTCCTTGTTCTACCATAAAATGACACTTTTCATAATTCAAAACAAGATTTTTTTCAATGCATCACTCAAGAACAGAAGTTAAATTATGTAAACATGCATCAAATGAATCACCATACACAGTAAAATCATCCAAGAACACCTCAATTCAATTATTAATAAAATCTAAGAATATGCTAACCATACATCTCTGAAATGTCGCAAGTGCATTACAAAGTCCGAACGACATTCTTCTAAATGTAAAAGTTCTAAAAGGACAAGTGAAGATAGTCTTCTCTTGGTCCTCAGGTGCTATCACAACTTGATTATATCCCGAAAAGCCATCAAGAAAGCAGAAATAAAACTTACCTGCTAAACGCTCAAGCAACTGATAAATGAATGGTAATGGAAAGTGGTCCTTCCTTGTTGAAGAATTTAGCTTGCGGTAGTCTATGCACATACGCCATCCACTTTGAATCCTTGTCGGAATAAGTTCATTATCTTGATTTGCTATAATAGTGACACCTGATTTCTTTGGCACTACTTGAACTGGACTTACCCATTTACTATCTGAAATTGGGTAAATCACCTCGACATCCAATAGCTTCAAAACTTCATTCTTCACAACTTTCATCATTTGTGGGCTCAACCTCCTTTGAGCTTCTCTACTTGGTTTAGCATCATCTTCTAACAAAATCCTATGCATACACACCGATGGACTTATACCTTTGATGTCAGCTAATGTACATCCAATAGCTTCTTTGTGCATTCTCAAAACTCTTATCAATATTTCTTCTTGAATCTTTGTTAACTTACTTGAAATGATAATTGGAAGTGTCTCATTGTCTCCCAAGTAAATATACTTCAAATGCTCAGGCAACGGTTTGAGTTCAAGAATTGGTGCATCTAAAATAGAAGGCAATAATTTTGTATGATTATGTATGTCAATCTTAGAAACTTCATACCTTTTTGGAACTAATGGTAATGAATGTAATGCCATTACTACATCTTGAACCTCTACACTTAGTGGCTGATTGGTACTATCTTCATGAATTCCTTGACTAATCACGACTTCTAACTCATCCTCATTGCTTAACTTAAAGACATCCTGCACAAATGTATCAATTACATCAATAGAAAAAATAGAATGATCATCAGTAGGATGCTTCATGGCATAAAAAATATTAAATTTAACAACTTCTCCATCAAACTCCATGGTGAAAGTGCCACCATCCAAATCAATTTTTGTCTTGGCAGTTTTTAGGAAAGGTCTTCCGAATAAAATCAAAGTAGAATTTGATGTGGAAATACTATCCCCCATATCCAAAATATAAAAATCTACTGGGAAAATTAATTGTCCAACCTGCACCAAAACATCCTCAACTACTCCCATAGGGTAAGCATTAGAACGATCAGCCAATTGAATAATAACACTAGTTTCCTTCAAAGTATTCAAATTCAAAGTTTGAAAAACTGAATATGACATAACATTAATAGATTCTCCTAAATCTGCCATTGCTCGTTCAATTTTCAAATTACCTATTCCACATGGGATAGAAAACGAACTTGGATCTTTACACTTAGGGGGTAATTTTTGTTGAATGAATGCTTACACATTTTTCTCGACACTAATTTTTTCATTATTCCTCAACTTACGCTTTGTAGTACATAATTCCTTAAGGAATTTAGCATACTTGGGAATTTGTTTGATCGCCTCAAGTAAAGGTATATTAACCTCTACTTTCCTAAAAGTCTCCAAAATCTCTTTCTCTTGTTCTTCTTTCTTTATCTTGGCCAACCTACTAGGAAATGGAGGAAGAACATAATTATTAGCATCATTAACTTTAAGTTTAGAATTTACCTCAACTTCAGGAACCTCAGAATCCTTTGCACCCTGCTGCTTCTTTTTCATTGACTCACGTACAACATGATTATCAACTTCTTTCCCACTTCGCAAAAGTATAGCACTAGCATTTTCTCTGGGATTTATCACTGTTTGCGATGGAAGCTTACCAGAACCGTGAGTTTCAAGTTTACTCACAGATGAAGCTAACTGACCAATTTGCTTCTCTGTGTTCTGAATGCTATTCCTAGTCTCTTGTTGAAATTGTTGTGTATTATCAGCTAAAGCCTTAACAATTTCATCAAGTGACATACCTTGATTTTGGGAAGAGGAAGGCAATTGATTTACTTGTGGTCTCTGCTGCTGGTATCAATTTTGTACCAGTTGATTCCCATAGCTCAAATTCGAATGGTCTCGCCATCCTGGATTATAAGAGTTAGAATAGGGGTCATACCGACATTGTTGCTATCCAAAATTACCTACTGTGTTGGCCTGCTGCACTAATTCATCCTCTTAAAGTGTAGGACACATGTCAGTAGCATGACCCGAAGCAGAACAAATTCCACATGCTTTAACAGTTTGCATATTCCCTATGGCCAATTATCTCACTAAAGAAGTTAAATCAGAAATTTGTCTCTCAAGATTAGATGTACTTACCTCATTAACCTTTCTAGGTGTGTGATCCATTCTAATTCCAAATTGTTGAGAGTTCGTTGCCATGTTAGCAATCAACCTCCTTTCATCTATCGGTGTTTTTTCAACCAAAGCCCCTCCACTAGCAGCATCTATCATGTTACGGTCCATTGGTAGAAGTCCCTCATAGAAATATTGGATCAAAAGTTGCTCGCTAATTTGATGATGAGGGCAACTTGCACAAAGCTTTTTAAACCATTCCCAATACTCATACAAACTCTCTTCATTGTATTGCCGAATGCGACAAATTTTTTTTCTTATGTTGCCAACCAGTGAAGCAGGAAAATACTTCTCGAGAAACATTCGCTTCATCTCATTTCATGAGTTGATGGACCTAGAAGGAAGGTAATACAACCAATCCTTAGCTGTGCCTTCCAATGAGAAAGGGAATGCTCAAAGCTTAATTTGTTCCTCTGAAACTCCCTGAGGTTTCATGCTGGAGCACACCACATGAAACTCCTTTAAATGCTTATATGGATCCTCACTTGAAAGACCATGGAACTTAGGCAACAAATGGATTAGTCCAGATTTTAATTCAAAAGCAACATCTAAAGTAGGAAATTAAATACACAAAGGTTGTTGGTTTAGGTCAGGTGTAGACAATTCTTTCAAAGTTCTGACAGCCATGGTATCAATTTCATAATCTGAATCTGAAACTAATTCCCTTGGAGGATTGCTTGAACAATCCGTACCCGTCCGTTTAGATGAAGCTCGACCCAAATTAGCTTGTTTAGCTAATTTCCTCAAATGCTTAGCTGTTTTCTCTACTTCAGGATCAAAGAGAATTTCACCAGATTGAGAACTTCTTGTCATAAACCAAATGACTTCAATTCTCCTTCTGGATACAATACTACAAATTTTATCACAAATCTGAAAACCACAACACTACACAAAGGTAAAAACACTATTTTAACAAAATAAAAACACAAAATATAATAAACTTTCAGTCCCCGGCAACGGCGCCAAAATTTTATGAGATATTTATGCAACTAATTTGAATTATTCTTTTAGAGTAAATGATGAAAATTTAATATTAATAATATTTTTCTAAGAATTACAGGATTTAAACAGGTGATTAAATAAAAAAAAGTTTCATATTTAATTGAATTAAATTGCTTATATTTAAACTATATAAACTAAGAAAATCATGATTTTTAAAATTTATAAATTTAATTTTTTCAAATTACTTTATACAAGCAATTTGATTTTTTTCAAAATATAAAAGATCATTTAAAATACATTTCTGGAAGAAAATCAAAATTCAATTCAAAATTGAGACACAATTTTTCTCTTCATACTTTTTAAGAATGCGTTTGTTTGAGTCTATGATGAAATTTAAGGAAATAAGGGTATTGACTATTGACCACAAACATGTAATTGGTTTTTTTTTTTATTGTATCCCTATCGGTATAATTTAGATATATTTGCGGATTGAATTTGAATTAATTTTTTTTAAATATTCTAAGCCTGGTCTATAATTTTCTCTGCAAAATATCACTTTTTTTTTTGAAAATGCATCATTGTTTTGATATATTTTTAATATATATTGATATATTTTTAATATATTATATAAATATACAAAATGTGTATCTTTGAAAGTGAATATTTCTAAAAATAAAATTTGAAAATTAGGTATTTTTTTAAAGTAATTTTTAACGAATCCATTTAAGATGTTCAGTTAATACTAGATCTATTTTACAAAAAATTATATAATAGGATAACTATTTCAACTAGGCATTCTAGTTGAAATAACAAACTAATTAGATAACTACATGTGTTCATCGAGAGAATTTATATAGTTCACTAGATAACTTTTAAAGTATATGTATATAAAATATTAATATATATAATAATCTAATTAGTTTTTTATTTCAACTACGAAATTTAGTTAGAATAATCATTGTAATGTATAATTTCTTCTATTTTACTAGGTCCCTTTTATTTGGAAAGGGCTTTTTATATAACTAATCTATAAAAAAATTTAATTTCAAAAATATTGCACTTTAAAAAAAATTCAAATTTACTTTAATTTTTTTTCATTTATAAACTTTGTTTTCATTTCTAACAATGTTTATTTCAATTTTCATCATTTTTTCAAACTTTACTTTTAAATAAATATATTCTAGTTAAAATAATAAAAATTAGTATTTTAAATTACATTTTCTACATATAAAATATATTATTTTTTATAAAGTTAAAATTTCAACTTTAAATTCAAATAAGAAATAAAAAAAGAGCAGCCCGGTGCACATAAAATAAAAAATAAGAAATAAAACTCAAAAATTTATATAAAAAAGTAAATATATAAAAAATATTTTAATAAAATTGTTAAATTTATTTTTAAAAAAATTTATATATTATATACATAAAATAAGTTTAATAAATTAAGTTTATCGTATATATATATATATATATATTGTGTTTATGTCTGTGCTTATTATGTGTATACTGTGTATTTGTTTTTCATATGTTATGTGTATGTTTGTATATATTATGTTTATATTGTATATATATTATGAATATATTGAACTTCAATTGATAAAATATATATCTTTTATATATTATTTAATTATATCATATATATTATGTATATGTCTATATTTATTGTGTATATAATATGTATATAATTGGATATGTTGTACATATATTGTGAATATGTTAAATTCCAATTAATAAAATCTTAAATTTTAATTTTTAAGTTGCTTTTATATTTATAATAAATTTAAATTTTATAAATATAGTTTATTATGATTATTAATTTGATATTATATAATCATAATAAATTTAAATATTAATTCAATAAGAAAGAATTAATAGACAAAAAAGAATGAGTTTAATTCTTATTAATTCAAACATAGCATATTGAAGGCTAAGGGATTTTAGAAAGCGGATTGAAGATATTGGATTTTGCTTTTGCAAATATAGTGAAAAAGATAAGTCTTGCTGATAAAGAACTAGAGCAGGGCATGGAGATTAGATATTTCTGAATCGAACTGAAGTACCAAAGAAAAAGATCCAAAATCAAATTGTATCGTTGATTTTTTTTTAACAAGAACTAAATTAAAATGTACCATTGATTTTTTTTAACTAAAATTAAACTGAACTGTACCATTGATTTTAATTAGTACGGTTCTAGAGATTAAATAATATATGAACCGAAAAATATACTAAACTATATTGCATCACATCAAATTGTTTTGAATTGTAAGAACTAGTTATATTTTAATAATTTATCTTATATATTTTATGTAATAGGAATTAAATCTACTTACAACTTTTAATAAAATCTAACATATATAATCAAATATTACTTAGCACCTCATTAAATTCTCAGATATATTTAATTATTATACATAATTTACAACTATGATTTTTAAAAATGAGTGTCTATTTAAGTAACTTATTTGATTAATGTTAAGCAATCTTTTCATATTATCTTGAGACTTGAGAAAATAAAAACTAAATTACTGTGAGTTTCACAATTTAAAGTAATGATTTTTAAGTAAATAGTGGACTATACTATTTGAGATGGTGATAGTGAACAAAAATTATTACTATGTTAATTTTTTTAGAATTTTTTTGAATTTTGTAAGTATTTTATTTCTAACTTTAAAATTAAATTATGAATAGTATGAGTATTTGGATTGAATTTTTTTTAAATATATTCATTTTTCCTACCTTTAAAAAAAATACTTTGAATTACCCTGAAATAACCGAATCTTCATCCGCATTGTCCTGAAAAATTAAGACAATATAAGATGAAATTTTTTTATTTTTAATACATTTTTGGAGATTGAATTTTTGAAATTCATGACTTTCAATATAGTTCTTGAGATTTGCAAATCTTCGAATTAGACTGAACCGTGCACGGGCCCATAAAGAACATCACAGTTTTTCTTATTCTCAGCATAACTTGAAAACATAAATTTCAACTAATAAATAGGAGAAATTTAATCAATAAAGGGAAATTTAAGTGCTACAACACAAATGTTTAATTTACCAAGTTTAGAATTCATCAATGTAAAATATTGTTTATTATGAAAATTAATTTAATATTTAATATTCATTTATATATTTTTTATTTTATAAAAAAATATAATTATTATTATGCAAGAAAGGATAAAAAATAAATAGAAAAAAAAAGAATAGTGTTTTTGAAAAAATAAAAAGGTATAAATGAAAAAAAAAACTAAAGGTAGTAAAAGTAATAATAAAAAACCCTTAAAATAGAGCATGTGTTATCTTCTATTTAAAAGATAGGATTTTTAACAAAACTAAAGAAAAAACAATATTAATTAAAAAAAATACGACAATTATGATATAGAAATATTTCCTAAAACCACAAAAATATTGCAACTTTCACGCATCCATCATGTCATCTCCTTCATCTTCTCTTCGTCTTTTTCTTCACTAAAAATCTTCATCTTCAACTTCTTTAACAAAACTCTATATTCATTTTTTTTTCAGCAAATATTCGTCTTCATCTTTTTCATCAAATAAAAATCTTCATCTCCATCTTCTTATTAAAAAAATCTAAAAGAAAATTTGAAAGAGAAATTATGCATGCAAATCAAAAATAAAATTTAAAATTCAAAAACTTTCAAATAAGAAGAATCGAACACAAGAACTCAAAAAAAAAAAAAAACTATATGAGAAATAGATTAACAAAAGTTAATCTTCATCTTCATCTTCTTCAATAAAATCTCCATATACATCTTTTTTTTTTAACAAATCCTCACATTCTTAAAAAAAAAAATTGAGTCATCAATCGAAACTCAAAAAAAAAAAGTTGAGAAGCAAAATTGTTTTTTTATATATATGTTGAATTTGTTAGAAGAATATAAACTAAAAACTATTGATATAGTATTAATGCATAGTAGATGTATGGTATACATTTAATGTATGTTAGAGAAATACAGAATAAAAAGTGTTGATGTATTATAGATGTTTTTTGTATATTAGAAGTATACATAATAAAATTAAAAAAAATATTAATTTCATTATATAGATGCTTGGTAGATTTTTAATAGATATTGTAAATTTTTAGTAGATGTTGTATATATGTTAAATTTTTATTATATATATTGTGTGTATATTATGTATATATTATGTGTATGTTGTATGAATATAAAATTTTAAAAAAATAAATTTGAAAAATATTAATTAAATTTTCTAGATACTGGTAGATATTCTGTGTATATTTATTAAATATTTAGTAGATATGATAAATATCTGATAGATGTTTAGTTTATATTGTATATTAGCGAGAATGTGATATAAAAAAAATTATTTTCGAATAAAAAACATATAAAAAAAGCAAAATGAGAAAAATGAGAAAAATAATTAAAAAATAAAATAGAAAAAAATAAAAAGTTTTATTTTTGACGTGAGAAAGTTGTTAACAAATGTGAACAGTCATTGTTTTGATCATATATGTATATATATTTAGGTTAATTTTATTGGCTTTAAGTTAAATTTTCTTTTAATTTGTGTTTAATGTTTGCTTGAAGTGTTTAATTTAGATGGAAGCTCAAAAGAATGAACTGAAGAATAAAAATGGTGGAAAAGCATGTGACACACCCAAGAGACACGGCCAAGCCATTGGCCGTGTCCCTCATCCAAGGCAACACACATGACACGGCCTGAGTTGACAAGCCACTGGTCGTGTCCTTCAGAACAAATTGGCAGAAGCAGACACTGGGAGAAGACGCGGCCAAGGCACTGGTCGTGTCTCACTTGATGAAGCCAAAGAGTGAAACCAAAGAAGCAAAGGCAGCCATGAATACACCCAAGAGACGCAGCCAAGCCATTGGCCGTGTCACATGACATGGCCAAGGCTTTGGCCGTGTCTCATCTAAAGAACAAAGCAAGATGGAAGCACAGTGGAAAACACACTCAAGAGACACGGCCAAGCCACTGGCCATGCCCCTTGACACGGCCACAGCCTTGGCCGTGTCCTACATGAAAAAGAAAGGAGATTTTGAGGCAGTCATGGACATGGTCACATGACTTGGCCATGTCCATAAGAAAATAAGTGGCACGGCCAAGTCACTCATGACTTGGCCGTGTCTTGTGGAAGTTCTTTCAATCATTTTGTATGAATTGGGGGACAAGATGGGGGACAATAGGTGATATCTTTTAAAAAGAAACAATAAAAGATCAAAAAGTTTTGCATAATTTATGGAAAAAATTATAAATAAAGAAAAAGGTAGGAGACAAAGTGTGGTGTGTGAGTTGGCAAGAGATGGACGTTTCTTAAAAAATTAAAAGAAGATGAGAGTGGAGTAGTATATACACGTTGGCTGTTTTTGAAGAGGAGTTCTTGGTTTTTTTTTTCTTGATTTTTCAATAAGAGAGACACCATTCTCTCTTCGTCTTCATTCCCATTCATCCTTCATTTCTTCCATAGACAAGAGCCAATCAATATTGGAGATTAAATTGAGTGAGCAAGTTTCTTAGACAATTAGGGTTTGAAGAAAGCTTGATTGGAGTTGTGAGCTTGAGAAAGTTACATTCCATCCTTCAAGAGGAGAGCAATTGATTTAGGGAGCTTATAAGTTGTTCATCACACATTAAGGTGGAAGCTAGGAAGAAGATAAGTAGTCCAACTTTTGGCATCTACAAGGGGTTTTTCTTATTCTCTCTTTTAATTCATTTCTATATTGTTGTTGTTTTATTATGAACATTAATATTGCAATGTATAATTTTGATTTGATGAATATTGAGATGGATATTTATTTTAAATTGATGATGAGCTAATTCACTCATGCCTTGGGTTGTAGTAGATTTAATTAGATGACTTGATTTGATAATTCCATTAGTATACCTTGTTGTTGGTTGATTGCATTGGATTGAATTTTAGGTTGATAGATTGACCACCTATTAATCACTTAATATTGAACAATGGATCGAGAGGTAAAATTTGATATTGAAACTATATAATCAACTACCCTAATAATGAATTAGAAATATAAGTTCTATGGTTTGTTAATTAGCAAATTCAAATTAAATGGTTGTTGTTAATTTATGAATGTGAAAACTAATGAATTGGTAATCACTAATTAAACTCAAGGAACAAATTAAAATACAAGGTTATACTAATGGATAATTTGAGAATTAAGCTTTGATTAAATTGATTTACAACCCGAGGCACCATTCCTAGAATTGAATTGATCTTACACAACTACCACTCATTTTACTTTTAAATTAAAATCGCTTTTCACCGTTCCAACATATCACACTCTTGCTTTTAAATTTACTTGCTAATCAAACTATTACAAAATAATTTCTTCCTTGTGAGACAATCTTGGGGCGATCACCGTTGCTACAACTACCTTGTATACTTGCGAGTGTCGCTTGTAGTAGTAATTAATCAAGCGCAATAAGTTTTTGGTGTCGTTGCCGGGGAAGACAATTGTTATTTGTAGTTTGATTCTTTTATTTTAATTGTTTTATTGTTTAATGTGTTCCTTTTTGAATTGCCTAGGTGATTTATGCAAGGACGAAGATCTCAAGAAAATGAACTTGTTCCTTATATAGATGATATTCATAGACTACCAAGAGCCGAAGGAGTAGATCCCTTGAGACAGGAAGGAGAAGAAACCGATGAGCAATTTGAGGAGGACATTGAAGTAGAAATGGGTAACATAGAGAAACCACCTATGAAGGAGTTTGCCTGACCGATTATTGGAGTAACCACATCGTGTATCCGGTTGAGCAATGCAGCAAGGAACTATGAACTTAAAAATACTCATTATAGTATGCTGCCATCCTTCCACGGATTATCGAATGAAGATCTTCTCAACTTCATTCGAGATTTTTATACAACACTGTATACTTTCCCTTTGCAAGCACTAATAGATGATGAACTTAAAATGAGATGTTTCCCATATAGTTTGAAAGATAGGGCAAAAGCATGGTTAATGACATTACTGAAAAATTCTTTGACCACTTGGACCGAAGTGTACAATAAATTTATGAAAAAATTTTATTCACACCAAAAGACCAAAAAGTTTAGGGGGAGTATTGCAACTTTCACCCAATTTGATGGGGAGCCATTTCATGAGGCGTGGAATCGCTTAAAATCTCTATTATTTCAATGCTCTCATCATTATTATCCACAACAATTGCTCAATCAGTTTTTCTATGATGGGCTAAATCAGCAATTTCAAAACACAGTAGATAATGCTGCAGGAGGGGCAATGGGTGATAAAATAGCAGCTAAAATAGTTGCATTATTTGAAATATTAGGAGCCAATTCTCAATAAAAGAGCATTGGAGAAAGGAGAAGAGGGGCATATGAGTTGAATGCAAACTTAAAAATGGCAAGTCAAATTGCCGAGTTGACTAGGCAAGTTAAATTGTTGAATTCAAGAGGAAACTTACCGGGGCCAAGCCAAGAATCATGTGCATCATGTGGTGTGGTAGGCCACAATGCAAATGTATGTCCTTCAAACTTTGACCAATTCTAAGAAAAGCAAGAACAAGCTTTTACTTTTGAAGGGTTTCAACAAAGGGGAAGGAATGACCCGTACTCAAATTCTTATAATTCCGGTTGGAGAAATCACCCTAATTTTACATGGAAGAACCAACAATAAATTCCACGTCAACATTCATTCCAACCTTATCAAAGGGGACCCCAATTTCAAGGGCAAGTTTCAAATCATGAGCAAATCAAGAAACCTTCACTTGAAGACAATAGAATTTTTAATTTTTAACACTTTCCCTATTCCCACTACTGCTTTATATGAGGACTATTCTTTCATTGATTTTATTAATAATGTTGTTGAAGAAGTTTTCTTGCAGGAGAGTGACGAAGACAAACTGGAAAGGGCTTTAAATTTGGAGGAAGAAGTTGAAGGTTCAAATGAGGAGATTCAACCAAAGGGGGTTGAACTTAAAGAACTTCTAAAGCACTTAAAGGATGTTTTTCTTAGGGAAAACAACTCACAACCAATGATCATTTCTGCTACTCTTAGTAGTGAGAAGAAGATAAACTTGTGAGGATATTGAAAAAAGTTAAGAGAGCTATTGGTTGGGGGTTGAGTGATATCAAGGGTATTAGTCCCTCTATATGCATGCACAAGATAGTTCTACAAGAATGGGCTAAACTGGTGAGAGAGGCTCAAAGGAGACTTAACCCTAACATGAGCGAAGTAGTGAAGAAGGAAGTTCTTAAATTTCTTGATGAAGGGTAATCTACCCCATTGTTGATAGTGAATGGGTTAGTCCTATTCACGTCGTGCCAAAGAAAGCAGGTTTGACTGTACTCCAAAATGAGAAATAAGAGTTGGTACCTACTCGAACACAAACCGGGCGGCGAATGTGCATAAATTATAGAAAATAAAATGATGTCTCCAAGAAAGATCACTTTCCTTTACCATTTGTTGATCAAATGCTTGATAGGTTATCTGGACACGCTTTTTACTATTTTCTTGATGGTCTTTCAGGTTACTACCAAGTCCTGATAGCACTAGAAGATCAACCAAAGACAACCTTTACTTGTCCTTTTTGGACATTTGCCTTTCGGAGGATGCCATTCGGACTATGCAATGCACCAGGTACATTTCAAAGATGTATGCTTTCAATTTTTTCTGATATGTTGGACAAATGCATTGAGGTGTTTATGGATGACTTCCTTATTTTTGGTAATTCTTTTGATGATTATTTGCAAAAATTGACTCTCGTGCTTGAAAGATGTATTGAATGTAATCTTAACTTGAGTTGGGAAAAGAGTCATTTCATGGTTGATCAAGGGATTGTTTTAGGTCATGTCATTTCTCACAATGGGATTGAGGTAGACAAGGCTAAGGTTGAATTAATCATGAATCTACCTCCACCCACAACTGTTAAAGGAATTATAAGCTTTTTGAGACATACTGTATTTTATAGGAGGTTTATAAAAGATTTTTTAAAAATTTCACGTCCTTTGTGTCATTTACTAGGAAAAGATGTTCCATTTATTTTTTATGACAAGTGCTTAGAAGCTTTTAAAATTTTGAAAGAAAAATTAACTTTCACTCCAATAATTGTTGCCCCAAATTAGGATTTTCCATTTGAAATCATGTGTGATGCATCGAATTATGCCATTGGAGCTGTTTTGGGCCAAAGAGTAAATAAATTGATGTGTGTAATTTATTATGTAAGTTTATCTTTAAATGATTCACAAGTGAATTACACAACCACTGAAAGAAAAATGTTAGTTATGGTGTTTACACTAGACAAATTTAGATCTTACTTTATAGGCTCTAAAGTCATAGTATTTTCGGACCATACGGCCTTGAAATACTTATTGATCAAACCACAAGCTAAACCCAGGCTCATTAGGTGGGTATTGATGCTGCAAGAATTCGATATTGAAATCAAAGATCGGAAGGGAAGTGAGAATGGAGTAGCTGGTCATCTCTCTAGATTGAACTCTCACGATAATGATATAGAAATTACTTGCGAAAATGCTTTTGAAAAACTCCCGGATGAACACTTGTTTGCTTTAACTTAAGCACCTTGGTATGCAAATATTGCTAACTATCTCTCTTGTGGTGTTGTGAGAAAGGATTTGAATTTTTAGACAAAGAAGAAGTTCCTGCATTCATATAAGTACTATTTTTGGGATGAGCCATATTTGTTTAGAATTTGCAGGGATAAAATTATAAGAAGATGTATACCGGAGAAAGAACAAAATAAGTGTTGCAATTTTGCCATAACATGTATTGTGGAGGGCATTTTGGAGGAAAGAAGACCGCCGAGAAAATTCTTCAAAGCAGTTTGTATTGGCCTACTCTTTTTAAGGATGCTCATAATTTACAAGATGTGATAAATGCCAAAGAGTAGGAAACATTAGCAAAAGGAATGAAATGCCTCTCAATATATTTATTGTAGTTGAAAATTTTGATGTATGGGGGATAGACTTCATAGGGCCATTTTCCAAGTCATTTGTTTTGAATATATTCTTCTTGTAGTGGATTATGTGTCTAAGTGGGTGGAGGCTATCCCCACTAAGACTAATGATGCTAATATTGTTTTGAAATTTTTGAAGGAGCATATTTTGAGCAGGTTCGGAACCCTAAAGGCAATAGTAAGCGATGGAGGAAGCCACTTTTGCAACAAATAGTTCGAGAAGTTAATGATCAAGATGGGCATCCGACACAAAGTGGCAACTCCATACCACCCTCAAATATCCGAATAAGCCGAGATATCCAATAAGCAAATTAAAGGGATCTTAGAAAAGACAGCGAGCACAACAAGAAAGGATTGGTCAATCCGATTTCCAGAAGCATTATGGGCTTATAGAACTGCTTTCAAAACACCATTGGGACTGAGTCCATATAGGTTGATCTTTGGCAAGGCTTGCCACCTACCGGTAGAATTGGAGCATAAAGCCTATTGGGCAATAAAGACCATAAATACGGACTTAGAAGGAGCAAGGGAGCAAAGAATGTTGCAAATTTATGAGCTTGATGAGCTTAGACATGAGGCCTATGAGAGTTCAAGAATCTATAAGGAAAGGGCAAAAGCTATGCATGACAGGATGATCCTTCAAAGAACTTTCAAACCGGGAATGAAAGGCCTTCTATTCAATTCCAGAATGCGATTGTTTTCCAAAAAATTAAAGTTCCGTTGGAGCAGACTATTTCAAGTAATTCAAACATTCCCATATGGGGGTTGTTAAGTTGCTCAATTTGAAAACTAATGAGACATTTAAGGTAAATGGATAAAGGGTGAAGCCCTATTTTGAGGAAATTGATGTTGCAAAAACTATTGAAAGTTTGATGTTTATAGACAAATGGTGCAACTATGTCTAGCTACACGACATTAAAGAAGCGCTCAGTGGGAGGCAACCCATCGATTTGTATTTTTTTTCATAGTTAAATCTTCGTGTTTTGTCATTTAAATTTCATTTTATTTTAAGAGAATAGAATGGGTGCGTTGATCGGTTTTTATTTTTTTGATGGAGTTTCAGGGTAAAGCAGGGAAGATAAGTGCATATCTTAAACTTGGGTGACACATTTGTTTAAATAAAAAATAATAAAAAAAGTAAAAAAAAAATTTTAGCAATAGAGGACATGACCACTTGACACGGCCAAGCCACTGGCCGTGTCAAGCAAACCCAGATTTCCTAGGCGTGAACACGACCAGAAGGCTTGGCCGTGTCAACCAGACATGCCCAAGCACCAGCCCATGTCCTCCACCCCTTATCCTACACCCAAATACATAGACTTGGACATGCCCATAGGACAAGGCCAAGCCACTGGCTGTGTCCCTCCTAAAAGCCCAAACACGGCCAAGCCATTTCAAGCTTAGCCGTGTCACCCTCTTTAAAAACCCGATCGTGTCCTTTTGTTCACCCTTAACCTTGGTTTTCCCTTTTTCTTTCTCTCGCCTCTCTCTTTAAACCTCCATCCCCATCTCTCAAAACTTAAAAATCTCACAAAATCTTTCATTTCTCTTACTCAAAACTCAATTAAACCCACTTAATCTTTTAATTTTCAACTCAAAACTCCATTAAATCCATAAAAGTTCAATTTTCACCAAAAATATCAGGATGCCTATAACAAAAATAGTGTCCCACCATAAGAGGAGGCAACCTCCATCATCAACTCCATCATCCTCTTTATAATCTTCAAAGAGGTCAACTCTTCTAGCACGAGGTTTCTTTTCGACGAGGTATGTGAGCGATGAATCCCTTGATACTCTCCAAATTAGAAATAATTTTGCTACATATATTCAAAACCTTGGATGGAAAAAAAATAGTTTCCCTTAAACCTTTGCAATTCCAAGAACTCGCCATAGAATTTTTAACCTTACTTAAGGTTGAAAGAAATGAAACAAAGATTTGCAATAGGTTTAGCTTTAAATTGTTTGAAAAATAATGTGTTCTTGATATTGAGCATTTAAATGCTATTTTTGGTTTTCACCAAGAAGGGAAAAAATGGATTTTTAAAAGGTTTTAAACAACAATTCACATGAGGGGGAATCGTCTCGGGGGGTATTATGTGGCCAAATCGGCCAAAGCAACCAAATTGATAAATCCCGCCTTGAGGTATCTACATCGATTTATGTCTTGTGGATTCTTTGCAAGGAAAGAAAACACAAGTGTGGTAGAACTAAATGTGTTGTTTTTCTTAGATTGTGCTAGCAATACTATACTCGTAAGTGCCGACTATTGGCTGGCCGATGTGTTTAATAGCATAGCAAATAGAAAAAAGGGCACAATTTGTATAGGTGGATTGGTGACCACCTTGGCTGTAGCACTTGTTGATGGATTTGATCCGAGCACTTGCCAAATGACTAAAATTTTTGGGAGTGATTCATTGGATCTTGCTACCCTTGAAAAGATGCACATGGTTGTAAAAAGGAGAGGGGCTTATGTTATGCCTTTAGATGAGCAGGTTTCACCTAAGGACCGGAAAAAGAGGCCACGAGTTGATGAGGAATTCTACTTGAATTCACTAGGTTTGGACAAAGATGCCCCGACGCCAGATAATCAGGAGATTATTAGTAGGATCAAAGCATTGAAAAGCAAGGTAGATCGTAATCATGCTGAAGTCCTCGCCCAGTTAGAACATATCAATAGCAACCTTGCAAAGATTCTTAGCCTCCACCCTTCAGCAGCCTCATCATCATATCCTCCACCGTTGTAGAGCATATTAGCTTCTGCCTTTTGAAGACACTTCTTATGTTTCTTATTTTCAGTTTTTGAGTATTTTAGTTGTTGTTTTTCATACCGCTGTTTGTTACTAAAATTTTACATTTTATTTTTGTTATTTTATATTTATTGCTTTTTAATCTTGAATAATTAATGTTTGTGGATGAAAGGTAGCACTTGTCTCACAACGAAAATGATGAAAATCAGGTTGTACTTTAACTCTTACCTCCTTTGATTTATCCTAGTTTCCATTGAGGACAATGTCAATTTTAAAGTGTGGGGTGCTAAGTTTTTTATTCATAAATGCAAGTTGTTATTTTTCATAATCTTGCTGCTGTTGTTAAGTCTTTATTTTAGTCATTTTTGTTAAATGTTTTGCCTTACCTTACATATTATTTAAGTTCAATTGTTATAAGATAGTTGATAGATGACCTTTTAATTTTTGAAGTATGAATTGGAGAATTGAATAAAATTTGCGCTTATTGTTGATTTGGTGGTTATTCATTGCATCACCTTTAAACTAGTGAGGAATTGAGCCATCAACTTATTATTCTTTATTATATGTAAACATCTTTGAATGATGAATTGCTAGAACTTGCTTTGACATGCATTTTGAGACTACAAAAAAAAAAATTCAATTAGGCATCAATATGATTAAGGCAATTAGGTGAACCCATTTTGGCTTAAAGAGACCAACCTTATATCCGACCTTAGTTACCCAATTTTGAACTTATTTCATTTTTCCTTTTCTTTCCTTTTCACAACACCATTAGCTTAAACCTTATTGTTTTAACTATTACCCTTGCATTAGGTCAAGAGTATTTTAAGAGCATTTATGATTGAGTGTTGTGTTAAATAAAGTATGGGGTTAAATTTAGTGGGTTCAAAATTACAAATTATTGCCTTGTTTAGTTGCAAACCCTAAAAATAAAAATAAAAAAAAGAGAAAAATCAAAATAATAGAAGTTGTTGTTTTTTTTTCATAAGGCTGGAATAAGTTTGGGAATGATCATTGCAAAATTTAATAAGTGAGTTCCCTTGAAAAGCTTTTTAATGTCAAGTGGTAGGTGAGTGAAAAGTGTTTGGGATTGTTGGGTTATACATATGATTGGCTACTTCATTCTTGAAGTGCTCTTAAACTTAATGAATCAGCTCATATTTTCTAAATGTCATGCCTTTACCTTAACCCTATTACAACCAAATAAAAGACCTTATGATTGATGATTGATTGAAATTTAGTGGTGGAAGTTTGATTGATAAGCAAGCTTATGGTGATAATTTGTCATTGAATGTTATGAGTGTAAACACTACCTATTTAAACACTTCAAGAGTTGGTGAGGGAGTGTCAATATTGGTTATGTGTATAAAACCACTAAATTGCATGAGTATTAGTTTTATTTGGTTTGATATTGTTTGCGGATTTAAGAAATTGAAAGTCGTGATATACTCTTATAACTCTTGAACTTGGCTAAATTTTCTTGTTTACTTGTTTTGATTTTAACTTTGCTTGGGGACAAGCAAAGGATTAAGTGTGGGGTAGTTATTTTGATCATATATGTATATATATTTAGGTTAATTTTATTGGCTTTAAGTTAATTTTTCTTTTAATTTGTGTTTAAAGTTTGTTTGAAGTGTTTAATTTAGATGGAAGCTCAAAAGAAAAATTGAAGGATAAAAAAGATGAAAAAGCATGTGACACACCCAAGAGACATGGCCAAGCCATTGGTCGTGTGCCTCATCCAAGGTAACACACATGACATGGCATAAGTTGACAAGCCACTGGCCGTGTCCTTAAGAATAAATTGGCAGAAGTAGATACTGGGAAAAAACACGACCGAGCCACTGGCCGTGTCTCACTTGATGAAGCCAAAGAGTGAAACCAAAGAAGCAAAGGCAGCCATGAACACACCCAAGAGACACAGCCAAGCCATTGGTCATGTCACATGACATGGCCAAGGCCTTAGCCGTGTCTCATCTAAAGAACAAAGCAAGATGGAAGTACAGTGGAGAACACACTCAAGAGATACGGCCAAGCCACTGGCCATCCCATGACACGGCCAGGGCCTTGGCCGTGTCCCACATGAAAAAGAAAGGAGATTTTGAGGCAGCCATGGACACGGCCACATGACTTGGCCGTGTCCATAAGAAAATGAGTGACACAGCCAAGTCACTCATGACTTGATCGTGTCTTGTGGAAGTTCTTTCAATCATTTTGTATGAATTGGGGGACAAGATGGGGGACAATAGGTGATATCTTTTAAAAAGAAACAATAAAAGATCAAAAAGTTGCCTAATTTATGGGAAAAATTATAAACAAAGAAAAAAGTAGGAAACAAAGTGTGATGTGTGAGTTGGCAAGAGATGGACGTTTATTAAAAAATTAAAAGAAGATGAGAGTGGAGTAGTATATACACGTTGGCTGTTTTTGAAGAGGAGTTGGTTTTTTTTTTTTTTTCAAGAAGAGAGACACCATTCTCTCTTCATCTTCATTCCCTTTCATCCTTCATTTCTTCCATAGACAAGAGCCAATCACTATTGGGGATTAAATTGAGTGAGCAAGTTTCTTAGACAATTAGGGTTTGAGGAAAGCTTGATTAGAGTTGTAAGCTTGAGAAAGTTACATTCCATCCTTCAAGAGGAGAGCCATTGATTTGGGGAGCTTGTAAGTTGTTCATCACACATCAAGGTGGAAGCTAGGAAGAAGAGAAGTAGTCCAACTTTTGGCATCTACAGGGGGTTTTTCTTATTCTCTCTTTTGATTCATTTCTATATTGTTGTTGTTTTATTATGAACATTAATATTGCAATGTATAATTTTGATTTGATGAATATTGAGATGGATATTTATTTTAAATTGATGATGAGCTAATTCACTCATGCCTTGGGTTGTAGTAGATTTAATTAGATGACTTGATTTGATAATTCCATCAGTATACCTTGTTGTTGGTTGATTACATTGGATTGAATGTTAGGTTGATAGATTGACCACCTATTAATCACTTAATATTGAACGATGGACCGAGAGGTGAAATTCGATATCGAAACTATGTAATCAACTACCCTAAGAATGAATTAGAAATATAAGTTCTAGGGTTTGTTAATTTGCAAATTAAAATCAATTGGTTGTTGTTAATTCATGAATGTGAAAACTAATGAATTGGTAATTACTAATTAAACTCAAGGAACAAATTAAAATACAAGGTTATACTAATAGATAATTTGAGAATTAAGCTTTGATTAAATTGATCTACAACCTGAGGCACCATTCCTTGAATTGAATTGATCTTACACAACTACCACTCGTTTTACTTTTAAATTAAAATCGCTTTTCATTATTCCAACATATCACACTCTTGCTTTTAAATTTACTTGCTAATCAAACTATTGCAAAATAATTTCCTCCTTGTGAGACGACCTTAGGGCAATCATCGTTGTTACAACTACCTCGTATACTTGCGAGTGTCGCTTGTAGTAGTAATTAATCGAGCGCAACAATCATAAGAGTGAAAAAAAAGATGCAGTAAAACTAAAAGTAAAAAAAAAGAGAAGATATATTTGTAAATAAAAAAGAAAAGTGTCTAAATTAGAAAAAAAAACTGAAAGAGAAATGATATATATTCTAATGGGCTTGTAAGGCACGAGTAAGTTTACAGTCCAACAATTTTATGTGAAAATAAATCTAAGGGTGTAAATGAGCCAAGTCGAGTCTAGCTTTGACAAGTTCAGGCTCGGCTCGTCCTTAAAACTCAAGCTCGAGCTTGGTTTATACGAATACTGCTAAGCTCAAGCTCGGCTCGTGTTCGGCTCATTAATATGTCCAACAAGCTGAACTCGTGTTTCAGCTCGATCTCATTTTTATATCTAAAGAAAAATAAAATTATATAATATATAAATTAATAAAATAAATATTTTAAAATAAATATTGGGAAAGAATATATAAAATTTTATAAATGCTTTTATTTTATTTTAATAATTTTTTTAAAGTATTAAAAAATAAATTAAATTTAGATTGATTAGTCAAATTTTATATTTATATATTATTAAATTATATTTAATGTGTACTAATATTAATATATTAATTAAGAAAAATAAACACATTACATTTATATCTAAAATATTGAGTAATGTATTTAACATAATAATTATTAATAATATTTTTAAAATGTTAAAAGAGAAATTAAATCTATATTAATTAGTCAAAATATATATTATTTAAGAACATATAGTTTGTATTAATGTTAATATATTGATTAAGAAATAAAATAAATAAATCACATTGATCTATAAAATATTGAGTTGTGTAATTAACATAATAATTATTAACATTGATATATTGATAATGATAATCATTATTATATCATTGTTATTTTTAATAGTTCATAAGAGGTATTATCAAATTTATTCTTGCATATATTATATATCTAACTATTAATACTTAATATATTTTTATTAAAATTTTTATATTTATTGTTATTGAAAATATATTAAATTTAATACTCTATTAATATTTATTTATTAAAAGTTTGTTAAAATTTAGTAACTATTAATTAGTAACTATATAATATTATTATACTCATAAATCATAGTTAGTAATATCATATAAATGGCATAGTAATGATAAATATAATTTGAGATATAAGTTCTTAAAAGATAGGACTAATAGTTTAATAGTTAAATTAACAAATATAATATCTATATTATTATTTAAAAGCCAAGGAAATGTATCATCTCTTTAAAATGCCATATCATGATATTTTTAAAAAAAAAGCAATTTCATAAATTTTCAATTTCTCTCTATATTTTTAATTTCTCAATTTATCTTCTCTCCTCTCCATATTTTCAATTTCTATATTCTTAAATCAATTTAGTTATCATAATATCAAAATTTCATATGCTATCATCCAATAATAAATTTTCAACTATAAAGAATATAAAAAGACATCCCAATAATATATGAATAAAATTTAGCATAAAAAATACAATAAAATTAGCATTTCAAGTAAACATATTTGAAGAAAAATAAGAGATAGTGATTTAGTTTTCTTTTTATGATTGTAAGTTAAATAATTGTTGTTTTAGTAAGTAACAAGTAACTTTAGAATCAATTTCAGATATCTAGATCGAATTATTCTTCTTCATATCTCATATTTACAAATCTATAATAAGGTTAACCATATTTTTTTATATAACTTTTATAGATTTTAAGTCTTCTTTTTTATTTCTATTAATGATAATAATAATGAGTAATGATGTTTAACAGAACAAAAAAGTATATTTTTTCTTTTTGATATGTTATATTATATTATTTTTTTCTTTAATGGGTAAATAAATTATAAAATACCAGACATTTAAGAATTCATAAATTTAATGTGAAATTAGAACTAGCTAATTCGCTATCTCTCTCCATACTTAAATTGTCCTATATATAGATATTTTCTTTTGTTGTCCTATTAGAACCATTAATCTCAATTCATCATTTTTTAGAAATAACTACACTTTTTTTTTCTTAAAGAATTTTTATTTTACTTTAAAAATTTATATAAAATTTAGAATTTAATAATTAATAAATTTATGTCTTTTAATTTTTATTAAATAATTAGACAATAATATAATTTCATAATATTAATTAACTAAATTATATTTTTGGCTTTCAATTTTTTTATGAATTAATTATACATTAATATAATTTAATAATATTAATTGATTAATTTTTTTTATAAATTTGAAAAGTTAAAAAAATATATATGATTCTTAAAATTTACAATAAATTAAATATAAATTTAATAATATATTTCTAATAAAATATATAACTTTTAACAATTCTAATAAATTAATTACACATCAATAATTTATTTATAAAATTTATTTAATTAATAATTTAGTTATAATAATAATTACTTTATATATATTTTTTAAAAAATTTATTATATAAAAGTTAAGGAAAGAAATATTGTGGTTGCCACCTCATTATTTTTTAGATTAGCTACTTCACATTTTTTTTTGTTTCTTAATTAATTTTTTATTTAATTTTAATAATTTATATAAAATTTGAAATTTAATAATTAATAAATTATATCATCTTTTAATCTTCTTCTATTAAATAATTATACATTAATATAATTTAATAATATTAATTGATTGATATTTTTTAGAAATTTGAAAAGTTGAAAAATATAAGACTCTTAATATTCTTAATGTAAGGTTGCCAAATCATCAAATTTTAAAAATGGCTAATCCATAATTTTTTTAAAATTAATTTTTATTTAATTTTAATAATTTATATAAAATTTAAAATTTAATAATTAATAAATTATATTTGTGACTTTTAATCTTCTATAAATTAATTACACATTGATATAATTTAATAATATATTTATACTTTTTTAGAAATTTGAAAAGTAAAAAATATATAACTCTTAATATTAATAATAAATTAATTATAAATTAAATAATTTTTTCTAATGATAATTAATTTATATGTTTTAGAAATTTAAAAAAAATAAATAATACAATATATAATCTTTGAACATTCCTTAAAATTTGAAAAATTAAAAGATATATAACTCTTAATATTATTAATAAATTAATTATTAATTAAATAATTTATTTATAATAATAATTAAATTATATATTTTAGAATTTTTAAAAAAATTTAATATTAAAATATGTGATCTTTAAACATTCATTATATATATATATATATATATATCAAGGAAACTGAAAATATTATATGGTGCCACAAAATACATATATACATAATGTGAAAAAAATAGTTTTTATTGTATTTAGTAAAATAATTTATTAATATCTAAATATAAAAGATCATATATTTAATAAATTTTTAATCATATTTCTAACTTAAACTATTAATTTATGTATTTAATAAATTATTAATGTAAATTTAATAATGAAAAATATTAATATATAAAAATCAAAGGTTATATATTTTATAAATTTAATAAATTATTAATAAATATTTTAACTAGAACTATTAATATTTGAATATAAAAGATCATATGTTTAATAAATTATTAATAAATTAATAATAATTAATAAAATTTTAACTGAAACTATTCATATGTATGAAAATAAAAGATCACATATTTGATAAATTATTAATATATGATTATAAAATATCTTATATATAAGAAATTTATGGACCAAAATTGAAAAATTAATGAAAAGTATATTATTACGTAATGTATATATACAATATAGAAATATCATGTATTATAGCTATTTACATCTGTATATATTATTTGTGTATCATAATTTTTTATATAAAATTATTAATATATAAAGATAAAAAGGTAAACTATATTTTAATTTTATTTCCTGCAAGTATACTAATGATTATTAATTATATTAAATCTAAAATTTATTAACTAAAACAATTGATATATAAAAATAAAATATCATATATTTAATAAATTATTAATATATAAATATAAAATATCATATGTATAAAAAAATATTTATAATATGATAAGAAATCACATTCGCGTATGTATGGACACGCGACTATTAATAATATATATAAAAATATATGTAAAATTAAAACTTAATTGAAATATAATATTATTTTAGTTTTATAACATAAACTAATATATGTCAATCAAAATATTATTTTAATAAATATTACTAAAAATTTTAATAAAAATAATTAGGTTAAGAAATTCAAAGCTTTATTGTAACACCCTTATATTTCATATACATATAATACACGTACCATTTATGTATAAAATACATATACAGAATATAAAAAAGTCACATATATTTTTTTCTTCATTTAAAAACTTTTATCATTCTAAAATAATTATTTAGAATGCTTTATATTTTTCTTACTAAATAGAGAAAATTATTCCTCAGTAATTTAAATATAAAAAAGATATATTTTAAAGAAAAATCTCTGAAAAAATTAACTAGAGTTTTGTCTATATTTCGGATAATTTCAAATTTTAAATATCACAACTTGCAATAAAAATACACTCCCAATTATTTATTCAATACATGTATTTCTCCAAAATATCCGAACGGCTCAATTCACCAATATTTTATCAAAAACACATCCATATATATATATATAAATATAAATCTCATTTTTGTTTCCAACATTTTACACAAAAGAAAAACTTTATAATTTACACCACAAACATGATTATATATATAACGTACATACTCAAATGCATTTCAAAAAGTTTAAAGTTTATACATGATATACAAGTGACACTAGTCCACAGCAACTCAAAGATCTTCACACACAACCAACTATAAATTAGGCCTAGGGTGGTCTAGCAGCACTCTTCGGATCTTCCGGATCTATCCTGTCACCTGCGAGATGAATTGTACTCGTGCTAAGTATTTTGCCTAGTGGTACATACTTTGATATAAAATAAATTACATTTCATATGCAATGTTGTAAATACAATATACTGCAAATGTCAAATAACATATACACACTGTTACTAGCATATAAATCATCCACACACATTGGGCTAAAAAATTCATCCCAATTTGATTCTAAAGTTTAAATATGTCATAAATATCATATTTTAATATATTCCAAAAATTAAAATATAATGTACCACTTTTTTTTTTATCAAAATTTAAAATTTTGCCCTAAGCCTCTTTGATTTTGATTTTTTCTTCTAAACAATTTTAAATAGTAATTTGAGCTCATTTATATCATTAACAGCACAAAAAATAACATAATTTAAAATAAAAAACAAAATGCACCATCACTTTTTACCAAAAACCTTACCAAAACCCTAACTTCCATATTACATCTTCCAAACTCTAACCAAACCTAATCAAATCTAATATTTAACTATAAAATCTTTAATTACTCATCAAAATAACATCTTACGTATCCATTTCAATAATTATAACACACTCTTTCAAAAACTCAATTCATACGTATTCATATTTAACCATAAAACTCCAAAATAATGAAGGAAAACTTACTTACTTGATGGAAAATCACCAAAACCTACTACAATCATTTAAAATCCTTTGAAATTTGATGTTTGAAAGAGCAAAAATCCTCCCCTTAACCCTTTAAAATTCGGCCATGGCTTGGAGAGAATAAAAAAGATAGAAAATTTATATTACTAAAGTTTCTATTTTACCCTTAACCTTATTACATAATTATAAAATTATTTATTAATAAAATATATATTTTAATTAATTATTATTAAATTTCAATTCTTATCTTCCATCCAAAATAAATTTATTTTTGAATTTATTATTATTTTTTAATAAATTATCATTTTACCCATTCTTTTATTATTCAACCGTTGACTTTTTCTAACTCATGTTTATTTTTATATGTAATCTATATATATTTTTTATTATATTTCACACACATATATATATATATATGATATTTTCTCACTTGCAACACCTCATTTAACTCCCAACTTATTAATTTAATTTAATTTAATTTTTGTAAAATAACGGATGTTACATCTCTCTCCCACTTAAGTAATTTTGTCCTCAAAATTATATGACATCAGCATTGAAATAGCTGAGGGTACTGGCTCTGCATCATCTGCTCGCTCTCCCATGTTGCCTCTTCAATGAAATGGTTCTTTCAAAGAACTTTTACCAATGGAACCTTCTTATTCTTCAATTTCTTCACTTCTCGTGCCAAGATTACTAGTGGTTCTTCTTTCATAGGTCAAATCTAGATTCACCTCGATAGATTCAATAGATAATACATGAGATGGATCTAATTTTTATCTCCAAAATATCGAGACATAGATGACATTATGTATTCGATCTAGCTCCGATGGCAGAGTCAATCTATAGGCCATAGGTCCCACTCTCTCTAGATTCTCATACGGCCCGATAAATTGATGACTCAATTTTCCTTTCCTACCAAATCTTAGAATCCTCTTCCAAGGAGATACCCTTAAGAACACCTTGTCACCTACATTAAACTCAATTTCTTTCCTCTTCAGGTATGAATAAGACTTTTGTCGGTCTGATGCTGCTTTTAAACAATCCCAAATTATTTTAATATTTTCCTATGTTTCCTTGATTAAATTGGGACCCATTAACTTTCTTTCTCCAACCTTATCCCAACATAAAGGTATTCTACATCTTCTGCTATAGAATGCCTCAAACAGTGCCATCCCAATACTGGATTGGAAACTTTTGTTATAGGCAAGCTCTATCAGTGGCAAATAACTATCCTAGCTCCCTGTAAACTCAATGATACAGCTCCTCAATATATCCTCCAATATCTGCATCACCCTCTCAGACTGCCCATCTTTTTGTGGATGAAAAGCAGTACTAAAGTGCAACCGAGTTTCCAATACATCCTGCAAACTCCTTCAAAACTTAAATGTGAATTTCGATACCAATGAAACTAAAACTCCATGCAATCTCACAATCTCATTGATATACATCTCAACTAGCCTATCAAGAGAGTAGTCCACCCTCACTGAAAGAAAATGAGCTGATTTTGTCATCCTAACCATAATCACCCAAGCTGCATCATGCTTCTTCTAGGTCAAAGGAAGTCCTAATATAAAATCCATGGTTACTCGCTCCTACTTCCACTAAGGCACTGCTAAAGGCTGCAACAACCTTGAAAACAATTGGTGTTCAGCCTTCACACTCTGACATGTGAGGCACCTCGACACAAATTCAGCTATGTCCCTCTTCATACCAGACCACCAATAATGTTACTTCAAGTCCTAATATATCTTGGTACTTTCAGAGTGCATAGCATATGAAGATTGATGTGCTTCCTCCAAAATCCTCTTTTTCAATTTCACATCATCAAGAATACATAATCTATCTCTATACCATAAGCTATCATCATCCTTCACATTAAAATCTTTGCTCTCCCCCTTTTTGTAGTCCTCTACAATTTTTTGAAGTTTCATATCTGACTTGTGCTGCTTTAGTATGATCAAATAGTATGGCCTCATCTGCAACTAGGCCGTGAAAGCACCATCACTACATAACTCAAATCTAGCATGCAACACTCTCAACTCAACAAACAATGAGAGCGAATAGACAGTCAAACTTGCCATGGACTTGCGACTTAAGGCATCCACAACTACATTCGCCTTGTTGGAGTGGTAATCAATTAGACAATCATAATTATTTTTCAATTCTAGCCACCATCTTTGTCAAAAAATTAAATTCTTTTTGGACACCTAAGTACTTCAAACTCTTATGATCAGTGTAAATAAAATATTTCTCTCCATACAAATGGTGTCTCCAAATCTTCAATGCAAGTAGAATGGCTGCCAACTCCAAATCATGAGTCAGATAGTTTAATTTATGAGGCTTCAACTGTCTTGAAACATATGCAATAACTCTACTTTCTTGCATCAACACACAACTCAAACCTTTATGTGACACATCAATGTATATCACATATGGTTTACCTTCTACAGGTAGAGTAAGAACTGGAGCTTGAGTCAACATATCTCTCAATTGCTCAAAGCTCGCCTGACATCGATCCTTCCATATAAATTTCACATCTTTCCAAAGTAATCTAGTAAGTGGTGAAGCTATCATGGAAAATTCTTTCACAAATCGATGGTAATAACCAGCCAATCCCAAAAAACTTCTGATCTCTGTTACATTCTTTGGTGGACTCCAATTCAATATTGCCTCGACTTTGCTCGTATCAACTCTAATATTTGTCATGCTCTTTTTTATTGTGGGAGTATATCAAAATATCATCAATAAATACCACCACAAATTGATCCAAGTATGGCCTAAACACATGATTCATCAAATCCATAAATGCAACTGGTGCATTCATCAGTCTAAAAGGCATCACTAAGAACTCATAATGCCTATACCTCATCCGAAAGGCAACCTTCGATACATCTACATCTCTACCTCTCAACTGGTGGTACCTAGATCTCAAATCAATATTAGAAAATACTGCTACTCCCTTTAACTGATTAAACAAATCATTGATGCAAGGCAATGGGTATTAGTTCTTAAAGGCCACTTTATTCAAGTATTGATAATCAATGCACAACCGCATTATGCCATCCTTGTTTTTTTCACAAACAGTACTGGTGCTCCCCATGATGATATACTAGGGTGAATAAACCCTTTATCAAGTAACTTCTGTAACTGCACCTTCAACTCCTTTAATTTTGCAGGTGCCATTCGATAAGGGTGATAGAGATGAGAGTAGTATCAGGCATCAAACTGATACCAAATTTCACCACTCTTTCTAGAGGTAATCTTGGTAAATCATCAGGAAACACAACCGAAAACTCTGCTACTATAGGTATACGGTCCAGCTAAGACTCCATTATCCTGGTATCTGTAACATGAGCCAAATATGCCTTACACTCCTTCCAAATCATCCTCTTAGTTGATATAGCTGAATCAAACATAGATGCGAGGTGTCTCTGCTCACCAGATACCACAACATCTTTCCCATTATATGTTTTTAGAGTAACATGTTTCTGTTGATAGTCTACTACAACCCCATGTCTGAATAATCAATCCATACCTAAAATCACATCATACTCCATAAAAGGCATCTCAATCAAATCACCAAGAAACTCGTTGTCATGCATAACAACTGGACTATCTCGGTATACCCTACTAAAGACCACACTATGCCCTAAAGGATTGGTCACCAGCACATGAAACCCTAATGACTTAGAATGCATATCATTTATAGGAAGAATGAATGCACTACCGTATGAATGCATCAATCTAGGATCAATCAATGCATATATAGAAATACCGAATAAAGAGAGTGTACCAGCTACAATATCAGAAGCACTCGATTGTTACTGCATCATATGTACTCTCTATGATGATCCTACCTACTCTGGTCTACTAGTTCATGTTGTGGATTTCCCTCTCTGACTGGATCCAAATCTGCCACCCCTACAACCTCTGCCACCTCGACCTCTTCTGTCAATGGGCCTGGAAACTACTGTCTTAGTCTGTTTATCCACTGGTGGCTCTAGACAATCTCTGATGAAATGGTCACAGGACCCACATCTGAAACATCTAGCTAATGATGGACCGGTATCCCAACCAACACCCCTGTGAATCTGACCACACTGGGCAGTAGGTGGAGGAGATCTCTGTGCAACTGGGGTTGGAGCACTATCTACTGAAGCAGCAGGTTCCTGTCTCTACCTCTACTACTGAAACCCCTACCAAGTTGTCCCTGTCCTTTATCAGACCTCTGTGAAAAACTCCCTCGACCCCTCTTAAATGATGAAGGCCCTGCCTGTGACTGAGGTCTTATATCTCTATTCTCCTCTCTGGCTGCAGCTGCAATCTCCTGAGCCATCTCCATATTTCTAGTAGCAGACACCAACCGAGAAAAATTCTTATATTGACTCCTAGCCACCTGACACATAATGGACAGCCTCAACCCCTCTTTAAATCTCCGGCATCTATCAATCTCATCTGTCACAATCCCCCCTGCATACTTTTTCAATCAGATGAACTCTATCTCATACTCAGTCACCATCTTCATCTCCTGCCTCAAACTCAGGAATTCCTTCTTCTTAGTATTTTTATACTCTATGGGGGTATTCTTCTTCTCGAATTTTTGCATAAAATCAGCATATGTCAGTACCGGAGGATCAGTCATTCCATAAGAAACTGTCTTCCACCACTCATAAGCATCTTCCTACAAAAGAGACTTGGAATAATCAAACCTATCTTCTTCAGTAGCCTGTAACTGGATAAATATCCTCTGAACCTTATCCAACTACTGCTCCGCTGCAACTAGATCAATAGTGGCTATAAAATATGTAGCTCCAAACTTTCTTAAATTATCATATTTCCTAGTCTATGGTGGTGGCTGCAGTGGCTGCTGCTGTACTGGGGCCTGACGGAGCAGCTCCACCATCTGCTGAACCCAAACTGGTGGATCTCCTTGTCCTGCTAGTCTGACTAGCACTGAAGCATATGCCCCCTCGGCAATCTCAGCACTAACGCCAACTCTACTCTCTTCTAGAGCTACACGCTCTGCACTCTCTTCTCCAGACTCATGTGTCTGAGATGCCATGTCTGTCAGTATCTATAAATATGGAAAGAACCGTTGTATTAGGGACCAGATAAAATGCCAGTGAGATGCATGTATAACATGTTAAAATCACATTTAAAATTCTATTTTTTTCTCTCCAAAAACCCACCTAAGTCGAGAACCTCAAACCTAGGCTCTGATACCAAAATAAATGTAATATTCTTATACCTTATATATATAATATACATATACTCGATATATATAAATATGTATAAAAAAAATGTCACAATACAGTTTTTTCACAAATTTTCATAATTTTATGATATCCATTTAAAACACTTAAAAAATATATTTTAATAAATAAACGAAAGTAGTAATTAGTGATTTGAAGAGTAAAAAGATATATTAAAAAGAAAATCTCTGAAAAAAAATTCACTAGAGTATTGTCTGTATTTTGGATAATCTCAAATTTTAAACATCACAACCTGTAATTAAAATATACTCCCAATTATTTATTCAATAAATGCATTTTTCCAAAATAGCCCAATAACTCAATTCACCAATATTTTACCAAAAACACATCCATATATATATATATGGGTCTTTGACAGGGGGAGAAATAACTATAAAAGGATTTAATAAAACAATAAACAGTTAGGCAATATAAATACAGAAAGTAAAAGAATATATAATGACAAATGATGAATTAAGGATACCAATTACATTCAGTATCACAAAACCGTTTCCGGCCTCAAGTGTTAAAGGTTCCTTAATTATGCAATTATGTAATTTTAAACAGAATGTAAAAGAAATTAATAAATTACAGAAATAATTTAAAAGCATATATTAAAAACATATAAAATCATATAAAGAATAATTTTGTATCTTAAGTCTAGAATATTTTAATCAATACACACTCTTATGTCTATATCTTTTAGTATACCTAGTTATACTATCTCTGGTATAAATATACGGATCTCGTATAAGTATACAGCGTAGAATATAGAGAGAAGAAAGACAGAAAATGATAGAATATAGAGGTCCTTTTCAGTCTGTAAGTAGTGCAAATATAATTTCTGATGTTTTAGTTCCAGATCAAGCTCAACTTGCACGTTTTTTGCTTGCAAGAACTAGAACAGAGCATACTTAAGAATGGAGAATGAGAGATGAGATATAAAATTTAAATTTATTTAAATAAATAGAAACAAAATACAATACAGAATAAAAATTTTAAAATTAAAATATAAGTTATAAACTATAACTACCTTATACAAAAAGATCAATAGGTGTGGAGTACAGAACTGGAAGAATAGTTAATGAAAGAGGAAAGGGAATAAGGAAGCTAAAACTAGGCTAAGAGGTTTTCTTCTGTCTTCTGGGTTGAGAGAGAAGTGTTTCGAATCCCCTTTACCTTCATAATGAGCTTCATTATATAGACAGAGGCTTTAAGATTCCACTGTTCTTGTCACATGCTTTTGGCACTGTAGATGAATAGTAACCTGTCGTTACTATTTACTTTTACTGTACCTTCACGCGTCTGGAACTGTGGATGAATAGTACCTTGTCTGGGGTACTGTTTGGAACTGTAGATGAACAGTTCTTCTGACTTTACTGTTGGTTTTCCTCTGGTGAATACTGTTGATGAATAGTATCTTGTCAGTGGGCACCGTCTTTATTGACTTAAACAATCTGAGTGGAAAAATTAGGTTTCTCCTGCCTTTAATCAGACGAATCTGAGTCAGATTCAACTTCTGACTCAATTTTCTTTTTTATTTTTCTTTTCTTTTTTCTTTTTCTTTTTCTTTTCTTTTTTCTTTCTCTTTTTTCACTTTATCTTTTTTCCTCTTTTTTCTCTTTATCTTTTTTCTCTTTTTTCTTTTTATCTTTTATCTTTTATCTTTTTATTTTTTCTTTACTTTTTATTCTGATGGGGGACAATATACCATAGCAATCATCCTCATTACTGGGACAGTAATCCGAGTCAGATGTCTCGGTGGAAGATGACGTCATGGATGATGAGGAGGAATCCGAAGAAGAGGAAGGAGATTTTCTTCTTCTGGATGAGGCTTTAGAGACTTTAGAATGGACTTTAGTTGAAGATCCAGCAGAGCAGGTTCTACTGGGCTTAATGGGCTCAGATGTTGAGGGAAGAGACCCAACCATCTGTTCTATTAAGGCTTTATATTCTTCTGCAGTTTTGGCAGCTGCAAGAAGGGCAATATTCTGGGCTCTTTGAGCTCCAAAAGAGACAGATAGCCTTGGGTCAAGACCATTGTGGTTTCTCTTTAGGAGCCATGCTTTAACAGTCTCCTCAGTGGTAGAATTGCGAAAGGCAATCCACCACTTGACTTTAGACTTCCTTAATATAACAGGGATATTGGTACCTGGAAGAATAGATGATTCAAAGTACTATTGATATACCCAAGGTATATTGAAAGTCAAACTAAAGAGAAGAAGAGGAGGAAAATTCTTCTCATAAGGATTAGGGTTTAAGTGAGTTTTATAATACTGGTAAGCTAATTGTACATCTTGTGGGAGACAACGCTCATCATTACCACAATAGTACCACCAATCAACAAACCAGGATGGGAGGTTATTAATCTTTAAATTGGTCTCACAATAAATGAGCCAGGAATGGGTTTTACCAGGGTTTTGGAAAAAAAGGGCTTTAGTCCAGGCTTCTACATAGTCCCAATAGTTATATGATGAACAACATGATAAAGAAGGAAGGGCTTTAAATTGCACAGGAATGTGCAAAGGTCTTCCCCATTCAGAAGGATGGAGAATTTTCTTTATTTTAAAAGAAGAATAAGCTATGACAGCTTTTTCTTGCTGATTATAATTGTGTTTTAAAACAAAGAACCTGAATCCACAAGAATATGAAGATAATATTCTTGAGGTTTTGAAAATTCTTTTGGTTTTAAAAAACCATCCTTTAGGATATACAGTTTCAATCATAGACCATGGGTTTAGCTGAGCAGACCCAAAATCAGTAATTAATTTTGTAGACTAAAAATTTTTATTGTGCCAAAAAGTTTTTGATTTTAAAGGAAAATTTGAAGAAACAATTTGAGTTGAAGAGCTTGAAACATTCAACTCATTTTTAGAAACATTTTGAGTTAGGGTTTTTGAAGATTGACCTAACTCTGTTTTAAAAGGGATAATAGAATCTTTACCTGGGGCTTCAGGAGGCGGGAAGCCCATTTTTGCAAGAGCTTTAAGGACCTCTGGAGATTGGGCCAGCTGAGAGACCCATATATCCATTTTAGCTTTATCATCTTCTGCTTGGACAGCATCAGCCCAAGACTTTATGGGTTTAGGATTCAATATACCATCTGAATGATCAGATTGAGTTTTAGGAGAGTCATCTTTTAGGGTTTCCTTTTTTTTATTGGCTGTTTTCTTTTTTCTCCCCATGATTCCTAAGAAGGAACTCACGAGTAAGGAAATCAGGTAGGCTATTATTTTCTCCTTTAATAAACTCAATATCAAAATCAAATATACTCAAAATAGCTTGCCATCTAGCAAAAATTTGTTTTGAGGCAAGGTTTTTAACATGCTTTTGCAAAACATCTTTTACAATCAATTCTTAATAAGAATTTTTGATTTAATAAATCAGATTGAAATTTTGAAATACATAAAACAATACTCAAAATTTCTTTCTTTATAGTAGAATAATTTAATTGGGTTGGACTCCAATGTCCTGAGTAGAATTGGACTATGGCTTCTCTACCCTCTTTAACATGTTTTAAAATCCTACCAAAACCTATATCTGATGCACCAGTCTCTACTATTTTGGAGGCTAAGGGATCAGCTATATGTAGGCAAGGAATAGTTTTGACTAGGTCTTTAACTTGTCTAACTATATCAGAATGGACTTCAGTCCATGGGCCTGAGTTTTTCTTTAACCTACCATGCAGAGGTTTAATAGTCCTATTTAGGTTGGGAAAGAATTCTATAACATAATTCAAACAACCTAAAAATCTTTGTAATTGAGCTTTATTTATTATTTGGTCAGGAACCTTATCTCCAAAGGCTAAGTTTCTTTCTATAGGTTCTATGATTCCCTGTTCTATATAATGTCCTAAGAACCTAATCTTAGTTTGAAACAGAGACATCTTCGTTTTAGTTAATACTAAACCATTATGTTTTATTACCATAAAAAATGTTTTTAAGTGTTTAAAATGTTCTTTTATAGTTGTTGAATATATTAAAACATCATCAATATATACAATGCAAAATTTAGTGTAAGGGTTAAAAATATCATTCATCACTCTCTGAAATTCAGAGGGTGCATTTTTTAAACCAAAAGGCATAACATTCCATTCATACTGTCCAAATGGAACAGTGAATGCAGTCTTATACCTATCTTTAGGGTTAATCTGAATTTGCCAAAATCCAGATTTCATATCAAATTTACTAAAAATATTTGCTTTATATAATTTTCCTAATAAATCTTTTTTATTTGGAATAGGGTACCTAATCCATTTTAAATCTTTATTTAATGGTTTATAATTTATTACTAATCTAGGTGCACCTCTTTCTATTTCAGAGGCCTTGTTTACATAGAATGCAGCACAAGACCAAGGGCTTCTAGATTTAGTTATTAATCCTTTATTTTCTAAACCATTTATTTCTTTTTTACAAAATTCAATTAAATTAGGCGCCATCTGAATGGGCCTAGCTTTAGTTGTAATAGACTTTTCATCAAAGCCTATTTCATAAGGTAAATCAACCATATGTTGCTTTCTATTCCAAAATGCATTTGGAATATCAGCACACAAGTCTTTTTCTATTTGTAATTTTAACTTACTAATTTTATCTTGCATAAATTTATCCTTTAATTGTTCATTTATTTTTTGTAAATGATAATTATTTTTTAAATTACAAAGTTGTTCAGACTTTGCCTTTATGAGTGCATTTATTTGTAATTCATTTATTGAATGTGCCTTTAAAATATTTAAATTCCTCTTTTTAGGTTTTTCTAAAAATGAGAAAATTATCTTTTGATTTCTAACTTTAAAAATTATACTATAATCATTTACTGAATAAGGTGTTATCAAATTCATAAATGGTGTTCCTAAGATTACCATATGATAAATATTGGTTAAAATAAATATATTTTTTATTTCTAAATTTTTATCTATAATTGATGCTTCTGCTTTACCAAGTATATTTAGTTTAGATTTATTTGCTGCAGATAAACTTTCATTAGTTTAATGCCAAAATCTTTTTGGTACTAAACTAGATTTAATGCAGTTTAAATCAGCTCCTGTATCAAACAATGCTATAGTTTCTATATTATAATTATCTGAGAATTTTAATTTTATTTTTATTAAATATTTTCTAGATGTTATTTCATGCAACATAAAAATTAAGTTATCAGGAATTTTATCTTTACTAATTAAACTAATTTCATTATTAGTTTCTTTACCATTTATCTGTTCAATATCTTCTTCAGCTTCTTCATCAGAAGAAGAAGTTGAGTTCATCAAAGATTTTATTATCTGTGAATCTTGTTCTTGTTTATTTTTTAATTCTTTTAATTCTAATTTAATTTCTTTAATTTCTTTTTGTAAATCATTTATGGTTGATTTATTTTTTACTGTTTTATTCTTGTTTAGTATTGTGGTTAAATCATAAGTTTGTTTACTAGTACTAGGTAACATAGAATGTTTAGGTTTATCATTTTCTAATATCTTATTTAACATTTTTTCTTGAATTTTAGGATCACTTATATATTTTATTGATTCTAATATAGATTCTTGTTCTTTAGTTAATACATTTAATGATTTACTACTATATCCAGAACTTGAATCTGATCCTATATCATCTATTTGGTTCAATTCTTCAGATCCTGAATATTCTTCAGAGTCTGAATAATCTAGATATAATTCATAGATTTTATTTAATACAGATTCTTCTAAATTTAATTCTTGTAATTTTTTTTATCAAATTTACAAAACCTTGATGTGTGGCCTTTCCTTCCACATTTATAACATGTTAAATCTTTATATGATGTGAATTTTTTATCTTTTTGTTTATATGGTTTTCTACTAGGTTTTCTATAAGGCTTATAAGGTTTCTGTTTTTTATAATAGTCAACTTTATCAAGTTTTTTCTTATAACTCTTTTTGTGATATTTTTTATAAGGCTTTTTATATTTTCTTGTAGTAGAACATTGTCCATTACAATCTTTATGTTTCTGTGCTATGCTATAATCAAATTGTTTACAGAAAGAACCTAATTCTTGTTTAGTCTTTCTCATTTCATATTTTAATGATTTTTGAAGTTTTATGTCTTGACAAAGTTTTAATCCTTCTTTTTGAACTATACTAAACAATTGTCCATAAGTTAATAAGTCATAAGGAATAGGGTTTCCATACTCCTGTTTTATATGGTTCCTAACTATTTCTCCTAAGAAGAAAGGTAATCCTGCTAAGAATTTTTCTTTCCAGAAAGCCTGGTTAGTATCTTCTCTAAGCATTATCCTAGTTAGGAAAGTTGTTTTATAAAACTGAAAATCACTAAGTTTTTTACATCTAAGATTACTTAATAATTCAACATTTTTATCCTTTAAATGTGTAGGGTCACCTATAAAATGAAGTGATATAGTCAAGATTAGTGTTGCCACTGCATCTTGAATAGTATCACCAAATTCATTTAATATAGGTATCCCATCTTCATATGTTTTTATAGCATTTAGAATTTCTAGATGTTGTTCATCAGTGAGATGATTATCCCACCAACCTTTAAGTTGACCAGTAAAGCCAGCTATAAGAAGTTCAGCTATTGTTTTATCTGAAGTTTCAGTTTGGGTTCTATAAGCATTGGCAGCCATTGTCATCTGCTGTAGAAGACTCAGAATATTGTATTCTGATAGGCTATCAATGTTCCATTCATAGACTGAAGAGGCATTATATTTATACTGTGTTAATTTATTAGGTCTATCTGTTATACCTAAGTCTGGGGCAGACATTCTAGGTACTATAGGCTGATTATATGTTATACGATTTATTTGTGGCTCTAGGGCTTTACTAAAGGTTTCAATATCTTAAGATTCAGGTTGAGAATCCTCAACTGATTCTGATTCTGGATCTTGGGTAACTATTCTAATAGTTTTAGAAGCTTTAGATTGAGGTGTTTCTTGTACTACCTGTTTTGACCCATAAGAAGAGTCAATTTTACTTAATTGTTCTTTAATTGCTTTAACAAAATCTGAATCTTTAGATTTTACTTCTTTTTGTCCTGTTTTAGAAACTTCAAAAGGTTTAAAAACATGAGATTTAAGTTTTTTTTATCTTTTACTTCTTTTTCAATTTTTACTATCTTACTTTCTTTAATAGTATCTTCTATTCTGTTTAATTGTTGTCCTATACTTAATAGGTGTGCATTACTAAAATTATTTTGTTCTAATATTTTCCTATTAGGGTCATCTTCAGAAACTATTTTAAATGGTGCTATATTTATTTCTTTATCTCCATGTAAAAATACACTTTATGTTTTAGGTGGATGTTCACTCTGTATAATTTTATCTTTTACTTTCCATTCTGTATCTTTATTCCTAATAGTTACTGGATTTATTAATTTTTCTGCTTTAAGTTTTCCCCTATAAATTCTTTTAAACCAATCAAAGAATTTCATATTAACTTCATAATTTCTTATAAAGTCAACATATTCTTCTTTAACTGATTCAAAATCTTTTACCTTTTTTATTACACTTTCTAGTTTATCTTTATTTTTTACTGCCGTTAATTCTTTATTTAATTTATTATAATTAAAAATAAATTCTTTATTAATTACATTTAATTCTCTATCCATGCTTTCTACATTTCCTGTCATGAAGGAAGCTGTAGGTGACATGGGCGGAGAAGGTGAGTGTTTTATATTTTGAGGTTGATTATAATTAGGGTTTGGTTCCAAAGGGTTCATTGTTCCAGTTGGATTATAATATAAATGTGGTACTGTTGTACTATAGTCTACACTTTTTAGTTTATTACTAGATTCAGGTATATCTGATGTAGAATACCTAGGCTTTACTACTGTTTGCGATACAGGTTTAGGTTCATTTTCTTTATATGAAGCATATATTATAGAAGGTAACTGTGAGGCTCTACCTATATCTACTGTTGAGACAGAGGAGGAAGAGTCTGAATATCTACTGCTTATACTATGTCTACTGAATTTTAGTTTTACTTTACCGTCTTCATATTGTTCAATTTTACTGAGTTCTATATTGGGCTTAACTATAGTTTTTGGTTCAGGAAGAGGAACAACATCCTCTAAAATCCATTCATCAGGGAGACTAATATCTTTCCACTGAATAGTCTTAGGAATTACTGTGTTAGCTTTACTTAAATCTGTCTGTAAAAATTTAGTTTGTCCTAATTTAGGTTGCATTATATATTTTGTAGCAAAAGGAGATTCCATAGCTTTATAATTTATTTTATACATTAATGCTACAGAAATAGATCCTTAAGCATTTTATAATAATGTGTTTTTATTTTTAATACTACACTTTTTAATATATTTGGATCATTTAATGAAATTGTTATATCTGGGAAGCAGTCAAATGAGATTGGACCACTACTCAGACTGGTTTCTATAGTTCCTAAAAGTGAGTCATTAAAATTTACAAACCTAGCATCTCTGACCACAGCCAGAATACTAGCATTTAGTCCTTCTCTAGTTAAAGGTTTTATACCTATTTGTACTAATCCTATATGTATATATTTGTATTTTTTATTTTTATGATGCTTTATTGACTCTGCAGAAAGTAGAGTTATTTTCTCAAAGGGTTTACTTAACTGTACATCTCTTTCTTCAGCTTTAATTATATAATCATTTTTAAATATGTTTAATTTTGGTATTTTATAAATCTGTTCTTTATCTATCTTTGGTATTACCCAATTATCAATTGCTTTATTAAAATCTTCTAAAATTACTTCATTTCTGTTAACTATCATTTTAACTTCTGATGACTCAGAACTATCTGATTTAGTTGTACTAGCAGATTTACATAGAAATGGTTCCATTTTTAAAATTTTGAAAAATAGATTTTAAAGTTTATTAATGTTGGTTTTGGTAGCGACCACTGACTTACTGCCCTAAACGCCTGTCCGTTGGCTAACACGGGTCTTACTGCATATCCAATACCTAGGCAACACTAAGTCCACTTCTAGATCTATAAAACAAAAATTTAACTATGTAAGCAGTTCTATATCTATCTACTACCACCCCTAAAAGAAGATGGCTCTGATACCAGCAAAACTTAAGGATCTTTGACAGGGGGAGAAATAACTATAAAAGGATTTAATAAAACAATAAACAGTTAGGCAATATAAATACAGAAAGTAAAAGAATATATAATGACAAATGATGAATTAAGGATACCAATTACATTCAGTATCACAGAACCATTTCCGGCCTCAAGTGTTAAAGGTTCCTTAATTATGCAATTATGTAATTTTAAACAGAATGTAATAGAAATTAATAAATTACAGAAATAATTTAAAAGCATATATTAAAAACATATAAAATCATATAAAGAATAATTTTGTATCTTAAGTCTAGAATATTTTAATCAATACACACTCTTATGTCTATATCTTTTAGTATACCTAGTTATACTATCTCTGGTATAAATATACGGATCCCGTATAAGTATACAGCGTAGAATATAGAGAGAAGAAAGACAGAAAAGGATAGAATATAGAGGTCCTTTTCAGTCTGTAAGTAGTGCAAATATAATTTCTGATGTTTTAGTTCCAGATCAAGCTCAACTTGCACGTTTTTTGCTTGCAAGAACTAGAACAGAGCATACTTAAGAATGAAGAATGAGAGATGAGATATAAAATTTAAATTTATTTAAATAAATAGAAACAAAATACAATACAGAATAAAAATTTTAAAATTAAATATAAGTTATAAACTATAACTACCTTATACAAGGAGATCAATAGGTGTGGAGTACAGAACTGGAAGAATAGTTAATGAAAGAGGAAAGGGAATAAGGAAGCTAAAACTAGGCTAAGAGGTTTTCTTCTGCCTTCTGGGTTGAGAGAGAAGTGTTTCGGATTCCCTTTACTTTCAGAATGAGCTTCATTATATAGACAGAGGCTTTAAGATTCCACTGTTCTTGTCACATGCTTTTGGCACTGTAGATGAATAGTAACCTGTCGTTACTATTTACTTTTACTGTACCTTCACGCGTCTGGAACTGTGGATGAATAGTACCTTGTCTGGGGTACTGTTGGCTTTACTGTTTGGAACTGTGGATGAACAGTTCTTCTGACTTTACTGTTGGTTTTTCTCTGGTGAATACTGTTGATGAACAGTATCTTGTCAGTGGGCACCGTCTTTATTGACTTTAACAATCTGAGTGGAGAAATTAGGTTTCTCCTGCCTTTAATCAGACAAATCTGAGTCAGATTCAACTTCTGACTCAATTTTCTTTTTATTTTTCTTTTCCTTTTCTTTTTCTTTTCTTTTTCTTTTCTTTTTCTTTTTCTTTTTCTTTTTTCTTTTTCTTTTTCTTTTTCTTTTTCTTTTTTCTTTTCTTTTTTCTTTCTCTTTTTTCTCTTTTTTCTTTTTATCTTTTTTCTCTTTTCTTTTTATTTTTTCTTTACTTTTTATTCTGATGGGGGACAATATACCATAGCAATCATCCTCATTACTGGGACAGTAATCCGAGTCAGATGTCTCGGTGGAAGATGACGTCATGGATGATGAGGAGGAATCCGAAGAAGAGGAAGGAGATTTTCTTCTTCTGGATGAGGCTTTAGAGACTTTAGAATGGACTTTAGTTGAAGATCCAGCAGAGCAGGTTCTACTGGGCTTAATGGGCTCAGATGTTGAGGGAGGAGACCCAACCATCTGTTCCATTAAGGTTTTATATTCTTCTGCAGTTTTGGCAGCTGCAAGAAGGGCAATATTCTGGGCTCTTTGAGCTCCAAAAGAGACAGATAGCCTTGGGTCAAGACCATTGTGGTTTCTCTTTAGGAGCCATGCTTTAACAGTCTCCTCAGTGGTAGAATTATGAATGGTAGTCCACCACTTGACTTTAGACTTCCTTAATATAACAGGGATATTGGTACTTGGAAGAATAGATGATTCAAAGTACTATTGATATACCCAAGGTATATTGAAAGTCAAACTAAAGAGAAGAAGAAGAGGAAAATTCTTCTCATAAGGATTAGGGTTTAAGTGAGTTTTATAATGCTGGTAAGCTAATTGTACATCTTGTGGGAGACAACGCTCATCATTACCACAATAGTACCACCAATCAACAAACCATGATGGGAGGTTATTAATCTTTAAATTGGTCTCACAATAAATGAGCCAGGAATGGGTTTTACCAGGGTTTTGGAAAAAAAGGGCTTTAGTCCAGGCTTCTACATAGTCTCAATAGTTATATGAGGAACAACATGATAAAGAAGGAAGGGCTTTAAATTGCACAGGAATGTGCAAAGGTCTTCCCCATTCAGAAGGATGGAGAATTTTCTTTATTTTAAAAGAAGAATAAGCTATGACAGCTTTTTCTTGCTGATTATAATTGTGTTTTAAAACAAAGAACCTGAATCCACAAGAATATGAAGATAATATTCTTGAGGTTTTGAAAATTCTTTTGGTTTAAAAAACCATCCTTTAGGATATACAGTTTCAATCATAGACCATGGGTTTAGCTGAGCAGACCCAAAATCAGTAATTAATTTTGTAGACTAAAAATTTTTATTGTGCCAAAAAGTTTTTGATTTTAAAGGAAAATTTGAAGAAACAATTTGAGTTGAAGAGCTTGAAACATTCAACTCATTTTTAGAAACATTTTGAGTTAGGGTTTTTGAAGATTGACCTAACTCTGTCTTAAAAGGGATAATAGAATCTTTACCTGGGGCTTCAGGAGGCGGGAAGCCCATTTTTGCAAGAGCTTTAAGGACCTCTGGAGATTGGGCCAGCTGAGAGACCCATATATCCATTTTAGCTTTATTATCTTCTGCTTGGACAGCATCAGCCCAAGACTTTATGGGTTTAGGATTCAATATACTATCTGAATGATCAGATAGAGCTTTAGGAGAGTCATCTTTTAGGGTTTCCTTTTCTTTATTGGCTGTTTTCTTTTTTCTCCCCATGATTCCTGAGAAGGAACTCACGAGTAAGGAAATCAGGTAGGCTATTATTTTCTCCTTTAATAAACTCAATATCAAAATCAAATATACTCAAAATAGCTTGCCATCTAGCAAAAATTTGTTTTGAGGCAAGGTTTTTAACATCCTTTTGCAAAACATCTTTTACAATCAATTCTTAATAAGAATTTTTGATTTAATAAATCAGATTGAAATTTTGAAATACATAAAACAATACTCAAAATTTCTTTCTTTATAGTAGAATAATTTAATTGGGTTGGACTCCAATGTCCTGAGTAGAATTGGACTATGGCTTCTCTACCCTCTTCAACATGTTTTAAAATCCTACCAAAACCTATATCTGATGCACCAGTCTCTACTATTTTGGAGGCTAAGGGATCAGCTATATGTAGGCAAGGAATAGTTTTGACTAGGTCTTTAACTTGTCTAACTATATCAGAATGGACTTCAGTCCATGGGCCTGGGTTTTTCTTTAACCTATCATGCAGAGGTTTAATAGTCCTATTTAGGTTGGGAAAGAATTCTATAACATAATTCAAACAACCTAAAAATCTTTGTAATTGAGCTTTATTTATTATTTGGTCAGGAACCTTATCTCCAAAGGCTAAGTTTCTTTCTATAGGTTCTATGATTCCCTGTTCTATATAATGTCCTAAGAACCTAATCTTAGTTTGAAACAGAGACATCTTCGTTTTAGTTAATACTAAACCATTATGCTTTATTACCATAAAAAATGTTTTTAAGTGTTTAAAATGTTCTTCTATAGTTGTTGAATATATTAAAACATCATCAATATATACAATGCAAAATTTAGTGTAAGGGTTAAAAATATCATTCATCACTCTCTGAAATTCAGAGGGTGCATTTTTTAAACCAAAAGGCATAACATTCCATTCATACTATCCAAATGGAACAGTTAATGCAGTCTTATACCTATCTTTAGGGTTAATCTGAATTTGCCAAAATCCAGATTTCATATCAAATTTACTAAAAATATTTGCTTTATATAATTTTCCTAATAAATCTTTTTTATTTGGAACAGGGTACCTAATCCATTTTAAATCTTTATTTAATGGTTTATAATTTATTACTAATCTAGGTGCACCTCTTTCTATTTCAGAGGCCTTGTTTACATAGAATGCAGCACAAGACCAAGGGCTTCTAGATTTAGTTATTAATCTTTTATTTTCTAAATCATTTATTTCTTTTTTACAAAATTCAATTAAATTAGGCGCCATCTGAATGGGCCTAGCTTTAGTTGTAATAGACTTTTCATCAAAGCCTATTTCATAAGGTAAATCAACCATATGTTGCTTTCTATTCCAAAATGCATTTGGAATATCAGCACACAAGTCTTTTTCTATTTGTAATTTTAACTTACTAATTTTATCTTGCATAAATTTATCCTTTAATTGTTCATTTATTTTTTGTAAATGATAATTATTTTTTAAATTACAAAGTTGTTCAGACTTTGCCTTTATGAGTGCATTTATTTATAATTCATTTATTGAATGTGCCTTTAAAATATTTAAATTCCTCTTTTTAGGTTTTTCTAAAAATGAGAAAATTATCTTTTGATTTCTAACTTTAAAAATTATACTATAATCATTTACTGAATAAAGTGTTATCAAATTCATAAATGGTGTTCCTAAGATTACCATATGATGAATATTGGTTAAAATAAATATATTTTTTATTTCTAAATTTTTATCTATAATTGATGCTTCTGCTTTACCAAGTATATTTAGTTTAGATTTATTTGCTGCAGATAAACTTTCATTAGTTTAATGCCAAAATCTTTTGGTACTAAACTAGGTTTAATGCAGTTTAAATCAGCTCCTGTATCAAACAATGCTATAGTTTCTATATTATAATTATCTGAGAATTTTAATTTTATTTTTATTAAATATTTTCTAGATGTTATTTCATGCAACATAAAAATTAAGTTATTAGGAATTTTATCTTTACTAATTAAACTAATTTCATTATCAGTTTCTTTACCATTTATCTGTTCAATATCTTCTTCAGCTTCTTCATCAGAAGAAGAAGTTGAGTTCATCAAAGATTTTATTATCTGTGAATCTTGTTCTTGTTTATTTTTTAATTCTTTTAATTCTAATTTAATTTCTTTAATTTCTTTTTGTAAATCATTTATGGTTGGTTTATTTTTTACTGTTTTATTCTTGTTTAGTATTGTGGTTAAATCATAAGTTTGTTTACTAGTATTAGATAACATAGAATGTTTAGGTTTATCATTTTCTAATATCTTATTTAACATTTTTTCTTGAATTTTAGGATCACTTATATATTTTATTGATTCTAATATAGATTCTTGTTCTTTAGTTAATACATTTAATGATTTACTACTATATCCAGAACTTGAATCTGATCCTATATCATCTATTTGGTTCAATTCTTCAGATCCTGAATATTCTTCAGAGTCTGAATAATCTAGATATAATTCATAGATTTTATTTAATACAGATTCTTCTAAATTTAATTCTTGTAATTTTTTTTTATCAAATTTACAAAACCTTGATGTGTGGCCTTTCCTTCCACATTTATAACATGTTAAATCTTTATATGATGTGAATTTTTTATCTTTTTGTTTATATGGTTTTCTACTAGGTTTTCTATAAGGCTTATAAGGTTTCTGTTTTTTATAATAGTCATCTTTATCAAGTTTTTTCTTATAACTCTTTTTGTGATATTTTTTATAAGGCTTTTTATATTTTCTTGTAGTAGAACATTGTCCATTACAATCTTTATGTTTCTGTGCTATGCTATAATCAAATTGTTTACAGAAAAAACCTAATTCTTGTTTAGTCTTTCTCATTTCATATTTTAATGATTTTTGAAGTTTTATGTCTTGACAAAGTTTTAATCCTTCTTTTTGAACTATACTAAATAATTGTCCATAAATTAATAAGTCATAAGGAATAGGGTTTCCATACTCCTGTTTTATATGGTTCCTAACTATTTCTCCTAAGAAGAAAGGTAATCCTGCTAAGAATTTTTCTTTCCAGAAAGCCTGGTTAGTATCTTCTCTAAGCATTATCCTAGTTAGGAAAGTTGTTTTATAAAACTGAAAATCACTAAGTTTTTTACATCTAAGATTACTTAATAATTCAGCATTTTTATCCTTTAAATGTGTAGGGTCACCTATAAAATGAAGTGATATAGTCAAGATTAGTGTTGCCACTGCATCTTGAATAGTATCACCAAATTCATTTAATATAGGTATCCCATCTTCATATGTTTTTATAGCATTTAGAATTTCTAGATGTTGTTCATCAGTGAGATGATTATCCCACCAACCTTTAAGTTGACCAGTAAAGCCAGCTATAAGAAGTTCAGCTATTGTTTTATCTGAAGTTTTAGTTTGGGTTCTATAAGCATTGGCAGCCATTATCATCTGCTGTAGAAGACTCAGAATATTATATTCTGATAGGCTATCAATGTTCCATTCATAGACTGAAGAGGCATTATATTTATACTGTGTTAATGTATTAGGTCTATCTGTTATACCTAAGTCTGGGGCAGACATTCTAGGTACTATAGGCTGATTATATGTTATACGATTTATTTGTGGCTCTAGGGCTTTACTAAAGGTTTCAATATCTTAAGATTCAGGTTGAGAATCCTCAACTGATTCTGATTCTGGATCTTGGGTAACTATTCTAATAGTTTTAGAAGCTTTAGATTGAGGTGTTTCTTGTACTACCTGTTTTGACCCATAAGAAGAGTCAATTTTACTTAATTGTTCTTTAATTGCTTTAACAAAATCTGAATCTTTAGATTTTACTTCTTTTTGTCCTGTTTTAGAAACTTTAAAAGGTTTAAAAACATGAGATTTAAGTTTTTTTTTTATCTTTTACTTCTTTTTCAATTTTTACTATCTTACTTTCTTTAATAGTATCTTCTATTCTGTTTAATTGTTGTCCTATACTTAATAGGTGTGCATTACTAAAATTATTTTGTTCTAATATTTTCCTATTAGGGTCATCTTCAGAAACTATTTTAATGGTGCTATATTTATTTCTTTATCTCCATGTAAAAATACACTTTATGTTTTAGGTGGATGTTCACTCTGTATAATTTTATCTTTTACTTTCCATTCTGTATCTTTATTTCTAATAGTTACTGGATTTATTAATTTTTCTGCTTTAAGTTTTCCCCTATAAATTCTTTTAAACCAATCAAAGAATTTCATATTAACTTCATAATTTCTTATAAAGTCAACATATTCTTCTTTAACTGATTCAAAATCTTTTACCTTTTTTATTACACTTTCTAGTTTATCTTTATTTTTTACTGCCGTTAATTCTTTATTTAATTTATTATAATTAAAAATAAATTCTTTATTAATTACATTTAATTCTCTATCCATGCTTTCTACATTTCCTGTCATGAAGGAAGCTGTAGGTGACATGGGCGGAGAAGGTGAGTGTTTTATATTTTGAGGTTGATTATAATTAGGATTTGGTTCCAAAGGGTTCATTGTTCCAGTTGGATTATAATATAAATGTGGTACTGTTGTACTATAGTCTACACTTTTTAGTTTATTACTAGATTCAGGTATATCTGATGTAGAATACCTAGGCTTTACTACTGTTTGCGATACAGGTTTAGGTTCATTTTCTTTATATGAAGCATATATTATAGAAGGTAACTGTGAGGCTCTACCTATATCTACTGTTGAGACAGAGGAGGAAGAGTCTGAATATCTACTGCTTATACTATGTCTACTGAATTTTAATTTTACTTTACCGTCTTCATATTGTTCAATTTTACTGAGTTCTATATTGGGCTTAACTATAGTTTTTGGTTCAGGAAGAGGAACAACATCCTCTAAAATCCATTCATCAGGGAGACTAATATCTTTCCACTGAATAGTCTTAGGAATTACTGTGTTAGCTTTACTTAAATCTGTCTGTAAAAATTTAGTTTCTCCTAATTTAGGTTGCATTATATATTTTGTAGCAAAAGCAGATACCATAGCTTTATAATTTATTTTATACATTAATGCTACAGGAATAGATCCTTCAAGCATTTTATAATTATGTTTTTTTTATTTCTAATACTACACTTTTTAATATATTTGGATCATTTAATGAAATTGTTATATCTGGGAAGCAGTCAAATGAGATTGGACCACTACTCAGACTGGTTTCTATAGTTCCTAAAAGTGAGTCATTAAAATTTACAAACCTAGCATCTCTGACCACAGCCAGAATACTAGTATTTAGTCCTTCTCTAGTTAAAGGTTTTATACCTATTTGTACTAATCCTATATGTATATATTTGTATTTTTTATTTTTATGATGTTTTATTGACTCTGCAGAAAGTAGAGTTATTTTCTCAAAGGGTTTACTTAACTGTACATCTCTTTCTTCAGCTTTAATTATATAATCATTTTTAAATATGTTTAATTTTGGTATTTTATTAATCTGTTCTTTATCTATCTTTGGTATTACCCAATTATCAATTGCTTTATTAAAATCTTCTAAAATTACTTCATTTCTGTTAACTATCCTTTTAACTTCTGATGACTCAGAACTATCTGATTTAGTTGTACTAGCAGATTTACATAGAAATGGTTCCATTTTTAAATTTTTGAAAAATAGATTTTAAAGTTTATTAATGTTGGTTTTGGTAGCGACCACTGACTTACTGCCCTAAACGCCTGTCCGTTGGCTAATACGAGTCTTACTGCATATCCAATACCTAGGCAACACTAAGTCCACTTCTAGATCTATAAAACAAAAATTTAACTATGTAAACAGTTCTATATCTATCTACTACCACCCCTAAAAGAAGATGGCTCTGATACCAGCAAAACTTAATATATATATATATTAATCCCATTTTTGTTTCCAACATTTTACACAAGAAAAACCTTATAATTTACACCACAAACATGGTTATATATGTAATGCACATACTCAAATGTATTTTAAAAAGTTTAAAATTTATATATGATATGCAAGTGGCACTGGTCCACGGCAGCTCAAAGATCTTCATACACAACCAACTATAACCTTGACTTGGGGTGGTCTAGTAGCATTCTCTTGATCTGTCCTGTCACATGGGTGATAAATTGCACTCGCACTAAGCATTTCGCCTAATGATATATACTTTGATATAAAATAAATTACATTTCATATGGAATGCTATAAATGCACTATACTATAAATGCCAAATAACATATACACACTTTTATAAACATATCAATTATTTATACACATTAGGCCCAAAAATCTTTATAAATTAGTCTAGTTTTAGAAATAATGTCTTGGGCTACTCATTCATCTATGACACCAGTGTGTCTCACCCAAAGATATAATGAGTCTATGACACCGGCGTATCTCACCTGAAGGCGTAATAAGTATATGACACCAGCGTGTCTCACCTGAAGGCTTAAAAAAATCCAACAATAATAATCCAGAAATAAACCTTATATAAGATGACATGCAATATATTTCCTCTTATTCCACATTTCTTATTCATTTTCATATTTTTGAGTCACAAATCACATCATCACCACTTTTAAAGCAAGTGTGGGTCACTTTCATATTTTTGTATACATTTTGCACTTTTCACAGTGTACACACACATCACATTTAGCCATTTTTCAATGGCTTATCATGCCATTTTTAATGTAAACCAAGCATTGATACTTCAAACAATACCATACATATACATTCACATTAATCAAGTAACACATCACATTCAAATAATGAAATATATTATGCTTAAAATCAATGAAATTAACCATATTCAATGTCAAAGTATGTACTAACCTCTTTAAAGCAATAAATAGAGTTAAAACCCCTCTCTACTTTCAAAATCTTCTAATGGCCTTCAGTACTAAGTTGATGAAATTACAATCTACTCAATACCTATTGAAAATGTGAATGCAAATAGTCAATTAGTATCACATTTCTAGGTGTTTAAAACATAAAACACAAATTTAGGCACTTTTCTTCAAAAATACTAAAATGTGCCCCAACACACTCCAACTTCCAAACTTCACTCTAATCCATCTTACTTTAATTCTAAAGTTTAAATATGTCATAAACATCATATTTTAATATATTCCAAGTATTAAAATATAATGTATCACTTTTTTTTTTTTATCAAAATTCAAAAATTTTGCCCTAAGCCTCTTTGATTTTGGTTTTTCATTCTAATCAATTTCAAATGGTAATTTGTGCTCATTTATATCATTAACAACACAAAAAAAATATAATTCAAATTATAAAACCAAATGCACCATCATTTTTTACTAAAAATCTGACCAAAACCCTAGCTTCTATACTACCTCTTTCAAACTCTAACTAAACCTAACCAAATCCAATATTCAATAATAAAATCTTTACTTACTCATCAAAATAACATCTTACATATCCATTCTAATAATTATAACACACTCTTTTAAAAACCAAATTCATACATATTCATATTTAACCATAAAACTCTAAAATAATGAAGAAAAACTTACTTACTTGATGGAAAATCACCAAAACCCACTTTAATCCTTTAAAATCCTTTGAAATTTGATGTTTGGAAGAGCAAAAATCCTCTCCTTAACCCTTAAATTTTTGGCCATGGCTTGGAGAGAAGAAAGAAGATGATAGAAAATTTATATTACTAAAGTTCCTAATTTACCATTAACCTTTTTACATAATTAAAAAATTATTAATTAATAAAATATTAATATTTTAATTAATTATTTAGTTAATTATTATTAAATTTCAATTCTTATCTTCCATCCAAAATAATTTTATTTTGAATTTTTTTATTTTTTTAATAAATTACTATTTTATCTCTCTTTTTACTATTTAAATATTGACTTTTTCTAACTTATGTTTGACTTTATATGTAATCTATATTTTTATTATATTATATATATATATATATATATATATGTGACATTTTCTCACTTTCAATACCTCATTTAATTCCCAACTTATTAATTTAATTTAATTTAATTTTTATAAAATAACAGATGTTACATTTATAGCTAATATATATAATATATGATTTATAATTTCAAAATCATTTTTTCAAAATATAATTTTATTAATATATTAAGATACAATCTTATATAAATTAACTAATTGAATAATTATTTATTATGTACTATAAAAATTATTTTTATATTATTTCATTTATTTATAACAAATAATTTTAATAATAAATTATTTAAATTGAATTAATTAATAAATTAATATATTTGAATATTAAACGAGCTAGTTTTCGATTTTAGCTCGCAAGTTTCTTAAATGAACCTAACGAGCCGTGTATCTCTGGGCTTGGGCTTGACTAATTTAAAAATGAGCAGTTTGACCTCGGCTTATTTTTAAACGAGCTAGAATCTGAATGAGGTTTTATTGAGTTGAGACGTAAGCCGAGTTCGAATAACTTGGCTCATTTACAGCCCTAAATAAATCTACTTAGGAAATTATATAAAAATATTAATACTTTTTTTTCATTTTTAAAACAGAAACGTATTTTTATAGATTTTTTTATTTCCATAATATTATTATAAATTTTTTATTTATATATTATTTTTTGTAAGAGGGAGTTCCATTCAAGCTAATTGTGGTTCAACAATTCTCTGTGAAAATACTTGTTGTCTATTCAAATTCTGGGATAAAAAAAAAAACATATAGGAAATGGTTTAGTGCGTTATTTTTTTAAAATTTTATTTAAATATTTATTATTTTAAAAAATTTAAAATATTTTTAATGTATATTTCTGATATGTTAAACATATTTGGAAATATTTATACTCATTGGTTTAGGGAAATCCAAATTTTACAATCCCAACAATAGTTGTTAATTTTCATGTTGATTTCATGTTGTTGTATTAGTTAGAAGCCAGTTGGCTCAGTTCTATCATATCAAAACAAATTAAACATTCAAATTACATTGAAACCATATCTTCCAAAATTTATGATCACATAATTTAAAAACCAAAAAGCAAGTAAAATATGCATAACAGTAGTTGAGAATTCTGAAATTTATTTAAATTAATAAAATGTTGATCCGTATTCAATACCAATTTAATATGTACCCTTTGGAAGTTCCTGAGCTTGCAACTATTTATGATATCAAACTGAAAATTAAGGAAATGGTTGTTAATTTTGAAGTGGAGAATCAATATCTATACTTTAATTATGTGCATTTGCTTAATGAATTTGACGTCCAATTTTATGGAATTGAAACTAATTCTGACATCATTCTCCGAGTTGTGCGTATCAGTAATTTTTATTTTATGCTTTAAATTGCATTTAAATCGAAATTTTGATTAATTAAACAAGTTTATTGATATGGGTTTATAATTAGTTTTATGTTTATGCATGCATATGCAGACAAGGCTTCTAAAGGTTACTGCAAATTCTAGGACTTACAACTTGACAATTACGAATGATGAAACTGTTATGACTCTGAAATTCAAACTTAAGGATTTGATTCCTATTGATGTGATGAAGATGGAGTTGCTATTCAATAAAGAAGAGATGGATATTTGTGAAAACATTCTCACATACAATATTCCTGAAGATGGTGTTGTTGAAGCTGTTGAGACATATCAAGTTCAAATTCAGGGACAATATAGCCGTAAGATTTATCGTCCAAAAGTTTACAATTACACAACTGAAGAACAAACTTTCTAAAGTTTATGGCACCGACAGATTGTCAATTATTCTGCAGCTGCCGAACATGACAAATGAACTTGCTGATCCTGTCACTTTGGAGGTTTATCGCATCGCAAATGAAGGAACCATAATATATGCAACTAATGATCAACCTTAATTATTATCCAATTTGTTTATTAGTTTGCTTTTATATTGTATTAGAATAAGTTTGGATATTATTAGTTGCTAAACTTTATTGTAGATATTATTAATACTTTATAATAGTCAATTAGTTGACGAAGATGTTGTACGAGTATTGAATAGTAGTAAATATGCCACTTGTTTTCTCATAATTAGTACTACAAATGAAATGGTGACCGAAATGGGACTATAAGTTTCCTCAAAACTCTGGCCATTATTTAGTTTATTCGTTTACTAATTAAGAATAAAAAGTTAGCAGCCCAGTTGAACGAAGATTATATTTTTCTAAATTTAGGAATTAAATAAGAAATAATAGTCAAGTGTAAAGAAAAAGGGCATACTCTTCCAATTGTAGAGTTATGCAGCTTTTTCAATAGCTTCTATGCATTCTAATACAGTCGCCTTGTTTGACATTGCTTTCATTATGGCTTCATGAAGAACCTTGTTATTTTTAATGATAGATCCAGAAAATAGAACCTGCATTACTATCTTTCAACATCAGCATTTTATCAAAAAACACTTCAAATCAGCCATGGATGATTGCCAGTTATAAAAGAAATTTACTTACAGCCCATCTAGTGAGATTTAGTTGCTGGTCTTTGCTAAGTGGTGGTTTGCTCCTATTTATAAATCTCTGCAAAAAAAGGGGACTCTGCATTTAATCAGTCTTCTAAAAAAAAATTCATTTCTGCTGAGGTGTAATTTTTGCATACCTGGAGAGTGAAAAGATCAGCAGATTGACCAACCACTTTGTCATACTGCAGACCCTCTGCAGCAAGTCCAGCCATAGCTACAACAGCCAACCTAAAAAAATGTACTGTGTAGCTTAATCTCAGAAATTATGATGATTAATCTAGTTGTTCATGTCACCAGCACTTAGGAATACTTTACGCTTATGCATCTATAAAAATGATACTTTTGACTAATGACGCAAGCTTAATTAACATTTAAATTCCATGATTCAAACTGCTGAAACTTTATAACGAGGTCAAGTATGTATGACGCAAAGTTATCATCACACACTTTTTATACATTTTGCACAAAAATTAACTAGCTGAATTACTCGTAAGCAAGGCTTAGTTTCCAGACACACTAAGCTATGATTAATGATTATAGAAGTCAAGGCTTTCAAACAGGCACCTGTCTAGTTCCTTGGCATCAAGCTGTCCACTATATATAAGCTTTTCGAGCCTTTGATCAATGAGATTGACATGCTCTTTCCCAATATCAAGTGAGTAATCCAGTATAGGAAGGCCAAGCAAATAGGCAGCTGAAACATTAAGGGGCTTTTGCATCAAGCAGTAACTAAATCAGGATATCAATCATTATACTTAAATGAAACAAATGAAGAGGGAATACTCAAAAAATGAGCTGCTTCATGTCTAGCTATCCTGTCTTGATAATCAGGAAAAAATGACGAAAAGCCACTAATAGCTGCTTGAAGGAGCCTATGATATATGACAGACAAAAAGAAGCATCCATAAGAGTTCTGTATCAACTATGAACTCTAATTTAATAAAAAGGTTGTAGACTCCATAACAGCCTAATGCATTAAAGACTCACGAGATCTGTCGCTAGCTCTTACCCGGGAGAGATGCTCCCCACAGCCAAGACTATTAGAGAAATGCTTCCAATCAAATATGGTACAAAGAAGCCCCAATCCTGTAATGATGATCGAATATCAAATTACTTAGTTTCTTCTTTTTTTTTTTTTTTTTTTTTTTCTGAAATGCATAAAGATAGAGGAATAAAAGAAAAGTGCTTAAGGCTGACGCCAGGAAGCTGGCCAGCAAGGACTGCCAAAAATCCTGTTGTTCCCACCACTGTGTAAAGAAAAGCTGCCTGTAATAATCAAAGATATTAACTGTATGAAAATTGGTATTTATTTGAGACCAATGTTTAAACCCATCTAGTGTAGTATAGTAGCGCAGAAATACTTACATCATTTCTAACACTTGGAATTGCCAGGTTCTCTGCATTTTTTAGTCCAAGAGTCGTTAGTTCGCGGAGAGATGTCTAGCAGAAAAAAAGGTTTAGAAGATTCACATAAAACTGAATCCATTTCGTTTATAAGAGAAAAAGAAATCATCCATAATTCATACACATGTATGCATAGGTTTCTAACTGTTGCACTATCCCAGAACTTGATGCTTGTAATGTAGGCGTACTGACCGTACGACGAGAGACATAGGGCTGAGAACTCCATTTCTGAGCCCAACCTCGTTCCTTTAGTTGATCAAGTGCCTCTTTAACTGCATTACTGTCTTTCTGCCCCACACACCAAAAAAAAATTTTAATACTCTAATTCACCAAAAAGCTTGAAATCTTGCATAATTTACAACTTCAACAGAATTTTTTGTGGACATCTTAAGCATATAAACAATAATGACAAACAAGCACGCTCCATGTGTGCAGTTGGATTTAGCTTCAGTGTTTACCATTTACCCACATCTTAAACCAGTTCAATGGAACTTGAAATCAATGCAAATCCCTTATCACCCATTGCTCTTTTTTCTTTAAAAAGAACCCATTTTGAAGAAACAAATATTTCATAAATGTATTGATTACTAGTTTAAATGGCTGAGCAGCCAATACGTCGAAAAATTATAACTTATATATTATAATGGTTATGAAATACCAAAAAGGGTAAAGAAAAATTGGCCCTAAAACACAATCCTCAAATAACAAAGAAAAAAAAAAAACTAAAATAAACAGTGGCATTGCTGAATTGAAATAAAGATGGAGAACCTTAGCAATAGCAGATTGGAGGGTGTTAAAATCCACCGGAGGAGCAGCAGAAGATGCTCTGATTCGATAGTAAATTGGAGTCGAAAGAGAAGAAACCATTAAACTCAACATGTTCAGTGCTTTCTCAGAGCATTCATTGGTTTGCCTTTAATATGAAGCAGTGGATAAGATTTGGGTTTGGCGCGGTTCTGTTTCATACACGTTTGCTTTCCGGAGAAAAAAATAACGAACTTTTGAAAATTTTATACTTTCTGTTGAGAGTGGGATTTGAACCCACGCCCTTTCGGACCAGAACCTTAATCTGGCGCCTTAGACCAACTCGGCCATCTCAACATTTACTGCATCGGTAGTTTTATAGGCTTAAATTAATATACCTAATCTGATTAAATTTCCACCTCATTTAAAGTCCGATTCTTTTTTAATTTGTTTATTCTTATCATCTGTCCTCCATTTACTTGCATGTGTGGTGGTAATCATCGTCTAATTTTATTGAAGTATGTTTTCACTAACTAAATCTTTTAACTTCTTTTAGTATATAAAAAGCATATGCGTATCACACGATTAAAATGTATAGCTGATTATTTGGGTAAATATACTTGTTTTAAATTTTTTTTAATGACAAACTAGGAAGTAAGGATTAATGACCAACATCACATATGATATTGCATGGCATGATATTGAAAATAATATTTATTATATTTGGAGAGATGAAATGATATAGTATGATTAAGTAAAAAATATTTTTAAAAATTTAATATATTATGAAAACAAAAAATTATTTAATAGTATATATTTGGTGTTTAAAATATTATTTATTTGGATATTCTTAAAACAAAAAAAAATGTAAAACTATGGAAAATCACCTAATGGTAGTTTGAAATTTCATGATTTTCAAATTATGATATTATTATGAAAAACCATATCATAGATGGCAAAAATCAAAACAAACAAGAATTAAATCATATTATATCATATCATACCATTACAAACCATAAAATAAACAAAGCTTAAGTTGGATTGATTGTATATGGTCTAAAACATCTAAATCCTGGAGTTTCATAACTCCACTCCAAAAATTTTACTAGAATCAATATTAATAAATAAAGGTATTTAACCAATAAAATACTCCTGAGTAAAGTATTAAGAAATTTTAGACTCCATTAATTTTAATCAAATCTTTTTAGACAAAAATGGTCTCTAAATCTAAAATTCGCCCGCTCATCTTCCTAAAAATAGAAAAGTGGCTTTTCAATTTCAAAACTCTTTGAAAACCATCTTTTGGCAACCTAATTCTCTCATATCCTCAAATCTCTCGATCAAATCTCTCTCTCTTGAAGCAACTCTCTCGTGAATATAGCGATTTTGAAGCAACTCAATCCTCTCTGAAATCAATTTTTGACTTTCTCTGATTTTGAAGCAGTAAGTTTTCTGGGTTTTTCATAATTTTTTTTCTTTTTAAAGAGAATAATGAAACAAGTGATATTTATTCTTTGTAAAAGATCGATTATTGATGTATTAATGTGTTATTTTATAATCAATTGAAGATAAGGCGTATGTATATATTGAAGTTATTGATTTTTAGTTTAGTTGTTGTATAAATAGTTAGGGAATATTGCTATGGAGTTTTTTGTTATGTCGTTATTGATTGTTAGATTATGTTATGAAATATTGATTTTGAGTTTATTTGTTGTTGTAAATGGCTTGAAGTATTACAAACAATCATAATTTTTTTTATGGTTGTTATGTACTGCTACACTGTAAGAATTTTGGTATTTGCCGACAACAATTTCTATCAATAACATAATTTTTTTGTTAGTGAAAAGAGTTACTAAGAAATTACCGACAAAAAAAATCTCTTGGCTAAAACCCTATTGGTAATGAAATGACCGATGAAATTTATTTGTCACGACCCAAACTGAGAAGCTGGGACCGGCGTAAGGCTATACCTAAGTACAACCTTACAAGCCTAATTCAAATTTATTATTATAGTGCAAAATTACTAAGTTCAATAAATTTATTCTATAATCAAGTCATCAATAGAAATGATACTATTCAAAATCAAGTTCAATAACTAAAACTCAAACTAGATGCAAAGAAACAGTCTACTCCTTATTACAAGAAAAAAGGTTCAAACACGGTCTGCCAAAAAATATCCAGAAATCTCTACGGAGTAAAGAAAATATGCAGACGAACCAAAATCCACAACCAAACTAGAAGAACCCACAAAGAGAATGACCGAGCTCACTAAGGAATATAACTTCAACCTGCAAGTCAATCTATAAGGGTGTGAGCGATATATATATACTCTCAGTAAGCTCATGAGAGGCAGAGAAACACTAATACAATTTAACAAAGTAATATATATCAAGTAAACATCCATAATAATCTCATACATGATTTTGTATCGGGGTCTACAAAATATAACATCCTCCTCCTTCAACCATATCCAAGAACAAGTAGGCACGTGGCCCCAAGAGCAAGTAGGCATAAGCCCCAAGAACAAGATCGATATCGATATACAAAATAATCTCCATAATCACAATCCATATCCTCCGTCCCCATTGGACACACCATCGCACATCACAAGAATATTCAATATCATATCAAGGCATTTAGCAAATAGCATACAAGTTTCTCTGTCTCCTATTTACATGCGAGGCTAGGGCAAGAAAGGATAATATATCGAAATTAGAAAGAATAATATATACGAAGGGCTTATATATATATATATAATAGCTTAGTTAGCAAATAGCACATCACAAATAATACACATACACCCATGAACTTACCTGGTATCCAAAGAAAGCTTAGCCAAATCCTCACAACCTACTAACTTTGAGCTTCAGTTGGATTATTGCCTAAGGAAAGATAATTACATAGTCCAACAATCAATCCCACTATCTCATCTATCATGAGGGATGCAATGCATGCTATGAATGCAAAAAGACCAATACTTAACCAACAATTAACCAAGATAATCTAAAATTAAATACTAACCCGACTCAACTCAAAATTATGGTTCAACCCAATGGTTTAACCGATCGCACCTCAAAAATACAAAATCATTTAATTACTTAAAATTTATTAGAACCAGAACCTCAACTCAATTTTTATAACTCATTTATCAAATAATATCACATCAGTCCCTATGCAAAAATCATAATTCATACCAACACCCAAAACCGATAAAAATTCTTAAGTAATCCCTATAATTCAAAAATTTCCAGAAAATAATTCCATCATTCAAAATTCTAGAAAAATTCCAGTAGCTTCTCCAACATCTAAATAACGTGTGTGCAAAATTTCAGATTAATCCAAAATTATTTGGTCCCCCAAAACTATTTTACAACATTTTGGTTCTGTTTGAACTACTAAAAATCAGTACAGCAAAAATCATCATTAATCCTTCACATTTCGTTACCACAAAATTATCCAAATAATTTTCTCATATTATAGACATCAGGATGGACAACATATAAAAATTTCATAATTTTTCAAGACTTCTAAGATCTTCAAAATAATTTTCAAAACATACATCATCAGAAAACCCTTAACCAACAGCAATGTCAATTCTTAATTTATTTCAGAATCTAAACATTAGAACCAGACTTCAAATTATTTTTCACAGATTCACAACATCCTAACAAACAACATATCAAAAAATCATATTAATATCGAACACCAACTATTTTTAAAAATTCAACAAAAGTACTGAATTTACAGTGATTATGCACAGACAGAATTTTCAAATTAATAATTCAATTAAAAATATAAATCTTAACCTAAAATTCCCAAATAAAATCCTACAGCTAACCTAATATCCCTAGAACAGATGACAATTGCCAAAAATACCAGATCATTAACTTAAACTCCTGAATCAAAGATTAAACATCAAGAACCTCCATAATCACCCTACAACTTTTTAATTATTTTTAATTAATTAAAAATCAAAATAAATCAAAAATATTATTTTCTAACACTCTAAACATCATACAAACACCCAACAACACAAATCATACCATGAAGTTGGAAGAAATTGAAAGAAATTGAAGAAAACCTCAAAATATCCAAACTGCCAGAATTGAGAAGCCCGAAACGACAGGCTTCGATTCACGTTGTCCCGCCGAACGACGCACTCCGCACGCCGAACGACACGGCCTCTAGCCCGCAGCTCCGAGCCGAACGACACGCTCCCACGCCGAACGACACCAGCTATTCCGCGCTCGCACTGACCAAACGACAGTGCTTTGTTTTTTACCCAAAAATAATTTTTTCCTCCCCTTTTCTCTCTCTAACGGCACAAAATTTTCTAGGCTTCTAATTGGGTGCCCTAACACCCATATTTATAGTATTTTAGGTGGTAAATTACTAATATACCCTTAAATTAATTTATTTAATTTAAAAATACCCTAAACTCTTTAAAAATTTCAAAAGAAACACCCAACTAACTTATAAAAATTCACAACTAACCCCTAATTCAATTATTTTCAGAATTATTTTAATTAGTTAATTAATTATTTAATTTATTTTATTTTAATTAAAAATTAATAAATACCCGAAAAATTTCTAAAACACAACTCCTAGCAAAATTATACTCAAAATAACCGTAAAGACATCACGGTCACCAAAATGACATCAAAAACAGCAAAACGAAACCCGAAAATTTTTCGACCTCCAAAATGACCAAAATACCCCTCGAAGCCAAAAATACAATATTATACTCAAAACAAACATCTCAACCCCCACATTATGAAAATAAGCACCAAACGTTATAAAATGCACCCAAATATGAATTGAAGGTAAAATTACCAATTTGCCCCTAGACTCCAATTTCCCTAAAAATCAAGGATTTTACAATCTAACCCCCTTAAACAAATTTCGTCCTCCAAATTTTACCCAATAACATACTCATCATCAAAACACTTTTATATTTTAAGTTATACACAAATCCGGAAAGCATAGCTCACTTAGCACATGTTGTTATGGGTGATCAGGCCATAACCCCATAATACTAAGCGTTATAGACTGTTCCAATTTTGCTCCAGGTTATGTTTATTATAAAATCAAACAAAAGCATTTTCTTTTCAACTTCCACTCATCAACAATCATCACAAAAAGCCAAAACTCAAGTGTTCAAGTCGAACCCAAATCAACCAAAACCATTACTAATATAACAATTATCCATATGATACTCATCATTCTACCAACAACCCAGACTTATTCATGAATGACATCCGATATCAACAAATCAAGATTATTCAAAAACGTCTTCCAATAACCAATTTAATAGCAAACTATCATAAATAATGTCAGACAAAACACATATACATTTATGATGTACAAAAGATATAATGATGTAATGATATGCATGCATATGGTGCTATATAAAGACTATTAATAAACTACACTCTAACCCCCTTAAAATGATTTCGCCCACGAAATCAATAACGCACCTGAAGACTCAAACAAATGAGGGTATTTTGCTAGCATAAGTTCCTATGCTTCCCAGGTGCATTCCTCAACAGAATGGTTACTCCAAAGAACCTTTACTGAAGCCACATCCTTTGAACGTAATCGCTTGACCTGACGGTCCAAAATAGCTACAAGCTGCTCCTCATAAGTACAATCATCAGTAATCTCAATGGTCTCTGAAGCCAGAACATGATTGGGGTTCGATACATATTTCCTCAACATCGAAACATGAAAAGTCGGATGCACAGCTGCTAACTCGGGTGGCAAATCTAGTTTGTAAGCAACATCACCGACACGTTCTAGGACCTCATAAGGACCAATAAACCTGGGAGCCAATTTTCCTTTCTTACCAAACCGTATAACACCTTTAAAAGGTGATACTTTCAGAAACACCCTATCACCAACTGCAAACTCAAGATGCCTTCGCTTAAGATCAGCATAACTCTTTTGTCTACTAAAAGCAGTACGGATCCGATCCTGAATTACCGGTACAACCTGGGGATTATACTACAAAAGATCAGGACCCTCAATACGACGCTCACCGACCTCCTCCCAATACAATGGGGTTCTGCACCGTCTACCATACAATGCTTCAAAAGGAGCCATACCAATGCTAGCTTGATAACTATTATTATAGGCAAACTCTACCAACGGAAGATGATCTGCCCAACTTCCCTTAAAATCCAGAACACATAATCGTAGCATATCCTCCAAGGTCTAAATAGTTCTCTCCGACTGTCCATCTGTTTGAGGATGAAAAGCCGTGCTATAATGAAGATCTGTACCTAACCCTTTCTGAAGCTTTTGCCAAAACATGGATGTAAATTGAGCACCTCTATCGGATACAATGGAAACTGGTATCCCATGCAGACTCACAATCCGATTAATATACAACTTTGCATACTGAGACACTGTGTACTTGGTATTAACCGGAAGAAAATGCGCTGACTTGGTCAATCGGTCTACAATCACCCAGATCGAATCATAGCCACCAGGAGTCCTTGGCAACCCGACAACAAAATCCATAGTGATTCTCTCCCACCTCCACTCGGGTAGTGGTAACTCTCTCAGTAAACTGGCTGGCTTGTGATGCTCATACTTAACTTGCTGGCAAGGTAAACATTGAGAAACAAACTCCGCAACATCATTCTTCATTCCTTTCCACCAATACATCTACTTTAAATCTCGATACATCTTAGTAGAACCAGGATGTATAGTATACTTGGAAGAGTGAGCTTCTTTCAAAATCTTTTTCTTTAAATCATCCACTGAAGGCACACACAACCTTGAACCGAACTGTAAAACTCCTTTTTCATCAACCGAGAATTCTGTGGATTCACCTGACAAGACTTTCTGGCGGATCGTTGACAACTCCTCATCCGTATTCTACGCTGAAATTATCTCATCAAGAAAATCAGGTTTGACTGTCATATTAGCCAACAACACACCTCTATCACCTTCAATTTCTTTACCAGACATATGAAAAGTTAAACTATCACCTAGCAGTTGATGTATCTCCTGTATCAACGGTCTTCTGGAAACTGAAATATGGGACAGACTACCCACAGACTTACGACTTAGAGCATCAGCCACAGCATTCGATTTACCCAGATGATACTGGATGCTATAGTCGTAGTCTTCAAGAAACTCTACCCACCTTCTCTGTCTCAAATTCAAGTCTTTTTGAGAGTATACATACTTAAGATTCTTATGATCAGTGAAGATCTCACAAGTAACTCCGTAAAGATAATGTCTCCAGATCTTGAGTGCAAACACAACTGCAACCATTTCTAAATCATGTGTAGGATAGTTTACCTCATGCTTCTTCAGCTGTCTAGAGGCATAGGCGACTACTTTACCTTGTTGCATCAACACACAATCCAGACCAACGCCTGATGCGTCACAATAAACAGAATACCCCTCATTGCCTTTTGGCAACACAAGTACTGGTGCAGTAGTTAATCTTTCTTTAAGAGTAGCAAAACTCTCCTCGTAAGCATCATCCCAAATGAACTTAACACCCTTACGAGTGAGTTTTGTTAAAGGTGCGGCTATTCTGGAGAAATCTTTGACAAACCTTCTGTAATATCCTACTAACCCCAAAAAACTCCGAATCTCAGTAACAATCTTCGGTCTCTGCCAATCCATCACTGCCTCAATCTTCTGTGAATCAACCTGAATACCCTCTGCGGATATAACATGTCCTAGAAAGACAACCCTGTCCAACCAAAACTCACATTTGGAGAACTTAGTGTAAAGCTGATGTTCTCTTAAAGTCTGCAACACCAACTTTAAATGATGCTCATGCTCTTCCTTGGATTTCGAATATATCAGAATGTCATCAATGAATACGACAACAAACCGATCAAGATAAGGACTAAACACCTTGTTCATCATGTCCATAAAAGTAGCAGGAGCATTAATAAGTCCAAAGGACATCACTAAAAATTCATAATGCCCATACCTCGTGCGAAAAGTAGTCTTAGGTATGTCACTCTTCTTCACCCTCAACTGATGATAACTCGACCACAGATCAATTTTGGAGAAAAACTTTTCTCCCTGCAACTGATCAAACAAATCATCAATCCTGGGCAATGGATATCTGTTCTTCACAGTCACCTTATTCAGCTGTCGATAATTGATACATAGCCTCATTGATCCATCTTTCTTTTTCACAAAAAGCACTGGAGCACCCCACGGTGAAGTACTCGGTCTGATATATCCCTTCTGCAACAAGTCATTCAATTTCTCTCTCAACTCCTTAAGCTCTGCTGGAGCCATCCTATATGGAGGCATAGAAATAGGATTGGTTCTAGGTACAAGATCAATGGAGAATTCAATCTCTCGTTCCGGTGGTAACCCCGGTAAATCGTTTGAAAACACATCCATGTAATCTCATACTATCGGGATATCTTCAAGTTTCGCTTCTTCCTTGCTCACATCCCGAATAGAAATAAGGTAGGCATTACAACCCTTTCGCAATAATCTTCTAGCTCTTATAGCTGAAATTAACTGACTGGTTCCATTGATTTTAGAACCATAAAATGTCACAGTCTTGCCGGCCTCATATGCAAACACCACTACCTTATCCTTATAGTTCAAATTAGCTCCATGCCGAGCTAACCAATCCATACCCAAGATGACATCAAATTCTATCACATCTAACGCCACTAGATCCGCAAGAAGTTCAACATTTCCAACTTTAACAACGCAATCCTTGTATACCTTTAAAGATTCTACCTCCTCTCCTAAAGGTGTACGAACGACTAATGGCATTCCCATAGGTTCAGATGTAATACTCAGCCTAGATGCAAAACTAGGTGATATGAATGAATGAGTAGCTCCAGGATCTATCAATATGTGTACATCTAGAGAACAAATATAAAGAGTACCTTGCACCACATTGTTGTCAACTTGAGCCTGCTGATGATTTAGGTTGAACACCCAAGCATAATTCTGGTTTTGGCCCTGATTCAGATTCTGATTTTGGTTCTGACCATTACCTTGTCCCACTGGTTGAACTGCTCTACCATTCTGTTGGTTTCCATTATTTGCAGCACCCTGGTATCCACGACCCTGCTGATACTGTAATATCCCAAAGTGTGCCCTAGAAGTTTTGATATAATTGTTGTTTTATTTGAATTAAAATGTATATGTGTAATTGGAAAGAGAAAAGAATTTAAAAGAGAGTGTATATGTTGTATATATGGAAATATAGAACATATACACAAGTCAAATGTGATGGTCAAAGGAAGAAGATATTTATTTTGTTATTAATGAAATTACTAAAAAGGGCAAGTAAGTGAAAGGAAGTTAAAACAAATAGAAGAGGGTATTTAAGTAATTTCTTATTTTGAAATGCTTGGTGGAGGTTTAAAGAGATGAGAAGTTTGACTTTGCTTCATTTCTTCTTCTTTCCTTTTCTTTTGTTGGCCGGCCATCCTAAGCAAGAGAGAGCAAGAGAGAGTTTGTGTTTAAAGCTCAAAAAAATTGAAGGAGTTTTCAAGTGATTAAGTGGAAATCCAAGAAGTCTCATTATTTTGGTAAGTTCTCTCTTGGTTTCTCTTGTTTTATTTGAAGTTGTGTGTGAGTTTGATTATTAATATTTGAAAGTAGAGTTGTATTGATGGTAGTATGTTGGTGTGTGTTTGATTTAATTGATTATGATGTTGGTATTGAGTTAAGATAAGAAGTTAAGTTGGTGTTGGTATTGGAAGTGTTTGAGTTAAGTTTGTATTAGGGTTTTGAGTTGGTGATTGTTATAGATGTTGAGTTTGATTAATTATTTTTGTTGATCTTCAAGTTGTTTGTGTTTTATGAAGTTAGAGGTTTGGAATACATGATTTTGGTTGGAGGCAGTAGCATCTTGGATGCCACGCCCGTGGCCCTTAAATGCCATGGCCGTGGGGTGTTGAACAATTTGGGCAGAATTGTTTTCTAACCCACGCCCGTGGGGGTTGGGGTGGCCACGGCCGTGGGCTTTAGTTAGTGATGTTGAGTTGTAATTTGTGATCTAAAGGTCTAAGATGAGGTTAATAAGTGATAAATTGTATTGGAATTCATGTATTGTATTTGGAAGAAGGTGATTTGCCCTAATTTAAGAAGTGAAGAATTCTTGGAAGAAGAAGAGTTTAGAGTTGTGTGAGTGTTCTTGAGGTAAGTACAAACTACATGATTGCATATATTCATATAATGTTGAGGTTTAACATCCATTTGATTGTAAATGTGTTAGGAAATCTAATGCATTGTTGATGCTTATGAATAATGTTATGTTTGGTATAATGTGAATGATTGATGAGCAGTTAAAATGAGATGTGAAACCAATGTGATTGGTTCTATTGATGTAAATGATATAATTGAGACATATTTACCTAAATGATGTTCAATGCAATTGATGATATATATATATATTCTCTTGATGAGATATGGAGCCATGATTGTTGGCTAAAATGATAATGATGCCAATGAGATGATTGAGGCATGGTTGCCTAAGTGATGTTGAGTAAATGAGAATGAAATTGATAATTAAATAATTAATGAATTGTGTGTCTAATGTATTATTCCATTTTCAGAGTTTTGTTGTTGGTGGCATGCCTATAGTAACAATCTCTTGAAGTTAGGTTGGGCTTGATCCTTGAAGCTACGTTGGGTTGAAGTTTAGCATGCTTAACTCCCCTTGAAGCTTGGTTGGGTCTAGTCCTTGAAGCCTAATTGAGATGTTACAACCCTTGAAGCTAGGTTGGGTTTGGTTCTTGAAGCCAAGTTGGGTTGATACTTAGCATGCTTTGTTCCCCTTGAAGCTTGGTTGGACCTAAATCCTTGAAGCCTAGTTGGGATAATGATAATGATAAATGAGATAATTAAACCAAAACATTAACTCTGAAAGTTGAATGGCATATTAGAGTCTTTGGGCCCATGCTTGTCTTTGTTTAAATGTGATTTATGAAATGTGAAATGAATGAATAATGAGATTGATTATAATGTGTAAGTATCTTGTTGAGAATGAATGTTTGATATGACATTAAGCAAAGTAAGATGTTGAAGCATAACATTTCTTGTGAATGGTGTATGGCATTGATTGTGTGACATTAGCATTACATTGAAGCATAGTATTATTATAGTTATTACCACTAAGTCGTTGGCTTAGCGCGATTATGGTTTATCGCGCAGGTGACAGGGAAGAACCAGAGAGTTCCTCTAGACCGAATAGAGTCTAGATTTTGAGGTGTTGATAGTGGAGCTTAAAGATCAAAGACTTACTGCCAGACATGTATATATTTTATGTTTCTGTAAAACTTGAAGTTTTGATGTATAAGTATTTGTAAATATTTGTTATATTTTCCGCTGTGTTTTGAAATAATATTTTATTTATTGTATTTTATAAATTTCTTTTAATGTTTGAAATTTAATCACATTATTGAAGGGAATTGTTTGTATGTCTTATAAACTGTGGCATACCTATATTCAGTATACGTATATTACGATCGTATTAGCATGCTATGTACGTATACGGGGTATAGGGCTGTTACAATTATTTTGGTATCAGAGCCTAAGTTTGAGATTCTCAACCTAGGTGAATTGTAAGAAAAAAAATATTTTGATTTTAAAAGTGGATTTTTGAGTAAAATACATGTTTTGGTATGGCAGTCTTTGATCTTTAATGAGGAATATTCTGCTGTGTTTGCAGATATAGGTAGTAATGGAGTCCCATTCACGTCAGACTGTAGAAGGAAGTGCTGAGAGTGTAGCTCCAGGAGAGAGTAGAGATGGAGCTAGAGTTGATAGAGTTAGTGAGACACCTGTTTCTGTGCCAGAGAGATCAGCTGCAGAGGAGGGTCCGCCGGGTTGGTTAAGGCATGTGATAGAACTATTGAGGCCAGCTCCAGTGCATCCCCCACCACCACAGCCTCAGGTTCCGGTAAGACATTATGACAAGTTGAGAAAATATGGGGCTGAAGATTTCTTAGGCACTACCGATCCTGCAGTGGCTGAGCAGTGGTTGGATAAGGTGCAGAGGATATTCATTCAGTTGCAAGCCACTTCAGATGAGAAATTTGACTATGCCAGATCTCTCCTACAGAAAGATGCCTATGACTGGTGGAAGACGGTTCCTCATGCCATGGATGATCCACCTACACTATCTTATAGTGATTTTCTGAGGGAGTTCGAGCAGAAATATACTCCGAGGGAGTATAAAGATATTAAGAAGATGGAATTTTTGAATTTGAGGCAAGACAACCGGACGGTGACAGAATATGAGATTGAGTATATCCGGTTGAGTCGTTATGCCGGGGGAATTATTTCTGATGAAATAGATCAGTGCAGAAGGTTTGAGGAGGGATTGAGGCCCTCTATCATGTGCATTGTGGCTGGTTCTCGGTACCAAGATTTATCTCAGCTAGTTGCAACAGCTAGAAGTATGGAGAGAGCGCAGAGCATTTCAGCAGCTGCTAATGAGGAGGAAACTAGAGTAAGGAGACCCCAGTTTGAGGCAGGGTCTTCATCTGTGAAGAGGGGTAGAAGAAGTTTTGTTCCGAGGATCAGTAGGAGTCAAAGGCAGTCGGGCAGATCAGTGTAGTATCAGAGACAGAGGCTGAGACTGACAGTCTCTGTAGCTAGTGCCCCGACTCCCGTGATGCAAAGGTCTACTCCACCTGTATGTGTTCAATGTGGTAGGCCCCATGGAGGTGTTTGTTGGAGGACTGGTGTATCCGGAGTATGTTATAGATGTGGGTCACCAGATCATTTTATTAAAGATTGCCCTGATATGCAAGATGATAGGCAGACTGATACTGCAGTTTCTCGACCCAGTGGCAGCAGAGGTGGTCGAGGGGGCAGAGGTTTCAGTAGAGGTGGTAGACCCGGGTTTAGTCAGAGAGGAGGATCTTCATCCAGAGGTAGTAAGCTAGATGAGGCCGGATCTTCTTAGAGGGTATATGTGATGCAAAGGCAGCCAGATGCTTCAGCAGTTATAGCGGGTACATTTTCTTTATTTGGCATTTTAGTACTTGCTTTGATTGATCCAGGATCTACTCATTCATACATAAGTGCATCTATCTTGCCCGTGTCTGAATTGCATTCAGAGTCCTTAGGATTTGATGTCTTAGTGACCAATCCTTTAGGACATAGTGTTGTGGTGAGTAAGGTGCATTGTGATAGTGCTGTTGTGGTGCAAGGTGAGGAGTTTCTTGGTGATTTAATTGAAATGCCTTTTAAAGAATATGATTTGATCTTAGGCATGGATTGGTTGTCTAAACATGGGGCTATGGTAGATTGTCAAAAGAAATGTGTCACCTTGAGAACCAGTGATGGTAGGAATGTGATAGTATCTAGTGAGCAGAGACAACTTGCATCCTTGATTGTATCAACTGTAACAGTTAGAAAGTTGATTAGAAAAGGGTGTGAAGCTTATCTTGCTCATGTTGTGGATACTAGGGTAGTGGGTTCTCAACTTGATAAAATACCCACAGTTGCAGATTTTCTGGATGTGTTTCCTAAGGAGTTGCCAGGGTTACCCCCTGAGAGAGAGGTTGAGTTTGGTATCGATTTGTTTCCTGGTACCACTCCCATCTCTATCACCCCTTATCGAATAGCACTTGCTGAATTGAGAGAGTTGAAGGTGCAGTTGCAGGAGTTGTTGGATAAAGGATTTATTCGCCCTAGTATTTCACCGTGGGGAGCTCCTGTGTTGTTTGTGAAGAAGAAAGATGGTACTTTGAGGTTATGCATTGATTATAGGCAATTGAACAAAGTGACTATTAAGAATAAATATCATTTGCCTAGGATTGATGATCTCTTTGATCAATTGAGGGGAGCAGCGGTGTTTTCCAAGATTGATTTGAGATCAGGGTACCATCAGTTGAGGGTTAGAGCTGAAGATGTTCCTAAGACAGCTTTCCGCACCAGGTATGGGCATTATGAGTTTTTAGTAATGCCTTTTGGGTTAACGAATGCACCTGCAGCTTTCATGGATTTGATGAATAGGGTGTTTAGGCCCTATCTGGATCAGTTTGTGGTGGTTTTCATCGATGATATTTTGGTGTATTCACATAATAAGGAGGAGCATGACAAGCATCTGCGGATTGTGTTACAGATCTTGAGAGAGAAGCAGTTGTATGCTAAGCTGTCAAAGTGTGAGTTTTGGCTTGACCAAGTAACTTTTCTGGGTCATATAGTTTCAGCAGATGGTATAAGAGTCGATCCAAGTAAAGTTCAAGCTATTTTGAATTGGAGTCCACCAAAGTCTGTAACTGAAGTTAGAAGTTTTCTGGATTTGGCAGGCTATTACTGACGGTTTCTGAAAGGTTTCTCTTTGATAGCTACTCCACTCACCAGATTGCTTCGGAAGGGAGTTAGATTTGTGTGGACGGATCAGTGTCAATCTAGCTTTGAGCAGTTGAAAGAAATGTTGACTCAAGCACCTATTCTAACTTTACCCGTGGAAGATAAACCATATGTGATTTATAGTGATGCTTCACATAATAGTTTAGGATGTGTTTTGATGCAAGAGGGTAAAGTTATAGCTTATGCTTCTCGGCAGTTGAAGCCGCATGAGCTCAATTATCCGACACATGATTTGGAATTGGCAGCTATAGTGTTTGCTTTGAAGATTTGGTGACACTACTTATATGGGGAGAAATGTTTTATCTATACGAATCACAAAAGTTTGAAATATTTGGGTGTTCAGAAGGAGCTAAATCTTCGGCAGAGGCGATGGTTAGAATTGATTAAAGATTACGACTGTTTGATTGATTACCATCCTGGTAAGGCAAATGTTGTTGCTGATGCCTTGAGTCGGAAGTCTTTGGCTGGTTTGACTGTGTATTCGCTCTCATTACTTGTTGAGTTGAGAGCATTACAAGCTAGTTTTGAATCATGTGATGATGGTGCATTATTGGCTCAGTTACAATTGAGACCAGTATTGTTGGATCAGATTAAGGAGGCTCAATTGGTAGATGAGAAAATTCAGAAGATTATTTCAGATTGCCAGAATGGGGAGAGCCGAGATTTCTATGTGAAAAATGATGGTAGCCTTTGGTTCAAGGATAGGTTGTGTGTTCCTGATGATGATAGTTTGAGAAAGATTATTTTAGAGGAAGCACATCAATCGGTTTTTGCTATGCATCCGGGTAGTACAAAGATGTACCATGATTTGAAACAACACTACTGGTGGTCTGGTATGAAGAGAGACATAGCGGAATTTATGTCCAAATGTCTCACTTGTCAGAGGGTGAAAGCTGAGCATCAAGTTCCAACAGGGTTGCTTCAACCTTTAACAGTGCCTGAATGGAAATGGGAGAGAGTAACAATGGATTTTGTGTCTGGGTTACCATTGACTCAGAAGAAGCATGATGCTATTTGGGTGATTGTTGATCGATTGACAAAAACAGCTCATTTTCTTCCAGTTAGAATGGATTATTCTCTTGAGAAATTGGCTGAGCTGTATATCAGTGAGATAGTGAAGTTGCATGGAGTCCCAATTTCTTTAGTGTCTAATCGAGATCTCCGGTTTACTTCGAGGTTTTGGAAGAGTTTACATGGTGCATTGGGTTCTCGGTTACACTTTAGTACTGCTTTTCATCCTCAGACAGATGGGCAGTCAGAGAGAGTGATACAGATTATTGAGGATATGATGAGAAGCTGTGTTATTGATTTCTCTGGAAGTTGGGACAGATTTTTGCCACTTGTGGAATTTTCTTACAACAACAGTCATCAATCCAGTATTGGTATGGCACCATTTGAGGCATTGTATGGTAGAAGATGCAGAACGCCTTTATGTTGGAATGAAATTGGAGAGGGCAAGTTAATTGGTCCCGATTTGGTTAAAGAGATTGAAGAGAAAGTGAAGATAATTCGGGATTGGTTAAAAACGACTTCAGATCGACAGAAATCTTATTCAGATTTGAAGAGGAGAGACATAAAATTTGATGTTGGAGATAAAGTGTTTTTGAAAGTATCTCCCTGGAAGAAGATATTGAGATTTGGTCGAAGAGGAAGGTGAGTCCTCGTTTTATTGGACCGTATGAAATTTTAGAAAAAGTTGGACCAGTTGCTTATCGTCTTGCTTTGCCGCCCGAGTTGGACAGAATTCATAATGTATTCCATGTTTCTATGTTGCGGAGGTATAGATCAGATCCATCTCATATCTTGCCAGTTGAATCCATTGAAGTGAGTTCGGATCTGACATTTGAAGAAGAACCAGTTACTATTTTGGCACATGAAGTGAAAGAGTTGAGGAATAAGAAAGTGCCATTGGTAAAGGTTCTATGGAAGAATCACGGAAGAGAAGAGGCAACTTGGGAGAGCGAGCAAGCAATGCAAGATCAGTATCCTCAACTGTTTCAGACATAATATCAGGTAATTTCGAGGACGAAATTTCTTTTTTTAGAGGGGGAGAATTGTAATATCCCAAAGTGTGCCCTAGAAGTTTTGATATAATTATTATTTTATTTGAATTAAAATGTATATGTGTAATTGGAAAGAGAAAAGAATTTAAAAGAGTGTATATGTTGTATATATGGAAATATATATAACATATACACAAGTCAAATGTGATGGTCAAAGGAAGAAGATATTTATTTTGTTATTAATGAAATTACTAAAAAGGGCAAGTAAGTGAAAGGAAGTTAAAACAAATAGAAGAGGGTATTTAAGTAATTTCTTATTTTAGAATGCTTGGTGGAGGTTTAAAGAGATGAGAAGTTTGACTTTGCTTCATTTCTTCTTCTTTCCTTTTCCTTTGTTGGCCGGCCATCCTAAGCAAGATAGAGCAAGAGTGAGTTTGTGTTTAAAGCTCAAAAAAATTGAAGGAGTTTTCAAGTGATTAAGTGGAAATCCAAGAAGTCTCATTATTTTGGTAAGTTCTCTCTTGGTTTCTCTTATTTTATTTGAAGTTGTGTGTGAGTTTGATTATTAATATTTGAAAGTAGAGTTGTATTGATGGTAGTATGTTGGTGTGTGTTTGATTTAATTGATTATGATGTTGGTATTGAGTTAAGATAAGAAGTTAAGTTGGTGTTGGTACTGGAAGTGTTTGAGTTAAGTTTGTATTAGGGTTTTGAGTTGGTGATTGTTATAGATGTTGAGTTTGATTAATTATTTTTGTTGATCTTCAAGTTGTTTGTGTTTTATGAAGTTAGAGGTTTGGAATACATGATTTTGGCTGGAGGCAGTAGCATCTTGGATGCCACGCCCGTGGCCCTTAGATGCCATGGCCGTGGGGTGTTGAACAATTTGGGGCAGAATTGTTTTCTAACCCACGCCCGTGGGGGTTGGGGTGGCCACGGCCGTGGGCTTTAGTTAGTGATGTTGAGTTGTAATTTGTGATCTAAAGGTCTAAGATGAGGTTAATAAGTGATAAATTGTATTGGAATTCATGTATTGTATCATTTTTGGACTAGGTTTTGGAAGAAGGTGATTTACCCTAATTTAAGAAGTGAAGAATTCTTGGAAGAAGAAGAGTTTAGAGTTGTGTGAGTGTTCTTGAGGTAAGTACAAACTACATGATTGCATATATTCATATAATGTTGAGGTTTAACATCCATTTGATTGTAAATGTATTATAATGCATTGTTGATGCTTATGAATAATGTTATGTTTGGTATAATGTGAATGATTGATGAGCCAATAACATAATTTAAAAAAATATTATATTTACTTACTTTTACATCCCAGGGCCGCTGATCATCAAATGACTGCCCTCATGACCTTTTGTGTGCGTGTGGAGGAATAGCTTGAAGTTGGTCGGCAATCAGCCTAAAGTAGCCTCCTATATTAAGTTAGAATTTAACATAAGTTTGGAAAATTAATTTGAATAGGTAATGAAAATATTAATACAATTATAAAAAAAATAATAATAACAAGTAATGAAAATATTAATACAATTATAAAAAGATAATAATAACATGTAATGAAAATATTAATACAATTATAAAAAACATAATAATACTTACGAGTGCCCGTGCATAATCATAGTGTAATCTGCTGCCTCCAGTATATGTGGATGGACCTGCACCATCCACCATACTGGACCTCCTATTCTAAGAGCCAATAACATAATGTGTCTGCCCCTCGGCTAAAGACCATTGGGTCTAAAGATTAACTCATAGCTCATCTTTAAATATGGAAGGATGCTTCCTCTTATCTTTTATTTTGTTTAGCATATCGTTGTAATGAATATTAGCCTTTTTCATGAAGGCAATTCGAACTAAGTTATCAATAGCCTAGTCCTATTAAAAATATTTCTGCAAATAATTAATATGATAAAATTATAAATTAAAGTAATATTTATTAAATATTTAACTATGAAATTTATATTTACCTTAAATTTCTCAAACTAGAAATTCTTCAAGTCTTTTGATATGGCCTTCTAGGTAACTCTTACAGGATCCATTCTCTCCATCATGATCTTTCTAATATGCCACGAGCAAGTCTAGATGACTCTAGCATATAACTGAAAAATGAAAAGTAAATATATAATTTAATAAAAATTACATAAAAATGAAAAATAAATTAATTTAAATAACAAAGAATATATAATTACTTACCTTGGCTTACGGAAACGGTCGCAACCCCTCAATCTCTTTGCAGTTGATGCTATTGCGCTAGCATCACCCATAGTTGCCTTAATAGGGGTCAGGTCATTTTCATGTCATCCAATCTTCTGTGACCATAAAATTATCAACAAGGTGTAGATAAGGTCATCCTCAACATTATCTCATAGTTGTGGAGCCGGTCTGGATGCAATACTTTGATCATCATCATGAACATCTGTCATAGAGATAGATCTACCATTGATGCCTCAACCTTTAGATGATCGACCACTAGATGATGATCTCTCCATTATGTGTTACTTTATGTTGTTATATATTGTTATGAGTTGTTATAAATTATTACGTGTTGCTCAAAATTGAGTTATTTTCTCCTATAAATGGCATTTAAGTGTTATAAATAGTTAATGAGTGTTTATTTGTAGATTTTTATTGTTTACTATAGATTATTATGAGTTATTATAAATTGTTAAAAATTAAGTTATTTTCTAATGTAAATGTGGTTTAAGTGTTATAAATAGTTAATGAGTGTTTATTTACAGGTTTTTATTAGTTATTATGGATTATTATGAGTTGTTATAGATTGTTCAAAATTAAGTTATTTTCTACTGGAAATGTGGTTTAAGTGTTATAAATAGTTAATGAGTGTTTATGTAACACCCCCATATCCAATGCACACACACTACAACCACAACAATGTAGCATAAGTGCACCAAACATAGGGATGCTACGGTTCTCTTAACATTCAAAACACTTTAAAACTTGATACAATACCCTTATCATTATACATTATAGAAAAGTAGATCATTTACTTATAAAACAAAACATATTAGTTATATATATATACATTTAAATATTACACAGCGGAAGTTATAAAATATGTACATATTTACATATTAAACATTTCTTTACAAAATATAAAGAAGTATACATGATTGACAAGTTTGCTATGATCTTTAAGCTCCCAAAATGGATTCTTCAAGGTCTACTCTCACCTGGTCTTGATGAACTCTCGGGTTCAACTCTATCAACTCTATTACCTGCGCGATTAAACACTATCGCGCTAAGCCAACGGCTTAGTAAGATAATCATGAAAATGATATGACTTAGTGCAATGCAATGTCATTTCTCAATCCATATTATACATGTAACATCATATATGCAACACTAACAACATATTTTCGCATTACATATCACATTTCAATATCTTTTCATATACCTCATTAGTATTCATTTAACCATTCATAATCAACACTAAACAAAGACAAGCATGGGCCCAAGACACACTAATATGTCATTCAATTTTCAGAGTTAATGCTTTGGTTTGTTATCACATTTATCAATATCATATACCCAACTAGGCTTCAAGGATTAAGTTCAACCAAGCTTCAAGGGGAGCAAAGCATGCTAAGCTTCTACCCAACTTGGCTTCAAGAACTAACCCAACCTAGCTTCAAGGGTGGTAACATCTCAATTAGGCTTCAAGGATTCAATCCAACCTAACTTCAAGAGATTGTTACACTTATTAGGCATGCCACCAACAACCAACTCTGAAAATGGAATAACACATTATCCACACAATTCATTTATTATTCAATTATCATTTTCATTCTCAATTCTTAACATCATTTAGGCAAACATGCTTTGTTTCTTTCAATCACATCATCATAGCCAATAACAATGGCTTCACATTTCATTTCACAATATAACACTTCATTATTCAAGTGTATATTTATCTCATCCATGATCACATTATATCTCACATAGCATCATTCATAAATATCAACATTTCATTCCACATTACTCATGAAACACATTACCATTCACAATGCATAACATAACATTGTTCAATCTCAACAATGCAAGAACAATTTATATTATTCATAGCTTTAGGATCATCCACAAGTGTTTGATTAAGTCATTCCTTGGTTTAAGTATGTTTAAAATATTTATGTTTAGGTTTAGAGACCAAACTACCTTTGAAGAACCCAAACCATGCAAAAAGAGAACCAAGAAATCAAACAATATCCAACTCATTTGAGGGACACGCCCAGCCCACTTGAGGAACACGGCCGTGTCTCTAAAAATAAAAGAGGCAGTAGCCAACACAAATAAATGACACGGCCGTGTCTCTTCATGGCTTCTGGCCGTGTCACCCATGCACATAACCTTAACCAATTCCAACACTTTTTCAATTGAACCCAAACACAATACACTCCATATAATATATTTCAAATGAATACAATCAATGTTCTAAACATATATTCATCACAAGAATCACTTTACAACCCATTAATATTACATTTAAACACAACCCATCTCAAAACACTAAAATCACCATCCTTCTCCACCTTTCAAGATCAACATTTACCACTTCCAACAACAACACCTATTTAAACTATTAACTTAAAACCAATTTAACACTTGAGAACAAATCATAAACACATCTCATCATCAAATCATCAAACCCTAATTAACTTCCCATACCACTTCAAAAGAAAGAAAGAAATCAAAGGGAAGATCTTACCTTAGTTAAAAACTTCTTGAATCAACACTTGAACACTTAATCTTCCTTCAATTTTGAACTCAACTCATTAAGAACCTCTCTTCACCTCTTGCTTCCCTTTGTCTATGGAGGAGCCGGCCACTTCATGAAAGAAAGAAGAAAATGATGAAGAAACAAAGTCAAAATTTGCTTTTAATCTCCACCAAGTGATCTTATCCAAGCAATTACCAAAATGCCCTCAATCATATAACTAACTTTTTGTCTCATATAAGCCCTTATATGTAATTACACACTTAACACAAAAATATCTCTCTTCCTTTGACTCTTCCTTTGACCCATTTATATGTTATATATATCATCATATACACAACATATACCATTCTCTCTAAACCCTAATTCTTTCCCAAAACACATATACATATACTTTTCTTTTCTCAATTTAAACCAACAACAACAACAACAACAACAACAACAACATACAAAACTTCTAGGGCATGCATAGGGATATTACAGTTTATTTGTAAGTTGTTATGGATTGTCCAAAATTGAGTTTTTTTTTTGTTGTACATGTGGTTTAAGTGTTATAAATAGTTAAGGAATATTTATTTATGATTGTCATTGGTTGTTATGAGTAGTCATGGATTATTATGGTTTGTTATGAATTATTTAGATATTGTTTAAAATTGAGTTATTTTCTTCTGTAAAAGTGTATTATAAATAGTTAAGAAGTGTTTATTTTTTGGTTATTATTGGTTGTTGTAGATTGTTATAGGGTTGTTATGGATTATAATAAATTGATATGTACTTTTCAACACACAAGGTAACAATAACGCCAGAAGGTATGGTGAAACAACCACTCCTTATGGTGTTCACACCTTAATAAATGGCAAGATGACTTCTCCCCATGCATGAACAAACTACTTGCTGTGCCTTTATAGACATGGACTCTTGGACTTTGGACTCGTGGATTGCAAAAGACTAAAAAATGGTAAAAATAAAGATGTATCTAAATCTTAAAGTAACTGATGATGAATATCATGTTTGTATTTGTGTTATACTTAGTTATAATTGTAGATAAATTGTTTAATCTATTTTTAATATGTATTGTTGATGAGTTAAGGCTCGTTTTTCATCATTATTGTGCTTGTTGTTGTTTTACTACTTTGTTGTTGTTATGATTATTATCCTCATCATTATAGTCTTGAGTTTGATATCATTTATGTAGATGTCATGATTATGCTATATTTCTATTGTTATTATGGATGCTCTAAGGTTTATTTTTATTACTATTATACGTATGGTGATTTTATATTTTGATATATTCATACCTTTATTATTGTCATCTCACTTTCATAACATATTCGTACTTGCATATTTTCTTTTACTTTCTTAGAACAATTGTAGTAGGCTTTATCAATGTAATTTTATCTTTTCCTAGAACCAATGTAGTGATAAACGGCTCGTCTCACTGTGACCTTCTTTTAAATTCTCAACACTTCTTTCACTCCATCCCTGAAGGGGCAGAGAACCCATCGTTGTCTCGGCTGTGCTACTAAAGGTTTTGAGGAAGTCGGAATGGGAGAGCACTCATCTTAGGATGGGCTTACTACTTAGATAATTTCATTGTTTATATTGTAATTTTGATCTATCTTTCCACTTTCGATGTAACATGTTTCTAAGGACATTTGGGTTGTAAAGACATATTTCTACATGAGTGGGTGCCTATTTTTATTCACCGATTTTCATTCACATGTACATATCATTGTATATAATGTTCATATTTTTCACTATCATATGTTTATTGTGCTTATTTAAACATTATATTCATAATCATTTATGAAATACTACTAGAATCTAATGGGAGCTCGATTCTAATGAATGGGGCATATAGTATGCTAGGTAATTTCCTACATTCCTCATACGTATCCAACTTTTAAAACCTAATAGATGGGTTGGGGATTCCTAAATAAGAGCAACACCCCTTCTTTCTTGGTCTTCTAAGTGGTGACTCCTTTCTTTAGGTTTAGGCTTATGATCCCTAAAGGCTAGACCCTAAGCAATGATGAGGTTGTGTAGACCCTTAATTTTGGCCCTAAATAAGCTTAGCCCTAATTAAAAGGTACCAATCAAATCCAATCCAATTTTAAAAGCTCAAATCGGATTGGTATCAATTAAAAGCCTAATTAAAGCCTTGAACCAAGCCCCATTCAACTTAAAAGAAGCTGAATCATTGAAATGGTGACGAATTGGCCATAGCCAAGGCCAATTCCCCATGAGCCTTAATTTTGGGCATTTTTGTTGGTTTTAAGTGTCCTAATTGGGTTTAAACTCAAATTCATTCATATATGCAGTAGCTTTTCTAAGAAGATTTGCATTGTTTAATAAAAAAAACCTAGTTGTGCTCTTGCCTGTAAATATAAGGCAATTAGGCAGTATCAAAGAGAGTCGGTGATTACCAATAAAACAACTAATATCACAAAAAAAAAGAAGAGAGAGAAGGTAAAAGACAAAGGAAGATAGTAGCCAGAATATCCATTGATCCTTGGATTATTGAAGCATCAACCAAAGCTTAATTTGATCCAGGCAATAGCACCATTCTAGCTTCAGCTTCTATAAGGTTGTGGTGTTCAAATAAATCATAGTTTAATTAATTTATCTTAGTGGAGCTAACAACGCAGGTACAACCTTATTAACCAATTCAATTGAATTTGTTGATTATCTTCAATACTTAACCAGTTGTGTTATTGAATTCTAAATGTGATTTTGCAAATTCTTTATAGTAAACTATAGATTTGGTATTAAAATTAACCGAAAGATCAATTGCATATTTTAACCATATTTTTGTGAATCTAAAACCCTAACTTCATGATAAGACTTTTACTTGATAACCAGAATCCTAGCTTTAAGTTAAAACCCTAAGTTCATACTAAAATCTTAAATTGTGTGATAAAATCCTGATTCTACAATCAAACCCTAATTCTACAATCAAACCCTAATTCCACAACAAAATTCTATATTATAAATCGTTTACCTTTCGGAGGCGCTGCCCCCTTGACCCCCACTCGCTAACCAACTAGCGGGACTGCCGTGTGTAGCACACACTATATTTCATTAGGGGTTAATATTAAGATTTGCATTATGGATTATATTTTTTGTAATTAATCGTAACTTCCTTTTAGTTTAACCTTAATTTTATAATTCTTTGTATGATGATTTATATATTTGATTGCAATTTTTATATAGATTTTAAAGATGTAAAAGGCATATTTTCACGTTGTGGGTACCTTATTTATTTTAATTATTTATTTTATTTCTAAGGATTTTGAACCATTGTAAATGATATTTTTCCATCAATTAGTGGGTGTCTTATATTATTTATTTATATGGACATTGAAATATTGTAAGGACATATTTTCATCTTTATATGAATGCTCATTTTATTTATTTGTTTGCTTAATTTATAATATGATGATTATTTATTTTTATAATTGTACGTAATATGAATAATATTATAATAATATAAAATTTTAATAATATTTAGACCTGAAAAGGAGGATGATTCCAATAAATCGGACATTATAGGGATGTTGGGTCACTTCTCACCTTCCCCATACGTATCCAACTTTTTAAACCCAAGTAGGGGTTGGAGATTTCTTAAGAATCGAGTCATCCATCATTTTTTATCTTTTCTGTTCGTCCGGGTGGCAACTCTAAATTTGCAGAGTTTAGGTCTGTATTCTCTAAGGTCCAGAGTCTAACAGTGTCAAAATCGCAAGAATCATTCTACTGAAAGTGGGGGCAAAAATCTCGACTCACAGGTTGCTAAGAGTAGGAGCCATACCCCTGGCTCACACAAGGTTGGGTAGAGGTGTAATGTAGTCCAGATGTCCATTTAAGTGTAAAATTACCATCTTTATCTTCATCGGTGTCCATATATGTTAAAGTTTGAGTCTTTAAGTGGTTTAACAAGTTCATTTTTATTTCAGGTTATATTTTAGTGTATTAGCAACATTCTATCACCCTATATTAGCAATATATAACCAAAGAAATAGAGAAGCAAAAGGAAGAAGAGAAAAATAATAAAGACTATACTAAAATAGAGCATAAAGCATCAACCATCAAGAATAGAAGGAAAACACTAGAACATATATAAGCAAGAAAACAAAGAAAAAAAGGATAGAACACGATATCTCCGTCGTTGAAAAAAGGATAGAACACGATACCTCCGTCGTTGGTTCCTCCTTTCGTTAAAAGATGAAGAGAACATAGGGAGGTACTTAAAGATATGTATTCACCTCTCCAAGATTCTTATTCTTTTGAGTTGAGTGAAAAGTTTTTTTTGTTGATCTTTGGGGTGACTAAAATAGTGGATGCCCTAATAAATTTTGGATATTTACTATAGAATACAGTATTAAAACATTTATTTTCATTTATTAAATTAGAATATTAAAAAACTATTTAATTTTGCTATATTTGCATAAACATAGGAAAATATAGCGCGAAAGTAAAATGGTCATTGCATATGGAAATTCGCCTAAGCAGTGGTGAACTCGCCATGAAATAGAACCATTTTTGTTGTTTGCCTAAAACACAGTATTAAAACATTTATTTTTCATTTATTAAAACAAAGTGTTAAAAACTATTTAATTTTTTCATATTTGTATAAACACATGAAAATATAGCATAGAAGGAAAATAGCCATTGCATGTGAGAATTTGGCTAGGCAGAGGTGAACTCACAATTGCTCATGGAAAGTTTGCATGAGCAATAGCGAATTCGCCATTACTTATGGCAAAATTTCCAAAGGCAATGGCGTTTCTCCATTTGCAACCTTCTTTCTCCAATTTTTTAGGATGTTAATTAAGCCTTGGTTCTAAGTTGATAATTTTATGAGACAAAATTAATGAATTAATGTCATAAAATGTTTAATAACATAAATCAATTAAAAATACAAAATAATGAAAATCAAGGAACAACCATAAGTACAGGACCATTAAAATCCCGAGATAAAAACCACAAAATAATTGATGTTATCCACTAAACTATATTAAGATATGCTCAAAAAGTTAAAAAAATTAAATAAATAATCAGGGCTTAAAAAGCATACTCGCACCATTGGTTCCTTCAATTTCCTGCTTTGGTTTGGTGAAGCTCAAGCCCGATCTAAAGCACCAACACACTCCCTTTGCTAATTTAGTCTAGAAGTCTACTTTAAAACGGTCCTTGATTTTGAGGTTCTCCAATATTATTTTTGTGTTTTGAGAGTTAATTTTTTTCTTTGTATATTTTTTACTTGCACTCTAACTCTTAGAGTCTTCCCATTCCTTTTCAAATCGTTCTTGTTCCTTTTTCAATTATTCTCTCTTGCTATCTATTTTCCCGTTGTACAAACCTTTTAATCTTCCTCAAATGTTCAAATCAATTTGACCCAATATTTCTCAACCATCCAGATTTTCAGAGTTGCCAATTATTTTTTACAAATAATGGGCGAAAAATATTCAACAATCTGCACAATCCCATGATCTAGCGAAAAGGGGTTAAAAAAAATGAGCAATGGCGAGTTCACCATTGGTTGGTGAATTATTTTTTTTCCCTTCTTTTGCATGTCAATTTTTTTCTTAGGCCAAGCCTTTATTTTAGATGAAAGAATTGGGGTCTGCAGGTATTCCAGGTTTTGACACAAATTTAGGAAATTTATTCTATTAATTTATTGACTTGTACAACCGAGTTAAAAGATAATCACTAAAAAGGAAAAATACCTCTCTTCACAATCTAAGAGTTACATCTAGCTCATTGTTTGCACACACATTATTTTTTAAGGAGAGAAATCATTGAAACCTTTTTTGTGTTAGTTTTTTCTTCTAAAAACTAATATTTTTATAAGAGAATGTACAAATAAGCCTTCAAAATTACCGTAAATATACATATTAAAGTTTAATATTTGTTTTTACTCATTTATGCTTAAAATTTAGAAAAAATCAACATTTGGCCTTTATTTTAATAGTGAATTTAACTATGTTAATGTATGAAGAATAATTGGATCCCACTTATTTATTTTACTATTAAAATAAATTAGTAGGACCCAAAAATTAATATAAAATTTTAAAAAAAATTTTAAATAATAAAAATAAAAATATCAGTTCACAATCCACTGATCATTTTCCCCAAATCACTAATCCTCTTCTCCTTCAAAAATTTCCAGTATTTGTTAATTCAAGAAATAAAAGCCTCAAGATCAAGAACAAAATTTTCATAACTAAATGGACTATAATTTCTTAAGCCAACTCCAACAATTTGACCCATTTTATACACAAAGAAGAGGGGTTATAAAAAATACATGCTCTGATTGTGGATTCAACACTACTAAGATCAACAATTTGGAGCTGCCCAAACCTGTCAAACACACTAACAATCAAACAAACAAAAAATGGGTGTAAATAGATGGTAGTAGCATGTTAGAGATGCCTGCTTTGTTCCATAATAGCATTCAAAACATCATAACAATTCCAGCAAATGCATTGAAATAGGGTCATTAAATAAGTATCGCATCTTCCCTTCTACACTATTCAACTATACAATAACAAACACATAAGAATCCAATTTAAAAAAGAAACATTATTTAGCTACAATATCATTTACCCCCCAAAAAATAGAAAGCGAGATTGATTTCATACAGGCTTTAGGTAATAGTAAAAAGGAGAAGAACCCATAAATTTTTTCGTTTCAAAAGAATTTCATCTGCCAATGGTCCTTTATACGAGTTGGATTGGTAATCAAAGGGTGGGAGTTGAGGCAGAGAAGCATCAACAGTGGTAGTGGCAATACCATTAGATGGAGTTATAGAAAAAAAAAAAGCAAAGAGATGATCTTGTGTAATAATGAAATAAATTGGATTTGGGTTGCTATGCTATTTTTTTTTTTAAGATTTGAGTCTAAAACGCTATAGCCAAAGCCAAGAGACAAATAAGAGAATCGTAAGATTATGATTGTGAATTGATTTTTTATTTTAATTTTATTATTTAAAAATATATTTTTAATATTGTATATTAATTTTTAGGTCTCACTAATTTATTTTAATAGAAAAATAAATAAATGAGACCCAATTATTCTTCATATATTAATTAAGTTAGGTTCACTGTTAAAATAAGGGCCACAATGTTAGCTTTTTTTAAATGTTGATTATAAATGAGTCAAAATAAATATTAAACTTCAATTTGCACGAATGCAAAAACTTTGAGTATTTATTTGTATATTTTCTCTATTTTTTTCTATAAAGATTATAAAAATTTTGCATAATATATTTTTTATAAACTATCTTATCTTTAAGGATATTACATAAATCTTAGTATAATATTTAATTTTATTTAATAATTACTAGAATATTTCAATTTATTTACTAATTACTTTATAGCTATTTTTTTATTGGACTTTATAGCTAATTAATGTTTAATAGAATTGGATTTCTATATCTATTATAGAAGTACTCAACTTTGACCTTCTAATTTTAACATGTAATGTAGGAGTGTGCATTGACTGAGTTGGGTCAAGCATTAGCTCTACCTTAGTTTTAATTAAACTCGAGACTGACCTTGTTGCTTGTAGCCAGGCCAATGGCCCAAGTGGCTTGTGGTGTACTCAAACCATTTGGGTTCCTAGGTTGGGCTACTCGGGTCAAAGAGCACAAACCATAGAGAGCAAATTACAATAAGAAAGTATGAAACATAGAAGCTTTTAGGACAACCTTATCTCTCTCTTTACCACCTCTATACTCCAAATCTTCAATCCCTTAAAACACCACCATGTCTTGTTATTGAAATATTACAAATGAAAAAATAATCAAATACTCACAAAAAAAAAAACCTAAATAGAAAACTCAAAATAAAAAGAAAACTATCACAACCACAAAAAAGATAGAGAGAGAGGTCGAGGGATAGGCAAAGTGGCATTGACATCAAAGATTTTGAGAACAGAGAGGTAGACTAACAAGAGATTAAGAGAGAGAGAGAGAGATAAAGAGATCCAAAGAGAGAGGCAAAGAGAATACAAAGTACAGACAAATAAAGGCCGAGATAATTATGGTAGCAGTTATTTGGGAACTATGACCCAGATCATGTGTCTAAAAAATAAAGGTCAACATGTAATTAAGATTGGGCATAAGAGTCTACTCTTGATTTCTTATTTTTGAACAAGCTCGAATCAATAATTATGGGCCTGAACTAGAATTAAAAATATATATTATTTATTATTAATAAAATTATTTTTTGTTATATTTATCGTTATTGTTATTATTATTTAAAAAATAATATTATTTGTTTTAACAAGTATTACTTAAAAATTAATGTTATAAAAAAAAACCATAAGTTAACTGCTCAATTTCATGAAAAAATATAGATAAATTCAAAAAGAAAGAGGAAAATAAAAATAATTTGAATCGACAGATTAGTTCGAACCAAACTAAATTGGCTTGTACTATATGGGGCTAACCCACAATAGGACTGACCCTTTCTATTAATGGTTTAAGTTCGACCAAGCTACAAACTAAAATTAAAGGACTTAATTAATCAGCTTGTAGCCATGGTTAAGATAAGCAAAGCAGCATTGGTGAGCTTTAACCGCCATAACTTACGAGAGGCTCAAGGGAATTGGAGAGGATCATAAAGGTGAGGCAACAATAACAGTGAGAGAGTGTGTGAACTGTAAAGTGAAAAGTGACAGAGAGGAGAGGCAGAGTAGAAGGATAGCATAGAGAAAGAAGTGAAGAGTCTGATAATTCTTAAAATTTTAACTATATAAATATAAAATTTTTTATATATTCGGATCGAACCAAATGAATCCGAGTATTTTGAATATAAACCCATAATGTAATCTAAAAATCAATTTTTCTAAAATATTAAATTCAAAACCTAGTCTAATTTAAATTAGCCCAACTTGATATTTAGGATGGTTTGGATTGTCCGAGTCTTGAATTTTGTGAATAGCCCTAATGTAATGTGGATTAACAATAGAGGAAATTACACCATATATTATTATCCAATTTTTATTTTTAATTTTACTGCTCTTACTTTTAATTTTTATTTTTTCCTTTTTTATATTTACCTTTTATTAACTTTAATTTTTAAAAAATACCTCAACTTCCTCTTTTTCCTTCTCTTGCTTTTTCTTTAGAACATACCTTACAGTTTTCTTTTCTTTTAATTAATTAAATCATTTGATTTTCATCCTTTCCTCTTCAAATGTGTGTGTATTGTTTGTTGTGCCTATTTATTCCACATCGAAAGATGTGAGATTTTTAGAGGGGACTTTTTGCTATATAAGGGATCCCTCCCTCCCTTAGTTAAACAATCCCTAAAAATTAAGTCTTTTATTTTATAAAGCTTAATTTTATTTTTCTTTCTCTTTTGTATTTTTTTCTTTGATATTGGTAAAATTATTTTGGTGGTGTCCGAGGACATAGACAAAATTGGCCGAACCTCGTTAAATTATAATTTTCTCTTTATTATTTATTTAATAACTATTATTAGGTATAGTTATGGTGGTATTTTGTGCTATTAATTATATGTATAGAAAAATTCTAAGAAAAGACTTGGTATTTAAGCGTGTCCATTGTGATCCACCTCTTTTTTCTGAAAATTTTTATGGTATAATTATTGGTACTATTATTCACACACTATATATATTATAGGTAGAAAATAATCTAATTTTCACAATAATTGATATCAGATCCAAGGTTTTCTGAGTATGTTTTATGATTACAGCCTAGTATGATCTTCCACATCAGAAAAATTTTCTTAAATTATTGACATTATGCATTTGTTAGCTATTAAATAATATTTGAAGCATAGATGAAAAATGACTCAGGTATATCATCCACTACAAAAGAGACAGCGTCTACTTCGTCAATTTAGTCAAGGACTGCTGTGTCAAATACTAATTTTCAATGGAGATTTTTATGGTATAGGCCATTCTAGTATGTAGCAAAGTGAGGTTCTAGACGCTCTCTTTCAATAATATCTAGACATTGCTATTAAAGAAGAGAAACCAGAAGATATTGATGAAAAAATTGAAAAACCATCAATCGTGTGGCATGTGGTACAATTCGATCGTGGCTTTCTAGATAATAGAAATTTGCTTTCTCTAAGGAAGTTTCTGTAAGTAAATTGTGGAAGGCAGTAGAGGAAAATTTTTTTAAACAAAAGGAATCAGAATAAGCTTCATATGAAGAAGAGATTATTTCGCTTCACTTATGTTTCTGGTACCACCATGAATGAACATATCACCAATTTTAATTAGATGGTAGCTGATTTGGTGAATTTGAACGTGACTTTCAAAGATGAAGATTTAGCTTTAATACTATTTGGGTCCCTGCCAGAGGAGTTTAAGTTTCTTAAAATAACTCTACTCCATGGAAAGGCTGAAGTGACTCTCTCTGAAGTAACTGTTGTATTATACAGTTATAAATTATGAAAGAAAGACAAGAAAGAGAGTTCAAGTGGAGTATTATAAGTATTGATAGTGAGAGGTCGCTCTTAAAGTAAAAAGAGAGAAAAGAAGAAAAGATCAAAATCCAGATCAGCTAAAGATGAATGTACCTTTTTTTTATGGAGAAAGGACTTTGAAAGATAGATTGTCCTAAGCTGAGAAATAAAAACAAATATGATAAAGGGAAAGCTGTCGTGAATTCAAATGTAGCTGAGCGTGATGGTGAAAACTCAGACCTTTCATTAGCTGTTGTGTCATCAACAAGCTCTTCTAGTGTGTGGCTGCTTGATTTAGGTTATAGCCATCATATGTGTCCTAATCGTGATTGGTTCTTTAACTATAAAGAACTAGAAGGTGTAACTATTTACGTAGCAAATGATGGTCCATGTATGATATAAGGGATTGATTCAATCTAATTGAGGAATCGTGATAGATCAATCAAGACTCTGACAAATGTTCGATATGTACGAGTTTGAAAAAGAATCTCTGTGGGAGTCCTAGAATCAAAGGACTTCATTATAAATACAATAGATGGAGTAATAAAAATTATCTCTAGTGCACTAGTGATAATGAAAGAAATAAGAAAGAATAATAACATATATTACTATCAGGATAATACAATTATTGGAACAGCAACAACAACTTTTAGCAATGATCAGGAGTTGGAAGCAACCAAATTACGGCATATGCACTTGGGGCATGCTGGCAATAAATTCTTAATCCTTTTGTCAGATCAAGGATTACTAAAAGGAGAGCAACCTCAGAAGTTAGATTTTTGTGAGCATTGTGCCAAAAGCATGTAAACTAGAGTAAAGTTTGGTACTGCAATCCATGATACTAAAGGTATTTTAGACTAATTTACTCAGATGTGTGGGTCCTTCCAAGACAGTTTCAATGGGAGGAAAGCACTATTTTATAACTTTTATTGATGATTTCTCTTGAAGAGTATGAGTGTATACTATGAAAACGAAGGATGAAGTATTAAGAGCTTTTCACATATAGAAAAAGATGGTGGAGAGTATTGTAGACCCTTAATTTTTTACCCAATCCGGACCAATATATTTTATTTAGTCCGAAATGATTTTTGTTGTCTAATTGGTCCAAAATAATTTTTATTAAATAATTTTTGATTTAGTAACTAATTTTTATTAATAAAAAATAAAAATAAAAATAAAAATCGAAGTCGAAAAAATCAGCGACGAAAAAATCGTCGCGCTAGCGAAATAGTTTTTCTATTTAGCCCGCAGGAAAATCTTGCGGGCGAGTTGCTCGTAGGCCCACTGGGTTCCTCGATGCCGCAGATTCCTGCGGCAAAATTTTTTATCCAGCGCATTTTTTCCAGCGACAATTTTTTTTTTGACAGCGCAATTTTTTCCGATGCAAAATTTTCGAAACCTAATTCAATTAGGTTTTGATTTCCTTTTCTTATTAATATTATTTGTCGTGATTAATTAGGATTATACATAGAAAAACCTCTATAAATAAGGACCAAAGGCAACCAAATTGGAGGAGGAAAAATTTTCACAGTAGCTTTGAGAATTTGAATCCGAAAGTGAAGTGGAAAAGCAATAATTGAATTCAATTGATTTTTAAGAAGCAGAAACACGATTTAAGCAATTCAAAGGCAAAAAAAGGCTTGTCTTTGGAGCTTGTTCATCCAAGAAGAATTATTTTTGGAGGAATCATAAAAAAAAGGTATGTATTAAATTCTTTGTTTTTTATACAGTAGCTAAATTTTCCTTTGTTCTTTTAATTCAAAAATCCCAGAACCTTATCCCTTTTGTTCAAAGTTAAAAACATTAATCCGTTGCTTTATTTCCCAAAGAATTTAAAGTTATTAATTTTATTTCTTCAAAACCCCAAATTTCCAATTTACTTTCCAAATTATGTAAACTCTTAAAACATATTCTGTTTCTTATAAAAAAAACCCTAAAATACTTTTTCCAATTATATAAATCTTTTTTATTTATAAAAACCTTAATTTGTTTGGTTTAAACTTATAAAATCTCATGAAATCATCAAATTATTTTTCTAAACCCTAATTCAAATTCATCACCCGAGACCCAAATTCTAAAATACTAAAACCCTAATTCAATTTCTAAACCTAAAATAATATACTCTAACTCCTTTAAAACCTTAAAACCTAGCTTTTTCTAAGCCCTAATCCTTTAAAATATTAAAAACCATAAAAATATAAATATTTTAAAATTACACAGTAGCTTAATATCACAATTTAAAACCACAAATCAAAACAATTTCACTGTGTCTAAAACCCTAGTTTCATGATCTCACCATTCAAATATTAATTTAGTTAATCAAAGAGTCTTACCAACCTTTTAAAACATAAAACTCTAATCTATTTTAATTCCATAAAAAGTCACAGTAGCTATAATTGGACTTTTATTTGCTTTATTTAATTCTATACTTGATTATGCTTTAATTTATCTCTTGTGCTTTAATTTATTTAATTTCAATACTTGATTTATTTAATTTATCATGGATGGATGTTTATTTAATATTTTGATTAATAGCTTTGATGAATGATTTATTTATAATGAATGATTATTTACTTTTATCAAGTAATTTAGATTTCCAAAAGTTGTAAGAGGTATGTTTCCACTGGGTGGGTACCTCATTAGTTAAACATCATGTAATTTAATTTGCTTTTCTATTTTAGAACCTATGTAAAGGGCATGTTTCTACCTTTTGGTGGGTGTCCTTTTTAGGCATGTGATGTAAGGACATGTTTCCATCCTCGGATGGGTCTCCATTTATTTGTTTTGTTTGGACATTGCTTTGATTTTAATATAATGATGCTTTCTTTAGATTATTGTGTGTAATATGGATAATGTTGTTATACTTAAGAATTTTATAATATTAAGACTTGTAAAGGAGGCCGGTTCCAATGAACCAGGCGTTGTGGGGGTGCTGGGCCATTTCTCATCTTCCCCACATGTACCCAACTTTCTGAACCCATTAAGGGGTTGGTAATTCCTTAGGAATCGAGTCATCCACCCCTTTCTTTTTCCTGGCCCGTCCGGGTGGTGACTCCATTTTCTCTGGACTTAGGTCCGTGTTCTCTAAGGCTCTGAGCCTAAACAGTGCCGAAATCGCAAGAACCATTCCACCGGGAGTGGGGGCGAAAATCCCCACTCACAGTGGCGACTCCACTGGGGATAAGAGAAGTTGATTCCGTTGGTCTTTATATTATTCTATTCTTTCTTATAATGATATTATCCATTTCTTCATCTTAGATTGCATCGTGTTCGTGAGTTAGGACGCCCGTGTTGCCCATGTTATGTTATGTAAGGGATACCATACTTTCACTCAAGGTATGGAGATCAAGCATGGCATAACCACTCATAGCCTCGTACCATTTGGTATATACTTGCTATGGAAACCTAAGCCTTTTAACCCAAAGACTAAAGCTCATGCAATTGGCCTAGTTACTTTCCTTAGGTTTTGCCCCAAATGCATGTTGTTTGACTATGGTTGGTTTATCTTAGTCTAAATCATGGCTTATTTGGTTTGTTCTTTTTCTAATATGATCTTAGTATATTGTAAGCTCAAAATAATTTTTTTTTTTAAAATCAAAAAGACCAAAACTATTTTCAAAATTTTTCAAGATGGTCTTTGGAAATAAGACTTTTCTAAAACAAATCAAAGATTCTTTGGCCCATGGCTCAAATACTAAGCCCAAAATCCATTTTTCTAAAATCTTTTACAATGGGCTTAGAAACAAAACTACTTTCACCCAACCTTTTCTTACAAAGAGCTTGCAAAAATATTTAGGTCAATTATGAAATACCAAAAATCAATTGTGGGCCTAGTTTACACTAAGAATAAATTAACCATGGGCTTGTTTTTGGCATGAGCCATCAGTTACCTTTTTCAAGTGAGAAATCTATCTATAATAAACCTCTTAATTTAGTTTTAATCCAATGTAGCATAAAATCTACTATAGTTGGTTGAATGGATTAAAACCTAATTAATGGGAATTATTATAAGCTGATTTTCATTTTCAAAAATATAACTATTGGTTGAAACGTCCGAGGGAATTATTCGAAAGCAAGATACCCCATGTTGGTATTTTGTTAACCATATACCTAGGAAAAGGGACTTGCCATTCGTGTGTGGATGTTATAAGGTTGGAAGGAACGTCCTATTTATCCTTATTTGTTGATTGTTTGTGCATACATGCATACATGCATACATTTGCATCTCATATCATTGATCCTCTCTAGCTCACAGCCCTGGATTACGATAGTTCAAAAGCTTACAATAATCCGACCTACACCGGAGACGAAGTATCTAGCAACGACTTAATCGCTTGCTCACTAAAAACAATGGAGCCCGAACAAATTCAAAAGATGGAGGATGAGGCCCTCAATGCCAAGATGGAAGAAATCAAAGAGGCCCTAGCTGAGACCATGAAGAACCAGTTGACTGCAATATTAGAGAACCATGCCGAGGCATCTGCTAGCACTAAGAAACCAAAGGACAAAGGGAAGACCAAAGTTAGTGAAGTGGTTTTTGATGATGAAAAGGTAATCATTAATGATGATGATGATTGGGCACAATACTACCAAGATGTTCAAGAGACGAAGAAAGAACCGAAGGCTGTCGAGAAGGCAACTATTGAAAAGACCGAAACATCTGATGTTGAAAAGATGATTGCTGATTTAGAAAAGAAATTTGAGAAGAAGCTGAAAACCGAAGAGATGTCTGAGATCGACAAACTATTTGAACAAGATGAAGAGGTCCCTTATAAGTTCAAGATGCCTTCCTTTGCTAAGTACAATGGCACCAGAAATCCCCATCTTCATGTGAAGCAATACATCACTACCATGCAGTTTGCCCGAGTTACTAAGGCTCAAACCCTAAGGTACTTTATGCTCTTATTGGACCCTGTTGTCCAAAATTGGTTCAATACCTTAGATGGTGGAACACAAAAGAGTTGGGATCTACTTTACAAAGTCTTCATCCAACAATATGGATATAATGTTGAGTTGGAAGTTACCTTGATGGAAGTGGAGTCCATTAGGCAAAGGCCGAATGAGAATTTTATAGATTATGTCAAGAGATGGAGAAACAAGGCCGCTTTACTTAAGAAGAGGCCCGATGAATCCGATCAAATAAGGATGATTGTGAGAGGAGTGTTGCCTAATCTTCATGAGAGGATGTCTCATACACTCATCCATGATTTCAAAGACCTTCTCCAAGCTGGTTTGCAAATTGAAGAATGGGAGAGGGAGAAGAGCCGATTTGCAACAAAAAGGAATGATAAAGGGAGCTACCAACCTGGTAGCCAAAGCATGCAAAAGGCCATCGGTGTTAATGCTACTAACCAAGGAACAAGGAGACAATTTTCAGAATTGGGAAAACCGATGTCTTGGGTTCTCAGCAAGCTTCAAAGAAAAGGATTGCTACAACCCTTAAATCCTCGTCCTTTGCCTAACCCTCTCCCACCTAATTTCGACATCAAAGCATTTTGTCAATTCCACCAAATGCAAGGGCATGACACGGATAGATATGTAAGGTTAAGACATGAGATCTAAAACTTAATTGATAATGGGAAGCTACACGAGCCCAATAAGCCAAACACCAAAGACAACCCATTACCAAAATTCAATAGGGTACCACCACCGGCAACCTTCATGATTGGAGGAGGTTTGCATGAGGCCTTTGTCATGTCTTCTTTTCAAGATGTGGATAAAAAAGCAACCAAAGAAGAAGAGGCATTTGTCAAGATTGAATAAGCAATGATGGGTGGAGAAGCAGCAATTTGTGTTGTCAATGGGTTTTGGTATTCAAATGATAGTGATGATGATATTGTGTCCAAGAAGGAGGAGTGGACTTGGTCCGAGCCCGAAGAAGATGAGGTGATGAATACTAGATCTGGTAAGCCTTACGCAAGGCCACCACCTAAGGAGATGGAAACTATTAAAGGGAAGGAAGTTGAAGTAGAAGAAGATGATGTTGTGCTCAAGCAATTGAAAAGAACCCAAGCGAGTGTTAGCATTTGGGACTTATTAGCTACTTCTAAAAAGCACCGAGAAACTATGGCCAAAGCCTTGGCTAGCATGCCAATTTCTACCTCCACAACACCGGAGGAGTTGATCAACTTTATAAAAATTGGGGAAGTAATGAAATGTGAAGAAGTCCAAGAAAAGAGTGAAGTTAATATGGGAGCAGTTTCTTTTTCAGATGCGGACTTACTGGAGGAGGGAAGAGACCACATCCGCCCTCTCTTTATCAAAATAGAAGTCAAGGGGGAGAGGACTCCATGTGTCACGGTCGATGATGGGTCCACCATAAATGTTTGTCCACTTAAGATACTGCCAAAGCTAGCCATGTCAACAAGAGATCTAAACCCGACTGAGGTAACAATTCGTGCTTATGACAACACTAAGAGGCATGCCGAAGGGACTTTCAAAGCGGCTGTCAAGGTTGGTCCAATTGAATCTATTGTTGAGTTTGTTGTTTTAGACATACTAGTTACCTTTGCCTTACTCTTGGGGTGACCATGGTTTCATCCTCTTGGTGGAGTTCCTTCCACCCTTCATCAAAAGATCAAATTTTCCAAAGGAAATGAGACAGTGGTCATTGAAGCTGAAGATAATGAGATTGTTAACGCCCTAATGGTTGAGAGGCCTCTCAATGGTTTTCAAGTGGTTGCAATTTTTGATGATGAAGTAGTGGACTCCAGAGGCTTGAATATGATGAAGAGTATGAACTACCTTCCTGGAGCTGGTCTTGGAAAGGGTAAGGCCGGTTTAACAAAGTTACCAGATTTTAGAACTCAAACTTCCAAGAAGGGGCTAGGATATGATGAAGACAACGATGTCCAACCAAAGAAAAGTGAGAAGATGGGCTTCCCACCACTTGAAGAGATCTTTGTCAAAGCCCCAGATATGGGACCACTCCAAGGAAAGCCTGAGCCAATCATGTTTATGGGTAAGTTAATTCCAAGTTTTGAAATTTTTGCAGATGTTGCTGAGCTAGTGGAGCAAGTAAAGAAAGAGCTCACCTTGTCAACCAACAAAGAATCCAATCCAAAAGAGAAGAATGAAGCTGCCCTGAAAGCCAAGAAGACTCCGGAAGAGATTGCTGCCCTGGTAGAAGAAAAGTTTGAAGACATCCTACTTTATGATTCTGAGAGCAATGATTTTGATTTTGATTTTAATTTGTCTGCTTTGTATGAAGATGATGATGTTTTCTTTTTCAAAATGAATGTAATAAAGTCTGATTTTGCTTACTTGTGTGATGTTTCTCCTGATGGTTGCATACATTCAAATAGCAGTTACATGAGCATCTTTAATATTAATTCAGTTAACACACAATCATTAAATTTGGGAACAACTGAAAATCCTAAAAACATTAGCATAGCATCCGACCTTACTCCTGATGAGAGAGAGAGATTTGAAAAAATATTCAAAAAATATGAAGAGGTGTTTGCTTGGTCTTATAGGATATGCCGGGGATAGATCGAGACATAGCCGAGCATCATATTCCTACTTACGCTCACATTAAACCTGTCAAACAAAAGCTTAGGCGATTAAGACCTGAGTGGGCTGAATTGGTTAAAGAAGAGGTCACTAAGCAAATACAAGTGAAGTTCCTTGAAGTAATAGAATATCCAGATTGGTTAGCCAACATAGTACCCGTGCCAAAGAAAGATGGAAGGATAAGGGTCTGCGTGGACTATAGAGATCTAAACAAGGCTTCCCCTAAGGATGATTTTCCTTTACCTCATATAGATGTTCTCATTGATAGTGCGGCCTCTAGCATGCTACACTCATTTGTAGATGGATTTTCCGGATACAATCAAGTGTTAATGGCCCAAGAGGATAAAGCCAAAACTGCCTTCATTACTACATGGGGTATATTTTGTTATAGGGTGATGCCTTTCGGCTTAAAAAATGCTGGAGCAACCTACCAAAGGATGGCCACCACACTATTTCATGACATGATGCACAAAGAGTTGAAGTATATGTTGATGACATGGTGGTGAAGTCGGATACAAGGGAGCAACACTTCTAGAACTTGTAATTATTCTTCGATAGAGCTTTGAAATATAAGCTAAGATTAAACCCAAATGTGTATTTGGTGTTACCTCAGGTAAATTGTTGGGACATGTAATTGGTCCGAATGGCATTGAGATTGATCCTGACAAAGTCAAAGCAATCAGGGATATGCCAGCCCCAAAGACGGAGAGAGAAGTTAGGGGATTCATTGGTAAACTGCAGTACATTAGCAGATTTATAGCAAAGCTCACAACAATCTGTGAGCCTATCTTCAAGTTGCTTAGAAAGAATCAGCCGGTCATATGGAATGAAGAATGTCAAAAGGCCTTTGATCAAATAAAAGAGTATTTGTTGAATCCACCTATTTTGAGACCACCTAAACCCGGCAAACCTCTATTACTATACTTAGCAGTAGAAGAAGAGTCGATAGGAGTCATGCTAGCCCAAGCAGATGAGTCGGGGATCGAGCATGCCGTTTACTATTTGAGTAGAAAGCTCTTACCATATGAAATTAAGTATAGTATCATTGAAAAAGACATGTATAGCAGTGGTTTGGTCTTCTAAGAAGTTGCGACATTACTTTCAATCATATAGTGTGCAAGCAATTTCCAGGTTGGATCCAATGAAATACTTAAGGGAGACACCCTCTTTGATTGGGAAATATGGTCAATGGTTGATAATATTAGAGGAATTTGAGATTGAGTATGTAACCAAGAAAACAATCAAAGGTAGAGCGGTGGCAGAATACCTGGCTCAACAACCATTTCCAGAAAGTGAAGAGGTAATTTTGGAGTTTCCAGATGAACATTTAGAAGCAATTGAAGCATAAGGGTGGAAAATGTATTTTGATGGAGCAGTAAACAGGAAAGGAGCAGGTTTAGGAGTTATACTAGAATCACCCGAAGGGGAACTTATCCCTTTAGCAAAGAAGTTGAAATTTAGGGCGACTAATAATATAGTGGAGTACGAAGCTTATATTTTCGGTTTGGAAACCCTAATGATTATGAAGGTGGATAAGGTGGAAGTCTATGGTGATTCATTGCTAGTAGTATCCCAAGTAAATGGAGAGTGGGAGTTGAAAGAAGAAAAATTGAAACCATATCACCGTTACTTGACCATGATGAAGAAGAATTTTAAGGAGTGTAGGTTTATACGCCTGTCAAGAGAAGAAAATCAGATGGCTAATGCCTTAGCCACATTGGCTTCGGTATGGGAAAATCCTGCCAGCCTATTCCTTAAGCCTCTAATCTTGACCAGTTCATCAACTCCTTACTATGAATATGAGACAATCATGGAAATTGATACAGACCATGATGCATGGTATGATACTATAAGACGATTTTTGAAGGAAAGAGGATACCCACCGGGGCAACAAAGAAAGAGAGAAAAGCCATAAGGCGGTGGTCCTTGCAATACATCACCTTCCATGGGGAGTTATATCAAAGATGGCCTGATGGGGGTGCATTTGAGATGTTTAAGAAACCCTAAAGTGGAGCGCATCATGTCAGAAATACATGCGGGAAGTTGCGGTCCGCACATGAATGGTTTGGCCCTAGTTAAGAAGATTATTCGACAAGGTTACTATCGGTTGACCATGGAGAAAGACTTTATTGAGTTTGTAAAGAAGTGCCAGCAATGTCAGATGTATGGTAACTTGAATCACATGCCTCTTGAAGAACTACATTCAATGTCTTCACTCTAGCCATTTGCCACCTGGGGTATCGACATTATAGGAGGAATACATATGATAGCCTCAAACGGTCACCGTTTCATTGTAGTAGCAGTTGATTATTTTTCAAAATGGGTCAAAGTCGAATCCTTCAACAAGCTGGGTGCAAGTCAAATGGCTAGGTTTATCGAAAAGAATCTCATCTGCAGATATGGGGTCTCGCACAGTGTGATATCAGACAATGGGGTACAATTTCAAGGAGCAGTTAAGGATTTATTCTCCAAGTACCAAATCCATCATCATCGATCCTCTCCTTATAGACCAAAGGCTAATGGTGCAGTAGAAGCAACGAATAAGACAATTAAGCAAATTCTGTCCAAGATGACTAAGACTTACAGGGACTGGTCGGAAATGCTTCCCTTTGCTTTATGGGGATATAGGACGAGTGTGCGAAAACCTACTGGAATGACACCGTTCTCTTTGGTTTATGGGATGGAAGCAGTATTGCCTATTGAAGTTGAGATCAAGTCACTAAGAGTAGTCTTAGAAGCTAAATTGCCTGAAACGGAATGGGTAGCAAGCAGATACACACAATTAGCTCTATTAGAAGAGAGAAGATTAAAGGCGTTGTATCATCACCAACTGTATCAAAAGAAGATGGCTCAGGCCTATAATAGAAGGGTCAAGGTCAAAAAATTCAGAGTTGGGGATTTGGTGTTGAAGCAATGTAAGCCTAATGTATCTGATCCAAGAGGAAAGTTCAGACCTAGCTGGGAAGGGCCATATGTCGTGAAACAAGTCATGAGCAAAGGTGCAGTGAAATTGTCAGACATGGATGGGAATGAATTTAGTGAGCCAATAAACATTGATAGGTTGAAGAGGTTTATGTATAATATAAAAAAAAAGAAAAAAAAGAAGCTCGCTAGGTTGAAAACCCAAAAAGGGCAGCCTGGGCAAAAGTTAGAGCAGTCTTCTAGTTCCGAAAACCCGAAAGGGCGGGCTTGGCAACAATTAGGGCTAAATGAGAGAAAATCGTCAATTAGAAAACCCGAAAGGGCTAATTGGCAACATGAGTGATCTTGTGTATGCTGGCTTTATGTTTGGTTGTTCCCCATTTTAATAAAATAGAATTAATGATTAAATTTATTCTATGTGCACTGTTATAAGTATTTGACCAGATATGGATGAAATAAATAATCATAATTGCAAAAGGTGATGACAAATTATAAATGGAAAAGAAGCATCTTTTATTACTTTAGTTATTTTTCATCCTAACAAAACACTTTCCGAATTGACAAATATAAAATCTATGGTAGTCGATAAGTGTAACGTGCAGGCCAGCTTTGCCTTAACCGATCCAAGTAGGCTTCAGTCAAGCAAGGCATGTCTAAGTCGGGAACAAAGTCAGAATCACGAGGCTCAGCTCCATACTGATGCCCAAGTCGATGAGGATCATAGCATGTACCTTGATGAAGAGCAGCAAGGGGAACGTACATCAAGTATGTCCGCATGGTGATACGAGAAATCTTCCACCAAGGTACCAACCAACTGATATTGACTTCAGAGTGTGAGTGGATCCAGTCAACCCAGTCAGCATATGAAGAAGTGGGATGGAGTAGCTTCCTAGCAGAATGATGACGTGGCAGGTATCTGGAAAAATCCATGGAGGGAGTATCAAGCAAACAAAGACACTCTTGAAGCCAAATCTGTGAAGAAAGAATTAAATTAAAAAAAAGTCCGCTAAGTTGAAAACCCGCAAGGGCAGCTTAGGCAAAAATTAGGACAGCTCGCTAGTTCCAAAAACCCACATGGGTGGACTGCAAAAGTTAGAGCAATAAAATATGAAAAAAAAAGTCCGCTAAGTTGAAAACCCGCAAGGGCAGCTTAGGCAAAAATTAGGACAGCTCGCTAGTTCCGAAAACCCGTATGAGCGGACTAGGCAAAAGTTAGAGCAATAAAAAAAAAGAGAAAACCTAAATTGAAAACCCGAAAGGGCAGTTTAGGTAGTTACCTGAAGCAGCAACGGACTCCCAGTCAGTCTCTTTGATAATCCCGATTTAAATCGGTCTAATCCAACTAAGGTCTTGGCTAAAATCACAGGTACCGGCGACAAGCCTCCTTCCATTTGGTCCATAATATCCAATACTCGTGGATCAATATCTTCGTCAGAAGAAACAAGCAAGAATTGACCGAGCAAGCAAAGACAAAGCATGCGTCCCCATGCCTTAGTGGGAGCCAAATGAGAAAAACAAAAGTCAATCAAAGGAGCAAGTAGAATTTTTTCACCTCTCATCAACCGAAGAACTTCGGATTTTGGAATTTGAAATAACATCTGCATCTTCTGTTGAGTTTTGGAAATCAATGTGGATAACGCCATTGGTTGATTATTGGGATGTCCAAGGATGGCCTCAAATTCTTCAATCAAGGGACATATTTCAAAGCTTTTAATTCTAAATACCCTAGAATTCGTATCCCATAAGGAAGCCACGACATGTAAGAAGGAGTGGTCCAATTTGACATTTTGAAAGCATTTTAAGACATCAAGCTTTGACCAGAAATTTGCTTCCAATGGATGGCATCCATATTCTTAAATATAATTTTTGTTTTCTTTAAATGGTGCTCGGACATGGTTGATGAATAAAGGAGAACCAAAATTTCTAAAGGGAGTCTTCACGTTGAAAGAGAGAGATTTTTGGTTTATGAATTAAAATATGGCATGAAGGGTGATTTATATAGAAGAAAATAAACCTTTTCCAAAATTGAAATGGAAAAGGTGATGGGAAAGGATAAGACCATATGGCATAAGGAAAGGAAGTGGTAATGAATTTCCTTTACCATATTGGATTTGGTTTAACAAAAGGAGTGGATGTAAATTAATGTACTGTAACAAATAATAAAATAAAAAAAATTTGGCAGTAACAAAAAAAAATGGAAAAGAAGGATTACAGTAAATAAGAAAATTGTATATTTTTCATTATTGTACAATGTTTTACAATTGCCACAATATTTACATATCACTAAGAGGGTGGTGGTAGGTCACCAAATAAAGACTTGAAAAAATCGTCGCTTGTTGGAGGAGGGGGTAAATTACTCATCCCGGGATCACCCGAAGCAGAAGCACTAAAATCCCTATTACCTTGGAGTTTTGATCTGTCATGGTCTTCATCAGAAGCAGACAAAAAGATCTCGTGCTCATCAGTCTAGGGACCTCTCGATGAAGAAGCACCGGGATCCCTCATTTTCTGAAATCGGAAGTCTCAGAAATTTTATTCGGATTGATGATATAAACTTTCAAAATGAGAAGCCTGTTGATGATTTGCAGCCAACTCTTCTTGAAATTTTCTTATTTTGTTCTTCAAGCATCCGCTGTGAGCCAAGAGGGAAAAGGTAAGAGCATAAATAATCATACATACATATAGCCTAAACTATTATGAAATGAGGAACGTACCAGATAATTCATATCAATACCCTGCGGATGAGATGGCGTATCCGGCAGGCTAGAATGAGCAAGCGAAGGGGCAGTGAAAGAAGGTCCAGCCTCGTGATCAAACGAGCCAATGACCTGCAACAATCATTAAAGAATCAAAGAAAGGAAAAGCAGTTGCAAGGGAAAAGTGGTAAAAAAATTTACCTGAGAAGTACTAGCCCCGAGATGTGGAACAGACTCTCCTGCATCTCCGTGATGCTCCTCCTCATCTCTACCCTCATTTCCATCAAAAATCTCCCACACACCGACAGGAGATACATCAAAGTGCAAGAGTCTCATTTGAATAAAATGGGCATAAAATGGACCCGGTAAATGGAGAAATGACTCGGCATTATAACCATACTGGGCCGACCACCAAGCATCCTCCGACATTGACATAATATTTAAAGTGTATTCTGGGATTTGCACTGGAAACCTCTGCTGCTCTGGACCAAGAAACCATTCATAAACTCTCTCCCCGAGAAACCAGCCACTAGACACTGGGCCATCAATAATTAGGCGAGAATGTTGGAAAGATAGTGCAGCCCTCATTAAAGGAGACCAATTTGCTCGTTCTTTTGAATTCCACCAGGCTAAATTCACCTGCAGGATAACATAAGGTAAGTAAAACTTTCACATAAAATTTAAAGCATACTAATGTTATTTTACCTGATCCCAGGTTAAGCGGCTCAACACAAAGCAATGAGTATGCACATGATAAGAGCCGGAAACATCCACACGATCGGACAACCAGTAATTTAATCTTGGATACCCGATTCTCTCTCAAGAAATACCGGGTACCCTCACGAGATTGTGTTCATATGGTGGAAGAAAAGAGGGAAAAGACATTGGTGGAAGAAAGAATACCTCGACAACCACCATCAAGTCGACAAAAGAATTCCTGTTTCGGCAAAGCTTTTCAAGGCCATGGTAAAGACATGCGAGACCAGATTCACCCCAGCCAGAAGATGGTACCATTATGAGATAAGAAAGGGCACTCAACACTGACAAGTGAATGGACGATTCAGTGCTGCCTAAAATGGTCGACCCGAGCAGATATAACAAAAATCCTCGAGCATACTGTTCGGCCCTGTTTCTGCCAATCCGACCTTCGTAGTTAATCCAATAACTGCGAATTGGCTCGATTTTTATCTTAAAAGGCCCTTTATATGATGGTTCCATACCAATTAATTCTTGAATTTCTTCAAATGTTAAGATTTCATTGGTCAGAGGAACCGGAGCACCATCATATCGAAGGCTGGTTATGGCAGTAAAATCGACCGGACCAATTGTCATCTCCCCAATGGGCAAGTGAAAAGTGTGAGTTGCATCCAACCATCGCTCTGTAAGCGCCTGGACTACGCTTCGGTCTATCGGATATTCTTCGGACGACAATTGTAAGATGAACTGCTCAAAGCCACAATCTCGGATAATCCGCCTTACCCGAGAAGGCACTACATCATACTATTGTCGGGCTTTATAAATACACCCTCCGGCCCGAACGACACAACGATCATGCTAACACAGACCCAGGTAAGTTAATACCAGGTAAGTACGTGTTATTCTATCTATTTAAATTAATTTATTTTTCACAATAACAATAGAAAAAATAATAATAATAATAATAAGAGAAAAAAATAATAAAATAAAAAATATATGAAAAATAATGAAAAAAATGAAAAAAAAGTAATTACCTCGCACTTTTGGTTGGAACTGCGATGGAGCGGCATCCTGGCTAGTATATCTAGATTTCCGTCTTCATGATGCCGAATAAACTCCAATAACTCGGCATTAGAATGAGTCCACGACCTCGAAGCATGCATTATTTTTTTAAAATATATGCTGAAATTGAAAAAAAAATTTGAGAGAATTACACAATTGGAATTGTGAAATGAAATGAAGAATTGATGGCCTTTTATAGAGGAACGGCAAGCAAAAGAAAATAAATTCAAAACTGTTTATGAATAGTAAATTTTACTATTTATAAATAGTAAATTTTACTATTTATAAATAGTATTACTATTGATGCATAGTAAAAATTACTATTTATAAATAGTATTACTATTGATAAATAGTAAATATTACTATTTATAAATATTAAATGTTACTATTTATAAATAGTATTACTATTAGTGAATAGTAAAATTACTTTTTTTCAATAGTAAATACTATTTGATACTATTTGCGAATAATAAATTTACTATTTATGAATAGTAAATAGTACATAAACAGTGACTACACAGTAAATAAACAGTAAATTCATTTATTCATTTTAATCATTCAAATAATTGCAAGTATATAAATATTTTTACATCCAGGGGGCAATAAGAAGACATTTGTCTAAAAATTAGCCAAATTTTGTTATTAGCTCGGGTTCAGAATCCAAAATTTTCTTAGGTCAAGAACCTAGAATCATCCTTGAGTCTAGAACTCGAACCGGGTCCAGAATCCAAATTTTTCTTAGGTAAAAAACCTAGAATTATCATTGAGTCCAGAACTAGAACCGAGTCTAAAATCCAAATTTTTCTTAGGTCGAGAACCTAAAATTATCCATGAGTCCATAACTCGAACCGGGTCCAGAACCCAAATTTTTCTTAGGTCGAGAACCTAAGATTATCCTTGAGTCCAGAACTCGTACCGGGTCCAGAACCCAAATATTCCTTAGGTCGAGAACCTAGAATTATCCTTGAGTCCAGAACTCAAACCGGGTCCAGAACCCAAATTTTTCTTAGGTCGAGAACTTAGAATCATCCTTGAGTCCAGAACTCGAACCGGGTCCAGAACCCAAATTTTTCTTAGGTCCAGAACCTAGAATTTATCCTTGAGTCCAGAACTCAAACCGGGTTCCGAACCCAAAACCTCAACCATCTCATCAAAAATTAAGTCTTATTGCTTTTCACTCTCTTTCACTAAAGTTTCAGATCATTCAAGCAGGGGGCAAACTGTAGACCCTTAATTTTTGACCCAATCAGGTCCAATATGTTTTATTTAGTCCAAAATAATTTTTGTTGTCTAATTGGTCCAAAATAATTTTTATTAAATAATTTTTGATTTAGCATCTAATTTTTATTAATAAAAAAAATAAACAAATAAAAGTCAAAAAATAAAAATAAAATCGGAGTCAAAAAAATCGGTGATAAAAAAATCATCGCGCGGGCAAAATAGTTTTTCTATTTTGCTCGCATGATTTTCCTGCGAGCGAAATAGATTTTCTATTTCACCCGCAGGCCCACTGGGTTCCCCGCTGTCGCAGATTCCTGCGGCATAATTTTTTCGCCAGCGGCAATTTTTTTTTCGGCAGCGCAATTTTTTCCGACGTAAAATTTTTGAAACCCAATTCAATTAGGTTTTGGTTTCCTTTTCTTACTAATATTATTTGCCATGATTAATTAGGATTATACATAGAAAAACCTCTATAAATAAGGACCAAAGGCAACCAAATTGGAGGAGGAAAAAATTTCACAGTAGCTTTGAGAATTTGAATCCGAAAGTAAAGTGGAAAAGCAATAATTGAATTCAATTGATTTTTAAGGAGCAGAAACTCGATTTAAGCAATTCAAAGGCAAAAAAGGCTTGTCTTTGGAGCTTGTTCATCCAAGAAGAATTATTTTTGGAGGATCATAAAAAAAAAGGTATGTATTAAATTCTTTGTTTTTTATACAGTAGCTAAATTTTCCTTTGTTCTTTTAATTCAAAAATCCCAGAACCTAATCCCTTTTGTTCAAAGTTAAAAACATTAATCCGTTGCTTTATTTCCCAAAGAATTTAAAGTTATTAATTTTATTTCTTCAAAACCCCAAAATTCCAATTTACTTTCCAAATTATGTAAACTCTTAAAACATATTCTGTTTCTTATAAAAAAAAAAACCCTAAAATACTTTTTCCAATTATATAAATATTTTTTATTTATAAAAACTTTAATTTGTTTGGTTTAAACTTATAAAATCTCATGAAATCATTAAATTATTTTTCTAAACCCTAATTCAAATTCATCACCCGAGACCCAAATTCTAAAATACTAAAACCCTAATTCAATTTCTAAACCTAAAATAATATACTCTAACTCCTTTAAAACCTTAAACCCTAGCTTTTTCTAAGTCCTAATCCTTTAAAACATTAAAAACCATAAAAATATAAATATTTTAAAATTACACAGCAGCTTAAAATCACCATTTAAAACCACAAATCAAAATAATTTCAAAGTGTCTAAAACCCTAGTTTCATGATCTCACCATTCAAATATTATTTTAGTTAATCAAATAGTCTTACCAACCTTTTAAAATATAAAACCCTAATCTATTTTAATTCCATAAAAAGTCACAGTAGCTATAATTGGACTTTTATTTGCTTTATTTAATTCTATATTTGATTATGCTTTGATTTATCTCTTGTGCTTTAATTTATTTAATTTCAATACTTGATTTATTTAATTTATCATGGATGGATGTTTATTTGATATTTTGATTAATAGCTTTGATGAATGATTATTTACTTTTATCAAGTAATTTAGATTTTCAAAAGTTGTAAGAGGTATGTTTCCACTTGGTGGGTACCTCATTAGTTAAACATCATGTAATTTAATTTGCTTTTCTATTTTAGAACCTATGTAAAGGGCATGTTTCTACCTTTTGGTGGGTGTCCTATTTAGGCATGTGATGTAAAGACATATTTCCATCATCGGATGGGTGTCCATTTATTTATTTTGTTTGGACATTGCTTTGATTTTAATATAATAATGCTTTCTTTTGATTATTGTGTGTAATATGGATAATGTTGTTATACTTAAGAATTTTATAATATTAAGACTTGTAAAGGAGGCCGGTTCTAATGAATCAGGCGTTGTGGGGGTGCTGGGCCATTTCTCACCTTCCCCACACGTACCCATCTTTCCAAACTCATTAAGGGGTTGGGGATTCCTTAGGAATCGAGTCATCCACCCCTTTCTTTTTCTTGGCTCGTCCGGGTGGCGACTCCATTTTCTCCCGACTTAGGTCCGTGTTCTCTAAGGCCCTGAGCCTAAATAGTGCCGAAGTCGCAAGAACCATTCCACCGGGAGTGGGGGTGAAAATCTCCGCTCACAAGTATAAAAGTGATCCATTTTTGAAGTTCTGCCAAGATGAAAGTATTGTTGGACACTTCACAGTTAGAGATACACTACAACAAAATGGGTGGCAGAACGTATGAACCGAATATTGGTGGAGAAAGTTCGGTGTATGTTGTCAAATGCTGGATTAGGCAGTTAACTTTGGGCTAAGGCTATGACTTATGCATACCATCTCATTAATCGTTTACCATTAGCTACTATTAGTGGTAAAACACCTTTAGAGATGTGGTCCGGAAACCTGCTGCTGATTATAATTTCTTACGTATGTTTGGTTACACTGCATACTACCATGTTAAGGAAACAAAGTTAGATCTAAGGGCAAATAAAGTGCTCTTTATGAGGATCACCACTGGTGTGAAAGGACTTCACCTTTGGTGTCCATAAACAAAGAAAATAATCTTTAGCAGAGATGTTACCTTTGATGAGTTTACTGTGTTGAAAAAGATAATAACTGAAATTATTCAACAGACAGATAATACTTCGTAACAGGTGAAGTTTAAAAGAAGAATTGTTGACCCAGATACAAATGATAAAACAAATATAGACACTCCTATGGTAGAGGTGGAGTTAGATGAAGAAGAGGTTCTAACTCAAGAACCTCCACAACAATAAGAATCTATTGCATTAAATAGGTCATGATGAGATATTCACAAACCTTTTTGATTTGATGATATGGTGGCTTATGCATCTCTAATTGTAAATGATGATATTTTTAACACTTATAGTGAAGTTGTCCAAAGTTTAAAAAAGGAGAAGAGGAGGAAAGCCATGGATGAAGAAATGTAGTCCCTTGAAAATAATCAGATATAAAAGCTAACTAATCTACCAAAGGGAAAGAAGGTAATTGGATGCAAATGAGTATATACAAAGAAAGAAAGATTTACTAACAAGAATGATATTCACTACAAGGCAAGGTTAATAGCTAAAGGTTATGCTCAGATGGAGAGAATTGATTATCATGAAGTATTTTCTCCACCTGTAAAACATTCCTCAATTAAAATTCTATTGGCCTTGGTAGCACAATTGGATTTGAAACTCATTCAACTTTATATAAAAACTGCATTTCTACATGGTGATTTAGAAGAGAAAATCTATATGACTCAACCAGAAGAGTTCGAGATTGTTGAAGAAGAAAAATGGGTATGCAAATTGAAAAAATCAGTATACGGATTGAAACAATCTCCGAGGCAGTGGTACAAGTAATTTGACAATTTTATGATGAGGCAGAAGTACACAAGGAGCAAATACGATTACAGTGTATATTTGCGCAAGCTGCAAAATGGATCTTTCGTATATCTTCTCCTATATGTTGATAATATATTGATAGCTTCAAAGAATCAAGAAAAAATTGAGAAGTTAAAAGCTCAGCTGAATCAGGAGTTTGAAATGAAAGACTTGGGAAAAGCTAAGAAAATTTTAGACATAGAGATATGTAGAGACAGGAAGAGAGGGAAGCTTTGTTCAAATAAAAAAAATATCTGAAGAAGGCACTGCAACTTTTTGGTCTGAATGAAAAGTCAAAACCTATGAGTACACCACTTGCACCTCATATGAAGCATAATGCATCTTCATCTCCTAAAAATAAAGTGGAACGAGAGTACATGTCAAAGGTTCCATATGTAAATGTTGTTGGTAGCTTGATGTATGCTATGGTGTGTACAAGGCTTGATATTTCACAAGCAGTTGAAATTGTGAGCAGATACATACATGATGCTTGTAAGGAGCATTGACAAGCTATAAATGGATCCTATGGTATATTATGAATATCGTAGATGTTGGGTTAATATTTGAGCAAGATGAGAAAGATGGTCAGTTTGTAGTTGAATACTGTGATTCTGATTATGTTGGTGATTTGGATAAATGTCGATCTACTATTGGTTATGTGTTTACACTTGCTAAAGGGTCGATTAGTTGGAAGTCTACATTAAAGTCAATAGTTGCCTTGTCTACTGCGGAAGCAAAGTACATGGCAGTATCAGAGGCTATTAAAGAAGTAATTTGGCTTCAAAGGTTGTTTGGTGAGCTAGAAATTAGATAAAAGCACATCAAAGTACACTGTGATGGTCAAAGTGCTATTCATTTAGCAAAGAACCAAGTTTATCATGCAAGGATGAAGCACATCAATATTTAGTATCACTTTTGTACGTGAGATTCTTAAGGAAAGTAAAATATTACTTCAAAAAATTCAGGCTACTGACAATCCCGTAGATATGCTGACAAAAGTGGCGAAAGTTGTCATGTTCAACCGTTGTTTGGACTTGATCAATGTTTTGAGAAATTGAAGATGAGCGCTTCAACGCGCAATTGGAGACACTACTGAAAATAGTTTTTTTAGAAAAGATTTGCATATTATAAATAGTCAAGGTGGAGATTTGTTGGTTGTGGCTATTTATTCCACATCGAAAGATGTGAGATTTTTTTTGGGGGGGGGGGGGGGGGGGGGGGACTTTTTGCTATATAATGGACCCCTCCCTTCTTTAGCTAAACCATCCCTAAAAATTAAGTCTTTTATTCTTTAAGGCTTAATTTTATTCTTCTCTCTCTTTTGTAATTTTTCTTTGATATTAGTGAAATTATTTTTGTGCTGTCCAAGAACATAGGTAAAATTGGCTGAACCTCGTTAAATTATAGTATTTTCTTTATTATTTATTTAATAGTTATTATTAGGTATAGTTATGGTGGTATTTTAGACTATTAATTATATATCTAGAAAAATTTTATCTAAAAAAAAATTGGTATTTAAGCATGTTCATTGTAACACACCTCTCTTTTCTAGAAATTTTTCTGATTTAATTATTGATACTTTTATTCACATACTATACATATTATTGGTGAAAATAATTCAAATTTCACGACATGCATATATATATATATAACTTCCACTTAAAATCTTCAGGTAATAGTAATTAATCCACCCGCCTCTCTTCTCTCATTCTCCATGTTTCTAATAATCTATTTGATAAAAATACCAAATATATACATATTGCTTTTGTTTTTCTTATTAAGAATTTCTCAATGCAGATTTCTTGATTGAGAATTAAATGTGGTTTATTTAGATTTTCTTGCTTTTGCTATTATATTCTTTTAGAAAAAAAAAAAACAGTTTGGAAAGCAGAGGAATGTCAAGCTCAAACATGGAGATAGTAAAGGAGCAAGATCAAGTTGTTAGTACTGATCATTCTGCGGAAGAGCTTAAAGATTCTGGTAAAAATGGTGAAGAAAACTCTATGAAAAGTCCTCAGAAAGTGGTATATCAATTAATTTGAATACCAATTTTCACTTCAATGTCTTGTTTGTTTAATTGTTTGTTGTAATTTTTTGTTTTCTGTTTTGTTTAGGAAGAATCAATCAAGAAAAAATATGGAGGAATGTTACTTAAGAAAAAGCCATTGATATCTGAGGTAACCATTTTTGCTTATGAAGTTAAACTGTTTGAATAAATGCCTAGTAGAGAACGCTAATGAGCATGTCTTATTCTATGTAGGATCACGAACGTGCATTTTTTTTTATTCTGCTGATTGGGCGTTGGGAAAGGTTTCATTTTGATTTTTTTTTTGTCCTTCATAACTTGAAACTATGTATCAATATTTATTATATGTCACTATTATTAAATCCCCACCCACCAAAAATGAATGATTTATTATTCTTTCAAAATCTCATGTCTATACAAGTGGGGTGGCAATCTCACAGTAGGCAAAACTTGCAAGGGAGTTTTCAAGAAACTAGCCATGTAGATTTGCAACTATGCAGTAATAGAAATACATGTATACATTAAGGCAGAAGTTAACATAAATGCAACTTGTTAGAAAAATTCCCATTTACAAGATAAATACTATTTTTATATTCATATATTGAATGCATTTCTTGACTCTATTAAATAATTTAAATTTTGTTATATATTGATATATGTTATATATATTTAGAAACTTAATATAATTTTTTAATTAAATATTTTAAAAAATTTAGTTTGAAATAGTATAAATAATAAAAAATTGTATAAAAAATAAGCAAACTAAAAAACAACTAAAAGATAAAAAAATAAATAAAAATCACAAAAAATAAATATAAAAAATAGATAAAAATCATAAAAATGAAGACAAAAAAATAATGGCCACATTACTAATTTAATTTAATTTAATTTAATTTATGGATAACAATTTTAATTTTATTTTATTTCATAACCCAAAAATTAATTATATAGATGTTGCAATGTGGTCCCGTGATGCAAAGTATGTGTGTGTTAGTTATCAATTCTTTTGGTTCAGTAATGCATACAATAAATAAAATATTTTGTGTTAAATTTTTCAATGGATCATAAAAATTTATCATAAAATATTAATTAATTATTACAATATTATTATATTACCACTAATAAATTTATTTTATGATAATATTTTTTTCATCACTTTTAATACATTTTTTTTTGGCTCTAGATCTCATCTTTTATGGCAATAAAAATATTTTATAACAATAGCATATAGAGATAAAAAATTTTCACAAATAATTTGGAGAGAAATATTTTAGTGACGATATAGTATTCATTGGTTATGATATTTGATGTCATATAAATTATAATTTATAGTGAAAATAACATTTATTGTCACTAATTTATTAATAAGAAAAGTGATATATTATTTTGCCACTAATAATCATATATTATGACAAATAAATAAATATTCGTCATAATTATATTTAGAGATAAAAATTTATTTCAAAAACTTTGATTTGATAGAAAATGTTTAAATAACGATATAATATTTATTTATTATGATTTTAAATGTCACAAAACTGCAATTTATAATGACAATGTCATTTATTGTCACTAATTTATTAATTTGTGAATACTCGAATTTTGAGGCTTGGAAAGCTGATTTCTCCAGACTGCAAAATGCCGACTCAGACTGGGTGACTTTGGAAAAGTTCACCAGAGATATATCGATATGGTACTTGAAATGTCCGGAACGACACGTGGATCGTAGAAATGGTCTCGGAATATTTTTTGGAGGTCCGTAGCTCACGAAATATCAGTTTGAGCGAAAATCGTTCGAGCTGATGTGTTTTTTTTAGGCCGAACCGCCGCATGCAGCGGTCCAACAGCCGTGACCAACGGTTCAACCGCCGCACGCCGCGGTTCAAACCGTCGCCTAGGTTTCAACCGCCGAGTTCCTCTTTTGGAAGTCCAACCGCCGCACACAGCGGTTCGACCGCCGTGTAGGGTTTCAACCGCCGCACTTTTTTCCTCTTCTGGCAAGTCAACCGTCGTCCACGGCGGTTCAACCGTCGGGACCAGCGGTTCAACCGCCATTCAGGTCCGAATTTGGTCCGATTTTCACTATAAATAGCCCCCAGAACAGTCAGAAAAGGGCCCTCGGCTTCGTGTCGACGAACTCCCTATTTTTCTATACGCTTAGGCGCTTCTCTTCTACTCTTCTTTGCATAAATGTAACCTTGTGCTGCAGGAGTCAACTCAAATCAGATAAAGAAAGCAGGAATCAAGAATCATAATCCAAGGTCCAAGAAAACAAGATCTGGAGCTTCGAAGTAGGAAAATCCTAAGCAAGGTAATATCCTAATTCATCCTTTGTCAATTCAAGTATGTCATAAGCATTACACCTTCTTCTTAATTTCTTTTTGGTCAAAGACCTAATCCTTTTAGGTCTAAGGCCTAATTAACTAATCAATCAATCTTTCGGCATTAAGCCATGAATCAATCAACCCTTTTGGCCAAAGGCCTAAAATTTGCATCATTTTGGTACAAAGTAACTAAATTTCACAATTTTGCACTAAGTGCTAATTAAATCTCACAATGCACAAAGCATACACACACACATGCATGAAGCATAATTCTTATCGCCTTTGAATAGGCACTATCGAACTACATGGGCTTTGATCTCCCATTCAAACGGAGGTATGTAGGCACATTTTGAGATTCACCTCAAATAGCAAGTCCACAATCTACTAACAATTTGTTTGCCCTTTTCCTTGTTTTTTTTAGGTTTGTTTCTTTTTTGCAAGTTAATCAAATGCATGACATAGTCCTCGAATCCTCCTTAGGTTCGTAGATTAGAAACCTTTACATTGGATGCATTATTGGAGTCAAACAAGGGTTTTCTTAGTTTTACCCTTTGAAAAAAAAACTGAGTGGCGACTCCCAACAACAAGTGAATGTTCATCCAAATCCTTTTTGGGTGGAATTAGAGGTTCACAATCTGGCGACTCCACTGGGGACTTCCTAGTAGACTACAATTGCTCATTTGACTAACTTGCCCTTATTTAGGGTACTTTTATTTGTTTTGTAGGGTACCTTAGCAATGTTTATCCTTTCTTTGAGGATATTGGAATTGAAGATTGACAAAAGGAATCTTTTTCCTTTGATGGATCCCTTGTTTGATTAATTGTGCATTTGTTTTGTCATTTAGAGAATCTCTTTCTCTTGCATTATATGGGGGAAAACTTTTCTCCCATTGCATAAAAATTGTTTTCAAATGAATTTCTTCTCTTTCTGTTCAAAGTTCTGAGTCTGGATAGCAAATTGCGCTGACCGGCAGGTCTCCTTGATTATGCCGGCGGACAGCCAAAGCATCCTCCCTGTTACCGCAAACCATTCCAATCCTTTTGGAATGGCCCACGAGTATTGTTGCGCTCAAATTAACTCTACCACAAAGCGTCACTCGCAAGTATACGAGGTAGCTGTAGCAGAGGTGATCGCCCCAAGGTCGTCTCACAAGGAAGCTAAAGTGGCTAATTGATTATCAGATTATGAATAACAAGTAATAAAGAAATTTTAAATTGTTAACTAATGAAGAAGATTGATTGAAGTTTAAAGCGAATAAAAGTAAATTAAGCTGATGTTTTGATTCACTTGATAGAAGGGTCTAGGGTTTGACTTCTCTACTACTTATATGTATGAACGGTTATTCCTCTTAACTAATTTAATTTCAAAGATTAAATCTCAAACAACTCAATTAATCAAGTCAAGGAAATAAGCTCTCGCATTCAAACCTCTATCAACTAATCTTGTTATTAATTGAAACAATCTTTTTAATAGGTTATATCTCTAATTCACCTAAGTCCTTAATTGAATTGTTCCAGCATTAGACTTCATCTTTCAATCCATCATCTAATACCTAAAACACATAATTGGTGGCCAATCAATTATATATTAACAATATTCCATTCAATCAAGGCTAAAGAAATTATTAGGTAAGAGAATAACCAATTCATACAATCATAGCAGATCCATACAAACCCTAGACTAGATCAAATTAGTTCATAATGCTATCGAACATACTCATCTCATTAATATTCGAAGAAATCAATTCAGACATGATAATATCCATAAATACAATTCCAATGAAAATAAAGAGATAAAGTTCAAGAACAAAACCAAATTACAAACTCCTTGAAGCTTCTGAAGATTCTCTTGTTCAAATCTTTCAAGAAGGATGTATCAATGGCTAGAACAATCTAATCTAAGCTAGTTTTAATCAAAGTATAATCAAAATCAAAGAAAACAAATATAAAACCCTAAGTTCTTCTCTTTGACGGCTCAAATCCCATCTCAAAATCGCAACAACCCCAAAACCCTAGCTTCTTTTTCCTTTTATATGAAACGTCCACTTTAAAATCCGCTACGTCTTTGGTTCATGAGAGACACGGCCAAGTTGGATGTGACTTGGCCGTGTGGGTGCTCTTTGGAGGGACACGGCCAGTGACTTGGCCGTGTCCCATGCATGTGTCACCTACTGTAAGAATTCCTTCTTCTTTTCTTCTTTGGTTGAGTGACACGACCAGTTGGAGGTTGACTTGGCCGTGTTGGACCCTTTTGGAGGGACACAGCCAGTGACTTGGCCGTGTCCCTTGCTTGTGTTTGCTTCTGTGAGATTTGCAATTTTCTTTTCCTTTGGAACCAAGTGAGGCACGGCCAAATTGGAGTGACTTGGCCGTGTTAGAGCATTTTGGAGGGACACGGACAAGGACTTGGCCGTGTCCCTTGCTTGTGTTCCTCTATGTGACTTGCTCTTCCTCTTGAACTTGGTATGGGACACGGCCAGTGACTTGGCCGTGTCCTCTGCCTGTGTCAGCTACTGCCCCTTTTTTCCTTCAATTTGCTTCCTTGCCTTTTTTAACCTAAAACAAAACTCAAACAAACTGTAAACAAGAAGTAAATAAACAATAACCAACAAAACATAAACACCATACTAAAAACTAGATAAAAAATGACATAAACACTGAAATAAACTAAAACTACCAAAATTAATGAAAACACTAAACAAACCTATTAAAACTAACAAAATACCTAAATAAAACAATAATTATTATAATAAACAAGACACAAATCTATAACAAAAACTAATAAAACAAGTATATCGTACACTTTAACCCAAGCGAAACTCCTTGTTTCACATGTGGTAGGTATATCTTATTCGAGGTTCAAGGGTCCCTATTATAAGCCCATTCTCTACTTTCATTCAACAATAGAACCCTCCCTTAGGTTTTATGTACCCAATGATAGTGCCACATTCCATTAAAATGAATTATGATGTGATGAGGTGCATTCATGCAACATAACAACATTGTTTTGGGGAAAACCTTTTGATATATACAAGTGGACCAAGAGTCTTCCTACCCTACACACTACCCTAATCCTTTACCCTTAACCTTTGAAGGTACCTACCATCCGTGTGCCTTCACCTACACAAGCTACACCAACTCCAACTGTGCAATCACCCATAAGTTCTACTACCCCAACTTCACCAACTACTCCAATTGCTGAAATAGCTACTATTGAACATATTAAGGCCTTGCTAGATGGACAGGTTAGGGAGATTGAAGCTAGGATGCAAGAAAGAATTGATGAAGCTTTGACTGCCCAAAGGGTAGCCATCTTGGCCGAATTGGGAGGGGCACCAAAGACGGCCACTACTCCTAGAAATCTAGGGAAAGAACCTACTGTGGGGCAAACTAGTACCCCCACGACTGCTCAGAGTAATACCTCTGTCATCAATTTGGAGGATCCACCCTCTAAGAATGCTACTGAAACTGATGAACTGAAAAAGAAACTTGAATTGCTTGAAAGGTCAATCACTGCCATGAAAACTCATAAAGAGGTGGTAGACATGGATTCCTTTTCCTTGTTTCCCCAAGCTAGATTGCCTCCAAAATTCAAGATGCCGGGGAAGGATAGATTTGATGGGACTACTTGCCCTAAAACCCACATGAAGATGTATGTGGGGGCCTTAAGCCCTTGGGGTTTAAATGATGAGCTCTTTGCTCAACTATTCCAACAATCCTTGACTGGTGCTGCCCTTAAATGGTTTGTAAGCCTAGATCGTGCCAAGATCAAGACCTGGGAAGACATCTGCAATGCATTTAACACTCAATACCACTACAATATTGAGGTGGATGTCATTAGAAGGGAGCTTGAGACTACCAAGCAGAACAACAATGAACCCTTCTCCTCGTTCCTTACGAGGTGGAGGGCAAAGGCCGCCCAAATGATCAATCGCCCTTCAGAACAGGAGCAAATTGATATCATAATCAAGAATTTAAGGCCTACATATCAAGCTCAACTACAAACCCAATACCTGCCTACTTTCAAATCGCTCATTGCGACTGCAACCAAGGTAGAAGATTTGATACAATTGGGTAAGATAGTAGATGAGGGAGCTACTTTGAAGTACAAGAAACAAGGCCAAGCTGCTTCCTCAAGCAAGGTCAATGAAGTGGCCAATATTGCCCCTGCGAATCCTTTACGTGTGGGCAATCTTGGGCAAAGAAATCAGCCAAAAAGGCAATATACTGACCTTGGCATGCCCCTTCATCTGGTGTTTAAAAAGGCCGTGGAAGGAAAGTACTTGAAGCCTTTGGACCCAAGGCCTCCTCCAAACCCATTACCCTCCAATTATAGGGTCAATGAGTACTGTGAATACCACCAAGGAAATGGGCATAGAACATATGCTTGCTGGACTCTGAAAAACCGCGTCCAGGATCTGGTGGATAGTGGTGACATCATTCCTCTCAAGAGCTAACCAAACATTAATACTAACCCTTTGCCCAATCATTCCATCCACGCCATCACTGTGGAAGAAGAGCTGTTTGATCCTTTCAAACTTCTCTTGGAGATGAATGAAGTATGTGTCCTGGATTTGAATGACCTCGCTGAAGAGGTCGATGCTTTGACTAGAAGTGGAAGGCAATATCAGCCACTCGACTTGGGGGAAGCCCTTAAAACTCCAAGTCACCCCTATAAGAAGACGCCAGAACCAAAGGAAGACCCTGTCCTCGCTCAGCTTAAACAAACTCAAGCTAAGGTGTCAATTTGGGAGCTCCTTGCTTCCTCATTCCCACACTGTCAGGCTCTTAGCAAAGCTTTGAGTCAACTCGATACATCAGTAGACACAAGCCCAGAAGCTTTGGTGGCCACTTTGACCCAATCAACCAATGCATTGAGTATCCGATTTTCCGATGTAGACCTACTAGAAGATGGCAGGAAACACAATGATGCTCTATACATCACCTTACAAACTAGGGGAAAGAATGTGCCCATGGTTCTCATTGATAATGGGTCAGCCTTAAATGTATGTCCTTTGAAAGGAGCAAGTTGTCTGTGATTGGAGGCTATAGATCTTACACCTTCTGATCAAATTGTTAAAGTATATGATAACACTCGAAGAGAAATTTTGGGTGTTGCTACTCTGGAAGTTGCTATTGGACCGGTAAGAATGGGAGTGCCGTTCCAAGTCATTGATGTACCCACAAGCTTTAATCTCCTCCTTGGAAGGCCGTGGATTCATTAGAATAATGCTTTCCCTTCTTCATTACATCAAAAACTTAAGTTCCCTTTTGAAGGAAAAATCATCACTATCAAAGGAGACACATGTGAAATCAACAAGAAAACCACGGATCAGTCCCTCTTTGAGGTTGTTCCTGGTGAAACTGCTATGGCATTGACTGGGTACCATTATGACACTGTTCAATGCATTGAAGGAGAAAGGTCCAAAGGGCCATTCATTCTATATGACTTTGGGGAGGTCCAAGTCAATTGCCTGGTAGGAATGATGCTAAGGGTAGGTCTGCTACCCGAAATGGAAATGATAAGGTTTGGGAGGAAATCATCCATAGTGCGGCCATGGGAAGAACCTGAGAATAAGGGAACTTTTGGCTTGGGGTACAAACCCACAGATGAGGAGATAGAAGAGTTTGAGCATGGGAAGAAGAAAAAGAAGACTTGGTGGGCAAAAAGCCTCAAAATGTGCCCTTACTTTAGAACTCTGAATGGTCACTTCTGCAAGCCTGGAAAAGCAGTTCCTTACTGTGGTTTCCAGGAGCCATTCTATTCTCCCAAGACTGGAAAGAAGCTACCGGGTTTTGAGATGTTCGCTGATGTTTTGGCCATAAAGGAAGAAGAGCCATAACCTATAACTGACCCACAAGTGGAAGATTTCATACGGCCTAGTCTCTTTAATGAGGTTGCTATGATAATCATTTTTGACGACAAAAGGGACTTCATGAAGCTGATCAAGACAACAGATGGACCGCTGACGAACTGGTTCGCCGAGGAGGGACAAGCTGCTATAGTCAAACCTAGTCCTGTGTCACACCCTGAACCTGAGTCTTGTACTGAGTCAAATCCTGAATCAAACACCGAGTCAGAGTCTAGTTCTGAGTCTTCTATAGCTTCAAATTTAGAGAACCCTAATGTCAAATTTAATGTAACCTTGGAGAATGACTCTGCCATTATCAATAAAACTGTTCAAATTCTTGGTTACCCTGTGGCTTTTGCTTTCCAAGTATTATCTAGCAAAAATGAAATAAATGAAATAAAAGAAATAAATGAAAAGATAATAATTGGCAAAGAAAATGAATATACATACATTGCATATGATTGTGTGAATAAAGAACAGGTTGTTGAGTGAATCAGAAAGTATGTCGACTGCTTCATGTGGAAGACAAGTGATGTCACAGGGATAGACCCAGCCATAGCAGTTCATAAGATTCTGCTATATGTTTTATTAGTTTTTGTTATAGGTTTGTGTATTATTTATTATGATAATTATTGTTTTATTTAGGTATTTTGTAGTTTTAATCTGTTTATTTAGTGTTTTCATTAATTTTGGTAGTTTTAGTTTATTTCGGTGTTTATGTCATTTTTGTCCTATTTTTAGTGTGTGTTTATGTTTTGTTGGTTAATGTTCATTTAATTTCTGTTTAAAGTTTGTTTCAAGTTTTGTTTTAGATTTAATATGCAAGGAACCATGCTAAGGAAGGAAAAAACTAAGGAATCAAGAGGAAGAAATCAAGACACAATAGCTGACACATGCAGAGGACACGCCCAAGCAACTGGCTGTGTCCCATATCAAGCTAAAGAGAAGCCACAAGACACAGAGAGGGACACACTCAAGGGACACGGCCAAGTCACTGGCCGTGTCCCTCCAAAGAAGCTCAGACACGGCCAAGTTGCTCAAGCTTGGCCGTGTCTCACTTAAATCCAAAGCAAAGAAGAAGAAACTCTCACAGAAGCAAACACAAGCAAGGGACACGGCCAAGTCACTGGCCGTGTCCCTCCAAAAAAGCTCCAACACGGCCGTGTCTCATCTAGCTTCGCCGTGTCTCACTCAAGTTCAAAGGAAAGATCAAAAGCAAGCAGTAGTGAACACAAGCAAGGGACACGGCCAAGTCACTGGCCGTGTCCCTCCAATACACCTTCAACATGGCCAAGTCTCCTCCAACTTGGCCGTGTCTCTCATGGACCAAAGACAAGCGGAATTTTAAAGCGGAGGATTCGTATAAATAGGAAATTTAGGGTTTTAAAAAAGTGTGGAGAGTTTGAGATTAGATTAGCCGTCAAAGAGAAGAACTTAGGGTTTCACATTTGTTTTCTTTGATTTTGATTACACTTTGATTAATCTAGCTTAGATTAGATTGTTCTAGCCATTGATACATCCTTCTTGCAAGATTTGAACAAGAGATTCTTCAGAAGCTTCAAGGAGTTTGTAACGTGGTTTTGTTTTTGAACTTTATCTCTTATTATCATTGGAATTGTATTTATGGATATTATCATGTCTAAATTGATTTCTTTGAATATTAATGAGATGAGTATGTTTGATAGCATTATGAACTAATTTGATCTATTCTAGGGTTTGTATGGATCTGCTATGATTGTATGAATTGGTTATTACTCTTAACTCAATTATTTCTTTAAGCGTTTATTGAATGGAATATTGTTAATATATAATTGATTGGCCACCAATTATGTGTTTTAGGTATTAGATGATGGATTGAGAGATGAAGTCTAATGCTGGAACAATTCAATTAAGGACTTAGGTGAATTAGAGATATAACCTAGGAAAAGATTATTTCAATTGGAACAAGATTATTCGAGAGAGGTTTGAATGCGAGAGCTTATTTCCTTTATTCAATTAATTAAGTTGCTTGAGATTTAATCTTTGAAATTAAATTGGTTAAGAGGAATAACTGTTCATACTTATAAGTAGCAGAGAAGTGCAAAACCTAGACCTTTCTATTAAGTGAATCAAATCATCAGCTCAATTTACTTTTATTGCTTTAAACTTCAATCAATCTTTTTCATTAGTTAGCAATTTAAATTTATTCATTACTTGTTATTTATAATCTGATAATCAATTAGCTACTTTAGCTTCCTTGTGAGACGACCTTGGGGCGATCACCTTTGCTACAGCTACCTCGTATACTTGCGAGTGACGCTTTGTGGTAGAGTTAATTCGAGCGTAACAAGTATTTGGCACCACTGCCGGGGAAGGTTGTTAAGTAGTGATAGTTTGATTTTTCTTTTCATTTTTTGTTTATTTTCTATGAACTGTTTGTTTGTTTTATTTTTCTTTTAATTTATTTATTTATTTATTTTATTTAAGTTGCTAAGTGCCTTGTGTAAATATGCAATTTCCAAGGTACGCAGGGGTTTATGATAATAACCCAGACTCTGACATGGCATGGCAATTAGCATAATTAACGAACCAACTTAAGATGCTAAATGCCAGAGGAAGAACATATATGCCTACTCGTGAAGTATGTTCAGCATGTGGCATTGCAAGACATAGCGCAAACATGTGTTCATTTGGTTATGGACAATATCAAGAGAGGCAAGAGGAAGAATATGCCTATGAAAGTTTCCAGCAAATGGGTGGAAATGACCCATGCCCCAGACCTTATAATTCAAGATGGGGAAGACACCCAAATTTTTCTTGGGAAAACCAGCACCACATTCCACCTCCAAATTTTTTTCAACCTTACCAAAGAAGTTCTTACTCTCAAGAACAATATTCAAATCAAGAGTTTCTTAAGCGACCCACATTAGAAGATAGTTTGAATGCCTTCATTCAAATTAGCGCGCAAAATCAAAGTAAACTTAAGGAACCCACTTTGGAAGATAGTTTGAATGCCTTCATTCAAATTAGCTCACAAAACAATTATAAATTCGAGAAATCCATAGTGGAGGATGATTTGAATGCTTACCTTCAAATTAGCACAAAAATTCAGGAAGGAAGCAATGAGAGGTTTGATTCTTTGGAGGAATCATTGAAGAGGGTGGAAATGCAACTTGGGCAATTGGCACATCAACTCCAAGCACAACAAGAGGAGGAATTTCCTAGCCAATTGGAGCAAATAGAGGTAATCACAAATTTTAAGAATAAATAGGTGATATATAACAATTTTTGTGATTCCTTTGATGCAGGAAATAACAATGAAGAAGATGGCGAGGAAATGCAATCAAACATAGAGGAGTTAATTCAATCAAAGGAGGAGGAGAATTTGGAAGCATCGACTTCGACAAAATTGCATGAACTTCTAAATCCTTGTATGCCACCAATCCCATTCCCAAGTAAGCTGAATGCAGAGAAACAAGGTATGCAACTTTCTGAACTCCATGACATGCCCTATAGTGAAGATAGTGTAGATAAGCTTGAGGTGGCCATGACCATAGAAGTAGAGCCTAATTCTTCCAAATTAGAAATTGATGAGAGAAATTTACTAGAGAATAATGAGATTGTTGAGGGAGAACTTCAAATTGCTAAAGAGAATGTAAAACACATTCAACCAAACTTGGTTGAACTTAAAAAGACCCCAGGAATTTTGAAAGATGTTTTGGTTGGGGAATACAGTATGCAACAAATTATCATCTCTTCCCTCTTGTTGGTGAGAATGAGCAAAAACCATATAAAACTATGCTGCAAACTGAAAAAGGTTCTTACTACGTCCCTATAGCATTAAAAAATCAAGCTAAGACAACCCTCACATGTTCATTTTGGACAATTGCTCCCCAAAGAATGCTACCTAGGCTTTTCAATACATTGGGCACTTTTCAAAGTTGCATGGTGTTCATCCTCTCAGTCATGGGCTCTAATTGCATTATGGGTGGAAGGAGCCCCACACATCGTATATGGGAACGATGGAAATCAGGTATCGTTTAAACTCCCTCTGTAGTATGCATGCTCACATTGAGGACAATGTGAATTTTTAAGTGTGGGGTGCATTTTGCATTTTATGTTTTTGTGTTTTTACTTTTAAGTTATTTTTGTTTAAGTTTAGTTAATGTTTTTCGTTGAATAAATGAATGTTGAGAAGTTCAATTGTTTTAAACATTGCTGATAGATGACCTTTGAATTTTTAAAGCATGATTTGAAGAATTGAGTAGAATTGGTGCTTATTGTCAATTTTGTTGGTTTTTCCTTGCATTGCCATTAGCCTTGTGAGGAATTGAGCCATAAACTTATTATTCTTTTTGTGGGTGAACATCATTGATTGATGAATTGCTAGAACTTGCTTTGACATGCATTTTAAGACTACATAAAATTTTTAATTAGGCATCAAGATGATTAAGGCAATTAGGTGAACCCACTTTGGCTCAAAAAGACCAACCCTATTTTTAACTTTAGTTAGCCAATTTTGAGCTTATTTTATTTTCCTTTTCTTTCTTTTTCACAACACCATTAGCTTGAACCTTGTTGTTTAACTCTTACCCTTTCATTAGGTCAAGAGCATTTTAAGAGCGTTTATGACCGAGTGTTGTATTGAATTAAGTGTGGGGTTAAATTTAGTAGGTTTGAGATTGCAAACTATTATGTTATTTAGTTGCAAACCCTAAAAAGTAAAAAATAAAAAAATAAAATAAAAAAAAGGGAAAAAGAAAAAAAAAGGTTGTTGTTCTTGTTGACAGGGTTTGGAATTTGTTTGGGAATAATCATTGCAAAATGTAATAAGTGAGTTCCCTTGAAAAGCTCTTTAATGTCAATGGGTATATGAGAGGAAGGTGTTTTGGGATTGTTAGTTATTCATATGATCGGTTACTTCACTCTTGAAGTGCTTTTGAACTTAATGATTAAGCTTACATTTCCTAAATGTCATGCCTCTACCTTAGCCCCATTACAACCAAAAGAAAGACCTTTTGATTGATGCTTGATTGAAATTTGGTGGTGGAGATTTGATTGATAAGAAAGCCTATGGTAATAATCTTTCATTGATTGTTATGAGTGTAAACACCACCATGATCAAACACTTGTAAGAGTTGGTGAGGGAGCGACAACATAGGTTTTGCATGGAAAACCACTTAATTGCATGAGTATCGATTTTGTTTAATTCGATATTGATTGTGGATTTAGGGATAAGGAAGTCTTGATGCATCTTTATAACTCTTGAACTTAACAAAATTCATCTGGTTAGTGTGTTTTGATTTTAGTCTTGCTTGGGGACAAGCAAGGAGTTAAGTGTGGGGTAGTTGTTTAGGTCATTTTTGTACTAGTTTTTAGTATGATTTTATGTGTGTTTTAGTTAATGTTTTGATTAATTTTTGTTTTAAGTGTGTTTAAAGTGTTTATTTTATGTTTAGATGCAAAAAGACCCTTGGAGGATCAAAACAAAGCAAGAAAGAGCAAAAATGAAGATCAGAAGGTGACACACTCAGGGGACACGGCCAAGCCTCTGGCCTTGTCCCTCCAAAAATGTCAGACAAGGCCAAGTTCACCCTGGCTTGGCCGTGTCACACTCCAAAGAAGAAGAGAGGAAAATCAAGCAGGAGAGGACACACCCAGGGGACACGGCCGTGTCACCCTCTGGAGACCAAAAGAAAACAAAGCAAGCAAAGAAGGAAAGAACACACAGTGAGGGACACGGCCAGTAGCTTGGCCGTGTCCCAAGAATGGAAAGACAAGAGACACAGCCAAGCTCCAAATGGCTTGGCCGTGTCACCTCTCACTACCAAAGAAAGAAAGAAAAGAAAGAAAGAGAAAGAAAGCCAGTGAGGGACACGGCCAGTTGGCTTGGCCGTGTCCCATGGAGATCAAGAGACACGGCCAAGCCAAGGTGTCACCTCATGGAAAGGAAGAAAAGAAGAAGAGACATGGCCAAGCCACTCTTGGCTTGGCCGTGTCACACCAAAAAGCGTATAAAATCTTTTGCACGACAGAAAAAAGGGGAGACGACTAGGGTTTTGAGTTAGAGAAAAGAAAAGAGAAAGGGAGGCAAACACCAATTTGGGAGGAGGAGAGAGTGACACTCTCCTTGTCCCTCATCTTCATCCTCTATCTTCATCTTCTCCATCTTCCATTGACAAGCTTCAATTTGGTTCTTTGGGATAAATTGGGTTACAAGCTCTCAAAGGTTGAAGAAGCTTCATTGAAAGGATTGGTGACTTGAGAAAGCTCCTTTCTATCTTCCAAAGGCACAATCAATTGAAGGATTGGTGACTTGAGAAAGCTCCATTCCATATTGCAAAAGGGAAATCAACCATTGAAGAGGGCTTGAGTTCTTCATCAAACATCAAAGTGGAGCTAGGAGGAAGACTAGTAATCCTACTCTTGGCATCTTCACAAGGGGTTTTTCTATTCTCTCTTTTAATTCATTTCAATATTGTTTTTGTTATATTAAGAGAATTGATATTGCAATTGAACAATTTGTATTTGATTTGTATTGAGTTGAATGAATGTTTTAAATTGATGATGTTGAGCTAAAAACCCATGCTTAGGGTTTGTAGTATATTTGATTGAATGCTTTGATTTGATATTTCCATTGATTTACTTTGTTGTTGGTTGATTGCATTGGATTGTATGCTAGGTTAATAGATTAGCTACCTATTGATCTCTAGATATTGAATGAAGGACCGAGAGGTGAAATTTGGTATCGAAATTATGCAATCGACTACCCTATGAATGAATTAGAAATATAAGTTCTAGGGTTTCATTAATTTGCAAATGTAAAATAATTGGTTATTGCTATTTCATGAATGTGAGAACTAATGAATTGGTAATTGACTAATTAACCTTAAAGAACAAATTAATTACAAGGCTATGTTAATGGATAATTGAGAATTGAGCTTTGATTGAATGGACCTATAACCCTAGGCACTTTCCCGAGAACTGAATTGATCTTGTGCACCCATCACACACATCAAACCCTACGCACGTTAATTTTAGGATTAAATTGTTCTTTAGCACTCCAAACAACAAACTCTCGCTTTTAATTTAATTGCTTTAATCAAGCTATTACGAACCACACCTTCTTGGGGAAACGACCTTGGGGCGATCACCTTTGCTGTAGCTACCTCGTATACTTGCGAGTGACGCTTTGTAGTAGTACTTAATTCGAGCGCAACACGTCTCTAATGGAGGTGAAAACTATCATACAAAAGCAAAATGAGAATTTTATTGACTATGTGAAGAGGTGGAGAAACAAAGTTGCATTGCTTAAGAAGAGACCGGATGAGTCTGACCATATTTGAATGATAGTAAGGGGTGTCCTACCCAGTCTACGTGAACGGATGTCTCACACTCTCATAAAAGGATTTCAAAGATATTCTCCAAGCTGGCTTACAGATAGAAGAATGGGAAAGGGAGAGAGCCATTTTTTTGGAAGAAAGAATGAGAGGGAGAATTATCAGTCTGGTGGCCAGAGTACATAGAATGCAGTAGATGTCAATACAAGTGTCAAACAAATAGAAGATAGTTTTCATATCTGGAAAAACCTTTGTCTTGGGTTTTTAACAAGTTACAGAAAAAAATGGGCTATTACTGCCGTTGGCTCCTCGACCGCTATACGATCCTCTGCTATCAAACTTTGATGCCAAGACCTTCTATCAATTCCACCAAATGCAAGGGCATGAGACAGATAAATGTGCTTGATTAAGACATGAAATTTAAGATCTTATTGACAGTGGTAAGCTACCTGAGCCGAATAAGCTCAATATCAAGAGTAATTCTTTGTCTAAATTTGAAAGAGTACTTCCACTAGTAACCTTCATGGTAGAAGGAGGATTAAGGAAGATCTTATCTTATCTTCCTTTCAAGATGAGAGTATTGAAGATGTGAAGAGACAATAGGCCCAACTCAACAAACTTCCCTTGGCTTGAATGTTGCTCATCTTATTTTGTTTTCTTTAGTATTTAATTGAAACAATTATGTTTTTCAAATTAAAATTATTTGAATAAATTACTTTTATTGAATTTATAATTTTGTTGGCTTTTGATATTATAGTGTTCAACCGATGACGAGTCTACCTTGATATTCATGAATTAGTGTATTTATGCATCATGATCCGAATGACTTTAATAGGCAAAAAAATTATTCTATAGCATTAAGTTGTGTATGCTTACTTAGAGAGAGCTTCTGTATAATTACGAGTGTTTAGGTCCTAGTCAATCTTAAAACATGCTTTGATGAACTTTTAAGGTGAAATTGAACTCTATTTATTTAATAGATAGATGATCTAGGCATTGTTTGATGAGCCAACAACTAGTATCAACCCTATTGACATCAATCTCTAGTTGTCCTTTTGAGCCTTCATAAGATTTTAGCTTGCTTTTCATTGGCTTGTAAACCCAATAACTTACCCTTAGCTGTTGTGAGACTCATGACAAGTCTAATGATCATTGAGTTACTAAAGAGAAAGAAGATCAAAGAAAAGGATGTAAAACCAAGACTATAGGATAGTTGAAAGTCACTTGAACTATACCTAATATCATAGAATGACATCAGGGCAACAAAGGATTCATGGTCACTGAAGTAGACTTATCTTGCCTCATTCATAGCCAGAAGTTTAAAATGGTATAAATAAGACAATTCTCTTAGAGCTAGAGCAATAAAAAAATAGAAAAGAAGAAAAGAGAAAGAAGAAAAAAGAAAAAAGAAAAAAGAAAAGAAAGAGAAGAAGAAAAATAAAAGAAGAAGAAGAGGGAAGAATAATAGGGTTTTAAACTTTTTGCAAAAATAAAGGCCATCATAATCAAATCCAGATTTCTACCAAGAAGATAAGCTCTATCTTTTCATGAAACAAGATTTTAAGTTCTGTTTTTCATGAAGCAAAATAACAAAATGCCTAGAAAATCAAAGTGATGCCCAGAGTTTAAGAATACCTCCAACAACATATGGTTTCAGCATAAAATTTGTAGTGTGAAGGTTTATCTATAATGTTACATCAACTTCAATCTAAAAATGGCCTTCGCTTAATTTGATCCTTATAGACTCCATTTCAAGCCTATTAAAAATATGTTAATCTCTCTTAGTAGGAAGAGTCTATTAGTAGAGATAGTTTGAATAAGCATGCATATGAGATAGATAATATTAAAACTCAATGAGACCTTTGGTCAAATAATATAAATGTACCTATCTGAAGTGCAACATTTTTTTGCTTAAATGAAAATGATTCTTAAGTTTAGTACGGTAACTAGGGTTGTTATGTTATAGATATGTTAATTTGGAAAATTGAGTCCTGAGGTATAATGACACTGATTTGACAAAGTCAACATTTGATTTTTAAAAAAAAATATTTTCTTACTGCATAAACCTTCAAGTTAAGGGAAGTATGTTACACCGTTGAACCTCGAAAGACACATTGGGCAGAATAAATATTATTTGCAAGGATATGAAGAAGTTACCAACTGGCATGCTGAATCATAATTTGAAATAGATGTATATTTGCTGCTTGGGTCCTCACCACTCATATTTTCAACATCTTAAAGATAAAAGCCATAAATGTGAAGTTTTGACATTCCAATATAAGACACAAACGAGCATCTGGAAGAAATCCATGGGAGTACTTCAGCTAATCACCTTAGTTTTTAAGTCAATAAAATCACTGTAAGTATTATTCATGCATATCATGCATACATAAGCATGTCACACTGTATTTTTTTTTGCGTTGACTATTCTTTGTCAAAGTGAACAATAGATATTCTATGAAGCAAACATGAAGCGGATATGGAATCAGGGGGACATGAAAGGCCCATTGTTTGAAGAAGATCCAATCACTTAATAAAAATGGAGATGCATGTTTGTAAAAAGAATCATACAGTACAAAAATCAATCAGAGCCTAAATGAAAAAAGAAATCATTAGTTTGAGCCTCGATAGGGAGGCAAAATTTCTCCTTTCAATTTTTTGAGTTTATGCATATATAAAATATTTTCAAACTCACTTTAATATTTTGCCATGCGTGGGGCAAAGAGAGGATATGAGGACTAGCTAAAAAATAGCTGAATTTTTTTTTACAAAAAGAAGAACAAAAAGAATAGAACAAGAAGAAAGGAAGAACTCTAAATGAATGAAGATGCAAAAGGTAAAATATCAGTCCAGGTAGAAGAGCTGAAGTCAATACAAAACAAATGTCAAAGGATGAAGATCCATTTCGAAGGGTGAAGATCCAATGTCTGGAGGATGAAGATCCATTATAAAGGGTGAAGACCCGATATTCGATGATTCATTGGGAAGAAGAACACGTGAAGTTGATGGCTAGAAAAAAGCCAAAATTTCCAGCTGACAGAAGGTCAATCAGTCAGAAGAGCTAAAATTATTTTTCTAGAGAAAAGATAAAACTCCCAACCGACAAAAAGCCAGTCAGCTAGAAGAGCTGAAATTGTTTGGCTAGAAGAAAGCTAAAACTCTCAACTGCCAGAAGGTCAGTCAGCTAGAAGAGCTAAAATTGATTGGCTAGAAGAAAGCCAAAATCCTCAACTGACAGAAGGTCATCCAAATCTAGTCTCAGGTCGAGTACCCAAATCAAATCTAATTTTAGGTCAAGAATCCAAATCTAGCCTAGAGTCAAGAACCCAAATCCAGTCTTGAGTCGAGTACCTAAATCAAATCCAGCCTTGGGTCAAAAATTTAAATCTACTCTAGGGTCAAGAATCCAAATCCAACCTCGAATCAAGAACTCAAATATAGTATTGGGTCGTGAACCCAAAATTCAGTATCGGGTTTTGAGAACCCAAATCCAGTTTAGGGTTGAGAATCCAAATTCAGTCTCGGGTCGAGAATCCAAATTCAGTCTCGAGTCGAGAACCCAAGTCCTAGCTCAAGTCAAGAATCTAGATCTAGTCTCGGGTCGAGAACCTAAATTTAATTCACGGGTCCTGAACCCACCCTCATCCAAAATCAGCTTGAAGTCATATTGCTTTTCACTCTCTTCTACTGAAAGTCTCAGATCGTTCAAGCAGAGGGGCAAACTGCAGACTCTTGATTTTGGCCCTCAACTAGTCTGGTCCTAATTGAAGAATACCTAAATCATGATCGGTCCATTTTTAATAAGCTTAAACCTACTCTAAGCTTTTAATTAGATTGATCCAGTTTTATAAGGCCTAAAATAAGTCCGGTTCAATTTTTAAAGCCCTAAAATGGTCCAATTTGATATTAAAGCAAATTTGGTTCGATATGGATCATGTCATATCGAATTAGATCATGCCTAATTCGATATGGACCTTGGTCCATATCGAATTAGATCAAATTAGACTTACTAATTCAATATGGACTTTGTTCCATGTCTGATTAAACTTATTTCAATCCGACATGGTCACGGTTTTCCTCGAATTTGAAAGGATTTAATTCAATATGCTTTAGAGTAACCATGTTTAAATAGAAAATTAAGACTCGGTTACAAATTTTTTAACCTAATGCATTTACTATAAATACAGGATTAAAAAAACAAAGAAGGGATTAGCAACATGGAGCAAAAAAGGGCAGGAGCAACCATCAAACAATTATCAAGCAGCAGATAGAGCAATTAGCACAGATTAGCAATTAAGCAAGAACTATCAACACAATACACCAAAGGCAATAACCACTATCTTTATTTTGCTCTGTCAGAATTCTGAATTGGTGCAGGCAGCAGCTTGGAATCAACATATAATTTGGTGGAGCCTTCAACGCAGATTTTATTTTCCAAACTCTTTAAAATCATAACAAGTCTCGTTTATTAATGTCATGAAATTCATACTTATTATGGTTTTGCTTAAATATGTTCAGTGAGTTTTATTTGATAATGCCATCAATGTATGCCTACTGTATCTTCATTTAAATGTGTCCAGTAGCCATGTCCCATGCAATTTTTTTACCAAGAATCAATGTTAAAGTGGCCTAAAAGTTTTTTACAGTAATCATGTTTTTATAAAACCCTAACTTTGCTTTCTAAAAACAAAAACCCTAAGCCTGTTTTCCAAAATGATCTAAACCCTAATTTCCAAGTTCAAAACATTAATTTTGTTTATTTAATGCTTTAAACCCTAGTTTTAATTATTTAATTTGTTATATGCTTTTATGGTGAATGATTTATTTTATTTGGTTTATAATGGATATTATATTTTTTATTATGAATGTTTGAATGGTTTAATTCATTTGACTAATTATTTTAATATTGATTATTTTGGTTTCAATGATGTAAGAGGTATGTTTCCACTTTATGGGTACCTCATTAGTTAAGTTCAAATGTAATTTAATTTATTTTGAGTTTTGGATTAATGAAAAGGGCATATTTTCACCAAATGGTGGGTGTCCTATTTTATTTAGTTTTAGATATTAGACATAGTTGTAAGGGCATGTTTTCATCTTGTATGGGTGCTCATTTTATTTATTTGTTTGAACTTTCTTTGATTTCAATACAGTGATTATTTATTTCAATAATTGCATGTAGTATGGATGATTTTATAATATTTAAGAATTTAATAATATTTGTGTAATATCCTCATATATGCCCTAGAAGTTGTGATTATGTTGTTGTTGTTGTTATATAATTGGATTGAATATATGTGTTAAATTACAAGAGAAAAGAAATAGAGAAAAGAATGTTTATGTATATGTGATTTGGGAAAGAATTTAGGGTTTAGAGAGAATGGTATATGTTGTGTATATGATGATATATATAACACATAAGTTGGTCAAAATGAAGAGTCAAGGAAAGAAGATATTTATTTTTGTTAAGTGTGAAGTTACTATAAAGGGCATGTAATGAATGGTAATCAAGACAAATGGTATAAGGGTGTTTAGGTAATTACTCTTGTTGAATCACTTGGTGGAGATTTAAAGAGGTGATATTTTGTCTTTTCTTCATTTCCTTCTTCTTCTTCTTCTCTTCTCCATGTTGGTTGGCTCCTCCTTAGACAAGAGAGGGAGCAAAGTGAGATTTGTTTAATTCTAACATCAAATTGAAGGGAGAATCAAAGGATTTAATTGAAGATTTGTGGAATTCAACAACTTAGGTAAGTTCTTTCTCTTGATTTTCCTTTGTTCTTTTGAAATTGTGTTTGGGATTGGTGAGTTGATATGGATGGTTGATTAAGTGTGTTTGTGATGTGTTTTTAAGTATTAAGTTTTGAAGGAAGTGAATTGTCATTGATTTGGGAAGTGAAGAAGTCTTGGAAAAGGAAGTGTTTAGAAGTGGTGCTTAAGGTAAGTACACATTTGTTTCTCTTGCTAATTGAAGTTGTTTGAAAGTTTGATTGTTATATGTTGGTGATGAAAATGTTGTGATGAGTATGTAAAATAATTGCTAATGATGTTGATTATGTCCATTTGAATGAGGTTATGTTGTGTACAATGTGTTTTAAGTTAACCAAAAGAAGTTTGGCTACATTTAGGGTTTATGTATGAGAGACGTAATTTGGGACGGTCGCTATTAGTCATGGCGGTCGCTATTTAGTCATGTGCGGTCGCGACTTAGGTCGGACTTCTGACCGCAAAACCTACTGTGATAAGGTTTCATCGTGTAACTGTATGGCGCGGTCGTATTCAGGTGAGGCGCGACCGCTAGAAGTGTTCTGTTCTGCTTTATTTGAAGCAATTTAATTTTGTAACAAGATTCTCAAATACATGTTAAATAGATCATCCATATGAGTTGTCAAGGATCAAAATAGAGATCATTTGTCTAACATCATTGTTGAGATTGAACAATGTTATATTATGTATTGTGAATGGTAATGTATTATATTGTTTGCATAACGTGACTAGTGTTATGACTTATATAGCGCGAAAGAGGTGATGATCATTCAAAAAGGTACGTACAATGTAATTTGTTATGATAAACATTTTAATAATGAATGATGTAAATGTGTCTTGAGAAATGGTTGAAATGAAATAAATAGACATATTGTTTATATGACGATGAATTTAAGATACATATGCAATGAAATTAATGATGTATGTTCGAATAATGACATGTTCGTGTAGTTAATGTAATTGGTGTTGTATATATATATATATCAATAATGATGTGTATGATGTGAAGCCATTGTGATTGGCTATGATGATTCAAATGTGATATAATGAATGAAATGTGATATGATGATTCAAATGTGCAATGATGATTTAAATGTGATATAAAGCCATTGTGATTGGCAATGATGATTCAAATGAGATGTGAAGCCATTGTGATTGGCTATGATGATTCAATTGTGATAAATGAGGCATGTTTGCCTAGATAATGATTCAATTGAGAATGAAATGGATAATGAAATAATAAATGAATTGTGTAACTAATGTGTTATTCGATTTCAGAGTTCTGGGTTTGGAGGCATGCCTATAAAAAAAAAAGAAGAAGTAACAGTCTTGCCGAGTTGAGGATCTCTTCATTTTGAGTTGAATTGAGATCCAAGAGACTGGGTCTGTTACACTATGAGAAATTGTGATTATGAGATATATGATTGGTAACAGTCTTGCCTGGTTGAGGATCACCTCGAGTTTAGCCGAGTTGATGATCCAAGAGACTGGGTCTGTTACGCTATCAATGGATAGAGATATTGATATATGATGCCTACGGGCTTGATAATTATGATTATAGACCAAAGCAGTAACTCTGAACTTTGAATAACATATTAGTGTTTTGGGCCCGAGTCTGTCTTTATTGTCAATGTGAATTGCAAGTATTGAAATATTGATTGTGAGTATTAATAATGAATTATGCTTGGTGAATTGTGAATAATATAATGTTATTAAGTGTAATATGTAAATGAATTGTGGTTGATGATAAAGGTTGTCTTTATTGGAAATGTGATTTATGATTTGTATGATATGTAATTTGTGTATTGAAATAATGATTGGTATGGTATATATAATGTAGGGGTATTAATATATTGGTTTTGAGTATTGGTGATGCATTGGGGTTGGTGATAATATTATGTATATATGTACATCATATTTGAAATTAGCTAGGATATATTAAAGATGAAATTAAAAAGAAAAGAAGATATGATAAGAACTAATTATATATTGAATTGATGTATCATTATATGTCAATACTTCTATACTATATGTTTATATTTTATAGTTGGACTACTAAGCTCTCGGGCTTAGCGCGGGTGTTTATTCGCGCAGGTATATAGATGGAAGATATGAAGTCTTTTATTATGCCACAAGAAGAGTAAAGTTTGTCGAGACCAACTAGAGGGTAATGCATACATGTATAAACTTTAATTATGATGTATTTCTGACGAGAGAGTATTTATATGTATAAATGAAGTTTTGATAAAGATAATGATTTTGTAAATGTTATTTAAATTAATGTATTATGGTTTGAACTCTGTTACAGGTTTTTAAAAGGTAACGAAAAGTGACATCCTTATACTTTATATATTTATTGTATGTATACTAGGTATACGCATAGTACTTATATAGGGTATCGGGGTGTTACAATTATTTTGGTATCAGAGCTTAGGTTCGAGATTCTCGGCCTAAGTGAGAAAATTTTTTTTTGAAAAGTTTAAATAAAAGTAAAAAGGAAAAGTTTTGAAATGAAATTTGTAATAGATGCATATGCATTGACACCTAGGTTGGTCTCGGATGTGGCATTATATGAATTATAGAATATTTGTGTTATATGAGATGTTCAATATAGTTGATGATATATGTGTATATTATTTTGATGTGATGAGAAATTATGATTGTTGACAATGATGTTGGAAATGAATTATAATTGAGGCATAGTGCCTAATTGATTATGAGAAACTAATTGTGAAATGTAATATGATATATGTATATTGATGATGCATATGAAAATGTCATGTTGTGTGCAACATGGAATGTAATGTTGATGTTTATGAGCAATATTATGTAGGACATAATATGAATTGAAACATAAAGAAATGAAAAGGAGAATAAATTTGAAAATGAGTTGAAAATCAAATCAAGATAAGAGTATGTACTTTTTCTTCTATACTTTGAACCTCTTTATAATAAAGTTTATGTTGGTTTTGCTAATGTTGAATTTACCAGACAGCGGAAATGATATCGAATTGTTAAAATTGAAAGTTATGTTATTTAAATGAGGAGAGTATGGTGGAATGTTGAATGAGTTGTTTAGTAGAGACAAAGTGTGATTATGTAAAGTTGGGATGTGTATACAGTTAAGGTTGTGTTTAAAGGAAAAAGAGATGATAGTGGTTAAGTAAGAATATAACTTAGTATTGTTACTATAATGCGAGCATAGTAAATTCAATGTTAGAAATGTGAGATGCTTGGATATTGTGAAAGCTCATGATAATGGTGATAATATGTGATATTTGAGAATTTTTTTAAGTGAGCTTTATGATTGTGGAAATTATATGTTTTAATATTGCTTTGTGATATATTTGTAAGATGTTCTTAAAGTTGAAAAAAAAAAGATGAGTTTGGCGAGTTGAAGCTTGAGCGAATTAATAGGTTGAAAAGTTAAAATTTTAGTGGAAATTGTTAAAGATTATTGGGATGTTGATGGTTTAATGTATATACCATACATGGGCTAGGTGAAATGACTAATGTTGCACATGAAAGTATAGTGAATTGAGTAATGTGATTGATAGTATGAGAATTGGTTCTGAAGTAAAAAGGGAAGAGGATGAGTAAACGAAAATGAACCATTTTAAATCATTTTATTGCAAAGAGTAAAAATGGATATGAAAGTATATTAAATGCTTTTAAAGACGAAAGTGAAAGAGATGTCACCTTGAGAATATGACCAAGATGGATGTGAAATATTATTATAGTCAATATATATGTATATATGTTGTGTGAATAAATACTTTACATTATACGGGAAGAATTAGTACTGTAGCAGCTTAGCCCAAAGGCTCTGGGGGTTTCCCCGGATAGGAATGGCTCAGCAGGTGGACTAGGACGGTTGTTACAGTTATAAAGGAACATTTTTAGTGAATGTATGAAAAAGGAAAATAAAACAAGAGTATATAATTAAGTATATACATTTATATGATATGTAAACTGAGTTTCTAAATGTGAATGAAATTTTGACATGAATGTGACCTATGAATTTGTATGTGGTATAATTATAGAATTAGTGTTATGGAAATGATGTAGTATGTATTAGTGGACCTAAGAGAGACTAGGACTTGAACTGGGTACAACTAGATGAGTGATGTGATGGAAGTGAAAATGGAATGGACTTGAGTATTATGGAACAGTGGAGTTTGTGATAGTGAGCATTGAACTTAATTATCATATGATATTTAGAGTTCCAAAGTATTCATATATGGAAAGTTTTATGCAATTATACATTATAAGAAATTGTAAATGGATTAGAAATGAAGTGACGAATAAAATTGTATAGCAGCTGCATATGATTGAATATGTATAAAGTAATATTGTTGAAACATGAATTAAGTGGATAAAGATCATATAATCGAGTGCAAATTGGTTTGAAACGGAGTTGGAATGTATTAACTTCTGATATAGCAAAAATGTAAAGAAGGAATGTGTAATTCTTGAAATACATCTTAACCTTGTATTTGTATAGATTGAGAATAAAATTATGAGAAAAACAGTATTGATCTGAAAGTCCTAGGCTTGAATATTAATCTTTTAAAGCCATGTGTTTTGTTTAGTATATTTGATCGGTTAATTTGTTATCCCTGGATTTGGATCTTAGATATAATGATTGTAATACGGATTTGGTGAGGTTGACGATTTTGTTTGAGAAGTATAGTTAAAAGTTATGATGGTTAAAGTTGTACCTTATTATTATTTTTTTTATGTTAAGAATTTGGTTATAACTGTGAAGGTAAAGAGAGGAAAAAAAAAATTGGAAATGTGTTGAGTTATGGATAATATGACAAAAAGGTAAACAATATATATATATACCAATGATAGGAAATGTGAAGAGATATTAAAAGGGAGAAATTATATTATATGAATGAAAGTTATACTGAATATGTTTATGGTATGTAACTTGAGGTTTAAGGGAATGAACTCAAAGTTTGAGTGAATGAATTATAGATATTAAGTATGATATAACATTTTAATGAAAATTGGTGGAAATTATACTAAGATAATAAAGAATAAACTATGTGTATATTAAAAGATAATTGGAAGTAATTTGTTATCATGATGAATTGGCTGAAAATGGATCGGAAGAGTTCAGGAATTGAAAATAAGTTTGCCCTAATGGAATTAAGTTATATATATACATATATGAATATGGTGAAATTTTATGATGAGTCAAATACATTAATTGTTGGTTGGAGTTGAATAAGATTTGAATATGGATATATTGTGACAGATAGATCAATGGATCTAGAATTGGCTAAGATTATGAATCATTATTGAAATTTAATGTGTATAGTTGTATTAAGAAAATAGGTATTTACATGATAATGTATATGATGTAAATTTTAAAGTATGATTGGACATGAATGAGTGGAGTATAGTAATTGTTAATCATGATAAGAAGAGAAAAAGATTGGTTATCTATAAAATAAGTTGAAAGAAAATGTATTAATATGTAAGTTAAGTGAAAAGCATGCTAAAGAAATAACTCCATTTATGAAAAATCAGGATTTTGTTATCTATTGAGAGTGATAAATGTCTATTTAGACAGTGATTGTAATGAAGGGATAATTAATGTTCAGATATAAGTCAATGGTTTTTAATGTTAAAGTTAAGAGAGTAATTATACAGAGGTGAAATAACAAAATATATTAAATATAAAGATTTGACAAAGTATTATTGTGCTATATGATGATCTGATTCTGGTATAAAGATATTAATAGGAAATGTAATGTGATCTTTTGAATGTTTGATTAAGAAAGTAACCAGATGTATAAACATATAGAATGATGAGTTATAGAATTTAAAGAAGGTGGTTGATTCTAAAGAGGAGAGTTGGAGTTATATGATTTGATGATATAATGACTTAAGCGTATAATTAACTTCATATGAGAGTTAAGATAGTATTTTGTTAAGAATAAATTGTTATGGTACTGATAATTTCGAGGACGAAATTATTTAAGGGGGAGAGAATTGTAATATCCTCATATATGCCCTAGAAGTTGTGATTATGTTGTTGTTGTTATATAATTGGATTGAATATATGTGTTAAATTACAAGAGAAAAGAAATAGAGAAAAGAATGTTTATGTATATGTGATTTGGGAAAGAATTTAGGGTTTAGAGAGAATGGTATATGTTGTGTATATGATGATATATATAACACATAAGTTGGTCAAAATGAAGAGTCAAGGAAAGAAGATATTTATTTTTGTTAAGTGTGAAGTTACTATAAAGGGCATGTAATGAATGGTAATCAAGACAAATGGTATAAGGGTGTTTAGGTAATTACTCTTGTTGAATCACTTGGTGGAGATTTAAAGAGGTGATATTTTGTCTTTTCTTCATTTCCTTCTTCTTCTTCTTCTCTTCTCCACGTTGGTTGGCTCCTCCTTAGACAAGAGAGGGAGCAAAGTGAGATTTGTTTAATTCTAACATCAAATTGAAGGGAGAATCAAAGGATTTAATTGAAGATTTGTGGAATTCAACAACTTAGGTAAGTTCTTTCTCTTGATTTTCCTTTGTTCTTTTGAAATTGTGTTTGGGATGGGTGAGTTGATATGGATGGTTGATTAAGTGTGTTTGTGATGTGTTTTTAAGTATTAAGTTTTGAAGGAAGTGAATTGTCATTGATTTGGGAAGTGAAGAAGTCTTGGAAAAGGAAGTGTTTAGAAGTGGTGCTTAAGGTAAGTACACATTTGTTTCTCTTGCTAATTGAAGTTGTTTGAAAGTTTGATTGTTATATGTTGGTGATGAAAATGTTGTGATGAGTATGTAAAATAATTGCTAATGATGTTGATTATGTCCATTTGAATGAGGTTATGTTGTGTACAATGTGTTTTAAGTTAACCAAAAGAAGTTTGGCTACATTTAGGGTTTATGTATGAGAGACGTAATTTGGGACGGTCGCTATTAGTCATGGCGGTCGCTATTTAGTCATGTGCGGTCGCGACTTAGGTCGGACTTCTGACCGCAAAACCTACTGTGATAAGGTTTCATCGTGTAACTGTATGGCGCGGTCGTATTCAGGTGAGGCGCGACCGCTAGAAGTGTTCTGTTCTGCTTTATTTGAAGCAATTTAATTTTGTAACAAGATTCTCAAATACATGTTAAATAGATCATCCATATGAGTTGTCAAGGATCAAAATAGAGATCATTTGTCTAACATCATTGTTGAGATTGAACAATGTTATATTATGTATTGTGAATGGTAATGTATTATATTGTTTGCATAACGTGACTAGTGTTATGACTTATATAGCGCGAAAGAGGTGATGATCATTCAAAAAGGTACGTACAATGTAATTTGTTATGATAAACGTTTTAATAATGAATGATGTAAATGTGTCTTGAGAAATGGTTGAAATGAAATAAATAGACATATTGTTTATATGACGATGAATTTAAGATACATATGCAATGAAATTAATGATGTATGTTCGAATAATGACATGTTCGTGTAGTTAATGTAATTGGTGTTGTATATATATATATCAATAATGATGTGTATGATGTGAAGCCATTGTGATTGGCTATGATGATTCAAATGTGATATAATGAATGAAATGTGATATGATGATTCAAATGTGCAATGATGATTTAAATGTGATATAAAGCCATTGTGATTGGCAATGATGATTCAAATGAGATGTGAAGCCATTGTGATTGGCTATGATGATTCAATTGTGATAAATGAGGCATGTTTGCCTAGATAATGATTCAATTGAGAATGAAATGGATAATGAAATAATAAATGAATTGTGTAACTAATGTGTTATTCGATTTCAGAGTTCTGGGTTTGGAGGCATGCCTATAAAAAAAAAGAAGAAGTAACAGTCTTGCCGAGTTGAGGATCTCTTCATTTTGAGTTGAATTGAGATCCAAGAGACTGGGTCTGTTACACTATGAGAAATTGTGATTATGAGATATATGATTGGTAACAGTCTTGCCTGGTTGAGGATCACCTCGAGTTTAGCCGAGTTGATGATCCAAGAGACTGGGTCTGTTACGCTATCAATGGATAGAGATATTGATATATGATGCCTACGGGCTTGATAATTATGATTATAGACCAAAGCAGTAACTCTGAACTTTGAATAACATATTAGTGTTTTGGGCCCGAGTCTGTCTTTATTGTCAATGTGAATTGCAAGTATTGAAATATTGATTGTGAGTATTAATAATGAATTATGCTTGGTGAATTGTGAATAATATAATGTTATTAAGTGTAATATGTAAATGAATTGTGGTTGATGATAAAGGTTGTCTTTATTGGAAATGTGATTTATGATTTGTATGATATGTAATTTGTGTATTGAAATAATGATTGGTATGGTATATATAATGTAGGGGTATTAATATATTGGTTTTGAGTATTGGTGATGCATTGGGGTTGGTGATAATATTATGTATATATGTACATCATATTTGAAATTAGCTAGGATATATTAAAGATGAAATTAAAAAGAAAAGAAGATATGATAAGAACTAATTATATATTGAATTGATGTATCATTATATGTCAATACTTCTATACTATATGTTTATATTTTATAGTTGGACTACTAAGCTCTCGGGCTTAGCGCGGGTGTTTATTCGCGCAGGTATATAGATGGAAGATATGAAGTCTTTTATTATGCCACAAGAAGAGTAAAGTTTGTCGAGACCAACTAGAGGGTAATGCATACATGTATAAACTTTAATTATGATGTATTTCTGACGAGAGAGTATTTATATGTATAAATGAAGTTTTGATAAAGATAATGATTTTGTAAATGTTATTTAAATTAATGTATTATGGTTTGAACTCTGTTACAGGTTTTTAAAAGGTAACGAAAAGTGACATCCTTATACTTTATATATTTACTGTATGTATACTAGGTATACGCATAGTACTTATATAGGGTATCGGGGTGTTACAATTTGACCTGAAATGGAGGTCGATTTCAATGAACAGAACATTATGAGGGTGTTGGATCACTATCACCTTCTCCATTCATACCCAACTTTTCGAATTCATTAGGGGGTTGGAGATTCCTTAGAAATTGAGTCATCCATCGCTTTCTTTTTCCCGGCTAGTCAAGGTGGTGACTCCATTTTCTCTGGATTTAGGCCCGTATTCTCTAAGGCCTTGAGTGTAACAGTTTTGAAGTTCCAAGAACCATTCCACATGGGAGCGGGGACAAAAATCTCCGCTCACACTGTCAGAAGCATTTGGGGGAACACAAACATTAGTTGGATTTTTCTTGGAAGCAAATAACTCTGCTGGAGGCATTCTATTAAGCTGGAATCAGGCTATGTTATTGTGCGACAACTATGCCAAAGGAACGAATTGGGTTGTTGCTGAAGGTAAATGGTTGAACCTTATGTTTGATTGCTGTTTTGTTGTAATTTATGGTCCTAATTCAGAATCAGAATGTGAAAAATTGTTAGGTGCATAAGAGAGAAGTACTGGTCATTTCTCCTCATCTGGTGCGGACAAGCTCCGCGACTTCTTTAGCAAATGCGAGCTTATAGATCTTCCTCTCTATGGAGTTAAATATACATGGGGTAACAATCGATGAGTAGGCTGGATAGAGTGCTAGTTAATCATGAATGCCTTACTAAATTTCCATATTGCAAAAGTTTGGGTCTTTATAGAGGATTATTTGATCATACACCGTTGCTACTAGAATCATGTTTAATTAATTGGGGTCCCAAACCATTTTGCTTTCTTGTTTGTTGGATACTACAACTAGGTTTTGATGTGTTGATTAGGGGTTGGTTCTCCGCTGGAACTAGTTTACGAGGGCCTTATTGCATTATAAAAAAGTTATCAGCATTTAGAGGCAGACTTAAGCGGTTGGACACAGAGCAATTCGAGAATATTGAAACCAAAATCAACAAACTTGAAGACGAAATTAGTGCCATTGATAAACAACTTGAGAAGCCCTCCCTGTCATCTGTAGCACCATTAACCAACAGAAGAAAGTTGAAATGGGCAGAACTATGGTGCAAATTCAAGCAACAATAAGTGTATTGGCGTCAAATGTCTAGAGCTAGATTGTTGAAGGAAGGAGATGAAAAAACAAGAACTTTCCATTTTGTTGAAGGAAGGAGATGAAAAAACAAGATTTTTCCATTTAACAACTACTCTCAGAACGAAAATGAAACAATATACTAAGCTTGCAAATTATCTCAGGCTCCATCACTAATCCACATGGCATAAAAAAAAGGAGAATGTGAGGCATTATAAACATGCATTCTATGAAGAAATAACTTGAAGACCTAGTCTTATTAATCTCTCATTCACCAAACTTTCAGACTATTCAGCAGAGCTCTTGGAACTCTCTTTCACAGAGGAAGAAATCTTGACAGCAATAAACAGTTGCAAAAGCGGAAAGGCTCCTGGTCCTGACGGTTTCAACTTCAGATTTTTTTTATATAAATTCTACCCTGTTCGAAAATTTGACATTGCCTGTTTATTTAGGGCCTTTAATGGTACAGGCTTCTTATCGGCTGATATATGCACTTCTTTTATCACTCTCATCTCCAAATGCGAAGGCGAAAATAAACTGACAGATGTTTGCCCTATTAGACTAGTTAATGGTATATACAAAATTATTGCCAAGGTCATATCTCAAAGATTGCTTCTAGTGATGGGAGAAATCATAAGCAGTTGCCAATTAGCTTTCTGGAAATTGGTTTTAATAGAGAAACATGGAATGCAATCACCTGATTCTATAGTACTAAATCCTCAATCTTAACTGTCTAGAAAGATGTAGTTTTCAAAGTTGTCAAAGATACAGCTAATAGCTTGATCGTGAAAGAAGGCTTTTGTTTCTAGGTGGGTAAAGGGGAAAATGTTAGATTTTGGCATGATGTCTAGATAGAGCAATCTACATTAGCAAATCGCTTCCCAAGATTTTACTCTCTCTCACTAGAACAAAATTTGCTCATTTGTGTTTTATTAGTTTTTGTTAGAGTTTTGTGTCTTGTTTGTTATGTTAATTATTGTTTTATTTAGGTATTTTGTTAGTTTTAATCGGTTTGTTTAGTGTTTTCTTTAATTATGTAGTTTTAGTTTATTTTTGTGTTTCTGTCATTTTTTATTTAATTTTTAGTATGTGTTTATGTTTTGTTGGATATTGTTTATTTAATTCTTGTTTAAGTTTTGTTTGCCAGTTTTGTGTTTGGTTAAAACAGCAAGGAAACAAATTGAAGATGAAATGGGCAGAAGCTGACACAGGCAGAGGACACGGCCAAGTCACTGGCCGTGTCCCATACTAAGTTAAAAGGAAGAGAAAGTCCCAGTAGCAGACACAAGCAAGGGACACGGCCAAGTCATGTGGCCGTGTCCCTCCAAAGAAGCCCAACACGGCCAAGTCATCTTGACTTGGCCGTGTCTCACTTGGTTCCAAAGGCAAAGACGAAGCAAATTTCACAGAGGCAGACATAGGCAAGGGACACGGCCAAGTCATGTGGCCGTGTCCCTCAAACATGGTGCAACACGGCCAAGTCACTTCTGACTTGGCCGTGTCACTCAACTAAAGAAGAAAGAGGAGAGAAACAAACAGTGGTGGACACCTGCAGGGGACACGGCTGTGTCTTGTGGCCGTGTCCCTCCAACAAGCTCTCACACGGCGGTGTCCCTCATCACCTGGTCGTGTCCCTCATGAACCAAACGCGCACCAAATTTTAAAGCCGACGTTTCGTATAAAAGCAAAAAGAAAGTTAGGGTTTGGGAGACTGTTGACGATTGGGAGCAGTTTTTGAGCCGTCAGAGATTAGAGCTAGGGTTTTAACATTTATTTTCTTAATTTTGATTTTACTTTGGATCAAAACTAGCTAGATTAGATTGTTTATGCCAGTGAGACATCCTTCTTGCAAGATTGAACAAGAGATTTTTCAGAAACTTCAAGGAGTTTGTAACTTGGTTTTGTTCTCGAACTTATTCTCTTTATTTTTATTGAATGGATATTATCATGTCTATTCCGATTTCTTTGAACATTAATGAGATGAATATGTTTGATTGCATTATGAACTAATTTGATCTAGTCTAGGGTTTGTATGGATCTGCTATGATTGTATGAATTGGTTATTCTCTTAGCTAATAATTTCTTTTGCCTTTATTGAATGAAATATTGTCACATATAATTGTTTGGCCACCAATTGTGTGTTTTAGGTATTAGATGATGGATTGAGAGATGAAGTCTAATGCTGGAGCAATTCAATTAAGGACTTAGGTGAATTAGAGATATAACCTATTAAAAAGATTGTTTCAATTATAACAAGATTAGTTGTAAGAGGTTTGAATGCGAGAGCTTATTTCCTTGACTCAATTAATTAAGTTGTTTGAGATTTAATCTTTAAAATTAAATTAGTTAAGTGGAATAACCGTTCATACAAATAAGTAGTAGAGAAGTGCAAACCCTAGACCTTTTTATCAAGTGAATCAAAACATCAGCTCTTATTTACTTTTATTGTTTTAAACTTCAATTAAACTTCTTCTTTAGTTAGCAATTTAAATTTATTCATTACTTGTTACTTTTAATTTGATAATCAATTAGCCACTTTAGCTTCCTTGTGAGACGACCTTGGGGCGATCACCTTTGCTACAGCTACCTCGTATACTTGCGAGTGACGCTTTGTGGTAGAGTTAATTTGAGCGCAACAATTTGCAATATGGGTCACTAGCAGGAAATGAATTGGGTTTGGGATTTCTCTTGAAGGAGGAGATTATTTGTCTGGGAGATGGACCTCTTTGAAGTGCTACTACATTTGTTGAATAAATTCTCTATCTTTATGGAGAAATTAGACAAAGTGTTGTAGAGGCATAGTAGAAATGGAATTTTTTTTCAGTTAAATCATTCAAGAAAAAGCTTGTTGACAATAGATATTCCTCTTTGATCTCACCTTCATTCAAAGTTTGATGTGATGTCTCTCCCCCTAAGGTAGTGGTGTTTGTTTGGAGGCTTTTAAAAGGTAAAGTGAATGTTATGTCTCACTTAGGCAGACTGGGCATTATGGATTAGTCGCTAAACATTTGCCTAATGTGCTCAAATGCCCCTGAAGAGGTTGATCATCTATTTATCCACTGTAACTTTGCTTCCTATTTGTGGCTCAAAATAATCAAATGGTGAAGTCTTGGTGTTTACCTAGTAGGATATTCGAGCTCTTCCATCAATGGGAGTTTAGGGTCAGCTACAAATTCCAGTCACAGGTATGGTTCGCATCTTTTTTAGCACTCACATGGACAATTTGGCTAGAACGCAACAATTGAGCTTTTAATAACTTATTATTAAAGGAAAAGACTTTTGACCTGGCTCTAATCAGATTGGCTAGCTGGATAAAAGCAGTTGATTTCACCTTCCCTTACTCTATCTCCTCATTCTCTGAATCTTCCATCTCTGCTAGAAACTAAGACAGAATTCAGAAAGTGGGTCTAACCACCATTTGGAAGCCTCTCCCTTTTGGATACCTCATGTGGAATATGGACGGATTTGCCTTTGGGAAACCTGGGCAGGCTGGCATTGGAGGAGTGCTACGAACAGGGGCGAAGTCAGACTTTTTAACGAAGAGAGGCAAAATAAAAATATCATATATTTTTTAAAAAATTTGAAAGGGGTAATTAAGTATTTTAAAAATTTTAATAATATATATATATATCAAAACAGAAAGGGGACAACTGCCCCTTCTATTATAAGTGTCTTCGCCAGTGGCTACGAGACTCTCTTGGAAATTTTTTGGCTTTGTTTTCCTGCTCGGTAGGGGTGATAGACTCCAATAAAGCTGAAGTTTTGACGATCCTTAAAGCACTAGAGATTCAATCTTCCCATGATTGGGCAAAACCTCAAACCGTAATCATTGAGTCAGATTCATCAAACTCCATTACATGGGTTCAAAGCAGGTTTGATAGTACTCCATGGGAGTTGTGGAGTACCCTATGCAGTATAGAGAAGATCATTAAGCTCCATCTGTGCAATTCCATAAGATTTTGAGAGAAGCTAGCTCAGTGGCTGATCACCTAGCAAAGGCAGGCGTCATTAGAAGCTCTGACTTAATCGCTTGGCTAAGATGAGATTGCCTGAACCTAAACTTGATGATGATGAGTTCGATTTGGTTAACTTGCTCCATCTCTGATGTCACCCAATAGGTTCGATTCTCGTTTTTGTTTTTGGCTTTGTTTTTCGGTTCAGTAGGGGTGATAGACTCCAATAAAATTGAAGTTTTGGCAATCCAAGCATCAGCTGAAAGTTTTCCTGGCTTTGATTCTTCACCCAAGCATCAGCAGCAAGGAGAACATCTGGTCTCTAATTCTTCCTCTCAGTGGCAATAGCAACGAGAAGGAGATTGAAGATAAAGGCTGATATGTCTTAGACAAGCCTTTACGGACAAATTATCCTCAACTGCAAATCTTGTTGCCTGCATTATTTACAGATAGTTAACCTGCTGCTGAGGATTCAGATACATCTCTGACCACCCTATGCAATAGGAATTATTGAGCACTCAACTAATAGAGTTTCCATGCTAATTCTTAGCCTTCTACTACTACAATGCACTCCTTGCTGCTGTAGTAGGCTATGATATGGACACCCTTTGCCACTTGAATTTTATTGTGATAAAGGTTTGGTTAGCCTATGGTTCAGTTGTTATTTTTCTGGTGGATCTTGGCACTACTAGAAAGAGAAATTAAAGGTAGAATTGAGGCCACTTTGTATTGTGTTTTGATGGAAAAACGGATGGATCAGATTGGGTAAGATTCGATGCTTTATATTATGAGCAGACCCACCTCTGCAACTTCAGCAACTGAGAAGCAATGAGTAAATCTGACTATGAACAATTAGCTTTGCTCTCTACTGCATATCTGATGTTTCTACTGTAACACATCATGTGTTGGCCTTCTTTCCTCTGTAACATATCTAATGTCATTGTCTATTTCTATAGGCTTGATTCAGTCGCATCTTATTTATTCCATGTATTTCTCTGTATTTCGCTGGTCGCTTCTTGTGTTATAATTTGGAGGTTTTTACATGGGTTATACAACTCTGGGTCTGTCTGTATTGGATAAGCCATTGATCTGGGTAGCTTGTTTCTTCCAACTAATGTTTTCCCCTAATTATCAATAATAAAATTTACTTTTCCCAAAAAAAAAAAGATGTATGTGTGTGTGCTCGCGTGGTTGTGTGTGGGTGCTAAATTGGATATATATGATGTTGACCCAATTATCCTAAAAAATAGATATATATATATATATATGCTTAAGTTAGGATTTTGCATAAGTTTAAAAAATTCATTGTAAAATTAATAGTTAAAAGTAAATAATTAATCATAATACAAATAATTAAAAAATAAATATTGTATTAAATCCAAATATATATATATATATATAAAGTAAGGTCTTTTGTATAAAATTAATTTCATACACTTTGAAACACTTATTATAAAAATAGATATAAAGTTTATATATATAAAGTTTAGGATTTTGTATAAGTTTAAAAAATTTAATGTAAAAATTAACAGTTAAAATTAAAAATAAACAATTAATCATATCATACAAATGATTAAATTTAATTTCATAAAAATTAAAATAATTAAAGAATTTCATATGTTTATGAACACTTTTATTACATTGAACTAATAACTTAATTACTATATTTTTAGAAGCAACTCGCGTGTAGGCAAGTCTGACTCTTTGCACTAAATCTAGTCCGATTACAAATGATAATATCACGAACAAATAATATAATAATGAGTAAAGTATTATTCCCATGAAGAATGTGAATTCTGAGTACCAAATAACTAAATTATTTATTATTTAAAAAATAATCTTGACTTTTAATTTTAATTAAACTAAATTGAATTAATCTGAAATTTAATTAAATATAACTCTTTGTAATTTTAAGTTTAGAGTTAGACATTTTCAACTGATTATTTTATGATATTCCTAAAGTATTAATCCAAATTTTTTTTTCTTAATTATTGGTTGAATTCTTTTAATTTAAGTTATAGTTTCCCTCAAGATATAAAACTAATATTGAGATTAATTTCTATCTCTACTCTTATATTCACAAGAATTAATTCAACTCATTAGAATTTGTGAGAATCTTTAAACAATTTTCTAAATATTTTTCTTATCTGTAAGCAAAAACAACTTAAGAATATTATCTCTTTAAATTAATAATATGCTTCCACTACTACTTCATCACATAATATTTTAGATATAATAATTATTGGCCAGATAATTATAGTTTTAAGCACAAAGGTAATAAAGTAATAAAAAAATAATTATTGAATTAAATAAACATGAAATTCTCCATAAAATGCTCAATTGAATTATCTAACCCTAAATAAAGGTTTAGCTACACAATTTAAAATAATGCAACAATTAAAATTAAAGAATAATTGAGTTTAAAAATTAAAACTAGAATTTTAAAGAAAAGAAAAGTAGAATTAGAAAAATAGAACTTGGATTTAATGGAGCTCTTAAACTTTTTTTTGAATCTCTTCAATAGCCAAGCCTCCTTCTCCTTCTCTCCAAATAAAATCTTGAAAGAATTGAAAAGTTTGTGTAGAACTAATGATGCCTTAAGAATAAGGGTGGAGGCTTGCTTACATAGTGGTCTTGAGGACTTTTAAACTCATTGAGAATAGAATTTGGAGACTTCTAAACTGATTAGGAATAAATCTAAAGACTCCTTATCTGTTTAGGAGTACAATTGGGACAACATTTGGGAAAAATTCTCAACTTGTAGTCATCATATGATTCTCACGGGCATGCATAATGGATCCATGCCTGTGAATAATCACACCAAATGGAGCCTAGCAAAAACTCTTCTTAGTCAGTAGACTTTTAGGGGGTGTTTCTCAAAACTGGAGCTTTTCAGCTTATTATGAATAAGTGATTTTTAGATTATAATCAGATTAAAAATAAGCAGTTAAGCGTTTCTGTAAACTAGTTAATAATCAGCTGATAATCAGTTTATAATCAGTTAAGTGTTTCTGTAAAATCAGCTTATAATCAGTTTTTAATTGCAGAAACTGTCAAAATGACCAAACTGTCCTTGAGTTTATTTATTGTATAAAAATAATTTTTTAAATGTCAATTCAAAATTTATTTTGCAATAATAATAATAATAATAATAATAAATTTTATTTAATAATAATAATAATGGTGTTATCAATAAATTATACAAATAAAAACTACTACCTTAAGAGAGAAGAAAAAACGTAAAAGAATTTTGATGGGAACTAAAGTGTATAGAGTGGGCAAATTTGAAATATTGAAGATTAGATAGGGATAGTATGGTCTTTTACTTGGTCAAAACTGCTTAAAAAATAAGTGCTTAAAAAAAAGTAGCAAAACCCAACTTTTAAAAAACTGATTAAAATCAGATTATAATCTACTATTTAAGTTTTCAGAAACACTTAAATAAACAACTTATAATCTAAAAACTGCTTATAATCAGTTTTGACCAGCTTTTAAGTTTTGAGAAACACCCTCTTAAGATGCATGACCATGCAAGCTGAATCTGCACTGTCATGGAGATAATTTTCGTTCTAAACCTGTTTTGGTTCTCTTTTCTTCATTTTAGATAGTGTTAAGTTGATTTTCAAGGCCGTGGGAATTGAATTGCATAGCCATAAAAATGCCTTTTCCTTTGTTTTGAGTTGTCTTGCATCATTTGTATTTTACATCTCCACTTTCTTCATCATTCCATTATATTTTGATCAATTTTGCGCTCTAAACTCATTTTTGTAAAGCCAACTTCAAAATAACAATTATTCTAACTTCCACAATAAAAATTCATCAAATTCAATTAGTAACAATAAAAATATAACTAACATAATTAATAGATTATGTGCAAAATATGGTCTTATCAAACTCTTTCACACTTATATTATTGCTTGTCATCAAACAACAAGAACAACTTTTTTCACAACAAGCTTCATTACATGTTAAATATTCTCATAATTTTGATACAAAAAAATTTAAACAATTAAAATTTTAAAATTCAATGCTAAATTAAATTCCATAACTATACCTACTTCATCTTTCTATTATTTATTCAAGAATTTTAGTCAATCGCAACTAATTATTGTACTTCATAAGCACATAACCCCTGCATTCATTAAAGATTTTAATAAAGTTTTAGTAAACTTGTTTATCTCATATGAATGTTTAATAAAATTTTCTCTACTAATAGACCTTACTAACTCAAGAAAAATAAAAAAAAAGTCTTTTAAAACTTGTAATGGGGTCTTAATAGGTTGAGACTAAAGTAAGGCTAAATTCTTACGAAAATGGATTACATCCCTTGGAAATACTTCTAATTGTTGATTTTTTTTATCTTACAATACTTATTTTTGCCCCTTTTTCAAATTATTTCCAACATTGCTTTAAAGCTTTTTTTTTCTTCATTTAAGTATGGGGGATTTTGTTCCATATATTTCTTTCTTTTTTCTTTTATTCTTCTTTTTTTTCACTTTTTTTCTTATACTTTTCCCCCAAACTTATTTTCTTTTGAAGTACTCAATTTAGTTTTTAGAGGGTAATTCAGAACATAGGGCATATATTATTACACTTTTATTACCATACACCCAGTATACATAAAATATATATATATATAGAATACGAGAGTGTCACAATCTTTATCATTAGAAAATTCACAATAATTTTAACAAAATAGATTATCATTTATAAGACGAATTTATTAGGTACATAAATATATATATACTAGCAATTAAATGTTAAAAGTACAAAATTTAAAAATCTCAGAAAAAATTCACCAGAGTTTTTTCTATAAATAGGATGTTCCCAAAAATCCAAAAAATACACAATCTGCAAAAATTGCACTCCTAATATATATATATATACATATATAATTCAACATAAAAAATGCAGGCGACAACCCCACTCTTAGATCTATTAACATCAATTAAGAATATACATAAATTATATAAACATAAAATAAATATATATATATATAAACATATCATATTATTTATTTATACTAATTGCTTTACAGAAAACAATAACCATTCAACAAAGGCTACTGGGTTTTAAAAATTATTGTACAAAAATTCATATAAAGCTACTAGTACGTGAAATTGTTACACCCAAGTACAGACAAGATTATTGCCCATTAGGATTCAGCTCCTGAATTTATATCTGGATTTCCATCCGATATACCAATAGTATATATATAAATTTATATAATAAGTCTTTAAAAAAATATAAAAATTATACAGAAATTTAAAATACAGATTTCTGATGCACCATATCAAATTAAGTTGCAGGTGCAGAGCATATTTATACAAAATAAACTTTAAAATACAACAAATAAATAACTTATAGGAGAGTTTTTCAATGGAATGGGATAAAGAAATAGAAGAAGGCTTTTAGTGAAACTAGAGTTTGGAGTTCTTTAGAACTTTTGGAGGTGAGAGGGTTCTCAAAAGTGTCCTCAAGCTTCAGAAATGGCTTTCTTTTATAGATAGAAGGTTTTAGCTTTACACTATTCTTTTTACATGTGGTACTGTGGATGAATAGTAATATGTCATTACTATTTACTTTACTGTACCTTCACACGTCTAAACTGTAGATGAATAGTATTTTGTCTGGGGATACTATTTACTTTACTGTGAAGAACTATAGATGAATAATTCTTCTAACTTTCTTCTAGTAAATACTGTAGATGAACAGTATTTTACCAGTGGGCATCGATTTTATTGACTTTTACTCTCTTTTTTACACTGAAGGAATAAGGTTCCTTCTGCCTTTAATTTTTTGACGAGCTTGTGTCAGAGTCATATTTTTTTCTTTTTCTTTTTTCTTTATTTTTTTATTTTTATCTTTATTAGAGACAAGACACCATAACAATCGTCCTCATTATTGGGGCAATAGTCTGAGATAGATGTGATCTTAGTGGAAGATGATGTCATGGATGATGAGAAAGAGGAGTCGGAAGAGGACGGTGATTTTCTTCTTCTGGACTGGGCTTTAGATTTTTTAGAATGAACTTTATTATATGATCCAGCAGAGCTTGTCTTACTAGGCTTTATGGGCTCAGAGGTTGAAGGAAAAGATTCAATCATCTGTTGCATCAAGACTTTATAATCTTTTGCAGTCTTTGCAGCTGCAAGAAGGGCTATATTTTGGGCTCTTTGGGCTCCAAAGCAAACAAATAGCTTTGGGTCAAAGCCACCATAGTTTCTCTTTAAAAGCCACTACCATACTGTGTGCTCATTGGTAAAATTGCAAAAAACATTCCACCATTTGATTTTAGTTCTTCTTAATACTACTGGTATTTTGGTACCTGATTGTATTGCAGTATTAAAATACCACTGGTATATCCAAGGTATATAAAAGATCATACAAAAGAGAAGAAGATGAGAAAATTTCTTCTCATATGGGCTTGGGTTGAAATAGGCTTTAAAATATTGAAAAGCTAGCAGTACGTCTTGTGATAATATTCTATCTTCATTACCACAATAATATCACCAGTCAACAAATCACATGGGTATATTGTCAGTTTTAATATTAGTATCGAAATATATGAGCCGTGAATGTGTTTGGCCAGGCTTTTGGAAAAATAAGGCTTTTATCCAGGCTTCCATATAATCTTAATAATTATAAGAAGGGCAGATAGAATTTTAAGAAAGGATTTTAAATTGCACAGGAATATGCAAAGGTTTTCCCCATTCAGAAGGATGGAGAATTTTTTTTATTTTAAAAGAGGAATAAGCTATGATAGCCTTATCCTTCTGGTTATAATTGTGCTTTAAATAAATAGAACAAGAATCCTCTAGATATTTAAATAATATTCTTAAGGTTTTGATAAATCATTTGATTTAAAAAACTAATTTTTAAGATATACAAATTCAATAATTTTTTATGGATTTTGCTAAGCAGTTCCATTTTCTATTATTATTTCTATACTAAAAATGTTTTAGCAAACCATTCAGATTTAGGATGCTTTAATGGAAAATTTGAAGAAACTATTTGAGTTGAAGGGTTTAAAACTTCCAACTCAGCTTTAAAAATATTTTGAGATAGGGTTTTAGATTTTGAAGATTCTCCTATCTCTTATTTTAATTAAGGGATAAGAGCATCACTACCTGGAACCCCCTGGAGGGGGTTCATGACCCATCTTTAAAAGGACTTTAACAACTTCTGAAGAATGAGCCAATTGAGAGATTTATTTTTCCATCTTAGCTTTACTTTCTTCTTCAACCACTTCGGCCCAAGGTTTTATGGCTTTAGGAACAGTTTTAAGAATATTATCTGAGTGATTAGATAATGCTTTAGGAGAATCATGCTTTAAGGTTTCCTTCTCTTTGTTTTTCTTATTTTTATTCCCCATTTTGTGTGTGAAGAAATTCATGGGTTAGAAAGTCTAGGATACTATTATTTTCTGCTTTTATAAATTCAATGTTAAAAAAAAATACTTAAAATAGCTTGCCATATAGCAAATATTTGTTTTGAGGTAAGATTTTTAACATCCTTTTGTAAAACCTCTTTAGCACTTTTACAATCAATATGAAGTAAAAACTAAATCAGATTGAAATTTTGCAATACATAATACAATACTCAATTTTTTTTAATAGTAGAATGATTTAATTGGATTGGACTCCAATGTCCTGAATAAAATTGGACTATAGTTTTCTTACCCTCTTTTATCTGTTTTAGTATTCCACTGTATCCTATACATGAAGCATTAGTCTCAACTATCGTTGGAGCTAATGAATTAGGTATATGAAGGCAAGAAATAATTTTAACTAGGGTTTTAATTTTTTTTTACTATACTAGTATGGACTTCAATCCATGGGCCAGGATTTTTCCTAAGCCTATCATGTAGTGGTTTTATAATTCTATTCAAGTTTGGATAGAATTCTATAACATAATTTAAACATCCTAAAAATCTCTGTAGTTGGGCTTTATTAAGGATTTGATTGGGAAACTTATCTCCAAAAGCTATGTTTCTTTCTATATGCTCTAAAATTTCTTATTATATATAATATCCTAAGAATTTAATCTTAGTCTGAAACATAAATATTTTAGTTTTACTTAATACTAATCCATTATTCTTTACCACCGTAAAAAGATTTTTAGGTGTTTAAAATGTTCATCTAAAGTTGTAGAATATATTAATACATCATCTATGTATACAATATAAAATTTAGTATATGGGTTAAATATATCATGCATTACTCTCTAAAATTAAGAGAGTGCATTCATTAAACTAAAAGGCATAACATTCCATTCATACTGTCTAAATGAAATAGTGAATGCAGTTTTATACCTGTCTTTAGGATTAATCTAGATTTCCCAAAAATCAGATTTCATATCAAATTTACTAAAAATATTTGCTTGGTATAATCTACTTAATAAATCATTTTTATTAGGAATAAGATGTCCAATCCATTTTAAAGCTTTATTTAATGGTTTATAATTTATTACTAATCTAGGGGCTCCTTTTTCTATTTCAGAGGCCTTATTCACATAAAATACTGAACAAGACCATAAACTTCTAGATTTAGTAATTAATTTTTTATTTTCTAAATCGGTGTTTTCTTTTTTACAGAATTCGATCATATTAGGCACCATTTGAATGGGTCGGGCTTTTGTTATAATAGACTTTTCATCAAAGCCTATCTCATAAGGTAAGTCAACCATGTGCTCTTTTCTATTTCAAAATGCATTTGGAATATCTGCACATAATTCTTTTTCAATTTGAAGCTTTAATTTATTAATTTTATTTTGTAAAATTTTAGTTTTTAATTGTTCATTTATTTTTTGTAAATAAAAATTATTTTTTAAATTACAAAGTTATTCAGACTTTATTCTTATTAGTGCATTTATTTGTAGTTCATAGATTGAATGAGCTTTAAGCAAATTTAGATTGTTCCTTTTGGGTTTTATCCTCATAAATTTCTAAATATTATTCTTTAGTAATATCATCATATTCATTTAATATAGGGGTTTTATCCTCATAAATTTTTGTAGCATTTAATATTTCTAAATATTATTTTTCAGTAAGATGATTATCCCACCAACCTTTTAATTGGCCTGTGAAGCTAGCTATAATTAGTTCTATTATAGTTCTATCTAATTTATCAGTTTGAGTTCTATAAACATTGGCAACCATTATCATCTGTTGTAAAAGACTCAAAATATTATATTCTGATAGGCTATTAATGTTCCATTCATATATTGAAGAAGCATTATATTTATACTGTGACAAGGTATTAGGTCTATCTATAATACCTAAGTCTGGGGAAGACATTCTAGGTACTATAGATTGATGGTGTGTTATATAATTTATTCATAGATTTATGTCTTTACTAAAAGATTCAAGGTCTTTAGTTTCAGGCTGAGAATCCTCAACTAAATCTGTCTCTTGATCTTGGGTTACATACCAATAGTTTTTGAAATTTTAGATTGAGGTGTTTCTTGAACAACTTGTTTTGACTTAGAAGTTGAATCAATTTTACTTAATTGATCTTTAATAGTTTTTACAAAGTCATAATTCTTAAATTTGACTTCTTGTTGACCTGTTTTAAAAATCTCAAAAAGCTTAAAAACATGAGTCTTTAATTTTTTTTTATTTGAAACAAGTTTTATTATTTCTTTATATCTAATAGCATTTTCTATCCTATTTAACTATTGTCCTATACTATGTAGATGTGCATTAATAAAATTATTTTGTTACAATATTTTTCTATTCGGATCATCATCTGCTATTTTTTAAATGGTATAATTTTTATTTCATTTTCTCCATATATAAATATACTAGCAATTTTAGGTGGATGTTCACTTTGTATAACTTTATCCTTTACTTTCCATTTTGTTTCTTTATTTCTAATAGTTATAAGGTTTATAAGTTTATGGGATAGATTTATGGGTGTATTCTTAATGGATTTTTCTGCTTTAATTTTTTCCTTTATAAATTCTTTTAAACCAATCAAAGAATTTTATATTAACTTCATACTGTTTTACAAAATTAACATATTCATTTTTTGCAGAGTTAAAAGCATTTACTTTACTAATTACTTCTTTTAACTTATCTAAATTTTTAATTGAGGTTAATTCTTTGTCTAAGTTATCTTTATTAATTATAAATTCTTTATTAATTATATTTAATTCTTTATCTATGTTTGCTATATTTTCTATTACAAAAAAAGCTATAGGTGACATAGGCAGAGAAAGAGATTGTTCTCTATATTATTCTTGGTTATTAATAGGATTTGGTTCTATAGGGTTCATATTTCTTGTAGGGTTATAAAAAATATAGTACAGTTGTGCTGTAATATGTACCTTTTAATTTACTACTGGTCTCAAGTATATCTGTAGAATACCTAGGCCTTACAACTGTTTGTAAAACAGGTTTAGGTTCCTTTTCTTTATATGAAGCTTATATTATAAAAGTTAATTGTGAAGCTCTTCCTATATCTACTGTTGAAGCAGAGGAAGAAGAATTAGAATACCTACTGCTTATACTATATCTACTAAATTTTAGTTTAATTTTACCATCCTTATATTCCTTAATTTTACTAAGTTCTATATTGGGTTTTACTTTTTTTTTTTTTAACGTTATGGAGGAGGAACAACATTTTTTAAAATTCATTTATCAGGAAGACTGATGTCTTTCCATTGAATAGTTTTAGGAATTATTATATTGGCTTTACTAAGGTCTATTTGAAGAAATCTAGTTTCTCATGTTTTAGGTTTCATTATGTATTTTGTTGCAAATGTTGAAACCATGGCTTTATAATATATTTTATACATTAATGCCACATGAATAGATCCTTCTAACATTTTATAATTATGAGTTTTAATTTCTAATGTAATGCTTTTTAGTATATTAGGGTCATTTAGAGATATTGTAATATCAAAGAAACAATCAAAGGAAATAGGACCACTACTCAAACTATTCTTTATAGTTCCTAAGAGTGAATCGTTGAAATTTATGAATATAGCATCTCTAACTACTGCTAGAATACTAGTATTTAAACCTTCTCTTGTTAAAGATTTTATACCAATTTGTACAAACCCTATATATATATTTATACTTTTTACTTTTATGGTGTTTTATAGATTCTGGAGATAATAGTATAATTTTCTCAAAAGGTTTACTTAACTGTATATCTTTTTCTTCTGCTTTAATTATATAATTATTTTTAAATATATTTAATTTACGAATTTTATAAATTTATTTCTTTATCTATTTTAGGTATTACCCAATTATCTATTGCTTTATTAAAATCCTCTAAAATTATTTCATTTCTGTTTACGATTCTTTTAATTTTTGATAACTCAGAATTATCAGATTTAGTTGTACTAGTTGATTTACAAAAAAATAGCTCCATTTTTAAATTTTTGAAAAATAGATTTTAAAGTATTTTCTTATTGATTTTAGATGCGACTACTGACTTAGTGCCCTAAATGCCTAACCATTGGTTGAAACGAGTCTTACTGCATATCCAAATCCTATTCAATAATATTCACTTTTAGATCTATAAGTCAAAGATTTAATTACAGAAAGAATTTTATATCTATCTACTATTACCCCTAAAATATGAAGGCTCTGATACCATAAAAAATATACAGGCGACAACCACACTCTTAGATCTATTAACACCATTTAAGAATATACAAAAATTATATAAACATAATATATATATATATATATAAAGATATCATATTATTTATTTATATTAATTGCTTTACAGAAAACAATAACCAATAAACAAAGGCTACTGGATTTTACAAATTATTATATAAAAATTCATATAAAGCTACTAGTACGTGGAATTGTGATACCCAAGTGCAGACAGGACTACTATCCATTAGGATTCAGCTCCTGAATTTATATCTAGGTTTCCAACCGATATACCAATAGTATATATGTAACACCCCTAATTTTTTAAAAATTAAATAAAATAAATCAAAAACTTTAAATTGGATAAATTAAATAAATGATTTAAATAAAAAATGAAAGGATTTTAAGTGATAAAGTACAATGTATATTTGAAATATATTTGAAATAAACAAGTCATATGCATATACCTAAGATATACTTCACAAATATATTGTATAATTAAGTGTATAGTGATTAATATATATAAACAGATAAGGATGGATGGATTAAAAAGGAAAAGATATTTTCTTTTTCCTTATTCTTGTTCATTTGCAGTGAGTAGAGAGAGAGAGAGGTGAGAACAGAGTGAGTTCTTCTTCCATACACCAAAGATTGAAAGGATTTCAAGGATTCAAGTGGAGTTTTTGAGAATTATTCATCAACTGGTAAGTTTCTTTATCAATTTTGTAAGTTCTTTGGAATTCCATGGAAGAACATGATATGTAAATTTTGAGATTATGTATTAGCAAGTTTTAATAGCTTATTTGGGGGTGTATGAAGTTGTTGTGAGTAGTTAATAATGATTTTAAGGTTGGATTGAAGAAGTGATTGAATTTAAGTTGAATCTTGAAGTGGTTGTGTTGAAATGGTAGAGTGTATGTAGACCCTTAATTTTTGACCTAGTCCGGTCCAATATATTTTAATTAGTCCAAAATAATTTTCGTGTTGTCCAATATATTTTAATTAGTCCAAAATAATTTTTGTTATCTTAATTAAAAAAATATTTGCTTTAATATTTAATTTTTATTAATAAAAAAATAAAAAATAATAATAATAAACAAAAAATAAAAATAAAAATCGGCGATGAAAAAATCATCGTCGAAAATCAGTGTGGACGAAATGGCCCACAGGCCAATTCTCACCTGCAGCCTGCAGCCACCTGCGATAGTTTTTTCATCAGCGCAATTTTTTCGCAGCAGTTTTTCTTTTGCGAGCAAATTTTTTCTGACGCAAATTTTTTCTAAAACCAAATACAATAAGGTATCGGTTTTCTTTTCTTAATCAATATTAGATTCCGTGAATAACTAAAATTAATCATAAAATTCTTCTATAAATAAGGACTAAAACAACACAAAAAGGGATCGGATTTTGGGAGGAGAAATTGAGAATGAAATTGAGGAGGAAAACTTTAAATCAATCATATTTTTTTTAGAGAGCAAACAAACAATTCAATCCATCAAAGGCAGCAAAGCTTGTCTTTGTTCTTGTTCATCCAAGAAGTGATTTTTGGTGGAACCAATAAACGAAGGTATGAATTTCTGTATTTGTTTCATTAATTTACAGTAGCTCAAGGTAAAAAATTATTTCTGTTTCTTTAAAATAAAAAAACCCTAGAACCTCAATTCACCTTTTCTAAAGTTTAAAAACCTTAATTCGTCTCTTTGTTTTCCAAAAATCTTAAAATTGTTATTTTTGTTTCTTCAAAATCTCAAAACCCTAATTTGCTTTCTAAATCTTTAAAATCCTAAATTAAATATGTTTCTTACCAAAAACCCTAAAAAAAATCTTTTCTGTTTATATAAACTTTAAGTCATTTTGTTTATTTTTATAAAGTTTCATAAAATTATCAATTGTTTTTCCAAATTCTAAAATCTAATGCATTCACCGAAACCCTAATTCAACTCCAAAACCCAAGACAGTGAACCCTAACTACCTTAAAATCTTAAACCCTAATTTTTCTAAACCCTAATCCTTTAAAACCTTAAAACCATATAAATCTAAATGTTATAATTCTACACAGTAAGTAACCGTAAATTATAAATCCAATGTTTTAAAGTGTTCAAACCCTAGTTTCATGATTTCACTTCTCAAACACTAATTTGGTTAATTAAAGAACTTTATCAACCTCTTAAATTGTAAAACTTTGCTCCATGTCAATTCTTTTAAAATTTACAACAGCTTAAACCCATGAATTCCAAAACCCTAAACAAATTAAATAAAGAATCTTAAATAGAAACAGTAGCCCTAATTTGAATCTTTATTTGCTTTGTTCAATCTTATATTTGATTATGCTTTGATTTATTTTCAATGCATTGTTGATTTATTTAAGTTCAATGCTTGATTTATTTAGTTTATCATGGATGGATGTTTATTTTATATTTTAATTGATATCTTTATTTATGATGAATGGTTATTTACCTTTATCAATTTATTTTGATTTTCAAATGTTGTAAGAGGTATGTTTCCACTTGGTAGGTACCTCATTAGTTAAATATCATGTAATTTAAATTGCTTTTTCTATTTTAGAACCAATGTAAAGGACATGTTTCTACCTTTCGGTGGGTGTCCTATTTAGGCATGGATTATGTAAGGGCAAGTTTCCATCTTCGGATAGGTGTCCATTTATTTATTTTGCTTGGACATTGTTTTGATTTTCAATATATCGATGCTTTATTTTAATTATTGTGTGTAATATGGATAATGTTATTATATTTAAGAATTTTATAATATCAAGACCTATAAAGGAGGCCGGTTCTAATGAACCGGGCGTTGTGGGGGTGCTGGGCCATTTCTCACCTTCCCCAAACGTACCCAACTTTTTGAACCCATTAGGGGGTTGGGGATTCCTTAGGAATTGAGTCATCCACCCCTTTCTTTTTTTCAGCCCGTCCGATTGGCGACTCCATTTTCTCCGGACTTAGGTCCGTGTTCTCTAAGGCCCCGAGCCTAAACAGTGCCGAAGTTGCAAGAACCATTCTACCGGGAGTGGGGGTCGAAAATCCCTGCTCATAGTGGCGACTCCACTGGGGATAAGAGAAGTTGATTTCGTTGGTCTTTATATTATTCTATTCTTTCTTATAATGATATTATCCATTGCATCATCTTATATTGCATCGTGTGCATGAGTTAGGACGCCCGTGTTATCCGTGTTATGTTATGTAAGGGATACCATACTTTTACTCAAGGTATGGAGATCGAGCATGGCATAACCACTCATAGCCTCGTACCATTTGGTATATACTTGCTATGGGAACCTAAGCCTTTTAACCCAAAGACTAAAGCTCATGTAATTGGCCTAGTTACTTTCCTTAGGTTTTACCCCAAATGCATGTTGTTTGACTATGGTTAATTTATCTTGGCTTAAATCATGGCTTATTTGGTTTGTTCTTTTTCTAATATGATCCAAGTACATTGGCAAGCTCAAATAAATTTTCTTTAAAGTCCAAAAGACCAAAACTATTTTCAAAACTTTTCAAGATGGTCTTTGGACATAAGACTCTTCTAAAAATAAATCAAAAATTCTTTTGCTTATGGCCCAAATACTAAGACCAAAATTTGTTTTTTCTAAAATATTTTTATGGGCTTGGAAACAAAATTATTTTCATCCAACTTTTTTCTTACAAAGAGCTTGCAAATTATTTAGGTCAATTAAGATGTACCAAAAATCAATTGTGAGCCTAGTTTATACTAAGAATAATTAATCATGGGCTTGTTTTTGGCATTAGTTACTCTTTTCAAGTGAGAAATCTATCTATAATAAACCTCTTAATTTGGTTTTAATCCAACATAGCATAAAAGCTACTATAGTTGGTTGAATGGATTAAAACCTAATTAATTGGAATTACTATGAATGGATTTCCATTTTTGAAAATATAACTATTGGTTGAAACGTTCGAGAGAAATATTCGAAAACAAGATACCCCATGTTGGTATTTTTTTTAACCATTTACCTAGGAAAAGAGACTCGCCATTCGTGTGTGGATGTTATAAGGTTGGAAGGAACGTCCTATTTGTCCTTGTTTATTGTACGTGCATACATGCATCTCATATCATTAATCCTTTCTGGCTCACAGCCCTAGATTACGATAGTTCAAAAGCTTACAACAATCCGACCTACGCCGGAGATGAAGTATCTAGCAACAACTTAATCACTTGCTCACCAAAAACAATGGATCTCGAACAAATTTAAAGAATGGTGGATGATGCCCTCAACGCCAAGATGGAAGAAATAAAAGAGGCCCTAGATGAGACCATGAAGAACTAATTGACTGCAATCTTAGAAAATCATGTCGAGGCATCTGCTAGCACTAAGAAGCCAAAGGACAAAGGAAAGACCAAAGTTGGTGAAGTGGTTTTTGATGATGAAAAGGTGATCATTGATGATGATGATGATTGGGCTCAATACTACCAAGATCCTCAAGACAAGAAGAAAGAACCGAAGATTGTTGAGAGATCAACTATGGAGAAGACTGAAACTTCTGATGTTGAAAAGATGATTGCTGATTTAGAAAAGAAATTTGAGAAGAAACTAAAAACCGAGGAAATGTCCGAACTTGCAAATTATTTGAGCTAGATGAAGAAGTCCGGTACAAGTTCAAGATGGCATCATTTGCGAAGTTTGATGGAACCGAAAATCCTATCTCCATGTGAAGCAGTATATCACTACCATGCAGTTTGTTTGAGCTACTAATGTAACGACCCCACCTGCACGGTCTTATGACAGCTGGTCTATTGGGCCTTTTCTCCCGTAGGTGGACCGTAGTCCCAGCCCTTAACCCGGCAGGCCGCCACAGTACTGGACTGCCCTCGTGGGCCCTCCTGCGGGATTTGTTTATTTGGCTCCCAAAGGAGTCACTTCCCCGGATCAAACACCTGACCTCCCACTTAAGAGAGCCAGCGTGAGCCATCAAGTACTGGTAGGCTCACGCTGGCTCTCTTAAGTGGGAGGTCAGGTGTTTGATCCGGGGAGATGACTCCTTTGGGAGCCAAATAAACAAATCCTACTAGAGGGTCCGCGAGGGTAGTCCAGTACTGTGGCGGCTTGCCAGGTTGAGGGCTGGGACTACGGTCCACCTATGGGAGAAAAGGCCCAATAGACCAGCTGTCGTAAGACCGTGCAGGTGGGGTCGTTATAACTAAGGCTCAAAATCTAAGGTACTTCATGCTCTCATTGGACCCTGTTGTCCAAAATTGGTTCAATACCTTAGATGATGGAACACAAATGAGTTGGGATATGCTTTACAAAGCCTTCATCCAACAATATGGATATAATGTCGAGATGGAAGTTACCTTAATGGAAGTGGAGTCCATTAGGCAAAGGTCGAATGAGAATTTTGTGGATTATGTGAAGAGATGGAGAAACAAGGCTACTTTTCTCAAGAAGAGGCCCAATGAATCCGATCAAATAAGGATGATTGTGAGAGGGGTGTTGCCTAGTCTTCGTGAAAGGATGTCCCATACACTCATCTGTGATTTCAAAGACCTTCTTCAAGCTGGTTTGCAAATTGAAGAATGGGAGAGAGAGAAGAACCATTTTTCAACAAGAAGGAATGAGAAAGGGAACTATCAGTCTGGTAGCCAAAGCATGCAAAAGGTATTCGGTGTCAATGCTACTAACCAAGGAACAAGGAGACAATTTTCAAAATTGGGGAAACCGATGTCTTGACTTCTCAGTAAGCTTTAAAGAAAGGGATTGCTGCAACCCTTAAATCCTCATCCTTTGCCTAACCCTCTCCCACCTAATTTTGACACCAAAGCATTTTGTCAATTTCACCAAATGCAAGGGCATGACACAAATAAATGTGTGAGGTTGAGACATGAGATCCAAAATCTAATTGATAATGGGAAGCTAACCGAGCCCAATAAGCCAAACACACAACCCATTACCAAAGTTCAATAGAGTACCACCGCCGGAAACCTTCATGATTGGAGGAGGTTTGCATGAAGATTTTTTTCATGTCTTCTTTTCAAGATGTGGATGGAGAAGCAACCAAAGAAGAAGAGGCATTTGGAAAAACTAAACAAGCTATGGTGGGTAAAGAAGTAACAATTTGTGTTGTCAATGGGTTTTGGAATTCAAGCGATAGTGATGATGATCTTGTATCTAAGAAGGAGGAATGGACTTGGTCCGAGCCCGATGAAGATGAAGTAATGAACACTAGATCCGGTAAGCCTTATGCAAGACCACCACATAAGGAGGAAGAAACTAATAAGGGTAAGGAAGTTGAAGTAGGAAATAAAGAAGAAGAAGATGATGTTGTGCTCAAGCAATTGAAAAGAACCCAAGCAAGTTTTAGCATTTGGAACTTATTAGCTACTTCTAAAAAGCACCATGAAACTATGGCCAAAGCCTTGGCTAGCATGCCAATTTCTACCACGACAACACCGGAGGAGCTGATCAACTTCATAAAAATTGGAGGGGTAATGAAATGTGAAGAGGTTCAAGAAAAGAGTGAAGTTAATATGGGAGCAGTTTCTTTTTCCGATGCGGACTTACCGAAGGAGGGGAGAGATCACATCTACCCTCTCTTTATCAAGATAGAAGTTAAAGGGAAGAGGAATCCATGTGTAATGGTCGATGATGGGTCTGCCATAAATGTTTTCCCACTTAAGATATTACCAAAGCTAGCCATGTCAACAAGATATCTAAACCCGACCGAGGTAACAATTCGGGCTTATGACAACACTAAGAGACACACCGAAGGAACTTTTAAAGCTGCAGTCAAGGTTGGTCCAATTGAATCTATTGTTGAATTTGTTGTTTTAGACATACCGATTACCTTCGCCTTACTCTTAGGGTGACCATGGTTTCATCCTCTTAGTGGAGTTCCTTCCACCCTTCATCAAAAGATCAAGTTCCCTAACGGAGATGAGACAGTGGTCATTGAAGCTAAAGATAATGAGGTAGTTAACGCTTTAATGATTGAGAGGCCTCTCAATGGTTTCCAAGTAGCTGTAATTTTTGATGATGAAGTAGTGGACTCCAAAGTCTTGAATATGATGAAGAACATGAACTACCTTCCCGGAGCTAGTCTTGGAAAGGGTAAGGCCGGTTTGACAAAGCTGCCAGACTTTAGAACTCAAACTTCCAAGAAAGGGTTGGGATATGATGAAGAAAATGATGTCCAGCCAAAGAAGAGTAAGAAGATTAGATTTCCACCACTTGAAGAGATCTTTGTCAAAGCTCCAGATATGGGACCACTCCAAGAAAAGCCCGAGCCAATCATGTTCATGGGTAAGTTGATCCCAGGTTTTGAAATTTTTGCAGATGTGGCCGAGCTAGTGGACCAAGTGAAGAAAGAGCTCACCCTGTCAGCCAACAAAGAATCCAATCTAAAAGAGAAGAATGAAGCTATCCTAAAAGCCAAGAAGACTCCGGAGGAGATTGCTGCCCTGGTTAAAGAGAAGTTTGAAGACATCATGCCTTATGATTTTGAGAATAATGATTTTGATTTTAATTTTAATTTGTCTGCTTTGTATGAGGATGATGATGTTTTCTTTTCCAAAATAAATGCAATAAAGTTTGATTTTGCTTACTTGTGTGATGTTTCTCCTGATGGTTGCATACATTCAAATAGCAGTTACATGAGCATCTTTAATATTAATTCTGTTAATACACAATCATTAAATTTGGGAACAACTGAAAATCCTAAAAACATTAGCATAGCATCCAACCTTACTCCTTATGAGAGAGAGAGATATTTGAAAAAATATTCAAAAAATATGAAGAAGTGTTTACTTGGTCTTATGAGGATATGCCTGGAATAGATCGAGACATAGCTGAGCATCATATTCCTACTTACACTTACATGAAACTATCAAAAAAAAGCTTAGGCGATTAAGACATAAGTGGGCTGAATTGGTTAAAGAGGAGGTCACTAAGCAAATACAAGTAAAGTTCCTCGAAGTGATAGAATACCCCGATTGGCTAGCCAACATAGTACCCATGCCAAAGAAAGATGGAAGAATAAGGGTCTGTGTGGACTATAGAGATTTGAACAAGGCTTCCCCTAAAGATGATTTTTCTTTACCTCATATAGATGTCCTTATTGATAGTGCAGCCTCTAGTGTGTTACACTCGTTTGTAGATGGATTCTCCGGATACAATCAAGTGTTAATGGCCGAAGAGGATAAAGCCAAAACTACTTTCATTACTACATGGGGTATATTTTGTTATAGGGTGATGCCATTCGGATTAAAGAATACTGGGGCAACCTACCAAAGGATGGCCACCACACTATTTCATGACATAATGCACAAAGAAGTTAAAGTATATGTTGATGATATGATGGTTAAATCAGATACAAGGGAACAACACTTTCAAAACTTAGAATTATTCTTCGATAAAGCTTTGAAATATAAGCTAAGATTAAACCCGAAGAAGTGTGTGTTCGGGGTTACCTCAGGTAAATTATTGGGACATGTGATTGGTCCGAATGGCATTGAGATTGATCCTGACAAAGTTAAAGCAATCAGGGATATGCCAACCCCAAAGATGGAGACAGAAGTTCAGGGATTCATTGGTAAATTACAATACATTAGCAGATTCATAGCAAAACTCACAACAATTTGTGAGCCTATCTTTAAATTGCTTAAAAAGAATCAGCCGGTCATATGGAATGAAGAATGTCAAAAGGCCTTTGAGCGAATATAAGAGTATTTGTTGAATCCACCTGTTTTAAAGCCACCTAAACCCGGCAAACCTCTATTACTATACTTAGCAGTAGAAGAAGAGTCAATAGGAGTCATGCAAGCCCAAGCAGATGAGTCAGGGATTGAGCATGCAGTTTACTATTTGAGTAGAAAGTTCATACCTTATGAAATTAAGTATAGTATCATTAAAAAGACCTGTATAGCTGTGGTTTGGTCTTCTAAGAAGTTGCGGGATTACTTTCAATCGTATAGTGTGCAAGCAATTTCCAGGTTGGATCCAATGAAGTACTTAAGGGAGACACCCTCTTTGATTGGAAAATATGGTTGATAGTTGATAATATTAGAAGAATTTGAGATTGAGTATGTAACCAGGAAAACAATCAAAGGTAGAGCGGTGGCAAAATTCCTGGCCCAACAACCATTACCAGAAAGTGAAGAGGTAGTCTTGGAATTTTTGGATGAACATTTAGAGGCAATTGAAGTACAAGGGTGGAGAATGTATTTTGATGAAGAAGTAAACAAGAAAGGAGTAGGTTTGGTAGTTATACTAGAATCACCCAAAGGGGAACTTATCCCTTTAGCCAAAAAGTTGAAATTTAGGGCAACCAATAATATGGTGGAGTATGAAGCTTGCATTTTCAGTTTGGAAACCCTAATGATTATGAAGGTGGATAAGGTGAAAGTTTTTGGTGATTCATTGCTAGTAGTATCCCAAGTAAATGCAGAGTGGGAGTTGAAAGAAGAAAAAATTAAAACCATACCACCATTACCTGACCATGATGAAGAAGAACTTTAAGGAGTGTAGGTTTGTACACCTGTCAAGAGAAGAAAATCAGATGGCTGATGCCCTAGCCACATTGGCTTTGGTATGGGAAAACCCTGTCAGCCTATTCCTTAAGCCTCTGATCTTGACCAGTTCATCAACTCCTTGTTATGAATATGAGACAATCATGAAAATTAACACAGATCATGATGCGTGGTATGATACTATAAGGCAATTTTTGGAAGAAAGGGAATACCCACCGGGGGCAACAAAGAAAGAGAGAAGAGCCATAAGGCGGTGGTCATTGCAATACATCACATTCCATGGAGAGTTATATCGAAGATGGCCTGATGGGGGTGCATTTGAGATGTTTAAGAAAGCCTGAAGTGGAGCGTATCATGTCAGAAATACATGCAGGAAGTTGCGGACCGCATATGAGTGGTTTGGCCCTAGTTAAGAAGATGATTTGATAAGGTTACTACTGGTTGACCATGGAGAAAGATTGTATTGAGTTTGTAAAGAAGTTCCAACAATGTCAGATGTATGGTAACTTGAGTCACATGCTTCCTGAGGAATTGCATTCTATGTCTTCACCCTGGCCCTTTGCCACCTGGGGTATCAACATTATAGGAGAGATACGTCCGACAGCCTCAAACGGTCACCGTTTCATTGTGGTAGCAGTAGATTATTTTTCAAAATGGGTCGAAGCCGAATCCTTCAATAAACTGGGCGCAAGTCAAATGGCTAGATTTATTAAAAAGAACCTCATCTGCCGGTACGGGGTCCCACAAAGTGTGATATCAGACAATGGGGTACAGTTTTAAGGAGCAGTTAAGGATTTATTCTCGAAGTACCGAATCCATCATCATCGATCCTCTCCTTATAGACCAAAGGCTAATGGTGCAGTTGAAACAAAAAAAATGACAATTAAGCAAATTCTGTCCAAAATGACCAAGACTTACAGGGATTGGTCAGAGATGCTTCCTTTTGCTTTATGGGGATATAGGACGAGTGTGCGAACACCTACTGGAATGACACTATTCTCTTTGGTTTATGGGATGGAAGCAGTGTTGCCAATTGAAATAGAGATCAAGTCGTTGAGAGTAGTCTTGGAAGCTGAACTGCCTGAAACAGAATGGGTAGCGAGCAGATACACATAGTTAGCTTTACTAGAAGAGAGAAGGTTAAAGGCACTCTATCATCACCAACTATATCAAAAGAAGATAGCTTGGGCCTATAATAGAAGGGTTAAAATTAGAAAACTCAAAGTTGGGGATTTGGTGTTGAAGCAATGTAAGCCTAATGTATTTGATCCAAGAGGGAAGTTCAGGCCTAGTTGGGAAGGGCCATATATCGTGAAACAAGTCATGAACAAAGGTGCGGTGAAGTTATCAGACATGGATGGGAACGAGTTTAGTGAGCCAGTGAACATCGACAAGTTGAAGAGGTTTTATGTATAAAATAAAGAAAAAAGATCTCGCTAGGTTGAAAATCCAAAAAGGGCGGCCTAGGCAAAAGTTAGAGCAGTCCGCTAGTTCCGAAAACCCGAAAGGGCGGGCTAGGCAACAATTAGGGCTAAATGAGAGAAAATCGTCAATTAGAAAACTCGAAAGGGCTAGTTGACAACAGGAGTAATCTTATGTATGCTGGCTTTATGTTTGGTTGTTCCTCAATTTAATAAAACATAATTAATGTTAAAATTGTTCTATGTGCACTGTTATAAGTATTTGACCAAATATGGAAGAAATAAATAAACACAATAGCAAAAGGTGATGACAAATTTTAAATGGAAAAGAAGCATCTTTTATTGCTTTAATTATTTTTCATCCTAACAATACACTTTCTGAATTGACAAATGCAAAATCTATAGCAGACGATAAGTGTAACGTGAAGGCTAGGTTTGCCTCAGCCGATCCAAGTAGGCCTCAGTCAAGCAAGGCATGTCTAAATCGGGAGTAAAGTCAAAATCACGAGGCTCAGCTCCAAACTGACGGCCAAGGCATCGAGGATCATAGTAAGTACCTTGACGAAGAGCAGCAAGGGGAACATACATCAAATATGTCCGCATGGTGATGTGAGAAATCTTCCACCAAGGTACCAACCAACGGATATTGACTTCAGAGCGTGAGTGGATCCAATCAACCCAATCAGCATATGAAGAAGCAGGATGGAGTAGTTTCCTAGCAGAATGATGACGTGGTAGATATCTGGCAAAATCCATGGATGGAGTATCAAGCAAACAAAGACACTCCAGAAGCCAAATCTGTGAAGAAAGAATTAAATTAAAAAGATTAAAAAAAAGAGTCCGCTAAGTTGAAAACCCTCAAGGGCAGCTTAGGCAAAAATTAGGACAGCTCGCTAGTTTTGAAAACCCATATGGGCCAACTAGGCAAAAATTAGAGCAATAAAAAAAATATATAATAAAATAAAAAAAAGGTCCGCTAAGTTGAAAACCCACAAGGGCAGCTTAGGTAAAAATTAGGACAGCTCGCTAGTTCTGAAAACCCACATAGGCGGACTAGGCAAAAATTAGAGCAATAAAGAAAAGAAGAAAAAAGAAAACCTAAATTGAAAAACTAAAAGGGCAGTTTAGGTAATTACCTAAAGCAGCAATGGACTCCTAATCAGTCTCTTTGACAATCCTGATTTAAGTCGGTCTAATCCAACTAAAGTCTCGGCTAAGATCACAGGTACCGGTGACAAGCCTCCTTCCATTTGGTCCATAATATCCACTACTCATGGATCAATATCACCGTCAGAAGAAACAAGCAAGAGTTGACCAAGTAAGCAAAGACAGAGAATGTATCCCCATGCCTTAGTAGGGGCCAAATGGGAGAGACAAAAATCAATCAAGGGAGCAAGTAGAATTTTTTCACCTCTGATCAACCGAAGAACTTTGGGTTTTGGAATTTGAAATAACATCTGCATCTTCTGTTGAGTCTTGGAAATCAATGTGGGTAATGCCATTTGTTGATTATTTGGATATCCAAGGATGGCCTCAAATTCTTCAATCAAGGGACATATTTCAAAGCCATTAATTTTAAATATCCTAGAATCCGTATTCAAAAAGGAAGCCACGACATGTAAGAAGGAGTGGTCCAATTTAACATTTTTAAAACATTTTAAAACTTCAAGTTTTGACCACAAAATTTTCTTCCAATGAATGGCATCCATATTCTTAAATAGAATTTTTATCTTCTTTAAATGATGCTCGGTCATGGTTGATGAATGAAGGAAAATCAAAATTGTTAAAGGGAGTTTTTACGTTGAATTGGAAAATATTTTTGATTTTTGTATGAAATATGGCATGAAAGGTGATTTATATAGAGGAAATAAAATTTTCCAAAAGTGATGAGGTAAAGGTAATTGAAAAGGACGAAACCATATTGTGTAAGGAAAAGAATCGGCGACAAAATCCTTTACCGTGTTGCATTTGGTTTTAGTAAATAATGTGGCTGTGAAAAGGAAATTGTAATGTGCTGTTTATGATGTGATATATATATATATATATTAAATGTGGCGCAGTAAAAAAAAAGTTATAGTAAAGGCAGAAATTATGTATTATTATTTTTATGCTTATTATACAATGTTTATACAATTGATACAATATTTATACATTACTAAGAAGGTGGTGGTAGGTCATCAAATAAAGCCCTGAAAAAGTCATCACCTATTGGAGGAGGGGGCAAATCACTTGTCCCGAGTCTGCCCGAAGCGGGAGCACCAAAATTAGGCAAATTACTTATCCCGGGATCACCTGAAGCGGGAGCACCAAAATCCCTATTACCTTGAAGTTTTGATCCGTCACGGTCCTCGTCAGAAACAGAAAAAAGGATCTCATGGTCATCAGTCTGGGGGCCTCTTGATGAAGAAGCACCAGGATCCCTCATCCCCTGAAATCTAAAGTCTCAGAAATTCTGTTCTGATTGATGATACAAATTTTTGAAATGAGAAACCTGTTGACGACTTGCAGCCAACTCTTCTTGAAGTTTCCTATTTTGTTCTTCAAGCATCCGCTATGAGCCAGGAAGGAAAAAGGTAAGAGCATACATAATAATGCATACATATAGCATAAATTACCATGAAATAAGGAACTTACCAGGTAATTCATATCAATGCCCTGCGGATGAGATGGCATATCTGGCAGGCTAGAATGAGCAAATGAAGGGGCAATAAAAGAAGGTCCAGCCTCATGATCAAATGAGCCAACAGCCTGCAACAATCATTAAAGAATCAAGAAGAAAGAAGCAATTGCAAGAGAAAAATGGTAAAAGTCTTACCTAAGAAGTACTAGCCCCGAGATGTGGAGGGAACTATCCCGCATCTCCATCTCCACACTCATTTTTCTCGGGAATCTCTCATACGCCAACAGGAGATACATCAAATTTCAAGAGCCTTCTTTGAATAAAATGGGCATAAAATGCACCTGGTAGATGGAGAAATGACTCTACACCATAACCGTACCAAGCTAACCACCATGCATCCTCTGGCATTCACATAATATTTAAAGTACATTTCAGGCAATGCATTGGAATCCTCCGCTGCTCTGGACCGAGAAACTACTCATAAACTCTCTCTCCAAGAAACCAGCCACTAGACACTGGGCCGGCGATGACTTGGTGAGAATGTTGGAAAGATAGCACAACCCTCATGAAAGGAGACCAATTTGTCCGCTCTTCTGGGTTCCACCAGGCCAAATTCACCTGCAAAATAACATAAGGTAAGTAAACTTTCACATAAAATTTAAAGTATACTAATGTTATTTTACCTGGTCCCAGGTTAAGCGGCTCAACACAAAGCGGTGAGTATGCACATGGTGAGAGCCGGGAACGTCCACACGATCAGACAACCAAAAGTTTAATCTTGGATACCCAATTCTTTCTCGGGAAATACCGGGTACCCTCACGAGGTTGTGTTCGTATGCCCATGCCTACAATAATAGTAAAGATAAAATTCATGCAAGAAAGGACCGAAATTGACATTGGTGGAAGAAAAATACCTCGACAACCGCCATCAAGCTGATAAAAGACTTCTTATTTCGGCAAAGTTTATCAAGACCATGGTAAAGACAGGCGAGACTAGCGTCACCCCAGCCATAAGATGGTACCATCCTAAAATAAGAAAGGGCCCTCAACATTGACAAATGGATGGAAGACTCGGTGCTGCCAAGGATGGTCGACCCAAGCAAATATAACAAAAATCTTCGAGCATACTGTTGGGCCATGTCTCTGTGAATCCGTCTTTCGTAGTTCATCCAATAACTATGAATTGGTTCAATTTTTATCTTAAAAGGCCCTTTATATGATGGTTCCATACCAATTAATTCCAGAATTTCTTCAAATGTTAAAATATCATTGGTCAGAGGAACCGGAACACCATCATATCGAAGGCTGGTTATAGTAGTAAAGTCAACCGGACCAATTGTCATCTCCCCAACGGGCAAGTGAAAAGTGTGGGTTGTGTCCAACCATCGTTCTGCAGGAACCTGGACTACGCTTCGGTCTATCTAATAATCCTCGGATGGCAATTGTAAGATGAAGTTCTCAAAGCCGCAATCTTGGATAATCTGCCTTACCCGAGATGGCACTACATCATACCATTGTCGGGCTTTGTAGATAGACCCTCCAGCCCGAACAACGCAACGATCGTGCTAACACGAAGCCAGGTAAGTTAATACCAGATAAGTGTATATTATCTTATCTGCTTAAATTAATATATTTTTCCTAAATTTTCTAAAAAAGATAATAATATAAAATTAAAAGTAAAAAATAAAGGCAACACAATAATATTAAAAGAGCATAATATAAAAACATAAATAAAAAATAATAATATAAATGAAAATAAAAAATTCAAAATAAAAAAAAAGAGACGAATAAATAAATAAATAATTAATTAATTACCGCACTCTTTTGGTTGGAATTACGATGAAGCGGCATCCCGGTAAATATATCTATATTTTCGTCTTCGTGATGTCGAATAAACTCTAATAACTCAGCATTAGAATGAGTAACTGACCTTGAAGCATGCATTTTTTTGAAAACTACGTGCTAAATTTAAAAGAATTTGAGAGAATTATAGAAATTGAGAAATTTTGCTTTGAATCAAATGAAGAATTTGTTGGTTTATATAGAGAAACGACAAGGAAAAAACAAAATTCAAAAGTAATTTTTACTATGCATGAATAGTAAATTACTATTTATGAATAGTAAATTACTATTTTCAATAGGAAATACTATTTACTACTATTTATGAATAGTAATTTACTATTTATGAATAGTAAATAGTGCATGAACAGTGACTACACAGTAAATAAACAGTAAATTCAATTATTCACTTTTATTATTTAAATGCTTGCGTGTGTATAAATATTTTTACACGCAGGGGGGCAAGGAGAAGACATATGCATAAAAATTAGCCAAACTTTTTGAAATAAAAAATTATTATTAGCTTAGGTCCAGAACCCAAATTTTCCTTAGGTCGAGAACCTAGAATCTCTTCTAAGTCCAGAACTTAGCTCGGGTCCAGAACCCAAATTTTCCTTAGGTCCAGAACCTAGAATCTCTTTTAAGTCTAGAACTTAGCTCGAGTCCAGAACCAAATTTTTCTTAGGTCCAGAACCTAGAATCTATTCTAAGTTCAGAACTTAGCTCGGGTCTAGAACCCAAATTTTCCTTAGGTCTAGAACCTAGAATCTCTTTTAAGTCCAGAACTTAGCTCGAGTCCAGAATCTAAATTTTCCTTAGGTCCAGAACCTAGAATCTCTTTTAAGTCCAGAACTTAGCTCGGATCCAGAACCCAAATTTTTCTTAGGTCCAGAACCTAAAATTACGCTTAGGTCCATAACCTAAAATTATCCTTGAGTCCAGAACTCGAACCGGGTCTAGAACCCAAAACCTCAACCATCTCAAAAATTAAGTCTTATTGCTTTTCACTCTCTTTCACTAAAAGTCTCAAATCAATTAAGCAGGGGGCAAACTGTAGACCCTTAATTTTTGACCTAGTCCGGTCCAATATATTTTAATTAGTCCAAAATAATTTTTGTTATCTTAATTAAAAAATATTTACTTTAATATTTAATTTTTATTAAAAAAATATATAATAATAATAATAAACAAAAAAATAAAATAAAAATAAAAATCGGCGACGAAAAAATCATCGCCGAAAATCAGCGTGGACGAAATGGCCCGCAGGCCAATTCTCGCCCGCAACCCACAGCCACCAGGGTAGTTTTTTCGCCAGCGCAATTTTTTTGCAGCAGTTTTTTTCGCCAGCGAAATTTTTCCGACGCAAATTTTTTCGAAACCAAATACAATAATGTTTCGGTTTCCTTTTCTTAATCAATATTAGATTCTGTGAATAACTAAAATTAATCATAAAATTGTTCTATAAATAAGGACTAAAACAACACAAAAAGGGATCCAATTTTGGGAGGAGAAATTGAGACCGAAATAGAGGAGGAAAACTTTGAATCAATCGGACTTTTTTGAGAGAGCAAACAAACAATTCAGTCCATCAAAGGCAGCAAAGGTTGTCTTTGTTCTTGTTCATCCAAGAAGTGATTTTTGGTGGAACCAACAAACGAAGGTATGAATTTTTTTATTTGTTTCATTAATTTACAGTAGCTCAAGGTCAAAAATTATTTCTATTTCTTCAAAATCAAAAAACCCTAGAACCTCAATTCACCTTTTCTAAAGTTTAAAAACCTTAATTCGTCTCTTTGTTTTTCAAAAATCTTAAAATTGTTATTTTTGTTTCTTCAAAATTTCAAAACCCTAATTTGCTTTCTAAATCTTCAAAATCCTAACTTAAATCTGTTTCTTACCAAAAACCCTAAAAAAAAATCTTTTATGTTTCTATAAACTTTAAGTCATTTTGTTTATTTTCATAAAGTTTCATAAAATTATCAATTGTTTTTCCAAATTCTAAAATCTAATACATTCACCAAAACCCTAATTCTAAAATTCTAAAACCCTAATTAAACTCCAAAACCCAAGACAGTGAACCCGAACTCCCTTAAAACCTTAAACCTTAATTTTTCTAAACCCTAGTCCTTTAAAACCTTAAAACCATATAAATCTAAATGTTATAATTCTACACAGTAAGTAACCGTAAATTATAAATTCAATGTTTTAAAGTGTTCAAACCCTAGTTTCATGATTTCACTTCTCAAACACTAATTTTGTTAATTAAAGAACTTTATCAACCTCTTAAATTATAAAACTTTGCTCCATGTCAATTCTTTTAAAATTTACAGTAGCTTAAACCCATGAATTTCAAAACCCTAAACACATTAAATAAAGAATCTTAAATAGAAACAGTAGCCCTAATTTGAATCTTTGTTTGCTTTGTTCAATCTTATATTTGATTATGCTTTGATTTATTTTCAATGCTTTGTTGATTTATTTAAGTTCAATGCTCAATTTATTTAGTTTATCATGGATGGATGTTTATTTTATATTTTGACTGATATCTTTATTTATAATGAATGTTTATTTACCTTTATCGATTTATTTTGATTTCCAAATGTTGTAAGAGGTATGTTTCCACTTGGTGGGTACCTCATTAGTTAAATATCATGTAATTTAAATTACTTTTCTATTTTAGAACCAATGTAAAGGACATGTTTCTACCTTTCGGTGGGTGTCCTATTTAGGCATGGATTATGAAAGGGTATGTTTCCATCTTCGAATGGGTGTCCATTTATTTGTTTTTCTTGGACAATGTTTTGATTTTCAATATATCGATGCTTTATTTTAATTGTTGTGTGTAATATGGATAATGTTGTTATATTTAAGAATTTTATAATATCAAGGCCTGTAAAGGAGGCCGGTTCCAATGAATCGAGCGTTGTAGGGGTGTTGGGCCATTTCTCACCTTCCCCACACGTACGCAACTTTTCGAACCCATTAGGGGGTTGGGGATTCCTTAGGAATTGAGTCATCCATCCCTTTTTTTTTCTCGGCCCGTCCAGGTGGCGACTCTATTTTTTTCGGACTTAGGTCCGTGTTCTCTAAGGCCCCGAGCCTAAATAGTGCTGAAGTCACAAGAACCATTCCATCGGATGTGGGGGTGAAAATCCCCGCTCACATTGTACGAAATGCAAAAATTTTGCCTGACGCGGCCAATGACACGGCTATGTCATTGGGCATGTCAATGGTGCTGAGTTTTAACATTGATGACATGACTAGTAACATGACTATATCTTTGAGTGTGTCGTAGCTACTATAAGGCAAAATAATTAACACGGCCATTAATACGCCCATGTTGTTGGGCGTGTCAAAGTTTTTATAAGGAAAAATGAATGACACGGGCAGTGACACACCCATGTCATTGGACATGTCAAAGCTTCTGTAAGAATGGATTAATGACAAGGTCATTAACATGCCCGTGTTGTTAAGCGTGTTACTTGAGGGAATTGTCCAAAATAACTCTTGCCCTTATCTTTCATTTGTAATTCCTATTTAAATGGTTTGATGTTGAGAATGCCTTAGAATGTGATATTAAATGATTGTTTATGATCACATGTGGCTTAGGCATTGAGAGAGAGTTGTTTGCCCAACTCTCGTGTTGAAGGGCGACTTGGAAGAGAAGGTTGGAGGGAGTTTTGAAGCTTGTTTTAGAGTGCTTTCAAAGGTATGTACAAAGTCTTAATATATAGAATGTGATTGCATTACACTTGGCCTAACACATATACATTTTGGATGGAAAATGTGTTAAGCTACTTGATATATGAACATTGTGTTGTGACATGCAAATTGTTAAATATAAATTATGAAAAGCCATTGTTAATGGCTAGATTGAATAAAATGTGAATTATGTACAAAATGTGAAAATGACCCAAAGTGTTTGGGTAATGTGATGTCGTTATGAAATATCCTATGTTGTGATGAAATGTAGAAATGAAATGACATTGATATGAATAAGAAAAATGGAAAAATGAAAAAAGGAATTGAGAATGGAAAATATGAAATAATTGTGTGTCTGGTATGTTATTCAATTTTCAAAGTTCTCTATTTGGCGGTATGCCTATGAGGTTATCCTCACTATTTGCCTTCGGGGCTAGACATTTGGCATCACTATGATATGATTTGCCTTTGAGGCTAACTTTTGAGCATTACTTGATTTGCCTTCGGGGCTTGACACATGGTGTCATTATGAACTAAAATAGTAACTCTGAGATTTGAATAATGTATTAGTTGTTTGGGCCCATGCTTTTGTATGTGTTTGTGTGAATTATTAAGAGAACTTGAATGTCATATTATGACATAGCATATGAGCATTTGGCATTGGCATTGGCATTATTTTTAAAGTGTTATTATTTTCAAAGTTTGTACTACTAAGCCTTTGGCTTATCGTGATTGTAACTCATCACGCAGGTGACAGGGATGATCTAGTAGAGCCAGAGAGTTCTACTAGACTAGGTCGGGCCTAGGCTTGCTTTGGTTAAGTTCTACTAGACTAGGACAATATGTATATATTTTATGTCATAATACTTTTTGATATTATGTACATTATATTATGTTCTTAGAGTATTAAATATATATATTGTAAATTATAAATAATGTTTTGTATATTTGAGTAAGATGAGGTTTTATTTATTTTGATATATGTAAATATAAATATATATGTATAAATGTTTTGAGGATTGAGAAAATATAAAAATTTTTATTAAACTGAATTGTGACATTCTTATACCGTATATGCGTATTTTACATATACTGGATGTGTGTGTATTATATGTATATATGGTGTAAGGGTGTTATATTTATTTTGGTATCGGAGCTTAGGTTTGAGGTTCTTGACCTAGGTGGGTTGTTAGAGAGAGAAAATTGGGAATTTTAAATATAGTTTTCAATTAAGATACATGCTTTGGCACTGGCACTTTTTGATTTCTAATGTGGCAATTTCTGATGTATTTGCATAAATTGGTGGTTATTGCATCTCAGACGTATTAGTATGCAGAGGGTAGGGTAGAGAGTATAGCTCATGATGAGGGTAGAGTTACAACTAGTGTTGAGTCTGCTGGTGAGGCGTCTCCTTCTGTCCCTGTTGGACTAGTAGCTGAGGAGATTTCATCGGGCTGGGTACGACATATGGTGGAGCTATTAAGAAAGACTCCAGTTTAGTAGCCACCACAGTCATAGCAGCAGTTGCCGATGAGAAAGTACATTAAGCTGAGGAAGTTTGGAGCCACAGATTTTGTTGGCTCTATAGACTCTATTGTAGTAGAGTAGTGGCTGGACAGGGTTCAGAGAGTATTTATTCAGCTACAGGCTAGTCCAAAGGAGAAGTTTGATTATGCTAGATTACTTATGTACGGCGATGCTTATGTATAGTGGAAGATAGTTCCCCATGGTACAGCTGATCCACTAGTTTTGACCTATGTCGATTTTCTGCGGGAATTTGAGAAGAAGTATACTCCGAGGGAGTATAAGGATGGTAAGAAGATGGAGTTTCTAAGTTTGAGGCAGGACACCAGGACAGTGATAGAGTATGAGATTGAGTTCATTCGACTGAGCCAGTATGCTGGAGGGATTATTTCATATGAGTTTGACAGATGCCAGAGGTTTGAGGAGGGGCTGAGACCCTCTATCATGTGTTTAGTGGCATGTTCTTAGTATCAAAATTTTTCTCAATTGGTTACAGCTGCCAGGAATATAGAGAGGGTACAGGGACTTGCAACAGCAACCAGAGTAGAGAAGAGCAGAGGTAAGAGATCCCAAGGTGAGGTAGGGTCTTCATCAATGAAGAATACCCAAGGGGGATATTCTCAGAGGTTTAGTAGGAATCAAGAGCAGGTTGGCAGGTTAGTACAACAGCAGAGGCAGAGACCTACAGCCTCAGTGGCTAGTGCTTTGATCCCATTGATTCAGAGGCTTGCTCCACCTATCTATGTTCATTGTGGTAGAGCATATGGAGGTGCTTACTTGAGGATAGGTACACCAGCAGTGTGTTACAAATGTGGATCACTAAACCATTTTCTTAGAGATTGTCTAGAGCCAATAGATGATAGACAAATAGATATAATATTTTCTAGACCCAGTGTCAGAGGGGGTCATGGTGGCAGAGGTTTTGGTAGAGGTAGTCGATCAAGGTCTAGTCAAAGAGGAGATTCTACTGCAGGAAGTAGACCAGAGGATGCAGGGCCATCACAATAGGTTTATGTGATGCAGAGATAGCCAAATGCTTTAGTTGTTATAGCCAACACTTTTACTTTATTTGGTACTTCAATTTTTGCATTGATAGACCCTGGGTCGAATCATTCATATATCAGTGCTTCCGTACTGCCTATGAGTGATTTGCTTTCTGAGTCCTTATAATATGATGTTTTGGTTACAAATCATTTGTGGTTAGCAGGGTGCACCGAGATAGTTTAGTTGTTGTTCAGGATGAGGAGTTTCTCAGTGACCTGATTGAGATGCCTTTTAGGGAGTATGATTTGATTTTGGGCATGGATTGGTTATCCATGCATAGAGCTCTGGTAGACTATCAGCGGAAACATGTTACCCTGAGAACATGTGATGGTAGAGATGTGGTGGTATCTAGTGAGGTGAGACATTTTTCATCCATGTATATTTCAGTTGTATCAGCTAGGAGGATGATCCAAAAGGGATGTGAGACTTATCTTGCTAATATTGTAGATACCAGAGTAGTGGGATCCCAGCTTGACAGTATCCTATAGTTGCCGAGTTTCCAGATGCTTTTCCTGATGAGTTGCCAAGGGTGCCTCGTGAGAGAGAGATGGAGTTTGGTATTGATTTATTATCTAGTACCACTCCCATCTCTACTACCCCTTACCGGATGGAACTTGCAGAATTGAAGGAGTTAAAAATGCAGTTGCAAGAGTTGCTTGATAAAGGATTTATTCGCCTTAGTGTGTCTCTGTAGGGAGCAATTGTTTTGTTTATGAAGAATAAGGATGTCACTTTAAGATTATGTATTGATTACAGATGGTTGAATAAGGTGACCAATAAGAATAAGTATCTATTACCTTGGATAAATGATCTCTTTGATTAATTGAAGGGAGCAGCAGTATTCTCTAAGATTAATTTGAGATCAGGATATCATTAGTTGAAAGTTAGAGATGTAGATGTACCTAAGACAGATTTTCGCACGAGGTATGGATATTATGAGCTTCTGGTGATGCCCATTGGATTGATGAATGCACCAGCAGTATTTATGGATTTAATGAATAGGGTGTTTAGACCATACTTAGATCAGTTCGTGGTGGTCTTCATTGAAGATATTCTGGTGTATTCGCATAATAAGGAGGATCATATTAGGCATCTATGGATTATATTGTAGACTTTAAGAGAGAATAAGTTGTATGCTAAGTTGTCTAAGTGTGAGTTCTAGCTCGATCAAGTAACTTTTCTTGGTCATATGGTATCAGTAGAGGGTATTAGAGTTGATTCGAATAAAGTTGAGGTTATCTTGAATTAGAATCCACCTAAGACTATAACAGATATTAGAAATTTTTTGGGTTTGGTAAGCTATTATCGTTGGTTTGTGAAGGGTTTTTCTATGATAACTACACCGCTTACCAGATTACTTTTGAAAGGAGTTAGATTTATATGGACAGATCGGTGTCAGGCGAGTTTTGAGCAGTTGAAGGAGATGTTGACTCAGGCTCTTGTTCTTACCCTGCCTGAGGAAGGTAAATTTTATGTGATATACCATGATGCTTCATATAATGGTTTAAGTTGTGTTCTGATACAAGAGGGTAGAATAATTGCTTATGCATCTCAATAGTTGAAGTCACATGAACTGAATTACTTGACTCATGATTTAGAATTAGCAGCCATAGTTTTTGCATTAAAGATTTTGTGACCATACTTGTATGGGAAGAAGTGTTTTCATATATACTGATCATAAGATTTTAAAGTATCTGGGTGTTCAGAAAGAACTGATTCTTCGACAGAGATGATGGTATAGTTGATTAAAGACTATGATTGTTTGATTGATTATCATCCTGGTAAGGCAAATGTTATTGCCGATGCCTTAAATCGAAAGTCTTTGGCAGGTTTGATTGCTTATTCACTCTCATTACATGTTGAGTTGAGAGCATTGCATGCTAGATTTGAGTCTTGTGATGATGGTGCATTAATAGCTTAATTGCAATTGAGGCCAGTGTTGTTGGATTAGATTATGGAAGCTTAGTTGGCAGATAAGAAGATCCAAAATATTGTGTTAGATTGCCAAAAAGGGAAGAGTTGAGACTTTCACATAAGAGATAATGACAGTCTATGGTATCGAGATAGATTGTGCATTCTTAGTAATGCAAGATTGAAGAGGATGATATTAGAGGAAACACATCAATCAGTTTATGCTATGCAACCTGGTAGTACCAAGATGTATCAAAATTTGAAATTGTATTATTAGTGTTCAGGTATGAAGAGGGTCATAGCAGAATTTGTATCCAGATGTCTCACTTGCCAGAGAGTGAAAGATGAACATCAAGTTCCTTCAGGGTTGCTTTAGCCATTGTTAGTACCAGAGAGGAAATGGGAGTGAGTGATGATGGATTTTGTGACTAGACTACCTTTGACCCAGAAGAAGCATGATGCAATATGGGTGATTGTTGATCAAATGATGAAGACAACTCATTTTCTTCCAGTTTGGATGGATTACTCACTTGAGAGGTTGGTTGAGCTATATATTAGTGAGATAGCGAGGTTGCATGGAGTCCTAGTTTCTTTGGTGTCAGACCGAGATCCCCGATTTACATTGAGATTTTGGAGAAGTTTGCAGGATGCTTTGGGTCCTTGATTGCATTTTAGTACTACTTTCCATCCTCAGATAGATGGGCAGTCAGAAAGAGTGATACAGATTCTAGAGGATATGTTGAGAAGTTGTATCATTGATTTCAAAGCGAGCTGGGACAGATTTTTGCCACTGATTGAGTTTGCATATAATAACAGTCATCATTCCTGTATTAGAATGACACCCAATGAGGCCTTGTATGGTAGAAGGTGCAGAACACATTTATATTAGGATGAAGTTTGAGAAGGTAAATTGGTTGGTCATGATTTTATTAAGGAAACATAAGAGAAAGTGAAACTAATTCGAGGTCATCTGAAAGCAGCTTCAGATTGAAAAAAATTCTATATAAATTTAAAGATGAAGGATATAGAGTCTGGTATGGGAGATAAAGTATTTTTGAAGGTGTCTCCGTGGAAAAAAAATTTAAGATTTGATCGCAAAGGAAAGTTGAGTCTTCGTTTTATAGGACCATATGAGATTCTGGAGAGAGTTGGTTTAGTGGCTTACAAGTTGGCTTTGCCACCTGAGTTAGACTGAATACATAATATTTTTCATGTCTCTATGCTTCAGAGGTATAGGTCAGACCCATCTCATATCTTGTCAGTGGAATTCATTGAGTTGAGCCTAGATATGACTTATGAAGAAGAAGTGGTGATTTTAGTACGAGAAGTGAAAGAGTTGAGAAATAAGAAAGCACCACTTGTGAAAGTTCTTTGAAGGAATCATGCCACTGAGGAGGTGGCATGGGAGAGTGAGCAGTTGATGTGGAGTCAGTATCCCTAGTTATTCCAAAATTGATAGCAAGTAATTTCGTGAACAAAATTTTCTTAAGGGGGAGAATTGTAATACCTCTAATTTTTAAAAATTAAATAAAATAAATCAAAAACTTTAAATTGGATAAATTAAATAAATGATTTAAATGGGAAATGAAAGGATTTTAAGTGATAAAGTAGAATAAAAAAAAGGGCAGCCCGGTGCACGAATGCTCCCGCAATGAGCGGGGTCCGGGGAAGGGTCGGACCCATTGGGTCTTTGTACGCAGCCTTCCCTTGCAATTAATTGCAAGAGGCCGTTTTCACGACTCGAACCCGTGACCTCAGGTCACACGGCGACAGCACTTACCGCTGCGCCAAGGCTCCCCTTCATAAAGTAGAATGTATATTTAAAATATATTTGAAATAAACAAGACATATACATATACCTAAGATATACTTCACATATATATATATATTATATAATTAAGTGTATAGTGATTAATATATATATATATATATATAGATAAGGATGGATGGATTAAAAAGGAAAAGATATTTTCTTTTTCCTTCTTCTTGTTCATTTTCCATGAGTAGAGAGAGAGAGGTGAGAAGAGAGTGAGTTCTTCTTCCATACACCAAAGATTGAAGGGATTTCAAGGATTCAAATGGAGTTTTTGAGGATTCTTCATCAATTGGTAAGTTTATTTATCAATTTTATAAGTTCCTTGGAATTTTTTGGAAGAACATGATATGTGGATTTTGGGATTGTGTATTAGCATGTTGTAATAGCTTATTTGGGGATGTATGAAGTTGTTATGAGTAGTTAATAATAAATTTAAGGTTGGGTTAAAGAAGTGATTGAATTTAAGTTGAATCTTGAAGTAGTTGTGCTGAAATGGTAGAGTGTATGAAATGCAGGAATTTTGCCTGACACGGTTAGTGATACGGCCATATCATTGGGCGTGTCAACGGTGCTGAGTTTCAACGTTGATGATACGACCAGTAATATGGCCATGTCTCTGAGCATGTCGTAGTTACTGTAAGGCAAAATAATTGACACAACCATTAACACGCCCGTGTTGTTGGGCGTGTCAAAATTTTTGTAAGGCAGAATGAATGACACGAGCAGTGACACACCCATGTCATTGGAAGTGTCAAAGCTTCCGCAAGAGTGGGTTAATGACATGGTCATTAAAATGCCCGTGTTGTTGAGCTTGTTACTTGAGGAAATTGTCCAAAATAACTCTTGTCCTTGTCTTTCATTTGTAATTCCTATTTAAATGGTTTGATGTTGAGAATGCCTTAGAATGTGATATTAAATGGTTGTTTATGATCACATTTGGCTTAGGCATTGAGAGAGAGTAGTTTGTCCAACCCTAGTGTTGAAGGGCAATGTAGACTCTTAATTTTTGACCCAGTCTGGTCTAATATTTATAGTCCAAAGTAATTTTTATGGTATTTTAATTAAATAATATTTATTTTAATATTTATTATTTATAATTTTTAATAAAAATAAAAAGGTAATATTAGTAAAGTTGAAAAAAATAAATAAATAAAAATCGGCAACGGAAGAATCGGCGATGAAAAATTTTCATCACCGAAAGTGAATTGGCTTGGGTCAATTCGCCGCAGGAATTTCCTGCTGCTAATTGGGCGCAAGCCAATTCACTGCAGGAAATTCCTGCGGTGAATTGGTTGGCCCACGCCCCAGCTCTTGCAATTTTCATGCTAGCCCGCCCTTAGCCCGCAGCAATTTTCGCCAGCGTAATTTTTTCCAATGCAGTTTTTCCGAAATCGAATTCTATTTGGTTTTGATTTCTTTTCCTAAATGGTTTTTATTTCCCTAGACAATTAGAATTAGGTTTGGATTTTTTCCTATAAATACCACATTAAAACACTTCAGAAGGGGACTTTTAGGAATTATTCAGACTTTTGATATGAAAAAGGGGATCTAGACTTTTGGAGACGAAACTGAGATCTTTCAAACAAAAAGAAATTTGGAACCAAACTTGGGACCCTTGAATTATTTAGGCCAAAAGAAAACCCAAGCAAGCAAGGAGAAATTTAAGACAGCAACCAAAGGAGGCAACAAGCAATCATCTCCAGATTGCTTTGCTTAGCCAAAATTAAATTTGAAGCAGGCAACAACTTGGTTCAATTTCTTCAAATTTGTTGGAGCCTTCAAATGTAGGTAAATTGCTCTAACTTCAATTTATTCAATCATTAATCATCTTCATCTTTTAAGCCATCATCACACTGCCTTAGTTATTTAATTCTTCCTTCATACAATACTTAAGATCTTAATTAAAGTAAATAATATAATTATTCAACACAAATCTAATTTCATAAACCCTAAGTTATTCAAACCCTATTTCTTAATTAATTTTGTTTCCAAACTTTCACAGTAGTTTTTTGTTATAATTTCATTCAGTGAGCTATTTTAATCTTTCAACAATAAATTTGGCTTTCTATATTTGTTTTCACTTAAAAATACATAAGTAGTTGATATAGTCAATATTAAAAGCACACTCAACTTTGATTACAGAAAAGCATCAAATTCAAAATTCAAAATCATAATCTACAGAATCAATATTTCAAACCATAAAACCCTAATATTTTAACCATAAAACCTTAAAACTTTAATAGCCTTAAAATATGTTTTTCAAATCTAAAATCATAATTACACCTTTCTAAAAACCAAAACAACAATCTATTTGCCTAAACCCTAATCAAACCTATTTTTTAAATGACAGTAGCATTATTTTCATAAAAACATCCAAAACCATAAATCTTTAAAATATCCAGTAGCTATATTATTACTTTAAAATATTTCTCAACTAATTAAACTATTTTATGCAAAACCCTAGTTATTGAACATAAAACCCTAGAAACCCTAATTGATGCATGAACCCTTAAAATTAATATATTTACTATTTTATTTACATTGGATGAATGTTTATTATATATTTTGATTGACGTTTGATGTCTTTGATGAATGATTTATTTATGATGAATAGTTGTTTACTTTTATTGATTTATTTTAATTTCAAAACATTGTAAGAGGTATGTTTCCATAATTTGGGTACCTCATGTTGTGAGCATCATGTAATCTGTTTTATTTTAAAGTTTTTGGACCAATATAAAGGTCACGTTTCCACCTTTCTGTGGGTGTCCTCCTATTTAGTTTTATACATGGATAATGTAAGGACATGTTTCCATCCTCAGATGGGTGTCCATTTACTTGCTTCGTTTAGACATTGCTTTGGTTTTAATATAATGATGCTTTATTTTAATTGTTGCATGTAATATGGATAATATTATTATAATTAAGAAATTTATAATATTAAGACTTGCAAAGGAGGCCGGTTCCAATGAACCGGGCGTTGTGGGGGTGCTGGGTCGTTTCTCACCTCCCCCACATGTACCAAACTTTTTAAACCCATTAGGGGGTTGGGGATTCCTTAGGAATCGAGTCATCCACCCCTTTCTTTTTTTCCAGCCCGTCCGGGTGGAGACTCCATTTTTTTTCGGGTTTAGGCTCGTGTTCTCTAAGGCCGCGAGCCTAAACAGTGCCAAATTCGCAAGAACTATTTCGCCGGGAGAGGGGGCAAAAATCTCCGCTTACAGTGGCGACTCCACTAGGGATAAGAGAAGTTAATTCCATTGGTCTTTTTATTATTCTATTCTTTCTTTTCATGATATTATCCATTGCATCATATTAGATTTGCATCGTGTGCGTGAGTTAGGATGTCCGTGTTATCCATGTTATGTTATGTAAGGGATACCATACTTTCACTCAAGATATGGAGATCGAGCATGGCATAACCACTCATAGCCTTGTACCATTTGGTATATACTTGCTATGGGAACCAAAGCCTTTTAACCCAAAGACTAAAGCTCATGTAATTGGCCTAGTTACTTTCCTTAGGTTTTACCCCAAATGCTTGTTGTTTGACTATGGTTAATTTGTCTTGGCTTAAATCATGGCTTATTTGGTTTGTTTTTTTTTCTAATATGACCCAAGTACATTTGTAAGCTCAAAATAAATTTTTCAATGTCCAAGAGACCAAAGCTATTTTCAAAACTTTTCAAGATGGTCTTTGGACATAAAACTTTTCTAAAATTAAATAAAAAATTCTTTTGCTCATGACCCAAATACTAAGCCCAAAATCTAGTTTTTCTAAAATCTTTTTTACAATGGGCTTAGAAATAAAATTATTTTCATCCAACCTTTTTTTACAAAGAGCTTGTAAATTATTTAGGTCAATTACGAAATACCAAAAATCAATTGTGAGCCTTGTTTATAATAAGAGTTATTAATCATGGGCTTGTTTTTGGCATGAACCACTAGTTACTTTTTCAAGTGAGAAATCTATTTATAATAAACCTCTTAATTTAGTTTTAATCCAATATAGCATAAAAGCTACTTTAGTTGGTTAAATGGATTAAAACCTAATTAATGGAAATTATTATGAACTGGTTTCCATTTTTGAAAATATAACTATTAGTTGAAACTTCTGAGGGAATTATTAAAAAAACAAGATATCCCATGCTGGTATTTTGTTAACCATATTATCTAGGAAAAGAGACTCGCCATTCATGTGTGGAGGTTATAAGGATGGAAGGAATGTACTAATTGTCTTTCTTTGTTGATTGTTTGTGCATACATGCATACATACATTTGCATCTCATATCATTGATCCTTTCTGGCTCACAGCCCTGGATTATGATAGTTCAAAAGCTTACGACAATCCTACCTACGCCGAAGACAAGGAATCTAGTAGCAACTCAATCACTTGCTCACCAAAAGCAATGGAGCCCGAACAAATTCAAAGAATAGTGGACGACGCCCTCAATGCCAAGATGGAAGAAATAAAAGAGGCCCTAGCTGAGACCATGAAGAATGAATTGGCTGCAATTTTAGAAAATAATGTCGAGGCATCTGTTAGCACTAAAAAGCCAAAGGACAAGGGAAAGGCTAAAGTTGGTGAAGTGGTTTTTGATGATGATAAGGTGATCATTGATGAGGATGATAATTGGGCTCAATACTTCCAAGATCCTTAAGATAAGAAGAAAGAACCAAAGATTGTTGAAAGATCAGATATGTAGAAAACTAAAACTTCTGATGTTGAAAAGATGATTGCGGATTTAGAAAAGAAATTTGAGAAGAAGCTAAAAACTGAAGAAATGTCTGAAGTTGACAAATTTTTGAGCTAGACGAAGAAGTCCCGTACAAATTCAAGATGTCATCCTTTACAAAGTTTGATGAAACTGAAAATCCTTACCTCCATGTGAAGCAGTATATCACTGTTATGCAGTCTGCCCGAGCTACTAAGGCTCAAACTCTAAGGTACTTCATGCTCTCATTGGACCCTGTTATCCGAAATTGGCTCATACCTTAGATGATGGAACACAAAAGAGTTGGAATTTGCTATACAAGGCCTTCATCCAACAATATGGATACAATGTTGAGATGGAAGTTACCTTAATGGAAGTTGAGTCCATTAGACAAAGGCCAAATGAGAATTTTATGGACTATGTGAAAAGATGGAGAAATAAGGCTGCTTTGCTGAAGAAGAGGCCCAATGAATCTGATCAAATAAGAATGATTGTGAGAGGGGTGTTTCCTAGTCTTCGTGAAAGGATATCTCATACACTCATCCGTGATTTCAAAGATCTTCTCCAAGATGGTCTACAAATTGAAGAATGGGAAAAAGAGAAGAACCATTTTTCAGCAAGAAGGAATGAGAAAGGAAACTATCAGTCTGGTAACTAAGGCATGCAAAAGGCAGTTGGTGTTAATGCTGCTAGCCAAGGAATAAGAAGGCAGTTTTTAGAATTGGGAAAATCACTGTCTTGGGTTCTCAATAAGCTTCAAAGGAAGGGATTGTTACAACCCTTAAATCCTCGTCCTTTGCCTAACCTTCTCCCACCTAATTTCGACACTAAGGCATTTTGTCAATTTCATCAAATGCAAGGACACGACACGGATAGATGTGTGAGGTTAAGGCATGAGATCCAAAATTTGATTGATAGTGAAAAGCTGCCTGAGCCCAACAAGCCGAACACCAAAGACAATCCATTACCAAGGTTCAATAGAGTGCCACCACCGACAACCTTCATGATTAGAGGAGGTTTACATGAAAGTTTTATCATGTCTTCTTTCTGAGATGTGGGTGGAGAAGCAACCAAAGAAGAAGAGGTATTTAGCGAAATTGAAAAAGCTATGGTGAGTAAAGAAGTAGCAATTTGTGTTGTGAATGGGTTTTGCGATTCAAGCGATAGTGATGGCGATCTTGTACCCAAGAAAGAGGAATGGACCTGGTCCGAGCCCGAAGAAGATGAAGTAATGAACACTAGATTCGGTAAGCCTTATCCAAGGCTACCACCTAAGGAGGTAGAAGTTAATAAAGGAAAGGAAGCTGAAGTAGGGAACAAAGAAGAGAAAGATGATATCGTGCTCAAGCAATTGAAAAGAACCCAAGCAAGTATTACCATTTAGGACTTATTGACTACTTCTAAAAAGCACAGAGAAACTATGGCCAAAGCCTTGGCCAGCATGCCAATTTCCACCTCCATAACACCGGAGGAGCTGATCAACTTCATAAAAATTGAAGGAGTAATGAAATGTGAAGATATTCAAGAGAAAAGCAAAGTAAATATGGGAACGGTATCTTTCTCAGATGCAAATTTATCGGAAGAAGGGAGAGATCACATCCGTCCTCTCTTTATCAAAATGGAAATCAAAGGAAAAAGGACTCCATGTGTAATGGTTGATGATGGGTCCGTCATAAATATTTGCCCACTTAAAATATTGCCAAAACTAGCCATTTTAACAAGGGCTCTAAACCCAACCGAGGTAACCATTCGGGCTTATGACAACACCAAGAGACATGCTGAAGGAACTTTCAAAGCTGCTGTCAAGGTTAGTCCAATTGAATCTATTGTTGAATTTATTGTTTGGGCATACCTGTTACCTTTGCCTTACTCTTGGGATGACCATGGTTTCATTTTCTTGGTGGAGTTCCTTCCACCCTTCATCAAAAGATCAAGTTCCCTAATGGAGATAAGACAGTGGTAATTGAGGCCGAAGATAATGAGGTTGTTAATGCTCTAATGATTGAGAGGCCTCTCAATGGTTTCTAAGTAGCTACAATTTTTAATGATGAAGTAGTGGACTCTAAGGTCTTAAACATGATGAAGAACATCAGCTACCTTCCCGGAGCTAGTCTTGGAAAGGGCAAGGCCGGTTTGACAAAGCTTTTAGATTTCAAAACTCAAACTTTTAAGAAAGGGTTAGGGTATGATGAAGCCAACAAAGATGTCCAGTCAAAGAAGAATGAGAAGATGAGCTACCCGCCACTCGAAAAAATCTTTGTCAAAGCACCAGACATGGGACCACTCCAAGGAAAACTCGAGCCAATCATGTTCATGGGAAAGTTGATCCCAGATTTTGAAATTTTTGCTAATGTTGTCGAGCTAGTGGAGCAAGTGAAGAAAGAGCTCACCCTACCAGCCAACAAGAAGCCCAATCCAGAAGAAAAGAAGGAACCTATCGTGAAAGCCAAGAAGACTCCGGAGGAAATTGCTGTCTTGGTGGAAGAAAAATTTGAAGATATTCTGCTTTATGATTTTGAGAACAATGATTTTGATTTTGATTTTAATTTATCTGCTTTATATGAGGATGATGGTGTTTTCTTAGGATGATGGTGTTTTCTTACTTGTGTAATATTTCTCCTGATGGTTGCATACATTCAAATAGCGGTGACATGAGCATCTTTAATATTAACTCTGTTGATACACAATCATTAAATTTGAGAACAACCAAAAATCCTAAAAACATTAGCATAGCATCCGACCTTACTCCTGATGAGAGAGAGAGATTTGAAAAAATATTCAAAAAATATGAGGAAGTATTTGCTTGGTCTTATGAGGATATGCCTAGAATAGATCGAAATATGGCTGAACATCTTATTCCTACTTACACTCATATGAAGCCTGTCAAACAATAGCTTAGGCGTTTAAGGCCGGAATGGAATAAATTGGTTAAAGAATAAGTCACTAAACAAATAAAAGTAAAGTTCCTTGAAGTGATAAAATATCCAGATTGGCTAGCCAACATAGTACCCGTGCCAAAGAAAGATGGAAGAATTAGGGTCTGTGTGGACTCTAAAGATTTAAACAAGGCTTCCCCTAAAGATGATTTTCCTTTACCCCATATAGATGTTCTCATTGATAGTGCAGCCTCTAGCATGCTACATTCATTTGTAGATGGATTTTTTAGATACAACCAATTATTAATGGCCCAAGAGGATAAAGCCAAAATTGCTTTCATTACTACATGGGGTATATTTTGTTATAGGGTATGCCATTCGACTTAAAGAATGTTGGAGCAATCTACCAAAGGATAGCCACCATATTATTTCATGCCATGATGCACAAAGAAGTCAAAGTATATGTTGATGATATGATGGTGAAATCAAATATGAGGAAACAACACTTCCAAAACTTAGAATTATTCTACAATAGAGCATTAAAATATAAGCTAAGATTAAACCTGAAGAAGTGTGTGCTTGGGGTTACCTCAGGTAAATTGTTGGGACATGTGATTGGTCCAAATGGCATTAAGATTGACCCTGACAAAGTTAAAGCAATCAGGGATATGCCGGCCCCTAAGATGGTGAGAGAAGTTTGGGGATTTATTGGTAAATTATAGTACATTAGCAGGTTTATAGCAAAACTCACCACAATTTGTGAACCTATCTTCAAATTGCTTAAAAAGAATCAGCCAGTCTTGTGGAATGAAGAGTGCCAAAAGGCCTTTGAGCGAATAAAAGAGTATTTGATGAATCTGCCTGTTTTGAAACCACCTAAACCCGATAAACCCTTATTACTATACTTAGCAGTAGAAGAAGAGTCAATAGGAGCCATACTAGCCCAAGCAGATGAGTCAGGGATTGAGCATGTAGTTTTTACTATTTGAGTAGAAAGCTCCTACCTTATGAAATTAAGTATAGCATCATTAAAAAAATCTATATAGCTATGGCTTGGTCTTCTAGGAAGTTGTGGCATTACTTTCAATCTTATAGTGTGCAAGCAATTTCCAAGTTGGATCCAATGAAGTACTTAAGGGAGACACCCTCTTTGATTGGAAAGTATGGGCAATGGTTGATAATATTGGAAGAATTTGAGATTGAGTATGTAACCAGGAAAACAATCAAAGGAAGAATAGTGGTAGAATTCCTGGACCAACAACCATTACAGGATAGCGAAGAGGTAGTCTTAGAATTTTTGGATGAACATTTAGAGGCCATTGAAGTACAAGGATGGAAAATGTATTTTGACGGAGTAGTAAATAGGAAAGGAGCAGGTTTGGGAGTTATACTAGAATTGCCCGAAGGGGAACTTATCCCTTTAGCCAAAAAGTTAAAATTCAGGGCAACCAATAATATGGTGGAGTACGAAGCATGTATCTTTGGTTTGAAAACCCTAATGATTATGAAGGTGGATAAGGTGGAAGTTTGTGGCGATTCATTGCTAGTAGTATCCCAAGTAAATGGAGAGTGTGAGTTGAAAGAAGAAAAATTAAAACCATACCACCATTACTTGACCATGATGAAGAAGAACTTTAAGGAGTGCAGGTTTATACACTTACCAAGAGAAGAAAACCATATGGCTGATGCCCTAGCCACATTGGCTTTGGTATGGGAAAAATACTGTCAACTTGTTCTTCAAGCCTCTAATTTTGACCAGTTCATCAACTTCTTGCTTTGAATATGAGACAATCATGGAAACTGATACAGACCATGATGCGTGGTATGATACTAAAAGACAGTTTTAGAGGAAAGGGAATACCCATTGATAGCAACAAAGAAAGAAAGAAGAGCCATAAGGCGGTTTCCTTGCAATACATCACCTTGCATGGAGAGTTATATCAAAGATGGCCTAATGGGGTGCACTTGAGGTGCTTGAGGAAGCCTGAAGTGGAGCATATCATGTCAAAAATACACGCGAAAAGTTGCGGTCCACACATGAGTGGTTTAGCCCTAGTTAAGAAGATAATTCGACAAGGTTACTACTAGTTAACCATGGAGAGAGATTATATTGAGTTTGTAAAGAAGTGCCAACAATGTCAGATGTATGGTAACTTGAATCATATTCCTCCAGAAGAATTGCATTCTATGTCTTCACCCTCGCCCTTTGCCACTTGGGGTATCAACATTATAGGAGAGATACATCCGACAACCTCAAACGGTCACCATTTCATCATAGTAGTGGTAGATTATTTTTCAAAATGGGTCAAAGCCGAATCCTTCAACAAATTGGGGTCAAGTCAAATGGCCAGATTTATTAAAAGGAACCTCATCTGCAGGTATGGAGTCTCGTACAGTGTGATATCAGACAATGGGGTACAGTTTCAAGGAGCAGTTAAGGACTTATTCTTAAAGTACCAAATCCATCACCACCGATCCTCTCCTTATAGACCAAAGGCTAATGGTGTAGTAGAAGCAACAAATAAGATAATTAAGCAGATCCTATCCAAGATGACCAAGACATACAGGGATTGGTCGGAGATGATTCATTTTTCTTTATGAGGATATAGAACAAGTGTGCGAACACCGATAGGAATGACACCGTTATCTTTAGTTTATGGGATGGAAGTAGTGTTGCCAATTAAAAATGAGATCAAGTTGTTAAGAGTGGTCTTGGAAGCTGAACTGCCTGAAAAAGAATGGGTAATGAGCAGATACACACAGTTAGCTTTACTAGAAGAGAGAAGGTTAAAAGCAATGTATCATCATCAATTGTATCAAAGGAGGATTGCTTGGGCTTACAATAGAAGGGTTAAGATCAGAAAACTCAGAGTCGGGGATTTAGTGTAACATCCTCTGACAATTCTTATATAAAAACTATCAGAGAATGTTATGCGATATACTTTCCATGCTCCAATCAATTCAGAGAAAACTCTCTTCATAAATAAAAATTTTCAAATAATAATACAATCTGCATATCACAATACTTATAGGTCCAATATTTTGACCAATTTCCAATATCTCCAATAATCTAAATAGAAATTATAAATCATATAAACACCATAAGCTCATCAAATCAAATCAATAAACATTTTCTTTCATGATAATCATTCACTAGAATCTCAACCCTCATTCTCTAAATACATGTATGTCTTTCATGTTATAAATTTATACAATCTCTCAAATAGCCAAACTGAAGTATCTATATACATTTATCACTTATGAATACAATATACACAAGATCTTCATCTGTTCTTATCTTGTTCCTATGTCTTGATACCTGCGTGTCAGAAAACAATTCTAACACACTAAGCAAAGCTTAGTGGTGCTTGTATACACATATTTATCACTTAATATTAAAGAAATATACTTATGAAAATATAGTAATAACACTGAGTTTTAAGAAGTATTTCAATATATGAATTAATTTTAGTAACAAATCAATATACCATGTTGATTATACAAAATAATAACTATCCATGTATAAAAGTTATCATATAATACAATACTTTCGGTACTGCATCTTGTCTTATTAAGAATTATTTTATTCAGGACTTGCTTTCTCATTTGATAACATTATTCACAATATGCTTATTTTGTTTTTTTTTTCAATAAGTCTTCCTTTTCAAGTTCACATATAGCATCATTTTATTCAATCTATACTTTTCATCACTTGATTTTAGTACTATACTTTAGAACACTTTGTATCTCACATCATGATATACACTTTCAATCATATGATATACTTTGGAGCACTTTGTATTCACAGCATTATATACACTTTTAATCATTTCATTAATTCAATACATTGAGCATAATATTTCCATTACGTGCATTAGTACTCTCACTTGTAAGCATTAATATATATATTACCACTCACTTTTACATTGTAACACAATACTTCAATTTCAATCTTTTGACTTATATTATTATTTTACATTTCTTTCATTAGTCACAACTATCATGTTCACATATATTTTCCTTAATTATGCCCATACATACTAAACTTAGATCATAGGTTTGGATAACATGTTAGTGTAGCAATCTGTATGTCAGATCTCAAGCATTTATAATGGCAATTATGCCCATTATCACTGATAACACAATGTGTTCATTAATGGCACGAAGTGCCCACTATCACTGTGGCTATCCATCTTCTGGTTAGCCATTCAATCCAAAGCTAGATAAAAATTTAATATGATTTGGGCAATTCATTAACTTTGATGAACACTACATTGTTTATTTCCTTTCATTGATACTATATTGTTATAAACATTTGGTAGGATATATATGTGTGTCACTTGTCTAAAGTGTATCATTCATTTTCATACATTTAACACCATAACACAAAAGTATGGACTATACACATATTAGTCTCATGTTATTGATTAACACTCACTTGTTTATACAATCACTCACTTGTTTATATCATCACTTGTTTATATCATTTCATTGGTACATTACTCTTAGCAACATTTAGTATGATATATGTATATTTGTCACTTATCTAAAGTTTCTCACTCTTTTTCATACATTTAACACATACACATGAATTCTCAATACAAAAGTATAAATTATTCACATATTAATCTCATACGAGGCTCACAGATCACAAAATATAAGCCAAAAACACTATTTAGGTCCCCACGGTCGTGGCATCACAACCCCATGACCGTGGGATATCAAACGAGTCTGTCCAATTTTCTTTAATACCCCCCACGGTCGTGGCCTTTAAGGGCCACGGTCATGGCATTGAGAACTATTCTGTTTTATCAAAATTTTTAAAGGCACGGTCACACTTTCAATCCCATGGTCGTGGCCCTCACTTGCCACGACCGTGGCACACATTTGCCACGACAGTGGCATTCATTTTGGGTCTGTTTCGGAGTAAACTCATGTATTCTGCACTTTTAACTTCAATAAGGACAAACATATTGAAGATCTAAGATAATAATGTATCAAACTCAATATTTGACATAAAAAGAATTCATATCAAATACCTTCACTTAAATAAACTTTTAACCATTTCATATGGATAAAAAATGTGATCAAACCCTTCACTTCTCATAAATATATCATTATACATAACTCAATCAGTCAATTAAATCATTTAAACTCATAAAAAGTCATATTTTTGTAAAGTATAAATCAAAAGCACATACCTTCTTGATAATCAGCACTTTTCCAACTTAATCTTAAGTTTTAATTCAAATCATGGAAAGAAGGAAGAAGAAAGGAGTGAAGATGGTGATGATGGCGTGGAGAGAAGAAGGAAATCAGAAATTTCGACACACTTACACATATACACACACACATATATACATATAATATTTTTTAATCTAATGAGGGAATGCTCATAATAACTATGGTGCACCTCTTTCTTAACCGTTGATTTTAAATTGAGTTTTATTCTCCTAAAACAGTAAAAATACTCTTTTCAGTAAAGGTTTATGATATACAATGTACTATTCTTTATGTAAAGCATTTATCTGCAATACTTTTGTCACTATACACTATGCATTTTTTTCATTATTAGTTAAAATGTCCCTGTTGAAAATCATGACCATTACAATTCTCCCCCACTAAAGAAATTTCATCCTCAAAATTTACATATTATGGAAATAAGCTATTTCATTTTTAAATATTCTCAAATTTCACATAAAATCAATGATTTTCTTAACTTACATAACATTTATTTATGTCTGATATCAAGCAACGTAACACTTTCAGAATAATCATATTATAGAACTGTAGAAAATTCAGCTCTACACACTTATACTTTTCAAGTTCAACTTTGGAATTGCCTTTATTCCACTTTAGAATTTTTTTTTCTATAATTTGTATCATTACATTCCACTGTTATATATATATATCTCGTTCTTTCTCTTATATACTGAACATTAAATCCTAGTTCCGGATAGCGGGTCACTGATGGCAAGTAAATGCCCACTGTATCAATATGGCCAAAGGCCCACTATGGCATGATTGCCCACTGTATATGATGTCACAGAGTGACCACTGAGAGAAAAGAACCAAAGGTTTGCTATGACACAAAGCGTCCACTGATGGCATAAATGCCAATATCACTGGGACATATATAAAAAAAATGTCCTCTATGGCACAAAGTGCCCACTTTCAATATGGGACATAAGTGTCCTCTATGGAACAGAGTGCCCACTTTCAATATGGGACATAAGTGTCCTCTATGGCACAGAGTGTCCACTTTCAATATGGCATAAAATGCCCACTATTATTTTGAATATTTACTCTTTAGCTAATCCGAAAACTAGATTTAACATCAGTATCATTTATTTCAATGGTACAAAGTATTGTCAATTATAATACTTTGAAATATAACACTTTCTCTCTGAATGGAATATAACACTTTCTCTTTGCAATGTTTGTTTCTTACTGTAAGTGTATAAGATATAAATAATCATTTCAAACACAACACATATACACATTATACTTTTTTTCGATTAGTTCGATTGATTTTATTTATTCATCAATCTTTATCTTTTCAAATCATTTCCATGTGTCCATTGTAATAATGAAATCTACAAAGATTTCCACTTTTTACTTGTTTCATTCTTTTCTTAACATATTAAGAATTTATCACTATTCTTTCACTTTTAGAGTACATGTACATTTATACTTTATTCTCTATGTCTCATACACACATTCACATACACACACATATATGTATATATTGCTAACTTGTTCTATCATACATCATTTCACTAGAAGGGTTCACTGCCTTCACATCTCACTACATTTTTTCTTTTTACATTATCACTTCCTTTCTTTCCATTTGCAATCAATTAGTATTAAGTAACTCTTTAACACTTCTATATAAATAATCTATACCTTGGCTTTCATCACCAAATAATGTTACTATCACGTATTTCATAAATACACAATTTGTAAATCTCACATTCTTACTTTCATTATTCAATCAATTTGTATATACCTCTTTAGTTTCTTTAACTTGCGCTTCACATTATGTACAATCATTACTGATTTATCAATCTATCATGCTTTTCACTTTACTTTGGAAATTATCTTATTTCATCATGAAGATGTTAAATCCACTAATCACTTGTAATTGTCTTTTATCTTTTCTCTACCTTTACACTTCTTTCACATATCCAATTGCATTTATCCAAACTTTCCTCACGTTTTCTTTCACATTTCAGTTTCATCATTTAATGGATTGATTTCATTTCAATCTTATAAGCAATTTTTATCACATATAACTATTTCCAAGATGTAGTCATGAATTCACTACTAATTCCACCGATAAACTCTACTATGTGAAAATATGCACATTACTAAAATTTTGTAGAACAGAAGTATGCATAGCCAGATACATGACCATGCGAATGGTCTTGCACGTCTCTGCTGAAATTTATTTTCAATGTTTTAAGGGCACAAATATATGCATGTCCATATAAATGATCATGCACCTCAATATTGGAATTTCTTCTCAAAGTTTAAAGAATAGAAATTTACACAAGCATATGCATGACTATACAAATAATCATCCGTATCACTACTAGAATTTCTTTTCATGATTTAATCAATAAGTTATGAAGAATGCAACTCATACACTTTAAGGAAACAAAATCCAACTCTTCAAGGCACAATCAAATTCAAATCTCAATTTCCATAACCCTTTCAACCTTATTTTCTTTCACAACTTTATATTAACTCATAAATGATTCAATGATGGATTGAATCATTGTTCCAGATAAAAAAGATATAGCTACACATTTACATATTGCACGAAGAACTTTACTATCATAGAAGTAAAGTTTTATACTCATATTTTTCACAATTATTTAATACACCATATCTTTCACAAGTAATGGTGTTTTATCAATGCACAAATCTCTTTTCATAATAAAACTCAAGATCATTCCATTAAATAGCATTGAGTAGTATTCAAGCACTAGCCTCTTTACCAATACTCATCCATTACTTTTCATTTCAATCTTTTGTTTTGATGATGTTTTAGACGACAATAAAAGACACTAGAAATCTTTAAATAAGTTTTAGAACTTTTATCCAATATACTCACTTATACAATAGTTTCGATGCATTCATGTGCTTCATTTAACTATCACTTCAATCCTTAACATTGAAACATTATAAAACAATTACTTTTGACACTTAAAAACTCCATTATCCATATTTCACATTCAAATTACAGCTCGAATTCATTTCGAGCTATAAGGGTATTTTCACAATTTCTTACCTCTTCGAAATCTTTTTCCACTATATGGATATTATCCATACTGGGATTTAATGTTACTCTTATTAAGGCTTATTTAACCTTATCACTATCAGTTTCAAATGCTCTCATATCATAATCACTCCTTTTTGACACTCATATATTCACTCACTTAATGTAGAACATCAATACTTAATGTTGTACAACATGACAATTCTCATTCTCGTAAGAAATTTCATGCTCGAAATTTTTCTATCTATCATAATTCATTCCTCAAATTCCAATAAATTATTAAACTTTCACTGTGTTACTTTGCCATATCACATCAGTCTTTATCACAAATATATCTAGTGCACTCCAAACAATACACTATGAATTGTCAATCAATTTTTAGTAAACATTATATTACCATAAACATATGGAATATCAATTGTGTCACAACACATATCCACTTATTCACTTCACATAACTTAGACAATTACATTTCACTTCTCCCATAATTTCACATGCCAGAAACGCCTAAACCACGCTCTGATACTACTAAATGTAACATCCTCTGACAATTCTTATATAAAAACTATCAGAGAATGTTGTGCGATATACTTTCCATGCTCCAATCAATTCAGAGAAAACTCTCTTCATAAATAAAAATTTTCAAATAATAATACAATCTGCATATCACAATACTTATAGGTCCAATATTTAGACCAATTTCCAATATCTCCAATAATCTGAATAGAAATTATAAATCATATAAACACCATAAGTTCATCAAATCAAATCAAATAAACATTACATTTCTTTCATGATAATCATTCACTAGAATCTCAACCCTCATTCTCTAAATACATGTATGTCTTTCATGTTATAAATTTATACAATCTCTCAAATAGCCAAACTGAAGTATCTTTATACATTTATCACTTATGAATACAATATACACAAGATCTTCATTTGTTCTTATCTTGCTCCGATGTCCTGATACCTGCGTGTCAGAAAATAATTTTAACACGCTAAGCAAAGCTTAGTGGTGCTTGTATACACATATTTATCACTTAATATTAAAGAAATATATTTATGAAAATATAGTAATAACACTGAGTTTTAAGAAGTATTTCAATATATGAATTAATTTTAGTAACAAATCAATATACCATGTTGATTACACAAAATAATAACTATCCATGTATAAAAGTTATCATATAATACAATACTTTCGGTACTGCATCTTGTCTTATTAAGAATCATTTTATTCAAGACTTGCTTTCTCATTTGATAACATTATTCACAATACGCTTATTTTGTTTTTTTTTCAATAAGTCTTCCTTTTCAAGTTCACATATAGCATCATTTTATTCAATCTATACTTTTCATCACTTAATTTTAGTACTATACTTTAGAACACTTTGTATCTCACATCATGATATACACTTTCAATCATTTGATATACTTTGGAGCACTTTTTATCTCACAGCATTATATACACTTTTAATCATTTGATTAATTCAATACATTGAGCATAACATTTCCATTATGTGCATTAGTACTCTCACTTGTAAGCATTAATATATATATTACCACTCACTTTTACATTGTAACACAATACTTCAATTTCAATCTTTTGACTTATATTATTATTTTACATTTCTTTCATTAGTCACAACTATCATGTTCACATATATTTTCATTAATTATGCCCATACATACAAAACTTAGATCATAGGTTTGGATAACATATTAGTGTAGCAATCTGTATGTCAGATCTCAAGCATTTATAATGGCAATTATGCCCATTATCACTGATAACACAATGTGTCCATTAATGGCATGAGGTGCCCACTATCACTGTGGCTATCCTTCTTCTGGTTAGCCATTCAATCCAAAGCTAGATATAAATTTAATATGATTTGGGCAATTCATTAATTTTGATGAACACTACATTGCTTATTTCCTTTCATTGATACTATACTGTTATCAACATTTGGTAGGATATATATGTGTGTCACTTGTCTAAAGTTTATCACTCATTTTCATACGTTTAACACCGTAACACAAAAGTATGGACTATACACATATTAGTCTCATGTTATTGATTAACACTCACTTGTTTATACAATCACTCACTTGTTTATATCATCACTTGTTTATATCATTTCATTGGTACATTACTCTTAGCAACATTTAGTATGATATATGTATATTTGTCACTTATCTAAAGTTTCTCACTCTTTTTCATACATTTAACACATACACATGAATTCTCAATACAACAGTATAAACTATTCACATATTAATCTCATACTAGGCCCGTAGATCACAAAATACAAGCCAAAAACACTATTTAGGTCCCCACAGTCGTGGCATCACAACCCCACGACCGTGGGATAGAAAATGAGTATGTCCAATTTTCTTTAATACCCCCACAGTCGTGGCCTTCAAGGGCCACGGTCGTGGCCTTCAAGGGCCATGGTCGTGGCATTGAGAACTATTCTGTTTTATCAAAATTTTTAAAGGCACTGTCACACTTTCAATCCCACCTTCGTGGCCCTCACTCGCCACGACCGTGGAACCCATTTGCCACGACCGTGGACCACATTTGCCATGACCGTGGCATTCATTTTGGGTCTGTTTCAGAGTAAACGCATGTATTCTGCACTTTTAACTTCAATAAGCACAAACATATTGAAGATCAAAGACAATAATGTATCAAACTCAATATTTGACATAAAAAGAATTCATATCAAATACCTTCACTTAAATAAACTTTTAACCATTTCATATGGATAAAAACATGATCAAACCCTTCACTTCTCATAAATATATCATTATACATAACTCAATTAGTCAATTAAATCATTTAAACTCATAAAAAGTCATATTTTTGTAAAGTATAAATCAAAAGCACATACCTTCTTGATAATCACCACTTTTCTAACTTAATCTTAAGTTTTGATTCAAATCATGGAAAGAAGGAAGAAGAAAGGAGTGAAGATGGTGATGATGGCGTGGAGAGAAGAAGGAAATCAGAAATTTCCACACACTTACACATATACACACATATAGATATATAATATTTTTTAATCTAATGAGAGAATGCTCATAATAACTATGGTGCACCATCTTTCTTAACCGTTGATTTTAAATAGAGTTTTAATCTCATAAAACAGTAAAAATACTCTTTTCAGTAAAGGTTTAAGATATACAATGTACTATTCTTTACGCATAGCATTTATCCGCAATACTTTTGTCACTATACACTATGCATTTTTTTCATTATTAGTTAAAACGTCCCTGTTGAAAATCATGACCATTATATTTAGTGTTGAAACAATGTAAGCCTAATGTATCTAATCCAAGAGGGAAATTTAGGCCTAGCTGGGATGGGCCATATGTTGTAAAACAAGAATTGAACAAGGGTACAGTGAAGTTATCAGACATGGATGGGAACGAGTTTAGTGAGCCAGTGAACATTGACAAGTTGAAGAAGTTTTATGTATAAAAAAAGAAAGAGAAAAAAAGAGCTCACTAGGTTGAAAACCAAAAAGGGTGGCCTAGGCAAAAGTCAGAGCAGTCCGCTAGTTTTGAAAATCCAAAAGGGTGGACTAGGCAACAATTAGGGTTAAATAAGAGAAAATTGTCAATTAGAAAACCTGAAAGGGCTAGTTGACAACAAGAGTGATCTTGTGTATGCTGGCTTTATGTTTGGTTGTTCCCTAATTTAATAAAACATAATTAATATTAAAATTATTCTATGTGCACTGTTTTAAGTATTTGACCAGATATGGATGAAATAAATAAACACAATAGCAAAAGGTGATGACAAATTATAAAAGGAAAAAAAATCTCTTATTATTACTTTTATTATTTTCTCGTCCTAACAATGCACTTTCTAAAAAAATTGACAAATGTAAAATCTATGGCAGACGATAAGTGTAACGTGCAAGCCAGATTTGCTTCAGCCGATCTAAATAGGCTTCAGTCAGACAAGGCATGTCTAAATTGGGAGTGAATTCAGAACCTCAAGACTCAGCTTCATACTAACGGTTAAGCCGACGAGGATCATAGCAAGTACCTCGACGAAAAGCAGTGAAAGGAACATGCATTAAGTATGTCCACATGATGATACGAGAAATCTTCCACCAAGGTACTAACCAATGGATGTTGACTTCAGCGCGTGAGTGGATCCAGTCAACCCAATCAACATACGAAGAAGCAGGATTGAGTAGTTTTCTAACAGAATGATATCGTGAAAGATATCTGCCAAAATCCATTGATGGAGTATTAAGCAAGCAGAGACGCTCCTAAAGCCAAATATGTAAGGAAAAATTAAAAATTAAAAATTTTAAAAAAAGGGGTTCGCTAAATTGAAAACCCGCAAGGGCAGCTTAGGCAAAAATTAGGACAACTTGCTAGTTCCTAAAATCCACATGGGCGGACTAGAAAAAAATTAGAGCAATATAAAATATAAAAAAGAAGGGGTCGGCTAAGTTAAAAACCCGCAAGGGCAGCTTAGGCAAAAATTAGGACAGCTCGCTAGTTCTGAAAATCTGCAAGGGCGGACTAGGAAAGAATTAGAGCAATAAAAAAAGAAAAACCTAAATTGAAAACCTGAAAGGGCAGTTTAGGTAATTACCTGAAGCAACAATGGATTCCCGATCAGTCTCTTTGACAATCCTAATTTAAGTTAGTCTAATCCAACTAAAGTCTCGGCTAAGATCACAGGTATCGGCGATAAACCTTCTTCCATTTGGTCCATGATATCCAATACTCGTGGATCAATATTGCCATCAGAAGAAACAAGCAAGAATTGGCCAAGCAAGCATAGACAAAGCATACGTCCCCATGCCTTAGTAGGAGCCAAATGAGAAAGGTAAAAGTCAATTAAGGGACCAAGCAGAATTTTCTCACCTCTCATCAACTGTAGAACTTCGGGCTTTGAAAGTTGAAATAACATCTGTATCTTTTGTTGAGACTTAGAAATTAATATAGGTAACGCCATTTGTTGATTGCTTAGATATCCAAGGATGGCCTCAAATTCTTCAATCAAGGGACATATTTCAAAGCCATTATTTTTAAAAATCCTAGAATTCGCATTCCAAAAAGAAACCATGGCATGTAAAAAAGAATGGTCCAATTTAACATTTTGAAAACACTTCAAAGTATCAATTTTTGACCAAGATATTTGTTTCCAATGAATGACATTCATATTTTGAATAGAACTTTTGTTTTCTTCAAATTGAGTTATGTCATTGTTGACAACTGAAGGAAAATTGGAATTGTTAAGAGGAATTTTTACGTTGAAGTAGAAAATCTCCTGGCTTCTGTATAAAATCATGGCGTGAAAAGAGATTTATATGGGATGATTATGCTATTCCAAAATTGACAAGGAAAAGTGTGAGACCGAGATGCGCAAGGATAGGGAATTAGTGATGAAAGGATCTTGAATTGCCGTGTTGCCTTTGGTTTTGAAGATCACTAAGAATGCGGTGGTGGATCATGATCAAATAAAGCCTTAAAAAAGTCATCGCCTATTGAAGAAGGAGGCATATCACCCATCACGTGTCTACCTGAAGTAGGAGCACCTGAATCTTTATTACCTTGGAATTCAGATCTATAACGGTCCTCATCTGAAGTAGACGAAAGGATCTCATAGTCATCAGCTTGGGGGTCTCTAGATGACAAAGCACCAGGATCTCTCTTCCCCTAAAACCGGAAGTCTCGAAAATCTTGCTCTGACTAGTGATATAATTTTTCAAAATGGGAAACTTGTTGATGACTAGCAGCCAACTCTTCTTGAAGTTTCTTGTTTTGTTCCTCAAGCATCCATTGTGAGCCAAAAAGGAAAAGAGTAAGTACATACATAATCTTGCATACATATAGCATAAATTATCATGAAACAAGAAAACCTACCAGGTAATTCATATCAATGTCCTGTGGATGAGATGGCATCTCCGGTTGATTAGAATGAGCAAACGGAGGAGCGGTAAAGGAAGGTCTAGCCTCGTGACCAAATGAGCCAGCAGCCTGCAACAATCATTAAAAAGGTCAAAAAAAAGTTAAGAAAGAAGCAATTGCAATGGAAAAATGGTAAAAGTTTACCTGAAAAGTGCTAGACCCGAGATGCGAGACAGACTCTCTTCCCTCTCTGTAATACTCCTCCTCATCTCTATCCTCATTTTCCTCGAGAATCTCCTGTACACCAATAGGAGATACATCAAAGTTCAAGAGTCCTACTCGAATAAACTGGATATAAGATGCACCCGGTGGATAGAGAAAGGTTTCAACATCATAACCGTGCCGAGCCAACCACCATACATTCTCCGGCATCAATGTGATATTTAAAGTATACTCTGAGCAATTCATCGGGATCCTCCACTACTTGGGACCAAAAAACCACTCATACACTCTCTTCTCGAGAAATTAGCCACTAGACACAGGGTCGGCAATGACTCGACGGGTATGTTGAAAAGGCAGTGCAACATTCATGGAAAAAGTCCAGTTCGTCCGCTCTTCTGTGTTCCACCAAGCCAAATTGACGTACAAAATGACATAAGGTAAGTGAACTTTTATATAAATTTTAAAGTATACTAATGCTATTTTACCTGGCCCTAGTTTAAGCAACTTAAGAGATAGCGTTGGGTGTGCACATGGTGAGAGCCGAGAATTTCTACATGATCTGACAACCAAAAATTCAATCTCAGATACACGATTCTATCTCAAAAAATGCCAGGCACCCTCACAAGATTATGCTCAATTCCCATGCCTACAACAATAATAAAAATCAAATTCATGCAAGAATAAGAATGGAATTGACATTGGTAGAAGAAGAATACCTCGACAACCACCATAAAGCCAACAAAAGACTTCTTATTTTTGGAAATCTTATCTAGTCCATGATAGAGACAGGCAAGGCCAGCTTCACCCAAGCTGTAAAGCAGTACCATACTCATATCAATAAGGGCCCTCAACACCGACAAATGGATGACAGATTCTGTGTTGTATAAAATGGTCGATCCGAGCAAATACAGTAAAATCCTAGAGCATATTGTTTGACTATTTATCTACGAACCCGTCCTTGTAGTTCATCCAATAACTCCGAATCGGCTCAATTTTTATCTTGAAAGGCCCTTTAAATGATGGTTCCATATTGATTAATTGTTGGACTTCTTCGAATGTTAGAATATCATTGGTAAGAGGGACCGGAAGGCCATAGTACCGGATACCAGTTATGGCTGTATAATCGACTAGGCCAATGGTCATTTCTCCTATAGGTAGGTGAAAAGTATGGTCGTGTCCATCCACCGCTCTGACAATGCTTGAACTAAACTCCTGTCTATCGGACACTCCTCGGATGGTTATTGCAAGATAAAGCTTTCAAAACCGCAATCTCGGATAATCCATTTTACCTGAGAAGGTGCTATATCATACCATTGTCGGGCTTTATAGACACACCCTCCACCCCGGATAACGCAACGATCACGCTAATACGGAGCCAGGTAAGTTAAACACAAGGTAAGTATATCATCATATCAATACCACTGATTTTTAGGCTAAATTTATTTATGTTCTATTTTTAGTTTATCTATTTACTTGTTTGTTAAATTCTTATATATATTCATCTAATTAATTTATTTTTCCTAAATCTTAAGAAAAAATAACAAAAAAAACAACAAAACAACAAAACAAAAAAACAAAAAATAAAAAGAAGAAACAAGAAAAGAAAAAAAATAAAAATAAAAAGAAAAAACATTAAAAAAATAAAAACACAAAAACGAAAAAACGAAAAAACGAAAAAAATAATTTGCTGTTAAAATAAATAATTGAATTATTACCTTGGTTTTTTTAATTTGAACTGCGATGAAGCTGCATCCCAGCTAGTAGCTAGTAGACTTATAGTTCTATCCATCGAATAAACTCCAATAGCTGAACATTAGATCGAGTTTCTGATATTGAAGAATGCATTTTCTCCTTAGCTCTTTGCTAAACCCTCTAATTTCAAAATGTATAAGTATGGATGAAATGAAGAAGTGAGCCGAGGTTTATATAGATAAATTGCAAAGGAAAAAGACAAAATAAAAAAGAGAAAAATAGTATTCTCGTGAAAAAAAAGAAAAAAGAAAATGTTACTATTGATAAATAGTAAATAAATAGTTGGTGAATAGTGTATAAATAGTAACTACACAGTGAATAAATAGGAAACTCAATTATTTAATTCAATCATTCAGATATTTGTATGTATATAAATATTTTTGCACTTTTAAAATATTTTTACACGCAGGAGGCAAGAAAATATGGGCATGGTAAAAATTAGCTAAATTTTTTGCAAATTTCTTTAGTATTCTACTGACTATAATCATTTTTTGCAGATAATCAAATCTCTCTTAGCTTAGGTCCAGAACCTAAAGTCCAGAGCTTAGCTCAGGTCTAGAACTCAAATTTTTTTTAAGTCCAGAACTTAGCTTAGGTTCAGAACCTAAATTCTTTTTTAAGTCCAGAACTTACCTCGGGTCCAGAACCCAAATTATTTTTAAGTCCAGAACTTAGCTTAGGTCCAGAACCTAAATTCTCTCTTAAGTCCAGAACTTAGCTCGGGTCCAGAACCCAAATTATTTTTAAGTCCAGAACTTAGCTTAGGTCCATAACCTAAATTATTTTTAAGTCCAGAACTTAGCTCGGGTCCAGAACCCAAATCTCTCGTAAGTCCAGGACTTAGCTCGGGTCCAAAACCCAAATCTCTCTTAAGTCCAGAACTTAGCTCGGGTCCAGAACCCAAATTACTCTTAAGTCCAGAACTTAGCTTGGGTCCGGAACTCAAATTACCCCAGGTCCAAAACCCAAATCCTAAATCTAGCTTGGGTTTAGAACCTAAATTATTTTTGAGTCCAGAGCTCAAACCAACCATGGGAGTCCAGTATGGCTCCAAACCCAGTCAAAAATCACATTGCTTTCACTCTCTTTTGCCATAGTCTCAGATCGCTCAAGCAGGGGGCAAACTGTAGACTCTTAATTTTTGATCCAGTCTGGTCCAATATTTTTTATAGTCCAAAATAATTTTTATGGTATAATAATTAAATAATATTTATTTTAATATTTATTATCTATAATTTTTAATAAAAATAAAAAAGGTAATATTAGTAAAGTTAAAAATAAATAAATAAATAAATAAAAATCGGTGACGGAAGAATTAGCGACAACAAATTTTCATCGCCGAAAGTGAATTGGCTGACCTGCCCCCCAGCTCTTACAATTTTTGTGCTAGCCCGCCCGCTGGCAATAATTTTTGCCAGTGCAATTTTTTCCAGCGTAGTTTTTTCCGAAATCGAATTCTATTTTGTTTTTATTTTTTTCCCTAAATGGTTTTTACTTCCTTAGACAATTAGAATTAGGTTTGGATTTTTCCTTATAAATACCACATTAAAACACTTAAGAAGGGGACTTTTAGGAATTATTCAGACTTTTGATATGAAAAAGGGGATCTGGACTTTTGGAGATGAAACTGAGATCTTTCAAACAAAAAGAAATTTGGAACCAAACTCTTGAATTCTTTCGACCAAAAGAAAACCCAAGCAAGCAAGGAGAAATTCAAGACACAACAACCAAAGGAGGCAACAAGCAATCATCTCCAGATTGCTTTGCTCAACCAAAATCAAATTTGAAGTAGGCAATAACTTGGTTCAATTTCTTCAAATTTGATGGAGCCTTCAAACATAGGTAAATTGCTTTAACTTCAATTTATTCAATCATTAATCATCTTCATCTTTTAAGCCATCGTCACACTGCCTTAGTTATTTAATTTTTCCTTCAATCCAGTTTTGGCAGTAGCATAAATTAATTCATACAATACTTAAGATCTTAATTAAAGTAAATAATATAATTATTCAAAACAAATCTAATTTCATAAACCTTAAGTTGTTCAAACCTTATTTCTTAATTAATTTCATTTTCAAACTTTCACAGTAGCTATTTTGTTATAATTTCATTCAATGAGCTATTTTAATCTTTCAACAATAAATTTGGCTTTCTATATTTGTTTTCACCTAAAAATACATAAGTAGTTGATATAATCAATATTAAAAGCACACTCAACTTTGATTACAGAAAAGCATCAAATTCTAAATTCAAAATCATAATCTACAAAATCAAGATTTCAAACCATAAAACCCTAATATTTTAATCGTAAAACCCTAAAACTTTAATAGCCTTAAAACATGTTTTTCAAATCTAAAATCCTTATTACACCTTTCTAAAAACCAAAACAATAATCTGTTTGCTTAAATCCTTATCAAACCTATTTTTAAAATCATAGTAGCATTATTTTCATTAAAACATCCAAAACCATAAATCTTTAAAATATCCAGTAGCTATGTTATTGCTTTAAAATATTTCTCAACTAATTAAACTAGTATATGCAAAACCCTAGTTACTGAACATAAAACCCTAGAAACCCTAATTGATGTATGAACCCCTAAAGTTAATATATTTACTATTTTATTTAAATTGGATGAATGTTTATTATATATTTTGATTGATGTTTGATGTCTTTGATGAATGATTTATTTATGATGAATAGTTGTTTACTTTTATTAATTTATTTTAATTTCAAAACATTGTAAGAGGTATGTTTCCATATTTTTGGTGCCTAATGTTGTGAGCATCATGTAATCTATTTTATTTTAAAGTTTTTGGACCAATGTAAAGGATACGTTTCCATCTTTTGGTGGGTGTCCTATTTAGTTTTAGACATGGACAATGTAAGGACATGTTTCCATCCTCGGATGGGTGTCCATTTACTTGCTTTGTTTGGACAATTCTTTGGTTTTAATATAATGATGCTTTATTTTAATTATTGCATGTAATATAGATAATATTGTTATACTTAAGAATTTTATAATATTAAGACCTGCAAAGGAGGCCGGTTCCAATGAACCGGGCGTTGTGGGGGTGCTGGGCCATTTCTCACCTTTCCCACACGTACCCAACTTTTCAAACCCATTAGGGGGTTAGAGATTCCTTAGAAATCAAGTCATCCACCCCTTTCTTTTTTTTTTTCGGCCCGTCCAGGTGGCGACTCCATTTTCTTTGGGTTTAGGCCCTTGTTCTCTAAGGCCCCGAGCCTAAACAGTGCCAAAGTCGCATGAACCATTCCACCGAGAGTGGGGGAAAAAATTCCCGCTCATAGGCAACTTGGAAGAGAAGGTTGGAGGGAGTTTTGAAGCTTGTTTTTGAGTACTTTTAAAGGTATGTGCAAACTCTTGATAAATAGAATGTGATTGCATTACATTTGGCCTAACACATTTTGGATGGAAAATATGTTAAGCTACTTGATACATGAACATTGCGTTGCAACATGCAAATTGTTATATATGCATTATTAAAAGTCATTGTTAATGGCTAGATTGAATAAAATGTAAATTATGTGCAAAATGTAAAAATGACTCAAAGTTTTTGGGTAATGTGATTTTGTTATGAAATATCCTATGTTGTGATGAAATGTTGAAATGAAATGACATTGATATAAATGAGAAAAATGGGAAATTGAGAATGGAAAATATGAAATAATTGTGTGTCTAGTATATTATTCAATTTTTAGAGTTCTGCGTTTGGCAGCATGCCTATGAGGTTATCCTCACTATTTGCCTTTGGGGCTAGACGTTTGGCTTCACTGTGATATGATTTGTCTTCGGGGCTACCTTTTGAGCATTGCTTGATTTGCCTTTGAGGATAGACACATGGTGTAATTATGGACCACAACAGTAACTGTGGGATTTGAATAATGTATTAGTTGTTTAGGCCCATGGTTGTGTATATGTTTGTGTGAATTATTAAGAGAACTTGAATGTCATATTATGACATAACATATGAGAATTTTGCATTGGCATTATTTTTAAAGTGTTATTATTATCAAAGTTTTACCACTAGGCTTTTGGCTTAGCGTGATTGTAACTCATTGCGCAGGTGACAGGGGTAAACCAGTAGAGCCAGAGAGTTCTACTAGACAAGGTCGGGTCTAGGCTTGCTTTGGTTAAGTTTGAAGTGTGTCGCTACATCAAAATCAAAGCCATTTTGCCAGCATATATATATATTATGTCATAGTATTTTTTGATATTATGTACTTTATATTATGTTCTTGGAGTATTAAATATACATATATTGTAAATTACAAAGACTGTTTTGCATAATTAAGTAAGATGAGGTCTTATTTATTTTGATATATGTAAATATAAATATATATGTATAAATGTTTTGAGGATTGAGGAAATATGAAAATTTTTATTAAACTGAATTGTGATATTCTTATACCGTATATATGTATTTTACATATGCTGAATGTGTATGTATTATATGTATATAGAGTGTAAGGGTGTAACAGTTATTTTGGTATTAGAGCCTAGGTTTGAGGTTCTCGACCTAGGTGTGATGTTAGAGAGAGAAAATGGGGATTTTAAATATGATTTTCAATTAAGATACATGCTTTGGCACTGACACTTTTTGATTTCTGATGTGGCAATTTCTATTGTATTTGTAGAAATTGGTGGTTATGGTGTCTTGGATGCATCAATCTCCAGATGGGAGTGCAAAGAGTGTAGCTCATAATGAGGGTAGAGTTGGAGCTGGTGTTGAGTCTACTAGTGAGGCATCTGCTTCTCTGCCTGTTGGACCAGCAGCTAAGGAGATTTCATCGGGCTGGATACGGCATATGGTAGAGCAGTTCTTCTGACTTTCTTCTGGTAAATACTATAAATGAATAATATTTTACCAGTGGACATTGATTTTATTGAATTTTACTCTCTTTTTTTACACTAAAGGAATAAGGTTCCTTCTGCCTTTAATTTTTTTAATGAGCTTGTATTAGAGTCAGATTTTTTATTTTCCTTTTCCTTTTCTTTTTTCTTTTTCTTTTATTTTTCTTTTTTCTTTATTTTCTTTTATTTTTCTTTTATTTTTCTTTTTTTCTTTTTTTTTTTATTTTTTTATTTTTTCTTTATTGGAGATAAGACACCATAACAATCACCCTCATTACTGGGGCAATAGTCTGAGTCAAATATGATCTCAGTGGAAAATGATGTCATGGATGATGAGAAAGAGGTGTCAGAAGAGGAAGGTGATTTTCTTCTTCTGGACTAGGCTTTAGATTTTTTAGAATGAACTTTATTGGATGATCCAGCAGAGTTAGTCTTACTGGGCTTTATGGGCTCAGAGTTTTAAGGAAGAGATTCAACCATCTGTTGCATCAAGGCTTTATAATCTTTTATAATTTTTATAGCTACAAGAAGAGCTATATTTTGGGCTCTTTGGGCTCCAAAGCAAACAGATAGCTTTAGGTAAAAGCCACCATAGTTTCTCTTTAAAAGGCTCTGCTTTACTGTGTGCTCATAGGTAGAATTGCAAAAGACATTCCACCATGTGATTTTAGTTCTTCTTAATACTATAGGTATATTGGTGCCTGATTGTATTGCGATATCACAATACCACTGGTATACCCATGGTATATAGAAGATCATACAAAATAGAAGAAGAGGAGGAAATTTCTTCTCATATGGGCTTGGGTTGAAATGGGCTTTAAAATACTATAAAGCTAATAGTACATTTTGTGATAATACTCTATCCTCATTACCACAATAATATCACCAGTCAACAAACCTCATGGGTATATTATCAGTTTTAATATTAGTATCGAAATATATGAGCTAGGAATGTATTTGGCCAGGCTTTTGGAAAAATAAGGCTTTAGTCTAGGCTTCCATATAATCTCGATAATTATAAGAAGGGTAGATAGAACTTTTAGAAAGGGTTTTAAATTATACAGGAATATGCAAAGGTTTTTTCCATTCAGAAGGATGGAGAATTTTCTTTATTTTAAAAGAGGAATAAGCTATGACAGCCTTATTCTTCTGGTTATAATTGTACTTTAAATAAATAGAAAAAGAATCCTTTAGAATATTTAAGTAATATTCATGAGGTTTTGATAAATCATTTGATTTAAAAAACTAATTTTTAGGATATACAGATTCAATAATTTTTCTTGGATTTTGTTGAGCAGGTCCATTTTCTATTATTAATTTTGTACTAAAAAGTATTTTAGTAAACCATTCAGATTTAAGATACTTTAATAGAAAATTTGAAGAAACTATTTGAGTTGAAAGGTTTGAAACTTCCAACCGATTTAGTAACCCATTTCAGCCAATGGTTAGGCATTTAGGGTAGTAAGTCAATGGTCTCGTCTAAAATCAACAAGAAAAAACTTTGAAATCTATTTTTTAAAAATTTAAAAATGGAGCCATTTTTATGTAAATCAGCTAGTACAACTAAATCGGATAGTTTTGAGTTATCAGAAATTAAAAAAATCATAAACATAAATAAAATAATTTTAGAGGATTTTAATAAAGCAATAGATAATTAGGTAATTCCTAAAGTAGATAAAGAACAAATTTATAAAATTCCTAAATTAAATATATTTAAAGATTATTATATAATTAAATTAGAAGAAAGAGATGTACAGTTAAGTAAACATTTTGAGAAAATTACACTATTATCTCCAGAATCTATAAAATACCGTAAAAGTAAAAAGTATAAATATATACATATAGGGCTTGTACAATTTGGTATAAAATCTTTAACCGAAGAAGGTTTAAATACTAGTATTCTAGCAGTAGTTAGAGATACTAGATTTATAAATTTCAATGATTCACTCTTAGGAACTATAGAGACTAGTTTGAATAGTGGTCCTATGTCCTTTGATTATTTTTCTGATATTACAATATCTCTAAATGACCCTAATATATTAAAAAAAATATTATATTAAAAATTAAAACTCATAATTATAAAATGTTAGAAGGATCTGTTCATGTAGTATTGATGTATAAAATATATTATAAAGCCATGGTTTCAACATTTGCAACAAAATACATAATGAAACCTAAAACAAGAGAAATTAGATTTCTTCAAACAGATCTTAGTAAAGCCAATACAGTAATTCCTAAAACTATTCAATAGAAAGACATCAGTCTTCCTGATGAATGGATTTTAGAAAATGTTGTTCCTCCTCTAGAACCTGAAAAAATAGTAAAACCCAATATAGAACTTAGTAAAATTGAGAAATATGAGGATTGTAAAGTTAAACTAAAATTTAGTAGATATAGCATAAGCAGTAGGTATTCTGATTCTTCTTCCTCTGCTTCAACAGTAGATATAGGAAGAGCTTCACAACTACCTTCTATAATATAAGCTTCATATAAAGAAAAGGAACCTATACCTATTTATAAACAGTGTAAGGCCTAGGTATTCTACATCAGATATACCTGAGACCAGTAGTAAATTAAAAGGTGTATATTACAGCACAACTGTACTGCATTTTTTTTATAACCCTGCAAGAAATATGAACCCTACAGAACCAAACCCTAATTATAACCAAGAACAATATAAAGAACAGCCCCCTTCTCTGCCTATGTCACCTACAGTTTCTTTTGTAAAAAAAAATGTAGCAAACATAGATAAAAAATTAAATATAATTAATAAAGAATTTATAATCAATAAAGATAAATTAGATATAGAATTAACCTCAATTAAAAATATAGATAAGTTAAAAGAAGTAATTAGTAAAGTAAATGATTTCAACTCTGAAAAAATGAATATGTTAATTTTGTAAAATAGTATGAAGTTAATATAAAATTCTTTGATTGGTTTAAAAGAATTTATAAAGGAAAAATTAAAGCAGAAAATATCCATTAAGAATACACCCATAAATCTATCCCGTAAACTTATAAACCCTATAACCATTAGAAATAAAGAAACAAAATGGAAAGTAAAAGATAAAGTTATACAAAGTGAACATCCACCTAAATCGGCTAGTGTATTTATGTATGGAGAAAATGAAATAAAATTTGTACCATTTAAAACAGTAGCAGATGATGATTCAAATAGAAAATATTAGAATAAAATAATTTTAGTAATGCACATCTACATAGTATAGGACAATAGTTAAATAGGATATAAAATGCTATTAGAGATAAAGAAATAATAAAACCTATTTCAAATAAAAAAAATTAAAGACTTATGTTAAAAAGCCTTTTGAGGTTTCTAAAACAGGTCAACAAGAAGTCAAATCTAAGGATTCTGACTTTGTAAAAGCTATTAAAGATCAATTAAGTAAAATTGATTCAACTTTTGAGTCAAAACATGTTATTCAAGAAACACCTCAATCTAAAATTTCAAAAACTATTAGTATAGTAACCCAAGATCAAGAGACAAATTCAGTTGACGATTCTCAGCCTGAAACTGAAGACCTTGAATCTTTTAGTAAAGACATAAATCCATAAAAAAATCATATAACACACCATCAATCTATAGCACCTAGAATGTATGTCCCAGACTTAGGTTTTATAGATAGACCTAACACTCTGTCACAGTATAAATATAATGCTTGTTCAATATATGAATGAAAATTAATAGCCTATCAAAATATAATATTCAGAGTCTTCTACAACAGATGACAATGGTCGCCAATGCTTATAGAAATCAAACTGATACATCAGATAGAACTATAGCAAAAATAATTATAGCTGGCTTCACAGGCCAATTAAAAGGTTTGTGGGATAATCATCTCACTGAAGAATAATATTTAAAAATATTAAATGCTATAAGAATTTATGAAGATAGAACCCCTATATTAAATGAATACGGTGATACTATTCAGAATGCAGTAACAACACTATTATTGATTATATCTCTTTATTTTTATAGGAGATCCTACTCATTTAAAAGATACAAATGCTGAATTACTAAGTAACCTCAGGTGTAAAAAACTTAGTGATTTTAAATTTCATAAAATAACCTTTTTAACTAGAATTTTGCTTAGAGAAGATTCCAACCAGGCTTTCTGGAAGAAAAAATTCTTAGCAGGATTGCCCTTCATCCTAGGAGAAAAGATTAGAAATCATATAAAACAAGAATATAAAAACCCTATTCCTCATAACAATTTAACTTATGGTAAATTGGTTAGTATAGTTTAAAAAGAAGGATTAAAACTCTGTCAAAATATTAAACTTCAAAAGTCATTAAAATTTGAAATGAGAAAAACTAAATAAGAATTAGGTTCATTTTGTAAACAATTTGATTATAGTATAACTCATAATTATAAAGACTATAATGGACAATGTTCTACAAGGTATAAAAAACCATATAAAAAGAATTATAAAAAAAATATAATAAAGAAGATTACTATAAGAAATAGAAACCTTATAAATCTAGAAAATTTAGTAATAAAAAAATTCTTTAAAAAGAAAGATAAACAATTTAAATCATATAAAAATTTAGAATATTATAACTGTGGTAAAAAAGGACATACTTTTAGATTTTATAAGTTTAATAAAAAATCGCAAGAATTAAATATAGAAGAATCTGTATTAAACAAAATTCATGAATTATATTTAGAATATTCAGATTCTAAAGATTATTTAGATTCTGAAGAAATAAATTAGATAGATGATATAGGTTCATAAACTAGTTCTGAAACTATTATTAAATCAATAAATATTTTAACTAAAGAATAAGAGTCTATTTTGGATGTAATAAAATATATAAATGATCCAAAAAATTAAGATAAATTCTTAAATAAATTATTAGAAGATTTTAATGAAAAACTTAAATATTCAGTATTACTCAGTACAAGTAAACAAACATATGACTTAACTTAAATTTTAAATAAAAATAAAACATTAAAAAATAAACTAACAATAAATGATTTGCAAAAAGAAATTAAAGAATTAAAAATAGAACTAAAAGAATTAAAAATTAAATAGCAAATAACTCTGAATTAATAAAATCGTTATTAAATTCTACTTCTTCTGAAGAAGAAAGAGAAGAAGAAGATGGTGAAGAAAATATTGAATAAATAAATAAAGAATAAATTAATAATAATGAAATTAGTATATTAAGTAAAGATAAAATTTATGATAATATAATCTTTATGTTGCAGAAAATTATATCAAGAAAATATTTAATAAAAATAAAAATAAAAATTTCAATTTATTATAATATAAAAATTGTAGCTTTATTTGATACAGGAGCAGATTTGAACTGCATTAAATCTAGCTTAGTTCCTAAAAGATTTTGGCAATAAAAAAAATAAAAAATTATCAACTGCAAATAAATCTAAATTAAATATTATTGGTAAAACAAAATCTTCAATAATTGATAAAAAATTTAGAACTAAAAAACATATTTATTCTGACTAATGAAATGTATCATATGGTGATCTTAGGAACTCCATTTATAAATCTAATTACACCATATTGTATAAAAGATGATAGTATAAGTTTAAAAATAAGAAACAAAAAAATTATTTTTCCATTTATAGAAAAAATCAAAAGGAAAAATCTAAATTTGCTTAAAGCTCATTCAATATATGAACTACAAATAAATACACTGATAAAAGTAAAATCTAAACAACTTTGTAATTTAAAAAATAATTTTTATTTATAAAAAATAAATGAACAATTAAAAACTAAAGTTATACAAGATAAAATTAATAAATTAAAACTTCAAATTAAAAAAGAATTATGTACAGATATTCCAAATATATTTTGGAATAGAAAAGAGCACATAGTTGACTTACTTTATGAGATAGGCTTTGATGAAAAGTCTATTACAACTAAAGCTCGACCCATTTAAATGGCACCTGATATGATCGAATTCTATAAAAAAGAAATAATTGATTTAGAAAATAAAAAATTAATTACTAAATCTAGAAGTCCATGGTCTGGTTCAGCATTGTATGTAAATAAGGCATCTGAAATATAAAGAGAAACTCCTAAATTAGTAATAAATTATAAACCATTAAATAAATTTTAAAAAGTATTAGGTATCCTATTCCCAATAAAAAGAATTTATTAAGTAGATTATATCAAGCAAACATTTTTAGTAAATTTGATATGAAATATGGTTTTTGGCAAATCCAGATTAATCCTAAAGACAGGTATAAAACTACATTCATTGTTCTATTTGGACTGTATGAATAGAATGTTATGCCTTTTGGTTTAAAAAATTCACCCTTTGAATTTCATAGAGTAATGAATAATATATTTAACCCATACACTAAATTCTATATTGTATACATAGATAATGTATTAATATATTCTACAACTTTAGATGAGCATTTTAAACACCTAAAAATCTTTTTTATGGTGGTAAAGAAGAATGGATTAGTATTAAATAAAACTAAAATGTCTCTGTTTCAAATTAAGATTATATTCTTAGGACATTTTATAGAACAAGAAATTTTAGAGCCTATAGAAAGAAACTTAGCTTTTGGAGATAAGTTTCCCGATGAAATCCTTACAAAAGCTTAACTACAAAGATTTTTAGGATGCTTAAATTATGTTATAGAATTCTATCTAAACCTGAATAGAATCACTACATGATAGGCTTAGAAAAAAATCCTGGCCCATGTACTGAAGTCCATACTAATATAGTAAAAAAGATTAAAACCCTAGTTAAAACTAGTCCTTACCTACATATAGCTGACCCATTAGCTCCAAAGATAGTTGAGACTGATGCTTCAGATATAAGATACGGTGGAATACTAAAATAGATAAAAGAGGGTAGGGAAATCATAGTCTAATTTTATTTAGAACATTGGAGTCTAGCCCAATTAAATTATTCTACTATTAAAAAAGAAATTTTGAGTATTGTGTTATGTATTTCAAAATTTCAATATGATTTATTAAATCAAAAGTTTTTACTTAGTATTGATTGTAAAAGTGCTAAAGAAGTTTTACAAAAGGATGTTAAAAATATTGCCTAAAAATAAATATTTGCTAGATGGCAAGCTATTTTATGTATTTTTTTTATTTTGATATAGAATTTATAAAAGGAGAAAATAATAGTATGTCAGACTTTCTAACCCGTGAACTTTTTCATAGACAAAATAGCGAAGAAAAATAAGAAAAACAAACAGAAGGAAATCCTAAAGCCTAATTCTCCTAAAGCATTATTTGATCACTCAGATAATATTCCTAAAAATATTCCTAAAGCCATAAAACCTTGGGGCGAAGTGGTCGAAGAAGAAAGTAAAGCTGAGATGGAAAAATAGGTCTCTCAATTGGCTCATTCTCCAAAGTTATTTTATAATTCTATTCAGGTTTGGATAGAATTCTATAACATAATTTAAACATCCTAAAAATCTCTGTAGTTAGACTTTTTTAAGGATTTGATATGAAAATTTATCTCCAAAAGCTAAGTTTCTTTCTATATACTCTAAAATTCCCTGTCTATATAATGTCCTAGGAGTCTAATCTTAGTATGAAACAGAGATATTTTAGTTTTACTTAATACTAATTCATTCTTCTTTACCACCATGAAAAAGGTTTTTAGGTGTTTAAAATGTTCATCTAAAAAAATCAAATATACAAGATTTTTCCTAAGCCTATCATGTAGTGGTTATTTTTTATGGTATCAAAGCCTTCATCTTTTAGGGGTGGTAGTTGATAGATATAAAACTATTTTCATAATTAAATATTTGACTTATAGATCTAAAAGTAAATATTGTTGAATAGGATTTAGATATGGAGTAAGCCCCATTTCAGCCAATGGTTAGGCATTTAAGACAGTAAATTAGTAGTCGCGTCTAAAATCAACAAAAAAACACTTTAAAATCTATTTTTCAAAAATTTTTAAATGGAGCTATTTTTATGTAAATCAGCTATTACAATTAAATCTGATAATTTTGAGTTATTAAAAATTAAAAGAATCATAAACAGAAATGAAATAATTTTAGAGAATTTTAATAAAGCAATAGATAATTGGATAATATCTAAAGTAGATAAAGAACAAATTTCTAAAATTTCTAAATTAAATATATTTAAAAATGATTATATAATTAAAGCATAAGAAAGAGATGTATAGTTAAGGAAACCTTTTGAGAAAATTATACTTTTATCTCCAGAATTTATGAAATACCATAAAAGTAAAATGTAACACCCCTATATACCGTATACGTACCAAGCATGCTTATACGATCGCAAAATACGTATACCGAATATAGAAAATGCCACTGTTTAAAAATACACAAATCATATCTCAAACGTTTAAAAGAAAATTAAAAAGACACTAGATAGAAAAATATTTATAAATTTACAGCGGAAGTTATTACAAACTTTTACAAGTCCAAATACATAGAAATCAAAATATACAAAACATAGAATATATATACATGATTGGCAGCCTGACTCTCTGATCCTTAAGCTCTAAACCAACTCTTCAAGCCCAAACTCAACTAGGTCTAGAGGAACCCTCAATCTCAACCCTATCAACTCTACCACCTGCGCAATGAACCACAATCGCGCTGAGCCAACAACTCAGTAGCACAAACCATGATGATAATATGAAATGTCAATATCAATATCATACATTCAACCAATAAAGATCATAGTTATAAACATTACATTTCATTATTTCAATAATCATATCATCAACCATTCAATATAGACACCTATGGGCCCAACTAGCATTTAATATGATATTCAAAATTCAAAGTTGCTGCTTTGGTTCATAATCACAATAATCAAGCCCGTAGGCAATGTACATATCTCTCTATCCATGGATAGGGTAACAGACCCAGTCTCTTGGACCATCAACTCAACATCTTGAGGAGATCCTCAACCCGGCTAGACTGTTACCTGTAATAGACCTAGTCTCTTGGACCATCAACCCGACTAATCGAGGAGATCCTCAACCCGGCTAGACTGTTACCTATTTTCACATTTATCATTTCACATTATTCATAGTGTAACAGACCCAGTCTCTTGGACCTCAATTCAACTCAATTTGAAGAGATCCTCAACCCGGCTAGACTGTTACTAATCATTTTATAGGCATGCCGCCCAAAACCAGAACTCTGAAATTGAATGAACATATTAAACATACAATTATCTCATACTCAAATAGACAATCATGCCTCATCAATTTCATTTGCATAACCATGTCCAACAACAATGGTTTCAACATATCTCCATTCACATAAAGATAATTCATCATCATTCATATAGCACATTACATTTCATAAGATTCACAATGTGCAAAATATCTCATTATTCATATATGTATAATCAACAATGCCACCTCAAATGGATGTATGCAACAATGCAATGTTTGTACTTACCTTAGATGCAACCCACACAATATTAAACACCTCTCTTTCCAATAATCTTTCACTTCTTGAAATAGGGTAATTCACCTTCTTCACAACCTATTCCAAAAGGAAGATGAAACCCACATAAGATCATAAGGCTAAGAACCAACTGGGGCAAACTCTATACTTGACACGCTCAACAACACGGGCGTGTCCCTGACTGTGCCCTAACTCCACAATACAGAAGCTTTTACACGCTCACCCACACGGGCGTGTTACTGGCCGTGTCAATACCTAACCAACACAGTAGCTATAACACGCTCAGTGACATGGGCGTGTCACTGGACGTGTAATTACTACTGCGACAAAGAAGCTATGACACGCTCAGTGACATGGGCGTGTCACTGCTCGTGCCATCCAACCAAAACACAGAGCCATCGACACGCCCAAAATCCTGGACGTGCCCTTGGACGTGTCAGACCAAAAACCCATATTCCGGCCAAAACAACAACACAACCAACAAAACTCTTTCTTTCACCAAAAATCACTTCAACCAAAGTCATCTCAACATACCCAAAAACCATAACAAACTCACAAAAACACCAAAACAACTAAAACATTCTTCAAATCTCAAATCAAAAATCATCAACACAAACCTAAAACACAACCTCAAAACAATCACTTCCAACAACATACTCTTTCCTTCAAAACATCCCCAAAAACAAGAAATCAGTTACCCAAACACTCTTAAGCCCATCTTAAACAACATAATCACAAACCATTCACAAACTCAACTCAAAACTCAAAGAAATCAAAGGATCAAGTGAAGAACTTACCAAGGATGAAGAAATCTCTTAACTTTCTACTTGATCTCTTGAATGCTTCCTTAGATCTTGAGTTGGAAGATAAAAACTCTTCTTGTTCTCTTGTTTCTTTGTTGTCCGGCCAAACAAAGCAAAGGAAGGAGAAGGAGAAAATGATTGACGGCAAGAAGAAAGTAGGAAGAAAGAGAAAGCTCAAAGTCAACACCTCTATTCCTTAAAATCCTCCCAACAAAGCAAATTAAAATATTAAACAATCTCTTTCAACCTCTTCCACTCATCTAATTCCTTATTAATTAATTATTAATTCAAACACAACAAATATCTTCTTCCACTAACTCCATTTTAACTTTCCATTGACTTAGGTATATGTTATATATATTCTAATATACATCACATATATACACTCTTTTTAAAAACCCTCTTCTCTTCCAACAAAACATATACAATAAATCCAATTAAATTAATAATAAAACCCAAAACATCTAGGGTATATTTTGGGATATTACAATTCTCCCCCTCTAAAAAGAAATTTCGTCCTCGAAATTACCTGATGTCAAGTCTGAAACAATTGTGGGTATTGATCTCTCATTGCTTGCTCACTTTCCCAAGTTGCCTCTTCTCTACCATGATTCTTCCATAGAACCTTCACCAACGGCACTCTCTTATTTCTCAACTCTTTTACTTCATGTGCCAAAATAGAGACTGGTTCTTCTTCAAATGTCAAATCCGGACTCACCTCAATGGATTCAACGGGTAAAACATGCGATGGATCCGATCTATACCTTCTTAACATAGAAACATGGAAGACATTATGGATTCTATCCAATTCCGGTGGCAAAGCAAGCCGATAAGCAACTTGTCCAACCCTTTCCAAAACTTCATATGGTCCAACAAAACGAGGACTTAGTTTTCCTTTTCGACCAAATCTCAAAATTTTCTTCCAAGGAGACACTTTCAAAAATACTTTATCTCCCACATTATACTCAATGTCTCTCCTCTTCAAATCTGAGTAAGACTTCTGTCGGTCTGAAGCTGTTTTCAATCTATTCCGAATCATCTTCACTTTCTCTTCAGTCTCTCTAACCAAATCAGGACCAATTAGCTTACCTTCACCAATTTCATTCCAACATAAGGGCGTTCTACAACGTCTACCATACAAGGCCTCAAATGGTGCCATACCAATGCTTGATTGGTGACTGTTGTTGTAAGCAAATTCCACAAGTGGTAACAATTTGTCCCAACTTCCAGAGAAATCAATGACACAGCTTCTCAACATATCCTCAATAATCTGTATCACTCTCTCTGACTGTCCATCTGTCTGTGGATGAAATGCAGTACTAAAGTGCAATCGAGAACCCATAGCCCCATGCAAACTCTTCCAAAATCTTGAAGTGAACCGGGGATCTCGATCAGACACTAAAGAAATCGGGACTCCATGTAGCTTCATAATCTCACGGATATACAGCTCAGCTAACTTCTCAAGAGAATAATCCATCCGAACTGGAAGAAAATGAGCTGTCTTAGTCAATCTATCAACAATTACCCAAATAGCATCATGCTTACTCTGAGTTAAAGGCAACCCTGAAACAAAATCCATTGTTACCCTCTCCCATTTCCATTCAGGCATTGCTAAAGGTTGAAGCAACCCTGTTGGAACTTGATGCTCAGCTTTTACCCTTTGACAAGTGAGACATTTGGACACAAATTCCGCTATGTCTCTCTTCATACCATACCACCAATAATGCTGTTTCAAATCATGGTACATCTTTGTACTTCCCGGATGTATAGCAAAAACTGATTGATGTGCTTCTTCCAAAATAATCCTTTTCAAACTATCATCATCAGAAACACACAACCTATCCTTGAACCAAAGACTACCATCACTTTTCACAAGAAAATCTTGGCTCTCTCCACTTCGGCAATCTGAAACAATCTTCTGAATTTTCTTATCCGCCAATTGAGCCTCCTTTATCTGATCCAACAATACTGGTCTCAACTGCAGCTGAGCTAATAATGCACCATCATTACATACTTCAAAACTAGCATGCAACGCTCTCAACTCAACAAGCAATGAAAGCGAATAAACAGCCAACCCTGCTAAAGATTTCTGACTTAAGGCATCAGCAACAACATTTGCCTTACCTGGATGGTAATCAATCAAACAGTCGTAGTCTTTAATCAGTTCTAACCATCGTCTTTGCCGAAGATTCAGCTCCTTTTGAACACCCAAATTCACACTTCGACAGCTTAGCCTATAATTGCTTCTCTCTCAAGATCTGCAACACAATCCGCAAATACTTGTCATGCTCCTCCTCATTACGCGAATACACAAAAATATCATCGATAAAGACCACCACAAATTGATCAAGATAGGGCCTAAACACCCTATTCATCAAATCCATGAAAGCTGTAGGTGCATTTGTCAATCCAAAAGGCATTACTAAGAACTCATAATGCCCATACCTGGTGCGGAAAGCTGTCTTAGAAACATCTTCAGCTCTCACTTTCAACTGATGGTATCCTGATCTCAAATCAATCTTGGAAAACACTGATGCTCCCTTCAATTGATCGAAGAGATCATCAATTCTAGGCAAAGGATATTTATTCTTAATAGTCACTTTATTCAATTGCCTATAATCAATGCATAACCTCATGGTACCATCCTTCTTCTTCACAAACAATACAGGAGCTCCCCAAGGAGAAACACTGGGGTGAATAAATCCTTTATCCAACAACTCCTGTAACTGCACCTTCAATTCTCTCAATTCAGCAGGTGCCATGCGATAAGGAGTGATAGATATGGGAGTGGTACCAGGCAACAAATCGATACCAAACTCAACCTCTCTCTCAGGTGGCAACCCTGGCAACTCCTCTGGAAACACGTCTGGAAAATCTGCAACTGTGGTAATATCATTAAGTTGAGAACCCCCTACTCTAGTATCCACAACATGAGCAAGGTAAGCATCACACCCTTTTCTAATCAACCTTCTAGCTGTTACAGCTGATACAAACAAGGATGCAAGCTGTTTCTGCTCACTAAACACCATCACACTCCTATCATCACTAGTTCTCAAAGTGACACTTTTCTTTTGACAATCTACCATAGCTCCATGCCTAGACAACCAGTCCATGCCCAAAATCAAATCATATTCTTTAAAAGGCATTTCAATCAAGTCTCCATGAAACTCTTCACCTTGTACCACAACTGCACTATCTCGATGCACCTTGCTAAAAATCACACTATGCCCTAACGGATTTGTCACCAACACATCAAACCCTAGGGACTCAGCATGCAATTCAGTCACAGGCAAAATAGATGCACTAATATATAAATGAGTTGAGCCTGGATCAATTAAAGCAAGTACTGAAATGCCAAATAAAGAGAAAGTACCAGCAATAACTGCAGAAGCATCTGGTTGTTTTTGCATCACATACACTCGTTGAGAAGGCCCAGCCTCATCTGGTCTAGTATCCTGGACGAAGATCCTCCTCGTTGACTATAACCAGGTCTACCCCCTCTGGTGAAACCTCTGCCCCCTCGACCACCTCTGAAACTAGGTCGAGAAACTGTAGAATCTGCCGGCCTCTGCTCTTGCATCTCTGGACATTCTCTAATAAAATGATCAGGAGAACCACATCTGAAGCACACAGCTGGTCCTCTACTTTGCCAACAAGCACCTCTATGTGACCCTCCACATTGAGCACACACAGGTAGAGTGGATCTCTGAACTACAGGAGTAGGAACACTCGCTGCTGAAGTTGTAGGTCTCGATCTTGGCCTCTGTAACTGAACTGACCTACCAGCTTGCCTCTGACTCCGACTGATCCTGGGAACAAAACTTCCCCTACCTCTCTTCACAGATGAAGACCCTGCCTCAAACTGGGGTCTCCTAACCCTGGTCTCCTCCTCTGTAGCAGCTGCTGCAATATTTTGAGCTCTCTCCACACTCCTAGCTGCTGTAACAAGCTGGGAAAAATCCTGGTATCTCGAACCGGCCACAAGACACATAATTGAGGGTCTCAACCCCTCCTCAAACCTTCTACACCGGTCGATCTCATCAGAAATAATTCCCCCAGCGTAGTGGCTCAAACGGATGAACTCTAGCTCATACTCTGTAACAGACCTGTGATCTTGCCTCAAGGTCAGAAACTCCATCTTCTTCACATCTTTATACTCCCTCGGAGTATATTTCAGCTCAAACTCTCGTAGAAAATCACTGTAGGATAATGTTGGTGGATCATCCGAAGCATGTGGAACTGTCTTCCACCAATCATATGCATCCTTTTGCAACAGTGATTGGGCATAATCAAATTTTTCTGCTGGAGTGGCTTGCAACTGAATGAAAATTCTTTGAACCTTATCCAGCCACTGCTCAGCTACCGCTGGATAAACAGTACCCAGAAAATCTTATGCTCCATACTTTCTTAGTTTATCATACTGTCTCATTGGTATCATAGGCTGAGGTGGGGGTGGCGGTGGTTGCACTGGTGCCTGCCTCATTAATTCAACCATATGCCTAAGCCAAACTGGCGGAACCTCCTCACTAGCTGGTCTCCCTGACACAGAAACAGGGGCCTCTCCATTTCTATCCACTCTAGCTCCATCTAAAACATCATCTGGAGCTACACTCTCAGCACTACCCTCAACAGATTGACGTGAATGAGGATCCATTATAACCTATATCTGCAAACACAGCAGAATACACCTCAAAAAGATCAGAGACTGCCAATACCAACCATGTATTTTATTCAAAAATCCACTTTTGAAAATCAAAGTATTCTTTTTCTTACACTTGTCCTAGATTGAGAATCTCAAACCTAGGCTCTGATACCAAAATAAATGTAACACCACTATATACCGTATATGTACCAAGCATGCTTATACGATCGTAAAATACGTATACCGAATATAGAAAATGCCACTGTTTAAAAATGCACAAATCATATCTCAAATGTTTAAAAGAAAATTCAAAAGACACTATATATAAAAATATTTATAAATTTACAGCGGAAGTTATTACAAACTTTTACAAGTCCAAATACATAGAAATCAAAATATACAAAACATAGAATATATATACATGATTGGCAGCTTGACTCTCTGATCCTTAAGCTCTAAACCAACTCTTCAAGCCCAAACTCAACTAGGTCTAGAGGAATCCTCAATCTCAACCCTATCAACTCTACCACCTGCGCGATGAACCACAATCGCGCTGAGCCAACAACTCAGTAGCACAAACCATGATGATAATATGAAATGTCAATATCAATATCATACATTCAACCAATAAAGATCATAGTTATAAACATTACATTTCATTATTTCAATAATCATATCATCATCCATTCAATATAGACACATATGGGCCCAACTAGCATTTAATATGATATTCAAAATTCAGAGTTGCTGCTTTGGTTCGTAATCACAATAATCAAGCCCATTGGCAATGTACATATCTCTCTATCCATGGATAGGGTAACAGACCCAGTCTCTTGGACCATCAACTCAACATCTTGAGGAGATCCTCAACCCGGCTAGACTGTTACCTGTAACAGACCCAGTCTCTTGGACCATCAACCCGACTAATCGAGGAGATCCTCAACCCGGCTAGACTGTTACTTATTTTCACATTTATCATTTCACATTATTCATAGTGTAACAGACCCAGTCTCTTGGACCTCAATTCAACTCAATTTGAAGAGATCCTCAACCCGGCTAGACTGTTACTAATCATTTTATAGGCATGCCGCCCAAAACAAGAACTCTGAAATTGAATGAACATATTAAACATACAATTATCTCATACTCAAATAGGCAATCATGCCTCATCAATTTCATTTGCATAACCATGTCCAACAACAATGGTTTCAACATATCTCCATTCATATAAAGATAATTCATCATCATTCATATAGCACATTACATTTCATAAGATTCACAATGTGCAAAATATCCATTATTCATATATGGATAATCAACAATGCCACCTCAAATGGATGTATGCAACAATGCAATGTTTGTACTTACCTTAGATGCAACCCACACAATATTAAACACCTCTCTTTCCAATAATCTTTCACTTCTTGAAATAGGGTAATTCACCTTCTTCACAACCTATTCCAAAAGGAAGATGAAACCCATATAAGATCATAAGGCTAAGAACCAACTAGGGCAAACTCTATACTTGACACGCTCAACAACACGGGCGTGTCCCTGACCGTGCCCTAACTCCACAATACAGAAGCTTTTACACGCTCACCCACACGGGCGTGTTACTGACCGTGTCAATACCTAACCAACACAGTAGCTATAACACGCTCAGTGACATGGGCGTGTCACTGGACGTGTAATTACTACTGCGACAAAGAAGCTATGACACGCTCAGTGACATGGGCGTGTCACTGCTCGTGCCATCCAACCAAAACACAGAGCCATCGACACGCCCAAAATCCTTGACGTGCCCTTAGACGTGTCAGACCAAAAACCCAGATTCCGGCCAAAACAACAACACAACCAACAAAACTCTTTCTTTCACCAAAAATCACTTCAACCAAAGTCATCTCAACATACCCAAAAACCATAACAAACTCACAAAAACACCAAAACAACTAAAACATTCTTCAAATCTCAAATCAAAAATCATCAACACAAACCTAAAACACAACCTCAAAACAATCACTTCCAACAACTTACTCTTTCCTTCAAAACATCCCCAAAAACAAGAAATCAGTTACCCAAACACTCTTAAGCCCATCTTAAACAACATAATCACAAACCATTCACAAACTCAACTCAAAACTCAAAGAAATCAAAGGATCAAGTGAAGAACTTACCAAGGATGAAGAAATCTCTTAACTTTCCACTTGATCTCTTGAATGCTTCCTTAGATCTTGAGTTGGAAGATAAAAACTCTTCTTGTTCTCTTGTTTCTTTGTTGTCCAACCAAACAAAGCAAAGGAAGGAGAAGGAGAAAATGATTCACGGGAAGAAGAAAGAAGGAAGAAAGAGAAAGCTCAAAGTCAACACCTCTATTCCTTAAAATCCTCCCAACCAAGCAAATTAAAATATTAAACAATCCCTTTCAACCTCTTCCACTCATCTAATTCCTTATTAATTAATTATTAATTCAAACACAACAAATATCTTCTTCCACTAACTCCATTTTAACTTTTCATTGACTTAGGTATATGTTATATATATTCTAATATACATCACATATACACTCTTTTTAAAAACCCTCTTCTCTTCCAACAAAACATATACAATAAATCCAATTAAATTAATAATAAAACCCAAAATATCTAGGGTATATTTTGGGATATTACAATTATCCCCCTCTAAAAAGAAATTTCATCCTCGAAATTACCTGATGTCAAGTCTGAAACAATTGTGGGTATTGATCTCTCATTGCTTGCTCACTTTCCCAAGTTGCCTCTTCTCTACCATGATTCTTCCATAAAACCTTCACCAACGGCACTCTCTTATTTCTCAACTCTTTTACTTCATGTGCCAAAATAGAGACTGGTTCTTCTTCAAATGTCAAATCCGGACTCACCTCAATGGATTCAACGGGTAAAACATGAGATGGATCCGATCTATACCTTCTTAACATAGAAACATGGAAGACATTATGGATTCTATCCAATTCCGGTGGCAAAGCAAGCCAATAAGCAACTGGTCCAACCCTTTCCAAAACTTCATATGGTCCAACAAAACGAGGACTTAGTTTTCCTTTTCGACCAAATCTCAAAATTTTCTTCCAAGGAGACACTTTCAAAAATACTTTATCTCCCACATTATACTCAATGTCTCTCCTCTTCAAATCTGAGTAAGACTTATGTCGGTCTGAAGCTGTTTTCAATCTATTCCAAATCATCTTCACTTTCTCTTCAGTTTCTCTAACCAAATCAGGACCAATTAGCTTACCTTCACCAATTTCATTCCAACATAAGGGCGTTCTACAACGTCTACCATACAAGGCCTCAAGTGGTGCCATACCAATGCTTGATTGGTGACTGTTGCTGTAAGCAAATTCCACAAGTGGTAACAATTTGTCCCAACTTCCAGAGAAATCAATGACACAGCTTCTCAACATATCCTCAATAATCTGTATCACTCTCTCTGACTATCCATCTGTCTGTGGATTAAATGCAGTACTAAAGTGCAATCGAGAACCCATAGCCCCATGCAAACTCTTCCAAAACCTTGAAGTGAACCGGGGATCTCGATCAGACACTAAAGAAATTGGGACTCCATGTAGCTTCACAATCTCACGGATATACAGCTCAGCTAACTTCTCAAGAGAATAATCCATCTGAACTGGAAGAAAATGAGCTGTCTTAGTCAATCTATCAACAATTACCCAAATAGCATCATGCTTACTCTGAGTTAAAGGCAACCCTGAAACAAAATCCATTGTTACCCTCTCCCATTTCCATTCAGGCACTGCTAAAGGTTGAAGCAACCCTGTTGGAACTTGATGCTCAGCTTTTACCCTTTGACAAGTGAGACATTTGGACACAAATTCCGCTATGTCTCTCTTCATACCATACCACCAATAATGCTGTTTCAAATCATGGTACATCTTTGTACTTCCCGGATGTATAGCAAAAACTGATTGATGTGCTTCTTCCAAAATAATCCTTTTCAAACTATCATCATCAGAAACACACAACCTATCCTTGAACCAAAGACTACCATCACTTTTCACAAGAAAATCTCGGCTCTCTCCACTTCGGCAATCTGAAACAATCTTCTGAATTTTCTTATCCGCCAATTGAGCCTCCTTTATCTGATCCAACAATACTGGTCTCAACTGCAGCTGAGCTAATAATGCACCATCATTACATACTTCAAAACTAGCATGCAACGCTCTCAACTCAACAAGCAATGAAAGCGAATAAACAGCCAACCCTGCTAAAGATTTCCGACTTAAGGCATCAGCAACAACATTTGCCTTACCTGGATGGTAATCAATCAAACAGTCGTAGTCTTTAATCAGTTCTAACCATCGTCTTTGCCGAAGATTCAGCTCCTTTTGAACACCCAAATATTTCAAGCTTTTGTGATCTGTATAGATAAAATATTTCTCTCCATACAAATAGTGACGCCAAATCTTCAAAGCAAACACTATAGACGCCAACTCCAAATCATGAGTCGGATAGTTAAGCTCATGCGGCTTCAACTGCCGAGAAGCATACGCTATAACTTTACCCTCTTGCATCAAAACACACCCTAAACCACTATGTGAAGCATCACTGAAAATCACATATGGTTTATCTTCCACGGGTAAAGTAAGAACAGGTGCTTGCGTCAACATTTCTTTCAACTTCTCAAAGCTAGATTGACACTGATCCGTCCACACAAATCTAGATCCTTTCCAAAGTAATCGGGTGAGTGGAGTGGCTATCAAAGAAAAAACCTTTTACAAAGCATCGATAATAGCTTGCCAAACCCAGAAAACTTCTAACTTCAGTTACAGACTTTGGTGGATTCCAATTCAAAATAGCTTCAACTTTACTTGGATCAACTCTTATACCATCTGCTGAAACTATATGACCAGAAAAGTCACTTGGTCATGCCAAAATTCACACTTCGACAGCTTAGCATATAATTGCTTCTCTCTCAAGATCTGCAACACAATCCGCAAATACTTGTCATGCTCCTCCTCATTACGCGAATACACCAAAATATCATCGATAAAGACCACCACAAATTGATCCAGATAGGGCCTAAACACCCTATTCATCAAATCCATGAAAGCTGCAGGTGCATTTGTCAATCCAAAAGGCATTACTAAGAACTCATAATGCCCATACCTGGTGAGGAAAGCTGTCTTAGAAACATCTTCAGCTCTCACTTTCAACTGATGGTATCCTGATTTCAAATCAATCTTGGAAAACACTGATGCTCCCTTCAATTGATCGAAGAGATCATCAATTCTAGGCAAAGGATATTTATTCTTAATAGTCACTTTATTCAATTGCCTATAATCAATGCATAACCTCATGGTACCATCCTTCTTCTTCACAAACAATACAGGAGCTCCCCAAGGAGAAACACTGGGGCGAATAAATCCTTTATCCAACAACTCCTGTAACTGCACCTTCAATTCTCTCAATTCAGCAGGTGCCATGCGATAAGGAGTGATAGATATGGGAGTGGTACCAGGCAACAAATCGATACCAAACTCAACCTCTCTCTCAGGTGGCAACCCTGGCAACTCCTCTGGAAACACGTCTGGAAAATCTGCAACTGTGGTAATATCATTAAGTTGAGAACCCCCTACTCTAGTATCCACAACATGAGCAAGGTAAGCATCACACCCTTTTCTAATCAACCTTCTAGCTGTTACAGCTGATACAAACAAGGATGCATGCTGTTTCTGCTCACTAAACACCATCACACTCCTATCATCACTAGTTCTCAAAGTGACACTTTTCTTTTGACAATCTACCACAGCTCCATGCCTAGACAACCAGTCCATGCCCAAAATCAAATCATACTCTTTAAAAGGCATTTCAATCAAGTCTCCATGAAACTCTTCACCTTGTACCACAACTGCACTATCTCGATGCACCTTGCTAAAAATCACACTATGCCCTAACGGATTTGTCACCAACACATCAAACCCTAGGGACTCAGCATGCAATTCAGTCACAGGCAAAATAGATGCACTAATATATGAATGAGTTGAGCCTGGATCAATTAAAGCAAGTACTGAAATACCAAATAAAGAGAAAGTACCAGCAATAACTGCAGAAGCATCTGGTTGTTTTTGCATCACATACACTCATTGAGAAGGCCCAGCCTCATCTGGTCTAGTATCCCTGGACGAAGATCCTCCTCTTTGACTATAACCAGGTCTACCCCCTCTGGTGAAACCTCTGCCCCCTCGACCACCTCTGAAACTAGGTCGAGAAACTGCAGAATCTGCCAGCCTCTGCTCTTGCATCTCTGGACATTCTCTAATAAAATGATCAGGAGAACCACATCTGAAGCACACAGCTGGTCCTCTACTCTGCCAACAAGCACCTCTATGTGACCCTCCACATTGAGCACACACAGGTAGAGTGGATCTCTGAACTACAGGAGTAGGAACACTCGCTGCTGAAGCTGTAGGTCTCGATCTTGGCCTCTGTAACTGAACTGACCTACCAGCTTGCCTCTGACTCTGACTGATCCTGGGAACAAAACTTCCCCTACCTCTCTTCACAGATGAAGACCCTGCCTCAAACTGGGGTCTCCTAACCCTGGTCTCCTCCTCTGTAGCAGCTGCTGCAATATTTTGAGCTCTCTCCACACTCCTAGCTGCTGTAACAAGCTGGGAAAAATCCTGGTATCTCGAACCGGCCACAAGACACATAATTGAGGGTCTCAACCCCTCCTCAAACCTTCTACACCGGTCGATCTCATCAGAAATAATTCCCCCAGCGTAGTGGCTCAAACGGATGAACTCTAGCTCATACTCTGTAACAGACCGATGATCTTGCCTCAAGGTCAAAAACTCCATCTTCTTCACATCTTTATACTCCCTCGGAGTATATTTCAGCTCAAACTCTCGTAGAAAATCACTGTAGGATAATGTTGGTGGATCATCCAAAGCATGTGGAACTGTCTTCCACCAATCATATGCATCCTTTTGCAACAGTGATTGGGCATAATCACATTTTTCTGCTGGAGTGGCTTGCAACTGAATGAAAATTCTTTGAACCTTATCCAGCCACTGCTCAGCTACCGCTGGATCAACAGTACCCAGAAAATTTTCTGCTCCATACTTTCTTAGTTTATCATACTATCTCATTGGTATCATAGGCTGAGGTGGGGGTGGCGGCGGTTGCACTGGTGCCTGCCTCATTAATTCAACCATATGCCTAAGCCAAACTGGCGGAACCTCCTCACCAGCTGGTCTCCCTGACACAGAAACAGGGGCCTCTCCATTTCTATCCACTCTAGCTCCATCTAAAACATCATATGGAGCTACACTCTTAGCACTACCCTCAACAGATTGACGTGAATGAGAATCCATTATAACCTATATCTGCAAACACAGCAGAATACACCTCAAAAAGATCAGAGACTGCCAATACCAACCATGTATTTTATTCAAAAATCCACTTTTGAAAATCAAAGTATTCTTTTTCTTACACTTGTCCTAGATTGAGAATCTCAAACCTAGGCTCTGATACCAAAATAAATGTAACACCCCTATATACCGTATACGTACCAAGCATGCTTATACGATCGTAAAATACGTATACCGAATATAGAAAATGCCACTGTTTAAAAATACACAAATCATATCTCAAACTTTTAAAAGAAAATTCGAAAGACACTATATATAAAAATATTTATAAATTTACAGCGGAAGTTATTACAAACTTTTACAAGTCCAAATACATAGAAATCAAAATATACAAAACATAGAATATATATACATGATTGGCAGCTTGACTCTCTGATCCTTAAGCTCTAAACCAACTCTTCAAGCCCAAACTCAACTAGGTCTAGAGGAATCCTCAATCTCAACCCTATCAACTCTACCACCTGCGCGATGAATGTAACACCCCCACATTCAGTACACACACACTACAACACCACAATGTAGCATATGTGCACTGAACATAGGAGTGCTACGACTTTTCATCAACATTCAAAACATTTTTATATAATACCATCATCTTTCTCAATATACATTATAGATATATAAATACATTTAAGTAGTACACAGCGGAAGTTATAAAATATTTACACATATGAAAACATTTGAGTACATATTTATCATTACATATATATTTACAATATAAACAAAATCTTTACAAAATATAAAAGAGTTATACATGATTGGCAAATCTCCTCTGATCTTTAAGTTCCCAAAATCAACTCTTCAATGTCTACTCTCACTCGATCTAGAAGAGCTCTCGGGTTCAACTCTATTACCTGCGCGATTAAACACTATCGCGCTAAGCCAAGGGCTTAGTAAGACAATTCATGCTAATATTATGCTTTAGTGCAATGCAATGTTTCATATATGTATTAACAAATCAACATCAATGATACACACTCAATCAATAAAGATCATAATCAACAAACAATATTCCGTGAATAGTCCGTTTCATCATTTAAGTAATATTAACATTTCATTACATTAGAACATCATTTATGATATACATAAAACCTAGACACCTATGGGCCCATCAAGAACTTAATACGATATTTAGAAATTCAGAGTTGCTGCTTTGGTTCATAAACACAATTATCGAGCCCGTAGGCAACATATACATATATATATCTCTATCCAAGGATAGCGTAACAGACCCAGTCTCTTGGATCATCAACTCATCTAACTCGAGGAGATCCTCAACCCGGCAAGACTGTTACAAATCAAATACCTCGTAATATCAATTATCATTGTGTAACAGACCCAGTCTCTTGGACCTCAATTCAATTCAATTTGAAGAGATCCTCAACCCGGCAAGACTGTTACCTTTCATTAAATAGGCATGCCTCCAAAAACCAGAACTCTGAAACTGAATATCATACCAAGCATACACTTATTTCATTATTCTCTTTATCAAACTCTTTCTCAATCTTCCTCATCAATTAGGCAAACATGCCATACATCATTCAATTATATCATCATAGCCAATCACAATGGCTTTACATCACATTATTATTTACAAGATTCACATTACATATAACATACCATTGTTCAATCTCAACAATGCAATTAAGGCAAAGAACAATCTACATCATTCATAGTAATAGAGATAGGAGTGGTACTAGGCAACAATTCAATACCGAACTCCACCTCTCTCTCAGGAGGCAATCCTGGCAACTCCTCTGGGAATACATCTGGGAACTCTGCAACTGTGGCAATGCTGTCAATAGGAGAACCTCTTACTCTAGTATCTACCACATGAGCAAGATAAGCATCACACCCTTTTCTAATCAACCTCCTAGCTGCAACAGCTGAAACAAATAAGGAGGCTAACTGTTCCTGCTCATTAGATACTATCACTTCTCTACCATCAGCAGTTCTCAAAATCACAACTTTCTTTTTACAATCCACCACAGCCCCATGTCTAGATAGCCAGTCCATACCTAGAATCACATCATATTCCTTAAATGGCATCTCAATCAAATCTCCAAGGAACTCCTCACCTTGCACCCTCACTGCACTATCTCGGTGCACCTTACTCACAATCACACTATGCCCTAACGGATTTGTCACCATCACATCAAATCCTAGGGATTCAGCATGCATATCAGACACAGGCAAAACAGATGCACTAATATAAGAATGTGTGGAACCCGGATCAATCAAAGCAAGTACTGGAGTATTAAATAAAGAAAAAGTACCAGCTATGACTGCCGATGCATCTGGCTGCCTCTGCATAACATACATCCTCTGGGAAGATCCAACCTCCTCTGGTCTACTCTCCCTGGATGTAGCACCTCCTCTAGCACTGAACCCAGATCTGCCTCCCCGGCTGCTACCTCTGCCTGCTCGACCTCCCCTCACACTAGGTCGAGAAGCTGCAGTATCAACTGACATCCGCTCCTGTCTCTCTGGAAAATCTCTAATAAAATGCTCAGGAGATCCACATCTGAAGCACACAGCTGACCCACTATACCTCCAACAAGCACCCCTATGTGATCCACCACACTGAGCACACACAGGTAGAGCGGATCTCTGAGTCACTGGGGTCGGAGCACTCGCCACTGAAGCTGCAGGTCTAAATCTCTGCCTCTGAAACTGTACTGACCTACCAGCTGACCTCTGACTCCTACTGACTCTAGGAACAAAGCTTCCTTTACCTCTCTTAACAGAAGAAGACCCTGCCTCAAACTGGGGCCTCCTAACCCTAACCTCTTCCTCTGAAGCAGCTGCAATAACTTGAGCTCGCTCTACACTTCGAGCTGCTGCCACTAGCTGGGAGAAATAGTGATATCTAGATCCAGCCACTAGACACATGATAGAGGGCCTCAATCCCTCCTCAAATCTCCTGCATCTATCTATCTCATCAGCTATAATGCCCCCAGCATACTGGCTCAATCGAATAAACTCCACCTCATACTCAGTAACAGTCTTGCTATCTTGCTTCAAACTTAAGAACTCCATCTTCTTCATATCTTTGTACTCCCTAGGAGTATACTTCAATTCAAACTCTCTCAGAAAATCCGCATATGACAAGGTTGGTGGATCATCCATAGAATGGGGCACTGTTCTCCACCAGTCGTATGCATCCTTCTGTAGCAAAGATCTTGCATAATCAAACTTTTCCTCCGAGGTGGCTTGCAACTGAATAAAGATCCTCTGTACTTTGTCAAGCCACTGTTCTGCTACAGCTGGATCAGTAGTACCAAGGAAATCCTCCGCTCCATACTTCCTTAGTTTGTCATAGTGCCTCACTGGTACCACAGGCTGAGGGGGTGGTGGCACTGGTTGCACTAGTGCTTGCCTCATAACTTCCATCATATGTCTAAACCAGGCTGGCGGAACCTCCTCTCCAGCTGGTCTACCCGACACCGAAGCAGGTGCCTCCTCAACACTATCAACTCTAGCTCCCTCAGCAGGAGCAATACTCTCGGCACTACCCTCAATCGACTGACGTGAGTGAGAATCCATCACAACCTAACACTGCAAACACAGTAGAATACTTCTTATTAAAGATCAGAGGTTGCCAATCCCAAAAATATATGTTATTCAAAAACCACTTTTAAAATCAAAATAATCTTTTTCTTACATTTTACCTAGGTTGAGAATCTCAAACCTAGGCTCTGATACCAAAACAATTGTAACACCCCCACATTCAGTACACACACACTACAACACCACAATGTAGCATATGTGCACCGAACATATGAGTGCTACGGCTTTTCATCAACATTCAAAACATTTTTATATAATACCATCATCTTTCTCAATATACATTATAGATATATAAATACATTTAAGTAGTACACAGCGGAAGTTATAAAATATTTACACATATGAAAACATTTGAGTACATATTTATCATTACATATATATTTACAATATAAACAAAATCTTTACAAAATATAAAAGAGTTATACATGATTGGCAAATCTCCTCTGATCTTTAAGTTCCCAAAATCAACTCTTCAATGTCTACTCTCACTCGGTCTAGAAGAGCTCTCGGGTTCAACTCTATTACCTGCGCGATTAAACACTATCGCGCTAAGCCAAGGGCTTAGTAAGACAATTCATGCTAATATTATGCTTTAGTGCAATGCAATGTTTCATATATGTATTAACAAATCAACATCAATGATACACACTCAATCAATAAAGATCATAATCAACAAACAATATTCCGTGAATAGTCCGTTTCATCATTTAAGTAATATTAACATTTCATTACATTAGAACATCATTTATGATATACATAAAACCTAGACACCTATGGGCCCATCAAGAACTTAATACGATATTCAGAAATTCAGAGTTGCTGCTTTGGTTCATAAACACAATTATCAAGCCCGTAGGCAACATATACATATATATATATCTCTATCCATGGATAGCGTAACAGACCCAGTCTCTTGGATCATCAACTCATCTAACTCGAGGAGATCCTCAACCCGGCAAGACTGTTACAAATCAAATACCTCGTAATATCAATTATCATTGTGTAACAGACCCAGTCTCTTGGACCTCAATTCAATTCAATTTGAAGAGATCCTCAACCCGGCAAGACTGTTACCTTTCATTAAATAGGTATGCCTCCAAAAACCAGAACTCTGAAACTGAATATCATACCAAGCATACACTTATTTCATTATTCTCTTTATCAAACTCTTTCTCAATCTTCCTCATCAATTAGGCAAACATGCCATACATCATTCAATTATATCATCATAGCCAATCACAATGGCTTTACATCACATTATTATTTACAAGATTCACATTACATATAACATACCATTGTTCAATCTCAACAATGCAATTAAGGCAAAGAACAATCTACATCATTCATAGCTTTGGAATCTTCCACATATGTTTGATTAGGTCATTCTTGTGTTTGAAGTATGTTTAAAGTCTTTATGTTTAGGTTTAGGAGCAATACAACCTTTGAAGAATCAAAACAATGCAAAAAGAACCAAAAGTAAAAACATTAACTCATACATTTGAGGGACACGGGCAGCACATTTGAGGGACACGGCCAAGCTTGTGGCCGTGTCTCTCAACCATAAAATCCAGTAGCCAACACGGGCAGATGACACGGCCGTGTCTCTCAATCCAACTTAGGCAGTAGCAAACACATTCAAGGGACACGGCCAAGCCAGTGGCCGTGTCACCCCAAAACCTATCCAACACGGCCAAAATCCCTTGGCTTGGCTGTGTCACACATTGCTTTTGGCCGTGTCTCCCAAAACACAAACCCTAATATGCACAACTCTCCTCCAATTGCACTCAAACTCATCAAACACCATATAACATATTTCAAATGAATGGAATCAATGTTCTAAACACAAATTCTACATGTTTATTACAATATTCCTTATTAAAACACATCAACCAAAACATTTAGACACATACCATCTCAAACCCTAAAACCAACTTTACACTTGAACTTCCACTATCAAAATCCATTTAAACTTACAACCTTCACAACCAAACCAACCTCAATTCAATCTTTTAACTAACAATCAACTTTAACACTTGTAAACACATATCAAACACACCAAATCATCACATCAACAAATCACAATTCAATTTAGACATAACCTCAAAATTACCAAAGGAATTCAAGAGATTTCTTACCTAAGATGAAGAAATTCCACAATTCTCTTGTCAAATCCTTTGATTGCTTCTTCAATTTGCTTCTAGCACCATGAATACCTCTCTTGCTCTCTCTTCTCTTCAATGGCCGGCCTCTTCAAGAAAGAAAGAAGAAAATGCACAAGTCAAACACCTTTTCTTCTTTTAATCTCCACCATGCATTCCACTTCAAGCAATTACTCAAATACCCCTCATCATTTAACTTAGCTTTTGTCTCTTATAAGCCCAATTAAGTAATTGCACATTCCACATAAAATATCCTCTTGCATTGACCAACCCTTTTGACCAATGTATATGTTATATATATCATCATATACACAACATATACCACTCTCTCTAAACCCTAAATTCTTTCTCAAAACACATATACACAAACATCTTTCCTCAATTCTTTTTCTTGCAATATAAAACAACAACAATAACAACAACATAACCAAGACTTCTAGGGCATACATGAGGATATTACAATGAACCACAATCGCGCTGAGCCAACAACTCAGTAGCACAAACCATGATGATAATATGAAATGTCAATATCAATATCATACATTCAACCAATAAAGATCATAGTTATAAACATTACATTTCATTATTTCAATAATCATATCATCATCCATTCAATATAGACACCTATGGGCCCAACTAGCATTTAATATGATATTCAAAATTCAGAGTTGCTGCTTTGGTTCATAATCACAATAATCAAGCCCATAGGCAATGTACATATCTCTCTATCCATGGATAGGGTAACATACCCAGTCTCTTGGACCATCAACTCAACATCTTGAGGAGATCCTCAACCCGGCTAGACTGTTACCTGTAATAGACCCAGTCTCTTGGACCATCAACCCGACTAATCGAGGAGATCCTCAACCCAGCTAGACTGTTACTTATTTTCACATTTATCATTTCACATTATTCATAGTGTAACAGACCCAGTCTCTTGGACCTCAATTCAACTCAATTTGAAGAGATCCTCAACCCGGCGAGACTGTTACTAATCATTTTATAGGCATGCCGCCCAAAACCAGAACTCTGAAATTGAATGAACATATTAAACATACAATTATCTCATACTCAAATAGGCAATCATGCCTCATCAATTTCATTTGCATAACCATGTCCAACAACAATGGTTTCAACATATCTCCATTCACATAAAGATAATTCATCATCATTCATATAGCACATTACATTTCATAAGATTCACAATGTGCAAAATATCTCATTATTCATATATGTATAATCAACAATGCCACCTCAAATGGATGTATGCAACAATGCAATGTTTGTACTTACCTTAGATGCAACCCACACAATATTAAACACCTCTCTTTCCAATAATCTTTCACTTCTTGAAATAGGGTAATTCACCTTCTTCACAACCTATTCCAAAAGGAAGATGAAACCCACATAAGATCATAAGGCTAAGAACCAACTAGGGCAAACTCTATACTTGACACGCTCAACAACACGGGTGTGTCCCTGACCGTGCCCTAACTCCACAATACAGAAGCTTTTACACGCTCACCCACACGGGCGTGTTACTGGCCGTGTCAATACCTAACCAATACAGTAGCTATAACATGGTCAGTGACATGGGCGTGTCACTGGACGTGTAATTACTACTGCGACAAAGAAGCTATGACACGCTCAGTGACATGGGCGTGTCACTGCTCGTGCCATCCAACCAAAACACAGAGCCATCGACACACCTAAAATCCTGGACGTGCCCTTGGACGTGTCAGACTAAAAACCCAGATTCCGGCCAAAACAACAACACAACCAACAAAACTCTTTCTTTCACCAAAAATCACTTCAACCAAAGTCATCTCAACATACCCAAAAACCATAACAAACTCACAAAAACACCAAAACAACTAAAACATTCTTCAAATCTCAAATCAAAAATCATCAACACAAACCTAAAACACAACCTCAAAACAATCACTTCCAACAACTTACTCTTTCCTTCAAAACATCCCCAAAAACAAGAAATCAGTTACCCAAACACTCTTAAGCCCATCTTAAACAACATAATCACAAACCATTCACAAACTCAACTCAAAACTCAAAGAAATCAAAGGATCAAGTGAAGAACTTACCAAGGATGAATAAATCTCTTAACTTTCCACTTGATCTCTTGAATGCTTCCTTAGATCTTGAGTTGGAAGATAAAAACTCTTCTTGTTCTCTTGTTTCTTTGTTGTCCGGCCAAACAAAGCAAAGGAAGGAGAAGGAGAAAATGATTCACGGCAAGAAGAAAGAAGGAAGAAAGAGAAAGCTCAAAGTCAACACCTCTATTCCTTAAAATCCTCCCAACCAAGCAAATTAAAATATTAAACAATCCCTTTCAACCTCTTCCACTCATCTAATTCCTTATTAATTAATTATTAATTCAAACACAACAAATATCTTCTTCCACTAACTCCATTTTAACTTTCCATTGACTTAGGTATATGTTATATATATTCTAATATACATCACATATACACTCTTTTTAAAAACCCTCTTCTCTTCCAACAAAACATATACAATAAATCCAATTAAATTAATAATAAAACCCAAAACATCTAGGGTATATTTTGGGATATTACATAAAAAGTATAAATATATACATATAGGGCTTGTACAAATTGGTATAAAATCTTTAACTAGAGAAGGTTTAAATACTAGTATTCTAGTAGTAGTTAGAGATGCTAGATTCATAAATTTTATTGATTCATTCTTAGGAACTACAGAGACTAGTTTGAGTAGTGGTCCTATTTCCTTTGATTATTTTTCTGATATTACAATATCTCTAAATGATCCTAATATATATATTTTTTTAAAAAAAATGGTTCAAACCCTCAGAAATACATTTTGGGGGTTCGAACCCGCGACCTTCCCCTAGTGGGTTGGGTCACTAGCCCGCTGGACTAACCCCAGCGGGTTAAATGATCCTAATATATTAAAAAATATTATATTAGAAATTAAAACTCATAATTATAAAATGTTAGAACAATCTATTACTATAGCATTAATGTATAAAATATATTATAAAGCCATGGTTTCAACATTTGCAACAAAATGCATAATGAAACCTAAAACATGAGAAACTAGAATTCTTCAAACAGACCTTAGTAAAGCCAATACAATAATTCCTAAAACTATTCAATGGAAAGACATCAGTCTTCCTGATATCCACCATGGTTTCTCTTTAAAAGCCACTGCTTTACTGTGTGCTCATAGGTAGAATTGCGAAAGACATTCCACCATTTGATTTTAGTTCTTCTTAATACTACGGTTATATTGGTACCTAATTATATTGCAATAGAAAAATACCACTGGTGTACCCGAGGTATATAGAAGATCTTACAAAAGAGAAGAAGATGAAGAAATTTCTTCTCATATGGGCTTGGGTTGAAATAGGCTTTAAAATACTAAAAAGCTAGCAATACGTCTTGTGATAATACTCTATCCTCATTACCACAATAATATCACCAGTCAACAAATCACATGGGTATATTGTCATTTTTAACATTAGTATCGAAATATATGAGCCAAAAATGTGTTTGGCCAAGCTTTTGGAAAAACAAGGCTTTGGTCCAGGCTTTCTCATATTTCCAATAATTATAAAAAAGGTAGATAGAATTTTGAGAATGGGTTTTAAATTGTATAGAAATATGCAAAGATTTTCCCCATTCAGAAGGATAGGAAATTTTCTTTATTTTAAAAGTGAAATAAGCTATGACAGCCTTATCATTCTGGTTATAATTGTGCTTTAAATAAATAGAACCAGAATCCTCTAGAATATTTAAATAATATTCTTGAGGTTTTGATAAATCCTTTGATTAAAAAAATAATTTTTAGGATATACAGATTCAATAATTTTTCATGGATTTTGCTGAGCAAGTCTATTTTCTATTATTAATTATGTACTAAAAAATATTTTGGTAAGCCATTTAGATTTAGGATGCTTTAATGAAAAATTTGAAGAAACTATTTGAGTTGAAGGGTTTGAAACTTTCAACTCATTTTTAGAAATATTTTGAGATAGGGTTTTAGATTTTTAAGATTTATATATGTAGATATATACATTTATCCAAATCTCCAATATTTCTCCAAAAACATCCACATCTCAAATTTTCATGCATACATACATATATATATATATATGTATATATAAATTTCAAATACTTTACATCACTTAATTAAACTACAATTCTACATTATTGACATATACTAACATATTATATGAACATAATGAGTTTACAAAAAACAAAAGTTTACATTATATGCAGGCAAGCTTTGGTCTTGTGGCAAAATATCAACTTCAAGTACAAATCTACTAACCTAGACCTGATCAGGTCTAGCAGGGCTCTCTGCCTCTACCCTGTCACCTGCACGATGAACAAATCACATTAAGCTACTAGCTTAGCAGTATATACTTTGATAACAAAAGTAATTTTTGGAGCAATGAAACATGCCACTCTTTTTGAAACATGTAATATAATATGTACAATACACACGATATTCATGAAAAACATCAAGATTTCGCAAACACATATATTAGGCCCAAATGACCCTATACAATATTCAAGTTTCGGAGATATTATCTTGGTCTATCACAACACCGGACATCTAAGTATCCAATCATACTGCCCGAAGGCATGCCCCCTATTGATACCAATGTATCTAGCCTCGGAGGCAAATGGTTATTATATCATAAGTGACACCAGTGTGTTTAGCCCCAAAGATAAATATTTTATTATCACATAACAATGGCATGCCAATCCAATAGTACCAAATATAATTCTCTGAAACAAGATATTATATAGGGCACACATTTCATAGACATTATCATTTCTTATCCACTTTTTGTTACATTTTCCATATTCCATATGCAATTTGCATATTTTTCACACATTTCAATTATAAAAATATATTTTCTTGCCATATTCACAATGTGGCATATTTCTCGTTTCAAATGCACAAAACACACTTTTTACAAATTACACATAACAAGGATTTAACCATTCTACAATGACTTAATATCTCACATTTCATGCATTTCACACACTTTCACATATGACAATGCACTTATACCATGATTTCCAATAATAAAGTAGCTTAGCACATTTTAAAAAAAATCACAATGTGTTGGGCAAATTAAAGTGCAATTAATGCATATTCTATCAAAGTATATACTAACCTCAATTATGCCAAAATCCAAGCCCTAATCACCTTCCAACTTTAACTTCAACAATTGCCCTTTAATACTTTTACTTGGCAATTATGCTCTATTCAATCCTATACCAAGTTATGAGTCTAAATATAGCATTAGAATCCCATTCTAATACAGTTTAATCAGTTAAATTTTAATTACATCCATTCTAACAAAAAATTCCATCAAAACCCTAATTACCCTTACTATTTTATTCAAACTTCCATTAAACCCATTCATTTCAATTATCCAATCATAAAATATTTACTTATACGTCAAAATAACATCATTACAAACCATTTTAACAATTATTGAAATCCCTTCTAAAACTAAAATTCCACATATTAATTCCATTAAACCCTAACTTTCAACTTTCAATCATAAAATCATCACTTCCATAACAAAATAACATCATAACAAATCATTCTAATAATTATCTAAATCTCTATGAAAAATATATTTTTTACTTAATCAAATCTTCAAAGAAAAGCTAGATAAATCCAAAGAATCCTTACCTATTACTTGAGAATCCTTCAAAATCATCTTTAATCCTTGAAAACCTGAAGAAATTTTAAGTGTTTAGAAGAACCAAAAAGCTCCTTATGCTCCATGAAAATTGGCCAAGCTCGATGAAGGTGGAAGAAGAAGAGAAATTTTGACTTTTTAATTCTTCTTTCATTCTTAACCATATATATATATTATAATTAATTAATTAATTAATTAATATTTATTATTTATTATTTTTTCATCTTCCATCCAAATTTAATTTAATTTTGATTTATTTTATTATATATATTTTTTACTTTTACTTTTAACTTTGGCTTTTCAATTTTTTTACTGTTTGTCTTTTATGATTATGTATATATTAGGTAAATGTTAGGTATATACTATGTATGCATTATGTATAACTTATATATATATATCTTATATATACATAGGGTACATACTATACATATATCGCCATCATCACTCCAATCATCCCTCCTTACTAACTATTTAATTGTATTTAAAATTATGGGTATTACATATATATTTCTTTCTTAAGATTTTAAGGAAATATATATCTCAAAGAACAACCCTAATTTAGGTAGTAAATAGGTTCATTAAGAATGAGAACAATAAGCTAAATATATATTCTATTTGGCTCAAAGGAGATAACTAGTGATAATGTTCAATTAAGGTGGATATAAGAATTTTGCTCAATAAACAATGCCTAAATCATCTTTTTTTCCTATTTAGCAAGGTTTAATTTCACCTCAAAAGTTCTTTTAAATATGTTTTAGACTTAGACATAATAAATCTTAAAATGAATAAAAAAGAGTAGGAGCCCTCTCTAAATAAGCATACATAATTAATCACTTTCAACTAAACTCAAGAACTCATTCAGGTTATAATCCATAAAGTACAACATTTCACAAAATCTTTGTCTCAAAATTTGAAATTTTAGAAGAAAAATTTAAGTGTAACAATATGGTTAGCATCATTGAATTATATATAAAACATTGGCTTGTCATGAACTCAACCATTTAAGTATAAGATTTCAAGCAAACAATTTTAAAATTATCCACCATGCTATATAGATATTTAGTAAATATTATAATACCCCTTGACAATCCTGTTAAGAATTGTCTAGAGATGTCACATAATGCATATACACTTATTCATTAAATTTTTAATAAACACTAAAGCTAATATCAATAAAAATTTTAGCAGTCTCCTCTAAAATTTGATACCGCCAACATCTTCTCTAAAAAAACACAACCTACAGAAGAAAGCATTACCAATATTTCACACATTTAATCTCAACTCCAACCTTAGCAATCCACCATCCATCACTTATAATTTAATTCAAATGCCTTACTTTTAATAATATTTTTGCATATTAGTCATTCTCCTTATTTATCATAATGTACTATAATATTTTTCCCAAACCATATTTACAAAGTATACAAAACTCTAGGTTTATAATAATTATACAACTGTCATTTAAAATTCAAACACTGCTATGTGAACTAGGATAAAATACATTATACAAAATTTTTCGTATAACACCTTCTGTGATGCAGTTGATCTTGAAGTTTTAATATCTCACTCTACTGGATCTATTCCATTGTTTGATCTGTGTGCCAAAAATAAATCTAACATGCTAAGCAATTACTTAATGGTACTTGCATATTCATAATTTACCAAGAATTTTAACATAAGAAAATAAATATTGAAGTTCTACATTAAACCAAATATGATCATCACTTTAAATTATTAAATAAGAATTATCACTTTAAAATACCAATAAGACAGGTGAATAAATTTTTAAAATACAAGTTAATTTATTGTAGCATACATAAATTGAATGTTCATTAAAATTAATAACAATTATTCACTTTGAAGAATTTACTTACTTTGGTAAGTTTCAATTATTATGCCCTCACATACTAAATTTTATATCTCAGACTTGGATAAAGGATTCAGTAATGGCAATTTAAATGTCTGATAAAATATCAATCGGTACGATCAGCGGCCTAGTTACGGCACAAATGCCTAGTATCAGTAAATATACATATAGTGCGTGGTAATAGTATAAACATCCACCCTTTGACTAGCCATTCGATCTGATTCTAGGTTTAATTTCATTATGATTCGGGCAATTCAATTCTCTCTCATTTTCAATGAAATATACAATTATAATGTCGCTTTGTTGCTATTTTATTAAAAACAATAACAATTCTTTGAAAAGGATACACTTTTCTTCATTATCATTCAATAGGCTTTACTTTAATTATACACAAATAAATTCTTCTTAAATTAAATACAAACACATTTTATTCAGAATATATTCACTAAACTTATTGTAAACAATTACTTTAATGCCAAAACCTTAAGCTTTCTTAAAACCCTAAACTTACATAACTTTGAATTCAAAACTTTGAAGATGCAAAAATTTATTTAAACTTAGTTTTTTTTTTTCAAAAACTACATAAATATACTTATTCTTAATCAATTATGAATTCAAAAGCAGTTCTTTCAAGAATTAATTCCAAACTTATCTCTAAGCCCTAAATTCAACATAATCTAAAATTCAACACTTTATAAATGCAAAAATTATTTCAAGCTTAATTTTTGTTTAAAAACCAAACAAACACAGTTTTCTTTAATCAATTATGAACTTACAATAAATAATTTCAAGTATTAGTTCCAATGTTACTTCTAATCCCTAAATTTGCCAAAACTTTAAAATAACACTTTTATGTATCAAAAATCATTCTAACCATAAATTTAGGTCAATAACTATATAAATACACTTATTTCCATCCATTTATGAATTTATAACTAATAGTTTCACTAACTAATTCAATATCCATCTTTAAGTCCTAAACTTTCCATAACCCTAAATTTAATCTTTTTATGAATAAAAAATGGTTTTAAACATAATTCTAAGCTAAAAACTTTAAATACTAACTTAAAATTATTCAAAAATGGCTACTAATCAATTTTCTCTACACTTAGTTCCATACTCCAACTTTCTCTCTTTATAAATTCAATTAACAAATTTCATAAAAAAAAAATTTCAATCAAGGTAGTAAAATAAACTCACATAATTCATGAAAATCAAAAGAAAATGAAAGAATAGCAAATTATAATTATACAAGCACAAAGCTCTTTACAAAGTGATGCTTTCTCTATCTTTGTCAATTTTCCTTTGAATATTTAGTTTTGATTTTGGTGTTTCTAACCTAATCTAATGAATTCAACTAAATATTTTTAGTTATTTATGAATTTTCCTTAATTTTTTACTTAAGTTTGATGGAAGAAGGAGAAAGAAAAAGGTATGGTGATGGTGATGAAGATGTATGGAATTTTTCTGTGGGAAGAAGAAGAAGAAGATTCTACACAGTTGTATATATATACATATTAATTAAGGTTTTGTTCATATAAGGTGTGCTCACCATAATTTTGGTGTATCCACTTTCTTAATTAATTTCTAATCCAATTTTAATTTTGTAAAAATAATTTCTTTAACTAATTTAATGCTTTATTATTCATATTTCATATTCCAATTCTAATAAAAATCCAATTCTAGAGTCAAAGGGCATTTCTATAAAGTTTTACTATTTAAAGAATCTTTTTTAAAAATACCAAATTTATCCATACCCAGATTTAACTTTTAAATTTTTAAAGCTTAACTAACCCTATTTTTTCATCTATTTCCAATATCTGGGTTGCTTTCACCACTATACGCAGTCCAATATCTATATATTTTAGAAACTCACTGCTTAAAAAATTCAGACATTTCAAATATTCCTTAAAATAACCCAAAATTTTATGAGAAACTAAATAAGTTCAAAAGAGAATAAAATATTTTATTGAATTTTTGGAGCTAAACTCCCTTAAACTTGAAGCTTATTATTGTCCTCGGTGGTTTAGACATTAAGTGATGGTGGGGTTGTGCATGTCTCATGTTGTTGAGTTTTAATTTTGCCCCTTGTTCATCTTATAGGAAAAATCTCTCCAAAGGTTTACATCAATCCAAGTTTGACATCTAAAAACAAAAAAAAAATCTCAAACCAAAAACCAAAAACCAAAAATATAAATAAAAATAAAAATTAGAATAAAACCTTGAGTTCTCTCAATACGCGTTAATTTATAGTCATTAGCTTAACTATAGTTTTTAGTCTGTAAGGTGGATGATCATAAATTCCTTCCCCACGATGTTGCTTGCTATGTTTGGCTTGAAATTATGTTTCCCAAACTCCTTTTACCCTTCAATTTGTGCTTGTAAGTTTGCATCCATGACTAAGTCATCAATAACTACATTCTTGCTTCCTTTCTTTGATGTGGAGTTTTGATTTAAGCAAGCTTTGAGTGGAACTTTCTTTTGAAAGTCTTCTTGAAATACTTCATCAATCAATTCCATTTGAAAATACTTATTTATGGAAGTAGGGTTCTTCATTGATTTTGTTATGTTGAACTCAACTTAATCATCTCCCACTTTCTTCAATTTTTGGTTTAAAAGAAGAATTTTGTAGGATTGGGGGCCTTCTGTGGAGAGTCTTCAAGCTGCATCTCGCTTCTCATAAAGATAACATTGCAATGTTCTCTTGCATTGATTTTTGGTTGGCTTCAAAGTGTCCCCTAAGGGTGAGTGTTAAGAGTACTTGTGATTTGGCCCACTTGAATTTTCATATTCCTATTGTGGATTTCAATCAGTTGTACTTTTGACTCAAGCTTTTCATATTGCCTCTCAAACTTGTTGAACATTTCTGAAGTTACCCTAGTATATTTCTCTAAGAATAATTCGTAAGATCTTTTGCTTTTCAGGTTAATGTACTTGGCCTTAGTTTTAATTCCTTTGGAAGGGAAAATGATAGGGCACCCTTTGATTGTTTTGATTTCTCTATAATAAATTTGGATGATTTCTCCAACTTGGGTTTTATGTATTATCATAGGGAAGATTTTGAGGTCCATTTTGGCGACTCACAAACTGCACTTGCTCTAACTCTTAACATCTTGCAGTTTGGTGATTGCCTTTACAATTTTCACAAATAGAAGAAGATGCGAAGTTAATGTGTTCTAATTTCTTAGCAATAACATCTACATTAGTTGATAGTAAGGATAGACTATCTCCTTTTAGGATTGCTTCTTTCATATGATAATGATAATTATTGGCCTCCATCTCCTCTATTAGATCATAGGCATTAGTTGGATTTTTGTTCATTATTATCTCTCCTGCTGCTGCATCTATTGTTCCTCTAGTATTTGGCTTTAATCCATTATAGAAAATTTGGATTAAAAGCCAATTTAGAATTCCATGACGAGGACACTGTTTTTAAAGACCTTTAAATGTCTCCCAAGCTTCATATAAAGATTCACTATCATATTTTCTCATTAGTCAATAGAATTGCTTTGATAGATTATAAAATTAAAAAAAAATATTTTAATATCATGAATTATAATATTTTTAATATAAATTATTTATTAATATTTTTAATAATTATATAATATAAATTATATAATATTTCTAATTATTTGTTAAATTATAGAATATGTATTTATTATAAATTATAAAAATATTTATTAATATTATAAATTATTGATATTAAAAATATTAATTAATAAATAATTATTAAAAATATTATATTAATATTTTTTTTAAAAGTTCAATTTGCTCTCTTAATGTTTAATCGAAGTCTAAATTTGCTTTTGTCGTTAACTAACTTAACGGTTTCACTAAAAAAATTGCTATTTGAACAAAATTTGAAAAAAAAAAGAGTATCAATTTGGTAAAAAAAAAAATATAAGGGCCAACTCAAGCTTTTGCTACAGTAAGAAGGCCAAATTGGATATTTGTCCATTAGAAATATGATTTTTCATATTTGTTATTTATTTTTATATTAATAAATTTAATAATTTTAGATTAACAAGTAATAATTTCATTTGTATTTTGCAAGATTTTAATATTTGTTTTTATACCTATAATTAAATTTTATTTGTGAATGTATAAAAAGTTAAATTTAATATGATTTTATATGAATTTGAGTTGAATTTCATATAAATTTTAATTTAAGAGCATTTTAATCATTTTATCATTTCTTCAATCATACCATGTTATCAAACTAAGCCAAAAAAAAAAAAAAAAACTCATTTAACCTTATTATACCATACTATTATAGGGCCATAGCATACAGTAATAAACATTAATAAATCCGTTTAAAAAACTTATTAAAATTTATAATTTTTTGGGTCTAATTGTAACACTATTATACCATATATACATATAATATATATACTTTATATATATAAATACATATGTAAAATACAAGAGTGCAACAATAAATACCTGTAGACATTTTCATTTTAATATAAAAAAAATAATTATAACTTACTTTAACATTAACAATGATTTATAAATTTTATAAAAGAAAATCTCTAAAAAAAATTTACCAGAGTTTTATCTGTAATTTTGATAAATCCTAAAATAATCAAACACACGACCTGTACAAAACAACACTCCCAAATTATAATTCAACTATATCACCACTTCATTAATTCACATAACAAGGTTTTATATCCAAAACATTTCTCATGATAAGTATTTTTATATATACATATATAACATTCCCAAAATCATTTAATATACACAATTTTTGATTAAAATGTACAAAATCCAAAGTCCATTATGATAGAAACTATACATAAATGCAATCCTAGCACGGTTGGTCTCATGGCATAATTGAATCTCCATTCTCAATCTTACCCTGAGCAACTCTGCTCAGCAAATCTTTCACCTGCGTGATACACACTACCGCGCTAAGCCCGAAAACCTAGTGGTACATACTTGATAATAATAACCATTTTAAAACCAATGCATATTTACCATGTCACACAAATTATCATGCCATTGTTCCATGGCACACTCCATGCAATGCATCTTTCATTTAAATGTTTATTATCTTTTAAAATATTAAAAGCTCATCCAAACACTCAATACATATGCATCGGTAGATGCCACACTTATTTCCTTATTCTTTGACTCATAATAATAACATTTACCATATAATAGTCATTAACACACGACACATAATGCAATCAATCTCCTCATGCCAACATCACAAAACAATCCATATTTAAAACATTCTTTATTTTGTAAAATTTTTCAATATCACACAGTCACAATAACATACATTAGAACTTTGCAACAACTATAATATAAAATACATTTATGTAACAACACGCTCATCATCACATACATTCCATCAACACAACAAAATACTCAATATATGATGTCATCCTTACGTTGCACTATTCTTTTAAACAATCATTAATCTCTTACAATTCACCAATATTTCATAAATACACACATTGGAACATTTCATCACACACACCATCACATAATTTTCATAGACTTAACACATCAACACATGTTGGGCCCCAACAATACTCTACACAATTATTAAGTTCCTGAACAATTGATTTGGGCTATCACAACATCAGTTTCATGACCCAGCTCTGCTCGGGTCTAGGCCTAGCTTTGCTCAAGCTTGTATTCAATTTCAAAATCTTGACCTAGCTCTACTGGGGTCAAACCCACTCTCAAGACCTATCTCTGCTAAGGTCTATCAACATATACCATACCAACATCAACTTTCTAGAACCAATAATAGTGCAAAGCAAACACACAATTTCAAATCACATTTCTATTTTCTCATTTCCTTTCCATTATTTTTTCCACATTTCTAAAGTGATCAACTTACTCATGATCACTTCCACAATTCATCAAATTTATCAATTCCTCACATTTTCATACGATTACCATATTCCATATTACAAAATCACTTTACATAACCATGAGTCACATTCATAATGTGACTCATTTCCACATTTTAACACTTTTCACAGGCATATACATGTTACACATCACATTACATATTATTAACATAGCTAATAATAATCATATCCAATGCATTACTCATCACATTACTATGCAACATTGCATAGATTATGTGAATAACCACATTGTAAGGAACAATATACAATGTACACACTTCATTATCAAAATCACATATCCCTTCAATACAATTCATTTTCACATTTTAGAGCACAAAACATTACCATTTATCTTATCAATTTATCCACCATTTCATAGTCAACATCACACACACACTTTTATACATAACACTACTTTAAAGGAACAACAATATCCTTTAAAGTGTGCCAATATACATTATGCCAAGTATATAAATTCAATTTAAAATATTAAAAAAGTATGTATTGACCTTGTGTAAATCTAGAATCAAGTCAAAAGCTACCTCCAAGCCTTACTTTCTATAACCTCTAAATGCTTCCACTTGGGCCACTTTGTCCTAATCAAATACATACCACAAAATAAAAAAAATTATTCATTTAAAATCACTTCCATCCTTAATTTATATCAAACTATAATCAATTACTCAAATACTAACCAAACTTCAATGAAGACCCTAAATTTCACTTCTACCCCTCTCAAACTCCACCCAACCAAAATCATTTCTATTATCCAATTATAAAATCATTTTTTATACCTCAAAACAACATTTAAACAATCCATTTCTACAATTATAGATACCCCTATCAAAAGCTCAAATTGTACATAATCACCCATAACCCTAATCCTCACTACTTCCTTCAAACTTCACCAAAACTTGATCATTTCCACCATACAACCATAAAATCATAACACCCACATCAAAACTACTTCAAAAGCATCCATTAATACGATTATAGAATCTTCTATTAAAAAAACCCAAACTCACATAACCTTAAAATTTAAAAAAACAAACATAAAGTAAAAGAAACTTACCTAATTCTTGATTAAACTTCAAAATCACCTTAAATCCTTTGGAATTCTTGTATGATATGATGTATTTGATGAAGAAACTCCTCCCTCTTCTCTCCCTCTTGATAAATTAGGCCAAGCATGGTAAAGGAAGAAGAAGATGGCTTTTATATACTAAAATTCCAAATTTACCCCTCTCTTAATTATATAATTGCTAAATAATTAATTAATAAAATATTTAGATATTTTGTTTCTTCTTCCTATAAAAAAATCCCATTTTAATTAGGTATACCTTGAGTATATATTATGTATACTTCAGGTATATATCATGCACACCTCTTCCAACATACCTAATTATCCCTCCATATTAATTGTTTAATGCAATCAATCTCCTCATTCACACAGTCACAATGACATAAATTAGAACTTTGCAACATATATTACATAAAATACATTTATGTAACCACACATTCATCATCATATACATTCCATCAACACAGAACAATACTCAATTTATGACACCGTCCTTGCATTGCACTATTCTTTTAAACAATCATTAATCTCTTGCAATTCACCAACATTTCATAAATACACACATTGGAACATTGCATCACACACACCATCACATAATTTTCATAGACTTAACACATCAACACAGTTGGGCACCAACAATACTCTACACAATTATTAAGTTTCAGAACAATTGATTTGGGCTATCACAACATCAGTTTCATGACCCAGCTCTGCTCGGGTCTAGGCCTAGCTTTGCTTAGGCTTCTATTCAATCTCAAACTCATGACCTAGCTTTACTCAGGTCAAATCCACTCTCAAGACCTATCTCTGCTCAGGTCTATCAACATATACCATACCAACATCAACTTTCTAGAACCAGTAATAGTGCAAAGCAAACACACAATTTCAAATCACATTTCCATTTTCTCATTTCCTTTCCATTATTTTTCCACATTTCTCAAGTGATCAACTCACTCATGATCACTTCCACAATTCATCAAATTTATTAATTCCTCACATTTTCATACAATTACCATATTCCATATTACAAAATCACTTTACATAACCATAAAGTCACATTTACAATGTGACTCATTTTCACATTTTAACACTTTTCACAGACATACACATGTCGTACATCACATTACATATTATTAACATGTCATATAACAATCATATCCAATGCATTACTCACCACATAACTACACAACATTGTATAGATTATGTGAATAACCACATTGTAAGGAACAACATGTAATGTACATACTTCATTATCAAAACAAAATTATGTACTGACCTTGTATAACTCTAGAATCAAGCCAAAAGCTCCCTCCAAGCCTTACTTTCCATAACCTCTAAATGCTTCCACTTGGGCCACTGTGGCCTAATCATATACAAACAACACAATAAACAAAATTATTCATTTAAAATCACTTCCATCCTTAATTTATATCAAACTATAATCAATTACTCAAATACTAACCAAACTTCCATGAAGACCCTAAATTTCACTACTACCCTTCTCAAACTCCACCCAACCAAAATCATTTCTATTATCCAATTATAAAATCATTATTTATACCTCAAAACAACATTTAAACAATCCATTTCTACAATTATAGATACCCCTATCAAAAGCTCAAATTGTACATAATCACCCATAACCCTAATCCTCACTACCTCCTTTAAACTTCACTAAAACTTGATCATTTCCACCATACAACCATAAAATCATAACACCCACATCAAAACTACTTCAAAACCATCCATTAATACAATTATAGATTCTTCTATTAAAAAAACCCAAAACTCACATAACCTTAAAATTTAAAAAAACAAACATAAAGTAAAAGAAACTTACCTAATTCTTGATTAAACTTCAGATCACCTTAAATCCTTTGGAATTCTTGTATGATATGATGTATTTGATGAAGAAACTCCTCCCTCTCCTTTCCTTCTTGATAAATTCGGCCAAGCATGGTAAAGGAAGAAAAATATGGCTTTTTATATACTAAAATTCCAAATTTACCCCTCTCTTAATAATATAATTGCTAAATAATTAATTAATAAAATATTTATATATTTTCTTTCTTCTTCCTATCCAAAAAAAATCCCATTTTAACCTCTTTTAATTTCTTTTTTATTTAATATTAAATATATATTTACTTTAACCTTTTTACCATTTTGACTTTTTGCCATTCTTTGTTTTTTATTGCAAATATATATGTTAGATATATGTTAAGTATATATTCTACACCATGTGTATATATCAGGTATATCTTGAGTATATATTATGTATACTTTAGGTATATATTATGCACACTTCTTCCAACATACCTAATTATCCCTCCATATTAATTATTTAAATATATCTGAGGAATGTGGATGTTACACTAATTCATTATTGTATTCATTTTTATAAATTGTAATATTAGAAGTTTTGCATTGTTTCATCAATAAACAGTTAGGTATTGAAAAAAAAAATAAAAGAGTAAATTAGATTATGAGTAAGGGTGGGTGTTAATCAGTTAACTGACCAAACATTTCGGTTTGATTAACTGACTATATAAAATTTAGTCAATTCAGTTGAGTAAATAGGGGCATTTTTGTTTTTGATTCAATCAACGGTTAAAGAATTTTGGTCTATCGATTCAACAAAAATATAACTATAAAATCATTCAACACATGGTGGCTTAACTGAAGACCCAATATGGTTGCAAATTGTAGTCACTCCTTTATACAATTGATTTCAGTGTTTCAAGTTCGAGTATTTGTATCCTTTGGTTGCAACAGTTGCCATTTTGAAAGAGGAGATAAATGTTAAATAAACAACAATGGAGATTTTTTTTTGTGCTAATGCAACTGTACCTCTAAATGTGAGGGAGGGTAAGGCACACTCTCATTTTCTTTAGTTATTAAATCCATTTAGTAGATAGGTTATACAATAGAAGGTAGGTCTCTCTTACATTTCATAATAAAAAACTCCACTCCTATTAGAATTGTTTAAAACTAAGGCTCGTAAGTTGAAATCCCAAGTTTTATTCACCTATGGCTTCTTCCTTTAAAGCCATATTTTTTTCATTCGTGTTCTTACACTTAAGATTTTTAATTATTTATGCCTTCACATATGCACATATAGGTGAAGATAAATAAACTATAATGTTGCTAAATTTGTCAGTGTCCAACAGTTCTCCATCTTGTCAAATATAAATATTTCAAACATCGTATTAACTATTATATCCAACAATACTGCTCAATATATAAAAAATCAATCTAAAAATTAAATCTAAGATTTAGTAGCACATTAATTTTGATTTTGCCATATTATTAACTTATTTAAATTCTTTCTTATCCTCTAGGCTTGAAGAAAACACTATTGCCTTTAATTGTTTATGGTGCGGCCGTGCCGGAGGTATGAATACTTCTTAATTAAAACATGACTTTGATCAAGCAATTGTATATTTTCTTAAAGGACCAAAAAGAAAATAAGATTCTCAAATTCTTTGCAAAAAAATCATTTGAATTCCATAACAATGCAATTCGAATACAACAACATTTGTTTATAAGAAGCATAAACTAAAGAAAATAATTATCAAGTTGAAGGAAATAGATTCAATTCATCTAACATTACTAGGTAACTATGAGAAAAATAGCTACAATTAAGGAAAACTTTAAAGAAGACTAATTTTGCTAAGTTTGATCATATTTTTCTATGGAAAAGAGTTCATCCTTTCTTCTTTTCATTTTTTATTTTCTATTCTCAGTTCTCTGGTTTCATAGCACTATCTCTTAGTGTATGGTGATAATGGAGAGTAGTTTCTGCCTAATAATTGTCCACCTTGTAACTGTTTGCATCAAGCACTCACCGCTACTTTCAACCACTAATGTTAAGTCTTTCTAGGGCTCTTCTCCCTATGGCTAGGCTTTATCATCATTGAGCCTAAAAAATTAGATATCGAAGGGCATACTGATTCTAATTTCGCCTCTAATTTCTCAGGTTTCTTATTGCCCTGAGTTTTAAATTTGAAAAACTTCAAATTTAAAATCTTCATTTCACCTGAAATCTTGCCTATCACTTCTACTCTTAGGGCCTTAAGTTACAGTGATCTTTTACCCTTTGATTTCCTAATTTTTGTCATGGCTTCCACTATTGATTCTATAAAGGACCAACTGCTCCAGCATTTTCCAACTGAGGACTTCCTACCTCACATGTCTTTTAAGTAAGTTCCTTTATTTTTTTCAAGTTCCTTTTTATTTTCATTCTTACATTGATTTTTTTGTCCACAGGGATTCTACTCAAATCTTTAAGCCCGTTAGCTCTAGGGTTGATGACTTTCTTTCCCTAAGTCCTATTTCTCTAATCCATAAACTAGTTGTTATACCCTATACTTCTCATCAAAAAGCTAACACTCTCTTTGAGAGTGTTGGTTCCATTTCCAAGTCTTGGCCTCATGCCATAGAAGAATGATATCAATGAGTGGAATATCTCTACCCTATTTACCGAAAAGCTTGGTTTCGAATGGAAATTCTTCAGCTTATCACTATGAGTCACTATAGACTCTTAATTTTGGCCCAGAATAAAATTTAGTTCTAATTAAAAGGCCTGAATCAAATCTAGTTTGAGTTAAAAGGCCCCAATTAAAATTTGAATCTAATTAAAGCTCGGTCCAATTTAAAAAGGCTAATGAGCCATCCCAATTCGATATGAGCACTGTGCATGTCAAATTAGCTTGGCCAATTCGACATGAGCCCTTAATTTTGACTAGATTTAGTCATAATTGTGTTAGAATTCGAAGACATTCGGATAAATAATAAGCTTTTTAATAGGATTAGGAGTATCAGCCAATTTCTGTTGCCCTAATCACTACATATAATTACAAAAGCAACAAGCAATTAAAAATATGGCCATAATTATTAATTAAAAGAGAGACAGAAAGTAAGAGACAAAGGCAAGGAAGGCAATAGCTAAATCTACAATAATCCTTGGATTGTTTCGCTCGGCCAAGACCTTGGTTGATCCAGCAAGCCGTAGCACCAACATACAAGCATCCTGTAAAGCAGTTCCAGTGTTTGGGAGCAAGGTTTAGTTCAAAAAAATAGTTATGGTGGAACCAACAATGTAGGTACTACTTTTATTAACCAATTCTATTAATTCTATTAAATACTTTCATTTATCCACTGTATTGTTAAATTGTTGAGGTTATTTAACAATTTTATCCAGTTAACCCTAATTATAGGGTTAAGTGCCCATTGAAACCCCTAATTGCATATTAGTTTTGTAATTTAAACCTTGGCTTGGTAAATTCATCCATCAAAGCCCCAATCACATTATCAAGTCCTAAATTGCATGTTTAACCTTAGTTTTATGATTTAAAACCCTAGTTGTTCATGTTTTAATCCCAATTATATTCTTAAACCATAGCTTTACATGATTAAACCCTAGATTTAATATCAAACCCCAATTTTTCGTGATTACACCTAGTTTAGTATTGAAACCCCAATTTGTAAGTTAAAACCCTAATTTTGAAAAGAAAACCCTAATTCTATAATTGAAACCCTAATTTCATTAGTTTAGCCCTAATTTACAATTGTTTGTGTAATGATTGGTTATTTGTTTGATTACTTGTTTTATTATGGATAATGAGCCATGTTAAATATTTATTTGCTGGTTGTATTTTTAACAGACTTGTAAAATGCATGTTTCCAATTTACGGGTGCCTTATTTATTTTGCTTATGTAATTTAATTTATTTTATGGACTCTGAGACTATTGTAAGGGGCATGTTTCTAATTTTTGGTTGGTGTCCTATTTTATTTAGTTTTCTTGATTTTGAATATTTACAAGGGCATGTTTCCCTCTAGTATGGGTGCCCATTTTGTTGTTTGCTTGATTATTTTATGATATGGTTATTCTCATTTTATTTACTTAAAATTGTATAAAATATGAATAATATTATAATAATATAAGAATTTAATAATAATTAGACCTGAAAATGAGGCTGATTCTAATTAACCGGACGTTATAGGGGTGCTAGGTCATTCTCACTTTTCCCATGTGTACCTAACTTTTTGAACCTAGTAGGGGTTGGGGATTCTTTAGGAATTAAGTCATCCACCCCTTTTCACCTTTTTAACTCATACTGGTGGTGACTCTAATTCTCTAGGCTTAGGCCTTTGTTCTCTAAGGCCCATAGCATAATAGTATTAAAGTTGTAAGAACCATTTCCTAGGGATTGAGGGTGAAAATCCCCTCTCACAGTGGCAACTCCACTAGGGACAAGAGAAGTTGATTTTGTTGGTCTCTATATTATTTTATTTTTTTATTATTATGATATTATTCATTACATCATTTAGATTTGTATAGTGTGTGTGAGTTAGGATGTCCCATGGAACCCATGTTGTGTGCGTGTAACTGATACCATACTTTCACTTAAAGTATAGAGATCGAGCATAGCACAATCATTGATAGCCTTGTGCTTGCTGGAATATACTTGCTATGAAAACCTAAGCCTTTTTACTCCAAAGACTAAAGACCATATAGTTGGCCTAGTAACTTTCCTTAAGTTTACTCTAATTGCTTATTGATTGACTATGATTGGCATATTTTGGCTTGCATTATGACTCAACTGGTTTGCTTTTTTTTTTTTTTTTTTCTAATATGACCTTATTATGATAAAAACCCAAAATTATTTTCTGGTTCAAAAATTCTTTTATGGACCAAAAGACCAAAGTTATATTCAAACCCTTTTTGATGGACTTTGGACATAAAACCTTTTTTAAAATGGGTCAAATTTTATTTTTTATCTTATGGTCCAAACACAAAGCCCAAAATTAAGTTTTGAAATAAAATTTTTACAATGGGCTTCAAAAAATTTTCAAAAAAGGGCCCAAAAGTATTTTCACCTTATGGCCCAAATAAAGCTTTGAAATTAAAATATTTTACAATGGGCTTTTAATTAGTTAGGTCAATTATGAAATACTAAAATTAATTGTTGGCCTAATTTATACTAAGACTTGTTAGTCATGGGCTTATTTGTAGCATAAATCATTAGTTGTTTTTCCAAATAAGAAGTCTATTTATGATAAATCTATTAATTTGCTTTTAATATAGAATATAATAGAAATACTACTTTAATGAATCCAAAAGATTAAAGCTTAATTAATGGGTAGACCAACTTCTATTTGAAAACACAATTAATGATCAATTCATCTAAGAGATTCTCACAAATAAAGTATCCCTTGTTAATATCTTTGTTGACCATAACACCTAAAAAAAGAGACTCGCCACTCGTGTGTGGAAGATATAATGTTGGAAGGAGTGACTTAACTTTATTTATTTGTTTGTTTGTTTGCTACACATGCATCACATTGCATTGATCTTTTCTGGCTCACAAAACTAGAGTTCAGTAGTTTAAGGGCTTATGAAAACTTAACCTATAATAGTGACTCAGAATTCAGTGGAGGTTCATTTAACTTCATACCAAAACCAATGGATGTGAGCAAATTCAGAACATGGTGAATGAGGCCCCCTAACCTCAAAAATGAAAGAATTAAAGGGGACCCTAACTAAGGCCATGAGAAGTCAGTTAGCTGCACTGTTGGAGACTACTATCGAGGCATCTACTAGTACCAAGAAGCTAAAGGATAAAGGAAAGGCTAAGGTAGGTGAGGTAGATTTTGATAAAGAAAAGGCGGTGACTGATGATAATGAAGTCTGGGATACATACCTCCAAGACCAACAAGAAAAGAAGATAGAAATAAAGGTTGAATATGCTAATGTTGAAAAATTAATTTCTGACTTGGAAAAGAAATTTGAAAAGAAGTTGAAAACAGAAGAACTATCAAAGGTGGACAAGTTGTTTGAGGATGATAAAGGAATCACTTACAAATTCAAGATGACTCCTTTTGCTAAGTTTGATGTAACAGAAAATCTGTGAGCTAAGATTTTTACCCACACTCCTGGTGGTATAGTTCTTGCGACTTTGGCACTGTTATGGAACACGGACCTAAGACTAGAGAATTGGAGTCCCCCCTTGGACAGGCTGGGAAGATAGAAAAGGGTGGATGACTTGATTCTTGAAGAATCCCTAACCTCTACTGGGTTCAAAAAGTTGGCTATACATGGGGAAGGTGAGAAGTGACCCAACATCCCCATAACACTCAATTTATTAGAATTGACCTCCTTTTTAGGTCTAAATATTGTTAAAATTTTGAATTATTATGATATTATTCATATTACAAACAATTAAAAGTAAATAAAAAAAAGACAAATCATATAACTAAAATAATAAAATGGGCACCCATATGAGATGGAAACATGCCCTTACAAATGTCTAAAATACAAGTAAAGTAAGATGAAACACACACGAAAGAGTGAAAACATGTCTCTTACATTAATCCCTAAATATAAATTAAATAAAAGAAGAAAATTAAATCACCAAGGCACCCACAAAGTGAAAACATGTCTTTCACAACCTAAAAATCTAAATAATAAAATTTGCAATCCACAGACATGTAAATAATCATCATGCAAAGAATTGTAAAATTAGGGCTTAATTAAAGGGAAATTAAGATTAATCACAAAAATTGTAATCTATAAGTAAATCATAATATTAACCCATTAATGAAATAAAGTACGCAATGCATATGGCGGTCCTACTAGCCAGTTAGCAGACGGGGGTCAAGGGGTTCGGGGGATCAGGGGTAGCGCCCCCGAAATGTAAACGATTTATCATACTCATTGAATGAGTTGATGTTTCCAAAATATAAATTAAGATTTTAAATCATAATTTAGGGTTTAAACCTAAAACAAGGGCTTAACATGCAAAATTAGTTTTTACAATACAATTAGGGTATTAGTAATGGAATTAGGGTTTTAACATGCAATTAAGGTTTAATCATCCAACTTAGTGTTTTGATTTTCCAGTTAGGGTTTTCATATTTAATCAAACAAGATCAAGCAAAGTGAAACAAATTTACAAAATTACAGGAAAAGCAAAGATGTTAGTTTATTAAATTAAATAAATAAGAGTATAGAAAATCATGCCTTCTTTTGTCAGTTCCACCAAAATATTAATGCTGAATCAAGTTTAGCAATTTGAGTTGCATGATTTCTTTTAGCCTTTGATAGTCTGAATAAGCTGGAGTTTAGTTGAACAACTTGGTTCCAAGTCTCTATGTTTGCTTTCTACCTCTCTAGTGTTCTATGTGTTTAGGGTCACTATCGGTTTCTTTCTTTGTTTCTGAGTTGATATTGCTAATTCTTAATTACTACTTCTTTTTGCTTTTAATTGCTTAATTGCTACTACCTGATCCCCTTTTTCATAGCTCATTGCTTCATATTTATAAGCCAAATCAGGGTAAACAAAACCAGCTAATCACTCCTACCCTATTAAAAAAGCTTATTATTATTTGAGTGTATTTGAATTCTAACATAATTAGGACACTTAAAATTGAATTTAACTGAATCAAGCTGAGATTAGGTCCTCATGGCAAATTGGCCCATGAATTTGACTTTTAACTTCAGACTAGCTTGGTTTGGGCTTTTAAGCTCAGACCGAAGTTAGTTTAAGCTTTTAAAATTGGACCAGACTTATTTCAAGCTTTTAAAATTAAACCGAGCTAGGTTTAAGCTTCTAAAATTGGACCTGACTATGTTTAAGCTTCTTAGATTTGACCTGGCCCTTTTTAATTAGAACTAAGCTCATTCAGAGCCAAAATTAAGGGTTTACAAAATCCCCATTTGCATGTCAACAGTATATCGCTGCCATGCAGTCTGCTAGAGCTACTAAGGCTTAAACCTTGAGATATTTCATGCTTTCTTTGAATCCTATTGTGCAAAGCTGGTTCAATACCTTGGAGGAAAACACCTAAAAGAGCCTTCACACTATAAACTTTTCTTGGAACTTTAGATAGTTGGAAGCATGAAAAGATAGAGCTTTAAATGTTCTCCCATCTTCTTGGAGTTAATCTGGATCTTAATTGGGAAAGTCTTTGCCCTTACAAAAAGGTTGATACCCACATTCCTTTTCTTTCTTCTTTTCCCTTTTCTTTCTCTTACTCTTTCTTACTCCTTCTTTCTTTGAGCATTTTATCCTTTTGTCCTTCTTTCCTGTAGGACTGTCAAGTACAGGACTTTCAAAAACTGGATGACCTTTCTCCTTTTTCTTTAATTTTGATTGAATCTTTGGTTGGGTTGGACCAATTCAAGTCAAACTGTCCTTATGGAAGTCTTTTGCTGCTTTAGGTAAAAGAGAACTTGGTTGGCTTTCTGAACCATTTTGGGTTTTATTTTATCTTTTTTATCTTTTTTTTCTTCTTTTTTTGTTTTTTTTGTTCTAGCTCTAAAAGTTTTATCTTATTTGTAGCAACTTGGATTTATAATGGATGAGTGGAGTGACATAAATCTTCTTTAACAGGGATAAATCATTTGTTACTCCGATGTTATCTTGATAGATTGGAGATATTAGGTGAATTTCAACTACTCTTATGGTCTTGAGAACATCAACTATCCTTACAGTTTTGGCTATGCATTCCATTCTTTGATCTTCTTGCCTCTTCACCTTAGTGATCATAAGACTTGTCAAAAGTCTAACAACAGCTTAGGGCAAGTCAATGGGCTTATAAGTCAATGAAAAGTAAGCTAAAATTCTATGAAGGCTCAAAGGGACAACTAGGGATTGATATTTAATAGGGTGGATACTAGTTATTGGCTCGTCAAACAATGCCTAGATCATTTCTCTTTTAAAAAAGCAGAGTTCAATTTCACCTTGAAAATTTGTCAAAGCATGTTCTAAGATTGACTATAACTTAGACAAAGGTAATTATGCAGGAGCCCTCTCTAAGTAAGCATACACAACTCAATGCTATAGAATAATTTTCTCACCTAGTAAAGCTATTTGAATCATGATGCATAGATATGCTAATTTATAAATATCAAGTTAGATTCATCATCGGTTGAGCACCAACATGAATAAAGACCAACAAAAATTTTGATGAAAGTAGTTTATTCAAACAACTTTAAATTTGAAAAATACGATTATTCCATAAAACACCAAATAAAGAAAATAAAATAAAATAAATAAACAAGACAAGGGAAGTTTATTGAGTTAAGCTTCTTCTCCTTTCACATCATTAATATTCCCATCTTAAAAGGAGGATAAGACAAGATCTTCCTCCAATCCTCCTCCTACCATGAAAGTTGCTGGTGGTGGCACTCTGTTGAACCTAGGCAGAGGATTGCTTTTGGTATTGGGCTTATCCGGCTCGGGTAGCTTACCACTGTCAATCAAATCTTAGATCTTGTGTCTTAGACGAGCACATTTATTCATCTCATACCCTTGCATTTGATGAAATTGACAGAAGGCCTCGGCATTGAAATTTGGTGGCAGAGGATGATGTAGCGATCGAGGAGCCAATGGTTGTAACAATCCTTTCTTCTGTAGCTTGTTGAAACCCCAAGATAAAGGTTTTCCCAACTCTGAGAACTGTCTTTTATTTCCTTGACCAGTTGCATTAACATCAACTTCCTTTTATGTGTTTTAATTACCCGACTGGTAGTTCCCTTTCTCATTCCTTATTGCCGAAAAGCGGTTCTTCTCCCTTTCCCATTTTTCAATTTGTAGACTAGCTTGGAGAAGGCCCTTGAAATCTTGAATAAGCATATGAGACATCCTTTCACAAAGGCTAGGTAACACTCCTCTCACAATCATTCTAATTTGATCGGATTCATCAGGCCTTCTCTTGAGCAATGCAGCCTTATTTCTCCACCTCTACATATAGTCCATAAAGTTTTCATTCGGCTTTTGTCTAATGGACTCCACCTCCATTAGAGTAACTTCCAATTCAGTATTGTATCCATATTGTTGGATAAAGGCCTTGTATAGCAAATCCCAGCTCTTTTGTGTGCCATCATCTAAGGTATTGAACCAATTTTAGATAATAGGATCCAATGAGAGCATGAAGTACCTTAGAGTTTGAGCCTTATTAGCTCGAGAAGACTGCATAACATTGATATACTGCTTCACATGGAGGTGAGGATTTTCGGTTCCATTAAACTTTGCAAAGGATGGCATCTTGAACTTGTACGGAACCTCTTCATCTAGCTCAAATAATTTGTCAACCTCGAACATTTCTTCAATTTTTAGCTTCTTTTCAAACTTCTTTTTTAGATCAGTAATCATCTTTTCAACATCTAAAGTTTCAGTTTTCTCCACAGCTGATGTTTCAACAATCTTCGGCTCTTTCATCTTGTCTTGAGGATCTTGGAAGTATTGAGCCCAATCGTCATCATCATCAATGATCACCTTATCATCATCAAAAGCCACTTCACCAACATTAGCCTTCCCTTTATCTTTCTTGGTGCTTGCGGATGCTTCGGCATTGTTCCAAAACATTGTAGTCATTTGATTCTTCATGATCTTGGCTAGGGCCCCCTTCAGTTCTTCCATTTTAGCATTGAGGGCGTCGTCCACCATTCTTTGAATTTGTTTGGGCTCTATTGCCTTTGGTGAAAAAGTAATTGTGCTGCTGCTAGATTCTTCATCTCCGGCATACGTCGGATTATCGTAAGCTTTTTGTAATACCCTAATTTTTTATATACTTTAGAATAGTAGTTATGAGAGAGTATGTTGGTGAAATAGGTAAAGAAAATATAATAAGAGATACATGTGTATCAAGGATGTTATATATATATATATATTGTATTTGAAATATATGGGAATATAAATACAATATATAAGACATATACATATATCAACATATACACCATATATACATGATGTATGCATTGGTGTAGGAAAAGTAAATTTTAAATAAATAATTAATAATAATAATAATGATAATAATGACAAGAGAAAGGAGAAATGAAAGTCAAAAGAAGGACAAATATTATTGGTGGAAAAAAATTAGGTGGAAATAATTATATTATTATATATATATATATAAGATAAGGATGAAGATTTAAAAGGGAGCTTTCTCTACTTTCTTTCTTTCTTCTTCTTCTTCCTCTATGAACGTGGGAATAGAGAGAGAGAGAGAGAGAGAAGAGTTTGATTTTGTTCATATATACACCAAATTCATAAGAGTCTTAAGAGTGGATATTGAAGATTTGGCAAAGAATTCAAGTGCTCTTTTCCTTGAGTTGATTTTTATAGATTTTGAGTTTATATGTGATATGGTTAGTGAGAGAAAGTGATGATTAATTGAATATTATGATGATAATGAAATATTGAAGTATATATATGTTGAATTGGTGCTTAGATAATGAAAATATAATTATTTGTGAGGTTGATGATGAGTAGTTGAAACTGAGGAATAAGGGTGATAAGGAAAAGAGTATGGGTTTAGTATAAATGAGTTGGGAATTGAGTAAATTGATACATGGATGATTCTATAAATGAATTATAAAATGATTATTATTATGATATGTTGGAGTAATATAAGTGTTGAATTGATAGGTGAATTATGAATATAAACTAAGTTGATGATTAAGGGTGTTGTAGTATTGATTTTGGAATGATTGTGTTCATATGGTTGAGAGTTTGAAATATAGAACTTTTGCCTAACACAGCCAGTGACACGGCAATGTCGTTGGGTGTGTCAACGGTGCTGAGTTTAACGTTGATGACACGACCATAAACACAGCCATGTCTCTGGACATGTCCTGGCTACTTTGAGATAAGATAATTGACACGGCCATGAACACGCCCGTATTATTAGGTGTGTCAATGTTTCTGTAAGGCAGAATGAATGATATGGGCAGTGACACGCCCATGTCATTGGACGTGTCAATGCTTCTGTATGAATGAGTTAATGACATGGTCATTAACACGCCCGAGTTGTTGGCCGTGTCACTTGAGAATAACTCTTTTTGTTATTTTTCATTTGTAATTTCTATTTAAATGATTTGAATGTTAAGAATGCCTTAGAATGTGATACTAAATGGTTGTTTATGATCACATTTTGTATAGGCATTGAGAGAGAGTAGTTTGCCAAACCTTAGTGTGCAAGGGTAACTTAGAAGAGAAGGTTAGAGGAAGTTTTAAAGCTTATTTTGGAGTGTTTCATAAGGTAAGTACAAATTTGGAATAATTGCTTATATTTGCATGGCATTTGGACTTAACACATTTGGTTGAAAAATGTGTTAAGTTACTTACTACATTGTTGGTGCATGAGTAATATGCTATGATTTGTTTGATGTTACAAATGCATTATATGTAATGTGAACTATGTGCAAAATATGATAATGATTCAAAACGTATGGGTAATGTAATTTGTTATGTATAAATTAAAGATGGTATGTAAAGACATTGGTGATGACTATATTAATATAAATGAGATAATTGAGGCATTGTGCCTAGCTTGATCTTGAGATAATGAGAAAAATATTGATAATGGAATTATAAAAGAATTGTGTGCCTAGTATGTTATTCAATTTTCAGAGTTTTGTATTTGGTGGCATGCCTAAAACATAACAGTCCCTTGAAGCTGGGTTAGGCTTGGTCCTTGAAGCTGGGTTGGGCTTTGTCCTTGAAGCCTAGTTGGGTTTTACATAATGTAGCAGACCCTTGAAGCTAGGTTGGGCTTAGTCCTTGAAGCCTAGTTGGGATGTTACATATGTGGTGATCCTCATTATGATTATGATTTGCCTTCGGCGCTAAACACATGATGTCATCTTGGACCAAATCAGTAACTCTGGGATTTGAATAGCATATTAGATTCTTTTGGGCCCATGCTTGTGTTTGTTTATATATGAATTATGGAATAATTGAACAATGCATTAAGATATAATGTTATAAGATATATGATGGTGATCATGGAATGATATGATCATAATACATAAACAAATTACTGAAAAGGAATGTGGCTTAAGAAAATATGCTAAATGATGAGAAATGAATTGTTGAAAGACTTGAGCAGAGCTAAGTCTTGATATTGAAAATGAGATTATGGAAATATAATGTGATGTGTAATATCTATATGGATGTGAAAATTGTGTGTATTGTTTCATGAATATTATGATAAACCATCGAATTGTGACTAATGTTAAAGATATATATATAAATTATGAAATTTGTGAAAAGTTATGGAAAGTGCATTGAAAATGGAAAAACATGATATGATTATGATGATAAATGATGTTAGTATGTGAGTATGAATTTTTGTAATGTATGTATATAATATTTATTTGTCCTACTAAGCTTTCGAGCTTAGTGCGGTTGTGTAAATCGTGCAGGTGAGTAGATGATTGATCTGGGAGTCAAATAGTTGTAACACGAGAAGAGTAAGAGTATTTCAAGACCAATAGAAGGTGGTGCATACATGTATAATTTTATTATGTTGTATTTTGATAAAAATGTATATGTACATAAGTGAATTTTGGAAAAGATAATGTAATTTATATATATGTATTATAATCAAAAGTATAATGATTTTGTAAATATTCTTTAATTAAAATTGTATCATTGTTATGGAACTAAGGTAAGGTATTTAAATAATACTGAAACTTGACATCCTTATATTTTATATACGTATTGTATGCATACAGGGTATATGTATAGTACTTATATAGAGTATATGGGTGTTACAATTATTTTGGTATTAGAGCTTAGGTTTGAGATTCTCAGCCTAAGGAGATTTAAAAAAAAAAGAGATGGAAATTTTTGAAAAATGAAAGTTGTGATACATGCATATCCACTAACACCTAGGTTGGTCTCGGATGTGGCATTATGTGAATTGTGATGTGATATATTTGAATTACATGAGTTGGATGATAGTGTGTGAATGAGGCTTTACATGAAAGTAAAGCTAGAGAAAGAAATGATATGAAAAAAATTTGTATAAATTTAATTGATAAATTAAAGAATTGGAGTTTACTTAAGTAAAACTAATTTTGAAATTATTGGTTATTGAAATGTGTATGTGAAATAGGTTATAAGAGAATGAATATGAGAATAATGTTGGAAATGAGTTTTAAAAAACCATCAAGATTTAAGTAAGTACCTCCTCTCTAAAGCTTGGTTCTCTTTCTAATAAAACTATGTTTGGATTGCTAGAGAAAGAAAATATTGTTTGATTGTTAAAATGGGTAGATATGATATTAAAATGAAGAGAGTATGGGGCAATATTGGGTTGGTTGATTGATATGGACAAGGTGTGAAAATTTAGGGTTTGGTTATGTAAAGTTAATGTTTTTAAAAATAGATGATGTTGGTTAATGTGAGGAGATATATTAGTGTTATTTAAAGCAAATATTGTGATTTTAATGTTAGAAATGTGATATGCTTGAGTGCTGTTAAAGCTCATGTTAATGGTAGTAATATGTGAAATTTGAATTTTTGAAATGGGCTTTTATAATTGTGAAAATGATGTGTTTTGATGTTATATTACTATATAAATAATGTTTTTAAAGTTAAATATTAAAAAAAATAATGAGATTAGTAAATTGAAGTTTAAGTAAAGTAGTAAGTTGAGAGTTTAGAGTTTTAATGAAATTTTAATGAGGATTACTCAGATACTAATAGTGTAATGTATATTAAGCATATGAGCTATTTTGAATGAATAATATTGCTTATGAAAGTACTATGTAATGTGTAATGTGATTGATAATATAAAAATTTATTATGAAATAAAGGGAAATAATTAAGCAAGTGAAAATGAGTTACTTTAGGTAAATGGATCATAAATGATGAAAATGGATATGAAGGGTATGATAAATGCATAAAAAAAAAGTTAATTATGTTGTGGTCAGAGTATATATATATGTTGAGTTGATGAATAACCTAAGTCATGTCAAAAGAATGAGAAATGATAATGTTCATTGAAATGTGATAAATGTTAAATTTGTATAGATTGTATGTAAAAGAGGAATTAAGTATAATTGTATGATTATGTGTACACATGTATAAGATATGTGAGATGAGTTTTTCATTATGAATGCAATTGTAATATGTAAGAAAATGTGGAAAGTAAGTCACATTATGAATGTGACTTATGAATGTGTATGTGGATGGTTAAAAAAAATATTATTGTGTGTTTGTTATCTTATACAATTACTTGTTTAGTGATATTGAAAATGATATTGCATGTATTAGTAGACCTAAGAGAGATTCGGTCTTGACTTGCGCAGAGCTAGGCTATGTGATGAAATTGAGAGTGAGAATAGACTCGAGTAACATTGGACGGTGAAATTGTTATTGTAATAACTAAACTTGATGATTGTATAATGTTATGGGCCCAAAGTATTTGCGTGTGGAAATGTTCTATGTATATGTGTATAATAAGAGATTGTAAGGAAAAAGGGAAGTATAATGAATGAAATTTTTTGTAAGAGATAGATTAGAAATGGAGTAATAAATGGAAATTGTGTAAAATTTGCATATGATCGAATGTATATATGTAATGGATGTTAATGATAATATTGTTGAAACATGAGTTAGGCTAATGATGATCAAGTGATCAAGAGTAAATTACTTTGAAACAGAGTTGAAATGTGTTAACTCTTTGTGTAGAAAAAGTTTAGAGAATGAATATGTGATCTTTGCGATACAAACTTAGCATTGTGATTGGAAATGTTTGAAGAAGAATGATAGAGGGGCAGTATTGATTTATAAGCCACAGGCGTGACTATTAATATGCCATGGCTCTATGATTTGTTTAGTATATTGGCCGATTAGTTTTGTTATCCACGGACATGGGCCTGAGATGACATGACCGTAGGTTAGTTTTGGTGAGATTGATAGTTATGCTTCAAAAAACATGGTCAAGATTTATGGTTTGTATAGTTGTATCTTACAATTTTAAGTTAGAAATTTGTTTATAATTATAGAAAGTATGAAAAGAGAAGAGAATTTTGAAAATGTAATGAGTTATGGATAATGTGATAGGAAAGTGATTATGTAAGTATTGTAATGGTATGAAAATGTAAGGAGATGATAAATGGGAGAAATTACAAAATGTGATTGAGAGTTATATTAATTATGTTCAAAAATGGGATAATGTGAATAAGTTGATGGAAATGATGTTTAAGTAAATGAACTATGGGTAATGAATATGGTATGAGATAATCATGAGAATTATGTGGAAGTTGTATAGAGATAATAGAAAAAAAATATGAATATTGAAAAATAATTTGAAGTGATTTGTTATAAATAATCATTAATTTTAGAAAATTGAAATGATGGATCCAAAGAGACCAGAATTTGAATATAAGTTTGGCCTAATAGAGTTAGGTCATATATTGAAATATAATGATAAGTTTAAATAAGTTAATTGTTGGCTTGAATTGAATACGGTTGCAACGTTGGTATACTATGATAGTTAGATCAATTGATCTAGATTTCGCTAAGGTTGCGAATCAATTTTAAGATTTAATATGTATAGTTGTATTAAGAGAGTGAGAGATATATGATACTGTATATTATATAATATTCTGATAATTGTATGGATATGAAATGAGTTAAGGTATATCAATTGTAAATGTTTATAAAAGGAAAAAGGTTGATTATCAGTAAAGTAAGTTTAAAGGCATTGTATTAATGTTAATGATAAGTTAAGAACATGTTAAAAAAAGGAATTTAGTGTATCAAAAATAAGAAAATTATTATCAATTAAGGTTTGACAAGTGTCTATTTATAAATATAAGAAAGAGATAGATAAACAATGATACAATTCTGAAAATGACTTTGGTGACGGGATAGTCAGTGTTAAGATATAATTCAATAACCTTTAAATTTAAGGTTAAGAGAGTATATTTAGAAAATGATGAAGTGATAAAATATCTTAAGCATAATAGATAGGTGAGGTATATATACTAATAAGATGAACTGATTATTGTCTAATGATAATTTGATTGGTAATGTAATGAGTTATCATTATTGCTTTGTTTAGAAAATAAATAAATAAATATATATAATGATGAGTTACGAAATTAGGAGAAGATGATTGACCCTAAGGGGGAGAGTAGAGGTTATGTGATTTGATGAAATAATGATTTAATAATATGATTAACTTCATATGAAATTTTAAGATGGTATTTTGTTAAAGATGGATTATTACCATACTGGACAATTTTGAGGACGAAATTATTTAAGGGGGAGAGAATTATAATACCCCAATTTTTGATATACTTTGGAATATTAGTTATGAGAGAGTATGTTGGTGAAATAGGTAAAGAAAATATAATAAGAGATAGATGTGTATGAAGGATGTTATATATCTATATATTGTATTTGAAATATATGGGAAATATAAATACAATATATAAGACATATACATATATCAACATATACACCATATATACATGATGTATACATTGGTGTAGAAAAAGTAAATTTTAAATAATTAATAATAATAATAATAATAATAATAATAATAATAATAATAATAATAATAATAATAATGATAAGAGAAAGGAGAAATGAAAGTCAAAAGAAGGACAAATATTATTGGTGGAAAAAAATTAGGTGGAAATAATTATATTATTTTATATATATATAAGATAAGGATGAAAATTTAAAAGGGAGATTTCTCTCTCTCTTTCTTTCTTTCTTCTTCTTCTTCTTCCTCTTTGAACATGGGAATAGAGAGAGAGAGACAGAGAGAGAGAAGAGTTTGATTTTGTTCAAATATACACCAAATTCATAAGAGTCTTAAGAGAATTAAAGGTGGATATTGAAGATTTGGCAAAGAATTCAAGTAAGTGCTCTTTTCCTTGAGTTGATTTTTATAGATTTTGAGTTTATATGTGATATGGTTAGTGAGTGAAAGTGATGATTAATTGAATATTATGGTGATAATGAAATATTGAAGTATATATATATATATATATGTTGAAATGGAGCTTAGATGATGAAAATATAATTATTTGTGAGGATGATGATGAGTAGTTGAAACTGAGGAATAAGAGTGATAAGGAAAAGAGTATGGGTTTAGTATAAATGAGTTGGGAATTGAGTAAATTGATACATGGATGACTCTATAAATGAATTATAAAATGATTATTATTATGATATGTTGGAGTTAAATAAGTGTTGAATTGATAGGTGAATTATGAATATAAACTAAGTTGATGATTAAGGGTGTTGTAGTATTGATTTTGGATTGATTGTGTTCATATGGTTGAGAGTTCAAAATACATAACTTTTGCCAGACACGGCCAGTGACATGGCCATGTCATTGGGCATGTCAATGGTGCTGAGTTTAACGTTGATGACGCGACTATAAACACGGCCATGTCTCAGGACATGTCGTGGCTACTGTGAGATAAGATAATTGACACGACCATGAACACGCCCGTGTTGCTGGGCGTGTCAATGTTTCTGTAAGGCAGAATGAATGACACGAGCAGTGACACACCCATGTCATTGGACGTGTCAATGCTTCTGTATGAATGAGTTAATGACACGATCATTAACACGCCCGTGTTGTTGGGCGTGTCACTTGAGAATAACTCTTTTTGTTATTTTTCATTTGTAATTCCTATTTAAATGATTTGAATGTTAAGAATTCCTTAGAATGTGATACTAAATGGTTATTTATGATCACATTTGGTATAGGCATTGAGAGAGAGTAGTTTTCCCAACCTTAGTATTGAAGGGAAATTTGGAAGAGAAGGTCAGAGGAAGTTTTAAAGCTTATTTTGGAGTGTTTCATAAGGTAAGTACAAACTTGGAATAATTGCTTATATTTGCATGGCATTTTGACTTAACACATTTGGTTGGAAAATGTGTTAAGTTACTTACTACATTATTGGTGCATGAGTAATATGTTATGATTTGTATGATGTTACAAATGCATTATATGTAATGTGAACTATGTGCAAAATATGATAATGACTCAAAACGTATAGGTAATGTAATTTGTTATGTATACATTAAAGATGGTATGTAAAGACATTGATGATGACTATATTGATATAAATGAGATAATTGAGGCATTGTGCCTAGCTTGATCTTGAGATAATAAGAAAGATATTGATAATGGAATTATAAAAGAATTGGGTGCCTAGTATGTTATTCAATTTTCAGAGTTTTGTGTTTGGTGGCATGCCTAAAATGTAACAGTCACTTGAAGTTGGGTTGGGCTTGGTCCTTGAAGCCTAGTTGGGTGTTACATGATGTAGCAAACCCTTGAAGCTGGGTTGGGCCTAGTCTTTGAAGCCTAGTTGGGATGTTACATATGAGGTAATCCTCATTGTGATTATAATTTGCCTTCGGGGCTGGACACATGATGTCATCTTGGACCAAAGCAGTAACTCTGGAATTTGAATAGCATATTAGATTCTTTTGGGCCCATGCTTGTGTTTGTTTATATGTGAATGTGAATTGTGGAATAATTGAACAATGCATTAAGATATAATGTTATGAGATATATGATGGTGATTATGGAATGATATGATCATAATACATAAACAAATTACTGAAAGGAATGTGGCTTAAGAAAATATGCTAAATGATGAGAAATGAATTGTTGAAAGACTTGAGCAGAGCTAAGTCTTGATATTGAAAATGAGATTATGGAAATATAATGTGATGTGTAATATGTATATGGATGTGAAAATTGTGTGTATTGTTTCATGAATATTATGATAAGTCATCGAATTGTGACTAATGTTAAAGATATATATAAATTATGAAATTTGTGAAAAGCTATGGAAAGTGCATTGAAAATGGAAAAACATGATAAGAATATGATGATAAATGATGTTAGTATGTGAGTATGAATTTTTGTAATGTATGTATACAATATTTATTTGTACTACTAAGCTTTCGAGCTTAGCGCGGTTGTGTAAATCGCGTAGGTGAGTAAATGATTGATCTGGGAGTCAAATAGCTGTGCCATGAGAAGAGTAAGAGTATTTTGAGACTAACTAGAAGGTGGTGCATACATGTACAATTTTATTATGCTGTATTTTGATAAAAATATATATGTACATAAGTGAATTTCGGAAAAGATAATGTAATTTATATATATGTATTATAACCAAAAGTATAATGATTTTGTAAATATTCTTTAATTAAAAATGTATCATTGTTATGGAACTAAGGTAAGGTATTTAAATAATATTGAAATGTGACATTCTTATATTTTATATACGTATTGTATGTGTACAGGGTATATATATAGTACTTATATAGAGTATATGGGTGTTACACTTTTGAACTGTCGTAATCTAGGGCTGTGAGCCAAAAAGGATTAATGATATGTGATGTGATGCATGTATGCATGTATGCACAAACAACAAACAAACAAGGATAAATAGGATGTTCCTTCCCACCTTATAACTTCCACATATGGATGGCGAGTCTCTTTTCCTAGGTAATATGGTTAACAAAATACCAACATGAGGTATCTTGTTTTCGAATAATTTCCTCGGACGTTTCAACCAATAGTTATATTTTTAAAAATGAAAATCAGTTCATGATAATTCCCATTAATTAGATTATAATCCATTCAACTAACTAAAGTAGCTTTGACGCTATATTGGATTAAAACTAAATTAAGAGGTTTATTATAAATAGATTTCTCACTTGAAAAAGTAACTAATGATTCATGCCACAAATAAGCCAATGATTAATAATTCTTAGTATAAACTAGGCTCACAATTGATTTTTGGTATTCCATAATTAACCTAAATATTCATAAGCTTTTTTAAAAATGTTATGAAATTAATTTTGTTTCTAAGCCCATTGTAAAAAGATTTTAGAAAAAATGAATTTTGGACTTTGTATTTGGGTCATGAGAAAAGAATTTTTGACTTGTTTTTTAGAAAAGTTTTATGTCCAAAGACCATCTTGAAAAGTTTTGAAAATAGCTTTGGGCTTTTGGACTTTAAAGAAAAATTTATTTTGAGCTTACAATGTACTTAGGTCATATTAGAAAAAGAACAAATCAAATAAGCCATGATTTAAACTAAGATAAATTAATCATAGTCAAACAACAAGCATTTTGAGTAAAAACCTAAGGAAAGTAACTAGGCCAATTACATGAGCTTTAGTCTTTGGGTTGAAAGGCTTAGGTTTCCATAGCAAGTATATACCAAAAGGTACAAGACTATGAGTGGTTATGCTATGCTTGATCTCCATACCTTGAGTGAAAGTATGGTATCCCTTACATAACACAACACGGGTGACACTCCTAACTCACACACATGATTCAATCTAATATGATATAATGGATAATATCATGATAAGAAAGAAAAAAAATAATACAAAGATCAACGGAATCAACTTCTCTTATCCCCAGTGGAGTCGCCACTGTGAGCGGAGATTTTGGCCCCCACTCCCGGTGGAATGATTCTTGCAACTTCTGCACTATTTAGGCTCAAGGCCTTAGAGAACACGGGCCCAAGCCCAGAGAAAATGGAGTCGCCACACGGACAGGCCGAGAAAAAAAAAGGGGATGGATGACTCGATTTTTAAGGAATTCCTAACCCCCTAATGGGTTTAAAAAGTTGGGTACGTGTGGGGAAGGTGAGAAATGGCCAGCACCCCCATAACGCTCGGTTCATTAGAACCGGCCTCCTTTTCAGGTCTTAATGTTATAAAATTCTTAAATATAATAATATTATCCATACTATATGCAATAATTAAAAGAAAACATCATTATATTAAAATCAAAGCAATGTTCAAACAAAACAAATAAATGGACACCCATCCAAGAATGGAAACATGTCCTTACATCATCCATAGCTAAAACTAAATAGAACACTCACCAAAAGGTGAAAACATGTCCTTTACATTGGTCCAAAATATAAAAATAAATTAAATTGTATAAAGATTAATAATGAGGTACCCAATCATGGAAACATACCTCTTACAATTTTAACAAATAATAATAAAAAATAAATAAATCATCCATCCATGATAAACAAATCAAATATTAAAATTAAATAAATCAATCATCAAAACATATAATAAACTATATAATCAAATTTAAAATTAAAATAAAGTAAATAAAGATACATATTTGGGTTTACATTTTGAAATAGGGATTCTAGGGTTTTTTAGGGTTTTTAGATAGAAAATTAGGATTTCAAACATGAAATATGATTTTATGGGTATTTGGAATCAAACTAGGATTTTGACTTGCAAAATAAATATTATTATTATTATTTTAAAAATATTAAACTACTGTGAAGGTATGGAATATAGAATTAATTATGATTTTAGGTTTTAAGAAAACAAAATTTAGGGTTGAAAGTTTTAAGAAGTGATTAGGGTTTGAGAAAACATATTGTGGTTTTGCAAAAGAAGGTTAGGGTTTTGAAAAATAAGGTTAGGGTTTTTAGTTTTAGAAATTAGGGTTTAGGTCATGGTTTTGGTTTTAGGATTTAGGTTTCATAAGTTAGGGTTTAAGGTTTAGAAAATAGGGTTTGGAATTTATGAAAATAAGATTAAGGTTTAGATGTTGGAAGAAATAAGCTACTGTGACAAATTTTATTAAATACTTAAATGAATCTACTGTTTATATGAAAAACTTTAATGAAGATGTTGTGGTATATTGGCTAAATAATCATGCACTTGAAAGAATTTAAGCTAACAGGTTACTGGACTCGTTTCATGTGAATAACAAAACAATATCATTAATTCATGATCCACATAAAGTGATAGGAATTCAATCTAAAGGGGTATGGCTTACTGAATTAATCTTAGACAAAGATCATATGTGTTCCATATTAAAAATTATCAAAAGAATATTATATTGAGTCAATCAAGAATGTACCGTCATTTGTTGGCTCTACCACAATTGTGCCGTTGGAATTCTGGTCGAGCAATACCAAGACAGTGTGTTCACTGCCTTTGTCAAGTTATGTGTCTTTGATATTTCTTTTTCTTTGTTTTATTTTCTTGCTTATAATTTTTCTGTTGATGCTTAGTTGGTAGGGTTTCTCTTAGAGTCCAAAATTCTGCTGTATTAGCCAAAAATATCAAAAAGTCTCCACACTCTCTCGGAAAGATTAAAATTCCAAAGTTTCTTTAAATAATTGCCACCCTTTGTCCGTGTGTTCAATATGATTATTTATACGAAAGCAAAAAGACCTAATCCTATTTTAATAAAGAAATACCAGCTGTTTAGGAAAAATTACAAAACCAGGTAAAACAAGGTTCGGTCAAAAATCTATAGCACGCGGACTACTTGGTCTGCGGCTTGGTGAACTGGGCAAGCCCAGTTACTATCTGTGGCGAAGTGCCTTACGGTGCACTGCCATGCATCGCTCGCCGATTCATCCAATTTTTTTATTTTTTTATTTTTTATTATTTTTATTATTAAAAATAACTATTAAATATTATAAAGATAAATATTATAAATAGTAAATAAAATAAATACTATAAAAATTATTTTGGACTGTTTAAAAATATCGGACTGGATTGAGTCAAAAATTAAGGGTCTACACCACTCCTTTTTATCTTCTCGACTCGTCCAAGTGGCAACTCCAATTCTTCAAGCTTAGGCTCATGTTCTCTAAGGCCTAAAGTGCTAAAGTCATAAGAACCATTCTATAGGGAGTGGGGGTAAAAATCTCCGCTCACACACTACTCTTCACTTTAGCCTTGAACTTGTAAGGATTGTCATTCATTTCTAGTGCCCTATACTCAACTCCTTTCTTTTTACTAGTGGCCCAATGTCCATTATCCTAAAAGACATTTTTTGCCTTACTGGTCTCTTGGTGCTTAGTGATGATTCTATTTGTCTCTTTCCTTACTCTCTTGCAAAAAGATCTGTTAATCCTATGCTCTCTAAAGGCAAGACTCCTCAGACTCTTCTTCTAACTATATGCAAGAAAGTAGAAGATATTGCTACTAGTCTGGCTCTTTTCTCCATAGGAATTACCTTAGCAGAAGATTATTACTCAATTCTAGATAAATAAGATTAAACTATAGACCTTACTTCTCTAGTAAAAATGGTGAGTCCACTTCCTCCTGCCATAAATCCTGTCGCCCCTACAGTAATTGAGTTAGCTAAGAACATTGTCATTTTTTGCCCATCAAAAGACATTATTTCCATGGCTCCTCTTGAAAGAGATGCTCTTTTAGCATCCTTGTCCATTCTTTTATCCTCTTTAACTAAAGAAGAATCGAAATAAGTAGTCACCAACTTAATTAAAGAAGCTAAGTCAATGTTTTCAGCTGTAGTTTCGACTATTAGAAAAAATTTCTTAGCTCTAGAAAGATTAAGCCAATCATGAAGCTGAAATACAACTTAAAAGGAATTGCAACTCACAAATTAATTCCTTGAAGTCTCAATTCCACAATCATGATGCCCAAACCAAAGAGCACTTGGCTACCATTGATAGTCTCAAGACTAAACAAAAAGAGATGCTGGTTGAGGGTCAGAGACTGGAGACTCAATTCCATCAGCATAAACAAAATGTTGATGCATTCAAATATTCACTCCAATCCCAAAAATATCATGCTTCCACCTTGACTAAATAATTATTTATTGCATAAGAAGCCATAGCACACCATAGCACCAAATGGGCTACTCTCCAATCAACTGATATTCACCCACTTTAGATGCAATAGTTTCTTTTATAACTTTTATGGCCATGATTTGGCCTGCTTAAGTACTGTATGAATTTTTTTTTTAAACTTTGGACATTAGTTGGCCTTTGTTGTATTTGTCAGTACTATGGGATGATTTCACTTGTTTTATTTCTAACTTTAATACTTCAATTTCTAGTGGCCATCTGGCTAACTAGCCAACTTTTGATTTTATTAAGCGTCATGTAATTACATAAGAAACAAGCCATAATTTGGGCTTACATTTTTTCACAGCATTAAAATAATAACAACAATAGCTATTTTAATTCCATCAGTTCACATATGGAAGGGTAATACTTCTTTAAATATTTTCCATTGATTACTCTTCGATGTGGTTCACCCTCTAAGCTTGCTAACTAGTAAGCATTCCCATTGAGCACTTTATAGATTTTAAAAGGACCTTCCCAATTAGGAGACCACTTTCCAAATTCTCTATCTTTCTTTCAAATGTAGATCCCCAACCTCAAAATGCTTCTTTTTCACTCTCTTATCATATGACTTTTTTATTCTCTTCTTTTGCACCAACATATGATTGAGTGTCTGCATTCTTGCTTCCTCTAGACCTTCTAACTCCATGGCCATTGCCTTTGTGAATTCAATTGGCACCAACTGATTCTGTAGTGCCGCCCTAAGTGAAGGAACTACAACTTCTATTAGTAGAACTGCATCATGTCCATAAACTAAAGAAAATGGATAAACCCCCCATGGCACTCCTTTTTGAGGTTCTATAAGCCCACAATATTTCTGATAAAATCCTATGCCAATCTCTAGGATTAACCTCCAGCATTTTCTCTAGAATATTTATAAGGATTTTATTGGATGCTTCAACCTACCCATTGGCCTGGGGATAATGAGGAGTAGAATTTATTAACTTTATACCATAATCCTTAGCAAAATCTTTCATCTCATCTCATGTAAACATCTTTCCTTGATTACTAGTTATGGTCCAAGGAATACCAAATCTATGAATGATATGCTCTTTGATGAATCATATAACATCCTGCTATTCTACTTTCTTCATTGGTACAACCTCCATCCACTTTGTAAAATAATCTATAGCCATAATCAAGAAACTATATCCCTTGAAAGAAGCTAGATATATTTTCCCAATTAAATCAATAGTCAAACCACGGAAAGGCCAAGGTTTGACTATTGCATGCATGTCTTTTGCTGGCACTCTTTGAATACTTTCATATTTCTGACATTGGTGACAACCCTTAGCACAAGTCATACAATCCTTTTAAATATATGGCCAAAAATAGCCATGCCTTCAGATTAACTATCTCATCTTCACCCCAACTTGGTGTACTCCATAGACTCTTTCTTGCACTTGCTTCATTACTTTAAAAGCCTCAGGTTGGGGTTAACATCTCAACAATAACCCATCTTACCCTTTCCTATATAATTCACCGTTTATTAGGACATAATTCAATGCTTGAATTTTAGTCTGATGCGAAGTTTTTCTACTGGAACATTCCAAATATGTTCTGATTTCTTACCTCTAATATCTAACAAAATTGAAATCCAGTGAAAAAGATTCCACTTGTATACATCTTTTGCTAATTAAAGGGTGATTTTTCCTTTGTGCCACAATCAACTTTTTTGTTAGCTCTTCAATCATCCTGAATCTTGATGCCACTTGAGCTAATTCATTTGCTTTCCAATTCTCCTCTTGTGAGATATGTATGAAGCCAACTTCTCTAAAGTTATTTATTAGATGAACTACTACAGTGAAGTATGAAGCTAAAAGTACATTGTTACACATGTATTCCCCAGCCACTTGCTATAGCACCAGTTGAGAATCTCCCATTATCATCACATTTTTAGCCTTAAATCTTACAGTATTTCCAAACTGATCATCAAGGCTTTATACACAACTTGATTATTAGTGCATTCAAATCCCAAGTTAAATGACAACATGGTTTTGACCCCATCTGGTGTTGTAATTACGACCCCAGCTGTAATATCTCAATGTGTGCCCTAGAAGTTTGGATACAATTGTTGTTTGTTTGAATTATGTGTATATGTTATGTTGATAAGAAAAGAAATTGAAAAGAGAATGTTTATGTATTGTTTAAAAAGGAAAGTAATGTGTAGAGAGAAAGTGTATATGTTGGGTATATTGTTATATATATAACATATACATTAGTCAAAAGGGATGGTCAATGGAAGAGGATATTTATGTGTGATATGTGAAATTACTTTAATGGGCATATAAGTGACAAAGGTTAAGTTAAATGGATGAGGGCATTTAAGTAATTGCTCATGTAGAATTGCTTGGTGGAGATTTAAAGAAGAAGAGAAGTTTGACTTGATTTTTATTTCTTCTCTTCTCATTTTTGGTGTGGCCGACTACCAAAGGAAAGAAGGAGGAAGAGAAGTGTTCTAAGTTCTAAACATCAATTTGATGGGAAAATCAAAGGATCAAGTTGGAGATTTGTGAAATTTCTTCAATTGAGGTAAGTACTCTCTTGTTTATTTTTGTTATTTTTGAAGTTATGTTTGAGGTGGGTGGTGATGTGTTGAGATTATGAATAGGTGTGTTTGAGATGAGTTTATAAGTGTTGAGATTGATTATAAGTTAAAAAGGTTGGATTGATGTTGGTTTTGGTTTGAAGATGATAAGTTAAGAGTGATGTTTGGTTTTAGGGCTTTTGAAATGGTAGATGATTAAATGGATTGTTAATGTATGGTTAATGTGAATATTGTGTTAAACATGCAAAATAAGTGTTAATGACTTTGATTACATCCATTTGAATGAGTTTATGTTGTGTATATTGTGTTTTTATTTAATCAAAAGAGAGTTGGCCAAAGTTAGGGTTTGAATACATGAGAGACACGGCCCAACCAAGGAAGAGACACGGCCAACCTAAAGTATTTTTGAGAGACACGGCCAAGTCAATGGAAATTTGGCCGTGTTGGGTGATTTTTGGAGAGGACACGGCCGTGTCCCTTGCCCATGTTGGCTTCTGTTGTTTTTGGTTGAGAGGCTTTTGGTTGAGAGACACAGCCACAAGCTTGGCCGTGTCCCTTGAGTGTGTTGGTTACTGTGTTTGGTTTTTGCTTTTCTTACATGATTGAGATTGAACCTACATTTGATGATGCATATGATACTAAATGAACAAGGTTATGTATTATATACATTGTGAATCTTGTGAATGGTAATGTGTTATATGAGTAATGTACTTTGTAATGTTATATCCATGATGCTATATGTAAAATGTGAAGGATATGATTAGGTAATTGATTATGTATAGCTTGATGGGAGTAGTTCTTGAAGGTGAAAGCTATAATGATCATCCAAAAAGGTATGTGCAATGCAATTTATTATGATAAATGTTTTAATAATGATTGAAATGAAATAGAGGGACATGTTGTTTAGATGACGATGAATTTAAGATACATGTGCAATGAAATTGATTAGGTATGCTTGAATGATGAAGTGTATAATATGAATTGAGATAAAATGTGATGTGAAGCCATTGTGTTTGGCTATGATGATATATGTATTATGTGAAGCCATTGTGATTGGCTATGATAATTCAAATGTGATGTGAAGCCATTGTGATTGGCTATGATGATTCAATTGAAAGACATAAGGCATGTTTGCCTAATTGATGATGAGAATTAAAAATGAAATTGATAAAATGAATTGTGTAGCTAATGTGTTATTCCATTTTCAGAGTTTGTTATTGGTGGCATGCCTAATAATAGTAACAATCTCTTGAAGTTAGGTTGGCTAAGGCCTTGAAGCCTAATTGAGATGTTACAACCCTTGAAGCTAGGTTGGATTGGTTCTTGAAGCCAAGTTGGGTTGATACTTAGCATGCTTTGTTCCCCTTGAAGCTTGGTTGAACCTAAATCCTTGAAGCCTAGTTGGCATAATGATAATGATAATGTGATAATAAAACCAAAGTATTAACTCTGAAAGTCGAATGGCATATTAGTGTCTTTTGGGCCCGAGTCTGTCTTTGTTGTCAATATGATATACAAATGTTGAAACAAGTGAGATCTATGGTTGACTTTGTTGGAAATGTGATTCATGATTGGTGAATTGTGAGTAATATAATATTATGAAGTATGTTGTGTAATGTGTGTATTGATATATTGATTGTGAGTGTTAGCAATGGATTATGATTGATGAATTGTGAATAAAACAATGTTATGAAGTATAATGTGTAATGTGTATATTGATATATTGATTGTGAGTATTAATGATGGATTGTGGTTGGTGATAATGATATGTATATTATAAATGGAATTAGTCGAGATATATGAAAGGTACAATTCAAAAGGAAAAACATGATAAGATATTAATGGTATATGAAAGTGATATTTCATTATATGTTAGAATTTCTATAATGTATGTTTATATTTTATATTTGTACTACTAAGCTTTTGGGCTTAGCGCGGATGTGTAATCGCACAGGTGATTAGGTGGAAGATATGAAGTCTTTCGTTATGCCACGAGAAGAGTAAGAGTTTGTCGAGACCAACTAGAGGGTGATGCATACATGTATAATTTTTAATTATGATGTATTTCTGACAAGAGTATATTTATATGTATAAATGAAGTTTGGATAAATATAAGATTATGATATATATGTAAGATCATTAAAAGTATAATAATTTTGTAATTGTTCTTTAAATTTATGTATTGTGGTTTGAACTCTGTTAAAGGTTTTAAAAATGTTTCGAAAAGTGACATCCTTATACTGTATATACTTACTGTATGTATACCAGGTGTATGTATAGTACTTATATGGAGTATCGGGGTGTTACACCAGCCCCAGCTGTTGTACTAGTACTAGATCCATCAACTTTAAAATCCATATATAAGTTTCCATAGAGAACATAGGCAGCTTGTCATTTTCACCTGGTTGCATTAAAGAAGGGTGTTCTACCAAGAAATTTGCCACCGCTTGGCCTTTTATCAATTTCTAAATAAAGTATACTAAAGAAAATTTTGCTAAAGCTAAAGCCCACTTCCTATTCTTCCTGTAATGAGAGGTCTATTTAGCATATATTTAATCAGATATGTGGTTGACACTACATATATTCTACTTCTAATAATGAAGTGACGAAGCTTCATGAATGAAAAAGATAAAGTTAAGCATAATTTCTCAATAGGAGAATATTTTACTTCTATAGTAATTACAAGCGACTAACATAATAGATAGCCTACTTTCTCCCCTAAAGATCATCTTGTGCCATTAAATATCAAATGGAATTATCAGCCATTGAGATATACATCTTCAAAGGATAACCTTCTCTAAGAGGCACTAATACTGGAGGATTCTTAAGATACTCCTTTATCTTTTCAAATGCTTCTTAGTGCTAAGAACCCTAAAAAAATTCTTAGACACTTCCATCTTCAATAATTTTGAGAAAACTTTAGTTCTACTAGTCAGATTGGAGATAAATCTCTTCAAATAGTTAATCTGGCCCAAAAAACTTTTTTAATTCTTTTTTATGCTGTGGAGGTTGTACTTCAATTATTGCCCTTATTTTATTTTTATCAACTTTCTTTGCATCTTCGATGCACCAAGAGTCCTAAGAAATTCTAGCTTGTACTCCAAATGTGCATTTCATTGGGTTTAGTTTCAATTTATGGATTCTTATTCTCTTAAAGCTTTTTTCTTAAATGATGGATATGGTCTTTAGCTTTCTTAGATTTAACAATTATGTCATCAATCTATACTTCCAAGAATTTCCCAATCATGTCATGAAATATAGAATTCATAGACCTTTGACATATTGTACTATAATTTTTAAACCCAAATGGCATTACCAACCATTAAAAAGTTCTAAATGAACCAGGACAACTGAATGCTATTTTGGAAATATCATCTTCTAAAATTAAAAATTGATTAAAACCAGAATATCTATCCATAAAAGATAACAATTCATTTTTAGAGACAGAATCTATCAACATATCCGCCACTAGCATAACATATATATCTTTTGGAGTAGCAACATTTAAATCTCTAAAATCCACATAAACCCTTAATTTTCCATTCTTTTTTACTACTGGTACAATATTAGAAAGCCAAGTTGCATACCCTGCAGGCCTAATGAATTTGGCCCACAATAATTTCTCTATTTCTTCTTCCACCTTAGCTTCCAAATTTGTAGACTTTCTTCTAGGTGGTTGCTAAAACAACTTGAAACCCAATTTCATTGGAAGATGGTGCTCTACCAGTTTTCTATCTAGCCCTGGCATATCTTCAGAGCTCCAAGTACCCTGCAAGCAATGAACTCACATATGTTACTTTAGGATCCTTTGATGTCCCCAAATTAATTTCTTCTAATGCATCCTAAGTTTTAAGTTGAACATCTTCAAACTTGCCAAGTGCTTGATCCAAATCTACAAATTGTATTTCCTCAACATCTGTTTCTTCTTGATCACCTAAACTTTCCATAACCTTCCATTTCATTTAATTCCTCATACATGGGCTGCAGATAACATTCCCACATGGAAGCTACAACTACTGCATATCCTTTTATGGTTCTCTTAATCATTCCAACTCCTCAATGATTGGCAGGCCCACTGGCCTAAAAGGCATTATTTAATAGGTTTCAGGAGAGTTTTAGATTGATCTTGTATTTACTGTTTGTCCTCATAAGACATATAAACCTCTCTGTTATTATCATTCTTCCTTTTACCTTTAAAACAAATAGGACTAAACTATTATTCATAGTACTTATGAGGCCTCGCCTGAGCACCGATCCGACCCACTAAGGAGCCAAAATGCTCATTTGGGCTTAGTCTCACATGATACTGGTACATACAGTCTCCAATCAGTCGATAAGCATAGGTTTAGAACCATCTTTTGTTTTGAAAAAATCTCCTTTTATTTTGAAAAGGGATTGTGGCTTTTATTTTGACCCATCAAAAAGAAAAATCTCCTTTTATTTTGAAAAGGGATGGCGGCTTTTATTTTGAAAAGCAAAGATTGGAGAGTCGCAATCTTAGTTTATTTTATTTGAGAAAAATTAAGGAAACACCCACTGATTTGACTCCATTAAAATTAAGTCAATTTTTAACCAAAAAAGTCACTAATCCAAAATCAATCACGATGGGTCCCAGGCTAAGTTTTCTAAACCAATTTTAACAAAAAAAAATGTTTTTCCCTCTTTGATCGATTTTAGTCTTTCTTTTGATTGCTTTAATGGAAAAATATGATTTTTTATAGATTGTGCCACAGATACATATGAATGACAATATATACAATGCATGCATATTTAATAAGGATGACATCGATAAATGCAGCACAAAATATTAGAATATTACAACTCCTTTAAAATAATAGTTCTAGGAGAGCTTCAACTTTAACTCTTATGGGTCCTAGGTTGAGCACAAATTCCTAAAGTAATGAAAAAACTCAAAGAAAAGTAAATGAAGAAAATAAGCACAATCTTCAGGGAGTCCATTTGTAAGACTCGCCAAACTTGCAAATGGAGCCTCAAAGTGAAGAAAATAATGGAAATATTGAAGATAATAATTAAGAACAATATATGAAAAATTAAAATGAAAGAGGGAGTTGGTCATGAATAAGGGGGCTCACCACTTAGTGATATTCTTAGTATATCTACTTATCCCATTTAAATGGAAATTAGAGCCATAAGTAGTTCTTGCCCTTTGATCGCAAAGAGCTTTGAGTTAACAAATTTTATGAGTTAATTAATTACCGACTTAAAAAAGAAAATTTTTGAGAGAAAACCTTACCTTGGGCAGGCACTTTTCTTAAAAATGGGTTGAAGAGTCTTGCCATTTTGATGCTCCACTTGCACGGAGAATGAACAAAATCAATTAATTATGGTTCAGAAAGTCTAAAATAATTAAAAGGAATTTGAATCTTAATTAATTTGCATCATAAATATATTTCAACAAAGTTTCGGGGTCAGAAAATCAGATATCTAATCAAGAGGATCAGACCCCTATTTATAAGAGTCCAAAATCAATATTGAGTCATAAGCAATGCAGACTAGCCGTAGGCTGCATGCCACAAATCTGGCTGGACACATACAACTGGTTGTGATGCCCGCGGCCTTCTTGCGGTCTGGCTGCGTGGTCACAAAATTATTTTTATTATTTTTATTATATATATATTATAATAATTAGTATATATAAATATATAATTTCTCCTTTTCCCAATTATATAGCCCAGGTGCGAAATTAAGGGTTCACAGCTGCCCTTATTACATTAATTTTAATATTTATATGATAGCATTAACCAAGTGAGAGTTGATAGAATGAACTTGATTTGCATGTCATCCTTTAATTTTCAGTATGTATTTGATCATGTTTAACATTGCATCATTTGGACCACCTTTTGTAGCAAAAGTTTATAAATAAGGGGAGGCGGGTCATTTGCCCACTTACTGCCCTTCTTACTCTTTCTCTTGGTGTCTTTCCATATTTATTCAAAATGTCAAAATCTTCTGCTTCGTCTCCCGAAGCCGCCGAGGCGTCAGTCATTAGAGACATGCTCGTGGATTCTTAGACTCACTCCTCACAAACTAGAGTCATGCAGTTATGTCATGTTCCCCTTTCTTTTTCTACAAAAATGAAATACCTTTGTCATTGCATTCTGAATTTAAATTAAATAATTTTGTTATTTATTATACCTTTAGCAATATACTCAATTTAAATTATGGAGAGGTCGTTCCAACCTGGGGAACCTCAACCTTCCCATGTGAGGGAATTACTACTTCCTACTGGCTTTATAAACCTTCTATCTCTTAACTATACCGAACCAGCCAATTATGACCTGCTGCAGGCACTAGTTGAGTGGTGGTGGAACACCACTAATCCCTTTCACTTTTCTTATGGTGAACTAATTGTGATTCCTCAAGATGTATATTTATTGACCAACATCCTATTTGGAACGCATCCTTTAGAAATGTTCCCGAAATTGAGGGGCATACCTGAAGAGTGGATTGTGGATTTGCTTGGTGCTATCCCATCTATTCTTGATGCTAGTGATCCTGTAGTTACCCAGACCTGGTTAAGAGGGCATATCAATTTCTTGCTAGCTAAACATGGTGATCTTAAAGACCACTCTATGCACATTGTGCCTAGTATAGTTTTGCTCTTGCTTGGATGCACTTTTTGGCATACCTGACATAATACCATTGACCTTTCCATTCTAATGAGTTTCGGAGATCCTACCCATCTTCACGAATACAATTGGGGTAGTGTTGTACTAGCCACTATGTATGAGGAGATGGGTTGACTGTTTTGAGGGCAGATTCACTATATTAGAGGAACCCATATTTTCTAGGAGGTTTGTATTCTTCACTCTCTCTTTTTTACCTTTATCAAATTTTGTAGCTATGGGCTTAGGAATATATACCTGATTTGGCGCCTAGCCTGGGAAGTCCACAATTTGACATCTTTCCTATGGGTCGTCGTTAGTCACTGAGTAATATGTCTCGATCTTGCAACCTGGATTTTTGAGTTTTGCGGGTTATCTACAACAATCTGATAACAAGTAATATAAGTATTTTTTTTACTTCATTTTGCTTTTCACATGTGAAATTGTGCTCCTTTAATGAAAGGTTTATCCTTTCTAATCCCAGTTTTCTATAACAAGTTATACTCTACTCTGACTATCGAGTAGTTTTCTGCTCACCAATGACCCAACAATACTAATTGGGTGAGTTTTTCATGAATCAAATTTTCATAAGGAGACTGGTCCCATGTGCTCCACCTGTAGATATGAAGCATGAGAGAAATGTTCTAGTTCACCCTCACTGTTATACTGGCCTCTTTGCCATCAACTTCACTCTCCATGAGCTGGACTTCTCTGATGTATTTCATTAAGATCAACTTGAGCAACCAATATCAGCATACTTTTCCTTCCTCCGAGGCTTCTCTACCCAAGACTAGTATGGGTGGGGCTAGCCGAGGCATATTTCATCAAAGAAGGGCTGGGGTCTCAGCAACCTCTAATTCTGAATTCACTACTCCCTTGCTAGGCAGTCCTTTTGCTAGTCCACAATCAATGTTTACCGGGACCTACCTTGTGTCTCCCGAGGGCATCCCCCCATACTACTTGTTAGGAAATTCCATCTCGTATGTTCTTGATGATAACAAGGTTAAAGCCATGGCTCTTGTGCCTCCAATCTCTGTCACTCCATTACTAGAAAATTATCATGAGGTTGATTTTTTCCTTCTTTTGCTTTTTGTGACTTTTCATTTTAGACTTTTACCCATCTCTTATTGCATTTTGCAGTGGCCTCAAGAATGGATTGATCATACCTACATGATGGCATGTCATTACCAGGCTTGTATTTCAACCACTCTAAATCAGCTATTATGGAGCATAGAGATAGACACCACTGTAGCTGGAGATAGATTTCTTTTCTTCCACATATTTTCTAGTCTATGGAAGATTTATCTTTTATGCTTAACAATGTACTATAATGCATATGATGTTATGGATGATTGTGCTGGGACAATATTCTTTTATAATTTTAAGTGTTCTGAACTTTATTATTATATTATCATCTTTCATTTCACTTTATTTTCATTTTTTCTTTTTTTTATTGTACTGGGACATTGCATCCTCAGGCCACGCGAACAGGGCCTACTACCTATATATAGTTCCTATTTTTGTTAACTTTTCCTAATATTCTAGGCCTTTTCTGAGAATTTTTAATAGACTGTGCAACCATGGAACCCTTTTTTAGCCATTCTCTATATCTATAGACCAATCATTTAGACAAAGTGGACAAAATTAATCTTATCATATATGGTATTGCACCAGCCATTACATTGAAAGGGGTGAAATTGGATAATGATTTTATTCAAGCTTGTCTGATATTTTGGGACCATATGGATCATGTATTTAGATTTAGGGCTATAATAGAGGAGATGTGCCCTACTTTTGAAGAGTTTAGTGCTATCTTAGGGTGTAACACTAAATCTGAACTAGTGATTCCTGAACACCGTATTAGTTATTTTCATGCCTTTTAGAACTTGTTCAACTTAAGTGATGTTGAGGCTTCACCCATAGTGAGATATGGTAAATGAATTTATGTCCACTTATTACTAAACTTTGAGAGGATATTGAGGATAAAGTGAAATAGAAATTACGCCTGAGGGCTTTGGTATTTGCCTGACTAGTGGTTTTGTATTCAGAGAACAGCCAAGTTGGTGCTTGATTAACTTTATTCCACTAATTTTGTAGATGAAGGATTCTTGTTCCATTGCTACACTTTTGCTAGCTAATACCATTATAAGTCTTGACAGAGCTTATACGGTCTAGGAGAATTGCTCTATGACTCCTATCCTTCTTCAGGTTCATTTTCTTTAATAAACATGTCTTCTTTCTTGCAGGTTTGGTTGAGGGATCATCTTCGTATTATGGCCATGCCATCTAGACTTCCTTATTCTCCCTTTGCTTACCAAGGTAGGAAATTCATTATTTACCATGATTCAAAGAGGACATGGAGCTCTTGGCCATTGGAGCTTGGCCCAAATGAGGTTTTGTGGCACTGCCCTTGGCCATTCTTTCATGGCCATGAGCTTTGGTTACATGGTTGTCTGCTTGCTGGGCTTGTCCATGTCAACATTCTATCCAGGAACTCAAATTCTCAGATAGATAGGTCATTCTCAAAAAGTTCCACCTAATTGGTATAGCTCATACTCCTACAGTCATTACCTCTGCTTTTATGAGAGCCATTTTGAATGGTTAGGCCTGAGGATTTCATGTTGTGTGGCCATCTAGGCTGATAGACACTATAGACTGGTATAAGGGTTAGTTTATTACCATGGTTTAGCCTAGAGAGAAGGTTCAACGATAAGCTTTGATTATCAAGATGGAGATGAGACTATTGATGAGACTACTTAGATTTTAGGACTTTTTGGTATACTGTTTAGGATGATACTAAAATTTGGCTTGGTCTTCAATTTTGGACACAGAAAATTTCATGGGAACCTTCTATGAGCATTATGGAATAAAGATCTTTTTTTTTATGCATTGCATGGGATGGGTGCTATATGAGGATTTGGATTGGACCCAAAGAGGGCTTCCTACGTATCTCTTTATTTTTGTTACTCTAATTTTTGCCTGAGTTGCCCTTTCGGGTTTTCAACTCATCAAGCCCTTTTTTTCAAAAATCAAGTCCACATAGTTCTATTGCAAATGTATTAAAGGAGTTCGGACAAAATATCTTTTCAGCTAATCCATGTTGCATGGGCTCAAAAATTCATTGTCATCTAAGTCTAAAAGTATTAATTCTCCTCTCGATAGGATCTTTTTAAGCAAGTACAGTCTAGTCTAATTGGGCCTAAATTTCCCTTTAGGGTCATATACTGGGATCTAGATTTCTTTTAGAACCAATTGCCTCTCTCACAATCCTTGATCTCTGATCCTTTTGTCATAATGTCTTACTATCTTTTGCTGATAACCCTATACCATATAAAAAGCAAGCATTCTTTTCTCATCAATATCCATTATTTGGTCATGATAGGCCCTAGACTATTCAACTTCATTGATCTGGCTCTCGCAGAGTGTTCGGGCATCTAACCTCTACTTCTATAAAAAAGAACTATCTCTATTCCAAATACCAAAGAATAAGGAGTTGCTGTAATATCCTCATATATGCCCTAGAAGTCTTGGTTATGATGTTTTTATTGTTGTTGTTGTTATATTGGATTGTATATATATGATAATTGCAAGAGAAAAGAAATTGGGAAAGAAAATAGGGTTTAGAGAGAATGGTATATGTTGTGTATATGTTGATATATATAACATATAAATGGGTCAAAGGAAGAGTCAAAGGAAAAGAGATATTTTTGTGTTGAGTGTGTAATTACTTAAATGGGCTTATATGAGACAAAAGGTGAGTTATATGGTTAAGGGTATTGAGGTAATTTACCTTTAGAAATCTCTTGGTGGAGATTAAAAGATGGAAAAGTGTTTGACTTGTGGCTATTTTGTTTTCTTTTCATTTTGGGTGCCGGTGATTGAAGGAGAGAAAGAGGAAGAGAAGTGTTCTTGATGCTAGAGTTCAATTGAAGAGGCAATCAAAGAGTTTGGTTAGAGATTTGTGAAATTTCTTCATCTAAGGTAAGAAATCTCTTGTTTTTCCTTTGTAAATTTTGAAGTTATGTTTAAAGTGAAGTGTGATTTGTTAATGTAATGATTTGGTGTATTTGATATGTGTTTGCAAGTGTTAGAATTGATTTAAAGTAAAAAAATTGGAATTGGTGTTGGTTTGGTTGTGATTATGGAAAAATAAGTGAAGATTGATAGTGGAAAATCAAGAGTAAAGTTTGAGTTAGGATTTTGAGATGGTTTGTGTTCAAATGTGTTGTTTAAGTGGTTATTGTGATGAATATGTGTTATGACATGAGTTATATCCATTTGAGTGAGTTTGTGTTGGGAATTATATGTTAAAATGCATTTGGAAGAGGGTTGGTTACATTTAGGGTTTATGCATGAGAGACACGTAATTTGGGGCGGTCGCCATTATTCAAGTGCGGTCGCGACTTAGGTCGGGCTTCTGGCCGCGAAACCTACTGTAATAATGTTTTATTTTTTGATTGTGAGGTGCGGTCGCGACTTAGGTCGGGCTTCTGGCCGCAAAACCTACTGTAATAAGGTTTTATCTTGTAATTGTATGGGGCGGTCGTATTCAGGTGAGGCGCGACCGCTAGAAAGGTTCTGTTCACCTTATTGGAAGCAATCTAATCCTACAACAAGATTTTCATATACATGTTATAATAGATCATCCATTTGAGTTGTCAAGGATCAAAATAGATATCATTTGTCTAACATCATTGTTGAATCATGAAATGTGAGATGATATGGAATTGATAATGCATATGATATTACATGAATAAGGTTATGTATTGTGTATTGTGAGGCTTGTGAATGGTGATGTGTATTATGAATAATGTACTTTGAAATGTGATACTAATAATGCTATATATACAATATGAATTGAGATATGAAATGCTATAAAGCCATTATGATTGGCTATGATGATATAATTGAATGATGTATGACATGTTTGCCTAATTGATGAGAAAGATTGATAAAGAGTTTGAAATAAGTGTATGTTTAATATGATATTCAGTTCAGAGTTCTGGTTTTTTTGGAGGCATGCCTATTTAATGAAAGTTAACAGTCTTGCCGGGTTGAGGATCTCTTCAAATTGAGTTGAATTGAGGTCCAAGAGACTGGGTCTGTTACACTATGATAATTGATATTATGAAATATTAGATTTGTAACAGTCTTGCCAGGTTGAGGATCTCCTCGAGTTAGATGAGTTGATGATCCAAGAGACTGGGTCTGTTACACTATCCATGGATAGAGATATATATGTATATGTTGCCTACGGGCGTGATAATGGTGTTTATGAACTGAAGCAGTAACTCTGAATTCTGAATATCGTATTAAATACTTGTTGGGCCCATAGGTGTCTAGGTTTTATGTATAACATAAATGTTGTTCTAATGTAATGAAATGTTAATATTACTTATATGATGAAACGGACTATTCACGGAATATTGTTTATTGAATATGATCTTTACTAATTGTGTGTGTATCATTGATGTTGATTTATTAATACAAATGTGAAACATTGCATTGCACTAAAGCATAACATTAGCATGAATTGTCTTACTAAGCCCTTGGCTTAGCGCGATAGTGTTTAATCGCGCAGGTAATAGAGTTGAACCCGAGAGCTCTTCTAGACCGAGTGAGAGTAGACATTGAAGAGTTGATTTTGGGAACTTAAAGATCAGAGGAGATTTGCCAATCATGTATAACTCTTTTATATTTTGTAAAGATTTTGTTTATATTGTAAATATATATATGTAATGATAAATAAGTACTCAAATGTTTTCATATGTGTAAATATTTTATAACTTCCGCTGTGTACTACTTAAATGTATTAATATATCTATAATGTATATTGAGAAAGATGATGGTATTATATAAAAATGTTTTGAATGTTGATGAAAAGTCGTAGCACTCCTATATTCGGTGCACATATGCTACATTGTGGTGTTGTAGTGTGTGTGTACTGGATGTGGGGGTGTTACAATTGTTTTGGTATCAGAGCCTAGGTTTGAGATTCTCAACCTAGGTAAAATGAAGAAAAAGACTATTTTGATTTTAAAAAAGTGGTTTTTGAATAAAATATATGTTGGGATTGGCAATCTCTGATCTTTAATAAGAAGTATTCTACTGTGTTTGCAGTGTTAGGTTGTGATGGATTCTCACTCACGTCAGTCGATTGAGGGTAGTGCCGAGAGTATTGCTCCTGCTGAGGGAGCTAGAGTTGATAGTGTTGAGGAGGCACCTGCTTCGGTGTCGGGTAGACCAGTTGGAGAGGAGGTTCCGCCAGCCTGGTTTAGACATATGATGGAAGTTATGAGGCAAGCACCAGTGCATCCAGTGCCACCACCCCCTCAGCCTGTGGTACCAGTGAGGCACTATGATAAACTAAGGAAGTATGGAGCGGAGGATTTCCTTGGTACTACTGATCCAGCTGTAGCAGAACAGTGGCTTGACAAAGTACAGAGGATTTTTATTCAGTTGCAAGCCACATCGGAGGAAAAGTTTGATTATGCAAGATCATTGCTACAGAAGGATGCATACGACTGGTGGAGGACAGTGCCCCATTCTATGGATGATCCACCGACCTTGTCATATGCGGATTTTCTGAGAGAGTTTGAATTGAAGTATACTCCTAGGGAGTACAAAGACATGAAGAAGATGGAGTTCTTAAGCTTGAAGCAAGATAGCAAGACGGTAACTGAGTATGAGGTTGAGTTTATCCGATTGAGCCAGTATGCTGGGGGCATTATAGCTGATGAGATAGATAGATGCAGGAGATTTGAGGAGGGATTGAGGCCCTCTATCATGTGTCTAGTGGCTGGATCTAGATATCACGATTTCTCCCAGCTAGTGGCAGCAGCTCGGAGTGTGGAGCGAGCTCAAGTTATTGCAGCTGCTTCAGAGGAAGAGGTTAGGGTTAGGAGGCCCCAGTTTGAGGCAGGGTCTTCTTCTGTTAAGAGAGGTAAAGGAAGCTTTGTTCCTAGAGTTAGTAGGAGTCAGAGGTCAACTGGTAGGTCAGTGCAGTTCCAGAGGCAGAGATTTAGACCTGCAGCTTCAGCGGCGAGTGCTCCAACCCCAGTGACTCAGAGATCCGCTCTACCTGTGTGTGCTCAGTGTGGTGGATCACATAGGGGTGCTTGTTGGAGGTATAGTGGGTCAGCTGTGTGCTTCAGATGTGGATCTCCTGAGCATTTTATTAGAGATTGTCCAGAGAGACAGGAGCGGATGTTAGTTGATACTGCAGCTTCTCGACCTAGTGTGAGGGGAGGTCGAGCAGGCAGAGGTAGCAGCCGGGGAGGCAGATCTAGGTTCAGTGCTAGAGGAGGTGCTACATCCAGGGAGAGTAGACCAGAGGAGGTTGGATCTTCCCAGAGGATGTATGTTATGCAGAGGCAGCCAGATGCATCGGCAGTCATAGCTGGTACTTTTTCTTTATTTGATACTTCAGTACTTGCTTTGATTGATCCGGGTTCCACACATTCTTATATTAGTGCATCTGTTTTGCCTGTGTCTGATATGCATGCTAAGTCCCTAGGATTTGATGTGTTGGTGACAAATCCGTTAGGGCATAGTGTGATTGTGAGTAAGGTGCACCGAGACAGTGCAGTGAGGGTGCAAGGTGAGGAGTTCCTTGGAGATTTGATTGAGATGCCATTTAAGGAATATGATGTGATCCTAGGTATGGATTGGCTATCTAGAAATGGAGCTGTGGTAGACTGTAAAAGGAAAATTGTTTCTTTGAGAACTGCTGATGGTAGAGAGGTGATAGTATCTAATGAGCAGGAACAGCTAGCCTCCTTATTTGTTTCAGTTGTTGCAGCCAGGAGGTTGATTAGAAAAGGGTGTGATGCTTATCTTGCTCATGTGATAGATACTAGAGTGAAGGGTTCTCCCATTGATAGTATTGCCACAGTTGCAGAGTTCCCAGATGTATTCCCAGAGGAGTTGCCAGGATTGCCTCCTGAGAGAGAGGTGGAGTTTGGTATTGAATTGTTGCCTGGTACCACTCCTATCTCTATTACTCCTTATAGAATGGCACCAGCAGAATTGAGGGAATTGAAAGTGCAATTACAGGAGTTGTTGGATAAAGGATTTATTCGCCCCAGTGTTTCTCCTTGGGGAGCTCCTGTGCTATTTGTGAAGAAGAAAGATAGTACTATGAGATTGTGCATCGATTATAGGCAATTGAACAAGGTGACTATTAAAAATAAATATCCTTTGCCTAGAATCGATGATCTCTTTGATCAATTGAAGGGTGCAGCTGTGTTTTCTAAAATTGATTTGAGATCTGGATACCATCAATTGAGAGTTAAAGCTGAAGACATTTCCAAGACCGCCTTTCGGACCAGGTATGGACATTATGAGTTTCTAGTTATGCCTTTTGGCTTGACGAATGCACCTGCAGCTTTTATGGATTTGACGAATAGGGTGTTCAGGCCCTATCTGGATCAGTTTGTAGTGGTCTTCATCGATGACATTCTGGTGTATTCGCGGAATGAAGAGGAACATGACAAGCATTTGCGGATTGCGTTGCAGATTTTGAGAGAGAAGCAGTTGTTTGCCAAATTGTCGAAGTGTGAGTTCTGGTTGGATCAAGTCGCTTTTCTCGGACATATTGTCTCAGCAGAAGGCATTAGAGTTGATCCGAGTAAAGTTGAAGCCATTTTAAATTGGAGTCCACCCAAGTCTGTGACAGAGGTTAGAAGTTTTCTGGGTTTGGCAGGCTATTACCGGCGGTTTGTGAAAGGGTTTTCTTTGATAGCTACTCCACTCACCAGATTACTTCGTAAGGGAGTGAGATTTGTGTGGACAGAGCAGTGTCAGGCTAGCTTTGAGCAGTTGAGAGATATGTTGACTCAAGCGCCTGTTCTTACTTTACCTGTTGAAAGCAAACCATATGTGATCTACAGTGATGCTTCACATAGTGGTTTGGGGTGTGTTCTGATGCAAGAAGGTAAAGTTATAGCTTATGCATCTCGACAGTTGAAACCGCATGAGCTTAACTATCCGACCCATGATTTGGAGCTAGCAGCCATTGTGTTTGCATTGAAGATTTGGCGACACTATCTGTTTGGGGAGAAATGTTTTATCTACACTGATCACAAAAGTTTGAAATATTTGGGTGTTCAAAAAGAGCTCAATCTTCGGCAGAGGAGACGGTTGGAATTGATTAAAGACTACGACTGTTTGATTGATTATCATCCAGGTAAAGCAAATGTTGTTGTTGATGCCTTGAGTCGGAAGTCTTTAGCTGGTTTAACTGTTTACTCGCTCTCGTTGCTTGTTGAGTTGAGAGCTTTGCATGCCAGTTTTGTACCTTGTGATGATGGTGCATTGTTGGCACAGTTGTTTTTGAAACCAGTTTTGTTAGATCAGATAAAAGAGTCTCAGTTGATTGATATGAAGATTCAGAAGATTATTTCAGATTGCAAGAATGGGAAGACTAGAGATTTTATTGTGAAAGGTGATGGGAGTCTCTGGTTTAAGAACCGATTGTGTGTACCCGATGATACTTTTTTGAAAAGAGTCATTTTAGAAGAAGCACATCAGTCAGTGTTTGCTATGCATCCGGGTAATACAAAGATGTATCATGATTTGAGACAACATTACTGGTGGATTGGTTTGAAGAGGGATATTGCAGATTTTGTGTCGAAATGTCTCACCTGTCAGAAGGTTAAAGCAGAGCATCAAGTTCCAACTGGATTACTACAACCATTATCAGTACCAGAATGGAAGTGGGATAGAGTGACGATGGATTTTGTGTCTGGGTTGCCATTGACACAAAAGAGGCATGATGCCATATGGGTAATTGTGGATAGATTGACTAAGACAGCTCATTTCCTTCCGGTTCGGATGGATTATTCTTTGGAAAGGTTAGCTGAGCTGTATATCCATGAGATTGTGAAGTTGCATGGGGTTCCAACTTCTTTAGTGTCTGATCGAGATCCCAGGTTTACTTCAAGATTTTGGAAGAGTTTGCATAGTGCTTTGGGTTCTCGATTACACTTCAGCACTGCTTTTCATCCACAGACGGATGGACAGTCAGAGAGGGTAATACAGATTATTGAAGATATGTTGAGAAGTTGTGTCATTGATTTCTCTAGAAGTTGGGATAGATTTTTACCTCTTGTGGAGTTTTCTTACAACAACAGTCACCAATCTAGCATTGGTATGGCACCATTCGAAGCATTGTATGGCAGACGGTGTAGGACACCTCTTTGTTGGAATGAGCTTGGAGATAATAAGTTGATTGGTCCTGATTTGATTCAAGAAACTGAAGAGAAAGTAAAAGTGATACGAGGCAGGTTGAAAACAGCTTCAGACTGACAGAAGTCTTATGCAGATCTGAAAAGGAGAGACATAGAGTTTGATGTTGGGGATAAGGTATTTCTGAAAGTTTCTCCTTGGAAGAAGATTTTGAGGTTCGGTCGGAAAGGGAAATTGAGTCCTCGTTTCATTGGACCGTATGAAGTTTTGGAAAGAGTTGGGCCAGTTGCGTATCGACTTGCTTTGCCACCTGAGTTGGATCGTATTCATAATGTATTTCATGTTTCTATGTTGAGGAGGTACAGATCGGATCCATCTCATGTATTGCAAATTGAATCTATCGAAGTGAGCCCAGATTTGACTTTTGAAGAGGAACCAGTTGCTATCTTGGCACATGATGTGAAAGAGCTGAGAAACAAGAGAGTGCCATTGGTGAAGGTTCTATGGAAGAATCATGCAAAAGAAGAAGCAACTTGGGAAAGTGAACAATCCATGCGAGAGCAATATCCTCAGTTGTTTCAGAGTTGATATCAGGTAATTTCGAGGACGAAATTTTCTTTTTAGAGGGGGAGAATTGTAATATCCTCATATATGCCTTAGAAGTCTTGGTTATGATGTTTTTATTGTTGTTGTTGTTATATTGGATTGTATATATATGATAATTGCAAGAGAAAAGAAATTGGGAAAGAAAATAGGGTTTAGAGAGAATGGTATATGTTGTGTATATGTTGATATATATAACATATAAATGGGTCAAAGGAAGAGTCAAAGGAAAAGAGATATTTTTGTGTTGAGTGTGTAATTACTTAAATGGGCTTATATGAGACAAAAGGTGAGTTATATGGTTAAGGGTATTGAGGTAATTTACCTTTAGAAATCTCTTGGTGGAGATTAAAAGATGGAAAAGTGTTTGACTTGTGGCTATTTTGTTTTCTTTTCATTTTGGGTGCCGGTGATTGAAGGAGAGAAAGAGGAAGAGAAGTGTTCTTGATGCTAGAGTTCAATTGAAGAGGCAATCAAAGAGTTTGGTTAGAGATTTGTGAAATTTCTTCATCTAAGGTAAGAAATCTCTTGTTTTTCCTTTGTAAATTTTGAAGTTATGTTTAAAGTGAAGTGTGATTTGTTGATGTAATGATTTGGTGTATTTGATATGTGTTTGCAAGTGTTAGAATTGATTTAAAGTAAAAAAATTGGAATTGGTGTTGGTTTGGTTGTGATTATGGAAAAATAAGTGAAGATTGATAGTGGAAAATCAAGAGTAAAGTTTGAGTTAGGATTTTGAGATGGTTTGTGTTCAAATGTGTTGTTTAAGTGGTTATTGTAATGAATATGTGTTATGACATGAGTTATATCCATTTGAGTGAGTTTGTGTTGGGAATTATATGTTAAAATGCATTTGGAAGAGGGTTGGTTACATTTAGGGTTTATGCATGAGAGACACGTAATTTGGGGCGGTCGCTATTATTCAAGTGCGGTCGCGACTTAGGTCAGGCTTCTGGCCGCGAAACCTACTGTAATAATGTTTTATTTTTTGATTGTGAGGTGCGGTCGCGACTTAGGTCGGGCTTCTGGCCGCGAAACCTACTGTAATAAGGTTTTATCTTGTAATTGTATGGGGCGGTCGTATTCAGGTGAGGCGCGACCGCTAGAAAGGTTCTGTTCACCTTATTGGAAGCAATCTAATCCTACAACAAGATTTTCATATACATGTTATAATAGATCATCCATTTGAGTTGTCAAGGATCAAAATAGATATCATTTGTCTAACATCATTGTTGAATCATGAAATGTGAGATGATATGGAATTGATAATGCATATGATATTACATGAATAAGGTTATGTATTGTGTATTGTGAGGCTTGTGAATGGTGATGTGTATTATGAATAATGTACTTTGAAATGTGATACTAATAATGCTATATATACAATATGAATTGAGATATGAAATGCTATAAAGCCATTATGATTGGCTATGATGATATAATTGAATGATGTATGACATGTTTGCCTAATTGATGAGAAAGATTGATAAAGAGTTTGAAATAAGTGTATGTTTAATATGATATTCAGTTCAGAGTTCTGGTTTTTTTGGAGGCATGCCTATTTAATGAAAGTTAACAGTCTTGCCGGGTTGAGGATCTCTTCAAATTGAGTTGAATTGAGGTCCAAGAGACTGGGTCTGTTACACTATGATAATTGATATTATGAAATATTAGATTTGTAACAGTCTTGCCGGGTTGAGGATCTCCTCGAGTTAGATGAGTTGATGATCCAAGAGACTGGGTCTGTTACACTATCCATGGATAGAGATATATATGTATATGTTGCCTACGGGCGTGATAATGGTGTTTATGAACTGAAGCAGTAACTCTGAATTCTGAATATCGTATTAAATACTTGTTGGGCCCATAGGTGTCTAGGTTTTATGTATAACATAAATGTTGTTCTAATGTAATGAAATGTTAATATTACTTATATGATGAAACGGACTATTCACGGAATATTGTTTATTGAATATGATCTTTACTAATTGTGTGTGTATCATTGATGTTGATTTATTGATACAAATGTGAAACATTGCATTGCACTAAAGCATAACATTAGCATGAATTGTCTTACTAAGCCCTTGGCTTAGCGCGATAGTGTTTAATCGCGCAGGTAATAGAGTTGAACCCGAGAGCTCTTCTAGACCGAGTGAGAGTAGACATTGAAGAGTTGATTTTGGGAACTTAAAGATCAGAGGAGATTTGCCAATCATGTATAACTCTTTTATATTTTGTAAAGATTTTGTTTATATTGTAAATATATATATGTAATGATAAATAAGTACTCAAATGTTTTCATATGTGTAAATATTTTATAACTTCCGCTGTGTACTACTTAAATGTATTAATATATCTATAATGTATATTGAGAAAGATGATGGTATTATATAAAAATGTTTTGAATGTTGATGAAAAGCCGTAGCACTCCTATATTCGGTGCACATATGCTACATTGTGGTGTTGTAGTGTGTGTGTACTTGATGTGGGGGTGTTACAGTTGCCCTGATTGGTGTTCTGACTGAAGCCTTGTATCCTGAAAGAGCAAAAGGCAGATGTTCATGCCAGCTCTTGTGCCCTTGCATCATCTTTTATAAGATATTCTTTACACTTTTGTTTGCTACCTCAACAGCCCCAATGATTTGAGGTCTATAAGGAGAGGACATATGGTGTTGTGTCTTATATTTTGCTATTAACCGGACACTTCCTTTTGAAAATGTGATCCATTATCTGCAATTACCTCAAATGGAACACCATACAAACAAATGATGTTAGTATGAATAAATTAGGCCACCTTTTTAGCATTGAGGATAGACTAAGAAGCTACTTCTACCCATTTAGTGAAATAGTCTATGGCCGTTAATATGTATTCTTGCCCATTGGAGCACTTTGGGGTGATCCTCCCTATCACATCAATTCCTCATGTTGCAAATGGCCAAGGGGTTATAATAGGATATAAGGGGACTTGTGGCTACTTCTGGAGCTTGGCATATATCTGATAGTTGTGGCATTTCTTGACAAAGTTCGAACAAATCCTATCTTATGGTAAGCCAATTATAACCTAAATTGGTGATCTTTAGAGCCAGAGTAAATCCATTCATGTGAGGGCCTTGTTCATCACTGTGAACTATTCCATTATATGTTGTGCTTCAGACTCATCCACACATACGAGGTGAATGTTATTCCGGGATCTTTTATACAGTACATCGTTATTCAATATGTACTGGAATACTAATTGTCTTAAAGTTATTATGTCTATTTTTGAGGCTTGATCAGGGTATTTACCTTTTTGAATGAAATTGTAGATGTCCCAGAACCATGGCTTTTTATCCGTTGCTTAAACTGTAGCACAATGCGCTGGCTGAGTTTTTACATCAATGACAATAGGGTGAATTATCATTTCTTTTCCCATTTGGGTCACATAAGACAAGGTAGTCAAAGCATCAACAAATTGATTGCTTGTTCATGGTAGGTAATGGAATGAAACATCCTCGAACTGATGTGCTAAGTATTCCAAACATCGATGATAAGGAACAAATCACTCTTCCCTTATTTTTCATTTCCCCAATGCTTGATATATAATAAGGGTAGAGTATTCATACGCCTCTAAGCTCTTAACTTTCAATTCCAGGGCCACTTCCAAACTGATTATACAAGCTTCATATTATTGCTCATTATTAGTGACTTCAAAAGCCAATTTAATTGCCAATGGGATATATTCTTTTTTTAGGGTGATAAGGACAATGCTCGCACCATAACCCTAGTGATTAGATATACCACCAAAATATATAATCCAAACTTCCTTATCAATACTCAGGATGTCCTCATATATAAATTTGGTCTTTTCCTCCACATCTACCACAGAAGCGGCAGCTAACTGTTCAACTACTACACTCCCCTTAATTACTTGTGTGCCATAAACTTGAGATCAAACATGGCCAACACTGCAAGTCATTGCACCATCTTACTATCCAAAATCGGCCTTTCCATAAAGAATTTTAGAAGGCTCTGGTCTGTAATTACTTGCATGGTGTAAGAAGCCATGTAATGACATAGTTTTTGACATACCTACACTAAGGCCAAGCATAATTTTCAATCTGATTATATTTGAGCTCATAAGATAACAACCTTTTACTGAGATAATAAATAGTAAACTCCCTCATTGATCCTTCCTCATTTTGAGCAAGCATAGCCCCCATCGCTTCTTCAGTTACTGGAAGATAAAGGAGCAGAGGATCACCAGCCCTTAGAGGCTGTAGTACCGGAGGCAACAACAAATATTGCTTGATCTTTTCAAATGCTTCTTAACATTTTTCATTCCACTTAGTTGGGGTGTCTTTCTTGAGTAATTTGAAGATGGGCCCACATACACCAACCATTTGAGAAATGAATGGACTAATATACAGTAAGCGACCCAAGAATCCCCTAATTTTCATTTGTCTTAAGAGAGGGCATTTCGAGGATTACCTTAGACTTGGCAGGAACCACTTTAATTCCTCGAGAACTGACCATATGTCCCAAGAATATTCCTGAGGTTGCCCCAAACACACACTTGGCTCGATTAAGTTTTAAGTTGTATTGACAGAGTCTAAGGAAGAACTGCTTTAAGGCCTTTATATATGCTTTGGCTTTCTTTAATTTGATGGCCATATCATCAACATAAACCTCTATGTCTTGGTGCATCATGTCATAAAAGAGTGTAGTATCCATTCTTTGGTAAGTTTCCCCTACGTTCTTGAGATTGAAAGGCATAACCCTATAGCAGTACGTGCCCTATTTTGAAATGAAAGTCATTTTCTCTCTATCATGAGGATGGACTAAGATTTAGTTATACCCTGCATAAAGGTCAGTTAATGAAACCACCTTGAATCCCCGCTAACCTATCAACCAAGAGGTCAATATGGGGTAGAGGGGAATCATCCTTTAGGCATGTCTTATTGAAATCTCTGTAGTCTACACACATTCAAACCTTCCCATCTTTCTTTGGAACTGGCACGATGTTAGCTACTCATTGAGGGTACATGATAGGCTTCTAGCTTGAGTCATCAGAGCTTCTGCTTAACTGGTTTCATGTGGTTAAATGTTGTAATCTTGTGCATTGCTATAGATGGATCCAATCATGGCATATCACTTACTTCCCATGCAAAACAATCCTAGAACTCTTTTAGAAGAATCTCCAATTCATGTTTATAAATGAATGAAGATGCAATGAATGTATTTTTTTCCCTTTGTCATTCCCAGATTTATTGTTTCTTTATCTTCATTAATTTCATTAATATTGAATATTCCATAATGCTAATCAAGAGACAAAAGAAAATAAGAGGAAATCTTAGAACTTTTATTAATGAGGAAATGATTACAAGGGTTCCCTTTACAAATAGACTTGACATCATATGAAACCAAGGAATCATATTCATAAATAATAGACTCGGATTCTGAACTAGAAGACTCAAACTCGAACTCAGTAGTATGACCTGACTCAGAATTTGACTTGTTCTTGAACTCAAACTGGACTCTTGCCTTGGTACCTGACACAGGCTAAGAATCTGGCTAAAGATTTGACTCTTGATCTAACTGGACTCTTGGTTCTACTATGGGAAGGATAGACTCCAATGATGGACCACCATTCCTTTCAAAATACCAATTGTTAGGTACCTTTCAAAATACCAATTGTTAGGTATCTCTACAGATGATCAAATCAAGTGGCTAAAATCTGATTCTGCTCCCTCTTCTAACATAGCTACTTGGAACAGACTGGGGATGTTGTCCTCAAAATATTCCCCTAGCTACAAAGTAGGCCTGCTATCTTCTAGGCTAAGCCTGACATCAAAGAAAATTTTAAATCTTGGAATTAACTCATTAGTAATAGGATTCAACCATGGTTTAGGAAATACAAATAAAGGGAGTTTGTTCCCTCTTTAACAAAATATCCATTCAAAAGTCCTAAAATAGGGTCTCATGGACTAGTCAAATGTCTCCCCAGCCTTTCTATATTAGGATATTTGTTTTGCTCTCTCTTCCATCTCTTCTGCATCCTCTAGGATTAGTCTATAGCCCAAACTAAATGGTGGCTGGAATGAAGGGTAATTTGGGAATTGTTATATTCCCTATTAATTTTTACCCAATCCCATCCTAAGAAAATAGTTCATATGTTTAAGGATGTTAGCAACTATTGGGTTTCCATATAGGTCAAAGTCAAAGGGGATAAATTATTACATGCCTCCTCTTCTATAAACTAAATTGAATCAAAAGTAAAACCAAATAGGGCTATATCTGAAGGTTCTGGTTGAATTTCCAAGATTGGCACTTGAGGTGGGAGTTATGACTTTTTACTTGGGTTTTCTCTTATAGTGACCACTCCATCCTTGTATGGGAATTTGAGTTTCTGATGAAGAGAGGATGGGATGGCCTTTGCTTGATGAATCCATGGTCTTATAAGCAATAAGTTAAAGCAAGTTGGGAAATCTAAACTTGAAAATAGATTTCTTGTTCCATATGTCCAATTGTCACTTTGATGCTAGCCACAACTAAAAGTTCCCTTTTTGTGTTGTCATATGCCCTCACAATCTGATTAGAAGGTACTAGCTCAACCATTTTGATTCCCAAGCAACTTGCCACTTTAAGCGGGCAAACATTTAATGTTGAACCATTGTCAATCAGCACTATGGACACTATCTTCCCGCAAGCTAAGACAGTAATATAGAGAGCATGGTTGTGCCCAGTTTCAACTGAGAGATCCTTATCTAAAAAGAAATGGCAGCTAACTTGGTCATAAATGCAACCAAAGCCTCCGGAGTAATTTCAACTGGCATCTGAATTTGACTCAAATCCTTACAAAGATCTTGGCGATGAGGGTAGCTGGATTGAAGGAGGCTATGTAATACCCCTAATTTTTGAATATTAAATAGAATAAATTAAAATTAAATTGGATAAATTAAATAAATGATTTAAATGAAATGAAAGGATATTAAATGATTTAGTAAAAAGTATATTTGATAATATATTTGAAGTAAATATGATATATATATATATATAAGATATATACATATATTTAAGATATACATTACATATATATATTGTATAATTAAGTGCATAGTGATTATTATTATTATTATTATATATAGATAAGGATGAAAGAAAAGAGAAGTGTCTTTTCTTTTCTTTTCTTCCTTCTTCTTTGACGTGAGCTTGAGAGAGAGGGAGTAAGGGGGAGTTTGTTCTTCTTCTATACATCAAAGAATTGAAGGGATTTCAAGGATTCAATTGAAGATTTTGAGGATTCTTCATCAATTGGTAAGTTTCTCTATCATTTGGCAAGTTTCTTTAGAATACTATAGAGGAACATGATATTTGAATTATGGGATTGCTTATTAGCATGTTTTAATGGCTTATTTGGGTATGTATGAAGTTGTTGTGAGTAGTTTATTATGATTTTAAGTTTGGATTGAAGAAATGATTGAATTTAAGTTGAGTTTGGAAGTGGTTGGGTTGAAATGGTTAAGTGTACGAAATGCAAAATTTTGCCTGACATGGCTAGTGACACGACCATGTCGTTGGGCATGTCAATGGTGCTGAGTTTAATGTTGATGGCACGACCATTAACATAGCCATGTCCCTGAGCGTGTTGTAGCTTCTGTAAGGCAAAATAATTGACACAGCCATTAACACGCCTGTATTGTTGAGCATGTCAAAGTTTTTGTTAGGCAGAATAAATGACACGGGCAGTAACACAGCCATGTCATTGGACGTGTCAATCTTCTATATGAGTGAGTTAATTACATGATCATTAACACGCCCCTGTTATTAGGAGTGTCATTTGAGAATAACTCTTTTCTTTGTTTTTCATTTTTAATTCCTACTTAAATGATTTGATATTGTAAATGTCATAGAATGTGATATTAAATGGTTGTTTATGATCACATTTGGTATAGACATTGAGAGAGAGAGTAGTTTCCCAACCCTAGTATTGAAGGGCAACTTGGAAGAGAAGGTTAGAGGAAGTTTTAAAGCTTGTTTTTGAGTGTTTCCTAAGGTATGTACAAACTCTTGATAAAATGGATGTGATTACATTACATTTGGCCTAACACATTTTGGATGGAAAATGTGTTAAGCTACTTGACATATTATATATTCATGAACATGATGCTAAAACATGTGAATTGTTATGTATGCATTATTATACATTGTGAAAAGCCATTGTTAATGGCTAGATTGAATAGAATGTAAAATATGTGAATTATGTGAAAATGACTCAAAATGTTTAAGTAATGTGGTTTCATTATGAAATATCATATGATGAGGATAAAATGTTGAAAAGAAATAACATTGATATGAATGAGAAAAAGGAAAAATGAGAAAGGAATTGAGAATGGAAAATGTGAATTAATTGTGTGCCTAGTATGTTATTCAATTTTCAGAGTTCTGTGTTTGGCGGCATGCCTATATTTGCCTATGGGGCTAGACGCTTGGCGTCACTGTGAAAATATTTTTGATGTGAAAAGACTGGGTCGTAAGCCTCAGAAATAAGTCTTTGAAGCTGGGCTGGGTGAAAAGACCGGGTCGTAAACCTAGGCCTAGTTGGACTGTTACATTGATATTTTGCCTTCGGGACTAGACACATGGTGTCATTATGGACTAAAATGGTGACTCTAATATTTGAATGATGTATTAGTTGTTTTGGGCCCATGCTTGCGTATGTGTTAGTATGAAATATCAAGTAATGAAAGCATATATCCAAAAGTGGTCTTGAATATCATGTGACAACATAGCATATGAACATTCTACGTTGGCATTATTTTTTTAAATTTTATTATTATCAAAGTGTATACCACTAGGCTTCGGCTTAGCGCGATTGTAACTTATCGCGCAGGTGACAAGGGTGATCCAGTAGAGCTTGAGAGTTCTACTAGACCAAATCAGGTATAGGCTTTTGTTGGTTGAGCTTGAAGCGTATTGCTACATCAAGAACAGAGCTACTTTGCCAGCATGTACATATTTTTTTATAGTATATTTTGACATTATGTATATTATATTATGTTTTGGGAGTATATGTATATACATTGTAAATTATAAATGATGGTTAAATAATTAAGTAATGTGAGAATTGTGAGTATTTTCATATGTATACATATGTGTTATACAAATGTTTTGAGCAATAAGGGAATATGAAAATTTTTATTAAACCAGATTGTGACATTTTTATACTATATATGTGTATCTTACATACTGGAAGTGTGTATTATACGTTTATAGGGTATAAGGGTGTTATATTTATTTTGGTATCAGAGCCTAGGTTTAAGGTTCTCAACCTAGGTGGGTTATGAAAGAAAGGAAATGGAGATTTTTAAATATGGTTTTCAATTATGATACATGCATTGGCACTGGCACCTTTTAATTTCTAATGTGGTAATTTCTACTGTATTTGTAGAAATAGGTGGTTATGGCATCTCAGACACATCAGTCTGCAGAGGGTAGTGCAAGAATGTAGCTCATGATGAGGATAAAGTTGGAGTTGGTGTTGAGTCTGCTGGTGAGGCGTCTGCTTTTATGCCTATTGGACCAACAGCTGAGGAGATTCTGCCAGGCTGGGTACGACATATGGTAGAGTTATTAAGGCAGACTCCAGTTCAGCAACCGCCGCAGCCGCAGCCACAGCTGCAGTTGTCGACCAGAAAGTATGATAAGCTGAGAAAGTTTAGAGCTAAGGATTTTGTTGGTACTACAAACCCTGCCATAGCACAGCAGTGGCTAGACAGAGTCTAGAGAGTATTCATCCAGCTGCAGGCTACTCCAGAGGAGAAGTTTGATTATGCCAGATCTCTTCTATAAAGGGATGCATATGATTAGTGGAAGATGATTCCACATGCTCTGGATGATCCATCAATCCTGATCTATGATGAATTTCTATGGGAATTCGAGCAGAAGTATACTCCGAGGGAGTATAAAGATGCAAAGAAGATAAAGTTCCTGAGTTTGAGACAGGATACCAGGATAGTGTTGGAGTATGAGATAAAGATTACTCGACTGAGTCAGTATACTGGTGGGATCATTTCTGATGAGATTGACCAGTGTCGAAGGTTTGAAGAGGGTTTGAGACCCTCTATCATGTGTATTATAGCAAGTTCTCAGTATTAGAATTTCTCTCAGTTAGTTACAGCTGTCAGGAATGTAGAGAGGGCACAGGGTCTTGCACCAGCTACTAAGGTTAAGGAGACCAGAGCTAGGAGACCCCAGAGTGAGGCAAGTTTTTCATCAGTAAAGTAAGGCCGAGGGGGATATTTTCAAAGGTTCAGTAGGAGTTAGGGATAGCCTGGCAGGTCAGTACAGTAGCAGAGGCAGAGACTTGCAACCTCGGTGGCTAGTGCTCTAACCCTAAATCTGCTCCACCTACCTGTGTTCATTATGGTAGGACACATGGAGGTGTCTGCTGGAAGATAAGTGTACCAGTAGTGTGTTATAGATGTGGATCACCAAATTATTTTATTAGAAATTATCCAGAGCCACCAAATGATAGATAGATAGATAGATAGATACAATAGTTTTTAGACCTAGTGTCAGAGGGATTCATGGTAGTAGAAGTTTTGGTAGGAGTGGTAGATTTGGGTCTGGTCGGAGAGGAGGTTTTATAGCCAGAGGTAGACCAAATAAGTTAGGACCATTGCAGTGAGTCTATGTAATGTAGAGGCAGCCAGATGTTTCAGCAGTTATTGCTGGTACTTTTTTTTTATTCGGTACTTTAGTTCTTGCATTGATAGACCCTGGGTCGACTCATTCATACATTAGTGCATCCATCTTATCTATGAGTGATTTACATTCAGAGTCCCTGGGATTTGATGTTTTGATGACAAATCCTTTAGGGCATAGTGTTATGGTTAGAAGGGTGCACCGAGATAGTCCAGTTGTTGTTAAGGATGAGAAATTTCTCAGTGACCTGATTGAGATGTCTTTCAGGGAGTATGATCTAATTTTAGGCATGGATTGGTTATCCAGGCATGGGATTATGGTAGACTGTTAGAAAAAAATGTGTTACTCTGAGAACACATGATGGTAGAGATGTAATGGTATCTAGTGAGCATAGACATCTTTCATCCATGTTTATTTTAGTTGTCTCAGCTAAGAAGATGGTTCAAAAAGGATGTGAGGCTTACCTTGCTCATGTTGTAGATATCGAAGTAGTGGAGTCCCAGCTTGACAGTATACCCACAGTTGCTGAGTTTTTAGATGTTTTTTCTAAGGAGTTACCAGGGATACCCCTGAGAGAGAGGTTGAGTTTGGTATCGATTTGTTGCTTGGTACCACTTCCATCTATATCACTCCTTTTCGTATGGAACCTATAGAGTTGAGGGATTTGAAAGTGCAGTTGCAGAAGTTGTTGGATAAAGGCTTCATCCACCCTAATATGTCCCCGTGGGGATTGCCTGTGTTGTTTGTGAAGAAGAAGAATGGCACCTTGACATTATGTATTGATTACCGGCAGTTGAATAAGGTGACCATCAAGAACAAGTATCCATTACCTCGGATAGATGATCTTTTTTATTAGTTGAAAGGAGCAGTAGTATTCTCTAAGATTGATCTAAGATCAGGGTACCATCAGTTGAGAGTCAGAGATATAGATGTACCTAAGATAGCTTTTCGCACGAGGTATGGGCATTATGAGTTTTTGGTGATGCCTTTTGGATTGATGAATGCACCAGCAGCATTTATGTATTTGATTAACAGGGTATTCAGACCCTATCTAGATCAGTTTGTGGTGGTTTTCATTGATGATATTCTGGTGTATTCACGTAATGAGGAGGATCATGATAGGAATTTATGGATTGTATTGCAGACTATAAGAGGGAAGCAGTTGTATGCTAAGCTATCTAAATGTGAGTTTTGGCTCGATCAAGTGACTTTTCTCGATCATGTGGTTTCAGCAAAGGGTATTAGAGTTGATCCGAATAAAGTTGAGGCTATCTTGAATTGGAGTCCACCTAAGACTGTGATAGAGGTTAGAAGTTTTCTGGGTTTGACAGGCTATTATCGTCAGTTTGTGAAGGGTTTTTGTATGATAGCTACTCCACTCACCATATTACTTTGGAAGGGAGTTAGATTTGTATGGACAAATCAGTGTTAGACGAGTTTTGAGCAGCTGAGGGAGATGTTAACTCAGGCTCCTGTTCTTACTCTGCCTATGGAAGGTAAACCTTATGTGATTTACAGTGATGCTTTACATAGTGATTTAGGTTGGGTTTTGATGTAGTTGGGTAGAGTCATTGCTTATGCCTCTCGACAGTTGCAGTCACATGAGCTAAATTACCCGACTCATGATTTGGAGTTAGCAGTCATAGTTTTTGCATTGAAGATTTGGCGACATTACTTGTATAGAGAGAAGAGTTTCATTTATACGGATCACAAGAGTTTGAAGTACCTGGGTGTTCAGAGAGAGTTGAATCTTCGGCAGAGACTGTGGTTAGAGTTGATTAAAGACTATGATTGTTTGATTGATTATCATACTGGCAAGACAAATATTGTTGTTGATGCCTTGAGTCGAAAGTCTTTGGCAAGTTTGACTGCTTATTCGCTCTTGTTGCTTGTTGAGTTGAGAGCATTGCATGCCAGATTTGAGTCTTGCGATGAAGGTGCTTTGATGGCTCAGTTGTAGTTGAGGCTAGTGTTATTGGATCAGGTTAGGGAGACTTAGTTGGTAAATGAGAAAATCTAGAAGATTATATTAGATTACCAAAAGGGGGAGAGTCGAGACTTTCATGTGAGTAATGATGGCAGTCTGTGGTACAAAGATAGGTTGTGTATTCCTGATGATGTAGGATTAAAGAGGGTGATTTTGGAGAAAGCACATCAGTTAGTCTATGTTATGCATTACCAAGATGTATCAGGATTTGAAGCAACATTATTGGTGGTCATGTATGAAGAGGGACATAGTAGAGTTTGTATCCAGATGTCTCACTTGCCAGAGAGTGAAGGCTGAGCACCAAGTTTCTTTAGGATTGCTTCAGCCATTATCAGTGCCAGAGTGAAAATGAGAGCGAGTGACGATGGATTTTTTGACTGGATTGCCTTTGACCCAAAAGAAGCATGATGCAGTATGGCTGATAGTTGATCGGATGATGAAGATAACTCATTTTCTTCTTGTTCGGATGGATTATTCTCTTAAGAGATTGGCTGAGCTATATATTAGTGGGATAATGAGATTGTATGGAGTCCCAGTTTCTTTGGTATCTGACCGAGATCCCCAGTTTACATTGAGATTATAGAGGAGTTTGCAGGATGCTTTAGGCTCTCGATTACATTTTAGCACTGCTTTCTATCCTCAGACGGATAGGCAATCAGAGAGAGTGATACAGATTTTAGAGGATATGTTAAGGAGTTGTATCATTGATTTCACTAGGAGCTGGGATAGATTCTTGCCACTGATTGAGTTGGCTTATAACAACAGTCATCGGTCCAGTATTGGGATGACACCTTCTGAGGCATTGTATGGCAGGAGGTGCAGGACACCTCTGTGTTGGGATGAGGTTGGAGAAGGTAAGTTGGTCGGTCTTGATTTGATTAAGGAAACAGAAGAGAAAGTGAAGGTGATTTAGGGTTATCTGAAAGCAGCCTCAGACCGACAAAAATCATATTCAGATTTAAAAAGAAGAGACATAGAGTTCAGTGTGGGAGATAAAGTGTTTTTGAAGGTGTCTTCTTGAAAGAAAACTTTGAGATTTAGCCGCAAAGGAAAGTTGAGTCCTCGTTTCGTAGGACCATATGAGGTACTAAAGAGAGTTGATCCAGTGGCCTATAGGCTGGCTTTACCACCTGAGTTGGATCAAATTCATAATGTCTTCCATGTCTCTATGCTTCGAAGGTACAGGTCAGACTTATCTCACATCTTGTCAGTAGAGTCAATTGAGGTGAGTCCAATTCTGACTTATAAGGAAGAACCAGTGATGATCTTAGCACGAGAAGTAAAAGAGTTGAGAAATAAGAAAGTGTCACTGGTGAAAGTTCTTTGAAAGAATCATAATACTAAAGAGGCGACATGGGAGAGTGAACAACTGATGTGGAGTTAGTATCCTCAATTGTTCCAGAGTTGATAGCATATAATTTTGCAGACAAAATTTTCTAAAGGGGGAGAGAATTGTAATACCCCTAATTTTTAAATATTAAATAAAATAAATTAAAGTTAAATTGGATAAATTAAATAAATGATTTAAATGAAATGAAAGAATATTAAATGATTTAATAGAAAGTATATTTGAAATATATATATATTTGAAGTAAATATGATATATATATAAGATATATACATATATTCAAGATATACATTACATATATATATATATTGTATAATTAAGTGTATAGCGATTATTATTATTATTATTATATATATAGATAAGGATGAAAGAAAAGAGAAGAGTCTTTTCTTTTCTTTCTTCTTCTTTGACATGAGCTTGAGAGAGAGAGAGAGAGTAAGGGGGAGTTTGTTCTTCTTCTATACATCAAAGAATTGAAGGGATTTCAAGAATTCAAGTGAAAATTTTGAGGATTCTTCATCAATTGGTAAGTTCCTTGATCATTTGGCAAACTTCTTTGGAATTCTATGGAAAAACATGATATTTGGATTTTGAGATTGTTTATTAACATATTTTAATGGCTTATTTGGGTATGTATGAAGTTATTGTGAGTAGTTTATGATGATTTTAAGTTTGGATTGAAGAAATGATTGAATTTAAGTTGAGTTTGGAAGTGGTTGGGTTGAAATGGTTAAGTGTATAAAATGCAAAATTTTGACTGACATGGCCAATGACACGGCCATGTCGTTGGGCATGTCAATGGTGCTGAGTTTAACGTTGATGACATAACCATTAACATAGCCATGTCCCTGAGCGTGTCGTAGCTTCTGTAAAGAAAAATAATTGACATGGCCATTAACACACCTGTATTGTTGGGCATGTCAAAGTTTTTATGAGGTAAAATAAATGACACAGGCAGTAACACGGCCATGTCATTGGACGTGTCAATGCTTCTGTATGAGTGAGTTAATAACACGGTCATTAACATGCTCGTGTTGTAGGAAGTGTTACTTGAGAATAACTCTTTTCTTTGTTTTTTATTTGTAATTCCTACTTAAATGATTTGATGTTGTGAATGCCTTAGAATGTGATATTAAATGGTTGTTTATGATCATATTTGGTATAGACATTAAGAGAGAGTAGTTTGCCCAACCCTAGTGTTAAAGGGCAACTTGGAAGAGAAGGTTAGAGGAAGTTTTAAAGCTTGTTTTGGAGTGTTTCCTAAGGTATGTACATACTCTTTATAAATGGATGTGATTGCATTACATTTGGCCTAACACATTTTGGATGGAAAATGTGTTAAGCTACTTGATACAGTATATATTCATGAACATGATACTAAAACAAGTGAATTGCTATGTATGCATTATTATACATTGTGAAAAGCCGTTGTTAATGGCTAGATTGAATAGAATGTGAAATATGTGAATTATGTGAAAAATGACTCAAAATGTTTGAGTAATGTGGTTTCATTATGAAATATCCTATGATGAGGATGAAATGTTGAAAAGAAATAACATTGATATGAAAGAGAAAATGGGAAAAATGAGAAAGGAATTGAGAATGGAAAATGTGAATTAATTGTGTGCCTAGTATGTTATTTAATTTTCAGAGTTCTATGTTTGGCGGCATATCTATATTTGCCTATGGGGCTAGACGCTTGGCGTCACTGTAAAAATATTTTTAAGGTGAAAAAACCGGGTCGTAACCCTTAGAAACAAGTCTTTGAAGCTGGGCTGGGTGGAAATATCAGGTCATAAGCCTAGGCCTAGTTGGACTGTTACATTGATATTTTGCCTTTGGGACTAGATACATGGTGTCATTATGGACTAAAATGGTAACTCTAATATTTGAATGATGTATTAGTTGTTTTGCACCCATGCTTGCGTATGTGTTGGAATGAAATACCAAGTAATGAAAGCATATATCCAAAAGTGGTCTTGAATATCATGTGATGACATAGCATATGAACATTCTTCATTGGCATTATTTTTTTAAATTTTATTATTATTATCAAAGTTTGTACCACTAGGCTTCGGCTTAGCGCGATTATAACTTATCGCGCAGGTGACAGGGGTGATCCGGTAGAGCCGGAGAGTTCTACTAGACCAGATCAGGTCTAGGCTTTTGTTGGTTGAGCTTGAAGCGTATTGCTACATCAATAACAAAGCCACTTTGCCAGCATGTACATATTTTTTTATAGTATATTTTGACATTATGTATATTATATTATGTTTTGGGAGTATATATATATACATTGTAAATTATAAAGGATTTATAAATAATTAAGTAATGTGAGAATTGTGTGTATTTTCATATGTATACATATGTTTTGAGTAATAAGAGAATATGAAAATTTTTATTAAACCAGATTGTGATATTTTTATACTGTATATGTGTATCTTACATACTGAGAGTGTGTGTATTATACGTTTATAGGGTATAAGGGTGTTATAGGCAACAAATGGAAAGACTAGCTTAAGTCTTTTTGAGCCGCTTCAATATAAGATCTTAATCTGGCTCAGGAGTGAGGTTTGTCTTTAATGGTATGACTATTTTTGGTGGTGGCACTGATTATGACAAGACTAGAGGTGGTTGTGTGACCTTTCCTCATCTACAAAATCGTTCAAATCCAACATGCAACAATAATCGTGGATTAAAAATGTGGGATCTATTTCACCATCAACCAATGACGCAATGGTATTGATGCTTTGATGAGCTGACACTGTGTTAGTGGTGATGTTAGGTCTTTTAGGTGGCAGGATGGATCCATTTTCAATGAGATCTTGGATTTGGAGTTTGAGGTTTCTGCATACGTCGATTTTATGGCCAGTGCTATGATGATATTCATAATATTCATTGACATTCCACTTCTTAGGAAGGGGATTTGGAGCAAACTTGGGATCAAGAGGCTGAATCAAATGAGCTTCCAAGGCTTTCTTATATACCAAGGTGAGAGGCATTCCTAAGTCAGTAAAAGTCCTTTGCCATTGGTTCCTATCCAAATGGAGTTGTGGTTGAGGGGTAATACTGGCCACCTCACCTACTTTCTGGTTGGCAACCCAAGGGTTATTAAAGTTTGGGCTTTTCCTAAATCTTAAGGAAGAGGTTATCTCATCCTTAATTTGATCAGTGTGTATTAGATCTTTGATTTTAGTGGTTGTAGTAATAAAGGCTTTAAAAGTGGGAAGATATTAGGTTTGCATATGAGTATGGTAGATAGGCAGTAGGTTCTTGATAATAATGTCAATTTGTTCTTATTCTGAAGGGCGATTGACCATTTAAGCAGCCTTTCCTCTCCATCTCATAAGGCACGAGGTGAAGGACTCTTTATGGTTCTGCTTGGTAGTCTCAAGGTCTCACCTTATGAAATTTACTTCTATGTTATAGAGGTATTATTTAGTGAAACTATTACAAACACCCTCCTATGTCAGATATTTCTTCATGTCAAGGTTCATAAACCATCTAACAACCAGTGAGGTACCTTTGGAACAATTGAGCAAGGAGCTCATCATTGAGTCCCATTGGCTTAAGGGCCCCTACATATATCTTGAGATGGGTCTTAGGGCAAGTGGTGCCATCAAACATATCCATTTCAGGCATTTTGAACTTAGATGGTAAGCGAGCCTTAGGGTACAAGGCTAAAGACTCAAGGTCAAAGGTCTCATCACAACGTTTAAAATTCTCAATCCACTTCTCCATTGCTTCTAACTTCTCTAGAAGAATATGAGTTTCAGGGTGCTTCCCCTTTTGAAAAGGATTTGCAAGGGGTTAGGTGGAGGTACTTTTGGTGTCTCAACTATAACCCCTTGTTAAGTGAGATCAACCATTGGTGGGGGTTGATTAGAAGATAAACCAATATCAGGCTGCTCTAGCGCAACATGTTCTGTACCTCAGTCATGATGGAGTTGCACTATGCGCTTAATGAATCAACCAGTTTCTTATTGAAATCAGTATGTTGGATAACCGGTATTCCTCTTGCTTCTTGAGGATGGCTTCGACAAAAGCATGTATTTCATAGGATTCAGTGGTTGGATCCATGGATACCTTTAATAAATAAAAGAAAGGGAGATTAGTGTTTTAAACAAGATTATGCATTTTATGATACTAGGATTCAGGTAAATTTTATGACCAAGGTAAGTCAAGAAGAACTATGAATTATGGGTGGCCTATAGATTTTGCTTTTAGTAAATTTTGACCATCAAACATATCCTAAAACTAAGGCTCGTGTTTTGATGAGTAAGGTCAATTTCTCTTTTTGAGGAAGTGGTTAGGCCAGTGGGACCTCCTCTGTTAATGGGTAACTTGGAAATTGCAGTTGTTTATTTTCCTTATAATGAGCATAATCGGTATGGCTGAGACTAGGGCTGGGCTAAATTTTATCATTTTGGATAAAATGTGACTGTAGGTTTAGTTGAAGACTATTGCTTATGATATGAGATTATGTATAAATGCATTAATGAAAGCTATTTCATAAAGGTATTATGGTGCATACCACTTATGGGCATGGTCTATGGCCACTATATGCAAAAGTGTGGTTTAGTCTAAAGGTCCCATCACACTAGGACAATGATATATCTAACCACATGACAGATATTGAATTTGGTATGGGTCCAACAGTACACGCATATTTGTTACACCTTAAAAGGATTGAGGATTCGTCATGGGTTGGATGCTTTTGCTATCCCTCAGCATACCTAATGAAGGTTGCCAAATGGATGCTACTTGTTATCCAATGTTTTCCTAAAACTAAAGGGTAAGGAACCCTTATGCATGATGAAAGAGGAAACCAATCAAAGAGAGTAAAATGGTTTTATTGAAAAGTTCCCATTAAAATTTTATTTTAAAAATTTTTAAGTCCCAGTGGAGTCGTTAGCTATGAGGTCTCGCCTGAGCACCGATCCAACCTGCTAAGGGATGATGACTTTTCACCTGAAAACTCTCCTTTTACTTTGAAAATGGATGATGGCTTTTATTTTGAAAAGAAAATATTGGAGAGTCGCCACCTTAGTTTATTTTATTTGGAAAAAATTAAGAAAAACCCCACTGATTTGACTCTATTAAAATTAAGTCAATTTTTACCCAAAAAATGATATTAGTCCAAAACCAATCACGATGGGTCCCGGGCTAAGTTTCTAAACCCATTTTAATAAAAAATGATTTTCCCTCTTTAAGTGATTTTAGCCTTTCTTTTGATTGTTTTAATGAAAAAAATATGATTTTTATAGATTATGCCACAGATAAATATGAATGACAATATATATATAATTATGCGCATTTAATAAGGATGACATCCACAAATACAGTATGAAATATTAGAATATTACAACTCCTTCAAAATAATGGTTCTAGGGAAGCTTCAACTCTAGCCCTTATGGGTCCTAGGTTGAGCACAAATCCTCGAACTAATGAATAAACTCAAAGAAAAGTAAAGGAAGAAAATAAGCGAAATTATTAGGGCATCCATTTGCAAGACTCACTAAACTTGCAAATAGAGCCTCAAAGTAGAGAAAATAATGAAAGTATTGAAGAAAAAAATTAAGAACAATATAAGAAAAATTAAAATGAAAGAGGGAGTTAGTCGTGAATGTAGAGGCTTGCCATTCGGAGTGATATTCCAAGTGTGCCTACTTATCTTATTTAAATGAGAATCAGAGCCGTAAGTAGTTCATGCCCTTTGATTGCAAAGGACTTTAACCAATTTTATGAGTTAATTAGTTACCAAATTAAAAAGGAAATATAGAGAGAAAACCTTACCTTAGGTAGGCGCCCTATTTATAGGAGTCCAAAATTAACATTGGGCCACGAGCCACGTGGCCTGCAACTCATTGTACGACCCAGCCATGCGATCGTAAAATTATTTTTATTTATATATATAATAATCATATTTTTTATATATTTCTTAATTTTCCCTTTTCTCAATTATATAGGTCAGGTGCGAAGTTAAGGGTTCACAGTACCTAGCTTCAATACATTATATAGATGTAGTGAAAGGTTTTTTCTTAGCCCAAATGGTCTCTATTTCATTCCCTTTCTAGTATTAGAGTTGTTGATGCAAAGTAGAAGGGACACATGCATTTCCATGAATTCAATCTCTACGTCGTAAGCTGGCTAAAAAATTAACTACAAAAAATGCTGCCATTAAAGTCATATTCCCTACTGATAGTTGTACTAGCAAAATCCCAATAGCAGGTGTTATCTCACCCGTGAAAGCTGACACAGTCACATCTGTCGCGGTTAAATCCTCCTCATTTTTTCCCAAGTCCTTGGCACTCTATATGGTAGATTGTTAACAGCTGACCCATTGTCAACTAGTACCTTTGCAATTTTACGACCATCAAAATTTGCTTTAATATACAATGGATGAATATGTTTTGTGATGTGGAACCCATGGATCAAATATTACATCTAGAACCCCACATATACATCTAGCAAATAATCTTAGAACTCAAAAATAAATCCTCCCTACTAAACTCACAACTAACCTGTAATTGAGAACTTAGGTGATTGGGATGAAGTAAATAAATTGATTTAAAATGTCACAAGTCAGACTTAATAAGTTAGAACCAATTCTTCATGCAACAAGAATAAGAAGAAAACCTCTCAAACTTGAAAACACATAAATTACAATCAACATAATCTGAAAATTTGTATTAGCCCCTTTAGTTCCTTCCACCCCTCTCTATATAGCTGGAAATGAAGAATTAATGGCTTAGAAATCTAGGCTCACATGTATCTAGTCACACTAGCATTAATTATCCATCCACATCAATATTATATTCTAAATTAGTGCCCATAATTATGATAATATTGATGGACAGATTCTACATACATTTTGGTGCTGGTTCACATGTGTCTAGTCACACTAGCATTAAACCACATCAATATTATATTTTAAATTCATGTTAATGCGCATCAACATATTTATGGGCAGATTCTTCATGCTTTTTGGTGAGTTCCTGACTTCCTCTTCATGATTCTTCATATTTAATACAAGTTGGTCTCCCTCTTCATTAATCCACCTTTGAATGAAGTGTTGGAACAGATGCTGGAGTTTCCTTGATTGTGATCTTGTGATTGGTCCACTTAGCATAATGATATCATGCTACCTTGTGTAGATTCATCAAGCTTGCTTATAATTTCCTCATCATTCCCTCCTTGCTTAAAAAGATTTATCCTCAAATCTGAACCTACATCAAAAGGAGAAAGATCACTAACATTGAAAATTGTAGAAACATTATACTCATCTGGTAGATCAACTTTGTAGGCATTGTCATTTATTCGTTCTAAAACTTGAATTGGGCATCTCCCCTTGCATCCAACTTGGATTTTCTTTGTTTAGGAAACCTTTCCTTCCTCATATGAACCCATACCCAATCACCAGGTTGGAAAACCACATGCTTCCTTCTTCTATTTGCATTATGGTTAAATGATTCATAATTCTTGTCAAGATGAGCATATGCATTCTCATGTATCTTCTTAACCAACTCCACTTTCCTTTCACCATCTAAGTTAGTTATTTCATTTAATGGTAAAGGAAATAGATCAAGTGGTGTAAGCGGATTAAAACCATAAACAATTTCAAAAGGTGAATAACATATAGAAGAAAGTATGCTTCTATTATATGCAAACTCAACTAATGGCAAACAATCTTCCCAAGTTTTTACATTCTTACCCGTAACAGCACGTAACAAAGATCCTAAAGTCCTATTTACCACTTTTGTTTGTCCATCGGTTTATGGATGATAAGTTGTAGAGAACAATAATTTAGTACCTAACTTATTTCATAAAACATGCCAAAAATGACTCAAGAACTTCACATCTCTATCACTTACAATTGTTTTAGGAATGCCATGCAAACAAACTACTTCCCTAAAGAACAAATTAGCAATATTTGTTACATCATCAACTTTGTGACATCCAATAAAATGAGCCATTTTGTTGAATCTGTCAACAATAACAAATATGTTATCTTTCCCTTTTCTAGTCCTACGTAGCCCCAAAACAAAGTCCATAGATATGTCAATCCAAGGTGCATTAGGGATAAGTAAAGGAGTATACAGCCCATGAGGTAAAGACTTAGATTTTGCTTGTTTACATGCAGTACACTTGGCACAAATTCTTTCAACATATTTTCTCATGTTTGGCCAATAGAAATGTTCATGCAAAATGTTTAAAGTCTTAAATACCCCAAAATGTCCCATGAGTCCTACACAATGCGCCTCACGCACAAGAAATTCCCTTAATGAGCAACTAGGCATGCATAATCTTCCATCCTTAAACAAGTACCCATCATGCCTATAAAACTTATGAAATGCAGAATGCTCACATGCTTTATAAATATTTACAAAGTCAACATCATTGGCACATATATCCTTAATTTGCTCAAAGCCTAATAACTTAGAACTAAGAGTTGAGATTAAGGAATACCTTCTTAAAAGTGCATCTGCTACTATATTGTCTTTGCCATGCTTATACTTTATCACATATGGAAATGGCTCAATGAACTCTATCCACTTTCCATGTCTTTGGTTTAGCTTGGTTTGTCCCTTTAGATGCTTTAATTATTCATGATTTGCATGAATAACAAACTCTTTAGGCAATAAGTAATGTTGCCGCACTTGTAAAGCTCTTACCAAAGCATACAGCTCCTTGTCATAAGTGGAATAATTTAATTGTGCACCATGAAGCTTCTCGCTAAAAAATGCAATTGGTTTCCCTTCTTGCATCAAAACCACACCTATGCTCACACCTGAAGCATCACACTCTAATTCAAAAGTCTTATCAAAATTTGGTAAAGCAAGAATTGGAGAAGTAGTTAACCTTTCTTTCAACAAATTGAATGCCTTTTCATGAATTTCAATCCAAATAGACTTTACATCTTTTTTAACCAATTCATTTAATGGTTCAGCAATGGAACTAAAATCTTTAACAAACCTCCTATAGAAACTAGCCAAACCATGAAAACTTCTTACCTCACTCACAGTTTTTGGTGCTGGCCAATCTCTTATTGCCTTTGCCTTTTTGTCATCACCCTCAATACCTTGTGCACTAACCATAAAACCTAAGAATATGATTTTATCACTACAAAACATGCACTTTTTCAAGTTGGCATACAATTTTTCCTTTCTCAAAACATCAAGAATAGTCCTAATATGTTCTATATGCTCATCTACTATTTTGCTATAAATGAGTATGTCATCAAAATACACAACAACAAATTTACCAAGATATGCACTTAAAACATGGTTCATTAATATCATGAATGTACTAGGTGTATTAGATAAACCAAATGGCATAACTAACCACTCATAAAGACCATATTTTGTTTTGAATGCAGTTTTTCACTCATCTCCTTCTTTCATCCTTATTTGATGGTAACCACTTTTCAAATCAATCTTAGTAAAAATACAAGAACCACTTAACTCATCAAGCATATCATCAAGTCTAGGAATTGGAGGTCTATACTTCACCGTGATTTTATTGATTGCTCAGTGGTCCACACACAATCTCCATGATCCATCCTTCTTTGGAACTAATAAATTCAGAACAACACATGGACTAAGACTTTCACGCACATATCCATTTGCTAGCAACTCCTCCACTTGCCTTTGAAGTTCCTTGGTCTCCTCCGGATTACTTCTATAAGTTGGTCGGTTAGGAATTCTTGAGCCTGGAATGAAGTCAATTTCATGCTCAATCCCTCTTAAAGGTGGTAAACCCTTAGGCACATCTTCTGGAAATACATCTTCAAATTCCTGTAAAAGAGAACTAACACAACTAGGTAAAGGATTGTCAAGGTCAGATGTAGAAATCAAGGTCTCTTTGTACCTAAGTACAATCAGACTTCTTTTCTCATAAATGGCACTCCTTAACTCTTTTTATTTTGCATAGAAACACTCTCTTTTATTTTCTCTGCCTTTCTCTTTTTCTCTCACCAATGGGCCATTTTTATTGTTCTTTTTCTCACTCTTGGCCTCTTTTACCCCATTTTCATTTATTGTACCCTCACCACAGAATTCCTTTCAAGTGAGATTAAAATCTTCACCTGATCTTCATATACTTGTTTAGGTGACAATGGAGCAAGAGTGAAATTTAATCCATTTAGGCTAAAAGAATAATGATTCTTAAAGCCATCATGCAAAGCCTTTCTATCAAATTACCATGGACAACCAAGAAGAATATGGCTAGCATGCATAGGCACAACATCACAACAAACTTCATCTTTATATCGTCCAATAGCAAAAGAAAAGAGAACCTGCTTTGTTACCTTCACCTCTCCTCAATCATTCAACCATTGCAGCTTGTAGGGAATAGGATGTTTTGTGCATTGTAGACCTTTAATTTTTAACCTAGTCCTGTCCAAAAGTTTTAAAATAGTCTGAAATAATTTTTGTAGTATATATTATTAATTTTAATATTTATTATCTATTATTTATTTTACTTATTATTTATTATTTATTTTATTTATTATTTATTTATTTTAATATAATATTTATTTTATTTTTCATTTATTTATTTATCATTTTTAAAAAAAAGTAATAATAATATATAAATAAAAAATAAAAAACAAAAAAATCAGCGACGGGCAAAATCGGCGATGAAATTTTTCGTCGCTGGCTACGAATTGGGTTGGGCCAATTCACCGCAGGTTTTACCTGCAGCGAAGTGGCCTCAAGCCAATTCATCGCAAGTTTTGCTTGCGGCGAATTGGCTGCGGGCCAATTTTTCTGTAGGCAAATTTGCGGCAGAAATGTGCGCGACCCGCACGCCCAGCCAGTAGTGCCCCCCAGCAATTTTTGCCGACATAATTTTTGCTAGCACAATTTTTTTGAAACCCTATTCTACTTGATTTTTATTTTTATTTCCCAAACAGATTTTATTTCCTTAACCAATTAGTATTAGGTTTTTATTTTTTCTTATAAATACCACATTAAAAACACAGAAAAGGGGTTGAAATTTTTTGGCCAGAGAGAGGATCGGACTTTTGGAATTGAGACTTTTGAAATTTTTTTGAAGAACTATCTGAATTCCTTTTGGAAGTTGATTGGAAATCTCAAGCTTGAAGGATCAAGAGGCAGCAAATAACATACAACCCATCAAAGGCAGCCCACATTATCTTTGTTATTGTTCAACCAGAATTCAAAATTTTGGTGGAACCAACAACAGAGGCTTAAATCTCTATTTACTTGTTTATGTTTACAGTAGCCTCATCACTCAATTGGATTAATTGTTTAAACATACAATAGATGATCAATTGTTCTACTTACCATCCAAACTCTATTTAAAACCCTAAAAATATTTTTCAAAACCCTAATGCCCTAATACCCATAAAATATATTTTTTTGAAATCTAAAATCCTAATTACACTTTTCTAAAACCACAAAATAATAGTCTTTTTTCTTAAAACCCTAACCAAACCTATTTTTCTAAAAGATTCATAGTAGCCTATTCTTTCCAAATACCTAACTTAAAATCTAATTTTCATGATCTTCAATCTTATTTATTTAAACCCTAAACTTTAATATTATTTTCATAAAACTTTCAAAATCCTATATCTTTAAAACATCCAGTAGCTATATTACTTCTTTTATATTAAATATTTCTCAAATTGATTAATCCAGTAAACTAAATTACAAGTCCCTGATTGTTAAACGTGAAACCAAAAAAACCTAAATTGATGCATGAACCCTAAATTTATATACTTACTATTTTATTTAAATTAGATGAATGTTTATTATATACTTTGATTGATGTTTGATGTCTTTGATGAATGATTTATTTATAAGGAATGGTTGGTTATTTTTATTGATTTGTTTTGATTTCAAAATATTGTAAGAGGTATGTTTCCATGTTTTGGGTACCTCATGTTGTGAGCATCATATAATTTATTTTATTTTAAAATTTTTTGGACCAATGTAAAGGACACGTTTCCACCTTTCGGTGGGTGTCCTATTTAGTTTTAGATATGGATGATGCAAGGACAAGTTTCCATCCTTTGATGGGTGTCCATTTATTTATTTTGTTTAGATATTGTTGTGATTTTAATAAAGTATTTATTTATTCTTATGATCGCATGTAGTATGGATAATATCATTATATTTAAGAATTTTATAATATTAAGACCAAAAAAGGAGGTCGGTTCTAATGAACCAGGCATTGTGGGGGTGTTAGGTCATTTCTCACCTTTCCCACACGTACTCAACTTTTTGAATCCATTAGGGAGTTAGGGAGTCCTTAGGAATCGAGTCATCCACCCCTTTCTTTTTCCCGGCCCGTCCGAGTGGCGACTCCATTTTCTCCAAATTTTGGCCCGTGTTCTCTAAGGCCCTGCCTAAACAGTGCTGAAGTCGCAAAAATCATTCCACTGGGAGTGGGGGTGAAAATCCCCGCTCACATGCATGTTAACCCTAATTTATCCACAAAATCAGTACTACCAACATTTGCACAACTACCCCCATCAATGATCATGCTGCACACTTTTCCATTCACAATGCAATGAGTATAGAAAATATTCTCTCTTTGATTACTTTCTTCATCTTTAATTTGCATGTTTAAAGCTCTCCTAATAACTAAAAATTCACCATGTGTAGAATATTCAATGATATGTTCAATTTCTTCTAATGGTGGCATGCTATCGTTATCATCCTCATCACTTTCATGTTCACTAGCACTATCAATTTCACCATTATCTCTTATCAGCATGATTTTCTTATTTGGACATTGAGATGCTATATGTCCTACTCCTAAACACCTAAAGCATTTAATGGATGAATGTTATATTCCGTGAATAACTAAACTTAACTATAAAATTCTTCTATAAATAAGATCAAAAGCAACACAAAAAAGTGGATCTAAAAATCGAAATTTGGAGGAGAAAATTGAGACCGAAATTAAGGAGGAAAACCTTGAATCAATTGGACTTGTTTTGAGAGAGCAAGCAAGCAATTCAACCCATCATAGGCAGCAAAGCTTATCTTTGACCTTGTTCATCCAAGAAGCAATTTTTAGCGTAACCTACGAACGAAGGTTTGAATTCTTAATTTCTTTTTATTTCTTACAGTAGCTTTGTTCTTTATTTAATTCATAGATTACACACTCAAAACTTCAATCTTTGAAGATATAATAACTTGATCTTTGTTTCCAAAAACCTTAAGTGACTTCTTCTATTTCTAGATACCTTTAAAAACTTTAATTCGTTTCTTTGTTTTTCCAAAAAACCTTAAATTGTTCTAAAACCCTAAAAATCATCCTTCTGTTTCCCTAAAACCTCAAAAACCTAACTTATTCCTTCTACCCCCAAAAACCCTAAATTGTCTCTTTTGGTTTTATAAACTTTAAATCGTTTTCTCTATTTTCAAAAAAACCTTAAATTATTTTTTCTGTTTCTTCATAATATCAAAACCCTAATCTACTTTCTAACTTTCCCAAAACCTTAAATCATTTTTATTAATTCCCCAAAACCCTAATCTGTTTTCCAAAGTTTGAAAACCTTAAAACCATAAACTTCACTTTACAGTTTCTAAAAATCACATAAAGCTTTATAAAACTATAAATTGTTTTCTCAAACTCTAAAAATAAAATCCATTCTCCGAAACCCTAATTCTAAAACACTAAACCCTAATTCAACTCCAAAACCCAAAACAGTGAACCCTAACTCCCTTAAAACCTAAACCCTAAAGTTTTCTAAACCCTAATTCTTTAAAACTTTAAAACCATATAAATCTATTTCTACACAGTAAGCTTAGAAAACACAATCTAGTGACCGCAAATCATAAAACTTAATGTTTTAAAGTGTCCAAAACCTAATTTCATGATTATACATCTCAAACCCTAATTTGGTGAATCAAAGAACTTTACCAACTTTTTAAATCATAAAACTTTTACTCCATTTCAATTCTATTAAAAGTCACAGTAGCTTAAACCCATGAATTTCCAAAACCCTAAACACATTAAATAAAGAATCTTAAATAGAAATAATAGCCCTAATTTGAATCTTTATTTGCTTTATTCAATTTTATATTTAATTATGCTTTAATTTATTTTCAATGCTTTGTTGATTTATTTAAGTTCAATGCTTGATTATTTTAGTTTATCATGGATGAATGTTTATTTTATTCTATTGATGTTTAATATCTTTGATGAATGATTTATTTATGATGAATGGTTATTTACTTTTATCGATTTATTTAGATTTCCAAATGTTGTAAGAGGTATGTTTCCACTTGGTAGGTACCTCATTAGTTAAATACCATATAATTTAAATTGCTTTTATATTTTAGATCTAATGTAAAGGGCATATTTCTACCTTTCGGTGGGTGTCCTATTTAGGCATGAGATGTAAGGACATGTTTCTATCTTCGGATGGGTGTCCATTTATTTTCTTTGTTTGGACATTACTTTGATTCTTTTAATATAGCGATGATTTATTTTAATTATTGTGTGTAATATGGATAATGTTGTTATATTTAAGAATTTTATAATATTTAGACTTGTAAAGGAGGCCGGTTCCAATGAACCGGGCGTTGTAGGGGTGCTGAGCCATTTCTCACCTCCTCACGCGTACCCAACTTTCTGAACCCATTAGGGGGACTTCAATTAAGATAACGAAAAATCATTTTACCTTTTTAGCTGGAACTTTAGGCGGTTCTCGAAAAAAGATAGAGAAAAAAATGATTCCTAAAGTTGAGAATCAAGTCATCCACCACTTTCTTTTTCCCGGCCCGTCCGAGTGGCGACTCCATTTTCTTCGGACCTAGGTCCGTGTTCTCTAAGGCACCGAGCCTAAACAGTGCCGAAGTAGCAAGAACCATTCCACCGGGAGTGGGGATAAAAATCCCCACTCACAATGGCGACTCCACTGGGGATAAGAGAAGTTGATTCTGTTGGTCTTTATATTATTCTATTCTTTCTTATAATGATATTATCCATTGCATCATATTATATTGCATTGTGTGCGTGAGTTAGGACGCCCGTGTTACCCATGTTATGTTATGTAAGGGATACCATACTTTCACTCTAGGTATGGAGATCGAGCATGGCATAACCACTCATAGCTTCGTACCTTTTGGTATATACTTGCTATGGGAACCTAAGCCTTTTTACCCAAAGACTAAAGCTTATGTAATTGGCCTAGTTACTTTCCTTAGGTTTTACCCCAAATGCATGTTGTTTGACTATGGTTAATTTATCTTGGCTTAAATCATGGCTTATTTGGTTTGTTCTTTTTCTAATATGACCTAAGTACGTTGTAAGCTCAAAATAAACTTTTCTCTAAATCCAAAAGACCAAAGCTTTTTTCAAAATGTTTTCAAGATGCTCTTTGGATATAAGACTTTTCTAAAAATAAATCAAAAATTCTTTTGGTCATAGCCCAAAATCTATTTTTCTAAAATATTTTTACAATGGGCTTAGAAACAAAATTATTTTCAAAGAGCTTGCAAAATATTTAGGTCAATTAAGAAATACCAAAAATCAATTGTGAGCCTAGTTTATACTAAGAATAATTAATCATGGGCTTGTTTTTTGCATGAACCATTAGTTACTCTTTTCAAGTGAGAAATCTATCTATAATAAACCTCTTAATTTAGTTTTAATCCAATATAGCATAAAAGCTACTATAGTTGGTTGAATGGATTAAAACCTAATTAATGGGAATTATTATGAAATGATTTCCATTTTCAAAAAAATAACTATTGGTTGAAACGTTCGAGGGAAATATTCAAAAACAAGATACCTCATGTTGGTATTTTGTTAACCATATACCTAAGAAAAGAGACTTGCCATTCGTGTGTGGATGTTATAAGGTTGGAAGGAGCGTCCTAATTATCTTTCTTTGTTTATTGTTTGTGCATACATGCATACATGCATATATTTGCATCTCATATTATTGATCCTTTATGGCTCACAGCCCTGGATTACGATAGTTCAAAAGCTTATGACAATCCGACCTATGCCGGACACAAAGTATCTAGCAACAACTCAATCACTTGCTCACCAAAAACAATGGATCCCGAACAAATTCAAAGAATGGTGGATGATGCCCTCAATGCCAAGATGGAAGAAATAAAAGAGGCCCTTGCTGAGACCATGAAGAACCAGTTGACTGCAATCTTAGAAAATCATCCCGAGACATCTGCTAGCACTAAGAAGCTGAAGGAGAAAGGGAAGACTAAAGTTGGTGAAGTGGTTTTTGATGATGAGAAAGTGATCATTGATGATGATGATGATTGGGCTCAATACTACCAAGATGCTCACGAGAAGAAAAAAGAACCGAAGATTGTTGAAAGATCAACTATGGAGAAGACCGAAACTTCTGATGTTGAAAAAATGATTGCAGATTTAGAAAAGAAATTGGAGAAGAAACTAAAAACCGAGGAAATGTTTGAAGTTGACAAATTATTTGAGTTAGATGAAGAAGTCCCGTACAAGTTCAAAATGCCATCTTTCGCGAAGTTTGATGGAACCAAAAATCCTCATCTCCATGTGAAGCAATATATCACTACCATGCAGTCTGCCAGAGCTACTAAGGCTCAAACCCTAAGGTACTTTATGCTCTCATTGGACCTTGTTGTCCAAAATTGGTTCAATACCTTAGATGATGGAACACAAAAGAGTTAGGATCTGCTTTATAAAGCCTTCATCCAACAATATGGATATAATGTCGAGATGGAGGTTACCTTAATGGAAGTGGAGTCCATTAGGCAAAGGTCGAATGAGAATTTTGTGGATTATGTGAAGAGATGGAGAAACAAGGCCGCTTTTCTCAAGAAGAGGCCTGATGAATCCGATCAAATAAGGATGATTGTGAGAGGGGTGTTGCCTAGTCTTCATGAAAGGATGTCTCATACACTCATCTGCGATTTCAAAGACCTTCTCTAATGGGAAAGAGAGAAGAATCATTTTTCAACAAGAAGGAACGAGAAAGGGAACTATCAATCTGATAGCCAAAGCATGCAAAAGGCAGTCGGTGTTAATGCTACTAACCAAGGAACAAGGAGACAATTTTCAAAATTGGGGAAATCGATGTCTTGGGTTCTCAATAAGCTTTAAAGAAAGGGATTGCTACAACCCTTAAATCCTCGCCCTTTGCCTAACCCTCTCCCACCTAATTTCAACACTAAAGCATTTTATCAATTTCACCAAATGCAAGGGCATGACACGGATAGATGTGTGAGGTTGAGACATGAGATCCAAAATCTAATTGATAATGGGAAGCTACCCGAGCCCAATAAGCCAAACACCAAAGACAACCCATTGCCAAAGTTCAATAGAGTACCACCGCCGGCAACCTTCATGATTGGAGGAGGTTTGCATGAGGACTTTGTCATGTCTTCCTTTCAAGATGTAGGTAGAGAAGCAACCAAAGAAGAAGAGGTATTTGATGAAATTAAACAAGCTATGGGGGGGTAAAGAAGTAGCAGTTTGTGTTGCCAATGGGTTTTGGGATTCAAGCGATAGTGATGATGATTTTGTATCCAAGAAGGAGGATTGGACTTGGTCCGAGCCCAAGGAAGATGAAGTAATGAACACTAGATCCGGTAAACCTTATGCTAGGCCACCACCAAAGGAGGTAGAAATTAATAAGGGAAAGGAAGTTAAAGTAGGAATAAAGAAGAGGAAGATGATGCTATGCTCAAGCAATTGAAGAGAACCCAAGCAAGTGTTAGCATTTGGGACTTATTAGCTACTTCTAAAAAGCACCGAGAAACTATGGCTAAAGCCTTGCCTAGCATGCCAATTTCTACCTCTACGACACCGGAGGAGCTAATCAACTTTATAAAAATTGGAGGGGTAATGAAATATGAAGAGGCTCAAGAAAAGAGTGAAGTTAATATGGGAGCAGTTTCTTTTTTAGACGTGGATTTACCAGAGGAGGGGAGAGATCACATCCATCCTCTCTTTATCAAAATAGAAGTCAAGGGGAAGAGGACTCCATGTGTAATAGTCAATGATGGGTCTGCCATAAATGTCTGCCCACTTAAGATATTGCCAAAGCTAGCCATGTCAACAAGGGATCTAAACCCGACCAAGTTAACAATTCGGCCTTATGACAACACTAAGAGATACGTCGAAGGGACTTTCAAAGCTGCTGTCAAGGTTGGTCCAATTGAATCTATTGTTGAGTTTGTTGTTTTAGACATACCGGTTACCTTCGCCTTACTCTTGGGGCGACTATGGTTTCATCCTCTCAGTGGAGTTCCTTCCACCCTTCATCAAAAGATCAAGTTCCCCAACGGAGATGAGACAGTGGTCATTGAAGCTGAAGATAATGAGATCGTTAACGCTCTAATGATTGAGAGGCCTCTCAATGGTTTCCAAGTGGCTACAATTTCTGATGATGAAGTAGTGGACTCCAAAGTTTTGAATATGATGAAGAACATGAACTACCTTCCCGGAGCTGGTCATGGAAAGGGTAAAGTCGGTTTGACAAAGCTGCCAGATTTTAGAACTCAAACTTCCAAGAAGGGATTGGGATATGATAAAGACAACGATGTCCAGCCAAAGAAGATTGAGAAGATGAGCTTCCCACCACTTGAAGAAATTTTTGTCAAATCTCCAGATATGGGACCACTCCAAGGAAAGCCCGAGCCGATCATGTTCATGGGTAAGTTGATCCCAGGTTTTGAAATTTTTGCAGATGTGGCCGAGCTAGTGTACCAAGTGAAGAAAGAGCCACCTTGTCAGCCAATAAAGAATCCAATCCAAAAGAGAAGAATGAAGCTGTCCTGAAAGCCAAGAAGACTCCGGAGGAGATTGCTTCCTTGGTTGAAGAAAGTTTGAAGACATCCTGCCTTATGATTTTGAGAACAATGATTTTGATTTTGATTTTAGTTTGTCTGCTTTGTATGAGGATGATGATGTTTTCTTTTCCAAAATGAATGCAATAAAGTCTGATTTTGCTTACTTGTGTGATGTTTCTCCTGATGGTTGCATACATTCAAATAGCAGTTACATGAGCATCTTTAATATTAATTTTGTTAACACACAATCATTAAATTTGGGAACAACTAAAAATCCTAAGAACATTAGCATAGCATCTGACCTTACTCCTAAGGAGAGAGATATATTTGAAAGAATATTCAAAAAGTATGAAGAAGTGTTTGCTTGGTCTTATGAGTATATACTTGGAATAGATTGAGACCTAGTCGAGCATCATATTCCTACTTACACTCACATGAAACCTGTCAAACAAAAGCTTAGGCGATTAAGACCTGAGTGGGCTGAATTGGTTAAAGAAGATGTCACTAAGCAAATACAAGTGAAGTTCCTCAAAGTGATAAAATACCCAGATTGGCTAGCCAATATAGTACCCGTGCCAAAGAAACATAGAAGAATAAGGGTCTGTGTGGACTATAGAGATTTGAACAAGGCTTCCTGTTAGACAAATGACCTTAATTTTGATCCTTGACAACTCAAATGGATGATCTATTTAACTTGTGTTTGAGAAATCTTGTTGCAGGATTAGGTTACTTCAAATAAGGTGAACAGAACACTTATAGCGGTCGCACCACACCTGAATACGACCGCTCCATGTAATTAAAAGAAGAAATCTTATCACAGTAGGTTTCGCGGTCAGAAGTTCGACCTATGTCGCGACCGCTCCTACAGAATAGCGACCGTCCGAATACTTGCACGACCGCTACTCAAGGAACTTAAATAATTACAATCACAGTAAGGTTCGCGGTGACAAGAACGGTGAATGACTCGACCTCGCTTATCACTTTAGCGACCGCCCCATTCAGAATCGCGACCGCTCTACCATTCAAGAAGAAATTGTTTGAAGAGACAGTAGGTTTCGCGTCCTCAGGAGCGTCCAGAAGTTTGATGCGAGTTTCTCAATTCGACCGCGATAATCTACATAGGGCGACCGCGACATTCAAATTATGGCGGACATTCAATTTTGCCCTGTCAGAGAATGACACGTAATATGACCGTTATAAACCCACTTGATTATTCAAAAAGGGCAACCGCACCATTGCTAGGCGCGACCGTCCCGACAAACACAGCTGGGCAAGAAGCCGGTCCGGCAAACACAGCATGGGCAAGATTCCAGCTGCAGAGCACTAAAATTCGACCGTTGAAGTCTTTTCAAAAGTAGCGACCGTCCCCTGTTAAAGGACGACCGCGAGAAGCATGAGCGCGACCATCCTTGCATGAAGGGCGACCGCGAAGTGCTTCGGGCAGTTTAAGTAAAGAAGGTCTAATCTACCAATACATTATTCTTAATGTCTATAACGGCTAGTAAGACCACAATGGCTATAAATACAATGTCTCTCTGAGAAAACAAAAAAGAGGAATAAGCAAGAAATCAGATTGTAATAGCCAAGCAACAAATTTTCATTTACTTAAACTTACAATTAAATTGTAATGTATGTTAGGTGTTAGCATTGAAAACACCATTGTATAAGTTTGAGTGTAAGCTTGGGAAACACTTGGGTTGAGAGAGTAAGCCTTGTAAAACTCTTGTTAGGTTGTGAGAGTAAGCCTTGTAAAACTCTTGTTTGGGTTGTGAGTGTGAGCCTAAGAAAAACACTTGTGAAGTTAGGTGTGAACTTGTGAAAACACCAAAGTTGGAAGTAAGCTTGTAAAAACTTCAAAGATTAGTGGAACCTTAACAAGTTGTTAAGGAAGTGGATGTAGGATTGAAGTAAATCCGAACCACTATAAATCTTGTGTGTTCTTTCTGTCTTCCATTACTCAACCAACTCTCTATTCCGCATTTCTTGATTGTTGAGTTTTTTAAATTGTCATTAATTCTTGAGAAAACCAATTCACCCCCCCCCCCCCTCTTGGTTGCCATCTTGGGACAACAATTGGTATCAGAGCCCTTAGATTTCTTAAACTTAATTGTGAAATCTGATCCACTATGGCAACTTCTTCTTCATCAAGCTCTCATGGAAATCTTAATTCTATTCTTAGACCCTACTTTGATGGAACTGATTATTCATACTGGAAACACAAAATGTATTTGTTTCTAGATAGTGAAGGGATTGAACTATGGGATTTCGTGGAAAATGAATGGAAATCTCCTACCCACGAAGTTGACGGTATTCAAATTCCACTTCCCAAAGCTCAATGGTCAACTAGCAATGTCAGAGATCGATTCAAGAACAATAGAGCTGCTTCCATCTTGATGAATTCCATTTCAAGGGAAGAAGGTGGAAGAGTTCAACATTTAACTTGTGCACATTGCATTTGGAAAACACTTGAAAACTACCATGAAGGTGCGACTCAAGTGAGATTTACCAAAAAACAAATGCATGTTCATGAATATGAGCTATTCAAGATGAAACCAAATGAAAATGTCACCGACATGACCAATCGCTTACTTGCAATTGTCAATGAACTAAAGAAGTATGGCAAGGTATATGATCAAGGTGATGTAAACAGCAAAATCTTGAGAGCCCTAAGAGCTAGAAAGAACTTTGAATCCAAAGTATCATCCATAGAAGAAGCTCATGATCTCAGCACATTAAGAACCGATGAGCTAGTTGGAAAATTACTCACATTTGAGCTACACAGTGAGAAAGAAGAAGATCAAGGTGAGAAAGAAAAGAGAAAACCAATTGCACTCAAAGCAATCAAAGAAGCTGAGAGCTCAAGCAATGAAGGTACTGATGATGAAGATGAAATGGCAATGTTCTCTAAAAGAATCAATGAATGGAAAAGGAAGAAAAGATTACAAGCAAACAAAGGTACACCTCCTAAATTCTCCTTCAAAGATAAAGAAAAGAAAAATGAGGTAAAATGCTATGAATGTGGAAAAACCGGTCACATCAAGTCGGATTGCTACAAATTAAAGAACAAAAGGAAATGGGATAAAGAAAAGAAAAAGTCTCTCAAAGCCACATGGGATGACTCTTCCTCAAGTGAAGAAGAAGAAGAGGAAGGAATTGCAAATCTTTGTCTCATGGCTATTGAAGATGACTCCAATGAGGTAAGTACTCAATCCTTTGATCTTGTAGCACATGATGATATAAGTGATATAGATGATAGTGATTTGATTGAGCACATGAATTCTAAAATAGAAAAATATTTCTCCAAAATGATGCTCTATAAAGAGAAAAACTCTAAGTTAGAAAAGGATTTTATATGCTTAAAGAACTCTACCTTAGAATTGAAAACCTCAAATGAACATTTGATGAATACAATAGGAGAATTAAATAAAAGTTCACATGACTTAGAAAAAGTGATTAAAGAGAATGAGGCATTGAAGCATGAACTAAAAGAACTAAAAGAATCAATTTCCAGATTTCATAAAGGAAAGGAAGCATTGAACACATTAATTAATAATCAAAGGTCACCTTCCTTGAAATATGGATTAGGATTCAATGGCTCAACCAACATTGCACCTAGCAAACCAACATTTGTGAAAGCATCTACAACTAAAATTTCTGATGTTCATATCAAAAATGCTTGCACCAAGTCTAAAAGAACTTCTTATGGTTCACTAGGAGATAAAGCCAAAAATAACTATGCATTGTTGTTCACTAAACTTGCACAAAAGAAATCACATACTTGTAGTTGTATGTACAATGCAAAAAGAAAAATGCAGAAGCATAGAACACCATGGCAATGCACATATTGCATGAAATTTGGTCACAAAAACTTCTATTGTTATATAAGAAAAGCTCATCTCAATTTAGAAGGCACTCTTTCTACTAACCATCAAGGACCCAACTTCATGTGGGTACCTAAAAGAAGATGATCACAATTGTCTTGCAGGTATGCCTAAAATCTACTATCAATGAAAGCACATGGCTTGTGGATAGTGGATGCTCAAGGCATATGACTGGAAATGCAAAGCTCTTTACAAATATTACCTATAAACATGGAGGTAATGTAACTTTTGGAAACAATGCTAAAGGTAAAATTCTTGGTGTTGGCTCCATTGGTTCTATTGGTAAGGATTTAATTGAAGATGTATGGCTTGTTGATGGTTTGAAACATAACTTGCTAAGTGTTAGTCAACTTTGTGATAAAGCATACTTCGTTAAGTTTGATTCCAAGGAATGCAAAATCACAAATTCAAATGATGTTATCATATTTAAGGGTACTAGAACAAACAACACTTACAATGTTAGCATACATTCAAATCATACATGTTTAATGTCCACTAATAATGATGCATGGTTATGGCATAGAAGACTAGGACATGCTGGTATGGATCAATTGAAACATATTTGCAATGAGAATTTAGTTGATGGCTTACCTAAGATAAAATATGATAAAGACAGAATTTGTGAACCTTGTCAACATGGTAAGCAACACAAAAGCTCATTTAAAACAAAGAGTGTTATAAGCACCTCTAGACCTTTAGAGCTCATTCATTTAGATTTGTTTGGACCAAATAGAGTTACAAGCTTAGGAGGCAAATCATATGCATTTGTTCTTGTTGATGACTACTCTAGATTCACATGGGTTAATTTCTTAGCTCAAAAGAATGAAGCCTTTAATTTCTTCAAAACGTTTGCAAAAAGAGTTCAAAATGAAAAAGGATATGTGATCACATCTATTAGAAGTGATCATGGCAAAGAATTTGAAAATGAAAATTTTGAAGACTTTTGCAATGAACTTGGCATTTCACATAATTTTTCTACTCCTAGAACTCCACAGCAAAATGGTGTAGTTGAAAGGAAAAATAGAACTTTAATCGAAATGGCTAGGACAATGCTCAATGAATATGATTTACCATCTTATTTTTGGGCGGAAGCCGTTAATACAGCTTGTTACATTGCAAATCGTGTTTATAAAAGGCATTTAACTAATAAAACTTCTTATGAGCTATGGAATGGAAGAATACCCAGAATTGGATATTTTAGAGTATTTGGATGCAAATGCTTCATATTGAATACCAAGGATAATCTTGGAAAATTCTCATCCAAATCAGATGAAGGCATATTCTTAGGATATTCATCATTTAGCAAAGCATATAGGGTATTTAACATGAAAACTCTAGTTATAGAAGAATCAATGCATGTTGTATTTGATGAGTCATCTAAACTTGATCAAAAGAAAGGTATTACTTTCAATGACCCTGCAGGTACTCTTGAACCTCTTGAATCTATTGATGCTCCAAAGATCAATCAACTTGAAGAAAAGACTCAAGATCTACCTAAGGATTGGCAATACAAGAAAGATCATCCAAAGGAACTCATCATTGGAGAAACATCAAAGGGAGTAACTACTAGATCTAAAATTAATCATGTTGATGTTAATTTTGCTTTTGTTTCTCAAATTGAACCAAAAACTGTTGAGGAAGCTTTAAATGATGAAAATTGGATAACTGCAATGCAAGATGAACTTAATCAATTTGAAAGAAATAATGTTTGGCAACTTACTCCTAGACCTATAGATCATTCTATAATAGGATGCAAATGGATTTATAGGAATAAGCTTGATGAAAATGGTCACATCATTAGAAATAAAGCAAGATTGGTAGCCAAAGGTTATAATCAAGAAGAAGGTATTGACTATGATGAAACCTTTGCCCCAGTAGCCAGATTAGAAGCTATTAGAATATTACTTGCCTTTGCATGTCATATGAATTTTAAGCTTTATCAAATGGATGTTAAAAGTGCATTTCTAAACGGACTCATAAATGAAGAAGTTTATGTTGAACAACCTCCTGGTTTTGAAAACTACAAATTTCCTGATCATGTTTTCAAACTTACCAAAGCTTTATATGGATTAAAGCAAGCACCTAGAGCTTGGTATGACAAACTTAGTGCATATTTACTTGAAAATGGTTTTGCAAAAGGAAAAGTAGACACAACTCTTTTTGTTAAAAAGGATAAGCATAACATCTTGATTGTACAAATTTATGTGGATGACATAATATTTGGAGCTACTAATGAAACCTTGTGCAAAGAATTTGCTTCTTGTATGACTAGGGAATTTGAAATGAGCATGATGGGTGAACTCAAGTTTTTCCTTGGACTGCAAGTCAAGCAATGTAAAGATGGGATCTTCATCAACCAATCCAAATATACAAAAGAACTCATCAAGAAATTTGGAATGGATGGCTGCAAAACTAGCAAAACTCCCATGAGCACATCATTGAAATTAGGTAAAGATGAAAATGGTAAAGTAGTAGATGAGAAGAAATATAGAGGTATCATCGGATCACTACTTTACTTAACTGCTTCTAGGCCTGATATAATGTTTAGTGTATGTCTTTGTGCTAGATTTCAAACTAGTCCTAAAGAATCACACTTGAATGCCACTAAGAGAATCTTGAAATATTTGAGTGGTACAATACATTTAGGACTTTGGTATCCTAAAAACACATCATTTCATATTATAGGATTTTCAGATGCAGATTACGCTGGTAGTATATTAGATAGGAAAAGCACAACAGGAGCATGTCACTTTCTTGGTAATTGTCTAGTTTCTTGGCATAGTAAGAAACAAGCATCGGTTGCTTTATCCACAACGGAAGCTGAGTATGTTGCAGCTTGTTTTTGTTGCACATAAGTATTATGGATGAAACAACAATTGCTTGACTATGGTAAGGTTTTTAACAATATTTCCATTAAATGTGACAACACTAGTGCTATCAATTTGTCTAAAAATCCTATACAACATTCTAGATCCAAGCATATAGATATTAGACATCATTTTTTAAGGGAAAATGTGCAAAATCAGAACATAATTCTAGAATTTATTGAAACACAAAATCAACTTGTGGATGTCTTTACAAAACCCTTGAATGAAGATAGACTTAATTTTATTAAACTTAATTTAGGAATGATTGATGGAAACACTCTGAATTAATTGCCTATCAATAAGGTTTCTATGTGCATGAATTTAATGCTTCTTAACACAATAGAAATATTCTCCATCTTTCCTTGAATCTTTCATTTTTAAGTATGTCGCGATCGCTCCAGTATTCTTTAGCGGTCGCTATCCTGTCTGTCAGTTTCATTCAAACTAATGACTCTGTGCGCGGTCGAGAAAATTTGTGCGCGGCCGCACCAATTTGAATAGTTTCGACCGTTACAGTTACATTCCTCACTCGCGAGCATACTTATCTTGACAATGGTCGCTAGATCATAAGTCGCGATCGCACCTTGTTAAATCTGCGACCGCACCCTGTACACTCTGCTCGAAAATTTATAACCGTTGGTTGTGTGACAGGTCGCAACTCTTAACTTTCAACAGTCAAAAACGGCTATTTTCTTAAATCCATCTATTTAAGAGTGTTTTGCATCAGTTTATCTGATATTTTGCCTATTAAAGCACACAAACCTTCCTCTGAAACCCTAAAAACCTCTCAATATCATCTGTTTCTCAATCACTCTCTGTTTTCCTACTCTCTTCTGTTCTAATGGCCCCCAAAAGAAAAACCACTTCCAAAATAAAAGGTCAAGCCAAGAGAGTTCCAGGAGTCACCATTAGAGAACCCATTGTTGATCCTCCATCTCCTCCTCAATCTAAAAGAGGTGAGAAAATTCACAAACCTCACCATCAAACCACTGAAGAAGATGTTAGGTATGCCATGCTAAAGAGAAAGAAGGTTGAAGGCACCAAATCTCCTTTTGGTGGGATGCTTTCTGCCTTGAACATCAAGGACGAAATTGAGAGATTGCTGGATGTCCTTGGATGGAGAAAATTTGTCTTTCCAGAAGAGGTAGGCTACTCTAGTCTGAGTAAGGAGTTTTTAATGTCTCTTCAAATAGAGAAGAGTGCAAATTCTGCACTAGGGTGGTATGGGGTCAGATTTAAGCTCTTTGATCAATACCAAGCCCTATCTCTAGAAGATTTTGGCAGCATTTGGGACTTCCCCTCTGAAGGTATAACCTCCTACAATGACCAAATCTTCTCAAACCCAACACTTTCTGATTTCTGGAGAGAAATTTCCATTGAAACCTCTTTTGAAAAGGAATCTAAAGCCAGACATATCAAATCTCTCACCCACTGGATGCTCCATAGGATTATCACCTATACCATTCACCAAAGAGCAGATGGCAATGAGAAAGTAACCAAGAGAGACCTTATATTTCTGTATGCTTTCACCCACAACATCAAAATAAACACCACCAAGTTCTTGATTGATACTCTTTATCATCATGCTGTAACAAGAACTGGTACCTTCTTCCTATCCTCTCAAGTTACTCAAATAGCTAGGCACCTAAACCTTCTGAATGATTTGAACTTAGCTACTTTGAGGAACCCTTTCACTCTAGCCTCCAATGCTATCACAATGGATTACTTAGAGCATGCTGGTTGTGTAAGGAAGATAGAAGGGTCATATGTATACTGCTATGGCAAGAAAGGAGTTATGGATAAACAAAAGAAAAGGCCAAGGTATACAATTGAGAAAGAGGGAGATTCTGTAGAAGTTGCAGTAGAATTACATCCAAAAGCAACTTCATCAAAAGCTGCTAAAGAAACTGCTTCATCCTCCACACAACTCATTCTCCAAGCTATCAAGACTCTCTCAAGGAAACTCACTAAGTTCAAGAAAAGTGTTTCCAAGAGATTCCAGCACTTAAACAAGAGGATAGACCTTATATCCCACATGCATCATGATCTTTATGATATGCAAGGCAAATTGGACTTGCCTCAATGCAATCTTGAAGATTGGGATATAAGTGATCACACCCAAAGCGTTGCTGAAGAAGAAGAGTCCATTAGCACTAGCTCTGCCTCTGTTGCACCTCAAGATAAGGGGAAAGCTCCTTTAGTTGAAGAAGAGTTAGAGTTAGATGATGACTCAGAATAGCTTAGCTTTAGTCTGTTTTTGCTTGCATTTTCATATGTTTGCTAATTTGCTTTCTGTTTTGTATTTTCCTCCACTTCAATCTATATATTTCCATGTTTATATTTCCATTTGTATTTTGCTTAACATTTATTTCATTTTGCCTATGCCAATGGGGGAGAGAAAATTATAAATGGAATGTCAATAAAATTATGGGGGAGAAATAAGAAAATTATGGGGGAGAAATAAGAACAAGAACAACAATCTGTTTGAACATTTACAAATTAGGGAAAAATGTTTATGGGGGAGTTAATTTCTTGTTGAAATTTATTGAACATTTGCAAATAAGAAAAAATGTTTGCATCAAACAATAACATGTGCACCAAGATAATCTAATAATCACAATGCTCTTAACCATGATTGTTGCATATGTTAAGAGGGAGCATTTTAGACTTATTATTTTTCTTATCATTCCATTTGAAATTGTCAAAGTCAAAATGGGGGAGATTGTTAGACAAATGACCTTAATTTTGATCCTTGACAACTCAAATGGATGATCTATTTAACTTGTGTTTGAGAAATCTTGTTGCAGGATTAGGTTACTTCAAATAAGGTGAACAGAACACTTATAGCGGTCGCACCTCACCTGAATACGACCGCTCCATGTAATTAAAAGAAGAAATCTTATCACAGTAGGTTTCGCGGTCAGAAGTTCGACCTATGTCGCGACCGCTCCTACAGAATAGCGACCGTCCGAATACTTGCACGACCGCTACTCAAGGAACTTAAATCATTACAATCACAGTAAGGTTCGCGGTGACAAGAACGGTGAATGACTCGACCTCGCTTATCACTTTAGCGACCGCCCCATTCAGAATCGCGACCGCTCTACCATTCAAGAAGAAATTGTTTGAAGAGACAGTAGGTTTCGCGTCCTCAGGAGCGTCCAGAAGTTCGACGCGAGTTTCTCAATTCGACCGCGATAATCTACATAGGGCGACCGCGACATTCAAATTATGGCGGACATTCAATTTTGCCCTGTCAGAGAATGACACGTAATATGACCGTTATAAACCCACTTGATTATTCAAAAAGGGCGACCGCACCATTGCTAGGCGCGACCGTCCCGACAAACACAGCTGGGCAAGAAGCCGGTCCGGCAAACACAGCATGGGCAAGATTCCAGCTGCAGAGCACTAAAATTCGACCGTTGAAGTCTTTTCAAAAGTAGCGACCGTCCCCTGTTAAAGGATGACCGCGAGAAGCATGAGCGCGACCATCCTTGCATGAAGGGCGACCGCGAAGTGCTTCGGGCAGTTTAAGTAAAGAAGGTCTAATCTACCAATACATTATTCTTAATGTCTATAACGGCTAGTAAGACCACAATGGCTATAAATACAATGTCTCTCTGAGAAAACAAAAAAGAGGAATAAGCAAGAAATCAGATTGTAATAGCCAAGCAACAAATTTTCATTTACTTAAACTTACAATTAAATTGTAATGTATGTTAGGTGTTAGCATTGAAAACACCATTGTATAAGTTTGAGTGTAAGCTTGGGAAACACTTGGGTTGAGAGAGTAAGCCTTGTAAAACTCTTGTTAGGTTGTGAGAGTAAGCCTTGTAAAACTCTTGTTTGGGTTGTGAGTGTGAGCCTAAGAAAAACACTTGTGAAGTTAGGTGTGAACTTGTGAAAACACCAAAGTTGGAAGTAAGCTTGTAAAAACTTCAAAGATTAGTGGAACCTTAACAAGTTGTTAAGGAAGTGGATGTAGGATTGAAGTAAATCCGAACCACTATAAATCTTGTGTGTTCTTTCTGTCTTCCATTACTCAACCAACTCTCTATTCCGCATTTCTTGATTGTTGAGTTTTTTAAATTGTCATTAATTCTTGAGAAAACCAATTCACCCCCCCCCCCCCCCTCTTGGTTGCCATCTTGGGACAACACTTCCCCTAAGAATGATTTTCCTTTACCTCATATAGATGTTCTCATTGATAGTGCAGCCTCTAGCATGCTACACTCATTTGTAGATGGATTTTCTGGATACAATCAAGTGTTAATGGCCCAAGAGGATAAAGTCAAAACTGCCTTCATCACTACATGAGGTATATTTTGTTATAGGGTGATGTCGTTCTGCTTAAAGAATGCTGAAGCAACCTATCAAAGAATGGCCACCACACTATTTCATAACATGATGCACAAAGAAGTTGAAGTATATGTTGATGATATGATGGTTAAATCGGATACAAGAGAACAACACTTCCAAAACTTGGAATTATTTTTTGATAGAGCTTTGAAATATAAGCTAAGATTAAACCCGTAGAAGTGTGTTCGGTGTTACTTCAGACAAATTATTAGGACATGTGATTGGTCTAAATGGCATTGAGATTGATCCTGACAAAGTTAAAGCAATCAGGGATATGCCAGCCCCTAAGACGGAGAGAGAAGTTCGAGGATTTCTTAGTAAATTACAATATATTAGTATATTCATAGCAAAACTCACAATAATTTGTGAGCCTATCTTTAAATTGCTTAAAAAGAATCAGCCAGTCATATGGAATGAAGAGTGTCAAAAGGCCTTTGAGCGAATAAAAGAGTATTTATTGAATCCACCTATTTTAAAACCACCTAAACCCAGCAAACCTCTATTACTATACTTAGCAGTAGAAGAAGAGTCAATAGGAGCCATGCTAGCCTAAGCAGATGAGTCAGGGATTGAGCATGCAGTTTACTATTTGAGTAGAAAGCTCATACCTTATGAAATTAAGTATAGTATCATTGAAAAGACCTGTATAGCCGTGGTTTGGTCTTCTAAGAAGTTGCGGCACTACTTTCAATCGTATAGTGTGCAAGCAATTTTCAGGTTGGATCCAATGAAGTACTTAAGAGAGACACCCTCTTTGATTGGGAAATATGGTCGATGGTTGATAATATTAGAAGAATTTGAGATTGAATATGTAACCAGGAAAACAATCAAAGGCAGAGCGGTGGCAGAATTCCTAGCCCAACAACCATTACCAGAAAGCGAAGAAGTAATCTTGGAATTTCCGGATGAACATTTAGAGGCAATTGAAGTACAAGGGTGGAAAATGTATTTTGATGGAGCAGTAAATAGGAAAGGAGCAGGTTTGGAGTTATATTAGAATCAGCCGAAGGGAAACTTATCCCTTTAGCCAAAAAGTTAAAATTTAGGGCAACCAATAATATGGTGGAGTACGAAGCTTGTATTTTTGGTTTGGAAACCCTAATGATTATGAAGGTGGATAAGGTGGAAGTTTTTGGCAATTCATTGTAAGTAGTATCCCAAGTAAATGGAGAGTGGGAGTTGAAAGAAGAAAAATTAAAACCATACCACCACTACTTGACCATGATGAAGAAGAACTTTAAGGAGTGTAGGTTTATACACCTATCAAGAGAAGAAAATCATATGGCAGAGCCCTAGCCACATTGGCTTCGGTATGGGAAAATTCTGTCAGCTTATTTCTTAAGCCTCTGATTTTGACCAGTTCATCAACTCCTTGCTATGAATATGAGACAATCATGAAAATTGATACAGACCATGATGCGTGGTATGATACTATAAGGCAATTTTTGGAAGAAAGAGAATAACCGCCGAGGGCAACGAAGAAAGAAAGAAGAGCCATAAGGCGGTGGTCTTTTCAATACATCACATTCCATGGAGAATTATATTGAAGATGGCCTGATGGGGTGCATTTAAGATGTTTAAGAAAGCCTGAAGTGGAGCGTATCATGTCAGAGATACATGCGGGAAGTTATAGACCGCATATGAGTGGTTTGACCCTAGTAAAGAAGATTATTTGACAAGGTTACTACTGGTTGACCATAGAGAAAGATTGTATTGAGTTTGTAAAGAAGTGCCAACAATGTCAGATGTACGGTAACTTGAATCACATGCCTCCTAAAGAACTGCATTTTATGTCTTCACCCTGGCCCTTTGCCACCTGGGGTATCGACATTATAAGAGAGATACATCCGACAACCTCAAATAGTCACCGTTTCATTGTGGTAGCAATAGATTATTTTTCAAAATGGGTCGAAGTCGAATCCTTCAATAAACTGGGCGCAAGTCAAATGGTTAGATTTATTGAAAAGAACCTCATCTGCAGATACGAGATCCCACACATTGTGATATCAGAAAATGGGGTACAGTTTCAAGGAGCAGTTAAAGATTTGTTCTCAAAGTACCGAATCCATCATCATAGATCCTCTCCTTATAGACCAAAGGCTAATGGTGCGGTAGAAGTAACAAACAAGACAATTAAGCAAATTCTATCCAAAATGACCAAGACTTAATAGGGATTGGTCAGAGATGCTTCCCTTTGCTTTATGGGGATATAGGACAAGTGTGCGAACACCTACTGGAATGATACCATTCTCTTTGTTTTACGGGATGGAAGCAGTGTAGCCAATTGAAATTGAGATCAAGTCATTGAGAGTAGTCTTGGAAGCTGAACTGCCTGAAACGGAATGGGTAGTGAGCAGATACATACAGTTAGCTTTACTAGAAGAGAGGAGGTTAAAAGCTTTGTATCATCACCAACTGTATCAAAAGAAGGTAGCTCGGGCCTACAATAGAAGGGTTAAAATCAGAAAATTCAGAGTCGGGGATTTGGTGTTGAAGCAATATAAGTCTAATGTATCTGATCCAAGAGGGAAGTTCAGGCCTAGCTGAGAAGGGCCATATGTCGTGAAACAAGTCATGAAAAAAGGTGCGGTGAAGTTATCAGACATGGACAGGAACTATTTTAGTGAGCCGATGAACATTGACAGGTTGAAGAGGTTTTATATATGATAAAAAAAAGAGAGAGAGAGCTCGCTAGGTTTAAAACCCAAAAAGGGCGGCCTAGGCAAAAGTTAGAGCAGTCCGTTAGTCCTAAAAACCCGAAAGGGCGGGCTAAGCAACAATTAGGGCTAAATGAGAGAAAATCGTCAATTAGAAAATCCGAAAGGGCTAGTTGGCAACAGGAGTGATCTTGTGTATGCTGGCTTTATGTTTGGTTGTTCCCCGATTTAATAAAACAGAATTAATGTTAAAATTGTTCTATTTGCACTGTTATAAGTATTTGACTAGATATGGATGAAATAAATAAACACAATAGCAAAAGGTGATGACAAATTTTAAATGGAAAAGAAGCATCTTTTATTGCTTTAATTATTTTTCATCCTAACAATACACTTTTTGAATTGACAAATGTAAAATCTATGACAGTCGATAATTGTAACATGCAGGCCAGCTTTGTCTCAGCCGATCCAAGTAGGCTTCAGTCAAGCGAAGCATGTTTAAATCGGGAGTAAAGTCAGAATCACGAGGCTCAGCTCCATACTGACGGCCAAGGCGTCGAGGATCATAGCAAGTACCTTGATGAAGAGCAGCAAGGGGAACATACATCAAATATGTCCGCATGGTGATGCGAGAAATCTTCCACCAAGGTACCAACCAACGGATATTGACTTCAGAGCATGATTGGATCCACTCAACCCAGTCAGCATATGAAGAAGCAAGATGGAGTAGCTTCCTAGCAGAATGATGACGTGGTAGATATTTGGCAAAATCCATGGATGGAGTATCAAGCATGTAACACCCCGATACCCTATATAAGTACTATACATATACCTAGTATACATTCAGTAAGTATATAAAGTATGAGGATGTCACTTTTCATTACCTTTTAAAAACCTGTAACAGAGTTCAAACCATAATATGTTACTTTAAATAACATTTACAAAATCATTATCATTACCAAAACTTCATTTATACATATAAATACTTTCTCGTCAGAAATACATCATAATTAAAAGTTATACATGTATGCATCACCCTCTAGTTGGTCTCGATAAACTCTTACTCTTCTCGTGGCATAACAACTGGACTTCCAAATCAACCGCATATCCACCTGCGCGATTACACAACCGCGCTAAGCCCAAGAGCTTAGTAATACAATTATGAAATATAAACATACATTATCGAAATTCTAACATATAATGATATATCAATTCAATGTACCATTAGTTATTAACATGTTTTTCCTTTTTAATTGCACCTTTCATATATCTCAGCTAATTTCATATTTTATGTACATATATATACATAAACATTATCACCGACCACAATCCATCACTAGTATTCATAATCAATATATCATTACACATATTACATATCATACCAATCATGAATCACATTTCCAATGAAATCAACCATAGATCTCATTACTCATTTCTTTCAACACTTGTATATCACATTGACAACAAAGACAGACTCAGGCCCAAAAGACACTAATATGCTATTCAATTTTCAGAGTTAATGCTTTGGTTTTGTTATCACATTTATCATTATCATAGACCCAACTAGGCTTCAAGGATTTAGATTCAACCAAGCTTCAAGGGGAACAAAGCATGCTAAGTCTCAACCCAACTTGGCTTCAAGAATCAATCCAACCTAGCTTCAAGGGTTGTAACATCTCAATTAGGCTTCAAGGACTAGACCCAACCAAGCTTCAAGGGGAGTAAAACATGCTAAACTTCTACCCAACTTGGCTTCAAGGATCAAGTCCAACCTAACTTCAATAGATTGTTACTATCATTAGGCATGCCACCACCAACAAACTCTGAAAATGGAATAACACATTAGTCACACAATTCATTTATTATTTCATTATCCATTTCATTCTCAATTGAATCATTATCTAGGCAAACATGCCTTATTTATCACAATTGAATCATCATAGCCAATCACAATGGCTTCACATCACATTTGAGTTATCATAGCCAATCACAATGGCTTCACATCACATTTGAGTTATCATAGCCAATCACAATGGCTTCACATCACATTTGAGTTATCATAGCCAATCACAATGGCTTCACATCACATTATATCTCAAATTACCTTTCATATTTCATCATTGATATATGCAACATCAATTACATTAACTAAACACACATATCATTATTCAATCATACCATCTAGGCATGCTTCAATCATATCATTCACATCATTATAACTCAGAACATTAGTTTCACACCTCTTTATGTCTCAATTCACATTATACACTTCATCATTCAAGCATACATAATCCATTTCTCGAGACACATTAACATCATTCATTATTAAAACATATTGCACATACCTTTTTGGATGATCCTCGTCTCTTTTACACTCAAGAACTACTCCCATCAAGCTATACATAATCAATTACCTCATCATATCCTTCACATTTTACATATTGCATCATTAATGTAACACTACAAAGTACATTATTCATATAACACATTACCATTCACAAGATTCACAATGCATAAAACATAACATTGTTCATATAGTATCATATGCATCATCATTGTCATCAAATGAATGTTCAATCTCAACAATGCAAGAAGAACAAAGGAACAATCACAGTAGCTAACACCCTCAAGGGACACGGCCAAGCTTATGGCCGTGTCTCTCAACACCAATTCAAGCCGAGGCAAACACGGGCAAAGGACACGGCCGTGTCTCTCAACAAAAATCAGGCAGTGGCAAACACAGTCAAGGGACACGGCCAAGCCAGTGGCCGTGTCTCTCCAAAATTCATCCAACACGGCCAAGTTTCATTAAGCTTGGCCGTGTCTCTCCAAAATCTTAAGTCTTGGCCGTGTCTCTCATGAACAAAAACCCTAAATATGGCCAAAACTCTTTTAATTGCATTTAAACACATTGTGCACACCATAACCTCATTCAAATGGATCTAAACTATGTCATTAACACTTATTTTACATATTCATCACAATATTCTCATTAACAAAACATTAACAACACATTTAAACACATACTACTTCAAAACCCTAAAACCAACATCATTCTTATTCTTTCAATATCAACATCCACTTAACTTACCATCCTCAAACCAAAACCAACACCAATTTAACTTACAATCAAACTCAACGCTTATAAACACATCTCAACCACACCAAATCATAATCCCAACAAATCAAAACTCACTTCAAACACAACTTCAAAAATAACAAGGGAAAACAAGAGAGTACTTACCTCAATTGAAGAAATTTCACAAATCTCCAACTTAATCCTTTGATTCTTCCTTCAATTTGATGTTAGAAATCAAAACACCTCACTTGCTCTCTCTTTCCCTTTGGTAGCCGGCCACACCAAGCAAAGAAGAGAAAATGAAGACAAGTCAAACTTCTCTTCTTCTTTAAATCTCCACCAAGCAATCCTAACAAAGCAATTACCAAATTGCCCTCATCCATTTAACTTAACTCTTGTCACTTATATGCCCATTTAATTAATTTCACATATCACAAATAAATATTCTCTTCCATTGACTATCCCTTTTGACCAACATATATGTTATATATATTACCATATACCCAACATATACATTATCTCAAAATACATTTTTCCTTTCCAATAACACATAAACATTTAATTCAAATCAAACAACAATTACATCAATACTTCTAGGGCACATTTTGGGATATTACAAAGCAAACAAAGACGCTCCTGAAGCCAAATATGTGAAGAAAGAATTAAATTAAAAAAAAAAGTCCGCTAAGTTGAAAACCCACAAGGGCAGCTTAGGCAAAAAGTAGGACAGCTTGCTAGTTTCGAAAACCCACATGGGCATATTAGGCAAAAATTAGAGCAATAGAAAATATATATATAATAAAAGAGGTCCGCTAAGTTGAAAACCCGCAAGGGCAGCTTAGACAAAAATTAGGACAGCTCGCTAGTTCCGAAAACTCACATGGGCGGGCTAGGCAAAAATTAGAGCAAAGTAAAAAAAAGAAAAAAAAGAAAACCTGAATTGAAAACCCGAAAGGGCTGTTTAGGTAATTACCTAAAGCAGCAACAGACTCCTAGTCAGTCTCTTTGACAATCCCGATTTATGTCGGTCTAATTAAACTAAAGTCTCGGCTAAGATCACAGGTACCGGTGACAAGCCTCCTTCCATTTGGTCCATAATATCCAATACTTGTGGATCAATGTCGCCGTCAGAAGAGACAAGCAGGAATTGGCCGAGCAAGCTAAGACAAAGCATGCGTCCCCATGCCTTAGTAGGGGCCAAGTGAGAGCGACAAAAATCAATCAAGGGAGCAAGTAGAATTTTTTCACCTCTCATCAACTGAAGAACTTCGGGTTTTGAAATTTGAAATAACGTCTGCATCTTCTGTTGAGTCTTGGAAATCAATGTGGGTAACGCCATTTGTTGATTATTTGGATATCCAAGAATGGCCTCAAACTCTTCAATTAAGGGACATATTTCAAATCTATTAATTTAAAATGCCCTAGAATCCGTATTCCAAAAGGAAGCCACAACATGTAAAAAGGAGTGGTCCTATTTAACATTTTGAAAACATTTTAAAACATCAAGTTGTGACCACAAATTTTTCTTCCAATGAATGGCATCCATAATCTTAAATACAATTTTTATCTTCTTTAAATGAAGTTCGGTCATGGTTGATGAATGAAGAAAAATCAAAACTGTTAAAGGAGTCTTCACGTTGAAATGGAAAAGTTTTTTTTTTTTGTTTTTGTATGAAATATGGCATGAAAGGTGATTTATATAGAAGAAACAAACCTTTCCCAAAATTGATAAGGAAAAGGTGATGGGAAAGGGTGAAACCATATGGTGTAAGGAAAGGAATTGGCGACAATTTCCTTTACCACGTTGAATTTGGTAATTGAAAAAAAATTTGAGAATTCCAAAAACTCGCTTAAGCATCAATTTGTTTCCAAGGTCTATTTAACCCATGGCATGTACTTTGACTGTTGCACTATTAGGAATTTGTATTGGTGGCATATTGGGTTGAAGAGCAGGTTTTGACAAAGATGCAATGTCAGAAGTTATGTGGCTTGTGGCCCCCTGTATCCATAACCCATTTATCATTCTCCTTACTCGAAAAATTGGAGGAGGTTGCCATATTTGCAAATGGATTACCTTCTATTATTCCCAGACCTTTTAAAATAGTCAACAACAATGTTGTGCAAAAGTCATACCTGGAATTGGTAGTTTTGTACTATCTTCTAATGCACCAAAAGTTGTATTGGAAGATATCCTTGTTCCAACAAAGTTGTCTTATTAGTTTCCACATACACGAGACTAATCAGTATAGGTTTTCCAGAATGATAATGGATCAAGCAGTCATAGTCTTTTATCAACTCCAACCACCGTATTTGTCGAAGATTCAACTCTTTCTAAACACTGAGGTACTTTAAAATCTTGTGGTCTTTATAAATAAAGAGTTTTTTCCAGTACAAATAATGCCGCCAAATCTTCAGTGCAAAAACTATGGCTACCAGCTCCAAATCATGAGTTGGGCTAATTTAACTCATGAGGCTTCAACTGTCGAGATGCATAAGCAATGAATCTACTCTTCTGCATCAAAACACAGCCTAAACTACTATTTGAAGCATCACTGTATATCACATAGGGTTTACCTTACACAGGTAGGGTAAGGACATGAGCTTGAGTCAACATGCTCTCAACTGCTCAAAACTCGCCTAACACTGATCTGTCCACACAAATTTAACTCCTTTTTGAAGTAATCTGGTAAGTGGTATAGCTATCATAGAAAATTCCTTCATAAATAGAAGGTAATAGCCTGTCAAACCCAGAAAACTTCTAACTTCTGTCACATTCATTGGTGGACTCGAGTTCAAGATGGCCTTGACTTTACTTAGATCAACTCTAATACCCTCTGAACTCTTTTTAGCCACTATTCTGCTTCGGCTGGATCAACTGTACCCATAAAATCTATGGCTCCATACTTTCTCAAATTATCATACTTCCTGATCTATGGTGGTGGTTGTAGCGACTGTTGCTGCTGATGTATCTATACTAGGGCCTGACATAGCAGTTTCACCATCTGTTGAACCCAGATTGGTGGATCTCTCTGTCCTACTGGTCTGACTGGCACTGATGCAGATTGTAATGTTAAAAATTTTAAATACTAAACTTTGATTTAATATTGATAATTGATAATGAATTATGATATAAGTGGTATGGATAAGTGATTTAAATAGTGGATCTTAAAAATTTACTGAAGAAATATGTATTTTTACAGTTTTACGAGATTAAAAATCAAATTAGAATCAAAGGATAAGAAAGAGGGTGCACCATAGCTAAGATGAGATTGGTCACATTAGATTAAGTTGTATATATATAGGTGAATGGACAGGTGTATTTATGTAGAAACTTCTCTTTCTTTCTTCTTCTTTCTTCTTTCCACGTTCATCACCATCTTCACCTCCAAAACTCCTTCTTTCTTCCTTCCTTCCAAGACTTTGATCAAAACCTAAGAGAAAATAATATCTAGTTATAAGTTTTTAGAAGATTAAGCTGGAAAAGTTGAGATTATCAACAAGTGATTAGAGAAAAAGAAGAGTTTGAAGAGGTATATGCTTATGTATTTTTTTATTTACAATTATCTGAATTTCTATGAATTTATTTTTTAAAATGGTTGATTGAGTTGTCCTGATGAGTTTTTACTAAAAAATATTTAATGTATGCACTTTCTATGTTAAAGAAACTAGTTTTGATCAAATGATATCAGATATTTGGATATATAGAATTTAAGTTGATAGGTGTTCGAAATACGGAGTTTTGCTTGACACCGCCAGTGAGACGACCATGTCACTGGGCATGTCAATGATGTTGTGTTTCAACATTGAAGACACGAGCAGTAACACGCCCGTGTCATTGGGCGTGTCATAGCTACTGTGATAAAAGATAAATGACACGGCCAGTGACACACCAGTAGACCCTTAATTTTTGACCTAGTCCAGTCCAATATATTTTATTTAGTCCAAAATAATTTTTATGTTATTTTAATTAAATAATATTTATTTTAGTAATTATAATAATAATAAATAATAAAAATAAAAATCGGCAACGGAAAAAATCGGTGATGAAAAAAAAATTCGTCACCGAAAGTGTTGGAAGAAATGGCCGTGGGCCATTTCGCCCGCAGGAAAATCCTGCGGGCAAAATGGTTTGGCCCTCAATTTTCCACGCAGTGCCCCAATTTCGCTCGCAATCCTTGGCAGCAGCCCGCAACAAGTTTTTTGCCGGCGAAATGTTTCCAACGCAATTTTTTCCGAAACTAAATAGAATTTGGTTTCGGTTTCCTTTTCCTAATTAAATATAGTTTCCTTAAACAATTAAAATTAATCATCGAAATTTCTTATAAATAGGACTAAAAAGACACAGAAAAAAGGGGGAGACTTTTAGAGGACTTGAACTTTGGAACGATCGGACTTTAAAAAATTTTGCAGTGAAACAATCAGATTTTTTTTAGAGAGGAGAGGAATAAGCAAGCAAAGAATCAAGCCATCAAAGGCAGCAACCTTGCCTTTGTCCTTATTCATCCAAGAAGCAATTTTTAGTGGAACCAATAAACGAAGGTTTGAATATCTAATCTCTTTTTTCCTTACAGTAGCTTCACTGATTAAATTGTTTCTTTTGATTCTAAAAATCTTAGAACCCTAGTTTACTTCTTCTAAACCTTAGAACCTTAAATCGTCTCCTCTATTTTCAAAAACCCTAAAATTACCTTTCTATTTTTTTTAAAACCCAAGAAACCTAATCAATTTTCCAAAACCCTAAAACCCTAAATTGAATCCTTTTATTTCCAAAAACCCTAAAAAATATATTTTCTATTTTTATAAACCTTAAATCATTTTGTTTATTTCTAAAAACTTTTAAAAACTCTAAACTGGTTTTCTTCTAATTCTTTTCCAAAATTCCAAATGTTTTGTTAAATATCTAAACTCAAAACTCATTTTACAGTTTCTAAAAATCACATAAAACTTTATAAAACTATAAACTATTTTCTCAAATTCTAAAACCAAAACATGTTTTTCAAAACACCCTCAAAACCAAAACCGTAAACCCTAATTTTCCTAGACCCTAATCCTTAAAACCTCATGAACCTAAATATTAAAATTCAACACAGTAAGCCTAAAAACAACAATCCAGTAGCTAATAATCATAAACTTAATGTTTTAAAGTATTTAAACCTTAATTTCATAATTTTACCCCTCAAACCCTAATTTCGTTAATCAAAGAACCTTATCAATCTCTTAAAATATAAAATATTAATTCATTTCAATTCCCTTAAAACTTACAGTACCCTAAACCAACAATTTCTAAAACCCTAAATATTAATTAAAGAACTTTAAATGTGAAATAATAACCCTAATTTGTATCTTGACTTAATTTAATTTTAGATTTGATTATGTAGTTCATCATATGCTTTGATTTATTTAATTTCAATGCTTGATTTACTTAATTTATCATGGATGGATGTTTACTTTCTATTTTTATTGATGTTTAATATCTTTGATGAATGATTTAATTATGATGAATGGTTATTTAATTACTTTTATCGATTTATTTTGATTTCCAAATGTTGTAAGATGTATGTTTCCACTTTGTGGGTACCTCATTAATTAAGTTCTATGTAATTTAAATTGTTTTTATATTTTAGACCAATGTAAAGGACATGTTTCTACCATATGATGGGTGTCCTATTTAGCTTAGACATGGATGATGTAAGGAAATGTTTCCATCCTCAGATGGGTGTCCATTTATTTATTTTGCTTGGACATTGCTTTGATTTTAATATAACGATGCTTTATTTCAATTGTTGCATGTAATATGGATAATATTATTATATTTAAGAATTTTATAATATTAAGACCTATAAAGGAGGCCGATTCCAATAACCAAGCATTGTGGGGGTGCTGGGCCATTTCTCACCTTCCCCACACGTACCCAACTTTCCGAACCCATTAGGGGGTTAAGGATTCCTTAGGAATTGAGTCATCCACCCCTTTCTTTTTCCCTACCCGTCCGGGTGGCGACTCCATTTTCTCCGGACTTAGGTCCGTGTTCTCTAAGGCCTTGAGCCTAAATGGTGCCGAAATCGCAAGAACCATTCCACCGGGAGTGGGGGCAAAAATTCACGCTTATAGTGGCGACTCAACTGGGGATAAGAAAAGTTGATTCCGTTGGTCTTTATAATATTCTATTCTTTCTTATAATGATATTATCCATTGCATCATATTATATTGCATTGTGTGCGTGAGTTAGGACGCCCGTGTTACCCGTGTTGTGTAATGTAAGGGATACCATACTTTCACTCAAGGTATGGAGATCGAGCATGGCATAACTACTCATAACCTCATACCATTTGGTATATACTTACTATGGGAACCTAAGCCTTTTAACCCAAAGACTAAAGCTCATGTAATTGTCCTAGTTACTTTCCTTAGGTTTTACCCCAAATGCATGTTGTTTGACTATGGATAATTTGTCTTGGCTTAAATCATGGCTTATTTGGTTTGCACTTTTCCTAATATGACCTAAGTACATTGTAAGCTCAAAATAATTTTTTTTAAAAAATCCAAAAGACCAAAAATATTTTCAAAACTTTTCAAAATGGTCTTTGGACATAAAACTTTTCTAAGAAAATAAATAAATAATTCTTTTGCTCATGGCCCAAATACTAAACCCAAAATCCAATTTTTTCTAAAATCTTTTTACAATGGGCTTAGAAATAAAATCCAACCTTTTCTTACAAAGAGCTTGCAAATTATTTAGGTCAATTACAAAATACCAAAAATCAATTGTGAGCCTAGTTTATACTAAGAATAATTAATCATAGGCTTGTTTTTGGCATGAATCATTAGTTACTTTTTCAAGTGAGAAATATATTTATAATAAACCGCTTAATTTAGTTTTAATCCAATATAGCATAAAAGCTGCTTTAGTTGGTAACCTAATTAATGGGAATTATTATTAATTGATTTCCATTTTCAAAAATATAACTATTGGTTGAAACTTCCTAGGGAATTATTCAAAAATAAGATACCCCATGTTGGTATTTTGTTAACCATATACCTAGGAAAAGAGACTCGCCATTCGTGTGTGGATGTTATAAGGTTGGAAGAACATCCTAATTATCCTTGTTTTTTTATTGTTTGTGAATACATGCATGCATACATTTGTATCTCATATCATTCTGGCTCACAGCCCTGGATTACGATAGTTCAAAATCTTCAACAATCCGACCTACGCCGAAAGCGAAGAATCTAGTAGCAACTCAATCACTTGCTCACCAAAAGTAATGGAGCCCGAACAAATTCAAAGAATGGTGGATGAACCCCTCAATGCCAAGATGGAAGAAATAAAAGAGGCCATGGCTAAGACCATAAAGAATCAACTAGATGCAATTTTAGGAAATAATGTCGAAACGTCTGCTAGCTCCAAGAAGCCAAAGGACAAAGGGAAGACTAAAGTTGGTGAAGTAGCTTTTGATGATGATAAGGTGATCATTGATGATTATGATTGGGCTCAATACTACCAAGATCCTCAAGACAAAAAGGAGCCAAAGGTTGTTGAAGGCAACTATTGAAAAGATCAAGACATTTGATGTTGAGAAGATGATTGCTGATTTAGAAAAGAAATTTGAGAAGAAACTGAAAACCGAAGAAATGTCCAAAGTTGACAAACTATTTGAGCTAGATGAAGAATTTCGTACAAGTTCAAGATGCCATCTTTTGCGAAGTTTGATGGAACCGAAAATTCTCATCTCCATGTGAAGCAGTATATCACTGCTATGCAGTCTGCTCGAGCTACTAAGGTTCAAACTCTAAGGTACTTCATGCTCTCATTAGACCCTGTTGTCCAAAATTGGTTCAATACCTTAGATGATGGAACACAAAAGAGTTGGGATTTGTTGTACAAGGCCTTCATCCAGCAATATTGATATAATATCGAGATGGAAGTTACCTTAATGGAAGAAGAGTCTATTAGACAAAGGTTAAATGAGAATTTTATGGATTATGTGAAAAGATAGAGAAATAAGGCTGCTTTGCTCAAGAAGAAGCCTGATGAATCTGATTAAATAAGGATGATTGTGAGAAGCGTCCTACCCAATCTCCATGAAAGGATGTCTCACACCCTTATAAGGGATTTCAAAGATCTTCTCCAAGCTGGTCTACAAATTGAAGAGTGGGAAAGGGAGAAAAATCACTTTCAATAAGAAGGAATGAGAAAGGGAATTATCAGCCCAGCAATCAAAGCACGCAAAAAGAAGTTGATGTTAATGTGACCGGTCAAGGAAATAAAGACAATTCTCAGAATTGGGGAAACCTCTATATTGGGTTTTTAGCAAGCTACAAAAGAAAGAGTTGTTACGACCATTAGCTCCTCGACCGTTACATAATCCACTGCCACCAAACTTCAATGCCAAGGCCTTCTGTCAATTTCATCAAATGCGAGGGCATGAAACAGATAAATGTGCTCGTCTAAGACATGAGATCGAAGATTTGATTGATAGTAGTAAGCTACCTGAGCTAGATAAGCCCAATACCAAGAACAACCCTTTGGCTAAATTTGGAAGAGTGCCACCACCAGCAACCTTCATGGTAGGAAAAGGATTAGAAGAAGATTTTTTTTTATCATCCTTTCAAGATGAAGATATTGAAGATGTGAAAGCAAAAGAAGCTTAACTCAGTAAACTTTCCTTAGCTTGAATGTTGCTTTTCAATTTTACTTTCTTTAATTTGAACAATTATGTTTCAAATTTAAATTTGTTTGAATAAATTACTTTCGTCAAAATTTTATTGGTCTTTGCTCATTTTGGTGCCCAACCGATGAGGAATCTAGCTTGATAATTCATGAATTAATATATTTATGCATCATGACTTGAATGACTTTACTAGGTGAGGGAATTGCTCTATAGCATTGAATTGTGTATGCTTACTTAGAGAGGGCTCCTGCATAATTATTTTTGTCTAGGTCCTAGTCAGTCTTAGAACATGCTTTGACAAACTTTCAAGGTGAAATTAAACTCTGCTTATTTAAGGGAGAGATGATCTAGGCATTGTTTGGTTAGCCAACAACTTGTATCCACCCTATTAAATATCAATCCCTAGTTGTCCCTTTGAGCCTTCATAAAATTTTTAGCTTTCTTTTCATTTGTCATATAACCTCAACAACCTACCCTAAGTCGTTGTGATACTTTTGACAAGTCTTATGATCACTAAGATGAAGAGGCAAGAAGATCAAAGAAAGCAATGATTAGTCAAGATTATGAGGATAGTTGAAATTCTCAAGACCATGAAGATAGTTGAAGTTCTCAAGACCATAAGGGTAGTTGAAATTCTCAAGACCATAAGGGTAATTGAAGTTCACCTAATATCTACAATATATCAAGACAACATCAGAGTAACAAACAATTTATCCCTGTTAAAGAAGATTTATTCCACTCATCCATTATTGGAAGCCCAATTTAGTACAAACCAAGACAACTCTTTTTTGAGCTAGAAATAAACAAAAAACAAAAAAAACAAAAAAAAAGGAAAAGAAAAACAAAAGAAAAGAAAAAAAAAGAGAGAGAAAAAAAAGGAAAAAAAAAAGATAAAGCCTAAAAAGGCGGCTCAGAAAGCCAACGGAGTTCTTTTTTACCTAAAGCGGCAAAAGGCTTCCATTTGCTTTATAAGGAAAGTTTGACTTGAATTGGTCCAACCCAACCAAAAATTTGATCAAAATCAGAGAAAAAGGAGAAAGACCATCTAGTTCTTGAAAGCTCTGTACTTGACAGTACTACAAGGAAGAGATGATAAAATGCTCAAAGAAAGGAAAAGCAAGAAAAATAAAAAGAAAGAAAAGGGAGAAGAAGAAAAGAAATGAATTTGGGTGCCAAACTTTATGCAAGGACAAAGACTGTTCCAATCGAGATCTAGATTAATGCCAAGAAGATAGAAAGAATTTGGAGTCTAGCAAGATTGCTTCAAGCTGCCTAAAGTTCAAATAAGAAATTTGTAGTGTGAAGGTTTGTCTATTGTGTCACATCACCTCCTATCTCAAAATGGCCTTCATTTAACCCATGTCCCTTATAGACCCCATTTCAAGCCTATTAAAGACCTGTTGATCTCCCTTGGTAGGTAGAGTCTATTAGTGGAGATAGTTTGAATAAGCATGCATATGAGATAGACAATATTTAAACTCAATGAGACATTTGGCCAAGTAATGTGTATGTGCCTATCTGAAGTGCAACAATTCTTGCTTAAATAGAAATGATTCCCAAGTTTAATATGGTAACTAGGGTTGTCATGTTATAGATGTGTTAATTTGAAAAATCAAGTCCTAAGGTACATTGACATTGATTTGGCAAAGCCAACATTTGATTTCAAAATCAAAATTCAAAAAATAAAATATTTTTGTCACACAAAGCCTTCAAGTTAAGCGGAGTATGTTGAACTATTGAATCTCGAAAGACACATTGGGCAAAGTAAATGATTATTGGCAAGGTCAAGAAGAAGCTACCAACTGGCATGCTGAAACATAGTTTGAAATGGATGTATCGCTAACTCTGCTGCTTGGAGTCTCCACCACTCGTGTTTTCAACAACTTGAAAATAAAAGCCACAAATGCAGAGTTTTCGATCATTCCAATACAACACTTGAACGAGCATCTGAAAGAAACCAATGAGAATACTTCTGCTGATCACCTCGGTCTGTGAGTCATGTAACCACTGTAAGTATTATATGCATATCATGCATACATGAGCATATCACATTGCACTTTCTTGTCTTGTATTGTCTATTCTTTGTCAAAGTAAATAGCAAACACCCTGTGAAGTAAACAATCAAAAGAAGATATCGAATCAGGGAGGCATGAAAAGCCCATTGCTTGAGAAAGTTCCAGTAATCTTGCAAAGAGAAGAAATACATGCTTGTGCGAAGAACTAGACAACCAAAACATCAATCAAAGCTTGCATGGAAAAAATCTTTGGTTTGAGCCTACACAAGGGGCAAAGTTTCTCCACTTTAATTTTTGAGTTTATGCGTATACAAAATATTTTCAAACTCACTTTCAAATATTGTTTAGGATCGAGTATCCCAATCCATTTAGGATCAAGTATCCAAATCCAGTTAGTATCGAATATCCGAATCCAATTTAGGATCGAGTATCCAAATCTAATTTAGGATTGAATATCCCAATCCAGTTAGGATCGAGTATCCCAATCCAATTTAGGATCGAGTATCCAAGCCCAAGTTAGGATTGAGTATCTAAATCCAATTAGGATCGAGTATCCAAATCTAGTTTAGGATCGAGTATCCAAATCCAGTTTAGGATCGAGTATCCCAATCCAGTTTAGGATCGAGTATCCAAACCCAATTTAGGATCGAGTATCCAAATTCAGTTAGGATCGAGTATCCAAATCCAGTTTAGGATCGAGTATCCCAATCCAATTTAGGATTGAGTATCCAAATCTAATTTAGGATCGAGTATCCAAATCCAGTTAGGATCGAGTATCCAAATCCAGTTTAGGATCGAGTATCCAAATCCAATTTAGGATTGAGTATCCAAATCAAGTTAGAATCGAGTATCCAAATTCAGTTTAGGATCAAGTATCCAAATCCAGTTAGGATGAGTGTCCGAATCCAGTTTATGATCGAGTATCCAAGTCTAGTTTAGGATCGAGTATCCAAATATCTCGGGTCCAGAACCCAAATTATCCTTAGGTCCAGAACCTAAAATCTCTTCTAAGTCCAGAACTTAGCTCGGGTCCAGAACCCAAATTATCCTTAGGTCCATATCTTAAAATTTCTTCTAAGTCCAGAACTTAGCTGGGGTCTAGAACCCAAATTATCCTTAGGTCCAAAACCTAGAATCTCTTCTAAGTCCAAAACTTAGCTCAAGTCCAGAACCCAAATTATCCTCTAGGTCCAGAACCTCAAATCTTTTTTAAGTCCAGAACTTAGTACGGGTCCAGAACCCAAAATTACCCTTAGGTCCAAAACCTAAAATTATCCTTGAATCTAGAATTCAAACCTGGTCCAGAACCCAAAACCTCAACCATCTCAGAAAAATTAAGTCTTATTGCTTTTCACTCTTTTTTACTAAAGTCTCAGATCGTTCAAGCAGGGGGCAAACTGTAGACCCTTAATTTTTGACCCAGCCCGGTCCAATATATTTTATTTAGTCCAAAATAATTTTTGAGTTATCTTAATTAAAAAATATTTTTTTAGTATTTATTTTTTATAATTATAATAATAAATAAATAAAAATCGGCGACGAAAAAAAAATTCGTCGCCGAAAGTGTTGGACGAAATGGCCCACGGCCATTTCGCCCGCAGGAGTTTCCATTTCGCCCGCAGTTTTCCACGCAGCGCCCCAATTTCACTCGCAATCCTTTGCAGCAGCCTGCAACAATTTTTTTGCCAGCAAAATTTTTTCGACGCAATTTTTTTCGAAACCAAATAGAATTTGGTTTCTATTTCCTTTTCCTAATTAAATATAGTTTCCTTAAACAATTAAAATTAATCATCAAAATTTCTTATAAATAGGACTAAAAAGACAGAAAAAGGGGGAGACTTTTAGAGGACTTGAACTTTGGAACGATCGGACTTTAAAATTTTTTGCAGTGAAACAGTCGAATTTTTTTTAAAGAGGAGAGGAATAAGCAAGCAAAGAATCAAGCCATCAAAGGCAGCAACCTTGCCTTTGTCCTTGTTCATCCAAGAAGCAATTTTTGGTGGAACCAACAAACAAAGGTTTGAATATCTAATCTCTCTTTTCCTTACAGTAGCTTCAATGATTAAATTGTTTCTTTTGATTCTAAAAATCTTAGAACCCTAGTTTACTTCTTCTAAACCTTAGAACCTTAAATAGTCTCCTCTATTTTCAAAAACCCTAAAATTATTTTTTTGTTCTTTCTAAAACCCAAGAACCCAAATCAATTTTCCAAAACCTTAAAACCCTAAATTGAATCCTTTTATTTCTAAAAACCCAAAAAAAAATATTTTCTGTTTCTATAAATCTTAAATCGTTTTGTTTATTTCCAAAAACTTTTAAAAACTCTAAACTGGTTTTCTTCTAATTATTTTCTAAATTTCCAAATATTTTATTAAATATCCAAACTCAAAACTCACTTTACAGTTTCTAAAAATCACATAAAACATTATAAAACTATAAACTGTTTTCTCAAATCCTAAAACCAAAACATTTTTTTCAAAACACCAAAAACCCTAAATCTCTCAAAACCAAAATCGTAAACCCTAATTTTCCTAGACCCTAATCCTTAAAACCTTATAAACCTAAATATTAAAATTCAACATAGTAAGCCTAAAAACAATAATCCAGTAGCTAATAATCATAAACTTAATGTTTTAACGTATTCAAACCTTAATTTCATAACCTCAAACCCTAATTTCGTTAATCAAAGAACCTTATCAATCTCTTAAAATATAAAACCTTAATTCATTTCAATTCCCTTAAAACTTACAGTAGCCTAAACAAATAAATTCCAAAACCCTAAATATTAATTAAAGAACTTTAAATGAGAAACAGTAACCCTAATTTGTATCTTAACTTACTTTAATTTTAGATTTGATTATGTAGTTCATTATATGCTTTGATTTATTTAATTTCAATTCTTGATTTACTTTATTTATCATGGATGGATGTTTACTTTCTATTTTGATTGATGTTTAATATCTTTGATGAATGATTTAATTATGATGAATGGTTATTTAATTACTTTTATCGATTTATTTTGATTTCCAAATGTTGTAAGAGGTATGTTTTCATTTTGTGGGTACCTCATTAATTAAGTTCTATGTAATTTAAATTACTTTTATATTTTAGACCAATGTAAAAGACATGTTTCTACCATATGATGGGTGTCCTATTTAGCTTAGACATGGATGATGTAAGGACATGTTTCCATCCTCGGATGGGTGTCTATTTATTTATTTTGCTTGGACATTGCTTTGATTTTAATATAACGATGCTTTATTTCAATTGTTGCATGTAATATGGATAATATTATTATATTTAAGAATTTTATAATATTAAGACTTGTAAAGAAGGCCAGTTCCAATGAACCGGGCGTTGTGGGAGTGCTGGGTCATTTCTCACCTTCCCCACACGTACCCAACTTTCTAAACCCATTAGGGGGTTGGGGATTCCTTAGGAATTGAGTCATCCACCCCTTTCTTTTTCCCGGCCCGTCCGAGTGGCGACTCCATTTTCTTCGTACTTAGGTCCATGTTCTCTAAGGCCTTGAGCCTAAACAATGCCGAAGTCGCAAGAACCATTCCACCAGGAGTGGGGGCAAAAATCCCCGCTCACAATGCCCATGTCAATGAGCATGTCGTAGCTACTGTAAAACAACTTAAATGACAAGGCCAGATGCATGCCATATCATTGGACGTGTCAAAACTTCTGTGAGAATGAGCTTATGACACGGTCAATGACACGCCCATGTCACTAGGCATGTCACTTCAAGAAATTGGTCAAAATAACTTTTTATTTTGTTTTTTCTTTGTAATTTTAGCTATAACAATTATAAGTTTTCAAAGTGTAAAGGATTTCCTTTTGAAGTTAACCCTAACAAGTAGTGTAATAGATTTATTTGAATAAATGATAAAATATATGTGATACTAAGTGTTGGTCAAAGAACTATTTCATTGAAGTGTTGTACTTAATTTAATGTTAAGTAATAACTATTGAATTGCCCAAATCCTACTGATTTTAGATCTAACTTGGGATTGAATTGCTAGTTAAAGGGAGGATATTAAAAGTGATGTGGGCACTCTGTGCCATCAATAGACACTCTATGTCACCATACTCAGTGGGCATTCGTGCTATACTGGGCCAATTGCCAAAATTTTATACAGTGGCCATTAAATTGCCAACAGTAACCCGTTATCCAAACTTAGAATCTAAGTTCAGTGTGTATGGACATAATTGAAGAAGTTATCTACTTTAAAAACAACAAGTTATATGGTTATTGTTAAATTAATCGATTTTGCATTTAATCATGTTTAGTATTTCAAGGTTCAATGGATTTATTAATTTCTTTATTTAATATTCTGAAAGTAATACTTTTTATTATTTCTAAACTATTTAATGTTTAGATCTCTTTCTTTTATTTTTTTTCTTACATATTGTGAATACATAAGCACCACTAAGTTTTGCTTAGGGTGCTAGAACTGTTTCTGACGCGTAGATCAAACAAGAAGAGTTGAGACTGTAAAGTGAGAGATTTACATTCCTAGTCAACTGCATCATAAAGGTTCAATAACAATATTGTAAATATTGTGTTTTGTATAGTTCATATGGCAATACCTTATACTTTTGTACGACAGTTGTAATAGTTTGAGAGTAGTTTGAGAATTTTATTAATGTAAGTTATCAACAGGAGTTCTTTATAATTTAACGGATATATGTTTGTAATATGAGATTTGTTGTAGTAGTTATTTTGAAAGCTTAACAACTACATTAATAATTAGAAGTATTTTGTCTTTATTTCTTTAATACATACATAGTCACATATGTAGAACAAGTGTGAATATTAGGTGACATCTCCTATGTAGTTAAGTGTATAGGCTACGTAGGGGATGTTACATATAGTGGTATCAGAGCAGGTTTAGGTTGTCCTAAGTTAGTGGGTTAAAAGAAAAGAGAAGTATAATTGTCATTGCCATGTGAACTATATAATTGAATAAATGTTTGATGTAGTTGATTTTTAATGTTTAAAGGTATAAGATGGCATCTGAATCCCATCAAGGTGCCGAGGAACAAGCTGTGTCCTCACACAGTCAAGCTAGTGTTGGAAATCAGCAACCATCGGAACCTTCTGTGGAATAAATTCCATTTGATCCCCAATTTGTGAGAAATATAGGGGAGGTTCTCAGGAAAATAGTAAGAGTTGCTCCTCCTGCACAACCTCCACCGCCAGTGCCCAAAGATCTCCATTGGAGAGAGTTAGAAAATTGGAAGCAAAAGATTTTAAAGCTTGTGACACTGAGGATTCTTTAGTAGCGGAGTATTGGATGGAGAGGATTGTGAGAGTTTTTGATATTCTGCATTGTACTAATGAGGAAAGATTAGAGTGTGCAGTGTCATTGTTGCAGGAACAAGCTTATGCCTGGTGGGATACAAAGTATAAAGATGTACCCGCGAGTAGACTTACTTGGGCATTTTTTCAAGAAGAATTTAAAAAGTAATATATTAGTGAGATTTATTTAGAGGAGAAGCGTCGGGAGTTTTTTTATCTTAAGCAAAGGAAATCATTTGTGTCTGAATATGAGAGGCAGTTTGTTCACCTCAGTAAATATTTTCCAGAGTTAGTTGCATCTGAGGAAGAGAAGTGTAAGCAGTTTGAATAGGATTTGAATAATTAGATTCGGGTGTATTTAGTAGCGATGAGGATTAAAGAGTTTTCCACACTTATTAATGCGGCAATTGCTATAGAAAATGAGATTAAACAAGAGCAGGGAGGAAAACAACAATCAAAGATGGGATTTTCTAGTGAACAATAATAAGGTGGCCAGAAAAGACAAAGAAATATTCAAGCCCAAACTCAAGGGTTTGGTAGAGGTATTGGAGATAGTTTTCAAAAATCTAGAGGTGGTAGGTTTGGAGTGGGCTCATCTTCAGGGGTTGTTACTACACCTTATCAATATTGTGATAAGGGCCATGCAAGTAAAGCTTGCTGGTACCAAAAGGGGACTTGTTTGAAATGTGGTTCTTTGGAACATAAAATTAGAGATTGTCCAACAATAAAAGAATTAGAAGTTTTTGAAGGACATAATTTTGTATAGAGGTCTCAGTCAGGCCATAGGACAGGTAGAGGTAGTCGACCCAGTGTTAGTCAGCAGAGAGGATCTAAAACAGTGGATAGGCCTTAGACTCGAGGTAGTGCTCCAGCTAGGGCTTATGCCATGAAAGCTGTGGAGGACTAGGATGCTCCTGATGTTGTAGTTAGTAAATTTTCTTTACTCGGTCTTCATGTATATGCATTATTAGATCATAATTCTACACATTCTTATATTTGTACAACTATAGTTTCAGGGAAGAAAATGTGTGTTGATAAACTTAATTATGAGATAGAAGTTACAAATCCCTTAGGCCATAGTGTGAAGGTAAATAGAGTATATCAAAATTGTCCACTTAGAGTTCATGATGTAGAACTTCCTGCTTATTTGATTGAACTTCCATTCCATGTCTTTGATGTAATCTTGGGAATGGATTGGTTGCCCTGACATCAAGTAATTATGGACTATTGTATTAAAGTTGAATCTTTTAAGATTTCAGGTTATGGTGAAATTGTAGCTCGAGGAGAAAAATAATTTTATCATTCTAGTTTGATTTCTGCAGCTAAAGCTAGAAGATTGATTAGGAAGATATGCGAAGCTTATCTTGCTTATGTTAATTATACACGATATTCAAGCAAGGTTTTGGGAGACATACCTACAATGAATGAGTTTTCAAATATTTTTCTGGAAGAATTACCTGAAATACCACCAGAGAGGGAGGTAGAATTTGTTATTGATATAGTTCCAGGTACGGCACCAATTTCTATTTCACCTTATAGAATGGCACCTACGGAATTAAAAGAATTAAAGGTGCAACTCCAAAAAATGCTTAATGAAGGATTCATAAGACCTAGTGTGTCACCTTGGGGCACACCAGTTTTGTTTATGAAGAAGAAGGATGGTACCTTAAGATTATGTATAGATTATCAACAGTTGAATAAAGTGACTATTAAGAATAAGTACCCATTACCTAGGATTGATGACTTGTTTGATCAGTTGAGATGAGTGGGTGTTTTCTCTAAGATTGATCTTAAATTAGATTATTATCAGATGAAAATTAAAGAAGTAGATATTTTGAAGACAACTTTTATAATTTGACATGGACATTATAAATTTTTAGTTATGCCCTTTAGTTTAACTAATGTTGCAACAGCTTTTATGGACTTGATGAATCGAGTCTTTAAACCCTATTTAGACCAATTTGTAGTTGTTTTCATTGCTGATATACTGGTTTATTCCAAAAATAGAGAGGAACATAATAAGCATTTGAGAATTATACTATAGACACTAAGGGAGAATCAATTATACGCTAAATTATTGAAGTGTGATTTTTGGTTGACGAAAGTGGCATTTCTAGGTCAAGTAGTGTCAGGTAATGGTATTCGTGCGGATCCAAGTAAGATTGAGACTATCTTGAATTGGTAGCCAACAAAGAATATAACAGAAGTTTGGAGTATTCTTGGGTTGGCTGGATACTATGGAAGATTTGTGCAAGGGTTTTCAAAGATAGCACTTTCTTTAACTAAGCTCCTTAGAAGAGAAACTAAATTTGAATGGAATGCTCAGTGTCAAGCTAGTTTTGAACAATTGAATGTTATGTTAACTGATGTAATATCGCAAATGATGCCCTAAGGAAATGCTTATTGTTGTAATGGAATTAAATATTAAGTGTATAATGTTTAAAGAAGGAGTGTGTATATGTTGTATTTAGGAAGATATATACAACATATACAAGTCAACTTTTATTTAATGGTCAAATGATATTTTGATTATTAAATTAGAAATTAAGTGATGGTGGAGGTTGATATTTGGTATTATATTATTATAATCATGCATTTGCTTGGTGGAGATTTAAAGAGAAATTCATATGGCTATTAGTGAAGGGAAGTTGACCATTTCTATTTTCATCTTCTTCTTCTTTCTTTTTGGATAGCCAGCCACCACCATCTTCATCAAGGGAAAGAGAGGTTTTGTTGATTCCTCACTCAAGATTGAAGGGTGTTCAAGTGATCAAGTTGGAGTTCTAAGGATTTCTTCACTTTTGGTAAGTTTTCAACTTGTTTCTTTGTGTTCTTTTAGAGTTTGTGTATTTAAGTTTGGTGAATGGTTGTTGTAGATGTGTTTTTGGTATGTTTGAAGTGTTTGGTCTTATTAACTTTGATTTTTGGGGTGGGATTGGAGAGAAAGAGTTAAGTTTGGTGAAGAAAACACGAATTGTGGATTGTGTATGTGTTGAGTTTTAAAATATGGTTGTGATTGTGTGTTGAGGCATATAATTGAGTTGTTTTGATGTTATGCAAGTTTATTATGGTTTATTGATGGTTTTGGTTAAGTGTGTTTAGAGTGGAAAAGGGTAAAAGAAAGATGTTTGTTGGATGTGGTGTTTTTGGTTTCGATTTCAGGTTTTTGGCCTGACACACCCAATAACAAGGCCATATCCTTAGGCGTGTCATTGGTTCTATTTTCAGTGTGTGTGACACGAGCAGTGACATGCCCATGTCAATGAGCGTGTCACAGCTTCTGTGTTGGAGTAGAATTGACATGCCCATTTCACTGAGCATGTCATAGCTACTGTATTATTGGTGGATTGACACGTCCAGTGACATGCCCATGTCACTGAGCGTGTCATAGCTACTGTGTTGTTGGAGAATTGACACATGCAGTGACATGCCTATGTCACTGAGCATGTCAAAGTTTCTGTGTTGTGGGTTTAGAGCACGGCTAGGGACACGCCCGTGTTGTTGAGCGTGTCACGTGTAGAGTTTGCCCTAGTTAGCTCTTATCCTTATTTTCTTATGTGTATTACTAAGTGAGTGTGTATAATCACATTTGGATTAGGTTTTGAAGAGATTTGAGTTGTACCAATCCAAGTGTTGAAGGATTTTTGGAAGAAGAGGTTGTTAGATTGGTGTTTGTTGCTCTTAGAGGTAAGTACAAACCTTACATGATAACATACATTTACATGACTTTGAGGCTTAACACATTTGGTTGGAAAATGTGTTAGGTTACCTATTATATTGTTGATATATGAGAATGGTGCTATGATTTGTATTATGTAAACTATGTGAAATATATGCTGAGGATTTAAAGTGTATGAGCAATGTAATTTGTTATGTATATCCTAATGATGATATGTGAAGCCATTGGTGTTGGCTATAATGATGTAAAGGAAATAGTTGGGGTATTACGCCTAGATGATCATGAGAATATGAGAATGGATTTGATATTGAAATAAAGAAAGAATTGTGTGCCTAGTATGTTATTCAATTTTCAGAGTTTTATTGTTGGTGGCATGCCTAAGAGTAACAATCCCTTGAAGTTGGGTTAGGCTTGGTCCTTGAAGCCAAATTGGGTTTATGCTGAGCTCCCCTTGAAGCTTGGTTGCCTAGTCCTTGAAGCCTAGTTGGGATGTTACATATGAGATGTTTCTCATTGTGATAATGATTCGCCTAAGGGCTTGATAAATGTGATTATTGGACCAAAACATTAACTCTAGAATTTGAATGGCATATTAGTTTCTTTGGGCCCATGCTTGTCTTTACTTTAAATGTGAATCATGAATGATGAAATAATTGAACAAGATAATGAAATATAATGTTATGTAATATGATATCCTTGTATATTGTTTCTAATTCTTGAAAGTTTGACATTGGCATTACATTGAATCATATTGTTATCATGGTTAGTACCACTAAGCCTTTGGCTTAGTACGATTGTGATTTATTGCACAGGTCAGAGGGTAGATCTGATTGAACCGAAGAGTTCAGCTAGACCGAGTCGAGTCTAGGCTTGTGATCCCTTGTGAAGTATTAATTTTTGGACTTCAAGATCAGAGACGAACTGCCAAACATGTATAAACTCTATGTTTTTGTAAATATTGATTTTAATATATACATATGTATAATCCGCTACATTTTCCACTGCTTATTAAATAAATGTTTTGGATAAACTTTGGGTGTAATGAAGATATATGTTTATGTATTCTAACAAGGAATATTTTATCTATTACTATTTATAATAATGATTTGATGTTAAAGTTTTAAAGATTGGTTTGCTTTAAATAGACTGTGACATCCTTGTATCCGGTATACGTGTATTACATATTGAGAGTATATGTGGTGTACGTATACGGGGTATAGGTGTATTATACTTATTTTGGTATCAGAGCCTAGGTTTGAGGTTCTTAACCTAGGTGAATTGTAAGAAAAAGAAAATTTAGGTTTTTAAAATATGGTTTTTGAATAAGATACATGCATTGGTACTAGTAGTTTTTGATCTTTGATGAGGTATTTTCTGCTATATTTGCAAATATAGGTAGTGATAGTATCTCAGTCACGTCAGTCCATAGAAGGTAGTGTTGAAAGTGTAGCTCCTGATGAGGGTAGAGATGGAGCTAGGATTAAGAGAGCTGGTGAGGCACCTGCTCCTGTGCCAGAGAGACCAGCAGCTGATGAGATTTCGCCGGTTTGGTTATGACATATGGTAGAGTTATTGAGGCAGGCTCTAGTGCAGCAGTCGCTACCACAACCACAGCCGCAAGTACCGGTGAGGCAGTATGATAAATTGAAGAAGTTCAGAGCTAAGGACTTCTTTGGCACTATAGATCCTGCAGTAGCTGAGCAGTGGGTGGATAGAGTTCGAAGGGTATTCATCCAGCTGCAAGCTACTTCTGAAGAGAAATTTGATTATGCTAGATCCCTTCTGCAGAGAGATGCTTATAATTGGTGGAAGACAATTCCACATGCGATGGATGACCCACCGACCTTGATTTTTAGTGATTTTCTGCGGGAGTTTGAGCAGAAGTATACTCCGAGGGAGTATAAAGATTCAAAGAAGATGGAGTTTCTAAATCTGAGTTAGGAGAACCAAACAATGACAGAGTATGAGATAGAGTTCATCCGGTTGAGTCATTATGCCGATGGGATTATTTCAGATGAGATAGACCAGTGCAGGAGATTTGAGGAGGGGTTGAGACCCTCTATTATGTGTATTATTACTGGTTCCCGACATCAAGATTTTTCTCAGTTGGTTGCAGCTGTCAGAAGTGTTGAGAGAGCACAGGGTATTGCAGCAGTTGCTACTGAGGAGGAGACTGGAGTTAGAAGACCCCAATTTGAGGCAGGATCTTCATCTATGAAGAGAGGCAGAGGAAGCTTTTTTTTTGAGAGTCAGTAGGAGCCAGAGGCAGTCTAGTAGGTCAATTCAGTATCAGAGGCAGAGACCGAAAGCTATATTTTCTGTAGCTAGTGCTCCAACTCCAGTGGTTCATAGGTCTATTCCACCTACATGTGTTCATTGTGGTAGGGCACATGGGGGTGCTTGCTGGAAGACAGGTGGACCAGGAGTGTGTTTTAGATGTGGGTCACCAGATCATTTCATCAAAGATTGCCCTGAGCTATCGAAAGATAGATAGACTGATACTGCAGTTTCTTGACCCAGTGTCAGCAGAGCAGGTCGAGGGGGCAGAGGTTTTAGTAGAGGTGGTCGACCCGGGATTAGTCAGAGAGGAGGCTCTACATCCGAAGGTAGTAGGCCGGATGAGGCTGGGCCATCTCAGCGAGTGTATGTGATACCGAGGCAGCCGGATGCTTCAGCTGTCATTGCGGGTATATTTTCTTTATTTGGCATTTCAGTTCTTGCTCTAATTGATACAGGATCTACGTATTCATATATAAGTACATCTATTTTTCCTGTATCTAAATTGCATTTAGAGTCCCTAGGATTTGATGTCTTGGTGACAAATCCTTTAGGGCATAGTGTGGTAGTTAGCAAGGTGCATCGTAATAGTTTAGTTGTGGTACAAGATGAGGAGTTTCTTGGTGATTTGATTGAAATGCCTTTTAAGGAATATGATTTGATCTTAGGCATGGATTGGTTATCCAAACATGGGGCAGTGGTAGATTGTCAAAATAAGTATGTTACTTTGAGAACCGATGATGGTAGACGTGTTATGGTATCTAGTGAGCAAAGACAACTTACATCTATGTCTGTTTTAGCTGTTGCAGCTAGGAGGATGATTCAGAAAGGGTGTGATGCTTATCTTGCTCATGTTGTAGATACCAGGGTAGTGGGTTCTCAACTTGATAGTATACCCACAGTTGCGAAATTTCCAGATGTTTTTCCTAAGGAGTTGCCAGGGATACCCCCTAAGAGAGAGGTTGAGTTTGGTATTGATTTGTTGCCTGGTACCACTCCCATCTCTATTACTCCTTATCGAATGGCACCTGCTGAGTTGAGAGAGTTGAAGGTGCAGTTGCATGAGTTGTTGGATAAAGGGTTTGTTCGCCCTAGTGTGTCTCCGTGGGGAGCACCTGTTTTGTTTGTGAAGAAGGATGGTACTTTGAGACTGTGCATTGATTATAGGTAATTGAATAAGGTGACTATCAAGAATAAATATCTTTTGCCTAGGATAAATGATCTCTTTGATAAATTGAAGGGAGCAGCAGTCTTCTCTAAAATTGATCTGAGATCAGAGTACCATTAATTGAGAGTCAGAGCTGAAGATATATCTAAGACAGCTTTCCGCACAAGGTATGGGCATTATGAGTTCTTAGTAATGCCTTTTGGATTGACGAATGCACCAACAGCTTTTATGGACTTGATGAACAGGGTGTTTAGACCCTATCTAGATCAATTTGTGGTGGTCTTTATCGATGATATTTTGGTGTATTCATATAATGGGGAGGATCATGATAAACATTTGCGGATTGTATTGCAAATTTTGAGAGAGAAGCAATTGTATGTTGAGTTGTCTAAGTGTGAGTTTTGGCTTCATTAAGTAACTTTTCTCGGGCATGTGGTTTCAGCAGAAGGTATAAGAGTTGATCCGAGTAAAGTTGAGGCCATTTTGGATTAGAGTCCACCGAAGTCAGTGACTGAAGTTAGAAATTTTCTGGGTTTAGCAGGCTATTATCGACGGTTTGTGAAAGGTTTTTCTTTGATAGTTACTCCACTCACCAGATTACTTCGGAAGGGAGTTAGATTCATGTGGACAGATCAATGTCAAGCAAGCTTTGAGCAGTTGAAAGAGATGTTGACTCAAGCTCCTGTTCTTACTTTGCCTATGGAAGATAAACCATATGTGATTTACAGTGGTGCTTCACATAATGGTTTAGGTTGTGTTTTGATACAGGAGGGTAGAGTCATAGCTTATGTTTCTCAGCAATTGAAGCCGCATGAGCTTAATTATCCGACGCATGATTTAGAATTGGCAGCCATAGTTTTTGCTTTAAAGATTTGGAGACATTAGTTTTATGGGGAGAAGTGTTTCATTTATACAGATCACAAGAGTTTGAAATACTTGGGTGTTCAGAGAGAGCTAAATCTTCGGCAAAGACGATGGCTAGAGTTAATTAAAGACTACGACTGTTTGATTGATTATCATCCTGGTAAGGTATATGTAGTTGCTGATGCCTTGAGTTGAAAGTCTTAACAGGTTTGACTGCTTATTCACTCTCGTTGCTTGTTGAGTTGAGAGCCTTGCATGCTAGTTTTGAATCATGTGATGATGGTGCTTTGTTAGCTCAGTTGCAATTGAGACCGTTATTGTTGGATCATTTTAGGGAGGCTCAGTTGGTAGATGAAAGAATTTAGAAAATTGTTATGGATTGCCAAAAAGGAGTGAGCCGAGATTTTCATGTGAGAGGTGATGGTAGTTTATGGTACAAAGATAGATTGTGTGTTCCTAATGATGCAAAATTTAAAAAGGCTATTTTGGAGGAAGCAAATCAGTCGGCCTTTGCTATGCACCCTGGGAGTACTAAGATGTATCATGATTTGAAGCAACATTATTGGTGGTCAGGTATGAAGAGGGACATAGCTGAGTTTGTATCTAAATGTCTCACTTGTTAGAGAGTGAAGGCCGAGCACCAAGTTCCTTCGGGGTTGCTCCAACCTTTAACAGTGCCAGAGTGGAAATGGGAGCGTGTAAAAATGGATTTTGTGACTGGTTTGCCGTTGACTCAGAAGAAGCATGATGCCATATGGGTGATTGTTGATCAGTTACGAAGATAGCTCATTTTCTTCCAGTTCGGATGGACTATTCTCTTGAGAAGTTGGCTGAGCTATATATCAGTGAGATAGTGAGATTGCATGGAGTCTCAATTTCTTTGGTATCTGATCGAGATCCCCGGTTCACTTCAAGATTTTGGAAGAGTTTGCAAAATGCTTTGGGTAATCGATTGCATTTTAGTACTACTTTCCATCCTCAGATAGATGGGTAGTCAGAGAGGGTGATACAGATTTTAGAGGACATGTTGAGAAGCTGTGTCATTGATTTCTCTGGAAGTTGGGATAGATTTTTGCCATTGATGGAATTTGCCTATAACAACAGTTGCCAGTCTAGTATTAAAATGGCACCTTATGAGGCATTGTATGGTAGAAGATGCAGAACGACTCAATGTTGGGATGAAGTTGGAGAAGGTAAGTTGGTTGGTCCCAATTTGATAAAATAAAAGGAAGAGAAAGTGAAAATAATTCGGGATCTATTGAAAGCAGCTTCAGATCGACAGAAATCCTACTCTGATTTGAAGAGGAGAGATATAGAGTTTAGTATTAGAGATAAAGTATTTTTGAAAGTGTCTCCTTGGAAGAGGATTTTGATATTTGCCCGCAAAGGGAAGCTGAGTCCTCGTTTCATTTGGCCTTATGAGGCACTGGAAAGAGTTGGACCGGTTGCTTATCGACTCGCTTTGCCGCCTGAATTGGATAGAATTCACAATGTCTTCCATGTCTCTATGTTGCGGAGGTACAGATCAGACCCATCTCACGTTTTATCAGTGGAATCTATTGAGGTGAGTCCGGATCTGACTTTTGAATAGGAACCAGTGGCTATTTTAGCACATGAAGTGAAAGAATTGAGAAATAAGAAAGTGCTACTTGTGAAAGTTCTTTGGAAGAATCATGTTAAGGAAGAGGCAATTTGGCAGAGTGAGCAAGTAATGTGAGACTAGTATCCTCAATTATTCCAGACTTGAGATCAGGTAATTTCGAGGATGAAATTTATTTATAGAGGGGGAGAATTGTAATATCCCAAATGATACCCTAAAATTTTGGAATGCTTATTGTTGTAATGGAATTAAATATTAAGTGTCTAATGTTTAAGTGCGAAGTTAAAAGAAGGAGTGTGTATATGCTGTATATATAAAGATATATACAACATATACAAGTCAACTTTTATTTAATGGTCAAATGATATTTTGATTATTAAATTAGAAATTAAATGATGGTGGAGGTTGATATTTGGGATTATATTATTATAATAATGTATTTTCTTGGTGGAGATTTAAAGAGAAATTCATATGGCTATTAGTGAAGGGAAGTTGACCATTTTTATTTTCATCTTCTTCTTCTTTCTTTTTTGCATAGAAGCCACCACCATCTTCATCAAGGGAAAGAGAGATTTTGTTGATTCCTCACTCAAGATTGAAGGGTGTTTCAAGTGACCAAGTTGGAGTTCTAAGGATTTCTTCACTTTTGATAAGTTTTCAACTTGTTTCTTTGTGTTCTTTTAGAGTTTGTGTATTTGAGTTTGGTGAATGGTTATTGTATATGTGTTTTTGGTATGTTTGAAGTGTTTGGTCTTATTAACTTTGATTTTTGGGGTTGTATTGAAGAGAAAGGGTTAAGTTTGGTGAAGAAAACAAGAGTTGTGGATTGTGTATGTGTTGAGTTGTAAAATATGGTTGTGATTGTGTGTTGAGACATATAATTGAGTTTTTTTTTTATGTTATGCAAGTTTATTATGGTTTATTGATGGTTTTGGTTAAGTGTGTTTGGAGTGGAAAAGGGTAAAAGAAAGATGTTTGTTGGATGTGGTGTTTTTGGTGTCGATTTCAGGTTTTTGGCCTAACACGCCCAAGTCGAGTCTAGGCTTGTGATCCCTTGTAAAGTATTGATTTTTGGACTTCAAGATCAGAGACGAACTGCCAAGCATATATAAACTATATGTTTTTGTAAATATTGATTTTAACATATACATATGTATAATCCGCTACATTTTCCGCTGCTTATTAAATAAATGTTTTGGATAAACTTTGGGTGTAATGAAGATATATGTTTATGTATTCTAACAAGGAATGTTTTATCTATTACTATTTATAATAATGATTTGATGTTAAAGTTTTAAAGATTGGTTTGCTTTAAATAGACTGTGACATCCTTGTATTCGGTATACGTGTATTACATATTGAGAGTATATGTGGTGTACATATATGGTGGTATAGGGGTGTTACAACTGAAGCGCCTAATTTGACACAACTGATTCTAGGTAAAGATTATGGTATTTATAGTGATGCTTCTCATCAGGGACTTGGTTGTGTATTGATGCAAGAGGGTAAGGTAATTGCTTATGCTTCTAAGCAATTAAAATCTCATGAATTGAATTACCCTACACATGATTTGGAGTTAGCTACTATTGTATTTGCTCTTAAGATCTGGCGACATTATTTGTATGGTGAAAGGTGTTATATTTTCACTGATCATAAAAGTTTAAAATACTTGCCAACACAAAAAGAACTAAACTTAAGGCAGAGAAGATGGATGGAATTGAACAAGGATTATGATTGTATCATCAACTATCATCCTAGGAAAGCTAATGTGGCAGCCAATGCTTTAAGTTGAAAGACTTTAGCAGAATTCAAGGTTGAACCAACCATTAGGCAAAAAGTGATAGAAGCTCAGAAATAAAATAAAAAATTGTTAGAACTTTTGAAACAAGTGCATAAAGGAGAAAAGCCAGATTATGTTGTGTCAAAAGATGGTGGAGTGTATTATAGAGAATGATTGTGTGTACCTGATGTGAAGGAACTAAAGGAGTGTATTCTTGGTGAAGCTCACAAGACTACGTATACTGTACATCCCAGAAGCAATAAGATGTACTAGAATTTGAAGTCTCATTATTGGTGGCCCGGTATGAAAAGAGATATTACTGAATATGTGGCTCGATGTTTAGTTTGTCATCAAGTTAAAGTAGAACATCAAGTTCCATCGGGTCTTTTGCAACCTATATCAATACCAGAATGAAAATGGGATAGAATCACCATGGATTTTGTGACTGGTCTTCCGAACACCCAAAAGAAGCATGATACAATTTGGGTAATTGTTGATCGATTAACCAAATCAACTCATTTCCTTCCCATTCGAGTTGACTATTCAATGGATAGACTTACAAAGTTGTATGTTAATGAGATAGTCAGGCTTCATGGAGTACCAATGTCTATTATTTCAGATCGAGATCCTCGCTTTACTTCAAGATTTTGGGAAAGTTTTCAGAAAGCATTGGGTATATGACTTCATTTTAGTACTGCATTTCATACACAGACAGATGGTCAATCAGAAAGTTTGATACAAGTACTTGAGGATATGTTTAGAAGTTGTGTAATTAATTTTGAAGGTAGCTGGGATAAATATCTGCCTTTAGTAGAATTTGCGTATAACAACAGTTATCAAACGAGTATTGGAATGGCTCCATATGAGGCACTCTATGGAAGGAAGTGTAGAACTCCATTGTGTTGGGTGGAATTAATTGAGAGCAAACTTGTAGGACCTGATCTCATAAGACAAACTGAAGACAAAGTAAAGCTTGTAAAGGATCAATTACAAATTGCAATGGATAGACAAAAATCTTATGCAAATTTGAAATGGTGTGATATTGAATATAGTGTAGGGATAAGGTATTTTTGAAAGTATCACCATGGAAGAAGGTTCTTCGCTTTGGAAAGAAAGGTAAACTAAGTCCAAGGTTTATTGGGCCATATGAAATACTTGAACATGTAGGTCCAGTAGCTTCTCGACTAGCTTTGCCTCCAAAACTAGCTAAGATTCATAATGTTTTTCATGTGTCGATGCTTAGACAATATAGATCAGATCCTACACATGTGATTCAAGCAAAGTCCATTGAAATTCAGCCATATTTGAATTATGAAGAAGAACCAGTGGCTATCTTAGCTCATGAAATAAAGGAGTTGCGTAATAAGCGCATTCCTTTAGTAAAAGTGTTGCGGAGAAATCATTCGATAGAAGAAGCCACTTGGGAAACTGAAGAGACAATGGACAGTAATACCCTCAATTATTTCAAGCATCTATATCAGATAAATTTTGAAGATGAAATTTCTTTAGTGGTGGAGAATTGTAATGTTAAAAATTTTAAATACTAAACTTTGATTTAATATTGATAATTGATAATGAATTGTGATATAAGTGGTATGAATAAGTGATTTAAATAGTGGATCTTAAAAATTTACTAAAGAAATTATGTATTTATTGGTTTTACGAGATTAAAAATCAAATTAGAATCAAAGGATAAGAAAGAGGGTGCACTATAGCTAAGATAAGATTGGTCACACTAGATTAAGTTGTATAGATATAAGTGAATGGACAGGTCTATTTATGTAAAAACTTCTCTTTCTTTCTTCTTCTTTCTCTTTTCACGTTCTTCACCACAAAAACTCCTTCTTTCTTCCTTCCTTCCAAGACTTTGATCAAAACCTAATAGAAAATAATATCTAGTTATAAGTTTTTAGAAGATTAAGCTGGAAAAGTTGAGATTATCAACAAGTGATTAGAGAAAAAGAAGAGTTTGAAGGGGTATGTGCTTATATATTTTTTATTTGCAACTATCTGAATTTCTATGAATTTATTTTTTAAAATGATTGATTGAGTTGTCTTGATGAGTTTTTACTAAAAAATATTTGATATATGCTCTTTCTATGTTAAAGAAACTAGTTTTGATCCATTGATATCATATATTTGGATATATAGAATTTAAGTTGTAAGTGTTCGAAATACAAAGTTTTGCTTGACACCACCAGTGACACGGCCATGTCACTAGTATGTCAACGATGATGTGTTTCAACATTGAACACGACCAGTAACACGCCCATGTCATTGGGTGTGTCATAGCTACTATGATAAGAGATAAATGACACGGTCAGTTACATGCCCGTGTCAATGGGCGTATCGTAGCTACTGTAATGCAACTAAAATGACACGATCAAAGACACACCCATGTCATTGGACGTATCAAAACTTTTGTGAGAATGAGCTTTTGACACGGTCAATGACACGTCCATGTGACTGGGCTTGTCACTTGAAGAAATTGCTCAAAATAACTTTTTGCTTTATTTTTTATTTGTAATTCTAGCTGTAATGATTATAAGTTCTCAAAGTATAAAGGATTTCTTTTTGAAGTTAACCCTAATAAGTAGTGTAATAGATTTATTTGAATATATGATAAAATATGTGAGATACTAAGTGTTGGTCAAAGAACTATTTCATTGAAGTGTTGTGCTTAATTTAATGTTAATTAATAACTATTGAATTGCCCAAATCATATTGATTTTATATCTAGCTTGGGATTGAATGGCTAGTCAAAGGGAGAATATCCAAAGTGATAGTGGGCATTCTGTGCCATTAATAGACACTCTATGTCACCATACTCAGTGGACATTCGTGCCATAGTGGGCCATTGGCCAAAATTTTATACAGTGGGCATTAAATTGCCAATGGTAACCCGTTATCCAAACCTAGAATCTGAGTTTAGTGTGTATGGGCATAATTAAAGAAGTTATCTACTTTAAAAATAACGAGTTATATGGTTATTGTTAAATTAATCAATTTTGTATTTAATCGTGTTCAGTATTTCAAGTTTCAATAGATTTATTAATTTCTTTATTTAATATTCTGAAAGTAATACTTTTTATTATTTCTAAACTATTTAATGTTTAGATCTCTTTCTTTTATTTTTTCTTGCATATTGTGAATACATAAGCACCACTAAGTTTGGCTTAGCATGTTAGAACTATTTTCTGACGCGCAGATCAAACAAGAAGAGTTGAGACTGCAGAGTGAGAGATTTACATTCCTGGGCAACTACATCATAAAGGTTCAATAATATTATTGTAAATATTGTATTTTGTATAGTTCATATGACAATATCTTATACTTTTGTATGAAAGTTGTACAAGTTTGAGAGTATTTTGAGAATTTTTTTAATGTAAGTTATCAATAGGAGTTCTTTATAATTAATAGATATATGTTTGTAATATGAGATTGTTTTAGTTGTTATTTTGAAAGCTTAACAACTACATTAATAATTAGAAGTATTTTGTCTTTATTTCTTTAATACATACATAGACACATATGTAGAACAAATGTGAATGTTAGGTGACATCTCCTATGTAGTTAAGTGTATAGGCTACGTAGGGGATGTTACACAGATGCCTCCCCAGTAGTCTCAGCACTAGCTCCAGCTCTACTCTCATCTAGAGCTACACTCTCAGCACTCCTCTCAACAGACTGGTGCATTCTAGATGTTATATCTATCTATATATGTAAATACAGTAGAGATTGCCACATTAGAGATCAAATAATATACTAGTACAAATGCATGTATCACACTTTAAAACCACATTTAACATCCTCATTTTCTCTCTTTAAAAATCCTCCTAGGTCGAGAACCTCAAACCTAGGTTTTGATACCAAAATAAATGTAACACCCTTATACCCTATATACATACAATATATACATTTTGTATATGTAAATTATACATAAACAGTACAAGAAATGTTAATATAACTGTCTTTTTAAAAATTTTCCTTAGATTTAATAAAAATATTTCAAATTTTATAATGTAGTTTAAATAAATAAATAATATTATCCTCTAATAATTTAAAGACCAAAATACATAATTAGTCAATAAAATCTCTAGAAAAAAGTTACCAGAGTTTTGTATGTAAATTGAACGTTTCCAAAACAATCAATTAACTCAAAATGTCAAAAGAAATACACTCCCAATAATAATAAATCAAACAATTCACCATAACTTCTCAACCTCCTCCAATTTTTCCCAAAAGGCTCAAATATGTACATATATATATAAAAACATATACACAGTCCTATATCATAAAATTTATCCAAAACTCTTCATAGTTTACAACATTTCCAAATATGTAAACATATTATACATAGTCATGTCATGTTTCATAAAATAAAATCTATACATGTTAGCAGCTGGCTCTGATCCTGTGGCAGCCAATCTCTCTTCATGAATAATCAACCCAAGTCTAGACCTGACCAGGTCTAGATGAACTCTCCGGATCCATCAAATTAACCTTCTCTCCTTCACGATGAATTTCAATCGCAATAAGCTAAAAGCCTAGCGGTACATACTTTGATAATAATAAAACTTTAAGAAAAATAATGCATAGTACTATTTCTTTAAATTTCTCAATGTGACATGCAATTTCATTTTAATCCATAACCATTATTCTTTTTTAAAACATCACATTAACACATTCATATGCATTGGGCTCAAATGACCTTATATAATATTCAAATTTAAGAGTTGTTGTTTTGGTCTATTTTGATATCCAATGTCTAGTCTGTAGGCAGAAAATAATGACGCCTAGTGTCTAACTCGAAGGCACTCAATAGAATGATGACACCCAGCGTCTAGCTTGAAAGCAAATCATATAACATTGATGCACAGCGTCTAGCCTGAAGGCAATTCATAGGCATGCCATTAAACACAAAACTCTAAAATTGAATAGTATATTAGGCAACACACAAATAATACATACTTTCACAATCTATTTTCTTATCACATTGTTTCTTTTACTCATTTTGTTCTCATTCATAACTATACAACATCACTTTAATTCAATATAATTTATCATTTTATCAACAATGCATATCACTTTGCATTACAATTATATTACCCAAACATTTTGGGCTATACTTACATAATTCACATATAGTACATTCTACTCATTTTAGCCATTAATAATGGCTTTTCATAATGCACATCACGCATATGCATCATTTCACATTTAATATCACAATGCATATGAATATTCAAATAACCAAGTCGCTTAACACATTTTTCCATTTAAAATGTTTTAAGCCAAAATTAAATACAAATACTTTTAAACTATAAAAGCATGTACATACGTTTTATACAACTCCCAAGCTAAAACAAAACAGTCCTTCCTGTAATGTGCCCTTCACCACTAGTGTAATATCCTCATGTATGCCCTAGAAGTCTTGGTGATAGTGTTGTTGTTGTTGTTGTTATTGTTGTTGTTGTTATATATTGGATTGAATGTATATTATGTGATAAGAAAAGAAATTGAGAAGAGAATGCTTGTGTATATGTGTTTTGGGAAAGGAAATAGGGTTTAGAGAAAATGGTATATGTTGTGTATATGATGATATATATAACATATAAATGGGTCAAAGGAAGAGTCAAAGGAAAAGAGATATTTTTGTGTTGAGTGTGTAATTACTTAAATGGGCTTATAAGTTAAAAGAGAGTTAGAACAAATGGTTAAGGGCATTGAGGTAATTTACCTTTAGAAATCTCTTGGTGGAGATTAAAAGATGGAAAAGTGTTTGACTTGTGGCTATTTTGTTTTCTTTTCATTTTGGGTGCCGGTGATTGAAGGAGAGAAAGAGGAAGAGAAGTGTTCTTGATGCTAGAGTTCAATTGAAGAGGCAATCAAAGAGTTTGGTTAGAGATTTGTGAAATTTCTTCATCTAAGGTAAGAAATCTCTTGTTTTCCTTTGTTAATTTTGAAGTTATGTTTAAAGTGAAGTGTGATTTGTTGATGTAATGATTTGGTGTATTTGATATGTGTTTGCAAGTGTTAGAATTGATTTAAAGTTAAAAATTGGAATTGGTGTTGGTTTGGTTGTGATTATGGAAAAATAAGTGAAGATTGATAGTGGAAAATCAAGAGTAAAGTTTGAGTTAGGGTTTTGAGATGGTTTGTGTTTAAATGTGTTGTTTAAGTGGTTATTGTGATGAATATGTGTTATGACATGAGTTATATCCATTTGAGTGAGTTTGTGTTGGGAATTATATGTTAAAATGCATTTGGAAGAGGGTTGGTTACATTTAGGGTTTTGGTGATGAGTGACACGGCCAAAGGAAAGGAGAGACACGGCCAAGCCAAGGAAATTTGGGCGTGTTGGTTGAGTTTTTGAGAGACACGGCCGTGTCCCTTAGCCGTGTTCACTACTGGATTTTGGTTTTGGGAGACACGGTCACAAGCTTGGCCGTGTCCCTTGCCCGTGTTGCTTACTGTCCAATTGGTTTGAGTGACACGGCCACAAGCTTGGCCTTGTCCCTCAAGGGTGCTGCCCGTGTCCCTCAAATGTGTTGGTTAGGGTTTTATTTCTTTGTTCTAATTGTATTGTTTTGGTTCTTCAAAGGTGGGTTAGTCCCTAAACCTAAACATAAACACTTTAAACATACTTCAAACAAAGAATGCCCTAATCAAATGGATGTGGAAGATCTTAAAAATATGAATGATGTAGATTGTTCTTTGCCCTAATTGCATTGTTGAGATTGAACAATGGTATGTTATATGTAATGTGAATCTTGTAAATGATAATGTGTGTTATAGATAATGTATGTTGAGATGCTATATGCAAAATATGAAATGTGATGTAAAGCCATTGTGATTGGCTATGATGATATAATTGAATGATGTATGGCATGTTTGCCTAATTGATGAGAAAGATTGAGAAAGAGTATGATAAAGAGAATAATGAAATAAGTGTATGCTTAATATGATATTCAATTTCAGAGTTCTGGTTTTTGGAGGCATGCCTATTTAATGAAAGGTAACAGTCTTGCCGGGTTGAGGATCTCTTCAAATTGAGTTGAATTGAGGTCCAAGAGACTGGGTCTGTTACACTATGATAATTGATATTATGAGATATTTGATTTGTAACAGTCTTGCCGGGTTGAGGATATCCTCGAGTTAGATGAGTTGATGATCCAAGAGACCGGGTCTGTTACGCTATCCATGGATAGAGATAAATATATATGTATATGTTGCCTACGGGCTTGATAATGGTGTTTATGAACCAAAGCAGTAACTCTGAATTCTGAATATCGTATTAAGTACTTGATGGGCCCATAGGTGTCTAGGTTTTATGTATATCATAAATGATGTTCTAATGTAATGAAATGTTAATATTACTTAAATGATGAAACGGACTATTCACGGAATATTGTTTGTTGATTGAGTGTGTATCATTGATGTTGATTTGTTAATACATATATGAAACATTGCATTGCACTAAAGCATAACATTAGCATGAATTGTCTTACTAAGCCCTTGGCTTAGCGCGATAGTGTTTAATCGCGCAGGTAATAGAGTTGAACCCGAGAGCTCTTCTAGACCGAGTGAGAGTAGACATTGAAGAGTTGATTTTGGGAACTTAAATATCAGAGGAGATTTGCCAATCATGTATAACTCTTTTATATTTTGTAAAGATTTTGTTTATATTGTAAATATATATGTAATGATAAATATGTACTCAAATGTTTTCATATGTGTAAATATTTTATAACTTCCGCTGTGTACTACTTAAATGTATTTATATATCTATAATGTATATTGAGAAAGATGATGGTATTATATAAAAATGTTTTGAATGTTGATGAAAAGCCGTAGCACTCCTATGTTCGGTGCACATATGCTACATTGTGGTGTTGTAGGATGTGTGTACTGAATGTGGGGGTGTTACAACTAGGGTTGAGCAAATACTATCTACTGAATGCCTAACCCAAATATGAATATTTTCAATTATTAGAATCATCTTTTAAAGTATTTAAACTATTAAATATCAATTAAACATCTTTCCCTCTAATTTTTAAATTTTATCCCTAATTATCTTTAATTCTAAAAATCCATTTTTACTCAATTACAAATATCATTTTAAATTCATTTCTATCAATAAAAGCATATTATAACATGATTTAAACAATGGAATTACATTAACTTCATTTCTATAACCAAGTTCTTTCAAAACCCTAATCTTCTTTAATTTCAAAAATATAATCCAATAATTTCTAAAACATAATTTAAGTTCAAATATCTTTAAACTAATATTCTAACACATCCTAAAAAAATAAATTCAATTAAAAACAATACCTTACAAAAATTCCATGGGAACCCTAATTTCATCACTAACTCAATTAAACTTTTACTAAACCTTAACAAATCAATCATTTAACTACAAAATCATTATCTCCTCATCAAACTAACATCTCCCATAACCATTTAACAAAATCAAAGACACCTCATAAAAAGTCCAATTGTTACATAAAAGAAATTTCAAAGAAAACTTCATAAATTCAAGAAATTACTTATTAATTATTTGGATAATCACCAAAGCTCATATTAATTCTTGAAAACTCATTGCCAAAGTTAGTGTTTTGATGAATAAAAACTCATCCCTTAGCCGTGGAGAAAAATGAGTTTGAAAGAGAAGAGAGGAAGAAGATAGTTTTTTTAAATTTTTGACTTTTTCTTCTTTTCTTCACTTAAGACCACATATATATAATATTTAATTATTTTAATTATTTATTTATTTATTTTAAAATTATAATTTTTATCTTCCATTCATAATTATTTTATTTTTGAATTTTTTTTAACTTTTATCTTTTAAACTTTTTACCAAATTACCACTACAAGAAAAACTGAATCAGACAACGGTTAAGGAAAAAATTATTGTCTGAAAAAAACAGACAACTATTTTTTTTCCCAAAAAAGCGTTGTCTGATTAATTTTCAGACAACTATTTTTGGTGTTTTTTTAACCGTTGTCTATTAGGTGTCATTTTGGTCACACCAGACAACGGTTTTTTAGGGACCGTTGTGTAATATATGTTCAGACAACTGTTTTTCTGGTCATACAAAACCGATGTCTGATAAGATGTTTCAGACAACGGTTTTTTCGAAAGTGTTGTATAATTCAGCGTTTCAGACAACGGTTAAAAAAATCGTTGTCTAAAGCAAGCATACAGACAACGGTTTTTAGGGACCGTTGTGTAATATATGTTCAGACAAGTGTTTTTTTGGTAAAAAAAAAATCATTGTCTGATAAGATGTTGTCAGACATTAGTAAAAAAATCGTTGTCAGACATTAGTATATATTAGTATATATACAAATATATATTAGTATATACAAGTATATATATTAGTATATATTAGTATATACAAGTATATACATAAGTATATATTAATATATATACAAGTATATATTAGTATATACAAGTATATACATTAGTATATATACAAGTATATACAAGTATATATAAGTATATATTAGTATATCAAGTATATACATTAGTATATATTAGTATATATACAAGTATATATTAGTATATATACAAGTATATACAAGTATATATATAAGTATTTATCAGTGCTGGTGTACCATGCTGCAGGTCCCATTTCATTTCTTTCCTATTCTGCTCCTCAATGTTCTCCTTTTGCTTTGTGGAACTTGTTACGATGACGTTTTTTTGGTTGATGAAGTTGTTTCTGTAGAAACCACTTTGATATCACTTCTATTGGTATCAGCTCAACCTGATTGACAATAGAAGTATGACAATTGGCTGAAAGTGAAAATCATTTGAAATGAACTTTTATAAACCTAAAAGTTCATACTGCCCTTTGTCTTGCCTCCACAAACAGGAAGTTGTGGATTTCACTTCATAGAATAGTTATAATTTGTATAAGCCTATATTTTCAATTCCTTTGGAGTTTATTTATATATGCTATGTGGAGTTTATTTATATATTCCTAACTTTCTAATGGCTCTGAATCAGGTTAGTGCAAAATGCTGGGGAGTTTGTTGTCACTTTCCCAAGAGCCTATCATTCAGGGTTCAGTCATGGTAATTGCCTGTGCATTTCAGTTTAGTATCTTGTATTGATAAATGATTTCTTTTCTTCTTCTTCTTCTTCTTCTTCTTCTTCTTCTTCTTCTGCTAATTGGAATCAGTCCTGTTGATCAATGTGGAAGATTGTTTTTGTTTATGGTTTTAGGGTTTAATTGTGGGGAGGCAGCTAATATTGCAACTCCTGAATGGTTGATGGTCGCTAGAGATGCTGCAATTCGAAGAGCTTCAATTAATTATCCTCCAATGGTGTCTCATTTCCAGTTACTTTATGATCTTGCACTAGAACTATGTACAAGGTATGCTTTGTCAACTGCAACTTTCCTTTTACCTGCTGAACTAGCAATCTTATTGTGATAATACAAATGCTATGGAAACAGGCTCTGAAATTAGGCGTACTGTTCATGATGATAAGTTGTCTGATCAGCGTCTGTTTTCATGTGTCACCTGTGGAATTTTGAGCTTTGATTGTGTTGCTGTAATTCAACCAAGAGAAGCAGCTGTTAGATACCTCACATCTGCTGATTGTAGCTTCTTTAACGATTGGATTGTTGGTTCTGGTGTAACTAATGACAGTTCACAAACGACTTATATGCACTTTTAATCAATCATGGTCCCAGGTTTATGATAGTTGGGATCTTTAGCTTTTCTTCAAGCCAATTATCAAAACAAACTCAGGATTATTATTTTTTTTTTCACTTTCTTATTTGTTTCTTGGCAACAGCTCCTGTTGCTCTGAGAGCCAAAGAGAGGCTGCTTTATTTCTTGGACAGTTTGCTGCAACAGACTCAGATTGCAAGGTAAAGTCAAGCTTGCCTTTTAACTTCATTTTCTTTTTTTTATTTTTGAGTTGGTTTTTATTTCTAATTGTTTAGAAGATGGAAATAAATTAAGCAAATATTATTCTCTCCTTCTTAAGTCTAAGGTTGTTTTTCCAACTGTCCCTTTTGCAGATAAACACAGAGTTAACTTTTGTAAATCGATGGGGTTGAGATTAATTTGCCTTCCAATTTAGGATTGACTTCGCCAAATATTTCATAAAGCGTCATTCAAGTTGAAGTTAATAGTATAATTTAGTGATATATGTATAGTATTGATTTTTTTTTAGTTTGTTAATATGTTGAATGGTTGAATTTGTGGAGGTTTTTTTATTCCCAAATTTGCAATCCTCCATTGTAAAGTATTGTCTTATATGTATAATGTACAGTTTAACAGACAATGGTGGTGAAATGGAAATGAACATTGAAACTATTGTCTAATATTCAGTGTGCCATATTAATCAGACAACGGTTTTTAATAAGAAAGCATTGTATAAACCTTAATCAGACATCGCCTCAATAGACAACGGTTTTTGTCTTCATCAGACAACGGTCAAAAAGCGTTGTCTAAACCTTCATCAGACAACGGTTAAAAACCGTTGTCTGATAAAACTAAAAACCGTTGTGGAAACCATCTTCAGACAACTGTTAAAAACCATTGTCTGAAATGCTATCAGACATCGCCTCAATAGACAACGGTTTTTGTCTTCATCAGACAATGGTGAAAAAGCGTTGTCTAAACCTTCATCAGACAACGGTTAAAAACCGTTGTCTGAAAATTTAGAAACCGTTGTCTAACAATTTAGAAGCCGTTGTGGAAACCATCAGACAACGGTTAAAAATCATTGTATGAAAAATTAGAAACCATTGTCTGAATCATCATCAGACGACGGCCAAAAACCGTTGTCTGATAAAATTAAAAGCCGTTGTGCAAACCTACATCAGACAACAGTTTTAAAACCGTTGTCTGAAATGCTATCAGACATCGCTTCAATAGACAACCGTTTTTGTCTTCATCAGACAACGGCCAGAAAGCGTTGTCTGATTCAGTTTTCCTTATAGTACCCATTGACTTTACTATTCAATTTGACTTTTGTATATGTTATATATATATTCAACATATACCTCATATATACATTTTGTATTTCTCATTTCTAACCCTTCAATTATCCCTTAAATTAATTATTTAGTTCATTTAATTTAATTTTTATAAATTAACAGATGTTACATTCATAGGTGATTTAGCTACTTTCAATCCTTAAAAGTTGAGTGAAAGCATCCATCTACGATAGCTTTTCCACCCTCCAAGGAAGTGGAAGAATAATGCCGGTTAGAGATGAGCTTATACAGGCTCAAAGGATGTATTTCGCTTATATATACTAGTTTAAAGAATGGTACCCTCTAAGCAAGTACCCCTCATAGGAAGCTACTTATATCATAGGTAGACAAATAAGAACTATTAAAATATATAAGAAATTACAAATTCAATTTTAAAAAAATTATCCATACATGCTAAGTGAATAAACCATTGAAAATTTATTTTTTATGCCACTATATTTTTGTAAAACTTTATCGGCATATTATGTGCATAGAGGATGATCAAATTCTGTTGCACTGAGTGTTTGGAAAAAGCTTTGGTTGTTGGATAGTCCACCTAAGATTAAGATTTTTGGTTGGAGGGCTCTTGGAAGACATATTGCCACTGAAGGTTACTCTAAACATGAAGGGGATTTTCATTAATATAGGATGTGATAATTGTGGGTTGAGAGAGACAGCCCTGCATGCTTTGCATGGCTGTTTTATTGCATATGACTATTGGCAAGCTTGGGGTTTGCGGGTGCATCTTGGTCTATTGTGCTATATAGGAGAATGCATGCTTTGCATGGCTGTTTTTATTGCATATGATTATTGGCAAGCTTGGGGTTTGCGGGTGCATCTTGGTCAATCTTGCTATATAGGAGAATGAATGATGAGAGTTTTTCAGGTCCTGGATGGTGAAAAGTTGGGGGAATTTATAACTATTTGTTGGAAATTGTGCCATGCTCGCAATGTGTGTGTATGATAGAATAAGGTGGTTCCCTCGATGTCAATTTTAGATGGTGGTCTGAAAATACTGAAGGAATGGAAGGAGGCTTCCGTTGGTAGGAGTGTTTTAAGGAATGTAGCTGGAGCTGCTCTGGCCACTCCATGGCAGAGACCAGCTCAAGTTTGTGGAAATGTAATAGTGATGGGGCCACTTTTGCTCATCACTAGAGGTTGTGATTAGGGGCTGTTTCTCGAGATGAGAATGGTGCTTTTCTTGGGTGCAATGGTGAGTCGTATTGATGGTTTGATGGAGGTAGAGGTAATGGAGGCTGTTGCATGCAAGGATTCTAGGCCGTTGCATGCAGGGAGGCTATCATATGGGCCTCCTCGACTTTTTACAAGTGTTGGGATCGTAGAGGTTGATTCACAACAGTTGATTTATGTGTTGAGATCATCTAAGGAAGACCTATCGTATTTTGGACTTTGTGATTCAAGATTGCAAGATGTTGCTTTTGGAAGATCCTCATATTTCAATTCATTGGGTTGGCAGAAAGCAAATAATGTTGCCCACTTTTTAGCTGGGATGTCTAAATCTTTTTCTACCTTTCACTCTTGGTCTGACTGTCCAGAGTTTCTTATTCCACTTCTTGATGATTTGATTTAAATAAAATCATCTATTTTTCTATAAAAAAAAAGTAATGTCATTCCTTGACTTTATCTTAATAACTTCATTGATATGTATTTATTGATCTTCATAAACTGCACTGTTATATATTTATTTAATTTATTAGTATTTTAAATTATTAAAAGATAAACTAAGCCAAAAATTTATTAACACCAAAATCTATTACACACTATTTATTAAATTTTAAGAATGTGCATAAAACTGATTCTAATTGAGCAGCGTTAATGATTTATAATTTCTGCTTTAAGTATATTAAGCTATCTTATCGATTTTTTTTATTGTAAATTTAATCAAATATATATATATATACATATAATTTTTCAATTATTTTTTACTTGATTCATTTTTCTTTGTTTAAAATATTTTAAAAAATTATTTAATTTTTTTGAATCTTCTATATGTATATATAAACAATTATTTATTTATAATAGAGATATACTTTCTATAAAAGTCTTACAATTTTTATATACAAAATTCAGTGGGAATTCTATTTTTTTAATTTTATAAATAAGTCGTCACAAATAACTTTTCTATGAATTATAAAATTCATTTGAAAGTCTTAACAAATAAGAATGTATACATATCATTTTTCTCAACGTATGAGGAAGATATTTCAGTATATAAAATTTAGTTTGTGCTAAGATATATAAATGTAAAACATTGATTTTTTTTTATTCCAATAAGATTGAATTAAACTACCTATTTGAAATGTATTAATATTAAAATTATGTTTCAGATTGGGAGTCAAAATTAAATTAAATTATAAATTTAAATAAAAAAAAACTACACAGAAAATTTCAAAAGATAAAAAAGCAAAAAATATTTTTATTGATTTAAAAGATAAAAATTATTGGTAAATTTTTAATCTACTAATGTCATAATATGATCTTAAAGGCAATAAAGAACTTAAGGAGGAATGCTAAATTTATATGAAAAAAAAAATTTTAATATTTATTATTATTGTTCATTATTGTTATATTTTCTTTTATTTAATTCAAAATATTTTAAAATTTTAATTAAAGTTTAATTTTAGAATTACAATATTTATTTATTTTTATTTTTTTATATATTTATATACAAAAATTAAAAAAAATTAATCTTAACTCTCAATGAATAATAATAATATTAGTAATAATTGACAAAAGTGTTTGTCAAATTAAAAAAAAAAAAGGAGAGGGCATTATTTTAAGATTTATAAGTGTACATATAGAGAGGAACGGAAAGCTCAATCTGTGGACAGCAGACACGCAGTTGATCTATAGTCATTCTTTTCATTACACGTGGCTCAATATGATAGGCAAAATGTTGGACCATTAAAATACTAACCACATAACCTTTTTCCTTGTTTTCCCTGTGGCGTTATCTATTTCCGTGGCCACAAACTCTGTAAATCATGCACCCTTACCTCGTAAGCCCTACTTTTCACGTAAACAACAAGATTGCCACTGGCTTCATAAATTTGTTATAAGAACTTTTCATTTCCATAGAAGTTTGAAATTAAATTTATGACCTTCCACGCTTAATATTTAAAACTGTAAAATGATTTTTTTAATAAGGGAGTGTTTGGTTTAGCTGTTTGATGCAGCTGATAGAGGTTTAAACCCCAAACAGCAGCTGTTTGGTAAAATTTGATGTTTGATAAAATTTTAAAACAGCAGCTGATAGCTGTTAGGAACTCCAAACAGCTGCTGTTTCAATAAGCTCTTACTCAGAGCTTTTTCATATCAGCTGATAGCTGATTTATATTAAGACTATATTAACCCTATTAAAATAAAATAAAAATTAATATTTATTAGATGATGATATGCTTATTGGTAATTTTACATTCAAACTGCAACAGCTATTGTATTTTTACCAAACACTAACCCGAATCCGCCACCAGCTATCCGCCACCTGCTATCAGCTATCAGCTACCAGCTGCTATGAACAGCTAAACCAAACAGACCCTAATTCGTGTATAAAATTAGTTGTTTATTATTTTCAAGTAATATTATTTATTTATCAACTCAAATAAATTGAATTAGATAAAATATTATATTTTTATTTATAATTATAAATTGTATTTTTATTTATAAATATTTTAACTATGTCATGAGTAATTTATCCTTAGTTGAATTAGATAAAAAAATTATATGTTTTGTGTTAATATTGTTTTATTGCTAAAAGAAATGAAAATAAAATAAAATAAAATAATTGATAAAATATGATTGTATTTATAATTATAAATTAAAGATTCTTCATTATAAATTCATTATATCACTAAAATAATTAATTTTTTTATTATCAAATATTCATTATCTAATCTATACTTTAATCATTTTCTTTAAAATCAATATATATTGATTTTTCTTAAATTTTAGAAAATTTGAAATAATTAAAATAATATTTCATCCATTCTCTTTTAAGTGTATATTTATTTTTTTTTGTTAAATAAGTGTTTATTTAGAAAATAAGATATAATTAATTATTTTATTTTAATATAATATTTATTTATTAAGACTTGACTACTTATTATTTATGAAAAGATATTTTAGTAAAAAAATATTAATAAATGATATTTTATTGGTGAAATAGTAAAAGCATAGTTAAAAGGAGAATGAAAAGTGTAAGTTTGCAAATGAGCAAAGTTATTTGAGTTTGTCTTGGACCTCGGCTAGATAAAAATTCGTTCAAGCTCGAGTTTGAACTACTTATTTATTAAATGAGTCAAATTTAAGCTAAGAAATATTTAACTTATTAGCTCGTGAGCTGACTTATTTGAAAAACTCATGAGTTAAGCTCGTAAGTTAGCTTATTTTAATATATTTAATTAAAAATAGATATAATTTAATGTATATATATATTAAACTATGCATGTGAATATTTTTTGATTAATTTAATTTATATAATTTATTAATATATGGTATATATAATAAATAAATTAAATAATATACAATATAAAATAGCTTAGTAATTTATAGTAAAATATAATATTATAGTAATATAATATTTTATTTTTATTAATATATAATTATATTATTTATCTTTCATAAAAATATTAATTTTAATATATCTTTTATAAAAATATAGAAAAGATAAATAAAAAATAAAAAATATAATAAGTTCGTTGAATTCGTTAAACTTATTTAAATCAAATTCGAGTTCAAACTCGAGATATATAATATATAAGCTCGATATAAGTTCGGACTCAGCTCGTATTCAAATTGTATTTAAATTTCAACTCGACTATTTTATAATGAGTTAAACTTAAATTTTTTAAAGCTTGATTCAGCCCAATTCGATTACAACCAAAATAAAAAATAATAATAAGATACAAAAATTGTAGACTTATTTATCTACTGTGATTTTGTCAATAAGTTACGGAATGCGATAATGGCAAGATCGATAATATCAGAGTTAGAGTGTCAAAAAATACCAAGGAAAAAAAATTTAACTAGAGAAAATACAAAATATACAGCAAAAAGAAAATTAAATAAATAAATACTAATAAATAAAAAGAAAAGAAAAAGAAAGAAATTTGCCATTACATCGAGCAGCTTCTCTTCATTCCACAATTTATTTGTCAGTGGGCTGAGAATTTCTCTGAGTTCACTCTGTTCTCTTCACAGAGTTTCCCTCAGAGAATCTCACATCAACTTCCGATTGTCTTATCATTTTTTCCCAGTAACCAAACATGGACTTGTCCACTAAGTTCCACCGTCTAGACCTCCACTCTTCTTTCTTCACTGGTACAGTTTTGTTTGATACCAGAACCTCTCCTCTTCGATCTTGTTTTAAGAAAAACTCAGCTCCCATAATCACAAAACCCATTAAGAATAATCCCAATTCTCTCAAATTCGCTGTTCCTTTAAGTTACAGAAGAGGAAGTTCTGAAATCACAGCTCGGTTATCCACTGCCACTGTCGAAACATCGGTTGCAGAGCCTGAGACCGATATTGAGTCCTTGTTTTCGAGCAATTCTGATAATCAATTTGACCGGAAAAGCGCAAACAAGCAATCGAATTCTGGGGCTTCGGGGATATCATCGGGCGTCAAGCTTGAAAATATAAGCAAGAGCTATAAAGGAGTCACTGTGTTGAAAGATATTACCTGGGAAGTGAAAAAAGGTGAGAAAGTAGGATTGGTAGGTGTTAATGGGGCAGGAAAAACAACCCAATCGAGAATTATCGCTGGACTAGAAGAACCCGATTCTGGGAACGTAATCAAGGCCAAACCCAACATGAAAATTGCGTTTTTAACTCAAGAATTCGAGGTTTCTTTGAGTAGGACTGTTAAAGAGGAGTTCATGAGTGCATTTGAAGAAGAATTGGAGATTGCTGGGAGGTTGGAGAAGGTGCAGAAGGCTATAGAGGGGTCTGTCAATGATTTGGAGCTAATGGGTAGATTATTAGATGAATTTGATTTGTTGCAGAGGAGAGCACAGGCTGTGGACTTAGATGAGGTTGATGCAAAGATCAGTAAGTTGATGCCTGAACTTGGGTTTGCCCCTGAGGATTCGGACAGATTAGTGGCCTCGTTTAGCAGTGGCTGGCAGATGAGGATGTCGCTTGGGAAGATATTGTTGCAGGTATAATATAGTTTTGTTTTTTATGATATAATATGCTGAATTTTGAATGATAGTGCAGAAAAATATGTTTGAATTGTATGTTGTTGAACTTTTTCTGATTTGGGACATGCTACTTAAATTGTTGTTGATGTTTAATACAAGTGCATTCATTTTGGAAAAAAAAATTATTTTGTGGATGAAGCATTGTTATGGCTGAAAATGGAGCTGCACTTTTTTTTTTTTCCTGTTGTTACCACTGTCTGGCATAAAACAACTTAGATTGAAATTTGAAGTGACAATGTCAATGAAGGATAGCTCTTTATTGCGAATATTGACGGTTGACTTGAGTGTACAACTATGCATTTGCAGGACCCAGATTTGTTGCTGCTGGATGAACCCACAAATCACCTTGACCTTGACACAATCGAATGGCTTGAAGGTTATCTCCAGAAGCAAGGTGTGCCAATGGTTATCATATCTCATGACAGAGCCTTTCTTGATCAACTATGTACAAAAATTGTGGAGACTGAGAATGGTGTTTCTAGGACTTATGAGGGAAATTACTCTCAGTTCCTCTTGTCGAAGTCAACATGGATTGAATCTCAATATGCTGCCTGGGAGAAGCAGCAAAAGGAAATTGAGCAAACAAAGGACTTAATAAGTAGGTTGGGTGCGGGAGCAAATTCTGGCCGTGCTTCTTCTGCTGAGAAGGTACAACTAGATGTATAGAATTAAGTTTCATTTCTTCAAAGAACATGAAAGATTTTTGTCATGGACATTATTTGAACATATAATTGGTATTTATTGAACTAATATACCAAAAGTCTATGCATTAAGATAAGCCTATGCGTTGGTGTTTCAGAAGGTTTCCTACTTTGTTAGATTGAATCAGAGGTAGCAGTGGATCTTTATTATTGACGTCATGTTGAATAGATACTTTGCTAGATGTTGAAAGTCTTTATGCTATGATGCCTCTTAATTTCACATGTTTGGGAAACAAATACAAGTCCAGAATATCCAATATGACAAGGAATGAGATTTCATTAGCGGCTGTGATTTTGGTACCATAAAATATCTTTTTGAATAAACATAATGTTGCTTACCAGAACTCTTGCAGACCGATATTTAATGAGGAGTTCTTTAGTTGCTGTTGGCTGAATTCCATCCCCATCACCCTCCAGTTTCAGTTTCATTTGCCTTTTCTACTGGACGGACATAGTGTGAGTCATTCAAAAAAAATTTTGATCCTCTCCATAACAAGGTCATAAAGATCATCTTTGTCTCGTTAAAGTCATTTGACAGAAGTATGAAGAAGTTGCAACTTTGCAAAATGAAGCTTATTGCTGTTGAGGTTTCTTTTTTGACCTTGTCAACTATAGCTTGGTTTTGCATTTACCACTGAGAATGATTCTATAATTGCAACGATGTGGCATATGCAATTGTTTTCTTGGCTGCTTTTGTTCTTACCTAACTTTACCCTTTTCTTTAATATAAAAAGTTTCTTCTAATGACAGAAACTGGAGAGACTTCAAGAAGAGGAGCAAATAGAGAAGCCATTTCAACGGAAGCAAATGAAGATCAGGTTTCCAGAGCATGGAAGAAGTGGAAGAAATGTTGTAATGATTAAGAATCTGGAATTCAATTATGACAATAAGGTGAGACATAATACAGGAGAGGCTGCTTAGAATGTTTAGTTTTCTGTTCTACCATGATCTTCCACCAATATTTACTGTTTTGGAATGCTCTTTGCACCAGGTGCTGTTTAATAGAACAAGTCTTACAATTGAAAGGGGTGAGAAAATTGCTATTATTGGCCCAAATGGTTGTGGGAAAAGTACTTTACTGAAACTGATAATGGGCTTAGAGAAGCCAAGTGCTGGTGAAATTTTACTTGGGAAGCATAATGTACTGCCCAACTATTTTGAGCAAAACCAGGTGTGTTATTGCCGTCAATCAGATGCTATTGAATTTTATCATATATTCAGTTATTCATTGTTTGTTGCCAGTATGAATTGTTATGCTATATAATAAATTGTATTTCCAACTGTCTTTGATCTACTTCTCTTTAAGGCTGAGGCACTGGATTTAGAGAAAACTGTACTTCAAACAGTAGAAGAAGTTGCAGAGGACTGGAGAATTGATGATATAAAGGGACTCCTTGGACGTTGTAATTTCAAAGCTGATATGCTTGATAGGAAGGTTTCCCTTTTGAGTGGCGGTGAGAAGGTACTTCCATCTAATCTTAAAGCCTCACCTCTCTTCAGTTGCACATTCTTCTAACAATTCTTGTTTTTCAAAAATTTCTCTCTATGAATCGTATGTTGAAGCTTTCTTCTACTCTCCTGGAGATCTTTTTGCAGCTTGTAACACTGGGCTAGTATAAAAACTTATTAACTGGACAATTGTTTGAAGCTTAAGTACTGTTGAATGATGATTATGCAGTCAATATTGGTGCCATGACATTAAGAGCCAAAGCTTTTTTTTTTTTATTTTTGATTTGTATCAATGGTTAACAAAACATGCCTATGTGTATATATGTATATATGACTTCTTAGGTCATATTGTTGTGCCTGATTTTTTATTATTTTCCTCCTTTCAACAATGCTTAGACTTTGTGTTCCTGTTCTCTTCAGGCACGTCTAGCATTTTGCAAATTCATGGTAAAACCATCAACCTTGCTCATTTTGGATGAACCAACCAATCACTTGGATATACCTTCAAAAGAGATGCTTGAGGTTTGGATTTTCTTCTTATTTATTTTCATTCATTCATTTAAATGGCTGTCACCAATCTGTGCCTTGATTGTTATATCAGGAGGCCATAACAGAATATAAAGGCACTGTCATCACAGTTTCTCATGACCGGTACTTCATAAAGCAAATAGTTAATAGAGTAATCGAAGTTAAAGATGGCCAGCTGCGGGATTATGCAGGCGATTACAATGTAAGCCCCTTCTTCTTCATCCACCCTCTCTTTTGTCTGGCAGATGCCTGAATGTTATAGCATTGTATGTTCACAGAGGTCTGATTATATGGTTTTATCATTTCTACACGAAATGGTATGATGAGATCACCCTTTTGGTTGGGAGCATTAGCTTATTGATTAAGGAAAGAGAAATCAAAATTCCTTATTCATCTTACATATATGGTGCTGGTGGGAGAGCGGAATTTCTAATCTTGTTTAGGATGTTAGTCAATTATGTTTTGACTCAAAATTTCTTGATTAACAGTATTATCTGGAGAAAAACCTTGAGGCAAGGGCAAGAGAAATTGAACGCGAGGCGGAGCTTGAGGAAAAGGCTCCCAAAGTAAAGGCCAAATCAAAGATGTCGAAGGTAAAGTTACATATCCTCTGTGATTGCTTGCATTACAAAGCAGAAATAACATTGTTCATGAAGTAGCCTTACTCGTTTTTTATTCTTCAACAGGCTGAGAAGGATGCTCGGAAGAAACAACGAATGCAGGCTTTCCAGGCTGCAAAACAAAAATCTAAAGGGTTGAAGAATGCTAAGAGATGGAAATGAGAGATACACACTACAAATCAATTGAAAATTACTCTTAATTGAACTAATTTTTTACCTTGTAAAGAGCCTAGGAAGGTACTTGACCATTGTAAATCATATTCGACGGAAATGCGGGTTTTGGTTAAGTTTACCATTTCAGATGTAAACGCATCTTATTTTGCGTTTCTAACTGAAAAACTTGCAATTAGTGTCTCAAATTTATTTCAGAAGCAAAGCATCTTTTATTCAAATAGACAGAACATAGTGACTCCTCCTAAATCCCAGTATGTTTAATTCATTTTCAGTGTTCTGTTCGAGTACTCTATTCATATGACTGAGATGCCAATGAATGATCTTATGCCATTGTCAACGCTACCAAACCGGGTTATACAATAAATTTTGGATCCTATCTTTTGTAACTCATTGAGTCATATATTGATGATGGGATATCCTCAAAAAATTCTGGCCAAAAGAAAAATAAGTATATGTATATCATCAAAAAATTATATAATACACTTCACCGCTAAGCAACTTTAATAATTTTGTTACTATTTATAGTATGTCATAAATAGTTAATATTTTTTCATTCTATAAAGATTATCTATGATTTTATTTTAGAATGTCATAAAATAATTATCTATTTTTATTTATAAAATATATTTAATATTTTTTTTATTTTATCCTATAATAAATTCACACTTTAAATAAAAAATTAATAATAATTTAAATTATTTTTAAGATAAAATAAATATATAAATAATGATAAAAAAAGATAAACACAGATTATTAATGCATTAATTATATTTTATAAAATTTATAGAAAAAAAATGTGATATTTAATTTTATTACTATTCGAAATACGTTACAAATAGTTAATGAAATAAATCTTCAAACGAGAATCCTGACACAAAAGAACCGAGAGGGGTCTCGGCAGTACAACATCCAGTCAATTTTTAGATTACATCTTTTTACATTAGAAGCAACCCAATCTGCACTTCTATTGCCATTTCTACTCACAAAGACAAAGGAGACCTCTGTTAATGCTGAGGCTATTCTCCTAATTTTCCTTACAATTGTATCTATCTCGAATGGGCGGCCATCTGGAGATGTAATAGATTGAATTAGAGTCAAATTGTCAGATTCAATATTACATTTTTGAAATCTGAGACTGATTGCTCTCTGTACTGTCATAAGAATAGCTAAAACTTCATTGTGTGGGGGGAAAATGGAAGTGATTAATTTACCTTCAGAGTATCTGATTATCACTGCTGCTCCATCCAGCCTCGAGGCGGAGGAACCCATCTTGAATTAGTTGTTCTATTCTCCTGCTGAGGAAGCCTATTTCTAGAACCAGCAGATTGTGTAGCTTCTGATACAATGGCTTGAACAAAATCCTTTTCCAATTTGATCAGGAGTAATAGGATCAGGAGTAATATTTTAAAACAGAATGCATTACAAGATTTCCATATACTCCAACAAAGAAATACAACTTTTGAAATTAAATTAAATGAATTCTGTAATTTCAACCATTCATTCATATCAACCCACCAAAGAAGAAAAGATGAAGAGTTCAAAGTTTGGGGGAATATACCAATATTTACTGCAAACCATGCAGCTCTAAAATGATGGTAATAAAATAGTAAATGCATCTCTGTCTCTTCTGCATTACCACAAATAGAGCATAATTTAGTTCGAGCTAAATTTCTCTTAAATAAATTGACCATCACAGGTAGAGCGTTTGGAGGAGTTTAGGGAGGCACTTTAAGCTTCCATATACTACGCCACATAGAGGAGTTGGAATGAGACCCATCACTTACTGAATACAATGAATTTGTCCCATTACTACAAAGGAATTGATAGACTGACTTAACTGTAATATTGTTATGTTTTTCATGTAGCCATACCAATTTATCTTTATCTGGAGAGATTTCTAGTGGGATTCTTTTTATGGCATTCACTTCATAATAAGTAAACAATGAATTAAGAGCATTCAAGTTCCAGCAACCATGGCCATCAATTAGATCTGACATAAAATAATAATGGGAGTTAATGGGCATGTCGTATTGAATTTGTGTATTAGGAAGACCAGGAACCCAGTGTTCACCCCAAATTTTTATTTGTTGGCCATTTCTCACAACACATCTAGTGCCTTTACTAATATGGTCTCTAACAATTATCATACTTCTCCATCCCCATGATGGTTTGTGTCCAAGTTTAGCTTGCTGGGAAATAAAGCTCACAAACTGTTTGAATTTTGAAACAACTTCCAGCATTGTTTTGCCAGTAGAGCTATATTGAATAATTCAAGATCTTTGAATCCTAAACCTTCTCTAAATGTAGATTTGGATATAACTTCCAATTTCTCCAAGCTACCCCTCTCTCTAACTAACTTTGAGTCCACCAAAAGTTGGCAATTATACTATTAAGTTTTTTACATAAAGTTCTTGGTAGATGGAAGCAAGACATGATATGAGTAGGTATAGAAGTGAGCACTGCCTTGATCAGAACTTCCTTACCCGAAAAAGAAAATAATTTGTGCTTCTAACTCTTTGTTTGAGCCATTATCTTATCTCTCAAGAAAGAGAAAGCTTCCAATTTAGATCTACCCAATTTGCAAGTACCCCCAAATATTTATCATAGCCTCTAGCTTCATGGATATTTAGACATTAGGAGATAACTATTTTAATGTTCTTAGGGGTATTTTTACTGGAGAACAAGTTAGATTTGTTCAGGTTGATGGTTAATCTAGATGCATCACCATAAGTTTTGATGTGAACCCTAAGTAGTGACTTGAGACCTAACATCAAATATGCTTGAAAGTGACTCCTTAAAAAGCCAAATCAGATTCTTAAGCCAAGACTTTGACCAAAACCAAACAATGTAGAAGAGAATTTTGGTATTAACATACTCAAGTGATTAACTCTATGTGTGGAAGTTGATTTAAACAAGAATCAAAATAAGAGAAAAACCTCTCTTAAACAAGAACAAAGTTCTTAGATTTTAACTGATGCAAATTCTAAAATCCCTTACATTGTAGAAAAGAATACCTTATATAGGCTAAAAAGAAAACCTAATCCTAAAAGGAAATAAAGAGTACTTAGGAAGTAATTACTCTTCTACTAATCTAACTAGGAAACTTAAATCAACTAGGGTAAATCCCTCTTAAGTTAATATTATATTTGATATTAACCTAAAATAAGATGTCTCCCTTAAATAAATACTAAATAAAATATAAAATATCAAAATAATGCAAAATACAAAAATTGGTTCGTCAGAAGGCAGTGTGGTTCACGATAGGTTGTGCAATTGCGAGGTGATGCATGACCGCTCAATTTGAACACTTGACCAGAAGTAAAATAGTTCAAGATACAGTAAGGTTTACGGTGAGTCGTGTGACCGCGAGATTAGAAGTGTGATCACGAAGTCCACTATGACTTCAAAAAGTTGAACCAGGCCTTGATCTGCATGCTGAAATCCAAGCTTGTAGTTAAAATCTTCCTTGCATTCTTTAATGATAGCTAAATTTGTTCATAGGCCTTGAATCATAATCAGTAAAGCTTCCTTGAACTTCTTCAAGCATCCTCTTGTGATGGGTCCACTAAGTAAGTGAAGTGGATCCATAGGCTTTGGTGTGATTGGCTCTTTGATTGCATCATTCCTTCCCTCTTTGAGAAGATTCATCCTCAAATCATCACCTTTATAGTTAAAAGGAGATAAATAAGCATCATTAAAAATAACACTAATATTATACTCACCTAGAAAGTCTATCTTGTAAGCATTATCATTAATGTGCTCCAAGACTTGGAAAGGTCCATCTCATCTTAGGTAAAGTTTAGACTTTCTTTGATTTGGGAACCTCTCTTTTCTCATAGGTATCGAATCCCAATCACCCGACTTAAACACAAGCTTCCTTCTTCCTTTATTGACTTGATTTGCAACTTGTTGGTTCCTCCTTTCAATGTGGGCCTTTACATCCATGTGAATCTTCTTCACCAGCTCAGCTTTCTTCTTACTATCTAAGCTAGACCTTTCATTACTATACAAAGCAACTAGATCTAAAGGTGTTAAAGGATTAAAACCATAAACAATTTCAAAAGGAGTATAACTTGTGGTAGAATGCACAACTCTATTATATACAAATTCAACTAATGGTGCATTCTTCCAAATTTTTAAGTTTTTTTAATGATTGCACGTAACAATGTTCATAGTGTCCTATTAACTACTTCAGTTTGTCTATCAGTTTGTGGGTGACAAGTTGTAGAAAATAGTAATTTTGTTCCTAACTTATTCCACAAAACTTTCTAAAAATGACCAAGGAACTTAACATCCCTATCACTAACAATAATACTAGGTATGCCATGCAATCTTAATATTTCCTGGAAAAATAATTGTGCTATGTATGTGGCATTTTCCATTTTATTGCAAAGTATGAAAGTGCCATAGATTGAATCTTTAACTTTCTTAGATCTAGCCAATCTCAATACAAAATCCATAGATATATCAGTCCAAGGATCATTAGGAATAAGCAAAGGATGATATAAACCATGATTCATAATTCTAGACTTAGCTTATTTACATCTAATACACTTATTACAAAAATTATGCATATCACTCCTCATTTTGGGCCAATGAAAATGTTCATTTAATACTTTCAGAGTTTTTGTGGCTCTAAATTGACCTATTAAGCCTCCAAATTTAGATTCTTTTACAAGCAAAAGTCTAATGGAACAATTAAAAACACATAGTTTATTTTTCTTAAATATAAATCCATCCAATTTATAGAATTTACCATATGCTCCCTTTTTACAATTCTAAAAAAATATTTAAAAAATCATTATACTTATTGTAACATTCACATTTTTAATATACGTAAAAATAATTGATATGAGGGAATAACTTGATGTGTTGGAAGGGTGATACATAATATATACACTAGATATACATAATACATATACCGAATATATAATATATACACCAGATATATATAATATATACATTGGATACATAATATATACACAAGATATATATAATGTATTCACACATACATATATACATAAGTTGAAATAAATAAATAAATAAAAGTCAAAAGTAAGATGAAAATATTTATAGATTAGAATTTAAGAAAATATATAATTATTAAATTATTTAATAATTAAAGTATATAAAGGATGGTTAAAGAAGGAAATTTATTAAAATTAAGTCTTCTTCTTAATCTCAAAACCTCCATGGCTGAATTTGATGTAGAAAGGTACATCAAATTTCACTAGAAATCCAAAGGTTTTAAGTTAGTTTTGAAGATAATCAAGTTATTAAGCAAGTATCTTTTACTTTAAGCTTGTTTTCTTTATTTTAAAGATTATGTAATGGTATGGGTAGAGAAAAAAAAATTAGTTTTAATTGAAATAGAAGTTGATTATGAAGTTAATATGATGTATTTATGTTGAATTTGAGGTTAAAATGGTTGAAGTGAGCTTAAAGTGTGAAACTAAGGTTTATGAAAGTTTTGAAAATTAGGGTTCTGGTGGGAATTGTCTAAGCTTAGTATAATTAATGATTAATTTGAATAATTTAATTATAAATATGTTTTAATTGAAAGAATTGAAGTTGTTTGTAATAGTCAAGATTTTAAACAGGGAACTTTTTAACTAATATTGAAAAATTGATAGTGTATAGTGATAAAGTATTGTGGATAAATGCTATAAGTAGAGAATAGTAAATTGTAAATCTTAAAAATTTACTGAAGAGATTATTTTTACGGTTTTACGAGATTAAAAATTAAATTAGAATCAAAGGATAGAAAAAAGGGTGCACCATATTTAAAATGAGATTGACCACACTAGATTAAGTCATAAATATATATATATGTGTATATGGACAGATGTGTATGGATGGAGAAGCTTCTTTCTTCTTCTTCCTTCTTCTTTCCACGATCATCATCACCAACACCACCAAAGCTCCTTCTTTCTTCCTTCTTTTCAAGAATTTGGCTAAAATTTAAGAGAAATTCATATCTAGTTATGAGTCTTTAAAAGAATATGCTAGAAAAGGTGAGATTATCAGCAAGTGATCAAAGAAAAAGAGAGAAGAAGAGAGAAGAAGAGAGAAATTGAAAGAGGTATGTGCTTATGTATTATAATTTGCAAATATATGAATTTTTATGAGTTTTAATGTTTGAATTGATTGATTGAGTTATTTATAATAAAATATTTCTTGAAAGTGTTGATTAACTAGATTGATGAGTGAAAAATAACTTTTATGTGATGAGTTTGATTCTTAATTCAACCCTTATGAGAATTGGGTAGTTTGATGTTGTTTTTATCCATATGAGATGGTTGAAAATTTGATTAAGTGAAAATTTAGTAAATTATTTGATATGAACTCTTTTTATGTCAAAAATTTGGTTTTGATACATTTTTTACTTAGATCTTCAATATATTTGTGTTTAATGAAGTTAAAAGTGCAAAATTCATGATTTTGGGATGCCACGGGCGTGGCTTAAAGGTGCCATGGGCGTGGTATCAAAGTTGGGACCGTTGGAGGAAGAATTAATCCAAAAACAGATCCAAAACCAAAGCCATGGGTGTGGCAATTGAGTGCCATGACTGTGGATTTGAGAGTGAGGCTGTTTCTTTAAAAATTTTGATAAAACAGAGCTGTTCTGAATGCCACGGTTGTGGCCCTTGAATGCCCCAACCGTGGGGGTCTCCAAAGGCATTTGACAGCTTCATTTTGTATCCCACAGGGGTGGGTTGAGATGCCACGGCCATGGGGTACTTGGATAATGTTTTTGGCTTGTATTTTCTGATATACGGGCCTAGCATGAGGCTAATATGTTTATGTTTCTCACTTTTGGGTTGAGAATTCATGTGTATGTGTTAAAATTATAAAAAAAGTGATAAACTTTAGATACGTGATAAATATATATCATACTAAATGTTGATAAAAGTATTGTACCAGTGAAATGATACAAACAATTTAGTGTTAATCAAAACTAATGAATTGCCCAAATCATACTAATTTTAGATCTAGCTTTGGATTGAATGGCTAACTAGAGGAAGGATAGTCATAGTGATAGTGGGTACCTCGTGCCATTAATGGACACATTGTGTTATCAGTGATAGTGGGCATAATTGCCATTATACATTCATGAGATTTGGCATTAAAATTGCTACACTAACATGTTATCCAAACCTATGATCTGAGTTCAGTATGTATGGGAATATTTAATAAAGGTATCTAGATTGAAAATATATGTGAAAATGATAGTTGTGAATAATGGAAGAAATGCAAAATAATAATATAAGTCAATTACTTGAAATTGACTTACTATGTTACAATGTGAAAGTGATTGTTAATATATATATTAATGTTTACAAGTGAAAGTTCTAATGCATGAAATAGAAATGTTGTGCTCAAGTTATTGAATTAATCAATAACTTTATAAGTGTTGTAATGATTGAAAGTCTATATAATGATATAAGATACAAAGTGCTCCAAAGTATAGTACTAAATTTAAGTGCTGAAAATTATAGATTGAATGAAATTATCTTATATGTGAAATTGAAAGGTAAGACTTATTGAAAAATAAAATAAGCATATTGTGAGCAATGTTATCAAATGAGAAAGTAAGTCTTAAATAAAATGATTTATAAAGAGAAAAGTTGCAATACCGAAAGTATAGTATAGCATGATGACTTTTATAAAGTTAAAGTTATTATTTTGTGTAATTAAAATATTATGTTGGATTTTTGAAAATAGTTAATATATTGAAATATTTCTTAAAACTAAGTATTATTAGTATATTTCCATAAGTATTTTCCTTTAATATTAAGTGATAAAATATGTTTATATAATCACCACTAAGCTTTGCTTAGCGTGTTAGAATTATTTTCTGATATGTAGGTATTGGGTCATCGGAGCAAGTTAAGAAGTGAAATTAAGGATCTCAGAAAATTATTTATAGTACATATAGAGATCTTTTGTATATTGCACTCATAAATTATGAAATGTATATACACAATTTAGTGTGACTATTTGAGAGATTATACAAATTTGTAAACATGAAAGGAATATATGTATTTAGAAGATGAAGTTTGAGATTCTAGTGAATGATTATCAAATAAAACAATGTATTATATATTTATTTGATTTGACAAACTTATGATGGTTTTCTGATTTATAATTAGTAATTGGATTATTGAAGATATTGGAGATTGGTTTAAATGTTGGATTTAAAAGTGTTGTATTATACCTATTATATTATTATTTGAAAATTTTTGTTAGTTGGGAGAGAATTTTGTAAATGAATTGATTGGAGCACTGACATTAAATTGAGTAACATTCTATGATAGTTCTAATGAGAATTGTCTGGGATGTTATATTTAGTGGTATCAGAGCATGGTTTAGGCATTTATGGCATGTGGAGTTATAGGAGAAGTGAAATGCAATTGTCTAAGATATGTGAATCGAATAAGTGGATATGTGTTTGATATAATTGATATTTCATATGTTTATAGTAGTAGAATATTTTCTAAGAATTGATTAAGAATTCACAGTGTATTATTTGGAGTGCACTAGACCTATTTGTGAAAAAGAAGGATATGAAAAGAAAACAAAATATGAGTAGTTAAAGAGATATATCAAAGTGATACAGTGGAAGTGTAATAATTTATTGGAATTTGAGGAATGAATTATGATAGATAGATAAATTTCGGGAATAAAATTTCTTACGAGAATGAGAATCGTCATGCTTTAAAATTTTAAGTATTGATTTTCTGCATTAAGTGAATACATGAGTGTAAATTGGATTGATTATGATATTGTTAGTAGCTTGAGCATTTGGAGCTGATAGTGATAAGTTTAAATAAGCCTTAATAAGAGTAACATTAAATCTGAGTATGGATAATATCCGTATGTTTGGAAAAGATTTTGAAGAGGTAAGAAATTATGAAAATACCCTTATAGCTCGAAATGAATTTGAGCTGAAATTTAGATATGAAATATGGATAATAGGGTTTTAAAGTGTCAAAAGTAATTGTTTTTATAATGTTTCGACATTAAAAATTGAAGTAAAAGTTAATTAAAGAAAGTGAATGCATCGAAACTATTGTATAAGTGAGTACATTGGATAAAAGTCCTAAAACCTATTTAAAAATTTCTAGTGTCTTGTATTTCCTTCTAAAACATTATAAAAAAAAAAGATTGAAATGAAAAGTGATGGAAGAGTATTTTTAAAGAGGTTAGTGCTTGTATACTACTTATTTTGCTATTTATTGAAATGATCTTGATTTTTACTATGTAAAGAGATTTGTGAATTGATAAAACACCATTACTTGTGAAAGATATGGTGTATTAAATAATTATGAAAAATACGAGTATAAAACTTTACTTCTATGATAGTAAAGTTGGTCTTGCAATATGTAAATGTGTATTTATAGATTATTAACTAAAACAATGATTAAATCCATCATTGAATCATTTATGACTTGATATAAGATTGTGGAAGAAAATAAGGTTTTGAAAGATTTTAGGGTTATGGAAGTTTGGATTTGAATTTGATTGTACTTTGAAGAGTTGGATCATGTTTTCTCAATTTGTTTGAGTTGCATTATTGATAACTTATTGATTAAATCATGAAAAGAAATTCTAGTAGAGATACACATGATTATTTGTATAGTCATGCATATGCTTGTGCAAATTTCTATTCTTCAAACTTTGAGAAGAAATCCTAATAGTGAGGTGTATGATCATTCATGTGGTCATGTATATACTTGTGTCCTTAAAACTTTGAAAGGAGATTTCAATATAGATGTGTATGACTATTCACATGGTCATGCATCTGACTATGCATACTTCTATTCTTCAAAACTTTAAAAATAATTCAAGCAATGATGTGCATGATCACTTATACAATCATGCATTTGCTTATGAATATTTCTACCTTCTTATACCTTCACAAAGTAGAGTTTATGGTGGAATTAGTAGTGAATTATTGAATACATTTGGAAAATAGTTATAATTGACGAAAGATTGCTTATAAGATTGAAATGAAATCAATCCATTAAATGATGAAACATAGGTATGAATAAAACTTGAGGAAAGTATGGATAAATGTAATTGGATATTTGAAATAAGTGTAAGATTAGAGAAGAGATAAAAGATGATTACAAGTGATTAGTAGATTTCATATTATTCGTAAAGAAATAAGATAATTTACAAAGCAAGGTGAGAAGAATGATATATTGATGAATCATTGATGATTTTAAATAGTTTGAAGAGCAAGATAAAGAAAAACAAAGAAGTGTATATATGAATTGATTGAGTAATGAAAGTAAGAACGTGAGATTTACAAATTGTGTACTTATGGAATTGATAATGTGAAAAGGAAAGAATGTAGTGATATTTGAAGGTAATTTAACCCTTCTAGTGAAATGATGTACTGTGGATCAAGCTAGAAATATATATATATATATATATATATGTGTGTGTGTGTGTGTGTGTGTGTACGTGTGTGTGTGTGTGAGAGAGTGTGTATTAAACATAGTGAATACATTATATATGTACATATACTCTTAAAGTGAAAGAATAGTTGTGAATTCTTAAAATGCTATGAAAAGAAATAAAGAAGTAAGAGTGAAAATCTATTTAGATTTCATAATTACAATGGAAACATGGAAACAATTTGAAAGATAAAGATTAATGAATAAATAAAATTAGTTGAACTAATCGGAAACAAATATAAAGTGTATATATGTTCATATGATAAATGTGTTTGAAATAATTGCTCATATCTTATGAATTCACAGTAATAAACAAACACTTCAAAGAGAAAGTGTTATATTCCAAAAGATATTATAATTGACAATAATTTGTAACAATGAAATACATGTATTGATAGATTATACTGATGTTAAATCTAGTTTTTGGATTAGCTAAAGGGTAAATATTCAAAGTGATAGTGGCCATTTTATGTCATATTGAAAGTGGGTACTCTGTGCCGTAGAGGACACTTATGTCCCATATTAAAAGTGGGCACTTTGTGCCATAGAGGACATTTTTTATAGATGTCCCAGTGATATTGACATCTATGCCATAAGTGGACGCTTTGCGTCATAGAGGACCTTTGGTCCCTTTCTCTTAGCGGACAATCTATGTCATCATATACAGTGGGCATTCATGCCATAGTGGGCCTTTGACCATATTGATACAGTGGGCATTTATTTGCCATCAGTGACCCGCTATCCAGAACTAAGATTTAAAGTTCAGTATATGAGGGAAAGAAAGAGATATATATATATATAATAGTGAAATGTAATGACACAAATTATATTTTTAAAAAATCTAAAGAGAATTAAAGGCAATTACTAAATTGAACTTGAATAGTGTAAGTGTGTAGAGTTGAATATTTTGCAGTTCTATGATAAAATTATTCTGAAAGTGTTACATTGATTGATATCAGACAAAAATAAAAGTTATGTAAATTAATAAAATAATTGATTTTATGTGAGATTTGATATTAGTTATAAATTAAATGGCTTATTGCCATAGCATGTAAATTTCGAAGATGAAATTTCTTTAGTGGGGAGAATTGTAATAGTCAAGATTTTAAATAGGAAACTTTTTAACTAATATTGAAAATTTGATAGTGTATAGTAATAAAAGTATTGTGGATAAATGCTATAAGTAGAGAATAGTAAATTGTATATCTCAAAAATTTACTAAAGAAATTATTTTTAAAGTTTTACGAGATTAAAAATCAAATTAGAATCAAAGGATAGAAAAGAGGGTGCACCATATTTAAAATGAGATTGGCCACACTAGATTAAGTCATAAATATATATATATATATATATGTATGTGGACAGATGTGTATGGATGGAGAAGCTTCTTTTGTCTTCTTCCTTCTTCTTTCCATGATCATCATCACCAACACCACCAAAGCTCCTTTCTTCCTTCTTTTCAAGAATTTAGCTAAAATTTAAGAGAAAATCATATCTAGCTATGAGTTTTTAAAAGAATAAGGTAGAAAAGGTGAGATTATCAGCAAGTGATCAAAGAAAAAGAGGGAAAAAGTGAGAAGAAGAGAGAAATTGAAAGAGGTATGTACTTATGTATTATAATTTGCAAATATATGAATTTTTATGAGTTTTAATGTTTGAATTGATTGATTGAGTTATCTATAATAAAATATTTCTTAAAAGTGTTGATTAACTAGATTGATGAGTGAAAAATAACTTTTATGTGAAGAGTTTGATTCTTAATTCAACCGTTATGAGAATTAGGTGGTTTGATATTGTTTTTATCCATATGAGATGGTTGAAAGTTTGATTAAGTGAAATTTTAGTAAATTATTTGATATGCACTCTTTTTATGTCAAAAATTTGGTTTTGATACATTTTTGACTTAGATATTCAATATAGTTGTGTTTAATGAAGTTAAAAGTGCAAAATACATGATTTTGGGATGCCACGGGCATGGTTTAAAGGTGCCATGGGTGTGGTATCAAAGTTGGGACTGTTGGAGGAAGAATTACTCTGAAAACAGATCCAAAACCAATGCCACGGGCGTGGGAATTGAGTGCCATGAGTGCCACGCCCGTGGGTTTGAGAGTGAGGCTGTTTCTTTAAAAATTTTGATTAATAGAGTCGTTCTGAATGCCACAGTCGTGGCCCTTAAATTCCACGATCGTAGGGGTCTACAAAGGCATTTGACAGCCTCATTTTGTATCCCATGGGCATGGGGTTGAGATGCCACGGCCGTGGGGTGTTGCGCTCAACTAATTACTATTACAAGCGACACTTGCAAGTATAAGAGGTAATTGTAGTAACAGTGATCTCCCTAAGGTCGTCTCACAAGGAAGAAATTGCTTTGTAATAGTTTGATTAGCAAGAAATTTAAAAGCAAGAGTTTGATGTTTGAAGTAGTGGTGAAAAGCAATTTAAATTAAAAGTAACTTGCGTAATAGTTGTACAAGATTAATTCAATTTTAGGAATGGTGCCTAGGGTTGTAGATCAAATTAATGAAAGCTTAACTCTTAAATTATCCATTAACATGACCTTGTATTTTAATTTGTTCCTTGAGTTTAATTAATCATTACCAATTCATTAGTTTCCACATTTATGAATTAACAGTTTAGATCATTTTTGTACTAGTTTTTAGTGTGATTTTTATATGTTTTTAGTTAATGTGTTGATTGATTTTTGTTTTAAGTTTGTTTAAAGTGTTTGTTTTAGGTTTAGGTACAAAAACACCCTTGGAAGATCAAAACAGTGCAAGAAAAGCATGAACCAAGCAAGACATGGCCAAGCCAAATCAAGCTTGGTCGTGTCCCTCAAAGAATGGTGATGGAAGATCTTGACACGGCCAAGCCACTGGCCGTGTCTCATTCAAGGAGCAAAACAAAGACCAAAGCAAAGAAAGAGCAAAAATGAAGAAGCAGGAAGAGACACACCCAAGTGACACGGCCAGCAAGCTTGGCCATGTCCCATCTTGAGCCAAAGAAGACAAGGAAAAGAAGCAAGCAGAGGTGGACACACTCAATGACACGGCCAAGCCACTGGCCATGTCACATGACAAGGCCAACAAGCTTGGCCGTGTCCCATTTCATGCTAAAGACAAATGAAGCAAGCAAAGAAGGAAAGAAAAGACACAGAAGTGGACACACCCATATGACACGGCCAAGCATGTGGCCGTGTCACATGAAACGGCCACTAGCTTGGCCGTGTCACCCCTTGAGACCAAAAAGAAAGAAAGAAAAGAAATAAGCAAGTAAAGCAACAAAGGACACGGCTAGCTAGCTTGGCCGTATCCTATGAAAATTGAGGGACACGATCACTAGCTTAGTCGTGTCACCTCATGAAAAGAAAGAAAAGAACAAAAGACACGGCCAAGCTACTCATGGCTTGATCATGTCACACTGAATATATTTGATTTCTTTTGCACGAAATGGGGGACAAAGTGGGAGACAATGCCTTATGCTTGCCAAAAGAAATACCAAACAAAGAAATAGTGGGGAACAAAGTAAAATGGGGTGAGTTGGAAGGCATGGGTGGTGTTTTTGAATGAATTAAAAAGAGAAGAAGAGGGAAATTGGAGGGGGTCTTGGTTTTCTTGGAGCCAATTTCTGCTACATGTTTGGGAGAGGGAGAGAGTGACACTCTCCCTTGTCCCTTCATCTTCATCTCCATTTCCATTCTCTCCACCTTCTCCATCTTCCATTGATAAGATCTTTGAGGTTCTTTGGGATAAATTGGGTTAACAAGCTCTTGAAGGTTGAAGAAGCTTCAATGAAAGGTTTGGTGACTTGAGAAAGCTCCATTCCATCTTCCAAAGGCAAAATCAATTGAAGGGTTGGTGACTTGAGAAAGCTCCATCCAAAGGTTTGGTGACTTGAGAAAGCTCCATTCCATATTGCAAGGGGAAATCAACCATTGAAGAGGGCTTGAGTTCTTCATCATACATCAAGTGGAGCTAGGAGGAAGACTAGCAATCCTACTCTTGGCATCTTCATAAGGGGTTTTTCTATTCTCTCTTTTAATTCATTTCTTATTGTTGTTGTTATATTAAGAGATTGATATTGCAATGGAAAATTTGTATTTGTTTTATATTGAGTTGAATGAATATTATAAATTGATGATGTTGAGCTAAATACCCATGCCTAGGGTTTGTAGTATATTTGATTGAATGCATTGATTTGATATTTACATTGATGTACCTTGTTGTTGGTTGATTGTATTGCAATAAATGCTAGGTTGATAGATTAGCTACCTATTAATCTTTGAATATTGGATGACGGACTGAGAGGTAAAATCCGATATCAGAACTATATAATCGACCATCCTATGAATGAATTAGAAATATAAGTTCTAGGGTTTTATTAATTTGGTAATGTAAAAGAATTGGTCATTGTTAATTCATGAATGTGAGAACTAATGGATTGGTAATTGACTAATTAACATTAAGGAACAAATTAATTACAAGGTTATGTTAATGGATAATTGAGAATTGGGCTTTGATTGAATGGACCTATGACTTTAGGCACCTTCCCAAGAATCGATTTGACCTTGTACTACCTTCACACATCAACCCTATGCACGTTAATTTTAGGTTTAAATTATTCTCGCACCATTCCAACACAACAAACTTCCGCATTTAAATAAATTGTCAATCAAGCTATTATGAACCACACCTTCTTGGGGAAATGACCTTGGGGCGATCACCTTTGCTACAACTACCTCGTATACTTGCGAGTGACGCTTTGTAGTAGTACTTAATTCGAGCGCAACATTAACAACAACCAATTGTTTTGAATTTACAAATTAATAAATCCTAGAACTTATATTTCTAATTCATTCTTAGGGTAGTTGATTGCATAGTTTCAATATCAAATTTCACCTCTCGGTTCTTTATTCAATATCTAGAGATCAATAGGTAGCTAATCTATCAACCTAACATTCAATCCAATGCAATCAACCAACAACAAGGTAAATTAATGGAAATATCAAATCAAGTCATTCAATAAAAATCTATTACAAACCCTAGGCATGAGTAATTTAGCTCAACATCATCAATTTAAAATAAATATTTATCTCAATATAAATCAAATCACAATTATACATTGAAATATTAATGTTCTTAACAAACAACAACAATCTAGAAATGAATCAAAAGAGAGAATATAAAAACCCCTTTGAAGATGTTAAGAGTTGGACTTCTAGTCTTCCTCCTACCTCCACCTTGAATTTGATGAAGAACTAACAAGCCTTCTTTAATCAATGGCTCTCCTCTTGAAAGATGAAATGGTCACTCTTTCAAGCCCCCAACTCCTCAATCAAGCTTTCTTCAAACCCTAACCTTCACAAGAGCTTGCTCACCCAATTTTATCCCAAAATGTCAAAGATCTTGTTTATGGAAGAAATGGAAGATGAAGATGAAGGTGATGTTCTTGGTCTCTCTCAAGACCAAGAACAAGATGATGAACCAAGAGAGAAATCCCTTCTTCTAGCTCCAACATGTATATATGTCTCTCTTCCTTCCATTCCTTTTAATTTCTTAAGACACAATGCATGCTTTCCAACTCACACACTCCACTTTGTCTCCCACTTTCTCAATATTTTATATTTCTTTCCATGAATTAGACAACCTTTTTCTTCTTTTAATATTTCTTTTTAAAAGATGGCACTTGTTGTCTCCCACTTTGTCCCCCATTTCATGTTATTAATTGAAAGAATTCTCATAAGGTATGGCCAAGTCATGAGTGACTTGGTCGTGTCACTCAATTTTCTTATGGACATGGCCAAGCCATGTGACAGTGTCTATGGCTGCCTCAATACCATCTTCAATTTCCAAGTGAGACATGGCCAAGGCCTTGGTCGTGTCATGTGACGTGGCCAATGGCTTGGTCGTGTCTCTTGAGTGTGTTCTCCACTGCATTTCCTCATTGCTTCTTCTTTGCTTTGGTAAATTGGTGAGACATGGCCAATGGCTTGGCCGTGTCTCTTGAGTGTGTTCATTTCTGCAACAAGATCCCCTTCTTCTTTATGTTGTTCTCTTGGTGAGACACGGCCAGTGGCTTGGCCGTGTCTCTTGCTTGTGTCAAGCTCTACCGAATTTTCCTGCCTCTTTCCTTGGATGAGGAACATGGCCAAGCCATAAAGTGCCTTGGCCTTGTCTCATGCTTTTCCCCTTAATAATCCATCAATTTGAATTAAAGCTTGATTGTTTTATTCTTCAACCTGAATTAAATACTTTAAACAAACTTTAAACACAAATTGAAAGAAAAATCAATCAAAAGCCAATAAAATTACACTAAACATAAACATATAGATGATCCAAACATGGGATACCTGGATAATGTTTTTGGCTTGTATTTTGTGATATACAGGCCTATTATGTTTCTCACTTTTTTATTTAGAATTCATGTATATGTGTTAAAAGTATGAAAAAGAGTGATAAACTTTCGATACATGATAACTATATATCATATTAAATGTTGATAAAGTATTGTACTAGTGAAATGATACAAACAATTTAGTGTTAATCAAAACTAATGAATTGCCCAAATCATACTAATTTTAGATCTAGCTTTGGATTGAATGGCTAACCAGAGGAAGGATAGTCATAGTGATAGTGGGCACCTCATGCCATTAATGGACACATTGTGTTATTAGTGATAGTGGGCATAATTGCCATTATACATTCTTGAGATTTGGCATTAAAATTGCTACACTAACATGTTATCAAAATCTATGATCTGAGTTCAGTATGTATGAGAATATTTATTAAAGATATCTAAATTGAAAATATATGTGAATATGATAGTTGTGAATAATGGAAGGAATGCAAAATAATAATATAAGTCAATTGCTTGAAATTGACTTACTATGCTACAATGTGAAAGTGATTGTTAATATATATTAATGTTTACAAGTGAAAGTTCTAATGCACAAAAATGGAAATGTTGTGCTCAAGTTATTGAATTAATTAATAACTTTATAAGTGTTGTAATGATTGAAAGTGTATATAATGATATAAGATACAAAGTGCTCCAAAGTATAGGACTAAATTTAAGTGCTGAAAATTATAGATTGAATGAAATTATCCTATATGTGAAATTGAAAGGTAAGACTTATTGAAAAATAAAATAAGCATATTGCGAGCAATGTTATCAAATGAGAAAGCAAGTTTTAAATAAAATGATTTATAAAGAGAAAAGTTGCAATACTGAAAGTATAGTATAACATGATGACTTTTATAAAGTTAAAGTTATTATTTTGTTTAATTAAAATATTATGTTGGTTTGTTATTGAAAATAGTTAATATATTGAAATATTTCTTAAAACTAAGTGTTATTATTATATTTCCATAAGTATTTTCCTTTAATATTAAGTGACAAAATATGTTTATACAAGTACCACTAAGTTTTGCTTAGCGTGTTAGAATTATTTTCTGACACACAGGTATCAGGTCATCGGAGCAAGTTAAGAAGTGGAATTAAGGATCTCAGAAAATTATTTATAGTACATATAGAGATCTTTTGTATATTGTACTCATAAATTATGAAATGTATATATACAATTTAGTGTGACTATTTGAGAGATTATACAAATTTGTAAACATGAAAGGAATATATGTATTTAGAAGATGACAAACTTATGATAATTTTCTGATTTATAATTACTAATTGGATTATTGAAGATATTGGAGATTGGTTTAAATGTTGGATTTAAAAGTGTTGTATTATACCTATTATATTATTATTTGAAAATTTTTGTTAGTTGGGAGAGAATTTTGTAAATGAATTGATTGGAGCACTGACATTAAATTGAGTAACATTCTATGATAGTTCTAATGAGAATTGTTTGGGGATGTTACATTGTTATTGGTTTAGGTAGGTTTAAGCCAAATTGGCTTAAGAGATAAAGTTTAGGGTTACTTGGAATTGGTGCTTGAAAGGTGAAATTGCAGTGGTTTTGAAGCAAATTAAGGTTTGTACCTATTTAAAAATATTTACTTAAAGTGTTTATATTTTAGCATTATCACACACATTTTTGGAAGTGTGATGGTTCTAGGGTCTGGGTAGGCTTAAGGCCACCAGGCACCACGTAGAACCCAACTCATCAATGTATTAACACATATTGTTTACCTACTCTAGTGAATTTTAATTCCATTCAATAATTTTTGTTAATTCACTATAATTACTTTATATATTCTTTCACATTTATTTTTATGGTATACATCACGCACTCATGTCTTATTATTTACATTATAAATTACCTGTACATCCTACTAAACCACTCTTAATAGTACTACTGAGCAACTAAAATATAGCATAAACTTAGCACTTTAATTATATATAATAGGTATTAGTTAATTACATTACTCTCAAACTTCTTGCTGGAAGAAAGAAATCAAGAAGTTAATGGATCTAGAATACCTCTACCTAAAACCACAGATGACTTAAGTGAGTCATCGACTCAGTGAAATTATAGTGTCGATAAGGTAAGATATACAACAAAAGTATTCCCAAGATCAATAATAATAATAATAATAGCACAAGGTGGGTACACAACAAAAGTATAAATGAAATTTGATCCATAAGAAGAGTCCACAATTGTCGTACCAATATCACAAAAACGCAAAACATGTAATATGACAAATAAAAACATAACAATAGCACTTAAGAAAATATCTTACTATAGACATTCCAAAGCTATTACACATCACACACACATAAGGGCAGTAACTTCCACCTTTTTATTACAAATATCTATTTGCACATAGCCTGATGGTATAACCCCCTTCAAGTTGGAATTCTGTCATATTGGCGAAACAAATGGCTTGGTATGATCACATAGGGTCCTTGCCTACTTCTTCCAAACCTCCTACATATGCTATCGCTGCTGTAAGACCTATTTTTCCCCAAGCCGCCGATAGGCAATAGGCCATATAGGGTTTTACAATTCACAAATACCAAAACATAATTATCAAATGTATCAAATGGTTCTCAATTTATCAAAAAATTCAAGGCAAAAAAAGAAGAGATAGACACCATAACTCACCTTAAACTTACAAATTTGATTCTTCTAAGTCACTGATAATTACCGGTTGGTTATTTGACAATCATCGACCTGCATTCACATTCAAAAATAAGTTGCACACTTAGGTTCATTGTAACACCCTTATACCCTAAATATGTCTTATACCCTATATGTAATATGCATATCTCATACACGTAAAACACATACCTAGGATATAAGAATATTACAGTAATTACATTTAGAAACTCTCACTTTGATATTAGAAATAATTTATAAATTATAAAAGAAAATTTTCTAAAAAATATTTTGCCAGAGTTTTATCTCAAATTTCAATATTTTCCAAAATAGAAAACACACAACCTGCATAAAAATTCAATACTCCCAATAATAAAAATTTCACAAAATCCTTTATCCAACAACAATCCTCCAATTGTCTCAACAATAGAGCCTAAACTTAATATTATATAAATATACATACATATACACACATCATTCCCAAAATCATGTTTAAAATACAAAAGATATGTTTATATTATACAAAAACAAATGTGTACAGTAACACAAAATATACATGTATGCTCTTCTGGCACAGTTGGTCTTCTGGCACAGTTGGTCTTGTGGCACACACAGTCTCCAAAATTTCAGCCACAGTCCTGGCCTCTCTGATTTGGAATCATCTCACTTGCACAATTCACACAACAGCTAAGCAATCTTGCTTAGTGGTATATATAACATAATTTTATATACCACTCCCATGATATCATTTTCAATAATATTACAGTTACCATTTGTTTACTATTTAACATATATATATATATCCACATACAAATAATACACATCTTATACTGCAATATGAATTATCTATATATGACTCACATATTCACACATCTGTACTTTACATCCAACCACATACACATTGGGCCCAATAACCCCTATACAATTTCCAAGTCCAGTTATCACAATCTCAGTTTCTTGACCCAGCGTTGCTCGGTCCAATTCTCAATATCAATCTTATCACATGACCTAGCTCTGCTCAGGTCAAGACCTAGCTGTGCTCAGGTCAAGACCTAGCTCTGTTCAGGTTTGTCAATGCAACCTTAATCATTGTCAACATTAACAGACAAGTAATTGTATAGGTTACAAACACGCAATAATATTTTTCACATTTTCAAGTGATCAACTCAATCCTTGATCACTAACACATTACATTACATTATCACATTTCCAAGTAGTCAGCCTTATCATGACCACTTCATCACTTACCACATTTTTAGTTAATCAAATTACATATTTGTAAGTCATTTTCATAATGTGACTCACCTTCCACATTTTTCCCACAAGTCACAAATATGTCCATATTGGACAACACACCACACATATCATATATATATATACATACATACATATATATATATATATATATCAATCGACATTGAACTATTGCCAATGAAATACCCATCATATAACTATGCCAAAATGCATAGATTATATGAAAATCCATAATTTAAAATAACATTATACATACATAATGCCCATTTACATTTATTGCAAATACAAATTTTAGATATATGTACTAACCTCTTTCTCTTTCCCAAGTCCAACTCTAAATTCCACCTCTTATATTACTTTAACCTACACATACATATTTCATCAATAAGCAACATTATCTATTAAAAATCACTTTATGCTCATTATACGTAAAACTATCATTATCTAAACAATTTTTATCAAAATGCCTTTAAAACTCTAAATTCACCATTCACTACATTAATTAAACTTCATTCTACCAATTTCATTTCTAACATTTAACCATAAAAATATTACTTATACATCAAAACAAAAACAAATCAACTCATTTTCATAATTATTAAAGCCTCTCCCCAAAACCCTAATTTTCACATAACATGCCATAACCCTATCTTCATCAAAACTCACTCTTATCCAAATTCCAACCATAAAATCACAATATATACATTAAAACAACATTAAATCCACCCATTACAATAATTATGATCATCCATATCAAAATATTAATTTTTACATATTCATCCAATAACCCTAAATTCACAATTATGTCCATTTCAATCAATCAACCAACAAAATCATCATATATTCATCCTTTTATCTTTATTACTTTCTGTTTTAACAATTTAAACATATTTTCTCTCTCTAACTCACTCTTATATAATCATAAAACTAAAGAAAATAAACTTAATTTAAAGAAAACTTACTTGAATTCTTGCTATTTCTTCAAAATCCACTTGATTTCTTAAGCTTTTGGGTGTAATTTGAAGTATTTCATGAAAACAATTTCCCTCTCTCTCTCTACCTTCATGTAATTTCGGCCATAGATGATATGAAATTGGTGTTTTATTTCATTTTTTCTCCATTCCCATTCATAAATATTAATTTATTTAATTATTTAATTATTCTAATTTCTTTTAATCTCCACCATTCATTTTTCTTTCTTCTTTTGACTTTCTTTTTTCTTTTCCTTATTTATTTATTTACTTATTAATTTTTCATCTTCCCATACATAAAAATATATATCCCATTTATATATAGTATATATATTAGGTATATGTATAGGTAATATATATGTAATGTATATGTAGCATATATGTGATGTGTCTTTCATGTGTACATCATGTATATATTATGAGTATCTCAGGTATATATATAATATTTCTCTCATCCACCTACTACTACTCTCCAAATTAATTACTTAACAATATCTAAAATACTCGGGTGTTACATTTGTTTTTAAATTATTATTTGTCATTTAAAGTTTTTAATCGTTTTACATATTAATGTACATTTTAAGGCAAATTTATTTTATTATATTAAGTTCTCATTTTGTGATTATTTACGATAACAATAGTAATTATTATTCACTTACATATTAATACTATTTGATTAACTCTCATTATAAACATTTACTTAATTACTTTTAGTTCAAATATAATAATTTATACTAAATTTATTATTAGATATCAATAATATTAATAATTATAGTAATCTTAATTTTTATTAAGTAATTGGTTTTATAAATTTTAAACATAACATATTAACTATTTAATTTAAGTTATTTAATAATAAATAATCAATCAACTTATTTAATAGCTAATAATTAACTCTATTAGTTAATAAATAATAATATCCTAAATCAATAACAATTTTAATAATAGTAATAAACATAACTAAATTTATCAATTTACTAATTGTTTAATATGTCCATTTTCTAATATATATATATACACACATATTTATATTTACATTTAACCATAATTAATTAATTCTATTAATTGATAATTCTGAACTATAATCCAATCATAAATTACTAATTAATTTTCCTAAATCAATTAACAAAATAAATAACTTAAATTATAGTCTCTAATTAAAATTTGAAAATTAAATAAAATTAAAATCTTTAAATTATATACTTAAATAAAATTGTAATCTAAATAAATTTACAATTTATATAATTATAATATTTAAGTAATTAATTATTTTAACTCATAAGTTTTCAAAGAAAATTAAAATCAGTTGTTGAAAACTGTTTGGTCTCACCGGAGTTTCTTCAGATTCTGGCCAAATTTTAAAGTCATTTATAATTTGCAAATGATATACCAAATTAAAACTCATAAAGAGAGGTCTAAAACGTATCAAAATCGCCAAAAAGGAAGTCAAAAAATGATCAAAAAGTTAATCGAAAATTTGGCCGTTGGCGGCGATCCTGATGGCAAATGTTAATCAAAAAATGACAAATGACATCACCAAAAAGGAAGTCAAAAAATGATAAAAAAAGGTGAGACAATCGAACGACGTGTGTGAGCTTCTCTAATGGCCGTTGGCGGCGATCCTGATGGCATTAGACTCGTCAGACGATAGTCATGTTGATTATCGATGATCAGACAATGATAGATAGGATCAATTTTCATTCTGCCACACTCTCTCTCCTCTCTTTTCTCTCACTTTCTCTCTCCTCGATTAATCTTTCTCTTTCTTTTTCTTAATTAATCAATTTGATTAATTAGGTTTTATAAGTTTTTTTATTCTTTTTTTTAATTCTATTTTAACTTTAATTTAATTTATTATTATATTATTTATTTATTATGATTATTATTTAAATTTACAGGTATTACAATCTCCCCCTCTTAATAAGATTCGTCCTCAAATTTTCTAAAAAAATCTCTCACTAAAAAGATAAGGATATCTAGCTAACATTTGAGACTAAGTCTCCCAAGTATACTCTTCCACTAATTGGCTTTGCCACAAAATTTTTACCATAGGAATATCCTTATTTCTAAGCTTTCTAACTTGCCTATCATCTATAGTTATTGAAACTTCCTGATAAGTTAAATCTTGTTGCAAATCCACTATTGGGGCTCATAAAACATGTGATGGATTAGGAATATATTTTTGGAGCATCGAAATATGGAATATTGGATGCACTTGCTCCATGTTGGGTGGTAATATCAAATGGTAGGAAACTGATCCTACTCTTTCTAATATCTCAAAGGGACCTATGAATCTTGGTGAAAGCTTTCCTTTTTTACCAAATCTTATGACTCCCTTCATTGATGACACTTTCAGGAATATATTTTCATTGATGCTAAATTGAACATATTTTCTTTTAGGATCTGCATAGCTCTTTTGGTGGGCGAAAATTATATTTAATCACTCCTGAATCAATGGTACTTTCTTTTATGGTTTCTTGAATTAGTTATGGACCTTCTATATGTCTTTCACTAACTTCATTCCAAAATATAGGAGATCTACACTTCCTTCCATATCATGCTCCTAGTGTGCCATCTATATGGTTGAATAGTAATGATTATTATAGGCAAACTCAATGCATGGTGGATGCCTGTCCCAAGTACCTACGAAATCCAAAATGCACGTTCTTAACATATCTTCTAAGGTTTGGATAGTTCTTTCTGTTTGCCTATATGTCTGAGGATGAAATGCAGTACTAAAATTTAAATTTGTTCCCAATTCCTCTTGTAACTTTTGCCAGAATCTGGAAGTAAATTGTGTTCCTCTATCGAAAATGATGGAAATAGGCACTCTATGTAGACTTACTATCTTATCTAAGTATATTTGTTCATATTAGGATATAGAATAAGTGGTTTTCACAAGTAGAAAATGAGAAACATTTGTCAATCTATCAACAATCACCCATATAGAACCATAACATGGAGATGTTTTAGGTAATCCAACCACAAAATTCATAATAATTCTCTCCCATTTCCATTCTGGTAGTAGTAGTTGTTGTAATAGCCCAGATGGTTTTTGATGTTCAAATTTCACATGTTAGCATATTAAACACCTTGCTACAAATTCAGCAACATCTTTCTTCATACTGGTCCACTAATAAACTTCTTTCAAATCATGGTACATTTTGGTAGTGCCAAGATGGACATTATAGTTTGCATAATGGGCCTCTCTCATTATTTGTTCTTTTAAATCACTTAATGCTGGTACATAAAGTCAATTGCCATATTTTAACACACCTTCATCAACTACAAATTCAGAAGTCCTGCCTACAACAATATCTTCTTTTATCCTTACAAATTGTGGGTCTTCATCTTATAGTGTCTTAATATGTTCAATCAATAATGGTTTAACAATGAAAAGGGCTATCAATGCTCCATCATCTGATAAGTCAAATATGATCTCCAAACCATATAAAGTCTGAACCTCCTTTACTAATGGTCATTGGTATACCTGAATGTGTGCTAAACACTCCAAAGATTTCCTGCTTAAAGCATTTGCTACTACATTAACTTTGCTTGGATGATATAAGATCTCACAATCATAGTCCTTAAGTAACACCATCCATCTACGTTATCTAAGATTTAGATCTCTAAGTAGAAAGTTCTATTTGAGGCTCTTATGATTTGTAAAGATTTCACATTTTTCACCATATAAATAATGTCTACATATCTTCAAAGTAAATACCACTGCTGCCATTTCCAAATCATGAGCAGAATAATTAACCTCATGCTTCCTCAGTTGTCTGGAAGCACAGGAAATCACCCTATCATTCTACATCAAAACACATCCAAGTCCCACTATGGATGTATCACAATATACTATAAAATTTCCCCTTCAATTGGTAGTGCTAGAATAGGTGAATATGCCAAACATTTCTTCAATATATAAAAACTTTCCTCGCACGTAATAAAGTCATATTTTGACTATTATTTTAGATATTTCTAATCAGATTTTTAATTATTTTCAATTTAATTTGATGTATTTTCTTTGATGAAATTAGAATTTATCATATTTTAGCTTGGAAATGTCAAAATACAAGTTTTTCATTAAAAGTTGAGAAAAATTGTAGAAAAAAGTACAAAAAGGCAGAAGAAAGTCAAGACCTACGCCCGTGGCACTCAATGCCACACCTATGGACTTTAATTGAAATAAAATGAAGAAGATCCAGAAGCAATTTTAATCTCAAGGTCGTGACTTTGCATTGCCACACTGATGGGATCCAAGCAGCTACTGTCCGGACATGTTATGTGATTTTCAAACTTCGATAGATTTGACCTTTAAAGTTTTGCTTGAGATTTTGATAGTCCTAGAGTTTTAGAATGATAAAGTATTATTCATGAAATTTTAGAATACATCTCATGATTTTCAAAATGGTCTTACTTATATAAATTTGAGTTCGTTTGGACCTCTAAACAACTATGCAAAGTCAGAACTACAAATTCAAATTGGAATAGAATTTTTGTCCAGACCAATTTACTTTAAAAGGCCATAACTTGAACTTCTGAAGCCCAAATTGAGTAATTCAAAAGCCTAAATTTATCTGAACTTCGAGAAATACAATTCTTATGAAGATATAAAGCCCAAATTCGGAATATATCAGATGAAAAAATTTCTTCAAAGATTCTGCACGAATTTTACAGCTTTCCTATCTTACTAGGATTTGTTTTCCTTTAATTAAATGTAACTTCTTTTTCAATAAGGACTCTTGTAAACCTATCATAACCTTTTTCTACTTGTAAAAGAAGTTACCTAAACCCCTATAAATTCCCTAGACCTCCCTCACAGCTGATACATTAGATTTTAGGTTAACAATTTTAGAGTTTAGGTTGGAGTTAACTTTGAAAAAGAGAGAATTTTGTGCAAGAGCAATTCAAGTTCAACAAGCTTTCTTCTTTCCAAGTTTGATCTTTTAAATTTTTTCTCTTTATTTTTATTTTAATTTCAATTATGCCTTCTATTTTTTACTCTTTCTTTTTGTTATACTTTTCAATTATGAGTAACTAAAAACCATATTACGGTTAAACTATTTCTTAATTGATTAATCTATGGAGTGGTTATTTGTAATTTGATTCAATTAAAGTTTGCTCTTGATTATTTTGTTATCTTTAATCTTGATTATTTGGCCAATAATTGATTGGTCTAAGGTATTATGTGATGGAGCGAGAGTGGAAGCACAATATTAGTTCAATGAGGTAACAATCTTAGGTTAAAGTTTGCGCCTAGAGATAGGGTAAACACTTAAGAGGTTGATACAGAGGTTACTCACAAATCTTAATGAATTGGCTTAATTTGCTTGCGATCACAAGAGTAGACACAACTTTAAGTTCAATATTAGGTTTAGTACTTAAGAGTGACTAAGCCTTAATTTAGGAGAACCCAATCAATAATCATGAGTAGATTAAAATTGAGTCAAGACCTTAGGAAATCCATAATTAATCAATATGAATATGTTTAACCCTAATGCCAAAAATATTAGATTTAATTTCAAAATTCAGCTTACCTTTAATTTTAATTAACTTAGTTTTTAATTCACATCAATTTTCCATTCAAATAATAGTTAGTTTAATTGTTTAGTACTTAGCACCATTGCCGGGAAAGGCAAAAATTCTAATATTAATAATATTAAACTATTATTACTTTGGATATTTTAATTTTTTTTATTATTACTATTTTCTTTTCTTTTCGTTATATGTTTTAGGTTTATATGCGCAGAAATCCAAAAACTCAACTTGTACCATATAATCATGAAATTGAAAGATTTTATCACAAGCAAACAAAGAAAGGAAGGAAAAACTAAAGAATAAATTTGAGGGATCTTTAGTTGACTTCCCTATTGACAATCCTCTTTTCTCATCTGAAGAAGAAGAAGAAGAAATCATTGGAGACCAACAATATAGAACTCAAAAGGATTATATGTTACCTTCTGCTGACATCAGATCAAGTATTGCGAGACTATTAGTTTAAGCTAACAATTTCAATCTCGAGCCTTCACTTATTAATTTAATTCAACAATCAACTTTTAATGGTTTGGATCATGAAGATGCCTTCACTTACATCGCCACCTTCTTGGAGATGTGTGATACATTTAGAATTAATGATGTTTTTGATGATGTCATTTGTCTTAGGCTCTTCCGTATTTCACTGAAAGACAGCTAAAACATGGCTCGTCTTTAACGTATTGGGTACATTCACTACTTGGGATCAATTAGCTTTAGTTTTCTTGGCCAAATACTTTTCACCATCTAAAATTGCTAAGCTAAGTATTGATATCACTAGCTTCATTCAATTTGATGTAGAAACCTTATATAAATCTTGGCAAAAGGTTCAAAAATCTTCAAAGGAGATGTCCCCACCATGGAGTACCAAATTGGCTCTTGATTCAAATCTTTTATAATGGGTTAATACCTTCTATCAAGAGTACAATTGATGCATCAACTGATGGTGTTATCATTAACAAGGTTCCTAAAGATGCATATGAATTCATTGAAGAGATGGCAGCTAACAATTATCATTGGTCTTCAGAAAGGAACAATACACAAAGATTTGCTGGCCTTCATGAAGTTGACAATAATTCCTTGCTTGCAACCAAGGTAAATGTGTTCACCAAGCAATTAGAAGAAGTTAAATTGGCATCTTTATCATCCATTTATGAAACCTGTGGCAGAAATCATCAAACTACACATTGTTAATGGCATGAACAAGTACAGTTTATGGGCAACCAAGGTGGATCTCAAAATTTTTCTTATGGTAATACTTTCAATCCAAATTAGGGAAATCACCCAAACTTATCATAGGGAAATAAAAAAAATCAAAGGCGCCCTACCAACCTCCACCCTTGAGAATCCAAAATTAAAGCCAATCTCATCAACCTGAAGTAAGCCATCTTATGAATTGGCTTTGGAGAAATTTATTAGGATTGCCTCTGAAAGGTTTGACAGGATAGAAAAATAATATGATAGACTTGAGGCAAGAGTAGAGCAAATTATAGTCCAAAATAGGAACCTGGAGATACAAGGTGGTCAGATAGCAAGTTCTCTTAACACTCACCCTTAAGGGGCACTTTCAAGCCAAATAGATATTAAACCAAGAGAATATTGCAATGCTATATTTTTGAGGAGTGAAATACAACCTGAAGAGATCCCTTCTTCTTTTGAACCTGAGATTAAAGAAAGTGAAGATGAAAAGGAGGAGGCACCAGTTGAGTAAGAGATTAAACCTTATGTGTTGCATATTCCTTTTCCTCAAAAGATAAAGAAAAAGATGGAAAAGGATGAGAAAACTACACTTACTAAAGAGTGCAGTGATCTTATACAAAATAAGATTCTCTCTAAACTCAAGGATCCAAGGGGTTTTTCTATTCCCTGTAAAATTGATGAAATTAATTTCCAAAATGCTTTATGTGATCTAGGACCTAGCATTAGTCTAATGCCTTTTTCTATTTTCAGTAAATTAAGATTTGTAAAGATAAGGCACACAAAGATATAGTTGTAACTTGCAGATCTCTCAATCAAACACCCTATGGGAATTGTGGAGAATATTTGAGCTAAAGTGGATAAATTCTATATTCCTATTGATTTTATGATTTTGGATGTGGATAAGGATAAGGATTTAGAAATTTCACTAATTTTAGGGAGACCTTTCTTAGCTACTGCAAGAGCCATAATCAATGTAGAAAGTGGCAAGATCATTTTAAAAATAGGGGTTGAACATATAAAATTCATTTTAAAAATAGGGGATGAACATATAAAATTAAATACTACAAATTCCATAAAAGACCCCTCTTTCACAAGTATTATTTTAAGAAAAATTCTTTAATCACAACTTGCCTAGTTCAAAGCTCCACTATAAAGGATGACAATAAAGAAGTAGCTAATTCTCTCATGACTTTTAAAGTAATTCCACAAGCTTCACTTAAAGGGTATGAAGAGTTTGGAAAATCACTTAGCAAATGACATATTGGGCGAGAAAATAATTTGTGATCGCCCACCTTGAAAAACAAAGGGTTATAGTCAAGCTAAGGACTATAAATTAGTGTTTATTGGGAGGTAACCTAATTCTTCTAAGTTTATTTTTGTTTTTAATTTTAATTTTAATTTTTTTAGTTTTAGATGTTTGTTTTTCTTTTTGTTTATGTCGTAGGTTAAACTTGGATGGATATGATCTTTTGAAGGGATTCTTCTTAGAAGAGGGACAAGGGAAAAATCATGGGCATGCATAACTCCTCCACTACCCAATGCCTAAACCACTAAAGAAAATAGTAAACTTCAAGTTTGGAGGAGTTTGACCCCAAAAATTTAGTAACGTGCTCTACTCCCTTTTGAACATGTTTAATTTTTTTCATAAATTTTAGGATATGGGGTACATATTGAAAATATTTTATTGCATGGTGGAAAATTTTAAAATTTTTTTTGCTTGAAATCTTGCACTTAAATGGTTGAGTTCATGACAGGTCAATATTTATTTGTGATTCAATAATGCTAACTATATTGATATATTTAAATTTATCTCTTAAAATTTTAAAATTTAAGACGAAGATTTTGTGAAGTATTGTATTTTATAGATTTCAAACTGAATGGGTTCTTGATTTTAGTTGAAAGTGGTCAATTATGTATGCTTACTTAGAGAGGGTTCCTACCCTTTTTTTCATTTATTTTTTATTATCTTATGCCTAAGCCTAGAACATGTTTAAAAGAACTTTTTAGGTGAAATTAAACCTTGCTAAGTAGGAGGAATGATGATTTAGGCATTATTTGTTTAGCTAAACTCTTACATCTGCCTTATTTAAACATTGCCTATAGTTGTCCCCTTTGAGTCAAATTGAATATTTTTAAGCTTTTGGTTCTTTTAATTAAAGTAGCCCTAATAACTACTCTTTTGAGTTTGATTATCTTTTAATATATTTTCTTACTGCAAATTTATTTATGCTCAAGTGAATTTAAAGAGTAAATTAAGTAAATCATACCTCCTACAAATAATCCTCCTAATCAAAGTTCAAGTTTGGGGGAAAATAAAAAATAAAAAAAATAAAGTAAAAATAAATCCCCATCAAGTAAGTACATCAACGTAAAGATGGACAAGCCAAGTCAAGAGAAGAAGGAGCCAAGCAAATGACTCTCCAACTACAACATGAAGAAAGAGCTGCAACTAAAGATAACTTACAGTTGGAAGGTATTCAAAAGATGAAAGACATAGTTATTAAGTGTCACTTTAGCCTTAATCCTTTTAGACCACATGTGAGCGGGGATTTTTACCCCCACTCCCGATGGAATGGTTCTTGCGACTTTGGCATTGTTAGACTCGAGGCCTTAGAGAACACGGGCCTAAGCTCAGAGAAAATGGAGTCGCCACCCAGATGGGCTGGGAAAAAGAAAGGGGTGGATGACTCGATTCCTAAAGAATCCCTAACCCCCTAATGGGTTCAAAAAGTTAAGTACGTATGGGGAAGGTGAGAAATGGTCCAACACCCCCACAACGCCCAGTTCATTAGAATCGGCCACCTTTGCTGGTCTTAATATTATAAAATTCTTAAATATAATGATATTATCCATAATGCATGCAACAATTAAAATAAAGCATCATTATATTGAAATCAAAATAATGTTCAAACAAAATAAATAACTGGACACCCATCCAAGGATGAAAACATGTTCTTACATCGTCCAATGTCTAAAACTAAATAGAACACTCACCAAAAGGTGGAAACGTATCCTTTACATTAGTCCCAAAATTAGAACATAAATTAAATTACATGAAGCTTAGATAATGATATACTCAATAATGGAAATATACCTCTTACATTATTAATAGACAAATACTAATAAAGAAAATATTCATCCATGATAAACAAATCAAACATTACAAATAAATTGATCATCAAGACATATAATAAACTACATAACTAAATCTAGAATTAAATAAAGCAATAAATGTTTTAGTCTAGAGCTTACATTTTAAATTAGGGTTTTGGAATTAATATAAATATTATTTAGAATATTTAGGCTACTGTGAAGGTTTTTTGTAAAAATAAAAATTGATTAGGGGTTTGTAATTCTAAGAAAATAATGGGGTTTAGGTTAATTAAATTAGGGTTAATATCATGCAATTATGATTTTGAGATTTTGAATAAATTTAGGTTGGGACTTTCATGAAAACGAAATTAAAGTTTTGGAAATTAAAACACCTACTATGATAATATTTAACAAAATTAAATGAAGGTACTGTGGTATATTAATTAAATGCACTTGAAAGAGATTAGGCTAATATATTACTGAATGGATTAAAATTCAAATATATAATCTATTATGAATTAATTTAAGTAGAGAAAGAACATATTCAATACTTGAAATAATCAAAGCATGTTATATTAATTTAATTAAGAATGCACCTTCGTTGTTGGTTCCTCCATAATTTATGGAATAAAATTCTGGCAGAACAATTTACTAAGACAACACTGATTTGTTGCCTTGATTTCCTCTCTTGTTTCTATTGCTTTTCCCTTGTTCAAGCTCACTGAAGTTCCAAGTCCTTGATTCCTTAGTGCTAAGAATTCCCAAAGTTCAAAAGTTCACAATTTCAAAGCTCAAAATTGTCAAAGAATAAAAGTCCAAAAGTCTTCTCTGTATCTTTTTGTTTTTGGTGTTTCTGTCCGAAGAAAAGAAAAAGTCCCAGTAATTACTCTGCAAAAAATTCTCTTGGCTGAATAAAAAACCCCCCTTTGTAATTCTTTTAATGTGGTATTTATAAGGAAAAATAAAAAAAACTAATACTAATTGGTTAAGGAAATAAATTTATTTAGGAAATAAAACTTTAAAACTGAGTAAAACACCGATTAGTCAAAAATTGGGCACGGGCCTAGGCTTGCGAGAAACGGGCTGCTGGGCCAGAATTGTGTTGGCAAAAATTGTTGTGGGGGCGAGAATTGCACTGGCAAAAATTGCTGCGAGGCAGCAATTTGCCGCAGGCCTAATTGGACTGTAGCAGGCCAATTATTGCTTACCGCGCGTCGCTCGATGATCTGTCCGATTTTTAATTTTTTACTTTTTATTTTGTTTTTTATTAAAAATAAATATTATTATATTATTAAAAATAAATAATAAATAAAATAAATAATATATTATATTATTAAAATAAATAGTAAATATTAAAATAAATAAATAATAAATACCACAAAAATTATTTCGGACTGTTTTAAAATCTTTGGATTGGACTTGATTAAAAGATAATGGTCTACAGTTTGCCCCATGCTTGAACGATATGAGACTTTTAGTTGAACAGAGTGAAAAGCAACATGATTTTTAGCATATTTTTGGTTAGGATAGGTTTTTGAAAAAGATTTGGGTACTTGGATCCAGGACTTGGCACTTGGATCCGAGACTGAATTGGATTTGGGTATTTAGATCCGAGACTGAATTTGGTTTGAGTAATTAGACCCGATATTGGGTACTTGGACCTAAGATTGGGTACTTGGACCCGAGACTGAATTTTGGGTGCTTAGACCCGAGACTGGATACTTGGACCTGAGACTGAATTGAGTTTGGGTACTTAGACTCGAGACTGGATACTTGGACCCATGATTGGGTACTTGGATCTGAGATTGGGTACTTGGACCCAAGACTGGGTACTTGGACCCAAGACTAAATTGAGTTTGGGTACTTGAACCCGAGACTAAATTGAGTTTGGGTACTTAGACCTGAGATTGGATACTTGGACGTACTTAGACCCGAGATTGGGTACTTGGACCAGAGATTGAATTTGACTGACCTTTTATCAGTTAAGAATTTTGGCATAACTGATTGTTCCATTCTTTAACGGATTGTGGGTCTTTACCCATAAAAAATGAATCTTTATCCATGGGAGATTGGGTCTTTACCCTTACAATATGGATTTTTATCCATTGAAAAATTGGGTCTTTACCCTTGAAAATGGATCTTTATCCATTAGAGATTGGGTTTTTACCCTTGAAACATGGATCTTTATCCATTGGAGATCGGGTCTTTACCCTTGAAACATAGATCTTTATCCATTTGAGATTGAGTCTTTACTCTTGAAACATGGATCTTTGTCCATTGGAGATGGGGTCTTTACCCTGGCTTCAACTTTTTTAGCTGGACTGATCTTTTATCTTTTACATCTTCATTCTTTTGAGAGTTCTAATTTTCTTTTTTTTTTCCATTCTCTTTATTCTTCCTTTACACTTTTGCAAAAAATTCAGCCATTTTTTTTAGCTAGCCTTCATATCTTCTCATTGCCCCTTGCGTGGCAAAATATTAGAAGTGAGTGTCAAAATATTTTGTACATGCATAAACTCAAAAGATTGAAAGGAGAAACTTTGCCCCCTGTGTAGGCTCAAACCCATGATTTTTTTATGCGGCTTTGGTTGATGTTTGTGGATTATCCAGTTCTTTGAACAAGCATGCATTTCTTCTTTCTTTTGCAAAATTACTAGAGCTTCCTCACGCAATGGGCTTTCCATGCCCTCTGATTTCATATCCGCTTTATGGTTGCTTCATAGAATATTACTGTTTACTTTTTACAAAGAAAAATGGAGTGTGATATGTTCATGTATGCATGATATGCATGGATTATACTTACAATGGTTCCATTGACTCATAGACCAAGGTGATCATTTGAAGTGTTCTCACGGATTTCATCTAGATGCTCATTCAAGTCTTGCATTGGAATGATAAAAGTCTTCGTATTTATGGTTTCTATCTTCAAGATGTTGAAAATATAAGTAGTGAGACCCAAGCAGTGGAGTCAGGGATATATCCATTTCAAACTATGATTTAGCATGTCAGTTGGTAGCTTCTTCATAACCTTGCCAATAATCATTTTCTTTGCCTAATGTGTCCTTCGAGAATTGACTATTCAACATATTTCCCTTAACTTAAAGGCTTTTTACAACAAGAAAATAGTTTTTTTTAAACCTTAAAAATCATATTTTGGCTTTGTCAAATCAGTGTCATTATACCTTAGGACTCGATTTCCCAAATTAACATATTTATAACATGACAACCCTAGTTACCATACTAAACTCGGGAATCATTTCTATTTAAGCAAGAACTGTTGCTTTTCAGAGAGGCACATACACATTACTTGGTCAAAGGTCTCATTTGAGTTTGAATATTGTCTATCTTATATGCATGCTTATCTAAACTATCTCCACTAATAGACTCTACCTACCAAGAGAGATCAACAAGTCTTTAATAGGTTTGAAATGGGGTCTATAAGGGACATGGGTTAAGTGGAGGCCAATTGTAAATTGGAGTTGATGTGACACAATAGACAAACCTTCATACTATAAACTGCTTGTTGGAACTTTAGATAGTTGGGAGCATGAAAAGATAGAGCTTTGAGTGTTCTCCCATCTTCTTGGCATTAATCTAGATCTTAATTGGGACAGTCTTTGCCCTTGCAAAAAGTTTAATACCCAAACTCATTTCTTTTCTTATTTTCCCTTTTCTTTCTCTTTATTTTTCTTACTCTTTCATTTCTTTGAGCATTTTATCATTTTGTCCTTCTTCTCTGTAGGATTGTTAAGTACAGGACTTTTAAAAACTAGATGGTCTTTTCTCTTTTTCTCTGATTTTGATCGAATCTTTGATTGTGTTGGACTAATTTCAGTCAAACTGTCCTCATAAACCAAATGGAAGTCTTTTCCTATCTTAGGTAAAAGAGACTCGGTTGGATTTCTAAATCGTTTTGGGTTTTATTTTCTTTTTCTTTTTCTTTCTTCTTTCCTCTTTCTTCTTCTCCTTTTTTATTTTTATTTTTTTTCTTTTCTTTTTTTGGTCCTAGCTCCAAAAGAATTGTCTTGTTTGTACCAACTTGTATTTCTGGTAATGGATGAGTGGAGTGGTATTAATCTGCTTCAGTCCTGACTTTATCTGTGATATTTGGTCTAATTCAGGTGAACTTCAACTACCCTTATGGTCTTGACAACATCAACTATCCTTACTGTCTTGACTATGCATTCCATTCTTTGATCTTCTTGCCTCTTCACCTTTGTAATCATAAGACTTATCAAAAGTATCACAACAGCTCAGGGTAGGTTGTTGGGTTTACTAACTAATGAAGAGAAAGCTGAAATTTAATGAAAGCTCAAGGGGACAACTAGGGACTAATATTTAATCGGATGGATACTAGTTGTTGGCTAACTAAATAATCCCTAGATCATCTCTCCCTTGAATAAGCAAAGTTCAATTTTGCCTTGAAAGTTTGTCAAAGCATGTTCTAAGATTGACTATAACCTAGACAAAGGTCGTTATGCAGGAGCCTCTCTAAGTAAGCATAAACTACTCAATGCTATAGAACAATTTCCTTATCTAGTAAAGTCATTCAAATCATGATGCATAGATACGCTAATTTATAAATATCAAGTTAAATTTGTCATAGGATGAGAACCAAAATGAACAAAGATCAACAAAAATTTTGATGAAAGTAATTTAGTCAAACAACTTTAAATTTGAAAAACACGATTATTCAATAAAACACCAAATAAAGAAAAAAAAACAAAAAAAAAACAAACTAGCCAAGGGAAGTTTGTTGAGTTAAGCTTTGTCTCCTTTCACATCTTCAATATTTCCATCTTGAAAGGAGGATAAGACAAGATCTTCCTCCAATCCTCCTCCTACCATGAAAGTTGCTAGTGGTGGCACTCTGTTGAACCTAGGTAGAGGATTGCTTTTGGTATTGGGCTTATCCAGCTCGGGTAGCTTACCACTGTCAATCAAATCTTGGATCTCGTGTCTTAGATGAGCACATTTATCCATCTCATGCACTTACATTTGATGAAATTGACAGAAGGCCTCGGCATTGAAGTTTGATGGCAGAGGATTATGTAGCGGTCGAGAAGCCAATGGTTGTAACAACCCCTTCTGTAGCTTGTTGAAAACCCAAGATACAGGTTTCCCCAATTTTGAGAACTGTCTTCTATTTCCTTGACCAATTGCATTAACATCAACTTCCTTTTGCTTGTTTTGATTATCCGACTGGCAGTTCCCTTTCTCATTCCTTCTTGTCGAAAAGCGGTTCTTCTCCCTTTCCCACTCTTCAATTTGTAGACCAGCTTGGAGAAGATCTTTGAAATCCTGGATGAGTGTATGAGACATCTTTTCATGAAGACTAGGCAACACCCCTCTTACAATCTTCCTAATTTGATCTAACTCATCAGGCCTCTTTTTGAGCAAAGCAACCTTATTTCTCCATCTTTTTACATAATCAACAAAGTTCTCATTTGTTCTTTGCCTAATGTTCTCCACCTCCATCAAGGTAACTTCCAGCTCGACATTGTATCAATACTATTGATTGAAGGCTTTGTACATCATGTCCCAATCTTTTTGGGTACTTTCTTCTAAAGTATTGAACCAATTTTGCATAAAAAGATCCAATGAGAGCATAAAATACCTCAGAGTTTGAGCTTTTGTAGCTCTAGCAAATTGCATGGTAGTGATATACTGCTTCACATGGAGATAAGGGTTTCCAATACCATTGTACCTAGTGAAGGAAGGCATCTTGAACTTATAAGGGACCTCCTCATCTTGTTTAAACAGTTTGTTGATCTCGGACATCTCTTCTATTTTTAGCTTCTTCTTAAATTTCTTCTCCAAATCAGCAATCAGTTTCTCAACATCAGAAGTTTCAGTCTTTTCCACAGTTGCTCTTTCCACAACCCTCGGCTCTTTCTTCTTATCTTGAGGATATTGGAAGTATTTGGCTCAGTCATCATCACCATCCATAATCATCTTGTCATCATCGAAGGCTACTTAACCAACTTTAGCCTTTCCCTTATCTTTCTTGGTTCTTGCGAATGCTTCAGCAGTGTTCCTAAACATTGCAGCCACCTGACTTTTCATGATCTCAGCTAGGGCCCCCTTTAGTTTTTTCATCTTAACTTCAAGGGCATCGTCCAACATCATTTGAATCTGCTCAGGTTCCATTGCTTTTGGTGAGAAGCTAACTGAGTTGTTGCTGGATTCTTCATCACCGGCATAGGTTAAATTGTCATAGGATTTTGAACTGTTGTAATCTAGGGCTGTGAGCCAGAGAGGATCAATGATATGAGATGCAAATGTATGCACAAACAACAAACAAAGATAGTTAGGATGTCCCTTCCAACCTTATAACTTCCATACATGAATGGCGAGTCTCTTTTCCTAGGTATATGGTTAACAAAATACTAACATGGGATATCTTGTTTTCGAAAAATTCTCTCGGATGTTTAAACCAATAGTTATAATTTTAAAAATGGAAATCAATTCATGATAATTCCCATTAATTAGATTTTAATCCATTCAACCAACTAAAGTAGCTTTTATGCTATATTAGATTAAAACCAAATTAAGAGATTTATTATAAATAGATTTCTCACTTGAAAAAGTAACTAATAAATTATGTTAAAAATAAGCCCATGATTAATAATTCTTAGTATAAACTAGGCTCACAATTATTTTTTGGTATTTTGTAATTGACCTAAATAATTTGTAAGCTCTTTGTAAGAAAAGGTTGGATGAAATGCAAAAATAGTTTTATTTCAAAAACCCATTGTAAGAAGATTTTTAGAAAAAATGGATTTTTTAGTTTGTATTTGAGTCATGAGAAAAGAATTTTTGATTTGTTTTTAGAAAAGTTTTATGTCCAAAGACCATCTTGAAAAGTTTTGAAAATAGCTTTGGTCTTTTGGATTTAGAGAAAAAAAATATTTGAGCTCACAATGTAATTAGGTCATATTAGAAAAAGAACAAACCAAATAAGCCAAGATTTAAACCAAGATAAATTAACCATAGTCAAACAACAATCATTTAGGTAAAAATCTAAGGAAAGTAACCAGGCTAATTATATGAGCTTTAGTCTTTGGGTTAAAAAGCTTAGCTCCCCATAGCAAGTATATACCAACAGGTACAAGGCTATGAGTGGTTATGCCATGCTTGATCTTTATACCTTGAGTGAAAGTATGGTATCCCTTATATAACATAGCATGGGAAACCCGGGCGTCCTAGCTCACGTTCACAATGCAAATCTAATATGATGCAATAGATAATATCATGATAAGAAAGAATAGAATAATATAAAGACCAACGGAATCAACTTCTCTTATCCCCAGTGGAGTCGCCACTGTGAGCGGGGATTTTCGCCCCCACTCTCGGTGGAATGGTTCTTTCAACTTCAGCACTGTTAGGCTCGGGGCCTTAGAGAACATGGGCCTAAGTCCAGAGAAAATGTAGTCGCCACCCGGATAGGCCGAGAAAAAGAAAGGGGTGGATGACTCAATTTCTAAGAAATCCCCAAGCCACTAATGGGTTCGAAAAGTTAGATACGTGTGGAAAAGGTGAGAAATGGCCCAGCACCCCCACAACGCCCGGTTCATTAGAACCGGCCTCCTTTGCAGGTCTTAATATTATAAAATTCTTAAATTTAATGATATTATCCATACTACATGCAACAATTAAAATAAAGCATCATTATATTAAAATTAAGACATTGTTCAAACAAAATAAATAAATGGACACCCATCCGAGGATGAAAACATGTCCTTACATCGTCCAATGTCTAAAACTAAATAGGACACCCACCAAAAGGTGAAAACGTGTCCTTTACATTAGTCCTAAAATTAGAACATAAATTAAATTACATGAAGCTTAGATAATGAGGTACCCAATCAAGGAAACATACCTCTTACATTATTAATAGACAAATAATAATAAAGAAAATATTCATCCATGATAAACAAATCAAATATTGAAAATAAATTAATCATCAAGACATATAATAAACTACATAATTAAATCTAGAACTAAATAAAATAATAAATGTATTAGTCTGGAGCATACATTTTAAATTAGGGTTTTGGAATTAATATAAATATTATTTAGAACATTTAGGCTACTGTGAATGTTTTTTGTAAAAATAAAAATCGATTAGGGTTTTGTAATTCTAAGAAAATAATGGGGTTTAGGTTAATTAAATTAGGGTTAATATCATGCAATCAGGATTTTGAGATTTTGAATAAATTTAGGTTGGGACTTTAATGAAAATAGAATTAAAGTTTTTGAAATTAAAATACCTACTATGATAATATTTAACAAAATTAAATGAAGGTACTATGGTATATTAATTAAATGCAGTTGAAAGAGATTAGGCTAATATATTTCTGAATGGATTAAAATTCAAATATATAATCTATTATGAATTAATTTAAGTAGAGAAAGAACATATCAAATACTTGAAATAATCAAAGCATGTTATCGTGATTTAATTAAGAACGCACCTTCGTTGTTGGTTCCTCCACAATTTATGGAATAAAATTCTGGCAGAACAATTTACTAAGACAACACTGATTTGTTGCCTTGATTTCCTCTCTTGTTTCTATTGCTTTTCCCTTGCTCAAGCTCACTGAAGTTCCAAGTCCTTGATTCCTTATTGCTATGAATTCCAGAAGTTCAAAAGTTCACAATTTCAAAGCTAAAAATTGCCAAAGATTAAAAGTCCAAAAGTCTTCTCTGTATCTTTTTATTTTTGGTGTTTCTTCCCGAAGAAAAGAAAAAGTCCCAGTAATTGCTCTCCAAAAAATCCTCCTGGCCGAATAAAAAACCTCCTTTTGTAATTCTTTTAATGTGGTATTTATAAGAAAAAATAAAAAAATCTAATACTAATTGGTTAAGGAAATAAAATTATTTAGGAAATAAAACTTTAAAATTGATTAAAATACTGATTCGTCAAAAATTGGGCACGGGCCCGGGCTGGCGAGGAACGGGCTGTTGGGGCGCAATTTTGCTAGGCGAACTAGCTGCTGGGCTAGAATTGCACTGACAAAAATTGCTGCGGGGCAAGAATTGCTCTAACAAAAATTATTGCGGGGTAGCAATTCGTCGCAGGCCATTTACTGCCTGTCGTGCGTCGTCCGTCGATCCGTCCTATTTTTGATTTTTTACTTTTTATTTTATTTTTTTATTAAAATAAATATTATTATATTTTTAAAAATAAATAATAAATAAAATAAAATAAATATTATATTATTAAAATAAATATTAAAATAAATAGTAAATATTAAAAAAATAAATAATAAATATTTAAATAAATAATAAATATCTCAAAAATTATTTTGGACTATTTTAAAATATTTGGACTGGACTTGGTAAAAAATTAAGGGTCTACACCACATTATGAGCTTTAAAAGGGCCTTTTGTTTTTCTTTGAGTTAGTGAGGTCTATTAGTGGATAAAGTTTGATTAAACATGCATATGAGATAGACGAGTTTCTTTGAACTCTATAAAAATCTTTAATGAATGCAAGGGCCATGTCCCTATCTGAAGTGCCACAATTGGTTGCATTTGGCTAAATTCTTGAATGAAGGAGGGAAGATTGAAGTAATATACAGTTATAGAACTTGATTTAGAATTGAATTTTGAAAATTTTTTGTTTAAATTTTTGTATATCAAAATCCTGAGAATATTTAACATATAATGGGGCTTGTTATGAATGAGATTATTCTTATTGCTTAAGGACAAGCAATGGTTTAAGTTTGGGAGAGTTGATAAAGTCGTATTTTGACTATTATTTTAGATAATTCTATTCATGTTTTTAATATTTTTAATTGAATTTGACTTATTTTTTTTTGTTGAAGTTAGAATTTATAATATTTTAGTTTGGAAATGTCAAAATACAAGTTTTTCATTAAAAGTTAGGGAAAATTGAAGAAAAGAGTGCAAAAGGCATAATGAAGTCAAGACCCACGCCCGAGGCACTCAATGACATGCATATGGAATTCAATTGGAATAAAATGAGGAAGATCCAGAAGCAATTTTAATACCATAATCGTAGCCTTTTATTGCCAATCCCATGGGATCCAAATAGCTACTGTCCAGAAATGTTATGTGATTTTCAAACTTTGACAGATTTGACCTTTAAAGCTTTTCTTGAGATTTTGACAATCACGGAGTTTTAGAATGAGAAAGTGTTGTTCATGAAGGTTTTAAAAGAAATCTCAATATTTTCATAGTGGTATTATTTGTACAAATATGAGTTTTTTTAAAGCTCCAAACAACTGTGCAAAGTCAAAACTACAAATTCAAATCAGATTAGAATTTCTGTCCAACCCAGTTTATTTCAAAAGGTCATAACTTGAGCTTCTGAAGTCCAAATTAAGTGATTCAAAAGCCTAAATTCATATAAAATTTGGGAGATACAATTATTATGAGATATAAATCCCAAATTCAGACTTATTAAATGAAAAAATTACTTCAAAAATTATGGATGAATTTTACAGCTTCCTTATCTTACTAGGATTTATTTTCCTTTAATTAAATTTGACTTCTTTTTCAATAGGGACTCTTATAAACCTACCATAACCTTTTATTACTTGTAAAATAAGATCTCTAAGCCCCTATAAATTCTCTAGACCTCCCTCACAACTGATACATTATATTTTAGGTTAAAATTCCAGATTTTAGGTTAGAGTTATCTTTGAAGAAGAGAGAATTTTGTTCAAGAGCAATTGAAGTTCAATAAGCTTTCTTCTTTCCAAGTTTGATCTTTTTAATTTGATCTCTTTAGTTTTCTTTAAATTGTAATTTCAATTATGTCTTATATTTTCTATTCTTTCTTTTTGTTTTACTTTTCAATTATGAGTAACTAAAAATCCTATTAGTGTTAAACTATTTCTTAATTGATTAATCTATAGAGTAGTTATTTTTAATTTGATTCAATTAAAGTTTACTCTTGATTATTTTGTTATCTTTGATTTTAATGCATTGATTATCTAGCCAATTATTGAATGATTTAAGGTATTATGTGGTGGAGTGAGAGTGAAAGCATAATATTAGTCCAAGGAGGTCACAATTTTAGGTTAAAGTTTGCACCTAGAGATAGGGTAAACACTTAAGAGGTCGATACAAAGGTTACTCACAAATCTTAATGAGATGGCTTAATTTACTTGTGATCATGAGAGTAGACACAATGTTAAGTTCAATATTAGGTTTAGTACTTGAGAGTGACTAAGCCTTAATTTAGGAGAACCTAATCAATAATCAATAGTATATTAAAATTGAGTCAAGACCTTAGAAAATCCATAATTAATCAATATGAATAGGTTTAACCCTTGTTTAGATCATTTTTGTACTAGTTTTTAGTGTGATTTTTATATGTTTCTAGTTAATGTTTTGATTGATTTTTGTTTTAAGTTTGTTTAAAGTGTTTGTTTTAGGTTTAAGTGCAAAAACACCCTTGGAAGATCAAAACAGTGCAGGAAAAGTATGAACCAAGCAAGACATGGCCAAGCCAAATCAAGCTTGGCCGTGTCCCTCAAAGAATGGTGATGGTAGAGCTTGACACGGCCAAGAGACACGGCCTAGCCACAGGCCGTGTCTCACCTAAAGAGCAAAAACAAAGAAACCACAAAGAAAGAGCAAAAATGAAGAAGCAGGAAGAGACACACTCAATGACACGACCAAACCACTAGCCGTGTCAAATGACAAGGCCAGCAAGCTTGGCCGTGTCCCATTTCATGCCAAAGACACCTGGACTAAGCAAAGATGGAAAGAAAAGAAGCAAAAGTTGACACACCCAAGTGACACGGCCAAGCCAGTAGCCATTTCACATGACACGGCCACAAGTTTGGCCGTGTCACTCCTTGAAGAACAAAGAAAAGAAAGAAAGAAAAAAGAAGGCAGTGAAGGACACGGCCAACAAGCTTGGCCGTGTCCTAAAGAAAAATGAGGGACACGGCCAAACCAAATCAAGCTTGGCCATGTCACCCTTAATTTATATAAATTCTTATGCGTGAAAGAGAACAGAAGGAGGAGACGGCTAGGGTTTGACGAGAGAGAGAAAAGAAAAGAGAAGGAGGGGGCAAACACGATTTGGGATGAGGAGAGAGTGACACTCTCCTTGTCCCTTCATCTTCATCCTCCATCTTCATCTTCTCCAACTTCCATTAACAAGATCTTTGAGATTCTTTTGGATAAATTGGGTTAACAAGCTCTTGAAGGTTGAAGAAGCTTCATTGAAAGGTTTGGTGACTTGAGAAAGCTCCATTTCATCTTCCAAAGGCAAAATCAATTGAAGAGTTGGTGACTTGAGAAAGCTCCATCCAAAGGTTTGGTGACTTGAGAAAGCTCCATTCCATATTGCAAGGGGAATCAACCATTGAAGAGGGCTTGAGTTCTTCATCATACATCAAGTGGAGCTAAGAGGAAGACTAGTAATCCTACTCTTGGCATCTTCACAAGGGGTTTTTCTATTCTCTCTTTTAATTCATTTCTATTGTTGTTGTTATATTAAGAGATTGATATTGCAATGAACAATTTGTATTTGTTTTATATTGAGTTGAATGAATGTTATAAATTGATGATGTTGAGCTAAATACCCATGCCTAGGGTTTGTAGTATATTTGATTGAATGCTTTGATTTGGTATTTACATTGATGTACTTTGTTGTTAGTTGATTGCATTGGATTGTATGCTAGGTTGATAGATTAGTTACCTATTGACCTCTAGATATTGAATGAAGGACCGAGAGGCGAAATTTGATATCGAAATTATGCAATCGACCACCCTATGAATGAATTAGAAATATAAGTTCTAGGGTTATTTAATTTGGTAATGTAAAACAATTGGTTAATGCTAATTCATGAATGTGAGAACAAATGAATTGGTAATTGACTAATTAACCTTAAGGAACAAATTAATTTACAAGGTTATGTTAATGGACAATTGAGAATTAAGCTTTGATTGAATGGACTTATAACCCTAGGCACCTTCCCAAGAATCGATTTGATCTTGTACAATCTTCACACACCAACCCTACGCACTTTAATCTTAGGTTTAAATTATTCTCGCACCATTCCAACACAACAAACTTCCGCATTTAAATAACTTGTCAATCAAGCTATTACGAACTACACCTTCTTGGGGAAACGACCTTGGGGTGATCACCTTTGCTACAACTACCTCGTATACTTGCGAGTGACGCTTGTAGTAGTACTTAATCCGAGCGCAACAACCCTAATGCTAAAAATATTAGATTTACTTTTAAAATTCAGTTTTGCTTTGATTTTAGTTAACTTAGTTTTTAATTCACATCAATTTACCATCCAAATAATAGTCAGTTTAATTGTTTAGTACTTAGATACCCTTCCTCATGAGAATGATACTCTACTCACTACTTTATTACTTGATTACAACCTTTGCACTTATAGATAGCTAGGCTAGGCACTAATATCACGTGCTATTTTTACCCCTTTATTGAGTAATCTAGTAATTGGTATGGCACTCTTGGAAAAGTTTTTTTACAAATCTTCTATAATAACAAGCCGATCCCATAAAGCTCCTTGTCTTAGCAACATTAGGTGGTCTAGGCCAATTAGCTACTACTTCAGTTTTCTCAAGATCCACCTGTGACCCTTCTTTGGTGATCACATGTCGTAGTAAAGATACTTCCTCTTACGAAAATTTACAATTGGACAATTTAGCAAATAACTGGTTCTCTCTCAAAATTTGTGTGAGTGCAGATTTTCTTCCCCACTCCCATATGGAATGGTTCTTGTAATTTTGGCACTGTTAGGCTCAGGGCCTTAGAGAACACGGGTCTAAACCCGAAGAAAATGGAGTCGCCACCTGGACAGGCCAGAAAAATAAAAAAGGGTGGATGACTCAATTCCTAAGGAATCCCAACCCCCTATTGGGTTTGAAAAGTTGGGTACGTATGGGGAAGGTTAGAATGACCCAACACCCCCATAATGCCCGGTTCATTGGAACAGCCTCCTTTTAGGTCTTAATATTATAAAATTCTTAATTATAATTATATTATCCATACTATAGACAATCATAAGAACAAATAATCACTTTATTAAAATCACAATAAGTTCAAAAAAAAAATAAATGAATTGGCACCCATCCATGGATGGAAACATGCCTTTACAATTATTCAATGTGTAAAAGAAAACAAATAAAAATAGGATACCCACCAATTGGTGGAAACATATCCCTTACATTAATCCAAAACTTAAATAAATTATATTACATGAGATCTAACAAATGAGGTACCCATAACATGGAAACACACCTCTTATAATTTCTTGAAACTAAAAATAAATCAATGAACAAACATTCAAGCATTCATTATAAAAGCAAATAAAAATAAATCATCCACCCACATGTACAATATTAAGGAATCATCCATTCAAGACATATGATAAGCATGCATCCAAACTTAAATAAAGCAATAGATATATAAATATATAGTTTACACTTTAATTAGAGTTTCTTGAATAAAATTAGGGTTTTAAGGGAAAAATATTAGGGTTTATTGTTTAATGCCTAGTTTCTATTTGAAGCTCAACAATTTAATTGCTATTGTATTCTTTATAAGATAATGTGAAGGGTGAAATTATTTTGAAAAGAAATTGCTATCGGATGTTTTCAGTAATTGCAAATTAATGGATGATAATAGACATGGCTAATATAAGTTAATAAACACAAAAATCAAACCTTTGTTTGTTGGTTCCTCCAAATTAAAAGTGTTGAAAAAAATTGTCTGTCTTTTGCTGCTGCCTGTATCAATCTTATTTTTGGTCGAGCTACCACTAGGACAGTAGTCACACTGCCTTACTTTTGTAAATTGGATAGTGTATTTTCGTGTTTAATGATTTTGTTGCTATTCTCGTCTCTCTCCTTCTATGCGTTAATCATATATTTATAGGAAATAAAAAATTAACCCTCAACTTAATCCGAGTCTTAAAAGAATTATAACTTGATTAGGAAATCAAATGGCCGGTCAAAACTCAAATTTAGAGGGTCTCATAATGATTTGGAGGTTCCAAATTGATATGGAGCCAACCCATATCGATTTAGAAGGTCCAAATAGATATGAGCTTGCCTCATATCAATTTGGATATCCCAAATCGATATGAGCCATGACTCATGTCGATTTTGGCATGTCCCAGCTAATTTTTAATTTTTTTCAGACCAAACTTATTTTATAATTTAATTTTTTCTTTTATGAATTGGACCATCTAATATTTAAGCTTTAAAATTAGGTTTAGAATTTTTAAAATTATAATAGGAGGTAAGCTTCTTAAACCTAATCCGTGCGATAATTATGGGTCTATAGTTTTCCCCATGCTTGAACAATCTGAGACTTCAGTAGAAGAGAGTAAAAAGCACCATGACTTTGAGCTAATTTTGGATAAGGACGGGTTCTGGACCGGAGGTTGGATTGAGTTCTGGACCCGAAATGAGTTATGGACTCGAAAAAGATTTGGATTTTGGATCTGGAATGATTCGGTTCTAAACCCAAACTGGATTTGATTTGGGTACTTAGACCCGAGACTTGGTACCTGGACCCAAGACTGAATTGGATTTGGGTACTTGGACCCAAGACTGGATTTTGGATTCTTTACCCAAAACTGGATTTGGGTTCTCGACCCGAGACTAGATTTCGAGTTCTCGACCCTAAACTGAATTTGACTGACCTTTTATCAGTTGAAAATTCTGGCTTTCTTCTAGCCACTTGCTCCATTCTTCAATGGACGACTCCAGCTCTTCTAATTGGACTGACCTTCTGTCATCTAGGAATTTGGGCTTTCTTCTAGCCGGTTGTTCCATTCTTCAATGGATTGTGGGCCTTCACCCTAAAAATGGATCTTCATCCTTGGACCTTGGATCTTCATCCTTGGACATTGAGTCTTCACCCTTTAAAATGGATCTTCATCCTTTGGAGATCGGGTCTTCACTCTTCAAAATGGGTCTTTACCCTTGGACATCGGGTCTTCACCCTTGGACATCGGGTCTTCGCCCTTCAAATTGGATCTTCATCCTTTGGACATTGGGTCTTCACCCTTCAAAATGGATCTTCATTCTTTGGACCTTGGATCTTCATCCTTGGTCATCGGGTCTTCACCCTTCAAAATGGATCTTCATCCTTTGGAGATTCGGTCTTCACCGTACAAAAGGAATCTTCATCCTTGGACCTTAGATCTTCATCCTTGGTCATTGGGTCTTCACCTTTCAAAATGAATATTCATCCTTTAGACGTCGGGCCTTCACCCTTTAAAATGGATCTTCATCCTTGGCATCGGGTCTTCATCCTTTAAAATGGATCTTCAACTTTGGAGATCGGGTCTTCACCCTTTAAAATGGATCTTCATCCTTGGAAATTGGGTCTTCACCCTTCAAAATGGATCTTCATCCTTTGAACCTTGGGTCTTCACTCTTCAAAATGGATCTTCATCCTTAAAAATCGGGTCTTTACCCTTCAAAATAGATCTTCATCCTTGGAAATTGGGTCTTTACCCTTCAAAATGGATCTTCATCCTTTGGACATCAGGTCTTAACCCTTCAAAATGGATCTTCATCCTTTGGACATCAGGTCTTCACCCTTTAAATTGGATCTTCATCCTTTCAACATCGGGTCTTCACCCTTCAAAATGGATCTTCATTCTTTAGAAATTGGGTCTTCACCCTTCAAAATGGATCTTCATCCTTTGAAGATTTGTCCTATACTGGCTTCAACTCTTCTAATTGGACTGATCTTTTGTCTTTTGCATCTTCATTCTTTTGAAAGTTCTATTTTTCTTCTTTTTCCATTCTCTTTGTTCTTCCTTTGCACTTTTGCAAAAAATTTAGCCATTTTTAGCTAGTCCTCATATCTTCTCTTTGCCCCCTGCATGGTAAAATATTGAAAGTGAGTCTGAAAATATTTTGTACATGCATAAACTCAAAAATTGAAAAGAGGAAGTTTTGCCTCCTGTGTAGGTTCAAACCAATATTTTTTCATGCAGGCTCTGATTGATGTTTGTGCATTGTCTTGTTCTTTGCATAAGCATGCATCTCTATCTTTATAAAGTGATTGGAGCTTCCTCAAGTAATGGGCCTTCCATTCCCCATGATTCCACATATGTTTCTCATTATTTGATTTATAGAGTTTTTGTTGTTCACTTTGACAAAGAATAGGAACACATGACAAAAATGCAGTGTGATATACTTATGTATGTATGATATGCATGGATGATACTTACGGTGGTTCTATTGACTCACAGGCTGAGGTGATAAGATGAAGTGCTCTCATGAATTCCTTCTAGATGCTCATTCAGATCTTGCATTGGAATGGCAGAAAATTCACATTTATGGCTTTTATTTCCAAGATGTTGAAAACATGAGTGGTGAGGCCCAAGCATCAGAGTCAAGGATACATCTATTTCAAACTATGATTCATCATGTCAATTGGTAGCTTCTTCATAACCTTGCCATTAATCATTTACTTTTCCCAATGTGTCCTTCGAGGTTTGACGATTCAACATACTTTCCTTAACTTGAAGGCTTTGTATAACAAAAACACATTTTTTTTTAAATCTTGAAATCATATTTTGGCTTTGGCAAATCAGTGTAATTATACCTCAGGACTCAATTTTCAAAATTAACATATCTATAACATGACAACCTTAGTTACCATACTAAACTCAAAAATCATTTCTATTTGAGTAAGAACTACTGCACTTCAGATAGGCACATACACATTACTTGGCCAAAGTCTCATTAAGTTTGAATATTGTCTATCTCATATACATACTTATTCAAACTATCTCCACTAATAGAATCTACCTACCAAGAGAGATCAACAGGTCTTTAATAGGCTTGAAACGGGGTCTATAAGGGACATGGTTTAAGTGAAGGCCATTTTGAGATTGGAGCTAATGTGACACTGCTGACAAACCTTCACACCAAAATCTTCTGTTGGAGCCATAGGAAGCTGGGAGCAATCTTGCTAGACTCCAATTTCCTTCTATCTCCTTGGAAGAAATATAGAATTGATTAAAACGATCTTCAACTTTTCCTTTTGCTTTTGTACAAATTCACCGACCCCGCAAGGGGCACTGCCCCTTGATCCTGCCTGCTAACCGGCTAACGGGACTGCTATATAGGCTCGTCAAAGGGGTCAATGTTTATTTGTGTATTATAAGTCTTCGTGTTTAACTTTCTTTATTTAAAACCATAATCTTTCCTAAACCCTAGTTTTTAAATATAAAACCCTAAAATCTTAATTGTTAAACATAAACACTCTAAACCCTAATTTTATTCAAGAAACCTTAATTTAAGATGTAAACCCTAAACTTATTTATTTATTGCTTTATTTAAAGTTAGATGCATGATTATTATACGTTTTTATGATTAATTTTTTTTATTTCGATGTTTAATTTGTATAATTTATCATGGATGGATGATTTCTTTATTATTATTATTTGTTAATCTTTGTACTAAAATGTAAGAGGTATGTTTCCACTTTGTGGGTACCTCATTAATTAAGCTTTATGTAGTTTAAATTGTTTCCATATTTTAGGATTAATGTAAAGGATATGTTTTCACCCTTCGATGGGTGTCCTATTTAGTTTTAGACATGGACGATGTAAGGACATATTTTCATCCTCGGATGGGTGTCCATTTATTTATTTTATTTGAATATTGTTATGATTATTAATAAAGTATTTGTTTTTTCTTATGATTGCATGTAGTATGAATAATATCATTATATTTAAGAATTTTATAATGTTAAGACCTGAAAAGGAGGCCGATTCCAATGAACCGGGAGCTGTGGGGGGTGTTGGGCCATTTCTCACTTTCCCCATGCATACTCAACTTTCCAAACCCAATAGGGGGTTGGGGATTTCTTAGGAATTGAGTCATCCACCCCTTTCTTTTTCCCATCCCATCCTAGTGGCGACTCTATTTTCTCCGGGTTTAGGCCTGTGTTCTCTAAGGCCCTGAGCCTAACAGTGCTGAAGTCGCAAGAACCATTCCACATTGGAGTGGGGGCAAAAATTCCTGCTCACAGTGGTGGCTCCACTGGGGATAAGAGAAGTTGATTCCATTGGTCTTTATATTATTCTATACTTTTTTATTATGATATTATCCGTTGCATCATTTAGATTGCATTGTGTGCGTGAGTTAGGATGCCCGTATTACCCATGTTGTTCATATAAGGGATACCGTACTTTCATTCAAGGTATAGAGATCGAGCATGATATAACCACTCATAGCCTTGTACATTTTGGTAAATACTTGCTATGGGAGCCTAAAACCTTTCAACCTAAAGACTTAAGCTCATGTAATTGACCTAGTTATTTTCCTTAAGTTTTTACCCTAAATGCTTGTTGTTTGACTATGGTTAATTTATCTTGGTTTGAATCATGGCTTATTTTGTTTGTTCTTTTTTCTAATATGACCTACCTACATTGTAAGCTCAAAATAATTTTTCCTTTAAAGTCCAAAAAATAAAGCTATTTTCAAAACTTTTCAAGATGGTCTTTGGACATAAAAACTTTTAAAAATGGATCAAAAACAATTCTTTTTCACCACATTTCCCAAGATCAATGAACAAAATTCATTTTTTCTAAAATCTTTTTATCGGCTTTGAAATAAAACTATTTTTCACTTCATTACAACTTTTCCTAAAATGAGCTTACAAAATATTTGGTTCAATTATGGAATGCTAAAAACCAATTGTGTGCCTAATTTATACCAAGAACTATTAATCGTGGGCTTATTTTTAGCATGGATCATTAATTATCTTTCCAAATGAAAAATCTATTTATGATAGACCTATTAATTTTGTTTTAAACCAATATAGCATAAAAGTCTTTTTATCGAGATTCAATGGATTAAAGCCTAATTAATGGAAATTACTATGGACCGACTTTCATGTTTAAAAATATAACTATTAGTTAAAATCGTCTAAGGTAATTTTTTGAAAATAATATGTCCCATGTTGATATTTTGTTAACCATACACCTAGAAAAGAGACTCGCCATTCATGTGTCAAAGTTATAAGGTTGGAAGGAACGTCCTAATTATCTTTGTTTGTTTGTTGTTTGTGCATACATGCATACACACATTACATAACATATCATTAATCCTTTCTGTCTCACAGACTTGGAGTACAACAGTTTAAGAGCATACAATGACACCACCTGCAATAGTGATTTTGATTCAAGTGCCTCATTAGAAGGATGGATATGAACCAACTAAGGGATATAGTTGATGAGGTTGTCAAAGCTAGGATGGCTAGGCTACGGGATCAATTGGATGAAATTATGAAGACCCAGTTGATTGAAATTATGGAGATCATCAACAATGTTAATGAGGCATCCCCCATTAGCATAAAGAAGAAGGAAAAGGCAACATTAATGAGGAAAATGTTCACTAATAGAGATCAAATAAAAAATGAGGGGTCAATCCCTATTCCACAAGACCGGTCGAACCATGTGCTGTCTAAGTGGAACATTAAGGGCGAAAATCCCCGCTCACACACCCCTTTCTTAATAGTCTTTTAGCACTAATTATTAAGATCACACTATTTAGTACTCCACTTCTATCCCTTTGAAACTCAAAAACTTCCCCTCAAGGACTATGGAATATAACCTTTTTCCCATTACAATCTAAAATAGCATAATACTTTAGAGTTTTATCATCTATCACAACCTCACAAGAAGGGTACACATTTTTAATAACAATTTCTTCCTCTAAAGGAGTAGCCACAGTGAGGGGAATATCAAGCAATTTGGAAGGTACATGTAATTTAGAAGCAAAATAGTTGGACAAAATAGAATGAGTTGCCCCAGAATCAAACAACACCCTTCCTTTAACATATTGGATGGAAATTATACTTGTAATAGTCGCAATTGATGCTTGTACCTCCTAAGGTGATAAGGTATACATTGTCCCTCTACCTCTACTTGATGATGGCTGAAATGTAGATCTCTTAGTAACACTACCTCTTTCAGAACCTTTTCCAACACCATCAAATCTAGGGCCCCTTTCTACCTGCATCGTGGTTTGAGATGTCTGAGGTCTTATTTTAGCTTCAACCAAAGGACAATGTTTTATCATGTGATATTTTTGTCCACATTTAAAGCATGCCCTAATCTCTCTGTAGCATTGGCCTCTGTGTATCTTCCCATGAGTCTGACATGGAGTACGGATAGGAGGCCTTTGAATAGTAGTATCAGAAAATCCAATAATAATAGTTCTATATAGTCATACAGTAGATGGTCTAGATGAAGATCCAATCGATGTTCTAGGCAGATTAATTCAATGCATGGATTGTGGTTGTTGTCTAGCACCAAATGTCCCTACTTCTTCCCTATCTCTCTGTCTTACAAAACCCTCAGTTTTAGCCTTTTTTTATTCTCAGGCTTCAATCTCTCTATTTTCTATTATTCTTGCTTTATCCACTAATTTGGAGTAAGAATCATAATTATGAGTAGCTAAAATTATATATAGTGAATTAACCAATCATCATCTAAATTGATGTATTCTTATTGCTTAATTGGTACTAGAGCATGTACATACTTACTCAACTGATTAAACTATCTTGCATATTATGATATTTTCATATATCGGGTTTGCACTAGCCTCTCAAATTCTAGGGCCTTGGCTTGCCTAACACTTTCAAGTAAAACTTTTACAATACCATCTTTGCAAATTGCTACCAAGTTAGAGGAGCATTTCCTTTCAGTAATCCAAACACAACTCTCTTGTACCATTCCTTCACATCACCGCTCATCTGGTACCCTACAAATTCAATTGCTTTCTTATCTTGACAACAAAGTATTTGTCTTTGATTCCTTTTCCTCTAAGAACTTTGTAGGGTCTTCTTCTTCCCCTTTATAGATAAGATGATTAAGCTTTAAAAACGCCACTAATAATTTTCTTTCTTCATCTGGTTCCAGCTGTGGTGGTGGAGGTGGAAAAACTTAGACTTCAAGGATAGGAGCCTGTTGTTGTTGTCTTTATTATATCATCATTTCCATCATCAACTCATATTTTTTCTATAATTATTTAAGTATTTCCATCACTATTTCCATCACCCCATCTATTATATATTCAATATTGGTGGTTCTGGGGGAGGAGTCATTATATTCTCAACTCTTTGCATAGATTCCTTAGAAGGAACAACTCCCTTAGATCTAATTGCCCTAAGTCCTCTTCTGTTTCCATATTTAAACTACAAGAGGAAAATGGATTATTCAGTTACCGCATGAATTTAATGCAAATCTAGATAACAATGAAAACAATACATGAAAGAGTAATTCTAAGCTCTGTAGTATTCCTACATATTTATACTTATGAACCTTTAACCTATATATCATTATAAACCTAGGCTCTGATACCACCTCTGTCACACCCTATTTCTAGAAGTGTGACGGTAGGCTTAAGGCCACTAGGCACCATGTAGAACCCAACTCATCAATGTAATTCACACATATTGTTTACCTGCTCTAGTGAATTTTAACTCCATTCAATAATTTTTGTTACTTCACTATAATTATATTGTATATTCTTTCACATTTATTTTGATGTTATATATCACACACTCATGTCTTATTATTTACATTATAAATTACCTACACATCCTACTAAACCACTCATAATAGTTCTACGGAGTAACTATAATATAGTACAAACTTAGGACTTTAATTACATATAATAGGTATTGGCTAATTACATTACTCTCAGACTTCTTGCTAAAAGAAAAAAAAATCAAGAAGCCAATAGATTTGAAATATCTCTACCTGAAACTATAAATGATTTGGGTGAGTTGTCAACTCAGTGAGATTACAGTGCCAGTAAGGTAAGATATATAACAAAAGTATTTCCAGGATAAAAAATAATAATAGCACAAGGTAGCTACACAACAAAAGTATATAAATGAAATTTGATCCACAAGAATGGCCTATAATAGTTGGACCAATATCAAAAAAGCAACACACATAATATGACAGATAAACACATAGTAATAGCATTGAAGAAAACATATCACTATGTATATTCCAATGATATCACACATCACAAGCACATAAGGGCAGTAGCTTCCACCCTTTTATCACAAACCTCTATGTGCACATAACTTAATGGTATAGCCCCCCATCAAGTTGGGTTCTATCATATTAGCTGAACAAATAGCTTGGTACAATCACAAGGTTAAGAGACCACATAGGGTTTCACAATTCACAAATATATGAACACAATTATCAAAGGTATTAAATGGTTCTAATTTATCAAAATTTTTCATAACAAAGGAAAATTTCGTATAAAAAATTTCAAAATTCACAATTTTTATATCAACATATCAAAATTTTCACAATTCACATAACTTAATAGTATAGCCCCCCATCAAGTTGGGTTCTGTCATATTAGCTAAACAAATAGCTTAGTACAATCACAAGGTTAAGAGACCACATAGGGTTTGACAATTCACAAATATATGAACACAATTATCAAAGGTATTAAATAGTTCTTAATTTTCTTAATTGTGTTCTTAATATATGAACACAATTATCAAAGGCAACAAAGGAATGGATAGACGCCATAACTCACCTTAAATTTGCAAATTTGAATTTTCTAAGTCACTGATAATTAGTTGGTTATTTGACAATCCTCAACCTACATTCATATTCAAACAAATATTGCACACTTAGGTTTGTTTTTTAAATTATTGTTTGTCATTTAAAGTTATTTAATCTTATTACATATTAATGTACCTTTTAGGGCAAATTTATTTTATTGTATTAATTTCTCATTTTGTTATTATTTACAATAACAATAGTAAATTATTATTTACTTATAGATTAATGCTATTCGATCAACTCTCATTATAAAAAAAATAACTAGTTACTTTTGTTCAAATATAATAATTTATACTAAAATTATTATTAGATATCAATAATATTAATAATTATAGTAATCTTAATTTTGATTAAGTAATTAGTTTTATAAGTTTTAAACATAATATATTAACTATTTAATTTAAATTATTGAATGATCAATAATCAATCAACTTATTTAATAACTAATAATTAATTCTATTAGTTAATAAATAATAATTCCTTAAATCAATAACAATTTTAATAATAGTAATAAACATAACAAAATTTATCAATTTACTAATTATTTAATATTTCCATTTACTATTTTATTTATTCTAACTAGTTAACCAATTTCATTTATATATATACACATATTTATATTTACATTTAAACATAATTAATTAATTATATTAATTGATAATTATTAACTATAATCCAATCATAAATTAGTAATTAATTTTCCTAAATCAATTAACAAAATAAAATCTAAAATTATAGTCTCTAATTAAAATTTGAAAATTAAAATAAAATTAAACTCTTTAAGTTATATAATTTAATAAAATTATAATCTAAATCAATTTATAATTTATATAATTATAATCTAATTAATTAATTATTTTAACTCAAAAATGTTCAAAGAAAATCAAAATCAGTTGCCAGAAACCATTTGATCTCACCAGAGCATCGCTGCATTCCGGCCAAATTTTAAAGTCATCTATAATTTGCAAATGATATGCCAAATTAAAGCTTGTAAAGAAAGGGTCTCAAATGTACCATTGTCGTCAGAAAGGAAGGTCGAAAAGTGGCCCAAAAGTTGATCATAAGTTCACGCTGGTGAGACAATTGGACGGCGCGTGTGACCTCCTCCGGTGGCCGTTGGTGGTGATCCTAATGGCATTGGACTCATCGGACGATGGTCATCCTCCTTGTGTGGCTTGTGTAAACTATCGGTGACTAGACGATGGCAGATCGGAGCAATTTTTGTTTAGTCACTCACTCTTTCTCTCTTTCTCTCTCTCTCCTCTCTCTTTCCTTCCCACTTTCTCTCTCCTTAATTAATCTTTCTCTTTCTTTTTCTTAATTCATCAAATAAATTAATTAGGTTTTATAAGTTTTTTTATACTTTTTTTTAATTTTATTTTAACTTTAATTTAATTTAATTTATTATATTATTATTATTTAAATTCATAGGTATTATAGGAACAAAGCATTTTGTACCTTTTTGAAAATTGTTGTTTTATTTTTAATGGGGTTAATTATGGAATTTATACATTTTAACAAGAATATGTTCTAAGCATTAGTTTGAACATAAAAACTATTATTTTATGGTGAATTGTAATGCTTCATAAAATATATTGGTATTGTGGAAATAAGGCATAATGTGATTATGATGATAGAAATTATGTTCAATGTGGATGAGATTATAGAAAATGCTATATAACGGTCGTGTGAGAAATATGGAAATTGATGATTTGAGATGAGAATGTGAACATATGACATAATGTGTTGTGTTTGTTTGCCCTGCACAATTAATTATTCAGAATATTAAGTTTGATAATGTTGAGTTGGCATGCCAATGATACGTCATAACGTTTTATACATCTTTGGGCAATATACACTGGTATCACTGTTATTATTATGTCTTTTGGCAAGACATACTAGTGTCAGACACTTTAGTGTTAAGAAGACAACCTTCACGTGAGATTGATACACTGGTATCATATGACACTTGGTCTCTATTATCAGACTTAGGGTAGCGATAGGAGAAATTAATCTTTCTAGAGCCCGAATATTGTATAGGGATTTGTTGGGCCTAATGTGTGCTAATGTGCTATTTTTATATGATTTATGAGACTATAAACTGTGATATGAGCATTTTATTTTCTTTTAAAGGTGAATGCATGTTATATAAATAAAGGAATATGTGTTTTAAATATCTTATGTTATCAAAGTATATGTTATTAATCTTTTAGCTTAGCGTCATTAAATAGTATGAGCAAGTGATAAGATAGAGAAAAGAAGCTCTGATAGATCTGAGCAAATATAGGATTGAGACTGTGTGAGCGGGGATTTTTGCCCCCACTCCCGGTGGAATGGTTCTTGCGACTTTGGCACTGATTAGGCTCGGGGCCTTCGAGAACACGGACCTAATTCCTGAAAAAATGGAGTCGCCACCCGGATGGGCCGGGAAAAAGAAAGGGGTGGATGACTTGATTCCTAAGGAATCCCCAACCCCCTAATGGGTTCGAAAAGTTAGATACGTGTGGAGAAGGTGAGAAATGGCCCAACACCCCCACAATGCCCGGTTCATTGGAACCGGCCTCCTTTACAGATCTTAATATTATAAAATTCTTAAATATAACAATATTATCCATATTACACACAATAATTAAAATAAAGCATCGATATATTGAAAATCAAAATAATGTCCAAGCAAAACAAATAAATGGACACCCATCCGAAGATGGAAACATGTCCTTACATAATCCATGCCTAAATAGGACACCCAACGAAAGGAAGAAACATGTCCTTTACATTGGTTCTAAAATAGAAAAGCAATTTAAATTACATGATATTTAACTAGTGAGGTACCCACCAAGTGGAAACATATCTCTTACAACATTTGAAAATCTAAATAAATCAATAAAAGTAAATAACCATTCATCATAAATAAATCATTCATCACATATATCAATCAAAATATAAAATAAACATCCATCCATGATAAACTAAATAAACCAAGCATTGAACTTAAATAAATTAAAGCATATAAAACAAATCAAAGCATAATCAAATATAAAATTGAATAAAACAAATAAAGATTCAAATTAGGGTTACTATTTCTATTTAAGATTCTTTATTTAATGTGTTTAGGGTTTTAGAATTTATGGGTTTAAGCTACTGTGAGTTTTAAAGGAATTAAAATGGATTAAAGTTTTATAATTTAAGAGGTTGATAATGTAACACCCCCATATCCAATGCACACACACTACAACCACAATAATGTAGCATAAGTGCACCAAACATAGGGATGCTACGATTTTCTTCAACATTCAAAACATTTAAATAGATACATTACTATCATCATTATATATTATAGAAAAGTAAATCATTTACTTTTAAAATAAAACACATTAGATATATATATATATATATACATACATATAGTTATTACACAGCGGAAGTCATAAAATATTTACATATTTACATATTTGAAAACACTTAATTCCATATTTACAAATATACATATATGTACATTTAATCAATACTTTACAAAATATAAAAGAGTTATACATGATTGGCAAGTTTTCTTTGATCTTTAAGTCTCCAAAATCAACTCTTCACTGTCTACTCACGGTCGGTTTCGAAGAGCTTTCGGGATCAACTCTATCAACTCTATTACCTGCGCGATTAAACACTATCACGCTAAGCCAACGGCTTAGTAAGATAATCATGCTAATGTTATGCTTTAATGCAATGCAGTACCAATTCTCAATCCATATTATGCATGTAACATCATATATGCCAAGTTGATAACATAGCTTTCCATTTTATAACTCAACATATATATATATAGGCATATCATACTTCACATCTTATCATAGACCTCATTTATATTCATTTAATCATTCATCATCAACAATAAACAAAGGCAAGCATCATTCATGACTCACATTAACCATAGACAAGCATGGGCCCAAGACACACTAATATGCCATTCAATTTTCAGAGTTAATGTTTTGGTTCTATCATCACATTTATCAATATCATATACCCAACTAGGCTTCAAGGATTAGGTTCAACCAAGCTTCAAGGGGAGCAAAGCATGCTAAGCTTCAACCCAACTTGGCTTCAAGAACCAACCCAACCTAGCTTCAAGGGTGGTAACATCTCAATTAGGCTTCAAGGATTCAATCCAACCTAACTTCCAGAGATTGTTACACTTACTAGGCATGCCACCAACAACAAACTCTGAAAATGGAATAACACATTAGCCGCACAATTCATTTATTATTCAATTATCATTTCCATTTCCAATTATCATCAACATTTAGGCATACATGCCTTCTTTCTCTCAATAACATCATCATAGCCAATAACAATAGCTTTGTATTACATTTCACATTTCAATTCATATTATGCATAAAGCATCATTGATATCACATCTTTGATATAACATTTCAAGGTACATTACTCATAAAACACCTTACCTCTCACAATGCATAACATAACCTTGTTTAAATCTCAACAATGCAATTAGGGCAAAGAACAATTTATATGATTCATAGCTTTAGGATCTTTCATATGCATTTGATTAGCTTATGCATAGTTTAAAGTATGTTTAGAGTGTTTAAGTTTAGGTTTAGGAACCAACCTACCTTTGAAGAACCAAAACATTGCAACTAGGTCAAGGAAAACAAAACTTACCTAACCCATATGAGAGACATGGGCAGCACACATGAGGGGCACGGCCAAGCTTGTGGCCGTGTCTCTCAACTCAATTGGACAGTAGGCAACACGGGTATGGGACACGGCCAAGCTTGTGGCCGTGTCACTCAAACCAAAACTCACAGTAGTGAACACAGGCACTAGACACGGCCGTGTCTCTCAAAACCAATTCAACACGCCCAAAACTTTCATGACTTGGCCGTGTCTCTCCTTTGCTTTTGGCCGTGTCACCCAAACCAAACCCTAACCATCTTCAACCCTCTTTCAATTGCACTCAATCACAATATACACCATACAACATGTTTCAAATGAACATAAACAATGTTCTAAACACATATTCATCATAAGAATCACCTCATAACACATTAATATTACACTTAAACACAAATCATCTCAAAACCCTAAAATCACCATCTTTCAAAATCAACATCCACCACTTCCAACAACAACACCTATTTAAACTCTTAACTTAAAACCAATTCAACACTTGAGAACACAACACAAACACATCTAATCATCAAACCAACAAATCACAAATCACCCTAATCATAACTTCAACACTACTACAAAATAAGTAAAGGAAACAAAAGAATACTTACCTTAGATGAAGAAATTCCACAATTCTTTCACCAAAGCTCTCAATTCCTTCTTCAATTTGATCTTAGTATCAAGAACACTTCTCCTTCCCTTTTGCTAATGGAGAGCCGGCCACCTCTTGAAAGAAAGAAGAAAAGATGATGAAGAATCACAAAGTCAAACTTCATTAAATACCCATCCAAAGGAAAATTACTATAATGCCCTCATACATATCTTAATTCTCTTTGTTATCTCTTGCCCATTTTGGTAATTTTCACATGCCCTAAAAAAATATCTCCTCTTGCCTTGACCAACTCTTTTGACCAATGTATATGTTATATATATCACAATATACACAACATATAAACTTGTCTCTAAACCCTAAATTCTTTCCCAAAACACTTATACTTTTCTTTTCTCAATTTAAACCAACAATACAACAACAACAACAACAACAACAACAACATGCAAAACTTCTAGGGCATAAATGAGGATATTACAATTCTCCCCCTCTAAAAAGAAATTTCGTCCTCGAAATTACCTGATATCAAGTCTGAAACAACTGAGGATATTGCTCTCGCATAGTTTGTTCACTTTCCCAAGTTGCTTCTTCTTTTCCGTGGTTCTTCCATAGAACCTTCACCAATGGCACTCTCTTGTTTCTCAACTCTTTCACATCATATGCTAAGATAGCAACTGGTTCCTCTTCAAATGTCAAATCTGGGCTCACTTCAATAGATTCAAATGGCAACACATGAGATGGATCCGACCTGTACCTCCTCAACATAGATACATGGAAAACATTATGAATACGATCCAACTCAGGTGGCAAAGCAAGTCTATACGCCACTGGCCCAACTCTTTCTAACACTTCATACGGTCCGATGAAACGAGGACTCAATTTCCCTTTCCGACCGAACCTCAAAATCTTCTTCCAAGGAGATACCTTCAAAAATACCTTATCCCCAACATCAAACTGAATGTCTCTCCTCTTCAGATCTGCATAGGACTTCTGTCGGTCTGAAGCTGCTTTTAACCTGCCCCGAATCAACTTCACTTTCTCTTCAGTTTCTTTAATCAAATCAGGCCCAATTAACTTACTTTCCCCAAGTTCAATCCAACACAGCGGTGTCCTACACCGTCTACCATACAGTGCTTCGAATGGTGCCATACCAATGCTGGATTGGTGACTGTTGTTATAAGCAAACTCTACAAGAGGTAAGAATCTATCCCAACTTCCAGTGAAATCGATGACACAGCTTCTCAACATATCCTCAATGATCTGTATCACCCTCTCAGACTGTCCATCCGTCTGTGGATGAAAAGCAGTGCTGAAATGCAGTCGAGAACCCAAAGCACTATGCAAACTCTTCCAAAATCTCGAAGTAAACCTGGGATCTCGATCAGACACTAAAGAAGCTGGAACACCATGCAATCTCACAATCTCATGGATGTACAGCTCAGCCAACCTCTCCAAAGAGTAATCCATCCGAATCGGAAGGAAATGAGCTGTCTTAGTCAATCTATCCACAATCACCCATATGGTATCATGTTTCCTTTGTGCCAAAGGCAATCCAGACACAAAGTCCATTGTCACTCTTTCCCACTTCCATTCTGGCACTGACAACGGTTGAAGCAACCCAGTGGGAACTTGATGCTCTGCTTTAACCTTCTGACAAGTGAGACATTTAGATACAAATTCAGCAATGTCTCTCTTCAACCCAATCCACCAGTAATGCTGTCTCAAGTCATGATACATCTTTGTATTGCCTGGATGCATAGCAAACACTGACTGATGTGCTTCTTCCAAAATGATCCTTTTCAAATCAGCATCATCGGGTACACACAATCTGTTTCTAAACCAGAGGCTTCCATCACTTTTCACAACAAAATCTCTACTCTTTCCATTCTGACAATCTGACATAATCTTCTGAATCTTCTTATCAGCCAACTGAGCCTCTTTAATCTGATCCAACAAAACTAGTTTCACATGCAACTGTGCTAACAATGCACCATCAACACAAGGTACAAAACTAGCACACAATGCTCTCAACTCAACAAGCAACGAGAGCGAGTAAAAAGTTAAACCAGCTAAAGACTTTCGACTCAAGGCATCAGCAACAACATTTGCTTTACCTGGATGATAATCTATCAAGCAGTCGTAGTCTTTAATCAATTCTAACCATCTCCTCTGGCGAAGATTGAGTTCCTTCTGAACTCCCAAATATTTCAAACTCTTGTGATCAGTGTAGATAAAACATTTCTCCCCAAACAGATAGTGGCGCCAAATCTTCAATGCAAACACAATGGCTGCTAACTCCAAATCATGGGTAGGATAATTAAGCTCATGCGATTTCAACTGTCTAGATGCATAAGCTATCACTTTACCTTCTTGCATCAGCACACACCCCAAACCTCTATGTGAAGCATCACTGTAGATCACATATGGTTTGCCTTCAATAGGTAAAGTAAGAACAGGCGCTTGAGTCAACATATCTCTCAACTGCTCAAAGCTCGCCTGACACTGATCAGTCCACACAAATTTAACTCCCTTACGAAGTAATCTGGTGAGTGGAGTAGCTATCAAAGAAAACCCTTTCACAAACCGCCGATAATAGCCTGCCAAACCCAGAAAACTTCTAATCTCAGTCACAGACTTGGGTGGACTCCAATTCAGAATAGCTTCAACTTTGCTCGGATCAACTCTAATACCCTCTGCTGAAACTATATGTCCAAGAAAAGCTACTTGATCCAACCAAAACTCACACTTCGACAATTTGGCAAATAACTGCTTCTCTCTCAAAATCTGCAACACAATCCGCAGATGCTTATCATGTTCCTCTTCATTCCTCGAATACACCAGAATATCATCGATGAAGACCACTACAAACTGATCCAAATAGGGCCTAAACACCCTGTTCATCAAATCCATGAAAGCTGCAGGTGCATTTGTCAGACCAAAAGGCATAACTAAAAATTCATAATGCCCATACCTGGTCCGAAATGCGGTCTTCGGAACATCCTCAGCTCTGACTCTCAGCTGATGGTACCCCGATCTCAGATCAATCTTAGAGAATACTGACGCTCCCTTCAACTGATCAAAGAGATCATCGATTCTAGGCAAAGGATACTTATTTTTAATGGTCACCTTGTTCAATTGCCTATAATCGATGCACAACCTCATAGTACCATCTTTCTTCTTTACAAATAACACAGGAGCTCCCCAAGGAGAAACACTGGGGCGAATGAATCCTTTATCCAACAGCTCCTGTAATTGTACTTTCAACTCCCTCAATTCTGCTGGTGCCATTCTGTAAGGAGTAATAGAGATAGGAGTGGTACCAGACAACAATTCAATACCAAACTCCACCTCTCTCTCAGGAGGCAATCCTGGCAGCTCCTCTGGAAATACATCTGGGAACTCTGCAACTGTGGCAATGTTATCAATAGAAGAACCTCTTACTCTAGTATCTACCACATGAGCAAGATAGGCTTCACACCCTTTCCTAATCAACCTCCTAGCTGCAACAGCTGAAACAAATAAGGAGGCTAGCTGTCCTTGCTCATTAGATACTATCACCTCCCTACCATCACCAGTTCTCAAAGAAACAATTTTCTTTTTACAATCCACCACAGCTCCATGTCGAGATAGCCAGTCCATGCCCAAAATAACATCATATTCCTTAAATGGCATCTCAATCAAATCCCCAAGGAACTCCTCACCCTGCACCACTACTGCACTATCTTTGTGCACTTTACTAACAATCACACTATGCCCTAACGGATTTGTTACCAAAACATCAAACCCTAGGGATTCAGCATGCACATCAAATACAGGTAAAACAGATGCACTAATATATGAATGTGTGGAACCCGGATCAATCAAAGCAAGTACTGGAGTATCAAATAAAGAAAAAGTACCAGCTATGACTGCCGATGCATCTGGCTGCCTCTGCATAACATACATCCTCTGGGAAGATCCAACCTCCTCTGGTCTACTCTCCCTGGATGTAGCACCTCCTCTAGCACTAAACCCTGATCTACCTCCTCTGCTGACACCTCTGCCTCCCCTCACACTGGCTCGAGAAGCGGCAGAATCAACTGGCATCTGCCTTTGCCTCTCAGGGCAATCTTTCACAAAATGGTCAGGTGACCCACACCTGAAACATACCCCTGCAACACCAGCCTTCCAACAAGGACCACCATGGGGCCTCCCACAATGGATGCAGATAGGTAAGGTGGATCTCTGAACCATAGGGGTTGGAGCACTTGCCACTGAAGCTGCAGGTCTGAATCTTTGTCTCTGGAACTGCACTGATCTACCTGCTGGTCTCAGACTCCTAATACTCCGAGGAACAAAGCTTCCTCTACCCCTCTTTACTGAAGAAGACCCTGCCTCAAACTGGGGCCTTCTCACCCTAACCTCATCCTCTGAAGCAGCTGCAATACCCTGAGCTCGCTCCACACTCCGAGCTGCTGCCACTAGCTGGGAAAAATCTTGATATCTGGATCCAGCCACATGACACATGATAGAGGGCCTCAATCCCTCTTCAAACCTCCTACATCTATCTACCTCATCTGATATTATGCCCCCAGCATACTGACTTAATCGAATAAACTCAACCTCATATTCAGTTACGGTCCGGTGATCTTGCTTCAAATCTAAAAATTCTCTTTTCTTCCCATCTTTATACTCCCTTGGAGTATACTTCAATTCAAATTCTCTCAGAAAGTCAGCATATGACAAGGTTGGTGGATCATCCATAGAATGGGGCACTGTCTTCCACCAACTATATGCATCCTTCTGCAACAAGGATCTTGCATAATCAAACTTTTCCTCAGGGGTGGCTTGCAACTGAATAAAGATCCTCTGAACTTTGTCAAGCCACTGTTCTGCTACAGCTGGATCAGTGGTACCAATAAAATCCTCGGCTCCATACTTCCTTAACTTGTCATAGTGCCTCACTGGAACCAAAGGCTGAGGGGGTGGTGGCACTAGTTGTACTGGCGCTTGCCTGAAAGTCTTCATCATATTCACAAACCAAGCTGGTGGAACCTCCTCACCAGTTGGTCTCCCCGACCCAGAAGCAGGTGCCTCCCCAGCACTCTCAACTCTAACTCCCTCATCAGGAGCAACACTCTCCTCACTGCCCTCAACTGACTGTCTCAAATGAGAATCCATCAACACCTAACACTGCAAACACAACAGGACACACCTTATTAAAGATCAAAGATTGCCAATCCCAAACATGTATTTTATTTCAAAAACTCACTTTTTAATTCAAAATATTCTTTTTATAACATATTGCCTAGGTTGAGAATCTCAAACCTAGGCTCTGATACCAAAACAATTGTAACACCCCCATATCCAATGCACACACACTACAACCACAACAATGTAGCATAAGTGCACCAAACATAGGGATGCTACGATTTTCTTCAACATTCAAAACATTTAAATAGATACATTACTATCATCATTATATATTATAGAAAAGTAAATCATTTACTTTTAAAATAAAACACATTAGATATATATATATACATACATATAGTTATTACACAGCGGAAGTCATAAAATATTTACATATTTACATATTTGAAAACACTTAATTCCATATTTACAAATATACATATATGTACATTTAATCAATACTTTACAAAATATAAAAGAGTTATACATGATTGGCAAGTTTTCTTTGATCTTTAAGTCTCCAAAATCAACTCTTCACTGTCTACTCACGGTCGGTTTCGAAGAGCTTTCGGGATCAACTCTATCAACTCTATTACCTGCGCGATTAAACACTATCGCGCTAAGCCAACGGCTTAGTAAGATAATCATGCTAATGTTATGCTTTAATGCAATGCAGTACCAATTCTCAATCCATATTATGCATGTAACATCATATATGCCAAGTTGATAACATAGCTTTCCATTTTATAACTCAACATATATATATATAGGCATATCATACTTCACATCTTGTCATAGACCTCATTTATATTCATTTAATCATTCATCATCAACAATAAACAAAGGCAAGAATCATTCATGACTCACATTAACCATAGACAAGCATGGGCCCAAGACACACTAATATGCCATTCAATTTTCAGAGTTAATGTTTTGGTTCTATCATCACATTTATCAATATCATATACCCAACTAGGCTTCAAGGATTAGGTTCAACCAAGCTTCAAGGGGAGCAAAGCATGCTAAGCTTCAACCCAACTTGGCTTCAAGAACCAACCCAACCTAGCTTCAAGGGTGGTAACATCTCAATTAGGCTTCAAGGATTCAATCCAACCTAACTTCCAGAGATTGTTACACTTACTAGGCATGCCACCAACAACAAACTCTGAAAATGGAATAACACATTAGCCGCACAATTCATTTATTATTCAATTATCATTTCCATTTCCAATTATCATCAACATTTAGGCATACATGCCTTCTTTCTCTCAATAACATCATCATAGCCAATAACAATAGCTTTGTATTACATTTCACATTTCAATTCATATTATGCATAAAGCATCATTGATATCACATCTTTGATATAACATTTCAAGGTACATTACTCATAAAACACCTTACCTCTCACAATGCATAACATAACCTTGTTTAAATCTCAACAATGCAATTAGGGCAAAGAACAATTTATATGATTCATAGCTTTAGGATCTTTCATATGCATTTGATTAGCTTATGCATAGTTTAAAGTATGTTTAGAGTGTTTAAGTTTAGGTTTAGGAACCAACCTACCTTTGAAGAACCAAAACATTGCAACTAGGTCAAGGAAAACAAAACTTACCTAACCCATATGAGAGACATGGGCAGCACACATGAGGGGCACGGCCAAGCTTGTGGCCGTGTCTCTCAACTCAATTGGACAGTAGGCAACACGGGTATGGGACACGGCCAAGCTTGTGGCCGTGTCACTCAAACCAAAACTCACAGTAGTGAACACAGGCACTAGACACGGCCGTGTCTCTCAAAACCAATTCAACACGCCCAAAACTTTCATGACTTGGCCGTGTCTCTCCTTTGCTTTTGGCCGTGTCACCCAAACCAAACCCTAACCATCTTCAACCCTCTTTCAATTGCACTCAATCACAATATACACCATACAACATGTTTCAAATGAACATAAACAATGTTCTAAACACATATTCATCATAAGAATCACCTCATAACACATTAATATTACACTTAAACACAAATCATCTCAAAACCCTAAAATCACCATCTTTCAAAATCAACATCCACCACTTCCAACAACAACACCTATTTAAACTCTTAACTTAAAACCAATTCAACACTTGAGAACACAACACAAACACATCTAATCATCAAACCAACAAATCACAAATCACCCTAATCATAACTTCAACACTACTACAAAATAAGTAAAGGAAACAAAAGAATACTTACCTTAGATGAAGAAATTCCACAATTCTTTCACCAAAGCTCTCAATTCCTTCTTCAATTTGATCTTAGTATCAAGAACACTTCTCCTTCCCTTTTGCTAATGGAGAGCCGGCCACCTCTTGAAAGAAAGAAGAAAAGATGATGAAGAATCACAAAGTCAAACTTCATTAAATACCCATCCAAAGGAAAATTACTATAATGCCCTCATACATATCTTAATTCTCTTTGTTATCTCTTGCCCATTTTGGTAATTTTCACATGCCCTAAAAAAATATCTCCTCTTGCCTTGACCAACTCTTTTGACCAATGTATATGTTATATATATCACAATATACACAACATATAAACTTGTCTCTAAACCCTAAATTCTTTCCCAAAACACTTATACTTTTCTTTTCTCAATTTAAACCAACAATACAACAACAACAACAACAACAACAACAACATGCAAAACTTCTAGGGCATAAATGAGGATATTACAGATAAAGTTCTTTGATTAACCAAATTTAGTGTTTGAGAAGCGAAATCATGAAACTAGGGTTTGAATACTTTAAAACATTTAGATTTATGATTTACGGTTACTTGATCATTATTTTGTATTTACCATATTGAATTTTAATATTTAGGTTTATAAGATTTTATGGTTTAAAGGATTAGGGTTTAGAAAAATTAGGGCTTAATAGTTTTAAGGGAATTAGAGTTTAAGAAAACTAGGGTTTAGGTTTAGCTTGTTTGGGGATTACTGTTTTGGTTTTGAAGTTGAATTAAGGTTTTAGTGTTTTCAGAGAATGTATTTGATTTTAGAATTTGGAAAAACAATTTATAGTTTTATGAAGTTTTATGAAAATAAATAAAATGATTTAAAGTTTATTGAAACAGAAAAGATATATTTTTAAGGGTTTGTGGAAAGAAAACAAATTCAATTTAGGGTTTTTGGAAAGAAACAGATTCAATTTAGGGTTTTGGAAAGTTGGAAAGTAGATTAGGGTTTTGATATTTTGAAGAAATAGCAATTTTTAATATTGAGTGATGAAGCTATTGTAAAGAAAAATAAATAAAGAAATTCATAACTTCGTTTGTTGGTTCCACCAAAAATTGTTTCTTGGATGAACAAGAACAAAGGCAAGATGGTTGCCTTTGATGGATTGTATTTGCTTATTTGTTTCTCTCAAAAAGTCTGATCGATCTCACTACTAGCAGGAATTCTTAAAATCTGATTTCCTTTCAATGTTTTCTTCCTCAATTTCCTTCTCAATTTTTGTCCCAAATTTCACCTCATGTGTTGTTTTTTAGTCCTTATTTATAGAAGATTTTGATGATTAATTTCACTTGTTCACGTAATCTAACATTGATTAAGAAAAGGAAACCGAAACCGAATTGAATTTGGTTTTGGAAAATTTTGCATCGAAAAATTTTCGCTGGCAAAAAAAAAACTGATGCGGAAAAATTGCGCTGGCGAAAAAGCTGCCACAGGGGGTAGCGAGCTACGGCAGGCGAAATTTTTCTTCGCCGATTTTTATTTTTATTTATTTGTTTATTATTATTTTTTATTTTTTATTAATAAAAATTAGATACTAAAGCAAATATTATTTAGTTAAGATAACAAAAATTATTTTGGACTAATTAAAATATATTGGACAACACAAAAATTATTTTAGACTAATTAAAATATATTGGACCGGACTGGGTCAAAAATTAAGGGTCTACAGTTTGCTCCCTGCTTGAACAATCTGAGACTTTAGTAAAAGAGTGTGAAAAGCAATAAGACTTAATTTTTGATGAGATGGTTATTTGAATTTGTTTTAGGTACTTGGACCCGAGAATTGATTGAATTTGATTTGGGTACTTGGACCTGAGATTGGATTGAATTTGGGTACTTGGACCCAGGATTGGGTACTTGGACCATAGATTGGGTACTTGGACCCGAGATTGAATTTGATTTGGGTATTTGGACCCGAGATTGAATTTGATTTGGGTACTTGGACTCGGGATTGGGTACTTGGACCCCAGATTAAATTTGATTTGGATACTTGGACCCGAGATTAGATTGATTTGGGTACTTGGACCCGAGATTGATTTGATTTGGGTACTTGGACCCGAGATTGGATTGAATTTGGATGCTTGGAGCCGAGATTGATTTGATTTGGGTACTTGGACCCGAGATTGGGTACTTGAACCCGAGATTGATTTGATTTGGGTACCTAGACCTGAGAATGGGTACTTGGACCTGAGATTGAATTTGATTTGGGTACTTGGACCCGAGATTGGATTGAATTTGGATACTTGGACCCGAGATTGATTTGATTTGGGTACTTGGACACGAGATTGGGTACTTGGATCCAAGATTGGATTGAATTTGGGTACTTGGACCCAAGATTGATTTGATTTGGGTACTTGGACCCGAGATTGAATTTGATTTGGGTACTTGGACCCAAGAATGATTTGATTTGGGTACTTGGACCCGAGATTGATTTGATTTGGGTGCTTGGACCCGAGATTGGGTTTAACTGACCTTTTATCAATTGAGAAGTCTGACTGCTGTGGCTGTTCTATGCATCGTGGTTCTTCACCCTCAAAATGGATCTTCATCCTTTGAGATCGGGTCTTCACTCTTGAAAATGGATCTTCATCCTTTGAGATCGGGTCTTCACCCTTGAAAAAATGGATCTTCATCCTTTGGACATCGAGTCTTTACCCTTGAAAATGGATCTTCATCCTTGGAGATCGGGTCTTCACCCTTGAAAATGAATCTTAATCTTTTGGACTTCGGGTCTTCACCCTTAAACTATGGATCTTTATCCTTTGGACATTGGGTCTTCACCCTTGAAAGTGGATCTTCATCCTTTAAACTTCGGGTCTTCACCCTTTGAAATTGGATCTTCATCCTTGGAATCAGGTCTTCACCTTTGAAAATGGATCTTCATCCTTTGAGATTGGGTCTTCACCCTTGAAAATGGACCTTCATCCTTTGGAAATCGGGTCTTTACCCTGGCTTCAGCTCTTTTAGCTGGACTGACCTTTTGTCTTTTGCATTTTCATTCTAATTTTTTCTTTTGATTGATGATGACTTTTTATTCTTTTGAGAATTCTTTTTCTTGTTCATTAATTAAACATGAAAAAAAAAATTCAGCCTTTTTAGTTAGCCTTCATATCTTCTCCTTGCCCCCTGCATGGCAAGATATTCAAAATATTTTGTTTATGCATAAACTCAAAAATTGAAAAGGAGAAGCGTTGTCCCCTGTATAGGCACAAACCCATGATTTTTCTATGCGGGCTCTGATTGATGTATTTGCTGTTTAGTTCTTCGCACAATTACGTATTTATTCTCTATGCAAAACGACTGGAACTTCCACAAGCAAATAGGCTTTCCATGCCCCTTTGATTCAATATCTTCTTTTGATTCTTTACTTCGCAGGGTGTTTGCTGTTCATTTTGACAAGGAATAGACAATAAAAGACAAGAAAGTGCGATGTAATATGTTCATGTATGCATGATATGCGTGAATGATACTTACAACGGTTTCATTGACTCATAGACCGAGGTGATCAGCATAAGTATTCTCATTGGCTCCTTTTTAACGCTCGTTCAAGTCTTGCATTGGAATGGCAGAAAGCTTTGTATTTATGGCTTTTATCTTTAAGATGTTTAAAACATGAGTGATGAGACCCAAGCAGCGGGGATACATCCATTTCAAACAATGTTTTGGCATATCGGTTGGTAGTTTCTTCATGACCTTGCCAATTTCCCAATGTGTCCTTTGAGGTTCAACTGATTCAACATACTTCCCTTAACTTGAAGGTTTTGTATGACAAAAATATTTTTGAATTTTTAAAATTTTTATTTTGAAATCAAATGTTGGCTTTGCCAAATCATTGTCAATGTACCTCAGGACTTGATTTTTCCAAATTAACATATCTATAACATGACAACCCTAGTTACCGTACTAAACTCGGGAATCATTTCTATTTAAGCAAGAACTGTTGCACTTCAGATAGGCACATACACATTACTTGTCTAAAGGTCTAATTTGAGTTTAAATATTGTCTATCTCATATGCATGCTCATCCAAACTACCTCCACTTATAAACTCTACCTACCAAGAGAGATCAATAGGTCTTTGATAGGCTTGAAATGGGGTCTATAAGGGACACTGATTAAAATGAAGGCCATTTTGAGATAGGAGCTGATGTGACACAATGGACAAACCTTCACACTATAAATATCTTGTTTGAATTTTATGCAGCTTGGAGGCAATCTTGCTAGACTCCAAATTCCTTCTATCTTCTTGGCATTAATCTGGATCTTGATTAGGACAGTCTTTGCCCTTGCATAAAGTTTGGTACCCAAATTCATTTCTTTTCTTCTTCTCCCTTTTCTTTCTTTTTATTTTTCTTATTCTTCCCTTTCTTTGAGCATTTTATCATTTCTTCCTTCTTCCTTGTAGGGTTGTCAGATACAAAACTTTCAAGAACCAAATGGTCTTTCTCCTTTTTCTTTGATTTTGATTGAATCTTTGCTTGGGTTGGGACTAATTCAAGTCAATCCGTCCTTATAAACCAAATGGAAGCCTTTTGTTGTCTTAGGTAAAAGAGAACTCAGTTGACTTTTTGAACCACCTTTTTAGGTTTTATCTTTCTTCCTTTTTTCTTTTTGTTTTCTTCTTTTTTGTTTTCTTTTATTTTCTTTCTCTTTTATTTTCTTCTTTCTTTTTTCTTTCTTTCTTTCCTTTTTTGTTTTGGTTCTAGCTCAAACAGAGTTGTCTTATTTGTAATGACTTTGGCTTCCAATAATGGATGAATGGAGTGACATAAATCTTAATTAATAGGGATAAATCATTTGTTACTCTGATGTTGTCTTGATATATTGGAGATATTAAGTGAACTTCAACTTCCCTTATGATCTTGAAAACTTCAATTATCTTTATGGTCTTGAGAACTTCAACTATCTTCATGGTCTTGATAACACCAAATATTTTTATGGTCTTGGCTATGCATTCCATTCCTTGATCTTCTTGCCTCTTCACCTTAGTGATCATAAGACTTGTCAAAAGTATCACAACAGCTCAGGGTAGGTTATTGAGGTTATATTCCAATGAAAAGAATGCTAGAATTTTATGAAGGCTCAAAGGGACAACTAGGGATTGATATTTAATAAGGTGGATACAAGTTGTTGGCTAAACAAACAATGCCTAGATCATTTCTCCCTTAAATAAGCAGAGTTCAATTTCACCTCGAAAGTTTGTCAAAGCATGTTCTAAGACTGACTAGGACCTAGACAAAGATAATTATGCAGGAGCCCTCTCTAAGTAAGCATACACAACTCAATGCTATAGAGCAATTCCCTTACCTAGTAAAGTCATTCAAGTCATGATGCCTAGACACATTAATTTATGAACATTAAGCTAGATTCCTCATTGGTTGAGCATCAAAATGAAAAAAGACCAACAAAAATTTTGATGAAAGTAATTTATTTCAAGTGATTTTAAATTTGAAAAACACAATAGTTCCAAAATCTTAAAGAAAGTAAAATTGAAAAGCAACATTCAAGCTAAGGAAAGTTCATTGAGTTTAAGCTTCTTTTCCTTTCACATCTTCAATACTTCCATCTTGAAAGGATGATAAAACAAAATCTTCTTCCAATTCTTTTCCCACCATGAAGGTTGCCGGTGGAGGTACTCTATTGAACTTGGGTAATGGATTGTCTTTGGTGTTGGGCTTATCCGGCTCGGGTATTTTACCACTATCAATCAAATCTTGGATTTCATGCCTTAGACGAGCACATTTATCTATTTCATGCCCTCACATTTGATGAAATTGACAGAAGGCCTCGGCATTGAAGTTTGGTGGCAGTGGATTATGTAACGGTCGAGGAGCTAACGGTTGTAACAACCCTTTCTTTTGCAGCTTGCTAAAAACCCAGGATAGAGGTTTCCCCAATTCTGAGAATTGTCTTTTATTTCCTTGACCAGTCGCATTAACATCAACTTCTTTTTGCATGCTTTGATTGCTAGGCTGATAATTCCCTTTCTCATTCCTTTTTATTGAAAAACGGTTCTTCTCTCTTTCCCACTCTTCAATTTGTAGACCAGCTTGGAGAAGATCTTTGAAATCCCTTATAAGGGTGTGAGACATCCTTTCATGGAGATTGGGCAGGATACCTCTCACGATCATCCTTATTTGATCAGATTCATCGGGCCTTTTCTTGAGCAAAGTAGCCTTATTTCTCCATCTTTTCACATAGTCCACAAAATTCTCATTTGGCCTTTGTCTAATGGACTCAACTTCCATTAAGGTAACTTCCAACTCGACATTATACCCATATTACTGGATGAAGGCCTTGTATAGCAAATACCAACTCTTTTGTGTTCCATCATATAAGGTATTAAACCAATTTTGGACAACAGGGTCTAATGAGAGCATAAAGTACCTTAGAGTTTGAGCCTTAGTAGCTCGGGCAGACTGCATAGCAGTGATATACTGCTTCACATGGAGATGAGGATTTCCAGTTCCATCGAACTTTGTAAAGGACGACATCTTGAACTTGTATGGAACTTCTTCATCTAGCTCAAATAGTTTATCGACTTCGAACATTTCTTCGGTTTTCAACTTCTTCTCAAATTTCTTTTCTAAATCAGCAATCATCTTCTCAACATCAAAATTTTTAGTCTTTTCAAGAGTTGCCTTCTCAACAACCTTTGGCTCCTTTTATCTTGAGGTTCTTGGAAGTATTAAGCCCAATCATCATCATTAATGATCACCTTATCATCATTAAAAGCCACTTCACCAACCTTAGCCTCCCCTTTGTCCTTTGGCTTTTTGGTGCTAGCGGATGCTTCGGTATTATTTCCTAAAATTGCAGTCAATTGGTTCTTCATGGTCTCAGCTAGGGCCTCTTTTATTTCTTCCATCTGGGCATCGAGTGCGTCATCCACCATTCTTTGAATTTATTCGGGATCCATTGTTTTTGGTGAGCAAGTGATTGAGTCATTGCTAGATTCTTCGCTTCTGGCGTAGGTCGGATTGTCGTAAGCTTTTGAACTATCATAATCCAGGGCTGTGAGCCAGAGAGGATCAATTATATGAGATGCAAATGTATGTATGTATGCATGTATGCACAAATAATCAACAAACAAGATAATTAGGACGTTCCTTCCAACCTTATAACATCAACACACGAATGACGAGTATCTTTTCCTAGTTAAATGGTTAACAAAATACCAACATGGGGTATCTTGTTTTTGAATATTTCTCTCAGATGCTTCAACCAATAGCTATATTTTTGAAAATGGAAATCCATTCATAGTAATTCCCATTAATTATGTTTTAATCCATTCAACCAACTATAGTAGCTTTTATGCTATATAGGATTTGTAACACCCCTTCCCAACCTACATGTGTAAGTCGAGTAGAGGCGCCACACTATCCTAATGTTGCTACCAATTTACTTAGTCAAATTTTAATTCTGATTTTTACAGAAATTTTGCCATAGTTCCGCCTAGAAATTTGGATCCCAAGTGTCGACAAAACTTGTTTTTCTGATTTTTTTTTAAAACATTTTACACAGACCAATATAATTACCATCAAATTTAATGCACTCCCAATGAATCCACCTTATACCCTCAACTACAAACCTGCACGAAGAGTTCACACTTCTAATATAACATAAAGTAAAGATTTATGATTATTACATACTACTAACATACAATTATAACATAGAAAATCTCTTTTATATTTATTCATATACATGCCACAACTAGCTAACTCATAATGGAACTAAAAGATCTACCCCTGAGATTTGCTGTGGTCTGGTCGTTGCTTTCCCAAGATTTATCTACTGCTCCGAACCTACGAGTCAAGGAAAACTTAACTCGCTGAGCAATGTCGCTCAGTGGGTACTTTACCAATAAAATACAAGTAACATATGAAAACATTTGGAAAATATGAAATAATTAAATCATAAATCAACCAACCTTAAACCAATAGAAATTTTGATACATTCAGTGTGATATGCTTTCAATAATGTAAAATCATAATTCAACTCATTTGCATTTCATAGTTTAACGAAAAATATGTCTTTGGTTCAGACTCTACTGGTATATAGGGAACCATAGTGATAAGGCAGTGGCCCTCACCACTGTAACATAGGTGGCCCTCACCACCGATATCAGATCACAGGAATGGCCCTCACCAACCTGGTTCTAACCAATGGGCCTCCCCATTGGCTTCAGTGGCCTCACCACTGAATAACATATCATATCACAATAATGAGCAGTACTGCATGCGTTAGTATAGTGCACCATACCCTTATCTACCACTCCCACTATCCAGTAGAGCATAAAGGTTAAAATGATTCAATTTAAGTTTCAAACTTCATTTTGGAATGATTCGAAAAATCATTTTAATTTCCGTCACGCTTTGCCATTTATGCCGCGCACCACATTCTTTGGTCAAACCGTTACTCTTTTTCACATATTTAACATCCACAATAAGCATATCAAATATTTCAAAGCATTCCTCAAAGGATCACAAATTGACCAAATGAATAGTGTTGCGGCGAGAAAAATCGGCAACGCAAAATGGCATGACTAAATGAATAGTAAAATCTGGATTTTCGTCAAAATTTCAGTCCACCTCAATCATGCATTTGACCAAGTAAATGATCTTATTTTTGGCTGAAATTTTACAGAAAACTTATTTCATATGTTGACTAATTGCATGTAAAATTTCGTTGAAAAATTCCTTCGTTTTCTGCCTCAAACAATTTCCACAAAAAGGTCCAGAAAGCTGTCTTTTTGGGACCATTTCGGCCCAAACACATGAAATGCATAGGATAGTTTATTTTTCTTTTGCAAATCAATATTAAGGCTTTTTAATGGTAAAGTGAAGATTCAAACACTTCCCTTTGACAACTTTTGCATGTTTAACTCAAATCAATATATTTAAGCATCAACAACAAAACTTTCATAAACCAAAGTTTGTAAAGCATCAAACCAAAATTAATTATTCAAAGGTAAAGTACCAAACCTTATTTCTTTAATTCCTCTTGGCTTTTCTTTCTTCTCCTTCTTTAATTCTTTATTTCTCCTTCAATCAATTCAAGATACAACATAAACCTTAGAATTTCAAAATAATAAATTATCCTCTATTTCTTTTCCAACCGAAACCCCTAATCCAACCTTATTAATCTTTCTATATCTTGGTTCTTCCATTTAATCAATTAATCTTATTATTATTATTATTTTTTTTCAATTCCATATAAGACTCTAATTCCCAATCTTCCAATATATATATAACTACCTAAAACTAATACTAAAATTAAAGTCTACACACTTAAAAACCTTAGAACTTACCTTAAAAATCAAAGTTTGGAAAAACTTGGAAGTCCCTTGGTATTTTCTTTTGTTGGCCGAATTTGGTGAGTGGAAAAGAGAGAATTTGCTCTTCATATCACCTATATTTATATACAAAGGAAGTGATGATCACCTTGACCATTTGTCCACTTTTTCTCTTTCTTCATTTATTACACATTTATTACATATGCTAAATGTTCTCTTTTGATTGGCCAACCTTTGATTTTTATAACTTCCTTTTTCCTTTACTTCTTTCCACTTGTCTCTCTTCCCATTGGATCTCATAAAGTTGTCCCGGGTTACTCATCCGGTCCCGACACGAAACCGGGCCCACATTACGTTCCGGCGATTAATCGATCATATCTTTTAAACCGTATAGCTCCACGAGTCAAACTATATATGGTTTTGATCCTCTCGACCTCTACTTTCTATTTATAAGATCTATTTTAGGTTTCTAAGTCATTTTGAAAAATTACCGGTAAGCCCTCAACTTTTTACAAAATTCCCTTTTGGTCCTATTTTTGCTCGGGTTTTCTCCGGCTTCGTTTCTACTGACAATCGTTTCATATTTAACTTCTCGCCATTCTCTACGTACTCACGTCTTTATTTCCTACCCTAAATTCATGTATAACTTTAATTGGTAATGACCAAATTACCCTTAGTCAACATTTCTTCATTTTTCTTTAACGGGACATTTCCTGGAAAAACCGTTACACGTCGTTGCGATCCGATTTTTCTCTACATTCCATTTTTGGAATATGTTATATGCACTATTAAGAACATCCGGTGCAACTTTCTTTGAAATTACATCTACGTCCCCAACTTTATTAAAAATTACAATTAGGTCCCTTTTGTCATACAACCTTATCTAGGGCTGTTATCAAGAATTATCTTCTCCTTTTCCCTACTCTCGCTATGCACGTGTCTACACTGCATAAATGCAGTAGGCGGATGTGACAGTTCCTTCCTCGTTAATTTAAGCTTCGTCCCGAAGCTCATCAAGTGAAAACAAATATGGGTATTGCTTCTTCATAGTTTCTTCGCGTTCCCATGTAGCTTCTTCTACTTTGTGATTCCTCCAAAGCACTTTGACCAATGGAATCTTCTTATTTCGCAACTCTTTGATTTCACGTGCTAGGATCTCTACCGGCTCTTCCTCATATGTCATTTCAGGCTGAATCTCAATATCTTGAACTTGTATGACGTGGGTTGGATCTGAACGATACCTCCTTAGCATCGAAACATGGAAAACATCATGTATTTTATTTAATTCAGGTGGTAACGCCAACTGGTAAGCTACCGGACCTACCCATTTAATAATTTCATATGGTCCGATGAATCTAGGGCTTAGCTTGCCTTTTTGTTTAAATCGTAACACTTTCTTCCAAGGAGAGACTTTGAGGAACACTCTGTCACCTACCTCAAACTGTATGTCTTTCCTTTTTAGATCCGCGTATGATTTTTGCCTGTCCGCTGCTGCTTTTAATCGGTCTCGAATGATTTCTACCTTCTCTTCAGTTTCCTTAACTATGTCTGGCCCCAACATCTTTTCCTCACTCAATTCTGTCCAGCAAACTGGAGTTCTGCATTTTCGACCATACAGTGCTTCGTAAGGTGCCATTTGTATGCTGGATTGATAACTGTTGTTGTACGCGAATTCCATTAAGCTTAGGTGTTTGTCCCAACTACCTTTAAATTCTAAAACGCACGCCCTCAGCATATCTTCCAAAATTTGAATCACTCTTTCCGACTGTCCGTCTGTCTGGGGATGAAATGCTGTGCTGTGGTAAGTTCGAGTTCCAAGGGCTGTTTGTAACTTCTGCCAAAAATTTGACGTAAAACGTGGGTCTCGATCGGATATGATCGAAGTTGGAACTCCGTGGAGACGTATAATCTCTTTGATATACAAGTCTGCCAACTTGTCTAGCGAGTAATCCACACGTACTGGTATGAAATGAGCGGGACTTAGTAAGCCGGTCTACGATTACCCAAATCGCGTCATGTTTGTCCCTTGTCATAGGCAATCCTGTGACAAAATCCATAGTAATACGATCCCATTTCCAGGTTGGAATCGTAATAGGTTGTAGTAGCCCTGAGGGTAGTTGATGTTCCGCCTTCACTTGCTGACAGGTTAGACACTTCGTTACGTGATCAATGATATCCTTTTTCATTCCTGGCCACCAATAATACTCCTTCAAGTCCCGATACATTTTCGTTACTCCTGAATGCATTGTATAAGGACTGTTATGAGCTTCTTGCAAAATCTGTTTCTTCAGCTCCTTGGACTTAGGTACCACCATTCTCTTCTTGTAGTAGAGAATACCATCAGGACGAATTTGATAGTCTCCTGAACAGTTCTCCTACGCCTGTTGACTCCACTTCTTCACTTGTTCATCTTCCTTCTGAGCCTCACGTATTTGTTGATGTAAATTAGGTCGCACGTGCATTTCTGCAAAGATAGCTCCATCTTCTGTAGGTTTTAACGTTACCCTCATAGCACTTAGCGCTTGCATTGACTTCCTACTAAGTGCATCTGCTACGACATTCGCTTTGCCCGGGTGATAATTAATCGTATAGTCGTAGTTGGCTAACCATTGCATCCATTTTCGTTGTCGCAGGTTTAAATCTTTCTGCGTGGGCAAATATTTCAGGCTTTGATGATCCGTAAAGATGTAACATTTTTCCCCGTATAAGTAGTGCCTCCACGTCTTGAAAGCCAAAACAATCGCTGCTAGCTCTAAGTCATGCGTAGGATAATTCTTTTCATGTGGCTTGAGCTGTCGAGAGACATACGCAATGACTTTGCCTTCCTGCATCAATACACAACCTAACCCGATATGGGATGCATCGCTATAAATCACAAAATCTTTTCCTGATTCTGGTTGTGTAAGAATAGGTGCTTCAGTAAGTTTTTGTTTCAGCTTTTCAAAGCTCCGTTGACAAGCGTCGGTCCACTGGAATTTGGCATTCTTCTGAAGTAGCTTGGTCATAGGTACGGCGATCATGGAAAACCCTTTAACGAATCTCCGATAATATCCTGCTAATCCCAAGAAACTACGGACTTCCGTTACTGTCTTAGGTGACTTCCATTCCAATACTGCTTCTATTTTCTTGGGATCGACCCTTATTCCTTCTGCCGATACAATATGTCCCAAGAAAGCTACTTCTTCCAACCAAAATTCGCATTTGCTGAATTTAGCGTATAACTGCTTCTCACGCAGGGTTTGCAAAACAATTCTAAGGTGACGATCATGATCCTCTCGATTCTTTGAATACACCAATATGTCGTCAATAAATACCACCACGAACTGATCCAAATACGGGTGGAAGATTCTATTCATCAGATCCATGAATACTGCAGGTGCGTTCGTTAATCCGAAAGGCATAACAATGAATTCATAATGTCCATAGCGAGTTCTGAATGCGGTTTTTGATATGTCTTCATCTTTAATTCCCAATTGATGATAACCCGATCGTAGATCAATTTTTGAAAAGACTCCAGCACCTTTGAGTTGATCAAACAGATCATCTATGCGAGGTAACGGATACTTGTTTTTGATGGTCAGCTTATTAAGTTGACGGTAATCTACACACAACCTTAAGGATCCGTCTTTCTTTTTCACAAACAATACTGGTGCTCCCCATGGTGACACGCTTGGCCTTATGAACCCCTTGTCTAAAAGTTCTTGTAGCTGTACCTTTAATTCTTTTAGCTCCGCTGGCGCCATTCGGTAAGGTGCGATAGATACTGGTGCAGCTCCCGGGTACACATCTATGGTGAATTTCACCTCTCGTTTAGGTGGTAGTCCGGGTAAATCGTCAGGAAATACGTCGGGAAAATCGCATACAGTAGGTATATCTTGTAACTTTGGTGCCTCTTCTTTTGCTACTAATGCACATACCAGGTATGCCTCGCAGCCTTTTTGCACTAACCTCTTAGCCGTCATGGCAGAAATGATGTTAGTTAGATAGTCCTTCCTTTTTCCCACTAGAGTCACTTCGTCACCGTCTGCAGTATGCAAGGTAACTCTCTTCCATTTACAGTCAACCAATGCATCGTGTTTGGCTAACTAATCCATTCCAAGGATAGCATCAAATTCTTGAAATGGTAGTTCAAATAAATCTCCCCAAAAGATATGTCCGTGTATCTCTACGGGACAATCTTTCACTACCTTCCTAGTAATCACCTCATTTCCTAATGGGTTAGTAACTAATATTCCTTCTTTCTCTAGTTCTACCTTTAGGTCCTCAAGTTTTTCATTTTTCGTGCATATATATGAGTGTGAAGAACCTGGATCTATTAAAACGTAAAGCGGAACTTCAAACATAGACAACTGACCTGCAATCACGTCTAGCGCTTCTTCGTCTTCTCGCCCCCTCATGGCATACATTCTAGCAGGAGCCCTTGCTTCTGGTCGATTCACTGTTTCAGATTGCACACGCGACGGATTTTCGCTCCTTCCTCTGCCTCGGCCTCGACCTGCTGCCGCTTGCGATCTCTCAGTATCCCTAGGTAAATTCTGTATTCGCTGGGGACACTCTCGCATAAGGTGGTCTAAAGATCCACATATATAACATGCAAATGTCCGACCCCAACATTCTCCCGTGTGACGGCGTCCGCATTGATCACAGCGTGGATTATTATTTTCGCCTTCATTACCTCTCGGACCGATAAAGAAGTTACCTCCGCTTCGGCTGAATCCTCTTCCTTGTCCTCTTCCGGATCGTCCCGTACTAGCGACTGAGGTAGTTTGACTTAAGCCACCGCGAATTGATCCCTGACTGTAACCTCGACGTTGACCGCCTCCCGTGGAACCACTGCCACGGAATCGTTTTCTTGATGATTGGTAGTTTCCCGAATAGTTCTGGGTACCTCTCTTCTGTTTCATCTTCTGTCGTCTATTCTGCTCATCAGACTGACATTGCTCTACTTCTAGAGCCCTATTGACCAACTCGGAAAATTCTTTGATATTAGCAGCAATTAGCTGCATCCTAATCTCATTATTCAATCCATCCTGGAACTGCTTACATCTATCATGTTCATCTTCAATTGTCTTCTTGGCATACCTACTCAGCCTAGTAAATTCCCTCTCGTACTCAGCAACGGTCAGTCGACCTTGCTTTAAGTGTAGAAACTCCTTTTTCTTGGCATCTAGGTATGCCTCCGATATAAACTTCCTCTTGAACTCATTCACAAAGAAATCCCATGTTCTCTGTTCCGGTGAAACTCGTTGGTGAACTGTGTCCCACCATATATATGCTTCTTCCACTAATAAGGAAGTAGCACATATCACTCGCTCTTCTGGCGTACACTGTAACTGATCTAAGGCTCGTATTGTTCCTTCCAGCCAATACTCGACTGTTGAAGAATCATCGTCCCTTCGAGCCTTAAACTCCTTCGCACCATACTTTCTTATCTTTTCTATTGGGGGTTTCCTTTCCCCTCCTACAGCAGGTACTAGTACGGGTGCTGGCGCTGGGGGTGGTGTTGGGGCAACGCCGGCTATCTGCCGAAATACGGCAGCCATTTGTTGCAACATTTCATTGGGAATAGGAGCATCAGCGGGTGGTTGCTCCGACGCTGATGTCTCAGATACACGCATTTCTACAACTCGGGAGGCCTGAGACTCGACCTCCTCCTCTATATCACGCTGCGCTGCTTGCGACATCTAAAGAGTAAACATATACCATCCCATCATTATTAACGACCCAGACCAACAGCATTATCTTACCCTAGGTGGCATGTATATAAATATAAAATTCTTAATTAACACATATACAACACAACTTTTATTTATTTCCAAACACAAAGTTTTACAATATTAGGAAGCCCTTATATACATTGCAAAATTTAGGACTCCTCACTATTATATCACCATATTATACTACCATACAATATTTACATGATACCTTTATCTCACATATATATAACTAAAAGAACCACCAAACACAATACATCTCAAGACTCAATGAGTAGGTGCCCTAGGTGAAGTGGCACTGTCTGAAAAATATTCTACTATCTCGGGATCAAAATTGGGGTCATGTGATGCTTCACTAGGTAAGTACTGGCCTAGCTCTTGAACCCTCTCCTGTAAAGTTTGAATCTCTTGATGTGCTATCTCGAGGCTTCTACCGACACTATCCAACTCCGCTCTATAACTAAGCCTATCTTCTTTTAACATCTGCACATCATCTATCAAGGAGGAAATCATCTCATCTTTTATTCTCAAGTCTTCACGATCTTGTATACTTCTATCGGCCAAAATTTCTATAGTCTCATCTTGCTCCTGCGCTAGCTGTCTCAACCTCTCTACTTCTATCCTTAGCTCCCTCACCTCCTCGTTTAGGTCACCCATTATTACTCCTGGATAAGTTGAATAACATAACTAACAATGACACACACATGTATAGTTATATAATTAAAACCCCTATTCTAACCCTATGTGTCATACATTTAAGGTTTAGTTTGACTAACTACCCAGAACCGGCTAAACCTTTGCTCTGATACCACTAATTGTAACACCCCTTCCCAACCTACATGTGTAAGTCGAGTAGAGGCGCCACACTATCCTAATGTTGCTACCAATTTACTTAGTCAAATTTTAATTCTGATTTTTACAGAAATTTTGCCATAGTTCCGCCTAGAAATTTGGATCCCAAGTGTCGACAAAACTTGTTTTTCTGATTTTTTTTAAAACATTTTACACAGACCAATATAATTACCATCAAATTTAATGTACTCCCAATGAATCCACCTTATACCCTCAACTACAAACCTGCACGAAGAGTTCACACTTCTAATATAACATAAAGTAAAGATTTATGATTATTACATACTACTAACATACAATTATAACATAGAAAATCTCTTTTATATTTATTCATATACATGCCACAACTAGCTAACTCATAATGGAACTAAAAGATCTACCCCTGAGATTTGCTGTGGTCTGGTCGTTGCTTTCCCAAGATTTATCTACTGCTCCGAACCTACGAGTCAAGGAAAACTTAACTCGCTGAGCAATGTCGCTCAGTGGGTACTTTACCAATAAAATACAAGTAACATATGAAAACATTTGGAAAATATGAAATAATTAAATCATAAATCAACCAACCTTAAACCAATAGAAATTTTGATACATTCAGTGTGATATGCTTTCAATAATGTAAAATCATAATTCAACTCATTTGCATTTCATAGTTTAACGAAAAATATGTCTTTGGTTCAGACTCTACTGGTATATAGGGAACCATAGTGATAAGGCAGTGGCCCTCACCACTGTAACATAGGTGGCCCTCACCACCGATATCAGATCACAGGAATGGCCCTCACCATCCTGGTTCTAACCAATGGGCCTCCCCATTGGCTTCAGTGGCCTCACCACTGAATAACATATCATATCACAATAATGAGCAGTACTGCATGCGTTAGTATAGTGCACCATACCCTTATCTACCACTCCCACTATCCAGTAGAGCATAAAGGTTAAAATGATTCAATTTAAGTTTCAAACTTCATTTTGGAATGATTCGAAAAATCATTTTAATTTCCGTCACGCATTGCCATTTATGCCGCGCACCACATTCTTTGGTCAAACCGTTACTCTTTTTCACATATTTAACATCCACAATAAACATATCAAATATTTCAAAGCATTCCTCAAAGGATCACAAATTGACCAAATGAATAGTATTGCGGCGAGAAAAATCGGCAACGCAAAATGGCATGACCAAATGAATAGTAAAATCTGGATTTTCGTCAAAATTTCAGTCCACCTCAATCATGCATTTGACCAAGTAAATGATCTTATTTTTGGCTGAAATTTTACAGAAAACTTATTTCATATGTTGACTAATTGCATGTAAAATTTCGTTGAAAAATTCCTTCGTTTTCTGCCTCAAACAATTTCCACAAAAAGGTCCAGAAAGCTGTCTTTTTGGGACCATTTCGGCCCAAACACATGAAATGCATAGGATAGTTTATTTTTCTTTTGCAAATCAATATTAAGGCTTCTTTAATGGTAAAGTGAAGATTCAAATACTTCCCTTTGACAACTTTTGCATGTTTAACTCAAATCAATATATTTAAGCATCAACAACAAAACTTTCATAAACCAAAGTTTGTAAAGCATCAAACCAAAATTAATTATTCAAAGGTAAAGTACCAAACCTTATTTCTTTAATTCCTCTTGGCTTTTCTTTCTTCTCCTTCTTTAATTCTTTATTTCTCCTTCAATCAATTCAAGATACAACATAAACCTTAGAATTTCAAAATAATAAATTATCCTCTATTTCTTTTCCAACCGAAACCCCTAATCCAACCTTATTAATCTTTCTATATCTTGGTTCTTCCATTTAATCAATTAATCTTATTATTATTATTATTATTTTTCAATTCCATATAAGACTCTAATTCCCAATCTTCCAATATATATATATAACTACCTAAAACTAATACTAAAATTAAAGTCTACACACTTAAAAACCTTAGAACTTACCTTAAAAATCAAAGTTTGGAAAAACTTGGAAGTCCCTTGGTATTTTCTTTTGTTGGCCGAATTTGGTGAGTGGAAAAGAGAGAATTTGCTCTTCATATCACCTATATTTATATACAAAGGAAGTGATGATCACCTTGACCATTTGTCCACTTTTTCTCTTTCTTCATTTATTACACATTTATTACATATGCTAAATGTTCTCTTTTGATTGGCCAACCTTTGATTTTTATAACTTCCTTTTTCCTTTACTTCTTTCCACTTGTCTCTCTTCCCATTGGATCTCATAAAGTTGTCCCGGGTTACTCATCCGGTCCCGACACGAAACCGGGCCCACATTACGTTCCAGCGATTAATCGATCATATCTTTTAAACCGTATAGCTCCACGAGTCAAACTATATATGGTTTTGATCCTCTCGACCTCTACTTTCTATTTATAAGATCTATTTTAGGTTTCTAAGTCATTTTGAAAAATTACCGATAAGCCCTCAACTTTTTACAAAATTCCCTTTTGGTCCTATTTTTGCTCGGGTTTTCTCCGGCTTCGTTTCTACTGACAATCGTTTCATATTTAACTTCTCGCCATTCTCTACGTACTCACGTCTTTATTTCCTACCCTAAATTCATGTATAACTTTAATTGGTAATGACCAAAATGCCCTTAGTCAACATTTCTTCATTTTTCTTTAACGGGACATTTCCTGGAAAAACCGTTACACGTCGTTGCTATCCGATTTTTCTCTACATTCCATTTTTGGAATCTGTTATATGCACTATTAAGAACATCCGGTGCAACTTTCTTTGAAATTACATCTACGTCCCCAACTTTATTAAAAATTACAATTAGATCCCTTTTGTCATACAACCTTATCTAGGGCTGTTATCAAGAATTATCTTCTCCTTTTCCCTACTCTCGCTATGCACGTGTCTACACTGCATAAATGCAGTAGGCGGATGTGACAGGATTAAAATTAAATTAAGAGGTTTATTATAGATAGATTTCTCACTTGAAAAGAGTAACTAATGGTTCATGCCAAAAACAAGCCCATGATTAATTATTCTTAGTATAAACTATGCTCACAATTGATTTTTGGTATTTCTTAATTGACCTAAATAATTTGCAAGCTCTTTGTAAGAAAAGGTTGGGTGAAAATAATTTTGTTTCTAAACCCATTGTAAAAAGATTTTAGAAAAAACATATTTTGGGCTTAGTATTTGGGCCATGAGCAAAAGAATTTTTGATTTGTTTTTAGAAAAGTTTTATGTCCAAAGACCTTGAAAAGTTTTGAAAATAGCTTTGGTCTTTTGGACTTTAAAGAAAAATTTATTTTGAGCTTACAATATACTTAGGTCATATTAGAAAAAGAACAAACCAAATAAGCCATGATTTAAGCCAAGATAAATTAACCATAGTCAAACAACATGCATTTAGGGTAAAACCTAAGGAAAGTAACTAGGCCAACTACATGAGCTTTAGTCTTTGGGTAAAAGGCTTAGGTTCCCATAGCAAGTATATACCAAATGGTACGAGGCTAAGAGTGGTTATGCCATGCTCGATCTCCGTACCTTGTGTGAAAGTATGGTATCCCTTACATAACACAACACTGGTAACACGAGCGTCCTAACTCACGCACACGATGCAATCTAATATGATGCAATGGATAATATCATTATAAGAAAGAATAGAATAATATAAAGACCAATAGAATCAACTTCTCTTATCCCCAGTGGAGTCGCCACTGTGAGCGGGAATTTTCACCCCCACTCCCGGTGGAATGGTTCTTGCGACTTCGGCACTGTTTAGGCTCCGGGCCTTAGAGAACACGGACCTAAGTCCGGAGAAAATGGAGTCGCCACCCGGAGGGGCCGAGAAAAAGAAAGGGGTGGATGACTCGATTCCTAAGGAATCCCCAACCTCCTAATGGGTTTGGAAAGTTTGGTGCGTGTGGGGAAGGTGAGAAATGGCCCAGCACCCCCACAACGCCCGGTTCATTGGAACTGGTCTCCTTTACAGGTCTTAATATTATAAAACTCTTAAATATAACAATATTATCCATATTACGCACAATAATTAAAATAAAGCATCGATATATTGAAAACCAAAACAATGTCCAAGCAAAACAAATAAATGGACACCCATCTGAAGATGGAAACATGTCCTTACATAATCCATGCCTAAATAGGACACCCACCGAAAGGTAGAAACATGTCCTTTACATTGGTTCTAAAATAGAACATCAATTTAAATTACATGATATTTAACTAGTGAGGTACCCACCAAGTGGAAACATACCTCTTACAACATTTGGAAATCTAAATAAATCGATAAAAGTAAATAACCATTCATCATAAATAAATCATTCATCAAATATATCAATCAAAATATAAAATAAACATCCATCCATGATAAACTAAATAAACCAAGCATTGAACTAAAAAAAATTAAAGCATATAAAACAAATCAAAGCATAATCAAATGTAAAATTGAATAAAGCAAATAAAGATTCAAATTAGGGCTACTATTTCTATTTAAGATTCTTTATTTAATGTGTTTAGGGTTTTAGAATTTATGGGTTTAAGCTACTGTGAGTTTTAAAAGAATTAAAATGGATTAAAGTTTTATAATTTAAGAGTTTGATAAAGTTCTTTGATTAACCAAATTTAGTGTTTGAGAAGCAAAATCATGAAAGTAGGGTTTGAATACTTTAAAATATTTAGATTTATGATTTACGTTATTGGATCATTATTTTGTATTTACCATATTGAATTTCAATATTTAGGTTTATAAGATTTTATGGTTTAAAGATTAGGGTTTAGAAAAATTAGGGCTTAATGGTTTTAAGGGAATTAGGGTTTAAGAAAACTAGGGTTTAGGTTTAGCTAGTTTGGGGATTACTGTTTTGGTTTTGAAGTTGAATTAGGTTTTAGTGTTTTTGGAGAATATATTTTATTTTAGAATTTGGAAAAACAATTTATAGTTTTATGAAGTTTTATGAAAATAAACAAAATGATTTAAAGTTTATAGAAACAAATTGTTATCTAATATGATGCGGGTGAAATGGCTTCCGTCGCCGATTTTTCTTTTTATTTATTTTTTATTAATAAAAATTAGATACTAAAGCAAATATTATTTAATTAAGATAACAAAAATTATTTTGGACTAATTAAAATATATTGTACAACACAAAAATTATTTTGGACTGATTAAAATATATTGGACTAGACTGGGTCAAAAATTAAGGGTCTACAGACTGTTACTGAAGTGTGAGTCACTTACCATGAGACCCATATTGTCAGTGCTACTCTGCATTACATGTATATACTTTTGTTCTAATGTTTTTTTGGATATGTACATTATAAACCATTTGTAAATATGTTTAAATTACATAGTTTGTAATGTTTTGTAAATATATATAGTTGTATATTATTTATATGTGTTAAATGATTGGTTATGAGATGGAGAAATAGTGAGTTTGTGAAATTATAAATTGGCAGTATAGTTTCTAATTCAGATTGAGTTATGTTGATTTTGGGATTTATTGAAATTATAAACAAAATGTTGACGAAATTTTTCTAGATAATTTTATATAAATTAATTAAGTTATATTTTAACTACATTCATTTAATTGCTATATACATAATGATTATTTATATGTTATTATACCTATAATATCTACATTTTTATAATATTGTATTTTTATATTAAATGAGAGCATTTCTATAGTTAATTACTATAACACTCTTATATTTTATATATGTATTTTACACATACAAGGTATATGTATTGTATGTACATAGGGTATAAGGGTGTTACACTTATCATACAAGGTCTTAAGAAATTCAAAATCGAGTATCCCAGCATCAAATGTGGTTAATAAAGTATATTTCATACCAAGTGCATCGGCTACCACATTCTATTTTCCATTCTTATACCTAATCGCAAATGGAAAGGATTCTATGAATTCAACCCATTTAGCATGTCTCTTGTTTAACTTACCTTAACCTTGGATAAACTTCAAAGATTGATGATCAATATTAATATCAAATTCCTTAGGCCAAAGGTAGTGTTTCCAATGTTCTAATTCTCTCACCAATGTATATAGCTCCTTGTCATATGTTGGATAATTTAGTGTTGCATCATTGAGCTTTTTACTAAAGTAAGTTATTGGCTTCTTAACAACTCCTATACATATACCTAAAGCATCACACTCAATTTCAAAAGTTTTAGTAAAATTAGGTAAAGATAAAACATGTGTATTTCATAATTTTTCCTTCAAGAGTGAAAAAGCATTATCTTGTTCTACACCCCAAACAAAAGATTAAATTTTCTTAATTACAACAACTAAAGGTGCAGTTATTGTACTAAAATCTTGGATAAATCTTCTATAAAAGCTAAGCAATCTATGGAAACTTCTAACCTCACAAATAGATTTAGGGGTTGGCTGATTCTTAATTGCACTAACTCTTTGCTCATCAACTTCAACACCATCTTTAATTTTTAAAAAATCCTAAGAAAACAACCTTATCTATACAAAAACAACACTTTTCCACAAAGTAATGTATCATCAGCATAGAACAAATGCAATAATTTTGGGCTCCTTTAGCTAACGATAAACCCTAGAGGTTTTTAGATGTTATAGCATGTTGTAGCTGATAAGATAAAGCATTGGATGCAAATAAGAATAACTATAGTGATAGAGGGTCTCCTTGTCTAAGGCCCTTAGTGGGTTGGAAGGTTTCAATAATTTCTCCATTGACCCTCAGGTTAAAAGAGACAGTAGAGATGCATTGCATAATTAATTCCACTGCATGTTGTTGGAATCCCATAACATCAAAAACTCCTTTTAAGAAATCCCATTCAATTTTATCATAAGCCTTATGCATTTCTACTTTAATCACCATTTGAGGGTTCTTTTTATATTGATTAGTCTTTAGTTTGTGGAAAATTTCATGTGACAACAATATATAATCGTGAATTATTCTACCAGGAACAAAGGCATCTTGATAAGGGCTAATAAATCTATTTAAGAAAGGATTAATAAGGTTTGCCATGATTTTAGGTATGATTTTGTAAATAAAATTGCAAACATAAATCGGTCTAAACCAAAAAGAGACTTCAAGTGATTGTACCTTGTGAATCAGGACTAAATTAGTCTTATTAAATGAGCTGGGCATGTGACCTGATTGAAAGAATCCCCTAAATGCTATCAAAATGTGCATCTTCACAATGTTCCAAAATCTTTGAAAGAAAAAAACCAAGGAACCCATCTAGTCCTAAAGCTTTGTAAGGTCCCAATGGCATATTCCTTCATATATCTCCTCTTTTGAAAGGACATTGATCATATTAGTATTAAGCTGATCCTCTGTTATATTGGGATAATGACTGTTACTTGATGGATCAATGTTCAATTATTGGATAGTTCAAACTAGTATAGAAGTTTGAAATAAGTTGTAATTTCCCTTTTGATACTGGCTTCATCATCTAATCATTCCCTCTGTGAGCTCTGGATTTTATTGAGATGGTTGGTTAGTCTTTTATAGATGGTAGTAGTGTAGAAGAACTTAATGTCACAATCTCTAACTTGAAACCACTTAATTATGGACCAATGGAACCATAATTTTTCCTTATGAACCCATTGTTCCTCTAACTCCTTTGCCCGATTTACTTCTTTTGATCTAAAGTCACTGGCTGCTTGATCTTGGTATAACTCTTCCAGCTCCTTTTTCAATTGATTAATTCTTTCTTTTGTATTAAAATTTCTTAGCCAAACTATTGGCTTGACACTCTATTTTGATCTTAGGAAATCAAATTAAATAGGTCTAAAGTTTGTACCAAGTTATATTTTGTAGGACTTTAATTTTTAAAGAAAATTCAAATAGCCAACTCAGACCAAAGAGAGGTCCCGACTGAACATAATGTTGATTAAAACAAACAACTTTAGATAAAGAAGCTCACAGTGACCAGTACTCTCAGTTTTTTAGAGCATTAAGTTCAGTCCGACTGGACCAATTTTTGGTACGATCAGACTAAGTCTTAGCTGCCAGGAATGAGCATGAGAAAAGTGGACAAAGCCCGAGCTAAAACATCTAGTAGAGTTCATTATCAATATCACTCCCATATTGTGAATGGACCATCTATCACTACTGGACCCTGAAGAAGTCCGACCATACCAAGATCAGGTTGATAGGAGCATGATTATTCCTAGAATGAGCTGACAAGAGCACATTCATTCTGAGAATGAGCTAACCGGACTTGATATTAGTCTGACCATACCAAGCCTGAGCTAAAACCATAGAACCTCTAGTAGAGCTCATGGTTACTAGTACTCTGAAAACTTCAGCATATTATGCCTGGTGAGACCGAACCTAATGCAATCCGATAAGACCAAGCCAATGCTAAAAATCCAATAAAGTTCTAATAGAGTTCATGGTTACTGGTACTCCCAAAATCTCAGCATACCATGATTGGACCGGCCGGACCAATTTCTATCGTACCAGTGAAATGGGATTCAAAAATTATAGTCATTACTTATCCACTTAATTAGTGGATGCCACATATATTAGCCGTTGAAGAATTTTTGTCAGAAAAATAGATAGCATGACCAAACTATCTCAGATCCAATCAGACCTAGCACGAGCAGACCGGACCAAAGGCAGTCCAACCATAAACTAAATTGCTCTAAAAAGTGACTAAAGTGGGAGACAAGAATCAAACATATTGGCACCCACTTTAAATGGCCATATGAAGTCTTGAAGGCTATAAATACCACAAAAAACCTCATTTTTCAAGAGAAGATTGATAGTAATTGCTAAGATTAACAACCTTTATTTATTTGCATCAAAATTTCTATTTGTATTTTTTAGTGTTAGGTGTGAGCATTAAACACCATTGTAAGATTGAATGTTAGCTTTGAAACACTTAGATTTTAGAGTAAGCATGGAAAAACTCTTGTTGGGTTGTGAGGAAGTTACTCAAACCTTGTAAAAAGTTCAGTGTGAGCTTGTGAAAACACCAAGTTAGAGTTGAGCTTGTAAAAACTCAAGATTAGTAGAACCTTAGCAAGTTGTTAAGGAAGTGCACGTAGGATTGAGGTAATCTAAACCACTATAAACTCTTTGAGTTTGTTCTTCTCTACTATACTCCTTTCTTGCTCTGTTTTTCTATAAATTTTCAATTTGCCATCACTTCTTCAAAATAACCAATTCCCCCCCCCCCCTTTGGTTGCCATCTTATGACAACAATTAGTATCAGAGACTCAAAATTTTAAGGAACTTTATTGTGAAATTTGATCCACCATGGCAGTCACTCCTCCATCTAACACTAATACTTCAACATCTTCATCTACCTCCATAACTCAATCTCTCATGAAAATCTCAATTCTTATCTTAGACCTTACTTCAATGGAATTGATTGTTCTTATTAGAAACACAAAATGTATTTTTTCCTTGATAGTGAGGGAATTGAGCTTTGGAAATATGTATAAACTAAGTAGAATCCTCCTACTCATGAAGTTGATGGTGCTCAAGTTTCTCTTTCTAGGGCACAATATACCAATGCTTAAGAAAGGTCTCTTTATAAGAATAATAGGGCATCCTCCATCTTGGTGGACTCTATGTCTAGAGAAGAAGGTGGAAGAGTTCAAAATCTTTTTTGTGCACATAGCATTTAGAAAACTCTTAAGAATTATCATAAGGGTACCACCCAAGTGAGGTTCGCCAAGACACAAATGCTTGTATATGAGTATGAACTCTTTAAGACGAAGCCCAATGAAAATATTATTGAAATGACAAATCACTTACTTGCTAATGTCAACGACTTGAGGAAATATGGAAAAGTCTATGATCAAGGTGATGTCAATAGCAAAATATTGAGAGCACTTGGAGCCAAGAAAAGCTTTGAATTAAAGGTTTCTTCAATTGAAGAAGCTCATTATCTTAGTACACTATGAACCAATGAGTTAGTTGGAAAACCCCTTACCTTTGAATTATATACCGAAAAGGAAGATGACAAAGGTAAGAAGGATAAGAGAAAAGTAATAGCTCTCAAAGCAATCAAAGAAGTTGAAAGCTCAAGTGAAGAAGATAGTGATGATGATGAAGAAATGGCCATACTATCTAGAAGAGTAAGTGACTGGAAAAGAAAGAGGAGATTACAAGCAAATAAAGCTAATCCTTTCAAATCATCTTTCAAAGAAAAGGAGAAAAAGAATGAAATAAAATGCTATAAATGTGGCAAGATGAGTCACATCAAACTGGATTGTTTCAAATGAAGAATAAGAAGAAATGGGATAAGGAAAAGAAGAAGTCTTTAAAAGCCATGTGGGATTATGACTCTTCAAGTGAAGAAGAAGAGAAGAAAGATGGCTATTGGAGAGAAAGATGATCAAATTGATGAGGTAGATACTAAATCTTTAAACTCTAATGCATATAGCGATGATGTTGATGATGCTTTAGATGATAGTGATTTAGTGTAGCATATGAACCTAAGATTCCAAAAATATTTTTCTAAGATGAAGTTCTATAAAGAAAAATGCTCTAATCTAGAAAAGGATTTTGTTTCTTTGAAAAATTCTACCTTAGAACTAAATATCTCATATGAATAATTATTGAAATCCATTGATGAAATGTCTAAAAGCTCACATAACTTAGAAAAGGTAATTAAGGATAACAAAATTTTGAAGGATGAAATAAAAGAATCTATTTTAAAATTTTACAAAGGACAAGAGGCCTTAGATACATTAGTTAATAATCAAAGATCACCTTCCTTAAAATATGGCTTAGGGTTCAGTGACTCTTCTACTACTACATTCAATGCACTAATATTTCTTAAAGCCTCTACAATTCAAACTTCTAGTGTTGAAGTTGTAAAGAATACAAATGCACACACTAAGCCTAAAAATCCTAAAAAGACTACTCAAGGCTCACTAGGCTATAGAACTAAGGTTTCAAGAGCAAATTATGCATACATGTACACAAGGCAAGAACACAAGTATAAGTTTGCACATAAATAATTTTATCCCATACATACTTGTGATTGTTAACTTAATTCTTCAAAGTTTAATAAGGGAATGCAAAGAGATAAACCTTTACATCAATGCCATTATTGCGTGAAATTTGGTCATAAAAGTGCATTGTTACATTAGGAAGTCTCACCTCAAATTAGAGGATCCTTCTACATCTAACACCTAAGGAACCAAGTTCATTTTGGGTATCTAAAAGAAGATAAACCTTATTATCTTATTGGTATGTCTAAAGTCTACTATCAATGAAAGTATTTGGCTTGTAGATAGTGAATGCTCAAGGCACATGACCAGTAATACAAAACTTTTCAAAACTCTTACTTACAAGTAAGGAGGTTGTGACATTTGGAAACAATTTTAAAGGCTAAATTATAGGTATTGATTCTATTGGTATGCTTAATAAAAATTTAATTAATGATGTGTGGCTAGTTGAAGGATTGAAACATAATCTTCTTAGTGTTGGTCAATTGTGTGACAAAGGATATAATGTTAATTTTAACTCTAAGGGTGCAAAATTACCTTATCAACTGGTGAGCTTGCATTCGAAAAAGGTAAAATTGGTAAAACTTATATAATTGATCTATACTATAATAATGCTTTTGAATGTTTGATCGCTATTAGTAATGATTCTTGGCTTTGGTATAGAAGATTAAGACATGCTAATATGGATCAATTACAATGTCTTAGCAAAGAAGAACTTGTAGATGGACTTCCCAAAATGAAATTTAATAAAGATAAAATATATGAACCTTGTCAATTTAGAAAACAACATAAGAGTTCTTTTAAAACAAAGAATATTATAAGTTCATCTAGACCTTTAGAACTAATTCATTTCGATTTATTTTGTCCTAATAGAATTGCTAGTCTAGGAGGCAAGTTGTATGCATTTGTACTTGTTAATGATTACTCAAGGTTTACATGGGTTAATTTCTTAGCTTAAAAGAATGAAGCTTTTAACCATTTCAAAATTTTTGCAAAAAGAGTTCAAATGAGAAAAGGATATATGATCACATCTATTAGAAGTGATCATAGCAAAGAATTTGAAAATGAGAACTTTGAAAAATCTTTATAATGAGCTTGGAATTTCACATAATTTTTCAGCTCCTAGAACACCACAACAAAGTAGTATGTTTGAGAGAAAAAATAGAACATTGGTGGAAATTGCTAGAACAATGCTCAATGAGTATAATTTACCTTCTTACTTTTAGGTGGAGGTCGTTAATACGGAATGTTATATTTCAAATCGAGTCCTCAAAAGACCTTTAATGAATAAAACCTTTTATGAGCTATGCAATGGAAGAAAATCCAAAATTTCATACCTTAGAGTATTTAGATGCAAATATTTTCTATTAAACACCATGGACAACCTTGGAAAATTCTCATCCAAGTAAGATAAAGTTGTGTTCTTATGCTATTCATTTACTAGTAAAACATATAGAGTATTTAATAGGAGAACTCTTGTTGTTGAAGAATTAATGCATGTTATCTTTGATGAATCTTCTAAGCTTGATCAAGACAAAGGTAGTGCTCTTGATGATTTTGTAGGTACATTTGGAGAACATGGGACAAAAGATGTTCCAAAGGAAAACAATGATGAGCTGTAACAAATAGTGGAACAAGAAGAACTTAAGATAGATGAAACTCAAAAAGATTGGCATTATCAAAAGGATCATCCAAAATAACTCATCATTGGTTATACTTCAAAAGGAGTAACTACTGGATCAAAATCTAAACATTTAGATTCTAATATTACTTTTTTTTTTCAAATAGAGCCAATGACTATTGAGGAGGCTCTTAGTGATGAATGTTGGGTGATTACAATGCAAGATGAACTCAACCAATTTGAAAGAAATAAAGTATGGGAACTTGTTCCTAAACCCAAGGATCATATAATTATTGGTTGCAAATGGGGTATATAGGAATAAGCTTAATGAATATGGTCTCATCACTAGAAACAAAGCTAAATTGGTAGCCAAAATAACTAAGAGAAAGGCATTAATTATGATGAGACTTTTTCCCCATAACAAGTTAGAAGCAATTAGAATATTGCTTGCATTTGCATGTCATATGAATTTTAAACTTTTCAAATGGACATCAAAAGTGTATTTTTTAATGGCTTTATTAATGAAGAGTCTATGTTGAAAAACCTCCTAGTTTTAAAGACTATAAATTTTCAAATCATGTTTGTAAATTAACTAAGGCAACATATGGATTGAAACAAGCTCTAAGAGCTTGTTATGATAGACTTAGTGCATATTTATTAGAAAATGGTTTTTCTAAAGACAAGGTTGACCTTACACTTTTTGTTAAAAAGATATTTCACAATGTTCTAGTTATGCAAATTTATATTGATGACATTATATTTGGTGCTACTAATGAATCTTTATGGCAAGAATTTGCCTCTTGTATGACTAGAAAATTTGAAATAAGCATGATGGGAGAACTCATATTTTTTCTTGGCCTACAAATTAAGCAATGCAAGGATGGAATTTTCATCAACCAATCAAAATATATAAAGGAACTTCTCAAAAAATTTAGCATCGATGATTGTAAGGAATGTAAAACTCCAATGCGTACATCCTTAAAGATGGACAAAGATGAAGTTGGTAAGAAAATAGATGAGAAGAAATATCGAGACATTATTGGATCCTTACTTTACTTAACTGCCTCTAGACTTGATAAATGTATAGTATTTACTTGTGTGCTAGATTTCAATCATGCCGTAAAGAATCACATCTGAATGCTACTAAAAGAATGTATTTAGGACTTTGGTATCCTAGAAATACAACACTTGATAATTTAGGATTTTCAGATGCAGATTTTGCTGGTAGCATGTTGGATAGGAAAAGCACAACCGGTGCATGCCATTTCCTTGGTAATTGCCAAGTTTCTTGGTTTAGCAAAAAATAAGTGTTGGTTGCTCTTTCTATCACAGAAGCATAATATGTTGCGGCTTACTTTTGTTGCACACAAGTCTTATGTATGAAGCAATAATTACTAGATTATGGTAGGATTTTTTTTTATCACATTCCCATTAAGTGTGATAACACTAGTGCCATTAATCTATCCAAAAATCAATCAAGTATTCTATGTCAAAACATATAAATATTAGGCATTATTTCTTGAGAGACAATGTGCAAAACCAAAATGTTGTTTTAAAGTTTATAGACACTCAAAATCAACTTGTTGATATCTTTATAAAACCCTTGAATGAAGAAAGATTAAATTTTATAAAACAACACATAGGAATGAAAGATGGAAATACTTTAAATTGAAATACATCTTGTTGATTGATTTGAATGTGCATATCAATGATGGAATTAGAATTGCTTAAAAATGTATACATTTTACATGACCTAATTCCTCATTCATATCTATTTTGATCATACATTAAGGCCACAAATTGAGATCTGATATGTAATATCCCAAAGTATACCCTAAAAGTTTTGGAATTTTTGTTGTATTTGGATTTAATGTATATGTTTAATGGAAAGAGAAAAGAAGATAAATTAATTAAAAGGAAATATTATAAGAGATAGATGTATATGAAGGATGATATGTATATATGGTATTTGAAAAATATGGGAAATATAAATACAATATATAAGACATATACATATATCAACATATACATCACATATACATGATGCATATATTGGTGTAGGAAAAGTAAGTGTATATAATTAATTAATTAATTAATAATAATAATAATAATAATAATAATAATAATAATGACAAGAGAAAAAGAATAAAAGAAAGTCAAAGGGAAGAATAAATCTTGTGGTGGAGAATTTTAGAGATATTTAATTATATTATTATTATATATATTTATAAGATAAGTTTGAAAGGGAAAAGAGAGGATTTTCTTTATTTTCTTTCTTTCTTCTTCTTTTTCTTCTTAAAAGAGAGAGAGAGAGAGAGAGAGAGAGAGAGAGAGAGAGAGAGAGAGAGAGGTGATTTTGTTGGCTTATACATCAAATTCTTAAGGGTTTTGAGAGATTTGAAGGTGGATATTGAAGATTTGGCAAAATATTCAAGTAAGTATTCATTTCCTTGTATTGATTTCTATTGATTGAGCTTATATTTGAATTGGTTAGTGTGTGAAGATGATGATAATGAAAGATTGAGCTATATAGATATGTTGAAGTTATATAAGTGTTAGATTAATTGGTAATTGATGTATGTTATGAGTTTGATCAATTATTATCTTGGATTTTCTATATGTTTGTGTTTATTGAAGTTAAAAACATAGAATACATGAGTTTGGTCCGAAACAGAGGCAAAATGGATGCCACGGTCGTGGCAAATGAGTGCCACGGTCGTGGCAAGTGAGGGACACGTGACACGACCGTAGGGGTTTAGAGAAAAGTGGGCAGATTCGGTTGCTAACCTACGACCGTGGGGTTGTGAGGCCATGACCGTGGGGACTTAGATAAGGGTTTTGGTTTGTAATTTGTGATCTATTGGTCTATTATGAGACTAATAGGTGAATAATTGTATTGGAATTCATGTGTATTTGTAAATAAGTGTGTATTATTCCTTTTGGATTAGGTTGTGAAGAGGTTGAGTTGCCCTAATCCATATAGTGAAGAATTCTTGGAAGAGGAAGTTTATAGATTGATGTGAGTTGCTCTTGAGGTAAGTACAAATTTACATGGATGCATTCTTGTACATGATTTTGAGACTTAACACATTTGGTTATAAATGTGTTAAGTAATTTATTATATTGTTATTACTATTTGATTAATGTTATGATTTGTATAATGTGAAAGATATGATGATCATTCAAAAGGTATGTGCAATGCAATTGGTTATGATAAATACTTTAATGATGAATTGCTTTAATGTGAATTGAGAAATGATGAGATGTGATGCCATTGTGATTGGCTATAATGATTCAAATGAAATAAATGGGGCATGTTTGCCTAGATGATGATGAATGTCCAATGCAATTGGTTATGTATACTCTATTGATGAGATGTGAAGCCATTGTTGTTGGCTATAGTGATGCAAATGAGATGATTGAGGCATGGATGCCTAAATGATGATAAGAAAAATGAGAATGAAATTGATAATAAAATAATAAATGAATTGTGTGTCTAATATGTTATTCAATTTTCAGAGTTCTAAGTTTGGCGGCATGCCTATGAATTGCTGGATAGGTGAAAAGACCGGGTCGTAAGCCGAGTCCAGCTGATAAATGTAATGTTTTTGGGGTGAAAAGACTGGGTCGTAAGCCTCAAAAACAAATCCTTGAAGCTAGATTGAGTGAAAAGACTAGGTCGTAAGCTCAAATCTAGTTGGATTATCCATGGATAAATATATGTATCGCCTACGGGCTTGATGATTGTGATTATGAACCAAAGCAGTAACTCTGAACTTTGAATAACATATTAGTGTCTTTTGGGCCCATGCTTGTCTTTGTTTCAATGTGATTTATGAATGGTGAAACAATTGAATAAAGTAATGGAATGTAATGTTATGAAGTATGTTATGATTACAATACATAAGTAAATTATTGAAAAGAAATATGGCCTGAGATGCTATGTTGAAAGATGAGATTATGAAAGTATAATATGACATGTAATATGTATATGGATGTGGACATTGTGAGTATTAGTTTATGAATGTTCTAATAAGTTATGGAATTGTGGTTTATGTTAATGATATATGTATATATGTATATAATTATGAGATTAGTAGAACATATAAAAAGTGTAATTGAAATGGGAAAACATGATAAGAAAATATTGATACATGAAGTTAATATATGAGTATTATTTTATGTATTGTATGTTTATAATGTTTATTTGTACTACTAAGCTTTCGAGCTTAGCGCGGTTGTGTAAATCGCGCAGGTGAGTAGGTGGTTGATCTGAAGTCAAGTCATTATGCCACGAGAAGGGTAAGAGAATTTCGAGACCAACTAGAAGGTGGTGCATACATGTATAATTTAATTATGTTGTATTTTGATAAAAATGTATTCATATGTATAAGTGAATTTTGGTAAAAACAAGATTATTATATATATGTAATATCATCAAAAGTATAATGAGTTTGTAAATGTTCTTTAAATAAAATGTATTATGGTTTGGAACTAGAGTGAAGGTTTTTAATCTTAAATGAAAAGTGACATTCTTATACTTTATATACGTACTGCATGTATACAAGGTATATGTATAGTACCTATATAGAGTATGGGGGTGTTACATGATAAGAGTATTTTTATACTTGTTTTTATTATGATTTCTATGTGTTTTTAGTAAATGTTTCATTTGATTTTGGTTTAAAGTTTGTTTTAAGTGTTTGTTTTAGGTCAAAGTGCAAAAACTCCCTTGGATGATCAAAGCAATGAAGAAAGAGCATGAATCAAGCAAGACATGGCCAAGCCAAAGCAAGCTTGGCTGTGTCCCTCAAAATTACTTCAAGGCAGTAGATGACACGTCCAAGAGACACGGCCAAGCCTCTGGCAGTGTCTCACCCAAAGAGCAAAAAATCAAAGAGACCAAGAAAGGAAAGAAAATTTGGCAGAAGAAGACACTGGTAAGTGACATGGCCACAAGCTTGGTCGTGTCCCATCTAAGCCAAAGAACCAAGAAAGGAAAGAAATGAACTAGAAGCCAACACACTCAGGTGACACGCCCAAGCCAGGCTTGGCCGTGTCATCCTTGAAAACAAAGAAAGCAAGTTGATGAAGCTAGAAGCAGAAAGGGACACACCCACATGACACGGCCAAGCCACTGGCCTTGTCACATGACACGGCCAGGAGCTTGCCGTGTCACCTAGAAGAAAACAAGGAAAGAAAGAGCAGAAGGTGACACGGCCAGCAAGTTTGGCCGTGTCACCTAGGGCAACTTTGAAATGTTCAAATTTTTCTATAGACAAGTGGGGAACAAAGACTAGTTTTAGTCAAAAGTAATATTAGACAAAAGAAAAGCTTGCCTAATTTGAGGAAAAGAAAGATTGAACAAAGGGAATCTGGGAGATAAGGTGAGTTGGAAGTGAGTTAGAAGCATGACTTGAGCTTTGGAGGGAAATAAAAAGAGAAGAAGAGGGAGTTTTTAGGGGATTCTGGAGCTTGAAACAGGAGAGCTGGAACAAGGGAGAAAGGAGCCAACAACTGAAGCAAAGAGGAGGATTTTGAGCTGAGTTTGAAGAAGGAGATACATCTTATACAAGCCCTAAACCAAGAATCAAGGATTGAAGTGAAGAAATACAAATTATTCGCCATGGATTGTTTGGTTTCTTTTACTCATTTATCTTGCTCTATTTTTCTTGTTTTGAACATGAACTAATTCCTTCTCTATCTAGATATTGATGAACCCTAGCTTATTTGTATGGATTGAATAATTATACTTAGTTGAATCATTTGATTGAGTTGTTTTATTCTTATGATGCTTAATGATTTATTTCCAATTGATAATAGCATGCTTATTGATTGGTTGCAATTTTCATATTATTAACTTGAGAAAGCTTGATATGAATTGATTACTCATAAGGGTTGAGGATTGATTGGGGTGCTAGAGATAGACTTACAAGGTCCTTTGGTTTATAGTTCCTTGTTCTTAATGCATGATCTATTTAATTGTATTTGAGAAGAGATTCCGGCACTCTACTTAGCGATTAGGGATTAATTCACTCGAGAGAGGTTTTAGTCTAATTTAGAGGAATGCCAACTCAACTCTATTGAATGATTTAACTGAATTGATTGTTCATAAATATCATTGAGGCTAGGGGGATTCAATATCTGGATAGTATTATTATCATCAATCCTATTTGCATAACATTTAATTTCCCCTTACTTCCAGTTATTAAATTAGTTGTTTTTAATTACAAAGCATCACACAACTATTAATTTGCTAAACAACGGTTAAGGTTTGAACTAGTACTTGGCCTTGTCCCCAGTGGAATGATAACTCACTCACTACTATATTACTATAGCGCAGTGCGACACGCACCAAGTTTTTGATGCCACTGCCGGGGACAACGGTTTCAATATTAGTAATATAATCAAAACTGTTGATTTAGTTTTTATTTTCATTTTTTTTACATTGGTTCTTGCTTGTCGATTATCATTTTAGGTATTCCTCCCTGTTTATGACTAGAGGTAACTCATCCTAATTGTTTGAGTTAGACCCAGAGCTAGAAAGAACATTAAGGAGAAAGCGAAAGGAAGAAGGGGAGGCAGTTTTGGAAGATGCAGAAACAAAAATAAATCTGGAAATAGACGAAGAAGAAGAGTTTGAAGTGATGGAAGGAGCTGGACCAAGAACAATGCAGGAGTTTGCTAAGCCTAATCTCAATGGAGCTGAATATAGTATCCGGAGACCGACAGTTGCTGCGAACAACTTCGAAATAAAGGTAAATGTAATTCAAATGGTGCAGCAGACTTGTCAGTTCGATGGGTTTCCTGATGAAGATCCTAATGCACATATTAAGAATTTTCTAGAGATAAGTAACACATTTAAGATAAATAATGTCTCAGATGATGCAATTAGGCTGAGGTTGTTCACATTTTCCTTTAGAGATAGACCAAAGAAGTGGCTGAAATCTTTTCCTCTAGGGACCTTCACCACATGGGGTCAGTTGGCAGAGAAATTTCTAGAGAAATACTTCCCACCATCCAAAACTGCTAAGTTGAGGAATGATATCTCATCCTTCCTGCAACAAGATGGTGAGACCCTTTATGATGCCTGGGAAAGATTTAAAGATTTTCTGAGAAGGTGTCCTCATCATGGACTTCCACTATGGCTTCAAATTCAAACATTTTACAAAATGGGTGGAGGCAATCCCCACCCGTACTAATGATGCTAACGTGGTTGTTAAATTTGTGAAGGAAAATATTCTTAGCAGATTTGGCATGCCAAGAGTGATAGTCAGTGATGGGGGAAGTCATTTTTGCAACAAACCTTTTGAGAAGTTAATGTACAAATCTGGTGTGAAACACAAGGTGGCAACCCCATACCATCCACAGACTTCTGGACATGTTGAAACATCCAACAAGCAAATAAAAGGAATTCTGGAGAAAACAGTCAACATATCAAGGAATGATTGGGCGAGTAGATTGCATGATGCACTATAGGCATATCGGACAGCCTTCAAGACTCCTCTGGGTATGAGTCCATACCGATTGGTTTTTGGTAAGGCTTGTTATTTACCAGTGGAGTTAGAGCACAAAGCATATTGGGAAATCAAGACTCTGAATTTAGACCTGGATAAAGCAAAGAGAGAGCATTTTCTGCAAATTTCAGAGTTAGATGAGCTGAGGAATGAGGCATATGAGAGCTCGAGGATCTATAAGGATCGCACTAAAGCACTTCATGACAGAATTATAGTGCGAAAGACATTGAGTCCAGGTATGAAAGTTTTACTTTTTAATTCTCGACTCCGTCTGTTTCCAAGTAAACTCAAGTCTTGATGGAGTGGTCCTTTCGAGATAACTCAGGTATATCCTTCCGGTGCCATTGAATTGCTTAACTCTCGAACAAATGAAACTTTTAAAGTAAATGGATAGAGAGTTAAACCATATAATGAAGGATTCCAAGGAGTAAGGATCATTGACAGCACTTTGATCCACGATCCTTAAGTCTTGTAGTTATGTCCAGCTATATGACATTAAAGAACCGCTAAATGGGAGGCAACCCATCGGTTTGCATTTCTTTTTCATAGTTATAATTTTAAATTTATCAATTTTGATTTTATGTTTGGTTTAAATAAATGAAATGGGTGCTTTGATCGGTTTTTTTTATTTTTCTAATGTGTTTCAAGGTTGATCAAAGAAGAGGTTTGCAATTTCTTTAAGATTGGTGATTTAAAAGAAATAATAAAAAAAAGTTAAAAATGGCAGTAGGTGACACGACCAACAAGCTTGGACGTGTCCTTGGCCGTGTCACATGGGACACGGCCAAGTTTCACCAAAAATTCCATCTCTTTGTTTTTTTTTTTTTGCAATCCTTTATTCACAGTAGCAGGACCAAAACTTAAATTGGTTGTCACAAACTTGTTTTTGGCGAATATAAAACACGTTTTTGGTGAATTATTAAAACTTGTTCACCAAAAATTAAATTGGTGGGACACTGCCAAGTCACTGGCCGTGTCCCTCAAAACACACCAGACACAGCCAAGCTCACCCAGGCTTGGCCGTGTCCCTCCAATTTTACAATTTAAAAACACGTTTTTTGCACCTTTCGTTCATTCCAATCCATAAATTTCTTTTTGCTCCTTCTCTTTCTCTTGACTTCTCTCTCACAAAACCTCCATTGTTTGTGTTTCAAAGCTTCCAAACTTACATTAATTCTTAATTTCCTTCACCAAAACTGAAAATAATCTGTTAAATCTTCTTCTCCTCGCACAAAAGATCAATTTAATCGGTTTAAGTTTCAAATTTTTTCAGATCTTTCAATATGCCGAGAACGAAGATGGTGTCCCACCATAAGAGGAAGCAACCTCCAACTACAACTGCATCTTCATCTTCCTCATCTTCATCTTTGAAGAGAGAAACTCTTTTGGCTCGGATTTTCTTCCCGACGAGGTATGTCAGTGATGAATCCCTTAATGCTCTTCATATTAGGGATAATTTTTATCGTTATGTTCAAAATCTTGGGTGGGAGAACCTAGTCTCCTTGCGACCTTTGCAATTTCAAGAGCTTACTTTGGAATTTTTGACAACTCTTAAGGTTGAAAGAGATGAACAAAAAATTTGCTTTAGGTTGAGTTTTAAATTGCTTGGGAAATCATTTGTGGTTAGTATTGAACAATTAAATGGTATATTTGGTTTCCATCAACACGGTGAAAGGTCGGTACCTAAGGAATTTAAACAACAATTTTCTTGGGGAGCATAGGGCTCGGGAACTTATATGGCCAAATAAGCCAAAGAACCTAAATTGAGCAATCCTGCTTTGAGGTATTTGCATCGTTTTATGTCTTGCGGATTCTTTGCTAGGAAGGAAAGCCCAGGTGTAGTGGAACTGAGTGAGCTCTTTTTCTTAGATTGTGCGTGTAATGCAATACCTATTAGTTCCGGCTATTGGTTAGCCGATGTTTTTGATAGTGTGGCAAACAAGAAGAAGGGGGCTATCTGTATTGGAGGATTGGTTACCACATTGGCAACAGCCCTCCTTGATGATTTTGACCCGAGTACCTGTCGTATGACTAAAATTACGGGTAATGATTCATTAGATTTGGCCACACTGGAGAAGATGCATATGGTGGTGCACAGGAGAGGGGCTTATATGATGGCTTCAGCTGAGCCAGAAGTATCAGGGGGCAGACAAAAGAGAACACGAGTTCAGGAGGGGTCCGACTCGGATTCTCCTGATTTGGAAGAAGATGCTTCGGCTCCAGATAATCAAGAGATACTCAATAGGATTGAGGCACTAGAGAGCAAGGTAGATCATAACCATGCTGCGGTCTTGCAGCAATTAGACCAAATCAATAGCAACCTTGCTATGATACTGAGTCTTCATCCTTCGGCTGCTTCATCATTACATCCTCCTTCACCGTAGATATTTCGAGAGAATTCCTTACTTGTGTTTAGCATATTTTAGTTGTTATTTTTCATTTTTGTTTTTAATGTTAACATTTTATATTTTGGATATTTTATTTTATATATATTTTATTTTTGTTTTTGAACATTTGCTGTTTGTGATGGAAAGATAGGGTTTGCCTCACCAAGGTACGATGGAAAATAGGTTGTACTTTAACTCTTTTTCTTTATTACCCTTGTTTCCATTGAGGACAATGTCATTTATAAGTGTGGGGTAATCTTTAAGCTTTTCTTTAATTCTTGTTTTGTTTGTCTTTGTGTGTTATATTGTGCGTTGTGCATGGCATAATTGTTGAAAACTTATTGACTTTTCTGTGATTCTAGCATTATATTTAAGACTTTAGTATCAGCATGGAGATTAGCATTTGAATTCATTCAGGATCAATTTTCACATTCTGCAATTCATGACATATAAATCTTTGAGAACCCACCTTTGTGAGTTTTGAGCCTCATAGATTGAATATTATTGTCAATTGATTTTCTTTTCTTAAGTGTGCACCTTCATGATTTTGCATCTCTAGAGCTTGCTTTTGCATACTAATTGAACTTACATTATGATTTCATCTCAAGTTTTAAAATGATGAAGGCAAATTAGGTTAGCCCTTTAGCTTAAAAAGACCTCCCTTAATTGTGAATTCCTTAGTGAGCCAAGTTGAGCCTGTGACTTTTTCTTATTATCGACACAATTCACAACTCAACATTTTCTTATTATCATTATACCTGCATTAAGGAATGGAGTTTCTTATGTTATGACAATAGGGTGGTTTAATTCATAAGTGTGGGGTAAGCAATAAAAAAATAAAATAAAATAAAATAAAGTAGTATTGCTATTTGGGGTTGAAATGCATACTTTGCACATTGTATTTGACTAAGAGTCGATTATTTTTTTTTCTCTACATTTTAAGCTAGATGTTCCATGCAATTGTATATTTTGTATATATATTAAAAAAAAGAGAGAGAAAACAAAAAAAATAAATAAAAGGGAAGATATATATATATATATATTTTCTAGCATTAGTCATCAAAAGAGGAATGTCGATTCATGTACTTTTCTTTAAGTATGCAAGTATGTGAGAGTATCAAGGGTTGCTGAATATGCCATTTGAGGGAGTTATGAGTTTCTTAGCAAGAGTATTGTCTAATTTAGATACTCCATTTCTTGATGCTCCAACTTAAATGTCTCTTCTCACACCTTCACCTTAGCCCCATTACATCCAAATGAAAGACCTTCAGATTATTTCTTGAGAAAATCAGTGAGAGACATTGGATAATTAAGCAAGTTTATGGTAGTATGCAGTCATGAATGGTTTGAGTGAATTAACCTTTGAAATCGAGTGAAACACTTAGATGAGAGATAAGATTTGTATGTCTGGATTAATGAATGAGTTAAGAAAATCTTGATTGAAGTAAATTGCAATTATTTATGGCCGAGTCTTAAAGGATTTCATCTTATATACTGGAATTATAGTTAAGTTTGTTTGAGTTTTTAATTTATGCCATGTGAATTTGCTTGAGGACAAGCAAAATTTTAAGTGTGGGGTAGCTGTTTTATTAGTTTTTGTCATAGATTTATATCTTATTTATTATGATGATTATTGTTTTCTTTAGGTATTTTGGTAGTTTTAATCTGTTTATTTAGTGTTTTTGTCATTTTTGTCCTAGGTTTTAGTGTGGTGTTTGTGTGTTGTTAGTTAATGTTTATTTGATTCTTGTTTAAAATTTGTTTAAAGTGTTTATTTTAGGTTAATATGCAAGGAACCATATTAAGGGCAAAACCAAGGATCAAGAGAGGAAGGAAAAGCCAAGAATCAAGAGAAAGGAAAATTTGGGCAGTGAATGACACACTCAGAGGACACGATCAAGCCACTGGCAGTGTCACATGACACTCTCAGGAGACTTGGCCGTGTCCCATACCAAGCTAAGGAAGAAGACCAAGAGTTCAGAAGGTGACACATTCAAGGGACACAGCCAAGCTTGTGGCCGTGTCCCTCCAAACATGTCAAACACGACCAAGTTCACCAAAGCTTGGCCCTGTCACACATCATTCCAAAGAAGAAGAGATGAACTTCACACAGAAGAAGACACACTCATGGGACACGGCCAAGCTTGTGGTCGTGTCCCTCCAAGCACCTCAAACACGGCCAAGCTCACATAAGCTTGGCCGTGTCACTCATGGATTAAACGAAGAAAGAAAATGCAGATTTTTGGAGCGAGGTTTCGTATAAATAATAGAATTAGGGTTTTTGTAAAGGGTTGGAGAGTTTTTAGAGTTTTAGAGTTGATCAACCGTCAAGAGAGCTTTAGGGTTTTTGTTTGATTTCTTGGAGATTTGTTGATTACACTTTGATTCAAATTGATTAGATTAAATTTGTTTAGCCTTTGCAACATTCTTCGAGCTAGTTTTGAACAAGAGATTCTTCAGGAGCTAAAGGAGTTTGTAATTTGGTTTTGTTCTCAAACTTTATCTCTTAAGTTTCATTGGAATTGTATTCATGAATTCTATTATTTCTAAATTGATTTCTTTGAATTTTAATGAGATGAATATGTTTGATAACATTATTATGAACTAATTTGATCTAGTCTAGGGTTTGTATGGATCTGCTATGATTGTATGAATTGGTTATTACTCTTAACTGAATTATTTCTTTAGCCTTGATTGAATGAACTACCGTTAATATATAATTGATTGGCCACCAATTATGTGTTTTAGGTATTAGATGAAGGATTGAGAGATGAAGTCTAATGCTGGAACAATTCAATTATGGACTTAGGTGAATTAGAGATATAACCTAAGAAAAGGATTATTTCAATTGTAACAAGATTATTTGAGAGAGGTTTGAATGCGAGAGCTTATTTCCTTGATTCAATTAATTAAGTTGCTTGAGATCTAATCGTTGAAATTAAATTGGTTGAGAGGAATAACCGTTCATACATATAAGTAGTAGAGAAGTGCAAACCCTAGACCTTTCTATTAAGTGAATCAATATATCAACTCAGTTTACTTTTATTGTTTTAAACTCCAATCGATCTGTCTTCATTAGTTGTTAGCAATTTAAATTTATTATAATATGTTATTTGTAACCTGATAATCAATTAGCTCATCTAGCTTCCTTGTGAGACGACCTTGGGGTGATCACCTTTGCTACAGCTACCTCGTATACTTACGAGTGACGCTTTTAGTAGAACTTAATTCGAGCGCAACAAGTTTTTGGTGCCGCTGCCGAAGAGGCTAATTGGCGTAATTATTTATTAGTTATAGATATCTTAGGTTATTTTTCACTGTTTTCTTTTAATAATTTCTTTGTTCCAGAAATTTTGTTTATGCAAGGCAGGAGATCACTCGGAGGAGAGCCATGCCCAGTTATTCCAGAAATTCAGAGAGTGAAAAGGAGTAGAGAAGAGTTTGAACTGTATACCGGATTTGATACAGAGGAGGACACTTTTTATTTTGAGTCGGATACTGCACAATCTACCAATATGGGATAAGAAAGGAAAAGAACTATGAGGAATTTTGCTAGACCTGTCATTGGAACTTCCACCTCTTGTATAAGATTGACTGATGCAGCAAGAAACTATGAGTTAAAGAACATCCATTACAACATGCTGCCATCATTCTATGGAGTTCCAAACGAAGATCCTTTGAACTTTTTTCGGGATTTCTATTCTACCCTCAACACTTTTCCATTGGGAGGACTAACAGAGGACCAGTTGAGGATGAGATGCTTTTCGTATACATTGAAGGATAGGGCAAAGAGCTGGCTTATGATGTTGCCTGAAAATTCTTTGACAACTTGGGAGCAAGTTTATAACAAGTTTATGGGCAAGTTTTATTCACATCAGAAGATAGCTGAATTGATAGGGAAAATAGCTACATTCTCCCAATTTGAAGGAGAGCCATTTCATGAGGCTTGGGACAGGTTTAAGATGTTATTGATCCAGTGTCCACACCATCACTACCCACATCAACTTCTGAATTAGTTTTTCTATGATGGTCTAACCCAGCAATTTCAGAACACTGTTGATAATGCAGCTGGGGGAGCTATGGGAGAAAAGACAGCTGATGAAACTTATGAAATTTTTGAAATGTTGGGAGCTAATTCTCAACAGAAAAGTGTAAGAGGAAGAAGTAAGGGGGTGAACCAATTGGAGTCCAATAGTGAGATGGTCAATCAGATAGCTGAATTGACAAGGCAAGTGCAGATGCTGAACATGAAGAACAATACTTCTTCATCCACTCAAGAAGTGTGTGCAATTTATGGGACTTTCGGGCATGGAGCAAATATATGCCCCTCTACATATGAATCTTATGAAAATGAAGCTGAGCAAGTCAATGCTATGGGGGGATATCAACCAAGGGCCCAGAATGATCCTTACTCAAATTCTTACAATCCTGGTTGGCGGAATCATCCAAATTTTTCCTGGGCAACAAATAATTCTCATCAGCCTTTTCATTTGCTCCAGAGACAAAACCAACTGCATGATTAATCTTCAAATAAAGGGCAGCCTAAGAGAGAGAGTTTGGAGGATAATTTATAGGCCTTCATCCAAGTCAGTGCTAAGAATCAAGAGATGACTAACAAGAGGCTGGATTCCTTAGAAGCATCTTTTAAGAAAGTGGAGACTCAAGTGGGACAACTTGCACAACAGATGCAGATTCAACAAAAGGGGAAATTTCTAAGTCAACTTGAGCAGGCACAATCAGTGACTGTGCTTAGAAGTGGCAAGGTAATAAACAATAATGTTGAAAATAATTATGTGAATGCAGGTGATCAAAAGAACAAGAAGGAAGGAGAACCAGAGAACAAAGGTGCTGTAGAAAGATCAATGGAGAAATCCCCTTCAGCAGATTTACACAAGGCAAGTAATCCTTACCGGCCACCTATACCATTCCCCAGCAGGTTGAAGAATGATAAACAAGATAAGCAATTTTCAGACATCTTCAACATGCTGTCCAAGGTAAGTATTAACTTACCCTTACTTGAAGCAATAAAGAACATGCCGGCTTATGCCAAATTCTTCAAGGAACTAAACACCAAGAAAAAGAGGTATGAGCCAAATGAAAAGGTGATAGTGTCAGAGGTAGCTAGTGCTGTTTAGCAGCATAAACTACCTCCGAAACTAAAGGATCCTGGTAGTTTCATAATTCAAATTACTATGGGGAATGGAAAGGGGACTGATGGCATGTGTGATTTAGGAGCTAGTGTAAATTTAATGCCTTATTTTGTACCTTGAATTAGAACTTGGGGAACTTAAACCAACCAAAATGGTGTTGCAATTAGCTGATAGATCTCTTAGATTCTCGAAAGGGGTTATAGAAGATGTGTTAGTTAAGGTTGGTGGGTTGATAGTACCTGTAGATTTCATAGTTCTTGACATGGAAGGAAGTAACTCTACACCATCAGCACACACTATTCTACTGGGTAGGCCTTTTATGGCCACTACCAACACCTTGATAGATGTTAAAAATGGTAAATTGTCAATGACTGTCTTGGGACAAATGGTTGAATTTTCTATTTTTAACACTTCTCCCATCCCTACAACTGCTTTATATGAGGATTGCTCTTTAATTGATTGTGTTGATGCAGTTGTTTCAGATGTTTTCTTGCAAACAGGTTCCTCGGATAAATTGGAGCTGGCACTGACCTTAGATCATGATATGGATATTTTTTATTCAAAAATAGCCAGTTGCTTTGAGACATTAGAGAGTGCTGAAATAGAGGAATTTAAGGAGGACCCAGTATTTGAACTTCCCTCCGTCCAAAAGGAAGAGAAGAATCCTTCACTTGAGTTGGAGCTGAAAGAGTTACCTAAAAATCTGAAATATGTGTTTTTAGGAGATCACAATACCTTATCTGTGATAATATCTAGTGAACTTAGTGAAGGGGAGGAGATGAGGTTGGTGAGTGAGCTTAAAAGATTGAAAAGAGCAATAGGATGGGGATTGAGTGACATCAAAGGTATTAGCCCTTCAATGTGCATGCATAGAATCACCTTAGAAGAGGGAGCTAAACCTATGAGGGAGACCCAAAGGCGCCTTAACCCAAATATGAGTGAAGTGGTTAAGAAGGAAGTGCTCAAATTGCTGGATGAAGGAGTAATATATTCAATAGCTAATAGTGAGTGGGTGAGCCCAGTATATGTAGTGCCTAAGAAATCAGGAATCATTGTGGTGAAAAATGAAAATAATGAATTGGTTCCTACTAGGACTACTACTTGGTGGAGAATGTGCATCGATTATAGGAAGTTGAACAATGCTACAATGAAAGACCATTTCCCTCTTCCTTTTATTGATCAGATGTTGGATAAACTTTCTGGACACTCACATTATTGCTTTTTGGATGGACTTTCAGGTTATTATCAGGTGTCGATATCACCAAAGGATCAATCCAAGACTACCTTTACTTGCCCTTTTGGGACTTATGCATTTCGGCGTATGCCCTTTGGCTTGTGCAATGCACCTACAACTTTTCAGAGATGCATGATGTCTGTCTTCACAGACATGATAGATGATTTTATTGAGGTATTTATGGATGACTTTTCTATTTTTGGTAGTTCTTTTGATAATTGCCTCAATAAACTTGTTCTTGTGCTTGAGAGATGCATTGAATGTAACCTTACTTTGAGTTGGGAAAAGAGTCATTTCATGGTTACTCAGGGCATTGTCTTAGGTCATGTTGTGCCAAGTAAAGGGATTGAGGTGGATAAGGCCAAGGTAGAATTGATTGCTAAATTACCCCCACCTACCTCTGTTAAGGGAATAAGAAGTTTTCTAGGGCATGCAGGTTTTTACCGGAGGTTTATTAAGGATTTTTCCAAAATAAGCCAACCATTGTGCCATTTGCTGGAAAAAGATGTTCCATTTGAGTTTACTGCACAATGCATGCAAGCCTTTAATTCCCTTAAGGAAAAACTAACTACACAATACATGTTTGGTCTTTACCTTTTGAAATTATGTGTGATGCCTCTAATCATGCAGTAGGAACTATTCTTGGGCAAAGGGTTGATAAATTTTTGAGAGTCATATATTATGCTAGCTTGACCCTGAATAGTGCGCAAATGAATTACACAACAACTGAAAAGGAAATGTTAGCTGTTATTTTTGCTTTAGATAAGTTTAGAGCATATTTAATTGGGTCAAAAATTATTGTGCATTCTGATCATGCAGCTCTAAAATATCTTTTAACAAAACAACATGCTAAACCACGCTTAATTAGATGGGTGTTATTATTGCAAGAATTTGATTTCTAAATCAAAGATACTAAGGGGAGTGAAAATGTCATAGCTGATCATTTATCTAGATTACCCTTCTTTAGTGAAAATTTTGCATCTGATAGCATTCATAAAAATTTAGAATCATTTCCTGATGAACAGTTATTTGTGGTAATTAATGCACCTTGGTTTGCAGATATTGCTAACTATCTTGCTTGCGGTATTTTGCATTCTGACATGTCATTTCAGGAAAAGAAAAGGTTTTTACACTTGTGTAAATTTTATTTTTGGGATGAACCTTACTTATTTCGGATATGCAAAGATGAGATAGTTCGTAGGTGTGTATCTGAGGAAGAACAACTGAGTGTTTTTCAATTTTGTCATGACCTTCACTGTGGTGGTCATTTTGGAGGAAGAAAGACTGCAAAAAAAGGTGCTTCAAAGTGGTTTTTACTGGCCTACTCTATTTAAATATGCTCAAGAGTATTGTAAGTACTGTGACCGCTGTCAAAGAGTAGGTAACATTGGGAGAAGGAATGAAATGCCCCTTCAATCATATATTGTTGTTGAACTGTTTGATGTGTGGGGAATAGACTTTATGGGTCCTTTTCCCAAGTCTTTTGGTTATGAATATATTTTAGTTGCTGTTGATTATGTTTCAAAATGGGTGGAGGCAATCCCCACCCGTACTAATGATGCTAACGTGGTTTTTAAATTTGTGAAGGAAAATATTCTTAGCAGATTTGGCACGCCAAGAGTGATAGTCAGTGATGGGGGAAGTCATTTTTGCAACAAACTTTTTGAAAAGTTAATGCACAAATCTGGTGTGAAACACAAGGTGGCAACCCCATACCATCCACAGACTTTTGGACAAGTTGAAACATCCAACAAGCAAATAAAAGGAATTTTGGAGAAAAAGTCAACATATCAAGGAAGGATTGGGTGAGTAGATTGCATGATGCACTATTGGCATATCGGACTGCCTTCAAGACTCCTTTGGGTATGAGTCCATACCGATTGGTTTTTGGTAAGGCTTATCATTTACCAGTGGAGTTGGAGCACAAAGCATATTGGGCAATCAAGACTCTAAATTTAGACCTGGATAAAGCAAAGAGAGAGCATTTTCTGCAAATTTCAGAGTTAGATGAGCTGAGGAATGAGGCATATGAGAGCTCGAGGATCTATCAGGATCACACTAAAGCACTTCATGAAAGAATTATAGTGCGAAAGACATTGAGTCCATGTATGAAAGTTTTACTTTTTAATTCTCGACTCCATCTGTTTCCAGGTAAACTCAAGTCTCGATGGAGTGGTCCTTTCGAGATAACTCAGGTATATCCTTCCGGTGCCATTGAATTGCTTAACTCTCGAACAAATGAAACTTTTAAAGTAAATGGACAGAGAGTTAAACCATATAATGAAGGATTCCAAGGAGTAAGGATCATTGACAGCACTTTGATCCACGATCCTTAAGTCTTGCAGTGATGTCCAGCTATATGACATTAAAGAAGCGCTTAACTAAATAAATGAAATGGGTGCTTTGATCGGTTTTTTTTATTTTTAAGGATGTGTTTCAAGGTTGATCAAAGAAGAGGTTTGCAATTTCTTTAAGATTGGTGATTTAAAAGAAATAATAAAAAAAAGTTAAAAATGGCAGTAGGTGACACGACCAACAAGCTTGGACGTGTCCTGACACGGCCAAGTTTCACCAAAAATTCCATCTCTTTGTTTTTTTTTTTTTTGCAATCCTTTATTCACAGTAGCAGGACCAAAACTTAAATTGGTTGTCACAAACTTGTTTTTGGCGAATATAAAACACGTTTTTGGTGAATTATTAAAACTTGTTCACCAAAAATTAAATTGGTGGGACACGGCCAAGTCACTGGCCGTGTCCCTTAAAACACACCAGACACGACCAAGCTCACCCAGGCTTGGCCGTGTCCCTCCAATTTTACAATTTAAAAACACATTTTTTGCACCTTTCATTCATTCTAATCCCTAAATTTCTTTTTGCTCCTTCTCTCTCGACTTCTCTCTCACAAAACCTCCATTGTTTGTTTTTCAAAGCTTCCAAACTTACATTAATTCTTAATTTCCTTCACCAAAACTGAAAATAATCCGTTCAATCTTCTTCTCCTCGCACAAAAGATCAATTTAATCGGTTTAAGTTTCAAATTTTTTCAGATCTTTCAATATGCCAAGAACGAAGATGGTGTCCCACCATAAGAGGAAGCAACCTCCAACTGCAGCTGCATCTTCATCTTCCTCATCTTCATCTTTGAAGAGAGCAACTCTTTTGGCTCGGGATTTCTTCCCGACGAGGTATGTCAGTGATGAATCCCTTAATGCTCTTCATATTAGGGATAATTTTTATCGTTATGTTCAAAATCTTGGGTGGGAGAACCTAGTCTCCTTGTGACCTTTGCAATTTCAAGAGCTTACTTTGGAATTTTTGACATCTCTTAAGGTTAAAAGAGATGAACAAAAAATTTTCTTTAGGTTGAGTTTTAAATTGCTTAGGAAATCATTTGTTGTTAGTATTGAACAATTAAATGGTATATTTGGTTTCCATCAACACGGTAAAAGGTTGGTACCTAAGGAATTTAAACAACAATTTGCTTGGGGAGCATTGGGCTCGGGAACTTATGTGGCCAAATCAGCCAAAGCAACTAAATTGAGCAATCCCGCTTTGAGGTATTTGCATCGTTTTATGTCTTGCGGATTCTTTGCTAGGAAGGAAAGCCCAGGTGTAGTGGAACTGAGTGAGCTCTTTTTCTTAGATTGTGTGTGTAATGCAATACCTATTAGTTCCGACTATTGGTTAGCCGATGTTTTTGATAGTGTGGCAAATAAGAAGAAGGGAGCTATATGTATTGGAGGATTGGTTACCACATTGGCAATAGCCCTCCTTGATGATTTTGACCGAGTACCTGTCGTATGACTAAAATTACGGGTAATGATTCATTAGATTTTGCCACACTAGAGAAGATGCATATGGTGGTGCACAGGAGAGGGGCTTATATGATGGCTTCAGCTGAGCCAGAAGTATCGGGGGGTAGACAAAAGAGAACACGAGTTTAGGAGGGGTCCGACTCGGATTCTCCTAATTTGGAAGAAGATGCTCCGGCTCTGGATAATCAAGAGATACTCAATAGGATTGAAGCACTGGAGAGCAAGGTAGATCGTAACCATGCTGCAGTCTTGCAACAGTTAGACCAAATCAGTAGCAACCTTGCTAAGATACTGAGTCTTCATCCTTCGGCTGCTTCATCATCACATCCTCCTTCACCGTAGATCTTTCGAGAGAATTCCTTACTTGTGTTTAGCATATTTTAGTTGTTATTTTTCGTTTTTGTTTTTAATGTTAACATTTTATATTTTGGATATTTTATTTTTTATATATATTGTTTTTGTTTTTGAACATTTGTTGTTTGTGATGGAAAGATAGGGTTTGCCTCACCAGGGTACAATGGAAAACAGGTTGTACTTTAACTCTTTTTCTTTATTACCCTTGTTTCCATTGAGGACAATGTCATTTATAAGTGTGGGGTAATCTTTAAGCTTTTCTTTAATTCTTGTTTTGTTTGTCTTTGTGTGTTATATTGTGCGTTGTGCATGGCATAATTGTTGAAAACTTATTGACTTTTCTGTGATTCTAGCATTATATTTAAGACTTTAGTATCAGCATAGAGATTAGCATTTGAATTCATTCAGGATCAATTTTCACATTCTGCAATTCATGACATATAAATCTTTGAGAACCCACCTTTGTGAGTTTTGAGCCTCATAGATTGAATATTATTGTCAATTGATTTTCTTTTCTTAAGTGTGCACCTTCAAGATTTTGCATCTCTAGAGCTTGCTTTTGCATACTAATTGAACTCACATTATGATTTCATCTCAAGTTTTAAAATGATGAAGGCAAATTAGGTTAGCCCTTTAGCTTAAAAAGACCTCCTTTAATTGTGAATTCCTTAGTGAGCCAAGTTGAGCCTTTGACTTTTTCTTATTATCAACACAATTCACAACTTAACATTTTCTTATTATCATCATACCTGCATTAAGGAATGAAGTTTCTTATGTTATGACAATAGGGTGGTTTAATTCATAAGTGTGGGGTAAGCAATAAAAAAATAAAATGAAATAAAATAAAAAAAAGTAGTATTGCTATTTGGGCTGAAATGCATACTTTGCACATTGTATTTGACTAAGAGTCGATTATTCTTTTCCTCTACATTTTAAGCTAGATGTTCCATGCAATTGTATATTTTCTATATATATTAAAAAAAAGAGAGAGAAAACAAAATTAAATAAATAAAAGGGAAGATATATATATACAAAAATTCATATATTTTCTAGCATTAGTCATCAAAAGAGGAATGTCGATTCATGTACTTTTCTTTAAGTATACAAGTATGTGAGTATCAAGGGTTGGTGAATATGCCATATGAGGGAGTTATGAGTTTCTTAGCAAGAGTATTGTCTAATTTAGATACTCCATTTCTTGATGCTCTAACTTAAATGTCTCTTCTCACACCTTCACCTTAGCCCCATTGCATCCAAATGAAAGACCTTCGAATTATTTCTTGAGAAAATCAGTGAGAGAGATTGGATAATTAAGCAAGTTTATGGTAGTATGCAGTCATGAATGGTTTGAGTGAATTAACCTTTGAAATCGAGTGAAACACTTAGATGAGAGATAAGATTTGTATGTCTGGATTAATGAATGAGTTAAGAAAATCTTGATTGAAGTAAATTGCAATTATTTATGGCCGAGTCTTAAAGGATTTCATCTTATATACTAGAATTATAGTTAAGGTTGTTTGAGTTTTTAATTTATGCCATGTGAATTTGCTTGAGGACAAGCAAAGTTTTAAGTGTGGGGTAGCTGTTTTATTAGTTTTTGTCATAGATTTATATCTTATTTATTATGATGATTATTGTTTTCTTTAGGTATTTTGATAGTTTTAATCTATTTATTTAGTGTTTTTGTCATTTTTGTCCTAGTTTTAGTGTGGTGTTTGTGTGTTGTTAGTTAATGTTTATTTGATTCTTGTTTAAAGTTTGTTTCAAGTGTTTATTTTAGGTTAATATGCAAGGAACCATATTAAGGGCAAAACCAAGGATTAAGAGAGGAAGGAAAAAACCAAGAATCAAGAGAAAGGAAAATTTGGCTAGTGACTGACACGCTCAGAGGACATGGCCAAGCCACTGGCCATGTCACATGACACACTCAGGAGACTTGGCCATGTCCCATACCAAGCTAAGGAAGAAGACCAAGAGTTCAGAAGGTGACACATTCAAAGGACACGACCAAGCTTGTGGTCGTGTCCCTCTAAACATGTCAAACACGGCCAAGTTCACCAAAGCTTGGCCGTGTCACACATCATTCCAAAGAAGAAGAGATGAAATTCACACAGAAGAAGACACACTCAGGGGACACGGCCAAGCTTGTGGCCGTGTCCCTCCAAGCACCTCAAACACGGCCAAGCTTACCTAAGCTTGGTCGTGTCACTCATGGATTAAACGAAGAAAGAAAACGCGGATTTTTGGAGCGAGGTTTCATATAAATAATAGAATTAGGGTTTTTGTAAAGGGTTGGAGAGTTTTTAGAGTTTTTGAGTTTTAGAGTTAATCAGCCGTCAAGAGAGCTTTAGGGTTTCTATTTGATTTCTTGGAGATTTATTGATTACACTTTGATTCAAACTGATTAGATTAAATTTTTAGCCTTTGCAACATTCTTCGAGCAAGTTCTGAACAAGAGATTCTTCAGGAGCTAAAGGAGTTTGTAATTTGGTTTTGTTCTCAAACTTTATCTCTTAAGTTTCATTGGAATTGTATTCATGAATTCTTTTATTTCTGAATTGATTTCTTTGAATTTTAATGAGATGAATATGTTTGATAACTTTATTATGAACTAATTTGATCTAGTCTAGGGTTTGTATGGATCTGCTATGATTGTATGAATTGGTTATTGCTCTTAACTGAATTATTTCTTTAGCCTTGATTGAATGAACTACTGTTAATATATAATTGATTGGCCACCAATTATGTGTTTTAGGTATTAGATGAAGGATTGAGAGATGAAGTCTAATGCTGGAACAATTCAATTATGGACTTAGGTGAATTAGAGATATAACCTAAGAAAAGGATTATTTCAATTGTAACAAGATTATTTGAGAGAGGTTTGAATGCGAGAGCTTATTTCCTTGATTCAATTAATTAAGTTGCTTGAGATCTAATCGTTGAAATTGAATTGGTTGAGAGGAATAACCGTTCATACATATAAGTAGTAGAGAAGTGCAAACCCTAGACCTTTCTATTAAGTGAATCAATATATCAACTCAGTTTACTTTTATTGTTTTAAACTCCAATCGATCTGTCTTCATTAGTTGTTAGCAATTTAAATTTATTATAATCTGTTATTTGTAACCTGATAATCAATTAGCTCATCTAGCTTCCTTGTAAGACGACCTTGGGGCGATCACCTTTGCTACAGCTACCTCGTATACTTGCGAGTGACGCTTTTAGTAGAACTTAATTCGAGCGCAACAATGAGCTTATAGAGGATATTATGTAGGTGTTTATGGATGATTTCTCGATCTATGCCAGCTCATTTGAAAGATGTTTGAAAAACCTTGAAAGAGTCTTGATGAGATGTGAGGAAACCAATGTAGTGCTTAATTGGGAAAAGTGTCATTTCATGGTTCAAGAGGGAATCGTATTGGGACACAAAATTTCAAGCAAGGGCATTGAGGTGGAACGGACAAAGGTAGATATAATTGAGAAGTTACCACCACCCACATCTGTTAAGGCCATCAAAAGTTTTCTAGGACATGCGGGTTTTTATCGGAGGTTCATTAGAGATTTTTCTAAGATAGCCCGTCCATTAACAAGACTCCTTGAGAAAGATGTGAACTTTGTTTTTGATGAGGAAAGTTTAAGAGCATCCACAACTCTTAAGGAGAAATTAACCCATGCTCCAATCATGGTAGCTCCCAATTGGAGTCTACCGTTTGAACTAATGTGCGATGCAAGTGACTTTGCTGTAGGAGCAGTCTTGGGTCAACGCAAGGAGAAATACTTCCAGCCTATCTACTATGCAAGCAAGACCTTGAACACAGCTCAAGCTAATTACACAACTACAGAGAAAGAGCTGTTGGCTGTGGTTTTTGCTTTTGACAAGTTTAGATCATATCTAATATTGTCAAAAGTGATTATTTATACAGACCATTCGGCTTTAAGGTATTTATTTGCAAAAATTGACTCAAAGCCTAGGCTAATCCGTTGGGTTTTATTGTTGTAGGAATTTGACTTGACGATTCAAGACAAGAAGGGAGCTGAAAATCATGCAGCAGATCATCTTTCTCGCTTGGAGAATCCAACCTTGGAGAGGTTTGAAGAAGGAGACATTGATGATCACTTCCTCGATGAGCATCTGTACGCCATGGTAAGTGAGGTAAGTAACTTAAATTTTAAAACACCTTGGTTTGCATATTTTGCTAAATTTTTAGTTGTTAGAGAACTTCCAAAGGACTTAACCTATCAAGCAAAGAAGAAATTCTTTTCTGATTTAAAGTATTATTTTTGGGAGGATCCCTTTTTGTTTAGATTATGTAAGAATCACATGATCCGACGATGTGTGGCATGGCCTGAAACAATGAACATTCTTAGTCAATGCCATGCTGGACCAGCTGGTGGTCATATGGGAGCCAATAGGACTGCTCAAAAGGTATTAGAATCAGGATTTTATTGGCCCACTTTGTTTAGGGATAGCTACGAATTTGTAAACTGCTGTGATCGATGCCAAAGAACTGGAAACATTTCATCTCGTGATGAGATGCCCCAAAATGGGATTTTAGTTTGTGAAATCTTTGATGTATGGGGGATTGACTTTATGGGACCCTTTCCCAATTCCTTTGGTAACAAATACATTCTTGTAGCTATAGACTATGCATCTAAATGGCCTGAAGCCCAAGCCTTGGCAACCAATGATGCTAGGGTTATGGTGAAATTTTTGAAGAAATTGTTTTCTTTATTTGGTACACTAAAAGCAATTATAAGTGATAGGGGTACTCACTTTTGTAACTTTCAGCTTGTGAAAGTTTTCAAAAGATTAGGAGTTACACATAGGTTTGCTACTCCCTATCATCCCCAAACTAGTGGCCAAGTTCAGAACACGAATAGGGAGATTAAAAGAATTTTGGAAAAAACTGTAGAGCGATCCCGAAAGGATTGGTCCGAGAAATTAGACAATGTTCTATAGGCTTTTAGGACTGCATTCAAAACTCCCTTGGGAACTACACCATTTAGGTTGGTATATGGAAAAGCTTGCCATTTACCTGTTGAAATAGAGCATAATGCATATTGGGCCATAAAACATATTAACCTTGATCTAGTTTGTGCAGGCGAAAGGCGAAAATTATAGGTAAATGAGTTAGACGAGTGGAGATTGCAAGCTTATGACAATGTGAGAATGTATAAGGAACGTACCAAGAGATGGCACGATGCTCGCATTAAGGAATGGAAAGAGTTTCAAGCAGGAGATCAGGTATTACTGTACAATTCAAGGCTTTGACTCTTTCCAGGTAAGTTGAAATCTTGATGGTCTGGTCCTTTTACTGTCAAGGAAGTTTTCCCCTGTTGAAATAACCCACCTGGAAAAAGGTGATTTTAAAGTCAATGAGCACAGGCTCAAATTTTATTTTGTAGGGGAAATACAGGACCTAAAGGAGGTTTTACACCTCTAAGACTAGGAACAATTGCCCTGAACATCCAACTAATACGACGTTAAAGAAGTGCTGGGTGGGAGGCAACCCACCATTTTATTCTTTCTTTAATTATTATGTCTTTAATTTCTGCATTTTTGGTTAAATAATAATAATAATAATAATAATAATAATAATAATATGTTTCATCTAAATTCTCTTTTAGTGTATGCATGCTCACATTGAAGACAATGTGATTTTTAAGTGTGGGGTGCATTTTGTGTTTTAAGTTACCCTTGTTTAGGTTTAGCTAATGTTTTCTTTGAATAACTCAATTTTGGAAAGTTCAATTGTTATAAACATTGTTGATAGATGACTTTTGAATTTTAGAAGCATGAATTTGAGAATTGAGTAGAATTGATACTTTTTGTCAATTTTGTTGGTTTTTCCTTGCATCACCATCAACCTAGTGAGAAATTGAGCCATCAACTTATTATTCTTTATGTGGGAAAACATCTTTGTTTGATGACTTGCTAGAACTTGCTTTGATATACATTTTAAGACTACATAAAAATTTCAATTTGGCATCAAGATGATTAAGGCAATTAGGTGAACCCACTTTGGCTTAAAAAGACCAACCCTAATTTTAACCTTAGTTAGCCAATTTTGAGCCTATTTCATTTTTCCTTTTCTTTCTTTTTCACAACATCATTAGCTTGAACCTTGTTGTTTTAACTCTTACCCTTTCATTAGGTCAAGAGCATTTTAAGAATGTTTATGACCAAATGTTGTGTTGAATTAAGTGTGGGGTTAAATTTAGTAGGTTTAAAATTGCAAAGCATAAAAAAAATCAAAATCAAATAAAAAGAAGAAAAATAAGAAAAATTGTTGTTATTGTTGAAAGGGTTGGAATATGTTTTAGAAATAATCATTGCATGATGTAATAAGTGAGTTCCCTTGAAAAGTCCTTTACTGTCAAGGGGTAGATAAGAGGAAGGTGGTTAGGGATCGTTGGGTTATTTATATATGATCGGTTACTTCATTCTTGAAGTGCTCTTGAACTTAATGATTAAGCTCACATTTCCTAAATGCCATGCCTCTGCCTTAACCCCATTACAACCTAAGAAAGACATTTTGATTGATGCTTGATTGTAATTAAGTAGTGGAGGTTTGATTTGATAGATAAGCAAGCCGATGGCAATAATCTTTCATTGATTGTTATGAATGTAAACACCACATTGATCAAACACTTTCTAAGAGTTGGTGAGGGAGTGACAACATAGGTTATGCATGGAAAGCCACTTAATTGCATGGGTATCAATTTTGTTTGATTTAATATTGATTGTGGATTTAAGGATAGGGAAGTCTTGATGCAATTTTTATAACTCTTGAACTTGACAAAATTTTTGTGTTTAGTTTGTTTTGAGTTTAGCCTTGCTTGGGGACAAGCAAGGATTTAAGTGTGGGGTATTTGATAAGAGTATATTTTATACTTGTTTTTAATATGATTTCTATGTGTTTTTAGTTAATGTTTCATTTGATTTTGGTTTAAAGTTTGTTTTAGGTCAAAGTGCAAAAACTCCCTTGGATGATCAAAGCAATGAAGAAAGAGCATGAATCAAGCAAGACATGGCCAAGCCAAAGCAAGCTTGGCAGTATCCCTCAAAATTACTTTAAGGCAATAGATGACACGCCCAAGAGACATGGCCAAGCCTATGGCCGTGTCTCACCCAAAGAGCAAAAAATCAAAGAGACTAAGAAAGGAAAGAAAATTTGGCAGAAGAAGACACTTGCAAGTGACACGGCCAAGCCAGTGGCCGTGTCAAATGACATGGCCACAAGCTTGGTTGTGTCCCATCCAAGCCAAAGAACCAAGAAAGGAAAGAAATGAACCAGAAGCCAACACACTCAGGTGACATGCCTAAGCCAAACTTGGCCGTGTCACCCTTGGAAACAAAGAAAGCAAGTTGACGAAGCTAGAAGCAGAAAGTGACACACCCACATGACACGGCCAAGACACGACCAAGCCACTAGCCGTGTCACATGACATGGCCAGGAGCTTGGCCGTGTCACCTAGAAGAAAATAAGGAAAGAAAGGGCAGAAGTTGACACGGCCAAGGGCAACTTTGAAATGTTCAAATTTTTCTGCAGACAAGTGGGGAACAAAGACTAGTTTTAGTCAAAAGTAATATTAGACAAAAGAAAAGCTTGCCTAATTTGAGGAAAAGAAAGATTGAACAAAGGGAATGTGGGAGATAAGGTGAGTTGGAAGTGAGTTGGAAGCATGACTTGAGCTTTGGAGGGAAATAAAAAGAGAAGAAGAGGGAGTTTTTAGGGGATTCTGGAGCTTGAAACAGGAGAGCTGGAACAAGGGAGAAAGGAGCCAACAACTGAAGCAAAGAGGAGGGTTTTGAGCTGAGTTTGAAGAAGGAGATACATCTTATACAAGCCCTAAACCAAGAATCAAGGATTGAAGTGAAGAAATACAAATTATTCGCCATGGATTGTTTGGTTTCTTTTACTCATTTATCTTGCTCTGTTTTTCTGGTTTTGAACATGAACTAATTCCTTCTCTATCTAGATATTGATGAACCCTAGCTTATTTGTATGGATTGAATAATTATATTTAGTTGAATCATTTGATTGAGTTGTTTTATTCTTATGATGCTTAATGATTTATTTCCAATTGATAATAGCATGCTTATTGATTGGTTGCAATTTTCATATTATTGACTTGAGAAAGCTTGATATGAATTGATTACTCATAAGGGTTGAGGATTGATTGGGGTGCTAGAGATAGACTTACAAGATCCTTTGGTTTATAGTTCCTTGTTCTTAATGCATGATCTATTTAATTGTGTTTGAGAAGAGATTCCGGCACTCTACTTAGCGATTAGGGATTAATTCACTCAAGAGAGGTTTTAATCTAATTTAGAGGAATGCCAACTCAACTCTATTGAATGATTTAACTGAATTGATTGCTCATAAATATCATTGAGCCTAGGGAATTCAATTGATAGTGTATGTGCCCTAGGCCATTTATTTGGATCTTTATGTTATACATTCATTATTAATAAATGAGGTTTTATTATCATTATTGTTTGTTTGCATGTTACACAATTTTGATATTTGTCCCTGGTTTATTATTGTTATAGAGATAAAAAAATAATTCTTAACCAGTATGAACATTGATTTGATAATCATCAAATGGTTATGTGTATAGTGATACAAATCAATTTCATAGATACTTGTTAGAGAACAATGTATTAGATAGACCCATCATGAGATTACTACATGGGTTAGTGTCATAAGTAAATCTCATGATAGTTATGTATTAATTCTTTGACTTGAGATTGTCATAGTTTTCAATATAAGGACTATTATATTTTGACATGATCAAACATTATCCGTAACTGGATAGTAATAAAGGTTATGATCACATATGATAGAAATTATGCAGAGGATAATGAACAATCAAGATAGAATTTGTCCCTCTCTTTGAGAGAGATATCTTTTGGGCCCCTCGATAAGTGAGACTGTGAAATGCATGGTCATGCTCAAATGAATTGATAGTGTGATCAATTTCATTTGTTTTTATCAGTCTACTTGGAGATCGAGTAATCATAAGTTTGGACAATATAAGTATGATGTTGACCATGACTTATGTTGAAGCTAGATATCGTGTGACAAAGGGATTAATGCATGTACTATTATTAGGCAAATTGGACATTTCTTATATTAATTGGGTAGTTGTAACGCCTTGCTAGAGGCCAATTATGACTTGTTGGTTTAATAGAGATTAAATTGACTGCCAATTAATATGAGCCTATTGGGTCACACACAAGAATGCGCTTTGGGCTGGATATAATATTAATAATATTAATATTAGATATTAATATTTATTATTATTATTATTTTCATTTTTTTATATATATTATTAGATAATATATTCAGAATCCTAATTAGATTTGGATTCTGAATTTGACTTACCTTATCCAATTTCGAATTGGATTCTGGAGTGATTATATTCACTCCAGACGTTAAGTCTTTATATAGGTAACATTAGAAAATAAAAAGAGAACGAAAACTTTGAAACCCTAATACGTTTTAGAGAAAACATTTTTTCAGCCTTCGCCGTTGCAGAGAGTTAGCACTCCAGATGGTAGCATTCGTGTGGATACGCGATAGAGGGTGTTTCGCGATCAAGGCATCTCTTCCAAACTGTGATTTCGAATCATCAACAGGTTAGTTCTTTGTACACTTTCATTGAATTAAACGAACAGCATGGATCCTGGTGGGAAATCAGAGATCAAAAAATTTTTCGCTGCGTGTTTTTGTTTGTAGTGATCTCTTTGATTTTCTAACAGTGGTATCAGAGCCACTTGTTGTTTTCGTTTAAGTCGAAAATGCCATGTTGATATGATTACATGAGATATATTGATTTCGTATGGCATGTTAACTATAAAACCCTAATTCGTTTTTCATATGATGAGAAAGGATTGGTTTTTGGTTTCGTTTCTGTAAAACCCTAATTCGTTTTTCATATGATGAGAAAGGATTGGTGTTTTTAATTTTGTTTTCATGAGATGATCACGTATATATGATTGGTTGATTAAAATGATTTTCATATGATGAAAACAATTAAGTTTATATGTGATATAAACATTTGGTAAAAAGGTTAATGAGATTAATGATTCTGTTTTAGGGTTTCGCCAAAGAAAAATGTTAATGAGATTAATGTTTCTGTTTGGCTTCTAGGGCCGCTACCCCTCGACCCCGCCCAGGGGCACTGCCCCTTCGGAACCCCGCCCGCTGACCGGCCAGCGGGAGCCCCGCCCGCTAGCCGGCTAGCGGGACCGCCGTATGTTCGCACCCTATAGTTCATTACCGCGACATTAAGAATGTCAATATATTTGTTTCTATTTAACATGTTGGTGATGAATATGTTATGTTTGTTTGATGTCTTGGCATGGTGCATAGCATGGCCTTATGACCTATGTGATTGGTTTATTCATATCTTAATTTTGGGTAAATACGGCTTGCGTGTCGTTTATTTTGTTGTAATTTATTTTACTAGTAGTTAGATTTTCTTTTATTGTAATAAATGAAGATTCAAGCTACAATGTTTGTGATGGAGATTCATGCCAAGGAGAAGATGGTTCCATGGTGATGGAAGCACAAGCTCAAGTTTTGAAGATATGTAATATTGCAAGTGTTGTAATAGATAGGTTTTTCACCTAGGGTTGCCTTTATGATCTTCATTTGGTCTCTTGAAAATCATATTTAGTTTGGCCATGCTATGTCACGTTTACATATTTTGTCATTTGGTATATGATGCTTATGTGATAAATTATATATATGCATATAGGATGCTAAAATATAATGATATGTAATGCAAGACATGATAATAATTTAGTTGAACCCTCATTAATAATTTAAGTCTAAATGCCATCCACATTTTGAACACCTATCAAAACTAAGATTGTATTAAAGTAGGTATTTCCAAAGCAATATGCTTAAACATTCCTAGCTAAGTAGGATGAGTAATAGTGCTACTCATGTTTTAAAATTGGTTAGACTTAATTAGGCTATCAAAATGGTTTTGGGCCTAAGGCATTAGATGGAATTCAACATGCTATGACATATGATGTCAATATTCCATAATTACTAAGAGTTACATGAGATGTAATTGGTAAAGATGTTACCTACCTAAATAACTTGATTTTAAGCGTCATGCAAAAGCTGAGTTTAGAATTAAGTGAAATACGGATCTTAGCCTACTAAAATATTTTTTTTAGAGGGTTATATTTTTAGTAGGAGTTTAAATAATTTTAACCTCATTATTAATTAAAATTTGACTTTGCATATTTATCAACAGATGGCTGCTAATAACAATTCCACCTTATCACTGCGATCTATCCTTGAGAAGGAAAAACTGAAAGAATGTGGGACTAATTTTGTTGACTGGTTTAGGAACCTGAGAATTGTTCTCAAACAAGAGAAAAAGTCCTACGTGCTTGATGAAGCTGTCCCTGACCCACCTCCTGCTGATGCTTCTAATGCTGCTAAGAGTAAGCATAAGAAGCATGTGGATGATTCCAATGACATAGGATGTCTTATGTTGGCTACCATGTGTCCAGGACTTCAGAAGGATCTGGAACACTTAGAGGCTTATGATATGAGTGTGCATCTCAAACAAGCTTTCCAACAACAGGCTAGGCAAGATAGGTTTAACACCACTGTTGCATTATTTGACTGCAAAATGTCTGAAGGTGAATCTGTTAGTGCTCATGTTTTGAAGATGAAAGGCTATCTAGATCACCTTGCTAGACTTGGATATCCCCTGAGTTTAGAACTCTCCACGGATTTGATCCTACATTCATTGCCTAGCAGTTTCTCACAATTTGTCATGAACTATAACATGAATGACATGGAGAAATCCATTCCAGAGCTACATGGTATGCTCAAAAATGCTGAGGGGAATATCAAAAAGCCTACCCAAATATTGAATGTCAATATTAAACAAATGAAAACGAAAGCCAAAGATACTAAAGGCAAAGGTAAGGCAAAAGGTTCTAAAGGGTCCAAGGGACAAGCTAAACCAAAACCTGAACCTAAGGCTAAAGTTCCTAAGGAAGGGACTTGTTTCCATTGCAACAAGCCTGGGCATTGGAAGAGAAATTGTCAACTCTATTTGGATGAGTTAAAGAAGTTGAAGGGTAGTGCGACTACATTTTCAGGTATTTATGTTATAGAAATTAATTTATCTATTCCTTCTTCCTGGGTATGAGATACCGGATGTGGATCTCATATTTGTAGAAATATGTAGGGACTCAAAAGGAGTAGGATGCTGAAGAAGGGCGAAATGGACCTACGTGTTGGCAATAGAGTAAGAGTTGCTGCTATAGCTGTAGGAACTTATGAACTTGTTATGCCCAATGGGATTTTGTTAATTTTGAACAATTGGTTTTATGTTCCTACTATGAGTAGGAATCTTATTTCAGTATCTGTTTTGGATGATGAAGGTTATTCATTTTTTATTAAGAATAAGAAATATTCTATTTTTGATAAAAAAAAATGATTTGCTTTATGGTATTGCAAATTCTTATAATGGCCTTTATATCCTTAATCTTGATGATTCTAATGGTAATGATATCTATAACATAACTTCTAAGAGAACTAAGCCAAATGAGTTAAACCCTACTTATTTATGGCATTGTCGCCTTAGCCATATAAATGAGAAACGTATTTCTAAGCTCCATCAAGATGGATTATTAGTTTCATTTGATTTTGAATCATTTGAAACATGTGAGTCTTGTTTGCTTGGTAAGATGACAAAGGATCCTTTTACTGGGCATAGTGAAAGGGCTAATGATTTATTGGGCTTGATACATACAGATGTATGTGGTCCTTTTAGCATTAGTGCTAGAGGAGGATTTCGATACTTCATTACTTTTACTTATGATTTCAGTAGGTATGGCTATGTCTACCTAATGAAACATAAGCATGAGTCTTTTGAAAAGTTTAGAACTTTTCAAAATGAAGTACAAAATCAACTTGGTAAAACAATTAAACTACTTCGATTAGATCGAGGTGGTGAATATTTGAGCAAAGAGTTTGATGATCATCTAAGGGATTGTGGAATTGTTTCACAACTGACTCCTCCAGGAACTCCACAGTGGAATGGAGTTTCTGAAAGAAGAAATCGAACTCTATTAGATATGGTTTGATCAATGATGAGTCAAGCGGATCTTCCTTTATCTTTTTAGGGTTATGCCTTGGAGACAGCTGCATTCATTCTGAACCGTGTACCATCTAAGGCGGTTGAAAAGACACCATATGAGATATGGACAGGTAAGACACCTAGTTTGTCTTTTCTTAAGATTTGGGGTTGTGAAGCTTATGTGAAAAGACCAGTTTCAGATAAGTTAGCTCCAAAGTCTATCAAATGTAATTTTGTGGGGTATCCTAAGGAAACTAAAGGATACTATTTCTATACTCCTTCAGAGAACAAAGTGTTTGTTGCTCGAAATGGGATCTTTTTGGAAAAGGAATTTCTTTCTAAGAGAACTAGTGGGAGTATAGTAGAACTTGAGGAAACTCAAGTACCACAAGAAATCATTGAGCCATCTATAGAGCCTATTTCAGAACCACAAATAGTTGTGGAGTCTAAAGATGTAACACAAATCCCTCGCAGGTCTGATAGGACACGTCATTAGCCAGAGAGATATGGATTTCTTGTGACTGATGATAGTGAAGTAATGCTCATAGATCAAGATGAGCCTACTACCTATTAAGAAGCTGTGTCAGGTCCAGATTCATACAAATGGCTTGGAGCCATGAAATCTGAGATGCAATCTATGTTTGACAACCAAGTTTGGTCTTTAATTGATCCTCCAGAGGGTATTAAGACTATTGGTTGCAAATGGGTTTTCAAGAAGAAAACTGACATGGATGGGAATGTGCAGACCTATAAAGCAAGGCTTGTTGCAAAAGGTTTCAAGCAAACTCATGGTATAGACTATGATGAAACCTTTTCACCAGTTGCTATGCTTAAGTCTGTTAGAATTCTCATTGCCATTGCAGCATACTATGATTATGAGATATGGCAAATGGATGTCAAAATCGCTTTCCTTAATGGAAACTTGCTTGAGGATGTGTATATGACACAACCTGAGGGTTTTGTAAATCCTGAGAATTCTACAAAGGTTTGCAAGCTTCAAAGATCCATTTATGGATTGAAGCAAGCATCTCGAAGCTGGAATCTTCATTTTGATGAAACAGTTAGGAACTTTGGTTTCTTCAAGAATGAAGATGAACCTTGTGTTTACAAGATGGTTAGTGGGAGTGCAGTAGTGTTTTTAGTCTTATATGTGGATGACATATTACTCATTGGGAATGATATCCCTACCTTGCAAAAGGTTAAGACTTGGTTAGGGAATTCTTTCTCAATGAAAGATTTAGGTGAGGCTGCCTATATCCTTGGTATAAAGATCTATAGAGATAGATCTAGAAGGATAATTGGCCTGAGTCAAAGTACATACATAGATAAAGTGTTTAAGAGGTTCAACATGCAAGATTCCAAAAAGGGATTCTTGCCTATGTCTCATGGCATTCATCTCAGCAAGAGTCAATGTCCTATGACATCTGATGAGTGAGATCGAATGAATAAGATTCCTTATGCTTCTGCTATAGGATCTATTATGTATGCCATGTTATGTACTAGACCAGATGTCTCATATCCATTAAGCGCAACTAGTAGATTTCAAGCTGATCCTGGTGAAGGTCACTGGACAGCTATCAAGAATATTCTTAAGTACCTTCGAAGGACTAAATATGTATTCTTGGTTTATGGAGGTTTGGAAGATGAGATAGGTGTAAATGGTTACACAGATGCTAGTTTCCAAACTGACATAGATGATTTTAGATCGCAGTCAGGTTTTGTATTCACATTGAATGGTGGAGCTGTTAGTTGGAAGAGTTCAAAACAAAGCACTGTGGCTGATTCTACAACAGAGGCTGAGTATATAGCAGCATCAGATGCAGCTAAGGAAGCAGTCTGGTTGAAGAAATTCATCACTGAGCTAGGAGTGGTGCCCAACATTGCAAATCCTGTGGACATTTATTGTGACAACAATGGTCCCATAGCACAAGCAAAAGAGCCTAGATCTCATCAAAGGTCTAAGCAATACTCAAGCGTTTTCACCTCATTCGAGACATTATCGATAGAGGAGATATCAAGATATGCAAAGTTGACACAAATGATAACATAGCAGATCCATTAACAAAGCCTCTCTCACGGGTCAAGCATGATCAGCACACTAGATCTATGGGTCTTAGAAATTTGTAGGCCTAGTGCAAGTGGGAGATTGTTAGTGTATATGCCCTAGGCCATTTATTTGGATCTTTATGTTATAAATTCATTATTAATAAATGAGGTTTTATTATCATTATTGTTTGTTTGCATGTTACACAATTTTGATATTTGACCCTGGTTTATTATTGTTATAGAGATAAAAAAAAATAATTCTTAACCAGTATGAACATTGATTTGATAATCATCAGATGGTTATGTGTATAGTGATACAAATCAATTTCATAGATACTTGTTAGAGAGCAATGTATTGGACAGACCCATCATGAGATTACTACATGGGTTAGTGTCATAAGTAAATCTCATGATAGTTATGTATTAATTCTTTGACTTGAGATTATCATAGTTTCCAATATAAGGACTATTATATTTTGACATGATCAAACATTATCCGTAACTGGATAGTAATAAAGGTTATGATCATATATGATAGAAATTATGTAGAGGATAATGAACAATCAAGATAGAATTTGTCCCTCTCTTTGAGAGAGATATCTTTTGGGCCCCTCGATAAGTGAGACTGTGAAATGCATAGCCATGCTCAAATGAATTGATAGTGTGATCAATTTCATTTGTTTTTATCAGTCTACTTGGAGATCGAGTAATCATAAGTTTGGACAATATAAGTATGACGTTGACCATGACTTATGTTGAAGCTAGATATCGTGTGACAAAGGGATTAATGCATGTACTATTATTAGGCACATTGGACATTCCTTATATTAATTGGGTAGTTGTAACACCTTGCTAGAGGCCAATTATGACTTGTTGGTTTAATAGAGATTAAATTGACTGCCAATTAATATGGGCCTATCGGGTCACACACAAGAATGCACTTTGGGCTGGATATAATATTAATAATATTAATATTAGATATTAATATTTATTATTATTATTATTTTCATTTTTTATATATATATTATTAGATAATATATTCAGAATCCTAATTAGATTTGGATTCTGAATTTGACTTACCTTATCCAATTATATATATTATTAGATAATATATTCAGAATCCTAATTAGATTTGGATTCTGTATTTGACTTACCTTATCCAATTTCGAATTGGATTCTGGAGTGATTATATTCACTCCAGACATTAAGTCTTTATATAGGTAACATTAGAAAATAAAAAGAGAACGAAAACTTTGAAACCCTAATACGTTTTAGAGAAAACGTTTTTTCAGCCTTCGCCGTTGCAGAGAGCTAGCACTCCAGACGGTAGCATTCGTGTGGATACGCGATAGAGGGTGTTTCGCGATCAAGGCATCTCTTCCAAACTGTGATTTCGAATCATCAACAGGTTAGTTCTTTGTACACTTTCATCGAATTAAAAGAACAGCATGGATCCTGGTGGGAAATCAGAGATCAAAAATTTTTCCGCTGCGTGTTTTTGTTTGCAGTGATCTCCTTGATTTCCTAACATCAATATCTGGATAGTATTATTATCATCAATCCTATTTGCATAACATTTAATTTCCCCTTACTTCCAGTTATTAAATTAGTTGTTTTTAATTATAAAGCATCACACAACTATTAATTTGCTAAACAACGGTTAAGGTTTGAACTAGTACTTGGCCTTGTCCCCAGTGGAACGATAACTCACTCACTACTATATTACTTGGGCGATCCGTGCACTTGAGGTATTGCTATAGCACAGCGCGACGCACACCAAGATCTACAAACTTTTTCATTTCTTTTTGCAAAATCTCATTTAGTCCGCCCAAACTATGTATTAGTATGCCTAGACTATGCTTTGGTACATTCGATCTTTGCTGACTGAGCATGCTAAGACTTGGTCCAACCGAGCCTATTCAAAAAGTTTTTTTAACCGTTATGTTGAAACTTGTTTTGTCCACTTGGACTCCACAGTTCATGCTCGTACTACATCAATCTAACTATACTAACCGAGGTCTGACTGGTATAGTCCAAAATATTTCAAAATTTATAGTCGTTGGACAGTTTTAAAATTTGCATATCTTATACACAATGTCCATAAAATGACTAGTTTGACCCCTAAACTCTATATAACCCTACTTAGACTCAAATTTTATGACCTTTGCAATTTACCTTATCTTTTAGACACTAAGAATACCAACAATTCTCTTAAAATCTCTTTCCTTCAACTTCTCATCATCATTCTCATGGCTCCCAAAGATTCTAAGAAGAAGGCCTTAAGAAAAGAAAAAAGGAAAGGAGTAGCAACCTCTTTCTGTCCAATGGAAGAAACTCCAAGAACAAGAACTCATAGACTAAGACATCTAAGTGAAGAAGAGAAGAAAAGGTACAATCTTATTCTAGATAAGAAAACTGAAGCTAATCGGATACCCTCATTATTCTGTTTAGAATCTCTTTTTATCGAAAATGAAATAAGACCTATCTCTCTAATCTTGGGTGGGAGAAATTTATTTTTCTTGAACAAGACTATTTGAGGTGGGAATCTCTAACCAAAGAATTCCTTATAATCTTGGCTGTTGAAAAGAAAGATATTGAACCATTAGGTCACTATGGCATAATCTTTAAACTATTCAATTAATAATACCAAATGTGCCTAGAGGACTTTGCATCAATTTGGGGATTCAACACAGAAGGTATATTTTCATTCCTTTTATCCTAAAATTTTTGATGAAATTATGCTCAATTTTTAGAAAGAAATTTCAATTGAAACTGACTTTCACAAACTTTCCAATGCTAATCACCTTAGAACTCTCTCCTCTTGGCTATTACCTCAATTTATCATCTATACCATCAATGCTATAGGTGAAAGTAATGAAAAGGTTACTCATAGAGATCTTATCTTTCTCTATTGCCTTATAAAAGGAGAAAAGATTCAAATTGCAAAGTTCTTGATTGATTCAATTCTCATAATTAGAAACAAATCAACTAGAACCATCATGATCACCTCCTTCATTACTCAAACTGCCAAGCATGTAGGGGCACTCACTCCCTTAAATAGAGCTACTCTCTCTAATCTACTTGAACCATAAAAAAATCCCATCAACACTCAAAATGTAGGATGATGGAACATATCATTATACTTTTGGGGCTCAAGGTATTAGAGCTCAACAAAGAAAAAGGCCAAGAATTGTTGGTGAAGGCCAAGAGTCATTCCAGGTGGAATTTCTTAGACCCCAAAATCCTAGAGGCCAAATCTCCTCTCAAACCTCTAAGGTCGATACCATTTCCAAATGACTTTCTCCTCTTTTCATGTATATAAGAGATATGCAAGAAGCAATGGGCTTTTCTCAATGCATGTCTTAGGATGAAGATGAAGAAGCCAATATTGAAGAAGAACAAGTTAGAAGAGGGACTGTAGAGGAAGAAGTAGGAGAAGCAGATGATGAGGAAGAGGGAAATGGAAATGATGATGATTTTTTATTTTCCACCATATTCTCCAATATCTTAACTTATTTCTTCTTATTTGTTCATCTTATATAAGACCTCTATCTTTTGTTGGCTCTTAATGAAAATGATCATACAGCATATTTACTTTTAATTATTTGACCTTAATAAAAAGTTTATACTTATTATCCAATGCTTATTTTTTTCAAATTTTTTGTTGCATTATTTTTGCCTATGTCAAACGGAGAGAATTTAAAATTGAATTTAAAATTAAATTTAACATAGCATATATTAAGGAGGAGCACAACTTTATTCTATCAAAAAGAGTTAAATCATATGAAAAATATACATTAAAGGAGGAGAACATTTTTTAGACATGAAAAACTTTTATAGTTTATTTTAAACTTAATTCAATTTAATTGCCAAAGTCAAAAAGGGGAGATTGTTAGCCAAACCATTGGCTTGACACACTATTTTGATCTTAGGCAATCAAATTGAAGAGATCTAATGTTTGTACCAAGTTATATTTTATACAAATTTAATTTTTGAATAAAATTTTAATAGCCCACTCAGACCAAGGAATGGTCCCAATCGAACTGAATATTGATTGAAATAAACAACTTTAGACACAGAAGCTCACGGTCACCAATACTCTAAGTTTTTTCAGAGTATTAAGTTCAGTCTAATCGGATCGAGTCTTAGATGCTAGGAATGAGCACAAGCATAGTGGATTGAGCCTGAGCTAAAACATCCAGTAGAGTTCATGACTAATATCACTCTCATATTGTGAATGGACCATGTGTCAAGATTGGATCCCAAGGCTGATGGGAGCACGACCATTCCAAGAAAAAGCTAACAAGAGCACGTCCATTTTGAGCCTGAGCTGACTTAACTTGATATTAGTCTGACCATACCGAGCCCGAACTAAAACCTTAGAACCTCCAGTAGAGCTCACGGTTACTGGTACTCTAAAAACTTTAGCCTACCATGCCTGGAACGACGGGACGTGATGCAATCTGATCGAACTGAGCTAGTGCAAAAAAACCAACAAAATTCTAGTAGAGTTTATAGTCACTGGTACTCCTAAAATCTTAGCATACCATGATCGGAACAACCGGACCAATTATGTTTTGATCATACCAGTGAAACAAAATTCAAAAATAATAGGTGTTTCTTATCTACTTAATTAGTGGATGCCATGTGTACTAGTTGTTGAAGAATTTTTATCAGAAAAAAGGATAGTATAACTAGACTATCTCAAGTTTGACAGAAATGAGCATGAGCCAACTGGACCAAAGCCAATCCGACTATGAACTTGCTCTAAAAAGTGACTAAAGTGGGAGACAAGAATCAAACATATTGGCACCCACTTCAAACGGCCATATCAAGTCTTAAAGGTTGTAAATACCATAAGAAAACTCATTTTTCTAAAGAAAATTTATAGTAATTACCAAGATTAACAACTTTCATTTATTTGCATCAAAATTTCTATTTGTATTCTTTGAGTGTTGGCTATGAGCATTAAACAACATTGTAAGGTTGAGTGTGAGCTTTGAAACACTTAGATTTTAGAGTGAGCCTGGGAAAACCCTTGTTGGGTTTTGAGGAAATTACTCAAACCTTGTAAAAAGTTCGATCTAATCTTATGAAAACACCAAGTTAGAGATGAGCTTGTAAAAAATAAAGCTTAGTGGAACCTTAACAAGTTGTTAAGGAAGTGAACATAGGATTGAGGTAATCTAAACTACTATAAACTCTTTGTGTTTGTTCTTCTATACTCTGCTCCTCTCTTGCTTTGTTTGTCTTTAAATTTTTAATTTGACATCACTTCTTCAAAACAATCAATACACCCCCTCCCCTCTTAGTTACCATCATGGGATAATAAAATTGTTCATTTTGCTCCATTTTTTCAAGCTTTTGCTTGTGGCTTTGACTTTTTTATTCAGAGTATAAATCCCTTGGTTATGAATTGAAAAGGACCATGCTGAGTTGATTATTTCTTCACAGTCACTTTGCTCCAGCCATTTCAATTAAAATTTGAATAATTTCTTTCTCTGGTTTCTCCACAGATGAAAAACCAATATTAGTGGTCTGTGGTTTGACCCTAGTATTTGTTCATGGTAAATAATAGCCTTGTCAAACAATATTCTCAATTGAAAATTTGCTAATCCACGATCCAATCTTTGTTGAATATTTCTCCTTCTCCCTTGTTTATTGGACCAAGTATAGCTTGCCTCTTGAATCCCAAATCTGCTAGTTGCAAAACAAGAATCCAGTATGCAAAATAGTCACTCCAATATAAATCAGTGGTGTTACCTTTGCTCTTTCCTTAAGGGAAAATAATTTGGTTAAAATCCCCTATACAAAGCCATAGGGTGCTAGCTCCCTGAATTTAGCTTATTTATGTTTTCAAAGACTTCCAATTTGTCCCTTTTGTAAAGAGAACAATGAACAAGTGGGGTCATATATAGCAACATGAATAAAATTAAATCTTTACAAAGTGTTTAGAAGAGCCAATGACCTTGCCACCATAATGAAAGACCTCATGTTGTTCCATTTGTTTTAACATATGTCCCATACTCAAATCTATATCCTCTTGTGATACTGTAACACCCCTTCCCAACCTACATGTGTAAGCTGAGTAGAGGTGCCACACTATCCTAATTGTTGCTACCAATTTACTTAGTCAAATTTTAGTTCTGATTTTTACAGAAATTTTGCCATAGTTCCGCCTAGAAATTTGGATCCCAAGTGTCGACAAAACTTGTTTTTTTTTTATTTTTGAAAACATTTTACACAGACCATTATAATTACCATCAAATTTAATGCACTCCCAATGAATCCACCTTATACCCTCAACTACAAACCTGCACAAAGAGTTCACACTTCTAATATAACATAAAGTAAAGATTTATGATTATTACATACTACTAACATACAATTATAACATAAAAAAAATCTCTTTTATATTTATTCATATACATGCCACAACTATCGACTCATAATGGAACTAAAAGATCTACCCCTGAGATTTGCTGTGGTCTGGTCGTTGCTTCCCCAAGATTTATCTACTGCTCCGAACTTCTTTATCGGTCGCTACTTTTGAAAAGACTTCAACGGTCGAATTTTAGTGCTCTGCAGCTGGAATCTTGCCCATGCTGTGTTTGTCGGACCGGCTTCTTGCCCAGCTGTGTTTGTCGGGACGGTCACGCCTAGCAATGGTGCGGTCGCCCTTTTTGAATAATCAAGTGGGTTTATAACGGTCATATTACGTGTCATTCTCTGACAGGGCAAAATTGAATGTCCGCCATAATTTGAATGTCGCGGTCGCCCTATGTAGATTATCGCGGTCGAATTGAGAAACTCGCGTCGAACTTCTGGACGCTCCTGAGGACGCGAAACCTACTGTCTCTTCAAACAATTTCTTCTTGAATGGTAGAGCGGTCGCGATTCTGAATGGGGCGGTCGCTAAAGTGATAAGCGAGGTCGAGTCATTTACCGTTCTTGTCACCGCGAACCTTACTATGATTGTAATGATTTAAGTTCCTTGAGTAGCGGTCGTGCAAATATTCGGACGGTCGCTATTCTGTAGGAGCTGTCGCTACATAGGTCGAACTTCTGACCGCGAAACCTACTGTGATAAGATTTCTTCTATTAATTACATGGAGCGGTCGTATTCAGGTGAGGTGCGACCGCTATAAGTGTTCTGTTCACCTTATTTGAAGTAACCTAATCCTGCAACAAGATTTCTCAAACACAAGTTAAATAGATCATCCATTTGAGTTGTCAAGGATCAAAATTAAGGTCATTTGTCTAACAGATATGTCCGTGTATCTCTACGGGGCAATCTTTCACTACCTGCCTAGTAATCACCTCATTTCCTAATGGGTTAGTAACTAATATTCCCTCTTTCTCTAGTTCTACCTTTAGGTCCTCAAGTTTTTCATTTTTCGTGCATATATATGAGTGTGAAGAACCTGGATCTATTAAAACGTAAAGCGAAACCCGAAACATAGACAACTGACCTGCAATCACGTCTAGCGCTTCTTCGTCTTCTTGCCCCCTCATGGCATACATTCTAGCAGGAGCCCTTGCTTCTGGTCGATTCACTGTTTCATATTGCACACGCGACGGATTTTCGCTCCTTCCTCTGCCTCGGCCTCGACCTGCTGCCGCTTGCGATCTCTCAGTATCCCTAGGTAGATTATGTATTCGCTGGGGACACTCTCGCATAAGGTGGTCTAAAGATCCACATATATAACATGCAAATGTCCAACCCCAACATTCTCCCGTGTGACGGCGTCCCCATTGATCACAGCGTGGATTATTATTTTCGCCTTCATTACCTCTCAGACCGATAAAGAAGTTACCTCCGCTTCGGTTGAATCCTCTTCCTTGTCCTCTTCCGGATCGTCCCGTACTAGCAACTGAGGTAGTTTGACTTAAGCCACCGCGAATTGATCCCTGACTGTAACCTCGACGTTGATCGCCTCCCGTGGAACCACTACCGCGGAATCGTTTCCTTGATGATTGGTAGTTTCCCGAATAGTTCTGGGTACCTCTCTTCTATTTCATCTTCTGTCGTCTATTCTATTCATCAGACTGGCATTGCTCTATTTCTAGAGCCCTATTGACCAACTCAGAAAATTCTTTGATATTAGCAGCAATTAGCTGCATCCTAATCTCATTATTCAATCCATCCTGGAACTGCTTACATCTATCATGTTCGTCTTCAATTGTCTTCTTGGCATACCTACTCAACCTAGTAAATTCCCTCTCGTATTCAGCAACGGTCAGTCGACCTTGCTTTAAGTGTAGAAACTCCTTTTTCTTGGCATCTAGGTATGCCTCCGATATAAACTTCCTCTTGAACTCATTCACAAAGAAATCCCATGTTCTCTGTTCCGGTGAAACTCGTTGGTGAACTGTGTCCCACCATATATATGCTTCTTCCACTAATAAGGAAGTAGCACATATCACTCGCTCTTCTGGCGTACACTGTAACTGATCTAAGGCTCGTATTGTTCCTTCCAGCCAATACTCGGCTGTTGAAGAATCATCGTCCCTTCGAGCCTTAAACTCCTTCGCACCATACTTTCTTATCTTTTCTATTGGGGGTTTCCTTTCCCCTCCTACAGCAGGTACTGGTACGGGTGCTGGCGCTGGGGGTGGTGCTGGGGCAACGCCGGCTATCTGCCGAAATACGGCAGCCATTTGTTGCAACATTTCATTGGGAATAGGAGCATCAGCGGGTGGTTGCTCCGACGCTGATGTCTCAGATACACGCATTTCTACAACTCGGGAGGCCTGAGATTCGACCTCCTCCTCTATATCATGTTGCGCTGCTTGCGACATCTAAAGAGTAAACATATACCATCCCATCATTATTAACAACCCAGACCAATAGCATTATCTTACCCTAGGTGGCATGTATATAAATATAAAATTCTTAATTAACACATATACAACACAACTTTTATTTATTTCCAAACACAAAGTTTTACAATATTAGGAAGCCCTTATATACATTGCAAAATTTAGGACTCCATGAAATCATGCAATCTCTTATTTACTACAGGATATCTCGTTTTACGTCGGTAATGGCCACTCCCGACATAAAACGTACATCCTCCTATGTTGGATTACCCAGAAGCGGCTAAACTTTAGCTCTGATACCACTAATTGTAACACCCCTTCCCAACCTACATGTGTAAGCTGAGTAGAGGTGCCACACTATCCTAATTGTTGCTACCAATTTACTTAGTCAAATTTTAGTTCTGATTTTTACAGAAATTTTTCCATAGTTCCGCCTAGAAATTTGGATCCCAAGTGTCGACAAAACTTGTTTTTTTTTTATTTTTGAAAACATTTTACACAGACCATTATAATTACCATCAAATTTAATGCACTCCCAATGAATCCACCTTATACCCTCAACTACAAACCTGCACAAAGAGTTCACACTTCTAATATAACATAAAGTAAAGATTTATGATTATTACATACTACTAACATACAATTATAACATAAAAAAAAATCTCTTTTATATTTATTCATATACATGCCACAACTATCGACTCATAATGGAACTAAAAGATCTACCCCTGAGATTTGCTGTGGTCTGGTCGTTGCTTCCCCAAGATTTATCTACTGCTCCGAACCTACGAGTCAAGGAAAACTTAACTCGCTGAGCGTTGTCGCTCAGTGGGTACTTTACCAATAAAAATAAAAGTAGTACATGAAAGTATTCGAAGTAAAAAGGAAATAATAAAATCAACAATCAACCAACATTATACCAATAGAAATCGTGATACATTCAGTATGATATGTTTTCAATAATGTAAAATCATAATTCAAATTCATTTGCATTATATAGTTCAACGAAAAATAATATGTCTTTGATCCAGACTCTACTGGTATATAGGGAACCATAGTGATAAGGCAGTGGCCCTCACCACTGTAACATAGGTGGCCCTCACCACCGAAATCAGATCACAGGAATGGCCCTCACCATCCTGGTTATAACCAATGGGCCTCCCCATTGGCTTCAGTGGCCTCACCACTGAATAACATATCATATCACAATAATGAGCAGTACTGCATGCGTTAGTATAGTGCACCATACCCTTATCTACCACTCCCACTATCCAGTAGAGCAAAAAGATTTAAATGATTCAATTTAAGTCTCAACTTCATTTTAGAATGATTCAAGAAATCAATTTAATTCCCATCGCACTTTGCCATTTATGCCGCGCAACACATTCTTCAGTCAAACCATTACTCTTTTTCACATATTTAACATCCACAATAAACACATCAAACATTTCAAAGCATTCCTCAAAATATCCCAAATTGACCAAATGAATAGTGTTGCGGCGAGAAAAATCGGCAACGCAAAATGGCATGACCAAATGAATAGTAAAATCTGGATTTTCGTCAAAATTTCAGTCCACTTCAATCATGCATTTGACCAAGTAAATGATCTTATTTTTGGCTGAAATTTTACAGAAAACTTGTTTTATATGTTGACTAATTGCATGTAAAATTTCGTTGAAAAATTCATTCATTTGCTGCCTCAAACGATTTCCACAAAAAGGTCCAGAAAGCTGTCTTTTTGGGACCATTTCGGCCCAACCACATAAAATGCATAGGATAGTTTATTTTTCTTTTGCAAATCAATATTAAGGCTTCTTTAATAGTAAAGTGAAGATTCAAACACTTCCCTTTGACAACTTTTGCATATTTGACTCAAATCAAACTAATTAAAGTTCATGAACATCAAAAATTCCATAAACCAAAGTTTGTAAGAAAAATAGAATTTCTTTTATGGTAAAGCACCAAACCTTATTCTTGTACTTCCCCTTTTTCTTTTCCTCCTTCTCCTTCCTTAATCTTTGTTTTTCCTTCAAGAAATTCAAGAACACACCCTTAAACATAAACCTTAGCAATTTAGATTAATAAGCTATCCTCCATTTCTTTTCAAACTAAACCCTAATCTAACCTTATTAAACCTTAGAAACCTTGATTCTTTCATTTAATTGATTAATATCATAACTACTTAAAATTTTCCCAAATCCACCATAAGAACCTTAATTTCCAATCTTCCAATAGATATATAAATACTTAAAATTAATACTAGAATTGAATTCTACATACTTGAAAACCTTAAAACTCACCTTGAACTTGAATCAAATTTGACAAAAGTTGGAAATTCTTTGGTGCTTTTCTATGGAAGCCGTAGGTTTGAAGTGGGAGAGAGAGATTTTTCTCTTCTTGCCATGATATATATATATATAGGAGAAATGATGGCCACTTTTGGATGAATGAATGTTTTAAAGCCAAATGTCCACACTTTTCTCTCTCTTCTTTATTATAACTTTTAAATGGCAAATTTTCATTAGCCCAAATGTCTCCTCCTTTTATTTATTTAAAAACCCAAGCCCTTAACTTTCTTTTAATTATATTTTGGCCCCTCCACCATCTTGTGTTGAAATTTCTATGGTCTAAGCTGTGAAAAGACCAAAATACCCTCCGACGATTAATCGATCATATCTTTTAAACCGTACAGTTCCACGAGTCATACTACATATAGTTTTGATCCTCTCGACCTCTACTTTCTATTTATAAGGTCTATTTTAGGTTTCCGAGTCATTTTGAAAAAATTACCGATAAGCCCTCAACTTTTTACAAAATTCCCTTTAGGTCCTTTCCTTGCTCGGGTTTTCTTCCGGCTCCGTTTCTACTGACGATCATTTCATATATCACCCCTCGTCATCCTCTACGTACTCATTTTTTTTCCTACTTTAAATTCATGTATAACTTTAATTGATAATGACCAAAATGCCCTTAGTCAACATTTCTTCATTTTTCTTTAACGGGACATTTTCTGGAAAAATCGTTACACGTCGTTGCGATCCGATTTTTCTCTACATTTCATTTTTGGAATCTGTTATATGCACTATTAAGAACATCCGGTGCAACTTTCTTTGAAATTACATCTACGTCCCCAACTTTATTAAAAATTACAATTATGTCCCTTTTGTCATACAACCTTATCTAGAGCTGTTATCAAGAATTATCTTCTCCTTTTCCCTACTCTTGCTATGCACGTGTCTACACTGCATAAATGCAGTAGGCGGATGTGACAGATACTCCATAAAGCTACTACTACGTTTTATTTCTACCAGAAAAAACCAAGCTTGGGCAATATTTAAGTATGTGTTCTTTGAGTCCTTTTTTTTACAAGGTTTGACTAAAACCTTGATATTTCCACACTATGGCATTCATGGCTACTAGGTGGCTTTAGGCGAGCCACCAGCATATTCAGGGTGATTTGTCGAAAAAGAGGAATCTTCATGTTTTCTTGCTTACCTAAATAATCTTTACCATTTTCTCTGCCCTTTCATTGGTGAAGAAGTGCCCACTGTAAATGTAATAGCATTTGAATGGGAATCTATATTAGATTCTTGAGGGGAATTTTCCATAATTTCCTCAATAAACCTTAATGGACCATGGAAGGGAAAGATTGAATTTTGAGATCCTTCATCAGTGGTAAGAGTTTGAAACCCATGATTATCCTTATTGTTTTACAAGCCCACAATATCAGGAAGTTGTCTCCTAGAAGTTGAATTTGAATCTTTTGACCGTAAACTCCTCTTTATCACTTGAAATAGGAAATCTTTTGAAAAGAGAGTTTCGGATTAAATCTAGGTTGATGCATGGGATATTGATAATTTTTGTATCTAGGAAGGAGGTGTGGTATATGGGGTGATAGATTGGGTTTTGGTAATTGATGGCTAGGTTCTTCTTTCGAAAGAGATAGAGGAAGAGTCTTTGGTATGGTCCATCTAGGAGGGCATTGTTTGCATGGATGGTTTGGTTTGGTTTGCTAAGAAAAAAAGGCTCTTTTAGTTTAGAGTAGTTAAGTTTACAGGATAATTAGAATTTGGGAATTGTAAGTGGTGAGGTAAGACACATTAGAGAAGGTTCAATAAAAGTTTGTTCGATGTGATAACTCCCTAAGTTGATTTGATTTTTTTTATGATGAGGCTTCTCTAGGAAGTATCATGAAACTAGTGGCTTGTTTGTTGCTCTTTGGAGGAATTGTAGAGTGCTTTCTTGTTACCGATAGTAAGACCAAGAATGAAGGTTGGGTATTGTGCACTATTGCAAACTCGCCTCAACTCACCAAACTCCCTTTGGATTTAGATATACTAATGCGTAATGCTATGAGTCATGGGCCATATTGAGGGTTATTTAAGTTGGATTCATCGCTTTGTGTTTTCTCCGAACAATATTTGGCTATGTGTCTAATGATTCCACAGTTGAAATAGAATTCCTCAAGCTTTTCATATCTGAATGTTAATCTTTCAGAAGGATCCTCTATGTGTTTTATTTTTAAAACCCATAGGCAACTTCTAGCCAGACTTTAATTCTAAAAAAAGGAAGAGCAAGTAACTTTTGATAGATGATTTAGATCAATTTTAATAAGACTAGCAAAGATTGTACCATTTTTTTTGCATTTTCTTTTGTCATTAGAGCAGGGGGGAATATTATGGTTGTGTACCTAAAAAGCTACTTTAGAGAAATCCACCTTGTCAATAGTAATTTTAGGATCACATACATTTATCTTTAAGAGAGCATTAGCCCTAATTCTTTTTGCTTCTTCCAAATTATCAAAGTAAAAAACATATAAATTTCAGCCCCTATTATAGACTCTAAATTCTTCTTGATTTTTCCAAATCTTTACCAAAATAGATTTAATCATGTTGGTTGTGAATGGTTTTTGGCTTAATAGTTTACCAGCATGAGTAGTGCGAGAGGTATTATTAGGATTATCTGGATCTGATTGAAGGTCTAGAGTATGATCAAGGATAGCTAGGGTTTATATTGCATATTGTAGACCCTTAATTTTTTACTCAGTCCAGTCCGATATTTTTAAAACAGTCCAAAATAATTTTTATGGTATTTTAATTAAATAATATTTATTTTAATATTCATTACTTATAATATTTATTTTTAATAAAAATAAAAAGGATAACAGTAAAAAAATAATAAATAATAAATAAAAATCGGCGATGGAAGAATCGGCGACGAAAAATTTTCGTCGCCGAAAATGAATTGGCTGGCCCGCGCCCCAGTTGGCACTCAACTCTCGCAGCTGGCACGCCCGTAGCCCGCAGCAACTTTCACTAGTGTAATTTTTGCCAGCGCTGTTGTAGACCCTTAATTTTTTACCCAGTCCGATCCAATATATTTTAATAAGTCCAAAATAATTTGTGTGGTCCAATATATTTTAATTAGTCCAAAATAATTTTTGTATTATCTTAATTAAATAATATTTTCTTTAGTATTTAGTTTTTATAAAAAATAAATAAAAATAATAAATAAATAAATAAAAATAAAAATCGGCAATGAAAAATTTCGTCGCCGAAAAGGGGTCGGACGAAATGGCCTTGGGCCATTTCGCCTGCAGGATTTTCCTGTGGGCCACCCGCAGCCCGCAAGCTCCTGCGGCAACTGTTTGAAAAAAAAAAACAAACAAACCAAACAAACAAAACAGAGAAGAAAAGAAAATAAAAAAAGACAAAAGAAAAGAAAAAGAAAAAAGAAAAGAAAATAAAAAAGAAAAGAAAACCCAAAATGGTTCAAAAAGCCAACTGAGTTCTCTTTTACCTAAGACAACAAAAGGCTTCCATTTAGTTTATAAGGACGGTTTGACTTGAATTGGTCCAACCCAGCCAAAGATTTGTTCAAAATTAAAGAAAAAGGAGAAAGACCATTCAGTTCTTGAAAGTTCTGTACTTGACAGCCCTACAAGGAACAACAACAACAACAACAAAGCCTTAATCCCAAGTCAATTGGGGTCGGCTATATGGATTCTTCTTTTTCACTCAATACGATTTAAGGTTATCTCTTCTGATAGATGTAACATCATAAGATCATTTTGGACCACCTTTGACCAAGTCAGTTTAGGCCTATCTCTGCCTCTCTTAGCTATATCTACTCTAACTTGTTCGGTTTTTCTAACTGGCGCATCGTTAGGTCTTCGTTTCACATGGCCAAACCACCTCAATCTATGCTCTCTTATCTTATCCTCAATAGGTGCTACCCCCACTTTTTCTCTAATGCACTCATTGCGGATTCTATCTATCCTAGTATGACCACACATCCATCTTATCATTCTCATTTCCACAACATGCATTTTACTCATGTATTGTCCTTTTACTGCCCAACACTCACTACCATACATCATAGCAGGCCGTATTACAGTACGGTAAAATTTTCCTTTTAATTTAATTGGCATCTTTCGATCACATAGAACTCCTGTAGCACCCCCTCCACTTCATCCAACCAGCTTTAATCCTATGATTTACATCTTCTTCACAACCCCCATCTTCTTAAAGAATACAGCCAAGGTATCTAAAATAAGTACTATGAGGCACTGCTTTTCTGTCTAAAATAATTTTACCTCTTTCTCTATTCTCGCTATTAAATCTACAATGCATATACTCAGTCTTAGTCTTACTTAGCTTAAAACCCTTAGATTCCAAAGTGCTTCTCCATAACTCCAACTTTTGATTTACCCCTGCTTGAGTCTCATCTATTAATACAATATCATCTGCAAACATCATACACCAAGGGATGTCATCCTGTATATGTCTTGTTAGCTCATCCATGACCAAGGCGAAAAGATAAGGGCTCAAAGCTGAACCTTGGTGTAATCCAATAGAAACAGAAAAATCCTTAGTATCCCCTCCCACGGTGCGGACACTGGTGGTAGCTCCCTCATACATATCCTTCAAGACTTGGATATATCGTATAGATATTCTCCTATGCTCTAGGACCCACCATAAAACTTCTCTAGGGACTCTATCATATGCCTTTTCCAAGTCAATAAAAACCATATGTAAATCCTTTTTTATCTCTCTATACTTTTCCATCAAATCTCTTATAAGAAAAATAGCTTCCATAGTTGATCGACCAGGCATAAAGCCATACTGATTTGAGGAGATACAAGTATCTAACCGTAAACGGTATTCCACAACTCTTTCCCACAATTTCATAGTGTGGCTCATAAGCTTTTTACCTCTATAATTTGAGCAATTCTGAATATCTCCTTTATTCTTAAAAATAGGTGTCAAACTACTTTGTCTCCATTCATTAGGCATTTTCTTTGAACTTAAGATCTTATTGAACAAAGATGTCAACCATGTAACTCCTGTATCTCCCAAACATTTCCAAACCTCAATAGGTATCTCATCTGGTCCACAGGCTTTACCAACTTTCATCTTCTTCAAAGCTTCTTTAACTTTCGAAAATCTAATCCGTCTAGTGTATTTCACATTTTTCTCCAGTCTAACGTTTAAACCCTCAATGTTATCACTATGGTTACCATTAAGAAGTTCCTCAAAATAGCTTCTCCATCATTTCTTAATATCCTCTTCTTGAACCAGAACCTTATTCTCATTATTTTTAATGCACTTAACTTGGTTTAAATCACGACATTTCTTTTCTCTTATCTTAGCCAATTTATAGATAGCTTTTTCTCCTTCTTTTGTTCCAAGTTTCTCATACAAACTCTCTAAAGATTGTGCTCTTGCTTGACTAACTGCCTTTTTAACATCTTTTTTTTTTGCTTGTTTGTACTGCTCAAAAGCATCATTGTTATTACAATTGGGCAAACTCTTACACCATTCCCTTTTACTTCTTACCGCTTTTTGCACTTCCTCATTCCACCACCAAGACTCCTTCGAGGGATGTCCACACCCTTTAGATTCTCCAAGAATCTTTCTAGCTACTCTTCTAATTGTTGTAGATATACATATCCACATATCATTTGATGACATACTCACATCTTCCTCCCACCCTCCAGCTTTGACCAACTCATTCTTGAACAACAATTGTTTTTCACCTTTTAAAGTCCACCACCTAATCTTAGGACTATTGTTCCTTCTTGGCCTACTGGTCAACCTATTAAACTTGATATCCAAAACTACTAACCTATGTTGAGTGGTCAAAGCCTCACCTGGAATAATCTTACAATCCTTGCACCGAGTTTGATTGGCTTTTCTTGTGAGTATGAAGTCAATCTGACTTTTATTTTGCCCACTTTTAAAAGTTACTAGATGTGATTCCCTTTTTATAAAATATGTATTTGCCAGAATCAAACCATAGGCTAAAGTAAAATCAAGGATACTCTTACCTTCTTCATTTCTAATTCCAAAACTATACCCTCCATGTACCTCCTCAAAACCTACTCTGTCTTTTCCTACATGTCCATTTAAGTCTCCTCCTATAAAAATGTTTTCATCATTCGGAATCCCTTGCATAAGTTCATCCATATCATCCCAAAAAATTTTCTTGCTCTCCCCATCCAATCCAACTTGAGGGGCATATGCACTAACTATGTTGATGGTCTCATTCTGGATCACAAGTTTAATTGAAATAATCCTATCGCTTACTCTTTTCACCGATATAACCGTCTCCTTTAGGTTCTGATCCAAAATTATACCTACTCCATTTTTATTTCTATCTGTACCTGTATACCACACTTTATACCCATTATTCTCAACGTCTTTACTTTTCCCTCCAACCCATTTAGTCTCTTCGATACAAGCAATACTAATTTTCCTTCTCTCCATAGTATCAACAAGTTCTCTCAGTTTACCTGTAAGAGATCCAATATTCCAAGTTCCTATTCTGATCTTACTCCCTAATTGTTCTTTCTTATGCTTCTTCCTATAAAATCTTTTACCATTATCTAAACTTGTATCTCTCGTATTACTCTTATTATTTGTATTTTGGACTAACTTCTTTACCCACATCCGTCCATGATGTGAGAACCCTTGTTTATTATGCACCACATCCGGGCGCCGACATGGAGCATCGCATTCAGGGAACGCTCTACACCCTTGCTTATTCTTCACTACACCCGGGCTTCAATTTAGGGCGTCGCAAGTAGGGAACGCCCCAACGATATTATTATTAGAATCCATATCATGAGATGTGACAAAAGTTTTACGCTGGTTGTTGTCACCTACCACAACCCTCCTCCTTTATCAGGGCTTGTGACCGACTATACACAAGAAACTCATGTATAGGCGGAGTTGTGTTTTATTAGTTTTTGTTATAGATTTGTGTCTTGTTTATTATGATAATTATTGTTTATTTAGGTATTTTGTTAGTTTTTATCGGTTTGTTTAGTGTTTTCATTAATTTTGATAGTTTTAGTTTATTTCAGTGTTTATGTCATTTTTTATCTAGTTTTTAGTATTGTGTTTATGTTTTGTTGGTTATTGTCTATTTACTTTTTGATTAAAGTTTGTTTTGAGTTTTGTGTTAGGTTAAAAAAGGGCAAGGAAGCAAATTGAAGAAGAAAAGGGCAGTAGCTGACAAAGGCAGAGGACACGACCAAGTCACTGGCCGTGTCCCATATCAAGTTAAAGAGGAGGAGCAAGTCACAGAGAGAGACACAAGCAAGGGACACGGCCAAGTCACTGGCCATGTCCCTCCAAAGAAGCCCAGACACGGCCAAGTCACTCCAACCTGGCCGTGTCTCACTTGCATCCAAAGCAAAGAAGACTAAAATTTCACAGAAGCAAACACAGGCAAGGGACACAGCCAAGTCAGTGGCCGTGTCCCTCCAAAAGGGTCCAACACGGCCAAGTCAACCTCCAACTGGCCATGTCACTCAACCAAAGAAGAAAAGAAGAAGAATTTTCACAGTAGGCGACACATGCAAGGGACACGGCCAAGTCACTGGCCGTGTCCCTCCAAAGAGCACCCACACAGCCAAGTCACATGCAACTTGGCCGTGTCTCTCATGAACCAAGGCCGTAGCAGATTTTAAAGTGGACGATTCATATAAAAGGAAAAAGAAGCTAGGGTTTTGAGGACTGTTGGCGATTTTGAGCTGAGATTGAGCCGTCAAAGAGATTAGGGTTTTGATAACTTTGTTTTTCTTTGATTTTTTATTACACTTTGTTTTATCTAGCTTAGATTAGATTGTTCTAGCCATTGATATATCCTTCTTGCAAGATTTGAACAAGAGATTCTTCAGAAGCTTCAAGAAGTTTGTAATTTGGTTTTGTTCTCGAACTTTACCTCTTTATTTTCATTGGAATTATATTTATGGATATTATCATGTCTAATTTGATTTCTTTGAACATTAATGAGATGAGTATGTTTGATTTCATTATGAACTAATTTGATCTAGTCTAGGGTTTGTATGGATTTGCTATGATTGTATGAATTGGTTATTCTCTTAGCTAATAATTTCTTTAGCCTTGATTGAATGGAATATTGTTAATATATAATTGATTGGCCACCAATTATGTGTTTTAGGTATTAGATGATGGATTGAGAGATGAAGTCTAATGCTGGAACAATTCAATTAAGGACTTAGGTGAATTAGAGATATAACCTATTAAAAAGATTGTTTCAATTATAACGAGATTAGTTGTAAGAGGTTTGAATGCGAGAGCTTATTTCCTTGACTCAATTAATTAAGTTGTTTGAGATTTAATCTTTGAAATTAAATTAGTTAAGAGGAATAACCGTTCATACAGATAAGTTGTAGAGAAGTGCAAACCCTAGACTTTTCTATCATGTGAATCAAAACAATCAGCTTAATTTACTTTTATTCGTTTTAAACTTCAATCAATCTTCTTCATTAGTTAGCAATTTAAATTTTATTCATTACTTGTTATTTATAATCTGATAATCAATTAGCCACTTTAGCTTCATTGTGAGATGACCTTGGGGCGATCACCTTTGCTATAGCTACCTCGTATACTTGCGAGTGACGCTTTATGGTAGAGTTAATTTGAGCGCAACAAGTTTTTGGCACCGCTGCCGGGGAGGCTAATTGGCGTAATTGTTTATTAGTTTTAGAAATTTTAGATTATTTTTCATTGTTTACTTTTGATTTTTTTTCTTTTGTTTTTAATAATTTCTTTTTCTAGAAATTTTTGTTTATGCAAGGCAGGAGATCACTTGGAGGAGAGCTATACCCAGTCATTCCAGAAATTCAGAGAGTAAAAAGGAGCAGAGAGGAGTTTGAACTTTATACAGGATTTGATACCGAAGAGGACACTTCTGATTTTGAGTCAGAATCTGCACAATCTATTAAAATGGCTGAAGAAAGACAGAGAACTATGAGAGATTTTGCTAGACCTGTCATTGGAACTTCCACTTCTTGCATAAGACTGACAGATGCAGCAAGAAATTATGAGTTGAAGAACATTCACTACAACATGATGCCATCATTCTATGGAGTTCCAAATGAAGATCCTTTGAACTTTATTTGGGATTTCTACTCCACCCTCAACACTTTTCCATTGGGAGGATTAACAGAGGATCAGTTGAGGATGAGGTGTTTCCCATATACATTGAAGGACAGGGCAAAGAGCTGGCTTATGATGTTGCAGGAAAACACTTTGACAACTTGGGAGCAAGTTTATAACAAGTTCATGGGTAAGTTCTACTCTCATCAAAAGACAGCTGAATTGATAGGGAAGATTGCTACATTCTCTCAATTTGAAGGAGAGCCATTTCATGAGGCTTGGGACAGATTCAAGATGCTATTGATCCAGTGTCCACATCATCACTACCCACTTCAACTTCTGAATCAGCTTTTCTATGATGGTCTAACCCAGCAATTCCAGAACACTGTTGACAATGCAGCTGGGGGAGCCATGGGAGAAAAGACAGCTGATGAGACTTATGAGATCTTTGAGATGTTGGGAGCTAACTCTCAACAGAAGAGTGTAAGAGGAAGAAGTAAAGGGGTGAATCAATTGGAAGCAAATAGTGAGATGGTAAATCAGATAGCTGAGTTGACAAGGCAAGTGCAGATGCTGAACATGAAGAATAATATTTCTTCATCTGCTCAAGAAGTGTGTGGAATCTGTGGAACTTTAGGGCATGGAGCAAACATTTGCCCCTCTGCATATGAATCATATGGGAATGAAGCTGAGCAAGTCAATGTTATGGGAGGATTTCAACCAAGAACTCGGAATGATCCTTATTCAAATTCATACAATCCTGGTTGGAGGAATCACCCAAATTTTTCTTGGGCAACAAATAATTCTCAGTAGCCTTTCCATTTGCTTCAAAGACAGAACCAAGAGCAGGGCCAATCCTCAAATCAAGGGAAGTCTAAGGTAGAGAGTTTGGAGGAAAGTTTACAAGCTTTTATCCAGGTCAGTGCTAAGAATCAAGAGATAACAAACAAGAGGCTGGATTCTTTAGAAGCATCTTTTAAGAAAGTGGAGACACAAGTTGGACTACTTGCACAACAGATGCAGTAACAACAAAAGGGGAAATTCCCAAGTCAACCTGAGCAGGCACAATCAGTGACTGTTCTTAGAAGTGGTAAGGAAATTAACAATAATGTTGAAAATGATTCTGTGAATGCAGGTGACAAAGAGAACAAGGAGGAAGGAGAACCAGAGAACAAAGGTGCTGGAGATAGATCAATGAAGAAGTCCTCTTTAACAGATTTACATAAGGCAAGCAATCCATATCGGCCACCTATACCATTCCCCAGTAGGTTGAAGGATGAAATAAAAGATAAGCATTTTTCTAACATCTTCAACATGCTGTCTAAGGTAAGTATTAATTTACCCTTACTTGAAGCAGTAAAGAACATGCCGGCTTATGCAAAATTCTTCAAAGAGCTGATCACCAAGAAAAAGAGGTATGAGATGAATGAAAAGGTGATAGTTTCCGAGGTAGCTAGTGCTGTTCTGCAGCATAAACTACCTCCCAAGCTAAAGGATCCTGGTAGCTTTATAATTCAAATTTCTGTGGGGAATGGAAAGGGGACTGAGGGCATGTGTGATCTAGGAGCTAGTGTGAATTTGATGCCTTATTCTGTTTATAAAGAATTAGAACTAGGGGAACTTAAACCAACAAAAATGGTGTTGCAATTAGCTGATAGATCTTTTAGATTCCCGAAAGGGGTTATAAAAGATGTGTTAGTTAAGGTTGGTGGGTTAATAGTACCTGTTGATTTCATAGTTCTTGACATGGAAGGGAGTAACCCTGCACCATCAGCACACACTATATTGCTGGGTAGGCCTTTCATGGCTACTACCAGCACCTTAATAGAAGTTAAAAATGGTAAGTTGTCAATGACTGTCTTAGGGCAAACTGTTGATTTTTCTATTTTTAACACTTCTCCAATTCCTACAACTGCTTTATATGAGGAATGTTCTTTAATTAATTGTGTTGAAGCAGTTGTTTCAGATGCTCTCTTACAGACAGGTTCATCAGAGAAATTGGAGCTGAAACTGACCTTAGAAGAAGGGGCTAAACTAGTGAGGGAGACCCAAAGGTGCCTAAACCCAAAGGCATATGAGAGCTCGAGGAATTATAAGGATCACACTAAAGCACTTCATGACAGATTTATTGGGCAATAGACATTAAGTCCAGGTATGAAAGTTTTACTTTTTAATTATCGACTCCGTCTATTTCCAGGTAAATTCAAGTCTCGATGGAGTGGTCCTTTCGAGGTAACTAAGGTATGTCCTTCTGGTGTCATTGAATTGTTTAACTCTAGAACCAATAAGACTTTTAAAGCAAATAGACATAGAGTTAAACCATATAAAGAGGGATTTCAAGAAGTACAGCACTTTGATCCACGATTCCTAGTCTTGCATGATGTCCAGCTTTATGACATTAAAGAAGCGCTTAATGGGAGGCAACCCATCGGTTTGCATTTCTTTTTTCATAGTTATAATTTTATATTTAGCAATTTTGATTTTATGTTTAGTTTAAATAAATGGAAACCCTAAGCTCTCTTGTATTTTGTTTTTGAACATTTGTGTCTGTGATGAAAAGTTAGTGTTTTGCCTCACCAGGGGACGATGGAAGGCAGGTTGTACTTAATTCTTTCTCTTTATTATTCTTGTTTTCCATTGAGGACAATGTAAATTCTAAAGTGTGGGGTAATCTTTTAGCTTTTCTTTAATTTTTGTTTTGGTTGCCTTGGTGTGTTTTATTGTGTTGTGCATGGTATAATTGTTGAAAATTTATTGATCTTTTCTGTGATTCTAGCATGATAGTTGAGACTTTAGTATCAGTATAGAAATGAGCATTTGAATTCATTCAGGATCAATTTTCACATTCTGCAATTCATGACATATAAATCTTTGAAAACCCACCTTTGTGAGTTTTGAGCCTCATAATTTGATATTATTATCAGTTGATTTTCTTTTCTTAAGTGTGCACCTTCATGATTTTGCATCTCTAGAGTTTGCTTTTGCATACTAATTGAACTCACATTATGATTTAATCTCAAGTTTTAAAATGATGAAGGCAAATTAGGTTAGCCCTTTAGCTTAAAAAGACCTCCCTTAATATTGAATTCCTTAGTGAGCCAAGTTGAGCCTTTGACCTTTTCTTGTTTGATCAACACAATTCACAGCTCAACTTTCTCTTATTATCATCATACCTGCATTAAGGAATGGAGTTCTTATTATATGACAATAGGGTGGTTTATTTCAAAAGTGTGGGGTAAGCAATAAAAAAAAATTTTGGTATTGCTATTTGGGGTTGAAATGCATACTCTGCATATTGTATTTGATTAAGAGTTGATTATTCTTTTCCTCTACATTTTACACTAGATGTTCTATGCAATGTTATATTTTGTATATACGTATTTTAAAAAAAAAGGAGAAGAGAATATAAATAATAAAAAAAGAAGATATATATATGTATACAAAATTCTTATATGTTCTAGCATTGGTTATCAAAAGAGGAATGTCGACTCATGTATTTTTCTTTGAGTATGCAAGTATGTGAAGTATTAATGGATTGTGAGTATGCCATTTGAGGGAGTTATGAATTTCTTAGCAAGAGCAGTGTCTAATTTAGATACTCCATTTCTTGATGCTCCAGCCTAAATGTCATTTCTCACACCTTTACCTCAGCCCCATTACATCCAAATGAAAGACCTTCAGATTATTTCTTGAGAAAATCAGTGAGGGAGATTGGATAATTAAGCAAGTTTATGGTAGTATGGAGTCATGAGTGGTTTGAGTGATTAACCTTTGAAATCGAGTGAAACACTTAGATGAGAGATAAGATTTGTATGTCTGGATTAATGAATGAGTTAAGAAAATCCGTGATTGAAGTAAATTGCAAATTATTTATGATGTGTCTTAAAGAATTTCATTTTATATGCTGGAATTAAAGTTAAGGTTGTTTGAGTTTTTAATTTATGCCATGTGAATTTGCTTGAGGACAAGCAAAGTTTTAAGTGTGGGGTAGTTGTTTTATTAGTTTTTGTTAAAGATTTGTGTCTTGTTTATTATGATAATTATTGTTTATTTAGGTATTTTGTTAGTTTTTATCGGTTTGTTTAGTGTTTTCATTAATTTTGATAGTTTTAGTTTATTTCAGTGTTTATGTCGTTTTTGATCTAGTTTTTAGTATTGTGTTTATGTTTTGTTGGTTATTGTCTATTTACTTTTTGTTTAAAGTTTGTTTTGAGTTTTGTGTTAGGTTAAAAAAGGGCAAGGAAGCAAATTGAAGAAGAAAAGGGCAGTAGCTGACACAGGCAGAGGACACGGCCAAGTCACTGGCCGTGTCCCTCCAAAGAAGCCCAGACACGGCCAAGTCACTCCAACCTGGCCATGTCTCACTTGCATCCAAAGCAAAGAAGACTAAAATTTCACAGAAGCAAACACAGGCAAGGGACACAGCCAAGTCAGTGGCTGTGTCCCTCCAAAAGGGTCCAACACGGCCAAGTCAACCTCCAACTGGCCGTGTCACTCAACCAAAGAAGAAAAGAAGAAGAATTTTCATAGTAGATGACACATGCAAGGGACACGGCCAAGTCACTGGCCGTGTCCCTCCAAAGAGCACCCACACAGCCAAGTCACATGTAACTTGGCCGTGTCTCTCATGAACCAAGGCCGTAGCGGATTTTAAAGCGGACGATTCATATAAAAGGAAAAAGAAGCTAGGGTTTTGAGGACTGTTGGCGATTTTGAGCTGAGATTGAGCCGTCAAAGAGATTAGGGTTTTGATAACTTTGTTTTTCTTTGATTTTTTATTACACTTTGTTTTATCTAGCTTAGATTAGATTGTTCTAGCCATTGATATATCCTTCTTGCAAGATTTGAACAAGAGATTCTTCAGAAGCTTCAAGGAGTTTGTAATTTGGTTTTGTTCTCGAACTTTACCTCTTTATTTTCATTGGAATTATATTTATGGATATTATCATGTCTAATTTGATTTCTTTGAACATTAATGAGATGAGTATGTTTGATTGCATTATGAACTAATTTGATCTAGTCTAGGGTTTGTATGAATTTGCTATGATTGTATGAATTGGTTATTCTCTTAGCTAATAATTTCTTTAGCCTTGATTGAATGGAATATTGTTAATATATAATTGATTGGCCATCAATTATGTGTTTTAGGTATTAGATGATGAATTGAGAGATGAAGTCTAATGCTGGAACAATTCAATTAAGGACTTAGGTGAATTAGAGATATAACCTGTTAAAAAGATTATTTCAATTATAACGAGATTAGTTGTAAGAGGTTTGAATGCGAGAGCTTATTTCCTTGACTCAATTAATTAAGTTGTTTGAGATTTAATCTTTGAAATTAAATTAGTTAAGAGGAATAACCGTTCATACAGATAAGTAGTAGAGAAGTGCAAACCCTAGACTTTTCTATCAAGTGAATCAAAACAATCAGCTTAATTTACTTTTATTCGTTTTAAACTTCAATCAATCTTCTTCATTAGTTAGCAATTTAAATTTTATTCATTACTTGTTATTTATAATCTGATAATCAATTAGCCACTTTAGCTTCCTTGTGAGATGACCTTGGGGTGATCACCTTTGCTACAGCTACCTCGTATACTTGCGAGTGACGTTTTGTGGTAGAGTTAATTTGAGCGCAACAAGTTGACAGCCCTACATGGAAGAAGGACAAAAATGATAAAATACTCAAAGAAAGGGAGGAGTAAGAAAAATAAAAAGAAAGAAAAGGGAGAAGAAGAAAAGAAACAAATTTGGGTACCAAACTTTATGCAAAGAAATAAAGATTGTCCTAATCAACATCTAGATTAATGCCAAGAAGGTAGAATAAATTTGGAGTCTAGAAAGATTGCTCCCAACTATCTAAAGTTCCAATAAGAAATTTATAGTGTGAGGGTTTGTCCATTGTGTCACATCAGCTCCAATCTAAAAATGGCCTTCACTTAAACCCGTGTCCCTTATAGACCCCATTTCAAGCCTATCAAAGACCTGCTGATCTCTCTTGGTAGGTAGAGTCTATTAGTAGAGATAGTTTGAATAAGCATGCACATGGGATAGACAATATTTAAACTCAATGAGACCTTTGGCCAAGTAATGTGTATGTGCCTATCTGAAGTGCAACAATTCTTGCTTAAAAAGAAATGATTCCCGAGTTTAGTACGGTAACTAGGGTTGTCATGTTATAGATATGTTAATTTGGGAAAATTAAGTCCTGAGGTACATTGACATTGATTTGGCAATGCCAACACTTAATTTCAAATTCAAAATTCAAAAAAATTAAAAAATATATTTTTATCATACAAAGCCTTCAAGTTAAGGGGAATATATTGAACTATCGAATCTTGAAAGTCATATTGGGCAAAGTAACTGGCATGCTGAAACATAGTTTGAAATGGATGTATCCCTGAATCTGCTGCTTGGAGTCTCCACCACTCGTGTTTTCAACATCTTGAAGATAAAAGCCATAAAAGCGACGCCTTCTATCATTCCAGTGCAAGTCCTGGACGAGCATCTAAAAGAAATCTATGAGAACATTTCAGCTGATCACCTCGGCCTGTGAGCCAATGAAACCGCTTAAAGAATCAAAAGAAGATATCAAATCAAGGGGGCATGGAATGCCCATTACTTAAGAAAGCTCCAGTAATTTTGCAAAGAGTAGAAATGAGTGCTTGTGAGAAGAACTAGACAACAAAAACATCAATCGAAGCTTGCATGGAAAAAATCTTTGGTTTAAGCCTACACAGGGGCAAAGTTTCTCCTTTTCAATTTTTTGAGTTTATATACAAAACATTTTCAAACTCACTTGCAAATATTTCACCACGCAGGGGCAGGAGAAGATATGAGGGCCAACCAAAAATAGCTGAATTTTTGCAAAAAGGAAGAACAAAAGAATGGAACATTAGAAATATCAAAAGAATAAAGACGCAAAAGACAAAAGATCAGTCCAGCTAGAAGAGCTAAAGCCAATATAAGACAAATCTCTAAGGATGAAGATCCAGCTTAAAGGATGAAGATCCATTTTCAAGGGTGAAGACCCGATTTACAAGGATGAAGGTCCATTTTTCAAAGGCGAAGACCTGATTCCAAGGATGAAGATCAATTTTCAAGGGTGAAGACCCGATTTCCAAGGATGAAGATCCATTTACAAAGGGTGAAGACCCGAAGTCCAAAAGGATGAAGATCCATTTACAAGGGTGAAGACCTGATCTCCAAGGATAAAGATCCATTTACAAGGATGAAGACCTGATCTCCAAGGATGAAGATCCATTTTACAAGGGTGAAGACCCAATTTTTAAAGATGAAGATCCATTTTCAAAGGTGAAGACCTGATTCCAAGGATGAAGATCCATTTTCAACGGTGAAGACCTTATCACAAAGGATGAAGATCCATTTTCAAGGGTGAAGACCCGATCTCAAAGGATAAAGATCCATTTTTCAAGGGTGAAGACCCGATCGCAAAGGATGAAGATCCATTTTCAAGGGTGAAGACTCGATCTCAAAGGATGAAGATCCATTTTTTCAAGGGTGATGACCCGATTTGCAAGGATGAAGATCCATTTTCAAAGGTGAAGACCTGATTCCAAGGATGAAGATCCATTTTCAAGGGTAAATGCCCAATCTCAAAGAATGAAGATTCATTTTCAAGGGTGAAGACCCGATCTCAAAGGATGAAGATCCATTTACAAGGGTGAAAACCCGATCTCCAAGGATGATGATCCATTTTCAAGGGCAAAGACCCTATCTCAAAGGATGAAGATCCATTTTGAGGTTGAAGAACCACAATGCATAGATCAGCCGGAGCAGTCAGACTTCTCAACTGATAAAAGGTTAGTCTAACTCAGTCTCAGGTCCAAGCATCCAAATTCAATTTAGTCTCGGGTCCAAGTACCCAAATCAAATCAGTATCAAGTCCAAGTACCCAATCTCGGGTCCAAGTACCCAAATCCAATTCAATCTCGGGTCCAAGTACCCAAATCAAATCCAATCTCGGGTCTAAGTACCCAATCTCATGTCCAAGTACCCAAATCCAATTCAATCTCGGGTCCAAGTATCCAAAATCCAATTCAAGCTCGAGTCCAAGTACCCAATCTCAGGTCCAAGTACCCAAAATCCAATTCAAGCTTGGGTCCAAGTACCCAAATCACACCAATCTCGGGTCCAAGTACCCAATTCCGGGTCCAAGTACCTAAATCCAATTCAAGCTCGGGTCCAAGTATCCAAATCAAATTCAAGCTCGGGTGCAAGTACCCAAATCCAATTCAAGCTCGAGTCCAAGTACCCAAATCAAATCAATCTTGGGTCCAAGTACCCAAATCAAATCAATCTCGGATCCAAGTACCCAAATCAAATCATTCTCGGGTCCAAGTATCAAAATTAAATTCAATCTCGGGTCTAAGTATGCATTCTCGGGTCTAACTACCCAAATCAAATTCAAGCTCGGGTCCAAGTACCCAATCTCAGGTCCAAGTACCCAATCTCAGGTCTAAGTACCCAAAACCAAATTCAATCCCGGGTCCAAGTACCCAAATCAAATTCATTCTCAGGTCCAAGTACCGAAATCTAATTTAACCTCGGGTCCAAGTACCCAAATCAAATCAATCTCGGGTCCAAGTACCCAAATTCAATCTAATCTTGGGTCCAAGTACCCAAATCAAATCAGTCTCGGGTTCAAGTACCCAAATCAAATCAATCTCGGGCCTAAGTACCCAATCTCATGTCCAAGTACCGAATCCCGAGTCCAATCCCAGGTCCATGTACACAAATTCAATCTAGTCTCTGGTCCAAGTACCCAAATTCAATCTAGTCTCGGGTCCAAGCACCCAAATTTAATCCAATCTCGGGTCCAACTACCCAAATCAAATTCAAGCTCGGGTCTAAGTACCCAAATCAAATCTTGAGTCCAAGTACCCAATCCTAGGTCCAAGTACCCAAATTCAACCCAATCTAGGGTCTAAGTACCCAAATCAAGTTCAGTCTCAGGTCCAAGTACCCAAAACAAATTCAAGTAACCATCTCATCAAAATTAAATCTTATTGCTTTTCACTCTCTTTTACTAAAGTCTCAGATCGTTCAAGCAGGGGGCAAACTGTAGACCCTTAATTTTTGACCCAGTCCAGTCCAATATATTTTAATAAATCCAAAATAATTTTTGTGTGGTCCAATATATTTTAATTAGTCCAAAATAATTTTTGTGTTATCTTAATTAAATAATATTTGCTTTAGTATTTAGTTTTTATAATTAATAAAAAATAATAAAAATAAAAATCGTCGACGAAAAATTTTATCGCCGAAAAGGGGTCAGACGAAATGGCCAAAGCCATTTCACCTGCAGATTTTTTTTGCGAGCGAAATGGCCCACAGGCAATTTTTGCCCCCGTAGCCTGCAAGCTGCTGCGGTAACTTTTTCGCCAGCAAAATTTTTCAACAGCAGTTTTTTTATCCTCGAAATTTTTCGACGCAAATTTTTTTGAAACCAAATACAATTTGGTTTCGGTTTCCTTTTCTTAATTAATGTTAGATTCCGTGAACAATTAAGATTAATCACCAAAATCATCTACAAATAGGATTATAAACAACACAGAAAAGGAGGGAGGAATATTTTAGAGGACAATCGAGTGAAGGAAAAAGTTAGAAAAAGTGATCGGACTTTAAAACTTTTTGGCAGAGATTAACGATCAGACTTTTGAGAGAAGCAAACAAGCAATTCAATCCATCAAAGGCAACCATCTTGCCTTTGTCCTTGTTCATCCAAGAAACAATTTTTGGTGGAACCAACGAACGGAGGTTTGGATCTCTAATTTCTTTTTATTTTCTTACAGTAGCTTTGTTTCTTTGATTCTTAAGATTATACACATAAAACCTTGATTTATAAACACATAGTAACATTTATCTTCATTTCAATAACATAAACACTTTTCTGTTTCTAAATAGCTTCAAAACCCTAATTCGTTTCCTTTATTTTCCAAAAATCTTAAATCGTTCATTTTGTTTCTTCTAGAACTTAAGAACCCTAACTTATTTCTTCAAAACCTTAAAACCCTAAATTGTTACTGCTATTTCCAAAAACCCTAAAAAATACTCTTTTATTTCCAAAAACCTTAAATCATTTTTCCTATTTCCAAAAGCTTTTAAAAACCCTAAACTGTTTTCTTTTAATTCTCTTACAAAGTTTCTAAATGCTTTGTTAAATATCCAAACTCAAACTCACTTTACAGTTTCAAAAAATCACAAAAAGCTTTATAAAACTCTAAACTATTTTCTTCAACCCTAAAACCAAACATATTTTTCGAAACACTAAAAACCCTAATTCCCTCAAAACCAAAACCATAAACCCTAGTTTTCCTAAATCCTAATCCTTAAAACCTTATAAACCTAAACATTCAAATCCAATATAGTAAAACCAAAATAACAATCTGTTACCAAACCAATTTATTTTAAATCACAGTAGCATTATTTTCATAAAACATTTAAAACCCTAAATCTTTAGAACGTCCAGCATGGGCTCATCGAAGGTGTCAATATTCATTTGTGTATTATGAGTCTGCGTATTTAACTATCCTTTTTTCAAAGCCCTAATTTAGGAACTAAAATTTTAAAATCCTATTTTAAGATGCGAACTCTAAATTATATATTTATTGCTTTATTTAATTTTAGATTTGATTATGCAGTTTATTATATGCTTTGATTTATTTAATTTCAATGCTTGATTTGTTTAATTTATCATGGATGAATGCTTATTATATTTTGATTGACGTTTAATATCTTTGGTAATGATTTATGATGAATGGTTATTTATTTCTATCGATTTATTTTGATTTCGAAATGTTGTAAGAGGTATGTTTCTACTTTGTGGGTACCTCATTAGTTAAATATCATGTAATTTAAATAGCTTTTATATTTTGGACCAATGTAAGGGACATGTTTCCATCCTCGGATGGGTGTCCATTTATTTGTTTTTCTTGGACATTGCTTTGATTTTAATATAATGATACTTTATTTCAATTGTTGTGTGTAATATGGATAATATTGTTATACTTAAGAATTTTATAATATTAAGACCTGTAAAGGAGGCCAGTTCCAATGAACCGGACGTTCTGGGGGTGCTGGGCCATTTCTCGCCTTCCCCACACGTACCCAACTTTTCGAACCCATTAGGGGGTTGGGGATTCCTTAGGAATCGAGTCATCCAAGATTTTGGTGGAATCAACAACGGAGGTTTAATCTTATTTATTTCTTTACAGTAGCTTCATCATCCAAATTGAATTAATTGTTTAACAATGCAATAGATGATCAATTATTCTACTTACTATCTAAAACTCTATTTGAAACCCTAAAAACTAATTTTCAAAACCCTAATGCCTTAATACCCGTAAAATATATTTTTGAAATCACTTTTCTTACGCTTTTCTAAAACCACAAAACAATAGACTATTTTCTTAAAACCCTAACCTAATCTCTATTTCAAAAATCCAGTTGCCTTATTTTTTCAAGTATCAAAAGTTTTAACCCTAATTAATTCTTCTTTCCAAAATCACACAGTATGAATATTCTTTTAAAAAATACCATTAGTTTCTTCCAATTTCGAAACCCTATTTTCTAAATCTTAAACCCTAACATCTTAATTTTCAACACAAAAACCTACAACCCTAAAAGCCAGTTTCTAAAATTTTCTGGGGCGCTGCCCCCAGACTTCGCCCGCTAATCGGCTAGCGGGACCGCTGTATGGGCTCGTCAAAGGGGTCAATATTTATTTGTGTATTGTAAGTCTTTATGTTTGACTTCATTTATTATGATTATTCAAAATACAGTAGCTTTATTTAAAATTCAAACCTAAACCCTAATTTATTCAAACCATAAATCTTAATTAATTCTATTTTCAAATCATCACAGTAGCTTGTTCCTTTCAAATATCTAAAGATTTTATTTTATTTTCATAAGCTTTAATCTTATTTACTTAAACCCTAATTGTTAAACATAAAACCCAAGAAACTCTAATTGATACATGAACTCTAAAGTTATATGCTTACTTTTTTATTTAAATTGGATGAATGTTTATTATATATTTTGATTGATGTTTGATGTCTTTGATGAATGATTTATTTATGATGAATGGTTGTTTACTTTTATTGATTTATTTTGATTTCAAAACATTGTAAGAGGTATGTTTTAATATTTTGGGTACCTCATGTCGTGAATATCATGTAATTTATTTTATTTTAAAGTTTTTGGACCAATGTAAAGGACATGTTTTCACCTTTCGGTGGGTGTCCTATTTAGTTTTAGACATGGACAATGTAAGGACATGTTTCCATCCTCGAATGGGTATCCATTTATTTGCTTTGTTTGGACATTGCTTTGATTTTAATATAATTATGCTTTATTTTAATTGTTGCATGTAGTATGGATAATATTGTTATATGTAAGAATTTTATAATATTAAGACCTGCATAGGAGGCCGGTTCCAATGAACCGGGCGTTGTGGGGGTGCTGGGCCATTTATCACCTTCCCCACACATGCCCAACTTTTCAAACCCATTAGGGGGTTAGGGATTCCTTAGGAATCGAGTATCCACCCCTTTCTTTTTCTCGGCCCGTCCGGGTGGCGACTCCATTTTCTCAGGCTTAGGCCCATGTTCTCTAAGGCCTCGAGCCTAAACAGTACTGAAGTCATAAGAACCATTCCATCGGGAGTGGGGGCAAAAATCTCCGCTCACAGTGGCGACTCCACTGGGGATAAGAGAAGTTGATTCTATTGGCCTTTTTATTATTCCATTCTTTCTTATCATGATATTACCCATTGCATCATTTAGTTTGCATCGTGTGCGTGAGCTAGGATGCTCGTGTTACCCGTGTTGTGTTATGCAAGGGATTCAATACTTTCACATAAGGTATGGAGATCGAGCATAGCATAACCACTCATAGCCTTATACCTTTTGGTATATACTTGCTATAGGAACCTAAGCCTTTTAACCCAAAGACTAAAGCTCATATAATTGGCCTAGTTACTTTCCTTAGGTTTTTACCCCAAATGCTTGTTGTTTGACTATCGTTAATTTATCTTGGTTTAAATCATGGCTTATTTGGTTTGTTCTTTTTCTAATATGATCTAAGTACATTGTAAGCTAAAAATAAATTTTTTCTGTAAAGTCCAAAAAACCAAAGCAATTTTAAAAATTTTTCAAGATGGTCTTTGGTTATAAAACTTTTCAAAAATTCTTTTCTTATGACCCAAATACAAAGCCCAAAATCCATTTTTTCTAAAATCATTTTACAATGGGCTTCGAAACAAAACTATTTTCATAACCTTTTGAAAGAGCTTACAAATTATTTAGGTCAATTAAGAAAATACCAAAAATCAATTGCGATCCTAGTTTATACTAAGAATAATTAATCATAGGCTTGTTTTTGGCATGAACCACTAGTTACTTTTTCAAGTGAGTAATCTATTTATTAAAAGATCAACTATGGAGAAAACTGAAACTTCTGATGTTGAAAAGATGATTGCGGATTTGGAAAACAAATTTGAGAAGAAGCTGAAAACCAAAGAAATGTCCGAGGTTGACAAATTATTTGAGCTAGACGAAGAAGTTTCATAAAAGTTCAAGATGCCATCCTTTGCAAAGTTTGATAGAACTGGAAATCCTCACCTCCATGTAAAGTAGTATATTACTGCTATGTAGTCTGCCCGAGCTATTAAGGCTCAAACTCTAAGGTATTTCATGCTCTCATTAGACCCTGTTATCCAAAATTAGTTCAATACCTTAGATGATGGTACACAAAAGAATTGGGATCTGGTATACAAAGCCTTCATCCAACAATATGGATACAATGTTGAGATGGAAATTACCTTAATGGAAGTTGAGTCCATTAGACAAAGGCCAAATGAGAATTTTGTGGACTATGTGAAAAGATGGAGAAATAAGGCTGCTTTGCTAAAGAAGAGGCCCGATGAATCTGATCTAATAAGGAAGATTGTGAGAGGGGTGTTGCCTAGTCTTCGTGAAAGGATGTATCATACACTCATCCATGATTTCAAAGATCTTCTCCAAGCTGGTATGCAAATTGAAGAATAGGAACGGGAGAAGAATCATTTTTCAATAAGAAGGAATGAGAAAGGGAACTACCAGTCTGGAAATCAAAGAATGCAAAAAGAAGTTGATTTTAATACAATTTATCAAGTAAATAGAAGGCATTTTTCAGATCTGGGAAAGCCTTTATCTTGGTTATTCAACAAGCTACAAAAGAAGGGACTATTATAGCCATGGCCCCTCGACCTTTCCCGAATCCTTTACCCCTAAAATTTGATACTAAAGTCTTTTATGAGTTTCATCAGACTCAAGGACATGAGACTAATTAATGTACCCTATTGAAGCATGAGATTCAAGATCTAATCGATAGTGGTAAGCTACCTGAGTCGAATAAGCCTAATACCAAGAACAATCCTTTGCCAAAATTTGGAAGAGTACTTCCACCGGTAACCTTCATGGTAGGAAAAGGATTTGAGGAAGATTTTGTCTTATCCTCTTTTCAAGATGGGAGTATTAAAGATGAGGAATAAGAAAAAATTTTATTCAACAAACTTCCCTTAGCTTAGAATGTTGCTCTATTTACTTTGCTTTCTTTAATATTTAATTGGAACAATTGTTTTTTTCAAATTTAAAGTTGTTTGAATTATTTTCATCAAAATTTTTGTTGGTCTTTGATCATTTTGGTGCTCAACCAATGAGGAATCTAGCTTGATAATTCATAAATTAATATATTTAGGCATCATGATTTGAATGACTTTACTAGATGATGGAATTGCTCTATAGCATTGAGTTGTGTATGCTTACTTAGAGAGGGCTCCTCCATAATTACCTTTGTCTATGTCCTAGTCAGTCTTAGAATATGCTTTGACAAACTTTTGAGGCAAAATTAAACTCTGCTTATTTTAAGAGAGAAACGATCTAGGCATTGTTTGGTTAGCCAATAACTAGTATCCACCCAATTAATTATCAATCCCTAGTTATCCTTTTGAGCCTTCATAAAATTTTAGCTTTCTTTTCATTTGCTTACAAACCCCAACAACCTACCCTAAGCTGTTGTGATACTTTTGACAAGTCTTATGATCACTAAGGTGAAGAGGCAAGAAAATCAAAGAAAGGAATGAATAGTCAAGATCATAAGGATAGTTGATGTTCTCAAGACCGTGAGGGTAGTTCAAGTTCACCTAATATCTCCAATCTATCAAGATGACATCAGAGTAACAAATGATTTATTCCTGTTAAATGAGATTTATGTCATTCCACTCATCCATTATTAGAAACCCAAGTTAGTATAAATAAGATAACTCTTTTAGAGCTAGAACAAAAACAAAACAAAAAAAAAGAAAAGAAAAGAAGAAAAAATGACAAAAGAAAAAAAGAAAAAGAAAGATAAAACCTAAAAAGGCGGTTCAAAAAGCCAACTGAGTTCTCTTTTACCTAAAGCAGCAAAAGGCTTCCATTTAGTTTATAAGGACAGTTTAACTTGAATTTGTCCAACCCAACCAAAGATTCGATCAAAATCAGAGAAAAATAAGAAAGACCATCAAGTTTTTAAAAAGTCTTTTACTTGACAGTCCTACAGGAAAAAAGAACAAAATGCTCAAAGAAAGGGAAGATTAAGAAAAAGAAAGAGAAAGAGAAAAGAAAAAATGATGATGAATATGGGTACCAAACTTTTTGTAAGTGTAAAGACTATTCTAATCAAGATCCAGATTAATGCCAAGAAGATGGGAGGATACTCAAAGCTCTATCTTTTCATGCTCCCAGCTGCCTAAAGTTTAAACAAGAAATTTGTAGTGTGAGGGTTTTCCCATAGTGTCACAACGGCTCCAACTTACAAATGGCCTTCATTTAACCCATGTCCCTTATAGACCCCATTTCAAGCCTATCAAAGACCTGTTGATCTCTCTTGGTAGGTAGAGTCTATTAGTGGAGATTGTTTGAATAAGCATGCATATGAGATAGACAATATTCAAACTCAAATGAGACTTTTGGCCAAGTAATGTGTATGTGCCTATCTGAAGTACAACAATTCTTGCTTAAATATTCCCGAGTTTAGTACGATAACTAGGGTTGTCATATTATAGATATGTTAATTTAAAAAATCAAGTCTTGAGGTAAATTGACATTAATTTGGCAAAGCCAATTTTTGATTTCAAAATCAAAATTCAAAATTGAAAATTCAAAAAAAATCAAGTTAAGGGGAGTATGTTGAACTATCGAACCTCGAAGGACACATTGGGTAAAGGAAATGATTAATGGCAAGGTTATGAAGAAGCTACTGAATCATAATTTGAAATGGATGTATCTCTGCTGCTTGGGGCCTCCATTATTCATGTTTTCAATATCTCGAAGATAAAAGCCATAAATGTGAAGCATCATGTCATTCCAAAGTAAGACTTGAATGGGCATCTGGAAGGAGTCAATGAGAACACTTCTGCTGATCACCTTGGTCTGTGAGTCGATAGAATCACTGTAAGTGTTATTCATGCATATCATGCATACATGAGCATATCACATGCTATTTTCTTGTACCGTATTATTTATTCTTTGTCAAAGTAAACAACAGACACTTTATGAAGAAAGATGAAGCGGGTGTAGAATCAGGGGGCATATAAGACCCATTGCTTGAGGAAACTCTAGTCATTTTACAAAGGAAGGGAAGAAATGCATGCTTGTTCAAAGAACTAGATAATCTACAAACATCAACCAAAGACCGCATAGAAAAACCATAGGGGGCATGGAGAAGATTTGAAAGTTAGCTAAAATGGATGATTTTTTTTTTTTTTTTGCAAAAGTGCAAAGGAAGAACAAAAAAAAACAAAAAAGAATGGAACATTAGAACTATCAAAAGAATGAAGATGCAAAAGACAAAAGATCAGTCCAGCTAGAAGAGCTAAAGCCAATATAGGACAAATCTCTGCAGATGAAGATCCACTTTCAAGGATGAAGACCCAATTTTCAAGGATGAAGATCCAGCTTAAAGGATGAAGATCCACTTTCAAGGGTGAAGACCCAATTCCAAGGATGAAGTTCCACTTTCAAGGGTGAAGAACCAATTTCCAAGGATGAAGATCCACTTTCAAGGATTAAGACGCAATTTCCAAGGATGAAGATCCATTTTCAAAGGTAAAGACCTGATTCCAAGGATGAAGATCCAATTTTAGTGGGTGAAGACTCGAAGTCCAAAGGATGAAGATCCATTTTCAAGGGTGAAGACTCGATGCAAAGGATGAAGATCCAGCTTAAAGGATGAAGATCCAATTTCAAGGGTGAAGACCTGACTTCCAAAGGATGAAGATCCGTTTTCAAGGGTGAAGACCTAATCTCCAAGGATAAAGATCCTTTTACAAGGGTGAAGACCCGATCCCCAAGGATGAAGATTCATTTTCAAAGGTGAATATCCGATGCCAAGGATGAAGATCCAAGGTCCAAGGATGAAGATCCATTTTGGTGGGTAAAGACATAATCTATTAAAGAATGGAATAACTTAAGTCCAGAACTTAGCTCGGGTCTAGAACTCAAATTACCCTTAAGTCCAAAACTTAGCTTAGGTCCAGAACCTAAATTTCCTCTTAAGTCCAGAACTTAGCTTGGGTCCAGAACCCAAATTACCCTTAAGTCCAGAACTTAGCTTAGGTCCATAACCTAAATTCCCTCTTAAGTCCAGAACTTAGCTCGGGTCCAGAACCAAATCTCCCTTAAGTCCAGAACTTAGTTCGGGTCCAGAATCCAAATTACCCTTAAGTCCATAACTTAGCTCGGGTACAGAACCCAAATTACCCTTAAGTCAAGAATTTAGCTCGGGTCCAGAACCCAAATCAAAAATTGACCTCGGATCTAGAATCCAAATCATTTTTGAGTCTAGAACTCAAACCAACCTTAGGTATGGAGTTCAGTATGGCTCTAAACCCAGTCAAAAATCACATTGCTTTTCACTCTCTTTTACCGTAGTCTTAGATTGCTCAAGCAGGGGGCAAACTGTAGACCTTTAATTTTTGACCCAGTCCAGTCCGATATTTTTAAAACAGTCCAAAATAAATTTTGTGGTATTTTTATTAAATAATATTTATTTTAATATTCATTACTTATAATATTTTTTAATAAAAATAAAAAAGGATAAAAGTAAAAAATAGAAAATAATAAATAAATAAAAATAGGCGACGGAAGAATCGACGACGAAAAATTTTAGTCATCGAAAATGAATTGGCTGGTCCGTACCCCAGTTAGCAAGTAACTCTCACAGCTAGCCCGCCCATAGCCCGCAGTAACTTTTGCCAGTGCAATTTTTGGTAGCGCAGTTTTTTCTGAAACTGAATTCTATTTGGTTTTTATTTCTTTTCCTAAATGGTTTTTATTTCATTAGATAATTAGAATTAGGTTTGGATTTTTTCCTATAAATACCACATTAAAACACATAGAAAGGGACTTTTGATCTAAAAAAGAGGATCTGGACCTTTGGAGCTCGGAATTATTTTTGGCAATCTATTCATAACCTCAATCTTGAATAATCAAGAGGCAGCAAATAATATACAACCCATCAAAGGTAGCCCCCACTGTCTTTGATATTGTTCAACCAAAATTCAAGATTTTGGTGGAATCAACAACAGAGATTTGAATCTTTATTTATTTCTTTATACTAGCTACATCATCCAAATTGAATTAATTGTTTAAACGTGCAATAGATGATCAATTATTCTACTTACTATCTAAAACTCTATTTGAAACCCCAAAAACTATTTTTCAAAACCCTAATGCCTTAATACCCATAAATATATTTTTGAAATCACTTTTCTTACACTTTTCTAAAACCACAAAACAATAGACTATTTTCTTAAAACCCTAACCTAATCTCTATTTCAAAAATCCAGTTGCCTTATTTTTTCAAGTATCAAAAGCTTTAACCTTAATTAATTCTTCTTTCCAAAATCACACAGTAGCATTATTCTTTTAAAAAATAACATTAGTTTCTTCCAATTCTAAAACCCTATTTTCTAAATCTTAAACCCTAAAATCTTAATTTTCAACATCAAAACCTACAACCCTAAAAGCCAGCTTCTAAAATTTTCTGGGGAGCTACCCCCTGACTTCGCCCGCTAATCGGCTAGCGGGACCGCTGTATGGGCTCGTCGAAGTGGTCAATATTTATTTGTGAATTGTAAGTCTTTACGTTTGACTTCCTTTATTATAATTATTCAAAATACAGTAGCTTTATTTAAAATTCAAACCTAAACCCTAATTTATTCAAACCATAAATCTTAATTAATTCTATTTTCAAATCATCACAGTAGCTTGATCCTTTCAAATATCTAAAGATTTTATTTTATTTTCATAAGCTTTAATCTTATTTACTTAAACCCTAATTGTTAAACATAAAACCCAAGAAACCATAATTGATACATGAACTCTAAAGTTATATGCTTACTATTTTATTTAAATTGGATGAATGTTTATTATATATTTTGATTGATGTTTGATGTCTTTGAAGAATGATTTATTTATGATGAATGGTTGTTTACTTTTATTGATTTATTTTGATTTCAAAACATTGTAAGAGACATGTTTCCATATTTTGGGTACCTCATGTCATGAGTATCATGCAATTTATTTTATTTTAAAGTTTTTGGACCAATGTAAAGGACACGTTTCCACCTTTCGGGAAATGTCCTATTTACTTTTAGACATGGACAATGTAAGGACATGTTTCCATCCTCGGATGGGTGTCCATTTATTTGCTTTGTTTGGATATTGCTTTGATTTTAATATAATGATGCTTTATTTTAATTGTTGCATGTAGTATGGATAATATTGTTATATTTAAGAATTTTATAATATTAAGACTTGTAAAGGAGGACGGTTTCAATGAACCGGGCGTTGTGGGGGTGCTGGGTCATTTCTCACCTTCCCCACACGTACCCAACTTTTCAAACCCATTAGGGGGTTGGGGATTCCTTAGGAATCGAGTCATCCACCCCTTTCTTTTTCCCGGCCCATCCGGGTGGCGACTCCATTTTCTCCGGGCGTAGGCCCATGTTCTCTAAGGCCCCGAGCCTAAACAGTGCCGAAGTCTCAAAAACTATTCCACCGGGAGTGGGGACGAAAATCCCCGCTCACACATGTAATACCATCAATTTCTTCCTCAATAGGATCCATGGATAAAGAAGTTACTGTTAAATTAGAGGAACTCATGAGAAAAAGGTTTAGTGAAACAGATGAGAAAAAGTTTAAGAGTTTAAAGGAAGGTAAGGGTCATTTTTGACCTCTTCATTAAAAATCTATTCAAGGGGTCTTTGATTTGGAAGGATCACCATAAATGCTAGAACCAACAATTAGGATCAAGATTTAATTGATTCTCAAAACTGGTTTAGCTCCAACTAAAGTGGGTAGGAGAGTCTCTACAAGAGAAAGAGGTGTATAAGAGAGTCTCTACAAAGGAGAGAAAAGTGGATCGGATAGTCACTGCAAGAGAGAACTTCCTTATTATTTAAGTTTATAAAAGAAGGCTTGCATTATTTAAAATGTAACAAAAAAAATGTGAAAAAACATTTAATTAATGTTTCTCACATTTTCTCTAAATTCTCTCTTTAAATTCTACTAATTTAATTATTATCCTTATAATATTTCATATATCCTATATTTTTTATAACATTTTATCAGTATGATTCTTCTTTATGGTTTATAATTTATAGATTTCTTTCTTTGTTTCATTTTAGTTTATATTATGTCAAATCTCACTAAAATTGAGTTTGTATCCCTTGATATAACTAGCAAAAATTATTTGTCTTGAGTGCTTGATGCTGAAACTCATCTTGATATTAAAGGGCTTGGAAACACAATTATAATTGGAAATGAAGCATCCAACCAAGATATGGCTAAGGCAATGATATTTTTACATCATCATTTGCATGAAGGATTAAAAGCTAAATATTTAATAGTGAAAGATCTACTTGAATTATGGAATAATTTAAAAGAGATGTATGACCACCAACAAACAATAATATTGCCTAAAGCTTTTTATGATTGGATGCATTCATGATTTTAAGATTTTAAAACTGTAAGTGAATATAATTTTACTATTTAAAATAAGTTCTCAGTTGAAATTATATGGTGAAAATATTATTGATGAGGACTTATTGTAGAAAACCTTTTCAATGTTTCATGCTTCTAATGTGCTCCTGCAGCAATAATATCATGAAAAAAATTTTAAGAAATACTCACAATTAATTTCATGCTTGCTTATAGCTGAGCAAAATAACAAGCTATTGATGAAAAATCATGAAATTTTTCCTACTGGATCTACTCTATTCCCTAAAGTGAATATAGCAATAAAAAATTATGGTCTTGACTATCCATGGTCATGGTCATAGTCATGGTCATGGCTATGGACATGATCATAGTCGTGATCATGCCCGAAGATGAAAAGGTTACCACTATCATAGTGGTAGTAATAGTAATTTCTCCTACCACTAGTAGTGGAATAATAGTGGAGAAAAAATATAAATATAAAAGTGGTCAAGGTAACCCTTCAAAGAATATAGAAAGTTCATGTTACCGATGCCTAGGAAAGTACATTAGTCACGTACCTGTCGTACGGTTGATCCTCTTCCTAAACTTTATCAAGCCTCCATCAAATAAAAAGAAAACAATTGTTGAAGTAAATTTCATTGATCAAAATGATGATGTTGAGGCAAATTGTATGATGATTTTAGTGGCCTTGCCAACATTATACATTTGGATGCTTCATATTTTCTCCAAGAATCATGAAAGAATATTAGAGAAAATAAAAAATAGGAATATTTAAATTTTTTTATATCTATACTTTAATATTGGTTTTTTTGTTTTATTACTTTGCATGTTCTCATTATTTTGTTATTCTTTTAATATGTTATAAATATTTGTCATGTTTCTAATTATGCATTTTGTTTTTCCATTTATTTTAGTAAAGGAATGGATGTTTCTCATTTTTTAATGATTCTTGTATGTCAATTAGAATACAAGTTGAAAGGCTTGTTGCACATTATTAAATACCTCCAATTAATAGATAGACCCTTATGAGAACAAAACTCCCCATTTCTACATAAGGACATGCAATTTTACATGTAGCAACACTTATACATATTAGGTCAACAAGTTATCATAACTTCTCCCTATTACAATTGACTTTTGATCAAGAACCAAATATTTCTCATCTTAGAATTTTTTTTTTTATTGTGTGCATATGTTCCAATTGCTCCACCACAATGCAAAAAGATGGGTCCTCAAAGGAGTTTGGGAATATATGTTGGATATGAATCTCCTTATATAATTAAATATCTTGAACCATTAATTGATGATTTATTTATGGCAAGATTTGCTAATTTCCATTTTGATGAAACAGTTTTTCGACATTAGGGGGAGAGAATAAATAGTTGGAAAAAGAGATTACATGGAATACATTATCATTACCTCATTTGCATCCTTGAACAAAGTAATGTGAACTAGAAGTTCAAAAGACAATATTATGAGCGGGATTTTCGCCCCCACTCCCGGTGGAATGGTTCTTATGACTTTGACACTATTAGGCTCAGGGCCTTAGAGAACACAGGCCTAAACCAGGACAAAATGGAGTCACCACCCGGACGGGCCGAAAAACAAAGGGTGGATGACTCGATTCCTAAGGAATCCCCAACCCCCTAATGGGTTCGAAAAGTTAGGTACGTGTGGGGAAGGTGAGAAACAGCCCAACACCCCCTACAATGCTCGGTTCATTAGAACCAGCCTCCTTTGCAAGTCTTAATATTATAAAATTCTTAAATATTATGATATTATCCATACTACATGCGATCATAAGAATAAATAAATACTTTATTAAAATCACAATAATATCCAAATAAAATAAATAAATGGACGCCCATCTGAGGATGGAAACATATTCTTACATCATCTAATATCTAAAACTAAATAGGACACCCACCGAAAAATAGATGCTTTGATGCTTACAATAAACTAAATTGCATGATGCTTACAATATGAGGTACCCAAAATATGGAAACATACCTCTTACAATATTTTAAAAATAAAGCAAATCAATAAAAATAACCAACCATTCATCATAAATATATTATCCATCAAGGACATGAAACATCAATCAAAGTGTATAATAAACATACATCTAATTTAAATAAAGCAGTAAGTATATGAATTTAAGGTTTATGCATCAATTAGGGTTTCTTGAATAAAATTATTAGGTTTCATGTTTAACAATTGGGGTTTTTTAATTACTGAATTAGTTAACTGAGAAATATTTAATATAAAAGAAATAATATGGCTACTGAATGTTTGAATTAAAGATTAGGTTTGAAATAAATTAGGGCTTGAATCTAAAGAATGGATGTTTTGGATTTAGGTTTTTGGAAGTTTTGTGAAAATAATGTTAAGGTTTAGGGTTTAAGTAAATAAAATTGAAGCTCATGAAAATATGATTAAAAGTTAAGTGTTTGGAAAGAATAGGCTACTGTGAATTTTAGAAAAATAGAATTCATTATGGTTTTGAGAAAATAGATTATTGTTTTGTGGCATTACAAATTGCAATTAGGATTTTAGGCTTCAGAGATTAATTTAATAGGTATTAAGAAATTAGAGTTTTGAAAAATAATTTTTAGGATTTTAAATAGAGACTAGATGATAAATAAAACAATTGATCAATGTGCTCAAATAAAAAACTCATCTATTGTATGTTTAAATAATTGATCAAACTAAACAATGAGGCTACTGTAAGAAACTCAAACCTCCATTGTTGGTTCCACCATAATTTTCATTCTAGTTGAACAATAGCAAAGACAGTGTGTGCTGTCGTTTTATAAATTGTTTGTTGTTTGCTACCTCTTGCTCCTTCCACAAGTCCAAGGTTCTGAGTAAATTGCTAAGAAGAGTCCGAATAATTTTTGCGTAAAAAAATTCCCCTCATGGCCGAAATAAAATTATTTCCCTCTTCAGTGCGTTTTAATGTGGTATTTATAGGCAAAAAATAAAAAAAATCTAGTATGTTAAGGAAATTAAAAACTGTTTTGGAAATAAAATAAAAAACCAAGTAAAATAAGATTTCGGCAAAAATTGCATGCAGGCCCGGGCGAGACTGGGGGCTAGATGCTGCTGGGCGCTGGCAAAATTGTGCGTGGGGTGCAATTTTGCCGCAAGTTTTGCCTGTGATAAATTGACCTTAGGCCAATTCACTGCAGGAAAAACCTGTGGCCAATTCATCGCTAGTGACTTTCGTCGTCGATTTTTTTATTTTTTTTATTTATATATATATATATATTTTAAAAAATAAATAAATAATAAATAAAAAGTAAAATAAATATTATATGCAAATAAATAATAAATATTTATAAATAAATAATATAAATAATATAAATAAATAATAAGTAATAAGTAAAATAAATATTAAATATTAAATTAAATAATATATACCAAAAAAATTATTTCGGACTGTTTTAAAATCTTTAGACTGGACTGGATCAAAAATTAAGGGTCTACAGTTTGCCCCCTGCTTGAGCAATCTGAGACTACAACAAAAGAAAGTGAAAAGCAATGTGATTTTTGACTGGGTTTAGAGTCAGACTGGACTCCGTATCTAAGGTTGGTTTGAGTTCTGGACTCAAAAATAATTTAGGTTCTGGACCCGAGATGAGTTTTGGACTCAAAAATAATTTAGATTCTGGACCCGAGGTGAGTTCTGAACTTAAAACATAATTTGGGTTCTGGACCCGGGGTGAGTTTTGGACTAAAAAATAATTTGGGTTCTAGACCCGAGATAAGTTTTGGACTCAAAAGTAATTTGGGTTCTGGACCCGAGATACGTTCTGGACTCAAAAATAATTTAAATTTTGAACCCGAGGTGAGTTCTGGGCTTAAAAATAATTTGGATTCTATGCCCGGGGTGAGTATTGGACTCAATAATAATTTGGGTTCTAAACCCGAGGTAAGTTCTGGACTTAGAAAAATAAATTGGGTTCTGGATCAGGGATAAGTTCTGGACTCAAAAATAATTTGGGTTCTAGATCGGGGGTAAGTTCTGGACTCAAAAACTAATTTGGGTTTTGGACCCGGAGTAAGTTTTGGACTCAAAAATAATTTAGGTTCTGGACTCGGGATAAATTTTGAACTAAAAATAATTTGGGTTCTAGACCCGGGATAAGTTTTGGACTTAAAAATAATTTGGGTTCTGGACCCGGGGTAAGTTCTGGACTCAAAAATAATTTGGATTATCTACAAAAAATGATTGTAGTCAGTAGGATATTAAAGAAATTTGCAAAAAATTTAACTATTTTTTACATACCTATATCCTTTTGCCCCCTACATAGAAAAATATTTTAGAAGTACGAAAATATATTTAGACACGCAAATATATGAATAATTGTATTGAATTTACTATTTATTCACTGTTTATTCACTATTTACATACTATTTACACACTATTTATTCACTATTTATCAACAGTGATATTGACTTCTTTTCTTTTCATGGGAAGTACTGTTTTTCCCTTTTCCCTTTTGCCTTTTTCCTTTGCACTTTGCCTATATAAATGGTTCATTTCTTCAATACTCATGCACACTTAGATTTATTCACAAAATATTTATATATTTTCATAGTAAGCAGAGAGTTTATCAGCAAATGGAAAGGATGCATGCTTTGAGATCAGGGCCTCGATCCAATGCCGAGTTGATAGAATTTATTCGATGATATGAAAATGGTATTGTAAATCTACTAGCTGGAATACAGCTTCATCGCATTTCAAGTCAAAAAACTAAGGTAACATTGCAACTTAATATTTTAATAGCACAAATATGTATTATTTCATTTCATTTTATTATTTTATTTTTTATTAGATTTAGTTTTTAATTATTAATTATTAATAGTACTAAAGATTAGAAAATAGTAAAAATAAATTAATTAGTGAACTATTATTAAGAATTTAATAAATTAATTAATTAATTAGAATAGAACATAACGAGTAATTTTAGGCTATGAACCAGTGGTATTGGTAGGATGATATACTTACCTCATGTTGACTTACCAAGCTTCATATTAGCATGATAGTTGTGTTGTCCAGGGCGGAGGGTGTATCTATAAAACTCGATAATGGTATGACATAGCACCCTCTCTGGTAAAATGGATTGTCCGAGAGTGCGATTTTGAAAGCTTCATCTTGCAATTACCATCTGAGGAGTGTCTGATAGACAAGAATGTAGTTCAAGCATTGTAAGAGTGGTGGATGGACATGACCCATACTTTTCACCTACCTATAGGAGAGATGACCATTGGCCCAGTCGATTATACAACCATAATTGGTATCCGATACTATGGCCTTCCGGTCCCTCTTACCATTGATATTCTGACACACGAAGAGATTCAACAGTTAATTAGTATGGAACCGTCATTAAAAGAGGCCTTCAAGATAAAAATTGAGTCGATTCAAAGTTATTGGATGAACTATGATGGACGGTTTCATAGAGAAACAGCGAAACAATATGCTCGAGGATTTTTACTGTATTTGCTTGGGTCGACCATTTTATGTAGCACCGAATCTGCCATCCATCTATCGATGTTGAGGGCCCTTACTGGTATGAGTATGGTACCGCATTACGGTTGGGGTGAAGCTAGCCTTGTCTGTATCTATCATCGACTATACAATATTTTAAGTGTGAGCGGGGATTTTTGCCCCCACTCCCGGTGGAATGGTTCTTGAGACTTCGGCACTGTTTAGGCTCGGGCCTTAGAGAACACAGACCTAAGTCTGGAGAAAATGGAGTAACCACCCGGATGGGCCGGGAAAAAAGAAAGGGGTGGATGACTCGATTCCTAAGGAATCACCAACCCCCTAATGGGTTCAGAAAGTTGGGTAAGTATGGGGAAGGTGAGAAATGGCCCAGCACCCCCACAACGCCTAGTTCATTGGAACCGGCCTCTTTTACAGATCTTAATATTATAAAATTCTTAAATATAACAATATTATCCATATTACACACAATAATTAAAAGAAAGCATCAATATATTAAAATCAAAGTAAGGTCCAAGCAAAACGAATAAATGGACACCCATCCAAAGATGGAAACATGTCCTTACATCACATGCCTAAATAGGACACGCACCGAAAGGTAGAAACATGCTCTTTACACTGGTTCTAAAATAGAAAAGCAATTTAAATTACATGATATTTAACTAATGAGGTATCCACCAAGTGGAAACATATCTCTTACAACATTTAAAAATCTAAATAAATTGATAAAAGTAAATAATCATTCAACATAAATAAATCATTCATCAAATATATTAAATATCAATAGAAAGTAAACATCCATCCATGATAAATTAAATAAATCAAGTAATGAACTTAAATAAATTAAAGCATATAAAATAAATCAAAGCATAGTTAAATATGGAATTGAATAAAACATCCATCCATCCATGTTTTTAATTTTTAATTTTCAAATGTTTGCTTTGCCAAATTAATGTCAATTTACCTCCGGACTTTATTTTTCAAATTAACATATCTATAACATGACAACCCTAGTACCATACTAAACTCGGGAACCATTTCTATTTAAGCAAGAATTGTTGCACTTCAGATAGGCACATATACATTACTTGGCCAAAGGTCTCATGGAGTTTAAATATTGTCTATCTCATATGCATGCTTATCCACACTATCTCCATTAATAGACTCTACCTACCAAGAGAGATCAATAGTTCTTTGCTAGGCTTGAAATGGGGTCTATAAGGGACACAAATTATAGTGAAGGCCATTTTGAGATTGGAGCTGGTGTGACACAATGGACAAACCTTTACACAATAAATTTCTTGTTTGAACTTTAGGTAGCTGGGAGCAATCTTGCTAGACTCCAAATTCCTTCTATATCTTCTTGGCATTGATCTAGATCTTGATTAGGACAGTCTTTGCCCTTGCAAAATGTTTAAGACCCAAATTTGTTTCTTTTCTTTTTCCCTTTTCTTTCCTCTTTATTTTTCTTACTCTTCCCTTTTCTTTTATCATTTTTTCCTTCTTTCTTATAGGACTATCAAGTATAGAACTTTCAAGAACTGAATGGCTTTCTCCTTTTTCTTTGGTTTTGATCAAATCTTTGGTTGGGTTGGACCAATTCAAGTCAAACAGTCCAAATGGAAGCCTTTTGTTGTCTTAGGTAAAAGAGAACTCAGTTGGCTTTTTGAACCATTTTGGATTTTCTTTTCTTTTTTCTTTTCTTTTTTCTTTTCTTTTTCTTTTATTTTGTCTCTTTTTTTTCTTTTTTGCTTTGTTTTTTTTTGTTTGGTTCTAACTCTAAAAGAGTTGTCTTGTTTGTACCAATTTGGGCTTCCAATAATGGATGAGTGGAGTAACATAAATCTTCTTTAATAGGGATAAATCATTTGTTACTCTAATGTTGATGTTGATATATTGGAGATATTAGGAAAACTTCAACTACCCTTATGGTATTGAGAACTTCAACCACCCTTATGGTTTTGAGAGCTTCAACTATCTTCATGGTCTTGAGAACTTCACCTATTCTCATGATCTGGACTAATCATTATTTTCTTTGATCTTCTTGCCTCTTCATCTTAGTGATTATAAGACTTGTCAAAAGCATGACAATAGCTCAAGGTAGGTTATTGAGGTTATATGCCAATTAAAAAAAAGCTAAAATTTTATGAAGGCTCAAAGGGACAACTAGGGATTGATATTTAATAGGATGGATACTAGTTGTTGGCTAACCAAACAATGCCTAGATCATCTCTCCCTTAAATAAATAGAGTTGCAATTTTGCCTCGAAAGTTTGTCAAAGCATGTTCTAAGACTAACTAAGACCTAGACAAAGGCAATTATGCAGGAGCCTTCTCTAAGTAAGCATACACAACTCGATGCTATTGAGCAATTCCCTCATCTAGTAAAGTCATTCAAGTCATGATGCCTAGACACATTAATTTATAAACATCAAGCTAGATTCCTCATTGGTAGAGCACCAAAATGAACAAAGACCAACCAAATTTTGATGAAAGTAATTTATTCAAACAAATTTAAATTTGAAAAACACAATAGTTCCAAAACATTAAAGAAAGTAAAATTGAAAAGCAAAATTCAAGCTAAGGAAAGTTCATTGTGTTTAAGCTTCTTTTCCTTTCACATCTTCAGTATTTCCATCTTGAAAGGATGATAAAACAAAATCTTCTTCCAATCCTTTTCCCACCATAAAGGTTGCTGGTGGTGGCACTCTTCCAAGTTTAGGCAAAGGGTTGTTCTTAGTATTGGGCTTATCCGGCTCGGGTAGCTTGCCGCTATCAATCAAATCTTGGATCTCATGCCTTAGACGAGCACATTTATCTATTCCATGCCCTCGCATTTGATGAAATTGACAGAAGGCCTCGGCATTGAAGTTTGGTGGCAGTGGATTATGTAGTGGTCGAGGAGCTAAAGGTTGTAACAACCCTTTCTTTTGTAGCTTGCTAAAAACCCAAGATAGAGGTTTCCCCAATTCTGAGAATTGTCTTTTATTTCCTTGACCGGTTACATTAACATCAACCTCCTTTTGCGTGCTTTGATTACTAGGCTGGTAATTCCCTTTCTCACTCCTTTTTGTTGCAAAACGGCTCTTCTCCCTTTCCCATTGTTCAATTTGCAAACCAGCTTGGAGAAGGTTTTTGAAATCATGGATGAGTGTATGAGACATCCTCTCATGAAGATTAGGCAACACCCTTCTCACAATCATCCTTATTTGATCGGATTCATCGGGCCTCTACTTGAGTAAGGCAGCCTTGTTTCTCCATCTCTTCACATAATCCACAAAGTTTTCATTCGACCTTTGCGTAATGGACTCCACTTCCATTAAGGTAACTTCCAACTCAACATTATACCCATATTGCTGGATGAAGGCCTTGTATAGCAAATTCTAATTCTTTTGTGTTCCATCATCTAAGGTATTGAACCAATTTTGGACAACAGGATCAAATGAGAGAATGAAGTACCTTAGAGTTTAAGCCTTAGTAGCTCGGGCAGACTGCATAGCATTGATATACTGCTTCACATGGAGATGAGGATTTCCAGTACCATAGTACTTCACAAAAGATGGCATCTTGAACTTGTACGAAACTTCTTCATCTAGCTCAAATAATTTGTCGATCTCGGACACCTCTTCAGTTTTTAATTTCTTCTCAAATTTCTTTTCTAAATCAGCAATCATCTTTTCAATATCGGATGTCTTGGTCTTTTTTTGACCTAACGGGCCCCTTCTTCTTTTTTTTTTTTATTCTTTTCTTGTGCTTATAGATTTGGCTTCAGGAGCGTCTCTACTTGCTTGACACTCCATCTGTGGATTTTTCCAGATATCTACCATGACATCACTCTGCTAGGAAACTACTCCACCCTGCTTCTTCATATGCCAACTGGGTTGATTGGATCCACTCATGCGTTGCAGTCAACATCTGTTGGTTAGTACTTTGGTGGAAGATTTCTCTTATCACCATTCGAACATATTTAATGTATGTTCCTCTTGTTGCTCTTCGTCAAGGTACTTGTTATGATCCTCGCCGGCTTGACCGTCAGTATGGAGCCGAGCCTCGAGGTTTTAAATTTACTCCTGATTTGGACATGCCTTGTCTGACTGAAGCCTACTTAGATCGACTGAAGCAAAGCTAGCCTGCACGCTATACTTATCTCCCGCCATAGATTTTATATTTGTCAATTTCTTTAGAAAGAATATTGTTAGGATGAAAAAAATAATGAAAGTAATAATAAGAGATGTTTCTTTTCCTTTCATAACTTGTCATCACCTTTCACTATTGTGTTTATTTGTTTTATCCATATTTGGTCAAATACTAAAACAATGCACATAGAATAATTTTAATATTAATTTTGTTTTATTAAATTGCGAACAACCAAACATAAAGCCAGCATACATAAGATCACCCCCGTTGCCAACTAGACCTTTCAAATTTTCTAATTGACAATTTTTCTCGCTTAGCCCTAATTGTTGCCTAGCCCGCCCTTTTGAGTTTTCAAAACTAGCAGACTACTCTAACTTTTGTGTAGGCCTTCCTTTTTGGTTTTCAACCTAGCGAGCTTTTTTTTATGCATAAAACCTCTTCAACCGGTCAATGTTCACTGGCTCACTAAACTCGTTCTCATCCATGTTTTATAACTTGATTGCATCCTTATTCATGATTTGCCTTACAATATACGGTCCTTCCCAACTATGCCTAAATTTTTTAGGCTTACATTGTTTCAATACTAAGTCACCGACTCTGAACTTTCTGACCCTAACCCTTCTATTGTAGGCTCAGGCTATCTTCCTTTGATACAGTCGATGATTATATAATGCTTTTAACCTCCTCTCTTCTAGTAAAACTAACTGTGTGCACCTGCTTACTACCCACTCTGTCTCAGGCAGTTCAGCTTCCAAGACCACTCTCAATGACTTGATCTCAATTTCAATAGGCAACACTGCTTCCATCCCGTAAACCAAAGAGAACGGTGTCATTTTAGTCGACGTTCGCACACTTATTTTGTATTCCCACAAAGCAAAAGGAAGCATATCTGACCAATTTCTATATGTTTTTGTCATCTTGGATAGAATATGCTTAATTATCTTGTTTGTTGCTTCTACTGCACCATTAGCCTTTGGTCTATAAGGAGAGGATCAGTGATGATAGATTTGGTATTTCGAGAATAATTCCTTAACTGCACCTTGAAACTATACCCCATTATCTGATATCACATTGTGTGGGACCCCATACCTATAGATGAGATTCTTTTCAATAAATCTAACCATTTGCCTTGCCCACATTTTGTTAAAAGATTCAGCTTCAACCCATTTTAAAAATAATCTATTGCTACTACAATAAGATAGCAACCATTTGAAGCCGTCGGATGTATCTCTCCTATAATGTCAATCCCCCAAGTTGCGAAGGGCTAGGGTGAAGACTTAGAATGCAATTCTTCAGGAAGCATGTGATTCAAATTACCATATATCTGACACTGCTAGCACTTCTTCTCAAACTCAATACAATCTCTCTCCATGGTCAACCAGTAGTAACCTTGTCGAATTATCTTCTTAACCAGGGCTAAACCACTCATGTGTGGATCGCAACTTCCTATGTGTTTTTGACATAATATGCTCCACTTTAGGCTTCCTTAAGCATCTTAAATGCACCCCATCAGGCCATCTTTGATACAATTCTCCATGAAAGGTGATGTATTGTAAGGACCATCGCCTTATGGCTCTTCTTTCTTTCTTTGTTGCCCCCAATGAGTATTCCTTCTCCTCTAAAAATTGTCTTATAGTATCATACCATGCATCATGGTCTATATCAGTTTCCATGATTATCTCATATTCATAGCAAGGAGTTGATGAACTGGTCAAAATTAGAGGCTTAAGAAATAAGTTGACAGGATTTTCCCATAACAAAGCCAATATGGCTAGGGCATCAGCCATCTGGTTTTCTTCTCTTGGTAGGTGTATAAACTTGCACTACTTAAAGTTCTTCATTATGGTCAAGTAATGGTGGTATGGTTTTAGCTTCACTTCTTTTAACCCCCACTCTCCATTTACTTGGGATACTACTAGTAATGAATCGCCAAAGACTTGCACCTTATCCACCTTCATAATCATTAGGGTTTCCAAACCAAAGATACATGCTTCATACTCCACCATATTATTGGTCGCCCTGAACTTCAACTTCTTGACTAAAGGGATAAGCTCCCCTTCAGGCGATTCTAGTATGACTCCCAAACCTTCTCCTCTCCTATTCACCGCTCCGTCGAAATACATTTTCCATCCTTGTACTTCTATGGCCTCTAAATATTCATCAGGAAATTCCAAGACTACCTCTTCACTATCCTGTAATGGTTGTTGGGCCAGGAATTCTGCCATCACTTTATCTTTGATTATTTTTCTGATTATATACTCAATCTCAAATTCTTCCAATATTATCAACCATCACCCATACTTTCCGATCAAAGAAGGTGTCTCCCTTAAGTACTTCACCGGATCCAACTTGGAAATTGCTTGCACACTATAAGATTGAAAGTAATGCCATAACTTTTTAGAAGACCAAACCACAGCTATACAAGTCTTTTCAATGATACTATACTTAATTTCATAAGGTAAGAGTTTTCTACTCAAATAATAGACTCCGTACTCAATCCCTGACTCAACTGCTTGGGCTAGCATGGCTCCTATTGACTCTTTTTCTACTGCTAAGTATAGTAACAAGGGTTTATCGGGTTTAGGTGGTTTCAAAATAGGTGTATTTAGCAGATACTCCTTTATGTGCTCAAAGGCCTTTTGACACTCTTCATTCCACATGACTAACTGATTCTTTTTAAGCAATTTGAAGATAGATTCATGGATTGAGGTGAGCTTTGCTATAAACCTGGTAATGTATTATAATTTGCCAATAAATCCCCAAACTTCTCTCTCTATCTTAGGGGCTGGAATATCCCTGATTTCCTTAACCTTATCAGGGTCAATCACAATGCCATTTGGACTAATCACATGTCCCAACAACTTGCCTGAGGTAACCCCAAAGACACACTTCTTTGGGTTTAACCTTAGCTTATACTTCACTGCCCTCTCGAAGAATAATTTTAAGTTTGTCAAAATCAAAATCATTGTTCTCAAAATCATATAAAGCAAACAAATTAAAATCAAAATCATTGTTCTCAAAATCATAAAGCAGAACATCTTCAAACTTCTCTTCAACAAGGGTAGAAATCTCTTCTAGAGTCTTCTCGGCTTTCAGGACAGCTTCCCTCTCCCTTTTTGGATTGGGCTTCTTGTCAGCTGGCAGGGTGAGCTCTTTCTTCACTTGTTCCACTAACTTGGCAACATCAGCAAAAATTTCAAAATCCGGGATCAACTTTCCCATGAACATGATTGGCTCGGGCTTTCCTTGGAGTGGTCCCATGTCTAGAGCTTTGACAAAGATCTCTTCAAGTGGTGGGAAGCTCATCTTCTCATTCTTCTTTGGATGAACATTAGCTTCTTCATACCCTAACCCTTTCTTGGAAGTTTGAGTCTTGAAATCTAGAAACTTTGTCATACCGGCCTTGCCCTTTCTAAGACCAGCACTAGGAAGGTAGATCATGTTTTTCATCATGTTCAAGACCTTGGAGTCCACTACTTCATCATCAGAAATTGCAGCTACTTGGAAACCTTTGAGAGGGCTCTCAATCATTAGAGCATTGACCACCTCATTATCTTCGGCCTCGATGACTACCGTCTCTTCTCCGTTAGGGAATTTGATCTTTTGATGAAGGGTGGAAGAAACTCTACCAAGAGGATGAAACCATGGTCATCCCAAAAGCAGAGCAAAAGTAACAGGTATGTTCAGAACCACAAATTCTACCATAGATTCAACTGGACCAACCTTCACAACAACTTTGAATGTCCCTTCAGTGTGTCTCTTGGTATTGTCATAAGCCCTAATGGTTACCTCGATTGGGCTTAGATCCCTTGTTGACATATCTAGCTTTGGCAAAATTTTAAGTGGACAAACATTTATGGCGAACCCATCATCAACCAGTCCTTTTTCCTTTGACTTCTACTTTGATAAAAAGAGGGTAGATGTGATCTCTCCCCTCTTTCGGTAAATCCGCATCTGAGAAAGATATCATTCCCATGTCAACTTTGCTCTTCTTTTAAATATCTTCACACTTCATCACTCCTTCAACTTTCACGAAGTTAACCAGCTCCTCCAGTGTTATAGAGGTAGAAATTGGCAGGCTAGCCAAGGCCTTGGCCATAGTTTCATGGTGCTTCTTAGAAATGGCTAATAGGTCCCAAATGCTAGCACTTGCATGGGTTCTTTTCAACTGCTTAAGCATAGTGTCATCTTCCTCTTCTTGTTCCTGGATTCAGCTTCCTTTCCTTTATTAGCTTCTATTTCCTCATATGGTGGCCTTGCATAAGGCTTACCAGATCTAGTGTTCATCACTTCATCTTCTTCAGGCTCGAACCAGGTCCATTCCTCCTTCTTGGGTTTAAGATCATTATCACTATCGTTTAAATTTCAAAACTTATTCACAACACATATTGCTACTTCTTTTCCAATCACAATTTGTTCAATTTTGCTAAACACCACTTCTTCATTACTTGCTTCTCCATCTACATCTTGGAAAGAAGACATGACAAAACTTTCATGAAAACCTCCTCCAATCATGAAGGTCACCGGTGGTGGTACTCTATTGAACCTTGGCAGTGGATTGTGTTTGGTGTTTGGCTTGTTGGGCTCGGGCAGCTTCCCACTATCAATCAAATTCTGGATCTCATGCCTCAACCTCACACATCTATCCATGTCATGCCCTTGCATTTGATGAAATTGATAAAATGCCTTAGTGTTAAAAATAGGGGGGAGAGGGTTAGGTAAAGGACGAGGATTTAAGGGTTGTAACAATCCCTTCTTTTGTACCTTATTGAGGACCCAAGACAGTGGCTTCCCTAATTCTAAAAATTTCCTTCTTCCTCCTTGGTCAGTAGCATTATCATCAACTGCCTTTTGCATGCTTTAGTTACCAGACTAGTAGTTTCCTTTCTCGTTCCTTCTTATTGAAAAGCGGTTCTTCTCTCTTTCCCACTCTTCGATTTGTAGACCAGTTTACAAAAGGTCCTTAAAATCTCGGATGAGTGTATGAGACATCCTTTCGCGAAGGCTAGGTAACACTCCTCTCACAATCATTCTAATTTGATCAGACGCATTAGGCCTTCTCTTGAGCAATGCAGCCTTATTCCTCCACCTCTTCATATAGTCCACAAAGTTCTCGTTCGGCCTTTGTCTAATAGACTCCACCTCCATTAGAGTAACTTCCAATTCAGTATTGTATCCATATTGTTGGATGAAGGCCTTATATAGCAGATTCCAGCTGTTTTGAGTTCCATCGTCTAAGGTATTGAACCAATTTTAGACCACAGTATCTAATGAGAGCATAAAGTACCTTAGAGTTTGAGCTTTAGTAGCTCAGGCAGACTGCACAGCAGTGATATATTGCTTCACGTGGAGGTGAGGATTTCCAATTCCATCAAACTTGGCAAAGGATGGCATCTTGAGCTTGTACGGAACCTCTTTATCTAGCTCAAACAATTTGTCGACCTCAGACATTTCTTCAGTTTTCAACTTCTTTTCAAACTTCTTTTTTAGGTCAGCAATCAACTTCTCAACATCTGAAGTTTTAATTTTTTCCATGGCTGATCTTTCAACAACCTTCGGCTCCTTCTGCTTTTCTTGAGGATCTTGGAAGTATTGAGCCCAGTCATCATCATCATCAACGACTACCTTATCATCATCAAAAACCACTTCGCCAACCTTAGCATTCCCTTTGTCTTTCTTGGTGCTTGCAGATGCTTCCGCAGTGTTCCCAAGTATTGTAGCCATTTGATTCTTCATGATCTTAGCTAGTGCCCCTTTTAATTCTTCCATTTTAGCATTGAGGACGCCATCCACCATTCTTTGAATTTGTTCGGGCTCCATTGCTTTTGGTGAAAAAGTGATTGAGTCGCTACTAGATTCTTCATCACCTGCGTAAGTGGGGTTGTCATAGGCTTTTGAACTATTGTAATCCAAGGCTATGAGCCAGAGAGGATCAATGATATGAGATGTATATGCATGTATGCATGTATGAACAAACAATAGACAAAGACAAGTAGAACGCCCTTTCCAACCTTATAACTTCCACACACAGATGGTGAGTGTAAGCGGGGATTTTTGCCCCCACTCCCAGTGGAATGGTTTTTGCTACTTCGGCACTATTTAGGCTTAGGGTCTTAGAGAACACGGCCTAAGCTTGAAAAAAATGGAGTCGCCACCAAGATGGGCCGAAAAAAAGAAAGGGGTGGATGACTCGATTCCTAAGAAAACCCAACCCCCTAATAGGTTCGGAAAGTTGGGTACGTGTGGGAAAGGTGAGAAATGGCCTAGCACCCCCACAATGCCCGGTTCATTGAAATCGGCCTCCTTTTTAGTTCTTAATATTATAAAATTCTTAAATATAATGATATTATCCATACTACATGCGATCATAAGAATAAATAAATACTTTATTAAAATTACAACAATGTCCAAATAAAATAAATAAATGGACACCCATCCAAGGATGGAAACTTGTCCTTACATCATCCATATCTAAAACTAAATAGGACACCCACCGAAAGGTGGAAACGTGTCCTTTATATTAATTCCAAAATATGAAAATAATCTAAATTACATAAAGATTAAATAATGAGGTACCCAATCATGGAAACATACCTCTTATAATTTTTAATGCCAAAATAAAAATAATAAAGAAATCATCCATCCATGATAAACAAATCAAATATCAAAATTAAATAAATCAATCATCAAAACATATAATAAACTACACAATCAAATCTAAAACTTAAACAAAGTAAATAAAGATACATATTTAGGTTTACATCTTGAATTAGGGATTCTACGATTTTTTAGGATTTTTTTAGATAGGAAATCAAGGTTTCATACATGAAATATGATTTTATGGGTATTTGGGATCAAACTAGGGTTTTTGGGGTTTAGATTCAAAAAAATAAGATTTTAGGATTTTTTGAATTAATATTATTATTATTATTATTTAAAGTATTAGGCTACTGTAAAGGTTTTTGAAAAATATAATTAATTAGGGTTTTATGGTTTTAATAAAATAATGTAGGGTTTATACCATGCAATTAGGATTTGGGAAGAAATAAATTAGTTTGGTATTTAGGAAAACTGATTAAAGTTTTAAGGTTTATACGATTTAAGTCACTGTGACAATACTTTTTAAAGAGCATAAATGAAGCTATTGTGAGTTTTTATGGAAAAACCTTAAGTGAGGCTGTTGTAGTATTTTGGTTAAATAATCATGCAATAGAAAACAAATAACACATAGCAAATATCCTGAGCCAGCAAGTTTACTGGATCTAGTTTATATGAGTTAGCAAAATAATAACAGTATTCTGCACTCCATGTAAACTAGCATGAATTGATTTTAAAAGAAATAGCCTATTGTAACCTTAAAACAATCAAAACATATTATGTTTATTTAATTTAGAGTGTACCATCGTTTGTTGGCTCCACCAAAATTGTTGGATGAAAATTCTAGGTGAGATTTTCCAAGATAGTGAGTACACTGCCTTTGTAAGGTTTGTGTGTCCTTGATCTTGTTTGTCTATCGTCCTCTCTATTTCCTTTGTTGATGAAACTTGCCAGGGTTTGTTTGTTGATGAAGTTTGGTTATTGAGTTTCTCACGAGTCTCAACAGTCAAGCAAAGTCAAAAAGTCTCCCAGCTCTCTCCGCAAAAATTATAGATCCAAAGTTTTTTTTTAAATAATTGTCACCCCAGACCATGTGTTTAATACTATTATTTATAGGAAAATAAAATGACCTAATCTTATTTTAATAAAAAAAATATTAACTATTTAGAAAAATTTATAAAATCGGGTAAAATAAGATTTGGTCAAAATCGACAGCGCGCGCGGGCTGCTGAGCCTGCGAGGATTGCTGCGGGCTGGCACGCGGATTGTGCTAGGCGAGGCAGTGGGAAATTGCGGACTGGGTGAACTAGGCAAGCCATTTCACTACAAGCAGCACCTGCGGTGAACTGGGCAAGCCCAGTTGGCTGCTGCAGCGAAGCCCCTTGCTGCCCGGCAGTGCGGCAGCACTGTCGCGCGTCGCTCGCCGATCCGTCTGATTTTTTATTTTTTATTTTTTATTATTTTTATTATTAAAAATAAATATTAAATATTATAAAGATAAATATTATAAATAATAAATACCACAAAAATTATTTTAGACTTTTTAAAAATATCGGACTGTACTGGGTCAAAAATTAAAGGTCTCCAACGAGCCTCTTTTCCTAGATATATGGTTAACAAAATTCCAACATGGGGTATCTTGTTTTCAAAAAATTCTCTCAGACGTTTCAATCAATAGTTATATTTTAAAAATGGAAATCAATTCATGATAATTCCTATTAATTAGGCTTTAATCCATTCAACCAACTAAAGTAGCTTTTATGCTATATTGGATTAAAACTAAATTAAGAGGTTTATTATAAATAGATTTCTCACTTGAAAAAGTAACTAATGATTCATGTCAAAAATAAGCCCATGGTTAATAATTCTTAGTATAAACTAGGCTCACAATTGATTTTTGGTATTTTCCATAATTGACCTAAATAATTTGTAAGCTCTTTTAAAGGTTGGATGAAATGCAAACATGGTTTGTAAAAATATTTTAGATAAAAAAAATGAATTCTTGACTTTGTTTTTGAGTCATAAGAAAAGAATTTTTGATTTGTTTTTAGAAAAATTTTATGTCCAAAGACCATCTTAAAAAGTTTTAAAAATAGCTTTGGTACTTTAAAGAAAAATTTATTTTGAGCTTCCAATGTACTTAGGTCATATTAGAAAAAGAACAAACCAAATAAGCCATGATTTAAGCCAAGATAAATTAACCATAGTAAAACAACAAGCATTTGGGGTAAAAACCTAAGAAAAGTAACTAGGCCAATTACATGAGCTTTAATCTTTGGGTTGAAAGGCTTAGGTTCCCATAGCAAGTATATACCAAAAGGTACAAGGCTATGAGTAGTTATGCCATGCTCAATCTCCATACCTTGAGTGAAAGTATGGTATCCCTCACATAACACAACACGGGTAACACGGGCGTCCTAACTCACACACATAATGCAATCTAATATGATGCAATGGATAATATCATGATAAGAAAGAATAGAATAATATAAATACCAACGGAATCAACTTCTCTTATTCCCAGTGGAGTTGACACTGTGAGCGGAGATTTTCGTCCTCACTCCCGGTGGAATGGTTCTTGCGACTTCGGCACTGTTAGGCTCGAGAACTTAGAGAACACGGGCCTAAACCTAGAAAAATAGAGTCGCCACCCGAACAGGCCAAAAAAAAAAGAAAGGGGTGGATGACTCTATTCCTAAGGAATCTCCAACCCCCTAATGGGTTCGGAAAGTTGGGTACGTGCGGGGAAGGTGAGAAATGACCCAGCACCCCCACAATGCCCGGTTCATTAGAACCGGCCTCCTTTGCAGGTCTTAATATTACAAAACTCTTAAATATTATGATATTATCCATACTACATGTGATCATGAGAATAAATAAATACTTTATTAAAATCACAACAATGTCTTAACAAAATAAATAAATTGACACATATCCGAGGATGGAAAAATGTTCTTATATCATTTAATATCTAAAACTAAATAGGACACCTAGAAACGTGTCCTTTACATTGATCCAAAACTTTAAAATAAACTAAATTGCACGATGCTCACAATATGAGGTACTCATAACATGGAAACATACCTCTTACAATATTTTGAAAACAAAGCAAATCAATAAAAATAACCAACCATTCATCATAAATAAATTATCCATCAAGGACATGAAACATCAATCAAAGTATATAATAAACATACATCTAACTTAAATAGAGCAGTAAGCATATGAATTTAGGGTTTATGCATCAATTAGGGTTTCTTGAATAAAATTAGGATTTTGTAGGTTTTATGTTTAACAATTGGGGTTTTTTAATTACTTGATTAGTTAACCAAGAAATATTTAATATAAAAGAAATAATATGGCTACTGGATGTTTGAATTAAAGATTAGGTTTGAAATAAATTAGGGTTTCAATCTAAAGAATGGATGTTTTGGATTTAATATTTTAGAAGTTTTATGAAAACAATGTTAAGGTTTAGGGTCTAAGTAAATAAAATTGAAGCTCATGAAAATAGGATTAAAAGTTAAGTATTTGGAAAGAATAGACTACTATGAATTTTAGAAAAATAGAATTGATTATGGTTTTGAGAAAACAGATTATTATTTTGTGGCATTAGAAAAATGCAATTAGGGTTTTAGGCTTCAGAAATTAGTTTAATGCGTATTAAGAAATTAGGGTTTTGAAAAATAATTTTTAGTGTTTTAAATAGAGACTAGATGATAAATAAAACAATTGATCAATGTGCTCAAATAAAAACCTATCTATTGTATGTTTAAATAATTGATCAAACTAAATAATGAGGCAACTGTAAATATGAACAAATTAATAGAAACTCAAACCTTCGTTGTTGGTTCCACCATAATTTTAATTTTGGTTGAGCAATAACAAAGACAGTGTGTTGCCTTTTTATGAATTGTTTGTTGTTTGCTGCCTCTTGCTCCTTTCACAGGTCCAAGGTTCTAAGTAAATTGCTAAGAAGAGTCTAAATAATTCTTAAGTAAAAAAATTTTTCTCCTGGCCGAAATAAAATTGATCCCCTCTTCTGTGTGTTTTAATGTTGTATTTATAGGCAAAAAATAAAAAAATCTAGTATGTTAAGGAAATTAAAAAATGTTTCGGAAATAAAATTAAAAAACCAAGTAAAATAATAAGATTTCGGCGAAATTTGCGCACGGGCCCAGGCGAGACAGGAGTTGGGTGAGCTGGGGGCTAGCTACTGCTAGGTGCAAGCAAAATTATGTGCAGGGTGCAATTTCGCCCCAAGTTTTGCCTGCGGCGAATTGGTCCGTGGCCAATTCGTCACAGGCATTCCTGTGGGGAATTGGCCCAAGCTAATTTGTCGCACTAGCGACTTTCGTTGCCGATTCTGCCGTCGTTGATTTTTTATTTTTATTTTTATTTATATATATTTTAAAATAAATAAATGATAAATGAAAAGTAAAATAAATATTAAATAATAAATAAAATAAATAATAAGTAATAAGTAAAATAAATCAAAATAAATATTAAATATTAAAATAAATAATATATACCATAAAAATTATTTCGAACTGTTTTAAAATCTTTGGACTGGATTGGATCAAAAATTAAGGTCTACAAATATATTCACAAAATATTGCAAATTAGCCACTAGATGCATTTACTTATTTAAAAGAATTACTAAATCTAATATACCAAGTGTAAATGCTCCTATTCGAATTGATTGTAAATCTCATATACAATTTGATAATGCAAATACTAGTAATCCACGCTTGAACTGTGGCAGACCAGTCGGTTACAAAATTAAAATTTCTTGAAAAAAGAGAGGGATAAATAACCAAGATGGTCATGTTTTAGAGGTAGGTGCTCCTGAAGAGACCCAAGACATAACTAATCATACAACTCCAAAAGAGGATCATATATTTGAAAATTTTGAAAATGATGAGATCTCAATAAGTTATGTGACTATGGGAAAAACATAGAACTAAAAAGATATAGTTGTTAATAATATTTTTTCCTAAAATATTATTGTTGATATTTAGAAACAAAATAAGGATCTTGAACCTACATTTGTTTAAGATTTAGGCATAGGCATGATTGGCTAAAATGGGAAGAAGCAATTCAAGTAGAATTGAATTCACTATCAGAGCATGAAATTTTTGGACCTGTAGTGCAAACACCTAAAGGTGTAATATCAGTGGAGTATAAATGGGTATTTATGAGAAAACACAATGAGAAAAATGAAATTATGAGATATAAATCATGATTAGCTACACAAGGGTTTTCGCAAAGACCTAGCTTTGACTATAAAGAAACATATTCTCCTTTGGTGAATGCAATCACTTTTAGATATTTGATTAATCGGGCAGCATAAGAAAAACTTGATTGTGTTTAATGCATGTTTTTACAACTGATTTATATAGCTCAATTGATAGTAAAATCTATATGAAAATCCCTAAAGGGTTTAAAATGCCCAAAGCATGTAAACATTCTCAGGAAGTCTATTTAATAAAATTACAAAAATCATTGTATGGATTAAAATAATCAGGGTGAATCTGGTATAATTATTTTAGTGAATATTTATTGAAAGAATGATATAAAAATGATCAGATTTGTCCACTTGTTTTTATAAAAAGATCTAGATCAAAATTTGCCATAATTATTGTATATGTTGATGATTTACTCCTAGAGAGCTTCAAAAGGTAGTTAATTGTTTAAGAAAGAATTTAAAATCAAAAATCTTGGAAAAATAAATTTTGGCCTCGAGCTGCAAATCAAGCATCTAAAAGATGAAAATTTTATTCATCAGTCAACTTATACAAGAAAGATCTTAGAGCAATTTTATATGGATAAAGCACATCCATTGTGTACCCTAATGGTTGTGAGATCACTAGAGGTGAACAAAGATCCTTTTCATCCTCAAGAGAATGATGAAGTGCTTCTTGATCTTGAAGTATCATATTTTGAATGCTATAGGTGCACTAATATATCTTGCTAATAATACAAGACTAGACATAGCATTTATTGTAAGTTTATTAGCAAGATTTAGTTCTTGTCCAATGCAAAGGCATTGGAATGAAACTAGGCATATTTTTTTATATCTCCAAGGAACAATTGATATATGTTTCTCTTATTCTAATAAATTTAAATCACAATTAATTAGTTATGCAGATGTAGAATATTTATCTGATCTACATAAAGCTCAATCTTAAACATGGTATTTATTTGCATGTGGAGAACAGCTATATCATGGCAATCTACTTAACAGACCTTAGTTGCTTTTTCAAACCATGCAAAAATAATAGCAATGCATAAAGCAAGTAGAATGTATTTGGCTAAGGTCATTAATCCATCATATCCAAAAAATGATATTATTTGTCCATGTGTTTTTATAAAAGATATGGATCCAAATTTATCATAATTTTTGTATATGTTGATGATTTAAACATCATTGGAACTCATAAAGAGCTTCAAAAGATAGTTGATTATTTAAAGATAGAATTTAAAATGAAAATCTAAGAAAAACAAAATTTTACCTCGACCTGTAAATCGAGCATCTAAAAGATGGAATTTTTGTTCATTAGTCAACTTATACAAGAAAGATCGTTGAGCTTTTTTATATGGATAAAGCATATCCATTGAGTACCCCAATGTTTGTGAGATCACTAAAGGTGAATAAAGATCCTTTTCACCCTCGAGAGAATGATGAAGAGCTTTTTGGTCTTGAAGTACCATATTTAAATGCTATAGATACACGAATGTATCTTGCTAATAATACAAGACCGTATATAACACTTGTTATAAGTTTATTGGCAATATTTAGTTCTTGTCCAATGCGAAGGCAATGGAATGGAATTAAGCATATTTTTAGATAACCCATAACTCAAACCCCTAGTATAATGACTAGAGACCCACTCACCTTTATTCTTGAAAGCGACTCCTTGGAAAGCCAAATTAGTTCCTTGCCAAGTCCACTACCCAATTCCAACTTATGGAAGTGAACCTTGGAATTATCTATCACAAAATAATTAACTTTGACAATAGAAAATCTTGATTCTAGAAAGAACCAAGAACAAGAGATTAAAACTCTTCTAAGAAAAAAAATTCTTACTTTTTATTATTCCATAAAACTTCTCTTACATTGAAAATAAGAAGTATTTATAGGTTACAAAACTTAACCCTAATCCTAATCATTAAAGGAAAGACAAATCAAATCAAAATAAGGAAACTAAATAATATAAATTTCATGTAGAAAATTTGATGCCAATTTTAGATTTGATACAATTTAAATCTAAGCTTGGGCTCTTCATTAGAATTGTAGCTCTACAAGTGTATATGAATTTGGGATTTTAAATTACACAATTTGGGCTTTGGAAGCTCGAGTTATAGCCATTTGAAATAAACTGGTTCATATTGAAATTATGTTATGAAATGGTTCTGAATTTATTTTCCAGGTCTAAATTTGAACAACTATTTGGAGGCCCAAACAAACTCAGATTTGTACAAATAGGAAAGGTCAAATTTGCCCAGGTTTAGAAATTACATAATATGATGAATTAATCTTTCACCTCCAATGCTTCCATAATCAATATTCCAACCCTATATTTGTATCATTCTTCCCTTATTTTAAAATTATTCATCCTCGAATCATGCATCAAGGTAGTATAGTAGAATGGATCTTTCCTTGGCAAGGCCATCCTTCTCTTATTAGTGTGAACTCATCCTCTAAACTTGAAGTGTTGAGGGAAGAAAATTAATTTTGCTCAAGGTTGCCATCTTTTTTCTATGATGATGTTAAGGACTTGAAGTATAGTAGGGGAACTTGATAACATAACATCAAATATATCATTGGGAATAACAAAATTTGTTAGTGAATTTGATAGCAAATCACGGTCTTCTTTGGTGTCATGAACAACAAGAGCAAATTTTTGTTCATCTTTAACTTCATGTACTTTTGATTGAATCAACATTTCTTCTTCAGCTTCTTCCACCTCTTCTTGAATCACATCCTTTTATTCTTTAAGATCATCTACTTCTTCACCTTCCAAAGATAAATCTTCATTAGAAATTTCCAATGGAAGAAAACATTTTTCTAGGTTTATTTTTTCAGCGTACACTAACACTTCTTCAATCTCATCATTAATTTTTTTTCCTCAACATTTGGCTCCTTTAATGAAAGTTTGGATGCTTTTAATTTTTCATTTGGAATATGAAGTATTTTAAGACATTCCTCTAGAGTATTTTCCTTTTTATGAACTTTGGAAATCTTGTGTGGCTTGCTTCATCTTTGTGGTGAATAAGCGAATTCTCCATGGAAATCATTTATTACTCTTTTTCGACAATAAATACTCAATTCAATCCATTCTTTTAACCATGTTACTAAGTTTCTTTTCCATGGATTGCACTTCATCCCATGTGGTTTGAATATGATCCATATCACCACTCAGACTTTTTTTTTATGAACTAGGATCAAAACATTTTTTTAATTGAATGGAATAAAGCACAATAATCACAACAAAAAAATTGAACTTTGGGGTTAAGGACACAACTAAACATAAAGAAGCAAAGAACAATATATTTTTTTTTACTTTTTTTAATAAGAATTTGAATAAGAAGAACAAAGCATGAAAAAAAATAAGAAGAAAAGAAGAAAAAAAATTAAATATCATAGATAGGTTTAGATTTACGTTCAAAAATTTTTTTTAATTGATTTGAACAAGGACACAACGAATGAAAATATTTTTTTTAAATATAGGTGAAACAAGAATAGGAACTAATTAAATAGGAGAGGATAGATACATAGATAGATTGGGGAACTTGATTTAGAGCTTAAGCTTTGTTATCAAACTGATGCGAACTCCTAATATAGCGACTAAAGTCCCACTCATCTTTACACTTGGAAGAGACTCCTCGAAAAGCCAAATTAGTTCCTTACCAAGTCCATGACCCAATTCCAACCCATATGTGAGCGGGGATTTTCACCCTCACTCTCGGTGGAATGGTTTTTGTGACTTCGGTACTGTTAGGCTCAGAGCCTTAGAGAACACGAGCCTAAACCCAGGAAAAATGGAGTTGCCATCCGGAAGGGCCAAAAAAAAGAAAGGGGTAGATGACTCAATTCCTAAGGAATTTTCAATCCCCTAATGGGTTCAAAAAGTTGGATATGTATGGGGAAGGTGAGAATGAACCAGCACCCCCATAATGCCTGGTTCATTAGAAAAAGCCTCCTTTTCAGGTTTAAATATTATCACATTCTTAAAAATTATGACATCATCCATATTACACACAATTTGAAAGAAATAAGCATCCATCATTTTATTAAAATAAAACAAATAAAACTGGCACCCATCCATGGATGGAAACATGCTTGTACAATTTTCAATGTCTAAGAAAGAAAACAAAATAAATAAGATGGTACACCCACCATAGGTGAAAATATTTCCCTTACATTGATCCCAAAATACAAACAAAATTAAAATGAACAAATTAAATAAACTAGGCACCCACAAGGTGAAAATATGCCTTTTACAACTTTCGCACCCAAATAAATAAATATAGTTCAATTAAATAAAATAAGCAATAAAATAACCAAAATGCATCATTTGTCATAAAAGCATGTAATAAATAAATCAAATAATCGAATCTAGATTTTAATCTTAAATTAGGCTTAAAACATGCAAAATTAGGATTTCTAACATGAAAATTTTAAAAATAGTTTTGGTCTTTTGGGTTTAAAGGAATAAAAATTATTTTGAGCTTATAATATAATTAGGTCATATTAGAAAAAGAACAAACCAAATAAGCCATGGTTCAAACCAAAATATATTAATCATAGTCAAACAACAAGCATTTGGGTAAAAATCTAAGGAAGTAACAAGCATTTGAGTTGTGCATATAGATGTCACATCAATCCACTTTCTTATATTTTTCAAATAATTCATACGCACAACTCATAACATTATATTATTCAATTGTATCATAATTCATAATTCACAGTAAAACAAAGACAAGCATGGGCCCAAAAAGGATCTAATATGCTATTCAAATTTCAGAGTTACTGCTTTGGTCCATAATGACACCATGTGTCTAGCCCCGTAGGCAATATATATATCCATGGATAATGTAACAGCTCCAGTCTCTTGGACCTCAATCCGGCTAGACCCTTAGGTCCTAGTATCTTGGTCCTCAACCCGGCTAGACTGCTACAATTTTTGAGGCTTACGACCCAGTCTTTTCACCCCGAAAATATCATATTTATCAACTGGCCTGGCTTACGACCCAGTCTTTTCACCATTTCAGCGTATAGCCCATAGGCAATCATAGGCATGCCGCCAAACCCAGAACTCTAAAAATTGAATAATATACTAGGCACACAATTTATTCATATTTCTCATTATTAATCTCTTTCTCATTTTTACATGTTCAATCTAGGCACATTGCCTTATTTTCACTTTCTTTTTTCTCACTTTTGTCATTTTTCACATCTTTCTCATTTTTCTCACTTTTCTCATTTTTATCAATATCAATTCATTTCATTATTACACATATCTCATTTTTGTATTCACAACACATTACCCAATTACTTTGGTATTTTCACATAATATGCATATTTCACATGCTACACAAATTAGCCATATCAATGGCTTTTCACAATGCATTTAACACATATATGACATTACAAATGTCTTAGCATATTATTCATACACAATCAATGAAAAGTAGCTTAACACATTTTTCAACCAAAATATGTTAAGTCCAAATGTTATGCAAATATAAACATTATATTCAAAGTTTGTACATACCTCCACTAGCAACCCAAAGCAAGCTAAAAACAACCTTCAATCCAATCTTTCTAACTTGCCCTTCACCACTTGGATGAAGCAAATCAATCTCTCTCAATGCCTAAACCAAATGTGATAGCAAATAATCATTTAGTATCATATTTAATGGTATTTTCAATATTAAATCATAATTACACATCACTCCTACAAATTTTCAAAATTTTAGCCTTTGCTTACTTCGACATTTGAATTCCATTCTACTACAATTAAATTAGTATTTTAAGTTTATTTATATTATTAAAAACATATTTTAATACATTTAAATCATTTACATTATAAAAATACACTCTTATATACAAAACCTCAAAAATGGCCTAACCTTCCCCAATTGAAGGTTTTCCATTCCAACACAATCCATTACTCATTCCAAGCTTATATTCATCACTTTTAACACTAAACAACATGCTTAAACAAATAAAATCACACAATTCAACCACTTTGGAAAATCACTTTTCCAAAACCCTAAATCTCCACTTCCATTCTCAAACTCCAACCCAACACCACCAAATCCAATATTTGACTTTAAAATACTTGTTTATGAATCAAAACAACTCATTTGGAATCAATTTGCACAATTAAAATTCATGTTTTCAAAACTCCAAAAATCCATAACCCTAAATTCTCTCTCTTCACCATTCTTTAACCAAACTCCATCATCTCTTCAATCTAACCTTAAAATCATTTTTTAACTACCCAAAATAACATCATACACACCAATTCCAACAATTATAAAATACTAAATAAAAATTCAAATTCTCACATAATCTAAATTTCCAAGGAATTCAAAGAAAAGAGATGGAAACTTACTAATTTTGTGGAAATCACCAAAAATCTACTTAAAACTTGTTAATTCCTTCAATTTATGGAGTATGGAAGAAGCAAAATTCTTGGTCTTCAAACATCCATGGAAGCCACGTTCTTGAGAAGAAGAAGAAGAAGAAGACTTTTAGTATTCTTTCCTTTTCATCTTTTTTTTAACCACATATATATATATTAAAATAATTTAATATTTAATTATTTAATTATTTTTTTAATAAATGAAAAGTCCTAATTTTCCTCTTCCATTCAAAATTAATTTATTTTTGAATTATTTTATTAATTTTGAATTTATAAGATTTAATTACCAAAATACCCTTTTCTTTTAAAAAGTGTTGACTTTTATATATGTTATGTATATTTTGCATATATCATATATATATTCCACTTTTTCATTTAAAATCCCTTCATTATTCATTTAAAACTATTAATTTAATTTATCCTTTTAAATTATAATTTATTTTATCAAATTTTTTCAAAAATTAGAAATTTTCAAAAAATTTTGGATATTACAATTCTCTCCCCCTAAAATAAATTTCATCCTCGAAATTACCTGTCTTCAAGTTTGGAACAATTGGGGAAACTGACTCTGCATTGCCTGCTCACTTTCCCATGTCGCCTCCTCAGTGGCATGATTCCTCCAAAGGACTTTCACAAGTGGCACCCTTTTATTACTCAATTCTTTAACCTCTCATGCCAAAATCGCTACTGGTTCTTCCTCGTAAGTTAGATCTGGACTCACCTCAATAGACTCCACTGACAAGATATGAGATGGGTCAGAACTATATCTCCGAAGCATCGAGACATGGAAAACATTATGTATTCAATCCAAATCAGGTGGCAAAGCTAGTCTATAAGCCACTGGACCAACTCTTTCGAACACCTCATATGGTCCTATGAAACGAGGACTCAACTTCCCTTTGCGGCCAAATCTCAAAAATTTCTTCCATGGAGACACCTTCAGAAATACTTTATCTCCCACACTAAACTCTATGTCTCTTCTCTTTAAATCTGAATAAGATTTCTGTCAGTCTGAAGCTACTTTCAAACAACCCCGAATCACCTTCACTTTCTCCTCTGTTTCTTTAATCAAATCGAGACCAACCAGTTTACCTTCTCCAACTTCATCCCAACACAAAGGTGTCCTGCATCTCCTGCCATATAAAGCCTCATAAGGAGTCATTCCAATACTCGACTGATGACTGTTGTTATAAGCAAATTTAATTAATGGCAAAAATCTGTCCCAATTTCCAGTAAAATCAATGATACAGCTCCTCAACATATCCTCCAGAATCTGTATCACTCTCTCTGACTGTCCATCTGTCTGAGGATGGAAAGCACTACTAAAATGCAATCGAGAACTCAGAGCATTATGCAAACTCTTCCAAAACCTCGAAGTAAACCGGGGATCTCGATCCGACACTAAAGAAACTAGGACTCCATGCAATCTGACTATCTCATTGATATACAGCTCAACCAACCTCTCAAGAGAATAATCCATCCGAACTGAAAGAAAATGAGTTGTCTTCGTCATTCGATCAATTATCACCCAGATTGCATCATGCTTCTTCTGAGTCAAAGGTAGTCTAGTCACCATGCCCTAAAGGATTTGTCACCAAGACATCAAATCCTAGGGACTCAGAATGCAATTCAGACACGGGCAAGATGGATGCACTTATGTATGAATGCATAGATCCAGGATCTAATAGAGCAAGGACTGAAATACCAAATAAAGAAAATGTACCTGCAATGACGGCTGAAGCATCCGGCTGCCTCTGCATCACATAAACCCGCTGAGATGGCCTAGCCTCATCTGGCATATTGCCTCCGGATGTAGAGCCTCCTCTCTGACTAAACCCAGGGCAACCACCTCTACTAAAACCTCTGCCACCACGACCCCCTCTGACACTGGGTCAAGAAGATGCAGTATCTGCCTGCCTAATCTCTGGTGGCTCGGGACAATCTTTGATAAAATGTTCTGATGACCCACATCTAAAACACACTTCCGAAGCACCTCTCCACCAGCAGACACCTCCGTGTACTCTACCACAGTGAACACAAGTAGGTGGAGTAGGTCTCTGAGCCTCTGGGGTCGGAGCACTAGCCACTGAAATTGCAGGTCTCTGCCTCTGTCTCTGCTGCTGTACTGACCTGCCAAACTGCCCCTGACTCCTACTAAACCTTTGAAAATGGCCCCCTCGGCCTCTCTTCACTGATGAAGACCCTGCCTCACTCTGGGGTCTCCTAACTCTGGTCTCCTCAACCCTGGCAGTTGCTGCAAGACTCTGCGCCCTCTCAACACTCCTGACAGCTGCAACTAACTGGGAGAAATCTTGATACCAAGAGCTTGCGATGATGCACATGATAGAGGGTCTTAGTCCCTCCTCAAACCTCCTACACCTGTCAAACTCGTCAGAAATGATCCCACCAGCATAGTGACTCAACCGGATAAACTCGATCTCGTACCCGGTCACTGTCCTGGTATCCTATCTCAGACTCAGGAATTCCATCTTCTTTGCATCTTTATAGTCTCTCAGAGTATACTTCTGCTCAAATTTCCGCAGGAAATCATCATAGGTCAGAACTGGTGGATCATCCAGAGCATGTGGAACCGTCTTCCACCAATCATATGCATCTCTTTGTAAAAGAGATCTGGCATAATCAAACTTCTCTTCTGAACTGGCCTATAACTGAATAAATATCCTCTGAACCCGGTCTAGCCACTGCTTTGCTACAGCAGGGTTTATAGTACCAACAAAGTCCTCAGCCCTATATTTTCTCAGTTTGTCATACTACCTCACCGGTAACTGCGGCTGCGGCTGCGGCTGTGGAACTGGAGCCTGCCTCAACAACTCTGCCATATGCCATACCCAGCCAGGCAGAACCTCATCAGCTGCTGGTCTCACAGGTACAGAAATAGACGCCTCACCAGCAGATACAACTCTAGCTCCATCTCTACCCTCATCTGGAGCCACACTCTCTGCACTACCCTCAGCAGCCTGATGCGGCCGAGATGCCATAACTACCTATATCTGCAAACAAAGCAGAAGATACTATATCAGAGATCAAAAACTGCCAGTGCCAATGCATGTATTACAATTAAAAACTATTTTTCAAATCCCCCATTTTCTCTTTTTATCATCCCACCTAGGTCAAGAACCTTAAACCTAGGCTCTGATACCAAAATAAATATAATACCCTTATACCCTATATACGTACAATATATATTTCTAGCATATGTAAAATACGCATATACGGTACAAAAATGTCACAGACCGATTTACTATTTTTTTTTACATTTCCAATTTAAAATTTCAAATTCTAAATATATAAAATTTAAATAGAATATAAATATTATTTACTTGTTATAAGAACCCAAAATAAATAATATATATATATAAATCTCTGGAAAAAATTTGCCAGAGTTTTGTCTGAATTTTGGATATCCCAAAATTTAGCAATTACTCAACCTGCAAAAAGAAAACACTCCCAAATAATTTCCAACCACCATCTCAACCATACTTTTCAATTTTACCAAGTTTCTCAAACATTTATACATATAGATATATATAATTTAAAACACACTTACTCTCCCATTTCAAATACAATGACCCAAAAATTCTTTATAATATACAATACGTAAAATTCAAAACATAATATATTATGCATAAAACTCAAAATGTACAATAACATAAAAATATATACATGTTGCTGGCAGTGTTTCTGATCTCGATAGCAACTCTACAAGCTCAACTACAAGTCTAGACCCGACCTCTTTTAGAAGAACTCTCTGGCTCAACTGGGTCTACCCTGTCACCTGCGCGATGGAAACAATCACACTAAGCCAAAGCCTAGTGGTACAAACTTTGATAATAACAATATATCTCAATGCAATACCAAATGCACAATGCATATAGATGTCACATCAATCCACTTTCTTATATTTTTCAAATAATTCATAAGCACAACTCATAACATTATATTACTCAATTGTATCATAATTCATAATTCACAGTAAAACAAAGACAAGCATGGGCCTAAAAAGGATCTAATATGCTATTCAAATTTCAGAGTTACTGCTTTGGTCCATAATGACACCATGTGTCTAGCCCTGTAGGCAATATATATATCCATGGATAATGTAACAGCCCCAGTCTCTTGTACCTCAACCCGGCTAGACCCTTAGGCCCTAGTATAGTGGTCCTCAACCCGGCTAGATTGCTACAATTTTTAAGGCTTACAACCCAGTCTTTTCATCATTCCAGCATATAGCCCGTAGGCAATCATAGGCATGCCGCCAAACCTAGAACTCTGAAAATTGAATAATATACTAGGCACACAATTTATTCATATTTCTCATTATTAATCTCTTTCTCATTTTTACATATTCAATCTAGGCACATTGCCTTATTTTCACTTTCTTTTTTCTCACTTTTGTCATTTTTCACATCTTTCTCATTTTTCTCACTTTTTTCATTTTTATCAATATCAATTCATTTCATTATTACACATATCTCATTTTTGTATTTACAACACATTACCCAATTACTTTGGGTATTTTCACATAATATGCATATTTCACATGTTACACAAATTAGCCATATCAATAGCTTTTCACAATGCATTTAACACATATATGACATTACAAATGTCATAGCATATTATTCATACACAATCAATGAACCAAGTAGCTTAACACATTTTTCAACCAAAATGTGTTAAGTCCAAATGTTATGCAAATATAAACATTATATTCAAAGTTTGTACATACCTCCACTAGCAACCCAAAGCAAGCTAAAAACAACCTTCAATCCAATCTTTCTAACTTGCGCTTCACCACTTGGATGAAGCAAATCAATCTCCCTCAATGCCTAAACCAAATGTGATAGCAAATAATTATTTAGTATCACATTTAATGGCATTTCCAACATTAAATCATAATTACACATCACTCCTATAAATTTCCAAAAATTTAGCCTTTCCTTACTTCAACATTGGAATTCCATTCTACTACAATTAAATTAGTGTTTTAAATTTATTTATATTATTAAAAATATATTTTAATACATTTAAATCATTTACATTATAAAAATACACTCTTATATACAAAATCTCAAAAATGGCCTAACCTTCCCCCATTGAAGGTTTTCCATTCCAACACAATCCATTACTCATTCCAAGCTTATATTCATCACTTTTAACACTAAACAACATGCTTAAACAAATAAAATCATACAATTCAACCACTTTAGAAAATCACTTTTCCAAAACCCTAAATCTCCACTTCCATTCTCAAACTCCAACCCAATACCACCAAATCCAATATTTGACTTTAAAATACTTGTTTATGAATCAAAACAACTCATTTGGAATCAATTTGCACAATTAAAATTCATGTTTTCAAAACCCCAAAAATCCATAACCCTAAATTCTCTCTCTTCACCATTCTTTAACCAAACTCCATCATCTCTTCAATCTAACCTTAGAATCATTGTTAACTACCCAAAATAACATCATAAACACCAATTCCAACAATTATAACATACTACATAAAAATTCAAATTATCACATAATCTAAATTTCCAAGGAATTCAAAGAAAAGAGGTGGAAACTTACTAATTTTGGTGGAAATCACCAAAAATCCACTTGAAACTTGTTAATTCCTTCAATTTATGGAGTATGGAAGAAGCAAAATCCTTGGTCTTCAAACATCCATGGAAGCCACGTTCTTGAGAAGAAGAAGAAGAAGAAGAAGAAGATTTTTAGTATTCTTTCCTTTTCATCTTTTTCTTAACCACATATATATATATATATTAAAATAATTTAATATTTAATTATTTAATTATTTTTTTAATAAATTAAAAGTCCTAATTTCCCTCTTCCATTCAAAATTAATTTGTTTTTGAATTATTTTATTAATTTTGAATTTATAAGATTTAATTACCAAAATACCCTTTTCTTTTAAAAAGTGTTGACTTTTATATATGTTATGTATATTTTGCATATATATCATATATATATTCCACTTTTTCATTTAAAATCCCTTCATTTTTCATTTAAAACTATTAATTTAATTTATCCTTTTAAATTATAATTTATTTTATCAAATTTTTTTTAAAATTAGAAATTTTCAAAAAATTGTGGATGTTACATCTTATCCCCAGTGGAGTCGCTACTGTGAGCGGAGATTTTTTTTCCCACTCTCGGTGGAATGGTTCTTGCGACTTTGACACTGTTAGACTCAGGACCTTAGAGAACATGGGCCTAAATCCAAATAAAATGGAGTCACCACCTGAAAGGGCCGAAAAAAGGAAAGGTGTAGATGACTCGATTCCTAAGGAAACCTCAACCCCCTAATGGGTTCGAAAAGTTAGGTATGTATAGAGAAGGTGAGAATGACCTAGCACTCCCATAACACCCAATTTATTAGAATCAGCCTCCTTTTCAGATCTAAATATTAATAAATTCTTAAAAATTATGACATCATCCATATTACACACAATTTAAAAGAAATAAACATCCATCATTTTATTAAAATAAAACAAATAAAGAGGCATCCATCCATGGATGAAAACATGCATTTACAATATCCAATGTCCAAAAAAATAAAATAAATAAGATGGGACACCCACCATAGGTGGAAACATTTCCCTTACATTGATCCCCAAATACAAACAAAATTAAAAGGAATAAATTAAATAAACTAGGCACCCACAAGATGAATAAAATAAATAAATATAGTTCAATTAAATAAAATAAGCAATAAAATAACCAAAATGCTTCATTTGACATAAAAGCATGTAATAAATAAATCAAATAATTGAATCTAGATTTTAATCTTAAATCAGGCTTAAAATATGCAGAATTAGGGTTTCTAACATCAAACTAGGGTTTTAATTATCCAATTAGGGTTTTATGATACCATTAGCGTTTTTATTTGAAAATTATGGTTTTAGGTTGGAATTTAGGGTTTTGGGGTTTTACTGACTTAGGAAATTAGGATTTTAGATTAATCAAATAGGGAATTAGGGTTTTTGGATTGAAAATTAGGGTTTTGCAATTAACGTTTGGAAATTAAGGTTTAGGAAATTAGTGTTCTAGATTTAAAGATTTTTGAAATTTGGTTTTAGGGAATTAGGGTTCTGGAATTAAGGGTTTTAAAATTTTACAGATTTGGGGTTTTGGAAATTAAGGTTTAGGTTTTAAAATTTTAGAGTTTTGGAAATTAAAGTTTAGGTTTTACATAATAGATTTCTGACTTGATAATAAACTTTAAACATGCTATCTAATGTTAACCAATAGACTAGGGCTTAAGATGTATAAAATTATGTTTTAAACAAATTAAATATGTAACAAAGATCCGATCCATGTTGAATTAAAATTGTTATCTACTAGATTAACCTAAACTACAAAATTATCAATTTTAATTTACTTTTGCTAGATTGAATTACAATATGAAGACATCATGTAATTATTAAAATAGATTAAATTTAAGAATTCAAACATTTGTTCATTGGTTCCATCCAATGTGATGTGTTAAACCAAGCTCGTGTCTTTGAAAGCCTGGATAAATGAAAGTGTTGGTTGGTGCCTTTTGTTATTGCTTTGTCTCTATGTGTACTGCTTCTTGTGTTGCTAATTGCTAATTGCTGGATCCTAATTGCTAATTACTCTCTCTGTTATTGCTAATTGCTCTCTCTGTGCTTATTAATTGTTGATTGTCCTCTCTTTTGATTCTGCCTTTTATCATATATTTATAAGCAAACAATGGTTTTAACCCTAAACCTAATTTGCTAATTCATGCTTTAAATGAATTCTAGCCTAATTAGGCAATTAAATTGTAGGCCAAATTACTTTGGGATTAAGGTCCATGTCAATTCGGCATGTCCAAATCGATATGGAGCCAGCTCATGTCTATTTGAAGTGTCCAAATAGACTTAAGCTAGCCTCATATCGATTTGGGATTCCCAAATTGATATGAGCCATAGCTCGTATCGACTTGGATATCCCAAATCAATATGAGCTAGATATCGATTTGGATATCCTAAATCGATATGATTCATAGCTCATATTGATTTGGGCCCATCCCAACTCAAACCGATCCAAAATTATCAATTTTTCGGCCGAACTTTTCCATAATTTTAATATGGGCTTTTATGAATAGGACCAGTTTAATTTCAAGCTTTAAAATTAGGTTTAGGCTCTTTAAAATTAAAACGGACAAGATAAGCTTTTTAAATTTAAACCGTCCCAAATTTAAGAGTCTACACCATGGAAAAGAACCTTGGAATTACCTATCACAAAGTAGTTAACTTTGATAATAGAAAATCTTGATTCAAGAAAGAACCAAGAACAAGAGATGAAATATCTTTCAAGAGGAAAAGTTCTTAATTTTTATTATTCCATAAAAACTCTCTTAAATTCTGAAAATAATTAGTATTTATAGGTTACAAAACTTAACCCTAATCCAAATCATAAAAGGAAAGACAAATCAAATCAAAATACGGAAATTAAATAATATAAATTTCATATAGAAAATTTGATATAATTTTTTATCTGATACAATTTGAATATTGGCTTGGGCTCTTCATAAGAATTGTATCACTAGAAGTGAAGATGAATTTTAGCTTTTGAATCACTCAATTTGGGCTTTAGAAGCTTAAGTTATAGCCATTTGAAATAAACTGGTTCAAACTGAAATTCTGCTCTAATCTGATTCAAAATTTATTTTCCAAGTGTGAATTTGAATAACTATTTGGAGGAGAAAACAAACTCATATTTGTACAAGCAAGATCATTCTAGAAATCTTGATATGTCCTCTAAAAACTTCATGAAGTACTTCTTTATTTTGGAGCTCTTAGATCTTTAAATTCTCAAGTAAATCTTTAAAGGTCATATCTGTCCAGGCCTACAAATTACATAATATGCTCAATTTATGATCTTTCACCTCCAATGCTTCCATAACCAACATTCTGGCCCTATATTCATATCATCTCCAATGAACAATTCATATGTGTTTGTTTTATTCTAATAAATTTAAATCACAATTAGTTAGTTATGCAGATGTAGGATATTTATTTGATCCACATAAAGCTCAATATCAAACATGGTATTTATTCACATGTGGAGATACAGCTATATCATAATGATCTACAAACCAGACCTTAGTTGCTACTTCTTCAAACCATGAAGAAATAATAACAATCCATGAAGCAAGTCAACAATGTATATGGCTAAGTCATTAATCCATCATATCCAGAAGATGATCTAATTTGTCCATATGTTTTTATACAAAGATCTAGGTCAAAATTTGCCATGATTGTTGTATATGTTGATGATTTAAACATGATTCTGAAGTATCATATTTGAATGCTATATGTGTACTAATGTATCTTGCTAATAATACAAGACCAAACATATCATTTATTGTAAATTTATTGGCAAGATTTAATTCTTATCCAACACAAAGGCATTGGAATGGAATCAAACATATTTTTAGATATCTCCTAGGAAGAATTGATATGTGTTTGTTTTATTCTAATAATTTTAAATCACAATTAGTTAGTTATACAGATGTAGGATATTTATCTGATCCATATAAAACTCGTTCTCAAACATGGAATTTATTTGCATGTAGAGGTACAACTATATCATGATGATCTACAAAGCATACCTTTATTGCTATTTCTTCAGATCATGCAGAAATAATAGCAATGAATGAAGCAAGTCGAGAATGTGTTTGGCCAAAGTCATTGATCCATCATATCCAGAAGATGATCTGATTTATCCATGTGTTTTTATAAAAATATCTAGATCAAAATTTGCCTTAATTGTTGTATATGTTGATGATTTATATATTATTGAAACTCCTGAAGAGCTTCAAAAGGAAGTTAATTCTTTAATGAAAGAATTTAAAATGAAAGATCATGGAAAAATAAAATTTTGCCTACAAATTGAGCATCTAAAAGATGTAATTTTTATTCATAAGTCAACTTATATGAGAAATATCTTAGAGTGATTTTATATGGATAAAGCATATCCATTGAGTGCCCTAATGGTTATGAGATCACTAGAGATGAATAAAGATCATTTTTGTCCATGAGAGAATGATGATGAACTTTCTAGTCATGAAGTACCATATTTAAATGTTATAGGTGTACTAATGTATCTTGCTAATAATATAAAACTAAATGTAGCATTTGCTGTAAGTTTATTAGAAAGATTTAGTTCTTGTCCAATGCGAAGGCTTTGAAATGGAATTAAGCATATTTTTATATATCTCCGAGGAAAAATTGATATGTGTTTGTTTTATTCTAATAAATTTAAATCACAATTAGTTGGTTATGTAGATGTAGAATATTTATCTGATCCACACAAAGCTCGATCTCAAATATGGTATTTATTCGCATGTAGAGGTACTGCTATATCATGGCGATCTACAAAGAAAATCTTAGTTGTTATTTCTTCAAACCATGAAAAAATAATAGCAATGCATGAAGTAGGTGAAGAATGTATTTGACTAAGGTCATTGATCCATTATATCCAGAAGATGTGTGGCTTATGATTTCTAACAATACTATATGAAGATAATGCAGCATATATAGCTCAACTATAGAACGAAATATATTTCACCAAAATTTTTCTTAACTCATAATCTTCAATAGAAAGTTAAAATAGATGTTCAGCAAATTCGTTCAAGTGATGATCTGTCATATTTGTTCACCAATATATTATCCACTATAATATTTGAAAAGTTAAGATATATTATTGGAATGCACAAACTTAAAGATGTGAAAGATGTGAAGTGATGTTTTTATGAGGGGAGTAAAATATACACTATAATCTTTTTTCCTTAGCCAAGTTTTTTACCATTGGATTTTTCTTGGCAAAGTTTTTAATGAGGCACCATATATGTGTATTAATAATGTATACTCTTTTTCCTTCTCTAGATTTTTATCCCATAAGGTTTTCAACATGGTACATTATTTATTTATTAACATCCAATGAGAGTGTTATTAGTAGTTAATTAAATGGATGTCCATAGGTTTCATTTCATTAAATACTTAATTTATTACATTTTAAACTTCCTTATTGTTTAAGTCTATAAAAGAAGGCTTGCATTATGTAAAATGTATGAAAAAAAGTGAACAAAATATTATTAATATTCCTCACATTTTCTCTAAATTCTCTCTTTAAATTCTACTAATTTTATTATTATCCTTATAATATTTCACATATTTTATATGTTTTATAACAAACTAAAAATAAGCGCAACACATAAATTTACATGCATAATTTATATGTCTAAATCATAATTATATATAAGAATCATGTATATAATTATTAATAAATAAAGTAATAGCTATATTGATATACATATAATTGATATAAAATCTTTTTATTCTCATTAATTTATTTAATCATATGTTAATGGCAAAATATCCGTAAAAAATATATATATAATGCACTTCATTGTTAAGCTACTTTAATAATTTGATTACTATTTAAATTACAAATAAACACAACACACAAATTCACCATATAATTTACATGTCATATATATGTATATAACTAGTAATAAATAAATTAATAGCTATATGATGCATATAATTGAAATAATATAATTAATATAGAAATATATATAACTGTTAATAAATTAAATATATAATTGATATAGTATAATTAATATATAAATATTTATAACAAGTGGTGGAACCATAATTTAGATGGAGGGGGTCAACAATTTCAAGCAAAAAAATTACATCCAATATATAAATTCATTGCAAATAAATTTAAAATAAGATTATCTTCATTTAACATTATAATAGTACATCGACTATTTTTTATTATTAGTTTGACAATAATTGAAAGATAATAATTGTATTATGTGAGTCTATATCTTTTGAAAACTCCGCATAATAGTTTTATTTTTATTTTTTATAAAAATATCTTGCTATGTAAATTCCATAAAATAGTAAATTTAAATTATAAAATCTAGACTATCAAAAAAAATTATAAGATTTATGTATAATGTATTTTAATAAATAAAAAAAATAATGTCATAAAAAAACTAATTTGGTATCCATGTTAGCTAATGGAATGTCTTTACTCTATATTTAAACATACTAATTAATTCAATAATAATATAATTTTGATTTGATTAACATACATAACAATTAGCTTAGGAAAAAAGGAAATTACATAAAATATTATTTTTTAAAATTTAATTTTTAATGCATTTTAGTTTTTTTTTTAATTTTACCACATATACTAAATATATCAAAAATATACTAAATATATACCAAACATATATAACAATAAACCATATTTTATAAAATTTATTTGTATAATATATTTATAAATTTTTTTATTTGTATAGTTTATTTGTCATTTTTAAAGTTATTTTTATACATGTTTTTAGAAAAAAAAAAAAGATTCATGCAAACTTTTAAGAGCTCAAGCCCAAATCAATAGCCAAAAAGTGAAAGCCATCTTTCTATTTTTTTATCCAAACCAATCCATTAATTGTCTTTTTATAAATATTTTTGTAACCAAGCCTCTAAATCGCCAACGTCTGACACTAAAAAAATTAAAATAAAAAGGTTAAGTCCATGTTCATCTTCTTTTTTGTGTGAGCAACAACAAACAGAGTAATGATAGAAAAGTCTGAGAGGGGCACAGCCTCACCTCCAGGGGCGTAGCTGAAGCAATATGAGTGGGGACCATTGACCCCACTCAACTTTAGAAAAAATAAAAAATTACCTTATAAATTTTGTTATTTTTTTAAATTGACCCTACTAAATTTTTTAATTGACCCCATCAAATTATAATAATTGATCTTACTAGATTATTTTAATGGGCTCCACTAAATAAAAAAAAATTAATTATTCTTATTTCTACAAATAAATATTTAAGGGATTAACTCAATTGGATTAAACTTCACTTTCTCCTATTTCTTTATACTCATATGACCCCCCTCATCTTTCACTTTCCCTTTTTCACATAATCACAATACTCCTCATCTTTCACTTTTCTTTTTTCTTTTTTTTTATAGAATCACAGCACATGCTTTTTTTTAATCATTCTCTCTGTTAGAGGGCTTTTCTCCTTCCTATTCTCTATTTAACCCTTTATATTCTCCCTCTTCTTTAACACCATTCTCAACTTTTCAGTATTGGATTATTACATATTTTGACCCCACTGGATAAAAATTCTGTCTACGCCACTGCTCATCTCTCAGGTAAAGAATGCCCAACGATGGTTCACCGGAGGGTCATGAGGCCCTCCAGTATCCTTGGTTCCACCCATGTATATAACTATTAATAAATAAGTTAATAGATTGATATAATATAATTAATATAGAAAAATTACAAATTATATATATAATATACCAAATGCATAAAATATAATTATATTAGATAGAATTAACTATATATATTGCATATAGTATAAATAGTTAATCTTATAAAAAAATATTATAATTAATATAACATATTTAATATAAAGTTTTATAAATTGAATATATTATATATTATATATGTGTGTTTGTATATGTATGTAAAGCTAAATAATTAATATAAAATATTATAATTTGAGTGTATATATATTATAAATATATTAATATAAAACCTTATATATGTCTATATTAATTATATAAATTATATAATTAAACTTATTATATATGAATATGTTAAATTTAATAAACACGATAGCTTATTTTAATTTTATTTGAATTTATTTTTTTTATTTATTAAACATCAATTAACTTAAACTTATATAATTTTAATATAAAATTACATAGTTTTAGTGCATACAAGTAAATGAATTTGCTCATGCTATAATGTTATTTATGATATTTTATATTATTTCAAATAAAAAAACTTATATTTTAATATAATTAGTATAAAAATTGTATTATATATGCATGTAAATGCATATAATATTAAAAAAAATTATATTCACATATTACAAAAATATTTATAATAAGATATATCTAATGTATAGAGATTTTTGTAAAAATTGATTTGAAAATTCATTGATCAAAAAGAATGATCAAACTAATAATTATTAATTATAATATTTAAATTTTAAAATTTTGAAAAATAATTAAAATAAAAAATTTTAATAAAAAAAAAGTGAAATTTTATTATTGTTAATTTTTTTGGATGGACAAAATTTAAATTTATCTTAATATGAGTAAAGGGAAATATAAAAGTGATAGAAGAATAAATATATATTAATATTTAATTAATTTTGTTTATGGGAGATTTAAATTAAGTTGGTAAAATACTAATATATTTAAATAGAGTAAAAATTTTTATTTACTGACATCCATATGCATGCTCTACTTTGTGGCTTTACTCTTTCATTTAAAAAAATAATAAATAATCTATTTTAAAAAGTAAAATAATATGCCTAAATCCAAATATAATCAATAAAATATTTATTTTAAATTATTTTTAAAAAATTAAATTTATAATTTAAAAATAAAATGAAATCAAAATAAAAAATTCTGAAAATTCATTATTTTAAAAATTATAAGTTATAACTCAAAAAACACATTAAAAGTTAAAAAAAATAAAAATAAATTAGTTAATTAATTAATTACTTTTAGATTATATGTTCTCGTAGATGAAAATTAAAAGAAAAAAGAAAAATTTAAAAAAAAGCAAAAAATTAAAAAAAATGAAATTAAAATAAAATAAAATAAAAGCAAAAAGGTAAACGGGAAAGAAACCTAGAAGGGAAGGAGAAAAAGAAGCAAAAAGTAGGAATAAGAAAATAATAATAATAAAAAGAAACCAGAGTAAAATAAGAAACTAAAAAATATAGTGTTTTAATATAAGTATACATAATATTAAAATTTTTTATATTTATAGTAAGATACATATAATATATTAAGACCTTTATTGAATTGATTCTAAAACTCATTGATTAAAAAATTAAAAATTAATTTTTTATTTTATAGTTTTAATTAAAAATAAAATAAAAAATAATTGAAATTAATAATTTGAATACAAAATGTAATATCCCAATGTATGCCCTAAAAGTTTGGATTATGTTGTTGTTGTATATTAGATTGAATGTATATGTATGTGATAAGAAAAGAATTTGGAAAAGAATGTATATATATATATATGTGTGTGTGTGTGTGTTTTGGGAAAGAAAGAGGGTGTAGAGAGAAGTGTATATATTGTTTATATGCTTGTATAATTAACATATACATAAGTCAAAGGGGAAGTCAATGGAAGAGAGATATTTATTTGGTTATTGGTGAAATGACTATTAAGGGCATTTGATTAAAAAGAAAGCTAGAACAAATGATAAAAGGGTATTTTGGTAATTGCTTGAATTGGAACACTTGGTGGAGATTAAAAGAAGAGTTGACTTTGTTTTTGTGGTTCATTTCTTCTTTCTTCTTTGTGTGGCCGGCTCTTCCATGGACAAAGGAAAGCAAGAGACAAAGAGAAGATCTTGATGTGTTAAGCTCAAATTGAAAGAAATCTAAGTGATCAAGTTGGTGATTCAAGAAGTTTTGTAACTTTGGTAAGTTCTCTTGTGATTTTTGTGCTTATTTGAAATGATATTTGAGTTTGATAGATTTTTAAGAGTGTGTTGGTTGATTTTGAGATGTGAGAAGTGTTTGAGTGAGTTGATGATGGATTTTGAGTATGGATGGAAGAAAAGAGTAAGTGGTTGGAAGAGATGATGTTGTATATGTGGTAAGGGTTTTGAGATGATTTTGTGTTTGGTGTTTGATGTGTGTTTTGGCTTGTTTTGGGTGTGTTGCAAGTTTGAGATGAGTTTTGAGTATGTTTTGTTAAGATTATTTGAAGAGGATGTTAATGTATAGAAGTGTGTTGTTGAGTGTATGGTTGCTTTTTATCGGAGTCTTGATTTGTGGCCGGACACGCCCATGAGCACGTCCAGGGTTTTTAGGCGTGTCAATTGTGTTGGAGGCAGTAGGTTTGACACGACCAGTAACACGCCCGTGTTATTGAGCGTGTCATAACTACTGTAAGATTTGAGAATTTACACGCCCAGGAACACGCCCATGTTGTTGAGCGTATAAATGTTTCTGTGTTGTGGAGTTAGGGCACGGCCATGAACACGCCCGTGTGGGTGAGCGTGTCAGGGTTAGGGTTTGCCCTAATTAATTCCTAATTGGATTATCTCTTGTGTATCCTTAAACAAGTATATGCTATTACTTTTGATTTAGGTCTTGAAGATAGTGACTGATCATTGATCTAAGAGGTTAAAGAATCTTGGACAAGGAAGTGTTAGGATTTGTATGAATTGTTATTGGCTATGGTAACTTATATGTGATATTTCATGTATTGTGACTCATGTGATGAGTAATATGTTTTGTTATGTTTATATCAATAATGCTATATGTATAATGTGATGGAATATAATGCCATTGTGATTGGCTATGGTAACTTATATGTGATATGAGGCCATTGTTATTGGCTATGATGAGAGTTGAGAATGGAAATGATAATTAAATAATAAATGATTTGTGTGGCTAATGTGTTATTCCATTTTCAGAGTTTGTTGTTGGTGGCATGCCTAATAAGTGTAACAATCTCTTGAAGTTAGGTTGGATTGAATCCTTGAAGCCTAATTGAGATGTTACCACCCTTGAAGCTAGGTTGGGTTGGTTCTTGAAGCCAAGTTGGGTTGATGCTTAGCATGCTTTGCTCCCCTTGAAGCTTGGTTGAACCTAATCCTTGAAGCCTAGTTGGGTATATGATATTGATAAATGTGATAACAAAACCAAAGCATTAACTCTGAAAATTGAATGACATATTAGTGTGTTTTGGGCCCATGCTTGTCTTTGTTTAATGAGATTCATGAATGATAACATGATTGATAAATGAGGAATATGGAAGGATGTTGAAATGTGATATGCTTATATGATTATGATTGGTGAAATTCAAAGATGTTAGCTTCTCATTTATGTTGTGTGTTTATTAATAATATGTATGGCATTATATTGCATTGAAGCATATCTTTAGCACGATTTGTCTTACTAAGCCGTTGGCTTAGCGCGATAGTGTTAATCGCGCAGGTAATAGAGTTGAACCCGAGAGTTCATCGAGACCGAATGAGAGTAGACCTTGAAGAGTTGATTTTGGGAACTTAAAGATCAGAAGAGATTTGCCAATCATGTACTACTTTTTTATATTTTGTAAAGTAGTATTTCTAATGTAAATATATGCACATTTGTAAATATGGATTTAAATGTTTCATATATGCAAATATTCTATAAATTCCGCTGCGTATTAACAAAATGTATTTATATATCTATTTTGTTTTGTATCACAAGTAACTACTTATTTTTCTATAATGTATACAATTGAAAGATTATGGTATTGTTTAAAATGTTTTGAATGTTAATAATATCCGTAGCATCCCTATGTTTAGTGCATGTATACTACATTGTGGTGGTTGTAGTGTGCATGTATTGAATGTGGGGGTGTTACACAAAAAAAATAGTAAAATTTTGTTATTTATTAAAATTTTTTTGAGAAAGAAAAAAAATTGTAAATTCACCTGAAGGTAATATTTATATGAGTAAAGATAAATATAAAAGTGGTAAAATAATAAATAAGTACATTAAAATTTAAAATGAATTAATACAATAAAAATATGTTTAAGTGAGTAAAAATTTATCAAAAAGTCAAATAATATAAAATTTTAAATATAATTATAATTAATAATATATTCATTTTAAATTATTTTTAAGATAAAAAAATTTATACTATTAATTCATAATTTGATACAAAATAATAATAAAAAACCAAAATTTTGAAAAGTCATTATTTTAAAATTTATAAATCACAAACTCCACTAAAATTAAAGTAAAAATAAAAAGAATAAAAATTTAAAAGTCGAAATAGTGACTTCTAGAGATTTTAATATATAATAATAATAATAATAATAAGTTAGAAAGGGAAAATATAATTAATTAAGATCAAAGTATAATGGTTAATGGGATAAAATAATAGTTAATACCTTTAAGGCATATATTTCATAAATAAAAACTAAAAAATGACATTTAAATCATTATATTGTTTCAATTAATTTAAAAGAAAGATAAAATAAAAATAAATGAAAGGTTAAAAATTATTGAAAAAAAAGGGAATGTAAAAAGGTAAAAAGGCAAAGCGCATAGTTGCTACGGCGCAGTCAGATGGCCTTAAGACCCAAAAGCCAAAGCAACATTCAAATAAGAGTAAATTATGCTAATTACGAAATTTTAGTGCTTCCTTTTCAGTTTTGTGATGGTCCTTTTTTTTTTAAACTGTGGATGTGCAAGCTTTTTTGTTTTTTAGTTTTAATTTTTTTATACGATGATTTTTTTATACTCCAGGCACAGATGCATCATATAGCAAGCACTCTTTTTTTTTTCATCAATCAGAGTCAGGTCATGGACATCTAATCAAGGGTAAGTGGTTCAAAGTCTAGCCCATAGCTTCCTTGAAGGTCTTTCTCTTCTGTTTCTGTCTTTCATTCTCTTTATAAATAGGATTGCAAGCCTTCCATTCGGCACGTCAGCATTCCACTAGCTAGTCTGTGCTATAAGTTCTTCTCTTTTTCTGTTTGAATTATTTTAAAAAGCGCATAAAAGGATAACTCAAGGGCACTAATCTCAGAGGAACTCAGGAAAAGGCAAAGAAGAAAGATTAAAATTGAAGCACCCAAGCAGTTACTTTCTCAGCAGATATGTGACGAGATCTCTGACTTTGCCGTATTTTTATCATTTATATTTATATTTATATTTATTTATTCATAAATAACTTTTAAAATTATATTCTCAATATAAATATAAAAAAATATATATAATATATACATAATGAACACACAATAAATAATAATATATACTAAATATCTATCAAATATCTAATATATCTTTTAAATATTTATCAAATATTTATTAAAAAACTTGTTAGTTTTATTAAAATCTGCAAATAGTTATATATAAATCAAACTAAAAAAGTTAGAATTTTGGATGACCAAGAAGTACCTACTCCCAGGGCGAGGACAGAATTTTTAAAGAATGGGGCAAATTTTCTTTTAAAAATTCTAATTTTATCTCTAATTATTTTCTCTTTATTTTAGTTTTTACACTCGTTGCATATTTCATACAATTATTATTTTGTAAATTTGTCAATTTATTAATAGATCATTTCATTTACAAAAAATTAAATTAATCAAATAAAATATTAAAATATATATGTAATGAGATAATATATAAAGTATAAATAAAAAATTGAATTATCAATATAATTTTTTTAAAAAATTTAAAATAAAAATCATCACATAATATTAAAAATAAAAATAATAAAGAAAAAAAATAAAGAGAAAAAAATTTTAAAAAATGAAAATTATTTAAAAATTTAAGCTTGTATTATTTCTTAATTTTTCTTCTTATTTGCTGTATCATTATAATAAATCTCATATATAATTATAGAATTTTATAGTAAAATTTTTTTTTCTGTAACTATATAATTTAGTTAAGCTGGTTAGTTATATAATTAATTATTTATAGCAAATATATCATCTTATATTATTATTGTTATAATATTTTAAATTTATAATAATAAATTTAAATTTAATCCTAATATTTTTACTACATTGAAATAATGCAGTATTTAATCTAATTAGTCCCAAAAATTTAAATTTTTTTAATCTATTAATTCAATAGATAAATTAAAGTTAATTTGATTAAAAAAATTTACCGTCTAATTTTCTTTTTGAAGAGTATCAATTTTTTAATTAATTTTTTACAAGAGAAACATATTTAATTGTATTGAAATAATTAATTGAGACTTATTTTCTGTGACTTATTGGATATTTTAAAACATAGGAGCAAATTAAAATTTTGAGTGGGGCAAATTAAAATTTTTTAAAATTTTAATAAATATAAATATATATATATATAATAATTATTTTTTTTAAATTAGAAGGGGGGCAGTTGCCCCTCTTCTCCAATGAATAGCTTCGTCCTTACCTACTCGATTGGCAACCAAAATGGCCAACGATGGCTACTGATTGATGTCAGCTAGCTATGGAGCTTTATTCGGTGGCTAGTTGGATTCGATGGAGCAATGAAGGGATCGAGGAAAACAGTGTATGGTAGACATTGAATATTTTATTTAGGGAAAATTACTTCATTTTTAGTAATGTATGAATAATTGAATATTTATAATTTGAAGTCAGAAATAGAGTACTTTTGAAATAAAAAATTTAGATATTTTTGAAAAAAAAAATATTTTTAAGGTATTTTGAAGAAATTATTTATTTGTAGTTTTATTTAATTGCAAATAAATAATTTAAATTTGAAATAACCATTGTCAAATTTAATACAATATAACTAATCTAGAGTCTAACTTACAACATCTAATAAAAAATGTTAGCACAATTGATATATGAAAAAAATAGAATTCCATAAAAATCTATAATAAAATTTTAATAAATTCCGTTAAACTCCACGTAGAATTTTAACAAAATCTATAGAATACCATTAAAATTACAAATTCTTTTTGAATCTATTAAAATCTTAATTCAATGCCCCCTATATTTATTAATTAAAAGATTGAGATGGAGGCTGGATTTGTAAAATTTTTGAAATGAAAGCTGGATTTATAAGATCTTTGAAAAAAATATTGGTTTGTGATTTTTTTTAATTTATATTTAGCATTCTAAAATCCAATGAAATCCAAACATTTATAAAATCCATATGAATCAATGACTTTTTGAATACTATTAAATTTTAATAGAATTTTAAAAATTTATTATTTAATACAATCAAATTTTATAAAATTTCAAATAAATCTGAATTGAATAACATTATATTTTTAAAAGGCTTTTCACAAAAATAACTAAAAATATATAAAATATTATAAAAATATGGAGATCTTTTAAAATATTTACATAGCTGAAAAAAGAATCCTACAAACCACACATATACACACATTTTAACATCTTTAATATAGGTTTTACATTCTCTTCATCTTTTTCATATTTTCTTCATCTCCATCTTCATATCCATCTTTCTCTTTCAACAAAAATCTTCATATTTATCTTTCTCTTTAACAAATCTTCATCTTCTTCACACAAATCCTCAAAAAAATTAAAAGAAAAAATGAAAGAAATGTGCATACAAATTTCATAAAGCCTAAAATCTTCAAATTTCTCCATCCATAATATCAAATATGAAACAATAAAAAAAAAATAGAATCACAAAATAGAAGCTCAAAAGCTTTAAACAAAGAAGAATCAAACATAAAAACTAAGGAAAAACAAGATAAAATGAAGATTGAAAAAGGTTAATCTTCATCTACAATTTAATATTCATCTTTAGCTCTTTATTCAACAAAATCTTCATCTTCATCTTTTTTTTTAAATAAATTTTCATCTTTTATATATAAAAAACAGATTTAAATAATCAATCAAAACTTTTAAAAAAAAAAGATAAGAAGAAAATTGTTAATAGATGATATATATTGTCTGTATTAGCAAAAAAAATAAAAAAATATTGATGGACTATTGATGTATGATAGATGTTTAGTATATTTTTTAAAAATACAGAATAAAACTATTGATATATTGTGAATATTTTGCATATATTAGAAGAATACAAAATAAATTATTGATGTATTATAAAAGTTTTGCATATATTAGAAGAATATAAAATACAATTGTTGATGTATTGTAGATATATCATAAATTTATAGTAAAAGTATAGTGTATGATAGGAAAATACATAATAAAAATTTTAATGTATTTTAAATATTGTGGATATTATAATTAAATAAAATTATTGATGTATTATATATTGTATATATTAGAAAAATATAAAATAAATTGTTGATGTATGATAAATATTTTTATTATATTGTAAATGTTTTGTGTATGTTGTATATTTATAAGAATATGACATCAAAAAAAAATATTGAAACATAAAAAATTAAATTAAAAAAATAAAAAAGGTAAAATAGAAAAAAGGTAAAAATCAATGTCAATTTTTTACTTAAAGAGCTGTCACAGTTAGTATGTGAAAGGCTAAATTTCATCTATCTATCACTGGAAAATATACTAATAAACGTGCTCGTCACTAGTCTTCTAAATGCCTCCTTGTTGTCACTCATTTAAGAGCCTTTATAATAAAATCGTCACTCCGTCCACTGCCATAAAAGACACTGATAGAATTGTGATGTGGTGCCATATAATTGATCCAGTCAGCGTCCATGTCATTCCCATAGCTCTCACCATTGCCCCAGTCATCTTTGGGACTAGCGCAAAAACCAAGAAACCATCTCAGCTTATTTATCTCTCTTTTTCCTTCATCCTTTTTCATTCCTTTCCTCTTCCCTTAAATCATTATTCTCGTTGAAGCCCTAAACCATTTTTTTTCTACTTGATTATTCTTCAAATTTGTAAAATTATCCATAATGTCAGACTTCCAAGGTGAATTGTCTGCCCCTATTTGTGAGTGCGGTGAGTTATCTCTGTTTCACACGTCTTGGATAGAAACTAACCCAGGGATGCGATTTTATGGCTGCAAATATTATGGGGTAAGTATAAGTATGGTTTATTTTTGTTATATTTGTTGGATCTAGGTGTAAACAATTTTTATTTATTTTTTGTGTATGCAAACCCCTCGTAAGCATTTTAAGTTTTTCGGTTGGGTTGATTCAGTGTTCCCTGATCACGCTAAAGTGGTCATTAATACTTTGTTGAGGAAAATTGATAGATTGGAGAAGGAGAAGAAAGAATTATCAAGGAGAAATATTATGATGGAGTTGGTTAAGGTTTTTGTGTATGGGATTGTATTTTCCACTATTGGTATACCAATTTTGGCTTCCTGGCTAGCCATAAAAAAATGAATAGTAAGATTCAGGTTAGGTATGATTATTTTTGGGTTCATGAGTAGTAAGGATAGTAGTCTTTATTTCCCTTGTTGTTAGTTATGGATGATGTAAGGGATATTTGTTGTAATCTAGTTTATGGTTAATGTAATTTTGCTCCAGTTTTTAGCTCTATTATTTTTTTTACTGGCATTTGGTTAACTTTTACAGCAATTATTTTGGCCATTGCATTACTTGGTTACAACAATTATTCTTGAATAAAACCAATTGTGAAATAATCTATTTGTAACATAATATATAATTAGTTTGCTTACAAAGTAACAAATTACAAACTTTGTGCATTGAGTTGTACACAAAATGCATAACGAAGTTCAATTCACAATTGTGTGCACTCTGAAAAAAATACAAAATACAAACTAAAGTCAAAGAAAAAAAATACAATTAAATTGCGTTCATATAATAAAAAGACTTCAGTCCCAAAAAGACTTTATTTTGTAACCCAGTGATGGTACTTTATTGAGTTAGTTGTGTGTTTGACTAGGTGGCTTGGGTTGGGTGTGACTGGGATGCACTTCCACTGTGTTCTTGTTGCTTAAACATAGAAAAAGTCAGTAATTTGTAATTTATAACACAAGCAGTCAACACTAAAGGTTTTTTACATAAACTAAATGCAAAAGCTGAAAAATAAAAAAGTCAATCATAACATGAAGGCCATATAAGTTTAAGTTTATCTAATTACCTGCTGATTTGGATCATTTTGGTCTAATTTATGTGATCTTTTGTAATGCCCGCTTTGCCATTCTTATGGTCAATTAGTGATGCCCGTGTTCTAAAATTACATGTATCTACCCTACAAGCAACCTCAACCCTTAATTTATCATTTCTTTTAAACCAAGATTGAAATCTATGTTTTATGCTCCAACTCTTAACTACTGCTTTAAACTCATTTCTATCTCTAAATTTCATACCCTCTAAAAAGGTTGGATCATTCATATCTCTCTCATGGTTAAAATCAGGCCATGTTTCCTTCCCTTCATCTTCTAAGTCTTGTTTACTATGCAAATCATCACTGGGGTTGTAGTCAGAATCAACCTCCTGCTAAACTCCAACTATATCAAAGTGTGAATCATGTGTATTTCTAGATTTTCTATGCATATCATGTATATCGCTCACTTCATTATCATTATTCTCCCTCAGTACCTCTCAAAGGTCATTATCCATGTGAGCCACATTATAGTCTTCATCTTCATATTCTTCCTCATCATCACTGTTATTGTCATGATCTTCATCTGCATTAACATCACTAGCTTCTTTTGAACCATTTGCTTCTTTTGTTTCTACTGCACCACCATCTATTGAACCATAAGTATCTTATGTTTCTATTGCACCAGCATCAACTGCACCAGCACCACCAGCATATGATGGTGCAAAATCATATTTCGCACCGAAATCACTAAAGTCAAAATCACCAAAATCTATATTACTAGCGTCTGCTGCATGTTACTAGGCCAACTCAGTTTGTACATTTACTGCATGTTCACATAAACATCAACTTCACCAGCATCTGCAGTATGAAAGGCCATCTCCAAAACATAGGAATCATTCTATAATGACCTCAGTCCATCCTTATAATCCTTAGACGGAAGCCTCCACCAATATCTCATGCACACCTTGAGACCTATTTATTGCAACACACAATCAATAGTGACTATGGCAAGCCTATCAGCACAACAGTCCCACATATAATGCAATTCCTCATTGAAGTATCCCCATTCACCTTTGTCACCGTTGTAATGCAATTTGATAATAAAGTGCTCAGCAGACCCTCATAAAAAATGTTAAATCAAAACAAAATAACTTAGAAGAATTCACATATGGTTTGTGAATAATATATGATCTAGGCACTATAATGTGCATTTCTTATTAGTTTAGGGATATTCACAACTATAAACAAAACTTATAATGCTAATCACAAATATCAACAACCCTAGTCATTTTATATGCCAAGTCAACCCGACAAAGACAAATAAAAAGATAATTTTTTTATTTATTAAAAATTAAATTACCAGAACGTGATGTTGCCATATCAATGTACTGGTCCACCACCAAATTTCTTATTCCTTTGCTCCACCAAGAATACTTTTAATTTAGTAAACATCAAAAATGGCAAGAGAGAGAACCATACCCACTTTTTTCCCTTTATAAATGCAAGTAAAGAAAAACTTATGAGTTGTTAATCTCCTTCGGAATGAGATCCATCCAACTAGTTTCTAATGCTACTACCTTCTCTTTTGTAATAAAAAAAAGGGGAAAAACCTAAGTTCAGACAAACTCCATTTCCATGGAAAAGTTGTGAAATTTTAATTTTTTTAGATGAAAAGGTTCATTGGCAGAAAAATAACTTATCAAAATGATAGGAATGAGTGACAAAAAGTAAGAGAAGGTACCTGTGTGGCCCTTGGGAACAAAGGAGAAAGAAATCGATGACTATACTTGTGTGGCCCTTTGGAACAAAGGAGAAAGAAATCGATGACTATACTTGTGTGGCCCTTGGGAACAAAGGAGAAAGAAATCGATGAGTGAAGCAAGGGGTTTCTTGGTTTTTGCACTAGTCCCAAAGATGACTAGATGATGCTAAGAGCTATGGGAATGACATGGACGCTGATTGGATCAATTATATGGCACCAAATCATAATTCTATCAATGTCTTTGACGATAGGAAGACGAAGTGACAATTTTGTTATAAAGGCTCTTAGATGAATGATGACAAACAAGCATTTAGAAGACCAATGATGAAAACATGCGTTAGTACATTTTTCAGTGATAATAATTGAAATTTAGCAGTATGTGAAGTAAAAATAAAAAAATAGTAAAACTAAGTGTGAAAAAAAGGGAATTTGACAAAAAAAAATACCCTTGACCATTACATTAATAAATTATAGACCTCAATAATCTTAACTAGACTTTATTGGATAAAAATACCCTCTCATATCCTTTAAAAAAAAGAAAAAGAAAATGCATAAACAACATTTTCTCTCTCCTGGGCTCTCTCTTTCTCCCCACCCACTATGGTGTTTTTTTCTTTTTCTTTTGTTTTTCAACCTATTCTTTATCTTTCTCTTAGTCGATCACTTCTCTCTTTTTGTCTTTGCTGATCTCATCTCTATCTTTCGCCATGCTGATATTTTTTGTTCTTTGTGAGTCCATTTGTTGGCAACCGATTTGTTTTGTCTCACCCAAGTAAAAAGGTAAATCAAGTTAGTTCCTTTTTTTCTTTAAAAAAAATATAAGAGTTAACATGAGAAGATGTCGAACTAACATTCAGGGGTTGGGTTTTAAAAAATACGTTGGCTTATGCTTGAATAGTAAGATAATAATTTTTTTATTTTTTAAATGATATTATGATAAATCTTTGTCTTCATCCTTCCTTCATTCCTCATCTATTTTCGTTATTTGTATATATGTTATTTTGGTCTAGATATGAATTTGATATAAGTTGGTATTAGTTTGATGTTAGTATAATTGAAATGAGCATATTTTTAGTATGATATAAATATATTTTCATCAATATGAGTTTGATATGAGGTAGTGTTATTAATATGAGTAGATATAAGCTAATACTAGTTTTATATGAGTTTGAAAATGAGTCAGTATTATTAATATGATTATGATATGAGTTAGTGTTATTGATATGAGATTGAAATGAGTATATTTTTATTGATATTAATTGGTATGGGTTAGTATGAGTTTTGATATGAGTTGTTATGACTTAGTATAATTGGGATGATGTAGATATGAGTTTGGTATGAGTTTGATATGGATTAGTATGAGTTGATATGAGTTTGAAATTAGTTGGTATGAGTTGATATGAGTTAGTATGAGTTGGTATGAGTTTGATATAAGTTAGTACGAGTTGATATAAGTTTGAAATTAGTTAGTATGATTTTGGTATTAGTTGATATGAGTTGATATCAGTTTGATATGAGTTAATATGAGTTGGTATTATTGATATGAGTTTGATATGAGTTGGTATTGTTACACCTTTATACCCTATATACGTACAATACATATTTTCAACATATGTAAAATACGCATATACAGTATAAAAATATCACAGACCGGTTTACTAAAATTTTTTTCACATTTCCAATTTAAAATTTCAAATTCTAAATATATAAAAATTAAATAGAATATAAATATTCTTTACTCTCTGACTCAGCTGAGTCTACCCTGTCACCTGCGCAATGGAAACAATCATGCAATCTGACTATCTCATTGATATACAACTCAGCCAACCTCTCAAGAGAAAAATCCATCCGAACTGGAAGAAAATGAGCTGTCTTCGTCATCCGATCAACTATCACCCAGATTGCATCATGCTTCTTCTAGGTCAAAGGCAGTCCAGTCACAAAATCCATTGTCACTCGCTCCCATTTTCACTCTGGCACTGATAAAGTTGGAGCAACCCTGAAGGAACTTGGTGCTCAGCCTTCACTTTCTGGCAAGTGAGACATTTGGATACAAACTCTACTATGTCCCTCTTCATACCTGACCACCAATAATGTCGCTTCAAGTCCTGATACATCTTGGTACTCCCAGGGTGCATAGCAAAAAGTGACTGATGTGCTTCCTCTAATATCATTCTTTTCAATTCTACATCATCAGGAATACACAATCTATTTCTGTACCATAGACTGCCATCATCCCTCACATAAAAGTCTCGACTCTCCCCCTTCCGACAAACCAACACAAATTTCTGAATTCTCTCATCTGCCAACTGAGCCTCCCTAATATGATCCAACAAGACTAGCCTTAACTGTAACTGTGCCATTAAAGCACCATCATCAGAAGATTCAAATCTAGCATGCAACGCTCTCAACTCAACAAGCAATGAGAGCGAATAAGCAGTCAAACCTGTCAAAGATTTTTGACTCAAGGCATCAACAACAACATTTGCCTTACCAGGATGATAATCAATCAAACAGTCATAGTCTTTAATCAACTCTAACCACCATCTCTGTCGAAGATTCAGCTCTCTCTGAACACCCAGGTATTTCAAACTCTTGTGATCCGTATAAATGAAACACTTTTCCCCATACAAGTAATGCCGCCAAATCTTCAAGGCAAAAACTATTGCTGCTAATTCCAAATCATGCGGTTTCAACTATCGAGAGGCATAAGCAATGACTATACCCTCTAGCATCATAACACAATCTAAACCACTGTGTGAAGCATCACTGCATATCACATATGGTTTACCTTCCACAGGCAGGGTAAGGATAGGTGCCTGAGTCAACATCTCCCTCAGCTGCTTAAAACTTGCCTAACACCGATCTGTCCACACAAATTTAACTCCTTTCCGAAGTAATATAGTGAGTGGTGTAGCTATTATAGAAAAACCCTTCACAAATCGATGATAATAGCCTGCCAATCCTAGAAAACTTCTAACTCTGTCACAATCTTCGGTGGACTCCAATTCAAGATAGCCTCAACTTTACTTGGATCAACTCTAATACCCTTTGTTGAAACCACATGACCAAGAAAAGCTACCTGATCGAGCCAGATCTCACACTTAGATAGCTTAGCATACAACTACTTCTCTCTCAAAGTCTGCAATATGATCCGCAAATGCCTATCATGATCCTCCTCATTATGCGAATACACCAAGATGTCATCAATGAAGACTACCACAAACTGATCCAAAAATGGTCTGAATACCCTGTTTATCAAATCCATAAAAGCTATTGGTGCACTCGTCAATCCAAAGGGCATCACTAAAAACTCATAATGCCCATATCAATCTTAGAGAATACTACTGCTCCCTTCAATTGATCAAAGAGATCACCTATCCGAGGCAAAGGATACTTGTTCTTAATGGTCACCTTATTTAACTACCTATAATCAATACATAATCTCATGGTGCCATCCTTCTTCTTCACAAACAACACAGGCACTCCCCAAGAGGACACACTAGGGCGGATAAACCCTTTATCTAATAACTCCTGCAATTGCATCTTTAACTCTCTCAACTCAGCAGGTGCCATCCAATAAGGGGTAATAGAGATAGGAGTGGTACCAGGCAATAAATCGATACCAAACTCCACTTCTCTCTCAGGAGGTACCCCTGGCAACTCATCAGGGAAAATATCTGGAAACTTGGCAACTGTGGGTATACTTTCAAGCAGGGATCCCACTACTCTAGTATCTACAACATGAGCAAGATAAGCCTCACATCCCTTCTGAATCATCCTCCCAGCTGAAACAAACATAGATGAAAGATACCTTTGCTCACCAGATACCATCACATCCCTAGCATCACGTGTTCTCAAAGTAACACATTTCTTCTGACAGTCTACCACAGCCCCATGCTTGGATAACCAATCCATGCCAAAAATCATATCATATTCCCTGAAAGGCATCACAATCAGGTCACTGAGAAACTCCTCATCCTGAACAACAACTGGACTATCTCGGTGCACCCTGCTCACCACAACACTATGCCCTAAAGGATTTGTGACCAAAACATCAAACCTAGGGACTCAGAATGCAATTCAGACACAGGCAAGATAGATGCACTTATGTATGAATGCGTAGATCCAGGATCTAATAGAGTAAGGACTGAAATACCAAATAAAGAAAATGTACCCGCAATGACGGTTGAAGCATTCTGCTGCCTCTGCATCACATAAACCCACTGAGATGGCCCAGCCTCATTTGGCCTACTGCCCCCGGATGTAGAGCCTCCTCTCTTACTAAACCCATGATGACCACCTCTACTAAAACCTCTGCCACCATAACCCCCTCTGACACTGGGTCGAGAAGCTGCAGTATCTGCCTGCCTAACCTCTGTTGGCTCGGGACAATCTCTAATAAAATGGTTTGATGATCCACATCTAAAACACACTCTCGAAGCAACTCTCCACCAGCAAACACCTCCGTGTACTCTACCACAATGAACGAAAGTAGGTGGAGTAGGTCTTTAAGCCACTGGAGTCGGAGCACTAGCCACTAAAACTGCAGGTCTCTATCTCTGTCTCTGCTACTATACTGACCTGCCAATCTGCCTCTGACTCCTACTAAACCTCTGAATATATCCCAATCGGCTTCTCTTCACTGATGAAGATCCTACCTTACTTTGGGGTCTCCTAACTCTGGTCTCCTCAAACCTGACAGCTGCTACAAGACTCTGTGCCCTCTCAACACTCCTGGCAGCTGCAACTAACTGGAAAAAATTCTGATACCGAGAGCTTGCGATGATGCACATGATAGAGGGTCTTAGTCCCTCCTCAAACCTCCTGCACCTGTCAAACTCATCAGAAATGATTCCACCATCATAGTGACTCAACCGAATAAACTCGATCTCATACTCGATCACTGTGTTGGTATCCAATCTCAAACTTAGGAACTCCATCTTTTTTGCATCTTTATACTCTCTCAGAGTATACTTCTGCTTAAATTCCCGCAGGAAATCATCATAGGTCAGGACTTGTGGATCATCCAGAGCATGTGGAACCGTCTTCCACCAATCATATGCATCTCTCTGCAGAAGAGATCTGGCATAATCAAACTTCTCTTCTAGACTAGCCTGTAACTGAATAAATATCCTCTGAACCTGGTCTAGCCACTGCTCTGCTACAGCAGGGTCTATAGTATCAACAAAGTCCTCAGCTCCATACTTTCTCAGTTTATTATACTACTTCACCAGCAACTGCAGCTGCGGAACTGTAGTCTGCCTTAACAACTCTACCACATGCCATACCCAACCAGGCGAAATCTCATCAGTTGCTGGTCTCACAGGCACAGAAACAGACGCCTCACCAGCAAATACAACTCTAGCTCCATCTCTACCCTCATCTGGAGCCACACTCTCTGCACTACCCTCAGCAGCCTGATGCGGCCGAGACGCCATAACTATCTATATCTGCAAACAAAACAGAAAATACTATATCAGAGATCAGAAACTGCCAATGCCAATGCATGTATTACAATTAAAAACTATTTTTCAAATCCCCCATTTTCTCTCTCTATCATCACACCTAGGTCGAGAACCTCAAACCTAGGCTCTGATACCAAAACAAATGTAACACCATTATACCCTATATACGTACATTACATATTTCCAGCATATGTAAAATACGCATATAAGGTCTAAAAATGTCACAGACCGGTTTACTAAATTTTTTTTTCACATTTCCAATTTAAAATTTCAAATTCTAAATATATAAAAATTAAATAGAATATAAATATTTTTTACTAGTTATAAGAACCCAAAATAAATATTATATATAAAAATCTCTGGGAAAAATTCGCCAGAGTTTTGTCTATAATTTGGATGTCCCAAAATTTAGCAATTACTCAACCTGCAAAAAGAAAACACTCCTAAATAATTTCCAATCACCATCTCAACCATACTTCTCAATTTCACCAAGTTTCTCAAACATTTATATATATATATATATATAATTTAAAACACACTTACTCTCCTATTTAAAATACATTGACCTAAATATATTTATAATATACAATATGTAAAATTCAAAACATAATATATTATGCATAATACTCAAAATGTACAATAACATAAAAATATATACATGCTGCTGGTAGTGTTTCTGATCTCGATAGCAACTCAACAAGCTCAACTACAAGTCTAGACCCGACTTGGTCTAGAAGAAGTCTCTGGCTCAGCTGAGTCTACCCTATCACCTGCGCGATGGAAACAATTGCGCTAAGCCTAAGCCTAGTGGTACAAACTGTCACGACCCAACTTATACATATGTACAGTACGTCCATGTACAGTAAGAGGAACCATCCCGAGAAGCTACTCAAGAGAGCGAAGTGAAGGGAAGCTCTATAGAACTGAAAGGACCTATTTGAAAAGATTGCAAAGTTTTGTGGAGGTGACTATAATTACCAAAAGTTATTCCGGAGGTCCTTAATAGTGCATATAACAGACTCCAGAAATGAAAAGTAGAGAAAAATCGGGGTAACAACGGCGCGACATGGTTTTTCCCGAAAATGCACGGTTTGGAAGATATAGGGGATTTTGACCAGGGGCATCATGGTCATTTTTAAAAGTGTCTCGAAAGTAATAATGAATCTCAAAAATTAAAAGTAGAGGAAAAACTAAGTCAAAAAGTGTACCACAGCATTCGGCGAAAGTGTGCAGTTTAAAAGTTACGAACGAGTAATCGCCGGAGGGTATTTTGGTCTTTTCACATCTTAGACCATAAAATTACAGCACAAGGAGGTTGAGGGACCAAAATATAATTAAAAAAAGTCCAAGGGCTTGGGTTTTAAATAAATAAAAGAAAGAGACATTTGGACCAATGAGAATTAGCCATTTTCCCACTTAAGTGTACCAATGGGAAATCAACACATACACCATCACATCTTAACCTCTCTTGGCTGCCATTTGGAGGAGAGAACACCAAATAAATAAAAGCCAAGAGCTCTCTTTGTTCTTGCTTGGCCGAATTGAAGAGAAAGGGAAAAGAGAGAGAGATTATTTTTCAAGTAGCTAATTTTGGTTGCAAACTTGGGTGGAGAATAAGATTTTAAGGTAAGGAAATTCATCTATGGTCCTATTTCTTTCATTGGTTATATTATTTGCAAGATACAAATGAAAGAATAAATATGATGATTATAGAAAATTTAAGAAGTTGAAGAGAAAGTGAAAGAGATGATTTGCACATATAAGATTAAGGATAAAAAGGATGACTAGTAGTATTAGTTAGCAAAATAAAGCATGAAGCACTTAAATTTTATTATGTTCTTGACATGGATTTTATGAAAATTATAGGAAATCAAGAAGTGAGAGAGAAGGAAGCAAAGAAGACATAAAAGAACTAGAAATAAGTGAAAAGAATTAAGGTTTGGTACTTAAATCATTGCCCTTTTCAATTAATTCACATATTTTGCATTATGGGACTTTTGAAATGGTTTTGAAATGATGTTATTATGTGTAGTAAATATGTGGGAAAGTGCTCTTGAACCATTTGTAATCAATTGATTGTGAAAAGAATGAAAACAAAAAAAACTAGCTAAATTTGCTCAATTATCCATAAACTTTGATGAACTTTTAATCACCCCTTTGGGTTGATTTTTGAAAGAGGGACCCTTAGTCCTTCAATGGTATCACAAAAGGAGTCTAAAAATCAATTTTGCAAGAAAAAAATGAATTTCTCTCAAGTTTTGAAAATTGGGCCGAATGGTCCCTTTTGGGCACCATTCTGCAGCTTTCATTTTGGGCAGTCCGTTGAAGGGGCAAACGAAGGAATTCTCCCATGAAATTTTACATCATTTAGTTAACTTATGAAAGTGTTTTCCTGCAAAAATTCAGCCAAAAATAAGTTTGTTTACTTGGTCAAAACTGTTGCCAAATTTGACTGATTTTCAGTAGTAAAAATAGATTTTACCATTTAGTTGACGCGCGCCATTGTGTTGCCGATTTTACGCGCCGCGCCACTATTCATTTGGTCATTTTTTCTAAATGTATTAAAACTTGAATATTATGATATGGATTGATGTTAAATCATATAAAATGACATGAAGGAGAATTGGAAATGATCAGAAAGGCATCATGATAAGCTATTCCGACAATACATGCATTATGGAAAAATCATGGCTTATTGAATATCATGATCAAATAATTAATAAATTGTTTATGCTCTACTTGGTTATGACAGAACCCTTGAGATAAGGGTATGATGCATCATACTATTATTGCAGTACTGCTCATGACATGACATGATATTCCGGCTTAAGGCCGATGATTACAATGACATGATCAATGATTCAATGAACAATGGCTATTAGCACATGTGCAAGAATTATGATGAAGGATGATGAAATATGCACCATGACGCATATCATCCTGTAATATCTCACCATGACGAGATATATTTATCATGAACCGTGCCTTATCCGTTGATGTTCTGTTAAACCAGTAGAGCACCTAAATTGATAAAAGCAAAACAAGAAATTTCTAAATTCAGAATATGGGATTTAATCTTTTATCATTATGTTTAGATCTTATTCATTGATTTAAAGTATTCAAATACATGTTTTTAATTACTCTTTTAATCTATTTATTAAATGCAATGATTTAAGTACCCACTAAGCAAACGCTTAGCGAGTTTAGTTTTCTTTTCTATACTCGTAGGTTGAGCGAGAAGTTGTTTTCTGCAGTGTCCCGAGCAGCTGGTGTTGGCAACTTTTCGGATAGAAAGTTATTATAAGTAATGTAACTAGAATGGCATGTACATATGTTAGCGTAAACTAAGAATTGTATGTATGACTAGTAAAAGACCAAAGTACATGTGCTAAGTATATTAACTACTGTATGTTGTATGAATTAGTGTGTATGGATGTGTGTGTATAAGTGTGAAATTTTAATGCAGGTTTTGGTGGAGGATATAAGGAGGTCGACTATAGAAGTGCTTGAGATTGATTGAGATTGATTGGTTGAGATAAAAAAAATATTTTCATTAAATAAAAAAAATCAGTTTTGGCGACACTTGGGACCACCAATTATAGGGGAAACTCTGTCAAAATTTTTGTAAAATGTGTATTATAAATTGACTAAGTATAGAACCAAGACTCGAATATCATGAAATAGCATTCCATCTTGGTCTATAAACATAAGCTAAGATGGGGTGTTACATTTAGTGGTATCAGAGCCATGTTTAGTCGATTATGGGTAGTTAGTTGAATCAAACTGTTAATGCATGACACATAGGTTTAGGAAGGGAATTTTAATAAGCTGATGTGTATGTTTATGATGCTTATTAGTAATATTGTGGTATTGATAATAGGAGTGAGGATGAGTGATTCAAAGCAACCAGCTAAATTGGCTTTAGGTCCTAAACCTTATCCTCGGGCCAACACAAGTGAGAAACAAGCCATAGATAAGAAGCTTTTTGAATTGAGGAAGGAGAATCTGCGCCATAAAATTAAAATGGAAGCCAGAGAGCGAGAAATAGCAGAGTTAAAAGAAGAATTAGTTAGAATGAAAGGGAAACAGGAGGATCAAGAGGAAGTAATAGATCAGTTGAGAGATTTGAGACTCCAGGACCGGGAAGACTTAGTGTTAGCCCTGGATAATAGTAGGCTCTTGATGGAAGATGTTAGGGTGTTACAAGTGGATAAGAGGCGAACTACAGTAGAGATTGAGAATGTGAATCGTTTGGCTAGGACCTTGCAAGGAAGGGTAGAGATGTTACAGGATAGAATAGACGAACTCCCTCATAACCTTCCTAGAGTTCAGTCTAACGAGGTAGATCTGGATCCGATGGAGCTTGCTTCAGATAGTGCTACCTCTCCTCGAGCTCTTACTTATTGAGCTGTGATACCCCTTTGGTTATGTATATAGGCGGATAAAAATGCAACAGTAGATAGGCCATTTTGTTGTAAATAGATATAAATAGGCCGGACAAGTAACAAACTAATATAGGCCATTTTGCTGTACATAGATGTAAAATAGGCCATAATAGGGGTATGTGATGATGTATGTTAAATATGTATGAAAACGGGATTATGTGAATAAATAAGGTTATGTTTATATTAAGTGTATGATCTGAAATTATGATTGGAATTTATCTATGTACATGCCATATAGGAAATTTAATATGCCAAGCCAAACCAGCTGCTACTTTATTATGATATACACGTATATGATTGTAGAATGTCGCAAGAAGTTGAATCACAGAGAGCCGTAGACGTGGAGGTCGAGTCACGTGCCTCCGTGCCTACGAATGTAGAGGAGAGTCTTGGAACTATGCCACAACCAGCAGTGGCGGCCGCGATGCTTATTTACGACAGATGATAGCAGCATTTCAACAAATGGCAGGAATGGTACCTGCTGCTGCCGAAAGTGAGAGAAAGCCCCCAATTGAGAAATTAAGGAAGTATGGGGCTAAGGAATTTAAAGCCGGTAAGGAAGAAGGATCTGAGGAAGCGGAATACTAGTTAGATAGTACCATTAGAGCGTTGGATCAATTAAGGTGCACGCCAGAGGAAAGATTTATTTGTGCCACGTCTCTTTTGGTTGAAGAAGCATACATTTGGTGGGAGACTACACAGCAGCGCGTGCCACCAGAACAGCAGACATGGGAATTTTTCCAAACCGAGTTTAAGAAGAGATATATCACCGAGGCGTACTTAAATGCAAAAAGGAATGAATTCACATACTTAAAGCAAGGAAGAATGACGGTATCCGAGTATGAAAAAGAGTTCACTCGTTTTAGTAAGTACGCGAGGAGAATGATAGAAACATAACAGGAAAGATGCCAGAGATTCTTAGAAGGATTAAACAATGAAATCAAAGTGCAATTGGTAGCCATAGATATATCAGAATTTTCCAAGCTTGTTAAAAAGGCTTTGGACATTGAGAAAGTACAAGTGGATGAGAGGAATAGGCATCAGCGCATGCAGCAAAAAAGGAAGCAAACTCGAGGCCCGGGAGGACCTCAGCAGGCCCAAAAGAGATTCATGGGAGGAAGTAGTTCTATACAACAAGGCCGACGATCTCAGAATCAGAGGTCAGGCCGAGGTATGAGTTATCAAACATCTGTAGCCAGTGCACCGGGGTCGTTTGGAAGAGGCTTCGGAAGAGGATTAAGTAGAGGCAGAGGAAGAAGTAACAATCCAGGAATTAGTGGAGGATTGGAAGAAACACGGGTTTTAAAGGATATACTTTTCCTCTATGTGAGCATTGCGGACGAAGACATGGAGGCGAATGTTGGTATTTAACCGAAGGATGCTGGGAATGTGGAGCACCATACCATATAAAGGTGAACTGCCATAAAATACATATGAATACTCCTGCACCAATGGAGAGGTCACAACCTATCTTTGGCAGAGGCCGAGGCAGAGGAAGAGGAGGTAATCTAAATTTTCAAAAGGCACAATCAGAGACTGTTAACCAACCTAGTACAAGTGCGCCAGCAAGGGTATATGCGATGAGAACCCGAGAAGAAGAAGAAGCACCGAACGTCATTGTTGGTATGTTTTATATGTTCAACAAACCTATACATGCTTTAATTGATCTCGGATCCACACATTCGTACATATGCATGCATAGTGAGAATTTAGGAGGATTACCAGTAGAATATGTCAACTCCGGTATACTAGTTACAAACCCTATAGGAGATGAAGTAGTTACAAACAAAGTAATCAAAGAATGCCCTATAGAGATACACGAAAACATATTTCCTGGAAATTTGATGGAATTACCATTTCGGGAATTTGACGTAATTTTAGGAATGAACTGGTTAGCAAAGCATAAAGCAATAGTTGACTGTGAGAAGAAAAGGGTGACGCTCCATACCCCTCGCGGAGAGGAAGTGACAGTAGTTAGAAAAAGAGGCGACTATTTGAACAACATAATATCGGCAGTGACGGCAAGGAAGCTAATACAAAAGGGATGCGAGGCATATCTAGTAAGCGCCATGGAAGCAAAGAAAGACGCTACTAAGATCCAAGACATACCGACGATGCGTGATTTTCTCGATGTTTTCCCAGATGAGCTACCCGGACTACCACCTAAGAGAGAAGTGGAATTCACCATAGATGTTTATCCGGGAGCTGCACCAGTGTCGATTGCCCCATACCGAATGGCGCCAGCGGAACTCAAGGAATTGAAGACGCAATTACAAGAGCTACTCGACAAAGGCTTTATACGACCAAGTGTTTCCCCATGGGGCGCACCGGTACTTTTCGTCAAGAAGAAGGATGGATCCTTGAGGCTATGCGTGGATTATCGACAGTTGAACAAGCTCACAATCAAGAACAAGTATCCACTACCACGCATTGACGATTTATTCTATCAACTCAAAGGAGCCAGTGTATTTTCAAAAATAGATCTCTGATCGGGATACCATCAGCTGCAAATTAAGGAGGGGAACATTCCAAAGACTGCTTTCAGAACTTGGTACGGACATTATGAGTTTCTTGTAATGCCTTTTGGGCTTACAAACGCACCAGCAGTATTTATGGATTTGATGAATCGAATTTTCCATCCGTACCTTGACCAATTCATAGTGGTGTTTATAGACGACATTCTTGTTTATTCAAAGAACAAAGAAGAGCACGATCGACACCTCCGCATTGTATTGCAAACATTGAGAGAAAAACAATTATATGCCAAGCTCAGTAAGTGTGAATTTTGGCTGGAAGAAGTGACATTCTTGGGACACATTGTATCTGCTGAGGGCATCAGAGTGGATCCTAAGAAAATAGAAGCTATTTTGGATTGGAAACCGCCAAGGACAGTAACAGAAGTGAGAAGTTTCTTAGGATTGGCAGGATACTATAGACGATTTGTGAAAGGATTTTCCATTATCTTTGCCCCAATGACCAAGTTGCTTCAGAAGAATGCTAGATTTCAGTGGACAGATGAATGTCAAAGAAGCTTCGAGAAACTGAAAGAAAAGCTAACAAATGCTCCGATACTCACGCAACCAGTGTCCGGTAAGGACTTTGTGATATATAGCGATGCATCACACATTGGCCTAGGTTGTGTACTCATGCAAGAAGGTAAAGTGGTCGCGTATGTTTCCCGGCAACTTAAACCATACAAGAAGAATTATCCAACACACGACTTAGAATTGGCGGCTATTGTATTGGCATTCAAGACATGGAGACATTATCTGTATGGAGAAAAATGCTACATTTATACGGATCACAAAAGCTTGAAGTATCTGCCAACACAAAAGGACCTCAATTTGCAACAAAGGAAATGGATCCAAATTTTGGAGAATTATGACTATGTCATAAACTATCATCCAGGAAAGGCGAACGTCGTGGCCGACGCACTTAGTAGGAAATCAATGCAAGCCTTAAGTGCTATGAGGATCAGTTTGAGACCAACAGAAGAAGGAGCACTGCTAGCAGAAATGCAAACACGACCCACGCTTTTTCAGGAAATCCACCAAGCACAAAAAAAAAAGGATAAACAAGTCCAAAAATGGATCGAGCAAGTACAAGAAGGAAAAAGTACAAAGTTTCAAATTTCAAAAGATGGCAGGTTATATTACGAAAGTCGGACAGTAATACCAGCAACAGGAGATATAAAGAAGAAGATTCTTCAGGAAGCCCACAGTAGTCCTTACGCAATGCACCCAGGGGCTACAAAAATGTACCAAGACTTGAAGAAATTCTATTGGTGGCCAGGAATGAAGAGAGACATCATAGATTTTGTAACTAAGTGTTTGACATGCCAGCAAGTGAAAGCAGAACATCAAGTACCATCAGGACTATTACAGCCAATTACAATTCCGACATGGAAATGGGATCGCATCACTATGGATTTCGTCACAGGACTGCTAATGACGAGAGATAAACATGACGTTGTATGGGTAATTGTCGATCGATTAACTAAGTCAGCTCATTTTCTGCCTATGCGAATAGACTATTCAATGGATAAGTTGGCAGAAATATACATCAAAGAGATTGTACGATTGCATGGAGTCCTGACATTTATTATTTTGGACAGAGATCCACGGTTCACTTCGAACTTTTGGAGAAAGCTCCAAACAGCCCTCGGAACCCAAGCAAGTTATAGCACTGCTTTCCATCCTCAAACGGATGGACAATCTGAAAGAGTAATTCAGATTTTGGAGGACATGTTGAGAGCGTGTGCTATGGAGTTTAAAGGCAGCTGGGATAAGTACCTAAGCCTAATGGAATTCGCATATAACAACAGCTACCAATCCAGCATACAGATGGCACCCTATGAAGCATTGTACGGAAGAAAGTGCAGAACGCCAGTATATTGGACAAAACTAAGTGAGGAAAAAGTTCTTGGACCCGACATTGTGAAGGAGACTCAGGAGAAAGTGGACATCATTCGAGACAGACTAAAGGTTGCATCAGATAGACAGAAGTCGTACGCAGACCTGAAACGAAAAGACATAGAATTTGCAGTAGGGGACAAAGTTTTCCTTAAAGTTTCTCCATGAAAGAAAGTACTGAGATTTAAGCAGAAAGGCAAGTTAAGTCACAGATTCATTGGACCGTACGAAGTCATCGAACGTATAGGCCCAGTAGCTTATCGGCTAGCCCTACCACCCGAACTGGACAGGATACATAATATTTTTCATGTTTCGATGTTACGACGATATCGTTCAGACCCTGCACACGTCATCAAGACACAAGATATTGAGGTCCAGCCCGACTTGACCTATGAAGAGGAGCCAGTGAAGATTTTGGCATGAGAGGTTAAAGAATTGAGAAATAAGAAAATTCCTCCGGTTAAGGTATTGTGGAGAAATCATAAGGTAGAAGAGGCAACCTGGGAAAGAGAAGAAACTATGAAGCAGCAATACCCGCGCTTGTTTACAACTGACCAACTTCGGGACGAAACCTAAATTTTAGAGGGGAAGAAATGTCACGACCCAACTTATACATATGTACAGTACGTCCATGTACAGTAAGAGGAACCATCCCGAGAAGCTACTCAAGAGCGCGAAGTGAAGGGAAGTTCTGTAGAACTGAAAGGACCTATTTGAAAAGATTGCAAAGTTTTGTGGAGGTGACTGTAATTACCAAAAGTTGTTCCGGAGGTCCTTAAAAGTGCATATAACAGACTCCAAAAATGAAAAGTAGAGAAAAATCGGGTAGCAACGGCGCGACACGGTTTTTCCCGAAAACGCACGGTTTGGAAGATATAGGGGATTTTGACCAGGGGCATCATGGTCATTTTCAAAAGTATCTCGAAAGTAATAATGGATCTCAAAAATGAAAAGTAGAGGAAAAATTGAGTCAAAATGTGTACCATAGCATTAGGCGGAAGTACGCGGTTTAAAAGTTACGAACGAGTAATCGCCGGAGGGTATTTTGGTCTTTTCACATCTTAGACCATAAAATTACAGCACAAGGAGGTTGAGGGGCCAAACTATAATTAAAAGAAAGTCCAAGGGCTTGGGTTTTAAATAAATAAAAGAAAGAGACATTTGGACCAATGAGAATTAGCCATTTTCCCACTTAAGTGTACCAATGGGAAATCAACACTTACACCATCACATCTTAACCTCTCTTGGCTGCCATTTGGAGGAGAGAACACCAAATAAATAAAATCCAAGAGCTCTCTTTGTTCTTGCTTGGCCGAATTGAAGAGAAAGGGAAAAGAGAGAGAGATTGTTTTTCAAGTAGCTAATTTTGGTTGCAAACTTGGGTGGAGAACAAGATTTTAAGGTAAGAAAATTCATCTATGGTCCTATTTCTTTCATTGGTTATATTATTTTCAAGATATAAATGAAAGAATAAATATGATGATTATAGAAAATTTAAGAAGTTGAAGAGAAAGTGAAAGAGATGATTTGCACATATAAGATTAAGGATAAAAAGGATGACTAGTAGTATTAGTTAGCAAAATAAGGCATGAAGCACTTAAATTTTATTATGTTCTTGACATGGATTTTATGAAAATTATAGGAAATCAAGAAGTGTGAGAGAAGGAAGCAAAGAAGGCATAAAAGAACTAGAAACAAGTAAAAAGAATTAAGGTTTGGTACTTAAATCATTGCCCTTTTCAATTAATTCACATATTTTGCATTATGGGACTTTTGAAATGGTTTTGAAATGATGTTATTATGTGTAGTAAATATGTGGGAAAGTGCTCTTGAACCATTTGTAATCAATTGATTGTGAAAAGAATGAAAACAAAACAAACTAGCTAAATTTGCTCAATTATCCATAAACTTTGATGAACTTTTAATCACCCCTTTGGGTTGATTTTTGAAAGAGGGACCCTTAGTCCTTCAATGGTATCACAAAAGGAGTCTAAAAATCAATTTTGCAAGAAAAAAATGAATTTCCCTCAAGTTTTGAAAATTGGGCTGAATGGTCCCTTTTGGGCACCATTCTGCAGCTTTCATTTTGGGTAGTCCGTTGAAGGGGCAAACGAAGGAATTTTCCCATGAAATTTTACATCATTTAGTTAACTTATGAAAGTGTTTTCCTGCAAAAATTCAGCCAAAAATAAGTTTGTTTACTTGGTCAAAACTGTTGCCAAATTTGACTGATTTTCAGTAGTAAAAATAGATTTTACCATTTAGTTGACGCGCGCCATTGTGTTGCCGATTTTACGCGCCGCGCCACTATTCATTTGGTCATTTTTTCTAAATGTGTTAAAACTTGAATATTATGATATGGATTGATGTTAAATCATATAAAATGACATGAAGGAGAATTGGAAATGATCAGAAAGGCATCATGATAAGCTATTTCGACAATACATGCATTATGGAAAAATCATGGCTTATTGAATATCATGATCAAATTAATTAATAAATTGTTTATGCTCTACTTGGTTATGACAGAACCCTTGAGATAAGGGTATGATGCATCATACTATTATTGCAGTACTGCTCATGACATGACATGATATTCCGGCTGAAGGCCGATGATTACAATGACATGATCAATGATTCAATGAACAATGGCTATTAGCACATGTGCAAGAATTATGATGAAGGATGATGAAATATGCACCATGACGCATATCATCCTGTAATATCTCACCATGACGAGATATATTTATCATGACCCGTGCCTTATCCGTTGATGTTCTGTTAAACCAGTAGAGCACCTAAATTGATAAAAGCAAAACAAGAAATTTCTAAATTCAGAATATGGGATTTAATCTTTTATCATTATGTTTAGATCTTATTCATTGATTTAAAGTATTCAAATACATGTTTTTAATTACTCTTTTAATCTATTTATTTAATGCAATGATTTAAGTACCCACTAAGCAAACGCTTAGCGAGTTTAGTTTTCTTTTCTATACTCGTAGGTTGAGCGAGAAGTTGTTTTCTGCAGTGTCCCGAGCAGCTGGTGTTGGCAACTTTTCGGATAGAAAGTTATTATAAGTAATGTAACTAGAATGGCATGTACATATGTTAGCGTAAACTAAGAATTGTATGTATGACTAGTAAAAGACCAAAGTACATGTGCTAAGTATATTAACTACTGTTTATTGTATGAATTAGTGTGTATGGATGTGTGTATAGAAGTGTGAAATTTTAATGCAGGTTTTGGTGGAGGATATAAGGAGGTCGACTATAGAAGTGCTTGAGATTGATTGGTTGAGATAAAAAAATATTTTCATTAAATAAAAAAAAATCAGTGTTGGCGACACTTGGGACCACCAATTATAGGGAAAACTCTGGCAAAATTTTTGTAAAATGTGTATTATAAATTGACTAAGTATAGAATCAAGACTCGAATATCATGAAATAGCATTCCATCTTGGTCTATAAACATAAGCTAAGATGGGGTGTTACACAAACTTTAATAATAAAAATATAACTCAATGCAATACCAAATGCATAATGTATATAAATGTCACATCAATCCACTTTCTTATATTTTTCAAATACTTCATAAGCACAACTCATAATATTATATTGCTCAATTGTATTATAATTCATAATTTACATTAAAACAAAGACAAGCATGGGCCCAAAAAGGATCTAATATGCTTTGGTCCATAATGACACCATATGTCTAGCCCCGTAGGCAATATATCCATGGATAATGTAACAGCTCCAGTCTCTTGGACCTCAACCCGGCTAGACCCTCAGGCCCCAGTATCTTGGTCCTCAACCCGGCTAGACTGCTACAGTTTTTGAGGCTTACGACTCAGTCTTTTCACTCCAAAAATATCATATTTATCAGCTGGCCTGGCTTACGACCCAGTCTTTTCACCATTTCAGCGTGCAGCCCGTAGGCAATCATAAGCATGCTGCCAAATCCAGAACTCTGAAAATTGAATAACATTCTAGTCACACAATTTATTAATTTTTTTCATTATTAATCTCTTTCTCTTTGTCACATATTTAATATAGGCACATTACCTTATTTTCACATTTTTTTTCATTTTCCTCATTTTTCTCACTTTTCTCATTTATTATCAATATCAATTCATTTCATTATTCCACATATCTCATTTTTGCATTCACAACACATTACCTAATTACTTTGGGTATTTTCACATAATATACATATTTTACATTCTCCACAATTTAGCCATTATCAATGGCTTTTCACATGCATTTAACACATATATGACATTACAAATGTCATAGCACATTATTCATACACAATCAATGAACCAAGTAGCTTAACACATTTTCCAACCAAAATGTGTTAAGTCCAAATGTTATGCAAATATAAACATTATATTCAAAGTTTGTACATACCTCCACTATCAACCCAAAGCAAGCTAAAAACAACCTTCAATCCAATCTTTCCAACTTGCCTTTCACCACTTGGATGAAGCAAATCAACCTCCCTCAATGCCTAAACCAAAGGTGAAAGCAAATAATCATTTAGTATCACATTTAATGGCATTTCCAACATTAAACCATAATTACACATCACTCCTATAAATTTTCAAAAATTTAGCCTTTCCTTACTTCAACATTGGAATTCCATTCAAATTAGTGTTTTAAGTTTATTTATATTATTAAAAACATATTTTAATTCATTTAAATCATTTACATTATAAAAATATACTCTTATACACAAAATCTCAAAAATGGCATAACCTTCCCCCATTGAAGGTTTTCCATTCCAACACAATCCATTACTCATTCCAAGCTTATATTCATCACTTTTAACACTAAACAACATGCTTAAACAAATAAAATCACACAATTCAACCACTTTGGAAAATCACTTTTCCAAAACCCTAAATCTCCACTTCCATTCTCAAACTCCAACCCAACACCACCAAATCTAATATTTGACTTTAAAATACTTGTTTATGAATCAAAACAACCCATTTAAAACCAATATGCACAATTAAAGTTCATGTTTTCAAAACCACAAAAATCCATAACCCTAAATTCTCTCTCTTCACCATTCTTTAACCAAACTCCATCATTTCTTCAATCTAACTTTAGAATCATTGTTAACTACCCAAAATAACATCATACACACCAATTCCAACAATTATAACATACTACATAAAAATTCAAATTTTCACATAACACCATCTTCCATGGAAATCAAAGAAAAGAGATGGAAACTTACTAATTTTGGTGGATATTACCAAAAATCCACTTGAAACTTGTTAATTCCATCAATTTATGGAGTATGGAAGAAGTAAAATCCTTGATCTAGCTACCATGGAATTTTCGGCCAAAGGAAAGAGAAGAAGAAGAAAAAGAAAACTTTTAATATTTCTTTTCCTTTCATCTTTTTTTTAAACCACATATATATATATATATATTAAAATAATTTAATATTTAATTATTTAATTTTTTTTTTAATAAATTAAAAGTCTTAATTTCCCTCTTCCATTCAAAAATAATTTATTTTTGAATTATTTTATTAATTTTAAATTTATAAGATTTAATTACCAAAATACCCTTTTCTTTTAAAAAGTGTTGACTTTTTATATATGTTATGTATATTTTGCATATATATATATTCCACTTTTTCATTTAAAATCCCTTCATTTTTTATTTAAAACCTTTAATTTAATTCATCCTATTAAATTATAATTTATTTTATCAAATTTTCCAAAAATTAGAAATTTTCAAAAATTTTAGGATGTTACAGGTATGGGTTAGTATGAGTTTTGATATGAGTTGTTATGACTTAGTATAATTGGTATGAGGTTGATATGAGGTTTGTATGGGTTATTATGAGTTGATATAAGTTTGAAATTAATTGGTATGAGTTGATATGAGTTAGTATGTATTGGTATGAGTTGATATGAGTTAGTATGTATTGGTATGAGTTTGATATGAGTTTGTATTACTGTTATGAGTTTGAAATATTATAATTTATGAGGTCGTATAATTGGTATTAGTTTGATATGAGTTTGGTATGAGTTTGACATGAGTTAGTATGAGTTGATATAAGTTTGAAATTAGTTGGTATGATTTTGGTATGAATTGGTTTTAGATTGATATGAGTTAGTATGAGTTGGTATGAGTCTGTTATAAGTTTGTATTATTGATATGAGTTTGATATGAGTTGGTATGGGTTAGTATGAGTTATTATGACTTAGTATAATTGGTATGAGGTTGATATGAGTTTGGTATGAGTTTGATATGGGTTAGTATGAGTTGATATGAGTTTGAAATTAGTTGATATGAGTTGATATGAATTAGTATGAGTTGGCATGAGTTTGATATGAGTTTGTATTATTTATTTGAGTTAGATATGAGTTTGTATTACTGTTATGAGTTTGAAATATTATTGATATGAGTTAGTATAATTGGTATGAGTTTGATATGAGTTAGTATGAGTTGATATAAGTTTGAAATTAGTTGGTATATTTTTGGCGTGAGTTGGTGTAACATCCGTGATTTTGGAGAAATTAAATAAGTATTTGGAGATATAAATTGTATATACTCAATATATATATCTAGAGTATATAACATATACATATGGTATATTAATTGTATATGTTGGATTAATACATTACATGCTTAATATTTAATACGCATATAAGGTACATTTGATGTGTATATAAGATACACATTACTTGTGCATATGTGTAATATCCTAAATTTTGAAAAGTTTTAATTTTTAGAAATTTGATAAAATAAATTATAATTTAAATGGATAATTTAAATTAATGGTTTTAAATGAAAAATGAAGGGGTTTTAAATGAAAAAGTGGATAATATATGTGATATATATGTAAAATATATATAACATATAAAAGTCAACACTTTTAAAAGAAAAGTCAAAGTAAAAGGGTATTTTGGTAACTAAATCTTAGAAATTTAAAATTAATAAAATAATTTAAAAAGAAATTATTTTTGAATGGAAGAGGGAATTTAGGACTTTTAATTTATTAAATAAATAAATAAATAAATAATTATTAAATTATTTATTTATATATATATATGGTCTAAAATTAAAGGGTGAAAGGAAAGAGAAATAAAAAAAATAAAATCTTCTTCTTCTTCTTTCCTTCAAGGTCAAATTTCATGGCTTCAAGAGAGGGATTTCCTTCTTCCATACTCCAAACATTGAAGAGATTTTAAGGATTCAAGTAGAGTTTTAGAAGTTTCTTCATCAATTGGTAAGCTTTCTTACCAAATTTTCAAATTCTATGGAAAAGTGTGTTATGTAAATTTTGGAATTCTATAGTAGCATGATTTAATTGCTTAATTGGATATGAATGAAGTTGTTTTGATTGGTTATTAATGATTTTAAGGTTGGATTAATGCAATGGTTGAGTTTGGGTAAGATTGGTGAAGACAGAGAATTTAGAGTTATGTAATTTTTGGAGTTTTGAAATCATGGTTTTTAATTGTGTAAATTGATTCCAAATGAGTTGTTTTGATACATAAACAAGTATTTTAAAGTCAAATATTGGATTTGGTTGTGTTTGGTTGGAGTTTGAGAATGGAAGTGGAGATTTATGGTTTTGGAAAAGTGATTTTTCAAAGTAGTTGAATTGTGTGATTTTATTTGTTTAAGCATGTTGTTTAGTGTTAAAAGTAATGAATATAAGCTTGAAATGAGTAATGGATTGTGTTGGAATGGAAAACCTTCAATGGGGGAAGGTTATGCCATTTTTGAGATTTTGTGTATAAGAGTGTATTGTTATAATGTAAATGATTTAAATGTATTAAAATATGTTTTTAATGATATTAATAAACTTAAATACTAATTTAAATGACTTGATATGGTTTTTCAAAGTTAAAGTGAGGTGAAGCTTAATTTTGGGATTTGGTTTAGAGTGATGTTTAATTATGGTTTGATGTTGAGAATACCTTAGAATATGATATTAAATGATTATGTATGATCACATTTGGTATAGGCATTGAGGGAGATTGATTTGCTTCATCCAAGTGGTGAAGGGCAAGTTGGAAGGATAGGATTGAAGGTTATATTAAGCTTGCTTTGGGTTGCTAGTAGAGGTATGTACAAACTTTGAGTATAATGTTTCTATTTACATGACATTTGGACTTAACACATTTTGGTTGAAAAATGTGTTAAGCTACGTAGTTCATTGATTGAGTATGAATAATGTGCTATGACATTTTTAATGTCATATATGTGTTAAATGCATAGTGAAAAGCCATTGATAATGGCTAAATTGTATAAAGTGTGAAATATGCATATTATGTGAAAATACCCAAAGTAATTGGGTAATGTGTTGTGAATGCAAAAATGAGATATGTGAAATAATAAAATGAATTGATATTGATAAAAATGAGAAAAGTGAGAAAAATAAGAAAGATGTGAAAAATGAGAAAATTGAGAAAAAAAAAAGTGAAAATAAGGCAATGAGCCTAGTTTGATTATGAGAAATAAAATGAGAAATGAATTGTGAAAGTATTTGATAATGAGATAAATGAATTAATTGTGTGCCTAGTATGTTATTCAATTTTCAGAGTTCCGGATTTGGCGGCGTGTCTATGAATTGATGGGCAGGTGAAAAGACCGGGTTGTAAGCCGAGCCCAGCTGATAAATGATAAATATGATATTTTTTGGGTGAAAAGACTGGGTCGTAAGCCTCAAAAACCGTAGCAGTCTAGCCGGGTTGATGACCAAGATACTGGGGCCTAAAGGTCTAGCCGGGTTGACGTCCAAGAGACTGGGGCTGTTACATTATCCATGGATATATATATTGCCTACGGGCTAGACACATGGTGTCATTATGGACCAAAGCAGTAACTCTGAAATTTGAATAGCATATTAGATCCTTTTTGAGTCCATGCTTGTCTTTGCTTTAATGTGAATTATGCATTGTGATACAATTGAGCAATATAATGTTATGAGTTGTGAGTATGAAATATTTGAAAAATATAATAAAGTGAAATGATGTGACCTCTATATGCCTTGTGCATTGGCATTACTTTACATATTTATTATTATCAAAGTTTGTACCACTAGGCTTCGGCTTAGCGCGATTGTAATTCGTCGCGTAGGTGTCATGGATGTTTTGGTAGAGCCGAAGAGTTTTACTAGACCTGGTCGGGTCTAGGTTTGTATTTATTGAGCTTGAATAGTTGTTTTGGATACATCAAGATCAGAGCCAGTTGCCAGCATGTACATTTTTTATATTATGTATGTTATGATATGTTTTTGAAGCATATATTGTAAATTGTAAAGAATGATTTGAATAATTTTTTTTAAGATGAGATTTTATATATAATGTTGATATATATACCTATATATAAGTATTTTGAGAAAATATGGAGAAATTGAGAAATATTGGTGAATTGATTTTATTTGGAGTGTTGTTTTATGCAGGTTGTGTTTTGTTGAATTTTGGAAACGATCAAATTACAAACAAAACTCTGGCGAATTTTTTCCAGAGATTTTCATATAAAATATTTATTTTGGATTCCTATAACAAGCATAGAATATTTATGTACTATTTATTTTATATATTAGTATTTGAAATCTTAAAACAGAAATGTGAAAATTTTTATTAAATCGGTCTGTGATATTTTTATACCGTATATGTGTATTTTATATATGCTGAAAATATATATTGTACGTATATAGGGTATAAGGGTGTTACATTTATTTTGGTATCAGAGCCTAGGTTTGAGGTTCTCGACCTAGGTGGGATGATAGAGAGAGAAAATTGGAATAAAAAAAATATTTTTTCAATTGTAATGCATACATTGGCACTGGCAATTTATCTGATCCCTGATGTGGCAATGCCCATTTGGTATAATGGATATGAGTTGAGATGGTGTCTAGGTTGCATAGATCAGAGTGCCCCAGTGGAAACGTTATTCTAGAGATTATGGATTAAGAATTTTTGGAACTTTTATTTGAAATTTAAATTTTATAGCTGATTCAATTGATGAATAAGTGAAATTAGAAAAACAATCTAGGAAATATTTTAAGATATAAAAATAAAAAGTTTGAGAAATGAGCATGATAGTTACAGAAAATTTTATAAGAGTATATTACAAAGTGATATTGTCTGAATTGTTGGACAAATCTAGAAATGTTGGATAAGTTTGAACATTTAATAGAAATTTTTTCTATATGTTAGAATCCAAATGTATAAAATTTTATAAATTTTAAAGATGGATCTCTAATTAAGAAAAATAGAAGAACACAGATTGTTGGAGAAATTTTAGCACTCAGAATCTGTAGAAATTGAAACGAAAATAATCTAGAAACTATGGTAAACCAATCCAAAAAAATCTAAAAATTTACACACAATATCATATGTATTCCTATAACATATTGTTAAAATTTCATGAATTTTTATTAAGTTTTGGTACCTGAAAAAAATGGACAACCGGGTGCTGCCAGAGAAATTATTAAAGAGACAGATTCTCTGATTTTGAAAGATTTAATTTTTAAATATATTAAATCAACTTGGAAAAATCTAAAACTTTAAATATAAGTCCATATATGTGTCAAGTGCATATGGATAAAAGTTTACAAACTTTTATAAAGAATTGTTAAGGAATATAAAAATTAAAAGTGAGATTGACATGAAACTGAGGAAGTCATGCAGTTTTGTGTAGGTAAGTAATAAATTAATTTTATGAGACAAATGAATGAAGAAAATTATAAAAATTTATATGCATATGGGTATAAGTATAGAAGGAATATGGAGTTTTTAATAATTTTCAACAAAGACTTCATAATTAAAATCAAAGAGTGAAATCATATATGATAGCGAATTATTTATTATGGAACAATGATGCATAATTTAGGGTTGAGTGTGTAAAATTAAAGTATCTAAATGGATGATGTTAATTAGTGTAAGGAAATAAATTAGTGTTGTTTAAAAGTAAATGTTATGATCTTAAGATTGAGAATGTGATATGAGTGAGATTTGGTGAGGTTCATGTTGTTGGTTGCATTATATGAAATTTGAATTTTTGAAATGGGTTTCCATAATTGTGAAAGTGATGTGTTTTGATGTTATATTAATATAAAAATAATGTTTATAAAGTTAGCTCTTGAAAGTGAGATTAATAGAATGAAGTTTAAGTAAAATAGTAAATTGAAAATTTAGAGTTGTAAGGGAATTTCGATGAGGATTGTTTAGATATTAATAGTTTAATGTTTAATAAGCATGAGAGTAATTTTGAATGAGTAATGTTACTTATAAAAGTACTAACTAAGGTGTAATGTGGTAGATAATATAGAAATTTATTATGAAATAAAGGAAAATGATTAAGCAAGTGAAATGAGTTAATTTAGTTTTAATTGAATTGGAAATGATGAAAATGGATATGAAAGGTGTGATCGATGCATAAAAGAAAATGTGAGAGAGATGTCACATTGGAAACGTGACTAAGATTTATGTGAAGTGTTAGAAAAAAAATATATAAAAAGAAACTTATTTAAGAGATGGGCGATTGAATAAGGAAGATGTTAAATATGTTGTGGTCATAGTGTGTATATATGTTGAATTGATGAATAACCTAAGTAATGTCAAAAGAATGAGAAATGATAATGTTCTCTCAAAGGTGATAAATGTTAACTTTGTATAGGTTGTATGTAAAAGAGGAATTGAGTATAATTGTATGATTTGTGCGATGAGAATTTTTTTTCTATATGAACACAAATATGATATGTAAGAAAATATGGAAAGTAAGTCACATTGTGATTATGACTTACGAAGGTGTATGTGGATGATTAAAAAAATGTTATCAAGTGTTTACTACCTTATACAAATACGTGTCTGGTGATATTGAGAATGATATTGCATGTATTAATAGACCTAATAGAGATTAGGTCTTGACCTGCGTAGAGTTAGGTCATGTGATGAATTGAGATTGAGAATGGACCCGAACAGAGCTGGACAGTGAAATTATTATTTTAACAACTGAACTTCATGATTGTATAGTGTTTTGGGCCTAAAGTATATGCGTATAAATAAGAGATTGTAAGGAAAAAGGAAAGTATAATGAAGAAAGTATGGAAGTGAAAAAAAGAAATGAATGAAAATTTTTATAAGAGATAGATTAGAAATGGAGTAATAAATGGAAATTGTGTAAATTAGCATATGAACGAATGTGTATATGTAAGAGATGTTAATGATAATATTGTTGAAATATGAGTTAGGCTAATGATGATCAAATGATCAAGAGTAAATTGCTTTGAAACAGAGTTGAAACGTGTTAACTTTTTGTATATCAAAATATTAGAAAATAAATATGTGATTTTTGCGATACAAACTTAACATTGTGATTGGAAATGTTTGAAGAAGAATGATAAAAGGGCAGTATTTATTTATAAGCCACGGATGTTACCATTATTATGGCATGACCGTTGGATAGTTTTTGTGAGATTGATAGTTATGCTTCAAGAAACATGATCAAGACTTATGGTTTGCATATTTGTATCTTATAATATTATACTAGAAATTTATTTAAAATTATAGAAAGTGTGGAAACATAAGAGAATTGTAAAAATATGATGAGCTTTAAATGATGTATAAGAAAAGTGATTTGTGTAAATAGGGTAACTATAAGAAATGTGAGAAAATGGTAAATGAAAGGAATTATGAAATGTGAGTAAGAGTTATAATAAATATGTTTGAAAGTGGTATAAAATGAATAAGTTGATGAAAATGATGTGTAAAGTAAACGAGACTAGGGGAAGTGAATATTATCTGTAATGATGAATTCGAAGAGAATTAAAATTTGAAAATAAATTTGACCTAATAGAATTAGGTCATGAATTGAAAACAGATTGATGAGTTTAAAATAGACAAAAAGTTGGTCATAATAGAATAAGGTTGTGATGGTCATATTGTGATAGTTAGATCAATTGATCCGAACTGTAATAAGTTTACAAGTATTTATTGAAATTCAATGTGTGTAGTTGTATTAAGATTATGCTAGCTATATGATAATGTGCATAATACAACATTTTGATATGTATATGCATATGAAAGGAGCTAAGTTATATTAGTTTCAAATAATTATAAGAAGAAAGTATTAGTTATAGTATAATTGGAATGAATTTTAATAAGGAAATAAGATTTTGTTGTTGTATAATGGTGATATTAAATTAATATGTGGTAATTGTATAAAGAGTAGGATCAAAGTGAAGATGTATAAAATTATTGTGTTAAGAAAAAAGTTATTAACATTTGAATTTAAGGTGATGAGAGTATATTTTTAAGATAATGAAGTGATCAGTTATCTTGAGTGCAATAGGTGTGTGGTGTATATATATTAAGGAGATAAACTAATTTTGTCTAATGACAATTCGATTGAAGATATAATAATTTGTTATGACTGTTTGAGTAAATAGACAGTATAATGATATGTTAGGGAATGGTAAAAAGGAAATTAAGAATGAACTTAAGGGGGAGAATATAAATTATGTAATTTAGTAAAATAATAATTTGGATGATTTATTACTATACTGGATAATTTCGAGGACGAAATTATTTAAGAGGGAGAAAATTGTAACATCCGTGATTTTGGAGAAATTAAATAAGTATTTGGAGATATAAATTGTATATACTCAATATATATATCTAGAGTATATAACATATACATATGATATATTAATTGTATATGTTGGATTAATACATTACATACTTAATATTTAATACACATATAAGGTACATTTGATGTGTATATAAGATACACATTACTTGTGCATATGTATAATATCCTAAAATTTTGAAAAGTTCTAATTTTTAGAAATTTGATAAAATAAATTATAATTTAAATGGATAAATTAAATTAATGGTTTTAAATGAAAAACGAAGGGGTTTTAAATGAAAAAGTGGATAATATATGTGATATATATGTAAAATATACATAACATATAAAAGTCAACACTTTTTAAAAGAAAAGTCAAAGTAAAAGGGTATTTTGGTAACTAAATCTTAGAAATTTAAAATTAATAAAATAATTTAAAAATAAATTATTTTTGAATGGAAGAGGGAATTTAGGACTTTTAATTTATTAAATAAATAATTAAATAATTAATTATTAAATTATTTTAATATATATATATATATGGTTTAAAATTAAAGGGTGAAAGGAAAGAGAAATAAAAAAAAATAAAGTCTTCTTCTTCTTCTTTCTTTCAAGGCCGAATTATATGGCTTCAAGAGAGGGATTTGCTTCTTCCATACTCCAAAAATTGAAGAGATTTTAAGGATTCAAGTGGAGTTTTAGAAGTTTCTTCATCAATTGGTAAGCTTTCTTACTAAATTTTCAAATTCTATGGAAAAATGTGTTATGTAAATTTTGGAATTCTATAGTTGCATCATTTATTTGCTTAATTGGATATGAATGAAGTTTTTTTGATTGGTTATTAATGATTTTAAGGTTGGATTAATGAAATGGTTGAGTTTGGGTAAGATTGGTGAAGAGAGAGAATTTAGAGTTATGTAATTTTTGGGGTTTTAAAATCATGGTTTTTAATTATGTAAATTGATTCCAAATGAGTTTTTTTGATACATTAACAATTATTTTAAAGTCAAATATTGGATTTGGTTGTGTTTGGTTGGAGTTTGAGAATGGAAGTGGAGATTTAGGGTTTTGGAAAAGTGATTTTCCAAAGTAGTTGAATTGTGTGATTTTATTTGTTTAAGCATGTTGTTTAGTGTTAAAAGTGATGAATATAAGCTTGAAATGAGTAATGGATTGTGTTGGAATGGAAAACCTTCAATGGGGGAAGGTTATGCCATTTTTGAGATTTTATGTATAAGAGTGTATTGTTATAATGTAAATGATTTAAATGTATTAAAATATATTTTTAATGATATTAATAAACTTAAAACACTAATTTAAATGGCTTGATATGGTTTTCAAAGTTAAAGTGAGGTGAAGCTTAATTTTGGGATTTGGTTTAGAGTGATGTTTAATTATGGTTTGATGTTGAGAATACCTTAGAATATGATATTAAATGATTATGTATGATCACATTTGGTATAGGCATTGAGGGAGGTTGATTTGCTTCATCCAAGTGGTGAAGGGCAAGTTGGAAGGATAGGATTGGAGGTTGTATTAAGCTTGTATTGGGTTGCTAGTAGAGGTATGTACAAACTTTGAGTATAATGTTTATATTTGCATGACATTTGGACTTAACACATTTTGGTTGAAAAATGTGTTAAGCTACTTGGTTCATTGATTGAGTATGAATAATGTGCTATGACATTTGTAATGTCATATATGTGTTAAATACATTGTGAAAAGCCATTGGTAATGGCTAAATTGTCTAAAGTGTGAAATATGCATATTATGTGAAAATACCCAAAGTAATTGGGTAATGTGTTGTGAATGCAAAAATGAGATATGTGGAATAATAAAATGAATTGATATTGATAAAAATGAGAAAAAAAATGAGAAAAGTGAGAAAAATGAGAAAGATGTGAAAAATGAGAAAAATGAGAAAAAAAAAAGTGAAAATAAGGCAATGAGCCTAGTTTGATTATGAGAAATAAAATGAGAAATGAATTGTGAAAGTATTTGATAATGAGATAAATGAATTAATTGTGTGCCTAGTATGTTATTCAATTTTCAGAGTTCTGGGTTTGACGGCATGCCTATGAATTGCTGGGCAGGTGAAAAGACCGAGTCGTAAGCCGAGCCCAGCTGATAAATGATAAATATGATGTTTTTGGGGTGAAAAGACTGGGTCGTAAGCCTAAAAAATGTAGCAGTCTAGCCGGGTTGAGGACCAAGATACTGGGGCCTAAGGGTCTAGCTGGGTTGAGGTCCAAGAGACTGGGGCTATTACATTATCCATGGATATATATATTGCCTACGGGCTAGACACATGGTGTCATTATTGACCAAAGCAGTAACTATGAAATTTGAATAGCATATTAGATCCTTTTTGGGCCCATGCTTGTCATTGCTTTAATGTGAATTATGAATTGTGATACAATTGAGCAATATAATGTTATGAGTTGTGAGTATGAAATATTTGAAAAATATAATAAAGTGAAATGATGTGACCTCTATATGCATTGTGCATTGGCATTACTTTACATTTTTATTATTATCAAAGTTTGTTCCACTAGGCTTCGGCTTAGCGTGATTGTAATTCGTCGCGCAGGTGTCATAGATGTTTTTGGTAGAGCCGGAGAGTTTTACTAGACCTGATCGGGTCTAGGTTTGTATTTATTGAGCTTGAAGAGTTGTTTTGGGTACATCAAGATCAGAGCCAGTTGTCAGCATGTACATTTTTTATATTATGTATGTTATAATATGTTTTTGAAGCATATATTGTAAATTGTAAAGAATGATTTGAATAATTTTGTTTAAGATGGGATTTTATATATAATGTTGATATATATATATACGTATATATAAGTATTTTGAGAAAATATGGAGAAATTGAGAAGTATTGGTGAATTGATTTTATTTGGAGTGTTGTTTTATGCAGGTTGTGTTTTGTTGAATTTTGGAAACGATCAAATTACAAGCAAAACTCTAGCGAATTTTTCCTAGAGATTTTCATATAAAATATTTATTTTGGATTCCTATAACAAGCATAGAATATTTATTTACTATTTATTTTATATATTAGTATTTGAAATCTTAAAACAGAAATGTGAAAATTTTTATTAAATTGGTCTGTGATATTTTTATACCGTATATGCGTATTTTACATATGCTGAAAATAAGTATTGTACGTATATAGGGTATAAGGGTGTTACAGTTGGTATCAGATTGATATGAGTTAGTATGAGTTGGTATGAGTCTGTTATGAGTTTGTATTATTGATATGAGTTTGATATGAGTTGGAATGAGTTTAATATGAGTTTTGATATGACTTAGTATAATTGGTATGAGGTTGATATGAGTTTGGTATGAGTTGGTATGAGTTTGATATGGGTTAGTATGAGTTGATATGAGTTTGAAATTAGTTGATATGAGTTTTTTTATTATTGATTTGAGTTAGAAATGAGTTTGTATTACTGTTTTGAGTTTGAAATATTATTGATATGAGTTAGTATAATTGGTATGAGTTTGATATGAGTTTGGTATGGGTTTGGTATGAGTATAATTATGAGTTAGTATGAGTTGATATAAGTTTGAAATACATTTGATATTAGTTGTTGTCATTGATATGAGTTTGATATGAGTGGATATGAGTTGGTACTAGTTACATATGAGTTTGATATGTGTCAGTATTATTGATATTAATTTTATATGTGGTTGATATAAGTTTGATATTGATGGTTCTGACTATAGGGTATTGATGGATAGCATGAAAGTTATTGGAGGACGAATCCAATTTATGGATAAATAATTATTCTCATATATTATGGTGGAACATTTGATATCAGTATTGGGAAATATGTTGGCGGTGGTGCTAATTATGTTTTCCTAAATAGAATGGCTGACTTCAGCGAACTTAAAAAATCAGTATCAGAGGCGCTTCATATTAACAACACATCAAATATGAAATTCAAATTTATTACTGGTAATGACCCATATCCTCTTTATGATGAAGTAAATGATAGGTCACTTAGGATATTCATGGGCATTGCAATAGAGGATAGACTTGAGCATCCATTGATTGTTAGTGTTGAAGAAGGAGCATATAAATTCAGACATGATAGTAATGATCCTATCAGTGAAAAAAAATTGTACAAGTAGAGGCACCGGATTTTTGTTCAGAATTAGAAGATGCAGATGCAAGGGTTGCACCAATTACTGAATCTATCCATGTAGCCCCAAAATATTATGAAAATGAATCTGGGCCAGAGTTTTAGTATACTGGGGTAGATCACAGTGATGAGATTCATTTTAATTGCAATAATGAAGCAGAAAATGCGACTACTGACAATGAAGAAACGTTGATAAACTTGTTAGCATGCAGGAGCAATCTAGAATTGTTAGGTGAAAGTTTTATATCTGAGATGATTAAGGAGGAAAAAATATTTAAGTCAAGGGATGATATTAAGACAACTGTGTCCCTCGTTGCAATTAAGGAGAAATTTTAGTTTAAGGTATTCAAGTCCAATACTTCTTTCTTTGTCATGCGGTGTATTGATAAAAGTTGTAAGTGGAGATTGAGAGCGAGAAGTCTTGGAGATTCTTATGGTAGTTGGATGGTGACAAAATATGTCACTCAACATACATGTCTGACCAATTTTGATCAGAGCAGACACATATAAGCAACTAATTTGGGTTGTTGCAGAGTGTGCTAAGAAGCAATTCATAAATCCTGGGAGGGTTTTTAAACCCAAGGATACTATCAAAGCCATGCGTAATAAATTTGATGTTGAGATTAGTTATTCTGTTGCATGGAGGGGACGAGAGTATGCATATGAGAATATCAGACTTGGTACTCCAAAATAATTTTTCTCAATTCTACCAGCCTATTTGCATATGCTAGGCGAAACTAATCCGGGTATGGTTATACATCTACAATGCATAGATGATAATCAATTTGAGTATCTTTTCTTTGTTTTTGATGATACTATAAAAGGTTTTCAAAATTGTAGACATGTAATTAGTATTGATGGTACTCATCTAAAAGAAAAATATCGAGGTATGCTTTTCACTGTCGTTTTTCACGATGCAAACCAACAAATATTTTCTTTGGCATTCAAGATTGGTGATTTTGAAAATTATGCATCATGGACGCGGTTTCTTATGAGGTTAAAGGAAGCTTTCAGAGAAAGAACAAATAATGTTATTATATCTGATAGACACCTAAGCATTCAAAAGGTTGTATCAGAGGTTTTTCCAAATGCATTTCATGGGATTTACATGTATCACTTGTTAAATAACTTGAAGTGTAAATTTAAACTTATAACCAAAGACCTTGAGAAGTTCTACTATAAAACAGCTAAAGCCTACACAATAAATGATTTCACTAAACTTTTTGGTGGATTTTGCATTAGTATTCCCGGTGCAAAAGAATATCTTGAATGTGTTGGGCTAGATAGGTGGATGCGGTTTCATATGTATAGAAGGAGATATAACATCATGATGACTAACATATTCGAATCAATCAATGCAGCAGGCGAGAGAGCTTCCTATAACTACTTTTGTTGATGGAGTCAGAAAGATGTGTCAAAGATGGTTTTATGAATATCAAAATAAGACAGAGCAGTCCACGAATAAAATTTCAATGGATGTAGAAAACAAATTGAGGAATAAAATGATGAAAGCACAAAAAATGAATGTAAATTCTTTATTTTTTGAAGTGTCAAGATTTTTAATTTTTTTTCAGCAACTATCATTATTTATGATATTGTCATGTCATATCGTTATTTATATTTCATAGATGGAGCCCGCTAGAAACAACAAATATGATATTAAGGACATTGATAAAAATTATGTTGTTGACATGGATAAGAGGACTTGTTGTTGCAGGAAGTTTCAGTTAGATCAAATCGCATGTGTTCATGCTCTTGTGGTTATTAGAAATAGCAGCTATGACACTTATGAGTTGTGTTCTCCATATTACTCACGTGAGTATTGATTTCAATCATACAAAGAAGTCATAAATCTAATTCCTCATATCAGTGATTGGTCTATCCCATATCACATTCGTAACGTCACTCTTTTACCACTAGATATACGCAGGTCAACTGGGAGACCAAAACAATGCAGGATTCCTTCACTAGGTAAGGATAAAACTCATCCGAGGTGCAGCCGCTATTGCGAGCATGGTCACAATAGATCTACTTGCTAAAATCCCATTTGTTTGCAAAGTTCTTTAGGAGCATCGACGGTTAACAAATAGAAACAATATTCATCTCAACATGCAAGAATTATTTGTTCAATAAATTTGTTATTTGTAATGTTGATTGGTTGCAAAATGATCCAGACTTTAGTAGAAGTTGATCAATAATTACAGATTAAGATTGTTATGGGAAAAAAATTGAATTTTATTTATTATGTTATTGATACGAGATTATTTTTATTCAATTCATATGAGTTAGTATGACTTTGGTATGAGTATAAAATTATAGCTATGAGTTAGTATGAGTTTAGTATGAGTATATTTTTATTGATATGAGTTAGTATGACTTTGGTATGAGTATAATTATATTGATATAAATTAGTATGAGTATGGTATAAGTGTATTTGTATTGATATGAGTTAGTATGAGTATGGTATGAGTGTATTTGTATTTATACGAGTTAGTATGAGTTTGGTATGAAAATAATTATATTAGTATGAGTTAATATGAGTTTGGTGTGAGTATAATTATATTGGTATGAGTTAATATGAGTTTGTTATGAGTATATTTTTATTGATATGAGTCAGTATGACTTTGGTATGAGTATAATTAAATTGATATGAGTTAGTATGAGTTTAGTATGGGTATATTTGTATTGATATGAGTTAGTATGACTTTGGTATGAGTATAAAATTATTGCTATGAGTTAGTATGAGTTTGATATGAGTGTATTTATATTGATATGAGTTAGTATGACTTTGGTATGAGTATAATTATATTGATATAAGTCAGTATAACTTTGATATGAGTGTGTCTATATTGATATGAGTTAGTATGAGTATGGTATGAGTATATTTGTATTGATATGAGTTAGTATGAATTTGGTATGAGTATAATTATATTGGTATGAGTTAATACGAGTTTTGTATGAGTATAATTATATTGGTATGAGTTAATATGAGTTTGGTATGAGTGTATTTTTATTGATATGAGTTAGTATGAGTTTGATGTGGGTGTATTTGTATTGATATGAGTTAATATGACTTTGGTATGAGTATAAGATTATTTCTATGAGTTAGTATGAGTTTGGTATGAGTGTATTTATATTGATATGAGTTAGTATAACTTTGGTATGAGTATAAAATTATTGCTATGAGTTAGTATGAGTTTGGCATGAGTGTATTATATTGATATGAGTTAGTATGAGTTTGGTATGAGTATAATTATATTGATATAAGTTAGTATGAGTGTATTTATATTGATATGAGTTAGTACAAGTATGGCATGAGTGTATTTATATAGATATGAGTTTGGAACATCCTGTGTCAACAATCTTTGGAACATCCTGGATAAATAGACTTCCACAACTCATGCCAAACTCATTTTTCTTATAAGCATCCTGTATTAACTCAGAGCAACATTCAACATCCGCATCAAATAATAAAATCTCATCTAAATTAATAATTGGTTATTTTTTATTATGAACAAATTAATTGAGACTAATATTTTTCATATATACAACTTAAGTTATTCACAATATTAGTACAAAATATCAAAATGTTATTCGCTATAATAAACGTTATTATTCTTATTTGTAGCATGCATCCATAAATGAACGGTCGTGTTGTATCTAAATATTTTCATGTTTTGCTGATTGCAGCCTCATATGTTGAGGCCAGCCGTCATTAAAAACTTAATAAATTTGGCAACAAACATTCTGCAATCTTCACTGTTATAATACATTAGGATTAGCAACTGTAAAAGACAAATAACTACCGTTACATAATGACTGAGAATGGAGCTTACCCAACTTGGCACGAAAAAACATTATTCTCATAATATATTTTCAGCTTCATACTCTTTTTATTCTCCAATTTGGGCCTATGGTTGAAAATTTTAACATCATTCAAAGCATGGGGCAACATCTCTACAATTGACTTAACACATTTTCACTTCTGCGTGCGTTTGCATACAACGAATCTTTATTGACCACTCAGGTAGATTTATTTCTATAAGAAACCAGTGGTGTCTGGATTGGTTCGCTGGTAGATAAATGATGTCAACATTCTTGACATATTTACAATACTTGGGCTTGCCTTCAAAATAATCTGTTAAATAATCGGGAGTCATCCAGTTTTTCTTTTTTAACTCTTCACGACATGACATAAAAATTTGATTGACATAACAAGACCCACATGTCTTTCTCGGGTCAAAGAAGTCGACATTATATTTTTGTTTTTGTTGCACATAATATAATATGACATCAATTTCTTACAATTCAATAAAAACACATTAATGTTAATTTGATAATACAATGATTTGCAATGTAATATCCAACAAGATGCATTTATATTGAAAATCTTACATTGTTAGACAACCAAACTTGGGATACTCATAATCAATACTAAAAATCCTTATAATTCATGGAATGCACTGTGAAATCATAGATCTCACCCTCCGGTAAAAGTTGGTCCACTTTTAGATCACTGTTATATATCAAAATACTATTATGTTTATTTGTTATGAAGAAGAATTTGTTTATATCTAAATATAATCATTGTGAAAACCAAAATCTGTAATTAAAGTGCAGCTTACTGCTTATAGTTATCAAAATGAAAATGCCACCAGTTATCAAAACTTCAGTACTGATCAGCAGATGGGGGTGAGAAAGGATCCAAGGGTAGAATAGGTGCATATGTAACTTTATCCGCCATCTTCCGGCACATGACTTGAAGACGTTTGCACCTTTTTCTGGGATGCCCTCTTCCTTCAAGAGTCCACTCATCACCAATGTATTTAGTGTTCGCATGTGTAAACGTTTCTTCTTATGTTCCTACGTGGTCTCCGTCACTTCAACTAATGACATACTGAGCTGCATCATGTCCTCGGCTACCATTGAAATTTCTTTTCAACAAGTAGTGATATTTTAAGTGATTAGATATATGTGTATTTATAAAATTTTATAAAAAATAACTTGGATTTAGTATAATCGTCATACTCATCCAGAGGTGTACCAATTGTAGAATCCAATCTCAGTGCTTCTTTTTCATTTGTTTTTTCTTCCACAACCTCTGCCTTTTCTTCATCTTCATTGTCTTTTTCTTTATAAATCTTTTTCCTTTCATCCTTTGCCTCCTCCTTTTCCTTTTGAGTTATAGAGGCCTCAATTTCTTTGGCTTCTCTCTTCTTTGCGGCCCTTTTATGTTCATTTGCTTCCAAGGCTGTCAGTCTGTCGCTCAACTAGGAAATGGTAGCATTCAGCTCTTTATTCAATTGAGTTTGCAGTGTATTTTCACTTTCTAATGCACTACATTTACACTCTAGTTGCAATATATGCAAATCCATTTTATTCATCTCCATATCTACATCCATATGCATTTTTCTTTCATACATGACACTCGGATCTTGCTTCCTTTTGTTTCTGCGTTTAAATATTTTGAACATTTTTTCTTCAGTTTCACTAACTAGTTTGCTATCAACTCGAGTTTCCTAAAAAATTATATGGTAATTAGAAAGCTAAACCAATTATATTGATAAGCATTATGATCCCATAAACAGAACAAGATGTAAGAAATACCTGAGGATCAGTAATTTTTTCCTTTTCCGAGTGTCTGTGGATTTCATTTCGGTAAATTCCTCATAGATTAGGAGAATCAGCCTTAACATTTGTTATTTTTAATTCCATGGCAATTAGCTCCTACACATTAACATATTGATTCAATATGTGTAAACAATATAATAGCATTTGTACTAGAAAAATACAAAATAACAAACTCTTATCAAGTAAAATACATGCTGCGATAACTTCAAACAAATTTATGGGTATGGATATTTTGTAGATATTTTCCAATTCATCAATTGCAGAAACCCATTTCCGCACCTCTCTACCCTTAGCTCTTGTAAATTAGGAATTACCTCCACTCCAAATATAGTTAAGGCATCAGAAAAACCAATGACAGAATAGGTGCCCACCACTTTGCTCTTCAATTTTTCTAGGGATTCTTTCAACTTCGAATACAAAAATTTTCAGCTCACAAACCCCCCATGCGATGTTGTTGAATGCCTTAATATCGTCTACAAGAGCTAATATTTTGGGATCAACCTTTGTAGTCTTACCCTTTCCCAAAATCAACATTTCAACCAAACAAGTTACTCCTAATTTTATTTGCAGCTCAGTTTCCTTGCAATTTTTAAATTCATCGTAAAATCTCTCCCATGTCCTTCCACCATAGCAATGAACTAAGAGTTTAGTCCCTCCAACCATATTTTTCAGGCCACTGTATTTCAGCCCCGTTATTAAACAATACTCAACAATTTCAAACTTTAAGACTGACTTTTCAAACTTAAATGAAAGCTCATTTTTATTTTCATTTGGAACTTGATGTATGAAAAGCTAATGAAAAAACCCAGGCCAATGATCAAAATTTCTTTCATTAAGTCCAAGAAGGTGGCTGACATTGTATTGTTTAAAGACAACCATCTACATTAAAATAATAAAAGACTGATATCAATAAGTTTTATATGAGATTGAACATAGTAGCATCCTAAATCACAATGAATCACACATTGTAAATCAAACAAACATTTTCTTTATTAGAACCAATTACATTCTTTATCAGTTGAATTGATTGTAATCCACGACCTACCCTATTAACCTGGTGGCACCGCCAATCACTTGGAGGGATGATATAATCAACATTCTGGTACATATTATATTTATTATTTACTCAATCATTGACAAGTTCCAGCTTCAAATAAAGTCGTTTGAAGTTGACAATTTTTGATAATTACTTACTCTGATGCATTCTTTATTAGTATGTTCACCTCTCACTTCCTTCCAATAAATTGGCATGTCGTCATTAAAGAACATACCGAATCTTACCTTCTTTGTCTTAACACCCACACCTTGTTCACAAGGAATTCTTCTTTTTATCCTCCAGCCTTTAGGAGAAGTTGACGATATTATTCCTGGACTTCCATGGAGAGTTGTGGGCTTTTTTCCGCATAAGGGAGATTACTCACTTTGAGAAGATGAGATAGTATGAGAACTTGTTACCATTTTTCCTGCAATTTTTTCATTACAAAATTAACATCAAAATAGCTTATGACAAAATCATACACATCTCAACTCATAGTAACTTATACCAACTATACTAATTAATTTCAAACCCATTCAAACTCATACTAACTCATATTAACTCATACCAACTCATACCAACTCATATTAACTCATATCAAACTCATACCAACTCATACTAACTCATATCAAACTGATATCAATACATATCAACTCATACCAACTAATTTCAAACTCATATCAACTCATATTCACTCATATCAACTCATACCAAACTTATATCAATCTCATAGCAATTAAATTAACTCATAACAACTCATATCAAAACTTATATCAATAATACAAGTTCATATCAGACTCATACCAACTCTTAACAACTCATAATAACCCATATCAAACTGATACCAACTCATACTAAGCTCATGCCAACTAATTTCTAACTCATATCAACTCATGCCAGACTCATACTAACTCATACTAACTCATAGTAACCCATATCAAACTGATACGAACTCATACCAACTCGTATCAACTCATACCAATTTATTATAAACTCATATCAACCTATACCAACTCTTACAAAACTCATACCAACTAATTTCAGACTCATATCAACTCACACTAACTCATATCAACTCATGCCAAAACTCATACTAACCCATACCAACTCATATCAATAGTACAAACTCATATCAAACTCATACCAACTCCTAACTCATATCAACTAATTTCATACTCATATCAACTCATACTAACTTATATCTACTCATACTAACTAATATCAACTCATACCAACTCATATCAACTCATACAAACTCATATCAGCTCATACAAACTCATATCAAACTCATACCAATTAAATTACCTCATAACAACTCATATCAAAACTTATACTAACCCATACTAACTCATATCAAACTCATATCAATAATACAGACTCATATCAAACTCATACCAACTCATACTAACTCATATCAACTCATACCAACTAATTTCAAACTCATATCAACCTCATACTAATTATACTAAGTCATAACAACTCATATCAAAACTCATACTAACTCATACCAACTCATAGCAAACTCATATCAATAATACAAACTCATATCAGACTCATACCAACTTCTACTAACTCATATCAAACAGCTCATACTGACTCATATCAAAATCATACTAGTGCATTATCAACTCATACCAACTCTTACTAAACTCATACCAACTAATTTCAAACTCATACCAATTAAACTAACTCATAACAACTCATATCAAAACTCATACTAACCCATACCAACTCATATCAAACTCATATCATTAATACAAACTCATATAAACTAATATGAAACTGATACCAACTCATACCAAGCTCATACCAACTAATTTCAAACTGATATAAACTCATACTAACTCATGTTAAACTCATACTAACTAATTTCAAACTGATATAAACTCATACTAACTCATGTCAAACTCATACCAACTCATACCAAATTCATATCAATATCATACCAATTATAGTAACTCATAACAAATCATATCAAAACTTATACTAATCCATACCAACTCATACCAACTAATTTCAAACTCATATCAACTCATTCTAACTCATATCAAACTAATACCAACTCATACCAACTAATCTGAAACTTATATCAACTCATACTAACTAATATTAAACTCATATCAAACTCATACCAATTATTCTAATCCATAACAACTCACATCAAACTCATACCAACTCATACTAACCCATATCAAAACTCATACTAACTCATATCAATAATACAAACTCATACCATATCATATTATGCACAGTTTGTTCTTCTATCTGATGTGTTTATATCACCACAACAGTAAAGCAAAAATGACCAATTAAAATCATAAATTTCACCGAATATCAAATATTCCACAAATAAATTTCCATTCTCGAAATCAAAATAAGCACGAGTTAGAAAAAAGAGGTCAAGAGAGAAACAGGATAAATACATATAGATCGCAGTGAGGAACAATGAAAAAATAGCGGCTAGTGTAGAGAGAAGGCAGCAGCTTCGACCTAAACGCTAAAATAGAAAGAGTTAGAAGAGAGAGATCGAGAAAGAAATAGAATAAATACCTTTATATCACAGTGAGGAACGGTGAAGAAACAACGGCTACTGTGAACGAGAAAACAACAAAGCTTCGATCTTAAAATGATAAAAATAAAAAAAATAGCAAAAAAATAATAGCTACTGTGACCGAAGATTTCTTACTTCGACAGGGAACGAGAAGGAGAACATGAAATTTGAAAATAGGGAGAAATAAAACTGATAATAAAAATATGAGTGGGCTTTTAAATTCTTAAAGATATTTTTATTTTAAAAAATTTAATTAATAATAATAGAGTCTAAAATTTATTTTTTTTGAATTAAGGTCTAAAATTTATTAATATTTTATTGGAGAATATTTATATGATTAATTAAAAAAAAAAGAGATATTTAAAAAAAGAAAAGAAAATAGAAATGGATGGTGTAAATTCGTCTTTTTAAAATCAATTACAATCATTAACAGTTGGTCCAACGCACCCTCCTCAATCTAAATCCTCGCATAGCATACGACGGCCTCTCACACCATCTTCATCACCAACGCGTTTCTTCCCATCATCTTCAAATTGCCTGTAACCATCACCATCATCGCCAGCCCAGCTTGCTGACCATCATCGCCAACCTACTAACCCAGCTTGCTCACAGTGAGGTCGGCATCGCCAACCTAGCAAAAAAGGAGCCGCAATCGCCATACCAGACCGTCATTGCCGCTGGTAGAGCTTGACTCCTGGTATATTCTCTTTTTGTTTTATTTATTTGATCTTAGTTTTAATTTTATTATTAGTGAATGCTCTTATGTGTTTGAAAACAGAACTAAGTGGTTGTGTTTGGGAGATTACATGAATAATATATGATGTGCCAGTCTCATTCTATGTTTTTTTTTCTCTAGCTCTTCCTCTTCAATTCTTACTTTCAGATTTTAATGTTTATGACATAAATCTTTTTGGCTGTACACATTTGAAACTTTAATCTCAACTGTCAACTGCGTAGTAGTAGAAGGTGAGTATGGTTATGGTTGCCTGACGAATGGGTAACTTTTATGCACTGTTATGCTTTTTCAGTTAGGTTTAATTTTAACTAACAATAGGATAAAGTTATGCCAAAAAGAATCCCTATACAACAAAAAATCTATAAGTATAATTTTTTAATCCAGTGCTAATCAATTAATTAAATTGATAACTTTATAAAATTCCAAGACAACAAAAAAATATTAATTTTAATTTTAATTTTAATTTTAAATATAATCTAGTGCTAATCAATTAATTAAATTGATAACTCTATAAAAAAATCTTAAGGTAAAAGAACTTGATATTCAAGGATAGCACTACTTGGAAGACCTTACCAAGTTATATATATTCTAGGTTGTTAATATTTTATCACATGACAAGCTAGCTCATACATTCACCCTGAGTTATGCATGCCGAAGGAGTCTTGAGGAAACTACAACCTAAGTATTCTATCCATATTGATAATTTTAAGTGTAATCTATAACCACAATCAAATTCTCAATAGTGGGAGGCCTAGGTTTTAGTACTTGAAGCACAACTTCGTGCTGCCATCCAACTGTTTCTTTAAATTGAGGTATGTCCTGTCAGCAGTTAGAGCTTTATTATATTCATAAACTTTAGCTCCCCATCCTTCTTCTTGTTCTTGGTTATATGAGCAATAATAAATATCAACAACAAACCAAGCAAAACACTCCTAGAATACATTGATATAAACTTGGAAGAGCTCAAAATGATGTAAAATTATTAACATGACACTTGGAGAAAGAAAAAGAATGCTAACTGGCCATGGTTGTCTTTGGATTTAAAGGGGCCAAATTGATAACAGTCTTAGATTGCTGATTCTTATGTGGTTTCTTAGAATGAGAAGCCAAGCTTCTAGCTTTGAAAAGTGCTTAGTCAAAGCCTTAAGATTCCATCCTAATCATTTTCATCATCAAGATCCTCTAGCCAGTTAGTTTTTGAAATTGAAACAGGTGAGGTTGCAGAGATCACTTCTTGAGAACTTGTATATATGACTCTTTCATTATCCAACTTTTGAAGGCAAACTATATGCCAGCTGCAATTCATCATCAGGAATATAAAAGACAACATAATTGTCCATTTGAATCATCAAAAATTTAAAAGACAACATAAGTGTCCATTTGAGTAAGTAGCATTTTAAACCAAGATGGATTTGAATTTACATTCAAAGTGAAAAATCATATATAAAAAAATTAGATATTCAATTGGAGTTGAAAGAGACATTTAAAGACCTTAGCGGAGAAGAAAACATATATTGCATGCTCAAACTATGTATTTATATATTCTTGAAAAGACTAAAACATAAAGAATGTAAAAAACCTGAGCAACAAGATGGATCCTTCTTTCACAAGAACCACAATTGAGCAAATTGGGTGTTAAGCTTTCTTGAGGAAAAGGTGTAAAAGAAAAAGAAATTATACAAAAAAGGTAGAAAAAGCATTACAAGAAAGAAATTAGAAAATAATTTGTTCAGTTGTTACAAGAAGTCCACTAATTTTTGTTGTATAATGATCTGCTGGCTCATGATTATCATTAGCCCAAGGCCAAGGCAAACCCAGTTGCCCTCAATCTGCCATTTTAATTATACTGCTATAATACACCATATTAGAGTTTGACATGGCACCTTATGTCCCCTTTAATGACGTGGAGGCTAGTTTCACGTCATGTATGGAACAACGATCCATATGGAAATCGTCATTTGATAATTTTATATTAGGAATTAGAAGTTTGGGATGACTGTGTGGAAAGTATTTAACTTGAATGGGAATCTAATTTACCCGTTCATTTCCAATCCTAATAAATTTTATACTTTGACTTTCATTTGAATTAACAATTTCAATATCCTGTGAAAGTTTTTTTTTTTTTGCAATTCATTAATGTATTTACTACTGTTAGCACAACAAAACTGGTCATCATAAAATCAGAATGAAGAGTATTTTTCGCAAAACCAAAATACTTTTCTCATTTTTTGGAACTTGCAAAGCATAAAAAAACCAAACTTTCGGTTGTTTTCACTTCTTAGAGACTCTAATATGGTGTTTTCTATTGTAACAGTCTAATTAAAATGGTCGGTCTAGGCCAACTAGGGTTGCCTGGCCCTTGGGCTGATGATAATTGTGAGCCAGCTGATCATTATACAACAAAAATTGGTGGACTTCCTGTGAGTAACACTAACTAAATTATTTTCTACTTTCTTTCTTGGAAATTTTTTCTACTTTTTGTATAATTTCTATCTTTTTTTATTTTTGCCCCTTTAAACAGGACTGGCCTTTTCCTCAAGAGGGCTTAACAACTAATTGGCTAAACTGTGGTTCTTGTGGAAGAAAGCTCTGTCTTGTTGCTCAGGTTTTTTACATTCTTGAGATTGGCATTATCTTTTAGTTTTTTCAAGAATATATATATAGTTTGAGTATGCAATATGTGTTTTTTTCCCATCTCTCTTACATAGGTTTATGCTCCAATTTCTACTGGAAACTTAAAGATTGAAGATCGTCTTGTTTTGATTTTTGGGTGTATGATGCCAGAATGTGGGAGTTCTCCACAAAGGTCTTTAAATGTCTCTTTAAACTCGAATCGTAATAGTTGATTTTTTATATGATTTTTCATTTTAATGTAAATTAAAATCCATCTTGGTTTGAAATGCTACTTAGTCAAATAGACCCTTATGTTGTCTTTTACATTTTTGATGATTAATCATAGCTGGCGTGCTGTTCGCCTTCAGAAATTGGATAATGAAAGGCAATTATCTACAAGTTCTCAAGAACTGGTCTCTGTCACCACGCCTATTTCAGTTTCAAAAACCAACTGGCTGGAGGATCTTGATGATGAAAATGATGAGGACATGGATCTTGAGGCTTTGAGTAAAGCACTTTCCGAAGCTGGAAGTTTGGTGTCTCATCCTAAGAGAACACGTAAGAATCAACAATCTGAGATTGTTGTCAATTTGGCTCCTTTAAATCCAATGACAACCATGGTAGACATGGACTCACCAGGTACCATTTTTTTTTCTTTTCTTTCTCCAAGTGTCATGTTAACAATTTTTACATCATTTTGAGCTTCTTCTAAGTTTATATCAATGGATTTTACGAGTCTTTTTAAATTTTTTTTTATTATTTATGTTTTTTGTTCGTACTTAGACTCTTTATTCTTGCTTATATAACAGGCTGTTGGACCTTTTATAAGATCTTTCTGAATTTTAGCATTGTTCAAATCGTCATCTAATTATTTCCTCGTATTTTTCCCAAGTGATAAATTTATGGTTACTGTGTTAATTAGTTTTTTGATTGGTTATTTTATTTGGTAATTGCAGTGGTTCCATGTTTTTACATTTATACTCGGGAAGAACCATTCTCTACAGATGTTACTTCTTTGTGCTTGAACTACTCCATTCTTTCCATTGAGGAGAAACAAATTGATGAAGATGATAAAAAACAAGCATGGGGAGCTGAAATTTATGAATATGATAAGGCTCTAACTGCTGACAGGACATACCTCAAGTTCAAGAAACAGTTGGATGCTAACCCGGAACAATGCTTCAGGTACTGGAGAAGGTCTCGTGTAATGGAGAATTTGATTGTGGTGATAGCTTACTCTTATAATTATGGTTAACACTTGGTAGGGCTCCTTAAACATACATAACTCACGGTAGATGCCTGAGTTAGCTTGTCTTATGATAAGATATTAAAAATCTAGAATACATAGAACTTGGGTTTCCTAGTAGTGCTGTCTTTGAAAACTTGCATCGATTTATCTTTGACTGCTTCCTTTTCCATGTTTCTATTAATTTCAATGTAGATAATCAATATTAGCAGGCTACTTGGATCTGTGTGTCCTGCTTGAGAGTGGCGTCAAGTTCTTTTATCTTATCATATTTTTTATAAAGTTATCAATTCAATTTATTGGTTGACACTGGAGTAGATTTGAAATTAAACTTATAGATTTTTTGTTATATTGGGATTTTTTTTGGCATAATTTTATCCTAGTTTTAAGAGCAGCAGTTCCATTTTCATTCTGAATTGTTCCAAATGCTTGGAATGGGGACTCACTTGATTGAAAGTTTCCCAATTAAGCTGCTGAGACCTTTTCATCTTTCCTTGAAATATATGTCTAATACTTCTAAATGAATTATCATATGGATGCCAGACCATTTAGAATAATGGAACTGTAAAGATAGATGTGGGTTGGACATGTACTGACATTGGATGCTGTTGCACAGGTCTCACACAGTGTTTTAATTTGTGGAGTATATTTTTGATGCTGAATCAATTTTATTTACTTTTAATTTATACCTTGGTCTGTAACTTAGCAGAGGGATAAATAGCAACCAAACTCACAATTACCGAATAATATATAAAAAGAGGGAAGAAATTGTAGAAATAGAGCAGATAGGGATAGAGACGGGAAAGAATAGAGACAGAGAGAGCAAGAAGAGGGCTAGGAGAGAAAATCAGTGAATATTCTTTAGACTAGACTGAAAATTCCATACGTGCAAGCCTAATCATATATGAATTGCTAACTAGCTCCAATACGAAAATATATTCCCTTAATCAGCACATTCCTTGGTCAGGTGGTTACAACCACAACCACTTTGTCCCTTTCCATAGCTCATCCTCACCTCACAGCCTTCAATTACATCCTTAGCCATGGTCAATTGCTTGATTACTCCCTTCTTCTTCCTCTTGTATGTTACGTGGTCTTGGCATTGAGCTCTTGACCCCAGTTGCTACCTGCAGAGATACTTGTTGAGCCAGTCCCAGCTTTAGCATTCTAATTAGTGTTAATTATTATTAGTACCAGAAAATTTTACTTGATTTATATCTTGTGGTAAATAAAGAGGTATCTAATCTAGCATTTAGATTTATCAATTTCGTTTCCAGTTTGAAGTCATTCGGAGTTTATATTTTACATACTTCTCTGGCTTTTAAAGTCATGCATTTCAATACAATTTTTTTTCGTATTTTGTGTGATTTTTATTTATATGCACATGTGCTTGAGAATAGACTCTTATTTTCTGTTTACGTGTAATTGCTTCTTTTTTTTTTTCAATCAAAAGAAGTTTTTTCAGCCAAATGTTTTTATTGTGCTGTGCCTGCTAAAGGTGCCCTTTTTTCTTCACCCTTGTGTAGATTATTATTGACTATTTGTTGGTTCCTGATTGATGTATACATTTTCTTGTTTCAGAACAAATCCTTTTTTTTTTCATTATCACGGGTTTTTGACGCCTCTCTACTCAGGTACTTGTACGGAGGTAAGCCTCTACTAGCAACAACAGAGGTAGGAGACCCTGGAATATGCATGCTCTGTGGTGGTTCAAGGCATTATGAGATGCAGCTGATGCCCCCATTAATATATTTTCTACAAGATGCTGCTGATGATTGTCAAAAGCATGCACTGGAGAATTGGGACTGGATGACACTCCTTGTTTTCACTTGCTCCAAGGTAAATTTTCAATGTGTTTGCTCTGATAGTAGTTCTGCTCTTAAAGCTAGTAACAGATAAAGCTTTGGCTTTGTTATAATGACAAGAGTAGTTATTAGGTAGGACAGGAGCGTGTTCCCACCTTAATGTGAGTAGAGCACCAACCTAATAATTTTCCTGATGGACACTGGCTTTTGATGCAGTAGGCTGCCCTTGGGTTAATTTCATCCATGGGTGATTATTAATTTTGCCGTGGCCACTTAAATTTAATTTTTCACATAAAAGTTACTTGATTTTAGTTTTTGTTTCAGTAAGATCAGAGGTTAATATATGGCAGGATTTCTAATGTAGTGGCCGAGTAATTTAGTCCTTTGGTCCATTTTAATTGTACAATTGTTTAAAAAAAAGATCTTATCGGATTACCTCAAAAATTCTAGCAAAAATTGATTATAGTATTTGGCAATAGACTTTATAGAGAACCAATTAAAAATGAGTAATTTCTATGCAACAAATTGAAATTAGGTTGCTATGCTTAAATGTAGTAATAATTTTGTTTAACCTGGGATGAATTTGAACCAGTGAATCCCGGAGGGTCTCATCCAATAGTTTAGTTGAAGAGTTTGTTGAAAAGGAAAGAGGTGGGGTTGGGACATTCAGTTCTTATGCTCAGGAGTATAAGAAAATTAATAAAAGAGATCCGTGAATGAAAAAGAAAAGGGTTTGTCTGCATAAGAGATTTTAACAAGTAATATTCTGATGGACAGTTTACTGGGATTGCCTGCCTTTACTTTCTATAATCAATTAATATATAGAATGTAAAGCGTGACATTTGTTGGTTCGTGCACCACCAGTTGGTTGTTCCAATAGTATAGAATAATTGAGATATAATTATATGCAGGGGAAGCTTTATAATGGCTCTTTTTTATGTTTCTGTAACTTCATACTCATGAATCCCAGCTGGATTAGCCTTAAAGTCGGGTTTAGTGATAACTGTAAATCTAAAAACTTATATGCATGATTCTCATGTTCAATTGTTATTTGCAGAGTTGTTCCAATCCATCTGATAAAGAAAGAGCCTGTAATGAGGGCTGGACTGTGGCAGAAGAGGCGGTTGTTGTACAATTTGAGAAACCCTTGCATGAGTCGGCGCATCTTGACTATTTCTCATGATCTGCAACATCACTTTCTTAAAAGAAATCAAAGATGGATTCAGAACAAAAGTTTATGAATTATTTTTCTTCAACACATACAAATGTTGTCAAATATTAGCGTGATGGATCGGTGTCTGGGTTGTTTAGGTATTATAATGGTTTTGCTTGTAGATTTTGTTGCTCTATAGAATAGTTCCATAGAAATGCAATGAAAGGCTGAAGGAGTTTTGTTAGAGTTCAATTGTAAACAAAGGTAGGGAAAATTGAAGACTCGTTTGAATAAAAATTTTGGAATTTTTTACTTTAAAAAACATTCGTTATGGAACCTACTTTGCTTGCCTATTTATAGTTGAAATTGAATGGGTCAATGGTTTAAATGTTAGTGGTCAACTGCTTGATACGAATCAGAATTTACAGGTCTTGGACTTCTTCAAATAGACTTCCAATTTCAAGTCTGCCATGATCGAGATTCCAAGTTCTAATATTGTTGCTCGAGTTAAGACAAGTTGTGTCTGCAACCCGTTGCAGAAAAGTAAACAGTCCATATATTCATCCATGCCATAATAAGTCCTTGTCTTTGACAATTAAAGGGTCGACATCTCTCATTCGATAGAAGAATTCAAGATCTCCGTTAGTCCCTCTAATATAAGGAATTTGGCAAAAGAGATAATAAAAAAAGGCCTCAAGCTCTTCAACATAATTTTAAAAAAAAAACCCCTCTAATATAAGGAATTTGGCAAAAGAGAATAAAAAAGGCCTCAAGCTCTTCAACATAATTAAAAAAAAAGGACTAAAACTCTTCAACGTCCAATTGCCAAGCCGTAAAGTTTTTACAATCTGACTATGAAAATATAAAGCATAATATTTAAAGCACGAAGTTCGAATTTTTTTTTTTGTTTTCAAAAAAGCACTATTTTGTTTGAAATTATTAGAAATATATCAAATTCAAGATCATAACTATTTCATTCTCTAATCACCATTCCTTTTCTATATGGCAAACTCAACAATAATTACCTGAGAGATCTGTAGACAGCCTCATTATCAAGGCAGAAACCTATGAAGGCTTAAGTTTCCTCTCCGGCTTGCACCTAATAATGGACTCTCCCTTCCATTTGGAGTTGGCAAGGCCATCGTGCCATAATCCACAAGCCATTACACTAGTTCCTTTCCCATAACTGTTGAATTTATGTCTAATATGTATTCTCACTTTGCAACAATATCACAGTAGCATTACAAAATCATGATTCCATTTTCATGTATATGCCATTTGTTATGATCAGACTTAAGATTCAGATAGCTATTAAAACAACTAGACATCAACAGATCAAGAATCCTCATCTAGATATTGATACAGCTAGACAATATTGTGTTGGTGAGGCCATTACTCGAATTTCTTGATTAACGACAGGTCATTCAACATTTTTTCGATTGCCTCATCATCATGAGCACGTCCTTTTGTCTGCAGACAAAACTATTCCATTTATTAAGTGCTGTAACAAGAACTGAATATGGATATGATAAAAAACGCTTCCATTTGTTTCTTGCTCAGATGATGATACAATAACAAGTCAAAAAAAATGGTAAATGGTTAATTTCACCGTCAAAGAACATAAAAAAGATGATTACTTTTCTACATAGAACACAATTCCAGAGAAGCAGATCATATGGTTGTTCCTCAGTTACTAGCAACTGCACAAGCATGGATACATATTGCATCTTATATTTATTTTATTTGTTCCCTTAAATGTCTAATACTAATAATACCATTAATCAGAAAAAATTGATGTACTCAAAGAAGGAAGGTCAGTAATTTTGAAAAAGTTAATACCTTGATTGAGGGCACCATGGCAATAGCTTCCTCTACTGTTTCAGGGCAAAGGTTGCCAAGAACACATAGCTGCACAAAAAGCGGCAAAAGGTTAATGATTTTAACTCCCAAACCAACGGTATCAGTTAAGTGGGTGGCACATTACCTCATATTCAGCCAGCTGGTATTGACTAAGAATTCTGGAAATTGGTTAAGCTTCACACTAATAATGCAAGGTATATGGAATTTGATTTTTACAGAAAAAAAATAACCCATATACATGAATTGTCAAAACAACCCCCACAATGGCCCCCTCCATCCTCTTTCTTTTTCACAAATAATTTAGTTCTACACAAACACCCATCCCAATCCCTTTCATTTTTGTAAAAACCAATTTCCATTTTATTTGATCTGCCACTTAAAAAACAAATGAAATTGTTTATTTTAGATGCAACAATGAGCTTTTTAATATTTATATAATTATTTAACATTTACAAATTGAAATCTTTGATAGACTGCAGAACAATGCATGAAAAACAAAACAACTAAAATATTCACGCTCAAATTTTAAAAACTTTGGTGATAGATGTTGTTGCAACGGCAAATTTATTATGTTAGAAAAGGTAGAGAGATAACGAAAAGAGCATTTATTGTTCAAAAAGATAATCTAGCTAAAAATTTGTTGCAGTATTATTATCATTTCATGTTAATAGATACTCTCGAACTTGTCTGACAGCGTCAGGATTTTTATAGCGGCTAAAGCGCTTCACATACTGCAGCGACTTCTCAAATACCCTGTAAAACAAACAACCAATTTTTAGCCTCATTGGAAAGAGAAATATTGTTTTAACAAATCCAAATTTGTGCTGGGTCTTTTTATACCATCTATCTTCACTGGCTTGCTTATACTAACTTTAAGGACATAGTGACGTAGAAAGAAAACAACACATGGAAGCCTCACCTACCTTGAGGAATTATGAATAACTAGGGAACATTACTATTAGTCAGTTTAATGTTGAGACTGGAAAATGTTTTTTCAAAATGAATCCTTTAAGTTGGCATTTGGTTCGAATTTTAGAATTGGAATCGGAATGAAACATAATTGAAATCGGAATGAATATATATTCTTTTTGTTTGGTTCATACGATTCCTTTTGAAGCTGTTTATATTATAATAGGACCAAAATTAGAATCAATGGCAACCATATGCAAACATATATCTATTTCAAGAGATTTTATTTTGACAAATCCAATATTATACAAAAATGTCATCATAAATTACTAAAATGCATAAATCTTTCAATTTATTTAAGTCTTCCTAAAAATAAAGATTGGTTTAATTATATAAAAAAAATTAAATTTCTTTTATTTGAAAATTTTAGAGATATTAGAAAAACTGCAAAAAAATTATTACATTTTATTTTAAAAATCCAAAAAAATATCTTAATTGTGTTCAACTCAACAAAACCTTAGATCCAAGTTAATTGGGATTGACTATATGGATTCTCTTTTTCCACTTAGCGATTTAAAGCTACATATTTTGAGAAATGTAAAGGCGTAAGATCATTCTGAGTCATTTTTATCCAAGTTAGTTTAAACCTATCTCTGTCTCTCCTAGATATATCTATTTTAACTTATTCAGTTTTTTTGAATGGAGCATCACTAGATATTCGTTTCACCGTTAATTTAATTTTGTTGAACAATTAAATATATTTTATTTAAAAAATTCATAGATATTATAATTAGAAAAAATGACAAAAAAATCATATTGATTATATTTATTTTAAAATTCTATTCAATATTTTTAAGAAAAAAAGAAAAATCAAATCTATTTCATTTAAAAAATTTCAAAAATATTCATAATTAGAAAAAAGATCAAATTAATTATATTTATTTTATTCAAAACAAATGAATTTTTTTTCTATTCTATTCTAAAAAAAGTTTTTTATTTTAATTTTTTATTCCAGTGAGGAATCAAAATTATCTAACACATGAATGGTGGGGAATGATTAATTCAATTTCCTGAGGTAATGAGATTCCTATTGTCAAAGAAGTAGGCACCAACCATTTTTTGTCAAAAATGAAGGTGCCTAATTAAGGGGATTGTAAAAAATGGAGGTGCCTTAAAGTAAAAAATGGAGGTGCCTAATTTATTGACTAATTTCACCAAGCCATGTTTTTTGAAGCCTATATAAACCCATCCACTTCATTTGGAAGATACAACTTAAAATTGAAAAAGTAAAGAGAAGAGAGTGTCTTTGAGAGAATTTTGTGAGGAAAAATTCTTGTTCATAATTGAGTGAGGGTTGTGAGTGCTTGTAAACACATTATATTTTCTCCTTAATAGAAGTCTGCAGCAGCTCCGGAGACGTAGGCATAATTGGCCGAACTCCGTTATCAAATTCTGTATTATTATTCCGCATTTATTTTCGCTCTCTTACTAATCTGGTCTAAGGGAATAGAGTGGTAATCACCTCAATTTCCCAACAACTGGTATCAAAGCTTTAGGTGATAAATTCTGTCAATTTTTGCAAATGTTACTATTCACATGAATAGTAAATTTCATGAATAGTGAAATTCTGTCGGCAGTTCCGATTTATCGACAAAGGTGTCCTAGTATACGGTGGTTTGCAGAAACAGTCAGAAACGATCCAAAGGAGTCCAGATTCGAGTGGGAGCGATGGCTGCAGATGAAGGAAAAGTGAGAATTGAAAAGTTCGACGGTGCGGACTTTGGCTTCTGGAAGATGCAGATTGAAGATTATCTGTACCAGAAAAAGCTATATCAACCTCTCTCAGGAATAAAGCCAGAAGACATGAAGGATGAAGAATGGAATCTTCTCAACAGACAAGCCCTTGGAGTTATTCGATTGACATTATCTCGAAATGTTGCTTTCAACATAGCCAAAGAAAAGACCACAACAGGTCTTATGGCGGCTCTCTCCAACATGTATGAAAAGTCATCGGCCTCAAACAAAGTTCATTTGATAAAGCGGTTATTCAATTTGCAAATGGCAGAAGGGGCATCAGTGGCCCAACATCTGAATGAATTCAACAAAATCACAACCCAGTTGAGTTCAGTAGAAATTGAATTCGATGCTGAAATTCGGGCTTTGATTCTCTTATCATCTCTACCAGATAGTTGGAATGCTACCGTTACAGCGGTCAGCAGCTCATCGGGAAAAACCAAATTGAAATTCGATGATGTTCGGGATCTGGTGTTGAGTGAAGAAATTCGACGAAGAGAATTGGGTGAAGCATCAACCTCTTCGGCTTTACACACAGAATCTAGAGGGAGAACTTTAGAAAAAAGTTCATATCGTAGCAGATCAAAATCTAGAAGAGACAAATCTAGATCGGGGAAGAAAGATTTCAAGTGTTATAACTGCGGCAAGAAGGGTCATTTTAAGAAAGATTGCCGAGCACCAAAGAAAGATAGCGGTGCATAGGGATCTGCAAATGTGACCGAGGAAGCAGGTGATGCCATGATTCTAAGTGTCAACAGTCCAATTGAATCATGGATTTTAGATTCTGGGGCATCTTTTCACGCTACCCCATGCCAAGAAATCATGGAGAACTACGTCAGTGGTGATTTCGGGAAGGTTCATCTAGCTGATGATGAAACTTTAAAGATCGTAGGAAAAGGGAACGCCCGATTAAAGTTGTCAAATGGGAATACCTGGAAGCTGCAAGGTGTGAGACATATTCCTGGTCTTAAAAGGAATTTGCTCTCTGTAGGAAAACTTGATGAAGATGGTTATGGTACAACCTTCAAAAGCGGTGAATGGAAGATTACCAAAGGAGCACTCGTCATTGCCCGTGGTAAGAAGACTGGCACTCTCTATGTAACCTCAAACTTAGAGAATGTTATTTCAGTAGCAGATGCAGATGAAAAATCAAACCTATGGCACCAAAGGATTGGCCATATGAGCGAGAAAGGGATGAAGACGCTTTTGTCAAAAGGAAAATTGCAGGAACTGAAAAGTATCGATGTCGGCCTATGTGAAGATTGTATCTTTGGAAAACAAAAGAAGGTCAGTTTTTCAAAAATTGGCAAGACACCCAAGGCAGAAAAATTAGAGTTGGTCCATACCGATGTATGGGGACCGTCTCCAATTTCATCTCTTGCAGGCTCATTGTATTACGTCACATTCATTGACGATTCAACAAGAAAGGTATGGGTGTATTTTCTGAAGAAGAAATCAGAAGTCTTTGATATATTCAGAAAATGGAAGGCCATGGTAGAAAATGAAACTGGTTTGAAAGTCAAGCGATTAAGGTCTGACAATGGAGGAGAGTACAGAGATAGAAGATTCAGAGAATTTTGCGCAAACAGCGGAATCAAGATGGAGAAAACAGTTCCTATGACACCGCAGCAGAATGGTGTCGCTGAACGCATGAACAGAACTCTAAATGAACGTGCCAGAAGTATGAGGATACACGCTGACTTGCCCAAGAATTTATGGGCTGAAGCTGTAAACACCGCGGCCTACCTGATTAACCGTGGGCCTTCAGTACCTTTAGATGGTGAAATACCAGAGGAAGCATGGAGCAAAAAAGAGGTAAACCTTTCACATTTAAGAGTGTTTGGTTGTATCTCTTACATACATATAGATTCTGCTGGAAGAAGTAAATTGGATGCCAAGTCAAACAAATGTGTCTTTGTTGGATATGTGGTGATGAGTTCGGTTGCCGATTTTGGGATTATGGAAATCACAAGATCATTAGAAGCCGGGATGTCATATTCAATGAGAATGTGATGTACAAAGACAAATTAAATGCAGAATCAAATAGCTCCAAGATAGATGTTGAAAATAAGGAATTTGCTGAGTTCGAGAATATTTCTGGAAATGATGTTCAGAATAGTCCTGAAGTAGAGGAGCCAAGCACGCCGGAATTGAGGTGCTCCTCCAGAATTACAAGACCAATCCAACGTTACTCGCCTTCTTTGCATTACTTGTTGCTGACAGACAATGGTGAACCAGAGTGCTACGATGAAGCAATACAAGTTGAGGATTCAATCAAGTAGGAGTCTGCCATGAAAGATGAAATGGACTCACTCATGTCAAATCATACATGGGAATTAGCTGAACTACCACAAGGCAAGAAAGCACTCCACAACAAGTGGATTTATAGGATCAAAGAAGAGCATGATGGAAGTAAACGATACAAAACAAGATTGGTTGTAAAAGGTTTTCAACAAAAGGAAGGTATTGACTATACTAAAATTTTCTCTCCAGTCGTGAAGCTTACGACAATCAGACTGGTATTGAAAATTGTAGCCGCAGAAAATTTACATCTTGAACAATTAGATGTAAAGACAGCATTCCTTCATGGAGATTTGGAGGAAGAGATCTGGAGGAAGAGATCTACATGAAGCAACCAGAAGGCTTCATTAAGGCAGACAAGAAAAATCTAGTGTGCAAGTTGAAGAAGAGTTTATATGGTCTGAAACAAGCTCCTAGACAGTGGTACAGAAAGTTTGATAGTTTTATGAGCAGCAGCGGTTTCACAAGATGCCAAGCAGATCATTGTTGCTACATCAAGAAGTTTGACAATAACTTTATTATTTTATTGTTATATGTCGATGATATGCTCGTTGCAGGTTCAGACATGCAAGAGATTAAAAATTTAAAGCAGGAATTGTCAAAACAGTTTGCAATGAAATATCTGGGTGCTGCAAAGCAGATTCTTGGAATGAGGATCAAGAGAGACATGAAGTCGGGGACTTTGATGTTATCACAGGCTGAGTACATAACCAAAGTACTAGCCAGATTCAACATGCAAGATGCTAAACCAGTAAGCACACCTTTAGGTGTTCATTTCAGACTCTCCAAAGAACAGTCACCGAAGACGGAAGAGGAACGTGCACACATGACGAAGGTGCCATATGCCTCAGCAATTGGGAGTTTGATGTATGCCATGGTTTGTACCAGACCAGATATTGCTCAAGCAGTGAGAGTTGTTAGCAGGTACATGAATAATCCAGGCAAGGCACACTGGGAAGCAGTCAAATGGATTCTCAGATATCTTCGAGGTACCACAGATAAGGCGCTTTGTTTTAAAAATGGAGATACGACACTAGCAGGCTATGTGGATGCTGACTTAGCTGGAAATGTTGACGTTAGAAAGAGCACTACAGGGTATGTCTATACTTTAGGAGGTACCGCAGTGAGCTGGGTCTCTCAATTACAGAAGATAGTTGCTCTCTCCACAACTGAATCGGAATATGTCGCTGTCACGGAAGCCAGCAAAGAAATGGTTTGGCTCCAAGGCTTCTTGGAGGAGTTGGGTAAGAAGCAAGAAAACAATATCTTGCATTGTGACAGTCAGAGTGCCATACATCTAGCGAAGAATCCGTCTTTTCATGCCAGAACGAAGCACATACAGTTGCGGTATCACTTTATCAGGTCACTTCTGGAAGATGGGATTTTGAAACTTGAGAAGATTAGTGGAACTCAAAATTCGGCAGATATGTTGACGAAGACGGTGACTATTGATAAACTGAAGCTGAGCTTCAGTTGGCCTACACTAGTATCAAGGTCGTAGAAGAGTTGTTGCATTGATCAAGGTGTGAAGACAGATTGAAATCAGTCTTTAAGTGGGAGATTGTCAAAGAAGTAGGCACCAACCATTTTTTGTCAAAAATGAAGGTGCCTAATTAAGGGGATTGTCAAAAATGGAGGTGTCTAATTTAGAACATTGTCAAAAGTGGAGGTGCCTAAATTTGGGGAATTGTTAAAGTAAAAAATGGAGGTGCCTAATTTAGGACATTGTCAAAAGTGGAGGTGCCTAAATTTGGGGAATTGTTAAAGTCAAAAATGGAGATGCCTAATTTATTGACTAATTTCACCAACCCATGTTTTTTGAAACCTATATAAACCCATCCACTTCATTTGGAAGACACAACTTAAAATTGAAGAAGTAAAGAGAAGAGAGTGTCTTTGAGAGAATTTTGTGAAGAAAAATTCTTGTTCATAATTGAGTGAGGGTTGTAAGTATTTATAAACACATTGTATTTTCTCCTTAATAGAAGTCTGCAGCAGCTCCGGAGACGTAGGCATAATTGGCCGAACTCCGTTATCAAATTCTGTGTTATTATTCCGCATTTATTTTCGCTCTCTTACTAATCTGGTCTAAGGGAATAGAGTGGTAATCACCTCAATTTCCCAACACCTATTATCTTATCTATTCTATTTGATTCAACCAAACTACAACAATAAGAATAATTCATTCTCATTTCAATTCACACAACCAAACACTGCCTAAGAGTTTACAGAAAAAGAGTTTAATTTTTGTTCAACTATTTTAAAATTTTTAATGGCTAAAACTTGTTAAATTTACCTAAAAAACAATAGTATCTTTCCAAATAGCAATTCTAACAATGATAAAAAAAAACAATCTCTACAAACATATTGAAGATTATCAATCAAGATAACTACAACATGAACAAATCCATGGCTACTAATATCATTTTTCTGAGGAGCCTATATTTTGCAGGGTCACTAATTACTCTTCATTTAACTCTCATCTGAATTTATGTAATTCATCATTCATAGAAACTGGAAACTGAGGCTGTCAATACAGGTTAACCCTAAAAGATTCAGCTACTTTGTTAGAAAAAGTTGCCACCCAACAATACAAATAAACAAATAGAGAACAATGATTTAGCAAACTTGAAAACCCTGCAACAAGTTACTACCAAACAAAATCAATCAGCTAGACTTAAGCCAAAGTCATCACTGAAACTGTACGTGATACATAAACAGTGAAAATCAAGACAGGAAACAATTATATTACTTACTGAGAGACTTGGTGCATTGGATCATCAGCCATCTGCTGAAGCTGCTCATATTTATGTTCAAGAATTAATGCTACTTCACAATTCATTAAGCACTTGGCCTTCAAAAATTCTAACCGGAGGAAAAAAAATCATCATATGGGTTTTATGCTCGAGTAAATCAAATCTCAGATATCAAGAAACAAACAAACTCAATACTTGAAGAGCAAAAAGTGACTATTCCAGCAATATGAGTGCGCAAAATAAATATTCTATTTAATTTAATTTGAAGTAATATACTTCAACACTTCCTACACCAAGAGCATATCAAAATCCGATGTATCGTTTCTCATGTATATTCAACACACACCATTAACAAGAAAGTATAATTAGCTCAATTGACACCATTGTTAATTGCACAAAGAGATTGGATTGCTGTTGTCTAAATACCATTTAAACCCGAGGAGAATAGTTCAGGGTTATCAAATACAAACCAAATACACATAAAATGTATGACATTTATTCCATCAGATAAATCTTTCTAGGTTAAATCCAAGGTAGGGGACTCACAATTTTCCTAAAAGTTTTTTTGTAATCCCTAATTTTCCCAATTATCAAATTCTTATTTTCCCTTTCAAAATTTTTCCCTTCAAAATATAATTAGTTTTGGACATAATTTACAATTTAAAAAAATTGGGTGCCCTTACCATCTCCAATTTTGAGCTCAGCAGCATTTTCTTCCTCTTCTCCAGACATCTAAACAGAGAAAGGCCAACAGCTTATCTTAAACAATTGATTCAGTTCAAGCAAGCAAAACACAAATTCCAAATTCACGAAATATTAGGTTAAAACTCAAAATAAAACAAGCAAAACACATCTAAATCCTAAAATATTCAGATTGCAAAGTTAAGTACGATGTTTAAATTCGTCACTTCCCAAATAAAGATTTTTTTTTTATTTTGGTTGGAAAAGGAGAAATTAATTGAAAACGAATGATGGAATAATCAAAACAACAAGAGAAGAAACATTTCTGATCAAACCCACATCAGGAATTAAAAAAAAAAAAACACATACACACACACAGAGAGTTTAAATTTGTTGGTCTAAATAGAACGTACCTCAATCAAAAAGATTCACAAATAGACTACTTTCTTCTTCTGCTCGCATCCTTTATATTTGATGTCTGCAAAACTTGCCTAAATTAAAGAGGAAATTACATCTTATGCCTTTATTTGTACTTTTTTTTTTCAATTTTACGCCCTCTTGTTTTTTTATTTTTCAATTATACCTCATTAATATTTTAATTTTATTTTTGTTGCAGCTTTTTTCCAGTTTCACGGCATAAGTTATGTTCTCCACGCTAAGTCACGTTCTGTCCGTTAGTTTTAATCATCGACTAATTTTGTTTTTCATTTTTTATTTCATTTTTTTTTGGTGATTCAAACTCTCATTTTGCTCTTAATTTACTCTCTTATTCTAATCTTTCTTTTTCATTTTTTTGGATTTAATCTTTTGTTTCTCTATTTATTTTGATTTTCTCATTCGTTTAGCTTTTTAGTTGAAATTATTTGGATTTTTTTGGAGTTCATATCATTTTAGGGTTTTAACTCGGCATTCTTCTAGTTCTTTGAAGAAATCAAATTCTTAAATTCTTAGGCCTCTAAAATGTCATGTAATTTTTGAGAAATCAAAAAAGAAAAGTGTTGTTGGTGATAAAAAAGATATTTCTATGATTAATGAAGTTTCTTCTAAAGTTGTTAAAGCAGTTGTTTTGAAGGGATTGTTATTTGTTATAGTTTTTATATTGTTTTTTGTTGTTATTTAATAAAATAAAATATAATTTTTTTGTATGTGCTGTGTATTTATTTTAGATTTATTGTTGATTGTTTTATTTTTATTTTTTAAATTTTGGATTTTTTATTTTTTGATGTTTTCTTTTTTATTTGTTGTTTATGTATTTTTTTTTGTTACATTGTTGTTGTTTTCTATTTTTTTTAAAAAAAAAATTGATGTTTTGTTGTTCTTTTGTTTTTATATGCTTTTTTGTTTATTTTTGTTTGTTTTTATGAATTTTTTTTATATGTTTTGTTGATTTTCTTTAGATGTTTTGTTTTTGTGTAGATGTTTTATGTTTTTTTTTTTGTAGATGTTATGTGTTTTTTGTATTTTCTAATGTATAGTTATTATTATTTTTTTTTTTTGTAGAAGTTAAAGTCTAAACATGGTGGTGGTAGAATTGCATCACATATTGGTTATGAAATTATTAAAAATGTTGAGAAGAAATTGACTAAATTTCAACTTGATTTGTTTTGGAAAACTCCTTTTGGGTTTATTCTTGATATTCCTGAGTTTAAATTTCAGTCTCAACTTATTCACTTGAAAGAGATTAAACAAGATAATGATTGTGAGTTTTAGTTTGATATTAATGGTTTTAAATTGCGATTTGGTATTCAGGAGTTTGCTCTTTTATCTGGTTTGAAATGTGTTGGGGAGCGCAATAGATTACAGTTTAGTCAGAATGAGAATTATTTGCTTTCTAGTTATTTTGATGGTCCTAGGATGATTGATAAAGTGTTGTTGAGGAGTTGTTTTTGGATGAAGATTTTAAATCTGATAATGATGCTTCTTGCATTGCATTTTTATATGTTTTGCATTTGTTCTTTTTGTCATCACCGAAGGAAAAGCGAGTTCAATTTGAAGATTTTAATCTTGTTGGTAGTTTAAGTTTTTGTAATTATCCTTATGGTTTGGATATTTTTAAGGTTACAATGACTAGCTTGAAGTAGAGGTCCAATGCTGATTCAAATACTTGTTATCGTTTGATTGGTTTTCCTCTTATTCTTTAGTTTTGGTTTTATGAATGTTGTTTGTATGCTTTTGGTAAGTTGGCTTTACATTATGAAGATAAAATTCTAAGGATTCTTAATTGGGGTTGTTATGGCACTCATACATTCAAGTATCTTAATGTTTCTTTTTTTTTTTTTCTGAATCTGCTTCAAAGGTATTCTCTTTTTTTATTATTATTTTATTTTTGTTTCATTTTTTGTTTTGTATTTTAATTCATTTTCTTTGTTTTTGTAGTTGGGTTTAAAAAATTTATATCCTACTGCAGATGAGTTTGAAAAATTGGAATTAGACTCTTTTTTTTTTGTTAAAGGTGATGCTGGGAAGGTTATTAGTGAAAATGGAGAAGTTTTTACTTTTGATTCTACCGTTGGTGCTAGTGCAAAAATGGTAAGGATGGTGATAGAACAAATGATTTTGAATCTACACCATTGAAAGGAGTTAGTTCATCTGTTAAGATTGATGTTGGAAAGTCTGAAGTTGATGTTGGAATGAAAAAATCTTTCAGTCATGACTCAGCTAGTATTGATAAGGTTTTTAAGGAGGTGAATGCAGTTTCTGTTAAGCAAGATAAACATCGGAAAGATTTCGATAAACTTCATAAAGATTCCAATTTTATGAAAGTATATTTGGATAAGAAAGTTAATGATGTTTTTGAAGTTTTACATGATATTCGTAATAAGTTTGTCTCTTCTGAAGATTTAAATAAAAAGGCTTGTTTCCATTACTTATATGTTTTTACTTTGTTTTTTAAATCTTTTTTCTATTTTTGTTTAATTTTTTTTATTAATTTTTTAGGTTGATTTTGGTGATGATAAAGTTAAAAAAAATGATGATATAATTGATATTGAAATTGATGAAGATGTGTGTGAGGTTTTTCTTTTATTTTTAATATTTTATTTTTTAAATATTTTTTTGTTTATATACTTTTTTTTTTAATTTGTTTTCTTTTTTTTTTTGTTTAAGGGAGAAATATTGGACATGGTACTGAGAGTGATGATGTTGCTAGTTTTGAAAGTGATGGTGGAAATGTTGACTCTATGGATGTAAATATGACTAAAGTGGATGAGCTTGTAAAATTTGATAATGTTTTTGAAGATGATATTGGTAAACATGATGTTGTTGATAATGAGAGTACTGATATTAGAATGAATGTTGTTGTAGATGACATTAGTAAGGATGATGTTGGGAAACCATATTTATCTCAGGTTTTATTTTCTTCTAAGTCTGGCTCTTTTTATGGGGATTTTAATGTTAATTTTTTTGGTTAAAGTTGATTCTGTTGTTGAAATGTTATTACATGCTAAGGTTGTTGTTTTTATTATTTAAATTTCTTTTTATTTTATTTTTTATTTTTATTTTTATTTGTTTGTAATTTTATGTCAACAGTAGAAGAATGAAAGGTCATTAAAAGATGTCGATTGTTCTGCTTCTGCGGTTTTTTTTTTTGAAATCTAGTCAGGTATGTTTATTTTCTTTTTATTTATTGTATTTATTATATTTTTTTAATGTGTTTGAGATATATTATATATGTGTATGTATTTTTGTTATATGTTGTTGTGAACCTCGGTTTCCACCCGAAAAAGATTCGGGTGAACGTTCACTTGTTGTTAGGAGTCGCCACTCAATTTTTTCTGTTCAAAGGGAAAAACTAAGAAAACCCTTGTTTGACTCCAATTAATGCATCCAATATAAAGGTTTCTGATCTACGAACCCAAGGAGGATTCGGGGACTATGTCATGTATTTGATTAACTTGCCAAAAAGAAACAAATTTAAAAGAGATGAAGAAAAGAAGCCAAGCAGATTGTTAGTAAATTGTGGACTTGCTATTTGGGGTGAATCCCAAATATGCCTACATACTCTCGTTTTTATGAGAGATCAAAGCCCATGTAGTTCGGAAAAGCCTATTTAAAGGCAATGATGCATCATGCATGTGTGTGTATGCTTCGTACATTGTCGGGCTTTTTGCCAAAATTGTGAGATTTTGAGCACTTAGTGCCAATTTTGATAAAATTTGGATACTTAGTATCAAAAGAATGCAATTTAGGCTCCGTGCCAAAAATATTAATTGATTCGTGGCTTCATGCCGAAATGTAGATTGATTAATTAATTAGGCCTTAGACCTAAAAGGATTAAGTCTTTGACCGAAAAGAAATTGAGAAGAAGATGTAATATTTAGGACATGCTTGGATTGACAAGTGACAAATTAGGATACTACCTTGTTTAGGATTCTCCCACTTCGTAGTTCAAGATCTCGTTTCTCGGACCTTGGATTCAATTTTGATTAATTCCTACAGCACACGGTTAGGTTTATGCAAATAAAAGTCCAATGAAAATTCTTAATCGTGTGTAAACAGAGAATTCGTCAGCATGAGGCCCGGGATTCGAATAGCCAACCCCTTTTTTGAAAATTTAACAGCATTTTATAGACAAAATTTGGACTGGATTGCGGTCGGACCGGCGTTGTCAGCAGAAAAATGGGAAAAATCAACGCCGGCGGTCGGACTGCAGCGGTTGGCGGTCGAACTGCCTGCTCCGGCGGTCGGACCATCGATTCAGGCGGTCGGACCTCCGGTTCCGGCGGTCGGCCCAAAACGGCATGAAAATTCACACGTTTTTCGTTCAAACTGATTTTCCGGGAGCTACGAACCTCCAAAAATTATTCCAAGACAATATCCGTGATCCTTGCGTCGCTCCGAACATTTCAAGTACCATGAAGACATACTTTCGGTGAAGTTTACCATGGACCTCCAGTCCGGCTCGGTTGTCTGCAATATGAGAAAATCGGCTTTCCGAGCCTCAAAATTCAAGTATTCACAATTGCCCCCCACTGGGGACCATAAAAATGATTTATGGGATCCAGTGGCCTTCTGAAGAGCGAATTTTGAGCGAGGGGTAAAAGACCCGCCTTTTGGCATTTCTGGATTGCTTGCAACACTTCTGATTTTTCTCTGATTGTATTCTGACTTTTCTGTACCTGCACTTTTGTTTAGCACAAACAGTACATATGTATGCATGATGTCCCCTTTTATTTTCATAAAGGTATTTATTTGCTTCTTTACAACCATTGCATGCACAACTGGACCAAGAGCCTCCATAATGTTGAAAGGATCAACATGGAAAAATATGGATTGAAAGCTGTTGCCAGCCTTAGAGGTGTAGCTGAGGATTGGGATTTCTTGCATGCTTGTATCAGATTTTGGGATCCCCAAGCTCACTTTTTCAGATTTAGTGCCCGGATGGAGGAGATGTGTCCTCTTTTTGAGGAATTCTGCTCAATTATTTGATGTGACCCAAATGCCCCTCTTGTAAGGCATGAGGTTCAAGTTGGCTATGTGGGGTCTTTTCAGAGGCTTTTCAACTTTACAAGGCCTCAAGCTCAAGCTATGATTGTGGATGGGAATAAGGCGATGCTGCTTCCTTTGATTGATGCATTCCTGACTGCTAATTTTGAAGATGAGATCCAACTGAAGCATAGGATGCGAGCTTTTGTCTTCTGCCTGTTAGCTGCGTGTCTTTTCCTGTTGGGCTTACTATTGCTGCCCCTATTATTCCCGGAGTTACTCGAGCTATTCTTCAAACTTGGGTTAGGAACCATCAGATGATCAGACCTTTTGCAGAACCTTCCCTTGTCAAGCCTACTCCAAAGTATAGGACTTGATTTATAGCTGAAGTTTGGCCAATTGAAAAGCCAAGGAGGCATGCATGGCTGCAGGAGTTGGAGGGAGAGGATGTGGTTCCTCTTAACGAGGGGAAGATAGATGTTGCAGAGAGTTCCGGAACTAAGGAAGATACCGAAGACTCTGCCCCACGTAGGAGACGTAGGATTTAGATCCTAGGGTTGACTCTATTGTCTGCTTTTTTGGATTGCTTTTACCTTTTTGGTTCGTTGGATGTTTAGGACCTATGGTTTGACTCTTTTCATGGAATGAATGACTCTTTTTGGAATGAATGACTCTTTCATTTGCTTTCCAAGCATTATCTACTTTACTTACTTGCTCTAATTTTTGCCTAAGTCGTCCTTTCGGATTTTCAACTTAGCGAGCTCTTACCCATTCTTGCCTAAGCCGCCCTTTGCGGGTTTTCGACTTAGCGGGCCCCACTATTGCCTAAGCCGTCCTTTGTGGGTTTTCGACTTAGCGGGATTTTTCTTTCTTTTTTTTGTCATCATTTTTTTTTGTTGGCAAAAGAAAAATGAATAAATGATTTTTATTAAAATTTAGACCGTGCTCAAGGAGAGCTGCCTACATATCTCGAATTAGTTTGCGAGAATCAAGTCTAATGTAGTTCCTTACAATGCATGATTACACATAATATTTCTTTAATTGATCCAGATTGCATGGGTTTGTGAACTCCAAACCATCCAAATCAGACAAGATGACGGCTCCGCCAGAAAGTATTTTCTTTACAATGTAGGGTCCAGCCCAAAGAGGACGAAACTTCCCACGAGGATCTGTAACAGGTGTTCTGATCTCTTTCAGAACCAAACAACCTTCTTCCAACTTTCGATCTTTGACCTTTTTGTTGAAATGTCTGGCCATTCGCCTCTGATACCCTTGAATCCGATGTAGAGCTTGAAGTCTTTTTTCATCCAAACCCAACAACTGATGGTGATAATTGCTAATCCATTCAGCTTCATTTATCTGACTTTCTTGAATTATCCTCGCCGATTGAACTTCCAGTTCAATGGGGGAGTACTGCTTCCATTCCGTACACCAATGAATATGGGGTTGCCCCAGTAGGAGTTCTAATCGATGTTCTATATCCCCACAAGGCCAGTGGTAATTTCTCATGCCAACCCCTATGTTCCTTGATCATTTTTTGTATGATCACCTTTATAGACTTATTTGCTGCTTCTACAGCTCCATTTATTTGAGGTCTATAAGGAGAGGACTTATGATGTTGGACCTTCTTATCCTTCAAAAGTTTAGCAAATTCTGCTTGGAAATGAGTTCCATTATCAGTGATAATCTCGAATGGTGTTCCGTACTGACAAAGGATGTTGGTTCGGACAAACTGTGCTGCCTTTTTGGCGTCTAATTCTGCATAGGAAGCTGGCTCAACCCACTTTGTGAAGTAATCCACCGCTACCAAGATAAACTGATGTCCATTCGAGGCTTTTGGATGTATTTTGCCAATTATATCTATTCCCCAAGTAGCGAAGGGCCATGGAGAGGTGATTGGATTCAGAGCAACAGGAGGTTGCTTCTGTAGCTTAGCAAATATCTGGCACTGATGGCATTCTTGCACAAATGCCACACAGTCTGTATTCATGGTGGACCAATAATATCCTAAATTGGCTATTTTTCGAGCCAAGGCGATCCCATACATATGCGGTCTTGATTCGTCACCATGTACCATTTCCATTATCCGCTTAGCCTCTGCTTCATTCACACACCTTAGGTGCATTCCATTCCAACTTCTTTTGTAGAGGATATCTCCATTAAGAATGTAACCTGTGGCTAGCTGCCTTATTGCTCTCTGATCAACCCTTGATGATTCCTCCGGATAACTTCCATCCTTGAGATAACTCTTGATATCCTAGAACCATGGTTTACCATCGGCCAAATGCATTATGTGGGCAGGTTGCTTCTGAAGCTGAACTTTCAATGGATGAATGGCTTTCCCCTCTTTGATATTGATCATGGAAGCTAAAGTAGCCAGGGCATCAGCAAACTGATTCTTTGCTCTTGGGAGATATTCGAAGGACAGATCATTGAATTGTTGTGCCAAATGATCAAGGCGTTGTAGGTAAGGAACCAAACGCTCTTCTCTTATTTTCCATTTCCTTAAAGCTTGTGATACTATTAAAATAGAATCACCATAGACCTTTAGGTTCTTAATCCCCAATCCCAGGGCGGCTTCCAGCCCATTGATGCAAGCTTCATATTCCGCTTCATTGTTTGTGCAGCTAAAGTCAAGTTTAACTGCAAAGGGAATGTATTCTCCACAAGGAGTTTTGAACACAATCCCAATTCCATTTCCATGATAATTGGATGCCCCATCAAAATACATCTCCCAAACACTTCTTTCCACATTCAAGAGGTCTTCATCAGGGAAATTCATTTCTCGCAGCTCATCTTTTACGGGTAATTCTGCTAACTGGTCAGCTATTGCCCCACCTTTCACAGCTTTCCTCTGAATGAATTTTAAGTCAAAAGCTGCCAACGTTGACACCCACTTTGCCATTTTGCTGTCCAAAACAGGCCTCTCCATAAGGAATTTCAAGGGACTCTGTTCTGCGATGATACAAGTAGTGTAAGAAGACAAGTATTGTTGTAACTTTGTGCAAGCCCAATACAATGCAATCTTGTTATACTTTAACTCATAGTCTAGCATCCTTTTGCTGAGGTAGTAAATTGCATTTTCCACCTTTGTACCTTCGGCCTCTTGAGCTAGCATTGCACCCATGGCTTCATCTTTTACAGACAAATACAAGAGCAGAGGTTTTCCTATTCTGGGAGGTTGAAGAATTGGTGGACTTAACAAGTATTCTTTAATCTTGTCGAAGGCCTTCCGGCAGTCTTCATTCCAATCTTGTGAAGCACCTTTCCTTAGTAGCTTAAAGATAGGACCACAAGTCTCTGCCAACTGCGATATGAATCGACTGATATACTGTAATCTACCTAGGAGGTCTTGAATTTCCTTTTCTGTTCTTGGTGGAGGCATTTTCAAAATAGCCTTTGACTTTGCTGGATCAACTTCTATCCCTTTCTTGCTGACCAAATATCCCAAAAATAAGCCTGATGTTGCACCAAAGAGGCACTTTGCAGGATTAAGCTTCAAATTGTACTTGCGAAGTCTAAGGAAGAACTTCTCAAGTGCTTCAACGTGCTCTTCTGGAGATTTTGACTTAACAATCATATCGTCAACGTACACTTCTACTTCTTTGTGAATCATGTCATGAAAGATTATTGTCGCCATCCTCTGATAGGTAGCCCCTGCATTTATCAATCCAAAAGGCATAACCCTATAACAGAAAGTGCCCCATTCTGTAATGAAAGCTATCTTTTCTTTATCCAGTGGATGCACCATGATCTGATTGTACCCAACTGCAAGGTCAGTCATGGAAACCATCATATGCCCAGCCATCCTGTCTATTAGCAAATCGATATGTGGTAGTGGAAAATCATCCTTGGGACAAGCCTTATTCAAATCTCTATAGTCATCACACATCCTGACCTTTCCGTCTTTCTTCGGGACCGGCACGATGTTTACTAACCAGGAAGGGTAGACAATAGGTTCTATGAACTTATTGTCTAGTTGCTTGGCAATCTCATCTTTAATTTTCAAAGACCATTCTGGCTTCATTCTTCTCAACTTCTGCTTAACCGGCTTTGCATCGGGGTATAGCGGAATCTTATGAACTGCTATTGCTGGGTCTATTCCCGTGACATCACTTGTCTTCCACATGAAGCAGTCAACATTTCTTCTGATGCACTCAACAACATGTTCCTTATTCATACAATCATATGCAATGTATGTATATTCATTTTCTTTGCCAATTATTATCTTTTCATTCATTTCTTTTATTTCATTTATTTCATTTTTGCTAGATAATACTTGGAAAGCAAAAGACACAGGGTAACCAGGATCTTGAACATTTTCATTAATAATGGCGGAGTCATCCTCCAGAGTTACATTACATTCGAGATCAGGGTTTTCTATTCCTGAAGCTAAGGAAGACTCAGAACTAGACTCTGACTCGGTGTTTGACTTAAGATTTGACTCAGTACAAGACTCAAGTTCGGGATATAATATAGGACTAGGTTTGACTACAGCTGCTTGTCCCTCCTCAGCTTACCAGTTCATCAGTGGTCCCTCTGTGGTCTTGATCAGCTTCGTGAGGTCCCTTTTGTCTTCGACATTGGTTATCATAGCAACCTCATCAAAGAGACTAGGCTACATGAAATCCTCCACTTGTGAGCCAGTTATAGGTTCTGGTTCTTCTTCCTTTATGGTCAAAAAATCATCGAACATCTCAAAACCCGGTAGCTTCTTTCCAGTCATAGGAGAATAGAATGGCTCCTGGAAACCACAGTAAGGAACTGTTTTCCCAGGTTTGCAGAAGTGACCATTGAGAGTTTTAAAGTAAGGGTGCATTTTGAGGCTTTTTGCCCCCCAAGTCTTCTTTTTCTTCCCATGTTCAAACTCTTCCATCTCCTCGTCTGTGGGTTTGTACCCCAAACCAAAAGTTCCCTTATTCTCAAGTTCTTCCCATGGCCGTGCTATAGATGATTTTCTCCCAGATTTTATCATTTCCATCCCGAGTAGCAGACCTGCCCTCAACATCATTCCAACCAGGCAATTGATTTGGATTCCCCCAAAGTCATATAGGATAAATGGCCCTTTGGGCTTCTCTCTTTCGATGCACTGAACAGTGTCATAATGGAACCCAGTCAAGGCCATAGCAGTTTCACCAGGAACAACCTCAAAGAGAGACTGATCCGTGGTTTTCTTGTTGATTTCACATGTGTTCCCTTTGATAGTGATGATTTTTCCTTCAAAAGGGAACTTAAGTTTTTGATGTAATGAAGATGGTACAACATTATTCTGATGAATCCACGGCCTTCCAAGGAGGAGATTAAAGCTCGTGGGTACATCAATGACCTGGAACGGCACTCCCATTTTCATTGGTCCAATAGCGACTTCCAGAGTAGCAACACCCAAAATTTCTCTTCGAGTGTTATTATATGCTCTAACAATTTGATCAGAAGGTGTAAGATCTGTAGCCTCCAACCCCAGATAGCTTGCTACTTTCAAGGGACATACATTTAAGGCTGACCCATTATCAATGAGAACCATGGGCACAGTCTTTCCCCCAGTTTGTATGGTGATGTATAGAGCATCATTGTGTTTCATGCCATCTTCTGGTAAATCTTCATCAGAAAACCTGATACTCAATGCCTTGGTTGATTGGGTCAAAGTGGCCACCAAAGCTTCTGGGCTTGTGTCTACTGATGTATCAAGTTGACTCAAAGCTTTACTGAGAGCCTGGCGGTGTGGGAATGAGGAAGCAAGGAGCTCCCAAATTGACACCTTAGCTTGAGTTTGTTTAAGTTGAGTGAGGACTGGGTCTTCCTTTGGTTCTGGCGTCTTCTTATAGGGGTGATTTGAGGTTATAGGGGCTTTCCCCAAGTCAAGTGGTTGATATTGCCTTCCACTTCTTGTCAGAGCATCGACCTCTTCAGCGAGGTCATTCAGATCCAGCACACATATTTCATTCATTTCCAAGAGAAGTTTGAAAGGATCAAACAACTCTTCTTCCACAGTGATGGCGTGGATGGAATGATTGGGCAAAGGGTTAGTATTAATGTTTGGTCGACTCCTGAGAGGAATGATGTCACCACTATCCACCAAATCCTGGATGCGGGTTTTCAGAGTCCAGCAAGCATCTGTCCTATGCCCTTTTCCTTGATGGTATTCACAGTACTCATTGGCCTTATAATTGGAGGGTAATGGGTTTGGAGGAGGTCTCGGGTCCAAAGGCTTTAAGTACTTTCATTCCACAGCCTTTTTAAACACTAGATGAAGGGGCATCCCAAGGTCGGTATATTGCCTTCTTGGCTGATTTCTCTGCCCAAGATTGCCCACACGTAAAGGATTCGCAGAGGCAATATTGGCCACTTCATTGACCTTGCTTGAGGAAGCAGCTTAGCCCTGTTTCTTATACTTTGAAGCAGCTCCCTCATCTACTATCTTACCCAATTGTATCAAGTCTTCTACCTTAGTTGCAGTCGCAATGAGCGATTTGAAAGTAGGTAGGTATTGGGTTTGCAGTTGAACTTGATATGTAGGCCTTAAATTCCTGATTATAATATCAATCTGCTCCTGTTCTGAAGGGCGATTGATCATTTGAGCAGCCTTCGCCCTCCATCTCGTAAAGAACGAGGAGAAGGGTTCATTGTTATTTTGTTTGGTAGTCTCAAGCTCCCTTCTAGTGACATCTACATCAATATTGTAGTGGTATTGAGTGTTAAATGCATTGCAGATGTCTTCCCAGGTCTTAATCTTGGCACGGTCCAGGCTTACAAACCATTTAAGGGCAGCACCAGTCAAGGATTGTTGAAAGAGTTGAGCAAAGAGCTCGTCATTTAAACCCCAAGGGCTTAAGGCCCCCACATACATCTTCAGGTGAGTTTTAGGGCAAGTAGTCCCATCAAATCTGTCCATCCCAGGCATCTTGAATTTTGGAGGCAATCTAGCTTGGGGAAACAAGGATAAGGAATCCATGTCTACCACCTCTTTATGAGTTTTCATGGCAGTGATTGACCTCTCAAGCAATTCAAGTTTCTTTTTCAGTTCATCAGTTTCAGTAGCATTCTTAGAGGGTGGATCCTCCAAATTGATGACAGGGGTATTATTCTGAGCAATCATGGGGGTACTAGTTTGCCCCACAATAGGTTCTTTCCCTAAATTTCCGGAAGTAGTAGCTGTCTTTGGTGCCCCTCCCAATTCGGCCAAGATGGCTACCCTTTGGGCAGCCAAAGCTTCATCAATTCTTTCTTGCATCCTAGCTTCAAATTCCTTAACTTGTCCATCTAGCAAGGCCTTAATCTGTTCAATAGTAGCCATTTTAGTAATTGGAGTAGTTGGTGAAGTTGGGATAGTAGGACTTGTGGGTGATTGAACAGTTGGAGTTGGTGTAGCTTGTGTAGGTGAAGGCACATGGATAGTGGGTACTTGCAAAGGTTAAGGGTAAAGGATCAGGGTAGTGTATAGGGTAGGAAGACTCTTGGTCCATTTGCACATGTCAAAAGGTTTTCCCCAAAATAATGTTGTTATGTTGCATGAATGCACCTCGTCACATCATAATTCATTTTAATGGAATGTGGCACTATCATTGGGTATATACAACCTAAGGAAGGGTTCTATTGTTATATGAAAAATAGAGAATAGGCTTATAATAGGGACCCTTGAGTCTTGAGTAAGATATACCTAACCACATGTGAAACAAAGAGTTTCGCGTGGGTCCAACAGTACGTTTACTCATGGGCCACTCCAAAAGGATTGGAATGGTTTGCGACAACAGGGAGGACGCTTTGGCTGTCCACCGGCATAATCAAGGAGATCTGCCCATCAGCGCTACTTGCTATCCAGACTCAGAATTTTGAACAGAAAGAGAAGAAATTCATTTGAAAATAATTTTTTATGCAATGGAGGAAAATGATTCCCCCATATAATGCAAGAGAAAAAGATTCTCTAAATGACAAAACAAATGCACAATTAATCAAACAAGGGTCCATCAAAGGAAAAAGATTCCTTTTGTGAATTTTATTTCGATATCCTTAAAGAAAGGATATATATTGCTAAGGTACCCTGCAAAACAAATAAAAGTACCCTAAAGAAGGGTAGATTAATCAAATAAGCAATAGTAGTCCACTAGAATCCCATAAATCATTTTTATGGTCCCAAGTGGAGTCGCCAAATTGTGAACCTCGGTTTCCACCCGAAAAGGATTCGGGTGAACGTTCACTTGTTGTTAGGAGTCGCCACTCAGTTTTTTCTGTTCAAAGGGAAAAACTAAGAAAACCCTTGTTTGACTCCAATTAATGCATCCAATGTAAAGGTTTATGATCTACGAACCCAAGGAGGATTCGGGGACTATGTCATGTATTTGATTAACTTGCCAAAATGAAACAAATTTAAAAGAGATGAAGAAAAGAAGCCAAGCAGATTGTTAGTAAATTGTGGACTTGCTATTTGGGGTGAATCCCAAATATGCCTACATACTCTCGTTTTTATGAGAGATCAAAGCCCATGTAGTTCGGAAAAGCCTATTTAAAGGCAATGATGCATTATGCATGTGTGTGTGTATGCTTCATGCATTGTCGGGCTTGTTGCCAAAATTGTGAGATTTTGAGCACTTAGTGCCAATTTTGATAAAATTTGGATACTTAGTATCAAAAGAATGCAATTTAGGCTCCGTGCCAAAAATATTAATTGATTCGTGGCTTCATGCCGAAATGTAGATTGATTAATTAATTAGGCCTTAGACCTAAAAGGATTAAGTCTTTGACCGAAAAGAAATTGAGAAGAAGATGTAATATTTAGGACATGCTTGGATTGACAAGTGACAAATTAAGATACTACCTTGTTTAGGATTCTCCCACTTCGTAGTTCTAGATCTCATTTCTCGGACCTTGGATTCGATTTTGATTAATTCCTACAGCACACGGTTAGGTTTATGCAAATAAAAGTCCAATGAAAATTCTTAATCGTGTGTAAACAGAGAATTCGTTAGCATGAGACCCGGGATTCGAATAGCCAACCCCTTTTTTGAAAATTTAACAGCATTTTATAGACAAAATTCGGACTGGATTGCGGTCGGACCGCCGTGGTCAGCGGTCGGACCGACGTTGTCAGCCGGAAAATGGGAAAAAGTCAACGCCGGCGGTCGGACCGCCGGTTCAGGTGGTTGGCGGTCGAATTGCCGGCTCCGGCGGTCGGACCACTGCGGTTGGCGGTCGGATCGCAGCGGTTGGCGGTCGGATCAAAACGGCACGAAAATTCACACGTTTTTCGTTCAAATTGATTTTTCGGGAGCTACGGACCTCCAAAAATTATTCCGAGACAATATCCGTGATCCTTGCGTCGCTTCGGACATTTCAAGTACCATGAAGACATACTTTCGGTGAAGTTTACCGTGGACCTCCGGTCTGGCTCGGTTGTTTGCAATCTGAGAAAATCGGCTTTCTAAGCCTCAAAATTCGAGTATTCACAGTTGTATGGATGTGTTTTAAATGTTACATTTGTTTGTTTAGCTGTTATGATATTTTATATGCTTTATTTGTTATTGATATTTTTTAGATGTATTGTGTATTATTTTTTTTGAGGTATTGTAGATGTATTATATATGTGATATAGATGTATTGTATATGTATTGTGTTTTATTTTTTGTTATTTTGCATATGAGTTGTTGATGTTTTGTATATGTATTGATTTTTTTTATTTATTCTTTTGTCATTTTTTAGGTTAATGATGGTGTATCCAATCCTATAATTGACTCTGTTGGTGGTGATGAGAATGTAAAGTCTGTTTTTGATGAAAATCTTGTAGTTGATGATATTGCTGAAGCAATGGATGATGTTATGCATATCTCTTGTCAACCTCCTGTTATTGGTAGTGCTATTCCTATTAAAACTCTTAGTCTTTTCAAGAGAGATGTTAAACCCTCTGGTGTTTTGAAGTCTGCTTTTCTAAATCCTGGAGATGTTAAGGAGAAGAGTGATGAGGTAGTTAAAGCAGATATTTTTATCTTGAACAAGGATTTGCTGGGGGATGTTGACTATCAATTGCAATATGAGTTTGATATCTGGGTTGGTAAAAGGCTGAAGACTAAGAAGAATAAGTTAATATTTATTTTTTTCAAATATTATTTATTTTTTTAACTTATTTTTTAATTTTTTTTATTTTTTGCAGGAAATATATTTATAGTAAAAAGGAAAGTGAATTTGAACCGTCATTTGATTTTGGAGTTACTTCTATTAAAAAAAAAGTTTTTTTCATGACTTGCTATATGTTGGGCATGAACTATCTTGCTCTATAAGTTTTTTTTTTGGATTTATGTTTTATGTTTTATTTCTTTCCTTATTCTTTGTTCTGATTTTTTTTATTTTATTGCAGCATTTGGATGTGTTGTTTTATTATTTAAGCAAGAAGGGTATATATGATAGAGTTTGAGTGTGAAGTTTACCAGTGGTGATATTTTGTGTAGTCAAACTTTGTTGATTGGTTATGAAAAACTTAGTGGTGAAGATTTTAATTTTTCAAAATTTGAATATCATGAATTGGTTATGGATCATGTTCTTGGATATGGGATTATCTGTAATATTGCTTGGGTTGATGTTGATCATGTGTTTATTCCTATTCATGTTAATAGCTAGCAATATTGGGTTCTTGGAAGATTGAGTTTTAAGGATAGGTGCATTTTTGTATATAATTCACTTAGGGATAAAAGGAAAGATGAAGAGGTTGAGGATGTTGTTAAGGCATTTAGTATAATTTTGTTTCATTACATTTTTAAGTTTGGTGTTGTAAGTGGGAAGGATTATGTTGATGATGTTTCTGGTGCATATGCTTCAAAGAATCCTTTAGATCCTTTAGAGATTGTGATAGTTGATGGTGTTCCAACCCAAAATAATAGGTATTGTTTTAATGATGTGTATTGTTTTTTTTTATTTGTAGGTTGTTGTTACGTTGTTTTTTCAAATTTTTTTAAATTTGTTAGAATACTTTATAATATGTTTTAATTGAACTGTTGGTTTTTGTTTGATATTAATATTTTTTATTTTATATACAGTTTTTATTATCTCGTGTCAAAATATTTTTTTATCATGTATAAAACAGTTATTGATCATTAACAATTTTTTATTTAATTTTATTTTGTATAATTTATTTAAAAAATTATACTTTTTATGCAAATGTTCTTTTATAGTCTTCTACTTTTATATTAATAATTCATCCAACATCGATTATTCATCTATATAACATCTAAATTTTTTAATATTTTGTATAGTTTATTATTATTTTTAAAATTTAATCATATCATACACCTATTCAATAATTTTTTAATAATATTTATTTAATATTTAATTATTTTATAATTTTTATTTATTACTAGGGCTGTAATCGAGCCGAGCCTAGCCGAGCTTTGGAAAGCTCAAGCTTGGCTCATTATAAAATAATCGAGTTCAAATTCGAACTCGAATCGAGCCCGAGCCGAGCCCGAACTTATATCGAGCCAGCTCATATATCATGTATCTCGAGCTTGAACTCGAGCTTGATTTAAATAAGTTTAACGAACTGAATAAACTTATTTTAATTTTTATTTTTCATTCATTTTTTCTAAATTTTCATAAAAAATATACTAAAATTTATGTTTTTATGAAAAATAAATAATATAATTATATATGAACAAAAATAAAATATTATATTACTATAATTTTATATTTTACTGTAAATTACTAAACTATTTTATATTGTCTATTATTTAATTTAATTACCACATATATCATATATTAATAAATTATATAAATTAAGTTAGTCAAAAAATTGATATATTTACATACATAGTTTAATATATATAAATTAAATTATAAATATTTTTAATCAAATACACTAAATGAGCTAGCTGACGAGCTTAACTCACGAGCTTTTTAAATGAGCTAACTCGCGAGCTAACGAGCCAAGTATTTTATAGCTTGAGCTTAGCTCATTTAATAAATGAGCAGTTCGAGCTCGAGCCTGAACGAGCTTTTACCGAGCCGAGATCCAAGCCGAGCTCGAGTAGCTTGACTCATTTACAGCCCTATTTATTACGACACTTCTAATGCATATATATATATAATACATCTACATATCTAAATCATATTTAAAATACATCTACACATCAATAATATATCTACACATCTACAATATATCTATGATACATCTATAATACATTTAAAATACATCTAAAATATATCTATAACACATAAATAATACATCTACAACATATTAAAATACATCTAAACATATATAGCACAAAAATAATATATCTATAACATATCTGTAATATATCTAAAATATATCTAGAATACATCTAAAATTCATTTAAACATTAATAACACATCTATAATATATATAGAATTTAAAATATCATATTTCTCTATATATCTAAAATACATCTAAACATATATAACAAATAAACAATACATCTAAAACACATCTAAATATATATAACACATAAACAATACATCTACAATACATATATAATGTAACATCTTAAAATTTTTTGAAAATTTCTAATTTTTGGAAAATTTGATAAAATAAATTATACTTTAAAAGGATAAATTAAATTAATAGTTTTAAATGAAAAATGAAGGGATTTTAAATGAAAAAGTGGAATATATATGTGATATATATGAAAAATATGCATAACATATAAAAGTTAATATTTTTAAAAGAAAAGGGTATTTTGGTAATTAAATCTTATAAATTCAAAAATAAATTATTTTTGAATGGAAGAGGGAAATTAGGACTTTTAATTTATTAAAAATAATTAAATAATTAAATATTAAAATATTTTAATATATGTATGTGGTTAAAAAAAAGATGAAAGGAAAAAAAATATAAAAGTCTTCATCTTCTTCTTCTTCTTCTTCAAGGACGTGTTCCATGGGAGCTTGAAGACCAAGGATTTCACTTCTTCCATACTCCATAAATTGAAGAAATTAACAAGTTTCAAGTGAATTTTTGGTGATTTCCACCAAAATTAGTAAGTTTCCATCTCTTTTCTTTGAATTCTTTGGAAATTTGGATTATGTAAGTTTTGAGATTTTGATGTAGTATGTTATAATTATTGAAATTGGTGTGTATGATGTTATTTTGGGTAGTTTACAATGATTCTAAGGTTAGATTGAAGAGATGATGGAGTTTGGTTAAAGAATGGTGAAGAGAGAGTATTTAGGTTATGGATTTTTGGGGTTTTGAAAACATGAACTTTAATTGTGCAAATTAGTTCTAAATGAGTTGTTTTGATTCGTAAACAAGTATTTTAAAGTCAAATATTGGATTTGGTGGTGTTGGGTTGGAGTTTGAGAATGGAAGTGGAGATTTAGGGTTTTGGAAAAGTGAATTTCCAAAGTGGTTGAATTGTGTGATTTTATTTGTTTAAGCATATTGTTTAGTGTTAAAAGTGATGAATATAAGCTTGGAATGAGTAATGGATTGTGTTGGAATGGAAAACCTTCAATGGGGGAAGGTTATGCCATTTTTGAGATTTTGTGTATAAGAGTGTATTTTTATAATGTAAATGATTTAAATGTATTAAAATATGTTTTTAATAATATAAATAAACTTAAAACACTAATTTAATTGTAGGAGAATGGAATTCCAATGTTGAAGTAAGGAAAGGCTAAATTTTTGGAAATTTGTAGGAGTGATGTGTAATTATGGTTTAATGTTGGAAATGCCATTAAATGTGATACTAAATGATTATTGGCTATCACATTTGGTTTAGGCATTGAGGGAGGTTGATTTGGTTCATCCAAGTGGTGAAGGGGAAGTTGGAAAGATTGGATTGAAGGTTATTTTTAGCTTACTTTGGGTTGCTAGTGGAGGTATGTACAAACTTTGAATATAATGTTTATATTTGCATAACATTTGGACTTAACACATTTTAGTTGAAAAATGTGTTAAGCTACTTGGTTCATTGATTGAGTATGAATAATGTGCTATGACATTTGTAATGTCATATATGTGTTAAATGCATTGTGAAAATCTATTAATAATGGCTAAATTGTGTAGAATGAGAAAAATGTATATTATGTGAAAATATCCAAAGTAATTGGGTTATGTGTTGTGAATGCAAAAATGAGATATGTGGTATAATGAAATGAATTGATATTGATAAAAATGAGAAAAGTAAGAAAAATGAGAAAAATGAGAAGTGAAAAATGAGAAAAGTGAGAAAAAAAAAAGTGAAAATAAGGCAATGTGCCTAGATTGAATATGTGACAATGAGAAAGAGATTAATAATGAGAAAAATGAATAAATCGTGTGTCTAGTATGTTATTCAATTTTCAGAGTTCTAGGTTTGGCGGCATGCCTATGATCGCCTACGGGCTATACGCTGGAATGGTGAAAAGACTGGATCGTAAGCCAGGCCAGCTGATAAATATGATGTTTTTGGGGTGAAAGGACTGGGTCGTAAGCCTCAAAAACTGTAGCAGTCTAGCCGGGTTGTGGACCAAGATACTGGGGCCTAAGGGTCTAGCCGGGTAGAGGTCTAAGAGACTGGGGCTATTACATTATCCATGGATATATTGCCTACGGGGCTAGACACATGGTGCCATTACGGACCAAAGCAGTCACTCTGAAATTTGAATAGCATATTAGATCCTTTTTGGGCCCATGCTTGTCTTTGTTTTAATGTGAATTATGAAATATTTGAAAAAGTATAAGAAAGTGGAATGATATGATACCTAAATGCATTGTGCATTGGTATTGCATTGAGTTATATTGTTATTATCAAAGTTTGTATCACTCGGCTTCGGCTTAGCGCAATTGTTTCCATTGCACAGGTGACAGGGTAGACTCAGTTGAGCCAGAGAGTTCTTCTAGACCATATCAGGTCTAGACTTGCAGTTGAGCTTGTTGAGTTGCTATCGATATCAGAAACACTGCCAGCAGAATGTATATATTTTTATGTTATTGTACATTTTGAGTATTATGCATAATATGTTATGTTTTGAATTTTACGTATTGTATATTATACAAAATGTTTGGGTCAATGTATTTAAAATGGGAGAATAAGTGTGTTTTAAATTATATATATATATCTATATATATAAATGTTTGAGAAACTTGGTGAAATTGAGAAGTATGGTTGAGATGGTGATTGGAAATTATTTGGGAGTTTTTCTTTTTGCAGGTTGTATTTTGATAAATTTTGGGAAGTCCAAAATATAGACAAAACTCTGGCGAATTTTTTCCAGAGATTTTTATATATATTATTTATTTTGGGTTCTTATAACAAGTAAAGAATATTTATATTCTATTTAATTTTTATATATTTAGAATTTGAAATTTTAAATTAGAATTGTGAAATTTTTTTATTAAACCGGTCTGTGATATTTTTGTATCGTATATGCGTATTTTACATATGTTGAAAATATGTATTGTACGTATATATGGTGGTATCAGAGCCTAGGTTTGAGGTTCTCGACCTAGGTGGGGTGATAGAGAGAGAAAATGGGAGATTTGAAAAATAGTTTTTAATTGTAATACATGCATTGACACTGGCAGTTTCTGATCTCGGATATAGTATTTTTTGCTTTGTTTGCAGATATAGGTAGTTATGGCATCTCGGCCGCATCAGGCTGCTGAGGGTAGTGCAGAGAGTGTGGCTCCAGATTAGGGTAGAGATGGAGCTAGAGTTGTATCTGCTGGTGAGACATCTGTTTCTGTGCCTTTGAGACCAACAGCTGATGAGGTTCCACCTGGCTGGGTATGGCATATGGTAGAGTTGTTGAGGTGAGCTCCAGTTCAGCAGCCGCCATAGCCATAGTCGCAGCCGCAGTTTCCAGTGAGGCAGTATGATAAACTGAGAAAATATGGAGCTGAGGACTTTGTTGGCACTACAGAACCTGTTGTAGTAGAGCAGTGGCTAGACTGGGTTCAGAGGATATTTATTTAGTTACAGGCTAGTCCAGAAGAGAAGTTTGATTATGCCAGATCTCTTATGCTGAGAGATGCATATGATTGGTGGAAGACAGTTTCACATGCTCTGGATGATCCACCAGTCCTGACCTATGATGATTTTCTACGAAAATTTGAGCAGAAGTATACTCCGAGAGAGTATAAAGATGTAAAGAAGATGGAGTTTCTGAGTCTGAGACAGGATACCAGGACAGTGATCGAGTATGAGATCGAGTATGAGATCGAGTTTATCTGGTTGAGTCACTATGCTGGTGGGATCATTTTTGACGAGTTTGACAGGTGCAGGAGGTTTGAGGAGGGACTGAGACCCTCTACCATGTGCATCATCGCAGGCTCTCGGTATCAGGACTTTTCCCAGTTAGTTGCAGCTGCTAGGAGTGTTGAGAGGGCTCCGAGTCTTGCAGCAGCTGCCAGGGTTGAGGAGACCAGAGTTAGGAGACCCCAGAGTGAGGCATAGTCTTCATCAATGAAGGGATATTTTCAGAGGTTTAGTAGGAATCAGGGGCAATTTGGCAGGTCAGTATAGCAGCAGAGATAGAGACAGAGACTTGCAAGTAAAGAATATTTATATTCTATTTAATTTTTATATATTTAGAATTTAAAATTTTAAATTGGAAATGTGAAAATTTTTTATTAAACCGGTCTGTGATATTTTGTACCGTATATGCATATTTTACATATGCTGAAAATATGTATTGTACGTATATAGGGTATAAGGGTGTTACATACAATATCTCTAAAATACATCTTGAATGCATCTAAAATATATCTAGACTACATCTAAAATTCATTTAAATAATAACACATCCACTATATATATAGAATTTAAAACATCATATTTTTCTATATATCTAAAATACATCTACATATCGATTAGACATAAACCATACATCTAAACAAATATAATACGTATAAAATATATATAAACATTAATAACAATCTATAATATATATAGAATTTAAAATATTATATTTTCCTGTATATATTATCCAATATGAAATATTCAAAAATTCTCATATCATAAATTCATTTTAGCACTGTAAATATTTTTAAATTTCTAATATAGAAAATAATGACTAATTATTTGATTATTTTGGTACATTTCTACATGTTTTTCTGTTATGACCTTGTTGTCCACATATTCCACATTTGTTTTTAGTTTTTGTTTCCCATGCTCGTTTGATTCTTCTCTTTTTTGGCCTACCAACTTTAGCTTTTCCTTCTGGTAGTAACACAACTATATCTGTAATTTCAGTTGGAACATTCCATGTGTTTTTGTTGCCAATTGGGTAAATAATAGCTTGATAAGTATCTACCAATATTTCTTTACTGTAATACCTTGAGCAATACTTGTATGGATCTAGATGCATTTCTACCATTATTACAACCACATGATTGCATGGTATCTCATCAATTTAAAACTTGTTGCAGTTGTATTTTTTTCCTTCAAATTTACTATATATTGTATTTGATTGTCGATAATTTTGAATACCTCATCATTTGATGATTTCACATGTAAACATTGAAAATTTAATTATATAAACATTATTATAACATATTTAATATATTTGATTAAAATTTTTTTCATACCTTGATTTTCAATGATTGTATAATATTTTTTGTTAATAATCCTTCTGCTTTCTTTGTTAATGTTGTGAGCGTTGACATTGCATTATTTCTGTTTTCCATGTCTATTCTTGTACCAAAGATCTCAAATATCCAAGTAGAGTTGTTATTGGAAATTCCCTTGCAGATTTGTTGCTTGCATTTAATGGCTCAGTAATATTTGATGTCATTGACCAACACATGTTGCTTTTTGAATGAAGCCTTTACCATTTTTCATAGTCTATGTTCTGTAGGTATGTGACAATTCTTTCATCAACTTTTTTTTTATCTCTGTCATTTTTTCATCAAAGTCTTCATTTGTGTATGATCTTGCAGCTGCAAAGAACAAGTCTTTTATCTTATTTTGACTTTTTTTGAAATTTATCTTAAGGTTGTTCAGTAAGTGAAAAATGCAGTATCCATGACGTGCTTCAGGATATACATTTTTAACTGCTTTCTAATGCTTTCATGTCGATATGAGACAATGCAAATTCCATTTCTTGATTGTTTTATTAGTTTTTGTTATAAATTTGTGTCTTGTTTATTATGATAATTATTGTTTTATTTAGGTATTTTGTTAGTTTTTATCGGTTTGTTTAGTGTTTCCATTAATTTTGGTAGTTTTAGTTGATTTCAGTGTTTATGTCGTTTTTGATCTAGTTTTTAGTATGTGTTTATGTTTTGTTGGTTAATATTTATTTACTTCTTGTTTTTAGTTTGTTGCAAGTTTTGTTTTAGGTTAAAAAGCCAAGGAACCAAGACTGAAGGAAAAATGGACAGTAGCTGACACAGGTAGAGGACACGGCCAAGTCACTGGCCGTGTCCCATATCAAGCTAAAAGGAAGCCACAAGACACAGAGATGGACACACTCAAGGGACATGGCCAAGTCACTGGCCGTGTCCCTCTAAAGAAGCCCAAACACGGCCAAGTTGCTCCAACTTGGCTGTGTCTCACTTGAATCCAAAGCAAAAGGAAGAAAATCAATCAATAGAAGACACAGGCAAGGGACACGGCCCAGTCACTGGCCGTGTCCCTCCAAAATGATCCAACACTGCCAAGTCACCTCAAACATGGCCGTGTCCCTCCAAAAATGCTCAAACACGGCCAAGTCACCATCAACTTGGCCGTGTCTCACCTAAATCCAAAGCAAAGAAGAGCAATTCTCACAGTAGGTGACACATGCAAGGGACATGGCCAAGTCACTGGCCGTGTCCCTCCAAAATGGTCCAACTTGGTCGTGTCACCATCAACTTGGCCGTGTCTCTCCCTCCAATTCACCTCCAACATGGCCAAGTTCACTCTAACTTGGCCGTGTCACTCATGGATCAATGAAGACGCGCGCAGGTTTCGTATAAATAGTAAAGTTAGGGTTTTTCTTAAGGGGTTGACAATTTTGAGAGCATATTGAGCCGTCAAAGAGATTAGGGTTTTGACAACTTAGTTTTTCTTTGATTTTTGATTACACTTTGTTTTATCTAGCTTAGATTAGATTGTTCTAGCCATTGATACGTCCTTCTTGCAAGATTTGAACAAGAGATTCTTTAGAAGCTTCAAGGAGTTTGTAACTTGGTTTTATACTCGAACTTAATCTCTTTATTTTCATTGAAATTGTATTTATGGATATTATCATGTCTGATTTGATTTCTTTGAATATTAATGAGATGAGTATGTTTGATTGCATTATGAACTAATTTGATCTAGTCTAGGGTTTGTATGGATCTGCTATGATTGTATGAATTGGTTATTCTCTTAGCTAATAATTTCTTTAGCCTTGATTGAATGGAATATTGTTAATATATAATTGATTGGCCACCAATTATGTGTTTTAGGTATTAGATGATGGATTGAGAGATGAAGTCTAATACTGGAACAATTCAATTAAGGACTTAGGTGAATTAGAGATATAACCTATTAAAAAGATTATTTCAATTATAATAAGATTAGTTAAAAAAGGTTTGAATGCGAGAGCTTATTTCCTTGACTCGATTAATTAAGTTGTTTGAGATTTAATCTTTGAAATTAAATTAGTTAAGAGAAATAACCGTTCATACATATAAGTAGTAGAGAAGTGCAAACCCTAAACTTTTCTATCAAGTGAATCAAAACAATCAGCTTAATTTACTTTTATTCGTTTTAAACTTCAATCAATCTTCTTCATTAGTTAGCAATTTAAATTTTCTTCTTTATTTGTTATTCATAATCTGATAATCAATTAGCCACTTTATCTTCCTTGTGAGACGACCTTGGGGCGATCACCTTTGCTACAGCTACCTCGTATACTTGCGAGTGACGCTTTGTGGTAGAGTTAATTCGAGCGCAACATTGATCCAAAAGCAAGTTTAATATTTGAGAAAAACTATTTCCATGAGCTATCATTTTCAGAATCAACTATTGAGAAAGCAAGCGGAAATATTTTACCACCCCCATCTTGTGTTGATGCTGACAATAGTGTTCCACCATATGTACGCTTCAAAAAAGTTCCATCAATAATCATAACAAGTTTGCAATATTTCCATCCTTTAATTGATGTATCTAGTGCCATAAAAAAATATAGGAATGTTCCATTTGGTTTATGTTGTAGTTTAACAAATGAGCCTGGGTTAGTAGCATTTACCTTGTGTAAGAAGCTAGGAATGAGTTGATAAGAAGCATTTGGTTTGCCTCTTATTTTTTCCATTACTTTTTCTTTTGATCTCCATGCCTTCATATATTTCAAGCTCATACCATATTCTTCTTTGATGTCTTTCATTATGTCTGCTGGTGTATATGTCCTTTTGATGTCTTCATATTTGCTCTTGATTTATTTAGCTATGACTGATGATGTTGTTTGTCTTTGATCACTCATTCTAATTTCTAATGGACAATTGTGATTGTTATCAAAATTTGTTATTCTGAATAGTATTGTCTTGCTTACTCTTGCTACTCTCAGGTTCCATTTGCATTGATCATCACAACAAACATCAACATATTCTCTGTTGTATGATTTTTTCACCTTGTATTGGAAGTGATTTCTGATGGCGTATAAATTCAGCACAGTCTTGAATGTCTTTATGTCTTTATAAAATTGATTCTTCTGAATTTTTGTTTCTTTTGTGTTGATGATGATTGTTGATGAATCATTGTCAGCTTCTTCTTCTTCTTCTTCTTCTTCTTCTTTTTCTTCATCATCATCATCATCTTCTTCTTCTTCTTTTCATCCTTCAATCATGCTTTTGCTGATCATACACATTCAACTATATCTTGAATTTTATTTGTATGATATAACTATGTTGAACTTTGTATAGAGCTTGACCTTGAAGATTTTTGATGTTGTAGTTGTAGTGTATGATAGTGTTCTTGTTGCAAAGTGATGCTGAGTGAGTAATTCAATATATTTGCATCCCTCATCTTTATTTGGATGTAGAAATAAGGACTCGTATCATCTTCTATGTTGATTAAAGGGTATCCATTTTTAATTTGGTAATGCATTTGTTTTTTTGAAACTTCTGAGTTGATTTTCAATTGATTGGATACAAGATATACTAGTTCCATATACTTGCATGTAGTTGAAACCATTATTGCTTTAACTTCAAAATCTATATAATTCATGTTTTCATCCCATTTCCCATTGTACTAAATCAATATTGGTATTGTTTCCATTTTTTTTTCCTGTTTTAAGAAAAATTAGATGAAATATTAATGAAAGATCAACAAACACATGCTGTTACTAATCTAAAATACATCAATAGTTTAATTTTTTTCAAAATGGTATTTTTTTTCATGAGTCAACCATAATCATTTTAATGTAGAATATCTATAATATATCTACAATGAATGTCTCTCTTATTATATTAGCGATTGTAATCCATCTGCATAACATCTATATTTCATATATATTACATTTATAATTTTATTTTATTTTTCAAACTGACCTTTTTTCTTTCATGAGTCAACCATCAACAATTTATGTGGAACATCTACAATGCATGCCTATCTTATTATATTAACAATTGTAATCCATCTACATAATATCTATATTTCATCTACAATATGTCTACAGCATTATATTTTTCCAAACTGACCTTTTTTCTTTTAGGAGTTAATCATCAACATTTTTATGTGGTGTCACATCCGCACAACCGCATTTATGCATAGTAGTCATGTGTACAGTGAGAGAAGGGGAAAGGAGAAGATACTTCATGACAATGGCCCCAGATAAGGCTATAGGATCAATGGGACCTAATTGAAAAAAATGAAAAGTTTTGGGGAGGTGACTGTAATTTCTAAAAAGTTTTGGGGAGGTGACTGTAATTTTCAAAAGTTGTACTGGAGGTTCTTAATAGTGCACATAACAGACTCCAAAAATGGAGAGTAGAGAAAAATCGGGTCGCAACGACGCGTAACGATTTTTCCAGAAAACGCCCCGTTAGAGAGAAACAAAGACATGTAGACTAGGGAAATTTTGGTCATTTTAATTAAAATTTATACATGAATCCAAAGTAGAAAATAAACACACGAGTGCATAGAGGACGTCGAGGGGTTGAATATGAAATGATCGACAGTAGAAACGGAGTCCGGGCAAAACCCGAGCAAAGAAAGGACCTAAAGGGAATTTTGTAAAAAGTCAAGGGCTTATTGGTAATTTTTCAAAATGACTTGGAAACCTAAAATAGACTTTAAAAATAGAAAGTAGAGGTCGAGAGGATCAAAATCATATGTGGTTTGCCTCGTGGAACTGTACGGTTTAAAAGTTACGATCGATTAATCGCTGGAGGGTATTTTGGTCTTTCACACCCTAGGCCATAAAATTACAACACAAGGAGGTGGAGGGGCCAAAATATAATTAAAAGAAAGTTTAAGGGCTTGGGTTTTAAATAAATAAAAGAAAGAGACATTTGGCCTAATGAAAATTAGCCATTTAGGGTTTATAAAAAGAAGAAAAGAAAAAGATGTGGACAAATGGCCCTAAGGCATTTATCCAACCCAAAAGTGAACATCATTTCCCCTATATATACATCATAGCAAGAAGAACAAAAAACTGTCTCTCTCACCTCCAAACTTTCGGCCACCATAGGAAGAACACCAAGGAATTCCAAATTTTGTCAAGTTTGATTCAAGTTCAAGGTGAGTTTTAAGGTTTTCAAGTATGTAGAATTCAATTCTAGTATTAATTTTAAGTATTTATATATCTATTGGAAGATTGGAAATTAGGGTTCTTATGGTGGATTTAGGAAAATTTTAAGTAGTGATGATATTAATTAATTAAATGGAAGAATCAAGGTTTCTATGGTTTAATAAGGTTAGATTAAGGTTTAGTTTGAAAAGAAATGGAGGGTAGCTTATTGTTCTAAATTGCTAAGGTTTATGTTTAAGGTTGTGTTCTTGAATATCTTGAAGGAAAAACAAAGATTAAGGAAGGAGAAGAAGGAAAAGCAAAAGGGAATTAAAAGAACAAGGTTTGGTACTTTACCATAAAAGAAATTTTATTTTTCTTACAAACTTTGGTTTATGGAATTTTTGATGTTGATGCTTAAATGTATTGATTGAGTTTAAATTAAATATTTGAGTTATGTTCTTGGTTTCTTATGGCAATTGAGTTGGTTAAATTTAATTTAAACCAAGTGTTTTGAGAAAATTTTTGGCAAGTTGATTTGATGAACTTTAATTAGTTGATTTAAGGTAAACATGCAAAAGTTGTCAAAGGGAAGTGTTTGAATCTTCACTTTATCATTAAAGAAGCCTTCATATTGATTTGAAAAAGAAAAATAAACTATCCCATGTATTTCATATGTTTGGGCCGAAATGGTTCCAAAATGGCAGATTTCTGGACTCTTTTTGTGGCAGCTGTTTGAGGTAGAAAATGAATGAATTTTTCAACAAAATTTTACATGAAGTTAGTCAACATATGAAATAAGTTTCCTGTAAAATTTCAGCCAAAAATAAGATCATTTACCTGGTCAAATGCATGACTGAAACGGACTGAAATTTTGACGAAAATCCAGATTTTACTATTCATTTGGTCATGCCATTTTGCATTGCCGATTTTACGTGCCGTGACACTATTCATTTGGTCAATTTGTGATCTTTTGAGGAATGCTTTGAAATGTTTATATGTTTATTGTGGATGTTAAATATGTGAAAAAGGGCAATGGTTGGACTAAAGAATGTGGTGCGCGGCGTAAATGGCAAAACGCGACGGGAATTAAAATGATTTTTTGAGTCATTCTAAAATGAAGTTTGAGACTTAAATTGAATCGTTTTAACCTTTATGCTCTACTGGGTAGTTGGGAGTGGTAGATAAGGGTATGATGCACTATACTAACCTATGAAGTACTGCTTGATATTGTGATTGAATTGTTATGATCTGAACTCAATGGTGAGGGCCATTGGTTATAACCAGGATGGTGAGGGCCATTCCTGTGATATGATAATGGTGGTGAGGGCCACCTATGTTACAGTGGTGAGAGCCACTGCCTTATCGCTATGGTTCCCTATACTAGTAGAGCCAAAGTCTGGTTATTATTTTTTAAACTACGTAATGCAAAATGAGTTTGAATTATGGTTTTTACATTTGTTGGAAGCATATTTACATTGAATGTACAATAATTTTCATTGGTTTAATGTTGGTTGATTTATGATTTAATTATTTTCATTTATTTCAAATGCTTTCTTGTTTTACTATATTTTCATCGGTAAAGTACCCACTGAGCGACATTGCTCAGCGAGTTAAGTTTTCCTTGACTCGTAGGTTCGGAGCAGTAGCTAACTTTTGGGGAAGCGACGACCAGACCCACAACATCTGAGGGTAGATCTCCTAGTTTCCATTATGAGTTAATTAGTTGTGGCATGTATATGTATATATAAGATTGAGAATTACTATGTTATAATATACGTTAGTAGTATGTAATAATAATAAACCTCTACTTTATTTTGTACTAGAAGTGTGAATTCTTCCTGCAGGTTTGTAGTTGAGGTTATAAGGGGGATTCATTGGGAGTGTATTGATACTGATTGTGTTCGCATTGGTTTGTGTAAAAATATTTTCCAAAAATCAGAAAAACCAGTTTTGTCGACACTTGGGACCCAATTTCTAGGCGAACCTCTGGCAAAATTTCTGTAAAACCAGAAGAAAAATTTGACTAAGTAAAATTGGTAGCAACATTCGGATAGTGTGGCTCCTCTACTCGGCTTACACACGTAGGCCGGGAAGGAGTGTTACATGTGGAATATCTACAACTCATCCACAATGCATTCTTGTGTTGTTGTATTTACAATTGTAATACATCTACATAAAATCTACATTTCATCTACAATACGTCTACAATTTTATATTTTTCCAAACTGACCTTTTTTTTAGGAGGTAATCATCAACATTTTTATGTGGAACATCAACAACTCATCCACAATGCATTCTTGTGTTGTTATATTGACAATTGTAATACATCTCCATAACATCTACATTTCATCTATAATATGTCTACAGTTTTATATGTTTCCAAACTGACCTTTTTTTTAGGAGTTAATCATTAACATTTTTATGTGGAACATCTATAACTCATCCACAATGCATTCTTGTGTTGCTATATTGACAATTGTAATATATCTACATAACATCTAGATTTCTTCTACAATGCATCTACAATTTTATATTTTTCCAAACTGACATTTTTTCTTTTGGGAGTTAATCATCAACATTTATGTGGAACATCTACAACTCATCCACAATGCATTCTTGTGTTGTTATATTGACAATTGTAATACATCTACATAACATATACATTTCATCTACAATACGTATATAGTTTTATATTTTTTCCAAACTGACCTTTTTTTCTTTCAGGAGTTAATCATCAAGGTTTTTTTATTGAACATATTAAAAAAAATTTATAATGATTTCATGCTTTTTAGTTTTGAAATAAACTGTTATTATTTTTATTTTTTTTCATACCTTTTCTTCTTTTTTGTAAAGTTGTTTACTTTAAAAATCTTCAATCTGCTTCATTTCTTTTTCACAATCTTCAATCTTCATCTTCGATTTGGTACTATTCTTTATCTATTTTAGTTTGTTTGCTATCAAAATCTACTATATGCTTTATTTTTTTTTCTTTCACAATCTTCCTTCTTCGATCTTTGATTTGCAACTCTACTTGATTTCATCTTTTTGAGAGTTTTAGTTTCTGATTTCTCTTGGATTGGTATCTAATTTGATTTTAAATGAGATTTTATGAGATTTGATGGAGAAATGTTCTTTTGGAAAGAAGCTACGTTTATTTTTGAAGTTTGGCTATTGACGGAATCGTTAACGGTTCCGTATATTTGTAATATTTTTGTTAAATTTTATAATTTTGTAATATTTTTTATTATATAACGTATTTTTATAATATTTTGTAATATTTTTAGTTATTTTTGTAATAATTCCTAAATTAAATCAGGGATGTACTCCGCTTGGGCTGAGCCATGTTTTCCCCTGGTCCACAATGCGCCTAAATACATATGAGGTCTACTGATTGAGGAAACTATACTATATACTATTTTTTATTTGTCTTTTCTAATTTTACTATTGTAACTTTTTTCAGTTTTATTTTTTTTCAGTTTTATCTTTTTTATATTTTCTTTTTTCAAATTTATGAATTCTTTTCTTACATTTCTTTTCTTTTTCTTCTTATGGTTTTCAAATTTTTCCTTTCTCACCGTTTTTGTCATCATTATTTTTTCCATTTAGATTTCCAATTTGTTTTTTCTTTTTCGGTCAATGATTTTATGATTCTGTAATCTTTCTCTTATATTTTGCAATTTGCATTTCAATTTTCTTATTGTGATTTAGTGGTTTTTTCACATTTTCCTTCACGTTTCCATTTCCTTCATATTTCTCCGTTTTATTTAGTGGGTTTTATATTTTTTTTATTACTTTATATATGTTTTAAATGGTTTGGAGTTCCTTCTCTATTTTTCCATTTCATAGAACTACTTCACAGATTGTTAATTTTATGAAAAAATATTCCATGACTAAGAAGTCAATGAAAAAGAGTCATAGTTCTATAAAATCTTTTTCTAAAAAGGTATTTTTCTTTTTTCTTTTAAATGTTTTTTCTTGTTTTTTTATATTTTTCTTTTGTTTATTCATGTTTGTGTTATTTTTGTTCATTTTTATTATTTTTATGCTATTATACTTTGGTTTATGTTAAATATTCTGAAATATATTTGTATAGTTTCAATTTGAATAACAATATGCATATAACAGTTTTATTCTGATATTTGTTTCTGTAATTTATTTGATATATTGTGATATATGTAACATCAAAATGTCATAAACTATTATATGTTAATATATGTATTATATATCAACATACAACATCATATAATTCTTGGTATTCTAATATTTTTTGTCCAAATCTTTTGATATATTTTGATATATGTTACATATATCATCATATATAACATATTATAACACTTTGTATTTTGATATTTGTTATCTAAATTATCTGATACATGTTAATATATGTTACATATATCAACATAAAACAATATATTTGTGATATAACATTATATTTTGATATTGTAGACCCCTAATGTGGCCCTAAACAAGTCCAGTCTCAATCAAAAGAGGCCAAACAACATCCAATCCAATTTTAGAAGCTTAAACCTAATTCGATTTAATTTTAAAGGCTTAAATCAAGTCCGATCTAATCTTAAAAGTGAAAACTAAGATAGACCAACACCAAAATGCACGATCATGATGAATTGGCCTAGCCAATTCACCATGAGGGGCCATCCACAGCAAATTGGTATTGGCTAATTCACCATGAGTCCCTAACTATGGCCAAATTAAGTTTTAATTGCACTTAAGCTCTAATAAGATAGGGATAAACAGAGAAAGTTCTGGAATCGGGCGAGGATTAGAGAGCTGAGATTGCCTTAATCCTTGCTTATAAATACAAAAGGTGATTAGCAAAAAAAGGGTCAACCACCTTAAGTAATCAAAAAGCAGAGATTAGCAATTAAAACAACCAACATCACAAACATAAAATCAAGCAATTACAACTCAACCATCATTAGCAAATTTAAGAGAAGAAAGTAATTACAAGAGAAACAGAAGTAAAAGAAAAGAGATAGTAGCAACAATGAAGGCAGTAGTTGAACAATTTTCAAATTATTTAAAGCTCAACCAAGAAATCAATTGATCCAAGCTTTCTAACTATTCAAACTGTGAACTTAGTGTAATAAACTCATCTTAGAGGAGCTAAAAATGAAGGTATGAGTTTATTAACTCAATCTAATTAAATTTTACCATCTTCATTGCTTCATAATTTACTTTTAATTATAGGTTTAATTTTAACAAACCATAGCTTTAGGTTAAAATCTAAGTGAAACCCTAATTACACAATCTAAAATCCTAACTGCATGTTTTGATCTTAGCTTCAAAAATCTAAAACCTAATTTACATGAATAAGCCCTAGTTTGCATGCCTTAGTCTTAGTTTGCATGTTTTGATCGTAGTTTTAGTTACATATTTAATTTTACCTTAGTCTTAGTTTGCATATAAAAACCCTAGCTTAGGTTAGAAAACCCTAATTTGCATGAACAAACCCTAATTTTACATATTTACATCTATAAACCCTAAATTTTGTATGTTTGCATCTTAAACCCTAATTTTGCATGTTTTAGCCCTAATTTATTATTTAAAATCCTAATTTATAAAATTATACCCTAATCTTGTGATTGAAATTTTACTTTGATGATGAAACTTAAATTTTATCAAATTAGTTATTATGTGCAATCTTATTTATTATTATGTGCTTGATGATGGGTGATGAGCTTTAATTTTATTATTTATAATGGATGATTGGGTTGTGTTTGTTTATCATTGTTTAAATTTTAAGGATGTAAAAGGCATGTTTCCACTTCATGGACGCATTGTTTATTTTAATTATTTATTTTAAGATTTTTAGACCACTGTAAATGATATATTTCCACCAATTGGTAAGTGTCCTACTTTATTTATTTGTATGGACATTGGGACATTGTAAGGACATATTTTCATTTTTGTATGGTTGCCCATTTTATTTTATTTTATTTGCTTAATTTATAATATGATTATTATTTATTTTTCACAATTGCATGTAATATAAATAGTATTATAATAATATAAGAATTCAATAATATTTAGACCTGAAAAAGAGGTTAGTTCCACTGAACCAGGAATTATGGGGGGGGGGGGGGGGGGGGTGCTGGGTCACTTCTCACCTTCCCCATATGTACTAAACTTTTCAAACCCAAGTAGGGATTTGGGATTCCTTAGGAATCGAGTCATCCATCCCTTTTTATCTTTTCATCCCGTCCGGGTGGTGACTCCAAATTCTCCGAGTTTAGGCCCGTGTTCTCTAATTTCTAAAGCTTAACAATACTGAAGTCACAAGAACCATTCCACAGGGAGTGAGGATGAAAATCCACGCTCACAGTGATGACTCTACTGGGGATAAGAAAAGTTAATTCTGTTGGTCTTTATATTATTTTATTCTTTATTATTATGGTATCATTCATTGTATCATTTAGATTTACATTGTGTATATGAGCTAGGATGCCCTGTGGAACCCGTGTTGTGCATGTGTAAGTGATACTATAATTTCACTCACGGTATGGAGATCGAGCATTGAATAACCACTCATTGCCTTGTACCTATATACTTGCTATGGGAACCTAATCCTTTTTACCCCAAAGACTAAAGCCTATGTAGTTAGCCTAGTAACTTTCCTTAGGTTTACCCTAAATGCTTGTTGTTTGACTATGATTGACATATCTTGTTTAGAATTATGACCCATTTGGTTTGTCTTTTTCCTAATATGACCTAATTATAGTGTAAGCCCAAAAATTATTTTAAGGTCCAAAAATATAGGCTTAAAACCCTTTTTTAACAAAGACCTTTTCAAAAATCATTTTTTACCTTATGAATCAAACATTAAGCCTAAAATTAATAAACCATTTTGCAATGGGTTTTATTCTTTAGAGGTGGGACCAAAATTATTTTTCAATTTATTCCCCAAAACTTTTCTTCAATCATTGGACTTTGAAAATAAAACCTTTTTCAATGGGTCAAAGTTTTTGAAATGAGCTTTCAATTAGTTAGATCAATTATGGAATATTAAAATCAATTGTGGGCCTTATTTATACCAAGACCTATTAGTTATGGGCTTGTTTAAGGCATGGACTATTAGTTGTTTTTTCAAATAAGAAGTCTATTCACAATAAACTTATTAATTTGGTATTAATCCAAAATATAACAAAAATGCTTAGTGGACCCAAAGGATTAAAGCTTAATTAATGGGAATTATCATGGATAAACTTTTATTTTTGAAAACATAATTAATGATCAATCTGTCTGAGTGGATTCTTTTAAAAGCAAGAATATCCCCTATTGATATTTTGTTGACCACAATACCTAGAGAAGAGACTCGCCATTCTTGTGTGGAAGATATAAGGTTGGAAGGGACACCCTAACTTTATTTATTTGCTTGTTACACATGCATACATGCATATATGTATTAAATTAGATCGTGTTGATCCATTCTGGTTCACAGACCTAAAGTTCAACAGATTAAGGGCTTACGACAACCCGACCTATGACAGTGACTTAGAATTCAGTGAAGGTTCAATTAACTTTGCACCAAAACTAATGGATTGTGAGTAAATTCAGAACCTGGTGAACGAGGCCCTGACCTCAAAGATGGAAGAATTGAAGGGGACCATGGCTGAGGCTATGAGAAGTCAATTAGCTACATTATTGGAAGATAACATTGCTGAAGCATCTGCTAGTACCAAGAAGCCAAAGGACAAAGGAAAGGCTAAAGTGGTGAGGTAGTTTTTGATGAAGAAAAGGCAGTGTCTAATGACAATGAAGAATGGGATACATACCTCCAAGAAAAATAAAAAGAGAAAAAGGCTATTGAGAAGACTTAATATGCCAACTTTGAAAAGAAGTTTGAAAATAAGCTAAAAACTGAAGAAGTGTCAGAGGTGGACAAGCTATTTGAAGATAATAAAGGAATTCCTTACAAGTTCAAAATGACTCATTTTGCTAAGTCTGGTAGAATAGGAAATCCCCATTCACATGTCAAGCAGTACATCACTGCCATGCAATCTGCTAAAGCTACTAAGGCTCAAACCTTGAGGTATTTCATGCTTTCTCTAGATACTATCATGCAAAACTGGTTCAGTACCTTAGAGGAAAGCACCTAGAAATATTAGGATCTACTCTATAAGGCCTTCATTCAACAATACGGGTACAATGCTGAACTGGAAGTGACCCTGATGGAAGTAGAAACTATTAGACAAAAATAAAATGAGAATTTCATTGATTATATGAAGAGGTAGAGAAACAAGGTTGCTCTCCTTAAAAAGAGGCCCGATGAGTCTGAGTAGATTAGAATGATAGTGAGAGCTATTTTGCCTAACCTCCATGAACGATTGTCTCGTACTCTTATCAGAGATTTCAAAAATTTTCTCCAAGCTAGTTTATAGATAGAAGAGTGGAAAAGGGAGAAGAATCATTTTTTTGAAAGAAGGAATGAGAAGGGAAATTACCAATCTAGTGGTCAGAGTACATAAAAATCAGTAGATGTCAATGCAACTACTAGTCAAGCAAAAAGAAGACAGTTTTAGATCTGGGATGACCTTTATCCTAGGTTTTCAATAAGCTGTAGAAGAAAAGGCTATTGCAGCCATTGGCTCCTCGGCCACTACCCAATCCTTTGCCACTAAACTTTGATGCCAAGGCTTTTGGCCAGTTCTACCATATACAAGGGCATGAAATAGATAACTATATCCGGTTAAGGAATGCGGTCTAAGATCTAATTGGCAGTGGTAAGCTGCTTTAACCTAATAAACCTAGCATGAAGGATAATCCTTTGCCTAAGTTCGATAGAGTACCTCTACCAGTAATCTTTATGGTAGGAGGAGGGTTAAAGGGAGATTTTGTTTTATCCTCTTTTCATGATGAGACTATATAAGATGTGATGAGTGAAGAAACTCAACTCAAAAAACTTCTCTTGGCTTGATTGATGCTCATCTTATTTTCTTTCTTTGGTATTTTGAGCAATTATTTTTTTCAAATTAAAATTGTTTGAATAAATTACTTTTGTTTCATTTATAATTTTGTTGGTTTTTTGACATTCTGGTGCTCAACCAATGACGAATCTAACTTGATATTCATAAGTTAGCATGTCTATACATTGTGATCTGAATGGCTTTACTAGGTGAAGGAATTGTCTATAGCATTGAGTTATATATACTTACTTAGAGAGGGATACTACATAATTTCCTGTGTCTATGTTCTAGTCGATCTTAGAACATGCTTTTATGAACTTTTGAGATAAAATTGAACTCTGCTTATTTAAGAGAGAGATGCTATAGGCATTGTTTGGTGAGCCAATAACTAGTATCCATCCTGTTAATATCAATCCCTAGTTTGTTCTTTTAAGCCTTAATGAGATTTTAGCTTGCTTTTTATTGGCTTGTAAACTCTGATAACCTACCCTGAGCTGGTGTAAAACTTATGACAAGTTTGATGATAACTGAGCTACCAAAAAGCAAGAAGATTGAAGAAAGGGATGCTTAGTCAAGACCATAAGGACAGTTGAAGTTTACCTAAACTAGACCTAATTTCTCAGATCTATTTCATCTTTAAGATAGCATCAGGGAAACAAAAGGATCCATCTTCATTGAAGCAGACTTGTGCTACTCCCAAAAGAGAGAGAAAAAATAAATCAAGAAAAAAAAGAAGAAGAAAAGAAAAATAAAAAAACTCTTTAGGTTGAAAACATGAAAGGGCTACCTAAGTAAAAATTAGAGCAACTCGCTAGTTTTGAAAACCCAAAATGGAAGGCTAGGCAAAAATTAGAGGTAAAAAAATCATAAATTGAAAACCAAAAATGATAGTTAATGAAGCCAACATAGTTCTTTTTACTTGAAGCAATATAAGGTTTCCACTCAACCTACGAGAAGAGTTTGACTTGAATTAGTCTAGCCCAACCAGAGACTCAGCTAAAATTAGAGAAATAAGAGAAAGACCATCTTTCATTTGGTTCACAATATCCAACACAATTCTAAGTCAACAATCTTGAAAGTCCTAGACTTGATATTCCAAAAAGGGAAAAGGAAGAAATGATGAAATGCCATGTCTAAAAAAAAGGAAAAGAAAAAGAAGGAAAAAAAGAAAAGAAAGAATAAAGAAGAAAAAGGATCCAGAGTTTTTGCAAAAGCAAAAGCAAAAGATTAAGATTCTAATCAAATCCAAATTTTTATCAATAAGATGGAAGAACATTCAAGCTTTATCTTTTCATGAAGCAAGATAACAAGATGCCTAAAATGTGGAAATGATGCCTAGAATTTAAGAATTTTCCCAGCTGCCTATGGCTCCAATAGAAAGTTTGTAGTGTGTAAAGATCTGTTAGCAGTGTCATGTTAGGTCCAATTTTAAAAAATAGCCTTTGCTTAACCTATGTCCCTTATAGACCCCATTCCAAGCCTGTTAAAGACCTGTTAATCTCTCTTGGTAGGTAGAGTCTATTAGTGGAGATTTTTTGAATAATCATGCATATGAGATAGACAATATTTAGACTCATTGATACTTTTAGCCAAGTAATATGCATATGCCTATCTAAAGTACAACAACTCTTGCTCAAATGGAAATAATTCCCAAATTTAGTATTGTAACTAGGGTTATGATGTTATAGATGCGTTAATTTGAAAGACCAAGTCCTGAGGTATACTGACAATAATTTGACAAAGCCAATATTTGGTTTCAAAATTATAATAAATTTCAAAAAAATGTTTTCCTGTCACATGAGCCTTCAAGCTTAAGAAAGTAAGTTGCACTGTAAAACTTTAAACGATGCATTGGGAAAAGGAAGGCTAATGAAAGAATTGTTTTTAAGGTTATAAAGAAGCTACCAGTTAGTGTGATGAATCATGGGTTAAAATGAATGTCTCATGTATCTCTAACTATCCTGCTTGCTACACCACGACTCATATTTTCTATATCTTAAAGATGAAGCTATGGATGTGACATCTCTTGATGATCCAATACAAGGCCTAAATGAACATCTCGAAGATGCCAATGGAAGTCCTATAGCCTATCACATCAATCCGTGAGTCAGTATAATAACTGTAGGTATCATTCATACATATCATGCATACATGAGCATATCACATTGTATTTTATTATCTTGTGCCGCCTATTCTTTGTCACAGTGAATATTTGATACTTTATGAAGCAAATAATAAGAAATAGACATAGCGTCAGGGGGCATGAAAGGCCCATTGCATGAGAAATATCCAATCACTTGGAAACATTAGAGATGCATGCTTGCATAAAGAATGAGACAAAATAAAGACATCAGTTGGAGCCCACATGGGAACAAAATCATTAATTTGAGCCTATACAGGGGGCAAAATTTCACATTTTCAATTTTTTGAGTTATGCATGTACAAAATATTTTCAAACTCTCTTTCAATGTTTGACCATGCAGGGGACAAAGAGAGGATATGAGGGCTAAAGGGTAAAAAAATAGCCAATTTTTTTGCAAAGTAGAATCCATTAAAGAATGGAACAAGTGGCTAGAAGAAAGCCAAACTTTCAAATGATAGAAGGTCAATCAATCTAGAAGACTTGAAGTTGATGGCTAGAAAAAAGCTAGAACTCTTAACTAACAGAAGGTCAATCATGCTAGAATAGCTAAAAATGGTGGCTGGAAGAAAGCCAAAACTCTCAATTGACAGAAGGTCAATCAAGCTAGAAGAGCTGAAGTTGATGGCTAGAAGAAAGTCATAACTCTCAAATGATAGAGGGTCAATCAAACTAGAAGAGCTGAAGTTGATGGCTAAAAGAAAGCCACAACTCTCAAGTGGCAGAAAGTCAATCAAGCTAGAAGAGCTAAAGTTGATTGTTAGAAGAAAGCTAGAACTCTTAAATGATATAAGGTCAATTAAGCTAGAAGAGCTGAAGTTGATGGCTAGAAAAAAGCTAGAACTCTCAAATGATAGAAGGTCATTCAAGCTAGAAGAGCTAAAGTTGATGGCTAAAATAAAGCTAGAACTCTCAAATGATAGAAGGTCAATCAAGCTAGAAGAGCTTAAATCAATGTAGGACTAGGGTCCAAAACACAAACCAGTCCAGATCCAGAACCCAAACCAAGATATTATAGATCCAGAACCAAACCAGTCCGGGTCCAGAATCCAAATCACTTATGGGTGCCAAAACCAAACCAACTCGACGATCCAAAACCTAAACCAACTTGCAGGTCTAGAGCCCAAACCAACTTGCAGGTCAAGAACCCAAACAACCTCATTGTTATAAAACCCAAATCACTCAGGGGTTTGAAACCCAAACCAACTTGTGGGTCCAGAACCCAAATCACTTAGGGTGTAGAACATAAACCAACTCATGAGTCTAGAACCCAAAGCAGTTCATGGGTTATAGAACCCAAACTAGGACATAGCTGGTCCAACACCCAATTTATCAAAGCATCAAGATTTTTCAAACTAGCTCAGATTTACTAAGGTATCCAAGATCAACTTAAACCTATCAAGGCAGAGTGCTTTTCACTCTCTTCTAATGAAGTCTTAGATCGTTCAAGCATGGGGCAAAACTGTAGACCCCTAATTATGGCCCTACACATGTCCAGTCTCAATTAAAAGAGGAAAAAAATCCAATCCAATTTTAGAAGCTTAAACCTGATTCGATTTAATTTTAAAGGTTTGAATCAAGTTCGGTTCAATCTTGAAAGCCAAAATTGAGTTGGACCAACACTAAAATGTAAGATTGTGATGAATTGGCCTAGCCAATTCCCCTTGAGGCAAGCTCAGGGCGAATTGCCCTGGCCAATTCACCATGATGGGCCACCCATAGCGAATTGGCTGAGGCTAATTCACCATGAGGCCCATCCACGGTGAATTGGCATTGGCCAATTTGTCATGAGTCCCTAATTATAGTCAGATTAAGTTTTAATTACACTTAAACTCTAATAAGATAGGGATAGGCAGAGAAAGTGTTGGAATTGGGCGAGGATTAGTGAGCTAAAGTTGCCCTAATCCTTGCTTATAAATACAAAAAGTGATCAATAAAAAAAAGGTCAACCACCTTGAGCAATCAAAAAGCAAAGATTAGCAATTAAAACAACCAACATCATAAACATAAAATTAAATAATTAAAGCTCAACCATCATTAGCAAATTTAAGAGATATAAAGCAATTACAAGAGAAATAGATTCAAAAGAAAAGAGATAGTAGCAACAACGAAGGCAGTAGCTGAATAATTTTTAGATTGTTCAATGCTTAGCTAAGAAATAAATTGATCTAGGCTTTTTAACTATTTAAACTATGAGCTTGTTGCAATAAACTCATCTTGAAGGAGCCAACAGTGTAGATACGACTTTATAAACTCAATATAATTAAATTTCTTCATCTCCATTGCTTCAAAATTTATTTTTAATTATAGGTTTAATTTTAACAAACCGTAGCTTTAGGTTCAATGCTAAGTGAAACCCTAATTGCATGTTTTGATCTTAGCTTCATAAATTTAAAATCTAATTTGCATGAACAAATGCCTTAGTCTTAGTTTGTTGTTTGGATCTTAGTTTTAATTACATATTTAATTTTACCTTAGTCTTAGTTTGCATCTTTTGATCTTAGTTTGCATGTAAAAACCCTAACTTAGGTTAGAAAACCCTAGTGTGCGTGAACAAACCCTAATTTTACATGTTTATATCTAAAAACCCTAATTTTATATGTTTGCATCTTAAACCCTAATTTTGCATGTTTTATCCCTAGTTTATAATTCAAAACCCTAATTTATAAAATTAAAATTAAACCCACATCTTGTGATTGAAATTTTAATTTGATGATGGAATCTTAATTTTGTCTATTTAGTTTTATTTATTATTATGTGCAATCTTATTTATTATTATATGCTTGATGGTGGGTGATGAGCTTTAATTTTATTGCTTATAATGGAAGATTGGGTTGTTGTAGACCCTTGATTTTGGCCCTAAGCTAGTTTAGTCCTAATTAAAGTAGGCCTAAGTCATGATCGGTCCATTCTTAATAAGCTTAAACCTACTTTAAGCTTTTAATTAGATTAGTCCAATTTTATAAGGCCTGAAATAAGTTTGATCCAATTTTTAAAACCCTGAAGTGGTCCAATTTGAGGTTGAAGCAAGTGTGGTTCGATGTGGATCATGCCGCTCGTCCAATTCGATATGGGTGGTCCATATCGAATTAGACCATGCCTAATTCAATATGGAAGAATCCATATCAAATTAGACTAATTCTACATATTGAATTATATCAATTGTAATTCAATATGGGGCATGCCTATATCGAATTAGACTTGCTAATTTGATATGGACTTTTTGTCCATGTTGGATTAAACTTGTTTTAATCCGATATGGTCAAGGTTTCACTCAAATTTAAAAGACTTTAATTCGATATGCTTTATAGGGAAGCCGTGCCTAATTTGAAAATCATAATGAGGCTCGGTCACACGCTGGTTTTGACCTAATTTTCTCCTTATAAATACAGGATTAAAAGAATTAGCCAAGGGCATTGATAATTGGCAAAAGGAAGCAATAAAGAATTAAAAAAATACAGAGAGCAAAAGCAAAAAGAAAAGAAAAGAGAGGTAGCGACGGATAATGATCTATTGATCATTAAAGATCCAACTAAAACCTAAATTGATCAAGGCTTTCAACCACTCAAATAATTGAGGTTGATTTAAGGAATTCTACTTGGTGGAGCCAACAACACATGTATAATTTCTACTAGCCAATTCAATCAAATTTGTTAATTAACTTCAATACCTCATCTATTGTGGTACTAAATTGTAAAATAAATTGATTGATCATCTTTAATATTACACCTATTGCATTGCTAAGTTATAAATGTGACTTTATAAGATCTTTTCCATAAGTCATAACCTTAGGGTTAAGATTGATTAAAACCCTAATTTACATACTTAAATCCTAGATTACATGTTTTAAGCTAAATTTATATTTTTGAATTTCATTTTGTATGTTTTTACCTTATTTTTCACTTTAAAACCATAATTTGATAATTTTTCATACTTTGTTACCAAGAACCCTAGTTTAGGAAAAACCCTAATTTCTATAAATATAAAACCCTAGTTAGATAGAAACCATAACTCCCCAACAAAACTTATTCTATAAACTGTAGTCGTGACCCTTGTCGTCGCGCACTATATTTCATTAATGGGATAATATTAAGATGTGTTTGTTTATTTTCTTTTTAATTATTTAATTATTTTCATATATGTTGTATTATTTTTTCCTTACTTTATTCTTTTCTTTAGATTTATATGTATTTTTAAAGAGAATTGTAAAAGGCATGTTTCTATCTAGTGTGGGTGCCTTATTTATTTAGTTTATATAATTCAATTTATTTAAGGATTTTTGGGACTATTGTCAGGGACATATTTTTACCTATGATGAGTCCTATTTTATTTATTTTACTTTCTTCATAGACATTGGATATTATTGTAAGGGGATGTTTCCATTTTGTACGGGTGCCCATTTTGTTGGTTTGGACTTTCTTGATTTTAATGAATATTTTTTTATTTCCATTGCATTTAGTATGGATAATATTTTAATAAGTTAAGAATTTAATAATATTAAGACTTGAAAAGGAGGCCGGTTCTAATGAACTCGGCGTTATAGGGGTGCTGTTTCATTCTCACATTTCCCATACATACCCAACTTTTTGAACCCAATAGGGGGTTGGGGATTCCTTAGAAATTGAGGCATCTACTCTTTTCTATTTTCTCGGCCAGTCTGGGTGGAGACTTCATTTTCTCAAAGTTTAGGCTTGTTTTCTCTAAGGCCCTAAGCTGTATATTTGAGTGATTAAATTGAACTATTGAATTTACTGTGTAGTCACTGTTTATACAATATTTACTATTTATAAATAGTAACCTAGTATTTGTAAATAGTAATTTACTATTCATAAATAGTAAAATTTACTATTTATGAACAGTAAACTTACTTTTGAATTTTGTTTTTTCCTTGCCGTTTCTCTATATAAACAAACGAATTCCTTCATTTCATTTACAGTAAAATCCTTAATTTCTATAATTCTCTCAAATTTTTTCAAATTTACCATATAGTTTTGAAAAAAATGCATGCTTCAAGATCAAGAACTCATTCTAATGCTAAATTATTGGAGTTTATTCAGCATCATGAAGATGGAAATATAGATCTACTAGCCGGGATGCTGCTTCATTGTAGTTCAAACCAAAAGAGCACGGTAATTTTTTCTTCTTTTCTTTTCTTTTTGATTTTTTCGTCTTTCTGTTATTTGTTTATTGGTTATTTGTTTTATTTTCTTTTTCTTTTTTTATTTTCTTTTTTCCATTCTTTTATTATTATTATTATGTTTGTCTTTATTTTTTATTTATGTTTTTATATTATTATTTTTTAGAAAGTTAAGGAAAAATATATTAATTTAAGCAAATAGAATAATATGTACATACCTGGTATTAACTTACCTGGCTCCGTGTTAACGTGATTGTTGCGTTGTTCAGGCAGGAGGGTGTATCTACAAAGCCCGATAGTGGTATGATGTAGCGCCTTCTCGGGTAAGGCGGATTATCCGAGATTTCGTCTTTGAGAGCTTCATCGTACAACTACTATCCGAGGAGTATCTGATAGACTGGAGCGTAGTCTAGGCACTTGCAGAACGATGGTTGGACACAACTCATACTTTCCACTTGCCCATTGGAGAGATGATAATTGGTCCGACTGACTTTGTTGCTATAACCGGCATTCGGTATGATGACGTTTCGGTTCCTCTGACCAATGATATTTTGACATTTGAAGAAATTCAACAATTAATTGGTATGGAACCATCATATAAAAGACCTTTTAAAATAAAGATCGAGCCAATTCGTAGTTATTGGATGAACTACGAAGGACGGGTTCATAGAGACACGGCCCAACAGTATGCTTGAGGATTTTTGCTATATTTGCTTGGGTCGACCATCTTAGGCAGCACTGAATCCTCCATCCATTTGTCAGTGTTAAGAGCCCTTTCTTATTTTAGGACAGTACCACTATATGGCTGGGGTGAAGCTGGTCTCGCCTGCCTTTACCATGGTCTTGATAAAATTTGCCGAAATAAGAAGTCTTTTGTAGACTTGATGGCGGTTGTCGAGGTACTCTTGTTCCACCAATGTCAATTTCATTCTTTTCTTGTATGAATCTGATCTCTATTGTAGGTATGGGCATATGAACACAACCTCATGAGGGTGCCTAGTATTTTCCGAGAGAGAATCGCGTATCCGAGATTAAATTTCTGGTTGTCAAATTGCGTGGAAGTTCCCGGCTCTCACCACGTGCATACCCAACTCTTCGTGTTGAGCCGCTTAACCTGGGACCAGGTAAAATAGTATTAGTATGCTTTAAAATTTATGTGAAAGTTTACTTACCTTATGTTATTTTGCAGGTGAATTTGGCTTGGTGGAACCCAGAAGAATGGACGAACTGGTCTCCCTTCATGAATGCTGCACTATCTTTCCAACATACTCACCGAGCCATCGCTGGCCCAATGTCTAGTGGTTGGTTTCTCGGAGAGAGAGTTTATGAGTGGTTTCTTGGTCTAGAGCAGTGGAGAGTCCCGATGCATTGCTTGAAATATACTTTAAATATTATATCAATGCCGGAGGATGCATGGTGGTTGGCCCGACACGGTCATGATGTTGAGACATTTCTCCATCCACCGGGTGGATTTTATGCTCATTTTATTTAAACGAAGCTCTTGAACTTTGATGTATCTCCTGTCGGTGTATGGGAAATTCCCTAAGAAAATGAGGGTAGAGATGAAGGGAAACATCATGGAGATGTAGGAGAGTTCGTTCCGCATCTCGGGGCTAGCACTTCTCAGGTAAAACTTTTACCATTTTTCCATTGCAATCTCTTCTTTCTTATTTTGACTTTTTTTGATGATTATTGCAGGTTATTGGCTCATTTGATCATGAGGCTGGACCTCTTCTACTGCTCCTTCATTTGCTCATTCTAGTCTGCCTGATATGCCCTCTCATCTGCAAGGCATTGATATGAATTACCTGACATGTTCTTATTTCCTGGTAATTTATGCTACATGTATGCATGATTATGTATGCTCTTACCTTTTTGCTCTTATGTATGATTATAATTATGATTATGTATGCTCTTACCTTTTTACTTTCTGGCTCACATTGAATGCTTAAAGAACAAAATAAGAAACTTCAAGAAGAGTTGGCCGCTAGTCATCAGCAGGCTTCTCATTTTGAAAATTTGTATCATCAATCAGAATAAAATTTTTGAGACTTCCAATTTCAGGGGATGAGGGATCCTGGTGCTTCTTCATCAAGAGGCCCTCAGACTGATGACCATGAGATCCTTTCGTCCACTTTTGAGGAGGACCGTGACAGATCAAAATTCCAAGGTAATAGGAATTTCGGTGCTCCTGCTTCGGGTGATCTCGGGACGAGTAATTTTCCCCCTCCCCCAACAGGCGATGATTTTTTCAAGGCTTTATTTGATGACCTACCACCACCTTCTTAGTGATGTATAAATATTGTATCAATTGTATAAACATTGTATAATAAGCATAAAAATAATGATACATAGTTTCTGCCTTTACTGTAACTTATTTTCTTTTCTTTTCTTTTTATCACATCATAAACATTGCATCACTATTTCCTTTTCACAATTCACAGCCGCATCACTTTGCTAAAACCAAATGCAACACGGTAAAGGATTTTGTCGCTAATTCTTTTCCTCATGTAACATGGTCTCGCCCTTTTCCCATCACCTTTTCCTTATCAACTTTGGAAAAGCTTGTTTCCTCTATATAAATTACCTTTTATGCCATAATTCCATACAGAAGCCAAAAGACTTTCCATTTCAACGTAAAAAACTCCCTTTAATAAGTTTGATTTTCCTTCATTCATCAACCATGACCGAACTTTATTTAAAGAAGATAAAAATTCAATTTAAGAATATGGATGCCATTCACTGGAAGCAAATTTCGTGGTCAAAACTTAATATTTTAAAGTATTTTCAAAATGTTAAATTGGACCACTCCTTTTTACATGCCATGGCTTCCTTTTGGAATGTGGATTATAGGACATTTAAAATTAATGGCTTTGAAATATGTCCCTTGATTGAAGAATTTGAGGCCATCCTTGGATATCTAAATAATCAACAAATGGCATTATCCATACTGATTTCCAAGACTCAACAGAAGATGCAGATGTTATTTCAAATTTCAAAGCATGAAGTTCTTCAGTTGATGAGAGGTGAAAAAATTCTACTTGCTCCCTTGATGATTTTTGTTTCTCTCATTTGGCTCCTACTAAGGCATGGGGGCGCATGCTCTGTCTTTGCTTGCTTGGCCAATTCTTGCTTATTTCTATTGACGGCGATATTGATCCACGAGTATTGGATATCATGGACCAAATGGAAGGAGGCTTATCACCGATACCTGTGATTTTAGCCGAGACTTTAGTTGGATTAGACCGACTTAAATCAGGATTGTCAAAGAGACTGACTGGGAGTCCGTTGCTGCTTTAGGTAATTACCTAAACTGCCCTTTTGGGTTTTCAATTTAGGTTTTCTTTTTCTTCTTTTTTTGTTTTATTGCTTTAATTTTTGCCTAGTCCGCCCGTGCGGGTTTTCGAAACTAGCGAGCTGTCCTAATATTTGCCTAAGCTGCCCTTGCAGGTTTTCAACTTAGCGGATCTGTTTTTTATTGTATATATTTTTTTATATTGCTCTAATTTTTGCCTAGCCCGTCCATGTGGATTTTTGAAACTAGTGAGCTATCTTAATTTTTACCTAAGCTGCCCTTACGGGTTTTCAACTTAGCGGACTCTTTTTTTTTTTAAATTTAATTCTTTCCTCACAGATTTGGCTTTATGAGCATCTTTGTTTGATTGATACTCCATCCATGGATTTTGTCAGATATCTACCATGGCATCATTCTACTAGGAAAATACTCCATCTTGCTTCTTCATATGCTGACTGGGTTGACTGGACCCATTCACGCGCTGAAGTCAACATCCGTTGGTTGGTACCTTGGTGGAAGATTTCTCGTATCACCATACGGACATACTTGATGTATGTTCCCCTTGCTGCTCTTCGTCAAGGTACATACTATGATCCTTGCCAACTTGGCCATCAGTACGGATCTGAGCCTAGCGATTCTTACTTTACTCCCAATTTAGACATGCCTTGCTTGACTGAAGCCTACTTGGATCGACTGAGGCAAAGCTGGCCTGCACGTTACACTTATCGTCTGCCCTAGATTTTACCTTTGTCAATTCAGAAAGTGTATTGTTAGGATGAAAAATAATTAAAATAATAAAAGATGCTTCTTTTCCTTTTTATAATTTGTCATCACCTTTTGCTATTGTGTTTATTTATTTCTTCCATATCTCGTCAAATACTTATAACAGTGCACATAGAACAATTTTAACATTAATTCTATTTTATTAAATTGGGGAACAACCAAACATAAAGCCAGCATATACAAGATTACTCATGTTGCCAACTAGCCCTTTCGGGTTTTCTAATTGACAATTTTCTCTCATTTAGCCCTAATTGTTGCCTAGCCCACCCTTTCAGGTTTTTAGAACTAGCGGACTACTCTAACATTGCTCTAAAATTTGCTTAGGCTTCCCTTTTGGGTTTTCAACCTAGCGAGCTTTTTTTTTTATATCATACATAAAACCTCTTCAACCTGTCAATGTTTACTGGCTCACTAAACTTGTTCCCATCCATGTCTGATAGCTTCACTGCTCCCTTGTTCATGACTTGTTTCACGACATATGGCCCTTCCCAGCTAGGCCTAAACTTCCCTCTTGGATCAGATATGTTAAGCTTACATTGTTTCAACACCAAATCCCCGATTCTGAGTTTTCTGATCTTAACCCTTTTATTGTAGGCCTGAGCTATCTTCTTTTGATATAGTTGATGATGATACAGTGCTTTAACCTTCTCTCTTCTAGTAAAGCTAACTGCGTGTATCTGCTTGCTACCCATTCTATTTCAGGCAGTTCAGCTTCCAAGACCACTCTCAACGTCTTGATCTCAATTTCAATTAGCAACACTGCTTCCATCCCATAAACCAAAGAGAATGGTGTCATTCCAGTAGGTGTTCGCACACTTGTTCTATATCCCCATAAAGCAAAGGGAAGCATCTCTGACCAATCTAGGTAAGTCTTGGTCATCTTGGACAAGATTTGCTTAATTGTCTTGTTTGTTGCTTCTACCGCACCATTAGCCTTTGGTCTATAAGGAGAGGATTTATGATGATGGATTCGGTACTTCGAGAATAAATCCTTAACTGCTCCTTGAAACTTTACCCCGTTATCTGATATCACACTATGCGGGACCCCATACTGACAGATGAGGTTCTTTTCAATAAATCTAGCTATTTGACATGCACCCAGTTTATTGAAGGATTCAGCTTTGACCCATTTTGAAAAATAATCTACTACTACCACAATGAAATGATGACCGTTTGAGGCTGTCAGATGTATCTCCCCTATAATGTCGATACCCCAAGTGGCAAAGGGCCAGGGTGAAGACATATAATGCAATTCCTCAGGAGGCATGTGATTCAAGTTACCGTACATCTGACACTGTTGGCACTTTTTTACAAACTCAATACAATCCTTCTCCATGGTTAGCCAGTAGTAACCTTGTCGAATAATCTTCTTAACTAGGGGCAAACCACTCATGTGCGGACCGCAACTTCCTCAATGTATTTCTGACATGATACGCTCCACTTCAGGCTTTCTTAAACATCTTAAATGCACTCCATCAGGCCATCTTCGATATAACTCTCCATGGAATGTATTGCAATGACCACAGCCTTATGGCTCTTCTTTCTTTCTTTGTTGCCCCCGGTGGGTATTCTCTTTCCTCCAAAAATCACCTTATAATATCATACCACGCATCATGGTCTATATCAGTTTCCATGATTGTCTCATATTCATAGCAAGGAGTTGATGAACTGGTCAAAATCAGAGGCTTAAGGAATAAGCTGACAGGATTTTCCCATACCGAAGCCAATGTAGCTAGGGCATCAGCCATCTGATTTTCTTCTCTTGACAGATGTATAAATCTACACTCCTTAAAGTTCTTCTTCATCATGGTCAAGTAATGGTGGTATGGTTTTAATTTTTCTTCTTTTAACTCCCACTCTCCATTTACTTGGGATACTACTAGCAATGAATCACTAAAAACCTCTACCTTATCCACCTTCATAATGATTAGGGTTTCCAAATCGAAAATCCAAGCTTCGTACTCCACCATATTGTTGATTGCCCTAAATTTCATTTTTTTGGCTAAAGGGATAAGTTCCCCTTTGGGCGATTCTAGTATAACTCCCAAACCTGCTTCTTTCCTGTTTACTGCTCCATCAAAATACATTTTCCACCCTTGCACTTCAATTGCCTCTAAATGTTCATCCAAAAATTCCAAGATTACCTCTTCGCTCTCTGTTAATGGTTGTTGGGCCAGGAATTCTGCCACCGCTCTACCTTTGATCATTTACCTGGTTACATACTCAATCTCAAATTCTTCTGATATTATCAACCATCGACCATATTTCCCAATCAAAGAGGGTGTCTCCCTTAAGTATTTCATTGGATCCAACTTGGAAATCGCTTGCACACTATAAGATTGAAAGTAATGCTGCAACTTCTTAGAAGACCAAACCACAGCTATACAGATCTTTTCAATGATACTATACTTAATTTCATAAGGTAGGAGCTTTCTACTCAAGTAGTAAACTGCATGTTCAATCCCTGACTCATCTGCTTAGGCTAGCCTAGCTCCTATTGACTCTTCTTCTACTGCTAAGTATAGTAATAGAGGTTTGCCGGGTTTAGGTGGTTTTAAAACAGGTGGATTCAACAAATATTCTTTTATTCGCTCAAAGGCCTTTTGACACTCTTCATTCCATATGACCGACTAATTCTTTTTAAGCAATTTGAAGATAGGCTCACAGGTTGTTGTGAGCTTTGCTATAAATCTGCTAATGTATTGTAATTTACTGATGAATCCCCAAACTTCTTTCTCTATCTGCGGGGCTGGCATATCCCTGATTGCTTTAACTTTGTCAGGATCAATCTCAATGCCATTCGGACCAATCACATATCCCAATAATTTGCCTGAGGTAACCCCGAACACACACTTCTTCGGGTTTAATCTTAGCTTATATTTCAAGGCTCTATCGAAGAATAACTCTAAGTTTTGGAAGTGTTGTTCCCTTGTATCCGATTTCACCATCATATCATCAACATATACTTTAACTTCTTTGTGCATCATGTTATGAAATAGTGTGATGGCCATGCTTTGGTAGATTGTTCCAACATTCTTTAAACTGAACGACATCACCCTATAACAAAATATACCTCATGTAGTAATGAAAGTAGTTTTGGCTTTATCCTCTTGGCCCATTAACACTTGGTTGTATCCGGAAAATCCCTCTACAAACGAGTGCAATACGTTAGAGGCTGCACTATCAATGAGAACATCTATATGAGGTAAAGGAAAATCATCTTTAGGCGACGCCTTGTTCAAATCTGTATAGTCCACATAGACCCTTATTCTTCCATCTTTCTTTGGCACGGGTACTATGTTGGCTAGCCAATCTGGATATTCTATCACTTCAAGGAACTTCACTTGTATTTGTTTAGTGACCTCTTCTTTAACTAATTCAGCCCACTCAGGTCTTAATCACCTAAGCTTTTGTTTGACAGATTTCATGTGAGTGTAAGTAGAAATATGATGTTTGGCTATGTCTTGATCTATTCCACGCATATCCTCATAAAACCAAGCAAACACTTCTTCATATTTTTTAAATATTTTTTCCAATCTCTCTCTCTCATCAGGAGTAAGGTCGGATGCTATGCTAATGTTTTTAGGATTTTTGATTGTTCCAAATTTAATGATTGTGTGTTAACAGAATTAATATTAAAGATGCTCAATTAACCGCTATTTGAATGTATGCAACCATTAGGAGAAACATCACACAAGTAAGCAAAATCAGACTTTATTGCATTCATTTTGGAAAAGAAAACATCATCATCCTCATACAAAGAAGACAAATTAAAATCAAAATCAAAATCATTGTTCTCAAAATCATAAGGCAGGATGTCTTCAAACTTTTCTTCAACCAGGGTAGCAATATACTCCGGAGTCTTCTCGACTTTCAGGACAACTTCATTCTTCTCTTCCGGATTAGGTTCTTTGTTGGCTGATAGGGTAAGCTCTTTCTTCGCTTGCTTCACTAGCTCGACAACATCTGTAAAAATTTTAAAACCCGGGATCAACTTTCCCATGAACATGATAGGCTCGGGCTTTCCTTGGAGTGGTCCCATATCTGGAGCTTTGATAAAGATTTCTTTGAGTGGTGGGAAATTCATCTTCTCATTCTTCTTTGGCTGGGCATTGTTTGCTTCATCATATCCCAACCCCTTCTTGGAAGTTTGAGTTTTAAAATCTGACAACTTTGTCAAAGCGGCTTTACCCTATCCCAGACCAGCTCCGGGAAGGTAGTTCATACTCTTCATCATATTCAAGACTTTGGAGTCCACTACTTCATCATCAGAAATCGCAGCTACTTGTAAACCATTGAGAGGCCTCTCAATCATTAGAGCGTTAAAAATCTCATTATCTTCAGCTTCGATGACCACTGTTTCATCTCCGTTAGGGAACTTGATCTTTTGATGAAGGGTGGAAGGAACTCCACCCAGAGGATGAAACCATGGTCGTCCCAAGAGTAAGGCAAAGGTAACAAGTATGTCAAAACAACAAATTCAACAATAGATTCAATTGGACCAACCTTGATAGCAGCTTTGAAAGTTCCTTCGGCATGTCTCTTAGCGTTGTCATAAGCCCGAATGGTTACCTCGGTCGGGTTTAGATCCCTTGTTGACATGGCTAGCTTTGGCAATATTTTAAGTGGACAAACATTTATGGCGGACCCATCATCGACCATTACACATGGAGTCCATTTCCCTTTGATTTCTATTTTGATAAAGAGAGGGCGAATGTGATCTCTCCCCTCCTTCAGTAAATCCGCATCTGAGAAAGAAACCGCTCCCATATTAACTTCACTCTTCTCTTGAACTTCTTCACATTTCATTACTCCTCCAATTTTTATGAAGTTGATCAGTGTCTCCGGTGTTGTGGAGGTAGAAATTGGCATACTAGCTAAGGCTTTGGCCATAGTTTCTCGGTGATTTTTAGAAGTAGCTAATAAGTCCCAAATGCTAAAACTTACTTGGGTTCTTTTCAATTGCTTGAGCATAGCATCATCTTCCTCTTCTTTATTTCCTACTTCAACTTCCTTTCCCTTATTAGTTTCTACCTCCTTAGGTGGTGGCCTTACATAAGGCTTACCAGATCTAGTGTTCATTGCTTCATCTTCTTCGGGCTCGGACCAAGTCCACTCCTCCTTCTTGGATACTAGATCATCATCACTATAGCTTGAATCCCAAAACCCATTGACAACACAAATTGTTACTTCTTTACTCACCATAGCTTGTTTAATTTTGCCAAATACCTCTTCTTCTTTGGTTGCTTCTCTACCCATATCTTGGAAAGAAGACAAGATAAAATCTTCATGCAAACCCCCTCCAATCATGAAAGTTGCCGGTGGTGGTACCCTATTGAACTTTGGTAATGGGTTGTCTTTGGTGTTTGGCTTGTTGGGCTTGGGTAGCATCCCACTATCAATTAGATTTTGGATCTCATGCCTCAGTCTCACACATCTGTCCGTGTCCTGCTCTTGCATTTGATGAAACTGACAAAATGCTTTAGTGTCAAAATTTGGTGGGAGAGGGTTAGGCAAAGGACAAGGATTTAAGGGTTGTAGCAATCCCGTTCTTTGAAGCTTATTGGAAATCCAAGACATCAATTTCCCCAATTCTGAAAATTGCCTCCTTGTTCCTTGGTTAGTAGCATTGACACCTACCACCTTTTGCATGCTTTGGCTACCAGATTGATAGTTTCCTTTCTCGTTCCTTCTTGTTGAAAAACAGTTCTTCTCTCTCTCCAATTCTTTAATTTGCAGACCTGCTTGGAGAAGATCTTTGAAATCACGGATGAGTGTATGAGACATCCTCTCACGGAGACTAGGCAACACCCCTCTCACAATCATTCTTATTTGATCAGATTCATCAGGCCTCTTCTTAAGCAAAACGACCTTGTTTCTCCACCTCTTCACATAATCCACAAAATTCTCATTCGACCTTTGCCTAATGGACTCCACTTCCATTAAGGTAACTTCCATCTTGACATTATACCCATATTATTGGATGAAGGCTTTGTAAAGCAGATCCCAACTCTTTTGTGATCCATCATCTAAGGTATTGAACCAATTTTGTACAACAGGGGGTCCAATGATAGCATGAAGTACCTTAGGGTTTGAGCCTTAGTAGCTCGGGCAGACTGCATGGCAGTGATATACTGCTTCACATGGAGATAAGGATTTTTGGTTCCATCAAACTTTGCGAAAGATGGCATCTTGAACTTGTACGAAACTTCTTCATCTAGCTTAAATAATTTGTCAACTTCGGACATTTCCTCGGTTTTCAGTTTCTTCTCAAATTTCTTTTCTAAGTCCGCAATCATCTTTTCAACATCAGAAGTTTTAGTTTTCTCCATAGTTGACCTTTTAATAATCTTCGGTTCTTTCTTCTTATCTTGAGGATCTTGGTAGTATTGAGCCTAATCATCATCATCATCAATGATCACCTTTTCATCATTAAAAACCACTTCACCAACTTTAGTTTTCCCTTTGTCCCTTGGCTTCTTAGTGCTAGCAGATGCTTCAGTGTGATTTTCTAAAATTGCAGTTAATTGGTTCTTCATGGTCCTAGCTAGGGCCTCTTTTATTTCTTCCATCTTGGCATTGAGGACTTCATCCACCATTCTTTGAATTTGTTTGGGATCCATTATTTTTGGTGAGCAAGTGATTGAGTCGTTGCTAGATACTTCATCACTGACGTAGGTCGGATTGTTGTAAGCTTTTGAACTGTCGTAATCTAGGGCTGTGAGCCAGAGAGGATCAATGATGTGAGATGCAAATGTATGCATGTATGCACAAATAATCAACAATGAAAGATAATTAGGACGCTCCTTCCAACCTTATAACATCCACACACGAATGGCGAGTCTCTTTTCCTAGGTAGTATGGTTAACAAAAACCAACATGGGGTATCTTGTTTTTGAATAATTCCCTTGGACGTTTCAACCATTAGTTGTATTTTCTAAAATGGAAATCAACTCATAATAATTCCTATTAATTGGGTTTTAATCCATTTAACCAACTATAGTAGCTTTGATGCTACATTGGATTAAAACTAAATTAAGAGGTTTATTATAGATAGATTTCTCACTTTAAAAAAGTAACTAATGGTTCATGCCAAAAACAAGCCCGTGATTAATTACTCTTAGTATAAACTAGGCTCACAATTGATTTTTGATATTTCGTAACCTAAATATTTTGCAAGCTCTTTGTCAGAAAAGGTTGGATAAAAATAATTTTATTTCTAAGCCCATTGTAAAAATTTTTTAGAAAAAATGGATTTTGGGCTTAGTATTTGGTCCATGAGCAAAAGAATTTTTGATTTGTTTTTAGAAAAGTCTTATGTCCAAAGACCATCTTGAAAAGTTTTGGAAATAGCTTTGGTCTTTTAGATTTCAAAGAAAAATTTATTTTGAGCTTACAATGTACTTAGGTCATGTTAGAAAAAGAACAAACCAAATAAGCCATGATTTAAGCCAAGATAAATTAACCATAGTCAAACAACATGCATTTGGTGTAAAACCTAAGGAAAGTAACTAGGCCAATTACATGAGCTTTAGTCTTTGGGTTAAAGAGCTTAGGTTCCCATAGGAAGTATATACCAAATGGTACGAGGCTATGAGTGGCTATGCCATACTTGATCTCCATACCTTGAGTGAAAGTATGATCCCTTACATAACACAACACGGGTAACACGAGCGTCCTAACTCATGCACACGATACAATATAATATGATGCAATGGATAATATCATTATAAGAAAGAATAGAATAATATAAAGACCAACGGAATCAACTTCTTTTGTCCCCAGTGGAGTCACCACTATGAGTGGAGATTTTTCCATTTCGCCCCAGGCCTGGGACCAATTTGAAAGGCTAATTCACTCCAGACAAGGGGCTAGGATGAATTGGCAAGGCCAATGCACCCCAGGCAAGAGCTTGGGACAAATTGGCTATCCCAATTCACCCTAGGCAAGGCCTGTGGCGAATTGGCAAGGCTAATTCACAATGACCAGCCTGGTAATAAATTAGCTAAGCAAATTTTAGGTCAGACAGGATTTCTTTGAGATTTTAAGACTATACCAGACCTATTTTAGTCTTTTAAAATTAAACTAACCTTGAATTGGGCTTTTAAAATTGGACTGGACTTGATTCAAGTTTTTAAAATTTAATAATACTAGACTTAAACTTCTAAAGTTGTACTAGGTTTGCTTATATCTTCTTGAATCTATTTTGTCAATTATATCTAAATTTAATCCAGGCTAAAATTAAGGGTCTACAACATTATATTTGGTGCTACTAATGAATCTTTGTGCAAGGAATTTGCTTCATGTATGTGTGAGTGAGGATTTTCACCACCACTCCTATGTGGAATGTTTCTTACAACTTTGGTACTGTTAGGCTCAGACCCTTAGAGAATACTAGCCTAAACCCAAAGAAAATGGAGTTGCTACCCGGACAGGTGGAAAATAAAAAGGAGTGGATGATTCGACTCCTAAGGAATCTCTAACTCCCTATTGGGTACAGAAAGTTGGGTACGTATGAGGAAGGTGAGAATTACCCAGCACCCCCATAATGATCGGTTCATTGGAACCAGCCTCCTTTTCAGGTCTAAATATTATTGAATTCTTAACTTATTGAAATATCATCCATAATACATGCAATTATCAATATGAATAATCATCCATCACTTTAATTAAAATGTAGTAATCAAAATGGGCACCATCCAAGGATGGAAACATGCCTTTACAACAATTGTCTAATGTCTAAAACTAAATAAAATAGGATACTAATCATTTGGTGGAAACATGCCTTTACATTAATCCAAAAGTCAAAACAAATTAAATTACATTAAACTTAACTAATGAGGTACCCACAAAGTGGAAACATACCTCTTACATCATTGAAGCTAAAATAAACTAATAAAAGGCATTCAACCATTCATCATAAAAGTAAACCATTCATTATAAATCAAATTAAATAAATCATCCATGCATTAATAATCAAGTATGCATTTAAATATCATGTTAAATAATAGATATACAAACTAGGGTTTTATGAATTAGGGTTTAGGAAAAAACAATTAGTGTTTAGGGTTTTTAAAAATAGGATTAGGGTTCTTAGGTTTTTGAATTAGGGTTTCGAGATGGGAAACTAGGGAATTAGGGTTTTTCAAAACATATAAATCAGTATGTAAAAAAAGTTTCAATTTAAATCTTAAGTCATTATGAATCTTAACAAATAAAAGATTACTAAATGAGCTACTGGACGAAGTAAGAATTAAATATGTAACCTACTATGAGTTTAAAATCAATCAACACAAGCTACTGGATACGTTTTAATAAATATATATGAATTGAAAATAATAAATATAGACTGCTGTAATTATTTTGACAAAAGGAGAAATGTAATCAGTTTTTAAAATCATCATCAAAATATCATGTATTAAATTTAAGCGGATTAAACTTAGAGAACATACTTTGGTTGTTGGTCCCACTTATAAGATGATCCAAACTTTTCTTTCACCAATTTGGAACTCTAGCGGAATAAAATCCAAGACAATAGTCACTGCCTTATTTTTTAGATTGGATAGTATTTTGCGTTTAATGGTTGCTTTGTGTTTGTGTTGATACCATTTTTTGTTATTTTGTTGCTCTGTGTGAAAATTTAGTGTTGCTTAATGGTTGCTAATGCCCTCTTGTTCTCTTCAATCCTGCATTTATAGAAGTATATATTAGGTTAAAACCTCGTAAAACTTCCTATTTTGAAATGATTTTCAAAGGAATATCGAATTAGATTGTTTTTAATTTGAGACAAACCATGAGCATGTTGAATTAAAAGCAATTTCATTCGAAGCCAACCAAGACCATGTCAGACTAAAAGAAATTTAATTCGAGGCAAACTAAGACCATGTAAAATTAGGATTGTCCTAATTCGACATGGTATCCCAATTCGATATGGGACCTCCTCATATCAAATTGAGGCCATATCAAATTGGGGCATCCCAATTTGACATGGTGCAACCATGAAGTGCAATTAACGTGCCACATTGAATTAAACACAACTAAACCTTCAAAACAACCCTATTTAGGGTTTTCAAGGTTAAACTAGCTTATTTTAGGGCTCAACAAATTATACCAATCTAATGAAAAGCATAAAATAGGTTTAAGCTTTTGAAAAATGGACCGATTATAATTTAGGCCTTTCTTTAATTAGTATCAGACTAGCTAGGGTCAAAATCAAGAGTCTACAGAATGATCTTGAATTTATTCAGAGAGTGAAAAGCAACATGACTTTGACCTGATTATGAAAAAGGATTGGATTCTAAACACAAGGATCTAGTTTGAGTTCTGGATTCGAGAATGGTTTGGGTTCTGGATCTGAGACTGAATTTAGGTTCTTGACCTAAGCTAGAACTTGGGTTCTCAACCCGAGACTAAATTTGAGTTTTCTACCCTAGACTGGATTTGGCTTTTAAACCTGAGACTGGATTTTTTATTTGGGTACTCTACTTGAGACTAGATTTGGGTTCATAATCTGAGACTAGATTTGGGTTATTGACCTGAACTTGGATTTGATTTGGGTACTCAACCTGAGATTCCCAAAATTGGATTTGATTTAGGTACTCGACCCGAGATTGGATTTTGGGTTCTGAACCAAAGACTGGATTTTAGGTGACTTTCTATTAGTTGAGAGTTATGGGTGTCTTCTAGCTAATTATTCCATTCTTCAATTGATTGTGAGTATTCACCCTCAAAATGGATCTTCATCCTTTTACATTAGCTCTTCACCCTTCAAAATTGATCTTCATTCATTGGACATTGGGTCTTCACCCTTCAAAAATGGATCTTCATCCTTTGGATATCGGGTCTCCACCCTTCAAAAATGGATCTTTATCTTTAGACATTGGGTCTTCACCCTTCAAAATGGATCTTCATCCTTGGACATCTGTCATATATTGACTTTAGCTTTTCTAGCTGGACTGATCTTTTATCTTTTGCACCTTCATTTGTTTGAGAGTTCTAATGTTCTTTTTGTTTCATTCATTTTGTTCTTCCTCTTACAAAAAATTTAACTATTTTTTAACTAGTCCTCATATCCTCTCTTTACCCCCTGCATGGAAAAATATTAAAAGTGAGTCTGAAAATATTTTGTACACGTATAAACTTAAAAATTAAAAGGAGAAACTTTGACCCCTGTGTAGGCTCAAACCAATGATTTTTTTTTTCATGAAGGCTCTGGTTGTTGTTTGTGTATTGTCTGGTTCCTTGTACAAGCATGCATCTCCATTTTGTAAAGTGACTAGATCTTCCTCAAGCAATGGGCCTTCCATGCTCCTGACTGCATATCTGCTTCATATTTTCTTCATAGAAGCTATTTACCTTGACAAAGAATAGACAATGCAAGACAAAAAAATGCAGTGTGATATGCTCATGTATGCATGATATACATGAATAATACTTAAAGTGGTTCCATTGACTCACAGACTGAGGTGCTCAGCTGAAGTGTTCTCATTGGTTCCTTCTAGTTGCTCCTTCAGGTCTTTCATTGGAACAACAAAAGTCTTCACATTTTTTGCTTTAATTCTAGAAAGTTGGAAACATGAGTAGTGGAGGCCCAAGCATGGTAGCCAAAGACATGAGAGATATCTGTTTGATTGATAACTTCTTCATGACATGACCTTCCAAGCGATTCTTTCATTAGCCCTCTTTTGCCCATTGTTTCCTTCGAGGTTTGACAATACAACATACTTTCCTTAACTTGAAAGCTTTCTATGACAAAAACACATTTTTTTTAAATTTTAAATCAATTGTTGGCTTTGTCAAATCAGTGTCATTATACCTCAGGAATCTATTTTCCAAATTAGCATATCTATAACATAACAACCCTAGTTATCATACTAAACTCGAGAATCATTTCCATTTGAGTAAGAACTGTTGCACTTTAGATAGGCACATATACATTACTTGGCCAAAGATCTCATTGAGTTTGAATATTGTCTATCTCATATGCATGCTTATCCAACATATCTCTACTAATATACTCTATATACCAAGAGAGATCAACATATCTTTGATAGGCTTGAAATGGGGTCTATAAGGGACATGGGTTAAATGAAGGCCAATTTTAGATTGGAGCTGATATGACACTACTGACAAACCTTCACACTACAATCTTCTTGTTAGAAACATTTTCACCTTCTGGGCATCACTTTTATCTTTTGACTTCTTGAAAATAAAAAGCTTGAATGTCCTTCCTTCTTCTTTATAGAAATCTAGATCTTGATTAGGACAGTCTTTACCTTTGAAAAAAATTTGAGACCCTCTTTCCTTTCTTTTTCTCTCCCTCTTTTTTCTTTTGGCATTTCATCATTTTTTCCATTTCATCTGTAGGGTTGGCAAGTGCAAGACTTTTAAGAATTAGATAGCCTTTCTCCTATCTCTCTAATTTTAGTTAAATCTCTCATTGGGTTGGACCAATTCAGGTCAAACTGTCCTTGCAAACTAAGTGGAAGTCTTCTACTGCTTTACGTAAAAGAGAATTCGATTGGCTTTCTAAACTGCATTTTTGGGTTTTATTTTCTTTTCCCTTTTTTCTTCTTTTTTTAGGTTCTAGGTCTAAAAGAGTTTTCTTATTTGTACCAACTTGTGTTTCTAAAAATGGATGAGTGGAGAGGCATAAATCTGCTTTAGTCCTGACTTTATCTCAATAAATCTATGATATTAAATCTAATTCAGGTGTCCTTCAACTATCATTATAGTCTTTACCATATATCATTCTCTTTGATCTTCTTTCCCCTTAGTAATTCAGAGATCATCAGACTTATCATAAGAGTCACAACAGCATATGGTAGGTTATTGGGCTTACAAGCCAATAAAGAGCAAGCTAAAATCTCATGAAGGCTCAAAGGGACAATTAGGGTTTGATATTTAATTGGGCGAATTCTAGTTGTTGGCCTACAAAACAATGGCTAGATCATCTCTTTCTTAAATAAGCAGAGTTTAATTTCACCTCAAAAGTTTGTCAAAGCATGCTCTAAGATGGACTAGGACCTAGACTAAGGTCATTATGCAGGAGCCCTCTCCAAGTAAGCATATACAACTCAATGCTATAGAACAATTCCCTCAACTAGTAAAGTCATTCGAATTATAATGCATAGATATACTCATTTATGATTATCAAGCTAGACTTTCATTGGTTGAGCACCAAAATGAACAAATACCAAAATAGACAAAACTTTTGATGAAATTAATTTATTCAAACAATCTTAATTTGAAAGACATAATTGTTCCAAATAAATACTAAAGAAAACAAAATAAAATGAGCAATTCTTCAAGCTAAGGGAGGTTTGTTGAATGAAATTTCTCCTTACTTCACATCTTCAGTACTCCCATCTTGAAAGGAGGATAAGATAGAACTTTCCTCCAATCCTCCTCCTACCATGAAGGTTGTTGGTGGTGGGACTCTTCTAAATTTAGGCAAAGGATTGCTTTTAGTATTAGGATTATCCGGCTCATGTAGCTTACCACTATCAATAAGATCTTGAATTTAATGTCTTAATTGAGCATAATTATTTATCTCATGCCGTTGCATTTGAAGTAATCGATAGAAGGCCTTGGCATCAAAGTTTAATGGTAGAGGATCGTGCAGCGGTCGAGGAGTCAACGACTGTAATAACCCCTTTTTCTGTAACTTGTTGAAAACCTAAGACAAAGCTTTTCCTAGATCTGAAAACTGTCTTTTATTTATATGGCCAGTAGTTTCGTTGACATCTATTTCTTTTTGTGCACTCTGACTGCTAGATTAGTAGTTCCCTCTTTTATTTCTCCTTCCAGAAAAGTGATTCTTCTCCTATTCCCATTCTTCTATATATAAACTAGCTTGGAGAAGATCTTTGAAATTTATGATAAGGGTATGAGACAGCCTCTCACAAAAGTTGGGCATGAAACTTCTCACTATCATTCTGATCTTGTTAGATTCCTCGGGCCTCTTCTTAAGCAGTGCAACCTTATTCATCCATCTCTTCACATAGTCAACAAAATTTTCATTTTGTCTTTGCCTAATGGACTCAACTTTCATCAAAGTAATCTCCAACTCAGCATTATACCCATAATATTGCATGAAGGCTTCATATAGTAAATCCCAATTCTTTTGAGTACCATCCTCTAAGTGTTGAACCAATTATGGACAAGAGGCTCCAATGAAAGCATGAAGTACCTTAGAGTTTGAGCCTTAGTAGCTCAGATAGACTGCATAGCAGTGATGTATTGCTTCACATGGAGATGAGGATTCCCAGTTCCATCGAACTGGGCAAAGGAGGGCATCTTGAACTTGTACGGGACCTCTTCATCTTGTTTAAACAACTTGTCCACCTCCGACATCTCTTCAGTTTTTAGCTTCTTTTCAAACTTCTTTTCAAATTTAGCAATCATTTTCTCCACATTCGATATTTCAGTCTTTTCCACAGTTGGTTTCTCTACAATCTTTGGACTTTCTTCTTATCTTGAGGATCTTAGAAGTATTAAGCCCAATCATCGTCATCATCAACAACTACCTTTTCATCATCAAAGGCTACCTTGCCAACCTTAGCCTTTCCTTTGTTCTTCTACTTTTTAGTACTAGCAGATGCCTTAGTAGTGTTCCCCAAAAGTGCAGCCAGTTGGCTCTTTATAGTCTCAGCCAGGGCCTACTTCAGTTCTTCCATCTTAACATTGAGGGCGTCGTCCACCATCCAATAGATATGTTTAGGTTCCATTGCTCTTTGTGAGAAGCTGACCGAATTATTAGTGGATTCTATGTCACTGGCATAGGTTGGGTTGTCGTACACTCTTGAACTGCTGTACTCTAGGTCTGTGAGTCAGAATGGATCAATTCCATGTAATGCAATACATGTATAAATGCATGCATGTATGCACAAGTAACAAACAAACAAACAAAAAAAAGTAGGAGCAAACCTTCCAGCCTTATATCTTTCACACACGATTGGCGTGTCTCTTTTTCTAGGTATATGGTTAACAAAATATCAACATGGGATATTCTATTTTTGAAAAATTTCCTTGAATGATTTTAACCAATAGTTATATTTTCAAACATAGAAGTCAGTCCATGATAATTCCTATTAATTAGGCTTCAATCCATTGAATCAACTAAAAATAGCTTTTATGCTATATTGGATTAAAACAAAATTAATAGGTTTATCATAAATAGATTTTCTATTTGGAAAAACAACTAATGATGCATGCCAAAAAAAAGCCCATGATTAACGATTATTGGTTTAAACTAAGCCCACTATTGATTTTGGTACTCCATAATTGACCTAAATAATTTGAAAGCTCATTTAAGAAAAGGTTTTAACAGATTTTTAAAGGCCCACTCAAAAGGTTAGTTAAAAATTATTTTTGGAATTTGAACTTGGGTCATAAGGAAAAATATTTTTGACCCATCTTAAAAGGTTTTCATGTCAAAAGACCTTCTTGAAAATTTTGAAATTGAAATTTGGTCATTTGGGTTTAAATGAAAAATTATTTGGAGCTTAAAATATAATTAGGTCATATTAGAAAAGTATCAAACCAAATAAGCCACGGTTCAAACCAAGATGAATTAATCATAGTCAAACAATAAGCATTAACCAAATAAGCCACTATTCAAACCAAGATGAATTAATCATAGAAAAACAACAAGCATTTGGTGTAAAAACCTAAGGAAAGTAACTACGCCAATTACATGAGCTTTAGTCTTTGGGTTGAAAAGTTTAGTTTCTCATAGCAACTATATACCAAAAGGTACAAGGCTATGAGTGGTTATGCCATGCTCGATCTCCATATCTTGAGTGAAAGTATGGTTTCCCTTACATAGCACAATACGGGTTACACGAGTGTCCTAACTCACACACACAATGTAATCTAAATGATACAATGGATAATATTATAATAAGAAAGAATAAAATAATATAAAGACCAACAGAATCAACTTCTCTAATCCCCAGGGGAGTCTCCACTGCGAGCAGGAATTTTTGCCCCCACTCTCATGTGTAATGGTTATTGCGACTTTGGCACTGTTAGGCTCAGGGCCTTAGAGAACACGGGCCTAAACTTAGAGAAAATGGAGTTGCCACCTGGACGGGCTAGAAAAATAAAAAGTGGTGGATAACTCGATTCCTAAGGAATCCCCAATCCTCTATTAGGTTCAAAAGTTAGATACATATGGGGAAGATGAGAATGACCCAACACCATCATAACTCCCGGTTCATTTGATCCGGCCCCCTTTTCAGGTCTAAATATTATTGAATTCTTAATTTATTGAAATATCATCCATAATACATGCAATAATCAAAATGAATAATCATCCATCACTTTTATTAAAATGAAGTAATCAAAATAGGCACCCATACAAGGATGGAAACATGTCTTTACAACAATTGTTTAATGTCCAAAACTAAATAAAATAGGATACCTGCCATTTGGTGTAAACATGCCCTTTACATTAATCCAAAACTCAAAACAAATTAAATTACATTAAACTTAACTATTGAGGTACCCACAAAGTGAAAACATACCTCTTACATCATTGAAGCTAAAATAAACCAATAAAAGACATTCAACCATTCATCATAAAAGTAAACCATTAATTATAAATCAAATAAAATAAATCATCCATGCATTAATAATCAAGTATTGATTTAAATATCATGTTAAACAAGAGATATACAAACTAGGGTTTTATGAATTAGGGTTTAGGAAAATACAATTAGGGTTTAGGGTTTTTTAAAAAAGGATTAGGGTTCTTAGGTTTTTGATTTAGGGTTTTGAGATAGGAAACTAGGGAATTAGAGTCTTTCAAATTAGCATGATGGGTGAACTCAAATTCTTCCTTGGACTATAAATCAAGCAATGTAAGGATAGGATCTTCATCAACTAAGCCAAGTACACAATGGAACTCCTAAAGAAGTTTGGAATGGTTGGTTGCAAATCAAGTAAAACTCCCATGAGAACATCCTTGAATCTTAACAAAGATGAAAGTGGTAAGGCAGTAGATGAGAAAAAATATCAAGGTATTATTGGATCACTACTTTACTTAACCGCCTCTAGACTGGATATAATGTATAGGGTATGTTTATGTGCTAGATTTCAATCTTGTCTTTGGGAATCACATTTAAATGCAATTAAAAGAATTTTAAAATACTTGAGTGGTACATTCTATTTAGGTCTATGGTATCCTAGGAACACATCACTTGGCATGTTAGGCTTTTTCGATGCGGATTTTTTAGTAGCCTATTGGATAGGAAAAGCACCACCGGAGCATGTCATTTTCTTGGTGAATGCTTATTTTCTTGGTTTAGTAAGAAATAAGGGTCGGTTGCTTTATCTATTGTGGAAGCCAAATATGTTGCTATATGTTTTTGTTGCACACAAGTTCTTTGGATGAAACAAAAATTGCTTGAATATGAAAAACTATTTGATCAAATTCCTATTAAATGTGATAACACTAGTGCAATCAATTTATCCAAGAACCCCATTTAGCATTCTAGGTATAAGCATATAGACATCAAACATCATTTATTAAGAGATAATGTTCAAAATCATAATATAGTTTTAGAATTTATTGAAACTCAAAATCAATTTGCGGATATATTTCCAAAACCTTAAAATGAAGAAAGAATGAATTTTATAAAACAAAATATTGGCATGATTAATGGAAAATCCCTTGCATAACCATTCTTTATTTCTCCCAAAATCTATTTTGATCATATGCACTTAAAATTTTTCAAGACACAAAACGGGTCACTTTGTGTGGTCGCCATAGTATACAGAGCGCTCGCACATCATCTGCTCTTTTTAAGCCCAAGTCATACAAGTTATCATCTCTTGAGTATTAACACATATCTCCCGAGCTTTAATAAGTATCTTTACCAAGCCCGAGCCTCAAAGCATTTCTCTTCAGTAAGCGTACAACAGCTTGTGCGGTCAGTCAAATTTAAAAATTTCAAAATTTTCTCAACTGTTACACTCCTCTCAAGTATGTGCAAGCATGCACTGCCATGAGAGCTCACTAGACCGAGCTAGCGATTGCCCGATAGGTCGAGCAAGCATAAAATGTGTTACTGATTTTTTTAACGTTGGAACTCTAAAAATTCAAATTTTCTACTCCCCAAATGATCAAAATCAGCTAGTTTTCTAATTTTTTTTTTTCTATAAATACCTCTTTTTTGCAAGAAAATACATCTTTACAAACTCAGAAACACATATTTAAACAATCTTCCAAGAATTTGCTCATCAAGAAGAAGATTTTGAAGTTTTTTCATCAATTTGGAGTTGTTTGCTCAAAGCATCATCAACAATCTATTTCTTTTACATTTCTTTCAATCTTCTACATTTCTATTTTCTTTTTCTTTTGTTTTTTGATTGAGGATATGGCACCCAAAACCAAAACCACTAAAAAGAAAGACACAACCAAAGGTAAAGGGATTGTCATTAGAGAAATCCAACCTCAACCTCAACACAAGCCTAAACACTTCACTAGAAAAGGTGTCCAACCATACAAACCCAAATACAAAAATGAGGATGAGAAAACCAAGTACTCTATGCTCAAGAAAAAACCCTTGAACTACCAAAATGCTTGCAGAAGAGATGCTCCTAACTTTAAACATCCAAGGTGAAATCTATATCTACCTTGATAGAATTGGGTGGAGGACTTTTGCATTTCCTAATGAGCTAGGTTACTCTAGCCTCTCAAGGGAATTTCTAATGACTTTAAGGGTAGAGAAAAACCACAATTCACCTATAGGATACAATAGAGTTTATTTTAGACTTTTCGACCAAGATTTTGCTCTTTCCTAAGAAGAATTTGGTGAAGTTTGGGGATTTCAAACTCATGGAGCTTTCTCTTACAATGATGTGGATTTTCCTTTAAAAAATTAATCATCTTTTTGAAGTGAACTATCCATTGAAACCCAATACAATAATAGGTCATCCAAAGACATTCACTTTAGGACCCTTCTCTTTTGAATCGTACATAGAATCATCACATACACCATTCACCAAAGAAGCGATGGCAATGAAAAGGTCACTCAAAGTGACTTATTTTTCTTGTATGCTATTGTGCATAATGAGCCAATCCAAAGTGCAAGGTGTAATGCCCTGATTTTTATTGAATCTATTATACATTGGTGGTGAGAGAATGATGATAGTTTTGATAGAAGAGATGGAAATATAAATAAAATTTATATCATATATAAAAGATTAAATATAAATGGTAAGATTGTGAAAGAGTAAAAAGTAAAAAGTAAAAATATAAAATAATATTATTTTAAATAAAACTTAATTAAATAATATATATTTAGTTAGTGGAAAAGTATGGAAAAGCTAAAAAAAATTCCAAAATTTTCATTTCTTCTCCTTCCTTCTCCTTCCTTCTTTTCTTGGCCAATTTTCTTGGAGCTTGAGAGAGGGAGATTTCTATCCTTCAAATAAATAAGAAAATTTGATTAGTTTTACATAAGGATTGAAGGAAGCTTGAGTTTTAATTCAAGTAACAAGTAAGTTTCTTAAATTTTGATGATTCTTTTTAGTAGGATTGATATGAGAATTGAGATTTAATGAAACATATAGAAAGTTATGATATAAAGTTTATGTAGTAATGGTGATTCTAGACTTGATAATGATTTGGAACGATGTTGGCTATAGTTAGAGCAAGTGATTGAATATTAGGAATTTGTAAGGGGATTTAGCTAATCCTAAGTTAAAGAAAGTTAATAATCATCTTTGAAATTATAAATTGATTAAGGGTTGATTAAATTAAGTGAAGGAACCATTAGAGAGAAGTGAAAGATTGGGCGAAATTATTATGCAAAGGAGTTATTTCTCCAATTTGAGCTTCAAAAAGGTAAGTATATACTTAGATAATGCTCTTGTCCTTGGTTTGTATCATCCTAAGTTGGTATGTGTGTGTTATGCCAATGAAAATAGGGTGAAAAAGTAATTCTGGGTTGCCATGGGCGTGGCCATGCATTGTCACAGTCGTGGGCTTTGAGGTGGAGCTATTTCATGTGAAAATGGTGAGGAAATAGAAGCAAAATGAATGCCATGGGCATGGCTCTTGAATGCCACGACCTTTGGGGGTGTGCAAAGGTATTTTACAGCTTCATTTCACATCCCACGGGCATGGCTATTGGATGCCATGACCGTGGGGTTGGTTTGTTGATGTTTATTGCTGTATTTTACACTATATGGGTGTAGTAAATGGCATGCATAGCTAAGTCTCTATATATATTGTATTAAAAATGTTTTTGTGATTATAAAGTGGATAATTATGATAAAATATGTTGATTATGTTAATTGTTGATGAATTGATGAGTTACATGGTGAAAAACTCATATTTGATAATGTTGATTGTTGTTTGTTGTCATATACTTTATCTAATTGCCAAAAGATTACGTTTGGTGATTGAATGCCATACGCGATGAGGTGAGACACTGGGTGTTACATAGATGTTAACATGCCCCCAAGCGAGACAAATGAGGTGTCATATTGATGATTACTCTATGGATGAGACACTAGGTGTCATAGATGTATTTATGTCCACTAGCGAGACACAGAGGTGTCATATTGATGATTACACTATGGATGAGACACTGGGTATCGCAAATGTATTTACATCCACTAGCGAGACATAAAGGTGTCATTATTAATGAGATAGGCCAAAGTAATGGTTGTGGAACTAGGTTATTATATAAGATTGTTGGGTCCAATGCATGATGATTGTTTATGTTTATATGTAAAATATGAGCTTCAAAAAGGTAAGTGTATACATTTGTCATAAAAATGTTGCATTATCGAGTATATACCGCTGAGCTCTAGGCTTAGAGCAATTTATTTATCTTTCAAGTGATAGGATAGAAGCTATATGTCCTTCCAGACTAGGAAATGTCTAGTTAGAGGTTGGATACTAAAAGCCTCTGGTTGCCACAGATCAAGCCTAAACATAGCATGTAAATATTCTTTTGAGTTGATGTATATGTAATATCTATTTTGTAAAATATAAAGAATTGAAACATGATTTAAAAATGTTTTGTAAATAAGTAATATCATGTTATCATATTTATGAATGTATGTAAGAAAATATGGGATTTGGTATGTGAGTGTATGAAAATATTTTGAGAACTATTGGATATTCACAGGTTGAATTGATTGGATTTAGTAATACTCGTATTTTAATTGAAACTCCGGCAAATTTTCTATAAACTTATTTATTTTTCTTATACCTATTTACTTATCTATATAATACTTATAAGTAGTAACTAAATGACGAAGGGTGATAAAGTAACATTCTAGTAATGCTCTTATACCCTATCTGTGCATACTACATATTTGAAGGTGTGTGTACTATGTATGGATAGGTTATAAGGGTGTTACATTTATTTTTTTTTATTAGAGAGTGGTTTGAGATTCTCAACCCATGTGAGTTTTAAGTAGAAAAAGGGGATTTTAAAGTTGATTTTAATAGTGTTGTACATGCATATGCATAGGCATTTGAATTGATCTTTAATGTGGAAACCTTTGATCTTGTATCAGATATAGATAGTAGAGATGTCTTGATCTCATATATTAGATAAGGGTAGTGCAAAGAGTTTTTCTCTTGGGGAAGGTATGGCTGGAGCAAGTATAGGAGCTATTGGGGAGGCATCTATGCCAGATAGACCAATAATGCCTGAAATTCCACCAGATAGAGCAGCAGCAGCAGATTAGAAAGTATGAGAAGTTAAGAAAGTTTGGGGCTACTGATTTCATAGGCATTGCAGATCCAGCGGAGGATGAGCAGTGGTTGGATTAGATTGAGAGAGTGTTTATTCAATTGCACGCTACTGAGGAAGAGAATTTTGATTATGCCTTACCTCTTCTGCAATGAGATGCTTATGATTGGTGGAAGACTATTCCTGATGGATTGAGGCAAACCCAATTTTGATGTATGATGATTTTTTAAGGGAGTCTGGGTAGAAATATACCCCTCGGGAGTATAAAGATAAGAAGAAGAAGGAGTTTCTGAACTTGAAACAAGGAGACAAGACAATTGACAAGTATGAAAAAGAATTTCTCTGCTTGAGTAAGTATGTAGGTGGTATTTTGACAAATGAGGTGGATCGAGGTAGAAGATTTGAAGAAGGTTTGAAACCATCTATTATGTGTCAAGTGGCAGCGGTTCACTATGATGATTTTTCCAAGATTGTAGCAACTGTATAAAATGTTGAGAAAGCTCAATGGCTTATAACTGCACTGAGGATAGAAGAAAGTAGAGTTAGAAAAGCTCCAATAGAGATGGGTTCCTCATCTTCGAAGAGAGGCAGACGTGGTTATCCTTAGAGATTTTGCAGGGGTCAGGGACAATTTAGTAGATTACAGCAGCAGAGGCAAAGACCTGCAGCTTCGGTAGCTAGCACACCAACTTCAGGTTCTCGTTGGTCTCCACCACCTACCTATATACAGTGTGGTCAAATGCATAGAGAAGCTTGTTGGAGAGCTGATTTTAGAGGTTGTTATAGGTGTGGATCTTCAAATCATTTTGTTAGAGATTATCCAGAGCCATTTGATGAGAGATAAGTTGATACAGCAGGATCCAGATATAGCAGTAGAGGAGGAAGAGGAAATCGAGGGGGGTAGTAGAGGTGGTAGATTTAGGGCTAGCCAGAGAGGAGATTCGACATCTGTGAGTAGGCCAGAGGAGACTAGAGCTATTTGTAGAGTTTATGTGATTCAGAAGGAACCCGATGCTTCAGATGTCATAGATGGTATATTTTCCCTATTTGGTACCCTTATATATGCATTGATAGATCCTAGATCTACCCATTCATATATTAGTGCATCAACTTTGCTTGTGAGTGGAGTGCATTATGAATCTTTGGGATTTGATGTGTTGGTGACTAATCCCTTAAGACATAGTATGGTAGTTAGTAGAGTATATTGAGATAGCTCGGTCATGGTACAAGAAGAGGAATTTCTCGATAATTTGATTGAGATACCCTTTAGGGAGTATGATCTTATTTTGGGTATGGACTGGTTATCTAGAAATAAAGCTATAGTTGACTATCAATAGAAGAATGTTACTCTAAGAACACTTAAGAGAAAAGAAGTGGTAGTGAGAGGTGAGTCAAGGCACCTCTTGTCTACTTTCATTTCTGCAGTGGCTACTAGAAGGATGATGAGGAAGGGGTGCGAGGCCTATTTGGCACATGTGGTGGATACTAGAGCAAAGAAGTCTAAGCTTGGCAGTATTCCCATAGTGGTTGAATTTCTAGATGTATTCCCTGATGAGTTACCAGGATTACCTTCGGTGAGAGAGGTGGAGTTTGTATCGATGTGATGCCGGGTACCACTCCTATCTCTATAACCCCTTATCGAATGACACCAACATAATTGAAGGACTTAAAGGTGCAATTATAGGAATTGCTGGATAAGAAATTTATACATCCTAGTGTTTCACCTTGGGGAGCACCAGTATTATTTTCAAAAAGAAGGATGGTACCTTGAGATTTTGATTTGATTATCGACAGTTGAATAAGGTAACCATCAAGAATAAATATTCATTACCTCGTATTGACTATCTCTTTGATCAATTGAAAGGAGCAACTGTGTTTTCTAAAATTGATTTGAGATCAGGGTATCATCAATTGAGAGTTAAAGAGGTAGATGCGCCCAAGACTATGTTTTGTATGAGGTATGGACACTATGAATTTCTTATGATGCCTTTTGGGTTAACAAATTCACCAACGGCTTTCATGGATCTAATGAATTGGATTTTTTGACCTTATTTGGATAAATTTTTAGTGGTGTTTATTAATGATATTTTAGTGTGTTCACGTTGTAAGAAGGATTATGATAGACACTTACAGATTGTATTGCAGACATTAAGGGAGAAGCAATTATTTGCAAAATTATCCAAGTGTGAGTTTTGTTTAGATCAAGTAACTTTCCTTGGGTATTTTATTTTAGTAGAAGGGGTTAGAGTAGACCCAAGTAAAGTTGAGGCGATCTTGAATTGGAGTCCACCTAAAATTTTACGTAAGTGAGGAGTTTTCTAGGATTGGCAGGTTATTATCATTGATTTGTAAAGGGGTTCTCTATGATAGCCATGCCACTTACTAAATTATTTTGAAAAGGGGTGAAATTTGTTTGGATAGACAAATGTCAAATGAGTTTTGAACAGTTAAGGGATATGTTGATTTATGCTTCTATTCTTACTTTACCCATAGAAAGCAAACCATATGTGATATATAGTGATGCATCACATAATGGTTTGGGTTGTGTATTGATGCAAGGGTGGTAGAGTTATTGCCTATGCCTCTAGACAGTTGAAACCACATGAGTTGAGCTACCCGACTCATGATCTAGAGTTGGCAGCTACAGTGTTTGCATTAAATATTTGGTGACATTATCTATATGGGAAAAATGTTTTATCTATACAGATCATAAAATTTTGAAATATTTGGGAGTGCAAAAAGAGTTGAATCTTTGACAAAGACGATGGTTGGAACTGATCAAAGATTATGATTGTTTGATTGATTACCATTCGGGCAAGGCTAATATAGTTGTAGATGCTTTGAGTTGAAAGTCTATGGCAGTGTTGACTGCCTATTCCCTCATGTTGTTGGTTGAATTGAGAACTTTACATGCTAGATTTGAATTTGGGAATGATGGTGTACTTTTGGCACAATTACAAGTTAAGCCATTAATTTTAGAGCAAATTAAGGAAGCCCAAAAGGGAGATGCGAAGATCTAGAAAATTGTGCAAGATTGCATTAAGGGGGAGAGTGGAGACTTCCAAATTGGAGATGATGGTAATAGATATAGTACATGATTTTGTGTACCAAAAGATGTAGAATTGAGGAAGAAAATTTTAGAAAAGGCACATCAATCGTCTTATGCTATGCACCCTGGGAGTACTAAAATGTATCAAGATTTAAAACAACATTACTGGTGGAAGAGTATGAAAAGAGATGTAGCAAAATTTATATCAAAGTGCCTCACTTGTCACAGGATAAAAGCTAAACACCAAGTTCCTTCGGGATTGCTGCAACCATTACCGGTGCCTGAATGGAAATGGGATAGAGTAACTATGGATTTTGTTACTGGATTACCTCTGACCCAGAGAAAACATGATGCAATTTGGGTGATTGTTAATAGAATGACAAAGTCAGCTTATTTTTTACCAGTGAGGATGGATTACTCCCTTGATAAATTGGCAAAAATTTATATAAGTGAAATTGTAAGACTACATAGAATTCCAATTTCATTGGTATTAGATCGAGATCCCAGATTCACCTCAAGATTTTGGAAGAGTTTACAAGGTGAATTGGGTACTTAATTACATTTCAATACTACTTTCCATCCCCATACTGATGGCCAGTCTGAAAGGGTGATATTAGTATTGGAGGATATACTGAGAAGTTGTTTTATTGATTTTGTTGGTAGTTGTGATAAACACTTGCCATTAGTTGAATTTGCATATAATAATAGCTACCAGTCTAGTATTGGTATGGCATCGTTTGAAGCTCTATATGGGAGGAAATGTAAAAAACCTTTATATTGGGATGATGTTGGAGAAAGGAAGATAGTAGGTCCTGAATTAATTAAAGAAATAGAAGAGAAAGTGAAAATAATTCGAGATTGGCTAAAAGCATCGTCAGACCGACATAAATCATTCTCTGATTTAAAGAGAAAATATATAGAGTTTAAAGTAGGTGATAATGTGTTTTTAAAGGTATCTGCATGGAAGAAGATATTAAGATTTGGAAGAAGATATTAAGATTTGGATGAAAAGGAAAACTAAGTCCATGTTTTATTTGCCCTTATGAAGTGTTAGAAAGAGTTGGATCAGTTGCTTATAGATTAGCATTGCCGCTGGAGTTGGATAGAATTCACAATGTATTTCATGTTTCTATGCTACAAAGATATAGGTCAGATCCATCTCATGTATTGTCAATTGAATCTATTGAGGTGAATCTAGACCTAAGTTATGAAGAAGAACCTGTAGCAATCTTGGCACAAGAAGTGAAGGAGCTAAGAAATAAGAAAGCGCCTCTAGTGAAGGTTTTGTGGAGGAATCACACAACAGAAGAGGCTACTTGGGAGAGTGAACAAGTCATATGAAACCAATACCCACAATTGTTTCAGAGCTAATTAAAGGTAATTTCAAGGAGAAAATTATCTAAGGGGGAGAGAATTGTAATGCCTTGATTTTTATTAAATCTATTATACATTGGTGGTGAGAGAATCATAATGGTTTTGATAGAAAAGATGGGAAGATAAATAACATATATATCAAATATAAAAGATTAAATATAAATGGTAAGATGGCAAAAGAGTAAAAAGTAAAATGTTAAAATATAAAATAATATTATTTTAAATAAAATCTTAAATAAATAATATATATTTAGTTAGTGGAAAAGTGTGGAAAAGCCAAAAAAATTTCTAGAATTTTCATTTCTTCTCCTTCCTTCTCCTTTCTTCTTGTCTTGGCCAATTTTCATGGAGCTTGAGAGAGGAAGATTTCCATTCTCCAAATTAACAAGAAAATTTAGTTAATTTTACACAAGGATTGAAGGAAGCTTGGGTTTTAATTCAAGTAACAAGTTTCTTAACTTTTTATGATTCTTTTTAGTAGGATTGATATGAGAATTGGGATTTAATGAAACATATAGAAATTTATGATATAAAGTTTATGTAGTAATGGTGATTCTAGACTTGATAATGATTTGCAATGATGTTGGCTATAGTTAGAGCTAGTAGTTGAATATTAGGAATTTGTAAGGGGATTTAGCTAATCCTAAGTTAAAGAAAGTTAATAGGGGTTTATAGATGCTTATATGAGTTATTAATATCATCTTTGAAATTATGAATTGATTAAGGGTTGATTGTTGAGTGAAGGAACCAATAGAGGGAAGTGAAAGATTGGGAGAAATTATTGTGCAAAGGAGTTGTTTCTCCAATTTGAGCTTCAAAAAGGTAAGTATATACTTAGATAATGCTCTTGTCTTTGGTTTGTATCATCCTAAGTTGGTATGTGTGTGTTATGTTGATGAAAATAGGGTGAAAGAGTTATTCTGGAATGCCATGGGCGTGGCTATGTTGTGCCATGATCGAGGGCTTTGAGGTAGAGCTATTTCGTGTGAAAATGGCGAGGAAACATAAGCAAAATGAATGCCATGGGCATGGACCTCGAATGCCACAGCTGTGGGGGTACTCAAAGGTGTTTTACAGCTTCATTTCACATCCCACGGGCATGGCTATTGGGTGCCATGACCGTAGGGTTGGTTTATTGATGTTTATTGTTGTATTTCGCACTATATGGGTGTAGTAAATGGCTTGCATAACTAAGTCTTTATACGCGATGGGGTGAGACACTAGGTGTCACAAAGATGTTACCATGCCCCTAAGAGAGACATATGAGGTGTCATATTAATTATTACAATGTGGATGAGACATTGGGTGTCATAGATGTATTTACGTCCACTAGCGGGAGATAGAGTTGTCATATTGATGATTATGCTGTGGATGAGATACTGGGTGTCACAAATTTATTTACGTCCACTAGCGAGACATAGAGGTGTCATTATTAATGAGATAGGCCAAAGTAATGGTTCTAAAACTAGGTTATTGTATAAGATTGTTGGGCCCAATGCATGATGATTGTTTATGTTTACGTGTAAAATAAAGATGAGAATGTTTGTAATATTAAAACCTTATGCATGTTCATATACATTTGTCATAAAACATTTGCATTATAGAGTATATACCTTTGAAATCTAGGCTTAGCGTGATTTATTTATCATGTAGGTGGCAGGATAGAAGCTAGAAGTCCTTCCAGACTAGGACATATCTAGTTAGAGGTTGGATACTAAAAGAATCTGGTTGCCACAGATCAAGCCTAAGCATAGCATGTAAATATTCTTTTGAGTTGATATATATGTAATATCTATTTTGTAAAATATAAAGAATTAAAACATGATTTAAAGATGTTTTGTAAATAAGTAATACCATTTTATCATATTTATGAATGTATGTAAGAAAACATGGGATTTTGGGATGTGAGTGTATGGAAATATTTTGAGAACTATTGGATATTCACAGGTTGAATCGATTGGATTTAGTAATACCTGTATTTTAAATTAAACTCCAGCAAAATTTCTATAAACTTATTTATTTTTCTTATACCTATTTACTTATCTATATAATACTAATAACTAGTAACTAAATTACGAAGGGTGATAAAGTAAAATTTTTGTATTGCTCTTATACCCTATCTGTGCATACTGCATATCTGAAGGTGTGTGTACTATGTATGGGTAGGTTATAAGGGTGTTACACGAGGTTTCTCATTGACACCTTTGTACATCATGGTAAATTTAAAGTGAGAACTTCCTTTCTATCCTCTCAAATTACCCTACTTGCTAGACACTTAGGACTCCTAACTACTAAAATTCTTGTAACCCTAAGTGATCCCCTTGATATATCCACAAACTCCGTCAACCTAGACCACCTAGAACATGCTAGATATATCCAAAAGATTGATAATCACTATGAGTATACATTTGGTATCAAGGGTGTTATCCAAAGGGAAAGGAAGAGACCTAGGTACCATATTATGGAAGAAGAATGTGAACCTATCCATGTTCAAGTTGAGCACCCCCTAAACCTTCCACCAAAGAAAAAGGTGAATCATCCAAAATCCTAAAGCTTATCCTCAAAGCCATATCTTCTCTCCAAAAACAATTTAATCATTTCAAGAAGGATGTCACAAAGAGAATCACAAAACTCCATAAAAAGGTTGATCTCCTTTCCCACATTCATCATGACATATATGACTTACAAGGAAATTTGATCTTCCTCAATGTGAGTTAAGTGAATGGGATGTGAGTGAGCATATTGAAAGTCCTTATGAAGGATCCTCACCATCCTCACATGACTCCTCACTAACTCCTTCTCTTGGTGATGATGATGAAAGAGCTCCAACTCCTCCTCCACCATTAAGAAAAGGAAAATAAAAAGTTTTAGATTAATCACTTTCTTTTATTTTTCTTTCAATTTGCATCAAATTTATTTTTCTCTTGTATCGCATTTCTTAGTATCAATAACTTCATATTTCTTTTACTTTAATTGTCTTTTTGCCTTTGTCAAAGGGAGAGAAAAATTGATGTGATTGAATTTAAATGATTTAATTGGCAAATGGGGACATAAATTTAATTATCTAAGAAGAAGAGAATAAATTGGTATAAAAAAAATTAGTATGAAGAAAACCTTGCAACAATTATTTAACAAAGGGGGAGAAAATTTATTAATTATGTACTTAATAATTCTTTAACTTAAATTCAATTTGACTGCTAAAGTCAAAAAGGGGAGATTGTTGAGATTATGGGATAATCAAGCTCTATTTTGATCATTGACAATCAAATTGGTAAAGAACTAATAATTTCAGATAAGTCTATTTTACAAAGTTAAAAACTGAGTACTTTATGTGATAGCCAAAATGAAGACCGAGCGACCACACAAATATATCACGAGCACAGAATCGAACTAACTTTCAGACTTGCCGAGCAAAGAACCGAATGGACATATAGAAGTGCTGAGCTAGATATAGAACTACTGAGCTAAGAGAACTGAATTTTCTGGTTAAAAGTATCCTGATGGAACAATCGAGCTAAGCATGAAGTGCAGCTCGATACTAGCAGCTAAACAAGCCAACTATGGTAACTGAGCTAAGTTCACAACTCATAGAAAGGATTGCATTCTCATTGAGCGGTGAAGTCAGGATGCCCAATAGATGTGCAACCGAGCGACTGGACCAAATCAAAGTAAAAATTTATAAACTCGTAGAAAGGATAGTGGTCTTAGTGAGTAGTGAAGTCAAGACATCAAAAATTCATGCGACCGCCCACCACACCAGAGGGACCACGTGTAACAAAGACATAAATGTCCAAAAAGAACAGAAGAGACAGCGGTCAGCTCTCGCGATGCTTCTGTAATTCTCAAAACCTTATGCAATTACCCAGAAGAATCGATCGACCACACAAGTTCTGTATATTTGAATATGAGTGCCAAATACTTCAGACCAATAATAACCAAACATGTGGATGAAGTGTAACACCTTTATACCCTATATACGTGCAATACATATTTTCAGCATATGTAAAATATGCATATACGGTATAAAAATGTCACAGACCGATTTAATAAAAAATTTTACATTTCTTTTTTAAGATTTCAAATACTAATATATAAAATAAATAGTATATAAATATTCTTTGCTTGTTATAGGAATCCAAAATAAATATTTTATGTGAAAATCTCTAGGAAAAATTCGCCAGAGTTTTGTTTGTAATTTGAACGTTTCCAAAATTCAACAAAACACAACCAGCATAAAACAAATATTCCAAATAAAATCAATTCACCAATACTTCTCAATTTCTCCATATTTTTTCAAAATACTTATATAGGTATATATATATCAACATTATATATAAAATCCCATCTTAAACAAAATTATTCAAATCATTCTTTACAATTTACAATATATGCTTTAAAAACGTATCATAACATACATAATATAAAAAATGTATATGCTGGCAACTAACTATGATCTTGATGTACCCAAAACAACTCTTCAAGCTCAATAAATACAAACCTAGACCCGACCAGGTCTAGTAAAACTCTCTGGCTCTACCAAAACATCCATGACACCTGCACGACGAATTACAATCGCGCTAAGCTGAAGCCTAGTGGTACAAACTTTGATAATAATAAAAATGTAAAGTAATGCCAATGCACAATGCATATAGAGGTCACATCATTTCACTTTATTATATTTTTCAAATATTTCATACTCACAACTCATAATATTATATTGCTCAATTGTATCACAATTCATAATTCACATTAAAGTAAAGACAAGCATGGGCCCAAAAAGGATCTAATATGCTATTCAAATTTCAGAATTACTGCTTTGGTCCATAATGACACCATGTGTCTAGCCCGTAGGCAATATATATATATCCATGGATAATGTAATAGCCCCAGTCTCTTGGACCTCAACCCGGCTAGACCCTTGGGCTCTAGTATCTTGGTCCTCAACCCAGCTAGATTGCTACGGTTTTTTAGGTTTACGACCCAGTCTTTTCACCCCAAAAACATCATATTTATCATTTATCAGCTGGGCTCGGCTTACGACTCAATCTTTTCACCTGCCCAGCAATTCATAGGCATGCCGCCAAACCCATAACTCTGAAAATTGAATAACATACTAGGCACACAATTAATTCATTTATCTCATTATCAAATACTTTCACAATTCATTTCTCATTTTATTTCTCATAATCAAACTAGGCTCATTGCCTTATTTTCACACTTTTTTTTCTCATTTTTCTCATTTTTCACATCTTTCTCATCTTTCTCACTTTTCTCATTTTTTTTCTCATTTTTATCAATATCAATTCATTTCATTATTCCACATATCTCATTTTTGCATTCACAACACATTACCCAATTACTTTGGGTATTTTTACATAATATGCATATTTCACACTTTACACAATTTAGCCACTATCAATGGCTTTTCACAATGCATTTAACACATATATGACATTACAAATGTCATAGCACATTATTCATACTCAATCAATGAACCAAGTAGCTTAACACATTTTTCAACCAAAATGTGTTAAGTCCAAATGTCATGCAAATATAAACATTATACTCAAAGTTTGTACATACCTCTACTAGCAACCCAAAACAAGCTTAATACAACCTCCAATCCTATCCTTCCAACTTGCCCTTCACCACTTGGATGAAGCAAATCAACCTCCCTTAATGCCTATACCAAATGTGATCATACATAATCATTTAATATCATATTCTAAGGTATTCTCAACATCAAACCATAATTAAACATCACTCTAAACCAAATCCCAAAATTAAGCTTCACCTCACTTTAACTTTGAAAAACCATATCAAGCCATTTAAATTAGTGTTTTAAGTTTATTAATATCATTAAAAGCATATTTTAATACATTTAAATCATTTACATTATAACAATACACTCTTATACACAAAATCTCAAAAATGGCATAACCTTCCCCCATTGAAGGTTTTCCTTTCCAACACAATCCATTACTCATTTCAAGCTTATATTCATCACTTTTAACACTAAACAACAAGCTTAAACAAATAAAATCACACAATTCAACCACTTTGGAAAATCACTTTTCCAAAACCCTAAATCTCCACTTCCATTCTCAAACTCCAACCAAACACAACCAAATCCAATATTTGACTTTAAAATACTTGTTTATGTATCAAAACAACTCATTTGGAATCAATTTACACAATTAAAAACCATGATTTCAAAACTCCAAAAATTACATAACCCTAAATTCTCTCTCTTCACCAATCTTACCCAAACTCAGCCATTTCTTTAATCCAACCTTAAAATCATTAATTACCAATCAAAACAACTTCATTCATATCCAATTAAGCAATTAAATCATGCTACTATAGAATTCCAAAATTTACATAACACACTTTTTCATAGAATTTGAAAATTTGGTAAGAAAGCTTACCAATTGATGAAGAAACTTCTAAAACTCCACTTGAATCCTTAAAATCTCTTCAATTTTTGGAGTATGGAAGAAGCAAATCCCTCTCTTGAAGCCATGAAATTCGGCCTTGAAGGAAAGAAGAAGAAGAAGACTTTATTTTTTTTTATTTCTCTTTCCTTTCACCCTTTAATTTTAAACCATATATATATATATATTAAAATAATTTAATAATTATTTAATTATTTAATAAATTAAAAGTCCTAAGTTCCCTCTTCCATTCAAAAATAATTTATTTTTGAATTATTTTATTAATTTTAAATTTCTAAGATTTAATTACCAAAATACCCTTTTACTTTGACTTTTCTTTTAAAAAGTGTTGATTTTTATATGTTATGTATATTTTACATATATATCACATATATTATCCACTTTTTCATTTAAAACCCCTTCATTTTTCATTTAAAACCATTAATTTAATTTATCCATTTAAATTATAATTTATTTTATCAAATTTCCAAAAATTAGAACTTTTCAAAAATTTAGGATATTACACATATGCACAAGTAATGTGTATCTTATATACACATCAAATGTACCTTATATGTGTATTAAATATTAAGTATGTAATGTATTAATCCAACTTATACAATTAATATACCATATGTATATGTTATATATACTCTAGATATATATATTGAGTATATATAATTTATATCTCCAAATACTTATTTAATTTCTCCAAAATCACGGATGTTACATGAAGAAATTTGAATTCAACAGTAACTTTATGCTGAGCGACTGCACGGCGAGCCAGACGACCGCACGACACAATGGTACTGGCAAGCTAGATTCTATCCAATAATGAAATTCAACCAATTGGAACTAGCTGTTACATAGAGCTTTTGAAATGTGCAACCATCCATTGAGCTGAGAGACCGTACACCGAGTTATGGCCACAGAATTAGTGGAAGACAAGCACTAAACATGTGGGAACCACTTCAAATGGCTAGTTTAAGTCAAATGGCTTTAAATACCACATTAAACTTCATTTTTTTGGTTAGAGAATACTTTGATTTTATTGTAATTTCATTGAATAACATTTTTCATTATCTTGTCTAAAGATTAAAACCTAAAATCTTAGAGTGTGAACATTAAACACCATCGAAAGTTTGAGTGTGAGCTTAGAAACACTTAGGTTATGAGAGTGAGCCTAAGAAAACTCTTGTAAGGGTTATAAGGATTGATCTCAACCATTGTAATAGTTTGGTGTGATCTAGGGAAAACACCAAGTTAAAGTTAAGCTTGTAAAAACTTAAGACTAGCAAAACCTTTACAAGTTGTTAAGGAAGTGGATGTATGATTGAGGTAAATCTGAACCACTATAACTCTTTGTGTTTTTTTTTCTCTACTCTACTCAATCTTCATCTATATCTTCTTCATCTCTTGGCTTTGAATTTTTAAGTTTACTATCACTTCTCATATCAACCAATTCACTCCCTCTTGGTTGCTAGTTTGGGAGAACAAAACCAAATATGTTATTCAAGTACTCAATATCAATCACATATGGTTTCCCATTGAATTTAAATCCTAGCCTAATGAGCTTAGATTCATTTCTTTCTACTTTAAGAGAGGTAAGAAACTCAATGGTTAGCTCTTGAAATTACAAGGGTTTAAGGGTAATAAATCTCTCCCATCCTAGGTGTTGCACATACCTAGTTAAATTCTCCCTAATTTGTAAAGCATTTAGAGACTCATCACTAAAATACCTCGTAGGAAAGAATCCCTTAGCTTGAAGAGCCATTCTCTTTGAAGAAGATGAAGAGGATGATGGAGGCTGCTTCCTTTTATGGTGAGACACCATCTTGATCCTTGGCGTCTTGAGATTTGATGAAATTTGAAGCTTTTTGATGATTTGTTTGAGTTTTTAGGAAGAAATATGCAAGAATTGAAGGAAAAACTTGGGTTTTTAGGGTGGGTGTGGGTTTTGCCGTGTGAGGGAGGCCAGTTTGAGAGAGAAAAAGGCATTTTAGGGTTTGGGTGAGGAAGAGAATGGGGAAATTTTAGGCTTTAAGAGCTTTAAAAATTAAGTGACTAATACCCTTGATATCACTCAATCCCCAACCAATGGCTTTCTTAAGTTTTTTTTAGTACTTTCACAAGTTTTCTTCTTTTTCACCATTGAGAATCGCAGAAATTATCACTAATTGTGTGTTGTTCTCCCCAAGAAAAACATACTTTAAATACTTGGGGAGTTCTTTAGGTTCAACCACTTTTGGTTGAATCTCCTCTTCCTCAATCTCATGTTCCCTCTCATAATTCTCACCATCCAACATAGACTTGCGTTCCTCAATTTCTACATCAGAAATTTTAACTTTTTCACCCAAAATTAAGGCCATCTTAAGGTTGTCTTCACTACTTTCCTGTAAGAAAGCTTCTTCAATGGAAAGATCAGTATAATCAATAAAAGAGCAGTCTTCATACATAACAATAGTGGGAATAGGGGAAGTGTTAAAAAATTAAAAATTCCATAGTTTGTCCAAAAATAGTCATGGTTAATTTTCTATTTCTAACATCAAATATTAATTGTAGCCATAAACGGCCTTCCTAGCAAGATTGCGTGTTCAAAATCCCTAGGGATTTCTTCCCCCATATCCAAGATAATGAAATGAACTGGAACAATCAAACCTCCTGCCGAAACTAGAACATCCTCTATGATTTCCTTAGGGTATCTAAGAGTTCTATCTGTAAGTTGCAATACCATTCTAGTTGGTTTAAATTCCCCTAGATCTAATTTCAAATAAATGGAATATGGACTAAAATTTATGCTAGCTCTAAGCTCACACATGCCAGTGGTTTCTTTCCCATTCCGCATAGAGATATTAACAAGTTAGCTAAAATTTATGCTAACTTGTGTTGTAAAATGGCACTTGTTACTTCTGAAACTATCACCTTTTCATTCAGCTCATACCTTTTCTTTTTAGAGTTTAGTTTCTTGAAAAATTTGGCATAAGCTGACATATTTTTAATCACCTCAAGTGGAGAAAGATTTATACTTACCTTTGAGAGCATGTTATAAATTTCAGAAAATTATTTATTTTACTTCTCATTTTTTAACCTGCTTGGAAAAGGAATTGGCGGTCTATAAGGACTTGGATATTTGTGCAACTTTGGTGAAGTAGATGCCTTTAAGATTTCCTCTTCCTTTGATTCACTTGGTTGAGCTTGGCCTGTTTGCATTTCCTCACCATTTTCTTAAATTGTTCCTGCATCCAAAAAATCACCAATTTTGTTATCAATTACCTTACCGCTTCTCAAGACCGTGATTGCCTTGGCTTGCTCTAGTTGACTTGGAAATTTTTCTTTTTCATCAACTTGAAGTTGGTTATCCAATTGACTAACTTACATTTCCACCTTCTTCAATGATGCTTCCAAAGAGTCAAACCTTTTATTGTTCAATTCTTGATTTTGTGTGCTTACTTGAATGAAAGCATTCAAGTTTTCTTCCATTGTGGGTTTCTTCAGTTGATCTTGATTTGAAACTTGCCCTTGGAAATTAGGTCCTCTTTGATAGGCTTGGAAGGATTGTTGAGGTGGAACTTGTTGCTGATTCTTCCATGAGAAATTTAGGTGGTTTCTCCAACCGGTGTTATAAGAATTTGAATATGGGTTATTCCTATCCCTTTGATGGAAACCTTCAAAGGCATATACTTGCTCTTTCCCTTCTTGGAATTGATCAAAGCTTGAAGGGCACATACTTGTACTATGGCTTACGACACCACATGATGCACATGTTTCTTGACTTGACATAGGCAAGTTTCCTCTAACATTTAGTAATTTTACTTGCCTTGTCAAATCTGCTATTTGTCTTGCCATTTCTGAATTTGCATTCAACTCAAATGCTCCTCTACGCCTTTCTCCAATACTCTTCTTCTATGAATTTGCTCCTAACATTTAAAACAATCTCATTGTTTTTGCAACTATCTTTTCACCCATTGCACTCCCTATTGTATTATCCATTGTATTTTGGCTTTGCTGAGTGAGGCCATCATAAAAGAATTGATTGAGTAATTATTGTGGATAATAATGATGAGGGCATTAGAACAATAAAGATTTGAAACAATCTCACACCTCATAAAATGGTTCTCCATTCAATTGTGTGAATGTTGCAATACTCCCCCTAAGCTCCTTTGTTTTCTAATGTGAATATAATTTTCCCTAAAATTTGTTATAAACTTCGGTTCATGTGGTTAATGAATTTTATGCTAAGATCATTAAGTATGCCTTTGCCCTATCCTTCAAACTGTATGGGAAACACCTCATTTTAAGCTCATCTTCTGATAATGCTTGCTAAAGGAATGTATGCAAGGTTATATAAAAATCACGAATTAAGTTGAGAGGATCTTCATTCAGCATTCCATGAAAAGAGGGCAGCATACTAAAATGAGTGTTTTTCAGTTCACAGTTTCTTGCTACATTACACAACCTTATACATGATGCATTTACTCCAATAATTGGTCGGGCAAGCTCCTTCATTGGTGGTTCTTCCACATCACCCATTTCTATTCCTGTGTTCTCTTCAAATTGCTCTTCAATGTCTTCCCCTTCTTATCCTAAAGGATCTACTTATTCGATTCTAGAAATTCTATGAATGTTGTTTATAAATAGAGCAATTTTGTTGCCTTATGACCTTCGCCCTTGCATAAATCACCTGAGCAATTAAAAAAACACCAAAATAATTAAAATAAAAGAATCAAATTACTACTAAAATAGCCTTCCTCGGCAATGGCACTAAAAACTTATTGCGCTCTACTTACTACTACTACAAGCGGCACTCGCAAGTATACAAGGTAGTTATTGTAAATGGTGGAACATCCCAAGGTTGTCTCACAAGGAAGGTGTTTGGTTGTAATAGTTTGATTAGAAGAAATAATTTAAAGATTGAGAGTGTTGTGTTAAAATGGTAAAAAGGAATTAAACTTAAAAGTAAAATAAGCAATGGTTGTGCAAGATTAATTTAAATTCTTGGAATGGTACCTAGGATTTGTAGGTCAACTTAACCAACCCTTAATTCTCAATTACTTTATAACTTAATTTCCTCCTTAATAACAATTAGCAATTATTAATTCATTAGTTTTCACAATTATGAATTAACAAAAACCAATTACCTTAACTAGCAAATTAAGTACACCCTAGAACTTATGTTTCTAATTCATTCTTAGGGTAGTTGATTGCATAGTTTCAATATCAAATTTCACCTTTCATTCCTTCATTCAATATTAAGAGATCAATAGGTGGCCACTCTATCAACCTAACATATAATCCAATACAAATAACTAATAATAAGTTATATTAATGGAAATGTTGAATTAAGACATTTGATCAAATCTACTACAAACCCTAGGTATGAGTAATTTAGCTCATCATCAATTCAAAGTAAACATTTATATCAATATAATTCAACTCACAAATATTTATTGAAGTATTAATGTTTAGAACAACAAAATCTAAAAAGTAAATTAATTAAGAGAATAGAAAAACCCCTTGAAGATGCTAAGAGTTGAACTTCTTGTTCTCCCTCCTAGCTCAACTTGAATGTGGTGAAGAACTCCTAAGTCCTCTTAAGAGCTTATTCAAGAACTACCCAAGCACTATCCCAAAAATATTAAAGGAACCTGTCTATGGAAGAAAATGAAGATGAAAGGAAATTGGAGACGTGATGAAGATGATGTGAAGATGGTCATTAGATGGTGTGTCAAGATTGGGATCTAGATTCTATCCCTCAACAAAAAGAGGAATGAATATATCAAGAAGAATTTCCTCCTTTTTCACGTGTAGCACCCATCTCCATTCCCTATTCCAATTATTTTTAAGTGTCAAGACAAAGAGAATTTTTCTTTCCATCTCACATCCACACTCCCACTTCCATTTGTTCCTTCTTTTTCATGCTTAAACCTTTCTTTCCATCCTAAAATAGCTCACATTTTCACTTCTTTTAAAATAAACATTCTTCTTGTCTCCCTTAAATCATATAAAAACAAACAAGAGAATCTACCTCAAACACAGCCAAGTCAGTTTGGTCTTGGCCGTGTCTCTCAATTTTCCCTTGGACATGACCAAGTAATGTGCTTGTGTCCATCACTTCTTATCCTACATGTTTGTTGTGTGGAGTGACACGGCTGTGTCTCATGGCCGTGTCTTCTTCTGCCCATTCTTGGTTGTTTCCTCTTCAGGTAGAACATGGCCAAGTCACTAACCATGTCATGTGACATGGCCTATGACATGACCGTGTCTTCTCCATATGTCTTCTTCTACCTATTTGATTTCAATTTCTTCTTCCTTCCAAAGACACGACCAAACTCATGTTTGTCACTCGTTATGTCATGTGACATTGCCAAGCTCATGTTTATCACTGGCCATGTCATGTGACACGGCTAGTGGCATGGTCAAGATGGTTCCATGTGTCTGCTTCTGCCTTCAATTTCCTTCTCTTCTTATGAAAGACAAGGCCAACCTCCCATTTGGCTTGACATAGCTAAGACATGTGGGTGTGTCACAGTCTACCAAAATTTTCTTTTTTTCTCATGAGGGACATGACCAACTCAGTAGACATAACTTGAACATGTTTAATGTCTTTTTCTTCAAAGTGGCTCCATTTTGCACAAGTTCATGCTTTAACCTACATCATAAAACTCCAAGCAAACTTAAACGTATATTTTAGGAAAAATTCACTAGAAAACTAATAAAATTACCCTAAAAACCCACAAATAATTGAACAAAATAGTATATTTATGATTTAAGTATTTTGGTTTATGTAAATTAACTCATAACACTTGTGTGGGTATATAAAGATTTGAAATGGCAGTGTATATATATATATTTACATCGATATTAAATCCTAATATATAAAGTTTAAAGTGTTGAGATTTAAATATAAAATGTAATGTGATTGAGAAATACTAAGAATATAAAATAAGAAAAAATATGGAAAATTGATAAAATGAGGCATTACGTGTGTTTGTATTTATGATATGTGTAATGTTTTATGAATGTGATGATAAGCCATGGAATTATGGCTAGTCTTAATATTGTGTATAAGTTGTGAAAATATGAGATAACTATTGCTAATGTGATAAATATTCATATTGCAATGGTATTTAAGTAATATATATAATGTGGTGTAAACTAGGTTAAGAAAGTGAATTGTGAAAAGAATGTGAACATGGGTCACATTTTGAAAAGTAATGTGATGATATGTGCGAGTTATGAAAAATGCTAATTATGCACTAAAATATGGAAGTAAGCCACATTTTTATTATATGTTATGATGAAGTTGAGTTTTATGAATGTGATGATAAGCCATGGAGTAATGGCTAGTCTTAATATTGTGTATAAGTTATGTGAAAATGAGATAACCATTGCTAGTGTGATAAATATTCCTATTGCAATGGTATTTAAGTGACATATATAATGTGGTGTAAACTAGGTTAAGAAAGTGAATTTCACATGGGTCACATTTTGAAAAGTAATGTGATGATATGTGCGAGTTATGAAAAATGCTAATTATGCACTAAAATGTGGAAATAAGCCACATTTTCATTATATGTGATGATGATGTTGAGTATGAGTATAATATATATATATATATATGAAATGTGGAAAAATAAGGAAAAATGGAACATGAGAAAGGTGTTTGCATGATTACCTTATATAGAGTCTAGCTCTGGAATATTATTGTTGGATATTATTACGCCTTCAAGTGAGACATGCTGGTGTCATAGTTTTATTAAGCCTTCAAGTGAGACACATTGGCATCAAAGATTTATTATGCCTTCGGGTGAGACACATTAGTGTCACAAATAAATGAGATAGCCTAAGATAATATTTCTATAACTAGATTGTTATATAAGGACTTTTTGGCCCAATGTGCGTATTTGTGATATGTTTATATGCATATATGTGTGGTGTTGTGGGTAATAAAAATTGTATAGGTGAATTGAGCCAACAAGCATATAAATGTGCTTATACGTTATAATTTGGTGATGTATTTATAAATGATGTATAAATTAAAAAAATTAACAAGGATATAATAAAAATATTGTAAAGACATTTTGAGGAAAAGGTTAAAAAAATAAATGTGTATTATATTAATTGTTGTTTTTAAATATGTACCACTAAGCTATAAAGCTTAGTACGGTTGGGTGAATAGCACAGGTGAGAGAGTTGCCAATCAGAGAAACTCATATTGTAGTAGACGTTTTGTAACATCCCCTAATAATTCTTACATAAAACTATCAGAGAATGTTACTCGACATATTGTCAGTACTTTAATCAATTAATTTATAAAGTTCTCTTCCAACTAACAAAATTTTCTAGAATAATAATACAATCTGTATAATACAACACTTATAAGTCTAACATTTAAACCAATCTTCAATATCTCCAATAATTTAAATACTAATTATAAATCATATAACAATCATAAGTTTGTCAAATCTAATAAATATATAATACATTGCTTTATTTGATGATCATTCACTAGAATCTCAAACTTCGTCCTCTAAATACATATATTCCTTTCATGTTTAAAATTTGTACAATTTCTCAAATAGCCAAACTAAATTTTACATATACATTTCATAACTTATGAGTACAATATATAAAATATCTCTAAATGTACTATAGATAATTCTTAAGATCCTTAATTTCACTTCTTAGCTTGCTTCGATGACCTGATACTTGCGTGTCAGAAAATAATTCTATCACGCTAAACAAAGCTTAGTGGTGCTTGTATAAACATATTTTGTCACTTAATATTAAAGAAAAATAATTATGGAAATATAGTAATAACACTCATTTTTAAGAAATATTTCAATATATTAACTATTTTTAATAGCAAACCAACATAATTTTTGATTACACAAAATAATTACTTTAACTTTAAAAAAGTCATCATGATATACAATATTTTTGGTATTGCAACTTTTTTTTATAAATCATTTTATTTAAGACTTACTTTCTCATTTGTTAACATTGCTCATAATACGCTTATTTTGTTTTTCATTACGTCTTACTTTTCAGTTTCACATATAGGATAATTTCATTCAATCTATAATTTTGGGCACTTAAATTTAGCACTATACTTTGGAGCACTTTGTATCTTATATAATTATATATACTTTCAATCATTATAACACTTAGAAAGTTATTGATCAATTCAATAACTTGAGCAAAACATTTCTATTCCGTGCATTAGAACTTTCACTTGTAAATATTAATATATAAATTACCAACCACTTTCACATTGTAACAAAGTAAGTCAATTTTAAGTAATTGAATTATATTATTATTTTGCATTTCTTCCATTATTCATAACATCATATTCACATATATTTTCAATTTAGATAACTTCATTAAATATGCCCATACATACTGAACTCATATCATAGGTTTGGATAACAAGTTAGTATAACAATTTTAATGCCAAGTCTAAAGAATATATATATAATGGCAATTATGCCCACTGTCAATGATGACATAATGTGTCCATTAATGGCACCAGATGCGCACTATCACTATGGCTATCCTTCCTCTGATTAGCTATTTAATCCAAAATTAGATCCAAAATCAGTATGATTTGGGCAATTCATTAGTTTTGATTAACACTGAATCGTGTATATCATTTCAATGGTACAATACTTTTATCAACATTTAGTATTATATATATTTTTCATATATCCAAAGTTTATCTCTCTTTTCCAAACTTTTAACACATACAAATGAATTCTCAACACAAAAGTAAGAAACATAAACATATTAGCCTCATACTAGGCCTGTATATCATAATATACAAGCCAAAAACATCATCTAGGTACCCCACGGTCGTGGCATCTCAACCCCATACCCGTGGGATACAAATTGAACATGTCACATGCCTTTAAAGATCCCCACAGTCGTGGTCTTCAAAGCCTATGGCCGTGGCATGCAGAATGGCTCTGTTTTACCAAAATATTTAAAGAAACAGCCTCGCTTTCAACCCCACGGTCGTGGCACTCAGTTGCCACACCCGTGGCATTAGTTTTGGGTCTGTTTTCGGAGTAATTCTTCCTCCAGCAGTCCTAACTTTGATACCACACCCATGGCACCTTTAAGCCATGTATTTTACACTTTTAACTTCATTAAACACAAATATATTGAAAATCTAAGTTAAAAATGTATCAAGACCAAATATTTGAAATAAAAAGAGTTCATATCAAATAATTTACTAAAACTTCACTTAATCAAACTTTCAACCATCTCACATGGCTAAAAATAACATCAAACCACCCAATTCTCTTAAGAGTTGAATTAAGAGTCAAACTCATCACATAAAAGTTATTTTCACTCATCAATCTAGTTAATCAATACTTTCAAGAAATATTTCATTATAAATAACTCAATCAATCAATTCAAACATTAAAACTCATAAAAATTCATATATTTGCAAATTATAATACATAAGCACATACCTCTTTAAAATTCCTCTTTCACTTTCTTTTCTCTTTTTCCCTTTGATTACTTATTGATAATCTTGCCTTTTCTAGCTTTTTCTTCTAAAAATCTATACCTATATGCAATTTTCTCTTAATCCTTGATTAACGTGATGAAAGGAAGAAGAAAATAGAGAAGATGGTGATGGTGGTGGAAGATGGCGTGTGAGATGGAAGAAGAAATGAGAAGTTTCCACATACACACACATATACACATATATATAGTTTAATCAAGTGAGGGAATGCTGATAATAAATATGGTGCATCCTTATTCTTAACCGTTGATTCTAAATTGAGTTTTAGTCCCGTAAACCGCAAAAATAATTTCTTCAGTAAATTTTGAGATATACTATTCACTATTCTCTGCTTATAGCATTTATTCACATTACTTTTATTACTATACATTATCAATTATCAATATTAGTTAAAAAAAGTTCTCTGTTTAAAATCTTGACCATTACACATTTGGTGATCTAGAGTGTCGCAAGCCCAATGATGCCATTTGCATAGTTGTATGTTTATGATTTAAGTATTTTGGTTTATGCAAATTAACTCATAGCACTTATACGGGTATATAAAGATTTGAAATGTCAATGTATATATACATTTACATCGGTATTAAATCCAAATATATAAAAGTGTTGAGATTTAAATTTATATTAATAAAATGGTGAGTTTGGGGAATGACAAAAATTATTAATGTTTTGGAAGTGTTAAATTTTTATGCAGGTTGTGTGCTCATTGTTTTTGGATTTATCTGAATTATAGACAAAACTCTAGAAAATTTTTCCATAGATATTTTTTATTAAATTATGTATTTTTAGTTTTTAAATTATTAAAGAGTATTTTTATATATTTCTTAAAGTATATTTAAGTTGTAAAATATTTTCTTAAATTTATAAAAACTTGATAAGACTGTAAACTGTGACAATCTCGTATTTTATATACAAATATTATATACCGGGAGTATGTATTATACGTATATTATAAGGGTGTTACATTAATATCATAATAATAAATTAAAATATTTAACTATTTACATTAACAATCATTTTATTGCCTTCTTAAGATATTACTAATGTTAAAAAAGCATATTCATTTCTTTTTAATATATCTTGTCATGTTAATATTACTACTTACAGACTTTAATATCACATTCATGTAAATTTAAATAATGATTATTGTCTAATACGATTAACATAATAAATTCATTATTATCTTACTCCATGTTGTAAAGTTGTAAAATCAATTTGGATTTTAGAGTTAATTTGAATAATTAATCATTTGATCTAAACTATATTTAAAGTTTAATAATCATACAAATTTTCTCTTCTATTTATCAAGCATATTTTGGCCAACATATCAATTCACCATTTATCACTTATACCATAACAATATTGTAATACACTAAATTATAATATAATGATAGCTAAACTTTTCATGGAATCCTATAAGTCTCGACTACTATTTAATATTCAATAACAAAAATTTCTCATGGTTTTACCAATATACTAAACAATCATTATGTAAGATATTTTATAGTAATTATACTAAAAACAAAATATAACAATACCATACAAAATGTTTTTAAAACATATACTTTGGCAAAATCTAAATTTTCATTTTACCTTTTCCCAACAGTCCATATTTTAGTGATAATAACATGCGACTAGTATTTAAATATGAATCCTATAAAGGTTTTGGGCAGCAACATTATCTAGCATACAAAACCAAATAGCATTATCACATATACAAGTCAATAAAATCTAATAATTTATTTCATCACTTATAACCAACTTCATTTTTCTTGAAATATTTCTATATAAATGTTAAATTATATTTTCACTTTTATACATGTGTTTCAATACATACTATAACATTACAGTATAACATAAAATTATGTTATCATATATCATTTACATATTTATCTCCCATATAATATCAAAATAACATTATTGCATCTTATATTTCAGCTTGATCATGCATGGAAAGACTATTATGCATGCATGTACTCACATTTCAGTAAATTTCACTTATTTTGATAACTAACACTTATTTTAGCAAATATAATTATTTTGCCCTCATATATTAAATTTTAAATCCTAGGTTCAGATAACGGGTTGAGTAATGACAATTAAATACCCAGTAATATATCAGTCAATATGGCCAGATGCCTAGTAATGGCAAAATGCCAAGTAACAGTAATGACATAAAGTGTCAAGCAATGGCACAGTGTGCCTAGTAACAGTGTAGACATCTACCCTCTAGCTAGCTATTTAATCCGATAACTAGGTTTATCACCAGTATAATTTAGAAAATTCAGTTATTTCTCAATTTCAGTCAATTTCATAGTTGATAATAATAATTTTGATTGGAACAATTCTTTAAAATAACAATCCATTTTGTGATTAAGGATTTTCACCCCTCCTCCTGGTGGAATTATTCTTGTGGCTTTGGCACTATTAGGCTCTGGGCCTTAGGGAACAGTGGCCTAAACTTGGAGAATAGGAATTTTTAACACCCCCTATATAGTCTATACACTTAACTACATAGGTGATATCACCTAAATGCTTATACTTGCCTTTATACAAGTGTAGTAAATAAAACCAAAATGCTTTTATACATTAACGCATTTATTAAACTTTTAAAAGAAATACCGTGATCATGCCTATATTACAAACATATATCTGTTTAATTTACAAATAACTTCTATTGTTAACTTACATTGTAAACATTATTATAATTCTTTTACTGCCCTCAAACTTATACAACTGTCATACAAAATTATAAAGTATTGCCCATGTGAACTATACATAATGCAATATTTATAATATTGCTCTTTGAACATTTATGATGCAGTTGATTTGAAACTTATACCTATCACTATGCAGTCTCAATTCTTCTAGTTTGATCTGCGCATCAAAAAATAATTCTAACACGCAAAGCAAAGCTTAGTGGTGCTTATGTATTTACAATATGCAAGAAAATCTAAAGGAAAGAGAACTATACATAAAATGGAAAGTATCACGTTTAGAACATTAAATAAAGAAATTAAAAAATTCATTGAAACTTGAAATACTAAATATGATTAAATTCAAAATCGGTTAATTTAACAACAACCATATAACACATTATTTTCAATATAGATAACTTAATTAAATATGCACATAACTCAGATCATAGGTTTGGATAACGGGTAATTGTAGCAATTTCAATGCCAAATCTCAAGAATGTATAATGACAAATATGTCCACTATCACTGATGACACAATGTGTCCATTAATGACATTATGTGCCTACTATCACTATGGATATTCTCCCTCTAGCTAGCCATTCAATCCCAAGCTAGATATAAAATTAGTATGCTTTGGGCAATTCAATAGTTTTTAATTAACAATGAATTATATATATCACTTCAATGGTACAATTCTTTGATCAACACTTGGTATTACACATATTTATCATATATTCAAAATTTATTACACTACTTGTTAGGGTTGATTTCAAAAATCTTTTACACTTTGAGACCTTATAGTCATTTAGGTTGGAATCACGAATGAAAGATAAGGAAAAGAGTTATTTTGGGAAAATTCTTCAAGTGACACGCCCAATGACATGGGCATGTCAATGACCATGTCATTTGCCCATCTTACAAAAGCGTTGACGTGCCCAATGACATCGGCGTGTCACTGTCCGTGTCATTAATCCTGCATTACAGTAGCTACAACACATCCAAAGATATGGTAGTGTCATTTCCCATGACATCAAGGTTGAAAAATAGCATTGTCGACATGCCCAGTGACATGGCCGTGTCACTGGCCACATCCACTTATTTGGTTATGTCACTGTCAAAAATTATGTATTTTTATGCACTTAACCACTTGAACATAAACATATTAAAGATCTATGATAAAAATGAATCAAAAACTTTTTCTTTTTACATAAAAAGAGTCTATATCAAATACTTTACTCAAACATCAATTAATCAATCTTTAACCATCACTCAAAGCTAAAAACAACATCAAACCACTCATTTCTTATAAAGATTGAATTAAGAATCATTCTCATCACTTATAAGTTCCTTTAATTCACTTTTCACTCATCAATCTATTTTTCTAATACTTTTAAGTAATAATTCATTATAGATGACTCAATCAACCAATTCAATTATTAAAATTTATAGAAATTCAAATATTTGTAAATTAAAAATACATAAGCACATACCTCTTTCAAAATTCTTCTTCTTCTCTATTTTTCCTCTTTTTATTTGATCACTTGTTGACAATCTCACCTTTTCTAACTTATTCTTCTAAAACTTATAATCATATATGATATACTCTTGATTTTTATTTGATTTGAAGAAAGGAAGATGAAGAAAATGAGAAAGATGTTAGAAGTGGTGGTGATTGGCGCTGATGAAGATGAAAGAAGAGAAAAGAAACTTCTGCACACACACACATGTTTATATATAATAAGTTCAATCTAGTGTGGCAAATCTCATTTTAACTATGGCGCACCCTCTTTCTTATTCTTTGATTCTAATTCGATTTTTAGTCCCATAAAATCGTAAAAATAATTTATTCACTAAATTTTAAGATCCACAATTTACATCATTTATTCAGGTCACTTTTATCACTATTCACTATCAATTATCAATATTAATTAAAAAGTTCACTATTTAAAATTTTAAACATTATAGAATCGCCACCTAGACGAGCCGAGGAAAAGGTAGAAGGGATGAATGGCTCGATTCCTAATGAATCTCCAAACTCTACTAGGTTCAAAAAGTTTGGTAAGTATCCAACACACCCATAACGCCCGATTCATTGAAACTGACCTCCTTTCAGATATAAATGTAACACCTTAATACCCTATATATATTTAATACATACACCCGATATATGTAAAATATGCATATATAGTACTAGAATGCCACAACTCAATCTTACAAAAATTTCTATAACTTAAAATGTACCTTAATAATTAAATAAAAATATTTAGTAATTTATATTCTAAAAATACAAAATTTAATGAAAAATCTCTGAAAAAAATTTTCCTGAGTTTTGTCTGTAATTTGGATATCTCAAAAATTTCAACATTTCACAGCCTGTAGAAAATACACTCCCAAAATAATTTTAACATCTCATACTTCCAGAACTCCATCAATTTTCCCAAAACACTTAAACATACATAAATACATATACATAACCATTATCTACAAAAATACAACCCCAGGTTTTCTAAAATATATCACTTAAATATTTATAATACAACATACATATTTAAAAGTTAAGTTGTCAAAATGAACATATTACATGTTTGCACGGTCCTGGTCTGTGGTGACCAACTCAAAACTCCAGAAAGAAGGAATACTCTATACCTTCTCTAGTCCAGCAGAGCTCTTTGTAGTAACCATGTCACCTGCGTGATACACAAATCGCGCTAAGCAAAATTGCCTAGTGGTACATAATTTTAAATAAAGAAAATCACATGAATAATGAAAAATGCATTTCTTTTAAAATGTAAACTTGATATGCATTTTCATAATGCAAGCCACTCAATTAACACTTTCAAACTAACACATTTTTCATACACGCGCATTGGACCCAAATGACCCTATATAATATTCAAATTCTAGATATATTATTTTGGAGTCACACTTGACCCCCAGTGTCTGGCCCAAAGGCAAATATATTGACTCCCAACATCTGGCCCGTAGGCAATAATAATGATGCTCAGCATCTGGCCTGAAGGCAATAATAATGATGCCCAACCTCTGGCCAGAAGGTAAATGTCTGACGTATCATATTACACCAAACCCAATACTCTAAAATTTGACATTACATAAGGTTACACATATTACTTAAACTATTTCACATTCTTCTCAATTTTTGGCAAATATGCCAATTTTAATTTTTTTTCATTATTTCTCATTTATTTCACATATTTTCATGCATTTTCACAAACATTCATCACAACGCTTTTAGCCAACTCAAAGTGGCTCATAAACACATACATTATACATTTCAATTTTAAGCAAATATCTATGCACTTTTTATGTGAATTCACACATCAAAGTGGCATGGTCACAATATCATTCAATCACAAAATATGTTAAACAAATGTAATTTAATGCATAACAATCATAGTATGTACATACCTTTATACAATTGCACTTCCAAGCAAAAAACACCAATTTTACAACTTCACCAAAATTCCTTCACTTACTAAGTTGTTAGAATAACAACTTAGTCAACACCTAACCAAAATGTGAATAACAAACACACATTAGCATCAAATTTTAAGGTGTATAAGCTACCAAACATCAATTAAAACCCAATCCTCAATTTCACCTTTCTTAAGCCATAAGGCACTACAACTTTGGAATTCTAATTCATCCAATACCAAATTGAGTTTTAAGCATAATTATGTCTTAAAAAACACATTTAAACATATATTAAACTATAAAACTCAATTTAAAGGCATTCCTTTCAAAAATACTAAAATGTCCCTAAACACACTTTAATATTAAAACTTCATTCTTAACATTCCTAAATTGATTTTAAAGCTTAAATATATTACAAATATTATATTTTAACATCTACAAAACATTAAAATATAATGTATCTTTCTTCCTCAAAATTCCAAAATTCAAAACCTAAGTCACTTTGATTTTGGTTCAACATTCTTACTAATTCAAATTGTTAATTTAAGTTTATTTCTATCATTTAAATCATTAAACAACATGATTTAAATGATAAAATAAAATAAACTACAATCTTGAACAAACCCCTTTTCCATGACCCTAACCTTACTATCTTATTCAAATTCAACCAAAACTTAAACCTATCAACCACTCAACCATAAAATCATTGCCTACTCATTAAAATAACATGTTTAACATGCACTAGAACCAAAACACAACTAGCTCATCAAGACCCCAAATTACACATAATCTAAAAATTCCATAAAACATAGAAAATAATAAAGAAAGCTTACTAATTGTAGGAAAAATCACTAAAAATCACGTTGATCCTTTGAAATCCTTCAAAATTTGGTGTTTGGAGCAAAAACATCCTTAGCTATGGTGGAATTTCGTGGTGGAGAGAGAAAAGAAGAAGAAGAAGAAGATGATAAATAGTTATTTTTTTCAATTTTTCTTTCTTAAAAAATTTCCACCATATATAAATAATTAATTGATTTTTATTTATTATTTATTTTATTATTTTAAATTTTTTAATTTTCAACATCCATTAAAAGATTAAATTATTTTTGAAGTATTTAATAAATTTATTTTTAAGGTAAAATTATCATTTTACCCTTCTTTTACTATTCCACTATTGACTTTTCCTTACTTATGTTTGACTTTATATGTAATCTATATTTTTATTATATTTCACATATATATATATATGATATTTTCTCACTTCTAACACATCATTTAACTCCACAACTTATTAACTTAATTTAATTTTTTATAAAAAAAAAACGGATGCTACAACTCTCTCCACCTTAAGTAATTCGTCCTAAATTACCTGACATCAACTCTGAAATAGAGGAGGATACTGGATCCACATCATCTGCTCACTCTCCCATGTCGCCTCCTTAGTGGAGTGGTTCCTCTAAAAAACTTTCACCAATGGCACCTTTTTGTTTCTCAACTCTTTCACCTCACGTGCCAAAATCGCCATCGGTTCTTCTTCATAAGTCAGATTCAGATTCACTTCAATAGATTCAACTGATATCACATGGGATGGATCCGAACTATACCTTCAAAGCATAGAGACATGAAAGACATTATGGATCTGCTCTAACTCAAGCGGTAGGGCCAATCTATAAGCCACTGGTTCCACTATCTTTAAAATCTCATAAGGACCAATGAAGCGAGGACTCAACTTCCCTTTTTGACCAAGTCTCAGAATCTTCTTCCATGAAGACACCTTTAGGAACAGCTTGTCCCCCACATTGAATTCGATGTCTTTCCTCTTCATGTTTGAATAGGGTTTTTGTCGGTCTGAACCTGCTTTTAAATGACCCCAAACCACTTTAACCTTTTCCTCTGTTTCCTTAATCAAATTAGGACCTACTAATTTCCCTTCTCCAACCTCATCCCAACACAAAGGTTTCCTACACTTCCTACCATACAAAGACACAAATGGTGCCATTCCAATGCTGGACTGAAAAGTTTGTAATATGCAAACTCTATTAGTGGCAAATGTCTATTCCATCTCCTTGTGAACTCAATAATACAGCTCCTCAACATATCCCCTAATGTCTGTATCACTCTCTCAGACTATCCATCTATTTGCGGATGGAAAGCAGTATTAAAATACAATCGAGTACCCAAAGCATCCTGCAAAGTCCTCCAAAATCTAGATGTGAACCTAGGATCTTGATTTGACACCAATGAAACTAGGACTCCATGTAGTCTCACTATCTTACTGATATAAAGCTTAGCTAACCTATCAAGAGAGTAGTCCACCCTTGTTAGAAGAAAATATGCTAATTTGGTCATCCTATCAACAATCACCCAGATTGCATCATATTTCTTCTAGGTCAAAGGGAGCCCTGACACAAAATCCATGGTCACACACTTCCACTTTCATTCAGGTATTGATAAAGGTTGCAACAACCCTGATGAAACTTGGTGCTCAGCCTTTACTCTCGAACATGTAAGACATCTGGACACAAACTCTGCTATGTCTCTCTTTATTCTAGACAACCAATAATGCTACCTTAGATTCTGATACATCTTGGTACTTCCAGGGTCCATAGCATATGAAGACTGATGTGCTTCCTCTAAAATCTTCTTTTCAAATCTATATCATCAGGAACACACAATCTATTTTTATACCATAAGCTGTCATCATCTCTCACATGAAAATCTTTAGTCTCCCCTTTTTTGCAGTCCTCTATAATCTTTTGGAATATCATATCTGTCCTCTGTGCTTCTATGATATGATCAAGTAGCAATGGCCTCACCTGCAACTGGGCCATAAGAGCACCATCATCACAAAGCTCAAACCTAGCATGCAAAGTTCTCAAGTCAACAAGCAATATGAGAGCATAGGCAATTAATCCTGCCAAAGACTTTTGACTCAAGGCATCTGCAATAACATTAGCCTTTCCAGGGTGATAATCTACCAGACAATCATAATCCTTAATGAACTCCAGCCATCGCCTCTATCTCAAATTCAACTGTTTCTGGACACCTAAATATTTTATACTCTTATGATCAGTGTAGATGAAACATTCTTCCCATACAAATGATGTCGCCAGATCTTCAATGCAAAAATAATGGTTGGCAACTCCAAATTGTGAGTCAGATAATTCAACTCATGAGACTTTAACTATTTGGAAGCATATGCAATCACTCTACCCTCCTGCTTCAAAACACAACCTAAATCATTATGTGACACATCACTATAAATTACAAATGGTTTATCTTCTAAAGGTAGAGTAAGAACTAGATCTTGAGTCACAATATCTCTCAACTGCTCAAAGCTCGCCTAACATCAATCCATCCACACAAATTTCACATCTTTTTAGAGTAATCTAGTGAGTGGTAAAGCTATCATTGAAAATTCCTTCACAAACAAATGATAATAACTAGCCAATCCTGGAAAACTTCTAATCTCAATCACATTCTTTGGTAGATTCCAATTCAAAATTGCCCCAACTTTACTCTGATCAACTCTAATACCCTCTGCTGAAACAACATGTCCGAGAAAAGTCACTTGATCTAACCAAAACTCACATTTATACAACTTGGCACATAATTGTTTCTCCCTCAATGTCTTCATTACAATTTGAAGATACCTGTCATGCTCTTCTTTACTGTGAGAGTACACCAAAATATCATCAATGAATACTACCACAAACTGATCCAAGTATGGTCGGAACATCCGATTCATCAAATCCATGAATGTGACTCGTGTATTAGTCAATCCAAAAGGCATCACTAAAAACTCATAGTGCCCATACCTTGCACGAAAAGCCATCTTGGGTACATCTACATCTCTAACCCTCAATTGATGATACCTTGATCGCAATTCAATCTTAGAGAATACGGCTACCCCAATCAACTGATCAAACAAATCATCAATACGAGGCAATGGGTATTTGTTCTGGATAGTCACTTTATTTAACTGCCTAGAGTCAATGCATAACCTCAAAGTTCCATCCTTATTCTTTACAAATAGAATAGGTATTCCCCACGGTGGTACACTAGGGCGGATGAACCCTTTATCAAGCAACTCATGCAGCTACACGTTCAACTCTTTAAATTTTGTAGGTGTCATTCGATAATGGGTGATGGAGATAGGAGTCATACCAGTCATCAAATTGATATCAAACTCCACCTCTCTCTCTAGTGGTAGCCCTGGCAACTCATCTGGGAACACATATGGAAATTCTACAACTGTAGGTATACTATCAAGCTAAGATCCCACCACTCTAGTATCTACCACATGAGCCAAATAAGCCTCGCATCCCTTCTGAATCATCCTCCTAGCTAATATAGTTGAGACAAACATGGATGCATGGTGTCTCCGCTCATTAGATACCACTACATCTCTACCATCGCGCGTTCTTAAGGTAACACGTTTATGCTGACAGTCTACTATAGCCTCATGTCTGGATAAACAACCATACCCAGAATGAGATCATAATCACTAAAGGGCATCCCAATTAGGTCACCAAGAAACTCCTCATCCTGCATTACCACCGGACTATCCTAGTACACTCTACTAGCCACCATATTATGCCTTAAAGGGTTGGTAACTAGCACATCAAACCCTAAGGACTCTGAATGCACATCACTCATAGGCAAGATGGATGCACTGATGTATGAATGTGTCGATCCAGGATTAATTAATACATTCATAGAAGTGTCAAATAAAAGAAATGTACCGACCATAATATCTAAAGTATCTGCCTGCCTCTGTAACACTTATACTCTCTGTGATGATCCTGGATAGTGTGATCTACTAGTCACTACTGTGGATCCCCCTCTCTGATTAGATTCCAATCTACCACTTCTACCACTACCTCTACCACCTCGACCCCCTCTAATACTAGGCTTGGACACTATTGTCTCTGTCTGTCCAACCTCTGGTGGCTCTGGACCATCTCTGATAAAATGATATGGTGACCCACATCTAAAACAAACTGCTAATGCACCAGATCTCCAATAGACTCCACCATGTGCCCTACCACATTGAGCACAAACTGGATGAGTAGATCCATGAGTAACTGGAGTAGGAGCACTAGCTACAGAGGTTGCAGGACCCTGACTCTATCTCTGCTATTGAAACCCCTTATCATGTTGTCCTTGGACTATACCAAACCTCTTTAAAAGACCTCCTCTACCTCTCTTTATTGATGAAGACCCCGCCTCAGTTTGTGTTCTCCTATCTCCACTCTCTGCTTCGGCAACTTCTGCAAGTTCCTGTGCCTTTTCTATACTTCTAGCAGCTGCAAAAAATTTGGAGAAATCTTCATACAATGATGCTACCACTAAGCACATAATGGATGGCCTCAAACCCTCCTTAAATCTCCGGCACCTGTCAAACTCATCTATCACAATCCCTCCTACATACTTACTCAGCCGGATGAAATCTATCTCATAATCTGTCACTATCTTTGATTCTTGCTTCAAACTCAAAAACTCCTTCTTCTTGGCATTTTTATATTCCTGAGGGGTATACTTCTTCTCAAATTCTTGTAGGAAATCATCATATGTCAGCACCGGAGGATCAGCCATTCCACGGGGAATTATCTTCCACCACTCATAAGCATCCCCCTACAAAAAGAGACTTAGCGTAATCAAACTTCTCTTCCACACTAGCCTGCAACTGAATAAACACTTTTTGTACTCTATCCAACCACTGCTCTACTTCAGCTTGATCAATAGTATCAAAGAAATTTATAGCTTCGCACTTCCTTAACTTATCATATTTCCAAGTCGGCAGCTATGGCTACTACTGCAACTACTATACTGGAGCCTGTAGTAATAGTACCATCATATGCCGCACCCATACTGGTAGAACCTCCTCAACTGCTGGTCTAACTGGCACAAATGCATCCCCAGCAATCTTGGCACTAGCTCCTACAACACCCTCACAAGAAGCAACAGTCTTTACACTTGCCTCTCTAGACTAATGCGTCTGAGATACCATGTCTGCAAATATCTATAAATACAAAAAGAATTGCCACATAAAAAAAACAGTTCAAATACTAGTGCAAAAGCATATATGACATTTTAAAATCTCATTTTCTTTCTCTAAAAATTCACCTAGGTGGAGAACCTCAAAGTATGTACATACCTTTATGCAAAGGCACTTCCAAGCAAAAAATACCCAATTTTGTAACTTCACCAAAATTCTTTCACTTACTAAGTTGTTGGAATAACAACTTACTCAACACCTAGCAAAAATGTGAATAACAAACACACATTAGCATCACATTTTAAGGTGTTTAAGCTACCAAACATCAATTAAAACCCAATCCTTTTATTTCCCCTGTCTTAAGCCATAAGACACTACAACTTTGAAATTCTAATCTGTCCAATACCAAATTGAGTTTTAAGCTTAATTATGTCTTAAACAACACATTTAAATACATATTAAACTATAAAACTCAATTTAAAGTCATTCCATTCAAAAATACTAAAATATACCTAAACACACTTTAATATTAAAACGTCATTCTCAACATTTCTAAATTGATTTGAAAGCTTAAATGTATTACAAGCATCATATTTTAACACATACAAAGCATTAAAATACAAAGTATCTTTCTTCCATCAAAATTCCAAATTTCAAACCCGAAAGCCACTTTAATTTTGTTTCAACATTCTAACCAATTTGAATTGTTAATTTAAGTTCATTTCTATCATTTAAATCATTAAACAACATGATTTAAATGATAAAACCAAATAAACTGCAATCATGAACAAACCCCTTTTCCATAACTCTAACCTTACTACCTTTCTCAAATTCAACCAAAACTTAAACCTATCAACCATTCAACCATAAAATTATTGCCTACTCATTAAAATAACATGTTTAACATGCATTTGAAAAAAAAAAAAAAACCAGCCCATCAAAACCCCAAATTACACATAATCTAAAAATTCCATAAAACATAGAAAATAATTAAGAAAGCTTACTAATTGTTGGAAAAATCACCAAAATTCACTTTGATCCTTTGAAATCCTTTAAAATTTGGTATTTGAAGCAAAAATAATCCTTGCCTATGGTGGAATTTCGTGGTGGAGAGAGAGAGAAGAAGAAGATAATAAATAGTTAATTTTTTAATTTGTCTTTCTTAAAAAAATTTCACCATACATAAATATTTAATTACTTTTTATTTATTATTTATTTTATTATTTTTAATTTTTAATTTCCAACATCCATTCAAAAATAAAATTATTTTTAAATTATTTAATTAATTTATTTTTAAGATAAAATTATCATTTTATCCTTCTTTTACTATTTCACTGTTGATTTTTTCTAACTCATTTTTTATTTTATATCTAATCTATATTTTTATTATATTTCACAGATATAAATAATATTTTCTCACTTCTAACACCTCATTTAACTTTTCAACTTATTAATTTAATTTAATTTTTTTTATAAAATAACGAATGTTACACTAAATATTATTAAAATTTAAATTATTATAATATTATCCATATTGCAAGCAATGTATATTAAAATAAATACAAATCATAAAAGGATACTAATACTTGTTCCTTACAAAGTCTAATATCCATAATTAAATAACAAAAAAAAAAAATACTAAGGCACCTACAAAAGGTGAAAACATACCTTTTATAGTTTTCCCTTAAAGTAAAATGAAATGAATAAATAAGCACATAAGTAAATACCAATAATAATAAAAATAAAACAAATAAAAACAATAAAAATAGCAATGATAATAAATATTGTAATAACAATTAATAATGAAAATGCATGGAGGAATTAAATACCAAACAATTTCATGAATAAGTCTTGAATTAGCAAAGGGAAGACATATAACTAATCAATTACAGAATGTATCAAAGAGCAACATAAGAACTAAACAAACTAATCTTTTTAATTAACTCCTAGAAAGGGATCTTTTCATTGTCAATTAAAACACTATATTTTGAGCACAAAAGAAGAATTCAAGTTTGTTAAAATATTTGCAATAACATCAAGACTAACTAAAAGACACAGTAACAAAGGGCATACCAAATATGAATAAACACAATAATATACGTAAATTAATAGACCAAGTTTAAAGAAAACAAAAACACTGCATATTAGTTGTCTAAGTCTTTAACCATAAATCATTGACATAACAACTTAAATAATATTCATAAAGTACTTAAAAATCAACTAAAAGAAAATATACTTTAGTAAATTAAAATAACTAGATTAAGAAAATTATACATGCATTGTTGGCTCAACCAAATATTAAACACTAAACCAAGCCTTGCTGGATGAACCACACAACTCTTTTATCTTGGATGGTTCTAATGGGTCTTGATTAATGGAGTTTTAGTTTAACAAATTAAGTTTTGGCTATTGTGTTCTTTACTCTCTTTTTCATTTCTATTTTTTTGCTCTCTATGATTATCAATTTTGTGCTACCCCCTTTTGCTATTTAATTAATCTCTTTATATATAAGATATTAGGGTTAATAAGTCTATAAGTCCTAATTTAGCTAGGAAACATTATAATTATATAAAAAAAATTAGAGTTTAATATGAATTAGGAAAGAAAAATGGACCGTGGACTTTATGGTTAATTCGCCATGAATCATATTGGCCATATGTCATAGCTAATTCACCTTGACCCATGGCTATGAGTGTAACACTCCTTGACAATCCTCTTAGAGAACTATCAGAAGATGCTACTCAATGCACTAAACAATCCTAAAATAATCCAATATTTAGTTCCAAGTAAACAGATCAACTAAAAATTTTGGTAGAGTTTTTTCTATAATATTCACTGCCAAAATCTCCTCTAACCTAACACAACCTACAGAAAAATACTTTTTACTTCCTCTTATTCATTCTCAACTCCAATTATGCCAAATCATTAATATTCATTCACAATTCAACATCACAATCTAGTACTTTCATAAACATGTTTACATATATAACATTCTCCAAAATTCATATTATTTACTAAAGTTTCATAACCCAACTTTCATAAACAAAATCTACAACCCTCAAAATTGTCAAAAACTATACAACTATTAATCTAACCACAATATCGCTATGTGAACTGCAAATAAATATATAATACAAAATCATTTCAATAAAAAATTTTTGTCCTGCAATTGATCTATAGAACCCTAAACTTTATTTGTCCAACGTGCTCTGGTCCGTCTAATATGTATATCAGAAAAATCTAACACGCTAAGCAATTTTCTTAATGGTGCTTGTATATCTATAATTTGATATTTAATATTACAAGTAATTTATAACGTTAATAAATTAAAAATATTTTTACTATTTACATTAACAATCTTTTTATTATCTTTTAAGATAACATTAATGTTCAAATAACATGATCATTTCTTCTTTTTTTTTTTAATTTGGTACAGACTTATTGATACTCCTTTTTAAATAATAATAATTTATTGAAAAATCACTTTATTGTCTTGTCATGTTAATATTCTTACTTAGTCACTCAATTATCACATTCATGTAAATTAATAAAAATTCTTATTGTCTAATTCGATTAATATAATAAATTCATTATTATCTTACTTCACTTTGTAAAATTGTAAAATTGATTTAGGATTTAAGGATAATTTAAATAATTCATCATTTCATATAAACTATTTTTAAATTTTAATAATCTTAAAACTTTTCACTTCTAACTATCAAGATTCACCATAACATATCAATTCACCATTTATCGCTAAGACCATAACAATGTTATAATTCAAAAAATTACAATATAAAGATATCTAAAACTTTTATGGAATCATGTAAGTCTAGGCAACCATTTAACATTCAATAACTAACACATTTAAGAATTTACCAATATACTAAACAACCATTGAATAAGATATCTCATAGTAATTATAATAAAATAAAATATAACAATACCATACAAGATGATTTGAATCATGTACTTTGGAAAATTCTAAATTTTCATTTGAACATCTAATAATTTTCATTCATCATTTATAAGCAACTTTATCATGCTTGGCATTTCTTTATATACATGTTAAATTATATTTTCACCATTATGCTTGTGTTACAATACATAATATAATATTACATTATCACATGAAGTTATATTACCATATATCATTTACATATCTAATTTGTATGTAGCATTAAAATAACATTTTTACATCTTATATCTCACTTTGTTCATGCATGAAAAGATTATTATGCCTGCATGTACTCATATTCCAACAAATTTCACTTATTTCAATAAATTTCACTTGTTTACCCTCATATACTGAGTTTCAAACCCTAGAGTTAGATAAGGGTTCAGTAATGGTAATTAAAAGCCCAATAATATATAAGTCAATATAGCTAGCGACCCAATAGTGGAAAAATGTCCAAAAATGGTATTGATACAAAGTGTCCACTAACAATAATGACACAAAGTGTCTAGTAATGACACAGCATGCCCAGTAACAGTATAGACGTCTACTCCTTGGCTAACCATTCAATCTTATAACTAGGTTTATCACAATTGTTATTTAGATAATTCAGTTACTAGTCAATTTTAGCTAATTTCACGGTTGATAATATTAATTATACTTAAAAAAATTCTTTAAAATAATAATTCATTTTCTCATTAGCCAAAAGACATCCATGCTTTAACAATTCAATTAAATAAATTTTATTTCAATTAAACCTAACATGTTTTCATAAGTTATCTTTAAATCCTTTACCATTCAATTTACTATACATGTATATTTTGAAGTTTTATGCATATAAGATTAATTCCAATCAAATGTCACAAATAAAGTAACGCCATAAATTACTCACACATAAGATTACCATTGCATTCATATTATATCTTCATATTTTATGTTACTATATTCACTTCATATGAAATATCAATCATATTTATCATATAAAATGTCATCACATACATGCCTTATTTTCATGTATCTCAAGCATAAAGATAATATTTTATATTTATTGTACACTTTTCTTTATATAAAAGAATATTTCCTATCAATATCACACATATAAAAATTACACTATACGCTACCAATATATCACTTACATGTATTAGACATATAATAACTAATACAAATTAACTAACCTTATTCATATAGCAATTTTTTCTTTTTCAAGCTCATATTTCACATTCTACATTTGATAATTAAATTCCAATTAGGTACTCTAGTTTTTCTTAATTAACTCTTTTCAAATATACAAGTTTCATAAATTATTATTATCATTCTAAAGGTGTATATTTTGTGTATATACTATGTATACATTATGTTTATATTGTATAATTTATATTATGTCCATTAAAAACTTCAACACTTTCTTCTAAAATGTTGATTAATCTTTATATACCATTAGCGCAATGTTTCTTTTCATCCGTGATCATATAAATAATCATTTAATTCCTTGATTCACTTTTCTTCGACAATCAAATTATTTTTTTACGTAAATAATTCACTATTTTATTTAACTCATAATAATCAAGAAAAATGGTTTTTTCCTCAAAATATATAATTCCTCAATAATTTTACAATTCATTATTGATTAATTCTATGGTTCATCTAAACATGATTTTAATTTAAAAGTCATTCAAACATACTTTTATGTTCAACAAATATAATTATACTCTCAAAGAAAAAAAGTTTCATAACCCTAAAATCTCTTATAACCCTAAAATTCAAAACTTGGATAATTCAATAATTCTTTTAAACATAATTTAAAGTTAAAAAAACTACACAAACATTAGTTTCATTCTAAATTAAGTCTATAAACTATTGTTTTCACAAAGGGGTTCGATAATTCAACTCTTCCCAAAACCTTAAATTTTCCATAACTCTAAACTAATACTTTAATGATTCAAAAGTTTCTTTAAGCATATTTTTAAGTTACAAACCATACAAATACACTTAAACTCATTCATAAATATGTCCATAATCAATTTCTTCCTCTTTTGCTTCCATATTCAATTATTTTCTCAAATAGTTCAATTAATTAATTCTATTACAAATAATTCACTTATTAGAAACTATCAATCTTTTATAAACAATTAAAATCAATAAAATTTTAATAATAACAAATTATTAAACATACAAGCACTAACCTCTTTCAAGAACATATATCCACCCTTTTCTTCTCCATTTTCCTTGATTCTTTAATGATTTCCTTGAAAATCATGTATAATTTAACTTAAACCTTCAAACCCTTAAATTAATTCTAAGAATTCCATAGCTTTTTTGTAGGAAGTGAAAGAAGAAGAAAGGAAGGAAAAGAAGATGATGGGGATGGTGAAGGCGATGGTTATGGGTTGGATAAGAAAAAAGAAGAAAGTAAAATTCAATTTGGCTTCTTACTTCATATTTTTTAGTATTTAGGTTTTTTATCTTTTGTGATGCAAGTAACTTTACTTCGGTATACCCACTTTCTTTAATTATATTTTAATTCAATTTTTAATTACATAAAGTCATATAAATAATTGCTTTAGCTATTTTAAAGCCCCATTATTCATATTTTATATCTCAATTCCAATAGAATTTGATTCCATTTTCGTAATTTTCTTTTCGTATTAAAATCTTCTTTGAAATACTGATTAAATTCAGACCTAGATTTAATTTTCTACTTATTAAGGCTTAATTAACCTTATTTATACCAATTATAGATACTTAAACCACACATAATATCATAATCAATCGATATAAACTTATATATACATTTAATACATAAAATCATCGCTTAAAATTTCCAAACATTACAATGAGACCTAGCCAATTTGCAATATGATGGCCCATAATTTTTATTCTTGGACTTTTTTCTTTTATTGGGTTCGAATTTGTTTAGGGGGCATGTGAGGCCTCGCTCGAGTGCCAAGGTCTAGCCCACCAATGAGAAGGAGCTAGACTGCACCTATTTGGACTTGGTCCCATACGACATCGCCATGTACAATCTCCAGTCGATTCGGTAAGCACATGTTTATAGTTATCTCTTATTTTGAAAAGATTTATTTCTTTCATTTAAAGAAACTATCCATTTATTTTGAAAAGCGAATGATGGCTTTTTTTTGAAAAGCAAAAATTGGATAGTCACTGCCTAAATTTTATTTGGTTATTGGGAAAATTTAAGAAAAACCCATTTAATTGACTTTATTATTTTTACCTAAAAAAAGCTCACAAGTCCGAAACCAATCACGATGAGTCCCAAGCTAAGTTTTCATACCAGTAAATGAAAATGATTTCTTTTGTCTCTCTTATTCATTTGGTCCTTCTTTTAATTTATTTAATGAAAAATATGATCTTTCATGGATTATGCTGCAAATAAGTATGAATGACAATATATCACAGTGCATGCACATTTAATAAGGATGATATCCATACGGTATAATAAAATATTAAAACTCTTCCAAAATAATGATTTCAGGAGAGCTTTAAATCTAACCCTTATGGATCATATGGTGAGCACAAATCCCAAAATTAATTAGTAAAAGAAAAGAAAAGAAGAAAACATGCATAATCACAGGGCATCCATTTGTAAAACTCACAAAATTTGTAAACAGAGCCTCAAAATATTTAAAATCCAACAAAAATATAAAAATAATAATAACATGGAAAAATAATAATTAAAATGATAAAAAGAAAAATAAAGAGAAAAGAGGTTGGTTGTTAAAATGTGGGCTCGCCACTCAGAATGATAATCTAAGTATGACTACTTATCCCGTTCGAATGGGAATTAGAGTCGTAAGTAGTTCATGCTCTTTGATTGTAAAGGGGCTTTGAATTAACCAATTTTATAAGTTGAGTAATTGCCGAATTTAAAGAAGAGTTTAAATAATAAAAACCTTACCTTAGGTAGGCACTTTCTCTTGACAATAAATTAGAGAGTTTTACCACTTTGAAGCTCCACTTCCACAGGGAATAATATATTTCGGTAGAGTTTCAGGATAGGAAAAGTTGGATGGTCACATTGCTCATGGTCGGCTGCTCAGTCGCACTCTATGCGGCTGGCCATGTGTCGCGCGTAGTGCGGTTGGATTGTGTGCTGCATGGCCAAATGGTGCAAACTAGCCATGCTTCACATGGTCTAGTTGTGCATTGTGAGACTCAACAACTTTTTCATGATTTTGATTTTATTTATTATTTATTTTTTAATAATAATAATAATAATAATAATACGAATTATACATTTTTCTTAATTTCTCCTTTTCCCAATTATATAGGCAAGGTGTAAAGTTAAGGGTTCATAATTTCCACCTGTTGCATTAATTTTCCTGTGAAAATTTATGCAATGATGTTAACTAAGAGAGAGTATAAAGAATGAACCTGATTGGAGTGTCATCCCTTAACTTTCAGAATTCATTTAAGCGTGTTTAGCGATGTGCCATTTGGACTACCTTTTATTCAAAAAACTTATAAATAGGGGGGAAGGGGGGAAGGAGTTGTTTGCTTGCTCCTTCTTCCCCTTACCATTTTCCTTGCTTTCTTTCTTTTGTTGAAAATGTCACAATCCTTTGCTTCACCTCCTGAAGCTACTGAGGTGCCATCCATTGGAGATCTACTTGTGGATTCTCATACCATGCTATGAGCAGGGATTTTCCCCTCCACTCCTAGTGGAATAGTTCTTACGACTTTGGCACTGTTAGGCTCTGGGCCTTAGAGAACATGAGCCTAAACCTAGAGAATTTTAAGTCACCACTCGGACGAGCTAGGAAGATAGAAAGGGGTGGATGACTAGATTCCTAAGAAATTTCCATCTCCCTATTAGGTTTGAAAAATTAGGTATGCATGGGGATTGTGAGAATGTCCTAGGACTCTCATAGCGCCCAGTTCATTAGAACCAACTGCCTTTCTAGGTCTAAATATTATAAGATTCTTAAATTATTATGACATCATCCATATTACATGCAATAAAAAGAAATCATATTATTAAAATAAATCAAACAAAATGGGCACCCATCCGAGGATAAAAACATGCCCTTATAACATCAAGAGTCCACAAAGAAAATAAAATACATAAAATATCATACCCATCATTGGTGGAAACTTGCCCCTTATAGTAGTCCCGAAAATCTTAAAATAAACAACATAATAAAAAATAACTAAGGCACCCACAAGGTGGAATCATGCATTTTACAATCTTCTCAAAATCTGAATAAATAAGTGAACATAATTTACTTAAATAAAGTAAGTAATAAGGCAATCAAAATGCATCACCCACCATAAAATATATAACAATAGGTCAAAATTAAGGTTACATCATTAATTTAAGATTAAGCTGCAAAATTAGGGTTTTAGGGTTTCTATTTATCCAATTAGGGTTTTACTTGCAAACCAATATTAAAATATGTAAACTAGAGTTTACAAAGCAAACTAAGACTAAAACACGATAATTAAGGGTTTGATTACAATTTAGGGTTTTACACATGAGATTAGGGTTTTGGGATCAAAACATACAAAATTGATGTTTTATCTTGAAAATTAGGGTTTTAATGTTAATCTTGGGTTTTTGTTTGCAACACTAAGATTTAATCCTAAAACTGAAGTCCGATATGCAAGATTAAAATTTAAGACATGCATTGAAGATCCTGTGATATAATTCTATGATGTAAAATAGAATTAGTGTTTCGATTATTTCAATCCATAAATCTACAACTTACTTAGGAAAATGAGATCACTTATTAAATCATATGTATAACATGTCAATACAATGAATCAAATATTAAAACTAATCAATGAATTCAGTTGGATAAATTAATAAGAATCGCACCTCCGTATGTTAGCTCCACATATATTAATTTGTTGAACCAAGCTCGATGTTGCTACTGCCTAAACCAATTCATTTTTTTGTTGAACGTTCAACAATCCAAGAATCACTTTTATTTTAGCTACTGTCTCTTTCTTTCTTTTCCTTTTCTACTGCTTCTATTTTTTATTTATTCAAAGTTTTTATGCTTTGATTTGGTAAATCATGTTTTCCATTCAAGGTCATCCCTTTATTTATTGATTCTCGCTTTTGTGTCTCTTTGTTTGTTTTGCTTTTTTTATTCCTCCTTCCCTTCCTTCTTCTAATTGTTTAATTGGCTATTTATAAGCCAAATTAGGGCAACCTGGTGTTAAACAGTCCTAAACCCTTCAGGAAAAGCCTAAGTTAATCCTCAATCCTATTAGAATTGAAATGGTTTAAAATTGGGCCAGCTGGCTTCCCCAATTCGATATGGAACCTTGTCCATGTCGAATTGGCTCTCCAATTCAACATGGTCTTTGGCTTTTGGGTCAAACCAAGTTGGTTTAGGTCAAACCTAGTTGGTTTGGCTCTTTCAATGTTGGCCCATCTTTGGTTTGTACTTTTAAAATTAAATCAGACTTTTAAAAATTTAGCAAGACTAGGTTTAAGCCTCTAAAATTATACCAGACTAGGTTTAAGCATCTTGGATTTGACCTGGCCCTTTTAATTAGGATTGAACTCATTTAGAGCCAAAATTAGGGGTCTACAGTATTGCCCCCTGCTTGAACATTTTGAGACTTCAGTAGAAAAGAGTGAAAAGCAACATTATAGCTTTTGAATTTTGCACCAACTATCTGGATACTTCAATAGATCTTGAAAAAAAACATATGCCTTAGCAGAAATGGATCTTCATCTTGATTCTTAGGAATAGACCTCTATCCACCATCGACTCTAGCTCTTCTAGCTGATTGACCTTTTGCCATTTGTATCTTTATTTAGTTGGGAGTTCTAGCTTTCTTCTAGCCACTTGTTCCATTCTTCAATGGATTCTGCTTGGGGATGGACCTTCATCCTACATTGACTTTAACTCTTCTAGTTGACTAACCTTCTATCATTTAAGAGAGTATGGCTTTCTTCTAGCCACTTGTTCCATTCTTTAATGGATTCTGCTTGGGGATGGACTTTCATACTGTATTGACTTCAACACTTTCTAACTGACTGATCTTCTATCATTTAAGAGTTTCAGCTTTCTTTTAGGCATTTGTTCCATTCTTTAATGGATTTTGCTTGGGTATGGACCTTTGTCCTGGATTGACTTTAGCTCTTCTAGTTGACTGATCTTCTATCATTTAAGAGTTATGGCTTTCTTCTATCCACTTGCTCCATTCTTCAATAGATTATTTTTGGGCATGAACCTTCGTCCTGCATTGGCTTTAGCTCTTCTAGTTAGCTGACCTTCTGTCATTTGAGAGTTCTTACTTTCTTCTAGCCACTAACTTTAGCTCTTCTAGCTTGATTTATCATCTGTCATTTGAGAGTTTTGGCTTTCTTCTAGCCATCAACTTCAGCTCTTTTGGCTGACTGAGCTTCTATCATTTAAGATTTATGGCTTTCTTCTAGCGACTTGTTCCATTCTACAATGGATTCTCCTTGGAAAAAATTCTATTATTTTTTACCCCTTTAGCCCTTATATCCTCTCTTTGCCCCCTGCATAGCAGAACATTAAAAGATAGTCTAAATGTGTTTTGTATATGTGTAAAAATAAAATTTTAAAGGAGAAGCTTTGCCCCTGTGTAGGCTCAAACTGATGATTTTGTACCCTATAGGCTTCAACCAATATTTTTGTCTTGTTCTTTATGCAAGCATGTGTCTCCATGATTGGATCTTTCCCAAGCAATGTGCCTTTCATGTCTTCTAACACTATGTCTGTTTCTCATTGTTTTCTTTACAAAGTATCAACAGTTCACTATGACAAAGAATAGGCAACACAAGACAACAAGAATGCAATGTGATATGCTCATGTATGCATGTATGCATGATATGCATGAATGATACTTACAGTTATTATTCTGACTCACAGACTGATGTGATAGGCCATAGGACTTCCGTTGGCACCTTTAAGATGTTTGTTTAGGCCTTGTATTGGATCATCAAGAGGTGTCACATCCATAGCTTCATCTTCAAGGTATAGGAAATATGAGTATACATCAATTGCTGCACATCACATAGAAACAAACACATTCCTTGGCCAAACGATTTATTAAGTTTCAATATTTTCTATCTCATATACATGCTTATTCAAATAATCTCCACCAATAGACTTTACCTACCAAGAGAGATGAATAAGTTTTTAACAAGCTTGAAATAGGGTCTATAAGGGATATGGGTTAAGCGAAGGCTATTTTTAAATTGGAGTTGATATGAGACTACTAAAAAATCTTCACAATACAAACTTTATATTGGAGCCATAGGCAGTTGGGAGCATTCTCAAACTCTGGGATTCTTGCTATCTTATTACATGCAAAGATAGAGGTTGAATGTTCTTTTGTCTTCCTCGCAGAAATCTAGATTTGATTAGGACAACCTTAATATTTTCCTTTTGCTTTTGTAGAAACTCAGGACCCTTTTTCTTCTTCTTTATTTGTTTTTTTTTTTTGTCTTAGATCTAAGAAATTCATCTTGTTTATATTGTCCTATGCTTCTAACTATGGAGTAGCACAAGTTTATTTCAATAAGGATGGATCTTTTGTTGCCCTAATACCATCTTAATGATGAAATAGATTTGAGATATAAGGTCTAGTTAAGGTAAACTTCAACTATCCTTATAGTCTTGACTATGCTTCCTTTTCTTTGATCTTCTTGCTTTTTGGTAGCTCAATAATGATTAAAATTGTCATAAGTGCTACACCAGCTCAGGGTAGGTTATCAGGGTTTATAAGCCAATAAAAGTAAGCAATAATCTTATGAAAGCTCAAAAGGACAAAATAGGAATTGATTTTAATAGGGCAACTACTAGTTGTTAGCTCACCAAATAATGCCTAAATCATCTATCCTTTAAAAAAGCACAGTTCAATTTCGCCTCGAAAGTTTGTCAAAGCATGTTCTAAGACCGAGCAAAACCTAAACATAGATAATTATTTAGCAACCCTCTCTAAGTAAGTATACATAACTCATTGCTATAAAACAATTCCCTCAGTCAGTAAAGCCATTCAGATCATGAAGCACAGATACACTAATTTATAACTATCAAGCTTGATTTGTCATCGGTTGAGCATCAAAATGAACAAAAACCAACAAAACCATAAATTTAATGAAAGTAATTTATTTAAACAATCTTAATTTGAAAAACATAATTATTCCAATGAAATACCAAAGAAAGAATAAATAAAAATAAGTAGTGCTTAAGACTAAGGAAGTTTGATGAGTTGGAGTTGAAAATGCTTCATCTACTTGGACATGTTAGGGGTGTTGTCCCAAGATAGAAACCAAGAGGGGGGGGGGGGGTGAATTGGTTTGGCTTAAGGAAAGATGGTTAATTCAAAAAAAATTCAAAGATTAAAAATAAGTTTAGAATATGTAGAAGAAGATTAAGTAGAAGATGGAACACAAAGATTTATAGTGATTCAGACTTACCTTAATCCTACATCCACTTCCTTAACAACTTGTTAAGGTTCCACTAGCTTTTAGTTTTTACAAGATTAACTCTAACATGGTGTTTTCTCTAGCTCACACCAAATTACTTACAATGGTTTAAGATTACTTCCTGTGAACCTCGGGTTCCTGCCGAGAAGGATTCGGATGAAAGTTCACTTGTTGTCGGGAGTCGCCACTCAGTTTATTTTTGTTCGAAGGGAAAAACTAAGAAAACCCTTATTTGACTCCAATTAATGCATCCAATGTAAAGGTTTCCAATCTACGAACCCAAGGAGGATTCGGGGACTATGTCATGTATTTGATTAATTTGCCAATTTAGAAATGAATCCAAAAGGAACACAGAAAGGAAGAAGAATAGATTGTTAGTAAATTGTGGACTTGCTATTCGGGGTTAATCCCAAATATGCCTACATACTCTCGTTTTTATGAGAGATCAAAGCCCATGTAGTTCGGAAAAGCCTATTTAAAGGCGATGAAAATTATGCTTCATGCATGTGTGTGTGTATACTTCGTGCATTTTTCAGGCATTTTGCCAGAGTTGTGAGTTTTAGCACTTAGTGCAAAAATTGTATAATTTCGGGTACTTGGTACCAAAAGAGTTCGATTTAGGCTTCATGCCAAATTTTGATCTTAATTGTAATATTTAAATACTTCGTATTTAAAGGATGTAATTTAGGCTCCGTGCCAAAATGTTGATTTTATTCACGGCTTGATGATGAAAGGTTGATTGATTAATCCATTAGGCCTCTAGATCTAAAAGGATTAGATCTTTGACCAAGAAGAAATTAAGAAGAAGATTAGAATGCTTATGATATGCTCGAATTGACCAAGGATGAATTATGATATTACCTTGATTAGAATTTTTCCACTTCTAAGTTCCAGATCTTGTTTCCTTACACTTTTAAGTATGATTCTTGCTTTCTACAACACAATATTAGAAATTCTTAAGCATAAAAATTTCGTCAGCACCAGGGCGTGGGATGTCCAAAGCTCTCCCTTTTTCTGAAAATCTGAAGCCTATTTATAGGCAAAAAACCGAACTGTACGGCGGCCGAGCCGCCGGCTCTGGCCCCAAAAAAAAGGTGCCCGACTCGCGCTACTGGTGTCAAAACTGATTTTTCTGCAGCCACGAGCCTCTGAAAAATATTCCGGGACCACATCCGTGATCCTCACGCCGTCCCGGACATTTCAAGTACCATATTGATATATTTCCGGTGAACTTTACCGTGGACCTCCGGTCCGGTCCGATCGTCAGCAGTCTGAGAAAATCGGCCTTCCGAGCCTCAAAATTCGAGTGTTCACAATTGCCCCCCACTGGGGTCCATAAAAATGATTTATGGGGCCCAGTGACCTTCTGAAGAGCAAATTTTGAGCGAGGGGTAGAAAGACCCGCGTTTTTTACATTTTCCCTATAAATAGGCTCATTTCCATTCAATTTTCATTTGCTTTCATTCATTCTTCTTCTTTCAAATTTTCTTTTGACGATGGATTTCATTGGCTTTGAAGATTTCGAAATCCCACTCCCTCCCTACAATCTTTTACTTGAGGAGGAGAAGTACAGTTCTAGGACCGGTTGCTATGAGGTGAGTACTCTCCCGTTTGTCCATCTAGTATGCATGCTTAGGAATTTTATTTATTTCCAGTAAGGAACTTAGAAATAAATTTTAGGAACCTTTCCTTTACATGTACTAGTAATGAATTAGGATTAGTACTAGGCTTCATTATGTTCTGCCATCAGTAATTATTTCTAGTAAAGAACTTAGAAATAATCCTTTAGGAATCCACACCCGGCTGGGGAAAGAACTTAAATCTTTTCTGAATTTGTCCAACTTTTCTGAATTTGAATTTTTTTTTTAGGACTCTACGATCAAGATATCTATAGCTGAGCGTCCAATGGTCACTATTCCGGCTTACATCTTTGATGCCGGGCACCCAGTGAGGGATCTTATCAGACCTGCTTTCCTCCACCATTTGAGGGCTATAGATGTGGGTAAAGATATTCACAGGGAGTTGATCTGCGCGTTGGCCGAACGTTGGTGGCCCACTACTGACACTTTCCATTTTTCTTGGGGGGAAATGACAATGACGCCTACCGAATTTTCCATCATTTCTGGGATTCCCTTTGGTGTTGAGATGGTGGAATCCTATGATGACTGGCGGCAAGACATTTCTTCAGCCGACATGATTACTTTGATCGGGGTTGACTATCCTCGATATCAGGCGCCTCGCTGCATTCAGCGGAGGTGGCTTGTGGAGCAGGCGCCAGGTATCTACACTGGTTACGAGATGGGCAATCTTACTGCTGACCAGGTGGCCAGGTTTACCTTGCTTCTCCTGTTTGCTAGCTCCTTCTTATCAAATAGGAAGGATGTAGTGAGTCTCAATGTGCTGAAGAGCCTACTTGACCTAACACGACTTCATACGTACGATTGGGCTAGCATGATGCTGTGTAGGTTGTATGACGACATGTCAGACCTCTGCTATACCCGCATTACTCCATGTGGCCTGTATTACTTCTGGGAGGTAATGTAGAGAACATTTCCCTTATCTTATATATGTTGACATACACCCACTTTGATATATCTTTCTTTTTTTTTTTCCAGACTTGGGCTTACGAGTACTTTCCTGACATCGCCCCTTTTCTTCGTGAGATACCTGCCCCTGCAGATCCTCTTTCCCCCATTGCTTGGAGGTGGTATAGAGAGAGGGTAGAAGTACCAAAGAGGAAACTTCCCATCAGAGAGCTGAGATCATTCTTCGATAGCTGCCCACTGAGCTCAATAAATGCTTTATCATCATCCTTTTTTATTATATTAAAGAAAATGATTCACTAATATAACAAATTTTTTACAGGTTGCATCTAAAGTGATGTCTAGCCGACTGGAAGAGTGGATAGCTCAAGATTACAGCTTTCAGCGATCAGAGTTTCTGACTCGACGGCGATTCATACTTCCCCATCCAGAGTTTCGACAGTATTATCTCGCCGAGAGGGTGACTTTCCAGATTGCCGGTTTCCGTGCAGCTCCCATGGATCTCCCCGATGATATGCTATCTTCAACACTTATGCCTGTTACTGTGTCCCAGTATGAGGGCGACCCTTTCGTGTCGACTTATGCCCCGGATGAGGATGATTATGATTTCTACTATCTTTAGCGACTGATGCCACGCATTGGGACACGATTTGACTCTGTACCCCCTTATCGGTCTTCCCATTCTTCGGCTCCCACTTCTAGCACTCTGAGAAACCATCCCTTTCCCAACTGGCGAGCTGACAGGCCCTCTTCCTCTAGGGCTGAGGCTTCCGCTTTCAGGGCCGGACCATCACACACTGGAGCAAGCAGCAGCTCATCTCATTTGAGGCCTCCCGCATCCGTCCTTACAGCTACCGGCCAATTTGACCCTATTTTAGCCGACTTGAGGCTGCCTTATGCTGTTCGTCATCATGCACCTGGTGGTTGGGTGACCCGACCAATTAGTGCAGAGGGTGCATTATATCGGAGCTTTGCTCATGTCACTCAGGTATATTCTCATAGAACTTTTCATGAAAAGGATTCATAAAATTCTCTTGAAATTGATTGTGATTCTGTCTCTTCTTATAGGTACATGAGGGCCTGATTACGGAAATGGTGGCGCTGATTACTGCTTTCTCGGATGAGCTGTCTGGTGCTTGGACTGATGCTGCTTATGAGAGGCAGAGCAGGCCGCAAAGACGGAGAGGTCGGCACTGATCTTTTTCATACTTGTCTTGAACTATGCTTGCGTATTTGAATTATTTTCCTTCTGTACTTTGTACCTTTCATGCTTTTCAGCTGTTATCTGAACTTATCTGTAAACCTGCACTTATTTGTTAGTATTAACAGCACATATGTATGCATGATGCTTTTTCTTTTAGAAATCTATTTTCAAAATAAGTCCCTGACACAACCCCAAAAATAGCACATAACAGATCCTAAACAGGGCCAACACACGAGAATTTTTCAAAACATCAGGAGTCCGGACGGGTCGGCCGCTGAGCCTCCGTTTTTGGCGGTCGAGCCGCCGGCCACGGCGGCCGAGCCGCTACCCGGACCAGACCAGTATAAAATTCGAAGTTGTCTTACATCTGTGGGCCATAATGCAATCTTCTTACTGCAAGATCTTATTATTATTTTTTTTCAAATAACAATGAACCCCCTTTTCAATCACGTGATGCATAATTGGACCAAAAGTCTCCATAATGTCGAAAGGATCAACATGGGGAGATACGGGTTGAAAGCTGTCGCCACCCTTAGAGGTGTAGCTGTGGACTGGGATTTCTTGCATGCTTGCATCAGGTTTTGGGATCCCCAAGCCCATGTTTTCAGATTTGGGGCTCGGATGGAGGAGATGTGTCCTCTTTTTGAGGAATTCTGCTCGATCATCGGATGCGACCCAAATGCCCCTCTTGTAAGGCATGAGGTTCAAATCAGCTATGTGGGATCTTTTCAGAGACTTTTTAGCTTCACAAAACCCCAAGCCCAAGCTATGATTGTAGACGGGGATAAGGCGATGCTGCTTCCTCTAATTGATGAATTCTTGACTGCCGATTTTGAAGATGATATTCAATTGAGGCATAGAATGCGAGCCTTCGTCTTTTGTCTGTTAGCTGGGTTTCTCTTCAACCGTGACCCTGGCTTTGGAGATTTGAAACTTTGTCCAATGGTTAGGCAAATGGAAGAGCTCAACTGTATCGGGGGCATGATTCTGGCTGAGACTATTCAGAGTCTCGACAGATGTGCACTCGGATTTGAACGTTGGACCGTTACCCCGATCATCCTTCAGGTAATTTTGTCATACCTTTTTTTTATTATTCCATCATCTCTCTTTTCCTTTGTAAAATAGAAAGGATCTATTTTTTTCAGGTTTGGCTGAGAGACCATCTTCGAGTGGTTGCCGCCCCCCAGACTTTGACCTAAACCCTTCGCAGTACCGCACCAGGAAAATTCAGATTTCTTTTCCTTCGATGGCCAAGTGGACTATCTGGCTATTTGAGCTTGGGCCAGAAGAATTATTATGGTTCATCCCTTGGTATAGGATTCCTCAATTCATGGAGGCAAATGCAATGCACAACCATGTATACCTTCTTGGGTTCACTCACAGTACATGGTACAGTGCTTCCCGAGTCCTCAGGCAGATGGGTATTGATTAGAGGGTTCCCCTTCCTGTCGGGCTTACCATTGCTTCTCCTATTACTCCCGGAGTTACTCGGGCTATTCTACAGACTTGGGTCAGAGACCATCAGATGATCAGGCCTTTTGCAGAGCCTTCCCTTGTTCAGCCCACTCCAGAGTACAGGACTTGGTTTATAGCTGAGGTTTGGCCTGTTGAAAAACCGAGGAGGTGTGCATTGCTGCAAGAGTTGGAGGGAGAGGAGGTGGTTCCTCTTAGCGAGGAAAAGGTAGATATTGCGGAGAGTTCCGGGACTAAGAAAGACACCGAAGACTCCGCCCCCCGTAGGAGGCGTAGGATTTAGATCCCAAGGTGACTCCATTGTCTTTTCTGTTTTTGGGTTGTTTTTTTACCTTTTTGGTTTTTTGGGAATATGACTTGACCTTTTTGATTAGTTGTGTATTTTATAGGATAAATGACTCTTTCTGAATGACTCTTTTTTGTAACAGATGATTCTTTTTGTAATGAATGACTCTTAATGATTGACTCTTTTGTTTTCTTTCCAAGAATTATCTACTTTACTTATTTGCTCTAATATTTGCCTAAGTCGTCCTTTCAGATTTTCAACTTAGCGAGCTCTTACCCATTCTTGTCTAAGCCGCCCTTTGCGGGTTTTCGACTTAGCGGGGCCCCACTATTGCCTAAGCCGCCCTTTATGGGTTTTCGGCTTAGTGGGATTTTTTGTTTTTTTTTGTTTTTTTTATGTTAGCAAAAGAAAAATGAATGATTTTTATTAAAATTTAGACCGTGCTCAAGTAGAGCTGCCTACATATCTCGAATTAGTTTGCGAGAATCAGGTCTAATGTAGTTCCTTACAATGCATGATCATACATAATATTTTTTTAGTTGATCCAGATTGCATGGGTTTGTGAACTCCAGACCATGCAAATCAGACAAGATGACAGCTCCGCCGGAAAGTATTTTCTTCAAAATGTAGGGTCCCGCCCAATGAGGACGGAACTTCCCATGAGGATCTGTAACAGGTGTTCTGATCTCTTTCAGGACCAAACAACCTTCTTCCAACTTTCGATCTTTGACCTTTTTGTTGAAATGTCTGGCCATTCGCCTCTGATATCCTTGAATATGATGTAGAGCTTGAAGTCTTTTCTCATCCAAACCCAACAACTGATGATGATAACTGCTGATCCATTCAGCTTCATTTATCTGACTTTCTTGAATTATTCTCGCCGATTGAACTTTCAGTTCAATGGGGAGTACAGCTTCCATTTCGTACACCAGGGAATACGAGGTTGCCCCAGTAGGAGTTCTAATTGATGTTCTATATCCCCACAAAGCCAGCGGTAACTTCTCATGCCAACGCCTATGTTCCTTGATCATTTTTTGTATGATCACCTTTATAGACTTGTTCGCTGCTTCTATAGCTCCATTTGTTTGAGGTCTATAAGGAGAGGACTTATGATGCTGGACATTCTTATCCTTCAAGAGCTTAGCAAATTCTGCTTGGAAATGAGTTCCATTATCAGTGATAATTTCAAACGGCGTTCCGTACCGACAAAGGATGTTGTTTCGGACAAACTGTGCTGCCTTTTTGGCGTTTAATTCTGCATAGGAAGCTGCTTCAACCCACTTTGTGAAGTAATCCACTGCTACCAAGATAAACTGATGTCCATTTGATGCTTTTGGATGTATTTTGCCAATTATATCTATTCCCCAAGTAGCGAAGGGCCATGGAGAAGTGATCGGATTCAGGGCAACGGGAGGTTGCTTCTGCATCTTGGCAAATATCTGACACTGATGGCATTTTTGCACAAATGCCATGCAGTCAGCATTCATGGTAGACCAATAATATCCTAGATTGGCAATTTTTCGAGCCAAGGCGATTCCATACATGTGTGGCCTTGCTTCGCCACCATGTACCATTTCCATGATCTGCTTAGCTTCTGCCTCATTCACACACCTTAGGTGCATTCCATTCCAACTCCTCTTGTAGAGGATATCCCCATTAAGAATGTAACCTGTGGCTAGCTGTCTTATTGCCCTCTGATCAACCTTTGATGATCCCTCCGGATAACTTCCATCCTTGAGATAGGTCTTGATATCCCAAAACCATGGTTTACCATCGGCCAAGTGCATTACATGGGCGGGTTGCTTTTGAAGCTGAACTTTCAATGGACGAATGACTTTCCCCTCCCTGATATTGATCATGGAAGCTAAAGTAGCCAAGGCATCAGCAAACTGATTCTTTGCTCTTGAGAGATATTCGAAGGACAGATTATTGAACTGTTGTGCCAAATGATCAAGGCGTTGTAGGTAAGGAACCAAACGCTCTTCTCTTATCTTCCATTTCCTTAAAGCTTGTGATACTATTAAAATAGAATCACCATAGACCTTTAGGTCCTTAATCCCCAATTTTAGGGTGGCTTCAAGCCCATTAATGCAAGCTTCATATTCTGCTTCGTTGTTTGTGCAGCTAAAGCCAAGTTTAACTGCGAATGGAATGTATTCTCCACAAGGAGTTTTGAACACAATTCCAATTCCGTTTCCATGATAATTGGATGCTCCATCAAAATACATCTCCCAAACACTTCTTTCTACATTCAAGAGGTCTTCGTCAGGGAAACCCATTTCTCGCATCTCGTCTTTTATAGGTAATTCTGCTAATTGGTCAACTATTGCCCCGCCTTTCACAGCTTTCCTTTGAACAAATTTCAAGTCAAAGGCTGCCAATGTTGACACCCACTTAGCCATTTTGCTGTCCAAAATAGGCCTCTCCATAAGGAATTTCAAGGGACTCTGTTCTGCAATGACATAAGTAGTGTAAGAAGACAAGTAGTGTTGTAACTTCGTGCAAGCCCAATACAATGCTAAACACAACTTCTCAATCCTGTTATACTTTAACTCATAGTCCAGCATCCTTTTGCTGAGGTAGTAAATTGCATTTTCCACCTTTGTATCTTCAGCCTCTTGAGCTAGCATTGCCCCCATGGCTTCATCTGTTACAGACAAATACAAGAGCAGAGGTTTTCCCATTCTGGGAGGTTGTAGAATTGGCGGACTTAACAAGTATTCTTTGATCTTGTCGAAGGCCTTCTGACAGTCTTCATTCCATTCTTGTGAAGCACCTTTCCTTAGTAGCTTAAAGATTGGACCACAAGTCTCAGCCAACTGTGATATGAATCGACTGATATACTGTAATCTACCTAGTAAGCCTCGAATCTCCTTTTCTGTTCTTGGTGGAGGCATTTTCAGAATGGCCTTTGACTTTGCTGGATCAACTTCTATTCCTTTTTTGCTTACCAAATATCCCAAAAATAAGCCCGATGTTGCTCCAAATAGACACTTTGCAGGATTAAGCTTCAAATTGTACTTGCGAAGTCTAAGGAAGAACTTCTCAAGTGCTTCAACGTGCTCTTCTGGAGATTTTGACTTGACAATCATATCGTCAACATACACTTCTACTTCTTTGTGTATCATGTCATGAAAGACTGTTGTCGCCATCCTTTGGTAGGTAGCCCCTGCATTTATCAATCCAAAAGGCATAACCCTGTAGCAGAAAGTGCCCCATTCTGTAATGAAAGCTGTCTTCTCTTTGTCTGGTGGGTGCACCAGGATCTGATTGTATCCAACCGCAAGGTCAGTCATGGAAACCATCATATGCCCAGCCATCCTGTCTATCAGCAAATCGATGTGTGGTAGCGGGAAATCGTCCTTGGGACAAGCCTTATTCAGATCTCTATAATCAACACACATCCTGACCTTTCCGTCTTTCTTCGGGACCGGTACGATGTTTGCTAACCATGAAGGGTAGGCAATTGGTTCTATGAACTTATTGTCCAGTTGCTTGGCAACCTCCTCTTTAATTTTCAAAGACCATTCCGGCTTCATTCTTCTCAACTTCTGCTTAACCGGCTTTGCATCGGGGTATAGCGGAATCTTATGAACTGCTATGGCTGGGTCTATTCCCGTGACATCTCTTGTCTTCCACATGAAGCAGTCAGCATATCTTCTGATGCATTCAACCACCTGTTCTTTATTCACACAATCATATGCAATGTATGTATGTTCATCTTCTTTGCCAATTATTATCTTTTCATTTATTTCTTTTATTTCATTTATTTCATTTTTGCTAGATAATACTTGGAAAGCAAAAGACACAGGGTAACCAAGAATCCGAACAATTTCATTGATAATGGTGGAGTCATTCTCCAAGATTACATTAGATTTGACATTAGGGTTCTCTAAATCTGAAACTACAGAAGACTCAGAATTAGACTCTGGCTTGGTGTTTGACTCAGAATTTGACTCGGTACAAGACTCGGGTTCAAGGTGTGACACTGGACTAGTTTTGTCTACAACAGCTTGTCCCTCCTCGGCATACCAGTTCATCAGTGGTCCATCTGTTGTCTTGATCAACTTTGTGAAGTCCCTTTTGCCTTCGACATTGGTTATCATAGCAACCTCATCAAAGAGACTAGGCCGCATGAAATCTTCAATTTGGGGGTCAGTTTCAGGTTCTGGCTCTTCTTCTTTTATGGCCACAACATCAGCAAACATTTCAAAACCCGGTAGCTTCTTTCCGGTCATAGGAGAATAGAATGGTTCCTGAAAACCACGGTGATGAACTGCCTTTCCAGGTTTGCAAAAGTGACCATTTAGAGTTCTAAAGTAAGGGCGCATTTTGAGGCTTCTTGCCCCCCAATTTCCCTTTTTCTTCCTTCCACGCTCAAACTCTTCTATTTTATCGTCTGTAGGTTTGTACCCCAAGCCAAAAGTTCCCTTATTCTCAGGCTCTTCCCATGGCCGTACTACGGGTGTTTTTCTCCCAGACTTCATCATTTCCATTCCGGGCAATAGACCTACCCTCAACATCATTCCCACTAGGCAATTGATTTGGACCTCCCCAAAGTCATATGAGACAAATGGTCCTTTTGGTTTTTCACCTTCAATGCATTGAACTGTGTCGTAATGAAACCCAGTCAAGGTCATGGCGGTTTCACCAGGAACAACCTCAAAGAGAGACTGATCCATGGTTTTCTTGTTGATTTCACAAGTATCCCCTTTGATAGTGATGATTTTTCCTTCAAAAGGGAATTTAAGTTTTTGGTGTAATGAAGAAGGTACAGCATTAATTTGATGAATCCACGGCCTTCCAAGGAGGAGATTAAAGCTCACGGGTACATCAATGACCTGGAAGGGCACTTTCATTTTCACCGGCCCAATAGCAATTTCTAGAGTGGCAACACCCAAAATTTCTCTTCGAGTGTTATCATATGCTCTCACAATCTGATCAGAAGGTGTAAGATCTGTAGTCTCCAACCCCAAACAGCTTGCTACTTTCAAAGGACACACATTTAAGGCTGACCCATTATCAATGAGAACCATGGGTATAGTCTTTCCCCCAGTCTGTATGGTGATGTATAGAGCATCATTGTGTTTCTTACCGTCTTCTGGTAAATCTACATCAGAAAATCTGGTACTCAATGCCTTGGTTGATTGGGTCAAAGTGGCCACCAAAGCTTCTGGGCTTGTGTCCACTGGTGTATCAAGTTGACTCAAAGCTTCGCTGAGAGCCTGGCGGTGTGGGAATGAGGAAGCAAGGAGCTCCCAAATTGACACCTTAGCTTGGGTTTGCTTAAGCTGAGTAAGGACAGGGTCTTCTTTTGGCTCTGGAGTCTTCTTATGGGGGTGATTTGAGGTTGTAGGGGTTTTTCCCAAGTCAAGTGGCTGATATTGTCTTCCACTTCTTGTCAGAGCACTAACCTCTTCAGCAAGGTCATTCAAATCTAACACACACACTTCATTCATTTCTGAGAGAAGTTCGAAAGGATCAAACAGCTCTTCTTCCACAGTAATGGCATGGATGGAGTGATTGGGCAAAGGATTAGTGTTAATGTTTGGTTGCCTCCTGAGAGGAATGATGTCACCACTATCCACCAGATCCTGGATGCGGTTTTTCAGTGTCCAACAAGCATCTGTTTTATGCCCATTCCCTTGATGGTATTCACAATATTCATTGACTTTATAACTGGAAGGTAATGGGTTTGGAGGAGGTCTTGGGTCCAAAGGCTTTAAATATTTCCCTTCCACAGCCTTTTTAAACACCAAATGAAGGGGCACTCCAAGGTCAGTATATTGCCTTCTCGGCTGATTTCTCGGCCCAAGATTGCCCACACGTAAAGGATTCGCAGGGGCAATGTTGGCCACTTGATTGACCTTGCTTGAGGAAGGAGTTTGAATTTGTTTCTTATATTTCGAAGCAGCCCCCTCATCCACTATTTTACCCAACTGTATCAAATCTTCTACTTTGGTTGCAGTCGCAATGAGCGATTTGAAAGTAGGTAGATATTGGGTTTGCAGTTGAGCCTGATTTGTAGGTCTTAAATTCCTGATTATGATATCAATCTGCTCTTGTTCTGAAGGGCGATTGATCATCTGGGCGGCTTTTGCCCTCCACCTCATAAGGAATGAGGAGAAGGGTTCATTGTTGTTTTGTTTGGTGGTCTCAAGTTCTCTTCTAGTGACATCCACCTCAATATTGTAGTGGTATTGAGAGTTAAATGCATTGCAGATGTCTTCCCATGTCTTAATCTTGGAACGGTCTAGACTCACAAACCATTTAAGGGCAGCACCAGTCAGAGATTGTTGGAATAACTGAGCAAAGAGCTCATCATTTAAACCCCAAGGACTTAAGGCTCCCACATACATTTTCAGGTGAGTTTTAGGGCAAGTAGTCCCATTAAATCTGTCCATCCCAGGCATCTTGAATTTTGGAGGCAATCTAGCTTGGGGAAACAAGGATAAAGAATCCATGTCTACCACCTCTTTATGAGTTTTCATGGCAGTGATTGACCTTTCAAGCAATTCAAGTTTCTTTTTTAGTTCATCAGTCTCAGTCTTAGAGGGTGAATCCTCCAAATTGATGACAGGGGTATTGTTCTGAGCAGTAATGGGGGTACTAGTTTGTCCCACAATAGGTTCTTTCCCTAAATTTCCAGAAGTAGTGGCTGTCTTTGGTACTCCTCCCAATTCAGCCAGGATGGCTACCCTTTGGGCAGCTAAAGCTTCATCAATTCTCTCTTGCATTCTAGCTTCAATTTCCTTAACCTGTCCATCCAGCAAGGCCTTAATCTGTTCAATAATAGCCATTTCAGTAATTGGAGCAGTTGGTGAAGTTGGGGTAGTAGAATTTGTAGGGGATAGCACAGTTGGTATTGGTGTGTCTGGTGTAGGTGAAGGCACACGGACAGTGGGTACCTGCAAAGGTTAAGGGCAAGAGATCAGGGTGGTGTGTAGGGTAGGAAAAACTCTTGGTCCACTTATATACATAAAAAATTTTTCCCCAAAACAATGTTGTTATGTTGCATGAATGCACCTCATCACATCATAATTCATTTTAATGGAATGCAGCACTATCATTGGGTACATACAACCTAAGGGAAGGTTCTATTGTTATGTGAAAAATAGAGAATCGGCTTATCATAGGGACCCTTGAGTCTTGAGTAAGATATACCTAACCACATGTGAAACAAGGAGTTTCGCGTGGGTCCAACAGTACGATTACTCATGGGCCACTCCAAAAGTATTGGAATGGTTTGCGACAACAGGGAGGATGCTTTGGCTGTCCACCGGCATAATCAAGGAGACCTGCCGGTCAGCGGTACTTGCTATCCAGACTCAGAACTTTGAACAGAAAGAGAAGAAATTCATTTGAAAACAACTTTTTATGCAATGGAGGAAAATGATTCCCCCATATATGCAAGAGAAAAAGATTCTCTGAATGACAAAATAAATGCACAAGTAGTCAAACAATAGATCCATCAAAGGAAAAAAGATTCCTTTCTTCAATCTTCAGTCCAATATTCTTAAAGGAAGGATATATATTGCTAAGGTACCCTGCAAAATAAACAAAAATACCCTACAGAAGGGCAAATCGGTTAAACAAATAATAACAATCTACTAGGATCCCATAAATCGTTTTTATGGTCCCTAGTGTCAAATTAATCAAATAAGCAATAGTAGTCCACTTAGAATCCCATAAATCATTTTTATGGGACCCCAGTGGAGTCGCCAAACTGTGAACCTCGGGTTCCTGCCGAGAAGGATTCGGATGAAAGTTCACTTGTTGTCGGGAGTCGCCACTCAGTTTATTTTTGTTCGAAGGGAAAAACTAAGAAAACCCTTATTTGACTCCAATTAATGCATCCAATGTAAAGGTTTCCAATCTACGAACCCAAGGAGGATTCGGGGACTATGTCATGTATTTGATTAATTTGCCAATTTAGAAATGAATCCAAAAGGAACACAGAAAGGAAGAAGAATAGATTATTAGTAAATTGCGGACTTGCTATTCGGGGTTAATCCCAAATATGCCTACATACTCTCGTTTTTATGAGAGATCAAAGCCCATGTAGTTCGGAAAAGCCTATTTAAAGGCGATGAAAATTATGTTTCATACATGTGTGTGTGTATGCTTCGTGCATTTTTCAGGCATTTTGCCAGAGTTGTGAGTTTTAGCACTTAGTGCAAAAATTGTATAATTTCGGGTACTTGGTACCAAAAGAGTTCGATTTAGGCTTCATGCCAAATTTTGATCTTAATTGTAATATTTAAATACTTCGTATTTAAAGGACGTAATTTAGGCTCCGTGCCAAAAGGTTGATTTTATTCATGGCTTGATGACGAAAGGTTGATTGATTAATCCATTAGGCCTCTAGATCTAAAAGGATTAGATCTTTGACCAAGAAGAAATTAAGAAGAAGATTAGAATGCTTATGATATGCTCGAATTGACCAAGGATGAATTATGATATTACCTTGATTAGAATTTTTCCACTTCTAAGTTCCAGATCTTGTTTCCTTACACTTTTAAGTATGATTCTTGCTTTCTACAACACAATATTAGAAATTCTTAAGCATAAAAATTTCGTCAGCACCAGGGCGTGGGATGTCCAAAGCTCTCCCTTTTTCTGAAAATCTGAAGCCTATTTATAGGCAAAAAACCGAACTGTAAGGCGGCCAGGCCGCCGGCTCTGGCCCCAAAAAAAAGGTGCTCGACTCGCGCTACTGGTGTCAAAACTGATTTTTCTACAGCCACGAGCCTCTAAAAAATATTCCGGGACCATATCCGTGATCCTCACGCCGTCCCGGACATTTCAAGTACCATATTGATATATTTTCGGTGAACTTTACCGTGGACCTCCGGTCCGGTCCGATTGTTAGCAGTCTGAGAAAATCGGCCTTCCGAGCCTCAAAATTCGAGTGTTCACACTTCCTCACAACCCTTATAAGAGTTTTCCTAGGATCACTCTCACAACCTAAGTGTTCCAAGCTCACACTCAAACTTAAGATGGTGTTTAATGCTCACACCCAATACTCAATCAATACAAAAAGTGATTTTGATGCAAAAGAAAGAAAGATGTTCAAGAATGCTACTAGAAATAAAAAAAACTTCTTAAAAATGAAGTTACATAAGATATTTATAGCCTTCAAGTCAAGAGTTAGCCATTTGAAGTTGGGTCCAACATCTTCCACTAATTTCTCTACCAGAGCAATTTCATGGTCGGACTTATAAAGGTTTGGTCAAAAGTGGTGTGGTTCAGTTAGAAATATGCATGGTCCGGTCAGAGTAATTGATATTCTGCTGAATACTCTTCTAACAATTGGTCCATGTGGCTTCCACTTATCAAGTGGAGATCCAACGACTTCTAACTTGAGTAATTTTTGAATAGTCCAGTTAGTCTTGCATCAGGTCTGGTCAACTTTCCTTAATCCATCCATTTGTTGGGTGTACTCTTAATCGTGAAACCTACTAGAACTTTTAGAGAAAATTAGCTTGTATGGCCCTGTTGAAATATCATTCAGTCCGATCAGACTAATGTGGTACTCTGAGAAAATAGGAGTACTTTTGACCGTGAATCCTTCTGTGTGATTTAGCTCTTTTCTCATTCAAGTGTTCGATCGGTATAACATAAGGTCTGATTAGACTTCATGTGGTATGGTGAGATTTTGGGAGTACTCTCCACCGTGAAACCTTATGTGTCTTTTTGGCTCATTTGATCATTAATGGTTCGGTCGGTCTTTCATGTGGTCCGATTAGATTTTTTATATTTCCTTCAAAGGAAATAACTTCCTGCAAAATGAAACTTGGTGCAAGTGTTAGGTAAATTCAATTTGATTACCTAAGATAAAAATAGGAGGGTTGGTTAATAATATCCCCCTTTTTGACTTTGGCAATTAAATTGAATTTGAAACTCTAAAAGTGTAACACATGTTTAATATGCTTTCACTTAATGAATGCTCCATTTGAATTGATTATGTCTTTATTTAATTTTCTAATTCAAATGTAACTAGTGCATTCAAGTGTGCATTCAATTTTTTTTATTCAATTCAATTTTTTTAGTAGTTCTCCCCCTTTGACAAAGGCCAAAAAAAAATAAAGGAAACATATAATTGTAATACATTGAGTTAGACACCAAAAGCAATTTAATGAAGGAAAATTCAATGACAATTTCATTAATCTAGACAAACAAAAGTACAATAAAGAAAATCTAAGGTCTAATCATCATTTTGACTTTCTTCATCCTCTTCTTCTTCTTCATCTCCCTCTTCTTCTCAATGTTCCTCTTCTCCATGATCTCCTTTCTCAACTTCCCTTGGTTGAGAGTCAACAACTTCTCCTTCTTCTTGGGCATAGGAGCCATGAATGGAGGGTGACAAATTAGGTTAATCTTCAAAGAATTTTAGTAATCCTAATGCTTTTTGGATGGATTGAATGTCAAGGTGAAGATGAGAGATGTCACTTGTAATCTTGTCTATCCTTAAGATTTGTGAGCTCATTTGTCCTTAAATGTCTTGAAGAAGTTGAAGGATAGAGGATTGAGGTCTTGGAGTTGGGGTTCTTGCAAATTCTATTTGGAAAGTCTCTTCACATTCCTCTACAATCCTTAGTCTTTTTCTTTGTTGAGCCCTAGCACCTAGTGCTCCTAGTATATAGATATAGTTCCCATCATCATCCCTAATACATTTGGCATGTTTGAGATAGCCTATGTTTATGGATTTTTTTGGTGGGATCTACAAGATTGGAGAGGATTGCTTTGCTTGTTAGTGTAAGTGCACCAATATATTTTGCTATTTGTGTGATTTGTGAAGAGAGAAGGATGAGTCCTGACTTGGTTTTCATAATGTGTAGGAATTTGTCAATGAGGAATTTTTCCATTTGGATGGATTGACCTCTAATCAAGTAAAAAAGGAAGAGTAAGTCCTTTTGGGTAACTTTCTTATTGATCTCACCCCTAGCACTAATGGTATAGGTGACAATCCTATGCAACATCCAATAGGGAGGGTTCTAAGGTTCTTGGCATTGGATTGTTTATGGAGAGAGGTTTCAATAGAAATTTCTTTCCCAAATTCTAGTTAAACTTCAGGAGTTAGGGGAGAGGTGGAGATTTGAGAGATGCCTTCAATTTTAAAAACCCCAAATGGATGAGAAATCTTCTAGGGTATGTCCATATTCTTGGTTGAATAATCTAAATGAAACACGATAATAACCTAAGGGATTTGTGCTCTTTTTGCTAACAACCAAGGATGTTAGGAATTCCTTTGCCAAGGATTCCCAACCAAGATCATCACGCTTCAAGAACATGAATTTTTTCCATCCTAAGGTTCTAAGACAACCCCTAATGTCATTCTCAATCCCTAATTATTTTAGAATGAGGGAGGAAAAGAGACAGTTTGGTTCTATGGGTTTATCTTTTAGGATATCATACCTTTGTCTTTCTTCTTTATCTTTGAACATTATCTTATGGCTTCTTCTAGGAGCTTCTTCTTGTTGAGAAGGGGCAGCAATTCCCTTTCCTTTTTTAGCTCTTGAAGTCTTCTTCTTGAGTTCTTTAGGTGCCATTGTTTAGTTTAAGGAAGAATAGATGAAGAAGAGAGTTTGATTCAAGTAAGTTTGAGTGTTTTTAGTGTTTAAGTGTTTAGAGTTTGATAAAAGAATAAAACAAATTGATATGGAGGAGTATTTATAGTTTTTAGGATGAAAAATAGCCATTTATAGCTGTTGGAGACAAAATATGCACGTTTTGATTGAGTTCCAATGGCTAGAAATTTTTAAATTTAGAGGTAAAGTTCGGTCGGACATTGAGAAGTCCAGTGGTGAAATTTGAAAATTTTGAAAAGTATGGTCGGACTAAGTAAGGACCGAATGAAATTTAACTTTTAAGCATAACGGTCATAAAATTTTGAAAAATTCCAGTCATACCATAGAAAGTATGGTCATAATTTTACAAAAAAATTAAAATCAAGAATTTTATAATAAGTGCGATCGGACTAAAGGATGGTCTGATCAAGAAACTCTCAAAAATTAGAATTTTTCAAGGAAAGTGATATTTTTAAAGTGACGATACAAATATTTCATAAAAAAATAGATATTAATTTGAAATTTCGAATTAAGTAAAGTAGATTTTTTCAAGTAGTTTTGAGTTAATGAAATTGTGCTCCCATCTAACATTCCTAAGTGTTGTTTTATGAAGTTCAACCTTTCTTCATTTAGGGGCTTGGTGAATATGTCAGCAAGTTGGTTTTGTGTATCAATGAACTCTAGGAAAACATTTTGGTTTTGGACAATGTCTCTTAAGAAATGATGCCTAATATCTATATGTTTTGACCTAGAATGTTGAATTAGATTTTTGGATAAATTTATGGAACTAGTGTTATCACAGTTAATGGGAATGTGTTCAAAAGATTTTCCATAGTCAAATAATTGTTGTTTCATCTAAAGAACTTGAGTACAACAAAACCATGCAGCAACATATTCAGCTTCCATTGTAGATAGGGCAACCGACACTTACTTCTTGCTAAACTAAGAAACTAGGCATTCACCAAGAAAATGAAATGCCCCAATCATGCTCTTTCTATCCAAAAGACTACCGGCATAATCGGCATCTAAAAAGCCTAATGAGTCGAATGATGTATTCCTAGGATACCAAAGTCCTAAATGCATCATGTCATTTAAGTATTTCAAAATTTGTTTAGTAACATTCAAATGAGATTCCCTAGGGCATGATTGAAATCTAGCACACAAACAAATACTATACATTATATCGCGTCTAGATGAGGTTAAGTAAAGTAAAGATCCGATAATACCTCGATATTTCTTCTCATCTAATATCTTACCACTTTCATCCTTGTCAAGCTTTAGAGATGTGCTCATGGGAGTTTTGCTTGAATTGCAACCATCCATTCCAAATTTCTTGAGGAGTTCCCTTTTGTACTCAGATTGGATAATAAAGATCCCATCTTGGCATGGCTTGATTTGTAGCCCAAGGAAGAATTTGAGTTCACCCATCATGCTCATTTCAAAGTCTCTAGTCATACAAAAAGCAAATTCTTTATGCAAGGATTCATTAGTAGCACCAAATATAATGTCATCAACATAAATTTATAAATTAATATATTATGCCTAATCTTTTTAACAAAAAGAGTTATGTCTACTTTGCCTTTTGAAAAATCATTTTCAAGCAAATATGCACTAAGTCTATCATACCAAGCTCTTGGAGCTTGTTTCAATCCATATAGTGCTTTTGTAAGTTTAAAAACATGATTTGGAAATTTATAATCTTTAAAACTGGGAGGTTGTTCAACATAAACTTCTTCATTGATAAATCTATTTAGAAATGCACTTTTAACATCCATTTGAAAAAAGTTTAAAATTCATGTGACATGCGAATGCAATTAGTATCCTAATAGCTTCTAATCTAGCAACTGAGGCGAATCTCTCATCATAGTCTATGCCTTCCTCTTGGTTATACCCTTTGGCTACCAATCTAGCTTTATTTCTAGTGATGAGACCATTTTCATCAAGCTTATTCTTATATACCCATTTACATCCAATAATTGGATGATCCTTAGGTCTAGGAACAAGTTCCCACACATTATTTCTCTTAAATTGGTTGAGTTCATCTTGCATAGAAATCACCCAATATTCATCACTAAGAGCCTAATCAATTATCCTTAGCTTATTTTGAGAAACAATAGCAAAATTAACATCTAAGTGTTTAAGTTTGGATCTAGTAGTTACTCCCTTTGATGTTTAACCAATGATGAGTTCTTTTGAATGATCTTTCTTGTATTCCCAATCCTTAGGTATCTCTTGAGTCTCCTCATCTTGTTCATCATGATTATTCTTTGGAGCATCAATTTGGTCAAGTGTACCTACAAAATCATCAAGAACACTACCTTTCCTTTGATCAAGTTTAAAAGATTCATCAAAAACAACATGCATTGATTCTTCCAAAACTAGAGTTCTTTTATTGAATACTTTATATGCATTGCTAAATGATGAATATCCTAAAAATATGCCTTCATCCGATTTGGATGAGAATTTTCCAAGATTATCCTTGGTGTTTAATATAAAGCATTTGCATCCAAATACTCTAAGGTGTGAAATTCTAGGTATTCTTCCATTCCATAGCTCATTAGAAGTTTTGTTTATCAAAGGTCATTTATAGACACGGTTTGAAATGTAACAAGTAGTATTAACAACTTCTGTCCAAAAGTAAGATGATAGTTCATACTCATTGAGCATTGTTCTAGCCATTTCAACTAAAGTTTTATTTTTCCCTTAAACCACACCATTTTGTTATGGTGTTCTAGGAGCCGAAACGTTATGTGAAATACCAAGTTCATTGCAAAAGTTTTCAAAATTTACATTTTCAAATTCTTTGCCATGATCTTTTCTAATAGATGTGACCACATAAACTTTTTTCATTATGAACTCTTTTTACAAATATTTTAAAATGGTTAAAAGATTCATTCTTTTGAGCTAGGAAATTTATCCATGAAAACCTTGAGTAGTCATCTACAAGTACATATGCATATAGCTTTCCACCTAGGCTAGCAACTCTATTAGGTCTAAAAAATCTAAGTGAATAAGTTCCAAAGGTCTAGATGTACTTACAACATTTTTAGATTTAGATGAGCTTTTATGTTGCTTACCAAATTGACAAGGTTCACATGTTCTATCTCTATTAAATTTGACTTTAGGAAGACCATCAACTACCTCTTCTTTACTAATGCGTTGCAAATGATCCATACTAGCATGTCCTAGTCTTCTATGCCACAACCAAGCATCATCATAAATAGAAATGAAATATTCAAATGCATTGTTGGAAATTATGTCAATTCTATATGTGTTACTGATTCTAGCTCCTTTGAATACAATTTCACCATTTAAATTTGAAACTTTACATCCTTTGGAATCAAAATTTACTTTATATCCTTTATCACACAATTGACTTACACTAAGAAAATTGTATTTCAATCATCAATAAGATAAACATTTTTAATTAAATTTTTACCAAGCATGTCAATGGAGCCAATGCCAATTATTTTACATTTAGCATTATTTCCAAAAGTAACATTACCTCCATGCTTATAAGTGAGAGTTGTAAAAAGCTTTGTATTCCCCGTCATATGCCTTGAACATCCATTATCCATAAACTAAGAAGTCTCATTGATAGTAGACTTTACACATACCTACAAAAGCAATAATATTTATCTTCTTTTAGGTACCCAAATGAAGTTGGGTCCTTGGGGATTAGTGTGCTCTTATGACCAAATTTTATACAATATGTGCATTGATACAATGATTTATGCTTATGTACTTTTCTATTGAAATTCAGTGAACTATACATACAATTACACGTATGAGTTGGTTTTTGTGCATTTTTGTGTTTGTGTTCATGCCTAGTTTACATGAATGCATGATTTGCTCTTGGAACCTTAGTTTTAGAGTTTTATGTACCCAATGTAATCCTTTTAGGATTTTTAGCCTTAGTTTGTACATTGGTGTTCTTTACAACTTCAACACTAGAGGTTTGAGTTATAGATGCTTTTACAAATATGGGTGTTCTAGATGTAGTAGTGAATGATCCATTAAAGCCTAAACCATGTTTCAAGGAAGGTAACCTTTGATTCAAAATTAATGTATCTAATGCTTCTTTTCCTTTATGAAATTTTAAAATTGATTTATTAAGTTCCTTTAGTTCATGCTTCAAAATTTTATTTTCCTTTATCACATTTTCTAAGTTATGTGAATCTTTATTCATTGTATCAAGTGATTTCAACAATTATTCATTTGAGGTCTTTAATTCTAAGGTAGAATTTTTTAAGCTTACAAAGTCTTTTTCTAGCTTAGAGCATTTATCCTTATAAAATTTCATCTTAGAAAAATATTTTTCTATCCTAAGATTTATATGTTCAATCATATCATTATCATATAAAGCATTATCATCATATTCAATTAAATTCAAGGGTTAAGTACCTACCTCATTGGAGTCTTTTTCATCCTCAATAGCTATGAGACATAGATTAGTAATTTCTTCCTCATCATCTTCTTCTTCTTCGCTTGAGGAAGAGTCATCCTATGTAACTTTGAGTGATTTCCTCTTTTCTTTATCCCATTTCTTTTTGTTCTTCAATTTGAAGCAATCTAACTTGATATGCCAGGATTTGCCACATTCATAGTATTTTACTTCATTCTCTTTATCTTTGAAGGAAGTTTTAGAAAGTGTACCTTTATTAGTTTGCAATCTTCTCTTTCTCTTCCAATCATTCATCCTTTTAGAAAACATTGCCATTTCTTCTTCATCATCACTATCTTCATTGCTTGAGCTCTCAACTTCTTTGATTTCTTTGAGAGCTATTGCTTTCCTCTTTTCCTTCTTACCTTGTTCTTCATCTCTTTCGGTGTTCAAAGGTGAGTAATTTTTTGACAAGCTCATCGGTTCTCAAGGAACTTAGATCATAAGCTTCTTCTATTGAAGAAACCTTAGACTCAAAGTTTTTCTTGCCTCTAAATGCTCTCAAGATTTTGCTATTGACTTCATCTTGATCATATATTTTTCCATATTATCTTAATTCATTGATGTTGGCAAGCAATAGATTTGTCATGTCGGTAACATTTTTGTTATGCTTCATCTTGAATAGATCATACTCATGTATATACATTTGCTTCTTGGTGAGCCTCACTTGGGTAGCACCCTCAAGATAGTTTTCAAGAGTTTTCCAAATGCAATGAGCACAAGTGAGATGTTGGACTCTTCTACCTTCTTCTCTTGAAATAGAATTCAACAAGATGGAGGCTGCACTATAGTTTTTCAATCTATCTTTTGTGTTGGCATTTGACCATTGTGATTTGGGAAGAGGAACTTGGATACCCCTAACTTAATGAGTAGGAGGCTTCCACTCAATTTCAACATAGTCCCAAAGCTCTATTCCCTCGCTATCTATAAATAAAAATATTTTGTGTTTACAATAGGAATAATCGATTCCATCAAAGTATGGTCTAAGAAGAGAGTTAAGAATTCCATAAGAGGATGAAGAAGAGGTTGCCATTTTGGATCAAATTTCACAATTAAGTTTAAGAAATTGATGAGCTCTGATACCAATTGTTGTCCTAAGATAGCAACTAATAGGGGGTGAATTGGTTTGTCTTAAGAAAAGATGGTTAATTCAAAAAATTCAAAGATTAAAAAGAAGTGTAGAAGATGTAGAAGAAGATTAAATAGAAGATGGAATAAAAAGATTTATAGCGGTTCATATTTACCTTAATCCTACATTCACTTCCTTAACAACTTGTTAAGGTTTCACTGGCTTTGCATTTTTACAAGCTTAACTGTAACTTGTTATTTTCTCTAGCTTACATGAAACTACTTATAATGGTTTGAGATTACTTCCTCACAACCCTTAAAATAGTTTTTGTAGGCTCACTCTCACAACCTAAATGTTTCCATGCTCACACTCAAACTTAAGATGGTGTTTAATACTCACACCCAACACTCAATTAATACAGAAAGTGATTTTGATGCAAAAGAAAGAAAGATATTCAAGAAGGCTATTACAAATCAAAAAACTTCTTAAACATGAAGTTACATAAGGTATTTATAGCCTTCAAGTAAAGAATTAGCCGTTTGAAGTTGGGTCCAATATGTTTGATTCATAACTTCCACTAATTCCTCTGTTAGAGCAATTTCATAGTCGGACTTATAAAGGTCTGGTCAAAACTTGTGTGGTCCAGTCGGAATTGTGCATGGTCTAGTCAGAGTAATTAAAATTTTACTAAATGCTATTCCAATGGTTGGTCCACGTGGCTCCCACTTATTGAGTGGAGATCCATCGACTTCCAACTTAAGTAATTTTTATATAGTCCAGTCGGTCTTGCATTTGGTCCGGTCGGACTTTCCTTGGTCCGTCAAATTTTTGGGCATACCCTCAACCGAGAAATCTACTAGATATTTTGGAGAAAATTGGCTTGTATGGCCCGGTTGGAATATCATTGAGTCCGGTCAGACTAATGTGGTACTCTAAGAAAATAGGAGTACTTATGACCATGAATCCTTCTGTGTGATTTCACTCTTTTCTCATTCAAAGGTTCGATCAATATGACATAAGGTCTGGTCGGACTTCAAGTGGTATGATGAGATTTTGGGAGTACTCTCCACCATGAAAACTTCTGTGTCTTTTTGGCTCATTTTATCATCAATGGTCTAGTCAGTCTTCTATGTGGTCTGATCAAAATTTTCATATTTTATTCAAAGGAAATAACTTCCTGCAAAATAAAACTTGGTGCAAGTGTTAGGTAAATTCAATTTGATTGCCTAAGATAAAAAATAGGAGGGTTTGGTTAACAAGGGGCAATGATCTTTCACATCAATGAGGTTCTGTATTTCGTGCCTCAAATGTATACATTGATCTCTATCATGGCCTAGTGTCTGATGGAAGTGGCAATAATGCTGAGTGTTGAACTTAGGTGGTAGCGGATATGATAATGGTTGAAGTGCCAATGGTTGTAGCAAATCCATCTTCATTAGATTTTAAAACACCTTTTACAAAAGTTCCCCCAAGTCTGAAAATTTATACTTCTTTGTTGGTTTAATTGTTGCATTTATCTCAACATCTTTCCACCTCCTTTGACTTTGCCCAATGGGATGGTAGCCACCCTTATTGCTCCCTTTTCCATTTTATATGTTCTTTCCTTTTTCCCATTCATCTAGTTGAAGGTCAACCTCAAACAAGTCTTTAAAATGCTTAGTTGGTATATAACTCAATTAATCTTGTAGAATAGGAATTGGCCCCTCATTTCGTATCTGATCTCTATCAGTGGACCTATTGCTTGCCTTTCCCTTCTTCTTTATATTAGTGGCAGATGCCTTATTAGCATTGTTGATGATCTCTAGAACCTCAATCAACTGTGTCTTCATAATCTCAGTCAATTGATCCCGTAACTCGGCAATTCTAGCATTGATAAATTAATTGATTATATCTTTAAGCTGGTCTGCATCCATCTTTCTTAACATGAGTCTTGCAAATGGAGCACTCAAATCACTTCTTTAGATGATATTGATTATAGCACAAGAACTGTTGCTCTATAAGTCAAATAATTTGTTAACCAGACCCTCCTATTTTTTTATCTTAGGCAATCAAATTGAATTTATCTAACACTTGCACAAAGTTTCATTTTTGCAAGAAGTTAATTCTTTTGAAGAAATTTGAAGAAGTCTGATCAGACCATATAGAAGATCTACCGGACCGCTGATGAGTAAATGACCCAAATGTCATAGAAGGTTTCACGGTGGAGAGTACTCCCAAAATCTTGTCGTACCATGAAAGTTTGACCGTACTATGTGTCATACCGACCAAACCATGGATTACCAAAAGAGGTAAATCACACAGAAGGATTCATGGTCAGAAATACTTTCATTTTCTCAAAATACCACAAAAGTCCAACCTGGCTATGGAAAAATTTTGATCGGACTTTACAAGGTAATTTTCCCTCAAAACATCTAGTAGCTTTCTTGGTTGAAGGTACGCCTAAGAATTAGACGGACTGAGTAAAGTCCAACCACACCTTATGCAAACCCGACCTGTCTATTTAAATATTACCCAAGTCAGAAGCCATTACATCTCTACTCAATAAGTGAAAGACACCTGGACCAACCGTTGGAAGAGCATTAAGCAGAAATTCAATTATTCTGACCGAACCATACCTTATTCTGATCGGACTTCTGTATCTCCGAGCAGACTATGAAGATTCTGACCAGGAAATTGCTCTGGCAAATAAATTAGTGGAAGATAAGAATTAAACATGTTGGTCTCAACTTCAAATGACTAATTATTGTTGAAGGCTATAAATACCTATGTAACTTCATTATTATGAAGTTTTTTCAAGTTTTGTGATTATAATAGCCTCATTGTAATTCTTTGCATTAAAATCAACCTTTGTATTCTTCGAGTATTGGTGTGAGCATTAAGCACCATCTTAAGTTTGAGTGTGAGCTTGAAAACACTTAGGTTGTGAGAGTTAGCCTAGGAAAACTCTTGTAAGGGCTGTGAGGAAGTGATCTCAAACCATTGTAATTAGTTTTGTGTGAGCTAGAGAAAACAACAAGTTAGAGTTAAGCTTGTAAAACTCAAAGCTAGTAGAACCTTCACATGTTGTTAAGGAAGTGGATGTAGGATTAAGATAAATCCGAACCACTATAAATTTTGTGTTCAATCTTCTACTAAATCTTCTACTTAATCTTCTTCTACACTCTCCATATTTCCTTTTTAATCTTTGAATTTTTAAATTGATCATAATTTCTTAAGACCAACCAATTCTCCCCTCACCACTTGGTTGTTATCTTGGGACAACATAATTTATGTGATGTAATGGATGTACGCATGCATGCATGTATAACAATCAAACAAAGAGAATTATGGTATTCTCCCAACCATATATCTTCCACAAACAAGTGGCGAGTCTCTTTTCCTAGGTGTTATGGTCAACAAAGATATCAACAAGGGATACTTTATTCTCGAGAATCTCTGAGACGAAGTAATCAATAGTTGTGTTTTCAAAATAGGAGTCAATTTATGATAATTCTTGCCAGTTAAGCCTTAATCCAATTGGTCAACTAATAAATGGCCTTTTCTGCTATATTATGGATTAAAACTAAATTAAAGGGCTTATCTTAAATAGATTTATCATTTAGAAAAAGGAAACTAATGATTCCTATTATAAGCAAGCCCAAAATTAACAAATCTTGGTACAAATTAGGCCCACAATTGATATCATATTTCATAATTGACCTAACTAATTGAAAGCCCATTCCAAGAAAATGTTTTCAAAAAGTTTTAATTTGGGTCATGAAGTGTAAAATGGTTTTGAGCCCTATTTCTAAAAATATTTTCAAAGCCCATTTTAAAAACAATTATTTCAAAAATTAATTTTGAGCTTGTGCTTGGGCCATGAGGTAGAATATAACTTTTGACCCATAAAAAAAGGTTTCATACCCAAAGTCCATCTTGAAAAGTTTGAAAATAAAATTTCTCTTTTGGGGTTAAAATAATTTTGGGCTCATAAGACAATTAGGTCATTTTAGGAAAGAACAAACCAAATAGGCATTAATTCAAACTAAGACATGTTGATCATAGTCAAACAATAAGCAATTAGGGTGGACCTAAGGAAAATTACTAGGCCAAATACATGCACTTTAGTCTTTGGGGTAAAAAGACTTAGGTTCCCATAGAAAATATATACCAAAAAGTAAAAGGCTATGATTGGCTATGTAATGCTCAATCTCCATGCCTTTAATAAAAGTATGGTATCACTTACATATACATAACACGGGTTTCATAACTAACTCACATGCACGATGCAATCTAAATGATTCAATGAATAATACCATAGTAATAAAGAATAAAATACTATAAAGAAAAATGAAATTAACTTCTCTTATCCCCAGTGGAGTTATCACTGTGAGCGGGGATTTTTGCCCCTACTCCTGAGGAATAGTTCTTGCAATCTAGGCACTGTTAAGATCTAGGCCTAAACCCAAAGAATTTGGAGTCACCACCCAGATGGGCCAAGAAGATAGAAAAGGGTGGATGACTCGATTCTTGAGGAATTCCCAATCCCCTATTGGATTTGAAAAGTTGGGTACATGTGGGAAAGGTGAGAATGACCCAGCACACCTATAGTGTCTGATTCAATAGAACCGGCATCTTTTTTAGGTCTAAATATTATAAGATTCTTAAATTATTATGACATCATTCATATTACATGCAATAAGAAGAAATCATATTATTAAAATAAATAAAATATGAGCACCCATACAAGGATGGAAACATGCCCTTATAACGTCCAAAGTCCATAAAGAAAACAAAATATATAAAAAATGACACCCATCATAGGTGGAAACGTACCCCTTACAGTAGTCCCAAAATCCTTATAATAAACTACATAATTAAAAATAACTTTGGCACCCACAAGGTGGAAACATGTCTTTTACAATCTTCTCAAAATTCAAATAAATAAGTAAACATAATTCACTTAAATAAAGTAAGCAATAAGGCAATCAAAATGCATCATCCACCATAAAACATATAACAATAGGTCAAAATTAAGGTTACATTATTAATTTAAGATTAAGTTGCAAAATTAGGGTTTTAGGGTTTCTATTGATCCAATTAGGGTTTTTACTTGCAAACCAATATTAAAATATGTAAACTAGAGTTTAAAAAGCAAACTAAGACTAAAACATGTGAATTAGGGTTTAGATTACAATTTAGGGTTTTACACGTGATATTAGGGTTTTGGGATCACAACATACAAAATTGATGTTTTATCTTAAAAACTAGGGTTTTAATGTTAATCTTGGATTTTTGTATGCAAAACTAAGATTTAATCCTGTGCAAGATTAAAATTTAAGACATGCAAAATAGAATTAGGGTTTAAGATTTTTCTATTAATCCTATGATATAATTCTACTATGTAAAATAGAATTAGGGTTTCAATTAGTTCAAGCCATAAATCTACAACTTACTGTGAAAATAAGATCACTTATGAAATCATATATATAACTTGTCAGAACAGTAAATCAAATATTGAAACTAATCAATCAATTTGGTTGGATAAAGTAATAAGAATCGTACCTCCATTTTTTGGCTCTACCAATATTAATTTGTTGAACCAAGCTCGATGTTGCTACTGCCTTAATCAACTCATTTTTTGGTTGAAGGCTCAATGATTCGAGGATCACTTGTATTTAAGCTACACTCTCTTTCTTTCCTTTCCTTTACTACTGCTTCTATTTTTTATTTGTTCAAAGTGTTTATTCTTTGATTTGATAAATCACGCTTTCTGTTCAAGGTCCTCCTTTTAATTATTGATTCTCGCTTTTTGTATCTCTCTGTTTATTTTGCTTTTTTATTTATTCCTCCTCTCCCCATCTTTTGTTTGTTTAATTGGCTATTTATAAGTAAATTAGGGTAATTTGGTATTGAACAATCCTAAACCCTTTAGGAGAAGCCCGAGCCAATCCTCGATCCTATTAGAATTGAAATGATTCAAAATAGGGCTAGCTAGCTTCCCCAATTTGACATGGAACTTTGTCCATGTCGAATTGGCTTGCCAGTTTGACATGGACAAGGCTCATGTCGAATTGACAAGTTCCAATTGGAAATGGTCTTTCATTTAAGTTGGTTTAAGTCAAATCGAGTCAGTTTGGCTCTTTTAAAGTTGGTCCATCTTTGGTTTTTACTTTTAAAGTTAAATCAAACTTAATTCATGCTTTTAAAAATTTAGCAAGATTAGGTTTAAGCCTCTAAAATTATAACATACTAGGTTTAAGCTTCTTGGATTTGTCCTGGCCCCTTTAATTAGGACTGAATTATGTTAGCGCTAAAATTAGGGGTTTACACATGCCTCACAAACTGGTGTTATGCAGGTGTGCTATGTTCTCCTTCCTCTCCTACAAAAGAAATGAAATACCTTTCTCATTGCATTTTGAATTTAAATTAAATAGTTTTATTATTTAAATAACTTTTAGCAATACACTCTATTGAAATTATAAGGTGGTTATTCCAACATGGGGAACCTCAATCCTCCCAATGATGTAAGGGAAATACTACTTTCTTCCAGCTTCATAGACCTCCTATCTTTTGACTGCACTGGTCCAACCAACTATGACTTGCTGTGGGCACTGGTTGAGAGGTGGTGGGATACCACTAATTCCTTCCACTTCACTTATGGTGAATTGACTATGACACCTCAAGATATATATTTATTAACCTGCATCCCATTCGACGTATGTCTTTTGGAACTGTTTTCAAACTGGAGAAGTTGGCCCAAAGAGTGGATTATGGACTTGCTTGGTGCCATCTAGCTTATTCTTGATGCTGGTGATCCTAAAGTTACTAGGACTTGACTATGAGAGCACATCAATTTCTTGCTGAATTGACATGATGACCTTAAAGATCATTCTCTGCACATTATGCCCAATATAGTTTTGCAGCTGTTTGGGTGCACCTTTTGGCATACCCGCCGCGATACCATTGGCCTTTCTATCTTGATGAGCTTAGGAGTTCTAGCTCGCCTTCACAAATACAATTGGGGTGGTGTTTTACTAGCCACTATGTATGAAATGATGGGTCCACTATCCCAGGTGTATATCCACTCTATTGGAAGGAGCCCATATTTTTCTGGGAGGTTTGCAATCTTCACCTTTTTTTTAACTTTTATAGTTATTGGCTTATGAACATATACCTGATTTGGCTCCTAGTCTGGGAAATCCCAAATTAGATATATTTTCCATGGGTCGTCACTGGTCACTAAGCAACATGCTCGACCATGCAACCTAGATTTTTAGGGTTTGTGGGCCTTTTTCAACAATATGATAATGAATAATGTAAGGGAATGCTTCTTATTCTTCTTTTTTTTAATATATAATGTTGCTTTCTATGGGTGAAATGGTGTCCTTATCATGGAAGGTACATCCCCTTCAATCCTAGCTTTCTAGAGTAAGCTTCATTTTATTCTGGATGTCAAGTAGTTTTCCACTCACTAAAAGGCCAACAATATTATTTCGGTGAGCTTTTCGTGCATCAAACATCCATAAGAAGAGTAGTTACCCGTACTTCACCGATATAGTTAGAGAGAAATGTATCTGCTCACCCTCACTATTATACTGGTCTTCTCACCAATAACTTCATCCTTCCATAGCTGGACTATGAAGGCTTTTATAGGTCTTCATTGATGTCTTTTTTTACATTGATTTAAGGAACTAGTTCCAGCATGCTTTCCCCTCTTCCAAGGCTTTGTAGCTAAGGCAAGTTGAGGTGCTTCTCATCTAAGAAGTGTTAGGATCATGCTTTCCCCTCTTCTCATCTGAGTTTTCCACTCCCCTGCCAGGCAATCCATTTATTGGATCATAGTCCATGTTTACTGGGACCCACCCTATTCCCTCTAAGGGCATTCCCACACACTACTAGTTAGGGAATGCCATCTCGTATGTTATTGATGATGATAGGGTTAAAGCCAGGGCTCTTCTGCCTCTAATCCCTATTACTGCATTGCCAAAAAATCATCATGAGGTAGATCATCTGCCTTTTTTACTTTTTGTGGATCTTTCATTCTCGACTTTCACCCATACTAGTTGCATTTTACAATGGCCTCAGGAATGAATTAATCATACCTACATTATGGCATGTCATTACGAGGCTTATTTGTTAACCACTATGAGTCAGCTATCTATAAAGCGTGGAGGTAGATCTCATTGTTGTAGGAGATAGATTTTTTTTCTTCCTCCTATTTTCCTATTTATGTAAGATTTATCTTTTATACAGAACAATGCACTATGATTCATGTAATGTTATGGATAATTGTACTGGGACAATTTAAATCATCTAAACTTTTTATTATTATCTCTCTCTCTCTTCTCTTTTCTCTCTATTTTTTTTATATCCCATAAGTAGTTTGTGCCCTTTGATTGTAAAGGGGCTATGAAGTAACCAATTTTATGAGTGGATTAATTACCAAATTTGAAAAGAGTTTAGAGAGTAAGAATCTTATCTTAGGTAGGTTCTTTCTCTTAAGAACGTATTGGAGAGTTTTATCACTTTGAAGCTCCACTTGCATGGGAAATACTAAAAATCAAGCAATTCTAGTCTGAAATGTTAAAAATAAATAAGAAAAATCTCAATCTTTTTTAATTTGCATCACAGATATATTTTGACAGAGTTTCGAGATGGGAAAATTTGGATCCTAAAACCAAAGGGATGGACTCCTATTTATAGGAGTCCAAAATCTAGATTGGGCCACGCACAGTGCGGACTAGCCACACCGTGCACAGTATAATGTGTGACCTAGTCACACGCGGTTAGACCATGTGTCCCACGGCCCATCATCCTTCACATTTGCCAGCCTTGTACTGTGCGACTGGACATATTTTTCATGATTTTATTTTTTTTTAATAATAATAAGAATTAAAGATTTTTCTTAATTTCTCCTTTTCCCAATTATGTAGGCTAGATATGAAATTAAGGGTTCACAAGCCATAATTAAGGGTCTACAGTCTTACCCTCTACTTAAAAGATCATGAATTTATTCAAAAAGAGTGAAAAGTAATTTTATTCGCTTGATGCCTCATTAAATTTGGACTAAATTGATGTCTTCTAATGGATGCTTTAATTAACCTAGCTTAGAGAAAATTTCTATAGAACACTTTGAAAGAAGAAATATATGAACTGAAAAATTATATTTGAAAGTTTCACAAAGGTAAGGAAGCTATGGATACATTGATTAATGTCCAATGGTCACCTTTCTCCAAGCATGGCTTTGGGTTCAATGGCTCATCTACTACTTCATCTAAAGCACAAAATTTTGTTAAAGTATTTATAACTCAAACTTCTAGTGTTGAAGTTGTAAAGAATACACATGCACACACTAAGCCTAAAAAGACAACACTAGGCTCACTAGGCTCTAAAACTAAGTTTTTAATAGCAAATTATGCATACATCTACACAAGGCATGAACACAACCACAAGTATGCACATAAACAATCATATCCCATACACACTTGTGATTGCAAATTTAATTGTTCAAGCCTCAATAGAAAATGGATGTACAAGCATAAAATTTTGTATCAATGCTAATATTGCACGAAATTTGGTCATAAAAGTTCATTTTGTTACATTAGATAGGCTCATCTAAAATTAGAGGATCCTTCTACTACAAACCCAAGTTCATTTGAGTACCTAAAAGAAGAAGATAAATTTTATTATTTTATAGGTATGCCTAAAGCCTACTATTAATGAAAGTGTTTGGCTTGCTGATAGTGGATGCTCAAAGTACATGACCGGTAATGCAAAATTTTTCACAACACTTACAAGTAATGAGATAATGTAATTTTTGGGAATATTGCTAAAGGAAAAATTATAGGCAATGCCTCTATTGGTATGCTTGGTAAGAACATGATTGATGATGTATGGTTCATTGATGGATTAAAACATAACTTACCTAGTGTTAGTCAATTTTGTGATAAAGGAATAATGTCAATTTTAATTCTAAAGGATACAAAATTACCTCTACTAGTGGTGAACTTGCATTCAATGGAAGTAGAATTGATAAAATGTATAAAATTGACCTACACTTTAATAATGTTTTTGAATGTTTAGTCACTATTAGCAATGATACTTGGATTTGACATAGAAGATTAGGACATGCTAATATGAACCAATTGCATTGTCTAAGCAAAAAAGAACTTGTAGATGGTCTCCCCAAAATAAAATTCAACTAAGATAAAATTTATGAACCTTGTTACTTTGGAAAACAACGTAAGAGTTTTTTCAAAACAAAGAATATTGTAAGTACATCTAGACCGTTGGATTTAATTCATTTAGATTTATTTAGTCCTAATAGAGTTGCTAGTCTAGGAGACAAGTTGTATGCATTTGTGCTTTTTGATGATTACTTAAGGTTTACATGGGTTAATTTCTTAGCTTAAAAGAATGAAGCTTTTAATCATTTCAAAATTTTTGCAAAAAGAGTTCAAAATGAAAAAGGATATGGGATCACATCTATTAGAAGTGATAATGGCAAAGAATTTGAAAATGACAACTTTGAAAATTTTTGTAATTAACTTGGTATTTCACATAATTTTTTAGCTCCATGAACACCACAATAAAATGGTGTGGTTAAAAGAAAAAATAGAACATTGGTAGAAATGGCTAGAACAATGCTCAATGAGTATAAATTACCCTCTTACTTTTGGGTGGAAATCATTAATACCTTATGTTATTTTTCAAATCAAGTTTTTAAAAGATCATTAATGAATAAAACTTCCCATGAGCTATGAAAAGGAAGAAAACCTAAAATTTCATACCTTAGAGTATTTAGATGCAAATGCTTCTTATTAAATACCAAGGACAACCTTGGACAATTCTCATCCAAATCAGATGAAGGAGTCTTTTTCGGATACACATCCTCTAGCAAAGCATATAGAGTATTTAATAGAAGAACTCGAGTAGTTAAAGAATCAATGAATGTTATTTTTGATGAATCATCCAAGCTTGATTATGGAAATGATAGTGTTCTTGATGACTTTGTAGGTACATTTAAAGAGCTTAAAAAATAACGTTCCAACAGAAGACAATGATGAACTAATTTCGAAACAAGAAGAGACTCAAGAGCTGCCTAAAGATTGACAGTAAAAAAAATCATCCAAGAGATCTCATCATTGGTGACACTTCAAAGGGAGTAATTACTAGATCCAAACTTAAAAAAGTTAGATTCTAATGTTGGTTTTGTTTCTCAAATTGAGCCAATGACCATTAAGGAGGCTCTTGGTGATGAATGTTGGGTCATTGCCATACAAGATATGAACTCAACCAATTTGAGAGAATCAAAGTGTGGGAGCTTGTTCCTAGACCTAAAGACTATCCAATTATTGGTTGCAAAAGGGTATATAGGTAGAAACTTGATGAAGACGGTCTCATCACTAGAATTAAAGCTAGATTGGTAGCCAAAGGCTATAACCAAGAAGAACACATTGACTATGATGAGACATTTGCTCCTGTTGCTAGAGTAGAAGCTATTAAAATTTTACTTGCATTTGCATGCCACATGAATTTTAAACTTTTTCAAATGGATGTCAAAAGTGCATTTAATGAAGAATTCTTTGTTGAACAACCTCTCGATTTTGAAGATTATCAATATCCAAATCATGTTTTTAAATTAACCAAGACACTGAATGATTTGAAACAAGCTCTAAGAGCTTGGTATGCTAGACATAGTTCATATTTGTTAGAAAATGGTTTTACAAAAGGCAAAGTTGACACTACACTTCTTGTTAAAAGGAAATTGCATAACATCTTAATAGTACAATTTATGTTAATGAAATTATATTCGGTGCTACTAATGAATCTTTGTGCCAAGAATTTGCATCTTGTATGACTATGGAATTTGAAAAGAGCATGATGGGTGAACTTAAGTTCTTCCTTGGTTTACAAGTAAAACAATACAAGGATGGAATCTTCATCAACCAATCCAAATATATAAAGGAACTTCTTAAGAAGTTTGGCATGTGTAATACGCTACTAAAAATAAATAAAAACAAATCTAGACAATGAAGTTTTTAAGCTATTAGTAATGAGTCAGATCGATAATTTATAGTAACAATATGATTTTAAATTAATTCTTAATAGGATAAAAATTAAAGAAAATATTATGAACAATATAAAAAAAGACTATAGAACTTGTTTATATTCAAATGGAGATAAAATAAGTAAAGTACAAATATATGCACATGTGTAAATTTTGTATGAAAACATAAACCAAGAATTGGAATTTAATCAATAAATTAGTTAGAAATTAATAAATGTTAGATAAAATCTTAATTATATAAGAATATTTGTGCAAGAATTTGCATCTTGTATGACTATGGAATTTGAAATGAGCATGATGGGTGAACTTAAGTTCTTCCTTGGTCTACAAGTAAAGCAATACAAGGATGGAATCTTCATCAACCAATCCAAATATACAAAGAAACTTATTTAGAAGTTTGGCATGTGTAATACGCTACTAAAAATAAATAAAAATAAATCTAGACAATGAAGTTTTTAAGCTATTAGTAATAAGTCAGATTGATAATTTAGAGTAACAATATGGAGATACAATAAGTAAAGTACAAATATATGCACATGTGTAAATTTGGTATGAAAACATAAAACCAAGAATTGGAATTTAATCAATAAATTAGTTAGATATTAATAAATGTTAGATAAAATCTTAATTATAACTAGAATCTTTGGGCCAAGAATTTGCATCTTGTATGACTATGAAATTTGAAATGAGCGTGAACTTAAGTTTTTCCTTGGTCTACAAGTAAAGCAATACAAGGATGTAATCTTCATCAACCAATCCAAATATATAAAGGAACTTCTTAAGAAGTTTAGCATGTGTAATACTCTGCTAAAAATAAATAAAAATAAATCTAGACAATGAAGTTTTTAAGTTATTAGTAATAAGTCAGATTGATAATTTAGAGTAACAATATGATTTTAAATTAATTCTTAATAGAATAAAAATTAAAGAAAATAATATGAACAATATAAATAAAAACTATAGAACTTGTTTATATTTAAATGGAGATAAAATAAGTAAAGTACAAACATATGAACATGTGTAAATTTGGTATGAAAACATAAATCCAAGAATTGGAATTTAATCAATAAATTAGTTAGATATTAATAAACGTTAGATAAAATCTTAATTATATATAGAACTAGTTTAGAATAAATTAATTAAAGGAAAATTAATTGGGATCTAAAAATTCAGTACAAAACCATGAATGTGAGCTAATGGCCAACCATGATACATATATAAATACATGTGCATGTGATTCATATATGTAAGAATGATCATTTCAAATGGACACGTCGTAGTCTGTTTATCAATTATAGAATTAACAAATTGTAAATGCATGAAATGTGTAATGAAGAAAGAACATTAAAGGGGTAAGTGGTTAAATGATGTAAGGGCAATGGGGAGAATAGTTATTTCCTAATTAATATATGGTCATTATTTCAAAGAAATAAAATAATAATAATATAAGATGAATTGGTTATTTTTACGTAAAAGAAAGAAAGTGGAAGATGGTAGTAAGCAAATTTATAAGTGTAATGGATGACAAGTATCAAGTTTTTGTAATTAAAAATTGATAAGTATAGAATTAAATGAATATCAAATACACCAAATTGAAATCTGCATCCTTCCATTACTTAGCACATATTAGTATATAAGAGTAGTATATGTATTTGTCAATAACACTAAAGATTTAGGAAATAGTTAGCTTAATAAAAAAAAAAAAAAACTTGTATCGGTGGACATTGAATTGAGGAAGGAAAAAGGTATGTCTTTTGATTAATTGGAAATTTGGTTAAGTTGATCTTATACACAAAATTTTGACAAACAAATTTTAAATTAGTAATTAATATCTTAATTCTATTATTTTCACTAACAACTAAATTATATGGTTTGCAATTTATATGCCTATACTAATATATATATATAGCCAACTAAAATGGAAAATGAAATAAAAATTGATAAAATCTATTGATCATATTTTGATGACCTAAAATGAATTTTTAAATATAAAAATGATCCAAGACTTAATTAAAATTAAATAAAAGAATTAATTTAAAACTATGATAAAATTCATTATGGAAGAAAATAAATGATAGTTGATAATAATAAAAGAAAGTTGACAATTTGTATATAAATTTCATGCAACACGTGTATATATATATATATATATAAGATAAGTAACAATTGATATGTATATATATATATATATTAAGATAGTTTAGATACATGTAGCATTTTAGTATAAATATACGTACATATAGTTGTTAAAATAAATATATATTGGAAATGATGATGATGATGATGATGATGATGATGATGATGATGATAATAATAACAATAATAATAATAATAATAATAATAATAATAATAATAATAATAATAATAATAATAATAATAATAAGTAGAAGAAGAAGAAGAAGAAGAAGAGTATAGACAAATATAGACATTGGTATGGAAATATGTATTATATGCAATATATAAAATATACTATTAAGTAATAAATGGTAAAAAGAAACTTCAAGAAGAAGAAATCAACAAAATACATAAAAATTTAAGTGATGTAGTGCAATGATAATAAATATATTAATATATAATGTAGGAAGAAGGGAACTAGGAGAATATTCTGGTTTAAAGGGAAGGCATCTCAGGAGGCTACAGGTGAGTGATAATCTAATGTGATATTTGACCTATTTTCTTGAACGAAATTGTTTAACTCTTGTTAAACAATATCAGTATTTTCATTGATACCTTGATTTACATTTATGTTTATTGAGAAAATGTTGCTTTTGATTTATTGTATTGCTTCTGATATTGCGGTTATTGATAAACCTATCATTATGGACTATCTATACTGTTTATTCTTGTATTATTTTATTGGTCTCTGGTATTACTTTTGATTATTCATTATTGTTAATTCCTGCTCTAGAGTATCTGATTAATTTCTACTAATTCGCTATTGTTGAGATATTGTTTTAATATCTGCTTCTTTATTGAGGAAATATTATTATAAGTTACTGATCCTCCGACTGTTGTGGAACTTGTTAATAAATTTTTTTTTATGATTTAGTCTATTTTCCATTGAACTCCTCTGCTTTTCTTTGATGATACTATGATAACTATTTATTGGCCTCTACTGTTGTGACTTGGCCCAATTCTGGTGGGTGTTAAGCCACTGGACTATGTACACTGGTGTTTCTGTATGCCCAAAAAGGGGAAAGTTACCACCCTAATTTTAGCCTATGGTTGCCTCTGTTCTGAATGTGACAATAAGTATTTATTTTATATAACTGTGGTTATATTTATTTTCTGTTATTAATATTAACTCTTGTATTAGTTAATATTTGTTATTTATATTTATTGATCACTCTTTATCTCACTCACTTTGCTTGTGCCTTTGTCTAAGTTATTTTATTGATTATCCCACCTAGCCATGCGTTAGGTTATGATTCACTAAGTTGATGGCTCTCCCCTTGTCATAATTATTTTTTAGATTAGTGATCTGTAGATTGGAGTATCTGAATTCCTACTTCCCAGTTGCTCACTTTGTTGGTTAATACTAGAAGCCAATTATGAAATAATAAATAAATTATGAAAATATTTTATTCTGTAGTGCTCTGTTGGTTACAATGTAATATAAGCAATAACACTTATGTCTGTATGATCTTTGATAAGGTAAGGTTATATTAATAAATATTTTATAATAATACAAAATAATTTGAATATAATCCAAGGAAAGTTCTTTGTGGTATCTAGTAGCTTTAAGCTGACCCAAACCATAGGAAAGTCACATCTTGTTTTCCCCTAAACCAAATTGGTTGTGGGGTATGACAACATGGATAGTTGTAATGCAAGTAAGACTTCAATGAGCACATCTTTGAAATTGGACAAAGATGAATTTGGTAAGAAAATTGATGAGAAGAAATATCGAGGTATTATCATATCCCTTCTTTATCTTACCGCTTCTAAACCTAATATAATGTATATATTTTCTTGTGTGCTAGATTTCAATCATGCCCTAAATAATCATATTTAAATTCCTCCAAAAGAATTTTGAAATATTTGAATGGAGCATTGCATTTAGGTCTTTGGTATCTTAGAAACATGTTAGCCAAATATTCTCAATTTTGATCTTTAGTAGTCAAATTGAATGATTCATTTAACATATCTTTAAGTTAGTTGATGTAGGGACAAGTTGCTCAACATACTATCAGAATAGGGAAAACAACTACTACAACCCCAGGCAGACGGGCGACTGCCCTTGAAGAATTGAAGAACAAACTGAGTTAAAGTAGCATTCGCGGCCAGAATCTTAACCTGAGCAGCGACCATGATTAAGTTACTCACGACCATCTAAAAATTGGGATGATCGCACCTCAAGTGATAAGAACTCCAACACACACAGCTGGGAATGTAGTGACAAGCATGATCTAAGGGGCGGTCTCTCCAAAAAATTTCACGACCATCCCTTCTCAAAGGCGACCGTCCATACAAATTGAGAGAAAATTACAAAGGCAGTAATATTCATGGTCTTGGTTGCACCCATAAGTTCGACATAAGACATCCAATCCAACTGCTATTTCAGTTATAGTGCGACCACACCTTTCATATTTTGGCAAAATATTACTTTGTCAAAAGAAGAAGTGCCATATGGAATGACCGTTGTAATAGCAGATTTAAATTCAAAAAGGGCGACCGTCCTATGACCTTGTGTGACCATCCCGACAACAACAAGATGGGCAAGATTCCACTGGTAGAGCACTCACACATGACCATTGAAAGAATTTTTAAATGGAACGATTGTCCCTATACAATGGACAATCGATTATTATGTTTGGACGACCATCTTGGGTTCCAAGACGACTGCTCCCTGTGAAATCTTCTAATTTTTAAAGACTAGCCAAATAAAATATAGTACATGATTCATAATGGCTAGTTAGAACAAATTGACTATAAATACCATAAGAAAACTCATGTTTTGGGACTTTTTGAGATTGAAATATCTAAGGCAAACAACTTTTCATTTTCCTTGTATCAAACTCTATACTTGTATTGATTTAGTGTTGGATGTGAGAATTAAACACCATTGTAAGTTTGAGTGTGAGCATAGAAACACTTAGGTTGTGAAAGTAAGCCTGGAAAAACTATTATAAGGGTTGCGAGGATTGATCTCAAACCATTGTGATAGTTTGGTGTGAGCTAGGAAAACACAAAGTTAGAGTTAAGCTTGTGACATGATTAGTGGAACCTTAACAAGTTGTTAAGGAAGTGGTTGTAGGATTGAAGTAATCTGAACCACTATAAACTCTTTGTAGTTTATTCTCCTTTACTCCTACTCTTGCTTGGATTTGATTTTAATTATCCAATTTATCATCAAATTCTTAAAACCAACCAATTCACCCCCCCTCTTGGTTGTTATCTTAGGAAAATAATTGGTATTAGAGCTTATTAATTTCTTAAACTTAACTATGAAATTTGATCCAAAATGGCAACCCCTTCTTCATCTACCTCAATCTCTCATGGAAATCTTAATTACCTTCTAAGACCCTACTTTGATGGAACCGATTATTCCTATTGGAAACACAAGAAGTTTTTATTCCTAGATAGTGAGGGAATAGAGCTATCGGATTATGTTGAAAAAGAGTGAAAACCTCCTAATCATGAAGTTGAGGGGGTCTAATTTCCTCTTCCCAAAGCACAATGGTCAAATACCAATATAAGAGATCGATTCAAAAACCATAGAGCAGCTTCCATCTTGATGAACTCTATTCAAGAGTAGATGGTGGGAGAGTCCAATAGATCTTATGCTCATTACATTTGGAAACTCTTGAGAACTATCATGAGGGTACTACCAAAGTGAGGCTCACTAAGAAGCAAATGTATATATATGAGTATGAGCTATTCAAGATGAAGCCCAACAAAAATGTTACAAACATGAAGAATCACTTGCTTGCTATCGTCAATGATCTAAAGAAATATGGTAAGATATATTATCAAGATGAAGTCAACCGATAAATATTGAGATCACTTATAACAAAGAAGAACTTTGAATCTAAAGTTTCTTCAATTGAAGAAGCTCATGATCTTAGCTCTTTGAGAACCGATGAACTTGTCAGAAAATTACTCACCTTTGAATTGCACACTGAAAGAGATTGAGAACTAGGTGAGAAGGATAAGAAAAAAGTAATAGTTCTCAAAGAAATCAAAGAAGTTGAGAGTTCAAGCAATGAAGATAGTGATGATGAAGAAGAATGGCAATGTTTTCAAAAAAAAAATTAATGATTGGGAGAGAAAGAGAAGATTGCATGCCAATAAAGATACATTTTCTAAATCTTCCTTCAAAGAAAAGGATAAAAAGAATGAGGTAAAATGTTATGAATGTGGCAAATCAAGTCACATCAAATCAGATTCCTTTAAGTTGAAAAATAAAAAGAAGTGGGATAAAGAGAAAAAGAAATCACTCAAAGTAACATGGGATGACTCTTCCTCAAGTGGAGAAGAAGAAGAAGAGAAGGAAGAAATTTTCAACCTATGTCTCATTGCTATTAAAGATGAAAAAGACTCCAGTGAGATAGGTACTCAATCCTTGAATTTAATTGGATATGCTGACAATGATAATGATACTTTAGATGATAGTGATATGATTGAACATATGAACTTTAGATTAGAAAAGTATTTTTTCTAAGACAAAATTTTATATGAATAAATGATCTAAGCTAGAGAAGGACTTTGTGAGCTTAAAAAATTCTACTTTAAAATTTGAAACCTCAAATGACCAATTGTTGAAATCCATTGATGCAATGAATAAACATTCACATAGCTTAGAAAATGTGATCAAGGAAAATGAAACTTTGAAGCCTGAACTAAAAAGACTTAAAGAATCAATTTCAAAATTTCACAAAGGAAAAGAAGCATTAGATACATTAATTGATAATCAAAGGTCACCTTCCTTGAAACATTGTTTAGGATTCAATGGATCATCCAATACTACATCTAGTACACTTATATTTATAAAAGCATCTACAACTCAAATATCTAGTGTTGAAGTTGTAAATAACACCAATGCACAAACTAAGCCTAAAAACCCTAAAAGGATTACATTGGGTCCACAAAGCTCTAGAACTAAAATTCCAAGAGCAAATCATGCATTTATATGCACTAGGCATGAACATAAACATAAAAATGCACAAAAGTAAGATCATTCAACACATACTTGTAATAGTCTGCATAGTTTATTGAATTTCAATTAGAAAGTGCATAAGTATAGAACATTGTATCAATGCACATGTTGTATGAAATTTAGACATAAAAGCACATTTTGTTATATTAGGAAGGCTCATATCAAGTTAGAGGATCCTTCTACTACTAACCCCCAAGGACCTAACCTTTGGGCACCTAAAAGAAGATGAACATTATTGTTTTTGTAGGTATGCATGAAATCTACTATCAATGAGAGTTCTTGGTTTGTGGATAGTGATGTTCAAGGCATATGACGGGAAATGCAAAACATTTTACAACTTTTACTTACAAGCATGGAGGTAATGTTACTTTTGGGAACAATGCTAAATGCAAAATAATTGGCATTGGCTCCATTGGCATGCTTGGTAAATATTTGATGAAAATGTTTGGCTTGTTGATTGCTTGAAACACAACTTACTTAGTGTAAGTCAATTGTGTGATAAAGAATATGATGTAAGTTTTGATTCCAAAGGATGCAAAGTTACCAATTTAAATGTTGAAATTGCATTCAATGGAGCTAGAGTTAGTAACACATATAAAATTGACATATATTCTAGCAATGCATTTAAATGTTTGATTTATATTTATAATGATGCTTGGTTGTGGCATATAAGACTAGGGCATACTAGCATAGGTCACTTACAATGCATTAGTAAAGAAGAAGTTGTTCTTGGTCTTCCCAAAGTTAAATTTGACAAAGATAAAACATGTGAACCTTGTCAATTTGGTAAGCAACATAAAAGTTCTTTCAAATCTAAAAATATTGTAAGTACATCTAGACCCTTAGAACTTATTCATTTGGATATGTTTGACCCAAATAGAGTTGCTAGATTAGGTAGCAAATTATATGCATTTGCACTCATTAATGACTACTCAACGTTTACATGGGTAAATTTCTTAGATCAAAAGAATGAAACTTTTAATCATTTTAAAATATTTGCAAAAAGAGTTCAAAATGAAAAAGCTATGTGATCACATCTATTAGAAGTGATAATGGGAAAGAATTTGAAATTGAGAATGTTGAAAACTTTTGCAATGAGTTTGGTATTTCACATAACTTTTCATCTCCTAGAACACCACAACAAAATGATGTGGTTGAAAGAAAAAAATAGAACTTTGATTGAATTGGCTAAGACAATGCTCAATGAGTATGAATTACCATCTTACATTTGGGCAGAAGCCGTTCATACTATATGCTATATTTCTAATCATGTTTATAAAAGGCCTTTAATAAACAAAACTTCTTATGAGCTTTGGAATGGAAGAATTCCTAAAATTTCATACCTTAGAGTGTTTGGATACAAATACTTTATATTGAACACCAAGGATAATCTTGGAAAATTCTCATCCAAATAGGATGAAGGCATATTTTTAGGATATTCATCATCTAGCAAAGCATATAGAGTATTTAACAAAAGAACTCTAGTAGTTGAAGAATCAATGCATGTTGTTTTTAATGAATCCTCTAAACTTGATCAAAGGAAAGGTAGTGCTCTTGATGATTTCATAGATACATTTAAATAACAAGAAACAAATGATGCTCTAAAGAATAATAATCCTGAATAAGAAGAGGAGACTCAAGAGCTACCTAAGGATTGGGAATACAAGAAGGATCATCCAAAAGAACTCATCATTGGTGAAACATGAAAGGGAGTAAATACTAGATCCAAATTTAACCACTTAGTTATTAATTTTGCTTTTGTTTCTCAAATTGAGCCAAGAACCATTGATGAGGCTCTTAGTGATGAAAATTCGGTGATTTCTATGTAAGATGAACTCAATTAATTTGAGAGAAATAATATATGAGAACTTATTCCTAGACCTAAAGACCATCCAATTAGAGGATTTAAATGGGTATATAGGAATATGCTTAATAAAAATGGTCTCATTACGAGAAATAAAACTATATTGGTAGCCAAAGGGTATAACCAAGAGGAAGACATAGACTATGATGAGACATTTGCCCCTGTTGCTAGATTAGAAGCTATTAAGATACTACTTGCATTTGCATGTCACATGAATTTTAAGCTATTAGTGTTGTGTGTGAGCATTAAACACCATTGTAAGTTTGAGTGTGAGCATAGAAACACTTAGTTGTGAGAGTGAGCATGGGAAAACTATTATAAGGGTTGTGAGGATTGATCTTAAACCATTGTGATAGTTTGGTGTGAGCTAGGAAAACACCAAGTTAGAGTTAAGCTTGTAAAAACTTAAGATTAGTAGAACCTTAACAAGTTGTTAAGGAAGTGGATGTAGGATTGAGGTAATCATAACCACTATAAACTCTTTGTAGTTCATTCTCCTTTACTTCTACTCTTGCTTTGATTTGATTTTAATTATCCAATTTATCATCAAATTCATCAAATCAACCAATTATGGTTGCTATCTTGGGACAACAAAACACATCATTTGATATTTTAGGATTTTCAAATTCAGATTTTGCCGGTAGCCTATTAGATAGGAAAAGCACCATCAGAGGATGCCATTTTCTTGGTGAATGCCTAGTTTCTTTGTTTAGCTAGAAATAAGTGTCGGTTGCTTTATCTACCGCAGAAGATGAATATGTTGCTGCTTATTTTGTTGCACACAAGTCTTATGGATAAAACAATAATTGCTAGATTATGGAAAAATGCTTGACCACATTCCTATTAAGTGTAATAACACAAGTGTCATTAATCTATCCAAGAATCCCATTCAGCATTCTAGGTCAAAACATATAGACATTAGACATCATTTTTTGAGAGACAATGTTTAAAATCACAATGTTGTACTAGAATTTATAGACACTCTAAATCAACTTGCTGATATTTTTACAAAAGCCCTAAATAGAGAAAGGTTAAACTTCGTAAAAAACATATAGGGATGATTGATGGAAATCTCTTGTATAATCACTCATTAATACCTCTAAGTATATTTTTATCATTAAAAACTTACAAATTCCATCAAAACCTTATCTTGATCCTTTTTGACGGCTCAAAGTCCTTGAGAGATTGCAAAAACATTTTGTCTCTCGAGCACCAAAAACCACCATGTGCAAAAGGACACTCACTTATGCTGTGGCTTAAAATAAAAAATTTTCAAATTTCTCGACTGTTATACACATGGTTGGGTTGAGAGCATGTACTGTGCATGTAGTGATTGCAAGATACGTATTGAGGTCATGCAACAGATTGTGCAAACACACAAGAGGTGTAATAGTCAATTTTTTTTTTTAACTTTACAACTTCCACAATTCTACCTATTTTCCCCCCAACGATCATAAATGGCTTCAGCTTCAGAAAAAGGGAAAGGGTAGTAATTAGTGAACCTCAACCACAAACCAAACCATTTACCTGGAGTAGTGTAAAACCTCACAAACCAAAATTCAAAGATGTTGTTGAGAAAACTAAGTATTACATGCTTAAGAAAATGAGTCTTGAACCAAGTAAAATGCCAGCTGAAGGAATGCTCTTAACCCTCAACATTAAAGGAGAACTCTATAGGTATCTTGATATGATAGGGTGAAGACATTTTGCCTTTCCAAATGAACTAGGATACCCTAGTCTCTCAAGATAATTTTTGATGTCCCTTAGAGTAGAAAAGAACCAAAATGCTCTTATTAGATTCTATAAAATCTATTTTAGGCTGTTTGATCAAGAGTTTACCCTCTCATTAGAGGAATTTGCTGAAGTTTAGGGTTTTCAAACTCATAGAACATTTTCTTATTCCGATAAGGAATTTCCTTTGAAGAATTTTTCATCTGTTTGGAGTGAACTATCCATAGAAATAAAATACAACAATAGATCCTCCAAGGCCATTCATTTCAAAACTCTAATCTTTTGGCTCCTTCATAGGATCATCACCTACACCATCCATCAAAGTATTGATGGTAATGAGAAAGTCACACAATGTGACTTGTTTTTCTTATATGCCTTAGAACACAAAGAACCCATCCAAACTACCTGATTCATTATTGACACTTTTCTTCACTATGGGAATTATAAGTCTAGAACTTTTTTTCTCTTCTCTCAAGTTACTCAATTTGCTAGGCATTTAAGAATGGTAACCCTAGAAAACTTAGCAACCCTAAGTGATCCACTTGACCCTGCCACTAACTCCATTAATCTTGATTACCTTAAACATGTAAGGTACTTTCAAAAAGTTGATGATCATTATGAGTATGCCTTTGGAAGCAAAGGTTTGATTCAAAGAGAGAAGAAAAGGCCTAGGTACCACATCACAGAGGAAGAAAGAGGAGAACCTATTTCTGTTGATGTTGAGCATCCTCCAAAACCAACGAAATCTACAAAAGAAAAGGATGAATCCTCAAAAACCTTAAAGCTCCTTCCCAAAGCCATTCACTCTCTCCAAAAACAATTCACTCATTTCTAAAAGGATGTCACCAAAAGGAACACCAAACATAACAAGAAGATTGATCTCTTGGCTCATGTTCACCATGACATCTATGAGATGCAAGGGAAGTTTGATCTCCCTCAATGTGAACTTAGTGATTGAGATGTAAGTGAATATGTTGAGAGCCCATATGAAGAATCTTTTGGATCCGCCCATGCCAACTCCCCTACTCCATCCTTTTGATAAAGAAGAAGGCACTCTTTATCCTCCATATAGGAAAGGAAAAGAGAAGATTCAAGATTAGCCTCTTAGCTACTTTATGTTTCCTTTTATATCTTATGATGAATCTTTAAGTTTCTTGTTTTGTATCTCTTTATAATTATTTTTTCTATCACATAAACATTTGTTGACAACATTAGAATAATTTAATTTGTTTATCCCATAACCCTAATTTTATCAATCGTACCTTTTCAATCATCCAGCCAACAAATCACTATATACTCTTTATTCTAACTTCATTTCTATTTATTCTAATAAGTAAACATACTTTATCTCTCTATCTATATCAAACATATTCATGCATATTCAAAACTATAAGCTTTAATAAAAATACTTACTTGAATTCTTTGCAAAACCTTCAAAACCTTCTTAAATCCTCTTTAAATCTCTTATAACTTAATGTATATGGAGGAAACCAAACTCTCCTCACCCTCTCTCAATCTCATGTCCAAATGAAGAAGAGGAAGAAGAAGATAGGTTTTTTTAATTCTCATCTTTATCTCTTTATATATTAAATAATTAAATACTTTTCCACCAATAATATCTTTTCCTTCTTTGACTTTTCACTATTCTCTTTTCCTATTATTATTATTATTATTATTATTATTATTATTATTATTATTATTATTATCATCATCATCATCATTGTCATCATCATCATCATCATTATTATTATTATTATTATTATTATTAAGAGGTTGGCTATTTCTAACGAAAACATTTTTAGAGCTGCATTATGTATGACGATTCTGGCCATTTAAGTTAACAAGTTATTAAGAAAATTTATAATGTTTATTTTCTTTGAAAAAGAATGGAAAAAATTGGATATTTTAGGTTATTTTTCCAAAGACTTTTATCTTGATATAGAATGTATTTGGCTTAGGATATGTTTGATGAACAAAAATTTTCAACTTCTTTTAACCAAAGCTTCTTAATTAATCTCTAAATACCTATACTTTCCAGTTAAAACACCCTAATCACGTAAGTACCAAACACATGTCGCTACTTGCTAAAAATAGAAAGCTAACCTAAATTTTTTTCTTTATGGACAACAATGCTTCCAATGGCTCCATCATGTGCTTCTTCTTTAAAAAACACCAAGGTTTAGTTCACTTACTGCTTTATCCCACATCCTTTATAGACTTCTCCTTCAATTTGATGATACTTTCTACTGCAACTATTACAGTCCTAGTTGGTGAAGGAATTTTCAGCACCACCACTTCCTTCACCTTTCACTTTCAAGTATCTCCTTTTGAATTCAATTTATTTGACTATTGTTTGATTACCTAATGTATGTTTCCTTTTTCAAGTCTCCTCTTAACTACTTTAAGATTCACACTTCCTAGACTGTAGAGTTAATAAGCATTGGCCTAACAATTTTCTAGATCCACAAAGAACTTCCTCCTCTGGTGACCCCCTTATCCGTGCCTCCATACAGCTTGAAATCACCCAAGTCTTTCACAAATCCTTGCCTAAATGGGGTAGGAATGAATGGAGCAAATGGGTGGACCATTTACCTTCCCATTTCAATACACTTTAGGATATATTAGGATTATTGCAGCTTATTACCATTAGCAGGAAGATCATGCCCATCTACCTAGACCTAGTAACCACTGTACTTAAGTTTTGGAGCCATGATATTAACTAATTTCTCTTTCCATTTGATTTGATGTCCATAACTTTTAAGGACATCATGTATGATAAGAGTGTTTTTATACTTGTTTTTAGTATGATTTCTATGTGTTTTTAGTTAATGTTTCATTTGATTTTGGTTTAAAGTTTGTTTAAAGTGTTTATTTTAGGTCAAAGTGCAAAAACTCCCTTGGATGATCAAAACAATGAAGAAAAAGCATGAAGCAAGCAAGACATGGCCAAGCCATAGCAAGCTTGGCCGTGTCCCTCAAAATTTCTTCAAGGCAGTAGATGATACAGCCAGGTGACACGCCCAAGTCCCTGGCCGTGTCTCACCCAAAGAGCAAAAATCAAAGAGATCAAGAAAGGAAAGAAAATTTGGCAGAAGAAGACACTGGCAAGTGACACGGCCACAAGCTTGGCCGTGTCCCATCCAAGCCAAAGAACCAAGGAAGGAAAAGAAATGAACCATAAGCCAACACACCCAAGTGACACGCCTAATCCAGTCCGTGTCACCCTTGGAAACAAAAGGCAAGTTGACGAAGCTAGAAGTAGAAAGTGATACACCCACATGACACGGCCAAGCCACTGGCCGTGTCACATGACACGGCCAGGAGTTTGGCCATGTCACCTAGAAGAAAACAAGGAAAGAAAGGGCAGAGGGTGACACGGCTAGCAAGCTTGGCCGTGTCACCTAGGGCAACTTTGAAATGTTCAAATTTTTTTGCAGACAAGTGGGGAACCAAGACTAGTTTTAGTCAAAAGTAATATTAGACAAAAGAAAAGCTTGCCTAATTTGAGGAAAAGAAAGATTGAACAAAGGGAATGTGGGAGACAAAGTGAGTTATAAGTGAGTTGGAAGCATGACTTGAGCTTTAGAGGGAAATAAAAAGAGAAGAAGAGGGAGTTTTTAGGGGATTCTGGAGCTTGAAACATGAAGAGCTGGAACAAGGGAAAAGGAGCCAACAACTGAAGCAAAGAGGAGGGTTTTGAGCTGAGTTTGAAGAAGGAGATACATCTTGTACAAGCCCTAAAGCAAGAATCAAGGACTAAAGTAAAGAAATACAAATTATTCCCATGGATTGTTTGGTTTCTTTTACTCATTTATCTTGCTCTATTTTTCTAGTTTTGAACATGAACTAATTCCTTCTCTATCTAGATATTGATGAACCCTAGCTTATTTGTATGGATTGAATAATTATATTTAGTTGAATCATTTGATTGAGTTGTTTTATTCTTATGATTCTTAATGATTTATTTCCAATTGATAATAGCATGCTTATTGATTGGTTGCCATTTTTATATTATTGACTTGAGAAAGCTTGATATGAATTGAATACTCATAAGGGCTGAGGATTGATTGGAGTGCTAGAGATAGACTTACAAGATCCTTTAGTTTATAGTTCCTTGTTCTTAATGCAAGATCTATTTAATCGTGTTTGAGAAGAGATTCCAGCACTCTACTTAATGATTAAAGATTAATCCACTCGAGAGAAGTTTTAGTCTAATTTAGAGGAATGCCAACTCAACTCTATTGAATGATTTTACTGAAATGATTGTTCATAAATATCATTGAGGCTAGGGGGATTCAATATCTGGATAGTATTATTATCATCAATCCTATTTGCATAACATTTAATTTCCCTTACTTCCAGTTGTTAAATTAGTTGTTTTTAATTACAAAGCATCACAAAACTATTAATTTGCTAAACAACGGTTAAGGTTTGAACTAGTACTTGGCCTTGTCCCCAGTGGAATAATAACTAACTCACTACTTTATTACTTGGGCGACCTGTGCACTTGCGGTATTGCTATAGCATAGCGGTACGCACCAATTTTTTGAACTCTATCATGTAATGTAATTAAGGCTAGGGGGATTCAATATCTGGATAGTATCATTATCATTAATCCTTTTTACACAACACACAATTTATCTTTATGTTCATTTATTTAAGTTAATTGCCTTTAATTATAAAACACACAAAAATATTAATTTGCCAAACAACAGCTAAGATTTGCACTAGTGCTTGGCCTTGTCCTCAGTGGAATGATAACTCACTCACTACTTTATTACTTGGGCGACCCGTGCACTTGCGGTATTACTATAGCACATAGCATCACGCACCAATGTACCATATAGGCCTAACTAATATTAGAGATGATACCCCCTGTTTAATTCATCTAGACTCTCCATGCCTACCAAAAGTTAGTTTCTGCTCCACAAGCCAACACTCTCAGACTAGCTTTGTCCAACTTTTGTGCAATTTAACTGACTAGCCTAGTATTGAGGAGCATATGGCTTTTTTATGGGTGATGTTGTGCAAATGTATTTTTTTGCCCTACTAGTGGGAAACCAAGTGTCGAACATTTGTACTTGGCTAGAGCCATGGCCCCTGGACAACACTTTGCCTTAGGCATTATTCTCCTAGGATCCAATTACATTAATATAAAAAAAGTATGAAATCTAAGAAATTAAATGGATGTGCATGGATTGTTCAGCTTTGGTTGATGATTTATTTTCTCAAGGTGAGGAGTCCTCCTTTAAATGATTAATCTCTTTCTTTAGGTGAAAAACTAACAGCTTGCACCTGCACTAGGGAAACTAATGACCATTTCTCCTTCTTGATGAGTCTCAAACATAGGCCACCCTCAACAACTTTATGTTTTTAGTGATGTATGTTGCACTCGAATTAAGTACTACTACAAAGCGTCACTCGCAAGTATACGAGGTAGTTGTAGCAAAGATGATCGCCCCAAGGTCGTTTCCCCAAGAAGGTGTGGTTCGTAATAGCTTGATTGACAATTATTTAAATGCACGAGAGTTTGTTGTGTTTGAGTTGCAACTTTAAAATAATTAAAACTAAAAGTGTTGTGCGTAGGGTTAAAGTGTGATGGGTGTACAAGATCAAATCGATTCTTGGGAAAGTGCCTAGGGTCATAGGTCCATTCAATCAAAGCTCAATTCTCAATTATCCATTAACATAACCTTGTAATTAATTTGTTCCTTAAGGTTAATTAGTCAATTACCAATCCATTAGTTCTCACATTCATGAATTAACAATGACCAATTCTTTTACATTACCAAATTAACAAAACCCTAGAACTTATATTTTTAATTCATTCATAGGATGGTCGATTGTATAGTTTCGATATCGGATTTCACCTCTCGGTTCGTCATCCAATATTCAAAGATTAATAGGTAGCTAATCTATCAACGTAGCATTTAATACAATACAATCAACCAATAACAAGGTACAACAATGTAAATATCAAATCAAAGCATTCAATCAAATATACTACAAACCCTAGGCATGGGTATTTAGCTCAACATCATCAATTTAAAACATTCACTCATCTCAATATAAAACAAATACAAATTTTCCATTGCAATATCAATCTCTTAATATAACAACAACAATAAGAAATGAATTAAAAGAGAGAATAGAAAAACCCCTTGTGAAGATGCTAAGAGTAGGATTGCTAGTCTTCCTCCTAGCTCCACTTGATGTATGATGAAGAACTCAAGCCCTCTTCAATGGTTGATTTCCCCTTGCAATATGGAGCTTTCTCAAGTCACTAAACCTTTGGATGGAGCTTTCTCAAGTCACCAACCCTTCAATTGATTTTGCCTTTGGAAGATGGAATGGAGCTTTCTCAAGTCACCAATCCCTTCAATGAAGCTTCTTCAACCTTCAACAGCTTGTTAACCCAATTTATCCCAAAGAACCTCAAAGATCTTATCAATGGAAGATGGAGAAGGTGGAGATAATGGAAATGGAGATGAAGATGAAGGGACAAGGGAGAGTGTCACTCTCTACCTCTCGCAAACGTGTAGTAGAAATTTGGCTACAAGAAAACCAAGACTCCCTCCAATTTCCCTCTTCTTCTCTTTCTAATTCATTCAAAATACACACCCATGCCTTCCAACTCACATCGTTTCACTTTGTTCCCCACTATTTATTTGTTTAGTATTTCTTTTGGCAAGCATAAGGCATTGTCTCCCACGGCCAAGCCAAGAGTGGCTTGGCCGTTTCTCTTGTTTTTCTTTGGGACACGGCCAAGCCATCTGGCCGTGTCCTTCACTAAGCTTTTTCTTTCTTTCTTTTTCTTTCTTTTCTTTTGGTCTCAAGGGTTAACACAACCAAGCTTGTGGCCGTGTCATGTGGATGTGTTTGTTTCTGCTTCTTTTCTTTCCTTATTTGCTTGCTCCAAGTCTTGTTGGCATGAAATGGGACACGGCCAAGCTTGCTGGCCATGTCATGTGACACGGCCAGTGGCTTGGCTATGTCACTGAGTGTGTCTCTTCCTGCTTCTTCATTTTTGCTCTTCTTTTCTTGGTTTCTTTGGTTTTGCTCCTTGGATGAGACACGGCCAAAGGCTTGGCCGTGTCTCATGGCCATGTCATGCTCTGCCCTCTTCATTCTTTGAGGGACACGGCCAAGCTTGATTTGGCTTGGCCATGTCTTGTTTGGTTCATGCTTTTCCTGCACTGTTTTGATCTTCCAAGGGTGTTTTTGCACCTAAACCTAAAAACAACACTTTAAACACACTTAAAATAAAAATCAATCAAAACATTATCTAAAAACACATAAAAATATACTAAAAACAAGTACAAAAATGATTTAAACAAATACCCCACACTTAATTCCTTGCTTGTCCCCAAGCAAGGCTAAAATCAAAACACACTAACAAAATAAATTTTGTTAAGTTCAAGAGTTATAAAGATGCATCAAGGCTTCCCTATCCCTAAATCCGCAATCAATATCGAATCAAACAAAATCGACACTCATGCAATTAAGTGGTTTTCCATGCATAACTTATGCTGTCGCTCCCTCACCAACTCTTACAAGTGTTTGATTGTGGTGGTGTTTACACTCATAACAATCAATGAAAGATTATTACCATAGGCTTTCTTATCAATCAAATCTCCACCACAAAATAACAATCAAGCATCAATCAAAAGGTCTTTATTGGGTTGTAATGGGGCTAAGGTAAAGGCATGGCATTTAGGAAATGTGAGCTTAATCATTAAGTTCAAGAGCACTTTAAGAATGAATTACCCGATCATATACATAACCGATCAATCCCGAAACACCTTCCTCTCATCTACCCCTTGACGTTAAAGAGATTTTCAAGGGAACTCACTTATTAAATCTTGTAATGATACATTCCAACCCTTTCGACAAGAATAACAATTATTTTTATTATTATATATATATTTTTTATTTTCTCTTTTTCTTTTTCTTTTTCTTTATTTTTATTTTTTTTTACTTTGCAATCTTAAACCTACTAAATTTAACCCCACACTTAATTCAAGACAACACTCCGTCATAAACGCTCTTAAAATGCTCTTGACCTAATGAAAGGGTAAGAGTTAAACAATAAGGTTCAAGCTAATGGTGTTGTGAAAAAGAAAGAAAAGGAAAATGAAATAGGCTCAAAATTGGCTAACTAAGGTTAAAGATAGGGTTGGTCTTTTTAAGCCAAAGTGGGTTCACCTAATTGCCTTAATCATTTTGATGCCAAATTGAAATTTTTTATGTAATCTTAAAATGCATGTCAAAGCAAGTTCTAGCAATTCATCAATCAAAGATGTTCACCCACAACAATAATGATAAGTTGATGGCTCAATTCCTCACTAGGTTAAAGGCAATGCAAAGAAAAACCAACAAAATTGACAATAAGCACCAATTCTACTCAATTCTCAAATTCATGCTTCAAAATTTCAAAGGTCATCTATCAACAATTTATAACAATTGAACTTTCCAAAATTAATTTATTCAAAGAAAAAAATTAAAAACATTAACTAAACTTAAACAAAAATAACTTAAAAGTAAAAAACACAAAGCAAAAGTAAAAACACAAAACACATAATGCACCCCACACTTAAAGATTCACATTGTCCTCAATGTGAGCATGCATACTACAGAGAGGTTTTAGATGAAACCTGATTTCCATCATTCCCATATATGATGTGTAGGGCTGAGCCCATGACTGAGAGCATGAACAACATGTAACTTTGAAATGTACCCGATGTACGGCAACCCCTAAATAGTATTCCTTGAAGAGAACATGTCTCAAAGGGACATGTAAAGGTCGCCTTGGGGTGATCCTCTAGTGCTATAGGAACGTGGTAATAATCTTTGTCTTTGTGCAACATGGTTCTATCCATTGTATGCTCTTCTTCACCACCAAGAGTAGAGGAGATGATTTTTGGGAACTCTTTAAGTTCAACCAAGTTTGGTTGAATCACTTCTTCATCCATTTTAACAATGTCAAGTCCTCTCTCAACAACCTCAGCATCTAAAACTAGCTTACACTCCTCAAGTTCTAAATTGGGCATTTCATGTTCTTCTTCTAAAGACATACCCATCTCAAGCTTATTTCCACTTTCTCCTTGGGAGTGCATAATATAGATGTTAGAAAGTTGCTTACCTTGCTCCTCTTCTTTCAGCCTTCTTGGGAATGGAATTGGTGGAAAAGGATTCGGAGGTTCATACGAATGTGATGAAGTTGATGAGTCCAAATTCGGCTCCTCCTTTGATTGAATTAACTCCTCTATGTTTGGTTGTATCTCCTCGCCATCTTCTTCTTGATTAGTTCCTGCATTAAAGGAATCACAAAAACTATTATATATCACCTGTTCACTCCTTAAATTTGTGATTACCTTGACTTGCTCCAATCGGCTAGGAAATTCCTCCTTTTGGTGTGCTTGGAGTTGACATGCCAGTTGCCCAACTTGAATTTTCACCCTATTCAATTATTCCTCCAAAGAATCAAACCTCTCATTGCTCCCTTCCTGATTTTGTGTGCTTATTTGAAGGTAAGCATTCAAATCATCTTCCACTGTGGATTTCTCGAATTGATCATGGTTTTGTGAGCTAATTTGAATGAAGGCATTCAAACTATCTTCCAATGTGGGTTCTTTAAGTTTATCTTGATTTTGTGCGCTAGTTTGAATGAAGCAAACTATATTCAAATGTGGGTGTCTCAAGGTAATTTTGATTTGAATATTGCTCTTGAGAGTAAGAGTCTCTTTGGTAAGGTTGAAAAAAATTTGGAGGTGGAATGTACTGCTGATTTTCCCTAGAAATATTTGGTTGGCTTCCCCAGCTGGGATTATAAGGATTGGAATATGTGTCATTTCTACCCATTTGCTGGAAACCTTGGTAGTCATACTCTTCCTCTTGCCATTCTTGGTATCGTCCAAAACCCATTGAACACATGTTTGCACTATGGCCTACATTGCCACATGCTGCACATATCTCTTGGCGTGGCATAGGTGCTCTTCCTCTTGCATTTAGCACCTTAAGTTGATTCATCAATTCTGCTAATTGCCATGCCATTTCAGAATCATCGTTCCTATCATAAACTCCCCCATGCCTTGAAAACTACATCTTTACACAAGGCACTTAGAAACTCAAAGAAAACAAACAACAAAAATTCAAACAAAACAAACAAACAATTTAAAAGAAAACAAACAAACAAACAATTAAATAAAAAAATATCAAACTATTACTACTACGACAACCCTCCCTAGCAACGGCGCCAAAAACTTGTTGCGCTCGAATTAAGTACTACTACAAAGCGTCACTCGCAAGTATATGAGGTAGTTGTAGCAAATGTGACCTCCCCAAGGTCGTTTCCCCAAGAAGGTGTGGTTCGTAATAGCTTGATTGACAATTATTTAAATGTACGAGAGTTTGTTGTGTTTGAGTTGCGACTTTAAAACAATTAAAACTAAAAGTGTTGTGCGTATGGTGGAAGTGTGATGGGTGTACAAGATCAAATCGATTTTTGGGAAAGTGCCTAGGGTCATAGTTCCATTCAATCAAAGCTCAATTCTCAATTATCCATTTACATAACCTTGAAATTAATTTGTTCCTTAAGGTTAAATAGTCAATTACCAATCCATTAGTTCTCACATTCATGAATTAACAATGACCAATTCTTTTACATTACTAAATTAACAAAACCCTGGAACTTATATTTCTAATTCATTCATAGGGTGGTCGATTGTATAGTTCCTATATCGGATTTCACCTCTCGGTCCGTCATCCAATATTCAAAGATTAATAGGTAGCTAATCTATCAACCTAGCATTTAATATAATACAATCAACCAACAACAAGGTACATCAATGTAAATATCAAATCAAAGCATTCAATCAAATATACTACAAACCCTAGGCATGGGTATTTATCTCAACATCATCAATTTAAAACATTCATTCATCTGAATATAAAACAAATACAAATTGTCCATTGCAATATCAATCTCTTAATATAACAACAACAATAAGAAATGAATTAAAAGAGAGAATAGAAAAACCCCTTGTGAAGATGCCAAGAGTAGGATTGCTAGTCTTCCTCCTGGCTCCACTTGATGTATGATGAAGAACTCAAGCCCTCTTCAATGGTTGATTTCCCCTTGCAATATGGAATGGAGCTTTCTCAAGTCACCAAACCTTTGGATGGAGCTTTCTCAAGTCACCAACCCTTCAATTGATTTTGCCTTTGGAAGATGGAATGGAGCTTTCTCAAGTCACCAATCCCTTCAATGAAGCTTCTTCAACCTTCAAGAGCTTGTTAACCCAATTATCCCAAAGAACCTCAAAGATCTTATCAATGGAAGATGGAGAAGGTGGAGATAATGGAAATGGAGATGAAGATGAAGGGACAAGGGAGAGTGTCACTCTCTCCCTCTCCCAAATGTGTAGCAGAAATTTGGCTCCAAGAAAACCAAGACTCCCTCCAATTTCCCTCTTCTCTTTTTAATTCGTTCAAAATACACACCCATGCCTTCCAACTCACACCATTTCACTTTGTTCCCCACTATTTCTTTGTTTAGTATTTATTTTGGCAAGCATAAGGCATTGTCTCCCACTTTGTTCCCCACTTCGTGCAAAAGAAATCAAATGTTTTAGGTGTGACACGGCCAAGCCAAGAGTGGCTTGGTCGTGTTTCTTGTTTTTCTTTGGGAACGGCCAAGCCATCTGGCCGTGTCCTTCACTGAGCTTTTTCTTTCTTTCTTTTTTTTTCTTTTCTTTTGCATCTGGGTGTGTTTGCTTCTGCTTCTTTTCTTTCCTTATTTGCTTGCTCCAAGTCTTGTTGGCATGAAATGGGACATGGCCAAGCTTGCTGGCCGTGTTGGCCGTGTCATGTGACACGGCCAGTGGCTTGGCTGTGTCACTGAGTGTGTCTCTTCCTGCTTCTTCATTTTTGCTCTTCTTTTCTTAGTTTCTTTGGTTTTGCTCCTTGGATGAGACACGACTAGAGGCTTGGCCATGTCTGATGGCCGTGTCATGCTCTGCCCTCTTCATTCTTTGAGGGACACGACCAAGCTTGATTTGGCTTGGCCATGTCTTGCTTGATTCATGCTTTTCCTGCACTGTTTTGATCTTCCAAGGGTGTTTTTGCACCTAAACCTAAAAAAAACACTTTAAACACACTTAAAAAAAATCAATAAAAACATTAACTAAAAACACATAAAAATCATAGTAAAAACAAGTACAAAAATGATCTAAACAACGTACTTAACCTACCCATTTGGATAAAAGATTTCTATTATGATCTTGTTGGTTGTGAGGAGATTACAAGGAGAGTATTCTATATCTTTACTACTTCTAGGGCTTTATTTTTGGGAGCTTCTTTTGTCTTTTGTCTATGGTTCAAGTAATTTGGCATGGCACTCTCTTTAAGTCATGGCAATCAAATACCAACTCTATTTTCTTTTCCCAGTCCAAGTAAGCTTTAGGATCCATTCTCCCTTGGAATGAGGATATCTTCAGCTTCGCTCCTCCTTTTTAATTATTTTATCTCCCTCTTAGCCTCACTTTTCCTCTTCATTTTCTCCAAATGACTCTTTCCCCTCCAAATTCTCCTCTACTTAGTCTCTTTTATGAACTCTTCTTCTATGTTCATTAGGGTTGTTATTTGGTTGACCTCTAGGAATGGAAGCTTCAGCCCTATCTATTCGATCTCTCATCTCATCAAATTGTTAACTCAAATTTTGTATAGTTTTAGCTACGAATCAATTCGATCAATCGGTCCATGAACTCTCCTATTCCCATCACCACTCATCTTTGAGTTTAAATGTAAGTTGCAATAAAAGATTAATAAATAAGAAACAAATATATAGATAGATGTTCTTCACTTCACTCTCTCACATGTTTCAATTAAGGTATCACTCAAGTCCACTCGCATTGGCACTCAAGTTGTTTGGCTTTTCTCTTGATGAGCTCATACTCTTGCCTTCTACCTCTCGATTCTCTTGTCGAGGTTAGTTGTTCAGATGAAAGAACTTGCTAACAATTTCTAATCATAATGCAATAGATCAACTCTAGTATGATGAGGTCTCTTCAATAATCTCTCTCACTTTCCTTCATATATATATATATATATATATAAGTTCAGTCCAACTCACAATATGGTTTGCCATTAGAGGTGCTACCTCTAGAGCTTTGGAGTGACTGGTATACCACTTGGGTGACCACTAGACTTTTTTGGGCCAAACTTCTATTTAGGCAGTAGGGTTCACAGTGGGTTGTGCAGCGAGAATGATGACGACTGGGTATTGTGCGACAGCAAGAAACGTAGGGCGATCGTGGTACTATTTGTAACATCCATAATATTTTTGGAATAAAATAAAATAGAATTTAAATAAATAAAAGAAATGATTTAAATGGAAAATGAAAGTATTTTAAGTGAAAAAGTAGAATGTATATGTAAAATATGCTGAACATATACTTAACATATACATTACTCAACTCTTTTAAAAGAAAAGTCAAAAGTCTGAAGGCAAAATGGTAATTATACCTTATAAACTTAAAATTATTTAAATAAATTCTAAATAATTAATTATTTAAATAAATTAATTTTGGTTGGAAGAGGTCATTTGGGGTTTTAAAATAATTAAATAATTAATTATTTATTAAAAATAAAATTATATATGTGTGGTGATATTTTTAAGTGGAAAGAAAGAGAGTCAAATAAATTCATCCTTTCCCTTCTTCTTCTTCTTCAAAAAAATGTGACAACAATAGAGAGAAAGAGAGATGTTCTTTTCTTCTGAGCTACCTAAGATTGAAGAGATTTTAAGGAACTAAGTGGAGTTTTGGTGATTTTCTAACAAGTAAGCTTTCTTTCCAAATTTTTGAATTTCTACGAAAACTATGAATATGTGGGTTTTGAAATTTTCTATTGGCCTGATTTAGTTGTTTAATTGGGTATGAATGAAGCTATTTTGATTAATTATTAATGATTTTCAAGTTAAATGGAAGAAAGGATTAAGTTTGGGATGAGTTGGGTGAAGAGAGATAATTTAGGGTTATGAAAATTTTGGATTCATGGAATCATGTGTTTTAATTGTGCAAATTGGTTCCAAATGTGTTGTTTTGATGTATAAACAAGGATTTTAAAGTCAAATGGTATATTGAGTTAAGTTTGGTTAGAGTTTGGATGAGGTAGTGTTGAGTTTAGGGTTTTAGAAAGAGAATTTTTAAAGAATGGTGAATTATTGAATTTTAATGTTTAAATCATGTTAATTCATGGTATTAGTGAAGGAAATAAGCTTAGATTAATAATTGGAATAGGTTAGAATGAAAAACCTTCTTTGGTGATGGTTATGCCATTTTAGGATTTTGAATAAGAGTGAGTATTTAAGTAATGTGTATGAATGAAACATGTTAAAATATGTTTTTAATAATATAAATAAACTTAAAACACTAATTTAAATGGAATAGAATGGAATTCTAATGTTAAAGTAAGGAAAGGCTAATTTTTTGGAATTGGTTGGAGTGATGTTTAATTAGTGTTTAATGTTGGAAATGCCTTACAATGTGATATTAAATTATTGTATTTAATCACATTGTGTATAGGAATTAAGGAGAAGTGAATTGCTCAATCATAGTGTCAAAGAGCAATTTGGAAGTGAAGGTTGGTGGGAGATTTTATGCTTGCATTTAAGTGCTTAGTGAGGTAAGTACATGCTTTGATAGTTTTAAAGTACTTGCATTTAATTTTGGTTTAACACATTTCAAAATGGAAAATGTGTTAAGCTACTTGATCATTTGAAAATCCATATACATTGTGTGCATGGCATGTGAATTTATGTGTATGCATTATAAACATTGTGAAAAGAAATTATAAATGGCTAAATTGTATGAAATGTCATTTTCTTATGAAATACCCTGTGATGTGATGAAATAAAATAACATTGATATGAATGAGAAAAATGGAATATGAGAAAGGAATTGAGAATGGGACATATGAAATAATTGTGTGTCTAGTATGTTATTCAATTTTTAAAGTTTAGTGTTTGGCGGCATGCCTAGGATGTAACAGTCCCTTGAAGCTGGGTTGGGTGTAGCCCTTGAAGCCTAGTTGGGATGTTACATATGAAGTTATCCTCACTATTTTCCTTTGGGGCTAGATGCTTGGTGTCATTATGATATGATTTGCCTTCGGGGCTAGACACATGGTGTCAATTTGGACCAAAATGGTAACTCTGGAATTTGAATAATGTATTAGTTTATTGGGCCTATGCTTGTATGTGTGTTTGTGTCAATCATAAACAAATGAAAAATTATGTTATTAAATTGAATGATATACTACATTGTGGCATAGCATGCAAATGCATTATGCATTGGCATTGTGTTAAAGTTTTACTTTTATCAAAGTTGTACTGCTAGGCTTTTAGCTTAGCGCGATTGCAATTTATCGCGCAGGTGACAGGGGAGATCTGATCGAGCCAGAGAGTTCTTCTAGACGAGGCCGAGTCTAGATTTGAGATTGCACATTGAGTAAATTTTGGACACATCAAGAACAAGCCTTTTACCATCATGTATACATTTTATGTTTTTGTACATTATGAAATCATGTATATTATGTTTATGATTTTAAAGTATATGTATTGTAAGTTGTAAAGACTTTTGGATAAATTATGTAGGATGAGTTTTTATATATTTTTTTTTGGATATATATATATATATGAATATGTACAAATGTTTGAGAAAATGTGGAAAAATTGAGAAGTTAATGTGAAGATGTGGTTTATCGTTTATTGGAAGTGTTCTTTTTGCAGGTTGTGTAATTGATAAATTATGGGATGTTCGAATTACAAACAAAACTCTAGTGAATTTTTCCCAGAGATTCATATAAAATGTTTATTTTCAGTTCCTATAACAAGTAAAGAATGTTTATATACTATTTAATTTTATATATTTAGTATTTGAAATTTTAAATAAAAAATGTGAAAATTTTTATCAAACCGGGTCGTGACACTTTTGTACCATATATGTATATTCTTCATATACTACACTATTAGGAGGTGAAATTCTGAATTTTGGCAGTAAAGTTCGCAATAGGTTGTATGGTGAGAAGGGTGACCACTAGGTGAATTGGGCCACCACTAAAATTGTTATGCGACCGCTACACACAAGGTGAATTAGGTTACGAAAAATTCTAGGTTTTCCTAATTTAGATTAATTCTTTATTGACTGTAGGGTTTAGGAATCTCTTGGATTGTTGTAGATTCAATTGGAACAAATTTTAATGGGGAATTTTATTCAACAACAATCTTTTCCCTTTTTTGAATTTGAATTGAAACAACAATTCAAAATAACTCAATGGAAGAACTAAACTTTGGGAATTCAAGAACTCAAATCATAATGGAAGAGAAGAATAAGGGATTGAAGACACAGTGATTTTTTTTTGTATAGAAACAAAAAAGAACAAATAAAGGATAGGTTTCAATTAAGATAGATATATAGATATATAGATAATAAGTTGGAACCTGATCTCAAGCCGAAGCTCTAATGCCAAACTAACGTAAGCCACCGGTACACTAAACAGGAGACCTAGTCACCTTTGCGTGTGATATCAATCCCTTAAAAGATGAAATATGATCCTTGCCAAGTCTGCAATCTAATTCCAACCTATGAAAGAGAACGTTAGAATTAACCTACTCAAAGCAATTAACTTTGCAAATAGAAACCTTGGTCTAACCAAGAACTAAGAAATAAGAGACAGTGATCTCTCAAGAATTTTTAAAATTGTATTATCAAAATGGCTAATCCTCTTATGTATGCAAGATATGCATGAATGATACTTACAGTCATTCCATCGACTCACAGACCGAGGTGTTCAACAGAAGTGTTCTCATTGGTTCCTTTCATACACTTGTTCAAGTCTTGCATTGGAATAAAAGAATGCTTCCCATTTATGACTTTTATCTAGGAGATATTGAAAACATGAATAATGGAGGCTCCAAGCAGCAGAGTCAGGGATTCATCTATTTCGAACTATGTTTCAGCATGTCGGTTGACAGCTTCTTCATGACCTTGCCCATAATCATTTCCTTTGCCCAATGTGTCCTTTGGAGGTTCAACATACTTCCCTTAACTTGAAGGCTTTTTTTCACAAAACATTTTTTTTACTTTTTGAATTTTTGAATTTTAATTTTGAAATCAAATATTGGCTTTGCCAAATCAATGTCAATGTACCTCAGGACTTGATTTTCCCAAATTAACATATCTATAACATGACAACCCTAGTTATAGTACTAAACTCGGGAATCATTTCTATTTAAGCAAGAATTGTTGCACTGCAATGGTCTCATTTGAATTTAAATATTGTCTATCTCATATGCATGCATATCCAAACTATCTCCACTAATAGACTCTACCTGCCAAGAGAGATCAATAGGTCTTTGATAGGCTTGAAATGGGGTCTATAAGGGACACGGGTTTAAGTGAAGGCCATTTTGAGATTGGAGCTAGTGTGACACAATGGACAAACCTTCACACTACAAATTTCTTGTTGGAACTTTAGACAGTTGGGAGCAATCTTTCTAGACTCCAAATTCCTTTTATCTTCTTGGCATTAATCTAGATCTTGATTAGGACAATCTTTGTTTCTTTTCTTCTTCTCCCTTTTCTTTCTTTTTATTTTTCTCACTCTTTCCTTTCTTTGAGCATTTTATCATTTTGTCCTTCTTCCTTATAGGACTGCCAATGTTTTATTAGTTTTTGTTATAGTTTTGTGTCTTGTTTGTTATGTTAATTATTGTTTTATTTAGGTATTTTATTAGTTTTAATCGGTTTGTTTTGTGTTTTCTTTAATTGTGGTAGTTTTAGTGTTTATGTAGTTTTTGATCTAGTTTTTAGTATGTGTTTATGTTTTGATTGTTAATATTTATTTATTGCTTGTTTAAGTTTTGTTTGCAAGTTTTGTGTTAGGTTAAACAGGCAAGGAAACAAATGGAAGGAGAAAGGGGCAGTGGCTGACACAGGCAGAGGACACGGCCAAGTCATCTGGCCGTGTCCCATACCAAGTTAAAAAGAAGAACAAGTCCCAGTAGCAGACACATGCAAGGGACACGAACAAGTCTCCTGGCCGTGTCCCTCTAAAGAAGCCCAACACGGCCAAGTCACCTTGACTTGGCCGTGTCTCACCAATTCCAAAGGGCAAAGAGAAGCAAATTCCACAGAGGCAGACACAGGCAAGGGACACGGCCAAGTCACCTGGCCATGTCCCTGCAACAAGGTGCAACACGGCCAAGTCAAGCTCCACTTGGCCGTGTCACTCAACAAAGAAGAAAAGAAGATCAATAGCATTCAGTGGTGGACACATTCAAGGGACACGGCCAAGTCATCTGGCCGTGTCCCTCCCAAAGTCACTCACACGGCCAAGTCACATCTGACTTGGCCGTGTCCCTCATGAACAAAACGAGCACCGATTTTTAAAGCAGACGTTTTCGTATAAAAGAAAAGAGGAAAGTTAGGTTTGGGGGGTTGACGATTTGGAGAATTGTTTGAGCCGTCAGAGAGAGTGAAGTTAGGGTTTAGCTTTGTTTTCTTGATTTTGATTTCACTTTTGATTACTTTAGCTTAGATTAGATTGTTCTAGCCATTGTTTCATCCTTCTTGCAAGATTCGAACAAGAGATTATTCAGAAGCTTCAAGGAGTTGTAACTTGGTTTTGTTCTTGAACTTATTCTCTTTATTTTTATTGAATGGATATTATCATGTCTATTTCGATTTCTTTGAACATTAATGAGATGAATATGTTTGATTTCATTATGAACTAATTCGATCTAGTCTAGGGTTTGTATGGATTTGCTATGATTGTACGAATGAGTTATTCTCTTAAGTAATGATTTCTTTAACCTTTATTGAATGAAATATTGTTAACATATAATTGATTGGCCACCAATTGTGTGTTTTAGGTATTAGATGATGGATTGAGAGATGAAGTCTAATGCTGGAACAATTCAATTAAGGACTTAGGTGAATTAGAGATATAACCTATTAAAAAGATTGTTTCAATTATAACAAGATTAGTTGTAAGAGGTTTGAATGCGAGAGCTTATTTCCTTGACTCAATTAATTAAGTTGTTTGAGATTTAATCTTAGAAATTAAATTAGTTAAGTGGAATAACCGTTCATACATACTAGTAGTAGAGAAGTGCAAACCCTAGACCCTTTTATCAAGTGAATCAAAACATCAGCTTTTGTTTATTTTTATTGTTTTGAACTTAAATCAATCTTCTTCATTACTTTGCAATTTAAATTTCTTTACTACTTGTTACTTTTACTTTGATAATCAATTACCCACTTTGGCTTCCTTGTGAGACGACCTTGGGGCGATCACCTTTGCTACAGCTACCTCGTATACTTGTGAGTGACGCTTTGTGGTAGAGTTAATTTGAGCGCAACAAGTTTTTGGCGCCGTTGCCGGGGAAGCTAATTGGCATAATTGTTTATTTAAAAAAAATAAATAAAAAAAAATATTTCAGATTATTTTCATTGTTTTTCATTTTATTTTATTTGTCTTTTGCTTTTGATATTTCTTTTTCTAGAAATTTTTGTTTATGCAAGGCAGGAGATCACTCGAAGGAGAGCTACATCCATTCATTCCAGAAATTCAAAGAGTGAAAAGGAGCAGAGAAGAGTTTGAGCTCTACACCGGATTTGATACTTCAGAGGAGGACATTTCGGATTTTGAGTCAAAATCTGAAAAATCTGTAAAGATGGCTGAAGAAAGGCAAAGAACCATGAGAGATTTTGCTAGACCTGTCATTGGAACTTCCACTTCTTGCATAAGACTGACAGAAGCAGCAAGGAACTATGAGTTGAAGAACATTCATTACAACATGCTGCCATCATTCTATGGAGTTCCAAATGAAGATCCTTTGAATTTTATTCGGGATTTCTACTCCACCCTCAACACTTTTCCTTTGGGAGGACTAACAGAAGATCAGTTGAGGATGAGATGTTTCCCTTATACTTTGAAGGATAGGGCAAAGAGTTGGCTCATGATGTTGCCTGAAAATTCACTGACAACTTGGGAGCAAGTTTATAACAAGTTCATGGGCAAGTTCTATTCACACCAAAAGACAGCTGAGTTGAGAGGGAAGATTGCTACATTCTCTCAATTAGAAGGAGAGCCATTTCATGAGGCTTGGGATAGATTCAAGATGTTATTGATCCAGTGTCCACATCATCACTACCCACTTCAACTCCTTAATCAGTTTTTCTATGATGGTCTCACCCAGCAATTTCAGAACACAGTTGATAATGCAGCTGGGGGAGCCATGGGAGAAAAGACAGCTGATGAGACTTATGAGATCTTTGAGATGTTGGGAGCTAATTCTCAACAAAAGAGTGTAAGGGGAAGAAGCAAGGGGGTGAATCAACTGGAAGCCAATACTGAAATGGTTAGTCAAATAGCTGAGTTGACAAGGCAGGTTCAGATGCTAAACATGAAGAACAATATTTCTTCATCTACTCAAGAAGTGTGTGGAATCTGTGGGACATTTGGGCATGGAGCAAATATATGTCCCTCTGCATATGAGTCTTTTGGGAATGAAGCTGAGCAAGTTAATGCTATGGGGGGATTTCAACCAAGAGCCAGGAATGATCCTTACTCCAACACTTACAATCCTGGTTGGAGGAGTCACCCCAATTTTTCCTGGATAACAAATAATGCTCAACAGCCTTTCCATTTGCTCTAGAGACAGAACCAACAGCAGGGCCAATCCTCAAATCAAGGTCAGCCTAAAAGAGAGAGTTTGGAGGAAAGTTTACAAGCTTTCATCAAAGTCAGTGCTCAAAACCAAGAGATGAACAACAAGAGACTGGATTCCTTAGAAGCATCTTTTAAGAAGGTGGAGACCCAAGTGGGGCAACTTGCACAACAGATGCAGATTCAACAAAAGGGGAAGTTCCCAAGTCAACCTGAGCAGGCACAAGCAGTGACTGTTCTTAGGATTGGCAAGGTAATTAATAATAATGTTGAAAATAACTCTGTGAATGCAGGTGAGCAAGAAAAGAAAAAGGAAGGAGAATTAGAGAACAAAGGTGCTAAAGAAGGATCAATGGAGAAGTCCCCTACACCAGATTTGCACAAGGCAAGCAATCCATACCGGCCACCTATACCATTCCCTAGCAGGTTGAAGGATGATAAAAAAGATAAGCAGTTTTCAGATATCTTCAACATGCTATCTAAGGTAAATATTAACTTACCCTTACTTGAACCAATTAAGAACATGCCGGCTTATGCTAAATTCTTCAAAGAACTGAATACCAAGAAAAAGAGGTATGAGCCGAATGAAAAGGTGATATTTCTGAGGTAGCTAGTGCTGTTTTGCAGCATAAACTACCTCCTAAGCTAAAGGATCCTGGAAGCTTTATTATTCAAATTACTATGGGGAATGGAAAAGGTACTGAGGGCATGTGTGATTTAGGAGCTAGTGTGAATTTAATGCCTTATTCTGTTTATCTTGATTTTGGAATTAGGGGAACTTAAACCAACAAAAATGGTGTTGCAATTAGCTGATAGATCTCTTAGATTCCCGAAAGGGGTTATAGAAGATGTGTTAGTTAAAGTTGGTGGTTTGATAGTACCTGTTGATTTCATTGTTCTTGACATGGAAGTAGGTAATTCTTCACCATCTGCACACACCATTCTGCTGGGTAGGCCTTTTATGGCAACTACCAACACTTTGATAGATGTTAAGAATGGAAAATTATCAATGACTGTTTTGGGACAAACTGTAGAATTTTCTATTTTTAACACTTCTCCTATTCCTACAACTGCTTTATATGAGGATTGTTCTTTCATTGATTGTGTTGATGCAGTTGTTTCAGATGTTTTCTTGCAGACATGTTCCTCTGATAAATTGGAGCTGGCATTGACTTTGGATAGTGATTTGGAAATTTTTGATGCAGAAATAGCCAGTTGTCTTGAGACCTTAGGAAGTGCTGAAGTAGAGGAACTTAAGGAGGACCCAGTTTGTGTGCTTCCCACCATTCAAAAAGAAGAGAAGAACCCCTCACTAGAGTTAGAGCTGAAAGAATTGCCTAAGAACCTGAAATATGTGTTTTTACGAGATCACAACACTTTACCTGTAATAATATCTAGTGAACTTAGTGAAGGGGAGGAGATGAGGATGGTGAGTGAGCTTAAAAGATTAAAGAGAGCAATAGGCTGGGGATTGAGTGACATCAAGGGTATTAGCCCTTCTATGTGCATGCATAGAATCACTTTAGAAGAGGGAGCTAAACCTGTGAGGGAGACCCAAAGGCGACTTAACCCAAATATGAGTGAAGTGGTTAAGAAAGAAGTGCTCAAATTACTGGATGAAGGAGTAATATATCCAATTGCTAATAGTGAGTGGGTGAGCCCAGTACATGTAGTTCCTAAGAAATCTGGAATCACTGTGGTGAAAAATGAGAATAATGAATTGGTTCCTACTAGGACTACTACTGGGTGGAGAATGTGCATTGATTATAGGAAGTTGAACAATGCTACAAAGAAAGATCATTTTCCTCTTCCTTTTATTGATCAGATGTTAGATAAACTTTCTGGGCACTCACATTATTGTTTTCTGGATGGCTTTTCAGGTTACTATCAGGTGCCAATAGCTCCAGAGGATCAGTCAAAGACAACCTTTACTTGCCCTTTTGGGACTTATGCATTTCGACATATGCCCTTTGGCTTGTGCAATGCACCTGCAACTTTTCAGAGATGCATGATGTCTGTCTTCTCAGATATGATCGACGATTTTATTGAGGTATTTATGGATGATTTTTCTGTTTTTGGTAATTCTTTTGATAATTGCCTCGATAAACTTGTTCGTGTGCTTGAGAGATGCATTGAATGTAACCTCACTTTAAGTTGGGAAAAGAGTCATTTTATGGTTACTCAGGGCATTGTCTTAGGTCATGTGGTGTCAAGTAAAGGGATTGAGGTGGATACGGCTAAAATTGAATTGATTGCTAAGTTACCCCCACCTACCTCTGTTAAGGGAATAAGAAGTTTTCTAGGGCATGCAGGATTTTACAGGAGGTTTATTAAGGATTTTTCCAAAATAAGCCAACCATTGTGCCATTTGTTGGGAAAAGATGTTCCATTTGAATTTACAGCACAATGCATGCAAGCTTTTAATTCCCTTAAAGAAAAATTGACTAGTGCACCAGTAATTGTATCTCATGTCTGGTCTTTACCTTTTGAAATCATGTGTGATGCCTCTAATCATGCAGTAGGAGCTGTTCTTGGGCAAAGGGTTGATAAATACTTAAGAGTAATATATTATGCTAGTTTAACCCTGAATAGTGCACAAATGAACTACACCACAACTGAGAAGGAAATGTTAGCTGTTGTTTTTGCTTTAGACAAATTTAGAGCTTATTTAATTGGGTCAAAAATTATTGTGCATTCTGACCATGCAGCTCTTAAATATCTTTTAACAAAACAGCATGCTAAACCGCGCTTAATTAGATGGGTGTTGTTATTGCAAGAGTTTGATTTCCAAATCAAGGATACTAAGGGTAGTGAGAATGTTGTTGCTGATCATTTATCCAGATTACCCTTCTTTAGTGAAAACCTTGCATCTGATAGCATTCATAAAAATTTAGAGGTATTTCCTGATGAGCATTTGTTTGTGGTAATTAATGCACCTTGGTTTGCAGATATTGCTAACCATCTTGCCTGTGGTATTTTGCGATCTAACATGTCCTTTCAGGAAAAGAAAAGGTTTCTACACTTGAGTAAGTTTTATTTTTGGGATGAACCTTATCTATTCCGGATATGCAAAGATGAGATAGTTCGTAGGTGTGTATCTGAGGAAGAACAACTGAGTGTTCTTCAATTTTGTCATGACCTTCACTGTGGGGGTCATTTTGGAGGAAGAAAGACTGCAGAAAAGGTGCTTCAAAGTGGTTTTTATTGGCCTACTTTATTTAAAGATGCTCAAGACTATTGTAAGCACTGTGATCGTTGCCAAAGAGTAGGTAACATTGGGAGGAGGAATGAAATGCCCCTTCAGTCATATATTGTTGTTGAACTGTTTGATGTGTGGTGAATAGACTTCATGGGTCCTTTCCCCAAGTCCTTTGGTTATGAATACATTTTAGTTGCTGTTGATTATGTTTCCAAATGGGTGGAGGCAATCCCCACCTGTACTAATGATGCTAATATTGTTGTTAAATTTGTGAAGGAAAACATTCTTAGCAGGTTTGGCACACCAAGGGTGATAGTCAGTGATGGGGGGAGTCATTTTTGCAACAGGCTTTTTGAGAAGTTAATGCACAAATCTGGCGTGAAGCACAAGGTGTCAACTCCATACCATCCACAGACTTCTAGGCAAGTGGAAACATCGAACAAGCAGCTAAAAGGAATTCTGGAGAAAACAGTCAACACATTCAGGAAGGATTGGGCAAACAGATTGCACGATGCACTATGGGCATATCGGACTGCTTTCAAAACTCCTCTAGGTATGAGTCCATATCGATTGGTGTTTGGAAAAGCTTGTCACTTACCAGTGGAGTTGGAGCACAGAGCATATTGGGCAATCAAGACTCTGAATTTGGACTTGGACAAAGCAAAGAGAGAAAGATTTTTGCAAATTTTAGAATTAGATGAGTTGAGGAATGAGGCTTATGAGAGCTCGAGAATTTACAAGGATCGCACTAAAGCACTTCATGACAGAATTATAGTGCGAAAGACATTGAGTCCAGGTATGAAGGTTTTACTTTTTAACTCACGACTCCGTCTTTTTCTAGGTAAACTCAAGTCTCGATGGAGTGGTCCTTTTGAGATAACTCAGGTATATCCTTCTGGTGCAATTGAATTACTTAACTCTAGAACAGGTGAGACTTTCAAAGTGAATGGACAGAGAGTTAAGCCATACAATGAAGGATTTCAGGAAGTGAGGGTCATTGACAGTACTTTTATTCATGATCCCTAGGCCTTGCATGATGTCCAGCTATATGACATTAAAGAAGCGCTAAATGGGAGGCAACCCATAGGTTTGCATTTATTTTTCGTAGTTGTAATTTTAAATTTAGCGAGTATTGATTTTATGTTCGGTTTAAATAAATGGACTGTGCTTTGATCAGTTTTTCTTTACTTTGTGTTTCAGGGTGTTTAACGAAGAAGGGTTGCAAAATCATTGAAAAAAAAAGTGTTTAAAGTTAATAAAAGGCAGTAGGTGACACGGCCAAAGGACTTGGCCGTGTCCCTTGGCCGTGTCACACACTGGACACGGCCAAAACTTCTTCAAAAATTTGAACGATTTTGCAATGTTGTACAGAATAGGACACACCCAGGGGACACGGCCAAGTCACCTGGCTGTGTCCCCCAAGATCATTAGACACGGCCGTGTGCTCTCTACTTGGCCGTGTCCCTCCACTTTCACACACCAACACGGCCAAGTCAACACACACATGGCCGTGTCACTCCAATTTTACACTTTTAAAAACCCGATCTAGCCCAGTTTCTTTTCATAAATCCCTAATTTCCTATTCTTCGTCTCTTTCATTCTCTCGCTCTCTGTAACACCAAAACCATAGCTTTTGATTTCAAAACTCCACCTCTTCCATTAAAACTTCAAATTACTTCAACAAAACTTGAGATAATCACCTAAAACTTCCTCTTTACTCGTATTATTTTGATTTAATTCAGTTTTGGGTGTTAATTTTTCAGATCTCAAGATGCCAAGAACTAAAACTGTCTCACACCGCAAGAAGAAGAAATCTAATATCGAAGGAGCTTCTTCCTCTTCCTCCACTTTATCTTTTAAGAGGGCAAGTCTTTTGGCTTGGGGTTTTTTCCCGACAAGGTATGTGAATGACAAATCTCTAGATGCTTTGCAAATTAGAACTGCTTTTTATAGATATGTGCAATATATTGGGTGGGAGACTTTTGTTTCATTGAGACCTTTGCAGTTTGAGGAGCTTACCCTAGAATTTTTGACAACTCTTAAGGTGGAAAGAGATGATAAGAAAATCTGTAGGAGACTGTTGTTTAAATTAATGGGTAGATTATTTGTGCTTACTATTGATCAGTTGAATGATATCTATGGTTTTCATCAGCATGGGGAAAGATCGATACCCAAAGATTTTAGACAACAATTTGCTTGGGGAGCCTTAGGCTCGGGTACTTATGTGGCCAAATCGGCCAAAGCATCTAAATTACGGAACCCTACTTTGAGATATTTGCACAGGTTTATGTCATGTGGGTTCTTTGCTCGGAAGGAGAGCCCGGGTGTGGTTGAGTCGAGTGAGCTATTTTTCTTGGATTGTGTTTTGAATGAAATGAATATTAGTGCCGGCTATTGGTTAGCCGATATTTTTGATATTGTAGCTAATAAAAGGAGGGGGGCTATTTGTGTTGGAGGATTGATCACTACATTAGCAGTAGCCCTTGTTGAGGATTTTGACCCGAGTACTACTCGGATGACTCGAATTTTGGGTAATGATTCCTTGGATTTAGCTACCCTTGAGAAGATGCACATGGTGGTGCATAGGAGAGGGACTTTTGTGATGCCTTCAGCTGAGCCTGAAGCACCGGGGGATAGGTAGAAGAGAGCCCGGGTTGAAGAGGAGTCAGACTCGGATTCTTTAGGTCTAAATGAGGATGCTCCGGTCTCGGAACATCAAGAGGTACTTCTGAGGATTGAGGCCCTGGAGGACCGTAACCATGCTGAGATCTTACAGCAGATGGAACAGATTAACAGTAACCTTGCGACGATCTTGAGTCTCCATCCCTCAGCTGCATCATCTTCCCGCCCACATTTTCCATAGATTTTCAGTCCTTGTTTTATTTTATTTAGTGTACTTTTGTTTTATTTTTCATTTTTGTTTTAATGTTAACTTTTTGTATTTGGATATTTTATTTTTATATTGTACTCTTATTTTTGAACTTTTGTGTTTGTTTTGCCTCACCAGGTAAGATGGAAGACAGGTTTTCCTTTGACTCTTTTTATTTATTATTCTTGTTTTACATTGAGGACAATGTAAATTTTAAGTGTGGGGTACTCTTTAAGCTTTCCTTTAATTCTTGTTTTGCTTATTGTGGTTGTTTTGTTTATCGTGTTTGTTGTGCATGGCATAATTGTTGAAAATTTATTGATCTTTTCTTTGATTCTAGCTTTGTAGTTGAGACTTTAGTATCAGCATAGATATTAGCAGTTGAATTCATTCAGGATCGATTTTCACATTCTGCAATTCATGACATATAAATCTTTGTGAACCCACCTGTTAAGTTTTGAGCCTTATGTTTGATATTATTTTTAGTTGATTTTCTTTTCTTAAGTGTGCACCTTCATGATTTTTGCATCTCTAGAGTTTGCTTTTGCATACTAATTGAACTCACATTATGATTTAATTTCAAGTTTTAAAGTGATGAAGGCAAATTAGGTTAGCCCTTTAGCTTAAAAAGACCTCCTTTAATATTGATTTCCTTAGTGAGCCAAGTTGAGCTTTTGACCTTTTCTTGTTTGATCAACACAATTCTCAACTTAACATGTCCTTATTTTCATCATACCTGCATTAAGGAATGGAGTTTTATGATATGACAATAGGGTGGTTTATTTCAAAGTGTGGGGTAAGCGATAAAAATTGTTTTTGGTATTGCTATTTGGGGTTGAAATGCATACTTAGCACATTGTATTAGATTACAAGTTAAGCTAGATGATCTATGCAATGATATATTTTGTATATATGTATTTTAAAAATAAAAAAAATATATGTTTATTATAAAAAAAATAAATAAATAATAAAAAAAAGAGAAAGAGAGAAAATAAAAGAAAAGTTATATATATACAAAATTCATATATGTTCTAGCATTGGTTATCAAAAGAGGAATGTTGACTCATGTATTTTTATGCAAGTATGTAAGATTATCAAGGGTTGGTGAGTATGCCATTTGAGGGAGCTATGTGTTTCTTAGCAAGAGTATTGTCTCATTTAGATACTCCATTCCTTGATGCTCCAGCTTAAATGTCTTTTCTCACACCTTTACCTTAGCCCCATTACATCCAAATGAAAGACCTTCAGATTATTTCTTGAGAAAATCAGTGAGGGAGATTGGATAATTAAGCAAGTATATGGCAGTATGCAGTCATGAGTGGTTTGAGTGATTAAGCTTTGAAATTGAGTGAAACACTTAGATGAGAGATAAGATTTGTATGTCTGAATTAATGAATGAGTTAAGAAAATCTTGATTGAAGGAAATTGCAATTATTTATGTCTGATGTCTTGAAGTATTTCATCTATATGCTGGAATTATAGTTAAGATTGTTTGAATTTTTAATTTATGCCATGTGAATTTGCTTGAGGACAAGCAAAGTTTTAAGTGTGGGGTAGTTGTTTTATTAGTTTTTGTTATAGTTTTGTGTCTTGTTTGTTATGTTAATTATTGTTTTATTTAGGTATTTTATTAGTTTTAATCGATTGTTTTGTGTTTTCTTTAATTGTGGTAGTTTTAGTGTTTATGTCGTTTTTGATCTAGTTTTTAGTATGTGTTTATGTTTTGATTGTTAATATTTATTTATTGCTTGTTTAAGTTTTGTTTGCAAGTTTTGTGTTAGGTTAAACAGGCAAGGAAACAAATGGAAGGAGAAAGGGGCAGTGGCTGACACAGGCAGAGGACACGGCCAAGTCATCTGGCCGTGTCCCATACCAAGTTAAAAAGAAGAACAAGTCCCAGTAGCAGACACATGCAAGGGACACGGCCAAGTCTCCTGGCCGTGTCCCTCCAAAGAAGCCCAACACGGCCAAGTCACCTTGACTTGGCCGTGTCTCACCAATTCCAAAGGGCAAAGAGAAGAAAATTCCACAGAGGCAGACACAGGCAAGGGACACGGCCAAGTCAAGCTCCACTTGGCCGTGTCACTCAACAAAGAAGAAAAGAAGATCAATAGCATTCAGTGGTGGACACATTCAAGGGACACGGCCAAGTCATCTGGCCGTGTCCCTCCCAAAGTCACTCACACAGCCAAGTCACATCTGACTTGGCCGTGTCCCTCATGAACAAAATGCGCACCGATTTTTAAAGCGGACGTTTTCGTATAAAAGAAAAGAGGGAAGTTAGGTTTGGGGGGTTGACGATTTGGAGAATTGTTTGAGCCGTCAGAGAGAGTGAAGTTAGGGTTTAGCTTTATTTTCTTGATTTTGATTTCACTTTTGATTACTTTAGCTTAGATTAGATTGTTCTAGCCATTGTTTCATCCTTCTTGCAAGATTCGAACAAGAGATTATTCAGAAGCTTCAAGGAGTTGTAACTTGGTTTTGTTCTTGAACTTATTCTCTTTATTTTTATTGAATGGATATTATTATGTCTATTCGATTTCTTTGAACATTAATGAGATGAATATGTTTGATTTCATTATGAACTAATTCGATCTAGTCTAGGGTTTGTATGGATTTGCTATGATTGTATGAATGGGTTATTCTCTTAACTAATGATTTCTTTAACCTTTATTGAATGAAATATTGTTAACATATAATTGATTGGCCACCAATTGTGTGTTTTAGGTATTAGATGATGGATTGAGAGATGAAGTCTAATGCTGGAACAATTCAATTAAGGACTTAGGTGAATTAGAGATATAACCTATTAAAAAGATTGTTTCAATTATAACAAGATTAGTTGTAAGAGGTTTGAATGCGAGAGCTTATTTCCTTGACTCAATTAATTAAGTTGTTTGAGATTTAATCTTAGAAATTAAATTAGTTAAGTGGAATAACCGTTCATACATACTAGTAGTAGAGAAGTGCAAACCCTAGACCCTTTTATCAAGTGAATCAAAACATCAGCTTTTGTTTATTTTTATCGTTTTCAACTTAAATCAATCTTCTTCATTACTTTGCAATTTAAATTTCTTTACTACTTGTTACTTTTAATTTGATAATCAATTACCCACTTTGGCTTCCTTGTGAGACGACCTTGGGGCGATCACCTTTGCTACAGCTACCTCGTATACTTGTGAGTGACGCTTTGTGGTAGAGTTAATTTGAGCGCAACAGCCAAGTACAGAACTTTTAAGAACCGAATGGTCTTTTCTTTTTCTTTGATTTTGATTGAATCTTTGGTTGTGTTGGGACCAATTCAAGTCAATCCGTCCTTATAAACCTAATGGAAGCCTTTTGTTGTCTTAGGTAAAAGAGAACTCAATTGGCTTTTTGAACCACTTTTTTAGGTTTTATCTTTCTTCCTTTTTCTTTTTTCTTTTTTTCTTTTGTTCTTCTTTTTTCTTTTCTTTTTCTTTTTTTTTTCTTCTTTTTTTTTGTTTTTTTAGCTCTAAAAAGAGTTGTCTTGGTTTGTACTAACTTCGGCTTCCAATAATGGATGAGTGGAGTGGCATAAATCTTCTTGAACAGGGATAAATCATTTGTTACTCTGATGTTGTCTTGATATATTGGAGATATTAAGAAAACTTCAACTACCCTTATGGTCTCGAGAACTTTAACTACCCTTATGGTCTTGAGAACTTCAACTATCTTCATGGTATTGAGAACTTTAACTATCTTCATGGTATTCATTTATTTCTTTGATCTTCTTGCCTCTTCATCTTAGTGATCATAAGACTTGTCAAAAGTATCACAACAACTCAGGGTAGGTTGTTGGGCTTATAAGTCAATGAAAAGAAAGCTAAAAAATTTTATGAAGGCTCAAAGGGACAACTATGGATTGATATTTAATAGGGTGGATACTAGTTGTTGGCTAACAAAACAATGCCTAGATCATTTCTCTCTTAAATAAGAAGAGTTCAATTTCGCCTCGAAAGTTTGTCAAAGCATGTTCTAAGACTGACTATGACCTAGACAAAGGTAATTATGCAGGAGCCCTCTCTAAGTAAGCATACACAACTCAATGCTATAGAGCAATTCTCTCACCTAGTAAAGTCATTCGAGTCATGATGCATAAATGTATTGATTCATGAATCATCAAGATAGATTCCTCATTGGTTAAGAACCAAAATGAGCAAAAACCAACAAAAATTTTGATGAAAGTAATTTATTCAAACAAATTTAAATTTGAAAAACACAATAGTTCCAAAATATTAAAGAAAGTAAAATTGAAAAGCAACATTCAAGCTAAGGAAAGTTTGTTGAGTTTAAGCTTTTTTTCCTTTCACATCTTCAATATTTCCATCTTGAAAGGATGATAAAACAAAATCTTCTTCCAACCCTTTTCCTACCATGAAGGTTGCTGGTGGTGGCATTGGTATTGGGCTTATCAGGCTCAGGCAACTTGCCATTTTCAATTAAATTCTGGATCTCATGCCTCAACTTCATGCAATTGTCTGTTTTGTGTACAGGCCTTTTATGGAATTGGTAAAATGTATAAGTATCAAAGTTAGGTGGAAGAGGATTAGGCAAAGGATGAGGAGTCACGGGTTGTAACAATCCCTTCTTTTATAGCTTATTGAGAACCCAAGACAGTGGCTTCCCTAATTCTAAAAATTGCCTCATTCCTCCTTGACTAGTGGCATTAACATCAGCTTCTTTTTGTGTGCTTTGATTGCCCGACTGGTAGTTCCCTTTCTCATTCCTTTTTATTGAAAAATGATTCTTCTCCCTTTCCCATTTTCAATTTGCAGGCCAGCTTGGAGAAGATCTTTGAAATCACGGATGAGTGTATGAGACATCTTTTCACGAAGACTAGGCAACACCCCTCTCATAATCATCCTTATTTGATCAGATTCATCAGGCCTTTTCTTGAGCAAAGCGGCCTTATTTCTCCACCTTTTCACATAGTCCACAAAATTCTCATTTGGCCTTTGTCCTAATGGACTTAACTTCCATTAAGGTAACTTCGAGCTCGACATTATACCCATATTGCTGAATGAAAGCCTTATACAACATGTCCCAATCTTTTTGAGTACTTTCCTCCAAGGTGTTGAACCAATTTTGGACAATAGGGTCCAATGAGAGCATGAAATATCTCAAAGTTTGAGCTTTAGTAGCTCAGGCAGACTGCATGGCAGTGATATACTGCTTCACATGGAAATGAGGATTTCCAGTACTATTGTATCTAGCAAAGGATGGCATCTTGAACTTGTGAGGAACTTCTTCATCTAGCTCAAATAATTTGTCGACTTCAGACATTTCTTCGATTTTCAGTTTCTTCTCAAATTTCTTTTCTAAATCAGCAATCAACTTTTCAACATTAGAAGCTTTGGTTTTCTCCATAGCTGATCTTTCGATAATTTTTGGTTCTTTCTTTTTGTCTTGAGCATCTTGGTAGTATTGAGCCCAATCATCATCGTCATCAATGATTACCTTTTCATCATCAAAAACTACTTCACCAACTTTAGTCTTCCCTTTGTCCTTTGGCTTCTTAGTGCTAGCAGATGCTTCAGCATGATTTTCTAAAATTGCAGCCAATTGGTTCTTCATGGTTTCAGCTAAGGCCTCTTTTATTTCTTCCATCTTGGCATTGAGGGCTTCATCCACCATTCTTTGAATTTGTTCGGCCTCCATTGCTTTTGGTGAAAAAGAGATTGAGTCATTGCTAGATTCTTCGTCTCCGGCGTAGGTCGGATTGTTTTAAGCTTTGGAACCATCATAATCCAGGGATGTGAGCCAGAAAGGATCAATGGTATGAAATGCAAATGTATGCATGTATGATGTATGCACAAACAACAAACAAGGACAAATAGGATGTTCCTTCCAACCTTATAACATCTACACACGAATGGCGAGTCTCTTTTCCTAGGTATATGGTTAACAAAATACTAACATGGGGTATCTTGTTTTCAAATAATTCCCTCGGACGTTTCAACCAATAGTTATATTTTAAAAAATGGAAATCAACTCATAATAATTTCCATTAATTGGGTTTTAATCCATTTAACCAAGTATAGCAGCTTTTATGCTATATTGGATTAAAACTAAATTAAGAGGTTTATTATAAATAGATTTCTCACTTGAAAAGAGTAACTAATGATTCATGCCAAAAACAAGCCCATGATTAAATACTCTTAGTATAAACCAGGCTCACAATTGATTTTTGGTATTTCATAATTGACCTAAATATTTTGCAAGCACTTTGTAAGAAAAGGATGAAAATAATTTTGTTTCTAAGCCAATTGTAAAAAGATTTTAGAAAAAATGGATTTTGGGTTTAGGTCATGTCTAAAGACCATTTTGAAAAGTTTTGAAAATAGCTTTAGTCTTTTGGACTTTTAAAGAAAATTTTATTTGAGCTTACAAATGTACTTGGGTCATATTAGAAAAATAACAAACCAAATAAGCCATGCTTTAAACCAAGATAAATTAACCATGGTCAAACAACATGCATTTGGGGTAAAAACCTAAGGAAAGTAACTAGGCCAATTACATGAGCTTTAGTCTTTGGGTAAAAAAGCTTAGGTTCCCATAGCAAGTATATACCAAATGGTACGAGGCTATGAGTGGTTATGCCATGCTCGATCTCCATACCTTGAGTGAAAGTATGGTATCCCTTACATAACATAATACGGGTAACACGGGCATCCTAACTAACGCACACTATACAATCTAATATGATGCAATGGATAATATCATTATAAAAAAGAACAGAATAATAAAAAGACCAATGAAATCAACTTCTCTTGTCCCAGTGGAGTCGCCACGGTGAGCGGGGAGTTTTTCCCCCACTCCCGGTGGAATGGTTCTTGCGACTTCGGCACTGTTTATGCTCGGGGCCTTAGAGAACACGGACCTAAGCCAGGAGAAAATTGAGTCACCACCCGAACGGGCTAGGAAAAAGAGAGGGGTGGATGACTTGATTCCTAAGGAATCCCTAACCCCCAAATGGGTTCGGAAAGTTGGGTACGTGTAGGGAAGGTGAGAAATGGCCCAGCACCCCCACAACGCCCGATTCATTAGAATCGGCCTCCTTTATAGGTCGTAATATTATAAAATTTTTAAATATAAAAATATTATCCATATTACACATAATAATTAAAATAAAGCATTGATATATTGAAAATCAAAATAATGTCCAAGTAAAACAAATAAATGGACACCCATCCAAAAATGGAAACATGCCCTTACATAATCCATGCCTAAATAGGACACCCACCGAAAGGTAGAAACATGTCCTTTACATTGGTTCTAAAATAAAAAAAACAATTTAAATTACATGATATTTAACCAATGAGGTACCCACTAAGTGGAAACATACCTCTTACAACATTTGGAAATCTAAATCAATTGATAAAAGTAAATAACCATTCATCATAAATAAATCATTCATCAAAGATATTAAACATCAATAGAACGTAAACATCCATCCATGATAAACTAAATAAACCAAGCATTGAACTTAAATAAATTAAAGCATATAAAATAAATCAAAGCATATAATGAACTACACAATCAAATCTAAGAATAAAGCAAGTAAAAAAATACAAATTAAGGCTGCTGTTTTTATTTAAGATTCTTTATTTAATGTTTAGGGTTTTAGAATTTATTGGTTTAAGCTACTGTAAGTTTTAAGGGAATTAAAATGGATTAATGTTTTATGATTTAAGTGATTAATAAAATTCTTTGATTAAACAAATTAGTGTTTGAGGAGTGAAATCATGAAATTAGGATTTGGATACTTTAAAACATTAGCTTTATGATTATTAGCTACTGAATTATTGTTTTTAGGATTACTGTGTTTGAATTTTAATATTTAGATTTATAAGGTTTTAAGGTTTAAAGATTAAAGGGTTAGGATTTAGGAAAACTAGGGTTTAAGGTTAACTAATTTGGGTTTGCTGTCTTGGTTTTGAAAGTTGAATTAGGACTTTTAGTGTTTCGGAGAATGTATTTGATTTTAGAGTTTGAGAAAACAATTTATAGTTTTATAAAGCTTTATGTGATTTTTAGAAGCTGTAAAGTGAGTTTGAGTTTGGATATTTAACAAAACATTTGGAATTTTGGAAAAGAATGAGAAGAAAACCAGTTTAGTGTTTTATGGTGTTTGTTGGAAATAAACAAAAATGATTTAAGGTTTACAAAAACAGAAAAGATATTTTTTAGGGTTTTTTGGAAATAAACAAAATCATTTAAGATTTATAAAAACAGAAGATACAATTTAGGGTTTTTGGGGATAAAAGGAATAGATTAGGTTTTTTGAGGATTTAGGGAAATAGAAGGATGCTTTTTAAGATTTAAGAACGATTTAAGATTTTGGAAAGTTGGAAAATAGATTAGGGCTTTGATATTTTGAAGAAACAGAAAAAGTAATTTAGGGTTATTGAAAATAGAGGACATGATTTAATGTTCTAAGGTTTAGAAAAAGTAAATTAGGGTTCTAAGGTTTTTAGAATCAAAAGAAAGAGTTTAATGATTCAAGCTACTGTAAAGAAAAAAGATTTAATATTCATTCCTTTGTTTGTTGGTTCCACCAAAAATTACTTCTTGGATGAATAAGATCAAAGGCAAGATGGTTGCCTTTGATGGATTGAATTGCTTGTTTGCTTCTTCTTCTCTAAAAAGTTCGATCGTTTTCCTGCCAAAAAGTTTTAAAGTCCGATCTCTTTTTCTAAGTTTTTCCTTCACTCGATTGTCCTCCCCCTTCCGTGTTGTTTTTAGTCCTTATTTATAGAAGATTTTTATGATTAATCTTAGTTGCTCACAGAATCTAATATTAATTAGGAAAAGGAAACCAAAACCAAATTGAATTTGATTTTAGAAAAAAAAATTACGTCGAAAAAATTTTGCTTTGGAAAAAAACTGATGCGGAAAAATTTCGCTGGCGAAAAAGTTGCTGTGGGAATTTGTGGGCTGCGGGGGTGAAATTGCCTGTGGGCCATTTCGTCCCAACTTTTCGGCGACCAATTTTTTCATCGCCAATTTTTCCGTCGCCGATTTTTATTTTTGTTTATTTATTTATTTATTATTATTTTATTTTTTATTGATTAAAAAAACTAAATACTAAAATAAATATTATTTAATTAAGATAAAAAAATTATTTTGGACTAATTAAAATATATTAGACCACATAGAAATTATTTTGGACTAAAATATATTGGACCGGACTGGGTCAAAAAATATTTTGGTCAAAAAATCGGCAGCAACTTGGGCTGTCGGGCCTGTGGGCTGTGCCGGCAGCAATTGCGCTGGCAAAAATGGGCGCAGCGGGCCAATTCGCCCCCATATGCCATCTGCGGCGAAATGGGACAGCCCAATTCACCCCCAGATGCCATTGGCTACGAAATTGGTGTCCCAATTCGATCCCAGATTATTTCTGCGGTGAAGCCCTGCCATGCGACGCTCGCCGATCCATCTGATTTTTTATTTTTTTTTATTTTTTTATTTTTATTACTATGAAATAATATTAGTATTTAAAATATTATTAAAATAAATAAAATACCACAAAAAATTATTTTAGACTATCGGATTTGAATGGGTCAAAAATTAAGGGTCTACAAGATGTCAATGCAACTTGTCAAGCAAATAGAATATAGTTTTTAGAGTTAGAAAAACCACTGTCTTTGGTTTTCAACAAGTTGTAGAAGAAAGGGTTGTTACAATCATTGGCTCCTCGATCCTTGCCGAATCCTTTACCTCCAAACTTTGATACCAAAGCTTTTTGTCAATTTCATCAGACATAAGGACATGAGATAGATAGATGTACTCGATTGAAGCATGAGATCCAAGATGTGATCAACAATGGTGTTGACTGAGCCTGAAAAATGCAACACCAAGAATAATCCTTTGCCTAAATTTAGAAGAGTGCCACCGCCAGTAACCTTTATGATAGAGGGAGGATTGAAGGAAAGTTCTATCTTATCAACTTTTCAAGGCGTAGATGGAGGAACTATGGATGAGGACGTGATGACCATTGCCCTTGATAAGTCTAAATAAATGAAGCATCTTCGACTTTAACTCAATAAAACTTCCCTTGGCTTATTTAGTTTTTATTTCATTTTATTTCATTGGTGTTTTCTGGAACAATTTTGTTTTTCAAATTAAGATTATTTGAATAAATTACTTTCATTAAATTTATTTTTATATTGGTCTTTGTTCATTTTGGTGCTCGACTAATGACAAGTCTAGCTTGATAATCATAAATTGGTATATTTATGCATTATAATTTAAATGACTCAACTAGGTGAGGGAATTGTTCTATAGCACTATGTTGTGTATACTTACTTAGAGAGGGCTCCTACATAATGACCATTGACTAGGTCCTAGTCAATCTTAGAGAGGGTTGACATTGCTGAACCCTAATTATATATTTAACAAAACCAAAACTACATCTATTTTTTCATCCTGTATCTAAATGAAATTGATTGTGATTATGCATAAATCCTGATAACATAATTTTATCCAACTCATTTTGTTCTAAAACCCTAGTTTTCAATAATTTAAAACATTAATATTATTTTCATAAACCCTAATTTTTTAAAACCCTAAAACCCCTAATTTCTATAAATATAAAACCTAGCTCACATAGATACCCTAATTCCCTAAGAAAACTATATCCTATAAACCATTTACCTTTCGGGGACACTGCCCTGATCTCTAGCAAGAGGCGCTGCCCCCTTGACCTCCACCATAAGCGCAACTTATGTCACCACGCACTATATTTCCTTAATGGGATAATATTAAGATTTGTTTGTTTATTTTCTTTTTAATCATTCAATTATTTTCATTTATGTTATATTATTTTTCCCTTGCTTTATTCTTTTCCTTAGATTTATATGTATTTTTAAAGGGAATTGTAAAAGGCATGTTTCCATCTAGTGTGGGTGCCTTGTTTATTTAGTTTATGTAATTGTAATGTATTTAAAGATTTTGGGACAATTGTAAGGGATATATTTTCACCTTTTGGTGGGAGTCCTATTTTATTTATTTTCTTTGTTAACATTTGAAGATTGTAAGGGAATGTTTCCATCTAAAGATGGGTACCTATGTTATTTTGTGATGTACCGTTTTATCCTATTTTATGAATGAATCCATTTTATTAATAATTGCATGTAGTATGGATAATATTATAATACTTAAGAATTCATTGATATTTTGACCTGAGAAGGAGGCCGATTCCAATGAACCGGGTGTTTTGGGGGGTGCTGGGTCACTTCTCACCTTCCTCATGCGTATCAAACTTTTCAAACCCAACAGGGGGTTGGGGATTCCTTAGCATTCAAGTTATTCGTCCCCTTTTTTTCCCAGCTATTTCGGGTTACTACTCTATTTTTTTCGAGTTTAGGCCCATGTTCTCTAAGACCCAGAGCCAAACAGTGCCGAAGTCGTAAGAACCATTCCACATGGGAGTGGGGGCGAACATCTCCGCTCATAGTACAATAACACACAATATACATGTATGCACCCCTGGCATAGCTGGTCTCGTGGCACACAACTTCCAAATTTTTCAGTCACAATCCTGGCCTCCCAGGTTTGAAACCCTCTTAGTTGCGGGATTCACGCAACTGCACTAAGCCATAGAGCTTAGTGATACAAGTTTTAAACAACACATATACATATATATATATATAAATACTTTCTCATGCTGTCATGTACTATAACACTATAATTACCATTTAATTATAACTCATTCATCATATATATATATCCAATTTCTCATCATATATTGCAATTTCCAGTATTACATAATGCACATTGTAACACATATTTATATAACATCTACCCACACACACACATTGGGCCAATAATCCATATACAATTATCAGGTCCATATATCACATCAATTTTATGACCCAACTCAACTAGGATCCATTTTCAAATTCAATCTCATGTCCTAGCTATGCTCAGGTCAAGACTTGGCTCTATCGGGTCTAACAACATATGCATTATTATCTCGACTGTCTTGAAAAGTAATTGTATAGGTCACAAACACATAGTGTCTTATCACACTTTGACATCACATTGTGTCATGTTTCACCATATTTACTCTTTTCTCACATCTTTTCATACTTTCCATATTCATAATGACTTTCCATATTTGCTTTCTTATTACTTATCACATTATACATTTCTTATCTTCTTACTCATCTTCAAATATATCTTATATATTATTTTTACATATAAACATATCAATAACCATTTTACAATGGCTCGCTTTACATATCACATTCAGTAATCAAACTTCTAATTGTACACTATTAATACTTATATCTCATCAAAAAATAAAAGTGTCATAACACGTTCTTAAATTTATAATGTGTTATGCCATATTCAATATTATTTAAATAATAATTATTATAAACTTGTACTAACCTTGTTTGCTTTCCAAATTCCCTTTAAAACCCTTTCCAAGTTAAAATCCTAAACTATACCAATTTAATCTACAAACATATAAATCTAATAACAAACATTATTATTCATTTAAAATCGCTTCTATGCCCGATGAATATTAAACTACCATTATTTATACAATTTCATCAAAATTCCATTACTCTTTTTATGAGTAGAAAAAACAAACAACAGTAGTTTCCAATAAGATGAAATGAGATGCTATTATTCTTCCGCTTATGAAAAAACTAGTGAAAAAGAAAGAACTGACTAGTATATGGACTCCTCTTCTTTTGACATCGGCTATGACCAAGGGCAGATATCTCTGTAACACTCTTATACTCTATATACGCATAATACCTATATAATTTATAAGTAAATACGCATTCAAAATCCAAGAATATCATTTCTAGTCATTCTAAAATTTCCATATTTATAAAAAAATATTTTAATCCTTAAAATGTACTTTAATACTAAATAAAATTTCTCGCTAGTAATTTAGTACAAAAAATACATGTTTTAAAGAAAAATTTCTAGGAAAATTTATCAAAGTTATGTCTATAATTTTAATATTCCAAAAAAAAATCAAAATACATAGCCTGCATAAAAAATCAACACTCCCAATAATAAAAATTTTACAAAATTCTCTGTCCATCACCATTCCTCCAAATGTATCAATAGTTAACCAAAACTCCATATTTTATAAATATACATATACACATATCATTTCCCAAGAGCATGTTTAAAATATGAAGGGTATGTTATATTATACAAAAATAAATGTGTACAGTAACACTAAATATACATGTATGCACCCCTGGCACAGTTGGTCTCGTGGTGCACAACTTCCAAATCTTTCAATCACAGTCCTAGCCTCTAGGGCCTGAAACCCTCTCACTTTTGCGATTCATACAACTGCGCTAAGTCATAAAGCTTAGTGGTACAAGTTTTAAACAACACATATGCATATGTACATTTAAATACTTTCTCATGTTGTCATGTACTATAATACTATAATTACCATTTAATTACCAATACTCCCTATACAATTATCAGGTCCATATATCACATCAATTTCATGACCCAGCTCTGCTAGGATCCATTTCCAAATTCAATATCATGTCCTAGCCATGTTCAGGTCAAGACTTGGCTTTGCTCGGGTCTAACAACATATGCATTATTATCTCAACTGTCTGGACAAGTAATTGTATAGGTCGCAGCTGAGCTATGACTACTCTCTTTGAAAGTACAAGATGAAGTTATATCTTGATAGTGGTCCTTCAAACTTGTTGAGCTATGTTGAAGAAGAGTGGAAGCCTCATACAAGAGTGGTTGATGGTGTAGAAGAAGAAATTCCATGGGAAGAGTGGAATAAAGAACAAACAAGAAGCAATAGAAGAGACAAAAAGGTTGCTTACATTGTCATAAGCTCATTAACAAAGGAAGAATATGGAAGAGTTCTTGGATGCCCAGATGCAAATAGCTTTTGAAAGACCTTGGAAAATTACCATGAAGGCTCCAATAAAGTAAAATCCATGAAGGTCCAAATGCTTGTACAGGAGTATGAGCTCTTCCAAATGAAGACCTTTGAAGATGTGATGGAGATGACCAACCAACTACTTGCCACTATCAATAATTTGAAGAAACTTGGCAAAGTCTACTCTTTGGAAGACATCAATTACAAAATCCTTAGAGCTATTTCAAAGAAGGACTTTGAATATAAGGTAGCCTCCATTGAGGAAGTACATGCTTTAAACAAGCTTCTAACGGATGTTCTCATTGGAAAGCTACTCACACATGAGATGGCAATGGAGATGCAATAAGAGAAGAAGATGATGCAAGCTCTTAAAGCCTCCACTGGATAGCAATATGAAAATTAGAGTACAATTGACTTTTCTAGTGAAGATATGGATGAGGAGTTGCTAATTGTCATAAGAAAGGAGAAGGCGATCATTTAAATAAGAAAGAAACCTCCTTCCACCTCATATTGCAACTCCCACTCCTACAAGAAAAAGAAATGGGGAACAATCAAGAAGAAGAATTTCAAAGCTTCAAGGGATGAAAGCTCCACCAATAATGATGATGATGATGAAGATGAGAAGTACATTCATCTTGCCCTAGTAGCTTTGGAGGTACCTCCAATTGACAAGGGAAAATGGCATGAAGATGGAGGAGGATAAGCACTCTATCAAATCAAGCTCAACAATGCCAAGGATAAGGCAATTGGCATTGGTATATTGGTAAAATTTCTTGCCTTTAATTTTTTTAATAAATTTATGATTTCATTTATATTTTTTATTTGAGTTTGGAATTTAAGTTAAAATTTTTTTAAGGTTGACTAAATCATTTGTCTTGCATTTTATTTTTTTTTTGAAAATTAAGTTAATCACTTTTTAATTACATTTAATTTTCTTTTTACATCCCTCTTAATTTGGATCCCACTAAAGGAAGAGAAACTTGGATATTTAGATAAATATGGATTTTAACTATTCTCAAGTTTTCATGTCTTGAGGGGGAGTTCTTTAGTTGAGGGGAGTATTGTTAAACAATTATAATTTTTAACATTTCATTTCGGCACTCTTAATTGATTTTGGTATTTTCCATCAATTGATTTTTTTTTTGGATTTGTGTTATTTTTAAAATTGTGACTTTTTATTTATGGTGATTGGCTATATACATTAACTTTTAATTATAGAATAAAGTTAATCACCAGCATTGATTTTGATCTTGTTTTTGTGTTTATAGTTTCTTTTTTTTTTCTTATATTCTCTTTTTAAAAATGCTTGATTGATTTTTATCTCTCCATCCTTTGAGCGGGGATTTTCGCCCTCACTCCTGGTGGAATGATTCCTGTAATTTTGGTACTGTTAGGCTTGAGACCTTAGAGAACATTGTCCTAAACTCTGAGAAATGGAGTCGTAACCTGGACAGGCCAGGAAAGAAACAGAAAGGGGGTAATGACTCAATTTCTACAGAATCCCCAACCCCCTTATTGGGTTCGAAAAATTGGTTATGCATGAGGAAGGTGAGAATGGCTTAACACACCTATAGTGTTGGTTCATTAGAACCGACCTCTTTTTCAATTCTAAATATAATAAGATTCTTAAATTATTATAATATTATTTATATTATGTACAATTAAAACAAAGAATACCATATTATTAATCAAAACACATCAAATAAAAAGTGACATCCACACGAGATGAAAATATGCCCTTACAAATGTCGAAATGTTCAAATAACAAATAAAATAGGACACCTATCATAAGGTAGAAATATGCCCTTTATAAAGTCCCAAAGTTCATAAAATGGATTACATAATTAAAAATAACTAAGGCACCCACAAGTGGAAACATGCCTTTTATATTGTCCTCAAAAATCAAGATAATAAGAAATTGCAATCCAGATAATAAAAAATGTTCATATACAAAGTCATTGAACAATAATAAATTAGGGCTTAAATAAAATTAAATCACAAAAAGTGCAATCTATAAACAAATCTTAATGTTAACCCCTTAATGAGCTATAGTGCACAACTCACACGGCAGTCTGGCTAGTCAGTTATGCAGCGTCCCTTGTGGGGGATAGAGGGCAGCGCCTCCAAAAGATAAATGATTTACAAAATAAGTTTTGTTGTTGAATTAGGGTTTTCAATATGCAATTTAGAGTTTTGTAAATAAAATTAAGTAAATTAGGGTTTTAGATAAAAGAATGCACAATTAAGATTTTGGAAATCAAAATAGGGTATTCGATTAGGGTTAGCTCAAATTAGATACTAAGGTTGTGATTTGTTGAATGGAATTTCTCAAAGCAAATTATACAGTGAAACATCACAGTGCACTTGATTCGTAAAACATAATGAATATGATTACTGTAAATTTAAATAAAATAATGAGATCATACCTACAATTGTAGGCTCCACCAAATTTAATCCGTTCAACCAAGCCTTGCTAGTGTTTAGATTGCTTCAATTGGTCTAGGTCAACTAAGGTTCTTGGCTACTGCCCAAATAGTCTGAAGATTATTTGTAAATTCTTGCAATGTTTAGCTACTGCCTACTCTCGCTTTGTTTTCTAGATTGCGGCTTTAATGGTTACTACTTTTGAGTCTCTCTATTTATTTTTGGTGGTTGTTGATCCCTTTCTTAATTGCTAAAGCTCTCATTTTTGTTTGATGATCTGGCTGCTGATTTCTTGTTACAAGTTTTGTATTTATATCAAAAATTAGGTTAAAATAAGATTATTAAACCTTAATATTAAAAATCACCCTTGCTTATCCGAGCACAATTAGAGTTTAAACCAAATTCAAATTGAATCTGGCTCGGATTAAAACTAAATTCAAGGTTCATATCGAATTTGGGACTCTAAATTCTATATGAGATAGGCTCATATCAAATTTGGTGTCCCAAATTCGATATGAACCTTACCTGAAGGCTTTATTTCTATATTGGCACACCAAATTTGATATGAGGTATGCCTCATATCAAATTTGGTGCACCAAATTACTCATATTTTGAATTTAGGCCACTAAATTCAATATTGTGAGCGGGGATTTTTTGCCCATACTCCTGGTGGAATGACTCTTGCGACTTTGGCACTATTAGACTCAGGACCTTAGAGAACACAAACCTAAACAAAAAAGAAAAATGGAGTTGCCACCCGGACGGGCCTAGAAAAAGAAAGTGGTCGATGACTCGATTCCTAAGGATTTCGCAACTCCTAATGGGTTCAGAAAGTTGGGTACGTGTGAGGAAGGCGAGAATGACCCAACACTCCCATAACACTTGGTTCATTGGAACCAGCCTCCTTTTCATATCTAAATATGATTAAGTTCTTTAACTTATTAAAAATATCATCCATACTACATGCATTTTATAATAAATAAACATTTATTGTATTAAAATCAAAGAAGCTCCAAACAAACAAACAAATAAAAATGGGCATCCATATAAAATGAAAATACATCCTTATAATAATATCCAATGTCTAAAATTAAATAAAATAGGACATCCACAAAAAGGTAGAAATGTGTCCTTTACATTGATCCCAAAGTCTTTAAATAAATTACAATTTAAACAATTAAGACACCCATTTAGTGTGGAAATATGTCTTTTACATCTTTAGAATAAGAATAATCAAATTAAAATAATTAACCAAATATAATTAAACCATTCAAACATTCATTATAATTAAAAGTAAATTATCCATTATAAATCAAATAAAATAAATCATTCATCATAAGTATATAACGATAAATTAAATAAAGGTTTTAATATTACATAAAGTATTAACTACACAAAATTAGAGTTTACATCTTAAGTTAGGGCTTATAGGATTTTAAACATAATTTTAGGATTTTAAATACAAAATTAGAGTTTTGAATGGAATACTAGGGTTTTGGTTTGAAAATTAGGGTTTTAGAGTTTTAATTTCGAATTTAGGGTTTTTGTTAAAAAATTAATGTTTTAGAGTTTTAATTTTGAATTTAGGGCTTTGGTTTGGAAATTAGGATTTTAGGGTTTTAACTTGGAAATTAGGGTTTTTAAATTTATAAAAATAATGGAATAATATACATATTGATGCTACTGTCTATATATATACATTGATGCAAACTATAATGAAATCTAGGGCTTTTATAAAAATAGGATTTGGATCCAAAGAGATTGAATTAAATCAAATTGTTAAAGTTTTGTACTAAATCACAACCAAACTTTATTTTTTTACAGGACTAAACAACTTCAATATATTGTTACTGGAATTAAATGAATAACTTCATGCTACTGGATTAAAACAACTATAAAACAATGAAAATATAAATGAAGTAAACATAGAATAGTGCACCTTCATTTACTGGCTCCACCGAATTGTATGTGATCCAAAACTCTTGCCTGCACTAGTATTAAGTCTCGGATGAGCAAAGTGAAGGTAATGCCCACTGCCTTCTTGTTGTGTGTTGATTGCTCGGTCTTAATTATTAAATTGTTCTTTATTATTGCTACTGTCCCCAATTACTGATTGTCTTGCTCCTTTCTAACTATGGTTGCTAGGTTTTCTTTAATAATAATTCTTGCTAATTATCACTGCCCCCTTGTAGACCCTTAATAAAAATGGGTTCTTGACCAGAGAATGATTTGGGTTCTGGATCCGAGATTGGATTGGGTTCTTGATTCTAGGCTAGATTTGGGTTTTGGACCCGGATTGAGTTTTGGACTCAAAACATAATTTGGGTTCTAGACTTGAAAATGGATTTGGGCTTTGAACCCGTGACTAAATTTAGGTTTTGGACCCAAGATTGGATTGGGTTTTGGACCCAAGGCTGGATTTGGATTTTGGACCCGGATTGAGTTCTAGGCTCGAAAATGATTTGGGTTCTAGACTCGAGCTGGATTGGGTTCTAGACCCAGATTGAGTTTTGGACTTGAAAATGTTTTTAGTTATGGACCTGAGTTAGTTTTGGTTCTAGACCCAAATTGGATTCAACTGACCTTCTACCAGTTGAGAGTTTTGGCTTTCTTTTAGCCATCAATTTTAGCTCTTCTAGTTGACTGACCTTCTATCAGTTGGGAGTTTTGGCTTTCTTCTTACCATTTGTTCAATCCTTTAATGGATTGATTTCAACTCTTCTATCTGGACTAACCTTCTGTCATTTGAGAGTATGGACTTTCTTCTAGCCACCTATTATTCCATTCTTTAATGGATTCTCCTGACATTTTTCCATTTGAGAGTTTGGCTTTTTGCTAGCCAGTTGTTTCATTCTTCAATGGATTGTAAGACCCTTCAAAATGGATCTTCATCTTTGGACATCGTGTCTTCACCCTTCCATATAGATCTTCATCCTTGGACATCAGGCCTTCACCCTTCAAAATGGATCTTCATCCTTGGCATCGTGTCTTCACTCTTCCAAATGGATCTTCAACCTTGGACATCAGGCCTTCACCCTTCAAAATGGATTTTCATCCTTCGACATTTGGCCTATATTAGCTTCATCTCTTCTAGTTGGACTTATCTTTTGTCTTTTTCATTTCATTCTTTGAGGTTCTTACTTTCTTCTTATTTTGTTATTTTTGTTCTTATTTTACAAAAAATTCAGCTATTTTGCAAAAAAAAAAATCAGCTATTTTTTAGTTAGCCCTTATATCATCTCTTTGGCCTCTGCGTGGAAAAATATTGGAAGTGACGATGAAAATATTTTGTACACGCATAAACTCAAAAATCAAAAGGAGAAACTTTGTCCCCTTTGTAGGCTCAAACTAATGATTTTTTTTCCATGCAGGCTCTGATTATTGTTTGTGTATTGTCTGGTTCCTTGTACAAGCATTCATCTCCATTTTTGTAAATTGACTGGATCTTCTTCAAACAATGGGCCTTTCATGCCCCTTAATTCCATATATGCTTTATGTTTGCTTTATGGAGTATCTGTTGTTCACTTTGACAATGAGTAGATAATGTAAGACAAAAAATGCAGTGTCAAATGCTTATGTATGCATGATATGCATGAATAATACTTACAATGGTTCTATTGACTCATAGACTAAGGTGATCAACTAAAGTGCTCCCATGGATTCTATCTAGATGTTCATTGAGGTCTTGCATTAGAATATCAGAAGACTTTACATCTATGACTTTTATCTTCTACATGTACAAAGTACAAGTAATGAGGGCCCCATCAAGGTAGAGACACAAGAGATATTAATTTTGTCAGTAACTTCTTCATGACATGACTGCGCAAGTTATCCTGCTTTTTTCAAATATACCCTCTAAGGTTTTACAATACAACATATTTTCCTAAACTTTAAGGCTTTGTATGACAAAAATATTTTTTTAAAAAAACAAATCTTAAAATCATATTTTGGTTTTGTCAAATCAGTGCCATTGTACCTCAGGACTCAACTTTTCTAAATCAATATATCTATAACATGACAACCCTAGTTACTATACTAAACTTGGGAATCATTTCCATTTGAGCAAGAACTGCTACACTTCAGATGGGCACATACACATTACTTGGCCAAAGGTCTCATTGAGTTTAAATATTGTCTATTTCATATGCATGCTTATTCAAACAATCTTCACTAATAGATTCTACCTACCAAGACAGATCAACAAATCTTTAATAGGCTTGAAATGGGGTCTATTAGAGACATGGGTTAAGCGGAGGCCATTTGTAAACTGGAGTTGATGTGACACTATAGATAAACCTTCACACTATAATCTTCTGGTTGGAATTGTATACTATTAGAGGTCCCATTTTCACCTTCTAGGCATCATTTTCTTTTGACTTCATGAAAATACAAAGCTTGAATATCCTTCCATCTTCTGGACAGAAATCTGGATTCGACCAATACTATCTTGATCTTTATATCACCCTTTTCTTCCTCTTTCTTTCTGTCCTTTTTCCTTTTTGAGTATCAAGCCTAAGACTTTTAATATTGCTGGCTTAGATCTATGTTGGATAAAGAGAAAGATGATCTTTCCCCTAATTCTCTAATTTTATTTGAATCTTTGGCTGGATTGGACCAATTCAAGTCAAAATATGGAAGTCTTCTGCTACTTTAGGTAAAAAGGACTCGTTTAGCTTTATGAATTGCCTTTTTTCTTTTTTTCTTTCTTTTTTCTTTTTTCTCTTCTTTTCTTTTTTTATTTCTTCTTCTTTTTCCTTGTTCTTTCCTTGTTCTTTTTTTTGTGGTCCCAACTCTAAAAGTGTTATCTTGTTTATAACGAACTGTATTTCTAATAATGGATGAATGGAGTGGCATAAGTCTACTTCACTATCTCTGTAGTCTTGACTATATATCCTTCTCTTTGATTTTCTTTCTCTTTTGTTCATTATTGATCATCAGACTTGCCATAAGTATCATAATAGTTTAGGATAGGTCATTGGGGTTTACAAGCAAACAAAAGCAAGCTAAAATCTTATGAAGGCTCAAAGGGAAAAACTAGGGATTGATGTTAACAAGGTGGATACTAGTTGTTGGATTATCAAACAATACCTAGATCATCTCTCCCTTAAATAAGCAGAGTTCAATTTTGCCTCGAAAGTTCATCAAGGCATACATAAATCTATGCAATAGAAAAATTTCCTCACCTAGTAAAGTCATTTGAATTATAATGCATATATATAGTAATTCATGAATATCTAGTTAGACTCATCATAGGTTGAGCACCAAAATGAAAAAAGACCAATATAAAAAATTTAATGAAAGGAATTTATTCAAATAATCTTAATTTGAAAAACATAATTGCTCCAGAAAATACTAAATAAAGAAAATGAAATGAAATCCAAACAACCTGAGGGAAGTTTTATTGAGTTGGAGTCGAAAATACTTCATATTTTTAGGCATATCAAGGGCAATGGTCATCACCTCCACATTTGCAGTTGGTCCAAGCTTGTATGTAGCACCTCCACTTTAGTCATTCCTCCATCTACATCTTGAAAAGTCGATAAGATAGAACTTTCCTTCAATCCTCCCTCTATCATTAAGGTCACTGGCAGTGGCATTCTTCAAAATTTAGGTAAAGGATTGCTCTTGGTATTGGGTTTATCAGACTCAGGTAACTTTCCACTACCAATCAAATCTTATATTTCATGTTTTAGTCACAAGAATTTATCTATCTCATAACCTTGTGTCTGATGAAATTGGCAAAAGGCTTTAGTATCAAAATTTGGTGGTAAAGTATTCAGCAAAGTTCGAGGAGCCAATAGCTGTAACAACCTTTTCTTCTGCAGATTGTTAAAAACCCAAGATAAAGTTTTTCCCAACTCTAAAAATTATCTTCTATTTTCTTGACTAGTTGCATTAACATTGACTTCCTTTTGTGCACTTTGATTGCCAGATTGATAATTCCTTTTTATAGAAAAATGGTTATTCTCTCTTTCCCATTCTTCTATTTGCAAGCTGGCTTGAAGAAGATCTTTGAAATCTCTAATAAAAGTGTGAGACATTTGTTCATGAAGATTAGGTAGCATACCTCTTACTATCATCCTAATCTGATTAGACTCATCTGGCCTCTTCTTAAGCAGTGCAGCCTTATTCCTCCACTTGTGCTCATTTTTCTTTTTCCTGATTACTTTTACCTCCATCATAGTCACTTCCAATTTAGCATTGTACCCATACTGCTGGATAAAGGCATTGTAAAACAAATCCCAGTTCTTTTGAGTACCTTCCTCCAAAATATTAAACCAATTCTGCACAATAAGGTCCAAAGAAAGCATAAAATACCATAGAGTTTGGGCTTTAGTAGCTCAAGCGAACTACATGGCAGTGATGTATAGCTTAACATGCAAGTGAGGATTCCCTATACCATTGTGCCAAGTGAAAGAAGGCATCTTGAACTTGTAAGGAACTTCTTAATCTTGCTTAAATAGCTTGTCCACTTCCGACACCTCTTCGGCCTTCAACTTCTCAAACTTTTTCTCTAAATCAGCAATCATCTTCTCCACATCTGATGTTTTAGTGTTCTCCATAGTTGATTTTTCCATAACCTTTGGCTCTTTCTTCTTATCTAGAGAATCTTAGAAGTATTGAGCCCAATCATCATCATCATCAACAACTACTTTGTCATCATCAAAGGGTACCTCGCCAACCTTATCATTTCCTTTGTCCTTCTACTTCTTAGTACAAGCATATGCCTCAACAGTGTTCCCCAAAAGTATAGCCAGTTGACTTTTCATGGTCTCAGCCAGGACCTCCTTTAGTTCTTCCATCTTGACATTGAGGGCATCATCCACCATATTTTGAATCTGTTCAGGGTCATTGCTTTTAATGAGAAGTTGACTGAGTCATTACTAAATTTTATGTCACCGACATAGGTTGGATTGTCATACGTTCTTGAATTACTGCACTCCAGGTCTGTGAGCCAAAAAGGATCAGTGACATGTAATGCAATGCATGTATGAATGTGTGTATGTATGCACAATCAAACAAAGAAAGATAATTAGGACATGCCTTCCAACCTTATATCATCCACACACGAATGGTGAGTCTCTTTTTCTAGGTATATGGTCAACAAAATACCAATATTGGATATCTTATTTTTGAAAAATTCACTCGAATGGTTTAACCAATAGTTTTATTTTCAAACATTACAAGTTAGTCCATGATAATTTCCATTAATTAAGTCTTAATCCATTGGGCCAACAAAAGGATAGCTTTTATGTTATATTTAGGATAAAAACAAAATTAAAGGGTCTATTATAAATATATTTTCTATTTGGAAAGGCAACTAATGATTAATGCCACAAATAAGCCCATGACTAACAAGTCTTGGTATAAATTAGGCCTACAATTGATTTTAACATTCCATAATTTACCTAACTAGTTGTAAGCCTGTTTAAAAAAAAGGTTTTAGTAACAAAAATCTGAACTTGGGTCATGAAGAGAAAAGCAGTTTTGAGCCATTTAAAAAAAGTTGTAATTTGAATGAAGTGAAAAATAGTTTTGCTTCAAAGCCCCTTGTAAAAATGTTTGTTTAAAAATGAATTTTGGGCTTTGTATTTTGGCCATAAAATGGAAAAAGATTTTTGACCATCTTAATAGTTTTTCATGTCCAAATACCATCTTAAAAGAGAGTTTAAAATTATTTTTGTCTTTCGGATTTAATGGAATAAAATCATTTTGTGCTTACATTATAATTAGGTCATATTAGAAAAGGAGCAAACACAATAGACCATAGTTCAAACCATGATTTATCAATCATAGTCAAACAACAAGCATTTGGGTAAAAACATAAGGAAAGTAACTAGGCCAATTACATAAGCTTTAGTCTTTAGGTTGAAAAGCTTAGGTTCTCAAAGCATGTATATACCGAAAGGTACGATGCTATGAGTGGTAATGTCATGCTTGATCTCCATATATTAAGTAAAATATGGTATCCCTCACAATGTATAACATGAATTACACATGCATCCTAACTCATACACACAATGCAATCTAAATGATGTAATGAACAATATCGTAATAAGAAAGAATAAAATAACATAATGACCAACATAATATAACTTCTTTTATCCCCAGTGGAGTCACCACTATGAGTGGGAATTTTTGTCCCCACTCCCATATGAAATGACTCTTGCGACTTCAACATTATTAGGCTCAGGGCCTTAGAGAACATGGGCCTAAACCCATAAAAAATAGAGTCCTCACCCGAACGGGCTGAAAAAAAGAAAGGGGCGGATGACTTGATTCCTAAGGAATCCCTAACCCCCTAATGAGTTTGGAAAGTTGGGTATGTATGGGAAAGGTGATAATGACCCAGCACCCCTATAACACCTGGTTCATTGGAACCGGCCTCCTTTTCAGGTATAAATCTTATTAAATTCTTTAACTTATTAAAATATCATCTATACTACTTGCAGTTTATAATAAATAAACATTTATTATATTAAAATCAATGAAGGTCCAAAAAAATAAAAATGGGCATCTATACAAAATGGAAACATTCCCTTAAAATAATGTCCAATGTCTAAAATGAAATAAAATAGGACACCCACCAAAAGGTGGAAACATGTCCTTTACATTGATCCCAAAGTCTTTAAATAAATTACAATCTAAATAAATATGACACCCATATAGTGTGGAAACATGTCTTTTACATACTTGGAATAAGAATAATCAAACTAAAACAATTAACCAAATACAATAAAACAATTAAAACATTCAGAATTATTAAAAGTAAATCATTATAGGATTTTAAACATAATTTTAGGTTTTAAGTAAAAAATTAGAGTTTTGAATGAAAAACTAGGGTTTTGGTTTGAAGATTAGGGTTTTAGAGTTTTAATTTGGAATTTAGGGTTTTAGTTTGAAAAATAAGGTTTTAGAGTTTTAATTTGGAATTTAGGGCTTTGGTTTAGAAATTAGAGTTTTAGGGTTTTAACATAGAAATTAGGATTTCTGAATTAATAAGAATAAACGGCAGAATATACATATTGATGCTACTATCTATATATATCCATTGATGCAAACTATAATCAAATCTAGGGTTTTTATAAAATTAGGGTTTGGATCCAAAGAGATTGAATTAAATCAAAATGTTAAAGTTTTGTACTAAATCACAACCAAACTTTATTTGCTACACAACTAAACAACAGTAATATATTGTTACTGGAATTAAATCAATAACTTCATGCTACTAGATTAAAACAATTGCAAAAAATTATAAACTTAAATGATGTAAACACAAAATAGCGAACCTTCATTTGTTGGCTCCACTGAATTGTATGCTGATCCAAAACTCCAATCTGTAAAAGTATTAAGTCTTGGTGAGCAAAGTGAAGGCAACGCCTATTGCCTTATTGTTTTGTGTTGATTGCTCGATCTTAATTGTTAAATTATTCTTTAGTATTGCTACCATCCACTTTTACCAATTGTCTCGCTCCTTTCTAATTGTGGTTGTTAGGTATTCTTTAATAATAATTCTTGCTAATTATCACTGACCCATTGTAGATCCTTAATTTTGGACCAAATCCAGTCTGACCCTAATGACAGGGAATTAGATCAAATCTAAAGGTTTAAACCAGTCTGGAATAATTTAATGAGCCTAAAATGGTCACGTACAATATTAAAATCTTAAGACAAAATAATAATAATATAATAATAAGAAAATTTATAATATTTATTTTATTAATTATAATAATAAAATATAAAAAATAAAATATCATAAAAAATAAAAGATATTATAAAATATTATAATGAAAAATATTAATTTAACCAATGACCCGATCAACCGATGAATGGGCAGGCCCGATTCACTACAAGTCTATGCCTGTGGTGAATTGGCATAGATAATTTGCCACTGACCACTAATTTGACCATGTATGTGTATTAGTCTCCTGATTCAGTGTGGATTTAGATTAGTGTTAGGGTTTGGCTTGTTTGCCTACAAATAAGAGAGTCTAAGACAGAATTAAGGGATGGCAATTTTAAATAAACAATTAGCAAGAACAAACAAAGCGTAATTAGAAGAAAGCAACCATTAGTAATTAATACGAATCAATAAGGAACATTTCATCAACCATTGAATCATCAAAGCATCAACATACCAAAGGTAGTAATCTCTGTCTTTATCTTTGCTCAGCCAGAAATTAGCAATTAGTGCAGGCAGTAGCTTGGATTAACATAATTTGATGGAGCCTTCAAACACAGGTTTTGTTCTTAAATTCAATCTGTTTTAATAATTACATGATGTCTTCATATTGTAACTCAATCTAACAAAAGTAAATTAAAATTGATCAATCGTAGTTTAGGTTAATCTAGTAGATAATAATTTTAATTCAACATGGTTTGGGTCTTTTTTACATGATTTAATGTGTTTAAAACATTATTTTATGCATTTTAAGCCCTATTCTATTGTTTAACATTAGATTGCATGTTTAATGTTTATTATTAAGCCAGAAGTCTAAACTGCAAACCTTAAACCTCAATTTCCAGAACCCTATTTATCTAAACCATAATTTGTACAAATATAAAACCCTAGTTTAGATAGAAACTCCCTTGACCCCGCCAACTAACTGGCCAGCGGGACTGCCATAGGCATGACTTGTGTCATCGCGCACTATGTTTCCTTAATGGGGGTAATATTAAGATATATTTGTTTAATTCCTTTTAACTATTTAATTATTTTTATATATGTTTTATTATTTTTTCCTTGATTTATTATTTTCCTTAGATTTATATGTGTTGTTTTTAATAGACTTGTAAATGACATATTTCCACCTTTTGGTGGGTGTTCTATTTATTTTGTTTTAGAGATTGGACATGATTGTAAGGGTATGTTTCCTTCTTGCATGGGTGCCCATTTATTGTTTTGTTTGAAATTATTTTGATTTTAATACAATGATAATTTATTTTATAATTGCATGTAGTATGGATGATTTTATAATATTTAAGAATTTAATAATATATAGACATGAAAAGGAGGCTGGTTCTAATGAACCGGGTACTGTAGGGGTGTTGGGTCATTCTCACCTTCCACATGCATATCCAACTTTACAAACCCATTAGGGGTTGGGGATTCCTTAGGAATCAAGTCTCCACCCTTTTCTTTTTCCTGGCCCGTCTGGGTGCTAACTCCATTTTCTCAGGGTTTAGGCATGTGTTCTCAAAGGCCCTGAGTCTAACAGTGCCGAAGTTACAAGAACCCCATCCGCTTCCACCCCTATTTAAATTGCTAATCCATGTATTTATAGAAGCTATTAGGTTAAAGTCGATTCCTAATCCCCACTTATATGAGTTTTAACTGAAGTCTAGCTTGATTAGGAAATTAAAATTACCGGCTAAAATTTCAGTCATGTTGATTTGGAATTTAGCACGTCCAAATCGACATGGAGGCTAATGTCTATTTTGGCATCCAAATCAACATGAGTAATGCTAATGTCAATTTAAACCCATCCCGACTCAAACTAGTCTAAAAATTTTTTTTCTTCGGACCGAACAAATTTAATTTGGGCTTTTATAAGTTTAACCAATTTAATTTCAAGTTTTTAAATTAGTTTTAGGTTCTTTAAAAATATAACAGACCAAGATAAGCTCCTTGAACTTAAGCCGGCCCAAATTTTAGGGTCTACAGATATGAGGTGCTCATATCTAATTTAGGCCAACTAATTGGACCTAATCAACTGTATCTTCTAAAATTGGTTAACTGGCAGTACCGAACAACCTTAATTGTGTTGGGCTTAATTAAATAAGATTAGCATTTATTTTTAAACTGAAATTGGTCCGACCCTATTAATCAAATTCCAGTTAGGCCGAAATTAAGAGTCTACACACCCTTCTTTTTATTTTTTACCCAAATACTTGTTGTTTGACTATGATTGATACATCTTGGCTTGAACCATAACTTATTTGGTTTGTTCTTTTTCTAATATGACCTAATTATGTTGTAAGCCCAAAATAATTTTTATTCTTTCAAGCCTAAATGACCAATATAAATTTTTCAAAATCTTGAAGATGGTCTTTGGACATAGAATATTTTAAAGATGGATTAACAATTTCACCTCATAGACCAAGCTCAAAGCCTAAAATTCATTTTTTCTAAAATCTTTTTACAATGGGCTTTGAAACAAAAACTATTCTTGCACTTTATCCAAATTAAAACTTTTTTCTTTAATGGGCTTACAACTAGTTAGGTCAATTATGAAATACTAAAAATTAAGTGTGGGCCTAATTTATGCCAAGACTTATTAATCATAGGCTTGTTTGTGGCATGAACCATTAGTTGCTTTTCCAAATGGGAAATCTATTTATGATAAACCTTTTAATTTAGTTTTAATCCAATATAGCATAAAAGATATCCTTTTATTGGTCCAATGGATTAAGACTTAATTAATAGAAATTATCATGGATTGACTTCTAAGTTTGAAAATATAACTATTAGTTAAATCGTTCGAGGGAATTTTTCAAAAATAAAATATCCCAAGTTGGTGTTTTGTTAACCATATACCTAAGAAAAGAGACTCGCCATTCACGTGTGAAAGTTACAAGGTTGGAAGGAAGGTCCTAATTATCCTTGTTTATCTGTTACTTATGCCTTGATGCATACATACATTCATGCATTGTGTTACATGGCATTAATCCTTTCTAGCTCACAGACCTGCAGTATAGCATTTCAGAAACATACGACAACCTGACCTATGTTAGTGACTAAGAGTTTAGTGAAGATATAGTTAATTTCACTCCCAAAGCAATGGATCTTGAGAAAATTCAGAAGATGGTAAATGATGCCCTCAACTCCAGAATGAAAGAATTAAAGGGGGCCCTAGCTGAGACTATGAGAAGCAACTACTCTCACTATTAGAGGACAAAATGTTCAAGCATATGCTAGTAATAAAAAGCAAAAGGATAAGCAAAAGGCTAAGATAGTCAAAGTTGCCTTTAATGAAGACAAAGAAGCTATGGACGATGATGATTAGGAATAGTACTTCCTAGATCAATAAGAGGACAAGAAAGAAAAAAGACTACAAAAAAGAAAGCTGAACCCTCCGATGTTAAGAAGGTGATTGCTGATCTAGAGAAGAAGTTTGAGAAGAAGCTAAAGGCCGAAGAAGTGTCAGAGATAGACAAATTATTTGAGCAAGATGAAGAAGTTCCTTACAAGTTAAAAATGCCTTCTTTCGCCAAGTACAATTGTACAAAAAATCCTTACTTGCATGTTAAGTAGTACATCATAGCTATGCAGTCTGCTAGAGCTACCAAAGGCTCAAACTCTAAGGTATTTCATGCTCTCATTGGATCTTGTTATGCAAAACCGGTTCAACATCTTATAGGAAAGTACCCAAAAGATTGGGATATATTGTACAAAGCCTTCATTTAGTAATATGGATAGAATGTTGAACTGGAAGTGACCCTAATGGAGATGGAAACTATCAGGCAGAAGTAGAACAAGAATTTTGTTGATTATGTGAAAAGGTGGAGAAGTAAAGCTGCTCTTCTCAAAAAGAGCCCCGATGAGTCTGACCAGATATGAATAATAGTGAGAGGTTACAAATCCTTATCAGAGATTACAAAGATCTTCTCCAAGTTGGCTTGCAAATAGAAGAGTGAGAATAGGAGAAGAATCACCTTTCTAGAAGGAGGAATGAAAGAGGGTACTACATATCTGGCAGTTAGAGTGCACAAAAAGAAATGGATGTTAATGCAACTACTGGACATGGAAAGAGAAGACAATTTTCAGATATGGGGAAACCTTAGTCTTGGGTTTTCAACAAGTTATAGAAAAAGGGTTATTACAACCGTTGTCTCCTCGACCGCTACATGATCCTCTGCTATCAAACTCTGATGCCAAGGCCTTGTGTCAATTCTATCAAATGCAAGGGCATGAGATAGATAAGTGTGCTCAATTAAGACATGAAATTCATGATCTTATTGATAGTGATAAGCTACCTGAGCTGGATAAACCTAATACCAAGAGCAATCATTTGCCTAAATTTGTAAGAGTGCCTCCACTAGTAACCTTTATGGTAGGAGGAGGATTGGAGGAAGATCTTGTCTTACCCTCCTTTTCAAGATGAGAGTATTGAAGATATAAAGTGAGAAGAGGCCCAACTCAATGAACCTCCCTTAGCTTGAATGTTGCTCATCATATTTAACTTTCTTCAGTATTTAATTGGAACAATTGTGTTTTTTAAATTAAAATTGTTTGAATAAATTACTTTTATTGAATTTATAATTTTTTTGGCTTTTGATATTATAGTGTTCAACCAATGACAAGTTTAGCCTAATCTATGCATTATTATTCGAATGACTTTACCTGGTGAGGGAATTATTCTATAGCATTAAACTGTGTATGCTTACTTAGAGAGGGCTCCTGCATAATTATATGTGTCTAGGTCCTAGTCAATCTTAGAATTTATTTTGATGAACTTTCGAGTTGAAATTGAACTCTACTTATTTAAGGGAGAGATGATCTAGGCATTGTTTGGTTGGCCAATAACTATTATCCACCCTATTAATATCAATCCCTATTTTGTCCTTTTGAGCCTTCATAAAATTTTAGCTTACTTTTCATTGGCTTGCAAACCCAATGACCTGTCCTGAGCTGTTGTTACACTGTTGACAAGTCTTATGATCACTAAGGAACAAAAGGGAAAGAAGATCAAAAGAAGGATATATAGTCAAGACTATAAAGTTATTTGAAGGACACATGAATTAGATCTAATATCACAGACTTATTGAGATAAATTCAGGACTAAAGTAGATTTATGCCACTTCACTCATCCATTATCAAAAATACAAGCTGGTACAAACAAGATAACTCTTTTAGTGCTAGAACCTAAAAAAAAAAAGAAACAAAAAAGAAACAAAAAAGAAAAAAGGGAAGTAAAAAATGAAAAGAAAATATAACCCAAAAAGACAGTTCAAAGAGCTAACCGAGTTATCTCTTACTCAAAGTAACAGAAGACTTCCACTTAGTTTACGAGGATAGTTTACTTGAATTGGTTCAACCTAATCAAAGACTCCTAAAATCAAAGAGATAGGAGAAAGGTCATCTAGCTCTTAAAAGTCCTGTACTTGACAGTCCTACAGGGAAGAAGGACAAAATGATAAAATGCTAAATGAAAAAAAATGAATGGAAAAAAAAAAGAAAAAAGAGAGATAGAGAGAAAAAGAAAAGAATGAGGGTTTCAAGCTTTTTCAAAGGCAAAGACTGTCTTGATCAAGATCTAGATTCATGTCAAGAAGATAGAAGAATGTTCAAAGCACTATCTTTTCATGCTTTTAACTGTCTAAGGTTCCAATAAGAAATTTATAGTGTGAAGGTTCGTCAGCAGTTTCACATCAGCTCCAATCTAAAATAGCCTTCGCTCAAACCATATCCCTTATAGACCCCATTTCGAGCCTATTAAAGACCTATTGATCTCTCTTGGTAGGTAGAGTCTATTAGTGGAGATAGGATGGATAAGCATGCATATGAGAGGGACAATATTTAAACTCAATGAGACCTTTGGCCAAGTAATGTGTATGTGCCTATCTAAAGTGCAATAGTTCTTGCTTAAATGGATATAATTCCAAAGTTTAGTATAGAAACTAGGGTTATGATGTTATAGATGTGTTAATTTGGAAAAATTGAGTCCTGAGGCACAATGACACTAATTTGTCTAACATTTGATTTGAAGGGAAAAAAAGAAAAACAGAAGAAAAAAATTATTTTCTTATTGCATAAACCTTCAAGTTAAGGGAAGTATGTTGCACCATCAAACCTTGAAAGACACATTGGGCAAAATAAATGATTATTGGCAAGGTTATGAAGAAGCTACCACTGACGTGTTGAATCATAGTTTGAAATGGATGTATCTCTGACTATGTTGTCAGGGCCCCACCACTCATATTTTCAACATCTTGAAAATAAAAGCCATAAATGTGAAATTTTTTGCCATTCCAATGCAACATCTGAACTAGCATCTTGAAGGAATCCATGGGAGCACTTCAGTTGATCACCTTAGTCTATAAGTCAATAGAACAACTGTAGGTAACATCCATACATATCATGCATACATAAGCATATCACTCTACATTTTTATCTTGTGTTATCTATTCTTTGTAAAAAGTAAATAGCAATACTCTATGAAGCAAATGTGAAGCACATATGGAATCAGGAGGCATGGAAGGACCATTGCTTGAGAAAGATCCAGTCACTTTGCAAAAATGGAGATGCATGCTTATGCAAGGAATGAGACAAAATGCAAACATCAATCAGAGTTTGCATGGAAAAGAATCATTTGTTTGAGCCTACACAGGGGGCAAACTTTCTCCTTTCAATTTTTGAGTTTATGCATGTACAAAATATTTTGAGACTCGCTTTCAATATTTTGCCACACAGGGGGCAAAGAGAGGATATAAGGTTCAACTAAAAAATAGTTGAATTTTTGGTAAAAGGAAGAACAAAAAGAACAAAACAAGAAGAAAGTAAGAACCCCAAAAGAATGAAAATGCAAAAGATAAAAGATCAGTCCAGCTACAAGAGCTGAAGCCAATATAGGACAAATGTCTAAGGATGAAGATCCATTTTTGAAGGGTAAAGACCCAATCTCTAAAGAATAAAGATCCATTTTTGAAGGGTAAAGACCAGATCTCCAAAGGATAAAGATCCATTTTTGAAGGATAAAGACTCAATCTATAAAGGATAAAGATCCATTTTTGAAGGATAAAGACTCGATCTCCAAAGGATAAAGATCAATTTTTGAATGGTAAAGACCCAACCTCCAAAGGATAAAGATCCATTTTTGAAGGGTAAAGACTGGATCTCAAAAGGATAAAGATCCATTTTTGAAGGGCAAAGACTGGATCTCAAAAGGATAAAGATCCATTTTTGGAGAGTAAAGACCCACAATCCATTAAAGAATGGAGCAACCAGTTAGAAGAAGGCCAGAATTCTCAAATAATAGAAGGTCAGTCAAATTCAGTCTCAAGTCGAGAACCAAAATTATTTTTTAGTCCAGAACTCATCTCGGGTCCAGAACCCAAACTATTTTTTAGTCCAAAACTCATCTCGAGTCCAAAATCCAAACCAACCTTGGGTCCATAACCCATTTTATTTTTAAGTTCAGAACTCATCCCTAGTCCAGAACCCAAAATAAACTATGGTTCAGAACCGAAATCATTTTTTGAGCCCAGAACTCAATTCAGGTCCAGAACACAAACCAACTCAGGTCCAAAATCCAAAATCAATTTTTAGTCCAAAACTCGATTCAGGTCTAGAACACAAACCAACTCAGGCCTAGAACCCATTAAAATATCATGTTGCTTTTTGATCTCTTTTGTCAAAGTCCCAAATCGATCAAGCACGGGGCAAACTGTAGACACATAATTTTGGACCAAATCCAGTCTAACCCTAATTAAAGGGAGTTAGATCAAGTCTAAAGGTTTTAACTAGTCTAGAATAATTTTATGAGTCTAGAATGGTCGGGTACAATATTAAAATCTCAAGACAAAATAATATAATAATAAAAAAAAGATAACTTATAATGTTTATTTTATTAATTATAATAATACAATATAAAATACAATATAAAACAAAAAAATATAATAAAAAATATAAAATAATAAAATATAATAAAAATTTTAAAATAATAAAATATAAAATTTGACCAAAGACCCAACGAACCAACGAATCGGCAGGCCCGATTCACCACAGGGCTTGCCTATGGCGAATTGGGCATGCCAATTCTCCACAGGCCCTGCCAATACGCCATAAGCCCTGCCTAGGGTGAATTGGAATAGCCAATTACTACTGACCACTAATTTAACCCTATGTGCGTATTAATCTCCTAATTCAGTGTGGATTCAAATTAGTGTTACAGTTTGGCTTGTTTGCCTATAAATAAGAGAGTTTATGATAGAATTAAGGGACGGTAATTTTAATTAAGTAATTAGCAAGAACAAATAGAGAGTAATTAGAAGAAATAAACCATTAGCAATTAATACAAAGTAATAAGGAACATTTCATCAACAATTGAATTATCAAAGCATCAACACACCAAAGGCGGTAATCACTGTCTTTATCTTTGCTCGGAAAAAAAATTTGCAATTGGCACAGGCAGTAGCTTGGATCAATGTAATTTGGTGGAGCCTTCAAATGCAGGTTTTGTTCTTAAATTCAATACATTTTAATAATTACATTCTTCATATTGTAACTCAATCCAGCAAAAGTAAATTAAAATTGATCAGTTATAGTTTAGGTTAATTTAGTAGATAATAATTTTAATTCAACATGGTTCGGGTCTTTGTTACATGATTTAATTTTTTTAAAACATAATTTTATATATCTTAAGCCCTATTCTATTGTTTAACATTAGATTGCCGTTTAATGTTTATTATTATGCCAGAAGTCTAAACTGTATACCTTAAACCTCAATTTCTAGAACCCTAGTTCTCTAAACCTTAATTTGTATAAATATAAAACCCTATTTTAGATAGAAACCATAATTCCCCAACAAACCATACCATGTAAACTGTTCACCATTCGGAAGATCCGTAGGTGCGACTTGTGTCGTCACTCACTATATTTCCTTAATGGGGGTAATATTAAGATGTATTTGTTTATTTTCATTTTATTTATTCTTTTATTTTCATATATGTTATATTATTTTTTCCTTGCTTTATTCTTTTCCTTAGATTTATATTTATTTTTTTAATAGACTTGTAAAGGACATGTTTTCAACTTTTGGTGGGTGTTCTAATTCTTTTGCTTTAGACATTGGACATGATTATAAAGGTATGTTTCCATCTTTCATGGGTACCCATTTATTATTTTGTTTGAAATTATTTTGATTTCAATACAATAATGATTATAGACCCTTAAATTTGGATCAATTTAAATTTAAAAAGCTGAAGTTGGTCCATTATAAATTTAAATTTCTTAAAACTAATTTTGGAATTCAATTGGAGGTTATATCAAAATTGCAAAAGTTAGTACAAAAAAATTAATAATTTTTTATCGGTTCAAGACAGGTGGTTCAAATCAACATGTCTCATATTGACTTTGGCGTCCAAAATCGATATGAGGCTGCCTCATATCAATTTGAGCAGCCAAAATCAATATGAGGGAGAACTCATATCTATTTTAGCACCCAAAATCGATATGAGGCTCCTTTATATCGATTTGGGCAACCAAAATCGATATGAGGGAGGTCTCATATCAATTTTTAGCCCTGACTAATCCGAGTTCTAAATAATTTTGACCTAATCGATATGAGGGAGGTCTCATATCGATTTTAGCCTCCCAAATCGATATGAGGCTACCTCATATAGATTTGGGCAGCCCAAATCGATATGAGGGAGGCCTCATGTCAATTCCTCATATCGATTTTTAGCCCTGACTAATCTGAGTTCTAAACAATTTTGACCTAGCAATTTTATTTCCTTATTCATTTAAGATTTAGATTAGGGAGTTTAGGTTTAGGTTTAAGTGTTGGTTTCCCTATAAATATAGGATTAACATATAGAGATTCGATGAAATAGGAGACGACAAGTTTGATTAACAAATTGGCAGTAAAGAAAGGACAAAGTAGCATTTTTATTAAACCATAATCATCAAAAAGAAATTGAGTAACATCAAGAACATGACAATTGTCTCAGTCAGTTGTTTCCCTCCACCAATAACAAAGCTGATTTAGGTAGTGATAAATATCAAGTTTTAATCAACACATTCAAATTGGGGGAGCCTACGATGTAGGTACATCTTCATTAACTTATTCAGGTTAAATGTCCATTCCCCTTATTTTGTTGATTGAGCATACCGTTATTGCTTTAAACATAACTTTGGGAATCTCATTCAACAACTCTTAGCTTCAACATTTAATTTAATCTGAACCTTAAATCATAGAGTACAGTCTTAATCAAATAATTAAAGGTCCTGATTTCCACTTGTAAATGTCAATTAAGTTTTCCAAAGCCTTAAAGTCTTAATTTAAGTTTTCTATACTTTATAAAACCCTAATTTAAATTTTCCAAACCCCTAGCCTTCATTTAACCTAAAATCTCAAACTCTAATATATTAATATCCAATAAACTAATCCCTTAAAACCCTAGACACCAAAACCCTAAATTCTATTTCCATAAAAATAAAACCCTAATTGTATTTTTCTAAAATCTTAAAACATCAATCATATTTTCTTAAACCCAATTAAAAATCCTAGCTTGTAAATCTATTGTTTATATATGACACTTAAATGTAGGATTGATTACCAATGCATGTGTATCTATGATATGTCTTGATGGATGGTTTATTTGATCTATGATGAATGATTTATTTATGACGAATAGTTAATTACTTTTATTGGTTTATTTTGGTTTCAATAAATTGTAAGAGATATGTTTCCATGCTATGGGTACCTCATTTGTTGAGTATCATGTAATTTAATTTATTTTAAGTTTTAGATTAATGTAAAGGATATGTTTTCACCAATTTCTCAGTATCCTATTTTGTTTATTTTCTTTTGGATATCGAATAATTTTAAAAGCATGTTTCCATCTATGGATGGGTGCCTATTTATTTATTTTGTTTGAACTTCTTATGATTTTAATAAAGTGATTATTTATTCTTATGATTGCATGTAGTATGGATAATATCATATTAACTAATAATTTTATAATATTAAGACCTGAAAAGGAGGCCGGTTCCAACGAACTAGGCACTGTGGGGGTGTTGGGCCATTCTCACATTCCCTACGCGTACCTAACTTTCCAAAGTGAATAAGGGGTTGGGGATTCCTTAGGAATCGAGTCTTCCACCCCTTTTTTTTCCCTGGCCCGTCCGGGTGGCAACTCCATTTTCTCCTGGTTTAGGCCTGTGTTCTCTAAGGCCCTGAACCTAACAGTGTAGAAGTCGAAGTCACAAGAACCATTCCATATGGGAGTGGGGGACAAAAATCCATGTTCATAGTGATGACTTCACTGGGGATATGAGATGCTGATTCTGTTTGTCTTTATATTATTTTAGTCTTTCTTATTATGATATTGTCCATTGCATCATTTAGATTGCATTGTATGCGTGAGTTAGGACACCCATGTAACCGTGTTATGTTATGTGAGGGATACCATACTTTTACTCAAGGTATGGAGATCGAGCATGGCATAATCGCTCATAGCCTTATACCTTTTGTTATATACTTACTATAGGAACCGAAGCCTTTCAACCCAGAGACTAAAGCTCATGTAATTGGCCTAGTTACTTCCCTTAGGTTTTCACCTTAAATGCTTGTTGTTTGACTATGATTGATGTATCTTTGTTTGAACCATGGCTTATTTGGCTTGCTCTTTTTCTAACATGACCTACCTATGTTGTATGCTCATGATAATTTTTCTTTTAAATCTAAATGACCAAAACTATTTTCAAAATTTTCAAGAAGGTCTTTAGACATGAAAACCTTTCAAGATGGGTCAAAAATCTTCTTTCACCTTATGGCCCAAAACTTTCAAAACTCAAGGGCTTTGAAACAAAATTATTTGCTTCATCTAAAGATTACAAAAATAGCTTACAAATATTTAGGTCAATTATGAAAAACCAAAAATCAATTGTGAGCTTAGCCTATACTAAGAATTATTAATCTGGGCTTGTTTTTGGCATGAATCATTAGTTGCTTTTTCAAATGAGAAATCTATTTATAATAAACCTCTGAAATTAGTTTTAATCCAATATGGCATAAAAGCTATTTTAATTGATTGGATGGATTAAAGGCTAATTAATGGGAATTAATATGAACTAATTTCCATTTTTAAAAATATGACTATTGGTTAAAATCGTCCGAGAGAATTTTTCGAAAGCAAAATATCCCATGTTGATATTTTTGTTGACCATGTACCTAGGAGAAGAGACTCACCATTCATGTGTGGAAGTTATAAGCTTGGAAGGAATGTCCTAATTATCTTTGTTTGTTTGTTGTTTATGCTTACATCCATACAAGCATTGCATAACATATCATTGATCATTTCTGGCTCACAGACTTGGAATACAATAGTTCAAAAGTGTACAACAACCCAACCAATTAGCTTCTCAATGCCAAGATGGAAGAACTGGCTCATAGACCAATTAGCTTCTCACCAAGAGTAATGGATCCCAAATAAATTCAAAGAATGATAGATGATGCCCTTAATGCCAAGATGGAAGAACTGAAGGAGGCCCTAGCTGAGACCATGAAGAGCCAACTGGCTGCACTTTTGAGGAACATTGTTGAAGCATCCGCCAACACTAGAAGCCAAATGATAAAGGGAAGGCTAAGGTTGGCGAAGTAGCCTTTGATGATGACAAAGTAGTTGTTGATGGTGATGATGAATGGGCTCAATACTTTCAAGATTCTCAAGATAAAAAGAAGGAGCCAATGGTTGTTGAAAGATCACCCGTGGAAAATACTGAAACTTCATATGTTGAGAAGCTGATTGCTGATTTGGAAAAGAAATTTGAAAAGAAGTTGAAAGCTGATGAGACGTCAGAAATAGACAAGCTATTTGAACAAGATGAGGAGGTCCCTTATAAATTCAAGATACCTTCTTTCGCTAGATACAATGATACAAAAAATCATCACTTGTATGTTAAGTAGTACATCACTGTCATGTAGTCTGCCAGAGCTACTAAGGCTCAAACTCTAAGGTATTTCATGCTCTCATTGAATCATGTTGTGCAAAATTGGTTCAATACCTTGAAAGAAAGTACCAAAAGATATTGGGATACATTGTATAAGGCCTTCATCCAGTAGTATGGATACAATGTCGAGTCAGAAGTTACCTTGATGAAGGTAGAGACTATTAGGCAAAAATAAAATGAAAGTTTTATTGATTATATGGAGAGATGGAGAAATAAGTCGGCACTTCTCAAAAGGAGGCCTGATGTGTAACACCCCCATATCCAATGCACACACACTACAACCACAACAATGTAGCATAAGTGCACCAAACATAGGGATGCTACGGTTTTCTTAATATTCAAAACACTTTAAACTTGATACAATACCTTTATCATTATACATTATAGAAAAGTAAATCATTTACTGATAAAACAAAACATATTAGTTATATATATATATATACATTTAAATATTACACAGCGGAAGTTATAAAATATGTACATATTTACACATTAAACATTTCTTTACAAAATATACAGAAGTATACATGATTGGCAATTCTCTTCTGATCTTTAAGTTCCCAAAATCAACTCTTCAAGGTCTACTCTCACTTGGTCTTGATGAACTCTCGGGTTCAACTCTATCAACTCTATTACCTGCGCGATTAAACACTATCGCGCTAAGCCAACGGCTTAGTAAGATAAAACATGCTAATGGTATGCTTTAATGTAATGCAATGTCACATATGTTATTGATAAGATCAACATTATAAATATAAAGGTAACCACATAATTATGCATTTCACAAATCATAGTCATATGAGCATACCACATTTCAACATCTTTCCACATTCAACATTAATCAATCATACTCAATAACCAACATCTCATTTCATTAACTCATAACATTATTTAGGACATTCATATAACCTTGACACCTATGGGCCCAACAAGTATTTAATACGATATTCAGAGTTCAGAGTTACTGCTTTGGTTCATAGTCACAATAATCACGCCCGTAGGCAATGTATATACATGTATCTCTATCCATGGATAGTTAACAGACCCAGTCTCTTGGACCATCAACTCAACACATATGAGGAGATCCTCAACCCGGCAAGACTGTTACAAATCATATATCTCATATTCACAATTCTCATAGTGTAACAGACCCAGTCTCTTGGACCATCAACTCAACACATATGAGGAGATCCTCAACCCGGCAAGACTGTTACCTTTCATCATTTCTTAGGCATGCCACCCAAATCCAGAACTCTGAAACTGAATAACATATTAAACAAACAATTCATTTATTATATAGTTACCATTTCCATTCTCAAATTCTCATCACATTTAGGCAAACATGCCTTCTTTCTTTCAATATCATCATCATAGCCAATCACAATGGCATTGTCTCATATCATGTCTTATTTGAATTATCATTTCAATTTCAATGTATATTATTCATGAAACACATAACCATTCACAATGCATAACATAACATTGTTCAGTCTCAACAATGCAATTAGGGCAAAGAACAATTGATATGATTCATATGAATAGTACATTCTGGTTTTAGACTCCATTTTATCCTTATTTTGAAAAATTGTATAAAATAATCTACTTGACTAAAAATTCTAAAATTTTTACAGAATTTAGTTTTGTATCTTAAAATCATTCCTTTAAAATTTCAGATCAAACTGAACACAAAATCTTGGTCAAATAGTTCACCTAACCAGACTGCCCCAATTGCCCTGCATCCTGGCAGCAGTTCTGAACTTTGTGAATTCCATAAATCAAATTCAATCAACGTGGTTCCAAATTATTTTTCTCAAATACTAGACTCACTAAGAAACAACATATCCAAAATTCAATTGGATATGATTTTTCTACATTTTATTAAAAATCCCGAAATATAGCTGTCTCAGTTAAGGTACCTGCTGGAACAGGTCTAATAAAAATAATCTTTCTAAACTCATAACCATTCCAAAATCGAATCAACATATTTTTCAGTCATTCTAGACTCATAGAGGCACAACATATCAAAAATTCACTTCAAAAACATTTTTCTATAATTAATTAAAAATCATACAAGTCACAGCCTTTACTAATTGTAAAACAGAAAGAAATTTCACTAAACACAACTCTTACTCAACACAATCACTTCCAACACCTTCACCAACTCAACTTCTCATCTATCAAGCAAAATCAATACTTAAAATCACACCCTAAGCAACTTAATCATACCATCATCAAATCACAACTCAACTCAAGCATAACTTCAAAAATAACAAGGGTAAACAAGAGAAAACTTACCAAATAATGAAATTCCTTGAAACTCCAACTTGTAACTTTGAAAACTTCCTTCACTTTGAGCTTGAAATCATTAAAACCATCACTTGTTCTCTTGCTCTCTTGTCTCTTTGGTGAGCCGGCCACACAACAACAAGAAGAAGAAGAAATGATGAAGAAACACAAAGTCAATAGGCATTAAATACCCATCCAAAAGAAAATTACTATAATACCCTCATCCATTTAACTAAGCTTTTGTCATATCTATACCCATTTAAGTAATTTCACAACCAACACAAAAATATCCTCTTTCCTTGACTTTCCATTTTGACCACTTTATTTGTTATATATATGACCATATGAGCAACATATACAATTATCTCTAAACCCTCTTTTCTTTCCCAACCACCATACAAAAACATTCTCTTCCAATTTCTTATCAACTTATCATATATACATAATTCAAGTGCAACAACAATAACACCAAGACTACTAGGGCATAATTAGGGATATTACAATTCTCCCCCTCTAGAAAGAAATTTCGTCCTCGAAATTACCTGAAATTAACTCTGAAATAACTGAGGATACTGGTCTCGCATGGTATGCTCACTTTCCCAAGTTGCTTCCTCTCTTGCATGATTCTTCCACAGAACTTTTACCAAAGGCACATTCTTATTTCTTAACTCTTTTACATCACGTGCCAAGATAGCAACTGGTTCCTCTTCAAATGTCAAGTCTGGGCTCACTTCAATAGATTCAAATGGCAACACATGAGATGGATCCGACCTATATCTCCTCAACATAGAAACATGGAATACATTATGAATACGATCCAACTCAGGTGGCAAAGCAAGTCGATACGCCACTGGCCCAACTCTTTCTAACACTTCATACGGCCCAATGAAACGAGGACTCAATTTTCCTTTCCGACCGAACCTCAAAATCTTCTTCCAAGGAGACACTTTCAGAAATACCTTATCTCCAACATCAAACTCTATATCTCTCCTTTTCAGATCTGCATAAGACTTCTGTCGGTCTGAAGCTGCTTTTAACCTGCCTCGAATCAACTTCACTTTTTCTTCAGTTTCTTGAATCAAATCAGGACCAACCAACTTATTATCTCCAAGCTCATTCCAACAAAGAGGTGTCCTACACCGTCTGCCATACAATGCTTCAAACGGTGCCATACCAATGCTGGATTGGTGACTGTTGTTGTAAGCAAACTCCACAAGAGGTAAAAACCTATCCCAACTTCCAGAGAAATCGATGACACAGCTTCTCAACATGTCCTCAATAATCTGTATCACCCTCTCTGACTGTCCATCAGTCTGTGGATGAAAAGCAGTGCTGAAGTGCAGTCGAGAACCCAAAGCATTATGCAAACTCTTCCAAAATCTGGAAGTAAACCTGGGATCTCGATCAGACACTAAAGAAGTTGGAACACCATGCAGTTTCACAATCTCATGGATATACAGCTCAGCCAATCTCTCCAAAGAGTAATCCATTCGAACCGGAAGAAAATGAGCTGTCTTAGTCAATCTATCCACAATCACCCATATGGCATCATGCTTCTTTTGTGTCAATGGCAAACCAGACACAAAATCCATTGTCACTCTTTCCCACTTCCATTCTGGCACTGACAATGGTTGAAGCAACCCGGTTGGAACTTGATGCTCTGCTTTAACCTTCTGACAGGTGAGACATTTCGATACAAACTCAGCAATGTCTCTCTTCAAACCAATCCACCAATAATGCTGTCTCAAATCATGATACATCTTCGTATTACCCGGATGCATGGCAAACATTGACTGATGAGCTTCTTCCAAAATGACCCTTTTCAAATCAGCATCATCGGGTACACACAATCGGTTTTTAAACCATAGGCTCCCATCACTTTTTACAACAAAATCTCTAGTCTTCCCATTCTTGCAATCTGAAATAATCTTCTGAATCTTCATATCAATCAACTGAGCCTCTTTGATCTGATCTAACAAAACTGGTTTCAAAAGCAACTGTGCCAACAATGCACCATCGTCACAAACTACAAAACTGGCATGCAATGCTCTCAACTCAACAAGCAACGAGAGCGAGTAGACTGTTAAACCAGCTAAAGACTTCCGACTCAAGGCATCAGCAACAACATTTGCTTTACCTGGATGATAGTCAATCAAGAAGTCGTAGTCTTTAATCAATTCTAACCACCTCCTCTGACGAAGATTGAGTTCTTTCTGGACACCCAAATACTTCAAACTCTTGTGATCAGTGTATATAAAACATTTCTCCCCAAACAGATAGTGGCGCCAAATCTTCAATGCAAACATAATGGCAGCCAATTCCAAATCATGGGTCGGATAGTTAAGCTCATGCGGTTTCAACTGTCGAGATACATAAGCTATAACTTTCCCTTCCTGCATCAATACACACCCCAAACCTCTATGTGAAGCATCACTGTAGATCACATATGGTTTGCCTTCAACAGGTAAAGTAAAAACAGGCGCTTGAGTCAACATATCTCTCAACTGCTCAAAGCTCGCCTGACACTGATCTGTCCACAAAAACCTCACTCCCTTACGAAGCAATCTGGTGAGTGGAGTAGCTATCAAAGAAAATCCTTTCACAAACCGCCGGTAATAGCCTGCCAAACCCAGAAAACTTCTAATCTCTGTCACAGTCTTGGGTGGACTCCAATTTAAAATAACTTCAACTTTGCTCGGATCAACTCTGATGCCTTCTGCAGAAACAATATGTCCGAGAAAAGCTACTTGATCTAACCAGAACTCACACTTCGACAATTTGGCAAATAACTGATTCTCTCTCAAAATCTGCAACACAATCCGCAGATGCATGTCATGCTCCTCCTCATTCCGCGAATACACCAATATATCATCGATGAAGACCACTACAAACTGATCCAAATAGGGCCTAAACACCTTATTCATCAAATCCATAAAAGCTGCAGGTGCATTCGTCACACCAAAAGGCATAACTAAAAATTCATAATGCCCATACCTGGTCCGAAAAGCGGTCTTAGGAACATCTTCAGCTTTGACTCTCAACTGATGGTACCCAGATCTCAAATCAATTTTAGAAAACACAGCTGCACCCTTCAATTGATCAAAGAGATCATCGATTCTAGGCAAAGGATATTTATTTTTAATGGTCACCTTGTTCAATTGCCTATAATCGATACACAACCTCATAGTACCATCTTTCTTTTTCACAAATAGCACAGGAGCTCCCCAAGGAGAAACACTGGGGCGAATAAATCCTTTGTCCAACAACTTCTGTAATTGCACTTTCAACTCCCTCAATTCTGCTGGTGCCATTCTATAAGGAGTAATGGAGATAGGAGTGGTACTAGGCAACAATTCAATACCGAACTCCACCTCTCTCTCAGGAGGTAACCCTGGCAACTCCTCTGGAAATACATCCGGGAACTCAGCAACTGTGGCAATGCTATCAATAGGGGAACCCTTCACTCTAGTATCCACCACATGAGCAAGATAGGCTTCACACCCCTTTCTAATCAACCTCCTGGCTGCAACAGCTGAAACAAATAAGGAGGCTAGCTGTTCCTGCTCATTAGATACTATCACCTCTCTACCATCACCCGTTCTCAAAGAAACAATTTTCTTTTTACAATCCACCACAGCTCCATGTCGAGATAGCCAATCCATGCCTAAGATCACATCATATTCCTTAAATGGCATCTCAATCAAATCTCCAAGGAACTCCTCACCCTGCACCCTCACTGCACTATCCCGGTGCACCTTACTCACAACCACACTATGCCCTAACGGATTTGTCACCAACACATCAAATCCTAGGGACTCAGCATGCACATCAAATACAGGCAAAACAGATGCACTAATATATGAATGCGTGGAACCCGGATCAATCAAAGCAAGTACTGGAGTATTAAATAAAGAAAAAGTACCAGCTATGACTGCCGATGAATCTGGCTGCCTCTGCATAACATACATCCTCTGGGAAGATCCAACCTCCTCTAGTCTACCCTCCCTGGATGTAGCACCTCCTCTAGAACTGAATCCTGGTCTACCTCCCCGGCTGGCACCTCTGCCTCCTCTGCCTCCCCTCACACTAGCTCGAGAAGCAGCAGAATCAACTGGCATCTGCTCCTGCCTCTCAGGACAGTCTCTCACAAAGTGGTCAGGTGATCCACACCTGAAGCATACCCCTGATCTACTATGCCTCCAACAAACGCCCCCATGTCTTCCACCACACTGGTTACACACAGGTAAGGTGGATCTCTGAACTCCAGGAGTAGGAGCACTCGCTACTGAAGCTGCAGGTCTAAATCTCTGTCTCTGGAACTGCACTGACCTACCAGCTAACCTCTGACTCCTACTAACTCTAGGAACAAAGCTTCCTTTACCTCTTTTTGCAGAAGAAGACCCTGCCTCAAACTGGGGCCTCCTAACCCTAACCTCTTCCTCTGAAGCAGCTGCAATAACTTGAGCTCGCTCTACACTTCGAGCTGCTGCCACCAGCTGTGAGAAATCCTGATATCTGGATCCAGCCACTAAGCACATGATCGAGGGCCTCAATCCCTCCTCAAATCGCCGACATCTATCAATCTCATCAGCAATGATACCCCCAGCATACTGACTCAGTCGAATAAACTCAACTTCATACTTAGTTACAGTTTTACTATCTTGCTTCAAGCTTAAGAACTCCATCTTCTTCATGTCTTTATACTCCCTAGGAGTATACTTCAACTCAAATTCCCTCAGAAAATCAGTGTAAGACAGTGTTGGAGGATCATCCATAGAATGGGGCACCGTCTTCCACCAATCGTAGGCGTCCTAATGTAGCAAAGATCTTGCATAGTCAAATTTTTCCTCAGGGGTGGCTTGTAACTGAATAAAGATCCTCTGTACTTTGTCAAGCCACTGTTCTGCTACAGCTGGATCAGTAGTACCAAGGAAATCCTCCGCTCCATACTTCCTTAGTTTATCATAGTGCCTCACAGATACCAAAGGCTGAGGGGGTGGTGGCACTGGTTGCACTGGTGCTTGCCTCATAACTTCCATCATATGCCTAAACCAGGCTGGCGGAACCTCCTCTCCAGCTGGTCTACCCGACACCGAAGCAGGTGCCTCCTCAACACTATCAACTCTAGCTCCCTCAGCAGGAGCAATGCTCTCAGCACTACCCTCAACTGACTGTCGTGAGTGAGAATCCATCACAACCTAACACTGCAAACACAGTAGAATACTTCATATTAAAGATCAGAGGTTGCCAATCCCAAACATATATTTTATTTCAAAACCAACTTTTTAAGTAAAAATATTCTTTTTATTACATTTTACCTAGGCTGAGAATCTCAAACCTAGGCTCTGATACCAAAACAATTGTAACACCCCCATATCCAATGCACACACACTACAACCACAACAATGTAGCATAAGTGCACCAAACATAGGGATGCTACGGTTTTCTTAATATTCAAAACACTTTAAACTTGATACAATACCTTTATCATTATACATTATAGAAAAGTAAATCATTTACTGATAAAACAAAACATATTAGTTATATATATATATACATTTAAATATTACACAGCGGAAGTTATAAAATATGTACATATTTACACATTAAACATTTCTTTACAAAATATACAGAAGTATACATGATTGGCAATTCTCTTCTGATCTTTAAGTTCCCAAAATCAACTCTTCAAGGTCTACTCTCACTTGGTCTTGATGAACTCTCGGGTTCAACTCTATCAACTCTATTACCTGCGCGATTAAACACTATCGCGCTAAGCCAACGGCTTAGTAAGATAAAACATGCTAATGGTATGCTTTAATGTAATGCAATGTCACATATGTTATTGATAAGATCAACATTATAAATATAAAGGTAACCACATAATTATGCATTTCACAAATCATAGCCATATGAGCATACCACATTTCAACATCTTTCCACATTCAACATTAATCAATCATACTCAATAACCAACATCTCATTACCAACATCTCATTTCATTAACTCATAACATTATTTAGGACATTCATATAACCTTGACACCTATGGCCCAACAAGTATTTAATACGATATTCAGAGTTCAGAGTTACTGCTTTGGTTCATAGTCACAATAATCACGCCGTAGGCAATGTATATACATGTATCTCTATCCATGGATAGTGTAACAGACCCAGTCTCTGGACCATCAACTCAACACATATGAGGAGATCCTCAACCGGCAAGACTGTTACAAATCATATATCTCATATTCACAATTCTCATAGTGTAACAGACCAGTCTCTTGGACCATCAACTCAACACATATGAGGAGATCCTCAACCGGGCAAGACTGTTACCTTTCATCATTTCTTAGGCATGCCACCCAAATCCAGAACTCTGAAACTGAATAACATATTAAACAAACAATTCATTTATTATATAGTTACCATTTCCATTCTCAAATTCTCATCACATTTAGGCAAACATGCCTTCTTTCTTTCAATATCATCATCATAGCCAATCACAATGGCATTGTCTCATATCATGTCTTATTTGAATTATCATTTCAATTTCAATGTATATTATTCATGAAACACATAACCATTCACAATGCATAACATAACATTGTTCAATCTCAACAATGCAATTAGGGCAAAGAACAATTGATATGATTCATATGAATAGTACATCTGGTTTTAGACTCCATTTTATCCTTATTTTGAAAAATTTGTATAAAATAATCTACTTGACTAAAAATTCTAAATTTTTACAGAATTTATTTTTGTAATTTTTACAGAATTTATTTTTGTATCTTAAAATCATTCCTTTAAAATTTCAGATCAAACTGAACACAAAAGCTTGGTCAAATAGTTCACCTAACCAGACTGCCCCAATTGCCCTGCATCCTGGCAGCAGTTCTGAACTTTGTGAATTCCATAAATCAAATTCAATCAACGTGGTTCCAAATTATTTTTCTCAAATACTAGACTCACTAAGCAACAACATATCCAAAATTCAATTGGATATGATTTTTCTACATTTTATTAAAATCCCGAAATATAGCTGTCTCAGTTAAGGTACCTGCTGGAACAGGTCTAATAAAAATAATCTTTCTAAACTCATAACCATTCCAAAATCGAATCAACATATTTTTCAGTCATTCTAGACTCATAGAGGCACAACATATCAAAAATTCACTTCAAGAACATTTTTCTATAATTAATTAAAATCATACAAGTCACAGCCTTTACTAATTGTAAAACAGAAAGAAAATTTCACTAAACACAACTCTTACTCAACACAATCACTTCCAACACCTTCACCAACTCAACTTCTCATCTATCAAGCAAAATCAATACTTAAAATCACACCCTAAGCAACTTAATCATACCATCATCAAATCACAACTCAACTCAAGCATAACTTCAAAAATAACAAGGGTAAACAAGAGAAAACTTACCAAATAATGAAATTCCTTGAAACTCCAACTTGTAACTTTGAAAACTTCCTTCACTTTGAGCTTGAAATCATCAAAACCATCACTTGTTCTCTTGCTCTCTTGTCTCTTTGGTGAGCCGGCCACACAACAACAAGAAGAAGAAGAAATGATGAAGAAACCAAAGTCAATAGGCATTAAATACCCATCCAAAAGAAAATTACTATAATACCCTCATCCATTTAACTAAGCTTTTGTCATATATATACCCATTTAAGTAATTTCACAAACAACACAAAAATATCCTCTTTCCTTGACTTTCCATTTTGACCACTTTATTTGTTATATATATCACCATATGAGCAACATATACAATTATCTCTAAACCCTCTTTTCTTTCCCAACCACCATACAAAAACATTCTCTTCCAATTTCTTATCAACTTATCATATATACATAATTCAAGTGCAACAACAATAACACCAAGACTACTAGGGCATATTAGGATATTACAATTCTCCCCCTCTAGAAAGAAATTTGTCCTCGAAATTACCTGAAATTAACTCTGAAATAACTGAGGATACTGGTCTCGCATGGTATGCTCACTTTCCCAAGTTGCTTCCTCTCTTGCATGATTCTTCCACAGAACTTTTACCAAAGGCACATTCTTATTTCTTAACTCTTTTACATCACGTGCCAAGATAGCAACTGGTTCCTCTTCAAATGTCAAGTCCTGGGCTCACTTCAATAGATTCAAATGGCAACACATGAGATGGATCCGACCTATATCTCTCAACATAGAAACATGGAATACATTATGAATACGATCCAACTCAGGTGGCAAAGCAAGTCGATACGCCACTGGCCCAACTCTTTCTAACACTTCATACGGCCCAATGAAACGAGGACTCAATTTTCCTTTCCGACCGAACCTCAAAATCTTCTTCCAAGGAGACACTTTCAGAAATACCTTATCTCCAACATCAAACTCTATATCTCTCCTTTTCAGATCTGCATAAGACTTTTGTCGGTCTGGAGCTGCTTTTAACCTGCCTCGATTCAACTTCACTTTTTCTTCAGTTTCTTGAATCAAATCAGGACCAACCAACTTATTATCTCCAAGCTCATTCCAACAAAGAGGTGTCCTACACGTCTGCCATACAATGCTTCAAACGGTGCCATACCAATGCTGGATTGGTGACTGTTGTTGTAAGCAAACTCCACAAGAGGTAAAACCTATCCCAACTTCCAGAGAAATCGATGACACAGCTTCTCAACATGTCCTCAATAATCTGTATCACCCTCTCTGACTGTCCATTCCGTCTGTGGATGAAAAGCAGTGCTGAAGTGCAGTCGAGAACCCAAAGCACTATGCAAACTCTTCCAAAATCTGGAAGTAAACCTGGATCTCGATCAGACACTAAAGAAGTTGGAACACATGCAGTTTCACAATCTCATGGATATACAGCTCAGCCAATCTCTCCAAAGAGTAATCCATTTCGAACCGAAGAAAATGAGCTGTCTTAGTCAATCTATCCACAATCACCCATATGGCATCATGTTTTCTTTGTGTCAATGGCAAACCAGACACAAAATCCATTGTCACTCTTTCCCACTTCCATTCTGGCACCGACAATGGTTGAAGCAACCCGGTTGGAACTTGATGCTCTGCTTTAACCTTCTGACAGGTAAGACATTTCGATACAAACTCAGCAATGTCTCTCTTCAAACCAATCCACCAATAATGCTGTCTCAAATCATGATACATCTTCGTATTACCCGGATGCATAGCAAACATTGACTGATGAGCTTCTTCCAAAATGACCCTTTTCAAATGGTACACACAATCGGTTTTTAAACCATAGGCTCCCATCACTTTTCACAATAAAATCTCTAGTCTTCCCATTCTTGCAATCTGAAATAATCTTCTGAATCTTCATATCAATCAACTGAGCCTCTTTGATCTGATCTAACAAAACTGGTTTCAAAAGCAACTGTGCCAACAATGCACCATCGTCACAAACTACAAAACTGGCATGCAATGCTCTCAACTCAACAAGCAACGAGAGCGAGTAGACTGTTAAACCAGCTAAAGACTTCCGACTCAAGGCATCAGCAACAACATTTGCTTTACCTGGATGATAATCAATCAAGCAGTCGTAGTCTTTAATCAATTCTAACCATCTCCTCTGACGAAGATTGAGTTCTTTCTGGACACCCAAATACTTCAAACTCTTGTGATCAGTGTATATAAAACATTTCTCCCCAAATAGATAGTGGCGCCAAATCTTCAATGCAAACACAATGGCAGCCAATTCCAAATCATGGGTCGGATAGTTAAGCTCATGCGGTTTCAACTGTCGAGATGCATAAGCTATAACTTTCCCTTCCTGCATCAATACACACCCCAAACCTCTATGTGAAGCATCACTGTAGATCACATATGGTTTGCCTTCAACAGGTAAAGTAAGAACAGGCGCTTGAGTCAACATATCTCTCAACTGCTCAAAGCTCGCCTGACACTGATCTGTCCACAAAAACCTCACTCCCTTACGAAGCAATATGGTGAGTGGAGTAGCTATCAAAGAAAATCCTTTCACAAACCGCCGGTAATAGCCTGCCAAACCCAGAAAACTTCTAATCTCTGTCACAGTCTTGGGTGGACTCCAATTTAAAATAGCTTCAACTTTGCTCGGATCAACTCTGATGCCTTCTGCAAAAACAATATGTCCGAGAAAAGCTACTTGATCCAACCAGAACTCACACTTCGACAATTTGGCAAATAACTGATTCTCTCTCAAAATCTGCAACACAATCCGCAGATGCATGTCATGCTCCTCCTCATTCCGCGAATACACCAATATATCATCGATGAAGACCACTACAAACTGATCCAAATAGGGCCTAAACACCCTATTCATCAAATCCACAAAAGCTGCAGGTGCATTCGTCAGACCAAAAGGCATAACTAAAAATTCATAATGCCCATACCTGGTCCGAAAAGCGGTCTTAGGAACATCTTCAGCTTTGACTCTCAACTGATGGTACCCAGATCTCAAATCAATTTTAGAAAACACAGCTGCACCCTTCAATTGATCAAAGAGATCATCGATTCTAGGCAAAGGATATTTATTTTTAATGGTCACCTTGTTCAATTGCCTATAATCGATACACAACCTCATAGTACCATCTTTCTTTTTCACAAATAGCACAGGAGCTCCCCAAGGAGAAACACTGGGGCGAATAAATCCTTTGTCCAACAACTCCTGTAATTGCACTTTCAACTCCCTCAATTTTTCTGGTGCCATTCTATAAGGAGTAATGGAGATAGGAGTGGTACTAGGCAACAATTCAATACCGAACTCCACCTCTCTCTCAGGAGGTAACCCTGGCAACTCCTCTGGAAATACATCCGGGAACTCAGCAACTGTGGCAATGCTATCAATAGGGGAACCCTTCACTCTAGTATCCACCACATGAGCAAGATAGGCTTCACACCCCTTTCTAAGCAACCTCCTGGCTGCAACAGCTGAAACAAATAAGGAGGCTAGCTGTTCCTGCTCATTAGATACTATCACCTCTCTACCATCACTCGTTCTCAAAGAAACAATTTTCTTTTTACAATCCACCACAGCTCCATGTCGAGATAGCCAATCCATGCCTAAGATCACATCATATTCCTTAAATGGCATCTCAATCAAATCTCCAAGGAACTCCTCACCCTGCACCCTCACTGCACTATCCCGGTGCACCTTACTCACAACCACACTATGCCCTAACGGATTTGTCACCAACACATCAAATCCTAGGGACTCAGCATGCACATCAAATACAGGCAAAACAGATGCACTAATATATGAATGCGTGGAACCCGGATCAATCAAAACAAGTACTGGAGTATTAAATAAAGAAAAAGTACCAGCTATGACTGCCGATGAATCTGGCTGCCTCTGCATAACATACATCCTCTGGGAAGATCCAACCTCCTCTGGTCTACCCTCCCTGGAAGTAGCACCTCCTCTAGAACTGAATCCTGGTCTACCTCCCCGGCTGGCACCTCTGCCTCCTCTGCCTCCACTCACACTAGCTCGAGAAGCAGCAGAATCAACTGGCATCTGCTCCTGCCTCTCAGGACAGTCTCTCACAAAGTGGTCAGGTGATCCACACCTGAAGCATACCCCTGATCTACTATGCCTCCAACAAACGCCCCTATGTCTTCCACCACACTGGTTACACACAGGTAAGGTGGATCTCTGAACTCCAGGAGTAGGAGCACTCGCTACTGAAGCTGCAGGTCTAAATCTCTGTCTCTGGAACTGCACTGACCTACCAGCTAACCTCTGACTCCTACTAACTCTAGGAACAAAGCTTCCTTTACCTCTTTTTTCAGAAGAAGACCCTGCCTCAAACTGGGGCCTCCTAACCCTAACCTCTTCCTCTGAAGCAGCTGCAATAACTTGAGCTCGCTCTACACTTCGAGCTGCTGCCACCAGCTGTGAGAAATCCTGATATCTGGATCCAGCTACTAAGCACATGATCGAGGGCCTCAATCCCTCCTCAAATCGCCGACATCTATCAATCTCATCAGCAATGATAGCCCCAGCATACTGACTCAGTCGAATAAACTCAACTTCATACTCAGTTACAGTTTTACTATCTTGCTTCAAGCTTAAGAACTCCATCTTCTTCATGTCTTTATACTCCCTAGGAGTATACTTCAACTCAAATTCCCTCAGAAAATCAGTGTAAGACAGTGTTGGAGGATCATCCATAGAATGGGGCACCGTCTTCCACCAATCGTAGGCGTCCTTCTGTAGCAAAGATCTTGCATAGTCAAATTTTTCCTCAGGGGTGGCTTGTAACTGAATAAAGATCCTCTGTACTTTGTCAAGCCACTGTTCTGCTACAGCTGGATCAGTAGTACCAAGGAAATCCTCCGCTCCATACTTCCTTAGTTTATCATAGTGCCTCACAGATACCAAAGGCTGAGGGGGTGGTGGCACTGGTTGCACAGGTGCTTGCCTCATAACTTCCATCATATGCCTAAACCAGGCTGGCGGAACCTCCTCTCCAGCTGGTCTACCCGACACCGAAGCAGGTGCCTCCTCAACACTATCAACTCTAGCTCCCTCAGCAGGAGCAATGCTCTCAGCACTACCCTCAACTGACTGTCGTGAGTGAGAATCCATCACAACCTAACACTGCAAACACAGTAGAATACTTCATATTAAAGATCAGAGGTTGCCAATCCCAAACATATATTTTATTTCAAAACCAACTTTTTAAGTAAAAATATTCTTTTTATTACATTTTACCTAGGCTGAGAATCTCAAACCTAGGCTCTGATACCAAAACAATTGTAACACCCCCATATCCAATGCACACACACTACAACCACAACAATGTAGCATAAGTGCACCAAACATAGGGATGCTACAGTTTTCTTAATATTCAAAACACTTTAAACTTGATACAATACCTTTATCATTATACATTATAGAAAAGTAAATCATTTACTGATAAAACAAAACATATTAGTTATATATATATATATATACATTTAAATATTACACAGCGGAAGTTATAAAATATGTACATATTTACACATTAAATATTTCTTTACAAAATATACAGAAGTATACATGATTGGCAATTCTCTTCTGATCTTTAAGTTCCCAAAATCAACTCTTCAAGGTCTACTCTCACTTGGTCTTGATGAACTCTCGGGTTCAACTCTATCAACTCTATTACCTGCGCGATTAAACACTATCACGCTAAGCCAACGGCTTAGTAAGATAAAACATGCTAATGGTATGCTTTAATGTAATGCAATGTCACATATGTTATTGATAAGATCAACATTATAAATATAAAGGTAACCACATAATTATGCATTTCACAAATCATAGCCATATGAGCATACCACATTTCAACATCTTTCCACATTCAACATTAATCAATCATACTCAATAACCAACATCTCATTTCATTAACTCATAACATTATTTAGGACATTCATATAACCTTGACACCTATGGGCCCAACAAGTATTTAATACGATATTCAGAGTTCAGAGTTACTGCATTGGTTCATAGTCACAATAATCACGCCCGTAGGCAATGTATATACATGTATCTCTATCCATGGATAGTGTAACAGACCCAGTCTCTTGGACCATCAACTCAACACATATGAGGAGATCCTCAACCCGGCAAGACTGTTACAAATCATATATCTCATATTCACAATTCTCATAGTGTAACAGACCCAGTCTCTTGGACCATCAACTCAACACATATGAGGAGATCCTCAACCGGGGAAGACTGTTACCTTTCATCATTTCTTAGGCATGCCACCCAAATCCAGAACTCTGAAACTGAATAACATATTAAACAAACAATTCATTTATTATATAGTTACCATTTCCATTCTCAAATTCTCATCACATTTAGGCAAACATGCCTTCTTTCTTTCAATATCATCATCATAGCCAATCACAATGGCATTGTCTCATATCATGTCTTATTTGAATTATCATTTCAATTTCAATGTATATTATTCATGAAACACATAACCATTCACAATGCATAACATAACATTGTTCAATCTCAACAATGCAATTAGGGCAAAGAACAATTGATATGATTCATATGAATAGTACATTCTGGTTTTAGACTCCATTTTATCCTTATTTTGAAAATTTGTATAAAATAATCTACTTGACTAAAAATTCTAAAATTTTTACAGAATTTATTTTTGTAATTTTTACAGAATTTATTTTTGTATCTTAAAATCATTCCTTTAAAATTTCAGATCAAACTGAACACAAAAGCTTGGTCAAATAGTTCACCTAACCAGACTGCCCCAATTGCCCTGCATCCTGGCAGCAGTTCTGAACTTTGTGAATTCCATAAATCAAATTCAATCAACGTGGTTCCAAATTATTTTTCTCAAATACTAGACTCACTAAGCAACAACATATCCAAAATTCAATTGGATATGATTTTTCTACATTTTATTAAAAATCCCGAAATATAGCTGTCTCAGTTAAGGTACCTGCTGGAACAGGTCTAATAAAAATAATCTTTCTAAACTCATAACCATTCCAAAATCGAATCAACATATTTTTCAGTCATTCTAGACTCATAGAGGCACAACATATCAAAAATTCACTTCAAGAACATTTTTCTATAATTAATTAAAAATCATACAAGTCACAGCCTTTACTAATTGTAAAACAGAAAGAAATTTCACTAAACACAACTCTTACTCAACACAATCACTTCCAACACCTTCACCAACTCAACTTCTCATCTATCAAGCAAAATCAATACTTAAAATCACACCCTAAGCAACTTAATCATACCATCATCAAATCACAACTCAACTCAAGCATAACTTCAAAAATAACAAGGGTAAACAAGAGAAAACTTACCAAATAATGAAATTCCTTGAAACTCCAACTTGTAACTTTGAAAACTTCCTTCACTTTGAGCTTGAAATCATCAAAACCATCACTTGTTCTCTTGCTCTCTTGTCTCTTTGGTGAGCCGGCCACACAACAACAAGAAGAAGAAGAAATGATGAAGAAACACAAAGTCAATAGGCATTAAATACCCATCCAAAAGAAAATTACTATAATACCCTCATCCATTTAACTAAGCTTTTGTCATATCTATACCCATTTAAGTAATTTCACAACCAACACAAAAATATCCTCTTTCCTTGACTTTCCATTTTGACCACTTTATATGTTATATATATCACCATATGAGCAACATATACAATTATCTCTAAACCCTCTTTTCTTTCCCAACCACCATACAAAAACATTCTCTTCCAATTTCTTATCAACTTATCATATATACATAATTCAAGTGCAACAACAATAACACCAAGACTACTAGGGCATAATTAGGGATATTACATGATGAGTCAGACCAAATCAGAATGATAGTCAGAGGCATCATACCCAATCTCCATGAAAGGTCATTTCACACCCTTATAAGGGATTTCAAAGATCTTATCCAATCTGGATTGCAAATAGAAGAGTGGGAAAGAGAGAAGAACCATTTTTCTGCAAAATAGGATTATCAGTCTGGCAATCAAAGTACATATAAGGAAGTCGATGTTAATGCAACTTGTCAACAAAGTATAATAAAATTTTTGAAGTTGGGGAAACCTCTGTCTTGGGTTTTGAACAAGTTATAAAAGAAGGGGTTATTACAATTGTTGGCTCCTCGACCACTACACGATCCTCTGCCATCAAACTTTGATTGTTGAGGCTTTCTATCAATTTCATCAAATGCAAGGGCATGAGATAGATAATGCGCTTGTTTAAGGCACAAGATCTAAGTTTTCATTGATAGTGGCAAGCTACCTGAACCTGATAAACCTAGTACCAAGAGTAATTATTTGCCTAAATTTGGAAGAGTACCTCCACCAGCAACCTTCATGGTAGGAAGAGGATTGGAGGAAGATTTTGTCTTCTCCTCTTTTCAAGATGAGAGTATTAAAGATGTGAAGAGAGAAGAATCTCAACTCAACAAACTTCTCTTTGCTTGAATGTTGCTATTCTATTTTGCTTTCTTTAATATTTAATTGGAAGAATTATGTTTTTCTTTCAAAATTATGTTTGTTCGAATAAAATATTTTCATTAAATTTTTCTTGATCTTTGTTCATTTTGGTGCTCAACTAATGACAAGTCTAGCTTTATAATCACGAATTAATATATCTATGCATCATAATTTGAATGACTTTACCAGGTGAGGGAGTTGTTCTATAGCAATAAGTTGTGTATGCTTACTTAGAGAGGGCTCCTACATAATTATGAGTATCTAGGTCTTAGTTGATCTTATAACATACTTTGACAAACTTTTGAGGTAAAATTGAACTTTGCTTATTTAAGGGAGAGATGATCTAGGAATTGTTTGGTTAGCCAACAACTAGTCTCTGCCGAATTAAATATCAATCCCTAGTCATCCCTTTGAGCCTTTATAAAATTTTAGCTTACTCTTCATTGGCTAGTAAACCTAATGACCTACCTTGAGCTGTTGTTACACTTTTTGAAAGTCTTATGGTCACTGAGGCAAAGAGGCAAGAAAATCAAAGAAAGGAATGCATAGTCAAGACTATAAGGGTAGTTGAAGGACACCTGAATTAGACATAATTTCATAGATTTATTAAGATAACATTAGAACAACAAATGATTTATCCTTGATGAACCAAACTCACTCTACTCCATTGATCCATAGCCAGAAGCATAGAATGGTACAGACAAAATAATCCTTTTAGAGTTGGACCCAAAAAGAAAGAAAAAAAAAGAAAAAAAAAGTAAAAACAAAAAGAGAAAGAAAGGAAAAAAAACAAAAAAAACCAGGTTTTGACTTTACGTAAAAGCAAAAGGAAAAGATGAAGATCGTCTTAATCAGTTGTATATTTTTTCCATGGAAATAGAAGGAAATTGGAGTATAGCAAGATTGCTCCTAGCTGCCTAAGGTTCCAACAAGAAGTTTGTAGTGTGCAGGTTTGTCCATTGTCTCACATCTGCTCTAATCTCAAAATGGCTTTCACTTAAACCATGTCCCTTATAGACCCCATTTCAAGCCTATTAAAGACCTATTGATCTGTCTTAGTAGGTAGAGTCTATTAATGGAGATAGTTTGAATAAGCATGCATATGAGATAGACAATATTCAAACTCATTGAGACCTTTGTCCAGGTAATGTGTGTGTGCCTGTCTGATGTGCAACAGTTCTTGCTTAAATAGAAATGATTGTGGAGTTTAGTACTGTAACTAGGGTTGTCATGTTATAGATATGTTAATTTAGAAAATTGAGTCCTAAGGTACAATGGCACGGATTTGACAAGGTAAATATTTGATTTTAAAAAACTATTTTCTCATTGCATAAACCTTCAAGTTAAGGAAAGTATGTTGAACCGTCAAACCTCGATGGACACATTGGGCAAAGTAAATGATTATTGGCAAGGTTATGAAGAAGCTACCAATTGACATGCTGAATCATAGTTTGAAATGGATGTATCACTGACTATGCTGCTACCACTCCTTTTTTCAACATCTTGAAGATAAAATCCATAAATTTAAAGCCTTCTACCATTCCAATGAAAGACCTAAACGAGCATCTAAAAGGAACCAATGAGAACACTTCAACTGATCACCTTGGTCTGTGAGTTGATGGAGCCACTATAAGTATTATTCATGCATATCATGCATATATAAGCATATCACACTACATTTTTTGTCTTGCATTATCTATTCTTTGTCAAAGTGAATAGCAGATACTCTATGAAGCAAACATGAAGCATATATGGAATCAAGGGGCATGGAAGACCCATTACTTGAGAAAGATCTAGTCACTTTGCAAAAGAAAGAAGAGATGCATGCTTATGCAAGGAACTAAACAAAACACAAACATCAATCAGAGCCTTCATGGGAACAAAATCATTGGTTTGAGCCTATACAGGGGGCAAAGTTTCTCCTTTCATTTTTTGACTATATGCATGTACAAAATATTTTCGGACTCACTTTCAATATTTTGCCACATAGGGGCCAAGGAGAAGATAGAAGGGCTAGCTAAAAAATAGCTGAAGTTTTTGCAAAGGAAGAATAAAAAGAATGGAAAAAGAAAAAAATTAGAACTCTCAAAAGAATGAAGATGCAAAAGAAAAAATGGTCAGTCTAGCTAGAAGAGCTGAAGCCAATGAAGGACAAATGTCCACTGGTTAAAGATCCATGTTTTAAAGGTAAAGACCTGATCTTCAATGGATAAAGATCCATGTTTTAAGGGTAAAGACCCAATTTTCAATGGATAAAGATCCATTTTGAAGGGTAAAGACCCGATTTCCAATGGATAAAGATCCATTTTTAAAGGGTAAATGCCCGATATCTAATGGATAAAGATCCATTTTTGAAGGGTAAAGACATGATTTCCAATGGATAAAGATCCATTTTTTACCGGTGATCTCCAATGGATAAAGATCCATTTTTGAAGGGTAAAGACTCGATCTCCAATGGATAAAGATATATTTTTGAAGGGTAAAGACCCGATCTCCAATGGATAAAGATCCATTTTTCAAGGGTAAAGACTCAATTTCTAATGGATAAAGATCCATTTTGAAGGGTAAAGATCCAATCTCCAATGGATAAATATCCATGTTTTAAGGGTAAAGACCCAATCTCCAATGGATAAAGATTCATTTTTGGTGGGTAAAGACCCATAATCCATTAAAGATTGGAACAATCGGTTAGAAGGAAGCCAAAATTCTCAACAGATAAAAGGTGAGTAAAATCCAATTTCGGGTCGAGAAAGCAATCTAATCTCGGGTCTAAGCACACAGCCTCAGGTCTAAGTACCCAAATCAAATCCAATTTTTGATCCAAAACCCATTCTCGGGTTAATGTACCCAAATTAAATCCAGTCTCAGGTCGAGACCTGAAATCCATCTTAGGTTTGAGAATCCAATCCAGTCTCGGGTCGAGAACTTGAAATCAAGCTTAGGGTCGAGAACCCAAACCAGTTTAAGGTCAAAAACCCAATCTAGTCTAGGGTCGAGAACCCGAATCCAATTTAGGGATGAGAACCCACAATTTAGTCTCGGCTCAAGAACCCATAATCCAGTCTCGGGTCGAGTACCCAAAATCTAGTCTCTAGTTAAGAACCAAAATCCAGTTTAGGGTCGAGAACCCAAAATCTAGTCTCGGGTCGAGAATATAAAATTAAGTCTCAGGTCAAAAATCCAAATCCAATTTAGGTTCGAGAACCCAAAATCTAGTCTCGGGTTGAGAACGCAGATCTAATTTAGGGTCTAATACCCAAAATTCAGCCTTGGGTCAAGAACCCAAATCTAGTTTAGGGATGAGAACCCAAAATTCATTCTCAGATCCAAGTACCCAGTCTCGAGTCTAGAACCCAAATCTTTTTTAAGTCCAAAACTCACCTCGGGTCCAGAACCCAACCGTTTTCAATCTCGGGTTGAGAACCCATCCTTATCCAAATCAGCTTAAAATCTTATTACTTTTCACTCTTTTCTACTAAAGTCTCAAATCATTCAAGCAGGGGAGCAAACTGTAGACCCTTAAATCTGGACCAATTTAAATTTAAAAGGCTCAAGTTGGTCCATTATAAATTTAAATTTCTTAAACCTAATTTTGGAATTCAATTGGACGTTATATCAAAGTCGCAAAAGTTAGTATTGAAAATTTAATAGTTTTGGTCAGTTCGTGTCGGGTGGTTCAAATAAACATGTCTCATATCTACTTTGGCATGCAAAATTGATATGAGGCTGCCTAATATCGAATTATGCAGCCAAAATCGATATGAGGTAGGCCCCATATTGATTTTAGCACCCAAAATCGATATGAGGCTCCTTCATATCGATTTAGGCAGCCAAAATTAATATGAAGGAGGCCTCATATCGATTTTAGCCTCCTAAATCGATATGAGGCTACCTCATATCAATTTGGGGAGCCAAAATAGATATGAGGGAGGCCTCATGTCAATTTTTAGCCCTAACCAATCCGAGTTCTAAACAATTTTGACCTAGCAATTTTATTTCCTAATTCATTTAAGATTCGAATTAGGGAGTTTAGGTTTAGGTTTATGTGTTGGTTTCCCTATAAATATAGGATTAGCACACAGAGATTCGGGTAAATGGGAGACGGCAATTTTGATTAAGAAATTGGTAGTAAAGAAAGGAGAGAGTAGCAGTACCTACCTAACCTTTCGAACCCATTAGGGGGTTGGAGATTCCTTAGGAATCGAGTCATCCACCCCTTTCTTTTTCCCTGCCTATTCGAGTTGCGATTCCATTTTCTCTAGTTTTAAGTGTGAGTTCTCTAAGGCCTTGAGCCTAATAGTGCCAAAGTCGCAAGAACCATTCTACATGGAAGTGGGGGCAAAAATCCCCACTCACACCCCTATTTAAATTGCTAATCCCTGTATTTATAGAAGTTATTAGGTTAAAGTCAGTTCCTAATCCCCACTTATTCAAGTTTTAACTGAAGTCTTATTTTATTAGAAAATTAAAATTACTGGCTAAAATTACGGTTCATGTCAATTTGGCACTTAAAATCGACATGGAGGCTCATGTCAATTTGGACATACAAATCAACATGAGCAATGCTCATGTTGACTTAAACCAGTCTAAAAATTTAATCTTCGGATTGAATAAATTTAATTTAGGCTTTTATAAGTTTAACCAACTTAATTTCAAGTTTTTAAATTAGGTTTAGGCTCTTTAAAAATATTTGTGTTGATTATTTTTATGTCAAATTCAATTTGGCTGCAAAAATCAAAAAGGGGGAGATTGTTGACCTAGGTTTCGGTCAATCTTGATTTTAATCTTGTTAAACAAATAGAAATATTCTAATGTTGTCAACAAGTTTTTATGTGATAGGGAAAACAATTATAAAGAGATGCAAAACATGAAACTTAAAGATGGATGTCCCGCCCCCAAACCAGTAGCTGGTCCCCTTGGGACAAGGATGTCCCCCTTGGACCAGAGATGGTCCAACTGGGAAATTGAGTCACAGAGACACAGTAAGGTTCACTCCCAATGATACTCTCACATTTTCAGTATACCAGGAACATTATGACCAGACTAGGAATAATATGACCATACTAGGAAGAGTGTGACCGGACCAGAAATAGTATGACCATACCTAGAAGAGTATGACCAGACCAAAAATAGTATGACCATACTGAGCCAGAGATGAAAATCCAAAGAAGTTTTAGTGGAGCTAATAGTCATTAGTACTCCCAAAATCTCAGCAAACCATGAACAGTCCGACCAGACCAAGGATGGTCTGACCATACAAGTGAAATGGGATTCAAACATTACAGTCGTTACTTATCCACTTAATTAAAGTATGCCACATATACTAGTTGTTGAAGAACTTTCGTTAGAAAATTAGAGAGCACGACCGAACCAGTACTCAGTCCGACCATGTCAAGCCTAAGCCGACCAGACTAAAGACAGTCCGACGATGCCGAGCTCGATCTAACCAGATGAAAGGCAGTCCAACCATGAGGATGCTCTGAAAATTGATTAAAGTGGAAGACAAGAATTAAACATGTTGGCACCCACTTTAAATGGCTTGTTGAAGGCTATAAATACATGAAAAAATTTTATTTTGAAAATGATTAAAGTAAGAGAAAGCCAAGATAAATAACTTTCATTTCTTTACATCAAAATTTCTATTTTAATTGTATGAGTGTTGGGTGTGGACATTAAAATACTATTGTAAGGTTTAGTGTGAGCCATCACTTATTAGTTTTGAGAGTTACCCTAGGAAAACACTTAAAAGAGGTTTGAGTGTTAGCCTTAGAAAAAAAAACTTGTAAAGTTGGGTGTGAGCTTGTGAAAACACCAAGTTTAGTGTGAGCTTGTGAAAACACCAAGTTTAGTGTGAGCTTATGAAAACACCAAGTTGGGAGTGAACTTGCAAAACTCTAAGAATAGTGAAATGCCCAATTGAGGTTGGGGAGTGGATGTAGGGATTGTTGCCCGAATCACTATGAATCTTTTATGTTTGTTATTCTCCACTCTACTCTTTTCTTGCTTTATTCCATTTTAAAATTTCAATTTACCATCACTTCTTCAAATCAACCAATTCACCCCCCCCCCCCCCCCCGGTTGGTTACCATCTTGGGACAAAACTCATCTTGGTTCCTGCTTAGTGAGCTCCGCACACACCTTCATGAACTTACTTCATGACTTCCATGACCTCTGGAGAAGCTAGACATCTAGGAAGTAGTCCATCTAAGCCCTTCCTATATAAATATTTCTCTACATGTACATAATTAAGATATTGGATTTTAATTCGATGTGGAGTCTTCCTTCCTTGGCATTCTAGATACCTTTTCATTTCCAATCCCCAATTCCATTATACATTAGTATGAACATTAAATAATCCACCTAGAGGCCTCTTTAAGATATGGATGGGTGGCTCTTCTTCTAAAATAAGATTAGTTTATGAGCTAATTCCTCTGGCATCTTCAATCCAAAAGCAATTTGCGCCAATTCATCTGCCTCTTAATTAGCTTCATTGGGCACATGCATAAAAGACATTTTGTCAAAACTTTTCAATCAACTGCATAGCAGCAGTATAATAAGGAGATAAAGAGAGACTATTGCACTTACACTCCTCTATCAAATTGCCTTAACACAAGTTGTGAATCTCCAATAACCATCACATTCTTAGCCTCCAAATCATGCAACATCTCTAGCGCTAACACTAGTGCTTCATACTTAGATTGGTCATTTGTACATTCAAAATTCAACTTGAAACACAAGGTTGTTTTCACATCAGTAGGAGAAGTAATGACTATCCAAGTGCTTATCGAAGTGTCAGTACTACATACATCCAATTTTAACATCCATTGGCCAACCTCTATATTGCATTAGTGTATCTCAAGTCCTTCCTCTTTTTGCATCTCAGAAGATGGATGGTCATCTAGAAAATCTGCCACTTCTTTCCACTTTATTGACTTTTGAGGATAATAAAGCAATGTAAATTCAGTCAGATCAAGTGCCCATTTTCCAATTCTATGATTAATTAGTGGCCTATTTAGTATGTATTTTATAATATCAGTCTATAACACTATGTATACTCTGCTCCTAATAATATAATGTCTTAATTTAATACATCTAAAATATAAGGCCAAACACAAATTTTCTACTGGAGAATATCTAACCTCAATTGACAGCAAGACCCAACTTAAATAATATATGGTCTGCTCCTGACCCATTAAATTATCTTGAGCTAATAAGCACCTAATAGATTCAGAAGAAGTATAAATGTATAGTTTAAGAGGAATATCGTTTCTAAGTGGCACCAATATTGGAGGTTTTAATAAATAATCTTTAATTTGATCAAAATCTATTTGATGTTGTTCCTCTCACACAAATTCCTCCACTGATTTCAATTTCAATAACTCAAAATAAATCATTATTTTTATTGCCAAGTTGGATATGAATCTCCTTAAGTACTTTATCCGACACAAGAATCTCTGTAATTATTTTTTATTTATTGGCATTTTTTCCTCTATGATAGTTTTTACTTTATTCTTATCCACTTTAACTTCCCTTTAATGCACTAGGAAACCCAAAAAATTTATATCCTGAACCCAAATGTACATTTAAAAGGGTTAAGCTTTAAATTACACCTTCTCATCTTTTTTAAGCTACTTCTTAAATGTTGCACATGATCCCTCGCAAATTGAAACTTCACCACAATGTCTTCTATGTACACCACCACTGTAGACCCTCAATTTTGGCCCTAAGGTCATTCGATCCCAATTAAAGAAGGCTTAGTTGAGATCAGTCCATTCTTAATGCCTTAATCATAATTTAAAGCTTTTAATTAGATTGATCTAGTTTTATAAGGCCAAAGTAAGTCATTTTAATTTTTAAAGCCCTAAACCTAGTTTGATTTATTATTTAAAGACCAAAATAGGTTCAATTCATTTTTAAAATGCAAAACCAAGCCAAACCATGCCAATAATGTTAAACCATGACGAATTAGCTTAGCTAATTTGCCATGGACACCCATCCATTGTGAATTGGCAATGCCTAATTCACCATGGATGGTATACCATGGCGAATTGGCATTAGTCAATTTGCCATGGTCCCTTAATCTAGCCTTAATTTTGGTTTGTTAAGTTTCCTAATCAAGATCAAACTTTGTTTGACCGTCGGATTAGTGTATTAGGGTTTTATTTTAAACTTTCTTTGCCTATAAATAGCAATAATTAATAAAAATGAGAGGAAGAACATGGAAGCAACCAAGATTATCAAAAACATAGAGAGCAACCATTAACACACACAAAATGCTATCAACTGATAAAATAATACACCATATAAAGGTAGTAGATATAGCATTTATTTTGTTCAACCAGAATTCCAGATTAGTGTAAGCAAAAGTTTGGATTAATGTATAATTTTGTTGAAATAAAAAAATGAAGGTATGTTCCCTAAGTTTAATTCATTTAAATTTAACATAAGAAGCTTTGGTGATGGTTTTTAACATTAATCATATTTATTCTTCGTAAAAATAGCTCCAGTAGTCTAGTAGTTTGCATTCATCGATTTCAATTCATATTTATTTTATTAACACATGTCCAGTAGCTTTCATTGATTTCAAATTCATAGTAGATTATTCACTTAACTTTGATTCATCCAATAGCCAAGTTAGCCAACTTTTACTTGTTTCAGGTCCATAATAACTTCAGACTTGATTTAAATCCTTTATTTAATTTCTCATAATACTAGTTGTCTTATTTTGAAAAACCAAAATCCAAAATCACAATTTTAAAACCCTAATCTTATAAAAACTCTAATTTTCAAATATTCAAAACCCTAATTCTAAACCAAAACCTTAATTTTTATCCTAAAATCCTAAAATCTTGTTTTAACCCTAAAAAACCCTAATCATGTTTTCCAAAAACCTAAAACACTAATTTGTATTTTTAAAACCCTAATTTCATAGTAAACTCTAGCTTTGTTTAAAACCCTAATTTTCGAAGGTTAAAACCCTAATCTCATGGTTGAACCTTAATTTGATGATGGAATCCTAATTGTAATTGTTTATTTATTATTATCTACTCGTGATGGATTATTTACTTTTATTTTGTGAATGGTTGAATAATTTAATTATAAATGGTTGATTACTTTGATTTTAAGAATATAAAAGGCATGTTTCCACCTTATAGGTGTATGAGTGGGGATTTTTGTCCCCACTCCCATGTGGAATGGTTCTTGCAACTTTGACATTTTTAGGCTCAAGGCCTTAGAGAACACGAGCCTAAACTCAGAGAAAATAGACTTGCCACCCTGATGGGCCAAAAAAAATAGAAAGGGGTGGATGACTCGATTCCTAAGGAATCCCCAATCCCCTAATGGGTTCAGAAAGTTGGGTATGTGTGGGGAAGGTGAGAATGATCCAGCACCACCATAACGCCCGGTTCATTGGAACTAGCCTCCTTTTCAGGTCTAAATATTATTAAATTCTTGGTTATTATAACATTGTCCATATTACATGTAATTATAAAAATAAATAAACATCCATTGCATTAAATTGAACTAACAAATTTGTTAACCAAACCCTCCTATTTTTTATCTTAGGCAATCAAATCGAATTTACCTAACACTTATACTAAGTTTCATTTTGTAGGAAGTTAATTCATTTGAAGAAATTTGAAGAAGTTTGATCAGACCATACAGAAGATCGACCAGACCCTTGATGACTGAATGAGCCAAAAAGACACAGAAGGTTTCACGGTGGAGAGTACTCCCAAAATCTCACCGTACCGTGAAAGTCTGACTGTATTATCAATCATACCAACTGGACCTTGGATGACCATAAGAGGTAAATCACATAGAAGGTTTCATGGTCAGAAGTACTGTCAGTTTCTTAGAATACCACAAAAGTCCAACCGGACTCAAGAAAATTTTGATTGGACCTTATAAGGCAATTTCCCTCAAATCATCCAGTAGGTTTTCCAGTTGAAGCTACATCTAAGAATTGGATGGACCAAGTAAAGTCTAACCTGATAAGATGCAAACCTGACCAGACTATTTAAATATTACTCAAGTTAGAAGCCATTACATCTCCACTCAATAGGTGGAAGCCACGAGGACCTGTCGTTGGAAGAGTATCAAGCAGAAATTCAATTACTCCGACCGGACCATACCTTATTTCAACCGAACTTCTGTATCTCTGATCGAACCATGAAGATTTTGAATTAGGAAAGTGCTCTGACAGAGAAATTAGTGGAAGACAAGAATCAAACATGTTGGTCCCAACTTCAAATGACTAATTCTTGCTTGAAGGCTATAAATACCTTATGTAACTTCATTATTAAGAAGTTTTTTGAAGTTTTTCAACTTTTGTGATTGTAATAGCCTCATTGAATATCTTTCTTTCTTTTGCATCAAAATCAACCTTTATATTAATTGAGTGTTGGGTGTGAGCATTAAACACCATCTTAAGTTTGAGTGTGAGCTTTAAAACACTTAAGTTGTGAGAGTTAGCCCAGGAAAACTCTTGCAAGGGCTATGAGAAAGTGATCTCAAACCATTCTAAGTAGTTTAGTGTGAGCCAGAGAAAACACCAAGTTAGAGTTAAGCTTGTAAAAATGCAAATCTAGTGGAACCTTAACAAGTTGATAAGGAAGTGGATGTAGGATTAAGGTAAATCCAAACCGCTATAAATCTTGTGTTCAATCTTATACATAATCTTCTTCTACACTCTCCATACTTTATTTTTATTCTTTGAATTTTTGAATTGATCATCATTTCTTAAGACCAACCAATTCACCGCCCCCTCTTGGTTGGTATCTTGGGATAACACAATAAATGGGCACCCATCCAAGGATGAAAATATGCCCTTATAATCATCCAAATCTATAATAATAAATAAAATAGGACACCCACCAAAAGGTAGAAATATGTCCTTTACAAAGTATCAAAGTACACAAAATAAATTACATAATTAAGAAAATAACTAAGGCAACCACATATTGGAAACATGCCTTTTACATATCCATTCAAATAATAATTCTAAATAAATCATCCATCCATCATAATAGAAAATAATTAAGATCAAGATATGAAGGTATAAACTAAGATTAAAATATGTAAAGTTGGATTCAAACTGCAATTAAAGGCTAAATATACAAATTAGGGTTTAAACGTAAAGGATTGAAGTCTTGGGATAAGGTTTTGGAAACTATAAAATTTGGATCTTGGATTATGGTTTTAGAAATTAGGGTTTTAGAACTAGGGTTAGGTATTTGAGATTAGGGTTTTAAAGATTAGTGTTAGGCATGAGGGTAAAATATTTAAGGTTATGGCTTTTAAATAAGGTTTAAACAATTTATACAAAATAAGTTAAATTTATGTTAATTGTACTTACATGAAATCCTAACTAATATCACTTAACAATTTGATTGAACATTCAAACACTTACTGCCATATTAAATTAACACTTTTATTCTTACTGTATTAAAATAACTTTCTCTATAATGGATAAATAAATCTACGAATATTTCAAATAGATTAAGCTTAGAAAACTAAATATGCAAATTGTTTATCATAATAGATGAATGAATCTACTGAGTATTTTAAATAAATTAGGTTTGAGGAAGCTAAACCTACATGTTGGCTCCTCCATTATAAATATGTTGAATCAAACATGTGCTTACTACCTGACCAACTTCTATGTTGGATGAACAAAGCAAGTTTGAGATAAAACACTGCCTCTTCAGTTGCTGTATATTTGTTGTGTTTTTTGGTATCATTTTCTCTTCTTTTTCTTAATTATTTTGTCTTTCTAGATCCTTAATCCAAAGTTGCTACATGATAAGTTGTTGTGTTCAAATGGATGCTCTTTGTTAATTCTATTTTTTTTCTTTTTTTTCCCTCGTTGCTCTGTGCCAATTATTTTTTTGCTTGCCCCCTCTCTGCGCTTTTAATCCTATATTTATAGGCAAAGATAATCTCCTTAAAACCCTAATCGCTTGCTAATTCGAAGGTTATTTGAAGTCCAAACTGCATCAGGATTCCTCATCTACACCAAAATCATAATTAAAGAAAAAGTAAATGTATTAAGGCTTTGATTTGCCATGGACAATGGACCATGGCAAATTAAAGGACCCAAATTTGCCATGGTATCAAGTCCATGGAGAATTTAGGGTCCCAATTCGCCATGGACAAAGGTCCATGGTGAATGGACCTTTGTCCATGGGGAATTGGAGTCCCAATTCATCATGGATAATGGTTCATGGCGAATTGGAGTCATAGTTCACCATGGACAATGTTCCATGCAAATTGGAGTCCAATTCTCTATGGATCAAACACTTCTTGACTTTTATCGGTAAACCGGGCTTCTTCAAAATTGTTTGAGCTTTTAAAGCTAGACCAAATTTAATTCAAGCCTTTTAAATTGGGTTGAAGTTGATTTGGTCCTTTAAAAAATTAAATCAGACTAGATTAGGGCTTTAAAAATTAAACAGACTGATTTTAGGCCTTTTAAAATTGGATCGACCAATTTCAAATCTAAAAAAATAGGTTTAAGCTTTTAAAATCTGACTAAATTTACCTTGGCCTCTTTTAATTATTAATTAGGATTGGACTAACTTAGGGCCAAAATTAAGGGTCTATAGTTTTTCCCATGCTTAAATTGTAATGTTCCAAAATTTTAAACAGGAAACTTTTAAACTAATATTAATAATTGATAGTGTATAGTGAAAAAAGTAATGTGGATAAATGTTATGAGTTGAGAATAGTGAAGATTATATCTAAAAAATTTACTAAAAAATTATTTTTAAGGTTTTAAACGATTAAAAATCGAATAAGAATCAAAGGTTAAGAGTGAGGGTGCACCGTAGTTAAAATGAGATTGCCTCACTTGATTAAACTATATATATAGGCATGTGTGTGTGTAGAAGACTCTTCTCTCTTCTCCCATCTTCCACGCCTATCATCACCATCACCACCAAAACTACTCATTTCTTCTTCTTTTCAAAAATTTTAACCAAAAATTTTGAAGGAAATGACATCTAGTTATGGGTTTTTAAAAGAATAAGCTAGAAAAGGTGAGATTATCAACAAGTGATCAAAGAAAAAGAGGGAAAAGAGAGAAGAGAGATTTTGAAAGAGTTATGTATTTTTCTATTTTAATTTACAAATGTTTGAATTTCTATGAATTTTAATATTCGAATTAGTTGATTGAGTCATCTACAATGAATTATTACTAAAAGGTATTGGTTAAATGGATTGATAAGTGAAAAATGAGTTAAAGGAACTTATAGTGGTATGTATGATTCTTTATTCAATCATTATAAGAATTAAGTGGTTTGATATTGTTTTTAGCCATGAGTGATGAGTAAAGATTGATTAATTGATGTTTGCATAAAGTATTTGATATAGACTCTTTCTATGTCAAAGAAACTAATTTTTGATTCATTTTTATCATAGATCTTGAGTATATTGTGTTTAATTGGTTGAGTATGTGAAATGCATAATTTTTGCTTGACATGGCCAGTGAAATGCCCATGTCACTGGGCATGTCAATGATGTTATGTTTCAACATTGATGACACGGCCAATGATACGACCATGTCTCTGGGAGTGTCGTAGCTACTGTAATACAACATTAATAACACAGCCAGTGACATGCCCGTGTTGTTAGGCATGTTAAAGCTTCTGTAATGCAGGAGTTGTGACATGGGCAGTGACATGCCCATGTCATTTGGCATGTTAAAACTTCTATAAGAATGGGAAAATGACACGGTCATTGACACGCCCATGTCGTTGGGTGTGTCACTTAAAGAATTTGAATAAAATAGTTCATTTTCTTGTCTTTCATTTGTGATTCCAGCCTAAATGATTATAAGGCCTCAAAGTATAAAAGATTTTTGAAATCAACCCTAACAAGTAGTGCAATAAATTTTGAGAATATGATAAATATGTGTAATACCAAGTTTTGATCAAATAATTGCTCCATTGAAGTGATATACATAATTCAATGTTAATCAAAACTAATGAATTGCCCAAATCATACTGATTTTAGATCTAGCTTTGGATTGAATGGCTAGCCATGAGGAGGATAACCATAGTGATAGTGGACATCTCGTGCCATTAATGGACACATTGTGTCATCAGTGACAGTGGGCATAATTGCCATTATACATTCTTAATATTTGGCATTAAAATTTCTACACTAACCAGTTATTCAAACCTATAATCTGAGTTTAGTGTGTATGTGCATATTTAATGAAGTTATTTAAATTTAAAATATATGTGAATATGATGTTATGAATAATGAAAGAAATGCAAAATAATAATATAAGTCAATAATTTAAAATTGACTTACTGTGTTACAATGTGAATGTGATTGATAATGTATATATTAATATTTCAAGTGAAAGTTCTAATGCACAGAATAGAAATGTTATGCTGTAAATATTGAATTGATCAATAAATTTCTAAGTGTTATATTGATTGAAAGTATATATAATGATATAAGATACAAAGTGCTCCAAAGTATAGTACTAAATTTAAGTGTCAAAATTATAAATTGAATGAAATTATCCTATATGTGAAACTGAAAAGTAAGACTTACTAAAAAATTAAATAATTGTAGTATGAGCAATGTTAACAATTGAGAAAGTAAGTTTTAAATAAAATGATTCATAAAGAGAAAAGTTGCAATACCAAAAGTGTAGTATAGCATGATGACTTTTATAAAGTTAAAGTTATTATTTTGAGTAATCAAAATATTGTGTTGGTTTGTTATTGAAAATATTTAATGTACTAAAATGTTTATTAAAATTGAGTGTTATAGCAATATTTTCGTAAGTATTTTTCCTTAATATTAAGTGACAAATATGTTTATACAAGCACCACTAAGCTTTGCTTAGCATGTTAGAATTATTTTCTGACATGCAGATATCATGTCATTGAAGCAATTTAAGAAGTAGAATTAAAGATCTCAGAAATTATCTATAGTACATATAGAGATCTTTTATATATTTTACTTGTAAATTATGAAGTATATATATATGCAATTTATCTTGGCTATTTGAGAGATTATACAAATTTGTAAACGTGAAAGAAATATATGCATTTAGAGAATCAAGTTTTAGATTTTATTGAATGATTATCAAATCAAGTAGTGTATTATATATTTAATTTGGATTGACAAGCTTATATTGGTTATCTGATTTATTATTAGTATTTGTGTAGAACCTTATTTTTTTACCAAGTCCAGTCCAATATATTAAAATAATCTAAAATAATTTTGTTGTATTTATTATTTATTTTAATATTTATTATTTATTTTAATAATATAATATTTATTTATAATTTTTAAAAAATAAAAAATATATATAAAAAAAATAAATAAAAAAAGGGACCGAAGAATCAGCAGGCGGTAGGCCTGTAGTGAATTGGCTTGGGCCAATTCACCGTAGGCCAAGCCTGCGGCAAATCATGCCCACCTCACACGCCTCAACAGCCCAGCTCGCCAATGTCTGCAGTAATTCCTCGCAGCAGGCCTAATCCTGCGAGTGCTGCCGATTTTGCCAAAAACCTTATTAAGCCCGGACTTTTTTTTTCCTAAATAGGTTTTATTTCCTTAATCAACTAGGTTTTATTTTAATTACCTATAAATAAGTTTTAAATGTAGAAACAAAGGGACTTTTCTTTGGGATGGCCAAAAAAGAGGGCAGTAGCTATTACAGACTTTTGACAATTTTTGGAGATGAGACTTTTGGACTTTGGTTTTTCGGAGAGGACTTGGAGACTTTTGATGGTAGCAACCATCAGCAAAGCCGTAGCAATTATCAAGAGAGAAAAGGAACAAACTCACAACAAGCAATCCAAAGAGACAGTAGGTAAACAAAGCAAATTGTCCATGGATTACATCAGGTTTTCAACCAAAAAATCAAGTTGATTCAGGCACTAAGGCAAAGAGTTTGGTTCAACATTCAAAATTGGTGGAGCCTACAATGTAGGTATTTTCTTCTAAATTTAACTTCTTTAAATATACATTAGCTATGTTATTTTCCTTTAAACATTTTAATTATTTTTGTTGATTGTTATGTTAACACAGTAGCTCGTTTTAAGCCTTAATATCACAATAGTTGTAGTAATTGCTCTCATGTAATAATAATTTGGATTAAGTATACAATAATTATTATGCCAATGTTAAATTCCAAACCCTAATTCAAACAAATAAATTTTCAAAGGATCTTTAATTATTACAGTAGTTTAATTCAAAGAATCTTACAAATAATTCACTCAAAACCCTAAAACCCTAGTTTTTAAATCTAAACTCTAAAACCCTAGTTTTTGAATCTAAACCTACAAAATTCTAATTTTATTTAAGAAACCCTAATTCAAGATGTAAATCTAAATTTGTATATTTATTGCTTTTTTTTAAGTTTCATGCATGTTTATTATATATTTTGATGGATGGTATATTTAATCTATGATGATCAATTTATTTGATTTCAATGTTTGATTTACTTAATTTATCATGGATGAATATTTTCTTGATTATTATTTGTTTATTAAAACTGTAAGAGGTATGTTTCCATGATTGGGTACCTCATTAATTAATTTTTATATAATTTAAATTATTTTCATATTTTAGGATTAATGTAAAGGACACATTTCCACCTTTCGGTGGGTGTCCTATTTAGTTTTAGACATTGGATGATGTAAAAACATGTTTCCATCCTTGGGTAGGTGTCCATTTATTTGTTTTGTTTGAACATTGCTATGATTTTTACTAAAGTATTTATTTATTCTTGTGATTGCATGTAGTAAAGGTAATATCATTATATTCAAGAATTTTATAATATTAAGACCTGAAAATGAGGCCGATTTCAATGAACCGGGCATTCTGGGGTGTTGGGTGATTTCTCACCTTCCCTACGCATACCCAACTTTTCAAACCCAATAGGGGGTTAGACATGCCTTATGAATCGAGTCATCCACCCCTTTCTTTTTGCAGCCCATCTGGGTGGTGACTTCATTTTCTTTGGGGCTTAGGCCTGTGTTTTCTAAGGCCTTGAGCCTAACAGTGCCGAAGTCGCAAGAACCATTCCACCGGAATGGGGGCAAAAATCTCTGCTCATAATTTGGTTTATTGGAGATATTGGAGATTGGTTTAAATATTGAATTTATAAGTGTTGTATTATACAAATTGTATTATTATTTGAAAATTTTTGTTAGTAACACTTTGAAAGGAAACTTTGTCAATGAATTGATTAGAGCAGTGAAATTATATCAAGTAATATTCTCTAATAGTTTTATGTGAAAATTGTTAGGGAATGTTACATGAACAATCTTCAATTTATTAAGAGAGTCAAAAGCAACATGATTTTAAATTGATCTTGGGCAAGAATGGGTTCTCGACCCGAGGTTGATTGGGTTCTATACTCAAGACTGGATTGGATTTTAGACCCAAGGCGTGATTTGATTTGGGTTCTAGAATGGAGATGTGATTTGGGTTCTCTACCTAAAATTGGATTTAGGTTCTCAACCCGAGGCTATATTTGGGTTCTCGACCCAAGATTGAATATTAGGTTCTCAACCCAAGACTGGATTGGGTTCTGGAATCGAGATGTGATTTGATTTGGGTTATGGACCGGAGACATGATTTGGGTTCTCAACCTGAAAATGGATTTGGATTCTCAACCCAAGGCTGGATTTTGGGTTCTCGACCCAAGACTGGATTTTAGGTTCTCGACCCTAGATGTGATTTGATTTGGGTTCTATATCTGAGACTAAATTTGGGCTCTCGACCCTAAAATGGATTTGGGTTCTCAACCCGAGGCTTTATTTGGGTTCTCGACTAGAGTTGGTTTGGGTTCTCGATCAAAAACTAGATTTGGGTTCTCGACCTAAAATAGGACTTGGGTTCTCGACCCAAGGCTAGATTTGTTGGGTTCTCGACCCGAGAATAGATTTTGAGTTCTCGACCTGAAATTAGATTTGGGTTATCGATCTGATACTGGATTTGGGTTCTCGACCTCAGACTGGATTGGGTTCTGGACCCAAAAATGAATTTGGATTCTTGACTAAAATTAGATTTTGGGTTCTTGACCTGATACTGGATTTGGGTTCTCAACCCAGAAATGGATTCTATTGACCTTTATCAGTTGAGAGTTCTGGCTTTCTTCTAGTGATCAACTTCACGTCTTCTTTCTTCACAATGAATTTTTATATATCAGGTCTTCACCCTTCATAATGGATCTTTATCCTTGGACATTGGGTCTTCACCCTTCAAAATGGATCTTCATCCTTGCACATTGGATATTCACTCTTCAAAATGGATCTTCATCCTTTAGAGATTTTTCCTACATTAGCTTCAGCTCTTCTAGCTGGACTGATCTTTTGTCTTTTGCATCTTCATTCTTTTGAGAGTTCTAATTTTCTTCTTGTTCCATTCTTAAATGATCTTTTGCAAAAAAAAAAAATTCAGCTATTTTTAGCTAGTCCTTATATCCTCTCTTTGCCCCCTGTGTGGAAAAATATTGAAAGTGAGTCTGAAAATATTTTATAAACGCATAAACTCAAAAATTTAAAAGAGGAAGTTTTGCCCCCTGTGTAGGCTCAAACAAATGATTTTTTTCCATGCAAGCTCTGATTGATTTTTGTGTAAGGATGCATCTCTATTTTTTCCTTGTATAAGCATGCATCTCTATTTTTATAAAGTGACTGGATCTTCCTCAAGCAATGGGCCTTCCTTGCCCCCTGATTCCATATCTACTTCATATTTGCTTCATAAAGTATCTATTGTTTACTTTGACAGAGGATAGGAAATACAATAAAAAATGTAGTGTGATATGCTTATGTATGCATGATATGCATCGATGATACTTACAGTGGTTCCATCGACTCACAGACTAAGGTGATTAGCTAAAGTGTTCTCATTGGTTTCATCCAGATGCTCATTCAGGTCTTGCATTGGAATGATAGAAAGCTTCGTATTTATGGCTTTTATCTTCAAGATGTTGAAAACATCAGTAGTGGATGCCCCAAGCATGGTAGCCAAAGACATGGGAGATATCTGTTTGGTTGATAACTGCTTCATGACATGACCTTACAAGTGATTCTTTTATTAGCCCTCTTTTGCCCATTGTTTCCTATAAGGTTTGACAATGCAACATACTTCCCTTAACTTGAAGGCTTTATATGACAAAAACACATTTTTGTTTTCTTTTTTTTTTTAAATCTTAAAATCATATTTTGGCTTTGTCAAATCAATATCATTGTACCTCAGGACTCGATTTTCCAAATTAACACATATCTAATATGACAACACTAGTTACCATACTAAAGTCAGGAATCATTTCCATTTGAGCAAAAACTGTTGCACTTCATATAGGCACAAAGGTCTCATTGAGTTTAAATACTGTCTATCTCATATGCATTCTTATTCGAACTATCTCCACTAATAGACTCTGCCGACCAACAAAGATCAAAAAGTCTTTAATACGTTTGAAATGGGGTTTATAAGGGACATGGTTTAAGTGGAGGCCATTTTTTAATTGAAGCCAATGTGGCACTATAGACAAACCTTTATGCTACAAACTTCTTATTGGAATCTTAGATAGTTGGGAGCACGAAAAGATGGAGCTTTGAACATTCTTCCATCTTCTTGGCATTAATCTGGATCTTGATTTGGATAGTCTTTGCCTTAATAAAAAGTTTGATACCCACATTCCTTTCCTTTTCTTCTATTCCCTTTTTCTTTTTCTCTTTTTTTCCATCCTTTTCCCTTTTTCAATATCAAGTCTAAGACTTTTAATATTGCTAACTTGGATTTATGTTGGATAAAATAAAATATAGTCTTTCCCCTAATTCTCTTATTTTATTTGAGTCTTTGACTGGACTGGACCAATTCAAATCAATCCATCCTTATAAACTAAGTGGAAGTCTTCTGATGCTTCAAGTAAGAAGATTTTTGTTGGCATTCTAAATAGGCCTTTTGGGTTAACTGCCCTTTTTTGGGTTTTATTTCCTTTTTTCTTTTTTTTTCTTTTTTTCTTTTGTCTCTTCTTTTTTCCTTTTTTCCTTTTGGGTCCTAGCTCCAAGGGAGTTGTACCATTTTATGCTTTTGAGTATGGACGAATGGAGTAGGACGAGCTTGTTTGAATGAGGATGAACCCTTTGTTATCTTGATATCATTTTAATGAATTGGAGATATTAGGTCTAGTATTTGGTGAACTTCAACTACCCTTATGGTCTTGAGAACTTCAACTATCCAAATGGTCTTGACTATACATTCCTTTCTTTAATATTCTTGCCTCTTCACCTTAGTGACCATTAGATTTGTCAAAAGTGTAACAACAACTCAGGGTAGGTCATTGGGTTTGCTAGCTAATGAAGAGTAAGCTAAAATTTTATGAAGGCTCAAAGGGACAACTTGGGATTGATATTTAATAGGGCAGATAATAGTTGTTGGCTAACCAAATAATGCCTAGATCATCTCTCCCTTAAATAAGCAGAGTTCAATTTTGCCTCAAAAGTTTGTCAAAGCATGTTCTAAGATTGACTAGGACCTAGACAAAGGTAATTATGCAGGAGCCCTCTCTAAGTAAGCATAAACAACTCAATGCTATAGAACAACTCCCTCACTTAGTAAAGTCATTTGGATCATGATGCATATATACACTAATTTATTATTATCAAGCTAGACTCGTCATTGGTTGAGTACCAAAATGAACAAAGACCATAAAAAATTTAATGAAAATAATTTATTTGAACAAACATAGTCTGAAAAATATAATTATTCCAATTAAATATCAAATAAAGCAAAATAGAAGAGAAACATTCAAGCAAAGGGAAGTTTGTCGAGTTAAGCTTCTTCTCTCTTCATATCTTGAATACTCTCATCCTAAAAAGAGGATAAGACAAAATCTTCCTCCAATCCTCTTCCTACCATGAAGGTTGCTGGTGAAGGTACTCTTCCAAATTTAGGTAAAGGATTGCTCATGTATTGGGCTTATCAGGCTATGGTAACTTTTCACTATCAATCAAATCTTGGATCTCGTGTCTTAAACGAGCACATTTATCTATCTCATGCCCTTGCATTTGATAAAATTGACAGAAGGCCTTGGCATCGAAGTTTGATGGTAGAGGATCATGTAACAGTCAAGGAGCCAACAGTTGTAGCAACTCCTTCTTTTGTAGCTTGTTAAACCATCCAAAAAATATCTTCTACTTTCTAGACTAGTTACATTAACATCGACTTCCTTATGTGTACTTTGATTGCCAGACTGATAATTTTATTTTGTAGAAAAATGGTTCTTCTCTCTTTCCCACTCTTCTATTTGCAAGCCAACTTGAAGAAGGTCTTTGAAATCCCTTATAAGGATGTGAGACAGCCATTCATAGAGGTTGGGCAGCACCCCTCTCACAATCATCCTAATCTGGTCGGACTTATCTGGCCTCTTTTTGAGAAGTGCAACCTTATTTCTCCATCTCTTCACATAATAGACAAAACTTTAATTTTCTTTTTACCTGATAGTCTCCACCTCCATCAAGGTAACTTATAGCTTGATATTATACCCATACTGATAGATGAAGGACTTATATAGCATATCCCAATCTTTTTGGGTACTTTCTCCTAAGATATTGAACCAATTCTGCATAACAGGATCTAATGAGAGCATGAAATACCATAAAGTTTAAGCCTTAATAGCTCTAGTATAATGCATGGCAGTAATGTATTGCTTAACATGCAAGTGAGGATTTCCTGTACCATTATACCTAGCGAAAGAGGGCAGCTTGAACTTATAAAGGATCCCCTCATCTTGTTCGAACAACTTTTCTATTTCTGACACCTCATCAGCTTTCAGCTTCTTTTTAAATTTCTTCTCTAAATCAGCAATCAGTTTCTCAACATTTGAATTTTCAGTCTTTTCCACGGTTGTTCTTTCCACAACCTTAGGCTCTTTCTTCTTATCTTGAGTATCTTAGAAGTATTGAGCCCAGACATCATTAGTTTCTCAACAACTACTTTTTCATCATCGAAGGCTACTTCGACAACCTTAGCCTTTCCTTTGTCCTTCGATTTCTTATTGCTGATAGATGCCTCAGCAATGTTCCCCAAAAGGGTAGCCAATTGGCTCTTTATAGTCTTAACCAAGGGCCTCCTTCAATTCTTCCATCTTGGCATTGAGGGTGTCGTCCACCATCCTTTGAATCTGTTCAGGTTCCATTGCTCTTGGTGAGAATTTGACTGAGTTGCTACTGGAGTCTACATCACTGGCATAGGTTGGGTTGTCATACGCTCTCAAACTGCTGTATTCCAGGTTTGTGAGCCAGAAAGGATCAATGATATGTATTGCAATACATGTATGCACAGGTAATCAAATAATCAAAGATAATTAGGACGTTCCTTCCAACCTTATAACTTCTATACATGAATGGCGAGTCTCTTTCCCTAGGTCGTTGGTCAACAAAATACTAACATGGGATATCTTGTTTTTGTAAAAATTCCCTCGGACGATTTTAACCAATAGTTACATTCTCAAATATAGGAGTCAGTCCATGATAATTCCCATTAATTAGGCTTTAATCCATTGAATCTCAACTAAAATAGCTTTTATACTATATTGGATTAAAATAAAATTAAAAGGTTTATTATAAATAGACTTCCTATTTAGAAAAAGTAACTAATGATTCATTTCAAAAACAAGCCCATGATTAGTTATTCTTTGTATAAATTAGTCCCACAATTGATTTTTGGCATTCCATAATTGACCTAAATAATTTGTAAGCTCTTTTTAAGAAAAGGTTTATAATGTTTGAAGTAAAAATAATTTTGTTTCAAAGCCTTTGGGCTTTTATGTTTGGGTCATAAGGTAGAAGAAGATTTTTTTACTCATCTTGAAAATGTTTCATGTCCTAAGGCCATTTTGAAAATTTTGAAAATAGTTTTTCTCTTTTGGAAAATAGTTTTTCCTCTTTTGGAAAAGAAAAATTATTTTGAGCTTAAAATATAGGTAGGTCAAATTAGAAAAAGAGTAAACCAAATAAGCCATGGTTCAAACCAAGATATATCAATCATTGTCAAACAACAAGCATTTAGGTAAAACCCTAAGGAAAGTAACTAGGACAATTATATGAGCTTTAGTCTTTGGGTTGAAAGGCTTAAGTTTCCATAGCAAGTATATACCAAATGGTACAAGGCATAATTTTGATTATGCCATGCTTGATCTCCATACCTTGAGTGAAAGTATGGTATCCCTTACATAACACAACATGGGTTGCACGGGTGTCCTAACTCACAAACACAATAAAATCTATATGATGCAATGGACAATATTATAATAAAATAATATAAAGACCAATGTAATCAACTTCTCTTATCTCTAGTGGAGTCACCACTATGAGCGAAATTTTCCCCCCACTCTCATATGGAATGATTATTACGACTTCAGCACTCTTAGGCTCAGGGCGTTAGAGAATATGAGCTTAAACACGGAGAAAATGGAGTCACCACCTGGATGGGCCAAAAAAATAGAAAGGGGTGCATGACTTAATTCCTAAGGAATTTCCAACCCCCTTAACGTATTCGAAAAGCTGGGTACGTATGGGGAAGGTGAGAATCACCCATCACCCCTATAACGCTCGATTTATTGGAACTGACTTTCTTTTCAGGTCTGAATATTATTAAATTCTTGGATATTATAATATTGTCCATATTACATGGAATTATAAAATTAAATAAACATCTATTGTATTAAATTAAACCAACCAATAAAAATGGACATCCATCCAAGGATCGAAACATGCCCTTACAATCATCCAAGTCCATAAGAATAAATAAAATAGGACACCCACCAAAAGGTAGAAATATGTTCTTTACAAAGTTTCAAAGTCCACAAAATAAATTATATAATTAAGAAAATAAATAAGGCAACCACATAGTGGAAACATGCCTTTTACATATCCATTCAAATAATAATTCCATATAAATCAATCATTCATAACAAATAATTAATCAACAAGTAATCTAAATAAATCATCCATCCATCATAATAGAAAACAATTAAGATCAATATATGAAGGTATGAACTAAGATTAAAATATGTAAATTTGGATTCAAATTGCATTTAAAGGCTGAACATACAAAGGATTCTAGAAATTAAAGTCTTGGGCTCAGGTTTTGGAAATTATAAAATTTGAATCTTGGATTGTGGTTTTAGAAATTAGGGTTTTAGAACTAGGGTTAGGTATTTGAGATTAGGGTTAGGTATTAGGGTTAAATATCAGGGTTAAATATTTAAGGTTAGGGCTTAATAATGAAACAAATAAAGATGATGAATGGTTAGTTGGTTATTTTTATTGATTTGCTTTGATTTCGAAACATTGTATGAGGTACTTTTATATATTTTAGGTACCTCATGTATTAAGCATCATGTAATTTAATTTATGTTCTAGTTTTGGGATTAATGTAAAAGACACTTTTCTACCTTTTGTTAGGTGTCCTATTTAGTTTTAGACATTGAACGATGTAAGGACATATTTTCATCCTTGGTTGGGTGTCCATTTGTTTGTTTTGTTTGGACCTTGCCATGATTTTTAATAATGTATTTATTTATTCTATTAATCGCATGTAGCATGGATAATATTGCATTAATTAAGAATTTTATAATATTGAGATTTGAAAATGAGGCCAGTTCCAATGAACCGAGCATTGTGGGGGTGCTGGGCCATTTCTCACCTTCCCCACATGTACCTAACTTTCTGAACCCATTATAGGGTTGGGGATTCCTTAGGAATCGAGTCATCCACCCCTTTCTATTTTTCTTACCCGTCTGAGTGATGACTCCATTTTCTTTGGGCTTAGGCCCAAGTTCTCTAAGGCCCTGAGCCTAAACAATGTCGAAGTCACAAGAACCAATCCATATGGGAGTGGGGGCAAAAATCTCCTCTCACAGTGGCGACTCCACTAGGGATAAGAGAAGTTGATTCCGTTGGTCTTTTTATTATTTTATTCTTTCTTATTATGATATTATCCATTACATCATTTAGATTGCATCTTGTGCTTGAGTTAGGATGCCCGTGTTACCCGTGTTGTGTTATGTAAGGGATACCATACTTTCACTCAAGGTATGGAGATCAAGCATGGCATAACCACTCATAGACTTATACCATTTGGTATATACTTGCTATGGGAATCTAAGCCTTTAAACCCAAAGACTAAAGCTCATGTAATAAGCCAAGTTATTTTCCTTAGGTTTTACCCCAAATACTTGTTTTTTGACTATAATTGATATATCTTAGTTGAAACCATGGCTTATTTGGTTTGTTCTTTTTCTAATATGACCTACCTATATTGTAAGCTCAAAAATAATTCTTTTCCTTTAAGATCCAAAAGACCAAAACTATTTTCAAAACTTTTAAGAAGATCTTTGGACATGAAAACCTTTTAAATTGGTCAAAAATCTTTTTACACCTTATGGCCTAAACTAACCAAATTATCTTTCACTTCATCCAAAATACAACCTTTTCTTAAAAGAGCTTATAAATATTTAGGTCAATTACGAAATACTAAAAATCAATTGTGAGCCTAGTTTATATCAAGAATTGTTAATCATGGGCTTGTTTTTGGCATGAATCATTAGTTACTTTTTCTAAATAAGAAATCTATTATGATAAACCTATTAATTCTTCTTTAATTAAATAGAGCATAAAAGCCATTTTAGTTGAGATTCAATGGATTAAAGCTTAATTTATAGGAATTTTCATGGACCGATTTCTATGTTAGAAACTGCAACTATTGGTTAAACCTTCTGAGGGAACTTTTTGATAACAAAATATCCGTAGACCCTTAATTTTTGACCCAATCCAATCTAATATGTTTTATTTAGCCTAAAATAATTTTTGTTGTCTAATTGGTCCAAAATAATTTTAATTAAGTAATTTTTACCTTAGTATCTAATTTTTATTAATAAAAAAATAAACAAATAAAAATTAAAAAATAAAAATAAAAATAAAATCGGAGTCGAAAAAAAAAATCTGCAGCAAAAAGCAGTCGTGCGGGCCCGTGGGCGGCACGCCCGTAAGCCCAGCACTTCACCCGCAGACCTGCGGGCGAAATAACTTCCCGCAGGAATTTCCTGTGGGCTGGCACGCCCACTGGCCCCAGCCACTGGCCCGGCTGCCGCAGTTTTTGCCAGCGCAAAATTTTTTGAAACCTAATCCAATTAGGTTTTAATTTCTTTTTTTATTATTATTATTACTTGCCGTGTATAATTAGGAATCAACAACCTAAAACCATTATAAATAAGGACCAATAGAACCAAATTGGAGGAGGAAAAAAAAAGGCAGTAGCTTGATTTTTTGAAACCAAATCAGTGAAGGAAAAGGGAAACTCAATTCAACTGATTTTTAAAAGCAGCAGCAGCAGCACGAATTAAGCAATTCAAAGGCAACAAAAGCTTGTCTTTGGAGCTAGTTCATCCAAGAAGAATTGTTTCTGGAGGAATCAATAAAAGAAGGTATGTTAAATTCTTTTTGATTTATGTTTTCACAGTAGCAAACCTATGAAATTAAGGTTTTTTAAATCAAAAACTTTAGAACTTTAATTTAATTTTTCCAAGATTAAAACACTAATACATTACTTTATTTTCCAAAAAGATTTAAAATTATTATTTTTTGCTTCTTCAAAAGTCTCAAAACCCTAATTGAACAAATTCTTTAACAAAACCAAAACTTGATTCTGTTTCTTTCAAATTTTTAAAAATAAGTTCTATTTCATTCAAAAAGTCTTCAAAAACATCTTTTCTACTTATAAAAACTTCAATTCGTGTGTTTAAATTCATAAAACCTTATGAAATCATGAAATTGTCTTTTTAAACCATAATTCAACAAATCACCCGAGAACCCTAATTCAACTTTTAAACCTAAAATAGTAAACCCTAAACCTTTTAAAACATTAAACCCTAACTTTTTCTAAACTTTAATCCTTTAAAACATAAAAAACACATAAAAACACAAATATGCTAATTTTACACAATAGCTTAAAAATACAATTTAAAATCACAAATCAAAGTACTTTAAAGTGTCTAAAACCCTAGTTTCATGATTTCACCATTCAAACCTTAATTTGGTTACTCAAAGAGTCTTACCAACCTTTTAAAACATAAAACTCTAATCTATTTTAATTATATAAAAAGTCACAGTAGCTTAACTTTAGAATTTCCGAAACCTTAACACATGAGATAAAGAACCCTAAATGGAAATAGTAGCTATACTTGAACTTTTATTTGCTTTATTCAATTCCATACTTGATTATGCTTTGATTTATTTCTTATGCTTTAATTTATTTGAATTCAATACTTGATTTATTTAATTTATCATGGATGGATGTTTATTTTATATCTTGATTAATAGCTTTGATGAATGATTTATTTATGATGAATGATTTATTATTTTTATCAATTAATTTAGATTTCCAAAAGTTGTAAGAGGTATGTTTCCACTTGGTGGGTACCCCATTAGTTAAACATCATGTAATTTAATTTGCTTTTCTATTTTAGAACCTATGTGAAGGGCATGTTTCTACCTTTTGGTGGGTGTCCTATTTAGGCATGTGATGTAAGGACACGTTTCCATCCTTGGATAGGTGTCCATTTATTTACTTTGTTTGGACATTGCTTTGATTTTAATATAATGATGCTTTCTTTTTATTGTGTGTAATATGGATAATGTTATTATACTTAAGAATTTTATAATATTAAGACCTGTAAAGGAGGCCGGTTCCAATGAACCGGGCGTTGTGGGGGTGCTGGGCCATTTCTCACCTTCCCCACACGTACCCAACTTTCCGAACCCATTAGGGGGTTGGGGATTCCTTAGGAATCGAGTCATCCACCCCTATCATTTTTCCCGGCTTGTCCGGGTGGCGACTCCATTTTCTCTGGACTTAGGTCCGTGTTCTCTAAGGCCCCAAGCCTAAACAGTGCAGAAGTCGTAAGAACCATTCCACCGAGAGTGGGGGCAAAAATCCCCGCTCACAGTGGCGACTCCACTTGGATAAGAGAAATTGATTCCGTTGGTCTTTATATTATTCTATTCTTTCTTATAATGATTTTATCCATTGCATCATTTAGTTTGCATCGTGTGCATGAGTTAGGATGCCTATGTTACCCGTGTTGTGTTATATAAGAGATACCATACTTTCACTCAAGGTATGGAGATCGAGAAAGGCATAACCTCTCATAGCCTCGTACCATTTGTTATATACTTGCTATGGGAACCTAAGCCTTTCTACCCAAAGACTAAAGCTCATGTAATTGGCCTAGTTACTTTCCTTAGGTTTTACCCCAAATGCATGTTGTTTGACTATGGTTAGTTTATCTTAGTCTAAATCATGGCCTATTTGGTTTGTTCTTTTTCTAATATGACCTAAGTATATTGTAAGCTCAAAATAAACTTTTCTCTAAAATCCAAAAGACCAAAACTATTTTTAAAAATCTTTCAAGATGGTCCTTGGACATAATACTTTTCTAAAAAAAATAAATAAATTCTTTAGCCCATGGCCCAAATACTAAGCCCAAAATCCATTTTTCTAAAATCTTTTACAATGGTATTAGAAACAAAACTATTTTCACCCAACATTTTCTTACAAAGAGCTTGCAAAAATATTTAGGTCAATTATGAAATACCAAAAATCAATTGTGGGCCTAGTTTACACTAAGAATAAATTAACTGTGGGCTTGTTTTTGGCATGAACCACTAGTTACCTCTTTTCAAGTGAGAAATCTATTTATAATAAGCCTCTTAATTTCGTTTTAATCCAATATAGCATAAAAGCTACTTTAGTTGGTTGAATGGATTAAAACCTAATTAATGGGAATTATCATGGATTGATTTCCATTTTCGAAAATATAACTATTGGTTGAAACGTCCGAGGGAATTATTCGAAAGCAAGGTACCCCATGTTGGTATTTTATTAACCATATACCTAGGAAAAGAGACTCACCACTCGTGTGTGGATGTTATAAGGTTGGAAGGAATGTCCTATTTATACTTATTTGTTGGTGCATACATGCATACATGCATACATTTGCATCTCATCTCATTGATCCTCTCTGGCTCACAGCCCTGGATTACGATAGTTCTAAAGTTTACAACAATTTGACCTACGCCGGAGATGAAGCATCTAGCAACGACTCAATCACTTGCTCACCAAAAACAATGGAGCCCAAACAAATTCAAAGGATGGTGGATGAGGCCCTCAATGCCAAGATGGAAGAAATCAAAGAGGCCCTAGCTGAGACCATGAAGAACCAATTGACTGCAATCTTAGAAAACCATGCCGAGGCATCTGCTAGCACTAAGAAACCAAAGGACAAAGGGAAGACTAAAATTAATGAAATAGCTTTTGATGATGAAAAGGTGGTCATTGATGATGATGATGATTGGGCTCAATACTACCAAGATCTTCAAGATAAAAAGGAGCCAAAGGTTATTGAGAAGGCAACTATTGAAAAGACCGAGACATCTGATATTGAAAAGATGATTGCTGATTTAGAAAAGAAATTTGAGAAAAAGCTGAAAACTGAAGAAATGTCTGAAGTTGAAAAATTATTTGAGCTAGATGAAGAGGTCTCATACAAGTTCAAGATGCCATCTTTTGCAAAGTATAATGGCACTGGAAATCCTCATCTCCATGTGAAACAATATATCACTGCCATGCAGTCTGCCCGAGCTACTAAGGCTCAAACTCTAAGGTACTTCATGCTCTCATTGGATCCTGCTGTCCAAAATTGGTTCAATACCTTAGATGATGGAACACAAAAGAGTTGGGATCTACATTACAAAGCCTTCATCCAACAATATGGATATAATGTTGAGTTGGAAGTTACCTTGATGGAAGTGGAATCCATTAGGCAAAGGCCAAATGAGAATTTTGTGGACTATGTGAAGCAATGGAGAAACAAGGCCGCTTTACTCAAGAAGAGGCCCGATGAATCTGATCAAATAAGGATGATTGTGTAACACCCCTATACCCCGTATACGCACACTACATACCACCATATATGTAATATACGTATACTGAATATAGGAATGCTATGGTTTACTAAACAAACCACTCATTCCTTTTAACAATAACATGAGAAAACTTGAAAACATTCAAATCATATTTTAAAGTACAATAGATAAAACATCTATGTAATACGCAGCGGAAAATATAATGGTATTTACAAATACATACATATATATATATATATCAAAAACCAAATTTTACAAAACATAAAATTTATACATGTTTGGCAGTTTGTCTTTGATCTTTAAGCCCTCTATCAACGCTTCAGAATCTAAACTCAACTCGGTCTAGCTGAACTCTCTGGTTCTATCCTGTCACCTGCGCGATGAACCACAATCGCGCTAAGCCAACGGCTTAGTGGTACAAACCCCAATTATAATATGTTTCAATGCAATGCCAATATCATATGTTCAAACATTATAAATAATACCTAAGAATATCACATTTCAAAGTCTTACATTGAATCTCATTATTCATTTGTTTCACTATTCATGAATCACATTTAAACAAAGACAAGCATGGGCCCAAAAGACACTAATATGTTATTCAAAATTCAGAGTTACTGCTTTGGTCCATAATCATAATCATCAAGCCCGTAGGCGATACATATATATCTCTATCCATGGATAGTGTAACAGACCCAGTCTCTTAGACCTCAACCCGGCTAGACCCTAGGGCCCCAGTATCTTGGTCCTCAACCCGGCTAGACTATTACTGTTTTTGAGGCTTACGACCCAGTCTTTTCACCCCAAAAACATCATATTTCACATTTTTCAGCTGGATTTGGCTTACAACCCGGTCTTTTCACCTATCCAGCGATTCATAGGCATGCCGCCAAACCCAGAACTCTGAACATTGAATAACATATTAAGCACACAATTATTTCATTTATCTCTTTATCAATCTCTTTCTCAATTCACTTCTCATTTCATATTCCATAATCAAATAGGCAACCATGCCCCAATTATTTCATTTGCACTATCATAGCCAACAACAATGGCTTCACATCTCATCATATCTCAATTCACATTAAAGAAATTCATCATTAAAGTATTCATAACCAAATGCATTGAACATACATTTTGAATGATCATCATATCTTTCACATTATGCAAATCATAGCATTAAACAAATGTATCAACAATATAATCGCTTACTTAACACATTTACAACCAAATGTGTTAAGTCTCAATGTCATGTAAATGTATGCAATAATGTAGGGTTTGTAATTACCTCAAGAACAACTCACACCAATTTATACACTTCCTCTTCCAAGAATCCTCAACACTTAGGTTAGGGCAATTCAACCTCTTCACAACCTAATCCAAAAGGAAATAATACACACTTATTTAAAGATACACATGAATTCCAATACAATTATTCACCTATTAGTCTCATACTAGACCCATAAATCACAAATTATAAACCAAAACCACTAACTAGGGCCCACGGTCGTGGCCTCACAACCCCACGGTCGTGGTCTCACAAACCCCCACGGGCGTGGGTTAGAAAACGACTCTGTCCAATTGCTTAACACCCCCACGGTCGTGGCATCCAAGGACCACGGGCGTGGCATCCAAAATGCTTCTGTTTCTGACGAAACTCATGTATTCTATGCTTTCCACTCCATTAAACACAAACACATTGAAAATCTACCAAAAATAATTGATCAAACTCAATATTGACATCAATTACCAAGTCACAACTCTTACTCTTTCAACACCAACCTAATTCCTTTTCTTCAATTCAATCCCAAAATCAAAATCAATTATACCCAACACTCTCAAACACACCACAATCAAACATATTAATACTATCCACAATCAAACATCAACTCAATAACAACTTAAAATAAAACAAGAGAATCAAGAAGAAACTTACCAAAGTTAATGAAACTTCTCAAATCTCCAACTTGATCACTTGAATTCTCCTTCAATTTTGATCTTAGGAAAACAAAACTCTCTTTCTCTCTTTAGCTTTGTGATACACGGCCAAGAAGGAAAAGAAGAAGAAAATAAAGAAGAAAAGAGACAAGTCAAACTTTAATTCTCCACTTAAACCTCCACCAAGCAATAAATCATTAAAATATTCTCATATTTTCTCTTCCACTCATTTATTTTCCTTTTAATTAATTTCACTAATTTAAAATCAATAAATATCTTCTTTTGACTTTTATCACCTTGACTTGTATATGTTGTATATATTTCTATATATACAACATATACACTCTCTCTCTTTACTTCTTTTCTCTTCTCACTTAACATATACACTTAATCCAAATACAACAATAAATATTTTAAAACTTTTAGGGTATACTTTGGGATATTACAATTCTCCCCCTCTAAAAAGAAATTTCATCCTCGAAATTACCTGATATCAAGTCTGAAACAACTGAGGATATTGATCTCGCATCACTTGCTCACTCTCCCAAGTTGCTTCTTCCTTTGCATGATTCTTCCAAAGAACCTTCACAAGTGGCACTTTCTTATTTCTCAACTCTTTCACTTCATGTGCCAAAATAGCAACTGGTTCTTCTTCAAATGTCAGATTCGAACTCACCTCAATAGATTCAACTGGCAGAACATGAGATGGGTCTGATCTGTACCTCCGCAGCATAGAAACATGGAAAACATTATGGATTCTATCTAATTCAGGTGGTAAAGCGAGTCGATAAGCAACTGGTCCAACTCTTTCTAATATCTCATACTGTCCAATAAAACGAGGACTTAGCTTTCCTCTTCGATCAAATCTCAAAATCTTTTTCCAATGAGACACTTTCAAAAATACCTTATCTCCAACATTAAATTCTATGTCTCTCCTCTTCAAGTCTGAATAAGATTTCTGTCGATCTGAAGCTGCTTTCAACCGATCCCGAATTATTTTCACTTTCTCTTCCATTTCTTTAATCAAATCAGGACCAACCAACTTGCCTTCTCCAACTTCATTCCAACACAGAGACGTTCTGCATCTTCTTCCATACAAAGCCTCATACGGTGCCATTCCAATACTGGATTGATGACTGTTGTTGTAAACAAATTCCACAAGTGGCAAAAATCTATCCCAACTTCCAGAGAAATTAATGACACAGCTTCTCAACATATCCTCAATAATCTATATCACTCTTTCTGACTGCCCATCTGTCTACGGATGAAAAGCAGTGCTAAAATGTAATCGAGAACCCAAAGCACCATGTAAACTCTTCCAAACCTCAAAGTAAACTGAGGATCTCGATCAGACACTAAAGAAATTAGGACTCCATGCAACTTCACTATCTCACTGATATATAGCTCAGCCAACTTCTCAAGAGAATAGTCCATCCGAACTGGAAGAAAATGAGTTGTCTTTGTCAACCGATCAACAATCACCCAAATAGCGTCATGCTTCTTCTGAGTCAATGGCAAACCAGACACAAAATCCATTGTCACACGTTCCCATTTCCATTCAGGCACTGATAAAGGTTGAAGCAACCCTGTTGGAACTTGATGCTCAGCTTTACAAGTGAGACACTTGGATACATACTCTGCTATGTCCCTCTTTATACCTGACCACCAATAATGTTGCTTCAAATCCTGATACATCTTAGTACTCCTAGGGTGCATAGCAAAAATCGACTGATGTGCTTCCTCTAAAATAATCTTTCTCAATTTTGTATCATCAGGAACACACAATCTATCCTTAAACCAAAGACTACCATCACTTTTCACATGGAAATCTCGGCTCTCCCCATTTTGGCAATCTGACACAACTTTCTGAATTTTCTCATCTGCCAATTGAGCCTCCTTAATCTGATCCAACAACACTGGTCTCAAATGCAACTGAGTCAACAATGCACCATCATTACAAAGCTCAAAACTAGCATGCAATGCTCTCAACTCAACAAGCAACGAGAGTGAATAAACAGTCAAACCTGCCAAAAACTTCTGACTCAAGGCATCAGCAACAACATTCGCCTTACCAGGATGATAATCAATCAAACAGTCGTAGTCTTTAATCAACTCCAACCACCGTCTCTATCGAAGATTCAGCTCTCTCTAAACACCCAAATATTTCAAACTCTTATGATCTGTATAGATAAAACACTTCTCTCCATATAAATAATGTCGCCAAATCTTTAAAGCAAACACTATAGCTGCCAATTCCAAATCTTGTGTCGGATAATTAAGCTCATGCGGCTTCAACTGCCGAGAAGCATAAGCTATAACTTTACCTTCCTGCATCAAAACACAACCTAAACCATTATGTGAAGCATCACTGTAGATCACATATGGTTTATCTTCCACAGGCAAAGCAAGAACAGGCACTTGAGTCAACATCTCCTTTAACTGTTCAAAACTAACTTGACACTGATCTGTCCACACAAATCTAACTCCCTTTTAAAGTAATCTGGTGAGTGGAGTAGCTATCAAAGAAAAACCTTTCACAAAGCGTCGATAATAGTCTGCCAAACCCAGAAAACTTCTAACTTCAGTCACAAACTTCGGTGGACTCCATTTCAAAATAGCCTCAACTTTACTCGGATCAACCCTTATACCATCAGCTGAAACTATATGACCGAGAAAAGTTACTTGATCAAGCCAAAACTCACACTTTGACAGCTTAGCATACAATTGCTTCTCTCTCAAGGTCTGCAACACAATCTGCAAATGCTTGTCATGCTCCTCTTCATTACGTGAATACACCAAAATATCATCAATAAAAACCACCACAAACTGATCCATGTAGGGCCTAAACACCCTATTCATCAAATCCATAAAAGCTGCAGGTGCATTCGTCAATCCAAAAGGCATCACTAAGAACTCATAATGCCCATATCTTGTGCGGAAAGCTGTCTTAGAAACATCTTCAGCTCTAACCCTCAACTGATGGTACCCTTATCTCAAATCAATCTTCGAAAACACTGCTGCTCCCTTCAACTGATCGAAGAGATCATCAATCTGAGGTAAAGGATACTTATTCTTGATAGTCACTTTGTTCAATTGCCTATAATCGATGCATAATCTCAAAGTACCATCCTTCTTCTTTACAAACAAAACAGGAGCTCCCCATGGAGAAACACTAGGGCAAATAAACCCTTTATCCAACAACTCCTGCAACTGCACCTTCAACTCTCTCAACTCAGCAGGTGCCATTCGATAAGGAGTACTAGAGATAGGAGTGGTACCAGGCAACAAATCGATACCAAACTCAACCTCTCTCTCAGGGGGTAACCCTGGCAACTCCTTAGGAAACACATCTGGGAACTCCGCAACTGTGGTTATACTATCAAGTTGAGAATCCACTACTTTGGTATCCACAACATGAGCAAGATAAGCATCACACCCTTTTCTAATCAACTTTCTAGCTGTTACAGCTGATACAAACAAGGATGCAAGTTGTCTCTGCTCACTAGACACCATCACACTTCTACCATCACCAGTTCTCAAAGTAACACACTTCTTTTGACAATCTACCACGACTCCATGCTTAGACAACCAATCCATGCCTAAGATCAAATCATACTCCTTAAAAGGCATTTCAATCAAATCACCACAAAACTCCTCACCTTGCACCACAACTGAACTATCTCGGTGCACCTTGCTAACAACCACACTATGCCCTAAAGGATTTGTCACCAAGATATCAAATCCTAGGGACTCAGTATGCAATTCAGTCACAGGCAAGATAGATGCACTTATGTACGAATGAGTAGATCCTGGATCAATCAAAGTAAGAACTGAAATTCCAAATAAAGAAAATGTACCGGCAATAACTGCTGAAGCATCCGGCTGCCTCTGCATCACATACACTCGCTGAGAAGACCCAGCCTCATCTGGCCTACTGCCTCCGGATGTAGAGCCTCCTCTCTGACTGATCCCAGGTCGACCACCTCTACTAACACCTCTGCCACTTCGACCTTCTCTCATACTAGGTCAAGAAACTGTAGAATCCGCTTGTTTATGCTCCTGCATCTTAAGACAATCTCTAATGAAATGGTCAGGCGATCCACATCTGAAACACACAGCTGATCCACCAATCTTTCAACAAACACCTCCATGTATCCTACCACAATGAACACATGTAGGTGTAGTAGACCTCTGAACCATAGGAGTCGGAGCACTAGCTATAGAAACTGTAGGTCTCGGTCTCTGCCTCTGATACTGAACTAACCTACTTGATTGCCTCTGGCTCCTACTAGCTCTCAGGATAAAACTTCCTCGGCCTCTCTTCATAGATGAAGACCCTGCCTCAAACTGGGATCTCCTAACTTTGGTTTCCTCTTCAGTAGCAACTGTTGCAATAGATTGTGCTCTCTCAACACTTCTTGCTGCTGCAACCAATTGAGAAAACTCCTGATACTGAGATCCAACAACAATACACATAATAGAGGGCCTCAATCCCTCCTCAAACCTCCTACACGAGTCTATCTCATCTGCAATAATCCCCCCCGGCATAAAGACTCAATCGGATGAACTCTACCTCATACTCTGTCACAGTCCAGTTATCTTGTCTCAAATTCAGAAATTCCATCTTTTTGACGTCCTTATACTCCCTCGGGGTATATTTCTGCTCAAACTCCCTCAGAAAATCACTATAAAGCAAAGTCGGTGGATCAACCATAGCATGAGGAACTGTCTTCCACCAATCATAAGCATCCTTCTGCAATAAGGATCTAGCATAATCAAATTTCTCTTCAGGAGTAGCTTGCAACTGAATAAATACCCTCTGTACTCTATCCAACCACTGCTCAGCTACTGCAGGATCTGTAGTACCAAAGAAATCCTCAGCCCCATACTTTCTCAATTTATCATAATGCCTCACCGGTACATGTGGCTGTGGTTGCGGTGGCGGCTGTACTGGAGCTTGCCTCAACAATTCTACCCCATGCCATAACCAAACCGGTGGAACCTCATCAGTAGCTGATCTCTCTAGCACAGGAGCAGGTGCCTCACTAACTCTCTCAACCCTAGCCCTATCTCTACCCTCTTCAAGAGCTACGCTCTTAGCACTACCTTCTATGGACTGACGTGAATGAGACGCCATCACTACCTATGTCTGCAAACACAGCAGAATATACCTCATTAAAGATCAAAGACTGCCAATACCAAAACATGTATCTTATTTAAAAATCACATTTTAAAAATCAAAATGTCCTTTTTCTTACAATTGACCTAGTTTGAGAATCTCAAACCTAGGCTCGGATACCAAAACAATTGTAACACCCCTATACCCCGTATACGCACACTACATACCACCATATATGTAATATACGTATACTAAATATAGGAATGCTACGGTTTACTAAACAAACCACTCATTCCTTTTAACAATAACATGAGAAAACTTGAAAACATTCAAATCATATTTTAAAGCACAATAGATAAAACACCTATGTAATACGCAGTGGAAAATATAATGGTATTTACAAATACATATATATATATAACCAAATTTTACAAAACATAAAATTTATACATGTTTGGCAGTTTGTCTTTGATCTTTAAGCCCTCTATCAACGCTTCAGAATCTAAACTCAACTCGGTCTAGTTAAACTCTCTGGTTTTATCCTATCACCTGCGTGATGAACCACAATCGCGCTAAGCCAACGGCTTAGTGGTACAAACCCCAATGATAATATGTTTCAATGCAATGCCAATATCATATGTTCAAACATTATAAACAATACCTAAGAATATCACATTTCAAAGTCTTACATTAAATCTCATTATTCATTTGTTTCACCATTCATGAATCACATTTAAACAAAGACAAGCATGGGCCCAAAAGACACTAATATGTTATTCAAAATTCAGAGTTACTGCTTTGGTCCATAATCATAATCATCAAGCACATAGGCGATACATATATATCTCTATCCATGGATAGTGTAACGACCTAGTCTCTTGGACCTCAACCCGGCTAGACCCTAGGGCCCCAGTATCTTAGTTCTCAAACCGGCTAGACTGTTACTATTTTTGAGGCTTACGACCCAGTCTTTTCACCCCAAAAAGATCATATTTCACATTTTTCAGCTGGATTCAGCTTACCACCCGGTCTTTTCACTTATCCAGCGATTCATAGGCATGCCGCCAAACGCAGAACTCTGAACATTGAATAACATATTAAGCACACAATTATTTCATTTATCTCTTTATCAATCTCTTTCTCAATTCATTTCTCATTTCATTTGTCATTTCATATTCCATAATCAAATAGGCAACCATGCCCCAATTATTTCATTTGCACTATCATAGCCAACAACAATGGCTTCACATCTCATCATATCTCAATTCACATTAAAGCAATTCATCATTAAAGTATTCATAACCAAATGCATTGAACATACATTTTGAATGATCATCATATCTTTCACATTATGCAAATCATAGCATTAAACAAATGTATCAACAATATAATAGCTTACTTAAAACATTTACAACCAAATGTTTTAAGTCTCAATGTCATGTAAATGTATGCAATAATGTAGGGTTTGTACTTACCTCAAGAAAAACTCACACCAATTTATACACTTCCTCCAAGAATCCTCAACACTTAGGTTAGGGCAATTCAACCTCTTCACAACCTAATCCAAAAGGAAATAATACACACTTATTTAAAGATACACATGAATTCCAATACAATTATTCACCTATTAGTCTCATACTAGACCCATAAATCACAAATTACAAACCAAAACCACTAACTAGGGCCCACGGTCATGGCCTCACACCCCCACGGTCGTGGCCTCACAACCCCACGGCCGTGGTCTCATAAACCCCCACGGGCGTGGATTAGAAAATGACTCTATCCAATTGCTTAACACCCCCACGGTCGTGGTATCCAAGGACCACGGGCGTGGCATCCAAAATGCTTCTGTTTCAGACCAAACTCATGTATTCTATGCTTTCCACTCCATTAAACACAAACACATTGAAAATCTACCAAAAATAATTGATCAAACTCAATATTGACATCAATTACCAAGTCACAACTCTTACTCTTTCAACACCAACCAAATTCCTTTTCTTCAATTCAATCCCAAAATCAAAATCAATTATACCCAACACTCTCAAACACACCACAATCAAACATATTCATACTATCTACAATTAAACATCAACTCAATAACAACTTAAAATAAAACAAGAGAGTCAAGAAGAAACTTACCAAAGTTAATGAAACTTCTCAAATCTCCAACTTGATCACTTGAATTCTCCTTCAATTTTGATCTTAGGAAAACAAAACTCTCTTTCTCTCTTTAGCTTTGTGATACACGACCAAGAAGGAAAAGAAGAAGAAAATAAAGAAGAAAAGAGACAAGTCAAACTTTATTTCTCCACTTAAACCTCCACCAAGCAATAAATCATTAAAATATTCTCATATTTTCTCTTCCACTCATTTATTTTCCTTTTAATTAATTTCACTAATTTAAAATCAATAAATATCTTCTTTTGACTTTCATCACCTTGACTTTTCTATATTGTATATATTTCTATATATACAACATATACACTCTCTCTCTTTACTTCTTTTCTCTTCTCACTTAACATATACACTTAATCCAAATACAACAATTAATATTCCAAAACTTTTAGGGTATACTTTGGGATATTACAGATTGTGAGAGGGGTGTTACCTAATCTTCATGAGAGGATGTCTCATACACTCATCCGTGATTTGAAAGATCTTCTCCAAGCTGGTCTACAAATTGAAGAGTGGGAAAGGGAGAAGAATCGCTTTTCAATAAGAAGGAATGAGAAAGGGAACAACCAGCCTAACAATCAAAGCACACAAAAAGAAGTTTATGTTAATGTAACCGATCAAGAAAATAGAAGGCAGTTTTCAGATCTGGGGAAGCCTTTGTCTTGGGTCTTCGATAAGCTACAAAAGAAAGGGTTGTTACAACCATTGGCTCCTCGACCTTTACCTAGTCCATTACCCCCAAAATTTGATACTAAGGCTTTTTGTCAATTTCATCATACTCAAGGACATGAGACTGATAGGTGTACCCGATTAAGGCATGAGATCCAAGATTTGATTGATAGGGCAAGCTACCCGAGCCGGATAAGCCCAATACCGAAGACAACCTTTTGCCTAAATTTAGAAGAGTGCCACCACCAGCAACCTTTATGGTGGGAAAAGGATTGGAAGAAGATTTTGTTTTATCCTCTTTTCAAGATGAAAATGTTGAAGATGTGAAAGGAAAAGAAGCCTAACTCAATGAACTTTCCTTAGCTTGAATGTTGCTTTTCAATCTTACTTTCTTTAATATTTTGGAACTATTGTGTTTTTCAAATTTAAAGTTGCTTGAATAAATTACTTTCATCAAAATTTTTGTTGGCCTTTGTTCATTTTGGTGTTCAACCAATGAGGAATTTAGCTTGATGTTTATAAATTAATGTGTCTAGGCATCATGACTCGAATGACTTTACTAGATGAGGGAATTACTTTATAGCATTGAGTTGTGTATGCTTACTTAGAGAGGGCTCCTGCATAATTACCTTTGTCTAGGTCCTAGTAAGTCTTAGAACATACTTTGACAAATTTTCAAGGCGAAATTGAACTCTACTTATTTAAGAGAGAAATGATCTAGGCATTGTTTGGTTAGCCAACAACTAGTATCCACCCAATTAAATATCAATCCCTAGTTGTCCCTTTGAGCCTTCATAAAATTTTAGCTTTCTTTTCATTGGCTTACAAACCCCAATAACCTACCTTGAGTTGTTGTGATACTTTTGACAAGTCTTATGATCACTAAGATGAAGAGGCAAGAAAAATCAAAGAAAGCAATGATTAGTCAAGATCATGAAGATAGTTGAAGTTCTCAAGACCATAAAGTTCTTAAGACCATAAAGATAGTTGAAGTTCTCAAGACCATAAAGATAGTGGACGTTTTCAAGACCCTAAGGGTAGTTGAAGTTCCCTTAATATCTCCAAGACAACATCAACATTGGAGTAATAAATGATTTATCCCTATTAAAGAAGATTTATGTTACTCCACTCATCCATTATTGGAAGCCCAAGTTGGTACAAATAAGACAACTCTGTTTGAGCTAGAACCAAAAACAAAAAAAGGAGAGAAAGAAGGAAAAAAAATCAATAAAAAAAACCCAAAATGGTTCAAAAAGCCAACTGAGTTCTCTTTTACCTAAAGCAGCAAAAAGCTTATATTTGGACCTTTTTTGAGTTGGTCCAACTCAACCAAAGATTCAATTAAAATTGGAGAAAAGGAGAAAGACCACCCAGTTCTTGAAAGTTCTATAATCCAACAAGAAAGAAGGACAAAAAGACAAAGAAAGGGAAGAGTAAGAAAAATAAAAGGAAAGAAAAGGGAGAAGAAGAAAAGAAACAAATTTGGGTCTTAAACTTTATGCAAGGGCAAAAACTGTCCAAATCAAGATCCAAATTAATGCTAAGAAGATAGAAGAAATTTGGAGTCTAGCAAGGTTGCCTCCAAGCTGCCTAAAATTCCAACAAGAAATTTGTAGTGTGAAGGTTTGTCCATTGTGTCACACCAGCTCCAATCTCAAAATGGCCTTACTTAAGCCTGTTTCCCTTATAGATCCCATTTCAAGCCTATCAAAGACCTGTTGATCTCTCTTGGTAGGTAGAGTCTATTAGTGGAGATAGTTTGGATAAGCATGCATATGAGATAGACAATATTTAAACTCAAATGAGACCTTTGGCCAAGCAATGTGTATGTGCCTATCTGAAGTGCAACAATTCTTGCTTAAATAGAATTGATTCCCGAGTTTAGTACGGTAACTAGGGTTGTCATGTTATAGATATGTTAATTTATCAAGTCCTGAGGTACATTGACATTAATTTGGCAAAGCCAACATTTGTTTTCAAAATCAAAATTAAAAAAAAAAAGAGTGTTTTGTCATACAAAGCCTTCGAGCTAAGGGAAGTCTGTTGAAATGATTATTGGCAAGGTCATGCTGAAACATAATTGGAAATGGATGCATCCCCGACTCTGCTGCTCATGGTCTCCACCACTCATGTTTTCAACATCTTAAAGATGAAAACCACAAATGTAAAAGCTTTTGAGCATTCCATGCAAGACTTGAACAAATGTCAAAAGGAGTCAATGAGAATACTTCTGCTGATCACCTCAGTCTGTGAGTCAATAAAACCGCTGTAAGTATCATTCATGCATACACGAGCATGTCACATCGCACTTTCTTATCTTGTGTTATCTATTCCTTGTCAAAATGAACAGCAAGCAATCAAAAGAAGATATCAAATCAGGGGGCATAGAAAGCCCATTGCTTGAGAAAGCTCCAGTAATCTTGCAAAGAGAAGAAATGCATGCTTATGCGAAGAACAAGACGGCAAAAACATCAATCAAAGCTTGCATGGATAAAATCTTTGGTTTGAGACTACACAGGGGGCAAAGTTTCTCCTTTTTAATTTTTTGAGTTTATATACCAAATATTTTTAAACTCACTTACAAATATTTTGCCACACAGGGGGGCTAGGAGAGGATATAAGGTTCAATTAAAAATAGCTAAATCTTTGCAAAAAGAAAGAACAAAAGAATGGAACAATAGAACTCTCAAAAGAATGAAGGTGCAAAAGACAAAAGACCAATCCAGCTAAAAGAGCTGAAGCCAGGGTGAAGACCCGATCTCAAAGGATGAAGATCCATTTTCAAGGGTGAAGACCCGATCTCAAAGGATGAAGATCCATTTTCAAGGGTAAAGACCCGATCTCAAAGGATGAAGATCCATTTTCAAGGGTGAAGTCCCAATCTCAAAGGATGAAGATCCATTTTCATGGGTGAAGACCCGATCTCAAAGGATGAAGATCCATTTTCAAGGGTGAAGTCCCGATCTCAAAGTATGAATATCCACTTTTCAAGGGTGAAGACCCGATCTCAAAGGATGAAGATCCATTTTCAAGGGTGAAGACCCGATCTCAAAGGATGAAGATCCATTTTCATGGGTGAAGACCCGATGAAGATCCATTTTCAAGGGTGAAGGCCCGATCTCAAAGGATGAAGATCCACTTTTCAAGGGTGAAGACCCGATCTCAAAGGATAAAGATCCATTTTCAAGGGTGAAGGCCCGATCTCAAAGGATGAAGATCCATTTTCAAGGGTGAAGACCCGATCTCAAAGGATGAAGATCCATTTTCAGGATGAAGATCCATTTTTAAGGGTGAAGACCCGATCTCAAAGGGTGAAGATCCATTTTGATGGTGAAGAATCACAATGAATAAAACAATGGGAGCAGTCAGACTTCTAAAATGATAAAAGTTCAGTCAAACCCAATTTCGGGTCCAAGTACCCAAATCAAATCTAATCTCGGGTCCAAGTACCTAAATCAAATCTAATCTCTGGTCCAAGTACCCAAATCAAATCAATCTCAGGTCCAAGTACCCAATCTCGGGTCCAAGTACCCAATCTTGGGTCCAAGTACCCAAATCAAATCTAATCTCAGGTCCAAGTACCCAAATCAAATCTAATCTTTGGTCCAAGTACCCAAATCAAATCAATTTCAGGTCCAAGTACCCAATCTCGAGTCCAAGTACTCAATCTTGGGTCCAAGTACCCAAATCAAATCAATCTCAGGTCCTAGCACCCAAATTCAAATCAGACTAGGGTCCAAGTACCCAATCTCGGGTCCAAGTACCTAATCTCGGCAAGTACCCAATCTCGAGTCCAAGTACTCAATCTTGGGTCCAAGTACCCAAATCAAATCAATCTCGGGTCCAAGCACACAAATTCAAATCAGCCTCGGGTCCAAGTATCCAATCTCGGGTCCAAGTACCCAAATCAAATCAATCTCAGGTCCAAGCACCCAAATTCAAATCAGCCTCGGGTCCAAGTACCCATTCTCGAGTCCAAGTACTCAATCTTGGGTTTAAGTACCCAAATCAAATCAATCTTGGGTCCAAGTACCCAATTTCGGGTCCAAGTACCCAAATCAAATCTAATCTCTGGTCCAAGTACCCAAATCAAATCAATCTCGGGTCCAAGTACCCAATTCTGGGTCCAAGTACCCAAATTCCATCCAATCTTGGGTCCAAGTACCCAAAATCAATTCAAGCTCGGGTCCAAGTACCCAATCTCAGGTCCAAGTACCCAAATCAAATCAATCTCAGGTCCAAGTACCCAATCCCGGGTCTAAGTACACAAAATCAATTCAAGCTCGGGTCCAAGTACCCAATCCCGGGTCCAAGTACCCAATCTAGGGTCCAAGTACCCAAAATCAATTCAAGCTCGGGTCCAAGTACCCAAAACAGGTCGCCATCTCAAAAAATTAAGTCTTTTTGCTTTTCACTCTCTTTCACTAAGGTTTCAGATCATTCAAGCAGGGGACAAACTGTAGACCCTTAATTGTTTACCCAATCCGATCTAATATGTTTTATTTAGCCCAAAATGATTTTTATTGTCAAATTGGTCCAAAATAATTTTAATTAAGTAATTTTTACCTTAGTATCTAATTTTTATTAATAAAAAATGAAAATAAACAAATAAACAATTAAAAATTAAAAATAAAAATAAAATCGGAGTCGAAAAAAAAATCGGTAGCGAAAAGCAGTCATGCAGGCCCGTGGGCATTTTGCTCGCAGGAATTTCCTGCTGGCGGCACGCCCGTAGGCCCAGCACTTCACCCGCAGGCCTGCGGGTGAAATAACTTCCCGCAGGAATTTCCTGCGGGCTTGCACGCCCACTGGCCCCAGCCACGGGCCCGGCTGCCGCAGTTTTTGCCAGCGTAAAATTTTTTGACGCAAAATTTTTAAAACCTAATCCAATTAGGTTTTAATTTCTTTTTTTTATTATTATTACTTGCCGTGTGTAATTAGGAATAAACAACCTAAAACCTTTATAAATAAGGACCAATAGAACCAAATTTGAGGAGGGAAAAAAAAAGCAGTAGCTTGATTTTTTGAAACCAAATCAGTGAAGGAAAAGGGAAACTCAATTCAAGTGATTTTTAAAAGCAGCAGCAGCACGAATTAAGCAATTCAAAGGCAACAAAAGCTTGTCTTTGGAGCTAGTTCATCCAAGAAGAATTGTTTTTGGAGGAATCAATAAAAGAAGGTATGTAAAATTCTTTTTGATTTATGTTTTCACAGAAGCAAACCTATGAAATTAAGGTTTTTTAAAATCAAAAACTTTAGAACTTTAATTTAATTTTTCCAAGATTAAAACACTAATACATTACTTTATTTTCCAAAAAGATTTAAAATTATTATTTTTTGCTTCTTCAAAAGTCTCAAAAAAAAATAATTGAACGAATTCTTTAACAAAACCAAAACTTGATTTTATTTCTTTCAAATTTTTTAAAATAAGTTCTATTTCATTCAAAAAGTCTTCAAAAACATCTTTTCTACTTATAAAAATTTCAATCCGTGTGTTTAAATTCATAAAACCTCATGAAATCATCAAATTGTCTTTTTAAACCCTAATTCAATAAATCACCCGAGAATCCTAATTTTAAAGCATAAAACCCTAATTCAACTTTTAAACCTAAAATAGTAAACCCTAAACCTTTTAAAACATTAAACCCTAACTTTTTCTAAACTTTAATCCTTTAAAACATAAAAAAACATAAAAACACAAATATGCTAATTTTACACAGTAGCTTAAAAATACAATTTAAAATCACAAATCAAAGTACTTTAAAGTGTCTAAAACCCTAGTTTCATGATTTCACCATTCAAACCTTAATTTGGTTACTTAAAGAGTCTTAACAACCTTTTAAAACATAAAACCCTAATCTATTTTAATTCCATAAAAAGTTACAGTAGCTTAACTTTAGAATTTCCAAAACCTTAACACATGAGATAAAGAACCCTAAATGGAAATAGTAGCTATACTTGAACTTTTATTTGCTTTATTCAATTCCATACTTGATTATGCTTTGATTTATTTCTTATGCTTTAATTTATTTGAATTCAATACTTGATTTATTTAATTTATCATGGATGGATGTTTATTTTATATCTTGATTAATAGCTTTGATGAATGATTTATTTATGATGAATGATTATTTATTTTTATCAATTAATTTAGATTTCCAAAAGTTGTAAGAGGTATGTTTCCACTTGGTGGGTACCCCATTAGTTAAACATCATGTAATTTAATTTGCTTTTCTATTTTAGAACCTATGTAAAGGGAATGTTTCTACCTTTTGGTGGGTGTCTTATTTAGGCATGTGATGTAAGGACACGTTTCCATCCTTGGATGGGTATCCATTTATTTACTTTGTTTGGACATTGCTTTGATTTTAATATAATGATGCTTTCTTTTTATTGTGTGTAATATGGATAATGTTATTATACTTAAGAATTTTATAATATTAAGACCTGTAAAGGAGGCCGGTTCCAATGAACCGGGCGTTGTGGGGGTGCTGGGCCATTTCTCACCTTCCCCACACGTACCCAACTTTCCGAACCCATTAGGGGGTTGGGGATTCCTTAGGAATCGAGTCATCCACCCCTATCATTTTTCCTTGCCCGTCCAGGTGGCGACTCCATTTTCTCCAGACTTAGGTGTGTGTTCTCTAAGGCCCCGAGCCTAAACAGTGCCGAAGTCGCAAGAACCATTCCACCGGGAGTGGGGGCGAAAATCCCGCTCACAATATCCCATGTTGGTATTTTTATTGACCATATACCTAGGAAAAGAGACTCACCATTCGTGTGTGGAAGTTATAAGGTTGGAAGGAGCGTCCTAATTATCTTTGTTTGTTAGTTATCTATGCATACATGCATGCATGCATATATGCATTTGCATCACATATCATTAATCCTTTCTGGCTCACAGCCCTGGATTACAGTAGTTCAAATGCCTATGACAATCTGACCTATGCCGGAGATGAAGAATCCAATAGCAACTCAATTACTTTCTCACCAAAAGCAATGGAGCCCAAACAAATTCAAAGAATGATGGACGACGCCCTCAATGCTAAAATGGAAGAACTAAAGGAGGCTGAGACCATGAAGAACCAATTGGCTGCAATTTTAAGGAACAATGTCGAAGCATCTGCTAGCACCAAGAAGCCAAAGGACAAAGGGAAGGCTAAGGTCGATGAAGTGGTTTTTAATGATGATAAGGTAGTCATCGATGATTATGATGACTAGGCTCAATACTTCCATGATCCTTAAGACAAGAAGAAGGAGTCAAAGGTTGTTGAAAAATTGGCTATGGAGAAATTTGAAACTTCAGATGTTGAAAAGTTGATTACTAACCTAGAAAAGAAGTTTGAAAAAAAGTTGAAATCGAAGAAATGTCCGAAGTTGACAAACTATTTGAGCTAGATGAAGAAGTTCCATAAAAGTTCAAGATGCCATCCTTTTCAAAGTTTGATGGAACTGGAAACCCTCACCTCCATGTGAACTAGTATATCACTGTTGTACAGTCTGCCAGTGCTACTAAGGCTCAAACCTAAGGTACTTTGTGCTTTCATTGGATCCCATTATCCAAAATTTGTTCAATACCTTAGATGATGGCACACAAAAGAGTTGGGATCTGCTATACAAGGCCTTCATCCAACAATATGGATACAATGCTGAGTTGGAAGTTACTCTAATGGAGGTGGAGTCCATTAGACAAAGGCCAAACAATAACTTCATAGACTATATGAAGAGATGGAGAAATAAGGTTGCATTGATCAAAGGAAGCCTATTGAATTCGATCAAATTAGAAAGATTATAAGAGGTGTGTTACCTAGCCTTTGTAAAAGGATGTCTCATACACTCATTCATGATTTCAAGGACCTTTTCCAAGTTGATCAACAAATTAAAGAGTGGGAAAGAGAGAAGAACTGCTTTTCAGTGAGAAGGAATGAGAAGGAAAACTACTAGTCTGGTAACCAAGGCACACAAAAATCAGTTGATATTAATGCTACTGGCTAAGGAGGAAGAAGGTAGTTTTCATAATTGGGTAAGTCACTGTCTTGGGTCCTCCATAAGCTATAAAAGAAGGGATTATTACAACCCTTAAATCCTTGTCCTTTGCCTAACCCTCTCCAACCTAATTTTGACACTAAGGCATTTTATCAATTTCATCAAATGCAAGGGCACGACATGGATAAATGTGTGAGGTTGAGGCATGAGATCTAGAATTTGATTGATAGTAGGAAATTGCCCAAGCCCAACAAGCCAAACACTAAAAACAATCCATTGCCAAGGTTCAATAGGGTACCACCACCGGCGACCTTCATGATTGGAGGAGGTTTGCATGAAAGTTTTGTCATGTCTTCTTTCCAAGATGTGGATGGAGAAGTAATCAAAGAAGAAGTGGTGTTTAGAAAAATTGAACAAGCTGTGATTGGAAAAGAAGTAGCAATCTGTGTTGTGAACAAATTTTGGGATTCAACCGATAGTGATGATGATCTTGAACCCAAGAAGGAGGAATCGATCTGGTCCGAGCCTGAAGAAGATGACGTGATGAACACTAGGTTTAGTAAACCTTATGCAAGGCCACCACCCAATGAAATAGAAGCTAATAATGGAAAGGAAGCTGAAGTTGGGAACAAAGAAGAAAAAGATGACATTGTTTTTAAGCAGTTGAAGAGAACCCAAGCAAGTGTCAGTATTTGGGACTTATTGGCCACTTCCAGGAAGCACCGTGAAACTATGGCCAAGCCTTGTCTAGCATGCCAATTTCCACCTCATGAAGTACAAAGAGGTTTAAAAGAAGAGCGAAGTTGACATGGGAATGGTATCTTTCTCATATGTGAATTTATCGAAAGTGGGGAGAGATCACATCTGCCCTCTCCTTATCAAAGTAGAAGTCAAAGGAAAAAGGACCCCATGTGTGATGGTTGATGATGGGTCTACCATAAATGTTTGCCCACTTAAAATTTTGCCAAAGCTAGCTATGTCAACAAGGGATCTAAGCCCAACGAAAGTAACCATTAGGGCTTATGACAGTACCAAGAGGCACACTTAAGGGACATTCAAAGCTGTTGTGAAGGTTGGTCCAATTGAATCTATGGTTGAATTTTTGGTTTTGGACATACCTATTACTTTTGCTCTGCTTTTGGGATGACCATGGTTTCATCCTCTTGGTGGAGTTCCTTCCACCCTTCATTAAAAGATCAAGTTCCCTAATGGAGATGAGACGGTGCTCATCGAGGCCAAAGATAATGAGGTGGTCAATGCTCTAATGATTGAGAGGCCTCTCAATGGTTTCCAAGTAGCTGCAATTTCTGATGATGAAGTAGTGGACTCCAAGGTCTTGAACATGATGAAGAACATGAGCTACCTTCCTAGTGCTGGTCTTGGAAAGGGAAAGGCCGGTATGACAAAGCTTCTAGATTTCAAGACTCAAACTTCTAAGAAAGGGTTGGGGTATGAAGAAGCTAGCAAAGATGTTCAGTTAACGAAGAATGAGAAGATGAGCTTCCCACCACTTGAAGAGATCTTTATCAAAGCTCTAGACATGGAACCACTCCAAGGAAAACCCGAGCTAATCATGTTCATGGGAAGGTTGATCTCGGATTTTGAAATTTTTGCTGATATTGTCGAGCTAGTGGAACAAGTGAAGAAAGAGCTCACCCTGCCAACCGACAAGGAGCCCAATCTGAAAGGGGAGAAGGAAGCTATCCTGAAAGCCGAGAAGACTCCAGAAGAGATTGCTGCCTTGGTTGAAGAGAAGTTTAAGATGTTCTGCTTTATGATTTTGAGAATAATGATTTTGATTTTGATTTTAATTTGTCTGCTTTGTATGAGGATGATGATGTTTTCTTTTTCAAAATGAATGCAATAAAGTCTAATTTTGCTTACTTGTGTGATGTTTCTCCTATTGGTTGCATACATTCAAATAGTAGGTTACATGAGCATCTTTAATATTAACTCTATCGATACACAATCATTAAATTTGGGAACAACTGAAAGTCCTAAAAATATTAGCATAGCATTTGACCTTACTCTTGAAGAGAGAGAGAGAGATTTGAAAAAATATTTGAAAAATATGAAGAAATTTTTGCTTGGTCTTATGAGGATATGCCTGGAATAGATTGAGACATATCTGAACATTTGATTCCTACTTACACTCATATGAAACCTGTCAAACAAAAGCTTAGGCGGTTAAGACCAGAGTGGGTTGAATTGGTTAAAGAAGATGTCACTAAACAAATACAAGTAAAGTTCCTTGAAGTGATAGATTATCCAGATTGGCTAGCCAACATAGTACATGTACCAAAGAAAGACGGAAGAATTAGGGTCTGTGTGGACTATAGAGACTTGATTAAGGCTTCCCCTAAAGATGATTTTTGTTTACCCCATATAGATGTCATTATTGATAGTGTAGCTTCTAAAATGCTACACTCGTTTGCAGATGAAATTTTCAGATACAACCAAGTGTTAATGGCCCAAGAAGATAAAGCTAAAACTACCTTCATTACTATGTGGGGTATATTTTATTATATGGCAATGTCATTTGGGTCAAATATTGCTAGAGCAACCTACCAATTGATGGCCACCACCTTGTTTCATGATATGATGCATAAAGAAGTTGAAGTGTATGTTGATGATATGATGGTAAAGTCGGATATAAGGGAGCAGCACTTCCAAAACTTAGAGTTATTCTTCAAGAGAGCAGTGAAGTATAAACTAAGGTTAAACCCAAAGAAGTGTGTGTTTGGGGTTACTTCAGGCAAGTTGTTGGGACATGTGATTGGTCTGAATGACATTGAGATTGATCCTGACAATGTTAAGGCAATTAGGGATATGCCAGCCCCTATGACGGACAGAGAAGTTTGGGGGTGTATTGGCAGATTGCAGTACATTAGTAGGTTTATAGCAAAGCTCACCACATTCTATGAACCTATCTTCAAGTTGCTTAAAAAGAATCAGCCAGTCAAGTGGAATGAAGAGTGTTAAAAGGCCTTTGAGCATATAAAAGAGTATCTGCTAAATCCACCTATTTCGAAACCACCTAAACCTGATAAACCCTTATTACTATACTTAGTTATAGAAGAAGAATCAATAGGAGCCATGATAGCCTAAACAGATGAGTTGAGGGTTGAACACGTAGTCTATTATTTGAGTTGAAAGCTCCTACCTTATGAAATTAAGTATAGTATCATTGAAAAGACATGTATAGTTGTGGTTTGGTCTTCTAAAAAGTTGCAACATTACTTTCAATCTTATAGTGTGCAAGCAATTTCCAAGCTGGATCCGGTGAAGTACTTAAGGGAGACACCCTCTTTGATTGGAAAGTATGGGCGATGGTTGATAATATTGAAAGAATTTGAGATTGAGTATGTAACCAGGGAAACAATCAAAGGTAGAGCAGTGGCAGAATTCCTAGCCCAGTAGCCATTACTGGATAGCAAAGAGGTAGTCATGAAATTTTCTAATAAACATTGAGAGGCCATAGAAGTGCAAGGATGGAAAATGTATTTCAACAGAGTAGTGAATAGGAAAGGAGCAGGTTTGGGAGTCATAATAGAATCGCCCGAAGGGGCGCTTATCCCTTTAGCTAAAAATTTGAAGTTCAGGGGAACCAATAATATGGTGGAGTATGAAGCATGTATTTTTGGTTTGGAAACTCTGATAATTATGAAGGTGGAAAAGGTGCAAGTCTTTGGTGATTCATTGCTAGTAGTATCCCAAGTAAATGGAGAGTGGGAGTTAAAAGAAGAGAAGTTAAAAACCATACCACCATTACTTGACCTTGATAAAGAAGACTTTTAAGGAGTGCGGATTTATACACCTACCAAGAGAAGAAAACCAGATGGATGATGCCCTAGCCACATTGGCTTCAGTATGGAAAATTCCTGTCAACTTATTCCTTAATCCTCTAATTTTGACCAGTTCATCAACTTCTTGCTGTGAATATGAAATAATCATGGAAACGGATACAGACCATGATGCGTGGTATGACACTATAAGACGGTTTTTGGAGGAGAAGGAATACTCGTTAGGAGCAACAAAGAAAGAAAGAAGAGCCATAAGGTGATGGTCCTTACAATAAATTACCTTTCATGGAGAGTTATATAGAAGATGGCCTCATGGGGTGTGCTTGAGATACTTGAGGAAGCCTGAAGTGGAGCATATCATGTCAGAAATACACACGGAAAGTTATGGTCCACACATGAGTGGTTTAGCCCTAGTTAAGAAGATAATTCGACAAGGTTACTACTGGTTGACCATGGAGAGAGATTGTATTGAGTTTGTAAAGAAGTGCTAGCAATGTTAGATGTATGGTAATTTGAATCACATGCCTCCTGAAGAATTCCATTCTATGTCTTCACCCTAGCCCCTTACAACTTGGGGGATTGACATCATAGGAAAGATACATCCAATGGCTTCAAATGGTCACCGTTTTATTGTAGTAACAGTGGATTATTTTTCAAAGTTGGTCTAGGCCGAATCTTTCAACAAACTGGGGGCAAGGAAAATGGCTAAATTTATTGAAAAGAATCTCATTTGTAGGTATGGGGGTCCTGTACAGTGTTATATAGGACAATGGGGTACAGTTTCAAGATGCAGTTAAGGACTTATTCTCGAAGTACCAAATCCATCATCATTGATCCTCCCCTTATAGACCAAAGGCTAATGGTGTAGTGGAAGTAACAAATAAGACAATTAAATAGATCCTGTCTAAGATAACTAAGACATACAGGGATTGGTTGGAGATGCTTTCTTTTGCTTTGTGGGGATACAGAACAAGTGTGCAAACACCGACTGGAATGACATCGTTCTCTTTGGTTTGTGGGATGGAAGCAGTGTTACCAATTAAGATAGAGATCAAATCATTAAGAGTGGTCCTGGAAGCTGAACTGCCTGAGACAGAGTGGGTAGTGAGCAGATACACATAGTTAGCTTTATTAGAAGAAAGGAGGTTAATAGCACTGTATCATCATCAGCTATATTAAAGAAAGGTAGCTTGGGCCTACAATAGAAGGGTTAGGGCTAGAAAGTTCAGAGTCGGTACTTAGTGTTGAAGCAATGTAAGCCTAATGTCTCTGATCTAAGAGGAAAATTTAGGCCTAGTTGGGAGGGATCGTATGTTCTAAAGCAAATCATGAACATGGGTGTAGTTAAGTTATCAGACATGGACGGGAACAAGTTCAGCGAACCGGTAAACATTGACATGTTGAAAAGGTTTTATGTATAAAAAAAGAGAACTAGCTAGGTTGAAAACCTAAAAGGGCAGCCTAGGCAAAAGTTAGAGTAGTCTGCTACTTTCGAAAACCCTAAAGGGTGCATTAGGAAACAATTAGGGCTAAGCAAGAGAAAATTGTCAATTAGAAAAACCGAGAGGGCTAGTGTATGATGGCTTTATGTTTGGTTGTTCCCCAATTTAATAAAATAGAATTAATATTAAAATTATTCTATGTGCACTGTTTTAGTATTTGACCAAATATGGATAAAACAAATAAACACAATAGTGAAAGATGATGACAAATTATAAAAAGAAAAGATACATCTCTTATTATTGTTTTCATTATTTTTATATCCTAACAATATTCTTTCTAAAGAAATTGACAAATGTAAGATCTATGGTAGACGATAAGTGTAGCGTGCAGGCCAGCTTTGCTTCAGCCGACCCAAGAAGGCTTCAGTTAGATACCATACTGACGGTTAAGCCTGTGAGGATCATACATCAAATATGACCGAATGGTGATACGAGAAATCTTCCACCAAGGTACTAACCAATGAATGTTGAGTGTGTGAGCGGGGATTTTTGCCCCCACTCTCAGTGGAATAGTTCTTGCGACTTTGGCACTGTTTAGGCTCGGGGCCTTAGAGAACACGGACCTAAGTCCGGAGAAAATGGAGTCGCCACCCGGATGGGCCAGGAAAAATAAAGGGGTGGATGACTCGATTCCTAAGGAATCCCCAACTCCCTAATGGGTTCAAAAAGTTGGGTACGTGTGGGGAAGGTGAGAAATGGCCCAGCACCCTACAACGCCCGGTTCATTGGAACCGGCCTCCTTTACAAGTCTTAATATTATAAAATTCTTAAATATAACAATATTATCCATATTACACACAATAAAAAGAAAGCATCATTATATTAAAATCAAAGCAATGTCCAAGCAAAACAAAATAAAAAAATGGACACCCATCCGAAGATAAAAACATGTCCTTACATCCCATGCCTAAATAGGACACCCACCAAAAAAGATAGAAACATGTCCTTTACATAGGTTCTAAAATAGAAAAGCAAATTAAATTACATGATATTTAACTAATGAGGTACCCACCAAGTGGAAACATACCCCTAAAAAACATTTGGAAATAAAAGTAAATAACCATTCATCATAAATAAATCATTCATCAAAAGTATTAAACATCACTAGAAAATAAATATCCATCCATGATAAATTAAATAAACCAAGCATTGAACTTAAATAAATTAAAGCATATAAACTAAATCAAAGCATAATCAAATATAGAATTAAATAAGGCAAATAAAAATCTAAATTATAGCTACTGTTTCCATTTAGAGTTCTTTATTTCATGTGCTAGGGTTTTGGAATTTAGGCTACTGTGATTAAAATGGATTAAAGATTTTATGTTTTAAAAGGTTGGTAAAACTCTTTGATTAACCAAATTAATGTTTGGATGGTGAAATCATGAAACTAGGGTTTGAACACTTTAAAATACTTTTGATTTGTGGTTTACGGTTAATGAATTGTTGATTTGAGCTTAATGTGTAAAAAGTATAACATCTATGTTTATAAAGTTTTTAAGGTTTTAAAGGATTAGGATTAGAAAAAATTAGGGTTTAAAGTTTTAAAGGGGTTAGGGTTCACTTTTTTAGGTTTGGAAGTTGCATTAGGGTTTAGTGTTTCAGAATTAGGGTTTATTGTTTAGTTTTAAAGTTGAATTATGGTTTTAAAAATTTTGAATTAGGGTTTCGGTGAATGCATGAAGCTTTTAAGGTTTGAAAATCAATTTGATACTTTTATGAAGTTTTATGAAAATAAACAAATGATTTAAAGTTTATAAAAGCAAAAAAGTTGTTTTTAGGGCTTTTGGAAAGAAACAGAACATAATTTAAGGGTTTTGATAATTTGAAAAGTAAATTAGGGTTTTGGGGTTTTGAAGAAACAAAATTAATAATTTTAAGGTTTTTGGAAAACAAAGCAATAAATTAAGGTTTTTAAACTTTAAACAAAGGGAATTAGGTTTTTTTTGAATTAAAAGACACAATTTCATAATCTAAGCTACTGTAAGGAAATTAAACAATTGATACATACCTCCTTTTGATGGTTCCTTTAAAAAAAAATTCTTCTTGGATGAACAAAAAAACAAAGGTCGTTGCTGCCTTTGATTAATTGTTAATGGCTTTGCTTCTTCTTCTCTCAAAAGGTCATATTGATTTCACTGCTTTCCTACTCAATTTCGGTTTCAAACTCTCCCAATCTTCGTCCCAATTTCTGATTAATTTTCTCTCTTTTCTCCTCTCTTTTTTGTGTTGTTTAGTCCATATTTATATAAGAATTTATGATATAATTCTAGTTATTCACGGTATTTAATCCTAATTAGGAAAAGGAAACCAAAGGTTTCGGAAAAATTTGAGTCAGAAAATTTTGCTAGCGAAAAAAATTGCTGCGGAAAAATTGCGCTAACGAAAAAAAACTGTTGCAGGAAAAATTACGCTGGCGAAAAAGCTGCCGCAGCTGCAGGCAAAATGGCTCGCAGGTTTTTCCTTCTGGTGAAATGGCCCTGGCCATTTTGCCGGCATGAAAATCCTGCGGGCGAAATGGCCTTCAGCCATTTCCCTGCAATCCGACCTTTTTTTATTTATATTTTTTTGTTTATTTTTTAAAGCAAATATTACTTACTTAAAATAACAAAAATTGTTTTGGACTAAAAAATATATTGGACAACACAAAAATTATTTTGGACTAATTAAAATATATTGGACCGGACTGGGTCAAAAATTAAGGGTCTACAAAGTGCAGCATGAGAGCAGATCCAGTCAACCCAGTCAGCATATGAAGAAGCAGGATGAAGTAGTTTTCTAGCAGAATGATGTCGCGGCAGGTATCTGGTGAAATCCATAGATGGAGTGTTGAACAAGCATAGGCGCTCCTAAAGCCAAATCTGTAAGCAAAAGAAAAGAATAAAAAAAAGTGCATTAGGTTGAAAATCCACAAGGATGGCTTAAGAAAAAATTAGGGCGGTTCACTAGTTTTGAAAACCCGCAAGGATGGTCTAGGCATAAATTAGAACCAACATAAATACTAATAAATAAATAAATAAGTCCGCTAAGTTGAAAACCCGCAAGGGCGACTTAGGAAAAAATTAGAGCAATAAATAAAACATACATTGAAAACTAAAAGGGTGGTTTAGGTAGTTACCTAAAGCAGCAAGGGACTCCCAACTAACCTCCTCAAAGATTTTGATCTAAATTGGTCCAATCCAACTAAAGTCTCAGCTAGAATCACAGGTATCAGTGACAATCCTCCTTCCATTTGGTCCATGAAATCCAATACTCGTGGATCTATATCGCCATCAGAAGAAACTAGCAAGAATTGGCCAAGCAAGCATAGACAAAGCATATATCCCCATGACTTGGTAGGAGCCAAATGAGAAATGCAAAAGTCAATCAAGTGACCAAGCAGTATTTTCTCACCTCTAGTCAACTATAGAACTTCGGGCTTTGAAAGTTGAAGCAACATTTGCATCTTTTGTTGAGTTTTGGAAGTCAATATAGGCAATTCCATTGGTTGATTGCTTGGATATCCAAGGATGGCCTCAAATTCTTCATTCATGGGACATATCTCAAATTTATTTATCTTGAATGTCCTAGAATTCACATCCCAAAAGGAAACCATGGCATGTATAAAAGAATAGACCAATTTAATATTTTGAAATTACTTCAAAGTATTAATTTGGGACCAAGATATTTTCTCCCAATAAATAGCTTTCATGGTTTAAATAAACTCTTAATTTTTTTCAAATTGAGTTCCGTCATTGTTGAAGTTAAAAAAAAATTTGAAAATTGTTGAAAGAAATTTTTTTGTGCTGGAGTAAAATTCATGGAGGATTTTCTATTAGCTTCTGTTGGAATTGGGGCATGAAAGAAGACTTATATAAGGATTTGCTAAACCAAAGTTGACAAGGAATGTGCAAAACCAAGACACACAATGAAAAATATCTGTTGAAATTGTTGAGTGATTGTTGCCCTCCCATTGGCTTTTGGATTTTGCAAAATCTTACTAATTTTGGACTCAAATTGAAAAAGAAAAGCGTTTGCAATGACTATAGTAATAGTGATAATAATAAGGAAAAAATAATAAAAGAAATTAAAGTCAAAAGTTGTAGTAAAAATAAAAGTCACTATTATCATTATTATTGATTTATTGATTTATTATTATTATTATTAACACAATACTTTATTCCTTATTATTATTATTATTATTATTATTAATACAATACTTTCTTAATTGATACAATGATGGATCACTGAGGAGGAGGAAGCATAACATTCATTTGAAATTCATCCGATGGAAGGTACTTAAGTCCCTGTTCTCTTAAAATGCAAGCTTTCAGTAGTCATCATCTTAATCAAATGAAAGGATCTCATGATCATCAGTTTGGGGCCTCCTAGAAGATGAAGCACCAGGTTCTCTCATTCCCTGAAACCTATAGTCTCAAAAGTTTTGCTCAGACTGATGATACAATCTTTCGAGAAAGGCCACCTGTTGGTAGTTAGCAACTAATCTTCTTACAATTTCTTATTTTGCTCCTCAAGCATTCTATGTGAGTCAGAAAAGAAAGGTAAGAGCATACATAATCGTGCATACGTATAGCATAAATCATCATGGAATAGGATGACATACCAAGTAACTCAAATCAGTGCCTTGTGGATGAGATGGCATTTTTGGTTGGTAAAAAGGCGCAAGTGGATGGGCGGCAGAGGAAGGTCCAGCCTCATGACCAGATAAGTTGGTAACTTGGAAAAAAAATCAAAACAGTCAAAACAAGTTGAAAAAGAAGCAATTGCAATGACCAAATGATAAAAGTTTACTTGAGAGGTGCCAGCCCCGATATGAGGGATGGGCCCCCTTCCTTCTCCATCGTACTCCTCTTCATCACTATCATCGAGAATTCCTTGAGCACCAACAGCAAACATGCCAAAGTTCAATAGCTGTGTTTGAATAAATTAAACATATGACCCACCTGGTGGATGGAGATAGGTCTCAACATCATAACCATTTTGAGCTAACTGCCACGCATTCTCCAGCATTGAGGTAATATTTAAAGCATATGTCGGCAGCCCATGGGGATCCTTCATCGCTCAGGATCACAGAACCACTCATACACCCTCTCCTCAAGGAACCAGCCACTGGACATAGGACTAGCAATGATTCAACGGGTATGCTGGCAAGGCAGTGCATCATTCATGGAAGGATTCTAGTTCACCCGCTCTGTAGCATACTACCAAGCCAAATAGACCTACAAGATGACAAAAAGATAAGTAAATTTTTTACATATAATTTACAGAATGCTAACATTATTTTACCAAGTCCCAAGTTAGGCAACTCAAGTGATAGCGCTGGGTATGCACATGGTGAGAGCCGGGAACTACTGCACGATCAGACAACCAAAGATTTAACCTGGGATACCTGACTCTTTCTTGAGAAATATTAGGCACCCTTACAAGATTATGCTCATATGCCCATACCTGTAATAGCAATGAGAATCAAATTCATACACGTATATGATTGGAATTGACAATGATGGGAGAGAGTACCTGGACGATCACCATAAAGCTAATAAAAGATTTCTTATTCCTGCAAATCTTGTATAGGCCATGATAGAGATGGGCAAGGCCAGCGTCACCCTAGCCGTAAATCGGTACCAGGACTATATTGGCAAGGGCCCTCAACACCGATAAATGAATGGCAGATTCGGTGCTACAGAAAATAGTCGACCCAAGTAGATACAAGAAAAATCCTCAAGCATATTGCTCGACTGTTTCTCTATGAACCCGTCCATTATAGCTCATCCAATAACTCCAAATCAGCTCAATTTTTATATTAAAGGGCCCTTTTAGTGACGGTTCCATACCAATTAATTGTTAAATTTCTTCGTGTGTCATATATCATTAGTAAGAGGGACCGGATGGCTATAGTACCGGATACCAATTATGGCTGTAAATCGACTGGGCCAATAGTCATCTCTCCCACAGGTAGGTGAAAAGTATGGGTCGTGTCCATCCACTACTCCGACAATGCTTGAGCTACACTCCTATCTATCGGATGCTCCTCAGATGGCAATTGTAGAATGAAGATTTCAAAACTGCACTCTCAGACGATCCGTTTTACCTGAGAAAGTGACGTCATACCATTAGCGGGTTGTATAGACACACCTCCGCCCCGGACAACATAGTGATCATGCTAGCACTAAATCAGGTGGGACAACATGAGGTAAGTATATCATCTCACTAATATTACTGTTTCATAGCTTAATATTACTCAATATTGTCTATTTAAATTTATTTTTATTAATAGTCCATCAGTTAATTTATTTTTGAATAAAAAAACTAATTTCTTTTATCTTAATTAATAATATATTACTAATAACTCAATTATAGCTAAAAATAAAAATAAAAATAATAAAAAATAATAATGATAATAAAAATAAAAATAAAAATACTAATAAAATTAAAATAAAATAACATAAAATGATGAATACATATTTATGCTGTTAAAATATTAAAATTGAAATATTACCTCAGTCCTTTGACTTGAACTACGATGAAGTGGTACTCCAGCAAGTAGATCGATAGTTTCAATTTCATGTCGTCGAATAAATTCTAGCAACTCAGCATTGGATTGGGGTTCAGATCTCGAAGCATATACTCTCTCCATTTTTTTTTGCCCAACTCTTTGCTCACTCAGAATGTGAAATATATAAGCATATAACGGTTTATGATAAGAGATGATGAAAAATGAACGATGAAATGGGTTTATATAGGAAAACAATGAGAGAAAAACAAAAAAATAAATAGTAAATCCGTGAAAAAAAAGTCAAAATCACTGTTGATAAATAGTTAGTGAATAGTGTATGAACAGTGTTTAAATAGTATTTAAATAGTAAAATCAATTAATCAATTCAATTATTCAGCTATTTGCGTGTCTAAAAATATTTTTCACGCAGGGGACAAGAGAGCACGGGTATAGTAAAAAATAGCTAAATTTTTTGCAATTTTTTTTCTACTGACTATAATTATTTTTTGCAGATAATTCAAATTATTTTGAGTCCAGAACTCATCTTGGGTCCAGAGTCTAAATTATTTTTGAGTCCAGACCTCACCTCGGGTCCAGAACTCAAATTATTTTGAGTCTATAACTCGTCTTGGATCCAGAGCCCAAATTATTTTTGAGTCCAGAACCAAAATTATTTTTTTTTCAAAAATCAAACCAACCTTGGGTACGGAGTCCAGTTTAACTCTAAAATCCAATCAAAAATCATATTATTTTTCACTCTCTTTTATTACAGTCTCAGATCGTTCAAGCAAAGGGCAAACTATAGACTCTTAATTTTTTACCAAGTCCAGTACAAACATTTTAAAATAGTCCCAAATAATTTTTATACTATCTTAATATTTATTATTTATTTTAATTATATAATATTTATTTTAATTTAATAATATTTATTATTTGCTTTTTAAATATACTATTTATTATAATAAAATATCATTTATCATTTATTTTATTATTTTAAAATGATATTTTTAATAGTAAAAATAAAAATAAAAATATATACATATAAAATGATAAAGAATAAAAAATTAAAATTCAGACGGTCGAATCGGTGCGCGGCACTCGGTGGAGGCCAATTGGCCTGCTGCAGGTGCCTACGGTAAATTGGCGTGCCAATGGCCATCAGTGAATTGCACCTCACCCAGGCGCCACGCAGCTCGTGGGGCCATTCGTGTGCACTTCTGATTTTGCCAAAACCTTCTTTTAATCAGTTTTAAAGTTTTATTTCCTAAATAATTTTATTTTCTTGAACAATTTTATTTCCTTAACCAATTAGTATTAGGTTTTTTATTTTTTTTCTTATAAATACCACATTAAAACAATTATAGAGGGGACCTTTGGATATTTTTTGGATGGACTTTTGGAGTTTTTTTTTTTCGACAGAAGCAAAAGAACCCTAAAACCATATAAATTTTTAGCAAGAAGATTAAGGCAACAAGCAAGGAAGCAGTGACTTTCTTGGTATTAGCTCATCCCAAATTTTCATCCAACAATTTTGGTGGGGCCTTCAAACATAGGTGTTTATATCTAATTTTATTTATCAAAAACCATCTTCATCCATTAATTATTGATTTATTAAAATTAATGAATTATAAGTCGCAAAACTCATATAACAATCCCTTAACTATGAACATCAACGGATAAATTTGTTTATTTATTTTAAAGAACACAGTAGCCATTAATTAGTTTTTATTAAAAAGAAAATTTTGTACATTAGCTTTTTTTTGTTATTTTAATTATTACAGTTGCTTATTATTTTTTTTTTGTTAATCAAAACCATAAACCACTTAAAATTGTAAAACCTAATTAAATCAATTTTCCAAAACCTTCACAGTAGACTCTTTTTTTTCAAAATAAATATGATAGTGTTAGTTTTCTTAGAAATCCAAACTTTAGTTCAATTCAAATCTTAATCTATTTTAAAACCCTAAACAATTTTCCAAAATCATCACAATAGCTTATTCTTTTCAAATATTTAAGTTTTAATCTTATTTTTATAGGTTTGTACCTTATTTTCTTAAATCCTAAATTCTAATTTTAATCATACAGTAGCATAATTCTTCTAAAAAAATAAACCTAACAATAATATTAGTTCTTTAAGATTCTAAAACCCTAGCTTTTAGATATAAATTCCAAAACCCTAAATGTTATTTAAGCAACCCTAAGTTGATACATAAACCTAAATTTACATCTTTATTTCTTTCATTATTAAGTGAGTATTTATTATATAGTTTGATTAATGATTTATTTATATCTTCGATTTATGTCTTCAATGAATGATTTATTTATGATGAATGGTTGGTTGGTTATTTTTATTGATTTGCTTTGATTTCAAAACATTGTAAGAGGTATGTTTCCATATTTTGGGTACATCATGTATTAAGCATGATGTAATTTAATTTATGTTATAGTTTTGGGATTAATGTAAAGGACATGTTTCTACCTTTTGGTGGGTGTCCTATTTAGTTTTAGACATTGGACGATGTAAGGACATGTTTTTATCCTTGGATGGGTGTCCATTTGTTTGTTTTGTTTGGACCTTGCCATGATTTTTAATAAAGTATTTATTTATTCTATTGATCGCATGTAGTATGGATAATATTGCATTAATTAAGAATTTTACAATATTGAGACCTAAAAAGGAGGTCAGTTTCAATGAACGGGGCGTTGTGGGGGGTAATGGGCCATTTCTCACTTTCCCCACACGTATCCAACTTTTCGAACCCATTAGGGGGTTGGTGATTCCTTAGGAATTGAGTCATCCACCCCTTTCTATTTTCCCAACCCATCTGGATGGCGACTCTATTTTCTCCGGGCTTAACCTGTATTCTCTAAGGCCCTAAGCCTAAACAGTGCCAAAGTCACAAGAACCATTCCACATGGGATTGGGGGCGAAAATCCCCACTCCCACTATTTGATTGAACATTTAAACACTTACTTCCATATTAAATTAACTCTTTTATTCTTACTGTATTAAAACAACTTTCTAATATGCAAACTATTGAATGATGCTATAATGGACAAACAAATCCTTGAATGTTTCAAATAGATTAAGCTTAGAAAACTAAATATACAAATTGTTTATCATAATAAATGAATGAATCTACTGAGTATTTTAAATAAATTAGGTTTGAGAAAACTAAACATGTGTGTTGGCTCCTCCAATATAAATATGTTGAATCAAAAGTGTGCTTACTGCCTAGCCAACTTCTATCTTTGATGAACAAAGCAAGTTTTAGATAAATCACTGCCTCTTTAGTTATTGTATATTTGTTGTGTTTTTTGGTATCCTTTTCTCTTCTGTTTCTTAATTATTTTGCCTTGCTAGATCCTTAATCCAAAGTTACTCCGTGATAGGTTGTTGTGCTCCAATGGATGCTCTTTGTTAATTATGTGTTTTTTCGCTCGTTGCTCTGTGTCAATTATTTTATGGCTCGACCCCTCTTTGCACTTTTAATCCTATACTTATAGGCAAAGTCCGTCTTCTTAAAACCCTAATCACCTGCTAATCCGAAGGTTATCTAATGTCCAAACTACATTAGGAATCTTAATCTATCCCAAAATCATAATTAAAGCCAAAGTAAATGTATTGGGGCTTTAATTCGTCATGGACATTCACCATGGACAATGGTCCATGGCGAATTAAAGGACCCAAATTCACTATGGCATCAAAATTAAGTTAAGAATTTAGACCAAAAAAGAAGACTGGTTTCAATGAACCGAGCATTATGGGGGAGCTTGGTCATTTCTCACATTTCCCATGCTTACCCAACTTTTTAAACTCAATAGGGGGTTAGGGATTCCTTAAAAATCAAGTCACCTACCCCTTTCTATATTCCTGGCCTGTCCACGTGGCGACTCCATTTTCTCCGGGTTTAGGCTCTTGTTCTTTAAGGCCTTGAGCCTAACAGTGCCGAAGTGTCAGGAACCATTCCACATTGAAGTGGGGGGAAAATCCTTGCTTATAGTGGTGACTCCACTAGGGATAAGAGAAGTTGATTCCATTGGTCTTTATATTATTTTATTTTTTCTTATTATGATATTGTCCATTGCATCATTTAGATTGCATTATGTGCGTGAGTTAGGACTCCTGCGTAACCCGTATTGTGTTATGTAAGGGATACCATACTTTCACTCAAGGTATAGAGATCGAGCATGGCATAACCACTCATAGCCTTATACCTTTTTGGTATATATTTGCTTTGGGAGCCTAAACTTTTCAACCCAAATACTAAATCTCGTGTAATTGGCCTTGTTACTTAGGTTTTTACATAAATGTTTGTTGTTTGACTATGATTGATATATCTTGGTTTGAACCATGACCTATTTGGTTTATTCTTTTTCTAATATGAACTAATTATATTGTAAGCTCAAAATTGTTTTATTGCTTTAAAGCCAAAAGACCAAAAATATTTTTAAACTCCAAGATGGTCTTTGGAAATGAAAACCTTTTAAGATGGGCCAAAAAAAATTTCCACCATATGGCCCAAATTTAAAACCCAAAATTCATTTTTAAACAAACCATTTTAAAAATGGGCTTTGAAACAAAATTATTTTTCATTTCATTCAAATTAAAACTTTTCTTAACCTTCTTCATAAATGGGCTTACAACTAGTTAAGTCAATTATAGAATACTAAAAATCAATTATGGGCCTAATTTATACCAAGAGTTATTAATCATGGTATTGTTTATGGCATGAATCATTACTTACTTTTACAAATGGGAAATCAATTTATGATAAACTCTTTAATTTAGTTTTAATCCTAAATATAGCATAAAAGCTATCCTTTTGTTGGCCCAATGGATTAAGACTTAATTAATCTGAATTATCATGGACTGGCTTCTATGTTTAAGAATACAACTAGTGGTTAAACCGTCTGAGTGATTTATCAAAAATAAGATGTCCCATATTGATATTTTGTTGACCATATACTTAGAAAAAGAGACTCACCATTTGTGTATGGAAGATATAAGGTTGGGAGGAACGCCATAATTATCTTTGTTTATATGTTACTTGTGCACCCATGCATACATTCATACATGCATTGCATTATATAGCATTAATCTTTTCTAGCTCACAGACCTGGAGTACACTGGTTCAAGAGCTTACGACAATCTGACCTATGCTAGTGACGTAGAATCCAGTAATAACTCAGTCATCTTCTCACTAAGAGCAATGGAACCTAAACTAATTCAGAAGATGGTGGATGATGCAATCAACTACAAGATGGAAGAACTGAAGGGGGAAAAGCCAGCTAGTTGAACTATTGGAAAACACTGTTGAAGCATATGCTAGTATTATAAAGCAGAAGGAGAAAGGAAAGGCTAAAGTTAGTGAAGTGGCCATTGATTATGATAAAGTGATGATTGATGATTATGGTGACTAGCTCAATATTTCTAAGATCCTTAAGATAAGAAGAAAGAAATGAAGATTGTGGAGAAATCAACTATGGAAAAGATTGAAACATCATATTTAGAAAGGATGATTGCTGATTTAGAGAAAAAGATTAAGAAGAAGTTGAAGGCTGAAGAGGTGTCGAAAGTGGATAAATTGTTTGAACAAGATGAAGTCCCTTACAAGTTCAAAATGCCTTACTTTGCTAAATATAATGGTACAAGAAATCCTCACTTACATATTAAGCAGTACATCACTACCATGCAGTATGCCAAAGCTACTAAAGCTCAAACTCTAAGGTATTTTATACTCTCATTGGATCATATTGTGTAGAATTGCTTCAATACCTTAGAGAAAAGTACACAAAAAGATTAGGATCTTTACAAAAAGATTGAGTCAAAAGTGACCCTGATAGAGGTGGAGACCATCGGACATAAGCAGAATGAGAATTTTGTTGACTATGTGAAGAGGTGGAGAAGTAAGGTTGCTCTTCTTAAAAAGATACCCGATGAGTCTGACCATATTAGAATGAGAATGAGGGGTGTCTATTTTGATCAATTGTGTATTTATTTTTAATGTAATTTTATTGGCTTTTGATTGATTTTTCTTTTAATTTGTGTTTAAAGTTTGTTTGAAGTATTTGATCCAGGATGAAGAACAAAACAATGGAGATTTAATTCAATTTGATGGATTATTAAGGTGAAAAAACATGAGACACGGCCAAGACACTTCTTGGCCTGGCCGTGTCCCTTATCCAAGGCAACACTCACATGACACAGCCTGAGTTAACAAGCCACTGGCCAAGTCCATAAAAAAAATTGGCAGAGGCAGACCTATTGATCTTTAGATATTAACTGAAGGACAGAGAGGTGAAATTTGATATTGAAATTATGCATTCAACTACCCTAAGAATGAATTAGAAATATAAGTTCTAGGGTTTTATGAATTTGCAATTATAAAACAATTGGTTGTTGTTAATTCATGAATGTGAAAACTAATGAATTGGTAATTACTAATTAAACTCAAGGAATAAATTAAAATACAAGGTTATATTAATGGATAATTTGAGAATTAAGTTTTGATTAAATTAATCTACAACCCTAGGCACCATTCCTAGAATTGAAATAATCTTGTACAACCATTACACACATTCCTTTTAATTTTAATTGCTTTTCACCACTACTTCAAACATCGCACTATTGCTTTTAAATTTACTTGTCAATCAAACTATTACAAAACAATTTCTTCCTTGTTAGATGACCTTGGGGTGATCAACGTTGCTACAACTACCTCGTATACTTGTGAGTATCGCTTGTAGTAGTAATTAGTCTAGTACAACAAGTTTTTGGCGCCACTACCGGGGAAGGCAATTGTTGTTAGTAGTTTGAATTTTTTTATTTCAATTATTTAATTGTTTTAAGTGTTTCATTTTTTGTATTACTAAGTGTTTATTGTAAGAATGAAGTTTTCAATGCACGAGGGAGTTTATGATGTTAATGTTAATTCTGAAATGGCATGGCAATTAGCATAATTAATAAGTTAACTTAAGATGCTAAATGCAAGAGGAAGAGCACATATGCCTACTCGTGAAGTATGTCCGACATGTGACATTGCAGGACATAGTGCAAACATGTGTCCATTTGGTTTTGAACAATACCAAGCGAGGCAAGAGGAAGAATATGCCTTTGAAAGTTTTCAACCAAGGGGTAGAAATGACCCATATTCCGATCCTTATAATTCAAGTGGGAGAAACTACCCAAATTTTTCTTGGGAAAACCAACAGCAAATTCCACCTCAATAATTTTTTCAGCCTTACCAAAAAAGTTCTTACTTTCAACGATAATTTTTAAATCAAAATCAACTTTAGAAACCCACATTAGAAGATAATTTGATTGCCTTTATTCAAATTAGCATACAAAATCAAGATCAATTCAAGAAACCCACAGTGAAAGATAATTTGAATGTTCTCATTCAAATTAGCGCACAAAATTAGGAAGGGAACAATAAGAGGTTTGATTCTTTGGAGGGATCATTAACGAAGGTGGAAACTCAAGTTGGGCAACTAGCAAATCAACTCCAACTACAACAAAAAGTGGAATTTCCAAGCCAATTAAAGCAGCTCAATGCAATCACAATTTTGAGGAGTGAACAGGTTATATATAATAAATTTTGTGATTCCTTTGATGCAGGTACCAATCAAGAAGAAAATGATGAGGAGATATAACCCAACATAAAGGAACCAAGTCAATCAAACTAGGAAGAGAATTTGGAAGCATCAACTTCATCAAAATTGCATGAGCCTCCAAATCCTTATATGCCACCAATTCTATTCCCAAGTATATTGAAGGATGAGAAGCAAGGTATGCCACTTTCTAAAATCTATGACATGCCCTCCAAAGAAGATAGTAAAAATAGTGTAGATAAGCTTGAGATGGCCATGACCTTGAAAGTAGAGCCTGAAATCTCCAATTCAGAAATTGAGGAGTGCGAGTTAATATTAAATGATGAGGTTGTTGAGAGGGGACTTCATATTGCTAAAGTGGATGAGAACGAGATTTAGCTAAACTTGGTTGAACTTACAAAGACCCCAAAACGTTTGAAATGTGCTTTGATTGGGGAGAATAGTATGCAACCAATGATCATCTCTTCTACTTCCGGTGGTGAGAAAGAGCAAAAAACATATATAACCATGTTGTAGACTGAAAAAGTTTTTTACAAAGTTCCTATAGAATTGGAGGGTCACCCTAAGACAACCTTCACATGTTTCCTTTGAACACTTTCTCTTCAAATGATGCTATTTAGGTTTTGCTATACACTAGGTACCTTTCAGAGTTGCATGCTATTCATCTTGTCACACATGGGCAACAATTTCATTAAGGATGGATGGAACACTTCATATCGCATATGGGAACGATGGAAATTAGGTTTCATCTGAACTCTCTTCTTTTAATTTATGCATGCTCACATTGGGGACAATGTGAATCTTTAAGTGTGGGGTGCAGTTTGTGTTTTTACTTTTAACTTATCTTTGTTTAAGTTTAGTTAATGTTTTTCTTTGAATAATTGAATTTTGAAAAGTTCAATTGTTATAAGATTATTGATAGATGACCTTTGAATTTTTGAAGCATGAATTTGAGAATTAATTAGAATCGGTGCTTATTGTCAATTTTGATAGTTATTCTTTGCATCACCTTTAAACTAGTGAGGAATTGAGCCTATTAAGTTAGATATCAACTTATGATTCTTTATTGTGTGTAAATATCTTTGGTTGATGAATTGCTAGAACTTGCTTTGACATGCATTTTGAGACTACATAAAAATTTCAATTAGACATCAATATGATTAAGGCAATTAGGTGAACCCATTTTGGCTTAAAAAGACCAACCTTCTATCCGACCTTAGTTAGCCAATTTTGAGCTTATTTCATTTTTCCTTTTCTTTCTTTTTCACAACACCATTAGCTTGAACCTTATTATTTTAACTATTACCCATGCATTAGGTCAAGTGCATTTTAAGAGCATTTATGATTGATTATTGTGTAAAATTAAGTGTGCAGTTAAATTTAGTGGGTTAAAATTACAAATTATTGTCTTCTTTAGTTGCAAATCCCATTTAAAAAAATTAAAAAATAAAAAAAGAGAAAAAATTAAAATAATAGAAGTTGTTCTTTTTCGTAGGGTTGGAATAAGTTTGGAATGATCATTGCAAAATTTAATAAGTGATTTCTCTTGAAAAGCTCTTTAATGTCAAGTGGTAGGTGAGTGGAAGGTGTTTTTGGATTGTTGGGTTATACATATGATATGTTACTTCATCCTTGAAGTGCTCACATTTCCTAAATATCATGCCTTTACCTTAGCCCCATTACAACCCAATGAAAGACCTTATGATTGATGCTTTATTGAAATTAGGTGGTGGAGATTTGATTGATAAGCAAGCTGATAGAGATAATATTTCATTGAATGTTGAGAGCTTAAACACTACCTGATTAAACACTTAAAAAATTTTGTGAGAGAGTGACAATTTTTGCTATGCATGGATTGGCCATTAAATTGCTTGAGTACTGATTATTCTTGATTTGATAATGATTATGGATTTAATAAAATGGGAGTCTTGATACATCCTTATAACTCTTCAACTTGACTAAATTTATCTTGTTTAGTCTTTTTTTTTATTTTAACTTTGTTTGGGGACAAGCAAAGAATTAAGTGTGGGGTAGTTGTTTTGATCATTTGTGTATTTATTTTTAATGTAATTTTATTGGCTTTTGATTGATTTTCTTTTAATTTGTGTTTAAAGTTTGTTTGAAGTATTTGATCCAAGATGAAGAACAAAACAATGGAGCTTTAATTCAATTTGATGGATTATTAAGGTGGAAAAACATGAGACATGACCAAGACACTTCTTGGCTTGGCTATGTTCCTCATCCAAGGCAACACTCACATGACACGGCCTAAGTTAACAAGCCACTAGTCATGTCCATCAGAACAAATTGGTAGAGGCAGACACTGGGAGAAAACACGACCAAGCTACTGGCTGTGTCATATGACATGGCCAAGCCATTGGTCGTGTCTCACTTGATGAAGCCAAAGAGCAAAGACAAAGTGAAGCAAAGGCAGAGGTGAATACACCCAAGAGACACGGCCAAGCCATTGGCTGTGTCATATGACATGGCCAAGGCCTTGGTCGTGTCCCATCTAAAGATCAAAGCAAATATAGAGAATAGTGGAGAACACACTCAAAGACACGGCCAAGCCACTGGCCGTGTCACATGACAAGACCAAGGCCTTGGTCGTGTCCCACTTGGAAAAGAAAGAAGAAATTGGGGCAGCCATGGACAATGCCACATGGCTTGGCCGTGTCCGTAAGAAAATGAGTGACATGGTCAAGTCACTCATGACTTGGTCGAGTCTTGTGAAGATTCTTTCAATCATTTTACATGAAATGGGGGACAAAATAGGGGACAACAAGTGCTATCTTTTAAAAAGAAATAATAAAAGAAGAAAAAGGTTGCCTAATTGATGGATGAAAATTTAAATAATAAAACAAGTGGGAGACAAGGTGGAGTGTGTGAGTTGGCAAGACATGCTTTGTGTCTTATGAAATTAAAAAAAAAGAATGGAAAGGAGGAGTATATATACGTTGGAGGCTTCTTTGAAGAGGGGAGTTCTTGGTCTTAAGAGAGTCCATGAACATCACCTTCATCTTCATCCTCCATTTTTCCCATAAACAAGATTCTTAATTTTTTGGGGATAAAATTGGGTGAGCAAGCTCTTATGAAGGTTAGGGTTTGAAGAAAGCTTGATTGAGGAGTTGGGGGCTTGAGAGAGTGACCATTCCATCTTTCAAGAGGAGAGCCATTGATTGAAGAAGGCTTGTTAGTTCTTCATCATATTCAAAGTGGAGCTAGGAGGAAGGCTAGAAGTTCAACTCTTAGCATCTTCAAAGGGGTTTTTATATTCTCTCTTTTAATTCATTTCTAGATTGCTATTGTTTGTTAAGAAGATTAATATTTCAATGCACTATTGTGATTTGATGAATGTTGAGATGGATATTTGTTTTAAATTAATGATGATGAGCTAAAATACTCATGGGGTTTGTAGTAGATTTGATTGAATGACTTGATTTAATATTTTCATTAATATACCTTGTTATTAGTTGATTGTATTGGATTGAATGTTAGGTTGATAGATTAGCTACCTATTAATCTCTAGATATTGAATGAAGGACCGAGAGGTGAAATTTGATATTGCAATTATGCATTCAACTATCCTAAAAATGAATTAGAAATATAAGTTCTAAAGTTTTATTAATTTGCAATTTTAAAACAATCGGTTGTTGTTAATTTATGAATGTGAGAACTAATGAATTTGTAATTACTAATTAAACTCAAGGAACAATTTAAAATACAAGGTTATATTAATGGATAATTTGAGAATTAAGCTTTGATTAAATTGATCTACAACCCTAGGGACCATTCCTAGAATTGAAATAATCTTGTGCAACCATTACACACATTCCTTTTAATTTTAATTGCTTTTCACCACTACTTCAAACATCACACTATTGCTTTAAAATTTGCTTATCAATCAAACTATTGCAAAACAATTCCTTCCTTGTGAGACGACCTTGGAGCGATTATCATTGCTACAACTACCTCGTATACTTCTGATTGTCACTTGTAATAGTAATTAGTCAAGCGCAATAGTACCATCCCAACCTTTGTGAGAGACTGTCTCATATCCTTATCAAAGATTTCAAAGATCATCTCCAAGCTGGCTTGCAAATACAAGTTATAGAACAAGGGGTTATTACAGCCATTGGCTCCTTAACCGCTACTCAATCCTCTGCCATCAAACTTTGATGCTAAGGCCTTCTATCAGTTCCATCAAATGCAAGGGCATGAGAAAGATAAATGTGCTCGATTGAGGCATGAAATCCAAGTTTTGATTAATAATGTAAAGTTTCTAGAGCCCAATAAACCCATCACCAAGAGCAATCATTTGCCTAAAGTTGGAAGAGTGCCATCACGAAAGACCTTCATGATAGAGGGAGTATTGAAGGAAAGTTTTGTCTTATCAACTTTAAAGATGTAGATAGAGGAACTGCTAAAGAGGAGGTGCTACTAAGCAAGCTTGGACCAACTGTGGATGAGGAGGTGATGACCATTGCCCTTGATATATCCAAGTAGATGAAGCATCTTCGACTCCAACTCAACAAACTTCCCTTGGCTTGTTTGGTGTTTGTTTCATTTTTTTCTTTGGTGTATTCTAGATCATTTATGGTTTTCAAATTAAGATTGTTAGAATAAATTAATTTCATTAAATTTTCATTAGTCTTTGTTCTTCGTGGTGCTCAATAAATAACAAGTCTAGATTGATATTCATGAATTAGTATATCTATGCATTATACTTCGAATGACCTCGCTTGGTAAGGGAATTTTTCTATTGCATTGAGCTGTGTATGCTTACTTAGAGAGGGCTCCCGCATTATTACCTTTATCTAGGTCCTAATCAATCTTAGAACATACTTTAATGAACTTTTGATGCGAAATTTAACTTTGCTTATTTAAGAGAGAAATGATCTAGGCATTGTTTTCCAAGCCAACAACTAGTATCCACCCTTTTAACATCAATCCCTAGTTTGTCCCTTTAAGCCTTCATAAGATTTTAGCTTGCTTTTATTGGCTTGTAAACCCCAAAGACCTACCCTGAGTTGTTGTGATACTTATGGCAAGTCTGATGATCACTAAGGAACAAAAGGAAAAGAAGATCAAAGAGAAGGATATATAGTCAAGACTATATAGATAGTTGAAGGACACCTGAATTGAACCTAATATCATAGACTTATTGAGATAAAGTCAGGGCAACAAAGGATTCATCCTCACTAAAGCAGACTTATACCACTCCACTCATGCATTATCAAAAACACATGTTGGTACAAACAAGACAACTCTTTTAGAGCTAGGACCTAAAAAGAAAAAAAAAAGAAGTCAAAGTCAAAAAAGAAAAAAGCAAAAGAAAATAAAATCCAAAAAGGTGGTTCAGAAAGCCAACCGAGTTCTTTTCTACCTAAAGCAAGCAGAAGAGTTCTACTTCATTTTCGAGAATGGATTGACTTGAATTGGTCCACCCTAGCCAAAGTCTCAAATAAATAAGGAAAAGACCATCTTTCATTTTATCCAACATAGCTCCAGGTCTGCAATCTTGAAAGTCTTAGACTTGATATTCCAAAAGGAAAAAAGACAAAAAGAAAGAGTAAGAAAAAGGGTGGTCTAAAGATCAAGATAGCATTAATTGGATCTAGATTTCTGCCAAGAAGATGGAAGGACATTTAAGCTTTGTATTTTTTATGAAGTCAGAAGAAAAAAGTGAGGCCCAGAAGATGAAAATGGAACCTCTAACAGTAGACAGTTCCAACAAAAAGTTTATGGTATGAAGGTTTGTCCATAATATCACATCAACTCTAATATAAAAATTACCTTCATTTAACCCATGTCCCTTATAGATCCCATTTCAAGCCTATTAAAAGCATGTTGATCTCTCTTGATAGGCAGAGTCTATTAGTGGAGATAGTTTGAATAAGAATGCATATGAGATTGATAATATTTAAAATCAATGAGACCTTTGGCCAAGTCATGAGTATGTGCCTATCTGAAGTGCAATAGTTCTTGCTTAAATAGAAATGATTCCCGAGTTTAGTACGGTAACTAGTGTTGCCATGTTATAAATATGTTAATTTAGAAAATCGAGTCCTGAGGTACAATAACACTGATTTGGCAAAGCCAAAATATGATTTTAAGATTTAAAAAAAATAAAAAAATAATAATTTTGTCATACAAAGCCTCCAAGTTAAGGGGAGTATATTGCATTGTCAAACCTCAAAGGACATAATGGGCAAAAGAGAGCTAATAAAAGGATCACTTGCAAGGTCATGTCATCAAGAAGTTACCAACCAAATGGATGTCTCTTGTGTCTCTACCCTGCTCGGGCCCCCACTACTCATTCTTTTCTATGTCTTACAGATAAAGCTATAGATCTAGCATATCCTGGTGATCCAATATAAGACCTACATGAATATCCTGAAGGTACCAAAGGAGTATTCGACATACCATCTTAGTTTGTGAGTCAGTATAGTCACTGTAAGTATAATTCATGCATATGATGCATACACGCATACATGAGGACGACACATTGCATTTTTGTTGTCTATTTTTTAAGCAACCAATACTCTTGAAGTAAATAATGAGAAGCGAACATAGCATTAGGGGCGTGAAAGGCCCATTTCTTGAGGAAGATCCAGTCAGTTTACAAAAATGGTTGAGGAAGATCTAGTCACTTTACAAAAATGGAAATGCATGCTTGTACAAGGAACCAGACAATACATGAACATCAATCAGAGCCTGTATGAAAAATTCATTGGTTTGAGCTTACACATGGGGCAAAACTTCTCTTTTCAATTTTTAATTTTATGCGTATACAAAACATTTTCAAATTTTTAATATTTTTCCACGCAGGGGGCAATGAGAGGATATAATGGCTAGCTAAAATAGCTTCTTTTTTTTTTTTGTAAAGGGAAGAACAAAAAGAACATAATAAGAAGAAAGTAAGAACTCCAAAAGAATGAAGATGCAAAAGAAAAAAGATCAGTCCAACTAAAAGAGATAAAGTCAATACAGGACAAATGTCCAATGATAAAGATCCATTTCAAAGGGTGAATACCCAATATCCCATGGATGAAGATCCATTATAAAGTGTGAAGACTCAATATTTGAACATTCATTGTGAAAGAAGAAGATGTGAAGTTGATGGCTAGAAGAAATCCAAACTTCCCAAATGACAGAAGGTTAGTCAACCTAGAAGAACTGAAGTTGATCTATTGAAGAATGGAGCAAGTGGCTAGAAGAAAGCCATGACAGAAGATCAAACAGCTAGAAGAGCTAAAATTGTTTGGCTAGAAGAAAGCTAGAACCCTCAACTCATAGAAGGTCAGTCCAGCTAGAAGAGTTGAAATTTTTTGGCTAGAAGAAATCTAAAACTCCTAACCGATAGAAGGTCAGTCAGCTAGAAGAGATGAAATCGATTGGCTAGAAAAAAGCCAAAACCCTCAACTAACAGAAGGTCATTCGAATCTAGTCTTAGATCGAGAACCTAAATTTAGTCTTGGGTCGAGAACCCCAAAATCTAGTCTCGGGTTGAGAACTTAAAACTAGTCTCAGATCCAGAACCCAAATTCTGTCTAGGGTTCAAAACTCAAAACCAGTCTCAGGTCCAGAACCCAAATCAAGTTTTGGGTCTAGAATCTAAATCCAGTCTCAGGTTCAGAACCCAAAACCAATCTCTGGTCCAGAATCAAAATCCAGTCACAGGTCTAGAGCCTAATCAATCCAGTCTCAGGTTTAAAACCCAACCAACTTCTAGTCCAGAACCTAATCAACCTCGGGTCCAGAACCCAACCAATCTAATCTCAAGTCTAGAACCCTATCAATCCAATCTCAGGTCAAGAACCCAACCAAACTCGGGTCCAAAACCCATCCTTGCCCAAAATTAGCTCAAAGTTATGTTGCTTTTCACTCTCTAAATAAAATCAAGATTATTCAAGTAGGGGGCAAACTGTAGACCCTTAATTTTGGTCCTAAGCTAGTCCGATCCCAATTAAAGAAGGCCTAGTTGAGATCGGTCTATTAAAGAAGACCTAGTCAAGATCGGTCCATTCTTAATGGCTTAATCCTAGTTTAAAGCTTTTAATTAGAATGGTCTAGTTTTGTAAGGTCGAAAGTAAGTTGGTTTAATTTTTAAAGCCTTAAACCTAGTCCGATTTATTACTTAAAGACCAAAATGGGTTTGATTCAATTTTAAAATGCAAAACCAAGCCAAACCGTACCAAAATGTTAAACTATGACAAATTGGCTTAGCCAATTCGTCATGGTGTGGTGATCATGGTGAATTGGCAATGCCTAATTCTCCATGGATGGCATACCATGACGAATTGGCATTAGCCAATTTGCCATGGTCCCTTAATCCAGCCTTTATTCGGTTTGTTAAGTTTCCTAATTAAGATTGGACATTATTTAACCGTCGAAATAATGTATTAGGGTTTTATTTTAAACTTTCCTATAAATAGCAATAATTAATATACAAGAGAGGAAGAACATGGAAGCAACTAGGATTATCAAAAACATGGAGAGCAACCATTAACACACATAGAATACTATCAACTAATAAAACAATACACCAAATAAAGGCAGTAGCTACTATCTTTGTTTTGTTCAGCCAGAATTCCAGATTGGTGTAAGCAAAAGTTTGGATCAATGTATAATTTTGATGAAATCAACAAATGAAGGTAAGTTCTCTAAGTTTAATTCATCTAAATTCAACACAAGGAGCTTTAGTGATGGTTTTTAACATTGATCATATTTATTCTTCATCGAAATAGCTCCAGTAGTCCAGTAGTTTGTATTCATCAATTTCAATTCATATTTATTTTATTAACACATGTCCAGTAGCTTTCATTGATTTCAAATTCATAGTGGATTATTCACTTAACTTTGTTTCATCCAGTAGCTTAGTTATCCAACTTTTATTTGTTTTAGGTTCATAATAACTTAAGACTTTATTTAAATCCTTTATTTAATTACTCAAAATACTAGTTTGCGTATTTTGAAAAACTAAAATCTTAAATCACAATTTTAAAACCCTAATCTTATAAAAACCCTACTTTTCAAATATTTAAAACCCTATTTCTAAACCAAAACCCTAATTGTCATCTTAAAATCCTAAAATCATGTTTTAACCCTAAAAAACCCTAATCATGTTTTCCAAAACCCTAAAATCCTAATTTGTATTTTTAAAATCATAATTCCATATTAAACTCTAGTTTTGTTTAAAACCCTATTTTTCAAATATTAAAACCCTAATCTCATGGTTAAACCTTAATTTGATGATGGAACCATAATTGTAATTGTTGATTTATTATTATCTACTCATGATGGATGAATTACTTTTATTTTGTGAATGGTTGAATGATTTAATTATATTTGGTTGATTACTTTGATTTTAAGAATGTAAAAAGCATGTTTACACCTTTTGGGTGCCTTGTTTTATTTGTTATCTTATCTAATTTGTGTTTTGAATCATTGTAAAGGACTTATTTTGACCAATTGGTGGGTATCTTATTTTATTTAATTTTAGGTATTGGACACTAATGTAAGGGCATGTTTTCATCTTGTATGAATGTTCATTTCTATTTGTTTGTTTATTTGGACCCTTTTTTTATTCTAATACAATGAATGTTTATTTATTTTAAATTGCATGTATTATGAATGATATTTTAATAAGTTAAGAAGTTAAATATTAAGACCAAAAAAGGAAGTCAATTCTAATGAACCGTGCGTTATAGGAGTGTTGGGCCATTTCTCACCTTCCCCATACGTACCCAACTTTTCAAACCCAATAGAGGATTGGGGATTCCTTAGAAATTGAGTCATCCACCCCTTTCTATTTTTCCTGCCCGTTTGGGTGGCAGCTCTATTTTCTCCTGCTTTAGGCCCATGATCTCTAAGGCCCTGAGCCTAACAGTGCCAAAGTTGCAAGAACCATTCCACATGGGAGTGGAGGTGAAAATTCCTGCTCACAACCACATATTTTCCAATCATATCATTGAAAACAATATTCATAGCATGTTGATATGTTGCCCTAGCATTTTTAAGATGAATAAGATGATCAACCACTCAAAGGTTCCTACAGATCTAGGACACCTAAAAGTGGCCTTGGAGATATCTTCTTCGGCAATCATGATTTGATTGTAGCCTGAAAAGACATCCATAATAGAGAGTTCATTCCTAGTAGTGGCATCAGTCAACATATCTGCTACTGGCATCACATAGATGTCTTTAGGTGGACAACACTCAAATCCCTAAAATCAACACACACAATAAGCTTTCCATTCTTTAATTTTATTATTTTTTTATAACAGGGACAATATTAACATGCCTAGTAGGCCTAATAAATTATGCCTTTAAGAGCTTTTTAGTCTTTTTTTTAACCTTCAATTCGACCTCCTTAGACATCCTTCTTGATGGTCGTTGGCATGGGTAAAATATTAGCTTGATTAGCAGGCAATGTTCCACTAAACTCCTATTTAATCTAGGCATATCCTCATAATTCCACGTAAAGCAATCCTTAAACTCCTTTAATAACCCCACTATATCTTCCTTTAGTTTTCATTTTAATAAAGAGCTAATGTAAGTTACTCTTGGCTCATCTTCTGTGCCAAGATTTAGTTATTCTAAAGGTTCTTGTACCTTATGCTTTACATCTTCTGACTTTAAGGGAGCTAGTTTGATTTCTTGCATTTGTAACTCCTCCACAACTTCCTCTTTAACATCTCTTTTAAATAAGACCTTTGTACCATTAATCACCCCTTCACGCTCCATCTCTAATCTTTCAGTAATTTACTGAAAGTGATGTGGTTGCAGCTGCCACTAACTCTTTTAGATTATGATTAATCATCATGAATCTCCTTAATTATTAGGGAATCCATTTGTATGAGTGGCACAATGGCTATGGATTTGGGGAGAGCTTTTGAACATTTCCTGACCTCTTCCTATCCATCTGATGACAAATAAATATAACTTGGATCTCCATTTCTCTTTCTTTTAAGAAACTAGATTTGCCCAAAGTCATCTTCATAATATCTAGCCTTCACAATGTCAAAGCAAGCTATAAAGGGCTGATTTTCTACCCAAATCACTTCTATCTCATTTCCCTCATAACACAGCAGAGATTGATGAAGTGAAGATGGGATACACTAGTTTGCATGCATCCAATCTCTTTCTAGTAAGGCATTTTAATTTGTAGAGCAATTGAATGCAAAGAAAGTAGCCATTGAAGAATCCCCAAAGCCTTGGCTATTTCATTGATAAAAAGCAGAGACTAAAACTTTTATAGCTAGCAATGAGATCACCTTCAATTTTTCCTAACATCTATAGCATCTTAAAGGGAATCACATTAACTGAATACCCATTATCCACCAAAACTCTAGATATTTGTATCCCATTAATGTTGGTTGTAACATAAAGAGGACGAATGTGTTTAGTCATTTGAATGGATGGCTTCTTTAAAACCACTCTTTTTGCTTTATTTAGTTGAGTGACCTATGTAGTCACACCACTGCACACATCATCCACCTCCTCTGTAACACCCTTATACCCTATATACGTATAATACATATTTTTAATATATGTAAAATACGCATATACGGTACAAAAATGTCACAGAAAGGTTTAATTAAAGTTTTTACTTTTCTGATTTAAAAGTTCAAATACCAAATATATAAAATTAAATAGTATATAAATATTCCTTACATGTTATAGGAATCCAAAAATAAAAATTTTATAAGAAAATCTTTAGAAAAAATTTGTTAGAGTTTTGTCTGTAATTTGGACGTTCCCAAAATTCAATAAAACACAACATGCATCGAAAAACACTCCCAATAAAAATCAAATCTCCAATTCACCAATACTTCTCAATTTCTCAATATTTTCTCAAAATATTTATACATAGATATATATATCATCAACACATATAGAATCCCATTTTAAACAGCTTATCCAAAATATTCTTTACAATTTACAATATATATTTCAAAAACAAACATAATATACATAATATCAAAATATACTATAATATCAAATATGTACATACTGACAAATGGCTCTAATCTTGATGTACCTAAAAATACTTCAAGCTCGATAAATGCAAGCCTAGACACGATTAGGTCTAGTAGAACTGTCTGGCTCTACAAAAACGCCCATGCCACCTACGCGAAGAATTACAATCATGCTAAGCTAAAAGCTTAGCTGTACAAACTTTGATAATAATAAAAATGTAAAGTAATGCCAATGCAAAATGCTTATGAACATCGCATCATTCCATTTTCTCATACTTTTCAAATATTTCACAATCCACAATTCATATAAAAACAAACACAAACATAGGCTCAAAGATAACTAATATGCTATTCAAATTCTAGAGTCGCTGCTTTGGTCTATAATGATACCATGTGTCTAGCCCCGTAGGCAATATATCAATGTAATAATCCAACTAGGTTTGAGCTTATGACCAGGTCATTTTACCTAGCCTAGCTTCAAGTACTTATTTTTGAGGCTTATGACCCGGTCATTTCACCTCAAAAATATTTTCACAATGACGCCCAGCGTCTAGCCCGTAGGCAAATTATAGACATGCCGCCAAACACATAACTCTGAAAATTGAATAATATATTAGGCACACAATTTATTCATATTTCTCATTATCAATGTCTTTCTCATTGCCGCATAATCAAACTAGGCACATTGCCTTATTTTTTCTTTTTTTTTCTCACTTTTCTTACTTTTCTCATTTATATCAATATCAATTCATTTCATTATGTTTCCACACATCTCAGTACATTATACCACTTTTTTGCATTCATAACATATTACCCAATTACTTTGGGTATTTTCACATAATTCACATATTTCACACTTTACACAATTTAGCCATTATCAATGGCTTTTCACAATGCATTTAACACATATATGACATTACAAATGTCATAGCACATTACTCATACATAACCAATGTATTCAAAGTTTGTACTTACCTCAAATAGCAACCAAAACAAGCTTAAAACTCTCACCAACCTTCTCTTCCAAGTTGCCCTTCAATACTTGGATTGGCCAAACTACTTCCTCTTAATGCCTATACCAAATGTGATCATAAATAATCATTTAATATCACATTCTAAGGCATTCTCAACATCAAACCTTAATTAAACAACACTCCAACAAAATTTCCACAATTAAGCCTTACCTCACTTTAACTTTGAAAAAACCATTTTAAACCATTTAAATTAATGTTTTAAGTTTATTTCTATCATTACAAACATATTTTAACATGTTTAATTCAATTACTTTAATTAAACACACACTTTTGTTCAACACCCTAAAATGGCATAACCTTCCCCATTGAAAGTTCTCCATTTCAACACATTCCAATAATTAATCCAAGCTTATTTCCATCATTAATATCATTAAATAACATGCTTTAAGTATTAAAATCAAACAATTCACCATACTTTAAAAATTCACTTTTTCAAAACCCTAAATCAATACTACCATCTTCAAACTCTGTCCAAACTTAACTAAATCCATCATTTGATTTTAAAATCCTTGTTTATGCATCAAAACAATACATTTGGAACCAATTCGCACAATTGAAACTCATGATTTTAAAAACTCAAATGTTCCATAACCCTAAATTCTCTCTCTTCAACCAACTTAACTCAAACTTAACCATTTCTTCAATCCAACCTTAAAATCATTGTTAACTACCCAAAATAACATCATACACACCAATTTCAATAATTATAACATACTACTTAAAAATTTAAAAATTCACATAACACATTTTTCCATAAAATAGACAAAATTTGTAAAGAAGCTTACCAATTGATGAAGAATCTTCTAAAACCTCACTTAAATCCTTGAAATCTCTTCAATTATGGTTGCTTGGAAGAAGGAAAATCCTTGACTTGGTGGCTAAGGAGTTCGGCCTCACACTTGAAGAAGAAGAAGAAGATGACCAAATTTTAATTTCTCTTTCCTTTCATCCTTTAATTATAACCATATATATTATTTAATATTTTAATAATTAATTATTTATTTATTTATTTAATAAATTAAAAGTCCAAAAATCCCTCTTCCATTCAAAAATTATTTATTTTTGAATTAATTTAATAAATTTAAATTTTTAAGATTTATTACCAAAATACCCTTTTTACTTTGACTTTTCTTTTAAAAAGTGTTGACTTTTATATGTTGTATATATTTCACATATATATTACATATATATATATATTCCATTTTTTTATTTAAAATCTCTTCATTTTTCATTTAAAATCATTAATTTAATTTATTCAATTTAATTATAATATTTTTTATCAAATTTCCAAAAATAAAAAATTTTCAAAAATTATTTGGAATATTACACATATGCACAATTAATGTGTACCTTATATACACATCAAATGTATCTTATATGTGTATTAAATATATTAAGTATGTAATATATATATCCAACATATACAATTAATATACCATATATATGTTATATATACACTAGGTATATATATTGGGTATATACAACTTTTATACCTCCAAATACTTATTTAATTTCTCCAAAATCACGGATATGATAATTTTCTCCCCCTTAAATAATTTCGTCCTTGAAATTGTCCATGACTGTAATAAGTCATCCAAATAAAAATATAATCTTAAAATCTCATATTAAATGAATCATCTCATCAAATCATTATTTCATCAAATTACACAATTTCTACTTTTCCCTTTTAGGTTCATTCTCAATTACCTTTTTACCATTACATAACTCATCATTATACTGTCTATTTACTCAAACAGTCACAATAGATTATAATATCATCAATCAAATTGTCATTAGATAAAACTAGTTCATCTCCTTAATATGTATACACCACACACATATTGCACTCAAGATATTTGATCACTTCATTATCTTAAAAATATACTCTCATAACCTTAAATTCAAATGTTAATAACTTATATCTTAACAGTGACTATTTTGTCATCATAGTCATTTTCAAAATTGTATCTCTGTTTAATTACCACCTTCCTTATATTTACAAATAGTTATTTATAAAAACCACAAATGATAACAACTCCCAATTCCAACTAATAAGTCTTAACACAATAATTTTACACATCTTCACTTTGATCCTACTCTTTATACAATTACCACATATTAATTTAATATCACCATTATACAACAACAAAATATTTTTTCCTTTTTAAGATTCATTCCAATTATACTATAACTAACATTTTTCTCTTATGATTATTAAAAACTAACATAACTTAGCTCCTTTCATATGCATATACATATCAGAACGCTGTATTATGCACATTATCATATAGCTTGCATATTCTTAATACAACTACATACATTCAATTTCAATACATACTTGTAAACTTATTACATTTCAAATCAATTGATCTAACTCTCACAATATGACCATCACAGCATTATTCTATTCTAACCAACCTTTAGTCTATTTTAAATTCATCAATCTATTTTCAATTCATGACCTAATTCTATTAGGTCAAATTTATTCTCAAATCTTAATTCTCTTCGAATTCATCATTACAGATAATATTCATTTCCCCTTGCCTCATTCACTTTAAACGTCATTTTTATTAACTTATTCATTTTATACCACTTCAAACACATTCAATATAACTCTTACTCACATTTCATAATTCCTTTCATTTATCATTTCCCCACATTTCTTATAGTTACCATATTTACAAAAATCACTTTCCTTACACATCATTTATAGCTCATTATATTTTCACAATTCTTTTCTTTTTTTTCACACTATCTATGGTCATAAATAAATTTCAACACAAGGTTATAAGTCCAACTATACCAGCCATAAATCTTGCTTGTATCTCATGAAACAAAACTATCAATTTCACTAAATATATTTCATAGTTGTATCATCTTAAGCCTACATCTGGGGGTTACAAATAAACATCGCCTTCACTATAATTATTTCTCAAACAGCTCTTATCTCGAAACTATGCCCATCTCTCAATGGTCACACACCCGTGGCATATCAAAATCACATATTAGTTTTTTAAACTCTTACTATATGAAGAGTTAACGCGTATCAATTCTGTTTTAAGATAAGTTACCCTTATTCACTTGTTTTTATTAGCCTAAACACATGATCCATTAACATTATCATCAACAAATCATATATTTATATACTAATTTTATACAATTATTTAAGAAAAACTCCTTTTCCAATTTTAAAATCCATTTACTAATAATTAACAATTATATCTCAACTTATTCAACAATTTTTTTTGTTTTTGTTTTGTTTTGTTTTTTTACCAATTTCTCCTTCTTATATCAAATAAGTAATTATATAGGGTTACAAACATACCATAATACTTCAATAATACTTTTTCATATCTTTAAGTAATCAACTTAATACTTGATCACTTTCACATTAGTTCACATTGTCACAATTTTCAGGTGATCAACCTTATCATGATCACCTTCATCTCACAAATTCATATTATTTCACATTTTAAATATTTTTCATATTTTTAAATCATCCACATACATATCCATAAGTCACATTCATAATGTGACTTACTTTCCACATTTTCTAACATATCACATTACTATCTGTATTGGATAATTCACCACACATGTCATATACATGTATACATACAATCGCACAATTATGCTCAAATTTTTTTTATAAGTTGAACATTTATCATATTTCATAGAATATTATCATTTCTCATTCTTATATAATAAATAAATTATCCTCATTCATCATTTTTTTTTTACATAAATGTTAGTCACATTTCCAATGTGACTTCTCTCTCACATTTTCCATACACTTACCATACTCTTCATATATATTTTCATAAATAATATTACACATTCAAAATTACTCTCATGCTTATTAAACATTAAACTATCAGTATCTAAACAATCTTCATCAAAATTCCCTTACAACTCTAAATTTCCAACTTACCACTTTACTTAAACTTCATTCTATTAATCTCATTTTCTAGAGCTAACTTTATAAACATTATCTTTATATTAATATAACATCAAAACACATCACTTTCACAATTATGGAAACCCATTTCAAAAATTCAAATATCATATAATGCAACCAACAACATGAACCTCACCAAATCTCATCCATGTCACATTCCCAATCTTAAAATCATAACATTTACTTTTAAACAACACTAATTCATTTCATTACACTAATTAACATCTTCCATTTATATATCCTAATTTTACATACTCAAACCCTAAATCATGCATCATTTTTTTTCATAATAAACAATTCACTATCACATACCATTTCCCTCTTTGATTTTTTTTTTAATTATGAACTCTTTATTCTAAATTATTAAAAACTTCATATTCCTTCTTCATACTTCTACCTGTATTTATATAAAATTTCATAATTTTTTCTTATTCGTTTGTTTCGTGAAATTAATTTATTCCTCATGTACACAAAGTTGTATGACTTCCTTAGTTTCATATCAATCTCACTTTCAATTTTTATATTCCTTACCAATTTTTTATAAAACTTGTAAAATTTTAGTCATGTGCACTTGACACATATATGGATTTATATGTGAAATTTTAAAATTTTTTTTTCAAGCTGATTTACTATATTTAAAAATTAAATCTTCCAAACCCACAGAATTTGTCTCTTTAACAATTCCTCTAGAAGCACCCGGTTATCCATTTTTTTTTAGGTATTAAACCTTAATAAAAATTCATAAGCTTTTAACCATATGTTCTAGGAATACATATAATATTTTATGTAAATTTTCAGATTTTTTTTTGGTTGGTTTGCCATAGTTTTTAGATATTTTTCTCAATTTTTACATATTCTGAGTTGCTGGAACTGTTTCAACTACCCGTGTTCTTTTATTTTTCTTAATTAGGAATCCATCTTAAAAAATTATGAATTTTTATTCATTTGATTCTAACATATAGAATAATTTTCTATTAAATTTTCAAACATATCCAAAATTTCTAGATTTATCCAAAAATTCAAATAATATCACGTTGCTATACACATATAGAATTTTCTGTAACTATCATGCCCATTTCTCAAACTTTTTATTTCATATCTTAAATCATTTTCTAGATTATTTTTCTAAATTTCCATTATTCATCAATTTAATCAACTATAAATCTCAATTTCAAATAAAAGTTCCAAAAATTCTTAATCCATAAGGTCCAGAATGATGCTTCTACTGTGCTACTCTGATCTATATAACCCAGACGCCATCTCAACTCATATCCGTTATATTGAACAGACATTGCCACATCAGGGATCAGATAATTTGCCAGTGCCAATGCATGCATCAGAATTGAAAATTATTTTTTTTTAAATTTAAATTTTCTCTCTCTAACAACCCACCTAGGTCGAGAACCTCAAACCTAGCCTTTGATATCAAAATAAATGTAACACCCTTATACCCTATATACGTACATTATATATTTTAAACATATGTAAAATACGCATATACGGTACAAAAATGTGACAGACCGGTTTAATAAAAAATTTTACATTTCTGATTTAAAATTTCGAATACCAAATATATAAAATTAAATAGTATATAAATATTCTTTACTTATTATAGGAATCCAAAAATTAACATTTTATAAGAAAATCTCTGGGAAAAATTCGCCAGAGTTTTGTCTATAATTTGGACGTTCCCAAAATTCAGCAAAACACAACCTGCATAGAAAAACACTCCCAATAAAAATCAAATCTCCAATTCACCAATACTTCTCAATTTCTCCATATTTTCTCAAAATATTTATACATAGATATATATATCATCAAGACATATAGAATCCCATTTTAAACAACTTATCCAAAATATTCTTTATAATTTACAATATATAATTCAAAAACAAACATAATATACATAGTATCAAAATATACTATAATATCAAATATGTGCACGCTGGCAAATGGCTCTGATCTTGATGTACCCAAAAACACTTCAAGCTCGATAAATGCAAGCCTAGACACAATTAGGTCTAGTAGAACTCTTTGGCTTTGCAAAAATGCCCATGCCACCTACGCGATGAATTGCAATCGCGCTAAGCTAAAAGCTTAGTGGTACAAACTTTGATAATAATAAAAATATAAAGTAATGCCAATGCAAAATGCTTATGAACATCACATCATTCCATTTTCTCATACTTTTCAAATATTTCACAATCCACAATTCATACAAAAACAAACACAAACATGGGCCCAAAGATAACTAATATGTTATTCAAATTCCAGAGTTACTGTTTTGGTTTATAATGACACATGTGTCTAGCCCCGTAGGCAATATATCAATGTAATAATCCAACTAGGTTTGAGCTTACGATCTGGTCATTTTACCCAACCTAGCTTCAAGTACTTATTTTTGAGGCTTATGACCCGGTCATTTCACCTCAAAAATATTTTCACAATGACGCCTATCATCTAGCCCGTAGGTAAATTATAGACATGCCGCCAAAAACATAACTCTGAAAATTGAATAACATATTAGACACACAATTTATTCATATTTCTCATTATCAATGTCTTTCTCATTGTCACAAAATCAAACTAGGCACATTGCCTTATTTTCTCATTTTTTTCTCACTTTTCTCATTTTTCTCATTTATATTAATATCAATTCATTTCATTAAGTTTCCACACATCTCAGTACATTATACCATATTTTTGCATTCATAACACATTACCCAATTACTTTGGGTATTTTCACATAATTCACATATTTCACACTTTACACAATTTAGCCATTATCAATGGCTTTTTACAATGCATTTAATACATATATGACGTTACAAATGTCATAGCACATTACTCATACATAACCAATGTATTCAAAGTTTGTACTTACCTCAAATAGCAACCAAAACAAGCTTAAAACTCTCACCAACCTTCTCTTCCAAGTTGCCCTTCAACACTTGGATTGGCTAAACTACTTCCTCTTAATGCCTATACCAAATATGATCATAAATAATCATTTAATATTACATTCTAAGGCATTCTCAACATCAAACCTGAATTAAACAACATTCCAACAAAATTTCCACAATTAAGCCTTACCTCACTTTAACTTTGAAAAAACCATTTTAATCCATTTAAATTAATGGTTTAGGTTTATTTCTATCATTACAAACATATTTTAATATGTTTAAATCAATTACTTTAGTTAAACACACACTTTTGTTCAAAACCCTAAATTGGCATAACCTTCCCCATTGAAGGTTCTCCATTTCAACACATTCCAATAATTAATCCAAGCTTATTTCCATCATTAATGTCATCAAATAACATGCTTTAAGTATTAAAATCAAACAATTCGCCATACTTTGAAAATTCACTTTTCCAAAACCCTAAATCAATACTACCATCTTTAAACTCTATCCAAACTTAACTAAATCCATCATTTGATTTTAAAATTCTTGTTTATGCATCAAAACAACACATTTGGAACCAATTTGCAAAATTAAAACTCATGATTTCAAAAACCCAAATGTTTCATAACCCTAAATTCTCTCTCTTCAATCGACTTAACTCAAACTTAACCATTTCTTCAATCCAACCTTAAAATCATTGTTAACTACCCAAAATAACATCATACACACCAATTCCAATAATTATAACATACTACTTAAAAATCCAAAAATTCACATAACACATTTTTCCATAGAATAGTCAAAATTGGTAAAGAAGCTTACCAATTGATGAAGAATCTTCTAAAACCTCACTTAAATCCTTGAAATCTCTTCAATTATGGTTGCTTGGAAGAATAAAAATCCTTGGCTTGGTGTCTATGGAGTTCAGCCTCACACTTGAAGAAGAAGAAGAAGATGACCAAATTTTAATTTTTCTTTCCTTTCATCCTTTAATTATAACCATATATATATTATTTAATATTTTAATAATTACTTATTTAATAAATTAAAAGTCCAAAAATCCCTCTTCCATTCAAAAATTATTTATTTTTGAATTAATTTAATAATTTTAAATTTTTAAGATTTAATTACCAAAATACCCTTTTTACTTTGACTTTTGACTTTTCTATTAAAAAGTGTTGATGTTTATATGTTGTATATATTTTACATATATATCACATATATATTTTCCACTTTTTCATTTAAAAATCCCTTCATTTTTTATTTAAAACTATTAATTTAATTTATTCAATTTAATTATAATATATTTTTATCAAATTTCCAAAAATTAGAAATTTTCAAAAATAATTTGGGATATTACACATATGCACAAATAATGTGTACCTTATATACACATCAAATGTATCTTATATGTGTATTAAATATATTAAGTATGTAATGTATATATCCAACATATATAATTAATATACTATATGTATATGTTATATATACACTAGGTATATATATTGGCTATATACAACTTTTATATCTCCAAATACTTATTTAATTTCTTCAAAATTACGGATATGACATCCTCCACTTGGGAAGGTGTCCCCCTGAGCCTTTGCAACTTCAATAATATCTTTATCTTTAGTAACATTATCCATAAAATCAAAAGGAATAGTTAGAGAAGTGGTATTACACTTGAAAGGTACTAAAATTTCTCCAAACACAAAACCTCCCTTTAACTTTTGGTTCTTCATCCCCATTGTTGTATGTGGATTCTACATCCTCATCCTCAGTAGCCTTCCTTTTAAACCTTGTTTTGCTTTTAGAATTGACCTCCAACTCCAACTCCTCCTTTTATCTTCTTTCAGTAGCTCTTTTCCTCAAAAGTCTCCTTTTTTGAGTTCTTACTAATGGATATGGATTTTGTGCCATTGATTCCTTTAAGGAACCATTGATGGGATGACAAATCTCACTCTCTGACATTAAACCTAGTATAGATTAGTCTGTTATTCCTTCTTTGGAGCATAACACTTTTTCATGCACCATGTCTGGTAATAGATATTGTTTAGGGATCCAAACTTAGCAAAACTTTTTCCTTTTCCATACCTTCAATACATTTCTTTTCTCTTGTTCAGCTTTCTTCTAATTCAATAGGGACCTCAAGTTGAATGACATTGCATTAATGGTTGCCACAATAGGAAGAGGATCCTCATTAACAGGCATAGATTCCTTCTTGTCAAAAAATTTGAGGAGGCCTTTATTTATTTGGCCCTACACCAAATTTCTAAAATTCCAGTACATGTTAGTTGAATGATTTTTTGAGTTATGAAACTTACAATACTCTTGCCACTTTAATTCTTCTTTCTTAGGGAATTTATGATCAGGGGGAAACTTGATGAAACCTTCTTTCAATAAAAAATCAAATATCTCCTTAGTATTTGTCATGTCAAATGTATATTGTGGTTAAGCACTAGTTGCCTGCTCCTTTTTCCACACATCAAGAATCTTTTTCACTTAGCATGGGACAAATAAAAGATCCAGAGTCCACAGCATCAGCAACAACAAGTTCTAGATTACTTATTTCCTGGTAGCAAGTGCATATAGCTACTTTTCTTTTTTGTTTTTCCTTATGAAGTACCTCCTTATAATGCATAACCTTTACTACTAACTCATAGAAATCTCTGAATTCCATGCCTTTGACCTTCTTATGCAACTTTTTGTCAAAACCCCTTTGTGCCATCTTAACAAACTCAATTTCAAGCAAATAGATTTTGTATCTATTTTTCATCTTCTTAAACCTTGCATAATTGTCAGCAGTTTCCCTAGCTCTCTGAGTCATACGAGACAACTCTATAATGCACACCTTTGGTTCAACTCTAAAAAATTGCATATGGAATTGTCTCTCCATCTCCTACCATGAAAAAACTGAGTTTCTAGGCAATGTATTAAACTCGGTAAAAGTTGCACCAGTCAAGGAGTTAGCAAATATCCTTAATTTAAAATTATCAAAGTTTTTAAAATTAGCTAACTCTCCATGATGGATGGTGAATGTGGCAATATATTCTAAATTACTCTGGGAAAACTCTAGTCGGGTTGTAAGGGAAATTTTCAAACCTTGTAAAAGTTCAGTGTTAGCTTGTGAAAACACCAAGTTAGAGTTGAGCTTGTAAAAACTCAAGATTAGTGGAACCTTAACAAGTTGTTAAGGAAGTAGATGTAGGATTGAGGTAATCCGAACCACTATAAACTCCTTGTGCTCATTCTTCTATACTAGACTCCTTTCTTGCTTTGTTTAATTTTATAATTTCAATTTACCATCACTTCTTCAAATCAACCAATTCACCATCTCCTGGTTGCCATCTTGAGACAACAATTGATATCAGAGCCTCAAAATTTCAAGAAGGTTAACTGTGAAATTTGATCTATAATGGAAACCATCTCTTTATCTACCTCAACCTCTCATGAAAATCTCAATTCTTTTCGTAAACCCTACTTTGATGGAACATATTTCTCTTATTGGAAATACAAGATGGATTTGTTACTTGATAGTGAGGGAATTGAGCTTTGGAAATTCATACAAAATGAGTAGAAACCTCCTACTTATGAGGTTGATGGTATTAAAGTGTCTCTTTTTAGAGAAAAATGGATGGATGCTCAAGAAAGAGCTTACTACAAAAACAATAGAGCATCCTCCATCTTAGTGAATTCCATATCTAGAGAAGAAGTTGGAAGAGTCCAACATCTTACTTATGCACATATCATTTGGAAAACTCTTGAGAATTATTACAAGGGTACTACTCAAGTGAGTTTCACCATAGCCCAAATTATTTTACATGAGTATGAGCTCTTTAAGATGAAGCCCAACAAAAATGTCGCCGAAATGATAAATCAGTTACTTGCTATTGTCAATGAATTGAAGAAATATGAAAAAATATATTATTAAGGTGATGTCAATAGAAAAATATTGAGAGCACTAGAGCCAAAAAGAACTTTGAATCAAAAGTCTCTTCAATTGAAGGAGCTTCTAAGAACCGATGAGCTAGTTGGCAAGCTCCTCACCTTTGAATTACATACCGAAAAAAGGAAGGATGAGAAAGACAATAAGAAAGCCATAGCTCTTAAAGCCATCAAAGAAGTTGAGAGCTCAAGTGAAGAAGATATTGATGATGATAATTAAGAAATGGCCATGCTATCTAGGGGACTAAGTGAATGGAAACGAATGAGGAGATGGCAAGCAAATAAAGGTAATTCCTCTAAATCCTCTTTCAAAGATAAAGAGAAAAAGAATGAAGTAAAATGTTATGAATGTGGCAAACTGGGTCACATTAAAATGAATTGCTTCAAAATCAAAAACAAAAAGAAATGGGACAGAGAGAAGAAGAAGTCTCTTAAAGCCACATGGGATGATGACTCCTCAAGTAAAGAAGAAGAGGAGGAAGAGCAAGGAATTGCAAATCTTTGTCTCATGGCTATTGGAGATGATGATGATCACACCAATGAGGTAGGTACTCAATCCTTAAACTCTAATGCATATAGTGATAATGTTGGTGATGCTTTTGATGATGATATAGTTGAGCATATGAACCTAAAAGTCCAAAAATATTTTTCTAAAATGAAGTTTAATAAGGAAAAGTGTTCTAAGCTAGAAAAAGATTTTATTTCTTTGAAGAATTATACTTTAGAATTAAAAACTTCAAATGAACAAATAATTAAATCCTTAAATGAAATGTCAAAAAATTCATCTAGCTTAGAAAGAATTTCTAAGGAAAATCACAATTTGAAAGAAGAAATAAATGAGCTAAAAAAATTTATTTCAAAGTTTCATAAGGGTAAGGAAGCCTTGGATACATTGATTAATGTCTAAAGACCACCTTCCTCCAAGTATGGCTTAAGGCTCAATGTCTCATCTACTACTTCATCTAATACACTCACATTTGTTAAAGCCTCTACAACTCAAACTTCTACTGTTGAAGTTTGAAAGAATGCGCAAGCACACATTAAGCTAAAAATTATTAAAAAGACTACTCTTAGCTCTAGAACTAAGGTTCCAAGAGAAAATTATGCATATATGTACAAAAGGTATGAACACAATCACAAGTATGCACATAAATAATCCTATCACACACACACATATGATTTTCAATTTAATTCTTCAAGGTTAAATAGAAAAACGACGCAAAAACATAAAACCTTATATCAATTCCAATATTGCATGAGATGTTGACATGAAAGTACATTTTGTTACATTAGAAAGGTGAACCTCAAATTAGAGGATCCTTCTGCTACTAACCCACAAGGACCCAAGGTCATTTGGGTACCTAAAAGAAGGTAAACTTTTATTGTCTTGTAGGTATGCATAAAGTCTACTATCAATAAAAGTGTTTGGCTTATAGATAATGGATGCTCAACGTACATGACCGGTGATAAAAAAAAAAACTTTTAACAATGCTTACTGATAAGTAAGGAGGTAATGTAAGTTTTGGAAATAATGCTAAAGGAAAAATTATAGGCATTGGCTCTATTGGTATGCTTGGCAAAAATATAATTGATAATGTGTGGTTAGTTGATGGAGTGAAACATAATTTTCTTAGTGTTAGTCAATTATGCGACAAAGGATATAATGTCAATCTTAATTCTAAAGGATTCAAAATCACTTATTCTAGTGGTGAACTTGCATTCAATGGAAGTATAATTAAAGACACATATAAAATTGACCTATACTCTAATAAGTTTTTGAATGTTTAGTCACTATTAGCAATGATGCTTGGCTTTAACATAAAATATTAGGACATGCTAATATGGATCAATTACATTGTCTAAGCAAATAAGAACTTATAGATGGCCTTCCTAAAATAAGATTCAATAAAAATAAAATTTATGAACTATGTCAACTTGGGAAACAACATAAGAGTTCTTTTAAAACTATGAATATTGTAAGTACATCTAGACCTCTAAAACTAATACATTTGGATTTGTTTGGTCCTAATAGAGTTGCTAGTCTAGGAGGGAAGTTATATGCATTTGTACTTATTGATAATTACTCAAGGTTTACATAGGTTAATTTCCTACCTCAAAAGAATGAAGCTTTTAATCATTTCAAAATTTTGGCAAAGAGAGTTCAAAATGAAAAAGGGTATGTTATCACAACTATTAGAAGTGATCATGGCAAAGAATTTGAAAATGATAACTTTGAAAATTTTTGCAATGAACTTGAAATATCATATAATTTATCTGCTCCTAGAACACTATAACAAAATGGAGCGTTTGAAAGGAAAAATAGAACATTGGTAGAAATGGCTAGAATAATGCTTAATGAGTATAATTTACCTTTTTACTTTTGGGCGGAAGCCGTTATTACCACATGTTATATTTTAAATCATGTTTTCAAAAGTCCTTTAATGAATAAAACTTCTTATGAGCTATGGAGGAAGAATTAAAGAAAGCTAAATCAAACAGACATGCACCTAAATTTGCTAAGCAGCCAAATTTTAGATGGCTCAAACTAGGAAAGAATGAACCTTTTTCTTAAAGAAAGAAAGAAAGGAAGAAAAAGAGAATGAGACAACCTGCAAATAAGTGTTGCTAAGTTGAATGGAGTGAAGAAAAATGAGGTGGAAGATGTAACACCCCTAATTTTTGGAAATTAAATAAAATAAATCAAAAATTTTAAATTGGATAAATTAAATAAATAATTTAAATGAAAAATGAAAGGATTTTAAGTGATAAAGTAGAATATATATTTGAAATAAACAAAATAGATACATATATCCAACATATACACCACATATAAAAGAGAGAAGAAGTGAACGGTGACTTATGATTATTATATACATATATATATATATATATAAAGATGAATGGAAAGAGAAGAGATTTCTTTCTTCTTCTTCTTTTATTCCTTTGAACATGAGCTAGAGAGAGAGAGAGGAGCTATTTTCTTCTTCCATACATCAAAGATTGAAGGAATTTCAAGGATTCAAGTGGAGTTTTTAAGGATTCTTCATCAATTGGTAAGTTACTTTATCAATTTTGCAAGTTCTTTGGAATTCTATGGAAGAACATGATATATGGATTTTGGGATTGTGTATTAGCATGTTTTAATTGCTTATTTGGGTATGTATGAAGTTGTTGTGAGTAGTTAATAATGATTTTAAGATTGGATTGAAGAAGTGATTGAATTAAAGTTGAGTTTGGAAGTGATTGTGTTGAATGGTTGAGTGTACAAAATGCAAAAATTTTGCCTCACGTGGCCATGTCGATGGGCGTGTCAATGGGTGCTGAGTTTCAATATTGATGATATGACTAGTAACAAAGCTATATCTCTGAGTGTGTTGTAGCTACTGTAAGAAAAAATAATTGACACGGCCATTAACGTGCCTGTGTTGTTAGGCGTGTCAAAGTTTTTGTAAGGCAGAATGAATGACATGGGCATTGACATGCCCATACCGTTGGACATGTCAAAGCTTTTATAAGAGTGGGTTAATGACATGATCATTAACATGTTTGTGTTGTTGAGTGTGTTACTTGAGGGAATTGTCCAAAATAACTCTTTTTTTTTGTCTTTCATTTGTAATTCCTAATTTAAATGGTTTGATGTTGAGAATGCCCTAGAATGTGATATTAAATGGTTGTTTATGATCACATATGGCTTAGGCATTGAGAGAGAGTAGTTTTCCCAACCCTAATACTGAAGGGCAACTTGAAAGAGAAGGTTGGAGGGAGTTTTGAACCTTGTTTTGGAGTGCCTTCTAAGGTATGCATAAACTCTTGATAGATGGAATGTGATTGCATTACATTTGGCCTAACACATTTTGGATGGAAAATGTGTTAAGCTACTTGATACATGAACATTATGTTGTGACATGCAAATTATTATATTTGCATTACGAAAGGACATTGTTAATGGCCAGATTGAATAGAATGTGAAAATGACCAAAAATGTTTAGGTAATGGTGTTTCGTTATGAAATATCTTATGTTGTAATGAAATGTTGAAATGAAATGATATTGATATGAATGAGAAAATGAAAAAATGAGAAAGGAATATAAAATGGAGAGTATGAAATAATTGTGTGCCTAGTATGTTATTCAATTTTCAGAGTTTTGTATTTGGCGGCATACCTAAGAGGTTATCCTCACTATTTGCCTTCAGAGCTAGATGCTTGGCGTCACTGTGATATGATTTGCCTTCGGGGCTAGATCCTTGGAATCACTGTGACATGATTTGCCTTTGGGGCTAGCTTTTGAGCATTACCTGATTTACCTTTGCAGCTAGACACTTGGTGTCATTATGGACTAAAACAATAACTCTAGGATTTGAATAGTGCATTAGTTTTTTGGGCCCATGTTTGTGTATGTGTTTTTATGAATTATTAAGTGATGAAAGCATATATCTAAAAGTGAACTTGAATGTCATATTATGACATAGCATATGAGCATTTTGTATTGGCATTATTTTTAAAGTATTATTATCAAAGTTTGTACCACTAGGCTTTTGGCTTAGCGCGATTGTAACTCATCGCGCAGGTGACAGGGGTGATCCGGTAGAGCCAAAGAGTTCTACTAGACCAAATCAGGTCTAGGCTTGTGTTGGTTGAGCTTGAAGCATTTCTACTGCATCAAGATCAGAGACATTTTGCCAGCATGTATATATTTTATGTCATAGTACTTTTTTATATTATGTACATTATATTATGTTTTTGGAATATAAATATATATGTTGTAAATTATAAAGAATGTTTTATATAGTTGAGTAAGATGAGGTTTTATATATTTTGATATGAATATATATATATATGAATGTTTTGAAGAATGGGGAATAAGAAATTTTTCATTAAACTAAATTGTGACATTCTTATACCGTATATGCATATTTTACATATATTGTATGTGTGTATTATACGTTTATGTATGTAAGGGTGTTACATTTATTTTGGTATCAAAGCCTAAGTTTGAGATTCTCAACCTAGGTGGGTTGTTAGAGAGAGAATGGGAATTTTAAATATGGTTTTCAATTAAGATACATGCTTTGGCAGTGGCACTTTCTAATTTTTAATGTTGCAATTTCTACTGTATTTGCAGAAATCGGTGGTTACGGCATCTAGGATTCATCAATCTGCAGAGGATAGTGCAGAGAGTGTTGCTCCTGATGCGGGTAGAGTAGGAGCCGGTATTGAGTCTGCTGATGAGGCATTTGCTTTTGTGCCAGTTGGACCAGCAGCTGAGGAGATTTCGCCGAGCTGGATACGACATATGGTGGAGCTGTTAAGGTAAGCTCCAGTTCAGCAGCCGCATCCGCAGCAGGAGTTGCCGATGCAGAATTATGACAAGCTGAGGAAATTTAGAGCCACAGATTTTGTTAGTACTACAGACCCTGTTGTAGCAGACCAGTGGCTGGACAGGGTCCAGAGAGTATTGGTGTGCGCGAGCTGCGCTATTGCAATACCGCAAGTGCACGGGTCGCCCAACTAATAAAGTAGTGAGTTAGTTATCATTCCACTGGGGACAAGGCCAAGTACTAGTGCAAACCTTAACCGTTGTTTAGCAAATTAATAGTTGTGTGATGCTTTGTAATTGAATACAACTAATTTAATAACTGAAAATAAAGAGAAATTAAATGTTGTTCAAAAAGGATTGATAATAATAATACTATCTAGATATTGAATCCCCCTAGCCTCAATGATATTTATGAACAATCAATTCAGTTAAATCATTCAATAGAGTTGAGTTGGCATTCCTCTAAATTAGACTAAAACCTCTCTCGAGTGAATTAATCCCTAATCACTAAGTAGAGTGCCGGAATCTCTTCTCAAACACAATTAAATAGATCATGCATTAAGAACAAGGAACTATAAACCAAAGGATCTTGTAAGTCTATCTCTAGCACCCCAATCAATCCTCAACCCTTATGAGTAATCAATTCATATCAAGCTTTCTCAAGTCAATAATATAAAAATGGCAACCAATCAATAAGCATGCTATTATCAATTGGAAATAACTTCAAGCATCATAAGAATAAAACAACTCAATGAAATGATTCAACTAAATATAGTTATTCAATTCATACAAATAAGCTAGGGTTCATCAATATCTAGATAGAGAAGGAATTAGTTCATGTTCAAAACTAGAAAAACAGAGCAAGATAAATGAGTAAAAGAAACCAAACAATCCATGGCGAATAATTTGTATTTCTTCACTTCAATCCTTGATTCTTAGTTTAGGGCATGTACAAGATGTGTCTCCTTCTTCAAACTCAGCTCAAAACCCTCCTCTTTGCTTCAGTTGTTGGCTCCTTCTCCCTTGTTCCAGCTCTAATGTTTTAAGCTCTAGAATCCCCTAAAAACTCCCTTTTCTTCTCTTTTTATTTCCCTCCAAAGCTCAAGCCATGCTTCCAACTCACTTCCAACTCACTTTGTCTCCCACATTCCCTTTGTTCAATCTTTCTTTTCCTCAAATTAGGCAAGCTTTTCTTTTGTCTAATATTACTTTTGACTAAAACTAGTCTTTTTTCCCCACTTATCTACAGAAAAATTTGAACATTTCAAAGTTGCCCTAGGTGACACTACCAAGCTTGTTGTCCGTGTCACCCTCTGCCCTTTCTTTCCTTATTTTCTTCTAGGTGACACGGCCAAGCTCCTGGCCGTGTCATGTGACATGGCCAGTGGCTTGGCCGTGTCATGTGGGTGTGTCATTTTCTTTTTCTACCTTCGTCAACTTGCCCTCTTTGTTTCCAAGGGTGACACGGCCAAGCTTGTGGCCGTGTCATGTGACACGGCCACTGGCTTGGGCGTGTCACCTGGGTGTGTTGGCTTCTTGTTCATTTCTTTTCCTTCCTTGGTTCTTTGGCTTGGATGGGACATGGCCAAGCTTGTGGCTGTGTCATGTGACACGGCCACTGGCTTGGCCGTGTCACTTGCCAGTGTCTTCTTCTGCCAAATTTTCTTTCCTTTCTTGGTCTCTTTGATTTTTGCTCTTTGGGTGAGACACGGCCAAGGACTTGGGCTTATCACTTGGCTGTGTCATCTACTGCCTTGAAGAAATTTTGAGGGACATGGCCAAGCTTGCTTTGGCTTGGCCATGTCTTGCTTGCTTCATGCTTTTTCTTCATTATTTTGATCATCCAAGGGAGTTTTTGCACTTTGACCTAAAAGAAACACTTAAAACAAACTTTAAACCAAAATCAAATGAAACATTAACTAAAAACACATAGAAATCATACTAAAAACAAGTATAAAAACACTCTTATCAAATGCCCCACACTTAAATCCTTGCTTGTCCCCAAGCAAGGCTAAACTCAAAACAAACTGAACACAAAATTTTTTGTCAAGTTCAAGAGTTATAAAAATTGCATCAAGACTTCCCTATCCTTAAATCCGCAATCAATATTAAATCAAACAAAATCGATACCAATGCAATTAAATGGCTTTCCATGCATAACCTATGTTGTCACTCCCTCACCAACTCTTAGTAAGTGTTTGATCAAGGTGGTGTTTACACTCATCACAATCAATAAAAGATTATTGCCATAGGCTTGCTTATCTATCAAATTTCCACAACTTAATTTCAATCAAGCATCAATCAAAAGGTCTTTTATTGGGATGTAATGGGGCTAGGGTAGAGGCATGTCATTTAGGAAATGTAAGCTTAATCATTAAGTTCAAGAGCACTTCAAGAATGAAGTAATCGATCATATATATAATCCAACGATCCCAAAAACTCCTTCCTCTTATCTATCCCTTGACATTTAAAGAACTTTTCAAGGGAACTCACTTATTACATCTCGTAACATATTCCAACCCTTTTAACAAGAACAATTATTCTTATTTTTCTTATTTTTATTTGATTTTGATTTTTTTTATTTTTCAATCTTAAACCTACTAAATTTAACCCCACACTTAATTCAACACAACACTTAGTCGTAAACGCTCTTAAGATGTTCTTGACCCAATGAAAGGGTAAGAGTTAAAACAACAAGATTCAAGCTAATAATGTTGTGAAAAAGAAAGAAAAGGAAAAACGAAATAGGCTCAAAATTGGCTAACTAAGGTTAAAATTAGGGTTGGTCTTTTTAAGCCAAAGTGGGTTCACCTAATTGCCTTAATCATCTTGATGCCAAATTGAAATTTTTATGTAGTCTTAAAATGTATATCAAAGCAAGTTCTAGCAATTTATCAATCAAAGATGTTTTCCCACACAAAGAATAATAAGTTAATAGCTCAATTTCTCACTAGGTTGATGGTGATACAGGGAAAAACCAACAAAATTGACAAAAAGTATCAATTCTACTCAATTCTCAAATTCATGCTTCTAAAATTCAAAAGTCATCTATCAACAATGTTTATAACAATTGAACTTTCCAAAATTGAGTTATTCAAAGAAAACATTAACTAAACCTAAACAAGGTAACTTAAAACACAAAATGCACCCCACACTTAAAAATTCACATTGTCCTCAATGTGAGCATGCATACACTAAAAGAGAATTTAGATGAAACATATTATTATTATTATTATTATTATTATTATTATTATTATTATTATTATTATTATTTAACCAAAAATGCAGAAATTAAAGACATAATAATTAAAGAACGAAAAAAAATGGTGGGTTGCCTCCCACCCAGCACTTCTTTAACGTCGTATTAGTTGGATGATCAGGGTAATTGTTCCTAGTCTTGGAGGTGTAAAACCTCCTTTAGGTCCTGTATTTCCCTTCCAAAATAAAGTTTGAGCCTGTGCCCATTGACTTTAAAATCACCTTTTTCCGGGTGGGTTATTTCAACCACTTCGTAGGGGAAAACTTCCTTGACAGTAAAAGGACCAGACAATCGAGATTTCAACTTACTTGGAAAGAGTCGAAGCCTTGAATTGTATAGTAATGCCTGATCTCCCGCTTGAAACTCTTTCCGTTCCTTAATGTGAGCATCATGCCATCTTTTGGTACGTTCCTTATACATTTTTGTATTGTCATAAGCTTGCAATCTCCACTCGTCTAACTCGTTTACCGGTAATTTTTGCCTTTCACCTGCACAAGCTAGATGAAGGTTAATCTGTTTTATGGCCCAATATGCATTATGCTCTATTTCAACAGGTAAATGGCAAGCTTTTCCATATACTAGCCTAAATGGTGTAGTGCCCAAGGGAGTTTTGAATGCAGTCTTAAAAGCCTATAGAGCATTGTCTAATTTCTCAGACCAATCCTTTTGGGATCGCTCTACAGTTTTTTCCAAAATTCTTTTAATCTCCCTATTCGTGTTCTCAACTTGGCCACTAGTTTGGGGATGATAGGGAGTAGAAAACCTATGTGTAACTCCTAATCTTTTGAAAACTTTCGCAAGCTGAACGTTACAAAAGTGAGAACCCCTATCACTTATAATTGCTTTTGGTGTACCAAATCGAGAAAACAATTTCTTCAAAAATTTCACCACAACCCTAGCATCATTGGTTGCCAAGGCTTAGGCTTCAGGCCATTTAGATACATAGTCTATAGCTACAAGAATGTATTTGTTACCAAAGGAATTGGGAAAGGGTCCCATAAAGTCGATCCCCCATGCATCAAAGATTTCACAAACTAAAATCCCATTTTGGGGCATCTCATCACGAGATGAAATGTTTCCAGTCCTTTGGCATTGATCACAGCAGTTTACAAATTCGTAGCTATCCCTAAACAAAGTGGGCCAATAAAATCCTGATTCTAGTTCCTTTTGAGCAGTTCTATTAGCTCCCATATGACCACCAGCTGGTCCAGCATGGCATTGACTAAGAATGTTCATTGTTTCGGGTCATGCCACACATCGTCGGATCATGTGATCCTTACATAATCTAAACAAAAAGGGATCCTCCCAAAAGTAATATTTTAAATCAGAAAAGAATTTCTTCTTTGCTTGATAAGTTAAGTCCTTAGGAAGTTCCCTAACAGCCAAATAGTTAGTAAAATATGCAAACCAAGGTGTTTCAAAATTTAAGTTACTTACCTCACTTACCATGCCGTATAGCTGCTCATCGGGGAAGTGATCATCAATGTCCCCTTCTTCAAACCTCTCCAAGGTTGGATTCTCCAAGCGAGAAAGGTGATCTGCTGTAAGATTTTCAGCTCCCTTCTTGTCTTGAATTGTCAAGTCAAATTCCTGTAATAATAAGACCCAACGGATTAGCCTAGGCTTTGCATCAATTTTCGCTAATAAATACCTCAAAGCCGAATGATCTGTATAAACAATCACTTTTGACAAGATTAGATATGATCTAAACTTGTCAAAAGCAAAAACCACAGCCAGCAGTTCTTTCTCTGTAGTTGTGTAATTAGCTTGAGTTGTGTTCAAGGTCTTGCTTGCATAGTAAATAGGCTGGAAGTATTTGTCCTTGCGTTGACCCAAGACCGCTCCACTGCAAAGTCACTTGCATCGCACATTAGTTCAAACGGTAGACTCCAATTGGGAGCTACCATGATTGGAGCATGGGTCAATTTCTCCTTAAGAGTTGTGAATGCTCTCAAACATTCCTCATCAAAAACAAAGTTCACATCTTTCTCAAGGAGTCTTGTCAATGGACGGGCTATCTTAGAAAAATCTCTAATGAACTTCTGATCAAAACCCGCATGTCCTAGAAAACTTCTGATGGCCTTCACAGATGTGCGTGGTGGTAACTTCTCAATTATGTCTACCTTTGCCCGATCCACCTCAATGCCCTTGCTTGAAATTTTGTGTCCCAACACGATTCCCTCTTGAACCATGAAATGACACTTTTCCCAATTAAGCACTAAATTAGTTTCCTCACATCTCATCAAGACTCTTTCAAGGTTTTCCAAACATCTTTCAAATGAGCTGCCATAGACCAAGAAATCATCCATAAACACCTCCATAATATCCTCTATAAGCTCATCAAAGATTTCTACCATGCACCTTTGGAAAGTTGCAGGTGCATTACACAACCCGAATGGCATTCTTCGATATGCGAATGTCCCATAAGGGCAGGTGAATGTAGTTTTCTCTTGGTCTTTTGGGGCAATAGGAATTTGGAAATAGCCTGAAAGGCCATCCAAAAAGCAGTAGTACTCATGGACGAATAACCTCTCCAACATTTTATCAATGAAGGGTAAAGGAAAGTGATCCTTTCTAGTTGCATCATTCAATTTTCTGTAGTCAATGTAAACCCTCCAATCGGTAACTGTTCTTGTTGGAATCAGCTCATCATTTTCATTAGGGACCACTGTCATCCCTCCTTTCTTTGGTCCTACCTGAACTGGGCTCACCCAAGAGCTATCCGAGATCGGATAGATAATCCCTGCATCAAGTAGTTTTATCACTTCAGTCTTCACTACATCTTTCATTTTTGGGTTTAGTCTCCGTTGTTGTTGCACTACTGGTTTGAATTCATCTTCCATCAGTATCTTATGAGTGCAATAGGATGGACTAATACCCTTTATGTCTGCTATCTTCCAAGCTATCACTTGCTTATGTTTCTGCAACAACTGAATAAGCTTCTCCTTCCGTTCAAAAGATAGATGGGAACTCAGAATTATTGGCAGTTTCTTTTTCTCCGCCAGAAATCCATACTCAAGGTGATCTGGAAGAGGTTTCAGTTCCAAATTGGGTGGATCAATCACCGATGGTTTTGGCTTTTCTTCCTTTGGCATCTCAATGGTCTCATATGCCCTGCATTTGAATGATTTAATTGCTTCAAGAAAAACAAGCTGCTCCATTGCTTCTCGATCCTCAACATTTTCCTGCAATAATCACAACTCAAGGGGATCCTTGGAAACAATGTTAGTAACACAATTTACGGTCTCATGCTCAATAACATCATTGCATGATTCTGCCTCATCAAATTAAAAGTGAATGTTTCATGGCATCATGTATCCTAAAAATAACTTTCTCATGACCCACTCTCAAAGTTAAAGTGCCATCATGAACATCGATAAGGGCACGAGCTGTATTTAAAAATGGCCTACCAAGAATGAGTGAAACATCCGCATCCTCATCAATATCAATGATAACAAAATCATTGGGGAAAATGAAATCCCCGACTTTTACCAACACATCCTCTATAATGCCACGAGGGTGGACTACCGATTTATCAGCAAGTTGAATGGTCATGAGTGTTGGTTTAGGTTTACCAATGCCTAAATCTTTAAACATTTTACAGGGCATAACACTTATGCTAGCCCCCAAATCAGCTGATGTACTTTTAACCTCAAGATTACTTATCAAACATGGAATGGTAAAACTACCTGGATCTTTTAACTTCTTAGGTAACCTTCTTTGCAAAATTGCCGAACTCTTTTTAGATAAATGCACTAAAGACACTTCCTCAAGTTTCCTTTTGTTAGAAAGGATATCTTTCAAAAATTTAGCATACTTAGGCATTTGTGACAAAGCTTCAGCAAATGGAATATTAATGTGCATCAATCTTATCCTTGTTCAACTTTGCCGGATAGGGTACTCTAGGTTGGTATTCCTTCAAATTGGGGCTGCTTTCTTGTGGCTTCTTATCTTTCTCACTTTCTAGTGCAGGTTTCTCTTCTGGCATGACAGTAAGATCGTCTTCTTTTTCTTGTACTTCAGCTCCTTTTTCTGCCACTTTTTCTCTTTTCTCAACCACATTGCCCTTGATCTCTTTTCCACTCCTTAGTGTAATTGCCTTGAGCTGCTCTTTAGGATTTGCCTCTGTGTTGCTAGGCAGACTTCCTTGTGATCTCTCACAGAGTAACTTGGCAATTTGCCCCACTTGATTTTCCAAATTATGAATGGAGGCTTGCTGATTTCTTATGGTGGTTTCAGTTGATTGGAACCTAGTTTCAGAAGCTGCTATAAATTTCTCCATCATGTCCTCCAAATTACTCTTTCTAGGAGGGGCAGCTTGTTGATGTTGGGGCTGCTGGAATCCAGGGGGAGGTCTTGGATTATTTTGATTATTCCATGAGAAATTTGGATGATTTCTCCACCCCGGATTGTATGTGTTGCTGTAGGGGTTATTCTGCTGTTGCCTTGGCATATTTCCAACATAATCTACTTGCTCTTGCCTAGCAAACATGTTGCCACTCTGGCAATCTTGACTTTGATGTCCACCCCCACACCATTCACAAGACATCACTTGCATTACTTTCCCAGAAGAAGAAGCCAAGGAATCAAATTTTTTATTCAATGCTTCCAATTGGGCTGTCAAAGCCACCACCGGGTCTAATTGGTGTGAACCCATGACCTTCAGCTTTCCTTGCTCCCTTGGGGCTTGCCACTGATAATTGGTGATAGCCATGTCTTCAATTAGATCACTTGCTTGTTCAGGTGTCTTGTTGTTTATTGTACCACCAGCTGCTGCATTAATGGATTGCTTACTTACATAATTCAACCCATTGTAAAATGTTTGAATTTGAAGCCATAGTGGAAGTCCATGATGAGGACACATTCTCAGCAAATCTTTAAATCTTTCCCAGGCATCATTAAGGGTCTCACCATCTTGCTGCAGGAAGGATGAGATATCATTCCTCAACTTAGCAGTTTTGGATGGTGGGAAGTATTTCTCTAGGAATTTCTCTGCCAACTGACCCCATGTGGTGAAGGTTCCTAGAGGAAAAGATTTCAGCCACTTCTTTGGTGTATCTCTAAGGGAAAATGGGAACAACCTCAGCCTAATTGCATCATCTAAGACATTATTTATCTTGAATGTGTCACATATTTCCAAAAAATTCTCAATATGTGCATTAGGATCTTCATCAGGAAACCTATCGAATTGACAAGTTTGATGCACCATTTGAATTACATTCGCCTTTATTTCAAAGTTGTTTGCAGCAACTGTCGGCCTCCGGATACTAGATTTAGCTCCATTGAGATTAGGCTTAGCAAACTCCTGCATTGTTCTTGGTCCAGCTCCTTCCATCACTTCAAACTCTTCTTCTTTGTCTATTTCCAGATTTATTTATGTTTCAGCGTCTTCCAAAACTGCCTCCCCTTCTTCCTTTCGCTTTCTCCTTAATGTTCTTTCTAGCTCTAGGTCTAACTCAAACAATTGGGATGAGTTACCTCTGGTCATAAACAGGGAGGAATACCTAAAATGATAATCGACAAGCAAGAACCAATGTCAAAAACAAATGAAAATAAAAAATAAATCAACAGTTTTGATTATATTACTAATATTGAACCGTTGTCCCTGGCAACGACGCCAAAAACTTAGTGCATGCCTATTGCAATACCGCAAGTTCACGGGTTGCCCAAGTAATAAAGTAGTGAGTTAGTTATCATTCCACTGGGGACAAGGCCAAGTACTAGTTCAAACCTTAACCGTTGTTTAGTAAATTAATAGTTATGTGATGCTTTGTAATTAAATACAACTAATTTAATAACTGAAAGTAAAGAGAAATTAAATGTTGTGCAAAAAGGATTGATAATAATAATACTATCCAGATATTGAATCCCCCTAGCCTTAATGATATTTATGAACAATCAATTCAGTTAAATCATTCAATAGAGTTGAGTTGGCATTCCTTTAAATTAGACTAAAACCTCTCTTGAGTGAATTAATCCCTAATCACTAAGTAGAGTGCCGGAATCTCTTCTCAAACACAATTAAATAGATCATGCATTAAGAACAAGGAACTATAAACTAAAGGATCTTGTAAGTCTATCTCTAGCACCCCAATCAATCCTCAACCCTTATGAGTAATCAATTCATATCAAGCTTTCTCAAGTCAATAATATGAAAATGGCAACCAATCAATAAGCATGCTATTATCAATTGGAAATAACATCAAGCATCATAAGAATAAAACAACTCAATCAAATGATTAAACTAAATATAATTATTCAATTCATACAAATAAGCTAGGGTTCATCAATATATAGATAGAGAAGGAATTAGTTCATGTTCAAAACTAGAAAAACAGAGCAAGATAAATGAGTAAAAGAAACCAAACAATCCATGGCGAATAATTTGTATTTCTTCACTTCAATCCTTGATTCTTGGTTTAGGGCTTGTACAAGATGTTAGTAAATCGAGAAGAATCTGCAACCCTTTTGCCGCAGCGGAAAACAAAAATTATCTTTCGATTTATTCCCAGGATCCATGTGATCCATTCAGTTCGATAAAAGAGATTCAAAACTAACCTTTTGTGTAGCTTCAAATTGATTAACAGATGCTACCTTCTGAAGACGAACACCCCCTAGCGAAGTCCACACGAACGTACGCCGGTCTGAGTGCTAGCTCACCAACGGCAGTGGCTGAACCTTTTCAAAAACGAAACTAGGGTTTTTAGGTTTTTTTCTCTTCTTCCGTTTTCTTTCAAAACGAATAATGATCAAATCATAATCCCTCTAGCCCTTTTAAAACCGTTTAAAAGACTTTCCTTGTCAAAACCCTAACTGTCCATATCCTATATGGACCCACGTTTTTAATAATTATTATCTAATAATAATTATTATAACAATATTATTATTAATATCTAATAATAATAATAATACTAACAACAATAATAAAAATATAATTATTATTATTTAAGTACAGCCTATGTTCTATGTGTGTGACCCGATAGGCTCATATTAACTGGTAGTGTATTTCAATCTCTATTGAAATGCACAAATCATAATTGGCCTCTAGCAAGACATTACGACTACCCAATTAATCATGAGAATCATTATAAATGAAAACCTGAAATAGTACATGCATTAATCCCTTTGTCACACGATATCTAGTTTGAACATAAGTCATAGTAAATGTCATACTTATATTGTCCAAACTTATGATTACTCGATCTCCAAGTTAACTGATAAACAAATAAGATTGATCTTATATCAACTTATTTGAGCACGGCCATGCATTTCTCAATTACACTTATCGAGGGGCCCAGAAGATATCTCTCTCATAGAGAGGGACAAATTCCATCTTGATTGTTCATTTTCCTCTACATAATTTATACCATGTTCAAGCATAACCTTTATAATTATCTAGTTACAGATAACGTTTGATCATGTCAAAACATAATATTCCTTATGTTGGAAACTATGACAATCTCAAGTCAAAGGATTAAATGAAAACTATTATGAGATACACTTATGACATTAAACCATGAAGTGATATCTATGTGGGTCTATCCAATACACTGTTCTCTAACATGTATCCATAATATTGATTTGTATCTTCATACCTATAATCATCTTATGATTATCAAATCAATATTACACTAGTTATATTTATTATTATCTCCATAACAATAATAAACCAGGGATATAATCATTATTATATATAACATGTAAACATAACAATGATAATAAAAAATTCTTTATTAATAACAAAATGAATAACATTAAGGTCCATATCAATGGCCTAGGGCATATACACTAACAGTCTCCCACTTGCACTAGGCCTAGTCTAACAAATATCTCATGCCCATAGACCTAGTGTGTTGATCATGCTTGACCCGCGAGAGAGGCTTTGTCAATGGATCTGCTATGTTGTCATTTGTGTCAACTTTGCATATCTTGATATCACCTCTATCAATGATGTCTCGAATGAGGTGAAATCGCCTGAGTATATGCTTAGATTTTTGATGGGACCTTGGCTCTTTTGCTTGCGCTATGGCACCATTGTTGTCATAATAGATAGCCATAGGATTAGCAATGCTAGGCACCACTCCAAGCTCAGTGATGAATTTCTTCAGCCAAACTGCTTCCTTAGCTGCATCTGATGCTGTTATATACTCAGCTTCTGTTGTAGAATCTGCTACTGTGCTCTGCTTGGAACTTTTCCAAGTAATGGCTCCACCATTCAATGTGAATACAAAACCTGACTGCGATTTATAATCATCTATATCAGTTTGGAAACTAGCATCTGTGTAACCATTTACAACTAGCTCATCTTCCAAACCTCCATAAACCAAGAAAGCATCCTTAGTTCTTCTTAGATACTTAAGAATGTTCTTAACAGCTGTCTAGTGACCCTCACCAGGATCAGCTTGATATCTACTTGTTGTGCTCAAAGAATATGAGACATCAGGTCTAGTACATAGCATGGCATACATAATAGATCCAATAGCAGAAGCATAAGGGATCTTATTCATTCTATCTCGCTCATCAGATGTCTTAGGACATTGATTCTTGCTAAGATGAATACCATGTGACATAGGCAAAAATCCGTTCTTGGAATCTTGCATGCTGAACCTCTTCAACACTTTGTCAATGTATGTACTTTGACTGAAGCCAATTATCCTTCTAGATCTATCTCTATAGATCCTTATACCAAGGATATATGCAGCCTCACCCAAGTCCTTCATTGAAAAAGAATTCCCTAACCAATTTTTAACCTTTTGTAAAGTGGGGACATCATTTCCAATGATCAATATGTCATCTACATATAGGACTAAGAACAAGATAGCACTCCCACTAACCATCTTGTAAACACATGGTTCATCTTCATTTTGAATGAAACCAAAGTTCTTGACTGTTTCATCAAAATAAAGATTCCAGCTTTGAGATGCTTGCTTCAATCCATAAATGGACCTTTGAAGCTTGCAAACCTTCCCAGAATTCTCAGGATTTACAAAACCCTCAGGTTGCGTCATGTACACATCCTCGAGTAAATTTCCATTAAGGAAAGCGGTTTTGACATCCATTTGCCATATCACATAATCATAGTATGCAGCAATGGCAAGGAGAATCCTAATAGATTTAATCATAGCAACTGGAGAAAAGGTTTCATCATAGTCTATACCATGAGTTTGTTTGAAACCTTTAGCAACCAAACTTGCTTTATAGGTTTGCACATTTCCATCCATGTCAATTTTCTTCTTGAAAACCCATTTGCAACCAATAGTCTTAATACCTTCGGGAGAATCAATTAAGGCCCAAACTTGGTTGTCAAACATGGACTGCATCTCAGAGTTCATGGCTCCAAGCCATTTCTCTGAATCTGGACCTGACACAGCTTCAAGATAGGTAGTTGGCTCATCTTGATCTATGAGCAAAACTTCATGACTTTCAGTCATGAGAAATCCATATCTCTCAGGCTGATGACGTGGTCTATCAGATCTGCGCAGAACTTGTGTAACATTTTCAGTTTCCACAATGGCTTGTGGTTCTAAAACTGTTTCTACAGGCGGTTCAATATCTTCTTGTGGTTCTTTAAATTCATCTAATTGAACTGTACTCCCACTAGTTCTTTTAGAAATGAATTCCTTTTCCAAAAAGGTTCCATTTTGAGCAACAAACACTTTGTTCTCAAATGGAATATAGAAATAATATCCTTTAGTTTCCTTAGGATATCCCACAAAGATACATTTAGCAGATTTTGGAGCTAACTTATATGAAACTGGTCTTTTCATATAAGCTTCACAACCCCAAATCTTAAGAAAAGACAAACTAGGTGTTTTGCCAGTCCATATCTCATATGGCGTCTTTTCAACCGCTTTAGATGGTACATGGTTTAAAACAAAAGCAGCTGTCTCCAAGGCATAACCCCAAAACGATAATGGAAGATCTGCTTGACTCATCATAGATCGAACCATATCTAATAAAGTTCGATTTCTTCTTTCAGAAACACCATTCCACTGTGGAGTTCCTGGGGGGAGTTAATTGTGAAACAATTCCATAATTTCTTAGATGTTCGTCAAACTCTTGGCTCAAAAATTCACCACCTCGATCAGATCGAAGTGCCTTAATAGTTTTACCAAGTTGATTTTGTACTTCATTTTGAAAAGTTTTGAACATTTCAAAAGCCTCATGCTTATGTTTCATTAAGTAGACATAGCCATACCTACTGAAATCATCAGTAAAAGTAATGAAGTAATTATATCCTCCTCTGGCACTAATGCTTAACGGGCCACATACATCTGTATGTACTAGTCCTAGCAAGTCATTAGCCCTTTTACCTTGTCCGATGAAAGGATTCTTTGTCATTTTGCCAAGTAAACAAGATTCACATTTATCAAATGATTCAAAATCAAATGAATCTAATAATCCATCTTGATGGAGTTTAGAAATGCGTTTCTCATTTATATGGCTAAGACGACAATGCCATAAAAATGTAGGGTTTAGGTCATTTGGCTTAATTCTCTTAGAGTTTATGTTATAAATATGATTCTCCCTAGAATCATCTAAGTCAAGGACATAAAGGCCATTAAAATATCTTGCAATACCATAAAGCAAATCATCTTTATCAAAAATAGAACAGGTCTTATTTTTAATTAAAAATGAAAAACCTTCATCATCCAAAACTGAAACTGAAATAAGATTCCTACTTAGAGTAGGAACATAATAGCAATTGTTCAAATTTAACAAAAAGCCATTAGGCATATGAAGTTCATAAGATCCTACAGCTAGTGCAGCAACTCTTGCTTTATTCCCAACTCGTAGGTCAACTTTGCCCCTTTTCAGTGATCTACTCCTTTTGAGTCCCTGCACATTTGTACAAATGTGAGAACCACATGCAGTATCCAATACCCATGAAGTAGAAGTAGATAAGTTAATTTCTATAACATATATACCTGAAGATGTAGTCGCACTACCCTTCGATTTCTTCAATTCAGCCAAATAAAGTGGGCAATTTCTTTTCCAATGCCCAGGCTCCTTGCAATGGTGACAAGTTCCCTCCTTAGGAACAGGTGCCTTGGGTTCTTTTGGCTTGGGCTATCCCTTAGGCTTTGTAGCAACTGTTGCTTTACCCTTTGCCTTGCCTTTCTTCTTCATAGGCTTACCCTTATTGACATTCAATACATGGGTAGCCTTAGTGGGCTTTTTGATATTCCCTTCAGCAGTTTTGAGCATACCATGTAGCTCAGGAATGGACTTTTCCATGTTGTTCATATTATAGTTCATAAAAAAATGTGAAAAACTGCTGGGCAAAGAATGAAGGATCAAATTTGTGGAGAGTTCTAAACTCAAGGGATATCCAAGTCAGGCAAGGTGATCAATGTAGCCCTTCATTTTCAAAACATGAGCGCTAACCGATTCGCCCTCTGACATCTTGCAGTCAAATAATGCAACAGCAGTGTCGAATCTATCCTGCCTAGCTTGCTGTTGGAAAGCTTGTTTGAGATGGACACTCATCTCATAATCCTCCAAGTGTTCCAGATCCTTCTGAAGTTCTGGACACATAGTAGCAAGCATAAGACATCCAATGTCATTGGAATCATCCATATGCTTCTTATGCTTGTTCTTATCAGCATTAGAAGCATTAGCAGGAGGTGGCTCAGGGACAGCTTCATCAAGCACATAGGACTTCTTTTCTTGTTTGAGAACAATTCTCAGGTTCCTAAACCAATCAACAAAATTAGTCCCATTCTCTTTCAATTTTTCCTTCTCAAGGATGGATCGCAGTGATAAAGTGGAGTTATTGTTAGTAGCCATTTCAATCTACAAAATATGCAAATTTTAATTACTAAAAGGTGATAAGTAATTAAAATCCCACTAAAATATAACCCTCAATCATCACAATGACATTTTAGTGGGCTAAGATCCAATTTTTACTTAATATTAAGTCAACTTTGGCATGACACTTAAAATCAAGTTATTATGGTAGGTAACCCCTTACCAATTACATCACATGTAACTCTTAGATAATATGGGATCATGACATCATATGTCATAGCATGTTATACCCCATCTAATGCCTTAGGCCCAAAACCATTTTGATAGCCTAATTAAGTCTAACCAATTTTAAACGCATGAGCAGCACCATTACTCATCATATCTTACTAGGATAACCTAAAGTACTTTGCTTTGGCAAAATCTACATTTAGGTGATCTTAGCCTTGATAAGTGTTTAAGATATGGATGGCATTAAAACTTAGATTAATAGTGAGGGTTCATTCCATTTAATTTTGAAAACATGTTAAAATTAACATTTATATATCACATCCTATATGCATATATAAACTATCAAACATGACATCTCATACATATTCGATAAAAATAAACGTGACATAGTATGGCCAAACTAGATATGATCTTCATGAGACCAAATGAAGATCATATAGGCAACCCTAGGTGAAAAGAAAACCTATCTATTACAACATTTGCAATAGTACATTTCTTCATATCTTGAAAGGCAACTTCATCTCCATGGAATTTTTCATCTTCTTCTCCAGGCTTGAGTCTTCATTATTACATTAATAATAAAAACTAAATACTAAACTAGTAATAATAAAGTTACAAAAATAAACGACACGCAGGCCGTATTTATAATCCATAGATATGAATAAACAATCACATAGATCATAAGGCCATACTATGCACCATGCCAAGACATCAAATAATCATAGCATATTTCATATAAACATCTTAAAATAACCAAATAAGTTGACATTCATAATGTCACCGAAATGAACTATAAGGAGCTGCGCACACGACGGTCCCGCTGGCCGGTCAGCAGGCGGGGTCGAGGGGCAGTGCCCCTCGAAGCTAAACATAATCATTAATCCAATTAATTATTTTCTGTCAAAATCCTTATTCTGTCAATCATATTAAACAGAATATAATAGCAATCTATTAATCATATTAACAGAGAACTATTACAAGAAACCTTAGAAAATGATTTACTCAATAATCATATTAATCAGAATCGAAATCTATGTATACATTCAATATGAATAAACGAATTGAATTAATCATATTAACCCTAATTCAAAACCATAACAGATTGTATACCAACCCTAATTCGACTTCACAGAATTGTATCTTATACAATTGGTCATCTTTGACATCATATATCAACAACGATTTAGGTTATATCTCATATAACAGATTCGAATCATCATCAAATGATAAAACAAATCCAATCAAGCCATTCGAAAAACAAATATCACATCAACACATCAACATGGCATATTTCGAATTAAATGGAATCAACAAGGGGCTCTGATACCACTGTTAGTAAATCGAGAAGAATCTGCAACCCTTTTGCCGCAGTGGAAAACAAAAATTATCTTTCGATTTATTCCCAGTATCAATGTGATCCATTCAGTTCGATAAAAGAGATTCGAAACTAGCCTTTTGTGTAGCTTCAAATCGATTAATAGATGTTGCCTTCTGAAGACGAACACCCTCTAGCGAAGTCCACACGAACGTACGCCGGTCTGAGTGCTAGCTCACCAACGGCAGTGGTTGAACCTTTTCAAAAATGAAACTAGGGTTTTTAGGTTTTTTTTCTCTTCTTCCGTTTTCTTTCAAAACGAATAATGATCAGATCATAATCCCTCTAGCCCTTTTAAAACCGTTTAAAAGACTTTCCTTGTCAAAACCCTAACTGTCCATATCCTATATGGACCCACATTTTTAATAATTATTATCTAATAATAATTATTATAACAATATTATTATTAATATCTAATAATAATAATAATACTAACAACAATAATAAAAATATAATTATTATTATTTAAGTACAGCCTACGTTCTATGTGTGTGACCCGATAGGCTCATATTAACTGGTAGTGTATTTCAATCTCTATTGAAATGCACAAATCATAATTGGCCTCTAGCAAGACATTACGACTACCCAATTAATCATGAGAAACATTATAAATGAAAACCTGAAATAGTACATGCATTAATCCCTTTGTCACACGATATCTAGTTTGAACATAAGTCATAGTAAATGTCATACTTATATTGTCCAAACTTATGATTACTCGATCTCCAAGTTAACTGATAAAAAAATAAGATTGATCTTATATCAACTTATTTGAGCATGGCCATGCATTTCTCAGTTACACTTATCGAGGGGCCCAGAAGATATCTCTCTCATAGAGAGGGACAAATTCCATCTTGATTGTTCATTTTCCTCTACATAATTTATACCATGTTCAAGCATAACCTTTATAATTATCTAGTTACAGATAACGTTTGATCATGTCAAAACATAATATTCCTTATGTTGGAAACTATGACAATCTCAAGTCAAAGGATTAAATGAAAACTATTATGAGATACACTTATGACATTAAACCATGAAGTGATATCTATGTGGGTCTATCCAATACACTGTTCTCTAACATGTATCCATAATATTGATTTGTATCTTCATACCTATAATCATCTTATGATTATCAAATCAATATTACACTAGTTATATTTATTATTATCTCCATAACAATAATAAACCAGGGATATAATCATTATTATATATAACATGCAAACATAACAATGATAATAAAAACTTCTTTATTAATAACAAAATGAATAACATTAAGTTCCATATCAATGGCCTAGGGCATATACACTAACACAAGATGTGTCTCCTTCTTCAAACTCCCTCAAAACCCTCCTCTTTGCTTCAGTTGTTGGCTCCTTCTCCCTTGTTCCAGCTCTAACGTTTCAAGCTCTAGAATCCCCTAAAAACTCCCTCTTCTTCTCTTTTTATTTCCCTCCAAAGCTCAAGTCATGCTTCCAACTCACTTCCAACTCACTTTGTCTCCCACATTCCCTTTGTTCAATCTTTCTTTTCCTCAAATTAGGCAAGCTTTTCTTTTGTCTAATATTACTTTTGACTAAAATTAGTCTTTGTTTCCCACTTGTCTATAGAAAAATTTGAACATTTCAAAGTTGCCCTAGGTGACACGGCCAAGCTTGCTGGCCGTGTCACCCTCTGCCCTTTCTTTCCTTGTTTTCTTCTAGGTGACACGGCCAAGCTCCTGGCCGTGTCATGTGACATGGCCAGTGGCTTGGCCATCTCATTTGGGTGTATCACTTTCTGCTTCTACCTTTGTCAACTTGCCCTCTTTGTTTCCAAGGGTGACACGGCCAAGCTTGTGGCCGTGTCATGTGACACGGCCACTGGCTTGGGCGTGTCACCTGGGTGTGTTGGCTTCTCGTTCATTTCTTTTCCTTCCTTGGTTCTTTGGCTTGGATTGGACACGGCCAAGTTTGTGGCCGTGTCATGTGACACGGGCACTGGCTTGGCCATGTCACTTGCCAGTGTCTTCTTCTACCAAATTTTCTTTCCTTTCTTAGTCTCTTTGATTTTTTCTCTTTGGGTGAGACACAGCCAGGGACTTGGGCGTGTCATCTACTGCCTTGAACAAATTTTGAGGGGCACGGCCAAGCTTGCTTTGGCTTGGCCATGTCTTGCTTGCTTCATGCTTTTTCTTCATTGTTTTAATCATCCAAGGGAGTTTTTGCACTTTGACCTAAAATAAACACTGAAAACAAACTTTAAACCAAAATCAAATGAAACATTAACTAAAAACACATAGAAATCATACTAAAAATAAGTATAAAAACACTCTTATCAAGTATTTATTCAGCTGCAAGCTCATCGAGAGGAGAAGTTTGATAATGCTAGATCACTTTTGCAGGGGGATGCCTATAAGTGGTGGAAGACAGTTCCCCATGGTACAGCTGATCCATAGGTTTTGACTTATGTCAATTTTCTATGGGAATTCGAGAAGAAGTATACTCCGAAAGAATATAAGGATGCTAAGAAGATGAAGTTCTTGAGTTTGAAGCAGGTCACCAGGACTGTAACTGAGTATGTGATTGAGTTCATTCGGCCGAGCCAGTATACTGGAGGAATTATTTCAGATGAGTTTGTTAGATGTTTAAGGTTTGAGGAGGGGCTAAGACCCTCTATCATGTGTTTAGTGGTAGGTTCCCGGTGTAATAATTTTTCTCAGTTGGTTGCAACTACCTGGAGTGTAGAGAGGGCACAGGGACTTACAGCAGCAGCCAGAGTATAGGAGAGCAGAGGTAGGAGACCCCAAGGTGAGGCAGGGTCTTCATCATTGAAGAGAGGTTGAGAGGAATATCCTTAGAGGTTCTATAGGAGCCTAGGATAGTCTGGCAAGTTAGCACAGCAGCAGAGGCAGAGACCTATAGCCTCAGTGGCTAGTGCTCCGACCTCAGTGACTTCGAGGCCTACTCCACCTACCTGTGTTCATTGTGGTAGGGCACATGGAGGTGTCTACTAGAGGACAGGTGTACCAGCAGTGTGTTATAGACATGGATCACCAGACCATTTTCTCAGAGATTATCCAAAGCCACCAGATGATAGATAGATAAATACAACAGTTTCTAGACCCAGTGTTAGAGGAGGTCTTTGTGGCAGAGGTTTTGGCAGAGGTAGTAGATCAGGGTTTGGTCAGAGAGGATGAAGGGCCATCACAATGGGTTTATGTGATGCAGAGACAGCCAGATGCTTCAGTTGTTATAGCTGGTGCTTTTACTTTATTTGGTACTTCAGTTCTTGTATTGATAGACCCTAGGTCAACTCATTCATACATTAGTGAATCCATATTACCTGTGAGTGATTTACATTCTGAGTTCCTAGGATATGATGTTTTGGTTACAAATTCTTTAGGGCATAGTGTTGTGGTTAGCAGGGTGCACCGAGATAGTCCAGCTGTTGTTCAGGATGAGGAGTTTCTCAGTGATCTAATTCAGATGGCTTTTAGGAAATATGATTTGATCTTGGGTATGGATTGGTTATCCAGGCATGGGGCTATGGTAAACTATCAGCAGAAATATGTTACATTGAGAGCACGTGATGGTAGAGATGTGGTGGTATCCGGTGAGTAGAGATATCTTTCATCCATGCTTATTTTAGCTGTATCAGCTCGAAGGATGATCAGGAAGGGATGTGAGGCTTATCTTGCTCATGTTGTAGATACTAAAGTAGTGGGATCCGAACTTGACAGTATACCTATAGTTGCTGATTCCAAATGTTTTTCCTGATGATTTACCGGAGGTGCCTCCTGGAAGAGAGGTGGAGTTTGGTATTGATTTGTTGCTTGGTACCACTCCCATCTCCATTATCCCTTATCAGATGGCATCTGCAGAAGTAAAGGAGTTGAAGGTGCAGTTGCAAGAGTTTCTTGATAAAGGGTTTATTCGTCCTTGTGTGTTTCCATGGGGAGCACCTGTTTTGTTTGTGAAGAAGAAGAATGGAACCTTGAGGTTATGTATTGATTATAGGCAGTTGAATAAGGTGACCATTAAGAATAAGTATCCATTATCTCGTATAGATGATCTCTTTGATCAGTTGAAGGGAGCAGTAGTATTCTCTAAGATTGATCTAAGATCAGGATATCATCAGTTGAGAGTTAGAGATGTAGCTGTATCCAAGACAACTTTCTGCATGAGGTATGGACATTATGAGTTTCTGGTGATGCCTTTTGAATTGACGAATGCACCAGCAGCATTTATGGATTTGATAAATAGGGTGCTTAGACCATACTTAGATAAGTTTGTGGTGGTCTTCATTGATGGTATCCTGATGTATTTGTGTAATAAGGAGGATCACGTCAGGCATCTACGGATTGTATTACAGACATTAAGAGAGAAGCAGTTGTATGCTAAGCTGTCTAAGTATGAATTCTGGCTCGATCATGTAACTTTTCTCGGTCATGTGGTATCAGCAGGAGGGAGTAGAGTTGAACCGAGTAGAGTTGAGGCTATCTTGAATTGGAATCCACCTAAGATTGTGATAGAGGTTAGAAGTTTTCTGGGTTTGGCAAGCTATTATCATAGGTTTGTTAATGATAGCTAAACCACTCACCAGATTACTTCGAAAAGGAGTTAGGTTTGTGTGGACAGATCAATATCGGGAGAGTTTTGAGCAACTGAGGGAGATGTTAACTCAGGCTCCTATCCTTACCCTGCCCGTGGAAGGTAAACCATATGTGGTATACAGTGATGCTTCACATAGTGGTTTAAGTTGTATTCTAATGCAGGACGGTAAAGTCATTGCTTATGCATCTTGACAATTGAAGTCACAAGAGCTGAATTACCCGACTCATGATTTAGAGTTAGCAGCCATAGTTTTTGCATTAAAGATTTGGCAACATTACTTGTATGGGAAGAAATATTTCATTTATACTGATCATAAGAGTTTGAAGTATCTGGGTGTTTAATAAGAGCTGAATCTTCGGCAAAGACAATGGTTAAAGTTAATTAAAGTCTACGACTATTTGATTGATTATCATCCTGGTAAGGCAAATGTTGTTGTTGATGCCTTAAGTCAAAAGTCTTCGGCAGATTTGACTACTTATTCACTCTCATTGCTTGTTGAGTTGAGAGCATTGCATGCCAGATTTGAGTCTTGTGATGATGGTGCATTGATGGCTCAATTGCAATTGAGGCCAATGTTGTTGGATTAGGTTAGAGAAGTCCAATTGGTAGATAAGAAGATCTAGAAGATTGTGTTATATTGCCAAAATGAGGAGAGTCGAGACTTTCATGTAAGAGACGATGGCAGTCTATTCTATAAAGATAGATTGTGCATTCCTGATGATGCTGGATTGAAGAGGATGATATTAGAGGAAGCACATTAGTCGGTTTATGCTTTGCACCCTGGTAGTACCAAGATGTATCAAGATTTGAAACTGTATTATTGGTGGTCAGGTATGAAGAGGGACATAGTATAATTTGTGTCTATATGTCTCACTTGCCAGAGAGTGAAAGTTGAACATAAGTTCCTTCAGGGTTGCTTCAGCCATTGTCAGTACCAGAGTGTAAATAGGAGCGAGTGATGATAGATTTTGTGACTGGATTGCCTTTGACCCAGAAGAAGCATGATGCAATTTGGGTGATAGTAGATTGGATGACGAAGACAACTGATTTTATTCTAGTTCTGATGGATTACTCACTTGAGAGGTTGGCTGAGCTGTATATCAATGAGATAGTGAGGTTGCATGGAGTCACAGTTTCTTTAGTATCGGACCCAGATCCCCAGTTTACATCAAGATTTTGGAGGAGATTGCAGGATGCAGAAGATGCAGAACACCTTTGTGTTGGGATGAGGTTGGAGAAGGTAAATTGGTTGGTCCCGAATTGATTAAGGAAAAAGAAGAGAAAGTAAAATTGATTCGGTGTCATCTGAAAATAGCTTCAGATCAACATAAATCCTATACAGATTTGAAGAGGAAGGATATAGAGTTCAGTGTCGGAGATAAAGTGTTCCTGAAGGTGCCTCCATAGAAAAAGATTTTGTGATTTGGTCGCAAAGGGAAGTTGAGTCCTTGTTTCATAGGACCATATGAGATTCTAGAGAGAGTTGAACCAGTTGCTTACATGTTTGGCTTTGCCGCCTGAGTTAGACTGGATACATAATTTCTTTCATGTCTCTATGTTTCGGAGGTACAAGTCAATCCCATCTCATATCTTGTCAGTGGAATCCATTGACGTGAGCCCAATCTGACTTATGAAAAAAACCAATGGCAATTTTAGCACGAGAAGTGAAAGAGTTGAGAAATAAGAAAGTACCACTTGTAAAAGTTCATTAGAAGAATTATACCACTGAGGAGGCAAAATGGGAGAGTGAGCAATTGATATGGAGTCAGTATTTCCAGTTGTTCAAGAGTTGATAGTAGGTAATTTCGTGGACAAAATTTTCTTAAGGGGGGAGAATTTTAACACCCCTAATTTTTGGAAATTAAATAACATAAATCAAAAATTTTAAATTGGATAAATTAAATAAATGATTTAAATGGAAAATGAAAGGATTTTAAGTGATAAAGTAGAATGTATATTTGAAATATCTTTGAAATAAATAAAACATATACATATATCCAACATATACACCACATATAAAAGAGAGAAGAAGTGAATAGTGACTTATGATTATTATTTTATATATATATATATAAGGATGAATGGAAAGAGAAGAGATTTCTTTCTTCTTCTTCTTTTATTCCTTTGAACATGAGCTAGAGAGAGAGAGATGTAACACCCCCACATCCGGTACATGCACATTACAATTATTACAATGTAATATCCATGCACTGAACATAGGGACGCTACGATTTTCTTTAACATTCAAATCATTTATAAAGACAACATAATCTTTATCATTTCACATTTATAGAAAATAAGTAATTAACTTGTAATATAAAAACAAAATAGATATAAACATATTTACTTAATACGCAGCAGAATTTAAAGATTTGTTACATATATAAAAGCATTTAAATTCATATTTACATTATAAACAATAGTTTACAAAATATAAATAAGTTATACATGATTGGCAGTTCTTCTCTGATCTTTAAGTTCCAAAGTAATCTCTTCAATGTCTACTCTCACTCGGTCTCGAAGAGCTCTCAGGTTCAACCTGATCACCTACGCGATTAACACTATCGCGCTAAGCCAACGGCTTAGTAATACAAAACATGCTATTATCATGCTTTAAATGCAATGCAATGTCACACATCTTAATAATAGAGACAACATCATACCTTTGCATTATACCATTCATGATCATATAAGCATATCACATTTCACAAGTTCTTCTATATCTCATTATTCAATCAATTCATCTTAATAAATCACATTTAAACAAAGACACACATGGGCCCAAAACACACTAATATGCTATTCAATTTTCAGAGTTAATGCTTTAGTTTTGTTTTCACATTCATCATTATTATAAACCCAACTAGGCTTCAAGGATTAGGTTCAACCAAGCTTCAAGGGGAGCAAAGCATGCTAAGCTTCAACCCAACTTGGCTTCAAGAACCAATCCAACCTAGCTTCAAGGGTGGTAACATCTCAATTAGGCTTCAAGGACCAAGTCCAACCTAACTTCAAGAGATTGTTACTCATATTAGGCATGCCACCAACAACAAACTCTGAAAATGGAATAACACATTAGCCACACAACTCATTTATTATTTCATTATCATTTCCTTTCTCAATTCTCATCATCATAGCTGAATACAATGGCTTCATATCTCATTAAAATTATATTAGCCAATCACAATGGCCTCATACCTCATCATGTTTCACTTCACATTATCACATTTTATTTTTCAAGTATACATTGCCAAATACATTAAATATTATCACATAGGCATACTTGCCTCAATTATCTCAATTTACATTATGCATATGGCATCATGGATATAAACATAACAAAGGACATTATTCATATGAGTCAACCATATCATCCAATGAATATATGCAACAATGACATGTTTGTACTTACCTCAATAACAATTTATACAACTCTTAACACTTCCTTGTCCAAGATCCTTTCACTTAGATCAATGATCAATCCCTCTCTTCAAACCCTAATCCAAAAATAATAACATATACTTACTTAGGGATACACAAGAAATAAACAATTTAAGAGTGAACTAGGGCAAACTCTAAACTTGACACATTCACCCACACTGGCGTGTCCATGACCGTGTCTTAACTCCACAACACAGAAGCATTTACACGCTCAACACCATGGGTGTGTCACTGGGCGTGTAATACATTCTGCTTCCCATAAATAACAACACGTCCAACATCATGAACGTGCTCATGGCCGTGTCAATTTTCCAATCTCAAAGTAGCTATGACACACTCAATAACACGGGTGTGTTACTGATCGTGTAACTCCTACTGCCTCCAACACAATTGACACGCCTAAAAATCTGGACGTGCTCCTGGGCGTGTCGGGCCAAAAACTCAGAATCCGGCCAAACCAACCAAACACTCAATAACACACTTCTATCCACTAACATTCACTTCAACCAATCTTCACAAAACATACCCAAAAACCTATCTCAAACTTACAACAACACCAAAACAAACCAAAACACATATCAAACACAAAATCATCTCAAACCCTAACCACACAAATAATACCATCTTTTCCAACCAACTTACTTCTTTCTTCAATTTATCCTTAAAATCCATGATCAAGATAATCAAACACCCTTAAACACATCAAATCAACCAACACACTCTTAAATCATCTATCCAACTCAATCAAAACTTCAAATAAACAAAGAAATCAAAAGAGGACTTTCCAAAGTAACAAAACTTCTTGAATCAATAACTTGATCACTTGAATCTTCCTTCACTTTGAACTTAACACATCAAGATCTTCTCTTTGTCTCTTGCTTTCCTTTGTTTATGGAGAAACTGGCCACACAAAGAAGAAAGAAGAAATGAACCACAAGAAACAAAGTCAACTCTTCTTTTAATCTCCACCAAGTGTTTCAATTAAAGCAATTACCAAAACACCCTTCTACAAATTGTTTTGTTTCTTTTTAAAACACTTGCCCTTTTTAGTCATTTCACCAATAACCAAATAAATATCTTCATCCCTTGACTCTCCATTTTGACCAACATATATATATATATATTATATATCACCATATAAACAACATATACATTTCCCTATACATAATACTTCCCATTCAAACAACACATATACATTCTCTTTCAATTTCTTTTTCTTATCAACATAACATATACACTTAATTCAAACAAACAACAATTATATCCAAACTTCTAGGGCATGCATTGGGATATTACAATTCTCCCCCTCTAAAAAGAAATTTCGTCCTCAAAATTACCTGATATCAAGTCTGAAACAATTGAGGATATTGATCTCGCATCGCTTGCTCATTCTCCCAAGTTGATTCTTCTCTACCATGATTCTTCCAAAGAATCTTCACAATTGGCACTTTCTTATGTCTCAACTCTTTCATTCCATAAGCCAAAATAGCAACTGGTTCTTCTTCAAAAGTTAGATCTGGACTCACTTCAATAGATTCAACTGATAACACATGAGATGGATCTGATCTGTACCTCCTCAACATAGAAACATGGAATACATTATGGATCCTATCTAACTCAGGTGGCAAAGCAATCCTATAAGCAACTGGCCCAACTCTTTCTAAAATTTCATATGGTCCAATGAAACGAGGACTCAGTTTTCCTTTTCGACCAAACCTCAAAATCTTTTTCCAAGGAGACACTTTCAAAAATACTTTATCTCCCACATTAAACTCTATGTCTCTCCTCTTCAAATCTGAATAAGACTTCTGTCGGTCTGAAGCTGCTTTCAATCTATTCCGAATCAGCTTCACTTTCTCTTCAGTCTCCTTAATCAAATCAGGACCAAATAACTTACCTTCACCAAGCTCATTCCAACATAGAGGTGTCCTACACCGTCTACCATACAATGCCTCAAATGGTGCCATACCAATGCTGGATTGATGACTGTTATTGTATGCAAATTCCACAAGTGGTAAGAATCTATCCCAACCTCCAGAGAAATCAATGACACAACTTCTCAACATGTCCTCGATAATCTGTATCACTCTCTCTGACTGTCCATTTGTCTGCGGATGGAAAGCAGTACTGAAGTGTAATCGAGAACCCAAAGCACTATGTAAACTCTTCCAAAACCTGGAAGTAAACCGGGGATCTCGATCAGACACTATAGAAGTTGGAACACCATGCAACTTCACAATCTCATGGATATACAGCTCAGCTAACCTCTCCAAAGAATAATCCATCCTAACCGGAAGAAAATGAGCTGTCTTAGTCAATCTATCAACAATCACCCAAATAGCATCATGCTTTCTTTGGGTCAATGGCAAACCAGACACAAAATCCATGGTCACTCTTTCCCACTTCCATTCAGGCACTGATAAAGGTTGAAGCAACCCGGAAGGAACTTGATGCTCTGCTTTTACCCTCTGACAGGTGAGACATTTGGATACAAAATCAGCAATGTCTCTCTTCAAACCAGACCACCAGTAATTCTGCTTCAAATCATGATACATCTTTGTATTACCCGGATGCAAAGCAAATACTGACTGATGTGCTTCCTCTAAAATGATCCTTCTCAAATTAGTATCATCAGGTACACACAATCTGTTCTTAAACCAGAGACTCCCATCATTTTTCACAATAAAATCTCTACTCTTTCCACTCTGGCAATCTGAAGCAATCTTCTGAATCTTCTCATCAGCCAATTGAGCTTCTTTAATTTGATCCAACAAAACTGGTTTCAATTGCAACTGTGCCAATAATGCACCATCATCACAAGATACAAAACTGGCATGCAATGCTCTCAACTCAACAAGCAACGAGAGCGAATAAATAGTCAACCCTGCTAAAGACTTCCGACTCAAGGCATCAGCAACAACATTTGCTTTACCTGGATGATAATCAATCAAACAGTCGTAATCTTTAATCAATTCCAACCATCTTCTCTGTCGAAGATTGAGCTCTTTTTGAACACCCAAATATTTCAAACTCTTATGATCAGTGTAAATGAAACATTTCTCTCCAAACAAATAGTGTCGCCAAATCTTCAATGCAAACACAATGGCTGCCAATTCCAAATCATGGGTCGGATAATTGAGCTCATGCAGCTTCAACTGCCGAGAAGCATAAGCTATAACTTTACCTTCTTGCATCAGAACACAACCCAAACATCTATGTGAAGCATCACTATAAATCACATATGGTTTGCCTTCCACAGGTAAAGTAAGAATAGGCGCTTGAGTCAACATTTCTTTCAACTGTTCAAAACTAGCCTGACACTGATCTGTCCACACAAATCTAACCCCTTTTCGAAGCAATCGGGTGATTGGAGTAGCTATAAAAGAAAAACCTTTCACAAAACGTCGGTAACAGCCAGCCAAACCCAGAAAACTTCTAACTTCAGTCACAGACTTGGGTGGACTCCAATTCAATATAGCTTCAACTTTACTTGGATCAACTCTAATACCCTCTGCTGAAACTATGTGACCGAAAAAAGTTACTTGGTCAAGCCATAACTCACACTTCGACAATTTAGCAAACAATTGCTTCTCTCTCAAAATTTGCAACACAATCCGCAGATGCTTATCATGTTCCTCCTCATTACGCGAATACACCAGAATATCATCAATAAAGACTACCACAAACTAATCCAAATAGGGCCTAAACACCCTATTCATCAAGTCCATAAAAACTGCAGGTGCATTCGTCAGACCAAAAGGCATAACTAGAAACTCATAATGTCCATACCTGGTCCGAAAAACGGTTTTAGGAACATCTTCAGCTTTGACCCTCAACTAATGGTATCCTGATCTCAAATCAATTTTAGAAAGCACTGCTGCACCCTTTAATTGATCAAAAAGATCATCAATTCTAGGCAAATGATATTTATTCTTAATAGTCACTTTGTTCAATTGCCTATAATCAATACACAATCTCATAGTACCATCCTTCTTCTTTACAAATAACACAGGAGCTCCTCACGGTGAAACACTAGGGCGAACAAACCCTTTATCTAGCAACTCCTGCAACTGCACCTTCAGTTCTCTCAACTCAGCTGGTGCCATCCTATAAGGAGTAATAGAGATAGGAGTGGTACTAGGCAATAATTCAATACCAAACTCCACCTCTCTCTCAGGAGGTAACCCTGGCAACTCCTCTGGAAACACGTCTGGGAACTCTGCAACTGTGGGTATATCATCAAGTTGAGAACCCTTTACTCTAGTATCCACCACATGAGCAAGATAGGCGTCACACCCCTTTCTAATCAATCTCCTAGCTGCAACCGCTGAAACAAACAAGGATGCTAGCTGTTCCTGCTCATTAGATATTAACACCTCTCTACCATCACTGGTTCTCAAGGTAACAACTTTCTTTTTACAATCTACCACAGCTCCATGTCTAGATAACCAGTCCATGCCTAGGATCACATCATATTCCTTAAAAGGCATTTCAATCAAATCTCCAAGAAACTCCTCACCTTGCACCATTACAACACTATCTCGATGCACTTTACTAACAATCACACTATGCCCTAAAGGATTTGTCACCAATACATCAAATCCTAGGGATTCAGCATGCACATCAGACACAGGCAAAATAGATGCACTAATATATGAATGAGTGGAACCCGGATCAATCAAAGCAAGTACTGAAGTATCAAATAAAGAAAAAGTACCAACTATGACTGCCGAAGCATCTGGTTGCCTCTGCTTCACATAAATCCTCTGAGAAGATCCAGCCTCCTCTGGTCTACTCTCCCTGGATGTAGAACCTCCTCTAGAACTAAACCCAGATCTACCTTCTCTACCGAAACCTCTGCCTCCACGACCTCCCCTCACACTAGATCAAGAAGCTGCAGAATCAACCAACATGTGCTCCTGCCTCTCAGGACAATCTCTAACAAAATGATCAGGAGATCCGCATCTGAAACATACTCCTGCCCCACCCGTCTTCCAACAAGGGCCACCATGTGGCCTTCCACAATGAATGCATATGGGTGGAGTGGATCTCTGAGTCACCGGGGTCGGAGCACTCGCCACTGAAGCTGCAGGTCTAGATCTCTGTCTCTGAAACTGTACTGACCTACCAGCTAGCCTCTGACTCCTACTGATCCGAGGAACAAAGCTTCCTTTACCTCTTTTAGCAGATGAAGACCCTGTCTCAAACTGGGGTCTTCTAACTCTGATCTCTTCTTCTGATGCAGCTGCTGCAATATTCTGGGCTCTTTCTACACTTCTAGCTGCTGCCACAAGCTAGGAAAAATCATGATATCTAGATCCAGCAACCAAACACATGATTGAGGGCCTCAATCCCTCCTCAAATCTCCGGTTGTCTTGCTTTAAACTCAAAAACTCCATCTTCTTCATGTCTTTATACTCCCTTGGAGTATACTTCAATTCAAACTCTCTCAGAAAATCAGCATAGGACAATGTTGGTGGATCATCCATAGAATGGGGCACTGTCTTCCACCAATCGTATGCATCTTTCTATAGCAATGATCTGGCATAATCAAATTTTTCCTCTGAAGTGGCTTGCAACTGAATGAAGATTCTTTGTACCTTATCTAGCCATTGCTCAGCCATAGCTGGATCAGTAGTACCTAAGAAATCCTCTGCTCCATACTTCCTTAGTTTGTCATAGTGTCTCACTGCTATCAAAGGCTGTGGTGGAGGTGGTTGCACTGGTGCTTGCCTCAAAGCCTCTACCACATGCCTAAGCCAAATTGGTGGAACATCCTCACCAGCTGGTCCCCCAGACACAGCAACAGGTGCCTCTCCTGCACTATCCACTCTAGCTCTATCCTCCGGAGCTACACTCTCCGCACTACCCTCTACCGACTGTCGTAAGTGAGAGTCCATCACAACCTATATCTGCAAATATAGCAGAATACATCTTATTAAAGATCAGAGACTACCAATCCCAAACATATATATTATTTAAAAACCAACTTTTTAAGTCAAAATTTTTTTTTCTTACATTTCACCTAGGTTGAGAATCTCAAACCTAGGCTCTGATACCAAAACAACTGTAACACCCCCACATCCGGTACATGCACATTACAATTATTACAATGTAATATCCATGCACTGAACATAGGGATGCTATGATTTTCTTTAACATTCAAATCATTTATAAAGACAACATAATCTTTATCATTTCACATTTATAGAAAATAAGTAATTAACTTGTAATATAAAAACAAAATAGATATAAACATATTTACTTAATACGCAGCGGAATTTAAAGATTTGTTACATATATAAAAGCATTTAAATTCATATTTACATTATAAACAATAGTTTACAAAATATAAATAAGTTATACATGATTGGCAGTTCTTCTCTGATCTTTAAGTTCCAAAGTAATCTCTTCAATGTCTACTCTCACTCGGTCTCGAAGAGCTCTCAGGTTCAACCTGATCACCTACGCGATTAACACTATCGCGCTAAGCCAACGGCTTAGTAATACAAAACATGCTATTATCATGCTTTAAATGCAATGCAATGTCACACATCTTAATAATAGAGACAACATCATACCTTTGCATTATACCATTCATGATCATATAAGCATATCACATTTCACAAGTTCTTCTATATCTCATTATTCAATCAATTCATCTTAATAAATCACATTTAAACAAAGACACACATGGGCCCAAAACACACTAATATGCTATTCAATTTTCAGAGTTAATGCTTTGGTTTTGTTTTCACATTCATCATTATCATAAACCCAACTAGGCTTCAAGGATTAGGTTCAACCAAGCTTCAAGGGGAGCAAAGCATGCTAAGCTTCAACCCAACTTGGCTTCAAGAACCAATCCAACCTAGCTTCAAGGGTGGTAACATCTCAATTAGGCTTCAAGGACCAAGTCCAACCTAACTTCAAGAGATTGTTACTCATATTAGGCATGCCACCAACAACAAACTCTGAAAATGGAATAACACATTAGCCACACAACTCATTTATTATTTCATTATCATTTCCTTTCTCAATTCTCATCATCATAGCTGAATACAATGGCTTCATATCTCATTAAAATTATATTAGCCAATCACAATGGCCTCATACCTCATCATGTTTCACTTCACATTATCACATTTTATTTTTCAAGTATACATAGCCAAATACATTAAATATTATCACATAGGCATACTTGCCTCAATTATCTCAATTTACATTATGCATATGGCATCATGGATATAAACATAACAAAGGACATTATTCATATGAGTCAACCATATCATCCAATGAATATATGCAACAATGACATGTTTGTACTTACCTCAATAACAATTTATACAACTCTTAACACTTCCTTGTCCAAGATCCTTTCACTTAGATCAATGATCAATCCCTCTCTTCAAACCCTAATCCAAAAATAATAACATATACTTACTTAGGGATACACAAGAAATAAACAATTTAAGAGTGAACTAGGGCAAACTCTAAACTTGACACGTTCACCCACACGGGCGTGTCCATAACCGTGTCTTAACTCCACAACACAGAAGCATTTACACGCTCAACACCACGGGCGTGTCACTGGGCGTGTAATACATTCTGCTTCCCACAAATAACAACATGTCCAACATCATGAACGTGCTCATGGCTGTGTCAATTTTCCAATCTCACAGTAGCTATGACACGCTCAATAACACGGGCGTGTTACTGATCGTGTAACTCCTACTGCCTCCAACACAATTGACACGCCTAAAAATTTGGACGTGCTCCTGGGCGTGTCCGGCCAAAAACTCAGAATCCGGCCAAACCAACCAAACACTCAACAACACACTTCTATCCACTAACATTCACTTCAACCAATCTTCACAAAACATACCCAAAAACCTATCTCAAACTTACAACAACACCAAAACAAACCAAAACACATATCAAACAGAAAACACAAAATCATCTCAAACCCTAACCACACAAATAATACCATCTTTTCCAACCAACTTACTTCTTTCTTCAATTTATCCTTAAAATCCATTATCAAGACAATCAAACACCCTTAAACACATCAAATCAACCAACACACTTTTAAATCATCTATCCAACTCAATCAAAACTTCAAATAAACAATGAAATCAAAAGAGGACTTACCAAAGTAACAAAACTTCTTGAATCAATAACTTGATCACTTGAATCTTCCTTCACTTTGAACTTAACACATCAAGTTCTTCTCTTTGTCTCTTGCTTTCCTTTGTCTATGGAGAAACCGGCCACACAAAGAAGAAAGAAGAAATGAACCACAAGAAACAAAGTCAACTCTTCTTTTAATCTCCACCAAGTGTTTCAATTAAAGCAATTACCAAAACACCCTTCTACAAATTGTTTTGTTTCTTTTTAAAACACTTGCCCTTTTTAGTCATTTCACCAATAACCAAATAAATATCTTCATCCCTTGACTCTCCATTTTGACCAACATATATATATATATATATTATATATCACCACATAAACAACATATACATTTCCCTATACATAATACTTCCCATTCAAACAACACATATACATTCTCTTTCAATTTCTTTTTCTTATCAACATAACATATACACTTAATTCAAACAAACAACAATTATATCCAAACTTCTAGGGCATACATTGGGATATTACAAGAGAGGAGCTATTTTCTTCTTCCATACATCAAAGATTGAAGGAATTTCAAGGATTCAAGTGGAGTTTTTAAGGATTCTTCATCAATTGGTAAGTTACTTTATCAATTTTGCAAGTTCTTTGGAATTCTATGGAAGAACATGATATATGGATTTTGGGATTGTGTATTAGCATGTTTTAATAGATTATTTGGGTATGTATGAAGTTTTTGTGAGTAGTTAATAATGATTTTAAGATTGGATTGAAGAAGTGATTGAATTTAAGTTGAGTTTGGAAGTGATTGTGTTGAATGGTTAAGTGTACCAGATGTAGAAATTTTGCTTGACACGGCCATGTCATTGGGTGTGTCAACGGTGCTAAGTTTCAATGTTAATGACATGACCAGTAATATGACCATGTCTCTAAGCATGTCATAGCTACTGTATGGCAAAATAATTGACACAGTCATTAACAAGTTGGGGGTGTCAAAGTTTCTGTAAGGCAGAATGAATGATATGGGCAGTGACACACCCATGTCTTGGATGTGTCAAAGCTTCTGTAAGAGTGGGTTAATGATACGATCATTAACACGCCCGTATTGTTGGGCGTGTTACTTGAAGGAATTGTCCAAAATAACTCTTTTCTTTGTCTTTCATTTGTAATTCCTAATTTGAATGGTTTGATGTTGAGAATGCCTTAGAATGTGATATTAAATGGTTGTTTTTTTTTTATCATATTTGGCTTAGGTGTTGAGAAAGAGTAATTTGCCCAATCCTAGTATTAAAGGACAACTTGAAAGAGAAGGTTGGAGGCAGTTTTGAAGCTTGTTGTGGAGTGCTTTCTAAGGTATGTACAAACTCTTGATAGATGGAATGTGATTGCATTACATTTGGCCTAACACATTTTTGATGAAAAATGTGTTAAGCTACTTGATACATGAACATTGTGCTGTGACATGCAAATTATTATATATGCATTATGAAAAGCCATTATTAATGGCTAGATTGAATAGAATGTGAAAATGACCCAAAGTGTTTCGGTAATGTAGTTTCGTTATGAAATATCTTATGTTGTAATGAAATGTTGAAATGAAATGATATTGATATGAATGAGAAAATTGGAGAATGAGAAAGGAATTGAAAATGGAGAATATGAAATAATTGTGTGCCTAGTATGTTATTCAATTTTCAGATTTCTGTGTTTGGCAGCATGCCTATGAGGTTATCCTCACTATTTTCCTTCGGGGCTAGACGCTTGGTGTCACTATGATATAATTTTCCTTCAGGGCTAGACACTTGGCGTCACTGTGATATGATTTGCCTTAAGGGCTAGCTTTTGAGAATTACTTGATTTGCCTTCGGGGCTAGACACTTAGTGTCATTATGGAGCAAAATAGTAACTTTGTGATTTGAATAGTGTATTAGTTTGTTTGGGCCCATGCTTGTGTATATGTTTGTATGAATTATTAAGTGATGAAAGTATATATCTAAATGTGAAATTGAATGTCATATTATGATATAGCATATGAGCATTTTGTATTGGTATTATTTTTAAAGTATTATTATCAAAGTTTGTGTCACTAGGCTTTTGGCTTAGCACGATTCTAACTCATCTCGCAGGTGACAAGGGTAATCCGGTAGAGCCGGAGAGTTCTACTAGACCATATCGGGTCTAAGCTTGTGTTGGTTGAGATTGAAGCATTTCTGCTACATCAAGATCAGAGCCATTTTGCCACCATGTATATATTTTATGTCATAGTACTTTTTGATATTATGTATATTATATTATGTTTTTGAAATATAAATATATATGTTGTAAATTATAAAGAATGCTTTGTATAGTTGAGTAAGATGAGGTTTTATATATTTTGATATGTATATATATATGTATAAATGTTTTGAGGAATGGGGAATAAGAAAATTTTCATTAAACTAAATTGTGACATTCTTATACCGTATATGTGTATTTTACATATACTAGATATGTGTGTATTATACGTACATAGGGTGTAAGGGTATTACAGAAGAGGCCTATTTATAGAGGTTTTTAGGGCCAAAATTGTAAAATCTCAAACTAGGGCATCGCGGCAATAAAAATGGTGCCTTACAACATACTATGGCTTCCCTACAGCACTGAGGATAGTTGCAGTAGCCCTGCGGTAACATAGACAATGGGCCCATTGTGTTGTCACAATGAGCCCGATGCTGCTCAACAAATTTCCCAAAGGTTGTTCTCCTTCGTCTGATGTCCATTTTGAGTTATTCAAGTTGCATTGTGACTGTAATGGATTGAATTTTATTTTTTTATACATATAATTAAGGATTCTGAAGTCTCGATACAATTTCATTGGTATACTCAATGTGACATGATGGATCTTTATAGGGAACAACACACATATTTAAGGAAGTGCTACCTGCAAATATGTTTTGCATGGTAGTAAAACCTTGTTGCTCCATGATATCCTTTATGTTCCATGAATTAGATATAATTTGATTTCTATTTATTGTTTTACTTAGACTTATTTTGTTTGGAGCTTCCATTTGAGTAATTTTTCTTGTTATGGATTTTGCACACCATAGTTTCCAATATTAGTTTTTCCTTTTATTTACAACTTCACAAAGTTATAAGAATGATGTGAATGTACTAGACTTGGTCCTACTGAAGGCCAACAAGGATTGGATCGATTAGTAGAAACTAATCTCTTATCACATATTGATCAAGTGGAGTTGTCTACTTATAAATCATGTTTTCCAGAAAAACAACTAGAAAACCTTTTAGAAAGGACACAAGAGCCCCCTATTCCATTGAAATTTATTCATTCAGACATATGTGATCAAATGAATGTGAGAGCAAAGCATAATGCTTATTATTTCCTCACCTTTAATCATAATTATACTCGATTTGATCATGTCTATTTGATTACACATTAATCTGAAGCCTTAGGTTGCTTCAAGATTTGTCTTAGCCTTGTTGAAAATTAATTAGACAAGAAAGTGAAAGCACTTCGAACCAAGAAAGGTCATGAACATTTGTCCTATCATTTCAAGCAAATATGTGATGAAAAAAAGAACAGAGCATCAGTTTACTGTTCCACTAACAACGCACAAAATGGCGTTGCAAAAAGAAGAAATGGAATTCTCCTTAAAATGATTAAGTCATTAATGGCTCAAGCTAACCAACCCATCACCTATTGAGTGATATATTATTAATATCCACATATATACTTAATCGAGTGCCCTCCAAATCCATCATTTCCACTCCATATGAGTTATGAACATGTAGGAAGCCCAACTTGAGCATCCCAAAACCTTAGGGACATACTTCCTAAGAGCATCATACCTCTCACAAATACTGAAAATTAGGCCTATGAGGTAAAAAGAGTATCTTTGTGAGATATTTTAGATTATCCAATAGATATGTTTTCATGGGCAAGCACGATATAGCATAACTAAGGTTGAACCATAAAATGTTGCATTCTTAGATAATGTATTTCCTAAGCAAGGTAAATTAAATCAAGAACCCTTCTTATATGAGACTTTGGATTAAAGTTTATAATGACCACTTCATTCAAGTGTGGAGAATTTAGTGGGTTAATCTCCACCAACTGGTCTAGATGAGAGTGATCTTAGTCTGAGTGGGAGTACTAACACTAGCTCTAGTGGGAGCTCTATGGATCTTAATTTTGATACAAATATCAATACAACTTGATGAGAGTGCTCTTTGATATTTTAATTTGAGATGAAGAAACTATGGAATGATACCTTGTCAATGATTTAAAATCAAAGGCAATGAGGAAATTTTCATGGTTGTGGTTCTGTCTCAAAATAAAAATGGGCCAAAAAATATCTAAGAGGCTCTCTCGTGCCTTACTAAGGATTAAATGGATAAAAGCAATAAAAGAAGAATTAGTTTCTATAAGATTAAACCAACTATGGGAATTGGTAGATCTTCGGAATAAATAAATTCTCAAAAATCATGCAAAAAGCTAATAGCAGCTTTAAAAGGCATATGGCTCGTTCGTTGCAAAGGGGTATATATAATAGGAAGGAACAAGCGACAAAGATTCATTTTCTCCTATTATAATATTTATATTTATAAGGTTGATGATAGCAATTGTGGCAAACCTTAATCTTGATTTGTGTCAAATGGATGTAATATAACTACCCTTTTTTCTCAATAAAGAAGTAGATGAAGAAATCTATATGGAGTGCTAGTAAGCTTCATCAAATAAGGCAAAAAAACAAATTTCTTAGGTTAAAAAGTCAATCTATGGCTTCAAACAATCTTTCAGATAGTGGTATTTGCTTCACAGTGAATCAGATCAAATGATATTGCTATCATAGATGAGGACTATTATGTCTATAGTCCTCAACAAACAATTGAAAGCAAAGTTTTCCATAATGTCATTATATGTTGATGACATTCTAATTGGCCAGCAATAACAAGCATTTTTGAACCACATTAAAGAGTGGTTATCAACCAATTTTTAATGAAAGACATGGGTAAAGTTAGATAAACTCTTGGAGTAAAGACTTCAAGATCGTATGAGGAAATTGTTGTCTCTTTGACAAGAGACATGTATAAAGAAATCACTTGAGTGATTCAATATGCATGATCATTAACTCGTGGATATCCCTATTACCAAAGGCAAAGGCATGAATCAAAGGCTATGCTCCAAAACTTCAAAGAATGTAAGGCATATAGAAAATATCTCTTATACAAGTACTATTGGAATTCTATTTGTATGAAATAGTGTGTAAAAGACTTGATATTTGCTTTTGCTTTTGGTTAACAAGCAAATATGGATAGGTTCAACACTTTGAAAAGTAGATAGAGGCATATTAACACAAAAATAATTTTTTGTTATAGACATGGCTACACATTTGGAAGTAGACATGAATACATATTTATGCATAAGATTTTCCCTTAACAAAACTTGCTTGTAGAGACATATTTGTTAAGCATACAAGGTCCCAAGGACTGCATAGATGATGATGTATTCATATTATTTGTTATTTTTCCCAAACTATGTTCACTTGCTATTTTATTAATACTAAAACATGAGATGATATTTTGGGTTTACAAGACTTTGAATGTTTAGTACATTTGATATTATTATATAAGAGCATATCAGGTAGAAAACAAATTAACTTTCTCACATGGTTAATTTTCTTATATTTGTCTATGTGGCAAATAAAGATGAGACCAGTTTCAAGCATTTTATCTAAGTCATAATAAGCTTGTATTTGAAGCAAGATAGTCATTTTATTTGTATAATGAGATTTGTTATTTATTTTTTCGATTAGTTACATGTGATTAAGCCTAACTCCATCTAAATCGCCAGTTATGAGTTTTGAATAAAACTGCGTAGATATATGAACTCTAGTTGGGCATTGAGTGTTTCTAAATTTTTATCTGTATGGTGTTTTGAATCAAAATATATTTTTGATAGACATGTGTCCTACGGGAAAGGGAAGAATACTATTGCATATCATTCATATTACATGTGCAAAATTTTGAACGCAATGTGGACAAAAGCAAATGATCTCAACTTTTATCAATGTGAGATCATTGACAATTATGGTTCTCAAAAGTTACCCTAATAAATTTTGATTGGTTTTTGAGATATGGTTAGATATTTATTATCTCAGGGTGTTACTAGAGGGTTATAGATGATTCAACCCAATGGCAGAACCAGGAACAAAATGAAGGGGGCAAATTTTCAAAGTAAAAATAAAATTGCGAGTAAATTAAAAATAAAATTGAATATTTAATATTATAATAAACTTTAGATTTTTATTTTTTATATTATTTATTAAATTCTAAACTTTATTAAATTTTTTACATATTTTTTATTTTAATTCTTAGAATTGTTAATTTATTTAAATAATTTTATTAAATTAAAATTTATAAAAATATTATTTCCAATGAGAGTATTACTTTTATTCAATTCATAATTAAATTGAAAAATTCTAGTAATAATCTAGATATCTAATAATAAAATTTAAAAATACAAAAAAAAACAATAATATATATTTATATTTATTTATATATAAAAAATTCAATAATTTTTATATACAAATATATAGAATTTAAAAAAAATTTAATATATATAATTATATAATATTATATATATAAATTATAGTTATAAATATATATATAATTATATAATACTTTATATATATATATATATATTTTATCTAAATATATATAATGTGTGGGAGGAAGGGAGGGATGGTCAATTGCCCCCCAGGACCCCTTGCTTCGCCGCTGCCGCTGATTCAACCTAATGAGTTATTTCTAGAAAAACAAGTTTAATCATAATTAAGCGAAATGAACTAGAAGGAAGATCATTTGATACTCACTTTCTCTTTGTATTCACAGTGTAATATCCTCATTTATGCCCTAGAAGTTTTGCATATTGTTGTTGTTGTTATTGTTATATATTGGATTGAATATATGTGTTAAATTGTAAGAGAAAAGAAATTGAGAAGAGAAATTATATGTATATGTATTTTGGGAAGAAATAGGGTTTAGAGACAAATTTATATGTTGTGTATATGTTAATATATATGACATATAAAGTGGTCAAAAGGCTTGGTCAATGCAAGAGAAGATATTTATTTGAGATCGGTAAATTACTTAATTGGGCACATATAAGACAAAAAGATAATTATGTGAATAAGGGCACTTTGGTAATTGCTTGGATAAAATCACATGGTGGATATTTAAAGAAGGTTTGACTTGTGTTTTCTTTATCATTTCTTCTTCTTCTTCTTGTTGATGGCCGGCCCTCCATAGCCAAAGAGAAAGAAAGAGACAAGTGATGGTTTTGATGATTTCAAGCTTAAATTGAAGAAAGATTAAGTGTTCAAGTGTTGATTTAAGAAGTTTTTAACTAAGGTAAGATCTTTTCTCTAATTTCTTCAATTCTTTTGAAGTGGTATGATTAAGTTGCTTATGGTATGATTGTAAGTATTGATTTTGCTTGATAGATGAGAAGTTGGGTTGGTGTTGGTGATGGAAGAGTAAGATTGGTGTTTAGTGAAATTGTTTCTGTTTTAGGATTAGTAAAGGCTGTGACTTGTATGATTTTAAATTAATTTTAGAAAAATTTTCTTGAAGTGAATTTTTGATATGTTGTGCCTCTATGAGTCTAGAATGACTGAAAAATATGTTGATTCGATTTTGGAATGGTTATGAGTTTAGAAAAATTATTTTCATTAGACCTGTTCCAGCAGGTACCTTAACTGGGACAGCTATATTTCGGGATTTTTAATAAAATGTAGAAAAATCATATCCAATCGAATTTTGGATATGTTGTTGCTTAGTGAGTTTAGTATTTGAGAAAAATAATTTGGAATCACATTGATTGAATTTGATTTATGGAATTCACAAAGTTCAGAACTGCTGCCAGGATGCAGGGCAATTGGGGCAGTCTGGTTAGGTGAACTATTTGACCAAGATTTTGTGTTCAGTTTGATCTGAAATTTTAAAGGGATGATTTTAAGATACAAAACTAAATTCTGTAAAAATTTTAGAATTTCTAGTCAAGTAGATTATTTTATACAATTTTTCAAAATAAGGATAAAATGGAGTTTAAAACCAGAATGTACTATTTATGGTTAGGGTTTTAATTCTTTGTTCTTCTTGCATTGCTTTGGTTCTCCAAAGGTAGGTTGATCCTTAAACCTAACCCTAAACACTTTAAACACACTTGAATCAATGAATGTTATAATCAATTGTTCTTTGCCCTAATTGCATTGTTGAGATTGAACAATGTTATGTTGTGCATTGTGAATGGTAATGTGTTTCATGAGTAATGTGGAATGAAATGTTGATATTTATGAATGATGCTATGTGAGATATAATGTGATCATGGATGAGATATATATATATATATATACTTGAATAATGAGATGTTATATTGTGAAATGAAATGTGAAGCCATTGTTATTGGCTAAGATGATGTAATTGAAAGAAAGAAGGCATGTTTGCCTAAATGTGATGAGAATTGAGAATGGAAATGGATTGTTTGTTTAATATGTTATTCAGTTTCAGAGTTCTGGATTTGGGTGGCATGCCTAAGAAATGATGAAAGGTAACAGTCTTGCCGGGTTGAGGACCTCCTCATAGGTGTTGAGTTGATGGTCCAAGAGACTGGGTCTGTTACACTATGAGATACATGATTTGTAACAGTCTTGCCGGGTTGAGGATCTCCTCATATGTGTTGAGTTGATGATCCAAGAGACTGGGTCTGTTACACTATCCATGGATAGAGATACATGTATATACATTGCCTACGGGCGTGATTATTGTGACTATGAACCAAAGCAGTAACTCTGAACTCTGAATATCGTATTAAATACTTGTTGGGCCCATAGGTGTCAAGGTTATATGAATGTCCTAAATAATGTTATGAGTTTAATGAAATGAGATGTTGGTTATGGAGTATGATTGATTAATGTTGAATGTGAAAAGATGTTGAAATGTGGTATGCTCATATGACTATGATTTGTGAAATGCATAATTGGGTGGTTAACTTTATATTTATGATGTTGATCTTATCAATAACATATGTGGCATTGCATTTCATTAAAGCATACCGTTAGCATGTTTTATCTTACTAAGCCGTTGGCTTAGCGCGATAGTGTTTAATCGCGCAGGTAGTAGAGTGGATAGAGTTGTACCCGAGAGTTCATCAAGACCTAGTGAGAGTAGACCTTGAAGAATCCATTTTGGGAGCTTAAAGATCAGAGCAGACTTGCCAATCATGTATAAATTTTATGTGTTGTAAAACTTGAGTTTTGATGTATATGAATTTGTAAATATGTAAATATTTTATAACTTCCGCTGTGTAATATTTAAATATGGGGGTTGTCACAAAACCTTTATTTTATGTTGTACTAGAAGTGTAAATCCTTTTTGCAGGTTGTAGTTGAGGTTACAAGGGGGATTTATTAGGAGTGTACTGAGAATGATTTTGTTTGCATTGGTTTGTGTAAAATGTTTTTAAAAATAAGAAAAAAACCGGTTTTGTCGACACTTGGGACTCAATTTTTAGGCGAAACTATGGCAAAAATTTTGTAAAAATCGGAACTAGAATTTGACTAAGTAAAATTGGTAGCAACATTAGGTTAGTGTGGCGCCTCTACTCAGCTTACATATGTAGGTTGGGAAGGGGTGTTACAATTGTTTTGGTATCAGAGCCTAGGTTTGAGATTCTCAACCTAGGTAAAATGTAAGAAAAAGACTATTTTTACTTAAAAAGTGAGTTTTTGAACAAAAATACATGTTTGGGATTGGCAGTCTCTGATCTTTAATAAGAGGTATTCTGTTGTGTTTGCAGACTTAGGTTGTGATGGATTCTCACTCTCGTCAGTCGATTGAGGGTAGTGCCGAGAGTATTGCTCCTGCTGAGGGAGCTAGGGTTGATAGTGTTGAGGAGGCACCTGCTTCGGTGTCGGGTAGACTAGCTGGGGAGGAGGTTCCGCCAGCCTGGTTTAGGCCTATGATGGAAGCTATGAGACAAGCACCTGTGCAACCACCGCCACCGCCACCACCCCCTCAACCTTCAGTACCAGTAAGGCACTATGATAAGCTAAGGAAATATGGAGAAGAGGATTTCTTTGGTACAGTTGATCCAGCTGTAGCAGAACAGTGGCTTGATAGAGTTCAGAGGGTATTTGTGCAGTTGCAAGCCACTTCAGAGGAGAAGTTTGACTATGCAAGATCTTTGCTACAGAAGGATGCCTACGACTGGTGGAAGACAGTGCCCCATTCTATGGATGATCCTCCAACACTGTCTTACACTGATTTTCTGAGGGAATTTGAGTTGAAGTATACTCCTAGGGAGTATAAAGATGGGAAGAAAAGAGAGTTTCTAGATTTGAAGCAAGATCATCGGACCGTAACTGAATATGAAGTTGAGTTTATTCGACTGAGTCAGTATGCTGGGGGTATCATTGCTGATGAGATTGATAGATGTGTGCTTAGTGGCTGGATCCAGATATCAGGATTTCTCACAACTTGTGGCAGCAGCTCGAAGTGTAGAGCGAGCTCAAGTTATTGCAGCTGTTTCAGAGGAGGAGGTTAGGGTTAGAAGGCCCCAGTTAGAGGCAGGGTCTTCTTCTGCGAAGAGGGGTAGAGGAAGTTTTGTTCCTCGGAGTAGTAGGAGCCAGAGACCAGCGGGTAGGTCAGTGCAGTTCCAGAGGCAGAGATTTAGACCTGCAGCTTCAGTAGCGAGTGCTCCTACTCCTGGAGTTCAGAGATCCACCTTACCTTTGTGTAACCAGTGTGGTGGAAGACATGGGGGCGTTTGTTGGAGGCATAGTAGATCAGGGGTATGCTTCAGGTGTGGATCACCTGACCACTTTGTGAGAGACTGTCCTGAGAGGCAGGAGCAGATGTCAGTTGATTCTGCTGCTTCTCGAGCTAGTGTGAGGGGAGGCAGAGGAGGCAGAGGTGCCAGCCGAGGAGGTAGACCAGGATTCAGTTCTAGAGGAGGTGCTACATCCAGGGAGGGTAGACCAGAGGAGGTTGGATCTTCCCAGAGGATGTATGTTATGCAGAGGCAGCCAGATACATCGGCAGTCATAGCTGGTACTTTTTCTTTATTTAATACTCCAGTACTTGCTTTGATTGATCCGGGTTCCACGCATTCATATATTAGTGCATCTGTTTTGCCTGTATTTGATGTGCATGCTGAGTCCCTAGGATTTGATGTGTTGGTGACAAATCCGTTAGGGCATAGTGTGGTTGTGAGTAAGGTGCATAGAGATAGTGCAGTAGTGGTGCAGGGTGAGGAGTTCCTTGGGGATTTGATTGAGATGCCATTTAAGGAATATGACGTGATCTTAGGTATGGATTGGCTATCTCGACATGGAGCTGTGATGGATTGTAAAAAGAAAATTGTTTCTTTGAGAACGGATGATGGTAGAGAGGTGATAGTATCTAATGAGCAGGAACAGCTAGCCTCCTTATTTGTTTCAGCTGTTGCAGCCAGGAGGTTGATTAGAAAGGGGTGTGAAGCCTATCTTGCTCATGTGGTGGATACTAGAGTGAAGGGTTCCCCTATTGATAGCATTGCCACAGTTGCTGAGTTCCCGGATGTATTTCCAGAGGAGTTGCCAGGGTTACCTCCTGAGAGAGAGGTGGAGTTCGGTATTGAATTGTTGCCTGGTACCACTCCTATCTCTATTACTCCTTACAGAATGGCACCAGCAGAATTGAGGGAGTTGAAAGTGCAATTACAGGAGTTGTTGGACAAAGGATTTATTCGCCCCAGTGTTTCTCCTTGGGGAGCTCCTGTGCTATTTGTGAAGAAGAAAGATGGTAATATGAGGTTGTGTATTGATTATAGGCAATTGAACAAGGTGACTATTAAAAATAAATATCCTTTGCCTAGAATCGATGATCTCTTTGATCAGTTGAAGGGAGCGTCAGTGTTCTCCAAAATTGATTTGAGATCTGGGTATCATCAGTTGAGAATCAAAGCTGAAGATGTTCCTAAGACCGCTTTTCGGACCAGGTATGGGCATTATGAATTTTTAGTTATGCCTTTTGGTCTGACGAATGCACCTGCAGCTTTCATGGATTTGATGAATAGGGTGTTTAGGCCCTATTTGGATCAGTTTGTAGTGGTCTTCATTGATGATATACTGGTGTATTCGCGGAATGAGGAGGAACATGATATGCATCTGCGGATTGTGTTGCAGATTTTGAGAGAGAGGCAGTTGTTTGCTAAATTGTCGAAGTGTGAGTTCTGGTTGGATCAAGTAGCTTTTCTCGGACATGTTGTTTCAGCAGAAGGCATTAAAGTTGATCCGAGCAAAGTTGAAGCTGTATTGAATTGGAATCCACCTAAATCAGTGACAGAGGTTAGAAGTTTTCTGGGTTTGGCAGGCTATTACCGGCGGTTTGTGAAAGGATTTTCTTTGATAGCTACTCCACTCACCAGAATGCTTCGTAAGGGAGTGAGATTTGTGTGGACGGATCAGTGTCAGGCTAGCTTTGAGCAGTTGAGAGAAATGTTGACTCAAGCGCCTGTTCTAACTTTACCTGTTGAAGGCAAACCATATGTGATCTACAGTGATGCTTCACATAGAGGTTTGGGGTGTGTATTGATGCAAGAAGGTAAAGTTATAGCTTATGCATCTCGACAGTTGAAACCGCATGAGCTTAACTATCCAACCCATGATTTGGAATTGGCTGCCATTGTTTTTGCATTGAAGATTTGGCGCCATTATCTGTTTGGGGAGAAATGTTTCATCTACACTGATCACAAGAGTTTGAAGTATTTGGGTGTCCAGAAAGAACTCAATCTTCGTCAGAGGAGATGGTTGGAGTTGATTAAAGACTACGACTGTTTGATTGACTATCATCCAGGTAAAGCAAATGTTGTTGCTGATGCCTTAAGTCGGAAGTCTTTAGCTGGTTTAACAATTTATTCGCTCTCGTTGCTTGTTGAATTGAGAGCTCTGCGTGCTAACTTTGTATCTTGTGATGATGGTGCATTGTTGGCACAATTGCATTTGAAACCAGTTTTATTGGATCAGATCAGAGAGGCTCAGTTGACTGATATGAAGATTCAGAAGATTATTTCAGATTGTCACGATGGAAAGACTAGAGATTTTGTTGTGAGAGATGATGGGAGTCTCTGGTTCAAGAGCAGATTGTGTGTACCCGATGATGCTGATTTGAAGAGAGTTATTTTGGAAGAAGCACATCAGTCGATGTTTGCTATGCATTCGGGTAATACCAAGATGTATCATGATTTGAGACAGCATTATTGGTGGATTGGGTTGAAGAGAGACATTGCTGAGTTTGTATCTAAATGTCTCACTTGTCAGAAGGTTAAAGCAGAGCATCAAGTTCCAACCGGGTTGCTTCAACCATTGTCAGTGCCAGAATGGAAATGGGAAAGAGTGACAATGGATTTTGTGTCTGGTTTGCCATTGACACAAAAGAAGCATGATGCTATATGGGTGATTGTGGATAGATTGACGAAGACAGCTCATTTCCTTCCGGTGCGGATGGATTACTCTTTGGAGAGATTGGCTGAGCTGTATATTCAGGAGATTGTGAAATTGCATGGTGTTCCAACTTCTTTAGTGTCTGATCGAGATCCCCGGTTTACTTCAAGATTTTGGAAGAGTTTGCATAGTGCTTTGGGTTCTCGACTACACTTCAGTACTGCTTTTCATCCACAGACGGATGGACAGTCAGAGAGGGTGATACAGATTATTGAGGACATGTTGAGAAGCTGTGTCATCGATTTCTCTGGAAGTTGGGATAGGTTTTTACCTCTTGTGGAGTTTGCTTACAACAACAGTCACCAATCCAGCATTGGTATGGCACCGTTTGAAGCATTGTATGGCAGACGGTGTAGGACACCTCTTTGTTGGAGTGAACTTGGTGAAGGTAAAATAATTGGATCTGATTTGATTCAAGAAACTGAGGAAAAAGTGAAGTTGATCCGAGGTAGGTTAAAAGCAGCTTCAGACCGACAGAAGTCTTATGCAGATCTGAAGAGGAGAGACATTCAGTTTGATGTTGGAGATAAGGTGTTTTTGAAAGTATCTCCTTGGAAGAAGATTTTGAGGTTCGGTCGGAAAGGAAAATTGAGTCCTCGTTTCATTGGGCCGTATGAAGTGTTAGAAAGAGTTGGGCCAGTTGCATATCGACTTGCTTTGCCACCTGAGTTGGATCGTATTCATAATGTATTCCATGTTTCTATGTTGAGGAGGTACAGGTCAGATCCATCTCATGTGTTGCCATTTGAGTCTATCGAAGTGAGCCCAGATTTGACATTTGAAGAAGAACCAGTTGCTATCTTGGCACGTGATGTGAAAGAATTGAGGAACAAGAAAGTGCCATTGGTGAAGATTCTTTGGAAGAATCATGCAAAAGAAGAAGCAACTTGGGAAAGTGAGCAAACTATGCGAGAGCAATATCCTCAACTATTTCAGAGTTGATATCAGGTAATTTCGAGGACGAAATTTCTTTTTAGAGGGGGAGAATTGTAATATCCTCATTTATGCCCTAGAAGTTTTGCATATTGTTGTTGTTGTTATTGTTATATATTGGATTGAATATATGTGTTAAATTGTAAGAGAAAAGAAATTGAGAAGAGAAAGTATATGTATATGTATTTTGGGAAGAAATAGGGTTTAGAGACAAATTTATATGTTGTGTATATGTTAATATATATGACATATAAAGTGGTCAAAAGGCTTGGTCAATGCAAGAGAAGATATTTATTTGAGATCGGTAAATTACTTAATTGGGCACATATAAGACAAAAAGATAATTATGTGAATAAGGGCACTTTGGTAATTGCTTGGATAAAATCACATGGTGGATATTTAAAGAAGGTTTGACTTGTGTTTTCTTTATCATTTCTTCTTCTTCTTCTTGTTGATGGCCGGCCCTCCATAATTTTTTGTAATTTTTTATTATAGACATGGCTACACATTTGGAAGTAGACATGAATACATATTTATGCATAAGATTTTCCCTTAACAAAACTTGCTTGTAGAGACATATTTGTTAAGCATACAAGGTCCCAAGGACTGCATAGATGATGATGTATTCATATTATTTGTTATTTTTCCCAAACTATGTTCACTTGCTATTTTATTAATACTAAAACATGAGATGATATTTTGGGTTTACAAGACTTTGAATGTTTAGTACATTTGATATTATTATATAAGAGCATATCAGGTAGAAAACAAATTAACTTTCTCACATGGTTAATTTTCTTATATTTGTCTATGTGGCAAATAAAGATGAGACCAGTTTCAAGCATTTTATCTAAGTCATAATAAGCTTGTATTTGAAGCAAGATAGTCATTTTATTTGTATAATGAGATTTGTTATTTATTTTTTCGATTAGTTACATGTGATTAAGCCTAACTCCATCTAAATCGCCAGTTATGAGTTTTGAATAAAACTGCGTAGATATATGAACTCTAGTTGGGCATTGAGTGTTTCTAAATTTTTATCTGTATGGTGTTTTGAATCAAAATATATTTTTGATAGACATGTGTCCTACGGGAAAGGGAAGAATACTATTGCATATCATTCATATTACATGTGCAAAATTTTGAACGCAATGTGGACAAAAGCAAATGATCTCAACTTTTATCAATGTGAGATCATTGACAATTATGGTTCTCAAAAGTTACCCTAATAAATTTTGATTGGTTTTTGAGATATGGTTAGATATTTATTATCTCAGGGTGTTACTAGAGGGTTATAGATGATTCAACCCAATGGCAGAACCAGGAACAAAATGAAGGGGGCAAATTTTCAAAGTAAAAATAAAATTGCGAGTAAATTAAAAATAAAATTGAATATTTAATATTATAATAAACTTTAGATTTTTATTTTTTATATTATTTATTAAATTCTAAACTTTATTAAATTTTTTACATATTTTTTATTTTAATTCTTAGAATTGTTAATTTATTTAAATAATTTTATTAAATTAAAATTTATAAAAATATTATTTCCAATGAGAGTATTACTTTTATTCAATTCATAATTAAATTGAAAAATTCTAGTAATAATCTAGATATCTAATAATAAAATTTAAAAATACAAAAAAAAACAATAATATATATTTATATTTATTTATATATAAAAATTCAATAATTTTTATATACAAATATATAGAATTTAAAAAAAAATTTAATATATATAATTATATAATATTATATATATAAATTATAGTTATAAATATATATATATAATTATATAATACTTTATATATATATATATATTTTATCTAAATATATATAATGTGTGGGAGGAAGGGAGGGATGGTCAATTGCCCCCCAGGACCCCTTGCTTCGCCGCTGCCGCTGATTCAACCTAATGAGTTATTTCTAGAAAAACGAGTTTAATCATAATTAAGCGAAATGAACTAGAAGGAAGATCATTTGATACTCACTTTCTCTTTGTATTCACAGTGTAATATCCTCATTTATGCCCTAGAAGTTTTGCATATTGTTGTTGTTGTTATTGTTATATATTGGATTGAATATATGTATTAAATTGTAAGAGAAAAGAAATTGAGAAGAGAAAGTATATGTATATGTATTTTGGGAAGAAATAGAGTTTAGAGACAAATTTATATGTTGTGTATATGTTAATATATATGACATATAAAGTGGTCAAAAGGCTTGGTCAATGCAAGAGAAGATATTTATTTGAGATCGGTAAATTACTTAATTGGGCACATATAAGACAAAAAGATAATTATGTGAATAAGGGCACTTTGGTAATTGCTTGGATAAAATCACATGGTGGATATTTAAAGAAGGTTTGACTTGTGTTTTCTTTATCATTTCTTCTTCTTCTTCTTGTTGATGGCCGGCCCTCCATAGCCAAAGAGAAAGAAAGAGACAAGTGATGGTTTTGATGATTTCAAGCTTAAATTGAAAAAAGATTAAGTGTTCAAGTGTTGATTTAAGAAGTTTTTAACTAAGGTAAGATCTTTTCTCTAATTTCTTCAATTCTTTTGAAGTGGTATGATTAAGTTGCTTATGGTATGATTGTAAGTATTGATTTTGCTTGATAGATGAGAAGTTGGGTTGGTGTTGGTGATGGAAGAGTAAGATTGGTGTTTAGTGAAATTGTTTCTGTTTTAGGATTAGTAAAGGCTGTGACTTGTATGATTTTTAATTAATTTTAGAAAAATGTTCTTGAAGTGAATTTTTGATATGTTGTGCCTCTATGAGTCTAGAATGACTGAAAAATATGTTGATTCAATTTTGGAATGGTTATGAGTTTAGAAAAATTATTTTCATTAGACCTGTTCCAGCAGGTACCTTAACTGGGACAGCTATATTTCGGGATTTTTAATAAAATGTAGAAAAATCATATCCAATCAAATTTTGGATATGTTGTTGCTTAGTGAGTTTAGTATTTGAGAAAAATAATTTGGAATCACATTGATTGAATTTGATTTATGGAATTCACAAAGTTCAGAACTGCTGCCAGGATGCAGGGCAATTGGGGCAGTCTGGTTAGGTGAACTATTTGACCAAGATTTTGTGTTCAGTTTGATCTGAAATTTTAAAGGGATGATTTTAAGATACAAAACTAAATTCTGTAAAAATTTTAGAATTTTTAGTCAAGTAGATTATTTTATACAATTTTTCAAAATAAGGATAAAATGGAGTTTAAAACCAGAATGTACTATTTATGGTTAGGGTTTTAATTCTTTGTTCTTCTTGCATTGCTTTGGTTCTCCAAAGGTAGGTTGGTCCTTAAACCTAACCCTAAACACTTTAAACACACTTGAATCAATGAATGTTATAATCAATTGTTCTTTGCCCTAATTGCATTGTTGAGATTGAACAATGTTATGTTGTGCATTGTGAATGGTAATGTGTTTCATGAGTAATGTGGAATAAAATGTTGATATTTATGAATGATGCTATGTGAGATATAATGTGATCATGGATGAGATATATATATATATACTTGAATAATGAGATGTTATATTGTGAAATGAAATGTGAAGCCATTGTTATTGGCTAAGATGATGTAATTGAAAGAAAGAAGGCATGTTTGCCTAAATGTGATGAGAATTGAGAATGGAAATGGATTGTTTGTTCAATATGTTATTCAGTTTCAGAGTTCTGGATTTGGGTGGCATGCCTAAGAAATGATGAAAGGTAACAGTCTTGCCGGGTTGAGGACCTCCTCATAGGTGTTGAGTTGATGGTCCAAGAGACTGGGTCTGTTACACTATGAGATACATGATTTGTAACAGTCTTGCCGGGTTGAGGATCTCCTCATATGTGTTGAGTTGATGATCCAAGAGACTGGGTCTGTTACACTATCCATGGATAGAGATACATGTATATACATTGCCTACGGGCGTGATTATTGTGACTATGAACCAAAGCAGTAACTCTGAACTCTGAATATCGTATTAAATACTTGTTGGGCCCATAGGTGTCAAGGTTATATGAATGTCCTAAATAATGTTATGAGTTTAATGAAATGAGATGTTGGTTATGGAGTATGATTGATTAATGTTGAATGTGAAAAGATGTTGAAATGTGGTATGCTCATATGACTATGATTTGTGAAATGCATAATTGGGTGGTTAACTTTATATTTATGATGTTGATCTTATCAATAACATATGTGGCATTGCATTTCATTAAAGCATACCGTTAGCATGTTTTATCTTACTAAGCCGTTGGCTTAGCGCGATAGTGTTTAATCGCGCAGGTAGTAGAGTGGATAGAGTTGTACCCGAGAGTTCATCAAGACCTAGTGAGAGTAGACCTTGAAGAATCCATTTTGGGAGCTTAAAGATCAGAGCAGACTTGCCAATCATGTATAAATTTTATGTGTTGTAAAACTTGAGTTTTGATGTATATGAATTTGTAAATATGTAAATATTTTATAACTTCCGCTGTATAATATTTAAATATGGGGGTTGTCACAAAACCTTTATTTTATTTTGTACTAGAAGTGTAAATCCTTTTTGCAGGTTGTAGTTGAGGTTACAAGGGGGATTTATTGGGAGTGTACTGAGAATGATTTTGTTTGCATTGGTTTGTGTAAAATGTTTTTAAAAATAAGAAAAAAACCGGTTTTGTCGACACTTGGGACTCAATTTTTAGGCGAAACTATGGCAAAAATTTTGTAAAAATTGGAACTAGAATTTGACTAAGTAAAATTGGTAGCAACATTAGGTTAGTGTGGCGCCTCTACTCAGCTTACATATGTAGGTTGGGAAGGGGTGTTACACACAGGTTGACCAATTATGTTTGTGTAATTACATAATTGTGAATGCAAAATTATTTTGAGTTTAGTCAAAAATGTTAGAAATATGATAAGTGATCTTAGGGTAAAACATGCTTTATCTACTCTGAAGTCATTTCTCAAAATGAGCTATTATATATCCCTAACAGGTGTATAGTATATAGCTCTCATACTTTGTTGGTTTCCTGGCCTATTAGTTTTGTACAAGCTACCTAATATAGTTACTTTTATTAATGTGATTATGAGTGGGAGATGTTAGTTTTTGGATCGGGCCTGAAATGAGAAATGAGTAAGACATGTGAGGCCCAAAATATCTAAATAATAATTAAGTATTTTGTTTGGATAATATTTGTCTGAGTATGAATGGAATTTGACTTTGATTCTTGATAAATTCCTATAAAAGAGGGGGAAAGCGAATCATAATCCAAGTTTAGCATAAACATTTCAAGGAGAAAAGAATTAGTATAGTTCTTCTCTCTTTAAGTTTTCTACAGATTTCTTCTTTAATTCATAAGAAATCGTCTCTTTGTAAGTAAGAATGTAATTATGAGGTTGTTTAGCTTTTAGAAAGTGGAAAATAAAGGTTTTCATTATGTGATAATTATTCTTCATAACTGATAATACAAAAAATATTTCAAGTATTTTGCGGGTGTCTTCAGAATTAATATTTGATCTTTATTCTATTATATGGGTATAATCCAACCCTGTAAAATAGTAAGTCTGATTAGTTAGTCCATTTTCTATTGGATTAGGTAAGTTCAAAGACTAATTTTGAAATTTGAACAAAATTATCAAACTGCAGCTTATAATTTTCTGTCAAACTGTTTTATTAATATTAGAGATGTCTGCTTTGTTTTTGGTATTGCATCACAATAATGATATGATGGCGAGGCTATAATGCAGGTCAGAGATGAGAGCTGACCAATGAAAAGAGACAGTGGTGGTATTGGTGGCCATTCTTTGAGTATGCAACTATGCAAAAGAGATGGTAAAGGTAAAGGAGAGAGGGTATTCTTGGTAGCAGAATAATAAATTGTATATTATGTATTATTTTTTTAATTAAATAATAAAATTTTATTAAAAATTAAATAAAATAATATTTTTATTGATGAAATGAACTTTGAGAGACTATGTAATTTTTTTTAAAAAAATAAATGGTTTGGTTCATTTGACTGAGTTTTGCAAAGTAAATATTATACACAGAAATTAATTGATGTTATTGTTTGCTTCTCATGTCGATCTCACTAGACTAGGAAAAAATTTAAGAAAAAAAAAAAAAAGCTGTTTGAAGGGCAGTGGGGATATGACTATACATTGAATACAGATGTTCTATTAAAGCCTCGAGCAGAAGGTAGACAAATATAATCAATGTACTTTACTCACTTTCCCTTATGCAAGACACAACAACATACAAGCACAATAATAAATTGGACGATCAGAACATCACCAAACTTATACCCAATGATATTAATTAGTTATTGGTTTAATTTATTAGAGTTTTTCGTACTATCTGATTTATGAGAAATATATCAATAAAGGAAAGAAATTTATTATCATCCATCAAACTAGAAATTTAAGCTTAAACTTAATCTAAATTTTAATTTTATAATTTTTTTAAACTGTCATAATTAACTATGAATATTGATCGGTAGTTGTTGACTGAGAAAACTATAAAGAACAAATTTTTCTTCAATTTTTAAGTATCAAAATCACTAATACTATTAATATTTGATGATTTGGTATATAATATATAATATAAATTAAAAAAAAAAGTTTTTTTCTAGTATGAAATTTCACCAAGTAATGTATGATCTATTTTTCAAATTAAAATTTAATATTAATTTGTTATAACAATTTATTAAAAATATTCGTTGCCATCTATGGAGCCTAAGGTTGATGGTACAGCTCAGCCGGATACAATGGGTATGGAGGTAGAAAAGACTTGGAAAATTGGTTCAATGCTGGGTCTATTTGAGGCAAATGATATAGACAATGTTTGTAGGGGTTGAGCGACATCATTAGGAAAGAAGCAACTGATGGGTGCAATTTTGAAACTTAAAGATCTGGGGGCTTATCGTTAGTAAAGCTTAATCAGGAATTGGGTAATCAGTTAGGCTGTTCTTTGGGTGACAATCGTTGCTTATACTATGGTAGCATACTAGTTTCTAGTGTTTAGAAGGAGATCATAGAATTAGAGCTTGGAGCAAGGTGTTGGGCTGGTCTCAGCCTATTTTATGGTAGCTGATTTTGTTCCATATTTTTTCTTTTGGGATCACCTGAAGATTAATAAGAGTGCAGGACTTGTGGCAACTGTGTTGTTCATGTATATCTGCTAACTATCTGCTAATTTTGATCATGTTGATCTGCGGCAATTTTAAGATCTCGGTACACATGATAATTGTCTTGTGTGTTGAGATATATATTTGTTAAAAGAGTTGGACCTCTTCAGGCTGCTGGTTTTTCTGCAATATACTGGGGTTTTCGATGCTGTTGGTGGCTAGTTGTTCATAACTATTCTGGGATTCTTGATGTTCGTAGATATAAAATTGCTTGACTCACCAACTTATTCCATTTTTAATGGTGATACTGGGCTTGGGATAATGCTTTTTAGCCATGGGCTACTCAGATTTATTAAAGATTTGTTATCCTATTAGCTATTATTTAGCTTAAGTTCAAACCAATTGTTTGATTTCTTCCCATCACATATCAGCTTTCATTGATATAGTTGTGTGTCGGTCGGTCGGTCGGTTTTGTCTTGGCTGCAGATTTATTTTTTTCAGTTTTATGTGTTTATTTCGGTTGTTATTCTCCGCTTAGATTTTGCCTTGGGGTTTTTTCACATGTACTGTTCAGGTTTTAGGTGTTGGTGTATGGGTAAAGCTTTTTGGCTTGGGTAGAATGCCTCACTAATGCATGTTTTCCCCATTCAATAATATTAATAATAATATTACTTTTATCAAAAAATTTATTTTTAAAGAAAAATAAATTCTAAGACAATTAAATATTTCTAAATTTCAAATTTCACTCATAAAAAGTCTTTTACATATCTTAGGAAATCAATTAAATTCATAAACCTCACAAGATCTTTAAGTTAATGACTACGTTTTGCAATAACTTATAAATATTTCAATTTTTGTCTGGTAAAAAATATTAGCGATATATAACTATTAAATTAAAGATATTTTGAGATTTACATATTTTGCTGATTTCTTAAAACATGTACTGGCAAAGTTTGTACTAGTGAAATTTGAAATTTAGGAAATTTAATTTTTTAAAATTTTAGTTTCATTTTTTATTTTAAATTTTTATAATTAAATTTTAATTGAAAAATGAGCCCTACAATACATGGTGGAATTCAATGTCAAAAGAAATATTTTCTACTTTATGTTATATGTAAAATGATCAAATATTAATGACATTAATAAATTTTATATCAAACCGTCAAACACAATAAATCATAATGCAGTTGACAGCAAATACGATATATATTAAATCCTTTTTCAACAAATAAGTCAAATTAGAATATATTTCTTTTATTTTCCCCTGATTTTTAATTTGTAGTTATTTATTATACTATGGATAATAATAACAGCATAAAAGTAAATAAAGTATTTATATATTTGAATATTTATGTACAATCAAGTTGGTAAATTATCCAAATGGAAAATAGAATAAAATTAAATATATGCATCCATTCTTGTGATGATGCATTCAGAAAATGGTAAAAAGAAAGAGTTTGTTGGAGCAAATAATAATAAATGTTAATATTTCATTTATTATTTAATAGTATGTACTGACTAATAATAACAATTTTAAAAATTATTAAAGGGTGAACATTATCTTGCGCACAAAGAATTACTAGTTATCTCAATTAAATAATAAATATTTTGTTGATTATGATTTGATTCTCAAAATTAGATTTCAAAATCAATTATTATTTTTATATTCGAGATCTTTGTACTCAACATGAATAAATCGTTTTTAATCAAATAATAATTAAATCTGATAAATTAATTCATAAAAATTAACTTGTAATACTTTTTTAATCTTAAAATATATATCAAATATTAATTACTATAACCATCAAATGTATAAATTAATTGATGAATAAGTGTTATAACTTAATTAGAGATATCAAGTTTGAGTATTAAATATGGAGATGCAGTAAAACTTTAAAAAAATTAATTACTAGAAAAAATTGAAAATATATATTAATTAAATAAAGCACCCAAAGTAGAAATTTATTAAAGAATCACACAACACAACACACATACGTAACCTTATAAATGATAAATAATCGTTGATAATTAAGAGACACGAATAATGCAGCACAGTATGATTAATTTCAAGCCTGTCTCCTACTAACCCTAACCAATAAACCATGCTTCATATGGAGTATAATAGAAGTACATTTAGGAACAACAGGATGTCCTTCAACTAAGTGAATATTATAATTATGGATTACAAAAGCAGCCATTGCTTTCATTTCAATGAAAGCAATTTCTTTGCCCAGACAAGTTCTTGGACCTGCATTAAAAACTGGAAACTTGTAAGGAGATTGTTGAATGATCCTCCCATTCTCAGGTGATATCCATCTTTCTGGCCTGAATTCGCAATAATCTTCACCCCAAAACACTTTGGATCTCCCCATTAAATAAGATGAAAGAAAAATTTTCATTTTTGGATGAATAAAATGCCCACTCGGTAAAATATCAGCTTTTAATGGTACTTTAATTTCATAAGGAACAGGTGGATAAAACCTTAATGTTTCACATAATGCTGCATGCAGATATACCAATTTACTCACCTTTTCGATGTCGAAAAACTGTGGATTTTCTCCTGTTTCATTCTTTGGTGCTATCGATTTCAACTCTTCTCTAATTTTAGCTTCGACGCTTGGATTTTTCGACACAAGCCAGAAAAACCAAGACAACGAATTTTCTCTTCCTGCAACCATAAAATTCAAAAAAGTATCTCTCAAAAATTTGTCATCTATTTTTGAACCTTCTTTAATATATGATCCTAATAAATCAGCATCGCCATCGCCATCTCCATCTTCATTTCCACTTTCAAGTTCACGTTTCACTTGTTCGCGTTTCATAGCTATGTATTTGTCATTTATTTTGTGAGCTATTTCAACAGCCTCCTTCATTTTCTTCTCCGTACCAATTCCAAACCATCTTTGTAGCTTCCATAACATCTTTGGCTGAAGGTGGCGAAAGAACAAGACTTCTTCGAGATCTTCCAATGCAGTTCCAAACTTATCATCAGGAAAAGGAAGAAAAAGAGTATTCTGATTATACCCAGTTACCAAATTAAAAGTAACATCTGAAGTAAATCGATGAATAATATTTTCCAAATCTACTACTAAACCTTCCTTACAAACATGTTCAAGGACTGAACATAGTCCTTTTTCAACTTTATCACTAGCAATTTTAAACAAAAATTTTTTAAATCTTTCATGGTTGAAAAGAGCAACAGCAGATTTTCTTTGATTCTTCCATAAATCAGAATCAGAATTGAAAATCCCGTCGCCGAGAATATCAAAGTATATTTCTTTGTATTCAGGGCCTTTAGGATAGTTGGAGAAATTGGTGCTCATAATATGTTTAATGTTGGCTGGATCATTAGTAGCCATAAAATACATGCCAGTAAACCAGGGGCCTTCAAAAAGATAAGTCCCGCAATTTCTGCCTCCCACTCTTATGATCCAGTCTGTGAACCGGTTCATGTTGAATAAAAGAGATGGTAACATTCCGATCAACGGCCAGCATCTTATTCTTTTCTTACGGTTGCGCAACCAGCAACCGACTACAAAACAAACAGCCGCTAAGAAGATTTGAAAAATGCCTATGATTGCCATTTTGTTTTCTATTGGTTTTGTTGGTCAAGGGATATTTGGTCTTTTGGAGTAGGCTTGCCATGTTCTATAACAGCAGTAGTGACTATTTATATTGGTTTTTGAGTAGGGTTTCTCTATATTACATGCATACACCAAATAAATAAATAAGAATATATGGAGAAAAAAAGGATATTGGTGCTTACTTATAGATTGGAATAAGCAATCAAGCCGGACCATCTCATTGTACCGGGCTTGGCACACATAGCTTCGAACAAGCCACGCTTCTTATAGCGAGCTTGACACACGATCGATAGAACCCTTGTCAACCGAGCTCATCATCTAGGCTCGGTTTGTTGACCAGCGCATCGTTTCTCACAATTTTCTGACACCTCCTAATATTCCCTAACACTCCTACTATCTGTAGAGTTTGTCTTCCACCACCTATAGTCTCCCACGTTCGGCAAAGTCTGTATTCCACGTCCGGCAGAGTCTATCTCCCACCACCGGTAGAGTTTGTCCTCCACCATCTCCCATGTACAAACGGAGCTAAAATGTACAGATAAGAGATTCCCATTCTTTTCTAACTTCTGATTACCCATAATCACTACAAGGCTGAGCACTGGCTTAAGCATCGGAGTTTTTTCACTGGAGTCTGAGCCTCTTCTTTATCTTGGAGGGCCTCCGGCATGATCGTTAAGCCAAGGGGCCCCGAGCCAAGCCTTGAGTCCGGAAGTCCACCTCGTCATCAATGGTACGGTGAGCGTGGACTGGCTAATCTCCGAAGATGGACAACATGACTCAAACCCTAACTCATTCCAAACCAAACCATCCTCTCACACCATAAAATCAACACATTCAGTCTCCCTACCCCCCCCCCCCCCCCTTCCCAATGCCAATACGTCCCCCAAAATGCTTCATCTTATCATACCTTAAATAACCCAGAGCCAGAAGTCATTGGACCCTTAGTAACCCCGGCCCCCACAGCCGGACCCTCTACAACAAACCTGCTTTAGGCTCATTCTCCCCTAGTACAGACGAGCCAAATACTGATGCTTCCAGAGAGCATGACAGAACAGACGGCTCAAAATCTGACCTCCTCTATCAGAGATCTAATCTCTATTATAAGACACTAGACCGAGTAGCCTCATCCCGACTAAGAACATCCAACTACCAATCAAGCCCCGCCTCAGCCAACTCATCCTTAAACACTATCCCTGGCCTACTACCCCCCAACCCTCTCTAATGAATTTGACCAGCACCTCATAAGAGATGACTCACTTGGACCACAAAACCTAGTTAGAAGGAGACTCTATTCTCCGAATGACACTGATTTTGAACCAGAGGTCAACCTTACCCAGCATCATATTAGGCAGAAGCGCAAGGAAGCAAAAGTATCCGAGGGTGATCTCAATGCCCTTGTTGATGAAAGAATCAAGATGATGCACAAAAGAACCATACTACAGTATGATACTACCTTTCGATCCCCATGTCCAAAGAGATCCTAACAAACACCTACCCAAGCTTTCACATACCAAAAATGAAAGAATATGACGGCTCGTCTGATCCCCGAACACATGTTGATAGGCTTTACAATACCGCTCTGATATATACCACATCAGACTTGGCCTTGTGCAAACTCTTCCCCAAAACCATGACCGATAATGCACATATTTAGTATAAAAGTATGGAACCAAATTTCATATCCAATTTTAGGCAACTTATCGAGTTGTTTATCAATAAATTTGTGGCATCCATCTATCCCGGGCAAACTTTGGTGGATCTGCTCAAAATAGTACAAAAGCCTAAAGAAACACTCCGGCATTATGTTGAGAGGCTTAACCGGCCTGTCAACAAGATTCCTAAGGTGAACTTCGAGCTAGCCTTGGAGGCGATGATCCAGAATACTGAGTGCAAGCAGTTCTCCAATTCCCTGAGTAAGAACCCTCCGAAGAACTTCGTTGACCTCATGCACCAAGCCTATAAGTATATATGCATGGATGAAAATGAGCAGATATAGGAAGAACTTCGACCCTCTAGAAAGGACCAATCATCAAAGACATCAGTCAAGCCATTGAAGTCAAGCACTCACAGACCGGACTACTCTAAGACATCAAAGCCAAGAATCTCATGGAAAGGTCACAGCCGAAGCACTACTCGACCATCCGGCCAGCAGCACTCCTAAAAAGCTTATCACATTATAGAGGCCCGGGAGAGGCTAACCCTGATAAGCACCTCACCTGCCACTATGCGTTGGCTGAAGGACAACACAGAGGTCAACTGGCCTAGGCTAGTGAGAGAATATGCTAATCGAGACCAGGGCCAATATTGTAGTTTCCACTGAGGTACCGATCATAAAACCTATGACTGTACCAAGTTGCAAAAGGAGATAGAGAGGCTGATACAAGCTGGGGAGTTATGACAGTTCATAGCAAGATCCGAAGGCCACAGCTTATCAGACAATGACTATGAGCCATTTTCCCAATTTCATAGGAAAACCCCCACTAGAGTGATACATATTATTGCAGGCGGAGAGTACTATGATACAGCAGGTACTTCTAGAAAGTGCAGGACTAGAGAGGTCTTTTCTATAGCCGAAGGTCATAAAGGCGAAAGGCCCGCTGTTACTTTCTGCGCTGAAGAATCCAACCAAGTGTCCAATCCCCATGCTGATGCCTTAGTGGTAGAGGTTGTGATTCAAGACTATCTTGTTCAATGCATTCTAGTTGATAAGGGAAGTGTGCATCCATGGACAGTGATGCCAAAAACCTTGTTCAGAAGTGTGAAAAATTCCAAAGACACGCCAATCTACAGCACCAGACCGCCAATGAACAAAGACCCATCCGAAGTCCATGGCCATTTACTCAGTGGGGCATGGATATTTTGGGACCTTTTCCTCAAGCTACAACACAGAGAAAATTCTTAATTGTAATAGTCAATCATTTTACCAAATAGGTCAAAGCTAAGCTTGTGGCCTCTATCACTCCAGCTTCCATAATGAAATTTTTTCAGAAATCAGTAATCACCAAGTTTGGCAATCCCCATGTCCTAATAACTGACAATGGCAAATAATTTGATTGCAGGCCTTTCAGGGAGGACTGTGCCGAGCTGAAGATAGACCTCAGGTTCACCTCAGTATACCATCATCAATCAAATGGACAAACAGAGGTGACAAACCGCACTATCATCGTAAGATTGAGGAAAAGGCTCAACGACACCAAAGGGTCATGGACGGAGGAGCTCTACAATGTACTATAGGCTTACCGCACCTCACTCAGAATGGCCACAGACAAATCCCCCTTCGCATCCTACGGCATAGAGGTCGTCATCCCCATCGAGTTTAGAATTCCATCAGGGAGAACCCTCGGCTACTCAGAAAACCAAGACTAGAACATCAAATACAACCTGGACATCCTAGAGTTCAAAAGAGAGCAAGTTACAATCAAAGTTGAGGCCTACAAAGCTCGGATTGTAAGTTTTCACAGCAAGAGAGTTCGACACAAGCAATTCGACAAAGGCAATCTAGTGTTCAAGAGGGTTATTGCCACACATGGAGTAGCAGGACCGAGAAAACTAGGTGCAAACTGGGAAGGCCTATAGAAGATAGCTGGGATACTAAAGGGTGGAGCCTATAAGCTTCAAACTACAAACAAGAAAGAAGTGCCAAGAGCATGGAATGCAAATAACTTGAAGAAGTATTTTCAATAGCCATTACTTATGTAAAAGACCATGCACTTGTAAATATACTTTGTAAAAGAAAAACATTCAGGCGAAAAAGAACTAGCATTTCGAACTACATTACATCACAAACTGTCAAACCGAGCATCGAACTTCATGCTACAAATGCGCCCTAATAAAAACACTGTAATTGTATAAAAACATTCCTACCATGCATCATCAATAATAATTGGAATACTCGAATAGTTTGAATTTAAGCTAAAAAATGAGCATCATGAAGAATTCTATTTATGATAAAGAAAATACATGTACAAACAGCCCCAAAGCTATACAAAAAGCCCTACATCAAGTAAAAAAAAAATAGACAAAGCTCTGTATCAAGCAAATAAAAATGAGGCCGAGCAGAAGGCACAAAGGCTCAGCTAGGTGTCATTGTCCCTAACATTATCTGGAGCAGTATCACCCGCCTCCTCCTCATCATCCTCTTCAGGCTCTTCATCGGCCAGTTGGTCTATGTCAATGTCAATCATCCAAGACAAATCCATGTATGGATTCTCCTTCTTGAGTCGCTTTGACATGGCTTGACTATAATGTTAAACTCCCTGAGCATACCGCACAATGCTCATTTGCCTTTCTCGTTCCAGCTCCTCGAGGGCGGTCTTGAGAGACTCTTGTGCTTCCTAGCGAGCCTCACGCTCAAACTTTAATGCGTCCTTAAGCTCGTATGTTCTTTTGCATGCTCTCTCAGATTCCTGACGAGCATGATGGAAGTTTGTCGATACATTCAACAGTCGCTCGGCTGTATTGTGGCACAGTTGAGCAAGCTATAAAAAGGAAAATGAAAATTTATTCTAGATCATTAAATATGAACACAACAATGATCAAAATTTTATTTAGCATACTTACCGCGGTAGCAAAAACTCGAACTTTGGAGGCTAGAGAAGTCGCATCCGTTTGAAGGTGCTCTCGTCTCTCCCAGACCATTTCTCCGAGAATGACCGATAGAACCCGTTGCATGAGAGGATCTCTCATAGAAAACTCAAACTTATGAGGATCTCCGAGCCTATCTACCAATGTAGCCGTCGGCCTCATCGAAATGTATTGGCTGGGCACTATCTCGGTTGAAGGGCTAATCGAACCTATGATCCCAATTTCGGGCTCTTTCCCTCTTTGTTATTCTCGACTAGGACCACCAGTCTCCCGATTCTTCCCCTTATCATGGCAAGCTTTCTTCCTGGCCTCGCGTTCACCGGCTTGCTTCGTGATGTGCTTGATCTCTTCCGAGGTAGATCCTTTCTTCATTTCTGCACAAACAAAAAGCAAGTTGAGTAAATAGACCCTAACATTATAAACTTGAAACTCAAAGATAAAAGTATACCAGGATGGCTCTATATGAATTAGCAGTTTTTGATCCCTCTGACCCCGTTCCCGATCCAATGTGGAGATAGGGTATGTTCGTTATACCTAATGACTCGGTCCCTCTCTGTTTTGGGGGCACTTTGTTCCTTTTGGTCTTAATTTTGGTGATTACTTTTTGGAGATCGTACTCAATCACCTGTTTTTAAAGATTGCATTGTTGTGCCAACTGGCGTGCATGAAGCTAAGAGGCTTTATGATCTTAGGCTCTAAGAGACCTGTTATTTTCCTCGGGCAGGAATAATCAACGCATGCATAGCTCCCGTGAGAGGCCTTTCACCTTTAGCTAATCTCGAATGGTGTTACCCAATTATACCCACAGTTGGGGCTTTACATCAATTGGAAAACTGGACATTACCCTCTGGCATTTGCAGAGTTCTCTATATGCATTTATGGATTTGCTTCCCCAAACCAAAAGAATTTGAATGTTTTCATACAGATGAACAGTCTCATTATACGACACCGTTTTCTCTGCCAAGGTCATCTCCTTGAAGGAAAAGAAAAGGCGAAGCGTATCCCCTCGAGGATGGCTTTTAAGTAATCGAAAGACTCAGCTGGAGGATTGAGCCTCCCTCATTGCCTCGAACAGGGGGAAATACTCTCTCACAAGGTGAAAGATGTTCCTCTTCTCTCTCAGAAAGTCCTGCCTAATCTACTCGTAGTACCCCCGCTCTTCAGGACTGAGGTTTTTTGCATTTATAACATGACTATTGCAGGAATACACCCAGTCAATTTGGCGTCCAAAGCCCCCCTCTTTTTCCACAAATAAAACCAATCTTTCCAATTCTTCACAAAGTCTGGTTTTTTAGAAAATAGTCCTTGTCTAGGCCTCCCTTGCAAATAGAAAAAATATTTGTCGGCACAGGATCACAGCTTAAAAAATGAGAAGGTACCTAACACCTGGACAGAGGGAGGGATCACTAGTAGCCCGTACAAAATCTCAAATCCCACTACCGTCAGCCACGCGTTTGGGCTTAGTTGCCCCAGAGCCATATCGTGGAACTCTAAGAACTCCAAAATGAACGGACGATGTGGGAGCCTTACACTGGACCTTAGATCCTCTTCATATAGTATTAAATGATCAACTAGAGGGTCGTCCATCGTGCGAGTGTGATTACCAGGAACATACATCTTATACTCGGGAGGTATTTGATACTTGTCTTGGATGCTATCTAATTCAGTGATGCTAAGATAAGATATGATATTCCTAACCCAAGCCTTTTCTGCCACTAGTTGATCTTCCTCATCTTCACTTCTCTCAGCAGGGCACGATCGAGCTCTCTTTCTAGTGAATCGACCAGCTCGGCCATAAGAATTCTTCCACTAATACCTCCCTCAGTACTATAGTGAGCTTGCTCAACCGAGCTCACTCGCACAACTTCAAGTGATTCAGCACTTTCCCCAGAGCTCGACTCCCTAGAATGTAAGGAAACAACACTACTCGAAGTCATAATGCAAACGAACAAGGAGAACTCATCGATTTAGTTGAAGAAGCTTCGCTAACCATTTCGCATCGTACAGCTACTATTAACTCGTACAAATTATCAGAGCATCCGAGCCATTACTTGAAAGGATTAGTAGTTGTCTTCACTCTTGTCCCCAATTTATATAGGACGAGAATTGAAAGTTGAACTGACGCAATCAATGCCTTGTGTGGGAAACTCAAAAATTGTAACTCCCCGCTCTCGCCTTCCTTTTTGAGCTGCCATTTCAATTCCCTTGTGCTAGTGCACCCACAATCTTCTCGCCATGTGGCTGGCATAAATGCCAGCACAGCAGAGAGGGACTTGTGGTGCTTACCTATAGATCGGCAATAAGAAATCAAGCTGGATGACCTCGTAGCAAGCTTGACACATGATTGATAGATTCCTTGTCAACCAAGCTCCTCATCTAGGCTCAGTTTGTTGACCAGTGCATCATTTCTCATAATTTCCTGACACCTCCCAATATTCACTGACACTTTCACTACCTGCAGAGTTTGTCTCCCACCACCTGTAGTCTCCCATGTCCGGCAGAGTTTGTCTCCCACCACCGATAGAGTTTGTCCCCCACCATCTCCGATTTATAAATGATGTTAAAATGTACAGGTAAGGGATTCTCATTCTTTTCTAACTTCTGATTACCCATAATCACTACAAGGCCGAGCACTGACTTAAGCATCAGAGTCCCCCTACTGGAGCCCAAGCCTCCTCTTTGTCTTGCAGGTCCTCCGACATGATTGTTGAGCCAAGGAGGCCCCAGTCGAGCCTTGAGTCTGGAAGTCCACTTCGTCATCAGATATCAACACTTTTATTCTGTGTATAAGGAAATGAACCAAAAAGGTCATAACTGAATTATCTTACTCCTCCAGTAATTTATGTAAAAATCACTAAACTTTAGGTTAATTTCTAATAGTTACTAAACTCCAATTTAATACAAGTGAATATTTAAATTTAATTAATTTCTTTTTTCAATCCGATATTAAAGATTTTTAAGCCAAGAAAAACCGCTACAATGGTGAAATATCATTACCACATCACTTAGTCTTAGAACTAAACATGCTATATTGAAGCCACATCATATCAAGTAGGTAACTCATCTGCCATATCATATTAATAGCACAATAAGAAAACAAAGCCAATTTCTCTCCTAATTTATCTATTCTTTTCACTTTTTATTTCTCCTAATTTATCTTATTTTTGTATCTGCATGTCAATTTGTCGACCCTTCTCAATTGCTCTTCTTTCCTTATTTGAAGGTCAAGTACTACTTCCTTAGTTCATAATTTCTTATTCAAATTTGGTTTATTTATGCCTAAAAACTATATCCTAAATTATATCACTAAGAGATATAAAAGAGAGAAAAAAATAAAGAAAAAGAAATAGAGGATTAAGAGAGAAACCAAGGGAGAAGATAAGAGAAGGGAGAGAGGTATTCCACCTAAACCCTAACTCAAAACCCTTCAAATAAGAGTATTCCTCCTACTTGATCTACCTCAACAATCACTCATATGAGTTGAAACAAGAAAAATAGAATCCTACATCGAGACAGCTCCCAGGCCTAGGCCATGAAGCAATCTACACATACCACAATTTCAAAAAGGGCGGCCAGTTAATCTGTAAAGAGAAAAAACCATTAGTTGAGAGGAATCAAAATAGAAGGAAATAGTTAGAAAAGTCACATACGTCACTCTCGTCAATATAGTTGAAATGGCCCGTCAAGACTAAGAAACTAGGCAAATCAATAGAGCTTCCTTCCCAATTCTCTCTCCCTCATTTAATCCAACAGGATAAACATTGAGCATGGGCTGACGCAAGTCTAAGCGGTGTAAGGAATGTACTCTTAAGCTAATAGTAGAAGGAACACCCCAAAATCACTAGTTAGTGAATGAGCCAACTGAGCTGGAGACTCAAACACTATATTGGTGGAGGATTAACAAATAGTACCATAAACATTTTTTGCTACATCAAATGAGAGAAATGCAATGATTCACAGCTCAAAATAGTCCCGAGCATGTCCATGAGATGCTCATCAGAAAGCTGGAACTAATCCTGGTAAAACTCCATGTCATGGGTGTGAGGTCTCGTCTGAGCACCGATCCGGCATGCTCAGAAATTGGAGCTGAAATGCTTAATTGGGCTTAGTCTCACACGATATCGCTGCGTACAATCTCCAGTTGATTTGGTAAGCATGGGTTTTTATTTTTATTTGAAAAAGAATTACTCTCCTTTTATTTTGAAAATGGATAGCTTTATTTTCAAAGCTAATTGGAGAGTCGTCTTCTCAAATTATTTGTTTTGGAAAATTTTAAGAAAAAACCTATAACACCCTTATACCATATATATATACAATATACATATCCCGTATACGTAGAGTACATATATAGAATACAAGAGTGATAGAATAATTCACTATAAAATCACTCTTTCTAAACATTTTAATAATTAAAAGATAATTAAATAAATTTATAAAAGAAAATTCTCTAGAAAAATTTCACCAAAGTTTTGTCTGTAATTTTAATAAATCCCAAAACAACGAATTCACAACCTGCATAAAAGTTTTCATTTCCAATAGTCCACATTTACTCAAATCTTCTCAATCTCAAAAACACATTCAAAACATGTTCAAATTATTTATCTTTATTAAATTCTTATTTACATACACACATCATGATCCCAATTCTCTTTACAAACACAATTATTAAAAAAATTATATACATTAGCCAAAATGTTAAACACAAAAGAAGATTATACATGAATGCAGTCGGCACTGTTGGTCTTGTGACACCTCAAAATTTCAAATATCACCCATGACCTGAATTTCTCTGATCATCTATTCTCTTACCTGCGTGATTCATACAATCGTGCTAAACCAAATAGCTTAGTGGTACAAATATGATAATCATAATATATATTTCAAAGATGTTCAATTTCATGATTCAACACACATTATTTGCACAAACCTTCATCTAATGCTTATGGTTCCATAAACCATAACTAATATCACATGATCATGACAACGCACACATATTCACACGTTAGGTCTAACTAGTTCCTGCATAATACCTAAGTTCCAGGAACATCAATTCAATCCATCTCAACACTGAGGCAAGTGTCACATAAATCATCAGAAGGCCACTCCTATAGACATCGAGGCTAGTGTCATATAATCACCCATAGGCTGACTCTATCGACACCGAGGGCAGGTGTCACATAAATCACCCAAAGGTCGCCCTCTCTCAACACCGGAGGCAAGTGTCACATAAATCTCTTGAAGGCCTCCTCCTCAATATAATACCATTTTAGATATTCTAAAACATAATATTGTGCAAGGTGTACACATAATACACATCACATCATACGACACTATATATCCTTGAGTCACAGTCATAATGTGACTCACTCCACACATTTTTTTCACTTTTCTCATATATTATCAATTTTTCATTATTCTCATTCTTTTTCCCCAATTTTCCATATTTTTAGCTCATTAAATTTACAAATCTATAAGTCACATTCACAATGTGACTCATGTTTCACGATTCATCACAAGTCACAAATATGTCTATATTGGATATCATATCACATAACATAAATATATCTCACATATATCATACACAAACATCAATCTACATTGGACTATTATCCAATGCGACACTCAACATATAACTATGCCACAATGCATAGATTATGTGCATATCCATATTTTAAAATAACATTATACATATATAATGCCCACTTACATTTAATACAAATATAAGTTTAGGAAATATGTACTAACTTCTTTTCTTTTTCCCAAGTCAAACCTTAAACTTCACATCTCTTATCACTTTAACCTACACATACATAGTTCAATAATAAGCATCATTGTCTATTTAAAGTCACTTACATACTCATTGTGTATTAAATCACCATTATATATACAATTCTCATCAAAACCCCATTAAATAATCTAAATTCACCACTTATTCAAACTTCATTCTACCAACCTCATTTTCAACATTTAACCTTAAAATCATTACTTACAAAAATAACAACAAATCAACTCATTTCCATAATTATCTCAACCTCCATGCAAAACCCAAATTTTACATAACACACCATAAAACCCTAAATTTCAACTTTATCCTAGCTTGCTCATAATCAATTTTTAACCATAGAATCATCACATATATATTAAAATAACATTAAATTCATCCATTTTCACAAATATAACGATCCACACTAAAACTCTAATTCACACATATTCACCCATAACCCAAAATTTACCAACTTTATCCATTTCAACCAGCCAACTATGAATTCATCACATACTCACCATTTAATCATCATTTTAATATCATTTCTATCAAATTTAGCAATGAAAATATACTTTCTTTCTCTAAACATTCTAAGCATAATCTTAGAATCACATAAAAATAAGCTTAAAGATGAGTATTTACTTGATTACTTCCTAAACTTTCAATATCCACTTAAATCCTCTTGAATCTCTTGTAGTATTTGATGTATAGAAGCAACTTATAATACTCTTCTCCCTCTCTCTTAAGTTTCGCGTTCAAAATGAAGAAGAAGAAGAAGAAGAAGAAGAAGAAGAAGAAGAAGAAGAAGAAGAATAACAAAATAATATCTTTCTCCATTACTTCTTATCTTTATCCCAATTAATTAATAATTTAATTAATTTCCACCAATAATCTTTCTTCCTTATTTGACTTTCTTTTATTATTATTATTATTATTATTATTATTATTATTATTATTATTATTATTATTATTATTATTATCAACTTTATTATCAAGTTTTCCAACACTATTTTATACTTCATTTAAATGTATTGTATATTCCATATATATTTATTTGTCTTATCTATTTTACTTATATGTTTTATATATTTTTAACTACATGTATATATAATGTATATGTAATGTGTTTTACATGTATACATTATATATACATTAGGGGTATATCATGTATATATTATGAATTCAACATATTTAATTAGTATATGTAGGGTATATATTATATATACTCTTAGTATACATTAGGTATATACTACCCTTATACCTCTCCCAATACTTTAATTAACCTTCAAATTAATTTTTTTGACAATATCTAAAATCCTCGGGTGTTAAAACTCTCTCCCCCTTAAATAATTTTTTCCTCAAAATTACCTACTATGGTAAACTAACCTTATCACAATCAAAGATCACCTTCTACTCTTAACAAAACCACTTACTCAATCTTTAGCCAACATAATCTTTACTCTACCCCCTTAAATATAAGCTCAATCATCTTCACAAAACTTTAAATGATATTTTAATCAAATCATCCCATAATTCTTTATCATGATTCACCATTTAATAGTCTTAATACATCTTACTAACAACTGCATTACACTCGAAAAGATTAATAACTACTATCACAATCTCACCATGTTGTCACTGCGCCACTCTGACCTATTGTAGACCCTTAATTTTTGCCCAATTCAAATTTGTTTTTAATTAAAAGAGGCTGAATTAAGTTTATTTTTAATGAAAGGCCCAAATTAAATTTAATCTGATTGAATTAGGTCCAGTTGAAGTTGAGCCAAATATATATGAGCCAAATAGACATGAGCTAAATAGACATGAGCCAAAATAGACATGAGCCTATCTCATGTCGATATGGGCATGGTCCAAGTCAACATGAGCTTGCTCATATTGACCTAGACATGGTCCAAGTCAATGTGAGCCTCGAATTAGACCTTTCCAAAATTGACATGAGTTCGAAATTCAAATTGTGCTTAAACTGTAACACTCAGATAAATTTGAAAGTAGTGGAGCCTAATCAGGAAAATTATCGTTCAAACCTAGATTGAACACTATAAATTGATTAACAAGAGACAGAGAGGGGGATGGCTACAATTATCAAGCAACGAGATTATCAAAAAGAGAGACAAGCTGCAATCATTAAAGGAACAATTAACCTAGAGAAACAAAAAATACATAGAAACAAAAACATATAGCAATTGTTCCCAGAATTGCTTCGTTGGCTCATGCAGTGACATAAACAAGCTTGATTCAACACGTCCAACTCAATGGAACCAACAACAAAGGTTTAGTTTTTTATGTTTTAATTAATTTAATACTCGCAGTAATCATTTATGCTTTGATTTGCTTAAAACTTACAATAGCCATTATTTATGTTTGATTTACCTTCTTTTAAGTTTTGTTAAGTTTTGGTTTGTTTAAACATTACAGTAGCTCATTTAAATAAACATCTAACCATCATTGTTTTAAATATGTCCATTAGCTATTTACTTTTAAATACCTTCATGGAATAAGTTAGTTTTAGCTTACAATGATTATGCAAAACCCTAATTCCCAAAATCCTAAATTCTAAAACCATGTTTAAAACCCTATAAGCCTTAATTTGATATGTAAACCTTAATTTTGTGTATTCAATACTTTATTTAAGTTTAAAACCTAGATTTGATTATTTGACTCATTATTATGTGCATATGATGAATGATTTATTGTTACTTTGCCTATGATGAATTTTTGAATTGTTCAATTATATTTATTTAATTATTTTGATTTCAAGGATGTAAAAGGCATGTTTCCACCATGTGGGTGCCTTGTTTTATTTAATTTATTCTTTTATTTTATTTAAAGTTTTGGGATCAATGTAAAGGACATATTTTCACCAAATGGTGGGTGTCCTATTTTATTTAGTTTTAGACATTGGACACTATTGTAAGGTCATGTTTCCATCTTGTATAGATGCCCTTTTTATTTGTTTATTTGTTTAGACCTTCTTTGATTTTAAAACAATGAATGTTTATTTATTTTAAATTGCATGTAGTATGGATGATATTTTAATAAGTTAAAAATTTAATAATATTAAGACCTGAAAAGGAGGTTTGTACTAATCAACCAGGTGTTATAGGGGTGTTGGGTCATTCTCACCTTCCCCATACATACCCAACTTTTTGAACCTAATAAGGGGATGGGGATTTCTTAGGAACCGAGTCATCCACCCCTTTCTATTTTCCTAGCCCTTTTGGGTGGCGACTCCATTTTCTCCATGTTTAGGTCCATGTTCTCTAAGGCCCTGAACCTAACAGTGCAGAAGTTGCAAGAACTATTCCACCGGGAGTAGGGATGAAAATCTCCGCTCACACCTACGCACCAAACACCATCTCAACCTATATCCATCACTATACAGAAACAAACATTGCCACATCCGAGACCAACACAAATTCTAATGCATATACATGTATTATAATCCACATCACATTTTAAATTTTCTCTTACTTTTTAAAACCCACTTAGGCTGAGAATCTTAAACCTAAGCTCTAATACCAAAATAAATTTAACACCCTTATACCATATATATGTATAATACACATATCCCGTATACATAGAGTACATGTATAGAATATAAGAGTGATACAATAATTCACGGTAAAATCGCTCTTTCCGAACAGATTAAAATTTAAAAATATAATTAAATAAATTTATAGGAGAAAATTCTCTGAGAAAATTTCACCAGAGTTTTGTCTGCAATTTTAATAAATCCCAAAACTACGAATTCATTACCTGCATAAAATTTTTCATTTCCAATAGTCCACATTTACTCAAATCCTCTCAATCTCAAAAATGCATTCAAAACATGTTCAAATTATTTATCTTTATTAAATTCTTATTTACATACACACACCATGATCTAAATTCTCTTTACAAACACAAATATTAAAAAAATTATATACATTAACCCAAATGCTAAACACAAAAAACAATTATACATGAATGCTGTCGGCACTATTGATCTTGTGGCACCTCATAACTTCAAATATCACCCATGACCTGAATTTCTCTGATCATCTATTCTCTCACTTCGTGATTCACACAACTGCGCTAAGTTAAATAACTTAGTGGTATAAATATAATAATCATAATATATATTTCAAAGATGTTCAACTCAATGATACAACACACATTATTTGCACAAACCTTGACCTAATACTTATGATTTCATAAACCATAACTAATATCTCATGACCATGACAAAACACACATATTCACACATTAGGCCCAACCAGTTCCTACACAACTCCCAAGTTCTAGGAATATCAATTCAATCCATCTTGACACCGGTGCAAGTATCACAAAAATCACCCGAAGGCCACCTCTATAGACACCGAGGCTAGTGTCATATAATTACCCATAGGTCGTCTCTATCAGCACCGAGGACAAGTGTCACATTAATCACCCAAAGGCCACCCTCTCTCGACGTCGGAGGCAAGTGTCATATAAATCACTCGAAGGTTGCCTCCTCAATGGAACACCTTTTTTGATATTCTGAAACATAACATTGTGCAAGGCATACACATAATACACATCACATCATACCACACTACATATCCTTGAGTCACATTCACAATGTGACTCACTCCACACATTTTTTTCACTTTTCACATATCTTATCAATTTTCATTCTTTTTCCCCAATTTTCCATATTTTTAGCTCATCAAATTTACAAATCCATAAGTCACATTCACAATGCGACTCATGTTCCACAATTCATCACAAGTCACAAATATGTCCATATTGGACATCAAATCACATAACATAAATATACCTCACATATATCATACACAAACATCAATCTACATTGGACCATTGTCCAATGCGACACTCAACATATAAATTTGCAACAATGCATAGAATATGTGCATATCCATATTTTAGAATAATATTATACATATATAATTGCAACTTATATTTGTATAATACAAATATAAGTTTTGGAAATATGTACTAACCTCTTTTCTTTTTCCCAAGTCAAACCTTAAAATTCACCTATCTTATCACTTTAACCTACACATATATAGTTCAATAATAAGCAACATTATCTATTTAAAGTCACTTACATACTCATTGTATATTAAATTACCATTATATATACAGTTCTCATCAAAACCCCATTAAATAATCTAAATTCACCAGTTACTACCTTATTCAAACTCCATTCTACCAACATCATTATCAACATTTAAACTTAAAAATCATTACTTACATACAAAAATAACAAAAATCAACTCATTTCCATAATTATCTCAACTTCCATGCAAAACCCAAATTTTACATAACACACCATAAACCCTAAATCTCAACTTTATCCAAACTTGCTCATAACTAATTTTTCTAACCATAGAATCATCACATACATATTAAAATCATTAAATTTATCCATTTCTGCAATTATAACCATCCACACAAAACTCCAATTCACACATATTCACCCATAACCCTAAATTTACCAACTTTGTCCATTTTAGCGAACCAACTATCAATTTGTAACATACTCACCATTTAATCATCATTTTAATATCATTTCTATCAAATTTTACAATTAAAACAAACTTTCTCTCCCTAAAAATTCTAAACATAATCTTAGAATCACTTAAAAATAAGCTTAAAGATGAGTACTACTTGATTACTTGCTAAACTTTCAATATCCACTTAAATCCTCTTGAATCTCTTTGTAGTATTTGATGTATAGAAGCAATTTATACTCTTCTCTCTCTCTCTCTCTCAAGTTTCACGTTCAAAATGAAGAAGAAGAAGAAGAAGAAGAAGAAGAAGAAGAAGAAGAAGAAGAAGAAGAAGAAAATAATATCTTTCTCCATTACTTCTTATCTTTATCCTAATTAATTAATAATTTAATTAATTTCTATCAATAATCTTTCTTCCTTATTTGTCTTTCTTTCTTCTTCTTCTTCTATTATTATTATTATTATTATTATTATTATTATTATTATTATTATTATTATTATTATTATTATTATTATTATTATCGACTTTGTCATCAACTTTTTCAACACCATTTTATACTTCATTTATATGTATTGCATATTCCATGTATATTTATGTCTTATATATTTTACTTATATGTTATGTATATTTTTACCTATATATATATAATGTATTTGTAATGTGTATTCCATGTATACATCATGTATACATTAGGGGCATATCATGTATATATTATGAATTCAACATATTTAATTAGTATATGTGGGGTATATATTATATATAGCTAGGCATATATCAAGTATATACTACACATATACCTCTCCCAATACTTTAATTATAAAATCTTCGGGTGTTACAAAACCCATTTGTTTGACTCCATTGAAAAATGTTAAATTTTAACCTAAAAATGCACTAACCCAAAACCAATCACGATGGGTTTCGGGCTAGATTTTTAAGTAATTTTAAATAAATCATATTCCTCTTTAATTAATTCTTAACCTTTGTGATTAAAAAATAGTTTTCATATAAATGACAAGAATATTAAGTATGAAAGATATAATCATGCATGAGAAGTAGATAAATATATGAGAAGTAGATAAAAATGACATCCACAATTGTAATATCCCAATATATGCCCTAGAAGTTTTAATACAATTGTTGTGTGATTTAAATTAAAGGTATATATGTTTTTGCAAAGGAAATGATTGTGTAAATGGAATGTATATGTTGTATATATGTTAATATATAATACATATAAATTGGTCAAAAGAAAAGTCAAGAGAAGAAAGGGTGTGGTGGAGGATTTTTGGAAATAAGTAATTATTATTATTATTATTATTATTATTATTATTATTATTATTATTATTATATATATATGGTTACCGTGAGAAGAGGAGGAGATATTTTCTTTTTTCTTCTTCTTCCCCTTTTTGGTTCTTGCACGAGAGAGAGAGAGAGAGAGAGATAGAGAGAGGTGATGATCTTCATCAAATTTCTTAAGGATTTTAAGAGTATTGAAGATGGAGATGAAGATTTGGCAACATATTCAAGTAAGTATTAATCTCTTGAGTTGATTTTATTGATTATATGTATATATGAGTCTTTATCTTCTTGTTTTGATTTTCTTTTGGATTGAGGTTATGTTTGGTATAATTGGTGCGTAAGATGAAGATAATGAAAGATTGAAGTATGTAAATGTGTGGAATTGATAACTAAGTGATGATATGTTGAGATAATTGTGAGGATGATGATGAATGGTTGAGTTAGGGTTTAGAATAAATGAATTGGTACTTTGAGTAATTGATTCTAGTGATGTATATATATATATATATATTAATTAGTATGATGATATAATGAAGTTATATAAATGTTAAGGTGATAGAAAATTGATAAATATAAACAAAGATAATGGTTAAGAGGGTGGTGGTGTGAATTTTGAAGGGTTTGGATGAATTTTGAAGTGTTTGGTCTTTAAATCAATGAAGGACACGGCTAAGTTATGAGAGACACGGCCAAGTTAGGGCAAACCTGGCCGTGTTGGATGAGTTTTGGAGAGACACGACCATTGGCTTGGCCGTGTCCCTTGCCTGTGTTCGTTACTGTTGGATTTTTGTTGAGAGACACGGCCGTGTCCCTTGCCCGTGTCTGCCTCGGATGAATTGGTGTTGAGTGACACGACCACAAGCTTGGCCGTGTCCCTTGAGTGTGTTGGCCACTGGATGATTGTGTTGGGAGACACGGCCACAAGCTTGGCCGTGTCCCATGAGGGTGTTAACTTTTGTGTTTGTTATTTGTTCTTCATACATTGTTGGATCTTCAAATGTCTTTTGTACCTAAACACAATTAAAATAATAATGATCCAACTAAATGGATATGGAAGGTTCTAAATCCATGAATAATGTAAATTGTTATGTATATATATCAATGATGATATAGGAAATGTGGAAGATATAATGATCATTGAAAAAGTATGTGCAATGTCATTGATTAGGTATACTTGAGTGATGAATTGATCAATATGATTGGATGATAATGTTGATACTATATGAACCATATTATGTCTTATGCATTGTGAACCTTGTGAATTGTAATGTGGTATGTGAATAATGTAATTTGTGATGTTATACCAATGATGCTATATATATAATGTGAAGGATATGATGAAGTAATTGCTTATGTACAATTGAATAATGAAATATTATGATATGATTTGAGATATAATATGATGTGAAGTCATTGTTATTGACTATGATGATTCAAATATGATATGAAGCCATTGTGATTGGCTATGATGATTCAAATGAAATGTGAAGCCATTGTTATTGGCTATGATAATTCAATTGAGAATGAAATTGATAAATGAATTGTATAGCTAATGTGTTATTCCATTTTCAGAGTTTGTTGTTGGTGGCATGCCTAATATGAGTAACAATCTCTTGAAGTTAGGTTGGATTTGATCCTTGAAGCCAAGTTGGGTTGAAGTTTAACATGTTTTACTCCCCTTGAAGCTTGGTTGGGTCTAATCCTTGAAGCCTAATTGAGATGTTACAACCCTTGAAGCTAGGTTGGATTGGTTCTTGAAGCCAAGTTGGGTTGATACTTAGCATGCTTTGTTCCCCTTGAAGCTTGGTTGAACCTAAATCCTTGAAGCCTAGTTGGGATAATGATATTGATAAATGTGATGATTAAACCAAAGCATTACTCTGAAAATTGAATGGCATATTAGCGTGTTGTTTGGGCCCGAGTCTGTCTTTGTTGTCAATGTGATATCCAAATGTTGAAATGAATGAATAATGAGATCTATGAATGCTTTTGATGAAAATATGATTTATGTTTAATGAATTGTGAATAATACAATGTTATGAAGTATGATTTTGTAATGTGTGTATTGATATATTGAAAGTGAATATGGCTTGAGGAGCTTTGTTGAGATATGAGTTTATGAAAATATAGTATGTTGTGTACAATGTATATGAATGTGGAATTTGTAAGAATTGTTTTCATGAAGGTTTGGATAGGCCATTGAAAGGTGATTTGTTGAAATGATATATATGTATATGTATATGAGATAGAAATGGTAAGTATTGTATTGTGAATGTTCTATGTAAATATGTGTATAATTTTATGAGATTAGTGGAAATATATGAAGAATGCATTGAGAAAGGAAAAATGGGGTAAGCGAACAATAGAACATAATGCTAAAAACATGAGGTATGATTATTTTGTAAAGTATATTTTAATATTTATTTATACTACTAAGCTCTCGGGCTTAGCGCGGATATGTAATCGTGCAGGTATTTATGCGGATGATCTGGAAGCCTAGCTGTTATGCCACGATAAGGGTAAGAGTATCTCGAGATCAACTAGAAGGTGATGCATACATATGTAATATTAATTATGTTGTAGTTTTGATAAGAATAATGACTTTTGTAAATGTTCTTTAAACTAATATAATATTGCTTGTACTTGGATAAAGGTTTTTAAATTGAAACGAAAAGTGACATTCTTATACTTTATATACGCATTGTATGTATACCAGGTATATGTATAGTGCTTATATAGAGTATGGGGGCGTTACAACAATTGTGAGGAAAGTAAATTGATTACAACCTCAAATTTGCATATATCCAGAGGAGCTATGACTTTAGCCCTTATGGGTTCCAGGTCAAGCACAAATCTCCAACTATTCTAACTTGAACAAATAATAATTTATTGAATTTGCATTCGTTCAAATTCACTTGCAATAATTTAAATTGTAGAAATAAAGATAATAAATTAAAACAAATTTATTGTACCAATTTTGTGGCTTTTTTAGTATGGGTGTAATGTTTAAAATTTTAAATACTAAACTTTTAATTTAATATTGATAATTGATAGTGAATAGTGATAAAAGTGGCATGAATAAGTGATGTAAATAGTGAATCATAAAATTTACTGAAAAAATTATTTATTTATACGATTTTACGAGGCTAAAAATTGAATTAGAATCAAAGGTTAAGAGTGAGGGTGCACTATAGTTAAAATGAGATTGGCTATACTATATTAAACCATATATATATATATGTGGACAAGTGTGTATATGTGTAGAAACTTCTTCTTCTTTCTTCTTTCATCTTCATCCACGCATATTATCACCTTCATCACCAAAACTCCTCCTTTCTTCCTTCTTTACAAAAATTTAGCCAAAATATAAGAGAAAATCACATCTAGTTATAAGTTTTTAGAAGAAAAAGCTAGAAAAGTTGAGATTATCAACAAGTATTTAAAGAAGAAAAGAGATTTTGGAATGAGGTATGTGCTTATGTATTTTAGTTTGGAACTATTTGAATTTCTATGAATTTTATTGTTTGAAATGGTTGATTTGAGTTATCTTTAATGAGCTATTACTGAAAAGTATTTGATATAGACTCTTTTTATATCAAAGAAACTAGTTTTTATTCAATTTTTATCATATATTTGGATATATTGTGTTTAAATTATTGAGTGTGCGAAATACAGAATCTTGCTTGACACGGCCAGTGACACAGCCATGTCATTGGGTGTGTCAACGATGCTGTGTTTCAATGTTGATGACATGACCAGTAACACATCTATGTCATTATGCGTGTCATAGCTGTTGTGATAAAAGATAAATGACACGACCAGTAACACACCCATGTCGTTGGGCCTGTCATAGCATTGTGATGCAAGTTAAATGGCACGGCCAGTGCCACACCCGTGTCATTGGGCGTATCAAAGCTTCTGTAAGAATGGGCAAATAACACGGTCATTGACATGCCCATGTCATTGGACGTGTCACTTAAAGAAATTGTCTAAAATAACTTTTTCTTTATTTTTCATCTGTAATTCTAGCCGAAAAGAATATAAGTCCTCAAAGTGTAAAGGATTTTTGAAATAACCCTAACAAGTAGTGTAACAAATTTAATTTGAATAATATATGATAAATATGTGTGATACCAAGTGTTGATCAAAGAATTATTCCATTGAAGTGCTATACATAATTTAATGTTAATTAAAAACTACTGAATTGCCCAAATCATACTTATTTTAGATCTAGCTTGGGATTGAATGGCTATCCAAAGAAAGGATATCCAAAGTGATAGTGGGCACTCTGTACCATCAATGGACACTCTGTGTCACAATATTCAGTAGGCATTCGTGCCATAGTGAGCCATTGGCCAAATTTTATACAGTGGGCATTAAATTGCCAACAATGACCCGTTATCCAAATCTAAGATCTAAGTTCAGTGTGTATGGGCATAATTAAAGAAGTTATTTACATTGAAAATAATGTGTTATATGGTTATTGTTAAATTAACCGATTTTGAATTTAATTGTGATTAGTATTGCAAGTTTCAATGAATTTATTAATTTCTTTATTTAACATTCTAAAAGTAATAATTTCCATTGCTTCTAAATCATTTTATGTATGGTTCTCTTTCCTTTAAATTTTCTTGCATATTGTAAATACATAAGCACCACTAAGCTTTGTTTAGCGTGTTAGAATTATTTTCTGACACGCAGATCAAACAAGAAGAGTTGAGACTATGGAGTGAGAGATATATGTTCCTAGTCAACTACATCACAAAGGTTCAAAGAACAATATTGTAAATATTGTATTCTATATAGTTCACATGGCAATACTTTATAATTTTGTATGACAGTTGTATAAGTTTTAGAGTAGTTTGAGAATTATAATAATGTTTACAATGTAAGTTAATAATAGAAGTTTTTCATAAATTAAATAGATATATGTATATAATATAGACTTGGTCACAGTATTTCTTTTGAAAGTTTAATAACTGCATTAATATATAGTAGCATTTTGATTTTTTTTACTATGTTACGTATACAAGGCAAGTGTGAGTATTTAGGTGACACCACTTATGTAGTTAAGTCTATAGATTATGTACTGGGTGTTACATTTAGTGGTATCAGAGCAGGTTTAGGCAGTCTTAAGTTTGTGGGTTAAAAGAAAAGAGAAGTACAACTATCATTGCTATGTGAACTATATAATTGAATAAATGTTTGATGCAATTGATTTTTAATATTTAAAGGTATAAGATGGCCTCTGAATTCCATCAAGGTCTAGAGGAACAAGTTGCATCCTCACACAGTTAAGCTAGTATGGGGAATCAGTAGCCATCAGAACCTTCTGCGGAATAAATTCCCTTAGATCCTCAATTTGTGAGAAATATGGGGAAAGTTCTTAGGCAAATTGTAGGAGTTGCTCCTTCTACACAACCTCTGCCACTGGTGTCCCAAAGATCTCCATTGGAGAGAATTAGAAAATTGGGAGCATAAGATTTTAAAGCTCGTGATACTGATGAGTCTTCAGTAGTGGAGTATTGGTTCGAGAGGATTGTGAGAGTTTTTGATATTATGCATTGTACTAATGAGGAAAGATTAGAGTGTGCAGTTTTCTTGTTGTAGGAATAAGCTTATGGCTGGTGGGATACAAAGCAAAAAGGTGTACCCACAGGTAGACTCACTTGGGCATTTTTCCAAGAAGAATTTAAAAAGAATATATTAGTGAGATTTATTTAGAGGAGAAGCGTCGAGAGTTTTTGTATCTTAAGCAAAGGAAGTCATCTGTGTCTAAATATGAGAGGCAGTTTGTTTGCCTCAGCAAATATTTTTTAGAGTTAGTTGCATTTGGGGAAGAGAAGTGTAAGCGGTTTGAACAGGGTTTGAACAGTCAGATCTGGGTGTATTTAGTAGCGATGAGAATTAAAGAGTTTTCCACTCTTGTTAATACAACAGTTGCCATAGAAAATGAGATTAAACAAGAGCAGGGAAGAAGACAACAATCAAAGAAGGGATTATCTAGTGAACAATAACAAGGTGGCTAGAAAAGACAGAGAAATATTCAAGCCCAAACTTAGGGGTCTGGTAGAGGAAGTGGAGCTAGTTTTCAAAGGTCTAGAGGTGGTAGCTTTGGAGTAGCTATAGGCTCATCTTCAAGGGCTATTACTACACCTTGTCAATATTGGGTAAGGGCCATGCAAGTGAAGATTGCTGGTATCAAAAAGGGGCTTGTTTGAAATGTGGTTCTTTGGACCATAAAAGTATAGATTGTCCAACGATAAAAGAACTAGAAGTTATTAAAGGAAAAAGTTCTGTACATAGGTCTCAGTCAAGCCGTAGGATAGGTAGAGGTGGCCAACCCAGTGTTAGTCAGTAAAGAGGATCTAAAATGATAGATAGACCTCAATCTTGAGGAAGTGCTCTAGGTAGAACTTATGCCATGAAAGTTGTGAAAGACAAGGATGCTCCTGATGTTGTACTTAGTAAATTTTCTTTACTTGGTCTTGATGTGTATGCATTATTAGCTCCTGGTTCTACACATTCTTATATTTGTATAACTATAGCTTTAGGGAAGAGAATGCGTATTGATAAACTTGATTATGAGATAGAAGTTACTAATCCCTTAGGCCACAGTGTGAAGGTAAACAAAGTATATCAAAATTGTCCACTTAGAGTTCATAATGTAGAACTTCTTGCTAATTTGATTGAACTTTCATTCCATGACTTTGATGTAATCTTGGGAATGGATTGGTTGTCCCGACATCAAGCAATTATAGACTATTATAGTAAAGTTATGTCTTTTAAGATTTCAGGTCATGGTGAAATTGTAGTCCGAGGAGAAAAATAAATTTACCCTTCTAGTTTAATTTCTACAACTAAAGCTAGAAGGTTGATTAGGAAGAAGTGTGAGGCTTACCTTGCTTATGTTAATAATACATGACATTCAAGCAAGGCTTTGGGAGACATACCTACAGTGAGTGAGTTTTTGAATGTTTTTCTAGAGGAATTACCTGGAATACCACTAGAGAGGGAGGTAAATTTTGTTATTGATGTAGTTCCGGGTACAACACCAATTTCTATTCCACCTTATAGAATGGCACCTCCTAAATTAAAAGAGTTAAAAGTGCAACTTCAGGAATTACTTGATAAGGGCTTTATTAGACCTAGTGTATCACCCTGAGGTGCACCGATTTTATTTGTGAAGAAGAAGGATGGTACCTTAAGATTGTGTATAGATTATCGGCAGTTGAATAAAGTGACTAGTAAGAATAAGTACCCGTTACCTAGGATTAATGACTTGTTCGATCAGTTGAAAGGAGCGGGTGTTTTCTCTAAAATTGATCTTTAATCGGGTTATTATCATATGAAAATTAAAGAAGTATATATTCCGAAAATAACTTTCAGAACTCAATATGGACATTATGAATTTTTGGTTATTCCCTTTGGTTTAACTAATGCACCAGCAACTTTTATGGACTTAATGAATCGAGTCTTTAAACCTTATTTAGATCAGTTTGTAGTTGTTTTCATTGATGACATATTAGTTTATTCCAGAAATAAAGAGGAGCATGATAAGCATATTAGAATTATACTATAGACACTAAAGGAGAATCAATTGTATGCTAAACTGTCAAAATGTGATTTTTGGCTAATGGAAGTGGCATTTCTAAATAATGTTATATCAGCTAATGGTATTCATGTAGATCCTAGTAAAATTGAGACTATTTTGAATTGGCAGCCACCAAAGAATATAACAGAAGTTCAGAGTTTTCTTAGGTTAGCTTGTTACCGTAGAAGATTTGTACAAGGGTTTTCAAAGATAGCACTTCCTTTAACTAAGCTTCTTAGAAAACAAACTAAATTAGAGTGGAATACCCAGTGTCAAGCTAGTTTTGAACAAATGAAGGCTATGTTGATTGAAACGCCTGTATTGACACAACCGACTCCAGGTAAAGACTATGTTATTTATAGTGATGCTTCTCATCAAGGACTCGATTGTGTATTGATGCAAGAGGCTAAGGTAATTATTTATGATTCTAAGCAACTAAAATCTCATGAATTGAATTTCCCTACACATGATTTGGAGTTAGTTGTTATTGTATTTGCTCTTAAGATCTAGCAACATTACTTGTATGGTGAAAGGTGCTATATTTTCACTGACTATAAAAGTTTGAAATACTTGCCAACACAAAAAGAACTAAACTTAAGGCAGAGGAGGTGGATGGAATTGATCAAAGATTATGATTGTATCATCAACTATCATCCTGGGAAAACTAACGTGGTAGCCGATGCTTTAAGTCGAAAGACTTTAGCAGGTATGTTGTATATAAATATTATAATACTATATGTATATATAAATTAAATAAACTAAATGATATAATGTGTTATGTTAGTAGAATTTAGGGTTGAACCAACCATAAAGCAAAAAGTGATAGAAGCTCAGAAATAAAATCAAAAGTTGTTAAAAATTTTAAAACAAGTGCATAAAGGTGAAAAGCCAGATTATGTTTTGTTAGAATATGGTGGATTGTATTATAGAGGTCGATTGTGTGTACGTGATGCGAAGGAACTAAAGGAGAGTATTCTTGGTGAAGCACATAATACTACATATATTGTATATCCCAGAAGCAATAAAATGTATCAGAATTTGAAGCCTCATTATTGGTGGCCTAGTATAAAGAGAGATATTACTGAATATGTGACTCGGTGTTTAGTGTGTCAACAAGTCAAAGTAGAACATTAAGTTCCATCGGGTCTTTTGCAACCTATAACAATACCATGATGGAAGTGGGATAGAATCACCGTAGATTTTATGACTGGTCTTCCGAACACCCAAAAGAAGCATGATACAATTTGGGTAATTGTTGATCAATTAACCAAATCAGCTCATTTCCTTCTAATTTGAGTTGATTATTCAATGGATAGACTTGTTGAATTGTACATTGATGAGATAGTCAGGCTTCATGGAGTACCAATGTCTATTATTTTAGATCGAGACCCTTACTTTACTTCAAAATTTTGGGTACTCAACTTCATTTTAGTACTGCTTTTCATCCACAGACTGATGGTCAATCGGAAAGGGTGATACAAGTACTTGAAGATATGCTTAGAAGTTGTGTAATTGATTTTGAAGGTAGCTGAGATAGATATTTGCCTTTAGTAGAATTAGCATATAACAACAGTTATCAAATGAGTATTGGCATGGCACCATATGAAGCACTCTATGGAAGGAAGTGTAGAACTCCATTATGTTGGGTGGAATTGAATGAGAGCAAACTTGTGGGACCTGATCTCATAAGAAAAATTGAAGATAAAGTGAAACTTACAAAGGATTGATTACAAATTGCAATGGATAGATAGAAATCATATACAGATTTGAAACGGCGTGATATTGAATATAGTGTGGGAGGTAAGGTATTTTTGAAAGTATCACCGTGGAAGAAGGTACTTCGCTTTGGAAAGAAAGGTAAACTAAGTCATAGGTTTATTGGACTATATGAAATACTTGAACGTATAGGTCCAATAACTTATCAACTGGCTTTGCCTCCAGAACTGGCTAAGATTCATAATGTATTTCATGTGTCGATGCTTAGATGATATAGATCAGATCTTTCACACGTGATTCAAATAAGGTCCATTGAAATTCAGTCGTATTTGAATTATAAAGAATAACCAGTGGCTATCTTAGTTCTTGAAATAAATGAGTTGCGTAATAAGCGCATTCCTTTAGTGAAAGTGTTGTGGAGAAATCATTCGATAGAGGAAGCCACTTGGGAAAGCGAAGAGACGATGAGACAGCAATACCCTCAATTATTTCAAGTGTCTACAAAATGTAAATTTTGAGGATGAAATTTCTTTAGTGGGGGAGAATTATAATATTTAAAATTTTAAATACTAATCTTTTAATTTAATATTGATAATTGATAGTGAATAGTGATAAAAGTGGCATGGATAAGTAATATAAATAGTAAATCATAAAATTTACTGAAGAAAGTATTTATTTATATGATTTTACGAGACTAAAAATTGAATTAGAATCAAAGGTTAAGAGTGTGGATGCACCATAGTTAAAATGAGATTGGCTATACTAGATTAAACTATATATAGATATGTGGACAGGTGTGTGTATGTGTGGAAACTTCTTCTTCTTTCTTCTTTCATCTTCATCCACGTATATCATCACCTTCACCACCAAAACTCCTCCTTTCTTCCTTCTTTTCAAAAATTTAGCCAAAATCTAAGAGAAAATTGCATCTAGTTATAAGTTTTTAGAAGAATAAGCTAGAAATGTTGAGATTATCAATAAGTAGTTAAAGAAGAAAAGGGATTTTGGAAAGAGGTATGTGCTTATGTATTTTAATTTGCAACTATTTGAATTTCTATGAATTTTATTATTTGAAATGGTTGATTGAGTTATCTTTAATGAGTTATTACTGAAAAATATTTGATATAAAATCTTTCTATATATAAAGAAACTAGTTTTGATTCAATTTTTATCATTAATTTGGATATATTGTGTTTAAATTATTGAGTGTGCAAAATACAGAATTTTGCTTGACACGGCCATGTCACTAGGCGTGTTGACAATGTTGTGTTTCAATATTGATGACACGACCAGTAACACGCCTGTGTCATTGGGCGTATCATAGCTACTGTGATAAAAGATAAATGACATGACTAGTAACATGTCCGTGTCATTGGGCATGTCATAGCCACTATGATGCAAGTTAAATGACACGGCTAGTGCCACGCCCATGTCGTTGGGCATGTCAAAGCTTCTGTAAGAATGGGAAAATGACACGGTCATTGACACGCCCATGTTATTGGACGTGTCACTTGAAGAAATTGCCCAAAATAACTTTTTCTTTATTTTTTATCTGTAATTCCAATCGAAATGAATATAAGTCCTCAAAGTGTAAAGGATTTTTGAAATCAACCCTAATAAGTAGTGTAACAAATTTAATTTGAATATATGATAAATATGTGTGATACCAAGTGTTGATCAAAGAATTATTCCATTGAAGTGCTATATATAATTTAATATTAATTAAAAACTACTGAATTGCCCAAATCATACTCATTTTAGATCTAGCTTGGGATTGAATGGCTAGCCAAAGGGATGATATCCAAAGTGATAGTGGGCACTCTGTGCCATCAATGGACACTCTGTGGTGCCATATTCAGTGGGCATTCGTGCCATAGTGGGCCATTGGCCAAATTTTATACAGTGGGTATTAAATTGCCAACAGTGACCCGTTATCCAAATCTAAGATCTAAGTTCAGTGTGTGTGGGCATAATTAAAGAAGTTATTTACATTGAAAAAAATGTGTTATATGATTATTGTTAAATTAACCGATTTTGAATTTAATTGTGTTTAGTATTTCAAGTTTCAATGAGTTTATTAATTTCTTTATTTAACATTTTAAAAGTAATAATTTCCATTATTTTTAAATCATTTTATGTATGGTTCTCTTTCCTTTAAATTTTCTTGCATATTGTAAATACATAAGCACCAATAAGCTTTGCTTAACGTGTTATAATTATTTTTTGACGCACAGATCAAACAAGAAGAGTTGAGACTACGGAGTGAGAGATATACGTTCCTCGTCAACTGCATCACAAAGGTTCAAAGAACAATATTGTAAATATTGTATTCTGTATAGTTCACATGGCAATACTTTATAATTTTGTATGACAGATGTATAAGTTTGAGAGTAGTTTGAGAATTATAATAATGTTTACAATGTAAGTTAATAATAGGAGTTTTTCATAAATTAAACAGATATATGTATATAATATAGACTTGGTCACAATATTTCTTTTGAAAGTTTAATAACTGCGTTAACATATATATAAGCATTTTGATTTTATTTACTATGTTACGTATATAAAGAAAGTGTGAGTATTTAGGTGACACCACTTATGTAGTTAAATCTATAAACTATGTACCAGGTGTTACAATGGGCTCGCTACCTGGAGTAAAATTTCAAATTATGCCTACTTATTTCATTTGAATGAGAATCAGAAGTATAAGTACTTCGTGCCTTTAATTGCAAAAGACTTAATTAATTAATTGTAGTTGGTCTTATTATTGAATTGAAAAAAGAAAAAGTTAGGAGAAATACCTTTGGAGATCTCCTTCACTTGATGTAAGTCAAGAGTGCTTTACCACTTCGAAGCTCCACTTCACTTACTCTAGAATTAATTATGTAACTTAATAGAACAAAGGAATGAATAGATTGAATTTAATAAATAAATTTGATTGAGTGATTAATTAACTTTGGGAACTTTAGAATGATTTTGGTAGAATTTGGACTCCAAAAATAAGACCTTGTATTTAAAAAGGGACCCTATTTGTAGGGGTAAAGAAAATAGGGCTACAGAGGGCTTGGGGTCGCATGTGCATCGGCAAGGGACCCAGCCCTACCTACGACCCATTTTAAAAAATTTTTAATTTTTTTATCTTAAAATTCAAAAAATTAATTAACTTTTATAAAATTAATTTTTTAAACTTTTAAATATTCAATTTTAAATTAGGTGAAAATTTGAGGGTTCACAATGGTATTCAAAGTGTATCTCTGTCAAGTGCAACAAATTCATGGGAGTGATTGTCAACTCTCTACACTAAAAATGAAAAGTATTAGTGGTATCCCACCATCGCATAGCTTGTGCATATAATAAGACCTAGTTGTTGGAGTTGCAATTTAAGTGTAAGAAATCACGAAACTCAATGGCTCGATCCAAGCCAATTCTCGGTAGACTGATGAAGGTTAGTCATGTTTCCCCAACCACCTCTTAGTTTAATGCGAAGGGCCTATATGTATCAATTTTATGTCTCAAGAATAATCAATATGCATTAAATAAAGATTAAAAGTTATTCCTATGTATGTAGAGGCAAAATCATAATTTTGCCTCAAGTTAGTGCCTCCTTAATTAGAGTGGCTAGGGTCAGTAGTGGTGAATAGGCTCCTCATCCTTAGATAGCCAGCAGAAAGCAGAATATGTGGAGAATCCATCAATTTCTAGAGAGAGAAGCTTTGGAAGGGGGAGAGAGAGAGAGATGTTGGAAATGAGAGTTCTTTCCCCTTTATATATGGTGGCCTATACCCCTTATGCAAATGGTACAATGGCCGTTTCAACTCCAATTTTAGATCCATAAAAACTAGCAAGTTCATGACATCAGCCACATTAGCAATTTATAATTAGCTAACAAAATTTCAATATATTTACCAAAGAATTTTAGAATTTGCAGACTACAAATAAAAGAATATGACTAAATCTGATCAAACTCATCTAGTCACACATCAAGTAAGTTATTTGTATCGAGTCAAGCATAATCATGACTTCTTTTAACCATTTTGGTGACCAAACTGCTCGATTCACTACCATCACTTTAAGAGATTTCTCATTGCCCAAAGTGATAAGGGACAACTATGAACCCTTGATTTCTACATCCCATAGTGAATTTTATTCTATTATGATTCCAGTGCATTAAGAATCAAGCCAATCGAATGCTAGGCAATCCTAAAATAGAATTTAAAAGATCAACTACATGAAAAGCTAAGTCGCAGCAACTAGAGGGCCACCGATTGGCCCGCTAATCACCGAATGGTGACTAGTGATTGGCTAAGCCACCGATGAGCGCCTTGGCACTGGTGACTGTTAGACCCCAATCCTATCAGTGACATCTTAAACTTTATCCCTATAAATATTAAGGCTAGTTTCAATTAATCGAGCATATGTAGATGCTAGGGTGACTCCTACTATCCCCACACATATCTAACTTTTCAAACCCAATATGGGGTTTGAAATTTTTAGCTATCCGAGTCTTACCCCTTTCCTTTTTTGGTCTTACCAGATGGTGATTTCTTCATTCTCTAGATTTAGGTCCGTGTTCTCTAAGACTATGAGCCAAACAGTACCAAAGTCGTCATCATAATCATGGGGGGTAATGCAATGTTGTCACTCACAGACCATTTCCTATCTTTTTACCTTTCAATATTCTGAACCCTAAATTTTGCACCTAGAGAAAAAGGGACATGAATATGGACTCAATGCATTTCAAAGCACCCCATCAGAGGTTGGATGGGCCCAAAGGCAAAAATAGCATAAGGATGCACAGCAGGGCCAAGGGGCGACAATCCACACTTGGCACAGATGGTCATTCTAGGTGCGGTTGTCTGCACCAAGAACCAGAAGCCGAGCACAGCCAGGTGTGCCCAGCACTACTAGCCCCCATGCATTGTGCAACTAACCACATCTAGGGTGAAAATCTAACCCTAAATGTTGATTTTTGGGACATTCACTCCTATAAGTAGGGGGTCTTTTCTTCAAAAAAAATTAATGAATTTTTGGCAGAAAGTACACTCAAATTTATGCTTATATTTATTTCAAAAAATTAATTTAATCACTAAATAATTAATTTTTCTTTCTTCAATTCTTCATTAATTATTTCTTTCTTGCCTAAAAATCAAAAGCAGTGGAATTGCAAAGTAGAAAGTTGCTTTAGCTTTTTGTCAAGATAAGAAAGAAGAGGTCAACAAAAGTAAATCTCTCAACCCATCTTTTTCAAGTTTGGTAATATAACCAAATCTAAATAATTAACTCATACCCTTTACAATTAAAGGGGTGAACTACGAAGAGGCTCTGATTCCCATTTAAAAGGAATATGTATGCATGTTTGAAATTTTACTGCAAGCGGTGAGCCCATAAAATGCCACATAATTGGTTTTATTTTCTTCTCTTTTATTTCTTTAGTTTATTTTACTTGTTCTTTTACTTTCCATTTATTTTTCTTGCAATCTATTTTCGTTTAAATATTCTTTACTATTATGCTCATAAATTGTTTATTTGAAGATTTATATTTAGCCATGCCCAAAAGGGATGAGTTAATGCTCCTCTGTGCATGTTATTTTGGTGTTGTAATTAATTTTAGTTAGAAATTTATGCTTGACTTAGTACCCAAAAGGGCTAGAGTCAAAGCTCCCATGTGTATGTTATTTGAAGTTGTAATTTCTCTTTCTAGCTTATTAAATGGTTGTCATAATTATAACTTCTCATTCATAATTAATTGTCATTCATGCTTTTATTTTCATTCATGAAATCATATTTTCATAAAAAGCTAAAGTTTATTTAAAGGGAAATCTTGAAAAACTAGCCCGACGACTCATCGTAATTGGTTTCAAACTAGCACCTTTTGGGTATGAAAAACTAAACATTTTTCATGAAGTCAATTAAATGGTTTTTTCTTAAATTTTTCTAAGCTGAATAAATTAAAGTGGCAACTCTCTAATCAAACTTTCAAAACAAAGTCATCACCCTTCTTTTTAAAATAAAAGGAGAGTATTCTTTTGAAAATAAAAGAAATAAATATTTTCAAAATAAAAGATTAATTTTAAACTCATACTTATAGAGACCATACGTTGCTGTGTTTTGCGAGTTTAAACCCAAATGAGAATTTTGGGTCTATTTTATCAAACCAGACCGGTGATTAGGCAAGGCCTCACAAATATGTTAAATCATTCTCTTCATTCTAGGATTGCAAAGTTGATACCAAAAACACCATTAGAACTTTCATTCTTATGTTTGGATTATTGGTGACCTCCTCCTCTTCAATTTCCATGTGTGTCTTTCCCTTATCTTTCTTTCCTAATGAGTCATCAAATTACTTCTTACCATTTTGGAATATTTAGAATGAAGATTTAAGTGGATTTTTTGTTGCACATGTCAAATTTGGTTTTAAAAAATTTAGAAAGGCTTGAAAAAAATTTAGAGAATTTGAAAAGCTGTTATTTTTGGCTTTATGATTTTAATGCGTGTTCATTGCAATTTTGTAGCCCTTAGCGAGTAATGAGCATTACTTTTTCTACTCTCTAAATTTTAAAATTTTAGAGCTTATAAGGCAACAAACATAACCAAATAGTAATGAGTGTTACCAAGAGTTATGAGCATTATAAATTATTAAAAAGCATATTGTCCAAATCTAAAAATTTTAGCCTATTAGCAAGGAACATTATATGCCTATAATGAGCATTAGTTGAGCAAAGAATGAATTGAAAGAGAAATTGCAAAGTTTTGGAAGGATAATCTAACTTATCGTGTTCTATTCATATGATCATAATTTTCAACGATGTGGCAAAATATTGATGCAAATTTAAAATAAACTACTAATAACTTATAAAAAATCTATCATTTAGTTTGCAATTTGCACAAAAATATGAAAGATCAATATAACACATTCAACTAAGACATATTACGTGATATGTCTAATTTACATAAAGTTTTGGAGCGTTTATACTTGACTAGTATTGATCATATATACTCCTAGATCTCTCCAAATGTAGAAAAATGCTCCATTATCCAAGGGATTTATAAATATGTCCACTAATTGAAGATTGATGTAACACCCTTATACCCTAAATATATATAATACATATACTAAATATATGTAGAATACATATATTGGACATAAAAGTGCCATAATACCCCCTATTAATATTAAAAATAATTATAAATTTAAAAGAGAAAATCTCTGAAAAAAATTCTCCTGAGTTTTTTCCTGTAAATTGTCAAATCCCAAAATATAAACAACACAACCTACATAAAACAATACTCCCAAAGACATATATTTTATATAAAATCCATCATTTCTCCAAAATTATCACTTCATCAATTTACCTCCAAAAGTATCATAGTTAAAATACACTACCCTTCATAAGTACTTGTACATATATAATATCTCTCAAAACTAGTTTAATATATAAATGATTTTTTTTACTATACTACTTCTATCTCCTCTACCACTAGGCCTGGACACGATAGTCTCCAGCTGTCTAGCCTCTGGTGGCTCTAGGAAATCCCTAATATAATGATCATAGGATCCACACCTATAACAACCTCTGAAACTAACTCTCCAACAAATACCCCTATATACTCTATCACACTGGGTGCAAGTGGATGAAACGGATCTCCAAAAGGAAGGGTTAGGGCCACTAGCTACCGATGTTGTAGGCCCCTTCCTCTACTGAACAGGTATACTAGTCTGCTCCTAACTCTCACTAAAACTTCATGAAAGATCCTCTCGCCCCCTCTTGTGAGATGATGACTCTACCTCAGTTTGAGATCTCCCACTCTTAGTCTCTTCCAATCCTACTGCAGCTACAGCTTTTTGAGCCTTTTCTACACTCTGAATTACTGATATCAATCTGAAGAAAATCTCATACTGTACTGCTGCTACCCAACATTTGATAGATGGCCTCAACCCTTCCTCAAATCTCCTACACCTATCTATCTCATTTGTAACAATCCCTTTAGCATATTTACTCAACCTCGAGAACTCTTTCTCATATTCTGCCACAATCATCTCCTCCTGCTTCAAATTAAGGAACTTTCTCTTCTTTCCATCTGTATAATCTTAGGGCATATACTTCCTTCCAAACTCCACTAGAAAATCATCATATGTCAGTACTGACAGCCTATCCAACTAATGTGGAATTGTCTTCCACTAATCATAAGCATCCCCCTACAGAGAGACACAACATAATCAAACTTCTCTTCTATAATAGCCTCCAGCTGAACAAATACTTGCTCTACTTTATCCCGCCACTACTCTGCCCTAGCTGGATCTACAATACTCATAAAATCTATAATCCCATACTTCTTGAGTTTATCATATTTCCTACTCTAATACGGTACTGGAGCTTGACAGGATCCTTAAGCCATCTGCTAAACCCAAGCTGAAGGACCTTGTACCCCTAGTCTAGCTACCCCTAAAGTCTCTCCAGCATCTCCTATTCCAAATCCAACTTTACCATCACTCGAACTAACACTCTTCACACTATCCTCTTCCGACCTATGCATCCTAGACACCATTCCAATCTATATATGTCAAAACAAACAAATATTGCCACATCAGATACCAACTTAGGTGCCAATGCATATGCATGTATTATAACTCAAATTACAATTTAAAATTCTCCTTCATTTTCTTTTTAAATCCACCTTGGTCAAGAATTTTAAACACGGCTTTAATACCAAAATAAATATAACACCCTTATACCCTAAATATGTACAATACATATATCTCATATACATAAAATACACATATAGGATATAAAAGTGCCACAATAAATACCCATAGAAGCCCCCATTAATATTAAAAATAATTATAAATTTGTAAGAGAAAATCTCTGAAAAAAATTTGCCAAAGTTTTGTCTGAAATTTGTCAAATCTCAAAACACAAACAACACAAATTGCATAAAACAACACTCTCAAATACATATATTTTTTATAAAATCCATCATTTCTCAAAAATTATCACTTAATTAGTTTACCTCCAAAAGTTATAATACACTTCCCTTCATAAGTACTTGTACATATATAATATCTCCCAAAATTAGTTTAATATATAAATGTTTTTTTTTTCTTTACTATACAAAACCCAAATTACATAGTACATAAATTATACATGAATGCAACACCCCTCAAGTTGGTCTCGTGGCAAAATCCTACCTTTAAACTTAGTCTCAGGTCCTAGCCCTACTCTGGTCTATCAGAACTCTCTTATACTGTACTTCTATCACCTGCGTGATATATTTCAACTACTCTAAGCTCAAGAGCTTAGTGGTACATACTTTGATAGTAAAAGTAATATAAAATAATGCATTATGTATTTCTTTATGATGTAAGATATACTATGCCTCAATGCATACAAAAGTCACCAAAATTCCACAATCACATACATTGGCCCCAAAAATCCTTATACAATATTCAAGTTCTAAAAATATTGATTCAGTCTATCGAGACACCGGGGATCTAAGTGTCATATACCAGCCAAAAGTGCGTCCCTGTTGACACCAGTGTATCTAGCCCAAAGGCACAGTAATAACTGTGATACCATTGTGACTAGCCCTAAAGGCATATAAAAATATCACCATATATTAATGGCAGGCCAAACCGATGATAACAAATACAATTTTCTAGAATAAGATATTATAGAAGGTGAACATACATTCCACATACATTATCACTTTACCATAGTCATTTTATCAATTTTCATTCTCATCACATTTTTCATATCTTTTTCACAAGTTCCACACATTCCAATCATAAAAAACATTTCTCTTGACTACATTCACAATGTGGCGTAATATCACATTACAAATGCATAAAACACACTTTTCTCTAATTGTACATAACCATGTCATTAGCCATTCTACAATGACTTTATATATTACATTTCATGCATTTCACACACTTTTACTTAAAATAATACACTTCACATATGAAAATCAATTTTAAAGTAATAGAACATATTCATCAATTCACAATGTGTTATGCCAAAACCAATGCAATTAAAATAATAATTATCAAAGCATTTGTTAACCTCAAAACTTCAAAAACCAATACAATTTCTCTTCTCCAACCTTCACTTCTTCCAAACCCTAACCTTCCTCAATTAGGCAATTTTGGTTCTTTTACTCCTAAAACAAATAACAAGTTGAATTATTGGTTTAAAATCATTCACATACTAATTTTATACAAATTAATCATTAATTACTCAATTTCTAAACTATTTCCAGCAAAACCCTAATTTCTCCCCTTACTAACTTCTTCAAACTTCAACATAACCAACTCATTCATATCACCCAATCATAAATGTTAAGATTATTAGACAATCAAGCTCTATTTTTATCATTGACAATCAAATTGACAAAGAACTAATGATTTAAAATAAGTTTACTTTTGCAGAGTTAGATACCGAGTACTTTGTGAGATCGCCTGAATGAACCACCAAGCGACCGCACAAATACAGCACGAGCACAGAACTGAATTGACATTCAGACTTACAGAGCAAAGAACATAACTACCGAGCTAAAAGAGTTGAACTGTCGAGCTAAAAGAAGCTCGATGAACAATCGAGCTAAGCAAGTAGTACATCTCAGACGAGCCAACTATGGCAACTAAGCTAAGTCCACATTTTCCACATAAGAGTTTGTGTTGGCAGTGAGCAGTGAAGTCTGGACGCCCGGTAGGTGTGCGACCGTATGCGAGCACCGAGTGACCGCACCACATCAAGGAAAAAATTCATAAACTCACAGAAAGGATAGCAGTCTCAGTGAGCAGTGAAGTCAAGATGCCATAAATTAGTGCAACCGTCCAAGACACCCAAGTGACCGCCCTTAACAAAGACCTAAAAGTTAAAAAGTGATCGAAGAGATAGTGGTCTGCTCGCATGGCATTTCCTCAATGCTCAAAGGCACGTGCAATAGCCTAGAAGAACTGAGCGACCGCACCAGTATGGCATATTTGAATCTTAGCTCCAAATTCCTCAAACCAATGATAACCAAACACGTTGGTGAAGGAATTTGATTTCAACTGTAACTTTGTATCGAGCAACTGCACGCTGAGCCGAACGACAGCATGACACAAAAGTATGGGTAGCTAGATTCTGTTAGACAACGAGATCCGACCATTGGAACTAACCATTACGCAGAGCTTTCAAATCGAGTGATTGCCCCCAAGCCGAGCAACCGCACACCAAGCTCCAAACACATAATTAGTGGAAGATAAGCACTAAATATACGAGAACCACTCTAAATAACTAGTTTAAGCCAAATGGCTATAAATACCACATTAAACTTCATTTTTGTGGTTATAGAATACTTTGATTGATATTGTAATTTCATTGAACAACATTTTCATTCTCTTGTCTAAAGATCAAAAGATCAAACATCAAAAATCTTGGAGTATTGGGTATGAGCATTAAAAACCATTAAAAGTTTGAGTTTGAGCTTAGAAACACTTAGGTTGTGAGAGTGTGCCTGGAAAAACTCTTGTAAGGGTTGTGAGGATTGATCTCAAACTATTGTAATAGTTTAGTGTGTACTAGGAAAAACACCAAGTTAGAGTTAAGCTTGTAAAAACTCAAGACTAGTAGAATCTTAACAAGTTGTTAAGGAAGTGGATGTATGATTGAGGTAAATCCGAACCACTATAACTCTTTGTGTTTTTTCTACTCTACTCTTCTCTACTCCATCTTCATCTACATCTTCTTTATCTCTTGCTTTTGAATTTTAAATTTACCATCATTCTTCATATCAACCAATTCACCCACCCCCCTTCCTTCTTGGTTGCTAGTTTGGGATAATAATTGGTATCTGAGCTAGTAAATTTCTTCAAACTTAATTGTGAAATTTGATCCAAAATGGCAACCATTCCACCAACAAACACTTCTACACATGGAAACTTAAATTCATTTCTTAGACCCTATTTCGATAGAACGGATTATTCTTATTAGAAACACAAGATTTTTTTATTCCTAGATAGTGAAGGAATGAGCTTTGGAATTTTATTGAAAATGATTGGAAATCTCCTACTCATGAAGTTGATGGTGTCCAAGTTCCTCTTCCTAAATCACAAAGGTCAAATTCCAATGTGAGAGATCGGTTCAAGAATAATAGGGCTTCCTCCATCTTGATGAATTCAATATCAAGAGAAGAAGGTGAGAGAGTCCAACATCTCACTTGTGCACATTGTATTTGAAAAACTCTTAAGAACTATCATGAGGGTGCTACCCAAGTGAGGCTCTCCAAGAAGCAAATTTATGTACATGAGTATGAGCTATTCAAGATGAAGCCCAACGAAAATGTCACTGACATGACAAATCACTTGCTTGCCATTGTCAACGAATTAAAAAAAAATATGGCAAGATATATGATCAAGATGATGTTAATAGCAAATTATTGAGAACACTTAAAGCAAAGAAGAACTTTAGGTCTAAAGTTTTTTCAATTCAAGGAGCTCACGACCTTAGCTCTTTGAGAACCGATGAACTAGTCGGAAACCTACTCACCTTCGAATTGCACACTGAAAGAGAAGAAGAGCAAGGTGAAAAGGATAAGAGGGAAGTAATAGCTCTTAAAGCCATCAAAGAAGTTGAGAGCTCAAATGATGAAGATAGTGAAGATGAAGAAAAATTGGCTATGCTATCCAAAAGGATAAGTGATTGGAAGAGAAAGAGAAGACTATAAGCTAAAAAAGATACATTTCCTAAATCCTCCTTCAAAGATAAAGATAAAAAGAATGAAGTAAAATGTTATAAATGTGGTAAATCTAGTCACATCAAATCGGATTGCTTCAAATTGAAAAGCAAAAAGAAGTGGGATAAGGAAAAGAGGAGATCACTCAAAGCTATATGGGATGATGATTCCTCAAGTGAAGAAGAAGAGGAAGAAATTGCAAATCTATGTCTCATCGCTATTGAAGATGATAATAACTCTGATGAGGTATGCCTAAAATCCACTATCAATGAAAATGTTTGGCTTGTGGATAGTGGATGCTTAAGGTATATGGCAGGAAATTGAAAGCCTTTTACAACGCTCACTTACAAGCGTGGAGGTAATATAACTTTTGGTAATAATGCTAAAGGTAAAATCATCAGTATTGGTTCCATTGGCATGCTTGGTAAGAATATAATTGAGAATGCTTGGCTTGTTGATGGATTAAAACATAATTTGCTTAGTGTAAATCAATTATGTGATAAAGGTTATGATGTAAGTTTTGACTGATGGAGGTCGAAGCCACCAAAAATAAAAACCTGCTCTCCAAAACAAAACAACACAAAAATATTGTAAATAGGATGAGAAGGGTCGAACCCTAGGGACTAGCCTTGCCCAAGGCTAACCAGACGTGCTACCTGCTGTGAGTGAAAATTAAAAATAAAATGGGGGAAATAGCTTAGGTAAAAAGGAACGAAATTAAATAGCAAGATTAATTAAGAAATAAATTAAAACAGTAGAAAATAATTAAAACTTAAAACCAATGGAAGTGAACTCAATCAAGGACGATTCGTGGTATGAAGTTCTCACGGATTGATCACGGGCTAAAAATAATCTTTTTAATTCATATTCACAGACAAGTTATAGCCTTCAAGCTAGCGTCTCCGACCAATCTTTCCGTTCTGAATAGGTTAAGCAAGACATAGCGCTATGAATAACTCCTAACCAATAAACAACCCTAATACTAGCGACAAGATTTAATTTATTGATTGCAATGAACACTAGAAAGACCTTGCCCTAACCAACAAACCTACTAGCGAGATTCATTTAGATTAGATCATACAATTGCTTAATATAACCCAAAAGCCCATCACAATCAAGTTATACCAATTGCCACTTGTATCAACTCGAATAAACAATTACGGATTTAATCTCATTGATTAGCTATATGTATCTTATCAATTAATCAATTGGCCAGATCAATCAACTAATAAAAATACATTAAGGATGGATTTTCCCAATAAGCCATAGTAAAAGTATGAATGCAAAAGAATCAAAAAGAATAATTAGGCACAATCAAACCTCACAATCTTAAGAACTTCAACCTTGAATTAATCCTTGACTGAAATAAAGAGTTTAGCCACGCATGGCCATGGAAGAACAACAAAAATTCTGTAAAAGATAATGTAAATTCGGAATAATCAAAGAGGAGGTAAAAAGTGTCCTCTCAAAACCCTAAAAATAACTTAAATACTTAATAAAGAGTGGGGCCATCCTAATATAATAAAAAGGCCCACTAAAAACTACTTAAATCCTATTACAAGTCGGTTTAGAAGTCCTCAAATACCACTAAAAAGCGTGGGCCCGTCACTTAATTAAATCAGCCCGTTCAGGTCTGCCTGGCCTTTAGCCTTGGGCAAGGTTAAGGCCTCTGCTGCCAATCTGACAATCTGTCATAAAGAAAATTCAGCTTCATGTCCTTTGCTCCAATACTTCCAATCCAGCTCCAAATAAGCCTCTTTATTGCAAATCCACCGTTCCTGTCCAGAATAATAAAAACCAAGTAAAAGCTCTTATTTTCAATGTGAATAACATCAATTAAGCACAAAAACAAAGTAATAAACATGTTGGATTTGCAACCTATCAAATATCCCCACACTTATCCCATGCTTGTCCTCAAGCATGACTCAAAACTCAAAATCAATCTATATAGGAGACCACATACTTCACCCAAGAACCCAATCAAACACACACATGTTCCCCAAACAACTCAACGTCGCAATTAAGAATCCAACCATCAACATCATTCCATCATTATGAACTCAATTGAAAAAGGTTACACTAAAAATTCTTAAAAACACGCACGCACACATTCGAAGTTTGAATCAACAAGTGTTTTATCGAGCAAGTAACAAAACATATAAAAACATTTTCATAGCTTCATTAAAACAGAATTAACGAGCAACCATAGGCTCCCCTCTAAACTCCCTCTCCACTAATGTAGGTCAAGTCTCAACAAAAGATCATTAGGTCTTTACATGGGTTAGGCTAGGTGATAGTTACAAAAGATAGGATAATGTAAGGCTAAGAATAACAAGAAAATAAGTCTTTTACAATTAATTTCAAAAGAACAATGCACGAACTAACTAATGGCTACAAATGCGACTTAAACCAGAGAAAAGCTTAAACTAGAGAAAAACTAAAACTGAAATTGAATACACTTTTTTTTTCTTTTTTCTTTCTTTTCTGTTTTTTTTTTTCATTTTTCTCTTCTCTCTTTTTTTTTTAAGAACTTCTAAAACATAACTAAAGTACTTACAACCAACTTAAACCCAACAAACTTTAAACACATAAGCCACAAGGACCACTTATTTCCACAAACTAAACAAAGTCAATGACATTAAGCAAAAATGCAATTGCACCAATTCTTAATAACTTACACATGTGCATGCTTTACAATGACTAAGAAGACTATTTTCTTGTTCAAGGGTGGTAGGCAAAGGGCTTTTTAGTGTATATGGCTATATTGTAGGCTAAGAAAAGAAATTAGAGTACGCATTTAGCATACTTCGTAGGCGGAAAAACGTAAAAGGAATGATGAATCGACCAAAAGAACGCCTAAATCATCTCAAAAGTCGAGACTCGCCTAGGATTTCGCCTCAAGGGAGCGTAGAAAAGAGTTCTAGTGTTCGGAAGCTATCCTAAATTTTGGCTTTGGAAATTGCTCTCAAAAACACTTATCGAAAGAAACTAAGTTTTGCAATATGAAACTTTTAGAATTCAAAGTGTAACAGCTTGCAATCAAGATTCACAAGTGCAGTGATGGTCAATCTCAAGCTAAAGTTCTCGCTTACTAGTTTTGTCATCCAAAGTTCTCACATGCATTCAACCGAGTTATAAAAGCAAAGTACTCCTCTCTAGAATTTCCTAAAAGTTTCAAGTCATGTTTAAAAACATAAACAGCCCAATGAGTAATCCCAAAATCAGTTTAATACATCAAAATTGCAAAAATTTACTCGAAATGTCATGGGATAAGTGTCTAATCTTCCTAACTCAAAAGTCACATTTTCAAAAGTCAAGTCTCAAACCAGAAATTAAGCATATGGCAGCAGCTATTAATCAACAGAAAGCTCAAAATTTCAGCACTATAACATCAAAATTCTAGCTATCTCAATCACATAAATCAGTCCCAAAAATTGCAGCAAAAACATTCTCATATCAAATCCCCTCCCCACACTTATTTCACACATTGTCCTCAATGTGGACAAATCATAATCAACCACAAGAAGAGGATATCTAGCAAATAAAATTAAAAGAGAGTGGAGGTGTAGAGATACTGCCCTGTTATTGCCGAACAATTGCTTGTCAAACCTCAGTGATAAGTTAGTTTTGAACCAAGTGATTTACCAAAGTCACAACTTACCTGCAAGAAACTCAAGCACCAAACGCAAACCAAAACGAACAAGCAAACAAGCAATTGACTAAACAGGTAAGCTCAAAATTATAATCAAAATTTGGTCAACACTTGTTACTTGACTAAGCCTAAACTAAGTCTTAAAGCATTTAGGTAAACAACCAATTAATGCTCACAATAGCATGACTTCCAAAGAGATTCAGCCAATTAAATTCTAGCAATTAACTCTCCAACAACAGTAATGCATTATTGAAAAAGTGCATATTAGAGCAGAATTTAGGTCCTCTTCTAATGCAGATAATCACAGTAAAAAAAAACACACAGCACTACAATAAATTAGAAGCAAAAATGCAACTGAATTTCTCACAAAAGTAATTTTAATTTTAGTTCAGAAATTCTGTTCAGTACCTATCTCAAGAGGATGAAAATTACAAACTTAGGCATCCAAAACTATGAACCCAACAACCCATCACACACCCTTCAGTTGTTTAAGCATATACTAAACATTCAATCAGAACTCAAATTCATTATCTGGAATTGCTGTTTCGATATCAGAAAAGGAAAGTTAATATGTGATCTTACGAAACTCAAATTGTTAAAGGGATTGCTCACCCAATTGAAAATCCCCACACTTAGAAGAAAACCCCCAAAATGAAAAATTGAAAAAGATTGAAAACCCCCAAGATTAATATTTGGTGGCTGTCGAAAGTGAGGGCTTGAGATGCTGGAGTTTCAAAATTGTTGGGGCTGCTGGTTTTCGAAATTGTTGGGGCTGCTATTTTTTCGAATAGAGAGAGGGAGAGATATGCTGGATTTTCGAATAGAGAGAGAGATAGATGCTGGGTTTTCGGAAATTGAAAGGGAAAAGGGCTGCTGGGTTTTCGAAATTGTTGGGGCTGCTGTTTTTTTTTTTTTTGGTTTGTTGGGGCTGCTGGATGGGGAAGAGAAGATGGTGGCTGGTGGAGACCTTTGAACGAGAGAGAGAAATGAATTAAATATCTGCTGTAAAATAAATAAACAAATAAATAAATAAAATCAAATTTGTGCTTAAATTTCACACATGGGTGTGAAATCCACTGCTCAACACAGAAATTCTAAGATTTTTCACACATGGGTGTGAAATTCTCTGCTCACTCATTCAATTTCACACATGGTCACAAATTAACACTTCATTATTATTTTTTTTTTTTGAAATAAAAATTGAAATTAAAACTAAGAATTGAAACTCATTAGGCTTGGGTTGCCTCCCAAGAAGCGCCCTTGTTTAACGTCTTAGGCTAGACGTTCCCGAATTTTCAACCGAATTCGGTGGAGCTTCCAAATGCAACATTCTTCGCCCATTCAAAATTATCCTTGTACTCATTTAGCACTTGAATCAGCTCCTTTTCTTGCTCATTGCTTAGCTCTTTGGAGACAATTAATGAAATTGGATCTCCATCACCTAAAAACACATACTTCAAATGGCTCGGCAATGGTTTTAGTCCCAACTTTAGCGCCTTTTCCAGCTCAATATCCTGCAACTTTTCATCAATCAAAACCTTCTCTTTAAACTTGTTAGTGCATTCATTATCAAAATTCCTAGAATGAACTACAGTAAGCTCACCATCATCATTAAATTGAGAAGACTTTTGACTTTTAGGATCAAAATTAGTCACGCCACTAACATTAGAAACAATATTGGCATATTTGACTTCACTATACATGCTAAATTTGACAACTTCTCCATCCAGCTCCATGGTAAGAATACCATCAAAAACATCAATTTTAGTCCTAGCTGTCCTAAGAAAAGGTCTTCCTAAAATGATTTCACTAGAATTTGGGGATTTAGCATCCTCCATATCAACCATATAGAAATCAGCAGGAAAAATTAAATCATTAAGTTTCACTAACACATCCTCTAGCACCCCTTCTGGATAGATTACAGACTTATCCGCCAATTCAATGCAAATACTAGTTTTCTTTAAAGCACCTATATTCAAAGAAGAGAAAATAGACAATGGCATAACATTAATTGAAGTGCCTAAATCACACATAGCTTTTTTAATTTGTACATTGCCTATTCTACAAGGGATAGAAAACATACCTTCATCCTTGCATTTTGGGGGAAGTTTTCTTTGCAAAATAGCGGAGACATTCTCCCCCAAACTTACCTTCTCAACCTCAGCTTGCCTCTTCTTACTTACACAAAATTCCTTCAAAATCTTTGCATATCAAGGTATTTGCTTAATTAAATCGAGCAAAGGAATATTTACCTCAACCTTGCAAAAGATGTCAAGGATATCTTTCTCTTCTTTCTCCCTCTTGCATTGCCTCAACCTTTCGGGAAAGGGAGGCGGTATAACAAACGTCTCGGGCTGCCGCTTTTCAACTTGCTTGGGAACCTCCTTTTGCTGAATTTCTACCTCTTTTTCAGCTTCTTTCTTCGACCTACTGCTGTCTTTCTTCAGGGCTGTTGTATTTAGCTCTTTTCCACTACGTAAAGTGATGGCACTTACGTTCTCTCTTGGGTTGACAACAGTTTGAGATGGTAGCTTCCCTTATGTCTCCAATCTACTCAAAGAGGAGGCTAGCTGGCTTATTTGAGTTTCCATATTCTGCATATTTTTCTTTGTTTCTTGCTGAAATTCTTGTTGGGAAGTGGCAAGTGACCTAACTATATCTTCCAATGGTATTTTTGAAGATGAAACGTGTTGTTAAGGTGGTTGAGCTTGTGGGAACCCTCTGTATTGTTGGAAATTCTGGTTTTTGGGTCCATATCTGAAATTGGGATGATTTCTCCAAGAATCATTGTAGGTGTTACCCATCGGTCTCTGGGGTTGTCTGGAATAACCCCCCATAGCATTCACTTGCTTTTGATCATCTTGCCATGACAAACACGCCTCAGTCTAATGGTCGTAAGCCATACATACTTGACAAGGGGCTATTCTCTTTCCTTGACTTGCAGCCATAGATTTAACCAAAGAAGTTAGTTCATTTATTTTAGACTCAAGTGAAATATCACTTACCTGATATATCATCCTTGAAGGCTCTTCTTGGCCAAATTGTTGTGAATTGGCTGCCATGGTTGATATAATCTCTCTTGCTTCGGCTGGGGTTTTATTAACAAGTGCTCCTCCACTAGCTGCATCAACCATTTTTCTCTCCATGTCTTGCATTCCTTCATAAAAGTATTGAACTAAGGATTGGTCAGTCATTCCATATTGGGGGCAAGCTGCACATAGTTTCTTGAATCTCTCCTAATAATCATAGAGACTCTCTCCAGCTTTTTGCTTGATTCCACAAATCTCTCTACGGATGACTGCTGCTCTAGAAGAGGGAAAGTACTTGTCTAGGAAGGCTCAGGCCATAGCTTGCCATGTGGTGATGGAATCGGGCGGCAAATTAAGCAACCATTCTTTAGCGGCATCCTTCAAAGTGAATGGGAATGCTCTCAACTTCACATGCTCCTCCGCTACACCATGTGGTTTCATGCTTGAGCACACACCATGGAATTCTTTCAAGTGGTGGTGTGGGTTTTCATTTTTCATCCCATGGAAGGTAGGGAGCTGGTGGATTAAGCCGGACTTCAACTCAAACGGCACCTCTAAATTCGGGTAAGTTATGCACAAAGGCTGCTGCTCCACAGGGGCTGCTTGCAGCTCTCTAACAGTCTGATTATCAGCCATCTGTTCCTCTCTTTTAGATTCTGTTGAGGTTTCTTCTAATTCAGGATCAAATTCAGTTGAAGATTCAACTAAATCAGTAATTATAATTTCTGGTTCAGTTGAGAAGCAGTTGCAGCCCTTTTTTGTAGCCTGGTTTCCTTCGTCAATGTACCGGCTATCTTTTCTATCTCAGGATCAAATTCCAATTGCAAATTTTCAGATCTGGTCATTCAAAGAAGCAAATACAGTAATGTAAACTAGTCCCCGATAGCGGCGCCAAAATTTGATGGGGGTCTAAGCCACCAAAAATAAAAACCTGCTCTCCAAAACAAAACAACACAAAAATATTGTAAATAGGATGAGAAGGGTCGAACCCTAGGGACTAGCCTTGCCCAAGGCTAACCAGACGTGCTACCTGCTGTGAGTGAAAATTAAAAATAAAATGGGGAAAATAGCTTAGGTAAAAAGGAACGAAATTAAATAGCAAGATTAATTAAGAAATAAATTAAAACAGTAGAAAATAATTAAAACTTAAAACCAATGGAAGTGAACTCAGTCAAGGATGATTCGCGGTATGAAGTTCTCACGGATTGATCACAGGCTAAAAATAATCTTTTTAATTCATATTCACAGACAAGTTATAGCCTTCAAGCTAGCGTCTCCGACCAATCTTTCCGTTCTGAATAGGTTAAGCAAGACATAGCGCTATGAATAACCCCTAACCAATAAACAACCCTAATACTAGCGACAGGATTTAATTTATTGATTGTAATGAACACTAGATAGACCTTGCCCTAACCAACAAACCTACTAGCGAGATTCATTTAGATTAGATCATACAATTGCTTAATATAACCCAAAAGCCCATCACAATCAAGTTATACCAATTGCCACTTGTATCAACTCGAATAAACAATTATGGATTTAATCTCATTGATTAGCTATATGTATCCTATCAATTAATCAATTGGCCAGATCAATCAACTAATAAAAATACATTAAGGATGGATTTTCCCAATAAGCCACAGTAAAAGTATGAATGCAAAAGAATCAAAAAGAATAATTAGGCACAATCAAACCTCACAATCTTAAGAACTTCAACCTTGAATTAATCCTTGACTGAAATAAAGAGTTTAGCCACGCATGGCCATGGAAGAACAACAAAATTCTGTAAAAGATAATGTAAATTCGGAATAATCAAAGAGGAGGTAAAAAGTGTCCTCTCAAAACCCTAAAAATAACTTAAATACTTAATAAAGAGTGGGGCCATCCTAAATGGAGATAAACAAAACTTCTTATGAGCTATGAAATGGAAGAATATCCAAAATTTCATACCTTAGAGTATTTGGATGCAAATGCTTTATATTGAATACCAAGGACAATCTTGAAAAATTCTTATCCAAATAGGATGAAGGAATATTTTTAGGATATTCATCATCTAGCAAAGCATATAGAGTATTTAATAAGAGAACACTAGTAGTTAAAGAATCAATGCATGCTATTTTTGATGAATCCTCTAAACTTGATCAAAGGAAAGGTAGTGTTCTTGATGATTTTGTAGGTACATTCGAACAACAAGAAACAATCAATGTTCCAAAGAACAATTATGATGAACAAGAAGACGAGTCTTAAGAGCTATCCAAAGATTGGCATTACAAGAAGGATCATCCAATCATTGGTGACACCTCAAAGGGAGTAACTACTAAATCTCAACTTAAATACTTAGATTCTAATATTACTTTTGTTTCTCAAATTGAGCCAAGGACCATTGAGGAGGCTCTTAGTGATGAGTGTTGGGTGATTTCTATGCAAGATGAACTTAACCAATTTGAGAGAAAAAAAAGTATGGGAACTTGTTCCTGAACCTAAAGATCATCCAATTATAGGATGTAAATGGGTATAAAGGAATAAGCTTGATGAAAATGGTCTCATTACTAGAAACAAAGCTAGATTGGTAGCTAAAGGCTATAACCGAGAGGAAGGCATTGACTATGAGACATTTACTACCATTGCTAGAATAGAAGCCATTAGAATATTGCTTGCATTTGCATGTCACATGAATTTCAAACTTTTTCAAATGGATGTTAAAAGTGCATTTCTAAATGGGTTTATAAATGAGGAAGTTTATGTTGAACAACCTCCCGGTTTTGAAAATTATAAATTTCCAAATAATATTTTCAAACTTACCAAAGTAATATATGGATTGAAATAAGCTCCAAGAGCTTGGTATGATAGACTTAGTGCATACTTGCTTGAAAATGGATTTTCAAAAGGCAAAGTTGACATAACTCTTTTTGTTAAAAAGAAAATGCATAACATTTTGATTGTGCAAATTTACGTTGATGACATTATATTTGGTGCTACTAATGAATCTTTGTATAAGGAATTTACTTCATGTATGACTAGAAAATTTGAGATGAGCATGATGGGTAAACTCAAATTCTTCCTTGGACTACAAATCAAACAATGCAAGGATGGGATCTTCATCAACCAATCCAAGTACACAAAGGAACTTCTAAAGAAGTTTGGAATGGACGGTTGCAAATCAAGTAAAACTCGTATGAGCACATCCATGAAACTTGAAAAAGATGAAAGTAGTAAGGCAGTGGATGAGAAGAAATATCGAGGTTTTATCAAATCACTACTTTATTTAACTGCTTTTAGACTGGATATAATGCATAGTGCATGTTTGTGAGCTAGAATTTAATTTTTTCCTAGGGAATCACATTTAAATGCAACTAAAAGAATTTTAAAATACTTGAGTGGTACATTGCATTTAGGTCTATGGTATCCTAGAAACACATCATTTCACATATTAGGCTTTTGCAATGCGGATTATGCCGGTAGCCTACTAGATAGAAAAAGCACCACTGGAGCATTTCATTTTCTTAGTGAATGCTTAGTTTCTTAGTTTAGCAAGAAACAAGTATAGGTTGCTTTATTGTTGCGCTCGAATTAAGTACTACTACAAGCGTCACTCGCAAGTATACGAGGTAGCTGTAGCAAAGGTGATCGCCCCAAGTTCGTTTTCGCAAGAAGGTGTGGTTCGTAATAGCTTGATTGACAAGTATTTAAATGCGGAAGTTTGTTGTGTTGGAATGGTGCGAGAATGATTTAAACCTAAGATTAAGGAGTGTAGGATTGATTTGTGTGATGGGTGTACAAGATCAAATCGATTCTTGGGAAGGTTCCTAGGGGTATAGGTCCATTTAATCAAAGCTCAATTCTCAATTATCCATTAACATAACCTTGTAATTAATTTGTTCCTTAAGGTTAATTAGTCAATTACCAATCCATTAGTTCTCACATTCATGAATTAACAATGACCAATTCTTTTACATTACCAAATTAATGAAACCCTAGAACTTATATTTCTAATTCATTCATAGGGTGGTCGATTATATAGTTCTGATATCAGATTTCACCTCTCAGTCCATCATCCAATATTCAAAGATTAATAGGTAGCTAATCTATCAACCTAGCATTTAATACAATACAATCAACCAACAACAAGGTACATCAATGGAAATATCAAATCAAAGCATTCAATCAAATATACTACAAACCCTAGGCATGGGTATTTAGCTCAACATCATCAATTTAAAACATTCATTCAACTCAATATAAAACAAATACAAATTGTCCATTGCAATATCAATTCTCTTAATACAACAATAACAATAAGAAATGAATTAAAAGAGAGAATAGAAAAACCCCTTGTGAAGATGCCAAGAGTAGGATTACTAGTCTTCCTCCTAGCTCCACTTTGATGCATGATGAAGAACTCAAGCCCTCTTCAATGGTTGATTCCCCTTTGCAATATGGAATGGAACTTTCTCAAGTCACCTAGCCTTTCAATGATTATGCCTTTGGAAGATGGAATGGAGCTTTCTCAAGTCACCAATCCTTCAATTAAGCTTCTTCAACCTTCAAGAGCTTGTTTAACCCAATTTATCCCAAAGAACCTCAAAGATCTTATCAATGGAAGATGAAGAAGATGAAGATGGAGGATGAAGATGAAGGGACAAGGAGAGTGTCACTCTCTTTTCTTTTCTTTTCTCTCTCTCTCAAAACCCTAGTCGTCTCCTCCTCCTCTTTTCTTTCTTTCGAGTAAAAGAATTTATATAAATTAAGGGTGAGACGGCCAAGCTTGATTTGGCTTGGCCGTGTCTCTCATTTTTCTTTGGGACACGGCCAACCTTGCTGGTTGTGTCCTTCACTGCCTTCTTCTTTCTTTCTTTCTTTTCTTTGTTCTTCAAGGAGTGACACGGCCAAGCTCTTGGCCGTGTCATGTGACATGGCCACTGGCTTGGCCATGTCACTTGGGTGTGTCACTTTTTGCTTCTTTTCTTTCATTCTTTACTTGCTCCAAGTGTTCTTTGGCACGAAATGGGACACAGCCAAGCATGTGACACTGCCAGTGGCTTGGCCGTGTCATTGAGTGTGTCTTCTTCTGTTTTTCTCCTTGCTCTTCTTTGTTCTTTGGAGATGAGAGTGACACGGCCAAGCTTGTTGGCCGTGTCACTTGCTGAAATTTCTTTCCTTTGAGGTGACACGGCCAAGCTTCATTTGGCTTGGCCATGTCATGCTTGATTCATGCTCTTCTTTCTTTGTTTTGATCTTCCAATGGTGTTTTTGTACTTAAACCTAAAACAAACACTTTAAACAAACTTAAAACAAAAATCAATCAAAACATTAACTAAAAACACATAAAAATCATACTAAAAACAAGTACAAAAAGGATCTAAACAACTACCCCACACTTAATTCCTTGCTTGTCCCCAAGCAAGGCTAAAATCAAAACACACTAACAAGATAATTTTGCTAAGTTCAAGAGTTATAAAGATGTATCAAGACTTCCCTATCCCTAAATCCGCAATCAATATCGAATCAAACAAAATCGACACCAATGCAATTACGTGGCTTTCCATGCATAACCAATGTTGTCAGTCCCTCACCAACTCTTATAAGTGTTTGATCATGGTGGTGTTTACACTCATAACAATCAATGAAAGATTATTACCATAAGCTTGCTTATCAATCAAATCTCCACCATAAAATAACAATCCAGCATCAATCAAAAGGTCTTTATTGGGTTGTAATGGGGCTAAGGTAAAGGTATGATATTTAGGAAATGTGAGCTTGATCATTAAGTTCAAGAGCACTTTGAGAATGAAGTACCCGATCATATACATAACCCAACAATCCCAAAACACATTCCTCTCATCTACCCCTTGACATTAAAGAGCTTTTCAAGGGAACTCACTTATTAAATCTTGTAATGATACATTCCAACCCTTTCAACGAGAATAACAATTATTCTTATTATTATATATATATTTTTTTCTTTTTCTCTTTTTTTTATTTTGCTTTGCAATCTTAAACCTACTAAATTTAACCCCACACTTAATTCAACACAACACTCGGTCATAAACGCTCTTAAAATGCTCTTGACCCAATGAAAGGGTAAGAGTTAAACAACAAGGTTCAAGCTAATGCTGTTGTGAAAAAGAAAGAAAAGGAAAAATAAAATAAGCTCAAAATTGGCTAACTAAGGTTGAATATAGGGTTGGTCTTTTTAAGCCAAAGTGGGTTCACCTAATTGCCTTAATCATTTTGATGCCAAATTGAAATTTTTATGTAGTCTTAAAAAGCATTTCAAAGCAAGTTCTAGCAAATCATCAATCAAAGATGTTTACCCACAAAAAGAATAATATGTTGATGGCTCAATTTCTCACTAGGTTAATGGCAATGCAAAGAAAAACCAACAAAATTGACAATAAGCACCAATTCTACTCAATTCTCAAATTCATGCTTCAAAATTTCAAAGGTCATCTATTAACAATTTATAACAATTGAACTTTCCAAAACTCATTTATTCAAAGAAAAACATTACTAAACTTAAAAAGTAAAAACACAAAATGCACCCCACACTTAAAGATTCACATTGTCCTCAATGTGAGCATGCATAGACTAAAAGAGAGTTTAGATGATACCTGATTTCCATCGTTCCCATATAAGATGTGTAGGGCTCCTTCCACCCATAATGCAATTGGAGCCCATGACTGAGAGGATGAATAACATGCAACTCTGAAATGTGCCCAATTTATTGAAAAGCCTAGGTAGCATCCTTAGAAGAGAAATTGTCCAAAAAGAACATGTGAGGGTTGTCTTAGCTTGATCCTCTAATGCTATAGGGACGTGGTAAGAATCTTTTTCAGTTTGCAACATGGTTATATATGATTTTTGCTCGTTCTCACCACCAAGAGGTGGAGAGATGATAATTTGTTGCATATTGTACTCCCCAACCAAAACATCGTTCGAAATTCTTGGGGTCTTTTTAAGTTCAACCAAGTTTGGTTGAATCACTTTTTCATCCTCTTTAGCAATTTGAAGCTCCCTCTCATCAATCTCATCATTTAATAGCAAATCGCTCTCCTCAATTTCAAAATTGGAAAAATTAGGCTCTCCTTCTAAGGTCATTGCCACCTTAAGCTTATCTACACTATCTTCACTATAGGGCATGTCATCAAGTTTAGAAAGTTGCATACCTTGTTTCTCTTCATTTAGCCTGCTTGGGAATGGGATTGGTGGCATACAAGGATTTGGAGGTTCATGCAATTTTGTTGAAGTTGATGCTTCCAAATTCTCCTCCTCCTCTGATTGAATTAACTCCTCTATGTATGGTTGTATTTCCTCACCATCTTCTTCTTGATTAGTTCCTGCATCAAAGGAATCACAAAAACTATTATATATCACCTGTTCACTCTTCAAATTTGTGATTACCTTGACTTGCTCCAGTTGGCTAGGAAATTCCTCTTCTTGGTGTGCTTGGAGTTGATGTGCCAGTTGCCCAACTTGAGTTTCCACCCTCTTCAATGCTTCTTCTAAAGAATCAAACCTCTCATTGCTCCCTTCCTAATTTTGTGTACTAATTTGAAGGTAAGCATTCAAATCATCTTCCACTATGGATTTCTTGCATTGATCCTGATTTTGTGCACTAATTTGAATGAAGGCATTCAAACTATCTTCCAAAGTGGGTTCCTTAAGTCGATCTTGATTTTGTGCGCTACTTTGAATGAAGGCATTCAAACTATCCTCCAATGTGAATTTCTTAAGGTGATCTTGATTTGAATACTATTCTTGAGAGTAAAGATTTCTTTAGTAAGGTTGAAAAAAAATCTGAGGTGGAATTTGCTATTGGTTTTCCCAAGAAAAATTTGGGTGGCTTTCCCAGCTTGAATTATAATGTCTGGGATATGGGTCATTTCCACCCATGTGCTGGAAACTTTCATAGGCATATTCTTCCTCTTGCCTCTCTTGGTATTGTCCATAACCAAATGAACACATGTTTGCACTATGTCTTGCAATGCCACATGCTAAACATACTTCATGAGTAGGCATAGGTGTTCTTCCTCTTGCATTTAGCATCTTAAGTTGGTTCGTTAATTCTGCTAATTGCCATGCCATGTCAGAGTCAGGGTTATCATCATAAACCCTTACATACCTTGAAAACTACATATTTACAAAAGGTACTCAGTAATTTAATGAAAACAAATAACAAAATATTCAAACAAAACAAACAAACAATTAAAAGAAAATAAACAAACAATTAAATTGTAAAGAAAAATCAAACTATCACTACTTAAACAGCCTTCCCCGGTAGTGGCACCAAAAACTTGTTGCGCTCGAATTTAGTACTACTACAAGCGTCACTCGCAAGTATACGAGGTAGCTGTAGCAAAGATGATTGCCCCAAGGTCGTTTCCCCAAGAAGGTGTGGTTCGTAATAGCTTGATTGACAAGTATTTAAATACAGAAGTTTGTTGTGTTGGAATGGTGCGAGAATGATTTAAACCTAAGATTAAGGAGTGTAGGATTGATGTGTGTGATGGGTGTACAAGATCAAATCGATTCTTGGGAAGGTTCCTAGGGGTATAGGTCCATTTAATCAAAGCTCAATTATCAATTATCCATTAACATAACCTTGTAATTAATTTGTTCCTTAAGGTTAATTAGTCAATTACCAATCCATTAGTTCTCACATTCATGAATTAACAATGACCAATTCTTTTACATTACCAAATTAATGAAACCCTAGAACTTATATTTCTAATTCATTCATAGGGTGGTCGATTATATAGTTTCGATATCGGATTTCACCTCTCAGTCCGTCATCCAATATTCAAAGATTAATAGGTAGCTAATCTATCAACCTAGCATTTAATACAATAAAATCAACCAACAACAAGGTACATCAATGGAAATATCAAATCAAAGCATTCAATCAAATATATTGCAAACCCTAGGCATGGGTATTTAGCTCAACATCATCAATTTAAAACATTCATTCAACTCAATATAAAACAAATACAAATTTTCCATTGCAATATCAATTCTCTTAATACAACAATAACAATAAGAAATGAATTAAAAGATAGAATAGAAAAACCCCTTGTGAAGATTCCAATAGTAGGATTACTAGTCTTCCTCCTAGCTCCACTTTGATGTATGATGAAGAACTCAAGCCCTCTTCAATGGTTGATTCCCTTTTGAAATATGGAATGGAACTTTCTCAAGTCACCTAGCCTTTCAATGATTATGCCTTTGAAAGATGGAATTGAGCTTTCTCAAGTCACCAATCCTTCAATTAAGCTTCTTCAACCTTCAAGAGCTTGTTTAACCCAATTTATCCCAAAGAACCTCAAAGATCTTATCAATGGAAGATGAAGAAGATAAAGATGGTGGATGAAGATGAAGGGATAAGGAGAGTGTCACTCTCTTTTCTTTTCTTTTCTCTCTCTCTCAAAACCCTAGCCGTCTCCTCCTCCTCTTTTCTTTCTTTCGAGCAAAATAATTTATATAAATTAAGGGTGACACGGCCAAGCTTGATTTGGCTTGGCCATGTCTCTAATTTTTCTTTGGGACATGGCCAAGCTTGCTGGCTGTGTCCTTTACTACCTTCTTCTTTCTTTCTTTCTTTTCTTTGTTCTTCAAGGAGTGACACGGCCAAGCTTGTGGCCGTGTCAAGTGACACGGCCACTGGCTTGGCCATGTCACTTGGGTGTATCACCTTGTACTTCTTTTCTTTCATTCTTTACTTGCTCCAAGTGTTCTTTGGCATGAAATGGGACACGACCAAGCTTGCTGGCCGTGTCATGTGACACGGCCAGTGGCTTGGCCGTGTCATTGAGTGTGTCTTCTTCTGTTTTGCTCCTTGCTCTTCTTTATTCTTTGGAGATGAAAGTGACACGGCCAAGCTTGTTGGCCGTGTCACTTGCTACCATTTCTTTCCTTTGAGGTGACACGGCCAAGCTTCATTTAGCTTGGCCATGTCATGCTTAATTCATGCTCTTCTTTCTTTGTTTTGATCTTCCAAGGGTGTTTTTGCACTTAAACCTAAAACAAACGCTTTAAACAAACTTAAAACAAAAATCAATCAAAACATTAACTAAAAACGCATAAAAATCATACTAAAAACAAGTACAAAAATGATCTAAACATTATCTACCACATAAGCCAAATATTTTGTTGCATGCTTTTGTTGCACACAAGTTTTTTGGATGAAACAACAATTACTTGACTATGAAAAAATATTTAATCATATTCCTATTAAATGTGATAACATTAGTGCAATCAATTTATCCAAGAACCCAATTAAGCATTTTAGGTCCAATCATATAGATATCAAACATCATTTCTTAAGGGATAATGTTTAAAATCACAATATAGTTCTAGAATTTGTTAAAACTCAAAATCAACTTGCAGATATTTTTACAAAACCTTTAAAAGAAGAAAGAATTAATTTTATAAAACAAAATATTGGCATGATTGATGGAAAATCTCTTGCATAATCATTCTTTATTTCTCCCAAAATTTATTTTGATCATATGCACTTAAAAATTTTTCAAAATCTAAAATGGCTCATTTTGTGCGGGCGCCCCAGTATACCAAGCGGTCGCACATCGTCTGCTCTTCTCGAGCCCAAGCCATATAAGTCATCTTTTCCTGAGCCTTAATACATATCTCTTGAGCTTTAACTTGCATTTCTACCGAGCATTAGCTTTAAAGAATCTCTCCTCAGTGAGTGCTCAACAACTCATGCGGTCGTTCAAAATTCAAGAATTTCAAAAATTTTTTACCATTACACTCCTCTCAAGCTTGTGCAAGCATGCACTACCTAGAGAGCTCGCCAGACCAAGCTTGCAATTGCCCAACAGCTAGGACGACTGCACAACTTATGTAGCTGATTTTCTTTTACATGTTGGATGTAACACCCTTATACCCTATATACGCACAATAAATATTTTCAGCATATGTAAAATATGCATATATAGTATAAAAATGTCACAAATCGATTTAATAAAAAATTTTCACATTTCTGTTTTAAAATTTCAAATACTAATATATGAAATTAGATAGTATATAAATATTCTTTACTTGCTATGGTAACCCTAAATAACATTTTATAAGAAAATCTCTGGGAAAAATTTGCCAGAGTTTTGTTTGTAATTTGGACGTTTCCAAAATTCAACAAAACACAACATGCACAAAACAAACACTCCAAATAAAATCAATTCACCAATACTTCTCAATTTCTCCATATTTTCACAAAATACTAATATATAGGTACATATATCAACCTTACATATAAAATCTCATCTTAAACAAAATTATTCAAATCATTCTTTACAATTTACAATATATACTTTAAAAACATATCATAACATACATAATAAAAAATATACTATAATATCAAAAATATAAATGCTGGCAACTAGCTCTGATCATGATGTACCCAAAAACAACTCTTCAAGCTCAATAAATACAAACCTAGACCCGACCAGGTCTAGTAGAACTCTCCGGCTCTACCAAAAAGTCCATGACACCTGCGCGACGAATTATAATCGCTCTAAGCCGAAGCCTAGTGGTACAAACTTTGATAACAATATAGTCCAAATGAAATGTCAATGCACAACATATATATATATATATATATCACAACTCATAACATTATATCTCATTATATTGCCCAATTGTATCACAATTCATAATTCATATTAAAGCAAAGACAAGCATGGGCCCAAAAGGATCTAATATGCTATTCAAATTTCAGAGTTACTGCTGTGGTCCATAATGACACTATGTGTCTAGCCCCGTAGGAAATATATCCATGGATAATGTAACAGATCCAGTCTCTTGGACCTCAACCCGGCTAGACCTTTAGGCCCCAGTATCTTGGCCCTCAACCCGGCTAGACTGCTACAGTTTTTGAGGCTTACGACCCAGTCTTTTCACCCCAAAAACATCATATTTATCAGCTGGTCTGGCTTACGACCTAATCCTTTCACCACTTCATTGTTTAGCCCGTAGGCAATCATAGGCATGCCGCCAAATCCAGAACTCTGAAAATTGAATAACATACTAGGTACACAATTTATTCATATTTCTCATTTTCAAATTCTTTCATAATTCCTTTATCAAAACTTTTCTCATTTTCTCATGATCAAACTAGGCACATTGCCTTATTTTCACTTTTTTTTTTCTCATTTTTCTCATTTTTCACATCTTTCTCAGTTTTCTCACTTTTCTCACTTTTTCTCATTTTTATCAATATCAATTCATTTCATTATTCCACATATCTCATTTTTGCATTCACAACACATTACCCAATTACTTTGGGTATTTTCACATAATATACATATTTCACATTCTACACAATTTAGCCATTATCAATAGCTTTTCACAATGCATTTAACACATATATGACATTACAAATGTCATAGAACATTATTCATACTCAATCAATGAACCAAGTAACTTAACACATTTTCCAACCAAAATGTGTTAAGCCCAAATGTCATGCAAATATAAACAATATATTTAAAGTTTGTACATACCTCAAATACCAACCAAAATAATCTTAAAACTCTCACCAACTTTCTCTTCCAAGTTGCCCTTCAACATTTGGATTGGCCAAACTACTTTCTCTCAATGCCTATATCAAATGTGATTATAAATAATCATTTAATATCACATTCTAAGGCATTCTCAACATCAAACCTTAATTTGACAACACTCCTACAAAATTTTAAAAATTAAGTCTTTCCTTAATTTAACTTATCAAATACCCTCATTAAATTATTGTTTTGAGTTTATTTATATCATTACAAGCATATTTTAACATGTTTAAACCAATTACATTAATTAACCACGTGCTTATGTTCAAAATCCTAAAATGGCATAACCTTCACCATTGAAGGATCTCCATTCCAACTCAATTCAATTATCATTTCAATCTTATTTTCACCACTTATATCATTAAATAACATGATTTAAGCAATAAAATCAAACAATTAATCATTCTTTGAAAATTCACTTTTTCAAAACCCTAAATCAATACTACCATCTTTAAACTCTATCCAAACTTAACTAAATCTATCATTTGATTTTAAAATCCTTGTTTATGCATCAAAACAACACATTTGGAACCAATTTGAACAATTAAAACTCATGATTTCAAAAATCCAAATATTCCATAACCCTAAATTCTCTCTCTTCAACCAACTTAACTCAAACTTAACCATTTCTTCAATCCAACTTAAGAATCATTAATAATTAAACAAAATATCATCTTTCATATGCATTTAACCAATTAAAACACACTCCATTAAAATTTCAAATTATACATAATCATATATTTAGATGGAGCTTCAAAATTGTAAATGAAAACTTACTAATTTATGAAGAAATCACCAAAACCCACTTGGTTCTTGTAAAATCCTTGGAAATTGGTTGTTTAAATGAAGCAAAAACCAATCTTCCTCATCCATGGAGAAAACGTGAAAGAGATGAAGAAGAAGAAGAAAAAAATTCTTTTAAAATTTTTGATTTTTTTTCTCTTTCCTTCATTTAAAACCACATATATATATATATATATATATTTATATTATTTTAATTAATTAATTATTTATTTATTTTAAAAATACCAATTTTCATCTTCCATTAAAAAAATATTTTCTTTTTAAATTATTTTATTAAGTTTTAAATTTTATAAAGTATATTTACTAATTTACCCCTCCTTTACTATTTATGTTTTTGTCTTTTTAATTTCTTCCTTCTTTAATTTCTAGCCTTATATATATAAATATTTACTTATTTAATTAATTATTAATAAATATATTTAATCCTCTACCACCCAAAAATAAATTAATATTAAATTATTTTTATTTACTTATTATTAATTAATTAATAATTATAAAATATCACACTTTCACATCATCTTCCACTATCTAATATTATTTTATTATTATTATTTTCATCATTCACTTTTTCAACACCAAATTATATCACACATATATATATTGTATATTATATATATATATCTATATATCTTATATAGGTTACTTATATTTCACATATATCATTATGTACATATTTATGTAATATATATACTATGTCTATGTAATGTATATTTAATGAATATAAATACCCATATGCACAAATAATATTTCTATATACACATCAAATTTACCTTATATGTGTATTAAATATATTAAGTATGTAATATATATATCCAGCATATACAATTAATATACCATATGTATATGTTATATATACACTAGGTATATATATTGGTTATGTACAACTTTTATATTTCCAAAATTACGGATATGACAATTTTCTCCCCCTTAAATAATTTCATCCTCGAAATTATCCAGTACGGTAATAAATCATCCAAATCAAAACATAATCTTAAAATCTTATATTAAATTAATCATCTCATCAATCGAAATGTCATTAGACAAAATTAGTTCATCTCCTTAATATATATACACCACACACCTATTGCACTCAAAATATTTGATCACTTCATTATCTTAAAAATATACTCTCATAACCTTAAATTCAAATGTTAATAACTTTTATCTTAACACAATAATTTTACACATCTTCACTTTGATCCTACTCTTATACAATTACCACATATTAATTTAATATCATCATTATACAACAACAAAATCTTATTGCCTTAGTAAGATTCATTCCAATTATACTATAACTAACATTTTTCTCTTATAATTATTTGAAACTAACATAACTTAGCTCCTTTCATGTGCATATACATATCAGAACACTGTACTATGCACATTATCATATAGCTTGCATATTCTTAATACAACTACACACATTGAATTTCAATAAATATTTATAAACTTATTACATTTCAGATCAATTGATCTAACTATCACAATATGACCATCACAGCCTTATTCTATTCTGACCAACCTTTAGTCTATTTTAAATTCATCAATCTGTTTTCAATTCATGATCTAATTCTATTAGGTCAAATTTATTCTCAAATGTTAATTCTCTTCGAATTCATCATTACAAACAATGTTCATTTCCCCTAGCCTCATTCACTTTAAGCATCATTTTCATCAACTTATTCATTTATACCACTTTCAAACACATTCAATATAGCTCTTATGCACATTTCATAATTCCTTTCATTTACCCATTTTCTCATATTTCTTATAGTTACCATATTTACAAAAGTTACTATTCTTACACATCATTTATAGCTTATCATATTTTCACAATTCTCTTCTATTTTCACACTATTTATGGTCATAAATAAATTTTTACATAAGGTTATGAGTCCAACTATACCAGCCACAAATCTTGTTTGTATCTCATGAAACAAAAACTATCAATTTCACTCAATATATTTCACAATTGTATCATCTTAAGTCCACGTCTGTAGGTTACAAATAAATACCGCCTTCACTATAATTCTTTCTCAAATAGCTCTTATCTCGAAACTAGACCCATGTCTTAATGGTCACACATCCGTGGCATTTTAAAATCACATATAAGTTCTTTAAACTCTTACTACATGAAGAGTTAACACATTTCAGCTCTGATTCAAAGCAATTTACTTTTGATTAGTTGATCATCATTAGCCTAACTCATGTTTCAACAATATTATCATTATCATCTCTTACATATACACATTCGTTCATATTCTAATTTTACACAATTTCAATTTATTACTCCATTTCTAATCTATCTCTTATAAAAATTTTCATTTTTTTTCACTTCCATACTTTTTTCATTATACTTTCCTTTTCATTACAATCTCTTATTTATACGCATATACTTTGGGCCCAAAACACTACACAATCATCAAGTTTAGTTGTTACAATAACACTTTCACCGTCCAACGCTGCTCGGGTCCAATCTCAATCTCAATTTCATCACATGACCTATCTCTACGCAGGTCAAGACCTAATCTCTCTTAGGTCTATTAATACATGCAATATCATTCTTAATATCACTAGACAAGTAATTGTATAAGGTAGCAAACACTCGATAACATTTTTTTTAATCATCCATATATACCTTCGTAAGACATATTCACAATGTGACTTACTTTCCACATTTTCTTACATATCACAATAGCATTCATATTGAAAAATCTAATCACACATATCATACAATTATACTCAATTTGTAACACCCTTATACCCTATATACGTACAATACATATTTTCAGCATATGTAAAATACGCATATACAATATAAAAATGTCACAAATCGATTTAATAAAAAATTTACACATTTCTGTTTTAAAGTTTCAAATACTAAATATATAAAATTAGTTAGTTTATAAATATTCTTTACTTGCTATAGTAACCCGAAATAATATTTTATAAGAAAATCTCTGGGAAAAAATTACCAGAGTTTTGTCTGTAATTTGGACGTTTCCAAAATTCAACAAAACACAACCTGCATAAAACAAACACTCCAAATAAAACCAATTCACCAATACTTCTCAATTTCTCCATATTTTCTCAAAATACTTATATATAGTTATATATATCAACATTACATATAAAATCCCATCTTAAACAAAATTATTCAAATCATTCTTTACAATTTACAATATATACTTCAAAAACATATCATAACATACATAATATCAAAATATACTATAATATAAAAAATGTACATGCTGACAACTGGCTCTGATCTTGATGTACCCAAAAATAACTCTTCAAGCTCAATAAATACAAACCTAGACCCGACCAAGTCTAGTAGAACTCTTCGGCTCTACCAAAAAGTCCATGACACCTGCGCGATGAATTACAATCGTGCTAAGCCGAAGCCTAGTGGTACAAACTTTGATAATAACATAGTCCAAATGAAATGTCAATGCACAACACACACACATATATATATATATATATATCACAACTCATAACATTATATCTAATTATATTACTCAATTGTATCACAATTCATAATTCACATTAAAGCAAAGACAAGCATGGGCCCAAAAGGCTCTACTATGCTATTCAAATTTCAGAGTTACTGCTTTGGTCCATAATGACACCATGTGTCTAGCCCCGTAGGCAATATATCCATGGATAATGTAACAGCCCCAGTCTCTTGGACCTCAACCCGGCTAGACCCTTAGGCCCCAGTATCTTGGTCCTCAACTCGACTAGACTGCTACAGTTTTTGAGGCTTATGACCTAGTCTTTTCACCCCAAAAACATCATATTTATCAGCTGGCCTGGCTTACGACCCAATCTTTTCACCATTCTAGCGTGTAGCCCATAGGCAATCATAGTCATGCCGTCAAACTCAGAACTCTGAAAATTGAATAACATACTAGGCACACAATTTTATTCATATTTCTCATTATTAATCTCTTTCTCATTTTCACATATTCAATCTAGGCACATTGCCTTATTGTCACTTTTTTTCTCATTTTTCACATCTTTCTCATTTTTCTCACTTTTCTCACTTTTCTCATTTATTATCAATATCAATTCATTTCATTATTCCACATATCTCATTTTTGCATTCACAACACATTACCCAATTACTTTGGGTATTTTCACATATTATACATATTTCACATTTTACACAATTTAGTCATTATTAATGGCTTTTCACAATGCATTTAACACATATATGACATTACAAATGTCATAGCATATTATTCATACACAATCAATGAACCAAGTAGCTTAACACATTTTTCAACCAAAATGTGTTAAGTCCAAATGTTATGTAAATATAAACATTATATTCAAAGTTTGTACATACCTCAAATAACAACCAAAATAATCTTAAAACTCTCACCAGCTTTCTCTTCCAAGTTGCCCTTCAACACTTGGATTGGCCAAACTACTTCCTTTCAATGCCTATATCAAATGTGATCATAAATAATCATTTAATATCACATTCTAAGGCATTCTCAACATCAAACCTTAATGTAATAACACTCCTATAAAATTTTAAAAATTAAGTCTTTCTTTACTTTAACTTAGCAAATCCATATTAACCCATTAAATTATTGTTTTGGGTTTATTTATATTATTACAAGCATATTTTAACATGTTTAAACCAATTACATTAATTAACCACATGATTATGTTCAAAATCCTAAAATGGCATAACATTCACCATTGAAGGATCTCCATTCCAACTCAATTCAATTATCATTTCAATCTTATTTCCACCACTTATATAATTAAATAACATGATTTAAGCATTAAAATCAAACAATTAATCATTCTTTGAAAATTCACTTTTCCAAAACCCTAAATCAATACTACCATCTTCAAACTCTATCCAAACTTAACTAAATCTATCATTTGATTTTAAAATCCTTGTTTATGCATCAAAACAACACATTTGGAACCAATTTGCACAATTAAAACTCATGATTTCAAAAACCCAAATGTTCCATAACCCTAAATTCTCTCTCTTCAACCAACTTAACTCAAACTTAACCATTTTTTCAATCCAACTTAAGAATCATTAATAATTAAACAAAATAGCATCTTTCATATGCATTTAACCAATTAAAACACACTCCATTAAAATATCAAATTATACATAATCATATATTTAGATGGAACTTCAAAATTGTAAAGGAAAACTTACTAATTTATGAAGAAATCAAACCCACTTGGTTCTTGTAAAATCCTTGGAAATTGGTTGTTTAAATGAAGCAAAAACCAATTTCCTCATCCATGGAGAAAACGTCAAAGAGAGGAAGAAAAAGAAGAAAAAAATTCTTTTAAAATTTTTGATTTTTTTTCTCTTTTCTTCATTTAAGACCACATATATATTTTTTATATTATTTTAATTAATTATTTATTTATTTATTTTAAAAATACCAATTTTCATCTTCCACTCAAAAATATTTTCTTTTTAAATTATTTTATTAAGTTTTAAATTTTATAAAGTATATTTACTAATTTACCCCTCCTTTACTATTTATGTTTTTGTCTTTTTAATTTCTTTCTTCTTTAATTTCTAGCCTTATATATAAATATTTATTTATTTATTTATTTATTAATAAATATATTTAATCTTCTACCACCCAAAAATAATTTAATATTGAATTATTTTTATTTACTTATTATTAATTTGTTAATAATTACAAAATATCACACTTTTCCATTATCTTCCACTATCTAATATTATTTTATTATTATTATTTTCATCATTCACTTTTCCAACACCAAATTATATCCCACATATATATATTGTATATTTTATGTATATGTATATATCTTATATATGTTACTTATATTTCACATATATCATTATGTACATATTTATGTAATGTATATACTATGTCTATGTAATGTATATTTAATGAATATAAATACCCATATGCACAAATAATATTCCTATATACACATTAAATTTACCTTATATGTGTATTAAATATATTAAGTATGTAATATATATATCCAACATATACAATTAATATATCATATGTATATGTTATATATACACTAGGTATATTTATTGGTTGTGTACAACTTTTATATCTCCAAATACTTATTTAATTTCTCCAAAATTACGAATATGACACAATTCCTCTTTTACATACAACTTATACAAAGTTAACATTTATCATCTTTCAGATAGCATTATCATTTCTCATTCTTTTGACATTACTTAAATTATTTATCAATTCAACATATATATGCACTCTGACCACAAAATAACTAACATCTTTTTTATTTAATCGCTCATTTCTTAAATAAGTTTCTTATTATATATATATATATTAACACTTCATATAAATTTTAGTCACATTTTCAATGTGACATCTCTCTCTCTCTCACATTTTTTTTTCAATTATTATACCCTTCATATTTATTTTCATCATTTCCAATTCAGTTACCTAAAGTAAGTCATTTTCACTTGCTTAATCATTTCTCTTTATTTCATAACAAATTTCTATATTATCAACCACATTAAACCTTAGTTAGTACTTTTATAAATAATATTACTCATTTAAAATTACTCCCATGCTTATTAAACATTAAACTATCAATATCTAAACAATCCTCATCGAAATTTCCTTACAACTCTAAATTTTCAACTTACTACTTTACTTAAACTTCATTATATTAATCTTACTTTCAAGAGCTAACTTTATAAGCATTACCTATATATTTTTAAAATTCTAATTTTCTCTCTCTAACAACCCACCACCTAAGCTCTGTTACCAAAATAAATGTAACACTCTTATACCCTATATACGTTCAATACATATTTTTAGCATATGTAAAATATGCATATACAGTATAAAAATGTCACAAATCGATTTAATAAAAAAATTTCACATTTCTGTTTTAAAATTTCAAATACTAAATATATAAAATTAGATAGTATATAAATATTCTTTACTTGCTATGGTAACCCGAAATAGCATTTTATAAGAAAATCTCTGAGAAAAATTTGCCAGAGTTTTGTCTGCAATTTGGACGTTTTCAAAATTTAACAAAACACAACCTGCATAAAACAAACACTCCAAATAAAATCAATTCACCAATGCTTCTCAATTTCTCCATATTTTCTCATAATACTTATATATAGACATATAAAATCTCATCTTAAACAAAATTATTCAAATCATTCTTTACAATTTACAATATATATTTCAAAAACATATCATAACATACATAATATAAAAATATACTATAATATCAAAAATGTACATGTTGGCAACTGGCTCTGATCTTGATGTACCCAAAAATAACTCTTCAAGCTCAATAAATACAAACCTAGACCCGACCAGGTCTAGTAGAACTCTCCGGCTCTACTAAAACGTCCATGACACCTGCGCGATGAATTATAATCGCGCTAAGCCGAAGCCTAGTGGTACAAACTTTGATAACAATATAGTCCAAATGAAATGTCAATGCACAACATATATATATATATCACAACTCATAACATTATATCTCATTATATTACTCAATTGTATCCCAATTCATAATTCATATTAAAGCAAAGACAAGCATGGGCCCAAAAGGATCTAATATGCTATTCAAATTTCAGAGTTATTGTTTTGGTCCATAATGACACCAGGTGTCTAGCCCCGTAGGCAATATATCCATGGATAATGTAACAGCTCCAGTCTCTTGGACCTCAACCTGGCTAGACCCTAGTATCTTGGTCCTCAACCCGGCTAGACTGCTACAGTTTTTGAGGCTTACGACCCAGTCTTTTCACCCTAAAAATATCATATTTATCAACTGGCCTGGCTTACAACCCAGTCTTTTCACCATTCCAGTGTTTAGCCCGTAGGCAATCATAGGCATGCCGCCAAATTCAAAAATTTTAAAATTGAATAATATACTAGGCACACAATTTATTCATATTTCTCATTATCAAATTCTTTAATAATTCCTTTATCAAAACTTTTCTCATTTTCTCATGATTAAACTAGGCACATTGCCTTATTTTCACATTTCTTTTCTCACTTTTCTCACTTTTCTCATTTTTTTTCTCATTTTTATCAATATCAATTCATTTCATTATTCCACATATCTCATTTTTGCATTCACAACACATTGCCCAATTACTTTGGGTATTTTCACATAATATACATATTTCACATTCTACACAATTTAGCCATTATCAATGGCTTTTCATAATGCATTTAACACATATATTACATCACAAATGTCATAGCACTTTATTCATACTCAATCAATGAACCAAGTAACTTAACACATTTTCTAACCAAAATGTGTTAAGCCCAAATGTCATGAAAATATAAACAATATATTCAAGTTTGTACATACCTCAAATAGCAAGCAAAATAATCTTAAAACTCTAACCAACTTTCTCTTCCAAGTTGCCCTTCAACATTTGGATTGGCCAAACTAATTTCTCTCAATACCTATATCAAATGTGATCATAAATAATCATTTAATATCACATTCTAAGGCATTCTCAACATCAAACCTTAATTTAACAACACTCCTACAAAATTTTAAAAATTAAGTCTTTCCTTACTTTAATTTAGCAAATCCATATTAACCCATTAAATTATTATTTTAAGTTTATTTATATCATTACAAGCATATTTTAACATGTTTAAACCAATTACATTATTTAACCACATGCTTATGTTCAAAATCCTAAAATGGCATAACCTTCACCATTGAAGGATCTCCATTCAACTCAATTCAATTATCATTTCAATCTTATTTCCACCACTTATATCATTAAATAACATGATTTAAGCAATAAAATCAAACAATTAATCATTCTTTGAAAATTCACTTTTCCAAAATCCTAAATCAATACTACCATCTTCAAACTCTATCCAAACTTAACTAAATCTATCATTTGATTTTAAAATCCTTGTTTATGCATCAAAACAACACATTTGGAACCAATTTGAACAATTAAAACTCATGATTTCAAAAACTCAAATATTTCATAACCCTAAATTCTCTCTTTTCAACCAACTTAACTCAAACTTAACCATTTCTTCAATCCAACTTAAGAATCATTAATAATTAAACAAAATAGCATCTTTCATATGAATTTAACCAATTAAAACACACTCCATTAAAATCTCAAATTTTGCATAATCATATATTTAGATGGAACTTCAAAATTGTAAAGGAAAACTTACTAATTTATAAAGAAATCACCAAAACCCACTTGGTTCTTGTAAAATCCTTGGAAATTGGTTGTTTAAATGAAGAAAAAACCAATCTTCTTCATCCATGGAGAAAACGTCAAAGAAAGGAAGAAGAAGAAGAAAAAAATTCTTTTTAAATTTTTGATTTTTTTCTCTTTCCTTCATTTAAGACCACATATATATATATATATATATTATTTTAATTATTTATTTATTTATTTATTTTAAAAATACCAATTTTCATCTTCCATTCAAAAAAATATTTTCTTTTTAAATTATTTATTTAAGTTTTAAATTTTATAAAGTATATTTACTAATTTACCCCTCCTTTACTATTTATGTTTTTGTCTTTTTAATTTTTTCCTTCTTTAATTTCTAGCCTTATATTTATAAATATTTATTTATTTAATTAATTATTAATAAATATATTTAATCCTCTACCACCCAAAAATAAATTAATATTGAATTATTTTTATTTACTTATTATTAATTAATTAATAATTACAAAATATCACACTTTCACATCATCTTCCACTATCTAATATTTTTTTTTTCATCATTCACTTTTCCAACACCAAATTATATCCCACATATATATATTGTATATTTATGTATATGTATATATCTTATATATGTTACTTATATTTCACATATATCATTATGTACATATTTATGTAATGTATATACTATGTCTATGTAATGTATATTTAATGAATATAAATACCCATATGCACAAATAATATTTCTATATATACATCAAATTTACCTTATATGTGTATTAAATATATTAAGTATTTAATATATATATCCAACATATACAATTAATATACCATATGTATATGTTATATATACATTAGGTATATATATTGGTTATGTATAACTTTTATATTTCCAAAATTACGGATATGACATTGGAACTTTCAAAAATTCAAATTTTTTGTTTCTTAAACTGTAAAAAACGACTAGTTTTCTAAATGTTATCTATAAATACCTCTATTTTTCATGAAAATACATCTTTACAATCTCAAAACACACATATTCAAACATTCTTCTAAGAATTTACTCATCAAGAAGAAGATTTTGAAGTTTTTTCATCAATTTGAAGTTGTTTGTTCAAAGCATCACCAACAATCTATTTCTTTCTACATTTCTTTTAATCTTATACATTTCTATTTTCTTTTACTTTTGTTTCTTGATTGGGGATATGGCACCCTAAACCAAAATCACCAAAAAGAAAACCACTACCAAGGAAAAAGGAATTGTCATTAGTGAACACTAACCTCAATCTCAACCCAAACCTAAACACTTCACTAGAAAAAGTGTCCAACATCACAAATCCTAATACAAAAATGAGGATGAGAAAACCAAGTACTATATGCTAAAGAAAAAGACCCTTGAACCTACCAAAATGCTTGTGGAAGGGATGCTCCTAACTTTAAACATCCAAAGTGAAATCTATAGCTACCTTGTTAGAATTGGGTGGAGACAATTTGCATTTTCTAATGAGCTAGGTTACTCTAGCCTCTCAAGGGAATTCTTAATGTCTCTAAGGGTAAAAAAAAAAAACCACAATACACCTATAGGATTCTATAGAGTTTATTTTAGGCTTTTTGATCAAGATTTTGCTCTTTCCTTAGAAGAATTTGGTCAAGTTTGAGAATTCCAAACTCATGGAGCTTTCTTCTACAATGATATGGATTTTCCCCTAAAACATTATTCTATCTTTTTAGAGTGAACTATCCATTAAAACTTAATACAACAATAGGTCATCCAAAGCCATCCATTTTAGGACCCTCTTTTTTGGCTCTTACATAGAATCATCACTTATACCATTCACCAAAGAAGTGATGGAAATGAAAAGGTTACTCAACCTGACTTATTTTTCTTGTATGCAATTATGCATAATGAGCCAACCCAAAGTGCTAGGTTTTTCATAGACACCTTTATACATCATAAAAAATTTAAGGCGGGAACTTTCTTTCTATCCTCTCAAATTACCCACCTTGCTAGACACTTGGGACTCCTAACTCCTGAAAATCTTGCAACCCTAAGTGATCCCCTTGATCCATCCACAAACTCCATCAACCTAGACTACCTTGAACATGCTAGATGTATTCAAAAGGTTGATGATCACTATAAGCATACATTTGGTAGCAAGGGAGTTATCAAAAGGGAAAGGAAGAGACCTAGATACCATATTATGGAAGAAAAAGGTGAACCTATCCATGTTCAAGATGACCACCCCCTAGAACTTTCACCAAAGAAAAAGGTGAATCATCCAAAACCCTAAAACTTATCCTCAATGCCATATCTTCTCTCCAAAAAAAAATTTAATCATTTCAAGAAGGATTTCACAAAGAGAATCACAAAACTCAACAAAAAGGTTGATCTCATTTTTCACATTCATCGTGACATTTATGACATATAAGGGAAATTTGATCTTCCTCATGTGAGTTAAATGAATGGGATGTGAGCGACCAACTTGAAATTCCTTATGAAGGATCCTCACCATCCTCACATGACTCCTCACTAACACCTTCTCTTGGTGATGATGATGAAAGACCTCCAACTCCTCCTCTACCATCAAGAAAAGGAAAAGGAAAAGTTTTAGATTAATCATTTTCTTGTATTTTCTTTAAATTGGTATTAAATTTATTTTTCTCTTGTATTCACATTTATTAATATCAATGAACTTCATCTTTCTTTTACTTTAATTTTCTTTTTTCCTTTGTCAAAGGGGGAGAAAATATGTATGTGATTGAATTTAAATGATTTAATTGTCAAAAAGGGAGATAAATTTAATTATCTAAGAAGATAAGAGAACAAATTGGTATCTAGAAAAGCAAACAAATTGCATGCATCAATTGTCAACACTACAAAAATATTCGGAAGTTGCGACGGAAATCTGCGACGGACATGTTTTCGTCGCAAATTTGCTACGGATCTGCGACGGATTTGCGACGGAAGGACAAGTTAGAGGAATTTTGAGAAATTGGTAGCAAATCCGTTGCAAATTCGTCGCAGATCTGCGACGAAAATCATTCCGTCGCAAATAATCGTCGCAAAAGTTGGCACGTAAACTTGGCGCGAGAAAGAAAACACTAAAAAAACCAATTTGCAACTGAGATCTGCTACCGTCTATTGCCGTCGCAAATTTCACTATAAAAATATTCGGAATTTTGCGACGAAAATCTGCGACGGACATGTTTCCGTCGCAAAGTTGCTACAGATCTGCGACGGATTTGTGACGGAAGGATGAGTCAGAGGAATTTTGAGAAATTGGTCGCAAATCCGTTGCAAATCCGTCGCAGATCTGCGACAAAAATCATTCCGTCGCAACACTACAAAAATATTCGGCATTTGCGACGGATATCTGCGACGGACTTGTTTCCGTAGCAAATTTGCTACGGATCTGCGACGGATTTGCGACGGAAGGACAAGTTAGAGGAATTTTGAGAAATTGGTCGCAAATCGGTTGCAAATCCGTAGTAAATCTGCGACGAAAATCATTCCGTCGCAAATAATCGTCGCAAAAGTTGGGCGGGAGAGACCCGCGTATATTTTTTGGCGAAAATTTTTTCCGTCGCAGATTGGTTGTAGAAAATTTTTTCCGTCGCAAATTTACTACGAATTTGCAACCGATTTGCGACGGCTTCCTAAAAATTCCTTCACTGTGTTTATCCGTCGCAAAACCGTTGCAAATTCGTCCCAAATTTGCGACGGAAATTTTTCGTCGCAGATTTCCGTCGCAAATGCCGAATATTTTTACAAACATAACTTATTTCATAAAGTAGAAATATTAAATAGCTATCAACTTCAGATTTAGTTTCATGATTCTCATTTTGACCCATTATTGCCTTTGCTCCTCTCTCTTTCTTTTTAAACTTCCATTTCTTAATCACTTTCTCATTCTAAATTTTTTTTCTTCTCATTTTTGTTATATGTTTTTTTTGTCTGATCATTTTTGTTATATTTCAACTCTAAGCTTTCCCTTCAAAAAAAAAAACCTTTAATCTTTTGTCTCTTCTCTGTTTTATTTTTCATTAGTGCTAGATAATACCATCACACACAAGTTTTAAGCTTCATTTTCAAGCTCGCAATTTACTTAAAAAAACAAATCATTTATTACAAATTTTAAAAATTTATACAATTAACACTATTGAATAATTCTTAAATGTGTAAATCTAATATGAACTATATTCTTAAAATTCATATATAATCGAGTCCAACAGATTTATTAATTAGACAAGTTGTTTTATTTCAAAATTTTAAAGAAATTTCGTATTTGAAGTTCGAATTTGAGACCTGTAATGGAGGAATACGACAGAGTTAAGGGTATTGCTAATATTATAATTAGCATACTAAACTCTCCCTCTTTTTTGTTATTGTTGCAATTTTAATAAGTTAATGTATGAATCTATAAAATGGTGGTCCAAGTCAAGTAACCTTCCCTGTTAGCTCTTTCTCTTACTGAAAATATGTCATTTTCTCTCTCTATTATTACTTTCTCTCTCTAGAACACGCAGTCACAGTATGTCCAAAGAGCTAGTGCTGCTGTCTCTGCAACTTGCTCCTAAGCTCTTTCTTCTACTACTCAAACGCTGTCGTTTCTTCCTCTCTTTGCAAATGTTCAACTCTGCCTTCTTGTTCCTCTCTCTTACTCACATTTTTTATCCCTCTTTCTCTTTCTCTCTTTGATCCATTCCTTTTTCTCTTATTACAATCTACATTCAGGTACTTTCCTTTCCTTCTAGACTCTCTAGATTGGATCACTTTCCTTTTTTTTCTTTCACGTTTTCTTTTTTTAAAAATTTAAGCTGCATTTTCGAATTTTAGTTTCTTCTTCTTCCTCTTCTGTGATTAAAGATTCAAACTTTATAAAATTTTTCACCTGGGAAATAATTGGTTTAATTATATGGTAATTGCTATTTTTGGAAGTTTGATTTGAAATGCAACGAGTTAAGCTTTGGGTTTGTTTGTGGTCTTCAATTCTCCTTTAGCTAGATATTTTCATTTTTTTTGTTCTACTTTTTCTCTCTCTCCCCTCTTTCCCCTTCTTTTTCCTCTTTTTTTTTGTCTACTTCGTTTTTTGTTTGGATAATAACCGTGTTTGGTTGCTGGGAGAAATGTGGGAAAGGCAGGATACTAGCATATTGTTGAATCTCAATTTATTAATTTATGGTGTTTGGTGAGAAATTGATTGTTTTTATTGAGCTTTTTGTAGTGTTTAATGGTTTGGTTGATGTGATTAGTCCTATATTTCATTTTTATAAATTATATAAAAAAAAATCAACATTGGGTATTTTGTTTTCCGTCCTTACTCTGTTCTCTTAGCCAATCAATAAACCATTAATTTTCTCACTTATTTTCCGTCATTTATGCACTGCTCTAGAATTTCACTTTCATTTGGTTGTCTCCAGCTCCGAATCTGGCTTTCTTTCACCAAGTCTTGCTTTTTATCTTCCATGAGTTTATTTCAGGCTCGGCATAAAAAGGTTGGGGAGAAACCTTTTCTTTCTTTTTCTATCTTTGTACAGGTAAGAAACTGATATTTATCAGCTTGTTGATTTTGTTCATTTATTTGTAAATTGATGTCTGGCATCTTGTGGTAGTACATATGCATGAAAATAATTATTTTTCTCTTTCAGAAGTGTTATGTGCATTATATGTTCTGTTGCAGATTGTGAGATTGAGCATTCAAACTGGGGTCCCATCTGAATATACCCGTATGATTTTGCATCGAACTGATAGAGTGGAGAAAGCACCAGAAACAATTCTGATGCAGGAGGTATGCTTCTGCCTAACTTCTAACTTTACACAATTTGTATCAAGAATTTAAAATTTCCTCATCTTTCTCCCGAGTTCGTTTCACATTGCAAATCCACAAAGGTGATAATATATATAAGAAATACGTAATGGTTCTAGAACACCTCTTATTTATTTCCAGATCACCATCTATCCTAGAAGTTATTAATTTTCAAGTGATGAAAAATATCTACATGTGATGGAGCTCAGTTATTTAGTTTCCTGAAAGAATCGCACAAACCAGGTATTCAACAAAATCAATCCACTTAAGCAAGTGAACTCAGAAGCGCAGAAGATCATTTTCCTGGGGAGTCTAGGTGTGGGCTTCGGCAACTTGGCTGCAACAGCAGCAAACATTCCTTCAGGGACTGAGGAAATAAAGTCACCTGAGGCGACAGACATGCTAGTTAAGGTAGCCTCAAATTGTTGCAGCAGGGTGCTTGATAGGTGCTGTTGCATGTGCTTCATTCAGAATTGTTCATATATGAATAACCAATGCTCAATTACTCTCTCACAACTCTGTATTGCTCTCTCTTGCTTTGAATGCCTGAACTGCTGTTATGAGCTTTGTGAATGTAGTTAATTATAATGATGTAAATTGTTGCTGAAAATATAAATTAAGATGCTTGAATTATAATCTACCATTTAAAACTGTTAAATCGTTCTTTCATTCAATATCTAAAAGACTTTTATGGCTTCGGTGCACTCTGCAACACACATTGAATTCAGAAGCTGTGAACTGGTCGTTGCTTCTTTTGTTGATTCATATTCATTCATAAATGGTGTTTCTTAGTCTCTAAGGAGGTTAACTATTAATCCCTCTATGGCCAATATAGTTTGCCATGAAGACTACAATTAAGATATGAGTTTTCTAATTTTCACATGGAGCATAGAGGCGAGGAAACAAAATTGAGTGGATTCATGCATATATTGTTGGAAATAATGATGAAGATATGTGGAGAAGACTTGCCTTGCGTAGCTTATCTTAACTTAACTGATATACGAGTAACTTTTTTGCATCTTCTGGAATTCTTACTCCAATATATAATGTTGAGTCGGTCAATGTTTGTTGTATTCATAGGGTATTGAAATTCTTTCTTGGCTTTTTTTTTTTTTTTTTGCAGTTCCTACTCTTGATACTTGACACTCAAACAGGGGTACTTTCCTTGGACACTTCAATTTAGACCAAATCTTGGATAAGTGTCCATTTCAGACACATATAACAAAACTTGGTTCGTGTGTGAACCATAGTGAATGTGATACAAGCATGTTTAAATCTTGTATTTGTTTACCGAGTTAAATAATCTCATTGAATAATCTATGCTCGCAGTAATGACAAATTGACTCATCATGTAAATGGCATTTCTCAAATGCATTTGATATAAGATACAAAGTCAGTTTTCAAAAATGTATATTGATGCATAATCAGTAATAAAATAAAATAAAATTTCTATTTCTTCTGGTTGCAGGCAACGGCGCCAGCGATTCAGACAATAGTTGATGTGAATAAATTAGCAAAGTCAATGCAAAGAGAGCTGGAAAACCTGCACCCGACGACAAACAACTTGTGTATATACAAAATTCCTGAGCAGCTACACGAGTTGAATGAAAAAGCCTACACACCACGGTTAGTATTACTTTGTTAACGTGTATCATATTATTCTTTTCATTTACTCTTTTTAATATTATTTGCAGGTTAATAATGATGATGCAAGTCATGATTCAATGGAAAATGATAATTGAAGATCTATATTGTTATTTTCAAGATAAATTATTTATAGTAGTGTTCTTAACACTTGTATAGTTAAATTGTAAAATATTTTATTCTATTGAAGATTAATAAAAGAATTATTTTTATCAATGTAATTAGTGTTTTTTTAGATTGTGTTTAAATGTTCCAAATGTATTTATAAAGTTCTCATAAAATTAATTGATAATACAAATAGTTCCAATAAAAATCAATATTAAATTACTATGGATTTGCTACGAATCTGCGACGGATATTTGAAATCTATGACGGAATCTGCGATAGATACTGCGACGACAATCTGCGACGGAATATGTGACGGCAATCTGCGACGGAATCTGCAACGAATTTACGATGGAAATCTATGACGGAATCTGCGACGGAAATCTGCGAGGAAATCTGCTACGGAATCTGCGACGGAATCTGCGACGGCTGCCCTTTACCCGCGAAAATTTAAGCGCGAGATTTGCAACCGCCGAGTGGTTGCAAATCCGTCTCAATCTGCGACGGCCTGTCGCAAATTGAAAATTGCGACGCCTTTTTTACTAACAGATCGTATCCGTCGCAGATCGGTCGCAGATCGGTCGCAAAACTTGATTTGCGACGGATTTGCGACGGATCTGCGACGGATTCTGTCCGTCGCAGATAGCGTGTTTTTTTGTAGTGCAAATTATCTAACATAGGGGAGAAAATTTATTGTCATTGCATTAATTGCTTCATGCATTTGATCATGTTTAACTTAAATTCAATTTGATTGTCAAAGTCAAAAAGGGGGAGATTGTTGAGATTGTTAGACAATCAAGCTCTATTTTGATCATTGACAATCAAATTAATAAAGAACTAATGATTTCAAACAAATTTACTTTTGCAGAGTTAGATATCGAACACTTTGTGTGACAGCTCGAACGAACCACCAAGCGACTGCACAAATACAGCACGAGCACAGAACCAAACTGACATTTAGACTTACCAAGCAAAGAACCGAACTATCAAGCTAAAAGAAGCCCGATGAACAATCGAGCTAAGCAAGCAGTACATCTCTATATCGAACTAGACAAGCCAACTATGGCAACTGAGCTAAGTCCACATTTTCCACAGAAGAGTTTGCGTTGTCGGTGAGCGGTGAAGTCAGGACACCCGGTAGGCATGCAACCGTACACGAGCAACGAGCGACCATGCCACATCAAGGTAAAAATCCATAAACTCACATAAAGGATAGCGGTCTCAGTGAGCGGTGAAGTCAGGACGTCAGAACTTCGTGCAACCGCCCAAGATGCCCAAGCGACCGCTCGTAACAAAGACCTAAAAGTCAAAAAGTGATAGAAGAGATAGCGGTCTGCTCACGCAGCATTTCCTCAATGCTCAAAGGCACATGCGATTTCCTAGAAGAACCAAGCAACTGCACCAGTCCGGTAGATTTGAATCTTAGCACCAAATACTTCAAACCATTTCCTCAATGCTCAAAGGCACATGACACAAAAGTATGGACAGCTAAATTCTGTCAGACAACGAGATTCGACAGTCGAAACTAGCCGTTACATAGAGCTTTCAAACCATGCAACTGCACACTGAGCTCCGAACACAGAATTAGTGAAAGACAAGCACTAAACATGTGAGAACCACTCCAAACGGATAGTTTAAGCCAAATGGCTATAAATACCACATTAAACTTCATTGTGGTTAAAGAAATACTTTGATTGATATTATAATTTCATTAAACAATATTTTTCATTATCTTGTCTAAAGATCAAATATCAAAAATCTTGGAGTGTTGGGTGTGAGCATTAAACACCATCAAAAGTTTAATTGTGAGTTTGGAAACACTTAGATTGTGAGAGTGAGCCTGGGTGAGAAATGATCTCAAATCATTGTAATAGTTTGGTGTAAGCTAGAAAAAATACCAAGTTAAAGTTAAGCTTGTAAAAACTCAAGACTAGTGAAACCTTAACAAGTTGTTAAGGAAGTGGATGTAGGATTGAGGTAAATTCAAACCATTATAATTCTTTGTGTTCTTTCTACTCTACTCTACTCTAATCCGTCTTCATCTACATCTTCTTCATCTCTTGCTTTTGAATTTTAAATTTACTACCATTTTTCATATCAACCAATTCACCCCCCTCTTAATTGCTAGTTTGGGACATCAATAAAATCATTATTTATACACGAAAGCAATATTAAAACAATTCATTTTAACAATGAAAAGCACCTCAACCAAAAATCATATTTTCACATAACCAATCCTAAAACCCTAACTTCACCAAAATCTACTCATATCCAACTTCTAACCATAAAATCATTATGTACATATCAATATAGCTTCAAAACAATTCATTTTAATAATTAAAACTACCTGTTTCAGTAATCCAAAATTCACATATTCAAAGATTTTAAGAAAACCTTCTTAAAATTAAAGAAAGCCTACCTATTTCTTGTTAATTCTTCAAAACTATCTTAATTTCTTTGAATTCTTCGTGAAATTTTGAGTATTTGAAAAAGAAAATCTTTCCTTATTCTTCAATGGGGAAATTCGGCCAAGACTAGAAGAAAGGAGGAAGAAGATGATAAAAATTTGACTTTTTTTTTCTTCTTTCTTAACTACATATATATATATTAAATAATTAAATAATTAATGAGATATTTATCATCTTCCATCATTAAATATTTTAATTTAATTTAATTTTTTAATTTATATTTTTAACTTTTTTGACTTTCTACCATTCTTTGTCTTTTAGTGAAAGTGTATATATTAGGTATATGTTAGGTATATACCATGTGTATATTAGATATTCAATATATATTTTATATATATCTTGTGTATACATTAGGTATATACCATACATATCCTTCATACAATACTCTAACTACCCTCTGTCTACCTTATTTAATTATTTTTAATAAAACTACGGGTGTTACAATTGATGTCTACAAACTCAAGTGCAAGATACATTTTGCTAACATTATCTTTAAGAAAGTGATGCATAATGTCTATTGTGAGGCCTTGCCTAAGTATTGGTCCAGCTCATTAAGGATGTCGAAATGCTCATTTGAACTAAACTTCACACAAAACTGTCGCGTATGATCTCTGCTCAATTTGGTAAGTACGTGTTTAAAAATTTTGCCTTTTATTTTGAAAAGGAATGTCTTTTATTTTAAAAGTGATTTAGATGGCATTATTTTAAAAACCATTTTGATGAGTTGCCATCTTAAATTATTTTGTTTGTGAAAACTTAAGGAAAAACCTAATAAAGTCATACTTTACATATAATTTATTAATTATTCTAATTATATTTTTATTTTAATCAATTGAATTTGATGATTTTTTTATGAAAGCTAGAATAATTACTAACTTGATTTTTGGTTTTAAAAACATGAGTTTGAATTCCAGTTATATCAAAATATGATGGAAAGATGAAGAAAGTGGAGATGCAAAACAAAAAGGAAGCAATACAACCCAAAATAGAAGAAAAAGCATCTCCAAGGTTGTGCAACTTAATTCCATGGCCTTAGAAATCAAACCAACACAGCCCAAGAGAAAAAGAATAGAAATAGAAATTTCCAGAACTATTTTGAAGTATACGACCATGTGAACCAAAGTGCACGATCGTGCGAATTAAAACACTATTGCCTAAAGGGATATTTTGACGGGACCTGACATGGTGTAATTATTCATGTTTATGGAGTTCAAAAGGCATGCTCATGTGTTTATTATGGTGGCTATTTATATGAGACTCTCTAAGATTTTTCCCTAAATCCATTGCTAAATGGATTAGAAATCTCTAAATTTTCCTCTAATATTATTCCTAATCAGTTTAGAAATTCTCAAGATCCCCTATATAAGCAAGCTTCTACCTTATTCTCAATATCTTTTTTGCTCTCTACAAGTTTTTATATTGTTTTGAGGATTCTTTGGAGAAAAAGGAGAATGAATCTTAGTTTTGAAGAGATTCAAGCGAAGTTTAAGAGCTTTAATCGATCCAAGTTCTATTTAGTGATTTATTTCTAATTCTACATTTTTTTCTCTTTTCAATTTGATTTAGTTTTAATGTTTAAACTCAATTATTCTTTAATTTTGATTATTAACTTATTTTAAATTATGTATAGCTAAAATCCTAATTCGAGGTTAGACAATTCTTTTAATTATTCTATAGTGATATTCATGCTTATTTAATTTAATAATATTTTTCTTTGATTGTTTTATTATTTTTGTGCTTAAAGTTACAATTATCTAGCCAAGAATTATTACATCTAAAATATTATATGATAGAATGAGAGTAGAAGTATAATATTAGTTAAAGGAGATAATAATTTCAAGTAGTTTTTGCTTAAAGATTATAAAATACTTAAGAGGATGTTTAAATATCTTCACAAAACTTTATGAGTTGAATTAATTCTTATGATCATGAGAGTAGATATAAGAATTAATATCAATATTAGTTTTAAATAGTGAGAAAGAATAAAACTTAATTAAGAAAGATTCAACCAATAATCAAAAGAAATAAAATTGAGTTAATACCTTAGAAAAATCATAAATAATCAATTGAAAAGTCTGTTCATGGTATTTAATTATAAGATTTAAATTTAATTAGATTAATTGATTTAGTTTTCTAAAATTCAAAATTAGTTTTTGAAATAATAAATAATTTAATTATTTAGTATTTAAAATTTAATATTCACAATTTAATTTGTCAATACAGTCAACAAATCTAATCTAAGACATTTCATTGGTATAACTGTATATACTAAATCACACAATAGTTGTTTAACTTGTTTGGTCCAATCCTTTTTATTGTTGGGTAATTCAGTGTAAGGCCTATATTAAATTTTCATAAATATTTGGAAAAATGATAATCTCTATTATTTTTTTAATTTTTAATTTTTTTACTAGGAATATTTTAATTATTTTATTATAAACTCATTATAAACTACGTAAAATTTATAAACTCATAATAAATTTATAATAAACTTATTATAAATTCATTATAAACTAATAAAAATATAGTATTTTCTTAAATATTTTAGAAATTCTGATAATTTAATAAATAATTTATAAATATGATAAATTTAAAATTTTTTTATTTTTTTTTTGTATTTTTGTCAAAAGCCAAATATAGTTCTAACAGATAACAAATTTAAGTTTTTGCCCTACGAAGGTAATTAGCAGCGTTGATTTCAATCCAGTTTATATTCACATGTGTGCGTGTGTGTCTATATATATTCATATGGTCATGTATTCCTTTTTGGTTTGAGTCAGGTCGAGTTAAAGCCCCAAATTCTCATTGTATATGCTAACTAAATAATTAATTTGGTAAACAAAATTTAAACTGATTGATACAGCCAAATTGTACCATTTTTGTTTGAATAATTGATTCACTTTAGATTCCCACTTAGTTATAAACTTCGCTAACTCACTTGGCTGATATACCTCAAGTAATAGGGTACGATTCCCATCCGAATTGCCTATGTATATTTAAATATCATATTTAAATTTTCAATCAACTGGCAGTAAAATATAGAGTTCAAACATTCAATCTATTTTAACGAACTATTTCACGAGTCGATTTTATATTAAAAAAATAATCTTAAAAAAAAATTTAGAAGTCCAACATTCAATTTTAACTTTTGTTTAATAACTAAACAAAGCCTAACTGTTGCAATGTTTAAAAGCAGAATAGAAAACATGGTTGGGGCACAACAAATTATCATTAATTAATATATAAATTTAATAAAATACCACTGGCCCAGCGCAATTAGTTATTTTAAATGCGTGCATTTATATAACTAAATAGTTCATATAAAGGAATGGTACTGTAAGATTTCGTGATAGAAATTACATTTAACAAATAAAGGAAAATAGTTACATATTTGGAAAATTGACAGCAAAAATACTCATTGAAAAATTAAAATTCACATAAATACTAATAAGTTAATTTTGACTTAATAATACTGAAATATCTGAAATATAAGATAATTATTGTATATTCGCAAAATGATTTAATTGCATTGATTTTTGTTAAAATTTAAACTTGATTTTTGTAGAGTTTTCTAGAATAATTAGTGGTAAAATATCCTTAACTTATCAAATTAAATTAAATTTAATTTAAGAGGTTATCAAATTAAATTTGAATTAATTAAAGAGATTATCAAATTGAATTTGATAATCTATAAACTCGCTTAACACAACAATACATATGGCCTTATGGCTATTGTGTTAGTTGTGATGAGAGATTAAAAAAGTAGGGGTGGTGTTGAGTTGTGAGAGAAAAAATAAAAAAAAGTGAGAAGGTTAGCTTTAACAAGTTAACACATAATATATTTTGAGTGTAAAATTTTTACCTCTAAAATTTTATATTTTATATTTTGTTGATTAAAAAATTCCAGTGTTAGCATCTTTAGGCAATTAAAATTCAATTTAATTGCCAACAATTTTGATGAAAGCGAGCTTTCTTATTTCTTTAAAACTTGAGAAATATATATTACACAGATTCATCCAATATTTTCTTTTTTAAAAAAAATTGTTTATGAAGTTCTTGAATTTTTCTTTTTTATTTTTTTTTATTTTTTGGGTTCTAGAGTCCCCAAGATTAAAAAGTTTAAAATTGGAATTTTAAAAAGAGTTACATTTGTTAAAATAGAAAGAAATATATAAAAGAATTAAAATTATATATTCTCTCCATTTCAAAATTATAGTCACATTTCTGTTTAATACAGTTGAAGAAAAAAGTAATTAAGTTAATTTAATTATAGTCTTTTTTCATATTCTTCTATATATACCCCTAATTAATTTACAAACTTAATTTAATAAAATAAAATTATGATAAAAATATTATTATAGAAATAACAGTCAATTTAATATATAAACATCGATGGAGAATATATATAGAAAAAAAAAATTCAAAGAAAAATGAATCAATATTCAAACTTTATTTATATCATTCGTCTTTTCTAATTAATGATAATAAAATTAAAATTAAAATTTTTATAAAAAAATGATTTCCAATATTAAAAGCACATACTAATTAATTGAGGACACAATTAAAAATACATATAAAATCTAAAATCCAAAATAGAAAATGGACTCCTTTTTGGAAACGTCCAAAAAAAATTGTGAAACTATAATTTTGAGACGAGATTACATAAGATTATTAGCTTAAAATTAAAATCAATAAGCTTGTTAGCTTATTTTAGTGTACGTAAGTGTTCAAACATAAAAATTAGTAGGAGTCCATTTTCACTTGAAATAGTACCAGGTTTCAAACGTGAAATAAGTTCATCCGCCTAACACTTACCAAACAAAGCGCGTCTCTTCAATGCCGACACCGCCAATTGTTAGTACAAAGTATTTACTCTTCTTGTATGGACCTATTTCAATTTTGTCTTTGCTACTTCGTGAATTAATTTTTATAAATTTCAATTACTAATTTTTAGAGCGAACTGACAAGAATGATGCGGTCAGTTTTTTTTTCAATTTATTATTACATATAAGATTATTTTATATTAAGAAATTTATTATTTTATATTAAAAAATTTATTATCTCAATTTTTATTTAAATATATATTTTAATTCTTTATATTCGTATTTTTTTTGCAATAATTTGTTTATCATTTTTAACTAAAATATATATATATATATAAACGCTTATTATAGCTGCCAAGTAGCTACATTAATAGTGGGAGGGGCCCTCGCCCTGGCCCTAGCTCTAGCCTCTCTCATCTCTCTCTTTCCACACATATATATATAAATAATTTAAAAAATAAGCTTTTTTTATTTAATAAATATATATACTAAATATATTTTTATATTTTTAAAAATATATCAAATATATATCGATAATATATCCCAAAAAAAAATTTTAAAATTAAAAGTTGAAAATGGTATTTTTGAAATTAAAAAAAATAAATATTTTAAAAAAATATTTTTTTAGTATATTTTTGAAAAAACCCTAAACTCTTTCTATATAAATATGGTACAAGAATGAAATCTTAACTCAAATATATTAACTTTCCAAAATTAAATGTATATTAGATAAAATTAAAATTTTATCTTATAAGAAAAAGAAACACTTGTAGCATAAGTTTATTATTTTTTTCCTCTACTATATACACTCACAAATTATAAATTAATCAATTTCATCAACCATTTCTACCATTTGGGACCATGATTCAATATTACAAATGAGTTTTTTCTTTCTTTTTTTTTATTTATTTTTTATTAATTTGATTTTTCTTTACTTGATGCTTGGTATTAGTTTTAAGATAATTATAATTTATATATATTTTTATAATTATTTAAAATTTATTTTTGAGTTTTTAATAATTTAAAGTGAAATACTATTTTCTATAATTTTCTTAAAATTAATGTGTAGGATTAATCATATTTTAGTTTTATTTTTTTTAATTTAATTATTTTTAAGAATTAAACTTCAAATTATATTTATTTAAAGTTGTTAAAATAAAAAAAAGTGATGTTTATTGTTATTTTATGAACTATAATCACTCATTGTTAATTATTTATTAATTATTATCAATTATTTTTTTAAAAAAAATTAAAGCAAAATATTATGACTATTTATTTTTGCGTAGTTGGCTCCTAATATTTTATCCGGGTCTTATAGTTTTTTTTTTTAATTTGAATTCTTTTATTTTTCTTTTTTACTTATTATAATATTTTAAAGATAAAAAAATGTGAAATAAGTTTTGTAAACGTAAGGATCTTCACAGTGCATTGATGAAATGGAAAAAAATTCTTCTTAATATAGTGAAATGGAAATGAGAACGGCAATGAAAACGGATCTCGACCCACCCCGTTTATGACATTCAAATTGGAAGTTGCAATATTCTTTTGGCTTTTTTAACTGTTTAGTTTAGAAATCTCACTCCCAATTCTTTTTTTTTCTAACTTTTTATTAAATATTGTTAATATTAAATCTATTTACCGGAATACCAAATTTCGTCATATGTGTTTATTAATTAGTAGGCTATACTTAGCTAGCACCAATCTAAAACCAGTTCTTTGCCCACTCTTCCCATGAATCTAATAGCTAATCGATGTACTAATAAAATATAAGTGTTTAGAGAATATTATAATTTAGTATTATTAGAGCATCACAATAGGGAGGGACAAATCTTACTTTAATGAGTCTAATTTTTATATTTATTATATTTATTATTTTATTTTTTAATAATTAAATTTTAAATATTAATTTATTTTATGGTGAATAATAAAATTATTTAGTAATGTGAATAATTTATTTATAAAAATTATTATTTTATTAAAAAAATTATTATTTTTATTAAAAAGTTATTATTTTATTTATAAAAATTATTATTTTTATTAAAAATTATTATTCTTATTAATAAATTATTATTTTTACTAAAAATAATTATTTTTATTTAAAATATTTCATTTAAAAAAATTATTACTTTCATATAAAAAATTATTATTGTATTAAAAATTATTTATTTTTATTAAAAATATTTAAATTATATATTTAAATTTATAAAATTTATTTTATTTTTTTAATGGCAGCCCCTTATTAGAGTCCTATCAAGATGGGACGGTCCCTGTAAAATTGGAATCCAAAAAGCACCCGCATTCTTTAACTGGTTCTAATGTTTAATTTAGTACTATTAGTGTTTAACTTGTTCTAATTTAATTTAATTATATTTTTTAATTATTATTATATAACATTTTGATAATTTTAAATATTAATAAATAATATATATATATGGGGTCAAATTTATTATATATGAATAAGCCAGAAGGACCATAAATAATATTAATATATGTACACTTTATTTAAAACATAAAAGAATTTTGAATAGCTGATTTAATTTATCCTTATTATAGCTTAATCAAAAGTTAGTTTGAAAATTATTTTTAAATTCAAAAACATTATAGTTAGCGAATTTTCACTTAATTAATTTTTTGACTATGATATATATTATATAATATTTGATAATTTTTTTAATATTACTATTTCCATAACCAATCTGGAAAGAAATTACAGAATAACACCCTTTCTAAGGTTAATGAAATTCTTATTGATCTTATATTTTATCAAACTAAACATTTTCGATATCGTTCAAAAAAAACTAAACATTTGCGATTCCCATCCCAAACTAAAGAAATATCAAATAATATGATTTACATAAATAAAATGTTGAAGAGAATTTTGGCAATACAAATTTAATGCATATTAAATTTTGGAGAGAATTTTATACATTTTTACCATTATAATTTATTTTTAAAATATGAATTTATTATAATTTAAAAAATTATTACAATTATATTCTAAAACAAAAAATAACAATAAATTTTATTAGACTGCTGAATAAATTTAATAGTTCATAATCTTATAATTATTTTTTTAATCTTTTGATTTTGATATTATTCTATGTAAAATATGAAAATAATTTTTTAATATGCTAAATGAATTTCACATCATTTATATTAAAATAAATAAATTTAAAATTTAATTAAACACACAAAATTTCTTAAAATATTAAAAAAGAAAAAAAGAAAAAAGAGTAGTGCTAATGGAGGAGAGTTGAACCAACTTAGCCACTATTAGGAGTGTATAAATTTTTTAAATTGTATCTTATATGATTAAACTAAATATATTTTTGTCAAATTTAGTCGATTTATATTATATATACAAATGAAATTGAGTTTATATTTTTAAAAAATTTTGAGTTTGGTCGGGTGATCGGATTAAAATTTATTTTTTCAATTGAATCCGAACCCGACTGATACATATATATTATATATATTTATTTATAAATTATAATATATATTATATAATCCGATCCGACTCAACTTATATATTTTTATATATAATAGCATATATATTAGATATATTTATAATATATATATTATAATCCAATTTAATCCAATTTAATTTGATTAAAATAAAAAATATGAGGGTCGGTAGAAAATATATTTAATTTCTGTCAAATTCAATTTAATTTTTTAGTATATAAATAAATTTGATCGGGTTGAAATATATCTTCGATCTCACGGAAGCCGACGGATAGCTGCATTACCTCAAAACAAATTGAACAATACAAAAAAAAAAAGGCTATTAATTAGCCATGGCCACTTCAAAGTAATTAATTTGTTATTGGAAATGAAAGAAAATAATATAATAAATATTCACTCCATTTTATTTTTATAGTTAATTATATTATTTTAAAATATTTTAAACTATAATTCATTTGTCATAAATAAAGTTATTATTTAACTATTATACCATCATTTAATACATATTTTCTTACTACATATGCAAATAATATTAAAAATGATTTGAAAAATGTGTTAAATTTAATAGAAATTTATAAGAAATAAATAAATTTTAACTAAATTAACTACACTTTATTAATATGTGTAAAAATAATTAGTGGACTATAAAAATGAGACAAATTGAATAATATATATACATTCAAATCAAATATAAATATTTATCTAGAAATTTAATGAAAATTTTTAAATTTTAACGGTTGAGTGTTTTAAACATAACCATTTTTGTTAATGTTTAGATTATATTTTTTTATCAGAAATGTTTAGATTATTAATCACAACGGCGTTTTCCTTTTTTTTTTAGCAGAATTAAAATGATAGCTCTAAATCAAATAAATGGTAATTCTTGGTTCCTATTTGGTCTTAAATTTAAAGCAATTTTAAAATTGTTTTTATGTTTTCATTTATTTAGTACTTTATTAATTAAAAATTAAAATATAATTTTTCAAAATCACAATTTAATGAGATGTAAATGTAACTTATCATTGTTGATTATAATATTGTGATGTGCCATCTCATTCTTGCACAGTTAAAATAGTACTCCCTCAGTCATCTTTTCGGTGCCCCTTAATTTTTTTTTAATTTCTAAAGAAATAACCATTTAAAAAAACAAAATATTATTAATAAAATATTACTTTCTCCATTTTTTTAAATGTCCATCTATTTTTTATTTTTAAATAAATATTTATTTTAAAAAATAAGATATAATTATTCATTTTATTTTAATATTATTTTTATTAGTTAAGTTTTAACTACTTATTAAATACTTCTTCATTATTTGTAAAAGGATATTTTAATAAAAAATAAAAAATAATTTTTAATATTGATAAAATAATAAAATTAGACATTTAAAAAAATGGAAAAAGTATTATCTATTTTATTTTAATATTATTCTTATTTATTACTATCGCATCTAGTTTAAATCATTAATTTTATTTTGTGTATAACTATTAAACAAATTATTAAATACTATCGCTGAGAAGTTGTGTTGGCATTAATCGTATCTACCGCTGGCAGATGGAAGTGATCGTAGCAGTGGTTTGATATTAAATATCAGTGCTGACTTTTGATTTCATTCGGTAAAAGTTATAAATTCTATTCAGATTTCATTTTCGATTTCCATAGAAAAAGAAAGGTTACAGATTTCTAAAAATGGATTGTGTGTTAAATCTTTTGTTTCACTTGTCACGTCTTTTAGACATTTAATGCATTCTTCAAGTACTTTGCTCTGTTTTAAATTCTTAAGCTAAATGATTCTCATAACACATCATTGCGGATTAAAGTTCATTCTGACATTTTCTAATTATATCTTTTTCATTAAGTTAAAAATTAATAATCATTAATATATAAAAAGAACAAACTAAAATTTGGAGAAAATTAGTTTCTGATTTATTTTTATTTTTATTTTTATCAAATATGATATATTTTTATTAAAAGTAAAAAATTAGTTTTTACATATTTGAAGAGTAAAATAAAAATAACTAATAAATACCAAAATTTTACCTTTCACAAAAAAAAGTGAATATAGTAAAACAACATAAAAAGAAGAATAAAAAGGAAAATATTATTTTTTTAAATATCTATAATACTCAGAGTATCTCTATTTATAAATAGAATTAATAGAGAATATAACACAACTAACTTAAAAAATAAATTATAATAAATAAAATTAAAAATATCTAACTCAACATAATAATGAGATGAGTTATAAAATTTTAAAAGATATGAGTTATAGAAATCCGCTTTATAATTTATTCATAACATTTCCCTTTGAATATCGATATTTACAAAGAATATACTATTAGCAAAATAGAAGGCACAAAAATTTTCTATTTTGATCTTTAGTACTCAAATTGAAAGACATTTAATTTGGCTTTAAGTGATTATTGAAAGACATTTAACTTGGCTTTAAGTGTTTGAATTGTAGGAACATTTATCTTAGTTTTTGCTATAACATGACACCTTTCGTGACCATCCTTAAGTCTTAGGGGACCGCATCATACATATAGAAGAAGAGAAAGAAACAGAGTAGAATTCGCGGTGAGAAGCCCGACCTCAATGACGATCACTAACAAGGCATGCATGACCATCCTTAAGAAGGTGCAACCACACCTAGAGATGTAAAATTTTGATACATCACAAGAAAGAACATGGTCATTAGCATGGTGAAGAGAATGGATGCTTAGCTACAATGCGAGACTATCCACAATGAAAGCGCGACTGCACCACATCTTGAGAACAAAATCAAAAAATTGATAGTAAAGTTCGTGGTCTTAATTGCGACTTGAAACTCAACACGAGAGCCCTTGTCCAACCGTGGATCAGACAAAGGGCAATTGCGCTTTTTAATTTTTGGCGATTTTCTCTCTCCCTCACTTATTCATTGACAAGTGGTATTGCCATTTACAGGGAAAATTCAAATTAGTTAAGCACGACTTGTTGATGAATTTGTACTATTGAAATGTTACCGCAAGTGCACGGGTCGCGCAAGCAATAAAGTAATGAGTAAAATATTATTCTAATGGGGACAAAGTCAATTACTAGTGCAAATTTTAACTGTTGTTTAGTAATTTAATAATTTTTGTGATGATTAAAATAAAAAATGAATTACCTAATAAATTAAATTAAGAAAAAAATTGAGTATTGTGAAAAAAGAATTTATGATAAAAACACTATCCAGATATTGAAGTCTCCTAGCTATAAAAAGTATTTATGAATACCAATTCAATTAAATCAAATAACAGAGCTGAATTGAAATTTCTCTAAATTAGACCAAAACCTCTCTAGAGTGAGTTAATCCCTAATCACTAAGTAGAATTCTAGGTATCTCTTCTCAAGCATAATTAAATAGATCATGCAATAGGAACAAGGATTTATAAACCAAAAGATCTCGTAAGTCTATCTCTAGCACTCCAATCAACCCTCAACTCCAATGAGAATTCTAATCATATCATGCTTTTTCAAGTCAATAATATAAAAATTGCAATCAATTACTAAGCATGCTATTATCAATTGAAAATAAATAATTAAGAATCATAAGAATAAGATAACTCAATTAAATGATTTAATTTAATTAAAACTATTCAATCCATACAATAAAGCCAGGGTTCATCAATATTTAGATAGAAATAATTTAGTTCATGTTCATAACCAGAAAATCAGAACAAAAGAAATAAGTAAAAGAATTCAAACAATCCATAATGAATGATTTGTGTTTCTTCACTTCAATCCTTGATTCTTGATTTAAATCTTGCATAAATTGGATCTTCACCTTCAATCTCAGTTGCCAAACTCTCTCTCTCTTTTTCTAAAGAAGTCGCCTCTAAGTAAAACTCGATCCCTAATTCTCACTTCAGTTCATATTTTATAACCTAGAGATTTAGCCTGACACGTTCGTGTCTTTGGGCATGTCGACGATGTTGTTTTTCAACGTTGATGACATGGGCAACGACACGGCCAATCTGTCGAACGTGTAGTAGCTACTATAATGCAGGATTAAGGACACAGGTAGTGACACGCCCATGTCCTTGGACGTGTCGAAGCTTCTGTAAGGTGGGCGAACGACAAAGTCATTGACACACCTGTATCGTTGGACATGTCACTTGAAGAATTTGCTCAAAATAGCTCTTTTCCTTGTCTTTCATCTGTGATTTTGGCCTAAATGACCATAAGGCCTCAAAGCGTAAAAGATTTCTAAAATCAATCATAACAAGCACTTAAACAAACAAATTAAACACAATTTGACAATAAATATATTAAGAAATAGGGGCAAAAGTATTTTCAATTATACACTTATCAAATTCCTTCACACTTGAGTTTTAGCTTGTCCTCAAGCAAACTAAATTACTATAATAAGTAGAAAAGAAAGACCCCTCTATATCCAAAAAGAAAAGAAAAGTTTTTTTTAGAATACTAGAATCAGAGAACCTGACATTCTTAATCAAAAACTAATTCTCAAATATGACAATTGAATTAAGAAATTTCAAAATAAAAATTTCATAGATCTAAAATTTAAAAATCCAGAGTTAAAAGATTGAGCATAAAATTCCAAGAACTCAAAAGTCATGAATAAAGTAAGAAAGTGTAATTTTCTCTTTAGTTCTTTGAAGAAAGTAAGGAGTCCAACTTGTTTGAACTGATGCTAGCTTTTTGACACGAAGGTAAACATTTGTGATGCCGACCCCCAGTTACTCAGTTAGAATCACCATTCAAATGGCTGCTAGCACTATTTATGATTCCAACTTATTCGTTTCAATTCAAGAGTTAAAATCAGCAGAATATGGACAAATTTTCAAAGCTCCTTATGCAAATTTTTTTTATAAGAATACTCAAGTGGTCAGGAAAATAAGATACTAAGTATGTCATACTAAGTTCGACTCAAGTATCTAAAGAATTTTAACATACTAAAAAATGTAACTAAGGTTTCAAACTTCAGGTGTGTAATTCTCATCAATCAACTATCTAATTATGACTATTACATTCGGTCCTTAGTAATTGATTAAGATAGCCGAGTCAACCTCAATAAGATATTGTCATTTAGTAAATCAACCATTAATTTAATATAAAGAGGAATCATTTCAATTCATACTATTATTACAATCTAGTTTACTTGATCCCAAAAACAAGTTAAAGAAACTGGATGAGACTAATGAATCAAATGACAGTAATGAAATAAAAATCAATCTGAGAAGTGTACCTCTCCCCCACACTTAAAAATCACATTGTCCCCAATTTGTGTAAAACAAGAAAAACAACAAAGGAGAGAGAGAACTGCCATGTCATGTCCATAAATCGACATATATAAATATGGTCCAAAAAGCGTTATGAAGTCGAATTAGCTATGGAACAAAGATTGACATGCAAAATTGTGAAGATTCATGTATATATATAAAAAGATAGAAAGAAATAAATACATAAATAAAATAAAAATCGAAAGAGTGGACTAGTCATTCATGGGTGCAACATCCTCATTGCTGGCACTGGTATCATCACCGGTATTGTGAAACATATATGTGTGGCACCGGGGGTTGATATGGTGGAGGAGGTGGCTACGAAGGGCTGAACCCCTTAGACTTCCATAACTCAAGCATGGACTGCTCTAGCCATTGCCTTCGCAATAACTCGTGATCCAATTTCGCTTAAAAGGAAGAGTCGCGTTGCTCCATGGAAAGCTGGATATGGTCCTACTAAGACAATAACTTCTTTTAATTTAGCTCGAGGTTCCCTAATTTGCCTTCTATCCTGCATATCTACCTCTTAAAATTAGTGGGTTTTCTCTCATCATCCCACTCAACATTAACAGAATGACACTAGTCTTTGAAGGTAGGAGCTAGAGCAATGGGCAGGCCAGCTGAGGAAGAAGGTTTAGCAGTGGTGGATGGGCTAAAGAAGTCTGTCGGTGGAGGTGGAGGTATGTCAAAAGTGGGAGTAGCAGGGACTGGCTCAGAATCCATAGGTGGTGCCTACAGCTCCACCACCTTCTCCTAGTTTAATCACTTTAAAGTGTCCATATCTAAAAGTTTAGGGAACCCATCCACAGTCATCAGGAGGCATCCATCCAATACACCCAAACTATGAGCTAGTCTTGTGACATATATGCCACCATGTAAGTTACCTAGTACCCCTTTCTTGGATTGCTTATAAAAGAAATGTGTGATAGCATGAGCTACATTGCATCGGATTTTCTTAACCATGAAATTCAAGAAGAATAACTCCCACATGCCAACCACCCCCATTCTATTATGTCAAGCCGCAGTAGTATGAACCAAAAGGTTATGTACCACTTGGTAAGGAAATGATTCAAAATTTGATGCTTTGGACACCTTCGGCTGATACTTGGCTGTATTTGGTGCAAATGTCCTCCAAACCTTAGGAGGAACAACATCGTACTCCGTAAAGTCTATCATGAAATTAAGATAATCAACAGTCTGAACCTCCTTCACAGTAAATAACTCTAAATGCATGCCAAGTTCATTAATACTCATGTAGAATCGCTGCCCTCCCAACTGGAACTTTATCGTCGGCTCGATAATTGAGATCTTATTTTTGTCGAACTGGAAACTGCAATAGAATTCCAGAGTTAATTCTCTATATGAAGGCTCATTGATGAAAAAGAGTTGTTCCCATCCTGGTTGGTTTATCAAACCCTAGATTTTAGCTTTAATGTTTGCTTGTTCCATAGCACCCCAAATCCACAATCCTAGCAGGAGGCCAATCCTTGTTTTCTAATAATTCAAACCGCTTCCTTTCCTCAGGATTCGAGAATTGAATGCACTTGTGCCTGGCCATAAATTTAGAGGTCAGATGTGTAGCAGGTTGGCTTGAGCTGCCTTCCTCTCTAGCTCTTTTGGTGGGCAACTTGGAAGCCAGTTTACGAGGACCCATGATCTGCATAATAAACAAGACCATCCTCATAAACAATAGTAATAGCAAAAACATGGGATAAGGTTACTAAAATACTGACATTATAACAACATAGTACAAAATATAATCCAATAGAAATAATGCCAATTATGCCAACACAGGTGAACCAACAACAACAATAGAATGGTGAAATCCATAAAAAGTAATTAAATCAATGCATCCAGTAACCATGAAATACAAAATACAACACTTCAGTTCTATTTGTCTCCATAGCCCAACAAGTTAAAACAAAGAAATTGCTAAATGGGTGCATAAATAACCAATGAATAGTGCATAAACATGCTTAACATAGACCCAACCAAATAATTCCCAAAAATATGATGAGTAAAGCACAATAAATCTTTAAAAACTAGGGTTAAACCTCAGAATCCCTAAGAAACTCTAAAAATTGCAAGAAATCTCGAAGGAATTTCAAAGGAAACAAAACAAAATAGTAAGAGTTAGGGTTCATACCTGAGAGTAAGAGTGGAGGCTGTGACATAATCGAACAAAAAGCAAGTAAATCCTCTCCAAAACTTGGAATGGGAATCGAAATCCCCTCCAGGATGAGTGGGTATGTGATTTCGAGTGTGAGATTATGAAGATTTTGAGAGAAAATCGACAAAAAGGGAGAGAGAAGAGAGAAAATTCTGTTTAAATCGAGACGAGGTGTTTTTTAAAATATGTTGACACGCCCACAAACATGTTCGTGTCTCTGGGCGTGTTGTATCTACTGTAACTTAAATAAAATGACATGTCCAATGACACAGGGGTGTCACTGAGCATGTTGTTGCTACTGTGACTCCTTAAGTTTTAGCCAAAATGACACGACTAGGGACAAGGATGTGTCCTTGGGGTGTTGTAACTATTGTGATACAATTTAAATTACACGTCCAGTGCCACAGGAGTGTCACTAGGCATGTTATAGCTATTGTGGTGCAATTTAAATGACACGCCCATTGACATGGGCATGTCACGGGACCTGTTGTAGCTACTGTCTCTAAAAATGCATGCACGCCCAGGTTGATATGGGCATGTCCAAAAGCAAGCTCAAGTTGCCCCTCATATTACTTAGTCAAATTTCCAACAAAAGAAAATTTTCCTCTACATATTCAAATGAACTTAAAATAACACACCTCCAATCAATGAGAGAAGAAATAAAAATCAAAGAAACAAACTAAAAACATGAAGATTAAAGAATATATATTAAAAACAAATAAAATGGTGGATTGTCTCCTACCCAGTACTTCTTTAACGTTATATTAGTTGGATGTTCAGGAGTAATTTTTCCCTAGTCTTAGAGATATAAATCCTCCTTCCACTCATTCAATTCTCCCCCTAAATATAATTTGAGCCTTTGCCCATTCACCTTAAAATCCCCTTTTTCTGGATGAGTAATTTCAATCGTTCCATAGAAAAAAACTTCCTTGACCGTGAAAGGGCCAGACCATCGAGATTTTAACTTACCTGAAAAAAGTCAAAGCCTCAAATTATACAATAATACCTGATCTCCAGCTTAAAACTCTTTTCGTTCTTTAATGCGAGCATCATGCCATCTCTTAGTCTGCTCCTTATACATCCTTGCATTATCGTAAGCTGCAATCTCCATTCATCCAGCTCATTAACTTGTAATTTCCTCTTTTCACATGCATTAGCTAGAGCAAGGTTAATCTGTTTTATAGCCCAATAAGCGTTATGTTCAATTTCTACAGGTAAATGGCAGGCCTTTCCGTATACTACCCTAAATGGCGTAGTACCCAAAGGAGATTTGAATGCTACCCTAAAGGCCCATAAAGCGTTGTCCAATTTCTCAGACCAATCCTTTCGAGATCACTCTACAGTTTTCTCAAGAATTCTTTTTATCTCCATATTTGTGTTCTCAACCTGGCCACTACTTTGGGGGTGGTAAGGAGTTAAAAACCTATGTGTAATGCCTAGCCTTTTGAAAACTTTCTCAAGCTGAGCATTACAAAAGTGAGTACTCTGATCACTTATGATTGCTTTCAATGTACCAAATCGAGAAAACAATTTTTTCAAAAACCTCATCACTACCCTAGCATCATTTGTTGCTAAGGCTTGGGCTTCAGGCCATTTTGAAACATAATCTGTAGCTACAAGAATATATTTGTTACCAAAGGAATTAGGAAACAGACCCATAAAGTCAATACCCCATACATCAAAGGCTTCACAAACTAGAATTCCATTCTGGGGCATCTCATCATGAAATGAGATGTTTCTAGTTCTTTGGCAATGATCACAATATTTCAGAAAGTCATAGCTCCTGATTCTTATACCTTTTGAGCAGTTCTATTGGATCCCATATGACCACCAACCAGTCTGGCATGGCAATGATAGAGAATATTCATCATTTCGGGCCATGCCACGTAATGCCAGATCATGTGGTCCTTAAATAACTTATACAAAAAGGGATCCTCCCAAAAGTAATATTTTAAGTTGGAAAATAATTTCTTCTTTTCTTGATAAGTTAAATCCTTAGGGAGTTCCCTAACAGCCAAGTAATTAGCAAAAATTTGCAAACCAAGGCATTTCAAAGTTTGAACTACTTACCTCACTTACCATGGCATATAGTTGCTCATCGGGAAAATGATCATCAATGCCCCCTTCTTCAAACCTCTCCAAGGTTGGGTTCTCCAAATGAGAAAAGGTGATTGCCAGATTTTCAACTCCTTTTTTTTTGTCTTAAATCTTCAAGTCAAATTCTTGCAATAACAAAACCCATCAAATTAGCCTAGGCTTTGCATCAATTTTTGCAAATAAATACCTGAAAGTCGAGTGGTCTGTATAAACAATCACTTTTGACAAGATCAAGTATGATCTAAACTTGTCAAAATAAAAAATCACAGTTAGTAGTTCTTTCTCTGTAGTTGTGTAATTGGCCTGAGCTGCATTTAGAGTCTTGCTTGCATAATAGATGGGCTGAAAATACTTCTCCCTGTATTGACCCAAGACTGCCCCCACTGTGAAATCACTCGTATCATACATTAGTTCAAAAGGTAAATTCCAATTGGGAGCTACCATGATTGGAGCATGGATCAATTTTTTCTTAAGAGTTGTGAAAGCTCTTAAAAATTCCTCATCAAATACAAAATTAATATCCTTCTCAAGGAGTCTTGTTAGAGGGTGAGCTATCTTAGAAAAATCTTATATGAACCTCCGATAGAAGGCCGCATGTCCCAAAAACCTTGTTAGGTGGTGGTAATTTCTCAATGGTTTCTACATTAGCCCGGTCCACATCAATACCCTTACTTGAAATCTTGTGTCCTAACATGATTCCCTCTTGAACCATGAAATGACATTTTTCCCAATTAAGCACAAGGTTTGTTTCCTCACACCTTACCAACAGCCTCTTAAGGTTTTCCAAACATCCTTCGAATGAGCTACCATGAACTGAGAAATCCTCCATGAACATCTCCATAATATCCTCAATTAGCTCATCGAGGATTGCAACTATACACCTTTGAAAAGTTGCAGGTGCATTACATAGTTCGAAGTAACGTCCTATTTATCCTTGTTTGTTTTTTGTTTGTGCATACATGCATACATGCATCACATGACATATCATTAATCCTTTCTAGCTCACAGATTTGGAGTACGACAATCCAAGGGCATACAACGATACTACCTACAACATTGACTTTTGATTCAAGTGCTTCATTGGAAGGATGGATGCAAATCAGCTAAGGAATATAATCGATGAAGTTGTCAAAGCTAGGATGTCCGAGTTATGAGATCAATTGATTAAAATTATGAAGACCCAGTTGAATGAAATTCTGGAGCTCATCAACAATGCTAAAGAGGCATCTCACATTGACATAAGACAGAAGGGAAAGGCAGCATCCACGGAGAACATGTTCACTAATAGAGATCAAATGAAAAATGAGGGATTAATCCCTATTCTACAAGACCAGCAGAATGATGCGCTATCTAAGTGGAGTAATAAGGGCGGCTACCACCCTAGTGGGCAAAGTCAAAGGGAAAGAGAGAAGAATCATTTTTCTAAAAAATGGAATTATCATTCTAGCAATCAAAATACACAAAAAAGCTGATGGTAATGCCACTAGTCAAGGAGGAATGAGGCAATTTTTGGAATTAGGGAAGTCGCTATCTTGGATTCTCAATAAGCTATAAAGAAGGGATTGTTACAGCCCTTGACTCCTCGTCCTTTGCCTAATCCTCTTCCACCTCACTTTGATATTAAGGCATTTTGCCAATTCCATCAATGGCCTGGACACAAAATGGACAACTGCATGAAGTCGAGGCATGAGATCTAGAATTTAATTGATAGTAGAAAACTGTCTGAGCCTGATAAGCCCAACACTAAGAATAATCCTCTGCCTAAATTTGAAAGGGTGCCACCACTTATAACCTTCATGAAGAGTTTTATCTTGTCATCTTGTGATGATATGGATAGAGAAGCTGCTAAAGATGATGTTCTTGGACTAACTATGGATGATGAAGTAATGATCCTTGATGATAAAAAAAAATCCTTTCCCTTAACATGTCTAAATAATTGGAGTATCTTCAACTCCAACTTAATGAACTTCCCTTAGCTTGGAATGTTGCTCTATTTATTTTGCTTTCTTTAATATTTAATTGAACAATTATGTTTTTTAAATTAAGATTGTTTGAATAAATTATTTTCATCAAAATTTTCATGGTTTTTGTTCATTTTGGTACTCAACCGATAACGAATCTAGCTTGATATTTATAAATTAATATATCTATGCATCATGATTTGAATGACTTTACTAGGTGAGGGAATTGTTCGATAGCATTGAGTTGTGTATGCTTACTTAGAGAGGGCTCCTGCATAATGACCTTTGTCGAGGTCCTAGTTAGTCTTAGAATATATTTTGACAAACTTTCAAGGTGCAATCAAACTCTGCTTATTTAAGGGAGAGATGATCTAGGCATTGTTTGGTTAGCCAACAACTAGTATCCACCCAATTAAATATCAATTCCTAGTTGTCCCTTTGAGTCTTCATAAAATTTTAGCTTTCTTTTAAATGACTTATAAGCCCAATGACCTGCCCTGAGCTATTGTTACACTTTTAACAAGTCTTATGATCACTAAGGTGAAGAGGCAAGAAGATCAAAGAATGGAATACATAGCCAAAACTGTAAGGATAGTTAATGTAATATCCTCATATGTGGTCTAGAAGTTTTGATTATGTTGTTGATGTTGTTGTTATTGTTGTTGTAGTGATATATTGGATTGAATATATGTGTTAAATTGCAAGAGAAAAGATATTGGAAAGTGAATGCTTGTGTATATGTGTTTTGGGGAAAAGAATTAGGGTTTAGAAAGAGTGGTATATGTTGTGTATATGATGATATATATAACATATAAATTGGTCAAATGAAGAGTCAAGGGGGTAGAGATATTTTATGTGGAATGTGTAATTACATATAAGGGCTTATATGAGACAAAGTTAGTTATATGATAAAAGGGTGATTTGGTAATTGTTTGAATTGGAACACTTGGTGGAGATTAAAAGAAGAGTTGACTTTATTTTTGTGGTTTATTTTTCTTCTTCTTTTCCATTGTGGCCGGCTCCTCCTTAGACAAAGGAAACAAGAGGCAAAGAGAAGATCTTGTTGAGTGAAGCTCAAATTGAAGAAAGACTAAGTGATCAAGTTGGTGATTCAAGAAGTTTTGTAACTTTGGTAAGTTCTCTTGTGATTTTTGTGTTTATTTGAAATGATATTTGAGTTTGATAGATTTTTAAGAGAGTGTTGGTTGATTTTGAGATGTGAGAAGTGTTTGAGTGATTTGATGATGGATTTTGAGTATGGATGGAAGAAAAGAGTAAGTGGTTGGAAGAGATGACGTTGTATATGTGGTAAGGGTTTTGAGATGATTTTGTGTTTGGTGTTTGATGTGTGTTTTGGTTTGTTTTGGGTATGTTGCAAGTTTGAGATGAGTTTTGAGTATGTTTTGTTAAGACTATTTGAAGAGGATGTTAATGTATAGAAGTGTGTTGTTGAGTGTATGGTTGTTTTTTATTGGAGTCTTGATTTGTGGCCGGACACGCCCATGAGCACGTCCAGGGTTTTTAGGCGTGTCAATTGTGTTGGAGGCAGTAGGTTTGACACGACCAGTAGCACGCCTGTGTTATTGAGCGTGTCATAGCTACTGTAAGATTTGAGAATTTACACGCCCAGGAACACGCCCATGTTGTTGAGCGTGTAAATGTTTCTGTGTTGTGGAGTTAGGGCACGGCCATGAACACGCCCGTGTGGGTGAACGTGTCAGGGTTGAGGTTTGCCCTAATTAATTCCTAATTGGATTATCTCTTGTGTATCCCTAAACAAGTATATGCTATTACTTTTGATTTAAGTCTTGAAGATAGTGATTGATCATTGATCTAAGAGGTTAAAGAATCTTGGACAAGGAAATGTTAGGAGTTGTATGAATTGTTAGTAAAATAAGTACAAATTTTGTATTATTGCATTGTTGCATATGATGATAATGGCAATGTATATGATACTATGTGAACAATGTGATATTTCATGTATTGTGACTCATGTGATGAGTAATGTGTTTGGTTATGTTTATATCAATAATGCTATATGTATAATGTGATGGAATAAAATGCCATTGTGATTGGCTATGGTAACTTATATGTGATATGAGGCCATTGTTATTGGCTATGATGAGAGTTGAGAATGGAAATGATAATTAAATAATAAATGATTTGTGTGGCTAATGTGTTATTCCATTTTCAGAGTTTGTTGTTGGTGGCATGCCTAATAAGTGTAACAATCTCTTGAAGTTAGGTTGGATTGAATCCTTGAAGCCTAATTGAGATGTTACCACCCTTGAAGCTAGGTTGGGTTGGTTCTTGAAGCCAAGTTGGGTTGATGCTTAGCATGCTTTGCTCCCCTTGAAGCTTGGTTGAACCTAATCCTTGAAGCCTAGTTGGGTTTATGATATTGATAAATGTGATGATAAAACCAAAATATTAACTCTGAAAATTGAATGGCATATTAGTGTGTTTTGGGCCCATGCTTGTCTTTGTTTAGTGTTGATTATGAATGATTAAATGAATACTAATGAGGTATATAATAAGATGTTGAAATATGATATGTCTATTTATGTTGAGTTATGAAATGTAAAGGTATGTTGTTAGCTTTGCATATATGTTGTTACATGTATAATATGGATTGAGAATTGGCATTGCATTGCATTAAAGCATAACATTAGCATGAATTATCTTACTAAGCCGTTGGCTTAGCGCGATAGTGTTTGATCGCGCATGTATTAGGGTTGAACCCGAGAGTTCTTCGAGACCGAGTGAGAGTAGACAGTGAAGAGTTGATTTTGGGAACTTAAAGATCAGAGGAGACTTGCCAATCATGTATAACTCTTTTATATTTTGTAAAGTAATGATTTTAATGTACATATGTGTATATTTGTAAATATGAAATCAAAATGTTTTTTTTTTATATATGTAAATATTTGATAAATTCCGCTGCGTAACAACTAAATGTATCTATCTATATATATATATCTATTTAGTTTTGTATTACAAGTTAACTACTTATCTTTCTATAATGTATGCAATTGAAAGATTATGGTAATGTTTAAAATGTTAAGAAAATCTGTAGCATCTCTATGTTTAGTGCATGTATACTACATTGTGGTGTCTGTAGTGTGCATGTATTGAATGTAGGGGTGTTACAGTTAATGTTCTCAAGACCTTAAGGGTAGTTGAAGTTCACCTAATATCTCCAATCTATCAAGATAACATCAGAGTAACAAATGATTTATCCCTGTTAAAGAAGATTTATGTCACTCCACTCATCCATTATTAGAAACCCAAGTTGGCACAAACAAGACAACTCATTTAGAGCTAGAACCAAAAAAAAGAAGAAAAGAAAAGAAAAAAGAAAGTAAAAAAGAAAAAAAAGAAAAGGAAAATAAAATAAAACTCAAAACGGTTCAGAAAGCCAACGGAGTTCTCTTTTACCTAAAGCAGCAAAAGACTTCCATTTGATTTATAAGGACAATTTGACTTGAATTGGTCCAACCCAACCAAAGATTCAATCAAAATCGGAGAAAGAAGGAGAAAGGTCATCCAATTCTTGAAAGTCCTATACTTGACAGTCCTACAGGGAATAAGGACAAAATCATAAAATGCTCAAAGAAAGGGAAGAGTAAGAAAAAAAAGATAAAGAAAAGGAAAAAGAAATGAATATGGGTACCAAATGTTTTGTAAAGGCAAAGACTATTCCAATCAAGATCCAGATTAATGCCAAGAAGATGGGGGAACATTCAAAGCTCTATCTTATTCCTTCTCCCAACTGCCTAAAGTTCAAACAAGAAATTTATAGTGTAAAGGTTTGTTAACAGTATCACAACGGCTCTAATTTACAATTGGCCTCTGCTTAACCCATGTCCCTTATAGATCCCATTTCAAGCCTATTAAAGACCTATTGATCTCTCTTGGTAGGTAGAGTCTATTAGTGGAGATATTTTGGATAAGCATGCATATGAAATAAACAATATTCAAACTCAATGAGACCTTTGGCCAAGTAATGTGTATGTGACTATCTGAAGAGCAACAATTCTTGCTCAAATAGAAATGATTCTCGAGTTTAGTATGGTTGTCATATTATAGATATGTTAATTCTAAAAATTGATTCCTGAGGTAATATGACATTAATTTGACAAAGTCAACATTTGATTTAAAAAAATATATTTTCTTATTATAAAAACCTTTAAGTTAAGGGAAATATGTTGAACAGTCGAACCTCAAAGGACACACTGGGTAAAGTAAAGAATTATTTGCAAGGTTGTGAAGAAGCTACCAATTGACGTGCTGAATCATAGTTTAAAATGGATGTATCTCTGACTTTGCTGGTAGGAGTCTCAACCACTTATTTCCTCAATATTTCAAAGATAAAAGCCATAAAAGTGAAGCCTTCTTTCATTCCAATGCAAGACCTGAACAAGCATCTGGAAGGAACCAATAAGAACACTTCTGTTGATCACCTCGGTCTGTGAGTTGATGGAACCACTGTAAGTATTATTCATGCATATCATGCATACATGAGCATATCACATTGCATTTTCTTGTATTGTATTGTCTATTCTTTGTCAAAATGAACAACAAAAACCCTGTGAAGTATAAAATGAAAAGAAGATATGAAATCAGGGGGCATGGAAAGCCCATTGCATGAGGAAGCTCCAGTAATTTTGCAAAAGAAAGAAGAAATGCATGTTTGTTCGAAGAACTAGATAATCTATAAACATCAACCAAAGCAGCATAGAAAAATCATGGGTTTGAGCCTACACGGGGGGCAAAGTTTCTCCTTTCAATTTTTTGAGTTTATGTATGTACAAAATATTTTGAGACTCACTTCCAATATTTTGCCATATAGGGGGCAAGGAGAAGATATGAATTGGCCAGCTAAAAAGTAGCTGGATTTTTTTGCAAACGGAAGAACAAAAAAAGAATGGAACATTAGAACTATCAAAAGAATGAAGATGCAAAAGACAAAAGATTAGTCTAGCTAGAAGAGTTGAAGCCAATATAGGACAAAAGTTCAAAAGGATGAAGATCCAGCTTAACGAATGAAGATCCAATTTCAAGGGTGAAGACTCGATTTTCAAGGATGAAGATCTAATTTCAAGGGTAAAGACCCGATTTCCAAGGGTGAAGACCTGATGCCAAGAATGAAGATCCAATTTCAAGGGTGAAGACCCAATTTTCAAGTATGAAGATCCATTTTCAAGGGTGAAGACCCAATACCAAGGATGAAGATCCACTTTCAAGGGTGAAAACCCAATTTTCAAGGATGAAGATCAATTTTTCAAGGGTGAAGATCCCATCTCCAAAGATGAAGATCCATTTTCAAGGGTGAAGACTCGATGCCAAAGATGAAGATCCACGGTCCAAGGATAAAGATCCATTTTGAGGGTGAAGACCCACAATCCATTAAAGAATGGAACAACCAAAATTCTTAACTGATAAAAGGTTAGTCAAACCCAAATCATTTTTTAGTCTAGAACTCACTCCGGGTCCACAACCTAAATTATTTTTTAAGTCCAGAACTTATTTCGGGTCCAGAACCCATATTATTTCTTAAGTCCAGAACTTATCTCGGGTCTAGAACCCAAATTATTTTTTAAGTCCATAACTTTGGGTCCAGAACCCAAATTATTTCTTAAGTCCAGAACTTATCTCAGGTCCAGAACCCAAATTATTTTTTAAAGTCCTGAACTTATCTCGGGTCCAAAACTCAAATTATTTTCTTAAGTCCAGAACTTATCTCCGGTCCAGAACCCAAATTATTTCTTAAGTCTATAACTTATCTCGGGTCCAGAACCCAAATTATTTTTATGTTCAGAATTTATCCCGGGTCCAGAACTCAAACTAACCTTGATTACGGAGTCCAGTATGGCTCTAAACCCAGTCAAAAATCACATTACTTTTCGCTCTCTTTTGCTATAGTCTCAGATCGCTTAAGAAGGGGGCAAACTGTAGACCCTTAATTTTTGACCCAATCTAGTCTGATATTTTTAAACAGTATAAAATAATTTTTATGATATTTATTTTATTTACAATTTATAATATTTATATTTATAATATTTAATAGTTATTTTTAATAATAAAAATAAAAAAAATAAAAAATCAGATGGATCAGGGGGCGACGCGGGGCAGTGTGCCGCAAGGGGATTCACCGCAATAATTATCTGTGGCTAATTAGGCACTGTCCAATTTACCACAGCAACAAACTGGGCACTGCCCAGTTTGCCTAGCCCGCAGGCCCAGCAACCCTCACGCTGCCAATTTTTGACCAAACCTTGTTTCACATGGTTTTATGATTTTTTCCTAAACAATTGGTATTTCCTCATTAAAATAGGATTATATCTTTTTGTTTTCCTATAAATAAGAGTATTAAACACACGGACGGTGGTGGCAATTTTTAAAAAGAAACTTTGGACTTAATTTTTTCGGGAGAGCTGGGGGACTTTTTCTTGGCAACTTTGGATGTGATAATTATTGAAGGGTTATTCAAGGACTTGATCAATTTAGGCAGAGACTTGAAGACATTTGGGATGAGAAGTAACCATTAGTAGAATTTTAACAATTATTAAGAGAAAAGCAATGAAACTCAAATATCAAGAAGTGAGAACATATTAAGAAGGCAGTAGCTTAGCTAATTGTCTTGTTCTCAATTCAACCAACAAATATAAGGCCAGTGCAAACGAAAGTTTGGATCAAAGTTTGATTATTGGTGGAATCAACAAACGAAGGTACGTTTCTAAAATTGAATCTATTTAAATACGGCAAATTAAATCTCCATATGATATTATCCTTCATGCAAATTGATCTCGGTAATCTTTTAATTCCAGTAATCTAAATGTGTTTAAACTGATAATTTTTTAGTGCATGATTATTTATTTTTAAATACTATAGTAGCTTGTTTCTTCCAAGCCTCAAACCCTAATTTCAAAATCATAATCTATAAAACCAAGGTTTAAAACCTTAAAACCCGAATCCTAAAACACTAACCCTAATTCCCAATCCAAAAACTCTAAACTTATTTTCTAAATAATCCAAATCCTAATTTAATTAATCAAAACCCTAGCCTTTTTCTAAAACCATAATTGTATTTTTTTAATATCTCAAAACCATAATCTGTTTTCTCAAACCTTAATCACTTCTTAAAACTTCCAACCTTAAATTTTATTTTCTTAAAACCTAAAATCATAATTAATTCTATCCTCCATACCTTCACAGTAGTTTAATATTTTTAAAATAATAATAATATTTGTTTTGCAAGTCAAAATCCTAGTTTGATTACAAGTATCCATTAAATAACAGTTTTTTCATCTAAACCCTAAAATTGTTTTTATAAAAATTCTAAACCCTAAATGTTAATTAAAAAAAAATCCTAATTCAAGATGTAAATCTAAATTTATATATTTATTACTTTATTTAATTTTATATTTGATTATGTAGTTTATTATATGTTTTAATGGTTGATTTATTTAATTTTAATGCTTGATTTATTTAATTTATCATGGATGAATATTTTTTTAATTATTATTTCTTTATTAAAATTGTAAGAGGTATGTTTCCATGATTGGGTACATCATTAATTAATTTTCATATAATTTAAATTATTTTTATATTTTGGGATTAATGTAAAAGACATGTTTCCACCTTTCGGTGAGTGTCCTATTTAGTTTTAGATATTGGACGATGTAAGGATACGTTTCCATCCTCGGATGGGTGTCCATTTATTTATTTTGTTTGAACATTGCTTTGATTTTAATATAATGATGCTTTATTTTAATTGTTGCATGTAGTATGGATAATATGGTTATATTTAAGAATTTTATAATATTAAGACTTGCAAAGCAGGTCGGTTCCAATGAACCGAGCGTTGTGGGGGTGTTGGGCCATTTCTCACCTTCCCCACACGTACCAAACTTTTTGAATCCATTAAGGGGTTGGGGATTCCTTAGAAATCGAGTCATCCACCTCTTTCTTTTTTCCGGCCCATTCGGGTGGTGACTCCATTTTCTCTAGGCTTATGCCCGTGTTCTCTAAGAGCCTGAGCCTAAACAATGCCGAAGTCGAAAGAACTATTCCACCGGGAGTGGGCGAAAAATCCCCGCTCACACACTTTCATCTTTGTCAAGTTTCAAGGATTTGGTCATTGGAGTCTTGCTAACCTTGCAACCATAATTTCCAAACTTCTTTACGAGTTCCTTTATGTACTTGGATTGATTGATAAAGATCTCATCCTTGCATTACTTGATTTGTAGTCCAAGGAAGAATATGAGTTCACCCATCATGTTCATTTCAAATTTACTAGTTATACAAGAGGCAAATTCCTTGCACAAAAATTCATTAGTAGCACCAAATATAATGTCATCAACATAAATTTGAACAATCAAAATGTTATGCATTTTCTTCTTAAAAAAAGAGAGTTGTGCCAACCTTGTCTTTTGTAAATCCATTTTCAAGCAAATATGCACTAAGTCTATCATACCAACCTCTTGGAGCTTATTTCAATCCATATAGTGCTTTAGTGAGTTTAAAAACATGATTTAGAAATTTATAATCTTGAAAACCGGGAGGTTGTTCAATGTAAACTTCCTCATTTATAAACCCATTTACCAATGCAGTTTTAACATCCATTTGAAAGAGTTTAAAATTCATGTGACATGCAAATGCAAGCAATATTATAATGGCTTCTAATCTAGCTACGTGGGCACATGTCTCATCATAGCCAATGCCTTCCTCTTAGTTATAGCCATTGGCTACCAATCTAGCTTTGTTTCTAGTAATTAGACAATTTTCATCAAGCTTATTCCTATATAACCATTTACATCTAATAATTGGATGATCTTTAGGTTTAGGAACAAGTTTCCATACTTTGTTCCTCTTAAATTGGTTGAGTTCATCTTGCATAGCAATCACCAACACTCATCACCAAGTAGTTACTCTTTTTGAGGTGTCACCAATGATTAGTTCTTTTGGATGATCCTTCCAGTAATGCTAATCTTTGGGTAGCTCTTGAGACTCTTCTTCTTGTTCATCAAGATTGTTCTTTGAAGCATTGAATGTTTCTTGATGTTTAAATGTACCTATAAAATCATCAAGAATACTATCTTTCCTTTGATCAAGTTAGAGGATTCATCAAAAATAACATGCATTGATTCTTCAACTACTAGTGTTCACTTATTAAATACTCTATATGCTTTGCTAGATGATTAATATCCTAAAAATATGCCTTTATCCGATTTGGATGAGAATTTTTCAAGATTATCCTTGGTATTCAATATAAAGCATTTGCATCCAAACACTCTAAGGTATGAAATTTTGGGTATTCTTCCATTCCATAGCTCGTAAGAAGTTTTGTTTATCAAAGGCCTTTTGTAAACACGATTTGAAATATAACAAGCGGTATTAACGGCTTTCACCCAAAAGTAAGATGGTAAGTCATACTCATTGAGCATTGTCCTAGCCATTTCAATCAATGTTCTATTTTTCCTTTCAACCACACCATTTTTTTATAGTGTTCTAGGAGCCGAAAAGTTATGTGAAATACAAAATCATTGCAAAAATTTTCAAAGTAGTCATTTTCAAATTCTTTGCCATGATCACTTCTAATAGATGTGATTACATAGCCTTTTTCTTTTGAACTCTTTTTGCAAATATTTTAAAATGATTGAAATTTTCATTCTTTTGAGCTAAGAAATTAACCCATGTAAACATTTAGTAATCATCAACAAGTACAGATGCATATAACTTGCCACCTAAGATAGCAATTCTATTTGGTCCAAACAAATCCAAGTGAATGAGTTCTAATGGTCTAGAAGTGCTTACAATATTTTTAGGTTTGAATGAACTTTTATGTTGCTTACCAAATTGACAAGGTTTACAAGTCCTATCTTTATCAAATTTTACTTTAGGGAGATCATCAACTAGTTCTTCTTTACTAATCCATTGTAAGTGATCCATACTAGCATGTCCTAGTCTTCTATGCCATAGCCATGCATCATTACTAATGGTAATCAAACATTCAAATGCATTATTGGAAATGTGTTAATTTTATATGTATTGCCAATTCTAACTCCTTTGAATATAAGTTCACCATTTGAATTGGTAACTTTGCATCCTTTAAAGTCATAACTCACATCATATCTTTTATCACACAATTGATTTACACTAAATAAATTATATTCCAATCCATCAACAAGCCATACATTATCAATCATATTTTTACCAAGCTTGCAAATGGAACCAATACCAATAATTTTACCTTTAGCATTGTTACCAATAGTTACATTACCTCCATGCTTGTAAGTGAGTGTTGTATAAAGCTTTGCATTACCTATCATATGCCTTGAGCATCCACTATCCACAAGCCAAACATTATCATTGATAGTGGATTTTAGACATACCTACAAAATGACAATGTTCATCTTCTTTTAGGTACCCAAATGAAGTTGGGTCCTTGGGGATTAGTAATAGAAGGGTGTTTTAACTTGAGATGAGCCTTCCTAATATAGCAAAAAATGCTTTTATGTTCAAGTTTCATACAATAAGTGCATTGATACAAGGTTCTATACTTATGCACTTTTCTATTAAAATTCAATGAACCATGCACATAATTGCAAGTGTGGGTTGAGTAGGATTGTTTTTTGTGTATTTTTGTGTTTATGTGCATGCCTTGTATACATGAATGCATGATTTGCTCTTGGAACTTTAGTTTTAGGGCCTTATGAACCAATTGAACTCCTTTTAGGATTTTTACGCTCGGTTTGTGCAATAATGTTCTTCGCAACATCAACACTAGATGTTTGTGTTGTAGAAGCTCTAATAAATATTGGTACATTAGGTGAAATTTAGATGAACCAGTGAACCCTAATCCATGTTTCAAGGAAGGTGGTCTTTAATTATTGATCAATGTATCTAAGACCTCTTTTCCCTTGTGAAATTTTGAAATTGAATCTTTTAGCTCATATATTTCATCCTTCAATGTTTTATTTTCCCTAATCACATTTTCTAAGCCATCTAAGTTTTTAGTCATTTTTTCAATTGATTTCAACAAGTTTTCTTTTGAGATGTAGAGTTTTTCAAAGACGCAAAATCTTTTTCTCACTTGGAGCATTTATATTTATAGAATTTCATCTTGGAGAAATATTTTTCTATCTTGAGGTTCATATGCTTAATCAAACCATTTTTATCTAAACCATCATCAAAATCATTATCATATGCAATTAAGTTTAAAGATGAAGTACTTACCTCTTTGGAGTTATTGTCATCTTCAATAGCCATGAGAAAAAAGATTTGCATTTTCCTCTTCTTCTTCACTTGAGGAGTCATCATCCCATGTGGCTTTGAGTGATCTCTTCTTTTTCCTTATCCCACTTTTTCTTACTTTTCAATTTGAAGCAATCCAACTTGATGTGACTAGATTTGTCACATTCATAGTATTTCACTTCATTCTTTTTATCTTCATCTCTGAAGAAGGATCTAGAAAATGTACCTTTGTCAGCTTATAGTCTTCTCTTTCTCTTCTAATCACTTATCCTTTTGAATAGCATAGCCAATTCTTCTTCATCATCACTATCTTCATCATTTGAGCTCTCAACCTCTTCGATGGCTTTGAGAGCTATACTTTCTTCTTATCCTTTTCACCTTGCTCTTCTTTTATTTTAGTGCGCAATTCAAAGGTGAGTAGTTTTCCAACAAGTTCATCGGTTCTCAAAGAGCTAAGGTCATGAGCTTCTTCAATTGAAGAAAGTTTAGACTCAAAGTTCTTGTTTGCTCTAAGTGCTCTCAAGATTTTGCTATTGACATCATCTTTGTCATATATATTGCCATATTTCTTTAATTGGTTGACAATGGCAAGCAACCAATTTGTCTTGTCGATGATATTTTCATTGGGTTTCATCTTGAATAGCTCATACTCATTCACCCTCATGATAGTTTTCAAGAGTTTTTCAAATGCAATGTGCACAAGTGAGATGTCGAACTCTCCCACCTTCATCTCTTTATATTGAATTCATCAAGATGCAAGCTGCCCTATGGTTTTTAAACCGATCTCTCACATTGACACTTGATAATTGTGATTTAGAAAGAGGAACTTGAACACCATCAACTTCATGAGTAGGAGGTTTTCATTCCTTTTCAACAAAATCCCAAAGCATAATTCCTTCACTATCTAGGAATAAGAACATCTTGTGTTTCTAATAGGAGTAATCCGTTCCATCGAAATAAGGTCTAAGGTATGAATTTAGATTTCCTTGTGTGAAGTTGTTTATTGGTGGAATGGCTGCCATTTTGGATCAAAATTTCACAATGAAGTTTAAAGAAATTTACTTACTCTAATACCAATTGTTGTCCCAAACTAGCAACCAAAAAGGGGTGAATTGGTTGAAATAAAGAGTGATGGTATATTTAAAATTAAAAGGCAAGAAAAGAAGACGATGTGGATGGATATGAAGTAGAGTAGAGAAGAAAGAATACAAAGAATTATAGTGGTTTGGATTTACCTCAATTCTACATTTACTTCCTTAACAACTTATTAAGATTCCACTAGTTTTGAGTTTTTACAAGCTTAACTCTAACTTGGTGTTTTCCCTAGCTCACACCAAACTATTACAATGGTTTGAGATCAATCCTCACAATTCTTACAAGAGTTTTTCCAAGCCCACTCTCACAACCTAAGTGTTTCTAAGCTCTCACTCAAACTTGTAAGGTATTTAATGCTCACACCCAACACTCAATTAATACAATTATAGAATTTGATACAAGGAAAATGAAAGTTGTTTACCTTAGCTATATCAATCTTGAGAACCCTTAAACAAGAGATTTCTTAAGGTATTTATAGCTAATTTGGTCTAACTAGCCGTTATGAGTAATGTGATATATTCTATTAGACTAGTTTTTATAATAATAAAGAGTTTCCTCAGGAAGCGGTCGTCCTCCAACAGTGTGCATGGGCAAATTAAAAGAAGTTATCTATATTGAAAGTAACATGATATATTATTGTTGTTAAATTAATTAATTCTAGAATTAATAATGTTTAGTGTTTTAAGCTTTAATGAGTTTATTAACTTCTTTATTCATTTTTAAAGTAATAATTTCTATTGTTTCTAAATTAGTTTATGTACAGTTCTCTTTCCTTTAAATTTCTTGCATATTATAAAAATATAAGCACCACTAAGCTTTGCTTAGCGTGTTAGAATTATTTTCTGATACGCAGATCAAACCAAAAGAATTGAGACTACGAAGTGAGAGACATATGTTTCAAACCAACTTCATCACAAAGGTTCAAGGAGCAATATTACAAATATTGTATTTTATATAGTTGACATAGCAATACTTTATGATTTTGTATGACAGTTGTATAAGTTTAAGGGTAGTAAGAGAATTATAATGATATTTATAATGTAAGTTAATAATAGGAGTTCTTTGTAAATTAAATAGATATATGTATGTAATACAGGCATGATCACGGTATTACTTTTTGAAGTTCAATAATTGCAATAATGTATTATAGCATTTTGGTTATAATTATATATTATATTTATAGTAAAGTATGAGTACCTAAGTGACATCACCTATGTAGCTAAGTGTATAGACTATGTAGGTTTAGGCGATCCTAAGTTTGCGGGTTAAAAGAAAAGAGAAGTACAACTGTCATTGTTGTGTGAACTATATAATTGAATAAATGTTTGATGCAATTGATTTTCAATATTTAAAGGTACAAGATGGCCTCAAAATCCCATCAAGGTGTGGAGGAACAAGCTACATCCTCACACAATTAAGCAAGTGTGGGGAATCAGCAGCCATCGAAATCTTCTGCGGAATAAATTCCCTTAGATCTTTAATTTGTGAGAAATATGGGGAAAGTTCTCAGGCAAATCATAGGAGTTGCTCCTCCTACACAGCCTCTTCTACCAGTGCCCCAAAGATCTCCATTGGAGAGAATTAGGAAATTGGGAGCAGAAGATTTTAAAGCTCATGATATTGATGAGTCTTTAGTAGCAGAGTATTGGATGGAGAGGATTGTGAGAGTTTTTTATTTTCTGCATTGCACTGATGAGTAAAGATTGGAGTGTGCAGTTTCCTTGTTGCAGGAACAAGCTTATGCTTGGTGGGATATAAAGCAGAAAGGTGTACCTGCGGGTAGTGTAACATCCGTGATTTTGGAGATATAAAATTGTATATACTCAATATATATATCTAGAGTATATATAACATATACATATGGTATATTAATTGTATATGTTGGATTAATACATTACATACTTAATATTTAATACATATATAAGGTACATTTGATGTGTATATAAGATACACATTACTTGTGCATATGTGTAATATCCCAAATTTTTGAAAAGTTCTAATTTTTGAAAATTTGATAAAATAAATTATAATTTTAATGGATAAATTAAATTAATGGTTTTAAATGAAAAATAAAGGAGTTTTAAATGAAAAAGTGGAAAATATATGTGATATATATGTAAAATATATACAACATATAAAAGTTAACACATTTTAAAAGAAAAGTCAAAGTAAAAGGGTATTTTGATAATTAAATCTTAGAAATTCAAAATTAATAAAATAATTCAAAAATAAATTATTTTTGAATGGAAGAGGAAATTTAGGACTTTTAATTTATTAAATAAATAAATAAATAATTATTAAATTATTTTAATATATATATATATACGGTTTAAAAAAAAGATGAAAAGGAAAAGAAATATTAAAAAAAAGTCTTCTTCTTCTTCCTTTAGGACGTTTTCTATGGGAGTTTGGAGCATGAATTTGATTCTTCCATACTCCATAAATTGAAGGATTTAACAAGTTTCAAGTGGATTTTTGGTGATTTCCACTAAAACTAGTAAGTTTTCAACTCTTTTCTTTGAATTCCTTAGAAATTTGTATTATGTGAGAATTTGGATTTTGATGTAGTATATTATAATTGTTAGAATTGGTGTGTATGATATTATTTTGGGTAGTTAACAATGATTCTAAGGTTAGATTGAAGAGATGATGGAGTTTGGTTAAAGAATGGTAAAGAGAGAGAATTTAGGGTTATGGAACTTTTGGATTTGGGGAAACATGAGCTTTAATTGTGCAAATTGGTTCCAAATGTGTTGTTTTTATCCATAAACAAGTATTTTAAAGTCAAATATTGGATTTTGGTTGTATTTGGTTGGAGTTTGAGAATGGTAGTATTGATTTAGGGTTTTGGAAAAGTGAATTTTCAAAGAATGATTAATTGTTTGATTTTAATGTTTAAATCATGTTATTTAATGATGTAAGTGGTAGAAATAAGATTGAAATGATAATTGGATTGAGTTGGAATGGAGATCCTTCAATGGTGAAGGTTATGTCATTTTAGGGTTTTGGACGTAAGCATGTGGTTAATTAATGTAATTGGTTTAAACATGCTAAAACATGTTTCTAATGATATTAATAAATTTAAAACACTAATTTAAATGGCTGATATGGTTTTTCAAAGTTAAAGTGAGGTGAAGCTTAATTTTGGGATTTGGTTTAGAGTGATGTTTAATTATAGTTAGATGTTGAGAATACCTTAGAATGTGATACTAAATGATTATGTATGATCACATTTGGTATAGGCATTGAGGGAGGTTGATTTGCTTCATCCAAGTGGTAAAGGGCAAGTTGGAAGGATAGGATTGGAGGTTGTGTTAAGCTTGCTTTGGGTTGCTAGTGGAGGTATGTACAAACTTTGAATATATTGTTTATATTTGCATGACATTTGGGCTTAACATAGTTTGGTTGGAAAATGTGTTAAGTTACTTGGTTCATTGATTGAGTATGAATAATGTGCTATGACATTTGAAATGTCATATATGTGTTAAATGCATTGTGAAAAGCCATTGATAATGGCTAAATTGTGTAGAATGTGAAATATGTATATTATGTGAAAATACCCAAAGTAATTAGGTAATGTGTTGTGAATGCAAAAAATGAGATATGTGGAATAATGAAATGAATTGATATTGATAAAAATGAGAAAATTGAGAAAAGTGAGAAAAATGAGAAAGATGTGAAAAATGAGAAAAAAAAAATGAAAATAAGGCAATGTGCCTAGATTGACTATACGACGATGAGAAAGAGATTAATAATGAGAAAAATGAATAAGTGAAAAAAAAGAGAGAAAAAGATGATATAATAAGGCAATGTGCCTAGTTTGATCATGAGAAAATGAGAAAAGTTTTGATAAAAGAATTATGAAAGAATTTGATAATGAGAAGTATGAATAAATTTTGTGCCTAGTATGTTATTCAATTTTCAGAGTTCTGGATTTGGCGGCATGCCTATGATTGCCTATGGGCTACATGCTGGAATGGTGAAAAGACTGGGTTATAAGCCAGGCCAGTTGATAAATATGATATTTTTGGGGTGAAAAGACTGGGTCGTAAGCCTAAAAAACTATAGCAGTCTAGCCGGGTTGAGGACCCAGATACTAGGGCCTAAGGGTCTAGCCGGCTTAAGGTCCAAGAGACTGGGGCTATTACATTATCCATGGATATATTGCCTACGGGGCTAGACACATGGTGTCATTATGGACCAAAGCAGTAACTCTAAAATTTGAATAGCATATTAGATCCTTTTTGGGCCCATGCTTGTCTTTGTTTTACTGTGAATTATGAATTATGATACAATTGAGCAATATAATGCTATGAGTTGAAATTATGAAATATTTGAAAAATATAAGAAAGTAGAATGATTGATAAGAGTATTTTTTATACTTGTTTTTAGTATGATTTTTACTTAATGTTTCATTTGATTTTGGTTTAAAGTTTGTTTTAAGTGTTTGTTTTAGGTCAAAGTGCAAAAACTCCCTTGGATGATCAAAACAATGAAGAAAGAGCATGAATCAAGCAAGACATAGCCAAGCCAAAGCAAGCTTGGCCGTGTCCCTCAAAATTTCTTCAAGAAAGTAGATGACACGGCCAGGTGACACGCCCAAGTCACTGGCCGTGTCTCACCTAAAGAACAGAAACCAAAGAACCAAGCAAAGAAGGAAAAATGAAGAAAAGAAGCTGACATTGGCAGGTGACATGCCCAAGCCAGTGGCCGTGTCACATGACACGGCCACAAGCTTGGCCGTGTCCCATGCTTAGCTAAAGAACAAAAGAAGAAAGGAAATAAGCAGTAGCTGACACACCCAGGTGACACGCCCAAGCCAGTGGCCGTGTCACATAAGCTTGGCCGTGTCACCCATTGGAAGCAATGAGAAGAGTTGGCAAAATGAAGATACAGAAAGGGACACACCCACATGACAAGGCCAAGCCACTGGCTGTGTCACATGACACAGCCAGGAGCTTGGCCGTGTCACCTAGAAGAAAACAAGGAAAGAAAGGGCAGAAGGTGACACGGCCAGCAAGCTTGGCCGTGTCACCTAGGGCAACTTTGAAATGTTCAAATTTTTCTGCAGATAAGTGGGGAACAAAGACTAGTTTTAGTCAAAAGTAATATTAGACAAAATGAAATCTTGCCTAATTTGAGGAAAAGAAAGATTGAACAAAGGGAATGTGGGAGACAAAGTGAGTTGGAAGCGAGTTGGAAGCATGACTTGAGCTTTGGAGGGAAATAAAAAGAGAAGAAGAGGGAGTTTTTAGGGGATTCTGGATCTTGAAACGCGAAGGCTGGAACAAGGGAGAAGGAGCCAACAACTGAAGCAAAGAGGAGGGTTTTGAGCTAAGTTTGAAGAAGGAGATACATCTTGTACAAGCCCTAAACCAAGAATTAAGGATTGAAGTGAAGAAATACAAATTATTCGCCATGGATTGTTTGGTTTCTTTTACTCATTTATCTTGCTTTGTTTTTCTGGTTTTAAACATGAACTAATTCCTTCTCTATCTAGATATTAATGAACCTTAGCTTATTTGTATGGATTGAATAATTATATTTAGTTGAATCATTTGATTGAGTTGTTTTATTCTTATGATGCTTAATGATTTATTTCCAATTGATAATAGCATGCTTATTGATTGGTTGCAATTTTCATATTATTGACTTGAGAAAGCTTGATATGAATTGATTACTCATAAGGGTTGAGGATTGATTGGGGTGCTAGAGATAGACTTACAAGATCTTTTGGTTTATAGTTCCTTGTTCGTAATGCATGACCTATTTAATTGTGTTTGAGAAGAGATTCCGGCACTCTACTTAATGATTAGGGATTAATTCACTCGAGAGAGGTTTTAGTCTAATTTAGAGGAATGCCAACTCAACTCTATTGAATGATTTAACTGAATTGATTATTCATAAATATCATTGAGGCTAGGGGGATTCAATATCTGGATAGTTTTGTTATTATCAATCCTTTTTGCATAACATTTAATTTCCCCTTACTTCCAGTTATTAAATTAGTTGTTTTTAATTACAAAGCATCACACAACTATTAATTTGCTAAACAATGATTAAGGTTTGAACTAGTACTTGGCCTTGTCCCCAGTGGAACGATAACTCACTCACTACTATATTACTTGGGCCACCCGTGCACTTGCGGTATTGCTATAGCGCAGCGTGACGCACACCAAGTTTTTGGCGCCGCTGCCGGGGACAATGGTTTCAATATTAGTAATATAATCAAAACTGTTGATTTAGTTTTTATTTTCATTTGTTTTTGACATTGGTTCTTGCTTGTCGATTATCATTTTAGGTATTCTTCCCTATTTATGACCAGAGGTAACTCATCCCAATTGTTTGAGTTAGACCCAGAGCTAGAAAGAACATTAAGGAGAAAGCGAAAGGAAGAAGGGGAGGCAGTTTTGGAAGACGCAGAAACAGAAATAAATCTGGAAATAGACGAAGAAGAAGAGTTTGAAGTGATGGAAGGAGCTGGACCAAGAACAATACAGGAGTTTGCTAAGCCTAATCTCAATGGAGCTGAATCTAGTATCCGGAGGCCGACAGTTGCTGCAAACAACTTCGAAATAAAGGTGAATGTAATTCAAATGGTGCCGTAGACTTGTCAATTCGATGGGTTTCCTGATGAAGATCCTAATGCACATATTGAGAATTTTCTGGAGATATGTGACACATTCAAGATAAATAATGTCTCAGATGATGCAATTAGGCTGAGATTGTTCCCATTTTCCCTTAGAGATAGACCAAAGAAGTGGCTGAAATCTTTTCCTCCAGGGACTTTTACCACATGGGGTTTGTTGGCAGAGAAATTTCTAGAGAAATACTTCCCACCATCCAAAACTGCTAAGTTGAGGAATGATATCTCATCCTTTCTGCAACAAGATGGTGAGACCCTTTATGATGCCTGGGAAAGATTTAAAGATTTGCTGAGAAGGTGTCCTCATCATGGACTTCCACTATGGCTTCAAATTCAAACATTTTACAATGGGTTGAATTATGTAAGTAAGCAATCCATTAATGCAGCAGCTAGTGGTACCATAAACAACAAGACACCTGAGCAAGCAAGGGATTTAATTGAAGACATGGCTATCACCAATTATCAGTGGCAAGCCCCAAGGGAGCAAGGAAAGCTGAAGGTCATGGGTTCACACCAATTAGATCCTGTGGTGGCTTTGACAGCACAATTGGAAGCATTGAATAAAAAAATTTAATTCCTTGGCTTCTTCTTCTGGGAAAGTAATGCAGGTGATGTCTTGTGAATGGTGTGGGGGTGGACATCAAAGTCAAGATTGCCAAAGTGGCAACATGTTTGCTAGGCAAGAGTAAGTAGATTATGTTGGAAATATGCCAAGGCAACAACAGAATAACCCCTACATCAACACATACAATCTGGGGTGGAGAAATCATCCAAATTTTTCATGGAATAATCAAAATAATCCAAGACCTCCCCCTGGATTCCAGTAGCCCCAAAATCAATAAGCTGCCCCTCCAAGAAAGAGTAATTTAGAGGACATGATGGAGAAATTTATAGCAGCTTCTGAAACTAGGTTCCAATCAACTGAAACCACCATAAGAAATCAGCAAGCCTCCATTCATAATTTGGAGAATCAGGTGGGGCAAATTACCAAGTTGCTCAGTGAGAGACCACAAGGAAGTCTGCCTAGCAACACTGAGGCAAATCCTAAAGAGCAGCTTAAGGCAATTACACTAAGGAGTGGAAAAGAGATCAAGGGTAATGTGGTTGAGAAAAGAGAAAAAGTGGCAGAAAAAGGGGCTGAAGGACAAGAAAAAGAAGACGATCTTACTATCACGCCAGAAGAGAAAGCTGCACTAGAAAGTGAGAAAGAAAAGCAGCCGCAAGAAAGCAACCCTAATTTAAAGGAATACCGACCTAGAGTACCCTATCCGACAAGGTTGAACAAGGGCAAGATTGATGCTCAGTTCGGTAAGTTTCTTGAACTTTTTAAACAATTGCACATTAATATTCCATTTGCTGAAGCTTTGTCACAAATGCCTAAGTATGCTAAATTTTTGAAAGATATCCTTTCTAACAAAAGGAAACTTGAGGAAGTTTCTTTAGTGCATTTATCTGAAAAGAGTTTGATAATTTTGCAAAGAAGGTTACCTAAGAAGTTAAAAGATCCAGGTAGTTTTACCATTCCATGTTTGATAGGTAATCTTGAGGTTAAAAGTGCATTAGCTGATTTGGGGGCTAGCATAAGTGTTATGCCTTATAAAATGTTTAAAGAGTTAGGCATTGGTAAACCTAAACCAACACTCATGACCATCCAACTTGCTGATAAGTCAGTAATCCACCCTCGTGGCATTATAGAAGATGTGTTGGTAAAAGTTGGGAATTTCATTTTCCCCAATGATTTTGTTGTCATTGATATTTATGAGGATGCGGATGTTTCACTTATTCTTGGTAGGCCATTTTTAAATACAGCCCGTGCTCTTATCGATGTACATGATGGCACATTAACTTTGAGAGTGGGTGATGAAAAAGTTATTTTTAGGATACATGATGCCATGAAACATTCACTTTCACTTGATGAGGAGGAATCATGAAATGATGTTATTGAGCATGAGACCATAAATTGTGTTACTAACATTGTTTCCAAGGATCCCCTTGAGTTGTGTTTATTGCAGGAAAATGTTGAGGATCGAGAAGCAATGGAGCAACTTGCTTTTCTTGAAGCAAGCAAATCATTCAAATGCAAGGCATATGAGACTATTGAGATGCCAAAGGAAGAAAAGCCAAAACCATCGGTGATTGATCCACCCAACTTGGAACTGAAACCTCTTCCGGATCACCTTGAGTATGGGCTTCTGGCAGAGAAAAAGAAACTGCCAATAATTCTGAGTTCTCATCTATCTTTTGAGCAAAAGGAGAAGCTTATTCAGTTGTTGCAGAAACATAAGCAAGTGATAGCTTGGAAGATAGCAGACATAAAGGGTATCAGTCCATCCTATTGCACTCACAATATACTGATGGAAGATGAATTCAAACCAGTAGTGCAACCACAATGGAGACTAAACCCAAAGATGAAAGATGTAGTGAAGACTGAAGTGATAAAACTACTTGATGCAGGGATTATCTATCCGATCTCGGATAGCTCTTGGGTGAGCCCAGTTCAGGTAGTACCAAAGAAAGGAGGGATGACAGTGGTCCCTAATGAAAATGATGAGCTAATTCCAACAAGAACAGTTACCGGTTGGAGGGTTTGCATTGACTACAGAAAATTGAATGATGCAACTAGAAAGAATCACTTTCCTTTACCCTTCATTGATTAGATGTTGGAGAGGTTATCCGGCCATGAGTACTACTGCTTTTTGGATGGCCTTTCAGGCTATTTCCAAATTCCTATTACCCCGGAAGACCAAGAGAAAACTACATTCACCTGCCCATATGGGACATTCGCATATCGAAGAATGCCATTCGGCTTGTGCAATGCACTAGCAACTTTCCAAGGTGCATGGTAGCAATCTTTGATGAGCTTATAGAGGATATTATGGAGGTGTTTATGGATGATTTCTCGGTCTATGACAGCTCATTTGAAAGATGTTTGGAAAACCTTGAAAGAGTCTTGATGAGATGTGAGGAAATCAATCTAGTGCTTAATTGGGAAAAGTGTCATTTCATGGTTCAAGAGGGAATCGTGTTGGGACACAAAATTTCAAGCAAGGGCATTGAGGTGGATCGGGCAAAGGTAGATATAATTGAGAAGTTACCACCACCCACATCTGTGAAGGCCATCAGAAGTTTTTTAGGACATGCGGGTTTTTATCGGAGGTTCATTAGAGATTTTTCTAAGATAGCCCATCCATTAACAAGACTCCTTGAGAAAGATGTGAACTTTGTTTTTGATGAGGAATGTTTGAGAGCATTCACAACTCTTAAGGAGAAATTGACCCATGCTTGAATCATGGTAGCTCCCAATTGGAGTCTACCATTTGAACTAATGTGCGATGCAAGTGACTTTGCAGTGGGAGCAGTCTTGGGTCAACGCAAGGAGAAATACTTCCAGCCTATCTACTATGCAAGTAAGACCTTGAACACAGCTCAAGATAATTACACAACTACAGAGAAAGAGCTGTTGGCTGTGGTTTTTGCTTTTGACAAGTTTAGATCATATCTAATCTTGTCAAAAGTGATTGTTTATACAGACCATTCTGCTTTAAGGTATTTATTTTCAAAAATTGACGCAAAGCCTAGGCTAATCCGTTGGGTTTTGTTGTTGCAGGAATTTGACTTAACGATTCAAGACAAGAAGGGAGATGAAAATCTTGTAGCAAATCATCTTTCTCGCTTGGAGAATCCAACCTTGGAGAGGTTTGAAGAAGGAGACATTGATGATCATTTCCCCGATGAGCAGCTGTACGCCATGGTAAGTGAGGTAAGTAACTTAAATTTTGAAACACCTTGGTTTGCAGATTTTGCTAACTATTTAGCTGTTAGGGAACTTCCTAAGGACTTAACCTATCAAGCAAAGAAGAAATTCTTTTATGATTTAAAATATTATTTTTGGGAGGATCCCTTTTTGTTTAGATTATGTAAGGATCACATGATCCGACGATGTGTGGCATGGCCTGAAACAATGAACATTCTTAGTCAATGCCATGCTGGACCAGCTGGCGATCATATGAGAGCCAATAGGACTGCTCAAAAGATACTAGAATCAGGATTTTATTGGCCCACTCTGTTTAGAGATAGCTACGAATTTGTAAATCATTGTGATCGTTGCTAATGAACTGGAAATATTTCATCTCGTGATGAAATGCCCCAAAATGGGATTTTAGTTTGTGAAATCTTTGATGTATGGGGGATTGACTTTATGGGACCCTTTCCCAATTCCTTTGGTAACAAATACATTCTTGTAGCTATAGACTATGTATCTAAATGGCCTGAAGCCCAAGCCTTGGCAACCAATGATGCTAGGGTTGTGGTGAAATTTTTGAAGAAATTGTTTTCTCGATTTGGTACACCAAAAGAAATTATAAGTGATAGGGGTACTCACTTTTGTAACTTTCAGCTTGCGAAAGTTTTCAAAAGATTAGGAGTTACACATAGGTTTGCTACTCCCTATCATCCCTAAACTAGTGGCCAAGTTGAGAACACGAATAAGGAGATTAAAAGAATTTTGGAAAAAACTGTAGAGCAATCCCGAAAGGATTGGTCCGAGAAATTAGACAATGCTCTATGGGCTTTTAGGACTGCATTCAAAACTCCCTTGGGCACTACACCATTTAGGTTGGTATATGGAAAAGCTTGCCATTTACCTGTTGAAATAGAGCATAATGCATATTGGGCCATAAAACAGATTAACCTTGATCTAGCTTGTGCAGGTGAAAGGCGAAAATTACAGGTAAACGAGTTAGACGAGTGGAGATTGCAAGCTTATGACAATGTGAAAATGTATAAGGAACGTACGAAGAGATGGCATGATGCTCACATTAAGAAATGGAAAGAGTTTCAAGCGGGAGATCAGGTATTACTGTACAATTCAAGGCTTTGACTCTTTCTAGGTAAGTTGAAATCTCGATGGTCTGGTCCTTTTACTGTCAAGAAAGTTTTCCCCTACGGAGTGGTTGAAATAAACCACCCGGAAAAAGGTGATTTTAAAGTCAATGGGCACAGGCTCAAATTTTATTTTGGAGGGGAAATACAGGACCTAAAGGAGGTTTTACACCTCCAAGACTAGGAACAATTGCCCTGAGCGTCCAACTAACACGACGTTAAAGAAGTGCTGGGTGGGAGGCAACCCACCATTTTATTCGTTCTTTAATTATTATGTCTTTAATTTCTGCATTTTTGGTAAAATAATAATAATAATAATAATAATAATAATAATAATAATAATAATAAATTTCATCTAAATTCTCTTTTAGTGTATGCATGCTCACATTGAGGATAATGTGAATTTTTAAGTGTGGGGTGCATTTTGTGTTTTAAGTTATCCTTGTTTAGGTTTAGTTAATGTTTTCTTTGAATAACTCAATTTTGGAAAGTTCAATTGTTATAAACATTGTTGATAGATGGCTTTTGAATTTTAGAAGCATGAATTTGAGAATTGAGTAGAATTAATACTTTTTGTCAATTTTGTTGGTTTTTCCTTGCATCACCATCAACCTAGTGAGAAATTGAGCCATCAACTTATTATTCTTTGTGTGGGAAAACATCTTTGATTGATGACTTGCTAGAACTTGCTTTGATATACATTTTAAGACTACATAAAAATTTCAATTTGGCATCAAGATGATTAAGGCAATTAGGTGAACCCAGTTTGGCTTAAAAAGACCAATCCTAATTTTAACCTTAGTTAGCCAATTTTGAGCCTATTTCATTTTTCCTTTTCTTTCTTTTTCACAACATCATTAGCTTGAACCTTGTTGTTTTAACTCTTACCCTTTCATTAGATCAAGGGCATTTTAAGAACGTTTATGACCAAGTGTTGTGTTAAATTAAGTGTGGGGTTAAATTTAGTAGGTTTAAGATTACAAAGCATAAAAAAATGAAAAAAAATCAAAATCAAATAAAAAGAAGAAAAATAAGAAAAATTGTTGTTATTGTTGAAAGGGTTGGAATATATTTTAGAAATAATCATTGCATGATGTAATAAGTGAGTTCCCTTGAAAAGTTTCTTAATATTAAGGGGTAGATAAGAGGAAGGTGTTTTGGGATCGTTGGGTTATTTATATATGATCGGTTACCTCATTCTTGAAGTGCTCTTGAACTTAATGATTAAGCTCACATTTCCTAAATGCCATGCCTCTGCCTTAACCCCATTACAACCCAATAAAAGACCTTTTGATTGATGCTTGATTGTAATTAAGTAGTGGAGGTTTGATAGATAAGCAAGCCTATGACAATAATCTTTCATTGATTGTTATGAGTGTAAACACCACCTTGATCAAACACTTTCTAAGAGTTGGTGAGGGAGTGACAACATAGGTTATGCATGGAAAGCCACTTAATTGCATTGGTATCAATTTTGTTTGATTTAATATTGATTGCGGATTTAAGGATAGGGAAGTCTTGATGCAATTTTTATAACTCTTGAACTTGACAAAATTCTTGTGTTTAGTTTGTTTTCATTTTAGCCTTGCTTGGGGACAAGCAAGGATTTAAGTGTGGGGTATTTGATAAGAGTATTTTTATACTTGTTTTTAGTATGATTTCTATGTGTTTTTAGTTAATGTTTCATTTGATTTTGGTTTAAAGTTTGTTTTAAGTGTTTATTTTAGGTCAAAGTGCAAAAACTCCCTTGGATGATCAAAACAATGAGGAAAGAGCATGAATCAAGCAAGACATGGCAAAGCCAAAGCAAGCTTGGCTGTGTCCCTCAAAATTTCTTCAAGGTAGTAGATGACACGGCCAGGTGACACGCCCAAGTCACTGGCCGTGTCTCACCCAAAGAACAGAAACCAAAGAACCAAGCAAAGAAGGAAAAATGAAGAACAGAAGCTGACACTGACAGGTGACACGCCCAAGCCAGTGGCTGTGTCACATGACACGGCCACAAGCTTGGCCGTGTCACCCATTGGAAGCAATGAGAAGAGTTGGCAAAATGAAGATACAGAAAGGGACACACCCACATGACACGGCCAAGCCACTTGCCGTGTCACATGACATGGCCAGGAGCTTGGCCTTGTCACCTAGAAGAAAACAAGGAAAGAAAGGGCAGAAGGTGACACGGCCAAGAGGTGACAAGGCAAGCAAGCTTGGCCGTGTCACCTAGGGCAACTTTGAAATGTTCAAATTTTTCTGCAGACAAGTGGGGAACAAAGACTAGTTTTAGTCAAAAGTAATATTAGACAAAAGGAAAGCTTGCCTAATTTGAGGAAAAGAAAGATTGAACAAAGGGAATGTGGGAGACAAAGTGAGTTGGAAGTGAGTTGGAAGCATGACTTGAGCTTTGGAGAGAAATAAAAAGAGAAGAAGAGGGAGTTTTTAGGGGATTCTGGATCTTGAAACGTGAAGGCTGGAACAAGGGAGAAGGAATCAACAACTGAAGCAAAGAGGAGGGTTTTGAGCTGAGTTTGAAGAAGGAGATACATCTTGTACAAGCCCTAAACCAAGAATCAAGGATTGAAGTGAAGAAATGCAAATTATTCGCCATGGATTGTTTGGTTTCTTTTACTCATTTATCTTGCTCTGTTTTTCTGGTTTTGAACATGAACTAATTCCTTCTCTATCTAGATATTGATGATCCTTAGCTCATTTGTATGGATTGAATAATTATATTTAGTTGAATCATTTGATTGAGTTGTTTTATTCTTATGATGCTTAATGATTTATTTCCAATTGATAATAGCATGCTTATTGATTGGTTGCAATTTTCATATTATTGACTTGAGAAAGCTTGATATGAATTGATTACTCATAAGGGTTGAGGATTGATTGGGGTGCTAGAGATAGACTTACAAGATCCTTTGGTTTATAGTTCCTTGTTCTTAATGCTTGACCTATTTAATTGTGTTTGAGAAGAGATTCCGGCACTCTACTTAGTGATTAGGGATTAATTCACTCGAGAGAGGTTTTAGTCTAATTTAGAGGAATGCCAACTCAACTCTATTGAATGATTTAACTGAATTGATTGTTCATAAATATCATTGAGGCTAGGGGGATTCAATATCTGGATAGTTTTGTTATTATCAATCCTTTTTTCATAACATTTAATTTCCCCTTACTTCCAGTTATTAAATTAGTTGTTTTTAATTACAAAGCATCACACAACTATTAATTTGCTAAACAACGGTTAAGGTTTGAACTAGTACTTGGCCTTGTCCCCAGTGGAACGATAACTCACTCACTACTATATTACTTGGGCGACCCGTGCACTTGCGGTATTGCTATAGCACAGCGTGACGCGCACCAATAATGTGACATCTATATGCATTGTGCATTGGCATTGCAATGAGTTTTATTGTTATTATCAAAGTTTATACCACTAGGCTTCGGCTTAGTGCGATTGTAATTCGTCGCGCAAGTGTCATGGATGTTTTGGTAGAGCCGAAGAGTTCTACTAGACCTGGTCGAGTCTAGGTTTGTATTTATTGAGCTTGAAGAGTTTTTCAGTATATCAAGATCAGAGCCAGGTTCCAGCATATAAATATTTGATATTATAGTATATTTTGATATTATATATGTTATGATATATTTTTGAATTATATAATGTAAATTGTAAAGAATGTTTTGAATAATTTGTTCATATGGGATTTTATATGTGTTGTTAATTTATATATCTATATATAAGTATTTTGAGAAAATATGGAGAAATTGAGAAGTATTGGTGAAATGGTGAATTGATTTTTATTTGGAGTGCTTGTTTTATGCAGGTTGTGTTTTGTTGAATTTTGGAAAGGTCCAAATTACAAATAAAACTCTGGCGAATTTTTTCTAGAGATTTTCATATAAAATATTTATTTTGGATTCCTATAACAAGCAAAGAATATTTATATATTATTTATTTTATATATTAGTATTTGAAATCTTAAAACATAAATGTGAAAATTTTTATTAAATCGGTCTGTGATATTTTTATATCGTATATGTGTATTTTACATATACTAAAAATATGTATTGTACGTATATAGGGTATAAGGGTGTTACATTTATTTTGGTATCAGAGCCTAGGTTTGAGGTTCTCAACCTAGGTGGGTTGTTAGAGAGAGAAAATTAGAATTTTTAAAAAAATAATTTTCAATTGTGATGCATGCATTGGCACTGGCAATTTATCTGATCCCTGATATGGCAATGTCCATTTGATATAATGGATATGAGTTGAGATGATGTCTGGGTTATATAGATCAGAGTGGCACAGCAGAACAAATTATGAAAGGTAGAAGAACACAGATTGTTGGAGGAGTTCTAGAAACTCAGAATCTGTAGAAATTGAGAAACATATTTAGAAACTATGGTAAACCAACCCAGAAAAATCTGAAAATTTACACATAATATCATAGGTATTCCTACAAAATATGGCTAAAATTTTATGAATTTTTATTAAGGTTTGATACATGAAAAAAATGGACAACCGGGTGCTGCCAGAGAAATTATTAAAGAGACATATTCTCTGATTTTGGAATATTTAATTTTTAAATATATTAAATCAGCTTGGAATAATCTAAAACTTTAAATATAAGTCCATATATGTGTCAAGTGTACATGGATAAAATTTTACAAGCTTTTATAAAGAATTGGCAAGGAATATAAAAATTGAAAATGAGATTGACATTAAACTGAGGAAGTCATGTAGTTTTGTGTAAGTAAGTAATAAATTAATTTTATGAGACAAATGAATGAAGAAAATTATAAAACATTTATATGCATATGGGTATAAGTATAAAAGGAATATGGAGTTTTTAATAATTTAGAACAAAGAGTTCATAAAAAAAAAAGAATGATACATGATTTAGGGTTTGAGTATGTAAAAGTAGGATATCTAATTGATGATGTTAATTAGTGTAAGAAAATGAATTAGTGTTGTTTAAAAGTAAATGTTATGATCTTAAGATTGAGAATATGATATGGATGAGATTCAGTGAGGTTCATGTTGTTGGTTGCATTATATGAAATTTGAATTTTTAAAATGGGTATCCATAATTTTGAAAGTGATGTGTTTTGATGTTATATTAATATAAAAATAATATTTATAAAGTTAGCTCTTGAAAGTGAGATTAATCAAATGAAGTTTAAGTAAAGTAGTCAGTTGGAAATTTAAAGTTGTAAAGAAATTTCGATGAAGATTGTTTAGATATTGATAGTTTAATGTTTAATAAGCATGGAAGTAATTCTGAATGAGTAATATTATTTATGAAAGTACTAACTAAGGTGTAATGTGTTTTATAATATAGAAATTTTTTATGAAATAAAGGAAAATAATTAAGCAAGTGAAAATGAGTTACTTTAGTTAATTGAATTGGAAATGATGAAAATGGATATGAAAGGTGTGATCAATGCATAAAAAAATGTGAGAGAGATGTCACATTGGAAATGTGACTAAGATTTATGTGAAGTGTTAGAAAAAAAATATAATAAGAAACTTATTTAAAAGATGGGCGAATAAATAAGAAAGATGTTAATTATGTTGTAGTCAGAGTATATATATATGTTTAATTGATGAATAACCTAAGTAATGTCAAAAGAATGAGAAATGATAATGTTCTCTGAAAGTTGACAAATGTTAACTTTGTATAGGTTGTATGTAAAAGAGGAATTGAGTATAATTGTATGATTTGTGTGATGAGATTTTTTTTCAATATGAACACAAATATGATATATAAGAAAATGTGGAAAGTAAGTCACATTGTGATTATGACTTACGAAGGTTTATGTGGATGATTAAAAAAAATGTTATTGAGTATTTACTACCTTATACAAATACGTGTCTGGTGATATTGAGAATGATATTGCATATATTAATATACCTAAGAGAAATTAGGTCTTGACCTGCGTAGAGTTAGGTCATGTGATGAAATTGAGATTGAGAATGGACCTGAGCAGCGTTGGACGGTGAAATTATTATTGTAACAACTGAACTTGATGATTGTATAGTGTTTTGGGCCCAAAGTATATGCATATATATGAGAGATTGTAAGGAAAAGGAAAGTATAATGAAAAAAAAGTATGGAAATGGAAAATATATATATATATATATATGAATAAAGTTTTTTATAAGAGATAGATTAGAAATGGAGTAATAAATGGAAATTGTGTAAATTAGCATATGAATGAATGAGTATATGTAAGAGATGTTAATGATAATATTGTTGAAACATGAGTTAGGCTAATGATGATCAAGTGAACAATAGTAAATTACTTTGAAACAGAGCTGAAACGTGTTAAATTTTTGTGTAGCAAAAGATTAGAAAATGAATATGTGATTTTTGCGATACGAACTTAACATTATGATTGAAAATGTTTGAAGAAGAATGATAGAGGAGCAATATTTATTTATAAGCCACAGGCATGACCATGATTATGCTATGGTCGTATGATTTGTTTAGTATATTGACAGATTAGTTTTGTTATCCACGGGCATGGGCCTGAGATGACATGACCGTTGGATAGATTTGGTGAGATTGATAGTTATGCTACAAGAAACATGGTCAAGATTTATGGTTTGCATAGTTGTATCTTATAATTTTATGTTAGAAATTTGTTTATAATTATAGAAAGTGTGGAACAGAAAAGAATTATGAAAATATGATGAGCTTTAAATGATGTGTAAGAAAAGTGATTTTTGTAAATATGGTAACTATAAGAAATGTGAGAAAAGGATAAATGAAAGGAATTATAAAATGTGAGTAAGAGCTATATTGAATGTGTTTGAAAGTGGTATAAAATGAATAAGTTGATGAAAATGATATTTAAAGTGAATGAGACTAGATGAAATTATTATTATCTGTAATGATGATTTTGAAGAGAATTAAAATTTGAGAATAAATTTGACCTAATAGAATTAGGTCATGAATTGAAACCAGAATGATGAATTTAAAATAGACTAAAGGTTGGTCAGAATAGAATAAGGTTGTGATGGTCATATTGTGATAGTTAGATCAATTGATCCGAAAAGTAATAAGTTTACAAGAATTTATTGAAATTCAATGTGTGTAGTTGTATTAAGAATATGCAAGCTATATGATAATGTGCATAGTACAGTGTTCTGATATGTATATGCACATGAAAGGAGCTAAGTTATGTTAGTTTCAAATAATTATAAGAGAAAAATGTTAGTTATAGTATAATGGGAATGAATCTTATTAAGGAAATAAGATTTTGCTGTTGTATAATGGTGATATCAAATTAATATGTGATAATTGTATAAAGAGTAGGATCAAAGTGAAGATATGTAAAATTATTGTGTTAAGATAAAAGTTATTAAGATTTGAATTTAAGGTGATAAGAGTATATTTTAAGATAATGAAGTGATCAAATATCTTGAGTGCAATAGGTGTGTGGTGTATATATATTAAAGAGATAAACTAATTTTGTCTAATAGCAATTCGATTGATAATATGATAATTTGTTGTGACTGTTTGAGTAAATAGACAGTATAATGATGTGTTCGGAAATGATAAAAAGGAAATTAAGAATGAACCTAAGGGGGAGAATAGAAATTATGTAATTTGGTAAAATAATTATTTGGATGATTTATTACCATACTGGATAATTTCGAGGACGAAATTATTTAAGGGGGAGAAAATTGTAACATCCGTGATTTTGGAGATATAAAATTGTATATCCTCAATATATATATCTAGAGTATATATAACATATATATATATATGGTATATTAATTGTATATGTTGGATTAATATATTACATACTTAATATTTAATACACATATAAGGTACATTTGATGTGTATATAAGATACACATTACTTGTGCATATGTGTAATATCTCAAATTTCTGAAAACTTCTAATTTTTAAACATTTGATAAAATAAATTATAATTTAAATGGATAAATTAAATTAATGGTTTTAAATGAAGGAGTTTTAAATTAAAAAGTGGAACATATATGTGATATATATGTAAAATATATACAACATATAAAAGTTAACACCTTTTAAAAAAAAGTCAAAGTAAAAGGGTATTTTAGTAATTAAATCTTAGAAATTCAAAATTAATAAAATAATTCAAAAATAAATTATTTTGAATGGAAGAGGGAATTTATGACTTTTAATTTATTAAATAAATAAATAAATAATTAATTATTAAATTATTTTAATATATATATGGTTAAAAAAAGATGAAAAGGAAAAGAAATATTAAAAAAATCTTCTTCTTCTTCTTCTTCTTCTTCTTCTTCTTCCTTTAGGACGTTTTCCATGGGAGTTTGGAGCATGAATTTGATTCTTCCATTCTCCATAAAGTGAAGGATTTAACAAGTTTCAAGTGGATTTTTGGTGATTTCCACCAAAACTAGTAAGTTTTCAACTCTTTTTTTTGAATTCCTTGGAAATTTGTATTATGTGAGAATTTGAATTTTGATGTAGTATGTTATAATTATTAGAATTGGTGTGTATGATGTTATTTTGGGTAGTTAACAATGATTCTAAGGTTAGATTGAAGAGATGATGGAGTTTGGTTAAAGAATTGTGAAGAGAGAGAATTTAGGGTTATGGAACTTTTGGGTTTGGGGAAACATGAGCTTTAATTTTGCAAATTGGTTCCAAATGTGTTGTTTTGATTCATAAACAAGTATTTTTAAGTCAAATATTGGATTTTGGTTGTATTTGGTTGGAGTTTAAGAATGGTAGTATTGATTTAGGGTTTTGGAAAAGTGAATTTTAAAAGAATGATTAATTGTTTGATTTTAATGTTTAAATAATGTTATTTAATGATATAAGTGGTAGAAATAAGATTGAAATGATAATTGGATTGTGTTAGAATAGAGATCCTTCAATGGTGAAGGTTATGTCATTTTAGGGTTTTGGACATAAGCATGTGATTAATTAATGTAATTGGTTTAAACATGCTAAAACATGTTTCTAATGATATTAATAAATTTAAAACACTAATTTAAATGGCTTGATATGGTTTTTCAAAGTTAAAGTGAGGTGAAGCTTAATTTTGGGATTTGGTTTAGAGTGATGTTTAATTATGGTTTGATGTTGAGAATACCTTAGAATGTGATATTAAATGATTATGTATGATCACATTTGGTATAGGCATTGAGGGAGGTTGATTTGCTTCATCCAAGTGGTGAAGGGCAAGTTGGAAAGATAGGATTGGAGGTTGTGTTAAGCTTGCTTTGGGTTGCTAGTGGAGGTATGTACAAACTTTGAATATATTGTTTATATTTGTATGACATTTGGGCTTAACACATTTTGGTTGGAAAATGTGTTAAGTTACTTGGTTCATTGATTGAGCATGAATAATGTGCTATGACATTTGTAATGTCATATATGTGTAAAATGCATTGTGAAAAGCCATTGATAAAGGCTAAATTGTGTAGAATGTGAAATATGTATATTATGTGAAAATACCCAAAGTAATTGGGTAATGTGTTGTGAATGTAAAAAATGAGATATGTGGAATAATGAAATGAATTGATATTGATAAAAATGAGAAAAGTGAGAAAAATGAGAAAGATGTGAAAAATAAGAAAAAAAATATGAAAATTAGGCAATGTGCCTAGATTGACTATATGACAATGAGAAAGAGATTAATAATGAGAAAAATGAATAAATGAAAAAAAATGAGAAAAAGATGATATAATAAGGCAATGTGCCTAGTTTGATCATGAGAAAATGAGAAAAGTTTTGATAAAAGAATTATGAAAGAATTTGATAATGAGAAATATGAATAAATTGTGTGCCTAGTATGTTATTCAATTTTTGGAGTTCTGGATTTGGCGGCATGCCTATGATTGCCTACAGGCTACATGCTGGAATGGTGAAAAGACTAGGTCGTAAGCCTAAAAAAATTGTAGCAGTCTAGCCGGGTTGAGGACCAAGATACTAGGGCCTAAGGGTCTAGCCGGGTTAAGGTCCAAGAGACTGGGGCTGTTACATTATCCATGGATATATTTCCTACGGGGCTAGATACATGGTGTCATTATGGACCAAAGCAGTAACTCTAAAATTTGAATAGCATATTAGATCCTTTTTGGGCCCATGCTTGTCTTTGTTTTAATGTGAATTATGAATTATGATACAATTGAGCAATATAATGCTATGAGTTGAAATTATGAAATATTTGAAAAATATAAGAAAGTAGAATGATGTGACATCTATATACATTGTGCATTGGCATTGCATTGAGTTTTATTGTTATTATCAAAGTTTGTACCACTAGGCTTCGGCTTAGCGTGATTGTAATTCGTCGCGCCTGTGTCGTGGATGTTTTGGTAGAGCCAGAGAGTTCTACTAGAACTGGTCGGGTCTAGGTTTGTATTTATTGAGCTTGAAGAGTTTTTCAGTACATCAAGATCAGAGCCAGTTCCCAGCATGTAGATATTTGATATTACAGTATATTTTTATATTATATATGTTATGATATGTTTTTGAAGTATATAATGTAAATTGTAAAGAGTGTTTTGAATAATTTGTTCATATGGGATTTTATATGTGTTGTTAATTTATATATCTATATATAAGTATTTTGAGAAAATATGGAGAAATTGAGAAGTATTGGTGAAATGGCGAATTGATTTTTATTTGGAGTGTTTGTTTTATGCATGATGTGTTTTGTTGAATTTTGAAAACGTCCAAATTACAAACAAAACTCTGGCGAATTTTTTCTAGAGATTTTCATATAAAATATTTATTTTGGATTCCTATAACAAGCAAAGAATATTTATATACTATTTATTTTATATATTAGTATTTGAAATCTTAAAACAGAAATGTGAAAATTTTTATTAAATCGGTCTGTGACATTTTTATACCGTATATGCATATTTTACATATGCTGAAAATATGTATTGTACGTATATAGGGTATAAGGGTGTTACAGGTAGACTCACTTGGGCATTTTTTCAAGAAGAATTTAAAAAGAAATATATTAGTGAGATTTATTTAGAGGAGAAGCGTCTGGAGTTTTTGTATCCTAAGCAAATACAGTCATCTGTGTCTGAATATGAGAGGTAGTTTGTTTGCTTCAGCAAATGTTTTCTAGAGTTAGTTTCATCTGAGTAAGAGAACTGTAAGCAGTTTGAACAGTAATTTCATCTGAGGAAGAGAATTGTAAGCGGCTTGAACAGGGTTTGAACAGTCAGATTCTAGAGTATTTAATAGCTATAAGGATTAAAGAGTTTTCCACTCTTGTTAATTTTGTAGTTGTCATAGAAAATGAGATTAAATAAGAGTAGGAAAAAGACAACGATCAAAGAAGGAATTTCTAGTGATCAATAGCAAGGTGGCCAGAAAAGACAAAGAAATATTCAAGCTCAAACTTAGTGGTCTGGTAGAGGAAGTGGGGCTAGTTTTCAAAGATCTATAGGTTGAGCTAGTTGGTACAGGCTCATCTTCAAGGGCTGTTACTACACCTTGTCAATATTATGGTAAGGGTCATACAAGTAAAGATTATTGGTATCGAAAAGGGGCTTATTTGAAATGTGGTTCTTCGGAGCATAAAATTAGAGATTGTCCAATGATAAAAGAACTTGAAGTTGTTGAAGGACAGAGTTCTGTGGAAAAGTCTCAAATAGGTCGTAGGACAGGTAGAGGTGTTCGACCTAGTGTTAGTCAACAAAGAGGATCTGAAACAGTGGATAGACCTCATACTCGAGGCAGTGCTCCAGCTAGGGCTTATGCCATGAAAGCTATAGAGGACCAAGATGCTCTCGATGTTGTAGTTAGTAAATTTTCTTTACTTGGTCTTATTGCGTATGAATTAATAGAATTTGATTCTACACATTCTTATATATGTACAATTATAGCTTCAGGGAAGAAAATGTGTGTTGATAAATTTGATTATGAGATAGAAGTTACTAATCCCTTAGGCCATAGTGTGAAGGTAAACAAAGTATATCAAAATTGTCCAATTAGAGTTCATTATGTAGAACTTCCTGCTAAGTTGATTGAACTTTCATTCCATGATTTTGATGTAATCTTGGGAATGGATTGGTTGTCTCGATATCAAGTAGTTATGGACTATTGTAGTAAAGTTGTGACTTTTAAGGTTCCAAATTATGGTAAAATTGTGGTCCGAGGAGAAAAATAATTTTACCCTTCTAGTTTAATTTCTGTAGCTAAAGCTAGAAGGATGATTAGGAAAAGGTGTGAAGCTTACCTTTCTTATGTTAATGATACACAACATTCAAGCAAGGCTTTGGGAGACATACCTACAGTGAGTGAGTTTTCAGATATTTTTTTTGGAGGAATTACCTGTAGTACCACTAGAGAGGGAGGTAGAATTTGTTATTGATGTGGTTTCGGATACAACATCAATTTTTATTCCACCTTATACAATGGCACCTCTGGAGTTAAAAGAGTTAAAAGTGCTACTTCAAGAATTACTTAATAAGGGCTTTATTAGACATAGTGTATCACCCTGGGGTGTACTGATTTTATTTGTGAAGAAGAAGGATGGTACCTTAAGATTCTGTATAGATTATCGACAGTTAAATAAAGTGACTATTAAGAATAAGTATCCAATACCTAGGATTGATGACTTGTTTGATCAGTTGAAGGGAACAGGTGTTTTCTCTAAGATTTATCTTAAATTAGGCTATTATCATGTGAAAGTTAAAGAAGTAGATATTCCAAAGACAGCTTTTAAAACACGAAATGGACATTATGAATTTTTAGTTATGCCCTTTGGTTTAACTAATGCTCCAGCAGCTTTTATGTACTTGATGAATCGAGTCTTCAAACCCTATTTAAGACCAGTTTGTAGTTATTTTCATTGATGACACATTGGTTTATTCCAAAAATAAAGAGGAGCATGATAAGCATTTGAGAATTGTACTACAGACACTAAGGGAGAATTAATTGTATGCTAAACTATTGAAATGTGATTTTTGGTTGACGGAAGTGGCATTTCTAGGTCATGTAGTATCAGCTAATGGTATACGTGTGGATCCTAGTAAAATTGAGACTATCTTAAATTGGCAGCCTCCAAAGAATATAACAAAAGTCCAGAGTTTCCTTGGGGTTAGCTGGTTACTATAGATGATTTGTACAAGGGTTTTCAAAGATAGCATTGCCTTTAACTAAGCTCCTTAGAAAAGAAACTAAATTTGATTGGAATGCCCAGTGTCAAGCTATTTTTGAACAATCAAAAGTTATGTTGACTAAAGCATTGATATTGACACAACCGACCCCAGAAAAGGACTATGTGGTTTATAGTGATGCTTCTCATTAGAGACTCGGTTGTGTTGATGCAAGAGGGTAAGGTAATTACTTATGCTTCTAGGCAATTAAAATCTCATGAATTGAATTACCCTACACATGATTTGGAGTTAGCAACTATTGTATTTGCTCTTAAGATCTTGTGACATTAAAGGTGTTGTATTTTCACTGACCATAAAAGTTTGAAATACTTGCTAACACAAAAATAACTAATCTTAAGGCGAAGGAGGTGGATGGAATTGATTAAAGATTATGATTGTATCATTGACCATCATCCTGGAAAAGCTAACGTGGTAGTCGTTGCTTTAAAGTCGAAAGACTTTAGCAGGTATGTTGTATATAGAATTTATAATACTCTATGTATATATAAATTAAATAAACTAAATGATATAATGTGTTATGTTAGCAGAATTGAGGATTGAACTAACTATAAAGCAAAAAGTAATAAGAGCCCATAAACAAGATCAAAAGTTATTAGAAATGTTGAAACAAGTGCATGAAGGTGAAAAGCCAGATTATGTTGTGTTAAAAGATGGTAGATTGTATTATAGAGGTTGATTGTGCGTACCTGATGTGAAGGAACTAAAGGAGTGTATACTTAGTGAAGCTCATAATACTACCTATGCTATACATCCTAGAGGCAATAAGATGTACCAGAATTTGAAGTCTCATTATTGGTGGCCTAGTATAAAGAGAGATATTATTGAATATGTGACTCAGTGTTTAGTGTGTCAACAAGTCAAACCCGAACATCAAGTTCCATTGGGTCTTTTGAAACTTATATCAATACCATAATGAAAATGGGATAGAATCACTATGGATTTTGTGACTGGGCTTCCGAACACCCAAAAGAAGCATGATACAATTTGGATAATTATTGATCAATTAACCAAATCAGCTCATTTCTTTCCCATTCGAGTGGATTATTCAATGGATAAACTTGTTGAATTGTATATTAATGAGATAGTTAGGCTTCATGGAGTGCCAATGTCTATTATTTCATATTAAGACCCTCGTTGTACTTTAAGATTTTGGGAAAGTTTTCAGAAAGCATTGGGTACTCAACTTCATTTTAATACTGCATCTCATCCACAAACTGATGGCCAATTAGAAAAGGTGATACAAGTACTTGAAGATATACTTAGAAGTTCTGTAATCAATTTTGAAGGTAGCTAGGATAAATATTTGCCTTTAGTAGAATTTACCTTTAACAACAGTTATCAAACAAGTATTGGAATGGCACCATATGAAGCACTCTATAAAAGGAAGTGTAAAGCTTCATTGTGTTGGGTGAAATTGAATGAGAGCAAACTTGTGGGACCCGATCTCATAAGGAAAACTGAAGACAAAGTGGAGCTTATAAAGGATCGATTACAAATTGCAACTGATAGACAAAAATCTTATGCAGATTTGAAACGGCGTGATATTGAATATAGTACGGGAGATAAGGTATTTTTAAAAGCATCATCATGGAAGAAGGTTCTTCCCTTTGGAAAGAAAGGTAAACTAAGTCCTAGGTTTATTGGACCATATGAAATACTTGAACGTATAGGTCCAGTAGCTTATCGACTAGCTTTGCCTCCCGAACTAGCTAAGATTCATAATGTATTCCATGTGTCGATTCTTAGACGATATAGATCAGATCCATTACATGTGATTCAAATAGAGTCCATTGAAATTTAGCCAGATTTGAATTATGAAAAAGAATAAGTGACTATCTTAGCTCGTGAAATAAAGGAGTTGCGTAATAAGCACATTCCTTTAGTAAAAATGTTGTGGAGAAATCATTCGATAGAGAAAGCCACTTAGGAAAGCAAAGAGACAATGAGATAGTAATACCCTCAATTATTTCAAGCATCTATAGCATGTACATTTCGAGGATGAATTTTTTTTTTGTGGGGGAGAATTGTAATATTTAAAATTTTAAATACTAAACTTTTAATTTAATATTGATAATTGATAGTAAAAAGTGATAAAAGTGGCATGGATAAGTGATGTAAATAGTAGATCTTAAAATTTACTGAAGAAATTATTTTTATGATTTTACGGGATAAAAAATTGAATTAGAATCAAAGGATAAGAAAGAGGGTGCACCATAGCTAAGATGAGAGTGGTTACACTAAATTAAACTATATATATGAGTGGACATGTGTGTGTATGTGTAGAACCTTCTCCTTTATTCTTTCTCCATCATCCATGCTATATACCACCACCATCACCATCTTCTCTACTTTATTATTTCTTTCATCAAATTAATCAATAATCAAAGGAAAATCATCTTTTGTTACAAATTTTTAAGAGAATTAACTAGAGTATGTGAAATTATAAACAAGTGATTAAAGAGAAAAAGAAGGATTTTGAAGAGGTATGTGCTTATGTGTTTTAATTTATAAATATTTGAATTTTTATGAGTTTTAATGTTTGAATTCATTTATTGAGTCATTTATAATGAATTATTTCTTGAAAGTATTGATTAAATGGATTGATGAGTGAAAATGAATTAAAAGAACTTCTATTTGATGAGTATGGTCCTTAATTCAACCTTTATAAGAATTGGAAGGTTTGATGTTGTTTTTAGCTATGAGTGATGACTGAAGGCTTGATTAATTGAAGTTTAAGTAAAGTATTTGATATGAACTCTTTTTATGTCAAAAAATTGGTTTTGATACATCTTTAACTTAGTTTTTTTATATGTTTGTGTTTAATAAAGTTAAAAGTGCAGAAAATACAATTTTGGTATGCCACGGGCATGGCTCATGGGTACCATGGGTGTGGTATTAAAGTTGGGACATCGGAGAAAGATTTACTCCAAAGGCATACCCAAAACCAATGCCATGGGCCTGGTAATTGAGTGTCATGACCGTAGGATTGAAAGTGAGGCTGTTTGTTTAAATATTTTAGTGAAACAGAGTCGTTCAAAATACCATGGCTATGAGGGTTGAGTGTTATGACCATGGGGTTTACAATGGTATTTGGCAGCTTCGTTGAGATGCAACAGCTGTGGGGTACTTGGATGATATTTTTGGATTGTATTTTATTATATACGGGCTTGGTATGAGGCTTGAATGTTTGTATTTCTTATCCTTGTGTTGAGAATTCATGTTTATGTGTTAAAAGTATGGAAAAGAGTGATAAACTTTGGATATGTGACAAATATATGTAATACTAAATGTTGAATAAAGTATTGTTCCATTGAAATGGTACACGTAATTCAATGTTAACTAAAATTAATGAATTGCCCAAACCATACTAATTTTAGATCTATCTTGGGATTGAATGGCTAGCCAGAGGGTGGATATCCATAGTGATAGTAGACACATCATTCCATTTATGGATACATTGTGTCATAAGTGACAGTGGGCACATTTGCCATTACAAATTCTTGAGATTGGGCATTAAATTGCCAACAGTGACCCGTTATCCAAACATATGATCTGAGCTTTAATGATGTTCAGTGTTTTAAGCTTTAATGAGTTTATTAATCATGTTCAGTGTTTTAAGCTTTAATGAGTTTATTAACTTCTTTAATCATGTTCAGTGTTTTAAGCTTTAATGAGTTTATTAACTTCTTTATTCATGTTTTAAAGTAATAATTTCTATTGTTTTAAAATTAGTTTATGTATAGTTCTTTTTCCTTTAATTTTCTTGCATATTATAAATAAGCACCACTAAGCTTTGCTTAGCGTGTTAGAATTGTTTTCTGAAATGCAGATCAAACCAAAAGAATTGAGATTGTGAAGTGAGAGACATACGTTTCAAACCAACTGCTTCATAAAGGTTTAAGGAGCAATATTATAAATATTGTATTTTATATGGTTCACATAGCAATACTTTATAATTTTGTATGACAGTTGTATAAGTTTGAGGGTAGTAAGAGAATTATAATGACGTTTACAATGTAAATTAATAATAGGATTTCTTTGTAAATTAAATAGATATATGTATATAATACAGGCATGATCACGGTATTACTTTTGGAAGTTTAATAATTGCATTAATGTATTATAGCATTTTGGTTATAATTATATATTATATTTATAGTAAAGTACGAGTACTTAAGTGACATCACTTATGTAGTTAAGTGTATAGAATATGTAGGAGGTGTTACAAAAAATCTCCACTCACATATATATATTCAATTTCATAAATACACACATTAGGCACAATAAGTCTCTATACAATATCCAAGTTCTAGAATAATTGATTTGGTCTATCACGACATTGGGAATTTAAGTGTCATATCATACCGCCTATAGGCGTGTCCCCTATTAACACCAATGTGTCTAGCCCGAAGGCACAATAATAACAATAGTGACACTAGCGTGTCCAGCCTGCAGACAATGACATGCCACAGTGATAGTACTAATAGAGTGAAATTGTGATCAACATTTTATATAATTCTAACTGTGAATTTAATTATTTTTCAATTGAATTTAATGGATTTTGTTTGTTTGAGTTAGAATTATATTATTTATTCTTGGAAATGCAAGATTCAAAAGTTCTAATGATTAGTGGTGCAAAAATTGATGAAAAGTAAGCAAAATTGAAGGAAATGCAAGTGCCATGCCCATGGCCCTTCAAGGCCACGACCCTGGAATTTAAATCAAGCATGCCACAACAAAAAAAAATGAAAATTTCAGAAGCTACATGGATGCTATGACCGTGGCATTAAAAAGCCACGACCATGGGTTTCGTTTTTCTACTGCCTAAGCCAAGAAACGGAAGAAAAGTCAAAATTGGCAGCCTCCATTCATATGCCAAGACCGTGGCATTCAAAGGCCATGACCATGGCCTACCTTGCTAACCATTTATAGCTGTAAAGTGCTCAAAATTGTCTGTTCCAGCTCAAGCCACGACCATGGCACCCATATGCCACGACCATAGGGCCAATTTTCCTGACTTTGAGCAGAAATTTTGGAAAGGATTCACCAACCATGATGTGATCTAAATTTTTTTAGTTTTTCTCCACTAATGAAGTTCCAAGCACTTTATTTAAACACCTTTCCTCCAAGGCTTGAAAATATAGAAGATTTAGAGAGATTTATACGAGAAATAAAAATGGTTTAGAATTTACTTAGCGAAGGAGAGTAACTTTGGTTCAAGAAGGAATTCAAGATCCAATCAAGTTCTTCTTCAAAGGAATAGAGTTTGATATTTATTGTTCTTTAAATTATGTTTTTAATTACTTTCTTTTATGATTACAATGTTTTTATTTTAATAATGAAGAACTAATCCTTTTTAAGATTGGTCCCTTATATTGAATTTATCATGGAATTATAAATGTTTATTTAGTTTAATTTAGACTTTCCTTGAATTATTTTGTTATCTTTAATCTTAATACTTTAATTATCTAGCAAATAATTAATTGAATTGAGATATTGTGTGATGAAGCGAGAGTGAAAGCATAATATTAATCAAAAATAGGTAACAATCTTAAGTAGTTTTCACTTAGAGATTAGGTTAAAACTTAAGAGGTTGCTTAAAGATTTTCATAAAATTTAATGAATTGGTTTAATTACTTATGATCATGAGAGTAGACATAAGGATTAAAATCAATAATAATTCTAGTACTTGAAAAAGACTTGAATTAAATTGAGGAAAATCCAACCATTAATAAAAGGGAAACTAAATTAAATTAATACCTTAGAAAAACCATGATAAATCAATGAAGGTGACTAAACCCTAAGCCTTAGAATATTAGAACTTTAGTCTCGTCTTGTTTAAATTAATTAATGATAAAAATTTGATAATTCAAATAATAATTAGTTTTAATTGTTCGGTATTTAGAAGTAATCTTCTCATGGGAATGATACTCTACTTATCATTATATTACTTGTTAACTATCTGTGCACTTGTAGCTAGCTAGGCTAGGAGCTAACAAGTTTTTGACGCCATTGCCGGGGAGGCAATCATTCTAATATTTATTATATTAAACTATTATTTCATTGGATTTTTACTTTTTTGCATTAATTTTTTAATTTTTGGTTTATATGCGAAGAAATCCGAACTTAAAGCTTAAACCATATAACCCAGAAATTGAACGGTTTTGTAAGAAGAAGAAAAATGAAAGAAAAGAGAAGCAAAAAGTGGAAGAAATTTCAGCAGGAACTCATAAAACAGATAATCCTACAGATTCATCTGACGAAGAATCAACCATGTGCGATCCACAAAATATGACCCTAAAATAATATGTTATGCGTTCAGCTCAACCAAGGTCTAGTATAGTCAAACCACCAATACAAGCCAACACTTCCTATCTTAAGCTAGTACTTATCAATTTGATTCAACAATCAGTTTTCCATAGTTTTTCACATGAGGATGCATATGCTCACATCTCTAATTTTTTAGAAATATGTGATACTCTTAAAATTAATTATGTATTTGATGATGCTATTCATTTGCAACTTTTTCTAGTTTCTTTAAATGATCAAGCAAAGGATTGGCTCACTTCTAAAGCATCAGGTACATTCACTATATGGGATCAATTAGCTACTGCTTTCCTAGCAAAATACTTCATACCTGCAAAAACTGCTAAATTGAGAAATGATATCACAAGCTTTGTTCAACAAGATGGAGAAAGTTTATATGAAGCTTGGGAATGTTTCAAAATTTACAAAGAAAATGTCCTCACCGTGGAGTCCCTGAATGGCTTTTGATTCAAACTATTTATAATGGCCTTCAACCACATATCAAGGACATAATAGATGCAGCAGCTGCTGGTGCAATAATGAACAAAACTCCTTCTGAAGCAATTGATTTGATTGAAGAAATGGTAGCAAATAACTACCATTGGACTTCAAACTGTAATGTTCATAAAAAAAAAGTTGCAGGTTTACACGAAATTGACAATTTTCATTTGCTTGCAGCTAAGGTAGACACAATAGCCAAGAAATTGGAGCATGTTAAACTTACTTCATCCCCAACTTGTGAAGGATGTGGAGGGAACCACAAGACAGCTGACTGCAGAATTATGGAGTAAGTCTAGTTTTTAGGCAACCAAAATAGAGGTCCAACTTTTCCTCAAGGAAACACATACAACCAAACATGGAGAAATCATCCCAACCTATCATGGGGAAACCAAAGCAATGAAAAAGCACCTTATCAGCCACCATAAATTAAAAATCAAAATCAAGGTTTCCATCCTCCAGAAAAGCCATCATATGAAGTTGCTTTGGAGAAATTCATTGGAGCAACATCAGAGAGATTTGATAGAATTAAAAAGCAACAAGAAAAACTTGAGAAATAAATTGAACTTCTCTCAACTCAGAATAGGTATCTTGAGACAAAAATAGGTCAAATTGCAAGCTCTCTCCATAATCAAAATCAAGGAGCGTGCCCTAGCCAAATGGAAATCAATCCAAGGGAGCATTGCAAAGATGTGACCTTAAGAAGTGATTTACAACTTGAAGATCCTTTACCAACCCAAACTCCAAAATAGGTAAAGGAGAAATAAATAAAAAAAAAAGAAGTGAAGGAGAACGAAGCACCAAAAGAAATTTTCAAAACTTATGAGCTTCAAATCCCTTTTCCTCAAAGGCTAAGGAAGCAAAAATTAGATAAGAAATATGAAAAATTTTTAGAAGTATTTAAACAACTTCACATAAATATTCCTTTTATAGATGCTCTTGCTCAGATGCCCACCTATGTGAAGTTCTTGAAGGAATTGCTATCTAATAAAAGAAAGTTAGAAGAAAAATGCAAAGATCACACTTATAGAAGAATGCAGTGCAGTTATTCAAAATAAACTTCCTTCAAAATTAAAAGACCTAGGGTGTTTTTCTATTCCTTATACTATTAGTGTGTTTTTCTAAAGCCTAGATCCATTTGCAGAAAACTTAGTTTCACTCAACTTCAACCAACAAGAATGTTCCTTCAGTTGGCGAATCGTTCAATAAAATATCCAGTGGGAATAGTGGAAGACAACTTGGTAAAAGAGGATAAGCTCTATATTTTAGTAGACTTCGTAATTCTAAAAATGGATGAAGATGTGGAAATTCCACTTATTTTAGGAAGATCATTTTTGCTACAACTGGGGCTATGATTGATGTTCATGGAGGAAAACTCACTTTGCAAGTCGGAGAGGAAAAAGTGAAGTTTAGGTTAATTAAAGTAGCCAAACATCCTGCATTTCTTGATGATTATTTTCTGATTGATGTTATTGATTATATAATAATTTTGTGAGGAAAATGTTAAAAATTCTTTAGAAACTTTTCTTGCACAAAGTTTAACCCTAGAAGATGAAAATAAAGAAGAGGCAGCTTATGCTTCCTCTTTAGAGACAGCTGCACTAATGTACTTTTAGAAATTTAAAGTACTTGATAAAGGTAAGGCCTTACCTCCTCCTTTTATTGAAAAGCTCAGGATTTGGAATTGAAACTCCTTCCAACTCATCTCAGGTAAGTATTTCTTGGATCCAATAATACGTTGCTTATTATTCTAAATGATAATTTGTCAGAAATTCTGATGAGTAAAACCTTGAACTTGATTAGAAAATATAAAAAGGCAATAGGTTTGACTATATCTGATATTAAGGGAATTAGCCCTTTAATATGTATGCATAAGATTTTAATGGAGGAAAATTTTAAGCCTGTGATAGACCATCAAAGGAGATTGAATCCGAATATGAGAGAAGTGGTAAAGGCAGAAGTGACAAAACTATTAGATACATGAATAATTTATCCTATTTCTGATAGCTCCTAGGTGAGTCCTATACATGTCGTTCCAAAAAAAAGGAGGGATGAAGGTTATAACAAATGAAAACAATGAATTAATTCCCTCCAGAACAGTGATTGGATGGCATGTTTGCATAGATTATAGGAAGTTGAATAAAGAAACCTGAAAGGATCATTTTCCATTACCTTTTATCGATCAAATGCTTGAAAGACTTGCATGTAATGCTTATTTTTATTTATTGGATGGATATACAGGTTATTTTCAAATTTCTATAGCACCAGAAGATCAAGAAAATACTACATTGACATGCCCATATGGCACTTTTTCTTATAGAAGATTGCCGTTTGGACTATGCGATGCTCCAGCCACTTTTCAACAATGTATAATGGCTATATTTTCTGATATTGTAGAATCAATTGTTGAAATTTTTATGGATGATTTTACAGTTTATGGTTCCACCTTTGATGATTGTCTACAACATTTTGAACAGGTACTGAAAAGATGTGAAGACATAAACCTCGTCCTCAATTAGGAAAAATGTCACTTTATGGTGGAAGAAGGAATTATACTTGGACACAAGGCATCTAAAGAAGGAATCAAAGTAGACAGAGCTAAAATAGAAATTATTGAAAAGCTACCACCACCAACTAATGTGAAAGGAGTTTAACCTTTCTTAGGACATGCAGGGCTTTACAGACGTTTTATTAAAGATTTTTCAAAAATTACTAAACCCTATGTGAATTATTAATTAAAGATGTTGTTTTTAATTTTTCTAATGAATGTTTAATTGCTTTTAATAGGTTGAAGGCAGCTCTTACAATAACTCCTATTATCTGACCACCAGATTGGTCTTTACCCTTTGAGCTCATGTGCGATGCCAGTGATCACGCAATTAGGGCTATTTTGAGTGAGAAGAAGGATAAGAAGAGTCAAGTCATCTACTATGCAAGCCGAACCCTTGACAACACTCAAATCAATTATGCTACAACGGAAAAGGAAATGCTTGCTATAGTTTTTACTTTGGATAAATTTAAATCTTATCTTTTAGGCTATAAAGTTATTATTTATACTAACCATGCAACAATCAAATATCTTATGAGCAAAAAGGAAGCTAAACAAAGATTAATTAGGTAGATTTTGCTTCTCTAAGAATTTGATCTTGAAATAAAGGATAAAAAGGGAGTTGAAAATTTAATGGCAGATCACCTATCAAGATTGGAGAATCAAATGAATAAAGGAGCATTGCCTATCAATGAGTCATTTCCCAATGAACAACTTTTTTCTATTGAAAATTCTATTCCTTAGTATGCTGATTTTGTTAATTATTTGGCAATTAATGTTCTTCCTCCAGAACTATCGTACGCTCAAAGAAAGAAATTTCTTTCTGATGTTAAAAACTATATTTGGGAAGAACCACTCTTGTTTAAGCATTGTGGGGATGGAATGATTCGTAGATGTATACCAGATGAAGAGATTAAGAGTATTTTGGAGTTCTATCATTTGAAAGAATGTGGTGGTCACTCCATGTAATACTCTTATACCCTATATATGTACAATACATATTTTTAGCATATGTAAAATATGCATATAAGGTACAAATGTCACAAACCGGTTTAATAAAAATTTTCACATTTTTTATTTAAAATTTCAAAAACTAAATATATAAAATTAAATAGTATATAAATATTCTTTACTTGTTATAAAAACCCAAAATAAACATTTTATATGACAATCTCTGGGAAAAATTCGCCAGAGTTTTGTTTGTAATTTGGACATTCCAAAATTCAATAAACTCAACCTGCATAAAACAAGCACTCCTAATAAAATCAAATCTTCATTTCACTAATACTTCTCAATTTCTCCATATTTTCTCAAAATATTTATGCATAGATATATATATATATATATCAACAACACATATAGAATCCCATTTTAAACAAATTATCCAAAATATTATTTACAATTTACAATATATATACTTCAAAAATAAAACATAATATACATAATATCAAAATATACTATAATATCAAATATGTACATGCTGGCAAATGGCTCTGATCTTGATATACCCAAAAATACTTCAAGGTCGATAAATGCAAGCCTAGACATGACTAGGTCTAGTAGAACTCTTCGGCTCTACCAAATCGCCCATGTCACCTACGCGACGAATTACAATCGCGCTAAGCTAAAAGTTTTGCGGTACAAATTTTAATAATAATAAAACTGTAAAGTAATGCCAATGCAAAATGCTTATAGAAATCACATCATTCCATTTTCTCATACTTTTTAAATGTTTCACAATCCAAAATTCACATAAAAACTAATACAAACATGGGCCCAAAGATAACTAATATGCTATTCAAATTCCAGAGTTACTGTTTTGGTCTATAATGACACCATGTGTCTAGCCCCATAGGCAAAATATCAATGTAATAGTTTAACTAGGTCTAAGCTTACGACCTGGTCATTTCACCCTGCCCAGCTTTAAGAACTTATTTTTGAGGCTTACGACCCGGTCATTTCACCTCAAAATTATTTTCATAGTGACACTCAGCTTCTAGCCAGTAGGCAAATCATAGGCATGCCGCCAAACACAAAGCTCTAAAAATTGAATAACATACATATTTCTCATTATCAATCTCTTTCTCATTGTCACATAATCAAGCTAGGCACATTGCCTTATTTTCTCATCTTTTTCTCACTTTTCTCATTTTTTTTTCATTTTTCCCATTTATATCGATATCAATTCATTTCATTATGTTTCCACATATCTCATTATATTATACCACATTTTTGCATTTACAACACATTACCCAATTACTTTGGGTATTTCCACATATTTCACACTTTACACAATCTAGCCATTATTAATGGCTTTTCACAATGCATTTAACACATATATGACATTATAAATGTCATAGCACATTATTCATACATAACCAATGTATCAAGTAGCTTAACACATTTTCCAACCAAAATATGTTAAGCCCAAATGTCATGCAAACATAACCAATGTATTCAAAGTTTGTACTTACCTCAAATAGCAACCAAAACAAGCTTAAAACAACCTCCAATCCTATCCTTCTAACTTTCCCTTCACTACTTGGATGAAGCAAATCAACCTCCCTCAATGCCTAAACAAAATGTGATAGCAAATAATCATTTAGTATCACATTTAATGGCATTTCCAATATTAAATCATAATTAAATCCCATCCAAGCAAAAATCCAAAATTTAAGGCTAACCTCACTTTAACTTTGGATTCTCATACTAGGCCATTCATTTTAATATATTAAGTTTATTTATATTATTAGAAATATATTTTAATACATTTAAACCATTTACATCATAAAAACACACTCTTATACACAAAACCCTAAAATGACATAACCTTCCCCCATTAAAGGTTTTCCATTCCAACTGTGAGTGGAAATTTTTGCCTCCACTCTTGGTGGAATGATTCTTGTAACTTCGTCACTGTTTAGTCTCAGGGCCTTAGAGAACAAGGGCCTAAGCCCAGAGAAAATGTAGTCGCCACCCGAACGAGCCAGAAAAAAGAAAGGGGTGGATGACTCGATTCCTAAGGAGTTCCCAACCCCTTAATGGGTTCGGAAAGTTGGGTACGTGTGGGGAAGGTGAGAAATGGCCTAGCACCCCCACAACGCTCGATTCATTGGAACCGGCCTCCTTTTCAGGTCTTAATATTATAAAATTCTTAAATATAACAATATTATCCATACTACATGCAACAATTAAAATAAAACATCATTATATTAAAATAAATCAAAGTCCAAACAAAGCAAATAAATGGACACCCATCTGAGGACGGAAACATGTCCTTACATCGTCCATATCTAAACTAAATATGACACCCACCGAAAGGTGGAAACATGTCTTTTATATTGGTCTAAAATATAAAAGCAATTTAAATTACATAATACTTAACTAATGAGGTACCCACAAGATGGAAACATACCTCTTACAATTTTAATACTAAAACAAACAAATAATAATCATAACAATAAAGAAAAAATTATCCATGATAAAATTAAATAAATCAAGCATTGAAATTAAATAAATCAACCTTTAAAACATATAATAAACTACATAATCAAATCTAAAATTAAATAAAGTAATAAATATATAAATTGAGGATTTGCATCTTAGAATAGGGTTTTGGAATTAGGGTTTTTGAAATTAGGATTTAAATTGAGGTTTCATCATTTAGGGTTTGGGTTTTTTTTTAGGTTGCTGGGATTATGAAATTTAGGATTTAAGAAATTTATGAAACTAGGGTTGAGGAATTAAGTTATTGGAATTAGGGTTTGGGTCTAGGTTTGTGAATTAAGCAACTGGAGTTAGGGTTTTAGGTTTTTTGGAATTAAAGGATTCTGACATTTTAGAATTTGATTAGGGCTTTAGTGTTTTGAATTTGGAAAATAGATTTTATAAATTTAGGTTTGGATTTTAGAAAATATTTTAGGGTTTTGGAAAATAAAGAAAACAATTAGAGTTTTGGGAATTAATAAAATGATTTAAGGTTTTGAAAAATTATGAAAACAATTAAGGTTTTGGGAATTAATAAAATAATATAGGTTTTTAAAATTGGAAAGCAGATTAGGGTTTTTAGCAATAGGGTAATTAGATTAGGGTTTTGATAATTTTTTGTGATTATATGAACATTAAACTCAAATCATGTTGTTTAAATCAAGTAATCAAGTCTACGAGGCTTAAGTTAACTACTGGACCTAAACAACTTCTTAATCTTTAAATGATATTTATAGAAGGGAATGTATATACTGGACAGTCAAATAAGTTGTAACTCAAGGATGAAACTACTGTGAATTCAAATAAATTAAAGAATTAAATCAAACCTATGTTTGTTGGTTCCTCCACAATTGACTTCTGGATGAACAATGAACAAAGACAGCGTTGCTGTCTTTGATGAATGGATGACTGATGAATGTCTGCTGCTAATCTTCTCTGTTTGTTGCCGTCTCTCTTTTATGTTCCTTGCTACTCTTGTTAATGTTCCTCCCTCTTTGAACTCTTGTTAATGTTCCTCCCTCTTTGAATTCTGAAATGTTATTATTTATAGGCCCTAACCTCACTCAGAATCCTTAACCTAATATTAAACAGTCCTTAAAACAAATTATAGTTGAATTAGGAAAGTTACTGAATCCATGTCGACCTGGTTGCCCTAGGTCGACATGAGGCATGCTCATGTCGACCTTGGGCTGCCTAGGTTGACATGAGGCATGCTCATGTCGACCTGGGGCCTCTAGGTTGACATGGACCAAAGCCATGTCAACCTTGGACATCCAGGTCGACATGAGCCAAGGTTCATGTCACTTGGGCCTTTGAACTTGAACTAATTTTGCATTTTTTTAATTTTTTGGACCGAACCTTCTAAAAAAGACTTGGTTTAGGGTTTTGTAGTTGAGTTTGTGACTTTTAAAATTGGACAAACTTATTAGAAGTTGTAAATTGGATCAAATTTATTTTGGCACCCTTTAATTAGGACCGTATCAAATTAGGGTCAAAATTATGGGTCTACACCAACACAATCCATTAATCATTTTAAGCTTATATTCATCACTTATATCACCAAACAACAAGATTAAACCAATAAAATTATACAATTCAACAACTTTGGAAAAATCATTTTCCAAAATCCTAAATCACACTTCCATTCTCAAACTCCAACCAAACACAACCAAATTCAATTTTTGACTTTAAAATACTTATTTATGCATCAAAATAACTCATTTGAAATCAATTTGCACAATTAAAACACATGATTCCAAGAATCCAAATTTTTCATAACCCTAAATTCTCTCTCTTCACCCAACTCATCCCAAACTTAATCATTTCTTCCATTTAACTTGAAAATCATTAATAATTAATCAAAATAGCTTCATTCATACCCAATTAAACAATTAAATCATGCTAATAGAAAATCTCAAAATCCACATATTCATAGTTTTCCTAGAAATTCAAAAATTAGAGAAGAAAACTTACTTACTTGTTAGAAAATCACCAAAACTCCACTTAGTTCCTTAAAATCTCTTCAATCTTAGGTAGCTTGGAAGAAAAAGAAGATCTCTCTTTCTCTCTAATGGTGTCACATTTTTTGAAGAAGAAGAAGGAAGAAGAAGACTAATTTTAATTTTAATTTCTCTTTCCTTTCATCGTTTAATCATAACCATATATATATTATTTAATATTTTAATATTTAATTATTTAATTATATAATTAATAAATTAAAAGTCCAAAAATCCCTCTTCCATTCAAAAATTATTTGTTTTTGAATTAATTTAATAATTTTAAATTTTTAATATTTAATTACCAAAATACTCTTTTTACTTTGACTTTTGACTTTTCTTTTAAAAAGTGTTGACTTTTATATGTTATGTATATTTTACATATATATCACATTTATATTCCTCTTTTTAATTTAAAATCCCTTCATTTTTCATTTAAAATCATTAATTTATTTTATTCAATTTAATTATAATATATTTTATTAAATTTTTAAAAATTAAAAATTTTCAAAAAAAATTTGGGATATTACACATATGCACAAGTAATGTGTATCTTATATACATATCAAATGTACCTTATATATATATTAAATATATTAAGTATGTAATGTATATATCCAACATATAAAATTAATATACCATATGTATATGTTATATATACACTAGGTATATATATTGGGTATATAAAACTTTTATATATCTAAATATTTATTTTTTCCAAAATCACGGATATGACACTCCAGTACCTCTAAAATAATTGTTAAAATTTGGCAATCTGGATTTTTCTGGCCAACAATGTATAAGGATACAAGAATTTTTGTTCAATCATGTTATCATTGTTGTGAGCTGGAAATATTTCAAGAAAATAAGACATGCCACTCAATTAAATTGTTGAAGTTGAACTCTTTGACATTTGGGGAATTGATTTTATGGGACCCTTTCCACCTTCATTCAATAATCAGTAAATCCTGGTGGCAATAGATTACGTATCCAAATGAGTTGAAGCAATATCAAGTCCAACAAATGATGCTAAAGTGGTAATAAATTCATTAAAAAGAATATTTTCACAAGATTCGGAGTTGGACAAAATTTGATTTCACGCTTATGAAAATGCCAAGATTTACAAAGAAAGAACAAAGGCATGGCATGATAAGTCAATCCAACCAAAGAAATTCCATGAAGTACAATAAGTTTTATTGTACAATTCAAGATTGAGACTTTTTCCTGGGAAGCTTAAATCTTATTGGTCGTGACCTTTTAAAATTGTTAAGCTCTATTCTCACAGAGCAATAGATATACAAAATTAAAAAGGGGAAATTTTCAAAGTAAATGGCCAATGATTAAAACCTTATTTCATTAGTGATCCAATAGGCATCAGAAACGTCTATCATTTTAGTAACTAAATGTTCAAATCAGAGAATGTCGCACTATCGACTATAAAATTAGCATTTGTCGGGAGGCAATCCGATTTCTTTTTATTTTTTTCTTTTTCTTTGTTTTCTTAATATATATATATATATATAATAAAATATTTAATGTCATTTTTGTTTTGTAGGTGAATTCAGGTACAAAACCATAAGAAAATTGAGGTACAAAGGCACCACGACCGTATATGCCATATTCACAATGCGACCCATTTCAACATATTGTCACATTATTTAATCACATTTCATAAACATCATCATTTCTTATTCTCATTATGTTATTTATATCTTTCACATAATTTCTAATCTTATAAAACATATTTCTTAGTAATTTCAAATCTTATAAAACATATTTCTTAGCCACATTTACAATATGGCCTACTTCCTTATTTCTAATACATAATGTACATTTTCACAATTTAAACATAATATTGTCTTTATCCATTCTACAATGGCTTAACATTTATATTTTATGCATTTCATACATTTTTACTTTAAACCATGCACAATACATATGAAAGCCACTTTTAAAGTAACATAACACATTGATCAACTCACAATGTGTTATGCCAAAACCAATATAATTAAAACAACAATTATCAAAGTATGTACTAACCTTGTTTTGCCTTCAAATCCAACCAATTCACCTTTCAAGCCTAACTTTCTCTAAACCCTAAATTCCTCCTTTAGGGAAACTTTAGCCTAAACACATATAAACAAAACAACAAACCGATTTATTTAATTAGAACCATTTATGTAATCATTTTATACAAAATAACTATTGCTTTACAATTTCTAGCCAAATTTCTATTTTAAAACCCTAATTCTCTCACTTATTACCTTATTTAAACTTCATCCTACCAAACTTGTTTCCATCATCAAATTATAAAATCATTATTTATACATCAAAATAACCCATTACAATGATTATTAACACCTCCATCAAAAACACTAAATTCACATATTTACCCATATACCTTAACTTCACCAATCATGCTCACCTCTATCAATTAACTACTAAATCATCATATAACCATCATATTAGCTTTATAACTACCAATTTTAGCAATTAAAACTAACTCTCTCTCTCTCTCTACCCAAATAGTTATATAACCTTAAAATTGAAGAAAACAAAGCTTAAAGAGAGAAATCTTACTTGAATCCTTGATAAATCTTCAAAACCATCTTGAATCCTTAGAAATTCTTGTGAAACTTGGTGATTTGGGTTAAGAAAATCTCTCCTCTCTCTATCTCTCTAAACGTCGACCAAAATGGTGGTGAAGAAGAAAATTAAGATATTTTTATGTTTTTAACTTTTCCTTCTTTCTTTCTAACCACTTATATAATTATTAAATTATTTAATTTATTTAATTAAATATTAGATACTTTTAGTTTTTCCTATCCAAAACTACATTTTTAATTCCTATCCTAAATTACATTTTTAATCTTCCTTTACTTTTATTATTATTAATATTATTATATTTAATTTTAACTTTTTTACTTTTTACTAAACTTTGTCTTTTTGTGAAAGTATATATGTTAAGTATATGTTAGGTATATACCATATATACACTATGTATATCCAATGATATCTTGTGTATACATTGAATATATATCACACATATCTTTCCTCCATCACTCCAATCATCCCTTCTTGTTAAATATTTAATTGTATTTAAAATTACGGGTGTTACATAACCTAACTTCCATGAAAACCATAAATTCACCACTACTTTCACCAAACTTCACTCTAACTTAATCATTTCTACCAAATATGTAATACCCTTATACCCTATATATGTATAGTACATATGCCCTGTATATGTAAGATACGCAAACAAAATATAAGCATATTAACTTCCTTATCATTTGAAAATATTCCATAATTTAAAGAGAAATATTTTAATACATGAAAGGTATTTTATTATGTAAATAAATGAATAAATTAGTAATTAATTATCAAAATACAAACTTTAAAAGAAAATCTCTGAGAAAAATTTGTCGGAGTTTTGTTTGTAAATTGAACATTTTCCAAAATCACAACTCAACCTGTATAAAAATTTATCCAAATCTTTAACATCATTCACTCCATCCAAAATTTCAATTTAACATGCTTATATATACATACCAAAAAGTAACTCAATATTTACATTTCTTAAAACTAACTTGGTATATATATATATATAGGAAAAATACTTTTGATATTCACTACACTTAATCCAACATTACATTTACATCATTTATATATAAACTACAAAATTATACATACATAATATGATTAACAAATGAAAAATTTTAAATGTTATGCAATGGCTCTGGTCTCATAGCAAACTAACAAAACTTTCAGTATAGTCCATAAACCCTAGTCCTGGTCAGGTCTAACAGGGCTCTCAGTGTCCACTCTATCACCTGTGCGATGAGCAAATCATGCTAAGCTCTTCACCTGGTGACACATACTTTAATAATGAAAGGAAACTTAAAAGAGCAATGCAAAATGCTTTAATGTCAAGCAAAATACATACAAATCATCAACATATTAATCACCAACACACAATGGGCCCAAAAATCCTTATAAATTGGTATAGTTTCAAAAATATTATTTTGGTCTATTTCAATAACATTGACACTAGTGTGTCTCATCCAACAGCGTATTATACCAGCGTGTCTTGTTCGAAAGAGTAATCATATCTATGACACTCCAGCGTATCTCGCCCAAAGGCATATGGCAATGACAAACCAATCCAAAAATAATTTTCCGGAACTAGATATTATATAAGGCAATATGCAATTAACATTTCTTATATTCCTTATTTATCATGTTTTTCCACATTTCATATTCTTTTCTAGTTTTCCATACATATTTAACATCATCACCATTTATTTTGCAAATGTGGACAACTTCCACATTTTAATGCATAACTATCACTTTTCATAATTTACACATATCATCACTATTAGCCATTCCTTAGTGGCTTAACTTGCCACAATTAAATCAAGTCAAGTATTGTTACTACAAAAAATACTTAACACATACATGTACCCATATTCAAGTAACATAACACATTTATTCACATGCAATGTACTATGTTTTACGCAAAGTAACTAATTAGGATAAGTTCCAAAGTGTGTACTAACCTTGTTTAAGCAACTCCCAAGCTAAGATTTGCACCTTTCTCACCACCTTTCACAATGTCTTTCACCACTTGGTTTGGACAATTATTATTTACTCAACACCTAATTAAAATGTAAATGTATATAATGCATTAGAATCACATGTCTATGCATTGTAACTAGTAAACATCAATTGAGCACATTTCCTTCAAACTTTCAAATTTTGCCTTAACCTTATTTAATTTTAGAAAACCATTTCAATCAATTCTTAATTGAGTTTTAAGCTCACTTCTATATTAGAATCATAATATAACATAATTTAAGCAATTAAATACAATTTTCATTTATTCTTTACAATTTTCCCATCAAAACCCTAACTTCATCACTTCCTCACCCAAACTTCTACCAAACCTAATTATTTCAACTATTTAACCACAAAAGTCCTTGTCTATACATTAAACTAACATCATCCATACCCATTTAAACAATTATAATAAACTCCAACAAATTTTCAATTCTCACATATTCACAATTTCAAATAAACCTCTTAAATTTTTCAAGAAAACTTACCTTTGATTGATGAAACTACAAAATCACCCCAAAACTCTTGAAAAACTTGAAGAATTTGAAGTAAGAAAGGAGAAAAAATTCTCCCTTTAACCATGGTGAAATTCGGCCTAAGTTAGAAGAAGGAAGAGGAAGATGAGATAAATGGATATTTTATTTCATTTCCATCAATTTTAACCGTATATATTAATAATTAATGAATATTAAATATTTAATAATTCCTATTGATTCTCTTCCATATAAAAATAATTTAAATTTTGAATTATGTTTATTCTTATTCTTATTATTATTATTTAATTTTTTAACTTCTTACTTTTACATTTTGACTTTTACCTTATGGCTTTTTTTACCATTTTATCCTTTACTAATAACATTTATATGTTAGGTATATTTAACATATATTTCACATATACATTTACATATCTCCTCTTCTAACAACTCAATTAACTCTTCAAATTATTTATTTAATTATATTTTAATAGAATTATGGGTGTTACAAACCAACCTTAAAATCATTGTATATACATCAAAATAACTTCATAGCAATCCATATTAACAATTATTGAAACTTTGATTAAAATTTCAAAATCTACATAATCTCAAAACTTAGCAAAACCAAGCTTAAAATAGAAATTACTTATCCAAACCTTGATTAATCTTGAAAAACACCTTGAATCCTTAGAAAATCTTGTGAAATTTGAAGTAGTTGAAGAAGAAAATCCTTCTTTGTTGTTTGATGGAGATTTCGGCCACCTTGAAGAAGAAAGAAGAAGATGACTCCTTTTTTATATTCTTCATTTTCCATTTTGCTCCTCTCTTATATATTTAATTACAAAATAAAAATATTATAATATTTTACATCTTCCTATCCATAAATATATTATTTTCATTATTTATTATTTTATTATTTTATATTTATTTTTAACTTTTTACTTTTTACCTAACTTTGTCTTTTAGTGAAATTTTATATATTATGTATATATCATATGTACATTATGTGTCCAATATATATTTTATATATATCTTGTGTATATATTAGGTATATACTATATATATTCTCCTTCCATCACTCTAATTACCCTTCTATACTAATTATTTAATTACATTTACTAAAAATACGGGTGTTACAAGATAAATTTTTAGAAATTTAACTAAAAATCAATTCGATGAGCAAACTTTAATTTGAAAAGCTATAACATCCTCATTTTAATTTCAATTTGGACATATAATATACTGACTTGAAGCTCTACATATGTATTTTAACATGTTATTAACAATTTTCATATCCAATAAAAAAAACTACAAATATATTAGCTCAAACATGACATTTTGATCATGTGAAAATAAATGGAATTAAAATATACAAAAAATTATTTTTCATTAATTAAACATATTTAATTAACCAAAAAACTAGAATACAAGCATCATGACTCTGATACCAATATAGTAACATGCCTTTATACTAATGTAATGGTAGATATTATCTCTGACGGATCCCTAGGAAGACTTGAACCGCAGCTTGTAACACCGGTCATGAAGGACAGTCACTATAAAAAGAAAACTTTATTTTCCATAGTCTAAAAACTAAAATAATCTCACAATTGCATTCAACCTCACAAAGAAAGAAGTTTTTGTGGAAGAAAAAAAATATGGAGTTCTTGAGAGAAAAATTATATACATAAAAAATTATATTCTTAAAATTATGCTCTTTTTCTTCTCGTATAAAATAAGATGTTTTATTTTAACTAAAACTTGATCCTTTTATTGTTTAGATAATATAGGATTTTATTATGGATTACAATCATATTATGAATATGATTCTTAATCCTATTGACCAAACTCTACATGTATTATCCAAATATTATATATATTATAATTGATATTTAAGTATTAATGTTTGAGAATTATAGGTTCATGGGTTTTATCCACCCGTCATTAGCAGATCTGGTCCAAAAACCAACAAAAATAACATAATTTATTTAAAATGTATTATACTTATAATTGTATGAAATTGGTTATATTTCTAATTTTATGAAATCAATTATATTTAAAGTAACTTTAACTAAAATTAAATATATTTATAATTTTAATTTAATAAAAAGGCAAATTGCTAAAACCAATAATTTCTCAGTACAAATTAGTGTACAGATATAAAAAAAGTTTTTACATTTATCCAATATAAAAATTTATTTCTAAATGGAATGAATTGATTTCAAATATTATGTAATAGTTATCTATGTTCAATTAATTATATTTTATTTTAGAATAAGATTTTGTTTATATACATATAATTTAAATGAATTAGCTTTGAGTGAAATCGATTTTAAAAAGAATTATTGTTTAAGTTTTTATTGGTATTAAAATTTTCAATTTATTATTGTATTTATTAAAAATAACTTTCTATTTTTTTCTAAATATTTTACACATGTAAAAAAGTAGAACGATTATAATTTAAAATGGAATATTTACATAACTATCTAAAAAATAGCTTTTATTTAAAAAATACTATAAAACCTAAAAATATTTATATTTTTACAAAATGTTAGAGTAAATTTTTGAAAAATACCCCATTCTTCACTAAAACATAATTTTTTAAAGAAAAATATATTTTCTCTCACTACAATCAATATTTTACTTCAAATTTCATCTTTTTTTTTTCAAACTTTACTATTAAATAAATATATTTCAATAAAATAATAAAAATTCATTTTGTAAATTATTATTCCAACATATAAAATTTATTAAATTTTTATAAAGAAAAATTTTAATTTTAATTATAAAAAATAAATAATACTCACAAAATAATAATAATAAGTAAAATATATAAAAATATATTAATAAAAATCGTTAAATTTATTTTTAAGAAATTACATATTATACACAAAAAAAATAAAAAATAATAATTTTTTTTATGTAGATATTCTGTATATATTTCGTAGGTGTTATAGATATTTTGTAGATATTATATATGTTATGTATTTGCTATTTAAGTTGTATATATTTTAAGTATAAGTTGTAGAATATTATATGAATGTTGCGAGAATAAAAAAAATTTAAAAAAATAAAACTAAACGCATATTAAAAATATTATATAGATATATAGTAGATGTTTAGTAAATATTTAGTAGATGTTGTTTGTATTGTTGTATGAATATTTTTTATATATTATATATATTGTGTATATATTTATTTTTTATGTGTATGTTGAGAATATGATATAAATTTTTTTAAATAAAAAATATAATTGAAATAAAATAGAAAAAAAAACTAGAAAGAAAATAGAAATTAATGTTGAAAAGGTGAATTTGAAAAAAAAAAAAAAAAACTCCGCGATCTACATATTTAAAAAAAAATGATTTGGCCCTTGAAAGTGAAAAACAAAAATTGAGAGGAGGTATAAGACGTAATTTCCTCATTTAAAATTGAGAAATTTACAAAAATAACTTAAAAAATAAAGAAAAAAATTACAAAATACTACCTAAACAATAAATTTACAAAAATATTATCTTTTTCTCAAATATTTATATTTATAATATCTTTTTTTTTTCTTTTCTCCTCATTTGCTCCTCATCTATGTATGCATATTTTCTTTTCTCCTCTGTAATTACTATCATTTAAAATTTATTCATCTTTCCCAATTTATATTATTTCTTTCTTTAATTTTTGTAATGCATTTTTTTAAAATTTCTTTGTTTAATTTTTTTTTCTTCAAGCTTAATTTTAGTGATACGAAAATTATCTCTAAAATTATGAGTTTAGTTTACACCTCAAATTGAAACTTTATTGCTAAAGCACTTAATTTTTTATCATACATTTTAATTATAATTTTGAATTAAAATTTTTTTTTTCTGTTGGCTCTGCAATTTACAAGAGATATAGAAAAGATATATTTTAGGTATTCACAATTAATATTCTATATATAGAGTGCAAATCATAAAAAAAATAAAAAATAAAAAATAAAAAATAAAAATATCAAATCCCAAAAATAGCATATGTTAAGTATATAATCATTCAACTACTTTTAGAAATGAAAATTAACCAGTAATGCTATATATATATATATAGTATATAAAAAAAATATATTTTAGGTATATGCAACTAAATATTCTATGTGTGAAATACAAATTTTGAATAAAAAAATTTCAAAAAGGGTTTATGTTGAAGATATTCTAGATATATTTAAATCACTTGGTTGTTTTTGGACATAAAATATAAATGGTAATGGTATATGTATATAAACAAATGATATATGAAAAGTATATTTTGGTTATCTGCAACTAATATTCCATATTCAAAGTGCAAACTATAAAACAAAATAAAAAAATATCGGATATCAAAAATGATATATGTAAAGTATATTTTAGGTATATTTAAATCACTTTGGTTGCATTTGAAAATAAAAATTAATTTGTAATGGTATGTGTATATAAGTAAATGATATATGAAACGTATATTTAAGGTATATTCAACTAATATTCTATATATGGAGTTCAAAGTCTAAAAAAAATAAAAATGTCAAATCCTAGAAAGGATACATGTTAAGCATATTTTAGATATATTTAAATCACTTGATTATTTTTTTAAAATAAAAGGCAACTGAAGATGATATATGTATATAAAAAATGATATATGAAAGATATACTCTAGGCATCTGCAAACAATATTCTATATAAAGACTGCAAATACTATTATATGAACCTTGAGAAAATATGTAAAATGCAAATACTATTATATCTAATTGTATGTAATATATACCGATATATACTAACATATATCCACATATACTTATATATGCTGATATATACTTACATATATTGTAATACTCCTAATTTTTGAATATTAAATAAAATAAATTAAATAAATGATTTGAATGAAAAATGAAAGGATTTTAAGTGAAAAAATAAAATGTAAATGTATATTTGAAATATATTTGAAGTAAATATGACATATACATATACCTAACATATACAACACATATAAAGAAGTAATTTATATATATATAAGGATAGAAAGGAAGAGAAGTTGAAATTTGCTTCTTCTTCTTCTTCTTCTTCTTCTTCTTCTTTGTTCCTTTGAACATGAGCTTGAGAGAAAGAGACTAGAGGAGAGTTTCTTCTTCCATACACCAAGAATTAAAGGAATTTCAAGGATTCAGGTGAAGATTTTGAGGATTCTTCATTAATTGGTAAGTTCCTCTATAATTTTGCAAGTTTTTTTGGAATTCTATGAAAGAGCATGATATTTGAATTTTGGGATTATTTATTAGCATGTTTTAATGGCTTATTTGGGTATGTATAAAGTTGGTTTTGAGTAGTTAATGATGATTTTAAGGTTGGATTGAAGAAGTAATTGAATTTAAGTGAGTCTTGGAAGTGGTTGTGTTGAATTGGTTAAGTGTATGAAATGAAAATTTTGTCTGACACGACCAGTGACATAGTCATGTCGTTGGACATGCCAATAGTGTTGAGTTCAATGTTCATGATACGACCATTAACATGGCCATGTCCTTGAGTGTGTCTTAGCTTCTGTAAGGCAAAATAATTGACACAGCCATGAACACGCCCGTATTGTTGGGCATGTCAAACTTTCTGCTATACAGAATGAATGACACGGACAGTGACACGTACATATTATTAGACATGTTAATGCTTCTGTATGAGTGAGTTAATGACAAGTCATTAATACGCCCGTGTTGTTGGACGTGTTACTTGAGGATATTGTCTAAATAACTCTTGTCCTTGTCTTTCATTTGTAATTCCTAATTTATACGGTTTGATGTTGAGAATGCTTTAGAATGTGATATTAAATGGTTGTTTATGATCACATTTGGTATAGGCATTGGAAAGAAATAGTTGGCCCGACCCTAGTGTTAAAGGGCAACTTGGAAGAGAATGTTAGATGGAGTTTTGAAGCTTTGTTTTGGACTGTTTCCTAAGGTATATACAAACTCTTGATAAATGGAATGTGATTGCATTACATTTGGCCTAACACATTTTGGATGAAAACTGTGTTAAGCTACTTGATACATTAAATATTCATGAACATAGTGCTACGACATGTGAATTGCTATGTTTTCATTATTATGCATTGTGAAAAGCCATTGTTAATGGCTAGGTTGAATAGAATGTGAAATATGTGTAAAATGTGAAAATGACCCAAAGTGGTTGGGCAATGTGGTTTTATTATGAAACATCCTATGATGTGATGAAATGTTGAAATGTAACGACATTAATATGAATGAGAAATGGGAAAATGAGAAAGGAATTCAGAATGGAAAATATGAATTAATTGTATGCCTAGTATGTTATTCAATTTTTAGAGTTTTGTGTTTGGCGGCATGCCTATATTTGTCTTTGGGGCTAGACGCTTAGCGTCACTGTGAAATTATTTGAGGTGAAAAGACTAAGTCGTAAGCCTCAGAAATGGATTATAGCATGCTCTTAAAGCTAGGCTTGGTGAAAAGACTAAGTCGTAAGCTCAGGCCTGGTTGGGCTGTTACATTAAAACTTTGCCTTCGGGGCTAGACACATGGTGTCATTATGGACCAAAACAGTAACTCTGAGATTTGAATGATTTATTAGTTGTTTGGGGCCATGCTTGTGTATGTGTTTGTGTGAATTACCAAGTGATGAAAGCATATATCCAACAGTGATCTTGATTGTCATACGATGACATAGCATATAAAATTTTGCATTAGCATTGTTTTTGAGTTTTGTTGTTATCATAGTTTGTATCACTAGGCCTATGGCTCAGCGCGAATGTATCTCATTGCACAGGTGATATGGGTTATTCGGTAGAGCTGAAGACTTCTACTAGACCAGATCGGGTCTAGGCTTGTGTTGATTAAAACTGGAGCATGTTGTTACATTAAGAACATAGTCATTTTGCCAACATGTATATATTTTATGTTATAGTACTTTTTGATATTATGTTTTTGGAGTACAAATATATATATATACTATAAATTATCAAGAAGGTTTTCTATAAATAAGTAATGTGAAGCTTCATATATTTTGATGTATATATATGTATAAATGTTTTAAGAAATGGCGAATAAGTGTGAAAAATTTTTATTAAACAGGTTTGTGATATTTTTTATATCGTATATGCATATTTTATATATATTAGATGTGTCTGTATTATATGTATATGGGGTATAAGGGTGTTTACATTTATGTTGGTATTAGAGCCTAGGTTTGAGGTTCTCGACCTAGGTAGAATGTTAGAGAGAGAAAATAAGGATTTCAAATATAATTTTTAATTGTGATACATGCACTGGAAATGGCACTTTCTGATTTTTGATGTGACATTTTTCTGCTGTATTTGTAGAAATATGTGGTTATGGCATCTCGGATGCATAAGTTTGTTGAGGGTAGTGTTGAGAGTATTGTTACTAATGAGGATAGAGCTGGAGTTGGTGTTGAGTCTACTGGTGAGGCATCTGCTTCTATGCCTATTGGAGTAGCAGCTAAGGAGATTCTGCCGTGCTGGGTATGGCATATGGTGGAGCTGTTGAGGCAGGCTCCAGTTAAGTAACTGCAGGTGCCATCACAACTGTATCCGCAACAGCAGTTGCCGACGTAAAAATATGACAAGCTGAGGAAATTTGGAGCCACAGATTTTGTTGGCACTATAGACTTTATTGTGATAGAGCAGTGGCTGGATAAGGTCTAGAGGGTATTCATTCAGCTGCAGGCTAGTCCAGAGGAGAAGTTTAATTATGCTAGATCACTTCTGCAGGACGATGCCTATGAATGGTGGAAGATGGTTTCCCATGGTACTGATGATCCACCAGTTTTGACCTATGCTGATTTTCTACTGTAATTTGAGAAGAAGTATACTTCGAGGGAGTATAAGGATGCTAACAAGATGGAGTTCCTGAATTTGAGGCAGGACACCAAGACAGTGACTGAGTATGAAATTGAGTTTATTATATTGAGTCGGTATGCTGAAGGAATTATTTTAGATGAGTTTGATAGATGCCAAAGGTTTAAAGAGGGGCTGAGACCCTCTATTATGTGTTTTGTGGTAGGTTCCCGGTATCAGCATTTCTCTCAGTTAGTTGCAGCTGCCAGGAGTGTAGACTTCCAACAACAACAAGAGTAGAGGATAGTAGAACTAGGAGACCCCAAGGTGAGACATGATCTTCATCATCGAAGAGAGGTCGAGGGGGATGTCCTCAGAGGTTCAGTAGGAGTTAGGGACAGCTTGGCAGGTCAGTACAATAGCAGAGACAAAGACCTGCAACCTCAGTAGCTAGTGCTTCGACCCTAGTGACTCAGAAGTCTGCTCCACCTACCTGGTACATTGTGGTAGAGCACATAAAGGTGTTTGTTGGAGGATAGATGCACCAGCAGTGTGTTACAGATGTGGTCACTAGATCATTTTATTAGAAATTCTCCAGAGCCACCAGATGTTAGATAGACAGATACAACAATTTCTAGACCTAGTATTAGAGGGGGTCGTAGTGGCAGAGGTTTTAGCAGAGGTGGTCGATCAGGGCCTGGTCAAAGAGGAGGTTCTACATTAAAAAGTACACCAGAGGATGCAGGACTATCACAACGGGTTTCTATGTTGCAGAGGCAGCCAGATGCTTTAACTGTGATAGCCAGTACTTTTATTTTATTTGGTTCTTCAGTTCTTGCATTGATAGACCATGGGTCAATGCATTCATATATTAGTACATCCATATTGCCTGTGAGTGATTTGCATTCTGAGTCCTTAGGATTTGATGTTTCGATTACAAATTCTTTAGGACATAGTGTTGTGGTTAGTAAGGTGCACTGAGATAGTCCAGTTGTTGTTCAGGATGAATAATTTATTGGTGACCTAATTGAGATTCCTTTTATGGAGTATGATTTGATTCTAGGCATGGATTGGTTATCCAAGCATGGGGCTGTGGTAGACTGTCAGTAAAAATATGTTATCCTGAGAACACATGATGGTAGAGATGTGATGGTATCTTTCATCCATGTTTATTTTAGATATTTCAGCTAGGAGAATTATTCAGAAAGGATGTGAGGCATAACTTGCTCGTGTTGTAGATACAAGAGTAATGGGATCCCAGCTTGACAGTATACCTACAGCTGTCGAGTTTCCAGATGCTTTTCCTAATAAGTTGCTAGGGGTGTCTCTTGAGAGAGAGGTGGAATGTGGTATTGATTTGTTGCCTGGTACGACTCCTATCTCTATTATCCCTTATCAAATGGCACCTGCAGAATTGAAAGAGTTGAAGATGCAGTTGCAAGAGTTGCTTGATAAAGGATTTATTCACCCTAGTGTGTCTCCTTGGGGAGCACCTGTTTTGTTTGTAAAGAAGAAGGATGACACTTTGAGATTATGTATTGATTACAGGTAGTTGAATAAAGTGGCCATCAAGAAAAAGTATCCATTACCTCAGATAGATTATCTTTTTGATCAATTGAAAGGAGCAACAATATTCTCTAAGATTGATTTGAGATCAGGATATCATCAGTTGAGAGTTAGAGATATAGATGTACCTAAGACAGCTTTCCACATGAGGTATGAGCATTATGAGTTTTAAGTAATGCCCTTTAGATTGATGAATACACCAGCAACATTTATGGATTTGATGAACAGGGTGTTTTGACCATACTTAGATTAGTTTGTGGTGGTCTTCATTGATGATATTTTGGTGTATTCATGTAACAAGGAGGATCATGTTAAGCATCTACAGATTTTATTGTAGACTTTGAGGGAGAAATAGTTGTATGCTAAGTTGTCTAAGTATGAGTTATAGTTTAATCAAGTAACTTTTTCTAGGTCATGTGGTATCAGCAGAGGATATTAGAGTTGATTCAAGTAAAGTTGAGGCTATCTTGAATTGGAATCCACCTAAGACTATGACAGAGGTTAGAAGTTTTCTGGGTTTGACAGGCTATTATCGTTGATTTGTGAAAGTTTTTTCTATGATAGATACACCACTCACCAGATTACTTCGAAAAGGAGTTAGATTTGTGTGTACAGATCAATGTCAGGTGAGTTTTGAGCAATTGAAGAAGATGTTGACTTAAGCTCCTGTTCTTACTCTGTCTGTGGAAAGTAAACCTTATGTGATATATAGTGATGCTTCACAGTCGTTGCTTATGCATCTCGACAGTTAAAGCCACATGAGTTGAATTATCCGACTCATGATTTAGAGTTGGCAACCATCGTTTTTTCACTAAAGATTTGGCGACATTACTTGTATAGGGAGAAATATTTCATTTATACTAACCATAAGAGTTTGAAGTATTTGGGTGTTCAGAAAGAGCTAAACCTTAGATAGAGACGGTGGTTAGAGTTGATTAAAAACTATTTTTGTTTGATTGATTATCATCCTGGCAAGGCAAATGTTGTTATTGATGCCTTGAGTTGGAAGTCTTTGGCAGGTTTGACTGCTTATTCGCTCTTATTGCTTGTTGAGTTGAGAGCTTTGTATGCCAGATTTGAGTCTTGTGATGATAGTGCATTGTTGGCAAAATTGCAATTGAAGCCAATATTGTTGGATCAGGTTAGGGAAGCCTAGTTGGAAAATGAGAAAATCAAGAAGATTGTATTAGATTGCCAAAAGGAGGAGAGTGAGACTTTCATGTAAAAGATGATGGCAATCTATGGTATAAAGATAGATTGTGCATTCCTGATGATACAGGATTGAAGAGAATGATATTAGAGAAAGCACATCAGTTAGTTTATGCTATGCACCCTGGTAATACTAAGATGTATCAAGATTTGAAACAGTATTATTGGTGGTCAGGTTTGAAAAGGAACATAGTAAAATTTGTGTACAGATGTCTCACTTGTCAAAGAGTGAAAGCCGAGCACCAAGTTTCTTCAGGGTTGCTTCAGCCGTTATCAGTACCAGAGCGAAAATGGGAGCGAGTAACTATGAATTTTGTGACTGGATTGCCTTTGACCCAGAAGAAGCATGATGCAATTTGGGTGATTGTAGATTCGATGACAAAGATAGCTCATTTTCTTTCAATTTGGATGGATTACTCACTTGAGAGGTTGGTTGAGTTATATATTAATGAGATAGTGAGATTGTATGGAATCCTAATTTCTTTAGTGTCGGACCAAGATCCCCGGTTTACATTGAGATTTTAGAGGAGTTTACAGGATGCTTTGGGTTTTCGATTACAATTTAGTACTGCTTTCCATCCTTAGACAGATGGGCAGTCAGAGAGAGTGATACAGATTTTAGAGGATATATTAAAAAGTTGTGTCATTGATTTCACAAGGAGCTGGGACAAATTTATGCCATTGATTGAGTTTGCATATAACAATAGTCATCAGTCTAGTATTGGGATGGCACCTTTTGAGGCCTTGTATGGCAGAAGATGCAAAAAACCTTTGTATTGGGATGAGGTTGGAGAAGGTAAATTGGTTGGTCCTGAATTAAAACAGAAAAGAAAGTAAAATTGATACGGAATCGTTTGAAAGCAGCTTCAGATCGAAAGAAATCCTATACATATTTAAAGAGGAAGGATATAGAGTTCAGTGTGGGAGATAAAGTGTTTTTGAAAGTATCTCAGTGGAAAAAGATTTTGAGATTCAGTATTAAAGGGAAGTTGAATCCTCGTTTCATAGGACCATATGAGATTTTGGAAAGAGTTGGTCCAGTGGCTTATAGGTTGGCTTTGCCCCCTAAGTTAGACCGGATACATAATGTTTTCCATGTCTCTATGCTTCAGAAGTACAGTTCAGACCCATCTCATATTTTGTCAGTGGAATCCATTGAGGTGAGCCCAAATCTGATTTTTGAAGAAGCACCAGTGGCAATTTTAGCACGAGAAGTAAAAGAGTTAATAAATAAAAAAGCACCACTTGTGAAAGTCCTTTAGAGGAATCATGCCATTGAGGAGGCGACATGGGAGAGTGAGCAACTAACACAGAGTCAGTATCCCCAGTTGTTCAAAAGTTGATAGCAAATAATTTCGTGGACGAAATTCTCTTAAGGGGGAAAGAATTGTAGTACCCCTAATTTTTGAATGTTAAATAAAATAAATTAAATTTGGATAAATTAAATAAATGATTTGAATGAAAAATGAAAGAATTTTAAGTGAAAAAATAAAATATATATTTAAAATATATTTGAAGTAAATATGACATATACATATACCTAACATATATAACATATATGAAGGAGTAATTAATATATATATATAGATAAGGATAGAAAGGAAGAGAAGTTGAAATTTGCTTCTTCTTATTCTTCTTTGTTTCTTTGAACGTGGGCTTGAGAGAGAGAGAGAGAGACTAGAGGAGAGTTTCTCCTTCCATACACCAAGAATTGAAGAGATTTCAAGGATTCAGGTGAAGATTTTGAGGATTCTTTATCAATTGGTAAGTTCCTCTATCATTTTGCAAGTTTCTTTGGAATTCTAAGGAAGAACATGATATTTGAATTTTGAGATTGTTTATTAGCATATTTTAATGGCTTATTTAGGTATGTATGAAGTTGATTTTGAGTAGTTAATGATGATTGTAAGGTTGGATTGAAGAAGTGATTGAATTTAAGTGAGTTTTTGAAGTGGTTGTGTTGAATTAGTTAAGTGTACAAAATGCAAATTTTTCCTGACACGACCAGTGACATGGCCATGTCATTGAGCATGTCAATGGTACTGAGTTCAATATTGATGACACATCCATTAACACGGCTATATCACTGAGCGTGTCGTAGCTTCTGTAAGGAAAAATAATTGATATGGCCATGAACACGCACGTGTTGTTGATCATGTCAAACTTTCTGTGAGGTAGAATGAATGACACGGTTAGTGATACACCCATGTCATTAGATGTATCAATGCTTCTGTATAAGTGAGTTAATGACACGGTCATTAACACGCTCGTGTTATTGGACGTGTTACTTTAGGATATTGTCTAAATAACTCTTGTCCTTGTCTTTCATTTGCAATTCTTAATTTGTACGGTTTGATGTTGAGATTGCCTTAGAATATGATAATAAATGGTTGTTTATGATCACATTTGGTATAGGCATTGAAAGAAAGTAGTTGGTCCAGCCCTATTGTTGAAGGGCAACTTAAAAGAGAAGGTTAGAGGGAGTTTTGAAGCTTGTTTTGGAGTGTTTCCTGAGGTATGTACAAACTCTTGATAAATGGAATGTGATTGCATTACATTTGGCCTAACACATTTTGGATGAAAAGCGTGTTAAGCTACTTAATACATTAAGTATTCATGAGTATGGTGGTAAGACATGTGAATTGCTATGTATGCATTATTATACATTCTGAAAAACCATTGTTAATGGCTAGATTGAATAGAATGTGAAATATGTGTAAAATGTGAAAATGACCCAAAGTGGTTGGGTAATGTGGTTTCATTATGAAATAACCTATGATGTGATGACATGTTGAAATGTAATTACATTAATATGAATGAGAAATGGGAAAATGAGAAAGGAATTCAGAATGGAAAATATGAATTAATTGTATGCCTAAAATGTTATTCAATTTTTAGAGTTTTGTATTTGGCGGCATGCCTGTATTATCCTTTGGGGCTAGACGCTTAGCATCACTGTGAAATTATTAAGGTGAAAAGACTGGGTCGTAAGCCTTAGAAACGAATTGTAGCAGGCTCTTAAAGCTAAGCTGGGTGAAAAGACTGGGTCATAAGCTCAGGCCTGGTTGGACTGTTACATTAAAACTTTGTCTCCGGGGCTAGACACATAGTGTCATTAAGTACCAAAACAGTAACTCTGAGATTTGAATGATGTATTAGTTGTTTGGGCCTATGCTTGTGTTTGTGTTTGTGTGAATTATCAAGTGATGAAAGCATATATCCAACAGTGATCTTGATTGTCATATGATGACATAGCATATAAATATTTGGCATTGACATTGTTTTTGAGTTTTGTTATTATCATAGTTTGTACCACTAGACCTATGGCTTAGCACGAATATAACTCATCGCGCAGGTGACATGGGTGATCCGACAGAGCCAGAGAGTTCTACTAGATCATATTGGGTCTAGGCTTATGTTGATTGAGACTGGAGCGTGCTGCTACATCAAGATCAAAGTCTTTTTGCCAGCATGTATATATTTTATGTTATACTACTTTTTGATATTATATTTTTAGAGTACAAATATATATATGCTGTAAATTATCAAGAAGGTTTTGTATAAATGAGTAATGTGAAGCTTCATATATTTTGATGTATATATATATATGCATAAATGTTTTGAGAAATGGGAAATAAGTATGAAAATTTTTTATTAAATAGGTTTGTGATATTTTTATATCGTATATGCATATTTTACATATATTGGATGTGTGCGTATTATACGTATATGGAGGTATGAGGGTGTTACATATATAAAACATGTATTGTTAATTTTTTGTTGTTATTATTTTCGGTATATTTAGTTATATGTAACATATATCTATATATAACTAAATATATAATTTTTTTTATTTTTTAATATATTAAAAAGGATATTTACAAAAATATTTAAAAAATATTAGTTTTCAAAAATACTACAAAAAAAATTATAAAAATGTCATTTTATATATAATATATACCTATATATATATTAACATATACCAATATATACTGACATATATCCACATATATTATTATTTTTTAATTAAAATATAAGTAACATATATTTTAATATACCTACATATATGTAATATATTTAAATAGATATATGTTTGGATTATTATTGTAAATTTAACAATAATAATAATTATTATTATTATTATAAAAATAAAAATTAATTATTCAACATTTATATTAAATAAATGTTTTTCAAAACATAAATATATACTTATATTTAGGTAGATGTATATTTTGATTATTGTTATAAATTTAAATATAATAGTAATGGTTTATTATTTAACATTTATATTAAATAATTTTTTTTCAAAACATAAATATATGCATGATTACATAAAAAAAATATACACAAACATAAATCTGCATAGTTGCATGAAAAACAAAAGCAATTACGACAAAAAAAGAACAAAAGCAATTAAATATATAGACTTAAATTTACATGTTATTGGCAAAAAATAAATTACATGTTATACAGTTTCAAAAGCATAAATATGCATGATTTTAATATAAAGTAAGAAATGTTGAATGGACTATAGACCAAGAAAATTCGCACGTAATAAAAGAACTCATCGATAAAAAAACAAAAAAAAAATATGTTTCCGTATAAAAAGAAAACAAATTATAAAATATCACAAATACGTAAAAAATAAATATAAATTCTTCTTTAAAATTTTATTATAAAATTTTATTTTTTGTAATCTACCAGACTGTTTAAAAAGTTTGTGACCCAATAAATCAAGCTCAACTAAAGTGGTTCAGGCCCAATTGAGCTAGCCTCAAACATTAGAGAGATCCGAGCTTAGAGTTTATAAGCCAGTCCTAAATTATATTGAGGTCGGATTTTGTGTTCATTCTAAAAATCTTTGGCCCAACTCGGCCCGGTGCAAAGATTTTCTTTATATTTTAAATATGTATACCGCATTTAAATTCAGGTAAAAAAAAACCAATTATTTAAATTTATTTATAGCTTGTAATTTATTTGAATTTGTTTTTGTCTGAAAATGAATTATTATATTTATTCGTCTATATATATATATATATAATCATAACCAGCTAGCAATTTGACTGTATAAAACCGTGCCACACTGACAGATAATAATAGTTTATAGCTGCTAGGATTTTCACCACTTGCGTTTGCATTGCTGTATTTGACATTTTTTCTAAAGAGTAATAATTATGAAAAGAACCCAAAATGGTCTCAGAATTGATGTTGGCAAGCTACCAATGGCAGATATAATAAATTGTAATAATGGTTTCAAAAATTAATTGACTGAAAGGAAAACAAAAATTTCAAATCACTTATACAAAAATTTCAAATTTCTTAAAAATAGTGATTGAAATTAAATATAAATTTTTTTTAGAACCCCAATCATATAGACAAAATCCTTTAGATCTAGAAGCCTTAGAAGCAAAAGGGAGAGGTGCCATTCACTGATTCTTTAAGACTTTGCGTGCAACAACGATATTCATCAATTCTCTGCATAGGTCCAAGGAGCAATATAACTTGTACTTTGGAAATCAGTTTATATTCATATTCATCAAATGAACATTCAAAGAGTGCAAATAACAAAGTTACAGTAGGGCCAATACTTGGAAAAGCCAAAAATGGATAAAAAAATATGTGAATCAAGTTCAAGGTCTGAAGAAGAAATAGACAACTTATTGTGATTTGATCTATTTATACATATACATGTCTCATTAAAGCTCTATCTTTTTGGTTTTCATAACGACTCAAGTACAGTACACTTGAAGACTCCTGAAACTTAATTGAAGACCACGAAAAATTTCCTGTAGTTTTCTAAGAAGTTTGCTATTAAGACTCAAAGACTTTAACACGTGCCACTTAGAGTTTCACTCGAGTCAAATAACACAGCTCGAAGAAGAGACTCAATGTTTCGATAGCCAGCTAGTGCACACCAGAAGAACTTTACTCTTATTGTTGCTCGCTTAGTCACTTGTGATAACAAAGTAGGGGGCTATCTTAAAAAGAAAAAATTATACTGGATAGCAAATTTTTTAATTTTTTTAAAAAATATTTTATATTTTTATTATATTTTTAATATATTAAATATACACATAATATATATTTTTAAAAATTAAATATATATTTAATATATCAAATATATACTAAAAATATATCTCTAAAAAGAGTATTTTTAAAATTGAAATTAAAAAGCAGCATTTTTAAAAATATTTTTATTTTTTAGGATATTTTTTTAAAAAAAATCCCTCTTAAAAATGGCCCCCTCATAATTGGGCTACATCATCTAGACCCAAAAGCAAGCCTTGTACCGTCTAGATTGCAATTTCTAGAGATATTTCTTATATATATTTTAGAACAAATGAAATTAAGAAATAAAAAAAATTTAAAAGAAGAGAGTAAAAGTATATATATTTTTTTCTTAATCTGCACCACTTCTCACAACCCTTCACCTATATATAGATTTTATAATATTTGAAATTTTTAAGCATTGACTTTTCAATCATACCGATATCAGACTGTGTAAAATATAGAGAGTGACTCGAGTATTTGTAATAGATGAAAGGTATGGTTAGTTAAGTCTTAAAAAGTTAAAAATTTAATTCGAATATGAACTTAATTGATATTTTTATAAAAGAATCCTTAAGTGATAAAACTTTATAAAAATACCTTTTTGACCTTAGAATTGAATTTTTAATTGAGATTAAGATGCGAAATATGGATAATAGAGCTTTAAATTTAGTTAAAGAAATTATTTTTACAATTTTATAGAATTAAAAGTTAGATTTAGAAATAAATTAAGAAAGTGTGTGCACTGAAGTTACGGTGAGCACACTTTATATGAATAAAATTCTAATAATATAAATAAATAATTAATTAATTAATTTTCTTCTTCTTCTCATGCCAAAACCGACCTAACCATCCACCATAGTCAAAATTTTTATTTTTCATTCTTTCTTCCATCAAACATAAGAGGAAAATTAAGAAAAATTCATATCTAACACAAAATTTTTAGTACAATTCATTAGAATAGGCCAAAAATCCTAAAACCATCATCATAAGCTCAAGGAAATTTGGAAAAAGAGAAGGGAGAAGCTACTTGAAAGGAGGTTTGTGCTTGTGTATTAATAGTTTGCTATTATTTAATTTTCTTTTGATTTTAATGCTTATGGAAGCTAGATGAACCATATTAATTGAATTAATTGTGAAATGCCTTTTATCCGAATTTTTAGACTAATCTAGAAAGGTTTAAAAATTATGAAATTTTATTTGAAAGTTTATCTATGTTTTTTTAGATTGTACATAAAATTTCATAATTTTTAAAGATGATTTAATGTGAAAAATATAGAAGAACACAAGTTGTCATGACTCTGTCAGTAGAGCAATAATTTTAAGGTTTAAGAAACTCAATTGGAATCTAGTAAAATAAACTAGAAAATTTTGAACTTTTAAATATAAGATCATATACATGCTTAAGACATATGATTAAAATTTTATAATTTTAATAAAGGTTTAGATATAAAAATAAAATCAAAAATTAAAACTGCCAGAATAGTAGCTGTAAAACCAGAATCTATAAGGTTAAGTAAACATAATTTAAAAACATGGTAAATGAGCGTATAAAATTCAAAAATTTTAGATAAAAGTTCATATATATGTTTATGTTATATGGTAAAAATTGCATGAATTTTTATAAAGTTTTGGTACCTAAATAAAATTAAAAAATTAGTACTGCCAGTAAAGTTATTGTAAACATAGTAAAGAAAAAAAATATGAAACTTTAAATATACGTATATGTATGTGCTTAAGACTTAAATTTAAATTTGTAAAAGTTTTAATAGAGATTTAGTACTAAGAAAGTTTAAGGTTTTAAAATTAAAATGATTGTTTAAAATATATTTTATGTTTGAAAAACAAAGTGTTTACGTTTAATTTAATAAGTATTAAAGTGCCCATCATGCTGATGAAAAATCTAGTTATCGGATTGAATAGTTAGTCAGAAGGAGTGGACGTCTATAGTGTTAGCGAGCACTTTGTGCAATTATTTGAGACTTTGTGTTTCCAGTGATAATGGACACTTGTGCCATTAGTGGACACTTATGTCATTTGTGATAGTGTGCATTTGATACAATCAGCGAATCATCAGTCATATTATCTACAGTGGACATTTACTTATCGTTAATGACCCGTTATTCAAATATGTGATTTTAAATTAGTATATGAGAGCAAAATAATAAAATAAAATTTAATGAAAATGAGCAAAGTGTAATATAAGTATTTATAAAAACTGTGTGAAAATTTTGATTATGTTATGAAACTTTTATCTATGTTAATAACATTTTAATCACTAGCTATAAAGTGAATATTCTTTTTTTTAATTAATAATATTTTAACAACAAACTACAGAGTGATTAATTTCTTTTAAATATAATTTAAATTTTAGAGCTTATTATGAATTAAGTAATTTGAATACGATTGATTAAATTAATTATTAATTTACTTTAAATTAAAGTGAAGATTTTATTTTTATTTGTTATTATAAATATTTTATTTATGTTATAATTTTTGCAAATTATGAGTATGGTAGCACCACTAAACATTGCTTAGTGTGTTATAATTATTTCTGGCATGCAGATCAGACAGGCAGGGTAGATTTAGCTGAGTGAGTTCTAGCATTTCAAGACTATAGATCAGAAGGTGGTTAATGAAGTATTTTGTATTATGTATTTAACTTGTTCACATAGCAGTATTATACCTTCAATAAGAGTTGCATAATTATGCTTAGCCTAGAGTATTATATACTTTTATATTATGGCTTGAGCTAAACTTTATACTAAGATATATTAGTTGTATTAAATATCTAATGACCTAAAAATCTTGACAAAAACTAAGAAATATTGGGAGTGTTTTCATCTACATATTGTGTTTTGATTGGAGAAGATGTTGAAAATGTCAAAATTTAAGGGAGACTCTGCCGAAATTTTTATTGATATTAGATTTAATTTTATTTAAAGTTAAATGTATGAGTGTATAGGCCTTGTATAATATCCCTTGATAATTCTTAACATGATTTTCTAAGGGTGTTATATTTAGTGGTATCAAAGTCCAGTTTAGGCGATTTTAGAAAAGGGATTAAGGGAAAAAGTGAAACACAATTGTCATTGTGATGTGAACTATAAAAGTAAAAAAAAAAGTATTTTGATGTGGTTGATTTTTAAATGCTTATAGGTATAGGATGACTTCTGGATCTCGTTGAGCTGCAGAGGAAGAAGCTACATCCTCACACAGCCAAGCAAGTGTGGGGAACCAGTAGCCAATAAAACCCTCTGCAGGGCAGATACCATTGGACCCCCAGTTTGTGAAGAACATGAGAGAGGTCCTTAGATAGATTGCAGTTCCTCTAGCACCACCTCAGCCGCTGGTACCACAGAGATCTCCCTTGGAAAGAATAACAAAGTTAGGAACCAAAGATTTTTAAAGCCTTTGACACAGATGAATCTTCTATAGCAGAGTACTGGTCTTCACTGTACTGATGAGCAGAGACTAGAGTGTGCAGTCTCATTACAGCAAGAACAAGCTTATAGTTGGTGGGATATGAAGCATAAATCTATTCCTACAGATAGACTCATCTGGGCATTTTTTTTTCCAGGAATAGTTTAGAAAGAAGTATATTAGTGAAATTTATATAGAAGAAAAGTGTAAAGAGTTTTTGTATCTGAAGCAGAGACAGTTGTATGTATCAGAATATGAGAGGTAGTTTATCCGTCATAACAAGTATTCCCCTGAATTAGTTACTTCTGAGAAAGAAAAATGCAAGCGGTTTGAATAGGGTTTGAATAGCCAGATTCGTGTTTATTTAGTGGCAATGAGGATCAAGGAGTTTTTTACTCTTGTTAATGCAGTAGTGTCTATAGAAAATGAAACCAAACAAGAGCATATAATAAGACAACAACAAAGGAAATGATCTTCTAGTGAGCAGAAGTAGGGTGGTCAGAAAAGACAGAGAAGTGTTCAAATACAGACATAAGATTCTAGTAGAGGAGGTGATACAAGTGGAGTTAGTTTTTAGAGACCTCGAGAGGGTAGATTTAGTACTTTCATAGGCTCATCTTCACCGGCAGTTTCTACAGCTTGTCAGCACTGTGGCAAAGGACACGCTAGTGATGTTTGTTGATAACAAAGTGGAGTTTGTTTGAAATGTGGCTCCAAAGAACACAAGATTAAGGATTGGCCTGTAATAAAGCGATCAAATGCTGCTGAAGGATAGGGCTCAGTACAGAGGCCATAAGTAGGCCGTAGAACAGGCAGAGTTGGTCGACCTAGTGCTAGTTAATAGAGAGGGTCTGAGATTGTTGATAGACCCTAAACACGAGGTAGTGCTCCAGCCATGACATATGCCATGAAAGCAGTGGACAATCAAGATGCTCAAGATGTTGTTTTTGGTAAATTCACCTTACTTGGCCTTGATGTTTATGCATTACTACATCCTGGTTCTACACATTCATATATATGCACAACTATAGCTTTAAAGAATAATATGTACGCTGATAGACTTGACTATGATATAGAAGTTATTAATCCTTTAGGTCATAGTGTAAGGGTGAAAAAGTGTACTGGAATTGTCCAGTTAGAATCCGTGACATAGAACTTCTAGCTAATCTAAATGAATTTTCATTCGATGATTGTGATATGATATTGTACAACCATTAATTTATGAAAATTAAATTAAATAAATTAAATAAATAATTTGAGGGATAATTAAAGGGTTTGGAGTGAGAAATACAAATGTATATGTGAGGTATATATTGAATATATACAATATATACAAAAGTTAAATTGAAAAGTAAAGTCAAAGGGGTAATTTGGTAAAAAGTTAAAAGTTAAAGGTTAAAGATTAAAAAAATTTCAAAAATAAAATAATTATGAATGAAAGATAAAAATTATAATTTTAAAACAAATAAATAAATAAATAATTAAAATAATAAAATATTATATATATAAGGTTAGAAATGAAGGGAAAGAAAGAAAGAAAAGAAAAAAGTTGCATCTTCTTCTTCTTTCTTCTCAAAATTTTGAAATTCACTATGGATGAGAAAGGGAGAGAGCTCTCATCTTCACCAACGCTAAATTTTTGAAAGATTTCAAAGGATTGAAGCGGGTTTTGTTGATTTCTTCATAAATTAGTAAATTTTCTTTTATAATTTTAAAGTTTCATCTAAGTATAGGGTTATGTATGATTTGGGTTTTTATAGCTATGTGTTTTAATTGTTCAAAAGGGTATGAAAGGTGCTATTTTGGAGTGGAGGCAAAGATTTTAAAGTTGGATGGTTGAATTGATCAAGTTAAGATGGAGTTTGGGAGAAGTAGTATTGATTTAAGGTTATAGAAGGGTATTGTTAAAGAATGAGTGTCCATTGGATTTCATAATTTAAATTGTGTTATTAAATGACTCTAATATTAAAAATGAACCTAAATGACCATTTGGAATTAAGTAAAAGGAAAATACAAAATTAAAGAAAGTTAGGATTTTTGGGAGAACATTGTTAAAGATTTGTTGTTAATGAAATTACATTGTTTATATCATGTTATAATATAATTTTAATGATAGGAATAAAATTGAAACACCAATTAGAATTGATTAGAATGGAATTCTAGAATGGAAGAGAGTTGGGGAAAATTTTAAAAAATTTGTAGGAATGTTGTTTAAGTAGTATTTAATGTTGAAAATACCTTGGAATATGATTCTAAATGATTATATTTATTCACATTGTGAATAGGCATTGAGTAGAAGTAATTTGCCCAATCTTAGCATTGAAGGGCATCTTGGAATTGAAGGTTAAAGAGATACTTTAGCTTGGATTTGGGTATTAATTAAGATATGTACATACTTTTGATAATTTAAATATATTTGCATTAAATTTGGCCTAACACATTTTGGATAGAAAATGTGTTAAGCCACTAAGCAACTTGAACACTCATGTACATTGTGTTATGACATGTGAATTAATGTGTATGCATTACGTGCATTATGAAAAGCCATTATTAATGGCTAGAAGGAATGAAATGTGGTTTAAGTGAGAATGACCCAAAGATATTTGGGTAATATGATTGTAATGTAAATGATATACATTGTGATAACGTAATGAGATATGACGAATTAAAGTGATTTGGCATTGCTATGACTAAGAAAAATGAGAAAATAAGGCAATGTGATAAGAAAAATTGATTATGAAAAATGTGTACTATTTGTGTGTGCCTAGTATATTATTCAATTTTCAGAGTTTTATGTTTGGCGGCATGCCTATGAGATTATTATCATTATTTTCCTTTGGGGCTAGACGCCGGGCGTCATTTATATTGCCTTCGGACTAGATGTTGGACGTCATCATGATTTGCCTTCGGACTAGACAATGAGTATCATTTATATTGCCTTCGAGCTAGACACTAGGTGTCAAAAAAGACCAAAATGGTAACTCTGGGATTTAAATAGTATATTAGATTATTTGGGCCCAATGCTTGTGTATGTGTTAATGTGTTGTGAAAAAAGAATAAAGAATATGTTTTGTAGTGGAATGGCATACTACATTGTGAAATGTCATGATATAACATTATGCATTATCTTTTTTTAAGGTTTCATTATTATTAAAGTATATACTGCTAAGCTTTCAGCTTAGCGCAATTGAAATTCATCGTGCAGGTAACAGGGTTGTTCCGGTAGATCCGGAGAGTTCATCTAGACCTGATAAGGTCTAGGCTTGTGATTAGTGCGCTTAAAATGAGTTTTTGTTGCCACGAGATTAGAGCCAATTGCTGGTATGTATACATTTTACTTTATAGATCATGTTATAATTATATATATTATGGTTACATTTTGGGAGTATTGTAAACTATAATGAGGTTTTGGATGAAATTTTATAATGTGGCAATGTGTATATGTGTTTTTATATAAATATGTACATATATGAATGTTTTTAAAAAAAAATGGAGGTTGTTGAGAAATTATGGAGAAATGTTGGTTTATTATATTTTGGGAGTGTATTTTCTGCAAGTTGAGTCAATTGGTTTTTTGGAAAATCCAAATTATAGATAAAACTTCGGCGAATTTTTCTCAAAGATTTTACTAAGTAATTAAGTATTTTGGTCCTTAAATTATTAGAGAATAATAATATTTATTTAAATAACACTACATTATAACTTTTAAAATATTTTATTTGAAGCTATGGAAAATTTTGAAAATGCAATAACAAAGACATTTCTTATACTATATATGCATATTTTATACACACCGGTTGTATGTACTATATGTATATAGGGTATAAGTGTGTTACATTTATTTTGATATCAGAGTCTAGATTTGAGGTTCTCGACCTAGGTGGGTTTTTGGAGAGAGAAAATAAGAATTTTAAATAAGGTTTTAAAGCGCGATACATGTATTTGCACTGGTATATTATCTGATCCCTGATGTGGCAATCTTTCTTGAATTTACAGATATAGATAGATATGGAATCTAGGAAGCACCAGTCTGCTAAGGGGAGTACGGAGAGTGTAGCTTCAGAAGAAGGTAGAGTTGGAGCTAGTGCTTAGATTACTGGGAAGGCATCTATATCTATGCCAGTTAGACCAGCAGGATAGGAAGAACCACCAGTCTAGGTTCAGCAGATGGTGGAGTTGCTCCGTCAGGCCCTGGTGCAGATATAGCAGCAGCAGCAACCACTACAGCCACCACCACAGACCAGGAAGTATGATAAGTTAAGAAAGTATGGAGCCATAGAGTTTGTAAGTAGAGTTGATCCAGCTGAGGCAGAGCAGTGGCTAGACAGAGTTCAAAGAGTATTTATCCGATTATAGGCCACTGCAGAAAAGAAGTTTGACTATGTCTTGTCTATTCTGTAGGGGGACGCCTATGCTGGTGGAAGACGATTTTGCATGGGTTAGATGATCCACCAGTGCTGACATATGTTGATTTCCTATGGGAATTAGAGAAGAATTATACCCGTAGAGAGTATAAAGATGCTAAGAAGAAGGAATTCCTAAGTTTAAAGTAAGAGATGAAGATAGTGACTGAGTATGAGAAGGATTTCCTCCGGTTGAGCAAGTATGCAGGGGATTTGTTATCTGATGAGATTGATAGATGTCAGAGATTTAAGGAGGGGCTGAGATCGTCCATTATGTTTCAGGTGGTGGTAGTACAGTATGATGATTTGTCAATGTTGGTGTCCGCTGCCCAAAATATTGAGAAAGCCTAGAGTCTTGCAGCTGCAGCTAGAGAGGAGACTAGAGCTAGGAGACCCCAGAGTGAGGCAGGGTCTTCAGCATTGAAGAGAGGTCAAGGGAGATATCCTCAGAGGTTTAGTAGGAGCTAGGGGCAGCCTGGTAGGTCATCATAGCATCAGAGACAGAGACCTACATCCTCAGTGGCTAGTGCTCTGACCTAGAGGCATGCTCCACCTACCTGTGCTCAGTGTGGTAGGGTGCATGGAGGTGTTTGTTGGAGGGTTGGTGCATTAGAAGTTTGTTTCAGATGTGGATCACTAGATCATTTTATCAGAGACTGTCCAGAGCCATCAGATGATAGACATATAGATACAACAACATTTAGACCTAGTGTCAGAGGGGGCCATGGTGGTAAAGGTAGTGGCAGGGGTGGTAGACCAGGGTCTGGTCAGAGAGGAGATTCTACAGCAGGGAGTAGACCAGATGATGCAGGACCATCACAACGGGTATATGTGATACAGAGACAGCCAGATGCTTCAGCTGTCATAGCTGGTATTTTTACTTTATTTGGCACTTCAGTTCATTCATTGATAGACCCTGGGTTGACAAATTCAAACATCAGTGCATCCATTTTGCCTGTGAGTGATATGCATTCAGAATCTCTAGGATTTGATGTATTGGTTAACAATCTTTTAGAGCACAGTATCGTAGTTAGCAAGGTGTGCCAAGATAGTCAAGTTGTTGTTCATGATGAGGAGTTCCTCGGTGACCTGATTGAGATTCCCTTTAGGGAGTATGATATGATTCTGGGTATGGATTGGTTATCTAGACATGGGGTTATAGTAGACTGTCAGCAAAAATGTATTACTCTAAGAACACGTGATGGAAGAGATGTAGTGGTATCTAATGAGCATAAACACCTCTCATCTATGTTTATCTCAGCTATATTAGATAGGAGGATGATTCAGAAAGGGTGTGAGGCATATCTGGCTCATGTTGTAGATACTAGAGTAGTGGGATCTCAGCTTGATAGTATACCTATGGTTGCCGAGTTTTCAGATGTTTTTCCTAATGAGTTGCTAGGGTTACCACCAGAGAGAGAGGTGGAGTTTGGTATCTATCTAATGCCGAGTACCACTCCCATCTCTATTACCCCTTATCTAATGGCACTTGTAGAATTATAGGAGTTGAAGGTGTAGTTGCAGGAGTTACTTGATAAAGGGTTTATCCATCCTAGTATCTCACCGTGGAGAGTACCAGTACTATTTGTGAAGAAGAAGGATGGCACCTTAAGATTATGCATTAACTACTGGTAGTTGAATAAGGTGGCCATCAAGAATAAGTATCCACTACCTCGGATAGATGATCTTTTTGATTGGTTAGAGGGAGCAACAATATTCTCTAAGATTGATCTGAGATCAGGGTACCAGCAGCTGAGAGTTAAGGATGTAAATGTACCCAAGACTTCTTTTCTCATGAGGTATAGGCATTATGAGTTCCTGGTAATGCCATTTGGACTGACGAATACACCAGCAACATTCATGGATTTTATGAACCGGATCTTTTGACCATATGGATTAGTTTGTGGAGGTTTTCATTGATGATATTTTGGTGTATTTACGTAATAAGGAAGATCATGATAGACATATGTGGATTGTACTACAAATATTGAGAGAGAAGCAATTATATGCTAAGATGTCTAAGTGTGTGTTTTGGTTTGATCAGGTGACTTTTCTCGGACATGGTACCAGCAAAGGGTATTAGTGTTGGCCCGAGTAAAGTCGAGGCCATTTTAAATTGGACTCCACCAAAGAATGTGATAGAAGTTAGAAGTTTTTAGGATTGGCAGGCTATTATCGTCAGTTTGTGAAGGGCTTTTCCATGATAGCTACACCACTTACCAAATTACTTTGAAAGGGAGTTAAATTTGTGTGGACATAATGGTGTCAAGCGAGTTTCGACAAGTTGAGAGACATGTTGACTCAGGCTCCTATCCTTACCCTGCCAGTGGAAGGTAAACCCTATGTGATATGCAACGATGCTTCACGTAATGGTTTAGCTTGTATTCTAATGCAGGAGGGTAGAGTTATTGCTTATACATCCCGATAGTTGAAGCCTCATGAGTTAAATTACCAGACTCGTGATTTGGAGCTGGCAACTATAGTTTTTGCACTGAAGATTTGGTGACATTATTTGTATGGGGAAAAATGCTTTATTTATACAAATCACAAGAGTTTAAAGTACATGGGTGTTCAAAAAGAGTTGAATCTTTGGTAAAGATGGTGGTTGGAGTTTATTAAAGACTATGACTTCTTGATTAATTATCATCTTGGCAAGGCAAATGTGGTTACATTTGACTTGAGTTAGAAGTAAATGATAGGTTTGACTGCCTATTCACTCTCATTGCTTGTTGAGTTGAGAGCATTGCTGCTAGATTTGAGTTGTGTGATGATGGTGCACTGTTGACTCAGTTGCAATTGAGGCCAGTGTTGCTAGATCAGATTAAGGAAGCACAACATGCAGATGAGAAAATTCAAAAGATTGTGGAGGATTGCCAAAAGGAGGAGAGCAGAGACTTCCATGTGAGAAATGATGGCAGTTTATGGTACAGAGATAGATTGTGTATTCCTAATGATGTGGAATTAAAGAAGAAGATTTTAGAGGAAGCACATCAATCATCCTTTGTTATGCACCCCAGAAGTACCAAGATGTATCAAGACTTGAAGCAGCACTATTGGTTGTCAGATATGAAGAGGGACATAGCATAATTTATATCCAGATGTTTCACTTGCCAGAGAGTGAAGGCTGAGCACCAAGTTACTTTAGGGTTACTTCAGCCATTGTCAGTGCCTAAGTGGAAATGGGAGCTAGTAACCATGGATTTTGTGACTGGATTGCCTTTGACCCAAAAGAAGCATAATGCTATTTAGGTGATAGTTTATCGGTTGATGAATACAACTCATTTTCTTCCAGTTAGGATGGTCTACTCACTTGATAGGTTGGTTGAGCTGTATATCAGTGAGATAGTGAGATTGGGGAGTCCTAGTTTCAGTGGTGCCAGACCGAGATCCCCATTTTACATCAAGATTTTGGAGGAGTTTGCAGGATGTATTTGGTTCTTAGTTGTACTTTAGTACTGCTTTCCATCTACAGACAAAAGAGCAGTCAGAGAGAGTGATACAAGTTCTAAAGGATATGTTGAGGAGCTGTATTATTGATTTCACTAGGAGTTGGGACAGATTTTTGCCGTTGATAGAGTTCGCCTACAACAACAGTCATCAGTCTAGTATTGGGATTGTACCATATGAGGCCCTGTATGGCAGGAATGCAGAACACTGTTATGTTGGGATGAAGTTGGAGAAGGTAAATTAGTAGGTACCGATTTGATCAAAGAAACAGAAGAGAAAGTGAAGGTAATTTGGGATTGTCTGAAAGTAGCTTTAGACCGACAAAAATCTTATTTAGATTTGAAGAGGAAATAAGATCTCTAGTACCTCATAAGGTCCTATAAGGTATTCCTGAAGGTGTCTCCATGGAAGAAGGTTCTGAGATTTGGTCGAAGAGGGAAGTTCAGTCCTCGCTTCATAGGACCATATAAGGGACTAGAGAGAGTTGGTCCAGTGGCTTTACAGATTGGCTCTGCCACCCAAGTTAGGCTGGATACACAATGTCTTCCATGTCTCTATGCTTCGGGGATATAGATCAGACCCATCTTATATTTTGTCAGTGGAATCTATCGAGGTGAGTCTAGATCTAACTTAAGATGAAGAGCCGATGATGATTTTGGCATGAGAGGTGAAGGAGTTGAGAAACAAGAATATGCCACTTGTTAAAGTTCTATGGAGGAACCATTCCACTGAGGAGGCAACATGGGAGAGTGAGCAGATGATGCAGAGACAATATTATCAGCTATTTCGGTGTTAATATCAGGTAATTTTGAGGATGAAATTTTCTTTAGGGGAGAGAATTGTAACATCCGTTAATTTATGAAAATTAAATTAAATAAATTAAATAAATAATTGGAGGGATAATTGAAGGTCTTGGAGTGAGAAATACAAATGTATATGTGAGGTATATATTGAATATATACAACATATATAAAAGTCAAATTGAAAAGTAAAGTCAAAGGGATAATTTGGTAAAAGGTTAAAAGTTAAAGATTAAAGGTTAAAAAATTTTCAAAAATAAAATAATTATGGATGGAAGATAAAAATTATAATTTTAAAATAAATAAATAAATAAATAATTAAAATAATATATATATATATATATAAGGTTAGAAATGAAGGGAAAGAAAGAAAGAAAAGAAAAAGTTGCATCTTCTTCTTCTTTCTTCTCAAAATTTTGAAATTTACTATGGATGAGAAAGGGAGAGAGCTCTCATCTTCACCAACGTCAAATTTTTGAGAGATTTCAAAGGATTGAAGTGGGTTTTAGTGATTTCTTCATAAATTAGTAAGTTTTCTTTTATAATTTTAAAGTTTCATCTAAGTATAGGGTTATGTATGATTTGGGTTTTTATAGCTATGTGGTTTAATTGTTCAAATGGGTATGGAAGGTGTTGTTTTGGAGTCGAAGCAAAGATTTTAAAGTTGGATGGTTGAATTGATCAAGTTAAGATGGAGTTTGGGAGAAGTAGTATTGATTTAAGGTTATAGAAGGGTATTGTTAAAGAATAAGTGTCCATTGGATTTCATAATTTAAATTTTGTTTTTAAATGACTCTAATATTAAAAATGAACCTAAATGACCATTTGGAATTAAGTAAAAGGAAAATACAAAATTAAAGAAAGTTAGAATTTTTGGGAGAACATTGTTAAAGATTTGTTGTTAATGAAATTAAATTGTTTATATCATGTTATAATATACTTTTAATGATAGGAATAAAATTGAAACACCAATTAGAATTGATTAGAATGGAAGAGAGTTGGGGAAATTTTTGAAAAATTTGTAGGAATGTTGTTTAATTAGTATTTAATGTTGAAAATGCCTTGGGATGTAATTCTAAATGATTATATTTATTCACATTGTGAATAGGCATTGAGTAGAAGTAATTTGCCCAATCTTAGCATTGAAGGGCATCATGGAAGTGAAGGTTAAAGAGATACTTTAGCTTGGATTTGGGTATTAATTAAGATATGTACATACTTTTGATAATTTAAATATATTTGCATTAAATTTGGCCTAACACATTTTGGATAGAAAATGTGTTAAGCCACTAAGCAATTTGAACACTCATGTACATTGTGTTATGACATGTGAATTAATGTGTATGCATTATGTGCATTATGAAAAGCCATTATTAATGACTAGAAGGAATGAAATGTGGTTTATGTGAGAATGACCCAAAGATATTTGGGTAATATGATTGTAATGTTAAATGATATACATTGTGATAAAGTAATGAGATATGATGAATGGCATTACTATGACTAAGAAAAATGAGAAAATGAGGTAATGTGATGAGAAAATTTGATAATGGAAAATATGTACTATTTGTGTGTGCCTAGTATATTATTCAATTTTTAGAGTTCTGTATTTGGCGAAATGTTTATGAGATTATTCTCATTATTTGCCTTTGAGGCAAGACGATGGGCGCCATTTATATTGCCTTCGGGCTAGATGTTGGACTTCATGATTTGCCTTCGGGCTAGACACTGGGCTTCATTTATATTACCTTTGGGCTAGACATTGGGTGTCATAATAGATCAAAATGGTAACTCTGGGATTTGAATAGTATATTAGATTATTTAGGCCCAATTCTTATGTACATATTAATGTGATGAAAAAAAAGAATAAAGATAATGTTTTGTAGTTGAATGGCATACTACATTGTGAAATGTCATGATTTATCATTATACATTGTCTTTTCTTTTAAAGTTTTATTATTATTAAAGTATGTACTATGAGGCTTTTAGCTTAGCGCGATTGAAATTCATCGCGCAGGTGATAGGGTCATCGTGCAAGTGACAGTTTTGATCCGATAGATCCAGAGAGTTCATCTAGACCTGGTTAGGTCTAGGCTTGGGACTAGTGTTCTTGATGTGAGTTTTTGTTGCCACGGGATCAGAACCAGCTACTGACATAGAACATGTTATAATTATGTATATTATGGTTATATTTTGGGAGTATTGTAAACAATGATGTGGTTTTGGATGAAATTTTATAATATGGGAATGTGTATATGTGATTTTATATAAATATGTACTTATATGAATGTTTTAAAGAAAAAAAGTGGAAGTTGTTGAGAAATTCTGGAGAAATGTTGGTTTATTATATTTTGGTAGTGTGTTTTCTACAAGTTGAGTTAATTAGTTTTTGGGAATGTCCAAATTACAGACAGAACTCTGACAAATTTTTTCAAAGATTTTACTAATTAATTATGTATTTTGGTCTTTAAATTATTAGAGAATAATAATATTTATTTAATTAAAACTACATTATAACTTTTAAAATATTTTATTTAAAACTATGGAAAATTTTGAAAAGACAATAACATAAATATTTCTTATACTATATATGCATATTTTACATACACTGGTTGTATGTACTATACGTATATAGGGTATAAGGGTGTTACAAATATTAGGAATGGATTGGTTATCATGACATCAAGTGGTCGTGGATTGTCATAGAAAAGTTGTGACTTTTAAGAATCCAGAACACGGTGATGTTGTTCTCCAGGGAGAAAGGAAGTTTTATACTTCTAGTTTAATTTTTACTGCTAAGGCTAAAAGGTTAATCAGAAAGAATTGTGAAGCCTACTTTGCTTATGTGCTTGACACACAACATTCAAACAAGGCTTTAGAAGACATACTTACTGTGTGTAAATTTTCAAATGTCTTTCCAGAAGAATTACCTGGACTGCCTCCCAAAAGGAAAGTGGAATTTGTCATTGATGTAGTTCCAGGTACAACACTAATTTCCATACCACCTTATAAGATGGAACCTTTGGAATTGAAGGAGTTAAAAGTGCAGCTGCAAGAATTTCTTGATAAACGGTTCATCAGACCCAGTGTGTCACCTTGGGGTGCACCAGTTCTTTTTGTGAAAAAGAAAAATGGAACATTACGGTTGTGTATTGACTACCGACAGTTAAATAAGTTAATCATAAAAAATAAATATTCACTTCCTCGATTGATGATTTATTTGATCAATTGAAGGGAGCTGACATTTTTCTCTAAAATTGATCTTAAATCGGGCTATTATCAGACGAAAATTAATGAAGTTGATGTTCTAAAGACAACTTTCAGAACATAATACGGGCATTATAAATTTCTAGTCATGCCATTTGGTTTGACCAATTCCCCAGTAGCCTTCATGGACTTGATGAATTGGTCTTCAAGCCTTATCTAGACCAGTTTGTGGTTGTTTTCATAGATGATATACTGGTCTATTCCAAGAACAGGTAGGAGTATGATAAATATTTGAGTATTGTGCTACAAACAATGAGAGAATTAATTATATGCTAAGCTATCAAAATGTGACTTATGGTTAACAGAGGTGGCATTCTTAGGACATATGGTATCAGCTGATGGTATTTGTATGGATCCCAGTAAAATTGAAACTATTCTGAATTGGCAACCACCAAAGAATGTAATATAAGTTTGAAGTTTCCTTGGCTTAACTGGATATTATAGAAGTTTTTACGGAGATTCTCTAAGATAACACTTCCTTTGACTAAATTGCTTAGAAAGGAAACTAAATTCAAGTGGGATGATCAATGTCAAACTAGCTTTGAATAGTTAAAGGCTATGTTGATGAAAGCAGCTATTTTGACATAACCAACTCCAGGTAAAGATTATGTAATCCATAGTGACACTTCTTATCATAGACTTGGTTGTGTATTGATGTAGGAAGGAAAAGTAATTGCATATGCTTCTAGGCAGTTGAAACCACATGAAATAAATTATCCCACGCATGATTTAGAGCTTGCAACCATTGTATTTGCTCTAAAAATTTGGTTGCACTATTTATATAGTGAAAGATATTATATTTATATTAACCATAAAAGCTTAAAATATTGGCCTACCTAGAAAGAGCTTAACTTAAGAAGATGGATAGAATTAATAAAAGATTATGACTATATCATTGATCACCATCATGGAAAGGCTAATATGGTGGCCGATGCTATAAGTCGAAAGACTTTGGCAGGTAATAAATTATTATGTTAAAAATTAAATGTAATACCTATGTTATATAACCAAAAATAATATAATATGTCATGTTGACAGAATTAAAATTTGAATGAACCCTTAAGCAGAAAGTTATAGAGGCACAACAAAGGAACCAAAAGCTACTAGAAGTGATGGAACAAGTGCATAAAGGTGAAAAATTAGATTATGTTATTTTTGAACATGGTAGCTTATACTTCAAGAATTGACTTTATGCTCCTGATGTACAAGAGTTAAAGGAGAGCATTCTTAGAGAAGCTCACAATACCAAATATATTGTGCATCCAGAAAGCGACAAGATGTATCAGGATCTGAAGCCTCTCTATTGGTGGCCTAGTATGAAGAAAAATATTATTGAGTATGTAATTAGATGCTTAGAATGTCATTAGGTCAAAGTAGAACACCAAGTACCATCAGGTCTTCTGCAACCTATCACAATACCAAAGTGAAAATGGGATAGAGTCACCATGAATTTTGTGACTGGCCTTTCGAACACCCAAAAGAAGCATGATGCAATTTGGGTGATTGTTGATAGGTTAAGCCAGTCAGGTCATTTTCTTCCAATTAGAGTTGATTATTCGCTAGATAGACTTGCAAAATTATATATAATGAGATAGTTAGACTCTATGGAGTGCTCGTATCTATCATTTCATATTGAGACCTACACTTTACTACAAGATTTTGGGAAAGTTTTCAGAAAGCATTGGGTGCTCGACTCCATTTCAGCACCACAATCCATTTCAGAAAGTGTTGGGTACTCGCCCTATGAATGGCACCAAGAAGGGGGGTTGAATTGGCGCTATTAGATATGAAAAATTAAAAATTTTGCTTAAATATTAGGAGACTAGGGGAGAGAAAGAGACAAGCAATTTATAGTGGTTTGGGTGTTAACGAACCCGACGTCCACTCCTCAATAAACAAGTTGAAAATTTTACTAACTATGGGGTTTAGCAAGCTTACTCCTAACTTGGTGTTTAAAGCTTACACTGAACTTAGTATTTTATGGGCTAACATAGAACCTAAACAAGAGTTTACCTAATGATAACTTTCAAACCCTTAACAAATATTTTTCCCAAAGGCTAACACTCAAACTTTTTATAAGAGTTTTTGTAACGACCCCACCTGCACGGTCTTACGACAGCTGGTCTATTGGGCCTTTTCTCCCGTAGGTGGACCGTAGTCCTAGCCCTCAACTCGGCAGGCCGCCACAGTACTGGACTACTCTCACGGGCCCTCCAGCAAGATTTGTTTATTTGGCTCCCAAAGGAGTCACCTCCCCGGATCGAACACCTGACCTCTCCCTTAAGAGAGCCAGCGAGCACAATCCAGTACCATTTCTACCATTGTGCTCACTGGCTCTCTTAAGGGAGATGTCAGGTGTTCGATCCGGGGAGGAGACTCCTTTAGGAGCCAAATAAACAAATCCTGCTAGAGGGCCCGTGAGGGCAATCCAGTACTGTGGCGGCCTGCCGGGTTAAGGGCTGGGACTACGGTCCACCTAAGGGAGAAAAGGCCCAATAGACCATTTGTCGTAAGACCGTGCAGGTGGGGTCGTTACAGTTTTATCATAGACTAACTCTTAACCTACATGTTTAAGGCTTATAGTAAACTTTATAATAGTGTTTTACACTAACACTCAACATTACATGAAGAATAAAAATAGGTTAAGGCTCAAAAATAAAATTACAAGAGTTTGGACAATTCTATGACACTCTTCATCACTTAGAGTCTTGTTTGAGCTTGTATTCATAGGCCTCAAAGCAATTTTGCCCATTAATGATTTGGGTAGAAAAGTCCAACTCCAATAGCCATAAAATCTTCTTGGATTTATATGTCAGATAATTATCGCAGTTGAGGAGTCTTATGTCGCAGTTGCTACATCACTGGTGTGATCACTATCTATGTTTAGAGGTCGCTATAACCAATTTAGAGACAATTATAAATAATATTTTTAGCAATACTTAGAACTTTAAGTTTCTTACATTTTAACTTATTATAAGTTATTTTCTTGCCAAAATAAAAATTTACCTAAAGCTAGATTAACAATTAAAGATTTATAATTAAAATGTAATAATTTATTGTTCCATAAGGAAAAAGAATAATCAATAGTATACACAAAAAACATGTGGTTTATTATTATTATTATTATTATTATTATTATTATTATTATTATTATTATTATTATTATTATTATTAACAATGCTTAACTTAAACTACCATTAGAAGAATAACCATTCCCAACAAATACCCCATTTTGGATAAAATCAACTTGTTCGACACAAGTACAACTTTTATGCCCTTCTTACACAACAAATTTGCAAACATAAGATTTTTCCTAATGTTAAGAACATGAATGACATTGACAAGTAGCAGTTTGTTTCCTGAAGAGAATACTTCCTTTGACAAGTACTCTTATTGTGTTATGATTGCCTATAAGCACTTCTTGCTCATTCTCAAACACTTTGTAATCCTTGAATAGTTGCTTATTATTGCAAATATGAGTGGTTGCACCTGAATCATACCACCAATCATTAGATAAAGTGACAGGAGCTATATACAATTTTGTAATTACACTAAATTGTATATCGGATACCGTTGCAACTAAATCAACAGTCTCTATTCTTTCACCACATTAGCTGCAATCCCTTTTGAAGTATCATTTCTTACAATAATTATAGTAAGTTTTTCCTTTCTTAAAACCATTGGAATTACTAGAACTTGCTTCATTAAATTTCCTTTTATTTCCACTAGATTTTTATTTTTATTTTTGCTATTTGTGTCAACGAAGTTTACTTTCTTATTTAACTCAAAAGAGAAGTTCTTTTCACAAATTCAGAATTCTTTTTCAGTCCCTAAATGCTTTATGAGGGATCCAAAGTGAAATTTTTAGAAGTATGAAGCAACTTCTTCCTATAATCATTCCAACTTTGAGGCAACTTTGCTATAATTGTCCCCACTTGCAAAGATTTAGAAATATCAACCTTTAAGTTCTTTAATTTTGAAATTAGAACTTGAAGTTCATGTACTTTATCAAGAATAGACATATTATCCCCTTATTAATTACATCCCTCTAGACCCCTAATCAAGCTTAAACCTAGTCCTATCCAATCTTAAAAGCTTAAACCTGGTATGATCCAATTTTAAAAGCTTAAACCTAGTCTGATCCAAATTTAAAAGCTCAAACCTGGTTCAATCTAAATTTAAAAGCTTAAACTTGGTCCGATCTAATTTTAAAAGCTTAAACTTAGTCTAGTCCAATTTTAAAAGCTTGAATTATGTCCAATCCAATCTTAAAAGTGCAAAACAAGCTGGTCCAATGTCAAAAGGTAAGATCACGACAAATTGGCCTAGCCAATTTTCCATGAATCCTTAATTAGGGCTTGATTCAGTTTTTAGTTGTGATTAAATTCAAACAGGTTTAGAGAGTTTTTGAATTGGATGAGGATTAATGAGCCGAAGGTTGCCCTAATTGCTGCTTATAAATACAAAAACCAGAATTAGCAAACAGGGAGTGGTAAGTGTTAATTAAATAGTCAATATTACAAAAACCAAAGGAGAGACAGAAAGCATAAACAAGGGGAGACAGTAGATAAACCTCAATTGATCCTCGGAACACTGAAGCACAAGCCAAGACATTAATTAATCCAAGCATTCCAAATGATTGTAGACAGAAAGCTTGGTTCAATAATGTTGGTATGATTTGCTAACTACACTTTGTTTAATTTCTATTAATCATCTTCATTCATTAAATTCATTCAAATTTGCTATTTTTCTAGCATGTTAATTCAGTTTGAAATATCATTCAGTAAGCTAGAAACCCAATTGCATGTTAGTAATCTAGAATCCTATTTTAAAGACCAAAACCATAAATTGCATGGTTAATTCCTAGATTTAGAATAAGACCCTAAATTGCATGGTTAAACCCTAAATTTAGGATAAAATTCTAATTTTCCATGATTAAACCCTAGATTTAGGATTAAATCCTTATTTTGCAATAAAACCCTAATTTGACCAATTAAAACCCTAATCTTGCAATTGAAACTCTAATTTGATAATGAAACTCTAATTTTATTAGTTTAACATTGACTTATTATTATTTGTGCAATTGAATAGTCATGTGTTTTGATTACTCTTACTTATTATCAAATGGTTAAATTGCGTTTATTTATTTGGACTTGGAGAATATAAAAGGTATATTTTCACTTTGTGGGTGTAGTAACTCATTTTTAACAATCAATCAAGTAAAATATTAATAAATTATTAATATTTAATTAATTTGAGTATTCTTATTACAATGGATTCCAAGCACAAAAGAAAAAAATTACTAAAAAAAATATATATTTTCAACATTCTTAAAATATACATTCCAAAAACAAAAAAATAAATTGCAAGTAACAAGAAAAGTGTGCATGTCATTCTTTTTGAGAGTAACAAGCATGCTCCTGCAAAAACATTAAAAAAAAAAAAAAGAGGAATGTTAAGACTTAGAAAAATACAAACATAGAAAATAGATATATTTTCCCACTATAAATAGAGGAGAATACAGAAAAAAGGGAAAAACAGAAAAGAAAGAAGAGGACAAAAAAAAAAGAAAAAAAAAGGAAGAGTGAAAATTGAGACTATAAAACTTTAAAAGTTATTTTCTGGTCGAGAAAAATCTTGAAAGAAATTCGAACTTCATAAGTGCAGGAAGTGCACTTAATAAAATTTTTAGAAGACAAAGTAATTAACAACAAGAAAATCTATTTTTTTAGCTGTCATAATTAGGTAATTACTATTTTTCAAACTTTATTTATTATTTTTTCTGCAAATTTGAATATTGATTTATTGTACCTATTTTTATATACATGTCTAGATATGTAATTTTAGGCAAATATAGTCAGATAGTGACTGTATTTTTTAGTATATGGTCATACACATACATATAACATCTTAAATTAGCTATAACTATTACAAATACACATAACATCCAAAAAAATATGATAGCTAATATTGATAAAAATTTATAAAAAACATAGAGAAACAAAAAATTAAAAAAAAATAAATAAATAAAAAATGACACAGAAAATTTATAAGAAAACATAGAAGGAGACAAAATTAAGAGAAATATATACTATAAAAAAGAGAAGAAAAAAATAAAAAAATAATAAATACAACAATAAAAAAATACTGAAATTTGGCACAGAAACATGGAGGAAAATTTCAAAAAAAAAGAGGCAAAAAAGGAAAATTAGAGAGAAAAGAGTAAAAATTAAGGGCAATTTATGACAGTTTCCTATAAGAGGAAATTGTATAAAAACTAAAATTTTATTTGGTACAAGAACTGTACTTGATAAAAATATTTCTGAAAAAAAGGCAAAACAACCTAGCAACAAAGTTCAATTATTTGTTCAGTGAGTAAAAGAATCATAATTAGGTAACATGTCTAAAAGCTATTTTTTTTTTTTGAAATTCAAGTATCATTTTTTCTTTTACTACAATTTTAGTTATGAATTAATAACTTCAAAAAGCATAATCGGGAGTTGATCATGTACATAGAGATGATGATTCATATAAATATGTATACAACACAAGCACTTTTTTTACTCATGTTTTTTTTACATTAGTTTAAATACGGGATTTTATGCTTAAATAATCACAAATTTAACATAAAACAAAATCACATATAAAAGCACATATAAAATCACAAATTTAACAAAATCACATATAAAAGCAATCACTAAAAAAATAAAACAAAAAAAGGAAGATAAAATTTTACACACAAAAAGAAGAATGAATATATGATTCAGGTTCCTAAATACTTAGAAAATAATTATATGTAAAAAGTTAAAAAAAATAACTAATAGATATAAAAACGAACTAAAATTATATAGGGATTTGAAAATTATTACCTTAAAACGTGATTGAAGAATCATATATTGGAATACCTGGAGTGCATATTGTAGCCATGGGATTAAATTAGGACAAAAAAATAATCAAGAGATGAATAGTGGCTATTTTCTATGAGAGTTTTTAAAGAAGAAGATGGCGAGGAAAAAAATGGCACAAATGAAATGAAAGCCTTAAAAAGGGGTATTTATATCAAGTGGGATTTAGGGTTAAACACTTATCTCAAAACGGTGGACTTTTAGTATTTTTTTTAAAGTGGTTTTCTTTTTGTTAATTAAAAAAAAAAAAAAACTCAGCATCAGCTGCTAAAGGAAAAAAAATGTTGGCTTTTTATTGAAATAGAAATGTCATGGGCCAGCCTATGACATCACCTCATTTATTTTATTTTTTAATATTTTCCTTTACCAACTTTAGTTATTTAACATTCTTTGGAGTAAAAAAAAAATGGAATCAATACCATAATTAAAATAATTATTCTATCAAATTTTTTAAATAATACGATAACTAACAATATAAATTACAAAGAAATAAAAACAGTAAGACCATTAGCCACTACTATGTTATTCCTTTCTTGCTTAATTTTTTTTTACTTGTTCACTTATATGAGTATAAGATAAATATTAAGGTCAAGGTTAAGATTATATTAAGATTAAAAGGTAGAAATTATTTAAAATTTAAATCTAAAAAAATAAATATATACATATGAGATAGGACCAATTAAATAAACCCAATAATTACATCTAGGTAATGGATATGGTTATTAAAAATAACATAAAAATAAAATGGCACATTAAAAAACAAATCCATTAATATAAAAAAAATACATATAATTATATCGAGGGAGTAGACATAATTATAGAAAGTATTAATGAATAAAATAATAGAGAACATAAAAAAATAGTTATTCATGATAGTGAATAAGTCTAATTATATTTATGGGGAAGATATAATAATAATAAGAACAACAACAACAACAACAACAACAACAATAATTTAAAAAAATCCAAATCAAATAAATATATCGAACTACGAGGACTGTGATTCCGTCAAATGGATACGTAGGCATTCAAAATCAAGTTTCGAATTCAAGTTCATCTTAATAAAAAATAATTTTTTTAAAAAAAATAACAATAAATATGTATTAATTAAAGAATAGAAAAATAAAAGACATAAAATATTTAATGAAAATATAAAATTAGAATAACTATGTTTAGAGAGTGGACATAATTTTAAAAAAAATAAAAATCATAAATTTAGTAAATGTTAAGCTATAAAATCTTATGTATTCATATAGTGAATGCTTGGATTAAATTACAAACTAATAAATAAAATATATGCACACCAAGATAATAAAATTATTAAAAATAATAAAGATAAACAAAATAAATAAATATTTTGTGTCTAGATAGGGATCCAAAAAACAAATCAATATATAAGAATAATTAAATAAAAGAAACATAATTTGAATTTATATTCAGGCAGTGAATATAATTGCTCCTAACAATAAAAAATAATGAATAATAGAATATTCATAATAATTATAGTACCAATTTTGGATATTATAGTGTGCTTTTTCTTCTCTATACATAATCAACCCCCCGAACATTGTTCTTGAAAATGCAGGCCACTACTAGGTATTCAATCAAATCTTATAATTAATTGGTGGTGACTCCTAACATACACAAAAAAAATATAAAACTAAACATATGCTTACAAAAAAAAAAATCAAAGTTATAATCCACCGGCTCCCCCGTCGTCCCATATGTGATAATTGGCGACTCCACTGGAAATAAAATAAATTGAGGGGTTAAGTTATACTTATTATTGTGATGTTCATATTTTATTTAATGATTATGTTTTTGAAATTTATTAATTATTATTGTTCGCATGCTAAGCAACTGATAATCTCCTATCACACACGCACTCAAAGGTCAATAAGTGACCTGTTACCCTAATAGGATTAGTATAAGGATGAAGTAGAGATGGCTCTATAGGAAACCCAGTAGAGCTTTTGAAAAATCCTCGCTCAGACTTTCTTTTAGCCAAGCATTGGTTGAAAGAGCCCACTAGTCTAGGTTGTGGGCAATAGTGGGATAGTCCACAGTTTGAGAACCCCAACACCATGGTGAAATAAGGTGGGTGTGTACCTCGAAAAGAGAACTCAATCCCATCAACTCACACATTTAGGTAATCTGCCCTAAACCATTCTAAAACCATTTAGAATAAATATATAAAACAATCTATGTTAGTGCTCTCCTATTTGCTTATTACTTTCCAAGTCACAATGTATTTTTCTAATCTTCTTTTATGTATTGATGCATGTACACGACATGCCATACTTGCAAAATTACACATTATTGAATGAAAGGTGCTAAGTCATGGAGCTCAAAAAATCCCCTGCCCATTGAGCGGATGGTTGAGCTCTTCCCATCAGATCTAGCTATGAAAATGGTAAAAAAAAAGTACTCTTTGAGAGGGATATCGAAATGATCAAGAGATTTTAAGCATTATTATTAGGGAAATATGGGCTACATGACACGCCCATTAAATTTCTTGATTGGCACCCAAATTTTCCTTTCATGAACTATTTTTATGTGCCCGCAGAAGATGTTTAAACCTTTCCAAGAGAAGCATTATGTCTTTTATGGTACTTGGCCAAGGTATAGGATTGGGATATTGCTAAATAAAGCATGGTTACTGGAATGCTTTGAGAATTGGGAGTCTGAGCTCGAACATCATTTTGCTTTTTCAAGTGGCTAATTTCATTCATGGATCTTGATCAAAGGCTCTTGACTTTGTAAGAAGAGAGTTTTAAGAACTATTGTCTTGCCATATTCGAGATTCGAGGGCAATATCGTTAGGGCGAACAAGCTGAATTAGTCTATATAAACATATTTGAGATAGAGATAACAGAGGTCTTTGAGAAAAATCCTTTAGTGGACCCCTGTAAACATGGGTCTAATTGGTACACAGTTAAAGAAATTCTTTGTGAAGGCAATCAAATACAAGCATACATAGTGCCTCTAGGCCGCTTACAATCATGAGGTGTATCACTTTGATGGAAGGATAAAATGGGATTTGAACAGCTGCTAACTATTATAATGGGGCAATTCAATTATTTGTTTCAAAAGATGAAGATGAGGTAGAGGAAGAAGAAATATATTATAATGATGAAGATCCAGGAGACGAGAATGAGTGGCCAGAAGAAGAACCCGCAAGTAGCTGAAGTAGTGGAAGAGTCACCACATCACGAGGACGAGGCCACAAATGAGAAAGAACTACTAGAAGATGAAGAGTCTGAAGAAGAGTCACCCTCAAATGCCTAAGATAGAGACCCCAAGTGATGATGCAACCTGGGATGAAGGGTGGAAGAAAGCTTAGGAGGCACATGAAATTAGCATGATGAAAATGTTTCTTTTATTGATTTTAGGAAAGACGACCAACGAAATTAGGATAATTTAGAGTGATTAAAAGACGACATATTGATCAGATGTGCCTTGAGTCTTATAGTATTTAGACTATGAGACATAAGAGTATGTCCTTTGTCTTGTAAACTTTATTCGTGATCAATGACAAAGTGCCTTTTGGATAAATATTGTGTAATTTTACACTGCATGAAATTAAAATTTTGTGTCATATGTCATTGCAATTTTGGCATTTGTTATAAATATATTTGTGGCTAATAAGCATATTTTTGTTATCTCTTTTACTTCAAGAACCACTTCATACTCTTGTGACCATCTAAAATGAATCTCCATAATAGGATTGTAATAGATACATCTGAGGCAAAAGTTGTTTCAAATTCAGAAGTGAAACAAAGAGAGCCCCCAATCTAAAGGTGTTCAAGTGGAGTCTTTGTTAGAATTTGTGAAGAGCAATCTCCATCAAAAAGAAGGGTTTCAAGTTTTTGCATTACTCATACATGGAATGGTCTTATTCCCAAAGGAATTAAACTTTGTGGATCCCAAGGTCATTACCTTCTTCACTAGTATAATAAGAGGAACAGATCTAATAATCATTATACTAGCATAAACAATAAAATCATTAACTTATTGCAAACAACAAGGGAAAGGGAGATTTATAGGTTGTGCTACTCTTCTAAGTATATGGGCCATGACTCCCTTTCTTTTCAGTTCCCCACGATTGAGTATGAACTAGGACATAAAGTGATAAAAAATCATGTGGCAAAATTTGGATAAGCAGAATGGCCTGAAACATCTCCTAATAAGAAGCAATGGTTGAGATTTCTGCAGCAAATAAATGAAGAAGATGTGTCTTGGTTAGCTTTCTAGAAAGATAGACAGTCATTAATATTCAAGTCTGGGATCTCGCATTGGTGCCTCTAGTAGGAATATGGGGAGTTATTGCATATGCACGTACGATGGTAAGAAGACAACTTAGGACACTTTTCATTCCTCGAATAGTAGGATTAAACCTTATGGAGTTTGATTATGGTGGTGAAGGGACCTCTGTTAAGATGGGCACAATTTTGGATGCATGACAAACTGTGAGAAAGATATGACTTGGAATTTGCAGTGATTCAATAAATCAAGGATACATAGAATGGCACCAAAGATGAGGAAAAGGATTTATCCCTCTAGTAGTGAAGATGCCTAAAGGACCTACTACATCAAATGAGCATGTTCCTATTACTGCACCGGTTGATAAAAAACTGTCTTCCACATATAATAGAGATATAGCTTATTGGATTCAGGAGACTATAGAGGCTGAAAAAAAGGCTTTGAACTACGTAAAGAAAATGAAAAGCTTAAAGAAGAAATAGCAAAAGCCCAAATGTAGTTGAAAGAATCTAATACAATGAAAAAGAAGACAATAATCTTAGAAGTTGAAAGAAAAGCATTTGAACTGGAGCAGGAAAATAACAAGTTAAAGGGAGAAATGTGTAGACTCCAAGGGTTGGTAGAGGAATATAAATAAAAGGAAGAAAGCATGAAAAGTGAGATTGAAGCTATGGTCGAGGAATCATGCCAACAACAAACTGATATCCAAAACTTGGTATGAAAAATCCAAGCATATCAAGACCAGACAAACCAACTGACAGCTTCCATGTAGCAGGTCTTGGAAGAAAAAAAATTGATTTGATAGCCTACATAAGAGCGTACAAGGAAGATTGTATTTTTTACCATGATAACTTTACAAGAGTATGTACGTAGTCTGACAACCTCACCAAAAAGCTGAGGGCACTATCTCAACTAGCAAACAACATGGTTCAAGAGGTGAACCATACCAGGATGATTTACATGCCAGTAGGAGTGCATGGACAGGAGCTCTATGATCTACTGAAAAAGATGTATCGAGAACTTTTCTATTACGAACAGTTCAAATGAGGGTCACAAGAGTTACAAGATTTGATTCCTTTTGTAATTTAATAGACAAAATATTTAAGTTTCCTGTCATGTTATTGGATGTTTAACTATGCATGCTAATTTATATTTTTGCACGACATGAGTTACACATTTTTTTTACATCATGATTTCATTCAAAAGAAAAATGGTAAACAAAGATATTTTCTAATATAAAAAATATATATACTATCAAGAACATCAACATAGCCCTAATTTCAAAAAACATATCCAACTTAACTCACCATTATGGGACCTGGTCAAAGACTACACTAATGAAGGACCAAGCTCAGGAAGAAATGAGGCGAGATATCAACCAAATAAAGGATAGGTTAGATGAAGTTTCAGAAATGAGGAATCAATTGGCACAACTCATGGAATTACTCAAAGGCAAAAACACCATAGAAACCATACCTAATCCCTCGGGATCAGGAACCCCAATAGCCCGTCCCTTTACAGGTCCCATAGGAGACCCTACATATCCACCAGGTTTTATCCCACCATACAGGACAGAGGAAGGGGGACCAAGTAATAATGTCCATCTAGCTGAAAATATCCATGCTTCCCAACCTCATTAAGAAGCATCGCAAGGAGCACAAATAGTTGGAGCTCAAACCAATCCTAGACCTCCTGTTATTCCTAAGGAGCCTATAGTAATACCAAACTTGGATGATCCAAAGGTGTAGAGTAGTTTCAAGAGGTCCAGTTCTAAACCTGTTTCAGAAAAAATAGATTGGTTGGAGGAACATTTAAAGGCAATTGAAGGAGTTAATATATGTGGGACCACTGATGCATCCCAGCTGTGCTTGGTACTTAATGTGACCATACCATTAAAATTCAAAACTCCATAATAAAAAAAATATGATGGCCTAGCTTGTCCCCAAAGCCATCTATCAATATTCTATAGTAGGATGGTAGCATACATCAGTAATGAGAAATTATTGATTCATTTTCAAGAAAGTCTTACAGGACCAGTAATAATGTGGTATATGAATTTAGATTGAACACACATTCGAAGATGGAAAGATCTAGCAGATGCTTTCATAAAGAAGAATAAACATAACATGGATATGGCACCTAGTAGGATGATCTAAGAGCTATGGAAAAGAAAAAAAATGAAACTTTTAAAGAATATGCACAAAGGTGGAGAGACAAAGCAGCACAAGTCAGTCCCCCTCTCATGGATAAGGAGATGATATCCAATTTTTCGGACACATTGGGATAGCCATTTTATAACATCTTGCCATCTAACACAATCACCAAATTCTCATATTTAGTCCTAGTTGGAGAAAGGATCGAGCAAGGCATGAAAAAGGGAAATATTGAAGAGCGAAGCGCGAAAGGGAATAGCTCAAAAAGACAATATTCAGGTAACAAGAAATGGGTAGACAATGGGTCATCTCTGAATATCCTGCCCAAAATAACCCTTTCAAAGCTACCAATTGATGAGACATATATATGCCCTAGTTCTATGGCAGTACAAGCTTTTGACAAAACTAGAAGAGAGGTCTTAGGGGATATTGAAATACCCATCCAAGTGGGTCCAGTCACAATTAACATCACATTTTAAGTAATGAAAATGGTACCAGTTTACAACATGTTACTGGGACGACCATGGATATACTCAGCAGGGGCAGTACCATCATCTCTACATCAGAAGGTCAAATTCATCATTGAAGGAAAGGTGATTGAAAATTTAGGGAAGAAGACCTTCTGATCACTAAACCAGTCTCAACCCCATATGTCAAAGCAGCAGAAGAAGCCTTTGAAGTTCTTTCCATTCATTTGAAATAGCAAACACTTCATATGTTTGAGAAGGATTGGTCATGCCAACTCCTCGAATATCAGCTATAGTTGTAATGATGGCAAGAGAAATGTTAAGGGCAAGCTATTCCCCAGGGAAAGGTTTAGGGCGACATGAACAAGGAATCAATGCCTTTCTATTTCCTTCCAACATTGACAATAGAGCTGGATTGGTATATAAGATTACTAGAGAAGATAAGAAGAGGATTCAAAAAGAGAAAAAGGATTGTCGTCTGGCAAGATTGAAAAATCAAGAAGCTTTAATGAAGAAAATGGCATTCTCACCCCATACGGCAAACCTTTAGAAGTTCTAACTTTTTTCATGAATAGACAGAGATTGTAGGAGATCCATGAGATGTGGAAGCAATATTAGAAAATTCATTGGTAACTATGGTAAATGAAAATGAATCTTATGATGAAGCAGACTTATGGGTTACACCTTTACCACTAGAACAAGATCTGAATAATTGGAAAGCTTATTAATTTCCATCTCATGACTCAAAGTAATTCAAATAATTATTTTCATATGATTATGCCCAACATCTAGAAAAATATTAGCATGGGCTTCCTTTTTCTAATGTTTTAGAATAATTTTTTATGAAATAAAATGCATGTCTCATTCCTATTTTTAAATTCTCCCTAATATATATATATATAATTTTTCTTCTTTCTTCCTTTGTTATCTTTAGCTTAATTTATATATCTTAGTAATGTTTTCCATTTATACCCAATCTACTCAGGAATGCCAATGATGAATTAAATTTTGATGTAATTAAGTTTGAATATGATTTTTATAACCATATCTTTGAAATCACATCCGATGAAGAAGATGAAGAGGATTTTCCTCATGAGATAACTAGGATGATGGAACAAGGCAAAAAAATTATGCAACCTTTAAAAGAGGCAGTAGAGAGAGTAAATTTGGGAGCCAAAGAGAACAAGCAGGAAACGAGAATTAGTGCATCTCTATTTTCAGAACTCAAAGAAAGACTAGTTAAATTACTAGAGGAGTTCATGGAAATCTTTGCATGGTCATGCCAGGATATGCTAGGATAGAGTACTAACATAGTCGTGCATCATTTACCATTAAAGCTAGAATGTAAACCAGTAAAATAGAGGTTGAGAAAAATGAAGCCGGATGTTTTGTTAAAAATAAAAGAATAAATTAAAAAAGCAGTTTGAAGTAGGTTTCTTGGAGGTGGCTAAATATCCAAAATGGATGGCTAACATTGTTCCTATTCCTAAGATGGATGGAAAGGTTAGGATGTGTGTTGATTATCGGGATCTTAATTGAGTAAGTCCAAAGGATGATTTTCCTTTATCTCACATTGATGTACTGGTTGATAATACAACTCAATTCCATATGTTCTCATTAATGGATGGGTTCCCAAGATACAACCAAATTAAAATAAATCCCGATGATAAGGAAAAAACAACTTTTCACTCTCTGGGGAACGTTTTATCACTCTTTTTGGATTAAAGAATACGGGAATAATTTATTAGAGAGCAATGGTTACCCTGTTTCATGATATTATGCATAGGAAAATAGAGGTGTATGTCGATGATATGATAGAAAAATATCAACACGGTGAAGACCACGTTGCAATTTTGAGAAGGTTGTTTGAGCGATTAAGGAAATATCATGTAATGCCACTAATTTTTGGAAAAATTAAATAAAATAAATTAAAATTAAATTAGATAAATTAAATAAATGAATTTAAATGGAAATGAAAGGATTTTAAGTGAAAAAGTAAAAAGTATATTTGAAATATATTGGAAATAAACATGACATATACCTAAGATATACATCACATATATATATATTGTATAATTAAGTGAATAGTGACATATTATATATATAGGCATGAATTAAAGAGAGAGATATTTTCTTTTCTATCTTCTTCTTGTTCCTTTGTCGTGAGTTGAGAGAGAGAGAGAGGCTAAAGGAGAGCTTTCTTCTTCCATACACTAATTTTAAAAGGGATTTCAAGGATTCAAGTGGAGTTTTTGAGGATTCTTCATCAATTGGTAAGTTTCTTTATCAATTTTGCAAGTTCTTTAGAATTCTATGGAAGAGCATGATAAATGGATTTTAGAATTGTGTATTAGAATGTTTTAATAGCTTATTTGGGTATATATGAAGTTGGTTTTGAGTAGTTAATAATGATTTTAAGGTTGGATTGAAGAAGTGATTGAATTTAAGTTGAGTTTTGAAAGTGGTTGTGTTGAATGGTTCAGTGTGCGAAATGTAGAAATTTTGCCTGACATCGCCAGTGACACGGCCATGTCAATGGTGCTAAGTTTCAATGTTGATGACATGACCAGTAACATGGCCATGTCTGTGAGCATGTCGTAGGTAGTATAAGGCAAAATAATTGATATGGCCATTAACACGCCTGTGTTATTAGCATATCAAAGTTTCTATAAGGCAAAATGAATGACACAGGCAGTGGCACGCCCATATCATTGGACATGTCAAAGCTTCTATAAGAGTGGGTTAATGACACGGTCACTAACATGCCTGTGTTGTTGGGTGTGTTACTTGAAGAAATTATCCAAAATAACTCTTTTCTTTGTTTTTCATTTGTAATTCCTAATTTAAATGGTTTGATGTTGAGAATGCCTTAGAACGTGATATTAAATGGTTTTTTATGATCACATTTGGCTTAGGCATTGAGAGAAAGTAGTTAGCCCAACCCTAGTGTTAAAGGGCAACTTGGAAGAGAAGGTTGGAGGGAGTTTTGAAGCTTATTTTGGAGTGCTTTCTAAGGTATGTACAAACTCTTGATAAATGGAATGTGATTACATTACATTTGCCCTAACACATTTTGGATGAAAAATGTGTTAAACTACTTGATACATGAACATTGAGCCATGACATGTGAAATTTTATGTATGCATTAATATGCATTATGAAAAGCCATTGTTAATGGCTAAATTGAGTAAAATGTGAATTATGTGCAAGCGTGAAAATGACCCAAAGTGTTTGGGTAATATGATTCTGTTAAGAAATATCCTATGCTAAGATGAAATGTTGAAATGAAATGGCATTGATATGAATGAGAAAGTGGGAAAATGAAAAAAATTGAGAATGAAAAATATGAAATAATTATGCGCCTAGTATGTTATTCAATTTTTAGAGTTTTGTGTTTGGCGGCATGCCTTTGAGGTTATCCTCAATACTTTCCTTTAGAGCTAGATGCTTGGCATCACTGTGATATGATTTGCCTTCGGGCTAGACATTTGGTGTCAATGTGATATGATTTGCCTTCAGGGCTAGATGCTTGGCGTCAGTGTGATATGATTTGCCTTCGGGGCTAGACACATGGTGTCATTATGGACCAAAACAGTAACTCTAGAATTTGAATGATGTATTAGTTATTTGGGCCCATGCTTGTGTATGTGTTTGTGTGAATTATTAAGTGATGAAAGCATATATCTAAAAGTGAACTTGAATGTCATATTATGACATAGCATGTGAGCATTTTGCATCAGCATTATTTGTAAGTTTTGTTATTATCAAAGTTTGTACCACTAGGCTTTTAGCTTAGCGTGATTATAACTCATCGCGCAGGTGACATGGGTAATCTGGTAGTGCCGGAGAGTTCTACTAGACCAGATCGGGTCTAGGCTTGTGTTGGTTGAAACTGAAGCGTGTTGCTACATCAAGAACAGAGCCATTTTGCCAGCATGTATATATTTTATGTTATAGTACTTTTCAATATTATGTTTTTTGGAGTATAAATATATACACTGTAAATTATCAAGAAGGTTTTGTATAAATGAGTAATGTGAGGCTTTATATATTTTGATATATATATATATATATGTATAGTGTTTTGAGGAATGGGGAATAAGAAAATTTTTATTAAATAGGATTGTGACATTTTTATACCGTATATGCATATTTTCTATATACTAAGAGTGTGTATTATACATATATGGGGTATAAGGGTGTTGTAGACCCTTAAAGTTTGACCTAATCCAGTCCGATATTTTTAAACAGTCCAAAATAATTTTTGTAGTATTTTTAATAATATTTATTGCTTATTAAAAATAAATAATAAAAAAGAAGAAGAAAAGATAAAAAAATAAAATTGAAAATAGAAATCGGCGACGGGCAAAATTAGCGACGAAATTTTTTCGTCGCAGGTTTTTCCTGTGACGAACTAGCCTGTGGCCCTCGCCCAGCCCGCGCCTAGCCTACACCCAGCCCACGAGCCCCGCAATGATTTTTACTAGCAATTTTTGCCAATGCAATTTTTTTCGAAATCCTATTCTACTCGGTTTTGGTTTTTAATTTTATTTCCTCAACGGTTTTTATTTCCTTAACCAATTAGTATTAGGTTTTAATTTTTTTTTATAAATACCACATCAAAACACACAAAAAAATGAGCTTTAGCAATTATTGGAACTTTTGGCAATTATTCAGACTTTTGAGCTTGAACTTGAGACTTGATCTTTGAAAAGGAGATCGGACTTTTGGAAGGAGCTGGACTTTTTAAAAATAGATTCAAAACCTTAGACTTGAAGGAGGAAGAGGCAGTCAGTAAGCAACAAACAATCCATCAAAGGTAGCCCACACTATCTTTATTATAATTCAACCAGAATTCAAAATTGTGGTGGAACAAACAACAAAGGTTTGAATTTCTATTAATTTATTTATGTTTACAGTAGCTTTATATTCAAATTGATCAATTGTTTAAACATACAATAGATGATATTTTTGTTATTTGATCAATTGTTCTACTTACCATTCAAACTCTATTTAAAACCCTAAAAATTATGTTTCAAAACCCTAATACCTTAATACACGTAAAACTAATTTTTGAAATCTAAAATCCTAATTACACTTTTCTAAAATCACAAAACAATAATCTGTTTTCTCAAAACTATAATCAATTCTATTTTTATAAGATTTACAGTGGCTTGTTTCTTCCAATTTTGAAACTCTATTTTCTAAATCTTAAACCCTAAAATCTTAATTTTCAACACCAAAATCTACAACCCTAAAAGCTAGTTTTTCAAAATTTTCAGGGGAGCTGCCCCCAACCCCGCCCGCTAATCGGCTAGGGGGACCGCCGTATGGGCTTGTCGAAGGGGTCAATATTTATTTGTATATTATAAGTCTTTGTGTTTAACTCCCTTTATTTAAAAACCCTAATTTGGTTATTAAAATTCTAAAACCCTAAATTTATACATTTATTACTTTATTTAATTTTAAATTTGATTATGTAGTTTATTATATATTTTGATGATTGATTTATTTAATTTTGATATTTGATTTGTTTATCATGGATAGATAATTTCTTTATTATTTTTATTTTGGTATTAAAAATTGTAAGAGGTATGTTTCCTTGATTGGGTATCTCATTATTTAATCTTTATGTAATTTAGATTATTTTCATATTTTGGAATTAATGTAAAGGACACGTTTCCACTTTTTGGTGGGTGTCCTATTTAGTTTTAGATATGGATGATGTAAGGACATGTTTCCATCCTTGGATGGGTATCCATTTACTTGTTTTCTTTGGACATTATTGTGATTTTAATAAAGTATTTATTTATTCTTATGATCGCATGTAGTGTGGATAATATCGTTATATTTAAGAATTTTATAATATTAAGACCTGCAAAGGAGGCCGGTTCCAATGAGCCGGGAGTTGTGGGAGTGCTGGGCCATTTCTCACCTTTCTCACACGTATTCAACTTTTCGAACCCATTAGGAGGTTGGGGATTCCTTGGGAATCGAGTTATCCACCACTTTCTTTTTTCCCAGCCCGTCCCGGTGGCTACTCCATTTTCTCTGGGCTTAGGCCCGTGTTCTCTAAAGCCCTGAGCCTAAATAGTGCCGAAGTTTCAAGAACCATTCCACCGGGAGTGGGGGAAAAATCCTCGCTCACAGTGGCGACTCCACTGGAGATAAGAGAAGTTGATTCCATTGGTCTTTATATTATTCTATTCTTTCTTATCATGATATTATCCATTGCACCATATTAGAATGCATTGTGTGCGTGAGTTAGGACACTCGTGTTATCCATGTTGTGTTATATAATGGATGACATAATTTCACTCAAGGTATGGAGATCGAGCATGGCATAACCACTCATAGCCTTGTACCTTTTGGTATATACTTGCTATGGGAACCTAAGCCTTTCAACCTAAAGACTAAAGCTCATGTAATTGGCCTAGTTACTTTCCTTAGGTTTTTACCCCAAATGTTTGTTGTTTGACTATGGTTAATTTATCTTGGCTTAAATCATGGCTTATTTGATTTGTTCTTTTTCTAATATGACCTAAGTACATTGTAAGCTTAAAATAAATTTTTTCTTTAAAGTCCAAAAGACCAAAGCTATTTTCAAAACTTTTCAAGATGGTCTTAGGACATAAAACTTTTCTAAAAAACAAATAAAAAATTCTTCTCATGACCTAAATACAAAGCCCAAAATTCATTTTTTCTAAAATCTTTTTACAAAGGGCTTAGAAACAAAATTATTTTCATAATCTTTTGAAAGAGCTTACAAATATTTAGGTCAGTTATGAAATACCAAAAATTAATTGTGAGGCCTAGTTTATACTAAGAATTATTAATCATGGGCTTATTTTTGGCATGAATCATTAGTTACTTTTTTAAGTGAGAAATCTATTTATAATAAACCTCTTAATTTAATTTTAATCCAATATAGCATAAAAGCTGCTTTAGTTGATCGGATGGATTAAAGCCTAATTAATGAGAATTATCATGAACTGATTTCCATTTTTGAAAATATAACTATTGTTTCAATCGTTCGAGGGAACTTTTTGAAAATAAAATACCCCATGTTGGTATTTTTGTTAACCATATACCTAGGAAAAGAGACTCGCCATTCATGTGTGGAAGTTATAAGGTGGGAAGGAACATCCTATTTATCCTTATTTGCTTATTGTTTGTGCACATATGCATACATGCTTACATACATTTGTATCACATATCATTAATTCTTTCTAGCTCACAGCCCTGGATTATAATAGTTCAAAAGCTTACGATAATCTGACCTATGCCGGAGATGAAGAATCCAGCAGCAACTCAATTACTTTCTCACTAAAAGCAATGAAGCTCGAATAAATTCAAAGAATGGTGGATGACGCCCTCAATGCTAAAATGGAAGGACTAAAGGAGACCTTGGCTGAGACCATGGAGAACTAATTGGCTGTAATTTTAGGAAACAATGTTGAAGCATCTGCTAGCACCAAGAAGCCAAAGGACAAAGAGAAGGCTAAGGTTGATGAAATAGTTTTTGATGATGGCAAGGTAGTCGTCGATGATGATGATGACTTGGCTCAATACTTTCAAGACCCTCAAGACAAGAAGGAGTCGAAGATTGTTGAAAGATCAGCTATGGAGAAAACTGAAACTTCAGATGTTGAAAAGATGATTGCTAACCTAGAAAAGAAGTTTGAAAAGAAGCTAAAAACCAAAGAGATGTCTGAGATCGACAAACTGTTTGAACAAGATGAGGAGGTCCCTTATAAGTTCAAGATGCCTTCCCTCGCTAGGTACAATGGTACTTAAAACCCTTATTTCCATGTGAAGCAGTACATCACTGCTATGCAGTCTGCCCAAGCCACTAAGGCTCAAACTCTAAGATATTTCATGCTCTTATTAGACCATGTTGTCCAATATTGGTTCAACACCTTAGAGGAAAGTACTTAAAAAGATTGGGACATGTTGTACAAGGCTTTCATTTAGTAATATGGGTACAATGTCGAGCTGAAAATTACCTTAATGGAAGTTGAGTCCATTAGACAAAGGCCAAATGAGAATTTTATAGACTATGTGAAAAGGTGGAGGAATAAGGTTGCATTGCTCAGGAAGAGTGTAACATCTGTGATTCTGGAGAAATTAAATAAGTATTTGGAGAGATAAATTGTATATACTTAATATATATATATATCTAGAGTATACATAACATATACATATGGTATATTAATTGTATATGTTGGATTAATACATTACATACTTAATATTTAATATACACATAAGGTACATTTGATGTGTATATAAGATACACATTACTTGTGCATATGTGCAATATCCTAAATTTTTGAAAAGTGCTAATTTTTGGAAATTTGATAAAATAAATTATAATTTAAATGGATAAATTAAATTAATAATTTTAAATGAAAAATGAAGGGGTTTTAAATGAAAAAGTGGATAATATATGTGATATATATGTAAAATATACATAACATATAAAAGTCAACACTTTTTAAAAGAAAAGTCAAAGTAAAAAGGTATTTTAGTAATTAAATCTTAGAAATTCAAAATTTATAAAATAATTCAAAAATAAATTATTTTTGAACGGAAGAGGAAATTTATGACTTTTAAATTATTAAATAAATAATTATATAATTAATTATTAAATTATTTTAATATATATATACATGGTTAAAAATAAAAGATGAAAAGAAAAAGAAAATTTAAAAGTTTTTATCTTCTTCTTCTTCTCCATCAAGGGCCAGCCACCATGGCTATGGAATTCAAGAATTTTGATCTTCCATACTCCACAAATTGAAGGATTCAATAAGTTTAAAGTGGATTTTTGGTGATTTCTACCAAAATTAGTAAGTTCCCAACTTCTTTCTTTGGATTTCATAGGAATTGTGATTATGTTTGTTTTGAGTTTTTAAAGTTCTAAGATTTAATTGTCTATTTGGGTATATATGAAGTTATTTTAAGTGATTAACAATGATTTTGAGGTTGGATTAAAGAAATGGTTGAGTTTGGGTAAGATTGGTGAAGAGAGAGAATTTAGGGTTATGTAATTTTTGGAGTTTTGAAATCATGATTTTTAATTGTGTAAATTGATTCCAAATGAGTTGTTTTGTTACATAAACAAGTATTTTAAAGTCAAATATTGGATTTGGTTGTGTTTGGTTGGAGTTTGAGAATGGAAGTGGAGATTTAGGGTTTTGGAAAAGTGATTTTCCAAAGTGGTTGAATTATGTGATTTTATTTGTTTAAGCATGTTGTTTAGTATTAAGAGTGATGAATATAAGCTTGAAATGAGTAATGGATTGTGTTGGAATGGAAAACCTTCAATGGGGGAAGGTTATGCCATTTTATGATTTTGTATATAAGAGTGTATTTTTATAATGTGAACGGTTCCAATGTATTAAAATATGCTTCTAATGATATTAATAAACTTAAAACACTAATTTAAATGGCTTGATATGGTTTTTCAAAGTTAAAGTGAGGTGAAGCTTAATTTTGGGATTTGGTTTAGAGTGATATTTAATTATGGTTTGATGTTGAGAATACCTTAGAATATGATATTAAATGATTATGTATGATCACATTTGGTATAGGCATTGAGGGAGGTTGATTTGCTTCATCCAAGTGGTGAAGGGCAAGTTGGAAGGATAGGATTGGATGTTGTATTAAGCTTGCTTTGGGTTGCTAGTAGAGGTATGTACAAACTTTGAGTATAATGTTTATATTTGCATAACATTTGGACTTAACACATTTTGGTTGAAAAATGTGTTAAGCTACTTGGTTCATTGATTGAGTATGAATAATGTGCTATGACATTTGTAATGTCATATATGTGTTAAATGCATTGTGAAAAGCCAATGATAATGGCTAAATTGTGTAAAGTGTGAAATATGCATATTATGTGAAAATACCCAAAGTAATTGGGTAATGTGTTGTGAATGCAAAAATGAGATATGTGGAATAATGAAATGAGTTGATATGGATAAAAATGAGAAAAAAAAATGAGAAAAGTGAGAAAAATGAGAAAGATGTGAAAAATGAGAAAATGAAAAAAAATGTGAAAATAAGGCAATGAGCCTAGTTTGATTATAAGAAATAAAATGAGAAATGAATTGTGAAAGTATTTGATAATGAGATAAATGAATTAATTGTGTGCCTAGTATGTTATTCAATTTTCAGAGTTCTGGGTTTGGCGGCATGCCTATGAATTGCTGGACAGGTGAAAAGACTAGGTCGTAAGCCGAGCCCAGCTGATAAATGATAAATATGATGTTTTTGGGGTGAAAAGACTGGGTCGTAAGCCTCAAAAACCGTAACAGTCTAGCCGAGTTGAGGACTAAGATACTGGGGCCTAAGGGTTTAGCCGGGTTGAGGTTCAAGAGACTGGGGCTGTTACATTATCCATGGATATATATATTGCCTACGGGCTAGACGCATGGTGTCATTATGGACCAAAGCAGTAACTCTGAAATTTGAATAGCATATTGATCATTTTTGGGCCCATGCTTGTCTTTGCTTTAATGTGAATTATGAATTGTGATACAATTGAGCAATATAATATTATGAGTTGTGAGTATGAAATATTTGAAAAATATAAGAAAGTGAAATGATGTAACCTCTATATGCATTGTGCATTGGCATTACTTTACATTTTTATTATTATCAAAGTTTGTACCACTAGCCTTCGGCTTAGCGCGATTATAATTCGTCGCGCAGGTGTCATGGACATTTTGGGAGAGCTGGAGAGTTTTACTAGACCTGGTCAGGTCTAGGTTTGTATTTACTGAGCTTGAAGAGTTGTTTTGGGTACATCAAGGTCAGAGTCAGTTGCCAGCATGTACATTTTTGATATTATACATGTTATGATATGTTTTTGAAGCATATATTGTAAATTGTAAATAATAATTTGAATAATTTTGTTTAAGATGGGATTTTATATGTAATGTTGATATATATATATATATCTATATATGAGTATTTTGAGAAAATATGGAGAAATTGAGAAGTATTGGTGAATTGATTTTATTTGGAGTGTTTTTTTTATGTAGGTTGTGTTTTGTTGAATTTTGGAAAAGTTCAAATTACAAACAAAACTCTGGCGAATTTTTCCCAGAGATTTTCATATAAAATATTTATTTTGGATTCCTATAACAAGCAAAGAATATTTATATAATATTTATTTTATATATTAGTATTTGAAATCTTAAAACAGAAATGTAAATTTTTTTTATTAAATCGGTTTGTGACATTTTTATACCGTATATGCGTATTTACATATGATGATAATATGTATTGTACGTATATAGGGTATAAGGATGTTACAAAGAGGCCTGGTGAATCTGATCAAATAAGAATGATTGTGAGAGGGGTGTTGCCTAGTCTTCATGAAAGGATGTCTCATACACTCATATGGGATTTCAAAGATCTTCTCCAAGCTGGTCTGCAAATTGAAGAATGAGAAAGGGAGAAGAATCATTTTTCAATAAGAAGCAATGAGAAAGGGAACTACCAGTCGGGCAATCAAAGCATATAAAATGAAGTTGATGTTAATGCGACTGGTCAAGGAAATAAAAGACAGTTCTCAGAATTGGGGAAACCTCTATCTTGGGTTTTTAACAAGCTACAGAAGAAGGGGTTGTTACAACCGTTGGCTCCTTGACCTCTACTTAATCCTCTGCCAACAAACTTCAATACCGAGGTCTTCTGTCAATTTCATCAAATGCAAGGGCATAAGATGGATAAATGTGCTCATTTAAGACACGAGATCCAAGATTTGATTGATAGTGGTAAGCTACCCGAGCTAGATAAGCCCAATACCAAAAGTAATCTTCTGCCTAGGTTCAATAGAGTGCCACCACCAGCAACTTTCATAGTAGGAGGAGAATTGGAGGAAGATCTTGTCTTATCCTCCTTTCAAGATGGGAATATTGAAGATGTGAAAGGAGAAGAAGCTTAACTTAACAAACTTCCCTTGGCTTGTTTGTTTTTTTGTTTTATTTTCTTTATTTAGTGTTTTATGGAACAATCGTGTTTTTCAAATTTAAAGTTGTTTGAATAAATTACTTTCATCAAAATTTTTGTTGGACTTTGTTCATTTGGTGCTCAACCAATGATGAATTTAACTTATTTTTTATAAATTAGCGTATCTATGCAGCAGGATTCAAATGGCTATACTAGGTGAGGGAATTGTTCTATAGCATTGAGTTGTGTATGCTTACTTAGAGAAGGCTCCTACATAATTACCTTTGTCTAGGTCCTAGTCAGTCTTAGAACATACTTTGACAAACGTTCGAGGTGAAATTAAACTCTGCTTATTTAAGAGAGAAATGATCTAGGCATTATTTGGTTAGCCAACAACTAGTATCAACTCTATTGATATCAATCCCTAGTTATCCCTTTGAGCCTTCATAAAATTTTAGCTTTCTTTTCATTGGCTTACAAACCCCAATAACCTACACTGAGCAGTTGTGATGCTTTTGACAAGTCTTATGATCACTAAGGTGAAGAGGCAAGAAGATAAAAAAAAGGAATGAATAGTCAAGACCATGAGGATAGTTGAAGTTCTCAAGACCATAAGGGTAGTTGAAGTTCACCTAAATTAGACCAAATATCACAGATAAAGTCAGGAGTGAAGCAGATTAATACCACTCCACTCATCCATTATTAAAAACACAAGTTGGTACAAATAAGACAACTTTGTTAGAGCTAGAACCAAAGAAACAACAACAATAAAAAGACACAAAAAAGGAGAAAAAAGAAGAAAGAAGAAAGAAGAAAGAAAAAAATAAGAAAAAGAAAAGAAAATAAAACCCAAAATGGTTCAGAAAGCCAACCAAGCTCTATTTTACCTAAAGCAGCAAAAGACTTCCATAAGGATAGTTTGACTTGAATTGGTTCAACCCAACCAAAGATTCAATTAAAATCAGAGAAAAAGGAGAAAGGTCATCCAGTTTTTGAAATTTCTATACTTAACAATCCTACATGGAAGAAGGACAAAAAAGATAAAAAAAGAAAGAAAGAAAGGAATGTGGGTACCAAACTTTTTGCAAAGTTTAAAGATTGTCCCAATCAAGATTCAGATTAATGCCAAGAAGATAGAAGGAATTTGTAGTCTAGCAAGATTGCTCCCAGCTGCCTAAAGTTCAAATAAGAAATTTGTAGTGTGAGGGTTTGCCCATAGTGTCATAATGGCTCCAACTTACAAATGGCCTTCATTTAACCCGTGTCCCTTATAGACCCCATTTCAAGCCTATCAAAGACCTATTGATCTCTCTTGGTAGGTAGAGTCTATTAGTGGAGATAATTTAAATAAGCATGCATATGAGATAGACAATATTCAAACTCAATGAGACCTTTGACCAAGTACTGTGTATGTGCCTATCTGAAGTGCAACAGTTGTTGCTCAAATAGAAATGATTCCTAAGTTTAGTACGGTAACTAGGGTTGTCATGTTATAGATATGTTAATTCAAAAATTAAATCCTGAGGTACATTGACATTGATTTGGTAAAGCCAACATTTGATTTCAAAATCAAAATTCAAAACTCAAAAAAAAAATTCATACAAAGTCGTCAAGTTAAGTGAAGTTTGTTGAACCGTCGAACCTTAAAGGACACATTGGTCAAAGTAAATGATTATTGGCAAGGTCATGAAGAAGTTACCAACTGACATATTGAATCATAGTTTGAAATGAATGTATCCTTGACTCCACTGCTTGGGTCTCACTACTCATGATTTCAACATCTTGAAGATAGAAGCCATAAATGCGAAGCCTTTTTGTGAGCGGGGATTTTCGCCCCCACTCCCGGTGGAATGGTTCTTGTGACTTCGGCACTGTTTAGGCTCGGGGCCTTAGAGAATATGGACCTAAGTCTAGAGAAAATGGAGTCGCCACCCGGACGGGCCGGAAAAAAGAAAGGGGTGGATGACTTGATTCCTTAGGAATCCTCAACCCCCTAATGGGTTCGAAAAGTTGGGTACGTGTGGGGAAGGTGAGAAATGGCCTAACACCCCCACAACGCCCGGTTCATTGGAACCGGACTCCTTTACAGGTCTTAATATTATAAAATTCTTAAATATAACAACATTATTCATATTACACATAATAATTAAAATAAGGCATCGATATATTGAAAATCAAAACGATGTCCAAGCAAAACAAATAAATAGACACCCATCCGAAGATGGAAACATGCCCTTACATAATCCATGCCTAAATAGGACACCCACCGAAAGGTAGAAACATGTCCTTTACATTGGTTCTAAAATAGAAAAGCAATTTAAATTACATGATATTTAGCTAATGAGGTACCCACCAAGTGGAAACATACCACTTACAACATTTGAAAATCTAAATAAATCGATAAAAATAACCATTCATCATAAATAAATCATTCATCAAAGATATCAATCAAAATATAAAATAAAAATCCATCCATGATAAACTAAATAAATCAAGCATTGAAATTAAATAAAGCAACAAAGCATTTAAAATAAATTAAAGCATATAATAGACTACATAATCAAATATAAAATTGAACAAAGCAAATAAAGATTCAAATAAGGGCTACTGTTTCTATTTAAGATTCTTTATTCAATGTGTTTAGGGTTTTGGAATTTATGGGTTTAAGCTACTGTGAGTTTTAAAAGAATTGAAATGGAGCAAAGTCTTATAATTTAAGAGGTTGATAAAGTTCTTTGATTAACCAAATTAGTGTTTGAGTGGTAAAATCTTGAAATTAGGGTTTGAACACTTTAAAACATTGGATTTATGATTTACGGTTACTTACTGTGTAGAATTATAATATTTAGATTTATATGGTTTTAAGGTTTTAAAAATTAGGGTTTAAGTTAGCTAGTTTAGGGTTTACTGTTTTGTTTTAAAGTTGAATTAGGGTTTTAGAATTTTAGAATTAGAGTTTCGGAGAATGCATTAGATTTTAGAATTTGGAGAAACAATTGATAATTTTATGAAGCTTTAAGAGAATAAACAAAATGATTTAAGGTTTATAAAAATAGAAAAGATATTTTTTAGGGTTTTTGGAAAGAAACAGATTAAATTTAGGGTTTTGAAAATTTGGAAAGCAAATTAGGGTTTTGAGATTTTGAAGAAACAAAAATAACAATTTTAAGATTTTTGAAAAACAAAGAGATGAATTAAGGTTTTTAAGCTTTAGAAAAGGTAAATTAAATTTCTAGAGTTTTTTTAAAAAAGAGACAATTGGATGGTTCATGCTACTGTAAAGAAAAATGAATAAAGAAATTCATATCTCCATTTGTTGGTTCCACCAAAAACTGTTTCTTGGATGAACCAGATCAAAGACAAGCTATGCTGCCTTTGTTGAATTAAATTGCTTGCTTGCTTCTTCCTCTCAAATCTCAAATTTCATTATTTGATCCAAGTCCGATTGCTCCTAGTTTTTGTTCCCAAATTTTGATCTAAATTTCGGCACCCTTGTTCTGTGTTGTTTTAATCCTTATTTATAGAAGATTTTTATGATTAATTTTAGTTATTCATGGAATCTAACATTAATTAAGAAAAGAAAACCGAAACCTAATTGTATTTGGTTTCAAAAAAATTTGCGTCGGAAAAATTTCGCTGGCAAAAAAAAAACTGCTGCAGAAAAATTGCGCTTGCGAAAAATACTGTTGTGGAAAAATTGAGCCGGCGAAAAAGCTGCCTGCAGAGGGTAGTGGGATGCGGTGGGCAAAATTGGCCTGCGGGCGAAATGGCCCACGGCCATTTCGTCCACGCTGATTTTCGGCGACGATTTTTTCAATCACCGATTTTTCCGTCGCCGATTTTTATTTTTATTTTTTTATTTTTTATTAATAAAAATTAGATACTAAAGAAAATATTATTTAATTAAGATAACAAAAATTGTTTTGGACTAATTAAATATATTGGACAACACAAAAATTATTTTGGACTTATTAAAATATATTAGACCGGACTGGGTAAAAAATTAAGGGTCTACAGTTTGCCCCCCCTTACTTGAACGATCTGAGTCTTTAGAGAGTGAAAAGCAACAAGACTTAATTTTTGATGAGATGGTTATTTGAATTTGTTTTGGGTACTTGGACCTGAGACTGAACTTGATTTGGGTGCTTGGACCCAAGATTGGGTACTTGAACCCGAGATTGAATTTGATTTGGGTACTTGGACCCGAGATTGGATTGAATTTGGGTACTTGGGCCCAGGATTGGGTACTTGGGCCCGAGATTGATTTGATTTGGGTACTTAGAACCAAGATTGGATTGAATTTGGGTACTTGGACCCGAGATTAATTTGATTTGAGTACTCGGACCTGAGATTGGGTACTTGGACCCAAGAATGGATTAAATTAGGGTACTTGGACCCGAGATTGATTTGATTTGGGTACTTGGACCCGAGATTGGATTGATTTGGATACTTAGACCCGAGATTGAATTTGATTTGGGTACTTGGACCCGAGATTGGATTGAATTTGATTTGATTTGGGTACTTGGACCCGAGATTTGGTACTTGCACCCGAGACTGATTTGATTTGGGTGCTTGGACCCAAGATTGGGTTTGACTGACCTTTTATCAATTGAGAAGTTTGACTGCTCCGGCTGTTCTATGTATCGTGGTTCTTCACCCTCAAAATGGATCTTCATCCTTTGAGATCGGGCCTTCACCCTTGAAAATGGATCTTCATCCTTTGAGATTAGGTCTTCACCCTTGAAAATGGATCTTCCTCCTTTGAGATCGGGCCTTCACTCTTGAAAATGGATCTTCATCCTTTGAGATCGGGTCTTTACCCTTGAAACATGGATCTTCATCCTTTGAGATCGGGTCTTCACACTTAGAACATGGATCTTTATCCATTGGAGGTCGAATCTTTACCCTGGCTTCAGCTCTTTTAGCTGAACTGGTCTTTTGTCTTTTGCATCTTCATTCTTTTGATAGTTCTAATGTTCCATTCTTTTGTTCTTCCTTTTTGCAAAAATTCAGCTATTTTTAGTTGGCTCTCATATCTTCTCCTGCCCCCTGCATGGCAAAGTTTGAAAATGTTTGGTATATAAACTTAAAAAATTGAAAAGGATAAACTTTGCCCCCTGTGTAGGCTTAAACCAAAGATTTTTTCCATGCAAGCTTTGATTGATGTTTTTGTTGTCTAGTTCTTCGCACAATCACGTATTCCTTCTCTATGCAAAATGACTGGAACTTCCACAAGCAAATAAGCTTTCCATGCCCCCTTGATTCAATATCTTCTTTTGATTCTTTACTTCGCAGGGTGTTTGCTATTCATTTTGACAAGGAATAGACAATACAAGACAAGAAAGTGCGGTTTGATATGCTCATGCATGCATGATATGCTTGAAAAATACTTACAGTCATTCCATCGACTCACAGACCGAGGTGATCAGCAGAAGTGTTCTCATTGGTTTCTTTTTTACGGTTGTTCAAGTCTTGCATTGGAATGATCAAAAGCTTTGCATTTGTGGCTTTTATCTTCAAGATGTTGAAAACATGAGTGGTGGAGATCCTAAGCAGCAGAGTTAGGGATGCATCCATTTCAAACTATATTTCAGCATGTCGGTTGGTAGTTTCTTCATAACTTTGCCAATAATAATTTCCTTCGCCCAACGTGTCCTTTGGAGATTCATCAGTTCAACATACTCCCCTTAGCTTGAAGGCTTTGTATGACAAAAATATTTTTTTATTTTTATATTTTATTTATATTTTATTTTTTGATTTTTTTTATTTTGAAATCAAATGTTGGCTTTGCCAAATCAATGTCAATGTACCTCAGGACTTGATTTTTCAAATTAGCATATCTATAACATGACAACACTAGTTACCGTACTAAACTTAGGAATTATTTCTATTTAAGCAAGAATTGTTGCACTTCAGATAGGCACATACACATTACTCGGCCAAAGGTCTCATTTGAGTTTAAATATTGTCTATCTCATATGCATACTTATTCAAACTATCTCTAGTAATAGACTCTACCTACCAAGGGAGATCAACGGATCTTTAATAGGCTTGAAATGGGGTCTATAAAGGACACGGGTTTAAATAAAGGCCATTTGTAAGTTGGAGCTGATGTGACACAATGGACAAACCTTCACACTACAAATTTCTTGTTTGAACTTTAGGCAGCTGGGAGCAATCTTGCTAGACTCCAAATTCCTTCTATCTTCTTGGCATTAATCTAGATCTTGATTGGAACAGTCTTTGCCCTTGCATAAAGTTTGGTTCCCAAATTCATTTCTTTTCTTCTCCCTTTTCTTTCTTTTTCTTTTTCTTACTCTTCCCTTTCTTTGAGCATTTTATCATTTTGTCCTTCTTCCTTGTAGGACTGTCAAGTACAGAACTTTCAAGAACTGGATGGTCTTCTTCCTTTTTTCTCCAATTTTAATTGAATCTTTGGTTGGGTTGGACCAATTCAAGTCAAACTGTCCTTATAAACCAAATGGAAGCCTTTTACTGCTTTAGGTAAAAGAGAACTCATTTGGCTTTTTAAACCACCTTTTTAGGTTTTATCTTTCTTTTTTCTTTTCTTTTTGTCCTTTTTGTCCTTTTTTCTTTTCTTTTTCTTTCTTTCTTTTCTTTTTCTTCTTTTCTTCTTCTTTTTTTTTTGGTTTTTTTTGTTTGGTTCTAGTTTAAACAGAGTTGTCCTTTTTGTACCAACTTGGGTTTCTAATAATGGATGAGTGAAGTGACATAAATTTTATTTAGCAGGGATAAATCATTTGTTACTCTGATGTTGTCTTGATATATTGGAGATATTAAGTGAACTTCAACTTCCCTTATGGTCTTGAAAACTTCAGTTACCCTTATAGTCTTGAAAACATCAACTACCCTTATGGTCTTGAGAACTTCAACTATCTTCATGGTCTTGACTATTCATTTCTTTCTTTGATCTTCTTGCCTCTTCACCTTAGTGATCATAAGACTTGTCAAAAGTATCACAACAGCTTAGGGTAGGTTATTGGGGTTTGTAAGCCAATGAAAATAAAGCTAAAATTTTATGAAGGCTTAAAGGGACAACTAGGGATTGGTATTTAATCGGGTGGATACTAGCTATTGGCTAACCAAACAATACCTAGATCATTTCTCTCTTAAATAAGTAGAGTGCAATTTGGCCTCAAAAGTTTGTCAAAGCATGTTCTAAGACTGACTAGGACCTAGACAAAGATAATTATGCAGGAGCCCTCCTTAAGTAAGCATATACAACTCGATGCTATAGAGCAATTCCCTCATCTAGTAAAGTCATTCAAGTCATGATGCCTAGACACATTAATTTATAAACATCAAGCTAGATTCCTCATCGGTTGAGCACCAAAATGAACAAAGACCAACAAAATTTTGATGAAAGTAATTTATTCGAACAAATTTAAATTTGAAAAATACGATTGTTCCAATTAAATATTAAAGAAAGTAAAATCGAAAAGCAACATTAAAGCTAAGGAACGTTTGTTGAGTTTAAGCTTCTTTTCCTTTCATATCTTCAATATTTCCATCTTTAAAAGAGGATGAGACAAAATCTTCTTCCAATCCTTTTCCTAACATGAAGTTTGCCGGTGGAGGTGCTCTATTGAACCTTGGAAATGGATTACCTTTGGTATTAGGATAATCCGGCTCAGGCAACTTGCCATTATCAATTAAATTTTGGATCTCATGTCTCAACTTCATGCAATTGTCCATTTCGTGTCCAGGCCTTTGATGGAATAGGCAAAATGCATTAGTATCAAAGTTAGGTGGAAGAGGATTAGGCAAAGGACGAGGAGTCAAGGGTTGTAATAATCCCCTCTTTTGTAGCTTATTGAGAACCCAAGACAGTGGCTTCCCTAATTCTGAAAACTACGTCATTCCTCCTTGACTAGTGGCATTAACATCAACTTCTTTTTGTGTGCTTTGATTGCCCGACTGGTAGTTCCCTTTCTCATTCCTTTTTATTGAAAAGCGATTCTTCTTCCTTTCCCACTCTTCAATTTGTAGACCAGCTTGGAGAAGATCTTTGAAATCCCTTATAAGGGTGTGAGACATCCTTTCACAGAGATTGGGCAGGACGCCTCTCACGATCATCCTTATTTGATCAGATTCATCGGGCCTTTTCTTGAGCAAAGCGGCCTTGTTTCTTCATCTCTTCACATAGTCAACAAAATTCTCATTTGGCCTTTGCCTAATGGACTCAACTTCCATTAAGGTTACTTCTATTTCAACTTTGTATCCATATTGTTGGATGAAGGCCTTGTATAGCAAATCCCAACTCTTTTGTGTTCCTTCATCTAAGGTATTGAACCAATTATGGACAACAGGGTCCAATGAGAGCATAAAGCACCTTAGAGTTTGAGCCTTAGTAGCTCGGGCAGACTGCATAGCAGTGATATACTGCTTCACATGGAGATGAGGATTTCTAATACCATCAAACTTCGCAAAATATGGCATCTTAAACTTGTATGGAACTTCTTCATTTAGCTCAAATAGTTTGTCGATCTCAGACATTTCCTCGATTTTTAGTTTTTTCTCAAATTTCTTTTCTAAATTAGCAATCATCTTCTCAACATCAGATGTCTCGGTCTTTTCAATAGTTCACTTCTCAACAACCTTCGGCTCCTTTTTGTTTTGAGGATCTTGGTAGTATTGAGCCTAATCATTATCATCAATGATCACCTTATCATCATCAAAAGCTACTTCACCAATTTTAGTCTTTCTTTTGTCCTTTGACTTCTTTAGTGCTAGCAGATGCTTCGGCATTTTTTTCTAAAATTGCGGTCAATTGGTTCTTCATGGTCTCAGCTAGGGTCTCTTTCATTTCTTCCATTTTGGCGTTGAGGGCCTCATCCACCATCCTTTGAATTTGTTCGGGATCCATTATTTTTGGTGAGCAAGTGATTGAGTCGTTGCTAGATACTTCATCTCTGGCGTAGGTCGGATTGTCGTAAGCTTTTGAACTATCGTAATCCAGGGCTGTGAGCCAGAAAGGATTAATGATATGGGATGAAAATGTATGCATGTACGTATGCATGCACAAACAATCAACAAACAGGGATAATTAGGACGTTCCTTCTAACCTTATAACATCCACACACGAATGACAAGTCTCTTTTCTTAGGTATATGGTTAACAAAATACCAACATGGGGTATCTTGTTTTCGAATATTTCCCTCAAATATTTCAATCAATAGTTATATTTTCAAAAATGAAAATCCATTCATAGTAATTCCCATTAATTAGGTTTTAATCCATTCAACCAACTATAGTAGCTTTTATGCTACCTTGGATTAAAACTAAATTAAGATGTTTATTATAAATAGATTTCTCACTTGAAAAAAGTAACTAATGATTCATGCCAAAAATAAGCCCATGATTAATTATTCTTAGTATAAACTAGGCTCACAATTGATTTTTGGTATTTTCATAATTGACCTAAATAATTTGCAAGCTCTTTGTAAGAAAAGACTGGATAAAAGTAATTTTGTTTCTAAGCCCATTGTAAAAAGATCTTAGAAAAAATGGATTTTGGGCTTAGTATTTGGGCCATGAGCAAAATAATTTTAGATTTTTTTTTAGAAAAGTTTTATGTCCAAAGACCGTCTTGAAAAGTTTTGAAAATAGCTTTGGTCTTTTGGAATTTAAAGAAAATTTTATTTTGAGCTTACAATGTACTTGGGTCATATTAGAAAAAGATCAAACCAAATAAGCCATGATTTAAGCCAAGATAAATTAACCATAGTCAAACAACATGCATTTGGGGTAAAACCTAAGGAAAGTAACTAGGCCAATTACATGAGCTTTAGTCTTTGGGTAAAAAGGCTTAGGTTCCCATAGCAAGTATATACCAAATGGTACAAGACTATGAGTGGTTATGCCATGCTCGATCTCCATACCTTGAGTGAAAGTATGGCATCCCTTACAAAACATAACACGGGTAACACGGACATCCTAACTCACACACACGATGCAATCTAAGATGATGCAATGGATAATATCGTTATAAGAAAGAATAGAATAATATAAAGACCAACGGAATCAACTTCTTTTATCCCCAGTGGAGTCGCCACTGTGAGCGGGGATTTTCGCCCCCACTCCCGGTGGAATGGTTCTTGCGACTTTGGCACTGTTTAGGCTCGGGGCCTTAGAGAACACGGACCTAAGTTAGGAGAAAATGGCGTCGCCACTCGAACGGGCCAGAAAAAAGAAAGGGGTGGATGACTCGATTCCTTAGGAATCCCCAACCCCCTAATGGATTCGAAAAGTTGGGTATGTGTGGGAAAGGTGAGAAATGGCCCAGCACCCCTACAACGCCCGGTTCATTGGAACCGGCCTCTTTTACAAGTCTTAATATTATAAAATTATTAAATATAACAACATTATCCATATTACACACAATAATTAAAATAAAGCATCGATATATTGAAAATCAAAACAATGTCCAAGTAAAACAAATAAATGGACACCCATCCAAAGATGGAAACATGCCCTTACATAATCCATGCCTAAATAGGACACCCACCGAAAGGTAGAAACATGTCCTTTACATTGGTTCTAAAATAGAAAAGCAATCTAAATTACATGATATTTAACTAATGAGGTACCCACCAAGTGGAAACATACCTCTTACAACATTTGGAAATCTAAATAAATCGATAAAAATAACCATTCATCATAAATAAATCATTCATCAAAGATATCAATCAAAATATAAAATAAACATCCATCCATGATAAACTAAATAAATCAAGCATTGAACTTAAATAAATCAACAAAGCATTGAAAATAAATTAAAGCATATAATAGACTACATAATCAAATATAAAATTGAATAAAGCAAATAAAGATTCAAATAAGGGCTACTGTTTCTATTTAAGATTCTTTATTCAATGTGTTTAGGGTTTTGAAATTTATGGGTTTAAGCTACTGTGAGTTTTAAAAGAATTGAAATGGAGCAAAGTCTTATAATTTAAGAGGTTGATAAAGTTCTTTGATTAACCAAATTAGTGTTTGAGTGGTAAAATCATGAAATTATGATTTACGGTTACTTACTGTGTAGAATTATAACATTTAGATTTATATGGCTTTAAGGTTTTAAAAATTAGGGTTTAGAAAAATTAGGGTTTAAGTTAGCTAGTTTAGGGTTTACTATTTTTGTTTTAAAGTTGAATTAGGGTTTTAGAATTTTAGAATTAGGGTTTCGGAGAATGCATTAGATTTTAGAATTTGGAGAAACAATTGATAATTTTATGAAGCTTTATGAGAATAAACAAAACGATTTAAGGTTTATAAAAATAGAAAAGATATTTTTTAGGGAAGAAACATATTCAATTTAGGGTTTTGAAAATTTGGAAAGGAAATTAGGGTTTTGAGATTTTGAAGAAATAAAAATAACAATTTTAAGATTTTTGAAAAACAAAGAGACGAATTAAGGTTTTTAAGCTTCAGAAAAGGTAAATTAAAGTTCTAGGGTTTTTTGAAAAAGAGACAATTGGATGGTTCATGCTACTGTAAAGAAAAATAAATAAAGAAATTCATACATCCGTTTGTTGGTTCCAGCAAAAACTGTTTCTTGGATGAACCAGATCAAAGACAAGCTTTGCTGCCTTTGTTGAATTAAATTGCTTGCTTGCTTCTTCCTCTCAAATCTCAAATTTCACTATTTGATCCAAGTCCGATTGCTCCTAGTTTTTGTTCCCAAATTTCGATCTAAATTTCGGCTCCCTAGTTCTGTGTTGTTTTAGTCCTTATTTATAGAAGATTTTTATGATTAATTTTAGTTATTCACGGAATCTAACATTAATTAAGAAAAGGAAACCGAAACCTATTTGTATTTGGTTTCGGAAAAATTTGCGCCGGAAAAATTTCGCTGGCGAAAAAAAAACTGCTGCTGAAAAATTGCGTTGGCGAAAAAACTGCTGCAGAAAAATTACGCTGGCGAAAAGCTGCCGCAGAGGGCAGCGGGCTGCAGCGGGAGAAATTGGCCTGCAGGCCATTTCGTCCACGATGATTTTCGACGATGATTTTTTTTTCTTCACCGATTTTTTCGTCGCTGATTTTTATTTTTATTTTTTTTGTCTATTATTATTATTATTATTTTTTATTAATAAAAATTAGATACTAAAGCAAATATTATTTAATTAAGATAACAAAAATACTTTTGGACTAATTAAAATATATTGGACAATACAAAAATTATTTTGGACTTATTAAAATATATTAGACCGGACTATGTCAAAAATTAAGGGTCTACACTTTTGTCATTCCAATGGAAGACTTGAATGATCATCTGGAAGGAGTCAATGAGAACACTTCAGTTGATCATCTTGGTTTGTGAGTCGATAGAACCATTGTAAGTGTTATTCATGCATATCATGCATACATGAGCATATCACATTGCATTTTCTTGTGTTGTATTGTCTATTCTTTGTCAAAGTGAACGACATATACTCTATGAAGCAAAGATGAAGTGGGTATAGAATCAGGGGGCATGGAGGATCCATTGCTTAAGGAAGCTCTAGTCCTTTTGTAAAAGAAAGAAGAGATGCATGCTTATGCAAAGAACTAGACAAAATACAAACATCAATCAGAGCCTGAATGAGAAAATCATTAGTTTGAGCCTACTCAGGGGCAAAGTTTCTCCTTTTTAATTTTTGAGTTTATGCGTATACAAAATATTTTCAAACTCACCTTCAAATATTTTGCCACGTAGGAAGCAAGTAGAAGATATGAAGGCCAACTAAACAATAACTAAACTTTTTATAGATTTTTTTATTAATATCCTACTAACTACAATTATCTTTTGCAGCCACTGGGTCTAGAACCCAAACTATTTTTTAAGTCTAGAACTTATTGCGGGTCTAGAACCTAAATTATTTTTTAAGTTCAGAACTTATCCCGGGTCCAAAACCCAAATTATTTTTAAAGTCCAGAACTTACCTCGAGTCCAGAACCCAAATCCAGAGCTTATCTCGGGTCCAGAAACCAAATTATTTTTTAAAGTCCAGAACTTACCTCGGGTCCAGAACCCAAATTCAGAACTTATCCTTGGTCTAGAACCCAAATTATTTTTTAAGTTTAGAACTTATCTCGGATCTAGAATCCAAATCACTTTTAAGTTCAGAACTTATCTCAGGTCCAGAATCCAAATTATTTTTAAGTCCAAAACTTATCTTGGGTCCAGAACCCAAATTATTTTTAAGTCCAGAACTTACCTTGGGTCTAGAACCCAAATTATTTTTAAGTCCAGAACTCGCTTGGGTCCAAAACCCAAATTATTTTTAAGTCCAAAACTTATCCCGAGTCCAGAACCCAAATTATTTTTTAAGTCCAGAACTTATCTCGGGTCCAAAACCCAAATTATTTTTAAGTCCAGAACTTATCTCATGTCGAGAACCCAAATTATTTTTAAGTCCAGAACTTATCTTTAAATTATTTTTAAGTTCAAAACTTATCTCGGATCCAGAACCCAATTTATCTTTAAGTCCATAACTTATCTCCGGTCTAGAACCCAAATTATCTTTTAAGTCCAGAACTTATCTCGGGTCTAGAACCCAAATTATTTTTTGAGTCCAGAACTCAAACTAACCTTGATTACGGAGTCCAATATGGCTCTAAACCCAATAAAAAATCATATTACTTTTTGCTTTCTTTTGTTGTAGTCTCAGATCGCTCAAGCAGGGGGCAAACTATGCACCCTTAATTTTTGACCCAATCCAGTATGATATTTTTAATAGTCCAAAATAAATTTTTTGGTATTTTTAATAATATTTATTGTTTATTAAAAATAAATAATAAAAAAAGAAGAAGAAAAGATTAAAAAATAAAATTGAAAATAGAAATCGGCGATGGGCATAATACAGGAAAATCCTATGGCGAATTGGCCACAAGCCAATTCATCGCAGGTTTTTCCTGCAATGAACTGACCTGTGGCCCTCGCCCAGCTCGCGCCTAGCCTATGCCCAACCCGTGCGCCCCACAGCAATTTTTGCCAGCGTAATTTTTTTCAAAATCCTATTATACTCAGTTTTGGTTTTTAATTTTATTTCCTCAATGATTTTTATTTCCTTAACCAATTAGTATTAGGTTTTGATTTTTCTTATAAATACCATATCAAAACACACAGAAAAAGGAGCTTTAGCAATTATTTGGACTTTTGGCAATTATTCAGACTTTTGAGCTTGAGACTTGAGACTTTGATCTTTGAAAAGGAGATCGGACTTTTGGAAGGAGCTGGACTTTTTCATAATAGATTCAAAACCTTGGACTTGAAGGAGGAAGAGGTAGTCAGTAAGCAACAAATAATCCATCAAAGGAAGCCCACACTGTCTTTATTATTGTTCAACCAGAATTCAAAATTGTGGTGGAACCAACAATGGAGGTTTAAGTTTCTATTAATTTATTTATGTTTACAGTAGCTTCATCATTCAAATTGGTTAATTGTTTAAACATACAATAGATGATGTTTTTGTTATTTGATCAATTATTCTACTTACCATCCAAACTCTATTTAAAAGCCTAAAGATTATTTTTCAAAACCCTAATACCTTAATACCCATAAAACTAATTTTTGAAATCTAAAATTCTAATTACACTTTTCTAAAACTACAAAACAATAATCTATTTTCTCAAAACCATAATCAATTCTATTTTTATAAGATTTACAATAACTTGTTTCTTCCAATTTTGAAACCCTATTTTCTAAATCTTAAACCCTAAAATCTTAATTTTCAACACCAAAACCTACAATCCTAAAAGCTAGTTTTTCAAAATTTTCAGGGGCGCTGTCCCCGACCCTGCAAGGGGCACTACCTCTTGACCCCGCCAGCTAACCAGCCAGTAGGATCGCCGTATGGGCTCGTCAAAGGGGTCAATATTTATTTGTGAATTATATGCCTTTGTGTTTAACTCCCTTTATTTAAAAACCCTAATTTGGTTATTAAAGTTCTAAAACCCTAAATTTATACATTTATTACTTTATTTAATTTTAAATTTGATTATGTAGTTTATTATATATTTTGATGATTGATTTATTTAATTTTGATATTTGATTTGTTTATCATGGATGGATGATTTCTTTATTATTTTTATTTTGGTATTAAAAATTGTAAGAGGTTTGTTTCCATGATTGGGTACCTCATTATTTAATCTTTATGTAATTTAGATTATTTTCATATTTTGGAATTAATGTAAAGGACACGTTTCCACCTTTCGGTCGATGTCCTATTTAGCTTTAGATATGGATGATGTAAGGACATGTTTTCATCCTTGAATGGGTGTCCACTTATTTATATTGTTTGGACATTATTGTGATTTTAATAAAGTATTTATTTATTCTTATGATCGCACGTAGTATGGATAATATCATTATATTTAAGAATTTTATAATATTAAGACCTACAAAGGAGGCCGGTTCCAATGAACCGGGTGTTGTGGGGGTGCTGGGCTATTTCTCACCTTCCGCACGCATACCTAACTTTTCGAACCCATTAGGGGGTTGGGGTTTCCTTAGAAATCGAGTCATCCACCCCTTTCTTTTTTCCCGGCCCGTCTGGGTGGCGACTCCATTTTCTCCGGGCTTAGGCCCATGTTCTTTAAGGCCCTGAGCCTAAATAGTGCCAAAGTAGCAAGAACCATTCCACCGGGAGTGGGGGCAAAAATCCCCGCTCACAGGTGTTAAATTTATTTTGGTATCAGAGCCTAGGTTTGAGGTTCTCAACCTAGGTGGGTTATTGGAGAAAAAAATGGGGATTTTAAATATGATTTTCAATTGTGATACATGCATTGGCACTGACACTTTTTGATTTTTGATGTGGTAATTTCTGATGTATTTGTTGAAATAGGTGGTTATGGTGTCTCGGATGCATTAGTCTGCTGAGGGTAGTGCAGAGAGTGTAGCTCATGATGAGGGTAGAGTTGGAGGTGGTCTTAAGTCTGCTGGTGAGGCATCTGCTTTTATACCTGTTGGACTAGCAGCTGAGAAGATTTCGCTAGATGGGTGCGGCATATGGTGGAGCTGTTGAGGCAGGCTCCAGATCAGCAGCCGCAGCCACAGCCACAGCAGTAGTTGCCGACTAGAAAATATGATAAGCTAAGGAAATTTGGAGCCACAAATTTTGTTAGTACTACAGACCCTGCTGTAGCAGAGTAGTGGTTGGACAGGGTTTATAGAGTATTTATTCAGCTACAGGCTAGTCCAAAGGAAAAGTTTGATTATGCTAGATCACTTCTACAGGGGGATGCCAATGAGTGGTGGAAGACGGTTTCCCATGGTATAGTTGATCCACCAGTTTTGACTTATGTCGATTTCCTATGGGAATTTGAGAACAAGTATACTCCAAGAGAGTATAAGGTTGCAAAGAAGATGGAGTTCCTGAATTTGAGGTAGGACACTAGGATAGTGACTGAGTATGAGATTGAATTTATCAGGTTGAGCCAGTATGCTGGAGGGATTATATCATATGAGTTTGAAAGATACCAGAGGTTTGAGGAGGAGTTGAGACCCTCTATCATGTGTTTAATGGTAGGTTCCCGATATCAAGATTTCTCTCAGTTGGTTGCAGCTACCAGGAGTGTAGAGAGGGCACAGGGACTTGCAGTAGCAACCAGAGCAGAGGAGAGCAGAGGTAGGAGACCCTAAGGTGAGGCAGGGTCTTCATCATCAAAGAGAGGCTGAGTGGGATATTCTCAGAGGTTCAATAGGAGCCAAGGGTAGTCTGGTAGGTCAGCACAGCAGCAGATGCAAAGACCTGCAGCCTCAGTGGCTAGTGCTCTGACCCTAGTGACTCAGAGGCCTGCTCCACCTACTTGTATTCATTATGGTAGAGCAAATGGAGGTGTTTGCTGGAGGACAGGTGCACCAGTAATGTGTTATAGATGTGGATCACCATACCATTTTTGTAGAGAATGTCCAGAGCCACCAGATAATAGGCAGATAGATATAACAGTTTCTAGACCTACTGTTAGAGGGAGTTGTGGTGGCAGAGGTTTTGGTAGAGGTAGTCGGTTAGGGTCTGGTCAGAGAGGAGGTTCTACAGCAGAAAGTAGACTAGAGGATGCATGGCCATTATAGTGGGTTTATGTGATGCAGAGGCAGTGTAACACCCCTTCCCGACCTACATGTGTAAGCTGAGTAGAGGCGCCACACTAACCTAATGTTGCTACCAATTTTACTTAGTCAAATTTTAGTTCCGATTTTTTTTTCAAAAATTTTGCCATAGTTTCGCCTAAAAATTGAGTCCCAAGTGTCGACAAAACCGGTTTTTTTCTTATTTTTAAAAACATTTTACACAAACCAATGCAAACAAAATCATTCTTAGTACACTCCCAATAAATCCCCCTTGTAACCTCAACTACAACCTGCAAAAAGAATTTACACTTCTAGTGCAACATAACATAAAGGTTTTGTGACAATCCCTATATTTAAATATTACACAGCGGAAGTTATAAAATATTTACATATTTACATACTAAACATTTCTTTACAAAATATAAAGAAATATACATGATTGGCAAGTCTACTCTGATCTTTAAGCTCCCAAAATGGATTCTTCAAGGTCTACTCTCACTTGGTCTTGATGAACTCTCGGGTTCAACTCTATCAACTCTATTACCTGCGCGATTAAACACTATCGCGCTAAGCCAAGGGCTTAGTAAGATAAAACATGCTAATGGTATGCTTTAATGTAATGCAATGCCACATATGTTATTGATAAGATCAACATCATAAATATAAAGTTAATCACATAATTATGCATTTCACAAATCATAGTCATATGAGTATACCCCATTTCAACATCTTTCCACATTCAACATTACTCAATCATACTCAATAACCAACATCTCATTTCATTAACTCATAACATTATTTAGGACATTCATATAACCTTGACACCTATGGGCCCAACAAGTATTTAATACGATATTCAGAGTTCAGAGTTACTGATTTGGTTCATAGTCACAATAATCACGCCCGTAGGCAATGTATATACATGTATCTCTATCCATGGATAGTGTAACATACCCAGTCTCTTGGACCATCACTCAACACATATGAGGAGATCCTCAACCCGGCAAGACTGTTACAAATCATATATCTTATATTCACAATTCTCATAGTGTAACAGACCCAGTCTCTTGGACCATCAACTCAACACATATGAGGAGATCCTCAACCCGGCAAGACTGTTACCTTTCATCATTTCTTAGGCATGCCACCCAAATCCAGAACTCTGAAACTGAATAACATATTAAACAAACAATTCATTTATTATATAGTTACCATTTCCATTCTCAAATTCTCATCACATTTAGGCAAACATGCCTTCTTTCTTTCAATATCATCATCATAGCCAATCACAATGGCATTGTCTCATATCATGTCTTATTTGAATTATTATTTCAATTTCAATGTATATTATTCATGAAACACATAACCATTCACAATGCATAACATAACATTGTTCAATCTCAACAATGCAATTAGGGCAAAGAACAATTGATATGATTCATATGAATAATACATTCTGGTTTTAGACTCCATTTTATCCTTATTTTGAAAAATTGTATAAAATAATCTACTTGATTAAAAATTCTACAATTTTTACAGAATTTATTTTTGTATCTTAAAATCATTCCTTTAAAATTTCAGATCAAACTGAACACAAAATCTTGGTCAAATAGTTCACCTAACCAGACTGCCCCAATTGCCCTGCATCCTGGCAGCAGTTCTGAACTTTGTGAATTCCATAAATCAAATTCAATCAACATGGTTCTAAATTATTTTTCTCAAATACTAGACTCACTAAGCAACAACATATCCAAAATTCAATTGGATATGATTTTTCTACATTTTATTAAAAATCCTGAAATATAGCTGTCTCAGTTAAGGTACCTGCTGGAACAGTTCTACTAAAAATAATCTTTCTAAACTCATAACCATTCCAAAATCGAATCAACATATTTTTCAGTCATTCTAGACTCATAGAGGCACAACATATCAAAAATACACTTCAAGAACATTTTTCTATAATTAATTAAAAATCATACAAGTTACAGCCTTTACTAATTGTAAAACAGAAAAAGAATTCACTAAACACACTCTTACTCTTCCATCACCAACACCAACCTAGCTTCTTATCTTTAATTCCATTTCAACACTTGAGAATAAATCATAAACACATCTCATCATCAAATCATCAAACCCTAATTAACTTCCCATACCACTTCAAAAGTAGGAAAGAAATCAAAGGAAAGATCTTACCTTAGTTAAAACTTCTTGAATCAACACTTAAACACTTAATCTTCCTTCAATTTGAGCTCAACACATCAAGATCCTCTCTTCACCACTTGCTTTCCTTTCTCTATGGAGGAGCCGGCCACACACATGAAGAAGAAGAAGAAATTATGAATAAACCAAAGTCAACTCTTCTTTTAAATCTCCACCAAGAGTTCCAATTCAAGCAATTACTTAATTACCCTTAATCATTTAATTTAACTTTTGTCTCATGTATGCCCATGATAGTAATTACACATATCACATAAAAATATCTCTCTTCCTTTGACTCTTCCTTTGACCCATTTATATGTTATATATATCCTCATATACACAATATATACCATTCTCTCTAAACCCTAATTCTTTCCCAATACACATATACACAAGCATTCTCCTCCCAATTTCTTTTCTTATCCCATCATATACATTCAATCCAATTTATAACAATAACAACAACAACAATATGCAAAACTTCTAGGGCATAAATGAGGATATTACAGGCAGCTAGATGCTCCAGCTGTTATAGCCGATATTTTACTTTATTTGGTACTTCAGTTCTTACATTGATATACCATGGGTCGACTAATTCATACATTAGCACATCCATACTACCTGTGAGTGATTTACATTCTGAGTTCCTATGATTTGATATTTTGGTTACAAATCCTTTAGGGCATAGTGTTGTAGTTAGCAGGGTGCACTGAGATAGTCAATTTGTTGATCAGGATGATGAGTTTCTCAGTGACCTAATTGAGATGTCTTTTAGGGAGTATTATTTGATTCTGGATATGGATTGGTTATTCAGATATAGAGCTATAATAGACTGTCAGCAGAAACGTGTTATCTTGAGAACACGTGATGGTAGAGTTGTGGTAGTATCTGATAGGCAGAGATGTCTTTCATCCATGTTTATTTCAGCTGTTTCAGCTAGGAGGATGATTCAAAAGGGATGTGAGGTTTATATTTCCCATGTTATAGATACCAGAGTAGTGGGAACCCAGCTTGAAAGTATACCCACGGTTGTCGAGTTTTTGGATGTTTTCCCTAATGAGTTACCTGGGGTGCCTCCTGGGAGAGAGGTGGAATTTGGTATTGATTTTTTGCCTAGTACCACTCCTATCTTTATTACCCCTTATTGGATGGCACCTTCAGAATTAAAAGAGTTGAAGTTGCAGTTGCAAGAGTTGCTTGATAAAGGATTTATTCATCGTAGTGTGTCTCCGTGGGTAGCACCTGTTTTGTTTGTGAAGAAGAATGATAGCACTTTAAGATTATGTATTGATTACAGACAGTTGAATAAGGCGACCATCAAGAATAAGTATCCATTACTTTGAATAGATGATCTCTTTGATCAGTTGAAGGGAGCAGCAATATTCTCTAAGATTGATCTGAGATCAGAGTACTATTAGTTGCGAGTTAGAGATGTGGATGTACCTAAGAAAGCTTTTCGCATGAGATATGGGCATTATGAGTTTTTAGTGATGCCTTTTGGATTGATGAATGCACCAGCAGCATTTATGAATTTGATGAATAGGGTGTTTAGACCATACTTAGAACATGTAAGAGATGATGGCAGTCTAGGGTATAGAGATAGGTTGTGCATTCCCGATGATGCAAGATTGAAGAGGATGATATTAGATGAAGCACATCAGTTAGTTTATGTTATGCACCCTGGTATTATTGGTATTCAGGTATGAAGAGGGACATAGCAGAATTTGTATCCAGATTTCTCACTTGTCAAAGAGTGAAAGCCGAGCATCAAATTCCTTCAGGGTTGCTTCAGCTATTATCAGTACCAGAGTGGAAATGGGAGCGAGTAATGATGGATTTTGTGATTGGATTTCCTTTGACCCAGAAGAAGCATGATGTAATTTGGGTGATTATTGATTGGATGACAAAGACAGCTCATTTTCTTTTGGTTTAGATGGATTACTCACTTGAGAGGTTGGTTGAGTTGTGTGACAATAAGATAGTGAGGTTGCATGGAATCTAAGTTTCTTTGGTGTCGGCTTGAGATCCCCAGTTTACATCAAGACTTTGGAGGAGTTTGCAGGATGCATTTGGTTCTTGATTGCATTTTAGTATTACTTTCCATCCTTAGATAGATGGGCAGTCAGAAAGAGTGATACAGATACTAGAGGATATGGTGAGAAGTTGTATCATTGATTTAACATGGAGTTGGATAGATTTTTGCCACTAATTGAGTTTGCATATAACAACAGTCATCAGTCCAGTATTGAAATATCACCTTATAAGGCCTTGTATTGAAGAAGATATAGAACACCTTTATGTTAGGATGAAGTTGGAGAAGGAAAACTAATTGGTCCTGATTTGATTAAGGAAATAGAAGAGAAAGTGAAATTGATACAGAGTCGTCTGAAAGTAGTTTCAGATCTACAGAAATCCTATATAGATTTGAATATAGAGTTTAGTGTGGGAGATAAAGTGTTTCTAAAGGTTTCTATGGAAAAAGATTTTGAGATTCGATTGTAAAGGGAAGTTGAGTCCTCATTTCATAGGACCATATGAGATTCTGGAGAGAGTTGGTCCAGTAGCTTATAGGTTGGCTCTGTTGCCTGAGTTAGACCGGATACATAATGTCTTTCATGTCTCTATGCTTTGGAGGTACAGGTCAGACCCATCTCATATCTTGCCAGTGGAGTCTATTGAGAGAAGTTCGGATTTGACCTATGAAGAAGAACCTGTGGCAATTTTAGCACGAGAAATGAAAGAATTGAGAAATAAGAAAGTACCACTTATAAAAGTCCTTTAGAGGAATCATACCATTGAGGAGGCGACATGGAGGAGTGAGCAGTTGATGCGGAGTCAGTGTCCCCAGTTGTTCCAGAGTTGATAGCAAGTAATTTCTCGGATGAAGTTTTATTAAAGATGGGAGAATTGTAACCCCCTTAATTTTTGGAAAATTAAATAAAATAAATTAAAATTAAATTAGATAAATTAAATAAATGAATTTAAATGGAAAATGAAAGGATTTTAAGTGAAAAAGTAAAAAGTATATTTGAAATATATTGGAAATAAACATGACATATGCCTAAGATATACATCACATATATATATATATATTGTATAATTAAGTGGATAATGACTAATTATATAGATATAGATAAGCATGAATTAAAGAGAAAGATATTTTCTTTTCTTTCTTCTTCTTGTTCCTTTGTCATGAGTTGAGAGAGTGAGAGGATAAAGGAGAGCTTTCTTCTTCCATACACCAATTTTACAAGGGATTTCAAGGATTCAAGTGGAGTTTTTGAGGATTCTTCATTAATTGGTAAGTTTCTTTATCAATTTTGCAAATTTTTTTGAATTCTATGGAAGAACATGATATGTGGATTTTAAGATTGTGTATTAGCATGTTTTAATAGCTTATTTAGATATGTATGAAGTTGGTTTTGAGTAGTTAATAATGATTTTAAGGGTAGATTAAAGAAGTGATTGAATTTAAGTTGAGTTTTGGAAGTGGTTGTGTTGAATGGTTGAGTGTGCAAAATGTAGAAATTTTGCCTGATATGGCCAATGATACAGCCATATTGTTGGGCTCGTCAATGGTACTGAGTTTTAATGTTGATGAATCAGTAATACGGCCATGTCTGTGAGCATGTCATAGCTACTGTAAGGCAAAATAATTGACACAACCATTAATATGCCCGTGTTGTTGGGCATGTCAAAATTTTTGTAAGGCAGAATGAATGACACAGGCAGTGACACGCCCATGTCATTGGACGTGTCAAAGCTACTGTAAGAGTGAGTTAATGACATGGTCATTAACACGCCCTTATTGTTGGGCGTGTTAATTGAAGAAATTTTCCAAAATAATCATTTTCTTTAACTTTCATTTGTAATTCCTAATTTAAATGGTTTGATGTTAAGAATGCCTTAGAATGTGATAATAAATGGTTGTTTATGATCACATTTGGCTTAGACATTGAAAGAGAGTAGTTGGCCAAACCCTAGTGTTGAAGGGCAACTTGGAAGAGAAGGTTGGAGGGAGTTTTGAAGCTTGTTTTATAGTGCTTTTTAAGGTATGTACAAACTCTTGAAGAAAGGAATATAATTGCATTACATTTGGCCTAACACATTTTGGATAGAAAATGTGCTAAACTACATGATACATAAACATTGAGCCATGACATGTGAATTTGTATGTATGCATTAATATGCATTATGAAAAGCCATTATTAATGGCTAAATTGAGTAAAATATAAATTATGTGCAAAGCGTAAAAATGACCCAAAGTGTTTAGGTAATATGGTTATGTTAAGAAATATCCTATGTTGAGATGAAATGTTGAAATGAAATGGCATTGATATGAATGTGAAAGTGGGAAAATGATAAAGAAATTGAGAATGGAAAATATAAAACAATTGTATGCCTAGTATGTTATTCAATTTTCAGAGTTCTGTGTTTGGAGGCATGCCTATAAGGTTATCCTCAATACTTGTCTTTGGGGCTAGACGCTTGGCGTCACTGTGATATGATTTGTCTTCGGGGCTAGATGATTGGCATCACTGTGATATGATTTGCCTTCAGGGCTAGATGCTTTGCGTCACTATGGTATTATTTGCCTTCAGGGCTAGACACATGGTGTCATTATGGACCAAAATAGTAACTCTGAAATTTGAATGATGTATTACTTGTTTGGGCCCATGCTTGTGTATGTGTTTGTGTGAATTATTAAGTGATGAAAACATATATCTAAAAGTAAACTTGTATGTCATATTATGACATAGCATGTGAGCATTTTACATCAACATTATTTTTAAGTTTTGTTACTATCAAAGTTTGTACCACTAGACTTTTAGCTTAGCGTAATTGTTACTCATCACACAGGTGACAAGGGTGATCCTATAGAGTCGGAGAGTTCTACTAGACCAGATAGAGTCTAGTCTTGTGTTGGTTGAAACTGAAGCGTGTTGCTACATCAAGAACAGAGCCATTTTGCCAGGATGTATATATTTTATGTTATAGTACTTTTCAATATTATGTTTTTTGGAGTATAAATATATACACTATAAATTATCAAAAAGGTTTTGTATAAATGAGTAATGTGAGGCTTTATATATTTTGATATATATATATATATGTATAGTGTTTTAAGGATTGGGGAATAAGAAAATTTTTATTAAATAGGATTGTGACATTTTTTATACCGTATATGCATATTTTATATATACTGAGAGTGTGTATTATACGCATATGAGGTATGAGGGTGTTACATATTAACTCCGATTAAATCCTGCAATGTGCAAATTTGGAGTCTCATCGGGGAAGTTATCAGGTTTTGTAATTTGTAGGAGGAGTATTGAGATTGATCCTGATAAGATTAGGGCTATAGTTGAAATGCTAGCTCCTAAAACTGAAAATGAGGTCCAAAGTTTTTTGGGAAGGCTCAATTATATAGCTCGATTCATTTCACAACTAATAACTACATGTGAGCCTATTTTCATGCTTTTGAGAAAGAAAAATGGAATGAGGAATGTCAAATGGCCTTTAATAAGATCGAACATTATTTACATACTCCTCCAATTCTGCAACCTCATATACCGGGTCATCCTCTCCTATTATACCTAATAGTTTTTAAAAGTTCAATGGGTGGTGCTCTTGGGCAGCACAATGATCCAAGAAAGAAGGAGCAAGTCATATATTATATAAGCAAAAAGTTCACCAATTGTAAAGCTAAGTATTCTCTGTTGGAAAGGACTTGTGTAGTATTAGCATAGGCCGCTCATTAACTAAGGCACTATATGCTATACTACAACACCTTTTTGATATCTCGATTGGATCCCATCAAGTACATTTTTGAAAAGCCAACTCTAATAGGGAGAATTGCTCGATGGCAGTTTTTATTGACCGAGTATGAGATAATAAATGTCACCTAAAAGGCAATAAAAGGGAATATTATAGCTGACTATTTGGCAGATCGAGCTATTGAAGACTATCGACCAATAAGTTATGAGTTTCCCGATGAAGGAATCATATTGGTGGAAGAAGAATGTGTAACAAAAATAAATTGGATTATGAAATTTGATGGGGCTTTAAATGCTTTAGGAAGCGGGATAGGAGTGGTTCTAATCTCTCCAAAAGGAAAATATTTCCTTATGATAGCCAAATTGTGTTTTGAATGTACTAATAATATAGATGAATATGAAGCCTGTGCTGTAGGAATACAAGCCGTTATAGGTATGAAGATCAAAAGGTTGGAAATGTATGGAGATTCAGCATTGATAATTAACTAGTTGAAAAGAGAATGGGAAACTAGAGATCTAAAATTGATTCCTTATCAAGAATACATTCTTGATTCAGCTCAAAACTTTGAATTCATAAGTTTCGATCGTGTTTCTAGAATTGAAAACCAAATTAGAGATGCATTAGCCACATTAGCTGCAATGTTTTGAATGGACACTTGGAAAGATGCCTCCAAATAAGATCAAAACTAGAGGGTCAATGCTTACTGTACAAACCTTGAAGAGCAATGAGATGGTAAGCCATGGTTTCATGACATCAAGCAATACCTCATAAATAGGACATACCCACCAGAAGCCACAGACATTGATAAAAAAAACAATTTGGCGACTGGCAATGAATTTCTTTTTGAGTGGTAATGTTTTATACAAAAGAAACTATGATACGATGCTGATTAGATGCATGAATGAAGAAGAAGTTTAGAAATTGGTAGAAGAAGTTCACGAGGGATTTTGTGGTACACATTATAGTGGGCATGTGTTGGCTCATAAAATTCTCATAATGGGTTATTTTTTGTTGAAAATGAAATCAGATTATATTAACTATGTCCAAAAATGTCATAAATATCAAATATATGCTAATGATATTAATGCTCCTCGAGCACCTTCACATGTGATGGTTTTCCTATGGTCTTTCTCAATATGGGGAATGGATGTGATTGGTCCAATAGAACCTAAAGCTTCTAATGGCCATCGATTAATTCTAATAGCAATTAATTATTTTACTAAATTGGTAGAGGCAACCTCTTATGCCAATGTAACAAAGAATGCAGTTCTAAAATTCACCAAACAAAATATCATATGTCTGCATAGTCTTCCTGAACGCATGATCACTAATAATGCAAAGAATTTCAGAAACAAGGACATGATAGAGATGTATGTAAAATTTAAAATTAAACATTATAACTCTTCCCCGTACCGCCCAAAGATGAATGGTGCAGTTGAAGTAGATAATAAGAATGTCAAGAAGATAATTCAAAAAATGGCAATAACATATAAAGATTGGCATGAAATGCTTCCTTATACTCTTCACAGGTATAGGACTACAATCAGAACTTCTATTGAGGCAACACCATTTTCTTTAGTATATGGCATGGAGGCAGTATTACTTATTGAGGTCGAGATTCCTTCTCTCGTGATTATTATGGAAGCCGAGCTTAATGATGCTGAATGGGTGCAAAGTCATTATAATCAGTTAAACTTTATTGAAGAAAAAAGATTGACAACCTTATGTCACGGTCAGTTATACCAGAAACGACTTATCAAGGCCCATACAAAGAAGATGAAGACAAGAGAATTCCAAGAAGAAGATTTGGTGCTAAAAAGATTATTTTTAGGCATCAAGATTCTCGAAGAAAATGGACTCCTAAATATGAAGGTCCATATGTCGTGAAGAAAGCATTCTCTCAATGGGCTCTCATTTTAACTAATATGGATGGAAAAGACTAGCCAAATCCGATGAATTCAAATGTTGTGAAGAGGTATTATGCCTAAAGTTGTAAGGAGGAAAAGAAAAGAAGATGCGAGAAACATAGGGAATATTTAAAGTCAATTTAGGCTTATGATCATTAGATTTATATGATTCATTGGCTTTCCTTAATAAAAGTTTGCCCTTTCTTGCACAAATTTACACCATTTGAAAATAAGTAACTACGAAAAGTGTTTATAAAACGACCATCATTAGACTTGATAAACTAACATTCCTGCCTAACCCATACTTTAAGGCATATATTTTCTTAAAAACTATTCTTGAAATATTTTAAAAAGGAATACAATGCTAAGGGATGGTTAAACTTCAACTAATATGTCTGCTAGGCTCAGAAAATAAACTTGGAATGAAAAGAACATGCATTAATGGATAAAAAAAATTTATTACTAATAGGATTCTTATAGGGGCATTAATGGATGAGGTTGTTCTATGATCCAGAGCTCTTGCTTGAACAGAACCTAAGAAGACACTTTGAAGATATTGTAACAAAGTTAAGTGCTAGATTTTTTTTCCAAGACTTAGGGATCATTGCAGTTCCGATGTTATATTTTTCTTTCAAAAGAAAGATTATTAATCGCCAAATAGATGAATTTAAGAGAAAATTAACATGGCATTTAGGTACAAGCAAACAAATATGGGATATAAATTTTTAGCATTTTTTTCCTCTCTCAAAGAAAAATAAATCCTCAAATTTCCAAATATGATCTGCATACAAAAACTACTTTTCAAGTAATCATAAAGTCAAGCTTTGAATTTCTCATTATTTTTCAAAGTTCCTAGTATCAAATATTAGGTGCATCTAAGATAAAGTCTTGCGTTCCTTTTCACTATCCAAAGGTTCCTATAGTTAAACTTTATGCACTTTTAGGGTCGAGCCTTAGGTTTTCTTTTTCTTTTTCGTTTTCTAAAAGTTCTTAGCATCAAGTATTATGAACTCCTAGGGTCAAGCCTTAGGTTCCTTTTTCTTTTTCTAAAAACATTTTCTAGAGTCAAGCTTTAAGTACTCCTAGGGTCAAACCTTAGGTTCAATTTTATTTTCCTTCTTTCCTTAAAAGTTTCTAGTTCCAAGCATTGGCTACTCTTGGGGTCAAACCTTAGATTCCATTTTCATTTTCTAAAAATTCTCTAATATCAAGCATTTGGTACTTTTGAGGTCAAGCTTTAAACACTCCTGAAGTCAAACTTAATATCACTTTTCATAGTTGATCATAAAACATCCTGGAATCAAGTCTCAAGTTTTATCTTTTCCTTTTTTACAATCAATAATAGATCATGGATGAGGTTGAGCCTTAGAAAATAATTAACTATTAACCTTTTGCGTGACTCTAATTAATTAAAGTATGCAAAGGGGGACAACTGTAGTAACTCATTTTTAATAAAGTAATTACAGCCAATCAAGTAAAATTATTAATAAATTATTAATATTTAATTAATTTGAGTATTCTTATTACAATAGATTCCAAGCACGAAAGACAAAAAATAATAAAAAAATATATTTTCAACACTCTTAATATATACATTCCAAAAACAAAATAAAAAATTGCAAGTAACAAGAAAAGTATGTATGTCATATTCTTTTTGCAAGTAGCAAGCATGCTCCTGCGAAAACATAAAAAAAAAAAAAAAAAAAAGAGAGAGAGAAATGTTAAGACTTAGAAAAATACAAACATAGAAAATAGATATATTTTCTCACTTTAAATAGAGGAGAATATAGAAAAAAAAGGACAAAAAAAAAAGAAAAGAAAGAAGAGAACAAAAAAAAAAGAAAAAAAAAGAAAGAGTGAAAATTGAGAGTATAAAATTTTAAAAGTTATTTTCAGGTGAGAAAAGTCTTGAAGAAAATTTGAACTTCATTAAGTGTAGAAAATGTACTTAATAAAATTCTTAGAAGACAAAGTAATTAACAACAAGAAAATCTGCCTTTTTTTAGCTGTCATAATTGTAATTACTATTTTTCAAACTTTATTTATTATTTTTTTCTGCAAATTTGAATATTGATTTATTGTACCTATTTTTATATACATGTCTAGATATGTGATTTTAGGCCAATATAGTCGGACAGTGACTTCGTTTTTTAGTATATGGTCATACACATACATGCGATATCTTAAATTAGCTGCAGCTATCACAAATACACATAACATCCAAAAAAATGATGATAATAAATATAGATAAAAATTTATGAAAAACACACAGAGAAATAGAAAATTCAAAAATAAAATAAACAAATAAAAAATGACAGCGAAAATTTACAATAATGGACAGAAGGAGAAAATTAAGAGAAATATATACTACAAAAAAGAGAAGAAAAAACATAAAAATAATAAATACAACAACAAAAAAATAATAAAATTTGGCACAAAAACATGGAGAAAAATTATAAAAAAAAAGAGAAACAAAAAAAAGGAAAATTAGAGAGAAAAGAGTAAAAATTAAGGGCAATTTTAGGACAGTTTCCTATAAGAGGAAATTGTATAAAAACTGAAATTTTATTTTGTCCGAGAAGTGTACTTGATAAAAATATTCCCGAAAAAAAAAGCAAAACAGCCAAGCAACAAAGTTCAATCATTTGTTCAGTGAGTAAAAGAATCACAATTAGATAACATGTCTAATAGCTTTTTTGGTAATTTAAGTATCATTTTTTCTTTTACTACAATTATAGTTATGAATTAATAACTTCAAAAAGCATAATCGGAAGGTGATCACATACATAGAGATGATGATTCATATAAATATGTATACAGCACAATCACAATTTTTTTTGCTCATGTTTTTTTTACATTAGTTTAAATACGGGATTTTATGTTTAAATAATCACAAATTTAATATAACAAAATCACATACAAAAGCAATCACTAAAAAAATAAAACAAAAAAAGGGAGATAAAATTTCACACATAAAAAAAGAATTAATATATGATTCATGTTCCTAAATATTTTTTTATTTTTTAGGATAAATTAAATAATAACAATAACAATTATCAAAAACAAAAAAGATATAACAAAATAGTATTATTAATTTCACCAAAAACAAAAAAAAAATGAATAATAAAATTTGATTAAAAAAATTTAAATTTTTTTAGTAAAGTACATTGAATCCAAGAACTTAGAAAATAACAATATGTAAAAAGTTAAAAAAAAACTAATAGATATAAAAATGAACTAAAAATAAATAAAGATCTAAAAATTTTTACCTTAAAACGTGATTGAAGAATCATATATTAGAATACCTGGAATGCATATTGTAGCCATGAGATTAAATTAATACGAGCAAAAAAAATAATGAAGAGATGAATAGTGGCTTTTTCCTGTGAGAGTTTTTAAAGAAGAAGATGGCAAGGAAAAAAATGGCACAAATGAAATGAAAGCCTTAAAAAGGGGTATTTATATCATGTGGGTTTGAACACTCGAATTTTGAGGCTCGGAAGGCTAATTTCCTCAGACTAGGCCGGACCGGGGGACAACGGTAAAAGTCCACCGAAAGTATGTCTTCATGGTGCTTGAAATGTCCGGTGCGACGCAAGGATCATGGATATGGTCTCGGAATAATTTTTGGAGGCCCGTGGCTCCCGGAAAGTCAGTTTTAGCAGAAGTAGCGCGAGTCGCGGTGGGCCAGGACAGCGGCCCGACCGCCGTGACACCGGCGGCTCGGCCGCTGTTCACGGCAGCCCAGCCGCCGTTGCCGGCGGCCCGGCCGCCGTGCAGCCCGATTTTGCCTATAAATAGGCTTCAGATTTTCAAAAAAGGGAGACTTTTGGACTTCCTACGCCCAGATGCTGACGAAATTTTTATGCTTAAGAATTTCTAATATTGTGTTGTAGAAAGCAAGAATCATACTCAAAAGTGTAAGGAAACAAGATCTGGAACTTAGAAGTGGAAAAATTCTAATCAAGGTAATATCATAATTCATCTTTGGTCAATTCGAGCATATCATAAGCATTCTAATCTTCTTCTTAATTTCTTCTCAGTCAAAGACCTAATCTTTTTAGGTCTGAGGGCCTAATGGACTAATCAATCACCCTTTCGGCATTAAGCCGTCAACTTTTTTTTTTTGCACGGAGCCTAAATTGCATCTCTTTGGTACTAAGTACCTAAACGGCACTATTAAAATGAACTTTTGGCATGAAGCCTAAATCGAACTCTTTTGGTACTAAGTACCCGAAATTATACAATTTTTGCACTAAGTGCTAAAACTCACAACTCTGGCAAAATGCCTGAAAAATGCACGAAGCATACACACACACGCATGAAGCATAATTTTTATCGCCTTTAAATAGGCTTTTCCGAACTACATGGGCTTTGATCTCCCATTCAAACGGGAGTATGTAGGCATATTTGGGATTCATCCCAAATAGCAAGTCCACAACTTACCAACAATTAGTCCTTTTTTCTTTTTTTCTTCATCCTTTTTATATTTACTTCTTTTTATTGTCAAGTTAGTCAAATGCATGACATAGTCCCCGAATCCTCCTTGGGTTCGCAGACTAGAAACCTTTACATTGGACAAGTTATTGGAGTCAAACAAGGATTTTCTTAGTTTTTCCCTTCGAACAAAATAAACTGAGTGGCGACTCCCGACAACGAGTGAACTTTCGGCCGGATCCTTTTCGGGCGAAAAACCGAGGTTCACAATTTGGCGACTCCACTGGGGAACATAAAAATGATTTATGTGATCCTAGTGGACTACTATTGTTTATTTGACTAACTGGCCCTTCTTTAGGGTATTTTTATTTATTTTGGCAGGGTACCTTAGCATTGGTTGTCTTTTCTTTAAAGACATTAGTACTGAAAATTGAAAAAAATATATCTTCCTGGGGACCATAAAAAAATAATAATAAATAAAATAATGGCTATATATTACAAAAAAAAAATGATAATAATAATGATTTATGGAATTATAGTAGACTGTTATTATTATTCGTTTAACTGATTTGCCCTTCTTTAGGGTATTTTTATTCATTTTGCAGGGTACCCTAGCATTATATATCCTTTCTTTAAGAATGTTGGATTGAAAGTTGACAAAAGGAATCTTTTTCCTTTAATGGTCCCTTATTTGATAAATTGTGCATTTGTTTTGTCATTCAGAGAATCTTTTTCTCTTGCATATATGGGGGAATCCTTTTCCTCCATTGCATAAAAAATTATTTTCAAATGAATTTCTTCTCTTTCTGTTCAAAGTTCTGAGTCTGGATAGCAAGTAGTGCTGACCGGCAGGTCTCCTTGATTATGCCGGCGGACAGCCAAAGCGTCATCCCTGTTGTCGCAAACCATTCCAATCCTTTTGGAGTGGCCTATGAGTAATCGTACTGTTGGACCCACGCGAAACTCCTTGTTTCACATGTGGTTAGGTATATCTTACTCAAGACTCAAGGGTCCCTATGATAAGCCGATTCTCTATTTTCACATAACAATAGAACCTTCCCTTAGGTTGTATGTACCCAATGATAGTGCTGCATTCCATTAAAATGAATTGTGATGTGATGAGGTGCATTCATGCAACATAACAACAATGTTTTGGGAGAAATTTTTGATGTACATAAGTGGACCAAGAGTTTTCCTATCCTACACACCACCCTGATCTCTTGCCCTTAACCTTTGCAGGTACCCACTGTCCGTGTGCCTTCACCTACACCAGACACACCAATACCAACTGTGCTATCCCCTACAAATTCTACAACCCCAACTTCACCAACTGCTCCAATTACTGAAATGGCCACAATTGAACAGATTAAGGCTTTGCTGGATGGTCAGGTTAAGGAAATTGAAGCTAGAATGCAAGAAAAAATTGATGAAGCTTTAGCCGCCCAAAGGGTAGCCATCCTGGCTGAATTAGAAGGAGCACCAAAGACAGTCCCTATTCCTGGAAATTTGGGGAAGGAACCCATTGTGGGACAAACTAGTACCCCCGTGACTGCTCAGATTAATACCCTTGTCATCAATTTGGAGGATCCACCCTCCAAGAATGAAACAGATGAACTGAAAAGGAAACTTGAATTGCTTGAGAGGTCAATCACTGCCATGAAAACTCACAAAGAGGTGGTAGACATGGATTCCTTATCCTTGTTTCCCCAAGCTAGATTGCCTCCAAAATTCAAGATGCCTGGGATGGACAGATTTGATGGGACCACTTGCCCTAAAACTCACCTGAAAATGTATGTGGGAGCCTTAAGTCCTTGGGGTTTAAATGATGAACTCTTTGCTCAACTCTTCCAACAATCCCTGACTGGGGCTGCCCTTAAATGGTTTGTGAGTCTAGACCGTTCCAAGATTAAGACATGGGAAGACATCTGCAATGCATTTAACTCTCAGTACTACTATAATATTGAGGTGGATGTCACCAGAAGGGAACTTGAGACTACCAAGAAGAACAACAATGAACCCTTCTCCTCGTTCCTTACGAGGTGGAGGGCAAAAGCCGCCCAGATGATCAATCGCCCTTCAGAACAAGAGCAGATTGATATCATAATCAGGAATTTAAGACCTACATATCAGGCTCAACTGCAAACCCAATATCTACCTACTTTCAAATCGCTCATTGCGACTGCAACCAAGGTAGAAGATTTGATACAGTTGGGTAAAATAGTGGATGAGGGGGCTGCTTCGAAATATAAGAAACAAAGCCAAACTCCTTCCTCAAGCAAGGTCAATCAAGTGGCCAATATTGCCCCTGCGAATCCTTTACGTGTGGGCAATCTTGGGCCAAGAAATCAGCCGAGAAGGCAATATACTGACCTTGGAGTGCCCCTTCATTTGGTATTTAAAAAGGCTGTGGAAGGGAAATATTTGAAGCCTTTGGACCCAAGACCTCCTCCAAACCCATTACCTTCCAGTTATAAAGTCAATGAATATTGTGAATACCATCAAGGGAATGGGCATAAAACAGATGTTTGCTGGACACTGAAAAACCGCATCCAGGATCTGGTGGATAGTGGTGACATCATTCCTCTCAGGAGGCAACCAAACATTAACACTAATCCTTTGCCCAATCACTCCATCCATGCCATTACTGTGGAAGAAGAGCTGTTTGATCCTTTCGAACTTCTCTCAGGAATGAATGAAGTGTGTGTGTTAGATTTGAACGACCTTGCTGAAGAGGTCAGTGCTCTGACAAGAAGTGGAAGACAATATCAGCCACTTGACTTGGGAAAAACCCCTACAACCTCAAATCACCCCCATAAGAAAACACCAGAGCCAAAAGAAGACCCTGTCCTCACTCAGCTTAAGCAAACTCAAGCTAAGGTGTCAATTTGGGAGCTCCTTGCTTCCTCATTCCCACACCGCCAGGCTCTCAGCGAAGCTTTGAGTCAACTTGATACACCTGTGGACACAAGCCCAGAAGCTTTGGTGGCCACTTTGACCCAATCAACCAAGGCATTAAGTATCAGGTTTTCTGATGTGGATTTACCAGAAGACGGTAAGAAACACAATGATGCTCTATACATCACCATACAGACTGGGGGAAAGACTGTGCCCATGGTTCTCATTGATAATGGGTCAGCCTTAAATGTGTGTCCCTTGAAAGTAGCAAGCTGTCTGGGGTTGGAGGCTACAGATCTTACACCTTATGATCAGATTGTGAGAGCATATGATAACACTCGAAGAGAAATTTTGGGTGTTGCCACTCTAGAAATTGCTATTGGGCCGGTGAAAATGGGAGTACCATTCCAGGTCATTGATGTACCTGTGAGCTTTAATCTCCTCCTTGGAAGGCCGTGGATTCATCAGATTAATGCTGTACCTTCTTCACTACACCAAAAACTTAAATTCCCTTTTGAAGGAAAAATCATCACTATCAAAGGGGACACCTGCGAAATCAATAGGAAAACCATGGATCAGTCTCTCCTTGAGGTTGTTCCTGGTGAAACCGCCATGAACTTGACTGGGTTTCATTACGACACAGTTCAATGCATAGAAGGTGAAAAACCCAAAGGGCCATTTGTCTCATATGACTTTGGGGAGGTCCAAATCAACTGCCTAGTGGGAATGATGCTGAGGGTAGGTCTATTGCCCGGGATGGAAATGATGAAGTCTGGGAGAAAAATACCCGTGGTACGGCCATGGGAAGAGCCTGAGAATAAGGGAACTTTTGGCTTGGGGTACAAACCTACAGACGAGGAAATAGAAGAGTTTGAGCGTGGAAGGAAGAAAAAGGGAAATTGGGGGGCAAGAAGCCTCAAAATGTGCCCTTACTTTAGAACTCTGAATGGTCACTTTTGCAAACCTGGAAAGGCAGTTCATCACCGTGGTTTTCAGGAACCATTCTATTCTCCTATGACCGGAAAGAAGCTACCGGGTTTTGAAATGTTTGCTGATGTTGTAGCCATGAAAGAAGAAGAGCCAGAACCTGAAACTGACCCCCAAATGGAAGATTTCATGCGGCCTAGTCTCTTTGATGAGGTTGCTATGATAACCAATTTTGAAGACAATAGGGATTTCACAAAGCTGATCAAGACCACGGATGGATCGCTGAGAAACTGGTACGCCGAGGAGGGACAAGCTGCTGAGATTAAACCTAGTCCTGTGTCACATCCTGAACTTGAGTCTTGTACCGAGTCTTGTACTAATTCTGAGTCAAAAACCAAGTCAGAGTCTAATTCTGAGTCTTCTGTAGTTTCAGATTTAGGGAACCCTAATGTCAAATCTAATGTAATCTTGGAGAATGACTCCACCATTATCAATGAAATTGTTCGGATTCTTGGTTACCCTGTGTCTTTTGCTTTCCAAGTATTATCTAGCAAAAATGAAATAAATGAAATAAAAGAAATAAATGAAAAGATAATAATTGGCAAAGAAAATGAACATACATACATTGCATATGATTGTGTGAATAAGGAACAGGTTCTTGAGTGCATCAGAAAGTATGCCGACTGCTTCATGTGGAAGACAAGTGATGTCACGGGAATAGACCCAACCATAGCAGTTCACAAGATTCCGCTATACCCCGATGCGAAGCCGGTTAAGCAGAAATTGAGAAGAATGAAGCCAGAATGGTCTTTGAAAATTAAAGAGGAGGTTGCCAAGCAACTGGACAATAAGTTCATAGAACCAATTGCCTACCCTTCATGGTTAGCAAACATCGTGCCAGTCCCGAAGAAAGACGGAAAGGTCAGGATGTGTGTTGACTACAGAGATTTGAATAAGGCCTGTCCCAAGGACGATTTTCCACTACCACACATCGATTTGCTGATAGACAGGATGGCTGGGCATGTGATGGTTTCCATGACTGACCTCGCGGTTGGGTACAATCATATCCTAGTGCACCCACCAGACAAAGAAAAGACAGCTTTCATCACAGAATAGGGCACTTTCTGCTACAGGGTTATGCCTTTTGGATTGATAAATGCAGGGGCTACCTACCAAAGGATGGCGACAACAGTCTTTCATGACATGATTCACAAAGAAGTAGAAGTGTATGTCGATGATATGATTGTCAAGTCAAAATCTCCAGAAGAACACGTTGAAGCACTTGAGAAGTTCTTCCTTAGACTTCGCAAGTACAATTTGAAGCTTAATCCTGCAAAATGCCTCTTTGGTGCGACATCGGGCTTATTTTTGGGATATCTGGTCAGCAAAAAAGGAATAGAAGTTGATCCAGCAAAGTCAAAGGCTATTCTGAAAATGCCTCCACCAAGAACAGAGAAAGAGGTTCGAGGCTTGCTAGGTAGATTACAGTATATCAGTCGATTCATATCACAGTTGGCTGAGACTTGTGGTCCTATCTTTAAGCTACTAAGGAAAGGTGCTTCGCAAGAATGGAATGAAGACTGTCAGAAGGCCTTCGACAAGATCAAAGAATACTTGTTAAGTCCGCCAATTCTACAACCTCCCAGAATGGGAAAACCTCTGCTCTTGTATTTGTCTGTAACAGATGAAGCCATGGGGGCAATGCTAGCTCAAGAGGCTGAAGATACAAAGGTGGAAAATGCAATTTACTACCTCAGCAAAAGGATGCTGGACTATGACTTAAAGTATAACAGGATTGAGAAATTGTGTTTAGCATTGTATTGGGCTTGCACGAAGTTACAACACTACTTGTCTTCTTACACTACTTATGTCATTGCAGAACAGAGTCCCTTGAAATTCCTTATGGAGAGGCCTATTTTGGACAGCAAAATGGCTAAGTGGGTGTCAACATTGGCAGCCTTTGACTTGAAATTTGTTCAAAGGAAAGCTGTGAAAGGCGGGGCAATAGCTGACCAATTAGCAGAATTACCTATAAAAGACGAGATGCGAGAAATGGGTTTCCCTGACGAAGACCTCTTGAATGTGGAAGGAAGTGTTTGGGAGATGTATTTTGATGGAGCATCCAATTATCATGGAAACAGAATTGGAATTGTGTTCAAAACTCCTTGTGGAGAATACATTCCATTCGCAGTTAAACTTGACTTTAGCTGCACAAACAACGAAGCAGAATATGAAGCTTGCATTAATGGGCTTGAAGCCGCCCTGAAATTGGGGATTAAGGACCTAAAGGTCTATGGTGATTCTATTTTAATAGTATCACAAGCTTTAAGGAAATGGAAGATAAGAGAAGAGCGTTTGGTTCCTTACCTACAACGCCTTGATCATTTGGCACAACAGTTCAATGATCTGTCCTTCGAATATCTCCCAAGAGCAAAGAATCAGTTTGCTGATGCCTTGGCTACTTTAGCTTCCATGATCAATATCAGGGAGGGGAAAGTCATTCGTCCATTGAAAGTTCAGCTTCAAAAGCAACCCGCCCATGTAATGCACTTGGCCGATGGTAAACCATGGTTTTGGGATATCAAGACCTATCTCAAGGATGGAAATTATCCGGAGGGATCATCAAAGGTTGATCAGAGGGCAATAAGGCAGCTTGCCACAGGTTACATTCTTAATGGAGATATCCTCTACAAAAGAAGTTGGAATGGAATGCACCTAAGGTGTGTAAATGAAGCAGAGGCTAAGCAGATAATGGAAATGGTACATGGTGGCGAATCAGGACCACACATGTATGGGATCGCCTTGGCTCGAAAAATTGCCAATCTAGGATATTATTGGTCCACCATGAATGCAGACTGCGTGGCATTTGTGCAAGGATGTCATCAATGCCAAATATTTGCTAAGCTGCAGAAGCAACCTCCCGTTGCCCTGAACCCGATCACTTCTCCATGGCCCTTCGCTACTTGGGGAATAGATATAATTGGAAAAATACATCCAAAAGCATCAAATGGACATCAGTTTATCTTGGTAGCAGTGGATTACTTCACAAAATGGGTTGAAGCAGCTTCCTATGCAGAATTAAACGCCAAAAAGGCAGCACAGTTTGTCCGAACCAACATCCTTTGTCGGTACGGAACGCCGTTTGAAATTATCACCGATAATGGAACTCATTTCCAAGCAGAATTTGCTAAGCTCTTGAAGGATAAGAATGTCCAGCATCATAAGTCCTCTCCTTATAGACCCCAAACAAATGGAGATGTAGAAGCAGCGAACAAGTCTATAAAGGTGATCATACAAAAAATGATCAAGGAACATAGGCGTTGGCATGAGAAGTTGCCATTGGCCTTGTGGGGATATAGAACATCAGTTAGAACTCCTACTGGGGCAACCCCGTATTCACTGGTATACGGAATGGAAGCAGTACTCCCCATTGAACTGGAAGTTCAATCGGCGAGGATAATTCAAGAAAGTCAGATAAATGAAGCTGAATGGATCAGCAATTATCATCATCAGTTGTTGAGTTTGGATGAAAAAAGACTTCAAGCTCTACATCAGATTCAAGGGTATCAGAGGCGAATGGCCAGAAATTTCAACAAAAAGGTCAAAGATCGAAAGTTGGAAGAAGGTTGTTTGGTTTTGAAGGAGATCAGAACACCTGTTACAGATCCTCGTGGGAAGTTTCGTCCTCATTGGGCGGGATCCTACATTTTGAAGAAAATACTTTCCGGCGGAGCCGTCATCTTGTCTGATTTGGATGGTCTGGAGTTCACAAACCCATGCAATCTGGATCAACTGAAGAAATATTATGTATGATCATGCATTCCAAAATGAACTACATTAGACTTGATTCTCGCAAACTAATTCGAGATATGTAGGCAGCTCTCCTTGAGCACGGTCTAAATTTTAATAAAAATCATTCATTCATCTTTCTTTTGCCAAGAAAAAAAACAACAACAAAACAACAAAAAACAAAAAAATAAAAACAAAACAAAAAAAATCCCGCTAAGCCGAAAACCCACAAAGGGCGGCTTAGGCAATAGTGGGGCCCGCTAAGCTGAAAACCCGCAAAGGGCGGCTTAGGCAAGAATGGGTAAGAGCTCGCTAAGTTGAAAATCTGAAAGGACGGCTTAGGCAAAAATAAGAGCAAATAAATAAAGTAGATAATGCTTGGAAAGCAAACAAAAGGGTCATTCATTAAGAATCATTCATTACAAAAAGAGAATCATCTGTTACAAAAAGAGTCATTCAGCCTATAAAATACAAAAAGGTCAAGTCATATTCCCCAAAAAACCAAAAAGGTAAAAACAACCCAAAAACAGAAAAGACAATGGAGTCACCCTGGGATCTAAATCCTACGCCTCCTACAGGGGGCAGAGTCTTCGGCGTCTTCCTTAGTCCCGGAACTCTCCGCAATATCTACCTTTTCCTCACTAAGAGGAACCACCTCCTCTCCCTCCAACTCCTGCAGCAATGCACACCTCCTCGGTTTCTCAACGGGCCAAACCTCAGCTATAAACCAGGTCTTGTACTCTGGAGTGGGCTGAACGAGGGAAGGCTCTGCACAAGGCCTGATCATCCGATGGTCTCTGACCCAAGTCTGTAGAACAGCCCGAGTAACCCCGGGGGTAATAGCAGAAGCAATGGTAAGCCCGACAGGAAGGGGAACTCTCTGATCAATACCCATCTGCCTGAGGACGCGGGAAGCACTGTACCAAGTACTGTGAGTGAACCCAAGCAGGTAGACATGGTTGTGCATGGCATTTGCCTCCATGAATTGAGGAATCCTATACCAAGGGACGAACCATAATAATTCTTCCGGTCCAAGTTCAAACAGCCAAACAGTCCATTCGGCCATAGAGGGAAAAGAAATCTGAATTTTCCTGGTGCGGTACTGCGAAGGGTTGTAGGTCAAAGTCTGGGGGGCTGCAACCACTCGAAGATGATCTCTCAGCCAAACCTGAAAAAAATAGATCCTTTCTATTTTACAAAGGAAAAGAGAGATGATGGAATAAGCAAAAAAGAAACAAAAGGTATAAATTACCTGAAGGATGACCGGGGTGACGGTCCAACGTTCAAATCCAAGTGCACATCTGTTGAGACTCTGAATAGTCTCAGCCAGGATCATGCCCCCGATACAGTTGAGCTCTTCCATTTGCCTAACCATTGGGCAAAGTTTCAAATCTCCAAAGGCGGGGTCACGGTTGAAGAGGAACCCAGCTAACAGACAAAAGACGAAGGCTCGCATTCTATGCCTCAATTGAATATCGTCTTCAAAATCGGCGGTCAAGAATTCATCAATTAGGGGAAGCAGCATCGCCTTATCCCCATCTACAATCATAGCTTGGGCTTGGGGTTTTGTGAAGCTAAAAAGCCTCTGAAAAGATCCCACATAGCTGATTTGGACCTCATGCCTCACAAGAGGGGCATTTGGGTCGCACCCAATGATCGAGCAGAACTCCTCAAAAAGAGGACACATTTCCTCCATCCGAGCCCCAAATCTGAAAACATGGGCTTGGGGATCCCAAAACCTGATGCAAGAGTGCAAGAAATCCCAGTCTACAGCTACACCTCTGAGGGTGGCGACAGCTTTCAACCCGTACCTCCCCATGTTGATCCTTTCAACATTGTGGAGACTTTTGGTCCAATTATGCATCACGTGATTAAAAAGGGGATTCATTGTTATTTGAAAAAAAATAATAAGATCTTGCAGTAAGAGGATTGCTTTCTGGCCCACAGATGTAAGACAACCTTGAGTTTTATACTGGATTGGCCCGGGCAGCGGCTCAGCCGCCGAGAGCGGCGGCTCGGCCACCACTTCAGGCGGTTCGGCCGCCGCCGACCGTCCTGATTCCTCTTTTTTGATGTTTTGTAAAATTCTCGTGTTTTGGCCCTGTTTAGGCCCTGTTATGTGCTATTTTTTGGGATTGTGTCAGGGATTTATTTTTAAAAGAGATTTCTAAAAAGAAAAAAAAGCATCATGCATACATATGTGCTGTTAATACTAATAAATAAGTGCAGGTTTACAGATAAGTTCAGATAACAGCTGAAAAACATGAAAGGTACAAAATACAGAAGGGGCATAGTTCAAATACAACAAGCATAGTTCAAGACGAGTATGAAAAAAAATCAGTGCCGAACTCTTCGTCTTTGCAGCCTGCTCTGCCTCTCGTAAGCAGCCTCAGTCCAAGCACCAGACAGTTCATCCGAGAAAGCAGTAATCAGTGCCGCCATTTCCGTGATCAGGCCCTCTGGTACCTGTAAAAGAGACAAAATCACAATCAATCTCAAGAGAATTTTATGAATCCTTTTCATGAAAAGTTCTATGAGAATATACCTGAGTGACATGAGCAAAGCTCCGATATAATGTACCCTCAGCACTAATTGGTCGGGTCAACCAACCACCAGGTGCATGATAACGAGCAGCATAAGGCAGCCTCAAGTCAGCTAAAATAGGGTCAAATTGGCCGGTAGCTGTAAGGACGGATGCGGGAGGCCTCAAATGAGATGGGCTGCTGCTTCCTCCAGTGTGTGATGGTCCGGCCCTGAAAGCGGAAGCCTCAGCCCTAGAGGAAGAGGGTCTGTCAGCTCGTCGGTCGGGAGAGGGATGGTCTCTCGGAGTGCTAGAAGTGGGAGCTGAAGAGTGGGAAGACCGATAAGGGGGTACAGAGTCAAATCGTGCCCCAATGCGTGGCATCAGTCGATGAAGACAGTAGAAGTCATAATCATCCTCATCCGGGGCATAAGCCGACTCGAAAGGGTCGCCCTCATACTGGGACACAGTAACAGGCAGAAGTGTTGAAGATAGCATATCATCAGGGGGATCCACGGGAACTGCACAGAAACCGACAATCTGGAAAGTCACCCTCTCAGCGAGATAATACCGTCGAAACTCTGGATGGGGAAGTATGAATCGTCGTCGAGTCAGAAACTCTGATCGCTGAAAGCTGTAATCTTGAGCTATCCACTCTGCCAGTCGGCTAGACATCACTTTAGATGCAACCTGTAAAAAATTTGCTATATTAGTGAATCATTTTCTCTAATATAATAATAAAAAAAAAGATGACGATAAAGCATTTACTGAGTCCATTGGGCAGCTGTCGAAGAACGATCTCAGCCCTCTGATGGGAAGTTTCCTCTTTGGTACTTCTACCCTCTCTCTATACCACCTCCAAGAAATGGGGGAAAGAGGATCTGCGGGGGCAGGTATCTCACGAAGAAAAGGGGCAATGTCAGGAAAGTACTCGTAAGCCCAAGTCTGGAAAAAAAAAAAGAAGAAGAAAGAGAAGGCATCAGAGTTGGTGTATGTCAACATATATAAAGATAGGGGAAATGTTCTTTACATTACCTCCTAGAAGTAATACAAGCCACACGGAGCAATACGGGTATAGCAGAGGTCTGACATGTCGTCATACAACCTACACAACATCATGCTAGCCCAATCGTACGTATGAAGCCGTGTCAGGTCAAGTAGGCTCTTCAGCACATTGAGACTCACTGCATCTTTCCTGTTTGATAAGAAAGAGCTAGCAAACAGGAGAAGCAAGGTAAACCTGGCCGCCTGGTCAGCAGTAAGGTTGCCTGTCTCGTAACTAGTGTAGATACCTGGCGCTTGCTCCACAAGCCACCTCCGCTATCGAGGATAGTCAACCCCGATCAAAGTAATCATGTCGGCTGAAGAAATGTCCTGCCGCCAGTCATCATAGGACTCCACCATCTCAACGCCAAAGGAAATCCCAGAAATGATGGAAAAGTCAGTAGGCGTCATTGTCATCTCCCCCCAAGAAAAATGGAAAGTGTCAGTAGTAGGCCACCAGCGCTCGGTTAAAGCACAGATCAAATCCTGGTGGATATCTCTGCCCACATCTATAGCCCTCAAATGGTGGAGGAAAGTAGGTCTGATAAGATCCCCCACTGGGTGCCCGGCATCAAAGATGTAAGCTGGAATAGTGACCATCGGACGCTCAGCTATAGATATCTTGATCGTAGAGTCCTAAAAAATTACTGATGGCAGAACATAATGAAGCCTAGTACTAATCCTAATTCATTACTAGTACATGTAAAGGAAAGGTTCCTAAAATTTATTTCTAAGTTCCTTACTGGAAATAAATAAAATTCCTAAGCATGCATACTAGATGGACAAACGGGAGAGTACTCACCTCGTAGCAGCCGGTCCGAGAACTGTGCTTCTCCTCCTCAAGTAAAAGATTGCAGGGAGGGAGTGGGATTTCGAAGTCTTCAAAGCCGGTGAAATCCATCATCGAAAGAAAATTTGAAAGAAGTGAAAGAAGAAGAATGAATGAAAGCAAATGAAAATTGAATGAAATGAGCCTATTTATAGAAAAAACTAAAAACGCGGGTCTTTTTGCACCTCGCTCAAAATTCGCTCTTCAGAAGACCACTGAGTTCCATAAATCATTTTTATGGACCCCAGTGGGGGGCAATTGTGAACACTTGAATTTTGAGGCTCGGAAGGCCAATTTTCTCAGACCAGGCCGGACCGGGGGACAACGGTAAAAGTCCACCGAAAGTATGTCTTCATGGTGCTTGAAATGTCCGGTGCGACGCAAGGATCATGGATATGGTCTCGGAATAATTTTTGGAGGCCCGTGGCTCCCGGAAAGTCAGTTTTAGCAGAAGTAACGCGAGTCACGGTGGGCCAGGACAGCGGCCCGGCCGCTGTGATTCCGGCGGCCAGCCGCCGCCCACGGCGGTCCGGCCGCTGTGCAGCCCGATTTTGCCTATAAATAGGCTTCAGATTTTCAAAAAAGGGAGACTTTTGGACTTCCTACGCCCAGATGCTGACGAAATTTTTATGCTTAAGAATTTCTAATATTGTGTTGTAGAAAGCAAGAATCATACTCAAAAGTGTAAGGAAACAAGATCTGGAACTTATAAGTGGAAAAATTCTAATCAAGGTAATATCATAATTCATCTTTGGTCAATTCGAGCATATCATAAGCATTCTAATCTTCTTCTTAATTTCTTCTCGGTCAAAGACCTAATCTTTTTAGGTCTGAGGGCCTAATGGACTAATCAATCACCCTTTCAGCATTAAGCCGTAAATAAAACCAACCTTTTTTTTTTGCACGGAGCCTAAATTGCATCTCTTTGGCACTAAGTACCTAAACGGCACTATTAAAATGAACTTTTGGCATGAAGCCTAAATCGAACTCTTTTGGTACTAAGTACCCGAAATTATACAATTTTTGCACTAAGTGCTAAAACTCACAACTCTGGCAAAATGCCTGAAAAATGCACGAAGCATACACACACACACGCATGAAGCATAATTTTTATCGCCTTTAAATAGGCTTTTCCGAACTACATGGGCTTTGATCTCCCATTCAAACGGGAGTATGTAGGCATATTTGGGATTCATCCCAAATAGCAAGTCCACAACTTACCAACAATCAGTCCTTTTTTCTTTTTTTCTTCATCCTTTTTATATTTACTTCTTTTTATTGTCAAGTTAGTCAAATGCATGACATAGTCCCCGAATCCTCCTTGGGTTCGCAGACTAGAAACCTTTACATTGGACAAGTTATTGGAGTCAAACAAGGGTTTTCTTAGTTTTTCCCTTCGAACAAAATAAACTGAGTGGCGACTCCCGACAACGAGTGAACTTTCGCCCGGATCCTTTTCGGGCGGAAAACCGAGGTTCACAGTGGGATTTAGGGTTAAACATTTACCTCAAAACAGTGGAGTTTTAGTATATTTTTTTTTCCAAAGTGGTTTTCTTTTTGTTAATTTAAAAATAACTCAATATCAGCTACTAAAAAAAAAACTTCGGCTTTTTATTGAAGTAGAAATGTCATGGGCCAGCCCATGACATCACCTCATTTATTTTATTTTTCAATATTTTCCTTTACCTACTGTAGTTATCTAGTTATTTGACATTCTTTGGAGTAAAAAAAATGAAATCAAGACCATAATTAAAATAATTATTCTATCAAAATTTTTAAATAATACGATAACTAACAATATAAACTAAAAAGAAATAAAAATAGTAAGACCATTAGCCACTACTGTGTTATTCCTTTCTTGCTTAATTTTTTTTACTTGTTCACTTATATGAGTATAATATAAATATTAAGGTTAAGTTTAAAATTATATTAAGATTAAATGGTAGAAATTATTTAAAATTTAAATCTAGAAAAAAAATAAATATATACATATGAAATATGATAAATTAAATAAACCCAATAATTACATCCAGGTAGTGGATATGGTTATTAAAAATAGCATAAAAATAAACTGGCACATTAAAAATAAATTCATGAATATATATATATATATATATATCTAGAGAGTGGACATAATTATAGAAAGTGTTAACGAATAAAATAATAGTGAACATAAAAAAATAGTTATTCATGATAGTGAATAAGTCTAATTATATTTAGGAGGAGGATATAGCAATAATAATAATAATGATGATAATGCTGATGATAATAATAATAACAACAACAACAATAATAATTTTAAAAAAATTGAAATCTAATAAATATATCGAACTACGAGGACTTTGATTCCGCCAAATGTATACGTAGGCATTTAAAATCAAGTTTCGAATTCAAATCCATCTTAATAAAAAATATTTTTTTTCAAAAAAATATATAACAATAAATATATATTAATTAACGAATAGCAATACAAAAGACAAAAATATTTAATAAAAATATAAATTAGAATAATTATGTCTAAGGAATGGGCATAATTTAAAAAAAATAAAAATCATAAATTTAGTAAATGTTAAGCTATAAAATCTTATGTATTCAGGTAGTGAATACATAGATTAAATCATAAACAGATAAATAAAATATGTACCCACGAGGATAATAAAATTATTAAAAATAATAAAGATAAAATAAAATAAATAAATATTTTGTATCCAGATAGTGGATCCAAAAAAAATCAATATATAAGAATAATTAAATAAAATAAACACAATTTGAATTTATATTCAGGCAGTGAATATAATTTCTCTTAACAATAATAAATAATAAAATATCACAATAATTATAGTACCAATTTTGGGCTTTATAGGGTGTTTTTTGTTCCTTATATGTAATCAACCCCCCGAACTTTATCTCTAAAAAAGCAGACCACTTCTAGGTATCCAACCAAATCTTATAATTGAATGGTGATAACTCCTAACATACACAAAAAAGAAATATAAAACCAAACATAAGCCGACAAAAAAATCAAAGTTATAATCCGCCAACTCCCCCGTTGTCCCATGTGTGATAGTAAGTGCCTTATTTGTTTTGCTTATATAATTTAATTTATTTTACTTTAGAACAATTGTAAGGGACACGTTTTCACCTTTTGATGGGTATCCTAATTTATTTATTTTCATTGATTTTTTGGATAATTTTAAGGGCATGTTTTCATCTTATATAGATGTCCATTTTGTTTGGTTGTTTAATTTATAATATAATGGATGATTATTTATTTTAATTGCATGTAATGTGAATATCATAATAATTTAAGAATTTAATAATATTTATACCTGGAAAGGAGGCCAGTTCCAATGAACTGAGCATTATGGAGGTGTTAGGCCATTCTCACCTTCACCATACGTACCCAACTTTTCGAACCCAGTAGGGAGTTGGAGATTCCTTAAAAATGGAGTCATCCACCCCTTTCTATCTTCCCAGCCCATCCGATTGGCAAGTCCAATTCTTCGGGCTTAGAACCGTGTTCTCTAAGGCCCAAAGCCTAGAAGTGCTGAAGTAGCAAGAACTATTCCACCAAGAGTGGGGGAAAAAATCTCCGCTCACAATGGCGACTCCACTAGAGATAAGAGAAGTTGATTCCTTTAGTATTTATATTATTTTATTCTTTAATATTATGATATTATTCATTACATCATTTTATATTTGGATTGTGTTCATGAGTTAGGATGCCCTTTGTAATCCAAGTTATGTGTATGTAAGTGATATACCATACTTTCATTCAAGGTATGAAGATTGGGTATTGCATAACCACTCATAGCCTTATACATTTTGGTATATATTTGCTATAGGAACCTAAGCTTTTCAACCCAAAGACTAAAACCCATGTAGTTGGCCTAGTAACTTTCCTTAAGTTTACCCTAATTGTTTATTGTTTGGCTATGGTTAACATGTTTTGGCCCAAGTCAAGGCCCATTTGGTTTGCCTTTTTCCTAATATGGCTTAATTATGGTGTACGCCCAAAATTATTTTTTGGCCCAAAATTCTTTTAAGCCCAAATTCAAAATCTTTTTCAAAGTTTTTCAAAATGGGCCTAAAACCCTTTTTCAACAAAGATGAGTCAAAAAAATTATTTTATACCTTATGGCCCAAACATGAAGCTTAAAATTAATAAACTATTTTGTAATTGGTTTTATTTGCTAGAGGTGGGTCCAAAACCAATTTTCAAATTATGGCCTAAAAATTACTTTTGTAGCTTTCAATGAGCGTTCAATTAATTACGTCAATTATGAAATATTAAAATCAATTGTGGGCCTAATTTACTGCAAGACTTATTAGTCATAGGCTTGTTTGTGGCATAAATCATTAGTTGCCTTTCTAAATGAGAAGTCTACTTATAATAAGCCTATATAATTTAGTTTTAAAATAAAATATAGCATAAATGCTGCTTGGATTTTTCAGTGGACCCAAAGAATTAAGGCTTAATTAATGACTGACTTTTGTATTTGAAAACATAATTAATGATCAATTTATCTAGGAGATTCTCAAAAATAAAGTATCCATTGTTGATATCTTTGTTAACAATGACACCTAAGAAAAAAGACTCACCACTCGTGTGTAGAAGATATAAGGTTGGAAAGAGAAGCCTAATTTTATTTATTTATTTGCTACACATGCATACATACATTGCATTGATCGTTCCTGGCTCACAGATCTGAAGTTTAGTAGTTGAAGTGCTTACGATAACCAGACCTATGACAGTGACTCAGAATTCAGTGAAGGTTCATTTCACTTCACACCAAAACTAATGGATCATAAGCCAATTCAGAACCTGGAAAATAAGGCCCTAGCCTCAAAAATGGAAGAATTAAAGGGGGCACTAGTTGAAACATTGAGGAGTCAGTTAATTATACTATTGGAAACTACTATCGAGGCATCTCTAGTACTAAGAAGCTGAAGGACAAAGAAAATGCTAAGGTAGGTGAGGTAGCTTTTGATGAAAAAAAGGTTTTGACTGATGACGATGAGGACAGAGATGCATACCTCTAAGACTAATAAGAAAAATAAAAAGTGATAAAGGTCATGGAGAAGATTGAATTTGTTGGCATTGAAAAGATGATTGTTGATTTAGAAAAAAAAGTTTAAAAATAAGATGAAGACTGAAGAAGTGTCAGAGGTGGATAAGCTATTTAAGGATGATGAAGGAATCTCTTACAAATTTAAGATTCCTCCTTTTTTCAAGTTTTATGGAACAAGAAATCCTCACCTGCATGTCAAGTAGTACATCACTGTTATACAGTATGCTATAGCTATTAAGACTCAAACACTAAGATACTTTTTGCTCTCTTTGAATCCTATAGTGCAAAACTAGTTTAATACTTTAAAGAAGAGCACTCAAAGAGACTGGGATTTATTGTACAAAGCATTCATTCAGCAATATGGGTACAATAATGAGCTGAAAGTAACCCTAACAAAGATGAAGACTATCAGACAAAAGCAGAATGAGGATTTCATTGATTATGTGAAGAGATGGAGAAACAAGGTTGCTCTCCTCAAAAAGATGCCTGATGAGTTTGACCATATTAGAACTATAGTGAGAGGTGTCCTACCTAACCTCCATGAAATATTGTCTCATACTCTTATCAGAGATTTAAAAGATCTTCTCCAAGCTGGCTTTGCAGATAGAAGAGTGGGAAAGGGAGAAGAATCATTTTTCTAGAAGAAGGAACGAGAAGGGAAATTATAAATCTGGTTGTCAAAATGCACAGAAAGTAGTGGATGTCAATGCAACTACCAGTCAAGCAAAAAGAAGATAGTTTTCAAATTTTGGGAGACTTTTGTCCTGGGTTTTCAATAAGCTGCAGAAGAAAGACCTATTGCAGCTAATGGCTCCTCTACCATTACCAAATCCTCTGCCACTAAACTTTAATGCTAAGGCCTTCTATCAGTTCCATCAAACACCACAAGGGCGCAGAATAGATAAGTGTGCTAGTTTAAAACATGAGATTCAAGATCTTATTGACGGTGGTAAGCTGCCCAAGTCCAATGAACCTAGCACAAAGAATAATCCTTTGCCTAAGTTTGGAAGAGTACCTCCTCCATCAACTTTTATGATAGGGGGAGGGTCGAATGAAAAGTTTGTCTTTCGTCTTTTCAAGACATAGGTGAAGAAACTATAAAAGAGGAGGTTCTGCTAGGCAAGATTGAATCAGCTATGGGTGAGAAGGGATTGACCATTTGTGTCATGAATGAATTTTGGAACTCAACTAATAGTGATGAGGAATTAGAAAATAAGGAAGAAGAGTGGGCCTAGCCTAAATCTAAAGTCCTCTCACAGAGCAAGATCCTTACCTCTATTATATCAAAGTAGATGAAGCATTTTTTTACTCCAACTCAACAAACTTCCCTTTGCTTGAGTATTGCCCGTTATATTTTCTTTCTTTGGTATTTTAAGAGAATATTTATGTTTTTCAAATTAAAATTGTTTGAATAAATTAATTTTGTTACATTTATAATTTGATTAGCTTTTGACATTTTGGTGTTTAACCAATGACGAATCTAGCTTGATATTCATAAATTAGTGTATTTATGAATCATGATCCAGATGGCTTTACTAGATGAGGGAATTACTCTATAACATTGTGTTGTGTATACTTATTTAGAGAGGACTCATGCATAATTACATAAGTCTATATCCTAGTCGATCTTAGAACATGCTTGTATGAACTTTTGAGGTGAAATTGAACTCTGTCTATTTAAGAGAGAAATGATCAAGGAGTTGGTTGGTAAGCTAACAACTAGTATCTACCATATTATCATCAATCCCTAGTTTTCTCTTTTTGTGTCTTCATGGATTTTAGCTTACTTTTTATTGGCTTGTAAATCCTGATAACCTATCAAGAGATGGTGTGACACTTATGACAAGTCTAATGACCACTGAGGTACAAAGGGTAAGAAGATCAAAGAAAAGGATGCATAGTCAAGACCGTAAAGATTGTTGAAGTTTATCTAAACTAGACCTAATATCTCATATCTATTTCATCATTAAGATGAACAAAAAGATCCATCCTTATTGAAGCTGACTCGTGCTCCTCCATAGTCAGAATCATGGGACAGTACAAACAAGCTGACATTTTAGAGATAGGACCCAAAAAAAAATCAATCAAGATAAAAAAAGGGAGAAGAGAAAAAAAAGAAAAAGTTCGTTAGGTTGAAAACCCAAAAGGGTGACCTAAGCAAAAATTAGAGCAGCTCGCTAGTTAAAAAAAAAAACCCCAAAAGGGCAGGCTAGGTGAAAATTAAAGCTAAGAAAGGGAGAAAATTAAGAAAGTTTGAATTAAAAACCTGAAAGGGCAGTTCAGAAAGCTAACAGAGTTCTTTTTACCTAAAGCAATAGAAGGTTTCCACTCAGGCTATGATAAGAGTTTGATTTGAAATTAGTCTAGCCCAACTAGAGACTTAGCTAAAATCAGAGAAATAAGAGAAAGACTATCTTTCATTTGGTTCACAATGTCCAACACAACTCTAAGTCAACAATCTTTAAAGTCCTAGACTTGATGATGTGCAAAAAAGAGCCCAAATAACAAAACAAAAAAAGAAGAAAGAAGGAAGAAAGAAGAGAGAAGGAAAAAGAAGGGAAAAAGAAGAAAGAAAAATGAAGAATAAAGAATAAAGAAAAAGAAAAGATGTCTTGAGTTTTTGCAAAAATATTATGATTACCCTAATCAAATCCAGATTTCTGCTAAGATGGAAGAACATTCTTTTTCTTTTTATGAAGCAAGATAACAAGATGCTTAGAAGGTGGAAATGATGCTTAGAGTTTAAAAATTTTCCCGGCTGCCTATGGCTCTAAGAAAAAGTTTACAGTATGAAGATCTGTTAGCAGTGTCACATCAACTCCAATTTAAAAATGACCTTTGTTTAACCCATGTCCCTTATAGACTCAATTTCAAGCCTGTTAAAAACTTGTTAATCTCTCTTGGTAAGTAAAGTCTATTAGTAGAGATTGTTTGAAAAAGTATGCATATGAGATAGACAATATTTAAACTCAATGATACTTCTGGCCAAGTAATGTGTATTTGCCTATCTAAAGTGCAACAACTCTTGCTCAAATGGAAATAATTTCCAAATTTAGTACGGTAACTAGGGTTATGATATTATAGATGTGTTAATTTGAAAGACAAGTCTAAGGTATATTGATACTAATTTGAGAATGCCAACATTTGTTTTCAAAATTGAAATTAAATTTCAAAAAAAAGTCAAAAGTAGGAAAATTTAATTTGTTAATTTATACAGTGATTTTATACAACAAATGTCCAAATACAAGGTATCACTGAGAAGGAAGAGGTGGTCCATAATTAAATAATGCCTTGAAAAGTCAATGCCTGCATGAGGAGGATGAATCTCACTGTCATCGATCTAGGGTTCCCTTGAAAATGAAACAACACCAGGATCTCTAAAGCCCTGAAACCGAAAGTCTCGGAAATCCTATTCTAACTGGCGGTATAAATCTTTAAAATGAGCAACAATTTGATGACTTACGCTCAGTTCTCGATGGCTGGCATCAGTTCTTCCTGCAACTTTTTGTTTCATCTTTAAGCATTTGTTGTGAGCTAGAAGAGGAAAAGATAAGAACATGCATAATCATGCATACATTTAGCATAAATCAAGATGAAACATGGTTACAGACTAGATAATTAAAATCAAAGCCTTGAGGACTGAAGCACGGATCAATATAAGAAGGAGGTGCTTGCGATTGAACCAGAGTCATATGAGATGTCTAGTCTAATCATCAAAGAAACCAGTAGCATATGATATTCATGAAGAATTAGACAAAGAAAGAGGAAGCAAGCGTGGACAATATATTCTCATTTACTTGAAAAGTGTTGGCTCTAGCACCATTGCGAGAATGAGAGGAAGATCTCTCTCTCTCCTCCTCACAGCCATCAACTTCCTCTTCATCTTCCTCTTCCTCTTCTTCTTCTTCTTCTTCTTCTTCTTCTTCTTCTTCTTCTTCTTCTTCTTCTTCTTCTTCTTCTTCTTCGTCTTCTTCTTCAAGAATCCCTCAAACACTAGTATGAGATACATGGAAATTTAAAAAGCCACTCCCAAATAAATTGGACATACGATTTAGCCGATTGAAATAGCAAAGCTTCTACATCATACCGATTCTGAGAACATCTCTAGGAGTCCTCTGGCATGGACATACTATTCAAGGTGTAGTTTGAAATATTTTTAAGTACCCTCCGCTGGTTGGGACCGAGGAACCAGTTAAATACCCATTGGCCAAGGAACTAGCCATTGGATATTGGCCCAATAATGATTCGACGGGAGTTTTGTAGGGACAGTGTTGTATTTATAGACGATGTTCAGTTGGCTTGCTTGTTCGCCTTCCATCAAGCAATATCCACCTGCAAAATTGCACAGAGGTAAGTTGATTTTTTATAAATTTTAATGATAATGTTAATTTTCTTTTACCTTATCCCAGGTCAGACAACTCAACTGATAACGGTGGGAATGCACATGGTGAGTGCTGGGCACTGCTGTCCAACCCGAAAACTAGAAGTTTAGCTTTTGGTACCCGACCCTCTATATGGAAATACCAGGTACCCTTACAAGGTGATGTTCATATGCCCATACCTAAAAAGACAATAAAAATCAAGATCCTAGAATTTTATTTCTTGAATTGAAAAGGATAAAGGTCGATAATACCTCGGTAATGACCATAAAGCCAGTGAATGATATTTTCTTTCAAAAAAGCTTATTGAACCCGAGATGAAGACAAGAAAGGCTAGCCACTTCCCAGTTATAGAGTGGCACAAGATCTAGATCAGCAAGGGCCCACAACACAGATAAATGAATGGCAAACTCTATAATGCACAAGATGGTAGATCCCAACAAATATAATAAGAACTCTCGAGTGTAGCATTCAGCTCTTTCATCATGCACTGCCCGAGTGTAATTCATCCAATACTCCCAAATCAGTTCAATTTTTTTTTTATCTTGAATGGATCTTTTAATTAGGGTCTCATGCATATCAATTGTTGAATTTCATCATGCATTCGGAGATCATTAGTAAATGGGACTAGGATCCCATGACATCGGATGCTTGTTATAGCAGAAAAATTAACCGGGCTAATTATCATCACCCTAACGACAGGTGAAAGGTATGGCTGGTGTCCATCCATCATTCAACAAGCATCTGGATCAAGCTTCTATTAATTTAAAACCCTTGCAACGGTAATTGCAGAATAAAATCCTCAAAAGTGCACTCTCGAATCATCTATTTCACTGGAGGAGGTGCTCGATTATACCACTGGCGGGCTTTATAAACGCACCCTCCACCGCGGATGACATAGGTGTCATGTTGTCACAAAACAGGTAAGTCAATATGAGATAAATAAATAAGCTCTAGAAATTTACCTTTTATTAGCACTTAAATAATTCCCTCTTTATGCATAAGGCCCGATATTTTATTTTAAGTATTTTAATTTAATATTTTCTGCTAATAATTTTATCTTTGTGCATAAGGTCTAGTATTATTTTTTAAGTATTTTAAGTTCATATTTTATTTCCTTCTCATAAATAATTGTGCTGATTAGTTCCTTTTTATATATAAATTTGTCTATTTTAACTTTAGATTTGTCTATTTTCTCATGAATTTTTGCTAAATAGGTCCTAAAAATTTGTGGTATGGCACATTATTTTTCGTGAATTATAAATTGTCAATAAATTATACTAACAAGTCTATGCTATTAAGATAATAAATTATAGCAAAATAATACTCACCTTAGTCTTTTCACCTATGCTGCAATGAAGCTGCATCCCAGCTATTAAAGAAACTCTCCCGTGTTTATGACCATGGATATATTCTAGCAGCTTGGCATTGGAATGAGGCACAGCTCTAGAAGTTTGATGATGGCCCTCCATTTGCAAGATATAAGAACTAGAAATTAAAGAGGAAGAGAGTTTAAAACAATGAAGCTAAAGAATGAAGAAATGAAGTAATTTAGAGAAATAGAATGGCAAGGAAATGGCAATGCACTTCCATTTAAATAGAAACATGGGCCGAGTCAGGAGCAAAGAAAAAGTAAAAGCAAAGAAAGAACAAAAAACAAAGAAAAGAATGGAATGGAATGGAATAAAATAAAGAAAAAAAAAAGAGATCATATTGGAATGAAAGAAATGGATAGATTCATCCATTATTGACCGGCAAGCATAAATAATTCATATGAAATTGCAGAGCATAAGTCACATATCCATAGTAAATTGATATTTATTATGGGCCTAAATTTATGTATGTCTAAAAATACTTTTTAACACTAAAAATATTTTTCACGTAGGGAGCAAAGGTATATAAGGAGGTGCCCAATATAGCATGCAACTAAAAAAAGCCAAATTTTTTACTGACTTTTGAAATTAATTTTTTGCAGATATTATGGGTCCAGAACCCAAATCAGATCAAATATTGTGGATTCAAAATCCAAATCAGCTCATATATTGTGGGTCTAGAATCCAAACTAGCCAAACCAGCTCAGATATTGCAGGTCCAAAACCCAAACCAATCAAACTAGCTAAACCAGACCACAAATATTATAGGTCCAGAACCCAAACCAAAATATTATGGGTCGATAACCTGAACCAATTCAAGTCTATCAAAGCAAGGATATTGCTGGTCCAGAATTCAAATTAAGATATTGCGGGTCTAGAACCCAAACTAGTTCAAATCCACCAAAACCAAGATGTTGCGGGTCTAGAACCCAACCTATCAAAGTAGATTTCTTTTCACTCCCTAAATAAATTCAAGATCATTCAAGCAGGGGGCAAGAATGTAGACCCCCAAATAGACACGAATCATAATTCAGAAAGAATTTGACCAATTTAAGAATCTTAATTGTGTTTAACTTCGGGACCAACAACCCTAGCAACCATAATTAGAGAGGAGTGAGACAATTAGTAAAAGGGGATGGTGATTCGCAACAAAGAGGAAGAATTAATACATAAATGAAGCAACACTTAAAATCTGGTGGTAGCACCAGTTAAGCAAAAAAACCAATACACGGTAGGAAGCCAATAGCTACTGTCTTCATCTAACCCAGCCAAGACCCAACATTGGTACGGGCAGCAGGCTTGGATCAATGCAAAATATTGGTGGTACCAACAAAAGGAGGTTTGAATTTACTAAACCCTAATTTTACAGTAATTGTTTAGTCTATTAACATTGTTTTGTTTAATATTACAGTAGCCATTAGATAAATTTGTAATTGCAATTTCAATGCTTTAATCAATATAATCCCATGCAAAAGCTTATTAAAATCAACATCCAATAGTCGAATATTCAATAGTAGTGGAATCATGAGGCTCGATAAAAATTGAACCTTAAGTATTAAACCCTCAATTTTGATGATGATAAACCCCAATAATATATTGAATTCAATCTATTTATTAAACCCTACTTGCATGTTTTTAAAATCAAAATCCTAATTTAAAACTTTCTTTTGAAGCCCTAATTTTTTTTCTAAACCCTAGGAACCTAAGATCATACCAATAAAATCCAAGTTTTGCATATTTTTTGTTTAATGTAATATTAAAACCTACATTTGACTATTTGATTTGTTAATGTATGTTTGTGATGAATGGTTTATTTTTGGATGATTTACTTTTAATTATTGTGAATGTTTGAATGGTTTAATTTTTTGGTTAATTATTTTAATGTTTATTATTTTGATTTCAACAATGTAAGATGTATGTTTTCACTTTGTGGGTACCTCATTAGCTAAGTTCAATGTAATTTAATTTCTTTTGACTTTTGAGATTAATGTAAAGGACATGTTTTCACCAAATGGTGGGTGTCCTATTTTATTTAATTTTGGACATTGGACAATTGTTGTAAGGGCATGTTCCATCTTGTATGGATGCCTGTCTTATTGTTTTATTTGAACTTATTTTAATTTTAATACACTAATTATTTATTTCAATAATTGCATGTAATATGGATGATATTATAATATTTAAAGAATTTAATAATATTTAGACCTGAAAAAGAGGCCAGTTCCAATGAATCAGGCGTTATAGGGGTATTGCTTCATACTCACCTTCCCCATATGTTCCCAACTTTCTAAACCCATTAGGGGGTTGGAGATTCCTTAGGAATCGAGTTATCCACCCTTTTCTTTTTCCTGGACCGTCCGAGTGTGACTCCATTATCCATTATATCATTTAAAATTGCATTGTGTGCATCAGTTAGGACGCCCGTGTTACCTGAGTTATGTTATGTAAGGGATACCATACTTTCACTCCATGTATGGACATTAAGCATTGCATAACCACTCATGGCCTTGTACCTTTTGGTATATACTTGCTATGGGAATCTAAAGTTCTTAACCCAATGACTAAAACTCATGTAATTGGCCTAGTTAATTTCGTCAGGTTTTTACCTAAATGCTTATTGTTTGACTATGATTGATATATTTTGGTTTTAGCCATATCATATTTGGTTTATTCTTTTTCTAATATGACCTAATTATATTATAAGCTCAAAATAAGTTTTCCTTTAAATCCAAAAGACCAAAACTATTTTCAAAATTTTCAATATGGTCTTTGGACATTAAACTTTTCTAAAATGGATCAAAAATTCTTTTCTACCTCATAACCCAAATACAAAGCCCAAAATTCATTTATTTAAACAAACATTTTTTACGATGGGCTTTAAAACAAAATTATTTTCCCTAAACTATCTTTTTGAATGAGCTTACAAACTATTTAGGTCAATTATAAAATATCAAAAATCAATTGTGGGCCTAATTTATACCAAGAATCTTTAATCATAGGCTTGTTTTTAGCATTAATCATTAGTTGTTTTTCCAAATGGAAAATCTATTTATGATAAACCCTTTAATTTAGTTTTAATCCAATATAGCATAAAAGTTATCCTTTTGTTGGCCTAATGGATTAAGACTTAATGAATGGGAATTATCATGGACTAACTTCTATGTTTGAAAATACAACTATTGGTTAAAACCATCAGAGTAAAGTTTTTGAAAATAAGATGTCCCATGTTGATATTTTGTTAACCATATACATAGGAAAAGAGACTCGTCATTCATGTGTGGAAGTTATAAGGTTAGAAGGAATGTCCTAATTATCTTTGTTTATCTGTGTATCCATGCATACATGCATTGCATTACATTCACATTAACATTTTTTGCCTCACAGACCTGGAGTATAGTAGTTCAAGGACATACGATAACCCTACCTACGTCAATGACTCAGAGTTCAGTGAAGATACAGTTAATTTCACTCCCAGAACCATGGATCTCGATCAAGTTTAGAATCTGATAAATGTAGCTCTTGCATCCAAGATGGAAGAGTTAAAGGGGCTCCTAGCTGAGACCGTGAGAAATCAACTAGCTACACTGTTGGAAGGAAACATTGTTGAAGCATCTACTAGTACTAAGAAGCAAAAGAACATGGGAAAGACTAAGGTTAGTGAAGCAGCCTTTGATGAAGACAATGTAGTAATGGATGATGATGAATGGGCTTAGTATTTCCAAGATTCACAAAGTCTAAGGTGTTTCATGCTCTCATTGGATCCTGTTGTGCAAAATTGGTTCAACACCTTAGAGGAAAGTACCCAAAAAGATTGGAATATGCTATATAAAGCCTTCATCTAGTAGCATGGGTATAATGCTAAATTGGAAGTGACTTTGATGGAGGTGGAGACTATCAGGCAAAAATAAAATGAAAGTTTTGTTGATTACATGAAGAGATGGAAAAATAAGGCTGGACTTCTCAAAAAGAGAAGTCTGACAAAATCAGAATGATAGTGAGAGGTGTCCTACCCAACCTTCATATGAGACTATCTCACACCCTTATCAGAGATTTCAAATATTTTCTCCAAGTTGGCTTGCAAATAGAAGAGTGCGAACGAGAGAAGAATCGCTTTTTTGGAAGGAGGAATGAAAGAAGGAACTACCAATCTAGTAGTCAGAGTGCACAAAAAGAAATGCATGTCAATGCAACTACTAGCCAAGGGAATAAAAGGAAATTTTTGGAGTTAGGAAAACCTCTATCTTGGGTTTTCAACAAGTTGCAGAAAAAAAGGGCTATTATAGCCATTGGCTCCTCAACCGCTACACGATCCTCTGCCATCAAACTTTAATGCCAAGACCTTCTATCAATTCCATCAAATGCAAGGGCATGATACACATAAATGTGCTCAATTAAGGCATAAAATTCAAGATTTGATTGACAGTGGAAATTTGCCTGAACCTGGTAAGTGTAACACTAAGAATAATTCATTGCCTAAGTTTGGAAGAATGCCACCACTAGCAATGTTCATGATAGAAGGAGGATTGATGGAAAGTTTTATCTTGGAATCTTTTCAAGATGTAGATGGAGGAATTGTGGTTAAGGAGGTGATGACCTTTGCCCTTGACATGTCCAAATAGATGAAGCACCATAGTTAAATTCAACAAACTTTCTTATGCTTAAGTGCTACTTATTTTATTTCTACTTTCTTTAATATTTTGGAACAATTATGTTTTTTGAATTACAATTGTTTGAATAAATTACTTTTTATCAAATTTTTGTAGGTCTTTGTTCATTTTGGTGATCAACTAATGACGAATCTAGCTTGATGTTCATAAATTAGTGTATCTATGCATCATGGTTCAAATGACTTTACTAGATGAGGGAATTGTTCTATAGCATAGAGTTGTGTATGCTTACTTAGAGAGGGCTCTTGCATAATGACCTTTATCGAGGTCCTAGTCAATCTTAGAACATGCTTTGACAAACTTTCGAGGTAAAATTTAAGGGAGAGATGATCTAGGCATTATTTGGTTAGCCAACAACTATTATCCACCCTATTAACATCAATCCTTAGTTTGTCCCTTTGAGCCTTCATAAGATTTTAGCTTACTTTTTATTGGCTTGTAAACCCCGATAATCTATCATGAGCTGTTGTGATACTTATGATAAATCTGATAATCACTAAGGGGAAGAGGCAAGAAAATCAAAGAAAGGAATGCATAGTCGAGACCATAAGGATAGTTGAAGTTCTTAAGACCATAAGGATAGTTGAAATTAACATGATGCTAGACCTAATATCTCCAATTTATTAAGATGACATCAGGGAAACAAAGGATAGAATGGTGCAGACAAGACAACTTTCTTATAACTAAAAAAAAGGAAAAAAAAGGAAAAAAATAAAACAACAAAACAACAAAAAAAAAGAAGAAAAGAAAAAGAAAAAGATGAAGAGAAAAAAAAAGGAAAGGAAAATAAAACCCAAAAGGCGGTTTCAAAAGCCAACTAATTTCTTTTTACCTAAAGCAAGCAAAAGACTTCCACTTAGTTTACTAGGATGGATTGACTTGAATTGGTCCAGCCCAGCCAAAGACTCAAATACATAAGGAAAAGTCCATCTTTCATTTATCCAACATAGCTCCAAATCCACAATCTTAAAAGTCATAAACTTGATATTCAAAAAAGAAAAGGACGAAAAGAAAGAGTAAGAAAATGGTGGTCTAAATATCAAGATAGTACTGATTGGATCCAGATTTCTGCCAAGAAGATGGGAGGACATTCAAGCTTTGTATTTTTCATGAAGTCAGAAAATAAAAGTAATGCCTAAAAGGTGAAAATGGAACCTCTAACAATAGATAGTTCCAACAAGAAGTTTATAGTGTGAAGGTTTGTCAGTAGTGTCACATCAAGCTCTAATCTAAAAAAGGCCTTCATTTAACCCATGTCCCTTATAGACCCCATTTCAAGCTTATTAAAGACATATTGATCGCTCTTTGTAGGTAGAGTCTATTACTGGAGATAGTTTGAATAAGCATACATATGAGAAAGACAATATTTAAACTCAATGAGACATATGGCCAAACAATGTGTATGTGCCTATCTAAAGTGCAACCGTTCTTGCTTAAATGAAAATGATTTATGAGTTTAGTACAATAACTAGGGTTGTCATGCTATAGATATGTTAATTTGGAAAATTGAGTCCTGAGGTACAATGATACTGATTTGCAAAGCCAAAATATAATTTTAAGATTTAAAAAAAAATGTCATACAAAGCCTTCGAATTAAGGGATATATGTTGCATTGTCAAACCGCAAAGGACATAATGGACAAAAGAGGACTAATGAAAGGATCACCTGCAAGGTCATGTCATGAAGAAGTAATGAACCAAATGGATGTCTTTCGTGTCTCTACCCTGCTGGGATCCCCATTACTCATACCTTGTACTTCTAGAAGATAAAGGCTAAAGATGTAAAGTCTTATGATGTTCTAAAGCAAGATCTGAATGAGCAAATGGAATGAATCAATGGGAGCACTTCAGTTGATCACCTCAGTCTATGAGCTAATGGAACCACTGTAAGTATCATCCATGAATATCATGCATACATAAGTATATCACACTGCATTCTTTATCTTATGTTGTCTATTCTTTTTTAAAGTAAACAATAGATACTCTATAAAGCAAACATGAAGCAGATATGGAATTAGGGGGCATTGAAGGCCCGTTATTTGAGGAAGATTCAGTCACTTTATAAAAATAGAGATGCATGCTTATACAAAGAACCAAATAATATATAAACATCAATCAGAGCCTACATGCAAAAAAAAATCATTAGTTTGAGCCTACACAGAGGGCAAAGCTTCTCTTTTTAATTTTTAATTTTATACGTGTACAAAATATTTTTATACTCACTTTCAATATTTTGTCACGCAGGGGGCAAAGAGAGGATATGAGGACTAGCTAAAAATAGTTAAACTTTTTGCAAAATAGCTGATTTTTTTGTAAAAGAATAACAAAAAGAACATAACAAGAAGAAAGTAAGAACCCCAAAAGAATGAAGATGCAAAAGACAAAAGATCAGTCTAACTAGAAGAATTGAAGCTAATATAGGACAAAAATCTAAGGATGAAGATACATTTTGAAGGGTGAAGACTCGATGTCCAAAGGATGAAGATCTATTTTGTAGGGTGAAAACCCGATGTCCAAGGATAAAGATCCATTTTGAAGGGTGAAGACCCGATGTCCAAGGATGAAGATCCATTTTGAAGGGTGAAGACCAGATGTCCAAAGGATGAAGATCCATTTTGTAGGGTAAAGACCCGATGTCCATGAATGAAGATCCATTTTGAAGGGTAAAGACCCGATGTCTAAAGGATGAAGAACCATTTTGAAGGGTGAAGACCCGATGTCCAAAGGATGAAGATCCATTGTAGGGTAAAGACCTGATGTCCAAGGATTAAGATCCATTTTGTAGGGTGAAGACCCAAGGAAGATTCATTTTGAAGGGTAAAGACCCAAAGTCCAAGGATGAAGATCTATTTTGAAGGGTGAAGACCCAAAGTCCAAGGATGAAAATCTATTTTGAAGGGTGAAGATCCGATGTCCAAGGATGATGATCCATTTTGAATTATGAAGACCCACAATCCATTAAAGAATAAAACAACTAGGTAGAAGAAAGCCAAAATTCCCATATGACAGAAGGTCAACATAATTCATTGAAGAATGGAACAAGTGGCTAGAAAAAAGCCATATCCCTCAACTGACAGAAGGTCAGTCCAGCTACAAGAGCTGAAATTATTTGGCTAGAAGAAAGCCAGAACTCTCAACTGATACAAGGTCAGTTGAATTCAGTTTTGAGTTGAGAATCGAAAATTCTGCATCATGTCGAGTATCCAAATCAAATACAATCTTGGGTCAAGTACCCAAATCAAATTCAATTTTGGGTCGAGAACCCAAATCCAATTTCAGGTCAAAAACTCAAAATCTAGTATCGGGTCGTGAACCTAAAATCCAATTTTAGGTTGAGAACTCAAATTCAGTTTCGGGTCAAGAACCCAAAATCCAATGCCAGGTCAAGAATCTTAAATCAAATTTTGGGTCGGGAATCCAAATTCAGTTTTAGGCTGAGGACCCAAATTCAATCTCTAGTCGAGAACCCAAATTCAGCCTCGGGTCGAGAACCTAAACTCAATCTTGGGTCCAGAACCCATCCACATTCAAAATTAGCTCAAAGTCATATTGCTTTTCATTCTCTTCTAATGAAGTCTCAAATCACTCAAGTAGGGGGCAAAATTTTATACCCTTAATTTTGGCCCTGAATGAGCTTAGTTCTAATTAAGAGGCCCAAATTAAATTTAATATTATTGAATTAGGTCCAGTTGAAGTTGAGCCAATTGAAATACATGCCTATTCGGTTTGGTTGGGTCAGCCAAGCTCAATATGAGCCAAATAGACATGAGCCAAGTAGACATGAGCCAAATAGACATGAGCCAAGTAGACATGAGCCAAATAGACATGAGCAATGCTCATATCGATTTGGGCATCCAAATAGACATGAGCAATTCTCAGGTCGATTTGGATGCCCCAAATCGACATGAGCCTACACTCCAAATTGACATGAATCCTAATTTGTAAAGAATTTGCCCAATTTAAGAATCCTAATTATTTTTAACTTTGGGACCGGCAACCCTAATTGACACATTATAAATAAACGGAGCCATAGTTATCAAGAAGCAGTGATAATTAGTAAGGATTATTATTAAAGAAAACCTAGCAACCACAATTAGAGAGGAGCGAGACAATCAGTAAAAGGGAAAGATGATTCACAACAAAGAGGAAGAATTAATACATAAACAAAGCAATACTTAAAATCTGGCGGTATCACTAGTTAAGCAAAAAGACCAATACACGGTAGGAAGGCAGTAGCTGCTATCTTCATCTCACCCAGCCAAGACCCAACATTGGTACAGGCAGCAGAATTGGATCAACGTAAAATATTGGTGGAACCAACGAACAGAGGTTTGAATTTATTAAACTCTAATTTTACAGTAATTGTTCAGTCTATTAACATTATTTTGTTTAATATCACAGTAGCCACTAGATAAATTTATAATTGCAATTTCAATGCTTTAAATTAATACTATCCCATGCAATAGCTTATTAAAATCAACATCCAGTAGCCTAATATTCAATAGTAATGGAATCATGAGGCTCGGACAAAAACCGAACCTTAAGTATTAAACCCTCAATTTTGATGATGATAAACCCCAATAATATATTGAATCCAATCTATTATTAAACCCTACTTGCATGTTTTTAAAATCAAAACCCTAATTTCAAACTTTCATCTAAAACCCTAATTTGTTTTCTAAACCCTAGAAACCTAAGATCATATCAATAAAACCCTAGTTTTGCATATTTATTGTTTAATATAATATTAAAATCTAGATTTGACTATTTGATTTGTTAATATATTTTTGTGATGAATGGTTTATTTTTGGATGATTTACTTTGAATTATTTTGAATGGTTTTATTTCTTTGGTTAATTATTTTAATATTGATTATTTTGATTTCAACAATATAAGAGGTATATTTTTACTTTGTGGGTGCTTCATTAGCTAAGTTCAATGTAATTTAATTTCTTTTGACTTTTGGGATTAATATAAAGGATATGTTTCTATTAAACAGTGGGTGTCCTATTTTATTTAGTTTTGAACATTGGACAATTGTTGTAAGGGCATGTTTCCATCTTGTATGGATGCCCATCTTATTGTTTTGTTTGAAATTGTTTTGATTTTAATACACTAAGATTTTATTTCAACAATTGCATGTAATATGGATGATATTATAATATTTAAAGAATTTAATAATATTTAGACTTGAAATGGAGGCCGGTTCCAATGAACTAGGCATTATAGGGGTGCTGGGTCATTCTCACCTTTCTCATATATACCCAACTTTCTGAACCCATTAGTGGGTTGGGGATTCCTTAGGAATCAAGTTATCCATCCCTTTCTTTTTCCTGACCCGTCTGGGTGGCGACTCCATTTTCTCTGGGTTGAGGCCTATGTTCTCTAAGGCCCTGAGCCTAGCAGTGTCAAAGTCGCAAGAATCATTCCATATGGGAGTGTGGGCGAAAATCTCAGCTCATATACCGGTGCCCATTTTGTTTGATTATTTAATTTATAATATGATGTATGATTATATACTTTAATTGCATGTAATGTAAATAGTATCATTAAAATTTAAGAATCCAATAATGTTTAAATTTGAAAAAGAGGCCAGTTTCAATGAACTAGACATTATGGAGGTGTTGGGTCATTCTCACCTACCCCATGCATACTCAACTTTCTGAATACAGCAGAGGTTGAAAATTTCTTGGAAATCAAGTCATCCACCCCTTTCTATCTTCTCGGTCCATTCGGGTGGCGATTTTAATTCTTCGGGCTTAGGTCCATATTTTTTAGGGCTTTTGACAAAAATACAAGAAAAATTAAAAATAATTCCAAATTTATCACATTTATAAAATATTTATCAAAATACTAGAATTTATAAAATATTTATCAAAATACTAGATTTTTATTAGTTTATAAAGAGTTTACAAAGAGTTTATAATGAGTTTATTATGAGTTTATAACAAGTTTATAAATTTTACATAGTTTATAATGAGTTTATAATAAAATGACTAAAATACCCCTGATAAAAAAGAAAAAAATTTTAAAAATGTGGTGGATGGTATCATTTTCCCTATTTTTTAAAGCCCAAAACTTAATAGTGCTAAAATTGCAAAAAAAAATTTCGACGAAAATAGAGGCAAAAATTTTCGCTCATAATCCCTTTATTCTTAACTTGTTGTGTAAGCTCATTCATTGATGGAGATAGTATTGTCAATGCAAAGTACTTTTTCAATGCAAAGTATGATATGGATGAACTTATGCGAGGGATTCCAAATGATAAAAATATTTTTATAGGAGGAGACTTAAATGGACATGTAGGAAAAGACAGAGTAGGTTTTAAGGAGGTACATGAAGGGTATGGTTTTGGAATTAGAAATGAAGAAGGTAAGAGTATCCTTGATTTTGCTTTAGCCTATGGTTTGATTCTAGCAAACATATATTTTATAAAAAGGGAATCACATCTAGTGAACTTTAAAAGTGGGAAAAATAAAAGTCAGATTGACTTCATACTCACAAGAAAAGCCAATCAAACTCGATGAAAGGATTGTAAGGTTATTCCAGGTGAGGCTTTGACCACTCAGCATAGGTTAGTGGTTTTGGATATCAAGTTTAAGAGGTTGACTAGTAGGCCAAGGAGAAACAATATTACTAAGATTAGTGGTAGACTTTAAAAGGTGAAAAATAATTATTTTTCAAGGATGACTTGGTCAAAGCTGGAGGGTGGGAGGAAGATGTGAGTATGTCATCAAATGATATGTGGATATGCATGTCTACAACAATTAAAGAAGTAGCTAGAAAGATTCTTGGAGAATCTAAAGGGTGTGGACATCCCTCAAATGAGTCTTGGTAGTGAAATGAGGAAGTGCAAAAAGCAGTAAAAAGTAAAAGGGAATGGTATAAGAGTTTGCCAAGTGTAATAACAATAATGCTTTTGAGCAGTACAAACAAGCGAAAAAAGATGCTAAAAAGGCAGTTAGTCAAGCAAGAGCACAATCTTTAGATAGTTTCTATAAGAAACTTGGAACAAAGGAAAGGAAAAAAGCTATCTATAAATTGGCTAAGATAAGAGAAAAGAAATGCCATGATTTAAACCAAGTTAAGTGCATTAAAGATAAAGAGAATAAGGTTCTGGTTTAAGAAGAGGATAATAAGGAATAATGGAGAAGCTATTTTAAGAAACTTTTTAATGGTAAATATAGTGATAACATTGAGGGTTTAGACGTTAGGCCTTAGAAAAATGTGAAATATACTAGACAGATTAGGTTTTTGGAAGTTAAAGAAGCTTTGAAGAGGATGAAAATTGGTAAAGCCTATGGACCAGATGGGATACCTATTGAGATTTGGAAATGTTTGGGAGATACAGGAGTTGCATGGTTGACATCTTTGTTCAATAAGATCTTAAGTACAAAGAAAATGCCTAATGAATAAAGACAAAGTAATTTGATACCTATTTTTAAGAATAAAGGAGATATTCAGAATTGCACAAATTATAGAAGTATAAAGCTTATAAGCCACACTATGAAATTGTGAGAGAGAGTTGTGGAATACTATTTTGTATCTCCTCAAATTAGTTTGGCTTTATGCCTAGTCGATCAACTATGGAAGCTATTTTTTTATAAGAGATTTGATGAAAAAGTATAGAGAGATGAAGAAGGACTTACATATGGTTTTTATTGACTTAGAAAAGACGTATCATAGAGTCCCTAGAGAAGTTTTATAGTGGGTCCTTGAGCGTAGGGAAATATCTATATGATATATCCAAGTCTTGAAGGATATGTATGAGGGAGCCATCACCAGTGTCCTCACTATGGGAGGGGATACTAAGAATTTTTCCGTTTCTATTGGATTACACCAAGGTTCAACTTTGAGCCTTTATCTTTTCGGCTTGGTCATGGATGAGCTAACAAGACATATACATGATGATATCCCTTAGTGTATGATGTATTTCGCGGTCGTCCTCCATAAACTGTCCGAAGTATTTCGCGGTCGTCCTTCATACAAGAATGGTCGCGCTCATATCTCACTCGGTCGTCCTTGGACAAGGTACGGTCGCTGCATTTAAAAATACTTCAACGGTTGAATTTTAGTGCTCTGCAGTAGGAATCTTGCCCATGTTGTGATTGTCGGGACGGTCACGCATAACAAAGGTGCGGTCACCCTTTTTGAATGTTGAAGTGGGTTTATAACGGTCATGTCACGTGGCAATCTTTGACTGGGCAGAAAAAGGTGTCCGCCAAAATATGAATGTCGCGGTCGCCTTAGGTAGCATCTCACGGTCGAGTTGAGAAACTCGCGTCGAACTTCTGGACGCACCTGAGGACGCAAACACTACTGTCTCTTTAAGCAATTTTCTCCTGCATTGGCAGAGCAGTCGCGAATATGAACGTGTGGTCGCTAAAGTGGTAAGCGAGGCCGTGTCATTCACCGTTTTTGTCACCGCGAACCTTATTGTGATTAAAATGATTTGAGTTCCTTGAGTAGCGGTCGTCCATAACTTGGGATGATCGCTCTTCTTAAAGTGCGGTCGTTACTGAGGTCAGGTTTCTGACCGCAAAACCTACTGTGATAAGGTTTCATCCTTTAATTAAATGGTGCGGTCGTATTCAGGTTTGGTGCGACCGCTAGAAGTGTTCTGTTCAGCTTTATTTGAAGTAACCTAAGCCTGCAACAAGATTCTTCAAGCACATGTTAAATGGATCATTCAATTTGAGTTGTCAAGGATCAACATTGAGATCATTTGTCTAACAATCTCCCCCATTTTGACTTTGACAATCCAAATGGAATGATTAAAAAAAAATAAAATGCTCCCCCTTAACATATGCATGAATCATGGTTAAGTATATCTTGGTGCATTGTTATTATTTGATTATCTTGGTTTAGTTAAACAATCATTCCAAGTTGTGTACTATTTTCTCCCCCATTGTCATAGGCAAAACATTTTTCCCCCATTGCATAACATATCTTGAAGATTAAAAGATACTGAACATTATGTTTATTAAAAGATAGAGGAAAGTACAAAGATATATTAAACAAATAAAGCAACAAACATATCAAGGCATAACACAAAATGAAGATGTAAACTATTGAAACTAAATGTGTTGAAAATGAAAACTATTCTGAATCATCATCCTCATCTATCTCTTCTTCTACTAAAGGAGCTTTTCCTTTATCTTGAGGAGCAAAAGAGGTAGAGCTAGTACTAATGGACTCTTCTTCTTTAGGAAGACTTTGGGTATGATCACTTATATCCCAATCTTCAAGATTGCATTGAGGCAAGTCCAATTTTCCTTGCATATCATAGAGATCATGATGCATGTGAGATATAAGGTCAATTCTCTTGTTCAAGTGATGGAATCTTTTGGAGACACTTTTCTTGAATCTAGAGAGTTTCCTGGAGAGAGATTTGATAGCATTGAGGATGAGTTGAGTAGAGGATGAGGTAGTTTCTTGAGTAGCTTTTGATGAAGTAGGTTTTGGAGGTAATTCCACAGCAACTTCTAAAGAGTCTCCCTCTTCCTCAATTGTGTATCTTGGCCTTTTCTTTTGTCTATCCATAACTCCTTTTTTGCCAAAATAATACACATATGTACCTTCAATCTTCCTTACACATCCAGCATGTTCTAGATAGTCAATTGTGATGGCACTAGAGGCAAGATTGAAAGGGTTTCTCAATGTAGCTAAGTTCAAATCATTAGAAGGTTCAGGTGCCTAGCTATTTGAGTTATTTGGGAGGATAAGAAGAAAGTTCCAATTCTTGTAACTGCATGATGATAGAGGGTGTCAATCAAGAACTTGGTTGTGTTCATTTGAATGTTGTGGGTGAAAGCATATAAAAATATGAGGTCTCTTTTTGTTACCTTTTCATTCCCATCAGCTCTTTGATGGATGGTGTAGGTGATAATCCTACGGAGCATCCAATGGGTGAGGGATTTGATGTGTCTGGCTTTTGATTCTTTTTCAAAAGAAGTTTCCACAGAAATTTCTTGCCAGAATGCAGAGAGAGTTTGGTTTGAAAAGGTTTGATCATTGTAGGAGGTTATACCATTAGCAGGAAAGTTCCAAATATTGCCAAAGTCTTCTAGTGTTAAGGCTTGGTATTGATCAAACAGTTTAAACCTAACCCTATACCATCCCAGTGCAGAGTTAGCACTCTTCTCTATTTGGAAAGACATAAGGAATTCCTTGCTTAAACTGGAATAGCCTACCTCCTCAGGAAATACAAACTTTCTCCATCCAAGGACATCTAGTAATCTTTCAATTTTCTCCTTGATATTCATGGCAGAAAGCATCCCACCAAAAGGAGATTTGGTTCCCTCAACTTTCTTTCTCTTCAGCATGACATACCTAACATCTTCCTCAGAAGTTTGATGGTGAGGTTTGTGAATTTTCTCACCTCTTTTGGACTGTGGAGGAGATGGAGGATCATCTATTGGTTCTCTTATTGTGGTTCCTGGAGCTCTCTTTGCTTTTCCTTTTATTTTGGAGGTTGTCTTCTTTTTGGGAGCCATTAGAATAGAAAGAAAAAGAAGAAAACTGGAAAACAGAGGGTGTTTTGAGAAGCAGATGATTTTGAGAGGATTTTCGAGATTTAGAGGGAAGTTTATATGTTTTAATAAGCAAAATATCAAAGAAACTGATGTATTATACTCTTAAATAGAAGAAATTAAGAAAATAGTCGTTTATGACTGTTGAAAGTTAAGAGTTGTGACCTGTCATACAGCCAACGGTTACAAAATTTCGAGTAGAGTGTACAGAGTGCGGTCGCAGATTTAAAAGGGTGCGATTGCGAAATGCGGTCTAGCGACCATTAGCAAGATCAGTACGCTCACGGGTGAATAAACTATCTGTAACGGTCGAAACTATTCAAATTAGTGCATCCGCGCACAAAGTTTCTCGACCGCGCACAGAGATTTTTATTTGAATGAATCTGGCAGACGAGATAGCGATCGCTATGGACACTGGAGCGAACGCGACTAACTTAGAAATGAAAGATTCAAGGAAAGATGGAAGAATTTTCTAATGTTTAGGCAAAAGAAAATTTTATGCACATTGAAACTTCATTGATAGGCAATTAATTCAAAGTGATTCCATCAATCATTCCTAAATTAAGTTTAATGAAGTTAAGTCTATCTTCATTCAAGGGTTTTGTAAAGATATCAGCAAGTTGATTTTGTGTATCTATAAATTCTAGGATTATATTCTGATTTTGTACATTTTCTCTCAAGAAATGATGTCTAATATCTATATGTTTGGATCTAGAGTGTTGGATAGGATTTTTAGAGAAATTGATAGCACTAGTGTTGTCACATTTAATGGAGATATTGTTAAATGCTTTACCATAGTCAAGCAATTGTTGTTTCATCCATAATACTTGTGTGCAACAAAAACATGCTGCAACATATTCGGCTTCCGTTGTGGATAAAGCAACAGATGCTTGTTTCTTACTATGCCAAGAAACTAGACAATTACCAAGAAAGTGACATGCTCCTGTCGTGCTCTTCCTATCTAAGATACTACCAGCATAATCTGCATCTGAAAAGCCTATAATATGAAATGATGTGTTTTTAGGATACCAAAGTCCCAAATGCATTGTACCACTCAAATATTTCAAAATTCTCTTAGTGGCATTCAAGTGTGATTCTTTAGGACTAGTTTGAAATCTAGCACAAAGACATACACTATACTTTATATCAGGTCTAGAAGCGGTTAAGTAAAGTAGTGATCCGATGATACCTCGATATTTCTTCTCATCTACTGCTTTACCATTTTCATCTTTACCTAATTTCAAGGATGTGCTCATAGGAGTTTTGCTAGTTTTGCAGCCATCCATTCCAAATTTCTTGATGAGTTCTTTTGTATATTTGGATTGGTTGATGAAAATCCCATCTTCACATTGCTTGACTTGCAGTCCAAGGAGGAACTTGAGTTCACCCATCATGCTCATTTCAAATTCCCTAGTCATACAAGAAGCAAATTCTTTACATAAGGCTTCATTAGTAGCTCCAAATATTATGTCATCCACATAAACTTGTACAATCAAAATGTTATGCTTATCCTTTTTAACAAAGAGAGTTGTGTCTACTTTTCCTTTTGAAAAACCATTTTCAAGTAAATATGCACTAAGTTTATCATACCAAGCTCTTGGTGCTTGTTTCAATCCATATAAAGCTTTGGTAAGTTTGAAAACATGATCAGGAAATTTGTAGTTTTCAAAACCAGGAGGTTGTTCTACATAAACTTCTTCGCTTATAAGTCCGTTTAGAAATGCACTTTTAACATCCATTTGAAAGAGTTTAAAGTTCATATGACATGCAAAAGCAAGTAATATTCTAATAGCTTCTAATCTGGCTACAGGGGCAAAAGTTTCATCATAGTCAATACCTTCTTCTTGATTATAGCCTTTGGCTACCAATCTTGCTTTATTCTAACAATGTGACCATTTTCATCAAGCTTATTCCTATAGACCCATTTGCATCCTATTATAGAGTGATCTGTAGGTCTAGGAGTAAGTTGCCAAACATTATTTCTTTCAAATTGATTAAGTTCATCTTGCATTGCAGTTATCCAATTTTCATCATTTAAAGCCTCCTCAACAGTCTTTGGCTCAATTTGAGAAACAAAAGCAAAATTAACATCTATATGATTAATTTTAGATCTAGTAATTACTCCCTTAGATGTTTCTCCAATGATGAGTTCCTTAGGATGGTCTTTCTTGTATTGCCAATCCTTAGGTAGATCTTGAGTCTTTTCTTCAAGTTCATACTGATTGATCTTTGGAGCATCAATAGATTCAAGAGGTTCAAGAGTACCTGCAGGGTCATTGAAAGTAATACCTTTCTTTTGATCATGTTTAGATGATTCATCAAATACAACATGCATTGTTTCTTCTATAACTAGAGTTTTCATGTTAAATACCCTATATGCTTTGCTATATGATGAATATCCTAGGAATATGCCTTCATCTGATTTGGATGAAAATTTTCCAAGATTATCCTTGGTATTCAATATGAAGCATTTGCATCCGAATACTCTAAAATATCCAATTCTGGGTATTCTTCCATTCCATAGCTCATAAGAAGTTTTATTAGTTAAATGCCTTTTGTAAACACGATTTGCAATGTAACAAGTTGTATTAACGGCTTCTGCCCAAAAATAAGATGGTATATCATATTCATTGAGCATTGTCCTAGACATTTCAATTAAAGTTCTATTTTTCCTTTCAACTACACCATTTTGCTGTGCAGTTCTAGGAGCAAAAAAATTATGTGAAATGCCAAGTTCATTACAAAAACCTTCAAAATTTTCATTCTCAAATTCTTTGCCATGATCACTTCTAATAGATGTGATCGCATAACCTTTTTTCATTTTGAACTCTTTTTGCAAACATTTTGAAGTAATTAAAGGCTTCATTCTTTTGAGCTAAGAAATTAACCCATGTGAATCTAGAGTAATCATCAACAAGAACAAATGCATATGATTTGCCTCCTAGGCTTGTAACTCTATTTGGTCCAAACAAATCCAAATGAATGAGCTCTAAAGGTCTAGTGGTGCTTATAACACTCTTTGATTTAAATGAGCTTTTATGTTGCTTACCATTTTGACAAGGTTCACAAATCATATCTTTGTCATATTTTATCTTAGGTAGGCCATCAACTAAGTTTTCATTGCAGATATATTTTAATTGATCCATACCAGCATGTCCTAGTCTTCTATGGCATAACCATGCATAATTATTAGTGGACATTAAACATTTAAATGTATGATTTGAATGTATGTTGATATTATAAGTGTTGTTTGTTCTAGTACCCTTAAATATGATAATATCATTTGAATTCGTGATCTTGCATTCTTTGGAATCAAAATTGACAAAGTATGCTTTATCACAAAGTTGACTAACACTTAGCAAGTTATGTTTCAAACCATCAACAAGCCATACATCTTCTATTAAATCCTTACCAATAGAACCAATGGAGCCAACACCAAGAATTTTACCTTTAGCATTGTTTCCAAAAGTTACATTACCTCCATGTTTGTAGGTAATACTTGTAAAGAGCTTTGCATTCCCAGTCATATGCCTTGAGCATCCACTATCCACAAGCCATGTGCTTTCATTGATAGTAGATTTTAGGCATACCTGCAAGGCAATAGTGATCATCTTCTTTTAGGTACCCACATGAAGTTGGGTCCTTGATGGTTAGTAGTAAAAGTGCCTTCTAACTTGAGATGAGCCTTTCTTATATAACAAGAAAAATTTTTGTGTCCGAATTTCATGCAATATGTGCATTGCCATGGTATTCTATACTTCTGCATTTTTCTTTTTGTATTTAAAGTATCATGCATACAACTGCAAGTATGTTATTTCTTTTGTGCAAGTTTAGTGTACAAAAATGCATAATTATTTTTGCCTTTATTTCCTAGCAAACCATAAGAAGTAGACTTGGTGCAAGCATCTTTGATATGAACATCAGGGATTTCAATTGTAGATGCTTTTACAAATGTTGGTTTGCTTGGTGCAATGTTGGTTGAGCCATTGAATCCTAATCCATATTTTAAGGAAGGTGATCTTTGGTTATTAATTAATGTGTTTAATGCTTCCTTTCCTTTATGAAATTTGGAAATTGATTCTTTTAGTTCTTTTAGTGCATGCTTCAATGTTTCATTTTCTTTAATAACTTTTTCTAAGTCATGTGAGTTTTTATTTAACTCTTCTATCGTATTCATCAAGTGTTCATTTGAGGTTTTCAATTCTAAGGTAGAGTTCCTTAAGCATATAAAATCCTTTTCTAACTTAGAGTTTTCTCTTTATAAAGCATCATTTTAGAAAAATATTTTTCTATTTTAAAGTTCATGTGCTCAATCAAATCACTATCATCTATATCATTATGTGCTACTAGATCAAAGGATTGAGTGCTTACCTCATTGGAGTCATCTTCAATAGCCATGAGACACAGATTTGCAATTCCTTCTTCTTCTTCTTCTTCACTTGAAGAAGAGTCATCCCATGTGGCTTTGAGAGACTTTTTCTTTTCTTTATCCCATTTCTTTTTGTTTTCCAATTTGAAGCAATATGATTTAATGTGACCAGTTTTTCCACATTCATAGCATTTTACCTCATTTTTCTTTTCTTTATCTTTGAAGGAGAATTTTGGAGGTGTACCTTTGTTTGCTTGTAATCTTTTCTTCCTTTTCCATTCATTGATTCTTTTTTAGAACATTGCCATTTCATCTTCATCATCAGTACCTTCATTGCTTGAGCTCTCAACTTCTTTGATTGCTTTGAGTGCAATTGGTTTTCTTTTTTCTTTTTCACCTTGATCTTCTTCTTTCTCACTAAGTAGCTCAAATGTGAGTAGTTTACCAACTAGCTCGTCAGTTCTTAATGTGCTGAGATCATAAGCTTCTTCTATGGATGATACTTTTGATTCAAAGTTTTTTCTAGCTCTTAGTGCTCTCAAGATTTTACTGTTTACATCACCTTGATCATATACCTTGCCATACTTCTTTAGTTCATTGACAATAGCAAGCAAGCGATTGGTCATGTCGGTGACATTTTCATTTATTTCATCTTGAATAGCTCATATTCATGGACATGCATTTGTTTCTTGGTAAATCTCACTTGAGTCGTACCTTCATGGTAGTTTTTGAGTGTTTTCCAAATGCAATGTGCACAAGTTAAATGTTGAACTCTTCCACCTTCTTCTCTTGAAATGGAATTCATCAAGATGGAAGCGGCTCTGTTGTTCTTGAATCGATCTTTGACATTGCTAGTTGACCATTGTGCTTTGGGAAGTGGAACTTGAATACCGTCAGCTTCATAAGTGGGAGGTTTCCACTCACTTTCCACTAAATCCCATAGTTCAATCCTTTCACTGTCTAGAAACAAATACATTTTGTGTTTCCAATATGAATAATCAGTTCCATCAAAGTAGGGTCTAAGAATAGTGTTAAGATTTCCATGAGAGTTTGATGAAGAAGAAGTTGCCATAATGGATCAAATTTCACAATTAAGTTTAAGAAATCTCAGGCTCTGATATCAATTGTTGTCCCAAGATGGCAACTAAGAGAGGGGGGTGAATTGGTTTCCTCAAGAAATAATGACAATTAAAAAACTCAACAAAATAGAAATGCGGAATAGAGAGATGGTTGAGTAATGGAAGAAAGAAAGAACACACAAGATTTATAGTGGTTCGGATTTACTTCAATCCTACATCCACTTCCTTAACAACTTGTTAAGGTTCCACTAATCTTTGAATTTTTTACAAGCTCACTTCCAACTTTGGTGTTTTCACAAGTTCACACCTAACTTCACAAGTGTTTTTCTAAGGCTTACACTCAAGAACCTTTAAAGGAGTTTTTAAGGCTCACTCTCACAACCTAAACAATAGTTTTACAAGGCTTACTCTCACAACCCAAGTGTTTTCCAAGCTCACACTCAAACTTATACAATGGTGTTTTCAATGCTTACACCTAACATTCATTACAATTCAAATGTAAGTTCACTACAAAAATATTCGGCATTTGCGACGGATATCTGCGACGGACTTGTTTTCGTAGCAAATTTGCTACGGATCTGCGACGGATTTACGACGGAAGGACAAGTTAGAGGAATTTTGAGAAATTGGTCGCAAATCGGTTGCAAATCCGTAGTAAATCTGCGACGAAAATTATTCCGTCGCAAATAATCGTCACAAAAGTTGGCGCGGATACTTGGCGGGAGAGAGACCCGCGTATATTTTTTCGCAAAAATTTTTTCCGTCGCAGATTGGTTGTAGAAAATACTAAAAAAAGCAATTTGCAATGGAGATCTGCTACCGTCTATTGCCGTCGCAAATTTCACTACAAAAATATTCGGCATTTGCGATGGAAATCTGCAACAGAAAATTTCCGTCGCAAATCGGTTGCAAATTCGTAATAAATCTGCGACGGATTTTTGTTCGTCACAAAATTTCGTCGCTAAAGTTGGCGGATTTTTTTATTTTTTTTCTTCTAAAAATTAATATACATTTGGGGTAAAGTTTTTGAATTTCAATACACCGAGAATAAAAAATAAAAAAATAAAAAAGCAAACATAATCTTCAGGCATTTACCATTTCTAACTCGTATCCTTCATTGTAATTCATATATCAACATTATCTAGTGAATAAGAAGATTATTCAAGAAAATTAAACCAATATTAAGGAGACATTTGTTTGTCCAAATTTCACAGGAAAAAACTTAAATTAAGATTTTAGTGTTTTGTCGGTGTAAATATATTTTATTTTCGTAAAATTAATTGTTTAATTCATGTTAAATCTGTGTATATATTAAAAAAATCATTATATAGATTTTATTGTACTTTTCCATGGTCTAACTAAATATAATTATTTTATATTCATTAAAAAATTTTATTTTCAACCAACATGATATTTCAATATTTTGGAAATTCCAATGATAAAACCAAACAAAGTCTTGCTCCCGTCAATGCGAGAGAGTTAGGGATAGAGTTTCAGAGAGAGTGAGAGCAAAAAATAAACCCTAACCAGGCCTTAACTCTCTTTAATCCACTGTAAACCTTTCGCTTCTCTTCTCTTCTCTCCTCTCCTCTCTCTTGCTTCTTTAAGCTCTTTTTGTTTCTGTTTCTGTCTCCGTTTGGCGTGTCTTATAGAATCGAGCGATCCATAACTATTGAATCAACGGTCTCTGATTCAATATCGGTAAGTTACTTCTTTTTGTTTCTTTGGTGTTAGTTACTGAAGATCTATAACTATTTGATTGTAGTTTTAGCTTGAATGCTGCTTTATAGTGATTTGGATTAGTTTCACTGAATTTTCCTTTCATCGAATTTAAATTGTTTTTATGTTTAGTTTTTGAATTGTGTGAAATATTAGGTTTTTGTATTTGTTTTTAATAAAAAAAATAAGAAATTGGGTTTCGATCTCTGGGGAAAATTGATTTCTGGGTTTCTGTTTCGTGGGAAAATTGATTTCATAGGTTTCTGTTTCGTGGGTTACCTTCTGGATTTCTGGATTTCTGGATTTTTGGGTTTCTTTACCCTATTATTAAGAAGTTTGTAATGGAAATTTATCAAAGTTTGCAGATACCATAGTATCTCTGCTCATTGTTCAATTTTTGGTGCCTAAGAATACAAAAGAGGACTTGATTTCCAGAATGCAATAGTTAATTAAGTTCAGTGCTATTATGCAATTGATTCCCAAGACATTATAAAATGCTACATTAAGGGGATTTCACTGCTCTGCATTCACTTCACTTAATCCTTTATTTTATTGCTTTCAAAATTTGCTTTTATTATTATTGCATTTTTTATTTTATGCAGATTATTTTTAAAACTAGCTTTTAATGATTACTCTATATGAGCAGGTGGTGGTGTTTGATAATAAGAGTAGTTTAGTTAATGAGGATCCTACCATTAGCACAGGCAGTAACTCTGATGAGAATGAAAGTGGTGCCGCTTTTCTCGTAAGAATTTTGCGTTATCTTGAGACTCCACGGTGCTTGAGAAAAGCCCTGTTTCCAAAGCTTAATAGCCTAAGATTTGTGGTTAGAAACCAATTGGTTTATTAATTTTATTTTGTTTCATTTGTTGATTGTTTAATTTTATTCAGTTGCTTATAATTTTGCACTTCTTATTTTTTTTTCCACAAGGTCTGTTGCCTCCGCTTGATGCTCCACATCATTTGCGCAAGCATGAATTATCAGTATTAGTATGATTGTCTTGTTTCACTTGTCCCCGCAACTTATCCAGTGGTAGGTGTTTTATGGAAACAAGATAAGAGGCAAGATGGAAACATACTTATTGATGGCTGATAGCACCTAATTATTATAGGTTATTATGGTTCTAGTACTGATAAACTCATTTGGCATATGAATTTTGCATTGGCAGCAACCACGCCATTGACAAAGCATTTGAACGTTGCCATCATTGACAACAATTCTGCTTTGGGAAGTAAGATAAGCATCAACAAAGAGGACCCACCTGATCCAAGGGTCAGTACAGTTACACCAACAACTATATCTTTTTTCAAAGGTAAATATGCTTTGTTCATTCTTCAGTTGTTTTTCACGGATTTTAACAGTATCTCATTGCTATAATGGTATCACTCTCACAAACGGTTTAACTTATAGCAGAGTTTTAATGCCATCAGGTTGAGCTTTTAGTTTGAAAACTCACCCAAAAGTCATGAAATTTAATCACATTGGAATTTCCAGATGGCCGTTTTAGGGAAAAGCTTTTGCAATTTGTAGTTGTTCTACTCTTATTCATTTTATGTGTTGACTTGCAAATAAGTTCTTTTGATAGGATTTTATCTTATTGGTCATAGGCTCATAACTTTGTCTTAAAGGCCCCACTTGTGTACTAGGTCTTGAAATTTCTGGTGCAGCTATACTGACAGCTAGTTAATCGACATAGAAGCTGACATTTAACATATCTTTTGGATTTCAATGATGTATTTGCAGATATTGGTGCCTGGCAATATGTTCAACAGCATCGACATGCATATTTTGATAAGATGCAGGTGATGCCTTTAATCATTTCTTTTGTTTGACATTCTTTTAAGTTTAACTTAGCTTCATTTTTATTTTTCATTTGCATTAAGTTGTTGAATAGAATAAAGTTGCTTATAGTGTTCAACTTTGACTTAAGAATTTAATGCATTCTTAAAGCATGTGAATCTTTTGTTTTATGTTGTTAATCATGTTCAAGTTTGCAACATGTCTGTGTAGGGCTGTAATTCTTGGTATCATTGAAGTTAAAAATGTTTTTTTTCTAGAAGAGTAGAATGATGGCTGGCAAATGGGATTAAAATAATCAAAAGATACAATATGTTGTTTTCCACTTATAGCAGACAATAAAATTTTCAATTAATAACAAAGAGAATAAAAATTGCATAAACCACATAAGTTCTACGTAAGATATGTCAATTTGAATGTGTATATCTTGGTAGAAAGACTTCTAATTAGATGTATTCTAGAGCTTTCTAGGACATATTGGAAATTTTATAACTTACAAGGCTTCAGATTTTTTTTTGTCTCATATGATGCCATTTGATAATAGAATTTGCTATGCAGTAGGATGATTTGCTTCATTGACTCTTAAACTGTGTTGCTTATGTTGTTTCATGGTGTGATTGCTTAAAAGTTAGAAAATTGTATCTTTGTAGCTTGTGTACTTTTTATTCTACTGCATGGAATCTACACCACAAAGTTGCATGTCATGTATTACTTTTACAGTCCTTCATTTGAAATAAGAGCACTGATGTCTAAGTTACTTTTTCATTAATATATACTTTTCTGTAGGTTTGGGATTACACTGGCTTAGGGTACACAAAATACAGTGCAAGAGATGCAAATAAAGATGTTTTGGGGTAAGCACACAAGAAGGGAGGTAACAAAACATCATCATTTCATAATTTTTTTGTTACTTATGGTTGATGATGCTGATGTGCACTTGTGATCCAGTTGTATTGTGGAGAATAAGGTGCTTCAAAGTTCACTATTATCACGTATAGAGGTATCCTAATTGGTCAAACTATTTATGCTCACTATGTGGAATATATGACATGATAGTCTCTTGCACTATCTGACTACCAGGCAGGATAGTAATATATGAGAATTCTAATTGCTAAGATTAGATACTGTAGTCTTGTGCATGCTCCTCCTTGATTCCTCTATAGTGCACCTATCATCTGATGGATGGCTGAGGGGTACATGTTTTTACTTCTAGTTTTCTTGTTGATGTTTCAATAACATAACCCTTTACATACCATAAACGTTTTCTTTTCCTTTTTTTTTGCTTGTTTTTGCGTCTAGTTTTCTTGTCAATGCATTAATAACAGAATCCATAACTCTGCAAACCATAAACATGTTTTTCATTTTTGTTTTCTTCTTGCAATCCCTGAAACTAAGAAATTAATCTTGCAGGATGCTGATTTCCAAAAGACAATCTATCCGTCTAGATTAACTTCAATGTCTCTACATCCAAGCTCCCGATCCACATGAGTGGATAGCACATCATCAGTGAAAGCATCATACTTAAATGGACGCTTAGCAAAGCTGGAACTGACTGATGGCAGCAGCCTGTACGCTCAGTTGGTGGTAATTTAATTCTTTTGCTAGAGTTATATACCCTTCAAAAAATGATACAAATGAAATAATATAGAATTTTTGCCATGGGTAAGGGTTCCTAGAAAAATGTTTTTTGCTGATGCTGTAAACAGGTGGGAGCTGATGGGGCCAAGTCACAAGTTAGACAGTTAGCAGGATTTGAAACAACTGGTTGGAACTACTCACAGAATGCAGTCATCTGCACTGTAGAGCATTCTGTGAAAAATAAGGGTGCATGGCAACGGTTTCTACCAGCAGGTCCAATTGCACTTCTTCCAATGGGGGACAAGTTTAGTAACATTGTTTGGACTATGAATTCAGAGGAATCATCGAACTATAAATCAATGAATGAGGATGATTTTGCAAAAGCTGTTAATCATGCTCTAGATTATGGATATGGTCCTCATCCAAAGTCCAGTTTATTTGATAGTGCAGACATGTTTTCATGGTGAGGCCGTGAAATCATGATATTGCTCATATTACATGATATTGCCTGAGTAGTTTCATGGTGAGGCCGTGAAATCATGATGTTTCCAATTTTGCCTTCTGTTTTGCTACAAATTACATGATATTGCTCATATTGCAGCTTATAAATGCAAATGTTTGTTCAGGTTCTCTTAAGAGGTCCAAAGAATGCCTGTGAAGCTGTGAAACACTTTGGCCCAGCTCCTGGTATGCTACACAGCCATACTAAACCCTATGTGCGATCAAAGGGAAGGAAGTTTGATAGAGCTAGAGGAAGGAGGAACAACAGAGGATTTAGAGTTTGATTTGTTTTTAGTTCTATATTGTGAGACACTTGTGTTACTTTTTCCCAAATATTGTTATTTTCAAGATAGATTATTTGTAGTAGTGTTCTTAACACATGCATAATTAAAGAATTATTTTTATCAATGTAATTAGTGTTTTTTTTAGATTGTGTTTAAATGTTCCAAATGTATTTATAAAGTTCTCATAAAATTAATTGATAATACAAATAGTTCCAATAAAAATCAATATTAAATTGTTACGGATTTGCTACGAATCTGTGATGGATATCTGAAATCTATGACGAAATCTGCGACGGAATCTGCAACGAATTTGCGACGAAAATCTGTGACGGAATCTGCGACGGAAATCTGCGACAGAATCTGCGACGGAATCTGCCACGGCTGCCCTTTACCCGCGAAAATTTAAGCGCGAGATTTGCAACCGCCGAGTGGTTGCAAATCCGTCGTAATCTGCGACGGCCTATTGCAAAATTGAAAATTGCGACGCCTTTTTTATTAACGAATCATATCCGTCGCAGATCGGTCGCAGATCGGTCACAAGACTTGATTTGCGACGGATTTGCGACGGATCTGCGACGGATTCTGTCCGTTGCAGATAGCGTATTTTTTTGTAGTGATTTAAGTAAAAGAAAAGTTGTTGCTTGGCTATCAAATTCTTTTTTTTTTTTTGCTTCACTTCTTGTGCTTTTCTTGTAGAAGCACTGTATTTATAGCCAATGTGGTCTTACTAGCCGTTATTGATAGTGAGAATAAAATCTTGGCAGTTTAGACCTTCTTTATTAAACTGTCCAAAGTATTTCGTGGTCGTCCTTCATACAAGGATGGTCGCACTCATATCTCACGCGGTCGTCCTTAGACAAGGTACGGTCGCTGCATTTAAAAATACTTCAACGGTCGAATTTTAGTGCTCTGTAGTAGGAATCTTGCCCATGCTGTGGTTGTCGGGACGGTCGCGCATAACAAAGGTACGGTCGCCCTTTTTGAATGTTGAAGTGGGTTTATAACGGTCATGTCACATGGAAATCTTTGACTGGGCAGAAAAAGGTGTCCGCCAAAACATGATTGTCGCGGTCGCCCTAGGTAGCATCTCGCGGTCGAGTTGAGAAACTCGTGTCGAACTTCTGGACGCACCTGAGGACGCAAACACTACTGTCTCTTTAAGAAATTTTCTCCTGCATTGGCAGAGCGGTCGCAAATATGAACGCGCGGTCGCTAAAGTGGTAAGCGAGGCCGTGTCATTCGCCATTTTTGTCACCGCGAACCTTACTGTGATTAAAATGATTTGAGTTCCTTGAGTAGCGGTCGTCCATAACTTGGGACGGTTGCTTTTCTTAAAGTGCGGTCATTACTGAGGTCGGATTTCTGACCGCGAAACCTACTGTGATAAGGTTTCATCCTTTAATTAAATGGTGCGATCGTATTCAGGTTTGGTGTGACTGCTAGAAGTGTTCTGTTCATCTTTATTTGAAGTAACCTAAGCCTGCAACAAGATTCTTCAAGCACATGTTAAATGGATCATTCAATTTGAGTTGTCAAGGATCAAAATTGAGATCATTTGTCTAACACTTGTATTAATAGACTATTCGAAGCAGTTAGTGGTCGTCCTTGATACTAGGATGGTCGTGTCAATGTCTTACGCGGTCGCCCTTGGATAAGGGACGGTCACTGCATTCAAATTTGCTTCAGCGGTCAAATTTAAGTGTTCTGCTACTGGAATCTTACCCGTGCTATTGTTGTCGGGACGGTCGCGCATAAGCTAGGTGCGGTCGCCCTTTTTGAATGTTAAAGTGGGTTTATAACGGTCATCACACGTGGCATTCTTTAACTGGGAAAAATAAAATTTCGCCTAAATATGAATTTCACGATCGCCCTAGGTACCAGTTCGCGGTCAAATTGAGAGACTCGCATCGAACTTCTGGACACACCTAAGGAGTTGAACACTACTGTCAGTTTGAGTAGTTTTCTCTTGATTCAGTAGAGCGGTCGCAGAGTCTGAAGGGCGGTCGCGATATCAGTAAGCGAGACCATATTCTTCACCATTCTTGTCACTGTGAACCTTACTGGAATTTGGATGATTTGGGTTTCTCCTTTTGCGGTCATCCTTTTTTGTTCGACGGTAGCTCATGTTGATGTGCGATAGCAACTGAGGTCAATTTTCTGACCGCGAACCCTACTGTGATATGGTTTCATCCTTCAATTCAATGGGGTGGTCGTCTCCATGGTTTGTGCGACCGCTAAATGTGACCTGTTCAACTTATTTGAAACAACCTAATCCTGCAACAAGGTTCTTTAAACACATGTTAAATAAGTTATTCAATTTGAGTTATCAAGGATCAAAATTGAGATCATTTGGCTAACAATCTCCCCCATTTTGACTTTGACAATCAAATGGAATGATGATATAAATTGAAAGAAATGTAAATTAACTTAGCTAACAATCTCCCCCAATTTAAACTTCTCATGTGTTGAGTGTTAATACATTTCTACAAAGCTCCCCCTAAACATATGCATGAATCATGTTTATTTTGGAGTCCATAGCTTATAACTTGGCATATTAGTAAAATAACTTTCCCATTTGTAATTTCAATTGTATATCTCTCTCCCTTTGTAAATATCTCTCTCTTTTTGTATAAGAACTTACATATTCTCTCCCCCTTTGTCATAGGCAAAATGCAAAATATAAGAGAAATATGGAAGACAATGGTAAGATAATGAACATAAACATAATAAACATAATGTTATTTGAAAGAGAGCAGTATAAAGACAATGTAAGAGAGAAAAGAAAAAAGAAAAACAACAAAACAAAAACAAAAGCAGAAAAAATAAACTAATCAGAATCTTCATCCTCATCTAGCTCTTCTTCTTCTAAAGGAGCTTTTCCATTATCAAGAGGGACATTGCTGGTAGAGCTAGTGCTGATGGATTCTTCTTCTTCAGGGAGACTCTCTGTATGATCACTTATATCCCAATCCTCAAGATTGCATTGAGGCAAATTCATTTTGCCTTGCATGTCATAGAGATCATAATGCATATGAGATATAAGGTCAATCCTTTTGTTCAAGTGATGGAATCTCATGGAGACACTTTTCTTGAAGTGAGAGAGTTTCCTGGAGAGGGATTTAATGACTCTCAATATGAGTTTTGTAAGAGAGTTGGTTTGGGTAGGTTTAGGTGAGGAAGCCTTGGGAGGTAGTTCAATAGCAACTTCCAAGGAGTCTCCTTCTTCCTCAATGGTGTACTTTGGTCTTTTCTTGTATCTATCAACAACTCCTTGTTTGCCAAAGTTGTACACATATGTTCCTTCAATCTTCTTAACACAGCCAGCATGTTCTAAATAGTCAATGGTGATGGCACTTGAGGCAAGATTGAAAGGGTTTCCCAAAGTAGCTAAGTTAAGATCATTGAGTAAGTTCAAGTGCCTAGCTATTTGAGTTATTTGGGAGGATAAGAAGAAAGTTCCAGTTCTTGTGACAGCATGGTCATACAATGTGTCAATCAAGAATGTTGTTGTGCTCATTTGGATATTATGGCTGAAAGCATATAAGAAGATGAGATCTCTCTTAGTTACCTTTTCATTCCCATCTTCCCTTTGATGAATGGTGTAGGTTATGATCCTATGAAGCATCCAGTGGGTGAGGGACTTAATGTGTCTAGCTTTTGACTCTTTTTCAAATGAGGTCTCTACAGAAATTTCTTGCCAAAAGGTATAGAGGGTTTGGTTGGAGAAGGCTAGATCATTGTAGGAGGTGACCCCATCAACAGGAAAGTCCCAAATTTTTCCAAAGTCCTCTAATGTTAAGGCTAGGTATTGGTCAAATAACTTAAATCTAACCCCATACCACCCTAGTGCAAAATTTGCACTCTTTTCAATTTAAAAGGACATGAGAAATTCCTTACTTAAACTAGAGTAATCTACCTCATCAGGGAAAATGAATTTCCTCCAGCTAAGAACATCAAGTAAACTCTCAATCTCTTCTTTAATGTTTAGGGCAGAGAGCATCCCACCAAATGGAGATTTGGTTCCTTCAAATTTCTTTCTTTTCTGCATAGCATATCTCACATCTTCCTCAGGGTTTGGTGGTGAGGTTTATGGATTTTCTCACCTCTTCTAGACTGTGGAGGAGATGGAGGAGCATCTAGAGGTTCACTTATGGTGATTCCTAAAGGTTTCTTTCCTTTCCCTTTCCCTTTGGAAGTAATTTTCTTTTTGGGGGCCATGAGGGTTGAAGAAGCAGCAGAAAACTGGAAAACAGAGAGTGTTTGAGAAGGAGTTGATCTTCAGAGGATTTGGAGATTTGGAGGGAAGTTTGTATGTTATAAATGGCAAAAGATCCATGTAACTGATGTATGATGGTCTTAAATAAAAGAAATTAAGAAAGTAGTTGTTTATGACTACTGAAGGTTGGCAAATCGCGACCTGTCATACTACCAACGGTTATAAAATTTTGAGCAGAGTGTACAGAGTGCGGTCACCTATTTGTATAGGCATGATCGCTGAAGACACTCTAGCGACCGTTAGAGTAAGTTACACGCTCGTAAGTGCAGAGAATGTCTATAACGGTCTAAACTGTTTAAATTATTGAGACCGCTCACAGTGTTTCCCGACTGCTCACTGAAGGGTCAATACAGATGAATCTGTCTGGCAAGATTGCGACCACTAGAAGCATTGGAACGACCGCGAGTATCTCAAAATGAAAGGGGCAGAAAAATGATGGATTTTTATAGTTTTAAGCAAAGTGACCAAATTGATGCCTTGAGATGTTTAAGAAATTTTTGTTAATAGGCAATCTCTTAATCATTCATGGAAGTTCATCAATCATACCTAAATTATGCTTAATGAAGTTAAGCCTATCTTCATTCAAGGGTTTTGTAAAGATATCAACAAGTTGATTATATGTATCTATAAACTCTAAAACAATATTTTGGTTTTGTACATTATCTCTCAAAAAATGATGTCTAATGTCTATATGTTTAGATCTAGAGTGTTGGATACAATTTTTAGACAAGTTGATAGCACTAGTGTTATCACATTTAATGGAAATGTTATTAAACACTTTACCATAGTCAAGCAATTATTGCTTCATCCATAACACTTGTGTGCAACAAATATATGCTGCAACATATTCGGCTTCCGCCGTAGATAAGGCTACCAATACTTATTTCTTACTATGCCAAGAAATTAGACAATTGCTAAGAAAGTGACATGCTCCTATTGTGCTTTTTCTATCCAAGATACCACCAACAAAATCCACATCCAAAAAACCTAAGATATGAAATGATGTGTTTCTAGGATACCAAAGACCTAAATACAATGTACCATTTAAGTATTTCAAAATTCTCTTAGTAGCATTCAAGTGTGATTGTTTAGGACAAGTTTGAAATCTAGCACAAAGACATACACTATACATTATATCAGGTCTAGAAGTGGTTAAGTAAAGTAGTGATCCAATAATACCTCGATATTTCTTTTCATCTATTGCTTTACCATTTTCATCTTTACCCAATTTTAAGGATGTGCTCATAGGAGTTTTGCTAGTCTTGCAGCCATCCATTCCAAATTTCTTGATGAGTTCCTTTGTATATTTGGATTGGTTAATGAAGATTACATCTTTGCATTACTTGATTTGCGGTCTAAGGAAGAACTTGAGTTCACCCATCATGTTCATTTCAAATTCCCTAGTCATACAACAAGCAAATTCTTTGCACAAGGTTTCATTAGTAGCTCCAAATATTATATCATCCACATAAAATTGTACAATTAAAATGTTATGTTTGTCCTTTTTAACAAAAAGAGTTGTGTCCACTTTTCCTATTGAAAAACCATTTTCAAGTAAATATGCACTAAGTCTATCATACCATGCTCTTGGTGCTTGTTTCAATCCATATAAAGCTTTGGTGAGTTTGAAAACATGATTTGAAAATTTGTAGTTTTCAAAACCAGGAGGTTATTCTACATAAACTTCTTTGTTTATAAATCCATTTAGAAATGCACTTTTAACATCCATTTGAAAGAGTTTAAATTTCATGTGACATGCAAAAGCAAGTAAACTTCTAATAGCTTCTAATCTAGCTACAGGGGCAAATGTTTCATCATAGTCAATGCCTTCTTCTTGATTATAGCCTTTGGCTACCAATCTTGCTTTATTCTTAATAATGTGACCATTTTCATCAAGCTTATTTCTATAGACCCATTTGCATCCTATGATTGAATGATCTTTAGGTCTAAGAGTGAGTTCCCATATATTATTTCTTTCAAATTGATTAAGTTCATCTTGCATTGCAATCATCCAACTTTCATCATTTAGAGCCTCCTCTGTAATATCCTCATATGTGGCTTAGAAGTTTTGATTATATTGTTGTTGTTGTTGTTGTTGTTATTGTTAAATTGAATTGAATGCATATGATGGGGTAAGAAAAGAATTGGGATGAGAATGCTTGTGCATATGTGTTTTGGAGAAAGAAATAGGGTTTAGAGACAAATGTATATGTTGTGTATATGATGATATATATAACATATAAAGTGGTCAAATGAAGAGTCAAGGTGTTGGTTAAGTGGAAGAAGATATTTTTGGTTGTTAATGAAATTACATATAAGGACTTATATGAGACAAAGGTTAGTTATATGATTGAGGGTGTTTTAGTAATTGCTTGGATAAGAACACTTGGTGGAGATTAAAAGCAAAATTTGACTTTGTATCTTGATCATTGTCTTCTTTCTTCATGAAGTGGCCGGCTCTCCATTAGCAAAAGGAAAAGAGAAGTGTTCTTGAGGCAAGAAGCAAATTGAAGAAGCAATCCAAGGTTTTGACAAAGGATTTGTGGAATTTCTTCTTTTCAAGTAAGTATTTTCTTGTTTTCTTTACTTATTTGGAAGTTGTGTTGGAAGTAAAGTAGGGTTTGATGATTTTGTGATTTGGTGGATTTGAGATGTGTTTGGTTGTGCTTTCAAATGTTAAATTGATTTTAAGTTATGAGTTTAATTGAAGGTTGTTGTTGGAAATGATGGTTGTTGATTTGGATGGAGGGAGAAGGATGTTGGATTTTAGGGTTTTGTGGTGATTATGTGTTTAATTGTGATATTAATGTGTGGTGAAGTAGTTTTTATGATGAATATGTGTTTAGAATATTGATTATGTTCATGTGAAATATGTTATATGATGAATATTGTGTTTGAGTGAAATTGAGAAAGGGTTGGTTTTAGTTAAGGTTTTATGATTTGGTGACACGGCCAAAATAAATTTTAGGGGAGTGGGCGTGTCCCTTAGGAGAGTGGGCGTGTCAATTATTTGGATTGGCTACTGTCTCTTTTGGTTTTAGTGACACGGGCGTGTCCATCAAAGGTGCTGGGCGTGTCAATTATTTAAATTGGCTACTGCCTCATTTATTGTTAAAGACACGGGCGTGTTCCTCAACTAGGTTGGGCGTGTCCTTCAAGTGAGTTGGGAGTGTCCCATAAATGAATTGAATGTTGCTTGATTTCTTTGTTCTTGTTTGCATAGTTTAGATTCTTCAAAGGTAGTTGGGCCTCTAAACCTAAACATAAACATACTTAAACCAAGGGATGAATTAAAAACACTTGTGAATGATCCTAAAGCTATGAATTATATATATATTGTTCTTGCATTGTTGAGATTGAGCCTTGTTATATTATGCATTGTGAGTGATAATGTGTTTCATGATTAATATGGAATGAAATGTTGATATTTATGAATGATGCTATGTGAGATAAATATACACTTGAATAATGAAGTGTTATTTTGTGAAATGAAATGTGGAGCCATTGTTATTGGCTAAGGTGATTTAATGGAGATAAATGAGGCATGTTTGCCTAAATGATAATGAGAATTGAGAATGAAATCTAAATGAATTGTGTGGCTAATGTGTTATTCCATTTTCAGAGTTTGTTGTTGGTGGCATGCCTAATGAGTGTAACAATCTCTTGAAGTTAGGTTGGATTGAATCCTTGAAGCCTAATTGAGATGTTACAACCCTTGAAGCTAGGTTGGGTTAGTTCTTGAAGCCAAGTTGGGTTGATGCTTAGCATGCTTTGCTCCCCTTGAAGCTTGGTTGAACTTAATCCTTGAAGCCTAGTTGGGTATATGATATTGATATTGATAAATGTGATAACAAAACCAAAGCATTAACTCTGAAAATTGAATGGCATATTAGTGTGTCTTGGGCCCATGCTTGTCTTTGCTTAGTGTTGTTCATGGATGATTAAATGATTAACTAATAAAGTATATGCAAGAATGTTGAAATGTGATATACATATATGTACGCTAAGTTATGAAATGTAAATGTATGTTGTTAGCTTTGCATCTATGTTGTTACATGTATGATATAAATTAAAATTGGCATTGTATAACATTTAAGCATGTCTATTGCATGTTTTATCTTACTAAGCCCTTGGCTTAGCGCGATAGTGTTTAATCGCGCAGGTGATAGAACTGATAGAATTGAACCCGAGAGCTCTTCGAGACCGAGTGAGAGTAGACATTGAAGAGTTGATTTTGGGAGCTTAAAGATCAGAGCTGACTTGCCAATCATGTATAAATCTTTTATATCGTGTAAAGTTTTGTTGATAATGTAAATATATGTATAATAGTAAATATGTAATCAAATGTTTTCATATATATACATATTTTATAACTTCCGCTGTGTAATATATAAATATATATATATATAGATAACTAATATGTTTTGTTTTATAAGTAAATGATATATTTTGTTAATAAGATATAATGATATGGATATGGTATCAAGTTTTAAAATGTTTTGAATGTTAAGGAAACCGTAGCATCCCTATGTTTGGTGCACTTATGCTACATTGTTGTGGTTGTAGTGTGTGTGCATTGAATATGGGGGTGTTACATCCTCAATGGTCTTTGGCTCAATTTGAGAAACAAAAGCAAAATTAACATCTATATGATTAATTTTAGATCTAGTAATTACTCCCTTAGATGTTTCACTAATGATGAGTTCCTTTGGATGATCTTTCTTGTATTGTCAATCCTTAGGTAGATCTTGAGTCTTTTCTTTAAGTTCATTCTAATTGATCCTTGGAGCATCAATAGTTTCTTGAGGTTCAAGAGTACCTGCAAGGTCATTAGAAGTACTACCTTTCCTTTGATCAAGTTTAGATGATTCATCAAATACAACATGCATTGATTCTTCAACAACTAGAGTTTTCTTATTAAATACTCTATAGGCTTTGCTAGATAAAGAGTATCTTAGGAATATACCTTCATCCAATTCGGATGAAAATTTTCTAAGATTTTCCTTGGTGTTCAATATAAAGCATTTGCATCCAAATACTTTAAAATATGCAATTCTGGGAATTCTTCCATTCCATATCTCATAAGAAGTTTTATTAATTAAAGGTCTTTTGTAAACACGATTTGCAATGTAACAAGCGGTATTAATGGCTTCTGCCCAAAAATAAGATGGTAATTCATATTCATTGAGCATTTTTCTAGCTATTTCAACCAAGGTTCTATTTTTTCTTTCAACCACACCATTTTGTTGTGGAGTTCTAGGAGCTGAAAAATTATGTGAAATGCCAAGTTCATTACAAAAATTTTCAAAATTTTCATTCTCAAATTCTTTCCCGTGATCACTTCTAATAGATGTGATCACATATCCTTTTTCATTTTGAACTCTTTTTGCAAACATTTTGAAATAATTAAAAGCTTCATTCTTTTGAGCTAAGAAATTAACCCATGTGAATCTAGAGTAGTTATCAACAAGAACAAATGCATATGACTTGCCTCCTAGACTTGCAACTCTATTTGGTCCAAACAAATCTAAGTGAATGAGTTCTAAAGGTCTAGAGGTTCTTACAACATTCTTTGATTTAAATGAGCTCTTATGTTGCTTAACAAGTTGACAAGGTTCACAAGTTCTATATTTGTCATATTTTATTTTAGGGAGACCATCAACTAGGTTTTCATTACAAATGCATTTTAATCGATCCATACTAGCATGTCCTAGTCTTCTATGCCATAACCAAGCATCATTATTAGTAGAGATTAAACATTTAAATGCATGATTGGAATGTATGTCAATTTTATAAGTGTTGTTTATCCTAGTTCCTTTAAATACAATAACACCACTTGAATTAGTGATCTTGCATCCTTTAGAATCAAAATTTACAATGTATTTTCTATCACATAATTGACTAACACTTAGCAAATTATGTTTCAAACCATCAACAAGCCATACATCTTCTATCAAGTCTTTACCAAGTATTCCAATGGAGCCAACACCAATAATTTTACCTTTAGCATCATTTCCAAAAGTTATATTACCTCCACATTTGTATGTAAATCTTGTAAAGAGCTTTGCATTCCCGGTCATATGCCTTGAGCATCCACTATCCACAAGCCATGTGCTTTCATTGATAGTAGATTTTAGGCATACCTACAAGGCAATTCTTAGGTACCCAAATGAAGTTGGGTCCTTGATGGTTAGCAATAGAGGCATCTTCTAACTTGAGACGAGCCTTTCTAATATGACAAAAAATGCTTTTATGTCCAAATTTCATGCAATATGTACATTGCCACAATGCTTTATATTTTTGCACTTTCCTATTATATTCCATGTATTGTGCATACAACTAAAAGTATGTGATTGCTTTTGTGCATGTTTAGTGTATATAAATGCATGATTACTCTTTGAGAACTTAGCTCCATTTCCTAGTGAGCTTTGAGTGGCCTTTTTAGACTTGGTGTGAGCATCTTTGTTCTTTACAACATCAGCATTAGAGATTCTAGTTGTAGAGGCTTTTACAAATGTTGATGTGCTAGGTGCAATGTTGGTTGAGCCATTGAATCCTAATCCATATTTTAAGGAAGGTGATCTTTGTTTACCAATTAATGTGTCTAAGGCTTCTTTTCCTTTATGAAATCTTGAAATTGATTCTTTTAGTTCTTTTAGTTCATGCTTCAGAATTTCATTCTCTTTGATAACTTTTCTAAATCATCTGAGTTTTTATTTAACTCTTTTATTGAATTCATCATGTGTTCATTTGAGGTTTTCAATTCTAGGGTAGAGTTCTTTAAGCATATAAAATCCTTTTCTAACTTAGAACTCTTTTCCTTATAGAGCATCATCTTAGAAAAATATTTTTCTATTTTAAAGTTCATGTGCTCAATCAAATCACTATCATCTAGGTTATCAATATCATTATGTGCTATTAGATTCAATGATTGAGTACTTACCTCATTGGAGTCATCTTCAATAGCCATGAGACATAGATTTTCAATTCCTTCTTCTTCTTCTTCTTCCTCTTCACTTGAAGAAGAGTCATCCCATGTGGCTTTGAGAGACTTTTTCTTTTCTTTGTCCCATTTCCTTTTATTCTTTACTTTGAAGCAATCCGATTTGATGTGACCAGATTTTCCACATTCATAGCACTTTACCTCATTTTTCTTTTCTTTATCTTTGAAGGAGGATTTAGGAAGTGTACCTTTGTTAGCTTGTAATCTTTTCTTTCTTTTCCATTCACTTATTCTTTTTGAGAACATTGCCATTTCATCTTCATCATCAGTACCTTCGTTGCTTGAGCTCTCAACTTCTTTGATTACTTTGAGAGCAATTGGTTTTCTCTTTTCTTTCTCACTTAGATCTTCTTCTTTTTCACTGTGTAGCTCAAATGTGAGTAGTTTTTCCACAAGCTCGTCGGTTCTCAATGTGCTAAGATCATGAGCTTCTTCGATGGATGATACTTTTGATTCAAAGTTCTTTCTAGCTCTTAGGTGCTGTTTCCATCACCTTGCTCATATATCTTGCCATACTTCTTTAGCTCATTGACAATAGCAAGCAAGTGATTCGTCATGTCGGTGACATTTTCATTTGGTTTCATCTTGAATAGCTCATTCTCATGAACATGAATTTGTTTCTCGGTGAATCTCACTTGAGTCGTACCTTCATGATAGTTTTCAAGTGTCTTCCAAATGCAATGTGCACAAGTTAAGTGTTGAACTCTTCCACCTTCTTCTCTTGAGATGGAGTTCATCAAGATGGAAGCAGCTCTATTGTTCTTGAATCAATCTTTAACATTGACAGTTGACCATTGTGCTTTGGGAAGAGGAACTTGAACACCATCAACTTCATAAGTAGGAGGTTTCCACTCACTTTCCACAAAATCCCATAGCTCAATCCCTTCACTATCTAGAAACAAATACATTTTGTGTTTCCAATAGGAATAATCCGTTCCATCAAAATAGGATCTAAGGATAGTGTTAAGATTTCCATGAGAGGTTGAGTTTGATGTAATTCGAAGTTGCCATAGCGGATCAAATTTCACAATTAAGTTTAAGAAATTTCTTGCTCTGATACTAATTGTTGTCCTAAGATGGCAACTAAGAGGGGGGGTGAATTGGTTTTCTTGAGAAATGATGGCAAATTAAAACTCAATAAACAAGAAATGTAGAAGAGAGAAATGGTTGAGTAGTGAGCAGAAGAAAGAATACACAAGATTTATAGTGGTTTGAATTTTCTCCAATCCTACATCCACTTCCTTAACAACTTGTTAAGGTTCCACTAACTTTGAAGTTTTACAAGCTCACTTCCAACTTTGGTGTTTTCACAAGTTCACACCTAACTTGACAAGTGTTTTACTAAGGCTAACACTCAAACCACTTACAAGAGTTTTATCAGGCTCACTCTCACAACCTTTATAAGAGTTTTTCCCAGGCTCACTCTCACAACCTAAGTGTTTCCAAGCTCACACTCAAACTTTTACTATGGTATTTTTAATGCTTACACCTAACATTCATTACAATTCAAATGTTAATTGTAGTAATAAAAGAAAATATGTTGCTTGGCTATCAAATTCAGAATCTATATTTTTCTTTACAAAATAATAATGTATTTATAGCCAATGTGATCTAACTAGCCATTATAGATAGTGAGAAATAAGTCTTGGCAGTTTAGACCTTGTGTTAATAGACTGTTCGAAGCAGTTAGCGGTCATCCTTGATACTAGGACGGTTGCATCAATGTCTTACGCGGTCGCCCTTGGATAAGGGACGGTCGCTACATTCAAATTTGCTTCAACGATCGAATTTAAGTGCTCTGCTGCTGGAATCTTGCCTATATTGTTGGTGTAGGAACGGTCGCACATAAGCTAGGTGTGGTCGCCCTTTTTAACTGTTGAAGTGGGTTTATAACGGTCATCACGCGTGGTATTCTTTAATTGGGCAAAATAAAATTCTGCCTAAATATGAATTTTGCGGTCGCCCTAAGTGCCAGTCCGCAGTCGAGTTGAGAGACTCGTGTCGAACTTCTGGACACACCTGATGACGCGAACACTATTGTCAGTTTAATTAGTTTTCTCTTGATTCAGCAGAGCTGTCACAGAGTCTGAAGGGTGGTCGCGATATCAGTAAGCGAGACCATATTCTTTACCGTTCTTGTCACCGCGAACCTTACTGGAATTTGTATGATTTATGTTTCTCCTTTTGCGGTCGTCCTTTTTTGTTGGATAGTCGCTCATGTTGATGTGCGGTCGCGAGTGAGGTCGAGTTTCTGACCGCGAACCCTACTATGATATGGTTTCATCCCTCAATTCAATGGGGCATTCGTCTCCATGGTCTGTGCGACCGCTAAATATGCCCTATTCAACTTATTTGAAACAACTTAATCCTGCAACAAGGTTCTTTAAATACATGTTAAATAAGTCATTCAATTTGAATTGTCAAGGATAAAAATTGAGATCATTTGGCTAACACTCTATAACTAATAAACTGTTTAAATTAATAATTACATTTAATTTTAGTGTATGAGAACTGCTTGACTGACCTAAAATCATGTTATGTTTAGTCATATAATTAAAACCAACTTCATTTTCAATATAAAAGTTGATAAGTTCGAAAATTTTATTAAGGTAAACCTATAATTACAAATAATATTATAAAAAATATTTTACCAACACCAAGTGCATAGTCTTACTTCATACATTAAAATGAATGACTGATGAAATGTTTTGTTAATATGAAACTTAAAAATGATATATCATAACTCCAATATTATCAAATTTGATAATCAATTCTGTGATTCTCTGGCATCTTATTTCTTATTGCCTTACTAAGGTATAGTTAGAGTAGATACTTTCAAAGGACCAATTAAATTTTTTTCAAACAGTATTAATGGGCTTTGATATTAATTAAAAGTAACCATTGGATTTAACAAGATTGATCTAATATTATGTGATAAATGTTAAAATTAATAGTTAAAAGTGTAAAGTTACTGGGATAAGAAATATGTGAGCTTATAATTTGAGCAGTCTCCGAATCTATTCGCACAATACCAATTATTGTGTACTATATTTAATATCCACTCTTTTAGTTATCTCCTCAAGTGCAATAAGGCTAGCTTGTGGTCTAACATTAACAGACTACTTGATACTCATTTATAAAAGAATTGGTTAGCATTTCTCTTTAAGTTTTTATTTGGAGAATTGATCATGAATCCCAAGATTCAACTTGTTTAAGCATAAAACTTTGATACCATGTCAAAATTCATGAACTCATACATATTTGTGCTTGTAAGTGGACAAATATTAATGAAGAAATTATATAATACAAGCTATTTTTAACTTTTGATTTCATTTATACCACCAAAACTTTCTTTTTACACTTTTGTACTTATTCGTTTTCAATTATGTGGAAATTAATATGGTAGCCTTTTTTTTTTTTACTTGTTCATTTTTTTCAGTTTTCTTTTTTATTTTATATGTTTATTTGTTTTTCTTTTTATTTGTTTTTTTTTCTTTTTTTATATGTTTATTTTTCTTTTTATACTTTTTCCTTTTTTATTTATTTTTAAAGTATCCATAAATCATTGTATTTTTTTTTAAATTTTTTCCTTTGTGCATTTTTTGAAATTTTTTTATTGTGCTGTATTTTTTATAAAAAAATAATTTTTTATTATGTAGTTATATATTAGTATAATGTACATATAACTTGATATAAATATTGAATTGCAAGATAATATAATTATTATATATGTGGGTATATATTAACTAGATATATCAAAAAAAAATAGTTTATGTAGGTATATATTACATATAACCAAATATATGTATTAATTTTGAAAAGATTAACAATATATAACTATTTTTATATGTGTAGTTATATATGGATATACGTTAGTTATAGAATAACAGTATATATTAGTTAAAAAATAACAGTATATGTAGGTATATTATATATAATTAGATATAAGTATTAATTTTGAAAAGAATAACAATGTATAACTGTTTTATATGCCTAGTTATATATATATATATGTTATATATAATTAAATATACCGAAAAAATAATAATATATATGGTTATATATTATACATAATTAAATATATATGTAGTTATACGAAGTTATATGTAATATATAACAACATATAATTAAATTTATTTTAAATTAATACTTATTAAATTGTTAACCACCAATGTATAGTTTGGTAGTCATGAGCGTATGTTGCTTTCACTTAAGTCTCAGGTTCGAGTTTAGGTGTTCCCCCTCCTCATATGTAATTAATAAAAAAAAATGCTTATTCAATTGTTACATTTATTATTTAAGATAATAAAATATAAATATCAAATTATTTGTTTCACTATTATATTTAATTAATAGAAATAACATTTGTCACAATTTCTTAAATAATTAATTATTAAATTAAAATCTTTAAAATATACTAAATTTATTATTTATTAAAATAGATAATTGATTAACTAATTGTTAAAAATATTTATTTAGAGAGTTTAAATAGAATTAAAATATCATATTTGATACTGATAATAGTTAGTAAATAAGATTAGAATATCATATTTTGATATTAATAATAATTAGTCATCATCATCAAATGAGATAATATATAATATCATATTTGATATTAATAATAATTAGTAAATATGATTAGAATATCGTATTTGATATTGATAATAATTAGTTATCATCATCTAATATAAGCTATTAAATATATACAAAAAAATTTGTAAAATATGTTAAGTTTCAATAATGTTGATTGTAGAAATAATATTGAGATAATAATACTAGATGAAAATATATTATTATTATACATAAGATATTTTTATAAACTATATTTATTTTAATTCATCCATAAAAATATTAAAATATTTATTTTATATGGCACTTATTAAAAAATTTAAATCGATTATTAAATAAGAAAAAAATATTTAAAATTGCTAATTTTTATAATTATTTATTTAAAAATATTATAGAATTTGAACATGATGATTTTTATATTATTTTATGGAATTTTGATGCTCCATGTTCAAATTTACAACACTTTTGTAACACCCCTTCTCGACCTACATATGTAAGCCGAGTAGAGGCGCCACATTATCCTAATGTTGCTACCAATTTTACTTAATCAAATTTTTAGTTCCGATTTTTACAGAAATTTTGCCATAGTATTGCCTAAAAATTGAGTCCCAAGTGTCGACAAAACTGGTTTTTTTCTTATTTTTAAAAACATTTTACACAAACCAATACAAATAAAATCATTCTCAGTACACTCCCAATAAATCCCCCTTATAACCTCAACTACAACCTGCAAAAAGGATTTACACTTCTAGTACAACATAAAGTAAATGTTTATTATGAAATACAGTAGATAAAATATTTGTTCACTATGCAGCGAAAAATAACAATATTTACAAATTCATATATATCCAAACTCAAGTTTTACAACCCATAAAATTTATACATTTCTTTGGCAGTCAGTCTTTGATCTTTAAGCCCACTATCAACACCTCAAAATCTAGACTTGACTCGGCCTAGAGGAACTCTCTGGTTCTTCCCTGTCACCTGCGCGAAGAATCACATTCGCGCTAAGCCAACGGCTTAGTTGTACAAATTACAGTGCTATGATGCTTTAATGCCATGCTAATGTCACACAATAAAGATTCAAGATCAATTCAAGAGAATATTATATTTCAAATCTTACCGGTTTCAATAATGTATGTATAGTAGTCATCTCATTATTCATTTGTTTCACCATTCAATAGTCACATTTAAACAAACACAAGCATGGGCCCAAAAATAATCTAATATGCTATTCAAAGTTCAGAGTTACTGTTTTGGTCTATAATCATAATCATCAATACATTTATCCATGGATATTCAACTAGATTTGAGTTTACGACCCAGTCATTTCACCCAATATAGTTTTGAATAATTTGTTTTTGAGGTTTACGACCCGGTCATTTCACCCCAAAAACATCACATTTCACATTTTTCGACTGGAATCGGCTTACGACCCGGTCATTTCACCTATCCAGTTATTTATAGGCATGCCGCCAAAACCAGAACTCTGAAAATTGAATAAACATATTAGGCACACAATGAATTCATTTATCTCATTATCAATTTCTTTTCATTTCATTTCTCATAATTAATTAGGCAACCATGCCTCATATCTCATATGATCTCAAATCACAATAGGGCAATTCTTCATAATATCATATCTTTTACATTTCATATTCCCTATTTCATTTCATCATTCAAATGGATATAATCAATGGCATTAACACATATTTTACATACTCATCATAACATTCACATCATACCAAACATACATTATTAATATGCATTAATAATGCATTAGATTTCTTAACACATTTACAATCAAATGTATGTTAAATCTCAACATAATATGAATGTATGAAATAATGTAATTTGTACTTACCTTAAAACCAACTCACACCAATCTATACACTTACTCTTCCAAGAATCCTCAACACTTAGGCTAGGGCAATTCAACCTCTTCACAACCTAATCCAAAAGGAGTATTAGCAAAATGACCATATGAATAGTACATTCTGGTTTTAGACTCTACTCTATCCTTATTTTGAAAATTTGTATAAAATAATATACTTGACTAAAAATTCTAAAATTTTTACAGAACTAAATATTACATCTTAAAATCATTCCTTTAAAATTTCAGATCAAACTGAACACAAAATCTTGGTCAAATAGTTCACCCAACCAGACTGCCCCAATTGCCCTGCATCCTGGCAGCAGTTCTGAACTTTGTGAATTCCATAAATTAAATTCAATCAACGTGGTTCCAAATTATTTTTCTCAAATACTAGACTCACTAAGCAACAACATATCCAAAATTCAATTGAATATGATTTTTCTACATTTTATTAAAAATCCCAAAATATAACTGTCTCAGTTAAGGTACCTGCTGGAACAGGTTTAGTAAAAATAATCTTTCCAAAATCATAACCATTCCAAAATCGAATCAACATATTTTCAGTCATTCTAGACTCATAGAGGCACAACATATCAAAAATTCACTTCAAGAACATTTTTCTATATTTAATTAAAAATCATATAAGTCACAGCCTTTACTAATGGTAAAACAGAAAAATTTTCACTAAACACAACTCTTCCTCTTCCATCACCAACACCAACCTAACTTCTTATCTTTAATTCCATTTCAACACTTACAAACACACCACAAGCAATCCTAACCATATTATCAACAACACTTCATCAAACTCAAAAATAACTTCAAAAACAACAAGAGCAATCAAGAGAGAACTTACCAAAATAATGAAATTTCTTGAAATTCCAACTTGTTTATTTGAAATCTCCTTCAATTTTGGTCTTGGAAAATCAAATCCCTCTTTTGCTCTCTTGCTTGAGTGATGGCCGGCCAAACACAAAGGAAGAAGAAGAAAAATAAAAATGAATGGCAAAGTCAACTTTACTCTCTTCTTTAAACCTCCACCAAGTAATTTAAAAAGAAAATTACTTAAATACCCTCACCTATTTATTTTACTTCTCTTTCACTTATTACCCTATTTAGTAATTTCACAAAGAACAAATTAAATATCTTCATCCCTTGACCATCACATTTGACTTGTATATATGTTGTATATATTTCCATATACACAACATATACACTTTCTTTTAAATTTCTTTTCTCTCCCAAATTAACATATACATTTTAATTCAAATAAAACGACAATTATACTAAAACTTCTAGGGCACATTTTGGGATATTACAATTCTCCCCCTCTAAAAAGAAATTTCGTCCCCGAAATTACCTGATATCAAGTCTGAAATAGTTGAGGATATTTATCTCGCATCGCTTGCTCACTCTCCCAAGTTGCCTCTTCTCTACCATGATTCTTCCAAAGAACCTTTACAAGTGGCACTTTCTTATTTCTCAATTCTTTCACTTCATGTGCAAAAATAGCAATTGGTTCTTCTTCAAAAGTTAGATCTGGACTAACCTCAATAGATTCAACTGGTAAAACATGAGATGGGTCAGATCTATACCTTCGCAACATAGAAACATGGAAGACATTATGGATTCTATCCAACTCAGGCGGCAAAGCAAGACGATAAACAACTGGTCCAACTCTTTCTAATATCTCATACGGTCCAATGAATCGAGGACTCAGCTTCCCTTTTCGACCAAATCTCAATATCTTTTTCCAAGGAGACACTTTCAAAAATACTTTATCTCCAACATCAAACTCTATGTCTCTCCTCTTCAAATCTGAATAAGACTTCTGTCGGTCTGAAGCTGCTTTCAACCTATCCCGAATCATCTTCACTTTTTCTTCAGTCTCTTTAATCAGATCAGGACCAACCAATTTGCCTTCCCCAATTTCATTCCAATATAAAGGCGTTCTACATTTTCTTCCATACAATGCCTCAAATGGTGCCATTCCAATACTGGATTGATGACTGTTATTGTAAGCAAATTCTACAAGTGGCAAAAATCTGTCCCAACTTCCAGAGAAATCAATGACATAGCTTCTCAACATATCCTCAATAATCTGTATCACTCTCTCTGATTGCCCATCTGTCTGTGGATGAAAAGCAGTGCTAAAGTGCAATCGAGAACCCAAAGCACCATGTAAACTCTTCCAAAACCTCGAAGTAAACCGGGGATCTCGATCCGACACTAAAGAAATTGGGACTCCATGCAACTTCACTATCTCACTAATATACAGCGCAGCCAACTTCTTAAGTGAATAGTCCATCCAAACCGGAAGAAAATGAGCTGTCTTTGTCAACCTATCAACAATCACCCAAATGGCATCATGCTTCCTCTGTGTCAAAGGTAAACCAGACACAAAATCCATTGTCACTCTCTCCCATTTCCATTCAGGCACTGATAAAGGTTGAAGCAACCCTGTTGGAACTTGATGTTCAGCTTTCACCCTCTGACAAGTGAGACATTTGGACACAAATTCTGCTATGTCTCTCTTCATACCAGACCACCAATAATGCTGTCTCAATTCATGGTACATCTTTGTACTTCCCGGATGCATAGCAAAAATCGATTGGTGTGCTTCTTCCAAAATAACCTTTTTCAAACTATCATTATCAGGAACATACAATCTATCCTTAAACCAAAGGCTACCATCACTTCTCACAAAGAAATAATGGCTCTCCCCGTTTTGGCAATCTGAAACAATCTTCTGAATTTTCTCATCTGTCAATTGAGCCTCCTTAATCTGATCTAACAATACTGGTCTCAATTGCAACTGAGCCAACAATGCACCATCATTACATGCTTCAAAACTAGCATGTAACGCTCTCAACTCAACAAGCAACGAGAGCGAATAAACAGCCAAACCTGCCAGAGACTTCCGACTCAAGGCGTCAGCAACTACATTTGCCATACCAGGATGATAATCAATCAAACAGTCGTAGTCTTTGATCAGCTCTAACCATCGCCTTTGCCGAAGATTCAACTCTCTTTGAACACCCAAATATTTCAAACTTTTATGATCCGTATAGATAAAACATTTCTCCCTATACAAGTAGTGTCGCCAAATCTTCAAAGCAAATACTATAGCTGCCAATTCCAGATCATGTGTCGGATAATTAAGCTCATGCGGCTTCAATTGCCGAGAAGCATAAGCTACAACTTTACCCTCTTGCATCAAGACACATCCTAAACCATTATGTGAAGCATCACTGTAAATCACATATGGTTTATCTTCCACGGGTAAAGTAAGAACAGGTGCTTGAGTCAACATTTCTTTCAACTGATCAAAACTAGCTTGACACTGATCTGTCCACACAAATCTAACTCCCTTTCGAAGCAATCTGGTGAGTGGAGTAGCTATCAAAGAAAAACCTTTCACAAACCTTCGATAATAGCCTGCCAAACCCAGAAAACTTCTAACTTCAGTTACTGACTTTGGTGGACTCCAATTCAAAATGGCCTCAACTTTACTCGGATCAACTCTTATACCATCTGCTGAAACTATATGACCGAGAAAAGTTACTTGGTCAAGCCAAAACTCACACTTTGACAGCTTAGCATACAATTGCTTCTCTCTCAAAATTTGTAACACAATTCGCAGATGCTTGTCATGTTCTTCCTTATTACGTGAATACACCAAAATATCATCGATGAAAACCACCACAAACTGATCCAGATAGGGCCGAAACACCCTATTCATCAAATCCATGAAAGCTGCAGGTGCATTCATCAATCCAAAAGGCATTACCAAAAACTCATAATGCCCATATCTTGTGCGGAAAGCTGTCTTAGAAACATCTTCAGCTTTAACCCTCAATTGATGGTACCCCGATCTCAAATCAATTTTGGAAAATACTGCTGCTCCCTTCAACTGATCAAAGATCATCAATTCGAGGCAAAGGATACTTATTCTTGATAGTTACTTTGTTCAATTGCCTATAATTGATGCACAATCTTAAAGTACCATCCTTTTTCTTCACAAACAACACAGGAGCTCCCCACGGAGAAACACTAGGGCGAATAAAACCTTTATCCAGCAACTCCTCCAACTGCACCTTCAACTCTCTCAATTTAGCAGGTGTCATTCGATATGGAGTGATAGAGATGGGAGTGGTATCAGGCAACAAATCGATACCAAACTCAACCTCTCTCTCAGGGGGTAACCCTGGCAACTCCTCAGGAAAAACATCTGGAAACTCCGCAACTGTGGGTATGCTATTAAGTTGAGAACCCATTACTTTGGTATTCATAACATGAGCAAGATAAGCAACACACCCTTTTCTAATCAACTTTCTGGCTGTTACAGCTGATACAAACAAGGATGCAAATTGTCTCTGCTCACTAGATACTAATATACTTCTACCATCACCAGTTCTCAAAGTAACACATTTCTTTTGACAATCCACTATAGCTCCATGCTTAGACAACCAATCCATGCCTAAGATCAAATCATATTCTTTAAAAGGCATTTCAATTAAATCACCAAGAAACTCCTCACCTTGAACCACAACAGCACTCTCACGATGCACCCTACTCACCACAACACTATGTCCTAAAGGATTGGTCACTAAGACATCAAATCCTAAGGACTCTGAATGCAATTCAGACACAGGCAAGATAGATGCACTTATGTATGAATGAGTAGATCCTGGATCAATCAAAACAAGAACTGAAATACCAAACAAAGAGAATGTACCAGCTATAATTGCTGAAGCATCTGGCTGCCTCTGCATCACATATACTCTCTGAGAAGATTCGGCCTCGTCCGGTCTACTGTCTTTGGATGAAGATCCTCCTCTCTGACTAAACCCGGATCTACCACCCCTACTAAAACCTCTACCCCTTCGACCACCTCTGCTGACGCTAGGTCGAGAAGCTGCAGTATCAGCCTGCCTATACTCCTGCATCTCAGGACAATCTCTAATAAAATGAGTTGGTGACCCACATTTATAACACCCAGCTGATCCACTAATCTTCCAACAAACACCCCCATGGGTCTTACCACAATGCTCACATACAGGTGGAGTAGACCTCTGAACCACAGGGGTCGGAGCACTAGCTACATAAGTTGTCGGTCTCGGCCTCTGTCTCTGATACTGAACTAATCTACCCGACTGTCTCTGGGTTCTACTGGTTCTCGGAACAAAACCTCCTCGACCCCTCTTCATAGATGAATACCCTGTCTCAAACTGGAATCTCCTTACCCTGGTCTCTTCCTCAGTAGCAACTGCTGCAATACCCTGGGCTCTTTCCACACTCCTAGCTGCTGCAACAAGCTGGGAAAAATCCTGGTATCTAGAACCAGCCACAAGACACATAATAGAGGGTCTCAATCCCGCCTCAAATTTTCTACACCGGTCTATCTCGTCTGAAATAATACCTCCAGCATAGTGACTCAACCGGATATATTCAATCTCATACTCTGTCACAGTCCGGCTGTCCTGCTTCAAATTCAGAAATTCCATCTTCTTAACATCTTTATACTCCCTCGGAGTATATTTCAGCTCAAACTCCCGTAGAAAATCACTGTAGGACAATGTAGGTGGATCATCCATAGCATGAGGAACTGTCTTCCACCAATCATAGGCATCTTTCTGCAGGAGGGATCTGGCATAGTCAAATTTCTCATCCGAAGTGGCTTGCAACTGTATGAATATTCTCTGTACCTTATCCAACCACTGCTCAGCCACTGCAGGATCGGTAGTGCCCAAGAAATCTTCAGCCCCATATTTCCTTAACTTGTCATAATGTCTTACCGGCATCTGAGGTTGTGGTGGTGGTGGTGGTGGCTGCACTGGAGCTCCCCTCAACAGTTCTACTATATGCCTTAACCAACCCGGCGGAGCCTCCTCAGCAGCTGATCTCTCTGGCACAGAAACAGGTGCCTCACTAACCCTCTCAATCCTAGCTCCATCTCTACTCTCTTCAGGAGCTACACTTTCCGCACTACCCTCAACAGACTGTCGTGAATGAGATGCCATCTCTACCTATATCTGCAAACACAGCAGAATATTCCTCATTAAAGATCAAAGACTGCCATACCAAAACATGTATTTTACTCAAAAACCCACTTTAAAAATCAAAATATTCTTTTTCTTACAATTGACCTAGGTTAAGAATCTCAAACCTAGGCTCTGATATCAAAAATTGTAACACCCCTTCTCGACCTACATATGTAAGCCGAGTAGAGGCGCCACACTATCCTAATGTTGCTACCAATTTTACTTAGTCAAATTTTTAGTTCCGATTTTTACAGAAATTTTGCCATAGTATTGCCTAAAAATTGAGTCCCAAGTGTTGACAAAACTGGTTTTTTTCTTATTTTTAAAAACATTTTACACAAACCAATGCAAATAAAATCATTCTCAGTACACTCCCAATAAATCCCCCTTATAACCTCAACTACAACCTGCAAAAAGGATTTACACTTCTAGTACAACATAAAGTAAATGTTTATTATGAAATACAGTAGATAAAATATTTGTTCACTATGCAGCGGAAAATAACAATATTTACAAATTCATATATATCCAAACTCAAGTTTTACAACCCATAAAATTTATACATTTCTTTGGCAGTCAGTCTTTGATCTTTAAGCCCACTATCAACACCTCAAAATCTAGACTTGACTCGGCCTAGAGGAACTCTCTGGTTCTTCCCTGTCACCTGCGCGAAGAATCACATTCGCGCTAAGCCAACGGCTTAGTTGTACAAATTACAGTGCTATGATGCTTTAATGCCATGCTAATGTCACACAATAAAGATTCAAGATCAATTCAAGAGAATATTATATTTCAAATCTTACTGGTTTCAATAATGTATGTATAGTAGTCATCTCATTATTCATTTGTTTCACCATTCAATAGTCACATTTAAACAAACACAAGCATGGGCCCAAAAATAATCTAATATGCTATTCAAAGTTCAGAGTTACTGTTTTGGTCTATAATCATAATCATCAATACATTTATCCATGGATATTCAACTAGATTTGAGTTTACGACCCAGTCATTTCACCCAATCTAGTTTTGAATAATTTGTTTTTGAGGTTTACGACCCGGTCATTTCACTCCAAAAACATCACATTTCACATTTTTCAACTGGAATCGGCTTACGACCCGGTCATTTCACCTATCCAGTTATTTATAGGCATGCCGCCAAAACCAGAACTCTGAAAATTGAATAAACATATTAGGCACACAATGAATTCATTTATCTCATTATCAATTTCTTTTCATTTCATTTCTCATAATTAATTAGGCAACCATGCCTCATATCTCATATGATCTCAAATCACAATAGGGCAATTCTTCATAATATCATATCTTTTACATTTCATATTCCCTATTTCATTTCATCATTCAAATGGATATAATCAATGGCATTAACACATATTTTACATACTCATCATAACATTCACATCATACCAAACATACATTATTAATATGCATTAATAATGCATTAGATTTCTTAACACATTTACAATCAAATGTATGTTAAATCTCAACATAATATGAATGTATGAAATAATGTAATTTGTACTTACCTTAAAACCAACTCACACCAATCTATACACTTACTCTTCCAAGAATCCTCAACACTTAGGCTAGGGCAATTCAACCTCTTCACAACCTAATCCAAAAGGAGTATTAGCAAAATGACCATATAAATAGTACATTCTGGTTTTAGACTCTACTCTATCCTTATTTTGAAAATTTGTATAAAATAATCTACTTGACTAAAGATTCTAAAATTTTTACAGAACTAAATTTTACATCTTAAAATCATTCCTTTAAAATTTCAGATCAAACTGAATACAAAATCTTGGTCAAATAGTTCACCCAACCAGACTGCCCCAATTGCCCTGCATCCTGGCAGCAGTTCTGAACTTTGTGAATTCCATAAATTAAATTCAATCAACGTGGTTCCAAATTATTTTTCTCAAATACTAGACTCACTAAGAAACAACATATTCAAAATTCAATTGAATATGATTTTTCTACATTTTATTAAAAATCCCGAAATATAGCTGTCTCAGTTAAGGTACCTGCTGGAACAGGTTTAGTAAAAATAATCTTTCCAAAATCATAACCATTCCAAAATCGAATCAACATATTTTTCAGTCATTCTAGACTCATAGAGGCACAACATATCAAAAATTCACTTCAAGAACATTTTTCTATATTTAATTAAAAATCATATAAGTCACAGCCTTTACTAATGGTAAAACAGAAAAATTTTCACTAAACACAACTCTTCCTCTTCCATCACCAACACCAACCTAACTTCTTATCTTTAATTCCATTTCAACACTTACAAACACACCACAAGCAATCCTAACCATATTATCAACAACACTTCATCAAACTCAAAAATAACTTCAAAAACAACAAGAGCAATCAAGAGAGAACTTACCAAAATAATGAAATTTCTTGAAATTCCAACTTGTTTATTTGAAATCTCCTTCAATTTTGGTCTTGGAAAATCAAATCCCTCTTTTGCTCTCTTGCTTGAGTGATGGACGGCCAAACACAAAGGAAGAAGAAGAAAAATAAAAAGAATGGCAAAGTCAACTTTACTCTCTTCTTTAAACCTCCACCAAGTAATTTAAAAAGAAAATTACTTAAATACCCTCACCTATTTATTTAACTTCTCTTTCACTTATTACCCTATTTAGTAATTTCACAAAGAACAAATTAAATATCTTCATCCCTTGACCATCACATTTTGACTTGTATATATGTTGTATATATTTCCATATACACAACATATACACTTTCTTTTAAATTTCTTTTCTCTCCCAAATTAACATATACATTTTAATTCAAATAAAACAACAATTATACTAAAACTTCTAGGGCACATTTTGGGATATTACAACTTTGATTTTTTTTTTTCAAATCTACAACTCTGGCCTTTGATTTTTTTTATTTTTTGTTTCTATTTATTTTTTATTATAAATAATTCTTTTATTCTTATATTTTCAATCTACACATAAAAGATATAAACATATACACAAAATATACATATAACAAATATAGATATATATACAACTTACACTAAATATATACACAATATTTATACAATTTATTTAATATTTTAACTTTATTTTTTTAATTTTATATAAACACAATATGCACATTGCATACACAAACATACATAACAAATATATAATATATGCACTACATTTATACAATTCTTCAAATATCTGCAGACATCTACAAAACATACATACAAAATGCACAAAACATCAATACAACATCTACACAATAAAATTATATTTTTTAAACTTTATTATATATATATAATATGTAAAATTTATTTAAAAATAAATTTAATGACTTTTATTAATATATTTTTATATATTTTACCTTTTATATTTTTTGTGAGTGTTATTTCTTATTTGTAATCAAAATTAAATGTTTTCTTAATAAAATATAATTTAAAATATTTTTTTTTATTTTTTTGAAATAGATTTATTTAATAGTAATTTTAAAAAAATATGAAAATAGCAGTAAAATATTATTTAAAATAAGAGATAAGATATTTTTTTTAAAAAAAAACTTTGTTTTAGTGAAGATCCATATATTTTTGAAAAAAAATATTTTGGTTGAAGTATTTTTGAAAACTTTTTTTGAAGATATAATATTTTTGAAAATGAAGCTTATTTTTAAGATAGTTTTGTAAATATTTATTTGAAATTTTATATATATATATATATATATATTATATAAAAGCACATGCAGTATTAAGTGGGCAATTTTCTAATATTATATTAAATTAATTGTTACTGATGTAATATTACGTTACATGTCTTGCCATGTGTCTCAATTTTTTATATAAAATTTATTATTTAATATAATAGATAATTAATTAATTATTATAAATATTTATTTGGACAATTCAAATAGAATTAATAATTATATTTGATATCGATAATAATTAGTTATTATCTAATAATATAAATTAAATTTTTTAGACACTAAATTAAAAATTTTAATATTAAATTTATTATTTATTAGAATAGATAATTAATTAATTATTATTGATATTTATTTAAAGAGTTTGAATAGGATTATATCATATTTGATATTGATCAATAATTAAAAATAATTTAAATAATAAATTAATTAGATAATAATATATTTTAAATTTATTAAATTGATATCAATATCAAATACTATTTGGATTCTATTGATATTGATATCCTATTTAGTAGATAATAATATATTTCCCTAAATTTAACTAAAATATATCATGATATATTAGATGCAAAACTTTATGTGTACATTTTTAAAGTGCTTATTTTTATAATTAAAAATTAAAAAATAATTTTTAAAAAAATAATTTTTAAAAATATTAATTTCACTTTTTAAATCTTTTTTATAAAATTTTTAAAATTTTCAATCACTATCCAACAACTATATATGATATTATTTGTTGATTTTCACTAATTGGATTGATTTATTTTATTATTTTTTAATTTTATCAATTATTTATGTAATATAGGAAATATAATAATAATAATAATAATAATAATAATAATAATAATATATGCGACAATTTTGACGAGACAATAAGCACATTATGCTAAAGAAAAAGTTAAAATTGAAATAACAATAATAATAATAATAATAATAATAATAGATGTGAAATTTTGACGAGATTACGCTAAAGAAAAAATCAAACAAAAAATCAAAATTGAAATAATAATAATAATAATAATAATAATAATAATAATAATAGATGTGACAATTTTGACGAGACAATAAACACATTACGCTAAAGAAAAATTCAAAATTGAAAGAAAAATTGTCTGTCAATTCTATCTTAACTTAATCGAATAATCAGTAGAAGCATTTGATGGATGTATAGTGACTGCATCTAACCTCATATGAAAAAAAAGCTAGAAAATTGAAGTTTACGGCAATAAAAAATAGTAGACTAAATTCACTATTGAGCCGAAAAAATATAAATATTATTATAAATATTATTTGATTAATTCAAATAAAATTATTATATAAAATATAAAAAATTTAAAAATTCTTAAACTTTCATATTAATTATTTAATATTTATTTTAATCATTTTTAAGCATTTAAATTTATATTGAAAAATTTTAAGATTTATAAAGAAAATAAATTGAAGTTATTGAGAATGAAAATATGTGGACAGGGCATTAAGAATGTGTCATTAAATGATTAATTAATAAAAATTTGTGAATGTCAATTAACATTTCAAGCTTTGGTCATCAAAAATAACTAAACAAGAAAGTAATATGATATTGTATTTATCTCTTTCTTTTCTAAAAAAATTGTGAACAACTCTTGTATATATTATTTATGAAAGTGTTATCCATCCAAACTACAAGAATTCAAGACAAAAAAAACACCTAATTAATTTTTGTTTATAATAGTACAATTATTATTAATGTATAAAAAATGCTAACAAAACTTTAGCTGATAGCTAAAAGTGTTGGAATTTTCATGAATAAAGGAGGGGTTTGCTTGCCCAATCTTACCAACTCTTTTAGATTTAGGTATGTTTTGTTAGTAAATAAATTTGGTGTATTGCATTTTTTGGGAGGTTGAAATTCAAAAAATATATATGCTAACAAACCTTTAGCTGATAGCTAAAAGTGTTAGAATTTTGATGAATAAAGGAGGGGTTTGCTTGTCCAATCTTATCAACTCTTTTTTTTTTAATTTATTGGAGGGATTTAACCCATGGACTACACAATAGAGGGTAGTTTTACCCTATCAACACTCATCACAAGGATGATCAACACTCACCACAAAGGTGACAGAATGGGGAATCGAACTCGTGACCAACTGGTCACATCACAGCGCACTAACCATTTAGACTAGGCCCTCAATCCCTCTTATCAACTCTTTTAGATTTAGGTATGTTTTATTAGTATATAAATTTTGAGTATTACATTTTTTGGGAGGTTGAAATTCCAAAAAATATATGGTATGTATTTTTTAATTTTTTTAAAAAAATATATTTTATAGTTGCAAGAAATTTTAAAAATATATATTTTTTTTAAAATTTAACTGAAAATATATTCTGATAAAACTATATGTATATATTTTAAAGTGAGTATTTTTGAAATTAAAATTAAAAAAATAATTTTTTCGGAAGATAATTTTTAAAAACATTAATTTCACTTTTTAAAAGCATATGCACATATTGTATCTATTAATTAATTTTGCCACATGAGTGAATATATTATTCATAATAATTGGCTTATTAAGCTGGAAAAAACGGGTGAGGTCTGCAAGCAATAAGTAAGGTAGCTACTATTTTGGCTTTCTTTATTTGCAGCCTTAGAATGTTTTAATTATTTTATGGTAATTGTTTTGGTTTTAGTGAGCTTCATTTTTTTTTAACCTGCCTATGTTGTATTATTTTGTTCTTTTTCATGGTTCATGTTTGGATCTATTGATTTTTTGTTATAACATACGCTCCTTAATTCGATAGTTAATATTATTGTTACTTTTTTTTACTGTGGTTTTTTAATTCAACTCAAGAAAATATATTTGGTTGAAATCAACAATTATGAAGGTCGCTGTGATGTTTAATATATATTTCACTATGCATGGTTTTTAATCATACTTAAAAAAATATATTAGTTGAAAAACAATAATATGCAAAATTTGAAAATGCTCCTCCAGAATCAGAATGGTAATATTTTATGTTATTTTCTAATTTTTACATACTTTCATATTATTAATAAATGATTAAAAATATTTAATATTAGGTATATATAATTTAAGAGGTTACTACTGTCACATTGTTTATAATTAATATTTTTCTCTTATAAAAAAGAAAAATCTATTAAAATCATTAAACCTAACATTAAAATCTAAATAACTTAAATCAAAGTTTTGTAATTTTTAATATTTTCTAGTTATATAACTAAAAGTTAAATAACAATATCTATATTAGGATGAAGTTTATTTTTAACTAAATAAAATATATAAAGACGAAGTTCTATATTCTATAAAATTGTCGGACTTCATTTTATGCCATAATAAAAACTTGAAATCTCCATATATATTATCTCAAACCATTTTTCTTCCACACAGATTGCATAATTAGAATGAGGATAATTTTATTCTTCTTCTTCTTCTTCTTATTCTAGATCAAGTATAATTGATTTCAATTACAAGTGTGTGTATATATATAAATAAGATTATTCAAACTCATATCCTGCTAAGTCTGACTTTTTAAGCCATGTTTCATGTGAAGAATAATGGAGACACAAGGATCCACAGGGTGGCCCTCTACTACATTCACATGGTAGTTATGGATTATGGCAGCAGCAACTATCTTGATTTGAGTAAAAGCCACTTCTTTACCCAAACAAGTTCTTGGACCTGCATTAAAAGCCAAGAATTTGTATGATGGTTCATGTTTAATTTTGCCTCCTTCACTGATCCATCTCTCTGGCTTAAATTCTAAACAATCTTCTCCCCATATTGAAGCCATTCTTCCCATTGAATACAAGCCATATTAATAGAATTGACGTGAATATAATATAAAAATTAAATGAATTATATTAATATAATATATATAATATATTTATTTAAAGAAATTATATATAAATCATATAATCTAACACGACTAGTTTAATTCATATAATAATTTATATTAAAAATAATTTATATTATTAAATAATTAATTAAAAATTATTTATTTAATAAAATTATAATTAAAAAATTTTAAAATATAAATGTATTAAAAAAACTTTAAAATATATAAAAAATAAAATATATATCATAATTAATATGAAATAAATGATAAATGTGTATTATATATTAGTATTAGAACTGGGTAAGAAAAAAAATTTAAAAAATATTATATTGTTGCCGATAAATTTTTTTTTAAAAATTTTTTTTATTTTATTTTCTATTTATTTTATTTTATTTTATTTGTTTATATATTTCATTCTAAATTTTAAATAAAAAAAAGTTATTTAATATATAATATAAAATATTAGATCATTTAAATCATAAAAATTATTTATTTTTTAATATTTGATTTAGAAAAATAATTTTTAAAATTCATAAATAATTAAATTAAAATTATTAAAAAATAATTTAGTAATTAGATGAAATTAATAAATTTTAATAAGAATAATTAAAAATTAAATAAATTATTTTTAAATAAATAAAAATACATCATACAATAATAGAATTATAATATTACAATAAATATATAATACTTATTTTTATTTTTTTAAAGTAAATAATAATAAAATAATAGTTTTGAATTGTATAAAAATTAGATGGTTTAGTTAAATGAATTATAGTCGGTTTTTGTGTCAGCCCGTTATATGACTCTTTTAAAATTGTATCATAAATAAATTGACTTATTTTTAATATTAATCCATTTAAAATCAGCCTAATTCATTAATTTTATATATTTTATATATTATATTCATGTTGCATGATCCATTTTAATATCAGTAAGTGTAGATAAGAAAAAATTCGCCCTTTTTTAAGGAGATTCCATTCGTAATATATTTTAACCCTCAATTGAATGTGTTTTATATATATATTCTGTTTTAGACTAGACTATATATTAGCGCGAGAATAATTTAAATAAAACATTGCTCGGTTCAATTGTCTAGGCGTGTGTATAAATTGATTTGTTAAGTTTGTGAATAATATCTTATTAAATTCATATGTTCAGTGTGATAAATTTTTAAATTAATATGATACAATAATTCTTGAATGGTTTATTTTATTTCTTTAAAAGATGGTCTATTTTATTAAAAATATATCGGATTTAATTCATATCAAATTAAATTTTATATTAATTTTAAATTTAAATTAATTTTCATTAAACACTATTTTATATTTTAAAACTAAAAAAATGTAAATATCTTAAAAAATATTTTTAATATAAAATAAAATTAAGAATATTAAAACTTAATATGAAACGCTCTAAATTATAGAATAGTGAATAATTAAAATAAAAAACTAAATTAAAATTATTGAAAACTCTGAAAAAGCAAATATATTACCGTTTAAAGAAACCAAAATTGATTATTGTCTTCTCACTCTCGCAAATATTTATTAAATTTTACAATATTATATTGAGATAAAAAGATACGTAAATATAAATATTTTTTATACATCTATTGTATTTGACAAAATAATGTGCATTAAAGAAATTATTTGTTTATCCTCTTTATATCACATGCATAATTCAAATAATTGAAATAATAGTGGTAGTAAATCAGAAACTTACAAATCTAAATACTTTTATTATTGAGACATTTATAAAACTACCTAAAAAATACAAAAACTAAAAATATTTATATTTTTAGAAAAAAAAATAAAGTAAATTTTTGAAAATACTTCAATTTTTATCTTTTTTTTCAAATTTTATAATTAAATAAAAAATTCTAATTAAATAATAAATTTTAATAGTTTAAATTTTTTTAGCATATAAAAATTATCAATTTTTTAGAAAAAATTTTAATTTTATTTATAAAAAATAACATTCAGAAAAAAATAATAAAAATATATAAAAATATATTAATAAAAATCATGAAATTTATTTTTAAATAAATTTTACATAATATACACATAAAAAAAATTTTAAAAACTTAATTTTATTTTATAGATATTGTATAGATGTCTAATAGATGTTTTATATCTTTGATAGATTTTTAGTAGGTGTTGTATATGTTTGATAGATGTTGTATGTATGTTATATATTTATTTGTGTATGTTATATGTATTTTATGTAGATATTATATAGATGTTGTGTGTATGTTATATGAAAATAAAATTAAAAAATAAAGTTAAAAAAATATTAAAAATAGTATATAAATGTTTAGTAGATGTTTGATAAATGTTTAGTAGATATTTGATAGGTGTTTGACAGATATGGTAGATATATGGTAGATATTTGATATATATTATTATATATTGTGTGTGTATTTTTATATATGTTATATATATATAGTGAATATATTAATTTTTTTTGTATGTATATTGAGAATATGATCTCAAAAAAATATTTTTAAATAAAAATAAATAAAAAATAAGAAAGAAAAAAAATAGCATTTCACAAAAATAAAAAAAATAACTGTGAGTTTATAGAAATTAAAAAAAAATAGAGCTTAAAATTGAAGGGAGCCCAGCAAAAAAGCATGCTGCGCGAAATTTCCTCTCAATTATTTGACATGAGCATTTGGTCATATTATTGATCCATGCCAAAAAATTATTCAGAACGCATATAGACATCGATCAATGAATGATCACATGCAACTTGTTTTACGGGGAAATTACGTTGTTTGTGTGGTTTCCTCCGTTGGTTTGTAAGTTTACGCATTCCATGTTTCTTTTCTTTAATTTTCTGATTTTTGTTTTTTTTAATTATCTATTAAACGTTATTTTTTATATAATTTTTTATTTTTTACTATTTGTATATATTTATATTTTTTATTTAAAAATATTTATTAAAAAATAAATATATATATATATAATATACATTCAATGATACAAACTACATCTATAATATCTACAATACACTACATTATATTTTTAATATTTATTTAATTTTATTTTTTAAAATATTTTATTCTTGCAACATCCACGTAATGTTTACACAATATTCAATAATTTTTACTTAAAATGAACACAACTTAATAAAACAAAAATATAATATACACACAACGTCTATAATACATCTACAATACATTTACATAATGTTTTTAATATTTATTTTATTTTTTTTATTCTCACAAAATTCATACAATATTCAACAACTTTTATATAAAACACACATAACTTAAATAACAAAAACATAACATACACACAACATCTACAACACATCTACATCACAATTATAACGCATCTACTATATATCTACATAAATTGTGTATATTTTTTTTTATTTTTTATGTGTATAATATGTAAATTTTATTTAAAAATAAATTTAATGATTTTTATTAATAAATTTTTGTATATTTTACTTTTTTTTGTGAGTATTATTTATTTTTTAAAATTAAAACTAAAATTTATTTTTATAAAAAATTATCATTTTTATATTTTGAAAAATAATTTAAAATATTAGTTTTTATTATTTTATTAAAATATTTTTATTTAATAGTGAAGTTAAAAAAAAAAGATGAGATTTAAAGTAAATTATTGATTATAGTAAGGGAGAAAGTATTTTTTGAAAAAGAAAACAATTATTTTAATGAAGGTTAAGGTATTTTTGAAATTTTATTCTAATTTTTTATAAAAGTATAAATATTTTTAATTTTTATAATATTTTTAAAATAAAAATTATTTTTTAAATAATTTTGTAAATATCAGGTAAATTAATTATTAGGTCAAATCGGCTAGATATATGAAATCTGAACGGATCAGATCCAATCGGATCTAATCGTTGCTTCGAGTTCAGGTTTGGCCGGACCAAAAAGGAAGGGGACAGCGAACCTCTTGCCAAGAGGCCAAGATTGCTTGCTAACTCTCAGCCACTGGTTATAAGAAAGTGCAGCTTGATTGTTGGGGGCGAGAAGGAAAAAAGATCAAGATAAAAAAGACCCAAAGCTATTAATTTGATGATACGGGAACGACCATGGTTTCATCATTTCACAGGAAGCCCCGCCTAAAGTGTATCGGCTCTGGTTCTGAAAAAATTCATATTTCGACTTAAGACTTGTTATTTTATGCATTAGACCAAGTTATAAACTCTCTCCTTTTACATTGGGTTTTTTTTTTAATGAATAGTTAAATATTCATTTAAGGATTTTTTTTAATTTGCATTATGCGTTTCAATTGCTCCATCATAATAAAATAAGATATAGGTTATTAAAAGATGATGGGAATATCTGTTGGATTTTGAATCTCTCTTAATAATTATATATTAAATCGTTAAAAAGAGATTTATTTATTGCACAACTCATTAATTGTTATTTTAATGAATCAAAATTTCTAACGTTAGGTAGAAAAGCAAGCGCAAGTGGTTGGAAAAAAGTAGTCATATGAAATACAACATCATGTATTATTTTGATCTTTGAACAAACTAGTATAAAAGGATAATTTATTTGTGAAAAATAGCAAATTTATTATCAAATTTCTAAAACTCCTTTTCAAGTTCAACAAGATCCTTGTGACTCGTATCAAAGGATACATGAGTCTTGAAAGTATTAGGCCAAATAAACATCAATGACCATGTAAATAGAATTAGATTCTCATTTTATACAAATTAACTAGCTTATGTTGAGGTCGAATCTTTATGACAATGTAAATGGAGTTAGATTCTCATCTTATGCAAAACTAACTAGCTTATGTTAATGTCTAATACGATGGCAATGTAAATAGAGTTAGATTCTCATCTTATACAAAATTGACTAGCTTATGTTAAGGTCTAATCTACATCACTTATATGTAATTATATTTTCTTATACTTTTTGATGTAAGATTTATTTATATTCTCCAATAATATCAACTACAAATACTCCTATTCATATTTCATGACGAGGTGGACTTACAGACTCAAGGCTCGGCTAGTGGACTCCGAGGCTTAACGACTATGTGGGAGGACTTGTAAGATAAAGAGGAGGATCGGACTCCAGTGGAGAAATTTCAATGCCTAAGTCAGTGCTCGGCCTTGTAGAGACTGTAAATAGGTGACAAGTAGTTGAGCCAAGCCACCACAGTATACCGGGACTTAGATAGCTCAGAATGAGCCATACTTTTTGTTTAGACTTGATATACGGGACTAGTAGAATCCTTTTCAATCGAGCTAGTTATTAGGCTCGGTTAGTTGATTAGTGCATTGTTTCTTGTAAATTTCTGACATCTCCTAATATTTTTTGACATTCCCACCATCTGTAAAGTTGTCTTTCACCATCTACAGAGTTTATCTCCCACATTCGGCAGAGTTTGTCTCCCACCACCTGCAGAGTTTGCCTCCCACTATCTGCAGAGCATATCTCCCCACCATCTTTCATCTATAAACAAAGGTAAAATGCTACAGGTAAGACATCTTATTCTCTTCTAACTACCAATTACTTACAATTCCTACAAGGTCGAGCATTGACTTAGGCATCGGAGCTTTTTCACTGAGCCCAAGCCTCTTCTTTATCTTGCAGGTCCTCTCATATAGTCATTGATCCCAGGAGCCCACTAGCCGAGCCTTGAGTCTGAAACCCACCTCGTCATCAATATTAATAATTCATTGGGACAATTTAATTATGATGATATTGATGAGTCTAAAACATACTTTAAGTCCCAAATATCAATTGGTTTAAACAATAAAAAAATTCAAGAAACAGAAAAAGAAGTAAACAATGAGAATGTCTTATTGAGGAAATAAAAATTTACATAATTGAATTTCCTATTAAAGTACTGGTACTTGAAAGCAATAAAGATGTCTTATAATAAAGTATGCTAGTTTTAAAAACAGATGGAACCAATATGAAATAGCCGTTGATAATATTTTTGTGCATAAAGTAGGCTAAACGTTATAAATGAAAATGAGCTTCTTAAAACAGTGTATATATTGAAAAGTGAAGAAATAGAATTGGTCGGCCAAAATGGATAAATAAGATTAACACTTGGGTACAAAATGAGTATTTTTATGAAAACAAAATGGGAAAAAATAAGTTGCACAAGGATTTGACATAGATATAGTATTGTATTGACTGTAAAGAGACATATTCTCTTATGGTAAATATTCTATCTTTTAATATCTAATTATTTTGATAATATATTAAAAAAAATTGATATGCATCTAAAAGATGTATTCATAACCTATTTTTATGATCACTTGATAATAATATCTATGTAAGAATATCTTAAGAATTTAAATTTCCTAAAACATATAGTTGTAATTGTTGGGATATTTATTTGATAAAATTAAAAATATTTTTATATGATTAATTATAAGTGGTATGATTGGCTTAGTAAATATATGTTGAAAGACGGTTATAAAAATGAAATCAATCTACCCATGTGCTTTTATAAAGAATCTAAAATGAATTTTTTATAATTATTTTATATATCGATGATTTGAACATTTTTTTTTAATTCTCGAAAAGCAATTAAAAATTTTAGATCATTTAAAAAGAATTTAAATAAAAGATCTATAGAAAAATTTTTATCTTAAAATGCAAATTAAACACTTAGCAAAAACTTATAGCTGTTTAATTGTGGAAAATATTTTTCTATTTTCATTTTCTAGTTTTTTTTATGTTTCCTAATTTTTAAAATTTTCATTTTCTAGCCATTTTTCAAATAAAAAATTAAAAAAGAGTATAAAAATTATAGTTGAAAACAAATTCTTATATTTTTTAAAAAATGTGTTTTCCGATTAAAAAAAAAACTAAAAGTAGTAGTATTCTAAAATTCAACTAATAGTTAATAAATATAGAAATTTATTTTTTAATTTTCTAACCATAAAATATTTCTAACTAAATAATAAATTATATTTTCTACTTTTTTTTAAAAAAAATTCTATTAAACTGGAGGTATTTTCTATAACTAAATAACCCCCTTAGTATTTGTTAGATTATAAAAAAATAAAAAAGGTTATGGGACGAAGTATGTGGATTAAGTACCCAATAATTGTTAGATCATTAAATGTAAATATGTATCTAGTTTGACCTCAAGAGGATAATGAATTATTTCCAGTAAAAATATAATTTATTATTAATTTTAAAGTTATATATCTTAATATAATAGGTTCATTAGTGTACCTATTTATACTAATAAATAAGAATGTCCAAAATATGTTCTTGAAATTTTTGTGAAGGTATGGATTTGCCTTAGAAGTAATGTTGGGTGTAATTGACACGTAATCTTTCAAAAACCTACCATTTAATCTCTCTATATTAACGAAAAAATAATATCCATTAACAATAGTTGACGTGGCAATGTTAAGTTAAAAAAAATAGAGATAAAGTATAAATAAATTTTTAAAATTTTTGCGAAGACACTATGTAACTCTTAAATTAATTAAAGTTAAAAATTATGAATGAAATTAAGTTAATAATAATAATTTATTATTAAATTAAAGTTACATATCTTAATATGATAGTTGCATTAGTGTACCTATTTATACTAGTAAATAAGAATGTACAAATATACTCTTAAAATTTTTATAAAGGTACAGATTGGTCTTGAAAGTAATATTGGTCTTGAAAGTAATATTGAGCGTAATAGGCACTTCATCTTCTAAAAACCTACCATTTAAGGCCTTTGTATTAATGGAAAAATATTATTAGTTAACTATAGCTGATATGCCAATATTAAGTTTAAAAAATAGAGATCAAGTACAAATAAATCCTTATAATTTTTGCGAAGAAATGGATCAACTCTTAAATTATTTAAAGTTAAAAAATTATGAATGAATATCCATATCCGGGTTTCATTCTAACAAAAAAAAATATAATATTGATTTTAGTTGAATCAAATTCATAAAAATAAATCATTGAATCACAAAATAATTAAACTTAAATCTGCAATATTATTATCAAATTTATATAAAGACAAAATTTAAATGTTAAACAACAACTTTAAGATCAAATTAGCATCAAATTTATATAAACACAAATCTTAGATTTGAAATTTGTATTTAAAATTTTAAATTTGGGTTTATATAAATTTGTGATAATTACAGATTTTGAGTTAATTATTCTCAGATTCAATTATTTATTTTTATAGATTTGATTCAGCTACAATTAAAATAATATTTTTTCTGTTAGAATGAAACACATGTATGAATATTCATTCATAATTTTTTAACTTCAGTTTTTTAAAATATATATATTTTTAATTTCTTTAAGAATCAATTCGTAATTTTTTTTTGTTAATTTCTTTAAGAATCAATTCATACTTTCGCCAAAAGCTTAAGGGTTTATTTATACCTTATCTCTATTTTTTTTTTAACTTAACGACACCACGTCAACTTTAAGAATCAGTTTGTATTTTTGCAAAAAATTTAAGGGTTTATTTATATCTTATCTCTATTATTTTAACTTAATGATACCACGTCAACTATAGTTAACAAATATTATTTTTTAGTTAATACAAAGAGCTTAAATGATAGGTTTTTAGAAGATGAAATGTCTAATTGCGCCAAAAATTACTTTAAGATCTAATATATATTTTGGCAAAAATTTTAAAGGTATATCTATATTTTCTCCCTATTAATAACTATATAAATGGGAGAAAAAAAAAGCAAAATGAGGAAATAAGGAAAGAAAATTGTAAAAGATGTATGTATTTAAATTTTCTTTTATAATGTATTCAAATTCAAATTCAAATGCATATAATAAATGTAAAAATACATAAAAATTAAATAACAAATTAAAATCAAATTAAAAAATTAAAAAAAAAAACAAATAAGAAAATCACCTCACGGGTATGTAGCACCATCTCTAATAATTTAACTATTAATGTATCATTCACAATCTCTAATATCTAACCATTGACATGTCCATACCATTATAAAGCATTGGCCATGCTGGAAATTTCAAAGGTACTGTGGAGTCATTATATAAATATTAATAACAAAATTAAAAATTAAAACACTAAAGTCAAATGCATAAACAATAAAAATACCATTACCAAATAAAAATCTTAAATTAATATAACGAATAAATTACAATTGATTTATATAGAAATTACAAGTAGAATTCTAACATATTATCCTTATGAATACTGAAGAAAAAAAGTCAACCTGGTGTCAGTTGATTCATGCAATTTTTATCCTATTAACAATTAAAAGAATTTAAAAAGAGAGAATTTCACCCGCAAAACCTTGCAAGCAATGTGTGAGTTACTCAAAATTGTAGCAGCCAAAAAATAATAAAAATTAGAGATTTTAGGTGCCACGAATACAGAAAGACAGAAATATCTATAATTATTTTCAAGGTATGCAAAACTGTTTTTTTAAATTTAATATTAAATTTTTAATTATATAGAATAAAATAAAGTTTCTTAAAAAAGTAGGTCAATTGAAAATACCTCAGAGGATCTAAATTAAATAATTATAAAATTTTTAAATATATTTAAAAAATAAAAATGTTATATAGATCTGTCAAATTTTATATAGGTCAAGACACATTAGGCTTATAACAAATTGGCTTAGGCTTATAATAAATTGGCTTTGAAATAGGAAATAACATAACTTGTTTTAGTTGAGTCACCTTCCTTATTAGAAGTTCATTGTATTTTTTATAATCTTTAAATGTAGGATGAGTTTAATATTTTTCTATAAAGTATTAATTACCCGGTTAATACTTGATAAAATATTTTAGTAGTCACTATTCAGACCACCTAGAAATATAGTCCTATATTTTTATAGAACTTAATAATATTTATATAAATAGGCCACCACCATTAATTAAAAGAGAAAAAAAAATCAACTTTCTGAATCAATAGAAAAAGGAATTAAAATTAAGTTGTACAATTGATTAATAATTAATTAATGGCAGGGGCAAAGCTACATATAAGAGAAGGGGGGCACTTTTCTTTTTTCTGTAAAAAAAATTATATATACATACATATATATATATGTATGTAATTAATAAAATTATAAAATCTTTTATTTGCCCCTCAAAATTTTTAATTGTCTTCATTTTTTAAATTATGCAAAAATTCTAATAAATCATTTTTTCCTCATGTAATATTTTCTTTTAAAAATTGATATTATTAAAATATAAAAAGAAAGAAAAAGAAATTAAGAAAAAAGACAAACTCTCTAACCAAATTAATTTAAACTCATTTAATTAATCAAGGGACTATAAAGAAATTAAAAGTTCAATAAAAAATAATGAAAATTGAAAAAAAATACAAACTTAAAATTTTTTATTTATAATATTATGTGATGTTTACTTCAACTATTTATTAAAAGATTATATTCATAATTCAATATTTTTTATTTTATTTTTTTATATATTATTAGATAAATTTAGGAATACACACGTGTATGTGTATATTTATATATAATTAGTTTAATTTTTTTATGAATAAAGATGGTTTATTAATTAATTAACAAATTTATAAGATTATAATCACGTATGAATAATGCAATGAGAATAAAGAGAGACAATTAGAGGTGAAACTAGGATTTTAAGAAAAAATTTTAACTCCCTTTCTCTTGAAGTTCTGACTTTGCCCCTGCTTAATGGTGTTTTTTTTTATAAAAAAAAAAAAACTTTAAGTACTGTATGTTATGGGAAAATATAACAGATAAAAGAAATATTCAATTAGAATGTGGCCATGTATGTAGATTTACTAAAAATAAAAATTAATTTAAATAATACATTCTCACTATTCCATATTTCCACAGTTATAATTTTAAATTTGCATTTTTATTCGCCTTTCAAGTTAGTTATGAAAATTTTGAATCAATAAAATTTGTAAAATAGACAAAATTAAATATAAAGGAGAACTAAAATTAGTTGAGAGAAAGTTAAATATAACTTTAATAAATAATTTAGTTCCTTTTGTTGTAGTAGATTAGGGTTTCTTTAATTCTCTTGCTCAAGAGTTAAAACTTAAAACTTATATCTTCCTAATCAAAATTAGATTGGATATTTAAATGAATAGTTTCATTTCAATTTTATCGAATATCCCCAGGGGGACTATTTAAATAAATAGTTGGATAAAAAAATTAAACTTTATTGAATAAGAAATTGGATAAAAAAAATTTTAATCCTTTGGACTGGATTTTTAAATTAAAAATCAGGCCTTATTAAAAAAGACTATAAATTTAAGAGGTGAACCTTTATACATATTATATATATTTAAAAAATATCTTAAATTAAAAAAATGAGGGCCACAGCCCCCCATTAATGACTATATATGTCCACCACTGTCCTGATCTCTGTCTCTGTGTCGAGCTCAAGAAAATTATAAGACAATCTAAGGAAAATATTGTAAAATGAAAAAGAATTAAATATTCGTTGAACTACATATATCTTTGAGCTAATTTTGTCCTTCTCCAGTCATGGATTTGATGTTATCCTTACGGTACTAACACTTGAAAAAGAATATTCAATAAAAAAAAGGTGGACATAATTATTTTTGGAAATTAATAAAAAAAATTATCCCTATGCCAAGTATTAATATATTTTAAATTATACTCACCTTAAATAGATCCTTTTGAATAAAAAATAGCTTTTGAAATTTAAATGCCCGATTATAATTAGCAATTCATTTCCTTTTTTCCACATTTTCGAATACCCTCTTTGCCTTTCATTTCTCTGTCAAAGCAAGAAACCGTTACCCTCGCCCTTGCCATCGCGTCAACCATTTTCAACCATTTCTTCTCTTTGTTTTCATTCCTTATGCCGATCTCAAGGTAATTTTCGTCTTTCTCTCTCTCTCTCTCTCTCTCTCTCTCTCACTCTCTCTCTCTCTCTCTCTCCATGTTTCTAACTCTATGTGGTGACTTTGTTTGTGAGAATAGAAATGTGTTTGGGGAATGTTTGGCTTTGTTCACTTATAGTCCCATTTGAAATATCCCAATGAAATATTTAATATGAGTTGTTTCAAACTTGATATGATTTTTTATGAGTTTATTTTGTGAAATGCATTTGGTATGAGCTATTTTAAGTTTGATATGTGTTGTTTTAAAGTTGATATGAGTTAGCAGTAGTGATTAGAGTATGATATGAGTTGTTTTAAACTTGATATGGATTTTTATATGAGCTAGTAGTTGTGATTAGAGTATGATATGAGTTGATTTTGTGAAATGCAGTTGGTATAACATGTTTTAAGTTTGATAATAGTTGTCCTAAACTTTATATGAGTGATATGAGATTGATATAAGTTGATTTTGTAAAATGCAGTTGTTATGAACCGTTTTAAAGTTTGATATGAGTTAGAATTAGTTATTAGAGTATGGTATGAGTTGCTTTTATGAAATGCAGTTGGTATGAGCTATTTTAAGTTTGATATAAGTTATTTTAAGCTTGATATGAGTTAGATATGAGTTAGTAGTAGTGATTATAGTATGGTATGAGTATGGTATGAGTTGTAGTTTGTATGAGTTGTTTTAAGTTTGATATGAGTTATCTTAAACTTGATATGAGTTATTAGTAGTGATATGAGGTTGATATGAGTTAATTTTTTGAAATATAGTTGGTATGAGCTATTTTATGAGTTTGATATGAGCTAATTTAAGTTTGATATGAGTTTCTTTAAACTTGATATGAGTTTGATATGATTAGTAGTAGTGATTAGAGTATGACATGAGTTTGAAATGGGTTGATTTTGTGAAATGCATTTGGTATGAGCTATTTTAAGTTTGATATGAGTTATTTTAAACTTGATATGAGTTAGATATGAGTTAGTAGTGGTGATTATAGTATGGTATGAGTTGATTATGTGAAATGCATTTGGTGTAATATCCCAAACTATACCCTAAAATTTTTGGAATGATTATTGTTGAAATTGGATTAAATAATATAAAGTATATTTATGATTAAGTGGTAAGAGAAGAAAAGAAAAGTGTGTATATGTTGTATATATAGAGATATATACAACATATACAAGTCAACTAATGAGTTGGTCAAAAGAGATATTTAATTATATTTGGATTAATTGAAATTTAATTATTAAGTGAATGATGATATTTATGATTATTTTATTATTATAATTGCTTGGTGGATATTAAAAGAGAGATTTGTGTGGTTAGAAGAGTTGAATGGGTTGATTTTTCATCATCTTCTTCCTCTTTCTTGTGCTTAGCCAGCCATCACCATTAACAAGAGGGAAAGAGAGATTTTGTTCTTCCTAACTCAAGATTAAAGGGTGTTTCAAGTAATTAAGTTGGAATTCTAAGGGTTTTCATCACTTTTGGTAAGTTTTCAACTTGATTCTTTGGTTTTCTTTTGAGTTTGTGTTTTGAACTTGGTGTATGGTTGTTGTTGATATGTGTATGTTTGATTGTGGTGTGTTTGAGAGTGTTTAGTCTTATTGACTTTGATTTTGGGGTTGGTTTGAAGGAAAGGTTAAGTTTGGTGATGAAAAGCAAGTGTTGTGTATTGTATATGTGTTGAGTTGTGATGATGGTTTTTATTGGTGTTTGATGCATGAAATTGAGTTGTTTTGGTGTTTATGCAAGTCTAGTATGGTTTATTGATGGTTTTGGGTAAGATTGTTTGGAGTGGAAAAGAGTTAAGTGTGATGTTTGTTGGATATGGTGTTGTTGGTGTCGGAATCAGGATTTTTGGCCTGACACGCCCATAAGCACGGCCAAGTCTTTGGGCGTGTCAATGGTTCTATTTTCTGGATGGGTGACATGCCCATGTCACTGAGCGTGTCACAGCTTCTATGTTGGAGTAGTATTGACACGGCTAGTGACACGCCCATGTCACTAAATGTGTCATAGCTACAATAATGTTGGTGGATTTGCAAGTGCAATGACACGCCCATGTCACTGAGCGTGTCAAAGCTTCTGTGTTGTGAGTTTAGGGCACGATCAGGGACACACCCGTGTTGTTGAGCGTGTCATGTGTAGAGTTTGCCCTAGTTGGTTCTTATCCTTATTATCTTATGTGTATCTCTAAGTGAGTGTGTATAATCACTTTTGGATTAGATTTTTAAGAGATTGAGTTGCCCTAATTCAAGTGTTGAAGGATTCTTGGAAGAGGAAGTGGTTAGATTGGTGTGAGTTGCTCTTGAAGTAAGTACAAACCCTACATGATTGCATGCATTTACATGGTTTTGGGACTTAAAACATTTAGCTGGAAAATGTGTTAGGTTACCTATTATATTGTTGATATATGAGAATGGTGCAATGATTTGTATTATGTGCATTATGTGAATTATATGTTGAGGATTCAAAGTATATGAACAATGTAAATTGTGATGTGCACTCAAATGATGAAATGTGAAGCCATTGATGTTGGCGATAATGATGTAAATGAAATAATGAGGCATTGTGCCTAGATGATTATGAGAAAATGAGAATGGTATTGATAATGAAATAATAAAAGAATTGTGTGCCTAATGTATTATTCAATTTTCAGAGTTTTGTTATTGGTGGCATGCCTAAAAGTAACAATCCCTTGAAGCTGGGTTGGGCTTGGTCCTTAAAGCCAAGTTGGGTTGATTCTTGGCTCCCCTTGAAGCATGGTTGGGCCTAGTCTTTGAAGCCTAGTTGGGATATTACATATGAGATGTTTCTCATTGTGATAATGATTCGCCTACGGGCTTGATAAATGTGATTATTGTACCAAAATATTAACTCTGAGATTTGAATGACATATTAGTTTCTGTTGGGCACATGCTTGTCTTTGCTTAAATGCAAATCATGAATGATGAAACAATCGAATAATATAATGAAATGTAATGCTAAGAAATATGATATTCTTGTGTATTGTTTCTAATCCTTGAAATTATGACATTGGCATTACATTAAAGCATATTGTTATTGTGGTTTGTACCACTAAGCCTATGGCTTAGCGCGATTGTGGTTCATCGCGCAAGTGACAGGGTATATTCGGTTGAACCTCAGAGTTCACCTAGACTGAGTCAAGTCTAGACTTATGATTCCTTGTAAAGAGTTGATTGTGGATTTCAAGATCAGAGATGAACTGCCAAATATGTATAAACTTTATATTTTGTAAATATTGATATTTATGTATATATATGTATATATACCGCTAAATTTTTCGCTGCTTAATAAATAAATGTTTTATCTATTATGTTTTATAATATAACTTAAATGTTTTAAGTTTTCTTATATTGATAATAGAAAGATTGGTTTGCTTTAAAATAAACCGTGACATTCTTGTATCCGGTATACGTATATTACAGATGTGGTTGTATGTAGTGTGCGTATATAGGGTATAGGGTTGTTACATTTGGTATGAGCTTTTTTATGTTTGATATGAGTTGTTTTAAACCTGATATGAGTTTGATATGAGTTAGTAGTGGTGATTATAGTATGATATGAGTATGGTATGAGTTGATTTTGTGAAATGCATTTGGTATGAGCTGTTTTAAGTTTGATATGAGTTGTCTTAAACTTCATATGGGTTATTAATAATTATATGAGGTTGATATGAGTTGATTTTTTGAAATGCATTTGGTATGAGCTGTTTTAAGAGTTTGATATGCTTTTTTTTTAAACTTGATATGAGTTGATTTTGTGAAATGCAGTTGGTTTGAGCTGATTTAAGTTTGAGATGATTTGTTTTAAACTTGATATGGGTTTGATATGATTAAGAGTAGTGATTAGAGTATGATTGAGTATGGTATGAGTTGATTTTGTGAAATGCATTTGGTATGACTTGTTTTAAGTTTGATATGAGTTGTTTTAAACTTGATATGAGTTAATAGTGGTGATTATAGTATGATATGAGTTAATTTTATGAAATGAATTTGGTATGAGTTGTTTTAAGTTTGATATGAGTTGTTTTAAACTTGATATAAGTTTGGTATGAGTTAGTAGTGGTGATCATAGTATGATATGAGAATGGTATGAGTTGATTTTCTAAAATGCATTTGGTATGAGTTGTTTTAAGTTTGATATGAGTTGTTTTAAATTTGATATGTGTTTCATATGAGTTAGTAGTGGTGATTATAGTATGATATGAGTACGGTATGAGTTGATTTTATGAAATGCATTAGGTATGAGCAGTTTTAAGTTTGATATGTGTTTGATATGAGTTAGTAGTTATGATTATAGTATAATGTATGGTATGAGTTGATTTTGTGAAATGCATTTAGTATGAGCTGTTTTAAGTTTGATATGAGTTGTTTTCAACTTGATATGAGTTTAATATGAGTTAGTATTAGTGATTATAGTATAATATGAGTTTGATATTAGTTAGTAGTTGTGATTATAGTATGATGTATGGTATGAGTTGATTTTGTGAAATGCATTTAGTATGAGCTGTTTTAAGTTTGATATAAGTTGTTTTCAACTTGATATGAGTTTGATATGAGTTAGTATTAGTGATTATAGTATGATATGAGTTTGATATGAGCTACTTTTGTGAAATGCAGTTGGTATGAGCTATTTTAAATTTGATATGAGTTGTTTTAAACTTGATATGAGTTTGATATGAGTTAGTAGTGGTGATTATAGTATGATATGAGTATAATATGAGTTGATTTTGTGAAATACATTTGGTATGAGCTGTTTTAAGTTTGATATGAGCTATTTTTAACTTCATATGAGTTAGTAGTGATGATTATAGTATGATATGAGTTGATTTTGTAAAATGCATTTGGTATGAGCTGTTTTTAGTTTGATTTGAGTTATTTTAAACTTGATATGAGTTTTTATATGAGATAATAGCAGTGATTAGAGTATGATATGAGTTGCATTTGGTATGAACTGTATGAAATTTGATATGTGTTGTTTTAAAGTTAGTATGAGTTTTGATATGAGTTAGTAGCAGTGATTAGTGTATGAAATGAGTTTGATATGAGTTAATTTTGTGAAATCCTTTTAGTATCAGCCGTTTTAATTTTGCTATGTGTAGTTTTTAAAATTGATATAAGTTTTGATATGAATGGTGTTAAACTTGATATGAGTTTGATATGAGTTAGTAATAATGCTATAAACTTGATATGAGTTGTTATTGTGAAATACGGTTGATGCGAGTTAGTAGTAGTGATATGAGATTTTTATGAGTTGTTTTTCTAAATTGCAGTTGATATGAGTTTCATATAAGTTGTTTTAGAGTTGATATGAGCTTCATATTAGTTTATTTTGTGATATGCAGTTGAAATGAGATGTTTTAAGCTTGATATGAGTTGTTTTAAAACTTATATGAGTTTGATATGAGTTCATAGTATTGTTGTTAGTTTGATATGAGTTGTTTTCATGATATGTAGTTGAAATGAATTGGATATGAGCTGTTTTAATACTAATATAATTTTGATTTGAATTGTCTTAAACTTGATATGAGTTAGTATTAATGTGACTCAATCAAAAATTTATATGAGTTGATGTTTCAATATGTATTGTTGTGAAATTAAATGTTGAATCTGTATTTTAAAAATTGTAGGAAAAATGGCTTCCGGTTCAGACAACTCATTTTCTCAAAGTGAACAATCTCCCTTATGTGGGGAGAAGACAACAATGATGACTTAAAGTCCTGGAGCATTATCAACTAATAGTCCTAAAGGGTTCATGGTTAAGAGAAGGTTGAGTGCCGAAGGAGATGTGCTTAGGAAAGGAAAGAAGCGAAAATACTTGGTCACCTTTAGTGAAGAAAATCCCAATAATGATGAAGAAGTCCCATTGGGACGTCAATGTACAAAAAAGGAAGAACACATCGAAGTAAGTAATAAAAAATAATTGTTTAACCCACACAACTTATTATCATATTACAAGTTTTAAAGTGAAAGACTAATTAATTAATAAAACATACACCAGGACATTGATTATATCATCCCTTTAAGTGAGTGGATGTACCATCAAGTGAACAAAGTAAGCCATGACTTGAAAACAATTAATATGGTAAAGAATGTAATTGGTGATTACAAAGAACAGGTCTGTATGATAGACAATTTTTGATCCACTGTTATTTATGCTATTATTGTGGTCAATCTCATATCAGTTTTATTAATTTTGCTATTTTATAACTGTGTTTGTAGGTGGCCATATTCCATCAATACAAAGTTAGCCACCTTCTTAGGCTTGATGAAAAACTTTTGAACATTGGTCTGTACTTTTTTCATTGGGTTTTCATACATTAAGTTCGAAATGAAAAGGAATATGAGTTGTCATTTAAATTTGGAAACAAAACCATTAAGTTTGGCTTCCTTGAGTATTTTTTGATAATCAGGATGAATTTTTATGGCCTTGGATGTAATATCCTCATTTATGCCATAGAAGTTTTGCATATTGTTGTTGTTGTTATTGTTATATATTGGATTGAATATATGTGTTAAATTGTAAGAGAAAAGAAATTGAGAAGAGAAAGTATATGTATATGTATTTTGGGAAGAAATAGGGTTTAGAGACAAATTTATATGTTGTGTATATGTTAATATATATGACATATAAAGTGGTCAAAAGGCTTGGTCAAGGCAAGAGAAGATATTTATTTGAGATTGGTAAATTACTTAATTGGGCACATATAAGACAAAAAGATAATTATGTGAATAAGGGCACTTTGGTAATTGCTTGGATAAAATCACATGGTGGATATTTAAAGAAGGTTTGACTTGTGTTTTCTTCACCATTTCTTCTTCTTCTTCTTGTTGATGGCCGGCCCTCCATAGCCAAAGAGAAAGAAAGAGACAAGTGATGGTTTTGATGATTTCAAGCTTAAATTGAAGAAAGATTAAGTGTTCAAGTGTTGCTTTAAGAAGTTTTTAACTAAGGTAAGATCTTTTCTCTAATTTCTTCAATTCTTTTGAAGTGGTATGATTAAGTTGCTTATGGTATGATTGTAAGTATTGATTTTGCTTGATAGATGAGAAGTTGGGTTGGTGTTGGTGATGGAAGAGTAAGATTGGTGTTTAGTGAAATTGTTTCTGTTTTAGGATTAGTAAAGGCTGTGACTTGTATGATTTTTAATTAATTTTAGAAAAATGTTCTTGAAGTGAATTTTTGATATGTTGTGCCTCTATGAGTCTATAATGACTGAAAAATATGCTGATTCGATTTTGGAATGGTTATGAGTTTAGAAAGATTATTTTCATTAGACCTGTTCCAGCAGGTACCTTAACTGGGACAGCTATATTTCGTGATTTTTAATAAAATGTAGAAAAATCATATCCAATCGAATTTTGGATATGTTGTTGGTTAGTGAGTCTAGTATTTTAGAAAAATAATTTGGAACCACGTTGATTGAATTTGATTTATGGAATTCACAAAGTTCAGAACTGCTGCCAGGATGCAGGGCAATTGGGGCAGTCTGGTTAGGTGAACTATTTGACCAAGATTTTGTGTTCAGTTTGATCTGAAATTTTAAAGGGATGATTTTAAGATACAAAACTATATTCTGTAAAAATTTTAGAATTTTTAGTCAAGTAGATTATTTTATACAATTTTTCAAAATAAGGATAAAATGGAGTTTAAAACCAGAATGTACTATTTATGGTTAGGGTTTTAATTCTTTGTTCTTTTTGCATTGCTTTGGTTTTTCAAAGGTAGGTTGGTCCTTAAACCTAACCCTAAACACTTTAAACACACTTGAATCAATGAATGTTATAATCAATTGTTCTTTGCCCTAATTGCATTGTTGAGATTGAACAATGTTATGTTGTGCATTGTGAACGGTAATGTGTTTTATGAGTAATGTGGAATGAAATGTTGATATTTATGAATGATGCTATGTGAGATATAATGTGATCATGGATGAGATATATATATATACTTGAATAATGAGATGTTATATTGTGAAATGAAATGTGAAGCCATTGTTATTGGCTAAGATGATGTAATTGAAAGAAAGAAGGCATGTTTGCCTAAATGTGATGAGAATTGAGAATGGAAATGAATTGTTTGTTTAATATGTTATTCAGTTTCAGAGTTCTGGATTTGGGTGGCATGCCTAAGAAATGATGAAAGGTAACAGTCTTGCCGGGTTGAGGACCTCCTCATAGGTGTTGAGTTGATGGTCCAAGAGACTGGGTCTGTTACACTATGAGATATATGATTTGTAATAGTCTTGCCGGGTTGAGGATCTCCTCATATGTGTTGAGTTGATGATCCAAGAGACTGGGTCTGTTACACTTGCCTACGGGCGTGATTATTGTGACTATGAACCAAAGCAGTAACTCTGAACTCTGAATATCGTATTAAATACTTGTTGGGCCCATAGGTGTCAAGGTTATATGAATGTCCTAAATAATGTTATGAGTTAATGAAATAAGATGTTGGTTGTTGAGTAATGTTGAATGTGGTATGCTCATATGACTGTGATTTGTGAAATGCATAATTATGTGTTAACTTTATATTTATAATGTTGATCTTATCAATAGCATATGTGGCATTGTATTGCATTAAAGCATACTATTAGCATGTTTTATCTTACTAAGCCGTTGGCTTAGCGCGATAGTGTTTAATCGCGCAGGTAATAGAGTGGATAGAGTTGAACCCGAGAGTTCATCAAGACCTAGTGAGAGTAGACCTTGAAGAATCCATTTTGGGAGCTTAAAGATCAGAGCAGACTTGCCAATCACGTATAAATTTTATGTGTTGTAAAACTTGGGTTTTGATGTATATGAATTTGTAAATATGTAAATATTTTATAACTTCCGCTGTGTAATATTTAAATATGGGGGTTGTCACAAAACCTTTATTTTATGTTGTACTAGAAGTGTAAATCCTTTTTGCAGGTTGTAGTTGAGGTTACAAGGGGGATTTATTGGGAGTGTACTGAGAATGATTTTGTTTGCATTGGTTTGTGTAAAATGTTTTTAAAAATAAGAAAAAAACCGGTTTTGTCGACACTTGGGACTCAATTTTTAGGCGAAACTATGGCAAAAATTTTGTAAAAATCGGAACTAAAATTTGACTAAGTAAAATTGGTAGCAACATTAGGTTAGTGTGGCACCTCTACTCAGCTTACATATGTAGGTCGGGAAGGGGTGTTACAATTTTTGGTATCAGAGCCTAGGTTTGAGATTCTCAACCTAGGTAAAATGTAATAAAAAGAATATTTTTACTTAAAAAGTGGTTTTGAATAACATATACGTTTGAGATTGGCAGTTTCTGATCTTTAATAAGATATAATCTGCTGTGTTTGCAGTGTTAGGTTTTGATGGATTCTCACTCACGTTAGTCGATTGAGGGTAGTGCCGAGAGTATTGCTCCTGCTGAGGGAGCTAGGGTTGATAGTGTTGAGGAGGCACCTGCTTCGGTGTCGGGTAGACCAGCTGGGGAGGAGGTTCCGCCAGCCTGGTTTAGGCCTATGATGGAAGCTATGAGACAAGCACCTGTGCAACCACAACCACCGCCACCACCCCCTCAGCCTTCAGTACCAGTAAGGCACTATGATAAGCTAAGGAAATATGGAGCAGAGGATTTCTTTGGTACAGTTGATCCGGCTGTAGCAGAACAGTGGGTTGATAGAGTTCAGAGGGTATTTGTGCAGTTGCAAGCCACTTCAGAGGAGAAGTTTGACTATGCAAGATCTTTGCTACAGAAGGATGCCTAAGACTGGTGGAAGACAGTGCCCCATTCTATGGATGATCCTCCAACACTGTCTTACACTGATTTTCTGAGGGAATTTGAGTTGAAGTATACTCCTAGGGAGTATAAAGATGGGAAGAAAAGAGAGTTTCTAGATTTGAAGTAAGATCATCGGACCGTAACTGAATATGAAGTTGAGTTTATTCGACTGAGTCAGTATGCTGGGGGTATCATTGCTGATGAGATTGATAGATGTCGGCGATTTGAGGAGGGATTGAGGCCCTCGATCATGTGCTTAGTGGCTGGATCCAGATATCAGGATTTCTTACAGCTTGTGGCAGCAGCTCGAAGTGTAGAGCGAGCTCAAGTTATTGCAGCTGCTTCAGAGGAAGAGGTTAGGGTTAGGAGGCCCCAGTTTGAGGCAGGGTCTTCTTCTGCAAAGAGGGGTAGAGGAAGTTTTGTTCCTCGGAGTAGTAGGAGCCAGAGACCAGCGGGTAGGTCAGTGCAGTTCCAGAGGCAGAGATTTAGACCTGCAGCTTCGGTAGCGAGTGCTCCTACTCCTGGAGTTCAGAGATCCACCTTACCTGTGTGTAACCAGTGTGGTGGAAGACATGGGGGCGTTTGTTGGAGGCATAGTAGATCAAGGGTATGCTTCAGGTGTGGATCACCTGACCACTTTGTGAGAGACTGTCCTGAGAGGCAGGAGCAGATGCCAGTGGATTCTGCTGCTTCTCGAGCTAGTGTGAGGGGAGGCAGAGGAGGCAGAGGTGCCAGCCGGGGAGGTAGACTAGGATTCAGTTCTAGAGGAGGTGCTACATCCAGGGAGGGTAGACCAGAGGAGGTTGGATCTTCCCAGAGGATGTATGTTATGCAGAGTTCCCAGATGTGTTTCCAGAGGAGTTGCCAGGGGTACCTTCTGAGAGAGAGGTGGAGTTCGGTATTGAATTGTTGCCTGGTACAACTCCTATCTCTATTACTCCTTATAGAATGGCACCAGCAGAATTGAGGGAGTTGAAAGTGCAATTACAGGAGTTGTTGGACAAAGGATTTATTCGCCCTAGTGTTTCTCCTTGGGGAGCTCCTGTTCTATTTGTGAAAAAGAAAGATGGTACTATGAGGTTGTGTATCGATTATAGGCAATTGAATAAGGTGACTATTAAAAATAAATATCCTTTGCCTAGAATCGATGATCTCTTTGATCAGTTGAAGGGAGCGTCAGTGTTCTCCAAAATTGATTTGAGATCTGGGTATCATCAGTTGAGAGTCAAAGCTGAAGATGTTCCTAAGACCGCCTTTCGGACCAGGTATGGGCATTATGAATTTTTAGTTATGCCTTTTGGTCTGACAAATGCACCTGCAGCTTTCATGGATTTGTTGAATAGGGTGTTTAGGCCCTATTTGGATCAGTTTGTAGTGGTCTTCATTGATGATATACTGGTGTATTCGCGGAATGAAGAGGAACATGATATGCATCTGCGGATTGTGTTGCAGATTTTGAGAGAAAAGCAGTTATTTGCCAAATTGTCGAAATGTGAGTTCTGGTTGGATCAAGTAGCTTTTCTCGGACATATAGTTTCAGCAGAGGGTATTAGAGTTGATCCGAGCAAAGTTGAAGCTATATTGAATTGGAGTCCACCCAAGTCTGTGACTGAGATTAGAAGTTTTCTGGGTTTGGCAGGCTATTACAGGCGGTTTGTGAAAGGGTTTTCTTTGATAGCTACTCCACTTACCAGATTGCTTCGTAAGGGAGTGAGATTTGTGTGGACGGATCAATGTCAGGCGAGTTTTGAGCAGTTGAGAGAATTGTTAACTCAAGCGCCTGTTCTTACTTTACCTGTTGAAGGTAAACCTTATGTGATCTACAGTGATGCTTCACATAGAGGTTTGGGGTGTGTATTGATGCAAGAAGGTAAAGTTATAGCTTATGCATCTCGACAGTTGAAACCGCATGAGCTTAACTATCCAACCCATGATTTGGAATTGGCTGCCATTGTGTTTGCATTGAAGATTTGGCGCCACTATCTGTTTGGGGAGCAATGTTTCATCTACACTGATCACAAGAGTTTGAAGTATTTGGGTGTCCAGAAAGAACTCAATCTTCGTCAGAGGAGATGGTTGGAGTTGATTAAAGACTACGACTGTTTGATTGTCTATCATCCAGGTAAAGCAAATGTTGTTGCTGATGCCTTAAGTCGGAAGTCTTTAGCTGGTTTAACAGTTTACTCGCTCTCGTTGCTTGTTGAGTTGAGAGCATTGCATGCCAGTTTTGTACCTTGTGTTGATGGTGCATTATTGGCACAGTTGCAATTAAAGCCGATTTTGTTAGATCAGATCAAAGAAGCTCAGTTGGCTGATAAGAAGATACAGAAGATTGTTTCAGATTGTCAGAGTGGAAAGGGTAGAGATTTTATTGTGAAGAGCGATGGGAGTCTCTGGTTTAAGAACCGATTGTGTGTACCCGATGATGCTGATTTGAAAAGGGTCATTTTGGAAGAAGCTCATCAATCAATGTTTGCTATGCATCCGGGTAATACGAAGATGTATCATGATTTGAGACAGCATTATTGGTGGATTGGTTTGAAGAGAGACATTGCAGATTTTGTGTCGAAATGTCTCACTTGTCAGAAGGTTAAAGCAGAGCATCAAGTTCCAACCGGGTTGCTTCAACCATTGTCAGTGCCAGAATGGAAGTGGGAAAGAGTGACAATGGATTTTGTGTCTGGTTTGTCATTGACACAAAAGAAGCATGATGCTATATGGGTGATTGTGGATAGATTGACTAAGACAACTCATTTCCTTCCGGTTCGAATGGATTACTCTTTGGAGAGATTGGCTGAGCTGTATATCCATGAGATTGTGAAACTGCATGGTGTTCCAACTTCTTTAGTGTCTGATCGAGATCCCAGGTTTACTTCCAGATTTTGGAAGAGTTTGCATAGTGCTTTGGGTTCTCGACTGCACTTCAGCACTGCTTTTCATCCACAGGCGGATGGACAGTCAGAGAGGGTGATACAGATTATTGAGGACATGTTGAGAAGCTGTGTCATCGATTTCTCTGGAAGTTGGGATAGGTTTTTACCTCTTGTGGAGTTTGCTTACAACAACAGTCACCAATCCAGCATTGGTATGGCACCGTTTGAAGCATTGTATGGCAGACGGTGTAGGACACCTCTTTGTTGGAATGAGCTTGGGGATAATAAGTTGGTTGGTCCTGATTTGATTCAAGAAACTGAAGAAAAAGTAAAGTTGATTCGAGGCAGGTTAAAAGCAGTTTCAGACCGACAGAAGTCTTATGCAGATCTGAAGAGGAGAGATATAGAGTTTGATGTTGGAGATAAGGTATTTTTGAAAGTGTCTCCTTGGAAGAAGATTTTGAGGTTTGGTCGGAAAGGAAATTGAGTCCTCGTTTCATTGGGCCGTATGAAGTGTTAGAAAGAGTTGGGCCAGTGGCGTATCGACTTGCTTTGCCACCTGAGTTGGATCGTATTCATAATGTATTCCATGTTTCTATGTTGAGGAGATATAGGTCGGATCCATCTCATGTGTTGCCTTTTGAATCTATTGAAGTGAGCCCAGACTTGACATTTGAAGAGGAACCAGTTGCTATCTTGGCACGGGAAGTGAAAGAGTTGAGAAACAAAAGAGTGCCATTGGTGAAGATTTTGTGGAAAAATCATGGAAAAGAAGAAGCAACTTGGGAAAGTGAACAATGCATGCGAGATCAGTATCCGCAGTTGTTTCAAAGTTGATATCAGGTAATTTCGAGGACGAAATTTTCTTTTTAGAGGGGGAGAATTGTAATATCCTCATTTATGCCCTAGAAGTTTTGCATATTGTTGTTGTTGTTATTGTTATATATTGGATTGAATATATGTGTTAAATTGTAAGAGAAAAGAAATTGAGAAGAGAAAGTATATGTATATGTATTTTGGGAAGAAATAGGGTTTAGAGAAAAATTTATATGTTGTGTATATGTTAATATATATGACATATAAAGTGGTCAAAAGGCTTGGTCAAGGCAAGAGAAGATATTTATTTGAGATTGGTAAATTACTTAATTGGGCACATATAAGACAAAAAGATAATTATGTGAATAAGGGCACTTTGGTAATTGCTTGGATAAAATCACATGGTGGATATTTAAAGAAGGTTTAACTTGTGTTTTCTTCACCATTTCTTCTTCTTCTTCTTGTTGATGGCCGGCCCTCCATAGCCAAAGAGAAAGAAAGAGACAAGTGATGGTTTTGATGATTTCAAGCTTAAATTGAAGAAAGATTAAGTGTTCAAGTGTTGCTTTAAGAAGTTTTTAACTAAGGTAAGATCTTTTCTCTAATTTCTTCAATTCTTTTGAAGTGGTATGATTAAGTTGCTTATGGTATGATTGTAAGTATTGATTTTGCTTGATAGATGAGAAGTTGGGTTGGTGTTGGTGATGGAAGAGTAAGATTGGTGTTTAGTGAAATTGTTTCTGTTTTAGGATTAGTAAAGGCTGTGACTTGTATGATTTTTAATTAATTTTAGAAAAATGTTCTTGAAGTGAATTTTTGATATGTTGTGCCTCTATGAGTCTAGAATGACTGAAAAATATGTTGATTCGATTTTGGAATGGTTATGAGTTTAGAAAGATTATTTTCATTAGACCTGTTCCAGCAGGTACCTTAACTGGGACAGCTATATTTCGTGATTTTTAATAAAATGTAGAAAAATCATATCCAATCGAATTTTGGATATGTTGTTTCTTAGTGAGTCTAGTATTTGAGAAAAATAATTTGGAACCACGTTGATTGAATTTGTTTTATGGAATTCACAAAGTTCAGAACTGCTGCCAGGATGCAGGGCAATTGGGGCAGTCTGGTTAGGTGAACTATTTGACCAAGATTTTGTGTTCAGTTTGATCTGAAATTTTAAAGGGATGATTTTAAGATACAAAACTAAATTCTGTAAAAATTTTAGAATTTTTAGTCAAGTAGATTATTTTATACAATTTTTCAAAATAAGGATAAAATGGAGTTTAAAACCAGAATGTACTATTTATGGTTAGGGTTTTAATTCTTTGTTCTTTTTGCATTGCTTTGGTTTTTCAAAGGTAGGTTGGTCCTTAAACCTAACCCTAAACACTTTAAACACACTTGAATCAATGAATGTTATAATCAATTGTTCTTTGCCCTAATTGCATTGTTGAGATTGAACAATGTTATGTTGTGCATTGTGAATGGTAATGTGTTTTATGAGTAATGTGGAATGAAATGTTGATATTTATGAATGATGCTATGTGAGATATAATGTGATCATGGATGAGATATATATATATACTTGAATAATGAGATGTTATATTGTGAAATGAAATGTGAAGCCATTGTTATTGGCTAAGATGATGTAATTGAAAGAAAGAAGGCATGTTTGCCTAAATGTGATGAGAATTGAGAATGGAAATGAATTGTTTGTTTAATATGTTATTCAGTTTCAGAGTTCTGGATTTGGGTGGCATGCCTAAGAAATGATGAAAGGTAACAGTCTTACCGGGTTGAGGACCTCCTCATAGGTGTTGAGTTGATGGTCCAAGAGACTGGGTCTGTTACACTATGAGATATATGATTTGTAACAGTCTTGCCGGGTTGAGGATCTCCTCATATGTGTTGAGTTGATGATCCAAGAGACTGGGTCTGTTACACTTGCCTACGGGCGTGATTATTGTGACTATGAACCAAAGCAGTAACTCTGAACTCTGAATATCGTATTAAATACTTGTTGGGCCCATAGGTGTCAAGGTTATATGAATGTCCTAAATAATGTTATGAGTTAATGAAATAAGATGTTGGTTGTTGAGTAATGTTGAATGTGGTATGCTCATATGACTGTGATTTGTGAAATGCATAATTATGTGTTAACTTTATATTTATAATGTTGATCTTATCAATAGCATATGTGGCATTGTATTGCATTAAAGCATACTATTAGCATGTTTTATCTTACTAAGCCGTTGGCTTAGCGCGATAGTGTTTAATCGCGCAGGTAATAGAGTGGATAGAGTTGAACCCGAGAGTTCATCAAGACCTAGTGAGAGTAGACCTTGAAGAATCCATTTTGGGAGCTTAAAGATCAGAGCAGACTTGCCAATCACGTATAAATTTTATGTGTTGTAAAACTTGGGTTTTGATGTATATGAATTTGTAAATATGTAAATATTTTATAACTTCCGCTGTGTAATATTTAAATATGGGGGTTGTCACAAAACCTTTATTTTATGTTGTACTAGAAGTGTAAATCCTTTTTGCAGGTTGTAGTTGAGGTTACAAGGGGGATTTATTGGGAGTGTACTGAGAATGATTTTGTTTGCATTGGTTTGTGTAAAATGTTTTTAAAAATAAGAAAAAAACCGGTTTTGTCGACACTTGGGACTCAATTTTTAGGCGAAACTATGGCAAAAATTTTGTAAAAATCGGAACTAAAATTTGACTAAGTAAAATTGGTAGCAACATTAGGTTAGTGTGGCACCTCTACTCAGCTTACATATGTAGGTCGGGAAGGGGTGTTACATTGGAGATATGGCAGGGGGTAATAAGGTATTGGTTGAGTGCTATGGTGGATCAACATAAGAGAGATTGTTTGATGAATTTAAAAAAAGTAAGGAGGATGAATTGCAAATAAAATTGGGAGTAGCCTAACTAGATGAGATACTAGTTCTTGGAAAGCGTTCGAAAACAAAAGTTGATCCCAGAATTTTAGCTCTTATAAATGATGTTGCGGCATTCAATAAAGTCGCATGGGGGATTGTGAGCTGGAAATATTTGTGGTTAAAGTTAAAGTAATCCCTCAAAAATTTGAAGAACAAAAAAGTGGGCGGTTAGTCTGTAACCAATTTCTATAATGCGATATATATTTTTGGTATGGAGGTTATTCCCACTTTGCAAGAACTAGGCATGGAAAGGTATGGAAAAGAGTTTCCGCGAATGATGAATTGGAAAATAGATTCAAAAGATTCATATTCTAAGATTCGAAAGAAGTTGTTGCAGCAGGTATTTAACTCATATCATCTTATGTATGTTTTTTTTAAGAATATCTACTTTATTAATAATTTACACATTTAGATTCCATAATTGACATAGGTTTTGACTGCTTTGGAACATGGTCGGAGCTAAAAATCTAGATTTACAAGAAATTTGCTCAACCAAACAGGAAAAATACTCGGAATAGAGGAAAATTAATGACTTTAAGTTATTAATTTAATTTACTTTCGTTGATTGTATGCATATCAATTGCAAATGTTTATATTAAATATCTAATTGGTATTTAACTATTCAGGAAAGTGGTTTATTTAGCAAACTATCAGGTGAAGTTAGTAAAAGTAAAAAGGGTCAAAATGTTTGCTCGCTTGATAAAAAAGGACGTTTTGAGCAAATTGCAGGAAACAAAAATAAGGAAGACAAATGAAGAGGTGGAAAAGAATCCAACAAATTTGCGCATAAAGTAACTCGAGCATAGATGCAGTGAATTGGAAAGACAGAGCACATTGCAGAAATAACTTAAATAAAGAGCTAAATGGTACCATATCCATGAAAAGTGATAGAATAATTTCCCTTAAGGGCAAAACACAGTTATTGGAAGAAAAAGAGCAGAAAAGGGCAGAAAAGTGCAAGGAAAATAAAGAAAATGATGCATATATGAAAGGAAAAAAAGGAAACAATAAAGGCAAAAAAGAATATAGATAAGGTAGCAGAGGAGGCAAGTGAAAAGAAAGCAAATTTTGAATGTCTTCATAAGGGAGCAATGGAGAATGAAGAAAAGGATGAGGCAAAGGACAGTGGTAGAAGTCTGAAGGAAAGGGAAGAAACAACATCAAATGAAGAAAAGATGAATGAAGTTGAATCAGGAGAAAAGCCTAATGAAGAAAGTGATAAGGCTGAGGAAGAAAACCACCATGAAGAAGAAGCACTAGACTTTGAGTCTACATTTTTCATACCTCCTGCTGAGTATATTGATTCCACTCATTATCACTTATTTATTTTAAAATATTACATATTTAATTATGTTTGATGTAGTTCAAAAATGGCTACTCCCAGAAAAGACATATTGATGGCAGCTGAGGACATCCCGCAGCTAGACATGTCATTAGTTGAGGTGACTGAAACTTGCTTTGTGGAACAGAGGAAGAAGCCCTTACATGTGCCAAACACAAAATACATTAGTGATGAATAGACTCCAGAGGGCAGAGGTGCAAAAAGAAAATGGAGTAAGCTTCTGCAAGTTCTTTGCCAAAAGATGGCGGATGAAGTTATATATGCACACATTCTACCTTTGGATCCTTTGTCTCCCCCGTCTATAGAGTAGTGTTAAAGTTTTAATTCTTGGTGGGAGAAGTATTTTGAAATATATAAGTTGTAAGCCCATATTTAAATTAATAAGAGGTTTTTAAATGTAATTCCACCCAGCGAATAATGAATTTTTCTTTATTATAGTTAATATAAGTGTTTCTATTTGTTGCAGTGATCCAAAAGTGGACCAACCATTGCCATCGGGTGAGTGATATGGCTTCACAGTGCATAAGATAAATTACAAGGACTTTTGGTACCGCTTGTGAATAACCGATGCTTAGTTGTCCAATGACATATGATTTTCAATAAGTTTGCAGCTAAATGGATTTTACATTACGACTCCTAAGCGTATTATATTATGCATAGTAACATGTTTTAATTGAATTACAGGAAATTGATGTCATTTTATATCATATGCGGCAAAACCAACAATACTGTGTAGACCATTTTTACAATATGAAGACATACATATCTTGTTATGTCAATCAAGTTTTTATTTCAACGCAAGAGAATTTCAAGAAGAAAAAAATGAAAGATCTCAACCTATGCCGCATATTTCCTTCAAGGGAAGTACAAATATGGTAAACATGTGAAAGATGTTGACATCATTTATATTTTGGTCAACCAAGCTCGACATCATTAGTTTCTAATAGAGATAAATTTACCCGAATGGTCAATACGGATATATGATTTGCTATATGCACATGCTCGTAGAAGCGACAGAACCAAATGTGTTAAGCCAATTGCTGCAATGTTGCCTCATGCTTTGAATGAAATTCATCTTTTCAACCAAAGGCCTGAATTAGCAGATAAAATGGGCATGAAGATGAAAATCCAATATGAGAAGGATATTTTTCCACTTCAAGCCAGATATTCAACTACAAACTATAGTTATTTAGTCAATATTCATGATATTTATTTGCTTTTTATTATTGCTAATATTATTATATTGTTACAATGAAGATTGCGGGATGTTTTTTGCCAAATTCATAGAGTATTTAATGACGATTGGGATCGATTTATGGGAGTGCAATCAGCATAATATAGAATCAATTAGATACTACACAATAGCGCATCTATGGGTGCATGATGCCAACAAGAATAATAACACTTATGATTGCGAATTTGACTGACCATTATGTTTGAATATTGTGAATATCCTAGGTTGTATATATAAATTTTTTTTATTTTCAATTTTTTATTATTTTTTTAGTTATAGCTTTATTTTTATATGAATAAACATATTAAGGGTTAGTAATATGCACAGTTTTTATTATTTTAAAAGTATTTCTTCATTTGTATAGTCGGTATTATGTGTTTAACAAGTATTCAGTATGGAAAAATGTTCAATTGAAACTCATTTCAAACTCATAACAACATTATAAATATGTATATATACTTATATTAAACTCATATAAATTATAATATACTCATATCAAACTCACAACAATAAAAATATACTCATATCAATAAACATTTACTCATATCAGACTCACATCAAACTAATATCAATAATATTATACTCATACCAAACTTATATCAATAATAATTGACTCATATCAAACTCATAAAAATTAAAAATTATTTCCCATTAAATTAACGGTCGCCCATATATTATTGCGGTCGTATTTGCTATTTCTGTGGTCGCTTAGATACAATGGTCAGTGAACGTTGCCCCCAAAAAATTGCGATCACCCCATAAATATATAGCGGTCAAATAACAACTCTCACATCAAACTTAAGGTCGCACTTAACCACCGCGTAACCTATTGCCATTTTTTTTTTGTGATTTAGCCAATATATTTAGTGCGATCACTCTAAATTCCTTGAGCAGTCGATACATAGGTAGCGGCCGTTAAATATACCACTCTGAAGGGCGTGAACACTACTGTCAATATGGGGATTTTTTGATGTTCATATGCATTCACCCAAGTATTAAGACGGTTGTACTATTTCATTTGTGTGGTCGTTCTTCTGTTTGGGAGAAACACATCAAACATTACTGTCTTATTTTTTACAATTTCATTCTTTGGTGTGGTCGTCCACGTGTTTTTGGGTGCTTGCTAATACTGCCCTATTTTGGCAATTATGTCTTAATTATTCCTTCAACAAAGATGGAAAAAAAAACATATGCTTTTTTTTACCAAGATTAGTGTTGAACCAAAATTGACTTGTTTCATTCATCAGAAAAAATGAATGAGAAAAAGCATATTTTGCAGACCTCTCAATAGCAATTGGAATAAAAAAAGATACTTCATTTACTCATCCAGCATGAAACAAAATCACATTACTCCACGTATACTCAAATGGGATAAGAGGTCAATTCTTTGATTTAATTTCTTAAACCTTTTGGTCACATACTTCCTAAAATGAGAGAGTTGCCTTTAATGGGTTTGAATGGCTTTAAGAATTAAGTTTGTGGCAAAGCTCTTATTTACATGCAAGGAGGATGACCTATTACGCATTTCAAGTGCAACTTTTATATTATCACATCCCTTTTGACCTTCTACAATGGTATACCTAGGCCTCCTTTTCTCCTTTTCTACCACTCCCTTACTTTCGAAGAGATAAACATAAATGCCATCTATCTTCCTCACACATCCAGCATGCTCTAAGTAATCAATTGTGATAGTGCTAGATTTGAGGTCAAAGGGATTTCTCAAAGTTGCAAGATTTAGTTCATTTAGCATGTTTTTATGTCTTGCTATCTGAGTAACTTGGGATGAGAGGAAGAAGGTTCAAGATTTCTTAATGGCATGGTGATAGAATGTGTCGATCAAAAATTTTAGGGTATTGATTTTTATATTATGAGTTATGGCATAGAGGAAGATGCGGTCTCTTTTAATAACCTTCTCATTTCCATCAGCCCTCTGGTGTATTGTAGAGGTGATAATCCTATGGAGCATCCAATAGACAAGAGTATTTATGTGTACAACCTTTGATTCTTTAATAACATATGTTTCTACTGAAATGTCTTTCCAGAATGTGGAAAGAACTTAGTCAAAAAACTATGAATCATTGTAAGTAGTTGCTTCCTTAGCCTTTAGATCCCAAACCAAAGCAAAATCCTCAAGGTTCATAGCCAAATAATGATTAAAAAACTTAAACCTTGACATGCTAAGAAAATTTAGAGCTACAATTTTTTTTTAGTACCACTGACCTAGTTGTGGCAAAGCAGTGGCTAGATAGAGTACAGAGGATTTTTATCCAGTTATAGGCTACTACAGAAGAGAAGTTTGATTATGCCAAATCTTTTCTGCAAGGGTACGCCTATGACTGGTGGAAGATAGTTCCCCGTGGAATAGTTGATCCCTTAGTATTGACATTTGATGATTTTCTATGAAAATTTTAGAAGAAATAAACCATTCGGGGGTATAAAGATTTAAAGAAGAAGGAGTTTCTAAATTTAAAATAAGAATTAAAGACAGTGACAGTTCGAGAAGGATTTTATTCGGCTGAACAAGTATGCAGAAGAGATTGTAACAGATGAGATTGATTGATGTTGGAGGTTTGAAGAGGGGTTGAGGTCATCCATCATGTGTCAGGTGGCAGCTGTACAATATGAGAACTTTTCTCGATTGGTATATGATGCTAGAAATGTGGAGAAGGCTAAGGGGATTGCAGCTGCAGTGAGAGCAGAGAGTAGAGATTGAAGACCACAATCGGAGACATGGTCTTCATCATCTAAGAGAGGTCGAGGGAGTTTTCCTTAGAGGTCTGGTAGAGGCTAGGAGCAGCCTGGCAGAGGGTCTCAATAGCAGAGGTAGAGATAGGGACCTACTACTTCAATGGCTAGTACTCCTACCCCAGTTACATTGAGATCTCCTCTACCCACTTGTGTTCATTGTGGTCATATTCACAAGGGTGTTTGTTAGGGTATCAGTCTGTCATCAGCTACTTGTTTCATATATAGGTCCCATGACCATTTTATCAGAGATTATCTATAGCCACCAATGGATAGAAAGATTGAGACAACAGTTTCTAGACCTAGTGATAGAGGGGGTCGAGGAGACAAAGGTGGTAGGGGTGGCAATTTTGGATCTAGTTAGAGAGGGTGATCCACAGCAGGGACTAGTAGATTAGAGCAAGTAGGGTCATCGTAGAGAGTATATGTGATGCAGTGTTAACCGAGTGCTTCTGATGTTATAGCTGGTATATTCTTTTTACTCGGTATTTTTATGCATGCATTGATTGATCCTAGATTGACACATTCATACATTACTGTATCCATCCTGCCTGTGAGTGATATTCATTCTGAGTCATTAGGATTTGATGTGCTGATGACCAATCCTTTAGGACAAAGTGTACTAGTCAGTAAGGTGCACCAATACAGTCCAATTGTTGTGCATGATGAGGAGTTTTTAGATGATTTGATTAAGATGCCCTTTAAGGAGTATGATGTAATTTTGGGTATGGACTGGTTATCCAGACATAGAGATGTAGTAGACTATCAGCAAAAATGTATTACTTTGAAAACACATGATGGAAAGGATATAGTGGTATCTGGTGAGCAAAGACACCTTGCACCCATGTTCGTTTCAACTATATCAGCTAGGAGGATGATCCAGAAGAGGTGTGAGGCATTTTTAGCTCATGTTATAGATACGAAGAAAGTGGAGTCTCAGCTGGACAGTATACCTATAGTAGCAGAGTTTCCAGATGTGTTCCCTGATGATTTTCCAAGGTTACCTCCAGAGAGAGAGGTGGAGTTTAGTATCGTTTTGATGCCTGGTACCACTCCCATCTCTATTGCTCCTTATCAAATCGCACCCATTGAATTAAAGGAGTTAAAGGTGCAGTTGCAGGAGTTGCTTGATAAAGGATTCATCTACCCTAGTGTATTACCGTGGAGCGCACCGGTGTTATTTGTATAGAAGAAGGGTGACACTTTGAGGTTGTGTATTGATTATCAGTAGTTGATTAAAATTATCATCAAGAATAAATATCTATTACCTCGCATTGATTATCTCTTTGATCAGTTGAAAGGGGCCACAATGTTTTCTAAATTGATTTGAGATTGGGGTATCATTAGTTAAGGGTTAGGGATGCAGATGTACCTAAGATTGCATTCCACATGAGATATGGCCATTATGAGTTCTTAGTGATGCTTTTTGGGCTAACGAATATACCACTTGCATTCATGGATTTGATGAATTGGGTTTTTAGGCCATACTTGGATCAGTTTGTGGAGGTGTTCATTAATGATGTCTTGGTATACTCCTATAGTAAAGAAGAGCATGAAAAATTGTCCAAGTGTGAATTTTGGTTGGATCAAGAGACTTTCCTCGGGCATGTTGTTTTAATAGAGGGTATAACGAGTAAAGTTGAGGTAATTTTGAATTGGAGTCCACTACAGAATGTGATTGAGATTAAAAGGTTTTTGGGATTGGCTAGTTATTACCATCGATTTGTGAAGGGGTTTTCCATGATAGCTTTGCCATTTACCAAATTGCTTCGAAAAGATGTGAAGTTTGTGTGGACGGACCGATGTCAGGCTAGCTTTGAGTAGTTGAGAGATATGTTGACTCAAACTCATGTTCTTACTCTACCTGTAGAAGGCAAACCATATGTGATATACAATGATTCATCACATAGTGGTTTGGGTTGTGTTTGATGCAGGAGAATAAAGTTATTACATATGCTTTCAGACAGTTGAAACCTCATGAGTTAAACTATCCAACTCATGATTTGGAATTGGCAGCCATTGTTTTTGCATTGAAGATTTAAAGACACCACTTGTATGAAGAGAAATGTTTCATCTACATAGATCGCAAGAGTTTGAAATACTTGGGTATCCAGAAACAGTTGAATCTTAGGTAGAGGCAGTGGTTAGAGTTGATAAAGGATTATGACTGTTTGATTGATTATCATCCTGGCAAAGCAAATGCAGTTGCAGATACCTTGAACCAGAAGTACATGGTAGGTTTGACTACCTATTCGCTCTCATTGCTTGTTGAGTTGAGAGCATTTCATACTAGATTTGAGATTTTTGCTGATGGGGCTCTTTTGGCTCAATTACAAATGAAGCCATTATTACTTGATCAGATTAAAGAGGCGCATAGGTCAGATTTGAAATTATAGAAAACTGTGGAGGAATGCCAAAAGGGGGAGAATAGAGATTTTCTTGTGAGAGATGATGGTAGTGTGTGGTATAAAGATTGGTTGTGTACTCTTGATGATGTGGAATTAAGAAAAAGGATTTTAAAGGAGGCACACCAATCTTCTTTTGTTATGCATCCCAGAAGTACCAAGATGTATCATGATTTGAAGAATCAGTACTGGTGATTAGGAATGAAGAAAGATATAGCAGAGTTTATGTCCTAATGTCTCATTTGTCAGAGGGTGAAGGCTGAGCACTAGGCTCCTTTAGGGTTGCTACAACCATTAACGGTGCCTGAGTGGAAGTGGGAGCGAGTAACCATGAATTTTGTGACTAGACTATCTTTGATCCAAAGGAAGCATGATGCCATATGGGTAATAATGGATAGATTGATGAAGTCAGCCCATTTTTTTCCAGCAGGATGGACTACTCTCTTGATAGGTTGGTTGAACTATATATTAATGAGGTGGTAAGATTGTATGGTGTCCCAGTTTCACTAGTGTCAGATCAAGATCCAATATTCACATCTAGGTTTTGGAAGAGTTTGTAGGATGACTTGGGTTCTCGGTTACACTTTAGTACCACTTTCCATCCTCAAATGGATGGACAGTCAGAGAGAGTGATTTAGGTCTTAGAGGACATGTTAAAAAGTTATGTTATCGAGTTTACTGGGAGTTGGAATAGACATTTACATTTGGTTGAGTTTGCATACAACAATTGCTTTTAATTCAGCATTGGGATGACTCTTTATAAGGCCTTGTATGGTAAAAAACATAGGATACCTTTATGTTGGGATGAAGTTGGAGAAGAAAATCTAGTAGGTCCTAATTTGATCATGGAAACAGAAGAAAAGGTTAAAGTAATTTGGGATAGATTGAAAGCAGATTCAAAATGACAGAAATCATACTCGATTTGAAGAGAAAAGATATTGGGTTTAGTATAGGGGATAAGATATTCCTGAAGGTGTCTCTATGGAAGAGGATTATGAGATTTGGTCAGAAAGGAAAGTTGAGTTCTCATTTCATTGGGCTGTATGAGATACTGGAGAGAGTAGGACTTGTGGCCTACATATTGGCTTTACCACCTAAATTGGAAGAGATCCACAATGTCTTCCATGTCTCTATGCTTTGAAGGTATAGATCAGACCCATCTCATGTCTTATCAGTAGAGTCTATTGAGGTGAATCCGGATCTAACCTATGAAGAAGAACCAATGGCGATTTTGACACGGAAAGTGAAAGAGTTGAGAAATAAAAAGGTGCCATTGGTTAAAGTTCTTTGGATAAGCCATTCCACCAAGAAGGCAACATGGAAGAGTGAATAGATTATACAGAGCCAATATCCTCAATTATTTCAGAGTTGATATCAGATAATTTCAAGGATAAAATTTTTTTAAGGGGGAGAGTTGTAACATCCGTTAATTTGATAAAATTAAATTAAACTAATGAGTTGGAGGGGCATTGAAAGTGAGAGACTAATATGTATATAGGTAGGTGAAATATAATAAAAAAAATACAATACATATAAAGCCAAAGATAAGTTCGAGAAAAAAATAGAAGATAAATAGTAAAGAGGGGCAAAATGGTAAATATATTTTATAAAAATTAAATTAATTAAATAATTTAAAAATAAAATAAATTTGGATGGAAGATGAAATTTTAGAGTTTAAAATTAATTAATTAATTAGTTAAAATAATTAAATATATATATATAAATATATATGGATAGTAATTAAAGGGAGGAAAGTCAAATTTTCTAACTTCATCTTCTTCCTCTTCTCTCCATCATGGCTGAATTTCTTCAAGCTTGAAAGAGGAGATTTTTGCTCCATCCAAAATCAAATTCTTCAAGTTTCAAGAGGTTTTAGGGTGAATTTGAAGATTCTCCCATCAAAGGTAAGCTTTCTTACCTTATTTGGAAGTTTTATGGATTTATTTCAATATGTGTAATTTGAGAATTTCATGGTGTAATGCCCTTGTACCCTATATATGTATAATAAATATTTTCAGTATATGTAAAATTCGCATATATGGTACAAAAATATCACCGATCAGTTTAATAATTTTTTTATTTTTAATTTAAAATTTCAAATTCTAAACATATAAAAATTAAAGAGAATACAAATATTCTTTACTTATTATAAGAACCCAAAATAAATAATATATATAAAAATCTCTGGGAAAATTTTTTTCAGAATTTTGTCTGTAATTTGGATATCCTAAAATTTATTAAAACATAACCTGCAAAAAAGAAAATACTCCCAAATAATTTCAAATCACCATCTCAACCATGCTTTTCAATTTCACCAAGTTTCTCAAACATTTATACATATAGATATATATAATTTAAAACACACTTACTTTCTCATTTCAAATACATTGACCAAAACATTCTTTATAATATACAATACGTAAAATCCAAAACATAATATATTATGAATAAAACTAAAAAATGTACAATAACATAAAAATATATACATGCTGCTGGTAGTGTTTCTGATCTCGATAGCAACTCAACAAGCTTAACAAGTCAAGACCCGACCTGGTCTAGAGGAACTCTCTGGCTCAGCTGGGTCTACCCTATCACCTGCGCGATGGAAACAATCGCGTTAAGCCGAAGCATAGTGATACAAACTTTGATAATAACAATATAACTCAATGCAATACCAAATGCACAATGCATATAGATGTCACATCAATTCACTTTCTTATATTTTTCAAATATTTCATAAGCACAACTCATAACATTATATTACTCATTTGTATCATAATTCATAATTCACATTAAAACAAAGACAAGCATGGGCCCATAAAGGATCTAATATGCTATTCAAATTTTAGAGTTACTGTTTTGGTACATAATGACACCATGTGTCTAGCCCCGTAGGCAATATATATATCCATGGATAATGTAACAGCCCCAGTCTCTTGGACCTCAACCCGGCTAGACCCTTAGGCCTTAGTATCTTAGTCCTCAACCCGGCTAGACTGCTATAGTTTTTGAGGCTTACGACCCAGTCTTTTCACCCCAAAAACATCATATTTATCAGCTGGTTTGGCTTACAACCCAGTCTTTTCACATTCTAGTGTATAGCCCGTAGGCAATCATAGGCATGCCGCCAAACCCAGAACTCTAAAAATTAAATAACATACTAGGCACACAATTTATTCATATTTCTCATTATTAATCTTTTTCTCATTTTCACATATTCAATCTAGGCACATTGCCTTATTTTCACATTTTTTTTTCTCACTTTTCTTATTTTTCACATCTTTCTCATGTGCCTTATTTTCACATTTTTTTTCTCACTTTTCTTATTTTTCACATCTTTCTCATCTTTATCACTTTTCTCACTTTTCTCATTTTATCAATATCAATTCATTTCATTATTACACATATCTCATTTTTTGCATTCACAACACATTACCCAATTACTTTGGGTATTTTCACATAATGTGCATATTTCACATGTTACACAAATTAGCCATTATCAATGGCATTTCACAATGCATTTAACACATATATGACATTACAAATGTCATAGCACATTATTCATACACAATCAATGAACCAAGTAGCTTAACACATTTTCCAACCAAGATGTGTTAAGTCCAAATGTTATGCAAATATAAACATTATATTCAAAGTTTGTACATACCTCCACTAGCAACCCAAAGCAAGCTAAAAACAACCTTCAATCCAATCTTTCCAACTTGCCCTTCATCACTTGGATGAAGCAAATCAACCTCCCTCTGTAACGACCCCACTAGCACAGTCTTACGACAGCTGGTCTCTTGGGCCTTTTCTCCCGTAGGTGGACCGTAGTCCCAGCCCTCAACCCAGCAGGCCGCAGTGGTAGAAATGGTACTCGTTCATCTCATGGTTTCCTCTTAAGGGAGGAGGTCATGGGTTCGAATGAGGGAGGCAACCTCATTTGAGGCCAAATAAACAAATTCCTGCTCGGGAGCCGTGAGGTGAACGGGTACTGTGGCGGCCTGCTGGGTTGAGGGATGGGACTACGGTCCACCTACGGGAGAAAAGGCCCAATAGACCAGCTGTCATAAGACTATGCTAGTGGGGTCATTACAGTTAAAAAAAATATATGTAACACCTCTATACCCCGTATACGCACACTACATACTACTACACCTCATGAGAACGCACATCCACGGTGCGTAATTTTCATAATCACCGATCCCAAATACCAACGAAAATATCTATTGGTTTGCATCATGACAAACGATAGTGAAAAGCACACCTCGATACTTCCCTTTCAGATGAGTGTCATCAATAGTAATTACAGGTCTACAATGTTAGAAACCATTTATTGAAGCATCAAAAGCAAAGAACAGATACAAAAATTGATTACCATCACTGCATTGTAGATGTATAACCGTACACTGATTTATTTCACCTAGCACATACATATATGCCGGTAGAATCGAGAAAGATTGTTCTAAAGTACCAGTCTGATATTCTCATATGCAAACTCCCATCGAGAAAGATTGTACTAATCTCAAAATAAAATTTTATTTATGTCTTCGATAATATCCTTGGGTTTGAAAACCCTCCCAAGATTTATGAATCACTTCTTAACACACTCTGCAACAACCAACTAGTTGTTTGTCTGTGTCTACTCTGATCAAAATTGATCGGACATTTATGTTCACTCACATATTTTGTGACCATCCAATAACCCTTTGGGTCTCCAAGATTTTTCGCTCTCAATCTCCACGTATAACTTTTATCAATACAACGCATGACAAAGAAAGAAGTATTAGACTTGAAAATCTTAAACTGTAATTTCTCTCTAATTGTAATGAGGGAAACAGTTATCTTAATATCATCCCTTGTTTTAAATATTTTTTCCTCCTCAATAATTTAAGATATATAATTTTTGCCTAACAGTTCTGGATTACTCCTGCATGCAAACAAGTTTGTCATAGTTTCTTCATTATCAGCGTCGCATGTTCTGCCTCAGTACTACAATCAAAATGAACATCATCACTATGTTCCAGACCAGTTTTCTCAAAATCTAGCCCAACGTTAAAATCTACTGGATTGACAATACTATGCTCTGTTGGTTCCTCTGTTGGTGAATTGACCACATCATGTGCATTTTCATAATAGTCTGAGGCTATGTAGATAGATTCAGTAATTGGTTCAACCCTTGCATCTACATCTTCTAGTTTTGAAGCAAAACCCAGAACCTCTACTTGGATAATTTTTTTGCACCTTCAGAATAATTATTGTCGTGTCCAGATTTATATGCTTCTTCTTCAATGCTAACAATCAATGGATGTTTAATTCTATCCTCCATAATAATGCCCATGAAAATTCTAAGTGATCTATCATTCACCACATCATAAAGAGGATGTGGCTCATCAACTATAATAAATTTGAATTGAATATTTGATGTGCTGTCAATATGAAGTACCTCTGATATTGATTTCTTAAGTTCATTGAAGTCGGCCATTCTATTCAGGCAAATATATTCAGTACCACTGCCAACATATTTGCCTTTGTTGGCCTCAGATTTCCCACCATAATATATGAGAATTATTATTTCATCCATTAAATGGAATCATCCTCCGATAAGTTTCAAGCCCCCTGTTACGCCCTTACAATCAGAATCATCAATATCAAATACATATCAACCTCAGAGCAAACACATATCAAACTCATATTAATTAAAATATACTCAAATCAAACTCATATCGAACTCATATCAATAATTCTAACTCATATCAATTAAAATATACATTCAGTATCAAACTCATATCAATTAAAATATATTCATATCAATCATTCCAACTTATATCAATTAAAATACAGTCATAGCATACTCATATCAATAATTCTAGCTCATATCAAACTACTACTAACTCATATCTACTCATATTGAACTCATATCAATCAAAATATACTCATATCAAATTTAAATCAATTAAAATATACTTATATCAAACTCATATCAATAATATATACTCATATCAATTAAAATATATTCATATCAAACTCATATCACTTAAAATATATTCATTTCAATAATACTAACTCATATCAATAGTTCAATATACTCATATTAAACTACTACGAAATGAAATATACTCATATCGAACTCATACCAATTAAAATATACTTATATCAAAATCATAATAATAATTCTAGGTCATATCAAACTACTATAAACTCATAATCTACTCATATCAATCAAAATATATTCATATCCAACTCATATAAATTAAAATATATTGATATCAAACCCATATCAATAATTCTAACTTATATCAAACTTATATCAATTAAAATATATTCATATCGAACTCATATCAATTAAAATATACTCATATCAAACTCATATAAAAAATTCTAGCTCATATGAAACTACCACCGACACATATCTACTCATACCGAACACTTATCAATCAAAATATACTCATATTGAACTCATATAAATTAAAATATACTGATATCAAACTCATATCAATTATTTTAACTCATATAAAAATCATATCTATTAAAATATAGTCATAGTCAACTCATATCTGACTCATATCAATTCAAATATACTCATATCAATTACAGTAAACTATATCAATAATCCTAACTCATATTAATAATTCAATGTATTCATATAAAACTACTATGAACTAAAATATACTCATATTGAACTCATATAAATTATAATATAAAAATATCAAACTCGTAGCATACTCATAAATATACTCATATCAAACTGCTACCATCTTATAGCTACTCATATCAAAATCCTATCAATCAAAATATACTCATATCAATTCAAATATACTCATATCAATAATACTAAGTCATATCAATAATTCAAACTCATATCAAACTACTACGAGCTCATATCTACTCAATTCGAAATGACTCATATCAATTAAAATATACTCTTATCAAACTTATATATATTGAAATATACTCATATCAATAATTCTAACTCATAAACTCATATCAATTAAAATAAACTCATATGGAACTACTAAGAACTCATATCAAACTCATATCATAAAAAATAAAATCATATTAATAATAATAACTCATTTCAAACTCATATGAAATTAATACCAACGCATATCAACTCATATCAGTAACATGAACTAATATTAAACTCATATCAATAAAAATATACTCATATCAAATTGATATCAATAATTCTAACTCATATCAAACTACTACGAACTCATACTCATATCAATAAAAATATACTTATATCAAACTCATATCGAACTTATATAAATAAATAAACTCATATCAATAATACTAACTCATATCATGCTCATATGAAACTAGTACCAACTCATATCTACTCATATCAATAAAAATATACTCATATTAAACTCATATCAATAAAAATATACTCATATCAAACTCATATCAATTGAAATATACTCATATCAAGTTCATATCAAACTCATATAAATAATTCTAAAAACTCATATCGATTAAAATGTACTCAAATCAAACTCACATTAAATAAAATATACTCATATCAATCTCATTTCGAACTCATATCAATAATTATAACTCATATCAAACTAGTATCAACTTGTATCAAACTCATATCAATAACATTAACTCATATCAAACTAGTACCAACTCATATCTACTCATAACATATTCATATCAATAACACGAACTCATATTTCATATCAATAGAAATATACCCATATCAATAATAATAACTCATATCAAACTCGTATCAATATTACTACCTCATATCACACTTATAAGAGACTAGTATCAACCTAACCACTCAAAATAACTCATATATACACATTAAAATAGGGAAGATGAGGAGAAAAATCTATAATAATATCGTTGAAAAATACAAAAAAAAAATCATTCAAATACTGTTTAAGTATAAGATAACGTCTTTTTCGAAATCCAAAATATACATGCATTGTCCACTTCTTCTCATACTAGCTCAACTTAGGTTTTTTAAAGGAAAAACACAAAACTAAATTGACTTACCTTTACTTGAGTCAGACAAATCAAATCAGTTGCTAACAAATAAAGTCAAAAAATAGAGAATATCGGCAAAGATAAAGATAGAAATGAGATATAGAAAGAAAGAGAAGAGATCAAACAAGAGAAAGAACAAAAAGATATTGAAAAACAAAAGAGAAAGGAAGGAGCAGAGGGCCGGAGAGAAGAAGAAAGGGAAAAAGAGAGAAAGAAAGTATTTTTTTTCGATTTTTTTTATAGATTGAGGGGTATTTTTGTTCAATATAGTCTATTTTAGATTATTAAGGTCTATAATTTATTAGTATTTTATACAATAATATATTTTTTTTTACTAGTTTCCATTATTTTTTAAGGTGGCGCGCATAAAACTATAAATTAAAAAAATAACGTTATTTTTCCGCACCCATGAGTGAAAAGTATTTTTACTTTTGATTTGGGTGTTGGAAAGTTACATCAATTTTTGTTATATATATATATGCATACCATGTATGCATATAGAGTCCACCCTAATCATTTTTGGCAATAAATGGAGCTAGCAATTTTGATAAAAAATTTTAAAATTGAAAAATTTATCAAAACAAAATAAAATTTAAGAATATTAATAATATAAAAGAAAAAAAATAGGAACGATTGAAAAAAATTAACCTAATAGTGTTATTTTTAATGATATATTTTTTAATTATTTTTTTTATATTTTTAATGCAGATAAAGGAAAAAAGTTCTATTAATTTAAACACAATAGAAATTTTAATACGTTCAACGTTTTAATTATCTTTTCAATTACCTCAATTAATTTACATTAAAAATGATCAATTGAAATTTGGTATTTATGTTTTTCAATTAATTATTGAAGATGCGTATAGGTCGTTTGGTAGACTACTGGAAAAACTTATTATCGAAAATGTATTTTACTGAGTATTACTGAGATTATATTTTATTGGAAAAAAAAATATATTTCTATATTTGAATGATATAACAAAATATCGACAAAGTATATTAGAAAAAAATATTAACTTATTTGGTTATAATCTAACTTTATTAGAAAAGTTTGAGCAATATCTAAACTCCCCTTATAACATATTTTTCTTAATTTACTATATCATAAAGCAAAGATATAATTATCTTTCAATATTAAATTACATAATCTCCTTTTTCAGTGAAATATTTTTTTCTACTCACTTCTAAGTAAAATATTTAATAACTAATTAATAAAATTTAGTAGATCCAGTATTTTATTTTACATAGATTATTTATAAACAAACATAATATTTTTTTTATCAAAGAAGATTATTTTTTCAACTTAATAATTTTTTCTACTCCCTTTTGAGTAAAATATTTTATCAACTTGTTAGTAAAGTTTAGTGGACCAAACATTTTATTTTACATAGATTATTTATAAATAAACATAATATATTTTTTTAACTTTTTCGGGATTATGATGCAACCAAACGCTCTATTAGAAATTCATAAGCGTAATAGCTAATTTAAGAAATAATCTTAAATATGTAAGAGAGTATTAGTCATTAATAGCCTTTATTTATTTTTCCTAAGATTAGAATAATCATGTTTCTAATATTATTAATGCATAAAATACTTTTTTCTAATATCCCAAATTTTTTTGAAAATTTCTAATTTCTTTAAATTTAATAAAATATATTATAATTAAATTGAATAAATTAAATTAATAGTTTTAAATAAAAATGAAGGGATTTTAAATGAAAAAGTAGAATATAAATGTGATATATATGTAAAATATACATAACATATAAAAGTCAACTCTTTTAAAAGAAAAGTCAAAAGTCTTAGAGCAAAATGGTAATTATACCTTATAAACTTAAAATTGTTTAAATAAATTATTTTTTATTGGAAGAGGTAATTTGGGATTTTAAAATAATTAAATAATTATTTATTTATTAAAATAAAATAATATTTATATATGGTCATATTTTTTTTAAGTGGAAAGAAAGAGAAAATTAAAATTAGTCTTCTTCTTCTTCTTCAAAAATGAAATTCCAAGAAATGGGAGTGATTTTTCTTCATCCAAATACTTATTTTGACAAGAATTTTCAAGAATTAATTGAAGTTTTGGTGGATTTTCAATAGGTTAGTAAGCTTCTTTTCTTAATTTTTGATTTTCTATGAAAGTATGAATATGTGAATTTGAAATTTTCTATTAGCATGATTTAATTATTTAATTGGGTATGAATGAAGCTATTTTGATTAATTATTAATGATTTTTCAAGATAAATGGAAGAAAGAATTAAGTTTGGGATGAGTTGGGTGAAGAGAGATAATTTAGGGTTATGAAAAATTTGGATTCTTGGAATCATGATTTTTAATTGTGCAAATTGATTCCAAATGAGTTGTTTTGGTTCTTAAACAAGTATTTTAAAGTCAAATATTGAATTTGGTTGTGTTTGGTTGGAGTTTGAGAATGGAAGTGTGATTTAGGATTTTGAAAAATGATTTTTGCAAAGTTGTTGAATTGTATAATTTTATTAGTTTAATCTTCTTGTTTGGTGATATAAGTGATTAATATAAGTTTAAAATGATTAATGAATTGTGTTGGAATGGAAAACCTTCAATGGGGGAAGGTTATGCCATTTTAGAGTTTTGTGTATAAGAGTGTGTTTTTGTAATGTAAATAGTTTAAATGTATTAAAATATGTTTCTAATAATATAAATAAACTTAATATATTAAAATAAATGGCCTAGTATAAGAATCCAAAGTTAAAGTGAGGTTAGCCTTAAATTTTGAATTTTTGCTTGGATGGGGTTTAATTATGGTTTAATATTGAAAATGTCATTAAATGTGATACTAAATGATTATTTGCTATCACATTTGGTTTAGGCATTGAGAGAGATTGATTTGCTTCATCCAAGTGGTGAAGGGCAAGTTGGAAGGATAGGATTGGAGGTTGTTTTAAGCTTGTTTTGGTTGCTATTTGAGGTAAGTACAAACTTTGAATACATTTGTTATGTTTGCATAATATTTGGGCTTAACACATTTTGGTTGAAAAATGTGCTAAGCTACTTGATATATCGGTTATGTATGAATAATGTGCTATGACATTTGTAATTTCATATATATCTTAAATGCATTGTGAAAAGCCATTGATAATGGCTAAATTGTGTAAAATATGAAATGTGTATTATGTGAAAATGACCCAAAGTGTTTGGATAATGTCATTTGTTGTGTATGCATTAAGTGCTTTGTTAAAAAGCCATTGGTATTGGCTAGATTACATTAAATGTGATTAATATATGAATTATGTAAAAATACCCAATGTAATTGGGTAATGTGTTGTAAATGCAAAAATGTGGTATAATATAATGAGATATGTGAAAACATAATGAAATGAATTGATATCGATATAAATGAGAAATATGAATAAATTGTATGCCTAATATGTTATTCAATTTTCAGAGTTCTTTATTTGGCGGCATGTCTATGATTTGCCTACGGGATAAATGCTGAGCGTCACTGTGAAAATATTTTTGAGGTGAAATAACCGGGTCATAAGCCTCAAAAATAAGTCCTTAAAGCTGGGCTGGGTGAAATGTCCGGGTCGTAAGCTCAGAACTAGTTGGACTATTACATTGATATTTTACCTACGGGGCTAGACACATGATGTCATTATAGACCAAAACAGTAACTCTGAAATTTGAATAGCATATTAGTTATCTTTAGGCCCATGCTTATGTTTGTTTTTATATGAATTGTGGATTGTGAAATATTTAAAAAAATATGAGAAAATAGAATGATATGATATCCATATGCATTGTGTATTGGCATTGCATTTGAGTTTTATTATTATCAAGTTTGTATTATTAGGCTTTTGGCTTAGCCCGATTGTTTACATCACGCAGGTGATAAGGTAGCTTCGGCTGAGTCAGAGAATTCTTCTAGACCAGGTTGGGTCTAGACTTGTGGTTGTGCTTATAGAGTTGATATAAAGATCAGAAACACTATCAGTAGCATGTATATATTTTATGTTATTATTTGTTTTGGGTATTATGCATATTATATCATGTTTATGGATTTATGTATTGTAAACTATAAAGAATGTTTAGGTTAAGTTATTTGAAATGGGGGTTTAAATGTGTTCTAAATTATATATATATATATATTTGACAAACTTGGTGAAATTGAGGAGTATGGGTGAAATGGTGATTTGAAATTATTTGGGAGTGTTTTCTGATGCAGGTTGTGTAATTGTTAAATTTTGGGATATCCAAATTACAGACAAAATTTTGGCAAATTTTTTTCAGAGATTTCCATATAAAATGTTTATTTTGGGTTCCTATAACAAGTAAAAAATATTTATTTACTATTTAATTTTATATATTTAGTATTTGAAATTTAAATCAGAAATGTAAAATTTTTTATTAAACCGGTCTATGATATTTTTGTACCGTATATGTATATTTTATATATGCTATAAGTATGTATTGTACGTATATAGGGTATAAGGGTATTACATTTATTTTGTTATCAGAGCCTAAGTTTGAGGTTCTCGACCTAGGTGAGTTGATAAAGAGAGAAAATGAGGGATTTAAAAATAGTTTTTAATTATAATACATGCATTGGCATTGGCAGTTTCTGATCTCTGATATAGTAATTTCTGCTGTGTTTGTAGATATAGATAGTTATGGCGTCTCAAACGCAACAATCTGCAGAGGGTAGTGCAGAGAGTGTGGCTCCCAATGAGGGTAGATATGGAGCTAGAGTTATGTCTGCTGGTGAGGCCTCGATTTCTGTGCCTATGAGACCAGCAGCTGATGAGATTTCATCTGGCTGGGTATGACCTATGGTAGAGTTTGTTAAGGCAGGCTCCAGTTCAGCAGCCGCAGCCACAGTTGCCGGTGATGAAGTATGATAAGCTGAGAAAGTTCGAAGCTAAAAACTTCGTTAGTACTACAGACCCTGCTGTAGCAGAGCAGTGGCTAGACAGGGTTCAGAGAGTGTTCATTCAGTTATAAGCTAGTTCGGAAGAGAAGTTTGATTATGCCAGATCTCTTCTGCAGAAGGATGCATATGATTGGTGAAAGACAGTTCCAAATGCTTTGGATGATCTACAGTCCTGACTTATGATGATTTCCTGCGGGAATTTGAGCAGAAGTATACTCCGAGGGAGTATAAGGATGTAAAGAAGATGGAGTTCCTAAGTCTGAGATAGGATACCAGAACAGTGATAGAGTATGAGATTGAGTTTATCTGATTGAGTAATTATGCTGGTGGGATCATTTTTGACGAGATTAATAGGTGCAGGAGGTTTGAGGAGGGACTGAGACCCTCTATCATGTGTATCATAGCAGGCTCTCAGTATTAAGATTTTTCTCAGTTGGTTGCAGCTGCCAAGAGTATAGAGAGAGCACAGAGTCTTGCAGCAGCTGCCAGGGTTGAGGAGACCAGAGCTAGGAGGCCCCAGAGTGAGGCAGGGTCTTCATCAGTGAAGAGATGCTGAGGGGAATATTTTTAGAGGTTCAGTAGGAGCCAGGGTCAATTTGGCAGGTCAGTACAGTAGCAGAGACAGAGACCTGCAGTTTAAGTGGCTAGTTCTCCGACCCCAGTGGCTTAGAGGCCTGCTCCACCTACTTGTGTTCATTGTGGTAAAGCACACGGAGGTGTCTACTGGTGGAGAGGTGCTTTGGGAGTGTGTTTTAGATGTGGGTCGTTAGACCATTTTATCAAAGATTGTCCAGAGCCACCAGAGGATAGACAAACAGATAGTGCAGCTTCTCGACCCAGTGCTAGATGGAGTCATGGTGGCAGAGATTTTGATGGAGGTGGTTGATTTGGGACTAGTCAGAGAGGAGGTTCTACAGCTGGAGGTAGTAGACAAGATGAGGCAGGACCATCACAGCGGGTTTATATGATGCAGAAGCAGCCAGATACTTCAACTGTTATTGCTGGTACTTTTACTTTATTTGGTACTTCGGTTCTTGCATTATTAGATCCTGGCTCGACTCATTCTTACATCAGTTCATCCATCTTGCCTGTGAGTGATTTGTATTATGAGTCCTTAGGATTTAATGTTTTAGTCACAAATCCTTTAAGGCATAGTGTTGTGGTGAGCATGGTGCACCGAAATAGCCCAGTTATTGTTCAGGATGAGGAATTTCTTGGCGAACTGACTGAGATGCCTTTCAGGGAGTATGATTTGATTTTAGGCATGAATTGGTTATCTAGGTATGGGGCGGTGGTAAATTGTCAGAAGAAATGTGTTACTTTGAGAACACGTGATGGTGGGGATGTGATGGTATCTAGTGAGTAGAGGTATCTTTCATCCATGTTTGTTTCAGCTGTTTTAGCTAGGAGGATGATTCGAAAGGGATGTGAGGCTTATCTTGCTCATATTGTAGATACTAAAGTAATGGGGTCCCAGCTTGATAGTATACCCACAGTTGCCTAGTTTTCAGATATTTTTTCTGATGAGTTTTCAAGGGTACCTCCTAAGAGAGAAGTGGATTTTGGTATAGATTTGTTGTCTGGTACCACTCTCATCTCTATTACTCCTTATCGAATGACACCTGCTGAGTTGAGAGAGTTGAAGGTACAGTTGCAGGAGTTGTTGAAAAAAGGGCTCGTCCGCCCTAATGTGTCACCGTAGGGAGTGCCTGTGTTGTTTATGAATAAGAAGGATGGCACCTTGAGATTGTGTATTGATTATAGGCAGTTGAATAAGGTGACCATCAAGAATAAATATCCATTACCTCGGATAGATGATCTCTTTGATCAGTTGAAGTTAGCAACAGTATTCTCTAAGATTAATCTGAGATCAGGGTATCATCAGTTGAGAGTCAGAGATGTGGATGTACCCAAGACAGCTTTTCGCACGAGGTATGAGCATTATGAGTTTCTGGTGATGCCCTTTGGATTGACGAATGCACCAGTAGCTTTTATGGATTTGATGAACAGGGTGTTCAGACCATATTTAGATCAGTTTGTGGTGGTCTTCATTGATGACATTTTGGTGTATTCGCATAATGAGGAGAATCATGATAGGTATTTGCAGATTGTATTGTAGACTCTGAGAGAGAAGCAGTTGTATGCTAAGCTGTCTAAGTGTGAGTTCTGACTCAATCAGGTAGCTTTTCTTAGTCATATGGTTTTGGCAGAGGGTATTAGAGTTGATCCGAGTAAGGTTGAGGCTATCTTGAATTAGAGTCCACCGAAGACTATGACAGAGGTTAGAAGTTTTTTGGGAATAGCAGGCTATTATCGTCAGTTTGTGAATGGTGTTTCTATGATAGCTACACCACTCACCAGATTACTTCGAAAAGGAGTTAGATTTGTGTGGATAGATCGGTGTCAGGCGAGTTTTGAGTAGCTGAGGGAGATGTTGACTCAAGCTCCTGTCCTTACCCTGCCTGTGGAAGGTAAACCATATGTGATATACAATGATGCTTCACATAGTGATTTAAATTGTGTTCTGATGCAGAAGGGTAGAGTCATTGCTTATGCCTCTCAACAGTTGAAGCCACATGAGCTGAATTACCCGACGCATGATTTAGAATTAGCAGCTATAGTTTTTGCCTTAAAGATTTGGCAGCATTACTTGTATGGGGAAAAGTGTTTCATTTATATGGATCACAAGAGTTTAAAATACTTGGGTATTCAGAGAGAGTTGAATCTTCTGCAAAGACGGTGGTTAGAGTTGATTAAAGACTATGGCTGTTTAATTGATTATCATCTTGGTAAGGTAAATGTTGTTGTTGATGCCTTGAGTTAGAAGTCTTTGGCAGGTTTGACTGCTTATTCGCTCTCATTGCTTATTGAGTTGAGAGCAATGCATGCTAGATTTGAGTCTTGTGATGATAGTGCTTTGATGGCTCAGTTGCAGTTGAGGCTAGTCTTGTTGGATCATATTAGGGAGGCTCAGTTGGCAGATGAGAGAATTCAAAAAATTGTGCTGGTTTGTCAAAAAGGAAAGAGTCGAGACTTTTTTATGAGGAATGATGGCAGTCTATGGTACAAAGATAGGTTGTGTATTTCTGATGATGCAAAATTGAAAAGGATGATATTAGAGGAAGCACATCAGTCACTTTATGCTATGCACCCTGGAAGTACCAAGATATATCAAGACTTGAAGCGAACATTATTGGTGGTCAGGTATGAAGAGGGACATAGCAGAATTTGTATCTAGATGTCTCACTTGCCAGAGAGTGAAGACTGAGCAACAGGTTCCTTCAGGGTTGATCCAACCTTTATCATTGCCCGAGTGAAAATGGAAGCGAGTGACAATAGATTTTGTGACTGGACTACCTTTGACCTAGAAGAAGCGTGATGCAATCTAGGTAATAGTTGATCGGATGATGAAGACAGCTCATTTTCTTCAAGTTCGGTTAGATTATTCTCTTGAGAGGTTGGCTGGGCTGTATATCAATGATATAGTGAGGTTGCATGGAGTCCCAGTTTCTTTGGTATCAGATCGAGATCTCAGGTTTACTTCGAGATTCTGAAAGAGTTTGCATGATGCTTTGGGTTCTCGGTTGTATTTTAGTACTATTTTTCATCCTCAGACAGATGGGTAGTCAAAGAGAGTGATACAGATTTTAGAGGATATGTTGAGGAGTTGTATAATTGATTTTACTGGAAATTGGGACAAATTCTTGCCACTAATTGAGTTTGCTTATAACAACAATCATCAGTCCAGTATTGGAATGGCTCCTTATGAGGCCTTGTATGACAGGAGATGCAGAACACCTTTATGTTGGGATGAGGTTGGAGAAGGTAAACTAGTTGGTCATGATTTGATTAAGGAAACAAAAGAGAAAGTGAAGGTGATTCGGGGTCGTTTGAAAGCAGCTTCAGACCGAAAGAAATCCAATTCAGATTTGAAGAGAAGATACATAGAGTTCAGTGTGGGAGATAAGGTATTTTTAAAGGTGTCTCCATGGAAGAAGATTCTGAGGTTCGGTCAAAAAGGGAAGTTGAGTCCTTGTTTCATAGGACCATATGAGGTATTGGAGAGAGTTTGTTGGAGAGAGTAGGTCCAGTGGCTTATAAACTAGCTTTGTCGCCTAAGTTTGATCGAATATATAATGTTTTTCATGTCTTGATGCTTCAGAGATACAGGTCTGACCCGTCTCATATTTTGTCAGTAGAGTCCATTGAGGTGAGTCCAAATCTAACTTACGAGGAAGAACCCGTGGTGATTTTGGCACGAGAGGTTAAAGAATTGAGGAATAAGAGGGTGCCACCTGTGAAAGTCCTTTGGAGGAATCATTCCACTGAGGAGACAACATGGGAGAGTGATCAGATGATGCAGAGCCAGTTTTCTCAATTATTCCAGACTTGAGAGTAGGTAATTTCGAGGACGAAATTTATTTTAGGGGAGAGAATTGTAATATCCCAAAATTTTTAAAAAATTTCTAATTTTTGAAAATTTGATAAAATACATTATAATTAAATTGGATAAATTAAATTAATAGTTTTAAATAAAAAATGAATGAATTTTAAATGAAAAAGTGGAATATAAATGTAATATATATAAAATATACATAACATATAAAAGTCAACTCTTTTAAAAGAAAAGTCAAAAGTCTAAAGGCAAAATGGTAATTATATCTTATAAACTTAAAATTATTTAAATAAATTAAAAATAAATTATTTTTGGTTGGAAGAGGTAATTTGGGGTTTTAAAATAATTTAATAATTAATTATTTATTAAAATAAAATAATATTTATATATGGTCATATTTTTTTAAGTAGAAAGAAAAAGAAAATTAAAATTAGTCTTCTTCTTTTTCTTCTTCTTATTCAAAAAAATAAAATTCCATGGCCATGGGAGTGATTTTTCTTCATCCAAATACTCATTTTGATAAAAATTTTGAAGAATTAATTGAAGTTTTGGTGGATTTTCAATAGGTTAGTAAGCTTCTTTTCTTAATTTTTGATTTTCTATAAAAGTATGAATATGTGGATTTTGAGATTTTCTATTAGCATGATTTAATTGTTTAATTGGGTATGAATGAAGCTATTTTGATTAATTATTAATGATTTTCAAGTTAAATGGAAGAAAAAAAATTAAGTTTGGGATGAGTTGGATGAAGAGAAAGAATTTAGGGTTATGAAAAATTTGGATTCTTGGAATCATGGTTTTTAATTGTGCAAATTGATTCCAAATAAGTTGTTTTGGTGCTTAAACAAGTATTTTAAAGTCATATATTGGATTTGATTGTGTTTAGTTGGAGTTTGAGAATGGAAGTGTGATTTAGAATTTTGAAAAATGATTTTTCCGAAGTTGTTGAATTGTATAATTTTATTAGTTTAATCTTGTTGTTTGGTGATATAAGTGATTAATATAAGCTTAAAACGATTAATGGATTGTGTTGGAATGAAAAACCTTCAATGGGGGAAGGTTATGCTATTTTAGGATTTTATATATAAGAGTGTGTTTTTGTAATGTAAATAGTTTAAATGTATTAAAATATGTTTCTAATAATATAAATAAACTTAATATATTAAAATAAATGGCTTAGTATGAGAATCCAAAGTTAAAGTGGGGTTAGCCTTAAATTTTAAATTTTTGCTTGGATGGAGTTTAATTATGGTTTAATATTGAAAATGTCATTAAATGTGATACTAAATGATTATTTGCTATCACATTTGGTTTAGGCATTGAGAGAGATTGATTTGCTTCATCAAAGTGGTGAAGGGCAAGTTGGAAGGATAGGATTGAAGGTTGTTTTAAGCTTGTTTTGGTTGCTATTTGAGGTAAGTACAAACTTTGAATATATTTGTTATGTTTGCATGATATTTGGGCTTAACACATTTTGGTTGAAAAATTTATTAAGCTACTTGATATATTGGTTATGTATGAATAATGTGCTATGACATTTGTAATGTCATATATGTCTTAAATGCATTGTGAAAAGCCATTGATAATGGCTAAATTGTGTAAAATATGAAATATGTGTATTATGTGAAAATGACCCAAAGTGTTTGAGTAATGTCATTTATTGTGTATGCATTAAGTGCATTGTTAAAAAGCCATTGGTATTGGCTAGATTACATTAAATGTGATTAATATATGAATTACGTGAAAATACCCAATGTAATTGGGTAATGTGTTATAAATGCAAAAATGTGGTATAATATAATGAGATATGTGGAAACATAATGAAATAAATTGATATCGATATAAATGAGAAATATGAATAAATTTTATGCCTAATATATTATTCAATTTTCAGAGTTCTGTATTTGCGTGACATGCCTATGATTTGCCTATGGGCTAAATGTTGAGCGTCACTGTGAAAATATTTTTGAGGTGAAATGACCGGGTCATAAGCCTCAAAAATAAGTCCTTGAAGCTGGGCTGGGTAAAATGTCCGGGTCGTAAGCTCGGACCTAGTTGGACTATTACATTGATATTTTACCTACGGGGCTAGACACATGATGTCATTATAGACCAAAACAGTAACTCTGAAATTTGAATAGCATATTAGTTATCTTTGGACCCATGCTTGTTTTTTTTTTATGTGAATTGTGGATTGTGAAATATTTAAAAATATGGGAAAATAGAATGATGTGATATTCATATGCATTGTGCATTGGCATTGCATTTGAGTTTTATTATTATCAAGTTTGTATTACTAGGCTTTTGGCTTAGCGCGATTGTTTACATCGTGCAGGTGACAGTGTAAATTTGGCTGAGTCGGAGAGTTTTTCAAGATCAGGTCGGGTCTAGACTTGTGGTTGTGCTTGTAGAGTTTATATCAAGATCAGAAACACTATCAGCAGCATGTATATATTTTATGTTAGTGTATATTTTGGGTATTATGCATATTATATCATATTTTTGAATTTTATGTATTGTAAACTATAAAGAATGTTTGGGTTAAGTAATTTGAAATGAGAGTTTAAATGTGTTCTAAATTATATATATATATATATATATGTTTGAGAAACTTGGTGAAATTGAGAAGTGTGGGTGAAATGGAGATTTGAAATTATTTGGGAGTGTTTTCTGTTGCAGGTTGTGTAATTATAAATTTTGGGATGTCTAAATTAAAGAAAAAACTCTGACAAATTCTTTTCAGAGATTTTAATATAAAATGGTTATTTTGGATTCCTATAACAAGTAAATAATATTTATATACTATTTAATTTTATATATTTAGTATTTGAAATTTTAAATCAGAAATGTAAAAATTTTTATTAAACCGGTCTATAATATTTTTATACCGTATATGCATATTTTACATATACTGAAAATATATATTGTACGTATATAAGGTATAAGGGTATTGTATTTTTAATTTGGATCAATTTAATTGGTGTACAACTCTAATTATTCAATTAATGTATGGGATCAAGTTTGAAGTGCCTCAATTATTATAGTTAGCTTTTAGGGCGGCGAGTTCTCCTGAGACACTTACCAAAGTGCATGGTATCAAGTTCTGAATTTAATATCAAGTTTGCATTACACACGGCTAAGGTTTCTATTTAGTTATAAAATCTAAGATTTTTTTTTTTTTGAGTTTTCTATTGTTATATTTATCATTATTTGAGTTTTCTTGCTCAATTCAAAGTTCACTAGTTAAAATACAATAATTCAAATACAGTTTAGTAAATAAATTTAAAAATAATTTTAGTATGAAGAGGAGAAATTTGAATATATAACTTGAGATGCTAATAATCATAACCTTATCAAAATCAGACTTGCCTAGTAGGTTAGACTGGAAAATTCAAATACCAAACCAATGATGGATTCGGCTTATATAATAATTTCTTTTTATTAAAATTGAGATATCTTTATATTATATTTTCACACTGCACCAATAGAACATTTGTGAATTCCTTCTTGAAATTTAATTTAATACAAGGATAAAAATTAGTTATTTCTCAATAGTTTTGAAATTGAAAAACCCAATAAATAAAACATAAATCTATCAAATTAATTACATTATGATTTTTTCTAAGAAAAATAATATTATATTTATTCAAATTGGAAATAAAAGAGAGTACCAAAAAAATATAATAATTATTAATAAGAATACTTTATATATTTATTATGATTTGAAGTTGTATTTTAAATATTATTTAATAAATTTACTAATTGGTGCTTACTTTTATAATTTACATTAATTTATTTTATTTTGATGAATTTTGATTTACTGTGATTTTTAGTTACTAATTTTAATTATAATATAATTTATATAATATTTATTATCTTTAATCCAATTACGGTTCCATTTTCAGTTGGATCCAAGTTGAATATTTTATTTGTGACCTTTTATTTTTATTGATCCAAAGATCGAGCCAACCCTGAAAACTTTGATTGTAATTGTATATATAACTCTATCAAAAAAAATTATTTTTTTATTATTTTAAAATTCATTTAGTTATTTTTGTTTTAACTCAGTGCAATTAATACGCTCGTTATATAAAAACGTTTCTTTTTTTACTTTTTCGAGGAATATTATAGTTGCACTTGGTTTTTGGGGCTGACACAAAAATAAAATATTAGGAAAAGATTTAAGGCTCGCATCATTTAAAATTTTTATTTAAATTTTGTTTTCCAATACTCAAAATTTGTATACTGAAAAATAAATTGATGTTTTTGTACTTTTTCATTATTGTAAATATATTTTTTCTATTTTTAACTTTAAATAATAAAAATAACGTTATGAATTTTTTATTTATTCATATTATATATAGTCGTTTTTGGGACAAAAAATCTCAATTTTATCATAGTTAAATTTATTTAAATAAATAAATAAATAATAGTAATATATATATATATATTGAGAGTTAGTAATGTATATTTTCTTTGATTATTAGAAATAAAACTGAAAAAAAAATAACAATGACACTAAACAGGATTTCATCTACGATCGACCAGGTTAAACTCTTCCTATAATGGAGGAAATATTATTTGATATGATGGTTATATTTACATTAATATTGTTATTTTATGTTAGTGTATATTTTGGGTATTATGCATACTATTTTGCACTGTATTTGGATTTTCTTTTGTAATGAATTCAAATTCAAATGCATATATTATTTAAAAAAATAATAATCAAATAAATTATACACCACTCGGCGTGTAGATAAGTTAGTAAAAAATTATTATAGCTTAATTAAAATTTAAAGGTTTTGAATTTAATTTTTTGAATATGTAGCTACATTAAAACTCGATGAAGAGAGTTTACTATTTTTATAGTTTTACTTGACTTAATTTTGAAAAAATTATTTACACAAAAAAAATAAATTATATATAAAAAATATATATATATATATATGAGCATGTAGCAACATTGTAATAATGTATGTGATAGGCAAGTCTCAACCATAAATAAAAGTTTTTTGGGGGCATAAATAGCTCCTTAAAAGAATACTGTAATAAAATTTTCTCAATATTATTACTAATAAGTTGTATAAAAGAAAATATTATAAATATGTAAATAGACTTTTATTCTTCATCATTTAAGTTGTGTTGGCCACTTTTTCATTGAATAAAGCCATTTATTATCTTATTAATTATAAATTTTCTAACAATTTCTTTTTCAATATAAATAATCAGAAAATTTATAAAAAAATCATCTTCGGCCTTATTATTATTAAGAAATCTTGTCTTTGCAACTTTTGTAGGTGAAAAAGGTGTTGCAGTTGAAACTGGCAAGTTGAAAATAAAGTCAAATCAATGTGTTCCACCAATCCTCTACATAAGTCAGCGATGATAGTTGTTGACTTCAACATACTGCAAGTTGTAGTCTGAAAAGGTCAAATTATTATTTATTAATTTTATCTAATTAAAATATAAAAGTTTCATTAATTAAGAAGCATATTAAAAATATTTACATAGGCAAAAAAAAATGAACATAATTCAAGCTTATTATGTAATGCTCTTAATTTTTAATAAAATAAAATAAAATTTTAAATTAAATAAAATAAATAAATAATTTAAATAAAAAATAAAAAAATTTTAAGTGGTTTAGTAAAATGTATATTTGAAATAAACAAGACATATACATATACCTAGCATATACAATACATATAAAAGGAGTAAAAGTTAATATATATATATATAAGCATGAATTAAAGGAAGAGAATTTTCTTTTCCCTTCTTCTTCCTTTGCCGTGAGCTAGAGAGAGAGTAAGTGAGGAGCTATTTTCTTGTTCCATACGCCAAAGATTGAAGGGATTTCAATGATTCAAGTGAAATTTTTGAGGATTCTTTATCAATTGGCAATTTTTGTTTTTATCAATTTTGCAAGTTCTTTGAAATACTATGAAAGAGCATGATATGTGGATTTTGGGATTGTATGTTAGCATATTTTAATAGCTTATTTGGGTATGTATGGAGTTGTTGTGAGTAGTTAATAATGATTTTAAGGTTGGATTGAAGAATTGATTGAATTTAAGTTGAGTTTGAAAGTGATTGTGTTGAATGGTTGAGTGTACGAAATGTAGGAATTTTGCCTGACACGGCCATGTCGTTGGGCTGTCATCGGTGTTGAGTTTCAACATTGATGACACGATCATTAACACGGCCATGTCTCTGAACGTGTCATAGCTACTGTAAGGCAAAATAATTGACACAGCCATTAACATGCCCGTGTTGTTGAACGTGTCAAAGTTTCTGTGATGCAGAATTAATGACACGCACATGTCATTGAACGTGTCAAAGCTTCTATAAGAGTGGGTTAATGACACAGTCATTAACACGCCCGTGTTGTTAGCCGTGTTACTTGAGGAAATTGTCCAAAATAACTATTGTCCTTATTTTTCATTTGTAATTCCTAATTTAAATGGTTTGATGTTGAGAATGCCTTAAAATGTGATATTAAATTATTTTTTACGATCACATTTGACTTAGGCATTGAGAGAGAGTAGTTTGTCCAATCCTAATTTTGAAGGACAACTTGGAAGAGAAGGTTGGAGGGAGTTTTGAAGCCTCTTTTGAAGTACTTTCTAAAATATGTACAAACTCTTGCTAAATAGAATGTGATTGCATTACATTTGGCCTAACACAATATTTTGAATGAAAAATGTGTTAAGCTACTCGATACATGAACAATTGAGTTGTGACATACAAATTGGTATATGTGCATTATGAAAAGTCGTTAATGAATAGATTGAGTGAAATGTGAACAATGTGCAAAATGTAAAAATAACCTAAAGTGTTTGGGTAATGTGGTTTTGTTATGAAATGTTTAAATGAAATGACATTGACATGAATGAGAAAATGAAAAAATGAGAAAGAAATTGATGATGAAAAATGTGAATTAATTGTGTGTCTAGTATGTTATTCAATTTTCAGAGTTCTGTGCTTGACGGCATGCCTATGAGGTTATCCTCAATATTTACCTTTGAGGTAAGACGTTTGGCGTCACTGTGATATAATTTGCCTTCGGGGCTAGACGCTTGGCTTCACTGTGATATGATTTGCCTTCGGGGCTAGATGCTTGGCATCACTATGATATGATTTGCTTTCGGAGCTAGACACATGGTGTCACTATGGACTAAAATAGTAACTCTGATAATTGAATAATGTATTAGTTGTTGTTTGTGTGAATTATAAAGTGAACTTGAATGTCATATTATGATATAGCATATGAGCATTTTTCATTGATATTATTTTCATGTTTTGTTATTATTATCAACATTTGTACCATTATGCCTATGGCTTAGTGCAATTATAACTCATTGCGCAAGTGACAGGGGGTCATCCGGTAGAGCTGGAGAGTTCTACTAGACTTGGTCAGGTCTAGACTTGCGTTTATTGAGCTTGAAGCATTTCTACTACATCAAAATCAGAGCTATTTTGTCAATATGTATATATATTTTATGTCATAGTACTTTTTGATATTATGTATATTGTATTATATTTTTAGAGTATAAATATATATACATTGTAAATTATTAAGAATATTTTGTATAGTTAAGTAAGATGAGGTTTTACATATTTTGACATATATATATATATATATCTGTATAAGTATAATTGTTTTGAAGAATGATGAAGTTTAAAAAAAAATTTATTTAACTGAATTGTGATATTCTTATACCATATATGTATATTATATATATATATTAAATATGTATGTATTATATATTTATAGGATGTAAGGGTGTTACATATTAATCATATATATTTTTTCTTTTATTCGTAGTGAACGTAGTTCAAGCTTAAAAATATTTACATTGGAACATTCATGTATTGATAATAGATTCAAAATTTAAAATGATGAAGGCTTGGGACTATACATTATAAAGAGAGGATTCTTAAGCATTTTTTTTTTCAATAAAAAATTCATAGTTAACAAACAATGAATTCTAACCGGATGTGATGTGGAATGATGATATTCTATATTAGAGTGCTTGTTTAATCACTTTGTCAAAATAATTGCTAGTTTGAATTTAAAAAAAAAAACAAATAATTATATTAATTAAAATTTTCATAAATAAAAGAGACATACCTTATAAAGTTTTAAAGATTTAATTGAGTATAATCTTTAATAATTGAGATCTAATTAAACAAATAAAAGAAGATAAAAGTTCTTGAAAGATAAAAGTGACAAAAGAAAAAAGAAAAATAGAAATTTTAAAATAATTAGGGCTTTTTAAATTTTTATCTTGAAAAAAAGAAAGATGAAGAGTTTAAATTGTATTAATTCATTAAGATATTTGTTTTTACACACTAATCAAATATTTTCTTTTCAAAAATAGTATTTTAAATATTTAATTAATTCATTGATCTTTTAAAAAGATTAAAAACTTATGAAGTCAATATTTAATTTAAATAAAAATTATATGTATATTTATATATGAAAGACAATATAATTTATATTTAAATAAAAATTATATGTATATTTAATTATTTATTTTAAAGTTTGGGGGGTTCATGGTACTGCCAACTCTATATCTTCTAGGGCTATGCAATTTTAGTTTGGTCCAGAGATTTTTAAATTTTTAAAACCGAATCAAAATTCGGATATTTTAAAATTATTGGAACTAAAGCCGAACCGAATATATAAAATATTCGTACCGAAATAAATCAAAAAATTTGGTTTAGTTCGAATATTTTGTTCTAACGGAGCGGTTTCGGTTTCAAACGGAGACGGAAATTTAAATTTTTTTTTTCAAATTTAAACAATAGAATATTAATTAATAATATTTTACAAGCTTTTCATATTTTATTGAATTAGCATAGTTAAACAACTTCACAATTATAAATAAATAAATAAATTTACAATCATATAAGATTAAAAATTTAATTTCATTTATCCTTAAGTTAATAAATTTATAATAAGATTAATAATTTATTTTAATAATAATAATAAGTTGTTCAATTAATTGCTAATTAATTTATTTCAATTAATCATCAATATCAATTAACCAATTTATTTACTTATTAATATACTCATTAATTTATTTATATATTAAATAATTAAATATAATAAAATATGGGACAATAAAATAAAATAAATTCAAATTTAAATATTTTAGTAATTTAAATTAATTAATTATAGATATATTTTAACACACAATCCACGAATAATTATTATTAATCAAATAATTTTTAATCTATATTAATTATGATGTAAATTTTTATTTACTACTAATACATGATTATGGTATTATATATATGTACAAACATATTATTGTAATTATATCTTCATATTCTTGTCATTCATTCATAATTATTCATTTGTTAATTGTTATTACTCATATTCATAAAAAAATTATGTCATCTTATTTGTAATCACTATCAGTGCCCATAAGTATTAATTATTGTTAATATTCACATTTATTATTATTTTTTATTAAAAAACTACTAATATATTATATTAAATTACTTTATTGAATACATATTATGATAATTAGTATGAATTACTATCATTGTTACTAAAAAAGTGATAGCAATTATTCATATAAAAATATTAATAAATTATACTTAGTTATAGAATTAGTTTGATTAGTACAAAATATAAAAGTTTCTAAGGTATATATAGAGCATAGTATATAAAATTAGAAATTTCGAATATATAACATGATATATTATAAATTAATAAAATAATTTTAATATATTTTAAAAATATCAAATATTAAATAATGCATCAATAAAATATAATATATTTATATTATTAATAATAAATTGAATATTATTTCGGTTATTTGGTTCTGTCAAGTTCTCGATTCGGTTATGGACTAATATCTAGAACCGTTCCATATTTAAAAAAATTAGTATGGTTCGGTTCGGATAAAATCAAAAGTCAACAGATTTTTTAAATTTTAGATATTTTGATCTAAATATTCTAATCGATTCAAATATCTCCAGAATTCGTGCTAAGATTCTTTGCCTCTAATTACAAAAATAAATAATTTTACATGGTTCATTATATTGATAAATTCGCATCCTCAATTTCTTGAAAGTAATTCACCAAATGATCATATTATAATTCTTAAATAAATAATATTTTAAAAATTATTGCAATTGTAATTTTCCCACTTAACTCGGTCATTGAATAAAAATCATAACTTAAATATTAGGCTATAGCTAAAAAAATATTTTTTACAACATTTTTATTTATAATATTACCTAATAAAAATTCTCAATCAATTAGAAATAACAATAAAAATATAAATTTTAATTTTTTATATAGAAAATAATCGTCCATCCAATTTGAGAAATATTTCTTTTATAGAAAGAGAGCATATCACTATAGAAGAAGTATTGTTATTTTTATTTAAGTTTTGGGCTCGAGTTCACATATGTAATTGATAAAAAAAATAAATCAAATTTATTCAAACATAATTACATATATATTATAAGTTTGTTTAATATTATCACTTGAGTTGTTAATATTATTAAAAATATTAAATTAAATGATATTAAATTTATTTGTAAAATAAATTTCATTTGACTTAATAATTAAAATTGCAAAATATTTAAATAACAATATGAATAAATATGTAGAACATATTAAAAGTAACAATAAAGTTGTGAAATATGGAGTTCTCTGACTTCCATAATTATTAATTAATGCAGCACATGTTGAGAGCTGTTAGTTATTTTCAATGTATAAATCTTGGAGTATGGCATTTTAATTATGATATTAATTGCTTCACTCTCAACAATCAACAACTAGGGAAATTCGATATTCTTACTCATCATATGTCCATTTAATGTTCAATTGAAGAAGCAGAGAGGATCACCATCTCCTCTGCATTTTAGTTTGTGAAGCTCATCTGGTTGACAGCTGCTGAGGATCACATTCCTCAATTAATGGTGGCTGATTGAATCATTGCATCCATACATTTTAATTTGTTTTATCTTTCATATAAAACAAATGATTATACAAATAGACTAAGTTAACATTTTCTATAAAACTATATAGAGTTCATTACTATAATTCATATTTAATTTGATAGTTGAATAGTATGATTTCCTGATTCATTTTTTTATTAATTAAATGTAGGAAAAAAAGGATATTTAAAACTCGAACTCGATATTTAAGTGAAAGTAAGAACGGTCCTAGTCGGTTGTGATTCAATTTTAAGTGTGATTCATTTTACTCAATCTATAATATGATTTGTCTTCTTTTAATTTAAAATGTGATCTAGTTTATTCTTTTAGAAACAAAATTATAATATAATTTAAAGTTCATAAAATTAATTTAGATTTAACTTAAAATTACCTAAGAAAATCACCTAATATATGCAAAGACAATTTGAGATGTTTCTGTTTGAATTTGTTGAAAAACAAATATTTAAAATAATTCAAATTCAGTAATAGTCTAGTCAAAATTATTGGCAGTAAGAAAGTATCCGAAATTGTGAAAATGAAAGAAGAGAAAAATGCATGTTAATTTAGAAGTTATAAGAATAACATGGCTTAGGCCATTTTATCAATAAACCCATATGAAAGATGAAGCCCAATAATTGAGAAGCCCATCACTTAGTATTCAACAAGTCCAAGCTACAAATCTCCATGAAGTTCAAATTGCTAACATAGTGTCAGAGTCCAATGCTCTAATGGGCCACAAATCCTATAAGGCCAACGTAAGCCTAATTAATAATATCCATAGTAAAGCATATTGCACTTGAAAAAAAAAAGATATAGACTATGGACAAATTTAAAGCTAATCCTTTAAGTCTATTAGAGAGCAAAGATCAATGTTTATGGCAAATGTGAAATTGGAATCTCTTAGTTTAAAGAAGAGCCGAGATCTAACTTCTTAAAATTGAAGTTGTTACGAGGTCGAGCTCATGAGTCTAAAATAAGAAGTAAAAAAAGTTTGAGTGATAATTGGGCTGTAAAAAAGAAAATAAAGTCTAGCCAAATTACATTTGAGGGGGAGTGTAGAGAATCAAAAAGTATCCCACATCGAAAAAATAAAAGAGGAAAAAAGGGTATATTAATTGAAAAGTTCTAAGAATAAAATAGTTTAGGCAATTTTGTCAAGAAGCCCGTATATAGGAGGAATCCCAATAATTAAGAAGCCTAACAGCTTTGATGATCTTGAGTTATAAATGAGTAGGAATGCAGGGAAGAAGAAGTAGAAGATAGAGAATGAGGGATCAACATAAGAGAGAGAGAGAGAGAGAGAGAGGGAGATTGCATTCTTTATTCAATGATCATATGTATAGTACAATTCATTCTTTGATAATGGATAGATTACAATAGCTCTAACTAATCTGATCACGCCAACTATTTACAGCTGGCATTCCAAAAATGGAATCAGAAGCTTCCATCCATATCTCTATGCAGTCCATATTCCTAACATGTTATCAATCTCGCTAGAAAAATGAGTGCGTGTGCGGCCCAACACTTAGAGCCGAAAAGAGAAGAAGTCCAATGAGAAAGACCTAGGCAACATGTGGCCTTTGAGGTACAAAAGAGAACAAGCTCTAACAAAAAAAAAAAAAGAAAAAAAGAAGAGACTTGAGACATTTGAAACTTAAGGAACACAAGCCCAAGAAAATGAAAAGTAAGTTACAACTGAACTAGACCAGTTAGACTTAAAAAGGAGTATTGAAAGTAGGAAGTTGTCTCACATTGACAAACTAAAAGAAGAAAAATGGGCATATAATTGGAATGGTTCCAAAGACAAAAAAGGCTTTTGATAAAAATATAAAAAAATTAAAAATAATTTTAAATTTACCATATTTATAAAATATTTACTAAAATACCAGAATTTATAAAATATTTATCAAAATACCAGATTTTTTTTTATTTACAATGAGTTTATAAATTTTACATAGTTTATAATGAGTTTATAATAAAACGACTAAAATATCCATAGTAAAAAAGTAAAAAAATTAAAAAATATGATGAAAAGTATCATTTTTCCAATATAAAATTGGGCTTTTGACAAAAATATAAAAAATTAAAAATAATTTCAAATATATTATATTTATGAAATATTTACTAAAATACCATAATTTATAAAATATTTATCAAAATATCATATTTTTTATTAGTTTACAGAGAGTTTATAATTAGTTTACAATGACTTTATAATAAGTTTATAAATTTCACACAGTTTATAATGAGATTATTATGAGTTTATAGTAAAATAACTAAAATACTCATGGTAAAAAAGTAAAAATTTTTAAATATACGGTGAATCACGTTATTTTCCCGATAAAATTGCCTAGAGGAGCCCATTTGAAGAAGCCCATTATTGGCACAAGTCCAAAATTCGATACTCAACAATGAAGAAGGCTAAAACTACAATTTGTCCATGCGTCCAAAATTCTAACAAAAATACCCGACTGGACACCTCAATCTAGATAAATAAAGAACATCAAATTTCATTCTTTATTATTTATTACTTAATTTTGATGATCTACCATAGAAAATATTCATTCAATGTTTTTTTTACTTCAACAATCAATTTATATAGCATTGTTCTTTTATACAAGCGACTGTATGCAAAAGCAGTTATTAAAATTGTAAAAGATTGATAATTTGAAGAAAATGTAATTGTTGTTTTTAGTGTGTGGTTTGATTTTTATAGATGGGTATAATGTGGGTAAGTAATTCAACAATTTACTTAAATTTTGGATTTTTTAATATGATAACAAAAGTTTAGTTTTTTGTTGGCAAAATAATAATTATTTTTTTTATTTTAAATTAGAAGTCATATTATTTGTGTAGATTTATAGACACTCATGATGGAGCCACCCGATTTATTTATTTAATTAATTATTACATAAATTAATTAAAAAATGAGAGTGGTAAATACCTATCACAATCCCATTAGAGACAGTTACCAAGAATGATAACTGTCTGTATTAAAAGATAACAAACATAAAAAGATATGGTTCTCTGGTTTTTAATGTAAAAAAGGAAATTCATAAGAAAAACTCTCTTAGGGGGGTCCATTGCCCCCCCCCTTGCTCCTATATACATATACATATACATATACTTATATATGTATATTTTTATATCTTTCATAAAAAATGTATGTGTATTTATATATATATATAATTAATATACTTATATTTATATAATATAAAACTATAATTAGTTTTATATTTATAGTATTTATAGTATTTATATATTGAAATAAAAATAATAAAAATAATAAAAATTTTATTATTTAATTATTTAATATAAAAATAAAATTAAATATAAATTCGTTTGTAATTTTTTTTTTAAAAATTTTATTCTCTCTTCATTTTGGTCCTGTTTTCGCCATTAAATATGACTTCAGCATGTCACAGGGGATCTTCATTAAATGGCTTTTAGTGAATACATTAGAAAAACTTCTAAAATTAGTAATTGTAATATTTTTTTTTGGCATTTTGATTCTTTCATATTTTCAGTTCAAAATATTATATTTTATATCAAAATATCTTTAAATTGTTTCTACAAATATTCTTTTTATTCCTTTTAATATCAAAATATTCATTTAATTCTTTTAAATGAAAATATTCTTTTAACTTAAAATTATTTATTTTTCATAAATTCAAATAATAATTTTTTCTTAAAAGTAAATCTATGAACCAAAATCAATGGTTATTTTTCTTCATTCAAAATATTCCTTTAAAGTCAAAATATTCTTCTGATCTATAATTCTTAAATTAGAATATCTTATTCTAATAGATTAATGACTAATAGATCTATTAGATGAATTAAATAATTCATATGCAGAAGGCAACAATTTAATGATTATTATCTATTGGGTGGTCTTATATTCAAATTTAAAACCTATTTAAATTTTATTATGGCAATATAATTTTTTCTTTTTAAAATTTAAATTAGAAAAAATATTTTTTTTAAAATTAATTAATATTTTTAAATGGAAAAAGTAGCCAACGATTTTGGATTTATAGATTGATTTTTAGAATTTTTTTTAGAATTTATAAAAATGAAATAAGATTTTAATTTGAAAAATATTTTCACTTAAAAATTAAAATAAAATATTTGTTGTGAAAAAAATAAAATAATATTTGTGAAAAAATTAAAATAATATTTTTGGTAAAATTTTGTTAAATAAAAAATTAATTAAAGAATGAAAAGACAATTTAAATTTATACGAAAAATCATTAAATTCTTGAAAATTTTCATTAAAATTAATCTCAAGTGGAGTCAAGGTGACATACTAATTGAATTGTAATATCAAAATAAATGTTTTAACTGAAAATTATAAGTGAGTTTCGATTGAAAAGAGAGTGAAACTTTAAATATTCATTACAAAAAATAAAACTTTAATTATCATATTATAAAAATCTCAAATTTTAATAATTTTAAAATTATTTACCCCTTAATATATAAAATATTTACATGTGTCGTAGATAAAATTTATAGAATACTACATTTTAATTTTAATTTTTACTATTATTATTTTTTTTCGCTTTTAACTTTCCTCTTTTTTAATTTTAACCTTTTTTGTATTTAATTTTTAAAATTTATGATTTTTATGCTACAGTACTCTTCTTGGTCTTCCTACTTTCTCTTGATTTTTCTTTCACCGTCTTTCTTGCTCTTCTTTTCCAGTGCATGTATCCATTTTCGTTTTCCTTTTTCTTCTGTAGGTTAGTGGTTTTGTTCGTTTCATTTCATGTTTTGCATTTTTTATTCAATTTTTCTTTTTGTCGGTTGGAGATTTTTGTTGATTTTTCGGTTTTGATTGTTGTTGTTATTGCTTTGTTTTTCAACTGCTTGTCTTCATGTTTCAATTTTCTTTCATTTTCCTCATTTTGTTCAGTAGGTTTTGTGTTTTTGTTTTTGTTTTTAAATGGTTAGGTGTGTCTCCTCGTTTATTCCACTTCATAGAAGTATTTTATAGATTATTAGGTTTATGTAAAAATTTGCTATGACTAAAAAATTGATGAAAAACACTGGTAGTGCTGATGAATCTTCTGCGAAAAGGTATTTTTCTATCTTTTTTTTTGTTATGTGTCTTTAATATTTTTTTTGGTTTTTAGTGTTGGCATGTTAATATTTTTTGTTGTTTTTTATTTATTTTTATTGTTTTTGATTTGTTAATTTTTTGTTAATTTTTTATTGTTTTTAGATCATTTATTACATTTTTAGTTTATATTACATTTTTTGCTTTATGCATAATATACTGAAAGTATTTGTAACAAATACAAATATATATAATTGATTTTATTTTTAGTCATATGTAATATATAACTACGTATAATAGCATATGACAATTGGATATTGATATTCATTTTTTTTTAAATCAACAGATATATTATAAGATCATATTTTGCATATAATTTAATAATTATTCTAGTTATATTTTTATTGTTATCAATTGAATTTGATCAATTTTTTTTTATTGTAAAAGCTAGAATATTTATTCTTTCAAATATGGTCTTACAAGTATGAAGATGGAGCTTATTTTGGCTAGAAATTATAAAAAATTAAAGAAAAATAAAAAGAGGCAAAATGAGCTAAAAAATGGAAGAAAATAACATTACATGATCACATAAATCACCATAATTGACTATGAACTTGAAAATATGATTAAAGATAAAAAATCAAGACGTCTAAAAAAAAGTTAAAGTCAAGGGCCCTGGGATTCAAAACCCACGCCCTGGACTTTGAATCAAAATTGTCCATTTTTTTATTGACAAAAATTGCAAGGTCAGAGGCATTTTGCAGTCCACGGCCGTAGGATTCCAAAGCCATGACCATGGACTTGATTTTGGCATTGTTTTGAAGGGGATTTTGCAAAGATTGAGTGGAGCAATTATGCATAGGTGTGGGGTTACAAAGCCACGCCTGTGGACTTCTTATGATAGTTGGATATGCAAAGGTTCTCCAAGATTTTATCTCAATTATATTACTAATTAATATTTGTAGACCCTTAAATTTGGACCGGTTTAAATTTAAAAAGCTTATCTTGATCCATTATAATTTTAAAGTTCTTAAACCTAATTTTAAAGATTAGAATTCAAATGGTCTAATTTTTATAAATTCCATATTAAAATTTCAAAAAAAAAGTCAGTGCTAAAAAATTAATTATTTTTTGGATTGGTTTGAGTTGAGTTGGTTCAAATTAATGTTAGTCTTGGTTGATATCAATATGGACCTCCAAATCGGTATTCTCATACCGATTTGGGAGAGCCAAATCGATATGGGCATTGCCTCATATCGAATTGGGCATGCCAAATCGATATGAGGCTAAGTCATATCGATTTGGATGGCCAAATCGATATGAGAAAGGTCTCATGTCGATTTTTGACCTCTAATTTGACTAATCTGAGTCCTCAAAGTATTTTGACCAGGCAATATTATTTCCTAATCACGCAGTAATTCGTTTACAACTCGGATTAAGCAATTTAGGTTTAAGAGGGAAGTGCTTATTTCTTTCTATAAATATAGTAATCAAGATAAAGAAAAGGGGGAACCATCAACAATTATCAAGCAGTGATTAGTAATTAAGAACCGATTTTATAAACTCCAAAACACAAAGACAAAAAAAAAAAAAAAGAAGAGAGGAGACAATAGCCAAAATATCGAGTGATCCTTGGATCATCGAAGCACCAACCAAGATTTAAGTTGATCCAGGCAGTAGCATCACCAAGTCCAACTGCTGTAAGGTGAAGGTGAAAAACAAAGCTTGTTTCAACAAATTTACTTTGGTGGAGCCAACAACGCAGGTGAGATTGCTATTAACCAATTTAATTAATTTTTTTTATTACATTCAATACTTAAATTACTGTGTTGTCAAATTCTAAATGTAATTTCGTATATTCATTTTAATAAGTTTTGGATTTGGGATTAAAGCCAACCAAAATATCTATAGTATGTTTTAACCCTGATATTGTATATGAAACCTTAATTTACAAGCTCAACACACTGATTTTATTTAATAAACCTTAATCATGTTTTCTAAAACTTTAAACCCTAAATTATTCTCTAAACCATAAAAAACCCTAGTTTTCAAGCTCAAAACCTTAATTTTATGTTCTAAGCCCTAAAACCCTAATTTCTAAACCAACATCCCAATTTCCAAATTAAAACCCCAAAACTATGTTTTTAACCTCTGTAAACTCAAAATTAATATGTGAACCCTAATTTTGTTTGTTTAATGCTTCAAACCCTAGTTCTGATTATTTAATTTATTATATGTTTATGATGGATGATTTATCTTATTTGGTTTATAAATGGATGATTTATTTTTAATTATTGTGAATGTTTAAATGATTTAATTTATTTAGTTAATTGATCTAATATTAATTATTTTAATTTCAAGGATGTAAGAGGTATCTTTTCACTTTATGGATACCTCATTAGTTGAATGTAATTTAATTTATTTTTGAGTTTTAGATTAATATAAAGGACATGTTTTCACCAAATGGTGGGTATCATATTTTATTTAGTTTTGGACATTGGACAATTGTTGTAAGGGCATGTTTACATCTTGTATGGGTGCCCATCTTATTGTTTTGTTTGAAGTTGTTTTGATTTTAATACAATGAATACTTATTTACTTTAATGTGTATGTAGCATGGATGATATTATAACACTTAACAGTTTAATAATATTTAGACCTGAAAAGGAGGCCAGTTCCAATGAACTGGGAGTTATGGGGGGTGCTGGGTCATTCTGACCTTCCCCATACATACCCAATTTTTGAACCCATTAAGGGGTTGAGGATTCCTTAGGAATCGAGCCATCCATTCATTTCTATTTTCTCAGCCTGTCCGGGTGGTGAATCCATTTTTTCTAGATTTAGACCCGTGTTCTCTAAGGCCCTAAGCCTAGCAGTGCCAAAGTCGTAAGAACTATTCCACATGGGAGTGGGAGCAAATCACTCACAGTGGCAAATCCACTGGGAATAAGAGAAGTTGATTGCGTTAGTCTTTATATTATTTTATTCTTTCTTATTATAATATTATCCATTGTATCATTTAGATTGCATTGTGTGCGCGAGTTAGGATGCCCGTGTAAGGATGCCCATGTAACCCGTGTTATTTTATATAAGGGATACTATGCTTTCACTCAAGGTATGGAGATCGAGTATGACATAACCACTCATAGCTTTATACCTTTTGGTATATACTTGGTATGAGAACCTAAGCTTTTCAACCCAAAGACTAAAGCTCATGTAATTATCCTAGCTACTTGTCTTAGGTTTTTACCTCAAATGCTTGTTGTTTGACTATGATTGATATATCTTGATTTGAACCATGACCTATTTGGTTTATTCTTTTTCTAATATGGCCTAATTATATTGTAAACTCAAAGTAATTTTTTCCTTTAAATCCAAAAGACCAAAACTATTTTCAAAATTCTCAAGATGGTATTTGAACATAAAACTTTTCTAAAATGGGTCAAAAATTCTTTTCTACCTTATGACTCAAATACAAAACTCAAAATTCATTTTTAAACAAACATTTTTTTTACAATAGGCTTTGAAATAAAATTATTTTTCTTAACCATCTTTTTGACTTTAAAAACTATTTTGATCAATTATGGAATACCAAAAATCAATTGTGGGCCTAATTTATACTAAGAATCATTGATCATGGGTTTATTTTTGGCATGAATCATTAGTTATTTTTTCAAATGGGAAATCTATCTATGATAAACCTCTTAATTTAGTTTTAATCCAATATAGCATAAAAGCTATTTAAGTTGAGATTCAATGGATTAAAACCTAATTAATGGGAATTGTCATGGACTGACTTCTAAGCTTGAAAATATAACTATTGGTTAAAATTGTCCGAGGAAATTTTTTCAAAAATAAGATATCTCATATTGGTATTTTGTTGACCATATACATAGGGAAAGAGACTCGCCATTCGTGTGTGGATGATATAAGGTTGGAAGGAATGTCTTAATTATTTTTGATTGTTTGATTACTTATGTATACATGCATACACGCATTGCATCACATGTCATTGATCCTTTTTGGCTCACAAACCTCTAGTACAACAGTTCAAGAGCATACAACAACCCAACCTACTCCAGTGAAGTAGAATCTAGTAGTAACTCAATTAGCTTCTCACCGAAAGTAATAGAGCCTGAACAGAATCAAAGGATGGTGTATGACGCTCTCAATGCCAAAATGGAAGAATTGAAGGAGGCCCTGGCTAAGACTATGAAGAGCCAACTGGCTGTACTATTGAAAAAACATTGCTAAAGCATCTACTAGTACTAAGAAGCAGAAAGACAAGGGGAAGGCTAAGGTTAGTGAAGCAGTCTCTGTTGACGATAAAGTAATGATTGATGATGATAATTGTGCTCAATATTTCCAAAATTCTCAAGATAAGAAGAAAGAGCCAAAGGGTGTGAAAAAATCAACTATTGAAAAGACTGAGACCACTAATGTAGAAAAGTTAATTGCTGACTTGGAGAAGAAGTTTGAGAAAAAGCTTAAAACTAAAGAGATGTCAGAAGTGGACAAGCTATTTGAGCAAGATGAGGAAGTTCCTTACAAGTTCAAAATGCCTTCTTTTGCTAAGTACAATGGTACAGGGAATCCTTATCTCCATATGAAGCAATACATCACTGCTATGCAATCTGCTCGAGCTACTAAGGCTCAAACTCTAAGGTACTTCATGCTTTCTTTGGATCCTATTGTGCAGAATTTGTTTAACACCTTAGAGAAAAATATCCAAAAAGATTGCAATATGTTTTATAAAGCATTCATCCAGCAGTATAGGTACAATGCTGAATTGGAAATGACTCTTGTGGAGGTAGAATCAATAAGGAAAAAGCAGAATGAAAATTTTGTTGATTATGTGAAGAGATAGAGGGATAAGGCTACACTGCTTAAGAAGAGGCTCGATGAATCTGACCAGATCAGAATGATAGTGAGAGGTGTCATGCCCAACTTTCATGAGAGACTGTCTTACACCCTTATCAGAGATTTCAAAGATCTTTTCCAAGCTGGCTTACAAATAGAAGAATGAGAATGGAAGAAGAGCCATTTTTCCAGAAGAAAGGATGAGAGGAGGAATTATCAATCTGGCAGCCAAAGTACACAGAATGCAGTGGATGTCAATGCAATAATTGTTCAAGAAAATAGAAGATAGTTTTCAGAGTTGGAAAAATCCACTGTCTTGGGTTTTCAATAAGTTGCAAAAGCAAGGGCTATTACAACCGTTAGCTCCTCGACCTTTGCCGAATCCTTTACCACCAAAATTTGATACTAAGGCCTTTTGTCAATTTTATTAGACACATGGACATGAGGCAGATAAATGCTTACGACTAAAACATGAGATCCAAAATTTAATTGACAGTGAAAAGTTACCTAAACCTAACAAGCCAAACACCAAATGTAATCCTTTGCCTAAATTTGAAAAAATGCCATAGCCAACAATCTTCATGATAGAGGGAGGATTGATGGAAAGTTTTATCTTGTCATCTTTTCAAAATATAGATGGAGAAACTACAGAGGAAGGGGTTTGTAGACATTTAAATTTGGATCGGTTTAAATTTAAAAGGTTTATGTTGGTCCATTATGAATTTAGATTTCTTAAACCTAATTTTAGAATTAAATTGGAGGTTATATCAAAATTGCAAAAATATTGGCTGAAAGTTTAATTATTTTGGATCGGTTTTTGTCAAAATTAATGGTTTGGTCGAGTTGGTTCTCCTAAATTGATATGGGTACTGTCCATATCGATTTGGGAGGGCCAAATTGATATGGGTACTGCCCATATCGATTTGAGCTTGCCAAATTGATATGGGAAGTGCCTCATATCAATTTGGATAGCCCAAATCGATATGAGGTAATTTCATATCGATTTGGTTGGACCGCCCAAATCGATTTGAGGTGTACTCCATGTCAATTTCAGCCTTTAATTCGAGTCCTAAACACAATTGTTTCGGCTAATTGACTTCCTAATTAACTTATGAGAGTCGGATTAGGTTTAGGGTCAAGGTAAGTTTTCCTATAAATATATGATTAACATAAATAAAAAGAGAGGAACAGATTGGAAGGCGAATGGAGTTAATAGATTGGCAGTAAAAGAGAGAGTGCAATATCGAAAATCAAGCAACTGGGATTAATTAATAAACTGGCAATAAAGGAAAGCGAGGATAAGAGTCTTATGAAATCCTAATCATCAAGAAGCAATTGAGTAAACAGTAACAATATAACAATTGCCTCAAGCAGTTGTTTCCCCCCACCAATAACAAGAGCTGATTCAGGCTATAATAAATATCAGATTTTATTCAACGCATTAAAAATTGGAGAGCCTACGACACAGGTACATCTTCATTAATTCATTAATTCATTTAGCTTAAATTTTCATTCCTCTTATTTTGTTAATTGAGCATACTGCTATTATTACTTCAAACATAACTTTGGGAATTTCATTCAATAGGTCTTACCTTGAGTATTCAATTTGTTCCAAATTTTAAATAATAGAATCTAATCTTAATTAAATAATTCAAGTTCCTGATTTTCACTTATAAAACTCAATCAAATTTTCCAAAACCATAATTTAATTTTCCTAACAAAAAAAAACCTATAACTCTAATGTTGCTTTCTAAAACCATATAACCCTAGTTTGACAACCAAAACCCTAGCCTTTATTTAAAATCCTAAAATTATTTTTCAAAAACCTAATATGTAGATCATAACCTAAAATACAATTTAGTTAAACCCTAATTCCATTTAATCCTATTTTCATAAACCCTAATCCTTTTTCATAAGAATTCCAAACCCTAATTTAAGATGTAAACCCAAATTTATATATTTATTGCTTTATTTAATTTTAGATTTGATTATGTAGTTTATTATATATTTTGATGATTGATTTATTTAATTTTGATGTTTGGTTTATTTAATTTATCATGGATGAATATTTTTTCAATTATTATTTGCTATTAAAATTGCAAGAGGTATGTTTCCATGACTGGGTACCTCATTAATTAATTTGCATATAATTTAAATTATTTTTATATTTTAGAATTAATGTAAAGGACATGTTTTCACCTTTCGGTGGGTGTCCTATTTAGTTTTAGATATTGGACGATGTAAGAGCACGTTTCGATCCTCGGATGGGTGTGCATTGATTTATTTTGTTTGAACATTGCTTTGATTCTAATATAATGATGCTTTATTTTAATTATTGCATGTAGTATGGATAATATAATTATATTTAAGAATTCTATAATATTAAGACCTGAAAAGGAGGCCGGTTCTAATGAACCGGGCACTGTGGGGGTGCTGGGCCATTTCTCACCTTCCCCATATGTACCCAACTTTCCCATCCCATTAAGGGGTTAGGGATTCCTTAGGAATCGAGTCATTCACCCTTTTCTTTTTTCTCAGTCCATCTGGATGGCGACTCCATTTTTTTTGAGCTTAGACCTATGTTCTCTAAGGCCTCGAGCCTAACTGTGCCGAAGTCGCAAGAACCATTCCACCGAGAGTGGGAGTGAAAATCTCAGCTCACAGTGGCGATTCCAATGGGGGATAAGAGAAGTTGATTTCATTGGTCTTTATATTATTCTATTCTTTTCTTATCATGATATTGTCCATTGCATCATTTAGATTGCATCGTGTGTGTGAGTTAAGATGTCCGTGTTACCCGTGTTGTGTTATGTAAGGGATACCATACTTTCACTCAAGGTATGGAGATCGAGCATGGCGTAACCACTGATAACCTTGTACCTTTTGGTATATACTTGCTATGGGAACCTAAGCCTTTTCAACCCAAAGACTAAAGCTCATGTAATTGGCCTAGTTACTTTTCTTAGGTTTTTATCCCAAATGCTTATTGTTTGACTATGGTTAATTTATCTTAGTTTAAATCATGACTTATTTGGTTTGTTCTTTTTTCTAATATGACCTGAGTATATTGTAAGCTCAAAATAAATTTTTTTCTTTAAAATCCAAAAGACCAAAGATATTTTCAAAACTTTTTAAGATGGTCTTTGGACATAAAACTTTTCCAAAACAAGTCAAAAATTCTTTTCTCATGATCCAAATACAAAGCCCAAAATTCATTTTTTCTAAAATCTTTTTATAATGGGCTTAGAAATAAAACTATTTTCATAACCTTTTGAAAGAGCTTACGAATATTTAGGCCAGTTATGGAAATACCAAAAATCAATTGTGAGCCTAGTTTATACTAAAAATTATTAATCATGGGCTTATTTTTGGCATAAATCATTAGTTACTTTTTCAAGTGAGAAATCTATTTATAATAAACCTCTTAATTTAGTTTTAATCCAATATAACATAAAAGCTACTTTAGTTGGTTGAATGGATTAAAACCTAATTAATGGGAATTAACATAAAGTAATTTCCATTTTTAAAATATAACTATTGTTTGAAACGTCCGAAAAAACTTTTCAAAAATAAAATACCCCATGTTGGTATTTTGTTAACCATATACCTAGGAAAAGAGACTCTCCATCCGTGTGTGGAAGTTATAAGGTTGGAAGGGACGTTGTACTTATCTTTGTCTATTGTTTGTGCATACATGCATACATGTATACATACATTTGCATCTCATATCATTGATCCTCTCTGGCTCACAGCTCTGGATTACAACAGTTCAAAAGTCTACAACAACCCCACTTACGCCGATGATAAAGAATCGAGCAGCTACTCAATCACTTTCTCACCAAAAGCAATGGAGCAAGAAGAAATTCAAAGAATGGTGGATGATGTCCTCAATGCTAAAATGGAAGAACTAAAGGAGGCCCTGGCTGAGATTATGAAGAACCAATTGGCTACAATTTTAGGGAACAATGCAGAAGCATCTGCTAGCATCAAGAAGCCGAAGGACAAAGGGAAGGCTAAGATTGGTGATGTGGTTTTTGATGATGATAAGATAGTCGTCGATGATGATGATGACTGGGCTCAATACTTCTAAGATCCTCAAGACAAGAAGAAGGAACCAAAGGTTGTTGAAAAATCAATTGTAGATAAAACTGAAACTTCTGATGTTTAGAAACTGATTGCTGATTTGGAAAAGAAGTTTGAAAAGAAGCTGAAAAATTGAGGAGATGTCCAAGATTGATAAACTATTCAAACAAGATGAGGAGGTCCCTTATAAGTTCAAGATGCCTTCCTTCGCTAGGTGCAATGGTACATGAAATCCTCACTTGCATGTCAAATAATACATTACTCCATGCAATCTGCCAAAGCTACTAAAGCTTAAACTCTGAGGTATTTTATGCTCTCATTAGATCTTATTGTGCAAAATTGGTTTAATACCTTGAAAGAAAGTACCCAAAAAGATTAGGACATATTGTACAAAGCCTTCATTCAATAGTATGGGTATAATGTCGAGCTGGAAGTTACCATGATGGAGGTGGAGAGCATTAGGCAAAGACCAAATGAGAACTTTGTTGATTATTTAAAGAGATGGAGAAATAAGGCTGTTTTGCTCAAGAAGAGGCCTGATGAGTCAGATCAGATTAGGATAATTGTGAGAGGCGTGTTGCCTAGTTTTCGTGAAAAGATGTCTCATACACTCATCCGGGATTTCAAAAATCTTCTTCAAGCTAGTCTGCAAATTGAAGAATGGGAAAGTGTGAGTAGGGATTTTCGCCCTCACTCCCGGTGGAATGGTTCTAGCGACTTCGGCACTGTTTAGGCTTGGGGCCTTAAAGAACATGGGCCTAAGCATGGAGAAAATAGAGTCAACACCCAGACGGGCCGAGAAAAAGAAAGGGATGGATGACTCGATTCCTAAGAAATCCCTAACCCCCTAATGGTTTTGGAAAGTTGGATACATGTGGGGAAGGTGAGAAACGACCCAGTACCCCCACAACACCCAGTTCATTGGAACCGGCCTCCTTTGCAGGTCTTAATATTATAAAATTCTTAAATACAACAATATTATCCATATTACATGCAATAATTAAAGTAAAGCATCATTATATTAAAATCAAAGCAATGTCAAAATAAAGCAAATAAATGGACACCCATCCGAGGATGGAAACATGTCCTTACATTGTCCATGTCTAAAACTAAATAGGACACCCGCCAAAAGGTAGAAATGTGTCCTTTACATTGGTCCAAAAACCTTAAGATAAAATGAATTACATGATGCTCACGACATGAGGTACCTAAAAATATGGAAACATACCTCTTACAATATTTTGAAATCAAAATAAATCAATAAAAGTAAACAACCATTCATCATAAATAAATCATTCATCAAAGACATCAAACATCAATCAAAATATATAATAAACATTTATCCAATTTAAATAAAATAGTAAATATATTAACTTTAGGAGTTCATTCATCAATTAGGGTTTCTAGGGTTTTATGTTTAATAACTAGGGTTTTTCATATACTAGGTTAATTAGTTGAGAAATATTTTAAAGAAATAACATAGCTACTGGATGTTTAAAGATTTAAGATTTTGGATGTTTTTATGAAAATAATGCTACTTTGATTTAAAGAAATAGGTTTGGCTAGGGTTTTAAGCAAACAGATTATTGTTTTGGTTTTTAAAAAGGTGTAATTAGGATTTTAGATTTGAAAAACATGTTTTAAGGCTATTAAAGTTTTAGGGTTTTACGGTTAAGATATTAGAGTTTAATGGTTTGAAATCTTGATTCTATAGATTATGATTTTGAATTTATAATTTGATGCTTTTCTGCAATCAAAGTTGAGTGTGCTTTTAATATTGACTATATCAACTACTTATGCATTTTTGGGTGAAAATCAACTACTTATGTATTTTTGGGTGAAACAAATATAGAAAGCCAAATTTATTGTTGAAAGATTAAAATAACTCACTGAATAAAATTATAACAAAATAGCTACTGTGAAGGTTTGAAAACAAAGTTAATTAAGATTTAGGGTTTGAATAACTTAGGATTTATGAAATTAGATTTGTGTTGAATGATTATATTATTTACTTTAATTAAGATCTTAAGTATTATATGAATTAATTTATGCTACTGCCTAAACTAGATTGAAGGAAGAATTAAATAACTAAGGCAGTGTGATGATGGCTTAAAAGATGAAGATGATTAATGATTTAATAAGCTGAAGTTAGAGCATTTACCTACGTTTGAAGGCTCCACCAAATTGAAAAAATTGAATCAAGCTGTTGTCTACTTCAAATTTGGTTTTGGTTGAGCCAAGCAATCTGGAGACGATTGATTGCCTCCTTTGGTAGTTGTCTCTTGAATTTCTCCTTGCTTGCTAGGGTTTTCTTTTGGCTGAAAGAATTTAAGAGTCTCAAGTTTTGTTCCAAATTTCCTTTTTAAAAGATCCAAGTTCCGTCCTAAAGTCCCCCCTCTAAAGTGTTTTAATGTGGTATTTATAGGAAAAAATCAAAACCTAATTCTAATTGTCTAAGGAAATAAAAACCATTTAGGAAAAGAAATCAAAACCAAATAGAATTCGGTTTCAAAAAAACTGCAATAGAAAAAATTGCGCTGGCAAAAATTACTGCAGGCTATGGGTGGGCCAGCATGAAAATTGCGAGAGCTGGGGCGCGGGCCAGCCAATTCACTTTCGGCGATGAAAATTTTTCATCGTCGATTCTTCCATCGCTGGTTATTTATTTATTTATTTATTTACTTTACTAATATTACCTTTTTTATTTTTATTAAAAATTATAAATAATAAATATTAAAATAAAAATTATTTAATTAAAATGCCACAAAAATTATTTTGGACTATAAAAAATACTGGACCAGACTGAGTAAAAAATTAAGAGTCTACAGTTTGTCCCCTGCTCGAGCGATCTGAGACTACGTCAAAAGAGAGTGAAAAGCAATGTGATTTTTGACTGGGTTTGGAGCCATACTGGACTCCCAAGGTTGGTTTGAGCTCTGGACTAAAAAATAATTTGGATTCTGGACCCGAGCTAGATTTAGGATTTGGGTTCTGGACCCGAGGTAAGTTCTAGACTTAAGGGTAATTTGGGTTATGGACTTGAGCTAAGTACTGGACTTGAGGGTAATTTGTGTTCTGGACTTAAGAGTAATTTGGGTTCTAGACTTAACAGAGATTTGGGTTCTAGACCCGAGCTAAGTTCTGGACTTAAGAGGAAATTTAGGTTTTGGACCTAAGCTAAGTTCTGGACTTAAGGGTAATTTGGGTTCTGGACCCGAGCTAAGTTCTGGACTTAAGGGTAATTTGGGTTCTAGACCAAGTTAAGTTTTGGACTTAATTTGTTATTCCATTCTTTAATAGATTGTGGGTCTTTACCCGCCAAAATGGATCTTCATCCTTGGACCTTGGATCTTCATCCTTGGCATCGGATCTTCACTTTTGAAAATGGATCTTCATCCTTGGAGATCGGGTCTTTACCCTTGTAAATGGATCTTCATCCTTGGAGATTGGGTCTTCACCCTTGAAAATGGATCTTCATCCTTTGTACATCGGGCCTTCACCCTTGAAATTGGATCTTCATCCTTTGTACATCGGGTCTTCACCCTTGAAATTGGATCTTCATCCTTTAAGTTGGATCTTCATCCTTTGCATCGGGTCTTCACCATTGAAAATGGATCTTCATCCTTTGGACTTCGGGTCTTCACCCTATGAAATTGGATTTTCATCCTTGGAATTAAGTCTTCACCTTTGAAAATGGATCTTCATCCTTGGAAATCAGGTCTTCACCCTTGAAAGTGGATCTTCATCCTTTAAGCTGGATCTTCATCCTTGAAATTGGGTCTTCACCCTTTAAAGTGGATCTTCATCCTTGTCATTGGGTCTTCACCCTTGAAAGTGGATCTTCATCCTTTAAGCTGGATCTTCATCCTTAGAAATAGGATCTTCACCCTTAAAAGTGGAACTTCATCCTTTAGATGTCGGGTCTTCACCCTTGGAAATTGGGTCTTCACCCTTAAAAGTGGATCTTCATCCTTAGAGATTTGTCCTATATTGGCTTCAGCTCTTCTAGCTGGACTGATCTTTTGTCTTTTGAGTCTTCATTCTTTTGATAGTTCTAATGTTTCGTTCTTTTTTGTTCTTCCGTTTGCAAAAAAATTCAGCTACTTTTTAGTTGGCCAATTCATATCTTCTCTTTGCCTCCTATGTGGAAAAATATTGAAAGTGAGTCTCAAAATGTTTTGTGCATGCATAAACTCAAAAAATTGAAAGGAGAAACTTTGCCCAGTGTAGGCTCAAACCCATGATTATTTTCTATGCAGCTTTGGTTGATGTTTGTAGATTATCTAGTTCTTTGAACAAGCATGCATTTCTTCTTTCTTTTGCATAATTTTTGGATCTTCCTCAAGCAATAGGCTTTCCATGCCCCTTTGATTCAATATCTTCTTTTGATTCTTTACTTCACAGGGTATTTGCTGTTCACTTTGACAAAGAATAGATAATATAAGACAAGAAAGTGCGATTTGATATGCTCATGTATGCATGATATGCATGAATAATATTTACAATGGTTCCATCGACTCACAGACTAAGGTTATCAACTGAAATGTTCTCATACATTTCTTCCAGATGCCCATTCAGGTCTTGCACTTTAATGGCAGAAGGCTTCACTTTTATGGCTTTTATCTTTGAGATATTGAAAACATGAATAATGGAGGCCCCAAGCAGCAGAGATACATCCATTTCATACTAGGATTCAACACGCCAGTTGATAACTTTTCACATCCTTGCCAATAACTATTTACTTTGCCCAATGTGTCCTTTGAGGTTCGATGATTCGACATACTTCCCTTAACTTGAAGGCTTTGTGTGACAAAAACATTTTTTTTTGAAATCCAAATGTTGGCCTTGCCAAATCAATGTCAATTTACCTCAGGACTTGATTTTCAAATTAACATATCTATAACATGACAACCCTAGTTACCGTACTAAACTTGGGAATCATTTCTATTTAAGCAAGAATTGTTGCACTTCAGATAGGCACATACACATTACTTGGCCAAAGATCTCATTTGAGTTTGAATATTGTCTATCTCATATGCATGCTTATCCAAACTATATCCACTAATAGACTCTACCTACCAAGAGAGATTAACAGGTCTTTGATAGGCTTGAAATGGGGTCTATAAGGGACATGGGTTAAATGAAGGCCATTTGTAAGTTGGAGCCATTGTGACACTATGGGCAAACCCTTACACTACAAATTTCTTGTTTGATCTTTAGACAGTTGGGAGAAATCTTGCTAGACTCCAAATTCCTTCTATCTTCTTGGCATTAATCTGGATCTTAATTAGGACAGCCTTTGCCCTTGCAAAAAGTTTGGTATCCAAATTCATTTCTTTTCTTCTTCTCCCTTTTCTTTCTCTAATTATTTTTCTTACTCTTCCCTTTCTTTGAGCATTTTGTTCTTTTTCCTTGTAGGACTGTCAAGTATAGAACTTTCAAGAACTGGATGGTCTTTCTCCTTTTTCTTTGATTTTGATTGAATCTTTGGTTGGGTTGGACCAATTCAAGTCAAACTGTCCTTATAAACCAAATGGAAGCCTTTTGCTGCTTTAGGTAAAAGAGAACTCAGTTGGCTTTCTGAACCGCCTTTTTAGGTTTTATCTTCTTTTTTTTTCTTTTATCTTTTTTTTTCTTTTGTCCTTTCTTTTTCTTTTCCTTTCTTTTTCTTCTTCTTTTCTTTTCTTTTTTTGGTTCTAGCTCTAAAAGAGTTGTCTTGTTTGTACCAACTTGGGTTTCTAATAATGGATGAGTGGAGTGACATAAATCTCCTTTAACAGGGATAAATCATTTGTTACTTTGATGTTATCTTGATAGATTGGAGACATTAGGTGAACTTCAACTACCCTTATGGTCTTGAGAATATCAACTATCCTTATGATCTTGACAATTCATTCATTTCTTTGATCTTCTTGCCTCTTTACCTTAGTGATTATAAGACTTGTCAAAAGTATCACAACAGCTCAGAATAGGTTATTGGGGTTATATGCCAATGAAAAGAAAGCTAAAATTTTATGAAGGCTCAAAGGGACAACTAGGGATTGATATTTAATTGGGTGGATACTAGTTGTTGGCTCGTTAAATAATGCCTAGATCATCTCTCTCTTAAATAAGCAGAGTTCAATTTCACCTCAATAATTTGTCAAAGCATGTTCTAAGACTGACTATGACCTAGACAAAGGTAATTATGCAGGAGCCCTCTCTAAGTAAGCATACACAACTCAATGCTATAGAATAATTCTCTCATCTAGTAAAGTCATTCAAATCATGATGCATAGATACGCTAATTTATAAATATTAAGTTAAATTCCTCATTGGTTAAGCACCAAAATGAATAAAGATCAACAAAAATTTTGATAAAAGTAATTTATTCAAACAAATTTAAATTTGAAAAACATGATTGTTCCAATTAAATATTAAATAAAGTAAAATTGAAAAGCAACATTCAATCTAAGGAAAGTTTGTTGAGTTAAGCTTCTTTTCCTTTCATATCTTCAATATTTTCATCTTGAAAGGATGATAAAACAAAATCTTCTTCTAATCCTTTTCTTACCATGAAGGTTGCTGGTGGTGGAACTCTTCCAAATTTAGGCAAAGGATTATTCTTGGTATTAGGCTTGTCCACTGTCGATTAGATCTTGGATCTCATGCTTCAATTGGGTACATCTATCGGTCTCATGTCCTTGAGTCTAATGAAACTCACAAAAGGCTTTAGTATCAAATTTTGGAGGTAAAGGATTCGGCAAAGGTCGAGGGGCCAATGGCTGTAATAGTCCCTTCATTTTTAGCTTGTTAAAGACCCAAGACAAAAGCTTCCCCATATTTGAAAACTACCTTCTATTTTCTTGACCAGTTGTATTAACATCAACTTCTTTTTGCGTGCTTTGATTTCTAGACTGGTAGTTCCCTTTCTCATTCCTTCTTATTGAAAAGCGATTCTTCTCCCTTTCCCATTCTTCAATTTGCAGACCAACTTGAAGAAGATCTTTGAAATCATGGATGAGTGTATGAGACATCCTTTCACGAAGACTAGGCAACACCCCTCTCACAATCATCCTTATTTGGTTAGATTCATCGGGCCTCTTCTTGAGCAAAGCAACCTTATTTCTCCATCTTTTCATATAGTCCAAAAATTCTCATTTGGCCTTTGTCTAACGGACTCAACTTCCATTAAGGTAACTTCCATCTCAACATTATATCCATATTGTTGGATGAAGGCCTTGTATAGCAAATCCCAATTTTTTTGTGTGCCATCATCTAAGGTATTGAACCAATTTTGGATAACAGGGTCCAATGAGAGCATGAAGTACCTTAGAGTTTGAGCCTTAGTAGCTCGGACAGACTGCATAGCAGTGATATACTGCTTTACATGGAGGTGAGGATTTCCGGCTCCATCAAACTTTGCAAAGGATGGCATCTTGAACTTATATGGAACTTCTTCGTCTAGCTCAAATAATTTGTCAACTTTGGACATTTCTTCGGTTTTCATCTTCTTCTCAAATTTCTTTTTCAAATCCGCAATCATCTTTTCAACTCAAAAGTTTCAGTTTTCTCCATAGCTAATCTTTCAACAATCTTCAATTCTTTCTTCTTGTCTTGAGGATCTTGGAAGTATTGAGCCCAATCGTCATCATCATCAATGATCACCTTATCGTCATTAAAAACCACTTCGCCAACTTTAGCCTTCCCGTTGTCCTTTGGCTTTTTAGTGCTAGCAGATGATTCAACATTGTTTCCTAAAATTGCAGCCAATTGATTCTTCATGGTCTCAACCAAGGCCTCTTTTATTTCTTCCATCTTGGCATTAAGGGCATCATCCACCATTCTTTGAATTTGTTCGGGCTCCATTGCTTTTGGTGAAAAAGAGATTGAGTCGTTGCTAGATTCTTCATCTTCGGCGTAGGTCGGATTGTTGTAAGCTTTTGAACTATCGTAATCCAGGGCTATGAGCCAGAAAGGATTAATGATATGAGATGTAAATGTATGCATGTATGCACAAACAATAAACAAACAAGGATAAATAGGATGTTCCTTCTAACCTTATAACATGCACACATGAATGGCAAGTCTCTTTTTCTAGGTAATATGGTTAACAAAATACCAACATGGAGTATCTTGTTTTTGAAAAATTCTCTCGGACGTTTCAACCAATAGTTATATTTTCAAAAATAAAAATAAGTCCATGATAATTCCCATTAATTAGGTTTTAATCCATTCAACCAACTAAAGTATCTTTTATACTATATTGAATTAAAACTAAATTAAGAGGTTTATTATAAATAGATTTCTCACTTGAAAAAGTAACTAATTATTCATGCCAAAAACAAGCCCATGATTAATAACTCTTAGTATAAACTAGGCTCACAATTGATTTTTGGTATTTCATAATTGACCTAAATATTTGTGAGCTCTTTTAAAGGTTGAAAATAATTTTATTTCTAAGCCCATTGTAAAAAGATTTTAGAAAAAATGGGTTTAGTATTTGGGTCATGAGCAAAAGTTTTATGTCCAAAGACCATCTTGAAAAGTTTTGAAAATAGCTTTGGTCTTTTGGACTTTAAAGAACTATTTATTTGAGCTCACAATGTAATTAGGTCATATTAGAAAAAGAACAAACCAAATAAGCCATGATTTAAGCCAAGACAAATTAACCATAGTCAAACAACAAGCATTTGGGGTAAATCCTAAGGAAAGTAACTAGGCCAATTACATGAGCTTTAGTCTTTGGGTTGAAAGGCTTAGGTTCCCATAGCAAGTATATACCAAAAGGTACAAGGCAATCAGTGATTATGCCATGCTTATTCTCCATACCTTGAGTGAAAGCATGGTATCCCTTACATAACACAACACGGGTAACAAGGGTGTCCTAACTCACGCACACGATACAATCTAATATGATGCAATGGATAATATCATGATAAGAAAGAATAGAATAATATAAAGGCTAATGGAATCAACTTCTCTTATCCCCAGTGGAGTCGCCATTGTGAGAGGGGATTTTCGCCCCCACTCCCGGTGGAATGGTTCTTGCGACTTCGGCATTATTTAGGCTTGGGGCCTTAGAGAACACGGGCCTAAGCCTAGAGAAAATGGAGTCGCCACCCTGATGGGCCAGGAAAAAGAAAGGGATGGATGACTCGATTTCTAAGGAATCCCTAATTCCTTAATGGGTTTAGAAAGTTGGGTACGTGTGGGGAAGGTGAGAAACAGCCCAGCACCCCCACAATGCTCGGTTCATTGGAACCGGCCTCCTTTGCAGGTCTTAATATTATAAAATTCTTAAGTACAATAATATTATCCACATTACATGCAATAATTAAAATAAAGCATCATTATATTAAAATCAAAGCAATGTCCAAATAAAATAAATAAATAGACACCCATTCGAGGATGGAAACATGTCCTTACATTGTCTATGTCTAAAACTAAATAGGACACCCACCGAAAGGTGGAAATGTATCCTTTACATTGGTCCAAAAAATCTTAACATACAATGAATTACATGATGCTCACGACATGAGGTACCCAAAAATATGGAAACATACCTCTTACAATATTTTGAAATAAAAAAAATCAATAAAAGTAAATAACCATTCATCATAAATAAATCATTCATCAAAGACATCAAACATCAATCAAAATATATAATAAACATTTATCCAATTTAATTAAAATAGTAAATATATTAACTTTAGGGGTTCATGCATCAATTAGGGTTTATAGGGTATTATGTTTAATAACTAGGGTTTTGCATATACTAGTTTAATTAGTTGAGAAATATTTTAAAGAAATAACATAGCTACTGGATGTTTAAAGATTTAGGGTTTTAGATGTTTTTATGAAAATAATGCTACTGTGATTTAAAGAAATAGGTTTGATTAGGGTTTTAAGCAAACAGATTGTTGTTTTGGTTTTTTAAAAAAGGTGTAATTAGGATTTCAGATTTGAAAAACATGTTTTAAGGCTATTAAAGTTTTAGGGTTTTACTGTTAAGATATTTGGGTTTTATGGTTTGAAATCTTGATTCTATAGATTATGATTTTGAATTTATAATTTGATGCTTTTCTGCAATCAAAGTTGAGTGTGATTTTAATATTGACTATATCAACTACTTATGTATTTTTGGGTGAAACAAATATAGAAAGCCAAATTTATTGTTGAAAGATTAAAATAACTCATTGAATAAAATTATAACAAAATAGCTAATGTGAAGGTTTAAAAATAAAGTTAATTAAGATTTAGGGTTTGAATAACTTAGGGTTTATGAAATTAGATTTGTGTTGAATGATTATATTATTTACTTTAATTAAGATCTTAAGTATTGTATGAATTAATTTATGCTACTTCCTAAACTAGATTGAAATAAGAATTAAATAACTAAGGCAGTGTGATGATGGCTTAAAAGATGAAGATGATTAATGATTTAATAAGCTGAAGTTAGAGCAATTTACCTATGTTTGAAGACTCCACCAAATAGAAGAAATTGAACCAAGCTGTTGCCTGCTTCAGATTTGGTTTAGGTTGTGCCAAGCAATCTGGAGACGATTGATTGCCTCCTTTGGTTGCTATCTCTTGAATTTCTCCTTGCTTGCTAGGGTTTTCTTTTGGCCGAAAGAATTTAAGAGTCCTAAGTTTGGTTCCAAATTTCCTTTTTAAAAGATCCAAGTTTTGTCCTAAAGCCCCCCTTCTAAAGTGTTTTAATGTGGTATTTATAGGAAAAAATCAAAACCTAATTCTAATTGTCTAAGGAAAAAAACCATTTAGGAAAAGAAATCAAAACTAAATAGAATTCGATTTCGGAAAAAACTGCGCTAGAAAGAATTGCGCTGATGAAAATTGCCACGGGCTATAGGTGGGCCAGCATGAAAATTGCGAGAGCTGGGGCACGGGCCAGCCAATTCACTTTCAGCTACGAAAATTTTTCGTTGCTGATTCTTTCGTTGCCTATTTTTTATTTATTTATTTTTTTACTTTACTAATATTAACTTTTTTATTTTTATTAAAAATTATAAATAATAACTATTAAAATAAATATTATTTAATTAAAATACCAAAAAAAGTATTTTGGAGTATAAAAATATTAGACCAGACTGGGTCAAAAATTAAGGGTCTACAAAAAGGGAGAAGAACCACTTTTCAGTAAGAAGGAATGAGAAAGGGAACTACCAGTCAGGCAGTCAAAGCGAGCAAAAGGAAGTTGATTTGAATGCGACTGGTCAAGAAAATAAAAGATAGTTCTCAGAGTTGAGGAAACGTCTATCTTGGGTTTTCAACAAGCTACAAAGGAGGGACTATTACAACCATTGGCCCCTCGACCTTTGCCAAATCCTTTACCCCTAAAATTTGATACTAAGGCTTTTTGTCAATTTCATTAGACTCGAGGACATGGGACCGATAAATGTACCCGATTGAAACATGAGGTCCAAGATCTAATCGATAGTGGAAAGTTACCTGAGCCTGATAAGCCTAATACCAAGAGCACTCCTTTGCCTAAATTTGGAAGAGTACCTCTACCAGCAACCTTCATGGTGGGAACGTGATTGGAGGAAGATTTTGTCTTATCCTCTTTTCAAGATGGGAGTATTGAAGATGTGGAATAATGAGAAATATTATTCAACAAACTTCCCTTAGCTTGGAGTATTACTCTTTTTATTTTGCTTTCTTTAGCACTTATTTGGAACAATTATGTTTTTAAAATTATGTTTGTTTGAATAAATTATTTTCATCAAATTTTTCATGGTCTTTGCTCATTTTGGTGCTCAACCAATGATGAGTCTAGCTTGATAATCATAAATTAATATATCTATGCTTCATGATTTGAATGACTTTACTAGGTTAGGGAATTACTCTATAGCATTGAGTTATGTATGCTTACTTACAGAGGGCTCCTACATAATTACCTTTGTCTAATTCCTAGTCAGTCTTAGAACATGCTTTGACAAACTTTCGAGGCAAAATTGAACTCTTCTTATTTAAGGGAGAGATGATCTAGGTATTGTTTGACGAGCCAACAACTAGTATCCACCCAATTAACTATCAATCCCTAGTTGTCCCTTTGAGCCTTCATAAAATTTTAGCTTTCTTTTCATCGGCTTACAAACCCCAACAACCTACTCTGAGCTATTATTACACTTTTGGCAAGTCTTATGATCACTAAGGCGAAGAGGCAAGAAGATCAAAGAATGGAATGCATAGCCAAAACCATAAGGATAGTTGATGTTCTCAAGAGCATAAGAGTAGTTGAAGTTCACCTAATATCTCCAATCTATCAAGATAACATTAGAGTAACAAATGATTTATCCCTATTAAAGAAGATTTATTCCACTCCACTCATCCATTATTAGAAACACAAGTTGATACAAACAAGACAACTCTTTTAGAGCTAGAACCTAAAAAGAAAAAGAAAAAGAAAGAAAAGAAAAAAGGAAAAAAAAGACAAAAAAAGAGAAAAGAAAATAAAACCCAAAACGTTCCAGAAAGCCAACCGAGTTCTCTTTTACCTAAAATAGAAAAAGACTTCCATTTGATTTATAAGGACAGTTTGACTTGGATTGGTCCAACCCAAACAAAGATTCAATCAAAATTGGAGAAAAAGGAGAAAGGTCATCTAGTTTTTGAAAGTTCTGTATTTAAGAATCCTATAGAGAAGAAGGACAAAATGATAAAATGCTCAAAGAAAGGGAAGAGTAAGAAAAATAAAGAGAAAGAAAAGGGAAAAGAAGAAAAGAAATGAATTTGGGTACCAAACTTTTTGCAAGGGCAAAGACTGTCCCAATCAAGATTTAGATTAATGCCAAAAAGATGGGAGAACACTCAAAGCTCTATCTTTTTCATGCTCCCAACTGTCTAAAGTTCCAACAAGAAGTTTGTAGTGTGAAGGTTTGTCCATTTTGTCACATCAGCTCCAATCTCAAAATGGCTTTCATTTAACCCGTATCCCTTATAGGCCCCATTTCAAGCCTATCAAAGTCCTGTTGATTTCTCTTGGTAGGTAGATTCTATTAGTAGAGATAGTTTAGATAAGCATGCATATGAGATAGACAATATTCAAACTCAATGAGACCTTTGACCAAGTAATGTGTTTGTGCTAATCTGAAGTGCAATAGTTCTTACTCAAATAGAAATGATTCCCGAGTTTAGTACGGTAACTAGGGTTGTCATGTTATAGACATGTTAATTCTAAAAATCGAGTCCTGAGGTACAATGACATTGATTTGAAAAAGTCAACATTTGATTTAAAAAAAAAAAACTATTTTCTTGTTATAAAAACCTTTAAGTTAAGGGAAATATGTTGAGCAATCGAACCTCAAAAGACACATTGGGCAAAATAACAGATTATTTGCAAGGTTGTGAAGAAGTTACCAATTGGCATGTTGAACCTTAATGGATGTATCTCTACTGCTTGGGGTCTCCACCAGTCATGTCCTCGACATCTTGAAGATAAAAGCCATAAATGCAAAGCCTTTTGTCATTCCAATATAAGACCTGAATAGGCATCTGGAAGGAGTCAATGAGAACACTTCTGTTGATCACCTCAGTCTGTGAGTCGATGAAATCACTGTAAATATTATTCATGCATATCATGCATATATGAGCATATCACATTGCATTTTCTTGTATTGTATTGTCTATTCTTTATAAAAGTGAACAGTGAACACCCTGTGAAGTAAAGAATCAAAAGAAGATACAAAATCAGGGGGCATGGAAGGCCCATTGCTTAAGGAAGCTCTAGCCATTTTGCAAAAGAAAGAAGAGATGCATGCTTATGCGAAGAACTAGACAACACAAACATCAATCAGAGCCTGCATGAGAAAAATCATTGGGGGCAAGGAGAAGATATAAGGGGCCAGCAAAAAAATGGCTGAATTTTTTTAAAAAAGTGCAAAGGAATGGAACACTAAACTATCAAAAGAATGAAGATGCAAACTCAAAATATCAGTCCAGCTAGAAGAGCTGAAGCCAATATAGGACAAACGTCCAAAGGATGAAGATCCAGTTTAAAGGGTGAAGACCTAATTCCAAGGATGAAGATCTAGCTTAAAGGATAAAGATCCAATTTCAAGGGTGAAGACCCGATGTCCAAAGGATGAAGATCCAGTTTAAAGGGTGAAGACCCAATTCCAAGGATGAAGATCCAGGTTAAAGGATAAAGATCCAATTTCAAGGGTGAAGACTCGACGTCTAGAGGATGAAGATCCAGTTTAAAGGGTGAAGACCCTGCCAAGGATGAAGATCTAGCTTAAAGGATGAAGATCCAATTTCAATGGTGAAGACCCAATTTCCAAGGATGAAGATTCGTTTTAAAGGATGAAGACCCTGCCAAGGATGAAGGTCCAGCTTAAAGGATGAAGATCCAATTTCAAGGGTGAAGACTAGATTTCCAAGGATGAAGATCCGTTTTCAAGGGTGAAGACCCAATGCCAAGGATAAAGATCTACTTTCAAGGGTGAAGACCCGATCTCCAAGGATGAAGATCCATTTTCAAGGGTGAAGACCTGATGCCAAGGATGAAGATCCAAGGTCCAAGGATGAAGATCCATTTTGAGGGTGAAGATCCACAATCCATTAAAGAATGGAACAACTAGAATTCTCAACTGATAAAAGGTCAGTCAAATCTAATTCAGCCTTGGGTGTAAGTACCCAAATCAAATTCAGCCTCGGGTCTAAGTATCCAAATAAAATCCAGTCTCAGGTCCAAGTACCCAATCTCGTGGTCCAAGTATCCAATTTAGCCTCCGGTCCAAGTACCTAATCTCGGATCCAAGTACCCAATTTAGCCTCGGGTTCAAGTACCCAATTTAGCCTCGGGTCTTAGTATCCAATCTCAGATTTAAGTACCTAATTCAGTCTCGGGTCCAAGTATCCAATCTTGGATCCAAGTACCCAAATCAAATTTAATCTCAGGTTCAAGTACCCAATCTCGAGTCCAAGTACCCAGTCTCGGGTCTAAGTACCCAATCCCAATTCAATCTTGGGTCCAAGTACCCAATTCAGACTCGGGTCCAAGTATTTAGTCTCGAATCCAATTACCCAAATCCAATTTAGTCTCTGGTTCAAGTACCCAAATCAAATTCTGTCTCGGGTCCAAATACCCAAATCAAATTTAGTCTCGGGTCTAAGTACACAGTCTAGAATCCAAGCACCCAAATTCAATTCAGTCTCGGGTCCAAGCACCCAAATTCAATTTAGTCTCGGGTCCAAATACCCAGTCTTAGGTCTATGTACCTAAATCTTACTCCAACCTCGGGTCGAGAACCCATCCTCATCCAAAATTTGCTCGAAGTCATGTTGCTTTTCACTCTCTTCAACCAAGTCTCAGATCGTTCAAGTAGGGGGCAAACTAATGGCCTTAAATTTGGACAGGTTTAAATTTAAAAGGTTTATGTTGGTCCATTATGAATTTAGATTTCTTAAACCTAATTTTAGAATTAAATTGGAGGTTATATCAAAATTGCAAAAATATTGGCTGAAAGTTTAATTATTTTGGATCGATTTAAGTCGAAATTAATGGCTTTGGTTGAGTTGGTTCTCCCAAATCGATATTTCAAGCTCAAATCGATATTGGCAGTACCCATATTGATTTGAGCTTGACAAATCAATATGGGAATTGCCTCATATCGATTTGGCTAGCCCAAAATGATATGAGGCAATTTCATATTGATTTGGTTGGCCAAATCAATATGGAATCTGCCTTATATCGATTTGGACAACCCAAATCGATATGAGGTGCACTCCATGTTGATTTTGACCTTTAATCCGAGTCCTAAACACAATTGTATCGGTCATTTGACTTCCTAATTAACTTATGAGAGTCGAATTAGGTTTAGGGTCAAGGTAAGTTTTCCTATAAATATGTGATTAACATAAATAAAAAGAGAGGAACAGATCGAAAGGCAACTGGAGTTAATAGATTGGCAGTAAAAGAGAGAGAGAGCAATATCAAAAATCAAGGGAGCAAATGGGATTAATTAATAAACTGGCAGTAAAGGAAACCGAGGATAAGAGTCTTATGAAACCCTAATCATCAAGAAGCAATTGAGTAAACAGTAACAATATAACAATTGCCTCAAGCAGTTGTTTCCCCCCACCAATAACAAGAGTTGATTCAGGCTGTAATAAACATCAGATTTGAAACGCATTGAAAATTAGAGGGGCCTACGACACAGGTACATCTTCATTAATTCATTTAGCTTAAATTTTCATTCCTCTTATTTTGTTAATTGAGCATACTGTTATTATTACTTCAAACATAACTTTGGGAATTTCATTCAATAGGTCTTACCTTCAGTATTCAATTTGTTCCAAATTTTAAATCATAGAATCTAATCTTAATTAAATAATTCAAGTTCATGATTTAAAATCTAATCTCAATCAAATTTTCCAAAAACATAAGTTAATTTTCCTAACAAAAAAAAAAAAAACTTGTAACTCTAATGTTGCTTTCTAAAACCATATAACCCTAGTTTGACAACCAAAACCCTAGCCTTTATTTAAACTCCTAAAATTATTTTTCAAAAACCTAATATGTAGATCATAACCTAAAATACAATTTAGTTAAACCCTAATTCTATTTAATCTTATTTTCATAAACCCTAATTTAAGATGTAAACCTAAATTTATATATTTATTGTTTTATTTAATTTTAGATTTGATTATGTAGTTTATTATATGTTTTGATGATTGATTTATTTAATTTTGATGTTTGGTTTATTTAATTTATCATGGATGAATATTTTTTCAATTATTATTTGCTATTAAAATTGTAAGAAGTATGCTTCCATGATTGGGTACCTCATTAATTAATTTTTATGCAATTTAAATTATTTTTTATATTTTGGGATTAGTGTAAAGGACATGTTTCCACCTTTCGGTGGATGTCCTATTTAGTTTTAGACATTGGACAATGTAAGGACATGTTTCCATCCTCAGATGAGTGTCCATTTATTTAATTTATTTGAACATTGCTTTGATTTTAATATAATGATGCTTTATTTTAATTATTGCATGTAGTATGGAAAATATCATTATATTTAAGAATTCTATAATATTAAGACCTGAAAAGGAGGTCGATTCTAATGAACCAGGCATTGTGGGGGTGCTGAGTCATTTCTCACCTTCCCTACACGTACCCAACTTTCCAAACCCATTAAGGGATTGGAGATTCCTTAAGAATTGAGTCATCTACCCCTTTCTTTTTCTCGGTCCGTCTGGGTGGCGACTCCATTTTCTTTGGGCTTAGGCCTAAGGTCCTGAGCTTAACAATGCCGAAGTCGTAAGAACCATTGTAACAGGAGTGGGGCAAAAATCCCCGCTCATAGGGTTGCTAGTTTTGGCTCTTGCCCTTGACATATCCAAGTAAATGAAGCATTTTTTGATTCCAACTCAACAAACCTCTCTTAGCTTATTTGGTTATTTGTTTTATTTTCTATCTTTGATATTTTCTGGAATAATTATAATTTTCAAATTAAGATTGTTTGAATAAATCACTTTCATTCAATTTTTGATGGTCTCTGTTCATTTTTGTATTCATGAATTAGTGTATCTATGCATCATGATCCGAATGACTTTACTAGGTGAGGAAATTATTCTATAGTATTGAGCTTTGTATGCTTACTTAGAGAAGGCTCCTACATAATTATCTTTGTCTAGATTCTAGTTAATTTTAGAACATGCTTTGACAAATTTTCGAGGCAAAATTGAATTTTGCTTATTTAAGGGAGAGATGATCTAGGCATTATTTGGTAAGCCAACAACTAGTATCCACCCTGTTAATATCTATCCCTAGTTTATCCCTTTGAACCTTCTTTGATATTTTAGCTTGCTCTTTATTGGCTTGTCTCGATAACCTACCCTTAGCTCTTGCAACTCTTATGATAAGTCTAATGATCACTAAGTTGAAGAGACAAGAAGATCAAAGAAAGGAATGCATAATTAAGACCATAAGAATAGTTGAAGTTCTCAAGACCATAAGAATAGTTGAAGTTTACCTGATACTAGACCTAATATCTCCGATCTATTAAAATGACATTATGGCAATAAATAATTTATGTTTGTCGAAGTAAACTCACTCATCTATAGTCAGAAACATTGAATGGTGTAGACAAGAAAACTCTCTTAGAGTTAGGACTTAAAAAGAACCCAAAAAGGCAGTTTCGAAAGCCGATTGAGTTTTCTTTTATCTAAAGCAAGTAGAAGACTTCCACTTAGTTTACGAGGACAAATTGACTTGAGTTGGTCCAACCCAATCAAAGACTCTAATACATAGGGGAAATACCAACTTTCATTTTATCCAACATAGCTCCAAGTCTGCAATCTTGAAAGTCTTAGAATCAATATTGTAAAAGGGAAAAGGACAAATAGAAAGAATAAGAAAAGAGGGTCTAAAAATCAAGATAGTATTGATTGGATCCAGATTTCTGTTAAGAAGATTGAAGGACATTAGAGCGTTGCATTTTCATAAAGTCAGAAGATAAAAGTGATGCCCAGAAGGTGAGAATGGAACCTCCAACAGTAGACAATTCTATCAAAAAGATTGTAGTGTGAAGGTTGGTCAACAGTGTCACATTAGCTCTAGCTCAAAGATGGCCTTCATTTAACCCTTATTCCTTATAGACCCCATTTTAAGCCTATTAAAGACCTGTTGATCTCTCTTGATAGGTAGAGTCTATCAGTGGAGATAGTTTGAATAAGCATGCATATGAGATAGATAATATTTAAACTCAATGAGACCTTTGGCCAAGTAATGTGTTTGTGCCTATCTGAAGTGTAACAGTTCTTACTCAAATGGAAATAATTCCCGAGTTTAGTATGGTAACTAGGGTTTTCATGTTATAGTTAATTTGAAAAGTCAAGTCCTGAGGTATAATAACACTGATTTGACAAAGCCAAAATATGATTAAAAAATATTTTAAAAAACTATTTTCTTATCACATAAACCTTCAAGTTAAGGGAAGTATATTGAACTGTCGAATCTTGAAGGACACATTGGGTAAAATAAATAATTAATGGTAAGGTTATGAAGAAGCTACCAACTGATGTGCTGAATCATAGTTTGAAATGAGTTGTATCTCTGACTATGCTGCTTGGGTCCTACTACTCATGATTTCATCTTAGAAGATAAAAGCCATAGATGTGAAGGCTTCTACTATTCTAATGCAAGACCTTAACAAATGATTTGGCTTATCACCTCGGTCTGTGAGTCAATGGAACTACTGTAAGTATTATTCATGCATATCATGCATACATGAGCATATCACACTACATTTCTTGTCTTGCGTTGCCTATTCTTTGTCAAAATGAACAACAGATACTCTATGAAGCAAATAATGAGAAGCAGACATAGCATTAGGGGGCATGAAAGGCCCATCGCTTGAGGAAGATCTAGTTATTTTACAAAAATGGAGATACATGCTCGTACAGGGAACCAAACAATACACAAACATCAATTAAAGCCTGCATGGGAAAAAATTATTGGTTTGAGCCTATATAGGGGGCAAAGTTTCTCCTTTCAATTTTTTGAGTTTATGCGTTTATAAAATATTTTCATACTCACTTTCAATATTTTGCCACACAGGGCGCAAAGAAAGGATATAAGGGCAAGCTAAAAATAGCTGAATTTTTTGCAAAAGGAAGAACAAAAAGAACAAAACAAGAAGAAAGTAAGAACCCCAAAAGAATGAAGATGCAAAAGACAAAAGATCAGTCCAGCTAGAAGAGCTGAAGCCAATATAGGACAAATGTCCAAGGATAAAGATTTATTTTTGAAGGGTAAAGACCCAATCTCCAAAGGATAAAGATCCATTTTTGAAGGATAAAGACCCAATCTCCAAAGGATAAAGATCCATTTTTGAAGGGTAAAGACCCAATCTTCAAAGCATGAAGATCCATTTTTGATGGATAAAGACCCAATCTCCAAATGATAAAGATCCATTTTCGAAGGATAAAGACCCACAATCCATTAAAGAATGGAACAACTGGTTAGAAGAAAGCTAAAATTCTCAATTGATAGAAGGTCAGTCAAATCCAGTTTCGGGTCCAAGTACCCAAATCAAATCCAGTTTCGGATCAAAGTTCCCAAATCAAATCCATTTTTGGGTCCAAGTACCCAAATCAAGTCTAGTTTTGGGTCAAAGTACCTAAATCAAATCCAGTTTCGGGTCCAAGTACCTAAATCAAGTCCAATTTCTAGTAAAAGTACCAAAATCAAATCTAGTTTCGGGTCCACGTACCCAAATCAAATCCAGTTTCGGGTCCAAGTACTAAAATCAAATCTAGTTTTAGGTCCAAGTACCCAAATCAAATCTAGTTTCGGGTCCAAGTACCTAAATCATTTTTGAGTCAAGAATCCAAACCAAATCAGGTCAAGAATTCAAATTATTTTTGAGTCCAAAACTCGATCTGGGTCCAGAACCAAAGCCAACTCGGATCTAGAACTCAAATTTTTTTTTTTTAAGTTCAGAACCCAAACCAACTAGGGTCTAGAACTAAAATTTTTTTTGAGTCCAAAATTCAATCCAGGTCCAAAACCCAAACCAACTTTGGGTCTAGAACCCAAATCTTTTTTGAGTCCAAAACTCAATCCATCGTCAGGTCCAGAATCCATTCTTGTTCTAAATTTGTTCAAAAGTCATGTTGCTTTTCACTCTCTTCTACTAAAGTCTCAGATCGCTCAAGCGGGGTGCAAACTGCAGACCCTTAAATTTGGACCGATTTAAATTTAAAAAGCTTATCTTGGTCCACTATAATTTTAAAGTTCTTAAACCTAATTTTAAAATTAGAATTCAACTGGTCTGATTTTATAAATTTCATATTAAAATTACCAAAAAATGTCAGTGCTAAAAAATTATTTATTTTTCTAATCGGTTTGAGTTGAGTTGGTTCAAATCAATGTTAGTCTTAGCTGATATAAATTTGGACCTTCCAAATCGATATGAGGCTAGCCATATCGATTTGTGAGAGCCAAATCGATATGGGCATTGCCTCATATCGATTTGGGCATGCCAAATTGATATGGGCATTGCCTCATATCGATTTGGGCATGCCAAATTGATATGGGCTATCTCATATCGATTTGGATGGCCAAATCGATATGAGCTTTGGTCAGCCCAAATCGAAATGAGGAAGGCCTCATGTCGATTTTTGACTTCTAATTTGACTAAACTGAGTCCTAAAAGTATTTTTACCTCGTAATGTTATTTTCTAATCACGTAGTAATTTGTTTACAACTCGGATTAATCAATTTAGATTTAAGAGGGAAGTGCTTATTTCTATCTATAAATATAGTAATCAAGACAAAGAAAAGGGGAACCATCAACAATTATCAAGCACTAATTAGTAATTAAGAGCCAATTTTATAAACACCAAAACACAAAGACAAAAAAAGAGAGGAGACAGTAGCCAAAATACTGAGTGATCCTTGGATCATCAAAGTACTAACTAAGATGTAACACCCTTATACCCTATATACGTACAAAACATATTTCTAGCATATGTAAAATATGCATATACGGTACAAAAATGTCACAGACGGATTTACTAATTTTTTTTTACATTTCCAATTTAAAATTTCAAATTCTAAATATATAAAAATTAAATAGAATATAAATATTATTTACTTGTGATAAGAACCCAAAATAAATAATATATATAAAAATCTCTGGGAAAAATTTGCCAGAGTTTTGTTTGTATTTTGGATATCCCAAAATTTAGCAATTACTCAACCTGCAAAAAAGAAAACACTCCCAATAATTTCCAATCACCCTCTCAACCATACTTCTCAATTTCACCAATTTTCTCAAATATTTATACATATAGATATATATAATTTAAAACACACTTACTCTCCCATTTCAAATACATTGACCCAAACATTCTTTATAATATACAATACGTAAAATTCAATACATAATATATTATGCATAAAACTCAAAATGTACAATAACATAAAAATATATACATGTTGCTGGCAGTGTTTCTGATATCAATAGCAACTCTACAAGCTCAACTACAAGTCTAGACCCGACCTGGTCTAGAAGAACTCTCTGGCTCAACTGGGTCTACCCTGTCACCTGTGCGATGGAAACAATCGCGCTAAGCCGAAGCCTAGTGGTACAAACTTTGTAAAAATCATAGGCATGCTGCCAAACCCAGAACTCTGAAAATTCAATAACATACTAGGCACAAAATTTATTCATATTTCTCATTATTAATCTCTTTCTCATTTTTACATATTCAATCTAGGCACATTGCTTTATTTTCACATTTTTTTTCTCACTTTTCTCATTTTTCACATCTTTCTCATTTTTCTCACTTTTCTCATTTTTATCAATATCAATTCATTTCATTATTACACATATCTCATTTTTGCATTCACAACACATTACCCAATTATTTTGGGTTTTTCACATAATATTCATATTTCACATGTTCCTCAAATTAGCCATTATCAATGGCTTTTCACAATGCATTTAACACATATATGACATTACAAATGTCATAGCATATTATTCATACACAATCAATGAACAAAGTAGCTTAACACATTTTTCAACCAAAATGTGTTAAGTCTAAATGTTATGCAAATATAAACATTATATTCAAAGTTTGTACATACCTCCACTAGCAACCCAAAGCAAGCTAAAAACAACCTTCAATCCAATCTTTCTAACTTGCCCTTCACCACTTGGATGAAGCAAATCAATCTCCCTCAATGCCTAAACTAAATGTGATAGCAAATAATCATTTAGTATCACATTTAATGGCATTTCCAACAATAAATCATAATTACACATCACTCCTACAAATTTCTAAAAATTTACCCTTTCCTTACTTCAACATTAGAATTCCATTCTACTACAATTAAATTAGTGTTTTAAGTTTATTTATATTATTAAAAATATATTTTAATACATTTAAATCATTTACATTATAAAAATACACTCTTATATACAAAATCTCAAAAATGGCATAACCTTCCCCCATTGAAGGTTTTCCATTCCAACACAATCCATTACTCATTCCAAGCTTATATTCATCACTTTTAACACTAAACAACATGCTTAAACAAATAAAATCACACAATTCAACTACTTTGGAAAATCACTTTTCCAAAACCCTAAATCTCTACTTCCATTCTCAAACTCCAACCCAACACCACCAAATCCAATATTTGACTTTAAAATACTTGTTTATGAATCAAAACAACTCATTTGGAATCAATTTGCACAATTAAAATTCATGTTTTCAAAACCCCAAAAATCCATAACCCTAAATTCTCTCTCTTCACCATTCTTTAACCAAACTCCATCATCTCTTCAATCTAACCTTAGAATCATTGTTAACTACCCAAAATAACATCATACACAACAATTCCAACAATTAAAAATACTACATAAAAATCCAAACTCTCACATAATCTAAATTTCTAAGGAATTCAAAGAAAAGAGATGGAAACTTACTAATTTTGGTGGAAATCACCAAAAATCCACTTGAAACTTGTTAATTCCTTCAATTTATGGAGTATGGAAGAAGCAAAATCCTTGGTCTTCAAACATCCGTGGAAGCCACGTTCTTGACAAGAAGAAGAAGAAGAAGAAGAAGATTTTTAGTATTCTTTCCTTTTCATCTTTTTTTTTAACCACATATATATATATATTAAAATAATTTAATATTTAATTATTTAATTATTTTTTTAATAAATTAAAAGTCATAATTTTCCTCTTCCATTCAAAATTAATTTGTTTTTGAATTATTTCATTAATTTTGAATTTATAAGATTTAATTACCAAAATACCCTTTTCTTTTAAAAAGTGTTGACTTTTATATATGTTATGTATATTTTGCATATATATCATATATATATATATATATTCCACTTTTTCATTTAAAATCCCTTCATTTTTCATTTAAAACTATTAATTTAATTTATCCTTTTTAAATTATAATTTATTTTATCAAATTTTCCAAAAATTAGAAATTTTCAAAAATTTTTGGGTGTTATAATTCTCTCTCCCTAAAACAAATTTCGTCCCCGAAATTTTCTGTCCTCAAGTCTGGAACAAATGGGAAAACTGACTCTGCATCGCCTGCTCACTTTCCCATGTCTCCTCCTCAGAGGCATGATTCTTCCAAATAACTTTCACAAGTGGCACCCTCTTATTCCTCAATTCTTTAATCTCTTGTGCCAAAATCGCCACTGGTTCTTCCTCGTAAGTCAGATCTGGACTCACCTCAATGGACTCCACTGACAAGATATGAGATGGGTCAAACCTATATCTCTGAAGCATCAAGACATGGAAAACATTATGTATTCGATCTAACTCAAGCGGCAAAGCTAGTCTATAAGCCACTGGACCAACTCTCTCCAACACCTCATATGGTCATATGAAATGAGGACTCAACTTCCCTTTGCAGCCAAATCTCAAATTTTTCTTCCATGGAAACACCTTCAGAAACACTTTATCTCCCACACTAAACTCTATGTCTCTTCTCTTTAAATTTGAATAAGATTTCTGTCGGTCTGAAGCTGCTTTCAAACGACCCCGAATCACCTTCACTTTCTCCTCTGTTTCCTTAATCAAATCGGGACCAACCAGTTTACCTTATCCAACTTCATCCCAACACAAAGGTGTCCTGCATCTCCTGCCATATAAAGCTTCATAAGGAGTCATCCCAATACTCGACTGATGACTATTGTTATAAGCAAATTCAATTAATGGCAAAAATCTATCCCAATTCCCGGCAAAATCAATGATACAGTTCCTCAACATATCCTCCAGAATCTGTATCACTCTCTCTGACTGTCCATCTGTCTGAGGATGGAAAGCAGTACTAAAATGAAATCAAGAACCCAGAGCATTATGCAAGCTCTTCCAAAACCTTGAAGTAAATCGGGGATCTCGATCCGACACCAAAGAAACTGGGACTCCATGCAACTTGACTATCTCATTGATATACAGCTCAGCCAACCTCTCAAGAGAATAATCTATCCGAACTGGAAGAAAATGAGCTGTCTTTGTCATCCGATCAACTATCACCCAGATTGCATCATGCTTCTTCTGAGTCAAAGGTAGTCCAGTCACAAAATCCATTGTCACTCGCTCCCATTTCCACTCTAGCTCTGATAAAGGTTGGAGCAATCCTGAAGGAGCTTGGTGTTCAGCCTTCACTTTCTGGCAAGTGAGACAACTGGATACAAACTCTGCTATGTCCCTCTTCATACTTGACCACCAATAATGTCGCTTCAAGTCCTGATACATCTTGGTACTCCCAGGGTGCATAGCAAAAAGTGACTGATGTGCTTCCTCTAATATCATTCTTTTCAATTCTGCATCATCAGGAATACACAATCTATCTCTGTACCATAGACTGCCATCATCCCTCACATAAAAGTCTTGACTTTCCCCTTTCTGACAAACCAGCACAATTTTCTAAATTCTCTCATTTGCTAATTGAGCCTCCCTAATATGATCCAACAAGACTGGCCTCAACTGCAACTGAGCCATCAAAGCACCATCATCAGAAGACTCAAATCTAGCATGCAATGCTCTCAACTCAACAAGCAACGAGAGCAAATAAGCAGTCAAACCTGCCAAAGATTTTTGACTCAAGGCATCAGCAACAACATTTGTCTTACCAGGATGATAATCAATCAAACAGTCGTAGTCTTTAATCAACTCTAACCACTGCCTCTGCCGAAGATTTAGCTCTCTCTGAACACCCAGGTATTTCAAACTCTTGTGATCTGTATAAATGAAACACTTTTCCCCGTACAAATAATGCCGCCAAATCTTCAAGGCAAAGACTATTGCTGCTAATTCCAAATATGCGTTGGATAATTCAGCTCATGCGGTTTCAACTGTCGAGAGGCATAAGCAATGAATCTACCCTCCTGCATCAAAACACAACCTAAACCATTGTGTGAAGCATTACTATATATCACATATGGTTTACCTTCCACAGGCAGGGTAAGGACAGGAGCTTGAGTCAACATCTCCCTCAGCTTCTCAAAACTCGCCTGACACTGATCTTTCCACACAAATTTAACTCCTTTTTGAAGTAATCTGGTGAGTGGTGTAGCTATTATAGAAAAACCCTTCACAAACCGACGATAATAGCCTGCCAATCCCAGAAAACTTCTAACCTCTGTCACAGTCTTCGGCGGACTCCAATTCAAGATAGCCTTAATTTTACTTGGATCAACTCTAATACCCTCTGCTGAAACCACATGACCAAGAAAAGCTACCTGATCAAGCCAAAACTCACACTTAGACAGTTTAGCATACAACTGCTTCTCTCTCAGAGTCTGCAATACGATCCGCAAATGCCTATCATGATCATCCTCATTAAGCGAATACACCAAGATGTCATCAATGAAGACCACCACAAACTGATCTAAATATGGTCTGAATACCCTGTTCATCAAATCCATAAAAGCTGCTGGTGCATTCGTCAATCTAAAGGGCATCACCAAAAACTCGTAAGGCCCATACCTCGTACAAAAAGCTGTCTTGGGTACATCCACATCTCTGACTCTCAACTGATGGTACCCTGATCTCAGATCAATCTTAGAGAATACTGCTACTTCCTTCAACTGATCAAAGAGATCATCTATCTGAGGCAAAGGATACTTGTTCTTGATGGTCACCTTATTCAACTGCCTATAATCAATACACAATCTCATGGTGCCATCCTTCTTCTTCACAAACAACACAGGCGCTCTCCATGGGGACACACTAGGGTGGATAAACCCTTTATCCAATAACTCCTGCAATTGCACCTTCAACTCTCTCAACTCAGCAGGTGCCATCCAATAAGGGTTAATAGAGATAGGAGTGGTACTAGGCAACAAATCGATACCAAACTCCACTTCTCTCTCTGGAGGTACCCCTGGCAACTCATTAGGGAAAACATCTGGAAACTCGGCAACTGTGGGTATACTTTCAAGCAGGGATCCCACTACTCTAGTATCTACAACATGAGCAAGATAAGCCTCACATCCCTTTGGAATCATTCTCCCAGCTGAAACAGCTGAAACAAACATAGATGAAAGATACCTCTGCTCACTAGATACTATAACATCCCTACCATCCCGTGTTCTCAAAGTAACACATTTCTTCTGACAGTCTACCACAACCCCATGCTTGGATAACCAATCCATGCCCAAAATCAGATCATATTCCCTAAAAGGCATCTCAATCAGGTCACCGAGAAACTCCTCATCTTGAACAACAACTGGACTATCTTGGTACACTCTGCTCACCACAACACTATGCCCTAAAGGATTTGTCACTTAGACATCAAATCCTAGGGACTTAGAATGCAATTCAGACATAGGCAAGATGGATGCACTTATGTATGAATGTGTAGATCCAGGATCTAATAGAGCAAGGACTGAAATACCAAATAAAGAAAATGTACCCACAATGACGGCTGAAGCATTCGGCTGCCTCTGCATCACATAAACCCGCTGAGATGGCCCAGCCTCATCTGGCCTACTGCCTCCGGATGTAGAGCCTCCTCTCTGACTAAACCCAGGGCGACTAACTCTACTAAAACCTCTGCCACCACGACCCCCTCTGACACTGGGTCGAGAAGATGCAGTATCTGCCTACCTAACCTCTGGTGGTTCGGGACAATCTCTGATAAAATGGTCTGACGACCCACATCTAAAACACACTCTAGAAGCACCTCTCCACCAGCAAACACCTCCGCATACTCTACCACACTGAACGCAAGTAGGTGGAGTAAGTCTCTGAGCCACTGGGGTCGGAGCACTAGCCACTGAAATTGTAGGTCTCTGTCTTTGTCTCTGCTGCTGTACTGACCTGCCAAACTGCCCCTGACTCCTACTAAACCTCTGAAAATGTCCCCCTCGGCCTCTCTTCACTGCCTCACGCTGGGGTCTCCTAACTCTGGTCTCCTCAACCCTGGCACCTGCTGCAAGACTCTGCACCCTCTCAACACTCCTGGCAGCTGCAACTAACTGGGAGAAATCCTAATACTGAGAGCCTGCGATGATGCACATGATAGAGGGTCTCAGTCCCTCCTCAAACCTCCTACACCTGTCAAACTTGTCAGAAATAATCCCACCAGCATAGTGACTCAACCGGATAAACTCGATCTCATACTCGGTCACTGTCTTGGTATCCTATCTCAGACTGAGAAATTCCATCTTCTTTGCATCTTTATACTCTCTCGGAGTATACTTCTGCTCAAATTCCCGCAGAAAATCATCATAGGTCAGAACTGGTGGATCATCTAGAGCATGTGGAACCGTCTTCCACCAATCATATGCATCTCTCTGCAGAAGAGATCTGGCATAATCAAACTTCACTTCTGGACTGGACTGTAACTGAATAAATATCCTCTAAACCCGGTCTAGTCACTGCTTTGCTACAACAGGATCTGTAGTACCAACAAAGTCCTCAACCTCATACTTTCTCAGTTTGTCATACTGCCTCACCGATAACTGCGGCTGTGGCTGTGGCGGCTGCGAAACTGGAGCCTGCCTCAACAACTCTACCATATGCCAAACCCAGCCAGGCGGAACCTCATCAGCTGCTGGTCTCACAGGCACAGAAACAGACTCCTCACCAGCAGATACAACTCTAGCTCCATCTCTACGCTCATTTGGAGCCACACTCTCTGCACTACCCTCAGCAGCCTGATGCGGCCGAGATGCCATAACTACATATATCTGCAAACAAAGCAGAAAATACTATATCAGAGATCAGAAACTGCCAGTGTCAATGCATGTATTACAATTAAAAACTATTTTTCAAATCCCCATTTTCTCTCTCTATCATCCCCACCTAGGTCGAGAACCTCAAACCTAGGCTCTGATACCAAAACAAATGTAACACCCTTATACCCTATATATGTACAAAACATATTTCTAACATATGTAAAATACGCATATACGGTACAAAAATGTCACAGAAGGATTTACTAATTTTTTTTACATTTCCAATTTAAAATTTCAATTTCTAAATATATAAAAATTAAATAGAATATAAATATTATTTACTTGTCATAAGAACCCAAAATAAATAATATATATAAAAATCTCTGGGAAAAATTTGCCAGAGTTTTGTCTGTATTTTGGATATTCCAAAATTTAGCAATTACTCAACCTGCAAAAAAGAAAACACTCCCAATAATTTCCAATCACCCTCTCAACCATACTTCTCAATTTCACCAATTTTCTCAAACATTTATACATATAGATATATATAATTTAAAACACACTTACTCTCCCATTTCAAATACATTGACCCAAACATTCTTTATAATATACAATACGTAAAATTCAAAACATAATATATTATGCATAAAAATCAAAATGTACAATAACATAAAAATATATACATCTTGCTGGCAGTGTTTCTGATCTCGATAGCAACTCTACAAGCTCAACTACAAGTCTAGACCCGACTTGGTCTAGAAGAACTCTCTGGCTCAACTGGGTCTACCCTGTCACCTGCGCGATGGAAAAAATCGCGCTAAGCCGAAGCCTAGTGGTGCAAAATTTGATAATAACAATATAACTCAATGCAATACCAAATGCACAATGCATATAGATGTCACATCAATCCACTTTCTTATAGTTTTCAAATAATTCATAAGCACAACTCATAACATTATATTACTCAATTGTATCATAATTCATAATTCACAGTAAAACAAAGACAAGCATGGGCCCAAAAAGGATCTAATATGCTATTCAAATTTTAGAGTTACTGCTTTGGTTCATAATGACACCATGTGTCTATCCCCGTATGCAATATATATATATATATCCATGGATAATGTAACAGCCCCAGTCTCTTGGACATCAATCTGGCTAGACCCTTAGGCCCCAGTATCTTGGTCCTCAACCCGGCTAAACTGCTGTAGTTTTTGAGGCTTACGATTTCACCCCAAAAACATCATATTTATCAGCTGGCCTGGCTTACGACCCAGTCTTTTCACCATTCCAGCGTATAGCCCGTAGGCAATCATAGGCATGCCGCCAAACCCAGAACTCTGAAAATTGAATAACATACTAGGCACACAATTTATTCATATTTCTCATTATTAATGTCTTTCTCATTTTTACATATTCAATCTAGGCACATTGCCTTATTTTCACATTTTTTTTCTCACATTTCTAATTTTTATCAATATCAATTTATTTCATTATTACACATATCTCATTTTTGCATTCACAACACATTACCCAATTACTTGGGGTATTTTCACATAATATGCATATTTCACATGTTGCTCAAATTAGCCATTATCAATGGCTTTTCACAATGCATTTAATACATATATGACATTACAAATGTCATAGCATATTATTCATACACAATCAATGAACCAAGTAGCTTAACATATTTTTCAACCAAAATGTGTTAAGTCCAAATGTTATGCAAATATAAACATTATATTCAAAGTTTGTACATACCTTCACTAGCAACCCAAAGCAAGCTAAAAACAACCTTCAATCCAATCTTTCTAACTTGCCCTTCACCACTTGGATGAAGCAAATCAATCTCCCTCAATGCATAAACCAAATGTGATAGCAAATAATCATTTAGTATCACATTTAATGGCATTTCCAACATTAAATCATAATTACACATCACTCCTACAAATTTCTAAAAATTTAGCCTTTCCTTACTTCAACATTAGAATTCCATTCTACTTCAATTAAATTAGTGTTTTAAGTTTATTTATATTAATAAAAACATATTTTAATACATTTAAATCATTTACATTATAAAAAATACACTCTTATATACAAAATCTCAAAAATGGCATAACCTTCCCCCATTGAAGGTTTTCAATTCCAACACAATCCATTACTCATTCCAAGCTTATATTCATCACTTTTAACACTAAACAACATGCTTAAACAAATAAAATCACACAATTCAACCACTTTGGAAAATCACTTTTCCAAAACCCTAAATCTCCACTTCCATTCTCAAACTCTAATCCAACACCACCAAATCCAATATTTGACTTTAAAATACTTGTTTATGAATCAAAACAACTCATTTGGAATCAATTTGCACAATTAAAATTCATGTTTTCAAAACCCCAAAAATCAATAACCCTAAATTCTCTCTCTTCACCATTCTTTAACCAAACTCCATCATCTCTTCAATCTAACCTTAGAATCATTGTTAACTACCCAAAATAACATCATACACACCAATTCCAACAATTAAAAATACTACATAAAAATCTAAACTCTCACATAATCTAAATTTCTAAGGAATTCAAAGAAAAGAGATGGAAACTTACTAATTTTGGTGGAAATCACCAAAAATCCACTTGAAACTTATTAATTCCTTCATTTTATGGAGTATGGAAGAAGCAAAATCCTTGGTCTTCAAACATCCATGGAAGCCACGTTCTTGAGAAGAAGAAGAAGAAGAAGAAGAAGAAGAAGAAGAAGAAGAAGATTTTTAGTATTCTTTCCTTTTCATCTTTTTTTTAACCACATATATATATATATATTAAAATAATTTAATATTTACTTATTTAATTATTTTTTTAATAAATTAAAAGTCATAATTTCCCTCTTCCATTCAAAATTAATTTGTTTTTGAATTATTTTATTAATTTTGAATTTATAAGATTTAATTACCAAAATACCATTTTCTGTTAAAAAGTGTTGACTTTTATATATGTTATTTATATTTTGCATATATATCATATATATATTTCACTTTTTCATTTAAAATCCCTTCATTTTTCATTTTAAACTATTAATTTAAATTATCCTTTTAAATTATAATTTATTTTATCAAATTTTCCAAAAATTAGAAATTTTTAAAAATTTTTGGATGATACACAAGATTTAAGTCGATCCAGGCTGTAGTGTCACCAAGTCCAATTATTGTAAGGTGAAGGTGACAAACAAAGCTTGTTTCAACAAATTTATTTTGGTGGAGCCAACAACGCAAGTGAGATTTCTATTAACCAATTCAATTAAATTTTGTTGATTACATTCAATACTTAAATTACTATGTTGTCAAATTCTAAATGTAATTTTATAAATATCTTTCAATAAGTTATGGATTTAGGATTAAGCCCAGCCAATGCATCTATAGTATTTTTTAACCTTGATATGGTATATGAAACCTAATTTCCAAACCAAAACCCTAATTTCCAAATTAAAACCCTAAAACCATATTTTTATCCTCTGTAAACTCAAAATTAATATATGAACCCTAATTTTTTTTGTTTAATGCTTTAAATCCTAGTTATTATCATTTAATTTATTATATGCTTATAATGGATGATTTATTTTATTTGGTTTATAAATGGATGATTTGTTTTTAATTATTGTGAATGTTTAAATGATTTAATTTATCTAGTTAATTGATTTAATATTGATTATTTTAATTTCAAGGATGTAAGAGGTAGGTTTCCACTTTGCGGGTACCTCATTAGTTGAATGTAATTTAATTTATTTTTTAGTTTTGGATTAAAGTAAATGACATGTTTCTACCAAATGGTGGGTGTTCTCTTTTATTTAGTTTTAGACATTGGACAATTATTGTAAGGGTATGTTTCCATCTTGTATGGGTGCCCATCTTATTATTTTGTTTGAACTTGTTTTGATTTTAATACAATGAATACTTATTTACTTTAATGTGCATGTAGTATGGATGATATTATAATTCTTAAGAATTTAATAATATTTAGACCTGAAAAGGAGGCCAGTTCCAATGAATTGAGAGTTATGGGGGGTGTTGTTCATTCTCACCTTCCCCATACGTACCCAACTTTTTGAATCAATTAAGGGGTTAGGGATTCCTTAGGAATTAAGTCATCCACCCCTTTCTATTTTTCTGGTCCATCTAGGTGGAAACCCCATTTTCTTCGGGTTTAGGCCCGTGTTCTCTAAGGTCCTGATCTTAATAGTGCCACAGTTGCAAGAACCAATTCACATGGGAGTGGGTGCAAAAATCCATGCTGGCAGTGGCGACTCCACTGGGGATAAGAGAAGTTGATTATGTTGGTCTTTATATTATTTTATTATTATAATATTATCCATTCCATCATTTAAATTGCATTGTGTGCATGAGTTAGGATGCCCGTGTAACCCATGTTATGTTATGTAAGGGATACCATACTTTCCCTCAAGGTATGGAGACTGAGCATGGTATAACCACTCATAGCTTTGTACCTTTTGGTATATACTTTTTATGAGAACCTAAGCTTTTCAACCCAAAGACTAAAGTTCATGTAATTGGCCTAGCTACTTTCCTTTGGTTTTTACCTCAAATGCTTGTTGTTTCAGTATGATTGATATATCTTGGTTTGAACCATGGCCTATTTGGTTTATTCTTTTCAAAATATGGCCTAATTATATTATAAACTCAAAATAATTTTTCCCTTTGAATCCAAAAGACCAAAACAATCTTTAAAATTTTCAAGATGGTCTTTGAATATAAAACTTTTCTAAAATGGGTCAGACCCAAATACAAAGCCCAAAATTCATTTCAAACAAATATTTTTTTACAATGGGCCTTGAAATGAAATTATTTTCACCCCCACTGCCTTGTAGAATGGTTCTTGCGACTTCGGTACTGTTAGGCTCAGGGCCTTAGAGAACACAAGCCTAAATCCGTAGAAAATGGAGTTACCACCCGGAAGGGCCGAAAAAATAGAAAGGGGTGAATGACTCGATTCCTAAGAAATCTCCAATCCCCCTATTTGGTTTGGAAAGTTGGGTACGTATTAGGAAGATGAGAATGACCCACAATCCCCATAATTTCCGGTTCATTAGAACTGGCCTACTTTTTAGGTCTTAATATTAGTAAATTCTTAACTTATTAAAATATTATCCATACTACATGCAATAGAAATAAAAGAAATATTCATTAAAATCATGAAAGTCCAATCCAACAAAATGGGTACCCATATAAGATGGAAACATGCCTTTACAATAATGTCCAAAGTACATGTAAATAAAAATAGGACACCCACCAATTGGTGGAAACATGTCCCTTACAATTATCCCAAAGTCTTTAAATAAATTATAATTACATAAACTAAATAAACAAGGCATCTACACTAGATGGAAACATGCCTTTTACAATTCCCTTTAAAAATACATATAAATCTAAGAACAATAATAAAGTTAGGGAAAAATAATAAAACATATATGAAAATAATTGAATAATTAAAATAAAATAAACAAACACATCTTAATATTATCCTATTAAGAAAATATAGTGCGTGACGACACAAGTCGCACCTACGGCTGTCCCGCTAGCCGGTTAGCGAGCGGGGGTCAAGGGGGCAGCGCCCCTTATGGGGGATCGAGGGAAGTCCCCCCAAAAGTTAAATGATTTATAGGATTGCTACTAGATGTATATAAACATAATGTATGATAATATAAATCAAAAGAATGAAAACTGCCATGAGGAATTAAATTAGCTATTGGGTTAAAACTTTTTCACTTACTAGATTCATTCATGGTTACTGCATATTTTAATATAAATTAGATTTAGAAAACCAAACCTATATTGAAGGCTCCACTAAAATTGATGAATTGAAACAAACTTTCTTGTTGCTACTGTCTGCACCAATTCTAGTTCTGCCCGAGCTAAGACAGTGATTACTGCCTTTGGTGTGTTGATGCTTTGTTAACGTGTGCCAATTGCTTTTATAATCCTTAATTATTGATAAAACATCCCTTGTTACTTTGTGTTGATTGCCAATGGTTGCTTTTGTGTTTATTACTCCTCAAAATTGCTGCCTTTTCTACATCTTTTAATAATCTATTTATAGGGAAAACAATCACTTAACCCTAAACCTAAACTGCGTAATCCAAGTCTTAAACAAATTATAGCTTGATTAGAAAATTAAATTGCCCAGTTAAAAATCTTTTAAAACTCAGATTAGTCAAATTGAGAGGCTGAAATTGACATGAGGCCGGCCGCATATCAATTTGGGATGCCTAAATTGATATGAATTGAGCATTGCCTCATATCAATTTGGGGTGCCCAAATCTATATGAGCCATGGCTTACATTGATTTGAACTAACCCAACTCAAACCGATCCAAAATTAATAATTTTTTCAGGCAAAACTTTTCACAATTTTTAATATGGGATTTATAAAATAGGACAAGTTTAATTTCAACCTTTTAAAATTAAGTTCAGGCCACTTTAAAATTATAACGGCCCAAGATATGCTTATTAAATTTAAATTGACCCAAATTTAAGGGTCTACAGTTTGTCCCCTACTTGAGCGATCCGGGACTTCAGTAGAAGAAAGTAAAAAGCAACATTACTTTTGAACTGATTTAGAATAAAAATAAATTCTGGATCCGAAGTTGGATTGAGTTTTGAACTAAAAAATAATTTGGGTTCTCGATCTAATACTGGATTTGGATTCTTGATCCGAGACTGGATTGGGTTCTGGACCCTAAACTGAATTTTGGGTTCTCGACCTAAGGTTGGTTGGGTTCTGGACCCAAAATTGAATTTAATTTTGGTACTTGGACCCGAAACTGAATTTATTTGGATACTCAGACCTGAGATTGGATTTGATTTGAGTACTTGGACTTGGAACTATATTTGATTTGGGTACTTGGACCCGAAACTAGATTTGATTTGGGTACTTGGACCTAAGACTGGGTACTTGGACCTGAGACTGAATTTGATTTGGGTACTTGGCCCCTAAACTGGATTTGATTTGTGTTCTTCGACCTGGGATGGGGTATTTAGACCTGATACTGGATTTGATTTTGATACTTAGACCTGAGACTAAATTTGATTTGGATACTTGGACTCGAGACTGGGTACTTGGACTCGAGACTGGATTTGTTGTTTGAGTACTTGGACCTAAGAATGGATTTGTTGTTTGAGTACTTGGATCCGAGATTGGATTTGATTTGGATACTTGGACCCAAGACATGATTTACTTTGGGTACTTTGAATTGAGTACTTGGACCTGATACGGGATTTGATTTGGGTACTTGGACCCGAGACTGGGTACTTGGACCCTCTTCTAGTCAATTGGTTTCAGTTCTTCTAGCTAATTGACCTTCTGTCAGTTGAGAGTTCTGGCTTTCTTCTAGCCAATTGTTCCATTCTTCAATGGATTATGGGTCTTCACCTTTCAAACTGGATCTTCATCCTTGAACTTTAGGTCTTCGCCCTCCAAAATGGATCTTCATCCTTAGACATCGGGTCTTCACCCTACAAAAATGGATCTTCATCCTTGGACATCTGGTCTTCACCCCTCAACATGGATCTTCATCCTTTAGGCATTGGGTCTTCACCCTACAAAATGGATTTTCATCCTTGGACATCGGGCCTTCACCCTTCAAAATGAATCTTCATCATTGGACATCAGGTCTTCACCCTTCAACATGGATCTTCATCCTTTGGACATCGGGTTTTCAACCTTCAAAATGGATCTTCATCCTTGGACATTGGGTCTTCACCCTTTAAAATGGATCTTTATTCTTTGGACATCGGGTCTTCACCCTTTTAAATGGATCTTCATCCTTGGATATTTGTCCTATATTGGCCTCAGCTCTTCTAGCTGGACTAATTTTTTGTCTTTTGCATCTTCATTCTTTTAGGATTCTTACTTTCTTCTTGTTTTGTTCTTTTTGCAAAAAAATCAGATATTTTTTAGCTAGACCTCATATCCTCTCTTTGCCCCCTGCATGGCAAAATATTGAAAGTGAGTCTGAAAATATTTTGTACACGCATAAACTCAAATATTGAGAAGGGGAAGTTTTGCCCACTGCATAGGCTCAAACCACTTATTTCTTTTTCCATGTAGATTCTAACTAATGTTTGCATTTTGTTTAGTTCCTTGCACAAGTATATATCTCCATTTTTGCAAAGTAATTGGATCTTCCTCAAGCAATGGGCTTTCCATGCCCCCTTGATTTCAGATCTGCTTCATGTTTCCTTCATAGAGTATCTGTTGTTCATTTTGACAAAGAATAGACAATGCAAGATAAAAAATACAGTGTGATATGCTTATGTATGCATGATATGCATGAATAATACTTACAGTGGTTCTATTGACTCACAGACTGAGATGGTAAGCCAAAGCAGTCTCATTGGTTCTTTCCAAATGCTCGTTTAGGTCTTGTATTGGAATGACATAAGACTTCACATTTATGACTTTTATTTTTAAGATGTTGAAAAATGAGTAGTGGGGCCCAAGCAGCATAGTCAGAAATTTAGCACATCAATTTAGCTTCTTTATAACCTTGCCAAAAATTATTTTTTTGCCCAATGTGTCCTTCGAGATTTGACGGTGCAACATACTTCCTTTAACTTGTAGGTTTATGCAACGAGAAAATAATTTTTTTTCTTTTCTTTTTCAAACACACATTTTTTTTCATATTTTGGCTTTGTCAAATAAGTGTTATTATACCTCGAGACTTAACTTTCCAAATTAACTCATCAATAACATGACAACCCTAGTTACCATATTAAACTCGGGAATCATTTTTATTTGAGCAAGAACTGTTGCACTTCAGATAGGCACATACACATTACTAGGTCGAAGGTGTCATTGAGTTTAAATATTATCTATCTCATATGCATGCTTATTCAAACTATCTCCACTAATAGACTCTACCTACCAAGAGAGATCAACATGTCTTTAATAGGCTTGAAATAGAGTATATAAGGACATGGGTCAAACGAAGACCATTTTGAGATTAGAGCTAATGCAATGTTATGGACAAACCTTCACAATACATACTTTCTAGAGGAACCATACGCTGTTATAGGTTCCATTTTCACCTTCTGGCTTAGCATTTCTTTCTTATTTAATGAAAATACAAAGCTTGAATATCCTTCCATTTTCTTAGTAGAAATTTGGATCCAATCAGTACTTTCTTGATCTTTAGACCACCCTTTTATTCCCCTTTTTCTCATCCTTTTCCCTTTTTGGACTATCAAGTCTAAGACTTTCAATATTGCTGACTTGGAGCTACATTGGATAAAATAGAAGATGATCTTCCCCTTTTTCTATGATTTTATTTGAATTTTTGATTGGACTGGACCAATTCAAATCAATATGTCCTTGTAAACTAAGTGGAAGCCTTTTGCTACTTTAGGTAAAAGAGAACTCGATTAGTTTTTTGAATCGCCTTTTGGGTTTTATTTTCCTTTTCTTTTTTTCTTTTTTTTTCTTCTTTTTTTTTCTTTGAAAAGGAGAGAAGAATATAGCCAACTAGCAATTATGTTTGCTTAGTTGGTGAGTGTCTGTGAAAAAAGAGAGGAGGGGGGGAGGGGGAGGAGGAGGAGGCTGTTTATTGAGTTTTTGAAGCTAAAATTTGGATAAAAAAAATTATAAGGACATTATGGTAGCAAAATTGTATTTTGAGGTAGCACAATGCCATTTTACGAAAGATTTTCTACCCTAAGTAGTAGCATTGGTTACTACAAATGGCCTTACAGTAGCTACAAGCCCTATTGTAGTAGGGTTACCTCTACAACCCATTTTCCATAACTTACTTCAAACACCCTATTCAAGATTGTCTGACGTTTGATTCAGGTAATTCTTATGCCCACGCATCCATATTAGAAAGTCTTTTAATATGGTGCTCCAAAGTTAAGGGTTCATAATAAATTCCACATCAAAATCTTATAGCAATAATCCTGATGATGATGTTGGGGATGTGAGTGATGATAAGATTTCAAAACATATAAAAAAAGAGTTCAAAAATATATTTCTAAAATGAAGTTTTACAAAGAAAAGTGCTCCAAACTTGAGAAAGATTTTATAAATTTTATAAATTCTTCTTTAGAACTAAAAACATTTGATGAGAACTTGAAAAGCTCATTTGAAGGAATTTCAAAAAACTCCATAAGTTTGGAGAAGGTTTCAAAAGAAAACCAAGAATTGAGAAAAGAGATTGAAGATTTAAAAAAATTTGTATCAAGATTTCATAAAGGTAAGAAAGCCTTAGATACTCTTACTAAGTCTCAAAGGTCATCATCCATAAAACATGGTTTGGGTTTTGATAGCTCATCAACTTCTACATCTAAGGAGCCTAATTTCATTTAATCTTTTGCACCTTAAATTAATAGTATTGAGGTTGAGAAGAACAAAGTAGCACACACTGAGCCTAAAAGTCCTAAAAAACTAATCAAGAATCATGCATTCATGTATACAAGAAATGCACAAAAGCACAAATATTCACAACACCAACACACATGTGCATGCCATCATATTCAACATCACCCTCTAAGGTATCCCAAGAAGAGGATGCAAAAGCCTAAACCTTTATATCAATGTTATTATTGCATGAAGTTTTGGCACATAAATATGCTTTGCTATGTCAGGAAGGCTCACCTTAAGCTTGAGGACCCTTCCAGGGCTAACCCTCTAGCACCCAAGTACTATTATGTACCTAACAAAAGGTGAATACTTTTGTTTTATAGGTGTGACTCAAATCCACCACAAAAAAAGCATGTGGCTAGTAGATAGTGGATGTTTAAGGCATATGATAGGCAATACAAGTCTCTTCACATTCTTAAAGTTCAAAAAGGGTGGAGTTGTCACCTTTGGAAATAATGTTAAAGGTAATATTATTAGCATTGGTTATGTAGGTGCTAATGGTAAGACTCTAATTGATGATGTTTGGTGGTTGATGGGTTGAAGCATAACCTTTTGTGTGCAAGTAAACTTTATGAAAATGGATATAAAGTCACCTTCGATGCTAATGGATGCCTTGTCTCCACCCTTGTGGATAAACAAATAAAATTCAAAGGTGGAAGGATTGGCAATACCTACAAAATTTATGACACCCTTATATTCTATATATGTACAATATATATACCTTGTATATGTAAAATACGTATAGAAAATATAAGAATGTTAATATCTTTATTAGTTGAAAATTTTCCCTAAAGTTTTAGAGAATATTTTATTTGTCAAAGTATACATAAATATATAATCTTGGGTGGTTAATTATCAAAAATACAAATTTTAAAGAAAAATCTCTGAGAAAAATTCATCAAAATTTTGTCTGTATTTCGAACATTTCCCAAAATTCAAATATGACAACCTGTATAAAAGTACACTCCCAATATTGAAATCAAACCCAAACTATAACACATCTCTAAAAGATTCAACATTTCAAAACCTCATACATATATATATATACATATTTATAAATTGTTTAAATGTTTACATTATTTAAATAAACTTTAAGTTTATAACATACTTTTATAGTTCACAATTTATACAAAACATAACGTATCCAACTAAAAATAAATATTTACATGTTATGCAGTGGCCTCTGGTGCTATGGCAACATAGCAAACTTTAAGTCCAAAACCAAAGTCTAGACTTGGCCTGGTCTAGTAGAACTATCTGTCTCTAACATGTCACTTGCGTGATGGAATTCAATCGCGCTAAACTAATAGCTTAGTGGTACATACTTTGGTAATAAAAATAATATTTTAAAAATAATACCAGAAAATACATTATGCTTTAATGTCAAGCAAAATACATACAAAATATCAACATATTAATCACCAATGCACACTCAGCCTAAAGTCCTTAAACATTGGTCTAGTTCCGAAAATATTATTTTGGCCTATATTAAAAGCATTGACACCAACATGTCTAGCTCGAAGGCATAACCATAACTATGACACTAGCGTGTCTTGCCCATAGGCATATACCATGCCAAACAATTTCAAAAACAAATTTTCGAAACTAAACTTTATATAAGGCGGCATATAATACACATTTATCATATTCCACATTTCATATTAATTTTCCAAATTTTCATTTATAACAAACATCATTTTGTCCATAATGTAAATGTGGCAAATTCCCTATTTTAATGCATAATCCATAACAATAACAATTGTTCAACTAGCATTACACATACATTTAATATGCAATGTATATGTCTAAAACAATGTAATTGAATTAAGATTTACCAAAGTATATACTAACATCTAATCAAAACAACTTTCAAGCTAATTCACACCCTTTTCTTCACTTTTCTTAGGTGCTCTTCACCACTAGGATTGGATAAACCTAATCAGCTCAACACCTAATCACATTTTGAATTTAAAAACTTTATTAGTATCACATTTCTATACACTTTAACCAACTAAACTTAATTTATCACATTCCTACAAGCTTCCAAGTTTCTGCCCTATTTTTCTTTAATTTTGAACAACCATTCTAACTACTTCCAATTTATAGTTTAATTTTAATTTTGTCTTTAAAAATATATTCTAACACATTTTAAGCAATTAAATTCAATTAATACCCATTCTTTATTATTTTCCCACCAAAACCTTAAATTCTCTTCTTCTTTCTTCAAACTTCCACCAAATCCAATCTTTTTTTTAATCTAACCTTAAAATCATTATCTACATATCCAAATAACTCCATTACAACCTATTTAAACAATTATCTATATTTATTTCAACAATTCAATTTTCACATAATTGAATAAAAACCAATTAACTTCTTAAATTTCAAGAAAACTTACTAATTACATGCAAATCCTCAAAAATCACCCTTGCTTCTTGAAAATTCTTGTAAAATTTGATGTTTGAAAAATGAAATTTTCTCCCCTTCAACCATGGAATTTCAAGTTTGAGAAGAAGGAGGAAGATGAAGATAAGTTTTAATTTCTTTCTTTATTCTTAACCATTCATATAAAATAATAATAATAATAATAATAATAATAATAATAATAATAATAATAATAATAATAATAATAATAAACAATTAATTAATTATTAAAAATCCTTAATTTTACTTCATCCATTCAAAATTAATTAAATTTTGAATTATTTTATTATTATTATATTTTAACTTTTTACCATTTCACTATTTAACTTTGAAGTTTGCTATTTACTATTTGACTTTTCCATTTTCTATTAACATATATCCTTTAGGTACATTTTTCTTATGTCCAACTTATGCATTCCATATTTCCTAGTTTCAATACCTCACTTAATCTTCAAAATTATTTATTTAATTATATTCCAATAAAATTACGGGTGTCACAAAATTGACTTACACCATGATACTAATGAGAGTTTCATGTGTTTGTTGTCTGTTAGCAATGATGCTTGGCTTTGGTAGAGAAGATTGGGACACGCAAGCATGGATAAACTCTAATGCCTAAGCAAAGAGGAGCTAGTAGATGGGCTACCCAAGATGAGGTTTAATAAAGCAAACTTGGGAAGCAACACAAGAGCTCTGTCAAGCATAAAACCAATGTAGGCCATTTAAATTTATTCATTTAGACTTATTTGGACCCAATAGAGTAGCTAGTTTAGGTGAAAAGCTATATGCATTTGTCCTAGTAGATGACAACTCTAGGTACACTTGGGTTAGTTTCCTAGCTCATAAGAATGAAGATTTTAATGCTTTTAAAATTTTTGCAAAGATAGGTCAAAATGAAAAAGGCTATGTGATTTCAAAGATTAGGAGTGATCAGGGTATATAATTTTAAAATGATTTTTTGGAAGATTTTTGTAATGAACTTGGAATTCAACAGAACTTTTCCTGATGGGAACCTTGATAAAGTTGAAGAATGCAAGAGTAAAATTTAATATTTGCCCAAGAACTAACTTATCAAGTTTATATGGGTAGAAGAACTTAGAATAAAAATCTATATAAGAGATTGAAACCAAAGTTATAAGGAAGTCTCCATAATCAATAATGGAAAAATTTATTGATAAGTCAAAAAGGAAGAATGCCAGAAACAAAGTTTGAAAGCTCAAAAATAGTCCTTTTAAAAAACTAAGAAGAGAATTAACCATTTGAATAATGTGTGTTTATTGATTGATTGTCTCTGTTGAACTATAAATATGAGGCATTTATAGGGGTGTAAACCCTTTTACAGAAAAAACCATAAATAACAAAGAATTCCTAAATAGCAAAGAGTTCAAAATAACAAAGAATTCCTAAATAACGAAGAAATCATAAATAACAAAGAAATCCTAAATAGATCAAGTATTTCTAACTAGATAAGTGTTCACAATTAGATCTATATATAAAAATAAAAAATAAAATAAAGTCTCATATTCAATTTTAAAATCCTAATTAGGAAAAGAATAAGGATGACCTAATTTATTTGAATTAAATTAATAAATTTATTTAGGTATCTTTATAACTAGTGGCCCATCTTTCTTGTTTAACTTCATTCACTTTTTCATCATTCCTTCTTTCCTCAAAAATATTGGTCCTTGAATCAACTTCCTCCATCCCAGTTCATCACCTACTTTAAAAAGACTCAAATTAGAAAAATTAAATGTAGCACTAATATTATAATCCCTGGGAAGATCTAACTTGTAGGCATTATCATTGATAATTTTGAGCACTTGGAAAGGTCCATCACCTATTGGATGTAGCTTGGAAGGCCTTTAAGTTGGAAATCTTTCTTTCCTCTATATACCTACACCCAATCTCTCGGTTGAAATATCATCTTTTTCCATCCCTTATTGGCTTACTGTGCATATTATTCATTTTCTTGCTCATTGTTGGCTCGAGCCTTCTCATGGAGTTGTTTGACAAATTTTGCTTTCTTCTTCCCATCCAAACTAGCTCTCTCATAATTGACAAAGGAATTAAATACCAAAGTGTAATGGGATTAAATCCATAAACAATTTCAAATTTAGAGTAGTTAGTAGCATAATGAACAGTTTTATTATAAGCAAACTCAACATGTGTGAAACACGCTTCCTAAGATTTTAAATTCTTTCGTATGATTACACGTAACAAAGTAGACAATATTTTATTCACAACTTCAGTTTGACCATCAATTTGAGGGTGGAAGTAGTATAAAATAACAATTTAGTCCCAAGTTTACAGCACAAAACTTTCCAAAAATAATTCAAGAACTTAACATCTCAATCAAAATCAATAAACTTTGGCACACCATGTAATCTAACAATTTCTTTAAGAAGAAGTTAGTTATAAGAGTTGCATCATTGGTTTTATTACAAGGAATGAAGTGAGCCATTTTAGAAAACCTGTCTAAATTACATATATTAATTATTTACCTTGCTTTGACCTAGGTAAACCTAAAACAAAATCTATAGATATATTAACATAATGTTCACTAGGTACAGATAAAGGAGTATACAAGCCGTGGCGTTTTACTTTACATTTAGCTTGTTTACATGTTATGCATTTATCACGAATTCTTTTCACATCTTTTTTCATGTTAGGCTAAAAGAAATGTTCATGTAACACACCCAAAGTCTTAGCAATACCAAAGTGTCCCATTAACCTCATCCATAAGCTTCTTTTATAAGCATTGCAAAAAACTCCTAGGTACACAATTTATTTTTCTGAAATAAATAACCATCATACTTAAAGAATTTATCAATTGCATCTTTTTCACATGCCTTAAACACATTAGAAAAATTAGGATAGTCAATGTACAAATCTTTAATATGTTAAAATCCTAACAACTTAATGTTTAAAGTAGGGATGAGTGCATACCTTCACGATAATGCATCAGCTAAAACATTTTCCTTATCTTGCTTGTATTTGATCACATGAAGAAAATTTTCAATAAACTCTATCCACTTTTCATGCCTTTTGTTCAACTTATTTTGACCCTTCAAATTCTTCAAAGATTTATGGTCAGTGTTTATCATAAACTATTTTTGTGTTAAGTAGGGTTGCCATGTCTCCAAAGCTCTCACAAAGGCATACTTCTCTTTATCATAGGTTGGATAGTTCAAAGCTGCCCATTAAGTTTCTTGCTGAAATAAGTAATGGGTCATCCTTCTTGCATTAGTACAACTCCAATTCCAATTCCTAAAGCATCACATTCTATTTTAAAGTGTTAGAAAAATTAGGTAAAGCAAATAATGGTGCAGTAGTTAATTTTTCTTTTATTAAGTTAAAAGCCTTTCTTGCTCTATGCTCCATTTAAAACCTATAGTCTTTTTAATCACATCAGTCAATGGAGCAGCTAAACTACTAAAATTCTTTATAAATCTTTTATAAAAACTAGTTAAACCATAAAAGATACTTATATCACTCACACAAGTAGGTATAGACCATTCCTTAATTGCCTTGATATTTTCCTCATCGACCTCAATTCCTTTTACACTAATGACAAGCCTAAGAATATTACCTTGTTTATACAAAAAACATTTCTTAAGGTTGGCATACAACTTGACTTCACACAAAACTTGCAAAACTTGTCTCATATGGTCAACATGCTCATCAAAGCTCTTGCTATAAATAAGAATATCATTAAATTAAATAACCACAAATTTACTAATAAAAGCATGTAAGATATGGTTCATTAATCTCATGAAAGTGCTAGGTGCATTAGTAAAACCAAAGGGCATAACCAACCATTCACATAAACCATTCTTTGTCTTAAAGGCAATTTTCAATTCATCTTTTCTCTCATTCTTATTTGATGATATCCACTTTTAGATCATTTTTAGAAAACAAACATGTACAATGCAATTTATCAAGCATATCATCTAGCCTAGGAATAGGATATCGATACTTTACAGTGATTTTATTAATGGCATGACAATCAATGAACATTCTCCAAGATCAATCATTCTTAGATACTAGCAAGATTAGAATTGCATATGGATTCATGCTTTCTCTAACATGCCCTTTTGTCATTAGCTCTTTCACTTGCCTTTGAAGTTCTTTTGTCTCCTTCAGATTACTTCTATAGGCAGGTCTATTTGGAATGCTAGCACCAGGAATGAAGCCAATTTGATGTTCAATCTCTCTTATAGGTGGAAATTCATTTGGTACTTCTTCGAGAAAGACATCTTCAAAATCCTATAACAAAGAAAGAAAATTTATGGCAAAGAAGAGTTTAGTGTTAAGGTAAGCCTCTTTATATAAGAGTACACTGATTGGCTTCATGGTGAGAAAAGTTCTCTTGATGTCACTCTCTTTTGCATAAAAACTCATCTTTGTTTCTTTTCACTTTCTTTCACAATCTCATTTTTCTTTTCTTTTGAACTCTCTCTCTCTCTCTCTTTTTTCTTTTTTTCAATATTCTTTCCTCTCAAATTTCTTTTCTTTTTCCACTTTCAATCTTTTTTTCTTTTTCTTGACTACTCTCACTTTCTTTTCTTTTATCACTCTCCTTCTTTAGATGTAGTTGATCTTTATAGACTTGTCTTAGAGTGAGAGGCGCAAGAGTAGTTGCTTTGCCATTAATTTCCAAAGAATAGCTATTAGTGAAGCCATTGTGTATAGCTTTTCCATCATATTGCCATGGAGCCCCAATAAGATGCAGCTAGGTTACATGGGCAGAACCTCAAACTTCACTTCATCTTTGCACCAAACAATTTAGAAGGAAATAAGCATTTGTTTTGTAATCATGATCTCTCTACTATCATTCAACCATTGCAAATGATAAGGTCTTAGGTGCTTGAAAGCATTAAGATTCAACTTCTTAACTAACTCAGTGATAGTAACATTAGTGCAACTTCCACTATCAATGATGAGGCAACTATCTTTGTTATTAATTCAATGTCTTGTGTGGAATATGTTCTCAAGTTGTACTTCCTCTTTTTAAGCTTGAATACTTAAGGCACACCTTGCAGCTAGCATTTGACCTTGCTCAACTTCTTTAATATCACTAGCATATCCTAATGATGTCATAGAATCATTACTATCTTATTCTTTACTCAATATCTCACTCTTATCAATGATGGACCAATTGCAATGTATTAGCAAAGAAGAACTTGTAGATGATCTCCCTAAAATGAAATTCAATAAAGATAAAATTTGTGAACCTTATCAATTTGGAAAACAACATAAGAGTTCTTTCAAAATAAAGAATATAGTAAGCATATCTAGACCCTTAGAATTAATTCATTTGGATTTGTTTGGTCCTAATAGAATTGCTAGTTTAGGAGGCAAGTTGTATGCATTTGTTCTTGTCGATGATTAGTCAAGGTTTATTTGGGTTAATTTCTTAGCTCAAAAGAATGAAGCTTTTAATCATTTAAAAATTTTACAAAAGAGTTCAAAATGAAAAAGGCTCCTAGAACACCATAACAATGCTTGGTATTTCATATAATTTTTAAGCTCCTAGAATACCCTAATAAAATAGTGTAGCTGAAAGCAAAAATAGAATATTGGTAGAAATAGTTAGAACAATGCTTAATGGGTATAATTTACCTTCTTACATTTGGACGGAAGCCATTAATACCGCATGCTATATTTCAAATCAAGTTTTTAAAAGACTTTTAATGAATAAAACTTCTTATAAGCTATGAAATAGAAGAAAACCTAAAATTTTATACGTTAGAGTATTTGGATACAAATTCTTTATATTAAATACCAAGGAAAACCTTGAAAAATTCTCATACAAGTCGGATGGAGTCTTCTTAAGATAATCATCTTCTTGTAAAGTATATAGAGTATTTAATAGGAGAACTTTAGTAGTTGAAGAATCAATGCATGTTATCTTTGATAAATCTGCTATCTTTGATGAATCCTCAAAGCTTGATCATGGGAAAGGTAATACTCTTAATGATCTTGTAGATACATTTGAAGAACCTGAGACAAAGAAAAACAATGATGAGCTGGAAAAAACTATAGAATAAGAAGAGTCCTAGATAGATGAAACTCTAGAACTACCCAAAGATTGGAATTATGAAAAGGATCATCCAAGGGAACTCATCATTGGTGATACCTCAAAGGGAGTAACTATTAGATTGAAATTTAAATATTTAGATTTCAATATTGCTTTTGTTTCTCAAATTGAGCCAAAAACTATTAAGGAGGCTCTTAGTGATGAATTTTAGGTGATTTCCATGCAAGATGAGCTTAACTAATTTAAGAGAAATAAAGTGTGGGATCTTGTTCCTAGACCTAAGGATCATCCAATTATTGGTTACAAATAGGTATATAGGAATAAGCTTGATAAAGATGGTCTCATTACTAGAAACAAAGCTAGATTGGTAGCCCAATGCTATAACCAAGAGGAAGGCATAGATTATAATGAGACATTTGCCCCCCGTAACAAGATTATAAGCAATTAGAGTTTTGCATGCATTTTCATGTCATATGAATTTTAAACTTTTTCAAATGGATGTCAAAACTACTTTTTTTGAATGGTTTCATTAATGAAGAAGTATATGTTGAACACAAAAATTATGCCATGGTAGCTTCTCTATCTTCATCAATATCAGCTCTAATCATGGTGATCTCCATTTCTTTATAATACTCTTCAACACTCTTGGAACCTTGAGTAAGACCTTGCAACTTTTGGAGTAAAGACCTTTGATAATGATTAGGTACAAAGCATCCTCTCATAATGGTCTTCATACCATCTCATGTAGAGATAGGGGGCTCTTTATTTCTTATTCACTTTGTCATTTTTTGACCTTACCATGTGATGGCATAGTTGGTAAATTCAATAATGGCTAGCGTTATTTTCTCCCATTCAAGTACTTTTCATGATTAAGTAGCCCTTCAAACATTAAGATCTTTATTTTGATGTTTCCCAAATTGTCATCAATTTGTCTTCGTCCTCTTCTTCTTTCATCTTCATCTAGTCCTCATCCTCTTCTTCTTTCAAATCTCCCATAATTGGTGTTGGAAGATTCATCTTTTTTGTAATCTTCTTCATCATCATCTTCATCCTCTCAAATTTGATTCCTTATCTTTTTCTTGGAGGATTTGTTGTTTGTCTTACACTAACTTCTACTCTATCTAGTCGATCAAACAAGTTTTGGACTATGCAATTTATATAGTTAAATTTTTGCTCCAAAATGTCATAACATTGTATTATTATGATTGAAGAGACTCCTTCCACAACTTCTTGCTTGATGTCCTTATTTATGCTTAATTCAAACAATGCAAAAAAAAAGTTAAACTTCATTACTTTCACACCTGCACGTGTTTGCAATGTTTCACTCCTCTTGTGTTTCACTCAATTTAGACTTGTACCCCTTATTCTCTTACTACTTTTGTCTTTTACCTCACAAATTCTTGCTCTTTGACTCTTTATTTGACTATATCAAAATCAAAACTTAGTTTGTAATAATAATTGCAAAAGATAATTAGAGATATAGGAAAAAAAATAATTAAGGATCAAAGAGTAGTTTAACAAGGAGATCAAAAAAGAAATTTTTGAAAAAGGAGAAAATAGTAAGAATCTTTTTAAGAGTAGAAAATCCAAATCCAACACTATACCTTAATTAATTGCAAAACTTCCTACTTAGTCTTCTTCTTTTCTTAATTTCTAAATAGCTCTTCCCCTTTTTTTGCTTCTTTTTTTCTTTTTTTTTTGAACTTTGATTTTTCTCTTTTTTTTTAATATATGTATTCATTTAACATAACTTTCATCTTTGATGGATTGAAAAAGAAATAGGCACAAAAATGAAAAAGGTTAGAAAATAACAAAAAGAATTAACATTATATGGAAAGGTAATGGAAATAATAGATAAAACAAGAATTAAAATTATATGGAAAGGTAATGGAAATAATCGATAAAAAAACTTTACGAGAAGGTAAAAAAAAAGATTGAATTACTATTGCCCCTAACAAAAAAAATATAAATAAATAAAATATAAAGTGATAAGCAAACTTAATTAGTTGAACCGAAGCTATGATACCAAATGATGCGAAACTTAACTAAGTTGAAGCACACAAGAGTAAAATTGAATATTTGCCCAAGAACTAGCTAGTCAAGATTATATGGGTAGGAGACCTTAGACCCCAAATCTATATAAGAGATTGAAACCTAAGTTATAAGGAAGACACCACAATTAATAATGGAAAAAATGATTAATAAGTAAAATGGGAGAATTCCATAAAAAAGTTTTAAAGTTAAAAATAGTCCTTTAAAGAACTAAGAAGAGATTTAACCTTATAAATAATATGTGTTTATTGAATAATTATCCCCTTTAAACTAAAAGCATGAGGTATTTATGGGGGTATAAACCCTTCTAAAAATAAAAAGAAATTCCTAAACAACAAAGAATTCTTAAATAATAAAGAAGTCCTAAATAGTCAAGTACTCCTAAATAGATAAGTATTCCCAATTATATTTAGATATATATATATATATATATAGAAAAATAAAATTAAATCTCATATTCAATTTTAAAATACTAATTAGGAAAAGAATAAGGTTGGTGCGCGTGAGCTGTGCTATAGCAATACTGCAAGTGCACGGGTTGCCCAAGTAATACAGTAGTGAGTGAGTTATCGTTCCACTGAGGACAAGGCCAAGTACTAGTGCAAATCTTAACTGTTGTTTAGCAAATTAATATTTTTGTGAAGTTTTGTAATTAAAGACAATTAACTTAAATAAATGCACATAAAGATAAATTGTGTGTTGTGTAAAAAAAGATTGATGATAATGATACTATCTAGATATTGAATCCCCCTAGCCTCAATTACATTACATGATAGAGTTGAGTTGGCATTCCTCTAACTTAGACTAAAACCTCTCTCGAGCGAATTAATCCCTAATCACTAAGTAGAGTACCGGAATCTCTTCTCAAAACACAATTAAATAGATCATGCATTAAGAACAAGGAACTATAAACCAAAGTATCTTGTAGGTCTATCTCTAGCACCCTAATCAATCCTCAACCCTTATGAGTAATCAATTCATATCAAGCTTTCTCAAGTCAATAATATGAAAATGGCAACCAATCAATAAGCATGCTATCATCAATTGGTAATAATCATTAAGCATCATAAGAATAAAGTAACTCAATCAATTAAAAGTATCCAATCATACAAATAAGCTAGAGTTCATTAACATCTAGATAAAGAATGATTTAGTTCATGTTCAATACACTTAATACAACAACAACAACAATAACATTAAAATACATAAAAGGAGAAAATAGAAAAACCCCTTTCAATGTAGCTTCTTGAATCTTCAGGAGCTACCAATGGAAGATGCAGATGTTGGAGAGGATGGAAATGGAGGATGAAGATGAAGAGTCAAGGAAAGTGTCACTCCCTCCTTGCCCAAAATGTGTATGCACAGTCTCCTCCTCTCAAAACCTCTCTTCTCTGCCTCTGTTCTCTGTTTCCTGCACAAACCTGCAGCCCTCTGCTGAAGCCCTCTTTAAAACTCCATCTTCTTCTCTTCTTATTTTCCCTCCAAAGCTCAAGCCTATGCCTTCCAACTCACACCAGCTCACACCACTCTCCCTTGTTCCCCACATTCAATTTGTTTTGTATTTCTTTTGGCAAAAGTAATTGGTTGTCCCCCACTTGTTCCTTAAACTTGAGCAGAAGAATCATCTTTTTATAAGGTGACACGGCCAAGCCATGAGTGGCTTGGCTGTGTCTCATGTTTTGCTTTGGGACACGGCCAAGCTTGCTGGCCGTGTCACCTTATGCCCCCATTCTTTCCTTCTTTTCCTCTAGGTGACACGGCCAAGCTCCTGGCCGTGTCATGTGGGTGCGTCCCTTTCTGTTTCTTCATTTTGTCAATTCTCTTCTTTGCTTCCAATGGGTGACACGGCCACTGACTTGGGCGTGTCAGCTACTGTTTCTCTTCTTTCCTTCTTTGCTTGGTTTTGTTCCTTGGGTGAGACACGACCAGTGGCTTGGGCGTGTCTCCTGCCCGTGTCAGCCACTGCCATGCAATTCTTTTGAGTGACACGGCCAAGCTTGATTTGGCTTGGCCATGTCTTGCTTTATTCATGCTCTTTTTTGATTATTTTGATCCTCAAAGGGAGTTTTTCCACTTTAACCTAAAACAAACACTTGAAACACACTTTAAACCAAAATCAAATGAAACATTAACTAAAAACACATTAAAATCATACTAAAAACAAGTATAAAATCACTCTCATCAAATACCCCACACTTAAATCCTTGCTTGTCCCCAAGCAAGGCTAAAATTAAAACAAACTAAACACAAAATTTTTTGTCAAGTTCAAGAGTTATAAAAATGTATCAAGACTTCCCTATCCTTAAATCCGCAATCAATATTAAATCAAACAAAATTGATACCAATGCAATTAAGTGGCTTTCCATGCATAACCTATGTTGTCACTCCCTCACCAACTCTTAGAAAGTGTTTGATCAAGATGGTGTTTACACTCATAACAATCAATGAAAGATTATTGCCATAGGCTTGCTTATCTATCAAATTTCCACCACTTAATTACAATCAAGCATCAATCAAAAGGTCTTTTATTGGGTTGTAATGGGGCTAAGGTAGAGGCATGGCATTTAGGAAATGTGAGCTTAATCATTAAGTTCAAGAGCACTTCAAGAATAAAGTAACCAATCATATATATATAACCCAGCGATCCCAAAACACCTTCCTCTTATCTACCCCTTGACATTAAGGAACTTTTCAAGGGAACTCACTTATTACATCTTGTAACATATTCCAACCCTTTCGACAATAACAACAATTATTCTTATTTTTCTTCTTTTTATTTGATTTTTTTACTTTGCAATCTTAAACCTACTAAGCTTAACCCCACACTTAATTCAACACAACACTTGGTCATAAACACTTTTAAAATACTCTTGACCTAATGAAAGGGTAAGAGTTAAAACAACAAGGTTCAAGGTTAGTAGTGCTGCGAAAAATAAAGAAAAGGAGAAACGAAATAGGCTCACAATTGGCTAACTAAAGTTAAAATTAGGGTTGGTCTTTTTAAGCCAAAGTGGGTTCACCTAATTGCCTTAATCATCTTGATGCCAAATTGAAATTTTTTATATAGTCTTAAAATGTATGTCAAAACAAGTTCTAGTAAGTCATCAATCAAATATTTTCACCCACAACAAGAATAATAGGTTGATGGCTCAATTTCTCACTAGGTTAAAGACAATGCAAGGAAAAACCAACAAAATTGACAATAAGCACCAATTCTACTCAATTCTCAAATTCATGCTTCAAAATTTCAAAGGTCATTAATCAACAAAGTTTATAATAATTGAACTTTCCAAAATTCATTTATTCAAAGAAAACAAGAAAAACATTAACTGAATTTAAACTAAAACAAGTAAAAGTACAAAATACAAAATGCACCCACACTTAAAATTTCACATTTTCCTCAATGTGAGCATGCATACACTAAAAGAGAGTTTAGAAGAAACCTGATTTCCATCGCTCCCATATGCGATATGTAGGGCTCCTTTCACCCATAGTGCAGTTGGAGCTTATGATTAAGAGGATGGACAGCATGCAACTTTGAAATGTGCCCAATGTGTGGAAACCCCTAAATATTATTCTTTGAAGAGAAATTGTCCCAAAGGGACATGTCAAGGTTGCCTTGGGGTGATCCTCCAGTACTATAGGAACTTGGTAATAATCTTTGTCTTTGTGCAACATGGGCATATCAGATTTCTGCTTTTCCTTACCACCAAAAGTAGAAGGGATGACTTTTTGGGACTCTTGAAATTAAACCAAGGTTGGTTGAATCACTTTTTCATCTATTTTAACAATGTCAAGTTCCCTCTCAACAACCTCAGCATCTACAATTAGTTTATACTCCTCAAGTTCTAAATTGGGCATTTCATGTTCTTCTTTTAAGGGCAGACCCATTTCAAACTTGTTTTCAATATCTCCTTGGGAGTGCTTGTCATGGATGTCAGAAAGTTGCATACCTTGCTTCTCATCCTTCAGGTTACCTGGAAATGGACTTGATGGCCTATAAGGATAAGAGGTTTCATGCAACTTGGGTGAGGTTGATGCCTCCAAATTTTCCTCCCCCGTTGATTGGTTTGGCTCCTCCATGTTGGATTGTATCCCCTCGCCATTGTCTTCCTGATTAGTCCCTGCATCAAAGAAATCACAAAAATTGTTATATATTACCTGTTCATTCCTCAAATTTGTGATTACCTCAATTTGCTCCAATTGGCTAGGAGACTCCTCCTTCTGGTATGCTTGGGTTGATGTGCCAGCTGCCTGGTTAGAGCGTCCAACCTCTTCTATGTTTCTTGCGAAGATTCAAACCTCAACTTATCTTCCACTATATATTGATCGCATTGAAATTTCTCGGTATCTTGAATGAAGGCATTCACTCTCTCCTCCAAAGTAAGTTTCCTAGGTTGATCTACATTTCGTGGGCTATTTTGAATGAATGCATTCAATCTTTCCTCCAAAGTGGGTTCCTCAAGTTAATCTTGATTCATCATGTGTTTTTGAATATAAACATTTAACTTATCCTCCAATGTGGATTCCTTAAGGTGGTCTTGGTTTGAAAATTCTTCTTGAACGTAAGGACCTCTCTGGTAAGGCTGAAAAAATTGTTGAGGTGGAATGTACTGCTGGTTTTCCCAAGAAAAATTTTAGTGGCTTTCCCAGCTTGGATTATAAGAATTGGAATATGGGTTATTACCACCCATGCTGGAAATTTTGGTATTACTGGAAATTTTGGTAATCATATTCTTCCTCGTGCCAATCTTGGTATCGTTCAAAACCAAATGAACATATATTGGCACAATGTCCTGCATTGCCACATGCTGCACATACCATGTTATAATTATAGTCCCTATCATAAACTCCCCCGTGCCTTGAAAACTGCATCTTTACAAAAGGCACTCAGCAATTTAAAGAAAAACAAACAAACAAACACATTCAAATACAACAAACAAACAAATTTACAGAAAACAAACAAACACATTCAAATACAACAAACAAACAAATTTATAGAAAACAAACAAACAATTCAAAAACAACAAACAAACAATTCAAAGAAAACAAACAAACATTCTTGATAGAAAAAAATAAAACTAAATCAACAGTCTTAATTATATTACTAGTATTGAAACCATTGTCCCCGGCAGCGGTGCCAAAAACTTGGTGCGCGTGAGCTGCGCTATAGCAATACTGAAGTGCACGGGTCGCCCAAGTAATACTGTAGTGAGTGAGTTATCGTTCCACTGAGGACAAGGCCAAGCACTAGTGCAAATCTTAACTGTTGTTTAGCAAATTAATATTTTTGTGAAGTTTTGTAATTAAAGACAATTAACTTAAATAAATGCACATAAAGATAAATTGCTTGTTGTGTAAAAAAAGATTGATGATAATGATACTATCTAGATATTGAATCCCCCTAGCCTCAATTACATTACATGATAGAGTTGAGTTGGCATTCCTCTAACTTAGACTAAAACCTCTCTCGAGCAAATTAATCCCTAATCACTAAGTAGAGTGCCAGAATCTCTTTTCAAAACACAATTAAATAGATCATGCATTAAGAACAAGGAACTATAATCCAAAGGATCTTGTAGGTCTATCTCTAGCACCCCAATCAATCCTCAACCCTTATGAGTAATCAATTCATATCAAGCTTTCTCAAGTCAATAATATGAAAATGGCAACCAATCAATAAGCATGCTATCATCAATTGGCAATAATCATTAAGCATCATAAGAATATAACAACTCAATCAATTAAAAGTATCCAATCATACAAATAAGCTAGGATTCATTAACATCTAGATAGAGAATGATTTAGTTCATGTTCAATACACTTAATACAACAACAACAACAATAACATTAAAATACATAAAAGGAGAAAATAGAAAAACCCCTTTCAATGTAGCTTCTTGAATCTTCAGGAGCTGCCAATGGAAGATGCAGATGTTGGAGAGGATGGAAATGGAGGATGAAGATGAAGAGTCAAGGAAAGTGTCACTCCCTCCTTGCCCAAAACGTGTATGCACAACCTCCTCCTCTCAAAACCTCTCTTCTCTGCCTCTGTTCTCTGTTTCCTGCACAAACCTGCAGCCCTCTGCTGAAGCCCTCTTCAAAACTCCCTCTTCTTCTCTTCTTATTTTCCCTCCAAAGCTCAAGCCTATGCCTTCCAACTCACACCAGCTCACACCACTCTCCCTTGTTCCCCACATTCTATTTGTTTTGTATTTCTTTTGGCAAAAGTAATTGGTTGTCCCCCACTTATTCCGTAAACTCGAGCAGAAGAATCATCTTTTTATAAGGTGACACGGCCAAGCCATGAGTGGCTTGGCTGTGTCTCATGTTTTGCTTTGGGACACGGCCAAGCTTGCTGGCCGTGTCACCTTTTGCCGCCATTCTTTCCTTCTTTTCCTCTAGGTGACATGGCCAAGCTCTTAGTCGTGTCATGTGACACGGCCAGTGGCTTGGCCGTGTCATGTGGGTGTGTCTCTTTCTGTTTTTTCATTTTGCCAATTCTCTTCTTTGCTTCCAATGGGTGACACGGCCAAGCTTGTGGCCATGTCATGTGACACGGCCACTGGCTTGGGCGTGTCAGCTACTGTTTCTCTTCTTTCTTTCTTTGCTTGGTTTTGTTCCTTGGGCGAGACACGGCCAGTGGCTTGGGCGTGTCTCCTGCCCATGTCAGCCACTGCCATGCAATTCTTTTGAGTGACACGGCCAAGCTTGATTTGGCTTGGCCATGTCTTGCTTTATTCATGCTCTTTTTTTTATTGTTTTGATCCTCCAAGGGAGTTTTTCCACTTTAACCTAAAAAAAACACTTGAAACACACTTTAAACAAAAATCAAATGAAACATTAACTAAAAACACATTAAAATCATACTAAAAACAAGTATAAAATCACTCTCATCAAAGGTTGACCTAATTTATTTGAATTAAATTAATAAATTTATTTAGGTTTTCCTTATAACTAGTGGCCCTCTCTTGAATTAAATAATTCAAGGCCTCATTTAGTCTTCTAGCCCTTGCTCTTGTTATAGGATCTCCATTAATGAATAATAGGTCTTGTTTAGCTTCATTCACTTTTTCATCATTTTCGCTCATAGGACTCCTCAATAAAATTGTGGAGAGGAAAAATAGGTTCTTGGTTGAGATGGCTAGAATCATGCTTAATGAGTATGACCTATCCTTATACTTTTGGGTCAAAGCCATCAATATCGTGAGTATTTGGTTGCAAATGCAATATATTGAACACCAAGAATAACCTAAGAAAATTTTCATCCAAATCGGATGAAGACATATGTTTAAGGCTATTCCTTTAAACATTGTTTTTACTTTATTTTGTAATAAATGGCATGCTTATATGGTTCATGCACATTATAACAACTCATTCATATTATTAATTGTTATCATGAAATCTATTTTATAAATCTCAGTTTATATTAAGGCTAAATTTATTTGCTTAAAGTGAAAAACCTAATGTGGACTCATCCTTTGATTTCGACTAGCACCTTTTTCTTAAATTATATATATATGTAGTTACATATCTATTTCCAGTATTCAGTTTCTCCTAGTATTCTTGCTGCCTCATGTTAAATAATTTACTATAACCTATATCTTTGTGAGTTTTATTTTTTCTAGTATTTTGTTCAGTTTTAGCTTGCATATTTATGAGTTTGAGGCTTAAATACATTCATAATAAACTTTTATAGTTAATTTTTATTTAATTTTGATCAATTATGTAATGTATATATACCTACACTTGCATTTGGTCTTAAATTTCATTTTCCCTTATCCTTACATTCAATAAGGGCAAAGCTATTTGTTGGAGAAGGGGGGCAACTGCCCCCTTTCTTTTTGGAAAAACTAAATTTATATATATATATATATTAAAATTTTGAAAAAATTTAATTGTCTCCTTCAAAATTTTAAAATACCCCCTCAATCTTTTAACATATACAATAAATTAAAGAAAATAAATCCCTATAAATCATTCTTTCCCAAATAAATATATACTTTTTTAAAAAATTGACTAAAAAATTATTGACACTCTCCAAAATTTAAAAAAGAAAAAGAAAAAATTAAAAAAAAGGACAAACTCATCCAAGAAGAATACAAGATTATAATTTTTATATTTTTTAATTTCTTCTCTTTGATTTTGATTTTATAATTTATAATTCTAATATTATGTGATAATTTTTACTTCAATTATCATTTAAGAGATTATATTTGTGATTCAATACTTTTTATTTTATTTTATTTTTATAATGTATCATTAGGCGAATTTAGGAGCACATATATAATATTAATATTTTGTTTGATTATATAATTGTTATTGTTATTTTTTTGAAATTATGAATTACTATCGAGATATAAAAACATATAGAGAGTAACTTTTTTTTTGCTTCTTTAATATTTATATATGAAAAATATTTACTTATTAGTTTATAATTATATAAAAAACTAATTATTTATATTATTTTTAAAATGTATATATGTGTGTGTATATATATATGACATCTTTATTTTGCCTCCCTTCCTTTGAATGTCTAGCTTCGCCCTTGCATTCAACAATCCCCTTTAAAATAGCTCACCAATATTCATGTCTGTATATACTTCAACTCTGATTTTCTTTTTCTTCTCACTTTTCCTTGTAAGGTTTCCTTGCTGTACGTTTTTCTTTTACTCATCAAGCTATATTGCAGTAGGCAGAGGTTCATTGTTCTTCTATATTCATCCTCAATATACTTTACTAAATAAAACCCGTTGATTAAATTGTTCCACGTGTAGTGATCATTAGTATGTTTACTAGTTACACTAATTTAACGACTTTTTTTTTCAACATGTATCAATCCTTAGTTTGTGCTTTACATCCAAATCTTGCCCTACACTGTTCAGTAGCTATGTATGATTTTATGTTTTGTACCTTTATTTATTGTAATCCACCATTTTGTGTAAGTTCTCTCACACTATATACAATTTCCCTCTTTCCATTCTATACCTTAACAAGATAACCCATTCATTCCATTTATCATGTAGCAATTCTTTTATTTTGCTAACAAAATCTACAGTCTTTTTTTTTTTCACAAAATCCTCAAAACTAGTTGCTTATTCACAATCTATTGTGTTTTTATCAATATGTACCATAATTTGCCAAATTACTTCATTTTTGCATAATTGTAAGATTATATTTAACTTTTGGACATAGCTTATACCTCTCTCTCAAATTTATTTACTTTATCCACATGACTTTCATGAGTAGGTTTGTTTGTTTAACACATTCATTTTAATTTCATAACATATCAAGCTCTTCACTAAATTTCAAATTAACCCATTTATCTAATTTGGAACACTAACCTACATTGTGAATTTGATTGGGCTTCTCATTCGAAATTCAACTCTATCTTTTTCTAACTTTCTCCTTTTTCCTTTATTTGCCTCCAGTCACCTTTAATTTCCTTACTCGGTTGTCTTCCCTTAGGAATTGCCAAGAGAGAGAGAGAGTTGACCATTTGAGCAACCAGCTATCCCCTTCACCCGTCATCCCTCGTCTTTTGTTTTCCTTTCTCTTCACTCTTATCCTGTACTTTCTACATTTTTTTTCTAATTGATGATTATGAGAAGCTTCCGTTTAGGGATATAAGTTGGCAGATGTAATTTAGCCTTATTTCTCCACTTATTAGTTCCTCAAATTCAGCCAGTTGTGGATCCTTGTTCCTACAAGGTTACAACTCATTATTCCCTTATATTCTAGCTCGATATGTGTAAGTTTCACTTTGAATTTCTGATTTATTTCCTAGCTGTTCCAACTAGCAGCCCCTCGCTCTAGTCTTGTTTAATTCATAAGCGCAGTTTGCCCCATTACCTATCTTGATTCCCTGCTTATGAGTCGTGGTACATTGCATTTCATGAAATACACATACCATTCCTAAGTTCCCAACTATAATAGCCTTACTCACATTGACTTGCACATTCTGTCTCTTCATCATTTTCATTCATTTCCTTTTAATTTTTGTGGACTTCCCACAATGCAATTCCCTTAGCAAATATATTTGTCTTTCTTAGCTCATTTTGTCATAATTTAATTTTATATCTAACCTAACTTGGTTATTCACTTATTAGGGAAAATAGTTGACAATTTCAAAAATTGTATTTTGTGTGTATTGTTAGCCAAATCGTAGGCTACTAACTCTATTTTAATCTTAGACAATCAAATTGAATATTGATAATTGTGCTATCAAGTGAACATACATAAATAATAAGTTAAAATGTTGCAAAAGTTAAGATTTTGAAGCAGACTAGAAACTACCGACTGAACTACAAGCAGTGTGCCCAGGAAATTGATCAGCACCATAGTCCAGATGCCACAGTAAGGATCACAACCTTCATCACGATGTAAAGGATGGCGTGATAATTTCTCCCGACTTGGAAATCAATATCTCGTCCAGGATAAATTTGGAGAAAACCATAATTATATGCAGTAAGTTTCAAGGCCAATTGTCACTCTCTAAAGCCCAGCGTGAAAAAAAATCCCAACTTACCTATCAGCAGCATGACAGGGACGATCGGAAGACAATTTTGCGAAAACATCCAGTAAAGATCTCGCTGAGCAGCACGGCCTGTTTTTTGCTTGGACAAAGAATCTCGACCAGACCAAGTAGTCTTTCATGTGAGATATTCATATTGGCTAGAGAAGAAGGTGCAGATCAAGTACCTAATGAGACTATAACAAGTGGTAGTGCTTTGAATGGCAAATGCTTGGGTTTTAAACTCAAACAATTATTTTAATTCTTCCTTTTTTTTTTCAATTTGTTTATTGAGTTGTCTCTAGAGGCTTAACATTCAACTCATAATTTCTAACTATTTCTTGACTTCTATTAGGAATTTCCTAATTTACCCATAATTCCCATCTTGGAGTCACTCATTTACAGTTTGTAGTTCAGTAAAATTTCCATTAATCTATCTTATCCTTAAATTCTTTTCAAATTTATTTATTTATTTTTCCATTACCCACAGGATTTTAACTATTTAAAGTGTAGGGTGTTACATTTGGGGGTTAAAAAATTGGAAATCATGATAAATACCTTAGGGTGCCCTCTTTGTTTGGTAAGATTAATAAAACAGAACTATTCCAATTCTTAAAGGACCATGTCTGGCAGAGATTGAATGGATGGAAGCATTGATTTCATTTCAGGGTGGGAAAGAAAGTGCTTCTGGAAATAGTAGTCCAAACCTTTCCCCTATGTGCCAATAGTGTCTTCTTGATTCTAATAGACCTATGTGATGAATTAAGCATATGACAAATTCTTTTTGGTGGGGCAATAAGAAGACCAGTTTGGATGGTATTAATTGAATGCAAAGGGAAAGACTTTGCAAAAGAGAGAAGGGGGTACTTGGTTTCAAGAAGTTACATGAATTCAACATATCCCTTCTAGGAAAGCAAGGATTAATACTAGTGACTGATGTGGCAAATTGATTTGGTTGATTTAGTAATGCAGTAAGGGAAAATGTGAATTGTTGACAGTAATAACATGGCATATATGGAAATAGTGGAATGACACTGTCTAGAAAAATTATAAGAAGGTAGCTACATATGGTAGTTGGATATGCTAAAACTTTTCTATGCCAATGACAGACAACACATTTAAGGCAGATCACACCACACAAAAAGGAAGCAAATTCAAAATTAAACAGCCAAATGGACTATCCCACTTGAAAAAATTTTCAAATGCAACTTTGATGTTGCATTGTTTATGAAGGAAAGAAAGTGTAGATATGGAAACATAATAAGTGATGGTATAGACTTTATAACTATAGCAAAAGGTGAAATTAACATGAGACCATAAGATCCAAAAATGGCATAAACCCTTAGTTATCGAGAAGCCTTAATCATAATTAGGAGCATGTAATTGAGCAATGTTATTTTTAAGTTTGATGCCCTTAACTTGATCTAAGCGGTGAATAGTGTAAGGATCTATCTTGTTTTGGTCAAATAGTTGAAGATTGTTGTGAGTTATTAAAAGAATTATTAAATTATACTCTTGTCCATGCATGTAAAGAGATCAAGGAACTAGGATGTCCATGCCCTTATAAGGACGGCTAGTTCTTTGACTGATCATAGAGACTAGGGTATGGATGTTTTCTTTTCTATTATTTATGCTGTGTAGAATTATTTAATTCAATAAATATGTATCTATTTTTCAAAAAAAATTAATTTAACTAAATGTATTTATTTTAGTTGTTTATGACTTAGTGTACTTTTTATGAATGCATATAAATTAAATTGGCTTTAGACAAAAGCAAGCTAATACTTCCTCTACGTTGCGCTGTGATTTATAATATTTTATATTATTTTAAATAAAAAATATTTATGTATTAATATATATAATGAGTACATAGAAGATAATATTATATATATAAATGTACGTAGTATTAAAAAATTTTATATTTATATATTATAAAAATATTTAAATAAGATATGTCTAAGGTATTTAAATATTTTTAAATTGATTATAGTCTTATCAAATGAATGAAAAAATATTAATTTTTTAATCTTATTACTTTAATTAAAAAAGAAAAATTAGAAAAAATAATTGAAATTAATAATTTAATATAAAAGAATAAGTGAATTGTTATTACATATTAAAGTTTTTTGAACAAAAAGAAAAAAAATTATAAATTTAATTGAAAATAATATGACTAAAGAGAAATATAAAAGTGATATAAGAATAAATAGATATATTAAAGTTTTAACTAAGTTCATAAAATAAAAATATCTTTAATTGAAAAATCTATTAAAAATAAAATCAAATAATAAAAACTTATAAATCTAATTATAATTAATAGCATGATCAATTTAAATTATTTTTAAGATAATTAAATTTATGTTATCATTTAAAACTTAAAATAAAATAATAAAAAAAATAAAAGTTTGATAAATAATTGCTGGAAGAATTAACTCACAAAGTTCATTAAAAGTCAAAATAAAAAAATAAAAATTTGAGAAGTTATTCTTATTGAAACAATAACTTTTAGATAATTTTAGTGTATATAATAATAATAATAATAATAATAATAATAATAATAATAATAATAATAATAATAATAATAATAATAATAATAATAATAATAATAATAATATCTTATGATTTAAAATAAAAAATAAAATTAATTAAGAACAAAATGCAATTGCTCATAAATTAAAAGAGAAAAAAAATATCAATTAAGGAGAAAAATATCAATACAATACTTGAAATTTAATATTTTAAATTAATTTTATATTGAAATGTTAAAGTATGAAAGAAGAATATTGAAAAAAAAATCTAGCTAAAATAAAGATGACTTTATACTAATCAATAAAACAGAACCAAAAATAAAGGTATAATATTATTTGTTATGTATAGTAATACATAAAGGGATTTAACCTAAAAAAATATTTCTTTATACTATGATAATATATTATAGACTCTATAAATCTTAAATGGACTATTTTTTACCATAATACACTTAACTCTAATTTTTTTTCTTTTTTTTCTCTCTCTATCTCTCATTTCCTTATCTCTTTCTTCTTCTTTTCTCCCGGTCGCAGATCTCCTCTCATTTTTTTCTTTGATCATAAAATTTAAAACTCCATTTATCTCTAATTTCAACTCATTTTTTATCTCATTCACCATGTATTGAAGCTAAGTACAAGATATTGCACCAAGACAAATTGAAAGAATTAGCACTGGAATCTCTATAGGTTGCTTAATTCCCCTAATAAAAACCAAATTTAATTTTCATATTTAAATGTCGATCAAAGTATAACAATGAATTCAAGTGTTAAGTTATTCTGAATTCCTTTCTAAAGCCGCTATATTATGAGTTTGAACAAAACTAACTTTACATGAGTTGAAATAATTCAATTTCAGTAAGGAGGTTTTCCCAAAATAAGAATGTAGAGGCAACTACAGTTTAACAAACTTAATTCTATGGCATAAACTTATATTTGTAACTTACACTACAAAGAGATCAAACACAAAAACAAATTTTCGCTTTCACAATTCTCTTGAGTAAACACTTTAGTAATTTAAACATGAAAGAAAACTATATTGCTTGAACAACATACTTAAAACTTATAGAGAAAACAAAGAAAATACATCGTTTCCTTGAGTTTATGGTACTGCAACTAAACTGCCACTAAACGAAGCAGGAACTACAATAATGCACATATTGTCCACTATAATTTTTTTTTTAGAAAATAAAATCCATAAATTTATTACAACGAATGAGTATAGACTGGACAAAGAAAGCCAATCACCCCATATATAGCTACCTAGAAGCCAAAGAAAACAACTCAAAAATGGACATCAAGCATAGCTCATAGCTATTGTAAAAACAAGAGAGTAACAAAAAAAAAAATGCATGTACAATAGCCATAACCATAAGACACCAAGAATTATTCATCCAAATGATTCAGCAAGGTCATCCCAACGAATATCAGCAAAAACTAGCTCAACCACTAAGCCATAACAACACTAGCATAAAATTTCTCTTAACCTTTTTCCGGAACAACCCCAGTCAATATTCACCTATCGATAAAGGCAACTCAGCTCACCAATAAACAATCTCATAAAACTCAAACAACATCAAAACCAAAGCAAGGGGAGTAGCAATTGGAAAAGCAGAGACAAAAATTAAATCCACCTCTACTAATTCTAAGTGCTCCACTAATAAATTTTTCAGACTATGAAAAACTAAAAATTCATATTTTTCTCAATTGCAAATAATATGTGCCTTGTATAACTATAAAAATGTTTCAAGAAATCAAATAGTAAGAATTTTTACCCTTTCATTTTTTATATTGACCTCGATAAAGTTAGAATAAGCTTTGGTTATAACTTAGACGAGAAGAAAACTTTTTGGCTAGAAGCTTTTACAGATAAGTCGATTTTTGGCTTATCTCCTTCTTCCTCCATCTTTTAAATTGATTCACCCATAGAAATCTCCTTCTTTCTCTTTTTAGATTGATTAACCCAAAGAGTTCTCTTTCAAATCTATGAGCTTTGCTTCCAAATTGATAGATTTGTTTGACTTCAAATAGTTAGTGTTTTAGGAAGAAGTAATTGAAAAAGAAAACATAAACTTCCAATTTGAAATGCTTGTTGCATTTTGGCAAGACAAGATGAGCGGTTGTTTTGTTTTAGAAGGTATTTTTGTCAAAGAGAGTCTAATTAAGGTTAAAGGGGTTTATAATTTCTTATTGTTTTATTCAGGGGTATTTTCTAGGTTAAATTTCATACATAAATTGTTTATTCATTTAAAATAATATAAAATATTATAATCCTCAACATAATATGAATGACTTATTTCCTTGTTGTTACTAATTTACCAATAATAATAAATTATAGTACCCATATTTAAATATTGAAATATTTCATTTCAGAATGTTATTATATAATTAAGATTAAAAAGAAATTCAAATTTAAATTAACTATTATAAATTTAATTTAATTAAAAAGTCACTATTTAACAAGATTCGAAAGTAATTAACAAAGCAATTACTACAATTATCTCCAATTTAAACTCAAATTATTTATAGTATAATTAACCAAAAAACAAACCCAATGCGTTTCCAAGTATTTTAATGAGACTTAGAAAATTATGGGTAAATATATATTGCATAGATTAAGTAAGCAAAATATCAACAAAAGCAACAAATTTAATTTGAGTTAATATATAAACAAAATCTTCTCCACTATATCACGTAAAAATTAATTTAATATTAAACCCATTTTACTATTTTATTAAATTATTATTTCTTCATATATTTATTTCCCAAATGATAAAAAACTATAATAGAAAAATAAAAGAGAGGAAATATCATTGTTTTGTCTCTTAGTCTGTACCTATATATGAGTGTGTAGGATTATGAGTAAAGAAAAGAAAGAAAGAAAAAAAAAAAAAAGGAGCAAAGGCCAAAAGTCAAAGAAAGGGTAAAATTGAAAATTCAAAAAAGAATGAATAGTTGTTTGAGATTTTCATTGCACAAGGAACAATGTTATTAGTGGTAGTTGTAGTATAGATATAATTTGCATTCTTTTGAAGTGCTATTTTAGCCATTTATTTATAGATTATCGAGCTTGCCTGCCCAGCTCCATATCCTGTCGTCCCTTCGGGCTAGCTTTTTATGAAGGTTATACCTCGATCCTGGACACTCCTTGTCCGACAGAGATTTCTACACATTCCCTGACATATCCACAAATTATGTTGACACAGCTTAGACCTTGTCTCCTTATACCATCTATAAATAGGGGTTACCCTGCATAGGTATGCTCCCTTCCACTTTTGCTTTTACTCAAATTGACCGAGCTCTGACTTAGACATCAGACCCCTTTTTCTTATCTTGCAGGTGAAAGAGTCACAACAGTAGTAGCACCGAACTCGAGGTACATGAGTTAGGACCACCCCTTGAGGTAGCCGGAACATTAGTGGTGCTGTAATAAGCGTGGAAAGGCTATTCCCTAGTATAGGCAATGAAACCTCGGGTACCTTCCTCAGCTCTTGCAAGCTCTTAGAATCAAAGCACTTTAACCAATTATTTCATTTGAAATGTATATCATATCGCCTTCATGTGCACCACTATTATAGCACCTTCACGTCAAACTTCTATAGCGGCATCATGCACACTAAACAATTTAGTATATGATCTATGCAAACTCACCATGTCTTAGTCGCACACTGAGCAAGTCACTCTGCCCTAGTTGTACAACAAGTCTTATTGTGCCTTAGTCGTGCACTAAGTTTTCAGCACTGATCGTGCAACTCACAGTGCCATCGCGCATATCGAGCTTTCAGCATAGTAGATGTACATCTTACAATGCTCTGATCTTGCACTGAGCTTTTAGCTCTTTAATCATGCCACAACGCATTGGCTGCGTACTCAATAATTTATTTAAACATTAATTTGAGCATTGTCATAAGAAATGATACCATGAACTCCTAAAATTAAACTCCTGATAAGCAAGCAAGCTAATAAAAGCATGAATTAAACTAAATAGAGAAATAAAAAGAAATATCTCATTTCATTTGCAATACCAAACTGCTTAGCGCCTTTTTGCTCACCAATTTGCCTGTAGCGCCTTCGTGCACACCTTGTTGTAGCCCCTTATCGAAGGCCAAGTCTCTGTGCTCTGACTGAGCATCAATGCTTTGATTGTACACTAAAATTTTTATTCATATTTACAATTTTATAAGTTTAGGGGCCTTTGTAATATCAATCTTTGTATTTATTTTCCAAGCCCCCATCTTTCAAATTCTCTATTATTGTATAAGAGACATATATGTTAATGTATGTAGTTAGGCATTTTGGTAAACCTCCAAAAGCACGCCCAAGAGGCTACTTGACATGAATTTTAAGGCAATGAAAGAGGACACTGACATCCCTGACTTTCGAGCAATGATATCCCCAACAGCTGAGCACTTGCATCCCTAATTGCTGAGCACTAGCACTCAAGTTCATCAAAGAGCCGACCACGCTTAGGCTCATCAAAGAGAAACTCCTTACTCCTATATACCGAGCCATGATCAAGCATGGATAAGTATTGTGCACCAAGAAGAAACCAAGATTCTAATTTGAGTAAAAGAGCTCGAGTAGCTCGACTGAACTACCAAGCCAACAGTCAGAAGAATGCTTCTATCCGGTCGGACATCATATATAGCACGCATCAAGAAGATACTTATTTTATCTTTATTCTTTTATTTTATAGCTCTATATATAAACATTAGATAAAAAGATCAGACTAATCATCCCATGGCATTATAGTTTACTAAAGTGCTCGACAAGCGAATGCCTATGTGCATCATGTTCCCTGAGCATAATAAGCAAAATAGTGCTTTAAGCATGTCAATATCAAGGCACTTGGATGCACTTCATCCTCAAGTAGACTAAGCAAGTGTAATAAATGTATCAACACAGCGCAACATATAGAACATTTATTTTGTTATTGTGTCAAGCTCGGTTATAGACCGAGTCATCAACGTAGTACATATAACAAATCACATAGAATAAATCAAAACAAATGTATTGAGTTTAAGTTCAAAAGAAAGACACTTCATTAATAGGAAAAAGTTCATTGCATAAAATAGCCTGGTCTTTACGACTTGCTAATAGATCGAACTTGGACAAATTCCTAAGAAAAATTTTATAAGTCTTAGACCTTATCCTCTTTGTCCCAGCCCTCTTCATCCCCTTCGTCTTCATCTTCTTCTGTCTTGGCCTCAACAGCTAACTGGTTGATGTCTATATGCATCATCCAAGATAGGTCCATGTCCAGGTTTTCTTTCTTCACCTGCTTTAACACAGCTTATTGATAAGCATATAAACCCCGAACATAGCACTTGTCGCTCCTCGCAGACTTGGTAGCTAGGCCTTACTAAGCAACCTCTAGGGCCTCCTCTGCCAAGCACATCCTCAGTCTTAGCTCTTAAAGCTTCTTCAGCCGAGCGCATCTCATTGGTTTTTGCTTTCAAAGCTTCATGAGCTTGCTTCAATTCCTCATCCTTAGCATTTAAGGCCTTCTCTATTTCTAGCCTTCAGTCAATCTATTCATCGCAGCTCTTGCAGGCCTGGGTGAAGTTAGCTTCTAGGCCTGCCACCTGGTCTTCCACTGTATGGGAGAGTTGGGCGAGCTGCAAATATCATTCAATTATTTTTCAATACCAAACTTTGAATCTAAGTACAAGTTCAGATTGCTTCTTACTATATGTGACATCATAACCATTTGTTTTGCCACATCCTCCGAGCTCATCCGCGTATATTCATGCCTTTCTTAAGGCATAACTCAGTATATTTATTTGAGCACCTTATGGGGACCGGGGTCATGCACTGAGAATGATGCACTGTGCAGACTAGCCAGTTTCTCATTCACAGCCTCCACCAACCGAGCCAGGATGTAGTAGCGGGCTAATGATTCTTTAGCTTATCTAGGGGGGTAGAGTCTCTTATCCCACCTCTCTGTGAGGCATAATTTCTTGTACCATCTCTAAGGGGAGAGTCAAGTTATCTGTAATGGGCTCATTCTCTCGAGCAGCAATAGTCTTAGCAGCTCGCCAACTAGACTGCTCACAAGACATCCTGGCCTTCTTCCAAGCCTCCCTCTTGGCATTCTTTTCTGTAAGGCATTTTAGTTCTCTGCTAGCCGACCCTGAGCCTCTCTCTATATAATTGAGCTAACAATTAAATAGATAAACATTTAACAAAAAAAGAAAAAGTCTATGAGTTCAAACACTTATCTGTCCGGTCTTTGGGATGGATCTCCTTAGGAGCCTCGCCAAGGGGGATGCACTCCCATATTAGCGCGAGGACATTCCTTTTCTCCCTTAAAATGTCTTGCTCCACTGTCCCAAACACCACGAGCTCATCCTCGCTCAATCTTGCTCTTGCCACTTGTTCACCACTAGGCTTGACCAGCTAGTGTTTTGATAGTTGAACTCCTTGCGATCCTCCAAGATAAAAACTTGGTCTTTCTAGGCCTTCATTGAGTTTGGATTTCCTATGAATAGTCCGATCCTAGACCTCTCTTCAAATACAAAAAATCCTCATCCACTTTCAAGCATAGCCTGAGCAGGTTGAAGGCACTCAACACTTGAGGGGTAGGAACAACCCCAAGAAGCCCACATAGTATCTCAAACCCCGTGATAGTTCGCCATGTATTGGGCTTGAGCTAATCGTGGGCAATCTTATGGTAGTGCTGGAAAGCTAAGGGGAAGGGCCATAGAGGGAGCCTCACCCTCAACCACATATCTTTTTCTTAAACCATCAGTTGGTTGTTAGTCAGGTCATCATATACTCATATTTCCTCTTCTAGAACAAGCATTTTGCACTCCTTCAGTATTCTGTATTTCTGTCGGATCCCCTCTAAATTTATTTCTGTCAGACTAGATAGGATGTCCCATACCTAAGCTTTCTCTGAGCTCACATGAACCTTCCCAACTTCAGCCACATCCTCTTCCTCCTTATCAATTAGGTTAAGACTTCTCCTTGTACTCTGCTTTGCCCGCTTGGTCCTTGCTGACGCGGCATTGACCTAAGCCTCCTTTACCCCGTGGTGGTTAACCTCACCCAGAGAACTAAGAGAGCCCACCTCTCTCGAACCTTCTGGCAGAGCTGAACTAAGTATTGCTTGCACCATGATATTTGTCTTGTGTCTTGAGATATATTTTTGTTGGAAGAATTGGACACTTGAACTTCTGCTGGCTGCTAATTTTTCTGCAATTTTCTGGGTAATTTTATCAAGCACATGATGTTGTATTTGCATACCAAATGATTAACTTCTCTACTAGATGGTGCCTTAGATTTCAGATGTTGAAGCATGTAGACCAACCTGGTGCATACGCTTCTAGAGTTTCATAGGATGGTTGGAGGCACTGGATTCTTGATCGTGCTGCTACTCTTTAGGTGATCAACATGCTGGAACAACTTTGGTTTGGCATTAGTTTGGCTCAATGGGTACAACACTTGCTGCACTTATCATTCTAATTCATAAGATTATCCTGAAGGCTGCTTCAAATGCTTGGGTCAATCAAGCATCTTCAATTTGGCTATTTATTGGTCTGTTTGCTACGCCACTACTGTAACCACTTAAATATGCTATTTTCTTGGCTTCACTATGTTGCGCTCGAATTAAGTACTACTACAAAGTGTCACTCGCAAGTATACGAGGTAGCTGTAGCAAAGGTGATCGCCCCAAGATCGTTTCCCCAAGAAGTTGTGGTTCGTAATAGCTTGATTGACAAGTTATTTAAATACGGAAGTGTTTGTTGTTCGAAATTGTGGAAGGACAATTTAAACCTAAAATTAACGTGCGTAGGATTGATGTGTGAAGGTTGTACAAGATCAAATCGATTCTTGGGAAGGTGCCTAGGGTTATAGGTCCATTCAATCAAAGCTCAATTCTCAATTATCCATTAACATAACCTTGTAAATTAATTTGTTCCTTAAGGTTAATTAGTCAATTACCCATCCATTAGTTCTCACATTCATGAATTAGCAATGACCAATTCTTTCACATTATCAAATTAATGAAACCCTAAAACTTATATTTCTAATTCATTCATAGGGTGGTCGATTATATAGTCCCGATATCGGATTTCACCTCTCGGTTCGTCATCCAATATTCAAAGATCAATAGGTAGCTAATCTATCATCCTAGCATTTAATGCAATACAATCAACCAATCAACAAGGAACATCAATGGAAATATCAAATAAAAGCATTCAACCAAATATACTACAAACCCTAGGCATGGGTATTTAGTTCAACATCATCAATTTAAAACATTCATTCAACTCAATATAAAACAAATACAAATTGTCCATTGCAATATCAATCTCTTAATATAACAACAACAATAAGAATGAATTAAAAGAGAGAATAGAAAAACCTCTTGTGAAGATGCCAAGAGTATGATTGCTAGTCTTCCTCCTAGCTCCACTTGATGTATGATGAAGAACTCAAGCCCTCTTCAATGGTTGATTCCCCTTTGCAATATGGAATGGAGCTTTCTCAAGTCACCAACCCTTCAATTGATTATTCCTTTGGAAGATGGAATGGAGCTTTCTCAAGTCACCAAACCTTTCATTGAAGCTTCTTCAACCTTCAAGAGCTTGTTAAACCAATTTATCTCAAAGAACCTCAAAGATCTTATCAATGGAAGATGGAGAAGGTGGAGAGGATGGAAATGGAGATGAAGATGAAAGGATAAGGGAGAGTGTCACTCTCTCCCTCTCCCACGTTTTTGCAGAAATTGTTCAAGAACCAAGATCCACCCCCTCCAATTTCCTTTTCTTCTCCTTTTAATTTATTTAAAAATACACACCCATGCCTTCCAACTCACACCATTTCACTTTGTTCCCCACTTTTTATTTGTTTAATATTTCTTTTGGCAATCACAAGGCCTTGTTCCCCACTTTGTCTCCCACTTCGTGTAGAAAAATTCAAATATTTTTTGTGTGACACGGCCAAGCCAAGAGTGGCTTGGCCGTGTCTATTGTTTTTCTTTGGGACACGGCCAAGCCATCTGGCCGTGTCCTTCACTGAGCTTTTTCTTTCTTTCTTTTTCTTTCTTTTCTTTTGGTCTCGAGGAGGTGACACGGACAAGCTTGTGGCCGTGTCATGTGACACGGCCACGTGTGTTCATTACTGTCTCTTTTCTTTCCTTCTTTGCTTGCTCTCTTGTTCTTTGGCATGAAATGGGACACGACCAAGCTTGTTGGCCGTGTCATGTGACACGGCCAGTGGCTTGGCCGTGTCACTGAGTGTGCCTTCCTCTGCTTGCTTCTTTTCCTTCTCTTCTTTGGCTCAAGATGGAACACGGCCAAGCTTGTTGGCCGTGTCATGTGACACGGCCAGTGGCTTGGCCGTGTCACTTGGGTGTGTCTCTTCCTGCTTCTTTATTCTTGCTCTTTCTTTGTGGTTTCTTTGTTTTTGCTCCTTGGATGAGACACGACCAGTGGCTTGGCCGTGTCATGTTCTGCCCTCTTCATTCTTTGAGGGACACGGATAAGCCTGATTTGGCTTGGCCATATCTTTCTTGGTTCATGCTTTTCCTGCACTGTTTTGATCTTCCAAGGGAGTTTTTGCACCTAAACCTAAAAATAACACTTTAAACACACTTAAAACAAAAATTAATCAAAACATTAACTAAAACACACATAAAATCATACTAAAAACTAGTACAAAAATTATCGAAATACACTACCATTCCTTCTATCTGTTTACATTTTATTATAGGTTCATAGGTTTCTTGATAGCAAATGTGGCCTTGGGATGTTCAGTTTATTTCTTTTGGTCTTTTATCGATTATGTATTTTGAGGTTCGAGGGTCTTTAAAACATATTTGCTGGTTTTTTTGGATCGAGCTTTGGGTAGTTTATGGTTTTATTGAGTATCATTTTTTGGGTAGTTTAGAGCCTCGTAAATATGCTTTTCCCCATTCTTTAATAATAAAAATAATAATATAATCTTTTATAAAAAAAAACTATTGCTTATGCAATTTTGCTACTAGAACTTTAAATGAAACCTTAAAAACACAAAATTAAGCTACCTTTGTAGTTGTCAAACTGAACTCTTAAGCCTTAACATAGAAAATCAGACAAACCGAGATATAACTCTTTGGAGTTGAATGCAGAATGTCGTAGTCACACCCTCTATTTATAGACGGGATTTCAACCATGTGAGCCGACGTCATTAATGAATGACATGGGAGTTACATCTTTTGAGTTCCCGCCCAAACTGTTTCCATGGTTTCCAAAAAGCCATCTCACTCTTGTTTGAATGTTGTCCTTCTAGAAGCTTAAATTGCTCTAATTGGCATAAATGCCAAGACTCTTCAGGAGGGACTAGTGGTACTACTAATAGAAAATCGGGCTTAGCCCCTGAATTCTGCCTGTTCTTCCTCGAGCTCCTCAAGCTCTCCTTATTTGAGTTCTCTCATGATCTCCACCTTCTGTTAAATGAAACCTTAAAAACACAAAATTAAGCTACCTTTGTAGTTGTCGAACTGAACTCTTAAGCCTTAACACAAAAAATCAGACAAACCAAGCTATAACTCTTTGGAGTTTAATGCAAAATGTCATAGTCACACCCTCTATTTATAGATGGGACTTTGGCCATGCGAGCCAACGTCATTAATGAATGACATGGAAGTTACATCTTTTGAGTTCCCGCCTGAACCGTTTTCATGGTTTCCAAAGAGTCATCTCACACTTGTTTGAAATTTGTCCTTCTAGAAGCTTAAACGGCTCTAATTGGCATAAATGGTAAGACTTTTCGGGAGAGACTAATGGTACTACCCATAGAAAACCGGGCTTAGCCCCCAAATTTTGTGTGTTCTTCCTCGAGCTCCTTAAGCTCTCCTTATTGGAGTTCTCTCATGAGCTCCACCTTGTGTTAAATGAAACCTTAAAAACACAAAATTAAGTTACCTTTGTAGTTGTTGAATCGAACTTTTAAGCCTTAACATAGAAAATCAGACAAATTGAGCTATAGCTCTTTAGAGTTGAATGCAGAATGTCGTAGTCACACCCTCTATTTATAGACGAGACTTTAGCCATGTGAGCCAATGCCATTAATGAATGACATGGGAGTTACATCTTTTGAGTTCCCGCCCGAACTTTTTCCACAGTTTCCAAAGAGTCATCTCACTCTTGTTTGAAATTTGTCCTTCTAGAAGCTTAAACGGCTCTACTTGGAAAAGATGCCAAGAATTTTTGGAAGGGATTAGTGGTACTACCCATAGAAAATCGGGCTTAGCCCCCAAATTCTGTGAGTTCTTCCTCGAGCTCAACAAGCTCACCTTATTTGAGTTATCTCATAAGCTCTACCTTGTGTTTCTCTGTTTCCTTCTAGTCCTGGCCAAGTTTATTTTAACTTCTCTAAGTCACAGGTTCTAATTTGACATAAATGTCAAATGACAGAGGGGGGACTAATGATAGTACCCTCACTCCCCGAGCTCATATACCGAGCTCTATACTTGAGTTCTATATGTTATCATAACAACTTCCTTGTATCATGATTCAAAACTTTCACTTGAGCTCAATTGAGATCCTTTGCATGACATAACTGAGTCTGACATAAATGCCAAATGACTTGAGGGAGACTAATGATAGTATCCGTGCTTATTGAGCTCCCTGTCTAGTATCCCTTTGACCGAGCTTTCTGTGAACGTTAAACCTCGGTCCTTGACACCCCTTATCTGACTAAGCTCTCTGGACATCCTCTGACATATCTGCAAATTATACTAACACAGCTCAGACCTTGTCTCCTCACACCATCTGTAAATAGGGCTTACTTCACACATGTATGCTTTCTTCCACTTTCGCTTTTACTCAGACTGACCGAGCTCTGACTTAGATATCTAAGCCTCCCCCGGAGAGCCCGGTCCCCCCTCTTTCTTGTCTTACAGGCGAGAGAGCCATAACAGCAGTAGCACCTAACCCGAACTACAGGAGCTAGGATCACCCCCTAGCCCCATAATCAAATATAATAATACATATATGGTTAAAAACAGAAGGAAATTCATATGCATTCCCACGACTCACCACCTCGAGTTTTTCATCTCATTTTCCTACAAATGGTGGTAAAGCTTTTCACAACAATTCATAAAAACATACAAAATATTTCTAGTTAAAGAATTATTAAAGAATTAAAGAAAGAAGAAAATGTTGATATTAATCACCATAACAAGAAAATAAAACACATGCAAATTATAATTGGTCAATGTCAATAAACATCGAATTAAAGGTTGAAATATCAAATTGATGAACATAAAATTAAACGGCCAAATATCAAATTAGATGTTGAATCTAAAGGCATCATTATCTCTAAAAATATTATAGAATATTATGGAAATGCAGCGAGAGAGCTCCACTCAACATTCTGATCCTAATTAAAGATGATAAAGAAACGTTGGTTAGGAATTACTCAATTCAATTTAATTTCATCAATAAAGTTATATTAAATTTTTATGTAAGAATTATTCTGGATATTGGTATTTATAGATCATAAATTTATTTTTATCTTATTGATTTATTTTAATTATTTTTTATTGACAATAACTAATAGCCAATATAGAAACTTTAGTACATTAGGATTACAAAAATTAACTATAATTTAACTTTTAACTTAAACTAAACTTTTACAAAATGTCATAATTTCTATTTAATTTGAAGTCATTTCTTTTTTATAATAAAAATAAAAACTTCTAAACATATTAAGTAGTTAAATATATTTCATTCAATTGGAATGAGTTTCTAAACATGGTATAAATATTTAAAAAATCAAAACAAAAGCCATAAAGAGGCCATTGGAGAACTACAACTATTCCATGCAAGCTCTATAATCTACTAGAGCTGCACGTATATCATTATCATTTTACATATAAAATAACATATCATATTATCCCAAATCCTCACCCAAGAAAAAAAAAATCAATCCTTTGAAATCTATGTCATCAACGTTCAAAAGGGCCATTAGGATCAAGTTGTTTGCACAATCCAAGATAAGTAAGATAAAGAACACGATCTTTAGCCCCAGTCCGATGATTCTTAGTATGCTTACAAAAATACTTCAATTGTTCCAGAGTACAGCAACCAAGCATCTGACCCAGAAGCAAAAAAAGCCAATTAATTGATTTCTTCTTATCAGAAATCAAAGGCTTTACACTATTTTCTTGTTCACAATATCTGCAAGTAGGCAAAACAGGATTCATCCAAACACTAGGCGCTCTATCATGCATTGAAGCCTTATTTTCAGCAATAAAACTCCCAACTTCAACAAACTTCTCCCTTAAATTAAAACCCAATTCAAATTGTTTCTCACATCTCTTACATTGAACCGCACCAATAATGATTTCTATCCTTTTTGACAGCAAGTACTCCATGCTATGGACAGTGGCACGATGATTAGTCGCCCATGGGTACGGAGGAGGCACGTTTTCGCTCTTTCCTTCGCGTGGTGTCCGTGTAGTGTTTCGCCGAGCACGTGGAGGGCGACACTGTGGCGCAATAGGACCCTGCAAAGGAGGTGGTGGTGGTGGAGGTGGTGTAGTAACTGTAGCAATAGCCGTACCTGTACCCTCATAAAACAATGGCGCGTCAGTAGAAAACAATGAATGGGAACAAGAAAGCTGAAAAGGCGTTGGAAATGGGTTGTCAATTTCTGAAAATTTTATTTGTTGTGCAACTGGTATTGGATGTTGTGGCAATATCAATTGAGGCGACTCAGTAGATTTAGGACCAGTATATAAAGAAAGAGTAGTGAGGGAATCTTCATCATCTTCACCGCCAACGCCAATATGTGCATCAAAATTACTCCTTTTAGATGTTCGAAATTGTTCAAAATCTGGATCGCCATTGTTAGAGCTATTTTTTCTTTCGGCAGAGATTTCATGGTCATTGGGTTTCATATTTTCTGGGTTCTCCATGATAAGAAAGAGCGAAAAAAGACAGAGCGTTTAGGGTTTTAAAGAAGAAAAGGCAAATAAAAGAGAATGGAAGATTAGAGTTATAGATTAATTAGAAGATATAAGAACAGAATTTACAAGAATTGGGGTTGGATTAGAATTCTTACTTGTTTCAAATTTTGAAAAACATAAACATTTTTCCGACGTACGTGGGTCTGATTTGTGGCCTCTTTAGTCTATATTATAGTACGTGAGTTTGTATTTTAAAAGTTTTACCTTTGCTTGTAAGCTTTGGAAGATTTAAAATAGGCTTTATTTAGTATAATAATAAAATAGTTGGTTTTACTGTTTAAATATTCTAATGATATGTTTATTTTATGTTATTTTCTATAAATGAAATTTCATTTGTAAGTTTAATTTTCATGTGCTTAATTTGGAACACTAATTTTCATTTGTTTATTCTTTCTGAATTTGGGTTTTGTAACATTCAGAAATTTATTCAAAAAAAAATCACTGCAATTAAATTAATAAAAGGACAAATTTTTTTCTTGTTTGTTAGATATCTGCAAGTTCCTACAACCTGCAATTGTGGCAGCATGAGATACTGCCACATGATGGTTATATCTTAAGGAAAATGGCCAGAGGTGCAGAGAAATGCGTACCCATTTTGTAATTTTTTTTCCTTTTTTATTATTACCTGCAATAAACTCAAATTGTAGCCTAACAAAATTTTTTTAGAAGAAGAGATATGAAAGAAAAATAAAATTTGTCTCATTATATGATGACAAGCATTTCATAAAATAATTCAAATGTAATTATTGAACAAATTAAATGTTCATAATCGTCCCATTTGAAAATGTCATTTCAGTACAAACAGAAAACAATAACTATTTTTTAGATCATTCAATTCTTGTAATTTTGATAAAAATTTATATATAATTAAAAATCAAAATTACGCTTTTTTTTTTTTGCAAATTTAAGAGTTGCAACAATTTCAAATTAATTTGGTCAAACCAATAACAAAATATACATCTATGTAGAAATGAAAGTTTATGGAAATTGTTTTTCCAAAATATGTTACAAATATTTTATTAAGATATTTTTCTATTGAATATTGGCATGCTTTATTGTAATAAAAATATTTCATAAAAAGATTCAGTAAAAAACAAGAAAATGTGAGAAATGTGCGCATTTCCTTACTTCGTAATATTCTAAGAATTCAGTAACAAGAAATTATTAAAGTGTGCATTTACAAAAATCCCAGTTTATTTTATCCTATCATACTCCTTTCATCTACAGGTAATTCCTGGCTCCTGTTATGTTGTTATTTGTTAGCAGTATAAATTTGTCTGATCCATGTTAATTTAAAAAATTCCATAATCAATATATATATATATATATAATAAAATAAAATCTGAGTTTATGATTTTTTTTAGATAAAAATTAAATTTATATGAAATTATCTTGTTTGTTTTAGATAAAAATTAAATGTATATGAAATTATCTTATTAGCATTATAATTTTTATAGTCATTCATTATTTTTTTCATATTATTATATTTTTGTAGTTTTCAGTTAAAAAATTAAACAAACTATATCGATATATATATTATTTTTCAATTAGCACATATAATAAATAAACAAACTTTGCCCATATATTTTTTATATTGATATTCAAAACTAGCAAGAGTTAATATTCAAATTTAATTAAAATAATAAATTATTTATATTAAATGTTTAAGAGAGCACAAGTTAAATAAAAGAAATATATGATCAAAATTCACGTTGTTATCTAATAGAATTATATATTTGATATGCAAGAAAATTAAATGATATGAATTTGGAATACCAAATAAATATATGGAAGTGAGTGCGCATTATGTTGATATTTGAGATAATATTTATGCAATTGGAATTATATGATTAAACGTAAAAACAAGCTCAAACCACATCATTGGAAATAATGGGACTCTAGTCAAAATTATGATTAAATATAGAAAAAGAATTTAGCTTATTTATAAAGAATCTAATATACCTATCTATCTCAAGTTTCATTAGATTAGGCTTACTCTTTTAACTACGATGTGATAACAGCCTATTACAGGTGTTATACAAGTGATGACAACATAATTTTGGTTCCATACATATGTCCTTCAAATGTTTTTATTTAATCACTTTTCAAAAATCAAATTAGTCCAAATTAAGTTATTAATATTGAATCATATATAATAGTGATTATGCCCTTTATTCACATGATGTTAGTCCCTTGTACAATTTAATTGATATAAATTATAATATATCGTACTATATAACTAGAAAGTAATACACAAAATATGATTAATTTGCTATTTTCATAATCAGTCCTTACAATAAAATTTCTTGTAAGCTAAATCCTCCGAAAATAAATGAGAGAAATTGACACTAAAACAATACGTGCATAAATTACCAAAGGTCGTATTTAAGAAAAAACACAAAAATCTTAAATTTTAATAATCGAATATTTATAAGAAAACACAAATACCATAATATTTTAGCATAATACATTCGTCTTGATACATTTGTCGCCCTTTATAATTAGCACGTTTAGTCATTCTATCAATTTAATTCTAAGTTAATCATTTAGTCCCTCTTACTTATCAATTTCTTAACAATTTAATTCTTAATTACTAATGTGATAGAATAATTGTATTTCACTTTATGAGAGACGTGAATACAAATAAAACAGCTAATATGCATTATAAAATATTAAAAATGTCAGTCAATTAGTTAAATTATTACTTTTAAAATTCTCATCGGTATTTATTATATTTTTTTCTTAAATTCTAAAATTATTTTTATATTAATATCAAAAATTAATTATATTAAAATTAATTTATAATATTTTATTAAATTATTTGTAAAATTAATTAAATTATTTTTAATTTAAATTTTTCTAGTCTATATTAAAAATTAATTAAATAAGTTAAAATTCAATTAAAAATTTTTAAATTATACTTTTATTTTTAAATTTATATATCAAATAATAATTATAAATAAATATAATTTAATAATAATTATAAATAAATATAATTTAAATAAAAAACTAAAAATAAATCATCGGCCTCCTCCAACGCCGCCTCTTCTAATCCGTCCTTCTTCTTCATACAATTACAAGCTTGGACTAACAAGTTAAATCCTCGGGAACCTGCGACTGCAGTGCATTGAAACTAAGGCTGCTCTAAACAGATTATCCTCATCAAAATTACTTTATACAACTCCATGCTACTAAAATGAAATGCCAACAGCTGAAACGTATCCTGGCTATTTATGAAGCTGATTCAAGTCAGAGCATCAATCTTGAAAAATCTGATATATCTTTTAGCTGCAATGTTCCACCAGAAATGAGGGATAGGATTAAAAGTTGCATAGCAGTGAATGAAGTGAAGTAATATACAAAGTATCTTAGTCTTCCAACCATGATAGGGCGATCAAAGAAGGAAATCTTTAGTTACCTTACAGAAAGGCTATGGAAGAAGCTGAAAGGATGGAAAGAAAGAGTTCTGTCTTTTTGCTAGTAGGGAAATTCTAATCAAGGCGGTAGCCCAAGCCATCCCTCAGTATATTATGAGCTGCTTCACATTATCAAACACTTTTTGTGCTCAGTTGGAATAAATGATTTGCAGATTTTAGTGGGTAAACAACACAAGTAGGAGACAAGTACACTGGATTAAATGGGAATCACTTTGTTCATCAAAAAGGCAAGGAGGAATGAGCTTTAGAAACTTGCGATCTTTTAACCAAGCCCTACTTGCAAAACAAGCTTGGAGACTCATTTGTAATCCTGAATCTCTTTGTGCTCAAGTCTTAAAGGCCAAATATTACCTAAGATGTGACTTTTTAGAATCTCTCATTGGTTATCAACCTAGCTACTTCTGGAGAAGTATTTGGAGTTCAAGGACCTTAATTGATGAGGGACTTTGCTGGCGTATTGGCAATGGACATTCAGTTCACATTTGGAGACACAACTGGCTATATGGTTAGACATACCTAAAGCCTTTGGACTATAATGATTCCCCTCCGACTCAAATGGTTAGTTGCTTGATTGATAAGGAATCTAGAATTTGGAAAAGAGAACCGGTTCCCCAAAGCTTCTTGCCTTCTGAGGTAGAAACTATCCTCAACATTCCAATCAGCTTCAGACTACCTGAGGACCAATTATTCTGGGTGCACTCTAAATCAAGTATGTATACTGTGAAAAGCGGCTATTATGAGGCTGGAAAAAAAAAATGGAAAGCTTCCCTGTGTTTAGCTTTTTCCTATAGCACCGGCAATGAATTGTGGCAAATGATATGGGATCTTACAGCCCCTCCTAAGACAAAACACTTCTTTTGGAGATTCGTTAAAAATATCTTACCTTGTGCTTCAACTTTAAACACAAGAGGTATTGTTACTAACTTAACATGCTCCAAGTGTGGCTACTTTGAGGAATCAAGTATCCATTTCTTCAAAGAATGTTTTTGGGGGAAAGGTGACCCTTGGCTTTTGTGCATAGATAAAGTGGTTGCTTTTGACATAAGTGACTGGTGCAAAAAGATATCCAGGTCGCTCTCTAAAGCTTATTTTAAACTTTTTGTCATCCTTCTATAGTATATCTTATTTGATAGAAACCAACTACAACATGGGAAAGAAGGCTTAAGAGAGAACAAATTGATGTAGTTGGCTGTTGACAGAGGCACTGATGTTGCTGCCCAAAGCTTCCCTCATAAGTAGCTCCCACAGGATAGAACGAACATGTGGCTTCCTCCACCGATAAACTACTATCAGATAAATGTTGATGCAGTAGTAAGGAAAGACACAGCTGGGTGTGGTATCATCATCCGAAATTGGTTAGGCCACGTATTGGTGTGTCACCAGGCAGCCCACTGCCAAATTACCCCTCGATTTTCTATGCAGAAATAAAGGCTATACTACTTGGGCTCCAAATAACAACTGAATGCAGTTTTGAAAATCTCCAACTTGAGTCAGATGCAGAGATGGTGATTCAAAGAGTCTTGAATAAAGATCCTTCTATAGATGTTTATAGCTTTCTTGTGGACGGCATCAGACAAACTGCATACTCTTTTACTGAGATTTCTTTCAAATACATTCCTAGAGAAGCTAATGCCATTGCTCACAAACTAGCCCGATGGTCTGTCTCTTTGAATAGTCTATGTGTATTGAAAGAAAAAGTTTCTACTCATATGGACCTTGATGTATTTTTGGACCTGTCTTTTGATTAATACTACTACTCTTTTCATCAAAAAAAAAAATTTCAATTTTTAACAACCATAGAAAGGTGGAAATTTTCAAATTAATAGCAAAATTTGCAGCAACAAAAGAGCCATAAATCCACAGCCATTTGAAAATGTTGGCATTCAAGAATTTGAAATTTCACTTACTGTAAGCATCGACAAAGTAACCTTGTTAGCACAACCCAAATCCAAATCGACAGATTTTATCTCTTTCTCTTAAATTCTCCCTCGGATCTTATCTCTCTTGCAACAAAACAAATTCACGCTTTCTTTCTTGCTGTTGTTGTATTGAAATGGAGTCGGGTGCAGAGAATCGAGGCCTTTTTTCTCCTGACAACACTGATACACCACAGCTGCCCACCTCCGCTGTCCGCTGTCCAAGCTGTTAAAGAAATTTTTCGTCTTACTAAGACTTCTCAACGCTGTTGCTGCCAATTAGCCCAAGTTCTTAACCCTCTTGTTTCCATGCTTCGACATTTTGATTCAGTTGAGTCTCACGAGTCGATTCTTCTTGCCCTTCTCAATCATGATGGCAGTGAAGTCGTTGACATAAATCAGAAAGGAGACGATCCAATTTTAATAATTACTATTACTGTTTGCAATGAACGCGTCGTTAAATATATTGTTATAGTCAAATGGTTAAGAAATTATTAAGTAAATAGGGCTAAATGATTAACCTAAAACTACTGAAAACAAATTGACTAACGTGATAAGTATGTTAGGATGACAGACATATTAATCCTAACATTTTAATAAATACTTCATATCATATACACATAATCAACTCTCAAAATTTTTAATTTATATTACATATATTATTTTTTAAAATAAATAAATTTTAGCCCCTTAAACTCTAATGACTGTAAATTTTGTCTACTCAACTATACAATCATAATTTAAAAAAATCCAATAATCTTAGTTATTTAATCATGTGAATTATTCAATCATGTGATTTTAAAATAATAATAAAAGGCATTCTTTTTAATAATAAATAAACAAAATTTTTACATTATTTTTTACATAATCACAACAATTAATTAAAAAAAAGATACTTTTGTTGTATTTCAATTTATTATTTTCTAATAAGTTTATAGATTTTCATAAAATTTGTAAAAATAATGGGGGCTTATATATTTTTGGGAGAGATAGTCTCAAAAACTAGCTATTGAGATTAAAGAGGCCAATTATATATAAACTTATCAGCAATCTATATTTAATCCATGTGAAATTATATTATGCTTAACAGTCTACCTCAAGTGGTAATTAGATCAAGAGAATTTTTAATAAATTCAGTTAACATTTATAAATTTATAATATAGAGTAGATTAAGAGAATTTATAACATGGGGGATTTTTCATGCTAGGCGAAAAGAATTGAAGACATCTAATACCAAACGAATAACAGGTTTTGAAAATCCATTACTGGGTGAATGAAACTCACCATAGGGTAAAAATTAAAATGATGCTAATCCCATAGCATACTAGAAATTGAAAGAGAAATCACAATATAAAATATAATAGAAGAGGAATTATCATAGAGGAGGGGGCACAAATATCATTTTTGCTTTGATACCTTGTAGAAATGGTATTTTAATATTCAATTTCAATACATTTTGGTTTTTGAATATAGTAAATTTAATTGCATTATTTTGTTTTTGTATTGTTTAATATATAATATTGAAATTAGTAACTTTTTTTTTATAACACTAGTTAAATACTCTCTTTAATTTGTATCAATCAATATAACTATTCATATAAAACTATTTTTTTATCTTGAAATATGTTTTGCTGGTTATTTTTGTGATGTATGACTAAAATTAAAATTTTGTCTTCTTTTGGTAACACTGGTTAAATACTCTCTTTTGTATCAATTATTATTCATATAAAACTATTTTTTAGCTTGAAATATATATTTTTTGCTAGTTAATTTCTTATTGTGTGATTAAAATTAAAATTCTAACTCATTTTAATTTATTAGTGCAATAATGTATTGTGTTTGAATTTCTACTGATAATTATTAGATAATATAAAAGAAGAGTAATATTATGTTTATAGCAACTAATATTGGGCTAATTACATTTACGGATAACTAGAAATGATTTGTGTAATTAAGAAATTAAAACAAGAACAATTATTATTGTCAAGATAAGAAAAAAATAATAATTGATTTTTTTTTTAATTTACAAATGAGCAATTTGTAAAATTTTTTTCATTAACTCTTAACCGATAATATATAATTAAGCTATATTAATGGAATAATTATATTGCAAAATTTTTATATATTAAGCTATATATACCAATAAATCTAGGTGGTGACTCCCAAAAGATTTAAATATTGGTTGATTTTGGCTCTTGATATTTATTCTTGAAAAAACCCTCACAAAGTTCATATTGCCTACCATGTGTAGGATCCATTTAAATTTAAATTATCCGAATCTGCCCTAAACCTGATTATAATTATACTTTTAGTATTCATACCTCTCTAAAACATGATTAACATTATATGTTTACTACTAAAATCCATTTAACTATCTGTTTAAGTATAAAATTTAAAAATATTATAAAATTTGAATTATAAAATTATAATTCTCTCATTAAATAATTATAAATATATATTTCATTTTGATATAATTTTATTAAAATAATTTCATATCACACAATTTCATAGATAAAATAAAATAAAATAAATATATAATTAAAATTTAATAAAACACACTTAACATATATAACTAAGTTAGGGTAGCAAATACTATACCCAGGAATAAGTATTTATCTTGTCATAGATAATAAAAAAATTATTCATATCTGTTTCAATTCATTTATATATTACTTATACTCGATATAAACACATATGTATCAGAATGGATTAGGTATTCAAAAATACCCAACCCATTGTCATTCATAGCTATGTCTTAGAAAGGCTATAAGTTCTAAGAATTCATATTAAGCAACATGTGTCGTATAAGAATGACAGTCTTAAATTTTACTTGATATATAAACAACTAATTAATAATATATATATATATATTGAAACTTAATTTATCAATTCATCACCATACATTTCTCAAAATGTAGAGATATTTTATTCTATGTTTAAAAACACTTGAACTTCTCGATTGTTTGAGAAATCATTATTCGCTAATAATTCAAACGATTTGTAATGAAATTGATTATAACAAATTCATCATATAATTTCTCAATGACATAGTTTTAATTGAGACTCTATTGCAAACAATATTTATAAATTTATTGTTTATGGGTACACCTTTCACAAATAACGTTTTTCAATAATATTAGAGAAAATCTATAAATAGGTTTTAAGCTAATTTAAAATTTCATATCAAATTTTAGATTAAAAAATTATATCATTATAATAATTTTTTTTCTTTGTCATTTACACACATTGAACATATTATCACCCATTTTAATTAATTCTGTCCTTGTAGAAAAGGCAAGATAAGAATGCGATAAATATACACCTACACAAAGGATATTCTCCAAAATTTTCATAGAAAAAGGTATAGCAATAATAATTTAGTGGTATTAAGAATCATATACCATTATCACCAATAAAATATTAATGACACAAAAATAAGAAAACATAAATTATGACTGTGAATTATATAATTGATGTTAAAAAGTAATTGTTAAAATTAATTCATATATAGTTTTATTTATACTTTGATTTTTCTTTATTTTTGTTAGCTTTTTTTTTTATTTCTTGTTATTTATGTTTTCTTAGGTTTTATAGAACTTTTTTTGTTCAATTTAATTAAAGTGGAAATTGAAAACCCATTAAGAAAGAAATTAAAAGGAAAGGAAGATCGAAAAATGAAAAAAAAAAATTTCTAAAGCGTCCACGACCATAGATGTGCATGGCCAAGCAAATTTTTTTTTAAATTTATTTTACTTGGTTTATTTTTAACAATAAATGAAAAAATTTGGTTCGTGCACCTCTATTAATATAATACCTTAGATTTGTTTTTAAGTAATTCGATCGAAATGATAATTAGAACACATAAATTGTAAATAATATAAAGTCAACCATTTCAAGGCTAGAATGATTAGAAAATAAGCTAAACAATCCTTCAAAAAGATTACTCCTAAGATTAAGAAACTTGAGAGATTTAAGGCTAGAAAGCTAAGAGGAAGGAAAATGCCAATGAATTGATTGTTAGATAGATCTAAGAATCTAAGTGATGTTACAAATTAATTTTTGGTAAATTATATCAAAACATCAACAATGAGAGAAAACTAGAGATTTATCCCCTCCAAGCCTCTTGTCTCCCATGTTAACATTAAAAAAACTCATCCAATTTGCATTAGCCCCCTTCTCAGAAACCTATCTTACTCTAGAAACATCCTTTAACCTAAAGCCTCCATCCTAACAAGCTTTCAATTGGCAACGAATGGAGGAAGATATTTGTATCTCTCTTCATTGATAACATCCCAACCGAGGTTATATGATTCCTTCATTCCAAGTAAAATAAGGAAGAAATTGTCCTTGAAATATGGCTTCATCAGGTTTAAAACCAGGGACGAGGCGAGTAGGGCTACACTTGAACTCAATGGACTGAAGATGGGTGGAAATAGGTTATTGGTTAAGCTTGCTAATCCACTCTCGTAAAAGTCTATCCATATGCCTTCAACAGACAAGATGGATGTCGAAAGAAAGGGAACTCAACATATATCTTTTGCTAATGCAGTTAAATATGGAAAAAATCCTATCATTTCTAAACACACGGACATAAACCCCAATATGGATAGGATGTTATCCTATAACTCAATGGAAGATGACATTTCTTGGCTTTTTTTTTTTTGCCAAAAATGACTGTGACGTGGTAAAAGTTACTCCCCTTGGCAGAAAATTGGTCCTAATTCAATTCAAGAATAAGATATATCTGAATGACTTGCTTGCCAAAAATCATCCTTGGCTATATGATATTTTCACTTAATTTAGACGTTGGAAATGAAATGATGTTGCTAAGCAAAGTCTCACATGGATTAGGATTGAAAAAGTACCATTACATGCCTGGAATCATAGTGTGAGTGAGGATTTTCATCTCCACTCCCGGTGGAATGGTTCTTGCAACTTTGACACTATTAGGCTCTAAGCCTTTGAGAACACGAGCCTAATCTTGAAGAATTGGAGTCGCCATCCGAACGGATCGAGAAAGAAATAGAAAGGGGTGGATGAATCAATTTCCAAGGAATCCCTAACCCCTTACAGGGGTTTAAAAATTTGGGTGCGCATGGGGAATGTGAGAATGACCTAGTACCCCTATAACACCCGGTTCGTTAAAATTGACATCTTTTTCAGGTCTAAATATTATTAAAATTTTAAATTATTATGATATTATTAATATTACAAGCAATTAAAATAAATAACATTATTCCATTAATCAAACTAAGAAAATGGGCACCCATACTAGTTACAAACATGCCCTTATAATATCCAAGTCCAAAATACAAATAAAATAGGATACTGTAGACCCTTAATTTTTTCTCAGTATGAATTTTATTCTAATTAAAAATGTTAAATCAAGTTAGGTTTCAATCTTAAGGCCCCTAGTTAAATTTAATTCAATTTTAGAGGCCCAAATCAAGTCTGGATCCAATTAAAAAGCCAAAACAAATTATGGTTTGATTTAAAAGCTAAACCGACACAAAATGATAGATGATTAGCCACTTTTTATGTCCATTTCATTTTGCGCATGGCTTATAACGAATTTATTCAAATTAAATTTGATATGGCTCATAATAAATTTATGTCCACCTCATATCGAATTGGACACCTAATTGGATATGGTCTCTAAATATCGGCTTGTTTAAGCGTCCTAATCGGGACTTAAATTAAAGGAGGACATTTTCTAGTAGGTTTAGGTTTTGAAAAATAGAATGAAGCTCTAGGATTATATTATAAATACATAGATTAAGAGCCATAAGGAGGCAGCAAAAATAAAAAGAACAAAAGAAAAAGAGAGATAATTTTGACAAAGAGCAACTGACAGCTAAAATAAAGAGCAAGAAAAGTAATAATTTTAAGTAGCAGTAAAGAGGAGAAAAACCTTTTGAAAATCAATTAAACACAGAGAGCAAAAACAAAAAGCAAAGCAAATTGGCAGTAGCTGATCTTCGGATCACAGAATCTCCAACCAAGAATCAATTGCTCTAGGCAGAAAGAAAACAGTAGCTTGGATCAACACATCAACATGGTGGAGCGTACATGTAACACCCCTTCCCGATCTACGTGTGTAAGCTGAGTAGAGGCGCCATACTAACCTAATGTTGCTACCAATTTTACTTAGTCAAATTTTAGTTCCGATTTTCACAGAAAAATTTTGCCATAGTTTCGCCTAAAAATTGAGTCCCAAGTGTCGACAAAACTGGTTTTTTCCTGATTTTTGAAAAATATTTTTTTTACACAAACCAATGCAACCAAAATCATTCTCAGTACACTTCCAATAAATCCCCCTTATAACCTCAACTACAACCTGCAAAAAGGATTTACACTTCTAGTACAAAATAAAGTAAAGGTTTATTATGAAATACAGTAGATAAAATATTTGTTCACTATGCAGCAGAAAGTAACAATATTTACAAATTCATATACATCAAAACTCAAGTTTTACAACACATAAAATTTATACATGTTTGGCAGTCAGTCTTTGATCTTTACGTCCACTATCAACACCTCAAAATCTAGACTCGACTCGGTCTAGAGGAACTCTCTGGTTCTTCCCTGTCACCTGCGCGATAAACCACAATCGCGCTAAGCCAACGGCTTAGTGGTACAAACAACCATAATATTATGCCTCAATGCAATGCCAATGTCACACAATCAAGTTTCATAAATAATTCAAAAGAATATTATATTTCACAATCTTACATTATTTAATAATTAATCAAAACATTCATGATTCACATTGAAAACAAAGACAAGCATGGGCCCAAAATACACTAATATGTTATTCAAAGTTCAGAGTTACTGCTTTGGTCCATAATCATAATCATTAATACATTTATCCATGGATAATTAACTAGATTTGAGCTTACGACCCAGTCATTTCACTCAATCTAGTTTCAATAATTTGTTTTTGAGGTTTACGACCCGGTCATTTCACCCCAAAAACGTCACATTTCACATTTTCCAACTGGAATCGGCTTACGACCCGGTCATTTCACCTATCCAGTGATTTATAGGCATGCCACCAAACCCAGAACTCTGAAAATTGAATAACATATTAGGCACACAAATCATTTCTTTTATTTCTTTATTAAACTCTTTTCATTTCATTTCTCATTTCATATTCCACAATCAACTAGGCAACTATGCCTCAATTATTTCATTTGCATTGTCATAGCCAACAACTATGGCTTCACATTTCATCATGTTTCAATTCACATTTCATATTTCATTATAACATCACATCTTTCACCTCACATCTTTCACATTTCATATCTCATATTTCATTTCATCATCATATAGACAAACATGCTTCAATCATCTTATTTACATCATTATAACCAATGGCATTAACACACATTTTACATGCTCATCACAACATTCACATTATACCAAACATACATTATTATATGCATTAACAATGCATTAGATTTCTTAACACATTTACAATCAAATGTATGTTAAGTCTCAACATCATATGAATATATGCAATAATGTAGTTTGTACTTACCTTAAAACCAACTCACACCAATCTATACACTTACTCTTCCAAGAATCCTCAACACTTAGATTAGGGCAATTCAACCTCTTCACAACCTAATCCAAAAGGAGTATTAGCAAAATGACCATATGAATAGTAAATTCTGGTTTTGGACTCAACTTAATCCTTATTTTGAAAAATTGTATAAAATAATCTACTTGACTAAAAATTCTAAAGTTTTTACAGAATTTAGTTTTACATCTTAAAATCATTCCTTTAAAATTTCAGATCAAACTGAATACAAAATCTTGGTCAAATAGTTCACCCAACCAGACTGCTCCAATTGCCCTGCATCCTGGCAGCAGTTCTGAACTTTGTGAATTCTGTAAATTAAATTCAATCAACGTGGTTCCAAATTATTTTTCTCAAATACTAGAATCACTAAGAAATAACATATCCAAAATTCAATTGGTTATGATTTTTCTACATTTTATTAAAAATCCCGAAAGATAGCTGTCTCAGTTAAGGTACCTGCTGGAACAGGTCTAATAAAAATAATCTTTCCAAAATCATAACCATTCCAAAATCAAATCAACATATTTTTCAGTCATTCTAGACTCATAGAGGCACAACATATCAAAAATTTACTTCAAGAAAATTTTTCTATATTTAATTAAAAATCATACAAGTCACAGCCTTTACTAATTGTAAAACAGAAAAAATTTCACTAAACACAACTCTTACTCTTCCATCACCAACACCAACCTAACTTCTTATCTTTAATTCCATTTCAACACTTTTACACACACCATACACAAACACACTCCAACCATCAATAACACTCCATCAAACTCAAACAAAATTCCAAATAGAACAAGAGAAATCAAGAGAAAACTTACCAAAAATGATAAACTTCTTGAATTTCTAACTTGTTTTCTTGAAATCTTCCTTCAATTTGAAACTTGGAACTCAAAACAACCTCTTGCTCTCTTGTCTAGGTGATACCCGGCCACCCAAAAGAAAAGAAGAAAATGAAAGAGACAAATGAAGCAAAGTCAAATTTCCCCTCTCTTTAAACCTCCACCAAGCAATTTAAAAAGAAAATTACCTAAATACCCTCTTCTATACAATTAAACTCCCTTTCACTTACTTGCCCTTTTTAGTAATTTCATACATAATCAAAATAAATATCTTCTTCCTTTGACCATCCATTTGACTTGTGTATATGTTATATATATATATATATATATATATCCATATATACAACATATACACTCCTTTTTAAATTATTTTCTCTTTCCAATAACATATACATTTTAATTCAAATAAAACAACAATTATACTAAAACTTCTAAGGCACATTTTGGGATATTACAATTCTCCCCCTCTAAAAAGAAATTTCGTCCTCGAAATTACCTGATATTATGTCTGAAATAGTTGAGGATACTGATCTTGCATTGCTTGCTCTCTCTCCCAAGTTGCCTCTTCTCTATCATAATTCTTCCAAAGAACCTTTACAAGTGGCACTTTCTTATTTCTCAATTCTTTCACTTCAAGTGCCAAAATAGCAATTGGTTCTTCAAAAGTTAGATCTGGACTCACCTCAATAGATTCAACTGGTAAAACATGAGATGGGTCAGATATATACCTTCGTAACATAGAAACATGGAAGACATTATGGATTCTATCCAACTCAGGCGGCAAAGCAAGACGATAAGCAACCGGTCCAACTCTTTCTAATATCTCATACGGTCCAATGAAACGAGGACTCAGCTTCCCTTTTCGACCAAATCTCAATATCTTTTTCCAAGGAGACACTTTTAAAAATACTTTATCTCCAACATCAAACTCTATGTCTCTCCTCTTCAAATCTGAATAAGACTTCTGTCGGTCTGAAGCTGCTTTCAACCTATCCCGAATCATCTTCACTTTTTCTTCCATCTCTTTAATCAGATAAGGACTAATTAACTTGCCCTCTCCAATTTCATTCCAACATAAAGGCGTTCTACATCTTCTTCCATACAATGCCTCAAATGGTGCCATTCCAATACTGGATTGATGACTGTTGTTGTAAGCAAATTCTACAAGTGGCAAAAATCTGTCCCAACTTCCAGAGAAATTAATGACACAACTTCTCAACATATCCTCGATAATCTGTATCACTCTCTCTGACTTCCCATCTGTCTGCGGATGAAAAGCAGTGCTAAAATGCAATCGAGAACCCAAAGCTTCATGTAAACTCTTCCAAAATCTTAAAGTAAATCTAGGATCTCGATCAGACACTAAAGAAATTGGAACTCCATGCAACTTCACTATCTCACTAATATACAGCTCAGCCAACTTCTCAAGTGAATAATCCATCCGTACTGGAAGAAAATGAGCTGTCTTTGTCAACCTATCAACAATCACCCAACTAGCATCATGCTTCCTCTGTGTCAATGGTAAACCAGACACAAAATCCATTGTGATTCTCTCCCATTTCCATTCAGGCACTGATAAAGGTTGAAGCAACCCAGTTGGAACTTGATGCTCAGCTTTAACCCTCTGACAAGTGATACATTTGGATACAAACTCTGCTATGTCTCTTTTCATACCTGACCACCAATAATGCTGTTTCAAATCATGGTACATCTTTGTACTTCCCGGATGCATAGTAAAAACCAATTGGTGTGCTTCCTCCAAAATAACCTTTTTCAAACTATCATTATCAGGAACACACAATCTATCCTTAAACCAAAGGCTACCATCATTTCTCACAAAGAAATCTCGGCTCTCCCCATTTTGGCAATCTGAAACAATCTTCTGAATTTTCTCATCTATCAATTGAGCCTCCTTAATATGATCTAACAATACTGGTCTCAATTGTAACTGAGCCAACAATGCACCATCATCACATGCTTCAAAACTAGCATGTAACGCTCTCAACTCAACAAGCAACGAGAGCGAATAAACAGCCAAACCTGCCAGAGACTTCCGACTCAAGGCGTCAGCAACTACATTTGCCTTACCAGGATGATAATCAATCAAATAGTCGTAGTCTTTGATCAGCTCTAACCATCGCCTTTGCCGAAGATTCAGCTCCCTCTGGATACCCAAATATTTCAAACTTTTATGATCCGTATAGATAAAACATTTCTCCCCATACAAGTAGTGTCGCCAAATCTTCAAAGCAAATACTATAGCTGCCAATTCCAGATCATGTGTTGGATAATTGAGCTCATGCGACTTCAACTGCCGAGAAGCATAAGCTACAACTTTACCCTCTTGCATCAAGACACATCCTAAACCATTATGTGAAGCATCACTGTAAATTACATATGGTTTATTTTCCACGGGTAAAGTAAGAACAGGTGCTTGAGTCAACATTTCTTTCAACTGATCAAAACTAGTTTGACATTGATCTGTCCACACAAATCTAACTCCCTTTCGAAGCAATCTGGTGAGTGGAGTAGCTATCAAAGAAAAACCTTTCACAAACCTTCGATAATAGCCTGCCAAACCCAGAAAACTTCTAACTTCAGTCACTGACTTTGGTGGACTCCAATTCAAAATGGCCTCAACTTTACTCGGATCAACTCTTATACCATCTGCTGAAACTATATGACCGAGAAAAGTTACTTGGTCAAGCCAAAACTCACACTTTGACAGCTTAGCATACAACTGCTTCTCTCTCAAGATCTGTAACACAATTCGCAGATGCTTGTCATGTTCTTCCTCATTACGTGAATACACCAAAATATCATCGATGAAAACCACCACAAACTGATCCAGATAGGGCCTAAACACCCTATTCATCAAATCCATGAAAGCTGCAGGTGCATTCGTCAATCCAAAAGGCATTACTAAGAACTCATAATGCTCATATCTCGTGCGAAAAGCTGTCTTAGAAACATCTTCAGCTCTAACCCTCAATTGATGGTACCCTGATCTCAAATCAATTTTGGAAAACACCGCTGCTCCCTTCAACTGATCAAAGAGATCATCAATTCGGGGGCAAAGGATACTTATTCTTGATAGTTACTTTATTCAATTGCCTATAATCGATGCACAATCTCAAAGTACCATCCTTTTTCTTCACAAACAACATAGGAGCTCCCCATGGGGAAACACTAGGGCGAATAAACCCTTTATCCAACAACTCCTGCAACTGCACCTTCAACTCTCTCAATTCAGCAGGTGCCATTCGATATGGAGTGCTAGAGATGGGAGTGGTACCAGGCAACAAATCGATACCAAACTCAACCGGATATACTCAATCTCATACTCTGTTACCGTTCGGTTGTCTTGCCTCAAATTCAGGAATTCCATCTTTTTAATGTAATAAATTGATATTGATATAAAAGAGAAAATGAGAAAAGTGAGAAAAAGATTATATAATAAGGCAATGTGCCTATTTTGATCATGAGAAAATGAGAAAGGATTTGAGAATGGAATTATGAAAGGATTTGATAATGAGAAATATGAATAAATTGTGCTTCTATTATGTTATTCAATTTTTAGAGTTATGGGTTTGGCGGTATGCCTATGAATTGCCTACGGGCAAGACGCCGGGCTGGTGAAAAGACCGAGTCGTAAGCTAGGTCCAACTGATAAATATGATATTTTTGGGGGTGAAAAGACTATGTCGTAAGCCTCAAAAATAAATCCTTGAAGCTAGACTGAGTGAAAAGACCGGGTCGTAAGCTTAGATCTAGTTGGATTATCCATGGATATATTGCCTACGGGGCTAGACACAAGGTGTCATTATGGACTAAAGCAGTAACTCTGAAATTTGAATAGCATATTAGATCCTTTTTGGGCCTATGCTTGTCTTTGCTTTAATGTGAATTATGAGTTGAGATACAATTGAGTAATATAATGAGATATAATGTTATTAGTTGTGATTTTCATATGTGTTGTGCATTGGCATTGCATTTGAACTATATTGTTATCAAAGTTTGTACCACTAAGATTTTGGCTTAGCGCGATTGTGGTTCATCGCGTAGGTGACAGGGTAGATCTGGTTGTGCCGGAGAGCTCGTCTAGACCGAGTCGAGCCTAGGCTTGAGACTTTGAGATCAAAGTTGTTAGTGGAACATCAAGATCAGAGATAAACTGCCAACATGTATATATTTCATATTTTTCTACATATTGATTTTGATGTATTTAAATATGTATATTTCACAAATTGTCAAAAATATTTTGGATAAACTTTTGGTAATGAATTTAAATATGTTTTAACAAGTAATATATCATCTATTACTTTTATGATATCAATTGAATGTTTTAAGATTATACAAATATTATAAATGATGATTTGATTGTTTAAAAAAGGTTGTGACATTCTTGTATCCTCTATATGTATATTACATATAGCGAGTATATGTGGTGTATGTATATTGGGTATAAGGGTGTTACATTTGTTTTAGTATCAGAGCCTAGGTTTGAGGTTCTCAACCTAGGAGGGTTGTAAGAAAAAGAAAATTTTGATTTTAAAATGTGGTTTTTAAATAAGATACATGTATTAGCAGTGGCAATTTCTAGTCTCTGATGTAGCAATTACTATTGTGTTTGCAGATATAGGTAGTTATGGCGTCTAAGACACGTTAGTCTGTAGAGGGTAGTGCTGAGAGTGTAGCTCCTGTTGAGGGTAGAGATGGAGCTAGAGTTGAGTTAGCTGGAGGGGGCACCTGCTCCTGTGCTAGAGAGACCAGCAGTTGATGATATTTCGCTGGTTTGGGTATGGCATATGGTGGAGTTGTTGAGGCAGGCTCCAGTTCAGCAGCCGCTGCCACCACAGCCACAAGTATCGTGAGGCAATATGATAAGTTGAGGAAGTTTAGAGCTGAGGACTTTATTGGTACTATAGACCCTGCTGTAGCTGAGCAATGGCTTCATAGAGTCCAAAGAGTATTCATCTAGATGCAGGCTACTCCAGAAGAAAAGTTTGATTATGCTAGATCTCTTCTATGGAGGGATGCATATGATTGGTGGAAGATGGTTCCACATGCCTTGGATGATCCACCAACCTTGACCTATGATGATTTTATGCGAGAGTTTGAACAGAAATATACTTCGAGGGAGTATAAAGATGCGAAGAAAATAGAGTTTTTGAGTTTAGAGCAGGATACTATAACTGTGTTAGAGTCTAAGATCGAGTTTACCCGATTGAGTCATTATGCTGGAGGGATTATTTCGGATCAGATTGACCGGTGTCGGAGATTTGAGGAAGGGTTGAAACCCTCTATCATGTGTATTATCGCAGGCTCCCACTGTCAGAATTTTTCCTAGTTTGTTGCAGCAGCTAGGAGTGTTGAGAGAGCACAGGGTATTGTAGTAACTGTTAGGGATGAAGAGACCAGAGTTAGGAGACCTGAGAGTGAGGTAGGATCTTCATCTGTGAAGAGAGGCTAAGGAGGATATTTTTTAAAGTTTAGCAGGAGCCAGATGCAGTCTAGTAGGTCAGTACAGTAGCAGAGGCAGAGATCGAGACCTATAGTTTTTGTGCCTAGTGCACCGACCCAGTGGTTCAGAGGTCTGCTCCACCTACATGTGTCCATTGTGGTAGGGCACATGGGGGTGTTTGTTGGAAGATAGGTGGACCAGCCGTATGTTATAGATGTGGGTCGCTAGATCATTTCATCAGAGATTGTCCTAAGCTACTGGAGGATAGACAGACTGATACTGCAACTTCTCGACCCAGTGTTAGAGGGGGTTGTGGTGGTAGAGGTTCTATCAGAGGAGGTAGGACATGGACTGGTCAGAGAGGAGGTTCTACCGTAGGTAGTAGACCAGATGAGGCAGGACCATCACAACACATTTATGTGATACAGAGACAGCCAGATGCTTCAGCCGTCATTGCCTGTACATTTTCTTTATTTAGTACTTTAGTTCTTTCTTTGATTGATCCTGGATCGATGCATTCATACATTAGTGCATCTATTTTTCCTGTGACTAATTTGCATTTTGAGTCCTTAGGATTTGATGTCTTTGTGACAAATCCTTTAGGGCATAGAGTTGTAGTTAGCAAGGTGCACCGAGATAGTCCAGTTGTGGTTCAGGATGAGGAGTTTCTTAGTGACTTGATTGAGATGCCTTTCTAGGAGTATGATTTAATTTTAGTCATGGATTGGTTATCTAAGCATGGGGCTGTGGTAGATTGTTAGCAAAAGTGTGTTATCCTGAGAACCTGTGATGGTAGGAGTGTGATGGTTTCTAATGAGCAGAGACATCTTTCATCCTTGTTTGTTTCAGCTGTTTCAGCTAGGGGAATGATTCGAAAAGGATGTGAAGCTTATCTTGCTCATGTTGTAGATACTAGAGTAATAGGTTCTCAGCTTGACAACATATCCACAGTTGTTGAATTTTTAGATGTTTTTCCTAAGGAGTTGCCAAGAATACCCTTTGAGAGACAGGTTGAGTTTGGTATCGATTTGTTGCCAGGTACCACTCCCATCTCTATTACTCCTTATCGTATGGCATCTGCTGATTTGAGAGAGCTGAAGGTGCAGTTGCAGGAATTGTTGGATAGAGGGTTTATTTGCCCTAGTGTGTCTCTGTGGGGAGCACCCGTTTTGTTTGTGAAGAAGAAGGATGGTACCTTAAGATGTGCATTGATTACCTTCAGTTGAATAAAGTGACCATTAAGAACAAGTATCCTTTGCCTAAGATAGATGATCTCTTTGATCAGTTGAAAGGAGCAACAGTTTTCTCTAAGATTGATTTGAGATTAGGGTAATATCAGTTGAGAGTCAGAGATGAAGATGTACCTAAGACAACTTTTCGTACAAGGTATGGGCATTATGAGTTTTTGATGATGCCTTTTGGGTTGACTAATGCACCAGTAGCTTTTATGGATTTGATGAACAGGGTGTTTAGACCCTATCTAGATCAATTTGTGGTGGTTTTTATTGATGATATTTTGGTGTATTCACATAATGAGGAGGATCATGGCAAGCATTTATGGATTGTATTGCAGACTTTGAGAGAGAAACAGTTATATGCTAAGCTATCTAAATGTGAGTTTTGGCTTGATCAAGTGACTTTTCTCTGCCATGTGGTTTCAACAGAGGGTATTAGAGTTGATCCGAGTAAAGTTGAGGCTATTTTGAATTGGAGTTCACCGAAGTCTGTGACAGAGGTTAGAAGTTTTCTGCGTTTGGCAGGCTATTATTGATCATTTGTGAAAGGTTTTTCTATGATAGCTACTCTACTCACCAGATTACATCGGAAAGGAGTTAGATTCGTGTGGACAGATCAGTGTCAGGCGAGCTTTGAGCAGCTGGAGGAGATGTTGACCCAGGCTCCTGTCCTTACTTTGCCTGTGGAAGGTAAACCATATGTGATTTACAGTGATGCTTCACATAGTGGTTTAGGTTGTATTTTGATGCAGGAGGGTAGAGTCATTGCTTATGCCTCTTGACAGTTGAAGCCGCATGAGCTACATTATCCGACGCATGATTTGGAATTAGCAGCCATAGTTTTTGCTTTGAAGATTTGGCGACATTACTTGTATGGGGAGAAGTGTTTCATTTATACAGATCACAAGAGTTTGAAATACCTGGGTATTCAGAGAGAGTTAAATCTTCGGCAGAGACAGTGGTTAGAATTTATTAAAGACTATGACTGTTTAATTGATTATCATCCTGGTAAGGCAAATGTTGTTGTAGATTCCTTGAGTCAGAAGTCTTTGGTAGGTTTGACAACTTATTCGCTATTATTGCTTGTTGAGTTGAGAGCGTTGCATGCCAAATTTGAGTCTTGCGATGACAGTGCCTTGATGGCTTAGTTGCAATTGAGGCCAGTGTTATTGGATCAGATTAGGGAGACTCAATTGGCAGATGAGAAAATCATGAAAGTTGTATTAGATTGCCTAAAGGGTGAGAGTCGAGACTTTCGTGTGAGAAGTGATGGCAGTTTGTGGTACAGAGATAGATTGTGTGTTCCTAATGATGCAAGACTAAAAAAGATAATTTTGGAGGAAGCACATTTGTCGGCTTATGCTATGCTCCCTGGGAGTACCAAGATGTATCAGGATTTTAAACAATATTATTGGTGCTCATGTATGAAGTGGGACATAGTAGAGTTTGTATCCAGATGTCTCACTTGTTAGAGAGTGAAGGTTGAACACCAAGTTCCTTCAGGACTACTTCAGCCATTGTTAGTGCCAGAGTGGAAATGGAAGCGAGTGATGATGGATTTTGTGACTGATTTGCTTTTAACTTAGAAGAAGCATGATGCCATTTGGGTGATTGTTGATCGGTTGATGAAAATAGCTCATTTTCTTCTAGTTAGAATGGATTATTCTCTTGAGATGTTGGCTGAGCTGTATACCAGTGAGATAGTAAGGTTACATGGAGTCCCAATTTCATTGGTATCTGATCGAGATCCCCAATTTACCTTGAGGTTTTGGAAGAGTGTGCATGATGCTTTGGTTTATCAGTTATATTTTAGCATTGCTTTCCATCCTCAGACAGATGGACAGTCAGAGAAAGGGATGCAAATTTTAGAGGATATGTTGAGGAGCTGTATCATCAATTTCTCTGGGAGCTAGGACAGATTCTTGCCATTGATTGAGTTTGCTTATAACAACAGTCATCAATCTAGTATTAGAATGGCACCTTATGAGGCATTGTATGGTAGAAGATGCAGGACGCCTCTATGTTGGGATAAGGTTGGAGAAGGTAAGTTGATTGGTCCTGATTTGATTAAGGAAATAGAAGAGAAAGTGAAGTTAATTTGAGATCATTTGAATACAGCCTCAGACCGACAGAAATCATATTCTGATTTTAAAAAAACATAGAGTTTAGTGTAGGGGATAAAGTATTTTTGAAAGTATTTCCTTGGACGAAAAGTTTGAGATTTGGCCGTAAAGGGAAGTTGAGTCCACATTTCATAGGACCTTATGAGGTATTGGAGATAGTTGGACTAGTGGCCTATAGATTAGCTTTGCCTCCTGAATTGGATCGAATTCACAATGTCTTCCATGTTTCTATGCTTTAGAGGTACAGATCAGACCCATCTCATGTTCTGTTAGTAGAATCAATTGAGGTGAGTCCAAATATGACATATGAGGAAGAACCAGTGGCTATTTTGGCTCGTGAAGTAAGAAGTTGAGAAATAAGAAAGTGCCACTTGTGAAAGTTCTTTGGAAGAATCATACTACTAAAGAGGCAACATGGGAGAGTGAGTGAATGATGCAGGATCAATATCCCCAGTTGTTCCAGACTTGAGAGCAGGTAATTTTGAGGATGAAATTTATTTGTAGAGGGGGGGGGGGAATTGTAATATCCCAAAAATTAGAAAATAAATATTAATTGTTGTAAATTAATTAAATGATTTATAAGTGCATATATTTAATTAAGTGAAAACAAAGGAAAAAGGAAAAAGGGAAGTGTGTATATGTTGTATATATGAAGATATATACATTATATACAAGTGAACATGTTTAGTTGGTCAAATGATATTTTAAATTATTAAGATATTAATATGTTATGATAGTGGAAGATGATATTAAAATATAATATTATTAATGCTTGGTGGAGATTAAAAGAGGATATTTGTGTGGTTAAATAAAGAAGTGGTTGGTTTGAGTGGAGAATGACTATTTTCATCTTCTTCTTTCTTCTCCAAGAGGGTTGGCCATCACCATGTTCATCAAAGGGAAAAGAGGTTTTGTTTCTACCTAAATCAAGCAATTGAAGGATTTCAAGTGATCATGTTGGAGTTTTAAGGATTTTTCTTCATATTTGGTAAGTTTTCAACTTGTTTCTTTATTTTCCTTTGAGAGTGTGTTTATGAGTTTGTTGGATGTTTGATGTAGTTGTGTTTATGGTTGATTTTCGTTTGTTTGAAGTTGTTTTGTCTTGTTAACTTTGAAATTTGGGGTTAGATTGAAGAAAAAGGGTTAAGTTTGGTGAAGAGAATAAAAGTTGTGAGTTGTGTAACTTTGAGTTGGGAAGTCTTGGTTGTGATTGTGTATATTTGTGCTTTTAATTGAGTTGATGTTTATACAAGTTTATTGTGGTATTATAATGGTTTTGGTTGTGTTGGTTTGGAGTTGAAAAGGGGTAATGAAAGATGATAGTTGGATGTGGCAATTACTGTATCGATATCAGGTTTTTGTCCTGACAGGCCCGGTGACACGGCCATGCCTTTGGGCATGTCGATGATTCTATTTTCAGTATTGGTGCCATGAATAGTGACATGCCCATGTCACTGAGCATGTCATAGCTACTGTGTTATTGTAGAATTGACACGTGCAGTGACACGCCCATGTCACTGACTGTGTCATAGCTACTGTCTTGTTGGAGAATTGACACGTGCAGTGACACGCCCATGTTACTGAGCGTGTCAAAGCTTCTGTGTTGTGGGTTTAGGGCATGGTCATGGACACACCCATGTTGTTGAGCGTGTCAAGTGTAGAGTTTACCCTAGCTAGTGCTTTTTCCTTATTTCCTATGAGTATCACTAAGTGAATATTTATAATCAACTTTGGTTTAGGCTTTGAAGAAAATTTAGTTATCAATCCAAGTGTTGAGGGATATCTTGGAAGAGGAGGTTGAAGTGGTGTTGTTGCTTTTAGAGGTAAGTACAAACTTTGAATGATTGTATACATTTTCATGACTTTGGGACTTAACACATTTGGTTGGAAAAATGTGTTAAGTTACTTAATATATTGTTGATGAATGAGAAATATGTTATGATATGCATAATGTGAATTATGTTGATGTATTGAAGTAATGTTTGTAATTGAAAAGAAATGTGGAATAAAGTGATGAGATATGTGAAAACATAATGTAATAAATTGATATTGATATAAAAGAGAAAAGTGAGAAAAGTGAGAAAAAGATGATATAATAGGGCAATGTGCCTAGTTTGATCATGAGAAAATGAGAAAGGATTTGAGAATGGAATTATGAAAGAATTTGATAATGAGAACTATGAATAAATTGCGTGCCTAGTATGTTATTCAATTTTCAGAGTTCTGGGTTTGGCGGCATGCCTATGAATTGCCTACGGGCTAGACGCTGGGCTGGTGAAAAGACCAGGTCGTAAGCCAGGTCCAGCTGATAAATATGATATTTTTAGGATGAAAAGACCGGGTCGTAATTCTCAAAAGTAAATCCTTGAAGCTAGACTGAGTGAAAAGACTGGGTCGTAAGCTCAGATCTAGTTGGATTATCCATGGATATATTGCCTACGGGGCTAGACACAAGGTGTTATTATGGAATAAAGCAGTAACTCTGAAATTTGAATAGCACATTAGATCCTTTTTGGGCCCATGCTTGTCTTTGCTTTAATGTGAATTATGATTTGAGATACAATTGAGTAATATAATGAGATATAATGTTATTAGTTCTGATACTCATATGTGTTGTGCATTGACATTGCATTTGAATTATATTGTTATCAAAGTTTGTACCACTAAGTTTTTGGCTTAGCACGATTGTAGTTTATCACGCAGGTGACTAGATAGATCTAGTTGTGCTGGAGAGCTCGTCTAGATGAAGTCGAGTCTAGGCTTGAGACTTTAAGATCAAAGTTGTTAGTGGAACATCAAGATCAGAGACAAACTGCCAGCATGTATATATTTCATATTTTTGTACATATTGATTTTGATGTATTTAAATATGTATATTTCACAAACTGTCAAAAATATTTTGGATAAACCTTTGGTAATGAAGTTAAATATGTTTTAACAAGTAATATATCATCTATTATTTTTATGATATCAATTGAATGTTTTAAGATTATACAAATATTATAAATGATGATTTGATTGTTTAAAAAAGGTTGTGACATTCTTGTATCCTTTATACGTATATTACATATAGCGAGTATATGTGGTGTACGTATATTGGGTATAAGGGTGTTACAACCTGCGTGTCAGAAAACAATTCTAACATGCTAAATAAAGTTTAGTGGTGCTTGTATAAACATATTTTGTCACTTAATATTAAAGAAAAATACTTATGGAAATACAGTAATAACACTCAATTTTAATAAACTTTTCAATATATTAAATATTCTCAATAATAAACTAACACAATATTTTGATTATAGAAAATAATAATTTTAACTTTACATAAATCATCATGCTATACTACACTTTCGGTATTGCAACTTTTGTCTTTTTGAATTATTTCATTTAAGACTTACTTTCTCATTTGTTAACATTGCTCATATTACACTTATGTTGTTTTTCAATAAGTCTTACTTTTCAGTTTCATATATAGGATAATTTCATTTAATTTATAATTTTGGCACTTTGATTTAGTACTATACTTTGGAGCACTTTGTATCTTATATCATTATATACACTTTTAATCATTATAACACTTAGAAAGTTATTGATTAATTCAATATTTTGAACATAATATTTCTACTATGTGCATTAGAACTTTCACTTAAAATATTATTATATACATTATCAATCACTTTCACATTGTAACACAGTAAGTTGATTTTAAATAATTAACTTATATTATTATTTTGCATTTCTTTCATTATTTATAACATCATATTCACATATATTTTCAATATAGATAATTTATTAAATATTCCCATACACACTGAACTCAAATCATAGGTTTAGATAACGGGTCATTGTAGCAATTTTAATGCCAAATCTAAAGAATGTATAAAGGCAAATATGCCCACTGTCACTGATGACACAATGTGTCCATTAATAGCACGATGTGCCCTCTATCACTATAGATATCCTCCCTCTGACTAGCCATTCAATCCCAAACTAGATCTAAAATCAGTATGGCTTAGACAATTCATTAATTTGAGTTAACTTTGAATTATGTGTATCATTTCAATGGAACAATACTTCATTCAACATTTAATATTACACATATTTGTCACATATCCAAAGTTTATTACTCTTTTCCTTACTTTTAACGCATAAACAAGAATTTTTGTAATATCCCATATGATACCCTAAAATTTTGGAAATGTTAATTGTTGAAATTGAATTAAATGATTTAAAGTGTATATATGATTAAGTGGAAAGAAAGGAAAAGGGAAGTGTGTATATGTTATATATATGAAGATATATACAACATATACAAGTCAACATTTTATTTATGGTCAAATGATATTTTGTTTATTAATGGTGGAGGCTGATATTTTGAGATTATATTATTATAATATATTAATTGCTTGGTGGAAATTAAAAGAGGGTAATCTTGTGGTTAAGAGAGGTGGTTTGCTTTGACTTGAGGATAACTATCTTCATCTTCTTCTTTCTTCTCTTAGATAGCCAACCACCACCATTAGCAAAGGGAAAGGAGGTTCTGTTGCTTGCTAACTCAAGCAATTGAAGGATTTCAAGAGATCAAGTTGGAGTTTTAAGGATTTTTCTTCATATTTGGTAAGTTTCTGACTTGTTTCTTTGTTTTCTTTTGAGTTTGTGTTTATGAGTATGGTGGATGGTTGGTGTCGTTGTGTGTATGGGTGATTTTGGTGTGTTTGAGGTTGTTTTGTCTAGTTAACTTTGATTTTGGGGTTGGATTGAAGAGAAAAGGGTTAAGTTTGGTGAAGAAAACAAGAGTTGTAGGTGGTGTGACTTTGAGATGTGAAATATGGTTGTGATTGTGTTTTGATGCATGTAAGTGAGTTGTTTTGATGCTATGCAAGTTTATTAAAGTATATTGATGGTTTTGGTTGATTTTGTGTGGTGATAATAAGGTTATTGAAAGATGATATTTGGATGTAGTATTTTTGGTGTCGATTTTAGATTTTTGGCCTCACACGCCCAGTAACATGACAATATCTTTGGGCATGTATATGGTTCTATTTTCAGTGTGGGTGACATGAGCAGTGACACTCCTATGTCACTGAGCATGTCACAGCTTCTGTGTAGTAGTAGTATTGACACGTCCAGTGACAGGCCCATGTCATTGAGCATGTCATAGCTACTGTGTTGTTGGAGGATTGACACGTCTAGTGACAAGCCCATGTCACTGAGCGTGTCATAGCTTCTGTGTTGGAGGAGGATTGACACGTGCAGTGACATGCCCATGTCACTAAGCGTGTCAAAGCTTCTATGTTGTGGGTTTAGGGCATGATCAGGGACACGCCCATGTTATTGAGTGTGTCATGTGTAGAGTTTGCCCTAGATAGTGTTTTTTCCTTATTTTCTTATGTGTATCACTAAGTGAGTATGTATAATCACCTTTGGATTAGGTTTTGAATAGAATTGAGTTACCCCAAATCCAAGTGTTGAAGAATATCTTGTAAGAGGAGGTTGACAGTGTGGCGTTGTTGCTTTTAGAGGTAAGTACAAACCTTACACGATTGCATACATTTACATGATTTTGGGACTTAACACATTTGGTTGGAAAATGTGTTACGTTACCTATTATATTGTTGATATATGAGAATGGTGCTATGATTTGCATTATGTGAAATATATGTTGAGGATTCAAAATATATGAACAATGTAATTTGATATGTATACTCTAATGATGATATGTAAAGCCATTGGTGATGGCTATATAGACATAAATGGGATATTTGAGGCATTGTGCTTATAATGATCATGAGAAAATGAAAAAGGATTTGATAATGAAATAATGAAAGGATTGTGTGCCTAATATGTTATTCAACTTTCAGAGTTTTGTTGTTGGTGGCATGCCTAAAAGTAACAATCCCTTAAAGCTGGGTTGGGCTTGGTCCATAAAGCCTAGTTGGGTGATGCTGTGCTCCCTTTGAAGCTGGGTTGGGCCTAGTCCTTGAATCCTAGTTGGGATGTTACATATGAGGTAATCCTCATTGTGATAATGATTCGCCTTCGGGCTAGATAAATGTGATTATTAAACCAAAACAGTAACTCTGGAATTTGAATGGCATATTAGATTATTTTGGACCCATGCTTGTCTTTGCTTTAATGTGAATTATGAATAATGGAACAATTGAACGATGTAATGAGATTTAATGTTATGAAATATGATATCCTCGTATATTACTTCTAATTCTTGAAAGTTTGACATTGGCATTATATTTGAATCATATTGTTATCAAGGTTTGTACCACTAAGCTTTTGGCTTAGCGCGATTGTGATTTATCGCGTAGGTGACAGGGTAGATCCAGTTGAGCCAGATAGTTCAGCTGGATCGAGTCAGTCTAGGCTTGAGATCACTTGTGAAGTGTTGATTTTTGGACTTCAAGATCAGAGACGAACTGCCTGCATGTGTAAACTCTATATTTTTGTAAACATTGATTTTGATGTATACATATATATATTTCGCTGCATTTTTTCGCTACTTATTAAACAAATGTTTTGGATAAACTTTTGGGGGTAATGAAGATATATGTATATGTATTTTAACAAGGGATGTTTCATCTATTACTTTCTATAATATAAGTTAGATGTTTTAAATTTACTCATATTGATTGATAATGTTTTGATGTTTAAGTCAAAAGATTTGTTTGTTGAAGATGGATTGTGACATTCTTATATCCTCTATACATATATCACATATAGTGTATAATTTGTGGTGTATGTATATTGGGTGTAGGGGTGCTACAATTGTTTTGGTATTGGAGCCTAGGTTTGAGGTTCTCAACCTAGGTGAATTGTAAGAAAAAGAAAATTTAGATTTGAAAATATGGTTTTTAAATAAGATACATGCATTGGCACTAGTAGTTTCTGATCTTTGATGAGGTAATCTTCTGCTGTGTTTGTAGATATAGGTAGTGATGGCGTCTCATACACGTCAGTTTATTGAGGGTAGTGCTGAAAGTGTAGCTCCTGATGAGGGTAGAGATGGAGCTAGAGTTGAGATAGCTGGAGAGGCACCTACTCCTGTGCCAGAGAGACTAGTTGCTGATGAGGTTCCACCGGTTTGGTTACGGTATATGGTAGAGTTGTTGAGGCAGGCTCCAGTGCAGCAGCCGCTACCACAACCATAGCCGCAAGTACAGATGAGGCAATATGATAAATTGAGGAAGTTCATAGCTGAGGATTTCTTTGGTACTTCGGATCCTGCAGTAGCTGAGCAGTGGTTAGATAGAGTTCAGAGGGTATTCATCTAGCTGCAAGCTACTCCAGAGGAAAAGTTTGATTATGCTAGATCTCTTCTGTAGAGAGATGCATATGATTGGTGGAAGACGATTCTACATGCATTGAATGATCTGCCAACCTTGACTTATGGTGATTTTCTAGGGGAGTTTGAGAAAAAGTATACTCCGAGGGAGTATAAAGATGCCAAGAAGATGGAGTTTCTGAGTCTGAGACAGGATAACTAGACAGTGACAAAGTATGAGATAGAGTTTATCCTGTTGAGTCATTATGCCAGTGGGATTATTTCAGATGACATAGACTGGTGCAGGAGATTTAAGGAGATGTTGAGACCCTCTATTATGTGTATTGTTGCAGGATCCCGATACCAAGATTTTTCTCAGTTGGTTGCAGCTGCCAGGAGTATTGAGAGAGCACAGGGTATTGCAGCAACTGCTCCTGAGGGGGAGACTAGAGCTAGGAGACCCCTGAGTGAGGCAGGATCTTCATCTATGAAGAGAGGAAGAGGAGGCTATTTTTTGAGGTTCATTAGGAGCCAGGGGCAGCCTGGTAGGTCAATACAGCATCAGAGGCAGAGATCGAGACCTACAGTTTCTGTGGCTAGTGCACCGACCACAGTGGTTCAAAGGCCCGTTTCTTATGCATGTGTCCATTGTGGTAGGGCACATAGGGGTGCTTGTTGGAAGACTGGTGGACCAGGAGTTTGTTATAGATGTGGGTCACCAAATTATTTCCTCAAAGATTGCACTGAGCTACCGGAGGATAGACAGACTGATACTATAGCTTCGTGACCCAATGTTAGAGGAGGTCGAGGGGGCAGAGGTTTTAGTAGAGGTGGTCAACCTGGGTTTAATCAGAGAGGAGGCTCTACATCTTAAGGCAGTAGGCTAGATGAGGCTGGGCCATCTCATGGAGTGTATGTGATGCAGAGGCAGCCAGATGCTTCAGCCATCATTGTGGGTATATTTTCTTTATTTGGCATTTCAGTTCTTGCTCTAATAGATCCTGGATCTACGCATTCTTACATAAGTGCATCTATCTTGCCTGTGACTGAATTGCATTCAGAGTCCCTAGGATTTGATGTTTTGGTAACAAATCCTTTAGGGCATAGCGTGGTAGTTAGTAAGGTGCATCATAATAGTTCAGTTGTTATACAGGATGAGGAATTTCTTGGTGATTTGATTGAAATGCATTTCAAGGAGTATGATTTAATCTTAGGCATGGATTGGTTATCCAAGCATGGGGCTGTGGTAGACTGTTAGAATAAGTGTGGTACCCTGAAAACTGGTGATGGCAGAAGTGTGATGGTATCTAGTGAGCAGAGACATCTTGCATCCATGTTTGTTTCAGCTGTTGTAACTAGGAGGTTGATTCAGAAAGGGTGTGATGCTTATCTTGCTCATGTTGTAGATACTAGGGTTGTGGGTTCTCAACTTGATAGTATACCCACAGTTGCTGAATTCCCAGATATTTTTCCTGAGGAGTTACCAGGAATACCCCCTGAGAGAGAGGTTTAGTTTGGTATCGATTTATTACCTGGTACCACTCCCATCTCTATTACTCCCTATCGAATGGCACCTGTTGAGTTGAGAGAGTTGAAGGTGCAGTTGCAAGAGTTGTTGGATAAAGTGTTTGTTCGCCCTAGTATGTCTCCATGGCGAGCACCTATTTTGTTTGTGAAGAAGAAGGATGGTACTTTGAGACTGTGCATTGACTATCGACAGTTGAATAAGGCGACTATAAAGAATAAGTATCCTTTGCCTAGGATAGATGATCTCTTTGATTAGTTGAAGGGAGCGACAATTTTCTCCAAGATTAATTTGAGATTAGGGTACCATCAATTGAGAGTTAGAGCTGAAGATGTATCTAAGACAGCTTTCCGCATGAGGTATGGGCATTATGAATTCTTGGTGATGTGTGAGCGGGGATTTTTGCCCCCACTCCCGAAGTTTCGGTCATCTCCATAGTTGATCTTTCAACAATCTTCGGTTCTTTTTTCTTCTCTTGAGCATCTTGGTAGTATTGAGCCCAATCATCATCATCATCATGATCACATTTTCATCATAAAAAACTACTTCACCAACTTTAGTCTTCCCTTTGTCCTTTGGCTTCTTAGTGCTAGCAGATTCTTCGGCATGATTTTCTAAAATTGCAGTCAATTAGTTCTTCATGGTCTCAGCTAGGGCCTCTTTTATTTCTTCCATCTTGGCGTTGAGGGAATCATCAACCATTCCTTGAATTTGTTCGGGCTCTTTTAAATCTTTGTAAGAAAAGGTTGGGTGAAAATAATTTTATTTCTAAGCCCATTGTAAAAAGATTTAAAAAAAACATATTTTGGGCTTAGTATTTGGGCCATGAGCAAAAGAATTTTTGATTTATTTTTAGAAAACGTCTTATGTCCAAAGACCATCTTGAAAAATTTTAAAAATAGCTTTGGTCTTTTGGACTATAAAGAAAAAATTTATTTTGAGCTTACAATTTACTTAGGTCATATTAGAAAAAGAACAAGCCAAATAAGCCATGATTTAAGCCAAGACAAATTAACCATAGTCAAACAACATGCATTTGGGGTAAAATCCTAAGAAAAGTAACTAGGCCAATTACATGAGCTTTAGTCTTTGGGTTAAAAGGCTTAGGTTCCCATAGCAAGTATATACCAAATGGTACGAGGCTATGAGTGCTTATGCCATGCTCGATCTCCATACCTTGAGTGAAAGTATGGTATTCCTTACATAACACAACACGGGTAACACGGGCGTCCTAACTCATGCACACGATGCAATCTAATATGATGCAATGGATAATATTATTATAAGAAAGAATAGAATAATATAAAGACCAACGGAATCAACTTCTCTTATTCCCAGTGGAGTTGCCACTGTGAGAGTGGATTTTTGCCCCCACTTCCGGTGGAATGGTTCTTGCGACTTCGGCACTGTTTAGGCTCGGGGCCTTAGAGAACACGGACCTAAGTCCGGAGAAAATGGAGTCTTCACCCAGATAGGCTGGGAAAAAGAAAGGGGATGACTCGATTCCTAAGGAATCCCCAACCCCTTAATGGGTTCGGAAAGTTGGGTACGTGTGGGGAAGGTGATAAATGGCCCAGTACCCCCACAACGCCCGGTTCATTGGAACCGGCCTCCTTTACAGGTCTTAATAATATAAAATTTTTAAATATAACAACATTATCCATATTACACACAATAATTAAAATAAAGCATCGATATATTGAAAATCAAAACAATGTCCAAGAAAAACAAATAAGTGGACACCCATCCGAAGATGGAAACATGCCCTTACATAATCCATGCCTAAATAGGACACCCACCAAAAGGTAGAAACATGTCCTTTACATTGGTTCTAAAATAGAAAAAGCAATTTAAATTACATGATATTTAACTAATGAGGTACCCACCAAGTAGAAACATACCTCTTATAACATTTGCAAAGCTAAATAAATCAATAAAAGTAAATAACCATTCATCATAAATAAATCATTCATCAAAGGTATTAATCAAAATATAAAATAAACATTCATCCATGATAAACTAAAATAATCAAGCATTGAACTTAAATAAATCAATAAAGCATTGAAAACAAATTAAAGCATAATCAAGTATAAAATTGAATAAAGCAAGTAAAGATTCAAATTAGGGCTACTGTTTCTATTTAAGATTCTTTATTTAATGTGTTTAGGGTTTTGGAATTTATGGGTTTAAGCTACTGTGAGTTTTAAAAGAATTGAAATGGAGCAAAGTTTTATAATTTAAGAGGTTGATAAAGTTCTTTGATTAACCAAATTAGTGTTTGAGTGGTAAAATCATGAAATTAGGGTTTGAACACTTTAAAACATTGGATTTATGATTTACGGTTACTTACTGTGTAGAATTATAACATTTAGATTTATATGGTTTTAAGGTTTTAAAAATTAGGGTTTAGAAAAATTAAGGTTTAGGTTAGCTAGTTTAGGGTTTACTGTTTTGGGTTTTGGAGTTGAATTAGGGTTTTAGAATTTTAGAATTAGGGTTTTGGAGAATGCATTAGATTTTAGAATTTGAAAATCAATTGATAATTTTATGAAACTTTATGAAAATAAACAAAACGATTTAAGGTTCATAGAAACAAAAAAAGATATTTTCTAGGTTTTTTGGAAATAAACAGATTTAATTTAAGTTTTTGAAAAATTGGAAAGCAAATTAGGGTTTTGAGATTTTGAAGAAACAAAAATAACAATTTTAACATTTTTGGAAAACAAATAAACGAATTAAGGTTTTTAAGCTTTAGAAAAGGTAAATTAAAGTTTTAGGGTTTTTTGAATCAAAAAAGACAATTGGATTATTTAAGCTACTGTGAAGAAATTAGACATTCATACCTCCGTTTGTTGGTTCCACAAAAAATTTCTTCTTAGATGAACAAGAACAAAGACAAGCTTTGTTGCCTTTGATGGATTGAATTGCTTGTTTGCTCTCTCAAAAATCCGATCAATTTTACTACCAGAAGGAATTCTTAAAATTCAAAGTTTTCCTCAATTTTGATCTTAAATTTCACCTCCAAAATCCGATCCCCTTTTTGTGTTGTTTTAGTCCTTATTTATAGAAGATTTTTATAATTAATTTTAGTTATTCACGGAATCTAACATTAATTAAGAAAAGAAAACCGAAACCTAATTGTATTTGGTTTCGAAAAAATTTGCGTCGAAAAAATTTCGCTTGCAAAAAAAAACTGCTGCGGAAAAATTGCGCTGGCGAAAAAAAACTACTGTGTAAAAATTACGTTGGAGAAAAAGCTGATGTAGCTGGCTGAGGGCAAAAATTGGCCTGCGGGCCATTTCGCTCGCAGAAATAATCTGCCGCAACTAAATTCGTTGCCGATTTTTTCATAGACGATTTTTATTTTTTTGTTTATTATTATTATTTTTTATTTTTATTAATAAAAATTAGATACTAAAGCAAATATTATTTAATTAAGATAATAAAAATTATTTTAGACTAATTAAAATATATTAGACAACACAAAAATTATTTTGGACTAATTAAAATATATTGGACCGGACTAGGTCAAAAATTAAGGGTCTACAGTTTGCCCCCTGCTTGAATGATCTGAGACTTTAGTGAAAGAGAGTGAAAAACAATAAGACTTAATTTTTGAGATGGTTGAGGTTTTGGGTTCTGGACCCGGTTCGAGTTATGGACTCAAGGATAATTTTAGGTTCTGGACCTGAGCTATGTTCTGGTCTTAGAAAAGATTCTAGGTTCTGGATCTAAGGATAATTTGGGTTCTGGACCCGAGCTAAGTTCTGGACTTAGAAGAGATTCTAGGTTCTGGACCTAAGAAAAATTTGGGTTCTGGACCCTAGCTAAGTTCTGGACTTAAAAGAGATTTTAGGTTCTGTACCTAAGGAAAATTTAGGTTCTGGACCCGAGCTAAGTTTTGGACTTAAAAGAGATTCTAGGTTCTGGACCTAAGGAAAATTTGGGTTCTAGATCCGAGCTAAGTTCTAGTTTTAGAAAAGATTCTAGGTTTTGGACCTAAGGATACTTTGGGTTGTGGACTTAAAAGAGATTTTAGGTTCTGGACCCGAGCTAAGTTCTGGACTTAAAATAGACTCTAGGTTCTGGACCTAAGGAAAATTTGGGTTCTGGACCCGATAAGTTCTGGACTTAAAAGAGATTCTAGGTTATGGACCTAATCAAAATTTGGGTTCTGGACCCGAGCTAAGTTCTGGACTTAAAAGAGATTCTAGGTTCTAGACCTAATTATAATTAGGGTTCTAGACCCGAGCTAAGTTCTGGACTTAGAAGAGATTCTAGGTTCTGGACCTAAGGGTAATTTGGGTTCTGGACCCGAGCTAAGTTCTGGACTTAGGAAAGATTCTAGGTTCTGGACCTAAGGAAAATTTGGGTTCTGGACCCGTGCTAATAAAGATTTAATTATCTGCAAAAAATAATTTATTGGTTTCAAAAAGTTTAACTAATCTTTATGCACCTTTCTTCTCCTTTGCCCCTTGTGTGTAAAAATATTTATACACACGCAAGCATTTGAATGATTAAAGTGAATAATTGAATTTACTGTTTATTTACTGTGTAGTCACTGTTCATGCACTATTTGCTATTCATAAATAGTAACTTACTATTCAAAAATAGTAGTAAATAGTATTTACTATTAGAAATAGTAAGTTACTATTCATCAATAGTAATTTATTATTCATGAATATTAATTTTACCATTCATCAATAGTAAAGTTTACTAAACAGTAAACTTTTGAATTTTATTTTTTTTCCCTTGCCGTTTCTCTATGTAAACCAACAAATTCCTTCATTTGATTCACAGTAAAATTTCTCAATTTCTATAATCCTCTCAAATTCTTTCAAATTTAGCACATAATTTTCAAAAAAATGCATGCTTCAAGGTCAGGGACTCATTCTAATGCTGAGTTATTATAATTTATTCGGCATCATGAAGATAAAAATATAGATCTACTAGCCGGAATGCCGCTTCATCGAAGTTCAAATCAAAAGAGCGCGGTAATTATTTTTCTCTTTTTTTAATTTTGATTTTTTTATATTTGATTTTTTTTCATTTTTCTGTTATTTATTTATATTATTTTTACTTTTTTGTTTGTTTTTTTATATTGCTCTTTTATTATTATTGTGTTTGCATTTATTTTTATTTATATTCTTATATTATAATAATTTTTTAGAAAATTTAGGAAAAATACATTAATCTAAGCATATAGGATAATATGTACTTACCTTGTATTAACTTACCTGGCTCCGTGTTAGTGTGATCGTTGGGTTGTTCGGGCCAGAGGGTGTATCTATAAAGCCCAACCATGGTATGATGTAGTGCCTTCTCGGGTAAGGCAGATTATCCGAGATTGCGGCTTTGAGAGCTTCATCTTACAATTGCCATCGAAGGAGTATCAGATAGACCGGAGCGTAGTCCAGGCACTTGCAGAATGATGGTTGGACACAACCCACACTTTTCACTTGCCCATTGGAGAGATGACAATTGGTCCAGTTGATTTACTGCTATAACCGGCCTTCGATATGATGGTGTTTCGGTTCCTCTGACCAACGATATTTTGACATTTGAAGAAATTCAGTAATTAATAGGTATGGAACCATCGTATAAAGGGCCTTTTAAGATAAAAATTGAACCGATTCGTAGTTATGGGATGAACTACGAAGGACGGATTCATAGAGACAAGGCCCAACAGTATGCTCGAAGATTTTTGTTATATTTGCTTGGGTCGACAATCTTAGGCTGCACTGAATCCTCCATCCACTTGTCAGTGTTGAAGGCCCTTTCTTATTTTAGGACGGTACCATCTTCTGGCTGGGGTGAAGCTAGTCTCGCCTGTCTTTACCATGGTCTTGATAAACCTTGCCGAAATAAGAAGTCTTTTGTTGGTTTGATGGCAGTTGTTGAGGTATTCTTCTTCCACCAATATAATTTCCATTCCTTTCTTGTATGAATTTGATCTTTACTATTATTATAGGCATGGGCATATGAACACAACCTTGTGAGGGTACCTGGTATTTCCCGGGTATCCAATATTAAATTTTTGGTTGTCTGATTGTGTGGACGTTCCCCGGCTTTCAACATGTTCATACTCACCGCTTTGTGTTGAGCCGCGTAATCTGGGACCAGGTAAAATAACATTAGTATGTTTTAAATTTTATGTAAAATTTTACTTACCTTATGTCATCTTGCAGGTGAATTTGGCCTTGTGGAACCCAGAAGAGCAGACAAACTGGTCTCCCTTCATGAAGGCTGCGCTATCTTTCCAACATTCTTGCCGAATCATCGCTGGCCCAGGATTCTCGAAGAGAGAGTTTATGAGTGATTTCTCGGTCCATAGCAGCGGAGGATTCCGATGCCTTGCCCAAAATACACTTCAAATATTATGTCAATGCCAGAGGATGCATGGTGGCCGACTCGGTATGGTTATGGTATTGAAGCATTTCTCTATCTGCCGAGTGCATCTTATGCCCAATTTATTCAAAGAAGGTCTTGAACTTTGATGTATCTCCTATTGGCGTATGGGAGATTTTCAAAGAAAATGAGGGTAGAGATGAGGAGGAACATCATGGAGATGCAGGAGAGTTTGTTCCACATCTCGAGGCTAGTACTTCTCAGGTAAAACTTTTACTATTGTTCCCTTGCAATTACTTCTTTCTTTTTTGATTCTTTAATGATTATTACAGGTTGTTGGCTCATTTGATCATGAGGCTGGACCTTCTTTTACTGCCCCTTTGTTTGCTCATTCTAGCTCGCCAGATATGCCATCTCATCCGCAGGGCAATGATATGAATTACCTAGTGAGTTTCCTTATTTCAAGGTAATTTATGCTATATGTATGCATGATTATGTATGCTCTTACCTTTTTCCTTCCTGGCTCACAACGGATGCTTGAAGAACAAAATAGGAAACTTCAAGAAGAGTTGGCTGCAAGTCGTCGATAGGCTTCTCATTTTGAAAATTTATATCATCAATCTGAAGAAAATTTCTAAGACTTTCTATTTCAGGAGATGAGGGATCCTGGCACTTCTTCATCAAGAGGCCCCCAAGCTGATGACCATGAGATCCTTTCATCTACTTCTGATGAGGACCATGACAGATCGAAACTTCAAGGTAATAGGGATTTTGGTGTTCCCGCTTCGGGTGATCCCGGGATGAGTAATTTGTCCCCTCCTCCAAAAGGCAATGACTTTTTCAGGGCTTTATTTGATGACCTACCACCACCTTCTTAGTGATGTATAAATATTGTATAAACATTGTACAATGAGCATAATAATAATGATGATGTATAATTTCCATCTTCACTATAACTCTCTTCTTCTTCTTCTTTTTTCATTTAATCTTCATATCTTCTCCTTGCCCCCTATATAGGCTCAAGCCCATGATTTTTTCTATGCGTCTTTCGTTGATGTCTAGCTCATCGAACAAGCATGCATTTCTTCCTTTCTCTAGCAATGGACCTTCTATGCCCCCCTGATTCAATATCTTCTTTTGATTCTTTGCTTCACAGGACGTTTGAATGGTTTCATCGACTCATAGACCAAGGTGATCATTGGAAGTGTTTTCATTGACTCCTTTTAGATACCCATTCAAGTTTTGCTTTAGAATGACAGGATGCTTCGAGATATTGAGAACATGAATAATGGAGGCCCCAAGCAGTAGAGATACATCCATTCAGCATGTCAGTTGGTAACTTCTTTATAACCTTGCCAACAATCATTTCCTTTGCCCAATGTGCCCAAGAAACTTCTCTTAACTTGAAGGCTTTGTATGACAAAAATATTTTTTATTTTGAATTTTGATTTTGAAATCAAATGTTGGCTTTGTCAAATTAATGGCAATGTACCTCAGGACTTGACTTTTACAAATTAACATATCTATAACATGACAACTCTAGTTACCATACTAAACTTGGGAATTATTTCTATTTAAGCAAGAATTGTTGCACTTCGTATAGACGCATACATATTACTTGGCCAAAGGTCTCATTGAGTTTAAATATTGTCTATCTCATATGCATGCTTATTCAAACTATCTCCACTAATAGAATCTACCTACCAAGAGAGATCAATAGGTCTTTGATAGGCTTGAAATGGGGTCTATGAGGGACATGGGTTAAATGAAGGCCATTTTTAGATAAGAGCTGATATGACACAATGGACAAACCCTCACACTATAAATTTCTTGTTTGAATTTTAGACAGCTTGGAGGCAATCTTGCTAGACTCCAAATTCCTTCTATCTTCTTGGCATTCTGGATCCTGATTAGGACAGTTTTTGCCCTAACAAAAAGTTTGTTACCCAAATTCGTTTCTTTTCTTCTTCTCCCTTTTCTTTCTTTTTATTTTTCTTACTCCTCTCTTTCTTTGAGCATTTTATCATTTTTGTCCTTCTTCCTTATAGGACTGTCAGGTATAGAACTTTTAAGCATTGGATGGTCTTTCTCCTTTTCCTCTGATTTTGATCGAATCTTTAGTTGGGTTGGACCAATTCAAGTCAAAATGTCCTTATAAACCAAATGGAAGCCTTTTGTTGTCTTAGGTAAAAGAGAACTCAGTTGGCTTTTTGAACCGCCTTTTTGGGTTTTATCTTATTTTTATCTTATTTTTTTCTTCTTTTCTCCTTTTTTATCTTTTTTTTATCTTTTTATCTTTTTTCTTTTTTTTCTTTTTTTGGTTCTAGCTGTAAAAGAGTTGTCTTGTTTGTACCAACTGGGGTTTCCAATAATGGATGAGTGGAATGGTATAAATCTTCTTAAATAGGGATACATCCTTTGTTACTCTGATGCTATCTTGATATATTGGAGATATTAGGAAAACTTCAACTACCTTTATTGTCTTGAGAACTTCAATTATGGTATTGAGAACTTCAACTATCTTCATGGTATTGAGAAATTCAACTATCTTCATGATCTTAATTAATCATTGCTTTCTTTGATCTTCTTGCCTCTCCATCTTAGTGATCGTAAGACTTGTTAGAAGTATAACAACAGCTCAGGGTAGGTTGTCGGGGTTTGTAAGCCAATGGAAAGAAAGCTAAAATTTTATGAAGGCTCAAAGGGACGACTAGGGATTGATATTTAATAGGGTGGATACTAGTTGTTGGTTAACCAAACAATTCCTAGATCATTTCTCTCTTAAATAAGTAGAGTTCAATTTCGCCTCGAAAGTTTGTCAAAGCATATTCTAAGACTGACTAGGACCTAGACAAAGGTAATTATGCAGGAGCCCTCTCTAAGTAAGCATACACAACTCAAAGCTATAGAGCAATTCCCTCACTTAGTAAAGTCATTCGAGTCATGATGCATAAATATATTAATTCATGAATTATCAAGTTAGATTCCTCATTGGTTGAGCACCAAAATGAACAAAGACCAACAAAAATTTTGATGAAAATAATTTATTTAAAGCAACTTTAAGTTTGAAAAGCACAATAGTTCCAAAATATTAAAGAAAGTAAGATTGAAAAGCAACATTCAAGCTAAGGAAAGTTCATTGAGTTTAAGCTTCTTTTCCTTTCACATCTTCAATATTTTCATCTTGAAAGGATGATAAAACAAAATCTTCTTCCAATCCTTTTCCCACCATGAAGGTTGTAGGTGGAGGTACTCTTCCAAACTTAGGCAAAGGATGTTCTTGGTATTGGGCTCGTTGAGCTCGAGTAGCTTTCCACTATCAATTAAATTTTGGATCTCATGTCTCAACCTCACACATCTATCCATGTCATGCCCTTGCATTTGATGAAATTGACAAAATGCTTTAGTGTCGAAATTAGGTGGGAGAGGGTTAGGCAAAGGGCGAGTATTTAAGGGTTGTAGCAATCCTTTTCTTTGAAGCTTATTGAGAACCCAAGACATTAGTTTGCCTAATTCTAAAAACTGCCTTCTTGTTCTTTGGTTAGTAGTATTAACACCGACTTCTTTTTGGGTGCTTTGATTTCCAGATTGATAGTTGCCTTTCTCATTCCTTCTTATTGAAAAGCGATTTTTCTCCCTTTCCCACTCTTCAATTTATAGACAAGCTTGGAGAAGATCTTTGAAGTCATGGATGAGTGTATGAAACATCCTTTCATGAAGACTTAGCAGGATGCCTCTCACGATCATCCTTATTTGATCAAATTCATCGGGCCTTTTCTTGAGCAAAGCAGCCTTGTTTCTCCATCTTTTCACATAGTCCACAAAATTCTCATTTGGCCTTTGTCTTATGGATTCCACTTCCATTAAGGTAACTTCCATCTCGACATTATACCCATATTGTTGGAGGAAGGCTTTGTATAGTAGATCCCAACTCTTTTGTGTTTCTTCTTCCAAGGTATTGAACCAATTTTGGACAACAGGGTCCAATGAGAGCATAAAATATCTTAGAGTTTGAGCCTTAGTAGCTCGGGCAGACTGCATAGCAGTGATATACTGCTTCACATGGAGATGAGGATTTTTAGTTCCATCAAACTTCGCAAAAGATGGCATCTTGAACTTGTACGGGACTTCTTCATCTAGCTCAAATAATTTGTCAACTTCAGACATTTCCTCAGTTTTTAATTTCTTCTCAAATTTCTTTTCTAAATCAGCAATCATCTTTTCAACATCCGAAGTTTCGGTCTTCTCCATAGTTGATCTTTCAACAATCTTTGATTCTTTTTTCTTCTCTTGAGCATCTTGGTAGTATTGAGCCCAATCATCATTATCATCAATGATCACCTTTTCATCATCAAAAACCACTTCACCAACTTTGGTCTTCCCTTTGTCCTTTGGCTTCTTAGTGCTAGCAGATGCTTCAACATGATTTTCTAAAATTGCAGTCAATTGGTTCTTCATGGTCTCAGCTAGGGCCTCTTTTATTTCTTCCATCTTGGCGTTGAGGGCATCATCCACCATTCTTTGAATTTGTTCGAGCTCCATTGTTTTTGGTAAGCAAGTGATTAAGTCATTGCTAGATTCTTCATCTCCGGTGTAGGTTGGATTGTTGTAAGCTTTTGAACTGTCGTAATCCAGGGCTGTGAGCCAGAAAGGATTAATGATATGAGATGCTTGTATGCATGTATGCACAAACAATAGACAAACAAGAACAAATAGGACATTCCTTCCAACCTTATAACATTAGCACACGAATGGCGAGTTTCTTTTCCTAGGTATATGGTTAACAAAATACCAACATGGGGCATCTTGTTTTTGAATAATTCCCTTGGACGTTTTAGCCAATAGTTATATTTTCAAAAATGGAAATCCATTCATAGTAATTCCCATTAATTAGGTTTTAATACATTCAACCAACTATAATAGCTTTTATGCTATATTGGATTAAAACTAAATTAAGAGGTTTATTATAGATAGATTTCTCACTTTGAAAGAGTAACTAATGGTTCATGCCAAAAACAAGCCCATGATTTATTATTCTTAGTATAAACTAGGCTCACAATTGATTTTTGGTATTTTGTAATTGACCTAAATATTTTTGCAAGCTCTTTGTAAGAAAAGGTTGGGTGAAAATAATTTTGTTTCTAAGTCCATTGTAAAAAGATTTAAAAAAAAAACATATTTTGGGCTTAATATTTGGGACATGAGCAAAAGAATTTTTGATTTATTTTTAGAAAAAGTCTTATGTCCAAAGACCATCTTGAAAAATTTTGAAAATAGCTTTGGTCTTTTGGACTTTAAAGAAAAAATTTATTTTGAGCTTACAATATACTTAGGTCATATTAGAAAAAGAGCAAACCAAATAAGCCATGATTTAAGCCAAGACAAATTCACCATAGACAAACAACATGCATTTGGGGTAAAAACCTAAGGAAAGTAACTAGGCCAATTACATGAGCTTTAGTCTTTAGGTTAAAAGGTTTAGGTTCCCATAGCAAGTATATACCAAATGGTACGAGGCTATGAGTGGTTATGCCATGCTCGATCTCCATACCTTGAACTCACGCACAAGATGCAATCTAATATGATGCAATGGATAATATTATTATAAGAAAGAATAGAATAATATAAAGACCAATAGAATCAACTTCTCTTATCCCCAGTGGAGTCGCCACTGTGAGCAGGGATTTTCGTCCCCACTCCGGATAGAATGGTTCTTGCGACTTCTGCATTGTTTAGGCTCGAGGCCTTAGAGAACACGAACCTAAGTCCGGAGAAAATAGAGTCACCACCCGAACAGGCCGGGAAAAAGAAAGGGGTGGATGACTCGATTCCTAAGAAATCACCAACCCCCTAATGGGTTCAAAAAGTTGGGTACATGTGGGGAAGGTGAGAAATGGTCCAGCACCCCCACAATGCCCGGTTCATTGGAATTGGCCTCCTTTATAGGTCTTAATATTATAAAATTCTTAAATATAACAACATTATCCATATTACACACAATAATTAAAATAAAGCATCGATATATTAAAAATCAAAATAATGTCCAAGCAAAACAAATAAGTGGACACCCATCCGAAGATGGAAACATGCCCTTACATAATCCATGCCTAAATAGGATACCCATCAAAAGGTAGAAACATGTCCTTTACATTGGTTCTAAAATAGAAAAAGAAATTTAAATTACATGATATTTAATTAATGAGGTACCCACCAAGTGGAAACATGCCTCTTACAACATTTGGAAATATAAATAAATCGATAAAAGTAAATAACCATTCATCATAAATAAATCATTCATCAAAGGTATTAATCAAAATATAAAATAAACATTCATCCATGATAAACTAAAATAATCAAGCATTGAACTTAAATAAATCAACAAAGCAATTGAAAATAAATTAAAGCATAATCAAGTATAAATTTGAATAAAGCAAGTAAAGATTCAAATTAGGGCTACTATTTCTATTTAAGATTCTTTATTTAATGTGTTTAGGTTTTTGGAATTTATGGGTTTAAGCTACTGTGAGTTTTAAAAGAATTGAAGTGGAGCAAAGTTTTATAATTTAAGAGGTTGATAAAGTTCTTTGATTAAACAAATTAGTGTTTGAGTGGTAAAATCATGAAATTAGGGTTTGAACACTTTAAAACATTAGATTTATTATTTAAGGTTACTTACTGTGTAGAATTATAACATTTAGATTTATATGGTTTTAAGGTTTTAAAAATTAGGGTTTAGAAAAATTAGGGTTTAGGTTAGCTAGTTTAGGGTTTACTATTTTGGGTTTTGGAGTTGAATTAAGGTTTTAGAATTTTAGAATTAGGGTTTCAGAGAATGCATTAGATTTTAGAATTTGAAAATCAATTGATAATTTTATGAAACTTTATAAAAATAAACAAAATGATTTAAGGTTCATAGAAATAAAAAAAAAATATTTTCTAGAGTTTTGGAAAGAAACATATTTAATTTAAGGTTTTGAAAAATTGGAAAGCAAATTAGGGTTTTGAGATTTTGAAGAAACAAAAATAATAATTTTAAGATTTTTGAAAAATAAATAAACAAATTAAGGTTTTTTAAGCTTTAGAAAAGGTACATTAAAGTTTTAGGGTTTTTTTTTTATTCAAAAGAGACAATTGGATTATTTAAGCTATTGTGAAGAAATTAGACATTCATACCTCCATTTGTTGGTTCCACCAAAATTTCTTCTTGGATGAACAAGAACAGAGACAAGGAAACCAAAACCTAATTGTATTTGGTTTCGAAAAAAATTTGCGTCAGAAAAATTTTGCTGGCAAAAAAAACTGCTGCGAAAAATTGTGCTGGCAAAAAAAAAACTGCTGCGGAAAAATTGCACAGGCGAAAAAGCTGCAGCAGTTGGCTGCGGACTGAGGGTGAAAATTGGCCTGCGGGCCATTTAGCCCACAGGAAATTCCTGCGGGTAAAATGGCTTGGCCATTTCGCTCGTAGGATTGGCCCAAGGCCATTTCGCCGCAACTCTTCGGCAATGAATTTTTTCATTGCCGATTTTTTCGTCGTCGATTTTATTTTTATTTTTTTGTTTATTTTTATTTTTTATTTTTTATTAATAAAAATTAGATACTAAAGCAAATATTATTTAATTAAGATAACAAAAATTATTTTGGACTAATTAAAATATATTGGACAACACAAAAATTATTTTGGACTAATTAAAATATATTGGACCGGACTAGGTCAAAAATTAAGGGTCTACATGATGCTTTTTGGGTTAACAAATGCACTAGCAGCTTTTATGGATTTGATGAATAGGGTGTTTAGACCCTATCTAGATCAGTTTGTGGCGGTCTTTATTGATGATAGTTTGGTGTATTCATGCAATGAGGAGGATCATGATAAGAATTTGCGGAATGTATTGCAGACCTTGAGAGAGAAGCAATTGTATGCTAAGTTGTCTAAATGTGAGTTTTGGCTTAATCAAGTGACTTTTCTCAGTCATGTGGTTTCAACAGAAGGTATAAGAGTTGATCCAAGTAAATTTGAAGCTATTTTGAATTGGAGTCCACCAAAGACAGTGACAGAGGTTAGAAGTTTTCTGGGTTTGGTAGGCTATTATTGTCGGTTTGTGAAAGGTTTTTCTTTGATAGCCACTCCACTCACCAGATTTCTTCGAAAGGGGGTTAGATTTGTGTGGACAGAGCAGTGTCCAACAAGCTTTGAGCAGTTGAAGGAGATGTTGACTCAAGCTCCTGTTCTTACCTTGTCTGTGGAAGATAAACCATATGTGATTTACAGTGATGCTTCACATAGTGGTTTAGGTTGTGTGTTGATGCAGAAGGGTAGAGTCATAGCTTATGCTTCGCGGCAGTTAAAGGCACATAAGTTTAATTATCCGACTCATGATTTGGAATTGGTAGCCATAATTTTTGCTTTGAAGATTTGGCGACATTACCTTTATGGGGAGAAGTATTTTATTTAAACAGATCATAAGAGTTTAATACTTAGGTGTTCAGAGGGAGCTGATTCTTCAGCAGAGACTGTGGTTGGAGTTGATTAAAGACTACGACTGTTTCATAGATTATCATCCTGGTAAGGCAAATATTGTTGCTGATGCCTTGAGTCGAAAGTCTTTAGTAGGTTTGACTGCTTATTCGCTCTCATTGCTTGTTGAGTTGAAAGCGTTGCATGCTAGTTTTGAATCATGTGATGATGGTGCTTTGTTAGCTCAGTTGCAATTGAGATCGGTGTTATTGGATCAGATTATAGAGGCTCAGTTGGCAGATGAGAAAATTCAAAAAGTTGTATCGGATTGCCAAAGGGGGAGAGCCGAGATTTTCATGTGAGAGGTGATAGCACTTTATGGTACAAAGATAGATTGTGTGTTCCTAATGATGCAAGACTGAAAAAGATTATTTTGGAGGAAGCACATCAGTCGGCTTTTGCTATGCACTCTGGGAATACTAAGATTTATCATAATTTGAAGCAATATTATTGGTGGTCAGGTATGAAGAGGGACATAGCGGAGTTTATATCCAAATGTCTCACATGTCAGAGAGTGAAGGCCGAGCACCAAGTTCCTTCGGGGTTGCTCCAACCTTTATCAGTGCCAGAATGGAAATGGAAATGAGTAACGATGGATTTTGTGACTGGTTTTACCTTGACTCAGAAGAAGCATGATGCCATATGGGTGATTATTGATCGGTTGACGAAGACATCTCATTTTCTTCCAGTTCGGATGGACAATTCTCTTAAGAAGTTGGCTGAGCTGTATATTAGTGAGATAGTGAGATTGCATGGAGTCCCAATTTCTTTGGTGTCTGATCGAGATCCCTGGTTTACTTCGAGATTTCGGAAAAGTTTGCATGATGCTTTGGGTTCTCGATTGCATTTTAGCACTGCTTTTCATCTTCAGACAGATGGGCAGTCAGAGAGAGTGAAACAGATTTTGGAGGACATGTTAAGAAGTTGTGTCATCGATTTCTCTAGGAGTTGGGATAGATTCTTGCCATTGATTGAATTTGCCTATAACAACAATCATCAATCCAGTATTGAAATGGCACCTGATGAGGCATTGTATGGTAGAAGATGCAGGATGCCTCTATGTTGGGATGAGTTTGGAGAATGTAAGTTAATTGGTCTTGATTTGATTAAAGAAATGAAAGAGAAAGTAATGATAATTTAGGATCGGTTGAAAGCAGCTTCAAACCGACAGAAATCCTATTTAGATTTAAAAAGAAGAGATATAGAGTTTAGTATTGGAGATAAAGTATTTTTGAAAGTGTCTCCTTGGAAGAGGATTTTGAGATTTGGCCGTAGAGGGAAGTTGAGTCCTTTCTTCATTGGACTTATGAGGTACTGGAAAGAGTTGGACCAGTTGCTTATCGACTCGCTTTGCCATCTGAATTGGATCGAATTCACAATGTCTTCCATGTCTCTATGCTACAGAGGTACAGGTCAGACCCATCTCACATTCTATTAGTAGAATCCATTGACGTAAGTCCGAATCTGACGTTTGAGAAAGAACCAGTGGCTATTTTGGCATATGAAGTGAAAGAGTTGAGAAATAAGAAAGTGCCACTTGTGAAGGTTCTTTGGAAGAATCATGCTAATGAAGAAATAACTTGGGAGAGTGAACAAGTGATGCGAGATCAGTATCCCCAGCTGTTCCAAACTTGAGAACAGGTAATTTCGAGGATGAAATTTATTTGCAGAGGGGGAGAATTGTAATATCCCATATGATACACTAAAATTTTGGAAATGTTAATTATTGAAATTAAATTAAATGATTTAAAGTGTATATATAATGAAATGGAAAGAAAGGAAAAGGGAACTGTGTATATGTTGTATATATGAAGATATATACAACATATACAAGTTAACATTTTATTTATGGTCAAATGATATTTTGTTTATTAATATAGAAATTAAGTGATGGTAGAGGTTGATATTTTGAGATTATATTATTATAATATATTAATTGCTAGGTGGAAATTAAAATAGGGTAATCTTGTGGTTAAGAGAGGTGGTTTGCTTTGACTTGAGGATAACTATCTTCATCTTCTTCTTTCTTCTGTTTGATAGCCGGCCACCATCATTAGCAAAGGGAAAGGAGGTTTTGCTGCTTGATAACTCAAGCAATTGAAGGATTTTAAGAGATCAAGTTGGAGTTTTAAGGATTTTTCTTCATATTTGGTAAGTTTCTAACTTGTTTCTTTGTTTTCTTTTGAGTTTGTGTTTATGAGTATGGTGGATGGTTGGTGTAGTTGTGTGTATGGGTGATTTTGGTGTGTTTGAGGTTGTTTTGTCTAGTCAACTTTGATTTTGGGGTTGGATTGAAGGGAAAAGGGTTAGGTTTGGTGAAGAAAACAAAAGTTGTGGGTGGTGTGACTTTGAGCTGTGAAATATGGTTGTAATTGTGTTTTGATGCATGTAATTGAGTTGTTTTGATGTTATATAAGTTTATTATGGTATATTGATGGTTTTGGTTGAGTTTGTGTTGTGATAATAAGGTTATTGAAAGATGATATTTGGATGTGGTGTTTTTGGTGTCGATTTCAGGTTTTTGGCCTAACACGCCCAGTAACAAGGCCATGTCTTTTGGCGTGCTGATTGTTCTATTTTCAGTGTGGGTGACACAAGCAGTGACACTCCTATGTCACTAAGCGTGTCATAGCTTCTGTGTAGTAGGAGTATTGACACGTCAGTGACATGCCCATATCACTGAGCGTGTCATAGCTACTGTGTTGTTGGAGGATTGACACGTCCAGTGACACGCCCATGTCACTGAGCGTGTCAAAGCTTCTGTGTTTTAGGTTTAGGGCACAATCAAGGACATGCCCGTGTTGTTGAGCGTGTCATGTATAGAGTTTGCCCTAGATAGTGCTTTTCCTTATTTTCTTATGTGTATCAATGAGTGAGTATGTATAATCTCCTTTGGATTAGATTTTGAAGAGAATTGAGTTACCCCCAATCCATGTGCTGAAGAATATCTTGTAAGAGGAGGTTGATAGAATGGTGTTGTTGCTTTTAGAGGTAAGTACAAAACTTACATGATTGCATGCATTGGCATAATTTTGGGACTTAACACATTTGGTTGGAAAATTTGTTAAGTTACCTATTATATTGTTGATATATGAGAATGGTGCTATGATTTGCATTATGTGAAATATATGTTGAGGATTCAAAGTATATGAACAATGTAATTTGTTATGCATACTCTAATTATGTTATGTAAAGCCATTGGTGATGGCTATATTGATATAAATGGGATATTTGAGGCATTATACTTATAATGATCATGAGAAAATGAAAAAGGATTTGATAAGGAAATAATGAAAGGATTGTGTGCCTAGTATGTTATTCAATTTTCAGAGTTTTGTTATCGGTGGCATGCCTAAAAGTAACAATCCCTTGAAGCTGGGTTGGGCTTGGTCCTTGAAGCCTAGTTGGGTGATGTTGTGCTCCACTTGAAGCTGGGTTGGGCCTAGTCCTTGAAGCCTAGTTGGGATGTTACATATGAGGTAATCCTCATTGTGATAATGATTCGCCTTCGGGCTAGATAAATGTGATTATTAGACTAAAACAGTAACTTTGAAATTTGAATGGCATATTAGATTATTTTGGGCCAATGCTTGTCTTTGCTTTAATGTGAATTATGAATAATGGAATAATTGAACGATGTAATGAGATTTAATGTTATGAAATATGATATCCTTGTATATTACTTCTAATTCTTGAAAGTTTGACATTGGCATTACATTTGAATCATATTGTTATCAAGGTTTGTACCACTAAACTTTTGGCTTAGCGCGATTGTGATTTATCTTGCCAGTGACAGGGTAGATCCAGTTGAGCTGGAGAGTTCAGCTAGACCGAGTTGAGTCTAGGCTTGTGATCACTTGTGAAGTGTTGATTTTTGGACTTCAAGATCAGAGATGAATTGCCTTCCTGTATAAACTCTATATTTTTGTAAATATTGATTTTGATGTATACATATGTGTATTACGCTGCATTTTTCCGCTGCTTATTACTCAGATTGATTGATAATGCTTTGATGTTTGAGTCAAAAGATTTGTTTATTGAAGATGGACTGTGACATTCTTATATCCTCTATACGTATATCACATATAGTGTATAATTTGTGGTGTATGTATATTAGGTGTAGGGGTGTTACAATTTTCAACACAAGGATAAGAAATAGAAACATACAAGCCATATACTAAGCCCGTATATTACAAAATACAAGTCAAAATATCATCCAAGTAACCCACGGCTGTGGCATCTCAACCCCACGCCCGTAGGATACAAAATGAAGTTGCCAAATACCATTGAAGACCCCCATGGTTGTGGTACTTAACCCCCACATCCATTGCATTCTAAATGGCTCTATTTCATTAGAATTTTTAAACAAACAGCCTCACTTTCAATCCCATAATTGTGGCACTTAGTTACCATACCCGTGGCATTGGTTTTGGGTCTATCTTCGAGTAAATCTTCCTTCGGCAATCCCAACTTCAATAACATGCCCATGGTACCCATGAGCCATGCCCGTGGGATCCTAAAATCATGTTTTCTGCACTTTTAACTTTATTAAACACAAACATATTGAAAATCTAAGTTAAAGATGTATCAATACCAAATTTTTGACATAAAAAGAGTTCATATCAAATACTTTACTTAAACTTCAATTAATCAAGCCTTCAATCATCACTCATAGCTAAAAATAATATCAAACCTTCTAATTCTTATAAAGGTTGAATTAAGAATCATACTCATCACATACAAGTTCTTTTAATTCATTTTTCAATCATCAATTCATTTTATAAATACTTTCAAGAAATAATTCATTATAAATGACTCAATAATTCAATTCAAATATTAAAACTCATAAAAATTTAAATATTTGCAAATTAAAATACATAAGAACATATCTCTTCAAAATCCTTCTTTTTCTCTTTAATCACTTATTGATAATCTCATCTACTCTAGCTAATTCTCTTAAAAATTTGTAACAAAAGATGAATTTCCTTTGATTCATGATTAATTTGATGAAAGAAAGAAGAAAGTAGAGAAGATGGTGATGGTGGTGGTAGATGGCGTGGATGATGGAGAAAGAAGAAAGGAGAAGGTTCCACACATTCACAGACATGTCCACTTATATATATAGTTTAATCAGGTGAGGCAATCTCATTTTAACTACGGTGCACCCTCACTCTTATCATTTGATTCTAATTCAATTTTTAATCCTGTAAAACTATAAAAAATAATTTCTTCAGTAAATTTTTGAGATATACTATTCACTATTATTTGCTTATAGCATTTATCCACATTACTTTTATCAGTATACAATATCAATTATCAATATTAATTAAAAAGTTCCCTGTTTGAAATTTTGTACATTACATGTTGTTTTATGTAAGGGATACCATACTTTCATTTAAGATATGGAGATCAAGCATGGTATAACCACTCATAGCCTTGTACCTTTTGGTATATACTTGTTATAGGAACCTACACTTTTCAACCCAAAGACTAAAGCCCATATAGTTGGCCTAGTAATTTTTCATAGATTTGCTTAATATGCTTGCTATTTGACTATGGTTAACATATTTTGATTTGAGCCATGGCTTATTTGGTTTGTTTTTTTTTTTCTAATATGACCTAATTATAATGTAAGCCCAAAATAATTTTATTCTTTTAAGCCTAAAAGACCAAAATTATTTTTAAAACATTTCATGATGGTCTTTTGACAGAAAACTTTTAAAGATGGGTCAAAGATTCTTTCACCTCATGACCCAAGCACAAAGCCCAAGATTTATTTTTAAAATTAACCTTTTATGGGCTTTAAAATACGTTTTGCAAATAGACTCAAATGTGTTCATGACCCTAGTTTAGATTTTTGATGCTAAAACCTTTTTCTTAAACGGACTCACTACTATTTAGGTCAATTATGGAATATTAAAATAAAATCAATTCTTGGCCTAATTTATACCAAGAATATATTAATCATGGGCTTATTTTTGGCATGAATCATTAGTTATTTTTTCCAAATGGGAAATTTATTTATAGTAAACCTCTTAATTTATTTTTAATCCAATATAGCATAAAAACTATTTTAGTTGACTTAATGGTTTAAAGCTTAATTAAGGGGAGTTATCATGGACTGACTTCTAAATTTGAAAATATAATTATTGGTTAATTTGTCTGAGTGAATTTTTTGAAAATAGAATATCCCATGTTGATATTTTGTTGACCATATACCTAGGAAAAGAAACTCGCCATTCATGTATGAAAGTTATAAGGTTGGAAGGAACATCCTAATTATATTTGATTGTTTGATTACTTGTGCATACACGTATTGCATTACATATCATTGATCTTTTCTAGCTCACAGACCTGGAGTACAATAGTTCAAGAGTGTGTGATAACCCAACCTATGCCAGTGACATAGAATCTAGTAGCAACTTAGTTAGCTTCTCACTAAAAGCAATGGAGCCCGAACAGATTCAAAGGATGGTGGATGACACCCTCAATGCCAAGATGGAAGAATTGAAGGAGGCCCTAGCTAAGACTATGAAGAGCCAACTGGCTGCACTTTTAAGGAACACTGCTGAGGCATCTAATAGTACCATAAAGAAGGACAAAGGGAAGGCTAAGGTCGGCGAGGCAGCCTTCGATGATGATAGGGTAGTCGTTGACGATGATGATGACTGGGCTCAATATTTTCATGATCCTTAATATAAGAAGAAAGAGCCGAAGGTTGTTGAAAGATCAGTCATGGAAAAGACTGAAACTTCTTATGTTGAGAAGTTGATTGCCGATTTGGAAAAGAAGTTTGAAAAGAAGCTAAAAACTAAAAAATGTCGGAGGTCGACAAGTTATTTGAACAAGATGGAGAGGTCCCAGACAAGTTCAAGAGGCCCTCCTTTGCCAAGTCCGATGGAACTGGGAATCCTCATCTCTATGTGAAGCTATACATCACTGCTATGCAGTTTGCCAAAACTACAAAGGCACAAACTCTAAGGTACTACATGCTTTCATTGGACCCAGTTGTCTAGAATTGGTTCAACACCTTAGAGGACATCACTCAAAAGAGCTGGAATTTACTATACAAAGCCTTCATCCAATAGTGTGTGTGTAATGCTGAGTTAGAGGTTACTTTGATTGAAGTTGAATCAATTAGGAAAAGATCAAATGAGAAATTTGTGGATTACGTGAAAAGGTGGAGAGATAAAGTTGTGTTGCTCAAGAAAAAAGGCCCGATGAATTGGATCAGATTAGGATGATTATGAGAGGGGTACTGCCTAATCTTCATGAAAGGATGTTCGATACTCTTATTTGAGATTTTAAAGATCTCCTTTAAGCTGGCTTGCAAATAGAAAAATGGGAAAGAGAGAAGAACCATTTTTCTGCAAGAAGAAATGAGAAAGGAAACTACCAGTCTAGCAATAAAAGAAAACAAAAGGTACTCAATGTTAATGCAACTGGTCAAGGAGGAAGGAGACAGTTTTTAGACTTGGGGAAGCCACTGTCTTGGATTCTCAATAAGCTACAAAAGAAGGGGTTGGTACAACCCTTGACTCCTCGCCCTTTGCCAAATCCTCCTCCACCTAACTTCGATGAAAAAGCATTTTGTCAATTCCATCAAATGAAAGGGCATGAGATGGACAAATGTTTGAGGTTAAAACATGAAATTTAGAATTTGATTGATAGTGGAAGCTGGCCAAAACCAACCACCAAGGACAATCCATTGCCATGGTTCAACAGAGTACCATCACTGACAACTTTCATAATTAGAGTAGGTTTTCATGAAAGTTTTGTCATGTCTTCATTCCAAGACATAGATGGAGATACAACTAAAGAAGCAGTGATTCTAAGCAAAATGGAGCAAGTCAAAGTGAAAAGGGAAGTATCCATTTGTGTTGTGAGCAAAATTTGGGACTCAACCAATAGTGATGATGATTATGAGTCAAAGAAGGAGGAGTAGACTTGGTTCAAGCTTGAAGAGGATGAGGTATTGAACACACACTCTGGTAAGCCTTATGCAAGGCCACCACCAAAAGAAGTAGAGGCTGACAAGGGGAAAGATGCCGAAAAAGAAGCAAAGGAAGATGAAGATGACACAGTCCTTAAGTAATTGAAAAGGACCCAAGCAAGTGTTAGCATCAGGGATCTATTGGCTACATCCAAGAAACATCTTGAAACTATGGTCAAGACTCTGGCTAACATGCCAATTTTCACTTCTATAACACTAGATGAGTTGATTAATTTTGTGAAAGTTGAAGAAGTGTTGAAGAGCGAGATTGATGTGGGAATAGTATCTTTTTCAGATGCGGATTTACTGGAAGAGGGGAGAGATCACATCAACCCTCTCTTTATCAAGGTAGAGGTCAAAGGAAAAAGAACTCCATGTGTGATGGTTGATGATGGGTTCATTATAAATGTTTGCCCACTTAAAGTTTTGCCAAAGCTTGCTATGTCATTAAGGGATCTAAGCCCAACCAAAGTGACCATTAGGGCTTATGGCAATACTAAGAGGCATGCCAATGGAACTTTTAAAGCCATTGTGAAGTCTAGTCTAACTGAATCCATGGTGGAGTTTGTAGTTTTGGATATACCCGTCACTTTTACATTGCTATTGGGATGACCCTAGTTTCATCCTCTTGGTGGAGTTCCTTCTACATTTCATCAGAAGGTCAAGTTCCTAAATGGAGATGAAACAGTAGTTATCGAGGCCGAGAATAATGAAGTAGCAAATGCTTTTATGGTTGAGAGGCCTCTCAATGGTTTTGTAGACCTTTAATTTTGACCCCAATTTGATATGGTCCTAATTAAAGGATGTCAAAATAAATTTGATCTGACTTTAACATATTTAAACCAAATTTATAATTTTTAAAGAAGTCAGTTCAGATTTAACGCATAAATTCAATTGTAAAACCCTAAAATCAAGTTGAATCGGCCCAAATTAAACCTTTCAGTCCATAAGTTAAAAAAAGGCAATACTAATTCGAATTAGGCTGGCCGGGGAAACATGAACGTGCCTCATGTCGATTTGGCAACCCAAATCGACATGAGGTTGGACTCGTGTCTACCTGGGCAGGCTAGGTCGACATGAGCATGCTTCATGTCAACCTTGGTAGGCTAGGTCGACATGAGCACGCTTCATGTCGACCTTGGCAGCCCAAGGTCAACATGAGCATGCCTTATGTTGACCTGGGTAGCCCAAGGTTGACATGAGGTTGGTCTCATGTCGACCTAGGGCAACCAGGTCAACACGAGTTCAATAACTTTTCTAATTCAACTAGAATTCATTTTAGGGACTGGTTAATATTAGGTTAAGGATTCTGAGTGAGGGTCGGCTATAAATATTAACGTTTTAGAAAGGGGGAACATTAACAAGGGAGAATTAATAGGAATAAGGGTCGGCAATTGGGATTAACAGAGGATTAAACCACAAAGCAGAAGAGACGGTAACAAAGATAGAAGAACAACAACAACTTTTTGGATAATGAAGGAAACCACAAACAGAAATATCAAGACAACCAAAGAAGAAGGCAAAGTACATACTATCTTCACATTTTTCATCCAGAAATCAATTTGGAGGAACCAACGAACGGAGGTTTGATCTTTAATCATAAATTACTCATGATCATAGTAGCTTCATTTCTTTGATTAATAAAATCATGCATTCAGTAACTTTATCTTTGGAACATGCAGTTCCTTGTTCTTTAAACATGCAGTAAATTGATTTTTGTTTCAATAAATTTAATCGTTTGCTTTAATTAACACATGGATCAGTTGATATTCATAGCCCCATTTGCATGTTTCATAAATAACATATAACTATCCAGTAGCCTTGATGATTTAAATTAATTGTTAGAATTTATTTTGTTTACTTTAACTTCAACAACCGTAGGTTATTTTATTAAAACTCAAAACCTCAAACTATTTTTATCCAAAAGCCTAAACCATTTGATTATTAAACTCCAAAATATTGATTATTTTCCAAAACCTTAATTTATTTCTCCAAATCCAAAATTATATTTTTTTTAGGCAGTAAATTAAATCTAAAAACCCTAATTCCAAAACCCTAGTTTCAAAAACCCTAACTATCTAAAAGCCCTAATTCCAAAACCCCAATTCCAAAACCCTAGTTTTAAAAACCCTAATTCCAAAACCCTAGTTTCCAAAACCCTTGTTTCAAAAGCCCTAAAAATCCTAATTTCAAAATCCTAATTACAAAACTTTAGTTTCTAAAACCCTAAGTTTCGAAACCCTAAATTCTAAAAACATTAAATTCTTTAAACCCCTAAATTTATATGTTTACTTGCTTTATTTAATTTTAGATTTGATTATGTAGTTTATTATATGCTTTGATGGTTGATTTATTTAATTTCAATGCTTGATTTATTTAATTTATCATGGATGAATATTTTCTTTATTATTATGGTTATTATTTATTTATTTTGGTATTAAAATTGTAAGAGGTATATTTCCACTTTGTGGGTACCTCATTAGTTAAATTTTATGTAATTTAAATCGCTTTTATATTTTGTACCAATGTAAAGGAAATGTTTCCACCTTTTGGTGGCTGTCCTATTTAATTTAGACATGAACGATGTAAGGACATGTTTCCATCCTCGGATGGGTGTCCATTTATTTGCTTTTGTTTGGACATTGCTTTGATTTTAATATAATGATGCTTTATTTTAATTGTTGCATGTAATATGGATAATATTATTATATTTAAGAATTTTATAATATTAAGACCTGCAAAGGAGGCCGGTTCCAATGAACCGGGCGTTGTGGGGGTGCTGGGCCATTTCTCACCTTCCCCACACGTAGCCAACTTTCCGAACCCATTAGAGGGTTGGGGATTCCTTAGGAATCGAGTCATCCACCCCTTTCTTTTTCCCGGCCCGTCCGGGTGGCTACTCCATTTTCTCCGGGCTTAGGTCCGTGTTCTCTAAGGTCCCGAGCCTAAACTGTGCCGAAGTCACAAGAACCATTCCACTGGGAGTGGGGGCAAAAACCCCCGCTCACAGGTTTTCAAGTGGATATTGTTTCTAATAATGAGATAATAGGTTCCAGAATTCTATCTATGATGAAGAAAATTAACTATCTATCCAACACTGGCCTTGGGAAGGGGAAGTGTAACACCCCATCTTAGCCTACTTTTATAGACCAAGATGGACTGTTATCTCATGATGGTTGTGTCTTTATATTTTACTTAGCCAATTTTAAGTGCAGATTTTACAGAAATTTTGCCAGAGTTTCCCCTATAATTGGTGGTGCCAAGTGTCGCCAAAACTGATTTTTCTTATTTTTGAAAAACATTTTGTTTCACAATTCAACTCAAGTACACTCCCAATAATCCACCCTTATAACCTCAACTACAATCCTGCAAGAAAAGTTAACACTTCTATATCCACAATCCAATTCAATTCAAAACCATACAGTTATTATACATTACTAGATTTACATGCTACATCAAGTTATCTCTTTGTATTGCTCAAATAAGTACAAGCCAGTTTCTAACACCAAAATACAAAATAAAGAGCACCACCTAAGTTTGTTGATGACCGATGGATCGCAGGACTCTTCTGCTCGCTACTGGCTCCTTGCTAATAACCTACGAGTTTAGAAGAAACTAAACTCGCTAAGCATTGCTTAGTGGGTACTTTAACTAATTACGAAAAATAATTATAAAAGCATAATGCACTTTAAAAAAACAATGAGTCGTATTGAAAAATAATATCACAGTAAAAACAATCCATACATGTCATATATTCAGTTATTATCATTTTATCAATTCGCTCCACAAGGTAATTTGGTAGACTAATGTATGGTAAGGAACTAACTGAAACAACTGTATATATATTCTGTGGCTGTGGCCCTAAAAAAAATTGCGGACCAAGCCCTGTGGAATCTGTGGCCGAAGCCCTCGGACCGGAGTCCTATATAACTCGGGCGATTGCCCTATATAACTCGGACCGAAGTCCTATATAGCTCGGGTCGTCACCCTATATAACTCGGACCGAAGTCCTATATAGCTCGGGTCGTCACCCTATATAGCTCAGACCGAAGTCCTATATTAAAGTAGCACTGCATATAGTATGATATATCATACCCTTACCGTACTCAGTACTGTCCCAGATACCAAGTGGAGCCAAAATTCTCATACCATTTCTTAATCGAATATGCATTATACAATTATCGACTTATGGTTCTTATATTATTTCAACTTGAAATATCATATTTTATCATTTTAATAACATACTATACTCATTTATATTCATAAGGAATCAATTGGATTACTTTTGAAAAATGACCAAATGAATATTAGCAAAATGACCATATGAATAGTAAATTCTGGTTTTGGACTCAACTCGATCCTTATTTTGAAAAATCGTATAAAATAATCCACTTGAGTAAAAATTCTAAAATTTTTACAGAATTTATTTTTAAATGTTAAAATAATTCCTTTAAAATTTCAGATCAAAATGGAAACAAATTCTTGGTCAAATAGTTCACCCAATCAGACTGCTCCAGTTGCCCTGCATCCTGGCAGCAGTTTTGTATTTTATAAATTCCGTAAATTAAATTCAATCAATGTGGTTCCAAATTATTTTTCTCAAATATTAGACTTATTAAACAACAACATATCCAAAATTCAACTCAATATAAGTTTTCTATATTTAATTAAAAATCATACAAGTCACAGCAGTTTACTAATTGTAAAACAGAAAAATTTTCAAAAAGGAGTTCAATGGTTAAAGTACCAAACCTTGCTTTTCCTTGCTCTTCTTATCTATTTCACTTCCTTTCCTCTCTAATCTCCTTGATTTCCTATGAATTTAATATGTCACATATGTAAGAACAAACCCTAGATATGAACATGATGCTGCCTTATGATTTTCTAACAATCCTTTACTTATTCTTACTAATAATCACCATTTTCATCATTTCCTTTAAGTAGTTTATCATTTTTCACCATAATCATCAACTTACTAATTCTTTCCCAACATGAACATAATATCAAATCTTCCTAAACATAGCCTAATACCTAATTCTAATAAAAGAATAAGACTTAGGATGGTATCTTACCTTATTTCCTATTGAATTTCATTTGAGAAATGGCTTGGACTTGAAACTTGTCTCCTTGAAAATGGAAGGGAGGGGGAGCACGACTTAAAGAAGAAGAAAAGTGGTGATGGTGGTGTCTTTTTGATCCTTACTTGGGTTTGGAAGACCATAATTAGTTATTTATAATTTAATTTCCATTTAATTAATTTATTTATTTTCAATGGCCATGATTTGTCCAACACATTTGGATTTAATGGCTAGGATTTGGTTTATTTTCAATGGCCATGATTTGTCCAACACATTTGGATTTAATGGCTAGGATTTGGTTTATTTTCAATGGCCATGATTTGTCCAACACATTTGGATTTAATGGCTAGGATTTGGTTTATTTTCAATGGCCATGATTTGTCCAACACATTTAGATTTAATGGCTAGGATTTGGTTTATTTTCAATGGCCATGATTTGTCCAACACATTTGGATTTAATGGCTAGGATTTGGTTTATTTTCAATGGCCATGATTTGTCCAACACATTTAGATTTAATGGCTAGGATTTGGCCACTTGAAAGTGTTTTTTTTTTTGTTCTTTTAATATTTTGCCCCCAAAGTTATATTTAATTACAAAATCGCTCCTCCAGTGGAAATGTCCAAAATGTCCTTATCGGAAAATCGCCCGTAACTTACAAACCATGCGTTTTCAGGAAAAATCGTGCACCACCGTTACTACCTGATTAATCCCGAGAACACATTTATGGCATCCGTTAGGGTCACTATTAAGAACCGACATAACTTTTCAAAAAATTACTCTTAGGTCCTCGGCTTTTCGAAAAATTACCTTTAGGTCCCGTCGACTTCACGGGCCTCCTTTGCACACCGATTTTGTTTTTGACTATCTCAAGCCTCTATTTGACCACTTATTTATGTCCTTCTTGCCTAATACTCAACTATCTAAACTTTGGGATGTGACAGGAAGGAAGGTGTAACTGAGCTCCCAGATTTCAGGACTCAAACTTCCAAGAAAGGGTTGGGATATGAAAAAGCAAATGGACGTGTTCTGCAAAAAAAGAATGAGAAGATAAATTTTCCTCCGCTTGAAGAAATATTTGTCAAAGCACCTGAATTGGGACCACTACAAGAAATGCCAGAACCAAACATGTTTATGGGAAGGATGATCCCTGGGTTTGAGATCTTTGTTGATGTCGCTGAATTGGTGGAACATGAAGAGAAAAAGCTTGACCTACCAACTAACAAAGTGCCTAGTCTGGAAGAGAAGAAAGAAGCTGCCTTGAAGATCTAGAAGACTCCAGAGAAATTACTGCTCTCATCAAAGAACATTTCGAAGACCTTTTGGTTTATGATAATGAGAACATTGATGTTAATTCTGATTTTGATTTTAATTTGTCTGCTCTATATGAGGATGATGATGTTTTCTTTTCCAAAATGACTGCAATAAGATCTAATTTTGCTTACTTTTGTGATGTTTTTCCTGATGGTTGCATACATTCAAATATTGGTTACATGAGCATCTTTAATATTAACTCTGTTGATACACAATCATTAAATTTAGGAACAACTGATAATCCTAAAAACATTAGCATAGCATATGACCTTACTTCTAATGAGAGAGAGAGATTAGAAAATAATAATATGGTGGAGTATGAAGCGTGTATCTTTGGTTTGGAAACCCTGATGATTATGAAGGTGGATAAGGTGTAAGTCTTGATGATTCGCTATTAGTGGTATCCCAAGTAAATGGGGAGTGGGAGTTATAAGAAGAGAAGTTAAAACCATACCACTATTATTTGACCATGATGAAGAAGAATTTTAAGGAGTGCAGATTTATACACTTACCAAGAGAAGAAAACTAGATGGCTGATGCCCTAGCCACATTGGCTTTGAGTGGGAAAATCCTGTTAACTTATTTCTTAAGCCTTTAGTTTTGACCAGTTCATCAAGTCCTTGTTATTAATATGAAACAATCATGAAAATTGATACAGACCATGATGCGTGGTATGGCACCATAAGATGGTTCTTGAAGAATAAGGAAAACCCATTTGGGGCAACAAGGGAACGGAGAAGAGCCATAAGGTGATGGTCCTTATAATACATAACCTCTCATTGAGAGTCGTATCAAAGATGGCCTGATGGGGGTGTACTTGAGATGCTTGCAGAAGTCTGAAGTTGAGTAAATCATGTCGGAAATACATGCTGGAAGTTGTGGTCCACACATGAATTGTTTAGCTCTTTTTAAGAAGATAATTTGATAAAGTTACTACTGGTTGACCATGGAGATAGATTATATTGAATTTGTGAAGAGGTGCCAACAGTGCCAGATGTATGGAAACTTGATTCACTTACCTCCCGAAGAATTGCATTCAATGTCTTCACCCATGGCTTTAGCAACTTGGGGGATTGACATTATAGGAGAGATACATCCAACGGCTTCAAACGGTCATTATTTTATTGTAGTAACAGTGGATTATTTTTAAAAATGGGTTGAGGCTGAATCTTTCAACAAGCTGCGGGCAAGGCAAATGGCTAGGTTTATTGAAAAGAATCTCGTCTATAGATACGAGGTCCCATACAGTGCGATATCAGATAATGGGGTACAATTTCAAGAAGCAGTTAAGGACTTATTCTCAAAGTATCAAATCCATCATCATCGATCCTCCCCTTATAGACCGAAGGCTTATGCCACAGTGGAAGCAATAAACAAAATAATTAAGCAGATTTTGTCTAAGATGACCAAGATGTACATGAATTGGTCAAAGATGCTTCCTTTTGCTTTATGAGGATGCAGAACAAGTGTGCGAACACCAACCGGAATGACGCCATTTTCTTTGATTTATGGGGTAGAAGCAGTGTTGCCAATGGAAGCAGTGTTGCCAATTGAGATTGAGATCAAATCATTGAGGGTGGTCCTAGAAGCTGAATTGCCTGAAATAGAACAAGTAGCGAGTAGAAACACATTGTTAGCTTTGTTAGAAGAGAGAAGGTTAAAAGCTATGCATCATCATCAGCTGTATCAAAGAAAGATAACTCAAGCCTACAATATAAGAGTTAAGACTATGAAGTTTAAAGTCAACAACTTAGTGTTAAAGCAGTGTAAGCCTAATGTCCCTGATCTGAGAGAAAAGTTTAGACCTAGTTGGGAAGGGTTGTATGTTGTGAAGCAAGTCATGAACAAGGGTGCAGTCAAGCTATCAAACATGGATGGGAACGAGTTTAGTGAGCCAGTGAACATTGACAGGTTAAAGAAGTTTTATGTATAAAAAAGAAAAAAGCTTGCTAGATTGAAAAACATAAAGAGGGCGCCTAGGCAAAAGCTAGAGCAGTCCGCTAGTTTTGAAAACCCAAAAGGGCGGGCTAGGCAACAATTAGGGCTAAATGAGAGAAAATCGTCAATTAGAAGACCTGAAAGGGCTGGTTGACGATAGGAGTAATCTTGAGTATACTAGCTTTATGTTTGATTGTTCCCCAATTTAATAAAATATATTTAATATTAAAATTATTTTATGTGTACTATTTTGAAATAATCTGACCATTAGGATAAAATACATAACAAAATAGCAAAAGGTGATGACAAATTATAAAAGGAAAGAAAACATCTTTTATTATTATTATTCATCCTAACATCATTTTTTCTAAGGAATTGTGCAGACCCTTAATTTTTGGCTAATTCAGTCTGACACTAATTAAAAGAGGGTTAAGTCAAGTCTAAAGGTTTAAAATAGTCCGGAATAATTTTACAAACTAAAATTTGGTTTGGCACAATATTAAAATCTCAACATATAATAATATAATATTTATTATTTATTTTTATATTATAATAAATAAAAAGAGAAAAAAGAAAATATAAATATTTATTTTATAAAAATATAATATTTATTTCAATAATAATAAAAATAATATAATAATATAATAATAAAAATTGACCGACGAATGGGCGAGCCAATTTCATCACAAGCTATGCCTGTAGTTAATTAGCCTTGGCAATTCGCTATAGGCCATGCCACTATCTAATTGGCCCTGCTAATTTGCCACAGGCAATTGGCCTTGCCAATTTGCCAATTTGACACCTACTAAACAAAATCTAATTCAGTTTAATTATTTCCTTAATTAAGAGGGACTCGGTTTTTATAGTAACCATTAGGGTTAACAATTACCTATAAATAAGAGATTTTAATACTAAATAAAGGGATTTCAATTTTTTTTTTGAAGCAAGGAAAAAAGAAAAGACACAAGCAACAGAAGAGACAGAATCAACATACTTGGCTAGGCCAAAACCTTAGATTGGTTCAAGCAGTAAGCTTGAATCATTACTATTCCAATTTGGTGAAGCTCCAACGTAGGTTTTTACTTTCTAAACCTAATTTATTTTGATATGGAACATCTACGCCTTTCTTTAAAAATATTGAACATCTTTGCTAATTGATGCAGTAGCCAATTATAGTTTCTTTGCATAAGCTTTAATAACCATGACCAAACTAAATATACTCTTTAATCCAGTAGTTATATTTACTTCTTTTTTTTGCATGTTTTGGTATTTTAAAAATTTAAATCAAATCTAAATAACACAACTTAAGACAATGTATTTTCTGTAAAACCTAATTCTCTATTTGTTTAAACTCAAAAGCCTAAACTCTGTTTCTCTAAAACTCTTAGAACTTATTAATCTAAACCCTAGTTTTTTAAATAATGAAAACCCTAATCCCAAACACCTAACACCAATTCTCAAAAGTCCCAAACCAAAATATTAAATCCTAAAACCCTAAAGTTCACCCAGTGGCTAAAAGGTTTGAATCAATGATATAATCATTTAAAAAAAATCTTAATTTATCTTTTCCAAAATTTTCAAAACCCTAAATCATTTTCCAAATTCCCAAAACTAGTTTTCCAATTTCCTACCCCTAATCTCTTTCTAAACCCTAATCTTGTTTTCCTAAACCCTAAAAATCCTGTTTTTCATCCCTAAAACCCAAAGTCTTAATTTTCATCATAAAAAACCCTAATTTAATCATAAAAGTTTAAAACCTTAATTTGAAGTATAAACCCTAAAAGTTTATTTGTTGCTTTATTTAAGATTTAAAACTTAGATGTGATTATTTTATGCCTTGAATGGATGATTCGTTTAATGCTTTATTTTTATGAATGATTTATTTTTTATATTTGCTAATGGTGAATTATTGAATGATTTAATTTATTTGATTTATTATTTTAATGTTGATTATTTTAGTTTTAAAAATGTAAGAGGTATGTTTCCACTTTGTTGGTACCTTATTAGTTAGATTCAATGTAATTTAATTTATTTTGAGTTTTGAAATTAATGTAAAGGACATGTTTCCACCAAAAGGTGGGTGTCCTATGTTATTTTGGATATTGGACATTGTAAGGGCATATTTTCATATTGTATGGGTGCCCTTTTATTATTTTGTTTGGACCTTCTTTCATTTTAATGCAATGAATATTTATTTATTTTAATATGTTTGTAATATGGATAATGCTATAATAAGTTAAGAATTTAATAATATTTAGACCTGAAAAGGAGGCCGGTTCCAATGAACAGGGCATTGTTGGGATGCTGGGTCATTCTCACCTTCCCCACATGTACCCAACTTTCTGAACCCAATAGGGGGTTGGCGATTCCTTAGGAATCGAGTCATCCACCCCTTTTTTTCCAGTCCATTGGGTTGGCGACTCTATTTTCTCCCGGTTTAGGCCCTTGTTCTCTATGGCCCCGAGCCTAACAGTGTCGAAGTAGCAAGAACCATTCCACATGGGAGTGGGGGCAAAAATTAATGCACACAATGGTTACTCCACTAGGGATAAGAGAAGTTGATTATGTTGGTCTTTATACTATTTTATTCTTTCTTATTATAATATTGTTCATTGCATCATTTAGATTGTATTGTGTGCATGAGTTAGCACACTCGTGTTGCCCATGTTGTGTTATGTGATTGATACCATACTTTCACTCAATGTATGGAGATTGAGCATGACATAACAACTCATAACCTTGTACCATTTGGTATATACTTGCTATGGAAACCTAAACTTTCCAACCCAAAGACTAAAGCTCATGTAATTGGCCTAGTTATCTTCCTTAGGTTTTTACCCTAAATGTTTGTTGTTTGACTATGATTAATTTATCTTGGTTTAAGCCATGGATTATTTGGTTTGCTCTTTTTTCTAATATGGCCTACCTATAATATAAGCTCAAAATAATTTTTTTCCTTTAAATCCAAAAGATCAAATTCCAAATTTTCAAAACCTTCAAAATAGTCTTTTCAAAATGGGTCAAAAATCTTTATCAAACTTTATGGCCCAAACTTAAAAGCCCAACATGTAACACCCCCATACTCTATATAAGTACTATACATATACATTGTATACATATAGTACGATATAAAGTATAAGCATGTCACTTTTCATTACAGATTAAAACATTTACCTTAGTTCCAAACAATAATACATTTTATTTAAAGAACATTTACAAAATCCTTATACTTTTGATGATATTATATATATATATAAATTACCTTGTCTTTTCCAAAATTCATTTAAGTGTACATACATTTTTATCAAAATACAATATAATCAAATTGTACATGTATGCACCACCTTCTAATTGGTCTCGAAATACTCTTACCCTCCTCGTGGCATAACGGTTTGACTTCCAGATCAACCATCTACTCACCTGTGTGATTTAAACAACCACGCTAAGCTCAAAAGCTTAGTGGTACAAATAAAGATTATAACCATACATTACAGAAAAATCATATTCTTATATTAACTTCATGTATCATTATTTTCTTATCATGTTTTCCATTTTCAATACACTTTTAATATATTTCTACTAATCTCATAATTTATATACATATATCATTACAATAAACCAAAATTCAATAGCTTATAAGAACATTCATGAAATAATACTCGCAATGTCCACATCCATATACATATTACAATTCATATTGTATTTTCATAATCTCATCATTCCAAGCCACATTCATTTTCAGTAATTTTCTTATATATTGTGATCATATTATACCATAATCATTATCATATATCTCATAACATTATATCTTATTCCATAATTCACATTAAAGCAAAGACAAGCATGGACCCAAAAAGAATCTAATATGCTATTCAAAGTTCAGAGTTACTGCTTTGGTCCATAATCACATTCATCAAGCCCGTAGGCAATATATATATCCATGGATAATGTAACAGACCCAGTCTCTTGGACCTCAACCCGACTAGACCCTAGGGTCCCAGTATCTTGGTCCTCAAGCCGGCTAGACTGTTACAGTTTTTGAGGCTTACAACCCAGTCTTTTCACCCCAAAACTTCATATTTCACATTTTTCAGCTGCGCTCGGCTTACGACTCGGTCTTTTCACCTGCTCAACAATTCATAGGCATGCCGCCAAACCCAGAACTCTGAAAATTGAATAACATACTAGGCACACAATTAATTCATTTATCTCATTATCAATCTCTTTCACAACTCAATTATCATTTCATTTCTCATAATCAAACTAGGCAACCATGCCCCAATTATTTGATTTGCATCATTATAGCCAACAACAATGGCTTCACATCTCATCATTAAGGTATACACAACCAATTGCATTGTACATATATTTTGAAAGATCATTATATATATATATATATTTCACATATACAATACTTTACTCAATTGCATTGATACATCAATATAATTCACATTATGCATATCACAACATATAACTCATTCATCAGCAATGTCTCAAGTAACTTAACATATTTCTCAACTAAATGTGCTAAGTCCTAATGTCATATAAATATATGCAATCAATCAAAATTTGTACTTACCTTTAAGAGCAACTCACATCAATTCCAAACTCCTCTTCCAAGAATCCTCCAACACTTGGATTAGGGCAACTCATTCTCTTCAAAACCTAATCCAAAAGTGATCATACACACTCACTCAAAGATACACTGTAATATCCCAAAGTGTGCCATAGAAGTTTTGATATAATTATTGTTTTATTTGAATTAAATGTATATGTGTAATTGGAAAGAAAAAAAATTAAGAGAGAGTTTATATGTTGTATTTATGGAAATATATATAACATATATACAAGTCAAAATGGATGGTCAAAGGAAGAAGGTATTTAATTTGTTATTTGTGAAATTACTAAAAAGGAAAGTAAGGGAAAGGGAGCTAAAATAAATAGAAGAGGGTATTTAAGTAATTTCTTATTTGGAATACTTGGTGGAGGTTTAAAGAGATGAGAAATTTGACTTTGTCTCATACACTTTGTCATTTTCTTTTCTTTTCTCTTGTGTTGGCCGGACATCAAGGAAGCAAGAGAGCAAGTGAGGGTTTTTGAATTTTAAGAGCTAATTGAAGGAAGAATCAAGTGATTGAGTTGGAAAATTTTGAAGTTTCATCAACTTTGGTAAGTTCTCTCTTGATTTCCCTTGTTTTATTTGAGTTGTGATTATGTTTGAAAGTGTTGAAATTGAATTAAAGATAAGAAGTTAGGTTGGTGTTGGTGATGGAAGAGTAAGAGTTGTGTTTAGTGAAGTTGAAAGTATAGAATACATGAGTTTGGTACTTTTTGAACTCCTTTTGAAATTTTTTTTCTATTTTACAATTAGTAAATGCTGTGAATTGTATGATTTTTAATTAAATATAGAAAAACGTTCTTGAAATGAATTTTTGATATGTTGTGCCTTTATGAGTCTAAAATGAGTGAAAAATATGTTGATTTGATTTTGGAATGGTTATGATTTTGGAAAGATTATTTTTATTAGACCTGTTCCAGCAGGTACCTCGACTGAGACAGTTATCTTTCGGGATTTTTAATAAAATGTAGAAAAATAATATCCAATTGAATTTTGGATATGTTGTTTCTTAGTGAGTCTAGTATTTGAGAAAAATAATTTGGAACCACTTTGATTGAATTTAATTTACGGAATTCACAAAGTTCAGAACTGCTGCCAGGATGCAGGGCAATTGGAGCAGTCTGGTTGGGTGAACTATTTGACCAAGATTTTGTGTTCAGTTTGATCTGAAATTTTAAAGGAATGATTTTAAGATGTAAAACTAAATTCTGAAAAATTTTAGAGTTTTTAGTCAAGTAGATTATTTTATACAATTTTTCAAAATAAGGATTAAGTTGAGTCCAAAACCAGAATTTACTATTCATATGGTCATTTTGCTAATATTCCTTTTGGATTAGGTTGTGAAGAGGTTGAATTGCCCTAACCTAAGTGTTGAGGATTCTTAGAAGAGTAAGTGTATAGATTGGTGTGAGTTGGTTTTAAGGTAAGTACAAACTACATTATTGCATACATTCATATGATGTTGAGACTTAACATACATTTGATTGTAAATGTGTTAAGAAATCTAATGCATTGTTAATGCATATTAATAATGTATGTTTGGTATAATGTGAATGTTGTGATGAGCATGTAAAATGTGTGTTAATGCCATTGGTTATATACACTTGAGTGATGAATTGATTAATGTGATTTGAGATATAATGAGATGTAAAACCAATGTGTTTGGTTATAATGATGTAAATAAGATGGTTGAAGCATATTTGCCTATATGATGATGAAATGAAATATGGAATATGAAATGTGAAAGATATGATGATTGTGTGCCTAATATGTTAATTCAATTTTCAGAGTTCTGGGTTTGGCGGCATGCCTATGAATCACTGGATAGGTGAAAAGACCGGGTCGTAAGCTAATTCCAGTTGAAAAATGTGAAATGATAAATGTGAAATATGATGTTTTTATGGTGAAAAGACTGGGTCGTAAGCCTCAAAAACAGTACCAGTCTAGCCGGGTTGAGGATTTCCTCGGTTCTAATCGGGTTGAGGTCCAAGAGACTGGGTCTGTTACGCTATCCATGGATAGAGATATATATATATATTCCCTACGGGCTTGATGATTGTGATTATGGACCAAAGCAGTAACTCTGAACTTTGAATAACATATTAGTGTATTTTGGGCCCATGCTTGTCTTTGTTTTCAATGCGAATCATGAATATTTTGATTAATTATTAAATAATGTAAGATTGTGAAATATAATATTCTTTTGAATTGTTTATGAAACTTGATTGTGTGACATTAGCATTGCATTGAGGCATAATATTATGGTTGTTTGTATCACTAAGCCGTTGGCTTAGCGCGATTGTGGTTTATCACGCAGGTGATAGGGTGGAACAGGAGAGTTCCTCTAGGCCGAGTAGAGTTTAGATTCTGAAGTGTGAATAGTGGGCTTAAAGATCAAAGACTGACTGCCAAACATGTATAAACTTTATGTTTTGTAAAACTTGAGTTTTGATGTATATGAATTTGTAAATATTGTTACTTTCCGCTGCATAGTGAACAAATATTTTATCTACTGTGTTTCATAATAAACCTTTACTTTATTTTGTACTAGAAGTGTAAATCCTTTTTGCAGGTTGTAGTTGAGGTTATAAGGGGGATTTATTGGGAGTGTACTGAGAATGATTTGTTTGCATTGGTTTGTGTAAAAATGTTTTCAAAAATCAGAAGAAAAAAAAACCAGTTTTGTCGACACTTGGGACTCAATTTCTAGGCGAAACTATGGTAAAATTTCTGTAAAAATCAGAACTAAAATTTGACTAAGTAAAATTGGTAGCAACATTAGGATAGTGTGGTGCCTCTACTCAGCTTACACACGTAGGTCGGGAAGGGGTGTTACAATTTTTGGTATCAGAGCCAAGGTTTGAGATTCTCAACCTAGGTGGATTCTAAGAAAAAGAATATTTTGATTTTAAAAGTTGGTTTTTGAATAAAATACATGTCTTGGTATGGCAGACTTTGATCTTTAATGAGGAATATTCTGCTGTGTTTGCAGATATAGGTAGTAATGGAGTCCCATTCACGTCATACTGTAAAAGGAAGTGCTGAGAGTGTAGCTCCAGGAGAGAGTAGAGATGGAGCTAGAGTTGAGAGGGTTAGTGAGGCACCTGTTTCTATGCCAGAGAGATCAGCTGCAGAGGAGGTTCTGCCGGGTTGGCTAAGGCATGTGATAGAACTATTGAGGCCAGCTCCAGTGCAGCCCCCACCACCACAGCCTCAGGTGCCGGTAAGACTTTATAATAAGTTGAGAAAATATGGGGATGAAGATTTCTTGGGCACTACCGATCCTGCAGTGGCTGAGCAGTGGTTGGATAAAGTGTAGAGAATATTCATCCAGTTGCAAGCTACTTCAGATGAAAAATTTGACTATGCCAGGTCCCTCCTACAGAAAGATGCCTAAGACTGGTGGATGACGGTTCCTCATGCCATGGATGATCCACCTACATTATCTTATGGTGATTTTCTGAGGGAGTTCGAGCAGAAATATACTCCGAGGGAGTATAAAGATATTAAGAAGATGGAATTCCTGAATTTGAGGCAAGACAACCGGACGGTAACAGAGTATGAGATTGAGTATATTCGGTTGAGTTGATATGCCAGGGGAATTATTTCAGATGAAATAGACCGGTGCCGAAGATTTGAGGAGGGATTGAGGCCCTCTATCATGTCCATTGTGGCTGGTTCCCGGTACCAGGATTTTTCTCAGCTTGTTGCAGCAGCTAGAAGTGTTGAGAGAGCACAGGGCATTGCAGCAGCTGCTACTGAGGAAGAGACCAGGGTAAGGAGACCCCAGTTTGAGGCAGGGTCTTCATCTATAAAGAGGGGTCGAGGAGGTTTTTTTTCTAGAACCAGTAGAAGCCAGAGACAGTCGGGCAGATCAGTTCAGTATCAGAGGTAGAGGCCGAGACCGACAGTTTCTGTAGCTAGTGCCCCGACTCCAGTGATTCAGAGGTCTACTCCACCTGTATGTGAGCATTGTGGTAAGACCCATGGGGGTGTTTGTTGGAAGATTGGTGGATCAGCTGGGTGTTTTAGATGTGGGTCACCAGCTCATTTTGTTAGAGATTGTCCTGAGATACAGGAGTATAGGCAGGCTGATACTGCAGTTTCTCGACCTAGTGTCAGCAGAGGTGGTCGAGGGGGTAGAGGTTTCAGTAGAGGTGGTAGACCTGGGTTTAGTTAGAGAGGAGGATCTTTATCCAGGGGCAGCAGGCCAGATGAGGCCGGATCTTCTCAGAGAGTATATGTGATGCAGAGGCAGCCGGATGCTTCAGCAATTATAGCGGGTACATTTTCTTTATTTGGCATTTCAGTACTTGCTTTGATTGATCCAGGATCTACTCATTCATACATAAGTGCATCTATCTTGCCTGTGTCTGAATTGCATTCAGAGTCCTTAGGATTTGATGTCTTAGTGACCAATCCTTTAGGACATAGTGTTATGGTGAGTAAGGTGCATCGTGATAGTGCTGTTGTGGTACAAAGTGAGGAGTTTCTTGGTGATTTAATTGAAATGCCTTTTAAAGAATATGATTTGATCTTAGGCATGGATTGGTTGTCTAAGCATGGAGCTGTGGTGGATTGTCAAAAGAAATGTGTTACTTTGAGAACTGGTGATGGTAGAAGTATATTAGTATCTAGTGAGCAGATACAACTTGCATCCTTGTTGGTTTCAGCTGTTTCAGCCAGAAAGTTGATTAGAAAAGGGTGTGATGCTTATCTTGCTCATGTTTTGGATACCAGAGTAATGGGTTCTCAACTTGATAGTATACCCACAGTTGCTGAGTTTTCAGATGTATTTCCAGAGGAGTTGCCAGGGTTACCCCCTGAGAGAGAGGTTGAGTTTGGTATCGATTTGTTGCCTGGTACCACTCCAATCTCTATCACTCCTTATCGAATGGCACCTGCTGAATTGAGAGAGTTGAAGGTGCAGTTGCAGGAGTTGTTGGATAAAGGGTTTATTCACCCTAGTGTTTCTCCATGGGGAGCTCCTGTGTTGTTTGTGAAGAAAAAGGATGGTAGTTTGAGATTGTGCATCGATTATAGGCAATTGAACAAAGTAACTATCAAGAATAAGTATCCTTTGCCCCGAATTGATGATCTCTTTGATCAGTTGAAGGGAGCAGCGGTGTTTTCCAAAATTGATTTGAGATCAGGGTACCATCAATTGAGGGTTAGAGCTGAAGATGTTTCTAAGACAGCTTTCCGCACAAGATATGGGCATTATGAGTTCTTGGTAATGCCTTTTGGATTGACGAATGCACCTGCAGCTTTCATGAATTTGATGAATAGGGTGTTTAGGCCCTATCTGGATCAGTTTGTGGTGGTTTTCATCGATGATATTTTGGTGTATTCACGTAATGAGGAAGAACATGACAAGCATCTGCGAATTGTGTTACAGATCTTGAGAGAGAAGTAGTTGTATGCTAAGCTGTCAAAGTGTGAGTTTTGGCTTGACCAAGTAACTTTTCTCGGTCATATAGTTTCAGCGGATGGTATAAGAGTCGATCCAAGTAAAGTTGAAGCTATTTTGAATTGGAGTCCACCAAAGTCAGTGACTGAAGTTAGAAGTTTTCTGGGTTTGGCAGGCTATCATCGAAGGTTTGTGAAAGGTTTTTCTTTGATACTCCACTCACCAGATTGCTTCGAAAGGGAGTTAGATTTGTGTGGACATATCAGTGTCAAGCTAGTTTTGATCAGTTGAAAAAACTGTTGACTCAAGCACTTGTTCTTACTTTACCCGTGGAAGATAAACCTTATGTAATTTACAGTGAAGCTTCACATAATGGTTTAGGATGTGTCTTGATGCAAGAGGGTAAAGTTGTAGCTTATGCTTCTCGGCAGTTAAAGTCGCATGAGCTTAATTATCCAACACATGATCTGGAATTGGCAGCTATAGTATTTGCTTTGAAGATTTGGCGACACTACTTGTATGGGGAGAAATGTTTTATCTATACGGATCATAAAAGTTTGAAATATTTGGGTGTCCAGAGGGAGCTGAATCTTCAGCAAAGGCGATGGTTACAGCTGATCAAAGACTACGACTGTTTGATTGATTATCATCCTGGTAAGGCAAATGTAGTTGCTGACGCCTTGAGTCGGAAGTCTCTGGCAGGTTTGGCTGTTTTTTCGCTCTCGTTGCTTGTTGAGTTGAGAGCGTTACATGCTAGTTTTGAAGCATGTGATGATGGTGCATTGTTGGCTCAGTTGCAATTGAGACCAGTATTTTCGGATCAGATTAAGGAGGCTCAATTGACATATGAGAAAATTCAGAAGATTGTTTCAGATTGCCAAAACGGGGAGAGCCGAGATTTCTTTGTGAGAAGTGATGGTAGCCTTTGGTTTAAGGATAGATTGTGTGTTCCTGATAATGATAGTTTGAAAAAGGTTATTTTGGAGGAAGCACACCAATCGGTTTTTACTATGCATCCGGGAAGTACAAAGATATATCATGATTTGAAACAACATTACTGGTGGCCAGGTATGAAGAGAGATATAGCGAAATTTGTATCCAAATGTCTCACTTGTCGGAGGGTTAAAGCTGAGTATCAAGTTCCAACTGGGTTGCTTCAACCTTTATCAGTGCCTGAATGGAAATGGGAGAGAATCACAATGGATTTTGTGTCTGGTTTGCCTATGACACAGAGGAAGCATGATGCCATTTGGGTGATTGTTGATAGGTTGACAAAGACAGCTCATTTTCTTCCGGTTCGGATGGACTTTTCACTTGAGAAGCTAGCTGAGTTGTACATCAATGAGATAGTAAAGTTGCATGGAGTCCCAATTTCTTTAGTGTCTGATCGAGATCCTAGATTTACTTCAAGATTTTGGAAGAGTTTACATGGTGCTTTGGGTTCTCGATTGCATTTTAGCACTGCTTTTCATCCGCAGACAGATGGGCAGTCAGAGAGAGTGATATAGATTATCGAGGATGTGTTGAGAAGCCATGTCATTGATTCCTCTGGAAGTTGGGACAGATTTTTGCCACTTGTAGAATTTGCTTACAACAACAGTCATCAATCCAGTATTGGAATGGCACCATTTGAGGCATTGTATGGAAGAAGATGTAGAAATCCTTTATGTTGGAATGAAATTGGAGAGGGCAAGTTAATTGGTCCTGATCTGATTAAAGAGACTGAAGAAAAAGTGAAGATCATTCGGGATAGGTTGAAAGCAGCTTTAGACCGACAGACGTCTTATTCAGATTTGAAGAGGAGAGACATAGAGTTTGATGTTGGTGATAAAGTATTTTTGAAAGTGCCTCCTTGGAAAAAGATATTGAGATTTGGTCAAAAAGGGAAGCAGAGTCCTCGTTTCATTGGACCGTATGAGATATTAGAAAGAGTTGGACCAGTTGCTTATCATCTTGCTTTGCCGCCTGAGTTGGATAGAATCCATAATGTCTTCCATGTTTCTATGTTGCGAAGGTATAGATCTGACCCATCTCATGTTTTACTAGTTGAATCTATTGAGGTGAGTCCGGATCTAACTTTTGAAGAAGAACCAATTGCTATTTTGGCACATGAAGTGAAAGAGTTGAGAAATAAGAAAGTGCCACTTGTAAAGGTTCTTTGGAAGAATCATGGTAGAGAAGAGGCAACTTGGGAGAGTGAGCAAGCGATGCGAGATCAGTATCCTCAACTGTTTCAGACTTGATATCAGGTAATTTCGAGGACGAAATTTCTTTTTAGAGGGGGAGAATTGTAATATCCCAAAGTGTGCCCTAGAAGTTTTGATATAATTGTTGTTTTATTTGAATTAAATGTATATGTGTAATTGGAAAGAAAAAGAATTAAGAGAGAGTTTATATGTTGTATATATGGAAATATATATAACATATATACAAGTCAAAATGGATGGTCAAAGGAAGAAGATATTTAATTTGTTATTTGTGAAATTACTAAAAAGGAAAGTAAGGGAAAGGGAGCTAAAATAAATAGAAGAGGGTATTTAAGTAATTTCTTATTTGGAATACTTGGTGGAGGTTTAAAGAGATGAGAAATTTGACTTTGTCTCATACACTTTGTCATTTTCTTTTCTTTTCTCTTGTGTTGGCCGGACATTAAGGAAGCAAGAGAGCAAGTGAGGGTTTTTGAATTTTAAGAGCTAATTGAAGGAAGAATCAAGTGATTGAGTTGGAAAATTTTGAAGTTTCATCAACTTTGGTAAGTTCTCTCTTGATTTCCCTTGTTTTATTTGAGTTGTGATTATGTTTGAAAGTGTTGAAATTGAATTAAAGATAAGAAGTTAGGTTGGTGTTGGTGATGGAAGAGTAAGAGTTGTGTTTAGTGAAGTTGAAAGTATAGAATACATGAGTTTGGTACTTTAACCATTGAACTCCTTTTGAAATTTTTTTTCTATTTTACAATTAGTAAATGCTGTGAATTGTATGATTTTTAATTAAATATAGAAAAACGTTCTTGAAATGAATTTTTGATATGTTGTGCCTTTATGAGTCTAAAATGAGTGAAAAATATGTTGATTTGATTTTGGAATGGTTATGATTTTGGAAAGATTATTTTTATTAGACCTGTTCCAGCAGGTACCTTGACTGAGACAGCTATATTTCGGGATTTTTAATAAAATGTAGAAACATAATATCCAATTGAATTTTTGATATGTTGTTGCTTAGTGAGTCTAGTATTTGAGAAAAATAATTTGGAACCACGTTGATTGAATTTAATTTATGGAATTCACAAAGTTCAGAACTGCTGCCAGGATGCAGGGCAATTGGAGCAGTCTGGTTGGGTGAACTATTTGACCAAGATTTTGTGTTCAGTTTGATCTGAAATTTTAAAGGAATTATTTTAAGATGTAAATCTAAATTCTGTAAAAATTTTAGAGTTTTTAGTCAAGTAGATTATTTCATACAATTTTTCAAAATAAGGATTAAGTTGAGTCCAAAACCAGAATTTACTATTCATATGGTCATTTTGCTAATATTCCTTTTGGATTAGGTTGTGAAGAGGTTGAATTGCCCTAACCTAAGTGTTGAGGATTCTTGGAAGAGTAAGTGTATAGATTGGTGTGAGTTGGCTTTAAGGTAAGTACAAACTACATTATTGCATACATTCATATGATGTTGAGACTTAACATACATTTGATTGTAAATGTGTTAAGAAATCTAATGCATTGTTAATGCATATTAATAATGTATGTTTGGTATAATGTGAATGTTGTGATGAGCATGTAAAATGTGTGTTAATGCCATTGGTTATATACACTTGAGTGATGAATTGATTAATGTGATTTGAGATATAATGAGATGTAAAACCAATGTGTTTGGTTATAATGATGTAAATAAGATGGTTGAAGCATATTTGCCTATATGATGATGAAATGAAATATGGAATATGAAATGTGAAAGATATGATGATTGTGTGCCTATATGTTAATTCAATTTTCAGAGTTCTGGGTTTGGCGGCATGCCTATGAATCACTGGATAGGTGAAAAGACCGGGTCGTAAGCCGATTCCAGTTGAAAAATGTGAAATGATAAATGTGAAATATGATGTTTTTAGGGTGAAAAGACTGGGTCGTAAGCCTCAAAAATAGTAATAGTCTAGCCGGGTTGAGGATTTCCTCGGTTCTAATCGGGTTGAGGTCCAAGAGACTGGGTCTGTTACGCTATCCATGGATAGAGATATATATATATTGCCTACAGGCTTGATGATATATATATATATATATTGCCTACAGGCTTGATGATTGTGATTATGGACCAAAGCAGTAACTTTGAACTTTGAATAACATATTAGTGTATTTTGGGCCCATGCTTGTCTTTGTTTTCAATGTGAATCATGAATATTTTGATTAATTATTAAATAATATAAGATTGTGAAATATAATATTCTTTTGAATTGTTTATGAAACTTGATTGTGTGACATTAGCATTGCATTGAGGCATAATATTATGGTTGTTTGTACCACTAAGTCGTTGGCTTAGCGCGATTGTGGTTTATCGCGCAGGTGACAGGGTGGAACAGGAGAGTTCATCTAGGCCGAGTAGAGTTTAGATTCTGAAGTGTGAATAGTGGGCTTAAAGATCAAAGACTGACTGCCAAACATGTATAAACTTTATGTTTTGTAAAACTTGAGTTTTGATGTATATGAATTTGTAAATATTGTTGATTCCCGCTGCATAATGAACAAATATTTTATCTACTGTGTTTCATAATAAACCTTTACTTTATTTTGTACTAGAAGTGTAAATCTTTTTTGTAGGTTGTAGTTGAGGTTATAAAGGATTTATTGGGAGTGTACTGAGAATGATTTTGTTTGCATTGGTTTGTGTAAAAATGTTTTCAAAAATCAGAAAAAAAACAATTTTGTCGACACTTGGGACTCAATTTCTAGGCGAAACTATGGTAAAATTTCTGTAAAAATCGGAACTAAAATTTGACTAAGTAAAATTGGTAGCAACATTAGGATAGTGTGGCGCCTCTACTCAGCTTACACACGTAGGTTGGGAAGGGGTGTTACATACACATGAAATAATATAGATAAGAACCAACTAGGGCAAACTCTACACATGACACGGTCAACAACACGGGCGTGTCCCTGATCGTGCCCTAAACCAACAACACAAAAGCTTTGACATGCTCAGCAACACGGGCGTGTCACTGGACGTGTCATTCATTCTGCCTCACAGAAACATTGACACGCCCAACAACATGGGCGTGTTCATGGCCTTGTCAATTACTTTATCTCACAGTAGCTATGACATGCCCAATGACATGGCCGTGTTAATGGTCGTGTCACCAAAGTGAAGCTCAACACCATTGACACGCCCAACGACATGGCCGTGTCACTGGCCGTGTCAGACAAAGATTATGCATTTCGAACTCTCATCCGTGTAAACACAATCACTCCAAAAATCCATACTACAACACCCTTAATTAACATCTTAGTTTATATTCATAAATCACTTATCAATTCAACACTTATATAACTTCAACATATTATAATCATAATCATTATATACACCATCCATATACCAATTACTCAATTTCCCCAACTCATTTATATTAAACCCTTACTAAACAATTTCAACAACTCATCATCATCCTCACAAATAACCATATTATCATCATCTAAATACCAATTCAACACACACACACACATATATATATATACTTTAATCTTTCATTATCATCATCTTCACACACTAACCATATCAAATATAAACTCAATCAATAGAAATCAACACAAGAGAATGAACACTTACTTGAATTCTTTGACAAATCTTCAATATCCACCTTCAATTCTCTTAAAACCCTTATGAATTTGATGTGTATGAACAAAATCACATCTCTCTCTCTCTCCCACGTTCTAGAAGAAGAAGAAGAATAAGAAAGAAAGAAAATCTTCTCTTCCCTTTTTAAACTTATCTTATATAAATATATAAATATATATAATTAAATACACCTTAAAATTCTCCACCACAAATTTATTTCTAAGAAAATCTTGGACTTAGAAATAAATTCTAGGTTCTGGACCTAAGAAAAATTTGGGTTTTGGACCCGAGCTAAGTTCTGAACTTAGAAAAGATTCTAAGTCCTGGACCTAAGGAAAATTTGGGTTCTGGACCCGAGCTAATAATTTTTTATTTCAAAAAAGTTTGGCTAATTTTCATGCATATGTTTTCTTCTTGCCTATGAGTGTAAAAATATTTATATACACGTAATTATTTGAAGGATTAGAGTGAATAGTTGAATTTACTGTTTATTTACTGTATAGTCACTGTTCATGCACTATTCACTGTTCATAAATAGTAACTTTACTATTAAAAAATAGTAGCAAATAGTATTTACTATTGAAAATAGTAATTATACTATTTATCAATAGTAATAATATTCATGAATAGTAAAAATTACTATTTATCAATAGTAAAGTTTACTATTCATGAACAGTTTTAAATTTTATTTTTTTGCTTGCCATTTCTCTATATAAACCGACGAGTTCTTCAATTTTATTCACAGCAAAACTTTCAAATTCTATAATCCTCTCAAATTTCTTTCAAATTTAGCACATAGTTTTCAAAAAAAATGCATGCTTCAAGGTCAGTGACTCATTCCAATGCCGAGTTATTGGAGTTTATCCAGCATCATGAAGACGAAAATATAGATATACTAGCCGGGATGCCGCTCCATCACAGTTCCCACAAAAAAAGCGCGGTAATTATTTTTCTCTTTCTTTTCCTTTTCTTTTTTCATTCGTCTTTCTGTTTTTTGTTTTATTTTGTTTTATTTTGTTATATTTTTTTGTTATTATTTTTATTTTTTATTTTTATTTTTTACTATTTATACTTTTTCTATTATTTTTTATTTTTGATTTATGTTTTTATATTATGCTCTTTTATTATTATTGTTTTTGCCTTTATTTATTATTTTTATTTTTATTTTGTATTATTATTTTTTAGAAAATTTAGGAAAAATATATTAATTTAAGCATATAGGATAATATGTAATTACCTGGTATTATCTTACCTGGCTATGTGTTAGCATGATCGTTGCGTTGTTCGGGCTAGAGGGTGTATTTACAAAGCCCGATAATGATACGACATAGTGCCTTCTCAGGTAAGGCGGATTATTTGACATTGCGGCTTTGAGCAGTTCATCTTACAATTGCCATCCGAGGAATACCAGATAGACCGGAGCATAGTCCAGGCACTTGCAGAGCGATGGTTGGACACAACCCACACTTTTCACTTACCCATTGGAGAGATGACAATTGGTCCGATCGATTTTACTGCTATAACCGGCCTTCGATATGATGGTGTTCCGGTTCCTTTGACCAACGATATTTTAACATTTGAAGAAATTCAGGAATTAATTTGTAACACCCCTATACCCCGTATACGTACACAGCATGCTTATACGATCGTAATATACGTATACTGAATATAGAAATGCCACGGTTAACAAAACACACAAATCATCCCTCGGATGAATTATGAATAAATTTAAAATGTTTAAGGGAATTTATAAAACACAATAAATAAACATGTTTATTCAAAACGCAGCGGAAAATATAACAAAGATTTTCAAGTACATATACATTAAGATAAAAATTTACAAAACATGAAATATATATACATGATTAGCAGCTTGACTCTCTGATCTTTAAGCTCTAAACCAACTCTTCAAAACCTCAACTCAACTAGGTCTAGCAAAATTCTCCGGCTCAAACCTATCACCTGCGCGATGAAACACAATCGCGCTAAGCCCACGCCTTAGTGGTACAAACCATAACAATGATATGCTTCGATGCCTTGTCAATGTCATGCATTCAAACAATAGAGATCATATTCATAAATGTTACATTTCATTATTTCAACAATTGTATCATCATCCATCACACACATTCAACATAGACACACATGGGCCCAACAGATATTTAATATGATATTCAAAGTTCAGAGTTATTGCTTTGGTCCACAATCACAATGATCAAGCCCGTAGGCAATATATATATACATCTCTATCCATGGATAGTGTAACAGACCCAGTCTCTTGGACCATCAACCCAATAAACTTGAGGAGATCCTCAACCCGGCAAGACTGTTACCTGTAACAGACCCAGTCTCTTGGACCATAAACCCGACTGAAATCGAGGAGATCCTCAACCCGACAAGACTGTTACTTATCATATATTTCATATTCATAATTCATATAGTGTAACAGACCCAGTCTCTTGGACCTCAATTCAACTCAAATTGAAGAGATCCTCAACCCAGCAAGACTGTTACCTTTTTACATTTTATAGGCATGCCGCCAAATCCAGAACTCTGAAATTGAATAACATATTAAACATACAATCAATTCATTCACTTCTTTACCATTCTCTTTCTCAATTCATATCTCATAAACACATAGGCAAACATGCCTTAATAATTTCCTTTTGCATAACCATAGCCAACAACAATGGCTTCATTATATCTCAACTCACATTTCATATATCATCATCAATATACATATAACACATTACATTTCACAAGGTTAACATTAATCATATATATATATATATATATCAACAATGCAATAAGATTTCTTAGTACATTCATATCCAAATGTGTAAGTTCCAAAATCACATGAATGTATGCAAAAATGCAAGGTTTGTACTTACCTCAAAAGCAACCCACACAACTCTAAACACTTCCTCTTCCAAGAATCTTTCACCTCTTGAATTAGGGCAATTCACCTTCTTCACAACCTATTCCAAAAGAATGATGAAACCCACATGATATCATAAGGCTAAAAAAAAACCAACTAGGGCAACCTCTAAACATGACACGCTCAACAACACGGGCGTGTCCCTGACCGTGCCCTAACTCCACAACACAGAAGCTTTTACACGCTCAGAACCACGGGCGTGTCACTGGGTGTGTAATATATTCTGCCTCTCTGAAACATTGACACGTCCAACAACATGAGCGTGCTCATGGCCGTATCAATTCCCCAATAATACAGTGGCTATGACATGTTCAATAACACGGGCATGTTACTGGCCGTGTCAATCCTGCTGCCACACAGAACCATTGACACGCTTAAAGACCTGAACGTGCTCGTGGGCGTGTCAGGCCAAAAACCCAGATTCCGGCCAAAACAACAAAACACCCAACAAATCACTTCTTCCACCAACATCCACTTCAAACAAACTTAACTACACATCCAAAAACCATCTCAAACTTGCAAAAACACCAAAAAAAAGACAAAATATACATTAACCACAATTCATCAATATCATCACAAACCCTAAACACCACCACAACACTATCTTCACCAACAAACTTACTCTTTCCTTTAATCCAACCTCAAAAATCCAAAATCAATTAAACCAAATACTCTTAAACACAGCACAATCAAACCAAACACCTATCCATCACAACTTCAACTCACAAACCCAAAGAAATCAAAGAATCAAGTGGAAGGACTTACCAAGGATGAAGAAACTCTTAAATCTCCAACTTGATCTCTTGAAAACTTCCTTCAATCTTGAACTTGGAAGATCAAATCTCTCTCTTGCTCTCTTGTTTCTTTGATGGTCGGACAACAAAAGGAAAGGAAAAGAGAAGGAAAAGGAATGAAAGAAATCCACGAAGGAAGAAGAAAAGAAAGAAAACCAAAGAAAGCAAAGTAAACTCTTTTTCCTTAAAACCCTCTCATCCAAGCATTTATTATAAAATAATCAAAATATCATCTTCCACTTCCACTAACTCTAATCCCACTTAATATTAATTAATTCTTTAAACACAATCAATAATAATTAATCTCTTCCTTTGACTTTCTCATTGACTTGTGTATATGTTGTATATATTTTCATATACACAACATATACACTCTCTTCACTTTTTTTCTCTATTCTTTATAAATTAACAAATACACATAATCCAAATAAAACAACAACTATATCAAAACTTCTAGGGCACACTTTGGGATATTACATAATTGGTATGGAACAATCATATAAAGGGCCTTTTAAGATAAAAATCGAGCCAATTCGTAGTTATTGGATGAACTACGAAGGATGGGTTGGCAGAGACACGGCCGAACAGTATGCTCAAGGATTTTTGTTATATCTGCTTGGGTCGACCATCTTAGGCAGCACTGAATCCTCCATTCACTTGTCAGTGTTGAGTGCCCTTTCTTATTTCAGAATGGTACCATCATCTGGCTGGGGTGAAGCTAGTCTCACGTGTCTTTACCATGGTCTCGATAAACTTTGCCGAAACAAGAAGTCTTTTGTCGGCTTGATGGCGGTTGTCGAGGTATTCTTTCTTCCACCAATGTCATTTCCACTCTTTTCTTGCATGAATGTGATCTTTATTGTTATTTAGGCATGGGCATATGAACACAACCTCGTGATGGTACCCAGTATTTCCCGAGAGAGAATCGGGTATCCAAGATTAAATTACCGGTTGTCCGATCGTGTGGACATTCCCGGCTCTCATCATGTGCATACTCATCGCTTTTTGTTGAGCCGCTTAACCTGGGATCAGGTAAAATAACATTAGTATGCTTTAAATTTTATGTGAAAGTTTACCTATCATATGTGATTTTGCAGGTAAATTTGGCCTGGTGGAATTCAAAAGTGCGGACAAACTAGTCTCCTTTGATGAGGGCTATGCTATCTTTCCAACATTCTCGTCGAGTTATTGCTGGCCTAGTGTTTAGTGGCTGGTTTATCGGGGAGAGAGTCTACGAGTGGTTTCTCGGTCTAGAGCAGCGGCAGGTCCTGATGCATATCCCAGAATATACTTTAAATATTATGTCGAAGCCGGAGGATGCATGGTGGTCGGCCCGGTATGGTTATGGTGCTGAGTCATTTCTCCATCTACCGGGTCCATTCTATGCCCATTTTATTCAATGAAGGCTCTTAAAATTTGATGTATCTGTTGCTAGTGTGCGGGAGATTTTCGACGAAAATGAGGGTAGAGATGAAGAAGAACATCACGGAGCTGTAGGAGATCTTATTCCACATCTTGGGGCTAGTACTTCTCAGGTAAAACTTTTACCACTTTTCCCTTGCAACTGCTTTTTTTCTTTCTTTGATTCTTTAATGATTGTTGCAGGCTGTTGGCTCATTTGATTATGAGGTTGGACCTTCTTTTACCGCCCCTTCATTTGCTCGTTCTAGCCCGCCATATATGCCATCTCATCCGTAGGGTATTGATTTGAATTACCTGGTACGTTCCTTGTTTCATGGTAATTTATGTTATATGTAGGCATGATTATGTATGCTCTTACCTTTTTCTTTTTTTTTTGGCTCACAACGGATGCTCGAAGAACAAAATAGGAAACTTTAAGAAGAGTTGGCTGCAAGTCATTGAAAGTTTATATCATCAATCCGAACAACATTTTCGAGACTTTCGATTTTAGGGGATGAGGGATCCCGGTGCTTCTTCATCAAGAGGCCCCCAGATTGATGACCATGAGATCCTTTCGACTGCTTCTGATGAGGACCATGAAGGATCAAAACTTCAAGGTAACAGGGATTTTGGTGCTCCCACTTCAGATGATCCCGGGACGAGTAATGTGCCAGATTTTGGTGCTTCCGCTTCGGGCGGACTCAGGACGAATAATTTGCCCCCTTCTCCAACAGGCGATGACTTTTTCAAGGCTTTATTTGATGACCTACCACCACCCTCTTAGTGATATGTAAATATTGTAGCAATTGTAAAATATTGTACAATAATGAAAAAATACAATTCCCATCTTTACCGTAACTTTTTTTTCTTTTTTTTTTCATAGCGCCACTTTTTTTTATCACATCATAACAGTGAATCACAATTTCTTTTTCCATAGCCGCACCATTTGCTAAAACCAATTCCAATGCGGTAAAGGAAATTGTCGCCAATTCCTTTCCTTATGCTATATGCTCTTATTCTTTCCAATCACCTTTTCCTTATCAATTTTGGAAAAGGTTTGCTTCTTCTATATAAATCACCTTTCATGCCTAATTTAATACATAAGCCAAAATATTTTCCATTCCCACGCAAAGAACTCCCTTAACCATTTTGATTTTCCTTCATTCATCAACAATGACCGAACATCATTTAAAGAAGATAAAAATTCTATTTAAGAATATGGATGCCATTCATTGGAAGCAAATTTCATGGTCAAAACTTGATGTTTTAAAATGTTTTCAAAATGTTAAATTGGACCACTCTTTCTTACATGCCATGGCTTCCTTTTGGAATACGGATTCTAGGGTATTTAAAATTAATGGCTTTGAAATATGTCCCATGATTGAAGAATTTGAGGCCATCCTTGGATATCCAAATAATCAACAAATGGCATTACCCACACTAATTTCCAAGACTCAACAGAAGATGCAGATGTTAATTCAAATTTTAAAACCCGAAGTTCTTCAGTTGATGAGAGGTGAAAAAATTCTGCTTGCTCCTTTGATTGACTTTTGTCTCTCTCATTTGGCCCCTACTAAGGCATGGGGATGCATGCTCTATCTTTGCTTTCTCGTCCAATTCTTGCTTATTTCTTCCGACGGCGATATTCATCCACGAGTATTGGATATTATGGACCAAATGGAAGGTGGCTTGTAGCCGGTACCTGTGATCTTAGCTGAGACCTTTGTTGGAATGACAAAGAGACTGACTGGGAGTCCGATGCTGCTTTAGGTAATTACCTAAATTGCACTTTCAGATTTTCAATTTAGGTTTTCTTTTTTCTTCTTTTCTTTATTGCTCTAATTTTTGCCAAGTCCGCCCAAGTGGGTTTTCGAAACTAGCGAGCTATCCTAATTTTTGCCTAAGCTGACCTCGCGGGTTTTCAACTTAGCGGACTTTTCTTTTTTTCTTTTTCTTTTTTTTAGTTAATTCTTGCTTCACAGACTTGGCTTCATGAGCATTTTTGTTTGCTTGATACTCCATCCATGGACTTTGCCAGATACCTACCACATCATCATTATGCTAGGAAGCTACTCCATCCTGTTTCTTCATATGCTGACTGGGTTGACTGGATCCACTCATGCTCTGAAGTCAATATCCTTTGGTTGGTACCTTGGTAGAAGATTTCTAGTATTACTATGTGGACATACTGTTAGGAAATCAAGGAGATCACTGTAAACAAAACACGCAGCGGAAAAAAAAATTTTGATCTTTGATTTCCCATCAGGATCCATGCTGTTCGTTTAATTTGACAAAAGTGTTCAAAGAACTAACCTGTTGATGATTCAAAATCACAGTTTGGAAGAGATGCCTCGATCGTGAAACACCCTCTATCACGTATCCACACGAATGCTACCGTTTGGAGTGCTAGCTCTCTGCAACGGCGAAGGTTGAAAAATGTTTTCTCTAAAACGTATTAGGGTTTCTATTTCGTTCTCTTTTTATTTTCTAAAGTTACCTATATGAAGACTTAACGTCTGGAGTGAATATAATCACTCCAGAATCCAATTCGAAATTGGATAAGGTAATTCAAATTCAGAATCCAAATCTAATTAGGATTCTGAATATATTATCTAATAATATATATAATTGGATAAGGTAAGTCAAATTCAGAATCCAAATCTAATTAGGATTCTGAATATATTATCTAATAATAATATATATATAAACGAAAATAATAATAATAAGTATTAATATCTAATATTAATATTATTAATATTATATCCAGCCCAAAGCGCATTCTTGTGTGTGACCCGATAGGCCCATATTAATTGGCAGTCAATTTAATCTCTATTAAACCAACAAGTCATAGTTGGCCTCTAGCAAGGCGTTACAACTACCCAATTAATATAAGGAATGTCCAATTTGCCTAATAATAGTACATGCATTAATCCCTTTGTCACACGATATCTAGCTTGAACATAAGTCATGGTCAACGTCATACTTATATTGTCCAAACTTATGATTACTCGATCTCCAAGTAGACTGATAAAAACAAATGAAATTGATCACACTATCAATTCATTTGAGCACGGCCATGCATTTCACAGTCTCACTTATCGAGGGGCCCAAAAGATATCTCTCTCAAAGAGAGGGACAAATTCTATCTTGATTGTTCATTATCCTCTACATAATTTCTATCATATATGATCATAACCTTTATTACTATCCAATTACGGATAATGTTTGATCATGTCAAAATATAATAGTCCTTATATTGGAAACTATGACAATCTCAAGTCAAAGAATTAATACATAACTATCATGAGATTTACTTATGACACTAACCCATGTAGTAATCTCATGATGGGTCTATCCAATACATTGTTCTCTAACAAGTATCTATGAAATTGATTTGTATCACTATACACACAATCATCTGATGATTATCAAATCAATGTTCATACTAGTTAAGAATTATTTTTTTATCTCTATAACAATAATAAACCAGGGACAAATATCAAAATTGTGTAACATGCAAACAAACAATAATGATAATAAAACCTCATTTATTAATAATGAATATATAACATAAAGATCCAAATAAATGGCCTAGGGCACATACACTAACACATACTTGATGTATGTTCCCCTTGCTGCTCTTCATCAAGCTACATGCTATGATCCTCGCCGACTTGGCCGCCAGTATGGAGCTGGGCCTCGTGATTCTGACTTTACCCTCGACTTAGACATGCCTCGCTTGACTGAAGTCTACTTGGATCGGCTAAGACAAAGATGGGCTGAATGTTACTTTTATCGACTGCCATAGATTTTACATTTGTCAATTCAGAAAGTGTATTGTTAGGATGAAAAAATAATTAAAGTAATAAAAGATGCTTCTTTTCCATTTAAAATTTGTCATCACCTTTTGCTATTGTGTTTATTTCTTTCATACATAACTAGTCAAATACTTATAACAGTGCATATAGAACAATTTTAACATTAATTATGTTTTATTAAATTAGGGAACAACCAAACATAAAGCCAGCATATACAAGATTACTCCTGTTGCCAACTAGCCCTTTCGGGTTTTCTAATTGACGATTTTCTCTCATTTAGCCCTAATTGTTGCCTAGCCTACTTTCGAGTTTTCGGGACTAGCGGACTGCTCTAACTTTTACCTAGGCAGCCCTTTTTGGGTTTTCAACCTAGCGAGCTCTCTTTTTTTTTTATCATACATAAAACCTCTTCAACCTGTCAATGTTTACTGGCTCACTAAATTCGTTCCCATCCATGTCTAATAACTTCATCGCACCTTTGTTCATGACTGGTTTCACGACATATGGCCCCTCCCAGCTAGGCCTGAACTTCCCTCTTGGATCAGATACATTAGGCTTACATTGATTCAACACCAAATCCCCAACTCTGAATTTTCTGATTTTAACCCTTCTATTGTAGGCCCGAGCTATCTTCTTTTGATACAGTTGGTGATGATATAGTGCCTTTAACCTTCTCTCTTCTAGTAAAGCTAACTGTGTGTATTTGCTCCCTACCCATTCCGTTTCAGGCATTTCAGCTTCCAAGACTACTCTCAATGACTTGATTTCTATTTCAATTGGCAACACTGCTTCCATCCCGTAAACCAAAGAGAATGGTGTCATTCCAGTGGGCATTCGCACACTTGTCCTATATCCCCATAAAGCAAAGGGAAGCATTTCCGACCAATCCCGGTAAGTCTTGGTCATCTTGGACAGAATTTGCTTAATTGTCTTGTTTGTTGCTTCTACTGCACCATTAGCCTTTGGTCTATAAGGAGAGGATCGATGATGATGTATGCGGTACTTTGAGAAAAAATCCTTAACTGCTCCTTAAAACTATACCCCATTGTCTGATATCACACTGTGCGGGACCCCGTATCTGCAGATGAGGTTCTTTTCAATAAACCTAGCCATTTGGCTTGCACCCAGTTTATTGAAGGATTCGGCTTCAACCCATTTTGAAAAATAATCTACCACTAACACAATGAAATGGTGACCATTTGAGGCTGTCAGATGTATCTCTCCTATAATGTCGATACCCCAGGTGGCAAATGGCCAGGGTGAAGACATAGAATGCAATTCTTCAGGAGGCATGTGATTCAAGTTGCCATACATATGACATTGTTGGCATTTCTTGACAAACTCAATACAATCTTTCTCCATGGTCAACCAATAGTAACCTTGTCGAATAATCTTCTTAACTAGGGCCAAACCACTCATTTGCGGACCGTAACTTCCCGCATGTATTTTTGACATGATACGCTCCACTTCAGGTTTTCTTAAACATCTCAAATGCACCCCCATCGGGCCATCTTCGATATAACTCCCCATGGAAGGTGATGTATTTCAATGACCACCGCCTTATGACTATTCTCTCTTTCTTTGTTGCCCCAGATGGGTATTCTCTTTCCTCCAAAAATTGCCTTATAGTATCATTCCACACATCATGGTCTGTATCAATTTTCATGATTGTTTCATATTCATAGCAAGGAGTTGATGAACTGGTCAAGATTAGAGGATTAAGGAATAAGTTGACAAGGTTTTCCCATACCGAAGCAAATGTGGCTAGGGATCAGCCATCTAATTTTCTTCTCTCGATAGGTGTATAGACCTACACTCCTTAAAGTTCTTCTTCATCATGGTCAAGTAATGGTGGTATGGTTTTAATTTTTCTTCTTTCAACTCCCATTTTCCATTTACTTGGGATACTACTAGTAATGAATCACCAAAAACTTCTACCTTATCCACCTTCATAATCATTAGGGTTTCCAAACCAAAAATACAAGCTTCATATTCCACCATATTATTGGTTGCCCTAAATTTTACATTTTTGGCTAAAGGGATAAGTTCCCCTTCGAGCGATTCTAGTATAACTCCTAAACCTACTCCTTTCCTGTTCACTGCTCCATCAAAATACATTTTCCACCCTTGTACTTCAATTGCTTCTAAATGTTCATCCAGAAATTCCAAGATTACCTCTTTGCTTTCTAGTAATGGATGTTGGGCCAGGAATTCTGCCACCACTCTACCTTTGATTGTTTTCCTGGTTACATACTCAATCTCAAATTCTTCTAATGTTATCAACCATCGACCATATTTCCCAATCAAAGAGGGTGTCTCCCTTAAGTACTTCATTGGATCCAACCTAGAAATTGCTTACACACTATATGATTGAAAGTAATGCCGCAACTTCTTAGAAGACCAAACCACAGCTATACAGGTTTTTTGAATGATACTATACTTAATTTCATAAGGTAGGAGCTTTCTACTCAAATAATAAACTGCATGCTCAATCCCTGATTCATCTGCATGGGCTAGCATGGCTCCTATCGATTCTTCTTCTACTGCTAAGTATAGTAATAGAGGTTTGCTGGGTTTAGGTGGTTTTAAAATAGGTGGATTCAATAAATACTCTTTTATTCGCTCAAAGGCCTTTTGGCATTCTTCATTCCAAATGACCGGCTGATTCTTTCTAAGCAATTTGAAGATAGGCTCACAAATTGTTGTGAGTTTTGCTATGAATATGCTAATGTATTGCAATTTACCAATAAATCCCCAAACTTCTCTCTCTGTCTTAGGGGTTGGCATATCCCTGATTGCTTTAACTTTGTCAAGATCAATCTCAATGCCATTTGAACCAATCACATGTCCTAATAATTTGCCTGAAGTAACACCGAACACACACTTCTTCGGGTTTAATCTTAGCTTATATTTCAAAGCTCTATCGAAGAATAATTCTAAGTTTTAGAAGTGTTGTTCCCTTGTATCCGATTTAACCATCATATCATCAACATATACTTCAACTTCTTTGTCCATCATGTCATGAAAGAGTGTGGTGGCCATCCTTTGGTAGGTCGCTCCAGCATTCTTTAAGCCAAACGGCATCGCCCTATAACAAAATATACCCCATGTAGTAATAAAAGCAGTTTTGGTTTTATCCTCTTGGGCCATTAACACTTGATTGTATCCAAAAAATCCATCTACAAATGAGTGTAGCATGCTAGAGGCTGCACTATCAATGAGAACATCTATATGAGGTAAAGGAAAATCATCCTTAGGGGAAGCCTTGTTCAAGTCTCTATAGTCCACACAGACCCTTATTCTCCCATCTTTCTTTGGCACGGGTACTATGTTGGCTAGCCAATCTGGATATTCTATCACTTCAAGGAACTTCACTTGTATTTGCTTAGTGACCTCTTCTTTAACCAATTCAACCCACTCAGGTCTTAATCGCCTAAGCTTTTGTTTGACAGGTTTGATGTGAGTGTAAGTAGGAATATGATGCTCGGCTATGTCTCGATCTATGCCAGGCATATCTTCATATAACCAAGCAAACACTTCTTCATATTTTTTAAATATTTTTTCAAATCTCTCTCTCATCAAGAGTAAGGTCGAATGCTATGCTAATGTTTTTAGGATTTTTGGTTGTTCCCAAATTTAATGATTGTGTGTTAACAGAATTTATATTAAAGATGCTCATGTAACTGCTATTTGAATGTATGCAACCATCAGGAGAAACATCACACAAGTAAGCAAAATCAGACTTTATTGCATTTTGGAAAAGAAAACATCATCATCCTCATACAAAGTAGACAAATTAAAATCAAAATCAAAATCAATGTTCTCAAAATCATAAGGAAGGATGTCTTCAAACTTTTCTTCAACTAGGGCAGCAATCTCCTTCGGAGTCTTCTCGACTTTCAGGACAACTTCATTCTTCTCTTTTGGATTGGATTCTTCATTGGTTGGCAGGGTGAGCTCTTTCTTCACTTGGTCGACTAGCTCAGCCACATCTGTAAAAATTTCAAAACTTGGGATCAACTTACCCATGAACATGATCGGCTCGGGCTTTCCTTGGAGTGGTCCCATATTTGGAGCTTTGATAAAAATCTCTTCAAGTGGTGGCAAGCTCATCTTCTCACTCTTCTTTGGCTGGACATCAATGCCTTCATCATATCCCAACCCTTTCTTGGAAGTTTGAGTTCTAAAGCCTGGCAGCTTTGTCAAACCTGCTTTACCCTTTCCAAGACTAGCTCCGGGAAGGTAGTTCATGTTCTTCATCATATTCAAGACTTTAGAGTCCACTACTTCATCATCAGAAATTGTAGCTACTTAGAAACCATTGAGAGGCCTCTCAATCATTAGAGCATTAACAATCTCATTATCTTCAGCTTCAATGACCACTGTCTCATCTCCGTTGGGGAACTTGATCTTTTGATGAAGGGTGGAAGGAACTCCACCAAGAGGATGAAACCATGGTCACCCCAAGAGTAAGGCGAAGATAACCAGTATGTCTAAAACAACAAACTCGATAATAGATTAATTGGACCAACCTTGACAGCAGCTTTGAAAGTCCCTTTGGCATGTCTCTTAGTGTTGTCACAAGCCCAAATTGTTACCTCGATCGGGTTTAGATCTCTTGTTGACATGGCTAGCTTTGACAATATCTTAAGTGGACAAACATTTATGGTGGACCCATCATCGACCATTACACATGGAGTCCTCTTCCCCTTGACTTCTATTTTGGTAAAGAGAGGGTGGATGTGGTCTCTCCCCTCCTCCGATAAGTCCGCATCCGAAAAAGAAACTGCTCCCATATTAACTTCGCTCTTCTCATGAACCTTTTCACATTTCATTACCCCTCCAATTTTTATGAAGTTGATCAGCTCCTCCGATGTCATGGAGGTAGAAATTAGCATGCTAGCCAAGGCTTTGGCCATAGTTTCTCGGTGCTTTTTAGAAGTAGCTAATAAGTCCCAAATGTTAACACTTGCTTGGGTTCTTTTCAACTGCTTGAGCATAGCATCATCTTCCTCTTCTTTATTTCCTACTTCAACTTCCTTACCCTTATTAGTTTCTACCTCCTTAGGTGGTGGCCTTGCATAAGGCTTACCGAATCTAGTGTTCATTACTTCATCTTCTTCGGGCTCGGACCAAGTCCACTCCTCCTTCTTGGATACAAGATCATCATCACTATCGCTTGAATCCCAAAACCCATTGACAACACAAATTGCTACTTCTTTATCCTCCACAGCTTGTTTAATTTCATCAAATACCTCTTCTTCTTTGGTTGCTTTTTTATCCACATCTTGAAAAAAAGACATGACAAAATCCTCATGTCCAATCATGAAGGTTGCCGGTGGTAGTACTCCATCGAACTTTGGTAATGGGTTGTCTTTGGTGTTTGGCTTGTTGGACTCAGGTAGCTTCCCATTATCAATTAGATTTTGGATCTCATGTCTCAACTTCACACATCTATCTGTGTCATGCCTTTGCATTTGATGAAACTGACAAAATGCTTTAGTGTCGAAATTAGGTGGGAGAGGGTTAGGCAAAGGACGAGGATTTAAGGGTTGTAGCAATCCCTTTCTTTGAAGTTTATTGAGAACCCAAGACATCGGTTTCCCCAATTTTGAAAATTGTCTCCTTGTTCCTTGGTTAGTAGCATTAACACCGAAGGCCTTTTGCATGCTTTGGCTACCAGATTGATAGTTCCCTTTCTCGTTCCTTCTTGTTGAAAAATGGTTCTTCTCTCTTTCCCATTCCTCAATTTGCAAACCAGCTTGGAGAAGGTCTTTGAAATAACGGATGAGTGCATGAGACATCCTCTCATGAAGATTAGGCAACACCCCTCTCACAATCATTCTTATTTGATCGGATTCATCAGGCCTCTTCTTGAGTAAAGCAGCCTTGTTTCTCCATCTCTTCTCATAATCCACAAAATTCTCATTCGACCTTTGCCTAATGGACTCCACTTCCATTAAGGTAACTTCCATCTCGACATTATATCCATATTGTTAGATGAAGGCTTTATAAAAGCAGATCCCAACTCTTTTGTGTTCCATCATTTAAGGTATTGAACCAATTTTGGACAATAGGATCCAATGAGAGCATGAAGTACCTTAGAGTTTAAGCCTTAATAGCTCGGGCAGACTGCATAGCAATGATATACTACTTCACATGGAGATGAGGATTTTTGGTTCCATCAAACTTCGCAAAAGATGGCATATTGAACTTGTATGGAACTTCTTCATCTAGCTCAAATAATTTGTCAACTTCGGACATTTCCTCGGTTTTCAGATTCTTTTCAAATTTCTTTTCTGAATTAGCAATCATCTTTTCAATATCAGAAGTTTCGGTCTTCTCCATAGTTGATCTTTCAACAATCTTCGATTCCTTTTTCTTCTCTTGAGCATCTTGGTAGTATTGAGCCCAATCATCATCATCATCAATGATCACTTTTTCATCATCAAAAACCACTTCACCAACTTTGGTCTTCCCTTTGCCCTTTGGCTTCTTAGTGCTAGCAGATGCCTCGGCATGGTTCTCTAAGATTGCAGTCAATTGGTTCTTCATGGTCTCAGCTAGGGCTTCTTTTATTTCTTCCATCCTGGCATTAAGGGCATCATCCACCATCCTTTGAATTTGTTCGGGCTCCATTATTTTCGGTGAGCAAGTGATTGAGTCGTTGCTTGATACTTCATCTCCGGCGTAGGTCGAATTGTTGTAAGCTTTTGAACTGTCATAATTCAGGGCTGTGAGCTAGAGAGGATCAATGATATGATATGCAAATGTATGCATGTATGCATGCATACACAAACAATCAACAAACAAGGATAATTAGGACGTTTCTTCCAACCTTATATCATCCACACATGAATGGCAAGTCTCTTTACCTAGGTTTATGGTTAACAAAATACCAACATGGGGTATCTTGTTTTCGAATAATTCCCTCGGACGTTTCAACCAATAGTTATATTTTCGAAAATGGAAATCAATCCATGATAATTCCCATTAATTAGGTTTTAATCCATTCAACCAACTAAAGTAGCTTTTATGCTATATTGGATTAAAACTAAATTAAGAGGTTTATTATAGATAGATTTCTCACTTGAAAAAGATAACTAATGATTCATGCCAAAAACAAGCCCATGGTTAATTTATTCTTAGTATAAACTAGGCCCACAATTGATTTTTTGGTATTTCATAATTGACCTAAATATTTTTGCAAGCTCTTTGTAAGATAAGGTTAGATAAAAATAATTTTATTTCTAAGCCCATTGTAAAAAGATCTTAGTAGAAATGGATTTTGGGCTTAGTATTTGGGCCATGAGCAAAAGAATTCTTGATTTGTTTTTAGAAAAGTCTTATGTCTAAAGACCATCCTGAAAAGTTTTGAAAATAGTTTTGGTCTTTTGGACTTTAAAGGAAAAAGTTATTTTGAGCTTACAATGTACTTAGGTCATATTAGAAAAAAAAAAATCAAACCAAATGAGCCATGATTTAAGCCAAGATAAATTAACTATAGTCAAACAACATGCATTTGGGGTAAAAACCTAAGGAAAGTAATAAGGCCAGTTACATGAGCTTTAGTCTTTGGGTGAAAAGGCTTAGGTTCCCATAGCAAGTATATACCAAATGGTACGAGGCTATGAGTGGTTATGTCGATCTCCATACCTTGAGTGAAAGTATGGTATCCCTTACATAACACAACACGGGTAACACGGGCATCCTAACTTACGCACACGATGCAATCTAAGATGATGCAATGGATAATATCATTATAAGAAAGAATAGAATAATATAAAGACCAACGGAATCAACTTCTCTTATCCCCAGTGGAGTCGCCACTATGAGAGTTCTTGCGACTTCGGCACTGTTTAGGCCCGGGGTCTTAGAGAACACTGACCTAGGTCCAGAGAAAATGGAGTCACCACCCGCATGGGGCGGGAAAAAAAAGGGGTGGATGACTCGATTCCTAAGGAATCCCCAACCCCTTAATGGGTTTGGAAAGTTGGGTACGTGTGGGGAAGGTGAGAAATGGCCCAGCACCCCACAACGCCCGGTTCATTGGAACCGGCCTCCTTTACGGGTCTTAATATTATAAAATTCTTAAATATAATAACATTATCCATATTTCACACAATAATTAAAATAAAGCATCGATATATTGAGAATCAAAACAATGTCCAAGCAAAACAAATTAATAGACACCCATCCAAGGATGGAAACATATCCTTACATCCCATGCCTAAATAGGACACCCACCGAAAGGTAGAAACATGCCCTTTACATTGGTTCTAAAATAGAAAAGCAATTTAAATTACATGATATTTAACTAATGAGGTACCCATCAAGTGGAAACATACCTCTTACAACATTTGGAAATCTAAGTAAAATAATAAAAGTAAATAACCATTCATAATAAATAAATCATCCATCAAAGATATTAAATATCAATAGAAAGTAAACATCCATCCATGATAAATTAAATAAACCAAGCATTGAACTTAAATAAGTTAAAGCATATAAAATAAATCAAAGCATAATCAAATATAAAATTGAATAAGGCAAATAAAGATTCAAATTAGGGCTACTGTTTCTATTTAAGATTCTTTATTTCATTTGTTTAGGGTTTTTGAATTTGTGAAATTAGGCTACTGTGAGTTTTTAAAGGAATTGAGATGGAGCCAAGTTTTAGAATTTAATAGGTTAATAAAGTTCTTTTATTAACAAAATTAGTGTTTGAATGGTGAAATCATGAAACTAGGGTTTGGACACTTTAAAATACTTAGATTTATGGTTTATGGTTATTCATTGAATTATGGTTTCAAGCTTACTGTGTTTGAATATGTTTATAGGGTTTTAAAGTTTCAAAGAATTAGGGTTTAGAAAACTTTAGGGTTTAGGTTTTAAGAGAGTTAGGGTTCACTGTTTTGGATTTTGGAGTTGAATTAGGGTTTTAGGATTTTAGAATTTAGGGTTTCGGGGAATGAATTAATTTTTAGAATTTAGAAAAAATAATTGATAACTTTATGAAGTTTTATGAAAATAAATAAACGATTTAAAGTTTATAAAAGCAAAAAAGAAGTTTTTAGGGCTTTTGGAAAGAAACAGAACTCAATTTAGGGTTTTGAAAATTTGGAAAGCAAATTAGGATTTTGGAATTTTGAAGAAACAAAACTAACAACTTTAATCCTTTTGGAAAACAAAGCAACAAATTAATGTTTTTAAACTCTAGAAAAAGTGAATTGAGGTTATAGGGTTTTTGAATTAAAAGAAACAATGGGATGATTTAGCTACTGTGAAGAATAAAATTTAGACAATTGTTTGCATACCTCCGTTTGTTGGTTCCACCAAAAAATTTCTTCTTAGATGAACAAAATCAAAGACAAGCTTTGCTGCCTTTGAATTGCTTGAATTGTTTGTTTCTCTCAAAAAAAAGGAAATCAAGTTGATTCACTGCCTTTCCTACTTAGTTTCGGATCCAATTTTTTATCAATTTCTCCTTCGATTTCTTCCTTGATTTTTGTGTTGTTTTTGGTCTTATTTATAGAAGAATTTTATGGTTCATTCTTAGTTATTCATGGAAGCTAATATTGATAAGAAAAGGGAACCAAAACCTAATTGCATTAGGTTTCAAAAAAATTTGCGTCGAAAAAATTTCGCTGGCGAAAAAAAACTGATGTGGAAAAATTACACTGGTGAAAAAAAAAATTGCCCACTGCCATTTGTCCCGCGCGCTGGTTTTCGGAGACGAAAAAATCGTTGCCGATTTTTTATTTTTATTTTTATTTTTTGATTTTTATTTTTTATTAATGAAAATTAGATACTAAAGCAAAAATTATTTAATTAAGATAACAAAAATTATTTTAGACTATTTAAAATATATTAGACAACACAAAAATTATTTTGGACTAATTAAAATATATCGGACCGGATTAGGTCAAAAATTAAGGGTCTACAAAAGCTGAAACAACATTTGCATCCTTTGATGAGTTTTGGAAGTCAGTATGGGTAATGCTATTGGTTGATTGCTTAGATATCCAAGGATGACTTTAAATTCTTCGATCATAGGACATATCTCGAAGTTATTTATCTTGAATGTCCTAGTTTTCACATCCCAAAAAGAAGTCATGGCATGGAAAAAGGAATGGTCAAATTTAACATTTTGAAAGCATTTCAAAGTATTAATTTGAGATCAAGATACTTGTTCCCAATATATGGCTTTCATGGTTCTAAACAAATCTTTGATTTTCTTCAAATTAAGCTCTATCATTCTTGAAGTTAAAGAAAAGCTCAGAATTGTTGAAATGGTTTTTTGTTGCTGTAATAAAATTTGTAGACTATTTCATTGCTTCTGTTGAAATTAGAAATTGTGACATGAATGGTAAATTGAAAAAAAATATATATAAGAGGATGGCTTATATACCAAAGTGGACAAGGTGTTGGCAGTGACTTGAGACCAAGACGCACAAGGAAAGGGGAATTTACGTCCAAGTAGTTGTTGGATTGCCGTACTTATCCTAGTTTTATAAATCTGAATCCATAAAGCATTTAGACTTCTGGCTTGTAAATTCTCATGGGCGATTTTATGTATATAAAAAAAGTGAAAAAATCATGAATAAAAAAAGAAAAAGGTATGTAAAAAAAGAATAAAAAGTCAAAGTTGCAATAAAGCAACACTATTATTATTATAATTACTATAATAATAATTATTAATAATATTATTTTATTTATACAAGTTTTTTTCACTTAATACATTGATGAATAACTGTGAAGAAGGAGGAGAACCATGATCAAACAAAGCCCTAAAATGGTCATCGCCTGATGAAGGAGGAGGCATATCACCCATTTGAAATCCGCTTCGAAGAAAAATACCCAAGTCCCTGTTTTCTTGAAAGTCAAGTTTATAACAGTCATCATCTGAAACAGGAGAAGGGATCTCATGGTCATCAGTTTGGGCCCCCTAGAAGATGAAGCACTAGGATCCCTGATTCCCCGAAACTAGAAGTCCCAAAATCTTCAAACAAAATAAGCAGCGCTCCAACGACTGGTAGCTAATTCTTCTTGCAGTTTCTTATTTTGCTCCTCAAGCATTCTATGTGAGTCAGAAAAGGAAAAGATGAAATACTAGATAACTTCGATTGAAGCCTTGTGAATAAGATGGTACTTTGGCTGAAAAGAAGGAGCAAATGGTGAAAATTGTCGTTGAACTGTGAAAATTGTCACTAAACTAGATAGACTCTCTCTCCTCTCATTCATATTCCTCTTCATCACTGTTTTCTTCAATGCTTCTTTCTTCCTTCTTGGAGACTCCCTGGATGCTAAGAGGAGACACATCAAAGTTCAAGAGATGTGCTCAAATAAATTGGTTATATGACGCACTCGGTGGACAAAGGTAAGTTTAAACATAGTAGCCATTCCGAGCTAGCTGCAACGGATTATCTGACATTGATGTAATATTCAAAGTATAAGCTGGACAACTCATTGAAACCCTCTGCTGCTCAGGACTAAGGAACCAATCATACACCCTCTCCATGATAAACTAGCCACTAGACACAGGACTAACAATGGCCCGGCGGGAGTGCTGGTAAGGTAGTACATCATTCATGGGAGGATTCCAATTCACCCGCTCCTCATCTTTCCACCAAGCAAAGTCAACCTATGAGATTACAAAAGGTAAGTGGATTTTTACAAAAATTTCAAAGCATACTAACACTATTTTACCTGGCCCCAGGTTAAGCGACTCAAATGATAGCACTAGGAGTGCACATGATGAGAGCCGAGAACTGCTGTACAATCAGATAACCGAAAATTCAACCTTGGATACTGTTTAAATCATTTTTGCACTTATTTTTAGTATGATTTTATGTGTGTTTTAGTTAATATTTTGATTAATTTTTATTGTAAGTATGTTTAAAGTGTTTGTTTTAGGTTTAGGTACAAAAAGACCCTTGGAAGATCAAAACAGTGCAAGAAGAGCAAAGAACGAAGAACAGTAGCTGACACACTCAAGGGACATGGCCAAGCTTGTGGCCGTGTCCCATACCAAGCTAAGAAAAAGTCCACAAACACAGAAGGAGACACATGCAAGGGACACGGCCAAGCTTGTGGTCGTGTCCCTCCAAAAGAGCTCAAACATGGCCAAGCAATCCAAAGCTTGGCCGTGTCACACATCCGACTTCAAAAGAAAAGAAAGAAAGAAAGAAAGGAAGAGTATCAAGGGACACGGCCAAGCCAACCAAAGCTTGGCCGTGTCACCTAATGGAAAGCAAGGAAAAGAGCTTGAAACACGGCCAAGCTCACCCAAGCTTGGCCGTGTCACCTTAAATTCTATAAATTCTTTCGCACAACAAAGAAAAAGGGAGAACGGCTAGGGGTTTTTCTATTCTCTCTTTTAATTCATTTCAATATTGTTTTTGTTCTATTAAGAGAATTGATATTGCAATGAACAATTTGTATTTGGTTTATATTGAGTTGAATGAATGTTTTAAATTGATGATGTTGAGCTAAAAAACCCATGCTTAGGGTTTGTAGTATATTTGATTGAATGCTTTAATTTGATATTTACATTGATGTACCTTGTGTTGGTTGATTGCATTGGATTGTATGCTAGGTTGATAGATTAGCTACCTATTGATCTCTAGGTATTGAATGAAGGATCGAGAGGTGAAATTTGATATCGGAATTATGCAATCGACTGCCCTATGAATGAATTAGAAATATAAGTTCTAGGTTTTTGTTAATTTGGAGATGTAATATAATTGGCTATTGCTAATTCATGAATGTGAGAACTAATGGATTGGTAATTGACTAATTAAACTTAAGAAACAAATTAATTTACAAGGTTATGTTAATGGATAATTGAGAATTGAGCTTTGATTGAATGGACCTATAACTCTAGGCACTTTCCTGAGAACTGAATTGATCTTGTGCACCCATCACACACATCAATCTCTACGCACGTTACTTTTAGGTTTAAATTAATCTTGCACATTTCATACAACAAACTCTTGCTTTTAATTTAATTGCTTTAATCAAGCTATTATGAACCACACTTCTTGGGGAAACAACCTTGGGGCGATCACCTTTGCTACAACTACCTCGTATACTTGCGAGTGCCGCTTGTAGTAGTACTTAATTCGAGCGCAACAGATACCCGACTCTCTCTCAGGAAATACCAGACACCCTCATGAAATTGTGCTTATAAGCCCATACCTGCAATAACAATGGAAATCAAATTCATACAATTATGCAAATTAAATTGACAATGGTGGAAGACAGTACCTCAATAATAAACATAAAGCCAATGAAAGACTTTTTTTTTCCTACAAATCTTGTCAAGACCATGATAGAGATAAGAAAGGCCAGCTTCCCCCTAGCCGTAAACCTGTAAGAGATCCATATCAACGATGGCCCTCATACTGATAAATGGATGGCAAATTCAGTACTGCATAAAATGGTCGATCCGAGCGAGTATAGGAAAAATCCTCGAGCATATTGCTCGATTGTTTATCCACGAACCTGTCCAGCATAGTTCATCCAATGATTTCGAATCGGTTTAATTTTTATCTTGAATGGATCTTTTAATGAAGGTTCAATACCTATTAATTGTTGAATTTTGTCATGTGTCAGGATATCATTAGTAAGAGGGATCGACATGCCATAGTATTGAAGACCAGTTATGGCTACAAAATCAACTGGGCCAATGGTCTTCTCTCCCACAGGAAGGTGAAAACTATGAGTCGTGTCCATCCATCGATCCAATAATGCTTGAACAATACTCCTATCTATTATACATTCTTCGGATGGTAGTTGTAAAATAAAGTTTTTAAAACCACACTCTTGGATAATCCATTTTACCCAAGAAGGTGCTACATCATACTATTGCCGGGCTTTGTACACACACTCTCCACCCCGGACAATGCAGCGGTCATGGTAAACCAAACTAGGTAAGCCAATACGAGATAATTATATCATCTCACAAATGTTACTATTTCAAAATCTAATATTGTCATAAGTTACTCCTTACTTTCTGTTCAATTTTATTAATACTAGGTTATTCATTAAATTTTTGCTACAGTCCATTAGTTCATCTATTTTTAGCATTATGATACTTATTAACCTTTGTTACAACTCATTCGCTAATATACTTTTAATAACTAAATTATAGCTTAAAAAAATTAATCTTCTAAATAATAATTTCTCTTTTCTCTCTTTGCTTAATAATTCTTGCTTATATGTAAAAAATAAAATAAAATAATAATAAATAATAAAAAAAATATTTGTTCTACTAAAATATAAATTGCAGCATTACCTCAGTTTTTTTACCTGGACTGCGATGAAGTGGCATCCTACCTAGAAGATCAACATTTCAATTTTCATGCTCTCGAATAAATTTTAAAAACCTAGTGTTGGATCGAGGCCCTGATCTTGAAGAATGTTTCTTTTCCATTTGTTGCCAGCAACTATGTGTGTGTTAGTTTAAATAGAATGAAATGTATAAGGAGCAAATTTGTGTGTGTTGGTTTAAATGAAATGAAATGAAACAAGGGTTGATGATCATTTAAATAGATGAAAAAGAAAGAAAAAAACAAAAAAAAAAGCAAAAAGCAATTCACGTGAATTGACAGTGAATAAACAGTAAACTCAATTATTCTCACTTTTCCAAAAGAGCCTGATATTTTAATTTTTTTTTATTTTCACGTGTCAACAGTAAATATTAGCGAGTCTAAAAATATTTTTTGTACTTCTAAAATATTTTTTCCACGCAGGGGCAAGAGAATATGAGTATGATAAAAAAAAATTGCTAAATTTTTTGCAAATATCTTACTAATTACAATTATCTTTTGCAGATTACTGGGGTCCAGAACCCAAATCTTTTTGAGTCCATAACTCACATCGGGTCCAGAACCCAAATTATTTTTTGAGTCTAGAACTCACCTCGGGTCTAGAACCCAAATTATTTTTAAGTTCAGAACTCACTTCGGGTCCAGAACCTAAATTATTTTTTGAGTCCAGAACTCACCTTAGGTCTAGAACCCAAATTATTTTTTGAGACCAGAACTCACCTCGAGTCCAGAGCCCAAATTATTTTTTGAGTCCAAAACTCACCTCAAGTCCAGAACACATGTAACGACCCCACCTGGACAGTCTTATGACAGTTGGTCTATTGGGCCTTTTCTCCCGTAGGTGGAGCGTAGTCTCAGCCCTTAATCCGGCAGACCGCCACAGTACTGGACCGCCCTCGCGGTCTCCCAGCAGGATTTGTTTATTTTTCTTAAATGGTGTACAAACCATTCAAGTTACCTCCCCGGATCGAGCACCTGACCTCCCACTTAAGAGAGCCAGCGTGAGCCATCCAGTACCATTTCTACTAGTAGTAGAAATGGTACTGGATGGCTCACGCTGGCTCTCTTAAGTGGGAGGTCAGGTGCTCGATCCGGGGAGGTAACTTGAATGGTTTGTACACCATTTAAGACAAATAAACAAATCCTGTTGGGAGCCCGCGAGGGCGGTCCAGTACTGTGGCGGTCTGCCGGATTGAGTGCTAGGACTACGCTCCACCTACGGGAGAAAAGGCCCAATAGACCAGCTATCGTAAGACTGTCCAAGTGGGGTCGTTAGAGAAAGTTGAGTCAACTTCCCTTTGCGACCAAATCTTAAAATTTTCTTCCAAGGAGACACTTTCAAAAATATTTTATCTCCAACATTGAATTCTATGTCTCTCCTCTTCAAATCTGAATATGATTTCTGTCGATCTGAAGCTTCTTTCAACTGATCCCAAATTATCTTCACTTTCTCTTCTGTTTCTTTAATCAAATCGGGACCAACCAACTTACTTTCTCCAACCTCATCCCAACATAGAGGCGTCTTGCATCTTCTACCATACAATGTCTCATAAGGTGTCATTCTAATACTGGATTGATGACTATTATTATAAGCAAATTCAATCAATGGCAAGAATCTATCCCAACTCCCAGAGAAATTGATGATACAGCTTCTCAACATATCCTCCAAAATCTTAATCACTCTCTCTGACTGTCCATCTGTCTAAGGATGGAAAGCATTACTAAAATGCAATAGAGAGCCCAAAGCATCATGCAAACTCTTCCAAAATCTCAAAGAAAACCAGGGATCTCGATTCGACACCCAAAAAATTGGGACTCCATACAATCTCACTATCTCACTTATATATAGCTCAGCCAACTTCTTAAGAGAATAGTCCATCCGAACTGGAAGGAAATGAGCTATCTTCGTCAACCAATCAACAATCACCCAAATGGAATCATGCTTCTTCTGAGTCAAAGGTAACCCGGTCACAAAATCCATCGTTACACGCTCCCATTTCCAATCTGGCACTGTTAAAGGTTCGAGCAACCCTGAAGGAACTTGGTGCTCTGCCTTTACTCTCTGACATGTGAGACATTTAGATATAAACTCTGCTATGTCCCTTTTTATACCTGACCACCAATAATATTGCTTTAAATCATGATACATCTTAGTACTCACAGGGTGCATAGCAAAAGCCGACTGATGTGCTTCCTCCAAAATAATCTTTTTTAATCTTGCATCATTAGGAACATACAATCTATCTTTGTACCATAGACTGTCATCACTTCTCACATGAAAATCTAGGCTCTCCCCCTTTTGGAAATTTGATACAACTTTCTGCATTGTTTCATCAGCCAATTGAGCCTCTCTAATCTGATCCAACAATACCGATCTCAAATGCAATTGAGCCAACAAAGCACAATCATCACATAATTCAAAACTAGCATGCAACGCTCTCAATTCAACAAGCAACGAGAGCGAATAAGCAATCAAACCTGCTAAAGACTTTCGACTTAAAGGATCAGCAACTACGTTTGCCTTACCAGGATGATAGTCAATTAAATAGTCATAATCTTTGATCAACTCCAACCACCGTCTCTGCCAAAGATTTAGCTTTCTATGAACACCCAAGTATTTCAAACTCTTGTGATCTATGTAGATGAAACACTTCTCCCCATAAAGATAATGTCACCAAATCTTCAAAGCAAAAACTATGGCTGCCAATTCCAAATCATGTGTCAGATAATTAAGCTCATACGGCTTTAACTATCACGAAGCATAAGCTATGACTCTACCCTGCTGCATCAAAACACAACCTAAATCACTATATGAAGCATCACTGTAAATTACATATGGTTTATCTTCCACAGGCAAAGTAAGAATAGGAGCTTGAGTCAACATCTCTTTTAACTGCTCAAAGCTTGCTTGACACCGATCCATCCACACGAATCTAACTCCCTTTTGAAGTAATCTGGTGAGTGGAGTAGCTATCAAATTGTCGATAATAGCCTGCCAAACCTAGAAAACTTCTAACTTCAGTCACTATCTTCGGTGGACTCCAATTCATAATAGCTTCAACTTTGCTCCAATCAACTCTTATACCATCTGCTGAAACTACATGACCGAGAAATGTCACTTGATCAAGCCAAAACTCACATTTAGACACCTTAGCATACAATTGCTTTTCTCTCAAGGTCTGCAATACAATCCACAAATGCTTATCATGATCCTCCTCATTATACGAATACACCAAAATATCATCGATAAAGACCACCACAAACTAATCTAGATAGGGTCTAAACACCCTGTTCATCAAATCCATAAAAGCTATAGGTGCATTTGTCAATCCAAAAGGCATCATCAAGAACTCATAATGCCCATACCTCGTGCGAAAAGCTATCTTAGATACATCTTCAGCTCTGACTCTCAACTAATGGTACCCTGATCTCAAATCAATCTTAGAGAATACTGCTACTCCCTTCAACTGATCAAAGAGATCATCTATCCTAGGAAAAGGATACTTATTCTTGATAGTCACCTTATTCAACTGCCGATAATCAATGCACTGTCTCAAAGTACCATTCTTCTTCCTCACAAACAAAACAAGCGCTCCCCACGAAGACACACTAGGGTGAACAAACCCTTTATCCAACAACTCCTGCAACTGCACCTTCAACTCTCTTAACTCAACAGCTACCATTCTATAGGGAGTAATAGAGATGGGAGTGGAACTAGGCAACAAATCGATACCAAACTCAACCTCTCTCTCAGAGGGTATCCTTGGCAATTCCTCAGGAAAAACATCTAGGAATTCAGCAACTGTGGGTATACTATCAAGTTGAGAACCCATTACTCTGGTATCTACAACATGAGCAAGATAAGCCTTACATCCCTTCCGAATCAACCTCCTAGCTACAACAGCTGAAACAAACATGGATGCTAGTTGTTTCTGCTCACTAGATACCATAACACTCCTACCATCACAGGTTCTCAGGGTAACATACTTATTTTGACAATCTACCACAGCTCCATGCTTAGACAACCAATCCATGCCCAAAATCATATCATACTCCTTAAAAGGCATCTCAATCAAATCACTAAGAAATTCCTCATCTTGCACCACAACTGAACTATTATGATACACCTTGCTAACTACCACGCTATGCCCTAAAGGATTTGTCACCAAGACATCAAATCCTAAGGACTCTGAATGCAATTCAGACACAGGAAAAATAGATGCACTTATATATGAATGTGTAGATCTAGGATCTATTAGAGCAAGAATTGAAATGCCAAATAGAGAAAATGTACCCGCAATAATGGTTGAAGCATCTGGCTGCCTCTGCATCACATACACCCACTGAGATGACCCAGCCTCATCTGGTCTACTGCCTCTGGATGTAGAGCCTCCTCTCTGACTAATCCCGGGTCAACTACCTTTGCTAAAACCTCTACCCCCTCGACCTCCTCTAATACTAGGTCGAGAAGCTGCAGTATCTGTCTATCTTTCGGTAGCTCAAGGCAATCTCTGAGGAAATGATCTGGTGACCCACATCTATAACAAACTCCTGATCCACCAATCTTCCAACAAGCATCCCCATGTTCCCTACCACAATGAACACATGTATAAGAAATGGGACTCTGAACCACTGGGTCAGTGCACTAGCCACAAAAACTATAGGTCTCGGTCTCTGCCTCTGATGTTGTAATGACCTACCAGGTTGCCTCTGGCCCCTAATGAACCTTGGAAAATAACCTCCTCTTCCTCTCTTTATAGACGAAGACCCTACCTCACTCAGGGGTCTCCTAGCTCTTGTCTCCCCCTCAGTAGCAGCTGCTACAATACCCTGTGCTCTCTCAATACTCCTGGCAGCTGCAACCAACTGAGAAAAATCTTAATACCAGGAGCTTACAACAATACACATGATAGAGGGTCTCAACCCCTTCTTAAATCTCCTACACCGGTCTATCTCATCTGAAATAATCCCACCGGCATAATGACTCAACTGGATGAACTCTGTCTCATACTCTGTCACTATTTGGTTATCCTATCTCAGATTTAGAAACTCTATCTTCTTCGCATCTTTATACTCCCTTGGAGTATACTTCTGCTCAAATTCCCATAGAAAATCACCATAAGTCAAAGTCGGTGGATCATCCATCGCATGTGGAACCGTCTTCCACCAATCATAAGCATCTCTCTGCAGAAGTGATCTAGCATAATCAAATTTTTCCTCAGGAGTAGCTTGCAGCTGGATAAATACCCTCTGAACTCTATCCAACCACTGCTCAGCTACTGTAGGATCTGTAGTACCAAAGAAGTCCTCAGCTCTGAACTTCCTCAATTTATCATATTGCCTTATCGATACTTGCGGCTGTGATTGTGGCGGCGGTTGCTGCACTGGAACCTGCCTCAATAACTCTATCATATGCTGTAACCAAACTGACATAATCTCATCAACAGCTGGTCTCTCTGGCACTGGAGTAGGTGCCTTTCCATCTATCTCAACCCTAGCTCCATCTCTACCCCCATCAGGAACTACACTCTCAACACTACCTTTTATGGACTGACGTGACTGAGATGCCATCACTACATATATTTGCAAACACAGCAGAAGATTACCTCATCAAAGATCATAAACTGCCAATGCCAAAGCATTTATCTTATTTAAAAACCATATTTTAAAAATCAAAATTTTCTTTTTCTTACTATTACCTAGGTTGAGAACCTCAAACCTAGGCTCTGATACCAAAACAAGTGTAACATACCTATACCCAATATGCATATACCACATATACTCACAATATGTAATATACATATAGAAGACATAAGAATGTCACAGTCCATTTCCATCAAACAAATCTTTTGACCACTCTACTTATTTAATTGTATATGTTGTATATATCTCTATATATACAACATATACACACTCCCTTTATCTTCTCACTTAATCAAATATACACTTAATATCATTTAATTCCATTTCAACAATAAACATTCCAAAATTTTAGGGTATCATTTGGGATATTACAACCCAAATTATTTTTTGAGTCCAGAACTGACCTCAGGTCCAAAACCCAAATTAGTTTTTAGTCCAGAACCCACCTCAAGTCCAGAACCCAGATTGTTTTTTAAGTCCAGAACTCACCACGGGTCTAGAATCCAAATCTTTTTTAGTCCAGAATTCAATCCAACGTTGGGTATGGAGTCCAGTCTAGTTCTAAACGGAGTCAAAAATCATATTGGTTCTCACTCTCTTTTGTTATAGTCCCGGATCGCTCAAGCAGTGTGCAAACTATAGACTCTTAATTTTTTTTACCAAGTCTAGTATGGCACAAATTAAAAGAGGGTTAAGTCGAGTCTAAAGGTGTAAAACAGTCCAGAATAATTTTGCAAACTTAAATTTGGTTTGGCACAATATTAAAATCTCAACACATAATAATATAATATTTATTATTTATTTTAATAATATAATAAATAAAAAGGAGAAAAAAGAAAATATGAATATTTATTTTATAAAAATATAATATTTATTTCAATAATAATAATAATAATAAAATAATAAAAATTTACCGACGAATGGGGGAGCCAATTTCACCGCAGGCTATGCCTATGGCGAATTGGCTTGGGTAAACTCGCCGCAGGGCGTGCTTACGGTTAATTGGCTTGGCCAATTAACCACAGGCAATTGGCCTTGCTAATTTGACACCCACTAAACCAAATCTAATTTGATTTAATTATTTCCTTAATTACGAGGGACTCGGTTTTCACAGTAAGCATTAGGGTTAGCAATTGCCTATAAATATAATGTTTTAATACTAAACAAAGGGATTTCAATTTTTTTAGAAACAAAAAAAAAAGAAAGACACAAGCAACAACAGAGACATAATCAACATACTTGGCTAGGCCAAAACGATAGATCTATGCATGCAGTAAGCTTGGATCAATACTCTTCCAATTTGGTGAAGCTCCATCGCAGGTTTTTCTTTCTAAATCTAATTTATTTTGATATGCAACATCTATGCCTTTATCTAAAAATATTGAACATATTCGCTAATTGATGTAGTAGCCACTTATAGTTACTTTGAATAAGCTTTAATAACCATGACCAAACTAAATATACTCTTTAATCCAGTAGTTATATTTACTCTTTTCACATGTTTTGGTATTTTAAAAATATAAATCCAATCTAAATAATGCAACTTAAGACAACATATTTTTTATAAAACATAATTCTCTATTTGTTTAAACTCAAAACCCTAAACTTTGTTTCTCTAAAAACTCTTAAAACTTATTATTCTAAACCCTAGTTTTCTAAATAACCAAAACACTAATCCCAAGTACCTAACACTAATTCTCAAAAGTCTCAAACCAAAATACTAAATCCTAAAGCCCTAAAGTTCACCCAGTTGCTAAAAGGTTTGAATCAATGATATAATCATTTAAAAAGAAATCTTAATCCGTCTTTCCCAAAATTTCCAAAACCCTAAATCATTTTCCAAATTCCCAGAACTAGTTTTCCAATTATCAAGCCCTAATCTCTTTCTAAACCCTAATATTGTTTTCCTAAACCCTAAAAATCCTATTTTTCATCCCTAAAACCCAAAGTCTTAATTTTCATAAAAAAAAAAACCTAATTTAATCATAAAAGTTTAAAACCTTAATTTGAAGTATAAACCCTAAAAGTTGTATATTTGTTGCTTTATTTAAGATTAAAAACTTATATGTGATTATTTAATATCTTGAATGGATGATTCATTAATGCTTTATTTTTATTAATGATTTATTTTTATATTTGCTAATGGTGAATGATTGAATAATTTGATTAATTTATTTATTATTTAAATATTGATTATTTTAGTTTCAAAGATATAAGAGGTATTGTAGACCCTTAATTTTTTACCCAGTCCTGTCCGATATATTTTAATTAGTCCAAAATAATTTTTGTGTTATCTTAATTAAATAATATTTATTTTAGTATTTAGTTTTTATAATTAATAAAATAAATAAATAAAAATAAAACTAAAAATTTTTCATCACCGAAAACGTTGGACGAAATGGCCTGGCAGCCACAGCCCGCAATTTTTCACTCCAGTCCTCGCAGCCAGCCGTATCAAGTTTTTTTCTAGCGAAATTTTTTCGACGTAATTTTTTCCAAAACCAAATTCTATTTGGTTTTGGTTTCCTTTCCTAATGAATTTTAGTTTTCTTAAACAACTAGGATTAATCATAAAAATTTTCCTATAAATAATACTAAAAAACACAAAAATTAGGAGGAGAATCAGAGGGAATTTTTGAAAGGAGATCGGACTTTAGAAATTCTTTTTGGCAGTGAAAACAATCGGACTTTTTGGAGAGAAGAATAAGCAACCAAGCAATCAATCCATCAAAGGCAGTCATCTTGCCTTTGTCCTTGTTCATCCAAGAAGCAATTTTTGGTGGAACCAACAAACGAAGGTTTGAATATCTACTCTCTTTTTCTTTACAGTAGCTTCAATCATTAAATTGTTTCTTTCGATTATAAAAACCGTAATTCGTTTCTTTGTTTTCCAAAAATCCTAAAATTACTTTTCTGTTTCTTCTAAAACCTAATAACCCTAATCTATTTCTTCAAAATCTTAAAACCCTTATCTACTTTCCAACTTTCCAAAACCTTAAATCATTTTATTAATTCCCAAAACCCTAATCTGCTTTCCAATTTTCCAAAACTTAAAAACACTAAATTGATCCTTTTATTTCCAAAAACGCTAAAAAAATACTTTCTGTTTTAAAAAAACCTTAAATCGTCTTGCCAATATCCAAAAACTTTGTAAACTCTAAATTATTTTCTTCAATTCCAAAATCAAGACAGTAACCCCAAACTAGCTAATCTAAACTGTAAGTGTTCTAAACCCTAATTCCCTTAAAATCTTAAACCCTAGTTTTTCTAAACCCTAATCCTTAAAACCGTAAAACCTTATAAATCCAAATATTAAAATTCAACACAGTAAGCCTAAAAATAATAATACAGTAGCTAATAATCATAAACCTAATGTTTTAATATCCAAACCCTAATTTCATGATTTTACCCCTCAAAGCCTAATTTGGTTAATCAAAGAACCTTATCAATCTCTTAAATTACAAAACCTTAATCCATTTCAATTCCCTTAAAACTTACAGTATCCTAAACCCATAAATTTCAAAAACATTAAATAAAGAATCTTAAATAGAAACAATAGCCCTAACTTGAATCTTAACTTGCTTTATTTAATTTTATATTTGATTATGTAGTCTATTATATGCTTTAATTTATTTTCAATGCTTTATTGATATATTTAATTTCAATGCTTAATTTATTTAGTTTATCATAGATGGATGTTTACTTTCTATTTTGACTGATGTTTAATATCTTTGATGAATGATTTATTTATGATGAATGGTTATTTACTTTTATCGATTTATTTTGATTTCCAAATGTTGTATAAGGTATGTTTCCACTTTGTGGGTGCCTCATTAGTTAAATATCATGTAATTTAAATTGCTTTTATATTTTAGACCAATATAAAGGACATGTTTCTACCTTTTGATTGGTATCCTATTTAGCTTAGACATATATGATGTAAAGGACATGTTTTCATCCTTGGATGGATGTCCTTTTATTTGTTTTGTTTGGACATTGTTTTGATTTTAATATAATGATGATTTATTTCAATTGTTGCATGTAATATGGATAATATTGTTATATTTAAGAATTTATAATATTAAAACTGTAAAGGAGGTCGGTTCCAATGAACCGGGCGTTGTGGGGGTGCTGGGCAATTTCTCACCTTCCCCACACATAGCCAACTTTTCAAACCCATTAGGGGGTTGGGATTCCTTAGAAATTGAGTCATTCATCCCTTTCTTTTTCTCGGCCTGTCCGGGTGGCGACTCCATTTTCTCCAGACTTAAGTCCGTGTTCTCTAAGGCCCTAAGCCTAAACAGTGCCGAAGTCGCAATAACCATTCCACCGAGAGTGGGGGTAAAAATCCCTGCTCACAATGGTGACTCCACTGGGGATAAGAAAAGTTGATTCTATTGGTCTTTATATTATTCTATTCTTTATTATAATGATATTATCCATTGCATCATATTAAATTGCATCGTGTACGTGAGTTAGGACGCCCGTGTTACCCGTGTTGTGTTATGTAAGGGATACCACACTTTCACTCAAGGTATGGAGATCGAGCATGGCATAACCACTCATAGCCTCATACCATTTGGTATGTACTTTCTATGGGAACCTAAGCCTTTTTACCCAAAGACTAAAGCTCATGTAATTGGCCTAGTTACTTTTCTTAGGTTTTACCCCAAATGCATGTTGTTTGACTATGGTTAATTTATCTTGGTTTAAATCATGGCTTATTTGGTTTGCTCTTTTTCTAATTTGATCCAAGTACATTTGTAAGCTCAAATAAAATTTTCTTTAAAAGTCCAAAAGACCAAAGCTATTTTCAAAACTTCTCAAGATGGTCTTTGGATATAAAACTTTTCTAAAAATAAATCAAAAATTCTTTTGCTCATGGCCCAAATACTAAGCCCAAAGTCCATTTTTTTCTAAAATCTTTTTACAATGGGCTTAGAAATAAAATTATTTTCATCCAAAGAGCTTGCAAATTATTTAGGTCAATTACGAAATACCAAAAATCAATTGTGAGCCTAGTTTATACTAAGAATAATTAATCATGGGCTTGTTTTTGGCATGAATCATTAGTTACCTTTTCAAGTGGGTAATCTATCTATAATAAACCTCTTAATTTAGTTTTAATCCAATATAGCATAAAAGCTACTATAGTTGGTTGAATAGATTAAAACCTAATTAATGGGAATTATTATAAACTGATTTCCATTTTTAAAAATATAACTATTGGTTGAAATGTCCGAGGGAAATATTCGAAAACAAGATACCCCATGTTGATATTTTGTTAACCATATACCTGGGTAAAGAGACTTGCCATTCGTGTGTGGAAGTTATAAGGTTGGAAGGAATGTCCTAATTATCTTTCTTTGTTGATTGTTTGTGCATACATGCATATATGCTTACATTTGAATCTCATATCATTGATTCTCTCTGGCTCACAGCCCTGTATTATGATAGTTCAAAAGCTTACAGCAATCCAACCTACGCCGGAGATGAAGTATCTAGCAACGACTCAATCTCTTTTTCACCAAAAGCAATGGAGCCCGAACAAATTCAAAGTATGGTGGATGATGCCTTCAATGCCAAGACGGAAGAAATAAAAGAGGCCCTAGCTGAGACCATGAAGAACCAATTGGCTGCAATTTTAGGAAATAATGTCGAAGCGTCTGCTAGCTCCAAGAAGCCAAAGGACAAAGGGGAGGATAAAGTTGGTGAATTAGCTTTTGATGATGATAAGGTGATCATTGATAATGATGATTGGGCTCAATACTACCAAGATCCTCAAGACAAAAAGGAGCTGAAGGTTGTTGAGAAGGCAACTATTGAAAAGACTGAGATGTCTGATGTTGAGAAGATGATTGCTGATTTAGAAAAGAAATTTGAGAAGAAGTTGAAAACTGAAGAAATGTCCAAAGTTGACAAATTATTGAGCTAGACGAAGAAGTTCCGTACAAATTCAAGATGCCTTCCTTCGCTAAGTAAAATGGTACTGGAAACCCCCATCTCCATGTGAAGCAGTATATCACTGCTATGCAGTCTACCGGAGCTACTAAAGCTCAAACTCTGAGATACTTCATGCTCTCATTGGACCCTATTGTCCAAAATTGGTTTAACACTTTAGAGGAAAGTACTCAAAAAGATCAGAACATGTTATACAAGGCTTTCATTCAGCAATATGGGTATAATGTCAAGTTGGAAGTTACCTTAATGGAAGTTGAGTCCATTAGACAAAGGCCAAATGAGAATTTTGTGGACTATGTGAAAAGATGGAGAAATAAGGCTGCTTTGCTCAAGAAAAGGCCCAATGAATCTGATCAAATAAGGATGATCGTGAAAGGTGTCCTGGCTAATCTCCGTGAAAAGATGTCTCACACCCTTATAAGGGATTTCAAAGATCTTCTCCAAGCCAGTCTGCAAATTGAAGAATGGGAAAGGGAGAAGAATCGCTTTTCGGCAAGAAGGAATGAGAAAGGGAATTATCAGCCTGGCAATCAAAGCATACAAAAAGAAGTTGATGTTAATGTGACTAGTCAAGGAAATAAAAGACAATTCTCAGCATTGGGGAAACCTCTATCTTGGGTTTTTAACAAGTTGTAAAAGAAAGGGTTGTTACAACCGTTATCTCCTCGACCGTTACATAATCCACTACAACCAAACTTCAACACCGAGGCCTTTTGTCAATTTCATCAAATGCGAGGGCATGAAACATATAAATGTGCTCGTCTAAGGCATGAGATCCAAGATTTGATTGATAGTGGTAAGCGACCCAAGCCGAATAAGCCCAATACCAAGAACAACCCTTTGCCTAAATTTGGAAGAATACCTCCACCAGCAACCTTCATGGTGGGAAAAGGATTGGAAGAAGATTTTGTTTTATCATCCTGTCAAGATGAAAATATTGAAGATGTGAAAGGAAAAGAAGCTTAACTCAACAAACTTTCCTTAGCTTGAATGTTGCTTTTCAATTTTACTTTCTTTAATTTGAATAATTATGTTTTTCAAGTTTAAATTTGTTTGAATAAATTACTTTCATCAAAATTTTCGTTGGTCTTTGGGAATCTAGCTTGATAATTCATGAATTAATATATTTATGCATCATGACTCAAGTGACTTTACTAGGTGAGGGAATTACTCTATAGCATTGAGTTGTGTATGCTTACTTAGAGAGGGCTCCTGCATAATTACCTTTGTCTAGGTCCTAGTCAGTCTTAGAACATGCTTTGACAAACTTTTGAGGTGAAATTGAACTCTGCTTATTTAAGAGAGAGATGATCTAGGCATTGTTTGGTTAGCCAACAACTAGTATCCACCCTATTAAATATCAATCCCTAGTTGTCCCTTTGAGCCTTCATAAAATTTTAGCTTTCTTTTCATTGGCTTACATAACCCCAACAACCTTCCTTGAGCTGTTGTGATACTTTTGACAAGTCTTATGATCACTAAGGTGAAGAGGCAAGAAGATAAAAGAATGGAATGCATAGCCAAAGCCGTAAGGATAGTTGATGTTTTCAAAACCATAAGGGTAGTTGAAGTTCTCCTAATATCTCCAATATATCAAGACAACATCAAAGTAATAAATGATTTATCCCTGTTAAAGGAGATTTTTACCACTCTACTCATCCATTATTGGAAACCCAAGTTGGTACAAACAAGACAACTCTGTTTGAGCTAGAACCAAAAAAAAAGAGAAAAAAAAAGAACAAGAACAAGAACAAAAAATAATAACAAAAAGAAAAAAAAAGAAAAGGACAAAAGGACAAAACACAAAAAAAAGAAGAAAACAAAAAAGAAAAATAAAACCTAAAATGGCGGTTCAGAAAGCCAACTGAGTTCTCTTTTACCTAAAGCAACAAAAGGCTTCCATTTGGTTTATAAGGACATTTTGACTTGAGTTGGTCCAACCAAAGATTCAATCAAAATTGGAGGAAAAAAAAGGGGAAAGATCATTCAGTTCTTGAAAGTTATGTACTTGACAGTCCTACAAGGAAGAAGGATAAAATGATAAAATGCTCAAAGAAAGGAAAGAGCAAGAAAAATAAAAAAGAAAGAAAAGGGAGAAGAAGAAAGGAAACAAATTTTGGTACCAAACTTTATGCGAGGGCAAAGACTGTCCCAATCAAGATCCAAATTAATGCCAAGAAGATAGAAGGAGTTTGGAGTCTAGCAAGATTCCAAGCTACCTAAAGTTCAAATAAGAAGTTTGTAGTGTGAGGGTTTGTCCATTGTGTCACATCAGCTCCTATCTCAAAATGGCCTTCACTTAAACCCTTGTCCCTTATAGACCCCATTTCAAGCTTATCAAAGACATGTTGATCTCTCTTGGTAGGTAGAGTCTATTAGTGGAGATAGTTTGAATAAGCATGCATATGAGATAGATAATATTTAAACTTAATGAGACCTTTGGCCAAGTAATGTGTATATGCCTATCTGAAGTGCAACAATTCTTGCCTAAATAGAAATGATTCCTGAGTTTAGTATGGTAACTAGGGTTGTCATGTTATAGATATGTTAATTTGGAAAGATCAAGTCATGAGGTACATTGACATTGATTTGGCAAAGCCAACATTTGATTTCAAAATCAAAAGTCAAAAAATTCAAAAATGTTTTGGTCATACAAAACATTCAAGTTAAGGGGAGTATGTTGAACTGTCGAATCTCCAAAGGACACATTAGGCAAAGGAAATGATTATTGGCAAGGTCATGAAGAAGTTACCGACTGACATACTGAGTCATAATTTGAAATGGATGTACCTCTGCTATTTGGGGCCTCCATTATTCATGTTTTCAACATCTTGAAGATAAAAGCTATAAATGTGGAGCATTGTGTCATTCCAAAGCAAGAACTAAACAAGCATTTGGAAGGCGTCAAGGAGAATACTTCTGCTGATCACCTTGCTCTGTGAGTCGATGGAACCACTGTAAGTATTATTCATTCATATCATGCATACATGAGCATATCACATTGCACTTTCTTGTCTTGTATTATCTATTCCTTGTCAAAGTGAACAGCAAATACCCTGTGAAGTAAATAATCAAAAGAAGATATCAAATCAGGGGGCATGGAAAGCCCATTGCTTGAGAAAGTTCCAGTAATCTTGCAAAGAGAAGAAATACATGCTTGTGCGAAGAACTAGACAATAACATCAATCAAAGCTTGCATGGAAAAAATCTTTGGTTTGAGCCTACACAAGGGGCAAAGTTTCTCCTTTCCAATTTTTTGAGTTTATGTACCAAATATTTTCAAACTCACTTGCAAATATTTCTCAACGAAAGGGGCAAAGAGAAGATATGAGGGCCAACTAAAAATAGCTGAATTTTTGCAAAAGGAAGAACAAAAGAATGGAACAACAAGTTAAGCCAGAATCTTCAACTGATAAAAGGTCAGTCAAATCCAATTCAATCTTGGGTCCAAGTATCCAGTCACGGGTCCAAGTACCCAAATTAAATCCAATTTAGGATCGAGTATCCAAATCCAGTTTAGGATCAAGTATCCCAATCCAATCTAAGATCGAGTATCCAAATCTAGTTAGGATCAAGTATCCAAATCCAGTTTAGGATCGAGTATCCCAATCCAATCTAGGATCGAGTATCCCAATCCAATCTAAGATCGAGTGTCCAAATCCAATTAGGATTGAGTATCCCAATACAATTTAGGATCGAGTATCCCAATCCAATTTAGGATCGAGTATCTAAATCCAGTTAGGATCGAGTATCCCAATCCAGTATAGGATCGAGTATCCAAATTCAGTTGGGATCAAGTATCCAAATCCAATTAAGATCGAGTATCCAAATCCATTTAGGATCGAGTATCCAAATCCAGTTAGGATCGAGTATCCAAATCCAGTTTAGGATTGAGTATTCAAATCCAGTTAGGATCGAGTATCAAAATCTCTTAGGTCGAGAAAAATTATCCTTACGTCCAAAACCTAAAATCTCTTCTAAGTCAAGAACTTAGCATGGGTCCCGAACCCGATTTACCTCTAGGTCCAGAACCTAAAATTATCCTTGAGTCCAAAACTCGAACTGAGTCCAGAATCCAAAACTTCAACCATCTCATAAAAATTAAGTCTTATTGCTTTTCACTCTCTTTCACTAAAGTCTCAAATCGTTCAACCAGGGGGCAAACTGTAGACCCTTAATTTTTGACCCAGTCCAGTCAGATATATTTTAATTAGTCCAAATTAATTTTTGTGTTATCTTAATTAAATAATATTTATTTTCGTATTTACTTTTTATAATTAATAAAAAATAAACAAATAAATAAAAAATAAAAATAGACGACGAAAAAATCGGCGACGAAAAATACGTCGCTGAAAACGTTGGACAAAATGGCCTGGCAGCCGCAACCCGCAATTTTTCACGCCAGTCCTCGCAGCCAGCCGTCGCAAGTTTTTTCACTAGCGAAATTTTTCCGACGCTATTTTTTTTGAAACCAAATTCTATTTGGTTTTGGTTTCCTTTCCTAATGAATTTTAGTTTTCTTAAACAACTAGGATTAATCGTAAAAATTTTCCTATAAATAATACTAAAAAAACATAAAAATTAGGAGGAGAATCGGAGGGAATTTTTGAAAGGAGATCGGACTTTAGAAATTCTTTTTGGCAGTGAAAACAATCAGACTTTTTGGAGAGAAGAATAAGCAACCAAGCAATCAATCCATCAAAGGCAGTCATCTTGCCTTTGTCCTTGTTCATCCAAGAAGCAATTTTTGGTGGAACCAACAAACGAAGGTTTGAATATCTACTCTCTTTTTCTTTACAGTAGCTTCAACCATTAAATTGTTTCTTTCGATTCTAAAAACCTTAATTCGTTTCTTTATTTTCCAAAAATCCTAAAATTACTTTTTTGTTTCTTCTAAAACCTAAGAACCCTAATATATTTCTTCAAAATCTTAAAACCCTTATCTACTTTCCAACGTTCCAAAACCTTAAATCGTTTTATTAATTCCCAAAACCCTAATATGCTTTCCAATTTTCCAAAACTTAAAAACACTAAATTGATACTTTTATTTCCAAAAACCCTAAAAAAATACTTTCTATTTTAAAAAAACCTTAAATCGTCTTGCCAATTTCCAAAATCTTTGTAAACTCTAAATTATTTTCTTCAATTCCAAAATCAAGATAGTAACCCCAAACTAGTTAATCTAAACCCTAAGTGTTCTTAAACCCTAATTCCCTTAAAATCTTAAACCCTAGTTTTTCTAAATCCTAATCCTTAAAACCATAAAACCTTATAAATCCAAATATTAAAATTCAACACAGTAAGCCTAAAAACAACAATCCAGTAGCTAATAATCATAAACCTAATGTTTTAATATCCAAACCCTAATTTCATGATTTTACCCCCCCTCAAAGCCTAATTTTGTTAATCAAAGAACCTTATCAATCTCTTAAATTACAAAACCTTAAACAATTTTAATTCCCTTAAAACTTACAGTATCCTAAACCCATAAATTTCAAAAACATTAAATAAAGAATCTTAAATAGAAACAGTAGCCCTAACTTGAATCTTTACTTGCTTTATTTAATTTTATATTTGATTATGTAGTCTATTATATGCTTTAAATTATTTTCAATGCTTTGTTGATATATTTAATTTCAATGCTTAATTTATTTAGTTTACCATGGATGGATGTTTACTTTCTATTTTGATTAATGTTTAATATCTTTGATGAATGATTTATTTATGATGAATGGTTATTTACTTTTATCGATTTATTTTGATTTCCAAATGTTGTTAGAGGTATGTTTCCATTTTGTGAGTGCCTCATTAGTTAAATATCATGTAATTCAAATTGCTTTTATATTTTAGACCAATGTAAAGGACATGTTTCTACCTTTTGGTTGGTGTCCTATTTAGCTTAGACATATATGATGTAAAGGACATGTTTCCATCTTCGGATGGGTGTCCATTTATTTGTTTTTTTTAGACATTGTTTTGATTTTAATATAACGATGCTTTATTTCAATTGTTGCATGTAATATGGATAATATTGTTATATTTAAGAATTTTATAATATTAAGACCTATAAAGGAGGCCGGTTCCAATGAACCAGGCATTGTGGCGGTGCTGGGCCATTTCTCACCTTCCCCACACGTACGCAACTTTTTGAACCCATTAGGTGGTTGGGGATTCCTTAGAAATCGAGTCATCCACCCCTTTCTTTCTCTCGGCCTGTCTGGGTGGCGAGTCCATTTTCTCTGAACTTAGGTCCATGTTTTCTAAGGCCCCGAGCCTAAACAGTGCTGAAGTCGCAAGAACCATTCCACAGGGAGTGGGGGCAAAAATCCCCACTCACAGGTATGTTTCCACTTTATAGGCACCTTATTACTTAGGTTCAATGTAATTTAATATATTTTAAGTTTTTGGATTAATGTAAAGGACACGTTTCCACCAAAAGGTGGGTGTCCTATTTTATTTTAGATATTGGACATTGTAAAGGCATGTTTCCATATTGTATGGGGACCCATTTATTGTTTTGATTGGACCTTCTTTGATTTTATTACAAAGAATACTCATTTACTTTAATATGTGTGTAATATGAATAATGCTATAATAAGTTAAGAATTTAATAATATTTAAACTTTAAAAGGAGGCCTATTCCAATGAACCGGGCACTGTAGGGATGCTGGGTCATTCTCTCCTTCCCCATGCATACCTAACTTATCGAACCCAATAGGGGGTTGGGGACTCCTTAGAAATCGAGTCATCTATCTCTTTTTTTTCCCGGCTTGTCCAAGTGGCAACTCCATTTTCTCCAGGTTTAGGCCCGTGTTCTCTAAGGTTCCAAGCCTAATAGTGCCAAAGTCGCAAGAACCATTCCACATGGGAGTTGGGGAAAAAATCTCTGCTCACAAATTGACAAGTGTAAATTCTATGGAAAAAGATAAGTGTAGTGTACGGGCCAACTTTACTACAGTCGATCCAAGAAAGTTTCAGTCAGATGAGGCATGTCCAAATCAGGAGTACACTCAGAACCTCAAGGCTCGGCTCCATACTGGCGATCAAGACTATGAGGATCATAACAAGTACCTCGATGAAGAGCTGTAAGAGGAACATACATCAGATACGTCTGAATGGTGATATGGGTAATCTTCCACCAAGGTACTAACCAACGGATGTTAATCACAGCTAGTGAACGAACACAGTCAATCCAGTTAGCAGATGAAGAAGTAGGATGGGGTATTTTCCTGGCGGATATCTATTAAAGTCCATAGATGGAGTGTCGAGTAAGCAAAGGCACTCATGAAGCCAGATCTGTAAACACAAGCAATAATTAAAAAAAAGTCCATTAGGTTGAAAACCTGCAAGGGTAGCCTAAGCAAAAATTAGGATAGTTTGCTAGTTCTGAAAACCCACAAGGACGATCTAGGCAAAAATTTAGGACCTATAAAAAAAGGTGTCTGCTACATTGAAAAACTTGTAAGGGTGGCTTAGGCAAAAATTAGGACAGCTCGCTAGTTTCGAAAATCCGCAAGGGCGGAATAGGTAAAAATTAGAGCAATAAAAATAAAAGGCCTAAATTGAAAACCTAAAAAAGCAATTTAGGTAATTACCAATAAAGGACTTCCAGCCAATCTCCTTGAAGATTCTTATAGACCTTTAATTTTTTACCAGGACCAGTCCAAAGATTTTTAAACAGTCCGAAATAATTTTTATTATTTATTTTAATATTTAATATTTATTTTAATATTTATTTTAATAATATAATATTTATTTTATTTATTATTTATTATTTATTATTAATAATATAATAATATTTGTTTATAATAAAAAAATAAAATAAAAATAAAAATAAAAAATCAGATGGATGGGCCCAAGCCTGCGGCAAATTACTGACCGGCAGTAAGTCTTGCCCAAAGCTCGCCCTAGCCCGTTCCTTGCTAGCACAATTGCCAGCAGATTCTCGCACCCCGCAACAGCGACTGCCTAGCCCGCATGCTAGCAAGCCCAGCACCTCGCAGCAGGTCTCGCCCGTAGCTCGTCCCAGCAGTCTCGCCAGCTCGGGCCCTAGCATAATTTTTTTTTATGAAACCTTTTTAACTTCAGATTATTTTTATTTCCTTATCAATTTTATTTTTCTTAAGCAATTAGTATTAGGTTTTATTTTTTTTCTTATAAATACGATGGCAAAACACACAAAAAAAGATGATTGAAGATTTAAAGGACTTTTGACTATTTTTTGGACTTGGAACTTTGGAATTTTATTGGGACAGAAAAACATAAAAGAGAGGCAGAGACTTTTATTGTCTTTGGACTTTTTAGCAATTAATTGAGATCTTTGGACTTTAGAAGTTTGGTTGGCTGCTGAAACTTTGGAGAATTCAGTATCCATCAAACAAATCTTAGCAATCTTGATATACAAAAAATAAACAGTAAGTTTTGACAAGGAAGTTCAACAACATAAAAGACCCTACAAAGACAGTGCACTCACTGTCTTGGACAAGGTCACCTAGAGTTCTCATTCAAACAATTTTGATGGAGCTAACAAATGACGGTATGCTTTAAATTAAATAAATACTATATGTTTTGACTGTTTTAAATATTGGATGAATTCATTATTCATTTAATTAAAGTCATAGTAGGCTAATTCTTTTAAAATCAATTCATATATTATTTTAACAAAGTGTATATTTTTGTTATTATTTTTCTAAATCATATAAACTAGAACCAATAAATATATTGACTCTTGGCTCATGGTATTTATTAGTTTTCTATTGCATGGTTATTTAATCAATATGCTATACAAACTTACTTAAGGATTTTCCATATAAAACTTAACAGTAGCTTCATTAAGCTCTTAAAAATATTATCACAGTGACCTAATTCAATCAAAACCTTAAACTCCTACATGATTTTTTATAAATACCAAAACCTAATTTATTTCTCCCAAAAACCCTAAATATTATTTACGAAACCCTAAATTGAGATATAAACCCAAAATTGTATCTTTATTTCTTTATTTAAGTTAGAAGCATGTTTGTTATATATTTTGATTAATGGTTTATTTATATCTTTGATTTATAAATTTGATAGATAATTTATTTATGATGAATGGTTGGTCATTTTTATTGATTTGTTTTGGTTTCAAAACATTATAAGAGGTATGTTTCAATGTTTTGGGTACCTCATGTTGTGAGCATCATGTAATTTAAGTTATTTTAAGTTTTGGATCAATGTAAAGGATACGTTTCCACCAATTGGTGGGTATCCTATTTTATTTATTTTGTTGAACATTGGACGATGTAAGGACATGTTTCCATCCTAGGGTGGGTGTCCATTTATTTAGTTTGCTTGAATATTGTTATAATTTTTAATAAAGTATTCGTTTATTCTTATGATTGCATATAGTATGGATAATATTATATTAATTAAGAATTTTATAATATTAAGGCCTGAAAAGGAGGCTGGTTTCAATGAACCAGGCGTTGTGGGGGTACTGGGCCATTTCTCACCTTCCCCACACGTATCCAACTTTTCGAACCTATTAGGGGGTTGGAGATTTCTTAGGAATCGAGTCATCCACCCCTTTTTTTTTCCCTACCCGTCCGGGTGGCGACTCCATTTTCTCCAAGCTTAGGCTCGTATTCTTTAAGGCCCTGAGCCTAATAGTGCCGAAGTCGCAAGAACCATTCCTCACAGTGGCTACTCTACTGGGGATAAGAGAAGTTGATTCCGTTGGTCTTTATATTATTTTATTCTTTCTTATTATGATATTGTCCATTGCATCATTTAGTTTGCATTTTGTGCGTGAGTTAGGACATTCGTGTTACTCATATTGTATTATGTGACGGATACCATACTTTCACTCAAGGTATGGAGATCGAGTATGGCATAACCACTTATAGCCTTGTACCTTTTGGTATATACCTGCTATGGGAACCTAAGCCTTTCAATTTAAAGACTAAAGCTCATGTAATTGGCCTAGTTATTTTCCTTAGGTTTTAACCCAAATGCTTGTTGTTTGACTATGATTGATATATCTTAGTTTGAACCATGTCTTATTTGGTTTGTTCTTTTTCTAATATGACCTACCTATATTGTAAGCTCAAAAATAATTATTTTCCTTTAAGATCCAAAAGACTAAAACTATTTTCAAATTTTTCAAGAAGGTCTTTGGACATTAAAACCTTTTAAGGTGGGTCAAAACTCTTTTTACACCTTATGGCCTAAACAAACAAAATTATCTTTTACTTCATCTAAAAATACAACCTTTTCTTACAAAGAGCTTACAAATTATTTAGGTCAATTATGAAATACCAAAAATCAATTGTGAGCCTAGCTTATACCAAGAATTATTAACCATGGGCTTGTTTTTGGCATGAATCAATGATTGCTTTTTCAAAAAAGAAATCTATTTATGATAAACCTCTTAATTAAGTTTTAATCCAATATAGCATAAAAGCTATTTAATTGAGATTCAATGGATTAAAACCTAATTAATGGGAATTATCATGGATCGACTTCTATGTTAGAAAATGCAATTATTTGTTAATCATCCAAGGGAATTTTTTGAAAACAAAATATCTCATGTTGGTACTTTGTTGACCACATACCTAGAAAAAGAGACTCACCATTTGTGTGTGAAAGTTATAAGGTTGGAAGGAACATCCAAATATCTTTGTTTATTTGTTGTTTTGTGCATACATTCATACAAGCATTGCATAACATATCATTAATCCTTTATGGCTCACAGACCTAGAGTATAGTAGTTCAAGAGTATACGGCAAACCTACCTACACCAGCTATGTAGAATCCAGTAGCGACTCAATTACCTTCTCACCAAGAGCAATGGAGCCCGAACAAATTCAAAGAATGGTGGATGATGCCATCAATGCCAAAATGGAAGAACTAAAGGAGGCCCTGGCTAAGACTATGAAGAACCAATTAGCTGCAATTTTAGGAAACAATGTCGAGGCATCTGCTAGCACTAAGAAGCTGAAGGACAAAAAGAAGGCTAAGGTTGGTGAAGTGGCTTTTGATGATGACAAGGTAATGATTGATGATGATGACTAGGAACAATACTTCCAAGATCCTTAAGGTAAGAAGAAAGAGTTGAAGGCGGTGAAGCTAATTGCCAATTTGGAAAAGAAGTTTGAAAAGAAGCTAAAAACTGAAGAAATGTCAGAGGTAGACAAGTTGTTCGAACAAGATGAGGAGGTCCCTAATAAGTTCAAGATACCTTCCTTCGCTAGGTACAATGGTATGGGAAATCTTCACTTGCATGTTAAGCAGTACATCACTGCCATGCAATCTGCTTGAGCTACTAAGGCTCAAACTCTAAGGTACTTCATGCTTTCATTGGACCCTATTGTCCATAATTGGTTAAACACCTTAGAGGATAGTACTCAAAAGAGCTGGAATTCATAATACAAGGCTTTCATTCAAAAATATGGGTACAATGTTAAGCTAGAAGTTACCTTAATAGAAGTTGAGTCCATTAGACAAATGCCAAATGAGAATTTAGTGGACTATGTGAAAAGGTAGAGGAATAAGGCTGCATTGCTCAGAAAGAGGCCTGATGAATATGATCAAATAAGGATGATTGTGAGAGGGGTGTTGCTTAGTCTTCATGAAAAGATGTCTCATACACTCATCCGGGACTTCAAAGATCTTCTCCAAGCTGATCTGCAAATTGAAGAATGGAAAAGGGAGAAGAACCGATTTTCAGTAAGAAGGAATGAGAAAGGGAACTACCAGTTGGGCAATCAAAGCAGGCAAAAGGAAGTTAATGTTAATGTGACTGGTCAAGGAAATAAAAGATAGTTCTCAGAGTTGGGGAAACCTCTATCTTGTGTTTTCAACAAGCTACAAAAGGAGGGTTTATGACAACCATTGGCCCATCGACCTTTGCCAAATCCCTTACCCCCAAAATTTGATATTAAGGCTTTTTGTCAATTTCATCAGACTCAAGGACATGAGACCGATAGATGTACCCAATTGAAGCATGAGATCCAAGATCTAATCAACGGTGGTAAGCTACTTGAGCCGAACAAGCCCAATAAAAAGAACAATCCTTTGCCTAAATTTGGAAGAGTACCTCCATTGGCAACCTTCATGGTAGGAAGAGGTCTGGAGGAAGATTTTGTCTTATCCTCTTATCAAGATGGGAGTATTGAAGATGTGGAATAAGGAGAAATTTTATTCAACAAACTTCCCTTAGCTTGGAGTGTTGCTCTATTTATTTTTCTTTCTTTAATATTTAATTGGAACAATTATGTTTTTCAAATTTAAAGTTGTTTGAATAAATTATTTCATCAAATTTTTGTTGGTCTTTCTTCATTTTGGTGCTTAACCAATGATAAGTCTAGCTTGATAATTCATGAATTAGTATATCTATTCATTATAATTCGAATGACTTTACTAGGTGAGGGAATTATTCTATAGCATTAAGTTGTGTATGCTTACTTAGAGAAGGGTCCTACATAATGACCTTTGTCTAGGACCTAGCCAGTCTTAAAACATGCTTTGACAAACTTTCAAGGCGTAATTGAACTCTGCTTATTTAAGGGAGAGATGATCTAGGCATTGTTTAGTTAGCCGACAATTAGTATCCACCCAATTAACTAGCAATCCCTAGTTGTCCCTTTGAGCCTTCATAAGATTTCAAACTTCTCTTTATTGACTTATAAGTCCGATAACCTACCTTGAGCTATTGTGATACTTTTGACAAATCTTATGATCACTAAGGTGAAGAGGCAAGAAGATCAAAGAAAGGAATGCATAGTCAAGACCATAAGGATAGTTGAAGTTCACCTGATATTAGACCTAATATCTCCAATTTATTAAGATGATATTAGGACAACAAATGATTTATCACTCTACTCCACCCATCCATAAATAGAAGTATGGATTGGTGTAAGTGAGAATTGTTTTGGAGCTAGGACCCAACACCAAAATAAAAATAAAAAGAAAAATAATAATAATAATAATAATAATAAAATACTAATAATAAAATAAAAAGAGAAAGAAAAGAAAAAAAATAGAAAGAAAAATGAGTACTGAGTTTGTGCAAAAGCAAAAGGAAAAGATGAAGATCGTTTTAATCAATTCTATATTTCTTCTACGGAGATAGAAGGAAATTAGAGTATAGCAAAGATTGTCCCCAACTGCCTATGGCTCTAACAAAAAATCATAGTGTGAAGGTTTATCAATAGTGCCACATCAGCTCCGATCTCAAAATGGCTTTCATTTAACCCATGTCCCTTATTGACCCCATTTCAAGCCTATCAAAGATCTGTTGATCTCTCTTGATAGGTAGAGTCTATTAGTGGAGATAGTTTGAATAAGCATGCATATGAGATAGACAATATTCTAACTCAATGAGACCTTAGACCAAGTAATGTGTATGTCCCTATCTGAAGTGCAACAGTTCTTGCTTAAATAGAAATGATTCCTGAGTTTAGTATGGTAACTAGGGTTGTCATGTTATAGATATGTTAATTTGGAAAATCGAGTCTTGAGGTACAATGACACTGATTTGACAAAGTCAACATTTGATTTTTTTTAAAAAAAATTGTTTTCTTGCTGTAAAAAGCCTTTAAGTTAAGAGAAATATGTTGAACAGCCGAACCTCGAAGGACACATTGAGAAAAGTAAATGATTATTGGAAAGGTTATGAAGAAGCTACCAACTGACATGCTGAATCATAGTTTGAAATGGATGTATCCCTGACTCTGCTGCTTGGGCCTCATCACTCATGTTTTCAACATCTCTAAGACAAAAGCCATAAATGCAAAGCTTTATGTCATTCCAATGCAAGACCTGAACAGGCATCTGGAAGGAGTCAATGAGAACACTTTAGCTAATCACCTGGGTCTATGAGTCGATGGAACCACTATAAGTATTACTCATGCATATCATGATACATGAGCATATCACACTATATTTTTCTTTGTCAAAAGTAAACAACAATAGTCTATGAAGTAATTATGAAGCGGACATGAAATCAGGAGGCATGGAAGGCCCATTCCTTGAGAGAAAATTCATTCTTGTGCAAAGAACTAGACAACAAAAACATCAATCAAAGCTTGCATGAAAAAATCTTTGGTTTGAGCCTACACAGGAGGCAAAGTCTCTCTCTTCAATTTTTGAGTTTATGCATGTACCAAAAATTTGCAGACTCACTTTTAATATTTTTGCCACACAGGGGGCTAGGAGAATATATAAGGGGTCAGCTAAAAAATAGCTGAATTTTTTATAAAAAGTGCAAAAGAATGGAACATTAGAACTATCAAAAGAATGAAGATGCAAAAGACAAAAGATTAGTCCAGCTAGAAGAGCTGAAGCCAATATAGGACAAAAGTTCAAAAGGATGAAAATCCAATTGAAAGGGTGAAGACCCGATTTCCAAGGATGAAGATCCATTTTCAAGGGTGAAGACTCGATGCCAAGGATGAAGATCCACTTTCAAGGGTAATGACCCGATCTCCAAGGATGAAGATCCATTTTGAAGAGTGAAGACCCTGCCAAGGATGAAGATCCACTTTGAAGATTGAAGACCCGATGCGAAGGATGAAGATCCAATTTCAAAGGATGAAGACCCGAAGTCCAAAGGATGAAGATCCATTTTGAAGGGTGAAGATCCTGCCAAGGATGAAGATCCAGCTTAAAGGATGAAGATCTACTTTCAAGGGTCAGGACCCGATCTCCAAGGATGAAGATTTGTTTTCAAAGGTGAGGACCTGATGCCAAAGATGAAGATCCACTTTCAAGGGTGAAGACCTAATTTCTAAGGATGAAGATTCATTTTCAATGGTGAAGACCCGATGCCAAGGATGAAGATCCACTTTCAAGGGTGAAGGCCAATCTCCAAGGATGAAGATCCATTTTCAAGGGTGAAGACCTGATGCCAAGGATGAAGATCCAAGGTCCAAGGATGAAGATACATTTTAAGGGTGAAGACCCACAATCCATAAAAGAATGGAACAACCACAGCAACTAGAATTCTCAACTGATAAAAGGTAAATTAAATTCAGCCTCAGGTCTAAGTACCCGAACCAAATTCAGTCTTGGGTCTAAGTACCCAGTCTCGGGTCCAAGCACCCAAAACCCAATCTCGGGTCTAAGTATCCAAATTCAATTCAATCTTGGGTCTAACTATCCCATTCAATCTCGGGTCCAAGTACCCAGTTTCGGGTCCAAGTACCCAATTAAATCTCAGGTCCAAGTATCCAATTCAGTCTCGAGTCCAAGTACCCAAATCAAATTCAGTCTCGGGTCCAAGTACCTGAATCTTTTTTAGGTCTAAGTACCTAATTTAAAATTCAGTCTCAGATCCAAGCATCTAATCTCGGGTCCAAGTACCTAATCTCGAGTCCAAGTACCCAATCCCGGGTCTAAATACCCAAATCTTTTTCGGATCAATAACCCAAACCGTTTTCACCTCGGGTCGAGAACCATCCTCATCCAAAATCTGCTCAAAGTCGTATTGCTTTTCACTATCTTCAATTAAGTCTCAGATCGTTCAAGCAGGGGACAAATTGTAGTAATTTTTTACCAGGTCCAGTTCAAAGATTTTAAAGCAGTCCGAAATAATTTTTGTGATTTTTTTAATATTTATTATTTATTTTAATATTTCTTTAATAATATAATATTTATTTTATTTATTATTTATTATTTATAATATTTATTTTATTTATTTTTATTTATTATTAATTATTAATAATATAATTATATTTGTTTTTAATAAAAAAATAAAAATAAAAATAAAAATTGGATGGATCAGCGAGCGACGCGTGGCAGCATTGCCACGTGGCAAGCAGCAATTGGTTGCTGGCAGCAAATTCGCCGTAGATTGGCCCCATGGCGAATTAGCTAGCAGCAGCCAATTCGCTGCAGGCCCAAGCCTGCGATAAAGTACTGCCCCGGAGCAAGTCTCGCCCATAGCTCGCCCTAGCTCGTTCCTTGCCAGCGCAATGGCCAATAGATTCTTGCACCCCGCAGCAGTGACTGCCTAGCCCACATGCCAGCAAGCCCAGCGCCTCACAGCAGGTCTCGCCCGCAGCTCGCCCTAGCAGCCTCGCCAGCCTAGGCCCGCTCATAGTTTTTTTCGATGAAACCTTTTTAACTTCGAATTATTTTTTTATTTCCTTATCAGTTTTATTTTCCTTAAGCAATTAGTATTAGGTTTTATTTTTTTCTTATAAATAGGATGAAAAAAACACACAAAAAAGATGATTGAAGAATTGAAGGACTTTTGACTTTTTTTGGACTTGGAACTTTGGAATTTTATTGGGACAGAAACACAAAAAGAGAGGCAGAGACTTTTATTATCTTCGGACTTTTTAGCAATTAATTAAGATCTTTGGACTTTAGAACTTTGGTTGGCTACTGAAACTTAGGAGAATTCAGTATCCATTAAATAAACCTTAGCAAACTTAATAAACAAAAAAGAAACAGTAAGTTTAGACAAAGAAGATCAACAACACAAAAGACCCTACAAAGGCAGTGCACTCACTGTCTTAGACAAGCTCACCCAGAGTTCTCATTCAAACAATTTTGGTGGAGCCAACAAATGATGGTATGCTTTAAATTAAATAAATATTATATGTTTTGATTGTTTTAAATATTGGATGAATTCATTATTTATTTAATTAAAGTCACAGTTGGTTAATTTCTTTAAAATCAATTCATATATTATTTTACATGAAGTGCATATTTTTGTTATTGTTTTTCTAAATCATATAAACTAGAACTAGTAAATATATTGGCTCTTGGCTCAGGGTATTTATTTGTTTTCTATTGCATGGTTATTTAATAAATATGCTATACAAATTTACTTAAGGATTTCCATATAAAACTTAACAATAGCTTCATTAAGCTCTTAAAAATATTATCACAGTGACCTAATTCATTCAAAACCTTAAACTCCTACATTAATTTTTATAAATACCAAACCCTAATTTATTTCTCCCCAAAACCCTAAATGTTATTTAAGAAACCCTAAATTGAGATATAAACCTAAAATTGTATCTTTATTGCTTTATTCATGTTAGAAGCATGTTTATTATATATTTTGATTAATGGTTTATTTATATCTTTGATGAATAATTTATTTATGATGAATGGTTGGTCATTTTTATTAATTTGATTTGGTTTCAAAACATTGTCAAAGATATGTTTTCATGTTTTGGGTACCTCATGTTGTGAGCATCATGTAATTTAAGATATTTTAAGTTTTGAATTAATGTAAAGGATATGTTTCCACCAACTGGTGGGTATCCTATTTTATTTATTTCTTTTGGACTTTGGACGATGTAAGGACATGTTTTCATCCTCTGGTGGGTGTCCATTTATTTTTTTTTTTGAACATTGTTATGATTTTTAATAAAGTATTCGTTCATTCTTATGATTGCATATAGTATGGATAATATTGTATTAATTAAGAATTTTATAATATTAAGACCTGAAAAGGAGGCCGGTTTCAATGAACCGGGCATTGTGGCGGTGCTGGGCCATTTCTCACCTTCCTCACATATACCCAACTCTTTGAACCCATTAGGGGGTTCGGGATTCCTTAGGAATCAAGTCATCCAACCCTTTCTTTTTTCCGGCCCATCCGGGTGGCAACTCAATTTTCTCCAAGCTTAGGCTCGTATTCTCTAAGGCCCTGAGCCTATTAGTGCAGAAGTCGCAAGAACCATTCCACACGGGAATGGGAGTGAAAATCCTTGCTCACAGTGGTAACTCCACCGGGGATAAGAGAAGTTGATTCTATTGGACTTTATATTATTTTATTCTTTCTTATTATGATATTGTCCATTGCATCATTTAGTTTGCATTGTGTGCGTGAGTTAGGGCACCCGTGTTACTTGTGTTAGGAGAAGATCTTTCCACTTTCATGGTAGGAGGAGGATTGGAGGAAGATCTTGCCTTATCCTCTTTTCAAGTTGGGAATATTAAAGATGTGAAAGGAGAAGAAGCTTAACTCAACAAACTTCCCTTGGCTTGTTTGGTTTTTTGTTTTATTTTCTTTATTTGGTGTTTTATGGAACAATCATATTTTTCAAATTTAAAGTTGCTTGAATAATTATTTTCTTTAAATTTTTGTTGGTCTTTACTCATTTTGGTGCTCAACCAATGAGGAATCCAGCTTGATGTTCATAAATTAATGTATCTAGGCATCATGATTTGAATGACTTTACTAGATGAGGGAATTGTTCTATAATGACCTTTGTTTAGGTCCTAGTCAATCTTACAACATGCTTTGACAGACTTTCGAGGCTAAATTGAACTTTGCTTATTGAAGGGAGAGATGATCTAGGCATTGTTTGGTTAGCCAACAACTAGTATTCACCCAATTAAATAGCAATCCCTATTTGTCCCTTTGAGCCTTCATAAGATTTCAACTTTCTCTTTATTGACTTATAAGCTCGATAACCTACCATGAGCTATTGTGATACTTTTGACAAGTCTGATGATCACTAAAGGGAAGAGGCAAGAAGATCAAAAAAGAAAGGAATGCCTAGTGTGTAATATCCCAAAATGTGCCCTAGAAGTTTTAGTATAATTGTTGTTTTATTTGAATTAAAATGTATATGTTAATTTGGGAGAGAAAAGAAATTTAAAAGAAAGTGTATATGTTGTGTATATGGAAGTATATACAACATATATACAAGTCAAATGTGATGGTCAAGGGATGAAGATAATTATTTTGTTCTTTGTGAAATTACTAAATAGGGTAATAAGTAAAAGAGAAGTAAAATAAATAGGTGAGGGTATTTAAGTAATTTCTTATTTTGGAATACTTGGTGGAGGTTTAAAGAGATGAGATATTTGACTTTTCTTCATTTCTTCATCTTTCCTTCTCCATTGTTGGTCGGCCATCCTAGACAAGAGAGAGAGCAAGAGTGAGTTGGTGTTTAAAGATCAAATTGAAGGAGATTTCAAATAAACAAGTTGGAATTTCAAGAAAATTTCATTGTTTTGGTAAGTTCTCTCTTGATTGCTCTTGTTGTTTTTGAAGTTATTTTTGGAGTTTGATGAAGTGTTGTTGATAATATGGTTAGGATTGCTTGTGGTGTGTTTGTAAGTGTTGAAATGGAATTAAAGATAAGAAGTTAGGTTGGTGTTGGTGATGGAAGAGGAAGAGTGGTGTTTAGTGAAAATTTTTCTGTTTTACAATTAGTAAAGGCTGTGACTTTTATGATTTTTAATTAAATATAGAAAAATGTTATTGAAGTGAATTTTTGATATGTTGTGCCTCTATGAGTCTAGAATGACTGAAAAATACGTTGATTCGATTTTGGAATGGTTATGATTTTGGAAAGATTATTTTTACTAGACCTGTTCCAGCAGGTACCTTAACTGAGACAGCTATATTTCGGGATTTTTAATAAAATGTAGAAAAATCATATTCAATTGAATTTTGGATATGTTGTTTCTTAGTAAGTCTAGTATTTTAGAAAAATAATTTGGAATCACGTTGATTGAATTTAGTTTATGGAATTCACAAAGTTCAGAACTGCTGCCAGGATGCAGGGCAATTGGGGCAGTCTGGTTGGGTGAACTATTTGACCAAGATTTTGTGTTCAGTTTGATCTGAAATTTTAAAGTAATGATTTTAAGATGTAAAATTTAGTTCTGTAAAAATTTTAGAATTTTTAGTCAAGTAGATTATTTTATACAATTTTTCAAAATAAGGATAGAGTGGAGTCTAAAACCAGAATGTATTATTCATATGGTCATTTTGCTAATACTCCTTTTGGATTAGGTTGTGAAGAGGTTGAATTGCCCTAGCCTAAGTGTTGAGGATTCTTGGAAGAGTAAGTGTATAGATTGGTGTGAGTTGGTTTTAAGGTAAGTACAAATTACATTATTTCATACATTCATATTATGTTGAGATTTAACATACATTTGATTGTAAATATGTTAAGAAATTTAATGCATTATTAATGCATATTAATAATGTATGTTTGGTATGATGTGAATGTTGTGATGAGTATGTAAAATATGTGTTAATGCCATTGATTATATCCATTTGAATGATGAAATGAAATATGGAATATGAAATGTAAAAGATGTGATGATGAAATGAAATGTGAAAGATATGATATTATGAAGAATTGCCCTATTGTGATTTGAGATCATATGAGATATGAGGCCATAGTTGTTGGCTATGATAATGCAAATGAAATATATAATGGAGGCATGGTTGCCTAATTAATTATGAGAAATGAAATGAAAAGAAATTGATAATGAGATAAATGAAATGATTGTGTGCCTAATATGTTTATTCAATTTTCAGAGTTCTGGTTTTGGCGGCATGCCTATGAATCACTGGATAGGTGAAATGACCGGGTCGTAAGCCGATTCCAGTTGAAAAATGTGAAATGTGATGTTGTTGGGGTGAAATGACCGGGTCGTAAGCCGCAAAAATAAATTATTGAAACTAGATTGGGTGAAATGACTGGGTCGTAAACTCAAATCTAGTTGATTATCCATGGATAAATGTATTAATGATTATGATTATAGACCAAAACAGTAACTCTGAACTTTGAATAGCATATTAGATTATTTTTGGGCCCATGCTTGTGTTTGTTTAAATGTGACTATTGAATGGTTAAACAAATGAATAATGAGATGACTACTATACATACGTTATTGAAACCGGTAAAATTTGAAATATAATATTCTCTTGATTGTGTGACATTAGCATGGCATTAAAGCATCATAGCACTGTAATTTGTACCACTAAGTCATTGGCTTAGCGCAAATGTGATTCTTCGCGCAGGTGACAGGGAAGAACCAGAGAGTTCCTCTAGGCCGAGTCGAGTCTAGATTTTGAGGTGTTGATAGTGGGCTTAAAGATCAAAGACTGACTGCCAAAGAAATGTATAAATTTTATGGGTTGTAAAACTTGAGTTTGGATATATATGAATTTGTAAATATTGTTATTTTCCGCTGTATAGTGAACAAATATTTTATCTATTGTATTTCATAATAAACCTTTACTTTATGTTGTACTAGAAGTGTAAATCCTTTTTACAGGTTGTAGTTGAGGTTATAAGGGGGATTTATTGGGAGTGTACTGAGAATGATTTTGTTTGCATTGATTTGTGTAAAATATTTTTAAAAATCAGAAGAAAAAAAAAACCAGTTTTGTCGACACTTGGAACTCAATTTTTAGGCAAAACTATGGCAAAATTTCTGTAGAAATTGGAACTAAAAATTTGACTAAGTAAAATTGGTAGCAACATTAGGATAGTGTGGCGCCTCTACTCGGCTTACATATGTAGGTCGGGAAGGGGTGTTACATAGTGAATACCATAAGGATAAAAAAAGAGAGAAAAAAGAAGAAAGAAAAGAATGAAAAAAGAAAAAAAAAAGAAAGAAGAAGAAAAAGAAAATAAAATAAAACCCAAAATAGTTCAGAAAGCCAACCGAGTTCTCTTTTACCTAAAGCAGTAAAAAACTTCCATTTGGTTTATAAGGATAGTTTGACTTGAATTGGTCCAACCCAACCAAAGATTCAATCAAAATCAGAGAAAAAGGAGAAAGGTCATCCAATTCTTGAAAGTCCTGTACTTGACAGTCCTACAGGGAAGAAGGACAAAATGATAAAAATGCTTAAAGAGAAGAAAGAGTAAGAAAAAGAAAGAGAAAGAAAAGGGAAAAGAAGAAAAGAAATGAATATGGGTACCAAACGTTTTGCAAAGGCAAAAATTATCCCAATCAAGATCCAGATTAACGCCAAGAAGATTGAAAAACATTCAAAGCTCTATCTTTTCATGCTCCCAACTGCCTGAAGTTCAAACAAGAAATTTATAGTGTGAGGGTTTTCCTATAGTTTCAAAACGGCTCCAAATTACAAATGGCCTTTATTTAACCCCTGTCCCTTATAGACCCCGTTTCAACCCTATTAAAGACTTATTGATCTCTTTTTGTAGGAAGAGTTTATTAGTAAAGATAGTTCAGATAAGCATGTATATGAGATAGATAATATTCAAACACAATGAGACCTTTGGCTAAGTAATGTGTATGTGCCTATCTGAAGTGCAATAGTTCTTGCTCAAATAGAAATGATTCCCAAGTTTAGTATGGTAACTAGGGTTGTCATGTTATAGATATGTTAATTTGAAAAATTGAGTCCTGAGGTACAATGACACTAATTTGACAAAGTCAACATTTGATTTTAAAAAAATGTTTTCTTGTTGTAAAAACCTTTAAGTAAATGGAATTATGTTGAGCCGTCAAATCTCGAAGCACACATTGGGTAAAGGAAATGATTTTTGGCAAGGTTCTGAAGATGCTACCAATTAACGTGTTGAACCATAGTTTAAAATGGATGTATCCCTGACAATACTGGTTAGTCCTCAACACTCATGTTTTCAACATCTTGAAGATAAAAGCCATAATGCAAAGCCTTCTGTCATTCCCATGCAAGACTTGCATGAAAAAATCTTTGGTTTGAGCCTACACAGGGGGCAAAGTCTCTCTCTTCAATTTTTGAGTTTATGCATGTACAAAAAAATTGCAGACTCACTTTCAATATTTTTTTCACATAGGGGGCAAGGAGAAGATATAAGGGGCCAGCTAAAAAATGGCTGATTTTTTTGCAAAAAGTGTAAAAGAATGGAACATTAGAACTATCAAAAGAATGAAGATGCAAAAGACAAAAGATTAGTCTAGCTAGAAGAGCTGAAGCCAATATAGGACAAAAGTTCAAAAGGATGAAGATTCAATTTAAAGGGTGAAGACTCGAAGGCCAAAGGATGAAGATCCATTTTGAAGGGTGAAGACCCTGCCAAGGATGAAGATCCACTTTGAAGGGTGAAGACCCGATGCCAAGGATGAAGATCCAACTTTAATGGGTGAAGACCCAAAGTCCAAAGGATGAAGATCTGTTTTGAAGGGTTAAGACCCTGCCAAGGATGAAGATCCAGCTTAAAGGATGAAGATCCAATTTAGAGGTTGAAGACCCAATTTCCAAGGATGAAGATCCATTTACAATGGTGAAGACCTGATGCCAAGGATGAAAATCCACTTTTAAGGGTAAAGACCTGATCTCCAAGGATGAAGATCCCTTTTGAAGGGTGAAGATCCTGCCAAGAATGAAGATCCACTTTGAAGTGTGAAGACTCGATGCCAAGGATGAAGATCCAATTTCAAAGGATGAAGACCCAAAGTCCAAAGGATGAAGATCTGTTTTGAAGGGTGAAGACCCTGCCAATGATGAAGATCGAGCTTAAAGGATGAAGATCCACTTTCAAGTGTGAAGACCGGATCTCCAAGGATGAAGATCCATTTTCAAGGGTGAAGACCCGATACCAAGGATGAAGATCCACTTTCAAGGGTGAAGACCCAATTTTCAAGGATGAAGATCCATTTTCAAGGGTGAACACCCGATCTCCAAGGATGAAGATCCATTTTCAAGGGTTAAGACCCGATGCCAAGGATGAAGATCCAAGGTCCAAGGATGAAGATCCATTTTCAAGGGTGAAGACCCGATGCCAAGGATGAAGATCCAAGGTCCAAGGATGAAGATCCATTTTGAGGGTGAAGACCCACAATCCATTAAAGAATGGAACAGCCGAAGCAACCAAAATTCTCAACTGATAAAAGGTAAATCAAATTCAGTTTCGGGTTCAAGTACCAAAATCAAATTCAGTCTCGGGTCCAAGCACCCAAAATCCAGTCTTGGGTCCAAGTATCCAAATTCAATTCAATCTCGGGTCTAAGTACCCATTTATTATCGGGTCTAAGTACCCAATTCAATCTCGGGTCCAAGTACCCAAATCTTTTTTGGGTCCAAGTACCCAATTCAAAATTCAGTCTTGGGTCCAAGTACCCAAATCTTTTTCGAGTTCAAAACTCATTTCGGGTCCAGAACCCAAACCATTTTCAATATCGTGTCGAGAACCCACCCTCATCCAAAATTAACTCAATGTCATGTTGCTTTTCACTTTCTTCTACTGAAAGTCTCAGATCTTTCAAGCAGAGGGCAAACTGTAGACCCTGAATTTTTTACCAGGTCCAATCCAGAATTTTAAAATGGCCCGAAATAAATTTTGGCAGTATTTAGTATTTATTTTAATAATATAATATTTAATATTTAATATTGAAATTATAAATATTATTTTTTAATAAAAAATGTAATAATAAAAAATAAATCAAAATAAAAAATCAAATGGATCCGCAAGTGCCGTGCGTTAAGGAACTGTTGGCTGGCAGACAATTTGCCGCAGCCTGGGCCTGTGGTAAATTGGCTAGTAGCAGCCAATTCCCCGTAGGCCCAAGCCTATGGTGAAGTGTTGCCCAGTGAAATTGTGCCCAGCGCAATTGCCAGCAAATCCTCGTGCCCCGCAGCAGCGATTGCCCAGCTCTCGTGCCAGCAGCCCAGCGCAGTCTCGCAAGCAGCAATGACCAGCGCCAGTCTCACCCGGGCCCGCACAGTTTTTCGATGAAACCTTTTTAATCTCAGTTTTTAATTTTATTTTCCTAGACAGTTTTATTTTCTTAACCAATTAGTATTAGGTTTTTATTTTTTCTTATAAATAGCACGGTAAAAACATACAGAAAGGGGGGGACTTTTGATTTTTCTTCGGATGGGAGATTTTATTTGAACTGAAATTTTAGATGCAATAGCTATTAGAGTTTTGTTTTTTTCTTTTTTTGGGCAAAAACATAAAAACAAAAGAAGCAACATAGAGCAATGAAGCTTTAGCAATTTTTCATCAACAAAGGAGAGACAAAGGAGATCAACAACACACAAAAATTCACAAAGGCAGTGCACTCATTGACTTGGATAAGTTCACCCAAAATTTCACTCGATAAATTATGGAGGAACCAACAATGAAGGTATGTTCTGAAATAAATAAATATAATATACTTTGGTTGTTTTAAGTATTGAATATGTTCCTTCACCTAAATTAATTCACAAAAAATTATGTATTTAAAGTTTAAATACATCACAGTAGCTTCAGTGGCTTCATTTAAATTTTTGAAAAATTAACACAGTAGTCATTATTCCTCTTAAAATAATAGCTATAGTTTTTTCAATCAAAACCCTAGTTTTATTTTTCTAAACCCTAAAAACCCTTAACTCGGTTCAAGAAACTCTAATTTAAGATGTAAACCCAAATTTTATATATTTATTGCTTTATTTTAATTCGATGTATATTTATTATATGTTTTAATTAATGATTTATTTATATCTTTGATGAATAATTTGTTTATGATGTATGGTTAGTTATTTTATTAATTTGCTTTAGTTTCAAAACATTGTAAGAGGTATGTTTCCATGCCTTTGGGTACCTCATGTAATGAGCATCATGTACTTTAATTTATTTCAAGTTTTGGATCAATGTAAAGGATACATTTCCACCAATTGGTGGGTATCCTATTTTATTTATTTTCTTTTGGACATTGGACAATTGTAATGGCATGTTTCCATCCATGGATGAGTGTCTATTTGTTTGTTTTGTTTGGACATTGTTGTGATTTTTTTCAAGTATTTGTTTATTTTTATTATTGCATGTATTATAGATAATATCATTATATTTAAGAATTTTATAATATTAAGACCTAAAAAGGAGGCCGGTTCCAATGAGCCGGGCGTTGTGGGGGGTGCTGGTCCATCTCTCACCTTCCCCATAAGTACCCAACTTTTTGAACCCAATAGGGGGTTAGGAATTCCTTAGGAATCGAGTCAATCCACCCCTTTCTTTTTCCCGGCCCATCCGGGTGGTGACTCCATTTTTTTTTTTGGGTTTAAGCCCGTGTTCTCTAAGGCCCTGAGCCTAACAGTGCCGAAGTCGCAAGAACCATTCCACACGAGAGTGGGGGAGAAAATCTCCGCTCATAATTCTGTCTTGAATTGATCGAATCAGATTAGGGTTTAAGCCAAGATCACGGGCACTGGTGACAATCCTCCTTCTTTTTGGCCCATAATATCCAGTACTCGTGGATTGATGTTGCCGTTAGGAGAAACAAGCAAGAATTGACCAAGCAAGCAAAGACATAATATGTTTCCCTAATTTTTGGTGGGAGCTAAATGGGAAGTGCAAAAGTCAATTAAGGGACCAAGTAGAATTTTCTCACCTCTCATTAATTGCAAAAATTCGGTCTTTGAAAGTTGAAACAACATATGCATCTTTTGATGAGTTTTGGAAATTAGTATGGGTAATGCCATTGGTTGATTGCTTGGATATCCAAGGACGACCTCAATTTTTTCGATCATAGGACATATCTCAAAGTTATTTATCTTGAACATCCTAGTTTTCACATCCCAAAAGGAAGTCATGGCATGTAAAAATGATTGTCTAACTTTACTTTTTGAAAGCACTTTAAAGTATTGAGTTGAGACCATGATATTTGTTCCCAATGTGTAGCCTTCATCATCTTGAATAAATTCTTTATCTTTTTCAAATTAGCTTTTGTCATTATAGGGAATGTAACAATTGCAGTTGATTTGAGTTTACAAGGATGAGTTGGTAAAGTATTGCAATCAAAGAATGGGAGTTATTTCTGTGATAAAATTCATAAGATGAGAATTAAAGAGAAAAAGGTTCATGGACTTGTTGGGGTTAAGGAATTAAAATGAATTTAAATAGGAAAATTTCAGTAGCCGAAGTAGAAAAGGAAAAGAATTTGTGTGTATACCAAATCTTTTTGGTTTGTGTAAATTTGAAATAATAGTCCATGATGAATTTAGAATTGTAAATTCATCATGGACACTCTGTTATGTAAAAAAAAGGATAAAAAATTAAAAAGTCAAAGTTGCAGTAAAGTAAACACCATTATTATTGTTGTTGTTGTTGTTGTTGTTGTTGTTGTTGTTGTTATTGTTGTTGTTGTTGTTGTTATTGTTAATACAAGTTTTTTCACTTAGCACAATGGTGGATCACTGTGAAGAAGGAGGCGGACCATAATCAAATAAAGTACTGAAAAAGTCATCACCTAATGGAGGAGGAGGAATATCACTCACTCAAAGTCCACCTGAGGAGAAGCACCTGAGTCCTATTACCTTGAATGCTGGGTCTATAATATTCGCTGCCTAAAAAAAGGAGGAGGCACCTCATGGTCATCAGTTTGGGGCCCTCTAAAAGATGAAGCACCAGGATCCCTGATTCCTCGAAACCGAAAGTCTCAAAAGTTTTATTCCGACTGATGATACAATCCTTCAAAATGGGCTACCTGTTGGCGGCTGGCAACTAATTCTTCTTGCAGTTTCTTATTTTGCTTCTTAAGCATTCACTGTGAGTCAGAAAAGAAAAGGGTAAGAACATGTATAATCATGCATACATATAGCATAAATCATCATGGAACAAGATGATAGACCAGATAACTCAGATCGAATCCTTGCGAATAAGATGACACCTTCAGTTGAAAAGAAGGAGCAAATGGAGAAAATTGCCATTGAACTGGTGAAAATTGTCATTGAACTCGAACAATAGAGGAAGTTCCAGCCTCATGACCAAATGAACCAACAGCCTGCGATAATCATGAAAATAGTCATAACAAGTTAAGATGAAACAGTTGCAATGACAAAATGGTAAATGTTCACCTGAGAGGTACCAGCCCTGGGATAAGAGATATCTTCCCTCTCCTTCATATTCCTCTTCATCATTGTTTTCTTCATCCCTTCTTTCTTCCTCCTCAGAAACTCCTCGGGCACCAACAGGAGACACATCAAAGTTCAAGAGTCATGCTCGAATAAACTAGACGTATGACACACCCAGCGGACAAAGGTAAGTTTCAACATTGTAGCCATTCTGAGCTAGCTACCATGAATTCTCTGATATTGATCTAATATTCAAAGTATTCGCCAGACAGTTCATCATAACCCTCTATAACTTGGGACCAAGGAATCAGTCATACACCGTCTCCCCAAGAAACTAGCCACTAGACACATGACCAGCAATGACTCGGTGAGAGTGCTGGCAAGGTAGTGCAACATTCATGAGAGGAGTCCAATTCGCCTGCTCCTCAGCTTTCCACCATGCCAAGTCGACCTACAAGATTACAAATGTAACACCACTATACCCAATATACGTACACCACATATACCCATATATGTAATATACGTATACCGGATACAATAATGACACAATTCATTATCAACAAACCAATCTTTAAACTTTAACATTAAATCCACATTTTTACAATATGAGTAAAAATTAAAACATTTAACTTATATTATAGAAAGTAATAGATAAAACATCCTTTGTTAAAAAACATATATATAGATATATATCTTCATTGCCCAAAAGTTTATCTAAAACATTGGTTTAATAAGCAGCAGAATATTCAGTGAAATATACATATGTTTACATTAAAATCAATAAGTACAAACATATGAAATCTATACATGCTGGCAGTTCGTCTCTAATCTTGATGTCCAAAATCAACTCTTCACAAGGGATCACATGCCTAAACTCGACTCGGTCTAGCTGAACTCTCCGGCTCAACCAGATCTACCCTGTCACCTGTGCGATAAATCACAATCACGCTAAGCCAAAAGCTTAATGGTACAAACCTTGATAACAATATTATTCAAATGTAATGCCAATGTCAAACTTTCAAGAATTAGTAGCAATATACAAGGATATCATATTTCATAACATTAAATCTCATTACATTGTTCAATTATTCCATTATTCATAATTCACATTAAAGCAAAGACAAGCATGGGCCCAAAAGAATCTAATATGCCATTCAAATTCTAGAGTTACTATTTTGGTCCAATAATCACATTTATCTAGCCCGAAGGCGAATCACTATCACAATGAGCATTACCTCATATGTAACATCCCAACTAGGCTTCAAGTACTAGGCCCAACCCAGCTTCAAGGGGAGCACAGCATCACCCAACTAGGCTTGAAGGACCAAGCCTAACCCAGCTTCAAGGGATTGTTACTTTTAGGCATGCCACTAATAACAAAACTCTGAAAATTGAAAAACATACTAGGCACACAATTCTTTCATAATTTCATTCATATCCTTTCTTATTTTCTCATGATCATCATAAGCTCAAGGCCTCAAATATCCCATTTATATCAATATAGCCATCACCAATGGCTTTACATATCATCATCAGGGTATACATAACAAATTACATTATTCATATATTTTGAATCCTCAACATATATTTCAAATAATTCACATAATGCAAATCATAGCACCATTCTCATACACCAATAATATAATAGGTAACTTAACACATTTTCCAACTAAATGTGTTAAGTCCCAAAGTTATGCAAATGTATGCAATCATGTAAGGTTTGTACTTACCTCTAAGAGCAACAAACACCAATTCCAATCTCCTCTTCCAAGATATCTCTCAATCCTTGGATTGGGTAACTCAATTCTCTTCAAAACCTAATCCAAATGTGATTATACATACTCACTTAGTGATACATATAAGAAAATAAGGAATAAGAACTATCTAGGGCAAACTCTACACATGGCATGCTCAACAACAAGGGCGTGTCCCTGATCGTGCTCTAAACCCACAACACATAAGCTTTGACATGCTCAGTGACATAGGCGTATCACTACACATGTCAATCCTCCAACAACACAGTAGCTATGACATGCTCAGTAACATGGGCGTGTCACTGGATGTGTCAATCCTCTAACAACACAGTAGCTATGACACGCTCAATGATATGGGCATGTCACTAAACGTGTTAATACTAATACTACATAGAAGCTGTGACACACTCAGTGACATGGGCGTGTAACTGATCGTGTCACCCACACTAAAAATAGAACCACAACCATATTTCATAACTCAAAGTCACACCACCCACAACTCTTGTTTTCTTCACCAAACTTAACCCTTTCTCTTCAATCCAATCCCAAAATCAAAGCTAACTAAACAAAACAACCTCAAACATACTAAATCAACCATACACACAACTACACCAACCATCCACGAAACTCATAAACACAAACTCAAAAGAAATCAAAGAAACAAGTTGGGAACTTACCAAATATGAAGAAAATCCTTAAAACTCCAACTTGATCTCTTGAAATCCTTCAATTGCTTGAGTTAGGAATCAACAAAACCTCTCTTTCCTTTTGCTAATGGTGATGGCCAGCCTCTTGGAGAAGCAAGAAGAAGATGATGAAAAGTCAAACCACTCATTACTCACAAACCTCTTAAACCACACAAAAACTCTCTTTTAATCTCCATCAAGTAATTAAATTATTATAATATAAACAAAAATCATCTTCCACTATCAATATTTAATATATATATATATATAATTCAAATATCTTTTGACCTTATTATTAAAATGTTGACTTGTATATGTTGTATATATCTTCATATATACAACATATACACTCTTCCCTTTTCCTTTCTTTCCATTTAATCATATATACACTTTAAAATCATTTAATTTAATTTCAACAATTAGCATTTCCAAAATTTTAGGATATCATTTGGGATATTATAATTCTCCCCCTCTACAAATAAATTTCATCCTCAAAATTACATGTTCTCAAGTCTGGAGCAACTGGGGATACTAATATCTCATCACTTGCTCACTTTCCCAAGTTGCCTCTTCCTTAGCATGATTCTTCCAAAGAACCTTCACAAGTGGCACTTTCTTATTTCTGAACTCTTTCACTTCACGTGACAAAATAGCCACTAGTTCTTCTTTAAAAGTCATATCCGAACTCACCTCAATAGATTCTATAGATAGAATGTGAGATGGGTCTGATCTGTACCTCCGTAGCATAGAGACATGGAAGACATTATGAATTCAATCTAATTCAGGCGGCAAAGCGAGATGATAGGCAACTGGTCCAACTCTATCTAGTACCTCATAAGGTCCAATGAAATGAGGACTCAACTTCCCTTTGTGGCCAAATCTCAAATTTTCTTCCAAGGAGACACTTTTAAAAATACTTTTTCTCCAACACTAAACTCTATGTCTCTCATCCTCAAATCTGAATATGATTTCTTCTTATCTAAGGCTGCTTTCAAACAATCCCGAATTATCTTCACTTTCTCTTCCATTTCTTTAATCAAATCGGGACCAACCAACTTACCTTCTCCAACCTCATCCCAACATAGAGGCATCCTACATCTTCTACCATACAATGCCTCATAAGGTGCCATTTTAATACTGGACTGATGACTGTTGTTATAAGAAAATTCAATCAATGGCAAGAATTTGTCCCAACTCCCAGAGAAATCATTGATACAACTTCTCAACATATCCTCTAAAATCTGTATCACTCTCTCTGACTGCCCATCTGTCTGTGGATGGAAAGCAGTACTAAAATGCAACTGAGAACCCAAATCATCATGCAAACTTTTCCAAAATCTCAAAGTGAACCGGGGATCTTGATCAAATACCAAAGAAATTGGGACTCCATGCAACTTCACTATCTCACTGATATACAGCTCAACCAACTTCTCAAGAGAATAGTCCATCCGAACTGGAAGAAAATGAGCTATCTTCATCATTCGATCCACAATCACCCAGATGGCATCATGCTTCTTCTAAGTCAAAGGTAAACCAATCACAAAATCCATCGTTACTCGCTCCCATTTCCACTCAGGCACTGATAAAGGTTGGAGCAACCATGAAGGAACTTGGTGCTCGGCCTTCACTCTCTGATAAGTGAGACATTTGGATACAAACTCCGCTATGTCCCTCTTCATACCTGACCACCAATAATATTGCTTCAAATCATGATACATCTTGGTACTCCCAGGGTGCATAGCAAAAGCCGACTGATGTGTTTTCTCCAAAATAATTTTTTTCAGTCATGCATCATCAGGAACACACAATCTATCTTTGTACCAAAGACTGCCATCATTCCTCACATGGAAATCTTGGCTCTCCCCCTTTTGGCAATCTGATACAACTTTCTGAATTTTTTCATCTGCCAACTGAGCCTCTCTAATATGATCCAACAACATCGGTCTCAATTGCAACTGAGCCAACAAAGCACCATCATCACAAGGCTCAAAACCAGCATGCAACGCTCTCAACTCAACAAGCAATGAGAGCGAATGAGCAGTCAAACCTGCCAAAGACTTCTGACTCAAGGCATCAGCAACAACATTTGTCTTACCAGGATGATAATCAATCAAACAGTCATAGTCTTTAATCAACTCCAACCATCGTCTCTGTAAAAGATTTAGCTCTCTTTGAACATCCAAATATTTCAAACTCTTGTGATATGTATAGATGAAAGACTTCTCCCTATACAAGTAATGTCGCCAAATCTTCAAAGAAAAAATTATGGCTGCCAACTCCAAATCATGCGTCGGATAATTCAACTCATGTGGCTTCAATTGCCGTGAAGCATAAGCTATGACTCTACCCTCCTGCATCAAAACACAACCTAAACCACTATGTGAAGCATCACTATAAATCACATATGGTTTATCTTCCACAGGCAAAGTAAGAACAGGAGCTTATGTCAACATCTTTTCTTTCAGCTGCTCAAAGCTTGCTTGACACCGATCTGTCCACACAAATCTAACTCCCTTCCGAAGTAATCTGGTGAGTGGAGTAGCTATCAAAGAAAAACCTTTCATAAACCATCGATAATAACCTACCAAACCCAGAAAACTTCTAACCTTAGTAACTGTCTTCGGTGGACTCCAATTCAAAATGGCCTCAACTTTACTCGAATAAACTCTTATACCCTCAGCTGAAACCACATGACCGAGAAAAGTTACTTGATCAAGCCAAAACTCACATTTAGATAGCTTAGCATACAACTGCTTCTCTCTCAAGGTCTGCAATAAAATTCTCAAGTGCTTGTCATGATCCTCCTCATTATGCGAATACACCAAAATATCATCAATAAAAACCACCACAAACTGATCTAGATTGGGTCTAAAGACCCTATTCATCAAATCCACAAAAGCTGCAGGTGCATTCATCCATCCAAAAGGCATCATCAAGAACTCATAATGCCCATACTGTAGACCCTTAATTTTTGATCCAATCTGGTCCAATATATTTTAATTAGTCCAAAATAATTTTTGTGTTATCCAATATATTTTAATTAGTCCAAAATAATTTTTGTGTTATCTTAATTGAATAATATTTGTCTTAGTATTTAGTTTTTATAATTAATAAAAAATGAAAAATAATAATAATAAACAAATAAATAAAAATAACTTTTCGGCGACGAAAAAATTCATCGCCGAAAAGTTTGGAAGAAATGGCCTTGGGCCATTTTGCTCACAGGAGTTTCTTGCGGGTGAAGTGGCCTTTGGCCGCCCGCTCGCAAGTTTCCATAGCAATCCTTGCAGCAGCCCGCGGCAGTTTGTTTGCCAGCAAAATTTTTTCGCAGCAATTTATTTTTGCCAGCGAAATTTTTTGGTTGCAATTTTTTTCCGAAGCCAAATTCTATTTGGTTTTGGTTTTCTTTTCCTAATTAATGATAAATTCCTTAAACAATTAAGATTAATTATCGAAATTTTCTATAAATAGGACTAAAAAAATTTTCTATAAATAGGACTAAAAACAACACAGAAGGGCGAAGGAATCGATCGGAGAAAAACTTTGAAAGGAGATCGGATTTTAAAAATTCTTGTTGGCAGTGAAAACAATCGGACTTTTTGAGAGAAGAATAAGCAACCAAACAATCAATCCATCAAAGGTAGCCATCTTGCCTTTGTCCTTGTTCATCCAAGAAGCAATTTTTGGTGGAACCAACAAACGAAGGTTTGAATATCTAATCTCTTTTTTTTTCCTTATAGTACCTTCAATCATTAATTTGTTTCTTTTGATTCTAAAATCCTTAGAGCCCTAATTTACTTCTTCTAAACCTTAGAACCTTAAATTGTCTCCTCTATTTTTAAAAACCCTAAAATTACTTTTCTGTTCCTTCTAAAACCTAAAAACCCTAAAATTACTTTTCTGTTTCTTCAAAATCTTAAAACCCTAATCTACTTTCCAACTTTCCAAAACCTTAAATCATTTTATTAATTCCCAAAACCCTAATCTGCTTTCCAATTTTCCAAAACCTTAAAACCCTAAATTGATCCTTCTATTTCCAAAAACCCTAAAAAATAATTTATGTTTCCAAAAACCTTAAATCGTCTTACCTATTTCCAAAAAGACCATAAAACTCTAAACTATTTTCCTCTCACCTTTTTCCAAAATTCCCAAATGTTTTGTTACATATCCAAAACCTAAATTTACCTTACAGCTTCTAAAAAATCACATAAAGCTTTATAAAACTATAAATTGTTTTCTCAAATTTTAAAATCAAATATATTCTCTGAAACACTAAAAACCATAATTCAACTTTAAAACCAAGACAGTAATCCCAAACTAGCTAATCTAAACCCTAAATTTTCCTAAACCCTAATCCTTAAAACCTTATAAACCTAAATATTAAAATTAACACAGTAAGCCTAAAAACAGCAATCCAGTAGCTAATAATCATAAACCTAATGTTTTAATATTTTAAAATCCTAATTTCATAATGTTACCCATAAACCCTAATTTGGTTAATCAAAGAACCTTATCAATCTCTTTAATTATAAAACCTTAATCCATTTCAATTCCCTTAAAACTTACAGTAGCTTAAACCAATGAATTCCAAAACCTTAAATATTAATTAAAGAACTTTAAATGAACAGTAACCCTGAAGAAAGTTACTGACAGAGGCCTTGGGCATAAGCCTTGGACAAGATTGGTGCCAGAATTAGACTTGATACATAGGAGATGAAATTGACAGTCAGCATTCCCTACTTTTTAGGGTGATTTAAAGTTACAGATTTTAAGCAGATATTGAAGGATATATCTGATCTTGTATCTGATATATTGAAGGATTTAAAGCATTGGTAAAATTATGTTGGCATAGTCACTTTTCTTCTAGTGAACCTAAAGTTAAAAAAAAGTAACCCAAAAACTTGTTTTCCATTGAAGAAAGTTATGAAGAAAGGCTTGATAAGGAGAGCAACCAAGTTAAGCTTGTTGTGTTTATGGGACCCAAATTGAGAATGAGTTATATAATGAACTGAAAATGAAAGGGACATACTTGAGGTATGGTGAGAGAGTGATAATGAGTAAATATTGTTTATATTAGAGGCAAAATTTAGGCTCGTTGTTAGATGAATCTACTAATTTTGATGTGTTTTTGCAGATAAAATTGCTTAATAAAGGATAAAGAATTAATTGGAGGAAAGTTGATGACAAAGGCATTGAGCATAAGCCCTGGACAAGATTGGTGCCAGAATTAGACTTGATACATAGGAGATGAAATTGACAGTCAGCATTTCCTAATTTTTAGGGTGATTTAAAGTTACGGATTTTAAGCAGATATTGAAGGATATATCTGATCTTGTATCTCCTTATTAAATAGGAATTATTTAAGGATATTAATTATTGTTTTCTTATTATTTTTATTTTTACTTTTCCAAATTAGAGTTATAATAGGAATCTTTTAACCTTAAGAGTATTTAAACTAGAGGATTAAGCAACCCTTGCTAACAATTATTCATATTTTGGCAGATGAAAATTTTCCAATAGATAGAGGTTTTTATTTGTTCTACAATGAGTAGCTAATTTTCTAGTTGGTTGAAGAGTAATTGAAGTTCAATTCGCAAATTGTGAGATCTAAATGACTTAACTCGAAAATTGTGAGATCTAAATGACTTAACTCAAATTGTGAGATCTAAATGACTTATCTCAAATTGTGAGATCTAAATGACTTATCTCTTTTATTCTTTAATTTTCAATATTTATATACTCTCGGTAGCTTATTTAAATTATTATTTTGGTATTTGATCAATAGGACCTATTGTTCAACTAGTTAAATAATATAACACCATTCAAAATTCTTGAATCCATAATTATTCTTGATATTTTGATTATAATGGATTCAGGTATATCCTAAGGAAATATATAATCTAATTAAATAAATCACACAGTTGAATTTATTGGTTAGAATCAGGTTATATTTCTTAAAGATGTCAATAATTAGATTCTAAGGACATTCCTATAGGATAGATTGTTAAGAAGAATTAATTAGAGAATATTTCTTTATTAATTTATAATTAAAGAAGGATTGGTAGTTGCGAGCTTGTCTAATATTATAATTAATTTATTGAAAAATTAAGAAACCAATCTTTGAATCAATAATCAATTTAAGAATTGAACTAAAATTAGTGCTTCAACTAAATTCTCTCTCATTGATAATTTCAATTATTACTAATCATCTTTAATTTTGCCAATTTATAATTTAATTAATTTTTAGAATTGTTAGGATTTTAATTTTTAGTTGCTTTTCGAAAATCCCCCAATTTTAGCTTTTTGTTTAATTTATTTTCTTGGTCTTAAAAGAATTTTGACCTTATTTACCACTTTCACAAGTTAATTTGTTCAAGAATAGAAATTTATTTTTAGTGGTTTTGACACCTATCAGATAATTAAAAAAAATAAGCTGGAAACCTTAAAGATGTAGTAAAAGATGAAGATAGTTGTGGGATTATTAAACAACATAAAGAAACTTCAAATGAATTAGCGAGATTATAAATACGAATTGAAGAAGAAGTATGAAACTTTGAACATGGTGTAACATTAACATAGTTAGAGGTTAAAAGAAGGTAATAAAAAAATTATAGCAACTAAATTGGGTAGCTGAAGTAGGGAAATCCCTATGAACATGATCATAGACAAATTAGGATTTTGGGAACTAAAGTTTAACAAATATGTAACTTGATTGGAAAATTTATGAATTGGGGTAAATGTTAACTAGTTTGATATGCATATGATATAGATGTAATGGTTCATAATGAATGTAACTTGAAATATGAAAGAGTTAGAAAAAAAAAACTTATAAAGTGTTTGGACTATACCTAGATTGCAACTACAATAATAGACTGTGAACCTTACTATGTCCCAAGTCCCTTCTGTTTTAATTACCTAATTGACGCTATATAAGATCATGATTGTGACATCCCCTTCACGAACCAGATAGTGACTGTAACCACCATCGTGATCCTTATTGTGTCTTAGACCAGCCTTAGTTTAATTATGTAGCAAGCACAATTCTCATGTAGCGAACACAAAAAAGGGCAAAATAGAGTTAGCTAACATGTTTAGTATTCAAAAATTAGAATTTGAATTAGTTTAAGACTTATGCAAGTGTTAACATGTCCAATAGGTAAAGGAAAGTTTGGAGAGCCTTCCAAAGTGTAAGAGGTTGAGTGATAGCAAATAGTTAGAGCTTGAAGGTGATAGCAAACAGTTGTATATGTTTATAGCTTCTTTCTATATCTTATTGAAAGTTGTTGTTGCTCTTAAGATATGACTTAAATTGTGTCTTGTCATTATTGTTGTTTTCTTGTTGAGAACTTTATTCCTTCTTATGTTGTTGTATCCATGTTATTGAGAATCCATGAATGTTGCTGCCATTCTTGCTTATAATAACTTGAAATTCAACTAAAATGCTAAGAAAGGATGTGAGACCTATGTGCATATAGGAAGGATGAAAGGTATCGAAAGGGAAGATGTCCTCAGTAGATACAAGAAAGGGGGATAAGAGTAGAAGTTACTAACTCGAGGCCCCGATACAAGGGAAAAAAGAAAGATAGAAGAAAAGATAGAAGAAAAAAAGAAAGAAAAGATGAAAAAAAGAAGAAATAAAAGAATAGAAGGGAATAGAATGAAAAGAGAGAATAAAATAAAAGTTAATCTAAAACAACATTCCTCCATTTTAGTTTCTTGAGTTCTTGAAGTACTTCTCCTCCTTGTGGCTTTTATTCCATATGTGTTGCTTACTATGTATGTATATTAACTCACTAAGATGAAAGCTCCTATCTTAATTGCCTTGGTATGAGAACGTGCGTAAGATGTTACAGCTTCTTATTTTCTCCTTCTAGAAGCTAAGATAGAGTATGTCCAAGAGTGTAAGAGTTCTCATCTTAGAAGCTCCACAGGATGTTGTAGCTGCATGTATTAGTGTGTATAAAGGAGTTCAAGTATAAAACTATTATGATGATAATATGGGTGAGACGTGTAAAAAATATTATGTAAACTAAAGTAAAACTGTATTTTTAAGTTAAGTTAAAAATGCAATATAATGACTAGAATGGATGCATGTTAATACAAGAAAGTTAAGTAATTGGGAAGGCTTGTACTGGGTTCTATGAGATATTTGGTGGCCTTAAATTGACGGGATAACTATGCATTTTGCCATTTTTAAGTTTTCATTTTCATTTTTACCAGGAGCAGTATTGTAATTTTGGCTATAGCTTGTTTTTTCCACTTTTACCAGATTTGTAGTTTCTTATATCGTATTTTTGAGTTTTTTTCAAATTCTCCTTTCTTTTTTTTATTTCCACTATTGTTTCTTTTTGTTACTTGTAATTTTTAGCATTTTTCTTCAGATTGGTAAGCGTTATTACAGTTTATTTTCAGTTTTTGAGTTCTATGCCTTTTGGTTATTTTTGTTGTAATTTTTTATGTTTATTGTTTTTTATTTGATTTTGTGTGTAGAAATTTAATTTCTTCAATTTTTTTGCTTTTTTTTTGTATGATTATGCCATTGATTTTTTTGTTTTCAGTTTTTATCATTTTAGGATATAGTTCAAACTCTTTGTACTTTGCAAATTATAAAAAAGGTTAAAGAAATCTAAACTAGAGAAGATAGATAAGAGAGTTTTGAAGAAGATAAACAGATAGTTAAATAAATCTAATGATGTGAATAAGAGAAGAGAGTTTTGAAGAAGATAAGCGTTATTGATCTGGATTTGATGAATCTGATGCTGGTAGAGCTTCAGATAAACGCGTGTATAATAAACTCACTTTCAACTTATTTTAAACTTGTCGTAAACTGAATATATGATTAATTATAATTATATATACTTGATATAATCTATTTATTGTATATAATGAATGCATAGTTATTTATCTTTAACTCTAATTTTTTTATATTGTTTTATTTGTTATAGAATTTTATTGATCTTAATTTTTATCTATTATGGCAAAATTGATATCTCTTATATTAAAAAATATGTATAGTAAACACATTTTAAACTTATTTTAAACTTACTTTAAACTTGTCATAAACTGAATATATGATTAATTATATTTATATATATTTGACATAATCTATTTATAATAAGAATACTTATCTGTAGCAGATTTTTCTGATTTAAAATTTAATTTGATCTTTAGTTTTTTATTTGAATCTCTCTATTTTGAAAAGGAAAGCTTTTATGTTGTTTTTTGCTATTTTTGTTCTTTTTTTTCTTGAACTAGTATAGCTGTAGTGGGTTGGGCTTTTTTGTATTTATATAAAGAGACCTAAAATTTTCTGATAAAATTATAATTTTTTAAAAAAGTTGGTATAAGTATAGCATGTTGATGTTTTTTTTATAAAATTGTAAAGATTCCGAAATTGACTTGGACACTAAGATTGTTGCCTCCAAAGGTTGGGATATGATGATTCGGCCTATTAATACATTGGACTTGCTGGAAATGGTTCTTAAGAAACAATGGGCTTGCTAATCCTGTAGTATTCTTCTTAGTCTTTTTGCTCCTATCTTGGTTCCATTCTTTTTTTAGACTTTTGACAAAAATAGAAAAAAAAAATTGAAAATAATTTTAAATATATCATATTTATAAAATATTTATCAAAATATCAAAATTTATAAAATATTTACTAAAATACTATATTTTTATTAGTTTATAGAGAGTCTACAATGAATTTATAATTAGTTTACAATGAATTTATAATGAGTTTATAAATTTCACACAGTTTATAATGAATTTATTACGAGTTTATAATAAAATAACTAAAATATCTCTTGTAAAAAAAATAAAAAAATTTAAAAATATGATGAAGGATATCATTTTTTTTTTAATCTATGCACTCACCTTTTGTGGGTAAAATAAATATATTTTTTAAATTAAAAAGGAAAAAAGATAGAAAGAAATAAAAATAAAAATGAAAGAGGAAAATGATTTTTTTATGTGAAAACTATGGTGTACAAAGAGAAAAAAAAAATATTAAACTATAGGGAGAAGAATATAATTATTTTGGTTCAGTTATGAATTAAATATTATTTTCAATTCTCAACCAATTTCTTTAATTTATGCATAACTAAAATTGTAAATTATAACAAAATTGATAAAAAAAAATTAAAAGTTTTATAAAAAAAATTAAAACAAATGCTAAAAATTTTATATTTTTCAAGTAATTAGATCTCTTATTCAACAATTATTTGTAGGCGTTAAAATATAAGAAGATTAGTTACTCTTACATCTCAAATCGATAGTCCACTTTGCATTTGTACACATATAAGAAGATTTGTTACTCTTAAATAAAATTTCTAAGATCGATGCCCTTACTCTTTAACAAAAACATACTAATTTTATATACTTTTTCAGCGCGTATATACATATATTACCAAGTAAGTTGTATGCATTAGATTAATTCCCAATCATGTTTGAAATGTTCAAATCATTATTCCTACAAACAAGATGCTATCTCCAAACATAGATAGCAAGTGTGAGAAAAAAAAAAAAAAACTTAATTCAAAACTATCAGATTCATTGTATGTCATTCTTCCTCTATTTTTTACTTGTTTGTTTTAATCTTCAGAAATTATATACTTATTGGAATGGAAAATTGTGGAAGAATTATTAGAAGAATGATTATTTTCTTGTTTATTATCATTCTCTGCCTTCAAATTTTCTCAGCAATTGGAGATGAAGGACAAGAAATCATGGAAGAAAAGCCACCTTTTTTTAAGATAGTTAGAGATACACTTTCCAAAGTGAAGAAATCTCATTTAAGTTCTTGGGAAAAAATTAGAATCATTATCCATTACATTCAATTGAAGTTTTTTCCTCCCAATTTAGAGTAAGTCTTCACGTTCCAAAATAGATCTTCTTTTCTTCACACTTTTTTTTTTTTTTTGAATTTATTGATCTTTAAAAATATAAGATACAATTAAAAGAAAAAATCAATGAACAGAGCTATTTATTACTATGGTCAGTTTTAAAGATGCAGATGCAGAAGCAAAGAAAAGAAGTGGAGAAGGTGGAGCAAGAGAAAGGGTGAAGGAAGCAGCAGAGAAAAGTTTTGAACAGAGCAAAACAACAGCTGAAGAATCTGCTAAATCTGCTGCCAACACAGTGGCAAATGCAATGCATAAGGTGAAAGATAAACTATCCCATGATGATGACACTGAAGACCTTCATACTCATCAAGAGCTTTAATATAAACCATTTTTTTTATTGGAAAAGAAACTTATTACAATTAATTGTTTTGTTTTAAAGATTAAAATTTATAGAGATATCTTAGCTGTAAAGATTAAAATATTTATCAGAAGGTCCCTCCTAATTTTATTAGAGTAAATTGGATTAGAGGACACTCATATCTCACTGTGTCTTATTTCAAGCCATTAGGATAATAAGGTCAAATCATAAGCTTCTCAGAATATATATAAGAAATGAACTCTAATTTAGACTGAAATAACATATATTTTTAAACATAATTTTTAATCTAATCAACAAATTTATTCAGTTATATAAAAAATAAAGTTAGTATCTTTAAACTTAAAATCCATATCCATCTCCATTATCATTCCAATTAAGGCATAAGTTAAGCACATTGAATCTTCCAGTATTAAGTTAAATTACAGCGTTATCCTCACCATCCTTTGAGCATTCATCAGCTCTTAAACGCTTTAAAAAAATGTAATAAAGGAGCGAAAGGCAGAGCATATATGGATGAAACAAATAAAGGCTTCATCACCTAAAAAATTATAATTATGTCAAGATAAAATTTATTTTATCTCAATTTTTTTTTGTGGGTTTGATATTGAGTTTACACCTCAGCAGCCATTAGCCCATAATAATTAAAGATTATGCTACAATAAGCTATTTCTGTAGTTCAGGCAAATAGATAGTAAATTGGAATTTGCTCCAGTCAACAAAAGTGGTTAGTTGTTAATTCATTTCCTTATTTCATCAATACGAAAAGAGGATTCCAATCCAAGAAAACCAATAAGAGCTACTTTGGCAAATAACTTCCTAGTGATTCTCTCTCTTTCAAAGAACAAGTAAACCTTAAACATCAACAGAGGTCTAGACGCTACACTATTGATACACATGTGCTTGAGACATATATGCCTTGAATTGCGTCTTGCCATTGTTGTTGTGTTCTTGTTGAGAACTCTATTGCTCTTATGTTGTTGTATCCATCTTATTGAGAATACATGAATATTGCTTTCATTCTTGCTTACAACTATATAAGTCAACTAAAACACTAAGAGATGTGAGAACTATGTGCGTGTAGGAAGGATAAAAGGTATCAAAAGAGAAGAAGTTACAGTTCGAGTATATATGAGAAAAGGGAATAAGAGTAGAAGTTACTAACTTGAGATCTTGATACGAAGGAAAAAGAAAGAAATAAGAAAAGAAAGAAAAGAAGAAAAAAAAGAATAAAAGGGAAGAGAAGAGAAGAGAAGAGAAGGAAAAAAAAAAGAGAAAGAAATAAAATAAAAGATAAAGTAAAACAACATTCCTCCATTTTAGTTTCTTGAGTTCTTGAAGTAATTCTCCTCCTAGTTGCTTCTATTCCATATTGCTATATACATATATATATAGCAATATATATATATACATATATGTCGTATATTTTATGTATGTATGTTTGTATGTATATATATATATGTATGTATGTATGTATATACACACACTCACTAAGATGAAAGCTCCTATCTTCGCTATTTTGGTGCAGGAACGTGCATAAGATGTTACAGCTTCTAATTTTCTCTTTCGGGAAGCTGAGATAGAGTATGTCCAAGAGTAGAAGAGTTCTCATCCTAGAAGCTCTATAGAAATGTGGTAGTTGTATATATTAGTGTGTATAAAGGAGTTTTAAGTATAAAAATATTAGGATGAATATGCGGGTGAGACGTGTAAAAAATGTTATGTAAACGAAAGTAAAACTATATGTTTTTAAGTTGTTAAGTTGAAAATACTATATAATAATTAGAACAGATACAGGTTAATCCAATTGGAAACACTTATATTGGATTTTACAAAGTACGTGACAGCCTTAAATCATCTGGATGCTAAGACTATCACACTTTTAGAGATTGGGGTATGACAGCTTGGTATGTTAATGTGAATGATACATTGAGATGCATTGAACTTGTAGGAAATGGTTCTTGGGAGACAATGGGCTTGCTTATCTTGCAGTCTTCATTTTAGATTTTTTGTTCCTCTCTTTAGCCCGTTCCCTTAGTTTTGATTCGAAACCACTTATTTTTAGTTCTCATTAGTTAAAATTGTTTTTTTTTTTTGAAGCAAGTTAAAATTGTTTTAAAATAAATTAAATTTGCCAAAATTGAATAAAAATAATAATATATTAATAATTAAAATAAGTTAATATTTTTCTTTTTTTGTTTAATCTATGCACCAACCTTTTGTGAGTAAATTATATATTTTTTAATTAGAAAGGAAAAAAGAGAAAAAGAAATAAAAATAAGAAAAGAGGAAAATTAGTTACTCTTATACATGCCATTGCCCTTTAACAACAAAATATTAGATTTATATACTTTTTACAGTGTATAAATGGAAATATATTATCTATTTGAAGCAAAGTAAAATAAACAAATAAATTATTTATTCGTTATTAGTGATACTTGAACTCCAACTTAACCTTACCAAGTTGTATTGTACATAGAGCTGAACACGGAGATTTTTGAATCGATCCGAATATCTGAATCAAAAATATCTAGAACAAAAAAAAAAATTGACTTTTGACTTTCTCCAAATTAAATTATACCGATTAAATTATATAATTTTCTAATTTTCTAATTAAATTATAAATTAAATGGAGTGGTTCTAGAGATTAAGATATTACTGAACACTGTACCAACCCAAACTGTACCGAACTGAATAATCGAAATAAGAATCGATTTATTACTACTAATATAAAATTATATTTTATTATATTGATGTATTACTTAGTATTTAATATTATAGATAATTAAATTATAGTAATTTTCTAATTTAACTTAAAAATTAAACTAAATATAAATATAATTAATAGTTATATTTTTTTTAAATTTGTCAACTAATCAATATTGATTTTCATATTTTATAATATTATTAAATTAACAAAATATAAATTAAATATTATAATCAATATTATTTTATATATTGTGCTAAGAGCTAATATAGAAATATAAAACTTAATGTAAGTTGTGTTATTGTTAAATTATTTTTTTGGAATGAATTTAATTAGAATCAAAATTATTTACTGAATTCGATTGGTTTAGATGAAAGTTAATTTATCTTTTTTTATTATTTTTTATTTAAATTAGAGTTTATTTTGATTGTTTTGAAAATACTTTATCCAATCATCATACTTTTTTTTGTTAAATTACATGGAGTGAAGTAAAAAAAATCAGTTGAAATTTGGCAAATTTTGACTTATCTATTTTATTTTTTTATGCATTTAAGTTATTTTATTTAAAATTTATAGTAAATTAATGTTGGATATTGGTATTTTGATTTTGGATATCGAATATTGGCATTTTGATTATGAATATTGGCTATTAGTATTTTGTTTATGGATATTGGTATTTTGATTTTATTTTGTTTTATTATGGATATTGAATATTAGATATTTGTAATAATTTTATTATGTATGCTTTAGACTATTTTATTATGTAATAATTTTAATTTAATATTAAAAAGTTTAAATAATAGAGTTAAATCTTTGAATATTTGAAACTCTAAAACTTCAAAAAACTGAGCAATACAATGCGAAGATTTTTTTAGTTTTGGAGCAATTCCTGAGATTATATTTTAGAAATCTCTTATATTTAATTTGGTTTTGAATATTTCACAATCTACGAATTGCTCTGAACCATATTCACCCCTCGTTATATGTATTAGATTAATTCCCAATCAAGTTGGAAATATCAAAATCAATATTCCTACAAACAACATGTTAATCTCCATACATAGGTACCAAAGTGTGAGAAAACTTAATTCAAAACTATTAGACTCATTGTATGTCCAAGTTCTTCAATTATTTATTTTTCTTGTTTGTTTTAATCCTCAGAAATTGTATACACAGTGGAATGGAAAATTGTGGAAGAATTATTACAAGAAGGTTTATTTTCTTTTTGATGATCATTCTCTGCCTTCAAATTTTCTCAATAATTGGAGATGGAGAACAAGAAATCATGGAATAAAAGCCACCTTTTGCTAAGACAGTTAAAGTTACACTTTGCAAAATGAAGAAATCTCATTTAAGTTCTTGGGAAAAAATTAAAATCATTATCCATGACATTCAATTGATCTTTTTTTTTTTACTCCCAATTTAGAGTAAACTTTCAAGTTTCAAAATAAGTCTTCTTTTACTTTTTTTTTTTTTGTGACTTTACTGATCCTTAAAAATATAAGATACAATTAAGAGAAAAATCAATAAACAGAGATTTATGATTGTGGTCAGTTTTAGAAATGCAAATGCAGAAGCCGAAGCAAAGAAAATAAGTGGAGAAGATGGCACAAGAGAAAGGGTGAATGAGGCAGCAGAGAAAAATTTGAACATAGCAAAACAACAAGAATCTGCTAAATCCACTGCCACAGCAGTGGGAGAAGCAGTGCACAGGGTAAAAGACAAACTATCCCATGATGACACAGGAGCGTCTCACATTCATCAAAAGATTTAAACTTTTTTTTTAATTATTACAATAAACAATTATCATCTTTTATTCACTCTAATAAAGCATATAACATAATTATGATAATTAATTTACCACTAATATCTCAAATTTATATTAGATTTTTTTAAATTTAATAATATAATAAATCATTAAAGGATATTATAAATTAATAGACAAATATAGAGTTAAGTAGGGTGAATATAACATGAATATAGAATAAATTTAATTACAATATAAATTTTTGATGATTTTAAGCATTCTTAATTTTTTACTTATTTTTTTACATAATTTTATGTGACAAATTCATGCAAATTTGGATTGAGAAAAAGATAATATTAGTAAAAGAGTAAATATGACTCAAAGTCATGGAAATTTTGACTAAGAAAAAGGATATATTAGTAACAGGAAATAAATATGATTCAGAGAAAAAATCAAGGGCTAGTGAAGAGATATTAGGAAGCAGTGGAGGTATGCTACACATACATGCAGAAGCAGTGCACTAGATTCAGGGTTTTAACCCAATTTTTATGTGTGCGAACCTATTCCTCTCATTTGCTCTTTACTAGCCCAATGAAGTTTGTTTCAATATATATTAAAGAAAAAGATTGTAAATAATAAATGTGGTATAGTTTGTTTCATTATGAATATATATATATATATTTATGAATTTGCATTTTAGCACAAATATTTTTAGGAAATGAAAGTTGTGCTGCTTGAATAAATGATTAACAAAATGAACACTAATGACATATATAAATACAAAGACCATAAATATGGTGGGTTATAGGAAACACAAAGTTATGACTATAGAAAACAAGTGCCAATAGTTATTAATTTTAATAGGATAATTTAATATTTTGATTTAAATAACTATAGTTATTTTGGCTGACGGTTATCACTAAAAAATTTAACAAGCACATATATTTTTATTCATGAATGTATCTTCTCTTTGCTTATGTGAGTTTTTATTGTTTATTTTGATAATTTTCCTTTGATAATTGGACAACAGAAATGAAAAGGGAAAAACAACATATTATAGGAAGCAATTGACATATATATATATATATGGCTGGATTCAGAATTTAATTCCAACGAGGCAAACTTACATATATTATAAATGTTTCAATAAAATCATATATCTTATATCACTAAATATTTAAGAAATGTGTCCATAACTATATTAAATTAAAGTATACTAATTAAAATAAGAAAAAAAATGTAAATTATATTATTATTTTAAATTTATGAATTAACTAATAAAATAAAAAATTTACTATATATTGATTTTTGGAGCAATACTAAATTAACTAACAAAATGAAAAATTGAGAAAGAAGTATCATAAAGGCATAAAATTAATTAGGCATCAATCATCATAATTTTTTTACTTTTGTTTTCTTATTCCACTTCCAACATAAGCATAAAAGCCAATAATATAAAATTAAATAAAAATTCTAACTAATAATTTATAAGGCAAATCTAACTAAAAAAAGTAACAATAAAAAAATTAATACTAATCTTAATTAAAGGTCAACAAAAATAATAATTTATTAGCTAGCAAGATCTTTTAAAACAAATAGAGGCTTAGAGCTTTCACATTTTTACATATGTTGAAAAATGGAGGGTTTGCTTTTGACAAAGTTTGAGTTGCTTTTGGTAAAGTAGTAAATGTGAGAGAGGAAATGAAGAGAAAAACGTGGGATATATAGCGGCTCACACGAGATTTTATGGTAAAATATAATAAAATAAATAAATTATTTAACTAGATTTTTAATAATTATTTAGTAAAAATATTATAATGAACTAAAATTTTATTATTTGAACCAAAACCTATCTTATATTTCTTTAGCCCAATCTAATTTATATTTAACTTTGGACTCTATTTATAAAATATATATACTATTAATTAATATTAGTAATATTTTTTTTTAACAAAATGACATTTTTTTAACAAAGTGAATGGGGGCACTGGAACCGCGGTTGTATATATATATACATACATACATATATATATATATACATATATATACAGCATAAGTTTTTCAATAATATATTATGCTTATACTAATTGTGTTACGTACTCACTTCTCTCACTGCTTAAAGATAAAGATAAAGACAAGAGCTGCGAAAAGCTACTCACTTCTCTCTGAAGCTTGCGCTTGTAGACATAGTTTTAGGTCTAGGGCTGCCGGTCGGCCACAGCTCTAAATCCATGGTTTTTCTTGCATTTACTATTAGATCTACTAGGTTTTCTTTTACTTTGTGTTTTTCTGTGGGTTTATTCTAGATCTAGTCGTTGGCGGCTTGTTATTTTATTACTCATAATGGACTCTTGTATTTCAAAGGCTTACCCTTGGCGGCAGAGTATAAAATTAAGACCACTTCTGGTGGTTATTTTGTGAGCAGAAGAAAATCAGTTTTTCCCCCAAATTTTCAGAAATAACAGTTCAGTCCTTCCTCTAGAATATTCTAGGTTCTTGTTTCAAGATCTCGACCAATGTGCGGAGCTTTATACCTCCCATCTACAACTCACTGTCTATACCATATCCAAGTTTTCATCTCACCAGTCTCATGTTAGGCTTTGTTGGCCTTATATTCCCTCATTTCTTTGCAGTTGGTTTTCTGAGGTGGATTGGGAGTTGTGGTGTATGATAGTTAGTTGTTCTCGGGACTTTGCCTATTTCATATTTATAGGCCTTTTCATATATGTTTGGCCGATTTGTGGGATGGATTTTTCTCCTGTTAGGTTGAAACTTGTATTGTTTGAGGAAAATTTGATTTTCACTGTCTGGAGTCATGGTGATGCAAAGGCTACTGTAATGTTCTTTTAGTTTAATGACATTTTCCATTATTGATAAAAAAAAAAAAATCTATGACGTATTCTCCATAAATCATTTTCTAAAACCACCAACCACTGTTTACATCGGCCAAAATTCATTTTTATTTTTTCTGTAATATTGCCCGTATCTTTACCAACCACAATACGTAAAACCAACAAACGAATAAGATTGGCAATAAAAAGGTGTCCATCTGGAAAATGACTTGGGACAACATCGACAGTATTGACTTTACAAGAGATGGGATTAGCCTTCTTTCAATTGGTGAAAGAAAGTTTATGTAGATTTTTCATTCTTTTTTTTTGGTCTATATGGATTACAATACTCAGTTAACGTCAATAAATTTAGGTCATTCTCACTTGAATTTCAAGCCATTAGGATAATATACGATATCATAAGTTTCTCAAAGAATATAGGAAATGAACTTTAATTTAGACAGAAATAACAAATATTTTTAAACATAATGTTTAATCTAATCAACAAATTTTACTCAGTTATATAAAACGTAAACTTCGTATCTTTAAACTTAAAATCCATCTCCATTATCATTCCAATTTTAAGGCATAAGCTAAGCACAATGAATCTTCCAGTGTTAAGTTAAATTACAGTGTTATTCTCACCATCCTTTGAGCATTCATCAGCTCATAAACGCTTCAAAAGAATGCAATAAAGTTGAGGAAAGGTAGAGTATATATGAATGAAACAATAAAGGCTTCATCATCTAAAAATTTATAATTATGTCAAGATAAAATTAATTATATTTTGTGGGTTTGATATTGAATTTGCACCTCAGCAGCTATTAGTCCATAATAATTAAAGAATATGCTGCTATTAGCTATTTCTGTAGTTCAGGCAAACAAACATAAAATTCAGGGCATTTTGGTATAATAAACCCAAATGAGAAAAATTAGATTCCGTTCCAGTCAACAGAAGTTGTTAGTTGTGATTTCATTTGCTTATTTCATCAGTGGTTACATCAATACACAAAGAGAATTCCAATCTAAGGAAACCAATGAGAGCTTCTTTGGCAAATAACTTCCAAGAGAATCTCTCTCTTTCAAAGAACAAGTAAACCTTAAACATCAACAGAGAAGGTCCAGAATCAAATTATGATTCATTGGGAAAAAAATAGGAGGGCAATTAGCCAAGAATTCTGATGTTCAGGTACATGCATAAACAAAATCAAATGGATGAAAATCATCCATGTAATCCACTGCACCTCATTCTATGGTGCCTAACTCAACCACTAAAAGAGGTATTAGTGATCGGAATTGGAAAATATGGAAGAAACAATGAATGCAAAAAAGATCATTAAAAAGGCCACAAAATACAAAGCTACAAGCAAATCAGAATGCATAGAAGAACCAACATTTTTGGCAGGTTATCCAAGATGCCAATTCAAGCAATATAGTGAAAATTTTTTGATTCATAGCTTCGGGCTTCAACAATTTCTCAATTACATCACACTTAAAAACAAAACAAAGTTTCCAAACGAAATAGTTTTAACCCCAATGAACATTAAACAGCATCTTCCTTTCTCTGCCTCTTCGTTTTCAAGAAAAAAAACATAATAAACACGTCAAGGTGCAGCTCAAGTACATGGACAATATCTGAAAGCAAAAGTGAAGAAAACAAATACCTCAAAAGGGTCAATAAGAAAAAGCATTCTGTGATACCATCAACACTGAACTCAATGTAAAAATTGTCAACTTCAAAAGCTAGAGAAGAGAAAAACTGCACTAAGATTAATGAGAAGCAGAGAGTTTAAGACATTCACTCTGACATCTTCGCAGGCAGATATCATTCCAGTCTGGGACCTGGTGTTGGTTCACACAGACAGTCCGAGCACAGGCATCAGAGCATGCATCAAGCTCAGAGACGCCACATACAGTAATGCAAGTATCAGGAATTGGGTCTTTTGAGAAAGCTCCCACTTTTTTTAACATCCTCTTCGATGTGCATACCCTCTCACACACAAAAACATCATCAGAGCTCTTCTCCCTCCCTCTGATACTCTTAATTCTTTGCTCTTCAGCACGTTTCTTTTTCATAAATATAAGTGTTTGGCCAGCAATAACTGCTGGGACAGCAGCTCCTAACAAGGACCACCATACTTCCACCATCACCAAAACTGTAGTCAGTCACTCCTCTGTCCTTCGCTTTTCTTCACCCTCTAACAGAACAAAGGAAACCAAAATAGTCCTCTTCTACATTGGAACTGTTAGCAAATCAAAATTTCTCAGCTACATGAAATATTGTGCAATGCCTTCTAGGCATACGAATTCAGAGGAGTAATGAGAAGACAGCTTACATAGTGCTTGGATCAAATGAACCATGATTCATTAACATTTCCACATAAATTTCATTTTGTAAATGAATTCTCATGTTTGGGCATCCTAACTATTGGAATTCATTGAGAAAGTCAACTCAAGTCAAATTCATATCAAATTCGTTGACATACTAATTTAGAGTTCATATACAAATTTTATTAAGTTCAATACGATCTCATTCAATCGAAAGATGTCAATTAAATTAAAAAGAAAAATTTTACCGCGCTGTAATATGGCCTGCTATGATGTATGGTAGTGAGTGTTGGGCAGTAAAAGGACATCACATGAGTAAAATACATATTGCGGAAATGAGAATGATAAAATGGATGTGTGGTCATACTAGAATGGATAAAATCCGCAATGAGTGCATTAGAGAAAAAGTAGGGGTAGCACCTATTGAGGATAAGATAAGAGAGCATAGATTGAGGTGGTTTGGCCATGTGAAACGAAGACCTAGCGATACGTCAGTTAGAAAAACCGAACAAGTTAGAGTAGATATAACTAAGAGAGACAGAGGTAGGCCTAAACTGTCTTGGTCAAAGGTGGTCCAAAATGATCTTATGATATTACATTTATCAGAAGAGATAACCTTAAATCGTATTGAGTGGAAAAAAAAATCCATATAGCCGACCCCAATTGACTTGGAATTAAGGCTTTGTTGTTGTAATACGATCTCATTCAAGTATTACCAAGTCTATGGAATTGCATTAATGAGATAAAATTTTCAAATAAATTTTTATTTATAGTTTTATAAGAAGCATGAAATGCATGAGTTTACATAAGAATTTTATAAAAGTTTATAGAATTCATTTATATCAAATATGCTGTATAAGGTCTTAAATGACTGTGAAGACAGAATAATATGGTCGTTAACAAAGAACGAATGTTATTCTATCAAGAGTGCTTGGGATGTGCATAGAACTGAAGGATCTCCAGTGTCATGGTTCAAGCTAAATTGGGGACCTGGTTATATTCCCAAATTCAGTTTTAATAGCTGGTTGGCTATGAGGGGAAGGTTGGCTGTTAAAGCTAGATTATTTAAATGGAGTATTGCTGTGGATGAGAAATGTTGTTTTTGTAAAAGTGAGCCAGAAACCATTGATCATTTGTTTTTCAGCTGCAAATTCTCTTCTGATGTGTGGGGTCAAGTGTTAGCTAGGTGTGGGCTTAATCGCCAATGTCTACCATGGAGAAGAGAAGTTGGTTGGGTAGAAAGACCAAGGGTAAAAGCTTGTTAGCTAAAAGAGACTTACTTTTTTAGCTGCTGTTTATTGGATTTGGAGAGAAAGAAATCTCCTAGCTTTACAAAATGGAGTAGCTGACAAAAACAGGGTCCTCAGGCAGATTTCGTATGCTATTAAACTAAAATTCTCTCAGAGTAGAGAGGATCTGATTTCCAGATGGAATTTCTGGAATAGATAAATCTGTCTCATGGGATCTGGATAGACTGTAGGGGCTCCAAAATATGTGTTGATTGATTCTGGTTTGCTGGTTTTAGCTGCGTTTTGTTGTCCTGCATTTTGTTGCATCAGTTTGGTTGCTGAAGCCCATGCCTGGTGCTGCTGGTGTTCCTACAAAGGTTTGGCCTGCCTTGCTTTTCAATTTGTTTTTGTTGTGCCGATGTCAGATACTTTGTCCATTTTGTTTGTCTTGCTCTTTGCTCTTCTATTTGCTTTGGGAGCAATTTTTTGGTTTTGTAGGGGGGCTGATTGGTTTTGCTGGGATTTTTTGTGTTGTGGCCATTTTGTTCATTGGCTATATTCTTTGTACAGCATTCTTTTTGGTAATAAGAATTGAATTAATTACCAAAAAATATATATATATGCTCTAAATATCAGCAATAGCAGTACAACAACAACAACAAAAAAGATATTTAAAAATTTGCCATACTGATTTTTGAAAAAAAAATTACATTCAGGTCTGCTATAGATTGACGCAATGATTATATAAAAAATCTAGCTGAAATAACTTTAACAAGGTTACCTTGCGAAAATAAAATCAGAATAAGTGTTTATTGGTACAAACCAAAATTTAGTTAATGGATAATTCTGAAATTAAGCCTGGAAAAAACGAAAAAAAGAATAGCCATCAAAAACCTAATTACCCAATAATCTTTGTTATTTATACATCTAATTAAAAGAGAAAGAAAGGGGAAAAAATATAAGAAGAAGAAGAAGCAAGCAATGGATTAAACAAACAATTGGGGTTTTTCAAGTTTTCTTGAGGCGATAACAGGAGAGAGGGAGAGAAGATTGAGCATAGAAATGAAGAAGAAGAAGCTTCGTATAAAATTCGAAACCATGAAGGTCAAGAATTTAGGATTTGAATTCTCGAATTGAAGGGAAGAAAACAAAGAACCAACTCAAATTTTAATTGGATTTGATTTTGATTTTCCCAGAAATGTAAACAAAGAATGGTGTTCTTACCTGGCTGGGATTAGAAATACAAGCAGCGTGTCGTTGCCTTGCCCCCTCAACGCAACGATCTGGAGCTATCACTCTATAGTCGATGCGCTTCGTCTCTGTCCAGTTCCAAAAGGATGGAACATAATTGAATTTAATATCGGGATCTTTACAAAATAAAAATAAAAAAAAAACTAAAAAAAAAAATAAATTTATCACATTTTTTAAAATATTTTCAAATTTATCATAATTTATAATTTTTTATAAAAATATTAAATTTAAATAATTCATTATAAATTTATTTTAAATTTTTTATAAATTTATTATGAATTTATAAATTTATATAATTCATTACGAGCTTATTATAAATTTATTATTAATTTATTATAAAATGATTAAAATATTTATAATAAAAATGAAAAATTTTTATAAAATATGATAAATATTATAATTTTTTCTTTAATATTACATAGAATATGTTAATTAAAATTTATAAAAAATTTATAAATTTATTAAAATTTATAAGTTTATTATTGAAATAAATAGTAATTAAGTATAGTTTAATATTTGAAACAAATAGTTAAAAATATTTTTTTTGACATATTTAAAAAAAAACAATGGTTATAGTTAAAATAAAATCATAAATTATTAATATTTTTTGAGGGAAAAAAATTTTATTAATAAAACAAAGAAACTTGTATAACAAAATAGATGAAATATATAAATAAACACTTATATTTGTCAAAAATATCCTATTAGTCTTTTCTACTTTGTATTCGTCTTATAACACACATCTACGTACTTGAAGTAGTACTAAAATACCTTTAGCTTAATTATTTCTCATTTCACTGGTGGTCAATGTATTACATGCACCATGCACCCATTTTTTATCTGATTTTTTTCTAACTGTATATCACTAAGCTTATAATTGTCTAACGCCACTACACACAAGAGTGTTGTCAATAAGGTGGTCTTTTTACAATCCATTACTGCTAATTAGCTTTTGAAAATCTTGAGTGTTACATAGAACCAAGGTCACATTACACATATAAATATACAAGTTCTATTTCATCTAAATCAAAAAAAAAAAAAAGAAAAGAAAAGGAAAAGGAGTTTAACTTTTTAGTTAGTAATCCATTTACGTTTCAGAACTGGATTAGGATTAAGCAATAGTTTAGGGATTAGAATGATTGAATTGATTTCTTCAACTCTTCTAAATATCCATTCCATTGACAATTTGCAAAAGATTCCACCTTTTCATTGAATCACAAAAAACCCAAAGAGTAATAGTATATAATCGATCAAAAAATAGAACAAGAAGAAATAGTAGCAGAGAAGTAGTGAAACCCATCAAACAAACCTAAAAATCTAAAGAAAAAGCTTATCAAATCTCTTCAAAATCTCTCTCTCTTTCTCTCTCTCTCTCTCTCTCTCTCTCTCATTTCCCATTTCAACTTTCTCTCAAGACCCAACTCCTATCCTATCTTTGATCTTTTTCAATTTTTTTTTTTGTCATGATTATCAAATTCATGGAGCCATGAAGCTGAACACTAAGTTATTGATTTTTTATACTTTTTTTATAAATTTTTTTTGTGGGTTTTGTTTTAAATTGAAGAACCTAACTTTAAATTTTGAACTTTAGTTAAACAAATGGACGTTTAATGATTTGGTTGATTAAGTTTTTTGTGTTTATTGCTGATAGATTGGTGAGATCTAAACTTTGGGAATGGGAAAGTTAAGTGGATAAAAGAATTTTGATAATGCCAAGGCAAAGTCGAGTTGGCATTAAAGAATTGTTACCTGGAAAAATTAGAAAAAGCAGTGTTCTTTGGTTTGGTGGTCTTCTTCTATTTTTCAAAACTATCGATTTAAGAAAGCGATTTTAGTAGGGAAGAGGGGTAGATCCAGTACGCCTTTTAAGTATGTGTTTATAGAGACTCTTAAAGATGAGTGATTTTGTTGAGAAGAAGGGAACCAATTAATTAAAGTTAAGGGAAGAGAAAGGGAAAAAAAGCTTCTCGCGTATTTCTTACTCTTGCGTATTTTACACACATTCTCACCTTGTGTCGGTTCCATCGGAAAAAAAAAATTAACTTATTTCTTTATAATTCAGTTTTACTAAAAATATTTGAGGAATAACTGAACTACTTTTATAGCATCCTTTTTTTATTTTAACATATTATAAAGTGAAGCTATAATTATCTTTTACAGACTCCGTAATTACCTTTTTTTAATAAAATAATTTTATCTATTTTTTTATCTAAAATATTTTATTAACTGGTTGATAAAATTTAATAGATCCATCATTTTATTTTGCATGTATTATTTAGAAATAAACATGGTATTCTCAATTAAAGAGAATTATTTTATCAATATTTTTAGAATTATGATGCAATTAAATACTCTATTAGTAGTTTTCCATACCAACAAAAGATTTTGGGAATTATATGTTTTTAATTACAATTTTTTCATTATTTTATATTACAAAAATATAAATTTTCATTAGATTTTGATTAATAGTATTTTAAGTAAAACATAATTTTATATTTAAAAAATCCAACTTAAGATTAAATTACAACATTGTGAAATTCTTAAATCATTAAAAAATTTATATCTTTTATTGGTCATACTATATTGAAATTAAAACATCAAGATATATTTTAAGAGAAATTTTAAATAGTCTGTTTATATATTAATTTTTTCATTTATCAATAGACTTTTATATCAAGCATTTGATTGTCTGTTGGTTTAACGACGAAAAGGATGGGATGAACATAGCCCGAGCCTGAGCCAGAGGACCAGCCCAGTTTGTTTGAAAGTCTAGCCCCATTATTAATAAGTCGGCAACAAATGGGGAAACAATGGTAATACAGTAATAATAATAATAGTATTTTATCTATTCATCACTCTACCATTACGATTATAATTACATAAAATGACATCGCCAGTCCACCATCATTGCTCAAAAATCACACTTTGGCTACATATATATATATATATATATTAATAAAAGCTTAAAACTAAATAACGTTTATGATAAGTAATAAATAATATTAAGGCCCTACATATCAGGAAGAGGAAGAGGAGTGAGTAGAAGAAGCTTGAGTCCAAGCATTATTAGGCAGCATGAGATCGAGAGGCCTTTGGCTATAGTACACCATACAAGGACTTTCATGGTTGTGGACGCCATCATACGTTGTTACCACATATCTTGAGTCTTCTCTGTCTCTTTCTACTCTTTTCTTTACATTGCATCCTCCACTTGAACATTTATAATAATTCCTGTATTAAATATTTATATAAATATTTATTTAATTTTAAGTTTGCTTCTAAAATGCACTAATCTTTGCAAAATATGCATTCAAAAAAATATAAATCAAAATGATCTAATTTTTGCATTCAAAATGAAAAATAAGTAATTAGTATTTACTCGATTGATTAAGAAAAATCTAATTTTGATAGACACGAAATAGTTGAATCAAAATAAATTTTTACTCGATTGATTAAGAAAAATCTAATTTTGATAGACACGAAATATTTGAATCAAAATAAATTATAATTAATCCACTTATTTTTTCATTATTCTTTGAATCCTTCCTTTAAATATTCAGTGATTTTATATGTATGTATAAAAGACCACTGTGGTCCAAAAATAGGTGGGCAAGTTGGATGATAATAACAACCAAAATATGTAGCTAGTTTTGTTTAAAAAGGAAGTGGGGAAACAAAGTGGTGATTGATAACGGCTGCAGAACAATTATCTTAAAAAGTCTGAGGTCTACATGTTTATATACATTAAGAGAGAGTGTGTGTTTGGCAAATTAGTATATGTACTAATAATATTGCTTTTATGTAATTTCAACCATTAAATTCAGATAGAATGTTAGGATTTTATCATGTAATAATTTAATTATTAAATTTCTAAAGTATATATATATATATATATTTAAAAAAAAATCTTACAGTTACGTATAACTTAAAAATTTAATGATTGAATTCATACAATAAAATGTAATGATGTTTCAACAAATATGGAAGGATTTTGTATATATCAAAGAATATGAAAGGATTAAAAAACATAGCTTGCATTTAGAGTACTAAAATAATAAAACCCTAAAACATCTTCACAAGCTAATATAAACAAGTTATTGATTAATAAGCTCAAAGCAATCTACAAACCTTGGTCTAAAATTTCCAACAGTGTTTATAACAAGCAAAGGGAACGTTTATTTATGTTGTATAACTCATTTAGATTTCGATGTATCATAAATATGTTAATTTAAGTAATTTAATTACGTAAAAAACTAATTCATTACATATATGTATACTATCTTAATTTGGCTGTAAAATGACTAATATATATATCATTTAATTTGCCTAATAAAAGGAAATGGCAAATAGTATAAATTAATTAACAGAATGATTGATCTCATCTTATGATATTGAGAGACTGTTTAATTAAATGTAGAAATAGAAGCCGCCAATTTATATATGCGTATGTATATGTTTTGATGTGTGTTGAGAGATGCCTTTGGGGACCTTTTTTGTGTCTTTATAAATTACACACACACACACACACAGAGTTTTTGATGTGAGTGCTTCTTCTTTAGTCACCTTCAGCCACACCGATCCTCTCTCTTTCTCCACATTTATATGTTTTCACAGTAATCTCTCTCTCTCTCTCTCTCTCTCTCCAATATTTAGTTTAAAAACAATTGAAGAATTGAAATTGAATTATTTATTATTCACATAATAATATATATAATTAAGTTTATAACAATCGCTTTTACACTATTATTTATATATATTGAGGTCAGATAGATATGAAAGTATAAATATTGTCTATATCGAATGTATAATAGAGTATATGATTTATGGAGTGAAAAAAAAGAAGAAGAAGATTGATGAGGAGAATCTAAATCTTTAAATTAACTAGGAACAGATTTATTATCCTAATCCATTACTAATTAGAAAATATATGAGTTTAATTTAAAGTGGATGCTGAGATTCAAACCTCATTAATATTTAAACCTTTATCACTCCCAATACTTTGAAACTAAAAGAAAATTAATAATACAATATGGATGATTGTTTCTCCTTCAAAATTATTTTCAGGTCTTATATATAGTGATGGAAATTATATATGGAAAGGTCATATATATTCAACCAAAATAATAATAATCATAATAATAACCTAAAGATAGTGATTAATTCTTGTCTGTAAAAATTAATTAATCAAAACACCTAGAATTAATAGATTATTTCATGCTTTAAAATAAAACCAATAATAACCAAATTATAAATAATAATAATTACCTTGGATTGGGGCTATTTTTGACTGATTTCTTCCCATACTTCCTCCATTTAAATCCATCATCCATGATTTCTAATTCTGATATGGTTCTAAATGCAACTCTTTGTCCCACTTCACCATTATCTTTCTTCATTCCCCTTTTGGATTTACTACAAGTATATATGGACATAAGGAAAAAAAACACACAAATAATTAAAATGATATCATTTATAATTATAAAGATCAAGAAATTAATTAATTAGTTAAACTCAAAACCCAATTAATAATGAATTAAATAATTAAAATAAAATAACAAACTTAATTAATCATTACTTGATATTAATATTACGTGTTGATGTTGCACTACCAGCAGTATATAGTCCAGTTGAATTATCACTAGCAACATATTCTGATGATACCACACTTTGAGATGATGTTGTTGAATTTCCAGTAAACCCATCAAAACCTTGATGAAAATCATCATCATCGCCGTCAAGCATGATATAATCTGATAACTGAAACTCCACCGGAAACGGATCAATATTCCGATCAAGATGAGGATGATGGCGGTGAATATTGTTGAGGTTAGAATTTGCAGCTGGATAATCCATTGCCGCCACCAAGCTTGAGAAGTAGGACATTTAGTAGCAGAGAGAAGAAGCAATAATTTGTGAAATATTTGGTAGGTTTGGTTCCATTTTATATATAATAAATAAAACAAAACAAATTTGGATATAAAGGTAATTAAAGAAAATCTTGTAATAATAATTTATAATGGAAAAGCATTATCTTTCTCTTTTGCTGCTCCTTCGTATACACTTTCCAGGAGGGATGCACACAAGTTACCCTCACTGTGGTACCACGCGTCACTCTTCTATTGGCAATTTCTAATGACGTCATTATATTGACGTCATCTTGGCTAAATTGTAAATATATTTCTGATGTGGGCTCCACTTTTTTATTGTACAGTGTTGTGTGAACTTATGTATACTTGCAACAACATTAACATAATCTTTTTCTTTTGTTAACACTAAATTTTTAGTTTAATCATATAATTTTTAAATTTATAATATAAATTTATTGAGTAATATTAAATTATTAATATATTTATTTAATATAAAATATAAAAATATAAAAAATAAAATAATTAATATTTATTAATAAATAATAAATAAATATAAAAAATAAAATAATTAAAATAAAATTTTATAAAGCACAATGATTAAACACAATTTGTAAGATCTTATATATATATATTTTTGCTTTTTTATACTTTATTTTATTTTATTTTTTAATTATAATTTTGAAAGTATTGTTTTTGATAGGCGGAGGGAAGCCATTTGCGATGGTGATGCCTTGGTGGTGGTGGTGATCGTGGTGGGAGAAAAGTATTATGCGTTGCCACTCATAGGAAAATTAATGATCATGAAATTCTCTTTGCCAATTTGCTTGGGGAAACTAATTCATAGATCATATAAGTGGAATTCTTTTTATTGGTCATCTGGATATACCAAAATTGTAAATTAATCATATGTGTTTTTTTATTAGAAGAATTTTATTTAAGAATCTAAATTAAAAAATAATTAAATAAAAATATTTGTATGCAGAACAATCAAGATGGACGAGTCAAACTGAATTATCAATCATCAAAATTAATTCAGCATAATTTTGGATCACGAAAAGATTTTTTTTTCTAAATTTTTTAAAATATTTTTTCCATAAAAGAATATTTTTAGTTATATATAATTTTTTTATTGATCGTTCATATTTTTAGAATCAAGAAATTTTAATATTTAATTATTTAAAAATTTAATTTTGAAAGATCAAGTAAACTTTTGAAAAATTAATAAAAAAAATTAAAATTAATTTTATAAGAATAATATATCCTAACAAAACTCCTACTTATTTTGTTTGCTAAAAGAAATAAAAATAAAATTTTAAGGCTTATATTTCCTAATTACAATTATCCTTTTTTTTTTCCTGTTGTTATATATGCATTTGTCACTCTAATTTATTTCAAGATTTTGTTCATGTTTTCTTTGTATGTTTGAACAAGTGCTTCGACTTTTTATATTGATAATATTTATACGAAATTTATTTAATTTATAATTATTAACAGAAAAAATATATTTTTTCCATGAATAGTAAGTCTTATTAATAAATAATCTCTCATTAATAAATAATCTATCATAATAAATAATCGTCTTAATGGAATACTCAAAAAGAAAAATATATACATAAAACATTTTTTATTTTTCTATTAGCAATAATTAACTTGCTCCTAATTCTATTATTTATTGTAACATAAGGAACTCAAGCAAAAAATATAAAAATATTTATTTGTGGTTTGTCTCTGGAATTTTACGACAAATAAATTTTATTAGAATTTAAAATCTCATTTCTTTTTTTTATGACGAGGAATCCTGCCGAAATTTGATCACCTTTTTGAGGTAGAGTTCGACTATTAAGATAAATTTTAAGAGAGCTATCCCAACAATCTATTGTCAGAGCCTCTCATTTCAATACGAATTTATGAAAAGGATTCATATATTATACATCCAGTGTTTTAGCATTAGAGGTGTTATTATAAACCGTGATTTGAATTGGCGATCTCATTGACATACTCACATATTTTACCAATTATTTTATCGGTGGTGGGTTAAAATCTCATTTCTTGTATTAAAAATGAAAAAATTTACTAAAAAAATAAAAAATGATTAGATTGTATCTAGTTACAACCATGCATGAACTGCGTGTGAGTTTTCATTATATTTTTAATTTGTATTTTTAAATATTTTCTCATATGCAAATTATCATTATTATTTTATTAAATAAAATATTATTTGAATGTTAATATAAATAAAATATATATGTTACATTTACCAAATATAAGCCAATTAACTAAAAGAATGATGAATATATTTATATATATATATATATTAAAACATAGTATTAGTTATTAGTCTTTATAAATTTTAATTAAACCCGATTAAAAAAAGATAATGTTTATAAAAAAATAATGATAATAAAAAAATTAATAAAGTGACTTTCAATAAGTTTAATTTTAAAAAGTCATTTTTCATATAGTAAAAAATTTTTAAATAATTCTTAAAATCCAACTGTTATTTTTAAGAGAAAAAAGAATTCTCTGGACATATATACCATTTGGACATATTTATTATTGCAATGGTCAAAGGAACAATAAAATATGTATTATAGAAAAGTAAAAAAAGAATAAAGTTAATATTTGATTCCACCAATTCCATCTGTGATAACGATCGATCCTATAATACAATTTCTTCTCTTAATTAGTTACAATATATATATATATATATATATTGCTGCTAGTGTATAAAGCTGGTTCTGAAATTTAGATTTTTTTTGTTGTTTATTTATTATTAAATATAAAAAATAACATAAAATCGAATTCATACAAAATCAATTTCAAAGTTAGATTACAAATAATATATATATACTATGATTGCTTATATATAATTGTATAATTATTTTTCCTTTGATTATCTATGTATAATTTTTTTTGTTGTCTACATATAATTTTTTTATACATGTTACTAATAAAAAAATTTCTCCATACATCTAGTTGTCCGATGAGGTGAGTTGCCCTAAATGCTCAGCTTGTTGAGCTTATCCCATGACTAGTTCTACTTCTCTATTCATGTTTTATGAAATTGAAATTTTTTTCAAAGTTGTTTATTTTGTTAAATTATCAAAAAAAAAAAAAAAGAGAATAACAAAAATTTCAAACTCTTAGTTTTTTTATGCTAATTAATATCAATTAAAATAAATTGTTTTCAGTGATGAATTTTTATCTGAAAATGCAGAAAAATTAATGCATGATGTCAAATATTATTATCAAATTAAAGAGAATTATTTTTCTGGAAATAAATTAACTAAGATTAACAAATTTTCACTTGATTTATTTCATATGTATATAAATTGAAGTAAAGTTTTGGCCTTCTGGGTGGATTCCAGAGTGTGAGTGAAAGGAAATATAGGTTCTTTCTTTACAAAGTCAAATTTATTATATACTTGACTTGACATGGCAGTAAATTACTCCCTAACAATTGTGAACTCTTTTGTTCATTTTATTAAAGGGAAAAGGAGAGCTATCATCTAGCTATTTTCATTGTCCAATCATAAATTAAATTTTAAAAAATTAAGTTTTATTTAAAAAAAGAAAAAAGAAAAAGAAAAAGACAGATAAAGCATATATAGTAAGTACCTTCCCATGTTTAATGGAGATGATAATAATAATTACTAATTAGAGCAAACATATAGAATATGTTAAATCATTTTAAATAACTAACAGCAATAAACAAATCATTTATACTCTACTTTGATTTGCATTTATTAAGATGTATTTAGGGTAATAAATATTATATTTCAATTTAACATTTTTTTGATATTTGCGATTAAAAATAATAAAAGCAATATCACGAAATATATATTTGTTACAACATGTTAAGTATATTGTGTTAAATGTTTATATAATAGTGTTTATATTGTGTAAAATGTTTATATAATAATAGGAAAAATTAAATAATAGAAGCCTAGAATTCTTGAACAACTTACCAATAGTTTTAGCTCACTAAAAAGTAATTTAGACAATTTCTTACTTTTACTTTTTTTTAAAGAAATCAAATTGACTTGGACTACGAGCTTGAATTTTTTTTATACTTTTATTTAAATTTTGTTTGGGCAATTTATTGCTTTTTTTTATTTTTTGCGCCTAATAATCTTAATAAATTTATTTTTGTCGATTTATTAAGGTTCAAATTCGTTGAAGTGGATTCATATTTTGTTAGTAAAATTTTAAATTTTAACTTCCATTAGAAGTAAAAATTATAAAAGATTTAAAAAAAAGTGTGAAAAAGCATAAAGGGTGGTTAAACAAGAAAGAATAATAGTGTTTGATTTATACGAAGGTACACAAGGTAATGAATCATAATTAAGAGACTTATATAGAATAATAAAAAATAATAATCTTGTATTTGAGCGGGCAAAATTGCAACTTTTTGTTTGATTTAAAAAAAATTAAGGGGACTAAACTTGGATAAAATATGTATATTTTTATGTTCTAATTATTATCTTATTAAATAAAATATCTTGCACTGAAATAAAACCTCAAATATTAAAGTTTAATGAACCATACACTAAAGCTAACAAGAAAAGAAAAAAAAATCATATACTAAAGCTAACAAATTTATAGAAATGCAAGCCTATAGAGTGGATAAGGGATGAAAGTATAATATTAAAATTTAATAAAGTAATTTGATTTGAATGTTCGCATTTTATGAAAAAAAAACAATTAGTTATCATGTATTTAAGTCAATAAAAATATATAAATATATGGGCTTATAAATGGGTAAATTTTCTAAACATTAATTAATTTATATTATATTAATAGTTTGATGTATTAGTTAATTCATTTTTTATCTTAATATTATAATTTTTTTATTAATTAGTTTCAAGAATCAAATTTTAATCAAAAAAAAAAAAGAAATAAACTCATTTATCAATAAATAAGCTAAACTTATTTTAATAAAGAAGGAAGACACTTACAAATTTTAAGGATTTATTTGGTTGTCAGTAGAGTTTACTCATCTTTTTTATTGATAAACATAATTAGATTTTTAAAGTCAAATAAGAAATATTTTTTCCCTCATTCATAATAATGAATTTTCTACAGTATAAAAAATGAATTTAATATAACCCTCAAGAGGTGAGATAAGATCATAAGAGTCTATTTTCTCTTAATTAGAAGTCTTAAATTCGAACTTGGAGGATAAAGTATCTTTAAAATTTGAGAGTGTGATTTTTATTTCCTTAATCTATAATATCTGAATTATATGATAGTGGATGGCTAGGACAAAAAAATAAATAAATTTAATATAAGAAACGATAACAATGTCATTTTGGTATTTAATAAAAGAATAAAAAATGGTAATGGTGAAGTTGTTGCTAGAAACCTTCAAAAAAAAAAAAAGTTGTTGCTAGAAATTAGACTAATCTCGTAAGCACAAAAAGGAGTTTGAATGGAAAAGGAGAGATTCTTTAATCAATAGCAGAAGCAGTGAGTGACTTTAAAAGCATGACAATAAAAAGATCCAAATAGGCAATCCTTTTCTTATGAATTGTATAATAAATCAAAATTAATTAGTTGCTTAATTATCCACTAATTTTAATTAATGAGAATATAAAGTGGCGTGAGAAAGTGCAAGGAAATGTGTTTATGATAAGAAAGAAATATCCTTGACTTATCAAAAACCTTCCACATCCAAATTCAAACTCTCAATCTGTTTCTAGATAAGAATTGAGAGTTGGAAAATATAAAGAAGCTTCATATGGCATAAGCATGACAGCTATTTACTCTAATTTTTTGAGTTCCCTAATGACCATTTGGTAAAAGTGTTGAATTAGTTAATTGTTTAGTCACTTTTCACATGGCAATTATATGTGATGGCAAAATGAATTGTAAAGCATTTATATATATATATATATATATAATATTATATGCTATAGATTAAGCATTGTTTTTGAAATGATTTGACTATACAAAAAAATTCACTAGTATTAGTTTGATTTAATTAAAATTAATTGATAAATATGTTTTAATAATCAAATCAACCTTTTAAAATTAAAAATTGAATCCAACTGAATTAATTTTTATATTTAGTTTTTTGAAAAGTCAGATTTGATTAGATTTTGAGCACTGAAATTGGGTTAAGGAAATGTGGTTTAGATTGGGAGATCCCTACCATTTTTTTTTTCTCTAGAAAAAGCTTTCTAGTAACTAGGAACTGACTTGCTTGACACTTTGAAGACCAAGGAGAAGGTACTGAGAAGGAGGGCTTCTTGAAGGATGTTGAAATGAAACTAATAACTACAATTATACTATTATAATTGGTACCATAATTGGTGCAAAGATATTTTTTTTTTTGTGTGCCTGTGTGGGTGTGTGAGTGGTCAACACTTCTTGTTGTTGGTCTTTGCACAGCATCTAAGCGACCAAACCACTTGCCAGGAACTTGTTGCTCACCTTCCATCTGACATCTGTCTCTCCACTCTTGGTTTTTTTATTATTATTATTATTATTAATTAATTAATTAGATTTTAATTGAAATTTCAATTTATAATCTCTTAATTTAATTTTATATTTTTAAATTGTAATATTTTAATTTTAAAATTAGTTTTGAATATATTACGGTCTATTTTAAAATATAACGAAAATTATATAAAATATTATTTTTCTTTAAAATATTATTTATATTATTATTATTTTACAATTTTATAGTTTTTATTTATATAAATACTTTTTTATATTTTTTCATTTTTATGGTTCGTACTTGACATGTATCTCATTTCTTAAATTTTTTTTGGGTTATACAATTTTTTTTTTGTAATTTTTAATTTTTAAGTTATTTTTTAAAATTAAAAAAATGTATTATTACCTTAAATGTTCAAAAGAATGAGATAATTTAATTAATTTTTATTTATTTTTTTAAAAGAATGTCAATTGTCTAAAATCCATTTTTGTTTATTTTTATATTTATTTTTTGTAACAAAAATTGTCTAAGAATATATTTATTTTTTAATTTTTTTGGTTTATACAATATTTTTGTAATTTTATTTTTTAAGTTATTTTATAAAATTTTTAAAAATATATTATTACCTTAAATTCTCAAATGAATAAGATATTTTAATTGATTTATATATTTTTTTGAAAGAATATCAATTGTCTAAAATCCATCAAAATGTATAAATTAGTTAGTAAAAGGCTATTCTAATTTAATTAAAGGTATCAAATTTAAATTTTTAAATATGCAACTGCTTTAAAATTTGATAAAAAAAATTTATTTATTTTTTTTAAAAAAAATTATTTTCTTTATTTCAGTTTTTTTTTCTTTTTTGAATTTTCTTATTTTTCATTTTTAAAATTTAGAAATCAAAAGTGTAAGATATATTCATTTTTTCTTCTTTATTCTCTATTTTCTACTTTTATTTTGTAATATATTTTATCATATCTTTTATTAAACCATTTTTATTATATTAAAAAATACTAATTATTTAATTTAAATATATAGATAATTCTATAATATGATTACTAGTTCTTTTGTTTGAAGATATATTTTAAATATAAGATTTTAAAAAAATATGAAATTATTTATTAATATTTCAAAATCACAAAAAAAATTATATATGAAAAGATATTGTTAAAAAAATTAAAAAATAATAATATAAAATAATTATTTTCACACACATGTCTAAAGAAATAACAAATTCTAACAGCAAGTGTAACTTCCTTAGATAAATTTAAATACACTCTCACTTCCCATATTATAATGCTAAAAAAATAAATTCCAGAAAAAAGAAATATTATGTAAATTATAAAAAATAGAAGTAGATATTTTAAAATTTTGTATTTTCTAGTTAGAAAACAACTAGAAATATTTTTTAAAATTCAATTGTTAAATTATGAATTTAGAAAATTATTTTCTAATTTTTCAAATAAAAATATAATTCTATCTAAATAATAAAATCTATTTTTCATTTTTATTTTAAAAAAAATTTAGAAAAAAAAATTATTTTTTACAACTTAACAACCCTTAATTAGAATTATAAATTTACATTGAAATAGAAAATAATTAAAAAAAACAGGTTGTTGGAGTAGGAGAAATCATTCAATGATTCTTAATTGCTGCAATATTTTGTAATAAATTTAGAAAACTTTTTTTTAATCAAGTAAATGTAGAGTTATATAAATTTTAATCAGCTTTTTTTAATCAAATTATCATATACAAACAAGTATTAATGTAAATTTTAATAAAATATTAAGATCCAATTTGGATAGAAAACAAATCCATTTAAGATAAAAAAAATAAACAAACTGAATTCATACTAATGAAACCATGATTCTCTCTATAATTTGTATATTCAAAGTTAAAGAAAAATATTTCAAATAGACAAATTAATTACTCGGAAGCAGCTTGTTTTATCATGTGCTTGGCTTTATATAAAACTTTTCTTTCTTGCAAATGCATGCACTTAAGCAACTTCTGTCCACATCAACCACCCAAATTTGTCAATTTATTGATTTTTTTTTATTTTGATTTTCTTTCCAAGACCAAGTTCCCTTGATTTATCCACGTGCTACAAAAAATAGCCTTCTTATATACTCATGCTAAATTTCAGTAAATCCGTATTTGATTTTTCCAATTCATCCAATTTAAAATCTTTGTTTTCATACTCCATCTCCATTTCATAAAAATTATCTATTATCTATTTTAAGATATTTTAAAATAATTATCTATTTTTATTTATAAAATATATTTAATATATTTTTTCTATTTTACTATCTAATAAATTCACAATTTAAATAAAAAATTAATAATAATTTTAACTATTTTCAAAATAAAATAAATATATAAGTAAGGATAAAAAATAAAAATACTTAAATTACCAATGTATTAATTGCATTTTCTTAAATTTTATAAAAAAATAAATAATTTTTATAGAATGGAGAGAACATTAAAAATTAAATTAAAAAAGCTCATTTTCCTAGATTTTTTTAAAGGCATAACATGTTAGGTATTAACAATTATGCTCGATATTTTAATAAATAAATAATTTTCTACCATTTAAATTTTTTTTATAAAAGGGGGTGAACTATGTGGTGAACTTTAAAAGGTGTAATATAAATATTGTTTGAGGATAGCTTAATCAAAGCTAGAAGTTGGGAGATGGATATGGATATGTCAACAAATGATATGTGGGAGAATATATATACAATAATTAAAAAAGTAACTAGAAAGGTACTTGGTGAATTTAAAAGATATAGACATCCTTCAAAGAAGTCTTGGTGGTGGAATGAAAAAATGTAAAAAGTAATAAAAAAAAAGAATGATAAAAGAGTTTGTCCAGGTACAATGTACAATGAAACTTTTGAGTAATACAAGCAAGCAAAAAAGATACTAAAAAAGCAGATAGTCAAACAAGAACACAATATCTAGAGAGTTTATATGAAAAACTTAGGACAAAAGAAGTAGAAAAAACTATTTATAAATTGGCTAAAATAAGAGAAAGAAAATATCGAGATTTAAACCAAGTTCAGTGTATCAAAGATATAGAGAATAGAGTTTTGATTTAAGAATAAGATATTAAGAAAAGATAGAGAAGTTATATTAAGGAACTTCTTAATGAGAATCATAGTAAAAGCATTGAGAGTTTGAATGACATAGTAAAGAAAAATATGAAGTACACTAGACGGATTATGTTTTTTGAAATTAAGGAAGCTTTGAAGAAAAAGAAAATCGACAAAGCTTGTGGCCTAGATAGATACCCATTGAGGTGAGAAAATATTTGAGAGATGTAGATGTTGCGGGATTGATTATTTCGTTTAATAAGATCTTGAGTACAAAGAAAATGCATGATGAATAGAGAGAAAGCAATTTGATACATATTTTTAGGAATAAATGAGTTATTTAAAATTGTCCAATATATATAAATATAAAGCTTACGAGCCACACTATAAAATTATAAGAGAGAGTTGTGGAATACCGTTTATATTTAGACACTTGATCTCTTTAAACCAATTTGGATTTATGCCTGATCAATTAATTATGAAAGTTATCTTTCTTATTCGAGATTTGATGGAAAAGTACAAAGAGATGAAGAATGATTTACATATGGTTTTCATTAACTTAGAGAAGGCTTATTATAGAGTCTCTAGAGGAGTTTTATGCTGTGTCTTGGAGTATAGGAGGGTATCTATTAAATATATTCAATTCTTGAAGGATATGTACGATGGAGCTATCACTCATGTCAACACTGTTGGAGGGGATACTAAGGATTTTCTGATTTTTATTAAGTTATACCAAAGTTCAGCTTTGAGCTCTTACCTTTTTACTTTGGTTACAGATGAGTTAACATGGCATATATACGATGACATCTCTTGGTGTATGATGTTCGTAGATGATATTATGTTAATAGATGAAACTCAAGCAAGAGTAAGTCGAAGTTGAAGTTGTAAAGAAGTACTTTGGAATCCAAAGATTTTAAGTAGAACTAAGATCGAGTATATGCATTATAGATTTAGTAACACGACTGGAGAAGAAGGCAAAGTTTCTTTGGATGGAGTGATAATATCTCATAGTACTCATTTTAAGTACCTCAGTTTTATTCTTCAAGGGGATGAGAGTTGTGAAGAAAATACTAGCCATATGATTAAAGCTAGTTAGATAAAGTGAAGAAGTGTCACATGAGTTTTATATGACCAAAAATTGTAATATCCCTATGCATGCCCTAGAAGTTTTGTATGTTGTTATTGTTGTTGTTGTTGTTGTTGTTGTTGGTTTAAATTGAGTAAAGAAAAGTATATGTATATGTGTTTTGGAAAGAAATAGGGTTTAGAGAGAATGATATATGTTGTGTATATGATGATATATATAACATATAAATGGGTCAAAGGAAGAGTCAAAGGAAGAGAGATATTTTTGTGTTAAGTGTGTAATTACATATATGGGCTTATATGAGACAAAAAGTTAGTTATATGATTGAGGGCATTTTGATAATTGCTTGGATAAGATCACTTGGTGGAGATTAAAAGCAAAATTTGACTTTGTTTCCTCATCATTTTCTTCTTTCTTTCATGAAGTGGCCGGCTCCTCCATAGACAAAGGGAAGCAAGAGGTGAAGAGAGGTTCTTGATGAGTTGAGTTCAAAATTGAAGGAAGATTAAGTGTTCAAGTGTTGATTCAAGAAGTTTTTAACTAAGGTAAGATCTTCCCTTTGATTTCTTTCATTCTTTTGAAGTGGTATGGGAAGTTAATTAGGGTTTGATGATTTGATGATGAGATGTGTTTATGATTTGTTCTCAAGTGTTAAATTGGTTTTAAGTTAATAGTTTAAATAGGTGTAGTTGTTGGAAGTGGTAAATGTTGATTTTGGAAGGTGGAGAAGGATGGTGATTTTAGTGTTTTGAGATGATGTGTGTTTAATTGTTATATTAATGTGTTGTGAAGTAATTCTTGTGGTGAATATGTGTTTAGAACATTGATTATGTTCATTTGAAACATGTTATATGATGAATATTGTGTTTGAGTGCAATTGAGAAAGTGTTGGTTTTAGTTAAGGTTATGTGCATGGGTGACACGGCCAGAAGCCATGAAGAGACACGCCCGTGTCATTTATTTGTGTTGGCTACTGCCTCTTTTATTTTTAAAGACACGGCCGTGTTCCTCAAGTGGGCTGGGCGTGTCCCTCAAATGAGTTGGATATTGTTTGATTTCTTGGTTCTCTTTTTGCATGGTTTGGGTTCTTCAAAGGTAGTTTGGTCTCTAAACCTAAACATAAACATTTTAAACATACTTAAACCAAGGAATGACTTAATCAAACACTTGTGGATGATCCTAAAGCTATGAATAATATAAATTGTTCTTGCATTGTTGAGATTGAACAATGTTATGTTATGCATTGTGAATGGTAATGTGTTTCATGAGTAATGTGGAATGAAATGTTGATATTTATGAATGATGCTATGTGAGATATAATGTGATCATGGATGAGATAAATATACACTTGAATAATGAAGTGTTATATTGTAAAATGAAATGTGAAGCCATTGTTATTGGCTATGATGATGTGATTGAAAGAAATAAGGCATGTTTGCCTAAATGTTGTTAAGAATTGAGAATGAAAATGATAATTGAATAATAAATGAATTGTGTGGCTAATGTGTTATTCCATTTTCAGAGTTGGTTGTTGGTGGCATGCCTAATAAGTGTAACAATCTCTTGAAGTTAGGTTGGATTGAATCCTTGAAGCCTAATTGAGATGTTACCACCCTTGAAGCTAGGTTGGGTTAGTTCTTGAAGCCAAGTTGGGTAGAAGCTTAGCATGCTTTGCTCCCCTTGAAGCTTGGTTGAACTTAATCCTTGAAGCCTAGTTGGGTATATGATATTGATAAATGTGATAACAAACCAAAGCATTAACTCTGAAAATTGAATGGCATATTAGTGTATCTTGGGCCCAATGCTTGTCTTTGTTTAATGAGAGTCATGATTTGTTTATTGTTGTTTATGGATGATTAAATGATTAAATAATGAAGTATATGCAATGATGTTGAAATGTGATATGCATATATGTATGTTGGTTATAAATTGTAAAGGGATGTTGTTAGCTTTGCATCTATGTTGTTACATATATGATATGAATTAGAATTGACATTGTATTGCATTAAAGCATATCCATTGCATGTTTTATCTTACTAAGCCGTTGGCTTAGCGCGATAGTGTTTAATCGCGCAGGTAATAGAGTTGATAGAGTTGAACCCGAGAGTTCATCAAGACCAAGTGAGAGTAGACCTTGAAGAATCCATTTTGGGAGCTTAAAGATCAGAGCAAACTTGCCAATCATGTATACTTCTTTATATTTTGTAAAGAAATGTTTAATACGTAAATATGTACATATTTTATAACTTCCGCTGTGTAATATTTAAATGTATATATATATATAACTAATATGTTTTGTTTTATAAGTAAATGATCTACTTTTCTATAATGTATAATGATAAGGGTATTGTATCAAGTTTAAAGGGTTTGAATGTTAAGAAAACCGTAGCATCCCTATGTTTGGTGCACTTATGCTACCTTGTTGTGGTTGTAGTGTGTGTGCATTGGATATGGGGGTGTTACAAAAATTGCCAGCTAAATTGAAAGATAAGTTCTACCACACTGCAATATAACCTGCTATGATGTATGGTAATAAGTATTAGGCAATGAAAGGACAACACATGAGAAATATACATATTGTGAAAATGAGAATGATAAGATAGATGAATGGATACAATAGGATGGATAAATTTCACAATGAGTGCATTAGAGAAAAGGTAGGTTAGCGCCTATCGAGGATAAGATAAGAGAGTATAGGTTAAGGTAGTTTGGCCATGTAAAATGGAGATCTAGTAATGTGTTGGTCAAAAAAACTAAACAACTTAAAGTAGATATAGTTAGGAGATGCAAAGGTAGACCTAAACTAACTTAGATAAAAGTGATATAAAATCATCTTATGGCTTTATATTTATCGGAAGATGTAGCCCTAAATCGCACAGAGTAGAAACAGAGAAACCATAAATCCAACCCCAAATAACTTGAGATTAATGTTTTTAAAGTTGGGTTGAGTTGAGTTGAAATTTATTTATAAAAATAAATATATATAAAAACAAATATAATATATTAATAATAAACAAATTAAAATAAGTATTGCACTTATAATTCGATTAAATTGAAAATATCATTTATAATATATTATACTAAATCTGTAGTCATGTGTTTCCCTATAATTTCACCATGTGTCACATTTTTTAAAATAATAATAATAATTTCTTTATATATTAATTAAAAAATATTTAAATTTCATTTTTCAAATTAAAATCCTTTAGATAAATTGTAAAATAAATTAAAATTCTTTATAATGATGATGATGCAATGATATTATTTGATCCATGCATACATAGTTGTTTGTTTATATTTGTTATATATATCAACTGCCATTAGATTTATATATTAAAAAAAATTATCGACAAACATAAAGAGAGGTGCATATAGATTGCTTGGCCTAGTGACAAGTAGTTTACCATCATTGAACACAATACAGAGAATTGAGTTTGACTCTTGTGTCAACCCACGTTTTAAGATTTATATTCTCAATTGACACTGAGTGATGACTTTGGTCCGTCTCGCTCACATTTATATTTGTTATGGTTTATACAACCTTAGGTTAAAGATTAATGGCTATTACATGAATGAATTTAAGGTAGGCTTAGTCTAAATGATCCCGTCATACTAGGACAACTATATACTAAACCATATGTCAAGTAAAGAATCTGGCATGGGTCCAACAACACTACATATCCATTACACCTCAAATAATTAAGGATTTCTCATGGGTTGTATGCTTTTCCTATCTACCAAGATACCTAATGAAGGATTCCAGCTAGATGCAACTTGCTATCCAAAGGTCTTAAAACTAAGGATAATAAACCCCTATGCAAGATGATGGATGAGAAAGAAAACTTTCATTAAAGGGAAACCACATCTTACTTGAAAAAAGTCCATTAAAAAAATTCATTTTGAAAATTTATCTCCAGTAGAGTCACCAACTGTGAGGCCTTGCCTGAACACCAATTCGCCCAGCGAAAAAGCCAAAATACTCATTTGGGTTTAAACTTACACAAAATCGCCCGTATGGTCTTTGCTCAGTTTGATAAGCATGAGTTTAAAAATTATGCCTTTTATTTTGAAAATGATGGCTTTATTTGAAAAACCAATTTTTATTTGTGAGTCACAACTTTAATTTGTTTTGTTTTGAGAAAAAGTTAAGAAAAACTCATTCACTTGACTCCAAAAAATATTTTTATATCATGCTCTTTCTTCATTGTTTTGATCATCCAATGGAGTTTTTGCACTTTAACCTAAAACAAACACTTAAAACAAAATTTAAACAAAAATCAAATGAAACATTAACTAAAAACACATTAAAATCATACTAAAAATAGGTATAAAATGATCTCATCAGTAATCTGAGAGGATAGAAAGAAGGTTCATTCCTTAAACTTTCCATGATGAATAAAGGTCTCTATGAGAAACCTAACACTTTATATTGGCTCATTATGCACAATAGCATACATGAAAAAAAGTCACGTTGAGTAACCTTTTTATTTCCATTACTTCTTTGGCGAATGGTGTAAGTGATGATTTTATGCAAGAGCCAAAAGAGGATCCTAAAATAGTGACCTATTATTGTATTAGGTTTCAATGGATACTTCACTCCAAAATGATGAATAATTCTTTAAAGAAAAATCCACATCATTGTAGGAGAAGGCTCCATGAGTTTGGAATCCCCAAACTTCACTAAATTCTTCTACGGAAAGAGCAAAATCTTGGTCAAAAAGCCTAAAATAAACTTCATAGAATCCTACAAGTGCATTGTGGTTTTTCTCTACCCTTAGAGACATTAAGAATTCCCTTGAGAGGCTAGAATAACCTAACTCATTAGGAAATGCAAATTGCCTCCACCCAATTCTATAAAGGTAGCTATAGATTTCACCTTGGATGGCATCCCTTCCGTAAGCATTTTGGTTGGTTCAAGGGTCTTTTTCTTGAGCATATAATACTTAATTTCTCATTTTTATTTTTGTACTTAGCTTTGTGTGGTTGGACACTTTTTCTAGTGAAGTATTTATGTTTGGGTTGAGGTTGAGGTTGGGGTTCACTAATGTCTATTCCTTTTTCCCTTGGTTGTGATTTTCTTTTTGGTGATTTTGGTTTTGGGTAACATATCCTCAATCAAAAAATAAAAGTAAAAGAAAATAAAAATGTAGAAGATTGAATGAAATATAGAAAGAAATAGATTGTTGGTGATGCTTTGAATAAACAACTTCAAATTGATGAAAATCTTCAAAATCTTCTTCTTAATGATTAGATTCTTGGATGATGATTTGAATGTGTGTTTTGAGTTTGTAAAGATGTATTTTCATGCAAAATAGAGATATTTAAAGGCAAAATTTAGAAAACTAGACATTTTTAGCCGTTTGGGGGCCAAAAATTTAAATTTTTGAAACTTTCAATGTTCAAAAGAAAGGTCAGTTACACATGTTGCTCTCTTGGCAGTGCGTGCTCGCACAAGCTTAAGAGACGTATAACGGTCAAAAAAATTTTAAAATTTTCGAATTTGACCAACCACACGAGCTGTTGTGCATTCACTGAAGAGAAACGCTTTGAAGCTCAAGCTCAGTAGAATACATGTTAAAGCTCAGGAGAATTATTTTAAGGCTCGGGCTTGGTAGAGAGTAGGTGATGTGTGACCGCTCAATATAGTGGGGCGCCTGCACTAAAAGAGTCATTTTGAATTTTGAAACTTTTTTTTAAGTGCATATGATCAAATTAGACTTTGGAGGAAATAAAGAATGATTATGTAAGAGATTTTCCATCAATCATGCCAATATTTTATTTTATAAAATTCATTCTTTCTTCATTTAAGGATTTTGTAAAAATATTCGCAAGTTGATTTTGAGTTTCAAGAAATTCTAAAACTATATTTTGATTTTGTACGTTATCCCTTAAAAAATGATGTTTGATGTCTGTAGACTCTTAATTTTGGATCTAATCTAGTCTGACCTTAATTAAAAGGAAGATAAATTAAGTTTAAAGGTTTAAACCAGTCTAAAACATTTTTAAAAGCCAAAAGTGGTCTGGATCCTAAGACAAGTTAGCCCGGCCCAAATTTTATCGAATTGGCATGCCCGATTCGCCACAAGCCCATGCATGTGGTGAATTGGCATGGCCAATTAGCCATAGGGCCCGACTGGGGTGAATTGGCATGGCCCACAGCTAGGGCGAATTGGCATGGCCAATTAGCCATAGGGCACGGCTGGGGTGAATTGGCATGGCCCACGGCTGGGGCGAATTAGCATGGCCAATTTGCCACACGCCCGTAATCCAGCCTTAATTCGATTTATTAACTTTCCTAATTAAGATCGGACTCTGTTTGATCGTCAGATTAGTGTATTAGGATTTTGTTTTAAACCTAATTTGCCTATAAATAATGAGATTTTAATGTTAAACAGAGGAGGATTTAATCAGAAACCTAGTAGCATTGAGTGATTAGCGACACGGAGGAATTAACACAAAGTGCAACAATAATCAACCCCAGCAACAATTATTAAAAACAAAAAGCAATAAACATAGAATTAAAAGGAAAACACAAGGAATAGACATCAATCAAAAGGATAGAGGTTAAATAGTTGTCCTCGATTTGCATTAAAACCTCCGACCAGAATTCACCAAAGGCAGGTAGCAGCAAGCTTGTTCCAATGTATCAATATTTTGTGGAGCATCCAACACAGGTTTTATTTTCTAAATTTCATTCACTTAAAGCATTGTTTAGTCCAGTAGCTATATTTCTCCTTAAGCATTAAAAGCATTATTTAGTTCAGTAGCTGAGTAACCTAGGTTGTAAACTTGTATAAACCATAACCATAGTAAGCTTGTCATAAATTGCACGAGCTTGTCATAAATTGCACGTTCTAAACATTAAACTTCATATATCATCGGACAATAGTAAATTTTAATGTATAATTTATGTTAATTATTTGAACCATTATTATAAACCTTAGTTTTTAATATTTGTAAACCCTAATATTATTTTCCTAAACCCTAATTTTCTAAAACCCTAAAAACCCTAGTTTCTATAAATATAAAACCCTAGCTTACATAAAAACACTAATTCTCCAACAAAATCATATCCTATAAATTATTTACCTTTCGAGAGCGCTGCCCCCTAGACCCTCACCGGCTAACCTGCTAGCGAGACCACCGTAAGCTCGACCCTCATCGTCATGCCCCTATATTTCATTAATGGGTTAATATTAAGATTTATTTGTAAATTTTAATTTTTATAATCAACTTTAACTTCATTAGTTTAGCCCTAATTTACCATTGTTTATGCAATGATTGGTTATTTGTTTGATTACTTGCTTTTTCATGGATGATTATTAAGTATTTATTAATTGTACTTTTAATAGACTTGTAAAAGGCATATTTTCACTCATTGGTACCTTATTTGTTTAATTTATTTATTTTTTATAGTTTAATTTATTTAAAGACTTTGGAATAATTGTAAGGGACATATTTTTATCAATTGATGGGTGTTCTATTTTTATGTACTGGTACTTTGGATATTAGACATTATTGTAAGGGCGTGTTTTCGTTTTGTACGAGTGCCCATTTTATTAGTTTGGACTTTCTTGATTTTAATAAATATTTCTTTATTTTCACTACATGTATTATGGATGATATTTTAATAAATTAAGAATTCAATAATATTAATACCTAAAAAGAGGCCGGTTCTAATGAATCGGGCGTTATGGGGGTGCTGAGTCATTTCTCACATTCCTCATGCGTACCCAACTTTTCGAATCCAATAGGGGGTTAGAGATTCCTTAGTAATCGAGTCATCCACCCCTTTCTTTTTTCCTAGTCAGTCCAGGTGGCGACTCCATTTTCTCCTAGTTTAGGCCCGTGTTATCTAAGGCCCTGAGCCTAACACTGCCGAAGTCGCAAGAACCATTGCACATGGGAGTGGAGTTGAAAATCTCCGCTCACAATGTCTATATATTTAGATCTAGAATGTTGAATGGGGTTCTTGAATAAATTGATTGCACTAGTTTTATCATGTTTAATAGGAATGTGATCAAATATTTTTCCATAGTCAAGCAATTATTGTTTCATCCAAAGAACTTGTGTGCAACAAAAATATGCTGAAACATTTTTGGCTTTTATGGTAGATAAGGCAACCGACACTTGTTTTTTGCTAAACCAAGGAACTAAGCATTCACTAAAAAAATGACATGCACCAGTGGTGCTTTTCCTATCTAGTAAGCTACCGACAAAATCTGCATCAAAAAAACCTAATATGTCAAATGATGTGTTTCTAGGATACCATAGACCTAAATGCAATGTACCAATCAAGTATTTTAAATTTTTTTAGTTGTATTTAAATGTGATTCCCTAGGTCAAGATTGAAATCTAGCACACAAACATACAATATACATTATATCCGGTCTAGAGGCGGTTAAGTAAAGTAGTGATCCAATAATACTTTGATATTTCTTCTCATCTACTGCCTTACCACTTTCATCTTTGTCAAGTTTCATGGATGTGCTAATGGGAGTTTTACTTAATGTGCAACCATCTATTCTAAACTTCTTTAGGAGCTCCTTTGTGTACTTGGACTGATTGATGAAGATCTCATCCTTGCATTGCTTGAATTGTAGTCCAAGGAAGAATTTGAGTTCATCCATCATGCTCATCTCAAATTTCCTAGTCATACATGAAAATTTCTTGCACAAAGATTCATTAGTAGCACAAATATAATGTCATCATATAGATTTGCACAATCAAAATGTTATGCATTTTCTTTTTAACAAAAAGAGTTGTCTCAACTTTACCTTTTGAAAATCCATTTTTAAGCAAATATGTACTAAGTCTATCATTCCAAGCTCTTGGAGCTTATTTTAATCCATATAGTGCTTTGGTAAGCTTAAAAATATGATTTGGAAATTTATAATCTTCAAAACTGGAAGGTTGTTCAACATAAACTTTCTCATTTATATACCCATTTAGAAATGCACTTTTAACATCCATTTGAAAGAGTTTGAAATTCATGTGACATCCTGTGAACCTCGTGTTTTCCGCCCGAAAAGGATCAGGGCGAAAGTTCACTCGTTGTCGGGAGTCGCCACTCAGTTTATTTTGTTCGAAGGGAAAAACTAAGAAAACCCTTGTTTGACTCCAATAACTTGTCCAATGTAAAGGTTTCTAGTCTGCGAACCCAAGGAGGATTCGGGGACTATGTCATGCTTTTGATTAACTTGCAAAAATGGAACAAATTTAAAGACAAAAAGATTGTTGGTAGTTTGTGGACTTGCTATTTGGGGTGAATCCCAAACATGCCTACATACTCCCGTTTGAATAGGAGATCAAAGCCCATGTAGTTCGGAAAAGCCTATTTAAAGGCGATGAAAATTATGCTTCATGCATGTGTGTGTGTATGCTTCGTGCATTGTCGGGCTTCATGCCAAAGATGTGAGATTTAGGTACTTTGTACCAAAAGAGTGGAATTTAGGCTCCATGCCAAAGGTTGATTTTAATTGAGTCGGGCTTCATGCCAGAGTTGTGAAATTTAGCACTTAGTGCTAAATGGTGCAATTTTAGGTACTTTGTACCAAAAGAGTGCAATTTAGGCCTTTTGCCAAGTGTTGTCGGGCTTCATGCCAAAGATGTGAGATTTAGCACTTAGTGCTAAATTGTGCAATTTTAGGTACTTTGTACCAAAAGAGTGCAAATTTTGGGCCTTTGGCCAAGTGTGGTTGGGCTCCATGCCAAAGGTTGTGAATTTCAGCACTTAGTGCTAAATTGTGAAATTTTAGGTACTTCGTACCAAAATGGTGTAATTTAGGCTCCGTGCCAACAGATTGATTTTAATTGTGAAATGTAGGTACTTTGTACCAAAAAGATGTAATTTAAGTCTTTGTGCCAAAGAGGCTGATTGATTAGTCCATTAGGCCTTAGACCTAAAAGGATTAGGTCTTTGACCGAGAAGAAATTGAGAAGAAGATAGAATGCTTATGATATGCTTAAATTGACAAATGATGGATTAGAATATTACCTTGCTTAGGATTTTCCCGCTTTGAAGTTCCAGATCTCGTTTTCTTGAACCGGGGATTATGATTCTTGATTACAGATTGTTTCCTGCAGCACACGGTTAGATTTATGCAAATAAAAGTTCTTAATCATTTTTAAGCGTGAAAAGAATTCGACAGCATGAGGCCTCTCCGGAAAAGTCCCCCCCTTTTCTGAAAATCTGAAGCCTATTTATAGGCAAAAACGGGCTGGACGGCGGCCGAGCCGCTGGGTTCACGGCGGCCGAGCCACTGGGTTCACTGCGGCTGAGCCGCCGGGATCACGGCGGCCGAGCCGCCGACTTTGGCGGCCGGGCCGCCGGTCACGGCGGCTGAGCCGCCGATTTTGGCCGGTTTTCGCTCAAACTGATTTTTCGGGAGCTAGAGACCTCCAAAAATTATTCCGGGACCATATCCGTGATCCTCACGTCGTCCCGGACATTTCAAGTACCATATTGATATATTTCCGGTGAATTTTACTGGGGACGTCCGGTCCGGCCCGATTTTTAGTAGTCTGAGAAAATCGGCTTTCCGAGCCTCAAAATTCGAGTGTTCACAATTGCCCCCCACTGGGGTCCATAAAAATGATTTATGGGGCCCAGTGGCTTCTGAAGAGCGAATTTTGAGCGAGGGGTAAAAGATCAGCCTTTTGGCATCTCTGGATTGTTTGCAACATTTCTGATTTTTCTGTACCTGCACTTTTGTTAAGCACAAACAGTACATATGTATGCATGATGTCCCCTTCTATTTTTTCAAAAAGGCATTTTTTTTAAACCGTTGTATGAACAACTGGACCAAGAGTCTCCATAAGGTTGAAAGGATCAATATGGGAAGATATGGATGGTGCGCTGTTGCTACTTGGGTTGTGAGCTGATGCTACTCTTAGAGGCGCAGATGGGGATTGGGATTTCTTGCACGCTTGTACCAAATTTTGGGTTCCGCAAGCTCACGTCTTCAAGTTTGGTGCCCGGATGGACGAGATGTGTCCTCTTTTTGAGGAATTTTGCTCAATCATTGGATGTGACTCAAATGCCCCCCTTTGTAAGGCATGAGGTTCAATTTGGCTATGTGGGGTTTTTTCAGAGGCTTTTCAACTTTACAAGGCCTCAAGCTCAAGCCATCAGTAATTATTTCTAGTAAAGAACTTAGAAATAATCCTCTAGGAAGTCCAACTCCACTGGGGAAGGAACTTTAATTTTTCTGAAGTTGCCCCCAAATTATTTCCGGAGTTACTCGAACTGTTCTTCAAACTTGGGTTAGGAACCATCAGATGACCAGGCCTTTTACAGAGCCTTCCCTTATTCAGACTACTCCTGAGTACAGAACTCGGTTTATAGCTGAAGTTTAGCCACTTGAAAAGCCAAGGAGGCTTGCATTGCTGCAGGAGCTGGAGGGAAATGAGGTGGTTCCTCTTAACGAGGAGAAGGCAGACGCTGCAGACTCTAGGGTTGACTTTTTTTTTTGACTTATGGTCTGACTCTTTTTTGTTGGTTTTTGGTACTTTATGAAAGGAATGACTCTTTTTGAGTAAATGACTCCCTTGGGAATGAATGACTCTTCTTGGGATGAATGACTCTTTTTTGAATGAAGGACCCTTTAATTTGCTTTCCAAGCATTATCTACTTTATTTATTTGCTCTAATTTTTGCCTAAGCCGTCCTTTCGGATTTTCAACTTAGCGAGCTCTTACCCATTCTTGCCTAAGCCGCCCTTTGCGGGTTTTCGACTTAGCGGGCCCCACTATTGCCTAAGCCGCCCTTTGTGGGTTTTCGACTTAGCGGGATTTTTTGTTTTTTTTTGTTTTTTGTTTTGTGTTTTTTGTTTTGTGTTTTTTTTTTATGTTGGCAAAAGAAAAATGAATGATTTTTATTAAAATTTAGACCGTGCTCAAGGAGAGCTGCCTACATATCTCGAATTAATTTGCGAGAATCAGGTCTAATGTAGTTCATTACAATGCATGATCATGCATAATATTTCTTCAGTTGATCCAGATTGCATGGGTTTGTGAACTCCAGACCATCCAAATCAGACAAGATGACGGCTCCGCCGGAAAGTATTTTCTTCAAAATGTAGGGTCCCGCCCAATGAGGACGAAACTTCCCACGAGGATCTGTAACAGGCATTCTGATCTCTTTCAAAACCAAACAACCTTCTTCCAACTTTCGATCTTTGACCTTTTTGTTGAAATGTCTGGCCATTCGCCTTTGATACCCTTGAATCTGATGTAGAGCTTGAAGTCTTTTTTCATCCAAACTCAACAACTGATGATGATAATTGCTGATCCATTCAGCTTCATTTATCTGACTTTCTTGAATTATCCTCGCCGATTGAACTTCCAGTTCAATGGGGAGTACTGCTTCCATTCCGTATACCAGTGAATACGGGGTTGCCCCAGTAGGAGTTCTAACTGATGTTCTGTATCCCCACAAAGCCAGTGGCAACTTCTCATGCCAACGCCTATGTTCCTTGATCATTTTTTGTATGATCTCCTTCATAGACTTGTTCGCTGCTTCTACAGCTCCATTTGTTTGAGGTCTATAAGGAGAGGACTTATGATGCTGGATTTTCTTATCTTTCAAGAGCTTAGCAAATTCTGCTTGGAAATGAGTTCCATTATCAGTGATAATTTCAAACGGCGTTCCGTACCGACAAAGGATGTTGGTTCGGACAAATTGTGCTGCCTTTTTGGCGTCTAATTCTGCATAGGAAGCTGCTTCAACCCACTTTGTGAAGTAATCCACTGCTACCAAGATAAACTGATGTCCATTTGATGCTTTTGGATGTATTTTACCAATTATATCAATTCCCCAAGTAGCGAAGGGCCATGGAGAAGTGATTGGATTCAGGGCAACAGGAGGTTGCTTCTGTAGCTTAGCAAATATCTGACATTGATGACATCCTTGCACAAATGCCACACAGTCTGCATTCATGGTGGACCAGTAATATCCTAGATTGGCAATTTTTTGAGCCAAGGCGATCCCATACATGTGTGGTCCTGATTCGCCACCATGTACCATTTCCATTATTTGCTTGGCCTCCGCTTCATTCACACACCTTAGGTGGATTCCATTCCAACTCCTCTTGTAGAGGATATCTCCATTGAGAATGTAACCTGTGGCAAGCTGCCTTATTGCCCTCTGATCAACCTTTGATGATCCCTCCGGATAATTTCCATCCTTGAGATAGGTCTTGATATCCCAAAACCATGGTTTACCATCGGCCAAGTGCATTACATGGGCGGGTTGCTTTTGAAGCTGAACTTTCAATGGACGAATGACTTTCCCCTCCTTGATATTGATCATGGAAGCTAAAGTAGCCAGGGCATCAGCAAACTGATTCTTTGCTCTCGGAAGATATTCGAAGGACAAATCATCGAATTGTTGTGCCAGATGGTCAAGGCTTTGTAGGTAAGGAACCAAACGCTCTTCTCTTATCTTCCATTTTCTTAAAGCTTGTGATACTATTAAAATAGAATCACCATAGACCTTTAGGTCCTTAATCCCCAATTCCAGGGCGGCTTCCAGCCCATTAATGCAAGCTTCATATTCTGCTTCATTGTTTGTGCAGCTAAAGTCAAGTTTAACTGCGAATGGAATGTATTCTCCACAAGGAGTTTTGAACACAATACCAATTCCGTTTCCATGATAATTGGATGCTCCATCAAAGTACATCTCCCAAACACTTCCTTCCACATTCAAGAGGTCTTCGTCAGGGAAACCCATTTCTCGCATCTCATCTTTTATAGGTAATTCTGCTAATTGGTCAGCTATTGCCCTGCCTTTCACAGCTTTCCTTTGAACAAATTTCAAGTCAAAGGCTGCCAATGTTGACACCCACTTAGCCATTTTGCTGTCCAGAACAGGCCTCTCCATAAGGAATTTCAAGGGACTCTGTTCTGCAATGACATAAGTAGTGTAAGAAGACAAGTAGTGTTGTAACTTCGTACAAGCCCAATACAAGGCTAAACACAACTTCTCAATCTTGTTATACTTTAACTCATAGTCCAGCATCCTTTTGCTGAGGTAGTAAATTGCATTTTCCACCTTTGTGTCTTCAGCCTCTTGAGCTAGCATTGCCCCCATGGCTTCATCTGTTACAGACAAATACAAGAGCAGAGGTTTTCCCATTCTGGGAGGTTGTAGAATTGGCAGACTTAACAAGTATTCTTTGATCTTGTCGAAGGCCTTCTGACAGTCTTCATTCCATTCTTGCGAAGCACCTTTCCTCAGTAGCTTAAAGATAGGACCACAAGTCTCAGCCAACTGTGATATGAATCGACTGATATACTGTAATCTACCTAGCAAGCCTCGAACCTCTTTCTCTGTTCTTGGCGGAGGCATTTTCAGAATAGCCTTTGACTTTGCTGGATCAACTTCTATTCCTTTCTTGCTGACCAAATATCCCAAAAATAATCCTGATGTTGCACCAAAGAGGCACTTTGCAGGATTAAGCTTCAAATTGTACTTGCGAAGTCTAAGGAAGAACTTCTCGAGTGCTTCAACGTGTTCTTCTGGAGATTTTGACTTGACAATCATATCATCGACATACACTTCTACTTCTTTGTGTATCATGTCATGAAAGACTGTTGTCGCCATCCTTTGGTAGGTAGCCCCTGCATTTATCAACCCAAAAGGCATAACCCTGTAGCAGAAAGTGCCCCATTCTGTGATGAAAGCTGTCTTTTCTTTGTCTGGTGGGTGAACTAGGATCTGATTGTACCCAACCGCGAGGTCAGTCATGGAAACCATCATATGCCCAGCCATCCTGTCTATCAGCAAATCGATGTGTGGTAGTGGAAAATCATCCTTGGGACAGGCCTTATTCAGATCTCTGTAGTCAACACACATCCTGACCTTTCCGTCTTTCTTCTGGATCGGTACAATGTTTGCTAACCAGGAAAGGTAGGCAATTGGTTCTATGAACTTATTATCAAGTTGCTTGGCAACCTCCTCTTTAATTTTCAAAGACCATTCTGGCTTCATTCTGCTCAATTTTTGCTTAACCGGCTTTGCATCGGGATAAAACGAAATCTTGCGAACTGCTATGGCTGGGTCCATTCCCGTGACATCACTTGTCTTCCACATGAAGCAGTCGGCATACTTTCTGATGCAATCGACAACCTGTTCCTTATTCGCACAATCATATGCAATGTATGTATGTTCATTTTCTTTGCCAATTATTATCTTTTCATTTATTTCTTTTATTTCATTTATTTCATTTTTGCTAGATAATACTTGGAAAGCAAAAGACACAGGGTAACCAAGAATTTGAAGAGTTTCATTGATAATGGTGGAGTCATTCTCCAAGATTACATTAAATGTGACATTTGGGTTTTCTAAACCGGAAGCTATAGAGGACTCAAAACTAGACTCTTTCTTGGTGTTTGACTCAGGATTTGACTCGGTACAAGACTCGGGTTCAAGGTGTGACACTGGACTAGTTTTGACTAGAGCAGCCTGTCCCTCCTCGGTGTACCAGTTCATCAGTGGTCCATCTGTGGTCTTGATCAGCTTGGTGAAGTTGGAGTGGTAGAGCTTGCGGGTGATTGCCCAGTTGGAGTTGGTGTAGTTTGTGTAGGTGACGGCACACGGATGGTGGATACCTGAAAAGGTCAAGGGTAAAGGATCAGGGTAGTGTGTAGGGTAGGAAAACTCTTGGTCCACTTGCACATATCAAAAGATTTTCCCCAAAACCGTGTTGTTATGTTGCATGAATGCACCTCATCACATCGCAATTCATTTTAATGGTATGTGGCACTATCATTGGGTACATACAACCTAAGGGAAGGTTCTATTGGCACATGAAAAAAATAGAGAATCGGCTTATAATAGGGACCCTTGAGTCTTGAGTAAGATATACCTAACCACATGTGAAACAAGGAGTTTCGCGTGGGTCCAACAGTACGATTACTCATGGGCCACTCCAAAAGGATTGGAATGGTTTGCGACAACAGGGAGGACGCTTTGGCTGTCCGCCGGCATAATCAAAGAGACCTGCCGGTCAGCGCTACTTGCTATCCAGACTCAGAACTTTGAACAGAAAGAGAAGAAATTCATTTGAAAACAATTTTTTATGCCATGGAGGAAAATGATTCCCCCATATATGCAAGAAAAAAAGATTCTCTGAATGACAAAACAAATGCACATTTAGCCAAACAAGAGATCCATCCAAGGAAAAAGATTTCTTTTGCCAATCTTCATTCCAATATCCTTAAGGAGAGGATATATATTGCTAGGGTACCCTGCAAAATAAATAAAAACACCCTAAAGAAGGGCAGATTAGTCAAATAAGCAATAGTAGCCTATTAGGATCCCATAAATTATTTTTATGGTCTCCCGTGGCAAGTTAATCAAATAATCAATAGTAGTCCACTAGGATCCCATAAATGGTTTTTATAGTCCCCAGTGGAGTCGCCAGATTGTGAACCTCGTGTTTTCCGCCCGAAAAGGATCCGGGCGAAAGTTCACTCGTTGTCGGGAGTCGCCACTCAGTTTATTTTGTTCGAAGGGAAAAACTAAGAAAACCCTTGTTTGACTCCAATAACTTGTCCAATGTAAAGGTTTCTAGTCTGCGAACCCAAGGAGGATTTGGGGACTATGTCATGCTTTTGATTAACTTGCAAAAATGGAACAAATTTAAAGACAAAAAGATTGTTGGTAGTTTGTGGACTTGCTATTTGGGGTGAATCCCAAACATGCCTACATACTCCCGTTTGAATAGGAGATCAAAGCCCATGTAGTTCGGAAAAGCCTATTTAAAGGCGATGAAAATTATGCTTCATGCATGTGTGTGTGTATGCTTCGTGCATTGTCGGGCTTCATGCCAAAGATGTGAGATTTAGGTACTTTGTACCAAAAGAGTGGAATTTAGGCTCCATGCCAAAGGTTGATTTTAATTGAGTCGGGCTTCATGCCAGAGTTGTGAAATTTAGCACTTAGTGCTAAATGGTGCAATTTTAGGTACTTTGTACCAAAAGAGTGCAATTTAGGCCTTTTGCCAAGTGTTGTCGGGCTTCATGCCAAAGATGTGAGATTTAGCACTTAGTGCTAAATTGTGCAATTTTAGGTACTTTGTACCAAAAGAGTGCAAATTTTGGGCCTTTGGCCAAGTGTGGTTGGGCTCCATGCCAAAGGTTGTGAATTTCAGCACTTAGTGCTAAATTGTGAAATTTTAGGTACTTCGTACCAAAATGGTGTAATTTAGGCTCCGTGCCAACAGATTGATTTTAATTGTGAAATGTAGGTACTTTGTACCAAAAAGATGTAATTTAAGTCTTTGTGCCAAAGAGGCTGATTGATTAGTCCATTAGGCCTTAGACCTAAAAGGATTAGGTCTTTGACCGAGAAGAAATTGAGAAGAAGATAGAATGCTTATGATATGCTTAAATTGACAAATGATGGATTAGAATATTACCTTGCTTAGGATTTTCCCGCTTCGAAGTTCCAGATCTCGTTTTCTTGAACCGGGGATTATGATTCTTGATTACAGATTGTTTCCTGCAGCACACGGTTAGATTTATGCAAATAAAAGTTCTTAATCATTTTTAAGCGTGAAAAGAATTCGACAGCATGAGGCCTCTCCGGAAAAGTCCCCCCCTTTTCTGAAAATCTGAAGCCTATTTATAGGCAAAAACGAGCTGGACGGCGGCTGAGCCGCCGGGATCACGGCGGCCTAGCCGCCGACTTTGGCGGCTGAGCCACTGGGTCACGGCGGCCGGGCCGCCGATTTTGGTCGGTTTTCGCTCAAACTGATTTTTCGGGAGCTAGAGACCTCCAAAAATTATTCCGGGACCATATCCGTGATCCTCACGTCGTCCCGGACATTTCAAGTACCATATTGATATATTTCCGGTGAATTTTACTGGGGACGTCCGGTCCGGCCCGGTTTTTAGTAGTCTGAGAAAATCGGCTTTCCGAGCCTCAAAATTCGAGTGTTCACACATCCAAATGCAAGTAATATTCTAGTGGCTTCTAGTCTAGCAACAGGAGCAAATATCTCATCATAGTCAATGCCTTCTTCGTGGTTATAGCATTTGGCTACCAATCTAGTTTTCTTTCTAGTAATGAGACCATTTTCATCATGTTTATTCCTATATATCCATTTACATCCTATAATTGGATGATTTTTAGGTTTAGGAATAAGTTTCCATACTTTGTTCCTCTAAAATTGGTTGAGTTCATCTTACATAGCAATCACCCAACACTCATCACTAAGAGCCTCCTCAATGGTCCTTGGCTCAATTTGAGAAACAAAAGCAATATTAGAATCTAAGTATTTAAATTGAGATCTAGTAGTTACTCTCGTAGAGGTGCCGCCAATTATTAGTTCTTTTGGAGGATCCTTCTTGTAATGCTAATCTCTGGGTAGCACTTGAGACTCTTCTTCTTGTTCATCAAGATTGTTCTTTGGAGTATTGATTGTTTCTTATTGTTCAAATATACTTATAAAATCATCAAGAACACTAACTTTCCTTTGATCAAGTTTGGAGGATTCATAAAAAATAACATGCATTGATTCTTCAACTAATAGTGTTCTCTTGTTAAATACTCTATATGCTTTGCTAAATGATGAATATCCTTAAAATATACCTTCATCCAATTTGGATGAGAAATTTTCAAGATTGTCCTTGGTATTCAATATAAAACATTTGCATCCAAACACTCTAAGGTATGAAATTTTGGATATTCTCCCATTCCATAGCTCATAAGAAGTTTTGTTTATCAAAGGCCTTTTGTAAATATGATTTGAAATATAACATTCGGTATTAACAGCTTTCACCCAAAAGTAAGATGGTAAATCATACTCATTGAGCATTATCATAGTCATTTCAATCAATGTTCTATTTTTTCTTTAAGCCATACTATTTTATTATGGTGTTCTAGTAGCCAAAAAGTTGTGTGAAATACCAAACTCACTTCTAATATATGTGATTATATAGCCTTTTTTTTATTTTGAACTCTTTTTGAAAATATTTTAAAATGATTGAAGGCTTCATTCTTTTGAAATAAAAAATTAACCCAAGTAAGCCTTGAGTAGTCATCAACAAGTACAAATGCATATAATTTGCCACCTAAGCTAGCAATTCTATTTGGTCCAAACAAATCTAAGCTTACAATCTTTTTAGATTTGAATGAACGTTTATGTTACTTTCCAAATTGACAAGATTCACAAGTCTTATATTTATCAAATTTTACTTTAGGGAGACCATCAACTAGTTCTTCTTTACTAATGCATTGTGAGTGATCAATACTATTATGTCCTAGTCATCTATGCTAAAGCCAAGCATCATTACTAATGGTAATTAAACATTCAAATGCATTATTGGAATATAAGTCAATTTTATATGTATTGCCAATTCTAACTCATTTGAATACAAGCTCACCATTTGAATTGGTAACTTTGCATCCTTTAGAGTTAAAACTTACATCATATCCTTTATTGCATAATTGGCTTACACTAAGCAAATTATGTTTCAATCCAACAATAAGCCAAACATTTTCATTGATAGTGGACTTTAGACATACCTACAAAACAATATAATATATTTTCTTTTAGGTACCCAAATGAAGTTGGATCCTTGGAGATTAGTAGTAGAAGGGTCCTCTAACTTGAGATGAGCCTTCTTAATATAGCAAAATGTGCTTTTATGTCCAAATTTCATAGAATAATTGCATTGATACAAGATTCTATACTTGTGCACTTTTCTATTCAAATTCAATGAACCATGCACACAATTGCAAGTGTGTGTTGAATGAGATTGCTTTTATGCATTTTTGTGTTTATGTATATGCATTGTCTACATGAATGCATGATTTGCTCTTGGAACTTTAGTTCTAGAGCCTTGTGAACTCACTGTAGTCCTTTTAGGATTTTTACATTTGGTTTGTGTATTAGTGCTTTTCACAACATCAACACTAGATGTTTATGTTGTTGAAGCTTTAATAAATGTTGGTGTGTTAGATGAAGTGTTAGATGAGCCAATGAACCCTAAACTATATTTCAAGGAGGGTGGTCTTTGATTATTGATCAATGTATCTAAGGCCTCCTTTCCCTTGCAAAATTTTGAAATTGACTTTTTCAACTCATTTATTTCATTTTTCAATATTTTATTTTCCTTGATCACATTTTCTAAGCTATGTGAATTTTTAGTCATTTCATTAATTGATTTCAACAAGTTTTCATATGAGGTCTTCAATTCTAATGTAGAGCTTTTTAAAGACACAAATTCCTTTTCTAACTTGGAACATTTATCTTTATAAAATTTCATCTTAGAGAAATATTTTTCTATTCTAAAGTTCATATGTTCAATCAAACCATTTTCATCTAAAGCATTATTAACATCATTATCATATGCTATTAAGTTTAAAGATGGAGTACTTACCTCATTGGAGTTATTATCATCTTCAATAGCCATGAGACATATAGATTTGAAATTTCTTCCTCCTCTTCCTCTTCTTCTTCACTTGAGGATTCATCATCCCATGTAGCTTTGAGTGATCTCTTTTTTCCTTATCCCACTTTTTTTTTGTTTTTCAATTTAAAGCAATCCGACTTGATGTGACCGAATTTGCCACATTCATAACATTTTACTTCATTCTTTTTATCTTTATCTTTGAAGGAGGATTAGGAAATGTACCTTTATTAGCTTATAGTCTTCTCTTTCTCTTCCAATCACTTATCATTTTGGATAGCATAGCCAATTCTTCTTCATCAATAGTATCTTCCCCATTTGAGCTCTCAACTTTTTTGATGACTTTGAGAGCTATTGTTTTCCTCTTATCCTTTTCACCTTGTTCTTCTTCTCTTTCGGTGTATAATTCAAAAGTGAATAGTTTTTCAACTAGTTCATCAGTTCTCAAAGAGCTAAGATTATGAGCTTTTTTAATTGAAGAAGCTTTAGACTCAAAGTTTTTCTTTGCTCTAAGTGCTCTCAAGATTTTGCTATTGACATCATCTTGATCATATATCTTGCCATATTTTTTTAGTTCATTGACAATGGCAAGCTAGTGGTTTGTCATGTCGGTGACATTTTCGTTGGGCTTCATCTTGAATAGTTCATACTCATTTACATACATTTATTTCTTGGCGAACCTCACTTGGGTAGTACCCTCAAGAGTTTTCTAAATGCAATGTGCACAAGTGAGATGTTGAACTCTCCAACCTTCTTCTCTTGATATTGAATTTATCAAGATAGAGGTTGCCCTATTATTCTTGAACTGATCTCTTATATTGGAACTTGACCATTATAATTTAGGAAAAGAAACTTGGACACCATCAACTTCATGAGTAGGAGGTCTCCACTCATTTTTAACAAAATCCCAAAGCTCAATTTCTTCACTATCTAGGAACAAAAACGTATTGTGTTTTCAATAAGAGTAATCTGTTCCATTGAAATAGGGTCTAAGGAATAAATTTAGGTTTTCATATGTGTAGTTGTTTGTTGGTGGAATGACTACCATTTTGGATCAAATTTCACAATTAAATTTAAAGAAATTTACTATGTCTAATACCAATTATTGTCCCAAACTAGCAACCAAGAGGGCGGTGAATTGGTTGATATGAGAAATGATGATAAATTTAAAATTTCAAAAGTAAGAAATAAAGAAGATGTAGATAAATGGAGTAGAGTAGAGAAGAAAGAACACAAAAAGTTATAGTGGTTCGGATTTACCTTAATCCTACATCCACTTCCTTAATAACTTGTTAAGATTTCATTAGTCTTGAGTTTTTAAAAGCTTAACTCTAACTTGGTTTTTTCACTAGCTCACACCGAACTATTATAATGGTTTGAGATCAAACCTTACAACCCTTACAAGAGTTTTTCTAGGCTCATTCTGACAACCTAAGTGTTTCTAAGCTCACACTTAAACTTTTATGGTGTTTAATGCTCACACCCAATACTCTAAGATTTTTTAATGTTTAATCTTTTGATCTTTAGGCAAGATATTGAAAAATATTGTTCGATGAAATTATAATAATAATCAAAGTATTCTCTAACCACAAAAATAAAGTTTAATGTGGTATTTATAGCCATTTGGCTTGAACTAGCCATTTAAAGTGGTTCCCATATGTTTAGTGCTTGTCTTCCACTAATTCTATGGTCGGAGCTCGGTATGCGGTCTCTCGGCTCGGTGGGCGGTCGTACGGTTTGAAAGCTTTGTGTAATGGATAGTTTCAACGATCGAATTTTGTTATCTGACAGAATCTAGCATGCCCATACTTTTATGTCGTGTAGTCGGTTATCATTGAATTCAAATTTCTTCATCCACGTGTTTAGTTTTTATTGGTCTGAGATATTTGGCACTAAGATTTAAATATGTCAAACTTGTGCAGTCACTCAATTCTTCTTGGCGGTTACACATGGTTTTGAGCAGTGAGGAAGTAATGCAAGAGCTGATCGCTATCACTTTTGTTCTTTTTAGTATTTTAGCTCTTTGATACGTGTGGTTGCTCAGGCATCTTGAGCAGTTGCCTGAAGTTTTGGTGTCTTGACTTAACCATTCACTGAGACCGCTATCCTTTCTATGAGTTTATAAATTTTTACCTTGATTTGGTGTAGTAACTCGGTGCTTGCGTATGTTTGCATGCCTAACGGGCATCCTAACTTCACCGCTCACTGATAACACAAACTCTTTTGTGGAAGTTGTGGACTTAACTTAGTTGTTGTAGTTGGCTTGCCTAGCTCAGTGTAGATCTACACTACTTGCTTAGCTTGGTTGTTCCACCATGCTGCTTTCAGCTTGACAGTTTGATTCTTTTAGCTCGACAGTTCTATATCTAGCTCGGCACTCTATGTGTCTATTCAGTTCTCTGCTCGGCATATGTATATGTCAGATCAATTTTCTGCTCAACATATGCATTGTTTGTTCGGTTCTCTTGGCCCGGCAAATCTGTATAACAGTTTGGTTCTGTATGAATGTTGTATTTGTGCGGTCGCTAAGTCGTTCGTTCGGGCAGTCACATAAAGCGACTTAGATCCTAACTCTGAAAAAGTAAACTTGTTTGAAATCATTAGTTCTTTATCAATTTGATTATCGATGATCAAAATAGAGTTTGATTTTTCATCAATCTCAACAGATACATAGTCAAGACTATCAAGATAATTGAAGGACACTTGAATTAGATCTAATATCACAGACTTATTTAGATAAAGTCAAGGTAGCAAAGGATTCATCCTCACTGAAGTAGACTTATGTCACTCCACTCATCCATTATCAGAAACACAAGTTGGTACAAACAAGACAACCTTTTTAGAGCTAGGACCTAAAAAAAGAAAAGAAAAAGAAGTCCAAGTCAAAAAAAATGGAAAAAGAAAAAGAAGAAAAAGAAAAAAAAAAGAAAGGAAAAAAAGGAAAAGGAAAGAAAACAAAAAAAGAGAAAAATAAAAGAAGAAGAGGAGGGAAGAATAATAGCGTTTTAAACATTTTGCAAAAGCAAAGGTCATCATAATCAAATCCATATTTCTACCAAGAAGATAAGCTCTATCTTTTTATGAAGCAATATTTCAAGTTTTGTTTTTCATGAAGCAAGATAACAAAATGCCTAGAAAATAAAAGTGATGCCTAGAGTTTAAGAATACCTCTAACGGCATAGGTTCCAGCAGAAAGTTTGTAGTGTGAAGGTTTATTGATAATGTTACATTAGCTCCAATCTAAAAATGGCTTCGCTTAACCCATGTCCCTTATAGACCTTATTTTAAGTCTATTAAAGACCTTTTAATCTCTCTTGGTAGGTAGAGTCTATTAGTAGAGATTTTTTGAATAAGTGTGCATATGGGATAGATAATATTTAAACTCAATAAGACCTTTGGCCAAGTAATGTATATGTGCCTATCTGAAGTGCAATAGTTCTTGCTCAAAATGATTCCCGAGTTTAGTATGTAATTAGGATTGTCATTTTATAGATATATTAATTTGAAAAATTGAGCCCTGAGGTATATTGACACTGATTTGATGAAGCCAAAATGTGATTTTAAAAAAAGAGTGTTTTTATCATATGAGCCTTCAAGTTTAGGGAAGTATGTTGTGTTGTCAAACCTCAGAGGATATATTGGACAAAAGTGGGTTCACTTGCAAGGTTATGTCATGAAGAAGGTGGTAACCAAATGTGTTCAAATGAATGTCTCTTATGTATCTAACTATGCTGTTTGGCCCCTACCACTCATGTTTTCATCTTGAAAATAAAGCCATAGATGTGAGGACTTTTATTGTTCTCATACAAGACCTGAATGAGCATGTGGAAAGAACCAATGGGAGTGCTTTGGTTTATTACCTCGGCCAGTGAGTCAATGGAACTGCTGTAAGTATCATCCTACATATCTTGCATACACGCATAAATGAGCATATCACATCATATTTTGTTGTCTTGTGTTACCTATTCTTTGTTAAATTGAATAGCAAACACCCTGTGAAGTAAACAATCAAAAGTAGATATGGAATCAGGGGGCATGAAAGAGCTATTGCAAAAGAAAGAAGAGATGCATGCTTGTGCAAAGAACTAGACAACACAAACATCAATCAGAGCCTGCATGGAAATAAAATTACTGGTTTGAGCCTACACAGGGGGCAAAACTTCTCCTTTTTAAATTTTGAGTTTATGCGTGTACAAAATATTTTCAGACTCACTTTTAATATTTTGCCACGCAAGGGGCAAAGGGAGGATATGAGGGCTAGCTAGCTAAAAAATAATTGAATTTTTTCCAAAAGGAGGAATTAAAAGAATGGAACTAGAATAAAGTAAGAACTCCTAAAATGAATGAAGATGCAAAAGATAAAAGATCGGTCCATGTAGAAGAGCTTAATCCAATATAGGACAAATATCCAAGGATGAATATCCATTTTGAAGGGTAAAGACTCGATGTCCAAGGATGAAGACCTGATGTCAAAGGTTGAAGATCCAATTTGAAGGGTGAAGACCCGATGTCCAAGAATGAAGATCCATTTTGAAGGGTGAAATCTCGATGTCCAAAGGATGAAGATCCAATTTGAATGGTGAAGATCCGATGTCCAAGGATGAAGATTTATTTTAAAGGGTGAAGACCCACAATCCATTGAAGAATGAAACAACTGACTAGAAGAAAGCTAAAACTCTCAAATGACAGAAGGTTAGCATAATTCATTGAAGAATAGAATTACCAGCTAGAAGAAAGAAAAAAGTCTCAAATGATAGAATGTCAGTTCAGATAGAAGAGTTAAAGTAGATCCATTGAATAACGGAACCAAGTGGCTATCAGAAGGCCAAATTTCTCAAATGAAAAAAAAAAAGAATATCAAGCTAGAAAAGCTTAAGTCATGGGTCGAGTACCCAAATCAAATCCAATGTTGGGTCGAGAATAAAATTTCAGCATCGGATCGAGAATCCAAATCCAACATCGAGTCAAGAACTCAAATTCAGTCTTGGACTGAGAACCCAAATTTAGTCACGAGTTGAGAACCCAAATTTAATTCAGGGTTAAGAACCCAAATCTAGCCTCGAGTTGAAAAACTAAATCCAGTCTCCAGTTGAGAACTCAAATTCATCTTGGGTCAAGAATCCAAATCCATCCTAGGGTCGAGAACTCAAATCCAGTCTAGGGTAGAGAACCCAAATCTAGTCTCAGGTCAAGAATTCAAATTCAGTCTTAGGTTCAGAACTCAAAATTCAGTCTCAGGTCGAGAACCCAAGTCCTGGCTCAGGTTGAGAACCTAGATCAAGTCTCGGGTCTAGAATCCAAATTCAATCTCGGTTCTAGAACTCACCCTTATCCAAGATCAGCTTAAAGTCATATTTCTTTTTACTCTCTTCTAATTAAGTCTCAGATCATTCAAGCAGTGGGCAAACTGTAAATCCTTAATTTTGGTCCTAAGTTAAAAGCTTAAACCTAGTTTATAGCTTTAAATTAGGTCGGTCTAATTTTAAAAGACCTAAAGTAAGTCGGTTCAATTTCTAAGGACCTAAACCATGTCCGATTTAATTTTTAAAGGCCAAAATCAAATCCAATCCAATTTAAAAAATTTGACTAAGCCCAGTTTACACTTAAAAGCCAAAATTCCTTGAACCCATAGTGAATTGAGTCCCCAATTCGCCATGAACCATGAAACCATGGCAAATTAGGAGCCCCCAATTCACCATGGCCTTTGACTGGCAAATTAGGAGCATTCCAATTCACCATGGATCATTGTCTATGATGAATTGGGAAGTCCTCAATTCACCATAAGTCTTTTAATTTGATTTTAATTATGGTTTCGGGCATATTAAGCTTCTTAATTAGACTCAACTTCTAAAGGCTTTCAAATAAGCATACGATTAGGGTTTTAATTAAATGGTCTTTTCCTATAAATACATAGCAAAAGCACAGAGAAAATAAGAATTATCAGCCAAAATAAAGAACAAGAAAAACAATAATTAAGGATGGCAGCAACTACAATTAGTAAAATAATAACCAAAGAAAAGAAAAAACACACAGAATACCATCAACCCAAAAAATAATATGAAGGCAGTAGCTACTATCTTTACTTTGCTCAACTAAGATTCAATGCTGGTGCAGGTAGAAGGCATGGATTATATAAATATTAGTGGAGCCAACAAATGGAGATCTAATTTCGTTAAACTTTTAAATTCATAACAAGTTTCATTTATCAACTATCAATTTATATTGATTTTATTAAAGCATGTCCAGTAGCTTATATTCATTAGTTTCATGACTTAGTAGTTTATTTATTCTTCGTCTAGTAGCCTAGATAGTCAATATTTATTTGTTTTAAATTCACTATTTATTTTAAATTCACAGTAGCGTAGGATTAAATTTAAACCTTTAATTCAATTACCTAAAAATCTATTTGCATGTTTTAAGAACCAAAATTCTAAATTGCTATTTTTAAAAACCCTAATTATTATTTTCAAAATCATAAAAATCCTAGTTTGATCACAAAAACCCTAATTATCATCCTAAAACCCCCTAAAATTTTGTTTTAACCCTAAAAATCCTAATCATGTTTTCAAAACCCTAAAACCCTACTTTAGCATTCTAAACTTTTAGAAACCCTAATTCTTATATTAAAACTCTAGTTTTACATATTTATTTTTTAATGTAATATTAAAACCTAGATTTGATCATTTAATTTGTTAATGTATGTTTGTGATGGATGATTTACTTTTATTTTATTTATAATGAATGGTTGAATGCTTTTATTGATTTATTTTGATTTCAAAGATGTAAGAGGTATGTTTTCATTTTATGGGTACCTCATTTGTTAAATTTAATGTAATTTAATTTATTTGGATTAATGTAAAGAATATATTTTCACTAAATGGTGGGTGCCCTATTTTGGTTAGTTTTGGACATTGGATATTATTGTAAGGGCATACTTTCATTTTGTATGGGTATCCACTTTTGTGTTTGTTTAAACTTTCTTTGATTTTAATACATTGAATGTTTATTTACCTTAATTTGTATGTAGCATGGATGATATTTTAATAAGTTAAGAATTTAATAATATTTAGACCTAAAAAAGAAGCCGGTTTCAATGAATCGGGCGCTATGGGGGTGTTGGGTCATTCTCGCTTTCCCCATGCATTTCTAACTTTTCGAACCCAAAAAGGGGTAGGGGATTCCTTAAGAATCGAGTCATCTATCCCTTTCTATCTTTTCGGTCCATCGGTGTGGCGACTCCATTTTCTTCAGGTGGTTTAGGCCCGTGTTCTCTAAGGCCTTGAGCTTAACAGTGCAGAAGTTGCAAAAACCATTCTACCAAGAGTGGGGACAAAAATTTTCACTCACATTATGATACTTGCAGTAATCAGCTCCCTTCTATTCCTCTTTATTGGGGATCTTATGATATGGGGAGTAGCTTGATAAAGTCCTCCTTCAGAAGGAAATCAAATATCTCCTCGATCTTTGACACTTAATGTATACCGTGTGGCTGTGCATTAGTGATTGGAGCCTTTTTCCACAAGTCAGGTCTCATCTGCACTAATGCAGGACAAATGCATGAATCGAAAGTCATCATATCATCCATTGTTATGTCTAGATTATTGAATTCTTGAAAATAAGACCCCATTATAGTCTTTCTCCTTTGGTTTTCCTTGTGGATAAGCTCCTCATATTCGAACACTTTGGCGACTAGTTTATAAAAGTTTCTGAACTCCATTCCTCGAAACTTTTTCCTTATGTTATGCCCAAACCCCTCTAGGCCATCTTAACGAATTTAATTTCAAGTAAATATATTTTGCAATGCTTCCTTATTTTCTTAAATCTAGCAATGAATCTATCAATGGACTCCCCAAATCTTCAAGTTATTCTAGATAGCTCGACATTGCATACCTTTGGTTTGACTCTGAAGATTTGGGTACGGAACTATCTCTCCATTTCTTGTTAGATAAAAACTAAATTTCTTGGCAATGTTGAATACCAAGTGAATCTAGTGCCTATTAAGGAATTAGGGAACAATCTATGTTTGAAAAAATGGAAGTTACATTGTATGGTGAATCGAGATATGTGCTCTAAAGAAGACTGGTTATCTTCATTAGAGAATAATGTGAAATTTAGAATGTGGTACCCTTTGGGATATAGATCGCTCCTATCAATTGTCTTATAAAAAAACCTTAAAAAACTCTAGGCGATCGATTTGTCCCAACCTAAGCCTATATAGTTCTTGGACGACCTCCCTTATCGCTTCTACCATCATAGGGATGAGAGGCCTAGGGAGTTAAGGAGTGTGGATTCCAGTTCTTGTGTTCACCATGGTGAGACTGCCTATTATACCTAGATTCAACATATTTTTTTGTTCATAACACTGAGACTGTGTTATCGAATTAGTATCTCCATATAGTTGGTACATTAAAGGAGTTAATGAATTTTGGTTGATCCGTCAACCATTACATACCTTGACCATTTTTGTTGTTTTCATCTCCTCTCCTTGTTGGAATATATCTCTCCTCAATAGTAATTTGAGGATTTGGCAATTCTTCTAGTTCTTGAGCTAAGGGGTGACCCCACACTCGTCTAATAGTTGTTTTCCTGGCTTTAAGGAAGTTTGAATCACTATTGAACTAGCTTCTCTCAAGCTTCCCTCATTCTTGTAATGTTTGTCTAACATTTTTTTTCCTTCATGTACAAGTGTAAATGTCATGTTGTTCCTACATTTTCTTTTATATCACCAATATTTCCTTGAACATCTTGGTAATACTCTTTTTTTCATTGCGCATTTGAATTTTTGGAAAATTACTAGAACATGTGGATTGTTAGGATATACACAGACTTGAGTTTTCCATAAGACATGGCAGATTACGCTTCTTGAATTTTTCTACCATGTGAGCAACAAAGCCTTCTTGCCCTACCTCAATAACGGCAACCTCTTGATCATTATACCAGTTGTTTCTTTCATAGTATTCTTTTTTGGAGGCGTTTCAGTAGCAAGGTTGCATTAGGCATTCCAAAAATTGTTTGCCTTGTAAGTAGGAATTCTAGCCTTTAAGGATTGTGGGCGTGCCAAAAAGATTTGATGGCCCCTCAACCTAACTTCTTTTTAAACAATTGTGTAGATCCTATGAACTGTCACAATAGAGGATCAAGTTCCTAAACTAACTTTCACAGCTTGTTTGATTACCATGAAGAGCCTCCTAGTAACTAAAGGGAATTTGGTCGCTATGATGTAATTGCTTAAATAGACAAAGAAGTTTACTTCATTGAAAAACTTCAAACTAATTACAAAGAATGTTCAAACATCAATTCAAGATTAGATTGAATTTCCAAGGATACCAAGTAGATAAGATTTGTTGGAATTTGTTAGAAGTCTAGATTGATTTTATGATACCTTTATTTTCCTTTTTCTGCCGAATATTTAGCCCTCTCATAATTGCTTCCTTATTTTCTTCATTCGTATTCTTCATCCATACATAAATTTTTGCCACTTTCTCCTTTTTCTTGCTCATCATGGTCAATTGTTATCTGTCTAGCAGCTCTGCTACTTAGGTTTCACTTCTCAATCTAATAAGTACTCAATAGCTCTTAGAAAAATGATACCGTGCACCATATTTTTAAAAAAATTTACTTTTTATCAAGGGTATTTTAGTTATTTTATTATAAATTCATTATAAACTGTGTAAAATTTATAAACTTATTAGAAATTCATGATAGACTCTTTAAAATCTCATTGTAAATTCATTATAAACTATAAAAATTTACTTTTTTTAGTAAATATTTTATAAATTCTGGTATTTTGATAAATATTTTATAAATATGGTAAATTTGAAATTATTTTTAAATTTTTTTTTTGTATTTTTGTCAAAAGCCCATAGCTCTTCTTCTCAAGTTTTTGGGCCAAATTTTTTGGGCTTAGTTCAGGAATTATTTTTGTCCAACTAGAGAGATTAACAATTATGTTTGAATATTGAATTATCACTAGTTATCTGTATTACAATAGTTATTGGTCAAGCAAATAAATAAATAAGAAAGAAAGAAAAATAAAGAAAACAAAAAGAAGCTTTATAGATGCCCATTTGGCTAAATTCCATCCAAATATTTGAAATAAATAAATAAATAAACATGGGATTGATAGGCGATCCTGTCACGAGCAAAGGCAACATGAAAGAATGATACTCCACATTTCCATTATATCATCTGTAACTGACCTGCACGACCATCTCTAAACCAACTTAATCAGTGGGGTACTAAACGTTAGGAAACGATAAATAAATATTATATTTTATTATACAAAAAGAATCAACTTCAATTATTGATATTTCGTTTTAATGTTAATAATAATAATAATAATAATAATAATAATAATAATAATAATAATAATAATGATAATGATGATGACAGTTTATTTATTTATTTATTTTTGTGTAATCAAATGATTAATTGATAGATTTTCCATGGACTATGGAAATGGCATTGAAGGGAAAAGAAAATTAAATAAATATTAGAAAAATTACACTCTATAGCAGATTTTTTAATTTTTTTAAAAATACTCTATATTTTTAGTATACTTATAATATATTTAATATATACTTTTAAAAATTAAATATATCTTTAATATACTAAATGTATATTAAAAATATATCTCTAAAAAATGGTGTTTTTAAAATTAAAAAGTTAAAGAAAGGTATTTTTGAAATGGAAATTAAAAAAATGGTATTTTTGTAAATATTTTTTTAGGGTATTTTTAAAAAAATCCCATAAATATTGGAGTGGTAAAAAAAATATTAAAACACTAATATATTATTCCTTATCTTTTTATGGGTAATATATATATAAGTAAATAACTAAATATTTTAATTAAAGTTTCTATCTACTGCTAGTAAATTACATATGAGCTTTCTTGTAAGTTTTGAATAAATGCAATTCAGTAGCATCTTCTTCTAATTTGTTTCTATTAAGCAGTGAAGAGAAAAAAAATTTCTGTAAAGACTCAAATGAACATTATTTATTTCTAATTATAAATTATAAAATAAATAATAGTTATCAAAAATTACAAATAATATTTGAAAAACCTAATTTGTAGTCAGTATGAATTAATGCATAAATAATAATATGTTAACACTAACATTCGAATTAATCATTTCTACATTGAAGGTGTTCTCTATAATATAGTAAAAAAATTTTGGAAAAATCCGAAAGGGGAAAGTTTAGTCATCAAAATGATAAAAATTTATATAGGTTAATCATAATTATTAAGAAATCAATAAAATAATTACCATCCCTTCAAAAATAAAAAAATAAAATAATTACCAAACAAAACATGATATCGACTGGCATCCAACCTGTAAAAAGTAAAGGCAGGCAAGCACGACGCGGATAAAGTATTTATGTACAAGTCAGCCAGAAAAAAAAATAATTGCTTAAATGGAAAATACTAATAAATATTAGAATAGAGAATCCAATAATTATGGTGCGTTGGTATAAGTAATAAAGGATTTATTTTTCCTTAATTAAGCTTTCAAATTTGAATTTTATAAATAAAAAAAACTCAACTATGTGAATCATCTTCTTCAAAATTTAATAATAATTGAATTTAAATTAATCGAATAATATTTGGAATCGTTAAAAAAAATAGATAAATCAACAAATAATTCATATATTAAATGATTTTTTTTTAAAAAAAATGTACATTAAATAAAAATTTAAAAATAATAAAATAGAGATACTGAAAAATTCAGCTTCGCTGGCGCTTAACTTTTCTTTGAGAAGTTGGCAAAGGCTCACATGGCTTTCACCTGCATCATTCAAATTAAACAGAGTCAGAGAAAAAGAAAAAAGAAAGGAAAGATCAATTCAGAAGAATGAAGAACCTCCTTGAAAATGACTTTCCCTTTTCTTTAAATCACGGTTACTACTATTTAGTTTCTTCTTTCTTTTCCAATTTTTTCTTAACTTTCTTCTTATTCTTTTTTCAAGATTCCCATTACAATAAGGGTTCTTAATTTACATTATCATGGATATGTCCACTAAGAGAAGAGCACTGCTTAAGGTCATTGTTCTTGCCGATAGTGGGTATGTGAATTTTAATTTTTTCCTTAGTATTTTCTTTTCTTTTTGTATGTGTCTGTATATATATATATATGTGATGAATTCTTATTTTTACTGTTTGATTCTCGAGAAATTTTTTTACTTGTTTTTGCTTTCTTTTTTGTTTTCTTGTGTGATTTCAGGGTGGGAAAGACCTCATTGATGAATCAGTATCCATTATATGATCCATGATGATTATCATGTTCCAACTACTTTTGATTATTATACGATTATTGTGAATCAATATTCTTGATAAGTTTCACCATTTTACTAAACCTATTTATACATACTGGAGTGACACATTATATGAGTTATTACTACAATCTTATTAACATTTTTATTCTAATATTCATTTATCATATGTTTGGCAAGAAAAATGATGAAAAGATAATGCATTATACCTGTTAGTGCACCATGCCAAACTTGATATGAATAAAGAAGTTAGTTTTGCAAAATAATCAGCATATATATTTAATGGGCATGAAATTTCATTAATTCTTTGTGAATTGTATTGGTGCTCTGTGGCCTAACAATAAATATGCGTTGTCACTAAACTGTTAAAATTATTACATATATATATATATATTTTGGTAAATTTGGCTTTGATGAAATTCGATCTCGACACCTTTCAGTGCCATCACAACTCTAATATCAGTGAATAAAGGCTTTTAGTGCCGATTATTGTTATTTTACTTTAGCATTTGAGAATTTTACACGCAGAATCCAATTGTTTGGCTATGTAAATCTTGACTTCTTATTATGTATATAAGAAGTTTAGTCAACAGTATAAAGCTACGATCGGTGCTGATTTTGTAACCAAGGAACTACAGGTTGATGATAAGCTTGTGACCTTGCAGGTGAATAACTATAGCTAAATATCTATTATACATAAATTTATCATATAAAATTTTGTAATAAAATAATCTTTAACATTGTTCATAAGTTAATTAATGGCAGATATGGGATACAGCAGGGCAGGAAACGTTTCAGAGTTTAGGGGCAGCATTTTATAGAGGCGCAGATTGTTGTGTACTTGTATATGATGTGAATGTACTTAAGTCCTGTGAAACACTTAACAATTGGCATGAAGAATTTCTCAAACAGGTATGATAACAAACCCTTTTGGCATCATACTAAATCCTTCTCTTCTTTCTCTGTATTAAGTCCTATACAATTTCATATTCAATGGTAGGCAGACCCAGTTGATCCTGATGCATTCCCTTTCATTATATTTGGAAACAAGATCGACGTAGATGGTGGAAACAGTCGAGTGTTATATATAGATGCAGTTGTGCATTTCTGAATGTTAAACTGAAAAGGTTGGAGTCATGGAATGGACGATATTAAAGCAAACATTTTTGTGTGCAGGTTTCAGTGAAAAAAGCAACAGATTGGTGTGCTTCAAAAGGAAACATACCATACTTTGAGACCTCAGCAAAAGAGGATTATAATGTTGATGAAGCATTTCTTTGCGTTGCAAAAACTGCATTGGCTAGTGAACATGAACATGATATGTGAGTATGCTTTATTCTAGTTAAGACATGGGTTAACTCTAAATCTAATGCTTAATTTTGTATCTTTGATTGCTTGCTGGCCTACTGTAATATTAAAAGCGGTATATATTTATAGATTTAACCCTTTTCAGTTCCTCCAGCTACTTCCAGGGCATATCAGAAACTGTTTCAGAAGTTGAGCAAAGAGGAGGTTGTGCATGCTGATTAAGGATCTTCAAATTATGTATCAAATTTCTGATTTTCTTATTTGTTTGATTCTTTATTATTTTCTGTATTAAGAATATTAATTTTCAATTGTATTAGTATTCACTACGAGAATAGTAGTGAAGTGCTTAAATTTTACTGGAAGGAGAAAAACCAAAGTCATTCGATACTTAACTTCAATAGTGCAAAAACTATGTTTATTTTACATGCACACACAGGCATACACATACGCATACACGCACACACGTGGATGCACGCTTGTGCGCGCAGATATATATATATATATATATATATATATGCTTGGCATGGAATCAATAATCAATGTATTGGTTTAAAATAAAGGAATCAAAAGGGAATGAGGATATGAGAGGAAAAAATCTAATGTATATCGAATATTTATTTCTTCATTAAAAGCCGGCTATTTATACAAAATAAAATAACTTCTTCAGTGAGATGAATGCTAAGTATTTGAACTGTTATAACTGAAAAATAAAAATAAGCTAAAAAATCTGAGAAAATTTTATTAAAACATTATATGTTGCTCTTCGAAAATGTATTGTTTGAACTAAAATGTCAGTTATTCAACATTCTTCATTGGCATTTTTGTGACAAATTGTTAAGAGAATTTTGCTGGATGTCAACTTCAATTATCATTTTTTTTTTCAATAATTTCCCTCTTAATTTCTTTTTCTTTTTTGTCGCCTCTCACCATGAAAGTTCCTCCTTAGTGATAGTATTCTTCCTTAAACATACAAAACCTTCTAAAATCATTTAATTTTTTATTTCAAAAAAATAAGAAAACTACCCAAATCAAACGGCTTATGGCATTTGCAACAACAAATTTCAACAATTTAAGGACATGCTCTAGGTTTCTTCTACTTTTTTCTTTTCATTATAGTTTTTAGACATGGCGGTCAATTCATATTCTTTTTTTCTAATTTGAGACATTGGTCGTCATCATGTTTGTAATTTGTGGACATACACATGTCATGATGTAGTTTGTGGACATACACATGTCCCTTAAAATTTTTCATCATATTTCAGTTTAAAGACTATTAGGATTTGTTTAAATATAAATAAAAAAGAAGTTATTTTACAATTAATTGAATAGTCATATCCTAAATAAATAGATATGTCTTAATGAAGGGATATGCCTTTCCATTCAATAACTACTTATAACTACTCTTTCATAGAACTATTTAAGTTAGTTTTTTGTGTTTTATAACATCTGAGAAAAAAAAAAGTTCCAGCAGCCCTTTCATTCAATTTTTCATGTTCTAAAGTTGTCCTTCTTTGTAAAAAAATTATTTATAAAAGATTAATTCAAGTTTTTCGCTGTCCTACTTGAATTTCTCCATTATTTGCTTAGTGCAGAAATTTTTAAGGTTTGTCTTATCCACTAAAGCCATTTGCAATTAATCCCATAGCAATCTCAAGAAGGAGAGGGAGCAAAAATCGCTTTTAGGAAAGCTTATTCAATGTGATTCAAGCCTATACTGCCATTTTGCGTTTCATTATTTTTCTAACAATCTAAAAGCGACATTTACCATAGAGGTTGACATAATCAAGATGATGAACCAAGATTTTGTTTGTCTTGATCATTTTGATGGCACTAATTTCATACGATGGAAAGACAAGTTGGTCTTCATGTTTACCGCCTTAAAGATCTATTATGTACTTGATCTAAATCTTCCTCTAATTCCTCCACCAAAAGATGATGATTATGAGGAACTTGAGGAATAAAAGAAGAAAAGAGAGGAAGATGAAATTATATGTAGAGGCCACATTCTCAATGTTCTATCCTATCATCTCTATGATCTCTACACCATTGAACCTTTGGTGATTAAAATTTGAAAAATGCTAGAATTTAAGTACAAAGCCGAAGATGAATGTGCAAAAACGTTTCTAATTTCTAAGTACTTTGAGCACAAGTTTAATAATAACATGCCTATTTTGGCACAAGTGTATGAATTACAAGTTATAATAAACCAACTAAGAGTTGCAGATATTGAACTTCTTGAACATTTTCAAGTTGGTGTAATTATAGCAAAATCGCCATCATCTTTGAAAGGATATAGGAAGAAACTTTTTTATGATTCCAAAGAATGTACTTTGGAAGAATTACAAAAAGGCCTTTGTATCGAAGAGGAATTGAGGGTGAGAGATAAGAATGAAAATTCTTATGATGGCAATAATAAGGCCAATATGGGAAACAAGCCCTCAAATAATTCCAACAAAGGAAAACAAATCAAAGGAAATTATCTTGGTCCTAAAAAGGATCAAAAGAAATTCAAGAACTCAAAGAAAGTAGATTGCTTTGTATGTGGAAAAGCTGGACATTATGCAAGAGAATGTAGATTTAAGAAACTCAAAAAATGGTAGTTAATTCTTTAAAGGAAAGTGATGAGATTATTGCTACCATAAGTGAAATCAATCCTATTCAAGGAAAAATTTTTGGTTGGTGGTATGAAACATGTGCTACTATTCACGTTTGTTATGATAAGTGTAATGTCTAAAATTTTTAAACAATGATTTTCTGAATTATATAGATATTATATTGTTTATAATATTAAGAGTGATTCAGGTATTTGAAATAGATAAAAAAAATAGGATAGGTTAAGTCTTAAAAAGCTAAAAGTTAAATATGAATATGGACAAAATTAGTATTTTTAAAAAAGAATTTCTAAGCGTAAAATTTTATAAAAATACCTATATGACCCTAGAATTAGATTTTATTGAAATTGAGATGAGAGATATGGATAATAGAACTTTAAATTAATTAAAAATTTTATTTTTATGATTTTACGAAATTAAAAGTCGATTTTAGTAAGAAAGTAGGTATAACGAGGCTTTAGTGTGAGTACCACATGTAACATTAACACCTTAGGCAAATCCCAACTGAGATTCTAAAGGCAAATCTCACATCGATTAAGTATAAGGTGGAAGTGATGTACTTAAGATTGGGCATGTCATAAACTAGCAAGACGCATTTTGAGCTTAGAGATAAGTCTAGACCCAGGAACAAAATTGTGCGGGCTTGCCCAAAGCAGACAATATCTTACTAGGCTGGGGGAGTTACAACTTGTTTGCCTCATACTGAGATTTGCACCGCCACTAGCCAGAGGAATAAGGCTTGGCTCTGATACCAAGTTATAACACCCCCGGCCTAGCAAGATATTATCTGCTTTGGGCAATCTCGCAAGATTTTGTTCATGGGCCTAGACTTACCTCTAAGCCAAAAACGGGTCTTACTAGTCCAAGGCATGCCCACCCTTATGTACATCACTTCCATCTTGTGCTTAATCGATGTGAGATTTGTCTTTAGAAACTCAGCTGGAATTTGCCTAAGGTGTTACACCACATCTTATAAAACCCTAAATAATATATATATATATATATATATATAAGTGTGTAGAATTTTCTTTCTTCTTCCTCCATCAAACCCAAATTCATCCTTTCCACCATAGCCAAAATTTTCTTCTTCTTCCTTCTTCCACCACCATGCTTAGAAATTAAAGAAACCTTGCATACAACTCAAAATTTTTAGGAGAATTCATTAGATTAAGTGAAAACACTAAATTCATCACCAAAATAATCAAGGAAAAATTAAGGAAGAGAGAGAAAGTACTACTTTGGAAAGAGGTTTGTACTTGCATATTGATAATTTGTTATTCTTTTATTTTCTTTTGATTTTAATGGATTATGTAAGTTACTTTCAATAATTTAATTGAATTTTTGTGATGGAATTAATTAATTGAATTTGTTAAGAGGGAAAATTTGAATATGGAACTCCGTGAATAGAAAATTAATTAGAATTCATTTTTAAACAATTTTAAGAGTATATATATATATAGTTTTTAGCTTAAAATTATGTTTAAAACAACTTGATTCATAAAAGAATCAATTTAGGGTTATGACAAGTTTAGGGTTTAGAATTGGTTATGGAATTAAATAGTGAAAGAATTTATTAGAAATTCATAAATGAGAGGAATTAAGTATATTTTCGTAGTTGTTAATCTAAAATTATGTTTAAAACAATATTTGATCTATAAAAGATTTAATTTATGGTTTTGACAAATTTAGGGTTAGAAATGGTTATGGAACTAATTCTTGAAGAAATTGATTTTGAATTCATAATTGATTAAGAATAAGTATATTTATATAGTTTTTAAAAAAAAAATAAGCCTAAAGAAATTTTTGAACTTTCAAAATATTGAATTTAAGGTTACGTAAGTTTAGGGTTTTGAGAAAGTTTAAAGTTTTGGAATTAAAGTAAGATATTATAATATGTTTGGTGAATATATACTAAATGAAATGTATTTGAATTTAATTTAAGAAGTATTTCTTTACATGTATGGTTGAAGGAAAGACTATTAAATGATAAAAAAAAAAGTAAGGTTATCATAAAGAAATATTTTTAGCTAAAATAGATATTCTAATTATGTAATTAATTAAAAAGAAAATAAAGAAGTATTTACTTAAAAGTAATGTTTTAGAAAAATTGACATAATTGAAAAATTGATTGGAATGAGATAAATAATTAAAGTGCCCAAATGTACTGGTAAAAAACCTAGATCGGATTGAATGACTAGCCAAAGGGTAGACGTCCATAGTGTTAGTGGGCACTTTATGTCATTAGTGGACATTTCGTGTCACAAGTTATAGTGGACACTTTGTATCACCAATGATAGTAGGCACTCATGCATCAGTGGATTACTAGCCATATTCTCTATAGTGGGCATTTACTTATCATTAGTGTCCTTTTATCCGAATCTAAGATTTTAAAATCAATATATAAGAGCCAAAAAAATAAATAAAATTTAATAAAAATGAGCAATGTTTAATGTAAGTAATTACAAGATTTGTGTGAAAAAGTAACTGTGAAGTGGAACTTTTATCTTAATTAGTAACGTTTAATAATTAACGGCAAAACTCCAAAATTAATTTAAATTTTGGAGCTTATTATCAATTAGATAAGTATTTTGAATTTAATTGATTTATTTATTTATTTATTTTATGCTCAAAGTGATGAATTTATTTTCATCTACCATTGTAAATATTTTCTTTATGTTACAATTTATGAAAAATTATGAATATGCAAACATTACTAAGCATCAACTTAGTGTGTTAGATCTACTTCTGACATGCTTATCAGACAGGCAGAATAGATTAAGTGGAGTGAGATTTAGAACTTTAAGATCAACTATAAATCTAAAGGTACATGTTTATGAAGGATTTTATATTATGTATCTATTTTGTTCACATAGAAATGTTGTAATCTTAACGAAAGTTGTATAGTTATTATTAACCCAGAGTTTTGTATACTTATAATTATGGTTTGGTTTAAACATTATAGTAAATTATATTAGTTATGGATAATGTTTAATGTGCAAACACATTAATAGACGTAAAGGTATTTGAGCTAAATTATGGATGATTGCTAGTGAATTGATGAAATTGGAGTTGAGATTGAATGTGAGAAATATTAGAAGTGCTTTCTTCTATGGGTTGTATTTTGATTAGTGAAGCGTCAAATTTTAGAGGAGATTCTGTCGAAATTTTTATTGATATTAGCTTTAGTATTTATTAAAAATGGCATGAAAGGTATATAGGCATTGTGTGATATCTGTTGATAGGTTTTTACAGAATTATCAAGGGGTGTTACAATAAGTCCCTCTTCAAGACATACAAAGAAGTGGATGATGGACAAGAAGTCCAAATGGTAAATGAAGGTCCAAAGTACTTGGCAAGGGAAATATTGAACTTGTTTTCACTTCAGGAAATATTGTAATCGATAATTCTATTAATAAAGTAATGCTTCTATTTATATGCTTGATTTTGTTTCTTTATGGCATTTTAGATTAGCTCATGTTGATTTAAGCACAATGAAAAGAGTAGTTGAAAGTGGTTGGATTTCATGTGACAAAAATGAATTTTAAAAAAAAAGTGAATTATGTGTTAAATCTAAAATGACTAAGAAACCATTTAAAAGTGTTGAAAGAAATGCTAATTTGTTATATTTAATACATTCTTACATATGTAAATTAAATGACATGCTAACTAGAGGAGGTAATAGATATTTTATAACATTTATAAATAATTGTTCAAGGAATAATTATGTATATTTATTAAAACATAAAGATGAGGCATTTAATGAATTTAAGAATTATAAGGCTAAAGTAGAGAATTAATTAGGAAAGAAAATTAAAATTTTAAGAAGAGATAGAGCAGGAGAATACTTTCCTAATGAATTTAATGCTTTTTATGAAGAAAGTGGAATTATTTATAAATGTTCAACCCCTTGAACTCCTCAACAATATAGATTAGTGGAAAGAAAAAATAGGACTTATTTAGAAATGGTTACTGCTTTGTTGTTACATGTTGAATTTTCATTTAACTTGTAGGGTGAAGTACTTCTTGCTTCTTGTCATATATTAAATAGGATTCCTATGAAGAAAATCTCCATATCAATTATGGAAAGGAAGAAAACCCCATATACAATATTTTAAAGTGTGGGGGTGTTTTGTATATTATAAGAATAATGATCCAAATTAGACTAAGTTAGGTCCTAGAGGAATCAAGTGTGTTTTATAGATTATGTTGCAAATAGCTTATCGAGTTCTAAATTTAGAATCCAACATCATTATTGAATCTAGAGATGTTGAATTTTTTGAGCATCTTCTGACTTCATATGGTAAAAGAGTTCAATCCTCAACTAGTGAATTAACACTAAAAGAGACATCTTTACAAGTTATTGAGTAACCTAGTTCATAAGAGGTTAATGAACAACCTAGTGAACTAAGAAGGAGCATTAGAGCTCGAAAGGCTAAAACTCTTAGGTTGAATGCGATTAACTCTCAACGTATTTCTTTTTCTGTTGTTAAAGGTAATAGAGATACATATGTGAGTACAATCCCAATTATTCTTTAGGTGGAAGATGATCGTAAAAATTATAAAGTAATGGCTTCTAGAGACTCACCTTTTGGAAAGAGGTTATTCAAAATAAAATGGATTCAATAATGTTAAATAATACATGGGAGCTTGTCTATTTGCCTACAACTTCTAAAACTATAGGTTGTAAGTGGGTGTTTCAGAAAAATTACCATACTGATGGAACTTTACACACTTACAAAGCTAGGTTGGTAGCTAAAGGCTTTCTACAAAAGCAAAGTATTGACTTTTTTTTGATACATATGCATCAGTAGCAAGAATTACTTCTATCTGACTTCTATTTGCTTTAGCATCAATCTATGACCTACATATACATCATATGGATGTTAAAACGACCTTTTTAAATGGAGATCTTAATGAGGAGGTTTATATGGAACAACCCAAAGGTTTTGTTCTACAAGGGAATTAACATAAAGTTTGTAAGTTAAATCTTTGTATTGGCTAAAATAAGCACATAAACAATGGCATGAAAAATTTGATAAAGCAATTTTGTCATTTGATTTCACATATAATGTAGCTGATAAATGTGTTTATACTAAACTAAGTAGTAATTATTTCGTGTTAGTTTATTTATATGTTGATGACATGTTGATTGTAAGTAATTATATGAAAGAAATAATAGAAATGATGAGGTTTTATCTTCCACATTCAAAATGAAGGATCTTGGACAAGTTGATACCATATTAGGTATCAAGATTAAAAGAAATAGTGGGGGATACACATTAAGTCAATCTCATTACATTGAGAAAGTGTTAAATAAATTCTGTCACTTAAAAATAAAAAAAGCTAATACCCCATTCAATCCAAGCATCAATTTAATTAAGAATGATGGAAGAGCAGTGACTCAACTTGAATATGCAAGTGTTATTGCGAGTCTTATGTATGCTACACAATGCACAAGACAAGACATAATATTTACAATAAGTAAATTGAGTAGATTTATTAGCAATCCAAGTGCTGGTCATTGGAAGGCTATTGGTATAGTTCTTGGTTTTCTTAAGAATACTAAGAATCTAGGTCTCCAATACTCAGAATTTCCTATTATTTTAGAAGAATATACTGGTGCAAGTTGGATATCAAGTTTCTGAGACAACAAATCCACTATAGGTTGGATATTTATCTTAGGAGGTGTTGTTATTTCTTGGAAATCTAAGAAATAAACTTGTGTAACACACTCAACTATGGAGTTGAAATTTGTTGTATTAGTAGAAAGAAGAAAAGAAGTTGAGTGGTTAAGGGATTTTCTTTTAGAAATTCTATTGATTTCAATGTTAGTTTTGTGTCCTAGGCCAATGCGATGTATGCATATTATTACATTCAGTAAAATAAATGGGGAATTTTAATATCATGTGTATGTTTATTATTTTAATATGATTAAAGTTCCATGGATAGATAATTTAACTTTATGTCATCAAGTGCATGACTTGATAGTTAAATTTTAAAGTAATATGAATTTTATTCTAAATTATCTCTAGTTTATCATTATTGATGGAATGATAATGAATAAAAACTAGTATGTAGTTTAACTGATGATCACATTTTACTGATCATGACTATAAGATATTAAGTCAAAGCATAAGTACATGTTGGAGAATATTATATTGGATAGACTTAATATGAGAATATTGCATGGATTAATGTCATAAGTGATTCTCATCACAACAATGTTATATAATCCTTTGACCTAAAATCACTATGGTCCCCTACATGAGGAGTTTTGTGTTTTGACATAATTCTATTTTATCTTTAAACGAATTTAATAAGGATTAACATTGGACATTTAATGAGTCATGGAGAAGGGTATGGATGATTTAGATGAGATTTGTTCCTCTCATATCTTGAGAGATATATATCTAAGCCTCTTGACAAGTAAGACTGAGAAATATTTATTTCTATCCTCAAATAAATTAATAAGATTTATTAATGTTATTTGTTAAGACAATAAGTTGGAGAATTAAGAAATTTTAATCAATAAATATAAGGATGACATATTTCATGCCTTATGATTGATCAAAGGTATCATGTAACAAAAGGACTAAATATCTTATTTTGAATTAAGGTTAGTTGGATCTCCGATCTTCTCTTAATTTAGATATTCATAATGTCTTACTAGAGGCCGCTTATAATTTATAGGCTTAAAGTACTTGTTTAAGCTCATTACTAATATTAAGTGAACCTTTAGGATCGCACTAATAGGCATAATTAATTTGAGTTCTTTTATGTATTCTTGAAAATATTAAGGAAATTAAAATACTTTATTTCTATAATGAAATATTAAAAATAAATATAAAAAAAGTTTAAGAGACCATTTTTATTTTTTTAATAGTTAAAGAAATATAATGGGGTTATGAATGTGTGTGTATGTATATATATATTTTGTTTCCAAAAAGATTTAGGAGTTTTTCGAATTAGATATATATTATTTATTAATTATTGAGAATAATTAATAAAATAAAATTTGAATAGGGTTAGGATTTAAAAACCCTAACAGATTCTCCTAAGAAGCCTATATATGTTATATTAACTTTAGTTAATTGAATTACGTTTTTTAGAGAAAAATACAAAAAAGAGACTCATATTATTTACTGAAGAGAGTCTTTAGAAAAAGAGTACTAGCACAATTCGTTCATATAGATACCGTAGAAGGTGTTCATGATCAACAATATTTGGTGATCCATTCATTTGACAAAAGGAAGAGATTAAAATTCATTTGTAGAATTAAGACAATTAACCCTTCTTTCAATTTAATTAAAAATCATGGATCCCAGTAAGTCTTCATAGATTTTATTTATTTATTCTGATGCTTTTGATTCTATTTAACATCCATGGAAACCTAACATTCAAAAGGTGTGAGTTCAATTTTAATTCATTATGATTGTCAAGGTACTTTAGCTCAAGCATATAGTAATATCTATAATGGAAAGTCTGTAACACCCTTATACCCTATATACGTACAATACATATTTTTCAGCATATGTAAAATATGCATATATGGTATAAAAATATCACAGACCGATTTAATAAAAATTTTCACATTTCTGTTTAAAGATTTCAAATACTAATATATAAAATAAATAGTATATAAATATTCTTTACTTGTTATAGGAATCCAAAATAAATATTTTATATGAAAATCTCTGAGAAAAATTCGCCAGAGTTTTATTTGTAATTTGGACGTTCCCAAAATTCAGCAAAACACAACCTGCATAAAGCAAACACTCCCAATAAAAATCAATTCACCATTTCATCAATACTTCTCAATTTCTCCATATTTTCTCAAAATACTTATATATAGATATATAAATTAACAACACATATAAAATCTCATCTGAACAAATTATTCGAAATATTCTTTACAATTTGCATTATATATTTCTAAAAACATATCATAATATATATAATATTAAAATACATTGTAATATCAAATATCTACATGCTGGCAGCTGACTCTAATCTTGATGTATCCAAAAATAACTCTTCAAGCTCAATAAATACAAACCTAGACCTGACCAGGTCTAGTAGAACTCTACGGCTCTACCAAATCATCCATGACACTTGCGCGATGAATTACAATCACGCTAAGCCGAAGTCTAGTGGTACAAACTTTGATGATAACAATAAAACTCAATGCAATGCCAATGCATAATGCATATAAATGTCACATAATTCTACTTTCTTATATTTTTTCAAATATTTCATAATCACAACTCATAGCATTATATTGCTCAATTGTATCACAATTCATAATTCACATGAAAGCAAAGACAAGCATGGGCCCAAAAAGGATCTAATATGCTATTCAAATTTTAGAGTTACTGCTTTGGTCCATAATGACACCATGTGTCTAGCCCCGTAGGAAATATATCCATGGATAATGTAACAGCCCCAGTCTCTTGAACCTCAACCCGGCTAGACCCTTAGGTCCCAGTATCTTGGTTCTCAACCCGGCTAGACTGCTACAGTTTTTGAGGCTTACAACCCAGTCTTTTCACCCTAAAAATATTATATTTATCAGCTGGCCTAGCTTACAACCCAGTCTTTTCACCATTCCAACGTTTAGCCCGTAGGCAATCATAGGCATGCTGCCAAACCCAGAACTCTAAAAATTGAATAACATACTAGACATATAATTTATTCATATTTCTCATTATCAAATTCTTTCATAATTCCTTTATCAAAACTTTTCTCATTTTCTCATGATCAAACTAGGCACATTGCCTTATTATATCATCTTTTTCTCACTTTTTTTTTCATATGTTCATTTTTCTCATTATTAATCTCTTTCTTATTGTCACATATTCAATCTAGGCACATTGCCTTATTTTCACATTTTTTTCATTTTTCACATCTTTCTCATTTTTCTCATTTTTTTCTCATTTTTATCAATATCAATTCATTTTATTATTCCATATATCTCATTTTTTGCATTCACAACACATTACCCAATTACTTTGGGTATTTTCACATAATATACATATTTCATATTCTACACAATTTAGCCATTATCAATGGCTTTTCACAATGCATTTAACACATATATGACATTACAAATGTCATAACACATTATTCATACTCAATCAATGAACCAAGTAACTTAACACATTTTCCAAGCAAAATGTGTTAAGCCCAAATGTCATACAAATATAAACAATATATTCAAAGTTTGTACATACCTCCACTAGTAGCCCAAAGCAAGCTTAACACAACCTCCAATCCTATCCTTCCAACTTGCCCTTCACCACTTGGATGAAGCAAATCAACTTCCCTCAATGTATACCAAATGTGATCATACATAATCATTTAATATCACATTCTAAGGTATTCTCAACATCAAACCAGAATTAAACATCACTCTAAACCAAATTCTAAAATTAAGCTTCACCTCACTTTAACTTTGAAAAACCATATCAAGCCATTTAAATTAGTGTTTTAAGTTTATTAATATCATTAAAAACATGTTTTAGCATGTTTAAACCAATTATAATTAACCACATGCTTATGCTCAAAACCCTAAAATGGCATAACCTTCACCATTGAAGGATCTCCATTTCAACTCAATCCAATTATCATTTCAATCTTATTTCCACCACTTATATTATTAAATAACATGATTTAAGCATTAAAATCAAACAATTAATCATTCTTTGAAAATTCACTTTTCCAAAACCCTAAATCAATACTACCATCTTCAAACTCTATCCAAACTTAACTAAATCCATCATTTGATTTTAAAATCCTTGTTTATCCATCAAAACAACACATTTGGAACCAATTTACATAATTAAAACTCATGATTTCAAAAACACAAATGTTCCATAACCCTAAATTCTCTCTCTTCACCAAACTCAACTTAAATTCAACCATTTCTTAAATTTAACCTTAAAATCATTGTTAATCACTTAAAATAACTTCATCCATATCCAAATAGATAATTAAATCTTAGAACTTCAAAAACTCAAAACACACATATTCAAACTTTCATGGAAATCCAAAGAAAAAGTGAGTAAACTTACTAATTAAAGAGGAAAACCTTAAAAATCCACTTGAAACTTTGTAAATATTTCAATTAAATGAGTTTGGAAGAAGAAAATCCCTCTCTTGAAGCCATGGAAGTCGTCCTTGAAGAAAAGAAGAAGAAGAAGATGAAAAAAAAATGATTTTCTCTTTCCTCCCACTCACATTTTCAACCTTATATATATTATTATTTTAATATATTTTTAATTAATTAATTAATTAAAATTCCAAAATATTATTTTCCATCCAAAATTATTTATTTTTAAATTATTTTATTAATTTTAAAATTTTAAAATTTAATTACCAAAATGCCCTTTTACTTTGACTTTTCTTTTAAAAAGTGTTGACTTTTATATGTTGTATATATTTTACATATATATCACATATATATTCCACTTTTTCATTTAAAATCCCTTCATTTTTTATTTAAAACCATTAATTTAATTTATCCATTTAAATTATAATTTATTTTATCAAATTTCCAAAAATTAGAACTTTTAAAAAATTTGAAATATTACACATATGCACAAGTAATGTATATCTTATATACACATCAAATGTACCTTATATGTGTATTAAATATTAAGTATGTAATGTATTAATCCAACATATATAATTAATATATCATATGTATATGTTATATATACTCTAGATATATATATATTGAGTATATATAATTTTATATCTCAAAATAGTTATTTAATTTCTCCAAAATCATAGATGTTACAAAGTCAATACACATAATTCTTCGATATGATTGTGTTAGAAAGTTAATTAAAGATGAAATTGTCTCTCTCCCATTTGTGAATCAAATAGAAATTTGGCTGATCCATTTTCTAAACCTCTTTTGAGAGAAATTGTGAAAACAACCTCAAGCTTAAATAGGTTAAAACTCCTTAATTAGATCAACCAATGATGGCAACCCTACCTAATACCATGAAATGAGTAGTTTTGGGTTCAAAGGGTAACAATAAATCATTGATAAGTGGATGTTTCAGTACTTTAAAAAAAAGCATAATAACGTCATGGAGTAAGTACTTGTTGTTACAATTAAGAGGTTTGAGTTTTTAGTGCTCTTAATTAGGTGAATAAGTAACTCAAATGTCATAAGGACACTGAAAGAACTTCACTTACATGAACATAGAAGTAATGCCATTTCGATTGGGGGTTTGGAGTTGCCCTCATAAATGTTCATGAATTTAGATAGCAATGGTAATAAAAGTGCTAAGTGTTTGAGTGGAAAGCAAGGATACAATATTTGTGTGTATGCGTGTTGCAGATGCTATCACAAAAAATAACATGTTCAAAGCTTTCTTGCTACATGGGATTTTGATTTCAACTTGTGATATTTATACTAAGGTAATATTCAAACTGAAAGATACATTACTTTATTCATAAACATTATTTGATCTTTTATTCTAATTTAAACAAGTGGTAGATTGTTAGAATTTGTTTAAATATAAATAAAAAAATTATGTTTATAATTAATTGAAAGGTCATATCCTAAATGAAGGGGCATATCTTAATGAAGGGATATGCATTTCCATTCAATAACTACTTATAACTACTCTTTCATATAACTATTTAAGTTAGTTTTTTTATGTTTTGTAACATCTAGAAAAAAAAAATTCTAGGAGCCTCTTCATTCAATTTTTCTTGTTTTAAAGTTATCCTTCTTTGTAAAAAAAATTATTGATAAAAGAGCAATTCAATTTTCTTGCTTTCCCAGTTAAATTTCTCCATTATATGCTCAGTGTAAAAATTATTAAGGCTTGTCTTATCCGCTAAAACTATTTGCAATTAATCCCGTAGAAATCTCAAGAAGGAAAGGGAGAAATATCACATTTAGGAAAGTATATTCAACGTGATTCAAGCTTATACTTCCATTTTGCTTTTCATTATTTTTCTAACAAGGACTTGAAAGGTTTTCATTACATTTTTATAGTTTAAAAACTTGTTTAGATCATATTTTAGTTTATGGACTTTATAGTCTTTTGAATTTTTATTAATTATTTTCAAAATTTTTTGACATGCTAAGGTCTTTAAAAAGCATTTTAGTTTAAGAACTTGACAGTCCTTTCAAATTTATAGATAATGGAGATAAAGCACCTAGCAATTCCATGCCCTAGCCTCAAACATGTTGATCTTAACCATATCCAAGTTCCAGCATGCAATAACCTGATTTTAAAAAAAAAACATTTTAAAATATTATTTAAAAAATATATAATAATATTATTATTATTATTATTAATTGAAAGTTTTGATATAGGAATTTGAAAAAGATGAAAGATTTAAAAGTTGGAAGGAAAGAAAGTTGATTAGAAATTTTAAAAACAATATAATATAATATACTATTAAATTATTAAAATGAAATAATGTGTATTTAAATATGTGATTAAGTGTAAGTGTTGGTGGTAAGTCATCGGGAAAGAAGAGAGAGAGAGAGAGAGAGAGAAAGTAAAAAAAAGTGAGAAATAGGGAGATCGAGTTTGACCAGTCATAACTTCATTGCTCAACCTCCATTTATTACCACTTATCCACTGTTGAATTCATCTCGAGATGATAAATCTATGAAAGAATGATTTGTATCCAACCGATATCGGAAGAAACCACACCTTCCATTTGAAAGTGACACTCTTTGTCAACTTTCGAGCAATTTTTTGATCAATTCCAATCCCTTTTTCTCGACGAGGCAAGTATTGTTGAGTCTTTTTCTCACGAGCTTCAATTTGGCACATCATTTGCAAATTTTTGGGTTAGCCTATTTTTTGCCGGAATTCGGTGACACTCCGGGGAGCCAATGATTTTAATTTTGTTTTAAAAAATTAATAAATTAAAGCTAATTAATTACTTGAATTTTAATTATTATTTCATTATTCATAGAATTAATTAATTCTATTTTTTAAATTAACATTCAATTTATAATTTTTCAATTTTAATTTTTTAATTAGTTTTAAATTTTTAATTAATTTTGAAGGATGTCATTAATAATAATAACAAAAAATATTTAAAAACAAAAAATTAAATATAGATCAAAAATAAGAAAAGGAAAGACATTAAAATGTTAAAGAAAAAATAAAAGTAAAAAATAAGATGATAAAAATTTTAAAAAATAAACTAGTGGGTAAAATAATAAAGAAAAAGAAAACTTGAAGTAGAGAATAACATGATGGAAAAAGTTTAAAAAAAATTATAAAGTAAGAAAAATTGAAGAAATAAAAGAAAAGTAGAGGGTAAGATAAGTAGAGAAATAAATAAATTAAGGATGTAATAAAACGATAAAGTAAAAAAAGAGAAATGAATTGAGAAAAACAAATAGATGAGAAGTAAGAAAAAAAAAATAAGAATGAACGAATGAGAAGGAAGATAAAGATGAGGATGATAGAAAAATAATAGAAAGATGTGTGTGTGTGTGTGTGTATAAAGAAGTAAGAATTAGTGACGGACTATTTATATCCATAATTTGTCACTAAAATGCTTAAATAAGTGAAAAATGAAAAAATTATAGGAAATAAATTTTAAAATTAGTGACAAAAAAATTCATCACTAATCTAGTGACAGATTACAATTTCAATCACTAATCCATTACTAAAATATTAAAACAAGCAAAAAAAATAGTAGGAAAATAAATTCTAAAATTTGTGATGAATTTTTCACTGATCTCTCACTAATCTAGTAATATATTACAATTTTTGTCTCTAAAACACTTAAACAAGCAGAAAAAAGAAAATTTGGAAGGAAATATATTTTAAAATAGTGACAAAATTTTTTTTATCACTAATCTAGTGACAAATTCCAATTTTTGTCACTAATTTTGTAACAAATTATGATATTATTCATTAATTCATCATTGCATTATGAAAAATTTTGAATTTCTCACTAAATTAATGACGAATAACTAAATTTGTCACAAAATTAATGACAAATTAATCATTCATCACTAATTCGTTGCTAAATTAGTGGCGAATGTGAAATTCCATCATAAATCCATCACTAAAATTAATGACGGGCTTGTTTTCATCACTATTTTTTTCACATTTTCTCATTTTTAACTTTTTAAGTGACGGAAAAAATCTATCACTAAAATTAGTGATGACTAATCCGTCACACATTTTTGGCTGGTAATTGGTGTCTTTTATTTTGGGACAAATAATATTTTGTCACTAATTCGTCACAAAATCATCACAATTTTTTTGCACCAAATATTGTGACAAAAAATTTTGTCATTAATATTCATCACTAAAATTATTTTCCATCATTAATCTATAACAAAAAAGTGATGAAATATTCCATAATAAAATCTCATCAATAATTTCACATTTTCTTGTAGTGTTCCATCATTTGGCTTAAAAATTGGATTTTGATTATAAAGGACTTAGAGGGTATTTCTCAAAACTTAAAAGCTGGTCAAACTGCTTATAAGTTGTTTTTAGATTATAAGTTGTTTATTTAAGTGTTTCTGAAAACTTAAATAGTAGATTATAATCTGATTTTAATCAGTTTTTTAAAAGTTGGGTTTTGCTACTTTTTTTTAAGCACTTATTTTTTAAGCAGTTTTGACCAAGTAAAAGACCATACTATCCCTACCTAATTTTCAATATTCCAAATTTGCCTACTTTATACACTTTAGTTCCCATCAAAGAAATTTTATTATTATTATTATTATTATTATTAAATTTTATTATTATTATTATTATTATTATTATTATTGCAAAATAAATTTTGAATTGACATTTAAAAAATTATTTTTATACAATAAATAAATTCATGGACAGTTTGGTCATTTTGACAGTTTCTACAATTAAAAACTGATTATAAGCTGATTTTACAGAAACACTTAACTGATTATAAACTGATTATCAGCTGATTATTAGCTAGTTTACAGAAACGCTTAACTGCTTATTTTTAATCTGATTATAATCTAAAAATCACTTATTCACAATAAGCTGAAAAGCTCCAGTTTTGAGAAACACCCTCTTAATCTAAAAAAGATTCAAATCAATTTTTTCTAAAATTGACCATCTTTTCAAAATCAAAAATCATTTTCTAACTTAGGTTTGAAAAAGTAAACCTAAATTATTTTCAAACTTAGGTTTAAAAAGTAAATATAAAACCATTTTCAAACTTAGATTTAAAAAGTAAACCTAAAATCATTTTTCAAATTTAGGTTTAAAAAGTAAACCTAAAATTATTTTCAAACTTAGGTATAAAAAGTAAACCCAAAATTATTTTCAAACTTAGGTGTAAAATGTAAATCTAAAATCATTTTTAAATTTAGGTTTAAGAGCATTTTTTTTTTAAAACTACCTTCTAAATAGGTTTATCAAGTTAAACCTAAAATCAACTAGGACCTAGGTTTATCAAGTTGAACCTCAAATCAACTTAAACTTAGGTTTATAAAATATTTGGATCTAAAATCAACTTAGACTTAGGTTCATAAACTTAAACCTAAAATTGGACTTAGACATTAGGTTAGCCTAGGTTAGATTAGGAAAATCAAAATTAATAAGTTCAAATTCACCACGACAAAAAGGTTAGAACTGCATGAACTTTGATTCTCATTCAAATGAAATATGCAGGTCTAAATGGAATTTTAGTCCAAGTATCAAGCCTACTTAATCATAAAACATTTCCTTTCATTTTATCAATTCTCTTATCCTTTTCTTTAAGTACTTTGATTATATTGCTTTATTTTCTTGAGGAATGTGTGTCCGTCCTAAAATTCATAAAGGTAAGGTTAGGATCCCCTGTTTCTTTTTTGTTTTTAAGTTGTAAATTTAATTTCAAGCTTGCACTTTATTTTTACTTTATCCTTTATGTAACACCCCTATACCACATATACGCACACTACATATAACCACAACTATAATATACGTATACCGGATATAGGAGTGTCACGGTTTAGATTAAACAAACCAATCTTTCAATTTAACAATATGAGAAAACTTAAAACATTTAAGTTATATTATAAAACATAATAGATAAAACATTTACTTATTAAGCAGCGAAAAATGTAGCGGTATATACATATATACATCAAAATCAATATTTACAAAATATAAAGTTTATACATGTTTGGCAGTTCGTCTCTGATTTTGAAGTCCAAATAATCCACACTTCACAAGCCTAGACTCGACTCGGTCTAGCTGTACTCTCCGGTTCAACCGGATCAACCCTGTCACCTGTGCGATGAATCACAATCGCGCTAAGCCTACGGCTTAGTGGTACAAACTATGATGACAATATGCTTCAATGTAATGCCAATGTTATACTTTCAACCATTATAAATAATACACAAGAATATCATATTTCATAATATTAAATCTAATCATATTGTTCATTTGTTCCTTCATTCATAGTTCACATTAAAGCAAAGACAAGCATGTGCCCAAAAGAAACTAATATGCCATTCAAATTCCAGAGTTAATGTTTTGGTCAAATATCAAATTTATCAAGCCTGTAGGCATATCATTATCACAATGGGAAACATCTCATATGTAACATCCCAACTAGGCTTCAAGGACTAGGCCCAACCAAGCTTCAAGGGGAGCTCAACATCAACCCAACTTGGCTTCAAGGACCAAGCCCAACCTAGCTTCAAGGGATTGTTACTTTTAAGCATGCCACCAACAAAAAACTCTGAAAATGGAATAACATACTAGGCACACAATGCTTTTATTATTTCATTATCAATTCCATTCTCATTTTCTCATAATTATCTAGGCAACCATGCCCCAATTATTTCATTTGCATCATTATAGCCAACAACAATGGCTTCATATCTCATCGTTAGGGTATACATAACCAATTACATTGTACATACATTTTGATTGATCATTTTATCTTTCACATTATGCAAATCATGGTATTAATCAAATGTATCAACAATGTAATAGATTACTTAACACATTTACAACCAAATGTGTTAAGTCCCAAAGTCATGTAAATGTATGCAATCATGTAGGGTTTGTACTTACTTCAAGAGCAAATCACACCAATCTAATCACTCCTCTCCCAAGAATCCTTCAACACTTGGATTAGAGCAACTCAATCTCTTCAAAACCTAATCCAAAAGTGATTATACACACTCACTTAGATATACACATAAGATAATAAGGATAAGAACTAACTAGGGCAAACTCTACACATGACACGCTCAACAACACGAGTGTGTTCCTAATCATACCCTAAACTTACAACACATAAGCTTTGACACGCTCAGTGACATGGGCGTGTCACTGGCCGTGTCAATCCTCCCCCAACACAGTAGCTATGACACGCTCAGTGACATGGACGTGTCACCCATCCAGAAAATAGAACCATTGATACGCCCAAAGACTTGGCCATGTTCATGGGTGTGTCAGGCCAAAAATCCTGATTCCGACACCAATAACACCACTTCCAACAAACATCATATTTAACCCTTTTCCACTCCAAACAATCTTACCCAAAACCATCAATAAACCATACCAAACTTGCATAACATCAAAACAACTCAAAACATACATCAAACACTAATCAAAACCATCATCACAACTCGACACATACACAATACACAACACTTGCTCTTTCACCAAACCTAACTCTTTCTCTTCAATCCAACCCCAAAATCAAAATCAAATAAACAACACCATCTCAAACACACCACAATCAAACATACACATATCAACAACCTCAATTCACAAACTCAAAAGAAAAACCAAAGAATCAAGATGAAAACTTACCAAAAGTGATGAAAATTCTTAGAACTTCAACTTGATCACTTGAAACACCCTTCAATCTTGAGTTAGGAAAGCAAAATCTCTCTTTCCCTCTTGCTATGGAGATAGCCGGCCAAAGAGAAGAGAAAAGAAGAAGAAAAAGATGAAAATATGAAAGTCAACCATTCACAACCTCTCTTAACCACCCAATTTTCTCTTTTAATATCCACCAAGTAATTATATATTATAATAATAAATATCATCATCCACTTATATTAATTACCCAAAATATCATCTTCCACTATTACATAATTTCCCATTTAAAATAATTTAATAAATCTCATTTGACCATTAATAAGTTGACTTGTATATGTTGTATATATCTCAATATATGCAACATATATACACCTCTCTTTTCTTTAAATCCTTTATACATACTTCAAAATCATTTAATCTAATTACAACAATAAACATTCTAAAAATTTTAGGGTATAGTTTGGGATATTACAATTCTCCCCCTCTATAAAATAATTTCGTCCTCGAAATTACCTGATCTCAATTCTGAAACAGCTGGGGATACTGGTCTTGCATCACTTGCTAACTCTCCCAAGTTGCCTCTTCCTTCGTATGATTCTTCCAAAGAACCTTCATAAGTGGCACTTTCTTATTTCTCAACTCTTTCACTTCATGTGCCAAAATAGCCACTGGTTCTTCTTCAAAAGTCAGATCCGGACTCACCTCAATCTATTCAACTTACAGAACATGAGACGGGTCTGACCTGTACCTCCGCAGCATAGAAACATGGAAGACATTGTGAATTCTATCTAAATCAGGCGGCAAAGCAAGTCGATAAGCAACTGGTCCAACTCTATCCAATACCTCATAAGGTCCAATAAAACGATGACTCAACTTTCCTTTACGGCCAAATCTCAAAATTCTCTTCCAAGAAGACACTTTCAAAAATATTTTTATCTCCAACACAAAACTCTATGTCTCTCCTCTTCAAATCTAAATAGGATTTTTGTCGGTCTGAAGCTGCTTTCAACTGATCCCGAATTATCTTCGCCTTTTCTTCTATTTCTTTAATCAAATCGGAACCAATTAACTTGCCTTCTCCAACTTCATTCCAACATAGAGGCGTCCTGCATCTTCTACCATACAATGCCTCATAAGTTGCCATTCTAATACTAGATTGATGACTGTTGTTGTAAGCAAATTCCATCAATGGCAAGAATCTGTCCCAACTCCCAGAGAAATCAATGACACAACTTCTCAACATATTCTCTAAAATCTGTATCACTCTCTTTGACTGCCCATCTGACTGCGGCTGGAAAGCAGTGTTAAAATGCAACCGAGAACCCAAAGCACCATGCAAACTCTTCCAAAACCTTAAAGTAAACCGAGAATCTCGATCAGATACTAAAGAAATTGGGACTCCATACAACTTCACAATCTCACTGATATACAGCTCAGCCAACTTCTCCAGAGAATAATCCATTCTAATTGGAAGAAAATAAGTTGTCTTAGTCAACCGATCAACAATCACCCAAATGGCATCATGCTTCCTCTGAGTCAAAGGCAAATCAGTCACAAAATCCATCGTTACACGCTCCCATTTCCACTCTAGCACCGATAAAGGTTGGAGCAACCCTAGTGGAACTTGATGCTCGGTCTTCACTCTCTGACAAGTGAGACATTTAGATACAAACTCTGCTACGTCCCTCTTCATACCTGACTACCAATAATGCTGCTTCAAATCATGATACATCTTGGTACTCCCAGGGTGCATAGCAAAAGCCGACTGATGTGCTTCTTCTAAAATTATCTTTCTCAATCTTGCTTCATCAGGAACACACAATCTATCTTTGAACCAAAGGCTGCCATCACCTCTCACATGGAAATCTCGGTTCTCACCTTTCTGGCTACCCAAAACAATCTTCTGAAATTATTTCATCTGCCAACTCAGCCTCTTTAATCTGATCCAACAACACCGGTCTCAATTGAAAATGAGTTAACAAAGCATCATCATCACAAGGCTCAAAACTAGCATGCAACGCTCTCAACTCAACAAGCAACGAGAGTGAATAAGCAGTCAAACCTGCCAAAGACTTCCAACTCAAGGCATCAGTAATAACATTTGCCTTACCAGGATGATAATCAATCAAACAGTCGTAGTCTTTGATCAGCTCCAACCACCGTCTCTGCCGAAGATTCAGCTCTCTCTGAACCCCCAAGTATTTCAAACTCTTGTGATCTGTATAGATGAAACACTTCTCCCCATAAAGATAATGTCACCAAATCTTCAAAGCAAACACTATAGCTGCCAACTCCAAATCATGCGTCGGATAATTAAGCTCATGCAGCTTCAACAGCCGAGAAGCATAAGCTATGACTCTACCTTCTTGCATCAAAACACAACCTAAACCACTATGTGAAGCATCACTGTAAATCACATATAGTTTATCTTCCACAGGCAAGGTAAGAACAGGAGCTTGAGTCAACATCTCTTTCAACTGCTCAAAACTTGCTTGACACTTATCTGTCCACACAAATCTGACTCCCTTTTGAAGTAATCTGGTGAGTGGAGTAGCTATTAAAGAAAAACCCTTCACAAACCGTCGATAATAGTCTGCCTAACCCAGAAAACTTCTAACTTCAGTCACAGTCTTTGGTGGACTCCAATTCAAAATGGCCTCAACTTTACTCGGATCAACTCTTATACTATCTGCTGACACCACATGACCGAGAAAAGTCACTTGATCAAGCCAAAACTCACACTTCGACAGTTTAGCATACAACTGCTTCTCTCTCAAAGTCCGCAATACAATCTGCAAGTGCTTATCATGATCCTTCTCATTATGCGAATACACCAAAATATCATCAATAAAGACCACCACAAATTGATCTAGATAGGGTCTAAACACCCTGTTCATCAAATCCATAAAAGCTGCTGGTGCATTCGTCAACCCAAAAGGCATCACCAAGAACTCATAATGCCCATACCTTATGCGGAAAGTTGTCTTAGTTACATCTTCAGCTCTGACTCTCAACTGATGGTACCTTGATCTCAAATCAATATTAGAAAACACTGCTGCTCCCTTCAATTAATCGAAGAGATCATCTATCCTAGGCAAAGGATCTTATTCTTGATAGTCACTTTATTCAACTGCCTATAATCAATGCACAATCTCAAAGTACCATCCTTCTTCTTTACAAACAAAACAGGTGCTCCCCACGGAGACACACTAGAGCGAACAAACCCTTTATCCAACAACTCCTGCAACTGCACCTTCAACTCTCTCAACTCAGCAAGTGCCATTCGATAGGGAGTAATAGAGATGGGAGTGGTACCAGGCAACAAATCAATATCAAACTCAACCTCTCTCTCAGGGGGCATCCCTGGCAACTCCTCAGGAAAAACATCTGGGAATTAAGCAATTGTGGGTATACTATCAAGTTGAGAACCCACTACTCTGGTATCTACAACATGATTAAGATAAGCATTACACCCTTTTTGAATCAACTTCCTAGCTGCAACAGCTGAAACAAACAAGGATGCAAGTTTTCTCTGCTCACTAGATACCATCACACTTCTACCATCACTGGTTCTCAGGGTAACACACTTCTTTTGATAGTCTACCACAGCCCCATGCTTAGACAACTAGTCCATGCCTAAGATCAGATCATACTCCTTAAAAGGCATTTCAATCAAATCACCAAGAAACTCTTCATCTTGCACCACAACTGAACTATCTCGGTGCACCTTGCTAACTACCACACTATGCCCTAAAGGATTTGTCACCAAGACATCAAATCCTAGGGACTCTAAATGCAATTCAGTCACAAGCAAGATAGATGCACTTATATATGAATGAGTAGATCCTGGATCAATTAGAGCAAGAACTGAAATGCCAAATAAAGAAAATGTACCCGCAATAACTGCTGAAGCATCCGGCTGCCTCTGCATCACATACACTCGCTGAGATGGCCTAGCCTCATCTGGCCTACTGCCTCCGGATGTAGAGCCTCCTCTCTGACTGATCCCAGGTCAACCACCTCTACTGAAACCTCTGCCCCCTCGACCTCCTCTACTGACACTAGGTCGAGAAATTGCAGTATCAGTCTGTCTATCTTCTAGTAGCTCAGGGAAATCTTTGATAAAATGATTCGGTGACCCACATCTAAAAATACTCATGGTCCACCCGTCTTCCAGCAAACACCCCCATGTGCCCTACCATAATGAACATATGTAGGTGGAATAGACCTCTGAACCACTAGAGTCGGAGCACTAGCTACAGAAACTGTAGGTCTCGGTCTCTACCTCTGATACTGAACTCACCTACTAGACTGTCTCTGGCTCCTACTAATCCTCGGAACAAAACTTCCTCTGCCTCTCTTCATAGATGAAGACCCTACCTCATACTGGGGTCTCCTAACTCTGGTCTCCTCCTCAGTAGCAGCTGCTGCAATACCCTGTGCTCTCTCAACACTTCTGGCAGCTGCAACCAACTGCAAAAAGTCTTGGTACCGAGAAAAAGCAACAATACACATAATAGAGCGCCTCAATCCCTCCTCAAATCTCCTGCACCAATCAATCTCATCTGAAATAATTCCACCGGCATAATGACTCAACTGGATGAACTTAATCACATACTCTGTCATTGTCCGGTTATCTTGTCTCAGATTCAAAATTTTCATCTTCTTAGCATCTTTATACTCCCTCAGAGTATACTTCTGCTCAAACTCCCGCAGAAAATCACCATAAGTCAAGGTCGGTGGATCATCCATCGCATGTGGAACTGTCTTCCACCAATCATAAGCATCTCTCTGCAGAAGGGATCTAGCATAATCAAATTTCTCTTCAGAAGTAGCTTGCAGCTGAATAAATACCCTCTAAAATCTATCCAACCACTGTTCAGCTATTGCAGGATCTGTAGTACCAAAGAAATCTTTAGCTCCGAACTTCCTCAATTTATCATACTACCTCATTGGTACTTGCAGCTGTGGTTGCGGTGGCGGCTGCTGCAATGGAGCCCGCCTCAAATATTCTACCATATGTCTTAACCAAACTAGTAGAATCTCATCAGTAGCTGGTCTCTCTGGCACAGGAGCAGGTGCCTCTCCAGCTCTCTCAACCCTAGCTCAATCTCTACCTTCTTCAGGAGCTACACTCTCAACACTACCCTCTATGGATTGACGTGACTGAGACGCCATCACTACCTATATCTACAAACACAACAGAATATACCTCATCAAAGATCAGAAACTGCCAGTACCAAAGCATGTATCTTATTCAAAAACCATATTTTAAAATCAAAATTTTATTTTTCTTACAATTCACCTAGGTTGAGAACCTCAAACCTAGGCTCTGATACCAAAACAGATGTACCACCCCTATACCCAATATACGCACACTACATACAACCACAACTGTAATATACGTATACTGGATACAGGAGTGTCACGGTTAGATTAAACAAACCAATCTTTCAATTTAACAATATGAGAAAACTTAAAACATTTAAGTTATATTATAAAACATAATAAATAAAACATTTGCTTATTAAGCAGCGGAAAATGTAGCAGTATATACATATATACATCAAAATCAATATTTACAAAATATAAAGTTTATACATGTTTGGCAGTTCGTCTCTGATCTTGAAGTCCAAATAATCCACACTTCACAAGCCTAGACTCGACTCGGTCTAGCTGAACTCTCCGGTTCAACCGGATCAACCCTGTCACTTGCGCGATGAACCACAATCGCGCTAAGCCTACGACTTAGTGGTACAAACTATGATGATAATATGCTTCAATGTAATGCCGATGTCATACTTTCAACCATTATAAACAATACACAAGAATATCATATTTCATAACATTAAATCTCATTATATTGTTCATTTGTTCCTTCATTCATAGTTCACATTAAAGCAAAGACAAGCATGGGCCCAAAAGAAACTAATATGCCATTCAAATTTCAGAGTTAATGTTTTGGTCAAATATCACATTTATTAAGGCTCTAGGCGTATCATTATCACAATGAGAAACATCTCATATGTAACATCCCAACTAGGCTTCAAGGACTAGACCCAACCAAGCTTCAAGGGGAGCTCAACATCAACCCAACCTGGCTTCAAGGACCAAGCCCAACCCAGCTTCAAGGGATTGTTACTTTTAGGCATGCTACCAACAACAAAACTCTGAAAATTGAAAAACATAATAGGCACACAATTCTTTTATTATTTCATTACCAATTCCATTCTCATTTTCAAATAATCATCTAGGCAACCATGCCCCAATTATTTCATTTGCATCATTATAGCCAACAACAATGGCTTCATATCTCGTCATTAGGGTATACATAACCAATTGCATTGTACATACATTTTGAATGATCATTTTATCTTTCACATTATGCAAATCATGGCATTAATCAAATGTATCAACAATGTAATAGATTACTTAACACATTTATAACCAAATGTGTTAAGTCCTAAAGTCATGTAAATGTATGCAATCATGTAGGGTTTGTACTTACCTTAAGAGAAACTCACACCAATCTAATCACTCCTCTCCTAAGAATCCTTCAACACTTGGATTAGGGCAACTCAATCTGTTCAAAACCTAATCCAAAAGTGATTATACACTCTCACTTAGATATACACATAAGATAATAAGGATAAGAACCAACTAGGGCAAACTCTACACATGACACGCTCAACAACACGAGCGTGTTTCTGATCGTGCCCTAAACTTACAACACAGAAGCTTTGACACGCTCAGTGACATGGGCGTGTCACTGGCCATTTCAATCCTCCCCCAACACAGTGGCTATGACACGCTCAGTGACATGGGCGCGTCACTGGACGTGTTAATCCACCAACATCACAGTAGCTATGACACGCTCAGTGACATGGGTGTGTCAGTGGACATGTCACCCATCCAAAAAATAAAACCATTGACACGCCCAAAGACTTGGCCGTGTTCATGGGCGTGTCAGGCCAAAATTCTGATTCCGACACCAATAACACCACATCCAACAAACATCATATTTAACCCTTTTCCACTCCAAACAATCTTACCCAAAACCATCAATAAACCATACCAAACTTGCATAACATCAAAACAACTCAAAACATACATCAAACACCATTCAAAACCATCATCACAACTCAACACATACACAATACACAACACTTGCTCTTTCACCAAACCTAACTCTTTCTCTTTAATCCAACCCCAAAATCAAAATCAAATAAACAACACCATCTCAAACACACCACAATCAAACATACACATATCAACAACCTCAATTCACAAACTCAAAAGAAAAACCAACGAATCAAGATGAAAACTTACCAAAAGTGATGAAAATTCTTAGAACTTCAACTTGATCACTTGAAACACCCTTCAATCTTGAGTTAGGAAGAGCAAAATCTCTCTTTCCCTCTTGCTATGGAGATAGCCGGCCAAAGAGAAGAGAAAAGAAGAAGAAAAAGATGAAAATATGAAAGTCAACCATTCACAACCTCTCTTAACCACCCAATTTTCTCTTTTAATATCCACCAAGTAATTATATATTATAATAGTAAATATCATCATCCACTTATATTAATTACCCAAAATATCATCTTCCACTATTACATAATTTCCCATTTAAAATAATTTAATAAATCTCATTTGACCATTAATAAGTTGACTTGTATATGTTGTATATATCTCAATATATACAACATATACACACTTCTCTTTTCTTTAAATCCTTTATACATACTTCAAAATCATTTAATCCAATTACAACAATAAACATTCCAAAAATTTTAGGGTATAGTTTGAGATATTACACTTGATCTTTGTTTTTATTTGTTTATGGATGGATACCATATTAATTATTGTTTATGCATTTTAATTGTTATTTCATTCTTATAACTGTCATTTTTATGTAGTATTTTGTAAGTTTTTAATTAATTATTGGCTAAATTGTGTTTACCTAAAATAAGCCAAAACCTAGCTCTTGAATCCATCTATCTTTGCCTTGTAATTGACATCCCAAAAAAATGCAAATCCATCTGGCAACTACCCCCAAAATGAAGAAAAAAAAATCATAACATATAAGCATAGAAAGTACATGTTCACAAGCTAGCAAGTAGTATCCTTAAGAAAAAAGAGTAAAATAGAAAATAAATTAAGAAAAGACAATGGTTAAATGGAAAATTCATTGTCACAAGGAACAATAATCCTTGTGGTAGGTTTTCTCTTCTATGATTCTTTGCATGATTTTTGAAAGGTCATGAGAGCTCTCTTTGTATATAAATTCTCTATTTCACTTTTTTATTTCAAGATATATATATGGTTTTTTATTTCACTTTTTTATTTCAAGATATATATACCTTTTTTATTTCACTGATTAGCAAATATAATTATAATTGCATTATTTTATAAAATACTCATTTTAATTTGTTTCTTATTGATTGTGTTAGTGATGAAAATTCACTTTCACATTTGCTGATTTATTGCAACCACAGATGGTTGTTTGGTGGCCAGAGAGAGAATTATCAAATGGGAAGAGAGAGAAACAAAATAAAAGGTCTTGATTTGAAAAAAAAAATCATTTGATGAGTTATCATTTTTTGATAAACTTAACTTAAGCGTATTTTTCTATAAATAGTATACATTGTAATCCACATCAACATCATATTATACAGTTGTAATTTTTTTTATAGGCAACTTGAAAACAACCTGTCAAAATATCTTAATTGTTAATATTTTACTAGACCAATAACTTAATTATAATTTGTTTTATTCAACCACTTAATTATTAAATTTTGAAAAAGTTTAAATAACAACGATGTAATTATACCTTTTGGAATATAATTTTTTTTTGCAAAAGTTATAACTAAAAAATATATATATAGAAAATATAGGTTTAATAAAAAAGTAAGCTCCCACTAACTTTAAATCCTAATTTTCTTTATAAAGGCTATTAGTTAGTGTATTTTTAACTTAATAATTTTATTTATTTAATATGTTTGTTTATATTTATTTAAATGAGTGGTGTGCTTTCTAAGTTTATTAATTAGTATATTATTAATTACTTAATAATTATATCTATTTGACATGCCTTTTTTTTTCCCAATGGTGAACCTTTTCAGAAAGAAAAATTGACTATTTTAAAATTGTTAGGAAAAAAATATAACTATTAGTGTCTGTATTTTTTTTTTCATTTTGCTATTTTAGTGTTTGAACTATTTTTTATCAATTTGGTGTCTGAATTTTAGTTTTTTGTATTATATTGGTTGCTTCAACAGTTTTCTTGCTTTTCAAAGTGCTTATTAGACTGATTTCATATTTTGTTAATAAAGTGATGAAAATATCTCAAAGTTAACTAGTAAAAAAAAGACTAAAATACCCCAAGATCAACAAAATCATAGAATTCACAAAAACATAAAGCTCATTTGCTGCGTTCTTCTTCTTCTTCCCCAAAAACAAACAAAATCTTTTCTTCTTCTTCTTCTTCTTCATTACCCCAAAAATCAACAAAATCACAAAAATTATAAAATCTTGTAAATAATAATAATAATAAATATAGTTAAAATCATTAAATAAATTGTTGGTGTAACAATTATTAAAAAACATAATTATTAAAGTTAAAATTATTAATGTTAGTGGGAGACAAAGATTAAATAAACAAAAATTAAAATATTTAAAGTTAGAATAAATAATTAAAGTGGGAATAATTAGGTAGTGGATAGAATAATTAATTATAGTGGGAGATAAAAAAAATTAAACAAATAAATAATAAAATAATTAAAGTTGAATTAATAATGTGTAATTTACCTAACCAACTAATATTGTCTGAAACATTTTGAATGTAATATTTATTAAATATTAGAGTAGGTATGGGTGTATTATTATTAATAATAGATAAAGCAATTAATTAAAGAAGAAATAATTAATAGAAAGAAGAAAAAGAGAGAGAGAGAAAGAGATATATATATATATATATATAAAGGAAAAAGAGAAACAGAGAAAGAGAGGGAAGGGGGTAAACAAGGGGCAAAATATTTCATTAGCTCTGTTCATCGCCTTTCGATCATTGCTGACCGATACGCGTTGGCCACCTTGAAAGCTAACTAGCCGATCTTTTCAACATCATCAAATTCACCGTGATCGGCCACCGAATAATATTGCACACACCTATCGAAGCTTCACATGGGATATTCACCGACATGAGTTTTCGAGAATGATTTCGATCGTTTTTCGATCTCTTTTTTCAACAACTTTGGTATTTTTGGAACTCTCACTTCATAAGCTTCGATTTGGTATCTCATTTGCTAATTATGAATGAATTTTAAAAATTCACACATTTATAAATATTAAAAACTAAAAATTTAATATTAATTAATTAATTAATTAATTTTAATTACTTAAAAATTTAGGATTTAAAATGAAATTTAGATGTAATATATTATGATTTATTTAGAAGTAATTAAAAAAAGTAAATTCTAAATTAATATAAATGCAAATAATGAAAATATTAAATAGTTAATGTACAAATATTGAAAATATTAAATAGTTAATGTAAAAGAAAATAGTTAAAAATTATGAAATTAGTAAATTAGAAGTTATAATTTTAATTAGTTGATTAATTAATGTTATTTAAAAGAAAATTTCAAATAAAAAGATAATTAAATATTAAAAAGAAATAGATAGTTAATATCTGAATAATTTAAAATGAAAATATTAATATAAAGTATAATAAAAATAAATTAAATATTTAAGTTATAAATATTTATTAGTAAATTGTAGAACAAATTATATATATAGTTATTGATGAATCTATAATTTGATTGTTAGTTATTAGTTAGTAAATTTAAAGTTATCATTAAGAATATTTGTTAATATATATATATTAATTAATTAATTAATTACTTGTAATTGGAATAGAAATAAGTATATATATGCATATTAACTTTAGAATAAAACAAATTTAATTCTTGAATAATAATTTTGTTAATAATTTACAGAATATAATTTATTTTATTTAAATATGAGAATATGAATAAATATATGTATGAAATTAAACAAATTAATTGTAAGGTAATAAATAAATAGTTTGATAATTAAGTTATGTTAAATAATATTATTAAATTATTATTTATATAAGAGTTATTGTTTACAAATTGAATTTAATTAAATAAATAGAGTTAGCTAATTATTAAATGATCAAATTAAGTAATAAATATAATATGATTAAAATTTATAAGAATTCATAAACTAAGTATTTAACTAAAATTTGTATTGCTATAACTATAATAATTAAATTACTATCCTTACTTAATAATGAATAGTAATAATTTAAAAACTTAAATAAATGCTAAAGCGGTGGTTAACTATTAATATTATTATTATAATAATAAAGTATTATTATTAAATTATCCATAAATTTATCATAATTATTATTAGTAGTAATTGTCAATTTTACTATTATTATTATTATTGTTATTATTATTATTTTTATTGCCACTAATCTTACCAATATATATTATATTTATTATTTTTAAGTCTATTATATATTTATTTCAATAATTAATGTTGTTATTATTATTATTATTATTATCTAGTATTCGATTTAATATAAATTATTAAGATTTAAATAAGGTAATTAAATAATTATTTTTAATTACATAAATAATATTATTATTTCATTATATAATTTATTGGCTTTGTTATAAGAGATTATTGAAAAATAAAAGTACAGTATTAAAAAGTAAATATATTAATATTAATATTAATATTATTACTATAAAACTTAATATAAATTATTATGGATAAAGATAGTTAAATAATTATTTTAAATAATAAAAAATAATTAAATAATATAAGAATTAGTCAAATAATATAAACATCTAAATAGATATTATTAATGTTACTATAGGCAAAAATAAGAAAAATTTAAAGTAAATGATATTATTATTTTAATAAATTCTTTACTATAGTATATTATCTTTATTATTAATTATTAATGATATTATTATCAACACAAACCAATTTGAAAAATAAGTTAAATAAATTTTTGGAATATATATATACACACATATAAATTAAATTGTTAATTTAGAAATAAATATAAAAATTGTATTTGTCTTAAAAATACTAAAAATTAAATAAATATTATTTAAATGAAATTGAGTTAATTAATTAATAATATAAATATTGTCATTATTATTAAACTAGTATAATAAAAAACTAAATTAATATAATTATATATTGAAATATTATAAATACTTAATAAATTCAGATATTTAAATTATATTAAGTTATTAAAAATATTGTTGAAAAATTTTATTAGTAATGGCTTGGCGAATTGAGGTCATACTTATTGAAGTATTATTTTTAAAATTTTGAACATGAGTGAATTACGCAGAAATTATGCCTAAAATATGTTAGAATTTTAGGAATTATCTTCACATTCCCTTTTCATGTCATTCACCTCGTAGTAGTTTATAATCTTAAATTATACTTTGGCAAATTATTATTTTTATATCACTTTAGGTGTAAATTCAACTGCAGTTGTAGAAAAATAAAGGTGATCCAATGGATTAAATAAATTGAGTTATTGATCAAAATGAGTGAATAATTATATAACATCGGTATTTTATTAAAAAATATATGTATGATTTGTTAAAAATATTTTATAATAAAAGTAAGTTTATAAAGAAAGTTGAAAGGACAAAATATTATTTATGCATATATTTAAAATGGGAACAAATAATGATATGTTATTATTTAAATTATAAAAAAGATGATTATCTATAGATATAGCTGAATAAATGTTCTGGATACACTTATTATATATTTTTCTAATAGAGATACATGTGATGACGGAGTGTTAGATGAATTGACGGATTATGAATATAATACTGTCTTTGAGACAGCGCTTGGTATACATATAGTCTTTGGAGCGTATATTAGGTGATCGCCTTTTGAAGGGCAGCTGTGCATATGTATATGACTATGGTTATTTACTCTTGAGCTGTTAGCGTCATCATTACGCCCAAGATGTTAGGATTTGCCCTTATATTGCAGTAAATATATGTATATTTGCACCTAATGTGTTAAGTAATCTATGGATTATATATTGTGAGTGTATGAAAGTATATGTTTGATTTTATGAAGAATATTATGAAATTATTTAATAGCATTATGAAAAAAAAAATTATAATATTTATACAGCTGTATGAATGTTATATTATTAAGTATATATGAAAAACTTTATTTGCCCCCCATTTTATTATATAATTATCTTCTCACTGAGTAGTTAGACTCACCCCTTAACATATTATCATTTTCATATACTCTTCAAATATAGGTTTCTCTTATTTTCTTTTCATCTGCTTGTAGAAGAGGTTAGACTAATATATTAGTATTTATAGTTTAGTTTTATTTAAGGATTATTCATATCATTGTGTTTAATAATAATAAAGATGTATTTAAATGTATTAGTAATTGTTGGATGATGATATGGATATTTGTATTTGAAGAATATTAAAAAATTTAATTATGAGCTGTGATCTTATGAAAAATCTTTAATATACTATATTTTCTTAAGTATTTACAGGAGACTCAAGTTAGATTATGGAATAAGTCTATCCTTAAAATTAAAAGAATGATGTGTGACAAAAATAATAATAAAATTTTAAAAATCACAACTAAAATAAGATAAATCACATGAAATAATTATTAATCTAGGTGTTGGTTTACACAGGCAATAACCTACTAGGGTTTTGACTTTTTTTTTTTTATTTGCGGGCAAAAGTGTTGCCATACCAAAAATGCAATTTGGGTTTGAAACATTCAAAAAGTGAAGAATGGGGCACAAAAGATGAACGAGATGGAGAAGTAGCAACTATTTTTATTAATTTGAGAGGAGATTGGTTAGCAAATCTAGTGCCATCTGTTAAAAGCATTGGTCATCATCGTCGTCGTCTTCTTTGTAGTGCCGATCTCACACGAGTAATTCAATGTTTGTAGGTCCATGCCGTTAGTTTTTTGTATTTTACTGTCCATTCTATGAAAATTTTCTAATTTAGGGTTTAGCAAATAGAAAAAAGAATTAATTTTGATTTGAATTGGGCAAAAATAATACTAAGGAGAATTTTGTTAGGTAAATTTTTATAATATGATGTTATTAATTTTTAAGCCCAAAAGAATGTCAATTAGAACCAAATCCACTGGAACAATTAAAATAATATTAAAAATTAAAATTTAGATATTAAACTGATAAAAAAATTTAAATATTTAAGTAATAAAAATAAAAAATTATATATATACCAACCAATAATACGTATTTTTCAAATTATTATCATAAGCCAATAGATTTATTATTGCCACATTTAGTTAATTATAATATGTTATTTTGTTTATCATTGCCAAACTATATTGTCTTTTCACAATTGCATCAATTAAAAATATCCTTTTTTAATTATTATTGTAATGACCGCAAAAAATTCGTTTGAAAAAAAAAATAAACGTAGACCTCAGAAAAATAAAAAAACAGACAAATACATTGTACAAATTAATCATAGCCGTCAGCTGTCTTCTCTGAGAACTCACGTCATCTAGTAAAAAACAGCCAACTTGTACTATTTATCCGCCGCGATCTTCGGTTCCGAACAACTTAAAAATTAAAACGAGCAACAGAAAAGAAAAAAAAAATCAGAGCCTTCGGTTCCCAGCAATGGCGTTCTCGGCTACCATTTCAACACAGCAGTATCCTTCTCTTCTTCGCTTGCCTTCTCACTCTAACAAGACCTACTCTAATTCTGTCTCTTTTCGATTCTTGAAATCAAATCTCAGCCGTAGAATGCCTCTTTCTGTTCGATCAGCTTCAGCTCCAGGTAGTCCTCTCTCTGATTGTTCTTTGATTACGCTTGCAATTGAGATTATATATATATATGTCTAGAATTGGGTACTAAAGTTATTATTGTTATTCGATTTAAGAGGGTATTGCGTCGGCGATTTCTTTGACGGATAATGCATTGAATCATTTGAATAAGATGAGGAAAGATCGAAATGACGATTTGTGCTTGAGAATTGGGGTTAAACAAGGCGGATGCTCCGGCATGTCTTATACTATGGAATTAGTGAATAGGGCAAATGCAAGACCCGATGATTCAATCATCGAATACAATGGTTTTGTGATTGGTATGCATTTCAAAATTTTTACTCTTTTTTATTTTTTCTTTGTATTATCTTGCTAATTTAGCTTTTCCTTGTGGTTGGGAGAGGATTGGCGGGGATCTTCTTAAACCCTAGTTTTCAAGAGTTCCTCACGTTGGGGAAAATATGAGAGTTGATATTCTGAACCTGAAAATAATGAAATATAGTTGGCATCACTTGAGTTTTAGTTCAGCTTTGGAGAATTTACTATCTCAGGTCAATCATGAATTTTGTTTTAAAACATTGCTTATAACAAAAACTTTGTCCCCCTTTTTAATCAGCAACTTTGATGCCAGAATTATCTGCTTCCAAAACCTTGGTTATTCTTCCTGGTTTCACTTTCTATTTTCCTTTTTCTGAATTCTCCAAAGAAGGGAATGCAATTCCATTATATTGAAGTTTGATGTGGTAGCAGAACCTAGGACAATAAAAATTACAAGAACTCAGGAATTTGAGGCTTTTTAAAAGGGAGTTTGAGAAAATTAGTTTAGGGAACTTATTATGCTACTTGACATAATCTATGACTAACAAAGATAGCTCAAATAGGTATCATAACTTAGAAAGCTGAATGAGACTAGCAGAGTCTATGGCTACTGATACTACTTTCAGAAGAAAAGTAGTACTAAGCAGCAAGTAACTAGCAGATGGGGGGTGGGAGAAGAAGAGAAAAAAGGTCAGAAGTTTTATAGGAGTCGCACATGAGTTGGATGCATCTACATCCATGTTCTCTCAAAAGCATGAAAGAAATTCTGCACCATGTCCACTTCTTTTATTATTAAGAGAATTTACAGCCCTATGTAATAACATAAGTGACGATTTGGGGTGGTGAGGTGCACCTGAGAAGTGATTGAAATGACTAATATATTCAAGAAATTGTTACCTGTCTCATAGATCCTATGATTGAGGATCACCTGTCTCACACATTATCAGGGCTCCAAAATCAAAATTCCAAAATAATCCCTAGATATCAATAGAAAATACCTGGAAGAACTGCAAGAAATTGTTACCTAAACAATTTGATCAAGATAATCATTGCATCCATTTCATATTAAAGCATATCCTTTTTGTCTTGTGAATTTTACTTAGATCTTATGGTCCTTCGATCAAATTTCTACCCTATAAAGTCTTCAGTTGATTATGTGCATGGGGCATGTTGAAAATAATAGTGATTCAGCTCTAATTTCTGATTGACAGTATAATCTTAAAAACTAGTGAATCCGAAAGTATTGAAGTTGACAGGATTCTTAACTTGTTTTCTTAGATAACTTTAAACAAACTTGATATGCATCACATATGTGAACTTGCTCGACTCTACTTATCTAGCTCCTCTCTTGGTGAATGAGGAGCTAGATAGGCCGAGTAGCTTTCATATGGGGAGGATTCAGAGAGTAAGAGGGAGTTGCAGGTGCACTTTGTAAGCTGAGTCGGAGATTCTTCAGGGAAAAAGATACATTATGGTCTATAAAGCTGCATGATGAAATATCCCATGCCTAGGCAAGGTGGATGATTATGGATGGGTTGGACCCAAGTGGCAAGAAAAACTTAAAGCCAAAAAAACTGATATACGGGAGTCGAATAATCAGTAGAAGTTGGGGGGAAGTTTAGCTTCGAAGTTATCCAAAGAGTAGTTGATAAATATTCTTGTAAATAATGAAGAATGTTTTCATCAGGGGTTGATCAAGGAGCATTTTTAGTAGCAAGTGCTATGTTGTGGTAAAGTTATCTTTCATGGAAAAAATATCACAAAGTTATCTTTCATGGCAAAAATATCACCCTAACAATATTAACAGTAATTATTTCATTGTCATAAGGTTCTACTTTCATTTCATTGATTTTTTTTTTCCTTTTGGTGTATTTTATGCACTTTATAAATGAACAACTTAATATAATCAAATACAAATAATTTGAGCCTTTAGTTGCCATTCTTTTATTTGTATTGAATTTTAACAATAGTGGCCAACGTTAAAGCAATGTAGAAACTGTTGTTAGAAAATCAAAATCAACTTTCTATTGTGCTTTCTACAAGTCTACAAGTTGATTTTTTTCCATTTATAGAAATAACGGGCCATCCGCATCGTTTGCCATATGCTGAGACTTTGTTTGGAAAAATCTCACATAAAAAAAATTCAGTTCAATTCAATCAATTGAATTGAATTGAATTATTGTGTAAGAATTGTTTCAAACAATGAATTCAATTTGAATTATTTTCTTAGTTGCCTCGTATTTATTAAAATTAACTAATAAAATTAGAACTCTTGAAAACTAGGATATAAATTATGAGAATGTTTTTGTAATTTGTATTCAATTCAAATTAAATTGTATTTATGCTAAAATCAAACTTAAAATTGCATGATTTCTCTATTTACTTCACTTGTCCCCATTAAAAGAACTAAACTTTATAAAATACCTTCTTCTAAACATTAGAATTGTCAAAATAAATTCATTTGAATTGAATTCTTCCGAAATCCAAAGTTTCCAAACAGTGTGGTGAAATAACTTGGCTGGCAAATGTATAAACGTTCACGGGGTTAGGTAATCCAACAAGCTTCCAAAGTCCAAATTACTCTATGATTTCAGATTATTTTATGTGTATTCTATTACATTTTTTTACTGTAATTGTTGTTTTACTAATTTACTTCCTTTTTTTTTTTCAGTTTGTGATCCAAAGAGCCTTCTTTTCCTATTTGGTATGCAACTGGATTATAGTGATGCTCTGATTGGGGGAGGTTTCTCTTTTAAGAACCCAAATGCTACACAAACATGTGGTTGTGGTAAATCATTTGCAGCCGAGATGTGAACCGTGTAATGTATACAGAACTGTTGCGCAACAATGGATAGAGTATATGTTTAAATAAAACTTTTAGTTTGTAATCAACATTCTTATTGAATATTTCATCAGGTAGTACACAGAAGGAATACATGCATAGTTTCTTTACATAGTTTTCACATTTCCAAGGATTGCCACAATTTATCAAACCATATTGAATTCTTACAGGTAAAATTTCAATTTAATGGTTAATATTTCATGTTTCATGGTACCCTAAGCTTTCTAGATAAATTTTATTTCTACAGGCTCTGCATTTTGTTGCTAGATCAAGTATTGAATTTCAAAAATTAAAGACAGTCCTATAATAAGTACTTAGAGTTAAATCTTACTGAAGTTATCATCATGTCCATTGTGTCATCTGAACTATTCGTTCATGTTAGTTTGATTGTCTTCGTGGTTCATACTAGCTGTAAGTCTACAACTGTATTTTTAAGAAGGTGCTTTTCTTCATTATAATTTTTTTTTTGTCTCATATATTCAAAAAGTTATCATTGTGAATATTAAAAAGGTTTGTTGAGTAAATTATATTAATTGTAAAAAATATATTAATATACTTTATCGTTTCAATTATAGACCTTCTATATGCGGTATAAATACTTTTCCAATTCAACTTTGGACCTTTCAATGCTAAATAAATTGTTTTATATATAACTAATTTAAATTAAATTTAAATAAAATTCTATACTAAAAATGAAATTGATAATGACAAATAAAAATCCTAGAAAGCTGAAAAGTAAGAATCAACCATTGGCAGATAGAAGCAAGAGGCAAAGTTGGTCGAGATCAGTTTCACATGTGTATTATTATTATTATTATTATTATTATTATTATTATTATTATTTTAATTATTAAACATAAAATTTGTCCTGATTAGGTATTATTTCCTTCATCCTATTTTTATAATTTAGTAGTTATTTACATATATATTAATAAAATATGATTAAGTTAGTTAAAAATTAATTTTTTTAATATATCTTCATTAAATATAAAATATTTTTAAAAATATTTTTAATAGTATTTGTAATTATTGTGAAAAATGTGTATTAAATAAGAGTATAATAATAAGATAAAAATTTTATTTATAATAAATGGATTATAATTTAAGACATTTAAAAATAATATAATGGACTATAAAAATAAGAAAGAGAAAGTAATTTATAATTATTGTACCTTCTAAATCAATTTAATTGTATTTCTTATCTTATGATAGAAATTTATTTATTTATATTTTATAATATATTGTTTTCTTCCTCCTTATAAGTTAAAAGGCTTTATGCGGCTTTAATCATTGATTTGTATGGTTTTTGTAGACTATAAAATTAATTAATTTAACAGTCTTTTAATCATTATTTTCTAGAAGGCTTTGATAAAGTAAGAGTAAAACGAATTATAATTGAAATTACAATTGTATTATATAAGGATTATCATGATTCAATTAGATTTTTAATTAAAATTATTGTTATAAAGAACCGAACGCTGAATGCTATTGATTTCGATTTCAAAATCAATATTAAATATCGAAGTCTAACTCAATCGTATCACAGAGTTTGAATGAACATCAAAAACGATTTTATCTCCAAAATACTATTTACTAAAAGGATTAATATTTTTTAAACTCTAATATTTTTAAATGTATTATTTTAGACAAAAATACTCTTCACCCTAAAAACATATCTTTTCTTTTATCACCATTTTTTTTCTCTCTCAAGTCATCTCTTACTTTTTCACTTTTTTCGTTCCTCTTCCTCCTCTTACTTTTTTTCCCCCTTTATATTTCTCCATTGAAATTCATCATTTTTTTTTCATTTCACCCAATTTATTGAAGTTTTGATCAATTTAAATTGATAAGTTATAGATTTAGCAATACATAATATTTTTTTTTGAACGACGATGATTGTAAGAGGAACTTTTTGATTTCGGTAAGAGGAACTTTTTAATTTTGTTTCATTTCACTATGAAAAATTTGTTAAATTTGACTATAATTCTAGATCTTTTTGTTATTTATCTTCCATCATTTCTTTCTTCTTTCATTTTAATTTTTGAATTCTCAAAAAATTATAAAGTGTTATATATGTTACGAGATTATATTTGAAATAATTTTGTATGCTACTGGAGGCGGGTAGAACTTATTATTGGTTAATGGGGGTAGGGTGAGTTAAGAGCAATTAGAGGTTGTTAGCCCCCTAACTGCCTCTATCTATTTTCTTATAGACCTAAAACACTCCAAATTACTCTTTAACACACTATGAAAGTTAAAATTTGCAATAAGAATGTGTTTTTCAGAATTTTAATATGCAATATAAAAATATTAAATTAGAAAGCCTCTAATTATCTTTAATTTATTTCTAACTACTTCTAACTGTCATTAAAATATTCTGTAATACTCTGCAACACATTATGCAAATTAAAATATTTATGTAAGATTTTGATTTATAACTAAAAAAATGTTAAATTAGAAAGCCACTCCTAACTCACCTCTAACTTAAATTTAAAACACTCTATAATACTCTTTAGTATATTATATAGATTAAAACATGAAATTAGAATATGTTTGTAATATTTTAATTTACAACTAAAAAAATATTAAATTAGAAAGTCTTTAACTGCCTCTAACTATGTTTAACTCACTTTTAACTATTCTTGGCTGTCTTTTAAAATACTTTTTAATACTCTCCAACACACTATGTAGATTAAAATATGAAATTGAAATTTAGTTACAAGATTTTGATTTGCAATTGAAAAAAAAAATAAATTAAAAAGCATCGAACTGACTCTAACTATCTATAACTCACTTATAACTACTCCTAACTATTATTTAAAACATTCTATAATACTCTTCAATACACTATATAGAATAAAATATAAAATTGAATTCTATTTACAAAATTTTGATTTGCAACTGAAAAAACTATCTTTAACTTACATCTAACTGCTCCTAAATATCATTTAAAATAATCTATAATGCTCTCTAATATACTATATAGATTAAAATATGAAATTAGAATCTATTTATAAAATTTTGGTTTATGATTGAAAAAATATATTAAATTAAAAATCCTCTAACTACCTCTAACTCACCTATAACAGCCTCTAATTGCCTTATTAAATACTCCATAACACTTCTTTGTTTAACTATCTATTCAATTTGTAGAATATTGTGTTGCATGTGAAATACTATAATATGATTATTTTTACTTATTATGTGTGATTACAGGGTATTGTTATAAAAGTTGAATTGAAAGGATAAAGTGCAAGATATTGTTACGAAAGTCTAATTGAAAGGATGAAGCACAAAATAATAATCTTCATCCATTATGGTGGAATATTTAATAAGATTTGGCATGTGCATACTCTTGTGGTCTTGAGAAATGAAGATTTCAATGCTTTGGAATATGTGAGTATTCAAAAATAATTGATTCATATATCTATAATTAACATTATAATATTGTTGTATTTCATTTGTAACATATTTTATATTGTTGTAAATTATTTGTAATCTATTATATGATAAATGTTATTTATTTTTGTCTCCATTTGGTTATAAAATATTGTTTAAACATTGATTCAAAGTTGGTTGAGTATATTTAAGGAGAGTTAAGGGCAGTTAGAGGTTCATAAATGTTGTTTATTTTTGAAGATTTAATTTTGAGTTTGTCACCATTTAGTTCTAAAATGTTCTTTAAACATTGATTCACTCTCATATATGAATTTCAACTTCTTGTTTTTATATTTAGCCAGTTCAGTTTGATGGTTGAAAAAACCAACAAAATCCAAGTGTGCAACAACATTTTAGATATTGGAGTAATGCAAGTAAATCTGTCAGCATGGTGGTTGGGAACATAAAATTCGACTTTTGTATCAATAGTCTGCAATCACAAAGAAGAAGCAAAAACAAACATATTGTGGAGGACAACCCCTCTATACTGTATAGCCTGAAATACAAATACAAAGCATTCAATAGAAAATAAGGAGGACAACCCCTCCATACCGTGGAGCCTGAAATGGAATTAGAAGCCCTTGCTAAACAATGTACCATTTGGTTCGTAGATCTCTTCACATAGACAAATTGTAAATCAACAAAGTCATTTTTAAATGAACGACAATCCTGCACCATAGCACCAAAGCTAGAAATCAGACAATCCTTAAAATTAATTACCTATACTACAATCTATGCATCAAACTCAATAATAATCTTAGGAGCAGACAGGAATCCTCTTTACTAACTCTGAGCCTCCCTAACCCCCATAGCTTTTAACAGTGGTATATCTTGACTAAATGGGATACACACAATAGTAGCAGCCATAAATACTCCACAATGGTCTCCAGCTACCCATGAAATAGCAGCCTTTTGCACATTTTAAAATAACACATCAGAATTAATTATTAGCCAACCTTCCATTATTGCATTCCATTTATCTACATGAACAGTAGTGCCATTGAGGGGTACAGATAAATGGCATGCTTGTGGGTGCTTTCATTGTGCCCAAAGTCAACAGCAAACATAACCACTTTAGCCTCTGTTCTTATTTTACCAAACCATACAACTTCATTTTGGTTATGCCATAAACCCCAACTTATCATACAAATCTTCTCACAGGTTATCATGGGTAGTCTCTCAAAAAAATCCTTCAACCAATAAAAAAAGTAAGAAAAATCCCCTCGGGTCACGACATGAAGTTTATCTATCTATTAGGTCCTAGCAAAATCGCAATCTAGTGAAATATGAATAATAGTTTCAACTTCGTCACCTCATATAGGGCAGTAAGAGTCAATATCCACATGTTTAGCCTTCAACTGTTCCCTAGTAGGGAGATAATCCACAACAGTTCTCCAAATCATATTTTTAACTTTTGGAAGTATTCGAAAATGCCGTAACTTCTTCCATATAGATTGAGGCTAATAGCTAATAAAATCTATAGAATGAGCATAAAGAAAACTATAAACTGTCTTAACTGAGTATACTCATTTGCAATCCAAGTGCCAACTCCGTTGATCAGTGCGACAACTCCTACTAATGGGGATACTAAGAATTGACCCTTGATCCCTTTGATTAAAATAGCTCCTCACTAGCTCTTGATTCCAACAGTAACCATCAGCAACCAATAAATCAGAAATCAGCTTATGAGCTATTGCAAAAGGAATGCTAGATGTAACATATGGATTACTTTTTATCAGAAAGCCATGGGGCTGAACCGATAACAGTCTTGGATCCCAAACCAATTTGCCTCAAACACCCATCTTTTAGTAATTTTTTACTGTACAAAATGCTACGCCAGGCATAAATCGAGTTATTACCCAATTTAGCAACAAGAAAACTACTATGAGGAAAATATCTAGCTTTAAAAACACAACTCAATAATGAATCTTCACTGTGAATTAATTTCCACTCTTGAAGCTGAAGCATTGCCAAGTTAAATAGATGAAGAGATCAAAATCCTAAACCACAACACTTTTCTTCACATACAAGTTAAATAATGAAGAGATCAAAATCCTAAACTAATCTTCACTGTGAATTAATTTCTATTGCATTCATCAAACTCCACTGCATTGGCGACCTTGCTAGTCCCACCAGTAGGCATTTATCATCCGCTCCAGCGTAGTACATAATTCTAGAGGTAACAAATAAACACTCTTCATGTAATATTGAATGGCCTAAGCTACAGTTTCTAACAAAATTTCTTTCCCTGCTCTTGATAAGAAGCGCTTGTTCCATCCTTGCAACCTCTTCCAAACTCTATCTTTGCCAAAACAAAAGACAAAACATTTCTTCCTTCCCAACATACAAGGCAAACCCAAATATAACTATGATTGTGAACCTTCCACTACAAAAAGAACAAAGCATACCACTTGTTTATCATCATTAAGAGACATTCACACTAAATTGAATAGAGGACTTTTCGAAATTAATTTTTTATCCAGAATCTTTTTCATAGCAATTTAGAACTAACACCTTACATTTTGCTTCCTCCTTCACAACTCGAAAGAAAATATACTGTCATCTATAAAAAAAATAAGTTGGAAATTGTTGGGGGCCCCTAGCTATACAACATCCATGTAATAGCTATTGTAAAACTGCAACTAAACCTTCCACATAAAATAATAAATAAGTACGGAGATATAGGGTCCCTTTGATGAAGTCCTTATTCAAGAATCACAGGCCCCAAAAAGTTCATTTTGATGCACCATTTGATATTGAAAAGTCTATAAACACATCATAATTAATTGAATCCATCTTTCAGCAAACCCACCAATTGCCTCATTTTGACTTCTGAAAATTCCCATTCAATGTGATCATAAGCCTTACTCATATCCACTTTTAGAGCTACAACTCTGCTCTTCCCTTGAGTCTTGCACTTCAAAAAATGCATTAGTTCAGTTGCTAAAAGGATGTTATTAGTGATCTATCGCCCAGTATCAAATGCACATTGGGACTCAGATATAACTGAAGGCAGAACAACTCTGAATCCTCTCACTAGCATCTTTGAAATTATTTCACATACTACACTGCAAAGAGAAACCATAGTGTTAAAACATCACAGTAAACAATAGTTTTCACTTGGTAGCTAATAATAAGATTTTTAAACGAAGAAAGTCCCAATTCATGAGAGTCCTTGAGTTAGAATACATCAAAAGGAAGATGATATAATTGAAAGGGTGAAAATTTTAAACCAATTTTAGATGAAACAACAGACCAAAAACAAGGGTAAAAGCAAAGCCATGGAAACACGAATAGTCCAATTTCAAGTTTAATGCATAATAGAGATACCCGTTTATCATCACTCTCAAAAGTTCAGTCATTTTTGCTAGTAGATGAAAGGTGACTGTGTTCCACTTAAAGTGTTAACCATCCATAACTCATAATATGCATGTATAACATCCTTTCAAAGAAAAGGACATATGAGGAACAGTGTAACTCTTTTTTTACCTTTACTTTTGTGCATGTACTACGCCATATTTAGATTTCATTGTTCTGATTTTTTTTAATATATTTTTATAGAATATTGGTTAAGTTTAATTAGATGGAAAGTCAAATTTTTGGGGCTATATTCGATGAACATGAGACTTAAAGAGAGTGGAACCTGGAAGTCAAAATATACTCAAATGAAGTCGGGAAAAGCACTGGAATTAGAAATACTGTAACATGCTAATGGATTGAAGTTCATGAATCATAAAAAATACAGTCTTTTTATTTACAAGGCAAACAATCTCTAATGGAGGTGTCTCAAGCTGCATTTGAGATGGAAAAAAAAAAAAAAAAGGATACATATGCCAAATGCAAAGTACATCGACAATATATGAACTTCAGAGGGCAAAGGTGAATGAAAGGAGAGGACCAAACATGCACAAGTACTTTGTCAAAAGATGGCAGATGAAATATCTTATGCACAATAATTGCCTTTGGACCCTTTGACACCCCCTTCTTCATATGAACATTCGAGTTTTGATGAATGGTGGTAAATGCATTTTGATAAATATGAGTAGTAAGTCAATTTCAATCATATTAGTTTGTAATTACCCTCATTAAACTCCAACATATGTTAATCTTTCGTGTTTTTATTTATTACAATAATCCTAAAGAACAACAAAATTTGCTACCAAGGGAGATTTATGACTTCACCGTTCTTAAAACCAACATGTTGGATTTTTGGTATTGGTTACGGGTTACAGATTGGATTTCAAATGACATAAGATGTCTTCATGTATCTAAAGTTATTGGATTTTCCATGCAGGCACTGTAGAAATTACACAGGCTCTGCGAGTGTTGGGCCAAATATACAGTGACCATATAAATGGGTTTGGAACCTCATCTCAACACAAAACCAATTGGCTTGTGTTAAGGCCCAATCTACACCACCTTATATGTTATTGTATTTTATTATACTTTTTAGATGTGGGATTCATTTATATTCTCAAACACTCTCCCTCAAGTGCAACTGGGCCTAGCCCAATTGTCACTTGCCAAACATGGATGGCAATCTATTTTTTTTTAGATTTATCACAAATTGCCTAGGCCTATTTTCACTGAGGCCCTAGGTTAACAACGGAGTCCAGGATCATCTGGCGGTTAGTCCATTACCTGGTTAGCTCTGATACCATGTAGAAATTACATAGGCTCTGCGAGTGTTGGGCCAAATATACAGTGACCATATAAATGGGTTTGGAACCTCATCTCAACACAAAATCAATTGGCTTGTGTTAAGGCCCAATCTACACCACCTTATATGTCATTGTATTTTATTATACTTTTCAGATGTGGGATTCATTTATATTCTCCAACGTGCAGATTGTGTAAAATTAATGCCATGTTTTTCTTTGAGCACAAAAAATTTAAGAAGAAAATATGGGACCCTCCAATAATGTCATGAAATTCGTGCAAGGCAAGATGCAATATGGGAAACATTTTAATGATGTGGACATCGTTTATCTTTCAGTCAATCATGAAAGCCAGTATTATTTTCTTATGGAGATTAATTTACTGAAGTGGACAATTAAAGTATATGGTTCACTTTATAACATTGCCCGCAAAGCCAATAGAACTACTTATGTGAAGCCAATTGTTGAGATGTTGCTATATGTTTTGGATGAAATTGGCTTCTTCAATCAAATGACTGAATTGGAGAAATATAAGCATTCCAAACTAAAAATCAACTATGATCACGAAGTTTGTCCGCAAAAATCATGGTAATACACCATAATTTGAATCCTAATATATTATGTATAATTTAAAATTTTTTTTTTCATATTTTACATTGTTACAATACGGATTGAGGGATGTTTGTTGTAAAATTCATTGAGTATTTTATGATCGATAACCTGGATTTTTGGGACTGCAAACAGGAACATATGGAAATATCCAAACACAGCACCATAGTGAACTTATGCGTCCATGCAGCTAACAAGAGAAATGGCCCTTATGATAGCGATCACGATGATGAGTGATATGTATGCAAAGAAGTTTGTGAATATTAGGTTTATTTATGTGAATATTGTGAATATCAATAGTTGTGAATATTGTGGCCAAATTATTTAATTCTTAATGTCATATTTTTTTTAATTTATATATTATGTTTGATTTGCATTAGCTCGTTGATGTTAATGTTGGATGGGTTGTTACTTTAATTTATTGTGTAATTATTGCAGGTTGTGATTGTCGTTGAATAGACTGAATGTGATTATGTTATTATTGTACTTCTCATAACAACCCATAACAATATTAAAACTATTCATAAATGCCCATAACAACCTATAACAATATCAAAAGTATCTATAATAACCTATAACAATTTCAAAACTATTTATAACAACTCATAACAACCCATAATAACTCATAACAACCTATAACAATATCAAAACAATCCATAACAACTTATATAACAATATCAAAACTATCTATAGTAACTGCTAACAATATATAATAATATCAAAACTATCCATAATAATATTAAAATAACAGTATCAAAACTATCCATAACAATATTAAAATTATCCATAATAATCCATAACAACTCATAATAAAATATAATAATATTAAAACTATTTATAAAGACTAATAACAATTCATAATAACCCACAATAATCCGTAATAACTCATAATAACCTATAACAACCCATAAAAATAAGAAAACTATTAATAATAATCAATAATAACTCATAACAATATCAAAACTATCCTTAATAACTCATAACAATATCAAAACTATCTATATCAACCCATAATAATCTATAATACATTAAAATAACACATATTACAGTTAAATAAATACATTTCATAATTATTTATATTATTCAACAACATCCAATAATTTGTCATAACAATTCTTGTCATAATAATTCACTATATTTATTCAAAAACAAGCCATAATAATACATAACAATCCATGAATACAACATATAAATCATAATAGTTTTATTTTTGAACACTCGATGCTCATGATGTGTCATGGAAAGTGATGAGATTTTAACTAGTAAATCTATTATCGCTACATTCACGACAATGGTTATACTTAGGATGAGATTTTTCCTCACATAGAGAAGGAATCCTACATTTTTCAGCCTCCCAGTTGAATGTGCTTCAAAATATACCAATCAATGATATGAGAAATTGAATTTATAACTTCTTTGTATGTTTCATACCAAGACTCACACAAGTAATATGGAGAACACAACTCATAAGCGTCAAAAGTACTATTTCTCACTACCACGAGCATGCACACAAAAGTTGATTTAATTGAAACTTCTTTCAAAATAATTCCTTAGAGACATGTATAACGACACAATATTTTTTCTAGTGTCCATAATATCTTATTTTTTTTGTTACTAGTAGGCTCAATTTGCAAAATAACATTAAAAATATAAGATAAAACAATATGATGATTATTGAATATGAGAAAGAAAGAATAAAGAACTTGTACAAAAATAATAATAAAAAAAACTTAAATTCATTTTTTGTGCTTACAAAATTCTCTTTCTAATTTTTTTTCAACATCCATTGAAATCTTTGTTGTGGACTTCTCTATTTTTCTTCGACGTTCATAAAATCATCTTTGACACATCTTTTTGAATTAATTGACAAATGCAGTAATTAGAAGCTCTCAGGCCTTTACAAGGGCAACATTCATTGATTTGGAAATATTAGTCGTCATAATGTTATATCTCCTACAATTCATATAAGACCATGTCCACCTTTCAAACCCAACACCATCTAGATATTCTTTGGCACCAGGAATGTAACACCCCTATACTCCATATAAGCACTGTACATATACCTGGTATACATACAATGCGTATATATAGTATAAGAATGTCACTTTTAGTTTCTATTTAAAAATCTTTATCCGAATTTAAACAACATTATGTTAATTTTAAGAAATATTTATAAATATCATAATTCTTATCAAAAAGTGAATCATAACTAAAATCATACATGTATGCATCACCTTCTAGTTGGTCTCGAGACACTCTTACCCTTCTCGTGGCATAGCAGTTAGGCTTCCAGATCATCCGCATAATACCTGCGCGATTACACAACCGCGCTAAGCTTGAAAGCTTAGTAAGATAAATAAACATTAAAATATACTTTACAAAATAATCATACCTCATATTTTTAGCATTATGTTCTATTGTTCGCTTATCCCGTTTTTCCTTTCTCAAACATTCTTTATATATTGCCACTATTCTCATAAATTAAATACATCATTATATAGCATATTCACAACACAATACTTCCCCTTTCTATTTCATATACACATATATATATACATTATTACAACAAAACACCATTTAAACCTTTATAAGAACAATTCTCACAAATTCCACATTCACAATCATGTTACACATCATACAACAATTTCATAACCTCATATCCCAACAAAACTCCTCAAGTCATATTCACTTTCACCATATCAATACACATATTACAAACTCATACTTCATAATATCATTTTATTCACAATTCATTAATAATGAAACACATTTCCATCAAAAGCATTCATAGATCTCATTAATCATTTATTTCAACATTATTTCCATATATCTCATACATCAATCATATTACCATTCATGACTCACATTCCACAAAGACAAGCATGGGCCCAAAACACACTAATATGCCATTCAATTTTCAGAGTAATGCTTTGGTTTAATTATCACATTTATCATTATCCCAACTAGGCTTCAAGGATTAAGTTCAACCAAGCTTCAAGGGGAACAAAGCATGCTAAGTATCAACCCAACTTGGCTTCAAGAACTAATCCAACCTAGCTTCAAGGGTTGTAACATCTCAATTAGGCTTCAAGGATTAGACCCAACCAAGCTTCAAGGGGAGTAAAACATGTTAAACTTCAACCCAACTTGGCTTCAAGGATCAAATCCAACCTAACTTCAAGAGATTGTTACCAATAGGCATGCCACCAACAACAAACTCTGAAAATGGAATAACACATTAGTCACACAATTCATTTATTATTTCATTATCATTTCTATTCTCAATTCTCATCATCATTTAGGCAAACATGCCTTATTTCTTTCAATTGCATCATCTTAGCCAATCACAATGGCTTAATATCTCATTTGAATCATTAAAGCCAATCACAATGGCTTCACATCATATTTTAATCATCATAGTCAATAACAGTGACTTCACATTATATTATAATATTTCACTATATAACACTTCATTATTCAAATGCACATTTATATCATCAATTAGGCAAACAAGCCTCAATCATAACATGAAGATAATTCATCACCAATGATCTCATGATATTCCACATTGTACACAACATGTCATTATTCATATGCATCATCAATCTATATATAGCACAATACAATTCATAAGATTGACAATGCAATCAACATAACATAATTCATATACTATTAACATTATCATCAAATCATATTGATCAATTCAATTCATCACTCAAGTATACATAATCAATAACATTGCATATACTTTTTCAATGATCATTATATCTTCCATATATATTTGGTTGAATCATTATTGTGTTAAGTGTGTTTAGGTACAAAGGACATTGAAGATCCACCAATGTATGAAGACCAAATAACATCACAATAACAAACACCCTCAAGGACACGGCCAAGCCTGTGGCCGTGTCTCTCAATTCAAACATCCAGAAGCAAACACGCCCAAAGGACACGGCCGTGTTCGTGGCCGTGTCACTCAACACCAATTCAAGCAGTAGCAAACACGGGCAATGGACACGGCCAAGCCAGTGGCCGTGTCTCTCAACACAACAATCCAGTACCAGACACGGGCAAGGGACACGGCCGTGTCTCTCAACACAATTCAGACAGTAGCGAACACGGGCAAGGGACACGGCCGTGTCAGTGGCCGTGTCTCTCCAAAATTCATCCAACACACTCAAATTTGCTCCAACTTGGCCGTGTCTCTCATGACTTGGCCGTGTCCTTCAATAATTTAAAAACCAAACAATCGAAAATTTATCCAACCAAACCCCAAATCAACATTTCTTCATTTTCCTTACAATTATCTTAACTCATCATCACTTAGTTGTTAATTTCACACGTTTATATACTTCAATCTCTTGTTATCATCCACTTGCACCCCAATCAAACCAAACATAACTCAAATCCAAAAGAAATCAAAACAAGAAGATATATACCTATATATATATGTATAATCAATAAAATCCATTCAAGAAAAGTGTACTTACTTGTATAGCTTGCCAAATCTTTATCTCCATCTTCAATACTCTTAAAATCCTTAAGAACTTTTGATAAAGATCACATCTCTCTCCCCCCCTCATGCTCTCTCTCTCTCTCTCGTGTCCAAGAAGAAGAAACAGAAGAAGAGGAAGAAAGAAGTTTCTCCATTCTTCCTTCGTTCTTCTCCATATATATATATTAATAATAATAATAATAATAATAACAATAATAATAATAATAATAATAATAATAATAACAACATTAATACCATTAAATTTCCACCACACACAATTCCTTTTTAATTTCTTCTTCTTTTCTCTTTCCTTCAATACACACATTGAATCCAAGTACAATAATAACCCCAACACTTTTAGGGTATACTTTAGGATATTACAATTCTCTCCCCCTTAAATAATTTCGTCCTCGAAATTATCCAATATAATAACAACCCATATAGAACAATTCACCATTGTAATTTTTATATGAAGATAATCATTTTCTTTGAAATTCATAATTCATCGTTGTTTAGGTATATATATATATATCTTTACATCTTATTACTTACTCAACGAAGCAATTTAGATAACTCATAACATCTCCAATACATTTTATCTTTGTACTAGAGTCAGATTATCACTTTGTTTCCTTAGAAATATTTTCTTAACTTTAACCTCAAAAATCATTAATTCATATCTTAGCATTGTTTATTCCATTCTTACAATCACTTTCAAAATAAACGTTTACCAACCTCAATGAAGAACAATATCCTTACTTTCTTTAGCTTGCTTCACACTTAATATAATTCTTAATACAATACCTTTAAACTCACTTAACAAATAAACAATATTTCCTTTCTTCTCATCATGTACAAATGATATAATTCAATTTATTTATGTTTATTCATAAGCCAGAATATTACATCATACACATTACCATTAAATTTTACACTTCCGGTACAACTGTACGTATTAAATCTCAACATTGACTCGCAACTATAGCGAAATTTAGACCAATAGATCTGTTTATCACAATATACTAACACTTCAATCTTATTGGATTCAAATCAACAATTAACCTATTGAAATTTATCATTCGATTTCACAATATATATAATAATATAACCTAATTTCATTAGGTCAAATTTATATTCAAATTCTAATCTTTCCAAATTCATATATTCACTCAATAAAAATCATGCTTATACATATACATTTCATTGTTCAATAATTATAGCATCATCTCTCATACTAATTCAAAATTTATCAATATAGCCAACAACTATATCTTCATAAATGAACTTTTTCCCCCAACCAGATCGGTAATCCTAATTCGGTTGCCCAACACATTGGGTCCGCATGGTTTCACAGGAGGCAAATAAGTCCGTTCATTTATCTTTTCACAACTCATTTTCATAATCCATTAGGCGTTATACCTCAATTATAATTTATTTCCAACATCATTGTCAACAATCATGGTTTCTTATCATATCAAAATAATATACACATATATCAACTACATTGAACATCTCCTTATTCAATCATATCATTTCCAACATTATTGATATATACATAATAATTTACATTATTCATATTCCCATAAATTTTAAATTCATTCACTTAATCACTTTACACTGTAAATGTATTCAGTATAACTTTCAATCAGCATTACAATTTCTTTCCTTATATTATATCTTCACTTCACCTGTTATCATGATATTTATATAATTATTGTTCTATCTCACAATTCATAACTTAAAACATTATCACAATTCTCTTCCCTTGCTTTACTTCTCATAATTATAATTAAATTTTTAACATCAAAATTATAAGATATAACTTCATCAATCATATCTTTTAACCATGTTTCTGAAAACATAATTATCAATCACTCTTGAGGTTTGTAAATCAATATTGTTCTTCTATTATTCCATTTCCAACCTTTACAATTATAATACTAACTTGAATCACATATATTATATATTTATTCTTCAAGCTTTTATTACACCAAGAATTAACACATTATAATTCCATCTCCAAAACAATTTGCTTTTGCTAAATTTATCATTATTAACCCAACTCATGTTTAATAATATTATCTTTAACATTTCCTAAGCCCAACCTTCAATTAGATACCAATCTTACATAAGTATCTTTCATTACTCCATTTCCAATCCCTCTCTTCTAAAAATTTTCAAATATATAACTCCTTCCTTACAATTTCTTATCACACACTTATACATAAAAATATTTCCACATAAATTCTTTGAGCTCCAACACATCTTATGATAGTCTCATTTCGTTAATACTATAACAGTTTCACTGTTCAATATTACCCAGGTCTATTCTCACTCCTAATACCATTAAACACGTAATGATATAAAATAATAAACATATTATCCACACCTTCATAGATCACATTCATATCAAAAGTTCATTTCACAAATCCTCTTTATATAAACACATAATTATGCAATTTATTAAATTTCCCTTTTTCATATAGTTTATACAAATTTAATATTTATCACTTTCCTTTGACTATTATCATTTCCATTTGTTTATCATAACTTAAGTTATTCCTTAACTTCAATAAATATGTACACTCTACTTATAACCTTATTTCACAAGGGGTTTAATCACATTTCCAATGTGATATCTCTCTCACACTTGTTTATAAATATCTTTAACATATCTTTCCTAATCATTTTTCATCCTTTCCAATCAATTTACTTAAAGTAACTCGTTTTCTTTTTGCTCAATTCTTTTTCCTTTTATCTCAAACCAAATTTTCCTACTATCAATCACATCTCCCAAGTCATAATACTTTCATGAGCACTAATATCCATTTCATATATCTCATGTATGAAATACATTAAACTATCAATATTTTATTGATCTTTATCCACATTCCATTAAAACTATAAATTTCCAACTTACTAATTTACTTAAACTTCAATTTATTCATCTCATTCTCTTAATATCAACTTTAAAACATCTTATATGTATATACCACAAAATAACATCAAAACATATATATTCCCCAATTATTAAGTTTATTCCAAAGAAAATCTACTAAATATCTCATATCTCCACCATTAGCATGAGCTTTCACAATATTCAAGCACATCACATTTCTAATATTGAAATCACCATGTTTGCATTAAAATAACAATACAAACAACACCAATGTATATTTGTACTTAACCAACGTCATCTCTTTTTCTTTTAAACATAACCTTAACTTTACATATCAACACCTTACATTATCACACTTAATCTATGCCATTCAACTCATTCAATAGTTCACTATACTCTTTGCATTTACATAATATATCTTTTCATGTTATCCATCCAACAATATTTCCTCTTTATATAAATCCAACCATAAAGTTTATTAGAAAGAGATTCAAACAATAGAGGAAAGATCACATACTTTAATCTTAATTTGTTTCTAACTCATTTCCAACTTTATTCTTCTAGCCATTTCTTTATATACCAAATACATACCAATACTCAAACTTTTTACTTATACTTTCCATATCATTTCTTTATATCACACTCATCTCTCAATTATCAACATTTCTAGATTTGCTTTCATATGAAGCCTCATTTACACACTATCAGTTATCTCATCTCATGTAACTCAAACACATCACAATTCACAATTCACTCAATGCCACGTTCGAGACCAACCTAGATGTGAATGCATATGCATGTCTTACCAATTACATTTCAAAAATCTTCTTTTCAATTCTCATTTAAACTCTTCAAAAATTTTTCTTTTAAATTTCACTTAGGCCGAGAATCTCGAACCTAGGCTCTGATACCAAAATAACTGTAACACCCCTATACTCCATATAAGCACTGTACATATACCTGGTATACATACAATGCGTATATATAGTATAAGAATGTCACTTTTAGTTTCTATTTAAAAATCTTTATCCGAATTTAAACAACATTATGTTAATTTTAAGAAATATTTATAAATATCATAATTCTTATCAAAAAGTGAATCATAACTAAAATCATACATGTATGCATCACCTTCTAGTTGGTCTCGAGACACTCTTACCCTTCTCGTGGCATAGCAGTTAGGCTTCCAGATCATCCGCATAATACCTGCGCGATTACACAACCGCGCTAAGCTTGAAAGCTTAGTAAGATAAATAAACATTAAAATATACTTTACAAAATAATCATACCTCATATTTTTAGCATTATGTTCTATTGTTCGCTTATCCCGTTTTTCCTTTCTCAAACATTCTTTATATATTGCCACTATTCTCATAAATTAAATACATCATTATATAGCATATTCACAACACAATACTTCCCCTTTCTATTTCATATACACATATATATATACATTATTACAACAAAACACCATTTAAACCTTTATAAGAACAATTCTCACAAATTCCACATTCACAATCATGTTACACATCATACAACAATTCCATAACCTCATATCCCAACAAAACTCCTCAAGTCATATTCACTTTCAACATATCAATACACATATTACAAACTCATACTTCATAATATCATTTTATTCACAATTCATTAATAATGAAACACATTTCCATCAAAAGCATTCATAGATCTCATTAATCATTTATTTCAACATTATTTCCATATATCTCATACATCAATCATATTACCATTCATGACTCACATTCCACAAAGACAAGCATGGGCCCAAAACACACTAATATGCCATTCAATTTTCAGAGTAATGCTTTGGTTTAATTATCACATTTATCATTATCCCAACTAGGCTTCAAGGATTAAGTTCAACCAAGCTTCAAGGGGAACAAAGCATGCTAAGTATCAACCCAACTTGGCTTCAAGAACTAATCCAACCTAGCTTCAAGGGTTGTAACATCTCAATTAGGCTTCAAGGATTAGACCCAACCAAGCTTCAAGGGGAGTAAAACATGTTAAACTTCAACCCAACTTGGCTTCAAGGATCAAATCCAACCTAACTTCAAGAGATTGTTACCAATAGGCATGCCACCAACAACAAACTCTGAAAATGGAATAACACATTAGTCACACAATTCATTTATTATTTCATTATCATTTCTATTCTCAATTCTCATCATCATTTAGGCAAACATGCCTTATTTCTTTCAATTGCATCATCTTAGCCAATCACAATGGCTTAATATCTCATTTGAATCATTAAAGCCAATCACAATGGCTTCACATCATATTTTAATCATCATAGTCAATAACAGTGACTTCACATTATATTATAATATTTCACTATATAACACTTCATTATTCAAATGCACATTTATATCATCAATTAGGCAAACAAGCCTCAATCATAACATGAAGATAATTCATCACCAATGATCTCATGATATTCCACATTGTACACAACATGTCATTATTCATATGCATCATCAATCTATATATAGCACAATACAATTCATAAGATTGACAATGCAATCAACATAACATAATTCATATACTATTAACATTATCATCAAATCATATTGATCAATTCAATTCATCACTCAAGTATACATAATCAATAACATTGCATATACTTTTTCAATGATCATTATATCTTCCATATATATTTGGTTGAATCATTATTGTGTTAAGTGTGTTTAGGTACAAAGGACATTGAAGATCCACCAATGTATGAAGACCAAATAACATCACAATAACAAACACCCTCAAGGACACGGCCAAGCCTGTGGCCGTGTCTCTCAATTCAAACATCCAGAAGCAAACACGCCCAAAGGACACGGCCGTGTTCGTGGCCGTGTCACTCAACACCAATTCAAGCAGTAGCAAACACGGGCAATGGACACGGCCAAGCCAGTGGCCGTGTCTCTCAACACAACAATCCAGTACCAGACACGGGCAAGGGACACGGCCGTGTCTCTCAACACAATTCAGACAGTAGCGAACACGGGCAAGGGACACGGCCGTGTCAGTGGCCGTGTCTCTCCAAAATTCATCCAACACACTCAAATTTGCTCCAACTTGGCCGTGTCTCTCATGACTTGGCCGTGTCCTTCAATAATTTAAAAACCAAACAATCGAAAATTTATCCAACCAAACCCCAAATCAACATTTCTTCATTTTCCTTACAATTATCTTAACTCATCATCACTTAGTTGTTAATTTCACACGTTTATATACTTCAATCTCTTGTTATCATCCACTTGCACCCCAATCAAACCAAACATAACTCAAATCCAAAAGAAATCAAAACAAGAAGATATATACCTATATATATATGTATAATCAATAAAATCCATTCAAGAAAAGTGTACTTACTTGTATAGCTTGCCAAATCTTTATCTCCATCTTCAATACTCTTAAAATCCTTAAGAACTTTTGATAAAGATCACATCTCTCTCCCCCCCTCATGCTCTCTCTCTCTCTCTCGTGTCCAAGAAGAAGAAACAGAAGAAGAGGAAGAAAGAAGTTTCTCCATTCTTCCTTCGTTCTTCTCCATATATATATATTAATAATAATAATAATAATAATAACAATAATAATAATAATAATAATAATAATAATAACAACATTAATACCATTAAATTTCCACCACACACAATTCCTTTTTAATTTCTTCTTCTTTTCTCTTTCCTTCAATACACACATTGAATCCAAGTACAATAATAACCCCAACACTTTTAGGGTATACTTTAGGATATTACAAGGAACAACAATGCAAAAAGAACCAAAAAGTTTGGTGAAATCTTATATTTTGCATACTTTAGCTATTTTGTAATTGTGCTTTTCAAGGTCCATTGTTATATTTCTAAATTTTCACTTTAAGTTTTTTAAAAGGTGATACATGCAAATCCCATAAAATGCATTTGGAAAAAATATTTGTTACTATCTTCTGAATGCTTCAATGTCTATCAGAAATGATAGTATGATATGGTCTTTCACTGAATGCTTCCTTTGACTTTTTGAGAAACCGTGTCCATGATACATTATTTTTTAATCACCAATTCCAAATGCCAATGAGATCATCTGTTGGATAGCATCTTGACAAACTACAATAAAAAGCACACCATGATACTTTTATTTCAAATGGGTGCCAACAAGATTGGAAACCTTTTATTGAAGCAACAAAAGCAAAGAAAAAAAATACAAAATCTATTTTCATCTCCACATTGTAGATGTATAACTATATCATGGTTAGTTTTGCTAAGCATACGCAGCCAGAATAGAGAAAGATTTTTCTGGAGTACCCAATATAATATTCTCATAAGCGTACTCCCATCCCCTCCATGTGACAGAATAACTAACCTTAACACCAAATTCCTTATGCATGTCATCAATCACATCCTTTGGTTTGAAAACCCTCACAGGATTTATCAATCTCTTCTTAACACACTTAGCAACAACCTAACTTGTTTCTTGTCTATGTTGAGTTTGATCAAAATCAGTCAAACATATATGTTGGGTCACATATTTTAATACCATCCAAAAATCACCTTCTCCAAGACTTTTTGCTCTCAATCTCCATGTACAAGTTTTAACAATATAGTGTATGACAAAGCAAGAAGTATTGGACTTGAAGACTTTGAACTGAAATTTCTCTCTCATTGAAATGACAGACATGGTTGTCTTGATATCATTATTTGAGATAAATATTTTTCACTCTTCAATTGTTTCAAATATATAACTTGTGCTTCTAATATAATAACTAAGATGGGGGTGAATTAGTTGTTTAAGAAAGTGATGGGAAATTTAAAAGTTAAAACAAACAAGATATGAAGATAGTAGAATAAAAAAATACACACAAGAGATTTATAATGGTTCAAATTTCTCAATCCTACATCCACTTTCTCAACAATTTGTTAAGATTCCACTAACTATGAGTTTTTACAAGCTTAACTCTAACTTAGTGTTTTCAACAAGCTTACACCAAACTTTTACAATGGATTTGAGTATATCTCACAACCCAACAAGAGTTTTACCCAGACTCACTTTAAAACCTAGTATTTTAAGCTCACACTAAACTTATACAATGATGTTTAATGTTCATACTCAACACTCACAGATTGTAAATAGAAAATTTGATGCAAAGTAAATAAAAGTATTTTGTTTGGCTATGTGATGCTCTCTGTTTTTAAAACTGAAGTTTCTTGACCTATTTATAGCCTTCAAGTCTTAAACTAGCCATTCGAATAGTGAATTAGTGGCTGAAAACTTGATTGAATATTTTTCTAATTAAATTATTGTTCAAAATCTCCTAACGATTGCACTGCATCATGTACGGTCACTTAGGACATTGTGTGATTGCTCTACACCTTAGGTAGTCGCACTATTTAAATTTTATCCAATGGATCTTTCTAACGGTCAATGCAAGTAGTTCGATAGGTCGGTGATACGACATCGTGCCAGCTTGTACATGTATTACAGTTGCACAACATCTTTGTGCAGTTGCACAACCATCAAAATGGTCGTTGTTTAATAATTCTTCTTCCACATGTTAGTTTTCAATAGGATTACAAGGTTGGCGCTCGAATTCAAACATTTTGAATTATAGCAGTCACACAAGGCTTAAGTCTTCACCGTATAGCCTCACCACAAACCATTTTGTGTAACTTTATGATTTTCTTTCTAGCTCTTGTGCAATCGCTCAACAAGTTGAGTAGTCACACAAAGTCTTGGGCAACCATCTCTTTATCGCACTCTCTAACGGTGACTTATTATGTAACTTTTACATTTTTCTCCATTGTGTACGGTCACACATTTCACTCATGTGGCCGCACAAACACATAACAGTCAGTTAGTCATCGTGCCAATGATTGTGATCTTCTTTGTGTTCGAGCTATTCTTTTCTTTAGTTAATGTGTGGTCACACAACTCCTCTGTACGGTTGTACAACTCTGTTAATGATGTACCTATGAAGAAACACATGTTCAAAGTATCAATACTCATTAATTTGATTGTCAATGATCAAAATAGAGTTTATTGTCTGATCATTTGGCCAATAATCTCCCCCTTTTGACTTTGACAATCAAATTGAGATAAAACATGTAAAGTTAAAATGTTTAAAGAATAATTTCCTTTTAACATGGTTCTCCCCCTTAACATATGCATTTAATGTTTACATAATTTCTTCTCCTTTATCTTTAAATAGTTCAATTTATTATCTTCTCTTTTAAATTCAATTTTATGAAAATTCTCCTCTTTTGATAAAAACAAAAACAAATAGTGACAAATCAAATAAAATATTGATGCAAGTCAAATAGCAAACCAACCATAAATATTTCATTTAAGAGTAAATAAGAAAAACAAATCTATGATCATCACATTAAATGATAACAAAAAAACAAAAATCACAAAAGAAAGAAACATATAAACACAAAACACAATTACCAAGTTTAATCTTTTGTAATTTCTTTCCCTTTCTTAGAAGTGGGTTGAGTAACTTTTTGATCTTGTTCCTCCAAATCTTCTTCTAAAGGTGGTGTAACATCCTCTGACAATTCTCACATAAAACTACCAGAGAATGTCACGTAACATGCTATCTATCTTGTAACTATTTAGAACACTACTTTTAAGAAATACTACCGGCAGTTTGATCAAATTATCGATAAAGCTTCCATTGGAATTGTCACTAAACAAAAATTTTCAATATAAAATCATAACTTGTCACATAACATTTTCTTAGTTGTTTTTTTGACATTCAATTCAACTCTAATATCTCCAATAGAAATTAACTCCATTCATATATCAAAGAGTCTATTATAAACTCAATAGTTCACAAGGCAATATATATCAAATATGGTCAAATTTTGGGATCATTAAACCTTTAAATATAAATGTTTTAATCATACTTAAAAATTTGTACAATGTTCTAATATTATCTATTGACTAAAAATTACATTAATTCTATAAATAATTTATATATATAAGAAATTCGTTGTAGTACCACTAGTTTCAAACAACTTTACTTTAAATCCTCGACTTCTTTTATTCCATTATATCTGCATGTCAGAAACATTCTAGTACGCTAAGCCAATAGCTTAGTGGTGCTTATATAAATATATTTTACCACTCAATATTAAAGAAAATATTTATAAAAATATAGTAATAAAACTCAATTTTAGCAAAATATTTCAATATATCAAGTATTCTCAGTAACAAACTAATGCAATATTTTGATTACACAAAATAATAATTTTAACTTTATAAAAATCAATCATGTTACACTACACTTGCGGTATTACAACTTTACTCTTATTGAGCTATTTCATTTAAGACTTTCTTTCGCATCTGTTAATATTGCTCATATTACACTTATTATATTTTTCAATAAGTCTCCCTTTTTAAATTTGTATATAGAACATTTTCGTTTAATTTTTATAACTTTAACACTTTGATTTATTACTATATTTTAGAACATTTTGTTTCAAATATCACTATATCTACTTTCAATTATTATAACTCTTAGAAAATTATTGATTAATTCAATATTTTAAACATAACCATTCTATTCAGTGCTTTAACAATTTCACTCGAAATATTATTGTATATATTATCAATCACTTTCACATTGTAACATAGTAAGTCAATTTTAAATAATTGACTTATAATATTGTTTTGCATTTCTTTCAATATTTATAACATCATATTCACATATATTTTCTTGCCCTCATATACTTAGCTATAAATCTTAGGTCTGGATAGCGAGTCACTGATGATAAATAAATGTCCACCGTATGTATATGATCAAAGGCCCACTATAGAAAAAGAGACCAAAGGTCCTCTATGACACAAAGCGTCCACTGATGATTTAGATGTCAATATCACTAGGACACAAAGGTGTACTCTATGGTAAAGAGTGCCCACTATCACTATAGTTATCCACCCTCGGCTAGCCATTCAACCTAGAAACTAGATTTAACATCAGTATAATTGAGCTATATATTTACTTCACTATTTCAAGTTAATTCCTTAATTATAACATTTATTATTATAAATATTTCCTCTTTGAATTATTTGTTTAACACAATAATTTATAGGGTATGAGCACTTATTTCTAATACATTTATCATACGAATATATATATATCATATTTGTTTCCAATTAATTTGACTAATCTTATTTATTCATCGATCTTTCTCTTCCAAGTCACTTTCACATTTTTACTATAATAATAAAATCTAAATAGATTTATAGTCTCACTTATTTAGTTCTTTTCTTAAAATAATAAGAATCCACAACCTATTATTTGACTTAAAAGAGTATGTGCACATGTATATGATGATTTCGTTACGTTTAACTCGCATACATATACATATATATCTATGTATAGATATATATTTCACTAGCAATACATTTTCATGATATATTCTTTTATTAATTCATTGTAACATATATATATAACTTGATCCTTGAGATATCATTTCACTAGTAGAATTAACTCCTTTTGAATCTCACTAGATTCTTTTCTTTTCACATTATTAATTCTTTTCTTTCTATTGTCATTAATCAGTATCTATCAATTCTTTAACATTTTTGTATACACTCTATGACTTGACTTTAGTCGCTAAATAATATTATAATCAAGTATATGATGGATATGCAATATGTATATTTTATACTCTTGTTTCCATCACTCAATCAATTCTCACGAATACTTCTTACTTTCCTTGTCTCGCTCTCCATACCATTTGGAGCATCAGTGATTTATCAATCCATATAATTTAACTCTCTAAACACTTCTGTATATAATCAATGAATTATCTTAAATTATCAGATGATATTGCTATTAACTATACACAAGGTATATGACATGTATACCTTTACCACACAAATTTCTACAAATAAACTAATCACTTTATTCTTCTCTTAAATTTCCTTAACTCGCTCGCCAAATTATTTAAATTCAATAATAATTCATCAGTATATCATTCTTCATATCCTATTTCTCAGATCATCTTATCTCATTAGATAAGTATTATAAAATCCATTAATATCATACAATTATCTTTTAATCTTTCTCTAACTATTCTTTTATTTTGATCATTGAAGAATATTTTGATCATCAAAGAACACATAATAATTTCCTCATAAATATTTCATTTACTAAACCAAATAAATAATATAACATTTTCTTCAACTACATATCTAAGTTCAAGCCTTGATTATCAATCAATAATATTTTCATTCCTCATACTCTTTATCATCTTATTTTCGCATAGTTTAACCATATAACTAGATAATCACTTTACACATAACTTTAAACATAACTTTCTTAACTCAAAGTATTTTTTAATAAATTATACATTTAGGTTCACATATAGTTTCAGTTAATAAATAATTAGTTCACCACTCTAATTTTCCTAAGTGGTATTTGGCTATTTGGTTATAAAAGATAAATCACTTCCAACCCAAATAATTAACACTTTAATAACTCCAAGTATCATAAACACAACTTTACTTTCAAGATATCAAATCCTTTAACTCTAAAATCTTCCAAACTTTGTACTTTCCAAACCCATCTTCTATTAGAAACAAATTTGCTTAACATGTCATAAATAATCACTTTCCTCCAATATTTACACTCTTTATCCAATCCTAACTTTCCACATTTAACATTGTATATACTTAACATACACATATCATTTTCTACTCTTTTCCACATTTTAAACATATATACATGAATTCTCAATATAAGAGTAAGAAACACAAATTTACAAGCCTCATACCATGCCCATATATCATAAAATACAAGCCAAAAACACTGCCTAAGCACCCCACGGTCGTGGAAACTCAACCCCATGCTCGTGGGATACAAAATGAAACTGCCAAATACCTTTGGACACCCCTATGGTCATGGCACTTAAGGGCCATGCCCGTGACATGCAAAACAACACTGTTTCTTCAAAAATTTTCAAGAAAACAGACTCGATCCAAGGCCCACGGTCGTGGCACTTAAGGGCCACTCTTATGGCATCCCAAAATTGTGTAATATGTACATTAAACTCCATAAAACATAAACATATTGAAGATCTATGATAAAGTTGTATCAAAATCAAAATTTTGGCATAAAAGTGATTCCTATCAAATACTCTACCTATTCTTCAATTATCAAGTCATTAACAATTAGATTTCACAACCATCATCAAGATTAAAAACAACATCAACACATTCAATTATTATATTTTGCACACAAGAATTCTTTTATTCAATATCTTAAGATATAACTTATTTAAGTGACTCAAACTAAAATATTGGCAAACCATAATACATAAGAACATACCTCTTTCAAAAATCCCTTTCTTTCTATTTTCCTTCTTTCTCTTTGAACACTTGTTGATAATCTCACCTTCTCTAGCTTATTCTTCTAAAAACATATAACTATATATGATTTCCTCTTAAATATTAATTAAAGCAATTAAAAGAAGAAGAAAGAAGAAATTTTAGTGGTTTGGATGATGAGAGGCATGGAGGATGGAAGAAGAAATAAGAAAATTCTACACACACATGTATATATATAATAAGTTCAATCAAGTGAGGGCAATCTCATTTTAACTAAGGTGCACTCTCTCTCTTAACCTTTGATTCTAATTTTGTTTTTAGTCCCGTAAAATCATAAAAATAATTTTTTCAGTAAATTTTAAAATTCACTATTCATCATTTTCTGCTTATATCATTTATTCAAATCACTTTTATCACTATTCATTTATTCAATATCTTAAGAAATAAATTATTTAAGTGACTCAAATAACTAATTCAAACTTTAAAACTAAAAGATACTCAAATATTGGCAAACCATAATACATAAGTACATACCTCTTTCAAAAACCCCTTTCTTTTTCTTTTTCCTCATTCTCTGTGATCATTTCTTGATAATCTTACCTTCTCTAGCTTATTCTTCTAAAAACTTATAGCTATATATGATTTCCTCTTAAATCTTACTTAAATCAATTAAAAGAAGAAGAAAAAAGAGATTTTAGTGGTTTTGATGATGAGAGGCATGGAGGATGGAAGAAGAAATAAGAAAATTCTACACACACACATGTATATATATATAATAAGTTCAATCAAGTGAGGCAATCTCATATTAACTAAGGTGCACCCTCTCTTTTAACCTTTGATTTTAATTTTTTTTAGTCCCGTAAAACCATAAAAATAATTTCTTCAGTAAATTTTAAGATCCACTATTCACCATTTTTTACTTATATCATTTATCCAAATCACTTTTATCACTATACACAATCAATTATCAACATTAGTTAAAAGTTCACTATTTAAAATTTTAAACATTACAGGTGGAGTGGGTTGAGGAGATTCTTCAAAAGAATTCTCAGGGGATTCTTCAAAAGAACTCTTAATGTGTTCACTTACATCCCAATCATGAAGATCACATTGAGGGATTTCAAATTTCCCTTGCATTTCATAGATTTCATGGTGGATGTTGAGCTTTATGATCTGTTTGGTGACATCTATCTTAAAGTGAGAGAATTGTTTTTAAAGTGAGTGGATGCCTTTGAGATTAAGGTTCATGGTCTTGGAATATTCTCCCTTTGCTTTCATTGATTTGGATGGCTTAGGAGGGCACTCAAGCTCTCCTTCTAGGGGGTTCTTCACCTTCTTCTCCTATTATGTTTACTCTAGGCCTCTTCTTTTCTCTTTGAATAACACCCTTGCTTCCAAAGACATATATATAGTGGTCATCTACTTTCTTAATACATCTAGCATATTCAAGGTAGGCAATATTGATGGAGTTAGTGGCAGGGTCTAGAAGATCACTTAAAGTTTCTGGATTTTTAGGGGGTGAGAAATCCTAAATGTTTAGCTATTTGAATGACTAAGGAGGATAAATAGAAGGTTCCAGCTTTATATTTTTCATGGTGGAGGAAGGTATCAATCAAAAAGTGGATTTTTTGCACTAGTTCGCCATGAATCATGGCATACATAAAGAACAAGCCACGTTAAGTGACTTTTTTTTATTATCATCACTCCTTTTGTGGACAATACATGTAATGATCCTATGAAGAAGCCAAAAAGTAAGGGTCTTGAAATTTATTACTTTGCAATCTCGGTTGTCATGCTAATTTTCTATGGAGATTTCACTCTAAAATTCTGAAAAGTTGGTTAGGGGGTAGTCCTTTTCAATGAATGAAAAGGCACCTCTAGTTTGAAAACCTAAATTTCAACAAATTCATCAATGGACAAGGCAAACTCTTGATTAAAGAGACAAAAGTTGACTCCATAAAAAACAATTAGAGCATTATGGTTCTTCTCAAGTCTGAGGGTCATTAGGAATTCTCTAATTAAACTAGGATATCCTAACTCATTGGGAAAAGCTAGGTTTCTCCAACCTACTTTTTCTAAGAATCCATAATTTACTCTTTGATATTAAGGGTTATAAGCACTACTTTAGATGAAATTTTTGTGGCCTCTAGTTTCTTTTTCTTAAGCATATAATATTCAGTTTTCTCCTCGTTAGTTTTGTAGCTAGGTTTTGTGTGGTTGGACACTTTAATAGGTTTGTGGTTTGGCTTAAGATTGAGCTTCTCTAAAGACTATACCCTTCCATTTTTCTATGGGTGTAAGCTTCTTCTTGGTGGATTTGATTTTGGGAGCAATTTTTAATCAACTAATAAAGAGAAAAACAGAAAGGTAGAAGAGAGAGTGTGTTAGAAAAGCTTGAGATCTTCAAGAATGTCTTCTAAGAGCAAAAAACTTGAGGTATCTTTTAATTTGGTGTTTAGGTTTTTTTAAAAGTGTTTTCTACTAAAAAAAATAGAGGTATTTATAGGCAAAATTTTAAAACTAGCTATTTTGTGACTGTTAGGGTCAAAATTGGTAGAATTTGTGAGTTTCCAACGTTTACATTTTTTGACATTTAATAGTCATATGAGACCTTGCAACATTTTGTGTGACCATAAGAATGTTCTTGCGACCATCAAAAAACAAGAGGCATTCACACAGAGTTGATAGCTGGATGACAATTAAGAAATTTTGAAAAATTTTGAAATGTACGACTGCTCCAGTGATTGTTCAACCACACAATAGCAAATTCTCAAGTTTACATCAATTCATTGATTGTGTGACCGCAGGATTTAATAAAATAGTCTTAATGATGGATTTTCATTGTAATGATCAAAATAGATGCAATGAAGAATTAGTACATGTATAATAAATACATTTACAAGCAATCTTAATTCAACATAAATATGCACAAACAAGTCAATCAAAGTATTTAATCAAATAATCAATCTAAATTGTTTCCATCTATCTTCCTATATGTTTCTTTATAAAATTCATTCTATCTTCATTCAAAGGTTTGGTAAAGATGTCTGTAAGTTGATTTTGAGTGTCTATAAATTCTAAAATAACAATGTGGTTTTGAACATTGTCTCTTAAGAAAAGATGTCTAATATCTATATATTTTGACCTAAAATGTTGGATTGGATTTTTTGATAGATTTATGTCACTTGTATTATCACATTTGATGGGAATATGATTAAATGCTTTACCATAATATAGTAATTATTGCTTCATCCATAGTACTTGAGTGCAATAAAAATAAGTTGTAACATATTTGGCTTCCGCGGTAGATAGAGTAACCAACACTTGTTTCTTGCTAAACTAAGAAACTATGCTTCCACCAAGAAAATGGCATTCATTGGTTATGCTCTTCCTATCTAGTAGGCTACTGGTGAAATCTGCAACCGAAAAATCTAAAATGTCAAATGATGTATTTCTAGAGTACCAAAGTCCTAAATACAAAGTTCCACTTAGGTATTTTAAAATTATTTTAGTGTATTTAAATGTGATTTTTTAGGGCATGATTGAAATCTATCACACAAACAAACACTATATATTATATTAGGCCTTAAAGCGGTAAGATAAAAAAGTGATATGATACTACCTCAATATTTCTTCTCATTTACTTTCTTACCAACTTCACCTTTGTCCAACTTTAAGGACGTTCTCATTAGAGTTTTGCTTGCCTTGCAACTATCCATACCAAACTTCTTGAGAAGTTTCTTTGTGTACTTGGATTGATTGATGAAAATTTCATCCTTGCATTGATTAATTTGTAGACCAAGAAAGAACTTGAGTTCACCAATCATGCTCATTTCAAAATTCCTAGTCATACAAGAAGTAAACTCTTGGCACAAGACCTTATTAGTAGCACCAAATATAATGTCATCAACAAAATTTTGTACAATCAAAATGTTACACAATTTCTTTTTAACAAAAAGTTTAGTATCAACTTTTCCTTTTGAAAGTCTATTTTCTAACAAATATGCATTAATTCTATTATACCAAGCTCTTGGAGCTTGTTTCAATTCATGTAGTGCCTTGGTTAATTTAAAAATATGATTTGGAAGTCTATAATTTCAAAATCAAGAGGTTGTTCAACATAAACTTCTTCATTAATAAAACCTTTTAAGAATGCACTTTTAACATCTATTTGAAAGAGTTTAAAATTCATATGACATATAAATGCAAGTGAAATTCTAGTTGCTTCTAATCTAGTTATGGGGGCAAATGTTTTATTATAATCGATGCCTTCCTCTTGATTATTGCCTTTGGCTACTAATCGGTCTTTATTTCTAATGATATGTCCATTTTTATCAAGCTTATTCCTGTATACTCATTTGCAATCAATAATTGGATGATTTTTGGGTCTAGGAACAAGTTCTCATACTTTGTTTTTCTCAAATTGGCTAAGTTTATCTTGTATAGCAATCACCTGACATTCATTACTAAGAGCCTCCTCAATAGTCCTTGGCTTAATTTAAGAAACAAAAGCTACATTAGAATCCAAATATTTAAATTTGAATCTAGTAGTTACTCCCTTTGATGTATCACCAATGATAAGTTCTTTAGGGTGGTCCTTTCTATATTGTCATTCTTTGGGTAGTTCTTGAGTTTCTTCTATCTTGGACTCCTTTTGTTCCATTTTGTTATTTTAACTCATTATTATTTTCTTTTGGAACATCATTGTCTTCAGGGTTTTCAAGTGTTCCTCCAAGATCATCAAGAGTACTACCTTTCCCATGATTAAGTTTAGTAGATTCATCAAATATAGCATGCATTGATTCTTTAACTACTAAAGTTATTCTATTAAAAACTCTATATGCTTTGCTAATGGATGAATATCCTAAAAATATTCCTTCATTCGATTTGGATGAGAATTTTTCAAGATTTTTTTTGGTGTTCAATATAAAGCATTTGCATCCAAATACTCTAAGGTATCAAATTTTGGATTTTCTTCCATTCCTTGGCTCATGAGAAGTTTTATTCATTAAAGGTCGCTTGAAGACTTGATTTGAAACATAGCAAGCAATATTAACAGCTTTGACTCAAAAGTACGAAAGAAGACTATACTTATTGAGCATTGTTTTAGCCATTTCAACCAATGTTTGATTTTTCTTTTTCACCACACCATTCTATTGTAGTGTCCTAGGAGCAAAAAAATTATGAAAATACCAATACAAAAGGTTTCAAAATCTTTTTTAAATTCTTTGCCATGATCACTTCTAATAGAGGTAATCACATAGTCTTTTTTTTTATTTTTTTTATTTTGAAGTTTCTTTGTAAACATTTTAAAATTATTAAAAGCATTGCTCTTATGAGCCAAGAAATTGACCCAAGTAAACCCAAGTAAACCTAAAATAGTCATCAAGAAGTACAAATGCATATAAATTACCGCATAAGCTAACAACTCTATTTGGTCTAAACAAGTCTAAATGAATTAGTTCTAAAGGTCTAAATGTACTTACAATGTTTTTGAATTTGTAGGAACTCTTGTGTTGCTTTCCAAGTTGATATGGTTCACATACCTTATCTTTATAGAATTTTATCTTGGGTAACCCATCCACAAGTTCTTCGTTGCTTAGACATTAGAGGAGGTCCATACTAGCATGTCCCAATCTTCTATGCCAATGTAACACCCGTGAATTTCAAATACTATTAAATAATTAATTTGGAGGGTAGTTGAAATGTGGAAAGAGAGAAATATAAGATATATATATATATAATATACAAGATATATACCTCTTGTATATGTGATACATACATGAAATATACATTACATATATATGATATATACATATAAGTAAACATATACATAACATATAAATAAAGTATAAATTACATATACATATACATAAAATATAAAGTGACATATAAATAAAGTATAAAGGAAATATATATAATTATGGATGAAAGATTATAATTAAAATAAATAAATAACAAAAGAAAATAAAAGTCAAAAGAAGAGAGAAAATACTTAGTGGATATTAAAAAGTAATTTAAATAAATTATTATATATGGTTAGTAAAAGAAGAGAAAGAAGAAAAGAGTCATCTTCTTCTTCCTTTGATAGCCATGGCTGAATTTTAAGGTTAGAGAGAGAGAGAGAATTCTTTCTAAAGACACCAAATTTTACAAGATTTCTTAAGGCTTCAAGTAGATTTTGAAGAAAAAACAAGGATTCAAGTAAGTTTTCTTTAAATTAAGCTCATTTTCTTTAGTTTTATGATCATGTAAGGTTTGGTCTAGAGAGAAAATTGTTTTAATTTGCTAAAATAGATAGTAATAAGGTTAAAATGGTGAGTATATGATGAATTGATGGTTGGTTGGTTGGTTGAAATGGGCATAGTTAATGAATTTAGGATTATGGGAAGATTATGTACAAATTAAGATTTTTATATGGTGACTATAATTATTGTAATAGAATGATTTAATGTTGTTTTAGTATAAATGTTATGATTTTATTGCTAGAATTGGATATGAGTAGGTTTTGATGAAGTTAGGATTTATGGGTATGTTATGTGTAATTAGAGTTTTTGAAAGAGGTTTTAATAATTGTGAAAATGAGTTGTCTTAATGTTATATTGATGCATATGTAATGAATTTATGTTAGATGTTGGAAATGACTATGGATAGTTGAAGTTTCGATAAAGTAGTAAGGGAAGAAATTAGGGCTTTTTTGGAAATTGGTGGGAAATTGAGTAATTAGTGAATAAATTATATAGAATTAATATATGAATAATTTTAAATGAATAATGTTGCTTGTTGTTTGGGTTATGTGTAATTAGGCCAAAATAGATCAAGTGAAGGAGTGTAAAGTTTCATCAAAATAAGGCTAGTTAATGTTTTAATAAATATTATTTGAATAATATTGTAGTTGGCATAACACATTGTGAATTTTAGAATGTTTTATGTCACTTTCATTTTTAGATTTGATAAGGATATGTGTATCATATAATTAAGAGAGTGATTAATACACGAGCAATGAAAGATAAGCCGTTATAGAATAGCTTGTAACACCCTTATACCCAAATACATATAATATATATTTTTAGCATATGTAAAATACACATAAACAGTATAAAAATATCACAGACCGGTTTGATAAAATAAAAAAAAATTCACATTTTTTATTTAAAATTTCAAATACTAAATATATAAAATTAAATAGTATATAAATATTCTTTACTTGTTATAGGAGCCCAAAATAAATATTTTATATGAAAATATTTGAGAAAAATTTGCCAGAGTTTTGTCTGTAATTTGAACATCCCAAAATTTATCAATTACACAACCTGCAAAAAGAACACACTCTAAAATAATTTCAAATCACCATTTCAAGAATACTCCTCAATTTCACCAAGTTTCTCAAACATATATATATATATATATATAATTTAGAACACATTTACACTCCTATTTCAAATAACTTAACCCGAACATTATTTATAGTTTACAATACATAAAATCTAACAACATAATATACTATGCATAATACCCAAAATATACAATAACATAAAATATATACATGCTACTGACAGTGTTTCTGATCTTGATATCAACTCTACAAGTACAAACACAAGTCTAGACCCGACCTGGTCTAGAAGAACTCTCCGGCTCAGCCGAATTTACCCTGTCACCTGCGCGATGTAAACAATCGTACTAAGCGAAAAGCCTAGTAATACAAACTTTGATAATAATAAAACTAAAAAACAATGCCAATGCATAATGCGTATGGATATCACATCATTCCATTTCTCATACTTTTCAAATATTTCACAATTTACAACTCTCATAAAACAAACACAAACATGGGCCCAAAGATAACTAATATGCTATTCAAATCCCAGATTACTGTTTTGGTCTATAATAGCACCATGTGTCTAGCCCCGTAGGCAATATATCAATGTAATAATCCAACTAGGTCTGAGCTTATGACCCGGTCTTTCACCCAGCCTAGCTTTAAGGACTTGTTTTTAAGGCTTACGACCTGGTCATTTCACTTTAAAAATACTTTTATAATGACGCCTAGCGTTTAGTCCGTAGGCAAATCATAGGCATGCCGCCAAACACAGAACTCTGAAAATTGAATAATATACTAGGCACAAAATTTATTCATATTTCTCATTTATATTAATATCAATTCATTTCATTATGTTTCCACATATCTCATTACATTATACCACATTTTTGCATTTGCAACACATTGCCCAATTATCTTGGGTATTTCAACATAATTCACATATTAATCAAATTTAATGTAATCTAGCCAATACCAATGGCTTTTTAACAATGCACTTAATGCATACACAATAAATGGCATTACCAAAACACTTTGGGTCATTTCCACATAATACACATATTACACAATTTACACAATTTAGCCATTATCAATGGTTTTTCACAATGCATTTAACACATATATAACATTACAATTGGCATAGCACATTATTCATACATAACCAATGTATTAAGTAGCTTAACACATTTTCCAACCAAAATGTATTAAGCCCAAATGTCATGCAAACATAACCAATGTATTCAAAGTTTATATTTACCTCAAAAAGCAACCAAAACAAGCTTAAAACAACCTCCAATCATATCCTTCCAACTTGCCTTTCACCACTTGGATAAATGTGATAGCAAATAATCATTTAGTATCACATTTAATGGCATTTTTAATATTAAACCATAATTAAACATCACCCCTATAAATTCCAAAAATTTAGCCTTTCCTTACTTTAATATTAGAATTTCATTCTATTCCATTTAAATTAGTGTTTTAAGTTTATTTATATTATTAAAAATATATTTTAATACATTTAAACCATTTACATTATAAAAACACACTCTTATACACAAAACCCTAAAATGGCATAACCTTCCCCCCATTGAAGGTTTTCCATTCCAACACAATCCATTAATCATTTCAATCTTATATTCATTACTTTTAACACTAAACAAGATGCTGAAACAAATAAAATCAAACAATTCAACAACTTTGGAAAATTACTTTTCCAAAACCCTAAATCTCAACTTCCATACTCAAACTCCAACCAAACACAACCAAATCCAATATTTGAATTTAAAATACTTGTTTATGCACTAAAACAACTCATTTAGAATCAATTTGCACAATTAAAAACTATGATTTCTCAAACCCTAAATTCTCTCTCTTCACCATTTTTTATTCAAACTCCATCATCTCTTCAATCCAACCTTAAAATCATTGTTAGCTACCCAAAATAACATCATACACACTAATTCCAATAATTATAACATACTAATAAAAAATCCAAATTTACATATAAACAAAATTTCCATGTAATTCAAAGAAAGGAGTTGGAAACTTACCAAATTTGGTGGAAATCACCAAAAATTCACTTTAAACTTGTTAAATCCTTCAATTTGTGGAGTATGAAAAAATCAAAACCTTGGTCTATGCTCCCATGGTGGTTTCGTCCTTGATGAAGAAGAAGAAGAAATGAAGATAACTTTTTAATTTCTCTTTCCTTTCATCTTTTAATTTAAACCATATATATATATATTATAATAATTTAATAATTACTTATTTAATAAATTAAAAGTCCAAAAATCCATTTTTCATTCAAAAATTATTTATTTTTGAATAAATTTATTAATTTTGAATTTGTAAAATTTAATTATCAAAATACCCATTTACTTTTACTTTTGACTTTTCTTTTAAAATGTTGACTTTTTTGCTGACTTTTATATGTTGTATATATTTTGTATATATATCATATATATATTTCACTTTTTTTATTTAAAATCCCTTCATTTTTCATTTCAAAATAGTAATTTAATTTATCCATTTAAATTATAATTTATTTTATCAAATTTTCAAAAATTAGTAATTTTCAAAAATTTGGGATATTACAATTCTCTCCCCCTAAAATAAATTTCATCCTTGAAATTACCTGTTCTCAAGTGTGGAACAATTGGATAAACTGACTCTGTATCACCTACTCACTCTCCTATGTCGCCGCCTCAGTGGCATGATTCCTCCAAAAAACTTTCACAAGTGGCACCCTCTTATTCCTCAATTCTTTAATCTCTCGTGCCAAAATCGCCACTGGTTCTTTCTCGTAAGTCAAATCTGAACTCACCTCAATAGACTCCACCGATATGATATGAGATGGGTTAGATCTGTATCTCCAAAGCATCGAGACATGAAAAGACATTATGAATTCGATCCAACTCAGGCGGCAAAGCTAGTATATAAGCCATTGGACTAACTCTCTCCTACACCTCATATGGTCCTATGAAACGAGAACTCAACTTCCCTTTTCGACCGAACCTCAGAATCTTTTTCCATGGAGACACCTTCAGAAACACTTTATCTCTCACACTGAACTCTATGTCTCTTCTCTTCAAATCTGAATAGAATTTTTGTTTGCCTGAAGTTGCTTTCAAACGACCCCGAATCACCTTCACTTTCTCTTCTGTTTCCTTAATCAAATTGGGACAGACCAGTTTACCTTCTCCAACCTCATTCCAACACAAAGGTGTCCTGCATCTCCTGCCATACAAGGCCTCATAAGGAGCCATCCCAATATTGGACTGATGACTGTTGTTATAAGCAAACTCAATTAGTGGCAAAAATCTATCCCAATTCCCGGTAAAATCAATGATACAGCTCCTCAACATATCTTCTAGAATCTGTATCACTCTCTCTGACTGCCCATCTGACTGAGGATGGAAAGCAGTACTAAAATGCAACCGAGAACCCAAAGCATCATTCAAACTCTTCCAAAATCTTGAAGTAAATAGGGGATCTCGATCCGATACCAAAGAAATTGGGACTCCATGCAATCTCACTATCTCACTGATATACAGGTCAGCAAACCTCTCAAGAGAATAATCCATCCAAACTGGAAGAAAATGAGTTGTCATCATCATCCTATCAACTATCACCTAGATTACATCATGCTTCTTTGGGTCAAAAGTAGTCCAGTCACAAAATTCATTGTCACTCGCTCCCATTTTCACTCTGGCACTGATAAGGTTGGAGCAACCCTAAAGGAACCTGGTGCTCAGCTTTCACTCTCTGGCAAGTGAGACATTTGGATACAAACTCTGTTATGTCCCTCTTCATACCTGACCACCAATAATGTCGTTTCAACTCCTGATACATCTTGGTACTCCAAGGGTGCATAGCATAAAGTGACTGATGTACTTCCTCTAATATCATTTTTTTCAATTCTACATCATTAGGAATACACAACATATCTCTCTACCATAGACTCCCATCATTCCTCACATAAAAGTCTCGACTCTCCCCCTTCTGACAAACCAACATAATTTTCTGGATTCTTTCATCTTCCAACTGAGCTTCCCTAATATGATCCAACAAGACTGGCCTCAACTGCAACTGAGCCATCAAAGCACCATCATTACAAGACTCAAATCTAGCATGCAATGCTCTCAACTTAACAAGCAACAAGAGTGAATAAGCAGTCAAACCTGCCAAAGACTTTCGACTCAAGGCATCAGCAACAACATTTGCCTTACCAGGATGATAATCAATCAAACAGTCATAGTCTTTAATCAACTCTAACCATCGTCTCTGCCGATAAATGAAACAATTTTCCCAATACAAGTAATGCCGCCAAATCTTCAAGGAAAAAACTATGGCTACTAATTCTAAATCATGCGTCGGGTAATTCAGCTCATGTGCCTTCAAATGTCGAGAGGCATAAGCAATGACTCTACCCTCCTGCATCAGAACACAACCTAAACCACTATGTGAAGTATCACTATATATCACATATGGTTTACCTTCCACAAATAGAATAAGGACAGGAGCCTGAGTTAACATCTCCCTAAGCTGCTCAAAACTCGCCTGACACCGATCTGTCCACACAAATCTAACTCCTTTCAGTAGCAATCTGGTGAGTGGTGTAGCTATCATAGAAAAACCCTTCACAAACCGACGATAATAGCCTGCCAATTCTAAAAAACTTCTAACCTCTGTCACTGTCTTTGGTGGACTCAAATTGAAGATAGCCTCAACCTGACTCGGATCAACACTAATACCCTCTGTTGAAACCATATGACCAAGAAAAGCTACCTGATCGAGCCAGAACTCACACTTAGACAGCTTAGCATACAACTGCAATATAATCCGCAAATGCCTATCATGATCCTTCTTATTATGCGAATATGCCAAAATGTTATTAATGAAGACCAACATAAATTGATCGAAATATGGCTTGAACACCCTGTTCATCAAATTCATAAAAGTTGCTGGTGCATTCGTCAATCTAAAGGGCATCACCAGAAACTCATAATGCCCATACCTTGTGTGAAAAGCTATCTTGGGTACATCCATATCTCTAACTCTCAACTGATGGTATCCTGATCTCAGATCAATCTTAGATAATACTACTGCTCCCTTCAAATGATCAAAGAGATCATCTATCCGAGGCAAAGGATACTTGTTCTTGAAGGTCATCTTATTTAACTGCCTATAATCAATACATAATCTAAAGGCGCCATTTTTCTTCTTCACAAACAACACAGGCACTCCCTACGGGGACACACCAGGGCAGATGAACCCTTTATCTAACAACTCCTGCAACTGCACCTTCAACTCTCTCAACTCAGCAGGTGCCATCTGATAAGGGATAATAGATATAGGAGTGGTATAAGACAACAAATCGATACCAAACTCCACTTCTCTCTCAGGAGATACCCCTGGCAACTCATCAGAAAAAACATCTGAAAACTCGGCAACTGTAGATATACTGTCAAGCTGGGATCCCACTACTCTAGTATCTACAACATGAGCAAGATAAGCATCACATCCCTTTCGAATCATCCTTCCAGCTGAAACAGCTAAAACAAATATGGATGAAAGATACCTCTGCTCACTAGATACCATCATATCCCTACCTTCATGTATTCTTACAGTAATATATTTCTTCTGACAGTCTACCACAGCCCCATGCTTGGATAACCAATCCATGCCTAAAATCAAATCATACTCCCTGAAAGGCATCTCAATCAGGTCACTGAGAAACTTCTCATCCTGAACAACCACTGGACTATCTCGGTGCACAATGCTCACCACAATACTATGCCCTAAAGGATTTGTAACCAAAACATCAAATCCTAAGGACTCAGAATGAAAATCACAAACATGCAAGATGGATGCACTGATATAAGAATGAGTCGATCGAGGGTCTAATAATGCAAGAACTGAAGTACCAAATAAAGTAAAAGTACCAGCAATAACAGCTAAAGCATCTAGCTATCTCTGCATCACATAAACTAGCTGTGATGGCCCTGTCTCATCTGGTCTACTACCTTTGATTGTAGAATCTCCTCTCTGACTAGTCTCAGATCAACCACCACTACTAAAAACTCTACCACCATGACCTCCTCTGATACTGGGTCGAGAAGCTGCAGTATCTTCCTGTCTATCCTCTGATCGCTCTAAATAATTTTTGATAAAATGGTCTGACGACCCACATCTAAAACACACTCCCGAAGCACCTCTCCACTAGCAGACACCTCCGTGTGCTTTACCACAATGAACACAAGTAGGTGGAGTAGGCCATTGAGCCATTGGGGTCGGTGCACTAGCCACTGAAACTGCAGGTCTCCGTCTCTGCTGCTGTACTGACCTGTCAAACTGCCCCTGGCTCCTACTGAACCTCTAAAAATATTCTCCTCAGCCTTTCTTCACTGATGAAGACCCTGCCTCACTCTGGGGTCTCCTAGCTCTGGTCTCCTCAACTCTGGCAGCTGTTGCAAGACTCTGTGCTCTCTCTACACTCTTGGCAGATGCAACCAACTGAGAAAAATCTTGATACCGAGAGCCTGCTATGATAAACATGATAGAGGGTCTCAGTCCCTCCTCAAATCTCCTTCACCTATCAATCTCGTAAAAAATGATCCCACCAGCATAATGAATCAACCGGATAAACTCGATCTCATACTCTGTCATTGTCCTGGTATCCTGTCTCAGAATCAGGAACTTCATCTTCTTTGCATCCTTATACTCCCTCGGAGTATACTTCTATTCAAATTCCCACAGGAAATCATCATAAGTCAGGACTGGTAGATCAGTCAAAGTATGCGGAACCATCTTCTACCAATCATATGCATCCTTCTACAGAAGAGATCTGGCATAATCAAACTTCTCTTTTGGACTAGCCTGCAACTGAATGAACACTCTCTGAACCCTGTCTAGTCACTGCTCTGCTACAGCAGGGTCTGTAGTACCAACGAAGTCCTCAACTCTAAACTTTCTCAGCTTATCATACTTCCTCACCGGCAACTGCGACTGCGGCTGCGGCTGTGGTGGCAGCGGCTGCTGAACTATAGCCTGCCTCAACAACTCTACCATATGTCGTACCCAGCCAGGCAAAATCTCATCAGCTTTTGGTCTCACAGGCATAAAAATAGATGCCTCACCAGCAGACACAGCTCTAGTTCCATCTCTACCCTCATCCGGAGCTACACTCTCTGCACTATCCTCAGCAGCCTGATGCGTCTGAGACGCCATAACTACCTATATCTGTAAATGCAACAAAAATTACTATATCAGATATAAAAAACTGCCAGTGCCAATGCATGTATTACAATTAAAAACCATTTTCAAATCCCCCATTTTCTCTCTCTATCAACCCACCTAGGTCGATAACCTCAAACCTAGGCTCTGATACCAAAATAAATGTAACACCCTTATACCCTAAATATGTACAATACATATTTCAGCATATGTAAAATATGCATATACGGTACAAAAATGTCACAGACCGGTTTGATAAAATAAAAAAAATTCACATTTCTAATTTAAAATTTCAAACACTAAATATATAAAATTAAATAGTATATAAATATTCTTTACTTGTTATAAGAGCCCAAAATAAACATTTTATATGAAAATCTCTAGAAAAATTCATTAGAGTTTTGTCTGCAATTTGGACATTCCAAAATTTATCAATTACACAACTTGCAAAATGAACACACTCCCAAATAATTTCAAATCACCATTTCAACCATACTCCTCAATTTCACCAAGTTTCTCAAACATTTATATATAGATATATATATATATATAATTTAGAAAACACATTTACACTGCCATTTCAAATAACTTAACCCGAACATTCTTTATAGTTTATAATACATAAAATCCAACAACAAAATATACTATGAACAATACCCAAAATATACAATAACATAAAATATATACATGCTGCTGACAATGTTTCTGATCTTGATATCAACTCTACAAGCACAACCACTAGTCTAGACCCGACCTGGTCTAGAAGAACTCTTCGGTTCAACTGCATCTACCCTGTCACCTGCGCGATGTAAACAATCGTGCTAAACCAAAAACCTAGTAATACAGACTTTGATAATAATAAAACTCAAATGCAATGTCAATGCACAATGCATATGGATATCACATCATTCCATTTCCTCATACTTTTCAAATATTTCACAATTCACAATTCTCATAAAACAAACACAAACATAGGCCCAAAGATAACTAATATGCTATTCAAATCCTAGAGTTACTGTTTTGGTCTATAATGACACCATGTGTCTAGTCCCGTAGGCAATATATCAATGTAATAATCCAACTAGGTCTGAGCTTATGACCCGATCATTTCACCCAGCCTAGCTTCAAGAACTTATTTTTAAGGCTTACAACCCGGTCATTTCACCTCAAAAATATTTTCACAGTGACGCCCAACGTCTAGCCCGTAGGCAAATCATAGACATGCCACCAAACACAGAACTCTGAAAATTGAATAACATACTAGGCACATAATGTATTCATATTTCTCATTTATATCGATATCAATTCATTTCATTATGTTTCCACATATCTCATTACATTATACCACATTTTCACATTTACAACACATTGCCCAATTACCTTGGGTATATCAACATAATTCATATATTAATCACATTTAATGTAATCTAGCCAATACCAATGGCTTTTCAATAATGCACTTAATGCATACACAATAAATGGCATTACCCAAACACTTTGGGTCATTTCTACATAATACACATATTACACATTTTACACAATTTAGCCATTATCAATGGCTTTTCACAATGCATTTAACACATATATAACAGTACAATTGGCATAGCACATTATTCATACATAACCAATGTATCAAGTAGCTTAACACATTTTCCAACCAAAATGTGTTAAGCCCAAATGTCATGCAAACATAACCAATGTATTCAAAGTTTGTACTTACCTCAAAAAGCAACCAAAACAAGCTTAAAACAACCTCCAATCATATCCTTCCAACTTCCCCTTCACCACTTGGATGAAGCAAATCAACCTCTCTCAATGCCTAAACCAAATGTGATAGCAAATAATCATTCAGTATCACATTTAATGGCATTTTCAATATTAAACCATAATTAAACATCACCCCTACAAATTTCAAAAATTTAGCATTTCCTTACTTTAACATTAGAATTTCATTCTATTCCATTTAAATTAGTATTTTAAGTTTATTTATATTATTAAAAATATATTTTAATATATTTAAACCATTTACATTATAAAAATACACTCTTATATACAAAATCCTAAAATGGCATAACCTTCCCCCATTGAAGGTTTTTCATTCCAACACAATCCATTAATCATTTCAAGCTTATATTCATCACTTTTAACATTAAACAACATGTTTAAACAAATAAAATCAAGCAATTCAACAACTTTGAAAAATCACTTTTCCAAAATCCTAAATCTCCACTTCCATACTCAAACTCCAAACAAACACAACCAAATCCAATATTTAACTTTAAAATACTTATTTATGAACCAAAAGAACTCATTTAGAACTAATTTACACAATTAAAAACCATGATTTCTCAAACTCTAAAAATTCATAACCCTAAATTCTCTCTCTTCACCATTCTTTATCCAAACTCCATCTTCTCTTCAATCCAACCTTAAAATCATTGTTAACTACCCAAAATAATATCATACACACCAATTCCAATAATTATAACATACTACTAAAAAAAATTCAAATTCACACATAATCAAATTTTTCATGGAATTCAAAGAAAGGAGTTGGAAACTTACCAAATTTGATGGAAATCACCAAAATTTCACTTTAAACTTATTAAATCCTTCAATTTATGGGGTATGAAAAAATCAAAACCTTGATCTATGCTCCCATGGTGGTTTTGGCCTTCATGAAAAAGAAGAAGAAATGAAGACAACTTTTTAATTTCTATTTCCTTTCATCTTTTATTTTAAATCGTATATATATATATTATAATATTATAATAATTAATTATTTAGTTACTTATTTAATAAATTAAAAGTCCAAAAATTCATCTTCTATTCAAAAATTATTTATTTTTGAATTAATTTAATAATTTTAAATTTATAAGATTTAATTACCAAAATACCCTTTTACTTTTACTTTTGACTTTTCTTTTAAAATGTTGACTTTTTTGTTGACTTTAATATGTTGTATATATTTTGTATATGTATCACATATATATTTCACTTTTTCCATTTAAAATCCCTTCATTTTTTATTTAAAACTATTAATTTAATTTATCCATTTAAATTATAATTTATTTTCAAAAATTAGAAATTTTCAAAATTTTGGAATAGTACATGGCTATTGCAATTGTTATGTGCATAATGTATAAAATGTGAAATATGCTAAAAATGATTGGAAAAGATGAGAAATGAACAATGTGATAAGAAATGAGAAAGCAAATGTAAAAACTATGAAAGGAAGAGTAAATGTGATGAAAGTGAGCAATGTGATAATGAGATGAGAGTTTGATAAGATAATATGTTAATGTATATTCGTAGCCTACACAATTACTTGTCTAGTACTACTAGGATTGATTATGCATGTATTGATAGAACTTAGCAGAGCTAAGTCTTGACATGAGCAGAGCTAGGTCATGGATTAAAATTGAAAATGGACCCGAGCATAGCTGGGTCATGGAATTAATGTGAAAATTGGACTTGGTAATCGTATAGGGGTTTTGGGCCCAATGTATGTGTGAATGTGTGTGATTATGGGTTGGTTATATATAATGAATAAATTATAAATAAAATGTGGCTATATTAATATTGCAAATTACATTATGAAAAAATATTTCAATGTATATATATATGTTGTTTTTAAATATATACCACTAAGCTATATGCTTAGTGCAGTTGTATGAATTGTGTAGGTAAGAGAGTTGTTGATCAGAAGAATCTAGGTTGTGGATAATATCTGGAGATCTTGGGTGCCACAAGACTAATAGTGCTAACTGCATTTATGTATAATTGTGCTTTGTGTTATGCATTTTGGTTTATGAATATAAATTCACAATACTTGTGTATTTAATGAAAATTAGGGTTATGAAGTATATATGTAAATATAAATTTAATTAAGATAAATAATTTGAATATATCTTGAATATGTTTTGGAGAATCGGGAAGATTTGTAAAAATGACAACATTGAGAGTATTCAATTTTATATATGTTGAATTTGTTTGATTTTAGAAATGTTCAAATTACAGATAAAACTCTGATAAATTTTTCTCAGGAATTTTTCTTTTAAATTTGTATTTTTTAACAATTAATTATTAATATATACATATATTTGTACCTATTAAATTATCTATTAAAGAATAAGCTATTTTACTAAAATTATGAAGAATTTTATAAAATTAAGAATGATGACATTCTTATATTCTATATGTGTGTTTTACATATACAAGGTATATGTATTATACGTATATAGGGTATAAGGGTGTTACATCCAAAGCCAAGTATCATTGCTTATAGTAACCAAAATTCAAAAATATTATTAGAATGTAGGTCAATTTTGTAAGTGTTGCATATCCATCCTCCTTTGAATGCAAGTTCACCATTAGGAAAAATAAGCTTACATTCTTTAGAGTCAAAATTAATATTGTATCCTTTATCATATAATTGACTAACACTAAGCAAATTAAGTTTCAAACCATCAACTAACCACACATTATCAATCATATTTTTACCTAATATGCCAATGGAACCAATGCTAATAATCTTACTTTTAGCATTGTTTTCAAATTTTACATTATCTCCTACTTTTAAGAGAGGGTTGTACATAATTTTGTATTTCTGGTCATATGCCTTGAACATCCACTATCTGCTACCCAAATATTTTCATTGGATGTAGATTTTAGGCATACTTCATTGGAGTCATGAGACAAAGACTGCTATTCCTTACTCTTCTTCCTCTTCTTCACTTGATGAATCATTATCCCGTGTAGTTTTGAGAGCCTTCTTTTTCTCATTGTCCCATTTCTTATTGTTCTTGAGTTTGGGACATTTGGTTCTAATGTGACCTAGTTTGCCACATTCATAGAATTTTACTTCATTCTTCTTTTCTTTGTCTTTCAAGAGGATTTTGAGAATGTTTCCTCATTAGCTTGCATTCTCTTCTTTCTTTACCATTCACTTACTCTTTTGGATACCATGGCCATCTCTTCATCTTCATCACTATCTTCATTACTTAAGCTCTTAATTTCTTTGGTGGCTTTGAGAGCTATTATTTTCCTCTTATCCTTCTCACCTTTGACATCTTCTTTTATCCATATGCATCTCAAAGGTGAGGAGTTTCCCAATAAGCTCATCAGTCTTTAGCTTAATAAGGTCATAAGGTTCTTCTATTGAAGAAATCTTAGGCTCAAAGTTTATTTTTGGATGAGTTATAAGTGCTCTCAAGATTTTGCTATTTATATCTTCCTGAGCAGACTTTTTACCAAATTTCTTTAAGTTGTTGATGATAGCAATTAGCCAATTAGTCATTTTGTTGACATTCTCATTTGGCTTCATTTTGTAGAGTTCATACTCATGCATAAGCATTTGGGTTTTGGTGAACCTCACTTGGGTAGTACCCTCATGATAGTTCTAAGTGTTTTCCAAATACTATGTGCACAAGTAAGATGTTGGACTCTTCCAACCTCTTCTCTAGATATGGAGTTCACTAAAATAGAGGAAGCTCTATTATTCTTGTAAAGAGCTCTCTTTTGAGAATTGGTCCATTGTGCTCTAGGAATTTCCACTTGTACACCATCAATTTCTTGAGTAGGAGGTTTTCATTCATTAATTACACACTTTCAAAGCTCAATTCCTTCACTATCTATAAACAAGTACATCTCGTGTTTCCAACAAGAGTAACCAGTTCCATCAAAATAGAGTCTTAGATAGGAACTTAAATTTCCAAGAGAGGGAGTAGAGGAAGTAAAAGTAGTTTAGGAAGGAGTGGTTGTCATTGTGGAATTAAATTTCATAATTAAGCTTTATGAAATTTTGAGGCTTTAATACCAATTTTTGTCCCAATATAGCAACTAAAAGGGAGGAGGGGCAAATTGGTTGTTTAAGGAAGTGATGAAAATTTAAAAGTTAAAATATGAATAGAGTAGAATAAAAAAGTGTGAACGTAAGAGATTTATAGTGGTTCAAATTCCTCAATTCTACATCCACTTTCTTAATAACTTATTGAGGTTCCACTAATTATGATTTTTTACAAGCTCAACTCTAACTTGGTATTTTTCAACAAGCTCACACCAAACTTTTACAATGGATTTGAGTAAATTTCATAACCCAACAAGAGTTTTACCGAGGCTCACTCTAAAACCTAGTATTTTAAAGCTCACACTAAACTTATATAATGGTGTTTAATGCTCACATCCAATACTCACATATTACAAATAGAAATTTTAATGCAAAGTAAATAAAAGTGTTTTACTTGGCTATTTAATGCTATCTGTTTTTAAAACTGAAGTTTGTTGACTTATTTATAGTCTTCAAGTCTTGAACTAGCCCGTTAGAATTGTGAATTAGTGGCTGATAACTTGATTGGATATTGTTTCTTAATTAAATTATTATTCAGAATCTCTTAGCGGTTGCACTGCATCACATGCGATCACTCAGGACAATGTGCAATCGCTCTACACCTTGGGTGGTCATACTATTTAAATTTTATCCAACGGTCAATGCAAGTTATTCGATAGGTCGGTGATTAGATATCTTACTAGCCTGTACATATATTGTAGTCGAACAACATCTTTGTGCGGTCGCGCAACCATCAAAATAGCCATTGTACAATAATTCTTCTTTCATATGTTAGTTTTCCATAGGCTTACAAGTTTGGCACTGGAATTCAAATATTTTGAATTATAGCAGTCGCACAAGGCTTGAGTCTTCACTGTATAGCCTCACCGCGAACCATTCTGTGTAACTTTGTGATTTTCTTTCTGGCTCTTGTACGACCGCTCAATAGGTTGAGTGGTCGCACAAAGTCTTGGGTGGCCATCTCTTCACCGTATGCTCTAACCCTGATTTATTCTATAATTTTTACATTTTTCTCCATTTAGTGTATAGTCGCACGAACACTTAGTGGTCAGTTAGTCACTGTGCCAATGACTATGATCTTCTATGTATTCGAGCTATTCTTTTCTTTTGCTAATGTGTGGTCACACAACTCCTCTGTATGGTCCACAACTCTTTTAACGATATACCTATAAAGAAACACTTGTTCAAAGCATTAGTACTTATTAATTTTATTGTCAATGATCAAAATAGAGTTTATTGTTCAATCAGTTTACCAATATAAGTCTAGATTGCTTCTGGATGCAAAAAGAGTCTATCACAGTTTCTTAATTATCAATTTTAGTAGTATGTTCTACCTCAATATTACAATTAACATGAATGTCATTATTATAATATACCCTAATATGCTAAAATTCTACATGATCATCATTAGTATGTTTTGCCCTAATACTACCATCAATAGGAATGCCATTACCATGTTTTTCCTTATCCTTAGTAGATATATTAGGCACATCATGTTCATTCGCATCACACCATGTCATTCTTATGTTTTAATTCTGGGCTTCATGGATGAATTCACTAATCAATGATAGCCTTGCATCTGCATCTAAGTCCGTAGGTATCTAATTAAGATATCAATCTTCTAGTATTGAATTAAGACCTGGTACCTCTCCTCATACACATTTTTTGCACAGAAGGATCATTAATATCATGTTCAGATTTATATGCAACTTCTTCAATACTAACAATCAATGGATGTTTAAGTTTATCCTCAATAGCAATGCACAAGAATATCTTAAGTGATCTATCATCTATAACATCATAAAGAGGATGTAGGTTATGACTAGTAACAAATTTGCTCAATATTTGATGTACCATCAATATAGAACACTTTCGATACCGATTTCTTAAGTTTATTGAAATCAGCCATTCTGTTCAACATAACATATTTCGTACCCCTGCCAACATATTTACTGATATTCATATCAAAATTTCCACCATATTGAATAAGGATTATTAATTTGTCCATCATATAAACTTGTCATTTGACAAGCTTTAAGCCCTCCATCAATACCCTACAATTACAATCATATATTAGATTAACACAATAGATCTATATAAACCATAAAAACTCAAAACAATCCACGATATAATCAATAACACTCTCTAACAATATATATTACAACCTAAAATAATCTATAATAATTGCACATAATAATCCATATCAACCCATAAAGTTAATTTATTTTGTTATATTTATTTTCTTAAAAAATAATAAGAGGAAATATGAGAGAATCCAAATAATGTATGTTTTTGGTTTGACAAATGACGTTGCATTATACTTCAAGAGAACTTGGTTGATTTTATTTAATTTTTAGATGATATTAAAAAATTTTCTATTCATTTTCCTTTATTCTTCCTTCCTTTCTTTATTTTTATTTATGGAGCCTTAAAGAGTTTGAATGGATGTCATGGATAAAATACTATTGTGGATTGTTATGAGCTATCATGACTTATTATGGGTTGTTATGGATTGTTATAAATTGTTATGAAGCTTTTTGGTTGTTATGAGTATATTATGGCTTATTATAAATTGTTATAAGTTGTTATTGGTTATTTTATGTTGACATGTATAATGTTAAATAGTGTTTTTAATTGTTTTATGGATTGTTATGATTTGTTATAGGCTATTGTGGATTATTATAAGTTATCATGGATTATTATGGATTGCTATTAGTTATTTTAGGTTGACATATATAATGTTTTATAGTGTTTTTAATTGCTTTTTAGATTGTTATGGGTTGTTATATATTATTATGAGTAATTATGATAAATTATTTTAATTATGATGCACATATTATTAGGGAGTGATATTGATTGCTTCGTGGATTATCATAAGTTGTTATGGATTATTATGTATTGTCAAGAGTAATTATTATAAATTATTTTAGACTTTCATTTATACTATTGAAGTGTATTAATGATTACATTTAGGATTGTTATGGATTGTTATAAATTGCTATGTGTTGTTAGGGATTGTTATGAGTTTGTTAAAATGGGTTATTTTAGATTGACATACATACTATTAAAGTGTATTAATGATTTCTTTGTGGATTATAATGGGTTGTTATGGGCTGACATTGATTATTAAGTGCAATTTTTATAGATTATTTTAGGCTATAATATATATTGTTAAAGAGTGTTATTGATTATTTTATGGATTGTTATGAGTTATTATGGTTTATATGGATTTATTATGTTAATCTAATTTATGATTATAACTGTAGGGTGTTGATGGAGGGCTTGAAACTTGTCAAATGGAAAATTCATATAATGGACGAATTAATAATCCTCATTCAATATGGTGAAAATTTTGATGTGAACATCGGTAAATATGTTAGCAGGGGTGCTGAATATGCTATGTTCAATAAAATGGTTGATTTCAATAAACTTAAGAAATCGGTTTTAGAAATGCACCATATTGATAGTACATTAAATATTGAGTTCAATTTTTTTACTGGGTATAGCCTGCATCCTTTTTATTATGTTGCACATGATAGGTGACTTAAGATATTCATAGGCACTACTATTGAAGATAAACTTAGATAGGTTAGTTATGATGTTGTAGATGACTACATTGAAGATTGTTATAAGTTGTTATGAATTGTTATGGATTGTTATGAGTTTGTTAAAATGGATTATTTTAGATTATCATACATACTGTTAAAATATATTAATGATTTCTTTGTGCATTATAATATGTGTCATATTATTACCAATATTTTTAAACTAATATAAATATTTAAATCACTAACCACAATATTTAATGATAAAAAGATGAAAATATTTGAAAGAAAAAATGAGTAAAACATATCAAAATTTATTTATCTAATTAATTAATTATTTATTTTATAATATTATTTTCCTTTTTATTTAATTTATTGCCATAGTCATTAATATATAAAAATTTCAAAAATTTATAGAAATTATAAATAGATTAGTAAGTCAATACCAAAGATTTTAGGTGAATAAATTAAATTAAAAAAATAACATTATAAGATAAATAAATAAATAATTGGATAAATGAATTTGATATATTTTACTTATTTTTTTTAAATTTTTTATTATTAAATATTGTAGTTGGTGATCTAAATATTTATAATAGTTAAAAAATATTGATAATAAATCACAATATATATTTTCATAATAATTACCTATAAAAATTTTAAGGTCTAATTTGAGATCTGAAAATATTTTAGGGTCATATTTGATTTTTTATTTAAAAATCTTTAAATAATAAGTCCCACAAAATGTCACATTATCAAAAATTAATGTACATTTTAACTTTCATTAAGTTGAAGTCCATTTGATTTTGTTTTTAATACTCTATTTAGAATAAATGAATTTCATAAAATTTTGTATCTAAGAATTGCTTGTGTGAAATGAAATTTTTTATTCATTTCAATTATATAAATTTAAATTTGTAGGATTCAATTAATATAAACTAAATTCTATCAAAGTAGGTAGAATTTGCAAATGAATTTTATAAATTAATGAACTTAAATTTTTTATAAAATTATCATCAATAAACTTATATAATTATATATATTATCTAATCTAGTTACGTGTATGCTTTAAAATATTTAATATATTTATATTTATCAAATTAAAAATATTTTTCTTTCATAATTAAATAGTTTTCTCTCAATTTTTTGTTCTTATTTGATTTAAAATAATAATAATAATAATAATAATAATAATAATTTAAATTTTACTTCTTATTATATATACCATAATTCTTCATTCTAAATAAATTAAAAATATTTTATTTTAATAATTCACTTATTAATAAAAAAAAAGTAAAATAAGCTGTTAAAAAAAAATTAATAATAGTGCGCTAACCTTAATACTTTCTTCATTTGCCATATGGAAGAGGTATGTGCTTTGCTTAAGTTAAAAACAATTACCGATTTTAGATATATAATAAGTGCAAACTCAACTTTTAAATTGATACTATAATATGAAACTTTAATTGGAAATTAAATCTTAATTTTTTAAAAAAATAATAAAATTATTTATCAAATAATAATCATTTATTTTCAATTGCAGAATTAATATTATATTATATAATAGGTCGAGTTTTAATAAATATAAGATGTAACACCCCTTCCTGGCCTATGTGTATAAGCCGAGTAGAGGCGCCACACGAACCTAATGTTGTTACCCATTTTACTTAGTCAAATTTTAGTTCCGGTTTTTTACAGAAATTTTGCCAGAGGTTCGCCTAGAAATTGGATCCCAAGTGTCGACAAAACTGGTTTTTCTGATTTTTGAAAATATTTTTACACAAACCAATGCGAATACAATCAGTTTCAATACACACCCAATAAATCCACCTTATACCCTCAACTACAACCTGCAAGAAGAATTTACACTTCTAGTACAAAATAAAGTAGAGATTTATTCTTATTACATACTACTAATGTACAGTATAACATAGTAATTCTCAATCTTATATATACATATACATGCCACAACTAGCTAACTCATAATGGAAACTAAGAGATCTACCCTGAGATACTGTGGGTCTGGTCGTCGCTTCCCAAGAATTAATTACTTCTCCGAACCTACGAGTCAAGAAAAACTTAACTCGCTGAGCAATGTCGCTCAGTGGGTACTTTACCGATGAAAATATATGTAAAACATGAAAGCATTTGAAATAAACGGAAATAATTAAATCATAAATCAACCAACATTAAACCAATGGAAATTATTGTACATTCAGTGTAAATATGCTTCCAACAAATGTAAAAACAATATTTCAAACTCATTTTGCATTACGTAGTTTAAAAAAAATAATAACCGTACTTTGGCTCTACTGGAATATAGGGAACCATAGCGATAAGGCAGTGGCCCTCACCACTGTAACATAGGTGGCCCTCACCACCATTATCATATCACAGGAATGGCCCTCACCATCCTGGTTATAACCAATGGCCCTCACCATTGGCCCCAATGGCCCTCACCATTGAGTTCAGATCATAACAATTCAATCACAATATCAAGCAGTACTGCATAGGTTAGTATAGTGCACCATACCCTTATCTACCATCCCTTACTACCCAGTAGAGCATAAAGGTTAAAATAATCCAATTTAAGTCTCAAACTTCATTTTAGAATAACTCGAGAAATCATTTTAATTTTCGTCGCGCTTTACCATTTACGCCGCGCACCACATTCTTTAGTCAAACCATTACCCTTTTCACATATTTAACATCCACAATAAACATATCAAACATTTCAAAGCATTCCTCAAAAGGTCACAAAATGACCAAATGAATAGCGGCAACGCAAAATGGCATGACTAAATGAATAGTAAAATCTGGGTTTTCGTCAAAATTTCAGTCCGTTTCAGTCATGCATTTGACCAAGTAAATGATCTTATTTTTGGCTGAAATTTTACAAAAAGCTTATTTCATATGTTGACTAATTACACGTAAAAGTTTGTTGAAAAATTCATTCATTTACTACCTCAAACAGCTGCCACAAAAAGAGTCTAGAAATCTGCCATTTTGGAACCATTTCGGCCCAAACATATGAAATACATGGGATAGTTTATTTTTCTTTTTCAAATCAATATGAAGGTTTCTTTAATGATAAAGTGAAGATTCAAACACTTCCCTTTGATAACTTTTGCATGTTTAACTTAAATCAACTAATTAAAGTTCATCAAATCAACTTGCCAAAATTTTTCTCAAAACACTTGGTTTAAATTAAATTTAACCAACTCAATTGCCATAAGAAACCAAGAATATAACTCAAACATTTAATTTAAACTCAATCAATACATTTAAGCATCAACATCAAAAATTCCATAAACCAAAGTTTGTAAGAAAAATAAAATTTCTTTTATGGTAAAGTACCAAACCTTGTTCTTTTAATTCCCCTTTGCTTTTCCTTCTTCTCCTTCCTTAATCTTTGTTTTCCCTTCAAGAAATTCAAGAACACAACCTTAAACATAAACCTTAGCAATTTAGAACAATAAGCTACCCTCCATTTCTTTTCAAACTAAACCCTAATCTAACCTTATTAAACCTTAGAAACCTTGATTCTTCCATTTAATTAATCAATATCATCACTACTTAAAATTTTCCCAAATCCACCATAAGAACCCTAATTTCCAACCTTCCAATAGATATATACAACAACAACAACTAAGCCTTAGTCCCAAACAAGTTGGGGTCGGCTGTATGGATCCTCAACAAAATAAGCTCAAAAGACACCAAAAAAGATACTCCAGCCTTAGGCCCCTTCCAAGACACGGATTTTACGTCTCCATTCAAGTCTGTCATTAATCAAATCTGCATCAAGATCTAAGGCACGTAAGTCTCTTGCTATCACCTCATTCCACACAGTTCTAGGTCTTCCACGACCTCTAGCCCCCTCAATCAACAAATTCTCACACTTACGAACCGCAGCATTAGGAGGTCTTCTTAAAACATGCCCATACCATCTAAGTCTTCCTTCCCTCACCTTATCTCCGACATCCACTACTTGGACTTTTTGTCGAATATGAACATTCTTAATTTTGTCCAATCTGGTATGTCCACACATCCATCTTAGCATCCTCATTTCTGCCACACTCATCTTATGTAAATGTTGTCCCGTTGGTGCCCAACACTCACTACCATAGAGCATCGCAGGTCTAACAACCGTCCTATAGAATTTACCTTTCACTTTCAGAGGTATTTTCTTATCACATAGAACTCCAGTCGCACCCTTCCACTTCAACCACCCTACCTGTATTCTGTGAGCCACATCTTCATCTATACAGCCATCATTCTGGAACACCGAACCCAAATATTTGAACTTCTTGGTTTTAGGAACTAAAACTCCATCCAACTTAACCTCATGTTCCTGCTTCTTCCTTAGACTGAACTCACAGTGCATATATTCCATTTTACTCCTACTTAACTTAAAACCCTTGTCCTCGAGGGTTTTTCTCCACACTTCCAACTTATGGTTTATACCAGCACTAGTCTCATCAATTAAAATAATGTCATCAGCAAACAACATACACCGAGGAAAATCGTCTTGTATGCTTCTGGTTAGCTCGTCCATAATCAGGGTAAATAAATATGGACTCATGGCCGAACCTTGATGCAATCCGGTAGTAATGGGGAAAGCCTCAGTGTCTCCACCAGGTGTTTTCACACTAGTGGATGCATTCTCATACATGTCCTTGATGATGTTGATATATTTGCCACTGACTCCTTTCCTCTTCAAAACCCACCATAACACTTCTCTTGGTACTCTATCATAGGCTTTCTCCAAGTCAATAAATACCATGTGGAGATCTTTCTTCTTCTCTTGATACAATTCCATTAGTCTTCTTAGAAGAGAAATAGCCTCCATGGTAGATCTCCCTGGCATAAACCCAAACTGATTCTCCGAAACTCTTGTAAGCTTCCTCAATCCGTGTTCAATAATCCTTTCCCATAAAACTCACCTTAAAACTCATCTTGAACTTGAATCAAACTTGACAAAAATTGGAAATCCTTTGGTGTTCTTCCTATGGAGGCCGACGGTTTGGAGTGGTTGTGGGAGAGAGATTTTGCTCTTCATGCTTATGATATATATAGTGGAAATGATGTCCACTTTTGGGTTGGATGAATGGTTTATGACCATTTGTCCACACCTTTTTCTTTTCTTCTTTTTATAACTTTTAAATGGCTAATTATGATTGGCCATCAAAAGATTTTTATATTTTTCTTTCCAATCAAGTCCTCCAACTTGTCCCTCTTCCCATTTGATACCCCAATTTGTTCCATGTCACCCATATGGTACCCACATGGAACCAGGCCCATTTTTCGCTCCGGCGATTAATCAATCGTAACTTTTAAACCGTACAGTTTCACGAGGCAAACTACATATGGTTTTGATCCTCTCGACCTCTACTTTCTATTTTTAAGGTCTATTTTAAGTTTCCAAGTCGTTTTAAAAAATTACCAATAAGCCCTCGACTTTTTACAAAATTCCCTTAAGTCCTTTCTTTGCTCGGGTTTTGCCCGGACTCCGTTTCTACTGTCGATCATTTCATATTCAACCCCTCGATGTACTCTACTCACTCGTGTGTTTATTTCCTACTTTGGATTCATGTATAAATTTTAATTAAAATGACCAAAATGCCCCTAGTCTACATGTCTTTGTTTCTCTCTAACGGGACGTTTCCTGGAAAAATCGTTACACGTCATTGCGATCCAATTTTTCTCTACTCTCCATTTTTGGAGTCTTTTATGTGCACTATTAAGAACCTCCAGTATAACTTTTGGAAATTACAGTTACCTCCCCAAAACTTTGCATTTTTGCAATTAAGTCCCATTGATCCTGTAGCCTTATCTGGGGCCGTTGTCAGGAATTATCTTCTCCTTTCCCCTTCTCTCACTGTGCACGTGACTACTATGCATAAATGCGGTGGGCGGATGTGACAGTTCCTCCCTCGTTAATTTAGGCTTCGTCCCGAAGCTCATCAGGTTGAAATAAATATGGGCACTGCTTCCTCATTGTTTCTTTGCGTTCCCATGTGGCTTCTTCTACTTTGTGATTCCTCCAAAGCACTTTGACTAATGAAATATTCTTATTCCGCAACTCTTTGATTTCCCGTGCTAAGATTTCTACTCTTATAGCACGTAGCACTTGCATTGACTTCCTACTAAGTGCATCTGCTATGACATTCGCTTTGCCCGGGTGATAATTAATCGTATAGTCGTAGTTGGCTAACAATTGCATCCATTTTTGCTGTCGCAGGTTTAAATCTTTCTGCATGGGCAAATACTTCAGGCTTTGATGATTCGTATAAATGTAACACTTTTCCTCGTATAGGTAGTGCCTCCACATCTTGAAAGCCAAAACAATCGCTGCTAGTTCTAAGTCATGCGTGGGATAATTCTTTTCGTGTGGCTTGAGCTATCGAGAGACATACGCAATGACTTTGCCCTCCTGCATCAATACACAACCTAACCCGATGTGGGATGCATCGCTATAGATCACAAAATCTTTTCTTGATTTGGGTTGTATAAGAATGGGCGCTTCAGTAAGTTTTTGCTTCAGCCTTTCAAAGCTCTGTTGGCAAGCGTCAGTCCACTGGAATTTGGCATTCTTCTGAAGTAGTTTGGTCATAGGTACGGCGATCATGGAAAACCCTTTGACGAATCTCCGATAATATCCTGCTAACCCCAAGAAACTACGAACTTCCGTTACTGTCTTAGGTGGCTTCCATTCCAATACTGCTTCTATTTTCTTGGGATCGACCCTTATTCCTTCTGCCGATACAATATGTCCCAAGAAAGCTACTTCTTCCAACCAAAATTCGCATTTGCTGAATTTAGCGTATAATTGCTTCTCACGCAGGGTTTGTAAAACGATCCTAAGGTGGCGATCATGATCCTCTCGATTCTGTGAATAAACCAATATGTCGTCAATGAATACAACCACGAACTGATCCAAATACGGGTGGAAAATTCTATTCATAAGATCCATGAATACTGCAGGTGCGTTCGTTAATCCGAAAGGCATAACAATGAATTCATAATGTCCATAGCGAGTTCTGAATGCGGTTTTTAGTATGTCTTCGTCTTTGATTCCCAATTGATGATAATCCGATCGTAGATCAATTTTTGAAAAGACTCCAGCACCTTTAAGTTGATCAAACAAATCGTCTATGCGAGGTAGCGGATACTTGTTCTTGATGGTCAGCTTATTGAGTTGACGGTAATCCACACACAACCTTAGGGATCCGTCTTTCTTTTTCACGAACAATATTGGCGCTCCCATGGTGACACGCTTGGCCTAATGAACCCCTTGTCTAAAAGTTCCTGTAGCTGTACCTTTAGTTCTTTTAGCTCCGATGGCGCCATTCGGTAAGGTGCGATGGATACTGGTACAGCTCCTGAGTACACGTCTATGGTGAATTCCACCTCTCGTTTAGGTGGTAATCAGGGTAAATCGTCAGGAAATACGTCGGGAAAATCGCAAACAGTAGGTATATCTTGTAGCTTCGGTGCCTCTTCTTTCGCTTCTAACGCGCATAACATGTATGCCTCGCAGCCCTTTTGCACTAACCTCTTAGCCGTCATAGCGGAAATGATGTTAGTTAGATAAGCCTTCCTCTTTCCCACTAAGGTCACTTCATCGCCGTTTGACGTATGCAGAGTAACTCTCTTCCATTTGCAGTCCACCAATGCATCGTGTTTAGCCAACCAATCCATCCCAAGGATAGCGTCGAATTCTTGAAATGGTAGTTCAAATAAGTCTCCCCAAAAGATACGTCTGTGTATCTTCACGAGGCAATCTTTCACTACCTTCCTCGTAATTACCTCACTCCCTAATGGGCTAGTCTCTTCCTCTAGTTCTACCTTTAGGTTCCCAAGTTTTTCATTTTTCGTGCATATATATGAGTGTGAAGAACCCGGATCTATTAAAACGTAAAGCAGAACTCCAAACATAGACAACTGACCTGCAATCACGTCTAGCGCTTCTTCGTCTTCTCGCCCTCTCAAGGCATACGTTCTAGCAGGAACCCTCGCTTCTGATCGATTTACAGTCTCAGACTGCACACGTGATGGATTTCCGCCCCTACTTCTGCCTCGGCCTCGCCCTGCTGCCGCTTGCGATCCCTCAGTCTCCCTAGGTAGGTTCTGCATTCGCTGGGGACACTCTCGCATAAGGTGGTCTAAAGATCCACATACGTAGCATGCAAATGTCCGACCCCAACATTCTCCCATGTGGTGGCGTCCGCAATGATCACAGTGTGGATTAGTATTTTCGCCTTCATTACCTCTCGAACCGGTAGAAAAGTTACCTCCGCTTCGGTTAAATCCTCTTCCTTGCCCTCTTCCGGATTGTCCGGTACTAGCGATTGAGGTGGCTTGACTTGGGCCATTGCGATTCGATCCCTGACTGTAACCCCGTGCGTTGACCGCTTCCCGTGGAACCACTGCCTAGGAATCGCTTCCTTGATGATTGATAGTTTCCCGAATAGTTTTGGGCACCTCTCTTCTGTTTCATCTTCTCTCTTCTATTCTGCTCATCAGACTGACATTGCTCTACTTCCAGAGCCCTAGTGACCAACTTGGAAAATTTCTTGATATTAGCAGCAATTAGCTGCATCCTAATCTCATTATTCAAACCATCCTGGAATTGTTTACACCTATCATGTTCATCTTCAATTGTCTTGTTGGCATACCTACTCAGCCTGGTAAATTCCCTCTCGTATTCGGCAACGGTCAGTCGACCTTGCTTTAAGTGTAGAAACTCCTTTTTCTTGGCATCTAGGTATGCCTCCGATATAAACTTCCTCTTGAACTCATTTACAAAGAAATCCCATGTCCTCTGTTCCGATGGAACTCGTTGGTGAACTGTGTCCCACCATATATATGCTTCTTCCACTAATAAGGAAGTAGCACTTACCACTCGCTCTTCTGGCGTACACTGTAACTGATCTAAGGCTCGTACTGTTCCTTCCAGCCAATACTCGGCTGTAGAAGAATCATCGTCCCTTCGGGTCCTAAACTCCTTCGCCCTGTACTTTCTTATCTTTTCGAACGGGGGTTTCCTTTCCCCTCCTACAGCAGGTACTGGTATAGGTGCTGACACTGGTGGTGGTGCTGGGGCAACACCGGCTATCTGCCGTAATACGGCAACCATTTGTTGCAACATTTCGTTGGGAATAGGAGCATCTGCTGGTGGTTGCTCAGATGCATGTATCTCTGATACCCGCGTTTCTATAGTTCGGGAGGCCTGAGACTCGACCTCTTACTCTATATTACGCTGCGCTACTCGCGACATCTAAAGAATAGAGCAAAACATATACAATCCCATCATTAATAACGACCCAGACCAACAGCATTATATTACCCTAGGTGGAATGTATATAAAGATAAAACTCTTAAATAACACATATACAACACAACTTTTATTTATTTCCAAGCAAAAGTATTTACATTACTAGGAAGCCCTTATGTACATTCCAAAATTTAGGACTCCTTACTACTATATCGTCATGTCATCCTACCATACAATATTTACATGCTACTCCGATGTCACATATGTACATAACCAAAAGAACCTCCAAAAAGCAACACATCTCGAAGCTCAGTGAGTAGGTGCCCTAGGTGAGGTGGCATTGTCAGACAAATACTCTTCTATCTCAGGATCAAACTCTGGGTCATGTGATGCTTCACGAGGTAAGTGCTGGCCTAGCTCCTGGACCCTCTCCTGCAAAGCATGGATCTCTCTATGTGCTACCCTGAGACTCCTACAGGCACTATCAAACTCCACTCTATGACTGAGCCTGTCCTCCTTTAACATCTGCACATCTCTTATCAAGGAGGTGATCATCTCATCTTTTGATCTCAGGTCTTCACGATCCTGTATACTTCGATTTGCTAAAATTTCTAGGGTATCATCTTGCTCCTGCACTATCTGTTTTAGCCTCTCTACTTCCATCCTCAGCTCCCTCATCTCATCGTTTTGATCACCCATAATTACTCATGTTATCATTAAAATAACATAACTAATACTACTACACACATGTATCGTTACATATTTAGAACCCCTAACCTAATCCTATGTGTCATACATTTAAGGTTCAGTTCAACTAACTACCCAGAACCGACTAAACCGGTGCTCTGATACCAAAAATTGTAACACCCCTTCCCGGCCTATGTGTATAAGTCGAGTAGAGGCGCCACACGAACCTAATGTTGTTACCCATTTTACTTAGTCAAATTTTAGTTCTGGTTTTTACAGAAATTTTGCCAGATGTTCGCCTAGAAATTGGATCCCAAGTGTCGACAAAAATGGTTTTTCTGATTTTTGAAAACATTTTTACACAAACCAATGCGAATACAATCAGTTTCAATACATTCCCAATAAATCCACCTTATACCCTCAACTACAACCTGCAAGAAGAATTCACACTTCTAGTACAAAATAAAGTAGAGATTTATTCTTATTACATACTACTAATGTACAGTATAAAATAGTAATTCTCAATCTTATATATATGAGTTATTATATATAGTAACTCATAACCGAGTAGAGGCGCCACACTAACCTAGTGTTGCTACCAATTTTACTTAGTCAAATTTTAGTTCCGGTTTTATAGAAATTTTGCCAGAGGTTCGCCTAGAAATTGGATCCCAAGTGTCGACAAAACTGGTTTTTCTGATTTTTAAAAATATTTTTACACAAACCAATGCAAATACAATCAGTTTCAATACACTCCCAATAAATCCACCTTATACCCTCAACTACAACCTGCAAGAAGAATTCACTCTTCTAGTACAAAATAAAGTAGAGATTTATTCTTATTACATACTACTAATGTACAGTATAACATAGTAATTCTCAATCTTATATATACATATACATGCCATAACTAGCTAACTCATAATGAAAACTAAGAGATCTACCCTGAGATAATGTGGGTCTGGTCGTCGCTTCCTAAGAATTAATTACTGCTCCGAACCTACGAGTCAAGGAAAACTTAACTCGCTGAGCAATGTCGCTCAGTGGGTACTTTACCGATGAAAATATATGTAAAACATGAAAGCATTTGAAATAAACGGAAATAATTAAATCATAAATCAACCAACATTAAACCAATGGAAATTATTGTACATTCAGTGTAAATATGCTTCCAACAAATGTAAAAACCATAATTCAAACTCATTTTTCATTACGTAGTTTAAAAAAAATAATAACCGTACTTTGGCTCTACTGGAATATAGGGAACCATAGCGATAAGGCAGTGGCCCTCACCACTGTAACATAGGTGGCCCTCACCACCATTATCATATCACAGGAATGACCCTCACCATCCTGGTTATAACCAATGGCCCTCACCATTGGCCCCAATGGCCCTCACCATTGAGTTCAGATCATAACAATTCAATCACAATATCAAGCAGTACTGTATAGGTTAGTATAGTGCACCATACTCTTATCTACCACCCCCTACTACCCAGTATAGCATAAAGGTTAAAATAATTCAATTTAAGTCTCAAACTTCATTTTAGAATAACTCGAGAAATCATTTTAATTTCCGTCGCGCTTTGCCATTTATTTCGCGCACCACATTCTTTAGTCAAACCATTACCCTTTTTCACATATTTAACATCCACAATAAACATATCAAACATTTCAAAGCATTCCTCAAAAGGTCACAAATTGACCAAATGAATAGTGTCGCGGTACGTAAAATCAACAATGCAAAATGGCATGACCAAATGAATAGTAAAATCTGGGTTTTCGTCAAAATTTCAGTCCGTTTTAGTCATGCATTTGACCAAGTAAATGATCTTATTTTTGGCTGAAATTTTACAGAGAACTTATTTCATATGTTGACTAATTACACGTAAAATTTCATTGAAAAATTCATTCATTTGCTACCTCAAACAGCTGCCACAAAAAGAGTCTAGAAATCTGCCATTTTGGAACCATTTCGGCCCAAACATATGAAATACATGGGATAGTTTATTTTTCTTTTTCAAATCAATATGAAGGCTTTTTAATGATATAGTGAAGATTCAAACACTTCCCTTTGACAACTTTTGCATGTTTAACTTAAATCAACTAATTAAAGTTCATCAAATCAACTTGCCAAAATTTTTCTTAAAACACTTGGTTTAAATTAAATTTAACCAACTCAATTGCCATAAGAAACCAAGAACATAACTCAAACATTTAATTTAAACTCAATCAATACATTTAAGCATCAACATCAAAAATTCCATAAACCAAAGTTTGTAAGAAAAATAAAATTTCTTTTATGGTAAAGTACCAAACCTTGTTCTTTTAATTCCCCTTTGCTTTTCTTCTTCTCCTTCCTTAATCTTTGTTTTCCCTTCAAGAAATTCAAGAACATAACCTTAAACATAAACCTTAGCAATTTAGAACAATAAGCTACCCTCCATTTCTTTTCAAACTAAACCCTAATCTAACCTTATTAAACCTTAGAAACCTTGATTCTTCCTTTTAATTAATCAATATCATCACTACTTAAAATTTTCCCAAATCCACCATAAGAAACGTAATTTCCAGCCTTCCAATAGATATATACTTAAAATTAATACTAGAATTGAAATCTACATGTTTTAAAACCTTAAAACTCACCTTGAACTTGAATCAAACTTGAAAAAAATTGGAAATCCTTTGGTGTTCTTCCTATGGAGGCCGACGATTTGGAGTTGTTGTGGGAGAGAGATTTTTCTCTTCATGCTTATGATATATATAGTGGAAATGATGTCCACTTTTGGGTTGGATGAATGGTTTATGACCATTTGTCCACACCTTTTTCTTTTCTTCTTTTTATAACTTTTAAATGGCTAATTATGATTGGCCATCAAAAGATTTTTATATTTTTCTTTCCAATCAAATCCTCCAACTTGTCTCTCTTCCTATTTGATACCCCAATTTGTTCCATGTCATCCATATGGTACCCACATGGAACCTGGCCCATTTTTCGCTCCGGCAATTAATCGATTGTAACTTTTAAACCGTACAGTTTCACGAGGCAAATTATATATGGTTTTGATCCTCTCGACCTCTACTTTCTATTTTTAAGGTCTATTTTAAGTTTCCAAGTCATTTTGAAAAATTACCAATAAGCCCTCGACTTTTTACAAAATTCCCTTAAGTCCTTTCTTTGCTCAGGTTTTGCCCGGACTCCGTTTCTACTGTCGATCATTTCATATTCAACCCCTCGATGTACTCTACTCACTCGTGTGTTTATTTCCTACTTTGGATTCATGTATAAATTTTAATTAAAATGACTAAAATGCCCCTAGTTTACATGTCTTTGTTTCTCTCTAACGGGGTGTTTCCCGGAAAAACCGTTACACGTCGTTGCGACCCGATTTTTCTCTACTCTCCATTTTTGGAGTATGTTATGTGCACTATTAAGAACCTCTAGTACAACTTTTGAAAATTACAGTTACCTCCCCAAAAATTTGCATTTTTTCAATTAAATCCCATTGATCCTATAGTCTTATCTGGGGCCGTTGTCAGGAATTATCTTTTCCTTTCCCCTTCTCTCACTGTGCACGTGACTACTATGCATAAATGCGGTGGGTGAATGTGACATAAGAAGATTTTAATTATACATGAAATACTTAATTTTATGCCAATACAACTAGTTATTGTTATTTGTTTTATGAAAGAAAAAAATAATAAAATTGGTATTTATTATTTTTTATAATATTATTATAAAAAAAGATAGACAAATTTTTAATTTAAATTTATTTTAAATAAAATTATATGAGATTTAATTAAATTATCTATTTTAAATTAGAGTAAATTAAATATAAAAATTTATTTACAAATGAATTTTACATAAATTTTTTTTTGTAAACGAGTTATGTAATTTAAATTTATTCATTATAAATGGTCAAAATCATTAATGGATAAAAAAAAAAAAAAGGGTCTAATCGAGACATCTTAAATAATTTAGAGATATTTTTGTATTTTACATTTATGGAAAAAGTCACAGCCGTAGAATTGGAATCCGTTTTCCAAAGATCTAACGGTGCACAAATAATGAAGACCTACTCCACGAATACACAGACTCTCGCACTGGTACAAAGAAATAGAAAGTTAGATAGCTCTGAAAAACAGACCCAAACCCTAGTGAACGATTATAAGATCGAAGAAGAAAAGAACGAAAACGAAGCTTACTAGGCAGCAATAATGGCTCTCTCTTCTCGTCTCTTATCCAGATCCAAACAGGTATTTTCTTCACTTTTCCAGATCATGATATATGTCCGAGTTCAATTTATTCCTATCATAATCTTATCTCTTTTAATTGTTTGTCACCGTTTTCGATTCTTTTATACTCCGTTTGGTTTCCGAGAAAATTTCTGAAGCCCGGGGAAGAATTAAGAGGAGACAAAAGCAATGTCGAATTTGAGTCAAAGTGGCAGCGGTTTTTACAATGTTAATGTTTTTGTTATTTTAATTTGAAATTTGTTTTTATCGGGTTAGAAATGGAAATGAATACGATCATTAGGAAATAGTTTTATAAATATATTTAGGGTTTGCTCTGGGAATGAATGCATTTGCTGGTGATAAGGGATTATTATTTGCGATTTGAATAGGTTTTCATTGGAAATTTACACTCCGATTGGGTTTGGGAGAAACAATTTTATTACGAAATTTTGGTTTTTCTTTTGTTCTTCTTGGTTACTGAGAAAATTTTGATTGGGTATATCTTTGTTTTGTTGTGGTTTTATCCATGTTTTTTCTTCTAAGCTATACTTAGTTTAACTGACAGGCTGATATGGTAAACGGTTCACAAAATAGCTATAATTGATTGGGCATGCTGCAAATAGTGGGGTTGATTACATATTGAGATGTAATGTGAAACCTCAAATAAATTTTTCCCACAAAAACCTGGAAAGGATCACTACAGAGATGCAAACAAATATGAGTGCAGGCATGAAACTTATATCAGTTTAATCTAAGTTGGAAAAAATGTTATTGGCACATTGTAAGGCATTTGAGATGCCTCTTTTTTCCCGTGTTATCATTTGAAACGAGTTTCCTCACCACTGTTATCTATGTTTATCATTATGATTTAACTTTTGCTTTTTGGAGTTATGTTTTCATATTCATAACGTGGTTTCTTTTGGAGCTGTGCAGCTGTATGGCAGTCAAATCTTTCTTCAACAGGAGCATGCTATTCCGGTCCGTTATTTTGCCAAAAAGGCTGATCCTCCGGCTCTTAAGGGAGATGGTTAGTAGGGACTTTTTTGTCATGTACTTATCCTTTCATAGCATTAAACAACTTTTGCATTTATGATCTTTCATCAGTGTTGTTAACAGTTTACTTCGACACACCTAAAATGCAACGTGCAAGGAGAGAAATGGTGTTTTTGCTCCAAATTGAATCACACTTTCTTAAGAATGGTGATTCATAGTTTAGAGCCTAATTGCTAGTTATGTGCTAGGTTTTTGCACATTTTCTAAAGCCATTTGAATTGCAGTTCATATCATAATTCTATAAAATCTGCTGGGAACATTAAATATGGTTTTGTTGACCTCAGGACTACGTTATAGAATTTGATGTGCAGTTCTTTATCTTCTAATTTTCTATAGTTCTCACATGTTTTTAATATATAGATGATTAGATGGTCTATGTAGGATTTACACTTACAGCATGGCACATCACCATAAAGGTTGCAAGTGCTCCCTATGCTGTTTATAAAAACTTGTGGAACTACTTATGAATACTGAAATCAAATATTTCTTGCTTGCGGCGGATAAGCACTGTGAGCTAGATTATGCAAAAATAGCTCTTTAAGGTGAACTTGATTTTTATTTGGTTTTTTTGGGTTTTGCAAAGATACCCAATTTATAGAATGTTATTATGGATTTAATTGTGATTTTAGGCCATGCTAACATTTATACATCTATTATTTAGTGAAAAAGAAAGATTTGGTTGTCATCATTGTTTGATAGATCTATGATTAACTTCAATTCTTAGTTGCATTTTGTTTCCAAGAAATGCATCGATAATTCAAAAATTTCTGATAATTATTTGTATTTTTGAGCTGAAAAGAGATGTTAAAGAACATCTTTCTGGATGTCAAGAAGAAATTTGAGACAGCAATTGGAATACTTAGGAAGGAGAAGATCACCATAGCTCCTGAGGATCCTGCTGCTGTTTCTCAATATGTGAAGGTCATGAAGACAATTAGAGAGAAGTAAACAAATCATTCCCTTAATTTCTTTCCTTGCTTTCTCTTTCATTCACATAAAAGAATAAAATTAAGCTTATAACATGTCTTAATTCTCTCTATTTTATAACAACTTAACTTCTAATTTCTTCTTCTTTTCTCTTCTAATCTATGCAGATATTATTGTGATTTAATAAATAAATTGAGATTTAATATGAGTCATAATTTCCTATTCTAGACATAGATGTGGTTATCACATCTTCATGCCAATTAAGAATAGCTTGGCCCCATTATATAGCCTAGGTCCATTCAGCCTCCTAGTTGACTATAAAGGGTGTACATCATCTTCTTGTTTAGCATCCCTTTATTGTTCTTTATATATTACGCACCTGCTATTATATCACTTGACACTCCTCCTGATGCGCAGATAATTGATGCGTCATAAGTTGGATGGGATAATATGAACCTTTTTTCTTTTAGAGCTGTATTGCCTCTTTATTTTATCGGTTTAATTAAATGACAAATTGGTTGGTTACATTTATTTCCTGCAGGGCTGGTTTGTTCTCCGAGTCAGAAAGAATTAAATACACTATTGATACACGAACTAAAGAGATTCCAGATGCTCGGACATATTTGTTTACATTGAAGGAAATTCGAATCAAGTGTGTGTTCTTTTTCAAATTGTTGACTACTATTCTCAATACATTGATGTTGCAACTAAAGCTTCACATTCATGTATATTTGTATCATTGGTGTCTTTTGCTTGTATGTAATTGACACAGTTAAGGTATTTTTCCCCATGTTTATGAAGACTAAAGACGTCACTCTTGATGGTCCTCATTTACAGATGGTGCTAATTAATTGTTTATTCTTGTGCTCATGGCACTTTATTTAGTGTTAAGTGTGTAAAGTTAAGTTCTTCATCATCAGATATTACATTTTCCATTTGTCTATGTAATTAATGTGGCTTTTCCCTGCAGGAGAGGTCTCACTGATGAACTTGGTGCGGAAGCTATGATGCTGGATGCTTTGGAGAAAGTTGAACAGGAAATCAAGAAACCTCTCATGAGGAATGATAAGAAAGGAATGGGTCTTCTTCTGACAGAGTTTGATAAAATTAATAAGAAGTATGTAACCGTGGAATCTTTATTGTTTCTCATGATTGTTACATGGTAGGTTGAACAGGCTTGCTGGAAACCCTACTATTTAATGTTGAAAGTATAGGACTAATTTTGGTAACTAGGAGCATTGACATGAAATTATGAACTGCTGAATCATGTTTGGTGATTAAAGGTGGTGAATGCTAGCGCAATGAATTTTTACTTGCTTATACTGTTCTTTGTTTTCTCCTAGTTTCAAGATAATGAATTTTGCTGTATTTTTCAGTTTTATTCATAGTTATGATATTATCTCCTTGAAGAATACTTGAATGAGTTTTTTTATTACCAGATTGGGAATTCAAAAGGAAGATCTTCCAAAGTATGAAGAAGAGTTAGAACACAAAATTGCCAAAGCACAATTAGAGGAGCTGAAGAAGGATGCACTTGAGGCCATGGAAACCCAAAAGAAGAGGTATGCTGTTGATGCTTTGCTCATCATCTTGCTGACTGGGATTAAACTGTATTTAGGTCCTACATCAGCATCTTTCTGGTGTTGCTTACAGAGCTTGTTGGTGATCCTTTATGATTTAAATGAGTTATTAGATTTTTGGCGTGACAGTAGAGAATGTATTTAGATTAATGAGTCTTGACTTGATTTTCTTGGGAGAAAAATCCAATAATAGCGTTTATGAGGTTTGATTAATGACTGCAAGAAATGTGCTATGTGCATAGCTTCTATCAAGTATTAATGCAAGGTTTCAAGCATGGAATGTTAGATTTACACTGTTCTTAATAATTACCATCAAAGATGAAACAGTTTAAGTGAAGTCTCTTGATATGTTCCAACGAGGTGTATGCGTAAACTTTGCGTTTCTGTTTTCATTGATGCATTTTTAGCCTTTCATTTGTGCTATCAACTTTGCTCTTTTCTTTTTCCAGGGAGGAATTCAAGGATGAGCAGATGGTGGATGTGAAATCTTTAGACATCAGAAACTTCATATGATGTCATGCGCAGCTCGTCGATGATATAATAATAATTCAAGGATCATCATCATGGGTTTGATTTAATGTTAAAACTTGTTCTGGCACAAAACGGAATGCCTGCATAGGATGTGGGGATTACCTCATCTATTTTGCTTCTCTATCTTTTGAAGAACAACTGCAGGCAACTGAGTAGATATTTTGCTGTTTTTTGAATTCCATTTCATTGCCGGGAAGAGCTGGAAAATGTTGGTGCATTTGCTGTAAAATGATGTTTCAGGGAAGTAAAGCTTTCACACATTTTCCTTAGAACCTGGAGATGCTCTTATCAACCCAGTGGTTTTATTTTCGTTGGGATAGTAAGTTTGATCATTATTATATGTTTATTAAAATTGAACTGTTATCCAACATGAAAAGTAGATTAAAGGTGAATTTTTTTTTTTGTGGATAGTGCACTGTAATAATCCTTGGATTTTTGTGGTTTAAAGGGAGTTGGAACAGGACCGTCTTGGACATTTTAGGGTCCCCGAGCAGAAATTAAGATATGGGCCCCAAAAAAACAGTGTCGGAGCGAGATATATATAGCTTTATGAGTATTTGCTCAATCACTTATTTTTTTATATAATTTTTTTTTGTTGATTTTGTTGGTTTGAGTTACTGGGTACAAGATTATAGCTTTGGTTGTTACTTGCACTTGTTTCTGGAATCCTGTAATGGAGTTTTCTTTTGAAGTGTTTGTTGCAATTTGTCTGTTGCACTGTGTGTGTGTCTTGTTTTGATGCAATGTGTAGGGGGTGGGGAGTGTAGCCATGTCCTTTAAGAAAATATTCTTCAAGTTTGTATTTTTTCCCCCTTAATTTTGATGGCTTGCCTTGGGGGCCCTGAGCAACCGCTCATGGTGCTCCCCCAAGAGCCGGGCCTGAGTTGGAACCTTGATCGAGTAGCGTGTCTAAAATCCGCAGGTTATTTTACGCATCTCAGTTGGAGATTTTTGCACTTTTATCGTTCCAAGGACTACCTGAAGACTATAATCTAAATCATATTGGCCTTTGCTCAAATGTGAAGAAGCTAAAGTGGCAAATGGCAATGTGCTCGAAGGCTTTTCAGTGACCATTCATCCAACCTTTGGCACATCTGTAAAAAAAATCCTTGCTTTAAAAGAAAAAATTGTACATTTGGCTTTATTGATGTTGCATAAGCTAAGAACCTGGCGGACACAAGTGAGAGAGTGGAACTTTTAAAGGATTTCATTAATTGAATCATGAATGAATAAATAAAAGGAATATATTTATAGACGAACAAATAAGAATTTTACTGGGAAATAAGTAAGAATTCTGAAGAGAGTTTAAACAAATGAGGAGATTACAAAATATGCGTAATTTTTCTGGTGAGTTTGCAAAAATAAGGAGTCTTAACTGTCTACGGTGTTTTTTTCACTTCAAAGAAAATGCTTATTTATGTTTTTTTTATGTTTTAATTTTTTTCTTTTTTTTTTATTTTCTATTTATAGATTTATTTATATTTATTTATTCATAAATAATTTTTTAGTGTTCATATTTCTAATATACATACAAAAAAATAAACATAAAATAACATGTAAAATGTATACATATCATATATAAAATATACACAACAAAATAAGCATCTATTACATTTTTACTAAACGTCTATCGAATGTTTACTAAACATCTACTGAATATTTATTAAATATCTATATAATATTTTTAATATTTATTTAATTTTATTTTTAAATTTTTTATTCTCACAATATTCATATAATATTCATACAACATCTACATAAAATACACACAACCTACATAAAATACACACATATATAACATACAAATAATATATACCAAACATCTACAACATCTATCAAATATACACATAATATCTACCAAATATCTACACAATATTTACATCACAAAATTAATATTTTTAACTTTTTTACATGTATAATATCTAAAATTTGCTTAAAAATAAATTTAATAATTTTTATTAATATATTTTTATATATTTTTTTGTGAATATTTTTTTGTTATTTATAATAAAAAATAAAAATTTTTCTTTATAAAAATTAATGAATTTTAAATGTTTAAAAATAATTTAAAATATTAATTTTTATTATTTTATTAGAATATTTTTATTTAATAGTGAAGTTTGAAAAAAAGATAAAAATTAAAATAAAATATTAATTGTAGTGGAAAAAGATGTATTTATTTTAAAAAAAAACCCTTGTTTTTGTGAGGAGTGAGATATTTTTTAAAATTTTTCACTAATTTTTTTCTAGAAGTGTAAATATTTTTATTTATTGTAGTATTTTTGGAATTAAGTTTATTTTTTAATTAGTTTTGTAAATGTCCCAATTGGATAGGAATTTTAGAGAAAATATAATTAAATTAAAATAAATAAGAAAATAAGAAAATTATAAATATATATTAGTACTTTGCTTCAATTTTCTTTGCTTGGAAAAAACTCAACTTCAATGCCAATCAGTGTTCGGATACATTGACATGTATTATCAAGATAGAGGACAGATACAAGCCAAAAATATCAAAGGACCGCAAAATGCTCATATCTTTTGACAAGTCAACAATATAGCATTATCATTAATTTTTAGCCTAATATATCTGCAGCCCTCTAAACTTAATAAGTTTAGTCATTTTAATCCCTATATTTATAAATTGATCATATTGCTCATTGTAATTATCTATTTTATTCTAATAGAGGCTTATATAATTACATATTGGTCACTTTGCTCATTCCACTTGTCTATTTTATACTCAATAGACATCTAAATAAAGATAGTGCTATAGATACTTGTAAATGTTTATTTGATACAAAATATACAAGCACAAGGGGTAAAATGACCAGTATATATTATATAAGTATATAATGGAACAAAATATATAAGTACATGGAGTAATCTGATAAATGTATAAATACATGGGCAAAATGACCAAACCTGCCAAATTCAAAAATGTGATTGATGTATTAAGCCTTATTTTTTTTGAAAGATGACATAGGGGCCATACTTTTTTGTATTATAGCTTGAAATAAGAAATCACTAGAAATAGTTTACGTTGTGGAGAATATCATTACTTAATCCTTAATTAAAAACACTTGCTTGCATTTGTATTTATCAACTACTTTCTTATATTTAGAATTAGCTACCTCAAGCTTCAACCAAACTTTGTTTGAACATCAATAATCTATTCTGCATATGTTATATGACCACAATTTTAGTTGCATCTTTTGATAAAGGTGCCAAGACAAGAGTATATTGCGATACCTTAGTGTAGACTACTTAACATGATGACTTTTCAATAACATTATGGATAATACTTTTATAAGAAAATTCAGCTTGGGATAATGTTATATTCTACTACTTGAGTTTACTCTCATAGATGCTATGAATCAAGTTGCGCAATGAACGATTCATTTTTTCTCTTTGACCGTCAATGTATGAATGAATTATTATCCTATTTCTTCTAGGATGCTTTTTTTTAATTGTCTTATTCTATTCATTTTAGTATTTTTATTTGTTTATTCCTTTTAAAATCTTTCCCTTTTAATATTCTTATTTGTTTATGCCTATAAATATGTTCATTCATAAGCTTTATATTCATTTATAATTCAATCAGTAAAATAAATTTGAAGTTTTCTTCTCTCGAACACTTGTATGAGAGAGGTTAATAGCTTACATTGCGTTAGATGGTATTAGAGCTGTTATGATCATTTATGTGTGTGATTTTAGGGTGTTTTTATTGGCTTTTGATTAATTTTTCTTTAAATTTATGCTTAAATTTGCTTGAAGTGTTATGATTTGGGATGAAGTGCAAAACTTGAGCTTTAATTCACTTGTTGGATCAAAATTTGGAGGAAAAGGCATTGAACACGGTCAAGTCATTCTTGACTTGGCCGTGTCCCTCATCAAAAAGTTGGAAAAAGTGGACACACTCAGCAACCTAGCTGTGTCCCTCATGAAAAGAAGAAAAATTTGGCAGACTGTGACACACCTAGGTGACTTGGCCGTGTCACTAGCTGTGTCACATGACAGGGCCAGGACAAACTTGACTTGGCTATGCCCCTTTGTTAAGGAAAGAATGAAGGCAGAAGCAGACACATGGAGATGACACAGCCAAGTCACTCGCCGTGTCACATGACACACTCACTGACTTGGCCGTGTCCCACCTAAAGAGAAAAATAACAAAGAGAGGCAGAAGTAGACATGGCCAGGTAACATGACCGTGTCACTTCCCACAAGAAACATACATTGAAAGGCAATGAAGCACACATGCAAGTGACTTGGCTGTGTCCAAGGTAAAATTGATAGACATGGCCAAGTCATTCATGTCTTGGCCGTGTCACATGTGATTTCTTTGAATTATTAACATGATTCGTGGGGATAAGATGGAGATAATAGGAATGTTTCTATTTAAGACAAAAAGAAAAGATACAAGAATGGGAAAGGTGAGTTGTTTTTATAGGAAGAAAGTTTAAGAAGACAAAAAGGGGGAACAAAGGGAAGTGGGGAGCATGGATTTGGAAAAGAAAATTCTCTTTGCCTAAAATAATGGAAAAAAAGAATTGTAGGAGGGATAAGGATACACGTTGGAGCCATTAAAAAAGGCTATCATCTTGTTCTTATGGAAAAGACACCACCTTCATCACCATTACAACTTCATTTTCCTTTCATCTTCATTTTTCTTCCATAGACAAGTTACTTTAACATTTTTGGGATAATGTTTAGCTCGACAAGCTCTTGAGAGGGTTAGGTTTGGAGAAAACACTGATTGAAGGGTTTGAGGCTTGAGAAAGTCTTCACTTCATCTTTCAAGGGTAGAACCATTGATTGAAGAGTTGAAGAGGGTTTGGGAGTTCCTTATCACATTCAAATTGAGCTAGGAAGAAGAATAAGAAGTTTTAACTCTTGGCATCTTCAAGAGGTTTTTCATATTCTCTTATTTAATTCATTTCTAAATTATTGTTGTTTTGTTATGAACCTTAATATTTCAATGGATAATCGTGATTTGATTTCTATTGAGATGAATACTTATTATGAATTGATGATGAGCTAAATTACTCATTCCTTGGGTTTATAGTAAATTTGATTAAATGACTTAATTTAATTATTACCATAAATATACCTTGTAAAGTGAGTTGATTGCATTGGATTGAAAGTTAGATTGATAGATTGGCCACCCATTAATCTCTAGATATTGAATGAAGAACCAAGAGATGAAATTTAATATTGGATCTATGTATTCAACCACCCTAAGAATTAATTAGAAATATAAGTTCTAGAGTTCTCTTAATTTGTAAATTTAAAATAATTATTGTTGTTAATTCATGAACGTGAGAACCAATGAATTGATAATTGTTAATTAATCACAAGAAACAAATTAAGTCACAAGGTTATTTTAATGGATAATTTGAGAATTAAGTTTTGATTAAATTAATCTATAAACCTTAGGTACCATTCCAAGAATTTAAATTAATCTTACACAACCATTACTCATTTAACTTTTAAATTTTAATTACTTTTCACCATTTCAACAACATACACTCAACCTTTAATATCTTGTTTTAATCAAATTATTATGAATAGACACCTTCCTTGTGAGACGACCTTAGGGCGATTACCGTTGCTATAATAACCTCGTATACTTGCGAGTGTCGTTTTGTAGTAGTGTTTAGTAGAGCGTAACAAGTTTTTGGTGTTATTGCTGGGGAAGGCTATTTAAGTTATAATTTGAGTTTTTTTTAATTCTTTAAATTGTTTAAGTGTTTCTTTCAAATTTCCTAGGTGATTTATGGAGGGACGCAGGTCCCAAGGCAACGAACTTGTTCCATTCATAGAAAACATTCATAAACTTCATAGAATTGAGGAGGTAGATCCTTTGGGACAAGAAGGAGAAGACGTTGAAGAGCAATTCACTGAAGAAATAAAAATGGCAGAAGCCAAAGAACAACTCATGAAAGAATTTGCTTGATCAATAATTGGCGTAACTACATCATATATACGGTTGAGCAACGAAGCAAGAAACTATGAACTGAAAAATACTCATTATATTATGCTTCCCTCTTTTCATGGAATGCCAAATGAAGATCCTCTTAACTTCATTCGTGATTTTTATTAACCAAATGAAGATCCTCTCACATATTCCCTTTGCAAACATTGACTAAAGATGAGCTTATTATGCGGTGTTTCCCATACACATTGAAGGATAAGGCAAAGGCATGGTTGATGACTTTACCGAAACATTCATTAACCTCATGGACCGAAGTTTATAATAAATTTATGGGAAAGTTCTAATCACATCAAAAAATGAAGGAGCTTAGGGGGAATATTGAAACTTTCACCTAATTGGATGGTGAACCATTTCATGAGTCGTGGGATTGCTTCAATTCTTTGTTATTCCAATGCCCTATCATCATTATCCATAATAGTTTTTAACCAATTCTTTTATGATGGGATCACACAATAAAGCCAAATTTTAGTTGACAATGCAGCTGGAGGTGCAATGGGAGAGAAAACTACTGCAGAACTGTGCAATTGTTTGAAATGCTAGGAGCAAAATCACGACAAAAGAGCATATGGGAGAGATGCATGGGAGTTTATGAAATGAACTCTAATTTTGAAATGGCAAGGCAGTTAGTAGAATTCACAAGACAAGTTAAGATGCTAAATGCAAGAGGAAGGGCACATATGCCAAGCCAAGAAGTTTGTGCAACATCTGGCATTGCAGGACATAGTGCAAACATGTGTTCATTTGATTTTGAACAATATCAAGAAGGGCAAGAGTATGTATATGTCTTTGAAGGTTTCCAACAATAGGGGTAGGAATGACCCATATTCCAATTCTTATAATCCCGGTTGAAGAAACCACCCAAATTTTTCTTGGAAAAATCAACATCAAATTCGACCTCAATAATCTTTTCAACCTTATCAAAGAGGTCCTTACTTTCAAGGACAATCTTTAAATCAAGACCAACTCAAGAAACCCACATTGGAAGATAATTTGAATGTTTTTATTCAAATTAGCACACTAAATCAGGAGGTGAACAACAAGAGATTTTATTCTATGGAGGCATCATTAAAAAAAGGGGAAAACTCATGTTGGGCAATTGGCAAACCAGCTTCAAGCACACTAAAAAGAAAAATTTCCAAGGCAACCAGAGCAAGCCAAGGCAATCACAGTTTTAAGAAATGAAAATATAATAGATAACAAAATTGGTAATTCTTTGGATGCATGTACTAATCAAGAAGAGAATGACAAAGAGATACAAGCTAACCTAGAGCAACAAAGTCAATCAAAGGAGGAGGAGAACATGGAGGCATCAACTTCACCAAAGTTACATATGTCTTCCAATCCTTACAGACCACCAATTCCTTTTCCAAGTAGATTGAAAGGTGAGAAGCAAGATAAACAATTTGTTGAAATCTATAACATGCTCTCCAAGGTAAGTATAAATCTTTCCTTACTTAAGGTGATTAAGAAGATGCCAGCCTATGCAAAAATTTTCAAAGAACTGATCACCAAAAAGAAAAGGTATGAACCAAATGAAAAGGTGATGGTTTCATAGGTAGCAATTATTATTTTACAACATAAGTTACCTCCTGTGAACACTCGAATTTTGAGGCTCGGAAAGCCGATTTTCTCAGACTACTGAAAACCGGGCCGGACCGGACGTCCCCGGTAAAGTTCACCGGAAATATATCAATATGGTACTTGAAATGTCCGGGACGACGTGAGGATCACGGATATGGTCCCGGAATAATTTTTGGAGGTCTCTAGCTCCCGAAAAATCAGTTTGAGCGAAAACCGGACAAATCCGGCGGCCCAGCCGCCAAACTCGGCGGCTCAGCCGCCGTGAACCCAGCGGCTCGGCCGCCAAAACCGGCAGCCCGGCCGCCGTGACCCCGGCGGCCCGGTCGCCAAATTTTTCCGTCTTTTCGGCTTGTCACATCCACGGCGGCCCGGCCGCCGTCCAGCTCGATTTTGCCTATAAATAGGCTTCAGATTTTCAGAAAAAAGGGGGACTTTTCCGGAGAGGCCTCATGCTGTCGAATTCTTTTCACGCTTAAATACGATTAAGAATTTTTATTTGCATAAATCTAACCGTGTGCTGCAGGAAACAATCTGTAATCAAGAATCATAATCCCCGGTTCAAGAAAACGAGATCTGGAACTTCGAAGCGGGAAAATCCTAAGCAAGGTAATATTCTAATCCATCATTTGTCAATTTAAGCATATCATAAGCATTCTATCTTCTTCTCAATTTCTTCTCGGTCAAAGACCTAATCCTTTTAGGTCTAAGGCCTAATGGACTAATCAATCAGCCTCTTTGGCACAAAGACTTAAATTACATCTTTTTTGGTACAAAGTACCTACATTTCACAATTAAAATCAATCTGTTGGCACGGAGCCTAAATTACACCATTTTGGTACGAAGTACCTAAAATTTCACAATTTAGCACTAAGTGCTGAAATTCACATTGTTGGCACGGAGCCTAAATTACACCATTTTGGTACGAAGTACCTAAAATTTCACAATTTAGCACTAAGTGCTGAAATTCACATTTTTGGCATGGAGCCCAACCACACTTGGCCAAAGGCCCAAAATCTGCACTCTTTTGGTACAAAGTACCTAAAATTGGAGAATTTAGCACTAAGTGCTAAATGTTACATCTTTGGCATGAAGCCCGACAACACTTGGCCAAAGGCCTAAATTGCACTCTTTTGGTACAAAGTACCTAAAATTGCACCATTTAGCACTAAGTGCTAAATTTCACAACTCTGGCATGAAGCCCGATTCAATTAAAATCAACCTTTGGCATGGAGCCTAAATTCCACTCTTTTGGTACAAAGTACCTAAATCTCACATCTTTGGCATGAAGCCCGACAATGCACGAAGCATACACACACACATGCATGAAGCATAATTTTCATCGCCTTTAAATAGGCTTTTCCGAACTACATGGGCTTTGATCTCCTATTCAAACGGGAGTATGTAGGCATGTTTGGGATTCACCCCAAATAGCAAGTCCACAAACTATCAACAATCTTTTTGTCTTTAAATTTGTTCCATTTTTGCAAGTTAATCAAAAGCATGACATAGTCCCCGAATCCTCCTTGGGTTCGCAGACTAGAAGCCTTTACATTGGATGCATTAATTGGAGTCAAACAAGGGTTTTCTTAGTTTTTCCCTTTGAACAAAATAAACTGAGTGGCGACTCCCGACAACGAGTGAACGTTCGCCCGGATCCTTTTCGGGCGGAAAACACGAGGTTCACAGATTGGCGACTCCACTGGGGACCATAAAAACCATTTATGGGATCTTAGTGGACTACTATTGATTATTTGATTAACTTGCCACGGGAGACCATAAAAATAATTTATGGGATCCTAATAGGCTACTATTGCTTATTTGACTAATTTGCCCTTCTTTAGGGTGTTTTTATTCATTTTGCAGGGTACCCTAGCAATATATATCCTCTCCTTAAGGATATTGGAATGAAGATTGGCAAAAGGAATCTTTTTCCTTGGATGGATCTCTTGTTTGGCTAAATGTGCATTTGTTTTGTCATTCAGAGAATCTTTTTCTCTTGCATATATGGGAGAATCCTTTTCCTCCATTGCATAAAAAATTATTTTCAAATGAATTTCTTCTCTTTCTGTTCAAAGTTCTGAGTCTGGATAGCAAGTAGCGCTGACCGGCAGGTCTCCTTGATTATGCCGGCGGACAGCCAAAGCGTCCTCCCTGTTGTCGCAAACCATTCCAATCCTTTTGGAGTGGCCTATGAGTAATCGTACTGTTGGACCCACGCGAAACTCCTTGTTTCACATGTGGTTAGGTATATCTTACTCAAGACTCAAGGGTCCCTATTATAAGCCGATTCTCTATTTTTCATGTGCCAGTAGAACCTTCCCTTAGGTTGTATGTACCCCATGATAGTGCCGCATTCCATTAAAATGAATTGTGATGTGATAAGGTGCATTCATGCAACATAACAACACGGGTTTGGGGAAAATCTTTTGATATGTGCAAGTGGACCAAGAGTTTTCCTACCCTACACACTACCCTGATCCTTTACCCTTTACCTTTTCAGGTATCCACCATCCGTGTGCCGTCACCTACACCAGACACACCAACTCCAACTGGGCAATCACCCACAAGCTCTACCACTCCAACTTCACCAACCACTCCAATTCCTAAAATGGCTACAATTGAACAGATCAAGGCCTTGTTAGATGGACAGGCTAAAGAAATTGAAGCTAGGATGCAAGAAAAAATTGATGAAGCTTTAGCCGCCCAAAGGGTAGCCATCCTGGCTGAATTAGAAGAGCACCAAAGATAGTCCCTACTCTTGGAAATTTAGGGAAGGAACCTATTGTGGGACAAACTAGTACCCCCATGACTGCTCAGAATACCCCTGTCATCAATTTAGAGGATCCACCCTCTAAGAATGTCACTGAAACTGATGAACTGAAAAGAAAACTTGAATTGCTGGAAAGGTCAATCACTGCAATGAAAACTCATAAAGAGGTGGTAGACATGAATTCTTTATCCTTGTTTCCCCAAGCTAGATTGCCTCCAAAATTCAAGATGCCTGGGATGGATAGATTTGATGGGACTACTTGCCCTAAAACTCACCTCAAGATGTATGTGGGGGCATTAAGTCCTTGGGGTTTAAATGATGAGCTCTTTGCTCAATTATTCCAACAATCTTTGACTGGTGCTGCCCTCAAGTGGTTTGTAAGCCTGGACCATGCCAAGATTAAGACCTGGGAAGACATCTGCAATGCATTTAACTCTCAATACCACTATAATATTGAGGTGGATGTCACCAGAAGGGAACTTGAGACCACCAAGCAGAACAACAATGAACCCTTCTCCTCGTTCCTTACGAGGTGGAGGGTAAAAGCCGCCCAGATGATCAATCGCCCTTCAGAACAAGAGCAGATTGATATCATAATCAGAAATTTAAGGCCTACATATCAAGCCCAACTGCAAACCCAATACCTACCTACTTTCAAATCGCTCATTGCGACTGCAACCAAGGTAGAAGATCTGATACAATTGGGTAAGATAGTAGATGAAGAAGCTATCTCGAAGTATAAAAAACAAGGCCAAGCTGCTAATGAAGTGGCCAATATTGCCCCTGCGAATCCTTTACGTGTGGGCAATCTTGGGAAAAGAAATCAGTCAAGAAGGCAATATACCGACATTGGAATGCCCCTTCATCTAGTGTTTAAAAAGGCCGTGGAAGGGAAATATTTGAAGACTTTGGACCCAAGGCCTCCTCCAAACCCATTACCCTCCAATTACAGGGCCAATGAGTACTGTGAGTACCACCAAGGAAGTGGGCACAAAACAGATGCTTGCTGGACTTTGAAAAACCGCATCCAGGATTTGGTGGATAGTGGTGACATCATTCCTCTCAGGAGGCAACCAAACATTAACACTAACCCCTTGCCCAATCATTCCATCAATGCCATCACTGTGGAAGATTTCATGTAGCCTAGTCTCTTTGATGAGGTTGCTATGGTAACTAATTTTGAAGACAAAAAGGGGTTTCACAAAGCTGATCAAGACCACAGATGGACCACTGATGAACTGGTACACCGAGGAGGGACAGGCTGCTCTAGTCAAAACTAGTCCAGTGTCACACCTTGAACCCGAGTCTTGTACCGAGTCAAATCCTGAGTCAAACACCAAGCCAGAGTCTAGTTTTGAGTCCTCTATAGCTTCAGGTTTAGAGAACCCAAATGTCACATTTAATGTAATCTTGGAGAATGACTCCGCCATTATCAATGAAACTCTTCAAATTCTTGGTTACCCTGTGTCTTTTGCTTTCCAAGTATTATCTAGCAAAAATGAAAAAAAAAAATAAAAAAAATGAATGAAAAGATAATAATTGGCAAAGAAAATGAACATACATACATTGCATGTGATTGTGTGAATAAAGAACAGGTTCTGGAATGCACCAGAAAGTATGCCGACTGCTTCATGTGCAAGACAAGTGATGTCACGGGAATAGACCCAGCCATAGCAGTTCACAAGATTTCGCTATACCCCGATGCAAAGCCGGTTAAGCAAAAATTGAGCAGAATGAAGCCAGAATGGTCTTTGAAGATTAAAAAAGAGGTTGCCAAGCAACTGGACAATAAATTTATAGAATCAATTGCCTACCCTTCCTGGTTAGCAAACATTGTACCGGTCCCGAAGAAAGACGGAAAGGTCAGGATTTGTGTTGACTACAGAGATCTGAATAAAGCTTGTCCCAAGGACGATTTCCCACTACCACACATCGATTTGCTGATAGACGGGATGGCAACGACAATCTTTCATGACATGATTTACAAAGAAGTAAAAGTGTATGTTGATATGAGTGTCAAGTCAAAATCTCCAGAAGAGCACGTCTAAGCACTTGAGAAGTTCTTCCTTAGACTTCGCAAGTACAATTTGAAGCTTAAATCCTGCAAAGTGACTCTTTGGTGTAACATCAGGCCAATTTGGGATATTATTGGTCCACCATAAACACAGACTGTGTGGCATTTGTGCAAGGGTGGCATCATTGTCAGATATTTGCTAAGCTACAGAAGCAACCTCCTGTTGCCCTGAATCCAATCACTTCTCCATGGCCCTTCGCTACTTGGGGAATTGATATAATTGGTAAAATACATCCACAAGTCTCGAATGGACATCAGTTTATCTCGGTAGCAGTGGATGACTTCACAAAGTGGGTTGAAGCAGCTTCCTATGCGGAATTAGACGCCAAAAAGGCAGCACAGTTTGTCCGAACCAACATCCTTTGTCGGTACGGAACACCATTCGAAATTATCACAAATAATGGAACTCATTTCCAAGCAGAGTTTGCTAAACTCTTGAAGGATAAGAAGATCCAACATCATAAGTCCTCTCCTTATAGACCTCAAACAAATGGAGCTGTAGAAGCAGCAAATAAGTCTATAAAGGTGATCACACAAAAAATGATCAAGGAACATAGACGTTGGCATGAGAAGTTGCCATTGGCCTTGTGGGGATACAGAACATCAGTTAGAACTCCTACTGGGGCAACCCCGTATTCACTGGTATACGGAATGGAAGCAGTACTCCCCATTGAACTGGAAGTTCAATCGGCGAGGATAATTCAAGAAAGTCAGATAAATGAAGCTGAATGGATCAGCAATTATCATCATCAGTTGTTGAGTTTGGATGAAAAAAGACTTCAAGCTCTACATCAGATTCAAGGGTATCAGAGGCGAATGGCCAGACATTTCAACAAAAAGATCAAAGATCGAAAGTTGGAAGAAGGTTGTTTGGTTCTGAAAGAGATCAAAACACCCGTTACAAATCCTCGTGGGAAGTTCCGTCCTCATTGGGCGGGACCCTACATTTTGAAGAAAATACTTTCCGGCGGAGCCGTCATCTTGTCTGATTTGGATGGTCTGGAGTTCACAAACCCATGCAATCTGGATCAACTGAAGAAATATTATGCATGATCATGCATTGTAATGAACTACATTAGACCTGATTCTCGCAAACTAATTCGAGATATGTAGGCAGCTCTCCTTGAGCACGGTCTAAATTTTAATAAAAATCATTCATTTTTCTTTTGCCAACATAAAAAAAAAACAACAAACAACAAAAAAATCCCGCTAAGTCGAAAGCCCACAAAGGGCGGCTTAGGCAATAGTGGGGCCCGCTAAGTCGAAAACCCGCAAAGGGCGGCTTAGGCAAGAATGGGTAAGAGCTCGCTAAGTTGAAAATCCGAAAGGACGGCTTAGGCAAAAATTAGAGCAAATAAATAAAATAGATAATGCTTGGAAAGCAAATTAAAGGGTCCTTCATTCAAAAAAGAGTCATTCATCCCAAGAAGAGTCATTCATTCCCAAGGGAGTCATTTATTCAAAAAGAGTCATTCCTTTCATAAAGTACCAAAAAACCAACAAAAAAGAGTCAGACCATAAGTCCAAAACGTCAAAAAAAAAAAAAGTCAACCCTAGAGTCTGCAGAGTCTGCAGCGTCTGCCTTCTCCTCGTTAAGAGAAACCACCTCATTTCCCTCCAGCTCCTGCAGCAATGCAAGCCTCCTTGGCTTTTCAAGTGGCCAAACTTCAGCTATAAACCGAGTTCTGTACTCAGGAGTAGTCTGAATAAGGGAAGGCTCTGTAAAAGGCCTGGTCATCTGATGGTTCCTAACCCAAGTTTGAAGAACAGTTCGAGTAACTCCGGAAATAATTTGGGGGCAACTTCAGAAAAATTCAAGTTCCTTCCCCAGTGGAGTTGGACTTCCTAGAGGATTATTTCTAAGTTCTTTACTAGAAATAATTACTGATGGCTTGAGCTTGAGGCCTTGTAAAGTTGAAAAGCCTCTGAAAAGATCCCACATAGCCAATTTGAACCTCATGCCTTACAAAGGGGGCATTTGAGTCACATCCAATGATTGAGCAGAATTCCTCAAAAAGAGGACACATCTCTTCCATCCGGGCACCGAACCTGAAAACATGAGCTTGTGGATTCCAAAATCTGATACAAGCGTGCAAGAAATCCCAATCCCCAGCTGCGCCTCTAAGAGTAGCATCAGCTCACAACCCAAGTAGCAACAGCGCACCATCCATATCTTCCCATATTGATCCTTTCAACCTTATGGAGACTCTTGGTCCAGTTGTTCATACAACGGTTAAAAAAAAAAAAGAAAAATGCCTTTTTGAAAAAATAGAAGAGGACATCATGCATACATATGTACTGTTTGTGCTTAACAAAAGTGCAGGTACAGAAAAATCAGAAATGTTGCAAGCGATCCAGAAGTGCCAAAAGGCTGATCTTTTTACCCCTCGCTCAAAATTCGCTCTTCAGAAGACCACTGGGCTCCATAAATCATTTTTATGGACCCCAGTGGGGGGCAATTGTGAACACTCGAATTTTGAGGCTCGGAAAGCCGATTTTCTCAGACTACTGAAAACCGGGCCGGACCGGACGTCCCCGGTAAAGTTCACCGGAAATATATCAATATGGTACTTGAAATGTCCGGGACGATGTGAGGATCACGGATATGGTCCCGGAATAATTTTTGGAGGTCTCTAGCTCCCGAAAAATCAGTTTGAGCGAAAACCGGACAAATCCGGCGGCCCAGCCGCCAAACTCGGCGGCTCGGCCGCCAAATTTTTCCATCTTTTCGGCTTGTCACATCCACGGCGGCTCGGCCGCCGTCCAGCTCGATTTTGCCTATAAATAGGCTTCAGATTTTCAGAAAAAAGGGGGACTTTTCCGGAGAGGCCTCATGCTGTCGAATTCTTTTCACGCTTAAATACGATTAAGAATTTTTATTTGCATAAATCTAACCGTGTGCTGCAGGAAACAATCTGTAATCAAGAATCATAATCCCCGGTTTAAGAAAACGAGATCTGGAACTTCGAAGCGGGAAAATCCTAAGCAAGGTAATATTCTAATCCATCATTTGTCAATTTAAGCATATCATAAGCATTCTATCTTCTTCTCAATTTCTTCTCGGTCAAAGACCTAATCCTTTTAGGTCTAAGGCCTAATGGACTAATCAATCAGCCTCTTTGGCACAAAGACTTAAATTACATCTTTTTTGGTACAAAGTACCTACATTTCACAATTAAAATCAATCTGTTGGCACGGAGCCTAAATTACACCATTTTGGTACGAAGTACCTAAAATTTCACAATTTAGCACTAAGTGCTGAAATTCACATTGTTGGCACGGAGCCTAAATTACACCATTTTGGTACGAAGTACCTAAAATTTCACAATTTAGCACTAAGTGCTGAAATTCACATTTTTGGCATGGAGCCCAACCACACTTGGCCAAAGGCCCAAAATCTGCACTCTTTTGGTACAAAGTACCTAAAATTGGAGAATTTAGCACTAAATGCTAAATGTTACATCTTTGGCATGAAGCCCGACAACACTTGGCCAAAGGCCTAAATTGCACTCTTTTGGTACAAAGTAACTAAAATTGCACCATTTAGCACTAAGTGCTAAATTTCACAACTCTGGCATGAAGCCCGATTCAATTAAAATCAACCTTTGGCATGGAGCCTAAATTCCACTCTTTTGGTACAAAGTACCTAAATCTCACATCTTTGGCATGAAGCCCGACAATGCACGAAGCATACACACACACATGCATGAAGCATAATTTTCATCGCCTTTAAATAGGCTTTTCCGAACTACATGGGCTTTGATCTCCTATTCAAACGGGAGTATGTAGGCATGTTTGGGATTCACCCCAAATAGCAAGTCCACAAACTATCAACAATCTTTTTGTCTTTAAATTTGTTCCATTTTTGCAAGTTAATCAAAAGCATGACATAGTCCCCGAATCCTCCTTGGGTTCGCAGACTAGAAGCCTTTACATTGGATGCATTAATTGGAGTCAAACAAGGGTTTTCTTAGTTTTTCCCTTTGAACAAAATAAACTGAGTGGCGACTCCCGACAACGAGTGAACGTTCGCCCGGATCCTTTTCGGGCGGAAAACACGAGGTTCACACCTCCTAAGCTAAAGGACCCTGGAAGTTTTGTCATTAATATCTCTATGGAAAATGGAAAAGAAAAAATCGGCATGTGTGACCTTGGAGCCAATATAAATTTGACACCATATTTCATTTATTTGAAATTAGAGCTAGAAGAACTTAAGCTTGTAATGTTCAAAATTTTAAACAGAAAACTTTTTAATAAATATTGATAATTGATAGTGATAGTGGTAAAAGTAATATGGATAAATACTATAAGTAAAGAATAGTGAATAGTATATCTCAAAATTTATTGAAGAAATTATTTTTTTGGTTTTACAGGATTAAAAATAGAATTAGAATCAAAGGATAAGAAAGAGGGTGCACCATAGCTAAGATAAAAGTGGCCATACTAGATTAAACTATATATATATATATAAATGGACGTGTGTGTATGTGTAGAACCTTCTCCTTTCTTCTTTCTACTTTCTTCTTTCTTTCATCAAATTAATCAAGAATCAAAGGAAATTCATCTTTTGTTACAAATTCTTAAGAGACTTAGCTAGAGTAGTTGAGACTATCAACAAATGATTGAAGAGAAAAAGAAGGATTTTGAAGAGGTATGTGCTTATGTATTTTAATTTGCAAATATTTGAATTTTTATGAGTTTTAATGTTTGAATTGATTTATTGAGTCATTTATAATGAATTATTTCTTAAAAGTATTGATTAAATGGATTGATGAGTGAAAAATGAATTAAAAGAACTTCTATGTGATGAGTATAGTTCTTAATTCAACCTTAATAAGAATTGGAAGGTTTAATGTTGTTTTTAGCCTTGAATGATTATTGAAGGCTTGATTAATTGAAGTTTAAGTAAAGTATTTGATATGAACTCTTTTTATGTTAAAAATTTGATTTTGATACATCTTTAACTTAGATTTTCAATATGTTTGTGTTTAATAAAGTTAAAAGTGCAGAAAATAAGATTTTGGAATGCCATGGGCATGGCTCATGGGTACCATGGGCATGGTATTAAAGTTGGGACTGCCAGAGGAAGATTTACTCTGAAGACAGACCCAAAACCAATGCCACAGGCGTGGTAACTGAGTGCCACGATTGTGGGATTGAAAGTGAGGCTATTTGTTTAAAAATTTTAATGAAACAAAGCCATTTAGAATGCCACGGCCGTGGGGGTACTTGGATGATGTTTTTAACTTGTATTTTGACATATACGGGCTTGGTATGAGGCTTGTATATTTGTATTTCTTATCCTTGTATTGAGAATTCATATTTATGTGTTAAAAGTATGGAAAAGATTAATGAACTTTGGATATGTGACAAATATGTGTAAAACTAAATGTTGAACAAATTATTGTTCCATTGAAATGTACAATATGTGTAAAAATAAATGTTGAACAAATTATTGTTCCATTGAAATGTACACATAATTCAATGTTAACTAAAATTAATGAATTTCCCAAATCATACCGATTTTAGATCTAGCTTGGCTTGAATGGCTAGCCAGTGGGAGGATATCCATAGTGATAATGGGCACATCATGCCATTAATGGACACATTTTGTCATCAGTGATAGTTGACATATTTGCCATTATACATTCTTGAGATTTGACATTAAAATTGCTACAATGACCCGTTATCCAAACCTATGATCTAAGTTCAGTGTGTATGTGCATATTTAATGAAGTTATCTATATTGAAAATATATATGAATATGATGTTATGAATAATGGAAGAAATGCAAAATAATAATATAAGTCAATTATTTAAAATCGACTTACTGTGTTATAATGTGAAACTGATTGATAATGTATATAATAATATTTTAAGTGAAAGTTCTAATGCACGTAGTAGAAATGTTATGCTCAAAATATTGAATTAATTAATAAATTTCTAAGTGTTATAATGATTGAAAGTATATATAATAATATAAGATACAAAGTGCTTTTAAATATAGTACTAAATTAAAGTGCCAAAATTATAAATTGAATGAAATTATCCTATATATGAAATTGAAAAGGAAGTCTTACTGGAAAACATCATAAGTGTAATATGAGTAATGCTAACAAATGAGAAAGTAAGTCTTAAATGAAATAATTCAAAAAAAAAAAGTTGCAATACCGAAAGTGTAGTATAGCATGGTGATTTTTACAAAGTTAAAATTATTATTTTGTGTAATCAAAATATTGTGTTAGTTTGTTATTGAAAATATTTAATATATTGAAATGTTTATTAAAATTGAGTGTTATTAATGTATTTTCGTAAGTATTTTCTTTGATATTAAGTGACAAAATATATTAATACAAGCACCACTAAGCTTTGCTTAGCGTATTAGAATTTTTTTGATATGCAGGTATCATGTCATCGGAGTAAGTTAAGAAGTGAAAATAAAAAGATCTTTTGTATATTGTTCTTGTAATTTATGAAATGTATATATGCAATTTATTTTGGCTATTTAAGAGATTGTATAAATTTGTAAACATGAAAGGAATATATGTATTTAGAGAATGAAGTTTTAGATTTTATTGAATAATTATCAAATCTAGTAATATATTATATATTTATTTTTGATTGACAAACTTATGATGGTTATCTGATTTATAATTAGTATTTTGCTTATTGGAGATATTGGAGATTGGTTTAAATGTTGGATTTATAAGTATCGTATTATACATATTGTATTATTATTTGAAAATTTTATTAGTAACAATTTGAAAGGAAACTTAGTCAATGAATTGATTAGATTAGCGATAGTATATTGAGTAACATTCTCTGATAGTTTTATTTGAGAATTGTCAGGGGATGTTACATTTAGTGGTATCAGAGCCAGGTTTAGGCGTTTCTGGCATGTGGAGTTATGGGAGAAGTGAAATGCAATTGTCTAAGTTATGTGAATTGAATAAGTGGATATGTGTTTTAATACAATTGATATTTCATATGTTTATGGTAGCAGAATATTTTCTAAGAATTGATTGAGAATTCATATTGTATTATTTTGAGTGCACTAGACCTATTTGTAAAAAAGAAAGATATGAAAACAAAATAAAATATGAGTAGTTAAAGAGATATATCAAAGTAATACAGTGGAAGTGTAATAATTTATTGAAATATGAGGAATGAATTATGATAGATAGATAAATTTCGAGAATGAAATTTCCTATGAGAATGAGAATTGTCATGCCCTAAAAATTTTAAGTATTGATTTTCTACATTAAGTGAATACATGAGTGTAAATTGGATTGATTATGCTATTATGTAAACCTTAAGTATTTGGAACTGATAATAATAAGGTTGACTAAGCCTTAATAGAAGTAACTTTAAATCTTAGTATGAAAAATATCGGTATTTTTGGAAAAGATTTCGAAGATGTAAGAAATTACAAAAATACCCTTATAGCCACGAAATAATGGGGTTTTAAAGTAGCTAAAGTAATTATTTTTACAGTGTTTCAGAGTTAAAAATTGGAGTAATAGTTAATTAAAAAAAAGTGAGTGCACCGAAACTACTGTATGAGTGAGTGTATTAGATAAAAATCCTAAAGCCTGTATAAAGATTTCTAGTGTCTTCTATTGTCTTCTAAAATGCCATTCTCATCATCTCCACCTCCACCTTCATTTATTTTTCTTATTCTTCCATTTCTCACCATAGAAATCATGGAGAATTGGTAGAAAGCCCAAGTTTCGATGGATTTTAGCTAATTTAAGCTTGATCTATCGAGAAAAACATCATCAAAATAAAAAATTGAAGGGAAAAGTGATGGAAGAGTATTTTTAAAGAGGTTAGTGCTTGTATAATACTTATTTTGCTATTTATTGAATTGATCTTAATTTTTTTTATTATGTAAAGAGATTTGTAAATTGATAAAACACCATTGCTTGTGAAAGATATTGTGTATTGAATAATTGTGAAAAATACGAGTATATAACTTTACTTCTATGATAGTAAAGTTATTCTTGCAATATGTAAATATGTATTTATTGATTATTAACTAAAATAATGTTTAAATCCATCATTAAATCATTTATGAGTTGATTTAAGGTTATGGAAGAAAATAAGGTTTTGAAAGATTTTAGGGTTATGGAAGTTTAGATTTGAATTTGATTGTGCTTTGAAGGGTTGCATCCTATTTTCTTAATTTGTTTGAGTTGAATTATTGATAACCTATTGATTAAAACATGAAAAGAAATTCCTACAGTAGTATGCATGATCATTCGCATGGTCATGCATATGCCTATGTATATTTTGTTCCTTAAAATTTGGAAAAGAAATTCTAGCAGAGATGCACATGGTCATTTACATGGTCATGCTTATGCTTGTGTATATTTCTATTCTTCAAACTTTGAGAAGAAATTCCAACAGTGAGGCGCATGATCATTCACATGGTTATGCATATGCTTGTGCTCTTAAAACTTTGAAAGAAAATTCCAGTAGAGACGTGTATGACCATTTGCATGGTCATGCATCTGGCTATGCATATTTTTGTTCTTTAAAACTTTAAAAATAATTCAAGTAGTGGTGTGCACGATCACTTGCATGTTCATGCAATTTCCAATGCATATTTCTACCTTCTTATGCCTTCACAAAGTGGAGTTTATGGGTGGAATTAGTAGTAAATTATTAAATACATCTTGGAAATAGTTATGATTAATGAAATATTGCTTATAAGATTGAAATGAAATCAATCCATTAAATGATAAAACTTAGATGTGGAGAAAACTTGAGGAAAGTATTGATAAATGTAATTGGATATTTGAAATAAGTGTAAGGTTAGAGAAAAGATAAAAGATGATTATAAGTGATTAGTGGATTTCACATTATTCATGAAGAAATAAGATAATTTATGAAGCAAGGTATAAAGAATGATATATTGATGAATCATTGATGATTTTAAATAGTTCGAAGAGTAAGATAAAGAAAACAAATAGGTGTATATACAAATTGATTGAGTAATGAAAGTAAGAATGTGAGATTTACATATCGTATACTTGTGGAATACTTGATAATAACATTATTTGGTGATTGAAGACAAGTTATAGATTATATATAGAAGTGTTAAAGAGTTAACTGATACTAATTGATGACAATAGAAAAAAAGGAATTGATAATGGAAAAAGGAAAGAATGTAGTGAGATTTCAAGGTAGTTTAACCCTTCTAGTGAAATGATGTACAGTGGAACAAGTTAGAAATATATATATATATATATGTGTGGGGTGTGTGTGTGTTAAATATAGTGAATACATTATATATACGTACATATACTCTTAAAGTGAAAGAATAGTTGTGAATTCTTAATATGTTAAGAAAAGAATTAAACAAGTAAGAGTGAAAATCTATTTAGATTTCATTATTACAGTGGAAACATGGAAGTAATTTGAAAGGTAAAGATTGATGAATAAATAAAAACTAATCGGAAACAAATATAATGTGTATATATGTTCATATGATAAATGTATTTGAAATAATTGCTCATATCTTATAAATTCACAGTAATAAACAAACAATTTAAAAAGAAAATATTCTATACCATAAGATATTATGATTGAAAATAATTTGAAATAATGAAATAAATATATTGCCCGATTATACTGATGTTAAATCTAGTTTCTGGATTAGCTAAAGGGTGAATATCCATAGTGATACTGGGCACTCTGTGTCATAGTGGACACATTTTATGTCCTAGTGATATTGACTTTTATGTCAACAGTGGACGCTTAGCGTCATAAAGGATCTTTGATCCCATTATTTTTTCGGTGGACATTCATGCCATAGCGGGCCTTTGGCCATATCGTTACAGTAGGCATTTACTTGCCATCGGTGACTCACTATTCAAAACTAGGGTTTAAAGTTCAGTATATGAGGGAAAGAAAGAGATATGTATATAACAGTGGAATGTAATGATATAAATTATATTGAAAAGAAGAATCATTAAAGTGTTACTTTAATTGGTTATACAAATATTAAAAGAGTATTAAATAAAGTAATTGGTAATAAATTGAAATTAGGTTTAAAGTACTTCAATGTAGGACTAATCAAGAATGTTATATCAAATTAAGACATCAAAATGATAAAGTAAAATTCCTTAAAAATTTTCTAAAGAGAACTAAAGGCAATTACTGAATTTATGGAAAAGAGTAATAAACTTTGGATATGTGACAAATATATGTAATACTAAATATTGAACAAAGTATTGTTCCATTGAAATGGTATACATAATTCAATGTTAATTCTATATTGAAAATATATGTAAATATGATGTTATGAATAATAGAAGAAATGCAAAATAATAATATTACTCAATTATTTAAAATCGACTTACTGTGTTACAATGTGAAAGTGATTGATAATATATATAATAATATTTTAAGTGAAAGTTCTAATGCACAGAGTAGAAATGTTATGTTCAAAATATTGAATTAATCAATAAATATGTAAGTGTTATAATGATTGAAAGTGTATATAATGATATATGATACAAAGTGCTCCAAAGTATAGTACCAAATCAAAGTGCCAAAATTATAAATTGAATGAAATTATCCTATATATGAAACTAAAAAGTAAGACTTGCTGAAAAATAACGCAAGTGTAATATGAGTAATGTTAACAAATGAGAAAGTAAGTCTTAAATGAAATAATTCAAAAAGAGAAAAGTTGTAGCACCGAAAGTGTAGTATAGCATGATGATTTTCATAAAGTTAAAATTATTATTTTGTGTAATCAAAATATTTTGTTAGTTTGTTATTGAGAATATTTAATATATTGAAATGTTTATTAAAAATGAGTGTTATTACTATATTTCCGTAAGTATTTTCTTTAATATTAAGTGACAAAATATGTTTATACAAGCACCACTAAGCTTTGCTTAGTGTATTAGAATTTTTCTTATACGTAGGTATCGTGTCATCGGAGTAAGTTAAGAAATGAAAATAAAGAGATCTTTTGTATATTGTTCTTGTAAGTTATGAAATGTATATATGCAATTTATTTTGGATATTTAAGAGATTGTACAAATTTGTAAAAGTGAAAAGAATATATGTATTTAGAGAATGAAGTTTTAGATTTTAGTGAATGATTATAAAATCTAGTGATGTATTATATATTTATTTTGGCTTGACAAACTTATGATGGTTATCTGATTTATAATTAGTATTTGATTTATTTGAGATATTGGAGATTGGTTTAAATGTTGGATTTATAAGTGTTGTATTATATAGATTGTATTATTATTTGAAAATTTTTGTTAGTATCAATTTGAAAGGAAACTTTGTCGATGAATTGATTAGATTACTGACAGTATATTGAGTAAAATTATCTGATAGTTTTATTTGATAATTGTCAGGGGATGTTACAAAGCTAACTAAAATGGTGTTACAATTGACAGATAGAACTCTTAGATACCCTAAGGGAATCATAGAGGACGTCCTAGTTCAGGTTGGGGGTTTGATTTTTTCTATTGATTTTATAGTCTTGGATATGGGAGAAGAAATCCCTAGGGATTCTAAACATACAATTTTGCTAGAAAGGCCTTTTATGGCTACAACCAACATTTTGATTGATGTTAAAAATGAAAAACTAACCATGAGTATTTTAGGACAAACTGTAAAATTTTCAATTTTTAACACTTTTCCTATCTCTAGTACTGTTGTTTATGATAATTGTTCTTTTATTGATTGTACTGACCTTGCGGTTGGAGATGTTTTCTTACAGGAAAGTAGTGACGATAAACTTGAAATGGCCTTGACCTTGGGAGAAGATGTTGAAATTTCTAATGTGAGAATTGAAGGGCGCAAGTTGATTTTAGATGGTTATTACCAAGCACTACCAAGCACTAGAGGATCAACCTAAGAAGACCTTTACATGTCCTTTTAGGACATTTGCCTTTCAAAGGATGCCATATGGGCTTTGTAATGCACCGGGTACTTTTTAGAGTTGCATGCTATCCATCTTTTCATATATGGTGGACAAATGCATTGAGAGTGGAAGTAGTACTTTGTATCACATATGGAAACGATGAAAATTAGGTTTTAGATGATCTCCTACTCTTTAAATTTATGACTATTGACATTGGGGACAATGTGAATCTTAAAGTGTGGGGGTGAAAAGTTTTACTTTTAACTTATTTTTGTTGAGTTCTGGTAATATAATGTTTTTCTTGAATAAATGAATTTTAAAAAGTTCAATTGTTATAAGATTGTTGATAGATGACCTTTGAAATTTTTGAAGCATGAATTTGAGAATTAAATAGAATTGGTGCTTATTGTCAATTTTGATGGTTGTTCTTTGCATCACCTTTAAACTTGTGACATATTGAGCCTATTAAGTTGGATACCGACTTATTATTCTTTGTGTGAGAATTCTTGATAGATATATTGCTAGAACTTGCTTAGATATGCATTTTGAGACCACAAGAAAATTTTAATTAGGCATCAACATGATTAAGACATTTAGAAATACCCATTTAGCTTAAAAGGCCAACCTTTAATATGTCTTTAGTAAGCCAATTTTGAGCCTATTTCATTTTTTATTTCTTTCTTTTACACAATAACATTAGTTGTGAACCATTTTATTTAATTTCTTATCCTTTTATTGGGAGCAAGAGCATTTAAAGAATTTATTAATTGAAGTTGTTGTTTCAATTAAAGTGTGGGGTTAAATTTAGTGGGTTGAAAGTTACAAATAAATACTTTGTAATTATTGTATTTCTTTATTATATCTTCTTCTTCCTTATATTAATGTTATATTAAATATAAATTAGGAATCAATTCAAATTCTCTTTTATTTTGAATTCTGATTAAAAAAATTATTAGAAATTATTGTTCTTATGGCAAGGGTGGAATAAACTTGGGCATGATCTTTACAATAAAATAAGAGGATTCCAATAAAGGGTATTTTAGTATAAGTGCTAAGTAAGTAGAGATTGTTTTAAGATTGTTGGGTTATAGTATGATTGGTTACTTCATTCTTGAAGTGTTCTTAAACTTAATGGATAGCTCACATTCCTAAATGCCATACATTTACCTCAAGCCCAATTACAACCAATGAAAGGACCTTATGATTGATGCTTGATTGTAATTAAGTGGTGGAGATTTGATTCATAAGTAAGCCTATGGAGATATTCTTTCATTTAATATTAAGAGTGAAAACACCACCTTGATCAAACACTTAAGAGATTTTGTGAGGGAGTGAAAACCTTTGGTATGCATAGAAGATCATTGAATCACATGAGTATTAATTTTATTTGATTTGATAATGATTGTGGATTTTAGGAGAAGGGGGTCTTGACATGTTATAACTTTTAAACTTGATTAATTTTTTCTTGTTCAGTTTTGTTTTTAACTTTTCTTGAGGATAAGCAAAGGATTAAGTGTGGTGTAATTCTTATGATCATTTATGTGTGTGCTTTTAGGGTACTTTTATTGGCTATTGATTAATTTTTCTTTAAATTTGTTCTTAATTTTGCTTAAAGTGTTATGATTTAGGTTGAAGTGAAAAAATGGAGCTTTAATTCACTTGTTGGATCAAAATTTGGAGGAAAAGGTATTGAACACGACTAAGTCATTCCTGACTTGGCCAAGTCCCTCATCAAAGAGTTGGAAAAAATGGACATACTCAGCAACCTAGCCGTGTCCTTCATGAAAAGAAGGAAATTTTGGCAGATTGTGACACACCCAAGTTACTTGGCCATGTCACATGACATGGACAGGACAAACTTGACTTGGCTATATCCCTTTATTAAGGAAGAATGAAGGTAGAAGCAGGCACATGGAGATGGCACGACCAAGTCACTGGTCGTGTCACACGACACACCCACTGACTTGGTTGTGTCCCGCCTGAAGAGAAAAATAACAAAGAGAGGTAGAAGAAGACACGGCTAAGTGATACGGCCATGTCACTCCCTACAAGAAACATACATTTAAAGGCAATGAATGACATAGGCAAGTAATGTCCAAGGTAAAATTGATAGAATGACTTGGCTGTGTCACATGTGATTTCTTTAAATTATTAACACGATTAGTGGGAGACAAGATGGAGACAATAAGAATGTTTCTATTTAAAAAAAGAAAAGATAAAAGAATGGGAAAGGTGAGTTGTTTTTATGGGAAGAAAGTTTAAGAATGATAAAAAGGGGGAACAAAGGGAAGTGGGGAGTATGGATTTGGAAAAGCAAATTCTCTTTGTCTAAAATAATGGAAAAAATAATTGAAGGAGGGATATGGATACACACTGGAGCCATTAAAAAAGGCTATCATCTTGATCTTGTGGAGAAGACACCACCTTTATCACCATCTACAACTTCATCTTCATTTTTCTTTCATGGACAAGTTACTTTAACATTTTTGGGATAGTATTTGGATCAACAAGCTCTTGAGAGGGTTAGGTTTTGAGAAAGCATTGATTGAAGGGTTAGAGGTTTGAGAAAGTCTTCACTTCATCTTTCAAGGGTAGAACCATTGATTGAAGGGTTGAAGAGGGCTTAAGAGTTCTTCATCATATTCAAGTTGAGCTATGAGGAAGAACAAGAAGTTTCAACTCTTGGCATCTTCAAGGGGCTTTCATATTCTCTTATTTAATTCATTTCTAAATTATTATTGTTTTGTTATGAACATTAATATTTCAATGGATAATTGCGATTTGATTTATATTGAAATGAATATTTATTATGAATTGATGATGAGCTAAATTACTCATTTCTAGGGTTTGTAGTAAATTTGATTAAATGACTTAATTTAATTATTAGCATTTATATACCTTGTAATGTGAGTTGGTTACATTGGATTGAAAGTTAGATTGATAGATTGGCTACCCATTAATCTCTAGATATTGAATGAAGAATCGAGAGGTGAAATTTGATATTGGATATATGTATTCAACCACTCTAAGAATGAATTAGAAATATAAGTTCTAGGGTTCTCTTAATTTGCAAATTTAAGATAATTGGTTGTTGTTAATTTATGAATGTGAGAGCAAATAAATTGATAATTGCTAATTAACCACAAGAAAAAATTAAGTCATAAGGTTATTTTAATGGATAATTTGAAAATTAAATTTTGATTAAATTGATCTATAAAACATAGGTACCATTCTAAGAATTTAAATTAATCTTGCTCAACCATTACTAGATTAACTTTTAAATTTTAATTACTTTTAACCATTTCAACAATATACACTCAACCTTTAATATCTTGTTTTAATCAAATTATTATGAACAAACACCTTCCTTGTGAGACAATCTTGGTGTGATTACCGTTGCTATGATAACCTCGTATACCTATGAGTGTCGCTTTGTAGTAGTATTTAGTAGAGTGTAACAAGAGCCTAAGATGGCTACTAGTGGTAAAAACAACGGTTCTCATGACAATGATCGAGGAAGTAAAACCCTTGACCTAAACGACAAAATGTCGCAAAGCTTGAAGCAATTTTTGGAGTAATAGATGGAGAACAAATTTGAGCATATAGAAAGATGTATCGAAGAAATTATTGGTTGTCTCGAAGTTCTATGATTTAATAAGGATAGGGAGAGGATGGATAATAAAAGATCAGGAGATGGTTTAGCTCTTGGCAACCTTGTTGACTGACTAATTCCTACAAGCAAACAATATATCTATGATGAAAATTGAGAAGAAGAAAATTATGAACTCCAAGACTGTCCTAGGTTTTCTAAGACAAGATTATGAAAGAAGAGGTATGTATGGATTCGATGAATGTGAAGATAAAGAGCATATGCTAAGGTTTAAAATTCCTAACTTCAATGGGAATTTTAACATTGAAGACTTTTGAATTGGTAGCTAATGTGGAGAAGCTCTTTAATTATATGGAAACAACATTGGTAGCTTGTTAGTTGAAAGGTGAAGCCTCTGCATAGTAGGACAGACTATTATATAGAAGGTGAGAGAAGGAAAAAGACATATTCGAACATAGTTTAAAATGAAATATCTATTGTAAATGGAATTATTGCCTCCCAATTAAGAGCAGATTATTTTCCAATAACATCAAAAATGTTAGCAAGGAGGTAGAATGGTTCATGAATATACTATTGAATTCATGAGATTAGCAGAAAGAAGTAACCTTCATGAATTCAAAGGACAAGAAGTTGTAAGGTATCTTGAAGGGTTGAAGCTTGTAATCAAAGACAAAATTGGTTTTATGGTATTATGCACCTTATTCGATGATAAAAGTACGGCTATGAAATTTGAATTCATGTAGAAAGAGAAAGGAAGAAGAAATTTTGATTCCAAAAAAGTTTCAGGACCAACAGAAAGAAAAAAAAAATAATCAAGAGCATGAAGGATGAAATAAAAAACTAATGTAATAAAAAATTGTGATACCCTTATACCCTATATACGTACAATACATATTTTCAGCATATGTAAAATATACATATACAGTACAAAAATGTCACAGACCGGTTTACTAAATTTTTTTTAAACATTTCCAATTTAAAATTTCAACTTCTAAATATAAAAAAAATTAAATAGAATATAAATATTCTTTACTAGTTACAAGAACCCAAAATAAATAATATATATATAAAAATCTTTGGGAAAAATTCGCTAGAGTTTTATCTGTATTTTTGATATCCCAAAATTTATCAAAACACAACCTGCAAAAAGAAAATACTCCCAAATAATTTTCAACCACCACCTCAACCATACTTCTCAATTTCACCAAGTTTATCAAACATTTATACATATAGATATATATATAATTTAAAACACACTTACTCTCCCATTTCAAATACATTGACCCAAACATTCTTTATAATATACAATACGTAAAATCCAAAACATAATATATTATGCATAAAACTCAAAAATATACAATAACATAAAAATATATACATACTACCTGGTCTAGAAGAACACTCTGGCTCAGCTGGGTCTACCCTGTCACCTGCGCGATGGAAACAATCGTGCTAAGCCGAAGCCTAGTGGTACAAACTTTGATAATAACAATATAACTCAAAGCAATACCAAATGCACAATGCATAAAGATGTCACAACAATCCACTTTCTTATATTTTTCAAATATTTCATAATTCAAAACTCATAACATTATATTGCTCAATTGTATCATAATTCATAATTCACATTAAAACACAAACAAGCATGGGCCAAAAAAGGATCTAATATGTTATTCAAATTTCAGAGTTACTGCTTTGGTCTATAATGACACCATGTGTCTAGCCCCGTAGGCAATATATATATCCATGGATAATGTAACAGCCCCAGTTTCCTGAACCTCAACCCGGCTAGACCCTTAGGCCCCAGTATCTTGGTCCTCAATTCGGCTCGACTGCTACAGTTTTTTAGGCTTATGACCCAGTCTTTTCACCTCAAAAACATCATATTTATCAGCTGGCCTGGCTTACTACCTAGTCTTTTCACCATTCCAGCGCATAGCCCGTAGGCAATCATAGGCATGCCACCAAACCCAGAACTCTGAAAATTGAATAACATACTAGGTACACAATTTATTCATATTTCTCATTATTAATCTCTTTCTCATTTTTACATATTCAATCTAGGCACATTGCCTTATTTTCACATTTTTTTCTCACTTTTCTCACTTTTCACATCTTTCTCATTTTTCTCACTTTTCTCGCTTTTCTCATTTTTATCAATATCAATTCATTTCATTATTACACATATCTCATTTTTGCATTCACAACACATTACCCAATTACTTTGGGTATTTTCACATAATATGCTTATTTTACATTTTACACAATTTATCCATTATCAATGGCTTTTCACAATGCATTTAACACATATATGACATTACAAATGTCATATCACATTATTCATACACAAATCAATAAACCAAGTAGCTTAACACATTTTTCAACTAAAATGTGTTAAGTCCAAATGTTATGCAAATATAAACATTATATTCAAAGTTTGCTATTACCTCCACTAGCAACCCAAAGCAAGCTAAAAATAACCTTCAATCCAATCTTTCCAACTTGCCCTTCACCACTTGGATGAAGCAAATCAACCTCCCTTAATGCCTAAACCAAATGTGATAGCAAATAATAATTTAGTATCACATTTAATGAAATTTTCAACATTAAACCATAATTACACATCACTCCTACAAAATTTAAAAAATTTAGCCTTTCCTTACTTCAACATTAGAATTCAATTCTACTACAATTAAATTAGTGTTTTAAGTTTATTTATATTATTAAAAACATATTTTAATACATTTAAATCATTTACATTATAAAAATACACCTCTTATACACAAAATCTCAAAAATGGCATGACCTTCCGCCATTGAAGGTTTTCCATTCCAACACAATCCATTACTCATTCCAAGCTTATATTCATCACTTTTAACACTAAACAACCTACTTAAACAAATAAAATCACATAATTCAACCACTTTGAAAAATCACTTTTCCAAAACCCTAAATCTCCATTTCCATTCTCAAACTCCAACCCAACACCATCAAATCCAATATTTGACTTTAAAATACTTGTTTATGAATCAAAACAACTCATTTGGAAATAATTTGCACAATTAAAGTTCATGTTTTCAAAATCTCAAAAATCCATAACCCTAAATTCTCTCTCTTCACCATTCTTTAACCAAACTCCATCTTTTCAATCTAACCTTAGAATCATTGTTAAATATCCAAAATAACATCATACACCCCAATTCCAACAATTATAACATACTACATCAAAATCTCAAAACTCACATAATCTCATCTTCCATGGAATTTAAAGAAAAGAGATGGAAACTTACTAATTTTGGTGAAAATCACCAAAAATCCACTTGAAACTTGTTAATTCCTTCAATTATGGAGTATGGAAGAAGTAAAATCCTTGGTCTTCAAGCTCCCATGGAAGACAAGTCCTTGAAGAAGAAGAAGAAGAAGAAGAAGAAGAAGACTTTTAATATTCTTTTCCTTTCATCTTTTTTCTAACCACACATATATATATTAAAATAATTTAATATTTAATTATTTAATTATTTTTTTAATAAATTAAAAGTCCTAATTTCCCTCTTCCATTTAAAAATAATTTGTTTTTAAATTATTTTATTAATTTTAAATTTATAAGATTTAATTACCAAAATACCCTTTTCTTTTAAAAAGTATTGACTTTTATATATGGTATGTATATTTTGCATATATATCACATATATATTCCACTTTTTCATTTAAAATCCCTTCATTTTTTATTTAAAACCATTAATTTAATTTATCCTTTTAAATTATAATTTATTTTATCCAATTTTTCTAAAAATTAGAAATTTTTAAAAATTTTAGGATGTTACAATTCTCTCTCCCTAAAATAAATTTCGTCCTCGAAATTACTTGTCCTCAAGTCTGAAACAAATGGGAAAACTGACTCTGCATTGCTTGCTCACTTTCCCAGGTCACCTCCTCAGTGGCATGATTCCTCCAAAGGACTTTCACAAGTGGCACCCTCTTATTCCTCGATTCTTTAACCTCTCGTGCCAAAATCGCCACTAGTTCTTCCTCGTAAATTAGATCTGGACTCACCTCAATGGACTCCACTGACAAGATATGAGATGAGTCAGACCTGTATTTCAAAGCATCAAGATATGAAAAACATTATGTATTCAATCCAATTCAGGCGGCAAAGCTAGTCTATAAGCTACTGTACCAACTCTCTCCAACACCTCATATGGTCTTATGAAACGAGGACTCAATTTTCCTTTGTGGCCAAATCTCAAAATCTTCTTCCATGGAGACACCTTCAGAAACACTTTATCTCCCACACTAAACTCTATGTCTCTTCTCTTTAAATCTGAATAAGATTTCTATTGGTCTGAAGCTGCTTTCAAATGACCCTGAATCACCTTCACTTTTTCCTCTGTTTCCTTAATCAAATCGGGACCAACAGTTTACCTTCTCCAACTTCATCCCAACACAAAGGTGTCTTACATCTCCTGCCATATAAAGCCTCATAAGGAGTCATCCCAATACTCAACTGATGACTGTTGTTATAAGCAAACTCAATTAATGGCAAAAATCTATCCCAATTCCTGGTAAAATCATTGATACAACTCCTCAACATATCCTCCAGAATCTGTATCACTCTCTCTGACTGTCCATCTGTCTGAGGATGAAAAACAGTACTAAAATGCAATCGAGAACCCAAAGAATCATGCAAACTCTTCCAAAACCTTAAAGGAAACCAGGGATCTCGATTTGACACCAAAGAAATTGAGACTCCATGCAACCTGGCTATCTCGTTGATATACAGCTCAGCCAACCTCTCAAGAGAAAAATCCATCCGAACTGGAAGAAAATGAGCTGTCTTCATCATCCGATCAACTATCACCCAGATTGTATCATGCTTCTTTTGGGTCAAAGGCAGTCCAGCCACAAAATCCATTGTCACTCGCTCCCGTTTCCACTCTGGCATTGATAAAGGTTGGAGCAACCCTGAAGGAACTTGGTGCTCAGCCTTCACTTTCTAGCAAGTGAGACATCTGGATACAAACTCTGCTATATCCCTCTCATACCTGACCACCAATAATGCCACTTCAAGTCCTGAAACATCTTGGTATTCCCAGGGTGCATAGCAAAAAGTGACTGATGTGCTTCCTCTAATATCATTCTTTTCAATTCTGTATCATCAGGAATACACAATCTATCTTTGTACCATAGACAGCCATCATCCCTCAGATAAAAGTCTCGACTCTCCTCCTTCTGACAAACCAATACAATTTTCTGAATTCTCTCATCTACCAACTGAGCCTCCCTAATATGATCCAACAAGATTGGCCTCAATTGCAACTGAGCCATCAAAGCACCATCATCAGAAGATTCAAATCTAGTGTGCAATGCTCTCAACTCAATAAGCAACGAGAGCGAATAAGCAGTCAAACCTGCCAAAGACTTTCAACTCAAGGCATCAGCAATAACATTTTCCTTACTAGGATGTAATCAATCAAACAATCATAGTCTTTAATCAACTTAACCACCATCTCTGCTAAAGATTTAGGTCTCTCGAACACCCAGGTATTTCAAACTCTTGTGATCCGTATAAATGAAACACTTTTCCCCATACAAATAATTCCACCAAATCTTTAAGGAAAAAACTATTGCTGCTAATTCCAAATCATGCGTCAGATAATTCAGCTCATGCAGTTTCAACTGTCGAGAGGCATAAGCAATGACTCTACCCTTTTGCATTAGAACACAACCTAAACCACTGTGTGAAGCATCATTGTATATCACATATGGTTTACCTTCCACAGGCAGGGTAAGGACAAGAGCCTGAGTCAACATCTCCCTCAGCTGCTCAAAAATCGCCTGACACCGATCTATCCACACAAATTTAACTCCTTTTCGAAGTAATCTGGTGAGTGGTGTAGCTATTATAGAAAAACCCTTCACAAATAGACGATAATAGCCTGGCAATCCTAGAAAATATCTAACCTCTGCCACAGTCTTCGGTGGACTCCAATTCAAGATAACCTCAACTTTACTCGGATCAGCTCTAATACCATCTGCTGAAACCACATGATCAAGAAAAGCTACCTGATCGAGCCAGAACTCACACTTAGATAGCTTAACATACAACTGCTTCTCCCTCAGAGTCTGCAATACGATTCGTAAATGTCTATCATGATTCTCCTCATTACTCGAATACACCAAGATGTCATCAATGAAGACCACCACAAACTGATCCAAAAAATGGTATGAATACCCTATTCATCAAATCCATAAAAGCTATCGGTGCATTTGTCAATCCAAAGGGCATCACCAGAAACTCATAATGCCCATACCTCGTGCGAAAAGCTGTCTTGGGTACATTCACATCTCTGACTCTCAACTGATGGTACCCTGATCTCAGATCAATACTGCTGCTCCCTTCAACTGATCAAAGAGATCATCTATCCGAGGCAAAGGATACTTGTTCTTGATGGTCACCTTATTCAACTGCCTATAATCAATACACAATCTCATGGTGCCATCCTTCTTCTTCACAAACAACACAGATACTCCCCACGGAGACACACCGGGGTAGATAAACCCTTTATCCAATAACTCCTGCAACTGCACCTTCAACTCTCTTAACTCAGCAGGTGCCATCCGATAAGGGGTGATAGAGATAGGAGTGGCACCAGGCAACAAATCGATACCAAACTCCACTTCTCTCTCAGGAGATACCCCTGGCAACTCATTAGGGAAAGCATCTGAAAACTCGACAACTATGGGTATACTTTCAAGTAGGGATCCCACTACTCTAGTATCTACAACATGAGCAAGATAAGCCTCACAGCCCTTCTGAATCATCCTCCCAGTTGAAACAGCTGAAACAAACATGGATGAAAGATACCTTTGCTCATCAGATACCATCACATCCCTACCATCATGTGTTCTCAAAGTAACACATTTCTTCTGACAGTCTACCACAGCCCCATGCTTGGATAAACAATCCATGCCCAAAATCAGATCATATTCCCTGAAAGACATCTCAATCAGGTCACCGAGAAACTCCTCATCCTGAACAACAACTGGACTATCTCGGTGCACCCTGCTCACCACAACACTATGCCCTAAAGGATTTGTCACCAAAACATCAAATCCTAAGGACTCAGAATGCAATTCAGTCATAGGTAAAATAGATGCACTTATGTATGAATGCACAGATCCATGATCTAATAGAGCAAGGACTGAAATACCAAATAAAGAAAATGTACCCGCAATGACGGATGAAGCATCCGGCTGCCTCTGCATCACATAAACCCTCTGAGATGGCCCAGCCTCATCTGGCCTACTGCCTCCGGATGTAGAGCCTCCTCTCTAACTAAACCCAGGCTGACCACCTCTACTAAAACCTCTGCTACCACAATCCCCTCTAACACTGGGTTGAGAAGTTGCAGTATCTGCCTGCCTAACCTCTGGTGGCTTGGGACAATCTCTGATAAAATGGTCTGATGACCCACATCTAAAACACACTCCCGAAGCACCTCTCCACCAACAGACACCCCCATGTACTCTACTACAATAAACACAAGTAGGTGGAGTAGGTCTTTGAGCCACTGGAGTCGGAGCACTAGCCACTAAAACTGCAGGTCTCTGCCTCTATCTCTGCTGCTGTATTGACCTGCCAAACTGTCCCTGACTCCTACTAAACCTATGAAAATGTCTCCCTGAGCCTCTCTTCACTGATGAAGACCTTCCTCACTCTAGGGTCTCCTAACTCTGGTCTCCTCAACCCTGGTAGCTGCTGCAAGACTCTACGCCCTCTCAACACTCCTGGCAGCTGCAACTAATCGGGAGAAATTTTGATACCGAGAGCCTGCGATGATGCACATGATAGAGGGTCTCAGTCCCTCCTCAAACCTCCTACACCTGTCCAACTCGTCAGAAATAATCCCACCAGCATAGTGACTCAACTGGATAAACTCGATCTCATACTCGGTCACTGTCCTGGTATCCTGTCTCAGACTCAGGAACTCCATCTTCTTTGCATCTTTATACTCTCATAGAGTATACTTATGCTCAAATTTCCACAGGAAATCATCATAGGTCAGGACTGGTGGATCATACAGAGCATATGGAACCGTCTTTCACCAATCATATGCATCTCTCTGCAGAAGAGATCTGGCATAATCAAACTTCTTTTCTGGACTAACCTGTAACTAAATAAATATCCTCTAAACCCGTTCTAGCCACTGCTCTGCTACAGCAGGGTCTGTAGTACCAACAAAGTCCTCATCTCTATACTTTCTTAGTTTATCATACTGCCTCACCGGCAACTGCTGCTGCGGCTGTGGCGGCTGCGGAACTGGAGCCTGCCTCAACAACTCTACAATATGGCATACCCAGCCAGGCGGAACCTCATCAGCTGCTGGTCTCACAGGTACAAAAACAGATGCCTCACCAGCAGATACAACTCTAGCTCCATCTCTACCCTTATCTGGAGCCACACTCTTTACACTACCCTCAGCAGCCTGATGCGGCCGAGACGCTATAACTACCTATATCTACAAACAAAGTAGAAAATACTATATCAGATATCAAAAACTGCCAGTGCCAATGCATGTATTATAATTAAAAACTATTTTTCAAATCCCCCATTTTCTCTCTCTCTATCATCCCACCTAGGTCAAGAACCTCAAACCTAGGCTTTGATACCAAAACAAATGTAACACCCTTATACCCTATATACGTACAATACATATTTTCAGCACATGTAAAATACACATATACGGTACAAAAATGTCACAGACCGGTTTACTAAATTTTTTTTAAACATTTCCAATTTTAAATTTCAAATTCTAAATATATAAAAAATTAAATAGACTATAAATATTCTTTACTTGTTATAAGAACCCAAAATAAATAATATATATAAAAATCTCTAGAAAAAATTCGCTAGAGTTTTGTCTGTATTTTGGATATCCCAAAATTTATCAAAACATAACCTGCAAAAAGAAAACACTCCCAAATAATTTCCAACCACCATCTCAACCATACTTCTCAATTTCACCATGTTTCTCAAACATTTATACATATAGATATATATACTTTAAAACACACTTATTCTCCCATTTCAAATACATTGACCCAAATATTCTTCATAATATACAATATGTAAAATCCAAAACATAATATATTATACATAAAACTCAAAAATGTACAATAACATAAAAATATATACATGCTGCTGGTAGTGTTTTTGATCTCGATAGCAACTCAACAAGCTCAACTACAAGTCTAGACCCGACGTGGTCTAGAAGAACTCTCTGGCTCAGCTGGGTCTACCCTGTCACCTGCGCGATGGAAACAATTGCGCTAAGCCGAAGCCTAGTGGTACAAACTTTGATAATAACAATATAACTCAATGCAATACCAAATGCTCAATGCATAAAGATGTCGCATCAATCCACTTTCTTATATTTTTCAAATATTTCATAATTCACAACTCATAACATTATATTACTCAATTGTATCATAATTCATATTTCACATTAAAACATAGAGAAGCATGGGCCCAAAAAGGATCTAATATGCTATTCAAATTTCAGAGTTACTCCCTTGGTCTATAATGACACCATGTGTCTAGCCCCGTAGGCAATATATATATATATCCATGGATAATGTAACAACCCCAATCTCTTGAACCTCAACCCGGCTAGACCCTTAGGCCCTAGTATCTTAGTCCTCAACCCGGCTAGACTGCTACAGTTTTTGAGGCTTACGATCCAGTCTTTTCAACCCAAAAATATCATATTTATCAACTGGCCTAGCTTACGGCCCAGTCCTTTCACCATTCCAATGTATAGCCCATAGGCAATCATAGGCATGTCACCAAACCTAGAACTCTGAAAATTGAATAACATACTAGGTACACAATTTATTCATATTTCTCATTATTAATCTCTTTCTCATTTTTACATATTCAATCTAGGCACATTGCCTTATTTTCACATTTTTTTTTCTCACTTTTCTCATTTTTCACATCTTTCTCATTTTTCTCACTTTTCTCTCTTTTCTCATTTTTATCAATATCAATTCATTTCATTATTACACATATCTCATTTTTGCATTCACAACACATTACCCAATTACTTTGAGTATTTTCACAAGATATGCATATTTTACATTTTACACAATTTAGCCATTATCAATGGCTTTTCACAATGCATTTAATACATATATGACATTACAAATGTCATATCACATTATTCATACACAATCAATAAACCAAGTAGCTTAACACATTTTCCAACCAAAATGTGTTAAGTCCAAATGTTATGCAAATATAAACATTATATTCAAAGTTTGTACATACCTCCACTAGCAACCCAAAGAAAGCTAAAAATAACCTTCAATCCAATCTTTTCAACTTGCCCTTCACCACTTGGATGAAGCAAATCAACCTCCCTCAATCCCTAAACCAAATGTGATAGCAAATAATCATTTAGTATCACATTTAATGGCATTTTCAACATTAAACCATAATTACACATCACTCCTACAAATTTCTAAAAATTTAGCCTTTCCTTACTTCAACATTAGAATTCCATTCTACTATAATTAAATTAGTGTTTTAAGTTTATTTATATTATTAAAACATATTTTAATGCATTTAAATCATTTACATTATAAAAATACACTCTTATACACAAAATCTCAAAAATGGCATGACCTTCCCCCATTGAAGGTTTTCCATTCCAACACAATCCATTACTCATTCCAAGCTTATATTAATCACTTTTAACACTAAACAACATGCTTAAAAAAAATAAAATCACACAATTCAACCACTTTGGAAAATCACTTTTCCAAAACCCTAAATCTCCACTTCCATTCTCAAAGTCCAACCCAACACCACCAAATGCAATATTTGACTTTAAAATACTTATTTATGAATCAAAACAACTCATTTGGAAACAATTTTCACAATTAAAGTTCATGTTTTCAAAACCCCAAAAATGCATAACCTTAAATTCTCTCTCTTCACCATTCTTTAACCAAACTCCATCATCTCTTCAATCTAACCTTAGAATCATTGTTAAATACCCAAAATAACATCATACACACCAATTCCAACAATTATAACATACTACATCAAAATCTCAAAACTCACATAATCTCATCTTCCATGGAATTCAAAGAAAAGAGATGGAAACTTACTAATTTTGGTGGAAATCACCAAAAATCCACTTCAAACTTGTTATTTCCTTCAATTTATGGAGTATGGAAGAAGAAAAATCCTTGGTCTTCAAGCTCCCATGGAAGACACGTCCTTGAAGAAGAAGAAGAAGAAGAAGAAGAAGAAGACTTTTAATATTTTTTTCCTTTGATCTTTTTTTTAACTACATATATATATATATATATATTAAAATAATTTAATTTTCAATTATTTAATTATTTTTTAATAAATTAAAAGTCCTAATTTCCCTCTTCCATTCAAAAATAATTTGTTTTTGAATTATTTTATTAATTTTGAATTTATAAGATTTAATTACCAAAATACCCTTTTCTTTTAAAAAGTGTTGACTTTTTATATATGTTATGTATATTTTGCATATATATATCACATATATATTCCACTTTTTCATTTAAAATTCCTTCATTTTTCATTTAAAACCATTAATTTAATTTATCCTTTTAAATTATAATTTATTTTATCCAATTTTTCTAAAAATTAGAAATTTTCAAAAATTTTAGGATGTTACCAAAATAGTCACAATGGCTTTAACAAAGAGCAACTACAAGATAATAATGCAATAAAAAAGAGGCCAATAAAGAAGAAAGTGCAAGAGAATAACAATCACTATGCCAGACCTACCATTAGAAAGTGCTTTAAATGTAATCAACAAGGTCATAGCTTTAGTGATTGCCCTTCAAGGAAGACAATGAATATGGCTACAAGGGAAGAAGAGGAAGAACCCAATGTGTGTTGTGAGCTGAAGAAAATAAGGAAGAATATGATGAGTTTGGTAGGGGTCAAAATTACATTATGAGATGGGGTGACCTTCCAGCGATTGATGTGACACTTGACCCGGTGTTGAGATGAATTAAATTGGTATTGAGTAAAAATTGTTTGGGCCCAACGTGTGTGAGAGTGTGTATATGAGTATATGTGTATGAGTGGTTTATGAAACCATGGGTATCTTTGAGAGTATATGTGATGAATTGTGTGGTGGTCTTTATGTGTTGATAAGTAACTTTTATTTAATTGTTTATGGTTTTTAATATATGTAACAATAAGCAAATTGCTTAGCGCAGTTAGATATACCGCGCATGTGGTATGACTGCAAAGTAGAGTGGTCCGGTATGAGCTAAGCTTGTAATGTTTGTTTTACTAGAGGATTAGCAGTGCCAGGAGTGCATTCATGTATAGTTCTACAACAAAAAACCATAGTTTTGTATATCTTAAACATATTATGTGTATACTAAATAAATTTTAGAAAAAAATTTATATATATTGTACATTATGGGTGTTTCTTTTAAACATTTAGGTATTTTATTGAATAATGAGGAAAAGTGAGAAATACTTGTTTTGGAAATAAATTCTTGTTACAGGTTGTGTGTTCATTGAATTTGGGAATATTGAAATTTCAGACAAAACTTTGGCAAAATGTTTCCCAGAGAATTTCCCTTATAAATTTATAATCTATTTTTAATACTTAAATGAAGGTTTTAAATATAACTAGTGTAGTAATTTTGTATCTTAAATAGATATTATATGTATACGGGAGTATATGTATGGAAAGTATTTAGGATATAAGGGTGTTAAATGTATTTTGGTTTCAGAGCCTAGGTTTGAGATTCTCGACCTAGGTGGGTTTTGAAATAAAGGAAGGGGAAATTTTAAGATGTAAATTGAGTTTTAATACATACATGTGCATTGGCACCTAAGTTGGTCACTAATGTGGTAATATGTATTTGTTATTCTAGATATAGGGTGAGATGGAATCTAAAGGATGCAGATCAGAGGATAGTGTAGGAAGTATGGCTCTAGGTGAGGATGGAGCTAGAGGTAGAGTTGATGCTGGAGAGGCTTTGGGGGTAGCTAGACTTGAGGTGCAGGGTCCTCCAGCATGGGTTCAGGAGATGGTGGAGTTGCTATGTCCTGCCTCAGAGCCACAGTAGCACTAGGGAGTATAATAAGTTGAGGAAATATGGGGCTATAGATTTCTTTTGTACTGTAGACCCAGCTGAGGCAGAGCAGTGGCTAGATAGGGTGAAGAGAGTGTTTGTCCAGTTACAGGCTACTGCGAAAGAGAAATTTGATTATGCTCTTTCCCTTCTATAGAGAGATGCACGTGATTGGTGGAAGACAGTTCCGCAATGGTTGGTTGATCCACCAGTGCTCTCATATGATGATTTTCTTAAGGAATTTGGAGAAAAGTACACATCTAGGGATTATAAGGATAAGAAGAAGATAGAATTTCTTGATTTAAAACAGGGAGAGAAGAGTGTAACAGAATATGAGAAGGAATTTTTGAGACTCAGTAATTATGTAGGAGGGATTATAACTGATAAGGTGGATAGATGTAGGAGATTTGAAAAGGGATTAAAGCCATCTATTATGTGTAAGGTGGTTGCAGTACAGTATGAGGATTTCTATAAGTTAGTGTCAGTTGTACATAGTGTGGAGAAGGCCCAGGGGCTTATAGCTATAGTTAGGGTAGAGGAGAGTAGAGACAGAAGACTTCAGGTTGAGGTAAGGACATCATCTCACAAGAGAGGATGAGAGGATTCTTTGCATAGTATAGGAGAGAATCAGGAGCATATGGGTAGATGGAGGTAGGGGCCTAGGTCTGCAGCATCAGTAGTTAGTACCCCTACCTCTTTATTTTAGAGATCTATTCCACCCACTTGTATTAAGTGTGGTAGGATGCACATGGGTATCTGTTGGGGACCTAGCTCAAGAGGTTGTTTTAGGTGTGGATCTAGGGATCATTATATGAGGGATTGCCAGAGCCACCTGGAAATATGCAGTCGGGGTTTTAGTGAAATTAAATAAGTATTGGATGATTAATTAAAGTGTTAGTAATGGTATATGTGAGCATGTGCTTAATGTATACATAAGAAATATATATAATATATTCAAAGTATACACCTAACATATACTTATTGTATATGTTAAATACATATTATACACCTAATATATATAAGATATACACTTATTGTACACATAGTATACATATAAAGTATACATTGTCTATATATTAGTTATTTAAAGTATATGTAAAATATAAATAACATACACATATACCAAAAATATATAAGACATATAAATATACATAGAATATACAATACATAATGATGATGATTGTGAGCGAGAATTTTTGCCCCCACTCCCATACAGAATGGTTGTGAGCAAGAATTTTTGCCCCCACTCCCATACATAATAGTTCTTGCAACTTCGATACTGTTAAGCTCAAGGCCTTAGAGAAAACGAACCTAAACTCGGAGAAAATGGAGTTGCCATCCAGACAGGCTGAAAAAATAGAAAGGGGTGGATGACTCGATTCCTAAGGAATTCCCAACCTCCTATTGGGTTTGAAAAGTTGGGTACATATTAGAAATGTGAGAATGACCCAACACCCCCATAACACCCGGTTTATACGAACCGGCCTTCTTTTCAGGTCTTAATATTATTAAATTCTTAACATATTAAAATATTACTCATAGTGCATATATATTAAAGTAAATAAATACTCATTGTATTAAAATCAAAGATGGTCCAAACAAAATAATAAATGGACACCCATACAATATGGAAACATGCTCTTACAATGTCCAATATTTAAAATTAAATAAAATAGGACACCCACCGCTTGGTGAAAACATGCTATTTATATTAATCAAAAACTCAACATAAATTACATTGAACTTAATTAATGAGGTATCCACAAAGTGAAAACATACCTCTTACATTCTTGAATATTAAAATAGTCAATTCAATATAATTCAATCATTGTTAATAAATAATTAATTGAAATCACATGATTAATCATCAACAAATAATCTAAATAAATTATTCATCCATCATAAAATAAAATAATTAAGATCAACATATAAAGATACACACTAAGATTAAAATAAATAAAGTTGAGTTAAATTTGCAATTAGATGCCAAATATATAAACTAGGGTTTAAACCTAAAGAATGGAAGTTTTGGATTTAGGGTTTAGGGAATTAGGGTTTAGAAGTTGAGTTTTTGGATGTTGAAGTTTTAGGGTTTTGGATTATGATTTTTACAACTTTGAGATTATGAAATCAAGGTTTAGGATTTTATAGATTAGGGTTTTTTATTAAGGCTTTAAAATATTAAAACTAGATTATGACATATAAGCTAGGGTTAAACCTAATAAATTAGGATTTTTGGTAACAAAATATGCAAAATTATAAGATTAGGGGTTTAAGGTTTTGATGTAAAAATTAGGATTTGAATCTTGATTCTAAAAATCTAATATGTAAACATGAAAAATCAGATTTGATCTAATGGATATATAGTTTTGAATTAAAATTGCTTGGTTATACTATATAGTAGAACTTAATGCAACCGTAAATATGCTACTATACAAGACTAAAGGTTAATATTAGAGTCTAAAACACAATTGTTTAATATCATTCAAAAAAATAAAGTAGCTACTATAAATCTTAAACAAATAAAATCATAAACATGGTTACTGTAAGTATTGGACGAATGAAATCATAAAAAAATTAAACCTTCGTTGTTGGTTCCAACAATATCAATATGTTGAGTCAAACCCTTGCTGCTGGTGACCAACTTTAATCTTGGAAAAACAAAGCAATCTGGAGACGATGGATACAGCCTCCTTTGGTTGCTGTCTGGTTACTGCCTTCTTCTCTCTTGCTCAATTCCTTTCTCTTTTATTATCCTCATAGGGTTTGTTGCTGCCTCGTTTTTATAATTTCTTTATGCCAAGTTTCACTCTTCTGGCCACTGGATCCTTATTCAAAATTACCATCCCCCTTTAATTCATTAAACCTTCCTATTTTAAGAAATTAAGCTAGGTCAAAATTAGTTAAACTAAACTTAATCTATATTTGCCAATTCATAAAATTGTGTCCATATCAAATTAATATTAAATTAATTCGATATGGACAAGAATTAGGAGTCCTAATTTGATATGGAATGGTTCATATCGAATTAAATATAGTTTAATTCTATATGGACCCAATTCCATATCGAATTGGAAGAACAATTCTATATGGAATGGCCCATATCAAATTGGTAGCCAACCAATTCGATATGGACATGTCCCATATCAATTTAAACCAGAACCAAACCCCTCTAACTTTGAATCAAACCATTTTAGGGCATTCAAAGTTGAACCAGCTTATTTTAGGCCTTATAAAATTGAACCAATCTAATTAAAGGCTTTAAAATAGGTTTAAGCCATTATGAATAGACCAAACTTGACTAGGCCTTCTTTAATTAGGATTAAACTAGCTCAGGCCAAAATCAAGGATATACAGTTGGCCCCTACTTAAACGATCTTGAATTTTTTCAGAAAGTGAAAAGTAATATGACTTTGAGCTGATTTTGGATGAGGGTGGGTTCAGGACCCATGAATTGAATTTGAATTCTTGACCCGAGATTAGGTCTAGGTTCTCGACCTAAGCTAGATTTGGGTTCTCGACCCTATATAGGATTTGAGTTCTCGACCTTAAACTGAATTTGGGTTCTTGACTAGAGATTGAATTTGGATTCTCAATCCGATACTGGATTTTTGAATTCTCAACCCTAGATTGGATTTGGGTTCTCGACCAGAGATTGAATTTGAGTTCTCAACCCTATACTGGATTTGTTAGGTTCTATACCCGAGACTGGATTGGTTAGGTTCTGGATCCAAGAATGGATTGGTTGGATTCTAGACTCGAGGTTGGTTTTGATTTGGGTACTCAACCCGATACTGGATTTTAGGTTCTTGACCCAAGATTGGATTTAATTTGAGTACTCGACCAGATACTGGATTTTGGGTTCTCAACCCAAGATTGGATTTGAGCTCTTCTAGCTTGACCGTCCCTTTGTCATTTGAGAATTTTGGCTTTCTTCTGGCCAATTAGTTCCATTCTTCAATGGATAATAGGTCTTCACCTTTTAAAAATTGATCTTTATCCTTTGGAGATTGGGTCTTTATCCTTCAGAAATGGATCTTTAGCCTTTGGCGATTGGGTCTTTACTCTTCAAAAATAAATCTTTATCCTTTGGAAATCGAGTCTTTACCCTTCAAAAATGGATCTTTATCCTTTGGAGATTGGGTCTTTACCCTTCAAAAATGGATCTTTATCCTTTGGAGATCGGGTCTTTACCCTTTAAAAATGGATCTTTATCCTTTGGAGATTGGGTCTTTACCCTTCAAAAATGGATCTTCATCCTTGGACATTTGTCCTATATTAGCTTCAGCTCTTCTAGCTGGATTGATCTTTTGTCTTTTGTATCTTTATTCTTTTGGGGTTCTTATGTTCTTTTTGTTCTTCTTTTGCAAAAAATTCAACTATTTTTTAGTTGGCACTTATATCTTCTCTTTGCCCCCGCATGGTAAAATATTAAAAATGGGTCTAAAAATATTTTGTACACGTACAAACTCAAAAATTGAAAGGAGAAACTTTGCCCCCCTGTGTAGGCTCAAATCAATGATTTCTTTTTTCACATAGGCTCTGATTGATGTTTGTATTTTGTCTAGTTCCTTGCATAAGCATGCATCTCCATTTTTGTAAAGTGATTGGATCTTTCTCAAGCAATGGGCCTTCCATACCCCCTGATTCCATATCTACTTCATAGAGTATCTATTGTTCACTTTGACAAAGAATAGACAATGCAAGACAAAAAATACAGTGTGATGTGCTTATGTATGCATGATATGCATGTATAATACTTACAGTGGTTCCATTGACTCACAGATTGATCAACTAAAGTGCTCCCATGGATTCCTTCCAGATGCTCATTCAGATCTTGCATTGGAATGGTAGAAAAATTCACATTTATTGCTTTTATCTTCAAGATGTTGAAAACATGAGTGGTGGGACCCAGGCAGCATAGTCATATATATATATTAATTTCAAACTATGATTTAGCACGTCAATTGGTAGCTTCTTCATAACCTTGACAATAATCACTTACTTTGCCCAATGTGTCCTTCGAGGTTCATCAATATTGTTTACTTCCCTTAACTTGAAAGCATTGTATGACAAAAATATTTTTTTTTATTTTAAAATTCATATTTTGGCTTTGTCCAATCAGTGTCATTATACCTCAGGACTCGATTTTCCAAATTAACATATCTATAACATGACAACTCTAGTTACCATACTAAACTCGGGAATTATTTCCATTTAAACAAGAACCGTTGCACTTCATATAGGCACATGCACAATACTTGGCTAAAGATCTCATTGAGTTAAATATTGTCTATCTCACATACATGTTTATTCAAACAATCTCCACTAATAGACTCTACCTACCAAGAGATTTCAACAGGTCTTTAATAGGCTTGAAATGGGGTCTATAAAGAATTCAGGTTAAATGAAGACTATTTTTTAAATTGGAGCTGATATGACACTGCTGACAAACCTTCACACTACAATCTTCTTGTTGGAACCATTTTTACCTTCTAGCATTACTTTTATCTTTTGACTTCATGAAAATACAAAACTTGAACATCCTTCCTTCTTCTTTGTAGAAATTTGGATCTTGATTAGGACAGTTTTTGCCTTTGCAAAAAACTTGAGACCCTCATTCTTTTCTTTTTCTCTCTCTCTTTTTTCTTTTGGCATTTCATCATTTTTTTCTTTTCCTCTGAAGGGCTGGCAAGTGCAAGACTTTTAAGAACTAGATGGAATTTCTTCTATCTCTCTGATTTTGGTTGAATCTTTAGTTGGGTTGGATTAATTCAAGTCATATTGCCCTCGTAAACTAAGTGGAAGTCTTCTGCTGCTTTAGGTAAAAGAAACTTGGTTGGCCTTCTGAACCGCCTTTTTGGGTTTTATTTTCTTTTTTCTTTTATTTTCTTCTTTTATTTTCTTTTTTTCTCCTTTATTTTCTTTTTTCTTTTATTTTTTTAGTTTTTTGCTCTAAAAGAGTTATCTTGTTTATACCAACTTATGTTTTTGATCATGGATGAGTGGAGTGGCATAAATATGCTTTAGTCCTAACTTTGTCTCAATAAGTCTCTGATATTATATCTAATTCAGGTGTCCTTCAACTATAATTATAGTCTTGATCATATATCCTTCTCTGTGATCCTCTTACCCCTTGGTAATTCAGTAATCATCAGATTTGTCGTAGGAGTCATAATAGCATAGGGTAGGTTATCAGGCTTACAAGCCAATAAAGAGCAAGCTAAAATCTCATGAAGGCTCAAAGGGATAACTAGGGATTGATATTAATTGGGTGGATTCTAGTTATTGGCTTACCAAACAATGCCTAGATCATCTCTCTCTTAAATAAACAAAGCTTAATTTCACCTTGAAAGTTGATCAAAGCATGTTCTAAGATGGACTAGGACCTAGACAAAGGTCATTATGCAGGAGCCCTCTCTAAGTAAGCACACATAACTCAATGCTATAGAACAATTCCCTCACCTAGTAAAGTTATTCGAATTATAATGCTTAGATATACTAATTTATGATTATCAAGCTAGACTCGTCATTGGTTGAGTACAAAAATGAACAAATAAAATTATAAACAAAAATTTGATGAAAGTAATTTATTCAAACAATCTTTAAAAGACATAATTGTTCCAAATAAGCACTAAAGAAAGCAAAATAAAAGAGCAACATTCAAGCCAAGGGAAGTTCATTGAGTTAAGCTTCTTCTCTCTTCACATCTTCAATACTCTCATCTTAAAAAGAGGATAAGACAAAATCTTTCTCCAATCGTCTTCCTACCATGAAAGTTGTTGGTGAAGGTACTCTTCTAGATTTAGGCAAAGGATTGCTCTTGGTATTGGGCTTATCAGGCCTAGGTAACTTTCTATTGTCAATCAAATCTTAGATCTCAAGCCTTAATCGAGCACATTTATATGTCTCATGCCCTTGCATTTGATGGAATTGACAGAAGACCTTGGCATCAAAGTTTGATGGTAGAGGATTGTGTAGCATTAGAGGAGCCAACGATTATAATAACCCCTTTTTCTATAACTTGTTGAAAACCCAAGACAGAGGTTTTTCCAATTCTGAAAATTATCTTTTATTTCCTTGACCAGTTGCATTAATATTGACTTTCTTATATGTACTTTGATTGCCAGACGGATAATTTCATTTTGCAAAAAAATGGTTCTTCTATCTTTTCCACTCTTCTATTTGTAAGCTAGCTTAAAAAAGATCTTTGAAATCTCTGATAAGAGTGTGAGATGTTCATTCACGGAGATTAGGTAGCACCCCTCTCACAATCATCCTAATCTGGTCAAACCCATCTGGCCTCTTTTTTAGAAGTGTAGCCTTATTTCTCCATCTCTTAACATAATCGACAAAACTTTCATTTTTTTTTTGCTTGATAGTCTCCACCTCCATCAAAGTCACTTCCAATTTAGCATTGTACCCATACTGCTGGATGAAGACTTTATACAACATATTCCAATATTTTTGGGTACTTTTCTCTAAGGAGTTGAACCATTTTTAAACAATAGGATCCAATGAGAGCATGAAATATCTTAGAGTTTGAGCCTTAGTAGCTCTAGCATACTGCATAGCAGTGATGTACTGCTTAACATGGAGATGAGGATTCCTAGTTCCATCGAATTTGGCAAAGGAAGGCATCTTGAATTTGTATGGGACTTCTTCATCTTGTTCAAACAGCTTGTCCACCTCCGACATCTCTTCAGTTTGTAGCTTCTTTTCAAACTTCTTTTCCAAATCAGGAATCAGCTTCTCAACATCTGAAGTTTCAGTCTTTTCTACGGCTAATCTTTCCACAATCTTTGGCTCTTTCTTCTTATCTAGAGGATCTTGAAAGTATTAAGCCCAGTCATCATCATCATCAATGACTACCTTGTCATCATCAAAGGCTACTTCACCAACCTTAGCCTTTCCTTTGTTCTTCTGCTTCTTAGTACTAGCAGAAACCTCAGCAGTGTTCCCCAAAAGTGCAGACAGTTGGCTCTTCATAGTCTAAGCCAGGGCCTGCTTTAGTTTTTCCATCTTGGCATTGAGGGCGTCGTCCACCATCCTTTGAATCTATTCAGGCTTCATTACTTTTGGTGAGAAGCTAACTGAGTTGCTACTGGATTCTATATCACTGGCGTAGGTTGGGTTGTCGTAAGCTCTTGAACTACTGTACTCTTGGTCTGTGACCCAGAAAGGATCAATGACATGTAGTGTAATGCATGTATGCAGAAATAACAAGCAAACAAAGATAATCAAGACGTTCCTTCCAACCTTATAACTTTCACACACGAATGGTGAGTCTCTTTTTCTAGGTATATGGTCAACAAAATACCAACATGGAATATCTCATTTTCGCAAAAATTTCCTCGAACGATTTTAACCAATAGTTATATTTTTCAAACTTAGAAGTCAGTCCATGATAATTCCCATTAATTAGACTTTAATCCATCAAAGCTCAAATAATATAGCTTTTATGCTATATTAGATTAAAACTAAATTAAGAAGTTTATCCTAAATAGATTTCCCATTTGAAAAAATACCTAATAATTCATGCCAAAAATAAGCTCATTATTAATAATTCTTAGTATAAACTAGGCTCACAATTGATTTTTGGTATTCCATAATTGACCTAAATAATTTGTAAGCTCTTTTTAAGAAAATGTTTGTAATTTTTGAAGTGAAAAATAATTTTGTTTCAAAGCCTTTGGGCTTTTAAGTTTGGGTCATAAGGTGAAAAAAGATTTTTTGACCCATCTTGAAAAGTTTTATGTCCAAAGACCATCTTGAAGATTTTGAAATTTTGAAATTTGGTCTTTTGGATTTAAAAGAAAAAATTATTTTGAGCTTACAATATGATTAGGTCATATTAGAAAAAAGAACAAACCAAATAAGCCATGGTTCAAACCAAGAAATATTAATCATAGTAAAACAACAAACATTTAAGGTAAAAATCTAAGGAAAGTAGCTAGGCCAATTGCATGAGCTTTAGTCTTTGGGTTGAAAAGTTTAGGCTCCCAAAGCAAGTATATACCAAAAGGTACAAGGCTATGAGTGGTTATGCCATGCTTGATCTCCATACCTTGAGTAAAGTATGGTATTTCTCACATAACACAATACGGGTTATACGGGCGTCCTAACACACGCACATAATGTAATCTAAATGATGCAATGGATAATAAGAAAGAATAAAATAATATAAAGACCAACAAAATCAACTTCTCTTATTTCCAGTGGAGTCGCCACTGTGAGCGGAAATTTTCACCCTCACTACCATGTGGAATGATTCTTGTACTTCAGTACTGTTAGGCTCAGGGCCTTAGAGAACACAGGCCTAAACCAGGAGAAAATGGAGTTGCCACCCTAACGGGCCTAGAAAATAGAAAGGGTGGATGACTCGATTCTTAAGGAATCCCCAACCCTCTATTGGGTTTGAAAAGTTGGGTACGTATAGGGAATGTGAGAATGACCCAACACTCCTATAATGCCCGGTTCATTGGAACCGACCTCCTTTTCATATTTTAATACTATTAAATTCTTAACATATTAAAATATTATTCATATTACATACATACTAGTAAATAAATACTCATTGTATTAAAATCAAAGATGGTCCAAATACAACAATAAATGGGCACCTATACAATATGGAAACCCTTACAATGTTCAATATCCAAAATAAAATAAAATAGGACACCTAACTATTGGTGAAAGTAGGCCCTTTATATTAATCCAAAATTCAACATAAATTACAGTGAATATAATTAATGAGATACCCACAAAGTTAAAACATACCTCTTACATTCTTGAATATAAAATTAATCAATTCAATATAACTCAATCATTCATAATAAATAATTAATTGAAATCACATGATTAATCATCAACAAATAATCTAAATAAATAATTTATCCATTATAAAATAAAATAATTAATATCAACATATAAAGATACACACTAAGAGTAAAATATGTAAATTTGAGTTAAAATTGCAATTAGATGCCAAATATATAAACTAGGGTTTAAACCTAAAGAATGGAATTTTTGGATTTAGGGTTTAGAAGTTGAGTTTCTGGATATTGAAGTTTTAGGGTTTTGGATTATGTTTTTTACTACTTTAGGATTGTGAAATCAAGGTTTAGGATTTTTATAGATTGGGGTTTGGTATTAAGGTTTTAAAATATTAAAACTAGATTAAGACATATAAGTTAGGGTTAAACCAAATAAACTAGGATTTTTGGTAACAAAATATGCAAAATTATAAGATTAGGGTTTTATGGTTTTGATGTAAAAATTAGGGTTTGAATCTTGATTCTAAAAATCTAATATGTAAACATGCAAAATCAGATTTGATCTAATGGATATATAGTTTTGAATTAAAATTGCTCGGCTATACTATACAGTAAAACTTAATCCAACCATAAATTTGCTACTGTACGAGACTAAAAATTAATATTAGAGTCTTAACAATTGCTTAATATCATTCAAAGAAATAAAGTTGCTACTGTAAATCTTAAACAAATAAAATAAAAAAATGGTTACTGTAAGTATTGGACGAATGAAATCATAAAAAACCAAGCATTCATTGTTGGTTCCACCAATATTAGTATGTTGAGTCAAACCCTTGCTGCTGCTGATCAACTTTAATCTTGGAAGAACAAAGCAATCTGGAGACGGTGGATATTGCCTCCTTTGGTTGTTGTCTGGTTACTTCCTCCTTTGGTTGTTGTTTGGTTACTGCATTCTTCTCACTTGCTTAATTCCTTTATCTTTTATTATCCCCATAAGGTTTGTTGCTGCCTCATTTTTATAATTTCTTTATGCAAAGTTTCACTCTTCTGGCTTCTCGATCCTTAATCAAAACTGTCGTCCCCCTTTAATTCGTTAAACCTTCCTATTTATAAGAAAATAAGCTAGGTCAAAATCAGTTAAACCAAACTTAATCTGGTTTTGCCAATTCATAAAACCTTGTCCATATCGAATTAAAATAAAATTAATTTGATATGGACATGAATTAGGAGTCCTAATTAGATATGGAATGGTCCATATCAAATTAAAATTGGTTTAATTCTATATGGACCCAATTCCATATCGAATTGGAAGACCAATTCGATATGGACATGTCCCATATCGATTTAAACTATAACTGAACCCCTCTAACTTCGAATCGAACTATTTTAGAGCATTCAAAGTTGAACCAGCTTATTTTAGGCCTTATAAAATTGAACCAATCTAATTAAAGGCTTTAAAATAGGTTTAAGCTATTAAGAATAGATTGAACTTGACTAGGCCTTCTTTAATTAGGATTGAACTAGTTGAGGCCAAAATCAAGGGTCTATGATGATGATGATGATGATGATGATGATGATGATGATGATAATAATAATAAGAGAAGAAGAAAAGTCAAAGAAGGAAGAAAAGATATTGGTGGAATTAATTAATTAATTAATTTTATTAGAGATAGGGATGAGAATTAAAAGGGGCATTTTTCTTCTTCTTCTTCCTCTTTTGAACGTGAGTTTTGAAAGAGAGTAAAAAGAGTGCAAGATTCTTCTATACATTAAATACTATAAGAAATTTAAGAGTATTTAAAGAGGATTTGAAGATTTATTGATGAAATTAAGTAAGTACTTATCTTAAATCTTTTAATTTTGAGTTTTTGAGCTTATGTATGAAATGTTTAATGGGATAAAGTGTTTCTAAATTGTTAAATTTATAGAAACTATTGTTAAAATGATGAATATGTGATGAATTGGTGGTTGGTTGATTAAAATGGACAAAGTTGGTAAATTTAGGGTTATAGAGAGGTGATGTGTAAGTTAGGATTTTGGTATGAATGGTAATAACGATTGAAATGGATTAATTAAATGTTGTTTTAATGTATATATTATGAATCTATGATTAGAATTTTGATATGGATGAGTTTGGATGAACTTAATGTTAGGAGAAGAATGTGTAATATTATGGTTTTCAATATGGGTATTTGTTAATTAATGAAATGAGATGAATTAAGGGTATTTTATTGTAAATGTTATGATTTTGTGGTGGGTAATGTGATATGAATGGATTTTGGGGAAATTAATGTTTATGATTAAAGTATGTGAATTTGGAATTATTTGAAAGAGTTTTACATAATTGTGAAAATGAGTTAGTTTGTGATTATTTTAGTAAGGAAGTAATAATTTTATGGTTAAAGGTTGAATATGGGTTGAGTGGATAAAGTTTGAACAAAGTAGGAAATGGTAAAAATAAGGTTTATTGAGATTGTTATAGGAAACAATGATGTCTTGTATAACATAGGTGATGAGTGCTACTTTGGGCTATAAAAAGATGATTGTACTTGAGATGCATGAAGAGTATTAGTGTTATGTATTATGATGAAGTATAAAAACATGTTGGTAAACAAGGGATTTATAGTGAATGTATTTTAAAATGTATGCAATGTGAGTTAAATTATATGGAATGTGAGGAAGAATTGTGAATAATATGAGAAATTGACATAAGGGATAAGGATATGGAAATGAATGTGGGAATTTGGCAACATGGTGATAAAATGTTGTTATGTATAAAAAGTATGTGTGTTGTTATTATCGTGTTATAATGATTAACATAATTAATAATTATGTTATATATATATGGTGTGGAAAAAATATAAAAAATTGGGTATATATGTGTGCAATTGGGAAGAGATAGGATATGGTGAATTATGTAAAAATATGAGAAAATGAATAAAGTGAGTGATAATGTTTGTTGCAATGTGTTTGTGATTCGACAAAATAAGTGGAATGAGTCACATTGTAAATATGACTCGTGATTATTGTGAAGTGAATGTTAAATGGTAAAGAAAATATGAAGTATGTTTGAATGTGTGGAATGAAAATGGTTATGAAAGGTTGTTGTTGGCACTGTAAAGTCAGTTACCAATAGTATGTCATGATGTTTGTTATGCCTACGGGCGAGACACATTTGTGTCGAATATCTTTGTACTGTAGAGACGACCTTCAGCTGATGATAGACACTTTGTCTCCAATGTCAAGAGAGGGAGACGTACAGGTGATTTAAGTGATACTTGCCCTTGGTGTCGATAGAGGCGGCCTACGGTTGATGATATGACACTAGCCTCGGTGTATATAGGGGCTTCGGGTGATTGAAGTAACACTTTTCCTGGTGTCGAGATGAATTAAATTGGTATTGAGCAAAAATTGGTTGGGCCCAACATGTGTGTGCATGTGTATATGAGTATATGTGTATGAGTGGTTTATGAAACCATGGGTATCTTTGAGATTATATGTGATGTATTGTGTGTTGTCTTTATGTGTTGATAAGTAACTTTTATTTAATTGTTTGTGGTTTTTAATATATTTACCACTAAGCAAATTGCTTAACGAGGTTAGATATATCGTACAGGTGTCAGGACTGTGAGATGAGCTCGCAGTGTTTGTTTTGCTAGAGGACAAGTAGTGCTAGGTGTGCATTCATGTATAGTTCTACTGCAAAGAACCTTAGTTTTGTATATCTTAAACATATTATGTGTATGCTAAACAAATTTTGGGAAAGATTTTATATGTTGTACATTATGGATTGTTTCTTTTAAACATTTAGGTATTTTTTTTAATAATGAGGAAAAGTAAGGAATACTTGTTTTGGAAATAAATTCTTGTTATAGGTTATGTGTTCATTGAATTTGGGAATAATGAAATTTCAAACAAAACTCTGGCAAAATTTTTTTCAGAGAATTTCTCTTATAAATTTATAATCTATTTTTAATATTTAAATGAAGGTTTTAAATACAACTAGCATAGTACTTTTGTATCTTAAATAGGTATTATACATATACGAGAGTATATGTATGGTGCATATTTAGGATATAAGGGTGTTACAATTAGCCTATCTACCAATTGGACGTCAAAAATGCCTTCTTACATATTTACTTGACCAAAGAAGTTTATATGGAGCAATTGCCTGGTTTTATTGCTCAATAGTAGTCTGGGTTAGTTTGTCGATTGAGGAAATATCTTTACGGTTTGAAACAATCTCCATGTGCCTAGTTTAGATGATTTAGTATTTTTGTTCAAAAGTTTGGGATGCATAAAAGTGAAGCATATCACTCAATATTTTATCATTATACAAATCATGGTAGATGTATTTACCTAATAGTATTTATGTGTGACATTGCAATAACTAATGATGATCATGAAGGGATTACCAGACTCAAACAACATCTTTTCAATCATTTTCAGACTAAAGACTTAGGAAAGTTAAAATACTTTCTAGGCATTAAGGTAGCCAAGACAAATACAGGTTTGCTATTTCACAAAGGAAATATACCTTACATATTTTGGAAGAAAATGGGACACTGGATTGCAAACCTATGGAAACCCCCCTATGTATCTAAATGTTAAACTTGTTCCTAAATAGGGGGAGCCATTAAAAGACCTTGGTCAATATCGAAGGTTGGTTGGAAAAATTAATTATCTTACTATCACTCGACTAGATATCTTCTTTGTAGTAAGTAAGTTTTTTTAAGCTCCATGTGATGCTCATTGGAATGCAGTAATTCACATTCTTAGAAACAAGGGAGCTTTCAAACAAGGTTTTTTGTATGAAGATAGAGAACATATGTAATTGTTGAGTATTCAAATGTTGATTGGGCAAGTTCTCCCATAGATAAACGATCAACTTCAAGATATTATGTATTCATTGGGAGAAATCTTATATCATGGAAAAGTAAAAGGAAAGATGTTGTAGCAAGGTAAAGTGTAGAAGTAGAAAATTGAGCCATGACCTTAGTTACATATGAACTTATGTGGTCAAAACAACTACTTCGAGAATTAAGGCATTAAAATGTGGATCCAATGGAAATAATCTGTGATAATCAAGTGACACTCCATATTACCCCAAATCCAGTCTTCCAAGAAAGAATAAAACATATAGATCATTTTGTCAAACAAAAAATTGAGTCAAGATGTATTACTACAAGCTTTGTCAATTCTAGTGATCAATTGGCAAATATCATTGCTAAAGCTCTAAAAAATCCTCAAACTTAGTATATTTGTAACAAGTTATGAGCTTATGATATATATGCTCCAGCTTGAGGGAGAGTGTTAGAATATCCCTGATTGTAGGAGTAAATATTTACATTTCCTATTTAGATTGTATATTTAGTATCCTATTTTATATACATGACTTTTGTATATATGTGACCTAGCTTGAAGGATTTTGTTTTGATTAAATAAGTATACATGTTTAAGTTAATTTTATTAGTTGTAAGTCAATTTTTCTTTGAATTTGTATTTAAAGTTTGCTTGAAGTGTTTGATTCAGATGGAAGCGCAAAAGAATGGATAGAAGGATCAAAATGGTGAAAAAACATGAGACACGGCCAAGACACTTTAAGGCTTAGTCGTGTCCCTCATCCAAGGCAACCACTCACATGACACGGGCTGAGTTAACAAGCCACTAGCCATGTCCTTCAGATCAATTTGGCAGAGGCAAAAACTGGGAGAAGACACGGCCAAGCCACTGGTCGTGTCTCACTTGATGAAGCCAAAGAGCAAAACCAAAGAAGCAAAGGAAAAAGTAAACACACTCAAGAGACACGGCCAAGCCATTGGCCGTGTCACATGACATGGCCAAGGCCTTAGTCGTATCCCATCTAAAGAGCAAAGCAAGGATAGAGAAAGTGGAGAACACACTCAAGAGACAAGGCCAAGCAACTGGCCGTGTCACATGACATGGCCATGGCCTTAGCCATGTCTCACTTAGAAAAGGAAGAAGATATTGAGGCAGCCATGGACATGGGCACATGGCTTGGTCATGTCCATAAGAAAATGATTAACAAGGCCAAGTCACTCATGACTTAGCCGTGTCTTGTGAGAATTCTTTCAATCATTTTACATGAAATGGGGGACAAAATGGGGACAACAAGTGATATCTTTTAAAAAAAATAATAAAAGAACAAAAAGGTTGCCTAATTTATCGGAAGAAATATAAAATAAAGAAAAAGAGGGAGAAAAAGTGTGATGTGTGAGTTGGCAAGAGATGGTTGGTTTCTTAAAAAAATTGAAAGGAGGTGGTAGTGAGGGGAATATATACACGTTGGCTGGTTTTCAAGAGGGAGCTCTTAGTTTTTGTTCTAGATTTTGTGAGAGGAGAGACACCATTCTCTCTTCATCTTCATTTTCCATTCATCCTTCATTTCTTCGATAGACAAGATTTAATCAAGTTTGGGGATTAAATTGAGTGAGCAAGCTCCTTAAAAGATGAGGGTTCAAAGAAAGCTTGATTGGAGTTGTAAGCTTGAGAGAGTTACCATTCCATCTTTCAAGAGGAGAGCCATTGATTGAAGAGGGCTCGGAAGTTGTTCATCATACATCAAGGTGGAAGCTAGGAGGAAGACAAGTAGTTCAACTCTTGGCATCTACAAGGGATTTTTCATGTTCTCTCTTTTAATTCATTTATATATTGTTGTTGTTTTATTATGAACATTAATATTACAATGTATAATTTTGATTTGATGAATATTGAGATGGATATTTGTTTTAAGTTAATGATGAACTAATTTACTCATGCCTTGGGTTGTAGTAGATTTGATTAGATGACTTAATTTGATAATTCTATTAGTATACCTTGTTGTTGGTTGATTACATTAGACTTAAAGTTAGTTTAATAGATTGGCCACCTATTAATCACTTAATATTGAATGATGGACCGAGAGGTGAAATTTGATATTAGAATTATGTAATCAACCACCCTTTAGAATGAATTAGAAATATAAAATCTAGGGTTTATTAATTTGCAATTTCAAAATAATTGGTTGTTATTAGTTCATGAATGTGAAAACTAATGAATTGGTAGTTGCTAATTTAACTAGGGACAAATTAAAATACAAGGTTATATTAATGGATAATTGGAGAATTAAGCTTTGATTAAATTGACCTATAACTCTAGGCTCCATTCCTAGAATTGAATTGATCTTACACAAATACCACTTGTTTTTACTTTCAAATTTTAATTACAACTCACCAATTCAACAACACTTTCGATTTTATTTATTTCGTTTAAATCAAACTATAGAGGAATAATTCTTTCCTTGTGAGACTACCTTGGGCTGATCACCATTGCTACAATAACCTCGTATATTTGCAAGTGTCGCTTGTAGTAGTAATTAATTGAGCGCAATAAGTTTTTGGCACCGATGCTGGGGAAGGCAATTGTTATTTGTAGTTTGATTCTTTTATTTTAATTATTTTATTGTTTAAAGTGTTCCTTTTTGAATTTCCTTGGTGATTTATACAAGGACGAAGGTCTCAAGAACATGAACTTGTTCCATATATAGACGATATTCATAGACTCCCAAGAACCAAAAGAGTAGATCCCTTGGGACAAGAAGGAGAAGAAACCAATGAGCAATTTGAGGAAACAGAAATAGAAATGGGTGATGTAGAGGAACCACCTATGAAGGATTTTGCCCGACCGATCATTGGAGTAACCACATTGTGTATCCGGTTGAGCAACGCAATAAGGAATTATGAACTCAAAAACACTCATTATAGTATGTTGTCATCCTTCCATGGATTACCAAATGAAGATCCTCTCAACTTCATTCGAGATTTTTACACAACACTGCATACTTTCCCTTTGCAAGCACTAACAGAGGATGAACTCAAAATGAGATGTTTCCCATATAGTTTGAAAGATAGGGCAAAAGCATGGTTGATGATCTTACAGGAAAATTCTTTGACCACTTGGACCAAAGTGTACAACAAATTCATGAAAAAATTTATTCACACCAAAAGGCAAAGGATCTTAGGGGGAGTATTGCAACTTTCACCCAATTTGATGGGGAGCCATTTCATGAGGCATGGGATCACTTCAAATCTCTATTATTTCAATGTCCTCATCGTTATTATCCATAATAATTGCTCAATCAGTTCTTCTATGATGGGCTAACTCAACAATGTCAAAACACAGTGGATAATGCTGCAGGGGTCAATGAGTGAGAAAACAATAGCTAAAACGGTTGCATTATTTGAAATGTTGGGAGAAAATTCTCAACAAAAGAGCATTGGGAAAAGGAGAAGAGGAGAGTATGAGCTGAATGCAAACTCAGAAATGGCAAGGCAAATTGCCGAGTTGGCAAGGCAAGTTAAATTGTTGAATGCTAGAGAAAACTTGCCAAGGCTAAGCCAAAAATCATGTGCATCATGTGTTATGGTAGGCCATAATACAAATGTATGTCCTTCAAACTTTGATCAATTTCAAGAAGGGCAAGAACAAGCTTTTGCTTTTGAAGGATTCCAACAAAGGGGAAGGAATGACCCATACTTAAATTCTTATAACTCCGGTTGGAGAAATCACACTAATTTTTCATGGAAGAACCAACAACAAGTTCCACCTCAATATTCATTCCAACCTTATCAAAGGGGACCCCAATTTCAAGGGAAAGGTTTAAATCATGAGTAAGTCAAGAAACCTTCACTTGAAGACAATTTGATTACTTTCATTCAAATAAGCACTCAAAATCAAGAGGTGAACAACAAATGATTCGACTCTTTGGAAGCCTCACTTAAGAAGGTTGAAACTCAAGTGGGTCAATTGGATAATCAATTGCAAGCTAATCAAGAAGAAAAATTTCCAAGCCAACCGGAGCAAGCCAAAGCAATCACAGTCCTAAGAAGTGGTAAGGTACTTGATAACAAAATCGGCGATAATAACATTAATGATTCTTTGGATGCAGGAACATTGGAAGAAGATGGCAAGGAAATATAAGAAGGCACAGCTCAACCAATTGAGCCGAAGGAAGTTAGTGAGGAGACATTAGTGGCACCAAAGCTACACAAATCTCCAAATTCATATAGGCTACTAATTCATTTTCCAAGCAGGTTAAACAATGAGAAGCATGATAAGCAATTTGCTGAAATTTATAATATGCACTCAAAGTAAGTATTAACCTCCCCTTACTTGAGGTGATTAAAAACATGCCATCATATGCCAAATTGTTTAAGGAGCTTAACACAAAAAAGAAAAAGTATGAGTTGAATGAGAAGGTGATAGTCTCAGAAGTAACAAGTGTTGTTTTACAATACAGGTTACCTCCAAAACTAAAGGATCCTAGAAGCATTATAGTTAGTATCTCTATGGGGAATGGGAAAGAAACTATTGGTATGTGTGATTTAGGAGCAAGTATAAATTTGATTCCATACTCTGTTTACTTGAAATTAGAGCTAGGGGAACTCAAACCAACTAAAATGGTTTTGCAACTTACGGATAGAACTCTTAGATACCCTAAGGGAATCATAGAAGATGTTCTAGTTAAGATAGGTGGTTTAATTGTACCCGTTGATTTCATTGTCTTTGATATGGGGGAAGAAATTTCTAAAGATTCTGAATATACAATTTTATTAGGGGGACCTTTTCTGGCCACAACTAATACATTAATTGATGTTAAAAATGAAAAATTGACCATGACTATTTTAGGTCAAACTGTAGAATTTTTATTTTTTTAACACTTCCCTTGTTCCCACTTCTGCTTTATATGAGGACTGCACTTTCATTGATTTTACTGATAATGTTGTTGAAGAAGTTTTCTTGCAGGAGAGTGGTGAAGACAAATTAGAAAGGGCTCTAAATTTGGAGAAAGAAGTTGATGGTTCAAATGAGGAGATTCAACCAAAGGGGGTTGAACTTAAAGAACTTCCAAAGCACTTAAAGCATATTTTTCTTGGGAAAAATAACTCACAACCAGTGATAATTTCTGCTACTCTTAGTAGTGAGAAGAAAGATAAACTTGTGAGGATGTTGAAAAAATTCAAGAGATCTATTGGTTGGGGGTTGAGTGATATCAAGGGTATTAGTCCCTCTATGTGCATGCACAAGATAGTTCTAGAGGAAGGGGCTAAACCGGTGAGAGAGGCTCAAAGAAGGCTTAACCCTAATATGAGCGAAGTAGTGAAAAAAGAGGTTCTTAAATTGCTTGATGAAGGGGTAATCTACCCCATTGCTGATAGTGAATGGGTTAGTCCCGTTCACGTCATGCCAAAGAAAGTAGCAGGTTTGATTGTGGTCTAGAATGAGAAAGGAGAGAGTTGTTACCATACAAACACGAACCGGGTGGAAAATGTGCATAGTTTATAGAAAATTAAATAATGTCACAAAAAAAGATCACTTTCCTTTACCATTTATTGATCAAATGCTTGATAGGTTATCTGGACACGCTTTCTACTATTTTCTTGATGGTCTTTTAGGTTACTACCAAGTCCTAATAACACCGGAAGATCAACCAAAGATAACCTTCACTTGTTCCTTTGGGACATTTGCCTTTCGGAGGATGTCATTTGGACTTTGCAAATACACTAGGTACATTTCAAAGATGTATTCTTTCAATTTTTTCTAATATGTTGGACAAATGCATTGATGTATTTATAGATGATTTTTCTTTTTTTTTTTGTAATTCTTTTGATGATTGTTTGCAAAAACTGACTCTCATGCTTGAAAGATGTATTGAATGTAATCTTACCTTGAGTTGGGAAAAGAGTCATTTCATTGTTGATCATGGGATTATTTTGGGTCATGTTGTCTCTAACAAAGGGATTGAGGTAGACAAGGCTAAGGTAGAATTAATCATAAATCTACCTCCACCCACATCTGTTAAGGGGATTAAAAGCTTTTTGGGACATGTTGGATTTTATAGGAGGTTTATAAAAGATTTTTCAAAAATTTCACGTCCTTTGTGTCATTTGCTAGGAAAAGATGTTCCAATTATTTTTTATGACAAGTGCTTAGAAGTTTTTTAAAATTTTGAAAGAAAAATTAACTTCTGCTCCTATAATTGTTGCCCTAAATTGGGATTTGCCATTTGAAATCATGTGTGATGCATCGAATTATGCCATTGGAGTTGTTTTAGGCCAAAGAGTGAATAAATTGATGTGTAATTTATTATGAAAGTTCATCTTTAAATGATGCATAAGTGAATTACACAACCACTGAAAGAGAAATGTTAGTTGTGGTGTTCGCACTGGACAAATTTAGATCTTACTTGATAGGTTCTAAAGTCATAGTATTTTCATACCATATGGCCTTGAAATACCTATTGACCAAACCACAAGCTAAACCTAGGCTCATTAGGTGTGTATTGATGTTGCAAGAATTCGATGTTGAAATCAAAGATCGAAAGGGAAGTGAGAATGGAGTAGTCAACCATCTTTCTAGATTGAATTCTCACGATAATGATGTAGAAATTGCTTGTGAAAATGCTTTTAAAAATTTTTTGGATGAACACTTGTTTGCTTTAACTCAAGCACCTTGGTATGCAGATATTGCTAACTATCTCTTTTGTGGTATTGTGAGAAAGGATTTGAATTTTCAGGCAAAGAAGAGGTTTCTGCATTCATGTAAGTACTGTTTTTGGGATGAGCCATATTTGTTTAGAATTTGCAGGGATGAAATTATAAGAAGATGTATACCAGAGAAAGAACAAAAATAAGTGCTGCAATTTTGCCACAACATGTATTGTTGAGGGAATTTTGGAGGAAAGAAAACCACCTAGAAAGTTCTTCAAAGCTGTTTGTATTGGCCTACTCTTTTTAAGGATGCTCATAATTTCTGTACAAGAATGTGATAAATTCCAAAGAGTAGAAAACATTAGCAAAAGGAATGAAATGCCTTTCAATATTTTTATTGTGATTGAAATTTTTGATGTATGAGGAATAGACTTCATGGGGCCATTTCCCAAGTCATTTTATTTTGAATATATTCTTCTTGCAGTGGATTATGTGTCTAAGTGGGTGGAGGCTATCCCCACTAGGACTAATAATGCTAATATTGTTTTGAAATTTTTGAAGGAAAATATTTTGAGCAGGTTCCAAACCCCAAAGGCAATAGTTAGTGATTGAGGAAGCCACTTTTGCAACAAATTGTTCGAGAAGTTGATGTCCAAGATGGGAATCCAACACAAGTGGCAACTCCATACCACCCTCAAACATCTGGACAAGTCAAGATCTCCAACAAGCAAATTAAAGGGATCTTGGAAAAGACAGTAAGTACAACAAGAAAGGATTGGTCAATCCAACTTTCAGAAGTATTATGGGCTTATAGAACTGCTTTTAAAATACCATTGGGAATGAGTCCATATAGGTTGGTCTTTGGCAACGCTTGCCACCTACAGGTGGAATTGGAGCATAAGGCTTATTGGGCAATGAAGACCACAAATATAGACTTAGAAGGAGCAAGGGAGCTAAGAATGTTGCAAATTTCTGAGCTTGATGAACTTAGGAATGAGGGCTATGAGAGTTCAAGAATCTATAAGGAAAGGACAAAAGCTATGCATGACAAGATGATTCTTCGAAGAACTTTCAAACCAGGAAAGAAAGTTCTCATATTCAATTCTAGAATGCAATTGTTCCTAGGGAAATTGAAGTCCCATTGGAGCGAACCATTTCAAGTAATTCAAACATTTCCATATGGGTTGTTGAGTTACTCAATTTGAAAACCAATGAGACATTGAAGGTAAATGGAAAAAGTGTGAAGCCCTACCTTGAAGAAATTGCTATTGTAAAAATTGTTGAAAGTTTGGTGTTCATAGACAAATGATGCAACAATGTCCAGCTACACGACATTAAAGAAGCGCTCAATAGGAGGCAACCCATCATTTTGTATTTCTTTTCATAGTTAAATCTTCGTGATTAGCAATTTAAATTTCATTTTGTTTTAAAAGAATAGAATTGGTGCATTGATCGGTTTTTGTTTTTGATGGAGTTTCAAGGTGAAGCCAGGAAGAAAAGTTGCATATATTAGACTTGGGTGACACATTTATTTAAAAAAATAAAATAAATAAATAAAATTTGGCAGTGAAGGACATTGCCACTTGACATGACCAAGCCATTGGCCGTGTCAAGCAGACCAAAAATCCCCAGGCGTGGACACGACCAGAAGGCTTGGTAGTGTCCTTGGCCGTGTCACCCAGACACGACCAAGCACCAGCCCTTGTCCCCATTTCCTTACCCTACCAACAACACGCAGAATTAGCCATGCTCACAAGACACGGCCAAGCCACTGGTCGTGTCCCTCCTAAAATCCCAAACACGGCAAGCCATTTCCAGCTTGGCCATGTCACCCTCTTAAAAACCTAGAATTTCCCAATCACGTCATTTTATACAGGCCTAGCGTTCATTTTCCCCTCTTCTTTCTCTCGTCTCTCTCTCTAAAACCTCTATTCCCATTCCTAAAAACCTCAAGATTTCACCAAATCTTCCATTCCTCTTACCCAAAACTCAATTAAACCCACTTAATTTTTCAATTTTCTAATCAAAACTCCATTAAATCCATCAAAGCTTCACTTTTCACCAAAGGATCAAGATGCCTAGAATAAAAATGGTGTCCCATCACAAGAGGAGGCAACCTTCATCATCCTCTCCATCATCTTTAAAGAGATTGACTCTTCTAGCACGAGGTTTCTTTCCAACGAGATATGTGAGTTACGAATCCCTTGATACTCTCCAAATTAGAGAAAATTTTGCTAAATATGTTCAAAACCTTGGATGGAAAAAATTAGTTTCCCTTAAACCTTTGCAATTCCAAGAACTTACCATAGAATTTTTAACCTCTTAAGATTGAAAGAAATGAAATGAAGATTTGTACTAGGTTTAGCTTTAAATTGCTTGGAAAACCATGTGTTCTTGATATTGAGCAATTGAATGCTATTTTTGGTTTCCACCAAGAGTGTGTGCCTAAAGGTTTTAGACAACAATTTGCATGGGGAGCAATAGGCTTGGGTGGTATGTATGTGGCCAAATCAGCCAAGGCAACAAAATTGATAAATCCCGCCTTGAGGTATTTATATTGGTTTATGTCTTGTGGGTTCTTTGCACTGAAGGAAAGTACGGGAGTGGTGGAACTAAGCGAGCTATTTTTCTTAGATTGTGCTAGCAATGCTATACCCGTAAGCACCAACTATTGGTTAGCCGATATGTTTGAAAGCATAGCAAATAGGAAAAAGGGCGCAATTTGCATAGGTGGATTGGTGACCACCTTAGCTATGGCACTTATTGATGGTTTTGACCCAAGCACTTTCCATATGACTAGAATTTTCGGGAGTGATTCATTAGATCTTGCTACCCTTGAGAAGATGCACATGGTTACAAAAAGGAGAGGGGCTTATGTGATGCGTTCAGATGAGCAAGTTGCACTAGAGGACCAGTAAAAGAGACCACAAGTTGATGGGGAGTCCGACTCGAATTCACTTGGTTTTGATGAAGATACTCCGGATCAGGAGATTATTAGTAGGATTGAAGCATTGAAAAGCAAGGTAAATCGTAATCATGCTAAAGTCCTCTCCCAGTTGGAATAAATCATTAGAAACCTTGGAAAGATTCTTAGCCTCCACCCTTCAGCAGCCTCGCCGTCACATCCTCCACCGCTATAGATCATATCAGCTTCTGCCTTTTGAGAATACTTCTTATGTTTCTATTTTCAGTTGTTGAATATTTTAGTTGTTATTTTTCGTACCGTTGTTGGTTATTAAAACTTTATATTTTATTTTGGTTATTTTATATTTATTGCTTTTTAATCTTGAACAATTAATGTTTATGGATGAAAGGTAGCACTTGCCTCACAACCAAAATGATGAAAATCAGGTTGTACTTTAACTCTTACTTCTTTTAAATTATCCTAGTTTCTATTGAGGACAATATCAATCTTAAAGTGTGGGATGCTAAGTTTTTATTCATAAATGCAAGCCTTTGTTTTTCATAGTTTAGTTGTTATTTTTAAGTCATTGTTTTAGTCATTTTTGATAAGTGTTTTACCTTACTTTATATTTTTTTAAGTTCAATTGTTATAAGTTTCTTGATAGATGACCTTTTAATTTGTGAAGCATGAATTGGAGAATTAAATAGAATTGGTTCTTATTATTGATTTGGTGGATATTTCTTGCAATGCCTTTTAAGACTTGTGAGGAATTGAGCCTATTAAGTTGGATATCAACTTATTATTCTTTATTGTGTGTAAACATCTTTGATTGATGAATTGCTAGAACTTGCTTTGACATGCATGTTGAGACTACATAAAAATTTCAATTAGGCATCAATATGATTAAGGTAATTAGGTGAACCCATTTTGGCTTAAAAAGACCAACCTTATATTCAATCTTATTTAGCCAATTTTGAGCTTATTTTGTTTCTCTTTTTCTTTCTTTTTCACAACACTACTAGCTTTGAACCATGCTATTTTGTCTCTTACCCTTTCATTAGGTTAAGAGCATTTTAAGAGCGTTTATGATTGAGTGTTGTTGTGTTGAATAAAGTGTGGGGTTAAATTTAGTAGGTTTAAGATTGCAAAGAATTATGTTCTTTAGTTGCAAATCATAATTTAAAAAAAATATATAAAAATAATAGTAAATAAAAAATAATAATAAAATAATAATAATTGTTGTTCTTGTTGGAATGGTTGAATTGAGTTTGGGAATGATCTTTGCAAAATTAATAAGTGGAGTTCCTAAAAAGTTCTTTAATGTCTAGTGCTAAGTGATTGGGAGGTACGTTGAGATTGTTCGGTTGTATCACATCATTTACTACATTCTTGAAGTACTCTTAAACTTAGTGAATAAACTCACATTCTCAAATGTCATACCTTTACCTTAGCCCCATTACAACCAAATGAAAGACCTTATGATTGATGATTGATTGAAATTTAGTGGTGAAAGTTTGATTGATAAGCAAGCTTATGGTGATAATCTTTCATTGATTGTGATAAGTGCAAATAATACCTATTTAAACACTTCAAACAGTTGGTGAGGGAGTGTCAATATTGGTTATGCATAGAAAATTACTAAATTGCATGAGTATTAGTTTTATTTGGTTTGATATTGATTGCGGATTTAAGAAATTGGAAGTCTTGATATATTCTTATAACTTTTGAACTTGGCTAAATTTTCTTGTTTAGTTGTTTTGATTTTAACTTTGCTTGGGGACAAGCAAATAATTAAGTGTGGGATAGTTGTTTTGATTAAATATGTATACATGTTTAGGTTAATTTTATTGGCTTCAAGTCAAATTTTCTTTTAATTTGTGTTTAAAGTTTGCTTGAAGTGTTTAATTCAGATGGAAGCGCAAAAGAATGGATTGAAGGATCAAAATGGTGAAAAAACACAAGACACGACCAAGACACTTTAAGGCTTGGTCGTGTCCCTCATCCAAGGCAACCACTCACATGACACAGGCTGAGTTAACAAGCCACTGGTAGTGTCCTTTAGAATGATTTGGCAGAGGCAGACACTGAGAGAAGACACGGCCAAGCCACTGACTGTATCACATGACACGGCTAAACCACTGGCCATGTCTCACTTGATGAAGCCAAAGAGCAAAACCAAAGAAGCAACGGCAGAAGTGAACACACTCAAAAGACATGGCCAAGCTACTGGCCGTGTCACATGACATGACCTGGGCCTTGGCTGTGTCTCACTTGGAAAAGGAAGAAGATATTGAGGCAGCCATGGACACGGCCACATAGCTTGGCCGTGTCCATAAGAAAATGAGTGACATGGCCAAGTCACTCATGACTTAGCCGTGTCTTGTGAGAATTCTTTCAATCATTTTACATGAAATGGGGGACAAAATGGGGGACAACAAGTGATGTCTTTTAAAAAGAAATAATAAAAGAACAAAAAGGTTGCCTAATTTTTGGGAAGAAATATAAAACAAAGAAAAAGAGGGAGACAAAGTGTGGTGTGTGAGTTGGCAAGAGATGGTTGGTTTCTTAAAAAAATTAAAAGGAGATGGTAGTGGGGGGAATATATACACGTTGTCTGGTTTTCAAGAGGGAGCTCTTAGTTTTTGTTCTTGATTTTGGGAGAAGAGAGACACCATTCTCTCTTCATCTTCATTTTCCATTCATCCTTCATTTCTTCCATAGACAAGATTTAGTCAAGTTTGGGAATTAAATTGAGTGAGCAAGCTCCTTAAAAGATTAGGGTTCGAAGAAAGCTTGATTGGAGTTGTAAGCTTGAGAGAGTTACCATTCCATCTTTCAAGAGGAGAGCCGTTGATTGAAAAGGGTTTGGAAGTTGTTCATCATACATCAAGGTGGAAGCTAGGAGGAAGACAAGTAGTTCAACTCTTGGCATCTACAAGGGATTTTTCATATTCTCTCTTTTAATTCATTTCTATATTGTTGTTGTTTTATTATGAACATTAATATTACAATGTATAATTTTGATTTGATGAATACTGAGATGGATATTTATTTTAAGTTGATGATGAACTAATTTACTCATGCCTTGGGTTGTAGTAGATTTGATTAGATGACTTAATTTGATAATTCTATTAGTATACCTTGTTGTTGGTTGATTACATTAGACTTAAAGTTAGTTTGATAGATTGGCCACCTATTAATCACTTAATATTGAACGATGGACCGAGAGATGAAATTTGATATTAGAACTATGTAATCAACCACCCTAAGAATGAATTAGAAATATAAATTCTAGGGTTTATTAATTTGCAATTTCAAAATAATTGGTTGTTATTAGCTCATGAATGTGAAAACTAATGAATTGGTAATTGCTAATTTAACTCAAGGGACAAATTAAAATACAAGGTTATATTAATGGATAATTGGAGAATTAAGCTTTGATTAAATTGACCTATAACCCTAGGCACCATTCCTAGAATTGAATTGATCTTACACAATACCACTTGTTTTTACTTTCAAATTTTAATTACAACTCACTAATTCAACAACACATTCGATTTTATTTATTTCGTTTAAATCAAACTATAGAGGAATAATTCTTTCCTTGTGAGACTACCTTGGGACGATCACCATTGATACAATAACCTCATATACTTGCGAGTGTCGCTTGTAGTAGTAATTTATTGAGTGCAATGGATTTCTCAAGCTAATTCTTTGAATCAATACAAAAATTCCCTCTCTTTCTATATCTTCTCAATGAGATTAATGAATTGGGTATCAAAACCCTTCATTTGATCTTTTGTGGTTGTTTATTTTGATGATATCTTGATTCATAGCAAATTTAAAGAAGACCTTTTGTTGCATTTGAGAGAAACACTAACAGCTTTATAGAAAAATAAGCTTTACATGAATTTCTAGAAATGTAGTTTGATGACAAATAAACTACTATTCTCAGGATATGTGTAATATCCTCATTTATGCCCTAGAAGTTTTGCATATTGTTGTTGTTGTTAATGTTATATATTGGATTGAATATATGTGTTAAATTGTAAGAGAAAAGAAATTGAGAAGAGAAAGTATATGTATATGTATTTTGGGAAGAAATAGGGTTTAGAGACAAATTTATATGTTGTGTATATGTTAATATATATGACATATAAAGTGGTCAAAAGGCTTGGTCAATGCAAGAGAAGATATTTATTTGAGATTGGTAAATTACTTAATTGGGCACATATAAGACAAAAAGATAATTATGTGAATAAGGGCACTTTGGTAATTCCTTGGATAAAATCACATGGTGGATATTTAAAGAAGGTTTGACTTGTGTTTTCTTCATCATTTCTTCTTCTTCTTCTTGTTGATGGCCGGCCCTCCATAGCCAAAGAGAAAGAAAGAGACAAGTGATGGTTTTGATGATTTCAAGCTTAAATTGAAGAAAGATTAAGTGTTCAAGTGTTGATTTAAGAAGTTTTTAACTAAGGTAAGATCTTTTCTCTAATTTCTTCAATTCTTTTGAAGTGGTATGATTAAGTTGCTTATGGTATGATGGTGAGTATTGATTTTGCTTGATAGATGAGAAGTTGGGTTGGTGTTGGTGATGGAAGAGTAAGATTGGTGTTTAGTGATATTGTTTCTGTTTTACAATTAGTAAAGGCTGTGATTTGTATGATTTTTAATTAATTATAGAAAAATGTTCTTGTAGTGAATTTTTGATATGTTGTGCCTCTATGAGTCTAGAATGACTGAAAAATATGTTGATTCGATTTTGGATAGGTTATGAGTTTAGAAAGATTATTTTTATTAGACCTATTCCAGCAGGTACCTTAACTGAGACAGCTCTATTTCGGGATTTTTAATAAAATGTAGAAAAATCATATCCAATTGAATTTTGGATATGTTGTTTTTTAGTGAGTCTAGTATTTGAGAAAAATAATTTGGAGCCACGTTGATTGAATTTGATTTATGGAATTCACAAAGTTCAGAACTGCTGCCAGGATGCAGGGCAATTGGGGCAGTCTGGTTAGGTGAACTATTTGACCAAGATTTTGTGTTCAGTTTGATCTGAAATTTTAAAGGGATGATTTTAAGATACAAAACTAAATTCTGTAAAAATTTTAGAATTTTTAGTCAAGTAGATTATTTTATACAATTTTTCAAAATAAGGATAAAATGGAGTTTAAAAACCAGAATGTACTATTTATGGTTAGGGTTTTAATTCTTTGTTCTTCTTGCATTGCTTTGGTTCTCCAAAGGTAGGTTGGTCCTTAAACCTAACCCTAAACACTTTAAATACACTTGAATCAATGAATGTTATAATCAATTGTTCTTTGCCCTAATTGCATTGTTGAGATTGAACAATGTTATGTTGTGCATTGTGAATGGTAATGTGTTTCATGAGTAATGTGGAATGAAATGTTGATATTTATGAATGATGCTATATGAAATATAATGTGATCATGGATGAGATATATATATATATATATATATACTTGAATAATGAGATGTTATATTGTGAAATGAAATGTGAAGCCATTGTTATTGGCTAAGATGATGTAATTGAAAGAAAGAAGGCATGTTTGCCTAAATGTGATGAGAATTGAGAATGGAAATGAATTGTTTGTTTAATATGTTATTCAGTTTCAGAGTTCTGGATTTGGGTGACATGCCTAAGAAATGATGAAAGGTAACAGTCTTGCCGGGTTGAGGACCTCCTCATAGGTGTTGAGTTGATGGTCCAAGAGACTGGGTCTGTTACACTATGAGATATATGATTTGTAACAGTCTTGCCGGGTTGAGGATCTCCTCATATGTGTTGAGTTGATGATCCAAGAGACTGGGTCTGTTACACTATCCATGGATAGAGATACATGTATATACATTGCCTACGGGCGTGATTATTGTGACTATGAACCAAAGCAGTAACTCTGAACTCTGAATATCGTATTAAATACTTGTTGGGCCCATAGGTGTCAAGGTTATATGAATGTCCTAAATAATGTTATGAGTTTAATGAAATGAGATGTTGGTTATGGAGTATGATTGATTAATGTTGAATGTGAAAAGATGTTGAAATGTGGTATGCTCATATGACTATGATTTGTGAAATGCATAATTGTGTGGTTAACTTTATATTTATGATGTTGATCTTATCAATAACATATGTGGCATTGCATTTCATTAAAGCATACTGTTAGCATGTTTTATCTTACTAAGCCGTTGGCTTAGCGCGATAGTGTTTAATCGCGCAGGTAGTAGAGTGGATAGAGTTGAACCCGAGAGTTCATCAAGACCTAGTGAGAGTAGACCTTGAAGAATCCATTTTGGGAGCTTAAAGATCAGAGCAGACTTGCCAATCATGTATAAATTTTATGTGTTGTAAAACTTGAGTTTTGATGTATATGAATTTGTAAATATGTAAATATTTTATAACTTCCGCGGTGAAATATTTAAATATGGGGGTTGTCACAAAACCTTTATTTTATGTTGTACTAGAAGTGTAAATCCTTTTTGCAGGTTGTAGTTGAGGTTACAAGGGGGATTTATTGGGAGTGTACTGAGAATGATTTTGTTTGCATTGGTTTGTGTAAAATGTTTTTAAAATAAGAAAAAAACCGGTTTTGTCGACACTTGGGACTCAATTTTTAGGCGAAACTAAAATAAACAAATCCTGCTGGGTGGGCCGCGAGGGCTGTCCAGTACTGTAGCGATCGCTTGCCTCCTGCGGACCATGCGGACCCAGTGGGCTGGGCAACCGACCTTGGGATACCGACCTGGTTGGGGAGGGTCGTTACAATATGTTGTGAGTGCAGAAGGCATACAAGTGGATGATGCAAAGATTAAATCAATAAGAAAGTCGCCAAGTCCAATTAACATTTTTGAGATTCAAAACTTTCAAAGATTAGCCTCTGTCTACTGACACTTTATTTAGGATTTTAGCACCATTGCAACATCTATAGCAAAGTGCTTAAAGAAAAGGAAGTTCAATTGGAGAAAAAGAAGCAAAAAGGAGCTTCACACCACTTAAATAGAAGTTATGCAATGCACATGTTCAATATTGATAAGATAGTGGAAGCAGATTCTGATGCCAGTGGAGTTGGGATTGGAGCCATTTTATCCCAAGAGCGAAGACCGGTAGCATACTTTAGCAAAAAATTAAGTGACACGTGGAGAAAACGAAGTACATATGACAAAGAATTCTATTCAGTTGTGCACACTCTTATGATATAGGCGCATTACTTAGTGAGAAAATAATTCATTCTGTACTCTTATCATGATGCTTTAAGGTACCTAAATAGCCAAAATCAAATCGGGAAGGACATTGCACAGGACATGCGCGCAAGATGGTGTCAATGCTTACAAAAGTTTCTTTTTTGGCTAAAAAAAAAATCTGAAGCTCAAAACTGAGTGGCCTATGCCTTACTTTTGACTTTTAGTCATAGATTATAGGGTTTGAATAACTAAAAGAATTCTATGTTGAAAAATGAAGATATTGATGATACGTGACGAAGGTATATTCATGGACATCTAATTGATGATTTCTACTTACTCGATAGATATTTAATGCATGAGAATCAACTTTGCTTTCCTCGGACCTCATTAGGAGAGAAGATGATCTGAGATTTGCATGGAGGAGGTTGGCAGGACATTTAGGCCGAGATAACATAATTATTCTAATTAAGGAAAGACACTATTAGCCACAATAAAAGATAGATGTAACCATATTTATCTTTAAATGTTTTACTTGTTAATCTTCAAAGGGATACTCACAAAACATTGATTTATACATGCCTTTATTTGTGCTTAATAATATATGGAAAACTTATCCATAGATCTTATGTTGGACTTACTAATAATGCCAAAAAAAAGGAACATCCAATCAAACATCCTAGAAGAAATATAATAAAAATTCTATAGAAAACAAGATTAAAATTAATAAGAAAAAAACAGGATTATATATATTTCACTAAAATATCAAAAAGTCATTTTTGTTTATGTAGGCTTTAGTTGGAGACTCTGGAGACTGCAAGCCAAAGTTAAATTTAATCTCTCTATTAAAAATCAATCTAATTACTCGAGTAAATTGATATTTGAATAATATTTATCATATTGTGAGCGGGGATTTTCGCCCCCACTCCCGGTGGAATGGTTCTTGCGACTTCGGCACTGTTTAGGCTCGGGGCCTTAGAGAACATGGACCTAAGTCCGGAGAAAATGGAGTTGCCACCCGGACGGGCTGGGAAAAAAGAAAGGGGTGGATGACTCGATTCCTAAGGAATCCCCAACCCCCTAATGGGTTCGGAAAGTTGGGTACGTGTGGGGAAGGTGAGAAATGGCCCTGCACCCCCACAACACCCGGTTCATTGGAACCGGCTTCCTTTACAGGTCTTAATATTATAAAATTCTTAAGTATAATAACATTATCCATATTACACACAATAAAAAGAAAGCATCATTATATTAAAATCAAAGCAATGTTCAAACAAAGTAAAACAAATAAATGGACACCCATCCAAGAATGGAAACATGTCCTTACATCACATGCCTAGATAGGACACCCACCAAAAGGTAGAAACATGCCCTTTACATAAGTTCTAAAATAGAAAAGCAAATTAAATTACATGATGTTTAAATAATGAGGTACCCACAAGTGGAAACATACCTCTTACAACTTTTGGAAATCTAAATTGATTGATAAAAGTAAATAATCATTCATCATAAATAAATCATTCATCAAAAGTATTTAAATATCAATAAAATAAACATCCATCTATGATAAATTAAATAAATCAAGTATTGAAATTAAATACATTAAAGCATAAGAGATAAATCAAAGCATATCAAGTATGGAATTGAATAAAGCAAATAAAAGTCCAATTTATGACTACTGTGACTTTTTATGGAATTAAAATAGATTAGGGTTTTATGTTTTAAAAGGTTGGTAAGACTATTTGATTAACCAAATTAAGGTTTGAATGATGAAATCATGAAACTAGGGTTTTGAATACCTTAAAATACTTAAATTTGTGATTTTTGATTATTGAATTTTAAGCTACTGTGCAATTTTTGGGTTTTCATGTTTTTATGTTTTTTTATGTTTTAAAGGGATTAGGGTTCATAAAAATTAGGGTTTAAGATTTTAAAAGGATTAGGGTTTATTATTTTAGGCTTAAAAGTTGAATTTTTTATTTTAGGCTTTAAAATTAGGGTTCTCGGGTAAAAGATGATTTTTAGGGTTTTAGAAATCAATTTGATATTCTATGAAGTTTTGTGAATTTAAAAAAATGGATTGAAGTTTTTATAAGTAGAAAAGATGTTTTTTTTAAGGCTTTTTGAATAAAATAGAACCTACTTTAAAATCTTAAAAGAAACAGAATTTGATTTTGGTTTTGTTGAAAAATATGTTCAATTAGAGTTTTAAGATTTTTAAGAAGAAAAAATAACATTTTTAAGTCTTTTTAGAAAAGAAAGTCACATTTTTATTGTTTTAACTTTGGAAAAATTAAATTCAAGTTCTAAAATTTTTTATTTAAAAAACTTAAATTTTATAGATTTGGCTACTGTAAAACATAAATCAAAAAGAATTTAACATACCTTCTTTTGTTGATTCTCCAAAAAATAACTCTTCTTGGATGAATTAGCTCCAAAGACAAGCCTTTGTTGCCTTTGAATTACTTAATTCGTGCTGCTACTCCCTAAAAATCAATTGAATTGAATTGTTGCTTTTCCTTTCTTGATTTGGTTTCCAATCCCAAGTTCACTATGAAATTTTTTCCTCCTTTAATGGTTTTTAGGTTGTTTATTCCTAATTAATTAAGGTGAGTAATATTAATAAAAAAAGAAATTAAAACCTAATTGGATTAGGTTTTAAAAAATTGCGTTGAAAGATTTTGCGCTGGCGAACACTGTGGCAGCGGGCCCGTGGCTGGGCGTGCCAGCCCGCAAGAAAATCCTGCGGGCAAAACGCCCGCGGGTGAGCTGCTGCTGGGCCGACGGGCCCGCGCGACCACTTTTTGCTGTCGATTTTTTTTACGACTCCGATTTTTATTTTTATTTTTATTTTTATATTTTTATTTGTTTATTTTTATTTTTATTAATAAAAATTAGATACTAAGGTAAAATTATTTAATTAAAATTATTTTGGACCAATTAAACAACAAAAATTATTTTGGGCTAAATAAAACATAATAGATCGGATTTGGTCAAAAATTAAGAGTCTACACATATGTTAACACCATTGTTTTTAGAATCGGATTGGATCGACCACTCAAAATAGTTAAATGGGAAATCAAAGATTAATTCGGTTTAAAAACACTAAAAAATTATTTTTATAAAATCAGTAAAAATCGGCTGAATTGAATCGAATAGGCCAAATCGAACTGAACGTTTCTTTGAATTTTAAGTCACTTTTGATAAAAATAAGAGAAAAAAATTAGATTAATTTTTTATGTATTAGATTTAATATGTGATATTTTTGAATTAATAAAATATACTTTTATCATTTTTAAACTTTTATTTTACATGTTTCTATGATTTTTAGATATTTATATATATCCATAATATTACTATATTATTAAACATGAGTCAATCTAATTGAATATGTTAAACAATGAACCAATAATCAATTTGATTTGATGTCGAGTCCGATTTTAAAAACATTGCTTAACGCCATTTTTTTGTCCAAAAAAATGTTGATTACCTAGAAGAAGAAGAAGACATTGCTTAACACCATTTTTTTTGTCCAAAAAAAATGTTGATTACCTAGAAGAAGAAGAAGAAGAAGAAGAAGAAGAAGAAGAAGAAGAAGGAGAAGGAGAAGGAGAAGTTGATGAAGAAGAAGAAGAAGAAGCAGAAGGAGAAGAAGAAGCAGAAGGAGAAGAAGGAATTGCAGCAGAAAATAGAAAGAAAAAGAATATTTGAGACGAAAATAGAGAATTAGAGAATTAGAGAGAGTTTTAAGAGGAAATTTGTATTGTAATTTCCATTCATGTCCTCCTCTGTTACATTGAATTTCTTTTTATAAAAGAGTTTTCCCTCTGCTTGCTATTGTGTAATTATACTTCTTTAACAAATCGAATAACAATTCACCCCACAATTGTAAGCAGTAATTGATGCAATCAAGTAATAGAATTGCAAAGTAAGCTAAGTACTGGTGGCCATAACAAAACTAAGCTTACTGGTGGCCATAACAAAACTAATTTCCAACTAATAAAAACTGTCTTCTGCCTATAACAGAAGCTTCTTCTCTGACAAATGCCACCTTTGCTTGCTCTTGTGAAGTTAATTCTTCTTGAAAGCCTAGCTCTAATTGTTCTTGGGTCATGACATTACCCATTCCTTTGAAAACTTCCTTATCCTCAAGGAAGAATTCTAGAAATTGAACCTTCATAAAATCTAGATCCTCCCTTGTAGCTTCCTTCTTAATATTTTCATCCATTGAGCAAACACTCTCCACATTTGATCTTATTTTCTCTTGATACATCTCTTATCTAGAACTAGTGGCTCCACCTTGAATTCACAATTTTTTTTGTAACTTTAGTAATTCAGTAGTTAATTGCACCATCTTCCCTATAGCTAGCCTCAAATTCTCCTTAAACAAAGTGTAAAATTTTTATTTCTTTGTCATTGGCATTTTTTCAAATACCTTCGAGGCACCAATTCTTCTCAAGTACACCCAATTGATAAGAAGAAAATGACTCACAAATCTCCAATTCCACTGGTTGCAAAAGCTCATTGTCATCAACCTAGTCTTTTTTTATTCATAAAAACAATCATGTTGGGCACACCCTCTTGTTTTGCCAGCAAGATATATTCATTAGTTTGAGGCATGGGACCATCTGCTTAAAGTAAAAAAGGATTGCACCCTCCATCTAAGCAGCACCGATAATCCTATTCTTCACATAATCAATGTGGTTGGGGCAGTCCACAAGGGCATAGTGGCGGTTCGTTGTCTCATCCTCAACAATATCCATATTGATAGTGATACCACCGACGCATTCCTCCGTGGGTAATATGAATTTCATCATATTTTTTTTAGTTTTATCACCATCATCATCTATAATATCAAGGAATTTTAGAATTTCTTTCTTTATAAACTCTCTTTTGTTTCATAAGTCTATCTTAAATTCTTTTTCTAGCTTCCTTTGAATACAACTCAGTGTTGTATTGAAATTGCAACACTCGACGATCTTCCAAAGCCGAAACACCAAGTCTGAGTCTGCTACCATGGAAACTTCTATTTGATTACTCATATTTTAGCCTTTAGGATCTAACAAAGCTATGATACCAAGTTCTCGTGTACCTACAAGATGGATAAAAATGGGAGAAGGAGAAGAAGAAGAAGAAGAAGAAGATAAAGCAAGGGAATAGAAGGAATTGAAATAGAAAATAGAAGAAGAAGAAGAAGAAGAAGAAGAAGAAGAAGAAGAAGAAGAAGATTTGAGACGAAAATAGAGAAATAGAGAATTAGAAAGAGAGTTTTGAGAGAACTTGTATTGTAATTTTCATTCATGTCCTCCATTGATACATTGAATTACTTTTTATAGAAGAGTTTTTCCTCTACTTGCTATTAAGTAATTATACTTCTTTAACAGAATAGCAATTCGCCTCACAGCCGTAAACAATAATCGATGCAATCAAATAACAAAATTGCAAAGTAAGCTAATTACAGGTGACTAACAAAACTAACTTCCAGCTATTAACAACTATCCTTTGGCCATAACAGAAACTTCTTCTCTATCAAATGTCACTTTGCTTGCTCCTGTGACGCTAATTCTTCTTGAAAGCCAAGCTCTAATTGCTCTTTATTCATGACAAAAAATTGCAAGCGTAAAATACCTAAATAAGTTTACATCCAAGAAAACAAATATGGTAAATATACACTTTTCAATTAAAATATAAAGATTGGTCGATTTGTTTTGAGCAGGCTACTAACGTGTACGACTATAACCAAATTAAGTATTCTGCTTTCAATTTTTTTCTCGAACTGAAATAAACTGATTTGTTTTTGAAACTAGCAAATTCAAATCAAGCCATTTGATCACTTCTTTAATATTTTTAAGCACAAACTCGGCAACGGGCACTACTCAATCAATAATAAGTTAGCACCTGTGTTATTTACATCAATAACTTGTATCAAATTGAGGCCTTGGCCTCTCGTTCCAAAATTTTGCCCAACCATCCATGGAAAATTTTCAATCTCATAAATGGTTGGAATACAACAATATAATGAAAACAGCAGCCATCTAATTCCTTCCCTACAGGAGACATTTACCCTGCCCACCTCTTGAGGCCTTTTGGGGAAGAAATAGCACTTGATGAATCAAGATTTACTCTTTTTATTTGATCTGGGGCCATGGTCGCCTTTTCGCTTTTTCCCATTCTTATTTCTCTCCAGCTGCTTTCCATATTTTTCCACTTTAGTTTTATTCGATTTTACACTATTGACACCATTTGAGGATATCTTTGCATTCTCAAAATCACCGTCTCTGTCCACAATAGCATACTGTTGCAGAAGCTCAGCATTTAGCATACTCTCCTCCATTTTGGTTTTCATCCCATCCTATGGCCAGTTCAGCACTCAGATTTTTAAAAAAATTAAAAAAGAAAAAGAAAAGGGTTCAATTTAAAGGAAAATGAGAAATCGAGCTAAAAGACAGCACACCTCAACTTGCTTTGCTGCTTCATTCAGATCATCCTCCACAGAGATGTTGAGAGGCTCCAGCACTCTCTGAACACAAAATTTGACCAGAGCAAAGATTTGTCATTAGATTAAAATATTTGATAAAAAAAGAAGGAAATAGAACGAAATTCTTCTTAGAAAAAGGTGGAAGACGGATATAGGAAAGATAAACATTAAAGATAATTTATCATGTTAATGGGGGTTACATTTAATCAAGATAATCATATGTTAATTATGTCTAATCTAATAAAGCAACTCATATTCCAATATCCAGACAAGTTTGTGCTCTATATATAGCTTATAAAAGCACTTTGTCTCGTAACACCTTATTAATGGCAGGCTACACTTACGTATCAGACATGTGATATGTTATCTCTAAGCATCTTCCGGAATTTCAAGTTTCGGTTTCCCAGAGCTCACCTCTTTTAATCGGGGTAGAGTTGATTGAATCTCATTGGATGCAATACCATAAAGATATTTATGGAACTTCTTCATAGCCTTGATAAAAAGAGACAAAATCTGTGTTCTTTCCAACTTCATTTGCTCCTGCAACAACAATTCAACAGGAAAATTCAATGTCCATGTGCTCAAGTACAAAATAAAATAAAATAGAATAGAATAACCTCACAGGTCAATCAATGCTGTGCCTTTGATCTCATATCTGTGCCATACATCAACATTTTTTTTAACATTCTTAAGCAATAAGCAATTCTTTATCCACTTTCCCAAGCAAAGATAAATACAATACCCAGTACTACATGTCCATTCTTGTATGCACTTGCGTGATTGAGCAAGTTTATGCATGTGCATATGCTTATTTATGTATGTGAAAAATCATCTAATGAATTATTAAGAGAATCAAACCTCAATATAAGTGAAGTCCTGCTTCTGCAGGCCAATGCAGAGCAAAACAGAAGCCTGAACATATGATAGCGTAATAGGAAGCTTCCCTCGAAAATATAGGCAAGCCAGTATTGGAACAATGTCTAATATATGGAAGAAAGAGAGAACTTATAATTAGAAATCATAACAATAAAATCTTAGTGAAATCTTTGGACAGTTCAATTAATATAATTTAATGATTATTTTATTGCAAATAAAAGATCACTATTTCCTTTGAAGTGGGGTGCTTTGTAGTTTGTACCAATGTAAAATACAAAGGATTGGGTGTGAATGACTCCCGGGATTATTATTGATAGGACTATATTTTGCACATAATTTAATGATTATTCTAGTTATACTTTTATTGTTATCAATTGAATTTGATTAATTTTTACTGTAAAAGCTAAAATATTCACCATTTCAAGTGTAGAGTTGCAATTATGAAGAAAAAACTTATTTTGGCTTAAAATCATGGAAAAATGGAAAGGGGATCAAAACAAGCTCAAAAGTGGAAAATAATGAAATACATGGTCGTATAAATCATGATACATGATTTTGAACTTTAAAATGGAATTAAAGATGAGAAATCAAGAGGTCCAGATTTGTTTAGAATCCCAGGGTCATAGCTGTCAAAAAGTCATGGCCATGAGATTTGATTTGAAGCTGTCCAAGTTTTTCAAAAACAGAAATTGCAAGGTGATAAGTGCACAATTGATGATATTTTGCCCCTATTTCTTAATATGATTATTATCCAATTGAGTTTAATTTGTTTGTTCAAGTGCTTTTTAGGATTAATTTCAGGAATTCTCTGTATTTTGAGGCTTATGGTCATTTTGGAGGAATTACGGATGAAAGTAGAAGAAAAGAGCAAAATTCCTCAATTGACACGCCCGTGGACATGGGCGTGTCAATGGACGTGCCCTTGATACTGCCATACAGAAGCATTGACACGCCCAGTGACATGGGCGTGTCACCGAGCGTGCCTATTGCAATGATTCATAGTGGCTGTGACACACCCAGTGACATGGGCGTGTCACTGGACTTGCCTTATATTTAAAATCCCAGTGGCAATGACACGCCCAGTGAAATGGGCGTGTCAGGTGAAAATATCTGCACTATAAAAGCTGAGCTGAAGTACGAATTAGGGCGGATTTTCATATTTTATAACCTAGAGCCGACTTCTAAAGCAAGGAGGAGAGTTTTAGAGCTGAGATTGAAGGTGAAGACATATTCTAAACAAGATCTAAACCAAGATTCAATGATTCAAGTGAAGAAATACGAATTATTCGCAATGAATTGTTTAGATTCTTTTTCTTATTTCTCTTGTTCTGGTTTTATGGTTTTGAACATGAACTAACTTATTCTCTATCTAAATATTGATGAACCCTAGCTTTATTGTGTAACACCCCTTCCCGACCTACGTGTGTAAGCTGAGTAGAGGCGCCACACTATCCTAATGTTACTACCACTTTTAGTCAAATTTTTATTCTGATTTTTACAGAAATTTTGCCATAGTTTCGCCTAAAAATTCAATCCCAAGTGTCGACAAAACTGGTTTTTTTCTGATTTTTGAAAATATTTTTACACAAACCAATGCAAACAAAATCATTCTCAGTACACTTCCAATAAATCCCCCTTATAACCTCAACTACAACCTGCAAAAAGGATTTACACTTCTAGTACAAAATAAAGTGAAGGTTTATTATGAAATACAGTAGATAAAATATTTGTTCACTATGCAACGGAAAGTAACAATATTTACAAATTCATATACATCAAAACTCAAGTTTTACAACACAAAATTTATACATGTTTGGCAGCCAGTCTTCGATCTTAAAGCCCACTATTCACTCTTCAAAATCTAGGCTCGACTCGGCCTAGAGGAACTCTCTGGTTCTTCCCTGTCACCTGCGAGAAGAATCACATTCGCTCTAAGCCAACGGCTTAGTGGTACAAACTACAGTGCTATGATGCTTTAATGCCATGCTAACGTCACATAATCAAGATTCAAGATCAATTCAAGAGAATATTATATTTCACAATCTTACATTATTTAATAATTAATCAAAACATTCATGATTCACATTGAAAACAAAGACAAGCATGGCCCCAAAAAGGATCTAATATGCTATTCAAAGTTCAGAGTTACTGCTTTGGTCTATAATCACAATCATCAAGCCCGTAGGCGATATATATATATCTCTATCAATGGATAGGGTAACAGACCCAGTCTCTTGGACCTCAACCCGGCTACCCGAGGAGATCCTCAACCCGGCAAGACTGTTACCTGTAATAGATCCAGTCTCTTGGACCTCAACCCGGATAAACCAAGGAGATCCTCAACTCGGCAAGACTGTTACTTATCATATATTTCATATTCATAATTCATATAGTGTAACAGACCCAGTCTCTTGGACCTCAATTCAACTCAAATTGAAGAGATCCTCAACCCGGCAAGATTGTTACCTTTTTACATTTTATAGGCATGCCGCCAAATCCAGAACTCTGAAGGTTGAATTAACACATTAGGCACACAATCATTTCATTTATCTCTTTATCAGTCTCTTTTCATTTCATTTCTCATAATTAATTGGGCAACCATGCCTCAATTTTATATTTCATTTGCTTTATCATAGCCAACAACCATGGCCTCATATCTCATATGATCTCAAATCACAATAAAACAACTCTTCATAACATCATATCTTTCACATTTCATTTCGTCATCACATCTTGCACATTTCACATTTCGTTATATTTTAAATCACATTAATCAATTCATTATTCAAATGGATATAATCAATGGCATTAACACATATTTTACATGCTCATCACAACATTCACATTATACCAAACATAACATTATTAATATACATCCACAATGCATTAGATTCCTTATCACATTTATAATCAAATATGTCTCAAGTCTCAATATCATATGAATGTATGCACTAATGTAGTTTGTACTTACCTTAAAACCAACTCACACCAATTTATACACTTACTCTTCCAAGAATTCTCAACACTTATATTAGGGCAATTCAACCTCTTCACAACCTAATCCAAAAAGGAGTATTAGCAAAATGACCATATGAATAATAAATTCTGGTTTTGGACTCAACTTAATCCTTATTTTGAAAAATTGTATAAAATAATCTACTTGACTAAAAACTCTAAAATTTTTACAGAACTAAATTTTACATCTTAAAATCATTCCTTTAAAATTTCAGATGAAACTGAACACAAAATCTTTGTCAAATAGTTCACCCAACCAGACTGCCCCAATTGCCCTGCATCCTGGCAGCAGTTCTGAACTTTGTGAATTTCATAATTCAAATTCAATCAACGTGGTTCCAAATTATTTTTCTCAAATACTAGACTCACTAAGAAACAACATATCCAAAATTCAATTAGATATTATTTTTCTACATTTTATTAAAAATCCCGAAAGATAGCTGTCTTAGTTAAGGTACCTGCTGGAACAGGTCTAATAAAAATAATCTTTCCGAAATCATAACCATTCCAAAATCGAATCAACATATTTTTCAGTCATTCTAGACTCATAGAGGTACAACATATCAAAAATTCACTTCAAGAAAATTTTTCTATATTTAATTAAAAATCATACAAGTTACAGCCTTTACTAATTGTAAAACAGAAAAGATTTCACTAAACACAACTCTTACTCTTCCATCACCAACACCAACCTAACTTCTTATCTTTAATTCCATTTCCAACACATACAAACACACCACAAGCAATCCTAACCATATTATCAACAACACTTCATCAAACTCAAAAATAACTTCAAAAACAACAAGAGCAATCAAGAGAGAACTTACCAAAATAATGAAATTTCTTGAATTTCTAACTTGTTTTCTTGAAATCTCCTTCAATTTTTTTGAGCTTGAGCACAAAACTCTCTCTTGCTCTCTTTTGTCTCATTAAAGTGGCTCTTTCCTTGCTCTTTTCCTCTAATTCTTGAGTTTATGGTGATTTTCTTGAAAAACCACACATAAACTATCTAATTCCCATAAAAATTTGAATTACTTCCAATGGATTCTAAGTTTCAAGTAAAGAAATGAAGGAAGATGAAGAAAGTAAAAGAAATGGTGATGGTGAAGATGGAGTCCACGTTTTATGGAAGGAAGAAGAAAAGAAAATGAAAAAAAAAATAAAAAGAGACAAAGTCAAATTTATAGTCTTCAAACATTCTCCACCAAGTCTTTTAATAATAAAATAATCAATTATTTCCTCTTCCACTCATTTATTTCTTCTAATTAATTCATTAATTCAATAATAAACAAATATCTTCTTTAGTTGACCATCCATTTTGACTTGTATATATGTTGTATATATTTCCATATATACAACATATAAACTCTCTCTTAATTCTTTTTTCTTTCCAATTACACATATACATTTAATTCAAATAAAACAATAATTATATCAAAACTTCTAAGGCACACTTTGGGATATTACAATTCTCCCCCTCTAAAAAGAAATTTCGTCCTCGAAATTACCTGATATCAAGTCTGAAACAGTTGAGGATACTGATCTTGCATCGCTTGCTCACTCTCCCAAGTTGCCTCTTCTCCACCATGATTCTTCCAAAGAACCTTTACAAGTGGCACTTTCTTATTTCTCAACTCTTTCACTTCATGTGCCAAAATAGCAATTGGTTCTTCTTCAAATGTCAGATCCGGACTCACCTCAATAGATTCAACTGGTAAAACATGAGATGGGTCAGATCTATACCTTCGCAACATAGAAACATGGAAGACATTATGGATTCTATCCAACTCAAGCGGCAAAGCAAGACGATAAGCAACTGGCCCAACTCTTTCTAATATCTCATACAGTCCAATGAAACGAGGACTTAACTTCCCTTTTCGACCAAATCTCAATATCTTTTTCCAAGGAGACACTTGGATACAAACTCCGCTATGTCTCTTTTAATACCTGACCACCAATAATGTTGTTTCAAATCATAGTACATCTTTGTATTTCCCTGATGTATAGCAAAAACCGACTGATGTGCTTCTTCTAAAATAATTTTTCTCAATTTAGCATCATCAGGAACACACAATCTATCCTTAAACCAAAGGCTACCATCACTTCTCGCAAAGAAATCTCAGCTCTCCCCGTTTCGGCAATCTGAAACAATCTTCTGAATTTTCTCATTTGTCAATTGAGCCTCCTTAATCTGATCCAACAATACTGGTCTCAATTGCAACTGAGCCAACAATGCACCATCATCACATGCTTCAAAACTAGCATGTAACGCTCTCAACTCAACAAGCAACGAGAGCGAATAAACAGCCAAACCTGCCAGAGACTTCCGACTCAAGGCATCAGCAACTACATTTGCCTTACCAGGATGGTAATCAATCAAATAATCATAGTCTTTAATCAGTTCTAACCATCGCCTTTGCCGAAGATTCAGCTCCTTCTGAACACCCAAATATTTCAAACTTTTGTGATCCGTATAAATAAAACATTTCTTTCCATACAAGTAGTGTCGCCAAATCTTCAAAGCAAAACTATAGCTGCCAATTCCAGATCATGTGTTGGATAATTGAGCTCATGTGACTTCAACTGCCGAGAAGCATAAGCTACAACTTTACCCTCTTGCATCAAGACACATCCTAAACCATTATGTGAAGCATCACTATAAATCACATAAGGTTTATCTTCCACGGGTAAAGTAAGAACAGGTGCTTGAGTCAACATTTCTTTCAACTGATCAAAACTAGCTTGACACTAATCTGTCCACACAAATCTAACTCCCTTTCGAAGCAATCTGGTGAGTGGAGTAGCTATCAAAGAAAAACCTTTCACAAACCTTCGATAATAGCCTGCCAAACCCAGAAAAACTTCTAACTTCAGTCACTGACTTTGGTGGACTCCAATTCAAAATGGCCTCAACTTTACTCGGATCAACTCTTATACCATCTGCTGAAACTATATGACCGAGAAAAGTTACTTGGTCAAGCCAAAACTCACACTTTGACAGCTTAGCATACAACTGCTTCTCTCTCAAGATTTGTAACACGATTCGCAGATGCTTGTCATTTTCTTCCTCATTACATGAATACACCAAAATATCATCGATGAAAACCACCACAAACTGATCCAGATAGGGCCTAAACACCCTATTCATTAAATCCATGAAAGTTGCAGGTGCATTCGTCAATCCAAAAGGCTTTACCAAGAACTCATAATGCCCATATCTTGTGCGGAAAGCTGTCTTAGAAACATCTTCAGCTCTAACCCTCAATTGATGGTACCCTGATCTCAAATCAATTTTGGAAAACACCGCTGCTCCCTTCAACTGATCAAAGAGATCATCAATTCGAGGCAAAGGATACTTATTCTTGATAGTTACTTTGTTCAATTGCCTATAATCGATGCACAATCTCAAGGTACCATCCTTTTTTTTTTACAAACAACACAGGAGCTCCCCACGGAGAAACACTAGGGCGAATAAACCATTTATCCAACAACTCTTGCAACTGCACCTTCAACTCTCTCAATTCAGCAGGTGCCATTCGATAAGGAGTGATAGAGATGGGAGTGGTACCGGACAACAAATCGATACCAAACTCAACCCCTCTCTCAGGGGGTAACCCTGGCAACTCCTCTAGAAATACATCTGAAAACTCAGCAACTGTGGGTATACTATCAAGTTGAGAACCCACTACTCTGGTATCCACAACATGAGCAAGATAAGCATCACACCCTTTTCTAATCAACTTTCTAGTTGAAACAGCTGAAACCAATAAGGATGCAAGTTGTCTTTGCTCAATAGATACCAATATACTTCTACCATCACCAGTTCTCAAAGTAACACATTTCTTTTGACAATCGACCACAGCTCCATGCTTAGACAACCAATCCATGCCTAAAATCAAATCATATTCTTTAAAAGCATTTCAATCAAATCTCCACGAAAACTCCTAACCTTGCACCAAACCTGCACTATCTCGGTGCACCTTGCTAACAATCACACTATGCCCTAAAAGATTTGTCACCAACACATCAAATCCTAGGGACTCAGAATGCAATTTAGTCACAGGAAAAATAGATGCACTTATGTATGAATGAGTAGATCCTGGATCAATCAAAACAAAAACTAAAATGCCAAATAAAGAGAATGTACCCGCTATAACTGCTGAAGCATCTGGCTGCCTCTGCATCACATATACTCATTGAGAAGGCCCAGTCTCATTTGGCCTACTGCCTGCGGGTGTAGAGCCTCCTCTCTGACTGACTCCAGATCTGCCACCTCTACCAACACCTCTGCCACCTCGACCACCTCTCACACTAGGTCGAGAAACTGCAGAATCTGCCGGCCTCTGTTCCTGCATCTCAGGACACTCTCTAATAAAATGATCAGGTGATCCACATCTGAAGCACACCGCTGGTCCACTATTCTTCCAACATACACCCCTATGTGACCCCCCACACTGAACACATATAGGTGGAGTGAACCTCTGAACCGCTGGAGTCGGAGCACTCGCTGCTGAAACTGTAGGTCTCGATCTCTGCCTCTGAAACTAAACTGACCTACTAGCCTGCCTCTGACTCCTACTGATCCAAGGAACAAAATTGCCTCTATCTCTCTTCACAGATGAAGACCCCGCCTCAAACTGGGGTCTCCTAACCCTGGTCTCCTCCTCGGTAGCAGCTGCTGTAATACCCTGGGCTCTCTCTACACTCCTAGCTGCAGCAACAAGCTGGGAAAAATCTTGATATCTAGAACCAGCCACAAGACACATAATAGAGGGCCTCAATCCCTCCTCAAATCTTCTGCACCGGTCTATCTCGTCTGAAATAATACCTCCAGCATAGTGACTCAACCGGATGAACTCGACCTCATATTCTGTCACAGTCCGGCTGTCCTGCTTCAAATTTGGAAATTCCATCTTTTTCACATCTTTATACTCCCTCGGAGTATATTTCAGCTCAAACTCCTGTAGAAAATCACTGTAGGACAATGTAGGTGGATCATCCATGGCATGAGGAACTGTCTTCCACCAATCATATGCATCCTTCTGCAATAGTGATCTAGCATAATCAAATCTTTCTTCTGGAGTTGCTTGCAACTGGATGAATATTCTCTGTATTCTATCCAACCATTGCTCAGCTATAGCTGGATCAATGGTGCCATAGAAATCTTCAGCCCCGTACTTCCTCAATTTATCATAATGTCTCACTGGTACCTAAGGCTGTGGTGGGGGTGGTGGCTGCTGCACCGGAGCTCCTCTCAACAAATCTACCATGTGCCTAAACCAACTTGGCGGTACCTCATTAGCATCTGATCTCCCTGGCACAGGGGTAGGGGCCTCACTAACTCTATCTTCTCTAGCTCCATCTATATTCTCTTCAAGAGCTACACTTTCCGCACTAGCCTCAATAGACTGTCGTGAATGAGACGCCATTACAATCTATATCTGCAAACACAGCAGAATATACCCTATTAAAGATCAAAGACTGCCATACCAAAACATGTATTTTACTCAAAAACCAACTTTTAAAATCAAAATATTCATTTTTCTTACAATTCACCTAAGTTGAGAATCTTAAACCTAGGCTCTGATACCAAAAATTGTAACACCCCTTCCCAACCTACGTGTGTAAGCTGAGTAGAGGCGCCACACTATCCTAATGTTGCTACCACTTTTACGTAGTCAAATTTTTATTCCGATTTTGACATAAATTTTGCCATAGTTTTGCCTAAAAATTCAATCCCAAGTGTCGACAAAACTGGTTTTTTTTTTTCTGATTTTTGAAAATATTTTTACACAAACCAATGCAAACAAAATCATTCTCACTACACTTCCATTAAATCCCCCTTATAACCTCAACTACAACCTGCAAAAAGCATTTACACTTCTAGTACAAAATAAAGTGAAGGTTTATTATGAAATACAGTAGATAAAATATTTGTTCACTATGCAACGGAAAGTAACAATATTTACAAATTCATATACATCAAAACTCAAGTTTTACAACACATAAAATTTATACATGTTTGGCAGTCAGTCTTCGATCTTAAATCCCACTATTCACTCTTCAAAATCTAGGCTTGACTCGGCCTAGAGGAACTCTCTAATTCTTCCCTCTCACTTGCGCGAAGAATCACATTCGCGCTAAGCCAACGGCTTAGTGGTACAAACTACAGTGCTATGATGCTTTAATGCCATGCTAATGTCACATAATCAAGATTCAAGATCAATTCAAGAGAATATTATATTTCACAACCTTACATTATTTAATAATTAATCAAAACATTCATGATTCACATTGAAAACAAAGACAAGCATGGGCCCAAAAAGGATCTAATATGCTATTCAAAGTTCAGAGTTACTGCTTTGGTCCATAATCACAATCATCAAGCCCGTAGGCGATATATATATATATCTCTATCCATGGATAGGGTAACAGACCCAGTCTCTTGGACCTCAACCCGGCTACCCGAGGAGATCCTCAACCCGGCAAGACTGTTACCTATAACAGACCCAGTCTCTTGGACCTCAACCCGGATAAACCAAGGAGATCCTCAACCCGGCAAGACTGTTACTTATCATATATTTCATATTCATAATTCATATAGTGTAACAGACCCAGTATCTTGGACCTCAATTCAACTCAAATTGAAGAGATCCTCAACCCGGCAAGATTGTTACCTTTTTACATTTTATAGGCATGCCGCCAAATCCAGAACTCTGAAGGTTGAATTAACACATTAGGCACACAATCATTTCATTTATCTCTTTATCAGTCTCTTTTCATTTCATTTATCTCTTTATCAGTCTCTTTTCATTTCATTTCTCATAATTAATTAGGCAACCATGCCTCAATTTTATATTTCATTTGCATTATCATAGCCAACAACCATGGCCTCATATCTCATATGATCTCAAATCACAATAAAGCAACTCTTCATAACATCATATCTTTCACATTTCATTTCGTCATCACATCTTGCACATTTCACATTTCATTATATTTCAAATCACATTAATCAATTCATTATTCAAATGGATATAATCAATGGCATTAACACATATTTTACATGCTCATCACAACATTCACATTATACCAAACATAACATTATTAATATACATCCACAATGCATTAGATTCCTTATCACATTTATAATCAAATATGTCTCAAGTCTCAATATCATATGAATGTATGCACTAATGTAGTTTGTACTTACCTTAAAACCAACTCACACCAATTTATACACTTACTCTTCCAAGAATTCTCAACACTTATATTAGGGCAATTCAACCTCTTCACAACCTAATCCAAAAAGGAGTATTAGCAAAATGACCATATGAATAATAAATTCTGGTTTTGGACTCAACTTAATCCTTATTTTGAAAAATTGTATAAAATAATCTACTTGACTAAAAACTCTAAAATTTTTACAGAACTAAATTTTACATCTTAAAATCATTCCTTTAAAATTTCAGATGAAACTGAACACAAAATCTTTGTCAAATAGTTCACCCAACCAGACTGCCCCAATTGCCCTGCATCCTGGCAGCAGTTCTGAACTTTGTGAATTCCATAAATCAAATTCAATCAACGTGGTTCCAAATTATTTTTCTCAAATACTAGACTCACTAAGAAACAACATATCCAAAATTCAATTAGATATTATTTTTCTACATTTTATTAAAAATCCCGAAAGATAGCTGTCTCAGTTAAGGTACCTGCTGGAATAGGTCTAATAAAATAATCTTTCCAAAATCATAACCATTCCAAAATCGAATCAAAATATTTTTCAGTCATTCTAGACTCATAGAGGTACAACATATCAAAAATTTACTTCAAGAAAAGTTTTCTATATTTAATTAAAAATCATACAAGTTACAGCCTTTACTAATTGTAAAACAGAAAAGATTTCACTAAACACAACTCTTACTCTTCCATCACCAACACCAACCTAACTTCTTATCTTTAATTCCATTTCCAACACATACAAACACACCACAAGCAATCCTAACCATATTATCAACAACACTTCATCAAACTCAAAAATAACTTCAAAAACAACAAGAGCAATCAAGAGAGAACTTACCAAAATAATGAAATTTCTTGAATTTCTAACTTGTTTTCTTGAAATCTCCTTCAATTTTTTTGAGCTTGAGCACAAAACTCTCTCTTGCTCTCTTTTGTCTCATTAAAGCGGCTCTTTCCTTGCTCTTTTCCTCTAATTCTTGAGTTTATGGTGATTTTCTTGAAAAACCACACATAAACTATCTAATTCCCATAAAAATTTGAATTACTTCCAATGGATTCTAAGTTTCAAGTAAAGAAATGAAGGAAGATGAAGAAAGTAAAAGAAATGGTGATGGTGAAGATGGAGTCCACGTTTTATGGAAGGAAGAAGAAAAGAAAATGGAAAAAAAAACAAAAAGAGTCAAAGTCAATTTTATTGTCTTCAAACATTCTCCACCAAGTCTTTTAATAATAAAATAATCAATTATTTCCTCTTCCACTCATTTATTTCTTCTAATTAATTCATTAATTCAATAATAAACAAATATCTTCTTTAGTTGACCATCCATTTTGACTTGTATATATGTTATATATATTTTCATATATACAACATATAAACTCTCTCTTAATTCTTTTTTCTTTCCAATTACACATATACATTTAATTCAAATAAAACAACAATTATATCAAAACTTCTAAGGCACACTTTGGGATATTACATATTGTATGGATTGAATAATTTTATTTAATTAAATCATTTGATTGAGTTGTTTTATTCTTATGATGCATAATAATTTATTTCCAATTGATAATAGCATGCTTATTGATTGGTTGCAATTTTCATATTATTGACTTGAGAAAGCTCGATATGAATTGAATACTCATAAGGATTGAGGATTGATTGGAGTGCTAGAGATCGACTTACAAGATCCTTTGGTTTATAATTCCTTATTATTAATGCAAGATCTACTTAATTATGTTTGAGAAGGGATTCCAGCATTCTACTTAGTGATTAGGGATTAATTCACATGAGAAAGGTTTTAGTCTAATTTAGAGGAATGCCAATTTAACTCTATTATTTGGTTTAATTAAATTGATTTTCATAAATATATTTGTGGCTAAGGAGATTCAATATCTGGGTAGTATTTTCATCATCAATCCTTTTTTGCACAATACTCAACCTCTCTCTATTTTCAGTTATTAAGTTAATTATCTTTAATTACAAAACTTCACAAAACTATTGATTTGCTAAACAACAGTTAAAATTTGCACTAGTAGTTGGCCTTGTCCCCAGTGGAATGATAACTCACTCACTACTTTATTACTTGAGCAACTCGTACACTTGCGATAGCATAGTTTTGGCAAAAACGGAATCGACCTTTGAAGATCTCATCTTACAAGAAGAAATGGCAGAAAATAAGTCAAGGACAATGTAAGAGTTTGCTAGGCCTACTCTTAATGGGGCTGAATCAAGTACACAAAGACCGGTGGTTGCTGCAAATAAATTCGAGATAAGGACAAATGTCATTCAAATGGTGCATCAGACTTGTCCGTTTGATGGATTTCCGGACGAAGATCTAATGTACACATTGAAACTTTTCTGGAAATATGTGACACATTCAAGATACAGAATGTCTTTATAGATGCAATTAGGCTGAGGTTGTTTCCATTCACGATCAGAGACCAACCAAAGAAGTGGCTGAAGTCTTTCCCTCCTAACACTTTCACTACATGGGGCCAACTAGCAGAAAAATTCTTAGAGAAGTATTTCCCACCATCCAAGACTGCTAAGTTGAGGAATGATATTTCCTCTTTTCTCCAGCTAGATGGTGAAACTCTGTATGATGCTTGGGAAAGATTCAAGGATTTATTGAGAAGATGTCCTCACCATGGGCTTCCGTTGTGGCTTGAGATCCAAAATTTCTATAATGGATTGAATTACGCAAGTAAGCAGTCCATCAATGCAGCCGGAGGAGGTACCATAAACAATAAAACACCTGAAGAAGCAAGGGATTTAAGTGAAGACATGGCCCTTACAAATTATCAGTGGCAAACCCCAAGGGAACAAGGGAAGTTAAGGGTTGCTGGTTCACATCAATTGTATCCCGTAGTTGCTCTGACAGCACAGTTGGAAGCAATGAACAAAAAGATTGATTCTTTAGCTTCTTCTTCTTTGGGGAAAGTGATGCAGGTGATGTCCTATGAATGGTGTGGGGGTGGACATCAAAGTCAAGATTGCTAAAGTGGCAACATGTTTGCTAGGCAAGAGCAGGTAGATTATGTTGGAAACATGCCAAGGCAACAGCAGAATAACCCCTTCAGCAACATGTACAATCTGGGGTGGAGAAATCATCCTAATTTCTCATGGAATAATCAGAATAATCCACGACCTCCCCTGGATTCCAGCAGCCCCAACATCAACAAGTTGCCCCTTCAAGAAAGAGTAATTTAGAGGACATGATGGAGAAATTTATAGCAGCTTCTGAAACTAGGTTCCAATCAACTGAAACCACCCTAAGAAATTAGCAAACCTCTATTCATAATTTGGAGAATCAGGTGGGGAAAATTGCCATGTTGCTCAATGAGAGACCACAAGGAAGTTTTCCTAGCAACACTGAGGCAAATCCTAAAGAGTAGCTTAAGGCAATTACACTAAGGAGTGGAAAAAAGATTAAGGGTAATGTGGAATAGAAAAGAGATGAAGTGGCAGAGAAAGGGGCTGAAGTACAAGAAAAAGAAAAAGAAGACGATCCTTCTGTCACTTCAGGAGAGAAAGCTGCACTTGAAAGTGAGAAAGAGAACCAGCCATAAGAAAGCAGCCCCATAATGAAGGAATACCGACCTCGAGTACCATATCTGGCAAGGTTGAACAAGGACAAGATTGATGCTCAGTTCGGTAAGTTTCTTGAACTTTTTAAACAATTGCACATTAACATTCCATTTGCTGAAGCTTTGTCATAGATGCCTAAATATGCTAAATTTTTGAAAGATATCCTCTCTAACAAAAGGAAACTTCAGGAAGTGTCTTTAGTGCATTTGTCTGAAAAGAGTTCGGCAATTTTACAAAGGAGTTTACCTAAGAAGTTAAAAGATCTAAGTAGTTTTACCATTCCATGTTTGATAGGTAACCTTGAGGTTAAAAGTGCATTAGCTGATTTGGGGGCTAGCATAAGTGTTATGCCCTATAAAATATTTAAAGAGTTAGGCATTGGTAAACCTAAACTAACACTTATGACCATCCAACTTGCTGATAAGTCAGTAGTCCACCCTCGTGGCATTATAGAAGATGTGTTTGTAAAAGTCGGGGATTTCATTTTTCCCCAATGATTTTGTTGTCATTGATATCGATGAGGATGCGGATGTTTCACTTATTCTTGGTACGCCATTTTTAAATACAACTCGTGCCCTTATCGATGTTCATGATGGCACATTAACTTTGAGAGTGGGTGGTGAGAAAGTTATTTTTAGGATACATGATGCTATTAAAAATTCACTTTCACTTGATGAGGCGGAATCATGCAATGATATTATTGAGCATGAGACCATCAATTACGTTACTAACACTATTTCCAAGGATCCCCTTGAGTTCTGTTTATTACAGGAAAATGTTGAGGATCAAGAAGCAATGGAGCAGCTTGCTTTTCTTGAAGTAAGCAAATCATTCAATATAGAGCATATGAGACTATTGAGATGCCAAAGGAAGAAAAGCCAAAACCATCGATGATTGATCCACCCAACTTAGAACTAAAGCCCCTTCCAGATCACCTTGAGTATGGATTTCTGCGGAGAAGAAGAAATTACCAATAATTTTGAGTTCCCACCTATCTTCTGAGCAGAAGGAAAAGCTTATCCAGTTGTTGCAGAAACATAAGAAAGTTATAGCTTAGAAGATAGCAGACATCAAGGGTATCAGTCCATCCTATCACACTCACAAGATACTGATGGAGGATGAATTCAAACCAGTAGTGCAACCACAATGGAGACTAAACCCAAAGATGAAAGATGTAGTGAAGGCTGAAGTGATAAAACTACTTGATGCAGAGATTATATATCCGATCTCGGATAGTTCTTGGGTGAGCCCAGTTCAGGTAGTACCAAAGAAGGGAGGGATGACAGTGGTCCCTAATGAAAATGATGAGCTGATTCCAACAAGAACAGTTACCGGTTGGAGGGATTGCATAGACTACAGGAAATTGAATAATGCAACTAGGAAGGACCATTTTCCTTTACCCTTCATTGATCAGATGTTGGAGAGGTTATCCGGGCATGAGTATTACTGCTTTTTGGATGGTCTTTTAGGCTATTTCCAAATTCCTATCATCCTGGAAGACCAAGAGAAAACTACATTCACCTGCCCGTATGGGACATTCGTATATCGAAGAATGCCATTTGGGTTGTGCAATGCACCTGCGTCTTTTTAGAGGTGCATGGTGGCAATCTTTGATGAACTTGTTGAGGATATTATGGAGGTGTTTATGGATGATTTCTCGGTCTATGGCAGCTCATTTGAAAGATGTTTGGAAAATCTTGAAAGAGTCTTGATGAGATGTGAGGAAACCAACCTAGTGCTTAATTGGGAAAAGTGTCATTTCATGGTTCAAGAAGGAATCTTGTTGGGACACAAAATTTCAAGCAAGGACATTGAGGTGGATCGGGCTAAGGTAGACACCATTGAGAAGTTACCATCACCCGCATCTATGAAGGCCATCAGAAGTTTTCTAGGACATGCTGGCTTTTATTGGAGGTTCTTACCAGATTTTTCTAAGATAGCCTGTCCTCTAACAAGACTCCTTGAGAAGGATGTGGATTTTGTTTTTGATGAGGAATGTTTTAGAGCATTCACAACTCTTAAGGAGAAATTGACCCATGCTCTAATCATGGTAGCTCCCAATTGGAATCTACCATTTGAACTAATGTGTGATTTGAGTGACTTTGCAGTGGGAGTAGTCTTGGGTCAACGCAAAGAGAAATACTTCCAGCCTATCTACTATACAAGCAAGACTTTGAACACAGCTCAAGCTAATTATACAACTACAGAGAAAGAGCTGCTAGCTGTAGTTTTTGCTTTTGACAAGTTTAGATCATATCTAATCTTTTCAAAACTGATTGTTTATATAGACCATTCGGCTTTGAGTTACTTATTTATGAAAATTGATGCAAAGCCTAGGCCAATCCGTTGGGTTTTGTTGTTGCAAGAATTTGACTTGAAGATTCAAGACAAGAAAGGAGTTGAAAATCTGGCAGTAGATCACCTTTCTCGCTTGGAGAATCCAACCTTGGAGAGGTTTGAAGAAGCGAACATTGATGATCACTTCCCCAATGAGTAGCTGTATGCCATGGTTAGTGAGGTAAGTAATTTAAATTTTGAAACACCTTGGTTTACAGATTTTGCTAACTATTTAGCTGTTAGGGAACTTCCTAAGGACTTAACTTATCAAGAAAAGAAGAAATTCTTTTCTAATTTAAAGTATTATTTTTGGGAGGATCCCTTTTTGTTTAGATTATGTAAGGATCACATGATCCGACGATGTGTGGCATGGCCCGAAACAATGAACATTCTTAGTCAATGCCATACTGGACCAGCTGGTGGTCATATAGGAGCCAATAGGACTGCTCAAAAGGTACTAGAATTAGGATTTTATTGGCCCACTTTGTTTAGGGATAGCTACAAATTTGTGAACCGTTGTGATCATTGCCAAAGGACTGGAAACATTTCATCTCATGATGAGATGCCCCAAAATGAAATTTTAGTGTGTGAAGTCTTTGATGTATGGGGGATCGATTTTATGGGACCGTTTCCAAATTCCTTTGGTAACAAATATATTCTTGTAGATATAGATTATGTCTCTAAATGGCTTGAAGCCCAAGCCTTGGCAACCAATGATGCCAGGGTAGTGATGAAGTTTTTGAAGAAGTTGTTCTCTCGATTTGGTACACCGAAAGCAATCATAAGTGATAGGGGTACTCACTTTTGTAATGTTCAGCTTGAGAAAGTTTTCAAAAGATTAGGAGTTACACATAAGTTTGCTACTCCTTACCATCCCCAAAATAGTGGCCAAGTTGAGAACACGAATAGGGAGATAAAAAGAATTCTAGAAAAAACTGTAGAGCGATCCCGAAAGGATTGGTCTGAGAAATTGGACAATGCTCTATGGGCTTTTAGGACTGCATTTAAAACTCCTTTGGGCACTATGCCGTTTAGGCTGGTATATGGAAAAGCTTGTCATTTACCTATAGAAATTGAACATAATGCATATTGGGCTATTAAACAGATTAACCTTGATCTAACTCGTGCAGGTGAAAGGAGAAAGTTGCAGGTAAACGAGTTGGCATGATGCTCGCATTAAGGAACGGAAAGAGTTTCAAGCGGGAGATCAGATATTATTATACAATTCGAGGCTTTAACTCTTTCCAAGTATGTTAAATTCTCGATGGTCTGGTCCTTTTACTGTGAAGGAAGTTTTCCCCTACGGAGTGGTTGAAATAACTCACCCGGAAAAAGGAGATTTTAAAGTAAATGGGCACAGACTCAAATTATACTTTGGAGGGGAAATACATGACTTGAAGGAGGTTTTACACCTTCAAGACTAGGGAAATTTGCCCTGACCGTCCAACTAATACGACGTTAAAGAAGTGTTGGGTGGGAGACAACCTACTGTTTTATTCGTTCTTTAATTTTTATGTCTTTAATTTATGTGTTTTTGGTTTGTGTCGTCATTTTGTTTTAGTTTTATCCTTCTATGATTAGTTGGTGGTTTGTTTGCCTTGCATTCATTTGAATTTATAAAGGAAATTTGATTTCGAGGGGTAAATTGAGAATATTCTAGGACACGCCCGTGTCATTGGGCGTGTCATTATTTTTAACAGGCAGTAGCTACAACACGCCCGTGTCACTGAGCGTATCATTTTGAATGAAAAATAGTAGCTATGGAATGCCCAGGGACACCCCCGTGTCACTGGTCATGCCTGAAAAAAATTAAAAAAAAAATGAGCCAGCACGCCCAAAGAACACGCCTAGGCTAGTAGGCGTGTCATTTCCTTGGTTGTCACAGTACATGTGACATGCCCATTGACACGCTTGTGTCAATGGGCGTGTCATTTATTGATTCATCCAGTCCCTGTGACACGCCCATGGACACAGTCGTGTCCGTGGATGTGTCGTATACACTGTCTCTTATTTCATAGGGCACACCCAGTGACACGGGCTTGTCACTGGGCGTGCCGACATCTTTATATAAAGACCCGAAGCCATTTTCACGCACACTTTAGTTTTCTTTCTCATTTTCTCTCAAATTTATTGCACTCCCATCGGCGCATTCACACACCCAATCACTTTAGGAGAAATTTTCACTCCCGGTTTGCATTATTTGAGCGGATTTGCTTGATTTCCGTTTGATTCCACATGATTTTCGCACTTTTCATGTACGAATTCTTACTTTTGCGATTTTTGCGGATTTTGTTCGTTTTTCCTTTTTTTTTCTTATGGATTCTTTGTATTATCTTTTATTTTCTTTAGAATTGATAGATTTATGCTGCGTTTGCTTTATTTTGCTTCATTTTGATTTATCGTGATTTTTGCGGCATTTGATTCATTTTTCTTTTGTTTTGTTTTTAATTCCATTTTGATTTGGCATTTGATTTATTTTTTGAATTAGTTTGTGTTTGAATTGTAAATTGATTGATTTGCTTGTTGGGTTATAGTTCATCATTATTTTTGGAAAATGGAATCGTTATTGTTGGAATTTCTGTCGTTCGAATTGGTTCGTCGCTTTTGTTGGTTAAGTGTGTTGATATAGTTTGATTAAAATTGGTTTAAATTGGCTATTAGCATTAATTTTGTTGGGATATACATTATGCTTCATCGTTATAATGCCGGTATTTCGGTAACTTTGTGCCGGTCTTTTGTGGGTGTTTTGTATCGTGCTATATTTTTGTTGTTATTGAGGAATTTTTGTTTGTTTTACAGACAATGGGCCCTCGCAAACAATCATCATCCCAGCTACCCGCCAAACGTGCATGAGGGGAAGGCAGTTCTAGCCAACTCACAACACGTCCAACTTCTAAGTTCATGGCAACCCACAAATGCCTTAGATTTTCGAATGCCACGGAAAGAAGGCGATTCAAACTTTTTGGCAACAAAGAATGGTCCCCACCTCGTGTTTTAGATTGGGACGCTATGGAACTGGCAAATATTACAGCAGATATCTGAAAACTGATCAATAAACCAGGATGGGACCAACTGGTCTCCATCAATGAGCCTTCCTATAGAGAGCTGACATTGGAATTCTACTGCACCTTTCAGTTCCAGAAGACCAAGGTTTCAATTACTGAGCCAACAATTAAATTCATATTAGGAGGGCAGAGATTCTATATGAGCATTAATGACCTTGGGGTGCATTTCGTGTTATATACTGCAGAGGAGGTACAGACTTTCGATTATCTGAATTATGAGGTGGATTTTGTCGAGTATGAGGTTGCTCCTCCTCGGGTTTGGAGGACCTTTGCACGCACTGAAGATAAATATTAACCCAAGATTTCTAAGGCATCCAACTTTGAGTCCTTCCCCTACCGAGTGGTGCACAACTTATTAGTTCACACTCTTACAGCTCGGCTGAGCAGCACAGGGGTGGTAAGCCTGCGAGATCTATTTTTCCTGCACTGCATGGTACAAAAGACCCGGTGCGATGTCGCACACACCATCATATTTTTTTTACGAGAAGTCTAAAAAGGGAGCATCAGGTACTTTACATGGTGGCATGTATGTCACACGACTCGCTCGTTGCCTGTTAGATGGCTGCCTCCCTATGACGGTGGAAGGTTTGCCCAAGTTGTTGGGTATGAACACATTGAAGAGACTGAACCGGAAAAAGGTAGTTGGGCTGCAGGCACCTCCTATGGATTCAGATATACCAGAGGCAACTCCTTCTGCTCCTCCTTCAGATATACCACCACTTCCACCGATAGATTTTTTGGGTTCGTCCACTGCCGCTGGGCCTTCTTCCACTGCTGCACCTTCTTCTGCTGGACCATCTTTTGTTTAGACTCCTATATTTCGAGATTGTCGCCAGTCAGTTAATGTTGAGTGGAATGATGATAGGAAACCCATAGATTTAGAGCGTCAGATTTGTAGGATCAAAGGGAAGATAGGGAATATCGAGCTGAATCAGAATAAGATCTTAACTCAGCAGGACCAGATGTAGCAGTTCATACTTGAACAGACTACTTCTTTCCAAGCCTAGCTGGATCACGAGATCTTAAGAAGGCAATGACTGGAACAATCCATGTTAGAGTTCTGGAGGTATCAAGGGTTTCACCCTTCTCAACCACCACCTCCACCATACCAGCCACCTGCCCTTGCACCTACACCTGCACCTCTAGTTGATGTCTCCAATGATGAGACCAGCGGTGACGATTCCGGCGATGAGCCGATTTTTTACTAGCCCACATTTTATTTCATTTTCTTAACTTATTTATTGTCTTTTTTTTTTCTATTTCTTTATTTTTATTCCTTTTGGACAATTGCAATTTTCTTTAAGAACTGTTTCATTTGTTTGTTTATTTCAATTATTTATGTCTTAACCTTGTTTATGCATTTTAGATTTTTGTTTTGAAGAAAATTCTCCTTCACCATTCTCTTGGCATCGTACTCATAGTTGTCCAATCATGGACATGGAAGGGCAGTTTTTCTCTCTCTTCGTTATTTCTTGTTTTGCACACACATTGCAGACAATGTGTGTCTTAAGTGTGGGGGAGAGGTACACGTTCTTGATTGAGTTTTTTTTTATTTCATTCTTTCCATTTGATTCATTTGTCTCAATTAAATTCAGCAAATTGTTTTTTTTTTTGGATTTAAGTAAACTAGATTGTTGTAATAGTGTGAATTGAAATGGTTCCCCTTTATATGTTAAATTAATTTGTGATTTTCTAAATAATAATTTCTTATTGAGGTTAACTTGCGATCTTGATCAATTGCTGAGAATCAACTGTAATAGCTATAATTAGGTAGTGGATTGATGAAAATTGAACACATCTGAAGTTTAAAACCTTAGTTACATTTTTGAGCATGTTATAATTCCTTATATTCTTGAGTCGGATTTAGTATGACCGTTAAGTTTCTGACCCTTGAGCAGTAAAATAAAATAAAAAAAATATAAATAAATAAATAAATAATTCTAATTAAAGGAGCTTTGAAAATTTATCCCTGTTACACTGATTTTTACTCTTGAATTAAAATAAATGAGTTGGAATCATGAATAGTGCTAGTAGCCATTTGAACGGTGATTCTAGCTGAGTAGCCGGGGGCCGGCATCACAAATGTTTACCTTCGTGTCAAAAGGTTAGTATCAGTTCAAACAAGTCAGACTCCTTAAAATGTATGTATATATGTATATACAGTTAAAAAATAATAATAAATTAAAATAAAAAAGGGTTAAAGAACTTGAGAGAAAATTTACATTTTTTGTACTTGGTTCATGGCTTTTAGATTTTCTGGAATTTTATGCTCAATCTTTTAGGTTTTAGGTCTGTGAAATTTTTGTTTTGAAACTTCTTGATTCAGCTGTTATGATTGTGAATTAGTTTTTGGTTGAGAACATCGGGTTTTCTGATTCGAGTATTGTCAAACTTTTCTTTTCTTTTTGAATATAGAGGGGTCCGTCATTTCTGCTTATTATGGTGATTTAGTTTGCTTGAGGACAAGCAAAAACTCAAGTGTGGGGGAATTTGATAAGTGCACAATTGATGATATTTTGCCCCTATTTCTTAATATGATTATTATCCAATTGAGTTTAATTTGTTTGTTCAAGTGCTTTTTAGGGTTAATTTCAGTAATTCTCTGTATTTTGAGGCTTATGATCATTTTGGAGGAATTACGGATGAAAGTAGAAGAAAAGAGCAAAATTCTTCAATTGACATGCCCATGGACATGGGCGTGTCAATGGACGTGCCCTTGATACTGCCATATAGAAGCATTGACACGCCTAGTGACATGGGCGGGTCACCAAGCGTGCCTATTGCAATGATTCACAGTGGCTGTGACACGCTCAGTGACATGGGCATGTCACTGGACGTGCCTTATATTCAAAATTCCATAGGCAATGACACGCCCGGTGACATGGGCGTGTCAGGCAAAAATATCTGCACTATAAAAGCTGAGCTGAAGCACGAATTAGGGTGGATTTTCATATTTTATAACCTAGAACTGACTTCTAAAGCAAGGAGGAGAGTTTTGGAGCTGAGATTGAAAGTGAAGACATATTCTAAATAAGATCTAAACCAAGATTCAAGGATTCAAGTTAAAATTTGCACTAGTACTTGGCTTTGTCCCCAGTGGAATGATAACTCACTCACTACTTTATTACTTGAGCGACCCGTGCACTTGCGGTATTTCAATAGCATAGTTTCGCATCATCAAGTTTTTGGCGCCGCTGCCGGGGATAACAGTTTTCAATATTAGTAATATAATTAAGACTGTTGATTTAGTTTTTATTTTATTTTGTTTTAACGTAAGTTCTTGCTTTTTGACTGTCATTCTAGGTACTCCTTCCTGTTTATGACCCGAGCTAGCTCTTCCCAACTTTTTGAATTAGATCAAGAGTTAGAGAGAACATTGAGGAGAAGGCGAAAGGAAGAAGAGGAAATAGTTTTGGCAGAAAAGGAACCGAACTTTGAAGATCTCATCTTACAAGAAGAAATGGCAGAAAATGAGCCAAGGACAATGCAAAAGTTTGCTAGGCCTACTCTTAATGGGGCAGAATCAAGTATACAAAGACCGGTGGTTGCTGTAAATAAATTCGAGATAAAGACAAATGTCGTTCAAATGGTGCAGCAGACTTGTCAGTTTGATGGATTTCCAGACGAAGATCCTAATGCACACATTGAAACTTTTCTAGAAATATGTGACACATTCAAGATACAGAATGTCTCTGAAGATGCAATTAGGCTGAGGTTGTTCCCATTCATGCTCAAAGACCAACCAAAGAAGTGGCTGAAGTATTTCCCTCCTAACATTTTCACTACATGGGGCCAACTAGCAGGAAAATTCTTAGAGAAGTATTTTCCATCGTCCAAGACTGCCAAGTTGAGGAATGATATTTCCTCTTTTTTCAAGCCAAATGGTGAAACTTTGTATGATGCTTGGGAAAGATTCAAGGATTTATTGAGAAGATGTCCTCACCATGGGCTTCCATTGTGGCTTCAGATCCAAACTTTCTATAATGGATTGAATTACACAAGTAAGTAGTCCATCAATGCAGCCAGTGGATGTACCATAAACAATAAAACACCTGAAGAAGCAAGGGATTTGATTGAGGATATGGCCCTTACAAATTATCAGTGGCAAACCCCAAGGGAACAAGGGAAGTTAAGGGTTGCTGGTTTACATAAATTGGATCTAGTAGTTGTTATGACAGCACAGTTGGAAGCAATGAACAAAAAGAATGATTCTTTAGCTTCTTCTTCTTCGGGAAAAGTGATGCAGGTGATGTCCTATGAATGGTGTGGGGGTGGACATCAAAGTCAAGATTTCCAAAGTGGCAACATGTTTGCTAGGCAAGAGCAAGTAGATTATGTTGGAAACATGCCAAGGCAACAGCAGAATAACCCCTACAGCAACACGTACAATCCAGGGTGGAGAAATCATCCTAATTTCTCATGGAATAATTAGAATAATCCACGACCTCCCCCTGGATTTCAGCAGCCCCAACATCAACAAGCTGCCCCTCCAAGAAAGAGTAATTTGGAGGATATGATGGAAAAATTTATAGCAGCTTCTGAAACTAGGTTCCAATCAATTGAAACCACCCTAAGAAATCAGCAAGCCTCTATTCATAATTTAGAGAATCAGGTGGGGCAAATTGCCAAGTTGCTCAGTGAGAGACCACAAGGAAGTTTGCCTAGCAACACTGAGGCAAATCCTAAAGAGCAGCTGATAGCAGGAACTTATGCTACTGCAATACCGCAAGTGCACGGGTCAGTCAAGTAATAAAGTAGTGTGTGAGTTATCGTTCCACTGAGGATAAGGCCAATTACTAGTGCAAATTCTAACCATTGTTTAGAAAATCAATAGTTTTGTGAAGTTTTGTAATTAAAGATAATTAACTTAATAAATGAAAATAGAGAGAGATTAAGTGTTGAATAAATTGATTGATGATGAGAATACTATCTAGATATTGAATCCCCCTAGCCACAATTATATTTATGAAAATCAATTCAATTAAACCAAATAATAGAGTTGAATTGGTATTCTTCTAAATTAGACTAAAACCTTTCTCAAGCGAATTAATACCCAATCACTAAGTATAATGCTGGAATCTCTTCTCAAACATAATTAAATAGATCTTGCATTAAGAATAAGGAATTATAAACCAAATGATCTTGTAAGTCTATCTCTAGTACCCCAATCAATCCTCAATCCTTATGAGTATTCAATTCATATCAAGCTTTCTCAAGTCAATAATATGAAAATTGCAACCAATCAATAAGCATGCTATTATTAATTGGAAATAAATCATTAAGCATCGTAACAATAAACACAACTCAATCAAATGATTTAATTAAATAAAATTATTCAATCCATACAATAAAGCTAGGGTACATCAATATCTAGATAGAAAATAAATTAGTTCATGTTCAAAATTAGAAAACCAGAACAAGAGAAATAAGAAAAAGAATCCAAACAATCCATTGTGAATAATTCATATATCTTCACTTGAATCCTTGAATCTTGGTTTAGATCTTGTTTAGAATATGTCTTCACCTTTAATCTCAGCTCCAAAACTCTCCTCTTTGCTTTAGAAGTTGGCTCTAGGTTATAAAATATGAAAATCGGATCCCTAATTTGTGCTTCAGCTCAGCTTTTATAGTGCAGATAATTTTGCCTGACACGCCCATTGACATGCCCATGTCACTGGGTGTGTCATTGCCACTGGAATTTTGAATATAAGGCACGTCCAGTAACACGCCCATGCCACTGAGCGTGTCACAGCTACTGTGAGTCATTGAAAAAGGCACGCTCAGTGACACGCCCATGTCATTGAATGTGTCAATGCTTCTATATGCAGCATCAAGGGCACGTCCAATGACACGCCCATGTCCATGGGCATGTCCATTGGTGAATTTTGCACTTTTCTTCTACTTTCATCCATAATTCCTCCGAAATGACCATAAGCCTCAAAATACAGAGAATTCCAAAAATTAACCCTAAAAAACACTTGACCAAACAAATTAAACTCAATTAGATAATAATCATATTAAGAAATAGGAATAAAATATCATCAATTGTGCACTTATCAAATTCCCCCACACTTGAGTTTTTGCTTATCCTTAAGCAAACTGAATCACTATAATAAGCAGAAATGACGGACCCCCTCTATATTCAAAAAGAAAAGAAATTTTTTGACAATACTCGAATAAGAAACCCCACTTTCTCAACCAAAAACTAATTCACAATCATAACAGTTGAATCAAGAAGTTTCAAAATAAAAATTTCACAGACCTAAACCTAAAAATCCAAAGTTAAAAGATTGAGCATAAAATTCCAGAAAATCCAAAAGCCATGAACAAAGTACGAAAAATGTACATTTTCTCTTAAGTTCTCTAACCTTTTTTTTATTATTTAAATGTATATACATTTTAAGGAGCCCGACTTGTTTGAACTGATACTAACCTTTTGATGCGAAGGTAAACATTTGTGATGCCGACCCCCGGTTACTCAGCTAGAATCACCGTTCAAATGGCTACTAGCACTATTCATGATTCCAACTTATTTGTTTTAATTCAAGAGTAAAAATCAGCGAAACATGGATAAATTTTCAAAGCTCCTTTAATTAGAATTATTTATTTATTTATATTTATATTTTATTTTATTTTTTTATTTTTAAACAACTTAAGGAAACTTAAGGATCATACTAAGTCAAACTCAAGAATCTAAGGAATTATAACATGCTCAAAAATGTAACTAAGGTTTTAAACTTTAGATGTGTCCAATTTCCATCAATCCACAATCCAATTATAGCTATTATAATCGATCCTCAGCAATTGATCAAGATCACTAAGTTAACCTCAACAAGAAATTGTCATTTAGGAAATCACAAATTAATTCAACATATAAAGGGGAACCATCTCAATTCACATTTATTACAACAATCTAGCTTACTTAAATCCAAAAACAATATGCAAAAATTAATTGAGACAAATGAATCAAATAGAGAGAATGAAATAATAAAAACTCAATCAAGAAAGTATACATCTCCCCCACACTTAAGATGCACATTGTCTTCAATGTGTGTGCAAAACAAGAAATAATGAAGAGAGAGAAAACTGCCCTTCCATGTCAATGAATGGACAAATATGAGTACGATGCCAAGAGTATGGTGAAGGCAAATTTGCTTCAAAATAAAAATCTAAAATGCATAAACAAGGTTAAGATATAAATAAATGAAATAAACAAACAAAAGAAACAGTTTGTAAAGAAAATATCAATTGTCCAAAAGGAATAAAAAATAAAGAAGCAAAAAAAAATGATATTAAATAAGCAAAGAAATGAAAATAAAATAAAATAAAATAAAATAAAAATGCAGGCTAGTCAAAAATCGGCGCATCACCGGAATCGTCACCGCTGGTCTCATCATCGGAGACATCAACTTGAGGTGCAGGTGCAGAAGCAGAGGCAGGGGCAGGTGGCTGGTATGGTGGAGGTGGTGGTTGCGAAGGGTGAAACAATTAATACCGCCAGAACTCTAACATGGATTGCTCTAGCCATTGCCTTCTCAAGATCTTGTGATCCAGCTAGGCTTGAAAAGAAGTAGTCTGGTCAAGTATGAACTGCTGCATCTGGTCCTGCTGGGTTAAGATCTTATTCTGATTCAGCTTGATATTCCCTCTCTTCCCTTCAATCCTACAAATCTGACGCTCTAAATCTGTGGGTTTCCTATCATCATCCCACTCAACATTAACTGACTGATGCCAATCCTGGAATGTAGGAGTCTGGACAAAAGAAGGTCCAGCAGAAGAAGAAGGCCCAGCAATGGAAGAAGACCCAACAGCAGTGAATGAACCTGAAAAATCTGACGGTAGAGGTGGTGGTATATCCGAAGGAGGAGCAGAAGGGGCTGCCTCTGGTATATCTGAATCCATAGGAGGTGCCTGCAGCCTAGCTACCTTCTCTCGGTTCAGTCTCTTTAATGTGTCCATACCCAACAACATGGGCATACCATCCACCATCATAGGGAGGCAGCCATCTAACATACCCAGGCGACGAGTGAGTCTTGTGACATACATTCCACCATGTAAAGTACCTGATGCTCCCTTTTTAGACTTCTCGTAGAAAAAATGTGTCATGGCATGTGCGACATTGCACCGAGTCTTCTGTACCATGCAGTGTAGGAAAAAATAGATCTCGCAAGCTAACTACCCCTGTGCTACTCAATCGAGCTGTAAGAGTGTGAACTAATAGGTTATGCACCACTCGACAGGGGAAAGACTTGAAGTTGGATGCCTTAGAAACCTTGGGTTGATATTTATCGGCAGTGGGTGCAAAGGTCCACCAAACCCGAGGAGGAGCAACCTCATACTCGACAAAATCTACCTCGGAGTTCAGATAATCAAAAGTCTATGCCTCCTCTTCAGTATATAACCCGAGATGCACCCTAAGGTCATTAATGCTCATGTTGAATCTCTGCCCTCCCAGTCTGAATTTAATTGTTGGCTCAGTGATTGAAACCTTGGTCTTCTGGAACTGAAAGGTGCAGTAAAATTTCAATGTTAGTTCTCGATAGGAAGGCTCATTGATGGAGAATAGTTGGTCCCACCCTGGTTGATTAATCAATTCCCGAATATCTGCTGCAATATTAGCTAGTTCCATAGCGTCTTAATCTAAAACACGAGGTACGGACCATTCTTTGTTACTGAAAAGTTTGAATCGCCTCCTTTCCTCGGCATTCGAAAATCTAAGGCATTTGTGAGTGGCCATGAATTTAGAAGTTGGACGTGTAGCGGGTTGACTAGAGCTGCCTTCCCCTCGTGCACGTTTGGCGAGAAGCTGGGAGGATGATTGTTTGCGAGGGCCCATTGTCTGTTTGTCTGCAATACAAACAAAAAGATTCCTCAATAAAAACAAAAGTATAGCACGATATAAAACACCCACAAAAGACCGACACAAAGTTACCGAAATACCGGCATTATAACGATGAAGCAATAAAATTAATGCTCACAGCCAATATAAACCAAATGTAATTGACCTATATCGACACACACTTAATCAACAAAAGCGACAAACCAATTCAAACGATGGCAATTCCCATAATAACAATACCATTTTCCAAAAATAACGATTAACTAGAACCCAACAAGTGAATCAATCAATATATAACTGAAACAAAAACTAATTCAAAAATAAATCAAACACCGAATCAAAATGGAATTAAACTCAAAACAAAACAAAATTAACCAATTGCCGCAAAAATTACGATATATCAAAACAAAGCAAAATAAAGCAAACGCATCATAAATCTTGCAATTCCAAGGAAAAGAAAAAGAAAATACAAGGAATGCATAAGAAAAACGAAAGAAATCCAACAAAAATTGCGAAAATTTAGATTATGTACCTGAAAAATGTGAAAATCGTGTGGAACGAGCAAATTCAAACGGAAATTGAGCAAAGTCACGCAAATAATGCAAGTCGGGAGTGAGAATCTCTCCTAAAGTGAGTGGGTGTGTGAATGCGCCGGTGGATGTGCAAGAAAGTTGAGAGAAAATGAGAAAGAAAACTAAAATTTGTGTGAAAAATGGCTTTTGTTCTATATATAAAGACGTCGGCACGCCCGTGTCACTGGGCGTGTCCTATAGTATAAGAGAGTGTATACTACACTCCCACAGACACGATCGTGTCTATGGGTGTGTCACAGGTACTGGATGAATCGATAAACAACACGCCCATTGACATGGTCGTGTCAATGGGCGTGTCACATGTACTGTGACAACCAAGCAAACGACACGCCCACTAGCTTGGGCGTGTTCTTTAGGCATGTTGGCTCATTTTTCATTCATTTTTTTTAAGGCATGACCAGTGACATGGACGTATCACTGGGTGTGTCATAGCTACTGTTTCTCATGCAAAACGACATGCTCATAGACACGGGCGTGTCACTGGGCGTGTTGTAGATACTACCTGTAAAAAGTAATGACACGCCCAATGACATGGGCGTGTCCTATAATATGCTCAATTTACTCCTCAAAATCAAAATTCCTCTATAAATTCAAATGAATGCAAAGCAAACAAAACACCACCCAATGATAGAATGATAAAACTAAAACAAAATAACGACACAAACCAAAAACACAAAAATTTAAGACATAAAAATTAAAGAACGAATAAAACGGTGGGTTGTCTCCCACCTAGCACTTCTTTAACGTCGTATTAGTTGGACAGCAGGGTAAATTTCCCTAGTCTTGGAGGTGTAAAACCTCCTTCAAGTCCTGTATTTCCCCTCCAAGGTATAATTTGAGCCTGTGCCCATTAACTTTAAAATCTCCTTTTTCCGGGTGAGTTATTTCAACCACTCTATAGGGGAAAACTTCCTTAACAATAAAAGGACCAGACCATCGAGATTTTAACTTACCTGGAAAGAGTCAAAGCCTCAAATTGTACAATAATACCTGATCTCCCCCTTGAAATTCTTTCCAGTCCTTAATGAGAGCATCATGCCATCTCTTGGTATGCTCCTTATACATTCTAGCATTGTCATAAGCTTGCAATCTCCACTCATCCAACTCATTTACCTGCAACTTTCTCCTTTCACCTGTATGAGCTAGATCAAAGTTAATCTGTTTAATAGCCCAATATGCATTATGTTCAATTTCAACAGGTAAATGACAAGCTTTTCCATATACCATCCTAAATGGCGTAGTGGCCAAAGGAGTTTTAAATGCAGTCCTAAAAGCCCATAGAACATTGTCCAATTTCTCGGACCAATCCTTTCGAGATTTCTCTATAGTTTTTTCCAGAATTCTTTTAATCTCCCTATTCGTGTTCTCAACTTGGCCACTAGTTTGGGGATGGTAAGGAGTAGCAAACTTATGTGTAACACCTAATCTTTTGAAAACTTTCTCAAGCTGAATATTACAAAAGTGAGTACTCCTATCACTTATGATTGCTTTCGATGTAGCAAATCGAGAGAACAACTTCTTCAAAAACTTCATCACTACCCTAGCATCATTGGTTGCCAAGGCTTGGGCTTCGGGCCATTTAGAGACATAATCTATAGCTACAAGAATATATTTGTTACCAAAGGAATTCAAAAATGGTCCCATAAAATCAATCCCCCATACATCAAAGACTTCACACACTAAAATTCCATTTTGGGGCATCTCATCACGAGATGAAATGTTTCCAGTCCTTTGGCAATGATCACAGCGGTTCACAAATTCATAGCTATCCCTAAACAAAGTGGGCCAATAAAATTTTGATTCTAGTACCTTTTGAGCAGTCCTATTGGCTCACATATGATCACCAGTTGGTCCAGCATGGCATTGACTAAGAATGTTCATTGTTTCGAGCCATGCCACACATCGTTGGATCATGTGATCCTTACATAATCTAAACAAAAAGGGATCCTCCCAAAAATAATACTTTAAATCAAAAAAGAATTTCTTCTTTGCTTGATAAGTTAAGTCCTTAGGAAGTTCCCTAACAGCTAAATAGTTAGCAAAATTTGCAAACCAAGGTGTTTCAAAATTTAAATTACTTACCTCACTTACCATGGCGTATAGCTTCTCATCAGGGAAGTGATCATCAATGTCCCCTTCTTCAAACCTCTCCAAGGTTGGATTCTCCAAGCGAGAAAGGTGATCTGCTGCAAGATTTTCAGCTCCCTTCATGTCTTGAATCGTCAAGTCAAATTCCTGCAACAACAAAACCCAACGGATTAGCCTAGGCATAGCAACAATTTTTGCAAATAAGTACCTCAAAGTCAAATGGTCCGTATAAACAATCACTTTTGACAAGATTAGATATGATCTGAACTTGTCAAAAGCAAAAACCACGGCTAGCAGATCTTTCTCTGTAGTTGTGTAATTAGCTTGAGCTGTGTTCAGAGTCTTGCTTGCATAGTAGATAGGCTGGAAGTATTTCTCCTTGCGTTGACCCAAGACTACTCCCACTGCAAAGTCACTTGCATCGCACATTAGTTCAAATGGTAGATTCCAATTGGGAGCTACCATGATTGCAGCATGGGTCAATTTCTCCTTAAGAGTTGTGAATGCTCTCAAACAATTCTCATCAAAAACAAAATCCACATCCTTCTCAAGGAGTCTTGTCAATGGACGGGCTATCTTAGAAAAGTCTCATATGAACCTTCGATAAAAGCCTGCATGTCCTAGAAAACTTCTGATGGCCTTCACAGATGTGGGTGGTGGTAACTTCTCAATGGTATCTACCTCAGCCCGATCCACCTCAATGCCCTTGCTTGAAATTTTGTGTCCCAACACAATTCCCTCTTGAACCATGAAATGAAACTTTTCCCAATTAAGCATTAAGTTGGTTTCCTCACATCTCATCAAGACTCTTTCAAGATTTTCCAAACATCTACCAAATGAGCTGCCATAGACTGAAAAATCATCCATAAACACCTCCATAATATCCTCAACAAGTTCATCAAAGATTACTACCATGGACCTCTAAAAAGTCGCAGGTGCATTGCACAACCCGAATGGCATTCTTCGATATGCAAATGTCCCATATGGGCAGGTGAATGTAGTTTTCTCTTGGTCTTCCGGGGCGATAGGAATTTGGAAATAGCCTGAAAGACCATCCAAAAAATAGTAATACTCATGTCCGGATAACCTCTCCAACATCTGATCAATGAAGGGTAAAGGAAAATGGTCCTTCCTAGTTGCATCATTCAATTTCCTGTAGTCTATGCAAACCCTCCAACTGGTAACTGTTCTTGTTGGAATCAGCTCATCATTTTCATTAGGGACCATCGTCATCCCTCCTTTCTTTGGTACTACCTGGACTGGGCTCTCCCAAGAACTATCCGAGGTCGGATATATAATCCCTACATCAAGTAGTTTTATCACTTCAGCCTTCACTACATCTTTCATCTTTGTGTTTAGTCTCCGTTGTGGTTGCACTACCGGCTTGAATTCGTCCTCCATCAATATCTTGTGAGTGCAATAGGATGGACTGATACCCTTGATGTTTGTTATCTTCCAAGCTATCACTTTCTTATGTTTTTGCAACAACTGGATAAGCATTTCTTTCTGCTCAGAAGATAGGTGGGAACTCATAATTATTGGTAATTTCTTCTTCTCAGCCAGAAATCCATACTCTAGGTGATCTGGAAGGGGCTTTAGTTCCAAGTTGGTTGGATCAATCACCAATGGTTTTGGCTTCTCTTCCTTTGGCATCTCAATAATCTCATATGCCCTGCATTTGAACGATTTGCTTGCTTCAAGAAAAGCAAGCTGCTCCATTGCTTCTCAATCCTCAATATTTCCCTGCAATAAACACAACTCAAGGGGATCCTTGGAAACAATGTTAGTAACACAATTTACGGTCTCATGCTCAATAACATCATTGCATGATTCCACCTCATCAAGTGAAAGTGAATGTTTCATAGCATCATGTATCCTAAAAATAGCTTTCTCACCACCAACTCTCAAAGTTAGTGTGCCATCATGAACATCGATAAGGGCACGGGCTGTATTTAAAAATGGTCTACCAGGAATAAGTGAAACATCTGCATCCTCATCAATATCAATGACAACAAAATCATTGGGGAAAATGAAATCCCTGACTTTTACCAACACATCTTCTATAATTCCATAAGGGTGGACTACTGACTTATCAGCAAGTTGGATGGTCATTAGTGTTGGTTTAGGGTTACCAATGCCTAACTATTTAAACATTTTATAGGGCATAACATTTATGCTAGCCCCCAAATCAGCCAATGCACTTTTAACCTCAAGGTTACCTATCAAACATGGAATGGTAAAACTACATGGATCTTTTAACTTCTTAGGTAACATCCTTTGCAAAATTGTCGAACTCTTTTCAAACAAATGCACTAAAGACACTTCCTCAAGTTTCTTTTTATTAGAAAGGATATCTTTCAAAAATTTAGCATATTTAGGCATCTGTGACAAAGCCTCAGCAAATGGAATGTTAATGCGCAATTGTTTAAAAAGTTCAAGAAACTTACCGAACTGAGCATCAATCTTGTCCTTGTTTAACCTCGCTGGATATGGTACTCTAGGTCGATATTCCTTCATTATGGGGCTGCTGTCTCGTGGCTACTTCTCTTTCTCACTTTCTAGTGCAACTTTCTCTCCCGAAGTGACAGGGAGATCGTCTTCTTTTTCATTTTCTTATACTTCAGCCATTTTCTCTGTCACTTCTCTTTTTTTCTCATCCACATTACCCTTGATCTCTTTTCCACTCCTTAGTGTAATTGCCATAAGCTGCTCTTTAGGATTTGCCTCAGTGTTGCTAGGCAAACTTCCTTGTGGTCTTTCACTGAGCAACTTGGCAATTTGCCCCACCTGATTCTCCAAATTATGAATAGAGGCTTGCTGATTTCTTAAGGTGGTTTCAGTTGATTGGAACCTAGTTTCAGAAGCTGCTATAAATTTCTCCATCATGTCCTCCAAATTACTCTTTCTTGGAGGGGCAGCTTGTTGATGTTGGGGCTGCTGGAATCTAGGGGGAGGTCGTGGATTATTTTGATTATTCTATGAGAATTTTGGATGATTTCTCCACCCCGGATTGTACGTGTTGCTGTAGGGATTATTCTTCTATTGCCTTGGCATGTTTCCAACATAATCTACTTGCTCTTGCCTAGCAAACATGTTGCCACTTTAGCAATCTTGACTTTGATGTCCACCCCCACACCATTCACAAGACATCACCTGCATCACTTTCCCTAAAGAAGAAGAAGAAGCTAAAGAATCAATCTTTTTTGTTCATTGCTTCCAACTGTGCTGAAAGAGCAACTACGGGATCCAATTGATGTGAACCAGCAGCCCTTAATCTTCCTTGTTCCCTTGGGGTTTTCCACTGATAATTTGTAAGGGCTATGTCTTCAATCAAATCTCTTGCTTCTTCAGGTGTTTTATTGTTTATGGTACCTCCTCCAGCTGCATTGATGGACTACTTACATGAGTAACTCAATCCATTGTAGAAAGTTTGGATCTGAAGCCGCAGCAAAAGCCCATGGTGAGGACATCTTCTCAATAAATCCTTAAATCTCTCCCAAGCATCATATAGGGTTTCACCATCTAGCTAGAGAAAAGAAGAAATATTATTCCTCAACTTAGCAGTCTTGGACGGTGGAAAATACTTCTCTAAAAAATTTCTGCTAGTTGGCCCCATGTAGTGAAAGTGTTAGGAGAAAAAGACTTCAGCCACTTCTTTGGTCGGTCTTTGAGTGTGAATGGAAACAACATCAGCCTGATTGCATCTTCAAAGACATTCTGTATCTTAAATGTTCACATATTTCCAGAAAAGTTTCAATGTGTGCATTAGGATCTTCATCCGGAAATCCATCAAACTGACAAGTCTGCTGCACCATTTGAATGACATTTGTTTTTATCTCGAATTTATTGGCAGCAATCACTGGTCTTTGTATACTTGATTCAGCCCCATTAAGAGTAGGCCTAGCAAACTCTTGCATTGTTCTTGGCTCATTTTCTGCCATTTCTTCTTCTAGGATTAGATCTTCAAAGTTCGATTCCGTCTCTGCCAGAACTGTTTCCTCTTCTTTCTTTTGCCTTCTTCTCAATGTTCTCTCTAACTCTTGATCTAATTCAAAAAGTTGGGAAGAGCTAGCTCGGGTCATAAATAGGAAGAAGTACCTAGAATGACAGTCAAAAAGCAAGAACTTATGTTAAAACATATTAAAATAAAAATTAAATCAACAGTCTTAATTATATTACTAATATTGAAAACCGTTGTCCCCGGCAACGGCGCCAAAAACTTGATAGCAGGAACTTATGCTATTGCAATACCGCAAGTGCACGGGTCACTCAAGTAATAAAGTAGTGAGTGAGTTATCGTTCCACTGAGGACAAGGCCAATTACTAGTGCAAATTCTAACCGATGTTTAGAAAATCAATAGTTCTGTGAAGTTTTGTAATTAAAGATACTTAACTTACTAAATGAAAATAGAGAGAGATTGAGTGTTGAATAAATTGATTGATGGTGAGAATACTATCCAGATATTGAATCCCCCTAGCCACAATTATTTTTATGAAAATCAATTCAATTAAACCAAATAATAGAGTTGAATTGGTATTTCTCTAAATTAGACTAAAACCTTTCTCAAGCGAATTAATCCCTAATCACTAAGTATAATGCTGGAATCTTTTCTCAAACATAATTAAATTGATCTTGCATTAGGAATAAGGAATTATAAACCAAATGATCTTGTAAGTCTATCTCTAGTACCCCAATCAATCCTCAATCCGTATGAGTATTCAATTCATATCAAGCTTTCTCAAGTAAATAATATGAAAATTGTAACCAATCAATAAGCATGCTATTATTAATTGGAAATAAATCATTAAGCATCGTAAGAATAAAACAACTCAATCAAATGATTTAATTAAATAAAATTATTCAATCCATACAATAAATCTAGGGTTCATCAATATCTAGATAGAGAATAAATTAGTTCATGTTCAAAATTAGAAAACCAGAACAAGAGAAATAAGAAAAAGAATCCAAACAATCCATTGCGAATAATTCGTATATCTTCACTTGAATCCTTGAATCTTGGTTTAGATCTTGTTTAGAATATGTCTTCACCTTCAATCTCAGCTCCAAAACTCTTCTCTTTGCTTTAGAAGTCGGCTCTAGGTTATAAAATATGAAAATCGGATCCCTAATTCGTGCTTCATCTCAGCTTTTATAGTGCAGATAATTTCGCCTGACACACCAATGTCACTGGGCGTGTCATTGCCACTGGAATTTTGACTATAAGGCACATCTAGTGACATGCCCATGTCATTGGGCGTGTCACAGCTACTGTGAATCATTGAAAAATGCACGCTCGGTGACATGCCCATGTCACTGGATGTGTCAATGCTTCTGTCTGCAGCATCAAGTGCACGTCCAATGACACGCCCATGTCCATGGGCATGTCCATTGATGAATTTTGCTCTTTTCTTCTACTTTCATTTGTAATTCCTCCAAAATGACCATAAGTCTCAAAATACAGAGAATTCCTGAAATTAACCCTAAAAAACACTTGAACAAACAAATTAAACTCAATTGGATAATAATCATATTAAGAAATAGGAATAAAATATCATCAATTGTGCACTTATCAGCAGCTTAAGGCAATTACACTAAGGAGTGGAAAAGAGATTAAGGGTAATGTGAAAGAGAAAAGAGATGAAGTGGCAGAGAAAGGGGCTGAAGTACAAGAAAAAGAAGACGATCCTCCTGTCACTTCGGGAGTGAAAGCTGCACTTGAATGTGAGAAAGAGAACCAGCCACAAGAAAGCAGCCCCATAATGAAGGAATACCGACCTAGAGTACCTTATCCGGCAAGGTTGAACAAGGACAAGATTGATGTTCTGTTCAGTAAGTTTCTTAAACTTTTTAAACAATTGCACATTAACATTCCATTTGCTGAAGCTTTGTCACAGATGCCTAAATATGCTAAATTTTTGAAAGATATCCTCTCTAACAAAAGGAAACTTGAGGAAGTGTCTTTAGTGCATTTGTCTGAAAAGAGTTCAAAAATTTTGCAAAGGAGGTTACCTAAGAAGTTAAAAGATCTAGGTAGTTTTACCATTCCATGTTTGATAGGTAACCTTGAGGTTAAAAGTGCATTAGCTGATTTGGGGGCTAGTATAAGTGTTATGCCCTATAAAATGTTTAAAGAGTTAGGCATTGGTAAACCTAAACCAACACTTATGACCATCCAACTTGCTAATAAGTTAGTAGTCCACCCTCGTGGCATTATAGAAGATGTGTTGGTAAAAGTCAGGGATTTCATTTTTCCCAATGATGTTGTTGTCATTGATATCGATGAGGATGTGGATGTTTCACTTATTCTTGGTAGGCCATTTTTAAATACAGCCCGTGCCCTTATCGATGTTCATGCATGATGCTATTTTTAGGATACATGATGCTATGAAACATTCACTTTCACTTGATGAGGCAAAATCATGCAATGATATTATTGAGCATGAGACTGTCAATTGTGTTACTAACATTGTTTTCAAGGATCCCCTTGAGTTGTGTTTATTGAAGGAAAATGTTGAGGATCGAGAAGCAATGGAGAAGCTTGCTTTTCTTGAAGCAAGCAAATCATTCACATACAGGGCATATGAGACTATTGAGATGCCATAGAAAGAAAAGCCAAAACCATCGGTGATTGATCCACCCAACTTGGAACTAAAGCCCCTTCCAAATCACCCTGAGTATGGATTTCTGGAGAAGAAGAAATTACCAATAATTCTGAGTTCCCATCTATCTACTGAGCAGAAGGAAAAGCTTATCCAGTTGTTGCAGAAACATAAGAAAGTTATAGCTTGGAAGATAGCAGACATCAAGGGTATCAGTCCATCCTATTGCACTCACAAGATACTAATGGAGGATGAATTCAAGCTAGTAGTGCAACCACAACGGAGACTAAACCTAAAGATGAAAGATGTAGTGAAGGCTAAAGTGATAGAACTACTTGATGCAGGGATTATATATCCGATCTCGGATAGCTCTTGGGTGAGCCCAGTTCAGGTAGTACCAAAGAAGGGAGGGATGACGGTGGTCCATAATGAAAATGATAAGCTGATTCCACCAAGAACAGTTACCGGTTGGAGGGTTTGCATAGACTATAGGAAATTGAATGATGCAACTAAGAAGGACCATTTTCCTTTACCCTTCATTGATAAGATGTTGGAGAGTTTATCTAGGCATGAGTATTATTGCTTTTTGGATGGTCTTTCAGGATATTTCCAAATTCCTATTGCCCCGGAAGACCAAGAGAAAACTACATTCACTAGCCCATATGGGACATTCGCATATCGAAGAATGCCATTCAGGTTGTGCAATGCACCTGACTTTTCAGAGGTGCATGGTGGCAATCTTTGATGAACTTGTTGAGGATATTATGGACACGGTCATGCCTGTGTCACTGTTATTCTATAATTTAATCAAAGATTGCCATGCTCCCAAGCTTCATATAAGCTCCCATCTTGTTGAATGAAACTTGTGATTATTCTAGTTATACTTTTATTGTTTTCAATTGAATTTGATCAATTTTTATTGTGAAAGCTAAAATATTCATCATTTCAAGTATAGAGTTGCAAGTATGAAGAAAAAGCTTATTTTGGCTAAAAATCATGGAAAAATGGAAAGGAGATCAAAACAAGCTCAAAAGTGGAAAATAATGAATTTACATGGTCTTATAAATCATGATACATGATTTTGAACTTGAAAATGGAATTAAAGATGAGAAATCAAGAGGTCCAGATTTGTTTTGAATCCCAGGGCCATAGCTGTCAAAAAGCCGTGGCCATGGGATTTGATTTGAAGCTATCCAAGTTTTTCAAAGATAGAAATTGCAAGGGCAGAAGCATTTTGAAAGCCACGGCCGTGGCATTGAAAAGCCATGATAGTGGCATGGATTTTGGCTCTATTTTGAAGAGATTTTGCATATTTCAGAAGCATATTGAAAGCCACGACCGTGGCACTCAAAACCCACAACCGTGGGATTGATTTCTCTACTGTCCGAGCCAAAAAAAAAGTGAAGAAAATTCAAGTTGGCAGTTTCAACTTCAATGCCACGACCGTGGCTACCTAACCGACCATTTTACAACTCTAAAGTGCTCAAACAGAATCATGACTTTGAGCAAACAATTGGGTTGGTGGTTGTTAGACAAATGATCTCAATTTTGATCCTTGACAACTCAAATTGAATGATCTATTTAACATGTGGTTGAAGAATCTTGTTGCAGGATTAGGTTGTTCCAAATAAAGCTGAATAGAGCATTTATAGCGGTCGCATAAGACCTGAATACAACCGCACCATTCAATCAAAAGACGAAACCTTATCACAGTAGGTTTCGCGGTCAGAAACCCGACCTCAGTCGCGGCTGCACTTAAAGAAGAGCAACCGTCCCAAGTTATGGATGACCGCCACACAAGGAACCCAAATCATCCTAATCACAGTAAGGTTCGTGGTGACAAGAACGGCGAAGGATACAGCCTCGCTTATCACTTTATCTACCGCCCGTTGATATTCGCGACCGCTCTGCCAATTTAGGAGAATTTTGCTTAAAGAGACAGTAGTGTTCACGTCCTCATGTGCGTCCAGAAGTTCGACGCGAGTATCTCAACTCGACCGCGAGATGTCACCTAGGGCGACCGTGAAATTCATATTTAGGCGGACATTCATTTTTGCCCAGTCAAAGAATGCCACTTGTGATGACCGTTATAAACCCACTTCAACATTCAAAAAGGGTGACCGCACCTTTGATATGTGCGACCGTCTCGACAACCATAGCATGCGCAAGATTCCTGCTGCAGAGCACTCAAATTCGACCGTTGAAGCATATTTAAATTCAGTGACCGTACCTTGTCCAAGAACGACCGCTTATGACATTAGCGCGACCATCCTTATATGAAGGACGACCGCGAAATGCTTCGGACAATTTACTGAAGAAGGTCTAAACTGCCAAGACTTTATTCTCACTATCAATAATGACTAGTAAGACCACATTGGCTATAAATACATTGCTTCTATAAGAAAAAGATGAAATGAAAAGTGAGATAAAAAAGATTTCATAGCTAAGCAACAAATTTTCTTTTACTTAAACTTACATTTGAATTGTAATAAATGTTAGGTGTAAGCATTGAAAACACCATTGTATAAGTTTGAGTGTGATCTTGGAAAACACTTAGGTTGTGAGAGTAAGCTTTGTAAAAATCTTGTTTAGGTTGTGAGAGTGAGCCTTAAAAACTCCTGCAAAGGTTCTTGAGTGTAAGCCTTAGCAAAACACTTGTCAAGTTAGGTGTGAACTTGTGAAAACACCAAAGTTGAAAGTGAGCTTGTAAAAACTTCAAAGATTAGTGAAACCTTAACAAGTTGTTAAGGAAGTGGATGTAGGATTGAAATAAATCCGAACCACTATAAATCTTGTGTGTTATTTCTTTCTTTCATTACTCAACCATTTCTCTATTCCGTATTTCTTGTTTGTTGAGTTTTTTAAATTGTCATTATTTCTTGAGGAAACCAATTCACCCCCCCCCCCCCCCCGCCCCCTCTTGGTTGCCATCTTGGGACAACAATTGGTATTAGAGCCTGAAATTTCTAAAACTTAATTGTGAAATTTGATCCACTATGGCAACTTCTTCTTCATCAAACTCTCATGGAAATCTTAACACTATTCTTAGACCCTACTTTGATGGAACTGATTATTCCTACTGGAAAAACAAAATGTATTTGTTTCTAGACAGTGAAGGGATTGAACTATGGGATTTCGTGGAAAGTGAGTGGAAACCTCCCACTTATTAAGTTGACGGTATTCAAGTTCCACTTCCCAAAGCACAATGGTCAACTATCAATGTCAAAGATCGATTCAAGAACAATAGAGCTGCTTCGATCTTGATGAATTCCATTTCAAGAGAAGAAGGTGGAAGAGTTCAACATTTAACTTGTGCACATTGTATTTGGAAAACACTCGAAAACTACCATGAAGGTACGACTCAAGTGAGATTCACCAAGAAACAAATGCATGTCCATGAGTATGAGCTATTCAAGATGAAATCAAATGAAAATGTCACCGACATGACCAATCGCTTGCTTGCTATTGTCAATGAACTAAAGAAGTATGGCAAGATATATGATCAAGGTGATGTAAACAGTAAAATCTTGAGAGCCCTAAGAGCCAGAAAAAACTTTGAATCAAAAGTATCATCCATAGAAGAAGCTCATGATCTCAGCACATTAAGAACTTACGAGCTAGTTGGAAAACTACTCACATTTGAGCTACACAATGAGAAAGAAGAAGATCAAGGTGAAAAAGAAAAGAGAAAACCAATTGCACTCAAAGCAATCAAAGAAGTTGAGAGCTCAAGCAACGAAGGTACTAATGATGAAGATGAAATGGCAACGTTCCCAAAAAGAATCAATGAATGGAAAAAGAAGAAAAGATTACAAGCAAATAAAGGTACACTTCCTAAATTCTCCTTCAAAGATAAAGAAAAGAAAAATGAGGTAAAGTGCTATGAATGTGGAAAAACTGGTCACATTAAATCGGATTGCTTCAAAGTAAAGAACAAAAGGAAATGGGATAAAGAAAAGAAAAAGTCTCTCAAAGCCACATGGGATGACTCCTCTTCAAGTGAAGAAGAAGAAGAAGAAGGAATTGCAAACCTGTGTCTCATGGCTATTGAAGATGACTCCAATGAGGTAAGTACTCAATCCTTCGATCTAGTAGCACATAATGATATAAATGATCTAGATGATAGTGATTTGATTGAGCACATGAACTTTAAAATATAAAAAATATTTTTCTAAAATGATGCTCTATAAAGAGAAAAACTCTAAGTTAGAAAAGGATTTTATATGCTTAAAGAACTCTACCTTAGAATTGAAAACCTCAAATGATTGATGAATACGATAGGAGAGTTAAATAAAAACTCACATGACTTAGAAAAAGTTATTAAAGAAAATGAAATTTTGAAGCATGAACTAAAAGAACTAAAAGAATCAATTTCCAGATTTCATAAAGCAAAGGAAGCATTAAACACATTAATTGATAACCAAAGATCACCCTCCTTAAAATATGGATTAGGATTCAATGGCTCAACCAACATTGCACCAAGCAAACCAACATTTGTAAAAGCATCTACAATTGAAATTTCTGATGTTCATATCAAAGATGCTTGCACCAAGTCTAAAAGTACCAAAAGAACTTCTTATGGTTCACTAGGAAATAAAGCCAAAAATAATTATGCATTTTTGTACACTAAACTTGCACAAAAGCAATCACATACTTGTAGTTGTATGCATAATACTTTGAATACAAAAAGAAAAATGCAGAAATATAGAATACCATGGCAATGCACATATTGCATGAAATTCGGACACAAAAATTTTTCTTGTCATATAAGAAAGGCTCATCTCAAGTTAGAAGGCACCTTTATTACTAACCATCAAGGACCCAACTTCATGTGGGTACCTAAGAGAAGATGATCACTATTGCCTTGCAGGTATGCCTAAAATCTACTATCAACGAAAGCACATGGCTTGTGGATAGTGGGTGCTCAAGGCATATGACCAGGAATGCAAAGCTCTTTACAAGTATTACCTACAAACATGGAGGTAATGTAACTTTTGGAAACAATGCTAAGGGTAAATTCTTGGTGTTGGCTCCATTGGTTCTATTGGTAAAGATTTAATAGAAGATGTATGGCTTGTTGATGGGTTGAAACATAACTTGCTAAGTGTTAGTCAACTTTGTGATAAAGCATACTTTGTTAATTTTGATTCCAAAGAATGCAAGATCACAAATTCAAATGATATTATCATATTTAAGGGTACTAGAACAAACAACACTTATAATATCAACATACATTCAAATCATGCATTTAAATGTCTAATGTCCACTAATAATGATGCATGGTTATGGCATAGAAGACTAGGACATGCTGGTATGGATCAATTACAATATATCTGTAATGAAAACTTAGTTGATGGCCTACCTAAGATAAAATATGATAAAGATAGGATTTGTGAACCTTGTCAACATGGTAAGCAACATAAAAGCTCATTTAAATCAAAGAATGTTATAAGCACCTCTAGACCTTTAGAGCTCATTCATTTGGATTTGTTTGGACCAAATAGAGTTACAAGCTTAGGAGGCAAATTATATGCATTTGTTCTTGTTGATGATTACTCTAGATTCACATGGGTTAAATTTCTTAGCTCAAAAGAATGAAGCTTTTAATTACTTCAAAACGTTTGCAAAAAGAGTTCAAAATGAAAAAGGATATGTGATCACATCTATTAGAAGTGATCATGGCAAAGAATTTGAGAATGAAAATTTTGAAGGTTTTTGTAATGAACTTGGCATTTCACATAATTTTTCTGCTCCTAGAACTCCACAGCAAAATGGTGTAGTTGAAAGGAAAAATAGAACCTTAATTGAAATGGCTAGAACAATGCTCAATGAATATGATTTACCATCTTATTTTTGGGCGGAAGCCGTTAATACAGCTTGTTACATTACAAATCATGTTTACAAAAGGCATTTAACAAATAAAACTTCTTATGAGCTATGGAATGGAAGAATTCCCAGAATTGGATATTTTAGAGTATTCGGATGCAAATGCTTCATATTGAATACCAAGGATAATCTTGGAAAATTTTCATCCAAATCAGATGAAGGCATATTCCTAGGATCTTCATCATATAGCAAAGCATATAGAGTATTTAACATGAAAACTCTAGTTATAGAAGAAACAATGCATGTTGTATTTGATGAATCATCTAAACTTGATCAAAAGAAAGGTAGTACTTTCAATGACCCTGCAGGTACTCTTGAACCTCTTGAAACTATTGATGCTCCAAAGATCAATCAGTATGAACTTGAAGAGAAGACTCAAGATCTACCTAAGGATTGACAATACAAGAAAGACCATCCTAAGGAACTCATCATTGGAGAAACATCTAAGGGAGTAATTACTAGATCTAAAATTAATCATATAGATGTTAATTTTGCTTTTGTTTCTCAAATTGAGCCAAAGACTGTTGAGGAGGCTTTAAATGATGAAAATTGGATAACTGCAATGCAAGATGAACTTAATCAATTTGAAAGAAATAATGTTTGGCAACTTACTCCTAGACCTACAGATCACTCTATCATAGGATGCAAATGGGTCTATAGGAATAAGCTTGATGAAAATGGTCACATTGTTAGGAATAAAGCAAGATTGGTAGCCAAAGGCTATAATCAAGAAGAAGGTATTGACTATGATAAAACTTTTGCCCCTGTAGCCAGATTAGAAGCTATTAGAATATTACTTGCTTTTGCATGTCACATGAACTTTAAACTCTTTCAAATGGATGTTAAAAGTGCATTTCTAAATGGACTTATAAGCGAAGAAGTTTATGTAGAACAACCTCCTGATTTTGAAAACTACAAATTTCCTGATCATGTTTTCAAACTTACCAAAGCTTTATATGGATTGAAACAAGCACCAAGAGCTTGATATGATAAACTAAGTGCATATTTACTTGAAAATGGTTTTTCAAAAGGAAAAGTAGACACAACTCTCTTTGTTAAAAAGGGCAAGCATAACATTTTAATTGTACAAATTTATGTGGATGACATAATATTTGGAGCTACTAATGAAGCCTTGTGCAAAGAATTTGCTTCTTGTATGACTAGGGAATTTGAAATGAGCATGATGGGTGAACTCAAGTTCTTCCTTGGACTGCAAGTCAAGCAATGTGAAGATGGGATCTTCATCAACCAATCCAAATATACAAAAGAACTCATTAAGAAATTTGGAATGGATGGCTGCAAAACTAGCAAAACTCCTATGAGCACATTCTTGAAATTAGGTAAAGATGAAAATGGTAAAGCAGTAGATGAAAAGAAATATCGAGGTATTATCGGATCACTACTTTACTTAACCGCTTCTAGACCTGATATAATATATAGTGTATGTCTTTGTGCTAGATTTTAAACTTGTCCTATAGAATCACACTTGAATGCTACTAAGAGAATTTTAAAATATTTAAGTGGTACAATGCATTTAGGACTTTGGTATCCTAAAAACACATCATTTCATATCATAGGCTTTTCAGATGCAGATTATGCTGGTAGTATCTTAGATAGGAAGAGCACTACAGGAGCATGTCACTTTCTTGGTAATTGTCTAGTTTCTTGGCATAGTAAGAAACAAGCATCGGTTGCTTTATCCACAACGGAAGCCGAATATGTTGCAGCATGTTTTTGTTGCACACAAGTATTATGGATGAAACAACAATTGCTTGACTATGGAAAAATATTTAACAATATCTCCATTAAATGTGACAACACTAGTGCTATCAATTTGCCTAAAAATCCTATCCAACACTCTAGATCCAAACATATAGATATTAGACACCATTTCTTGAGAGAAAATGTACAAAATCAGAATATAATCATAGAGTTTATAGATACACATAATCAACTTGCTGATATCTTTACAAAACCTTTGAATGAAGATAGGCTTAACTTCATTAAACTTAATTTAGGAATGATTGATGGAATTACTCTGAATTAATAAAAAATTGCCTATCAATGAAGCTTCTATGTGCATAAACTTTTTGGCTAAATATTAGAAAAATCTTCCATCTTTCTTTGACTCTTTCATTTCTGAGTCAGTCGCGTTCGCTCTAATGTCTTTAGCGATCTCTATCTTGTCTGCCAGATTCATCTAAATAAATATCTCTGTGCGCAGTCGAGAAATCTTGTGCACAGACGCAATAATTTGAACAGTTTTGACCGTTACAGACAATTTCTGCACCCGCGAGCGAACTACTCTTGCTAATGGTCGCTATATCACATTTCGTGATCGTACCCTCGCAAATTTGCGACCGCACTCTGTACACTCTGCTCGAAATTTTGTAACTGTTGGCTGTATGACAGGTCGCAATTCTTAACTCTCAACAGTCATAAACGGCTATTTTCTTAATTTCTTCTATTTAAGAGTATAATACATCAGTTTCTTGGATATTTTGTTTCTTACAACATAAAAACTTCCCTCTAAATCTCGAAAATCCTCTCAAAATCATCTTCTTCTCAAAACACCCTCTGTTTTCCAGTTTTCTTCCTGTTCTTCAATCCTGATGGCTCCCAAAAAGAAGATAACCTCCAAAGTAAAAGGAAAGGGAAAGAAATCTTCAGGAATCACAATAAGAGAACCAACAGATAATCCTCCATCTCCTCCACAGTCTAGAAGAGGTGAGAAAATTCACAAACCTCACCACCAAACCTCTGAGGAAGATGTGAGATATGCCATGCTGAAGAGAAAGAAAGTTGAGGGAACCAAATCTCCTTTTGGTGGGATGCACTCTGCCCTTAATATCAAGGACGAGATTGAAAGATTACTGGATGTTCTTGGATGGAGAAAATTTGTATTTCCTGAGGAGGTAGGTTATTCTAGTTTAAGCAAGGAATTCCTCATGTCATTTCAAATTGAAAAGAGTGCTAACTCTGCACTGGGATGGTATGGGGTTAGATTTAAGTTATTTGATCAATACCAAGCCTTAACCCTAGAAGACTTTGGCAAAGTCTGGGACTTTCCTGTTGATGGTATAACCTCCTACAATGATTTAACCTTCTCCAACCAAACACTCTCTACCTTTTGGCAAGAAATTTCTATGGAAACATCTTTTGAAAAAGAATCAAAAGCTATACACATCAAATTCCTCACCCATTGGATGCTTCATAGGATCATCACCTACACCATTCATCAAAGAGCTGATGGGAATGAAAAGGTAACAAAAAGAGACCTCATATTCTTATATGCTTTCACCCACAACATTCAAATAAACACAACCAAGTTCTTGATTGACACCCTATATCATCATGCAGTTACAAGAACTGAAACTTTCTTCTTATCCTCACAAATAACTCAAATAGCTAGGCACCTGAACTTACTAAATGATCTCAACTTAGCTATATTGAGAAACCCTTTCAATCTTGCCTCTAGTGCCATCACTATTGACTATCTAGAACATACTGGATGTGTAAGGAAGATTGAAGGTACATATATGTATTATTTTGGCAAAAAAGGAATTGTGGATAGACAAAAGAAAAGACCAAGATACACAATTGAGGAAGAAGGAGACTCTCTGGAAGTTGATGTTGAATTACCTCTAAAAGCTACTTCATCAAAAGCTACTCAAGAAACTACTTCATCCTCTACACAACTCATCCTCAAAGCTATCAAATCTCTCTCCAGGAAACTCTCTAGATTCAAGAAAAGTGTCTCCAAGAGATTCCATCACTTGAACAAGAGAATTGACATTATATCTCACATGCATCATGATCTCTATGATATGCAAGATTGGGATATAAGTGATCATACTCAAAGTCTTCCTGAAGAAGAAGAATCTATTAGTACTAGCTCTACCTCTTTTGTTCCTCTTGATAAAGGAAAATCTCCTTTAGTAGAAGAAGAGATAGATGAGGATGACGATTCTGAATAGTTTACATTTTTATTTTGTGTTATGACTTGATATGTTGCTTTATCCTACTTTCTCATGTTTACTATATCTTTGTACTTTCCTCTATTTTTTATAAACAATATGTTTATTAGCTTAAATTCTTGCTTTCTGTTATTCATTTTGCCTATGACAATGGGGGAGAAATAGTAAACAACTTGAAATGATTGTTTGGAATGATTGTTTAACTAATGCAAGATAATCAAATGATATCTTTCTAATGCATCAATGCACCAAGATATACTTAACCATGATTCATGCATATGTTAAGGGGGAGCATTAAAACAAATTCATTAACATTCAACACATGAGCAAATGTTAGACTTGTTAATCTATCCTAATGAGCAAAGTTATTTTTTTGATAATTTATATTATCATTCCATTTGATTGTCAAAGTCAAAATGGGGGAGATTGTTAGACAAATGATCTCAATTTTGATCCTTGACAACTCAAATTGAATGATCTATTTAACATGTGGTTGAAGAATCTTGTTACAGGATTAGGTTGTTCCAAATAAAGCTGAACAGAACATTTATAGTGGTCGCACAAGACCTGAATACGACCGCACCATTCAATCAAAAGATGAAACCTTATCACAGTAGGTTTCGCGGTCAAAAACTCGACCTCAGTCGCGACCGCACTTAAAGAAGAGCAACCGTCCCAAGTTATGGACGACCGCCACACAAGGAACCCAAATCATCCTAATCACAGTAAGGTTCACGGTGACAAGAACGGCGAAGGATACGGCCTCGCTTATCACTTTAGCGACCGCCCGTTGATATTCGCGACCGCTCTGCCAATTCAGGAGAAATTTGCTTAAAGAGACAGTAGTGTTCACGTCCTCAGGTGCGTCCAGAAGTTCGACGCGAGTATCTCAACTCGACCGCAAGATGTCACCTAGGGCGACCGCGAAATTCATATTTAGGCGGACATTCATTTTTGCCCAGTTAAAGAATGCCACGTGTGATGACCGTTATAAACCCACTTCCACCTTTAATATGCGCGACCGTCCCGACAACCATAGCATGGGTAAGATTCCTGCTGCAGAGCACTCAAATTTGACCGTTGAAGCATATTTAAATTCAGCGATCGTACATTGTCCAAGGACGACCGCTTATGACATTAGCGCGACCATCCTTATGTGAAGGAAGACCGCGAAATGCTACGAACAGTTTACTGAAGAAGGTCTAAACTGCCAAGACTTTATTCTCACTATCAATAACGGCTAGTAAGACCACATTGGCTATAAATACATTGCTTCTATAAGAAAAAGATGAAATGAGAAGTGAGATAAAAAAGATTTCATAGCCAAGCAACAAATTTTCTTTTCCTTAAACTTACATTTGAATTGTAATAAATGTTAGGTGTAAGCATTGAAAACACCATTGTATAAGTTTGAGTGTGAGCTTGGAAAACACTTAGGTTATGAGAGTAAGCCTTGTAAAACTCTTGTTTAGGTTGTGAGAGTGAGCCTTAAAAACTCATGCAAAGGTTCTTGAGTGTAAGCCTTAGCAAAACACTTGTCAAGTTAGGTGTGAACTTGTAAAAACACCAAAGTTGGAAGTGAGCTTGTAAAAACTTCAAAGATTAGTGAAACCTTAATAAGTTGTTAAGGAAGTGGATGTAGGATTGAAGTAAATCCGAACCACTATAAATCTTGTGTGTTCTTTCTTTCATTCATTACTCAACCATTTCTCTATTCCGCATTTCTTGTTTGTTGAGTTTTTTAAATTTTCATTATTTCTTGAGGAAACCAATTCACCCCCCTCTTGGTTGCCATCTTGGGACAACAGTGGTGAACCAAACAAGATGTGGCCTAACCTTTTCAGTTTTTCCCCACTAAAGAAGCTTTTAAACACTCTATTTAAACACACTTCCTTTAAGGTATGAGATATGTATTAGATTATATTAGATTCATCCAAATAAATATAGTTTAAAAGTGTGAAATTTTGCTTCAAGGAGGAGTTCAAGATCTAAGTCAAGATCTTCTTCAAAGAAATAGAGTTTGATATTTCTTATTCCTTTTAAATTATGTCTTCATTTACCATTTTGAATATTTGTAATTTTTTATTTCAATAATGAAGAACTAGTCCTTTTTAGGGTTGGTCCCTTTAATTGAATTTATCATGGAGTTATAAATGTCTATTTGGTTAATTTAGTTATCCTTTGATTATTTTGTTGTCTTTAATCTTAATGCTTTGATTATTTGGCCAATGATTAATTGATTTGAGATGTTGTGTGATGGAGCGAGAGTGGAAGCATGACATTAGTCCAAGGAGATAATAATCTTAAGTTAGTTTCTCACTTAGAGATAAGGTTAAACCCTTAAGAAGTTGATTCAAGATTCTCATAAAACTTAATGAATTAATTTAATTACTCATGATCACGAGAGTAGATGTAAGGATTAAAGTCGATATTAATTCTAGTACTTGAGAGAGACTTGAGCTTAATTTAGGAGAATCAAACCATTAATCAAAAGGAAGACTGAATTAAATCGATACCTTAGAAAATCCATGATAAATCAATAAAGGTGACGAAACCCTAAGTCTTAAATTTTTATAAATTTACTCTTGATTCATTGTCATTTTAGCTAGTTAAATCATAAAATCAAATTTGATTATCCAAATATTAATCATTTTAATTGTTTGGTACTTAGAATTAACCTCCTCGTGGGAACGATACTCTACTCATCATTATATTACTTGTTAACAATCTGTGCACTTGCAGATAGCTAGGCTAAGTCCGCGACAATTATATTTCCTGAAAGTTCATAACTCATTATTGGCTTCGTCAAAGACAGTAAGAGAGATGGTATTTGAAGTCTTTCAAATATCTCCTAGTTTAGAATCTATTGACAAGTTTCTAGTTTAGTTTCTCCCAAATATGCAGATACTTTGACCACATGGTCCTCAATACATTATATTATAACCTGAGAACTTGATGATATAGACAAATCATTATTTGTTTTTCAAAACAAACAATGAAAGGGCTTGCTTTATCTTTATTTACCACATGCTATTTAAAAAACAGAAAAGACATATAATATGTTACATTTAGAGAATATTTACACAAAATACTTATCATATCAATGTCTTAACAAACGATAATCAGCAAGATTTTTAGTATAAACTTTCAGCTGTTCCATATCATCAAATGATATATCAAAGCTATGTGACCTCCAAAATCCTTCTGGAGTCGATAATGTAGTTTCAGCACCCATATCGACATAGTTGATCTTAGAATCTAATACACTATAAACATTTTCAAGAGAACGAATGAGCTTAATTAAATAAATAACTTACTAGAATTAAAGTTTAAATTCTGACCTCATAGTAAGCTTATACTCCATAGAACAGAAACAAGATTCCAGTAATCTAGCAAATCTTAGCCTAAATTCTGAGAAAAGTTGATAAATCAAGGTAAATACATGGATCATAGAGAAAGGTCAGGGGAAGGATATGAGTTTTGAGTTTTGCTATATGGCAAGTCAAGATGAAAATAATCTTGATGCAAAATGGTTTGTATAAAGTGATATTGGGTAACGATAAGTTGCATACTATGATGGATAAAGAAAACAGGGTTGAGATTGATGAGAAGGCCTTGCAATTCAACTATGCTTGTCCAATGATGAAGTTTTGCACGAATTCCTTGATCAGAAGATAGCCAAAGATTTATGGGATAAGTTGAAATCTTTGCATATCACAAAGAATCTCACCACCTAGTTGATTGCTAATCACCGTTTGTACATCCTTTCTATAGTAGAAGGTACATCAATTAAGTTTCACATTGATTAATTCTCTTCCATTCTTTTAGACTTGGTGAATATGGAGATTCAGTGTGAAGTTAAAGATTTAGCTCTTATGTTGCTTTGTTCGTTATCTCCATCATATAAGAATTTTAGAGAGATTGATTTACAGTAACAAGTCTTTAAAGTTAGAGGAGATGAAAGCATCTTTATATTCCAAAGAGATCTTTGACAAAGAACTCTCCAATAGCCATTCTGATGATTTGGCAAAAGGTTTGGTTGTTAGAGGAATGTCTTCTTAGTCGAAGAGTAGTCATCTAACTTGTAATTATTGTAAGAAGAAAGGGCACATTAAAGCCAATTGTCTCAAGCTTTAGAACAAGAATAAAGAAAAGAATTACAAAGTTGAGTAATTCGCCAAAGCCAGTGTTATTCAGAATGAGGTTAAAGATAGTGATGTCTATATTGTAACTAAAGATGAATTCAAATCCAAACAATGATGGATTTTAGATTCTGCTTGCTCATTCCATGGATGTTTTAGCAGAGATTGGTTTCTCTCTTATGAACTTGTACGTAGAGTAGTTGTGTTTATAGACAATAATCATCCTTGTAAGATAATCGGTATTGTTACTGTCAAAATTAAGATGCATGATGGCATAATTCAAACATTGACTATCGTCCAATATGTTTTTGATCTGAAGAAGAATCTTATCTCTTTAACTATTTTGGAAAATCTTGGTTGCATATTTTATGATGAAAGTGGAGTTTTGGAGATTTTGAAAGGCGCTTTTGTTGTAATGAGTGCTAGCCAAATTGGTATATTATATGTATTGCAATGATCTACTGCCATGGTTTTAGCAGCACTTTCTTCTTTTATGTCAGATTCAAATGTGATAAGGATGTGATATATGAGGCTTGAACACAAGAGTGAGAAGAGGGTTGAGATTGCTAATTCAACTATACTTGTCCAATGATGAAGTTTTGCACGAATTCCTTGATCAGAAGATAGCCAAGAATTTATGGGATAAGTTGAAATCTTTGCATATCACAAAAAATCTCACCACCTAGTTGATTGCTAATCACCGATTGTACATCCTTTCTATAGCAGAAGGTACATCAATTAAGTGTCACATTGATGAATTCTCTTCCATTCTTTTAGACTTGGTGAATGTGGAGATTCAGTTTGAAGATGAAGATTTAGCTCTTATGTTGCTTTGTTCGTTATCTCCATCATATAAGAATTTTAGAGAGATTGATTTACAGTAACAAGTCTTTAAAGTTAGAGGAGATGAAAGCATCTTTATATTCTAAAGAGCTCTTTGACAAAGAACTCTCCAATAGCCATTCTGATGATTTGGCAAAAGGTTTGGTTGTTAGAGGAATGTCTTCTTAGTCGATGAGTAGTCATCTGACTTGTAATTATTTTAAGAAGAAAGGGCACATTAAAGCCAATTGTCTCAAGCTTTAGAATAAGAATAAAGAAAAGAATCACAAAGTTGAGAAATTCGCCAAAGCCAGTATTGTTCAGGATGAGGTTAAAGACAGTGATGTCTATTTTGTAACTAAAGATGATTTCAAATCCAAACAATGATGGCTTTTAGATTCTGCTTGCTCATTCCATGGATGTTATCATAGAGATTGGTTTTTCTCTTATGAACTTGTACGTAGAGTAGTTGTGTTTATAGACAATAATTATCCTTATAAGATAGTCGGTATGAGCATTGTCAAAATTAAGATGCATGATGGCGTGATTCAAACATTGACTATCGTCCAATATGTTTTTGATCTGAAGAAGAATCGTATCTCTTTAACTATTTTGGAAAATCTTGGCTGCATATTTTCTTATGAAAGTGGAGTTTTGGAGATTTTGAAAGGTGCTTTTGTTGTGATGAGAGCTAGCCAAATTGGTATATTATATGTATTGCAATGATCTACTACCATGGTTTTAGCAGCATTTTCTTCTTTTATGTCAGATTCAAATGTGATCAAGATGTGACATATGAGGCTTGAACACAAGAGTGAGAAGAGGGTTGAGATTGCTAATTCAACTATGCTTGTCCAATCATGAAGTTTTGCACGAATTCCTTGATCAGAAGATAGCCAAGGATTTATGGGATAAGTTGGAATCTTTGCATATCACAAAGAATTTCACCACCTAGTTGATTGCTAATCACCGTTTGTACATCTTTTCTATGGCAGAAGGTACATCAATTAAGTTTTACATTAATGAATTCTCTTCCATTCTTTTAGACTTGGTGAATGTGGAGATTCAGTGTGAAGATGAAGATTTAGCTCTTATGTTGCTTTGTTCGTTATCTCCATCATATAAGAATTTTAGAGAGATTGATTTACAGCAACAAGTCTTTAAAGTTAGAGGAGATGAAAGCATCTTTATATTCCAAAGAGCTCTTTGACAAAGAACTCTCCAATAGCCATTCTGATGATTTGGCAGAAGGTTTGGTTATTAGAGGAATGTCTTCTTAGTCGAAGAGTATTCATCTGACTTGTAATTATTGTAAGAAGAAAGGGCACATTAAAGCCAATTGTCTTAAGCTTTAGAACAAGAATAAAGAAAAGAATCACAAAGTTGAGAAATTCGCCAAAGCCAGTGTTGTTCAGGATGAGGTTGAAGACAATGATGTCTATATTGTAACTAAAGATGATTTCAAATCCCAATAATGATGGATTTTAGATTGTGCTTGCTCATTCCATGGATGTTTTCACAGAGATTGGTTTTTCTCTTATGAACTTGTACGTGGAGTAGTTGTGTTTATAGACAATATTTATCCTTGTAAGATAGTCGGTATTGGTACTTTCAAAATTAAGATGCATGATGGCGTGATTCAAACATTGACTATTGTCCAATATGTTTTTGATCTGAAGAAGAATCTTATCTCTTTAACTATTTTGGAAAATCTTGGCTGCATATTTTTTTGATGAAAGTGGAGTTTTGGAGATTTTGAAAGGTGCTTTTGTTATGATGAAAGTTAGCCAAATTGGTATATTATATGTATTGCAATGATCTACTGCCATGGTTTTAGCAGCAGTTTCTTCTTTTATATCATATTCAAATGTGATCAAGATATGACATATGAGGCTTGAACACAAGAGTGAGGAGAGCTTAGCAATATTGAGCAAGTTTAGGCATTGCTTAAACTTGATTGGTATTGGTAATTGTTGATTTTGTTCAAATGGACTATTTGGAGAAGGTGGAGAGAATTTCTCTAATTTGATACAATGAATTCTAGTTAAGGTGGAGATTTGTTAATGCGACTTGAATTCACAAATTAAATATTTGCAAATCAATTTAGTTGACAATTGAATTTTGTTGACAAAAAATGAAAGTTGGCAATTGGCAACTTTTGTTGACAAGTTTAAGCCATTTTTTAAAGCCAACTTAGTTGATAAATGTAGACTAGTCAATCAAAGCAAGTCCATATTGTACCACTCCCATTTTTAAAGATATTAATTGGGTCAAAAAACTTGTCCTCCATACTTCTATATAAATAGGATCCTTATGAATGACTGAAACATATCTTTGAAAGAGAGTTTTATAAGAGAATTACCCTAGCTATCTTATTTTCTTTTTATAAATGTTTTCTCTTCTCTTTTTGTAATTTTGTGAGAAGTGAACACATTTGGTGTATTTGGATTAAGGGTTTAGAGTAATTTTTCTCTATTATTTTGTACCAATTTCTGATCATTAGTAAATTTGCTCATTTCCTTCGCCTATGGACCTACATAAATTTATGTGTTCTTATTTATTTTCTCTATTTTATTTGTCACATTTTGGCCAAATAAATATTTTGTTCCCTCCTTCAATCCTAACATCTAGCACCACAGGCAATAGCAATGGCATGTAGGTTCCCATTAGCTATAACTCTGTCACTACCCTTTTTTTTTCTAGAATAATAGGTTGAAAAAACTTTAGAAGATTCCGTCATATATCTATTAGCTCTAGAGTTTATAATCCAAGAACACCTATTAGAGTTGGAAAGAAATGCTGTACTTGATTGCACAAAATTAAATGCACCAGGAGTGGATGGAAAGTCTAATTGGGATAAAAGATGCCGTATATTAGGGATCTCCTTGTTAGATAGAACTCCAACTGTTTCAGAAGTTTCATTAGTCTTAGCCAGATTTGCTTATGCCCTTTTACGACCCCTTTTCTTTTCTCCACCACTTCTAGTTGGTTGTTTATACAACTTCCAACTGAGAGTGTTTCTAGGTTGCCACAGTAGTCGCATTGTAGTTGATCTTTCTTAGACGAGTGATTATTGGCTTTAGGTTGATGAGGAGATTGTGCAACTAATCTAGCTTTTTCTACTAGTACTATGTGAAGCATGACACTTCTTTTTTCCTGCTAGACATAAGAATAAATTAATTGCAAGGAGGGTAAGGAGGATGTTTAAAAGTACTTGAACCCTTATATGATCATATTCAGTGTTCAAACTAGCCAGAAAATTATAAATCTGCTCGTTCTCAAACAGTTTTTGAAATTTGACTGCATTTTCAGTACAGTTAGCTTGGAAGTTTGATAATAACCAAGCTGTTGCCGTAGTCAACTTAGCTCTGAAAATATTGACAAATAGTCATCTCAACTTGATTCGTGCCATCCAGTTGCCATGGATTTTATTTCAAAATCCATTTGCCATGGATTTGAGCATTATTATTAATCTTCATTTTTCTCATTTAAATGAGAAAAAGTTAATAGAGTTTTGATTTGTTATCACTGCATTTTCAATTAATATAAACTTGAAAATGAGTTGAGGAGAAACAAACATAATGAAAACTCATAACTGATCTTAGTTTCCAACCTTTAATTTTGTGTAGCTGATATGCCATAGAATGTCAAATCAAAGATGCAATAGTCTATCAAAGACAGTAAAATATCAATGATTGTTGGAATACCATTTTCTGTTGCCCGTTTAGGAAATTATGTTTTCTACTGCTTCCATTAACTGTTGATTTGGTTGATGAAAACAAACAGAAAGAACATTGATTACGTAAAAACTGATGATAAATCCTTATATCATTGATCACTTTCGATTTCAAAATGGCAGCTCTAATGCGATTTTCCTCTCTGATTGGCTTATGTTTGCCATAATCCAAGATAATAGGTTTTTTTCTTTTTTTTTTACAGAAATAGAGTCGCAATCTCACCCATCGAACATAATCATCTGTGCGTGCTTTGACAATAAAGACAACATGAGACTGTAAATCAATGTAAATGCCAACATTTATCTGCCCCAACAAAACAGTAATTTCACGACGGCTCCCAGGGACATGGATTTTATACAGGCGTTCAGAATTCAGTTGTTCAACAAAACCATCATGTTATGATTTAACTGATGAATTGTGTCAAATTGAATATTGAATTTAGTAATTTAATGATACATTTATCCTCATAGTTTTATACAAGTGATCATTTTTTAAACATAAATAACAACTAAAGAAAAAGTTAAATGTGGCTAAACATTCATTGGACAACTAGTACTACATCTTTGGCAAATTCCTGTAATCTTTCATAAACCATTTTGCGTTCTTCTTCATACCATGACTGCCTCTTTGGAACATGCAGTATTACATCTTGTGCTTCTTTCTTCTTGACCAACCATTTTAGAACAGAAGCACTTTTCATCAAGTAGATGGCAAACTCTATCTGGTTTGGAGTATTATAAAATCCAGAGATTACAACTTCTATCAAATGCTTGGGAACATATTCACCAGGCTTTAGCTTTTCTTCATTAACATCTTATGGACAACAAGTATTAAAGCAGTATGCGTTAATGCATTCGTCTTTTTTTGTCTTTTTCTATTCAAACAATTGATTTCAACATCATAAAAAGTTATGTTCACAAGTGCTTTAACTGATGCAAAGGGGGCCAATCAAGATAAAAAAAAATTAAAACATAAAAATTCTTTATTTCGTGCTATTTACAGCCATCATTGTTCATTAACCTCAATTAAGTGCATTTGTGAATTCAAGGATTTGAAACCAGAGACAATTAGCAACAGGTTAATCTAGGTTCAATAAAAATAAACTACCTTGGGGTAATAACAACCAAACCAATAATATTTGTTAGATTTTTTACTGAACTTCATGTAATGTGTTCCTAGCTGTTGGAGAACAATATAAATAAACTATGGGCCTCTTGTTGATAGCTCAACTCTTCTACCAGGTTTGTCATTTGCCTATTAACACTGGAGACACCTGATTTAGTGATATTGTTACTTAAAAGTTAAACTTCAAAGCCATCAATAATTGCTTTTGCCTACATCAATTATGGACTCACCACTTACAATTAATCAGCATTAGCACTCAGATACTATGTACCAATGGAAGAATGCAGTTCATCAAAACTGAGATACTTAGAAGGCTACTGAATATGTTCAATTATGGACTCACCACTTACAAAAATTATTATATGTACAAGCCTACTGAAGATGTCCATACAGTGAAATAAGGAGCCAAGCTAAGGTTTGATAGGATGAGTCAGATTTGCATGTTAAGCAATAAAGAAGGGTGTGCATTATAGATTCTTATCCACAACGTCTATCATTTGATGTTGCCATGTGAAAAGATTAAAAAAGTTATATTTTTCATGATGGTAGTTAAACTCCGAAGCTACCTGGTACGTTGTACATTTAAAGGGATATACAGAAATCCTCGAACAAAGTTGTACTCTTGGCTTCAACTTATTGCCAGAACCAACTATTATTAGCTCGAAAAATTACCAACTCTAAAAACTAAAAGAAACTGAAATAGAGATATTTCGAAAAAGACATAATGGTCCTAGCCTAATTACACTAATAGGATAACTGGTGTCTAACTATGCAATAAGCAGAGAACTACTGTGCATATATCTAACCAGTGGACCAAAAGATATAGGTCTGATTTTAACTTTTTAACAGTAGTATCAGTAGATACTTCTCAATTTTCACATAATACTTTTCTTCTCCTTTTATATTCTTTAACTTTCCATCCAAATAAGTGAAGACATATATATATATATATATATATATATAAAAGAAGATATATATGTGAATATGCAAGCACACACATTGATTCATTTATGCACGGATATATCCATTGATAGCTTTCTGACTATGAATAGCATACAGATTTAACCAATTTTCAATAAGGATTCTTAGCAAATTAATTGACCAGTGAGCTTGAAGTTTATCAGCTTAAAAATTTTGTTTTCTACAGTGTGAAATTTGACTTTCATGACAGTAGCAGAAGGCAGAGGAGCACATTGAAAACAACATAAACAAAATTTATATAGGTAACCCGTAATTGATATTAATCCAAAAGCTGAACTACCATGGAATCTGAAAGATAGATCATCCAAAGGATAACTATGTTTCTTACAGTCAAATCAAGAGTACAGAGGCGAGGAAAGGCATCAAGGATAGAAATTATCTTCAAGATACTAAATTTTGGATACTAACAGAAATACAGCGCTAATTTTGTAACCCCGCTGAAGATGGATATGGATTTAGGTCATTTTTCAACCTGCACAAAGAAGTGCAAAATCGTAGTTAACAGTGCCTTTAGTTGAAGATTAGAAAGCTAAAAAAGGTGAGGGTTCTTTTTCCCCATCAGCAAACTTTCATTCACATACCAAATCAGACCATGAGAGAACCATTAACACCCTAAGTTTCATCAAGTTGGAAGCTCCTCTTAAATCACATGTAATAGATGAGAACCAACCCAAGTAAAAGTTAGCAGATTGTCATTTGACAGATCAACTACTTCTAATCCAACAGACTTCAAAATTACAAAATCCTTTAACTGAGTTAATGCACCAAGGCATAAACTTACTAGGAAGGCTACACCTGCAAAATCTGAGTCTTTTGAGGTTTAACAAACAAGGAAACAGACCAAGACAATTTAAACCAGATACTTGTTTACCCTGATAAAATTGTAACTGATTAACACCTCTGACAAATTTCTCCTTGTACACAATAGAAAGAGGACTTGCACTAATTTCCCATTAATTAGTTTCAAACATATTATCCCAATCAAATTGTACGCGAGTTATGGATGAGCAAATACATTTGAATCTATTTGAGAATACACTTAATTTCACAATATCCCTCAATTTTAAATATGAGAAGATAGAATAAAGAAGCTTATCTGGCAATTTGCTAATTAGATCCATTGTTGTTGCGTCGCAAGCTACTGCTTTTGATGACTTGCAATGCCTCAACACCATTTTGGAGGAAAATGTAATCTCCGATACAGCAAAGGGGCTATAGAAAGACCAGCGGCAGCAAAGGGGCCTGCGACCAGTAATTTCGACTCACCAACAAAATTTCCCACATGAATGGAAGAAACATCTCGATCTTAGGGTTTATAAAGATAAAAGACTGGGGAGAGAAGAGAGTGAGAGTCTTTTGAGAAACTATGTCATTATTCGGTGATTCAATCGCTATGCTTTTATGAATGAACCATGCCTTATACTACAAAAAGGAAACGATATTGGGACATTTAAGCCAAATAAATATATAGCTTATCATTTAGTTATTTTACTTTTTAAGCTTGTAATTTAATTATATATTCTTTTAAATTTATATTTTTCTCTTAATTTATAAATATAAACTGTATAAACTGTCTATGTTATATAAAGTCATATTGAGCCACTAATATATCTATTTGATATAAAATATATAAATACTAAAGTCAAAATGATCAATATTTATTAATATAAATATTTATGAATACAAAATAAATAAATATACGGATAAAGTAGTTAAAATGAAAGTTTAAAGAGCAAAGTAACTAAATGTTATAAGTTTATGAGGCTGTATATGTATTTAGCTGAAAAATTTATAAAACTACACTAAAAAATAAAAATAAAAATAAAACTAAGGACCTTTAAAAAATAAATCAAAAAAAAATTCTGAAATTATAAAAATATAGTGTGCCTTCGTTAAAGTTTTATCATTTTGTAGACTTTCACAAATATTATACATTATGTATATATTATGCTCATGTTGTGAATATATTAAGGTCTAATTAAAAATATTTATACTATTTTTATATCTTCTTTAAATATGATATATGTAATATATGATTTTTATATTGAATTTCAAGTGAGAATATGTACATTAATATTAACAGTAATATAATATAACATATATATTGCGAATATATTTTGCATATATTGTGAATATGCTTTGTATATGTTGTTCATATATTGCAAATTGGCAATAAGCTATGGCAAATTGCCATAGTTTAATTTAATTTAATTAATTAATTAAATGAATAAATTAAATAGTTAACAATTAAATTTATTTATTTATTATGACATTTAGGCTTTTCTTTTAGGAACCAAAACAAAGTGGTCTACAATCGCCTAAGTACATGTTTGGATTGTTAATGAGATTGTGGTTCATTTACTTATGCAATGACTCCATTGTTATTACCATATAGGAGTATTAGATCAACAATGCTAGGAACCACACCTAATTTAGTGATGAACTTTTTGAGCCATGCAATTTTCCTTGGCAGCATCAGGTGCTACTATGTGCTCATCTTTTGTTGTCGAATCAACAATCTTCTCTTATTTGGAACTCTTCCAACTAACTACTTCACCACACAAGGTAAAAAACATAGCCTAATTAGGATTTGGATTCATCCTTATCATATTGAAACTAAAATCTGTATACTCGTTTACCATCAATGCCACATCTCCATAAACTAAGAATACATCCTTGGTCCTTCTCAAGTGCTTAAAGATAGTCATAACAGCCATCCAATGACCCTCTCCGAGATCAGACTAATATATACTCATAACTTTTAGAGCATATGATACATCGGGATTATTATATAATATAACATACATGATCGATCATATAGCTGAAGCATATGGGATCTTACTCATGCAATTTCTTTGGTCTTGTTTCTTAGGATATATAGACTTTGAAAGGCTTATCCTATAACCCATAGGTAAGAATTCTCTCTTGGATTGATCCATGCTAAACCTCTTTAGCATCTTATCTATGTATATAAACTGTGAAAAACCTAACAATCTCTTAGATCTATCTCTATAGATCTTGGTCCCCAAAATGTAGGTTTATTTTCCAAGGTCTTTTATAGAGAAATTCCTAGATGCCATATCTTTAGGGATTGAAGAGAAAAGACATCATTCTTTATGAGCAATATGTCATCTACATATAGCACTAAGAAAATGACAGCAGTTCCACTAACCTTCTTATAAACACAGAGTTCATCCATATTTCATGAGAAAACCATGCTTTGTATCTTACATCTTCTTTATCTGAAGCTCGTTCTTTCTTGCCATATACCCACTTGCACCCAAAATGTCTTCTTCCCTTTTAGAAGTTTTGCTAACTCTCAAGTTTGATTATTATGCAATGACTCCATTTCTTCAATCATAACTTATAACCATCTCTCATTTTTTGGAATTGACACATTTCCTAAAAAGAACTTGATTTTCCTTCACTTGTTAGTAAAACAAAGAAAGTTAAATCATCATTTTTTTAATAAAAATTATTTTTTCAGAGTCAAGTCGGATAATATTATAAGAGCAGTAAAACTCTCTCTATCGAATTTTAATGCAGCTGCATACCCAAAGACTCAAACTCGAGACCTTTGGTTAAGCTAGAATATTTTCTTACCAACTGATCTACACGCTCGGTGATTGAATAATCGTTTTCATGATACTTGGCTAGAGGTCTTATTGAGCCTTAAATCATTTATTACTTGTAATTTATTATTTTTGTGTATGGAAAAATTCTAGAGGGGGTGAATAGAATTTTAAGTTTAATATCCACCCAACCTTATATTTTATATTCCAAAAATTAATATAACAAATTTTAATAACATGATGTCTAAAAAACATTCTTTTAATTCTTTTACATTGTATCTAATTTTGATCTTTTTATTTAATATGAAATTTATTTTGAAAGTGTGATTTTTTTTATTTTGTATTTAAATTTACAATTTCATGAAACTTATTGTATATTAGTTTTTTTATTAGATATTGTATATTAGTTGGATTCTATAAGAATTGATAAAATTTAATTTGCTTCAAAGTAATGTAATTATGATAAAAAAATTTTAAAAATCTATAATACCAAACAAGTGCAATAGAACAAATGATGAATTACTCTTCAAAAAGAAAACATGATGAATTATGATAAAAGTTTTTGAATAACTAGAAAAATGTTTTAATTTTTAGAAATTTGTATTCCAACAACAATAATGTATTTTTTGAATTTTAAAAAATGACCAATGGTTAACTATTGTACACAAGAAATAATAATTTTATGATAAATTTTTAAAAACTAAGCAACAATATTTGTGCTCACCGAGGATTAGCCTAGCAATAAATATACCAACTTAGATAACTAATGATTGATTATCTCCTCCTCAGTTGTAATTCTCGAAAAAAAGAAGCAAAATTTGTTTTTTTTTTTTAAATTTTAAAATAAAACCAACGGTTATGAAATATGACTTATAAAAGTGGAGAGGGAATCAAAGTACTCATTTACTTACAAAACTTTCTCTGTCTTTATCTGAAGGGCTTTTAACAAAAATACAAGAAAAACTAAAAAAATTCAAATTTACCATATTTATAAATTATTTACCAAAATATAGAGCTATAAATGAGCCAAGCTACTCGATTTCGGCTTGTTCAAGCTCGAGCTGCTCATTTATTATATGAGTCAAGCTCAAGCTAAGAAATAGTAGGCCCGTTAGCTCGCGAGATGACTCATTTAAAAAGCTCGTAAGTAGTGAAGTATCGAAAAAGTTTAGTGTGTTTTTTTTCTTTATATTCATAGTGTTTTCTTTATGTGTCCCTTTGTACTTAGATATCAAATTCAAATATCAATCTTTAAGTTTTCAATAAAATATTCAAATTTCTATCATAAAGCTTAGCTAGGTCTTATTTAATAGCTTCTTTCTTCTTAATTATTCTATTTCTTAAGCTTTGATTCCTTTCCACGATCCAGTCTCATTTGGATATAAGAGCCTTAGCAATCCTTGGTAAGGATACTGTTACTCTATTGTTTTAAGCTTGTTAAACTGTTTTATTTGTTTGAATTAAAGTGAAATCCCAAGTTGCGTTTCCATTTTTTCCGTTGAATTGAATTGTAAGGACTGTTGGAGTAAATCTTTGACAATATATTTAAGAAAATGGATAAACTATTTGTCAGTTTGAACAGAGAAACTTCATCCTTTTCCAATACTTATAGAATCTCTAGATCAAAAAAGAATAAAGAAATCTTGCTAATAGAGAACATTGAATATAACTTAAACAATTGGAAGCTCCCTTCTATTTCTTTTTCTACTATTTATAAATCTCATACTAACTTCTTGTTTAAGCTTGATTATGTTATTAAGACTGTTGAGCAGGCAGTTCCTATTCATGAAGGTAGTCTTCTATCTGAATAACTAATTCAAAAACACCAAGAAAAATTTAAACTCCTTCATAAAGGAGTTATTTGAGTTGCTCTTAAGCTAGCCACAAGAATTGGCTTAAACACTTTTGTAGTCTTGTCCGAGACAAAAGACACAATAAGTTCCATGATTCCTTATTAGGTGTTATGGAATCTTCTTTGTGTGATGGACCAATATATTTTTCTTATTTTCCAAATTTTACTCTCTCTATTAGATCCACACTTATTGAGTGCAATCAGTCTTAATATTAAGACTAAAGGTTATGATATGCTTTTTGGATCAGAAAATATTATCCTTATTTACATGATACATTATAAAAGTCATGAATTCAGTTGTCCTTAATTAAGAGAATCTTCTGTAAAATATTTGAAACCAAAAGGAACAACTACCTTATTTTTGACAAATCTGTCAAAAGGTAATTTGATGATTCCTTAAAACCATTTCTTGGGATCATGTTAGTCTACTTGAAAGCTAGTTGTTAGAATAAGCAATCCCTATGAAAAAAGGAAGAATCAAAGGATGTCCAAGAAATAGTTCAAAAGGATGGCAATGTTAAAATTATCTTTTCAAGAAGTAGATATGCAAGATTTCCATCAAGGAGATCATTTTCATATGCTCCTAGACCTAGATAAATTCATCTCGAATGTAGGACATTTGTGGCTTTAGCTCCTATTCCTAGAACTAATTCAGTTTTAGGGATAAATAGGATAAAAGAAAATATAGCCCGGCCAGTCTATGAAAGGCCTCAAAGCCCCAACTTTTTTGAACATGGATTATAATCAAACAAGTACATTGCAAGACAGATTAAATCTTGCAGTATTAAATAGAGAAGAATCTCCTTTTGAAAAATGGATTCAGATAAAATTCTAGTCACAAGAATAAAAGAGTTTTAAAAGAAAATTTCTCTTATATCAGAGAAAAGGTGGCGAAAAGAATTTTGAAGAATTTCTAAAACATTATCTTTCCTTATTAGGGAAGAAAGTTCCTAATTTTCAAGACAAACAATTTCTTATTTCTTTAAAAACTGCGTATCAAAATTATTATATAGTTAAAGAAAAGCTTATTAATAGCATTCATCCACCAGTTGATGATTTATCACATAAATTGGATAATCAACAAGAAGTTATCAGTTCTCTTTATAAAAAGGGGGAAGCTAATATAGAGGGAATTATATATCAAAATAATTTTACCAATTTGATTTTGCAGTCTGTTGGTAAATATCTTGAAAGAGTAGAAACCCAGTTATCAAATTTAAAATCTAAGGTATCTTCATCTCATAAACAAGAAGTGGCTTCTCCTTCCATCTCAGAAAATAAAGTTTTATTTAAACCCATGGAATCTGAAAAATTAAAGATCAAGTTGGATAAACATATGAAGATATGGTAGAAGAACAGGTTAAAAGATTGTCCTCATTAGGACTTAAAGAAGAAAAGAAGAAGGCAGTAATAGCTCCTTTAACTAAATAGGAGAAAGAGTCTGATAATGATTCTAATTCTAAGATTCAATCTAAAGAATCGGATTATGAGGCTCAATCAAAATCTTCTGAGTTATTCATTAACAATTTAGAAGAAGTATTTAATTCTTGCAATCCTGGAGAAACTAGTCTCTCACCACCCCATGGGGAAAGACTAATTAGGTTAATAGGATTACTTATCCTAAATCTAATTCTTCAATGTCATTGAAGCTTTATTATCCCAGGCTTTCACCTATAAAGACACATAATTGATAGTACATCTATTATTGAATGGAACATAAATGGTTTATCAGAATACCAAACTAAAAATGCAATATATTATATGACAATGTATGTAAATCCTTCTAAAGCAAAAGGTAACTCTAATGATTGTTAGTGTATGTGCCCTAGGCCATTTATTTGGATCTTTATGTTATACATTCATTATTAATAAATGAGGTTTTATTATCATTATTGTTTGTTTGCATGTTACACAATTTTAATATTTGTCCCTGGTTTATTATTGTTATAGAGATAAAAAAATATAATTCTTAACCAGTATGAACATTGATTTGATAATCATCAGATGGTTATGTGTATAGTGATACAAATCAATCTCATAGATACTTGTTAGAGAACAATGTATTGGATAGACCCATCATGAGATTACTACATGGGTTAGTGTCATAAGTAAATCTCATGATAGTTATGTATTAATTCTTTGACTTGAGATTGTCATAGTTTCTAATATAAGGACTATTATATTTTGACATGATCAAACATTATCCGTAACTGGATAGTAATAAAGGTTATGATCATATATGATAGAAATTATGTAGAGGATAATGAACAATCAAGATAGAATTTGTCCCTCTCTTTGAGAGAGATATCTTTTGGACCTCTCGATAAGTGAGACTGTGAAATGCATGGTCGTGCTCAAATGAACTGATAGTGTGATCAATTTCATTTGTTTTTATCAGTCTACTTGGAGATCAAGTAATCATAAGTTTGGACAATATAAGTATGACGTTGACCATGACTTGTGTTCAAGCTAGATATCGTGTGACAAAGGGATTAATGCATGTACTATTATTAGGCAAATTGGACATTCCTTATATTAATTGGGTAGTTGTAATGCCTTGCTAGAGGCCAATTACAACTTGTTGGTTTAATAGAGATTAAATTGACTGCCAATTAATATAGGCCTATCGGGTCACACACAAGAATGCGCTTTGGGCTGGATATAATATTAATAATATTAATATTAGATATTAATATTTATTATTATTATTATTTTCATTTTTTTATATATATATTATTAGATAATATATTTATCATTATTAGATTTGGATTCTGAATTGGACTTACCTTATCCAATTTCGAATTGGATTTTGGAGTGATTATATTCACTCCAAACGTTAAGTCTTCTTAGAGGTAACATTAGAAAACAAAAAGAGAACGAAAATAATGGAACCCTAATACGTTTTAGAGAAAACATTTTTCCAGCCTTCGCCGTTGCAGAGAGCTAGCACTCCAGACGGTAGCATTCGTGTGGATACGCGATAGAGGGTGTTTCGCGATCGAGACATCTCTTCCAAACTGTGATTTCGAATCATCAACAGGTTAGTTCTTTGAACACTTCATCAAATTAAATGAACAACATGGATCCTGGTGGGAAATCAGAGATCAAAAAAATTTTTCCGCTGTGTGTTTTTGGTTTGCAGTGATCTCCTTGATTTCCTAACAGTGGTATCAGAGCCACTTGTTGTTTTCGTTTAAGTCGAAAATGCCATGTTGATATGATTACATGAGATATATTGATTTCGTATGGCATGTTAACTATAAAACCCTAATTCATTTTTCATATGATGAGAAAGGATTGGTTTTTTTTGTTTCATTTCTGTAAAACCCTAATTCATTTTTCATATGATGAGAAAGGATTGGTGTTTTTAATTTCGTTTTCATGAGATGATCACATATATATGATTGGTTAATTAAAATGATTTTCATATGATGAAAACGATTAATTTTATATGTGATATAAACATTTGGTAATGATTCTGTAATGGGTTGTACATATTCGAAATAAAACAGTAAGAAGGTTAATAAGATTAACGATTCTGTTTTAGGGTTTCGCCAAAGAAAAATGTTAATGAGATTAACATTTCTGTTTGGCTTCCAGGGGCGCTGCCCCTTCGAAACTCCGCCCGCTAACCGGCCAGCGGGAGCCCTGCTCGCTAACCGGCTAGCGGGATCTCCAAATGTTCGTGCCCTATAGTTCGTTACCGCGACATTAAGAATGTCAATATATATTTGTTTCTATTTAACATGTTGGTGATGAATATATTATGTTTGTTTGATGTCTTAGCATGGTGCATAGCATGGCCTTATGACCTATGTGATTGGTTTATTCATATCTTAATTTTGGGTAAATACGGCCTGCGTGTCGTTTATTTTTTTGTAATTTATTTTACTAGTAGTTAGATTTTCTTTTATTGTAATAAATGAAGATTCAAGCTACAATGTTTGTGATGGAGATTCATACCAAGGAGAAGATGGTTCCATGGTGATGGAAGCACAAGCTCAAGTTTTGAAGATATGTAATATTGCAAGTGTTGTAATAGATAGGTTTTTCACCTAGGGTTTCCTTTATGATCTTCATTTGGTCTCTTGAAGATCATATTTAGTTTGGCCATGCTATGTCACGTTTACATATTTTGTCATTTGGCATATGATGCTTATGTGATAAATTATATATATGCATATAGGATGCTAAAATATAATGATATGTAATGCAAGACATGATAATAATTTAGTTGAACCCTCATTAATAATTTAAGTCTAAATGCCATCCACGTTTTGAACACCTATCAAAACTAAGATTGTATTAAAGTAGGTATTGCCAAAGCAATATGCTTTAAACATTCCTAGCTAAGTAGGATGAGTAATAGTGCTACTCATATGTTTTAAAATTGGTTAGACTTAATTAGGCTATCAAAATGGTTTTGGGCCTAAGGCATTAGATGGAATTCAACATGCTATGACATATGATGTCAATATTCCATAATTACTAAGAGTTACATGAGATGTAATTGGTAAAGATGTTACCTGCCTAAATAACTTGATTTTAAGTGTCACGCCAAAGCTGAGTTTAGAATTAAGTGAAATACGAATCTTAGCCTACTAAAATATTTCTTTAGAGGGTTATATTTTTAGTAGGAGTTTAAATAATTTTAACTTCATTATTAATTAAAATTTGACTTTGCATATTTATTTTGTAGATGGCTGCTAATAACAATTCCACCTTATCACTGCGATCTATCCTTGAGAAGGAAAAACTGAAAGAATGTGGGACTAATTTTGTTGACTGGTTTAGGAACCTGAGAATTATTCTCAAACAAGAGAAAAAGTCCTACGTGCTTGATGAAGCTGTCCCTGACCCACCTCCTGTTGATGCTTCTAATGCTGCTAAGAGTAAGCATAAGAAGCATGTGGATGATTCCAATGACATAGGATGTCTTATGTTGGCTACTATGTGTCCAGGACTTCAGAAGGATCTGGAACACTTAGAGGCTTATGAGATGAGTGTGCATCTCAAACAAGCTTTCTAACAACAGGCTAGGCAAGATAGGTTTGACACTGCTGTTGCATTATTTGACTACAAAATGTCTGAAGGTGAATCTGTTAGTGCTCATGTTTTGAAGATGAAAGGCTATCTAGATCACCTTGCTAGACTTGGATATCCCCTGAGTTTAGAACTCTCCACGGATTTGATCCTACATTCATTGCCTAGCAGTTTCTCACAGTTTTTCATGAACTATAACATGAATGACATGGAGAAATCCATTCCTGAGCTACATGGTATGCTCAAAACTGCTGAAGGGAATATCAAAAAGCCTACCCAAATATTGAATGTCAATATTAAACAAATGAAAAAGAAAGCCAAAGATACTAAAGGCAAGGGTAAGGCAAAAGGTGCTAAAGGGTCCAAGGGACAAGCTAAACCAAAACCTGAACCTAAGGCTAAAGTTCCTAAGGAAGGGACTTGTTTCCATTGCAACAAGCCTGGGCATTGGAAGAGAAATTGTCAACTCTATTTGGATGAGTTAAAGAAGTTGAAGGGTAGTGCGACTACATCTTCAGGTATTTATCTTATAGAAATTAATTTATCTATTCCTTCTTCCTGGGTATTAGATACCGGATGTGGATCTCATATTTGTACAAATATGCAGGGACTCAAAAGGAGTAGGATGCTGAAGAAGGGCGAAGTGGACCTACGTGTTGGCAATAGAGCAAGAGTTGCTGCTATAGCTATAGGAACTTATGAACTTGTTATGCCCAATGGGTTTTTGTTAATTTTGAACAATTGCTTTTGTGTTCCTACTATGAGTAGGAATCTTATTTCAGTATCTGTTTTGGATGATGAAGGTTATTCATTTTTTATTAAGAATAAGAAATGTTCTATTTTTGATAAAAATGATTTGCTTTATGGTATTGCAAATTCTTATAATGGCCTTTATATCCTTAATCTTGATGATTCTAATGGTAATGATATCTATAACATAACTTCTAAGAGAACTAAGCCAAATGAGTTAAACCCTACTTATTTATGGCATTGTCGCCTTAGCCATATAAATGAGAAACGAATTTCTAAGCTCCATCAAGATGGATTATTAGATTCATTTGATTTTGAATCATTTGAAACATGTGAGTCTTGTTTGCTTGGTAAGATGACAAATGATCCTTTTACTGGACATAGTGAAAGGGCTAATGATTTATTGGGCTTGATACATACAGATGTATGTGGTCCTTTTAGAATTAGTGCCAGAGGAGGATTTCGATACTTTATTACTTTTACTGATGATTTCAGTAGGTATGGCTATGTCTACCTAATGAAACATAAGCATGAGTCTTTTGAAATGTTTAGAACTTTTCAAAATGAAGTACAAAATCAACTTGGTAAAACAATTAAACTACTTCGATCAGATCGAGGTGGTGAATATTTGAACCAAGAGTTTGATGATCATCTAAGGGATTGTGGAATTGTTTCACAGCTGACTCCTCCAGGAACTCCACAGTGGAATGGAGTTTCTGAAAGGAGAAATCGAACTCCATTAGATATGGTTCGATCAATGATGAGTCAAGCGGATCTTCCTTTATCTTTTTAGGGTTATGCCTTGGAGACAGCTGCATTCATTCTGAACCATGTACCATCTAAGGCGGTTGAAAAGACACCATATGAGATATGGAAAGGTAAGACACCTAGTTTGTCTTTTCTTAAGATTTGGGGTTGTGAAGCTTATGTGAAAAGACCAGTTTCAGATAAGTTAGCTCCAAAGTCTATCAAATGTAATTTTGTGGGGTATCCTAAGGAAACTAAAGGATACTATTTCTATACTCCTTCAGAGAACAAAGTGTTTTTTGCTCGAAATGAGATCTTTTTGGAAAAGGAATTTCTTTCTAAGAGAACTAGTGGGAGTATAGTAGAACTTGAGGAAACTCAAGTACCACAAGAAATCATTGAGCCATCTATAGAGCCTATTTCAGAACCACAAATAGTTATGGAGTCTGAAGATGTAACACAAATCCCTCGCAGGTCTGATAGGACACGTCGTCAGCCAGAGAGATATAGATTTCTTGTGACTGATGATAGTGAAGTAATGCTCATAGATTAAGATGAGCCTACTACCTATCAAGAAGCTGTGTCAGGTCCAGATTCAGACAAATGACTTGGAGCCATGAAATCTGAGATGCAATCTATGTTTGACAATCAAGTTTGGTCTTTAATTGATCCTCCGGAGGGTATTAAGACTATTGGTTGCAAATGGGTTTTCAAGAAGAAAACTGACATGGATGGGAATGTGTAGACCTATAAAGCAAGGCTTGTTGCAAAAGGTTTCAAGCAAATTCATGGTATAGACTATGATGAAACCTTTTCACCAGTTGCTATGCTTAAGTCTGTTAGAATTCTCATTGCCATTGTAGCATACTATGATTATGAGATATGGCAAATGGATGTCAAAACCACTTTCCTTAATGGAAACTTGCTTGAGGATGTGTATATGACACAACCTGAGGGTTTTGTACATCCTAAGAATTCTACAAAGGTTTGCAAGCTTTAAAGATCCATTTATGGATTGAAGCAAGCATCTCGAAGCTGGAATCTTCATTTTGATGAAACAGTTAGGAACTTTGGTTTCATCAAGAATGAAGATGAATCTTGTGTTTACAAGATGGTTAGTGGGAGTGCAGTAGTGTTTTTAGTCTTATATGTGGATGACATATTACTCATTGGGAATGATATCCCTACCTTGCAAAAGGTTAAGACTTGGTTAGGGAATTCTTTCTTAATGAAAGACTTAGGTGAGGCTGCCTATATCCTTGGTATAAAGATCTATAGAGATAGATCTAGAAGGATAATTGGCCTGAGTCAAAGTACATACATAAATAAAGTGTTAAAGAAGTTCAACATGCAAGATTCCAAAAAGGGATTCTTGCCTATGTCTCATGGCATTCATCTCAGCAAGAGTCAATGTCCTATGACATCTGATGAGCGAGATCGAATGAATAAGATTCCTTATGCTTCTGCTATAGAATCTATTATGTATGCCATGCTATGTACTAGACCAGATGTCTCATATCCATTAAGCGCAACTAGTAGATTTCAAGCTGATCCTGGTGAAGGTCACTGGACAGCTGTCAAGAATATTCTTAAGTACCTTCGAAGGACTAAAGATGTATTCTTGGTTTATGGAGGTTTGGAAGATGAGCTAGTTGTAAATGGTTACACAGATGCTAGTTTCCAAACTGACATAGATGATTTTATATCACAGTCAGGTTTTGTATTCACATTGAATGGTGGAGCTGTTAGTTGGAAGAGTTCAAAACAAAGCACTGTGGCTGATTCTACAACAGAGGTTGAGTATATAGCAGCATCAGATGCAGCTAAGGAAGCAGTCTGGTTGAAGAAATTCATCACTGAGCTAGGAGTGGTGCCTAGCATTGCAAATCCTGTGGACATTTATTGTGACAACAATGGTGCCATAGCACAAGCAAAAGAGCCTAGATCTCATCAAAGGTATAAGCATATACTCAGGCGTTTTCACCTCATTCGAGACATTATCGATAGAGGAGATATCAAGATATGAAAAGTTGACACAAATGATAACATAGCAGATCCATTAACAAAGCCTCTCTCACGGGTCAAGCATGATCAGCACACTAGATCTATGGGGCTTAGAAATTTGTAGGCCTAGTGCAAGTGGGAGATTGTTAGTGTATGTGCCCTAGGCCATTTATTTGGATCTTTATGTTATACATTCATTATTAATAAATGAGGTTTTATTATCATTATTGTTTGTTTGCATGTTACACAATTTTGATATTTGTCCCTAGTTTATTATTGTTATAGAGATAAAAAAATAATAATTCTTAACCAGTATGAACATTGATTTGATAATCATCAGATGATTATGTGTATAATGATACAAATCAATCTCATAGATACTTGTTAGAGAACAATGTATTGTATAGACCCATCATGAGATTACTACATGGGTTAGTGTCATAAGCAAATCTCATGATAGTTATGTATTAATTCTTTGACTTGAGATTGTCATAGTTTCCAATATAAGGACTATTATATTTTGACATGATCAAACAGTATCCGTAACTGGATAGTAATAAAGGTTATGATCATATATGATAGAAATTATGTAGAGGATAATGAACAATCAAGATAGAATTTGTCCCTCTCTTTGAGAGAGATATCTTTTGGGCCCCTCGATAAGTGAGACTGTGAAATGCATGGCCGTGCTCAAATGAATTGATAGTGTGATCAATTTCATTTGTTTTTTATCAGTCTACTTGGAGATCGAGTAATCATAAGTTTGGACAATATAAGTATGACGTTGACCATGACTTGTGTTCAAGCTAGATATCGTGTGACAAAGGGATTAATGCATGTACTATTATTAGGCAAATTGGACATTCCTTATATTAATTGGGTAGTTGTAACACTTTGCTAGAGGCCAATTATGACTTGTTGATTTAATAGAGATTAAATTGACTGCCAATTAATATGGGCCTATCAGGTCACACACAAGAATGCGCTTTGGGCTGGATATAATATTAATAATATTAATATTAGATATTAATATTTATTATTATTATTATTTTCATTTTTATTATATATATTATTAGATAATATATTCAGAATCATTATTAGATTTGGATTCTGAATTGGACTTACCTTATCCAATTTTGAATTGGATTCTAGAGTGATTATATTCACTCCATACATTAAGTCTTCTTAGAGGTAACATTAGAAAACAAAAAGAGAACAAAAACAATGGAACCCTAATACGTTTTAGAGAAAACATTTTTCCAGCCTTCGCCGTTGCAGAGAGCTAGCTGTCCAGACGGTAGCATTCGTGTGGATACGAGATAGAGGGTGTTTCGCGATCGAGACATCTCTTCCAAACTGTGATTTCGAATCATCAACAGGTTAGTTCTTTGAACACTTTCGTCGAATTAAACAAACAGCATGGATCCTGGTGGGAAATCAGAGATCAAAAAAATTTTCCGCTGCGTGTTTTTGGTTTGCAGTGATCTCCTTGATTTCCTAACAATGCAATATATTATATGACAATGTATGTAAATCCTTCTAAAGCAAAAGGTAACTCTAATGATAACATTGCAAGAGCTATCATTGCTAGTTTTACTAGCCAACTTAAAGGTTGGTAAGATTTTTATTTGACTAGAGAAGGGCAATTGCAAATTCTATCTACAGTAAAACAAAAGTTAGTGCATACTTTGCTTTACTCAATAAGTATTCATTTCATTAGACCTACATCTATATAGCTAAATAAATCCCATGAGCAGTTGATTAATTTAAGATGTTTAGATTTATCTCATTTTAATGGTATAAAGATGTATTCTTCTCAGCAGTATTCACAAGAGAAGATAATGCTAGCAATTTCTGGAAAGAAAAGTTTATTTCTGGACTTCCACCCCTATTTACAGACAGGGTGAGAACTAGAATAAAGAACATGTTTAGTAGATCTATTCCATATGATTCTTATATGTATGGAGAGCTAGCTGCTAAAGGTATTACTCTATGTAATGAAATGAAATTACACAAACAAATTAAAAATTCCAAAGGAATAGGAAAAGCATTGCTAGGGAATTCTGTGAGAAATACAGATGTCCTCTCTTATTTCCAAAGGATAAATCAAAAAAACCTTATAAGAAGATTTTATAAGTCCAAGCCTAAGACTTATTATGAAGAGGCCTAATATAAGGTCCAAAAGTTATAATAAAAGAACTGGTAAAAGGACTTCTAATTTAAAAAAGCCTAAAAAGCATGTTACTTATTACAAGTGTGGAAAGGTTGGACACTATGAAAATAAGTGTAGAGTTAAGCAACAAATCCAGGCTTTATCCATTAATGATGATCTTAAAAGGTCATTAATTAAAATTTTTATTCGAGATACAGATTCCGACATTGAAGAAAATGAGATTAATCAAATTGATTATACTTCAAAATCTGACTCCTCTGATTTGTCTTCTTTAAAGTCAAGTTGTGATGGTAACTGTAACTATTACAAGTCACTATGTGCCATGAATGACTTATGTGTTCTTACCGAAGAAGAAGTTATGATTCTTAATATTATTGATTATATTAAGGTTGAAGATGAGAAGAAAAAGAAAATAGAAAAGTATCTAAAAATATATAGTGAAAAGTCTAAAGAGATTATTCCACAGACTTCTCTAGAAAAAAAAACTAGCTAATGAGCTAGAGAAACCCTATGACTTAAAACTAATTATGGATAGGGTAAAAAATTAAAATGTTAAAAGAGAACCCACTATAAGTGAGCTTAAAACTGAAATTAATTATGTTAAAATATAGTTAAGAGATTTAAAAGAAAGTCTCTTTTTTGGAATAAATCAATAAAGAAGAAGAAGGTGATGAAGAATTTCCTTATGTGGAAATGAATGCTGCTTTAGTTCCCAATAATTTAGAGTCGGGACAAAGTAGTAAAACAGATTTGGTTGTAAATAGTCAAGCTAATCAATTAACTAAGAAAAAAGCTGAGAATCTTCAGTTTATTGACTTAATAAAGTTACCACCCATAAATGGCATATTTATATTACATTGGTTGTTAATAAAGAATATATCTTTAAAACTATAGCTCTTATTGATTCTAGTGCATATTTGAATTGCATCAATGAAGGGCTAGTTCCATTAAGATATTTTTCTAAGACAATAAAAATAATTAAATACAATAGATGATTCCACTATGAGAGTTAAGTATAAACTGTCTAGTGTTGTTATTTTCAATGATGGAATTTGTTTTGAAATTCCCTTTATTATGGTCAGGGGATTATCTCATCGTGTTATTCTTGATTTTTTTTTGCATATGCTCTATCCAATTAAGAGTATCTGAAAAAGGATTAATAACTAAGATAAGAGGAAGAGAGATTACTTTCTCTTCCACTACTAGACCAAAGGAAAATTGATATACCTAATAAAAAGGACTTATTAAACAGGCTGTATAATGCTGAGCTGGAGAGAGGAGTTCCTCGATTGGTGATTAATTACAAACCTCTCAATAAGGCCTTAAGTTGGATTAGGTATCATATACCTAATAAAAAGACTTATTAAACAGGCTGTATAATGCTAAATTTTTAGTAAATTTGATATGAAGTCAGGTTACTGGAAAATTCAAATTGCTGACAAGTATAGATATAAAAAAACCTTTCCAATTCCTTTTGGGCATTATAAATGGAATGTAATTTTTTTTTTTGCCTTAAAAATGTTCCCTCTGAATTTCAGAGGATAATAAATGAGATCTTCAACCCTTATGCAGGGTTTTTCATTATTTACATTGATGGTGTGTTTTTTTTCTCCAAGACATTAGATCAACATTTTAAGCATCTCATTACTTTTATCTCAGGAGTTCAAAGAGCAGGGTTGGTAGTATCTGCAAAAAGATTAAGTTATGTCGGACAAAGATAAGATTTTTAGGGCATAACATAAAAAATGATACTATTATACCCATTGATAGAGTAATTAAATTTGGGAATAAATTTCTTGATTTAATAAAAGATAAGAATGAATTGCAAAGATTTTTGGAAAGTCTTAATTTTGTCTTAGACTTTTACAAAAATCTGGTCCGTGATGCTAAACCCTTATTTGAAAGGTTCAAGAAAAATCCTTCGTCCTAGACTCAAGAACATACACTGGCAATCCAAAGAATAAAGGAGAGAGTAAAAGTTCTTTCCTGATTGTCTATTCCAAACCCTAATTCTTTTAAAATTATTGAAACTGATGCTTCAGAAATAGGGTAGGGCAAAATATTAAAATAATAATTATAGGAGAAAGAAAAATTGGCTAGATTTACTTATGGTATATAGACTAGATCTAGAAAGAATTATTCTACGATCAAAAAAGAGATTTTATCTATAGTTCTTTGAGTCCAGAAGTTTGAATATGACTTATTAAATCAAAAATTTCTTCTTAGGGTGAATTGTAATTCTGCCAAGGAAATTTTATTGAAAGATGTGAAAAATATTGCATCCAAACATATTTTTGCAAGATGGCAAGCCATCTTATCTTTTTTTGATTATGATATTGAATTTATTAATGGTATTAATAATTCTTTGCATTATTTTCTAACAAGAGAGTTTTTGATAGGAAACAATGAGTCAAAAGGGTAAAGGAGTTCAATCAACACCAGCCACTCTTGCTAAGAGGACTTATAAGTATTCCATGAAAGATCAGGACAAATACAAGATCGATGCTTATGATATTATTATCTCAACAACAAATGAAAAAGAGAATATTTATCTTTATGTTCCTATTGCATGTGATTATGTAACAATTATTGATGCAGAACATACGAACCTTTTACCTAATGAGGTAGCAGACATCTACACTAGGAGTTTTATTCTAACTCCTAAAGATTATTATTTTTATCAACAGATTCTTGGTGACACAAATTCAGTAATTTTCTCAACAATTGAAAGATCATCCACAGAACTTGCTTACAATAAGTTTATAATAAAGAAAATTATTACTGAACAGGAATATGGTAAAACTGTTTATGCCACTATAGATTTGAAACATGTCTTATTTTAGATTCTATAATTATCTCGACTACATGAAAGCCTAGCATGGGTTTCTTTTGTATAATAATCGATCTCAAAAGTTCAGTTGGTGGATTCAATTCCAACTAGACGAAATTGAAAGTGTAGTCAATATTTCTTACTGGTTTTGGGTTTGGTTTATGGATTGAGGACTTTACCCGATTATTATGCCTAATAAGGTACGAATAGTTTTCGAACAGTTTATTGCAGAAAATAGAGTTCATGCTAAATCTCAGTTGCATCTTGAATTTGCACTGAGATATAAAGTTCTTTGGGTTGCAAAATAGGATTGGAAAATTAGATATCCTAAATTAAAAAGATTTGGGATGAAAAATATTTTCATTCATTGGCTGGTTAGATGAATAGTGATTAAATGGTGGGATAACTTTGATTTTTTAGTATCATTAATAACTGTTACTCTGTTTTAAAATTAAATTGTTTATTTGTTTATGTCTCAAACTTTTATAAAAATCTGGCCCATGATGGTAAGTCCTTATTTAAAAGGTTTAAGAAAAATCCTCCTCATCGGATTAATGAATATATAGTGGCAGTTTAAAGAATAAAGGAGAGTAAAAGTTCTTCCATGTTTATCTATTCCAAACCCTAATTTCTTTAAAATTGTTGAAACTGATGCTTCAGAAATAGAGTATGGTGGAATATTAAAACAATAATTATAGGAGAAAGAACAGTTAGTTAGATTTACTTCTGGTACATGGACTGGATCTATAAAGAATTATTCTACGGTCAAAAAATAGATCTTATTTTAATATTGAATTTATTAATGGTATTAATAATTCTTTGCTTGATTTTCTAAAAAGAGAGTTTTTAACAGGAAATAATGAGTCAAAAGGGCAAAGGAGTTCAATAATCACCAGCTGCTCCTGCTAAGAGGACTTATGAGTCTTCCATGAAAGATTAGGACAAATACAAGACCGATGCTTATGATATTAGTATTGCAGCAACAAATGAAAAAGATAATATATATTTTTATGTTCTTGTTGCATGTGATTATGTAACAATTATTGATGCAGAACATATGAACCTTTTACCTAATGAGGTACCAGACATCTATACTAGGAGTTTTATTCTAACTCTTAAAGATTATTATTTTTATCAATCGATTCTTGGTGACACAAATTCAATAATTTTCTCAGCAACTGAAAGGTCATTCACAAAACTTCCTTACAGTAAGTTTATAATTACAGAAATGTGGTAAAACTGTTTATGCCACCATAGATTTGAAACATGTCTTATTTTAGATTCTATAATTATCTCGACTACATGAAAGCCTAGCATGGGTTCCTTTTGTATAATAAGCGATCTCAAAAGTTCAATTGGTGGATTCAATTCCAACTGGACAAAATTGAAAGTGTAGTCAATATTCCTTATTGGTTTTGGATCTGGTTTATGAATTGAGGACTTTACCAAATTATTATGCCTAATAAGGTACGAACAATTTTTAAACAATTTGTTGCAAAAATAGAGTTCATACTGAATCTTAGTTGCAGCTTGAATTGCAATGAGATATAAAGTTCTTTGCATTGCAAAATGGGATTGGGAAATTTGATATCCTAAATTAAAAATATTTTGGATGAAAAATGTTTTCATTCATTTGCTGGTTAGATGAATAATGAAAAAGGGGATTGGTACATCTATTGTTGAATAGAACAAAGATGGTTTATCAGAATAATAAGTTAAAAATGTCATACATTATATGACGATATATGCAAATACTTCTAAAACAAAAAGTAATTGTGATGAAAATATTGGAAGAGCTATCATCGCTGGTTTTACTGCCAACTCAAAGGTTGGTGGGATTTTTATTTGACCAAAGAAGGGTAGCTGTAAATTTTATCTGCAATAAAAATAGAAGTTACTACAGAAAACCAACAATGAATAGTGCTAGATTCAATAAGCATTCATTTCATTAGACCTACATCTATCTACTTAAATAAATCCCATGAGCAGTTGATGAATTTAAAATGTCCGATTTATCTCATTTTAAATGGTAAAAAGATGTATTCTTCACAGTAGTATTCATAAGAGAAGATAATACTAGCCATTTCTGGAAAGAAAAGTTCATTTTTGGACTTCCACCCTTATTTACAGACAAGGTGAGACTTAGAATAAAGAACAGGTTTAATAGGTCTATTCCATACGATTCTTATACATATGGAGAGCTAGCTGCTGAAGTTATTCATGAAGGTATTGCTTTGCTTAATGAAATGAAATTACACAAACAAATTAAAAATTCCTAGAGAATAGAAAAAAGCATTGCTAAGAAAATTATGTGAGCAGTACAGATATCCTCCCTTATTTCTAAAGGAGAAATCAAAATAGCCTTGTAAGGCTGAGAAAGTAAGAAGATTTTATAAGCCCAAGCCTAAGACTTATTATGAAGAAAGGCTTAATAAGAGGTCCAAAAATTCTAATAAAAGAACTGGTAGAAGGACTTCTAATTTAAAGAAGCCCAAGAAGTATGTTACTTGTTACAAGTTTGGAAAGGTTGGACATTACACTAATAAGTGCAGAGTTCAACAACAAATTCACTGATGTTAAGAGACTAAAAACAGAATTAGAATCAAATGTTAAGAGAGAGGGTGCACCTTAGTTAAAATGAGATTTTCCTCACTTGATTGAACTTATTATATATATATACATGTGTGTGTGTGTAGAATTTTCTTATTTCTTCTTCCATCCTCCACGCATCTCATCATCAAAACCACTAAAATCTCTTCTTTCTTCTTTTTGTTGATTTAAGTAAGATTTAAGAGGAAATCATATATAGTTATAAGTTTTTAGAAGAATAAGCTAGAGAATGTGAGATTATCAACAAGTGATCAAAGAGAAAGAGGGAAAAGAGAAAGAAGGGGTTTTTAAAAGATGTATGTGCTTATGTATTATAGTTTGCTAATATTTGAGTTTCTTTGAGTTTTAAAATTTGAATTAGTTATTTTAGTCACTTAAATGAGATATTTCTTAAGATATTGAATAAATGAATTTTGGTGTGAAATATATAATAATTGAATGTGCTGATGTTGCTTTTAATCTTATTGATGGTTTTGAAATCTAATTGTTAATGATTTGATAATTGAAGAATAGGTAAAGTATTTGATGGAATTACTTTTATGTAAAAAATTTGGTTTTGCTTCAACTTTATCATAGATCTTCAATATGCTTATGTTTTATGGAGTTTAGTGTACGAATTACACAATTTTGGGATGCCATGGACGTGGCCCTTAAGTCCCACGACCATGAGCCTTGGATCGAGTCTGTTTTCTTGAAAATTTTTGAAGAAACAGTGTTGTTTTGCATTCCACGAGCGTGGACCTTGAGTGCCACACCTGTGGCGGTGTCCAAAGGGGTTTGGCAACCTCGTATTATATCCCATGGGCATGGGGTTGAGCTAACACGGTCGTGAGGTGCTTAGACAATATTTTTGGCTTGTATTTTATGATATACGGGCATGATATGAGACTTGTACGTTTGTGTTTCTTACTCTTGTGTTGAGAATTCATATATATATGTTAAAAAAATGGAAAAGAGTAGAAAACGATAAGTGTATGTTAAGTATATACAATGTTAAATGTGGAAAGTTAGGATTGGATAAAGAGTGAAAATATTAGAGAAAAGTGATTATTTATAACATGTCTAGCAAATATGTTTCTAATAGAAGATGGGTTTGAAAAGTACAAAGTTTGAAAGATTTTTGAGTTAAAGGATTTGATATCTTCAAAGTAAGGTTGTGTTTATGATACTTGGAGTTATTAAAGTGTTAATGATTTAGGTTGGAAGTGATTTATCTTTTATAGCCAAATAGCTATCTAAAGTATACCACTTAGGAAAATTAGAGTGATGAACCAATTATTTATTAACCGAAAGTATATGTGAAACTAAATGGTTAATTCACTAAAAACAATTTTGAGTTAAGAAAGTTATGTTTAAAGTTATGTGTAAAGTGATTATATAATTATATGGTTAACTATGCGAAAATAAGATGATAAAGAGTATGAGGAATGAAAGTGTTATTGATTGAAAATCAAGGCTTGAACTTAGTTATATAGTTAAAGAAAACATTATATTATTTATTTGCTTTAATAAATGAAATATTCATGAGGAAATTAATATATGTTCTTTGATAATCAAAATGTTCTTCAATGATAAAAAAAAGTGAATACTTAGAGAAATATTAAAAGATAATTGTATGAGATTAGTGGATTTTATAATACTGATATAAAGAGATAAGATGATTTGAGAAATAGGATATGAAGAATGATATACTAATGAATTATTATTGAATTTAAATAATCCGACGAGCGAGTTAAGGAAATTTAAGAGAAGAATAAAGTGATTAGTTTATGTATAGAAATTCGTGTGGTAAAAGTATACAAGTCATATACCTTGTGTATAGTTGATAGCAATATCGTTTGATAATTTAAGAAAATTCATTGATTATATACATAAGTGTTTAGAGAGTTAAATTATATAGATTAATAAATCACTGATGTTCCAAATGGTGCGGAGAGCGAGACAAAGAAAGTAAGAGAAGTAACTATAAGAATTGATTGGGTGATGGAAATAAGAATATGAAATATACGTATTGTATATTCATCATATACTTGATTGTAATATTATTTAGAGATTGAAGATAAGTTATAGAGTGTATATAAAAATGTTAAAGAGTTGATAGATACTGATTAATGACAATGTACAGAAGGAAATTGATAATGTGAAAAGAAAGAATCTAATGAGATTTGATTATTCTTTCTAATGAAATGATATATCAAGCATCAAGTTATATATATATATATATAAGAAAGTAAATGTTATGTTACAATGAATTAATGAAAGTATATATCATGAAAATGTATTGATAGTGAAATATACATATATATGTGTGTGTGTGTTAAATGTAGTGAAATCATCATATACATGTGCATTTACTCTATTAAGTGAAATAATAGGTTGTGGATTCTTATTATTTTAAGAAAAGAACTAAATAAGTGAGACTATAAATCTATTTAGATTTCATTGTTATAGTAAAAATGCGAAAGTGACTTGGAAGAGAAAAATTAATGAATAAATAAGATTATTCAAATTAATTGGAAACAAATATAATATATATATGTTCATATGATAAATGTGTTAGAAATAAGTGCTCATACCTTATAAATTATTATGATAATCAAATAATTCAAAGAGAAAATGTTTATAATAATAAATATTATAATTAAGGAATTAACATGAAATAGTGAAGTTGTTGAGATTAATGGACAATCAAACTCTATTTTGATCATTAACAATCAAATTAATAAAGAACTAATAATTTCAAACAAGTTCTGCAGAAACCGAGCTCCTGTGCAACCACTCGAATAGAAGACCGAGCAACCACACAAATGTAGCACAGATCTGCTAAGCTAAGAAAAATCGAACAGATATACACATGTGCCGAGTAGAGAACCAAACTGAAACATAGAGTGCCAAGTTGGATTTAGAACTGCCGAGCTAAAAGAACCAAACTAAATGAGCTAAAAGCAGTTTGTTGAAATAACTGAGCTAAACATGCAGTGTAGCTCGATAGAGAGCTAAGACTAGCCAACTACGACAACTGAACAAAGTCCACAAATTACAAAAAGGATTGCATTCTCAATGAGCTGTGAAGTAAGGATGCTTAGTAGTCGTGTGACCGTACACGCGAAACCGAGCGACTGCACCAGGTCAAGGTAAAAATTCATAAACTCACAGAAAAGATAATGGTCTCGATGAGCGGTGATCGGGATGCCAAAAGTTTGGATGACCGCCCAAGAAGCCCGAGCGACTGCACGTAACAAAGAGCAAAAATACTAAAAAGAACAAAAGAGATAGCGGTCAGCTCTTGCGGTGCTTCCTTGATGCTCAAAACCTTGTGCTACCGTACTGAAGGATTGATCGATTGCATAAGTTCGAATGATTTAAATCTTAGCACCAAATACCTCGGACTAATGATAACCGGACACGTGGATAAAGAAATTTGATCTCAACGATAACCTTGTGCCGAGCGATCGCACTCCGTGCCTGGAAGACCGCATGACACAAAGTTATGGGCAGCTAGATTCTGTCAGACACCACAATCTAAATATTGGAACTACCCATTACACAGAGATTTCAAACCGTGCAACCGCCCCCTGAGCTGAGAGACCGCATACCGAGCTCTAGACAAAGAATTAGTGGAAGACAAGCAATAAACATGTGGGAACCACTTCAAATGGATACATTAAGCCAAATGGTTATAAATACCACATTAAACTTCATTTTTGTGGTTAAAGAATACTTTGATTGCTATTGTAATTTTATTTAACAACATTTTTCATTATCTTTTCTAAAGATTAAAAGATCAAACATCAAAAATCTTAGAGTGTTGGGTGTGAGCATTAAACACCATATAAGTTTGAGTGTGAGCTTAGAAATACTTAGGTTGTGAGAGTGAGCCTGGGTAAACTCTTGTAAGGGTTATGATGATTGATCTCAAACCATTATTATAGTTTGGTGTGAGCTAGAAAAAATACCAAGTTAAAGTTAAGCTTGTAAAAACTCAAGACTAGTAGAATCTTAACAAGTTGTTGAGGAAGTGGATGTAGGATTGAGGTAAATCTGAACCACTATAATTTTTTGTGTTTCTTTCTTCTCAAACTCTACTCCATCTCCATCTCTATCTTCTTTATCTCTTGCTTTTTAAGTTTTAAATTTACCATCATTCTTTAATCAACCAATTCACCCCCCTTCTTGGTTGCTAGTTTCGGCAACAAAAGTAAATATATAGCCCGATTATACAGATGTTAAATTTAGTTTTTGGGTTGAATGGCTAGCCCGAGGATGGATAACTATAGTGACAGTGGACACTATGTGCCATAGAGGACACCTTTGTGTCCTAGTGATATTGGCATCTAAGCCATCAGTGGACGCTTTACGCCGTAGAGGACCTTTGGTCCCTTTTTCTATAGTGGGTCTTTGGCCATATACTTACGGTAGATATTTATTTGCCATCAATGACCCACTATCTAGACTTAGGATTTATAGCTCAATATATGAGGGCAAGAAAATATATGTGAATATGATGTTATAAATATTGAAAGAAATGCAAAATGATATTATAAGTCAATTATTTAAAATTGACTTACTGTGTTACAATGTGAAAGCGATTAATAATGCATACAATAATATTTCGAGTGAAATTGCTAAAGTACTAAATAGAGTGGTTATGTTTAAAATATTGAATTAATCAATAATTTTCTAAGAGTTATAATAATTTAAAGTGCATATAGTGATATTTGAAACAAAATGTTCCAAAATATAGTAATAAATCAAAGTGCTAAAGTTATAAAAATTGAACGAAAATGTTATATATATAAAATTGAAAAGTGAGACTTATTGAAAAAAATATAATAATTGTAATATAAGTAATGTTAACATATGCGAAAGTAAGTCTTAAATGAAATAGCTCAATAAGAGTAAAGTTGCAATAACGAAAGTGTAGAATAGCATGATTGGTTTTTATAAAGTTAAAAGTATTATTTGTGCAATCAAAATATTATGAATACTTGATATATTGAAATGTTTTGTTAAAATTGGGTTTTATTACTATGTTTTTATAAATATTTTCTTTAATATTAAGTAGTAAAATATATTTATATAAGCATGACTAAGCTATTGGCTTAGCGTGATGCAGATATAATGGAATGAAAGAAGTTAAGAATTTAAAGTGAAGATGTTTGAAACTAGTGGTACTGCAGCGAATAATTCTATATATATAAATTGTTATAGAATTAATGTATTGTTTAGTGCAATAGATAATATTGGAACGTTATACAAATTTTTAAGTATGATTAAAACATTTATATTTAGAGACTTAATGATCCCAAATTCTGACCATATTTGATATATATTGTCTTGTGAACCATTGAGTTTATAATAGACTCTTTGATACATGAATTGAGTTAATTTCTATTGGAGATATTAGAGTTGAATTAAATGTCGAAAAAACAAATAAAAATAAAAATGTTATGTGACCAGATATGATTTTATATTGAAAATTTTTGTTTAGTGACAATTCCAAAGGAAGCTTTATCAATAATTTGATCAAACTGCTAGTAGTATTTCTTAAAAGTAGTGTTCTAAATGGTTACAAGATAGATAACCTGTTAGGTGACATTATTTAGTAGTTTTATGTGAGAATTGTTAGAGGATGTTATATTTAGCGGTATTAGAGCCAAGTTGAGGCGGTTCTGGCATGTGAGGTTATAGGAAAAGTGAATGATAACTGTCTAAGTGATGAGAATCTAAAAAGTGGATATACATTTTGATGTAAGTAATGTGTATTAGAGTTCATAATGCATCATTGAAGTGCCTTATATTTATTTATAGAAGATAAGGATAATTTATTGAACTTGAGGATTTCAAGAAAGAAACAAATTACGAATGATAAGTAAATTTTGAAGATGAAATTTTTTTAGTGGGGGAGAATTGTAATGTTTAAAAATTTAAATAGTGAACTTTTTAACTAATGTTGCTAATTGATTGTGTATATTGATAAAAGTGATTTGGATAAATGATATAAGTAGAAAATGGTGAATAGTGGATCTTAAAATTTACTAAAGAAATTATTTTTGCGGTTTTATGGGACTAAAAATAGAAATAGAATCAAAAGTTAAAAGAGAGGGTACACCTTAATTAAAATGAGATTGCTTTCACTTGATTAAACTTATTATATATATACATGTGTGTGTGTGTAGAATTTTCTTAATTCTTCTTCCATCCTCCACACATCTCATCATCAAAACCACTAAAATATCTTCGTTCTTCTTCTTTCATTGATATAAGTAAGATTTAAGAGGAAATCATATATAGTTATAAGTTTTTAGAAGAATAAGCTAAAGAATGTGAGATTATCAACAAGTGATCAATGAGAAAGAGGGAAAAGAGAAAGAAAGGGGTTTTTGAAAGAGGTATGTGCTTATGTATTATAGTTTGCCAATATTTGAGTTTCTTAAAGTTGTAAAGTTTGAATTAGTTATTTTAGTCACTTAAATGGGTTATTTCTTAAGATATTGAATAAATAAAATTTGGTGTGAAATATATAATAATTGAATGTGTTGATGTTGTTTTTAATCTTGATGATAGTTTTGAAATCTAATTGTTAATGATTTGATAATTGAAGAATAGGTAAAGTATTTGATGGGAATCACTTTTATGTCAAAAATTTAGTTTTGATACAACTTTATCATAGATCTTCAATATGTTTATGTGTTTTATGGAGTTTAATGTACGAATTACACAATTTTGGGTAGACGTGGCCCTTAAGTCCTATGACTGTGGGCCTTGGATTGAGTATGTTTTCTTAAAATTTTTTAAAGAAACAGTGATGTTTTGCATGCCACAGGAGTGGCCCTTGAGTTCCACAACCATGGGGGTGTCCCCGTGGGGGTGTTCAAAGGTGTTTGGCAGCCTCGTATTATATCCCATGGGTGTGGGGTTGAGTTGCCACGGTCGTGAGGTACTTAAGTAATATTTTTGGCTTTTTTATAATATACGGGCATGGCCTGAGGCTTGTATGTTTGTGTTTCTTACTATTGTGTTGAAAATTCAAATATATATTTGTTAAAAACGTGGAAAAGAGTAGAAAAGGATAAGTGTATGTTAAGTATATACAATTTTAAATGTGGAAAGTTAGGATTGGATAAAGAGTGAAAATATCGGAGAAAAGTGATTATTTATAACATGCCTAGCAAATATGTTTCTAATAGAAGATGGGTTTGGAAAGTTCAAAGTTTGGAAGATTTTAGAGTTAAAGGATTTGACATCTTCAAAGTAAGGTTGTGTTTATGATACTTGGAGTTATTAAAGTGTTAATTATTCATGTGGGAAGTGATTTATCATTTATAGCCAAATAGTTATCTAAAGTATACCACTTAGGAAAATTAGAGTGGTGAACCAATTATTTAGTAACCGAAAGTATATGTGAAGCTAAATGGTTAATTCACTAAAGAAAAACTTTGAGTTAAGAAAGTTATGTTTAAAGTTATCCATAAAGTGATTATATAATTATATGGTTAAATTATGCGAAAATAAGATGATAATGAGCATGAGGAATGAAAGTGTTATTGATTGATAATCAAGGCTTGAACTTAGTTATATAGTTAAAGAAAACATTATATTATTTGTTTGCTTTAATAAATAAAATATTCATGGGGAAATTAATATATGTTCTTTGATAATCAAAATGTTCTTCAATGATAAAAATAAGTGAATAGTTAGAAAAAGATTAAAAGATAATTGTATTAGATTAGTGGATTTTATAATACTTATCTAAAGATATAAGATGATTTGAGAAATAGGATATGGAGAATGATATACTAATGAATTATTATTGAATTTAAATCATTTGGCGAGCGAGTTAAGAAAATTTAAGAGAAGAATAAAGTGATTAGTTTATTTGTAGAAATTCGTGTGGTAAAGTTATGCAAGTCATATACCTTATGTATAGTTGAAAGCAATATCGTTTGATAATTTAAGACAATTCATTGATTATATATAAAAGTATTTAGAGAGTTAAATTATATAGATTGATAAATCACTGATGTTCCAAATGGTGTGAAAAGCAAGACAAAGAAAGTAAGAAATATCTGTAAGAATTGATTAGGTGATGGAAATAAGAATATGAAATATATGTATTGTATATTCATCATATACTTAATTGTAATATTATTTAGTGATTGAAGATAAGTTATAGAGTGTATATAAAAATGTTAAAGAGTTGATAGATACTGATTAATGACAGTATACAAAAAGAAATTAGTAATGTGAAAAGAAAGAATCTAATGAGATTCGAAAATAGTTTATTCTTTCTAGTTAAAAGATATCTCAAGGATCAAGTTATTTATATATATATATATATATATAAGAAATTAAATGCTATGTTACAATCAATTAATGATAGTATATATCATGAAAATGTATTGATAGTGAAATATATATCTATGCATAGATATATATGTGTGTGTGTGTTAAACGCAACGAAATCATCATATACAAGTGCACATACTCTTTTAAGTGAAATAATAGGTTGTGGATTCTTATTATTTTGAAAAAAGAACTAAATAAGTGAGACTATAAATTTATTTAGATTTCATTGTTATAGTAAAAATGTGAAAGTGACTTGGAAGAGAAAGATTGATGAATAAATAAGATTAGTCAAATTAATTGGAAACAAATATGATAAATATATGTTTGCATGATAAATGTGTTAGAAATAAGTGCTCATACCCTATGAATTACTATGATAAACAAATAATTCAAAGAGGAAATGTTTATAATAATAAATATTATAATTAAAGAATTAACTTGAAACAGTGAAGTAAATATATAGCCTGATTATACTGATGTTAAATTTAGTTTCTGAGTTGAATGACTAGCTCGAGGATGGATAACTATAGTAACAGTGGACACTCTGTGCCATAGAGTGTAATATCCCAATGTGTGCCCTAGAAGTTTGGATATAATTGTTGTTTGTTTGAATTATGTGTATATGTTATGTTGATAAGAAAAGAAATTGAAAAGAGAATGTTTATGTATGGTTTAATAAGGAAAGTAATGTGTAGAGAGAAAGTGTATATGTTGGGTATATGGTAATATATATAACATATATGTGGGTCAAATGAGGAGTCAATGGAAGAAGATATTTATTTGTGATATGTGAAATTACCTAAATGGGCAAGTAAGTGAAAAGAGAGTTAAAACAAATGGAAAAGGGTATTTAGGTAAATTCTTGTTTTGGATTACATGGTGGAGATTTAAAGAGATGATAACTTGACTTTTCTTCATTTTTCCTCTTCTTCTCTTTCCCATGTTGGCTGGCCATCCCTTAGCAAGAGAGCAAAGTGAGATTTGTTTATTCCAAGTTTCAAATTGAAGGAAGAATCAAAGGATTAAGTTGGAGATTTGTGGAATTTCATCAATTTTGGTAAGTACTCTCTTGTTGTCCTTTTTGATTTGTTGGGATTATAATTTGGTGTGGTTGAGATGTGTTTATAAGTGTTGAAATTGATTGTAAGATAAATTGGTGTTGGTTTTGGTTCGAGGATGGTAAGTTAAGTGGATGTTGGTATTGGAAGAATAAGAATGATGTTGGTTTTAGGGTTTTGAAGTGGTATGTGTTTAAATGTGTTGTTAATGCTTTGTTAATGAAAATATTGTGATGAATATGTAAAATAAGTGTTAATGACATTGTTTATATCCATTTGAATGAGGTTATGTTGTGCACAATGTGTCTAAATGCAATTAAAAGAGTTTTGGCCATATTTAGGGTTTTTGTTCATGAGAGACACGGCCAAACCAAGGAAGAGACACGGCCAAGACTTAAGATTTTGGGAGACACGGCCAAGTTTAATGAAATTTGGCCGTGTTGGATGAATTTTGGAGAGACACGGCCACTGGCTTGGCCGTGTCCCTTGACTGTGTTTGCCACTGCCTGATTTTTGTTGAGAGACACGGCCGTGTCCCTTGCCCGTGTCTGCCTCGGCTTGATTTGGTGTTGAGAGACACGGCCACAAGCTTGGCCGTGTCCCTTGAGGGTGTTAGCTACTGTGATGGTTCTTGGCTTTTCTCACATTGCTTTGATTCTTCAAAGGTCTTTTGTACCTAAACCTCAAAATAAACACTTTTAAAACAAAGAATGACCTAAACGAATATGTGTGGAACATACATTCATATAATGTTGAGATTTTAAAACACATTTGATGATAATGATGATGCACATGATACTATATGAACAATGTTATATTATATGCATTGTGAATGGTAACGTGTTATATGAATTATGTATTTTGGGAATTTTATATCAATGATGCTATATGTACAATATGAAGTGAGATATGATATGATATGAGGCCATTGTGATTGGCTATGATAACTCAAATATGATGTGAAGCCATTGTGATCGGCTATGATGATTCAATTGAAGACATAAGGCATGTTTGCCTAATTGATGATGAGATTTGAGAATGAAATAATAAATGAATTGTGTGTCTAATGTGTTATTCATTTTCAGAGTTTTGTTGTTGGTGGCATGCCTAATGGTAACAATCTCTTGAAGTTAGGTTGGATTGAATCCTTGAAGCCTAATTGAGATGTTACAACCCTTGAAGCCAGGTTGGGTTGGTTCTTGAAGCCAAGTTGGGTTGATACTTAGCATGATTTGTTCCCCTTGAAGCTTGGTTGAACCTAATCCTTGAAGCCTAGTTGGGTCTATGATAATGATAAATGTGATATCAAAACCAAAGCATTAACTCTGAAAATTGAATGGCATATTAGTGTGTTTTGGGCCCATGCTTGTCTTTGTATTTAATGTGATTCTTAAATAGTGAAATTAATGGAACTGTGAAGATGTAATATGAATGTTGTTATGACATTTAACAAAGTATGATGTGAAATTATGATATGCTTATATGAGTATGGTTTATGAAATATAAAGGTGTGATGTTAGTTTTCCACTTATGATATTATCTTTATGATTTAGTTGTGTGACATTGCATTGCCTTAAAGTATAATGTTAGTATACTATGTACTACTAAGCCGTTGGCTTAGCGCGATAGTGTTTGATCACGCAGGTGACAGAGTTGAACCTGAAAGCTCCTCGAGACCAAGTGAGACTAGACATTGAGGATTTCCTTTTGGGACTTAAAGATCAGAGAAGAGCTGCCAATCATGTATATATATTCTATGTTTTGTAAACTTTGATTTATAACATATTTGTAATAACTTCCGCTGTGAATTAGTAAATGTTTTTATATATATGGTGTCTTTTGGATTTCTTTTAAAATGTTTGAGATTGGTTTCACTTATTTACAAAGATATTGTTGTGTCATTTTAAACCATGGCATTTTCTATATTCAGTATTGTGAACACTCGAATTTTAAGGCTCGGAAAGCCGACTGCAAAAAACCGAGCCGGACCGAACGTCCCCGGTAAAATTCACCGAAAGTATGTCTTCATGGTACTTCAAACATCCGGAACGACGCAAGGATCACATGTATGGTCTCAGAATAATTTTTGAAGGTCCGCAACTCCCAGAAAATCAGTTTGAACGGAAAAAATGCGGATTTCGGTGCGGTTTTTGGGGGTGAACCGCTGGGACCCCCGGCGGTCCGACCGCCGACCCCGGTGGTCAAACCGCCGTCCAGCCCGAATTTCGCTTATAAAATGCTGCTAAGTTTTCAAAAAGAGGGGTTGGACTTTTTCGAGGGGGCCTCATGCTGTCGAATTCGTTTCACGCCTAAAAACTCTTATTGGACTTTTATTTTCAAGAATCTAACCTCGTGTGGCAGGGATTAAGAATCATATTTCAAGATCTAAGAAAACAAGACCTGGAACTTTGAAGTGGAAGGACCCTAAACAAGGTAGAATGATAATTTATCATTTGTCAATTTAAGCATGTCATAAAGCATATTATCTTCTTCTTAATTTCTTTTCGGTCAAAGACCTAATCCTTTTAGGTCTAAGGCCTAATTAACTAATCAATCAACACTTCGGCATGAAGCCGCGAATCAATCAACCTTTTGGCATGGAGCCTAAATTGTATCTTTTTGGGTACAAAATACCTAAATTTCACAATTAAAATCAATCTTTTGGCCAAAGGCCTAAATTGCATTATTTTGGTACAAAGTACCTAAATTTTACAAATTTGCACTAAGTGCTAAAATTAACAACTTTGGCAGAAAAGCCCGACAAATGCACGAAGCATACACACACACATGCATGAAGCATAATTTTCATCGCCTTTAAATAGGCTTTTCCGAACTACATGGGCTTTGATCTCTCATAAAAAACGAGAGTATGTAGGCATATTTGAGATTCACCTCAAATAACAAGTCCGCAATTTACTAACAATCTATTCTTCTTCCTTTCTGTGTTCCTTTTGGATTCAATTCTAAATTGGCAAATTAATCAAATACATGACATAGTCCCTGAATCCTCCTTGGGTTCGTAGATTAGAAACCTTAGCATTGGATGCATCAATTGGAGTCAAACAAGGGTTTTCTTAGTTTTTTCCCTTTGAACAAAATAAACTGAGTGGCGACTCCCGACAACGAGTGAACTTTCATCCGAATCCTTTTCGGGTGAAAAACCGAGGTTCACAGATTGGCGACTCCACTGGGGACCATAAAAATGATTTATGGGATTCTAGTGGACTACTATTGCTTATTTGATTAATTTGACACTAAGGACCATGAAAATGATTTATGGGATCCTAGTAGACTACTATGGTTTATTTGATTAACTGGCCCTTCTTTAGGGTATTTTTATTTATTTTGCAGGATACCTTAGCAATGGTTATCCTTTCTTTAAGGACATTAGAATTGAAAATTGAAAAAAAAAATCTTTCTGGGAACCATAAAAAAAATAAATAATAAAAAAAATAATAAAAAAAATAATTTATGGGATCCTAGTAGACTATTATTTATTTGACTGATTTGCCCTTCTTTAGGGTACTTTTATTCATTTTGCAGGGTACCTTAGCAATATATTACCCCTCCTTGGGGATATTGGATTGAAAATTGACAAAAGGAATCTTTTTCCTTTAATGGACCTCTTGTTTGACTAATTGTGCATTTATCTTGACATTCAGAGAATCTTTTTCTCTTGCATTATATGGGGGAATCCTTTTCCTCCATTGCATAAAAAATTATTTTCAAATGAATTTCTTCTCTTTCTGTTCAAAATGCTGAGTCTGGATAGCAAGTAGCGCTGACCGGCAGGTCTCCTTGATTATGCCGGCGGACAGCCAAAGCGTCCTTCCTGTTGTCGCAAACCATTCCAATCCTTTTGGAGTGGCCCATGAGTAATCGTACTGCTGGACCCACGCGAAACTCCTTGTTTCACATGTGGTTAGGTATATCTTACTCAAGACTCAAGGATCCCTATGATGAGCCAATTCTCTATTTTTTCATGAACAATAGAACCTTCCCTTAGGTTGTATGTACCCAATGATAGTGCCACATTCCATTAAAATGAATTATGATGTGATGAGGTGCATTCATGCAACATGACAACATTATTTTGGAGAAAAATATTTTGGGGAAAACTTTTGATGTATACAAGTGGACCAAGAGTTCTTCCTACCCTACACACTACCCTAATCCTTTACCCTTAACCTTTGCAGGTATCCACTGTCCGTGTGCCTTCACCCACACAAGCTACACCCGCTCCAACTGTGCAATCACCCACAAGTCCTGTTACCTCAATTTCACCAACTGCTCCAATTACTGAAATGGCTACTATTGAACAGATTAAGGCTTTGCTAGATGGTGTTAAGGAAATTGAAGCTAGGATGCAAGAGAGAATTGATGAAGCTTTGGCTGCCCAAAGGGTAGCCATCTTGGCTGAATTAGGAGGGGCACCGAAGACAGCCACTACTTCTGAAATTTTGGGGAAAGAACCTATTGTGGGGCAAACTAGTACCCCCATGACTGCTCAAAACAATACCCCTGTCATCAATTTGGAGGATCCACCCTCTAAAAATGAAACTAATGAACTGAAAAAGAAACTTGAATTGCTTGAAAGGTCAATCACTGCCATGAAAACTCATAAAGAGGTGGTAGACATGGATTCCTTATCCTTGTTTCCCCAAGCTAGATTGCCTCCAAAATTCAAGATGCCTGGGATGGACAGATTTGATGGGACCACTTGCCCTAAAACCCATTTGAAGATGTATGTGGGGGCCTTGAGCCCTTGGGGTTTAAATGATGAGCTCTTTGCTCAACTCTTTCAACAATCCTTGACTGGGGCTGCCCTAAAATGGTTTGTAAGCCTGGACAGTGCTAAGATTAAGACCTGGGAAGACATCTGCAATGCATTTAACACTCAATACCACTACAATATTGAGGTGGATGTCACTAGAAGAGAACTTGAGACTACCAAACAAAACAACAATGAACCCTTCTCCTCATTCCTTACGAGGTGGAGGGCAAAAGCCGCCCAAATGATCAATCGCCCTTCAGAACAGGAGCAGATTGATATTATAATCAGGAATTTAAGGCCTACATATCAAGCTCAACTGCAAACCCAATACCTACCTACTTTCAAATCGCTCATTGCGACTGCAACTAAGGTAGAAGACTTGATACAATTGGGTAAAATAGTAGATGAGGGAGCTACTTCGAAGTATAGGAAACATGGCCAAACTGCTTCCTCAAGCAAAATCAATGAAGTGGCCAATATTGCCCCTGCGAATCCTTTACGTGTGGGCAATCTTGGGCAGAGAAATCAGCCAAGAAGGCAGTATACCGACCTTGGGGTGCCCCTTCATCTAGTGTTTAAAAAGGCCGTAGAAGGGAAGTATTTGAAGCCTTTGGACCCAAGGCCACCTCCAAACCCATTACCGGCCAGTTATAAGGCCAATGAATATTGTGAATACCACCAAGGAAAAGGGCATAGAACAGATGCTTGCTGGACTCTGAAAAACCGTATCCAGGATTTGGTGGATAGGGGTGACATTATTCCTCTCAGGAGTCAACCGAACATTAATACTAACCCTTTGCCTAATCATTCCATTCACGCCATCACTGTGGAAGAAGAGCTGTTTGATCCTTTCAAACTCCTCTTAGAAATGAATGAAGTGTGTGTGTTGGATTTGAATGACCTTGCTGAAGAGGTCGATGCTTTGACAAGAAGCGGAAGGCAATATTAGCCACTCGACTTGGGAAAAGCCCCTACAACCTCAAATCCCCCCCATAAGAAAACACCAGAGCCAAAAGAAGACCATGTCCTCACTCAGCTTAAACAAACTCAAGCTAAGGTGTCAATTTGGGAGCTCCTTGCTTCCTCATTCCCACACCGTCAGGCTCTCAGCGAAGCTTTAAGTCAACTTGATACATCAGTGGACACAAGCCCAGAAGCTTTGGTGGCCACTTTGACTCAATCAACCAAGGCATTGAGTATCCGATTTTCTGATACAGACCTACCAGAAGATGGCAGTAAACACAATGATGCTCTATACATCACCATACAAACTGGGGGAAAGACTGTGCCCATGGTTCTCATTGATAATGGGTCAGCCTTAAATGTATGTCCCTTGAAGGTAGCAAGTTTGTCTAGGGTTGGAGGCTACAGATCTTACACCTTCTGATCAGATTGTTAGAGCATATGATAACACTCGAAGAGAAATTTTAGGTGTTTCCATTCTGGAAATTGTCATTGGGCCGGTGAAAATGAGAGTGCCCTTCCAAGTCATTGATGTACCCACGAGCTTTAATCTCCTCCTTGGAAGGCCGTGGATTCATCAGAGTAATGCTGTCCCTTCTTCATTACATCAAAAACTTAAGTTCCCTTTTGAAGGAAAAATCATCACTATCAAAGGTGACGCCTGTGAAATCAACAAGAGAACCATGGATCAGTCTCTCTTTGAGGTTGTTCCTGGCGAAACCGCCATGACCTTGACTGGTTTCCATTATGATACAGTCCAATGCATTGAAGGAGAAAAACCCAAAGGGCCATTTATCTTATATGATTTTGGAGAGGTCCAAATCAATTGCCTGGTGGGAATGATGCTAAGGGTAGATCTGCTGCCCGGAATGGAAATGATAAAGTCTGGGAGGAAAACACCTGTGGTGCGGCCATGGGAAGAACCTGAGAATAGGGGAACTTTTGGCCTAGGGTACAAACCCACAGATGAGGAGGTAGAAGAGATTGAGCATGGAAGGAAGAAAAAGAAGAATTGGGGGGCAAGAAGCCTCAAAATGCGCCCTTATTTTAGAACTCTGAATGGTCACTTCTGCAAACCTGGGAAAACAGTTCCTTACTGTGGTTTCCAGGAGCCATTCTATTCTCCTATGACTAGGAAGCAATTACCGGATTTTGAGATGTTTATTGATGTTTTAGTGTTGAAGGAAGAAGATCCAGAACTTATAACTGAACCACAAGTGGAAGATTTCATGCGGCCTAGTCTCTTTGATGAGGTTGCTATGATAACCAATTTTGAAAACAAAAGGGACTTCACAAAGCTGATCAAGACTACAGATGGACCACTGATGAACTGATATGCCGAGGAGGGACAAGCTGCTACAGTCAAACCTAGTCCTGTATCATACCCTGAACCCGAGTCTTGTACCGAGTCAAATCTCGAGTCAAACACCGAGTCAGAGTCCAGTTCTGAGTCTTCCTTATCTTCAGGAATAGAAAACCCTGATGTCAAAAATGATGTAACTCTGGAGGATGACTCCGCCATTATTAATGAAACTGTTCAAGTTCTTGGTTACCCTGTGTCTTTTGCTTTCCAAGTATTATCTAGCAAAAATGAAATAAATGAAATGAAATAAATAAATGAAAAGATAATAATTGGCAAAGAAAATGAACATACATACATTGCATATGATTGTATGAATAAGGAACAGGTTGTCGAGTGCATCAGAAGATATGTCGACTGCTTCATGTGGAAGGCAAGTGATGTCACGGGAATAGACCTAGCAATAGCAGTTCATAAGATTCCGCTATACCCTGGTGCAAAGCCGGTTAAGCAGAAATTGAGAAGAATGAAGCCTGAATGGTCTTTGAAAATTAAAGAGGAGGTTGCCAAGCAACTGGATAATAGGTTCATAGAACCAATTGCCTATCCTTCCTGGTTAGCAAACATTGTGCCAGTCCCGAAGAAAGACAGAAAGGTCAGGATGTGTGTTGACTACAGAGATTTGAATAAGGCCTGTCCCAAGGACGATTTTCCACTACCACACATCGATTTGCTGATAGACAGGATGGCTGGGCATGTGATGGTTTCCATGACTGACCTCGCGGTTGGGTACAATCAGATCCTAGTTCACCCACCAGACAAAGAGAAGACAGCTTTCATTACAGAATGGGGCACTTTCTGCTACAGGGTTATGCCTTTTGGGTTGATAAATGCAGGGGCTACCTACCAAAGGATGGCGACAACAGTCTTTCATGACATGATTCACAAAGAAGTAGAAGTGTATGTTGATGATATGATTGTTAAGTCAAAATCTCCAGAAGAACACGTTGAAGCACTTGAGAAGTTCTTCCTTAGACTTCGCAAGTACAATTTGAAGCTTAATCCTGCAAAGTGCCTCTTTGGTGCAACATCAGGCTTATTTTTGGGATATTTGGTCAGCAAGAAGGGAATAGAAGTTGATCCAGCAAAGTCGAAGGCTATTCTGAAAATGCCTCCGCCAAGAACAGAAAAAGAGATTCGAGGCTTGCTAGGTAGATTACAGTATATCAGTCGATTCATATCGCAATTGGCAGAGACTTGTGGTCCAATCTTTAAGCTACTAAGGAAAGATGCTTCACAATAATGGAATGAAGACTGCCAAAAGGCCTTCGACAAGATCAAAGAATACTTGTTAAGTCCGCCAATTCTACAACCTCCCAGAATGGGAAAACCTCTGCTCTTGTATTTGTCGGTAACAGATGAAGCCATGGGTGCAATGCTAGCTCAAGAGGCTGAAGATACAAAGGTAGAAAATGCAATTTACTACCTCAGCAAAAGGATGCTGGATTATGAGTTAAAGTATAACAAGATTGAGAAGTTGTGTTTAGCCTTGTATTGGACTTGTACGAAGTTACAACACTACTTGTCTTCTTACACTACTTATGTCATCGCAGAACAGAGTCCCTTGAAATTCCTTATGGAGAGGCCTGTTTTGGACAGCAAAATGGCTAAGTGGGTGTCAACATTGGCAGCCTTTGACCTAAAATTCATTCAAAGGAAAGCTGTGAAAGGTGGCGCAATAGCTGACCAATTAGCGGAATTACCCGTGAATGATGAGATGCGAGAAGTGGGTTTCCCTGATGAAGACCTCTTGAATGTGGAAAGGAGTATTTGGGAGATGTATTTTGATGGGGCATCCAATTATCATGGAAATGGAATTGGAATTTTGTTCAAAACTCCTTGTGGAGAATACATTCCATTTGCAGTTAAACTTGACTTTAGCTGCACAAACAATGAAGCAGAATATGAAGCTTGCATCAATGGGCTTGAAGCCGCCCTCGAATTAGGGATTAAGAATCTAAAGGTCTACGGTGATTCTATTTTAATAGTATCACAAGCCTTAAGGAAATGGAAGATAAGAGAAGGGCGTTTGGTTCCTTACCTACAACGCCTTGATCATCTGGCACAACAATTCGATGATTTGTCCTTCGAATATCTCCCAAGAGCAAAGAATCAGTTTTCTGATGCCCTGGCTACTTTAGCTTCCATGATCAATATCAAGGAGGGGAAAGTCATTCGTCCATTGAAAGTTCAACTTCAGAAGCAACCTGCCCACATAATGCATTTGGCCGATGGTAAACCATGGTTTTGGGATATCAAAGGTTATCTCAAGGATGGAAGTTATCCGGAGGGATCATCAAAGGTTGATCAGAGGGCCATAAGGCAGCTAGCCACAGGTTACATTCTTAATGAAGATATTCTCTACAAGAGGAGTTGGAATGGAATGCACCTAAGATGTGTGAATGAAGCAGAGGCTAAGCAGATAATGGAAATGGTACATGGTGGCGAATCAGGACCACACATGTATGGGATCGCCTTGGCTCGAAAAATTGCCAATCTAGGATATTATTGGTCTACCATGAATGCTGACTACGTGGCATTTGTGCAAGAATGCCATCAGTGTCAGATATTTGCCAAGATGCAGAAGCAACCTCCCGTTGCCCTGAATCCGATCACTTCTCCATAGCCCTTCGCTACTTGGGGAATAGATATAATTGGCAAAATACATCCAAAAGCATCAAATGGACATCAGTTTATCTTGGTAGCAGTGGACTACTTCACAAAGTGGGTTGAAGCAGCTTCCTATGCAGAATTAGACGCCAAAAAGGCAGCACAGTTCGTCCGAACCAACATCCTTTGTCGGTACGGAACGTCGTTTGAAATTATCACTGATAATGGAACTCATTTCCAAGCAGAATTTGCTAAGCTCTTGAAGGATAAGAATGTCCAGCATCATAAGTCCTCTCCTTATAGACCTCAAACAAATGGAGCTGTAGAAGCAGCGAACAAGTCTATAAAGGTGATCATACAAAAAATGATCAAGGAACATAGGCGTTGGCATGAGAAGTTACCGCTGGCTTTGTGGGGATATAGAACATCAATTAGAACTCCTACTGGGGCAACCCCATATTCCCTAGTGTACGGAATGGAAGCTGTACTCCCCATTGAACTGGAAGTTCAATCGGCGAGGATAATTCAAGAAAGTCAGATAAATGAAGCTGAATGGATCAGCAATTATCATCATCAGTTGTTGGGTTTGGATGAAAAAAGACTTCAAGCTCTACATCGGATTCAAGGGTATCAGAAGCGAATGGCCAGACATTTCAACAAAAAGGTCAAAGATCGAAAGTTGGAAGAAGGTTGTTTGGTTCTGAAAGAGATTAGAACACCTGTTACAGATCCTCGTGGGAAGTTTCGTCCTCATTGGGCGGGACCCTACATTTTAAAGAAAATACTTTCCGGCGGAGCCGTCATCTTGCCTGATTTGGATGGTCTGGAGTTCATAAATCCATGCAATCTGGATCAACTAAAGAAATATTATATATAATCATGCATTGTAATGAACTACATTAGACCTGATTCTCGCAAACTAATTCGAGATATGTAGGCAGCTCTCTTTGAGCACGGTCTAAATTTTAATAAGATTCATTGACTCCTTTTTCTTTTGCCAACATAAAAAAATAATAAATAAATAAATGAATAAAAAAAAATAACAAACAACAAAAAATCCCGCTAAGTCGAAAACCCACAAAGGGCGGCTTAGGCAAGAACGGGTAAGAGCTCGCTAAGTTGAAAATCCGAAAGGACGGCTTAGGCAAAAATTAGAGCAAATAAATAAAGTAGATAATGCTTGGAAAGCAAACAAAAAAAAAGAAAGAAAGGGTCATTCATTAAGAGTCATTAATTCAAAAAAAAATCTTTCATTACAAAAAGAGTCAATCATTACAAAAAAGAGTCAGACCATAAGTCCTATACATTTAAGGAACTAAAAAGGTACAAACAACCCAAAAAACAGACAATGGAGTCACCCTGGGATCTAAATCCTACGCCTCCTACGTGGGGCAGAGTCTTTGGTATCTTCCTTAGTTCTGGAACTCTCTGCAACGTCTATCTTCTCCTCGCTAAGAGGAACCACCTCCTCTCTCTCCAACTCCTGCAGCAAGGCATACCTCCTGGGTTTTTCAGCGGGCCAAACTTTGGCTATAAACCAGGTCCTATACTCTGGAGTGGGCTGAACAAGGGAAGGCTCAGCAAAAGGCCTGATCATCTGATGGTCTCTGACCCAAGTCTGTAGAACAACTCGAGTAACTCCAAAGGTAATAGGGGAAGCAATGGTAAGCCCGACAGGAAAGGGGAACCCTCTGATCAATCCCCATCTGTCTGAGGACCCGGGAAGCACTATACCACGTGCTATGGGTGAAACCAAGGAGATAGACATGGTTGTGCATTGCATTTGCCTCCATGAAGCGAGGAATTCTATACCAAGGGACGAACCATAGCAATTCTTCTGGTCCAAGCTCAAACAACCAGATAGCCCACTTGGCCATGGAGGGAAAAGTAATCTGGATTCTCCTGGTGCGGTACTGAGAAGGGTTATATGTCAAGGCATTAGGAGCAGCAACCACTCGGAGATGGTCTCTCAGCCAAACCTGAAAAAAATATATATATAATAATAAAAATAAATAGATCCTTTCTATTTACAAACAAAAAAGAGGGAATGAAATTAGAAGAAGCAAAAAGGTATAACAAGATTACCTGAAGAATGATCGGGGTAACAGTCCAGTTCTCAAACCCGAGGGCAGCTCTGTCAAGACTCTGGATGGTCTCAGCCAGAATCATACCACCGATGCAATTAAGCTCTTCCATCTGCCTAACCATGGGGCAAAGCCTCAAATCACCGAAGCCAGGATCACGATTGAAAAGGAACCCGGCCAACAGGCAGAAAACAAAAGCTCGCATTCTGTGTTTCATTTGAACCTCATCTTCAAAGTTGGCGGTCAGAAATTCATCAATAGGGGAAGCAGCATCGCTCTACTCCCATCCATGATCATAGCTTGAGCTTGAGGCCTGGTAAAGCTGAAAAGCCTCTGAAAGGATCCCACATAACCAACTTGGACCTCATGCCTTACAAGAGGGGCATTGGGGTCACATCCAGTGATTGAACAAAATTCCTCAAAGAGAGGACACATTTCCTCCATTCGAGCACCGAATCTGAAAATATGGGCTTGAGGATCCCAAAATCTAATGCAAGCATGCAAAAAATCCCAATCCACAGCCACGCCCCTAAGGGTAGTAACGGCTTTCAGTCCATACCTTCCCATGTTGATCCTTTCGACGTTATGAAGGCTCTTGGTCCAGTTATGCATCACGTGAATAAAAAGAGGATTCATTTTTGAGGAAAATAAAAAATCCTGCAATGAGAAATTTGTTTCTGGCCCAAAAATGCACTCAAAATTTTATTTTTTTCCAATACATATACTGCCCCGGGGCCTCCCCGGCGGCCCGACTGTCCCCTCACAGCCTCGATTCCCTTTTTCTTTTGTTTATATATATATATATTTATTTTTATTTTATTTTATTTTATGAAATTCTTGTGTTTTGGCCTTGTTTAGATTATTTTAGGTACTATTTTTTGGGGTTATCTCAGGGATTTATTTTTGAAAATAGATTTTTAAACAAACAAAAAAAAAACAAACACCATACATACATATCTGCTGTTAATACTAACAAATTGGTGCAGGTTTGTACTTAAGTTCAAATGACAGGTGGAAAATACGAAAAGTACAAAGTACAAAGCAAGAATAATTCAAATACTACAAATATAGTCCAAGACAAATATCAGAATTCAGCGCCGGGCTCTCCGTCTTTGCGGCCTGTTCTGCCTCTCATAAGCAGCATCAGTCCAAGCACCAGCCAGCTCATCCGACAAAGCAGTGATCAGTGCTGTCATATCAGCAACTAGGCCCTCAGGTACCTGTGAAAAAGACACAATCACAGTCAATTTCAAGAGAATTTTATGAATCCTTTTCATGAAAAGTTCTAAAAGAATATACCTGAGTAATGTGAACAAGCCTCCGGTGAGGTGCACTCTCCACACCAATTGGTCGGGACACCCAACCATCAGGTGCATGATAACGAACAGCATATGGCAACCTCAAGTCGGCTAAAGTAGGGTCCAATCGACCGGTAGCCGCAAGGATGGATGGGGGAGGCCTCAAATGTGATGAACTACTGCTTGCTCCAGCATGTGATGGTCCAGCCCTGGAGGCGGAAGCCCTAGTCCTAGAGGAAGAAGGTCTGTTAGCTCGCCAACTGGAAGAGGGATGGTCTCCCGGGGTGCTGGAAGTAGGGGCTGAAGAGTGGGAGGACCGATAAGGTGGTGCAGAATCGAACCGGGCCCCAATGTGTGGCATCAGTCGCTCAAGACAGTAAATATCATAATCCTCTTCATCCGAGGCAAAGGCCGATTTGAAGGGATCACCTTCATACTGGGACGCTGTAACAGGCAGAAGTGTCAGAGACAGCATGTCATCAAGGGGGTCCAAGGGAACTGTACGGAAGCCAGCAATCTGGAAGGTCACTCTCTCAGCGAGATAATACCGTCGATACTCTGGATGGGGAAGTATGAATCGACGGTGAGTCAGGGTCTATGACCGCTGAAAGCTGTGATCTTGAGCAATCCACTCTGTCAGCCGGTTAGACATTGTTGTAAATGCTACCTGTAAAAATTTATTATGTTAGTGAATCATTTTCTCTAATATAATAAATAACGATGAAGATAATGTATTTACCGAGTTCATGGAGCAACTGTCGAAGAACTATCTCAGCTCTCTGATAGGAAGCTTCCTCTTTGGTGCTGCTATCCTCTCTCTATACCACCTCCAAGCAATGGGAGAAAGAGGATCTACAGGGGCAAGTGGCTCACAAAGAAAAGGGGCGACATCAGGAAAGTACTCATAAGCCCAAGTCTGAAAAAAAAATGAATGAATGAATGAAGAAGAAATCAGAGTCGGTGTATGCAAGGTGAAGGAAATGTTCTTTACATTACCTCCCAGAAGTAATACAGGCCACATGGAGCAATGCGGGTATAGCAAAGGTCTGACATGTCGTCATACAATTTACACAACATCATGCTAGCCCAATCATATGTCTGAAGTCGTGTCAGGTCGGTTAGACTCTTCAGCACATTGAGATTGACTGCATCCTTTCTGTTTGCTAAGAAGGAGCTAGCAAACAGGAGGATCAGGGTAAACCTGGCCACATGATCAGCAGTAAGATCGCCTACCTCATAGCCAGTATAGATTGCTGGCGCCTGCTCTACAAACCACCTCCTCTGAATGCAGCGAGGCGCCTGATGTCGAGGGTAGTCAACCCCGATTAAAGTGACCATATCGGCTGAAGAGATGTCATGCCGCCAGTCATTGTAGTACTCCACCATCTCAACGCCAAATGGAATCCCAGAGATGACGGAAAAGTCGGTGGGCGTCATTGTCATCTCTCCCCAAGCAAAATGAAAGGTATCAGTGGTGGGCCACCATCGCTCAGCCAGTGCACAGATCAACTCTCTGTGGATATCTCTACCCGCATCTATAGCCTCAAATGGTGGAGGAAAACAGGTCTGATTAGATCCCCCACCGGATGCCCAACATCAAAGACATAAGCCGGAATAGTGCTCATGGGTCTTTCCGCGAGAGATATCCTAATCAAAGTGTCCTAAAAAAAATAAAAATTAAATTCTATCCCCAGCCGGGTGTGACTTCCTAGAGAATTATTTCTAAGTTCTTTACTAGAAATAATTACTGATGGCAGAAAATGGTGAAACCTAGTATTACCCTTGATTCATTACTAGTACATGTGAAGGAAGAATTCTTAAAAATTTGTTTCTAAGTTCCTTACTAGAAATAAATAAATTTCCTAAATATGCATACTAGGTAAGTAAAAGATAAGGTACTTACCTCGTAACAGCCGGTCCTGGAGCTGTGCTTCTCCTCCTCAAGTAAAAGATTGCAGGGAGGGAGTGGGATCTCGAAGTCTTCAAAGCCAGTGAAATCCATTGTTGAAAGAAAGTTTGAAGAAAATTGAAGGAAAAGAAAGAATGAAAGCAAATGAAAATGGAATTGAATCAGCCAATTTATAAGGAAAATGTGAAAACGCGGGTCTTTTTGCACCTCGCTCAAAATTCTCGTTTCAGACAACCACTGAGCCCCATAAATCATTTTTATGGACCCCAGTGGGGGGCAATTGTGAACACTCGAATTTTAAGGCTCGGAAAGCCGACTGCAAAAAACCGAGCCGGACCGGACGTCCCCGGTAAAATTCACCGAAAGTATGTCTTCATGGTACTTGAAACATCCGGAACGACGCAAGGATCACAGGTATGGTCTCGGAATAATTTTTGGAGGTCCGCAACTCCCAGAAAATCAGTTTGAACGGAAAAAATGCGGATTTCGGTGCGGTTTTTGGGGGTGAACCGCTGGGACCCGGCGGTCCGACCGCCGCCCACGGCGGTCCGACCGTCGTTCGTGTCCTTTTCCCATTTTTCCGACGAGCCGCCCGGTCTGACCCCGACCCTGGCAGTCCGACCGCCGTTCAGCCTGAATTTTGCCTATAAAATTCTGCTAAGTTTTCAAAAAGAGGGGTTGGACTTTTTCGAGGGGCCTCATGCTGTCGAATTCGTTTCACGCCTAAAAAACTCTTATTGGACTTTTATTTGCAAGAATCTAACCTCGTGTGGCAGGGATTAAGAATTATATTTCAAGATCTAAGAAAACAAGACCTGGAACTTCGAAGTGGAAGGACCCTAAACAAGGTAGTATGATAATTTATCATTTGTCAATTTAAGCATGTCATAAAGCATCTTATCTTCTTCTTAATTTCTTTTCGGTCAAAGACCTAATCCTTTTAGGTCTAAGGCCTAATTAACTAATCAATCAACACTTCAGCATGAAGCCGCGAATCAATCAACCTTTTGGCACGGAGCCTAAATTGTATCTTTTTGGGTACAAAATACCTAAATTTCACAATTAAAATCAATCTTTTGGCCAAAGGCCTAAATTGCATTATTTTGGTACAAAGTACCTAAATTTCACAAATTTGCACTAAATGCTAAAATTAACAACTTTGGCAAAAAAAAGCCCGACAAATGCACGAAGCATACACACACACATGCATGAAGCATAATTTTCATCGCCTTTAAATAGGCTTTTCCGAACTACATGGGCTTTGATCTCTCATAAAAAATGAGAGTATGTAGGCATATTTGAGATTCACCTCAAATAACAAGTCCGCAATTTACTAACAATCTATTCTTCTTCCTTTCTGTGTTCCTTTTGGATTCAATTCTAAATTGGCAAATTAATCAAATACATGACATAGTCCCCGAATCCTCCTTGGGTTCGTAGATTAGAAACCTTAGCATTGGATGCATCAATTGGAGTCAAACAAGGGTTTTCTTAGTTTTTTCCCTTTGAACAAAATAAACTGAGTGGCGACTCCCGACAACGAGTGAACTTTCATCCGAATCCTTTTCGGGTGAAAAACCGAGGTTCACAAGTATACGTATATTACGATCGTTTAAGCATGCTTGGTACGTATACAAGGTATAGGGGTGTTACATAGAGGACACCTTTGTGTCCCATTGATATTAGCATCTAAGCCATCAGTGGATGCTTTGAGTCATAGAAGACCTTTGGTCCCTTTTTCTATGGTTGGCCTTTGGCCATATACTTATGATGGACATTTATTTGCCATCAGTGACCCGCTATCCAGACTTAGAATTTATAGCTCAGTATATGAGGGCAATAAAATATATGTGAATATGATGTTATAAATATTAAAAGAAATGCAAAACAATATTATAAGTCAGTTATTTAAAATTGACTTACTGTACTTCAATGTGAATATGATTGATAATGTATACAATAATATTTCGAGTGAAATTGCTAAAGTATCGAATATAATTGTTATGTTTAAAATATTGAATTAACCAATAATTTTCTAGGAGTTATATTAATAGAAAGTGCATTTAGTGATATATGAAACAAAATATTCTAAAATATAGTAATAAATCAAAGTGCTAAAGTTATAAAAATTGAACGAAAATATTCTATATATAAATTTGAAAAGTGAGACTTACTAAAAAATATAATAAGTGTAATATGAGCTATGTTAATAGATGTGAAAGCAAGTCTTAAATGAAATAGCTCAATAAGAGTAAAGTTGCAATACCGAAAGTGTAGTGTAATATGATTGGTTTTTATAAAGTTAAAATTATTATTTTGTGTAATCAAAATAATACATTAGTTTGTTATTGAGAATACTTGATATATTGAAATGTTTTGTTAAAATCGAGTTGTATTACTATATTTTTATAAATATTTTCTTTAATATTAAGTGGTAAAATATATTTATATAAGCACCACCAAGCTATTAGCTTAGCATGTTAGAATGTTTCTGACACGTAAGTATAATGGAATGAAAGAAGTTGAGAATTTAAAGTGAAGATGTTCGGAACTAGTGGTACTGTAGTGAATAATTCTTATATATATAAATTGTTTATTGAATTGATGTATTGTTTAGTGCAATAGATAATATTAGAACGTTGTACAAAATTTTAAGTATGATTAAAACATTTATATTTAGAGACTTAATGATCCCAAATTCTGACCATATTTGATAAATATTATCTTGTGAACTATTGAGTATATAATAGACTCTTTGATACATGAATGAAGTTAATTTCTATTAGAGATATTAGAATTTAATTGAATGTCGAAAAAACAAATAAAAATAAAAATTTTATGTGACAAGTTATGATTTTATATTGAAAATTTTTGTTTAGTGACAATTCCAAAGGAAACTTTATCAATAATTTGATCAAACAGCCGGTAATATTTCTTAAAAGTAGTGTTCTAAATGGTTACAAGATAGATAGCATGTTAAGTGACATTCTTTGGTAGCTTTATGTGAGAATTTTCAAAGGATGTTACACATGTGATATAGCTAGCAATCACTAAAGATAAGAGTTCTGAAAATCTTGAAAAATATCTTAAGACATGTAATCTACTGAGTCTTGGTTTGAATCAGTTTCTCTATCTTTACATCTGTCATGTCTTTCTCTTGTCTTCTTTTTTGGAGCTGTAGAAAAGAATGTAGTAATGTCTTCTCCCAATGCTTGAGATATCTGAGCTTTAATAATATCTTTTGGGACATTTTAAGCCATATAATCAAAGTATTGAATTAAATTGGCAAATCCTTTAGGCAAAATTTTAACTTCTTTTTTAATTTTATCTGAAGATATAATTATTATTTCTTTAAGTGAATAGATTGATGATGGTCCAAAGAAATCAAATTTATCCCACCATTTAACCATTATTCGTCTTACTAACCAAGGAATAAAATTATTAGTTATCCAAAATCTTTTATATTTAGGATTGCTAATTTGTCAGTCCCACTTTGCAATTCATGGTACTTTGTATCTCATGGCAAATTCAAGCATTAATTGAGATTCAATATGTAAATTATTTTCTGCAACAAATTGTTCATAAACAGTGCGAACCCTGTCTGGCATAATAATTGAATAAAGACCCTAATCCATAAATCATATCCAAAACCAATATGGAATATGGTTCATTCTTTTTACTTCATCTAGTTGGAACTAAATCCACCAACTAAACTTTTGTGATATGTTATTGTATAAAAGGGATCTGTGCCAAGCTTGTCTATAATCAATATAATTATAAGATTTGTAATAAGACCCCCCGTGCTTAAGATCTCTGGTGGAATAAACTATTTTTTCCCATTCTTGTTCAGTAATAATTTTCTTAATAATAAACTTACTATAAGCAAGTTCAGTTGATGAGCGTTCTGTAGCAGAGAAAATTACTGAACCAATTTCACCAAGGATCTGCTGGTAAAATTATAGTCCTTAGGAGTTAAAGTGAAACTCCTTGTATGGATGTCAGCTACCTTATTAGGCAGACGATCCATATGCTCCTCATTAGCACTAATAACATAATCACAAGTAAGAGGAACATAAGGATAATTTTTTTCTTTTTCTGTTACAACTACAATACTAACCTCATAAGCATCGCTCCAATATTTGTTTTGAGACAAGGACTCTTCCATTGATGACTCATAAGTCCTCTTGGCAGGAGTGGTTGATGATGACTGAATTCCTTTGCCTTTCTGACTCGTGATTTCCTATAAAAAAAATTCTCGTTAGAAAGTTAGGCAAAGAATTATTAACACCATTAATGAATTTAATATCAAAATCAAACACAGATAAGATGGCCTGCCATCTAGCAAAGATCCGTTTAGATTCAATATTTTTTACATCTTTTAACAATATTTCCTTGGCAAATTTGCAATATAGCCTAATAAGGAATTTTTGATTCAATAAATTAGATTCAAATTTTTGAACACCGAGAACTATAGATAAGATCTCTTCTTTTTTTTTTTTACCATAGAATAGTTTTTTCTAGGCCCTATCCAAATCCCATAGGTGAATCAAACTAACTGTTCTTTCTCATGTATTTTCTGTTTTAATATTCTGCCATACCATAATTTAGAAGCATCAGTTTCAACAATTTTAAAAGAGTTAGGGTTTGAAATTGATAGACAGGGAAGAACTTTAACTCTCTCCTTAATTCTCTGAAGTGACACAGTATGTTCATTAGTCTAGACATGAGAATTTTCCTTAAGCCACTCAAATAAGGACTTAGCATCTTGGGCTAGATTTTTATAGAAGTCTAAAATGTAGTTGAGACTCCCTAAAAATCTTTGCAATTGATTTTTATCTTTTATCTCATCTGAGAATTTACTTCCAAATTCAATTGCTCTATCTTTAGGTATAATAGTACCATTCTCAATATTATACCCTAAAAATCTTATCTTTGTTTGGCATAATTTAATCTTTTTTGCTAATACTACTAACCTTGCCCTCTGAACAACCTTAATGAAGGTTGTAAGATGCTTAAAATGTTGTTCTAATGTGCTAGAAAAAATAAGCACATCATCAATGTAGACAATAGAAAATCCTTAATAAGGGTTAAAAATATTATTCATTATCCTCTAAAATTCAAATGGTGCATTTTTAGACCAAAAGACATTACATTCCACTCATAATGCCCAAAAGAAACTGTTATATGTGTGAAAAAATTGGACATTATGCTAATAAGTGTAAAGTCAAACAGCAGATTCAAGCTTTATCTGTTGATGATGATCTTAAGAGGTCATTAATTAAAATTTGTATTCAAGAAATAGATTATGAAATGCAATTAATTAGATTGATTATACTTTAGAATCTGACTTGTCTGATTCATCTTCTTCGAAATCAAGTTGGGATGGTAACTGTGACTATTATAATTCGTTGTGTGCCATGAATGGCTTGTGTGTTTTAACAAAATAAAAAGACATGATTCTTAATCTTATTGATCAGATTAAGGATGAAGATGAGAAAAAGAAGCAAATAGAGAAGTATTTAAAAATATAAAGTGAAAAGTCTAAAGAGACTATTTCACAGACTTCTATAGAAAAGAAGCTAGCTAATGAGCTAGAAAAACCCTCTAATTTAAAGGTAATAATGGATAGGGTAAAAAGTTTGAAAGCAAAAAGAGAATCTACCATTGGCAAGCTTAAAGTTGAAATTAATTTTGTTAAGACAGAATAAAGAAACTTAAAAGAAAGGGTCTCTTTTTAGAATTAATTAATAAAGAAGAAGAAGATGACGATAAATTTCCTTATGAGGAAATGAATACTGCATTAATAGCTCCCACTAATTTTGAGTCGGGACAAAGTAGTAAAGTAAATTTAGGGGTAAATAGTAAAGAAAATCAGTTAACTAAGGAAGAAACTAAAAATCTTCAGTTTATTGACTTAGTTAATAAAGTTACTACCCATAAATGGAACACTTATATTACAATGGTTGTCAATAAAGAATATATTTTCAAAACTATAGCTCTAATTGATTCTGGTGCAGATTTAAACTACATCAATGAAGGGCTTGTTCAATCAAGCTATTTTTCCAAAACAATGGAAAAATTATATACTGTATATGGTTCTACTGTGAGAGTAAAATACAAACTGTCTAAAGCTGCTATCTGTAACGATGGAATTTGTTTTGAAATTCCCTTTATTATGGTCAGGGGATTATCTCACCCAGTTATCCTTGGAAATCCTTTTTTACATATGCTTTATTCGATAAGATAAATGGAAGAGAAATTACTTTCTCTTTCACTACCCGACCAAGGGAAAAGAAGACTAATATTATCTTTAGATCAATTAACGACGACAATTTTTTTTACTTTCTTAGCTCAGGAAGTGACACAAAAGAAGGTGGAAAATCAGTTGTCTATGCCTCATAATAAATAGAAAATTGATAGATTGCACAATCATATGTTAAAAAGAGATTTGTGCAGATATTCCAAATGCTTTTTGGAATGGGAAAAGGCATATAATTGAGTTGCCTTATGAGCCGGACTTTAATGAAAAGTAGATTCCCACTAAAGCTCATCCAATTGCTATGGGGACAAGGCATTTTGAAATTTATAAAAAAGAGATAGCTGAAATTTATAGTTGTCTGTGTTTAAAATTTTGAATCTAACTTATTGAATCAGAAATTCCTTATTAGGATAGATTGCAAATCTTCCAAAGAAATACTATTAAAAGATGTAAAAAATATTGCATCTAAACAGATCTTTGCTAGATGGTAGGCCATCTTATCTGCATTTAATTTTGATATTGAATTCATTAATGTTGTTAATAATTCTTTGCCTAACTTTCTAACGAGATAATTTTTGACAGAAAATCATGAGTCATAAAGGTAAAGGAATTCAGTCATCATCAACCATTCCTGCTAAGAGGACTTATGAGTCCTCAATGGAAGAGTCCTTATCTTAGGACAAATATCGAAGCAATGCTTATGAGGTTAGTATTGTAGTTGCAATAGAAAAAAAATTTATCCTTATGTTCCTCTTACTTGGGATTAAGTTATTAGTGTTGATGCGGAGCATATGGATCATCTGCCTAATGTGGTAGCTGACATCTATACTCGGAGTTTTACTTTAACTCTTAATGACTATTATTTTTACCAGCAGATCCTTGGTGAAAATGGTTTAGTAATTTTCTCTGCTACAGAATGCTCAACTGAACTTGCTTACAGTAAATTTATTATTAAGAAAATAATTACTGAACAAGAATGGGGAAAAATAGTTTATTCCACTAGAGATCTTAAAGCATGGAGGGTCTTATTACAAATCTTATAATTATATTGATTATAGATAAGCTTGGCATAAATCCCTTCTATACAATAACATATCACAAAAGTTTAGTTTGTGGATTCAGATCCAACTAGACAAAGTAAAAGGAATGAACCATATTCCATACTGGTTTTGGATATGGTTTTTGAATTAGGGTCTTTATCCAATTATCATGCCAGACAAGGTTCACACTGTCTATGAACAATTTATTGCAGAAAATAATTTACATATTAAATCTCAATTAATGTTTGAATTTATCATGAGATTATAAAAGATTTGGAATAATTAATAATTTTATTTCTTGGTTAGTAAGACGAATAATGGTTAAATAGTGGGACAAATTTGATTTCTTTGGACCATCATCAATCTATTCACTTTAAGGAATAATAATTATATCTTCAGATAAAATTAAAAAGAAGTTAAAATTTTGCTTGAAGGATTTGCCAATTTAACCTAGCACTTTGATTATCTAACAAAAACTGCTCCAAAAGATATTATTAAAGCTCATATGCCTTAAGCATTGGGAGAAGACACTACTGCATCCTCTTTTGAAGCTCCATAAAAGAAGACGAGAGAAAGACATGACAGATGTAAAGATAGAAAATCTTATTTAGACGAAGACTCAGTGGATTACATGTCTGCAGACATTTTTTAAGATTCTCAAAACTCTTTATCTTTAATGATTGCCAGCTATATCACATGACTTATTTTTAGCCATCTAAAAGTGTCGGTAGAAAATGACAAAATGTCGGCAAGCCTTATTTTCGGTCTTAATTATTGCTCTGCGGACCTAAGCTTATTTGTCAGCCACTATTTTGTAATTATTGTTTTCTTTATTTTAGTGTGTTATGATGCAAGCACTGATGTATGTTTCAATAATTGTACTCTCTCATCTGTCTATAAATGAAGCGAGTGAGTCAGTAGCAAATCATCGAAAAATTTAAGAGTGTTTCTTTTGAATGGTTTTTCAGTGTATTTTGATATCAACATTTTGAGTTTTCAATAAAATATTTCTTAAATTATCTAAAGATTGTTATTCTTTCTCTCTTTAACTTTCTCTAAGCTAAGGCATATTAAGTTGGAAATCCGACTGTAACAGTTACTGGCTATGAATAAGATTAGACCTTGTAGTGTCTGGTATAACAACGCACTATACCTAGCTTTTATATCAAAATTTTCATATCTTGTTTCTCTTTCTGTTCCAAGACCTAGTCTCATTTTGTATCAAAGCCTTTTCATTTCCTAGTAAAGATATTGTTACTCTGTTTCAAAATTTTAAATTGTTTATCTGTTTGAATTAAAGTGAAACCCTAAGTTGCGTTTTCGTTTTGTCCGTGAATTGAATTGTAAGGACTGTTGGAGTAAATCATTGACAGTGATCTTTAAGGAAAATGGATAAATTATTTACTAGTTTGAACAAAGAAGCTTCATCCTCTTCCAATATTTCTGGAAACTCTGGATCTAAAAAGAACAAAGAAATTCTATTATTGATGGAAAATGTTGAACAGAGCTTAAACAAGTGGAAACTCCCTCACATTTTTTTTTTTGCTATTTATAAATCAAATACTAAATTTTTGTTTAAGTCTGATTATATTATAAAGACTGTTGAGCAGGCTATTCCTATTCATGAAAGATTTAGTTCTTTCAGTCTTCTGTCTGAATAACTACTTCAGAAACATCAAGAAAAAATTAAATTTCTTCATGTAGAAATAATTCAAGTTGCCCTCAAGCCAGCTACCAAAATGGGCTTGAATATATATACAGTTTTATGTGTTCGAGACAAGACACAATAAGTTCCATGATTTTTTATTAGGTGTTGTGGAATCTTCTTTGTGAGACAGACCAATATTTTTTTTTTGCTTTCCAAATTTTACACTCTCTGTCAGATTCGCACTTATTGAGTGCAGTCAGTCTTGATATTTAGACTGAAGGCTATGATATATTATCTGGATCTTAAAATATTATCCTTATTTATAGGATATATCATAAAGTTATGAATTTTGTTATTCCTAATTTAAAGGAATCTTCTGTTAAATATTTGAATCCAAAAGAAACTACTACCTTATTTTTGACTAATCTATCAAAATGTAATTTAATAGTTCCTAAGACTATTTCTTGGGATCAGGTGAATATGCTTGAAAGTTGGCTATTAGAACAAGCAATCCTGATGAAAAAGGAAGAATCACAAGATGTTCAAGAGATAGTTGAAAAAGATGGCAATGTTGAAATAATATTTTCAAAAAGTAAATCAGCCAGGTTGCCATTAAGGAGATCATTTTACTTTTCTCCTAGAACTAGATCAATCATTTTAGAACCAAAAGCATCAGTAACTTCAGTTCCTATTCCTACAACTAATTTAGTTTTGGAAATAAATAGGATTGAAGAAAATATAGGCCAGCCAGTTTAAGAAGTAATCAGGCCAAAAAGTCCAACTCCATCATATATGTGTTATGATCAAGCAAGTATCATGCAAGATCGGTTAAATCTTGCAAAATTAATAGTTGAAGAATCTCCTTTCAAAAAAAAAAAAGATTTAGATAAAATTCTCTCCACAAGAACAAAGTACTTTTAATAAGAAATTTCTCTTATATCAAATAAAAGGTGGACAAAAATTTTTTGAAGAATTTGTGAAACATTATCTTTCCTTAATAGGAAAAAAGGTTTCTAATTTTCAGGACAAACAGTTTCTTTCTTTTAGAAACTGCATATCAAAATTATACTACTACTATTGGGAAACTTATCAAAAGCATTCATCCACCTATTGCTGATTTATCTCATAAATCAGATGATCAGCGAGTAGTAGTTTATTCTCCTTTTAAGAAGGTAGAAGAAAATATTGAGGGAGTTATTTATCAAATAATTTTACCAATTTGACTTTACAGTCTATTGGTAAACAACTTGAAAGAGTAGAAACTCAGCTTTCTAATATTAAATCTCAGATGATAAGTTCTCATAAGAAAGATATAGCATCTACTTATTCCCTCTCGATAAAGAAAGTTTTATTTAAACCCATGAATTCTGAAAAATTGAATTTAAAAATGGGTAAGCATGATGAAGATATGGTGAAAGAGTTAGTAAATAGATTGTCCTCATTATGACTTCAGGAAGAAAAGAGAAAAATAAGTATAGCTCCTTTAGCTAAGAAGAAGGAAGAGTTTGATGTTGAGTCTAATTTTGAGATTCGATATGAAGAGTCTAATTGTGAGACTCAATCAAAATCTTCTGAGTTGTTCATTAACAATTTATAAGAAATGTTTAATTCATGTAATCCTGGAGAATCTAGTCTTTCACCTCCCCCATAGGGAAATCAAGGAAATCATGCTAGTCAGGTAAATAGGATTTCTTATCCTAAACCTTATTCATATGTGTCAATGAAGCCTTATTATCCTAGGCTTTCACCTATAAATTTCCAATATGAAGATACTTCATTCAATTATGTATCTTATGATGGTATATCGATTGTTGAATGAAATATTGATGGTTTGTCAGAATACCATATTAAAAATGTCATACATTATATGACTGTGTATACCAATGCTTTAAGAGCTAAGGCTAATTCTGATGAGAATGTTGCAAGAGCCATCATTGTTGGTTTTACTAGCCAACTTAAAGGATGGTGAGATTTTTATCTCACAAGACAAGGTCAGTTACAGATTTTAGCTGCAATAAATACATAAATAACTGCAGAAAAATTAGCAAAGGCAAGTTCCAGACATGGTAATACCTTATTATATCCTATAGGTATTTATTTTATTGGTTTTACATCCATGTATCTGGATAAAACTCACGAGCGGTTGATGAATCTAAAGTGTCCAGATTTATCTCATTTCAAGTGGTACAATGATGTCTTTTTCTCAAAAGTATTTACCAGAGAATATAACTAAAGTAATTTTTAGAAAGAAAAGTTTATTTTTGGTTTATCACCTTTATTTTCTAATAGGATGAGAAATCATATTGTTTATCTTTCATAAAAATATTAATTTTAGTATATTTTCTATAAAAATATAAAAAATGAATGAAAAATAAAAACTGAAATAAGTTCGTCGAGCTCGTTAAACTTATTTAAATCAAGTTCGAGTTCAAGCTCGAGATATATGGACTGACTCAATATAAGAACTTGGGCTCAGTTCGAGTTCAAATTCAACTATTTTACAACGAGCCGAGCTTGAGCTTTCCAAAGCTTAGCTCAATTACAACCCTATCAAAATATCAAAATTTATAAATTATTTATCAAAATATCATATTTTCATTAGTTTACAATGAATTTATTATGAGTTTACTATGAGTTTATGAATTTTACATAGTTTATAATGAGTTTATTATGGATTTATTATGAGTTTATAATAAAATGACTAAAATACCCTAGAAAAAAAAAGTAAACATTTTTTAAAAACATGGTGGGCGTGTCATTTCCCCTTATTTGAATCGAAGTATTGGGGGATTCATGTCCTACCTTCTGTTCATCTTTCTATTTGTAAGGATGTTCTTTGAAGTTTAATGGCTTTACAATTATTCTAAAAAAAAATAGATACATTGAAGCAACAACAAGCATATTTGCCTTTCTGATAAAAAAAAAAAAAAAAACAAGCTTATTTGCCTCATTAACCCAAAATGTAGCTGGTTTGTTTGTTTGTTTGTTGCTGAGATAGCTGGTCTATTTGTTTGCCAAGAAAACAGAAGAAAAATGAATGGTAAATTTCTCGTGAATTTTCTTTTCATTTTCCACTGTTTTCTCGACACACAAATGGAGTATCAATACTCACATATTACAAGAACTACAATCCAGCTCTGCCCATATCGTAATCAATCATTATTTTCTCTCTCTCTCACCCCCTCTCTCTCATTAGTTTATCAAGTAATTCATTTTTCTCAATTGAGCAAGAAGAAAGTGCCAATGTATAGTGTTATTTTTTTTAGGTTTTTGTGGGTATTTATTGATTTTGTGGGTTTCGTTTTATGGTTATTCTTTTTCTCTTCTATTTTGCAGTTCTTTTACTTTGCTTGTTTGTGCCAGTTTCTTAATGTTCTGCTTCAATTTGGCTTTCTTTGTTACCTAAAGTTATGAATTCTTTTTGTTCCTTGAATTTTAGATTAAGGTTAATTTTTCATCAATTTGTTTTTCCAATCTACGTATAATTCTTCTTTCCTCTTAACAAAGGCAGTTTTTGTGCTAAAATAGGTGGGAATTTCTAGTGTTACAATTTTAAATTACATATCCATACACAGATGCTTATTGGGATCTACAATTTCTTAATGAGTGCTAGAGCATCCACGTTTGAAATAAAGTAAATTTACCGTGTTTTCATATTCTCAAATCTGAATTCTTAAATTTGTTGGCTTATTTACAGTCTTTGATTTTAAGTGGTGTTAGTGTAAATATAGATGCACCATTTCAAACCATTTTAAATGAACAAAACAAATAAAATAATAAATAAATAAAATAGAACCTAAAACGTTCTTTTCACCCTACACTTCACTAGCAGCCTCTCTTAAGAAAAACAAACAAAACTGCAAATTATTTTCTAACTCAAACATTGATCCAATCATAGCCGCCTCTCACCAACAACTCTTCAAGCCCTGCCACCTCTCATCGCCGCCTCTCACATGTATGTTTTTGCAAATCATAAAAAAGAAGTCTAGAGGATCTTCTTATAATTCTTGACCTGCACTTCTAAAAGAAGCAGGCTTTTGCATATTAGGAATAGTATATATCATTTTTTTAATGAAATTTTGAGTGTTTGTGGCATTGGAGCGGCCTAGCATTCTTTGGAGTTACGATATTTGCTTGGGCAGTTCTTGGATCAAATTTTCTGACCGTTAACACAATCCTCAAACCTTATTTTTAAGATTTGTGTTGTTTCTTTGCATATATCTTCAACCAATTTTGATGGATTGTGTTTGTGCTCATGAATTTGAAACTGAGAGCATCAAAATTGCTGCAAATATCAAGTAATGGCTTGGAATTTTCACGGTGGAGTCTTTAAATCAAGCTTAAGATTTATATTTTAGAATTTAATGAGATTTGGTATGATCTTGTTGAAAGTTATTTATAGGTATGGACAAGTTTTATTATATATATACAAATTGTTTTATTATTATTATTATTATTATTATTATTATTATTATTCCATGTTAAATTAACTAGCTGAATGAGTCTTTTCTTTTAAGTGTGGAAGGAATGAAAACTTTCTAGTCTTGTCTGAAGTTCTTCAGTATATTATAAAATTTTAAGGAGAGTACAAGATATGAATTGATCACTAAACTATAAGCTCAATGGTATAGTGAAATTTATTTTACTAAAACCTAACTTGATAATAAGAAATGGAAGTTCCAAAAGATTGGTGATAGATGATAATTCCAAGCTAGGATTAAGGTTCAATCAGTTCCAGGATAGAATTAATTACCATAGGAAGACAAGAATGATTAGTTATTTGCTTTAATGGATACGTCAACACCACCATCTAAAATAGACAAAGAAACGTAAATTTCCTACTTCCTTAGACATTTGTGGGTCTTATCTAAACAAATGGAATTCGGGTTTTGGTTGAAAGACTTTTATCACTTGTACATTGCAAAAATAACTAAAAATGTTCCAACATTTTTTGGGACAAAAAAGGTAGGTTGTCAACGTTCGGAACCATGAGGATGAAAAAAAAATCAGTCAATCAATTTTGGATTATAAAAATTATAAACGTTTACCGAACCATAAATGAACGGTAATCATTTAAAATGCAAGATTATCTATTGTTTTTAGTAGTGCTCAGAACATGTTATTTTTATATTAATAAATTCTTTTATTGGTTTCATATGTAGAATTTTGAAATTATCTGTTCTTTTTAAAACACCGACTTCCTAGTTTTGACTTTCATTACTGTTAAAATTGTTGCGAAGCATAGACAAGGCAAACATGTAAAGAACAAATCTTATTGATGTGGGAATAAGATTATATAAATTCAGTTATGGCAAAGTTAAAGATTGTGAATCAAGAAAGTCAACCAAATAGTATAGAGACAGGAAATAATAAATCTAAGAATCTGAACGGTGAAACCCATGGTAAAGAGGTTGAACAAGGGGGGTTCAATCTTGACATAACAAGGAATGAAATATTTTAATATTAATTAATTAATTTTTGGTTTATACCAGTGATGGTAATTGATAATTTTCTTTCAAATTATTTGCATTAGAGTTACCCTTCGTCAATGATTGGTTTGTCGGAAGATGTCAAAGTTGTGGAAACACTTACATCGAGATAAATGAAAATAGTCATGGATATGGGTCTAGGTGGTCTACTGCATTTGAGTGTATAATAGTGTAGAATATCGATTGCATTGGAACTAATGTGTCGCTTTGACCTCAGTTGTAATTCTTTAGTTATTAATAGGGCAAAACTTGCGTTGAGTGAGGGATATGCAGTGAGAATTCGTAGGTTAGCGCATGATGGGATAGATATCATGCAGATCAAGTTCAATCAAACAGAAGCATGGGTTGAAACACAAGATTGGCAAGAAAGGTCTTGTTAAAAAGCTACTGGCAATGGAGGAAGGAGTTAATTGCCATGCTCGATTTCTCTTCTTGGCTTCGCATTGCATTTTAAGGCCTACATCATCATTTTATGTGGGCCCTGACGTTTTGCGAGCAATGTCATTTGAAAATAATTTAAGCCGTATAAATTGGGCAAAGTGTGTGCTTGACGACTTACTAGTTGGAATTGAGAAGGTCGCAAAACTTGTTCCGCTACACAGCAATGAAATTGTTCCTCAAGTTCATCTAAATGGTTACACATTGTTGCTCGAGGTATAAAGCACTATGTTATTAACTCATTGTATCGAAATTAATACATATATTTGAAACTATTTAAAGTACTTGACCTATTGAGTGCAACTCTTTTACGTTGAACAAGTTAAAGCCAGGCGCACATTTCCTCCGCATTGTGAGCATATATTGCCTCGACTCAAATCATGGACAGGCACGGAGATAAAAGGTATTTTTGAATGGGTGAAGAACAAAGACGGATTTGATTCCGAAGAGGTGCGTGAATTTTATGCATTGTTTTATTTACATATCAATTTTATACATTGTTTTATTTACATATCACAGTGGTTATGCTCATTAATTATAATTTGTTTACTGATTCGTTGATGGTCTTCACGCACCTCTTCTGAATCAAACTCGCCTTTATTCTTCACCCATTCAAAAATACGTTTTACCTTCGTGCCTATCCACGATTTGAGTCGAGGAACCTTCACTTGTTCGACGTAAAAGAGCTGCACACAATAGATCAAGTACTTTAAATAATTTCCAATATATGTATTAATATCGACACAATGAGTTAATAACATAGTACCTTATACCTCGAGCAACAATGTACGACCATTTAGGTGAACTTGAGGAACAATTTCACTACTGTGTAGCGAAACAAGTTTTATGACCTTCTCAATTCCAGCTAGTAAGCTGTCAAGCATATACTATACCCAATTTATGCGGCTTAAATTATTTTCAAATGACATGGCTCGCAAAACGTCACAGCCCAAATAAAATGATGATGTAGGCCTTAAAACACAATGTGAAGCCAAGAGGAGAAATCGAGAATGCCAATTAACTCCTTCCTCCATTGTCAGCAGTTTTTTAACAAGATCTTTCATGCCAATCTTGTTATGCTTTAACCCATACTTTTTACATGTTTCTGTTTGATTGAACTTGATCTGCTTGATATCTACCCCACCACGCGCAAACCCATGAACTCTTGCTACATGTCTCTCACTCAACGCCACTTTTGCCTCATTAACAACTAAAGAATTACAACTGAGGTCAAAGAGACGCATTAGTTCCAATGTAATCGATGTTCTACAATGTTATATACTCAAATGCAGTAGACCATCTAGACCCATATTCATAACTATTTTTCTTTGCCTTGCTGTAAGCGTTTCTACAACTTTGGCGAATTCCAACAAACTAATCCTTGACGAAGTGTAACTCTAACGCAAATAATTTAAAAGAAAACTATCAATTACCACCACTAGTACAACCAAAAAAATGATAAATTCAATTAATTAATATTAAAATATATCATACCTTGCTATGTCAAGAATGAACTCCTCCTTGTTCAACCTTTTTACCATAGGTTTCACCACCCACATTCCTAGATTTATTATCTCCTGTCTCAGTACTATTTGGTTGAGCTTCTTGATCGTCAATCTTTCATAACTGAATTTATGTAATCTTATTCACATGTCAATAAGATTTGTTCTTTACATGTTCGCCTTCCCTATGCTTTGCAACAATTTTAACAGTAATGAGAGTCAAAACTAGAAAATCATTTTTTAAAACCTACAAATTAATTAAGAATTGTTACACTTAAGGCAAACCTCTCAAAAACAATCCATCCTAATCATGGCATCTGAACATAAAAAAAGGCAGTCCGGTACACAAACGCTCTAGCAATGTGCGGGGTCTGAAGAAGAGTCGGACCCATTGGGTCTTTGTACGCAGCATTCCTTTGCAATTGCAAGAGGCCGTATAAATAAAAAATGAAAAAAAACAGAGACAACCTTTGTAAAAAAAAGAACACAAAAATAAAAAATCCCAATTCAAAACTCATCATAACACAACACATTTAAAAAAAAAAAAAGAAGAAAAGAAAAAGAAAAGGGTCTTCTTATAAACTAGAGACACTAACAAAAAAAACTATAATATTGTTGTTCAAGTTATTGATCATACACGCAATTAACAACTGTTTTAATTATTAAAAACCTTAATATTTACAGACTAAGTTTGCATTCAATCATTTAGTTTATATGCATATATACAAAGTACATACCATCAAAATCTGAATATATTATAAGAATCTCATACTATAAAAATAGCACTATATAAAAATATTATATTATGAAGAATATACAAATAGGACATAAAAATAGCACTATATAAAACAACGCAACTGATCAAGAATAAAACGGCAGCGTACAATCCCTGAAGAGAAGATATATCTGTAGTTTGTAACATCTTGAAACTGTATCCTAAACCTCATGGATAGCAAATTGAGGTATATATTCCTTCTCAAGTCAACCATGTGTTAATTTATACTTAATTATATATATTATGCCCAGTAGGTAGCTAGCAGTACTGCTAATTAATAATTAGTTGAGGGCAGTTTCATGTCAGTCTTCTGAGCCATCTCATTACTAAATTTTTCTAACAGTAAATTATTAATGTCTTTGAGATGAATATTGTAATCCAAATAGCTGAAAACATACCCATTATATATATATATATATAATGACTAAAAAGTATTGATTCCATTGGTAGCTCTAATCCCTTTCTTTCTTTCTTTCTTTCTTTCTTCCAGGTTAGTTAATTTATAACAAAGTTAATTTTATGTATATGTTATGATATTTGATGAACTCATCATTGTTTATTTGTTGAACTCTTTTTTTTTCAGGGATAGCTACCCTCTGTTTCTCTCTGCCTTGTTCTTTCGTCCAATATTCCTCACCAATAATAATCACCACCACCACTTTATTTTCAATCCCATATACAAACCCATTATTTGTGCAATAAATCAATCACGATTTCAACCAAAACCATAGTTTGATTACAAAAATAGTACAACACAATCTTTAAAAGAATGAAACACCCAGTAAAGGCTGCAGTAAATTACAGTTTTCTTGACCAAGAGTATTTTCACTTACGAGAGTTTTCAAGAACATGCAGCGTTTTTAGTAAACCTTACATGCATCCAAGACTTTAATTTCTATAGAGAACTAATGCATTAACTAATGAGCTACATTTTCCACAGATTTTAATTTCAAAGAACTCATGCATCCTAGAGTGAGTTTCAAAGAAAACCAACTCAAATTCCGTCATTTCAGAATTTTGTTTATTCCAAATTCAGTGAGCTAAAAAAGGTTTATGCAAAATGATGATGGTTGAATACTGAAAACGTTGCATGTTTCTAGAAAATCTAAGATAAGCTTACAGTTATGAATTAAAAGCCCAAAGTATGAAAAATCATGCCTAGAAGAATTGAGAGCTGAAACTAAAATTTGGGAGTCAGTAAAAAAACAACCCGTTGACAATAAATTATCACGTGCCCATAAAAGAGCTGCTCGAATTCACTTACGAGAGTTACTTGAGCTAATTTATGAAGAAAAAACATAAATTATGAGTGGTTGTAATCTTCCACCTTCATAGTGGAAAGATCGCAAGTGCCAATCCATGAACAAATCAAAACGTAAAAACATAATCAACAGCAATTACAGAGTCCGATAGAAGTATTCATTTCCAATTTCTAACATAATCAACAGCAGACAAACTGAAAACATTGCAAAAAGAGGAAACAAAGAACCTTAAAATCAAAAACTAGTAACACACCGTAAATCAATCTATCAAAAATCCTTCCAATTTCTTCAATGGCTTCACCGATTGAGATGATGAGAGGCTCTGAATAATCTATCTTCAATGACTCTACCGATGGAAGGGAGAGAGAGGGAAAGAAAGGAGAAGAGAAGTAAAGTAAGAAAGAGGCTCTGAACGATATTTGGGAAAGAAAGGAGAGAGAGCTAATTGGAAAAGTTATTTGGTCAAGTTACCTGTTTCTTTTTTTTTTTTCTCCTATTTTTGTAGAGGCGACTCTTTTGCCTTTAGTGGGTGCGAAGATCCGTTTTTTTCCCCCGAAAATGATACATTCTATGCTTTTTAAAATTTTTATTTTTTTAAAAAAATATTTTATTTCCTTTATTATAAATTATATAAAATTTATAAATTCATAATAAACTTATTATAAAATCATGCAAACTAATAAAAATTTAATATTTTATTAAATATTTTATAAATTTTAATATTTTGATAAATAATTTATAAATATATTAATTTTAAAATTATTTTTAATTTTTCTTATATTTTTATCAAATATTTTTTTTAAATTTCAAATGATTTAATATAGTATATCCATATCTACATTAACATTACTTGAGGTCAAAGATTATAATTAAATCAATATATCTACGGATTCAAATTTGAAAATATGAAAATATGGTGGGCACTCTAGTGTACTCTTAAAAATTCCATATTGTAGTTCTTCAAATATCAGAAACCAAAATTGTAATCTATACGATACAGACTGTGAATTGGCTATACACTAAAAGCAATATTCAATATGCAAAATTCATAATCTCGGTTGTTAGATTTGTAACATAAAAATGGTGATAATTGTAAGAGTTCACCTCAAGTTTGTTCTGTTTATTAGGGTTTATCTATTCCCTGTTATTATTTGCTGCAATGAGCTTAAATATGGTTGATATTAAATTGTATATGGTGTAGGGTCTCGGTTTTTTTTTTTTTTTTTGTCTCTATTATTGTATCTATGACATTATATTTCTTAAAATACAAAGGAAACACAAAATACTATAAATAATTAGCTACAAGATATATAAATGATTATAGCTACATATGGTGCTGAAGTTTTAGTTGATGAAATTAAAGAATCTGATCTTAATACTAGTGATGAAGATCTACTATTGTAATGCCATAATAATTTATCATGGAGGATGTTAATTTTATTTTTTTCAATTGGATTTTGTTAATAACATTGAGTTTTGACTCTTCTAATTTATTTCACAATGAAATCTTTATTATGAATAATTTATTTGGTATATGCATTATATTTATGCTAAATAGTTAAGCAATATGATTGTTTTAACTAATATTCAAGATTTTACCATATTATTACTTTTTGCATATTGAAATTTTAATTAACTACAAATTATTTTGCCACATTTGAAAATTTTTTATAGCTCTAAATTATCTACAAAACATAAAAAAGTAATTATAGTTACATATGTTATATTTTATAAGAAATAAGTTATTATAAATTTTAATTTATCTCACATCTTTCATTTGTGTAGCAATATATTATTGTCAGCCATTAATTCACTTACGTGGCTATAATTAAAATTTTATAATTATTATTGTTATAAACTTTAAATTTTTGTAACTAATTAGATTAATTAGCTCCAATATTTCTGTGTAATTAAAGTATATGAGCTATAAGATACATCAAATTAGTTTTAGCGATACAGATGTGCAAATTTTTTGAATCCGACCAAACTTGACCGAATCAAATTCATTTTAATCAGGTTTGGTCGGTTGATATTGTATACATGGGTGAAATCATGTTTATATGTTTAAAAAATTTCTGGTTAGGTTAGGTGGTTGGATTGGAATTTATTTTTCCACTTGAACTCGAACTCGGTTGACAAATATATATGTTATACATGTATATTTATAATATATATTATGTAACCCAATCCGACCCGAACGAACTTGACCAAATCCGAAAATATATACTATATTATATATATTGAATATATTTATAGTATATATTATACATATTGTACAAACCAATTTAACTTGATCAAACCTTATCGAACCTTAAAATATATGACTAGGTCGAAAATATATATAATTTCAAATGAAATTGGATTGAACTTTTTAGTATTTAATCATATTTGGTTGGGTTAAGATATACCCTAAACCCAACCGATGCCCGCCCCTTATAACAAATCAATTATTAAAAATTCTGATTTATTACACATCAATCATGTGATAGCAATAAATTATTATTAATTACAATTTTATTTATGTTGCTAGAATTGAAATTTTAAACTATTCTTTCTATAAATTTTAATTTTTTGTGACTAATTAGATTAAATAATTACATTATTTCATTATAGCTAAAATATTTAGTTAAATTTACGTTTATTGTAACAATTTTGAAATATCATAACAAGAATAATATATTTGCTATGAATAATTAATTTTATAACTAACCAATTTAACTAAGTTATATATAGCTACGGAAAATTAATTTTTGTAGCTAGTATAAACTTTAAGCCACAATTTTATCTATTATGACTAAAAATCCGTAACTAGATATGAAATTTGTTCTAGTGATACTTGATAACCTTAAACCAAAAATTTGAGGACAAATTTTATTAAAGGAGGGAGGATGTAACAACCCGCACCTTGAATAGTTAAAATCATAGGATGACTATGGGACAAAAAATAATAAAATAAAATATATGGTAATAATAACAAATCAGAAGAATTATAAAAATGATAAAAACCTTGAATGGAGATAAAATACAGTTTGAAATAGGAATAAAGAAAATATAATTCCTACATATATGAATATGTACACAAATGGATATAAAGCGCACAGGTTAGCATTTATCAATCATATAAAATGCATCCAACATCATGCATGTGAATCATATTTGCATTATGCATAAATCCTAAAGTACATGTAGTTATGTGCTTTAGGACATATAGACTTAGAAAGGCTTATCCATTACTTCAAGATTAAAAATCTTCTAGTAGATTGATTCATGCTAAACCTCTTTAGCATCTTATCTATATGCGTAAACTATGAAAAATCTAGCAACCTCTTAGATCTATCTCTATTGATTTTGATTCCCAAAATATAGGTTACTTTTCCAATGTCTTTCATAAAGAAATTCATAGATGTCATATCTTTAGGAATTGAAGAGTAAAGACACCATTCTCTATGAGTAGTATGTTATCTACATATAGCACTAAGAAAATGACAATAGTCCCACTAACCTTCTTGTATACACAGGGTTTATCCATATTTTAATGAGAAAATCATGTTTTGTATCTTACATCTTCTTTCTCTGAAGCTCATTCCTTCTTTCCATACACCCATTTGCACCCAATTGTCTTCTTCCCCTTTGAATGTTTTGTTAACTCGCAAGTTTATTTCTTGTACAATGACTCTGTTTCTTCTATCTTAGCTTCTAACTATCTTCTTTTTTGGAATTGACACCATTCCTAAAAAGAACTTGATTTTGATTCACTTGTTAGTAAAACAAATGAAGTAGAATCATTGTTTTCATGATACTTATCTAGAGGTCTAATTGAGCCTTAAATCATTTATTAATTGTAATTTGTTATTTTTGTGTATGGAAAAATAATTAGGGGAGTGAATAGAGTGTTATATATAATATTCATACAACCTTATATATTATATTCGAAAACTTAGTAGAACAAATTTTTGTGACATGATGTCTAAAAAATGTTCTTTTAATTCTTTTACATCATATCTGAAACAAAAAAAAATATACAAAACTAATTTTTTTTTTATCTTTTTATTTAATATGAAATTTATTTTTAAAATTTGATTTTTTAGTTTTGTATTTAAATTTATAATTTCATGAAACTTGTTGTATACTAGCTTTTTTTAATCAAATATTGTATATTAGGTGGATTCTATAAAATTTGATAAAATTTAATTTGCTTCAAAGTAATGTAATTATGATAAAAAAAAATTTAAAAATCTATAATACCAAACAAGTGCAATAGAATAAAAGATGAATATTTATAATAAAAGTTTTTGAATAATTAGAAAAATGTTTTAATTTTTAAATATTTGTAATTTAACATCAAGAATATATTTTTTAAATTTTAAAAATAACCAATGTTTAACTGTTGTCGGTTGTCCACAAGAAATAATAATTTTATGATAACAATTTTTAAAAATTAACTAATTAAGCAACAAAATTTGTTTATTTTTAATTAAAAAAGAAACTCAACGGCTATGAAATATGACTTAAAAAGTGGATGGGAACATATGAATTGCAATGATCAAATTAGAAACACTAAAGCAATAACAAGTGTCTTTGCCTCATTAACCCAAAATGTAGCTGGTCTGTTTGTTTTCCAAGAAAACTGAAGAAAAATGAAAGGTAAATTTCTTGTGAACTTTCTTTTCATTTTTCACTATTTTCTTGACGCACAAATGGAGCATTAATGCTCACAAGAACCGCAATCCAGCTCTGCCCATGCCGTAATCCATCATTGTTCTCTCTCTCTCTCTCTCATTAGTTTATCAAGTAATTCATTTTTCTAAATCAAGCAAGGACAAAGTGACAAATTATAGTGTTATTTTTTATGGGTGTTTTTTGGGTATTTGTTGATTTTGTGGGTTTCATTGTATGGTTATGCATTTTCTCTTTGTTTTGCAGTTCTTTTACTTTGGTTGTTTACACCTGCTCCTTAATGATCATGTTCAATTTGACTTTATTTGTTGCCTAAAGTTACGAATTTGTTTTGTGTCCTTTAGATTAAGATTAATTTTACATCAATTTGTTTTTCCTTTTTATGTCCTCTAAACAAAGGTGTTTTTGTGTTAAAATATATGGGAAAGAAAGGTTATTCATTGTGAGGTATTGACTACTCAACATAGGTTAGTGGTATTGGATGTCAAGATTAAGAGTTGGACTAGTAGGCCTAGGAGAAATAAAATTTCTAAGATTAGGTAGTGGACTTTAAAAGGTGTAAAATAGTTGTTGTTTAAGGATGAGTTGGTTAAAGCCGGAGGTTGGGACGTGGATAAGAATATGTCAGCAAATGATTTATGAGTGGGTATGTCTATAATAATTATAAGAGTAGCTAGAAAGGTACTTGAAAAGTCTAAAGGAAGTGGACATCCCTCAAAGGAGTCTTGGTGGTAGAGTGAGGAAGTGTAAAAAGCAGTAAAAATTAAAAAAAAAATGGTATAAGAGTTTGCCAAAGTATAGTGACAATGAGGCTTTTGAGCATTACAAACAAGCAAAAAAGGATGTTAAAAGGCAGTTAGGCAAGCAAGAGCATAATATATGGAGAGTTTGTATGAAAAACTTAGAATAAAGGAAGGAGAAAAGGCTATTTATAAATTGGCTAAAATAAGGAAAATAAAATATTAAGATTCGAACCAAGTTAAGTGCATCAAGGGTGAAAAGAATAGAGTCTTGGTTCAAGAATAAGATATCAAGGAAAGATGAAGAAGTTATTTTGAGGAGCTTCTTAATGGTAACCCTAATAAAATCATTAAGGGTCTAGATGATATAGCCGAGAAAAATGTAAAGTATACTAGACGAATTAGGTTCTCCGACGTAATATAAGCTTTGAAGAGAATGAAAATCGATAAAGCATGTGGACCAGATGGAATACCCATTGGGGTATGGAAAATTTTGAGAAATACAGGAGCTGTGTGGTTGACGACTTTATTTAATAAGATCCCAAGTACAAAGAAAATGTCTAATGAATGGAGACAAATCAGTCTGATACCTATTTTTAAGAATAAATGAGATATTCAAAATTGCTCAAATTACAGAGGTATTAAGCATATGAGCCACACCATGAAATTATGGGAGAGAGTTGTGGAATACCATTTAGGTTTGGATACTTATATCTTCCCAAACTAGTTTGGTTTTATGCCTGGTCGATCCACTATAAAAGCTATCTTTCTTATTAGAGATGTGATGGAAAAGTATAAAGAGATAAAGAAGGATTTACATATGGTTTTCATTGACTTGGAGAAGGCATGCGATAGAGTTTCTAGAGAAGTTTTACGGTGGATCCTAGAGCGTAGGGGGATTTCTATAAGATATATCTAAGTCAGAATTTCTATAAGATATATCTAAGTCTTGAAGGATATGTATGATGAAGCTATCACTGGTGTCCACACTATTGGAGGGAATACTAAGAATTTTCCTATTTCTATTGTGTTACATCAAAGTTCAGCTTTGAAATCTTATCTATTTGATTTGGTCATATATGAGCTAACAAGGCATATATAAGATGATATTCCTTGGTGTATAATATTGTAGATGATATTGTGTTGATAGATGAGACCCGAGCAGGTATAAGTCAAAATATTGGAGTTATGGAGAATTACTTTGGAATCAAAGGGTTTTAAGCTTAGTAGAACTAAGACTGAGTATATATATTATAGATTTAATAACGCGAATAGAGAAGGAGGTGAAGTTATTTTAGATGGAGTAGCAGTACCTTATAGTACTCATTTTAAATACCTTGATTCTATTATTCAAGCGGATGGTGGTTTTGAAGAAGATGTAAGTTACATGATTAAAGCTAGTTAGATAAAGTGGAGGAGTGCCATAGGAGTGTTATGTGACAAAAAGATGCCAGTGAAATTGAAATGAAAATTCTACTGCACTGCCTTACGCCCTGAAATGATGTATAGTAGTGCATGTTGGGCTGTGAAAAGACAACACGTGAGTAAGATGCATGTTGTAAAAATGAGAATGATAAGATGGACGTGTGGACTCAATAGAATGGATAGAATCAGAAATGAGAGCATTAAAGAAAAAGTAGGGGTAGCCTATCGAGGATAAGATAAGAGAGCATAAATTAAGATAGTTTGACCATATAAAATGTAGACCTAGGGATACACCGGTTAAAAAAACTGAACTAGTTAAAGTAGAAATACCTAAGAGAGGCAGGGTAGACCTAAATTAATTTGGACAAAAGTGGTACAAAATGATCTTGCTGTTTAAATTTATCAGAATAGATAGCCATAAATCGAATTAAGCTGAAAAGAAGATTTTATATAGCATACCCCAATTAGCTTGAGATTAAGGCTTTATTGTTATTGTTATTGTTCTTGTGTTATAATTTCAAATTACATACTCATATGTAGATGCTTTCTGTGATCTACAACTTCTTTATGGTTCTACGAATTGATTTGTTGTCGAAAAATAAATATTTGTGTACTCCTGAAAATTCCATATTGTAATTCTGCGGTAGGCTTTAAGTATCAAAAACTAAAACTATAACCTATATGATACAAATTGTAACACACTAAAAGCAATAATTGCAAGAGTTCACCTCAAGCTTGATCTGTTGATTAGGCTTTGTCTATTCATTGTTATTATTAGCTGCAATGAGCTTAAATCTAGTCACTATTAGCTTGTACTCCCTCCGTCCCACAAAGATTGTCCACTTTCTTTTTTCTACAAATTTTAAGAAAATGTAATTAATGTATTGACAATTCATGTATTTCTCTTTTTTACCCTTGTTTATATATTTATTTTATCTTAAAAATATTTCAAACTATAATTAATTTCTTATTTAAAGTGTGAATTTATTAGAGGGTAAAATAGGAAAAAAGATATAAAATACATTCTATAAATAAAAGTGGATAATTATTTTGGGACATCCCAAAATTAAGTAGTATACAACCTTTGTGTGACGGAGGGAGTATATGATGTAGGGTGTCATTGTTTTTGTTTCTATTATTGTTATTATGATATTATATTTCATAAAATGCAAAGAAAACACAACATTCACACTGAGTTACAATTATAATGAATTGAATCCGTGACATGTTCATTACATGTCCAATTATTAGTAATTATGCTTTTAATGTTTGTTATATCTTTTGTCAAGGACGTTTAGGCGAATGACATCTTTTCTTGGTGAACGGAGCTAGATACAAGTATGATCCTAATGATATTTTTTTTATCACTCTAGAATGATTTATGTTGAATGGGGACCTAAGATAATATATGGATTACAAAATTTCTAAATGAAAAGAGCATTCGAAAATTGTACTTTGGAACCTCTTGTAGGTGCTTAAGCAAGAATCAAACCATTAGACCAAATGCCCATATGCAAATGTTGTTGTTTAAAGTATTCCCTAATATTCACTTCCTTGTGGTCTTGGTGCCAAACATTAGAAAGAACTAATTTTCTTTTGTTAGATCAAATGCAACTTCATGAATTTCATTTTTAATTTGGTTGATGTCAGCATCTATTGCTCATTTATTTTAAAATTGGTTGGCATGGGATGTTGTGATAAATATAATAAATATATCTTAATATTTTTCCTAGTTGACTTATATTTTGTTCCTCTATGAAAGACAATGCAAAATGAATTCATTTGCAGCTGATTTACATTTTAAATACTCTGGTATAATTTCTTATTAGAAAATTAATATATCTGAGCAATTAAAATCTAAAAAGCCATACAATAAAAAGAAACCTAAAGTAGTTTTTCTATTTGATTTAAGTTAGAAATTTGCTAAAAACCCATTTACATTGAGCTAAAGTTGTTTGGATGAACATTGATAATCAACACAATTCCTTTAATGTTTATATCTAATGTTTAGTTGAGTGGCATCTTTCCTTGGTAAATGGAATTAGACACAGGTATGATCCTAATAATTTTATTTATCTACCTAGAATGTTTGATGTTAAATGAGGACCTAATATAATATATTATGGATTAAAAAATTCCTAAATGAAAGGGGCATTCCAAGAGTTAAACTTTGGGACCTCTTGTTGCCTAAAATTTTAAATAACTATATGCAACTCTATGAATTGCATTTGTTATTTGGTTGTGGCAATTTTCCTACTTACTAATTTATCTTCCTTGATGTCAGCATGTATTTCTCATTTATTTTAAAATTGTTTGGCTTGGGATCTTGTCTTAAATATAAAGCTATCTTAATATTGTTCCTAGTTGACTGAGACATTTTTCCTTTGTCGAAAGACCAAAATGAATTCATTTGCACCTAATTTACTTTTAAATACTTCGATATAAGTTATTATTAGAAAATTAGTATATTTGAGTAATTAAAATATGAAATTCCATACAATAAAAATAAACAAAAATGTAATTTTTCTATTCTAAAGCTTATTTGCTAAAACCATTTACACTGAGCTAAAGTTGTTTGGGTGAACATTGTTAATCAACATAATTGCTTTTAACTTATATCTTTTGTCAGGCCCGGCTCTTGGGGGGAGCACCATGAGCGGTTGCTCAGGGCCCCCAAGGCAAGCCATCAAATGTGACTGTAATGTTATTCATAAATAGAATAAATTATAGAGTTACATAATAAATACCAATACAAGTACAAAATCCTAAATTATCTACAACATTAACCCATGAATTCAATATAACTAAAAAATTTGTATATATAAATGATCAATTATCATCTATGAAGGGACTTTGACAAATAAAATTTTTTTCAATATAATAGACTATAAAAAAATTTGATAGACCCGGTAAAAGCAAAATAAAAAGGGAGTGTATTTTTATTTTTCTTCAAAATTCTTCAAATAAAAATATGCCAAAAAAAGATGAAAGAATCTAATATTAAAATAAATATACATGAAATAATAAAGAAACATTCATATTAAAATAGCAGTAAATATTTAATAAACACAGAAGCAGCGGTAATAAATCAAGCTAAATATATATATATATATATATATATATCGCTCCGATATTATTTTTTAGGGGCCCATATTTTAATTTCTGCTTGGGGCCCCTAAAATATCCAAGACGGCCCTGTCTTTTGTTAATGTTTAGATGAATAAGATCTTTTCTTGGTGAATGGGGCTAGATACAAGTATCATTCTAATAATTTTGTTTATTGAGAACCTAAATTTATATATGGATTACAAAATTGCTAAATTATTAGAATAATTTATTGGGACCTCTCATAGCCTAAGTTAGAATAATACCACTAGATTAGGTGCACATATGCTACTGTTATTGTCTTAGAGGATTTTGTAAACCCTTAGATTTTTCACCTATCTAATTTGGTCCTAGACACCAAAGGATGGGTCAGAACAAGGCAACTAAGTTGAGTGAGCTCCTGCAAAGTAGTGGGTTTGCCTGAATTTTGCTTAAAGTTTGAGTACACAACATGTCTATGGATAGAAAAATTTGCGATAATTATGGCAAATTTGTCTATCCATAGGCAAATTCACTAGAGACATGGAAAATTTTCCTATCCATTCACCATAGACATTGTGAATTTGCCTATCCTTAGGAGAAATTTACTATGTCTTCAGAAAATCGGTAAAGAAAGGCTAGGACGTGCTCTGATGTTGGGAATTTAAAGTATGAATAATCAAAATTGGCAGACAATATGTAGTGGAAAAACAAAAATTTCCAAACCCTAGATCACCCCATATTGATTAAAATTGAATTAAAGGAAGAACATACAAGGTTTAGAGATTATACCTAAGAGTTCTGTAGACCCTTAATTTTTGACCCAATCCGATCCAATATGCTTTATTTAGCTCAAAATGATTTTTGTTGTTTAATTGGTCCAAAATAATTTCAATTAAATAATTCTTACCTTAGTATCTGATTTTTATTAATAAAAAATGAAAATAAACAAATAAAAATAAAAATCGGAGTCGAAAAAAAATCGGCAGCGAAAAGTAGTCACGCGGGCCCGTCGAGCCAGCGTCAGCTCGCCCACAGGTTCCTGCGGGCGAAGTTATTTCGCCCGCAGGAATCGCCAGCAGGAATTTCCTGCGGGCTAGCATGCCCACGAACTCGGCTGGCGCGCCCACGGGTCCGGCAACACAGTTTTCGCCAGCGCAAAATTTTTTGACGCAATTTTTGGAATCCTAATCCAATTAGGTTTTAATTTCTTTTTTTTATTAATATTACTTACCTTAATTAATTAGGAATAAACAACCTAAAAACCAATATAAATAAGGACCAATTAAACCAAATCAAAGGAGGAAAAAAATACATAGTGACTTTAGGATTTGAAACCAAATCAAGGAAGGAAAAGGAAAAACTCAATTCAATTGATATTAATAGCAGCAGTAGCACGGCAAAAGAAGAAAAGGGGAATCAAAACTTGTCTTTGGAGCTAGTTCATCCAAGAAGAGTTATTTTTTGGAGAATCAACAAAAGAATGTATGTTTTAATTCTTTTGATTTATGTTTTACAATAGCAAAATCCACAAAATTTAAGTTTTTTAAATCAAAATCTTAGAGCTTTAACTTAATTTTTCCAAGATTAGAACATTAAAAACGTGACTTTCTTTTCTAAAAGGACTCAAAATTGTTATTTTTTCTTCTTAAAAATCTTTAAACTTTAATTGAACATATTTTTCAACAAAACCAAAATAAAATTCCGTTTCTATTAAAATTTTAAATTAGGTTCTTTTTCATTCAAAAAACCTTAAAAAACATCTTTTCTACTTATAAAAACTTCAATCCATGTGTTTAAATTCATAAAATCTCATAAAATATCAAATTGCTATTTAAAACTCTAATTTAAATACTTTGGCCGAGAACCCCAAATTGAAAGCCTAAAATCCAAAAATTAACTTTTAAACCTAAAATAATGAACACTAACCCTTTAAAACCTTAACCCTAACTTTTTCTAAACTTTAAACCATTTAAAATATAAAAAACATAAAAAACTCAAAAAAGTCACAGTAGCTTAAATCATTATTAAAAAAACATGAATTAAAAATATTTCAAAAGTGTCTAAAACTCAAGCTTTATTATTTCATCATTCAAATCTTAATTTGTTTAATCAAAGTGTCTTGCCAACCTTTAAAAAACATAAAACCTAATCTATTTTAATTACCTAAAAAGTCACAGTAGCTTAAACTTTAGAATTTCCAAAGCCTTAACACATGAGATAAATAACCCTAAATAGAAATAGTAGCTATACTTGAACTTTTATTTGTTTTATTCAATTCCATATTTATTTATATATTGATTTATCTCTTATGCTTTAATTTATTTAATTTTAATACTTGATTTATTTAATTTATCATGGATGGATGTTTGTTTTATATTTTGGTTAATAGCTTTAATGAATGATTCATTTATGATGAATGATTATTTACTTTTTCAATTAATTTAGACTTCCAAAAGTTGTAAGAGGTATGTTTCCACTTGATGGGTACCTCATTAGTTAAACATCATGTAATTTAATTTTCTTTTCTATTTTAGAACTTATGTAAAGGGCATGTTTCTACCTTTTGGTTGGTGTCCTATCTAGGCATGTTATGTAAGGACATGTTTCCATCCTTGGATGGGTGTCCATTTATTTATTTTATTTTGTTTGGACATTGCTTTGATTTTAATATAATGATGCTTTCTTTTATTGTGTGTAGTATGGATAATGTTATTATACTTAAGAATTTTATAATATTAAGACCTGTAAAGGAGGCCGGTTCCAATGAACCGGGCGTTGTGGGGGTGCTAGGCCATTTCTCACCTTCCCCACACGTATCCAACTTTCCGAACCCATTAGGGGGTTGGGGATTCCTTAGGAATCGAGTCATCCACCCCTTTCTTTTTCCCAGCCCGTTCGGGTGGCGACTCCATTTTCTCCGGACTTAGATCCGTGTTCTCTAAGGCCCCGAGCCTAAACAGTGCCGAAGTCGCAAGAACCATTCCACCAGGAGTGGGGGTGAAAATCCCCGCTCACAGTGGCGACTCCACTAGGGATAAGAGAAGTTGATTCCGTTGGTCTTTATATTATTCTATTCTTTCTTATAATGATATTATCCATTGCATCATATTAGATTGCATTGTGTGCGTGAGTTAGGACGCCCGTGTTACCCGTGTTATGTTATGTAAGGGATACCATACTTTCACTCAAGGTATGGAGATCGAGCATGGCATAACCACTCATAGCCTCGTACCATTTGGTATATACTTGCTATGGGAACCTAAGCCTTTTAACCCAAAGACTAAAGCTCATGTAATTGGCCTAGTTACTTTCCTTAGGTTTTTACCCCAAATGCATGTTGTTTGACTATGGTTAGTTTATCTTAGTCTAAATCATGACTTATTTGGTTTGTTCTTTTTCTAATATGACCCAAGTACATTTGCAAGCTCAAAATAAATTTTTCTTTAAGTCCAAAAGACCAAAATTATTTTCAAAATTTTTCAAGATGATCTTTGGACATAAGACTTTTCTAAAAACAAATCAAAAATTCTTTGGCTCATGGCCCAAATACTAAGCCCAAAATCCATTTTTCTAAAATCTTTTACAATAGGCTTAGAAACAAAACTAATTTTCACCCAATCGTTTCTTACAAAGAGCTTGCAAAAATATTTAGGTCAATTATGAAATACCAAAAATCAATTGTGGGCCTAGTTTACATTAAGAGCAAATTAACCATGGGCTTGTTTTTGGCATGAATCATTAGTTACTTTTTCAAGTGAGAAATCTATTTATAATAAACCTCTTAATTTCGTTTTAGTCCAACATAGCATAAAAGCTACTTTAGTTGGTTGAATGGATTAAAACCTAATTAATGAGAATTATCATGGATTGATTTCTATTTTTGAAAATATAACTATTGGTTGAAACATCCGAGGGAATTATTCGAAAGTAAGATACCCCATGTTGGTATTTTGTTAACCATATACCTATGAAAAGAGACTCGCCATTCATGTGTGGATGATATAAGGTTGGAAGGAACATCCTAATTATCCTTGTTTGTGGTTTGTGCATACATACATGCATACATTTGCATCTCATATCATTGATCCTTTTTGGCTCATAGACCTGAGGTACAACAATTCAAGAGCATACGACGATATCATCTATAGCATTGATTTTTGATTCAAGTGCTTCATTCAAAGGATGGATGCAAACCAGCTAAGGGATATAATCGATGAAGTTGTCAAAGCTAGGATGGCCGAGCTACAAGATCAATTGGTTAGAATTATGAAGACCCAGTTGATTCAAATTCTAGAAATCATCAACAATGCTAATGAGGCATCTCCCATTGACATAAGAAAGAAGGAAAAGGTAGCATTAACAAGGAGCATGTCTACTGATAGAGATCGAATGAAAAATGAGAGATCAATACCTATTCTACAAGACCAACCGAACCATGTGCTATCTAAGTGGATTAATAAGAGAGGCTATCACCCTATTGTGCAATGTCAAAGAGAAAAAGGAGGTGTTGAGGAAAATGCAACAACTGAGCCTACAAAGAAGCGTAAATTTTCAAACTTAAGGGAGCCTTTGTCAAAGATGCTAGAAAATCTAATGAAAATGGATTTGCTACAACCATTGGCACCTCGGCCTCTACATAAGCCTCTACCGCCAAATTTTGATGCCAAGGTCTTCTGTCAATTCCATCAAATGCAAGGGCATGAGACAGATAAATGTGTTTGATTAAGGCATGAAATCCAAGATTTAATTGACAGTGGAAAGCTGCTTGAACCTGATAAGCCCAACACTAATAATAATCCTCAGCCTAAAATTGGAAGGGAGTCATCACTTACAACCTTCATGAAGAGTTTTATCTTGTCACCTTGTCATGATATGGATAGAGAAGCTGCTAAAGATGATATGCTACTAAGCAAGCTTGGACTAACTGTGGATGATGAAGCAATGATCCTTGATGATGGAAAAAATCCGTGCCCTTGAGATGTCTAAATAAATGGAGTGTCTTTGACTCCAATTCAACAAACTTTCCTTAGCTTGAATGTTGCTTTTCAATTTTGCTTTCTTTAATGTTTTGGAACTATCATGTTTTTCAAATTTAAATTTCTTTGAATAAATTACTTTCATCATAAATTTTTATTGGTCTTTGTTCATTTTGATGCTCAACCAATGAGGAATTTAGCTTGATGTTTATAAATTAATGTGTCTAGGCATCATGACTCGAATGACTTTACTAGATGAGGGAATTGCTCTATAGCATTGAGTTGTGTATGCTTACTTAGAGAGGGCTCCTGCATAATTACCTTTGTCTAGGTCTTAGTCAGTCTTAGAACATGCTTTGACAAATTTTCGAGGCGAAATTGAACTCTGCTTATTTAAGGGAGAAATGATCTAGGCATTGTTTGATTAGCCAACAACTAGTATCCACCCTATTAAATATCAATCCCTAGTTGTCCCTTTGAGCCTTCATAAAATTTTAGCTTTCTTTTCATTGGCATATAACATCAATAACCTACCTTGAGCTGTTGTGATACTTTTGGCAAGTCTTATGATCACTAAGATAAAGAGGCAATAAGATCAAAAAAAGGCAATGATTAGTCAAGATCATGAAGATAATTGAAGTTCTCAAGACTGTGAAGATAGTTGAAGTTCTCAAGACCATGAAGATAGTTGAAGTTCTCAAGACCATAAAGATAGTGGACATTTTCAAGACCCTAAGGGTGGTTGAAGTTCCCTTAATATCTCCAAGACAACATCAACATTGGAGTAATAAATGATTTATCCCTATTAAAGAAGATTTATGTTACTCCACTCATCTATTATTGGAAGTTCAAGTTGGTACAAACAAGACAACTATGTTTGAGCTAGAACCAAAAAAAAAAAAGAGAGAATAGAAAAAGAAAAGAAAAAAAAAAGAATAGAAAAGAAAAAAAAGGAAGAAGAAAAAAAAAAGGATAAAACCTAAAAAGGCAGTTCATAAAGCCAACTGAGTTATCTTTTACCTAAAGCAGCAAAAGGCTTCTATTTGGTTCATAAAGACCTTTTTTTGAGTTGGTCCAACCTAACCAAAGATTCAATTAAAATTGGAGAAAAAGAGGAAGACCACACAGTTCTTGAAAGTTCTGCAGTCCTACAAGGAAGAAGGACAAAATGATAAAATGATCAAAGAAAGGGAGGAGTAAGAAAAATGAAATGAAAGAAAAGGGAAAAGAAGAAAAGAAATTAATTTGGGTCTTAAACTTTTTGTAAGAGCAAAGACTGTCCTGATCAAGATCCAGATTAATTCCAAGAGGAATTTGGAGTCTAGCAAGATTGCCTCCAAACCGCCTAAAATTCAAACAAGAAATTTATAGTGTGAGGGTTTGTCCATTGTGTCACACCAGCTCCTATCTCAAAACGGCCTTCACTTAAGCATGTTTCCCTCATAGACCCCATTTCAAGCCTATCAAAGACCTGTTGATCTCTCTTGGTAGGTAGAGTCTATTAGTGGAGATAGTTTGGATAAGCATGCATATGAGATAGACAATATTTAAACTCAATGAGACCTTTGGCCAAGTAATGTGTATGTGCCTATCTGAAGTGCAACAATTCTTGCTTAAGTAGAAATAATCCCCGAGTTTAGTACGGTAACTAGGGTTGTCATGTTATAGATATGTTAATTTGGAAAAATCAAGTCCTGAGGTATATTGCCATTGATTTGGCAAAGCCAACATTTAATTTCAAAATTAAAATTCAAAAAATCAAATAAAAAATATTTTGTCATAACAAAGCCTTCAAGTTAAGGGAAGTATGTTGAACCTCCAAAGGACACATTGAACAAAGAAAATTATTATTGGCAAAGTTATGACGAAACTACCAACTGACATGCTGAAATATAGCTCGAAATAGATGAATCCTTGACTTTGCAACTTGGGATCTCCACCACTCATGTTTTCAACATCTTGAAGATCAAAGCCACAAATGCAAAGCTTTCAATCATTCCAATGCAAGACTTGAACAAGAGTCAAAACAGAACCAATGAGAACACTTCTGCTGAACACCTCGGTCTGTTAGTCGATGGAACAAATGTAAGTATTATTCATGCATATCATGCATACATGAGCATATCACATTGCACTTTCTTGTCTTGTGTTGTCTATTCTTTGGCAAAATGAACAGCAAACACCTTGTGAAGTAAAGAATCAAAAGAAGATATCGAATCAGGGGGGCATAGAAAGCCCATTGCTTGAGAAAGCTCTAGTAATTTGCAAAGAGAAGAAATACGTGCTTGTGTGAAGAACTAGACAACAACAACATCAATCAGAGTCTGCATAGAAAAATCATGAGTTTGAGCCTACACAGGGGGCAAAGTTTTCCTTTTCAATTTTTTGGGTTTATATACCAAATATTTTTAAACTCACTTACAAATATTTTGCTACACAGGGGGGCAAGAAGAGGATATAAGGTCCAATTAAAAATAGCTAAATCTTTGCAAAAAGGAAGAACAAAAGAATGGAACAATTAGAACTCTCAAAGGATGAAGATCCACTTTTCAAGGGTGAAGACCCGATCTCAAAGGATGAAGATCCACTTTTCAAGGGTGAAGACCCGATCTCAAAGGATGAAGATCCACTTTTCAAGGGTGAAGACCCGATCTCAAAAGGATGAAGATCCATTTTCAAGGGCGAAGACCAGATCTCAAAGGATGAAGATCCATTTTCAAGGGGGAAGACCCGATCTCAAAGGATGAAGATCCACTTTTCAAGGGTGAAGACCCGATCTTAAAGGATGAAGATCCACTTTTCAAGGGTGAAGACCCGATCTCAAAGGATGAAGATCCATTTTCAAAGGCGAAGACCCGATCTCAAAGGATGAAGATCCACTTTTCAAGGGTGAAGACCCGATCTCAAAGGATGAAGATCCATTTTCAAGGGCGAAGACCCGATCTCAAAGGATGAAGATCCATTTTCAAGGGTAAAGACCCGATCTCAAAGGATGAAGATCCATTTTCAAGGGTGAAGACCCGATCTCAAAGGATGAAGATCCATTTTCAAGGGTGAAGACCTGATCTCAAAGGATGAAGATCCATTTTCAAGGGTGAAGACCCGATCTCAAAGGATGAAGATCCACTTTTCAAGGGTGAAGACCCGATCTCAAAGGATAAAGATCCATTTTCAAGGGTGAAGACCCGATCTCAAAGGATGAAGATCCATTTTCAAGGGTGAGGACCCGATCTCAAAGAATAAAGATCCATTTTTCAAGGGTAAAGACTCGATGTCAAAAGATGAAGATTAATTTTCAAGGATGGAGATCCATTTTCAAGGGTGAAGACCCGATCTCAAAGGATGAAGATCCATTTTCAAGGGTGAAGACACGATCTCAAAGGATAAAGATCCATTTACAAGGGTGAAGACCCGATCTCAAGGGATGAAGATCCATTTTCAAGGGTAAAGACCCAATCTCCAAGGATGAAGATCCATTCTGAGGGTGAAGAATCTCAATGCATAAAACAGCCAGAGCAGTTAGACTTCCCAACTAAAAGGTTAGTAAAATCAAATCAATCTCGGGTCCAAGTACCCAATCCCGGGTCCAAGTACCCAAATTCAATCAATCTCGGGTCCAAGTACCCAATCCCGGGTCCAAGTACCCAATCTCGGGTCCAAGTACCCAAAACAAATTTAATTCGTCACCTCAAAAATTAAGTCTTATTGCTTTTCACTCTCTTTCACTAAGGTTTCAGATCATTCAAGCAGGGGGCAAACTGTAGACCCTTAATTTTTGACCAAATCCAATTCAATATGCTTTATTTAGTTCAAAATGATTTTTGTTGTTTAATTGGTCCAAAATAATTTTAATTAAATAATTTTTACCTTAGTATCTTATTTTTATTAATAAAAAATGAAAATAAACAAATAAAAATTAATAATAATAATAATAATAAAAATCGGAGTCGAAAAAAAATCGGCAGTGAAAAGTAGTCACGTGGGCCCGTCGGGCCAGCGTCAGCTTGCCCGCAGGCCTGCGGGTGAGTTATTTCGCCCGCAGGAATTTCCTGCGGGCTGGCACGCCCACGGGCCCGGCAGCACAATTTTCGCCAGCGCAAAATTTTTTTACGCAATTTTTGGAATCCTAATACAATTAGGTTTTAATTCTTTTTTTATTAATATTACTTACCTTAATTAATTAGGAATAAACAACCTAAAAACCAATATAAATAAGGACCAATTAAACCAAATCAAAGGAGGAAAAAAAATACATAGTGACTTTAGGATTTGAAACCAAATCAAGGAAGGAAAAGGAAAAACTCAATTCAATTGATATTAATAGCAACAGTAGCACGGCAAAAGAAGAAAAGGGGGAATCAAAGCTTGTCTTTGGAGCTAGTTCATGCAAGAAGAGTTATTTTTTGGAGAATCAACAAAAGAAGGTATGTTTTAATTCTTTTGATTTATGTTTTACAATAGCAAAATCCACAAAATTTAAGGTTTTTTAAATCAAAATCTTAGAGCTTTAACTTAATTTTTCCAAGATTCGAACATTAAAAACGTGACTTTCTTTTCTAAAAGGACTCAAAATTGTTATTTTTTCTTCTTAAAAATCTTTAAACTTTAATTGAACATATTTTTCAACAAAACCAAAATAAAATTCTATTTCTATTAAATTTTAAATTAGGTTCTTTTTCATTCAAAAAACCTTAAAAAACATCTTTTCTACTTATAAAAACTTCAATCCATGTGTTTAAATTCATAAAATCTCATAAAATATCAAATTGCTATTTAAAACTCTAATTTAAATACTTTGGCTGAGAACCCCAAATTGAAAGCCTAAAATCCAAAAATCAACTTTTAAACCTAAAATAATGAACCCTAACCCTTTAAAACCTTAAACCCTTTAAAACATAAAAAACATAAAAACATAAAAAACTCAAAAAAGTCACAGTAGCTTAAATCATTATTAAAAAAACATGAATTAAAAATATTTCAAAAGTGTCTAAAACTTAAGTTTTATTATTTCATTATTCAAATCTTAATTTGTTTAATCAAAGTGTCTTGCCAACCTTTAAAAAACATAAAACCTAATCTATTTTAATTACCTAAAAAGTCACAGTAGCTTAAACTTTAGAATTTCCAAAGCCTTAACACATGAGATAAATAACCCTAAATAGAAATAGTAGCTATACTTGAACTTTTATTTGTTTTATTCAATTCCATATTTATTTATATCTTGATTTATCTTTATACTTTAATTTATTTAATTTTAATACTTGATTTATTTAATTTATCATGGATGGATGTTTGTTTTATATTTTGGTTAATAGGTTTAATGAATGATTCATTTATGATGCATGATTATTTACTTTTTCAATTAATTTAGACTTCCAAAAGTTGTAAGAGGTATGTTTACACTTGATGGGTACCTCATTAGTTAAACATCATGTAATTTAATTTTCTTTTCTATTTTAGAACTTATGTAAAGGGCATGTTTCTACCTTTTGGTGGGTGTCCTATCTAGGCATGTTGTGTAAGGACATGTTTCCATCCTTGGATGGGTGTCCATTTATTTATTTTATTTTGTTTGGACATTGCTTTGATTTTAATATAATGATGCTTTCTTTTATTGTGTGTAGTATGGATAATGTTATTATACTTAAGAATTTTATAATATTAAGACCTGTAAAGGAGGCTGGTTCCAATGAACAGGGCGTTGTGGGGGTCCTGGGCCATTTCTCACCTTCCCCACACGTACCCAACTTTCCGAACCCATTAGGGGGTTGGGGATTCCTTAGGAATTGAGTCATCCACCCCTTTCTTTTTCCCGGCCCGTCAGGGTGGCGACTCCATTTTCTCCGGACTTAGGTCCGTGTTCTCTAAGGCCCCGAGCCTAAACAGTGCCGAAGTAGTAAGAACCATTCCACCGGGAGTGGGGGCGAAAATCTGCTTTAATTCATATGAGTACTGAATAATAAATGAAGCTTTAATTCATTAATATATAAATGAATGTAATGTGCATATTACAACCTAAAGTGATTATCTCTAGGGCATACATATCTAACATCTGAGATATGGGTTTGGAACGTGTAGTGTAAGTATGGTTACAACACTCTTCAAACATGCTGAATGAAGTAGGGAAAAAAAGAAGAAAAAAAGGAGAGGAGATAGTTAGGATAGAGAGATCAACATTCAGGAAATTAGAGATAACCAGAGAAAAATGAAAGGGTGAAACTAGCATTCAGAAAGCGACATTCATAGAAAGAAATACAAAAACAAAACCAAAGTTAAAAACAAAAACAATCCAAATTTTGCCTTTAAGGCAGTGTCACGCCCCAAATATCTAGCATAATTGTCCTAGAGTTTCTATTCAACGTAAAGCTGTCGGAACCGCGTGAAACATAGTGATACAAACATATGTTTAAAAACTTTACCTTATTTTTTTTATAATCTAGATTCAATTTTTTTATTTTATAGTATCAATTCTTAACCCATATTGTTCAAAGTCCTACGATTTCTTGTTTCTTTTTTCCTTGGTGGTCTTTTTCCTTATGTCTTTCGATACCACATTTCTTACTACCAAAGTTGCATTACCTGCAAAATAATACTAAAACCATAAAGGCAAAGGCTTGAGCCACCAAATAAGTGAGTGTATCACGTAATGTGTATGGCTAGGTAGGGTGAGCTAGTATAGCAATCTAAAGTCGAGGCATAAGCCCTGTGGGTCAACAAATTCCAATCTCAAGTAGTGGGGCAACAAACAAGTAAACCAAGAAAACAAAATAAGATAATCAAAATGAATTATAAATGCCCCAATAATCCATAGAACATGTGACATTTAGTATCAGTTAGGCCTTAGGCCAGTAATTAGGGTGGTAACTTCTCCTTTTTATGCATATCAAAACTCAGCATACATTGTCCAGTGGTTTAACCCCTTGCCAGAGTTGGGTCATGTCATAATGTCAGGAATACAGTGATAATATCTCAACAATAATTGATAGTCAATAGCAATAATAATATCCTAATGGATTAATGGTGATAGAAACAAGGCTAAACAAGCAGTAGCAATAAATAAGAACTATCACATTAGTAATCAATCAAACAAGGTGATGCCGTGCAACATCAGGATCAATTAATTGTGATATTGTTTGACAAGAGTCAAACAGTGTCAATGCCAATAAACAGTCAGAGTACACATTGGATCGTAACTCATCTATAACCTTGGAATCAATATGCCTTTATTCTTTTCAATTAGAAGACACATTCACCTATTTTCTACCTACATTATAATGCCAATTGATTTTCCATTATTTCTTTTAGGTATACTTATTTCCATCTAAGTTCTTATTTTATTTTATATTAGTATTATTAATATCATTATATTTATATTTTATTGCTAACCTTAATTTCATAAGGTTTTCCTTTAACACTACCCGAGTCTTCACTATTTATTACATTGTTTTATAATTATTGTCACTTATATACCAGAGTCTTCACTATGAATTATATGTTTTATAATCCATAATCTAAGGTTACATATATACTTTGTCATGTTAATTAGGCCATTAATCTCACTCCTTTTGTTTGTTTCTTTCTAATGAGTACACAATATGTATAACATTAATTCATAACTTGTATGCATGTTCTCAATTCACTTTGAACATTTGCAAGCTAAATTATTTTATAGTCTATACGTATAATTTAATTTACATTTAACATAAACCTCACATTTATGCATGGATTTTTTAATCCCACACAAGAGCCAATTCTAATTTTTAGGTTCATATGGTCTCCTCTTAATGGTCACTAGTTGCAAATCTTTTCTCTTTTTAGTTCTCCCAATATCAATCAACCCAGTCTCAATTGTACTATTGTACCAATTCTGGCTTTTTTTTTAATTCCGTATTATGTCATATGCTTATTTCCAAACTTGACTATTCAAGTTTTTTTATATCAAAATTTATACATGTTCATGGCTTTGGTATCTAGGCATCAATTGTAAATCAACTATGTTTAGAGTTCTTTTAAAATTAATCTCTTTTAATTTTAAATTCTTATCACTTCCTGTTCAATTCTCTTCTATTTGATATTTTGGTTCATCTTTAAGCAGCTGTAAATTTTCCTTTTCAGAATATTGATATATTTTTTCCTTAGTTTAATTATCAATTCTTACCCAGAACAAGTTAACCTAAGTTGGAAGCTGCCCTCATCTCTGTTTTCAAATTGATCAAAGCTTCATCCAATTATTTCTCCCTTTCTCTCGTGTTCTACATCGGGTTTAGATAAATTGAATGTATTTAATATTAATTAGGTAAGCATAATCTTAACTAAATTTTTGGTTGGTTTTTCTTAACTTTCAATAATCAAGGCCTTTAATTAGCCATACTTCTATTACTTTTTCAACAAGAGATAAGAAGTTAAACTTCTTTCATTCACTCTTTAAAACACAGCTCACCTAATTACCTCTCTTGGCCCTCGGTTTAATTGTGTTTCAGAAATAAAGAAAAATGTTTGTTTCCTCTAACTACCTTCGGTTTTAGCTGAACAAAAGAGAGAAAGAGATATCTTTCTTCTTCTTATTACTCTAAATTTTGGAAAGTGCACTTGGTTTGCTACTAAGCTTCAGTAAGGATGATTTAGCTTCACACTTGGCAGATCAATAGCTTCTTAATGCCATCTTTCAATAGCTGGTTACTATGTTGTGAACATGGTTTTAAATATCGGCCTTTTCATATCAGAATGGTCGATATTTATCAGATTTTAAGGGTGCTAATACAAGTTTTGCCGTTATATTAATGAGATTTTCCAAATGCTAAAAATCACAATGAATCACCTTTCAAAATCATTGAATTGGTGAATCGGCCGATATGGAAACAACATCCATTTAATGAATCGGCGATTTAGTATTAAATTGGAGCTGCAAAATTAAAAGAAGAAGGAAAGGATGGTTTTGGTTTTGCATCATTGGGTAATCAGTGGTTAATCAATTATTTATTTTTTTCTTCTTCTTTGAAGCTAAGTAAGAAGAAGTAATTATTTTTTAAAATAATAATGAATAATAAATAATAATAAATAATTAAAAAATTAAAAAATAATGTAAAAGAAAGAAAGAACAAAAGAAAAAAAATGAAATTAAGGCTGTGGTTCGAACTTGAAATAAGATGGATTAATTAGCATGTTTTTACCACTAGACTTAATGCCTTCATATTACTTTGTTTCTTTAAATAATATATAACATATTAACTGTAATAAATGTTAATAAAACCAATCTGACCAATCAGTGGAGAGAGAGTTATTTTGACCAATTAGTGGAGCCAATTCATTAAGAGAGAGAGAGAAGACCGATCATCCAATCCACCACCATTAATTAATCAGGGAGTGACAAGTGCTAGCTATAAAGGATCTTCCATCGATGTCGAGTCTAGGGAGAGGTTAGTCATCACCGAGCGATGTCGGACACGTTGTCTAATTGCACAGCCAGCCAACCACTTGCAATCAATTTTTCGACTAATTTTGGCCTCCATTTCTAGCAAGACATATACCATTGAGTTCCTTTTTTCATAAGCTTTAATTCAGTATCTCATTTGCAATTTTTGATCATAATTCGATGAGGTTAATTGCTTCCATAACTTTTTTCGATGATAATTATTCTTTAATTATGGATTTAGTTAATTGGTTTGTTGATGAGTGACTTGTACCAAAAGTTTTATTATTTTGTCAATGGATTATATTAAATTGAATTAATGATAAGTAGGTTTAAACAAATTATAAGTGTAACTGTTATGGTTAATTTATTTACTCAAAAGCGGGCCAAATCTCTTAATGCATTGATTCGTAAATGAGCTCTAGAAGATTTTTTTTTAAATTTAAGCAGGTTGTTTAAAATTTATTTTTATAAATTTTTTTTTAATTCATTGGAGGGATTTAACCCATGGACTACACAATAGGGGGTAGTCCTCCCCTATCAACACTCATCACAATGATGATCAACACTCACCACAAAGGTGACGGAATGAGGAATCGAACTCGTGACCAACTGGACACATCACAGCGCACTAGTTGTTATAAATTTGTTATAACAACTAAAATGATTATTAATCCATGATTATACACCTTTATAAAATGACCAATAAATCCTTAATTATTAATCAACGGGTATAACAATTGTTAATAATATAGATAATGATTGCTAAAATATGGTTGTTATTTTTACTATTATTATTATAATAATCAAGTTGTTTTTATTATTCTTATTCTTATTTTGCTATTACTACTACTCTCTTAAATTTTACTGAAAATTATATTTATTGTAAATTAAGAAAGTTAAAATATATAATCTTTGATTTTATTTGAAAGATATTTGGGAAAATAAATTTTTAGAATTATTCAAATCAATTTAGAACACGTTTTTAAATTTAAATAATTATCATGATTGATTAAATGATATTATTAATATTACCATCATCATCATCATTATTATAAAATATTATTTATGGAAACCCATTAAATAATATGTATTAATTATATTTCTATTATTAAAAGAAAATAAAATTACGAAGAATTTAATTTTGAAATAAATTAAGTGTTTTTTATTTTTCAAAAATAATCTTTGCATTTTTCAAAAATAATCTTTGCAATTTTCAAAAATAAGTTTTTTTTTATTTGTTTATGAACAAAAAATATGGCATGAAACCTAGCCGACCAAAGTAATAAAGATTGGAAGCCAAGTGATGATGTCGGTTGGAGATTTTCCACTCTTATTGAACAATCTAGATAAAAAAAATAAATTGCAAATTCTGTGGACGATTAATGATTGGTGGAATTACACATTTCAAACAACACTTAGCTGAGATATCTGGTAATATTTTAGCTTGTCCTAAAGTGCCAAAAGAAACTAGGAGAAATATGAAAACATTTCTTGCAGACTTCATAGAAAAAATTGAAAAATGAAAAAGCACAACAACATGCCCTAAAAGAGGAAAGTATGCATATAAATATTGGGGACAATGATGATGATGATGAGACTGAGTTATATGCAATATTTGAAAGTATGGAATAACTTGAATTTGATTCATATAAGTAGGAAGTAATTATGATGCAGGTAGTTCCAGTACATGTTGACATTTAGAACCTTCAATGAGGCATTCTGCATCTATCAGAGTTGAGGGATCTGGAAAAAGAAAATATGTACCACTGTTTACACTAGCTAAAAGGCTAAGAGTTGTTGAAATTGAATTGGAGGTAGAAAGAGAACCAAAAAAATAATTTACAATCAAGAAGGGTTGGTTCAAGAAAAAGAAAGAGAAATTGACTATTGCGAGGGGTCATTTTATTATTTATAACATATTACCATTTAATGTTGCGGCATCCCTTAGATGGTACTATTATTAAGAACTACATGTGAGGTGAGTCCTAATTTCCACCACCTACACCATATAAACTTTCAGAGATTTGGCTTCCCAAAGAATACACCTTAATGAAGAAGTGCATTGCTTCATTTGGTGGAAAATGGAATCAAAGAGTTGTGTTAATATTATGTGATGCTTAGAGGCATATGAGAGTTCACACCATTAACTTCCTCACATATTCAAATCGTGACATTGTTTCATAAATTGGTTAATGCATCCGGCTAAAGAAAGATGCACATTATTATTTCAAATTGTTGCAAGAAGCAATAGAAGAAGTTGGTGAGCTTGGAATTGTCCAAATTGTGACTAACAATGATACTATAATAAAATGTGTTGGAAAAATGATTATGATAGTATATAAAAATTTATGTTGTATAGCTTGTAGCACTCACTGCATTGATTTTATTTTGAAGGAAATTTAAAAAGAAGTATGCAAATTGAAGTTATTCAGCTGGATAAACAAATCATCTAGTTTATATACAATCATAATTTTGTGGTAAATTATGTGAAAAACATTCACTGATGGAAGAGAAATTCTAAGGCTTGGCATCACAAGATTTGTTAGACCCTTAATTTTAGTCCTGATTAAATTTAAGAAGCTTAAACCTGGTCCGCTACAATTTTAAAGAGCTTAAACCTAGTTTAAAAGCTTGAATCAAACTAGTCCAATTTATAAAGGTCCAAATTAAATTTATAAAATAGGTTCGGTCCTAGAATTAGAAAAAATTGAATTCATTTTTAGTTGGACTAGGTCGATTTGGACCCTCCAAATCGACATGAGCATGACTCATGTCGATTTGGACCCTCCAAATCGACATGAACCTAACTCATGTAGATTTAGACACTCCAAATTGACTTGAACCCTATGCTTAGACAATTCTAAATGAGTTTGGTTTGTTTAGGAATCCTAAACGTGTTTAAATTGTCCAAATCTCAGAACCGAATAAGGATTAACAAGGAGTGTTAACCCTAATTGATACATTGTAAATAGAAAAAGAAGAGAGAAAGCCAAGGCAGCAATGATGATAAAGAAAGATAAGCAACAATTAACAAGAAAAGAATTGTTACAGAAACTGAAGCACACGAGAATCAACACATCAATTGTCTCTGGATTGCATTCACTCAACCAAAAATTAATTGATCCAGGCACACATCTAAACGAGCTTGGTTCAATAAATTAAAATTGGTAGATCCTACAATGCATATATCATCTTCTCACTTTGTTTGAATTTCAATTAATCATCTTCTTATTATGAATTAGGCATACTGTGAAATTTTGATATATTTTATGAAACTATAATTTTTTTAATTCCATCTGAGACTTAAAATTGATATCTCTTCTAACATTACATTGTCTCGGACATAATTTTCATGGTTAACAATAATCCATCTTTCAAAACCCTAATTCCGTAAGTATAAAACCTTAATTCTTTAGGCTTAAACCTAGTTGGCATATCTTAGTCTAGTTTGTTTATTAAGCTTTAAAATTGCATTTTAAACTCTAACCTTGCATGTGTCAATCTTAATTTGCAATCTTCAAATCTTGATCTTGCATATTAGACTTTAATTTTAGGGGTGAGTTTTAATATTGCATGCAAAAGATCTTAGATTAGTATTAAAACCCTAGGTTAGTCTAAAAACCCTAATTTTAAGATCAAACCCTAATTCACATTTTAAAACCCTGATTCATATGTTCTAGTCTTAGTTTGTATATTAAACCCTAGAATTGCATGTTCAACCTTAATTTTATAATTGAAACTCTAGATTGATTGTTTTATTTATTGTTATATACTTTATAATGAGTGATGCATTTTGGTTGTTTTATTGCTCATTTTGGTTAATTAAATTATGTTTATTTATTTGAGTTTTAAAGATTGTAAAAGGCATGTTTCCACCTTATGGGTGCCTTAGTTATTTTTAATTATGGAGTTTATTTTATGAACTTTGGGCCTTTGCAAAGGACATGTTTCACCAATGGTGGGTGTCCTATTTTATTTACTTGCATCTCGAATATTGAACGGTTGGAAGGACATGTTTCCATCCTTGGATGAGTGCCTATTTTGTTTGTTTTATTTCAATAATATGATGGATGCTTATTTCTTTGCTTTCCATATAATATGTATAATATGATAATAATAAGGAATTCAATAATATTTAGACCTGAAAAGGAGGCTGGTTCTAATAAACTGGGCACTATAGCGTGTTGGGTCATTCTCACATTCCCCATACGTACCCAACTTTTCAAACCCAATAGGAGGTTAAGGATTTCTTAGGAATCGAGTCATCCACCACTTTTTTTTTCTTTCCCGGTCTGTTTGGGCGATGACTCTATTTCTCAGGGTTTAGGCCCTTATTCTTTAAGGCCCAGACCCTAATAGTGCCGAAGTCACAATAACCATTCCACAGGGAGTGGGGGTAAAAATATCCGCTCACAGTGGTGACTCTATTGGGGACAAGAGAAGTTGATTCCATTAGTCTTTATATTATTTTATTCTTTATTATTATGGTATTATTCATTGTATCATTTAGATTGCATTGTGTGTGTGAGTTAGGATGCACTGTGGAACCCGTGTTGTGCAAGTGCGAACCCGTGTTGTGCAAGTGCAAGTAATACCATACTTTCACTTAAGGTATGGAGATCGATCATTGCATAACCACTCATATCCTTGTACCTTTTGGTATATAATTGTTATGAGAATCTATGCTTTTCATCCCTAAAGACTAAAACCCATGAAGTTAAACTAGTAATTTTCTTTAGGTTTAACCTAATTGCTTGTTGTTTGACTATGATTAACAAATTTTGCTTTAAATTATGGCCTATTTGATTTGTCTTTTTCTAATATGACCTAATTATGGTACAAGCTCAAAATTACTTTATGGTTCTTTTAAGCCCAAAGCCCAAATCATTTTCAAAAACCTTTCAATGTAAGCTTAATTAATGTGGGCCCATTCTCAAAGCTCAAATCAAAATTATTCTTTTACCTAATTTCCCATTTTTCCAAATTAAGCTTTCGTTGGGCTTCAAGATTAAAAATGAACCAAATTTCTTGAAAGGGGCTTGTAAGCACTTAGGTCAATTATGGAATGTTAAAATCAATTGTGGGCCTTATTTATACCAAGGTTTATTAATCATGGGCTTGTTTGTGGCATGAATCATTACTTGCTTTTTCCAACTAAGAAATCTGCTTATGATAAACCCTTTAATTTAGTTTTAATTCATAATATAGCATAAAAGCTATTTTCCAATTGACCCAATGGATTAAGGCTCAATTAGTGGGAGTTATCATAGACTGAGTTCTTATTTAAAAATATGACTATTGGTTAATTCGTTTGAGTAACTCAAAAAAAATGTATCCCCTATTGATATCTTTATTGACCATAACACCTAAGAAAAGAAACTCGCCACTCTTGTGTTGATGATATAAGGTTGGAAGGGACATCCTGACTTTACTTGTTTGTTTGCTACATGTGCACACATGTATACATGCATTGCATTACATCCGCATTAACCCTTTCTGGCTCACAAACCTGGAGTACAATAGTTTAAGAGCTTACGATAACCCGACCTATGTCAGTGACTCAGAGTTCAGTGAGAATTCAGTCAACATCACACCAAAAACAAATGGATTGAGCAAGTTCAGAACCTAGCTAATAAGGCCCTAGCCTCAAAGATGGAAAAACTAAAGGGGACCTTGGCTGAAGCCGTGAGGAGTTAATCAGCTGCACTACTGGAAGGTAATAATACTGTAGCATCTGCTAGTACTAAGAAGCAGAAAGACAAAGGGAAGGCTAAGGTAGTAGAGGTAGGCTTTGATGATAAGAAGGTGGTAATTAATGATTATGACTGGGAATAATACTTCTAAGACCAACAGGATAGAAAGAAAAAAAGGAAGGTGGAGAAGACTAAATCTGCTGATGTTGAAAAGATTATTGCTGACTTGGAAAAGAAGTTTGAAAAGAAACTGAAGACAGAAGAGATGTCAGAGGTAGATAAATTATTTGAAGATGATGAAACAGTTCCTTATAAATTCAAGATGCCTCCATTTGCTAAGTTTGATGGAACTAGAATTCTATCTGAATGTCAAACAGTATATCACTACCATCTGATTGAGCTATTAAGGCTCAAACTCTAAGGTATTTCATGCTATCATTAGATCCTACTATGCAAAATTAGTTCAACATCTTAGAGGAAGGTACTCCAAAAGAATTGGGATTTGCTATATAAAGCCTTCATTTAATAATATGGGTACAATGTTGAACTCTAAGTGACCCTGATGGAGGTGGAGACCATTCTACAGAAGAAAAATGAGAGTTTTGTTGACTATGTGAAGAGGTAGAGGAACAAAGCTACTCTTCTCAAAAAGAGGCCTAATGAATCTTACCAGATTAGAATGATAGTGAGAGGTGTCCTGCCTAATCTTCGTGAGAGACTGTCTCACACTCTTATAAGGAATTTTAAAGACCTTCTCCAAGTTGGTTTACAAATAGAAGAGTGAGAAAAGGAGAAGAACCGCTTTGCTGGAAGAAGAAATGATAAAGGAAGTTATCAATCTGGTGGACAAAATACACAAAAAGCGGTGGATGTCAATGCAGCTACTAGTCAAAGGAATAGAAGATAGCTGTAGACCCTTGATTTTGTCCTGGCTTGTCTGATGCTAATTAATGAGGCCTAAGTTATAACTAGTCCATTCTTAATAAGCTTAAACCTATTGTAAACTTTTGATTAGATTGATATATTCTCATGAGGCCTAAAATAAGCCGGTTAAACCTTTAAAATCCTAAATAGGTCCGATTTGAAGGTTTGGTTGCTTTTATTTGATATGGGTACACTTCAATTTGGGAGTCTCCATGTTGAATTAGGCCACCTAATTCTACATTGGGCAGCCCCATATCAAATTGGGGCTCTCCCAATTCGATATGGGGCAGCCCCATATTGAATTGGGGCTCTCCCATTTTGATATGGGGCCATTATTGACGAGTCCGTATTGAATTAGGATTGTTAATTCGATATGGACTTTGATTCAACGTCGGATTAGAATTATTTTAGTTTGAGATGGTCTTGGTTTTCCTCAAATTAAAATGGCTTTAATCCGACATGCTCACTGTTTGTGTCAAATTAAAAGTAGCCTAATTCGATATGCCTCAGGAAACAATTTCAAAAGAGGAAATTTTATGAGGTTTTAACCTAATGACTCCTTTTATAAATACATGAGAAAAGAAACAAAAAAGAGGATGGTTTTTAGCAAGATTGAAGGAATATAAGTCCTAGCAGCAACATTGAGCAAGGGGAACGGAGAGAGCTAGCAACCAGGAAAAAAGAACACAACATACCATAAACACTACACCACAAAGGCAGTGATACTGTCTTATTCCCACCCGGCCAAACTTTTCAAATCGTTGCAAGATCAAAGATTAATTACGGTGGAGCCAACAAATGACAATATGTTCTAAATTTAACTCATCTGAATTAAGTGTAAGATATTCTTATGATAGTTTTAAATATTAAACGTATTCATCCTTTGCTTAAAGATAAGTCCAGTGTGCTATAATCATCTATCTTTTGTTTATATTAGGTTTATTTTACAATCAGTCACTACTCGAGTTATAACTCATAGTAAGTTATTTATTTTGTCTAGTAGCTATCTACAAAAGTATATTTATCATAGGTTAATATCCCAGTGGCCTAAGTCTATTAAATATAATCTAAATAGCTTATTTGATCAATAGTTTTAACATCACAGTAGCTAAGTAATTATTTTTTAAAAAAACCTAATTGTATTTTCCTAAACCCTAATTCTCACAAACCCTAAACCTTAATTTACCCAAAATATAAAACTCTAATCTATTTCCCAAAAACTTAATCTGTTTTCCTAAATTTTCAAAACCCTAAATAGTTTTCCAAATTCTAAAAACCCTAAACTTCTTTCTAATATCTAAAAATCCCAATTCTCTTTCAAAACCATAATATTGTTTTCCTAAACCCTAAAAATCCCAATTTTCATCCCTAAAACCTAAAGTCTTAATTTTCATCAAAACCCTAATTTAATCATAAAAGTTCTAAAACCCTAAATTGAAGTATAACCCTAAAAGTGGTATATTTGTTGCTTTATTTAAAGTTTAAACTTAGATGTGATTGTTTTATATCTTGAATGGATAATTCATTAATGATTTATTTTTATGAATGATTTGTTTTTATTTTTGCTAATGGTGAATGATTGAATGATTTAATTTATTTGATTTATTATGTTGATTATTTTAATTTCCAAGATGTAAGAGGTATGTTTTCACTTTGTGGGTACCTCATTAGTTAGGTTCAATGTAATTTAATTTATTTTGAATTTGGATTAATGTAAAGGGCATGTTTCCACTAAATGGTGGATGTCCTATTTTATCTACTCTTGGACATTAAACAATTATTGTAAGGGCATGTTTTCATCCTTGGATGGGTGCCTATTTTGATTGATTATTTTAATAAGTTCATCAGGGGGGCGATATTAGAGTCCTCTGATGAACTTATTGGAATATTAGAGTTGCCCAAATCAAGTTTTAGGTCCAGAACCCAACCAACCTTTGGTCCAAAACCCAACCAATCTAACCTTGAGTCTAGAACCCAACCAATCTAGTTTTGGGTCCAAAACCCAACTAAACCTCAGCTCCAGAATCCAACCAATCTAGTTTCAGGTCCAGAACCAAAACCAGTCTCAAGTCAAGAATCCAAACCGATCCTCGAGTCTTGAACCTGATCCTTATCCAAAATTATCTCAAAGTCATGTTGCTTTTCACTCTCTAAATAAATTCAAGATCGCTCAAGCAGGGGGCAGACTGTAGACCTTTGATTTTATTGCTGGCTAGTCTGATACTAATTAATGAGGCTTAAGTCATAACTAGTCCAATCTTAATAAGCTTAAACCTATTCTAAATTTTTTATTAGATTGATATATTCTCAAGAGGCCTAAAATAAGATGGTTAAAACTTTAAAATCCTAAATAAGTCTGATTTGAAGGTTTGGTTGGTTTTATTTGATATGGGTGCACTTCAATTTGAGTATGGGTGTCTCCATGTCGAATTGGGCCACCAATTCTATAACATCCCCTAAAAATTCTCATTAGAACTATTAGAGAGTGTTAGTCAATATACTGTCAGTACTCTAATCAATTCATTGACAAAGTTTTCTTTCGAAATGTTACTAACAAAAATCTTCAAATAATAATAATACAATCTATATAATACAACACTTATAAATTCAATATTTAAACCAATCTCCAATATCTCCAAATAGTAATTATAAATCAGATAAACATCATAAGTTCATCAAATCAAATAAATATATAACACATTGCTTTATTTGATAACCATTCACTAGAATATCAAACTTCATCCTCTAAATACATATATTCCTTTCATGTTTACAAATTTGTACAATCTCTCAAATAGCCAAATTAAATTGTATATATACATTTCATAACTTATGAGTATAATATACAAAAGATCTCTATATGTACTATAGGTAATTTTCTAAGATCCTTAATTCCACTTCTTAACTTGCTCCGATGACCTGATACCTGCGTGTCAGAAAACAATTCTAACATGCTAAACAAAGCTTAGTGGTGCTTGTATAAACATATTTTGTCACTTAATATTAAAGAAAAATACTTATGGAAATATAGTAATAACACTCAGTTTTAAGAAATATTTTAATATATTAACTATTTTCAATAGAAAACCAACATAATATTTTGATTACACAAAATATTAACTTTAACTCTATAAAAGTTATCATGCTACACTACACTTTTGGAATTGTAGCTTTTCTCTTTTTGAATCATTTTATTTAAGACTTACTTTTTAGTTTCACATATAGGATAATTTCATTCAATCTATAATTTTTAGCACTTACATTTAGTACTATACTTTGGAGCACTTTGTATCTTATAATCATTATATACACTTTCAATCATTATAACACTTAGAAAGTTATTGATCAATTCAATAACATGAGCATAACATTTCTATTCCGAGCATTAGAACTTTCAGTTATAAACCTTAATATATACATTACCAATCACTTTCATATTGTAACACAACAAGTCGATTTTAAGTAATTGACTTATATTATTATTTTGCATTTCTTCCATTATTCACAACGTCATGTTCACATATATTTTCAATTTAGATAACTTTATTAAATATGCTCATACATACTGAATTCAGATCATAGGTTTGGATAACATGTTAGTGTAGCAATTTTAATGACAAATCTCAAGAATGTATAATGGTAATTATGCCTACTGTCACTGATGACACAATGTGTCCATTAATGGCATTAGGTGCTCACTATCACTATGGCTATCCTTTATCTAGTTAGCTATTCAATCCAAAGCTAGATCTAAAATCAATATGATTTGGGCAATTCATTAGTTTTAATTATCATTGAATTATGTATATCACTTAAATGGAACAATTCTTTGATCAACACTTGGTATTACACATATTTATCATATATTCAAAATTTATTACACTACTTGATAGGGTTAATTTAAAAAAATCCTTTCACTTTAAGGCTTTATAGTTAATTAGGCCTAAATCACGGATGAAACATAAGAAAAAGAGCAATTTTAGTCAAATTTCTTCAAGTGATATGCCCAATGACATGGGTGTGTCACTGGGCATGTCAATTATTTTGTAATTCAGCAACTATGACATGCCCACTGACATGGGCGTATCACTGGCCATGTCAGGAAAAAATTCTGCATTTCGCACACTTAACCATTTTAACTCAATATGTTCAAAATCTATGATAATAATGAATCAAATCCAAATTTTTTTAACATAGAAGAGTCTACATCTAATGCTTTACTCAAACTTCAATTAATCAAACCTTCAAATGTCACTTATGGCTAAAACAACATCAAACTACCCAATTCTTATAAAGATTGAATTAAGAATTATACTCACCACATATATGTTCTTTTAATTTATTTTTCACTCATCAATCCATTTAATCAATATTTTTCAAGAAATAATTCATTATAAATGACTCAATCAATCAATTCAAACATTCAAACTCATAGAAATTTAATTATTTGTAAAGTATAATACATAAGCACATACCTCTTTCAATTTCTCTCTTCTTCTCTCTTTTCATTCTTTTTCTTTGATCACTTGCTGATAATCTCACCTTTTCTAGCTTATTCTTTTAAAAATTTATAATCATATGTAATCTACTCTAAGTTATATTTGATTTGAAGAAAGGAAGATGAAGAAAATAAGAAAGATGGTGGAGGTGATGGTGTTTGCCATGGAAGATGGGAGAAAGGAGAAGAAGACTCTACACACACACATGTCGACACACACATATATAATATATGTAATCTAGTGTGGCCATTCTCATTTTAACTATGGTGCATCCTCTTTCTTATCCTTTGATTTTAATTAGATATTTAATCTTATAAAACTGTAAAATTAATTTCTTCAGTAAATTTTGAGATATAATATTCACTATTCTCTACTTATAGCATTTATCCATATTCTTTTATCACTATACACTATCAATTTTTCAATATTAGTTAAAAAGTTTCCTGTTTAAAATCTTGACCATTACAATTCTCCCACATTAAAAAAATTTCATCCTCAAAATTTACATGTTATGGCAATAAGCCATTTAATTCATAACTAATCTCAAATCTCACATAAATCAATTATTTTATTAATTTACATAACTTTTATATATGTCTGATATCAATCAATGTAACACTTTCAGAATAATCTTATTATAGAACTGCAGAAGATTCAGTTCTATACACTTACATTGTTCAAGCTAAATTCAATAATTGTCTTTAGATTTTTTTATATATAATTTTTATCATTACATTCCACTGTTATAGATATATATTTCTTTCTTTTCCTCATATATTGAACTTTTAATCCTAGTTCCGGATAGCGGGTTATTGATAGCAAGTAAATGCCCACTGTATAAATATGGCCAAAGGCCCACTATGGCACAAATGCCCACTGTATAAGATGACATAGAGCATCCACTGAGAGAAAGGGACCAAAGGTCCTCTATGACGCAAAGCGTCCACTAATGGCATAGATGCCAATATCACTGGGAAATATATAAAAAAAAATATCCTCTATGGCACAAAGTGCCCACTTTCAATATGGGACATAAGTGTCCTCTATGGCACAGAGTGCCCACTTTCAATATGACAATGCCCAGTATCACTTTGAACAGCTAATCCGAAAACTAGATTTAACATCAATATAATCGATTAATACATTTATTTCATTGTTGGAAATTATTGTCAATTCTAATATCTTTTGGAATATAGCACTTTCTCTTTGAAGTGTTTGTTTATTACTTTGATTTTATAAGATATAAGTAATTATTTCAATTACATTTATCATATGAACATGTATACACATCATATTTTTTTCCGATTAGTTCGACTAATTTTATTTATTCATCATTCTTTATCTTTCAAATCATTTTCATGTTTCCATTATAACAATGAAATCTAAATAGATTTCCACTCTTACTTGTTTAATTCTTTTCTTAACATATTAAGAATTCACAACTATTCTTTCACTTTAAGAGTATATGTACATATATAATGTATTCACTATGTTTAACATACACTCTCTTTCTCTCTCTCTCACACACACACACACACACACACATATATATATATATATATTTATAACTTGATTCACAATACATCATTTTGCTAGAAGGGTTAAATTGCCTACAAATCTCACTATATTCTTTCCTTTTCACAATATCAATTTCTTTCTTTCTATTGTCATCAATTAGTATCGGTTAACTCTTTAACACTTCTATATATAATCTATAACTTGTATTTAATCACCAAATAATGTTATTATCATGTATTCCATAAGTACACAGTAAGTAAATCTCACATTCTTACTTTCATTACTCAATCAATTTGTATATTATTTGGATCATCTATGTGTTTATGTTTAGTGTAATTTTATTGGCTTTTGATTGATTTTTTTTAATTTGTGTTTAAAGTTTGTTTAAAGTATTTGATTTAGGTTGAACAATAAAACAATGGAGCTTTAATTCAAATTGGTGGATTATTAAGTGGAAAAACATGAGACACGACCAAGACACTTCATGGCTTGGCCGTGTCCCTCATCCAAGGAAAGAGGCAGAAAATTTTGGTAGGGATAGACACACCCAAGAGACACGGCCAAGCCACTAGCCATGTCAAATGACACAGCCAAGGTCTTGGCCGTGTCTCACCAATTGAACAAAGAAAAGAAGAGTCAAGAAGGAAATGCAGAAGTGGACACACCCAAGAGACACGGCCAAGCCATTGGTAGTGTCACATGACACGGCCAAGGCATTGGCTGTGTCCCATCTAAATATCAAAGCAAAGGTAGCAAATAGTGGAGAACACACTCAGGAGACACGGCCAAGCCACTGGCCATGTCACATGACGTGGCCAAGGTGGTCATGTCCCACTTGGAAAACAAGGAAAATTTGGGCAGCCATGGACATGACCACATGGCTTGGCCGTGTTCACAAGAAAATGAGTGACATGACCAAGTCACTCATGACTTGGCTGTGTCTTGTGAAAATTCTTTCAATTATTTTATATAAAATGGGGGACAAAATGGGGGACAACAAGTGCCATCTTTTAAAAAGAAATATTAAAAGAAGAAAAAGGTTGCCTAATTTATGGGATGAAGATTTAAATAATGAGAAAGTGGGAGACAAAGTGGAGTGTGTGAGTTGGCAAGGCATGGGTTATGTCTTGAGAAATTAAAAAGAATGGAAGGAAGAGATATACATATATACACATTGGAGCTAGAAGAGGAGGGAGTTCTCTCTTTTTTCATCATCTTGTTCTTGGTCTTGAGAGAGACCAATAACATCACCTTCATCTTCATCTTCCATTTCTTCCATAAATAAGATCTTTGACATTTTCGGGGATAAAATTGGGTGAGCAAGCTCTTATGAAAGTTAGGGTTTGAAGAAAGCTTGATTGAGGAGTTGGAGGCTTGAGAAAGTGACCATTCCATCTTTCAAGAGGAGAACCATTGATTGAAGAAGGCTTGTTGGTTCTTCATCATATTCAAGGTGGAGCTAGGAGGAAGACTAGAAGTTCCCTCTTTTAATTCATTTCTAGATTGTTATTGTTTGTTAAGAACATTAATATTTCAATGGACAATTATGATTTGATTTATATTGAGATGAATATTTGTTATAAATTGATGGTGTTGAGCTAAATTACTCATGCCTAGGGTTTGTAGTAGATTTGATTGAATGACTTGATTTGATATTTCCATTAATATACCTTGTTATTTGTTGATTGTATTGGATTGAATTTTAGGTTGATAGATTAGCTACCTATTGATCTCTAGATATTGAATGAAGGACCGAGAGGTAAAATTTGATATTGTAATTATGCAATCGACTACCCTAAGAATGAATTAGAAATATAAGTTCTAGGGTTTATCAATTTGTAATTTCAAAACAATTGGTTGTTGTTAATTCATGAATTTGAAAACTAATGAATTGGTAATTAGTAATTAAACTCAAGGAACAAATTAAAATACAAGGTCATGTTAATGGATAATTTAAGAGTTAAGCTTTGATTAAATTGATCTACAATCCTAGGCACCATTCCTAGAATTGTATTAATCTTGCTCAATCATTGCGCACATTACTGTTAGATTTAAATTGTTCTTTCACCATTCCAACACATCACACTCTTATTTCTTTTAAATTTCTTACTAATCAAACTATTACAAAATAATTGCTTCCTTGTGAGATGACCTTGGGATGATCACCATTGCTACAACTACCTCGTATACTTGAGAGTGTCGCTTGTAGTAGTAATTAGTCGAGCGCAACAAGTTTTTTGGTGCCATTACCGGGGAAGGCAATTGTTGTTAGTAGTTTGATTTTTTGTTTATTTAAATTATTTAATTGTTTTAAGTGTTTCATTTTTGAATTACTACGTGTTTATTGTAAAGATGCAGTTTTCAAGGCACGGGGGAGTTTATGATGAGAATGCTAATTCTGAAATGGCATGGAAATTAGCAAAATTAACAAGACAACTTAAGATGCTAAATGAAGACCCTTAATTTTGGACCCAGTCCGGTCCAAAATAATTTTTGTATTGTTTAATATATTTTAATTGGTCCAAAATAGTTTTTTATCTTAATTAAATAATTTTTGCTTTAGTATCTAATTTTTATTAATAAAAAATAAAAATAAACAAGCAAAAATCAAAAAATAAAAATAAAAACAAAAATCGGCGACAGAAAAATCCTCGCTGAAAGTCAGCGGGCCCGTGGTCATTTAGCCCGCAGGCTTGTTTCGCCCACAGCTGGCTGCGGCAGCTTTTTTGCCAGCGCAATTTTTCCTGCAGCAATTTTTTTCGCCAGCGCGATTTTTCCGTAGCAGTTTTTTTTCGCCAGCGAAATTTTTTCGACACAAATTTTCTGAAACCTAATGCAATTAGGTTTCGGTTTCCTTTTCTTAATAAATAATGTATGCCGTGAGCAACTAGGAGAAAACCACAAATAAACTTCTATGAATAAGTATGATTACAACAGAAAAAAGGAGGCAGAAAGAGAGGAAGAAATCCGAGAAGAAAGAGGAACAAATTTTGATTCGAAAGTAAGTTGGAAAGGCAGTAATTCAATTCAATTTTTTTGAGGGAGCCGAAAAACAATTCAAGGCAATTCAAAGGCAGCAAAGCTTGCCTTGCTTTTGTACATTAAAATGATTTTTGGAGGAACCATCAAAAGGAGGTATGTATTAAATTCTTTTTTACTTTTCACAGTAGCCTAGATTATACAATTGGGTCTTTCAAAATAAAAAATCCCAGAACCTTAATTCCCTTTGTTCAAAGTTTAAAAACCTTATTTCATTGCTTTGTTTTCCAAAAAACTTACAATTGTTATTTTTGTTTCATCAAAATCTTAAAACTCTAATTGAACATGTTTTTCTTGAAAACCAAAATTTGACTCTGTTTCCTTCAAAACTTTAAACTTGATTATGTTTCTTTGAACAAACCTTAACAAATATCTTTTCTATTTATTTAAACTTAAAATCATTTGTTTATTTTCATAAACTTCATAAAATTATCAATTACTTTTTCCAAATTCTAAAAAACCTAAGCATCCACCGAGACCCTAGTTTTAAAACACCAAACCCAAATGCAACTTCCAAACCTAAAATAGTGAACCCTAACCCCTTTAAAACCTTAAACCCTAATTTTTTCTAAACCCTAATCCTTTAAAACTTTAAAAACCATAAAAATATAAATATTTTAATTTCACACAGTAAACTTGAAAACATAAATCAAAAGTATTCTAAAGAGTCCAAATTCTAGTTTCATGATTGTACATAACAAACCCTAGTTTGGTTACCAACCTTTTAAAACATAAAACTTTAATCTATTTTAATTCTCTTAAAGTCACAGTAGCCTAATTCTATAAATTCTGAAACCCTAAACATATAAAATAAAGGATCCTAAATGGAAACAGTAGCTATAATTTGGATTTTTATTTGCCTTATTCAATTCCACATTTAATTATGCTTTGATTTATTTTATATGCTTTAATTTATTTAAGTTCAATACTTGATTTATTTAATTTATCATGGATGGATGTTTGCTTTCTATTGATATTTAATATATTTAATGAATGATTTATTTATGATGAATGATTATTTACTTTTATCAATTTATTTAGATTTTTAAATATTGTAAGAGGTATGTTTCCACTTGGTGGGTGCCTTATTAGTTAAATATCATGTAATTTAAATTGTTTTTCTATTTTAGAACCAATGTAAAGGGCATGTTTCTACCTTTCGATGGGTGTTCTATTTAGGCATGTGATGTAAGGACATGTTTCCATCTTCGGATGGGTGTCCATTTATTTGTTTTGCTTGGACTTTGCTTTGATTTTAATATATTGATGCTTTCTTTTAATTGTTGTGTGTAATATGGATAATGTTGTTATATTTAAGAATTTTATAATATTAAGACTTGTAAAGGAGGCCGGTTCTAATGAACCGGGCGTTGTGGGGGGGTGCTGGGCCATTTCTCACCTTCCCCACACGTACCCAACTTTCCGAACCCATTAGGGGGTTGGGGATTCCTTAGGAATCGAGTAATCCACCCCTTTCTTTTTTTCTCGGCTTGTCCGAGTGGTGGCTCCATTTTCTCCGAACTTAGGTCTGTGTTCTCTAAGGCCCCGAGCCTAAACAATGCCAAAGTTGCAAGAACCATTCCACGGGGAGTAGGGGCAAAAATCCCCGCTCACAGTGGCGACTCCACTGGGGATAAGAGAAGTTGATTCTGTTGGTCTTTATATTATTCTATTCTTTCTTATAATGATATTATCCATTGCATCATCTTAGATTGCATCGTGTGCGTGAGTTAGGACGCCCGTGTTACCCGTGTTGTATTATGTGAGGGATACCATACTTTCACTCAAGGTATGGAGATCGAGCATGGCATAACCATTCATAGCCTCGTACCATTTGGTATATACTTGCTATGGGAACCTAAGCCTTTTAACCCAAAGACTAAAGCTCATGTAATTGGCCTAGTTACCTTCCTTAGGTTTTACCCCAAATGCATGTTGTTTGACTATGGTTAGCTTATCTTAGTCTAAATCATGGCTTATTTGGTTTGTTCTTTTTTCTAATATGACCTAAGTATATTGTAAGCTCAAAGTCCAAAAGACCAAAGCTATTTTCAAAATTTTTCAAGATGGTCTTTGGACATAAGACTTTTCTAAAAACAAATCAAAAATTCTTTGGCCCATGGCCCAAATACTAAGCCCAAAATTCTTTTACAATGGGATTAGAAACAAAACTATTTTCACCCAACCTTTTCTTACAAAGAGCTTGCAAAAATATTTAGGTCAATTATGAAATACCAAAAATCAATTGTGGGCTTAGTTTACACTAAGAATAAATTAACCATGGGCTTGGTTTTGGCATGAATCATTAGTTACCTTTTTCAAGTGAGAAATCTATCTATAATAAACCTCTTAATTTAGTTTTAATCCAATATAGCATAAAAACTACTTTAGTTGGTTGAACGGATTAAAACCTAATTAATGGGAATTATCATGGATGGATTTCCATTTTTGAAAATATAACTATTGGTTGAAACGTCCGAGGGAATATTCGAAAATAAGATACCCCATGTTGGTATTTTGTTAACCATATACTTAGGAAAAGAGACTCGCCATTCTCGTGTGGATGTTATAAGGTTGGAAGGAACGTCCTAATTATCTTTCTTCGTTGATTATTCGTGCATACATGCATACGTGCATACATTTGCATTTCATATCATTGATCCTCTCTGGCTCACAGCCCTGGATTATGACAGTTCAAAAGCTTACAACAATCTAACCTAAACCGAAGATGAAGTATCTAGCAACGACTCAATCACTTGCTCACCAAAAATAATGGAGCCCGAACAAATTCAAAGGATGGTGGATGAGGCCCTCAATGACAAGATGGAAGAAATAAAAGAGGCCATAGCTGAGATCATGAAGAACCAATTGACTGCAATCTTAGAGAATCATGTCGAGGCATCTGCTAGCACTAAGAAGCCAAGGGACAAAAGGAAGACTAAAGTTGGTGAAGTGGTTTTTGATGATGAAAAGGTGATCATTGATGATGATGATGATTGGGCTCAATACTACCAAGATGTTCAAGAGAAGAAGAAAGAACCAAAGGTTATTGAGAAAGCAACTATTGAAAAGACCAAGACATCCAATGTTGAAAAGATAATTGCTGATTTAGAAAAGAAATTTGTGAAGAAGCTGAAAACCGAAGAGATGTCTGAGATCGATAAACTATTTGAACAAGATGAAGAAGTCCCGTACAAGTTCAAGATGCCATCCTTTGCAAAGTACAATGGCATCGTAAATCCTCATCTCCATGTGAAGCAGTATATCACTGCCATGCAGTCTGCCCGAGCTACTAAGGCTCAAACCCTAAGGTACTTTATGCTCTCATTGGACCTATTGTATAAAACTGGTTCAATAAATTAGATGATGGAACACAAAAGAGTTGAGATCTACTTTACAAAGCCTTCATCCAACAATATGGATATAATGTTGAGTTAGAAGTTACCTTAATGGAAGTGGAGTCCATTAGGCAAAGGCCAAATGAGAATTTTGTAGATTATGTCAAGAGATGGAGAAACAAGGCCGCTTTACTCAAGAAGAGGCCCAATGAATCCGATCAAATAAAGATGATTGTGAGAGGGGTGTTGCCTAGTCTCCATGAGAAGATGTCTCATACACTCATCCGCGATTTCAAAGACCTTCTTCGAGCTGGTTTGCAAATTGAAGAATGGGAAAGGGAGAAAAGCCGCTTTGCAACAAAAAGGAATGAGAAAGGGAGCTATCAATCTGGTAGCCAAAGCATACAAAAGGCCGTCGGTGTTAATGCTACTAACCAAGGAATGAGGAGACAATTTTTGGAATTGGGAAAATCGATTGTCTTGAGTTCTCAATAAGCTTCAAAGAAAGGGATTGCTACAACCCTTAAATCCTCATCCTTTGCCTAACCCTCTCCCACCTAATTTTGTCACCAAAGCATTTTGTCAATTTCACCAAATGCAAGGGCATGACACGGATAGATGTGTGAGGTTGAGACATGAGATCCAAAATCTAATTGATAATGGGAAGCTACCCGAGCCCAATAAGCCAAACACCAAAGATAACCCATTACCAAAATTCAATAGGGTACTACCACTGGCAACCTTCATGATTGGAGGAGGTTTGCATGAGGACTTTGTCATGTCTTCTTTTCAAGATGTGGATGGAGAAGCAACCAAAGAGGAAGAGGTATTTGGTGAAATTAAACAAGTTATGATGGGTGGAGAAGTAACAATTTATGTTGTCAACGGGTTTTGGGATTCAAGTGATAGTGATGATTATACTGTATCCAAGAAGGAGGAGTGGACTTGGTCCAAGCCTGAAGAAGATGAGGTGATGAATACTAGATCCGGTAAGCCTTACGCAAGGCCACCACCTAAGGAGGTAGAAACTAATAAGGGGAAGGAAGTTAAAGTAGAAGAAGATGATGTTGTGCTCAAGCAATTGAAAAGAACCCAAGCAAGTGTTAGCATTTGGGACTTATTAGCTACTTCTAAAAAGCACCGAGAAACTATGGCCAAAGCCTTGGCTAGCATGTCAATCTCTACCTCTACGACACCGGAGGAGTTGATCAACTTCATAAAAATTGGGGAAGTAATGAAATGTGAAGAGGTTCATGAAAAGAGTGAAGTTAATATGGGAGCAATTTCTTTTTCAGCTGCGGATTTACCGGAGGAGGGGAGAGACCACATCCACCCTCTCTTTATCAAAGTAGAAGTCAAGGGGAAGAGGACTCCTTGTGTGATGGTTGATGATGGGTCTACCATAAATGTTTGTCCACTTAAGATATTGCCAAAGCTAGCTATGTCAACAAGAGATCTAAACCCAACCGAAGTGACAATTTGGGCTTATGACAACACTAAGAGGCTTGCCGAAGGGACTTTCAAAGCTGTTGTCAAGGTTGGTCCAATTGAATCTATTATTGAGTTTGTTGTTTTAGACATACCAGTCACCTTCGCCTTACTCTTGGGACAACCATGGTTTCATCCTCTTGGTGGAGCTCCTTCCACCCTTCATCAAAAGATCAAGTTCCCCAACGGAGATGAGGCAGTGGTCATTGAAGCTGAAGATAATGAGATTGTTAATGCTCTAATGGTTGAGAGGCCTCTCAATGGTTTTCAAGTAGCCGCAATTTCTGATGATGAAGTAGTAGACTCCAAAATCTTGAATATGATGAAGGACATGAACTACCTTCCCGGAGCTGGTCTTGGAAAGGGTAAGGCCGGTTTGACAAAGTTGCCAGATTTTAGAACTCAAACTTCCAAGAAGGGGTTGGGATATGATGAAGACAATGATGTTCGGCCAAACAAGAGTGAGAAGATGAGCTTCCCACCACTTGAAGAGATTTTTGTCAAAGCTCCAGATATGGGACCACTCCAAGGAAAGCCTGAGCCAATCATATTCATGGGTAAGTTAATCCTAGGTTTTGAAATTTTTGCAGATGTTGCCTAGCTAGTGGAGCAAGTGAAGAAAGAACTCACCCTGCCAACTAGCAATGAATCCAATCCAAAAGAGAAGAATGAAGCTGTCATGAAAGCTGAGAAGACTCCATAAGATATTGCTGCCCTGGTCGAAGAAAAGTTTGAAGACATCCTGCTTTATGATTCTGAGAACAATGATTTTGATTTTGATTTTAATTTGTCTACTTTTTATGAGGATGATGATGTTTTCTTTTCCAAAATGAATGCAATAAAGTCTGATATTGCTTACTTGTGTGATGTTTCTCCTGATGGTTGCATACATTCAAATAGCAGTTACATGAGCATCTTTAATATTAATTCTGTTAACACACAATCATTAAATTTTGGAACAACTGAAAATCCTAAAAACATTAGCATAGCATCCGACCTTACTCTTGATGAGAGAGAGAGATTTGAAAAAATATTCAAAAAATACAAGGAAGTGTTTGCTTGGTCTTATGAAGATATGCCGGGGATAGATCGAGACATAGCCGAGCATCATAGATCGAGACATAGCCGAGCATCATATTCCTGGTTAAAGAAGAGGTCACTAAGAAATACAAGTGAAGTTCCTCGAAGTGATAGAATATCCAGATTGGCTAGCAAACATAGTACCTATGCCAAAGAAAGATGGAAGGATAAGGGTCTGTGTGGATTATCGAGATTTGAACAAGGCTTCCCCTAAGATGTCCTCATTGATAGTGCAGCCTCTAGCGTGCTACACTCGTTTCTAGATGAATTTTCCGGATACAATCAAGTGTTAATGGCCCAAGAGGATAAAGCCAAAACTGCTTTCATTACTACATGGGGTATATTTTGTTATAAGGTGATGCCATTGGGCTTAAAGAATGCTGGAGCGACTTATCAAAGGATGGCCACCACTTTATTTCATGACATGATGCACAAAGAAGTTGAAGTATATGTTGATGATATGATGGTTAAATTGGATACAAGGGAACAACACTTCCAAAACTTAGAATTATTCTTCGATAGAGCTTTGAAATATAAGCTAAGATTAAACCCGAAGAAGTGTGTATTCGATGTTACCTTAGGTAAATTATTGGGACATGTAATTGGTCTGAATGGCATTGAGATTGATCCTGACAAAGTCAAAGCAATCAGGGATATGCCAGCCCCTAAGACGGAGAGAGAAGTTTGGGGATTCATTGGTAAACTGCGGTATATTAGCAGATTTATAGCAAAGCTCACAACAATCTGTAAGCCTATCTTCAAATTTCTTAGAAAGAATTAGCCAGTCATATGGAATGAAGAATGTCAAAAGGCCTTTGAGCGAATAAAAGAGTATTTATTGAATCCGCCTATTTTAAAACCACCTAAACCCGGCAAACCTCTATTACTATACTTAACAGTAGAAGAAGAGTCTATAGGAGCCATGCTAGCCCAAGCAGACGAATCAGGGATTGAGCATGCAGTTTACTATTTGAGTAGAAAGCTCCTACCTTATGAAATTAAGTGTAGTATCATTGAAAAGACATGTATAGCCGTGGTTTGGTCTACTGAGAAGTTGCGGCATTACTTTCAATCGTATAGTGTGCAAGCAATTTCTAGGTTGGATCCAATGAAGTATTTAAGGGAGACACCTTCTTTGATTGGAAAATATGGTCGATGGTTGATAATATTAGAAGAATTTGAGATTGAGTATGTAACCAGGAAAATGATCAAAGGTAGAGCGGTGGCAGAATTCCTGGCCCAACAACCATTATCAAATAGTGAAGAGGTAATCTTGGAATTTCCAGATGAACATTTAGAAGCAACTGAGGTACAAGGGTGGAAAATGTATTTTGATGGAGTAGTAAACAGGAAAGGAGCAGGTTTGGGAGTTATACTAGAATCGCCTGAAGGGGAACTTATCCCTTTAGCCACAAAGTTGAAATTTAGGGCAACCAATAATATGGTGGAATACGAAGCTTGTATTTTTGGTTTGGAAACCCTAATGATTATGAAGGTGGATAAGGTGGAAGTTTATGGTGATTCATTGTTAGTTGTATCCCAAGTAAATGGAGAATGGGAGTTGAAAGAAAAAAAAATTAAAACCATACCACCATTACTTGACCATGATGAAAAAGAACTTTAAGGAGTGTAGGTTTATACACCTATCAAGAGAAGAAAATTAGATGGCTGATGCCCTAGCCACATTGGCTTCGGTATGGGAAAACCCTGTTAGCTTATTCCTTAAGCCTCTGATCTTGACCAGTTCATCAACTCCTTGCTATGAATATGAAAGAATCATGGAAATTGATATGGACCATGATGCATGGTATGATACTATAAGGCGATTTTTGGAAGAAAGAGAATACCCATCGGGAGCAACAAAGAAAGAGAGAAGAGCCTTAAGGCGGTGGTCATTGCAATACATCACCTTCCATGGAGAGTTGTATCGAAGATGGCCTGATGGAGTGCATTTGAGATGTTTAAGAAAGCCTGATGTTGTGCGCATCATGTCAGAAATATATGCGGGAAGTTACGGTCCGCACATGAATGGTTTGGCCCTAGTTAAGAAGATTATTCGACAAGGTTACTATTGGTTAACCATGGAGAGAGATTGTATTGAGTTTGTACAGAGGTGCCAACAATGTCAGATGTATGGTAACTTGAATCACATGCCTCCTGAAGAATTGCATTAAATGTCTTCACCCTAGCCATTTGTATACATCCGACAGCTTCAAACGGTCACCGTTTCATTGTGGTAGCAGTAGATTATTTTTCAAAAATGGGTCGAAGTCGAATCCTTTAATAAACTAGGTGCAAGCCAAATGGCTAGGTTTATTGAAAAGAACCTCATCTGCAGATACGGGGTCCTGCATAGTATGATATCAAACAATGGGGTATAGTTTCAAGGAGCAGTTAAGGATTTATTCTCAAAGTACCGCATCCATCATCATCGATCCTCTCCTTATAGACCAAAGGCTAATGGTGCAGTAGAAGCAACAAATAAGACAATTAAGCAAATTCTATCCAAGATGACCAAGACTTACAGGGATTGGTCAGAGATGCTTCCCTTTACTTTATGGGGATATAGGACAAGTGTGCGAACACCTACTAGAATGACACCGTTCTCTTTGGTTTACGGGATGGAAGCAATATTGCCAATTGAAATTGAGATCAAGTCATTAAGAGTAGTCATGGATGCTGAACTACCTGAAATGGAATGGGCAGCAAGCAGATACACACAGTTAGCTCTACTAAAAGAGAGAAGGTTAAAGGCACTATATCATCATCAACTGTATCAAAAGAAGATAGCTGGGGCCTACAATAGAAGGGTTAAGGTCAGAAAATTCAGAGTTGGGGAGTTGGTGTTGAAGCAATATAAGCCTAATGTATCTGATCTAAGAGGGAAGTTCAGGCCTAGCTGGGAGGGGCCATATGTCATGAAACAAGTCATGAACAAAGGTGCGGTGAAGTTATCAGACATGGACGGGAACGAATTTAGTGAGCCAGTAAACATTGACAGGTTGAAGAGGTTTTATGTATGATAAAAAAAAGGGAAGCTCGCTAGGTTGAAAACCCAAAAAGGGTGGCCTAGGAAAAAGTTAGAGCAATCCGCTAGTTTTGAAAACCCGAAAGGGCGGGCTAGGCAACAATTAGGGCTAAAAGAGAGAAAATCGTCAATTAGAAAACCCGAAAGGGCTATTTGGCAACAAGAGTGATCTTGTGTATGCTGGCTTTATGTTTGGTTGTTCCCCAATTTAATAAAGCAGAATTAATGTTAAAATTGTTCTATGTGCACTGTTATAAGTATTTGACCGGATATGGATGAAATAAATAAACACAATAGAAAAAGGTGATGGCAAATTTTAAATGGAAAAGAAACATCTTTTATTACTTTAATAATTTTTCATCCTAACAATACACTTTCTGAATTAACAAATGTAAAATCTATGGTGGTCGATAAATATAACGTGCAGGCCAGCTTTGCCTCAATCGATCCAAGTAGGCTTCAGTCAAGCAAGGCATGTCTAAATCAGGAGTAAAGTCAGAATCATGAGGCTCAGCTCCGTATTGACGTCCAAGTCGGCGAGGATCATAGCATGTACCTTGATGAAGAGCAGCAAGGGGAACATACATCAAGTATGTCCGCATGGTGATACGAGAAATCTTCCACCAAGGTACCAACCAACGAATATTGACTTCGGAGCGTGAGTGGATCTAGTCATCCCAGTCAGCATATGAAGAAGCAGGATGGAGTATCAAGCAAACAAAGACGCTCTTGAAGCCAAATCTGTGAAGAAAGAATTAAATTAAAAAAAAAGAAAAAAAAAAGAGTCCGCTAAGTTGAAAACCCGCAAGGGCAGCTTAGGCAAAAATTAGGATAGCTCGCTAGTTCTGAAAACCCGCATGGGCGGACTAGGCAAAAGTTAAAGCAATAAAAAGAAAAAGAAAACCTAAATTGAAAACCCAAAAGGGCAGTTTAGGTAATTACCTGAAGCAACAACGGACTCCTAGTCAGTCTCTTTGACAATCCTGATTTAAATCGGTCTAATCCAACTAAGGTCTCAGCTAAAATCACAGGTACCGGCGACAAGCCTCCTTCCATTTGGTCCATAATATCCAATACCCGCGGATCAATATCGTTGTTAGAAGAAACAAGCAAGAATTGACCGAGCAAGCAAAGATAAAGCATGCATCCCCATGCCTTAGTAGGGGCCAAATGAGAGAAACAAAAGTCAATCAAAGGAGCAAGTAGACTTTTTTCATCTCTCATCAACCGAAGAACTTTGGGTTTTGGAATTTGAAATAACATCTACATCTTCTGTTGAGTCTTGGAAATCAATGTGGGTAACACCATTTGTTGGTTATTTGGATATCCAAGGATGGCCTCAAATTCTTCAATCAAGGGACATATTTCAAAGCCATTAATTTTAAATACCCTGGAATCCGTATTCCAAAAAGAAGCCATGGCATGTAAGAAGGAGTGGTCCAATTTGACATTTTGAAAACATTTTAAAACATCAAGTTTTGACCATGAAATTTGCTTCCAATGAATGACATCCATATTCTTAAATAGAATTTTTACTCTCTTTAAATGATGCTCGGTCATGGTGAATGAATGAAGAAAAAATTAAAATTGTTAAAAGGAGTCTTCAAGTTGAAAGAGAAAGAATTTTGGTTTATGTATTAAAATATGGCATGAAGGGTGATTTATATAGAAGAAAATAAACCTTTTCCTAAAGTGAAAAGGAAAAGGTGATGGGAAAGGGTAAGACCATATGGCATAAGGAAAGGAATTGCTCACAATTTCCTTTTCCACGTTGGATTTGGTTTAGCAAACGATTATGTACTGTGATAAAAAAAAAAGTGGTGCAGTAACGAAAAAAAAAGAGAGAGAAAAAAGTTACAGTAAAGAGGGGAATTGATTTTTTTTTTCATTATTGTACAATAATTTACAATTGCTACAATATTTACATATCACTAAGAGTTTGGTGGTAGATCATCAAATAAAGCCTTGAAAAAGTCATCGCCTATTGGAGAAGGGGGCAAATAACTGGTCCCGAGTCCGCCCAAAGCGAAAGCACCAAAACTCGGCAAATTACTCATCCCGGGATCACCCGAAGCAGGAGCACCAAAATCTTTATTACCTTGAAGTTTCAATCCATCATGGTCTTCATCAGAAGTAGACGAAAGGATTTCATGTTCATCAGTCTGGGGGCCTCTTGATGAAGAAGCGCCGGGATCCCTCATCCCTTGAAATCGGAAGTCTCAGAAATGTTGTTCGGATTGATGATATAAACTTTCAAAATGAGAAGCCTGCTGACGACTTGCAGCCAACTCTTCTTGAAGTTTCCTATTTTGTTCTTCGAGCATCCGCTGTGAGCCAAAGAGGAAAAGGTAAGAGCATACATAATCATGCATACATATAGCATAAATTACCATGAAATAAGGAACGTACCAGGTAATTCAAATCAATACCCTGCGGATGAGATGGCATATCTGGTCGGCTACAATGAGCAAATGAAGGGGCAGTCAAGGAAGGTCCAGCCTCATGATCAAATGAGCCAACAGCCTGCAACAATCATTAAAGAATCAAAGAAAGAAAAAGCAGTTGCAAGGGAAAGATGGTAAGAATTTTACCTGAGAACTACTAGTCCCGAGATGTGGAACAAGCTCTCCTGCAGCACCGTGATGTTCTACCCTCATTTTCATGGGAAATCTTTCGCAAACCAACAGGAGATACATCAAAGTTCAAGAGTCTTATTCGAATAAAATGGGCATAAAATGGACCCGGTAAATGGAGAAACGACTCGGCATTATAACCATACCGGGCCGACCACCATGCATCCTCCGACATTGACATAATATTTAAAGTATATTTCGGGATTTACATTGGAAACGTTCCATGCTCTGGAACGAGAAACCATTCATAAACTCTCTCCTTGAGAAACCAGCCACTAGACACTGGTCCAGCAATAATTCGGCGAGAATGTTGGAAAGACAGTGCAACCCTCATCAAAGGAGATCGGTTTGCTCGCTCTTCTGGGCTCCACCAGGCCAAATTCACCTGCAAAATAACATAAGGTAAGTAAAACTTTCACATAAAATTTAAAGCATACTAATGTTATTTTACCTGGTCACAGGTTAAGCGGCTCAACACATAGCGATGAGTATGCACATGATGAGAGCCAGAAACGTTCACATGATCAGACAACCAGAAATTTAATCTCGGATACCCGACTCTCTCTTTGGAAATACTGGGTACCCTCACGAGGTTATGTCCATATGCCCATACCTACAATAATGATACTAAATGTAACACCCCCACACCCAATATATGCACACCGCATACGCCCGTACAACAAGCGATATATGCATACCGGATAAGGGGGTGCCACAGTTCATTTTAAACAAACCAAACTTTAATCTTTAACATATAAGCATCATAAGTCAGTATGAATAAACTTAAAACATTTAACCTATATTATAAATAGTAATAGAGAAAATATTTCTTCGTTAAAATACATATATATATAACATTAGTACCCAAAAGCTTATCTAAAACAGTCTGTTCAAAATATTTGTTAATTAAGCAGCGGAAAATACATATGTTTACATCAAAATCAATAAGCACAAAAATATGAATTTATACATGTTGGCAGTTCATCTCTGATCTTGATGTCCACAACTCCACACTGCTCTCACAAACTCAAGCCTAGACTCGACTCGGTCTAGACGAGCTCTCCGGCACAACTGGATCTACCTTGACACCTGCGCGATGAACTAAAATCTCGTTAAGCAGAAAGCTTAGTGGTACAAACTTTGATTCAATATAGATCAAGTCGATGCTCATGCATAATATGTATATATGAATATATCAACTCATAGCATTATATCTCAACATATTAATCAATTGCATCACATTTCATAATTCACATTAAAACAAAGACAAACATGGGCCCCAAAATGAAACTAATATGCTATTCAAAGTTCAAAGTTACTGCTTTGGTCCATAATGACACCATGTGTCTAGCCCTGTAGGCAATATATATATCCATGGATTGTAACAGACCCAGTCTCTTGGACCTCAACTAGGCTAGACCCTAGGGCCCCAGTATCTTGGTCCTCAACCCGGCTAGACTGTTACTATTTTTGAGGCTTACGACCCGGTCTTTTCACTTCAAAAACATCATATTTCACATTTTTTTTCAGCTGGGCTCAGTTTACAACCCGGTCTTTTCACCTGCCCAGCGATTCATAGGCATGCAAACCCAGAACTCTGAAAATTGAATAACATACTAGGCACATAATTAATTCATTTATCTCATTATCAATCTCTTTCACAATTCATTTCTCATTTCCTTTCTCATAATCAAACTAGGCTCATTGCCCTAATTTATCATCTTTTCTCAATTTTTCTCATTCTTCTATTTCATCTCAATATCGATTGGTTACATTATGTTTTCACATCTCATATCACCTATTTCCACATTTCTTTTCATATACAATACTTTACTCAATTGCATTGATACATCAATAAAATTCACATTATGCATATCATAACATGTAACTCATTCATCAACAATGTATCAAGTAACTTAACACATTTTTAACTAAATGTGTTTTAAGTCCCAATGTCATATAAATGTATGCAATCATTCAAAGTTTGTACTTACCTCTAAGAGCAACAACATCACTCTATCAACTCCTCTTCCAAGATAACTCCCAACACTTGAATAAAGGTAGCTCAATCGTCTTCAAAACCTAATCCAAAGGTGATCATACACACTCACTTAGAGATACACAAGAAGAAAATAAGAAAGAGAACTATCTAGGGCAAACTCTACACTTGACAAGCTCGACAACACGGGCGTGTCCCTGATCGTGCCCTAAACTCACAACACAGAAGCTTTGACATGCTCAGTGACATGGGCGTGTCACTACCTATGTCAATCCTCCAACAACACAGTAGCTATGACACATGGGCATGTCACTGGCCGTGTCAATGCTACTACAACATAGAAGCTGTGACACGCTCAGTGACATGGGAGTGTCACTGCTCGTGTCACCAACCCAGGAAATAGAACCAACGACACGCCCAAAGACATGGCCGTGCTCCTGGGCATGTCAGGACAAAAATCCTAAAATCGACTCCAACAAAGCCATAACCAACAATCATCTTCCAATAGCCATATCAACAACACACAAACTCAACCAAAACCATCAACAACCCATATAATACTTGAGTAAACCTTAAAATATTTCAATTACAAACATCAAACACAAACACCACCATATTCACAACTCAAAAATCACACAATCCACACACTTGCCTCTTTCATCAAACTCATCCCTTTTCTCTCTTCAATCCAGCCCCAAAATCAAAGTTAGCAAAATAACACAACGCTCAAATATACCAAAACAACCATCCAACAAACCCAAGAACACAAACTCAAAAGAAAACCAAGAAACAAGTTGGAAACTTACCAAAAGTGAATAAAATCCTTAAAACTCCAACTTGATCTCTTGAAAACCTTCAATCTTTTGAGCTTGGAAGCAACAAAACCTCTTTTCCTTTGGTTGCTAAGGGTGGCCAGCCAAAGAGAAGAAAAGAAGAAGATGAAGATGAACGAGGAAGAAGAAAGAAAGAAAGAAAGAAGGAAAGAAAGAAAGTCAACACTCTTTAACTACTCTCTCCTCAAAACACTCTCCACCATACATTTAAACAATTAAATATTCAACCACTAACATCATCTTCCACCAACTTAAATAAATCCATTTAATTAATCAAAATATCTCTTTTGAGTTATAAGACCCATTGACTTATATATATTGTTTTTATCTCCATATACATAACATATACACTTTAAATTATTTAATCCAATACAACAATTAACACTCCAAAATTTTAGGGTATACTTTGGGATATTACAGTAAAGATCAAATTCATGCAAGAAAAGAGTGGAAATAACATTGGTGAAGGAAAAGAATACCTCGACAACCGCCATCAAGCCGACAAAGGACTTCTTGTTTCGGCAAAGCTTATCAAGACCATGGTAAAGACATGCGATACCAGCTTCACCCCAACCAGAAGATGGTATCATTCTGAGATAAGAAAGGGCACTCAACACTGACAAGTGAATGGATGATTCAATGCTGCCTAAGATGGTCGACCCGAGCAGATATAACAAAAATCCTCGAGCGTACTGTTCTGCCGTATCTCTGCCAACCCGTCCTTCGTAGTTCATCCAATAACTACGAATTGGCTCAATTTTTATCTTAAATGGCCCTTTATATGATGGTTCCATACCAATTAATTCCTTAATTTCTTCAAATGTTAAAATATCGTTGGTCAGAGGAACATAAAAACCATCATATCGAAGGCCGGTTATGGCAGTAAAATCGATCGGCCCAATTGTCATCTCTCCAATGGGCAAGTGAAAAGTGTAGGTTGTATCCAACCATCGCTATACAAGTGCCTGGACTACGCTCTGGTCTATCTGATATTCCTCGGATGGCAATTATAAGATAAACTGCTCAAACCCGCAATCTCGGATAATCCGCCTTACCCGAGAAGGCACTACATCGTACCATTGTCGGGCTTTGTAAATACACCCTCCAGCCAAAACAACGCAACGATCATGCTAACACAGACCCAGGTAAGTTAATACCAGGTAAGTACATATTATTCTATCTGTTTAATTTAATTTATTTTTCTAAAAATAATAATGCAAAATAAACATACAAAATAATAATAAAGGCAAACAAAATAATAATAAAAGAGCATAATAAAAAATATATATAAATAAATAAATAATCAAATAAATAAATCAAAATAAATAAATAAATCAAAATAAATAAATAAATAAATAATAAATAATAATAATAATAATAAAAAATAAAAAAAACAACAACGAAAAAAAATCAAGAGATATAAAAAAGGAAAAAATAATTACCTCGCTCTTTTGATTGGAACTGCGATGGAGCGGCATCCTGGCTAGTATATCTAAATTTCCATCTTCATGATGCTGAATAAACTCCAATAACTCGGCATTAGAATGAGTCCCTGACCTCGAAGCATGCATTATTTTTTGAAAATATATGCTAAAATTGAAAAGAAATTTGAGAGAATTACGAAATTGAAATCGTGCTGTGAAATAAAATGAAAGAATGGTGGCTTTTTATAGAGAAACGGCAAGCAAAAAACAAAATTCAAAACTGTTCATGAATAGTAATTTTTACTATTTATGAATAGTAAACTTTACTATTGATGAATAGTATATTTTACTATTCACAAATAGTATTACTATTGATGAATAGTAAATAGTATTTGATACTATTTGTGAATAGTAAATTTACTATTTATAAATAGTAAATAGTGCATGAACAGTGATTACACAGTAAATAAACGGTAAATTCATTTATTCATTTTAATCATTCAAATAATTACAGGTATATAGATATTTTTACACCCAGGGGGCAATAAGAAGACATGCATAAAAATTAGCAAAAACTTTTTGAAATAAAAAATTATTAGCTCGGGTCCAGAACCTAAATTTTCCTTAGGTCCAGAACCTAGAATTTGTTTCTAAGTCCATAACTTAGCTCAGGTCCAGAACCCAAAATTTTTCTTAGGTCCAAAACCTAAAATTTATTTCTATGTCCAAGAACTTAGCTCGGGTAGAACTTGAACCGGGTCCAGAACCCAAATTTTTCTTAGGTCCAGAACCTAGAATCTTCCTTGAGTCCAGAACTCGAACTGGGTCCATAACCCAAATTTTCCTTAGGTGCAGAACCTAGAATTATCCTTGAGTCCAGAACTCGAATTGGGTCCAGAACCCAAATTTTCCTTAGGTTTAGAATCTAGAATTTGTTTCTAAGTCCAGAACTTAGCTCGAGTCCAGAACCTAAATTTTCCTTAGGTCCAAAACCTAGAATTTGTTTCTAAGTCCAGAACTTACCTCAGGTCTAGAACCCAAATTTTCCTTAAGTCTATAACCTAGAATCTTCCTTGAGTCCAAAACTCGAACCGGGTCCAGAACCCAAATTTTTCTTAGGTCCAGAACCTAGAATTATCCTTGAGTCTAGAACTCGAACCGGGTCCAGAATTCAAATTTTTCTTAGGTCCAGAACCTAGAATTTGTTTCTAAGTCCAGAACTTAGCTCGGGTCCAGAACCCAAATTTTCCTTAGGTCCAGAACCTCGAATTTATTTCTAAGTCCAAGAACTTAGCTCGGGTCCAGAACCTAAATTTTTCTTTAGGTCAAGAACCTAAAATTATTTCTAAGTCCAGAACTTAGCTCGGGTCCAGAACCCAAATTTTCCTTAGGTCCAGAACTTAGAATTATCCTTGAGTCCAGAACTCGAACCGGGTCTAGAACCCAAAACCTCCACCATCTCAAAAATTAAGTCTTGTTGCTTTTCACTCTCTTTCACTAAAGTTTCAGATCATTCAAGCAGGGGGCAAACTGTAGAACCTTAATTTTTGACCCAGTCCGGTCCGAAATAATTTTTGTATTGTTTAATATATTTTAATTGGTCCAAAATAATTTTTTATCATAATAAAATAATTTTTACTTTAGTATCTAATTTTTATTAATAAAATATAAAAATAAACAAAAAATAAAAAATAAAAATAAAAATCGGCGACGAAAAAATCGTCGCCGAAAGTTAGCAGGCCCGTGGGCATTTCGCCCGCAGGAGTTTCCTGCGGGCGACATGGCCCAGGCCATTTCGCACGCATTAAATTCCTGAGGGCGAAATGGCCCGCAAGCCTATTTCGCCCGTAGCTGCGGCATCTTTTTTGATAGCGCAATTTTTCCTACGGCAATTTTTTTCGCCAGTGCGATTTTTCCGCTGTAGTTTTTTTTCACCAGCAAAATTTTTCCGATGCAAATTTTTCAAAACCTAATGCAATTAGGTTTCAGTTTCCTTTTCTTAATAAATAATGTATGCCGTGAGCAACTAGGAGAAAAAAAAACTTCTATAAATAAGTATGATTACAACACAAAAAAGGAGGCAGAAAGAGAGGAAGAAATCCGAGAAGAAAGAGGAACAAAATTTGATCCAAAACTAAGTAGGAAAGGCAGTAATTCAATTCAATTTTTTTGAGGGAGCCGAAAAACAATTCAAGTCAATTCAAAGGCAGCAAAGCTTGCCTTTGTTTTTATTCATCCAAGAAAAATGATTTTTGGAGGAACCATCAAAAGGAGGTATGTATTAAATTCTTTTTTACTTTTCACAGTAGTCTAGATTATACAATTGGGTCTTTCAAAATAAAAATCCCAGATCCTTAATTCCCTTTGTTCAAAGTTTAAAAACCTTATTTCATAGCAAAACTTACAATTGTTATTTTTGTTTCATCAAAATCTGAAAACCTTAATTGAACATGTTTTTCTTCAAACCCAAAATTTGACTCTGTTTCCTTCAAAACTTTAAACTTGATTATGTTTCTTTCAACAAACCTTAACAAATATCTTTTCTATTTATGTAAACTTAAAATCGTTTGTTTATTTTCATAAACTTTATAAAATTATCAATTACTTTTTCCAAATTCTAAAAATCCTAAGCATCCACCGAAACCCTAGTTCTAAAACACCAAACCCAAATGCAACTTCCAAACCTAAAATAGTGAACCCTAACCCCTTTAAAACCTTAAACCCTAATTTTTTCTAAACCCTAATCCTTTAAAACTTTAAAAACCATAAAAACACAAATATTTTAATTTCACATAGTAAACTTGAAAACATAAATCAAAAGTATTCTAAAGAGTCCAAATTCTAGTTTCATGATTTTACATAACAAACCCTAGTTTGGTTAATGAGAGAGCCTTACCAACCTTTTAAAACATAAAACTTCAATCTATTTTAATTCTCTTAAAGTCACAGGAGCCTAATTCTATAAAATTCCAAAACCCTAAACACATAAAATAAAGGATCCTAAATGGAAACAGTAGCTATAATTTGGATTTTTATTTGCCTTATTCAATTCCATATTTAATTATGCTTTGATTTATTTTATATGCTTTAATTTATTTAAGTTCAATACTTGATTTATTTAATTTATCATGGATGGATGTTTGATTTCTATTGATATTTAATATATTTAATGAATGATTTTATTTATGATGAATGATTATTTACTTTTATCAATTTATTTAGATTTTTAAATGTTGTAAGAGGTATGTTTCCACTTGGTGGGTACCTTATTAGTTAAATATCATTTAATTTAAATTGCTTTTCTATTTTAGAACCAATGTAAAGGGCATGTTTCTACCTTTCGGTGGGTGTCCTATTTAGGCATGTGATGTAAGGACATGTTTCCATCTTCGGATGGGTGCCCATTTATTTGTTTTGCTTGGACTTTGCTTTGATTTTAATATATTGATGCTTTCTTTTAATTGTTGTGTGTAATATGGATAATGTTGTTATATTTAAGAATTTTATAATATTAAGACCTGTAAAGGAGGTCGGTTCCAATGAACCGGGCGTTGTGGGGGTGCTGGGCCATTTCTCACCTTCCCTACATGTACCCAACTTTTCAAACCCATTAGGGGGTTGGGGATTCCTTAGGAATCGAGTCATCCACCCCTTTCTTTTTTCCTGGCCCGTCCGGGTGGCGACTCCATTTTCTCCAGACTTAGGTCCGTGTTCTCTAAGGCCCAGAGCCTAAACAGTGCATAAGTCGCAAGAACCATTCCACCGAAAGTGGGGTAAAAATCCCCGCTCACACTAAATGCAAGAGGAAGAGCACCTATGCCTACTTGTGAAGTATTTCCAGCATTTGGCATTGCAGGACAAAGTGCAAACATGTGTTCATTTGGTTTTGAACAATATCAAGAATGGCAAGAAGAAGAATATGCCTTTAAAAGTTTCTAGCCAAGGGGGTAGAAATGACCTATATTTCGATCCTTATAATTTAAGTTGGAGAAACTACCCAACTTTTTTTAGGAAAACCAACAACAAATTCCACCTCAATAAGTTTTTCAACCTTACCAAAGAAGTTCTTACTTTCAAGAACAATACTCAAATTAAGATCACCTTAAAAAACCCACATTAGAAGATAGTTTGAATGCCTTTATTCAAATTAGCACACAAAATCAAGATCAACTTAAGGAAACCACTTTGGAAGATAATTTGAATGCCTTTATTCAAATTAGCACACAAAATCAGGAAGGGAGCAACAAGAGGTTTGATTATTTGGAGGTATCATTGAAGAGGGTGGAAACTCAAGTTCGGCAACTGGCATATCAACTCCAAACACACCAAAAAGTGGAATATCCTAGCCAAATAGAGCAAGTCAATGCAATCACAATTTTGAGGAGTGAACAGGAAATATATAACAAATTTTGTAATTCCCTTGATGCAGGTACTAATCAAGAAGAAAATGGTGAGGAGATACAACCCAACATAGAGGAGCTAAGTCAATCAAAGGAGGAGGAGAATTTGGAAGCATCAACTTCAACAAAATTGCATGAACTTTCGAATTCTTATGTGCCATCAATTCCATTCCCAAGTAGACTGAAGGAAGAGAAACAAGGTAAGCAACTTTCTGAAATCCATGACATGCCCTATAAAGAAGATAGTGAAGATAAGCTTGAAATGGCCATGACCTTGGAAGTAGAGCCTAATATTTCTAATTTAAAAATTGAGGAGTGTAATTTAATCTTAAATGATGAGGTTTTTGAGAGGGGACTTCAGATTGCTAAAGTGGATGAGAAAGAGATTCAACTAAAATTGGTTGAACCTACAAAGAACCCAAAACTTTTAACATATGTTTTGGTTGGGGAGAACAATATGCAACCAATGATCATCTCTTCCACTCTCGGTGGTGAGGAGGAGCAAAAAATGGATATAACCATGTTGCAGACTGAAAAAGATTTTTATCAAGTTCCTTTAGCATTGGAGGATCACCGCAAGACAACCTTCACATGCTCCCTTTGGACAATTGCTCTTCAAAGGATGCTACTTAGGCTTTGCAATACACTAGGTACCTTTCGGAGTTGCATGCTATTCAATTTTTTAAACATGGGCGACAATTACATTAAGGATGGAAGGAACACTTCATATCACATATGGAAACGATGGAAATTAGGTTTCATCTAAACTCTCTCTGTTAATTTATGCATGCTCACATTGGGGATAATGTGAATCATTAAGTGTGGGGTACGATTTGTGTTTTTTCTTTTAATTTATCTTTGTTTAAGTTTAGTTAATATTTTTCTTTGAATAAATGAATTTTGAAAATTTCAATTGTTATAAGATTATTGATAGATGACCTTTGAATTTTTGAAGCATGAATTTGAGAATTGATTAGAATTGATACTTATTGTCAATTTTGATGGTTATTCTTTGCATCACTATTAAACTAGTGAGGAATTGAGCCATCAACTTATTATTCTTTATTGTGTGTAAACATTTTTTATTGATGAATTGCTAGAACTTTCTTTGACATACATTTTGAGACTACATAAAAATTTCAATTAGGCATCAATATGATTAAGGCAATTAGGTGAACCCATTTTTGGCTTAAAAAGACCAACCTTATATCCAACCTTAGTTAGCCAATTTTGAGCTTATTTTATTTTTTCATTTTCTTTCTTTTTCACAACACCATTCGCTTGAACCTTGTTATTTTAACTATTACCCTTGCATTAGGTCAAGAGCATTTTAAGAGCGTTTATGATTAAGTGTTGTTTCAAATAAAGTGTGGGGTTAAATTTAGAGGGCTCAAAATTATAAATTGTTATCTTCTTTAGTTGAAAATTTACTGGATGAGGGTTTGAAAAATTAGGATTTGGGCTTAAGGGGTTGTAGGTTTACTGGATGAGGGTTTGAAAAATTAGGGTTTTGATTTATCATTTTAGAAGAAATATTGATTCTGGAAATAAATTAAGATTTTGAAAAACAATTCGGGTTTTAAGGCTTTAATGGAATAATTTAGGGTTTTGATAATTTAATCAATGACTTAAACTACTGGATTAATGGAAAATCTGATTTATAAAACATACGATTAGGGTTTAATAATTAATAATTCAGGTTATTAAAAGACTCAATATCAAAGTAAATAATAGAAACACTTAAAAGATAATATGGCAATACTATCATATGCTTAAACAATTCATGAATCAAAACATAAGAATGCTGTAAATATAAACAAATCAAAGATTTATAATCAAACCTGCATCGCATTGGTTCCACCACAGTTGACTCTGGCTGAACAAGAACAAAGACAACATTGTTGCCTTTGATGGATTGATGATTGATGAGTGCTATTTGTTGCTAATTTCTTTTGTTGTCTTCTGCTTTGCTGTTTAATTTCTCTTAATGTTAATTGCCGACCTCTAGGGTTTTTCCTCTTTTTTGTCCTCTATAGGGTTTTTCGTGTTCTCTCTCCCCCTTTCTAGTGTGTTTAATATGGTATTTATCTAATCCTATTTTAATAAGAAAATACTAACTATTTAGGAAAAATTACAAAACCATGTAAAACAAGGTTTGGTAAAAAAATCGGCAACGCGCACGGGCTGCCGGGCCTGCGGGATCCGCTGGCAAAAAAACTGCTGTGGGCTATGGGCGCGGGCTAGGTGAGTTGGGCAAGCCAGTTCGTAGCAGAACTGGAAAAGCCTAGCTGCGGTGAATTGGGCACTGCCCAATTCGCTGCAGATATTTGTTGCGGCAAATTGGACAGTGCACAATTCGCCGCAGAAATTTTCTGCGACGAATTCCCTTGCTGCGCTCTAGCGCGTCACTCGCCTATCCGTCCAATTTTTTATTTTTTTTATTTTTTTATTTTTTATGTTTCATTTTTATTAAAAATAACTATTAAATATTATTAGTAATTAAAATATTATTTAAATAATTAAAATGCCATAAAATTTATCTTGAACTATCGGATTGGACTGGGTCAAAAATTAAGGGTCTACAGTTTGCCCCCTGCTTGAGCGATCTGAGACTACGGCAAAAGAGAGTGAAAAGCAATATGATTTTTGATTGGGTTAGAGCCATACTGGACTCCCAAGGTTGGTTTGAGCTCTGAACTCAAAAATAATTTGGGTTCTGGACCCGAGCTAGATTTAGGATTTGGGGTCTAGACCCAGGGTATGTTCTGGACTTAAGGGTAATTTAGGTTCTGGACCCAAGCTAAGTTCTGGATTTAAGAGAGATTTAGGTTCTGGACCTAAGCTAAGTTTTGAGTTCCGGACCCAGGCTAAGTTCTAGACTTAAGGGTAATTTGGGTTCTGGACCCGAGCTAAGTTCTGGATTAAAGAGAGATTTTAGGTTCTGGACCTAAGCTAAGTTCTGGACTTAAGGATAATTTAGGTTCTGGAAGGGTAATTTAGGTTCTAGACCCGAGCTAATTTCTGGACTTAAGAGGGAATTAGGTTTCGGACCTAAGCTAAGTTCTAGACTTAAGGGTAATTTTAGGTTCTGGACCCAAGCTAAGTTCTGAACTTAAGGGTAATTTGGGTTTTGGACCTGAGCTAAATTTTGGACTTAAGGGTAATTTGGGTTCTGGACCCAAGCTAAGTTCTAGACTTAAGAGTAATTTGGGTTCTGAACCTGAGCTAAGATTGGGAACTAGGACCCGAGATTGGGTACTTTGACCCAAGACTATATTGAATTTGGGTACTTGACCCTAAAATGGATTAAATTTGGGTACTTAGACCCGTGATTGGGTACTTGGACCCAAAACTGGATTGGATTTGGGTGCTTGGACCCGTGATTGAGTACTTGGACCCAAGATTAAATTGGATTTGAGTACTTAGACCCGAGATTGAATTTAATTTGGGTACTTGAACCCGAAATTGGGTACTTGGACCCGAGATTAAATTTGATTTGGGTACTTAGAACCGAGATTGGATACTTGGACTCGAGATTGAATTGGGTACTTGAACCCGTGACTGAATTGGGTACTTAGACCCGAGACTGGATTGGATTTGGGTACTTAGACCCGAGATTGGATACTTAGACTCGTGACTGAATTGGGTTTGGGTACTTGGACCCGAGACTAAATTGAATTTGGGTGCTTGGACCCGAGAATAGATACTTGGACCCATGATTGAATTGAATTTCGGTGGTTGGACCCAAGACTAGATACTTGGACCCATGACTGAATTGGGTACTTGGACCTGAGACTAGGTACTTGGACCCATGACTGAATTGAATTTGGATACTTGGACTTGAGATTAGGTACTTGAACCTGAAACTTGATTGGATTTAGGTACTTAGACCTGTGATTGGGTACTTGGACCGAAAACTGGATTGGAATTGGGTACTTGGACCCGAAATTGAATTGGAATTGGGTACTTGGACCCGAGATTAGGTACTTAGACCTGAGATTGAATTGGATTTCTATAGACCCTTAATTTTTGACCCAGTCCAGTCCAATATATTTTAATTAGTCCAAAATAATTTGTGTTGTCCAATATATTTTAATTAGTCCAAAATAATTTTTGTTATCTTAAATAATTTTTGCTTTAGTATCTAATTTTTATTGAGAAAAAATAAAAAAAAAATCGGCGACGAAATTTTTTGTCGCCCAAAGGGGCTGCGGCGAAATGGCCCACAGGCCAATTTGTGCCCGCAGCCAGCTGTGGCAGTTTTTTACCAACGCATTTTTTCCCCAGCGTAATTTTTCGACAGCAGTTTTTTTTTCCAGCTAAATTTTTTCGAAACCTAATACAATTAGGTTTCATTTTCCTTTTCTTAATCAATGTTATATTCCGTGAATGAATAGAATTAACCATAAAATTCTTTTATAAATAAGGACAATAACAACACAAAAAATTATCAGAAATTGGGATCAGAAATTGGACGAAAATTTGGAGGAGAAATTGAGAAGGAAAACCTTGAATCAATTGAACTTTTTTTTTGAGAGAGCAAACAAGCAATTCAACCCATCAAAGGCAGCAAAGCTTGTCTTTGTTCTTATTCATCCAAGAAGTGATTTTTGGTGGAACCAACAAACGAAGGTATGAATTTGTTTCATTAATTCACAGTAGCCTCATCACTGAATAAAAATTATTGTTTATGTTTACTTTGATTGAAAAAACCCTAGAACCTCAATTCACCTTTTCTAAAGTTTAAAAACCTTAATTCGTTTCTTTGTTTTCCAAAAGTCTTACAGTTGTTATTTTTGTTTCTTCAAAATCTCAAAACCCTAATTTGCTTTCCAAATTTTCAAAACCATAAATTGAATTTTGTTTCTTCCCACAAACCCTAAAAACATCTTTTTTATTTATATAAACTTTAAATCATTTTGTTTATTTTCATAAAGTTTCATAAAATTATCAATTGTTTTTCCAAATCCTAAAAACCTAATGCATTCTTTGAAACCCTAATTCTAAAACACTAAACCCTAATTTAACTCCAAAACCCAAAACAGTAAACCCTAACTCCCTTAAAACCTAAACCCTAATTTTTAAAACCTTAAAACCATATAAATTTAAATGTTATAATTTTACATAGTAAGCTTAAAAACCATAATTTAGTAATCATAAATCATAAATCTAAATGTTTTAAAGTGTCCAAACCCTAGTTTCATGATTTCACCATTCAAACACTAATTTGGTTAATCAAAGAACTTTATCAACCTCTTAAATCATAAAACCTTAATCCATTTTAATTCCTTTAAAAACTCACAGTAGCTTAAACCCATGAATTCCGAAACCCTAAACACATTAAATAAAGAATCCCAAATAGAAATAGTAGCCCTAATTTGAATTTTTATTTGTTTTATTCAATTTTATATTTGATTATGCTTTGATTTATTTTATATGCTTTAATTTATTTAAGTTCAATGTTTGGTTTATCTAATTTATCATGGATGGATGTTTATTTTCTAATGATATTTAGTACCTTTGATGAATGATTTATTTACGATGAATGGTTATTTACTTTTATCGATTTATTTAGATTTTCAAATGTTGTAAGAGGTATGTTTCCACTTTATGGGTACCTCATTAGTTAAATATCATGTAATTTAAATTGCTTTTATATTTTAGAACCAATGTAAAGGATATGTTTCTACCTTTCGGTGGTGTCCTATTTAGGCATGGGATGTAAGGACATGTTTCCATCCTCGGATGGGTGTCCATTTATTTGCTTTTTTTGGACATTGTTTTAATTTTTAATATATCGATGCTTTATTTTAATTATTGTGTGTAATATGAATAATGTTATTATATTTAAGAATTTTATAATATTAAGACCTGTAAAGGAGGCCGGTTCTAATGAACCGGGCGTTGTGGAGGTGCTGAGCCATTTCTCACCTTCCCTACACGTACCCAACTTTTTGAACCCATTAGAGGGTTGGGGATACCTTAGGAATCGAGTCATCCACCTCTTTCTTTTTTTTTGGCCCGTCCGGGTGGCGACTCCATTTTCTTCGGACTTAGGTTCGTGTTCTGTAAGGCCCCGAGCCTAAACAGTGCCGAAGTCGCAAGAACTATTCCACCGGGAGTGGGGGCAAAAATCTCCGCTCACAGTGGCGACTCCACTGGGGATAAGAGAAGTTGATTTCATTGGTCTTTGTATTATTCTATTCTTTCTTATAATGATATTATCCATTGCATCATCTTAGATTGCATTGTGTGCGTAAGTTAGGACGCCCGTGTTACCCGTGTTATGTTATATAAGGGATACCATACTTTCACTCAAGGTATGGAGATCGAGCATGGCATAACCACTCATAGCCTCGTACCATTTGGTATATACTTGCTATAGGAACCTAAGCCTTTTTACCCAAAGACTAGAGCTCATGTAATTGGCCTAGTTACTTTCCTTAGGTTTTTACTCCAAATGCATGTTGTTTGACTATGGTTAATTTATCTTGGCTTAAATCATGGCTTATCTGGTTTGTTCTTTTTCTAATATGACCTAAGTACATTGTAAGCTCAAAATAAATTTTTCTTTAAAGTCCAAAAGACCAAAACTATTTCCAAAACTTTTCAAGATCGTCTTTGGACCTAAGACTTTTCTAACAAAAACAAATCAAAATTCTTTTTCTCATGGCCCAAATACAAAGCCCAAAATCCATTTTTTCTAAGATCTTTTTACAATGGGCATAGAAATAAAATTATTTTCATCCAAACTTTTCTTACAAAGAGCTTGCAAAATATTTAGGTCAATTACGTAATACCAAAAATCAATTGTGAGCCTACTTTATACTAAGAATAATTAATCATGGGCTTATTTTTGGCATGAACCATTAGTTACCTTTTTCAAGTGAAAAATCTATTTATAATAAATCTCTTAATTTTGTTTTAATCCAATATAGCATAAAAGCTACATTAGTTGGTTAAATGGATTAGAATGTAATTAATGGGAATTATCATAAGTTGATTTCCATTTTCAAAAATATAACTATTGGTTGAAGCGTTCGAGGGAATTATTCAAAAACAAAATACCCCATGTTGGTTTTTTGTTAACCATATACCTAGGAAAAGAGACTCACCATTCGTGTATGGATGTTATATGGCCAGAAGGAACGTCCTATTTGTCCTTGTTTGTTAATTGTTCATGCATATATGCATACATGCATACATTTGCATCTCATATCATTGATCCTCTCTGGCTCACAACCCTGGATTACGACAGTTCAAAAGCTTACAACAATCCGACCTATGTTGGAGATGAAGAATCTAGCAACGACTCAATCACTTGCTCACCAAAAACAATGGATCCCGAACACTTTCAAAGGATGGTGGATGAAGCCCTCAATGCCAAAATGGAAGAAATAAAAGAGGCCCTGGCTGAGACCATGAAGAACCAATTGACTGCAATCTCAGAAAATCATGCCGAGGCATCTGCTAGCACTAAGAAGCCAAGGACAAGGGGAAGACTAAAGTTGGTGAAGTGGTTTTTGATGATGAAAAAGTGATCATTGATGATGATGATGATTGGGCTCAATACTACCAAGATGCTCAAGACAAGAAGAAAGAACCGAAGATAGTTGAAAGATCAACTATGGAGAAGACCGAAACTTCTGATGTTGAGAAGATGATTACTAATTTAGAAAAGAAATTTGATAAGAAATTGAAAACCAAAGAAATGTCCGAAGTCGACAAACTATTTGAGCTAGACAAAGAAGTTCCATACAAGTTCAAGATGCCATCTTTTGCAAAGTTTGATGGAACCGAAAATCCTCACCTCCATGTGAAGCAATATATCACTGCCATGCAGTCTGTCCAAGCTACTAAGGCTCAAACCCTAAGGTACTTTATGCTCTCATTGGACTCTGTTGTCCAAAATTGGTTCAATACCTTAGATGATGGAACACTAAAGAATTAGGATCTGCTTTACTAAGCCTTCATCCAACAATATGGATATAACGTCGAGATGGAAGTTACCTTGATGGAAGTGGAGTCCATTAGGCAAAGGTCAAATGAGAATTTTGTAGATTATATGAAGAGATGGAGAAACAAGGCTGCTTTACTCAAGAAGAGGCCTGATGAATCCAATCAAATAATGATGATTGTGAAAGGGGTGTTACCTAGTCTTCGTGAGAGGATGTCTCATACACTCATCCATGATTTCAAGGACCTTCTCTAAGCTGGTTTGCAAATTGAAGAATGGGAAAGGGAGAAGAATCATTTTTCAAAAAGAAGGAATGAGAAAGGGAACTATCAATCTGGTAGCCAAAGTATGCAAAAGGCAGTCGGTGTTAATGCTACTAACCAAGGAACGAGGAGACAATTTTTGGAATTGGGGAAACTAATGTCTTGGGTTCTCAATAAACTTCAAAGAAAGGGATTGCTACAACCCTTAAATCCTCATCCTTTGCCTAACCCTCTCCCACCTAATTTAGACACTAAAGCATTTTGTCAATTTCACCAAAAGCAAGGGCATGACACAGATAGATGTGTGAGGTTGAGACATGAGATCCAAAATCTAATCGATAATGGGAAGCTACCCGAGCCCAATAAGCCAAACACCAAATACAACCCATTACCAAAGTTCAATAGGGTACCGCCACCGGCAACCTTCATGATTGGAGGAGGTTTGCATGAAGATTTTGTCATGTCTTCTTTTAAAGATGTGGGTAGAGAAGCAACAAAAGAAGAAGAAGTATTTGATGAAATTAAGCAAGTTGTGTTGGGTAAAGAAGTAACAATTTGTGTTGTCAATGGGTTTTGAGATTCGAGCGATAGTGATGATGAGATAGTATCCAAGAAAGAGGAGTGGACTTGGTCCGAGCCCCGAAGAAGATGAGGTAATGAACACTAGATTCGGTAAGCCTTACGCAAGGTCACCACCTAAGGAGGTAGAAACTAATAAGGGAAAGGAAGTTGAAGTAGGAAATAAAGAAGAAGAAGATGATGCTGTGCTCAAGCAATTGAAAAGAACCCAAGCAAGTGTTAGCATTTGGGACTTATTAGCTACTTCTAAAAAGCACCAAGAAACTATGGCCAAAGCCTTGGCTAGCTTGCTAATTTCTACCTTCACGACACCGGAGGAGCTGATCAACTTCATAAAAATTGGAGGGGTAATGAAATGTGAAGAGGTTCAAGAAAAGAGTGAAGTTAATATGGGAGCAGTTTCTTTTCAGATGCGGACTTATCGGAGGAGGGGAGAGACCACATCCGCCCTCTCTTTATCAAAATAGAAGTCAAGGGGAAGAGGACTCCATGTGTAATGGTCGATGATGGGTCCACATAAATGTTTGTCCACTTAAGATATTGCCAAAGCTAGCCATGTCAACAAGAGATCTAAACCAGACCGAGGTAACAATTCGGGCTTATGACAACACTAAGAGGCATGCCGAAGGGACTTTCAAAGCGGCTGTCAAGGTTGGTCCAATTGAATCTATTGTTGAGTTTGTTGTTTTAGACATACTAGTTACCTTCGCTTTACTCTTGGGGCGACCATGGTTTCATCCTCTTGGTGGAGTTCCTTCCACCCTTCATCAAAAGATCAAGTTCCCCAATGGAGATGAGACAGTGGCCATTGAAGCTGAAGATAATGAGATTGTTAACGCTCTAATGATTGAGAGGCCTCTCAATGGTTTCCAAGTAGCTGCAATTTCTGATGATGAAGTAGTGGACTCCAAAGTTTTGAATATGATGAAGAACATGAACTACCTTCCCAGAGCTGGTCTTGGAAAGGGTAAGGCCGGTTTGACAAAGTAGCCAGATTTTAGAACTCAAACATTCAAGAAGGGGTTGGGATATGATGAAGACAATGATGTCCAGCCAAACAAGAGTGAGAAGATGAGCTTCCCACCACTTGAAGAGATCTTTGTCAAAGCTCCAAATATGGGATCACTCCAAGGAAAGCCCGAGCCAATTATGTTCATGGGTAAGATGATCCCAGGTTTTGAAATTTTTGCAGATGTTGCCGAGCTAGTCGACCAAGTAAAGAAAGAGCTCATCTTGTTAGCCAACAAAGAATCCAATCCAAAAGAGAAGAATGAAGTTGTCCTGAAAGCCGAGAAGACTCTGAAGGAGATTGCTACCCTGGTTGAAGAAAAGTTTGAAGACATCCTGCCTTATGATTTTGAGAACAATGATTTTGATTTTGATTTTAATTTGTCTGCTTTGTATGAGGATGATGATGTTTTCTTTTCCAAAATGAATGCAATAAAGTCTGATTTTGCTTACTTGTGTGATGTTTCTCCTGATGGTTGCATACATTCAAATAGTAGTTACATGAGCATCTTTAATATTAATTCTGTTAACACACAATCATTAAATTTGGGAACAATAAAAAATCCTAAAAACATTAGCATAACATCCGACCTTACTCCTGATTAGAGAAAGAGATTTGAAAAAATATTCAAAAAATATGAAGAAGTGTTTTCTTGGTCTTATGAGGATATGCCTGGAATAGATTGAGATATAGCCAAGCATCATATTCCTACTTACACTCACATAAAACTTGTCAAACAAAAGCTTAGGCAATTAAGACCTGAGTGGGCTAAATTGGTTAAAGAAGAGGTCACTAAGTAAATACAAGTGAAGTTCCTTGAAGTGATAAAATATCCAGATTGGCTAGCCAACATAGTACCTATGCCAAATAAAGATGGGAGAATAAGGGTCTGTGTGGACCATAGAGATTTGAATAAGGCTTCCCTTAAGGATGATTTTCCTTTACCTCATATAGATGTCCTCATTGATAGCGGTGCCTCTAGTGTGCTACACTCATTTGTAGATGGATTTTCTGGAGACAATCAAGTGTTAATGGTCCAAGAGGATAAAGCCAAAACGGCTTTCATTACTACATGGGGTATATTTTGCTATAGGGTGATGCCGTTCGGCTTAAAGAATGCTGGAGCAACCTATCAAAGGATGGCCACCACATTATTTCATGACATGATGCACAAAGAAGTTGAAGTATATGTTGATGATATGATGGTTAAATCATATACAAGAGAACAACACTTCCAAAACTTGGAATTATTCTTCGATATAGCTTTGAAATATAAGCTAAGATTGAACTCGAAGAAGTGTGTGTTCGGGGTTAACTCAGGTAAATTATTGGGACATGTGATTGGTCCAAATGGCATTGAGATTGATCCTAACAAAGTTAAAGCAATCAGGAATATGCCAGCCCCTAAGACGGAGAGAGAAGTTCGGGGATTTATTGGTAATTTACAATACATTATCAAATTTATAGCAAAGCTCACAATAATCTGTGAGCCTATCTTCAAATTGCTTAGAAAGAATCAGTCAGTCTTAGGGGTTTGGCCTATCATGTCAGAAATACATGTGGGAAGTTGCGGTCTGCACATGAGTGGTTTGGCCCTAGTTAAGAAGATTATTCGATAAGGTTACTACTGGTTGACCATGAAGAAAGATTGTATTGAGTTTGTAATGAAGTGCCAACAATGTCAGATGTATGGTAACTTGAATCACATGCCTCCTGAAGAACTGCATTCTATGTCTTCACCCTGGCCATTTGCCACCTGGGGTATCGACATTATAGGAGAGATACATTCGACAGCTTCAAACAGTCACCGTTTCATTATGGTAGCAGTAGATTATTTTTCAAAATGGGTTGAAGCTGATTCCTTCAACAAACTGGGTGCAAGCCAAATGGTTAGATTTATTGAAAAGAACCTCATCTGCAGATACGGGGTCCCGCACAATGTGATATCGGACAATGGGGTACAATTTCAAGGAGCAGTAAGGATTTATTCTCAAAGTACCAAATCCATCATCACCGATCCTCTCCTTATAGACCAAAGGCTAATGGTGCGGTAGAAGCAACAAATAAGACAATTAAGCAAATTCTATCCAAGATGACCAAAACTTACAGGGATTGGTTAGAGATGCTTCCCTTTGCTTTATGGGGATATAGGACAAGTGTGCGAACACCTACTGGAATGACACCGTTCTCCTTGGTTTACGGGATGGAAGCAGTGTTGCCAATTGAAATAGAAATTAAGTCATTAAGAGTAGTCTTAGAATCCGAATTGCCTGAAATGGAATGGGTAGCGAGCAGATACACACAGTTAGCTTTAATAGAAGAAAGAAGGTTAAAAGTGTTGTATCATCACCAACTGTATCAAAAAAAGGTAGCTCGGGCCTACAATAGAAGGGTTAAAATCAGAAAATTCAGAGTTGGGGAGTTGGTGTTGAAGCAATATAAGCCTAATGTATCTGATCTAAGAGGGAAGTTCAGGCCTAGCTGGGAGGGGCCATATGTCATGAAACAAGTCATGAACAAAGGTGCGGTGAAGTTATCAGACATGGACGAGAACGAATTTAGTGAGCCAGTAAACATTGACAGGTTGAAGAGGTTTTATGTATGATAAAAAAAAAGGGAAGCTCGCTAGGTTGAAAACCCAAAAAGGGCGGCCTAGGAAAAAGTTAGAGCAATCTGCTAGTTTTGAAAACCCGAAAGGGCGGGCTAGGCAACAATTAGGGCTAAAAGAGAGAAAATCGTCAATTAGAAAACCCGAAAGGGCTATTTGGCAACAAGAGTGATCTTGTGTATGCTGGCTTTATGTTTGGTTGTTCCCCAATTTAATAAAGCAGAATTAATGTTAAAATTGTTCTATGTGCACTGTTATAAGTATTTGACCGGATATGGATGAAATAAATAAACACAATAGAAAAAGGTGATGACAAATTTTAAATGGAAAAGAAACATCTTTTATTACTTTAATAATTTTTCATCCTAACAATACACTTTCTGAATTAACAAATGTAAAATCTATAGCGGTCGATAAATATAACGTGTAGGCCAGCTTTGCCTCAATCGATCCAAGTAGGCTTCAGTCTAGCAAGGCATGTCTAAATCAGGAGTAAAGTCAGAATCATGAGGCTCAGCTCCGTATTGACGTCCAAGTCGGCGAGGATCATAGCATGTACCTTGATGAAGAGCAGCAAGGGGAACATACATCAAGTATGTCCGCATGGTGATACGAGAAATCTTCCACCAAGGTACCAACCAACAGATATTGACTTCAGAGCATGAGTGTATCCAGTCAACCCAGTCAGCATATGAAGAAGAAGGATGGAGTAGCTTCCTAGCAGAATGATGATGTGGCAGATATCTGGCAAAATCCATTAATGGAGTATCAAGCAAACAAAGACGCTCCTGAAGCCAAATCTGTGAAGAAAGAATTAAATAATAAAAAAAAAGAGTCCTCTAAGTTGAAAACCCGCAAAGGCAGCTTAGGAAAAAATTAGGATAGCTCGCTAGTTCTGAAAATCCACATGGGAGGACTAAGCAAAAAATAGAGCAATAAAAAATATATAACAAAAAAAGAAAAAGGTCCGCTAAGTTAAAAATCCGCGAAGGCAGCTTAGGCAAAAATTAGGATATCTCACTAGTTCTGAAAACCCATATGGGCGGACTAGGCAAAAATTAGAGCAATAAAAAGAAGAAAAAAGAAAACCTAAATTGAAAACCCAAAAGGACAGTTTAGGTAATTACCTGAAGCAGCAACGGACTCCCAGTCAGTCTCTTTGACAATCCTAATTTAAGTCGGTCTAATCCAACTAAGGTCTCGGCTATGATCACAAGTACCGGCGACAAGCCTCCTTCCATTTGGTCCATAATATCCAATAATCGAGGATCAATATCGCCGTTAGAAGAAACAAGGAAGAATTGGCCAAGCAAACAAAGACAAAGCATGCATCATCATGCCTTAGTAGGAGCCAAATGAGAGAGACAAAAATCAATCAAGGGAGCAAGTAGAATTTTTTCATCTCTCATCAACTTAAGAACTTCGGGTTTTGGAATTTAAAATAACGTCTGCATCTTCTGTTGAGTCTTGGAAATCAATGTGGGTAATGCCATTTGTTGAATATTTGGATATCCAAGGATGGCCTCAAATTCTTCAATCAAGGGACATATTTCAAAGCAATTAATTTTAAATACCCTAGAATCCGTATTCCAAAAGGAAGCCACAACATGTAAGAAGGAGTGGTCCAATTTAACATTTTGAAAACATTTTAAAACATCAAGTTTTGACCATGAAATTTGCTTCCAATGAATGGCATCCATATTCTTAAATAGAATTTTTATCTTCTTTAAATGATGCTCGGTCATGGCTGATGAATGAAGGAAAATCAAAATTGTTAAAGGGAGTCTTCACGTTCAAATGGAAAAGTTTTTGGTTTCTGTATGAAATATGGCATAAAAGGTGATTTATATAGAAGAAACAAATCTTTCCCAAAATTGATAAGGAAAAGGTGATGGAAAAGGACGAAAACCATGTTGTGTAAGGAAAGGAATTTGTGACGAATTTACTTTGCCATGTTGCATTTGGTTTTTTTCGGTCGTGACTGTATAAATATCAAAAGATGAAAAAGAAAGTTTAATAATTGTTAGCCAGTAACGATGAAAAGTAAAAAAAAAGATACAGTAAAGATGGAAATTGTATTTTTTCATTATTGTACAATATTTTACAATTGCTACAATATTTACATATCACTAAGAGGGTGGTGGTAGGTCATCAAATAAAGCCCTGAAAAGTCATCACCTATGGGAGGAGGGGGCAAATTACTCGTCCCGAGTTTGCCCGAAGCGGGAGCACCAAAATTCGGCAAGTTACTCATCCCGGGATCACCCAAAGTAGAGGCACCAAAATCTCTATTACCTTGAAGTTCCAATCTGTCATGGTCCTCATCAAAAGTAGACAAAAGGATCTCATGGTCATCAGTCTGGGGGCCTCTTGATGAAGAAGTGCTGGGATCCCTCATCCCCTGAAATCGAAAGTCTCAGAAATTTTATTCGGATTGATGATATAAACTTTCAAAATGAGAAGCCTGCTAACGACTTGCATCCAACTCTTCTTGAAGTTTCCTATTTTGTTCTTCGAGCATCCGCTGTGAGCCAAAAAGGGAGAAGGTAAGAGCATACATAATCATGCATACATATAGCATAAATTACCATAAAATAAGAAACGTACCAGGTAGTTCATATCAATGCCCTGCGGATGAGATGACATATTTGGCGGGCTAGAATGAGCAAATGAAGAGGCAGTAAAAGAAGGTCCAGCCTCATGATCAAATGAACCAATAGCCTGCAACAATCATTAAAGAATCAAAGAAAGAAAAAAGCAGTTGCAAGGGAAAAATGGTAAAGTTTTACCTGAGAAATACTAGCCCCGAGATGTGGAACAAACTCTCCTGCATCTCTGTGATGTTCCTCTTCATTTTCCTCGAGAATCTCCCGCACACCAACAGGAGATACAACAAAGGTTAAGAGCCTTCTTTGAATAAAATGGGCATAAGATGCACTCGGCGGATAGAGAAATCCTTCAATACCATAACCGTATCGAGCAGGCCACCAGGCATCCTCCGGCATCGACATAATATTTAAAGTGTATTCCGGGCAAGACATCAAAATCCTCCACCGCTCTGGACCAAGAAACCACTCATAAACTCTCTCTCCGAGAAACCAGCCACTATACACTGGGCCGGCAATGACTCGGCGAGAATGTTGGAAAGATAGCGTAGCCCTCATCAAAGGAGACCAGCTTGCTCACTCTTCTAGGTTCCACAAGGCTAAATTCACCTACAAAATAACATAAGGTAAGTAAAATTTTCACATAAAATTTAAAGCATACTAATATTATTTTACCTGATCCCAGGTTAAGTGGCTCAACATGATCTGACAACCAGAAATTTAATCTCGGATACCAGACTCTATCTCAGGAAATACCGGGTACCCTCACGAGGTTGTGTTCATATGCCCATACCTACAATAATAATAAAGATCAAATTCATGCAAGAAAAGAGTGGAATTGACATTGGTAGAAGAAGAATACCTCAACAACCATCATCAAGCCGACAAAAGACTTCTTGTTTCGGCAAAGTTTATCAAGACCATGGTAAAGACACGTGAGACCAGCTTCACCCCAGCCAGAAGACGTTACCATTCTGAAATAAGAAAGGGCATTCAACACTGACAAGTGGATGGAGGATTCAGTACTGCCTAAGATGGTCAACCTAAGTAGATATAACAAAAATCCTTGAGCATACTGTTCGGCCGTGTCTCTACCAACCCGTCCTTCATAGTTCATCCAATAACTACGAATTGGCTCGATTTTTATCTTAAAAGGCCCTTTATATGATGGTTCCGTACCAATTAAATTCTGAATTTCTTCAAATGTTAAAATATCATTGGTTAGAGAAACCGGAACACCATCAAATCGAAGGCCGGTTATGGCAGTAAAATCGACCTGACCAATTGTCATCTCTTCAATGGGCAAGTGAAAGGTGTGGGTTGTGTCCAACCATCGTTCTGCAAGTGTCTGGACTACGCTCCGGTCTATCCGATATTCCTCGGATGGCAATTGTAAGATGAATTGCTCAAAGCCACATTCTCGGATAATCCGCCTTACCCGAGAAAGCACTACATCGTACTGTTGTCGGGCTTTGTAAATACACCATCCAGCCCGAACAACGCATCGATCATGCTAACACAGAGCCAGGTAGGTTAATACCAGGTAAGTACATATTATCCTATCTACTTAAATTATTATATTTTTCCTAAATTTTCTAAAAAGATAATAATATCATAATACAAAATAAACAAACAAAATAATAATAAAGGCAAACACAATAATAATAAAAATGTAAATTATAAAAAAATCAACAAAAATAAAAAATAATCATAAATAAATAAATAAATAATAAAGAATAGTAATAATAAAAAAAGAAAGATGAAAAATCAAGAAAAAAGGAAAGAAAAATAATTACCGCGCTCTTTTGGTTTGAACTTCAGTGAAGTGGCATCCCGGCTAGTATATCTATATTTTCATCTTCATGATGCCGAATAAACTCCAATAACTCGACATTAGAATGAGTCCCTGACCTTGAAGCATGCATTTTTTTGAAAACTATGTGCTAAATTTGAAAGAATTTGAGAGAATTATAGAAAGTTAGAAATCTTGCTGTGAATTGAATGAAATAACTCGTGGGTTTATATAGAGAAACGGCAAGGAAAAAAACAAAATTCAAAAGTAAGTTTTACTGTTCATGCATAGTAAACTTTACTATTTATGAATAGTAATTTACTATTTATAAATAGCAAATTACTATTTTAAGTAGTAAATACTATTTGCTACTATTTCTGAATAGTAAATTTACTATTTATGAATAGTAAATAGTGCGTGAACAGTGACTACACAGTAAAATAAAGAGTAAATACAATTATTCAATTTAATCATTCAACTGCTTGTGTGTATACAAATATTTTTACACGCAGGGGCAAAAAAAAAAAGAAGATGTGCATAAAAACTAGCCAAAGTTTTTAAAATAAAAAGTTATTAGCTCGGGTCCAGAACCCAAATTTTCCTTAGGTTCAGAACCTAGAATCTTTTCTAAGTCCAGAACTTAGCTCTGGTCTAGAACCCAAATTTTTCTTAGGTCCAAAACTTAGAATCTCTTTTAAGTCCAGAACTTAGCTCGGGTCCAGAACCTAAATTTTCCTTAGGTCTAGAATCTAGAATCTCTTTTAAGTCCAGAACTTAGCTCGGGTCTAGAACCCAAATTATCCTTAGGTCCAGAATCTAAAATCTCTTTTTAGTCCAGAACTTAGCTCGGGTCCAGAACCCAAATTTTCCTCAGGACCAGAACCTAGAATTATTTCTAAGTCCAAAACTTAGCTCGGGTCCAAAACCCAAATTACCCTTAGGTCCAGAACCTAGAATCTCTTTTAAGTCTAGAACTTAACTCGAGTCCTGAACCCAAATTATCCTTAGGTCGAGAACCTAGAATCTTTCCTAAGTCCAGAACTTAGCTCGGGTCTAGAACCCAAATTTTTCTTAGGTCTAGAACCTAGAATTATCCTTGAGTCCAGAACTCAAATCGGGTCGAGATCCCAAATTTTCCTTAGGTCTAGAACCTAGAATTATCCTTAAGTCCAGAACTCGAACAGGGTCCAGAACCCAAAACCTCAACCATCTCAAAAATTAAGTCTTATTGCTTTTCACTCTCTTTCACTAAAGTCTCAGATCATTCAATCAGTGGGCAAACTGTAGACCCTTAATTTTTGACCCAGTTCGGTCCAATATATTTTAATTAGTCCAAAATAATTTTTATGTTGTCCAATATATTTTAATTAGTCCAAAATAATTTTTGTTATCTTAATTAAATAATTTTTGCTTTAGTATCTAATTTTTATTAATAAAAAATAAAAATAAACAAATTAAAAAAAATTGACTACGAAAAATCGGTGACAAAAAATTTCATTGCCGAAAGGGGCTGCGGGGAAATGGCCTTGGGCCATTTCGCCCGCAGGCCAATTCGCGCCCGCAGCCAGCTGCGGCAGTTTTTTGCGAGTACATTTTTTCCGCAGCAGTTTTTTTCGCCAGCGAAATTTTTTCGCATAAGTTTTTTTCTCCAGCAAAATTTTTCTGACGCAAATTTTTTCGAAACCTAATACAATTAGGTTTCGATTTCCTTTTCTTAATTAGTGTTATATTTTGTGAATGAATAGAATTAACCATAACATTCTTCTATAAATAAGGACAATAACAACATAAAAAATCATCAGAAATTGGACGAAAATTTGGAGGAGACCGAAATTGAGGAGGAAAACCTTGAATCAATTGAACTTTTTTTTTGAGAGAGCAAACAAGCAATTCAACCCATCAAAGGCAGCAAAGCTTGTCTTTGTTCTTGTTCATCCAATAAGTGATTTTTAATGGAACCAACAAACGAAGGTATGAATTTGTTTCATGAATTCACAGTAGCCTCATCACTGAATAAAAATTATTGTTTCTGTTTGATTTGATTCAAAAAACCCTAGAACCTCAATTCACCTTTTCTAAAGTTTAAAAACCTTAATTCATTTCTTTGTTTTCCAAAAATCTTAAAGTTGATATTTTTGTTTCTTCAAAATCTCAAAACCCTAATTTACTTTCCAAATTTTCAAAACCATAAATTGAATTCTGTTTCTTTCCACAAACCCTAAAAACATCTTTTTTGTTTATATAAACTTTAAATCATTTTGTTTATTTTTATAAAGTTTCATAAAATTATCAATTATTTTTCCAAATCCTAAAAACCTAATGCATTCTCCGAAACCCTAATTCTAAAACGCTAAACCCTAATTCAACTCCAAAACCCAAAAAAGTAAACCCAAACTCCCTTAAAACCTAAACCCTAATTTTTCTAAACCCTAATTTTTAAAACCTTAAAACCATATAAATTTAAATATTATAATTTTACACCGTAAGCTTAAAACCATAATTCAGTAATCGTAAATCATAAATCTAAATGTTTTAAAGTGTCCAAACCCTAGTTTCATGATTTCACCATTCAAACACTAATTTGGTTAATCAAAGAACTTTATCAGCCTCTTAAATCATAAAACCTTAATCCATTTTAATTCCTTCAAAAACTCACAGTAGCTTAAACCCATGAATTCCAAAACCCTGAACACATTAAATAAAGAATCTCAAATAGAAACAGTAGCCCTAATTTGAATTTTTATTTGCTTTATTCAATTTTATATTTAATTATGATTTGACTTACTTTATATGCTTTAATTTATTTAAGTTCAATGTTTGGTTTATCTAATTTATCATGGATGGATGTTTACTTTCTATTGATATTTAGTACTTTTGATGAATGATTTATTTACAATGAATGGCTATTTACTTTTATCAATTTATTTAGATTTTCAAATGTTGTAAGAGGTATGTTTCCACTTTGTGGGTACCTCATTCGTTAAATATCATGTAATTTAAATTGCTTTTATATTTTAGAACCAATGTAAAGGACATGTTTCCATCCTTGGATGGGTGTCCATTTATTTGCTTTGTTTGGACATTGTTTTGATTTTTAATATATCGATGCTTTATTTTAATTATTGTGTGTAATATGGATAATGTTGTTATACGTAAGAATTTTATAATATTAAGACCTATAAAGGAGGCCGGTTCCAATGAACCAGGCGTCGTGGGGGTGCTGGGCCATTTCTCACCTTCCCCACACGTACCCAACTTTTCGAACCCATTAAGGGGTTAGGGATTCCTTAGGAATCGAGTCATCCACCCCTTTTTTTTCCCGGCCCGACCGGGTGGCGACTCCATTTTCTCCGAACTTAGGTTCGTGTTCTCTAAGGCTCCGAGCCTAAACAGTGTCAAAGTCGTAAGAACCATTCAACCGGGAGTGGGGGCGAAAATCCCCGCTCACAATTTCACTGACCTTTTATCAGTTGAGGATTCTGGCTTAAGTGGTTGTTCCATTCTTTTGTTCTTCCTTTTGCAAAGATTCAACTATTTTTAGTTGGCCCTCATATCTTCTCCTTGCCCCCTGCGTGGTGAAATATTTACAAGTGAGTTTGAAAATATTTTGTATATAAACTCAAAAAATTGAAAAAGAGAAACTTTGCCCCCTGTGTAGGCTCAAACCAAAGATTTTTTTTTTCATGCAAGCTTTGATTGAAGTTTTTGTTGTCTAGTTCTTCGCACAAGCACACATTTCTTCTCTTTACAAAATTACTGGAGCTTTCTCGAGCAATGGGCTTTCCATGCCCTCCTGATTCCATATCTTCTTTATGTTTGCTTCATAGAGTATTGTTGTTCACTTTTACAAAGAATAGACAATACAATACAAGAAAATGCAATGTGATATGCTCATTTATGCATTATCTGCATGAATAACACTTACGGTGCTTCCATCGACTCACAAACTGAGGTGATTGACTCCTTCCAGATGCCCATTCAGGTCTTGCTTTGGAATGACAGGATGCTTCACATTTATGGCTTTTATCTTAAAGATGTTGAAAACATGAATAATGGAGACCCCAAGTGGCAGAGATACATCCATTTCAAATTATGATTCAGTATGTCAATTGGTAGCTTTTTCATAACCTTGCCAGTAATCATTTTCCTTGCCCAATGTGTCCTTCGAGGTTTAATAGTTCAACATACTCCCCTTAACTTGAATTTTTTTTTTCTCTTTTTTTTGAATTTTCAATTTTGAATTTTGATTTTGAAATCAAATGTTGGCTTTGCCAAATTCATGTCAATTTACCTCAGGACTTGATTTTTCAAATTAACATATCTATAACATGACAACCCTAGTTATCATACTAAACTTGGGAATCATTTCTATTTAAGCAAGAATTATTGCACTTTAGATAGGCACATACACATCACTTGGTCAAAGATCTCATTTGAGTTTGAATATTGTCTATCTCATATGCATGCTTATCCAAACTATCTCCACTAATAGACTCTACCTACCAAGAGAGATCAATAGGTCTTTGATAGGCTTGAAATGGGGTTTATAAGGGACATGGGTAAAATGAAGGCTATTTGTAAGTCGGAGCCGTTGTAACACTATGGGCAAACCCTCACACTACAAATTTCTTGTTTGAACTTTAGGCAACTGGGAGCAATCTTGGTAGACTCTAAATTTGTAATATCCCAATGTATGCCCTAGAAGTTTGGATATAATTGTTGTTGTTTGAATTAAGTGTATATGTTATGTTGAAAAAAAAAAAAGAAATTGAAAGAGAATGTATATGTGTTGTTTGAATGGGAAGTATTATGTATAAGGAAATGTATATGTTGTTTATATGGTGATATATATAATATATATATGTTGGTCAAAATGGAGAGTCAAGGGATGAAGATATTTATTTGGTTATTGGTGAAATGACTAAAAAGGGCAAGTGTTTTAAAAAGAAACAAAACAATTTGTAGAAGGGTGTTTTGGTAATTGCTTTAATTGAAACACTTGGTGGAGATTAAAAGAAGAGTTGACTTTGTTTTTTGTGTTTCATTTCTTCTTTCTTCTTTGTGTGGCCGGCTTCTCCATAGACAAAGGAAAGCAAGGGACAAAGAGAAGATCTTGATGTGTTAAGTTCAAAGTGAAGGAAGATTCAAGTGATCAAGTTATTGATTCAAGAAGTTTTGTTACTTTGGTAAGTCCTCTTTTGATTTCTTTGTTTATTTGAAGTTTTGATTGAGTTGGATAGATGATTTAAGAGTGTGTTGGTTGATTTGATGTGTTTAAGGGTGTTTGATTGTCTTGATCATGGATTTTAAGAATGAATTGAAGAAAGAAGTAAGTTGGTTGGAAAAGATGGTATTGTTTGTGTGGTTAGGGTTTGAGATGATTTTGTGTTTTGTGTTTGATATGTGTTTTGGTTTGTTTTGGGGTTGTTGCAAGTTTGAGATAGGTTGTTGGGTATGTTTTGTGAAGATTGGTTGAAGTGAATGTTAGTGGATAGAAGTGTGTTGTTGAGTGTTTGGTTGGTTTGGCCGGATTTTGAGTTTTTGGTCGGACACGCCCATGAGCACGTCCAGATTTTTAGGCGTGTCAATTGTGTTGGAGGCAGTAGGTTTGACACGACCAGTAACACGCCCGTGTTATTGAGCGTGTCATAGCTACTGTGAGAATGGAGAATTTACACGGTCAGGAGCACGTTCAGGTTGTTGGACGTGTTGATGTATTTGTGTGAGGCAGTATGTATTGCACGCCCAGTGACACGCCCGTGGTGTTGAGCGTGTAAAGGCTTCTGTGTTGTGGAGTTAAGACACGGTCATGGACACGCCCGTGTGGGTGAACGTGTCAAGTTTAGGGTTTGCCCTAGTTCACTCTTAAATTGTTTATTTCTTGTGTATCCCTAAGTAAGTATATGTTATTATTTTTGGATTAGGGTTTGAAGAGAGGGATTGATCATTGATCTAAGTGAAAGGATCTTGGACAAGGAAGTGTTAAGAGTTGTATAAATTGTTATTGAGGTAAGTACAAACATGTCATTGTTGCATATATTCATTGGATGATATGGTTGACTCATATGAATAATGTTCTTTGTTATGTTTATATCCATGATGCCATATGCATAATGTAAATTGAGATAATTGAGGCATGTATGTCTATGTGATAATGTTTAATGTATTTGGCTATGTATACTTGAAAAATAAAATATGATAATGTGAAGTGAAACATGATGAGATATGAGGCCATTGTAATTGGCTAATATGATTTTAATGAGATATGAAGCCATTGTATTTGGCTATGATGATGAGAATTGAGAATGGAAATGATAATGAAATAATAAATGAGCTGTGTGGCTAATGTGTTATTCCATTTTCAGAGTTTGTTGTTGGTGGCATGCCTAATATGAGTAACAATCTCTTGAAGTTAGGTTGGACTTGGTCCTTGAAGCCTAATTGAGATGTTACCACCCTTGAAGCTAGGTTGGATTGGTTCTTGAAGCCAAGTTGGGTTGAAGCTTAGCATGCTTTGCTCCCCTTGAAGCTTGGTTGAACCTAATCCTTGAAGCCTAGTTGGGTTTATGATAATGATGAATGTGAAAACAAAACCAAAGCATTAACTCTGAAAATTGAATAGCATATTAGTGTGTTTTGGGCCCATGTGTGTCTTTGTTTAAATGTGATTTATTAAGATGAATTGATTGAATAATGAGATATAGAAGAACTTGTGAAATGTGATATGCTTATATGATCATGAATGGTGTAATGCAAAGGTATGATGTTGTCTCTATTATTAAGATGTGTGACATTGCATTGCATTTAAAGCATGAGAATAGCATGTTTTGTATTACTAAGCCGTTGGCTTAGCGCGATAGTGTTAATCGCGCAGGTGATCAGGTTGAACCTGAGAGCTCTTCGAGACCGAGTGAGAGTAGACATTGAAGAGATTACTTTGGAACTTAAAGATCAGAGAAGAACTGCCAATCATGTATAACTTATTTATATTTTGTAAACTATTGTTTATAATGTAAATATGAATTTAAATGCTTTTATATATGTAACAAATCTTTAAATTCCGCTGCGTATTAAGTAAATATGTTTATATCTATTTTGTTTTTATATTACAAGTTAATTACTTATTTTCTATAAATGTGTAATGATAAAGATTATGTTGTCTTTATAAATAATTTGAATGTTAAAGAAAATCGTAGCGTCCCTATGTTCAGTGCATGGATATTACATTGTGGTAATTGTAATGTACATGTACCGGATGTGGGGGTGTTACAGTTGTTTTGGTATCAGAGCCTAGGTTTGAGATTCTCAACCTAGGTAAAATGTAAGAAAAAGAGTGTTTTGATTTTTAAAAGTGGATTTTTGAATAACATACATGTTTGGCATTGGCAGTCTCTGATCTTTAATGAGAGGTATTCTGCTGTGTTTGCAGATATAGGTTGTGATGGACTCTCACTCACGTCAGTCAGTTGAGGGTAGTGCTGAGAGTATAGCTCCTGATGAGATTAGAGAGGGAGCTAGAGTGGATAGTGCTGGAGAGATACCTGCTTCTGTATCGGGGAGACCAGTTGGTGAGGATGTTCCACCGATTTGGCTTAGGCATGTGGTAGAGGCTTTGAGGCAAGCACCAGTGCAACCACAGCCACCACCCCCACAGCCTTTGGTATCAGTGAGGCATTATGACAAACTAAGGAAGTATGGAGCAGAGGATTTCTTAGGTACTACTGATCCAGCTGTGGCTGAGCAATGGCTAGATAAGGTACAAAGAATCTTCATTCAGTTGCAAGCCACTTCAGAGGAAAATTTTGATTATGCCAAATCATTGCTACAGAAAGATGCATACGATTGGTGGAAGACAGTGCCCCATTCTATGGATGATCCACCAACATTGTCCTATGCTGATTTTCTGAGAGAGTTTGAATTGAAGTATACTCCGAGGGAGTATAAAGACATGAAGAAGATGGAGTTTTTGAGTTTAAAGCAAGACAACCGATCAGTAACTGAATATGAGGTTGAATTTATCCGGTTGAGTCAGTATGCTGGGGGTATTATATCTGATGAGATAGATAGATGCAGGAGATTTGAGGAGGGATTGAGGCCCTCTATCATGTGTTTGGTGGCTGGATCTAGATATCATGATTTTTCCCAGCTTGTGGCAGCAGCTAGAAGTGTAGAAAGAGCCCAGAATATTGCAGCAACTGCTTCAGAAGAAGAGATCAGAGTTAGAAGACCCCAGTTTGAGGCAGGGTCTTCATCTGCTAAGAGAGGTAAAGGAAGCTTTGTTCCTCGGATCAGTAGGAGTCAGAGGCCAGCTGGTAGGTCAGTACAGTTTCAGAGACAGAGATCTAGACCTGCAGCTTCAGTGGCGAGTGCTCCGACCCCGGTGACTCAGAGATCCACTCCACCCATATGCATTCATTGTGGAAGGCCACATGGTGGTCCTTGTTGGAAGACGGGTGGGGCAGGAGTATGTTTCAGATGCGGGTCTCCTGATCATTTTGTTAGAGATTGTCCTGAGAAGCAGGAGCATATGTTGGTTGATTCTGCAGCTTCTCGATCTAGTGTGAGGGGAGGTCGTGGAGGCAGAGGTTTCGGCAGAGGAGGTAGATCTGGGTTCAGTTCTAGAGGAGGTTCTACTTCTAGGGAGAGTAGACCAGAGGAGGCTGGATCTTCTCAGAGGATTTATGTGATGCAGAGGCAACCAGATGCTTCGGCAGTCATAGTTGGTACTTTTTCTTTATTTGATACTTCAGTACTTGCTTTGATTGATCCCAGATCCACTCATTCATATATTAGTGCATCTGTTTTGCCTGTGTCTGATGTGCATGCTGAATCCCTAGGATTTGATGTATTGGTGACAAATCCTTTAGGGCATAGTGTGATTGTTAGTAAAGTGCATCGAGATAGTGTTGTAATGGTGCAAGGTGAGGAGTTTCTTGGAGATTTGATTGAAATGCCTTTTAAGTAATATGATGTGATTCTAGGCATGGACTGGTTATCTAGACATGGAGCTGTGGTTGATTGCAAAAAGAAAGTTGTTACTTTGAGAATTGGTGATGGTAGAGAGGTGATAGTATCTAGTGAGCAAGGACAACTAGCATCCTTGTTTGTTTCAGCTGTTGCAGCTAGGAGATTGATTAGAAAGGGGTGTAATGCTTATCTTGCTCATGTGGTGGATACTAGAGTAAGGAGTCCTCAAATTGATAGCATTGCCACAGTTGCAGAGTTCCCAGACGTGTTTCCAGAAGAGTTGCCAGGGTTACCTCCTGAGAGAGAGGTGGAATTTGGTATTGAATTATTGCCTGGTACCACTCCTATCTCTATTACTCTTTATAGGATGGCACCAGCTGAGTTGAGAGAACTGAAGGTGCAGTTGCAGGAGTTGCTAGATAAAGGGTTTGTTCGCCCTAGTGTTTCTCCGTGGGGAGCTCCTGTATTATTTGTGAAGAAGAAAGATGGTACTATGAGATTGTGTATTGATTATAGGCAATTGAATAAAGTGACTATTAAGAATAAATATCCTTTGCCTAGAATTGATGATCTTTTTGATCAATTAAAGGGTGCAGCAGTGTTTTCTAAAATTGATTTAAGATCAGGATATCATCAGTTGAGGGTCAAAGCTGAAGATGTTCCTAAAACCGCTTTTCGGACCAGGTATGGACATTATGAGTTTCTAGTTATGCCTTTTGGTCTGACGAATGCACCTGCAGTTTTTATTGACTTGATGAATAGGGTGTTTAGGCCCTATTTGGATCAGTTTGTGGTAGTCTTTATTGATGATATTTTGGTGTATTCGCGTAATGAGGAGGAACGTGATAAGCATCTGCGGATTGTGTTGCAAATTTTGAGAGAGAAGCAATTGTTTGCTAAATTGTCGAAGTGTGAGTTCTGGCTTGATCAAGTAACTTTTCTCGGTCACATAGTTTCAGCAGAGGGTATTAGAGTTGATCCAAGTAAAGTTGAAGCTATATTGAATTGGAGTTCACCCAAGTCTGTGACTGAAGTTAGAAGTTTTCTGGGTTTGGCTGGCTATTACCGACGGTTTGTGAAAGGTTTTTCTTTGATAGCTACTCCACTCACCCGATTGCTTCGAAAAGGGGTTAGATTTGTGTGGACAGATCAGTGTCAGGCTATTTTTGAACAGTTGAAAGAAATGTTGACTCAGGCGCCTATTATTACTTTACCTGTGGAAGGCAAACCATATGTGATTTATAGTGATGCTTCACATAGAGGTTTGGGTTGTGTTCTGATGCAAGAAGGTAAAGTTATAGCTTATGCTTCTCGGCAGTTGAAGCCGCATGAGCTCAATTATTCGATCCATGATTTAGAATTGGCAGCCATTGTGTTTGCATTGAAGATTTGGCGACACTATTTGTTTGGAGAGAAATGTTTCATTTACACTGATCATAAGAGTTTGAAATATTTGGGTGTTCAAAAAGAGCTCAATCTTCGACAGAGAAGATGGTTGGAATTGATTAAAGACTACGACTGTTTGATTGATTATCATCCAGGTAAAGCAAATGTTGTTGCTGATGCCTTGAGTCGGAAGTCTTTAGCAGGGTTGACTGTTTATTCGCTCTCGTTGCTTGTTGAGTTGAGAGCATTGCATGCCAGTTTTGTATCTTGTGATGATGGTGCATTATTGGCACAGTTGCAATTGAAACCAGTTTTATTGGATCAGATTAAAGAGGCTCAGTTGGCTGATGAGAAGGTTCAGAAGATTGCTTCAAATTGCCAGAGTGGAAAGAGTAGAGATTTTATTGTGAGAGATGATGGGAGTCTCTGGTTTAAGAACAGATTGTGTGTACCTGATGATGCTGATTTGAGAAGGATTATTTTAGAAGAAGCACATCAGTCAGTATTTGCTATGCATTCGGGCAATACCAAGGTGTATCATGATTTGAAGCAACATTACTGGTGGTCCGGTATGAAGAGAGACATAGCGGAATTTGTATCCAGATGTCTCACCTGTTAGAGGGTAAAAGCAGAGCATCAAGTTCCTTCCGGGTTGCTTCAACCTTTATCAGTGCCTGAATAGAAGTGGGAAAGAGTGACCATGGATTTTGTGTCTGGGTTGCCATTGACCCAAAGAAAGCATGATGCTATTTGGGTGATTGTTGACAGATTAACCAAGACAGCTCATTTCCTTCCGGTTCGGATGGATTACTCTTTAGAGAGGTTAGCTGAGCTGTATATTCATGAGATTGTGAAGTTGCATGGTGTTCCAACTTCTATAGTGTCTGATCGAGATCCCCGGTTTACTTCCAGGTTTTGGAAGAGTTTACATAGTGCTTTGGGTTCTCGATTACACTTCAGTACTGCTTTCCATCCGCAGACAGATGGACAGTCAGAGAGAGTGATACAGATTATCGAGGACATGTTGAGAAGTTGTGTCATTGATTTCTCTGGAGGTTGGGATAGATTCTTACCACTTGTAGAATTTGCATACAATAATAGTCATCAATCCAGCATTGGTATGGCACCATTTGAGGCATTGTATGGTAGACGGTGTAGGACACCTCTATGTTGGAATAAGCTTGGTGAAGGTAAGTTAATTGGTCCTGATTTGATTAAAGAAACTGAAGAGAAAGTGAAAGTGATTCGAGATAGGTTGAAAGCAGCTTCAGACCGACAGAATTCTTATTCAGATTTGAAGAGGAGAGACATAGAGTTTAATGTGGGAGATAAAGTATTTTTGAAAGTGTCTCCTTGGAAAAAGATCTTGAGGTTTGGTCGAAAAGGAAAGCTGAGTCATCGTTTCATTGGACCATATGAAATTTTAGAAAGAGTTGGGCCAGTTGCTTATAAGCTTGCTTTGCCATCTAAGTTGGATAGGATCCATAATGTATTCCATGTTTCTATGTTGAGGAGGTACAGATCAGATCCATCTCATGTGTTATCAGTTGAATCTATTGAAGTGAGTCCAGATCTAACTTTTGAAGAAGAACCAGTTGCTATTTTGGCTTATGGAATGAAAGAGTTGAGACATAAGAAAGTGCCAATTGTGAAGATTCTTTGGAAGAATCATGGTAGAGAAGAATCAACTTGGGAGAATGAGCAAGCGATGCGAGATCAATATCCTCAATTGTTTCAGACTTGATATTAGGTAATTTCGAGGACGAAATTTCTTTTTAGAGGGGGAGAATTGTAATATCCCAATGTATGCCCTAGAAGTTTGGATATAATTGTTGTTGTTTGAATTAAGTGTATATGTTATGTTGAAAAAAAAAAAAGAAATTGAAAGAGAATGTATATGTGTTGTTTGAATGGGAAGTATTATGTATAAGGAAATGTATATGTTGTTTATATGGTGATATATATAATATATATATGTTGGTCAAAATGGAGAGTCAAGGGATGAAGATATTTATTTGGTTATTGGTGAAATGACTAAAAAGGGCAAGTGTTTTAAAAAGAAACAAAACAATTTGTAGAAGGGTGTTTTGGTAATTGCTTTAATTGAAACACTTGGTGGAGATTAAAAGAAGAGTTGACTTTGTTTTTTGTGTTTCATTTCTTCTTTCTTCTTTGTGTGGCCGGCTTCTCCATAGACAAAGGAAAGCAAGGGACAAAGAGAAGATCTTGATGTGTTAAGTTCAAAGTGAAGGAAGATTCAAGTGATCAAGTTATTGATTCAAGAAGTTTTGTTACTTTGGTAAGTCCTCTTTTGATTTCTTTGTTTATTTGAAGTTTTGATTGAGTTGGATAGATGATTTAAGAGTGTGTTGGTTGATTTGATGTGTTTAAGGGTGTTTGATTGTCTTGATCATGGATTTTAAGAATGAATTGAAGAAAGAAGTAAGTTGGTTGGAAAAGATGGTATTGTTTGTGTGGTTAGGGTTTGAGATGATTTTGTGTTTTGTGTTTGATATGTGTTTTGGTTTGTTTTGGGGTTGTTGCAAGTTTGAGATAGGTTGTTGGGTATGTTTTGTGAAGATTGGTTGAAGTGAATGTTAGTGGATAGAAGTGTGTTGTTGAGTGTTTGGTTGGTTTGGCCGGATTTTGAGTTTTTGGTCGGACACGCCCATGAGCACGTCCAGATTTTTAGGCGTGTCAATTGTGTTGGAGGCAGTAGGTTTGACACGACCAGTAACACGCCCGTGTTATTGAGCGTGTCATAGCTACTGTGAGAATGGAGAATTTACACGGTCAGGAGCACGTTCAGGTTGTTGGACGTGTTGATGTATTTGTGTGAGGCAGTATGTATTGCACGCCCAGTGACACGCCCGTGGTGTTGAGCGTGTAAAGGCTTCTGTGTTGTGGAGTTAAGACACGGTCATGGACACGCCCGTGTGGGTGAACGTGTCAAGTTTAGGGTTTGCCCTAGTTCACTCTTAAATTGTTTATTTCTTGTGTATCCCTAAGTAAGTATATGTTATTATTTTTGGATTAGGGTTTGAAGAGAGGGATTGATCATTGATCTAAGTGAAAGGATCTTGGACAAGGAAGTGTTAAGAGTTGTATAAATTGTTATTGAGGTAAGTACAAACATGTCATTGTTGCATATATTCATTGGATGATATGGTTGACTCATATGAATAATGTTCTTTGTTATGTTTATATCCATGATGCCATATGCATAATGTAAATTGAGATAATTGAGGCATGTATGTCTATGTGATAATGTTTAATGTATTTGGCTATGTATACTTGAAAAATAAAATATGATAATGTGAAGTGAAACATGATGAGATATGAGGCCATTGTAATTGGCTAATATGATTTTAATGAGATATGAAGCCATTGTATTTGGCTATGATGATGAGAATTGAGAATGGAAATGATAATGAAATAATAAATGAGCTGTGTGGCTAATGTGTTATTCCATTTTCAGAGTTTGTTGTTGGTGGCATGCCTAATATGAGTAACAATCTCTTGAAGTTAGGTTGGACTTGGTCCTTGAAGCCTAATTGAGATGTTACCACCCTTGAAGCTAGGTTGGATTGGTTCTTGAAGCCAAGTTGGGTTGAAGCTTAGCATGCTTTGCTCCCCTTGAAGCTTGGTTGAACCTAATCCTTGAAGCCTAGTTGGGTTTATGATAATGATGAATGTGAAAACAAAACCAAAGCATTAACTCTGAAAATTGAATAGCATATTAGTGTGTTTTGGGCCCATGTGTGTCTTTGTTTAAATGTGATTTATTAAGATGAATTGATTGAATAATGAGATATAGAAGAACTTGTGAAATGTGATATGCTTATATGATCATGAATGGTGTAATGCAAAGGTATGATGTTGTCTCTATTATTAAGATGTGTGACATTGCATTGCATTTAAAGCATGAGAATAGCATGTTTTGTATTACTAAGCCGTTGGCTTAGCGCGATAGTGTTAATCGCGCAGGTGATCAGGTTGAACCTGAGAGCTCTTCGAGACCGAGTGAGAGTAGACATTGAAGAGATTACTTTGGAACTTAAAGATCAGAGAAGAACTGCCAATCATGTATAACTTATTTATATTTTGTAAACTATTGTTTATAATGTAAATATGAATTTAAATGCTTTTATATATGTAACAAATCTTTAAATTCCGCTGCGTATTAAGTAAATATGTTTATATCTATTTTGTTTTTATATTACAAGTTAATTACTTATTTTCTATAAATGTGTAATGATAAAGATTATGTTGTCTTTATAAATAATTTGAATGTTAAAGAAAATCGTAGCGTCCCTATGTTCAGTGCATGGATATTACATTGTGGTAATTGTAATGTACATGTACCGGATGTGGGGGTGTTACAAAATTTCTTCTATCTTCTTGGCATTAATCTGGATCTTGATTAGGGCAATCTTTGCCCTTGTAAAAAGTTTGGTACCCAAATTCGTTTCTTTTCTTCTTCTCCCTTTTCTTTCTCTAATTATTTTTTCTTACTCTTCCTTTTCTTTGAGCATTTTATCATTTTGTCCTTCTTCTTTGTAGGACTATCAAGTACAGAACTTTCAAGAACTGGATAGTCTTTCTCCTTTTGCTCTGATTTTGATTGAATTTTTGGTTGGGTTGGACCAATTCAAGTTAAACTGTCCTTATAAACCAAATGGAAGCTTTTTGCTGCTTTAGGTAAAAGAGAGCTCAGTTGGCTTTCTGAACCGCCCTTTTAGGTTTTATCTTTCTTTTTTTTTTCTTTTTTCTTTTTTCCTTTTTCTCTTTTGTCCTTTTTTTCTTTTCTTTTTCAAGCTCTAAAAGAGTTGTCTTATTTATACCAACTTGGGTTTCTAATAATGGATGAGTGGAGTGACATAAATCTCCTTTAGCAGGGATAAATCATTTGTTACTCTGATGTTATCTTGATAGATTAGAGATATTAGGTGAACTTCAACTACCCTTATGGTCTTGAGAACATCAACTATCATTATGATCTTGACTATTCATTCCTTTCTTTGATCTTCTTGCCTCTTCACCTTAGTGATCATAAAACTTGTCAAAGGTATCACAATAGCTCAGGGTAGGTTGTTGGGGTTATATGCCAATGAAAAGAAAGCTAAAATTTTATGAAGGTTCAAAGGGACAACTAGGGATTGATATTTAATAGGGTGGATACTAGTTGTTGGCTAACCAAACAATTCCTAGATCATCTCTCCCTTAAATAAGCAGAGTTCAATTTTGCCTCGAAAATTTGTCAAAGCATGTTCTAAGACTGACTAGGACCTAGACAAAGGTAATTATGCAGGAGCCCTCTCTATGTAAGCATACACAACTCAATTCTATAGAATAATTTTCTCATATAGTAAAGTCATTCAAATAATGATGCATAGATACTCTAATTTATAAATATTAAGTTAAATTCCTCATTGGTTGAGCACCAAAATGAACAAAGACCAACAAAAATTTTGATGAAAGTAATTTATTCACAGCTTGCCATGATGACTCATGACCTAAAGCTGTATGATGTAACAATCCGAGCTTACAACAACACTAGGAGGCAAGCTGAATGAACTTTCAAGACCTTGGTGATGGTAGAACCTGTTGAATCCATGATGGAGTTTGTAGTTCTGGATATGCCAATTACCTTTGCATTATTGTTAGGTTGCCCATGGTTTCACCCTCTTGGTGGAGTTCCTTCTACACTCCATCAAAAGATTAAGTTTCCAAGTGATGATGGAATGATAGTAATTGAAGCAAAGTGTAGTGAAGCAGGCTATGCTCTCATTATAGAAAGCCCTTCAATGGTTTCCAAATAGCTGGTAATTCTAAAGATATGATAATGGATTCTAAGGTTTAACTATAATGAAGCAAATGAACTACCAACCAGGTACCGGACTTGGAAAAAGAAGAGCAGGTGTGGTAAATCTCCTAAATTTCAAGACTCAAATATTAAGGAAGGGGCTAGGTTATGAAGAAATAGATAGAAGTACTCAACTAAAAAGGAGACATGAAGATGGAATTCCCTCCACTTGAGGAGATATTTGGCAAAGCTCCAGAACTAGGAACACTACAAGGGAAACCAGAGCCCATCATGTTCATAGGAAAGATGATCCCCATGTTTGAGATCTTGGATTATGTTGCTGAGCTTGCTAAACATGTGAAAAAGAAGATCACCCTACCAACCATCCAAGAAAAGGAGAAAAAAGCTGCCTCAAAAGTCTTAAAAACTCCATAAGAAATTGTTGCACTCATTAAAGATCAGTTTAAAGATCTTGTAATTTGCGATGATAAGAACATTGATTTTGATTTGTCTGTTCTATACGAGAATGATGATGTTTTCTTTTCCAAAATGAATGCAATAAAGTTTGATTTTACTTACTTGTGTGATGTTTTCCCTAATGGTTGCATACATCAATGTGGTAATTATATAACCATTTTTAATATTAACTATGTTGACTCTCAATCATTAAATTTGGGAACACATGAAAATCCTAAAAATATTAGCATAACATCTAACCTTACTCCTGAAGAAAGAGAGAGATTAGAAAAAAATATTCAAAAAATATGAAGAAGTCTTTGCTTGATCTTATGATGATATGCCCAGAATTGATCGAGATATTAATGAGCACATGATCCTAACCTATACTCATATAAAGCCCATCAAGCAGAAGTTGAGTCACCTAAGACCGGAATGGGCAGAGCTGGTTAAGGAAGAAGTCACCAAGTAGATATAGGTGAAGTTCTTAGAAGTAATTAAGTACCCTGACTGGTTGGCCAACATCATTTCTGTACCAAAGAAAGATGGAAGGATTAGGGTTTGTGTGGACTATAGGGATTTGAATAAGGCTTTCCCTAAAGATGACTTCCCTTTACCTCATATAGATTTCCTTATCGATAACACAACCTCTAGCATGCTACACTCATTTGTAGATAGATTTTCTAGGTACAATCAAGTGTTAATGGCCCAAAAGGATAAAGCCAAAACTTCCTTCATAACTATATAGGGTATATTTTGCTATTGGGTGATGCCATTTAAATTAAAGAATGCCAGAGCAACCTATTAGAGGATGTCCACAACTTTGTTTCATGATATGACACATAAGAAAATTGAGGTGTATGCTGATGATATGATGATAAAGTCGGAAATAAGAGAGCAACACCTCAAGAACTTGGAAAGTTTCTTTAAAAGAGCAGTCAAGTATAACCTTAGATTGAACCCAATAAAGTGTGTATTTGGAGTTACCTTAGGTAAGATGATAGGGCATGTCATTTGTCCAAACATCATTGAGATTGATCTTGACAAAGTTAAGGCAATTAGGGATATGCCGACCCTTAAGATGGACAGGGGGTTTATTGGAAGTTTACAATATATAAGCAGGTTTATTGCAAAACTAACAACCATTTGTGAACTCATCTTTAAGCTGCTTAAGAGGAACCAACCAATGGATTGGAATAATGAATGTTAGAAGGCTTTCAAGTATATAAAAGAATACTTGCTGAATCTAGCTATCCTAAAACCACCCAAACTAGGTAGACCATTGATATTGTACTTAGTGGTTGAAGAAGGATCAGTTGGGGTTATATTGGCCCTGGTAGATGAATCATGAGTCGAACATGCAATCTACTACTTAAGTAGGAAACTTATTCCTTATAAAGTCAAGTATAGTATCATTGAAAAAACTTCCATTTCCATGGTTTGGTCATTAAAGAAATTAAAAAATTACTTTCAGTCTTATAGTGTGCAAGCAATCTCCAAGTTGGATCCAGTAAAATACTAGAGAGAAATGCCCTCATTGAATGGGAAGTATGGTCGGTGGTTGATAATCCTAAAAGAATTTGAGATTGAGTACATAACTAGGAAAACCATCGACCTTCATCATTATCGAGGTTTCCAAACCAAAAATACATGCTTCATATTCTACAATGTTATTGTTTACCTTGAATTTTAATTTTTTGGATAAGGGGATGAGTTCTCCTTCAGGTGACTCTAATATAACTCCTAGTCCAGCTTCCTTCTTATTCACAGCTCCATCAAAGTACATCTTCTATTCTTAACTCAAAGTGTGCCAAAATAAATTACTTTTTAACTTTCTAAATAAATTCAAGATCCTTCTAGTATGGGACAAAACTGTAGACCCTTAATTTTGGCCTAGATTAAATTCAATAAGCTTAAACCTGGTCTGTTACAATTTTAATGAGCTTAAATCTAGTTTAAAAACTTATATCAAACTAGTCCTATAAAGGCCCAAATTAAATTTATAAAACATGTTAAGTCCGAGAATTAGAAAAAAATAGATTCAGTTTAAGTTGGACTATGTCCAAATTGACATGAGCATGACTCATGTCGATTTAGACCCTGAGCATGACTCATATCGATTTGGACCCTCCAAATCGACATGAGCCTATGTTAGGTCAATTTGGGCACTCCAAATCAACATGAACCATACTTAGATGATTCTAAATGAGTTTGTATGAGCGGGAATTTTCGTCCCCACTACCGGTGGAATGGTTCTTGCGACTTCGGCACTGTTTAGGCTCGGAGCCTTTAAGAACACGAACCTAAGTTCGAAGAAAATGGAGTCACCACCCGGACGGGCTGGGAAAAAGAAAGGAGTGGATGACTCTATTCCTAAGGAATCCCCAACCCCCAAATGGGTTCGGAAAGTTGGGTACGTGTGGGGAAGGTGAGAAAGGGCCCAGCACCCCCACAACGCACTGTTCATTGGAACCGGCCTCCTTTATAGGTCTTAATATTATAAAATCTCAAATATAACAATATTATCCATATTACACATAAAAATTAAAAGAAAGCATCATTATATTGAAAGAATCAAGGCAATGTCCAAGCAAAACAAATAAATGGACACCCATCCGAAGATGGAAACATGTCCTTACATACCATGCCTAAATAGGACACCCACCAAAAGGTAGAAATATGTCCTTTACATTGGTTCTAAAATAGAAAAGCAATTTAAATTACATGATATTTAACTAATGAGGTACCCACCAAGTGGAAACATACCTCTTACAACATTAGGAAATCTAAATAAGTCGGTAAAGTAAATAACCATTCATCATAAATAAATCATTCATCAAAGGTATTAAATATCAATAGAAAGTAAACATCAATCCATGATAAATTAAATAAACCAAACATTGAACTTACATAAATTAAAGCATATAAAATAAATCAAAGCATAATCAAATATAGAATTGAATAAGGCAAATAAAGATCCAAATTAGGGCTACTATTTCTATTTAAGTTTTAATGTGTTTAGGGTTTTGGAATTTATGGGTTTAAGCTAGTGTGAGTTTTAATGGAATTGAAATGGAGAAAAAGTTTTATGATTTAAAAAGTTGGTAAAGTTCTTTGATTCACTAAATTAGGTTTTGAGATGTATAATCATGAAATTAGGTTGTGGACACTTTAAAAAATTTAGATTTATGATTTACAGTCACTGGATTGTGTTTTCTAAGCTTACTGTGTAGAATTAGATTTATATGGTTTTAAAGTTTTAAAGAATTAATGTTTAGAAAACTTTAGGATTTAGGTTTTAAGGGAGTTAGGGTTCACTGTTTTGGAGTTGAATTAGGGTTTAGTGTTTTACAATTAGGGTTTCGGAGAATGCATTAGGTTTTAGATTTTGTAAATCAATTGATAATTTTATGAAGTTTTATGAAAATAAACCAAACGATTTAAAGTTTATAGAAACAGAAAAGATGTTTTTTAGAGTTTTTTTTGGAAAGAAACAGACTCAAATTTAAGATTTTGAAAATTTGGAAAGCAAATTAGGGTTTTGATAAATTTTGAAGAAACAAAAATAATAATTTTAAGCTTTTTGGAAAACAAAGCAACGAATTAAGGTTTTTAAACTTTAGAAAAGGTGATTTGAGGTTCCAGAGTTTTTTTAAATCAAAGTAAACAGAAACAATAATTTTTATTCAGTGATGAGGCTACTGTGAATTAATGAAACAAATAAAGAAATTCATACCTTCGTTTGTTGGTTCCACCAAAAATCACTTCTTGGATGAATAAGAACAAAGACAAGCTTTGCTGCATTTGATGGGTTGAATTGCTTGTTTTCTCTCTCAAAAAAAGTTCAATTGATTCAAGGTTTTCCTCCTCAATTTCGGTCTCATTTTCTCCTCCCAATTTCTGTCTGATTTCCTTTTTGTTTTCCCCCCATTTTTGTGTTATTTTAGTCCTTATTTATAGAAGATTTCTATGGTTAATTCTAATTATTCACGGAATATAACATTAATTAAGAAAAGAAAACCGAAACCTAATTGTATTAGGTATCGAAAAATTTGCGTTGGAAAAATTGCGCTGGGGAAAAAAATTGCTGTGGAAAAATTGCGCTGGAGAAAAATCTGCCGCAGTTGGCTGCGGCAGCGGGGGGCGAATTGGCCTGTGAGCCATTTCGCTGCAGCCAATTTTTTTTGTTTATTATTATTATTTTTTATTAATAAAAATTAGATACTAAAGCAAATATTATTTAATTAAGATAACAAAAATTATTTTGGACTAATTAAAATATATTGGACATCATAAAAATTATTTTGGACTAATTAAACTATATTGGACTGGACTGGGTAAAAAATTAAGGGTCTATAATTTGCCCCCTGCTTGAATGATCTGAGACTTTAGTGAAAGAGAGTGAAAAGCAATAAGACTTAATTTTTGATGAGATGGTTGAATTTGTTTTGGGTACTTGGACCCGAGATTGAATTTGTTTTGGGTACTTGGACCCGAGATTGGGTACTTGGACCTAGGATTAGGTACTTGGACTGGAGATTGAATTTGTTTTGGGTACTTGGACCCGAGATTGGGTACTTGGACCCGAGATTGAATTTGATTTGGGTACTTGGACCCGAGATTGAATTTGATTTGGCTACTTGGACCTGGGATTGCATTTGATTTGGGTACCTGGACCCGAGATTAGGTACTTGGACCTGAGATTGGGTACTTGGACTCTAGAATGAATTTGATTTGGGTACTTGGACCCGAGATTAAATTTGATTTGGGTACTTGGACCCGAGATTGATTTGATTTGGATACTTGGACCCGAGATTGGGTACTTGGACCCGAGATTTTGTACTTGGACCCGAGATTGGATTAAATTTGGGTTCTGGACCCGAACTAAGTTCTGGACTTAGAAGAGATTCTAGGTTCTAGACCTAAGGAAAATTTGGGCTCTGGACCCGAGCTAAGTTCTGGACTTAGATAAGATTCTAGGTTCTGGACCTAAGAAAAATTTGGGTTCTGGACCCGAGCTAAGTTCTGGACTTAAAAGAGATTCTAAGTTATGGACCTATGAAAATTTTGGGTTTTGGACCCTAGCTAAGTTCTGGACTTAGAAAAGATTCTAGGTTCTGGACCTAAGGGTAATTTGTGTTCTAGACCCGATATTGAATTTAATTTGGATGCTTGGACCCGAGACTGAGTTTGACTGACCTTTCATCATTTGAAAAGTCTGACTGCTCCAGTTATTCTATGCATTGTGGCTTTTCACCCTCAAAATGGATCTTCATCCTTTGAGACTGGGTCTTCACCCTTGAAATATGGATCTTTATCCATTGGAAATTGGGTCTTTACCCTTGAAATATGGATCTTTATCCATTGAAAATCGGGTCTTTACCCTTGAAACATGGATCTTTATCCATTGGAAATCGGGCCTTTACCCTTGAAATATGAATCTTTATCCATTGGAAATCGGATCTTTACCCTTGCTTCAGCTTTCTTGTTTTTAGCTGGACTGATCTTTTATCTTTTGCATCTTCATTCTTTTGAGAGTTCTAATGTTCCATTCTTTTGTTCTTCCTTTTTGCAAAAATTCAGCTATTTTTAATTGGACCTTATATCCTCTCCTTGCCCCCCTGCGTGGCAAAATATTTGTAAGTTTGAAAATATTTTATATATAGACTTAAAAAATTGAAAAGGAGAAACTTTGCCCCCTGTGTAGGCTCAAACCCATGATTTTTCTATGCGGGCTCTGATTGATGTTTTTGCCATCTAGTTCATCGCACAAGCACGTATTTCTTCTTTTTGCAAATTACTGGAACTTTCTTGGGTAATGGGCCTTCCATGTCCCCTGATTTGATATCTTCTTTTGATTGTTTACTTCACAAGGTGTTTGCCATTCATTTTGACAAGGAATAGACAACACAAGACAAGAAAGTGCGATGTGATATGCTCATGTATGCATGATATGCATGAATGATACTTACAGTCGTTCCATCGACTCACAGACCGAGGTGATCAGCAGAAGTATTCTCATTGACTCCTTTTCGATGCTCATTCAAGTCTTGCATTGGAATGATCAAAAGCTTTGCATTTGTTGCTTTTATCTTCAAGATGATGAAAACACAAGTGGTGGAGATCCTAAGTTGCAGAGTCAGGGATAAATCCTTTTTAAACTATGTTTTAGCATGCCAGTTGATAGCTTCTTCACGACCTTGCCAATAATCATTTTCTTTACCCAATATGTCCTTTGGAATTCGACAGTTCAACATACTCCCCTTAACTTGAAGGCTTTGTGTGACAAAAATATTTTTTGAATTTTGAATTTGAAATCAAATGTTGGCTTTGCCAAATCAATGTCAATATACCTCAAGACTTGAATTTTCCAAATTAACATATCTATAACATGAAAACCCTAGTTACCGTACTAAACCCGAGAATCATCTCTATTTAAGCAAGAATTGTTGCACTTTAGATAGGCACATACACATTACTTGGCCAAAGGTCTCATTTGAGTTTGAATATTGTCTATCTCATATGCATGCTTATTCAAACTATCTCCACTAATAGACTCTACTTACCAAGAGAGATCAACAGGTCTTTGATAGGCTTGAAATGGGGTCTATAAGGGACACGGGTTAAATGAAAGCTATTTGTAAGTTGGGGCTGATGTGACACAATGGACAAACCTTCACACTACAAATTTCTTGTTTGAATTTTAGGCAGTTGGGAGCAATCTTGCTAGACTATAAATTTTTTCTATCTTCTTGGCATTAATCTGGATCTTGATTAGGACACTTTTTGCCCTTGCAAAAAGTTTAAGACCCAAATTCATTTCTTTTCTTCTTTTCCCTTTTATTTCCTCTTTATTTTTCTTACTCTTCCCTTTTCTTTCTCTTTCCTTACTCTTCCTTTTCTTTATCATTTTGTCCTTCTTTCTTGTAGGACTGTCAAGTATAGAACTTTCAAGAACTGAATGGTCTTTCTCCTTTTTCTTTGATTTTGATTGAATCTTTGGTTGGGTTGGACCAATTCAAGTCAAAATGTCCTTATGAACCAAATTGAAGCCTTTTGTTGCTTTAGGTAAAAGAGAACTCAGTTGGCTTTCAGAACTGCCTTTTTAGGTTTTATCTTTCTTTTTTCCTTTTTGTTTTCTTCTTTTTGTTTTCTTCTTTTTTTTTTTCTTTTTATTTTCCTTCTTTTTTCTCTTTTTTTTTTGGTTCCAGCTCAAACAAAGTTGTCTTGTTTGTACCAACTTGGGTCTCCAATAATAGATGAGTGGAGTGACATAAATCTTCTTTAATAGGGATAAATCATTTGTTACTCCGATGTTGTCTTGATATATTGGAGATATTAGAAAAACTTCAACTACCCTTATGGTCTTAAAAACATCAACTACCCTTATGGTCTTGAGAACTTCAACTATCTTTATGGTCTTAAGAACTTCAACTATCTTCATGGTCTTGAGAACTTCAACTATCTTCATGGTCTTGAGAACTTCAATTATCCTCATGATCTTGACTAATCATTGCTTTCTTTGATCTTCTTGCCTCTTCATCTTAGTGATCATAAGACTTGTGAAAAGTATCACAACAACTCAAGGTAGGTTATTGGGGTTTGTAAGCCAATGAAAAGAAAGCTAAAATTTTATGAAGGCTCAAAGGGACAACTAGGGATTGATATTTAATTGGGTGGATACTAGTTGTTGGTTCGTCAAACAATGCATAGATCATCTCTTCCTTAAATAAGCAGAGTTCAATTTTGCCTTGAAAGTTTGTCAAAGCATGTTCTAAGACTGACTAGGACCTAGACAGAGGTAATTATGCAGGAGCCCTCTCTAAGTAAGTATACACAACTCAATGCTATAGAGCAATTCCCTCATCTAGTAAAGTCATTCAAGTCATGATGCCTAGACACATTAATTTATAAATTATCAAGCTAGATTCCTCATTGGTTGAGCACCAAAATGAACAAAGACCAATAAAATTTTTGATAGAAAGTAATTTATTCAAACAAACATAATTTGAAAAATAAGATTGTTCCAATTAAATATTAAAGAAAGTAAAATTGAAAAGCAACATTCAAGTTAAGGAAAGTTTGTTGAGTTTAAGTCTCTTTTCCTTTCACATCTTCAATATCCTCATCTTGAAAGGATGAAAAAACAAAATCCTCTTCTAATCCTTTTCCTGCCATGAAGGTTGCTGGTGGTGGCACCCTGTTGAACCTTGGAAATGGATTACCTTTGGTATTGGGCTTGTCCGGCTCAGGCAACTTACCATCATCAATTAAATTCTGGATCTCATGCCTCAACTTCATACAATTGTCCATTTCGTGTCCAGGCCTTTGATGGAATTGGCAAAATGCATTAGTATCAAAGTTAGGTGGAAGAGGATTAGGCAAAGGACGAGAAGTCAAGGGTTGTAACAACCCCTTCTTTTGTAGCTTATTGAGAACCCAAGATAGTGGCTTCCCTAATTTTTAAAACTACCTCATTTCTCCTTGACTAGTGGCATTAATATCAACTTCTTTTTGTGTGCTTTTATTGCCCGACTGGTAGTTCCCTTTCTCATTCCTTTTTATTGAAAAGCGATTCTTCTCCCTTTCCCACTCTTCAATTTGTAGACCAGCTTGGAGAAGATCTTTGAAATCTCTAATAAGGGTGTGAGACATCCTTTCACGGAGACTAGGCAACACCCCTCTCACAATCATCCTTATTTGATCGGATTCATCGGGCCTCTTCTTGAGCAAAGCGGCCTTGTTTCTCCACCTCTTCACATAATCAACAAAATTCTCATTTGGCCTTTGCCTAATGGACTCCACTTCCATTAAGGTAACTTCCATCTCGACATTATACCCATATTGTTGGATGAAGGTTTTGTAAAGCAGATCCCAACTCTTTTGTGTTCCATCATCTAAGGTATTGAACCAATTTTGGAAAACAGGATCCAATGAGAGCATGAAGTACCTTAGAGTTTAAGCCTTAGTAGCTCAGGCAGACTGCATAGCAGTGATATACTGCTTCACATGAAGATGAAGATTTTTGGTTCCATCAAACTTCGCAAAAGATGGCATCTTGAATTTGTATGGAACTTCTTCATTTAGCTCAAATAATTTGTCGATCTCGGACATTTCTTCGGTTTTCAGTTTCTTCTCAAATTTCTTTTCTAAATCTGCGATCATCTTTTCAACTTTAGAAGTCTCGATCTTTTCAATAGTTGTCTTCTCAACAACCTTTGGCCCCTTTTTGACTTGAAGATCTTGGTAGTATTGAGCCCAATCATCATCATCAATGATCACCTTATCATCACCAAAAGTTACTTCATCAACATCAGGATCCATTATTTTTGGTGAGTAAGTGATTGAGTCGTTGCTAGATACCTCGTCTCCGGTGTAGGTCGAATTATTGTAGGCTTTTGAACTTTCATAATGCAGGGCTGTGAGTCAAAGAGGATCGATGATATGAGATGCAAATGTATGCATGTATGCACAAACAATCAACAAAGAAAGATAATTAGGATGCTCCTTCCAACCTTATAACATCCACACACAAATGGCCAGTCTCTTTTCCTAGGTAAATGGTTAACAAAATACCAGCATGGGGCATCTTGTTTTTGAATATTTCCCTCGAACGTTTCAACCAATAGTTATATTTTCAAAAATGGAAATCAATTTATGGTAATTCCCATTAATTAGGTTTTAATCCATTCAACCAACTATAGTAGCTTTTATGCTATATTGGATTAAAACAAGATTAAGAGGTTTATTATAAATAGATTTCTCGCTTGAAAAAGGTAACTAATGATTCATGCCAAAAACAAGCCCATGATTAATTATTCTTAGTATCAACTAGGCTCACAATTGATTTTTGGTATTTCATAATTGACCTAAATATTTTTGCAAGCTCTTTGAAAGAAAAAGTTGGGTGAAAATAATTTTGTTTCTAAGCCCATTGTAAAAAGATTTTAGAAAAAAACATATTTTGGGCTTAGTATTTGGGCCATGAGCAAAAGAATTTTTGATTTATTTTTAGAAAAGTCTTATGTCCAAAGACCATCTTGAAAAATTTTGAAAATAGCTTTGGTCTTTTGGATTTTAAAGAAAAATTTATTTTGAGCTTACAATATACTTAGGTCATATGAGAAAAAGAACAAACCAAATAAGCCATGATTTAAGCCAAGCTAAATTAAACATAGTCAAACAACATGCATTTGGGGTAAAACCTAAGGAAAGTAACTTGGCCAATTACATTAGCTTTAGTCTTTGGGTAAAAAGGCTTAGGTTCCCATAGCAAGTATATACCAAATGGTGTGAGGCTATGAGTGGTTATGCCATGCTCGATCTCCATACCTTGAGTGAAAGTATGGTATCCCTTACATAACACAACACAGGTAACACGGGCATCCTAACTCACGCACATGATGCAATCTAATATGATGCAATGGATAATATCATTATAAGAAAGAATGGAATAGCATAAAGACCAACATAATCAACTTCTCTTATCCCCAATGGAGTCGCCACTGTGAGAGGGGATTTTCGCCCCCACTCCCGGTGGAATGGTTCTTGCGACTTCGGCACTGTTTAGGCTCAGAGCCTTAGAGAACACGAACCTAAGTCCGAAGAAAATGGAGTCGCCACCCGGACGGACCAGGAAAAAGAAAGGGGTGGATGACTCGATTCCTAAGGAATCCCCAACCCCCTAATGGGTTCGAAAAGTTGGGTATGTGTGGGGAAGGTGAGAAATGGCCCAGCACCCCCACAATGTCCGGTTCATTGGAACCAGCCTCCTTTACAGGTCTTAATATTATAAAATTCTTAAATATAACAATATTATCCATATTACACACAACAATTAAAAGAAAGCATTATTATATTGAAAGAATCAAAGCAATGTCCAAGCAAAACAAATAAATGGACACCCATCCGAAGATGGAAACATGTCCTTACATCCTATGCCTAAATAGGACACCCATCGAAAGGTAGAAATATGTCCTTTATATTGGTTCTAAAATAGAAAAGCAATTTAAATTACATGATATTTAACTAATGAGGTACCCACCAAGTGGAAACATATCTCTTACAAAATTTGGAAATCTAAATAAATCGGTAAAGTAAATAACCATTCATCATAAATAAATCATTCATCAAAGGTATTAAATATCAATAGAAAGTAAACATCCATCCATGATAAATTAAATAAACCAAACATTGAACTTACATAAATTAAAGCATATAAAATAAATCAAAGCATAATCAAATATAGAATTAAATAAGGCAAATAAAGATCCAAATTAGGGCTACTGTTTCTATTTAAGTTTTAATGTGTTTAGGGTTTTGGAATTTGTGGGTTTAAGCTACTATGAGTTTTAATGGAATTGAAATGGAGCAAAAGTTTTATGATTTAAAAAGTTGGTAAAGTTCTTTGATTCACCAAATAATGAAATTAGGTTGTGGACATTTTAAAAAATTTAGATTTATAATTTACGGTCACTGGATTGTGTTTTCTAAGCTTACTGTGTAGAATTAGATTTATATGGTTTTAAAATTTTAAAGAATTAGGGTTTAAAAAACTTTAGGGTTTAGGTTTTAAGGGAGTTAAGGTTCACTATTTTGGAGTTGAATTAGGGTTTAGTGTTTTAGAATTAGTGTTTCGGAGAATGCATTAGGATTTAAAATTTGTAAATCAATTGATAATTTTATGAAGTTTTATGAAAATAAACCAAACGATTTAAAGTTTATAGAAACAGAAAGAATGTTTTTTAGAGTTTTTTTGGAAAGAAACAGACTCAAATTTAAGATTTTTAAAATTTGGAATGCAAATTAGGGTTTTGATAAATTTTGAAGAAACAAAAATAATAATTTTAAGCTTTTTGGAAAACAAAGCAACGAATTAAGGTTTTTAAACTTTAGAAAAGGTGAATTGAGGTTCTAGGGTTTTTTTTTAATCAAAGTAAACAGAAACAATAATTTTTATTCAGTGATGAGGCTACTATGAATTCATGAAACAAATAAAGAAATTCATACCTTCGTTTGTTGGTTCCACCAAAAATCACTTTTTGGATGAATAAGAACAAAGACAAGCTTTGTTGCCTTTGATGGGTTGAATTGCTTGTTTGCTTTCTAAAAAAAAGTTCAATTGATTCAAGGTTTTCCTCCTCAATTTCGGTCTCAATTTGTCCTCCCAATTTCTGTCCTATTTCCTTTTTGTTTTCCCCCTTTTTTTTGTGTTGTTTTAGTCCTTATTTATAGAAGATTTCTATGGTTAATTCTAATTATTCACAAAATATAACATTCATTAAGAAAAGGAAACCGAAACCTAATTGTATTAGGTTTCAAAAAATTTGCGTCGAAAAAATTTCGCTGGCGAAAAAAAACTGCTGCGGAAAAATTGCGCTAGCGAAAAAGCTGCCGCAGTTCGCTGCGACAGAGGGGGAAGAATTGGCATGCGGGCCATTTCGCAGAAGCCAATTTTTTTTTGTTTATTATTATTTTTTATTAATAAAAATTAGATACTAAAGTAAATATTATTTAATTAAGATAACAAAAATTTTTTTGGACTAATTAAAATATATTGGACAACACAAAAATTATTTTGGACTAATTAAAATATATTGGACCGGACTGGGTAAAAAATTAAGGGTCTACAGTTTGGTTTGTTTAGGAATCCTAAACGTGTTTAAATTGTCCAAATCTCAGAACCGAATGAGGATTAACAAGGAGTTTTAACCCCAATTGATACATTACAAATAAAGAAGAGGAGAGAAAGCCAAGGCAGCAATGGTGATTAAGAAAGATAAGCAGCAATTAACAAGAAAAGAATTGATACAAAAACTGAAACACACGAGGATCAACACAGCAATTGTCTATGGATTGCATTCACTCAACCAAAAATCAATTGATCCAGGTATACATCTAAACAAGCTTGGTTCAGTAAATTAAAATTGGTGGAGCCTACAATGTAGGTATCATCTTCTCACTTTGTTGGAATTTTAATTAATCATCTTCATATTATGAATTAGGAATACTGTGAAATTTTGATGAATTTTATAAACTATAATTCTTTTAATTCCATCCGAGACATAAAATTGATAGATCTTCTAACATTGCATTGTTTTAGACATAATTTTCATCTTTAATAGTAATCCATCTTTCAAAATCTTAATTCCATAAGTGTAAAACCTTAATTCTTTAGGCTTAAACCTAGTTGGCATATCTTAGTCTAGTTTGCATATTAAGCTTTAAAATTGCATTTTAAACACTAACCTTACACATGTCAATCTTAATTTGCAATCTTCAAATCTTGATCTTGCATTTTAGACTTTAAATTTAGGGCTAATTTTAGTATTTCATGCAAAAGATCTTAGATTACTATTAAAACCCAAGGTTAGCCTAAAAACCCTAATTTTAAGATTAAACCCTGATTCACATTTAAAACCCTGATTTGCATGTTGTAGTCTTAGTTTGTATATTAAACCATAAAATTGCATGTCCAACATTAATTTTATAATTGAAAGACTAGATTGATTATTTGATTTATTGTTATATACTTTATAATGAATGATGCATTTTGGTCATTTTATTGCTCATTTTGGTTAATTAAATTATGTTTATTTATTTGAGTTTTAAATATTGTAAAAAGCATATTTCCACCTTGTAGGTGCCTTAGTTATTTTTAATTATGTAATTAATTTTATGAACTTTGAGCCTTTGTAAAGGACACGCCAATGGTGGGTGTCCTATTTTATTTACTTGTATCTCAGATATTGAACTGTTGTAAGGACACATTTTCATCATTTGATTGGTGCCTATTTTATTTGTTTTATTTCAATAATATGATGGATGCTTATTTATTTTTATTAAATGTAATATGGATAATATGATAATAATTAAGAATTTAATAATATTTAGATATAAAAAGGAAGCAATTGCAATGAACCGGACGCTATGGGGGTATTGGGTCATTCTCACCTTCCCTATAGGTACCCAACTTTTCGAATCCAATAGGGGCTGGGGATTCCTTAGGAATTGAGTTATCCACCCATTTCTTTTCTTTCCCAGTCTATCTGGGTGGTGACTCTATTTCTCCATATTTAGGCCCGTCTTCCCTAAGGCCTAGAGCCTAACAGTGCCAAAATCGCAAAAACCATTCTATCGGCAGAGGGGTGAAAATTTCAGCTCGCAATTTGGAACAAATTTTATTTCATTATAATAAATTTGAAGCATATTTTTGAATCATATGGGAGAATGACTGATAAAATTTTCATCGAAGTTCGAGATTTAATTTTGGGTAAAAGTAGAGAGGTGAAAAAGTTTTGGTCTAATACAAATGAAATACTAAAATTTGTAGAGCCCTTTCTAAAAGTTTTGAGATTGGTTAATGGGAATGACAAGCCAACGATGGGTTTTATTTATGAGGTAATTGATCAAGCAAAACTTACAATTCAAGAAAATTATAGGTATTGGAAAAATTATTGGAAAATAATTGATACTAGATGGAATTTTCAATTGCATCATGATTTACATTCCGCTAGCAAGTGACTTAACATATATTTTAAATTATGCATTTTTAGTATATATTACATTGGCTTTAAATTTCCATTATCTAATTCTAACTTCTTTTGACATATTTTGTTTTAGGTTATTACTTCAATCCTCAATATCAATATAATTATGAATATCATATTATGGAAGATATTGATGTAATGACAGGAGTTTGAAAAGTGATTATAATATTAGAGCCCATTGAAGAAGCAGAAGCAAAAGCTTTCCTACAAGTAAATTACTTTATTTTGAATTGCACTAAATAATTATAATTTGTTATTTAACAATAACCTAATAATTGTTATTCATAAAAGAGTAGATGTTCACTTTTTCAAAATACGGATGGATATTTTGATACTTTGCTTGCTCAAAAGGCTATTGTGCTTTCGCCTTCACATTAAATCAAAAAAATTTATTTCATTCATCCAAATATGTTTAATTTATATATTAAAATATATTTTTTATTTGATATTTCAATCCAGCTGAGTGGTGGATACATTATGGGGATGTGTTCCAAAATTGCAAAAGATTGTCATCCGAGTTTTAAGTCAAACCAACTCAGCAACAAATCATGAACGCAATTAGATTACTTTCAGTTTGATTCACACAAAGACTATGAATAGATTAAAATATAAAAAGTTACATTATCTAGTCTATGTGCATTATGACATGAAGTTGAATTGTGAAATATATTAAGGAAGTCTCGTGAAGATATAATGGAAAATTATAATCTATGTATTATATTTTTGAGGAGCTAGATCCACTGTCTCTATGGTTATAATAAACAGAAGCTCTAGTTGTTGATGATGAAGAAATTTATTGGCCAAATGATGAAGATGATGAGGGAAACGAAGTTAATCTTAATTCTGCCGATGTATCAACATGTGTTTCACCCCCTTTTTGATATAATACTAATAAAGGAAAAAGTAAAAAATAAGTGGCAATGGTGATAGTTACAACAAGGAGGATGATGGCAATGATAATGATGAAGATGACAATGATGACAACAATAGTGATAGTACTGATGAAGGTGGCAATATAGGTGGTATATGGTAGTTATAGTGGATCAAGAAAATCAAATAAAGATTATCGAGCCAGTCATGGTGATAAAAATGACCAACCTAGTTCTCATTCTTAATCCCCCCATTTTAGTTTCTCATCATGTCGGGTTTCAAAGGCATCAGCTCTTGCCAATGAATTGAGTGAACTAGATAACACATCTACGTATAATTATAGGGATACGAGTTATGGTAGCTCAACATATGGTGATACTTTCAATCAAATGGAATCTATTTCAGAACCATTGAATTTGTCATCATAATATAATCAGTTGAGTGATTATTGGAGTTAGTAGCCTCAGGGATGAGTTGGATAATTTGCATGTGAAAGCTCTTCTAAAAGTAGCAATTATTACTCTAACAATCCAAGTGATAATTTTGCTGAAACTCAAAACTTTTTAGACCCGCAAAGTATTCCAACTTTATATTCAAAAATGTTTTTAATACATTCCCTAATCGATTTCACCAACAAAACTCATATTATGGGAGGAATAACTAAAATAAAAATTTTGATGATGATGATTAAAATAATTAAGATCCTTCTCAGTGTTCGTTTTGTTGGGGAATTGGTCTATTTAATCTAATTTGAAGCAATTCATATTTTTATTATGTAGTATATATTTTTGAATAATATATTTTTTCTTTTATTTTTAATCAATAAGTGATGTATTATTATGATTATGATTATTGTTTCTAATTTTGTAAATTAGCCCTTTAATTAAAGTCACATCTTAACACCTAATATGAAGTTCCCAATTTCTTTACTTTCTTTTCTCGGCCACTTTAACAGTTCACATACTTATTCTAATCATTATTTTCCATTCACTTGTTTTTTTATTTATCTTATTTGTTCCTCTTTTTCAATTACTAAAAATTTTATAGCAAGTTAACATTATTCATTTTAGCAATAATTAATTCTGATTCCCTTTTCTTAATTTTAATTCTGACTCTTGGTGCACAAAATTTCAATTTTATCTATTTCAAATTCATATATTTTTATTCCTAACTTGTGACTCTACTATGGGATTTCATCATTTCCCTAGATTCTATTTTTATTTCAATATAACTAAGCTTAATCATAGAAGTAGTCACATCGGGTCAACATATTAAAAGTAGACATTCCAAAACTAATATGGTGAAGGAGTTCTACAAGCTTAAGGTTCCATTTTGAAGTAAACAAAAACTTGTTTCCTCTTATCTTAGAATTTAATGTTGGTAGATCAGGAAGACTTAATAGGATTTGATTATTAGAAAGACTTATTATTGTTTTTATCACCTATGCTTTTTATTGATTATTAACTATTACTCTATGGCCTTGCTATAGTTATGTTTTGATACAATTTAATGTTATTGTTTCTTATGTACTTTTGCATGATTTAAAGGAAGCCTTTTAATTTAATAATCTCAATCACATATAATTATTCAAGCATCATATTTAAAATTGGCCTAGATTATAATTTGGAAGACTCTGGTTTAAAATTGCATCACTTAAGACTGCTAGGAGGACTTTTTGTGGCTCTTTTTAGCTTATGGCATACTTGCCACTACTTTTGTAACACCTCTAAATAGGGAAGTATGTTGTATTGTCAAACCTCAGAGAATATATTGGGCAAAAGTGGGATCACTTACAAGGTTATGTCATGAAGATGTTAGCAACCAAATGTGTTCAAATAGATGTCTCTCGTGTCTCTAACAATGATTTTTGTCCCCTACTACTCATGTTTTCATCTTGAAAATAAAGCCATAGATTTGCAGTCTTTTGCTGATCTAATGCAAGACCTGAACGAGTATCTGAAATGAATCAATGGGAGCACTTCAGCTGATCACCTTAGTCTGAGTCAATGGAACCACTGTAAGTATCATCCATGCATATCATGCATACATGCATACATGAGCATATCACATCGCATTTTGTTGTCTTGTGTTACCTATTCTTTTTCAAGGTGAACAGCAAACACCCTGTGAAGTAAACAATCAAAAGCATATATGGAATCAAGGGGCATGAAAGGGCTATTGCAAAAGAAAGAAGAGATGCATACTTGTTCAAGGAACTCGACAACACAAACATCAATCAAAGCCTGCATGTGAACAAAATTATTGGTTTGAGCCTACACATGAGGCAAAACTTCTCCTTTTCAATTTTTGAGTTTATGCGTGGATAAAATATTTTTAGACTCACGTTCAATATTTTGTCACGTAGGGGGCAAAGAGAGGATATAAGGACTAGTTAAAAATAGTTGAATTTTTTTCAAAGCAAAGAACTAAAAGAATGGAACAAGAAGAAAGCAAAAATTTCTCAAACAAAAAAGGACAATCAAGTTATAAAAGCTTAAGTTACTGGTCGAGTACCCAAATCACATATAGTCTTGATTCAAGAACCCAAATCCAATATAGGGTCAAGAACCCAAATCCAGTATCAGATCAATAACCTAAATCTAGTCTTAGCTCGAGAACCCAAATCTAGTCATGGGTTAAGCACCCAAATCAAATCTAGTCTCGGGTTGAGAACCCAAATCCAATCTAGGGTTAAGAACCCAAATTCAGTATTAGGTTTAGAGCCCAAAACTAGTATAGGGTACGAGAATCCAAATCTAGTCTCAGGGCGAGAACTAGATCGGGTTGAGAACCCAAATATAGTCTCCGGTCAAGAATCCAAATTCAGTCTATAGTCGAGAACCAAAATGTAGTATCGGGTCTAGAACCCAAATCTAGTATCAGGTCGAGAATCAAAATCTAGTCTCGGGTCAAGAACCTAAATCTAGTCTAGGGTCGAGAAACCAAATCCAATCTAGGGTCGAGAACTCAAACCCATTCTAAGGTCGAGAACCCAAATATAGTCTCGGGTCAAGAACCCAAATCCAGCCTTGGCTTAAGAATCGAAATTCAGTTTTAGGTTCAGAACTCAAAATTTAGTCTCGGGTTGAGAACCCAAGTCCTAGCTTAGGTCGAGAACCTAGATCCAGTCTTGGGTCAAGAACCCAAATTCAATTCACGAGTCCTAAATCCACCCTCAATCCAAGATCAGTTTAAAGTCATATTGCTTTTTACTCTCTTCTACTAAAGTCTCAGATCGTTCAAGCAGGGGGCAGAATTGTAGACCCTTAATTTTTGCCTTAGTTGGTCCCATCCCAATTTATAAAGGCCAACTTAAGTTTGGTCCATTCTTAATGGCTTAAACGTAGTTTAAAGCTTTTAATTAGATTGGTCCAGTTTTATAAGGCCTAAAATAAGCCAGTTTAAACTTTAAGGCCCTAAAATGGTCCAATCCAGAGTTTGGTTCAGCATAATTGAACAAGGGCTATGTAGAAATGAATTAGGCCTACCCAATTCGATATGGACAACATCCATATTGAATTGAAATCATCCAATTCGATATGGATGGCTCTATATTAAATTGGATGAGTCCAATTAGATATGGATGTTGTCCATATCGAATTGGATTGCATCCAATTCGTTATGGATGGTGTCCATATCAAAAACCATCCATATCGAATTGGATGCATCCATATCAAATTGGAATGCATCCAATTTCAATATGGACACCATCCATATCGAATTGGGTGAAATCTAATTCAATATGGTTGGTCCATATCTAATTAGATATGGATGGGTTCCATGTCAAAATAAATTGATTTTAATTCGATATGGTTCCTGTTTTGGACTTAATCTAAGCCGTGCTTAAATTGAAAATCTGAATTGAGCTCAGACGAAGCTCTATCACTACTAATTTTAACCTAATTGATTCCTATAAATAGGAAACTTAAAACAAGAGACAAGTGGCAACAAGAATTAGTAGCAATAATAAACATAGAGAGGAGACAAGCAGCATTTAAAAAAACTACACATAGAACAAACACTACCAACACACAAAAATCAATACACAGTAGGAAGGTAGTAGCTACTATCTTCATCTCTCTCAACCAAGACTCAACATTGGTGCAGGTAGAAGGTGTGGATCAACATAAAACATTGGTGGAGCTAACAAACAGAGGTTTGAATTTATTATTGCTTTAAATTTACAGTAGTTGTTTTGTTTATTAACATTGTTTTCTAAAATAACAATAGTATTTAGTTTTGAAACATCATAGGGCAGTAGATTGATTTTAGCTTACAATTTATGTTAATCCTTTAAACTGTTATTATTTTGCATAATAATTTGTTAGAACATTCAACAGCCAAACTGCAAGTAGTATTACAATTATTAGTTTCATCAAAAACCCTAATATTTTGATTTAACTTGATTCAAAACCTTAATCATTTTATAAAACCTTAGCTTATAAATATAAAAACCTAGTTTGCATATTAAACCCTAATATTAGATATAAACCCTAATTTTGTATTTTAAAACATAATTTTGCATGGTTTAACTTTAGTATTAGATTGAAACCTAGGTTTACATGACTAAGCTTTAGTTTAGGATCAAAACCCTAATTTAAACATAAAAACCCTAATTTACATGCTTAAAACCCTAGAAATATTAATTTATACCAATAAACCCTAAACTTGTATATCTTATGCTTTATTTAAGATTAAAACTTAAGCTTAATTATTTGGTTCGTCATTATGTGCTTGTGATGGATGATTTACTTTTATTTACGATGAATGGTTGAATGCTTTTATTGATTTATTTAGATTTAAGAATGTAAGTGGCATGTTTCCACTTAGTGGATAGCTCATTTGTTAAGTTCAATGTAATTTAAATTATTTTAAGTTTTGGGATCAATGTAAAGGACATATTTCCACCAAGTGGTGGGTGTAACATCCCAAATCCCAGATTGGTAAGAAACAGACATAGAGGATATGATTTAGGCTTAGAACAAAGGAGTTTAGAACATGACCTATAACTTGACCTCGAATTTCATCCAAGTTAATGATAGAATTAGAGAGTCTCAAAGAAGACTTAATTGTTTATTTGTGTCTTCTATAGATGTATAACTTGAAATTACTCAATTTGGAGTTGTACAAAATAAGATAAGATGGATTTAGTAGACAATGTGCAAGCTGCCTCAGGACAGCATAGTAGGCTTGACTTCGAAGGACCGTCAAAAATCAGATATAGCTCGAATCCACCTGAAATTTTGACACAATGTAGCCCCGTATGTATAGATTCAGTGGGCATAAGAATTACTTAATTTAGAGTTGTGAGTAAAAAGATATTAATAAAGAAAGACAGCAAGGTCAGGAAGGGATATCAAAAGGACCTAAGTGAAAATTTCACAAAAGTTAGGGGCAACTATGTAAACTTAAAAATTAAGTGTCGGAAGTTCTTAATAGTGCCCATATCCAATCCCGGAAGAATATTCTCGAGATTAATCGGGTCATAACCGTAGGTTTCAATTTTTCCCGAAAACGCACGGTTTAAACGTTACAATCGATTAATCGCTGGAGGGTATTTTGATATTTTCACACCCTAGACTATAAAATTACAGCACAAGAAAGTTGAGGGGGTCAAAATATGAATAAAAGGAAGCCTAATGGCTTGCCAAATAAATAGATAAAAGAAGAAGGCAAGTGGACCAATTAAAAGTGGCCATTTTTGCTGTAAGGTGTACCAATTACAAGTCAACATCTATACCAACATATTTTCACCACTTATAGCTGCCATTTGGATCAAAATAAGCTAAGGAAAGAAAATAAAAGCCCTCTCTTACATGGTTAACTCGTCCAAACCATAAGAGAAGGAAGAAGGAGGTGATTTTTCCAAAGTTTAAGGCTTTTGGTTGAAGATTTTGGTGACAAACAAGATTATAAGGTAAGAGAAACCTATCTCTAGTTTTAATTTCATGGATTAATGGTTAATTTAAGAGATTGAAATTAGGGTTCATGTAGCTAGATTTGGAGAAAATTCAAGAAATAATTATTTGAAGGATTTGATGAAAGAAATAATGGTTTTAAGGTTAGAGGAGATTAGATTGAGGAAAAATTAGCAAGAAATGAATTGGTAGCTTATGTTTTCAAACCATAGGATGTATGTTTAAAGTGTGTATGCTGGAATTCTTGTAGGAAATCAAGAAAAGCTAAAGGAAAAAGAAGAAAAAGATCAAAGATGAGCTAAGGAAAGCAAAGGGGAAAAAGGTTTGGTACTTTAACCTTCTTGAATTAGTGATCTCTTTTGCCTTTGCATTTGGATGTGTAATTGCTATAATTGTTCATGTGCTTGAGTTGTGGTGGTTATGTGGTTGACATTGATGATGATATAGAAGTGTTTGTTGTGTATTGATTTATGTTGGGATTGAGGTTATAAGGGAGGTAAATATGGGAGTGCTATGTTGTGTTGTTTTGTTGCAGCCAGCCATGTGTCCTGCATTTTTCTGGAATTTCAACCGAAATTTAGACTAGCAAAAAGATAGAACTAGAACTTGAAAAAGAAGAATTAATTGTTCTCCATTAAGTCATTAAACCATAGGCTTTGGAACCAACTCATTTTCATGTGTGGAATGAAATTTATGATCAAAATGATACCAGGCGTACAAACTGAAAAACTGAGATTCGTCAGTCAGTAACCTGTGACTTGGGACTACGTTTAGGTCACCTTAATGACACATTTAGAAGCTTTGAAAGAATACTTAAATGTACCCTTATGTGTTAGAAAACCATATAATTTTTAAGTTCCTAAATCCCACTTGTAGATAAAAAGATATGATAAAAAGAGTATAACTCATGCACACTGGAATTGTGAAACCGGACAGACTGAGATTTGTGCCTTGAGTCCAGGTTTTGGTCCATTTACCTCAGGAATTAGATGTTCTGATAGAAGATATAAATGAACCCTTGTATGTTGGTGAATCATAGGAGTTGGATTCATCTCGATTGGACTTAAAATGTAGAAGTTACGCACGAATGAGCGAACCATGCGCAGGCAGACCCTAGCAGACTGCAGGGCTGAATTAGAAATTGTGCGAAAACTCACGTGTTGCCTGTTTTAAGCTGAAATATTTACTGAATATAGCCTTATGTGTCTAGTTTAATTTAAGATAAGAATCGTCTCAATCTGAGTTGCGTAGGTAAAGTTATAAATGAAATAGTATGCATTGCGCAGACTTGAGTAACCAATTGGCCAGGGAAGAGTTCAAGGAGTCATCAAGAATTATGTGTAACAAATTTAAATCTAGAAATTTAACTATGAGGACTCATATGAGTCTAGTTCGAGTGAAAACAAGAATTTTTACATTCGGATTAGTAGAACAAAAGTTTTTGGGGAAATAAGATAACAAGGTACATAAGAAACTAAATGCTAAAATTTACTGTTCATTTGGTAAGAAATAAATGAGGTATAATTGAGATAAAATATTCGTTTGGAATGAAATAAATTATCAAAAAATATGCTCTTGAAAGCTTGACCAATTAAGAACAAGATAGCATTTTTCGTTTTTTAAAAATCACATTCCAATTGTGTTTTATTTAGATTTTAAAGCCCACCGAGGGATTTTTGTAGTGTTGTAAAACCCGGTGTGGCCTAAAAAGTGCAGTCCGGCCCAAAGGCCCAAAATGAAAACTTTGAACTACAAATTAGTTCTATTGAGCTGATTTAGGATAAAAATAGACAAATTCCTAATCACTGGTGAGCTATGAATTTTTAATAAAATAAATTTCGAACCGTCAAAATATTAAACTCGGCAAAGGGTAATAAACATTTTTCAGTTGGTTAATTTCTTATATGACTTATCAAAACCTTAACAAATATATGTGAACTTAATGAAAGGAGCATATGAACACACGAATAACCATTCATGCTAAACTAAAGAAGGAAAGCATAGGACAAAGATAGTGAATACACACCTTTAATTCATGTATAAGTTATTTATCAAACGGAACTCAAAACAAGAGAGTATTGGGCCTACAATGATAAATAAATTATAATGCCATAAAATACAAATACATAACCATATGATCAGTAATCAACAGCAATGTTAGGCAACTAACAGACATAGGATGAGGTACCATCCAGTGGCAATAAATCAATAGAAATAAATAGCATACTGTCATAAAAGCTTAACAAATAATAAAAGAAATATAATAAGAACCTGAGAATGTTTATATTGATGATTGGGTTGGCTGTGCCATATCTGTAACATTGTGTGGTTTGAATCTAATTTCTATTTAACGGTTAAAGTACCCACTAAGCTATATGCTTAGCGAGTTTAGTTTTCTAAACTCGTAGGTTATGGAGTCCAAGCTGACAAATGGGAAGCTATAAAGGCACCAGAGTGCGCAACAGGAGGCGAAGTGAGGAGCAAAGCAAAGTTTAGCTTGGCATGTACTGTTAAGGACTTTCAAAATGTAATTATAACAATTAAAGAAATGTGTAAATTATTAGTATTAAAATAAAAAGGAAAAAAATTTTATTTAGTGTTCTGTATACCATGTTGCATATACTGTGGCACACTTGGCTCGGCTGGAAATAGTCGGGTTAAGGGGTGTTACAATTTTTGGTATTAGAGCATTGGTTTAGCTGTTCCTGGGTGATTTACCATATGAAAGTACGTGCCAATTAGGATACGGAGGAATGGTAAACGGAGTGAGATAGAAAGATATCAGGTAGAAAGAGGTTAATGCACTGAGTGAATATGATTAAAATGAAACAATAAGCCCTGTACTTGCTAGAAATTGAGAAATATATGACAATTGGAATAGATGGTCAGTAAGAAATGATAGAAAGTAGACCGAAAGGTGCATATATATACAGATACATAGTATGATAGAAAGAAATTAGATAGTGGCAGACATTCACAATGTTAAAAAGAATGAACAGTAAGTTAAGAATAGAAACAAAAAATTTATATGAGCAAGATAAATACACATAAGGGCAAAAACAAGTATGTTAAAGACCGAAATATATGCAATAAAGGTTAAGGCAATTATGAGAGGTAAGTAGTAAAAGCACCGAAAGAATAATAACGAATAGAATACCGACCATAATATAAGAGTCTAAAATTGAAAGAGTGAAGAATAATAGTACGGCAAGAAAAAAATCATAGAAAATAAAATTGAGAACTAAGAAAAGGAAGCAAAAATAGTTAGATTCTCCAGGATTAATGCTTTACCTAGTTGAAATCATGTGTTCCCTATATAATGAACTATTTAAACTTGTGTTGGAAATGTTTGGTAATGTGTTCTGACAACTTGAGAATTTTTTTTGTGCCTATGTGTGCATTGATATGAATGTGATTCAATCATGTTAAATGAGTTTGATTACTATGCCAATATTATGTGATTGACTTATTATGGGAATGTTATGGTTGCTGAATTGAAAATAAAGCTATGAATGATTGGACCCACAAATCAATGTACATGTGATATATCATAAATTGTACAAAGCATATCCATGTGAGACATACTGAGTACTATACATACAATATTTAAATGTCTTCACATAAAACGTAACATATACTGTACAAACAGAAAGACATATCATACATACATAAAGACATGCTAAATAATACATATGCAGAAATAGAATAAAGAGATGAAACAGTGGAAAGCCTGATACTTGAAAAATATAAGTGTAGACCCTTAATTTTTGACCCAATCCGATCCAATATGCTTTATTTAGTCTAAAATAATTTTTGTTGTCTAATTGGTCCAAAAAAATTTTAATTAAATATTTTTTGCTTTAGTATCTAATTTTTATTAATAAAAAATAAAAATAAACAAATAAAAATTTAAAAATAAAAATAAAAATAAAAATCAAAGTCGGAAAAAAAAATTGGCAGCGAAAAGTGGTCACGCGGGCCTGTCGGCCCAGCAGCAGCTCACCCGCGGGCCCGCGGGCGTTTCTCCTGAGGGCGAGTTATTTCGCCAGCAGGAATTTCCTGAGGGCGAGTTATTTCGCCAGCAGGAAATTCCTGCAGGCTGGCACGCCACGGGCCCGCTACCACAGTTTTTGCCAGCGCAAAATTTTTCTACGCAATTTTTTGAAACCTAATCCAATTAGGTTTTAATTTCTTTTTTTATTAATATTACTTACCTTAATTAATTAGGAATAAACAACCTAAAAACCATTATAAATAAGGACCAATGGAACCAAATTGGAGAGGAAAAATTTTCACAGTGAGCTTGGGATTGGAAACCAAATCAAGGAAGGAAAAGCAATAATTCAATTCAATTGATTTTTAAGGGAGTAGCAGCACGAATTAAGCAAAAAAAAAAAGGCAACAAAGGCTTGTCTTTGGAGCTAGTTCATCCAAGAAGAATTATTTTTGGAAGAATCAACAAAAGAAGGTAAGTGATTTTTCTTTTTGATTTATGTAACACAGTAGCAAATCTATAAAATTTAAGTTTTTTAAATAAAAAATCTTAGAGCTTTAATTTAATTTTTCCAAGATTACAACACTAAAACGTGACCTTCTTTTCTAAAAAGACTTAAAATTGTTATTTTTTCTTCTTAAAAACCTTAAAACTCTAATTGAACATATTTTTCTACAAAACCAAAATCAAATTTTGTTTCTTTCAAATTTTTAAATTAGGTTCTATTTCATTCAAAAAGCCTTCAAAAACATCTTTTCTACTTATAAAAACTTCAATCCATTTGTTTAAATTCACAAAACTTCATAAAATATCAAATTGATTTCTAAAACCCTAAAAATTATTCACTACCCGAGAACCCAAATTTCAAAGACTAAAATCCAAAATTCAACTTTTAAACCTAAAATAATGAACCCTAATCCTTTTAAAACCTTAAACCCTAATTTTTATGAACCCTAATCCTTTTAAAACATTAAAAAACATAAAAACTCAGAATTTACACAATAGCTTAAAATTCAATAATCAAAAATCACAAATTAAAGTATTTTAAGGTATTCAAAACCCTAGTTTCATGATTTCATCATTCAAACCTTAATTTGGTTAATCAAAGAGTCTTACCAACCTTTTAAAACATAAAACCCTAATCTCTTTTAATTCCATAAAAAATCACAGTAGTTGTAATTGAACTTTTATTTACTTTATTCAATTCCATATTTATTTATACCTTGATTTATTTCTTATGCTTTAATCTATTTGAATTCAATACTTGATTTATTTAATTTATCATGGATGGATGTTTATTTTATAATTTATTTTAATACTTTTGATGAATGATTTATTTATGATGAATGATTAATTACTTTTATCAATCAATTTAGACTTCCAAAAGTTGTAAGAGGTATGTTTCCACTTGGTGGGTACCTCATTAGTTAAACATCATGTAATTTAATTTGCTTTTGTATTTTAGAACTTATGTAAAGGGCATGTTTCTAGCTTTTGGTGGGTGTCCTATCTAGGCATGTGATGTAAGGACATGTTTCCATCCTTGGATGGGTGTCCATTTATTTGTTTTCTTTTGTTTGGACATTGCTTTGATTTTAATATAATGATGCTTTCTTTTTATTGTGTGTAATATGGATAATGTTATTATACTTAAGAATTTTATAATATTAAGACCTGTAAAGGAGGCCAGTTCTAATGAACAGGGCGTTGTGGGGGTGCTGGGCCATTTCTCACCTTCCCCACACATACCCAACTTTCCGAACCCATTAGGGGGTTGGGAATTCCTTAGGAATCGAGTCATCCACCTCTTTCTTTTTCCCAGCCCGTCCGGGTGGTGACTTCATTTTCTCTGGACTTAGGTCCGTGTTCTCTAAGGCCCCAAGCCTAAACAGTGCCGTAGTCGTAAGAACCATTCCACTGGGAGTGGGGGAGAAAATCCCCGCTCACAGTGGCGACTCCACTGGGGATAAGAGAAGTTGATTCCGTTGGTCTTTATATTATTCTTTTCTTTCTTATAATGATATTATACATTGCATCATATTAGATTGCATCGTGTGCGTGAGTTAGGATGCCCGTGTTACCCGTGTTATGTTATGTAAGGGATACCATACTTTCACTTAAGGTATGGAGATCGAGCATGGCATAACCACTCATAGCCTCGTACCACTTGGTATATACTTGCTATGGGAACCTAAGCCTTTTAACCCAAAGACTAAAGCTCATGTAATTGGCCTAGTTACTTTCCTTAGGTTTTACCCCAAATGCATGTTGTTTGACTATGGATAATTTATCTTGGTTTAAATCCTGGCTTATTTGGTTTGTTCTTTTTCTAATATGACCCAAGTACATTTGCAAGCTAAAAATAAAATTTTTCTTTAAAATCTAAAAGACCAAAACTATTTTTCAAAACTTTTCAAAATGGTCTTTGGACATAAGACTTTTTCAAATCAAAAATTCTTTGGCCCATGGCCCAAATACTAAGCCCAAAATCCATTTTTCTAAAATATTTTACAATGGGCTTAGAAACAAAACTATTTTCACCCAACCTTTTCTTATAAAAGCTTGCAAAAATATTTAGGTCAATTATGAAATACCAAAAATCAATTGTGGGCCTAGTTTACACTAAGAATAAATTAACCATGGGCTTGTTTTTGGTATGAACCATTAGTTACCTTTTTCAAATGAGAAATCTATTTATAATAAACCTTTTAATTTCGTTTTAATCCAATATAGCAAAAAAGCTACTTTGGTTGGTTGAATGGATTAAAACCTAATTAATGGGAATTATCATGGATTGATTTCCATTTTCAAAAATATAACTATTGGTTGAAACGTCCGAGGGAATTATTCGAAAGCAAGGTACCCCATGTTGGTATTTTTGTTAACCATATACCTAGGAAAAGAGACTCACCATTCGTGTGTGGATGTTATAAGGTTGGAAGGAACGTCCTATTTTGTTGTTTGTGCATAGATGCATACATTTGCATCTCATCTCATTGATCCTCTCTGGCTCACAGCCCTGGATTACGATAGTTCAAAAGCTTACAATCCGACCTACGCCGGAGATGAGATATGTAGCAACGACTCAATCACTTGCTCACCAAGAACAATGGAGCCCGAACAAATTCAAAGAATGGTGGATGAAGCCCTCAATGCCAAGATGGAAGAAATAAAAGACGCTCTAGCTGAGACCATGAGGAACCAATTGACTGCAATCTTAGAGAATCATGCCGAGGCTTCTACTAGCACTAAGAAGCCAAAGGACAAAGGGAAGACGAAAGTTAATGAAGTGGCTTGTGATGATGAGAATGTGATCATTGATGATGATGATTGGGCTCAATACTACCAAGATCTTCAAGATAAAAAGGAGCCAAAGGTTGTTGAGAAGACAACTATTGAAAAGACCGAGACATCTGATATTGAAAAGATGATTGCTGAATTAGAAAAGAAATTTGAGAAAAAGCTGAAAACTGAAGAAATGTCCAAAGTTGACAAATTATTTGAGCTAGATGAAGAGGTCCCATACAAGTTCAAGATGCCATCTTTTGCAAAGTTTTATGGCACTGGAAATCCTCATCTCCATGTGAAGCAGTATATCACTGCCATGCAATCTGCCCGAGCTACTAAGGCTCAAACTCTAAGGTACTTCATGCTCTCATTGGATCCTGCTTTCCAAAATTGGTTCAATACCTTAGATAATGGAACACAAAAGAGTTGGGATCTACTTTACAAAGCCTTCATCCAACAATATGGATACAATGTTGAAATGGAAGTTACCTTAATGGAAGTTAAGTCCATTAGGCAACGACCAAATGAAAATTTTGTAGATTATGTCAAGAGATGGAGAAACAAGGCTGCTTTACTCAAGAAGAGGCCCGATAAATCCGATCAAATAAGGATGATTGTGAGAGGGGTGTTACCTAATCTTCATGAGAGGATGTCTCATACACTCATACGTGATTTCAAAGATCTGCTCCAAGCTGGTCTACAAATTGAAGAGTGGGAAAGGGAGAAGAATCGCTTTTCAATAAAAAGGAATGAGAAAGGGAATTACCAGTCGGGAAATCAAAGCACACAAAAAGAAGTTGATGTTAATGCCGTTAGTGAAAGAGGAATGAGGCAGTTTTCAGATCTGGGGAAGCCATTGTCTTGGGTTCTCAATAAGCTACAATGGAAGGGATTGTTACAACCCTTGACTCCTCGTCCTTTGCCTAATCCTCTTCCACCTAACTTTGATACTAATGCATTTTGCCAATTCCATCAAAGGCCTGTACACGAAATGGACAGTTGCATGAAGTTGAAGCATGAGATCCAAAATTTAATTGATAATGGCAAGTTGCCCGAGCCGGACAAGCCCAACACCAAAGATAATTCATTTCCAAGGTTCAACAGAGTGCCACCACCATCAACCTTTATGGTGGGAAAAGGATTGGAAGAAGATTTTGTTTTATCCTCTTTTCAAGATGGGAATGTTGAAGATGTGAAAGGAAAAGAAGCCTAACTCAATGAACTTTCCTTAGCTTGAATGTTGCTTTTCAATCTTAATTTATTTAATATTTTGGAACTATCGTGTTTTTCAAATTTAAATTTATTTGAATAAATTATTTTTATCATAAATTTTTATTGGTCTTTGTTCATTTTGGTGCTCAACCAATGAGGAATTTAGCTTGATGTTTATAAATTATTGTGTCGAGGCATCATGACTCGAATGACTTTACTAGATGAGGGAATTACTCTATAGCATTGAGTTGTGTATGCTTACTTAGAGAGGGCTCCTGCATAATTATCTTTGTCTAGGTCTTAGTCAGTCTTAGAACATTGCTTTGACAAACTTTTGAGGCAAAATTGAACTCTGCTTATTTAAGGGAGAGATGATCTAGGCATTGTTTGATTAGCCAACAACTAGTATCCACCCAATTAAATATTAATCCCTAGTTGTCCCTTTGAGCCTTCATAAAATTTTAGCTTTCTTTTCATTGGCATACAAACCTCAATAACCTACCTTGAGCTGTTGTGATGCTTTTGACAAGTCTTATGATTACTAAGATGAATAGGTAAGAAGATCAAAGAAAGTAATGATTAGTCAAGATCATAAGGATAGTTGAAGTTTCAAGACCATGAAGATAGTTGAAGTTCTCAAGACCATAAAGATAGTTGAAGTTCTCAAGACCATAAAGATAGTTGATGTTCTCAAAACCTTAAGGGTAGTTGAAGTTCCCTTAATGTCTCCAATATATCAAGACAACATCAACATTAGAGTAACAAATAATTTATCCCTATTAAAGAAGATTTATGTTACTCCACTCATCCATTATTGGAAGGCCAAGTTGGTACAAACAAGACAACTATGTTTGAGCTAAAACCAAAAAAGGAAAAAAAAAGAAAAAAGAGAATAGAAAAAGAAAAGAAAGAAAAAAGAGAATATAAAAAGAAAAAAGAGAATAGGAAAAGAAAAAAGAAGATAAAACTTGAAAAGGCGGTTCAGAAAGCCAACTGAGTTCTCTTTTACCTAAAGCAGCAAAAGGCTTCCATAAGGATGGTTTGACTTGAATTGGTCAACCAAAGATTCAATCAAAATTGGAGAAAAAGGAGAAAGAGCATTCAATGCTTAAAAGCTCTATACTTGATAGTTCTACAAGAAAGAAGGACAAAATGATAAAATGCTCAAAGAAAGGGAAGAGTAAGGAAAATAAAGAGAAAGAAAAGGGAAGAGTAAGAGAAATAAAGAAAAGGGAGAAGAAGAAAAGAAATGAATTTGGGAACCAAACTTTTTGCAAGGGCAAAAACTGTCCTAATCAAGATCCAGATTAATGCCAATAAGATAGAAGGAATTTGGAGTCTAGAAAGATTGCTCCCAACTGTCTAAAGTTCAAACAAGAAATTTATAGTGTGAGGGTTTGTCCATTATGTCACACCAGCTCCTATCTCAAAATGGCCTTATTTTAAACCCGTGTCCCTTATAGATATGTTAATTTGGAAAATCAAGTCCTGAGGTACATTGACATCGATTTGGCAAGCCAAAATTTGATTCAAAATCAAAATTCAAAAAAAAAAAATTTTGTCACACAAAGCCTTCAAGTTAAGGGAAGTATGTTGAACCTCCAAAAGACATATTGGGCAAAGGAAATGATTATTGGCAAGCTGCCAATTGACATGCTGAAACATAATTTGAAATGGATGCATCCCTGACTCTACCATTAGGGGTCTCTACCACTCATGTTCTCAACATATAGAAGATAAAAGCCACAAATGCAAAGCTTTCGATCATTCCAATGCAAGACTTGAACAAGCATCAAAACGGAGTCAATGAGAACACTTCTGCTGATCACCTTAGTCTGTGAGTCAATAAAACCGCTGTAAGTATCATTCATGCATATCATGCATACATGAGCATGTCACATCGCACTTTCTTATCTTGTGTTGTCTATTCCTTGTCAAAATGAACAGCAAGCAATCAAAAGAAGATATCAAATCAGGGGGGCATAGAAAACCCATTGCTTGAGAAAGCTCCAGCAATCTTGCAAAGAGAAGAAATGCATGCTTATACGAAGAACAAGATGGCAAAAACATCAATCAAAGCTTGCATGGATAAAATCTTTGGTTTGAGCCTACACAGGGGGCAAAGTTTCTCCTTTTTAATTTTTTGAGTTTATATACCAAATATTTTTAAACTCACTTACAAATATTTTGCCACACAGGGGGGCAAGGAGAGGATATAAGGTCCAATTAAAAATAACTAAATCTTTGCAAATAGGAAGAACAAAAGAATGGAACATTAGAACTCTCAAAAGAATGAAGATGCAAAAGACAAAAGACCAATCCAGCTAAAAGAGCTGAAGCCAGGGTACAGACCCGACCTCCAATGGATAGAGACCCATGTTTTAAGAGTAAAGACCCAATCTCAAAGGATGAAGATCCATTTGCAATGGTGAAGACCCGATGTCAAAAGATGAAGATTCATTTTCAAGGATGAAGTCCCGATCTCAAAAGATGAAGATCCATTTTGAGGGTGGAAAACCACAATGCATGGAATAACCAGAGCAGTCAGATTTCTCAAATTATAAAAGGTCAGTCAAAATCAATCTCGGGTCTAAGCACCCAAATTCAAATCAGCCGCGGGTCCAAGTACCCAATCTCGGGTCCAAGTACCCAATCTCGAGTCCAAGTACTCAATCTTGGGTCTAAGTACCCAAATCAAATCAATCTCAGGTCCAAGTACCCAATTTCGGGTCCAAGTACCCAATCTCGGGTCCAAGTACCCAAATCAAATTAATCTCGGGTCCAAGTACCCAATCCCGGGTCCAAGTACCCAAAATCAATTCAAGCTCGGATCCAAGTACCCAATCCTGGGTCCAAGTACCCAATCCCTGGTCCAAGTACCCAAAATCAATTCAAGCTCGGGTCCAAGTACTTAATTTCGGGTCCAAGTACCCAAAACAAGTCGCCATTTCAAAAATTAAGTCTTATTGCTTTTTACTCTCTTTCACTAAGGTTTTAGATCATTCAAGCAGGGGGCAAACTGTAGACCCTTAATTTTTGACCCAATCCGATCCAATATGCTTTATTTAGTCCAAAATGATTTTTGTTGTCTAATTGGTCCAAAATAATTTTAATTAAATAGTTTTTACTTTAGTATCTAATTTTTATTAATAATAAAAATAAACAATTAAAAATTAAAAATAAAAATCGGAGTCGAAAAAAAATCGGTAGCAAAAAGTGGTCGCACGGGCCCGTCGGCCCAGCAGCAGCTCACCCGCGGGTCCGCGTGCGTTTTGCCAGCAGGAATTTCCTGCGGGCGAGTTATTTCACCCGCAGGTAATTCATGCGGGCGAAATAACAGCCCGCAGGAAATTCCCAAATCAAATCAATCTCGGGTCCAAGTAACCAAAATCAATTCAATCCAAGTACCCAATCCCGGGTCCAAGTACCCAATCTCGGGTCCAAGTACCCAAATCAAATCAAGCTCGGGTCCAAGTACCCAAGCTCGGGTCCAAGTACCCAATCTCGGGTCTAAGTACCCAAATCAAACCCAGTCCCGGGTCCAAGTACCCAAATCAAATCAAGCTCGGGTCCAAGTACCCAATCTCGAGTCTAAGTACCCAAATCAAACTCAGTCCCGGGTCCAAGTACCCAATCTCGGGTCCATGTACCCAAATAAAATCAATCTCGGGTCCAAGTACCCAATCCCAGGTCCAAGTACCCAAAATCAACCCAATCCCGGGTCCAAGTACCCGAAATCAATTCAAGTTGTCCAAGTACCCAATCTTAGGTCCAAGTACCTAAATCAAGTACCCAAAACAATTCGCCATCTCAAAAATTAAGTCTTATTGCTTTTCATTCTCTTTCACTAAGGAATTTCCTGCGGGCGAAATAACAGCCCGCATGATTTTCCTGTGGGCTGGCGTGCCTCCTGTGGGCTGGCATGCCCACTGGCCCCAGCCACGGGCCCTCTACCACAGTTTTTGCCAGCGCAAAATTTTTCGACCCAAATTTTTGAAACCTAATCCAATTAGGTTTTAATTTCTTTTTTTATTAATATTACTTACCTTAATTAATTAGGAATAAACAACCTAAAAACCATTATAAATAAGGACCAATAGAACCAAATTAAGGAGGAAAAATTTACACAGTGAGTATAGGATTTGAAACCAAATCAAGTAAGGAAAAGCAATAATTCAATTCAATTGATTTTTAAGGGAGGAGCACCACAAATTAAGCAATTCAAAGGCAACAAAGGCTTGTCTTTGGAGCTAGTTCATCCAAGAAGAAGAAATTTTGGAGCAACTTACAAAAGAAGGTATGAAATTCTAAATTCAAATTTTTTTACACAGTAGCTAAACTAGTTTTTTTTTTTTTTTGTGTTTTTCAAAAGTTAAAATCTTTGAACTTTAATTTAGTTTTCTAAAGTTAAAACACTAATAATGGTATCATGGACTGATCACCTATGAGCTATTATTCGAGATGTATATATGACAACACAAGGAAAGTCGGATGAGCCGATACTTAAGGAATGCCACCACACTGCACAAATATACATAGGACATACAAATTTAGTAAGAAGTAAATAAAGAATAACCACAATGCAAAGAGAAGGAAGCTTAGAAATGAATACATTAGAAAGTGAAAAATGTACAAGAAGGAATGAGAAAGAACAAACATGAATCAAAGTTGACGGAAATACAAGAGAGTAATAGTGATGCTTCAAATGAGAAATTGTGATAAGAAAAGTCAAAAAAAAAAGGTTTTAACTATATATTAGCCTGTTGAGCAATCTCATAGAATACAATGAAACAAACATGATGAGTCTCAAAATAATTAATATCAGTAGTTGAATAAACATCGGCCTAACATAATGAATAGACAACATGAAGAAGCAAACAAAGAAATGACTATAATATGGAGAGAAGAAGGCCTAGAAATGAATATAGCAGAGAATGAAAATTGTACAAGAAAGAATGGAAAAGAATAAATTTAAATCAAAGTTAAAGAAAACATAAGTGAATAATAATAACGCTTTGAATGAGAAATCGTGACAAAAGTCAAAGCATGTTGAACCACATAATAGTCTATTGGACAATCTTATAGAATAATAAACATCAAGTGAGCAGAGATGGGAAGAAAACAGAATACAAAAGGTAAAACATGTTGAATCTTAAAATAGTTAATCCTAGTAAATGAATAAGTGTCAAAATAAGGCAATGCGTAAACAATATAGAGAGATGACAGAGAGCAATCAAGTGAATAAGGTGAAAGAGTGGCAAAAGCAATAGACAGTAGTTAAAGAACATCAAGTATATAGAATGAGTAAGCTTCGGGGTGAAGCTTAAATTAAGGGGGATAGAATTGTAAGGATAGAATTGTAACATCCCAAATCCCATATTGGTAAGAAACAGACATTGAGGATATGATTTAGGCTTAGAACAAAGGAGTTTAGAACATAACCTATAACTTGAGCTTGAATTTCATCAAAGTTAATGACAGAATTAGAGAGTCTCAAAGAAGACTTAATTGTTTATTTGTGTCTTAGCTAACTTGAAATTACTCAATTTGGAGTTGTACAGAATAAGATATGATGGATTTAGTAGACAATGTGCAAGCTGCCTCAGGACAGCATAGTAGGCTTGACTTCGAAGGACCGTCAAAAATTAGATATAGCTCAAATCAACCTGAAATTTTGACACAATGTAGCTCCTGATGTATAGTTTCAGTGGGAACAAGAATTACTTAATTTGGACTTGTGAGTAAAAAGATATTAATAAAGAAAGACAGCAAGGTCAGGAAGGTATATCAAAAGGACCTAAGTGAAAATTTCTCAAAAGTTAGGGGCAACTATGTAAACTTAAAAATTAAGTGTTGGAAGTTCTTAATAGTGCCCATATCTGACCCCGGAAGAATATTCTCGAGATTAATCGGGTCATAACCATAGATTTCAATTTTTCCCGAAAACACACGATTTAAAAGTTACAATCGATTAATCGCTGGAGGGTATTTTGATATTTTCACACCGTAGACTATAAAATTACAGAACAAGAAAGTTGAGGGGGTCAAAATATGAATAAAAGGAAGCCTAATGGCTTGCCAAATAAATAGATAAAAGAAGAAGGCAAGTGGACCAATTAAAAGTGGCCATTTTTGCTATAAGGTGTACCAATTGGAAGTCAACATCTATACCAACATATTTTCACCAGTTATGGCTGCCATTTGGATCAAAATAAGCTAAGGAAAGAAAATAAAATCCCTCTCTTACATGGTGATCTCGTCCAAACCATAAGAGAAGGAAGAAGGAGGTGATTTTTCCAAAGTTTAAGGCTTTTGGTTGAAGATTTTGGTGACAAACAAGATTATAAGGTAAGAGAAACCTATCTCTAGTTTTAATTTCATGGATTAATGGTTAATTTAAGAGATTGAAATTAGGGTTCATGTAGCTAGATTTGGAGAAAATTCAAGAAATAATTATTTGAAGGATTTGATGAAAGAAATAATGGTTTTAAGGTTAGAGGAGATTAGATTGAGGAAAAATTAGCAAGAAATGAATTGGTAGCTTATGTTTTCAAACCATAGGATGTATGTTTAAAGTGTGTATGTTGGAATTCTTGTAGGAAATCAAGAAAAGCTAAAGGAAAAAGAATAAAAAGATCAAAGATGAGCTAAGGAAAGCAAAGGGGAAAAAGGTTTGGTAATTTAACCTTCTTGAATTAGTGATCTCTTTTGCCTTTGCATTTGTATGTGTAATTGCTATAATTGTTCATGTGCTTGAGTTGTGGTGGTTATGTGGTTGAGATTGATGATGATATAGAAGTGTTTTTTGTGGATTGATTGATGTTGGGATTGAGGTTATAAGGCAGGTAAATATGGGAGTGCTATGTTGTGTTGTTTTGTTGCAGCCACCCATGTGTCCTGCATTTTTCTGGAACTTCAACCGAAATTTAGACTAGCAAAATGATAGAAATAGAACTTGACAAAGAAGACTTAATTGTTCTCCATTAAGTCAGTAAACCATAGGCTATGGAACCAACTCGTTTTTATGTGTGAAATGAAAGTTATGATCAAAATGATACCAGGCATATAAACTGAAAAACTGAGATTCCTCAGTCAGTAACCTGTGACTTGGGACTACGTTTAGGTGACCTTAATGACACATTTAGAAGCTGTGAAAGACGAATTAAATGTACCCTTATGTGTTATAAAACCATAGAATTTTTAATTTCCTAAATCCCACTTGTATATAAAAAGTTATGATCAAAAGAGTATAACTCATGCACACTGGAATTGTGAAACCGGACAGACTGAGATTTGTGCCTTGAGTCCAGGTTTTGGTCCATTTACCTCAGGAATTAGATGTTGTGATAGAAGATATAAATGAACCCTTGTATGTTGGTGAATCATAGGAGTTGGATTCATCTCGATTGGACGTAAAATGTAGAAGTTACACATGAATGAGCGAACCATGCGCAGCAGACCCTAGCAGACTGCAGGGCTGAATTAGAAATTGTGCGAAAAATCATGTGTTGCCTGTTTTAAGCTGAAATATTTACTGAATATAGCCTTATGTGTCTAGTTTAATTTAAGATAAGAATCATCTCAATCTGAGTGCGTAGGTAAAGTTATAAATGAAATAGTACGCATTGCGCAAACTTGAGTAACCAATTGGCCAGGGAAGAGTTCAAGGAGTCATCAAGAATTATGTGTAACAAATTTAAATCTAGAAATTTAACCATGAGTACTCATATGAGTCTAGTTTGAGTGAAAACAAGAATTTTTACATTCGGATTAGTAGAACAAAAGTTATTGGGGAAATAAGATAACAAGGTACATAAGAAACTAAATGCTAGAATTCACTGTTCATTTGGTAAGAAATAAATGAGGTATAATTGAGATAAAATATTCGTTTGGAATGAAATAAATTATCAATAAATATGCTCTTGAAAGCTTGACCAATTAAGAACAAGATAGCATTTTTCATTTTTTGAAAATCGCATCCCAATTGTGTTTTATTTAGATTTTAAAGCCCACTGAGGGATTTTTGCAGTGTTGTAAAATCCGGTGTGGCCTAAAAAGTGCAGTCCGGCCCAAAGGCCCAAAATGAAAACTTTGAACTACAAATTAGTTCTATTGAGCTGATTTAGGATAAAAATAGACAAATTCCTAATCACTGGTGCCCTATGAATTTTTAATAAAATAAATTTCGAACGGTCAAAATATTAAACTCGGCAAAGGGTAATAAACATTATTCAGTTGGTTAATTTCTTATATGACTTATCAAAACCTTAACAAATATATGTGAACTTAATGAAAGGAGCATATGAACACACGTATAACCATTCATGCCAAACTACCGAAGGAAAGCATAGGACAAAGATAGTGAATTCACACCTTTAATTCATGTATAAGTTATTTAACAAACGGAACTCAAAACAAGAGAGTATTGGGTCTACAATGATAAAGAAATTATAATGCCATAAAATACAAATACATAACCATCTGATCGGTAATCAACAGCATTGTTAGGCAACTAACAGACATAGGATGAGGTACCATCCAGTGGCAGTAAATCAATAGAAATGAATAGCATACTGTCATAAAAGCTTAACAAATAATAGGAGAAATATAATAAGAACTTGAGAATGTTTATATTGATGATTGGGTTGGTTGTGCCATATCTGTAACATTGTGTGCTTTGCATATAATTTCTATTTAATGGTTAAAGTACCCACTAAGCTATATGCTTAGCGAGTTTAGTTTTCTAAACTCGTAGGTTATGGAGTCCAAGCTGACAAATGGGAAGCTATAAAGGAGCACCAGAGTGCGTAACAGGAGGCGAAGTGAGGAGCAAAGCAAAGTTTAGCTTGGCATGTACTGTTAAGGACTTTCAAAATGTAATTATAACAATTAAAGAAATGTGTAAATTATTATTATTTGTAATAAAAAGCAAAAAAATTTTATTTAGTGCATGTTTTGTATACCATGTTGCATATACTGTAGCACACTTGGCTCGGCTGGAAATAGTCGGGTTAAGAGGTGTTGCAGTGGGTGTCCTATTTTATTTAGTTTTAGACATTGAACATTATTATAAGGGCATATTTTCATCTTGTATGGATACCCATTTTTATTTGTTTGTTTGTTGGGACCTTCTTTGATTTAAATATAATGAATGTTTTCTTAATTTTAAATTGCATGTAGTATGGATGATATTTTAATAAGTTAAGAATTTAATAATGTTTAGACCTTAAAAGAAGGTCGGTTCCAATAAATTGGGTGCTTTGGGGTCCTGGGTCATTCTCACATTCCCCATGCGTATCCAACTTTCTGAACCCAATAAGGGGGTTGGGGATTCCTTAGGAATTGAGTCATCCATCCCTTTCTATTTTTCCAGCCCGTCTGGGTGACAACTCCATTTTCCCCAAATTTAGGCTTGTGTTCTCTAAAATCCTAAGCCTAACAGTGCCAAAGTCATAAGAGCCATTCCACATGGGAGTGGGAGCAAAAATCCCCACAAACACTTAGGTTTGGATAACGGGGTCATTGTTGGCAATTTAATGCCCAATATCAAGAATATGGCCAAAGGCCCACTGTTAATATAATGTATTCTATTTTAGCAAATTTTGCCCACTATTTTGGCAAATTTTGCCCACTATAAGACTATGTGTCCACTAATGGCACAAACTGCCCACTATCACTATAAATATCCACTCTCTAGCTAGCCATTCAATCTTAAACTAGGTCTTATATTAGTATGGTGTGGACAATTCTCTAATCATTCATTCCCAATTTAACATTTAATTATTTAATAAAATGACACTTTAATCCACATTTAACATTTTCAAGATTCTTAGGTTTCTTTGCAAGCTAACTCATAGACATTTTTAAAATTCTAACTTTTAAATTGATAATCTTGCATACTTTTGAGAAAACTTATGTTATAATTGTTAGTTGAAAAAGGAAATTACTTTAAGATAAGAAATGATGTGATTTGGGGTTTAAAAGTAGGAAATTACAGTTATAGAGTGGACATCGGTATGCCTAGAAAATCCACACGCCCATGTATATCAAAACATTACTGAAAGTAGAGTTACAGTAGCTAAAAAATCCACATGCTTGTGTGGATGAAAAACACATGCCCGTGTGTTATTTCTAGCATCTGCCCAACTCTAAAATTCACTTTCAAATGAGCCAAAGTTGTTCCAATTTATATGTTAAGCTAAAACAACACAAACGCATTTAATATCTACGGTAAAAATAAACCAAAAACCAAACTTTTCACACAAAAAGGATCCATATCAAACACTTCACTCAACCTAAATCAATCAAATCTTGACTAATTAACTTAGTAAATAAAACTCCATAACCATCTCTCTTTGCTAAAACCCATATTGACATACTTAATTTTTACAAAACTAAAAAAAAATGCTTCTCATGTATAAAAAGTTCTTCAATTATCTCATTTATTCAATTCTTTAGAAAATAACTCAATTAAAATGATTCAATTAACTTATTAAAGCATCAAAATTTGAAGAAAAACATATTTGTAAACTATAATACACAAGCACATACCTCTTTAAGAATTCCTTTCCTACTTTTTTCTATCTACCCCTTTGATTTGTGGAAATAATCTTGTTGATTCTTTTAAAAACTAGTGGATTCCTATGAAAATTTGGAGTTATAAATATAGATCTTGATGTTTTGAGGTACGATAATGGGAGAAGATAGAAGAAAAGGGAGAGATGGTGATGGTGAAAAGGTGTTTGGCGTAAAGATGATGGTTGAAGAGAGGAGAAATTTCTAGGCTCCTCTTTATATAGTAACTAAGGTTTTGGTTGGATAAAGTGTGATTATTATAGCTTTGGTGTACTCACTTCTTTAAATTTAATTCTATTCCTATTTTGAGTTCTGTAAAATCAAAAAAATAATATATTTAGTTAATTTAAAGCCTTACAATGTATATTTCATATTCTAATTCAATAAATCTTAATTCTAGAATCACAAGGGAATTTTCATAAATTTCTATCATTTTAATATTTTTTTTCAAAAATATTGATTTCGTTCATACCCGTATCAAACTTTCTACTTTTAAAGCTTAACTCATCATACTTTCCTACTTATTTAAAATACCCAAGTCACTTTTATCATTATACACAATCCATTATTAATATTTAATAGGAAATCACTGTTTAAGATTTCAAACACTATAATTCTCCCTCTATTAAGAAATTTCATCCTCGAAATTTACTTGTTCTAGACATTTGAAATAGTTGAGCATATTGTCATCCCATCATGTCCTCACTTTTCCATGTGGCTTCCTCATTCGAATGATTCCTCCACAACACTTTTACTAAAGGAATATGTTTATTTCGCAACTCCTTTATCTCATGAGCCAAGATAGCCAATGGTTCTTCTTCATAACTCAAATCTAGCTGGATTTCAATAGACTCTGCTTGTATCACATGCGAAGGATCAGATCTATATCTTCTAAGCATCAACACATGGAATACATTATGAATATTTGCTAGTTCTGGAGCAAGGCTAGTTGATAGGCTACTGGACCTACAAGTTCAAGTACCTCATATGGTCCGATAAACCAAGGACTTAGTTTCCCTCTCTTCCTAAAATAAAGAACCTTCTTCCATGGAGATACTTTTAAAAATACCTTATCTCCCGCATTATATCAATATCATGCCGCTTAAAGTCTGCATAAGATTTTTGTCTATCCACTGCAACTTTCAATCGATCTTTAATAAGCTTCACTTTATCTTCAGTTTGCCTCATAAGATTAGGTCCCATAAGCCTGTTCTCACCCAATTCTATTAAACAAAGTGGAGTTCTACTTTTTCTTCCATACAATGATTCATACTGTGCCATGCCGATACTCGTATGGTAACTATTATTATAAACAAATTCCACTAAAGGCAAATATCTATCCCAGCTACCTTCAAATGCTTTTTGAAAAGTTTCCTAAAATCTCGAAGTAAAGCGCGGGTCTAGATAAAAAAAATAATAGGCACTGGCGCTCCATGAAGCTTGAGTATCTCATTAATATATAATTTTGTAACACCCCTATACCCTATATACATACCATAAATATATCCCGTATATGTATAATATGCATATAAAATATAAGGATGTTACTTTATAGTATTGTTTAAACCCTTACTTTAATCCACATCAATTATATTTTTAATAAAAGAACATTTTCCATTATCAAATCTCATTCTTTTAAAAGTAACATTTACAAAACCATTATACTTTTCATTAGATTACATATATATAAATTTACATTGTCTTTTTTGAAATTCACTTATGTAAATATACATTTTTATCAAAATACAACATAATAAAATTGTACATGCATGCACCACCTTCTAGTTGGTCTCAAAACACTCTTACTCTTCTCGTGGCACAACTGTTTGACTCCAGATCAACAATCTACTCACCTGCATGATTTATACAACCATGCTAAGCTCAAAAGCTTAGTGGTACATATAAACAACATATACATACATTACAGAAAATCACACTCACATCACTAACATCATTTATCATAATATTCTTTGTATTTTCTTTATTATTATTAGCTTTATATTTATACTTAAATATATATTTACATATCATCCACAATTCTTAATATTACTATTGTCTACCATTACACAAGGATGGGCCCAAACAACTAATACATCATTCAAATCTCAAAGTTACCATTTTAGTCCATAATGACACCATGTGTCTAGCCTCGAAGGCAAAATATCAATGTAACAGTCCAACTAGGCATGGGCTTATGACCCTGCCTTTTCGCCCAGCCTAGCTTCAAGGACTAATTTCTAAGGCTTACGACCTGATCTTTTCATCTCAAAAATATTTTTACAGTGATGCCAAGCGTCTAGCCCTATAGGCAAATATAGGCATGCCGCTAAACATAGAACTCTAAAAATTGAATAACATATTAGGCACACAATTATTTTATATTTCCATTATCAATCTCTTTCTCATTTTCTCATGATCAAGCTAAGCACATTGCCTCATTTATCTCATTTATATCAACTTCATCATTTAATCATAATGTATCTCATTTTATACAATCTAGCCATCACCAATGGCTTTACATAATATCTTTAATGTATATACAACAAACCACATTACCCACACATTTTGGGTCATTTTCATTTTTTGTACATAGTTCACATTTCATTCAATTTAGCCATTAATAATGGATTTTCACAATGCATAACAACTCACATGTCTTAGCACCATGTTTATGAATACTTAATGTATCAAGTAGCTTAACACATTTTCCATCCAAAATGTGTTAGGCCAAATGTAATGCAATCACATTCCATTTATCAATAGTTTATACATACCATAGGAAACACTCCAAAATAAGCTTTAAACCTTCCTCTAACCTTCTCTTCCATGTTACCCTTCAACACTAGGGTTGTGCAAACTACTCTTTCTCAATGCCTATACCAAATGCGATCATAAACAACCATTTAATATCACATTCTAAGGCATTCTCACTATCAAATCATTTAAATAGGAATTGCAAATGAAAAATAAAGAAAAGAGTTATTCTCAAGTGACACGTCTAACAACACAGGCATGAATGACTGTATCATTAACTCACTCACACAAAAGCTTTGACACGTCCAATGACATGGGCGTATCACTGCCCGTGTCATTCATTTTTCCTCATAGAAACTTTGACATGCCCAACAACACGGGTTTGTTAATGGCTGTGTCAATTATCTTATCTCACAGTAGCTACAGCACGCTCAGAGACATGGTAGTGTTAATGGTCATGTCATTAATCTTGAACCTGGCACTATTAACAAGCCCTACGACATGGCCATGTCACTGGCTGTGTCAGGCAAAAGTTTTGAATTTTGAACTCTTAACCATATGAACACAATCATTCCAAACTCAATACTACAACACCCTTAATCATCATCTTAGTTTATATCCATAATTCACCCATCAATTCAACACTTATATAACTCCAATATATCATAACTATCATCTTATTCAATCAGTCATCACTTTCTTTCATAACACATTCAAAGAAGAAGAAAGAAAATAAATCTCTTCTCTTTCAATCCAACCTTAAAAATCATCATTAGCTACTCACAATATCTTCATACGTATCCAAATAAACCATTAAAACATGCTAATACACAATCCCCAAAATCAATATGTCATTATTCCATAGAATTCCAAAGAAACTTGCAAAATAATAAAGGAACTTGCTAATTGATGAAAAATCCTCAAAATCTTCACTTGAATCCTTGAAAATACTTCAATTCTTGGTGTATGGAAGAAGAAAGCTTCTTGCTCACTCTCTCTCTCTCTCTCTAGCTCACGTTCAAAGAAGAAACAAAAGAAGAAGAAGAAGAAGAAGTAAATTCCAATTTCTCTTCCTTTCCATCCTTATCTATATATATATATATATTAATTATTCTTTTATATGTGTTGTATATGTTTGGTATATGTATATGTCATATTTACTTCAAATATATTTCAAATATACATTTCAATTAAAATCCTGTCATTTTCATTCAAACCATTTATTTAATTTATCCAAATTTAATTTATTTTATTTAATATTAAAAAATTAGGGGTATTACAAATTTTGTAAGTCTATTCAAACAGTAGTCAGTCCGAATTGGAAGAAAATGAGTTGATTTAGTTAACCTGTCAACAATCACCCATTTTGCATCATACTTCTTCTGGGTGTTCAGAAGACCATTCACAAAATCCATGGTGACTCTATCCCACTTCCACTTTGGTATTGAGATGGGTTGTAAAAGACCCGATGAAACTTGGTGTTCTGCTTTGACTTACTGACATATCAAACATTGAGTAACATATTCAGTGATATGCCTTTTCATACAAGGCCACCAATAAAAAGGATTTAAATCCTGATACATCTTATTGCTTCCAGGATGCACATATAAGTAGTATTGTGAGCTTCCCTAAGAATATTGCCTCTTAGCTCCTTTACATTTGGAGCACACAATCGACCTCTATAATTCATGCCATTGTCTTCAAAAACATCATAATATAATTTTTCACCTTTGTGCACTTATTCCATCTCTTTCAATAACTTTTCACTTTGTTTCTGAGTTTCCATAACTTTCTGCTTCAAAGTTGGCTCAACTCTCAATTCTGATATCATAACATACTTTATCATTTTAGTTATCTAATACACACACATATATTTATGTATTACAATTTATATCTACAACATACCTGCTAAAGTCTTTTGGCTTAGTGCATCAACTACCACACTATCTTTTTCAGAATGGTAGTCGATGATACAATCATAATATTTAATTAGTTCCATCCATCTCCTCTACCCTAAGTTGAGCTCATTTTGTGTTGGCAAATTCTTCAAATTTTTATTATCAGTAAAGATATAACACCTTTTACTATGCAAATAATGCTGTTGTGAGTAGGGATTTTCGCCCCCACTCCCATATGCAATGGTTCTTACAACTTTGGCACTATTAGGCTTAGGGCCATAGAGAACACGAGCCTAAACCTAGAGAAAAAGGAGTCGCCATCTTGATGGGCCGGAAAAAAGAAAGGGGTGGATGACTATAGACCCTTAATTTTGGCCCTAGCTAGTCCAATGCTAATTAAAGAAAGGCCTAAGTCATAATCGATCCATTCTTAGTAAGCTTAAAACTATTTTAAGATTTTGATTAGATTGGTACAATTCCATGAGGCCTAAAATAAGCTACTTCAAACTTTAAAACCCTAAATAGGTTGGTTTTGAAGGTTTGGTTGGGTTTAATTTAATGTGGGCTATTAATTGCACTTAAAATTCAATATGGGTGTACCCATGATGAATTGGGATGCCCCAATTCGATATGGGATACCCCATGTCGAATTGGGGCATCCCAAGCCTCAATTTGATATGGGGAGGTCCCATATTGAATTGGGGCTTCCCCAATTCGATATGGGAGACCCCAGTTTAATATGGGGACCAATTGGGGGGGACTCTATATCAAATTAGGGCAATCCTAATTTGATATGGAGCTTGTCCATGTCAAATTATGGTTGCCAATTTGATATGGACTTTGATTCCATGTCGGATTAAAATTGTTTTAGTTTGACATGGTCTTGCTTTGCCTCAAATTGAAATGGTTTTAATCCAACATGATCACGTGGTCTCTTGAATTAAAAATAATCTAATTTGATATGCCTCAGTGTCAGTGTGGATTTTTACCCCCTCCCATGTGGAATGATTTTTGCGACTTCGACACTTTTAGGCTCAGGGCCTTAGAGAACATGGGCCTAAGCCGGAAGAAAATGGAGTCACCACCTAGATAGGCTGGGAATAGAAAAGGGTGGATGACTCAATTCCTAAGGAATCTCTAACCCCCTATTGGGTTCGAAAAGTTGGGTACATGTGGGAAAGGTGAGAATGACCTAGTACCTTCATAACGCCCGGTTCATTGGAACCGAAATCCTTTTCAGGTCTAAATATTATTAAATTCTTAAATATTATAATACAATCCATAATACATAGATTTATCAAAATAAATAAACATCCATCACTTTATTAAAATGAAACAAACAAAACAGACACCATCCATAGATGGAAACAGGCCTTTTACAATGTCTAATATTCAAGAATAAAATAAATAAGATAGGGCACCCACCATTTGGTGGAAACATGCCCTTTAAATTAATCCAAAACTTAAGTAAATAAAATTACATTAAACTTAACAAATGAGATACCCACAAAGTGGAAACATTCCTCTTACATCTTTAAAACATAAATATTTAAGCAAACTAAATCATTCAATCATTCACCATGAGCAAAAAAAAAAAAAACAAATCATTCATAAAAGTAAAACATTAATAAATCATCCATTGAAAACATAAAATGATCACATCTAAATTTTAGACCCAAATAAAGCAATAAATATACAACTTTAGGGTTTACATTTAGTGTTTTATAACTTTTATAACTAAATTAGGGTTTTAGGATGAAAATTAGGATTTTAGGTTTCATGGATAAAAAATGGGGTTTCTAGAGTTTCAAAAAACAAGATTAGGGTTTTTAGATTTTTTTATTTTAAAAGTAAGGTTTTTGGATAAAATAAAGTTTTTAGAGCTTAGGAAATTAGGGTTTTTTATTAGGGTTATTTAGAAAACTGATTTAAGGTTTTGGAATTTGTGAAACTAGTTTTGGAATTTTGGAAAGAAATTTAGGGATTGGAAAATATGGAAAAATAAGTTAGGGTTTGGAAAAGTTTTAGCTACTGTAAAAATTTTTGTGCTATTTAAACAATTATTTTTGGATAAATATTTATATGGGATATGGCTTACTCGACATGTTAAGTTAATCGATGTGAATTGATGAACTTGAATTGAATATATGTAAGTTATTGGAATTATTAGGCTACTGGATAAAAGAGTATTTTTAATTCAATGATTGTTATTAGGGTCTTATGCAAAAACACAACTTCGAATTAACTAGCTATTGGTTTTAATCGTTAATCAATCTTCAATTTTTAAAGAAAAAAGTAAGAAACATAGCCAGTATATGTTTTTAGGGTCTTATGCAAAAACACAACTTTGAATTAACTAGCTATTGGTTTTAATCGTTAATCAATCTTCAATGTTATTAGGGTCTTATTCAAAAACACAACTTCGAATTAACTAGCTATTGGTTTTAATCGTCAATTAATCTTCAATGTTTAAAGAAAAAAGTAAGAAACATAGCCAGTATATGTTTAAAGTAAAAAAGAGTTTTTAAGAAAGCAGAACCTGCATTTGTTGGTTCCTCCAATATCAATATGTTACTACTTGATCTTGGATGAATTGAAGCAAACTTAAGGCAATCTTTTACTAGATCCTTGGTTGCTCTCTTTGGTTTGTCTTGATTGCTTTTTTTTTTTTTAATTCTTTGTTGCTCTTTGTTGTTGTTGTTGTTGTTCTCCCTCTTAATTTCTAATCAGAATTGTCGGTCCCTTCTCTATTTTTTAATCATTTATTTATAGGCAAAACCATCACTTAACCCTTAAACCTAATTCGAACTTAATTCAAACTGGGGGGAGCTACGACCATTGCTGCTAGTATTGGCATACTAGCTGGCGAGCGAGGCTGCACGCTGGGCATAATTCACCACAGGCCAAACCTATAATAAAATGGCCTGCGGCCAATTCGTCGTAGGCTGATAGCGTGCCACCCAACTGCAGCGCGTTGTTCTCCAATTGGTCCAATTTTTATTTTTTATTTTTTATTTTTTTTATTTTTTTAAAATAAACATTATATTTTAAATAATAAATAATAAATATTATATTATTAAAATAAATATTAAAATAAATAATAAATACTACAAAATTATTTTGAACTTATTTTAAAATATTGAACTGGACTTAGTAAAAAAAATAAGGGTCTACAGTTTGCCCCCTGCTTGAACGATCTGAGACTATAGCAAAAGAGAGTGAAAAACAATTTGATTTTTGATTGGGTTTAGAGTTAGACTAACCTCGTACCTGAATCAGATTGAGTTTTAGACTCAAAAATGATTTGGGTTCTGGACCTGAGGTGAGTTTTGAATTCGAAAATGATTTAGGTTCTAGACCTGAGATGAGTTCTAGACTTGAAAATGGTTTGGGTTCTGGACCCAGGGTGAGTTTTGGACTAAAAAATGATTTGGGTTCTAGACTTGGGATGAGTTCTGGACTAAAAATGATTTGGGTTCTGGACCTGGGATGAGTTTTGTACTCGAAAATGATTTAGGTTCTAGACCTGGGATGAGTTCTGTACTCGAAAATGATTTAGGTTCTAGACCTGGGATGAGTTCTAGACTAAAAAATGATTTGGATTCTGGACCCGGAATGAGTTTTGGACTCAAAATGATTTGGATTCTGGACCCGAGATGAGTTATGGACTAAAAAATGATTTGGGTTCTAGATCTGGGATGAGTTCTAAACTAAAAAATGATTTGGATTCTGGACCCGGAATGAGTTTTGCTCTCAAAAATGATTTGGATTATGGACCCGAGATGAGTTCTGGTCTCAAAAAAGATTTGGATACTGGACCTGGGATGAGTTATGGACTAAAAAATAATTTGGGTTCTGGACCTGGAATGAGTTCTAGACTCGAAAATGATTTGGGTTCTGGACACGTGCCTGCAAAAGATAACTGTAATTAGTAGGATATTAATAAAAAAATCTGCAAAACATTTAGCTATTTTTTACCATACCTATATCCTCTTGCCCCCTGCATGGAAAAATATTTTAAAAGTGCAAAAAAATATTTTTATACATGCAAATAGCTGAATAATTGAATTAAATAATTGAAATTACTATTTATTTATTGTTTATAACTATTCGCTAATAATGAATTCACTGTTTTTTTTTTGTTTTTTTTTTCATGGAATTACTGTTTTCCTTTTTGATTTTGTCTTTTCTCTCATCCTTTGCCTATATAAATGCCCCATTTTCACCATTTTCATTCATCTCACACATTCATTCATATTTAATTAGTTTCACAGTAGGAAATTTAATTTGAGCAGATAGCAGGGAGTTTAGCAATCAAATGGAAAGAAGGCATGCTTCAAGATCTGGGCCTCGATCTAATGCTAAGTTGCTAGAATTTATCCGACAATATGAAAATGGAACTATCAATCTACTAGCTGGAATGCAACTTCATCATAATTCTATTCAAAAGACTGAGGTAACATTGCAATTTAATATTTTAGCAGCACAAATATTTATCATTTATTTTATTATGATTTTTTATATGTTTTTGTTTTATCTTTTCATTTTATTTTATTTTTTAGTTATAATTTTGTATATTAGTGAATGAATTGTAACAAATATTAGAAAATATTCTAATGCTAAAAAATAAGTTAACTAATGTTCTATTAATAAAAATTAAATAAAATAGAGAGTAATGAGTAATTTCAGACTTTGAAACAATAGCATTTGTGAGATGATATACTTATCTCGTATTAGCTTACCTTGTTCGGTGTTAGCGTGATCACTGCATTGTCTGGGGCAGAGCATGTGTTTACAAAGCCCAACAATGGTATGATGTAATGCCTTCATGGGTGAAACGAATCATCCGAGAGTGCGGTTTTGAAAGCTTATTTTTCAATTACCATTAGAGGAATGTCTAATAGACTAGAGTGTAGTTCAAGCATTGTCCGAGCGGTGGATAGACACGACCCATACTTTCCACCTACTTGTGGGAGAGATGACCATTAGCCTAGTCAATTTTACAACTATAACTGGTATTCAGTACTATGGCCTCCTGGTCCCTCTTACTAACAATATCTTGACACACAAAGAAATTACATAGTTAATTGGTATGGAACCATCACTAAAAGAGCCCTTCAAGATAAAAATTGAGCCAATTCAGAGTTATTGGATGAGCTATAATGCACGGATTCATAGAGAAACAGCCGACCAATATGCTCAGGGATTTTTGCTGTATTTGCTTAGATAGACCATTTTATACAGTATCAAATCCGCTATCCATTTATCAGTATTGAGGGCCCTTGTTGAAATGAATATGGTATCACTTTACGGCTGGGGTGAAGCTGGCCTTGCCCATCTCTATCATGGCCTAGACAAGATTTGCAGGAATAAGAAGTCTTTTGTTGGCTTCATAGTGATTGTCGAGGTACTCTCTCCCACCATTGTCAATTCCATTCATATACTTGTATGAATTTGATTTTCATTGTTATTGTAGGTATGGGAATATGAGTATAATCTTGTGAGGGTGTCTGGCATTTCTCAAGAGAGAGTTGGGTATCCTAGGTTGAATTTTTGGTTGTCCGATCGCACAACAATTCCTAGTTCTCACCATGTGCACACCCAATGTTATCACTTGAGTTGCTTAACCCGGGATCAGGTAAAATAATATTAGTATACTTTAAAATCAATGTAAAAGTTACTTATCTTCTGTCGTCTTGTAGGTCAATTTGGCTTGGTGGTATGCTACAGAGCAGGCGAACTAGACTCCTTTTATGAATGTCGCACTACCTTACTAGCTCTCCCGTCGAATCATTGCTGATCCTGTGTCTAGTGGTTGTTTTCTCAGGGAAATGGTGTATGATTGGTTCCTTGGTACCGAGCGATGAAGGATCCCGATGAACCGCCCGACATATACTTTAAATATTACATCAATGCCAAAGAATGCATGGTGGTTAGCTCGGAATGATTATGATGTTGAAACCTTCTCTATTCTCTGGGTGTGTCATATATCTAGTTTATTCGAGCAGGACTCTTTAACTTTGACGTATCTCCTATTGGCATCTGGGGAATTCTTAAGGAAGACGAGGATAGTGATGAAGAGGAGTACGATGGAGAGGGAAGAGGGTCCATCCCTCATCCCGGGGCTAGAACCTCTTAGGTAAATTTTTACATTTTACAATTGCAATTGCTTCTTTTTTTAACTAATTTTGACTATTTTAATGAATATTGCAGGCTACCGGCTTATCTAGTCATGAGGCTGGACCTTCCTCTATTGCTCCTCCATTTGCTCCTTCTTACCAACCGGAAATGCCATCTCATCTGCAAGGCACTGATACGAGTTATCTGGTTTGTCATCCTGTACCATGATGATTTATGCTATATGTATGCATGATTATGCATGTTCTTACCCTTTCCTTTTCTGACTCATAGTGAATGCTTGAAGTGCAAAAAAAGAAACTGCAAGAAGAGTTAGCTACTAGCCGGCAACAGACTGCCCATCATGAAAGATCGTATCATCAGTCAGAGCAAAACTTTCGAGACTTTTGGTTCTAAAGAATGAGGGATCCTGGTGCTTCATCTTCTAGGGGGCCCCAAACTGATGACCATGAGATCCCTTCAGATGATGCCTGCTATAGGCTTGAATTTTAAGAAAAATAGGAATTTAGGTACTTTTCCTCCGAGCAAATTCTAGATGGATGACATGCTTCCTCCTCCATTGGGCGATGACTTTTTTAGGGCTTTATTTGATCAAGGTCCACCTTCTCCTTCTCAGTGATCCATCATGATTGTATTTATTGAGAAAATATTGTATTATTATTAATGATAATAATAATAATAATAAATTTTTTTTTTGAATTTTATTTTGAAATCAAATGTTGGCTTTGCCAAATCAAAATTAACATATTTGTAACATGACAACTCTAATTACCATACTAAACTTGGGAATCATTTCTATTTGAGCAAGAACTGTTACACTTTAGATAGACACATACACATTACTTATCCAAAGGTCTCATCGAGTTTAAATTTTATCTATCTCATATGCATGCTTATTCAAACTATCTCCATTAATAGACTCTACCTACCAAGAGAGATCAATAGGTCTTTAACAGGCTTGAAACGGGGTCTATAAGGGACATAGTTTAAGTGAAGGCCAATTGTAAGTTGGAGCCATTATGACACTATGGGCAAACCCTCACACTATAAATTTCTTGTTTAGACAGTTGGAAGCATGAAAAGATAGAGCTTTGAACATTCTCCTTTCTTCTTGACATGAATCTGGATCTTGATTAGGACGGTCTTTGCCTTTACGAAAAGGTTGGTACCCATATTCCTTTTCTTTTCTTCTTTTCCCTTTCCCCTTCTTTTTCTTTTTTTAGCATCTTATCATTTTGTCCTTCTTCCCTATAGGACTATCAAGTATAAGACTCTCAAGAACTAGATGACCTTTCTTCTATCTCTAATTTTGGTTGAATTTCTGGTTGGGTTGGACCAATTTAAGTCGAACTGTCTTTGGTTGGCTTTTTTGAACTGCCTTTTGTGTTTTATTTTCTTTTCCTCTTTTTTTTTTCCTTCTCTTCTTCTTCTTCTTCTTCTTCTTCTTCTTCTTCTTCTTCTTCTTCTTTTCCTTTCTTCTTTTTTCTTTTTTCTTTTTTCTTCTCTTTTCTATTTTTTTCTTTTTATTTTCTTTCTTCCTTTTTTCCGTGGTGTTAGGTCCTAGCTCCAAAAGAATTGCCTCACTTGCACCATTCTATACTTTTGTTTATGGATGAGTGGAGTAAAGTGAGACAATGATAATGGATGAGTGGAGTAAAGTGAGACAAGGATAAATCATTTGTCATCATTTTAATGAATCATAGATATCAGGTCTAATATTAGATGAACTTCAACTACCCTTATGGTCTTGACTATGCATTTCTTTCTTTAGTCTTCTCGCCTCTTCACCTAGTGATCATTAGATTTGTCAAAGAAGTCACAACAGTTAGGGTAGGTTATTGAGTTTACCACCCAATGAAGAGTAACCTAAAATTTATGAAGGCTCAAAGGGACAACTAGGGATTGATGTCAATAAGGTTGATACTAGTTGTTGGCTTACCAAACAATGCCTAGATCATCTCTCTCTTAAATAAGCAGAGTTCAATTTCACCTTGAAAGTTTGTCAAAGTATGTTCTAAGATTAACTAGGACCTAGACAAAGGTCATTATGTAGGAGCCCACTCTAAGTAAGAATACACAACTCAATGTTATAGATCAATTCCCTCATCTAGTAAAGTCATTCAAATCATGATGCATGGATATATTAATTTATAATTATCAAGCTAGACTCATCATTGGTTGAGCACCAAAATGAACAAAGACCAACAAAAATTCAATGAAAATAATTTATTCAAACAAACATAATTTGAAAAACATAATTGTTCCAAATAAGTACTAAAGAAAGTGAAATAAAAAGAGCAACACTTCAAGCTAAGAGAGATTCATTGAGTTGAAGTCGAAGATACTTCATTTATTTAGACATATCAAGGGCAAGGATTTTTCCATCATCAAGGATCATTGCTTCATCATCCACAGTTAGTCCAAGTTTGCTTAGTAGCACATCCTCTTCAGCAGCTTCTCTATCCATATCATGACAAGATGACAAGATAAAACTCTTCATGAAGGTTGGAAGTGGTGGCACCCTTCCAAATCTAGGTAGAAGATTATTCTTAGTGTTGGGCTTATCAGGCTCAGGCAGCTTTCCACTGTCAATCAAATTTTGGATCTAATGCCTCAACCTTATACAGTTGTCCATCTCATGTCCAGGCCTTTGATGGAATTGGCAAAATGCCTTAGCATCAAAATTAGGTGGAAGAGGATTAGGCAAAGGACAAGGAGTCAAGGGTTGCAACAATCCCTTCTTTTGCAGCTTATTAAAAACCCAAGACAGAGGTTTTCCCAACTTTGAAAATTTACTCTTCTTTGTTGGTTCAGTTGTCGGATTTTTCTCAACACCTCCTTTTTCCCTTTGACTTTTCCCATTGGGGTGGTAGCCGCCCTTATTGCTCCACTTAGACAACACATGGTTTGACTGGTCTTGTAAAATAGGGATTGCTCCCTCATTTTTTATTTGATCTCTATCAATAGGCCTGTTCCTTGTTAATGTTGTCATTCCCTTCTTCTTTTTATCAATGGGAGATGCCTCATTAGCATTATCGATGATCTCCAGAATTTTAATCAGTTGGGTCTTCATAATTTTAGCTAATTGATCCCATAGCTCAGCCATCCTAGCTTTGACAACTTCATCGACTATATCCCTTAGCTGGTTTGCATCCATTCTCCCAATGAAGCACTTGGATCAAAATCAATGTTGTAGGTGATGTCGTTGTATGCTCTTAAACTACCATACTCTAGGTCTGTGAGCCAGAAAGAATCAATGATATGTTATGCAATGCATGTATGCATGTATGTACAAACATCAAATAAACAAATATAATTAGGGCATCCCTTCCAACCTTATAACTTCCAAACATGAATGGTGAGTCTCTTTTCCTAGGTATATTGTTAACAAAATACCAACATGGGGTATCTTGTTTTCGAATAATTCCCTCGGATGTTTCAACCAATAGTTGTATTTTTAAACATGGAAATCAGTTCATCATAATTCTTGTTAATTAGGCTTTAATCCATCCAATCAACTAAAGCAGCTTTTATGCTATATTGGATTAAAACTAAATTAAGTGGTTTATTATAAATAGATTTCTCACTTGAAAAAGTAACTAATGATTCATGCCAAAAACAAGCCCATGATTAATATTTCTTAGCATAAGCTAGGCTCACAATTGATTTTTGGTATTTCATAATTAACCTAAATTTTTTGTAAGCTCAAAGGTCATAATAAAGTGAAAATAATTTTATTTCTAGGCCCATTGTAAAATGATTTTAGAAAAAATGGATTTGGGGCTTTGCATTTGGGTCATGAGAAAAGAATTTATTGACTTGTTTTGAAAAAGTTTTATGTCCAAAGACCATTTTGAAAATTTTGAAAATAGTTTTGGTCTTTTGGATTTAAAGGAAAATTTTGTTTTGAGCTTACAATATAGGTAGGTCATATTAGAAAAAGAGCAAACCAAATAAGCCATGGTTTATAATAAGATAAATCAATCATAGTCAAATAATAAGCATTTAAGGTAAAAACCTAAGGAAAATAACTAGATCAATTACATGAGCTTTAGTCTTTGGGTTAAAAGGCTTAGGTTCCCATAGCAGGTATATACCAAAAGGTAGAAGGCTATGAGTGGTTATGCTATCTCCATACCTTGAGTGAAAGTATGGTATCCCTTACAAAACACAACACGAGTAACATGGGTGTCCTAACTCACACACACGATGCAATCTAAATGATGCAATGGATAATATCATAATAAGAAAGAATAAAATAATATGAAGACCAATGGAATTAATTTCTCTTATCCCAGTGGAGTCACCACTATGAGCGGGGATTTTCGTCCCCACTCCCAGTGGAATGGTTCTTGCGACTTCGGCATTGTTAGGCTCAAGGCCTTAGAGAACACAGTCCTAAACTTGGAGAAAATGGAGTCACCACCCAGACGGGCCGGGAAGAAAGAAAGGGTGGATGACTCGATTCCTAAGGAATCCCCAGCCCCCTATTAGGTTTGAAAAGTTGGGTACGCGTGGGGAAGGTGAAAAATGACCTAGCACCCCCACAGTGCTCGGTTCATTGGAACCGGCCTCCTTTTCAGGTCTTAATATTATAAAAATCTTAAATATAATGATATTATCCATACTACATGCAATTATAAAAAGAAACAAATACTTTATTAGAGATCATAGCAATGTTCAAACAAAACAAATAAATGGACACCCATCCAAGGATGGAAACATGTTCTTACATCATCCAATGTCTAAAACTAAATAGGAAACCCACCAAAAGACAGAAACATGTCCTTTACATTAATCTTGAAATATGAAACTAATTTAAATTACATGAAGTTTAACTAATGAGGTACCCAATTATGGAAACATACCTCTTACAATTTTAATAATAAGATAAACAAATAATAATAATAATAATAATAATAATAATAATAATAAATAAACCATTCATCCATGATAAACAAATCAAATATTGAAATCAAATAAATCAATCATCAAAACATATAATAAACATGCATCTAACTTTAAATAAAGCAATAAATAAATAAGTTTAGGGTTTACATCTCAAATTAAGGTTTCTTAGATAAAATTAGGGTTTAGAGGGTTTATGTTTAAAAATTAGGGTGTTAAGGTTTTGATTTAAAACTAGGGTTTGATTTATAGAACTATTATTATTATTATGTATGAAAATATTATGGCTACTATGAAGATTTTGAAAATTAGAATTAATTAGGGTTTTATGGTTTTAAATGAATTAGGGTTTAGATTTTTATGAAAATAAGATCAAAATTGTGAAATTGGGAGATATAACTACTATGATAATATTTAAATGAAGCTACTGTAAATATGAACAAAACTTAAACCTCCGTTGTTGGTTCCATCACAATTTGATTATTGTTGAACAATAGCAAAGATAGTGTGTAATGCCTTTTATGGATTGTTTGTCTCAAGCTTTTGATCTCTTTCTTCCTCTCTGCCGCAGGTGCCAATTGGCTTGCAGTATCGCTACTGTGTGTGATTGGGCTTGCCGATTTTACCTAAACCTATTTTAATTCAGACTATTTTAAATATTTCCTTAACCAACAAGTATTAGGTTTTTTGGGATTAATTGTCTATAAATAATAGATGGAAAGAGGAAAGAAGGGACTTTCAGTTTTTTTGTTGGACTTTGGGATTTTGGAACAGCATCAACAAAAATGAGAATGGAGCAACAGAAACCCTAGCAAAGCAAAAAAAAAAAAGGAAAAGAAAGAAAACAAGGAAGACAAACAGCAATCACACAGTTTTAACAACCTTGCAAAGGCAGTAAGAACAATGCCTTGGTGTTGCTCAGCCATAATTAGCAAAGTTCAATTGTGGTAGAGCCAACAACCACGATACATGGACAGATCAATGTCAAGCTAGTTTTGTGCAGTTGAAGGAGATGTTGACTCAAGCTCTCTTACTTCGCCTGTGGAAGATAAACCATATGTGATTTACAATGATGCTTCACATAATGGTTTAGGTTGTGTTTTGATGCAAGAGGGTAGAGTCATAGCTTATGCTTCTCGGTTGTTGAAGCCGCATGAGTTGAATTACCCGATGCATGATTTAGAGTTGGCAGCTATAGTTTTTGCTTTGAAGATTTGGTGACATTATTTGTATGGAGAGAAGTGTTTTATCTATACAGATCATAAGAGTTTGAAATATTTGGGTGTTCAAAGAGAGCTGAATCTTCGACAGAGACGGTGGTTAGAATTGATTAAAGATTACAATTGTTTGATTGATTATCATCCTGGTAAGGCGAATGTTGTTGCTGATGCCTTAAGTTGAAAGTCATTAACATGTTTGACTGTTTATTCTCTCGTTGCTTGTTGAGTTGAGAGCGTTGCATGCTAGTTTTGAATCATGTGAGATGGAGCTTTGTTAGCTCAGTTGCATTTGAGACCGGTGTTGTTGGATCAGATTAAAGAGGGTCAATTGGCACGTGAGAAAATTCAGAAGATTGTTTTGGATTGTCAAAAAGGAGAGAGTAGAAATTTTCATGTGAGAAGTGATGGTAGCCTTTGGTACAAAGATAGATTGTGTGTTCCTAATAATGCAAGATTGAGAAAGATTATTTTGGAGGAAGCACATCAGTCGGTTTTTGCTATGCACCCTGGGAGTACTAAGATGTATCATGATTTGAAGCAGCATTATTGGTGGTTGAATATGAAGAGAGATATAGCGGAGTTTGTATCCAAGTGTCTCACTTGTCAGAGGGTAAAAGCTGAGCATCAAGTTCCAACAGGGTTGCTTCAACCTTTATCAATGCCTGAATGGAAATGGGAGCGAGTGAAAATGGATTTTGTGACTGGTTTGCCGTTGACTCAGAAAAAGCATGATGCCATCAGGGTGATTGTTGATCGGTTGATAAAGACAGCTCAATTTCTTCCAGTTAGAATGGACTATTCTCTGGAGAAGTTGGCTGAGCTATATATTAGTGAGATAGTGAGATTGCATGGAGTTCCAATTTCTTTAGTGTCTGATCGAGATCCTCAGTTTACTTTAAGGTTTTGGAAGTGTTTGCATACTGCTTTGGGTTCTGGATTGCACTTTAGCACTGCTTTTCATCCGCAGACAGATGGGCAGTCAGAGAGAGTGATACAGATTTTAGAGGATATGTTGAGAAGCTGTGTCATTAATTTCTCTGGAAGTTGGGACAGATTTTTTCCATTGGTGGAATTTGCTTATAACAACAGTCATTAATCTAGTATTAGAATGGCACCATTCGAGGCATTGTATGGTAGAAGATGCAGAACACCTCTATGTTGGGATGAAGTTGGAGAAGGTAAATTGGTTGGTCCCGATTTGATTAAAGAAACGGAAGAGAAAGTGAAAATAATTCGGGATCGGTTGAAAGCAGCTTCATATTGGCAGAAATCTTATTTAGATTTGAAGAGAAGAGACATAGAGTTCAATGTTGGGGATAAAGTTTTTCTGAAAGTGTCTCCTTGTTTGAGATTTGGCCGAAAAGGGAAGATGAGTCCTCGTTTTATTGGACCTTATGAGGTATTGGAGAGAGTTGGACCAGTTGCTTATCGACTTGCTTTGCCGCCTGAGTTGGATAGAATTCACAATGTCTTCCATGTTTCTATGCTGCGGAGGTACATATCAGACCCATCTCATGTTTTTTCGGTTGAATCTATTGAGGTGAGTCTGGATATGACTTTTGAAGAAGAACCAGTTGCTATTTTGGCACATGAAGTGAAAGAGTTGAGAAATAAGAAAGTGCCACTTGTGAAGGTTCTTTGAAAAATCATGCGAAGAAAGAGGCAACTTGGGAGAGTGAGCAAGCGATGCGAGATCAGTATCCTCAACTGTTTCATACTTGAGATCAGGTAATTTCGAGAACAAAATTTCTTTTAGAGGGGGAGAATTGTAATATCCCAAAGTATATCCTAAAAGTTTTAAAATATTTATTGTTGTATTTGGATTAAATGTTATAAATGTTTATGTTTAAGTGGAATGAGGAAAGAGGTAAGGAGAAGAGTGTATATGTTGTATATATTGAGATATATACAACATATACAATTCAAAGAAATGGAAGGTCAAAAGAAGATTTATTTATTTTTAAATTAATTGAAATGGAAATTAAAGGAAGTGGATGAGGATATTTATGAATATTTTATTATTTTATTTGCTTGGTTGAGATTTAAAGAGATTATTGAGTGGTTAAGAGAGAGTTGACTTGTGTTCTATTCATCTTCTTCTTCTTTTCTTTTCTCCTTGGCCGGCTAACTCCATAGCAAGAGAGAAAGTGAGATTTTTTTCTTTCCAAACTCAAGATTTGAAGGTGTTTCAAGTGATCAAGTTGGAATTCTAAGGGTTTTCATCACTTTTGATAAGTTTTCCACTTGATTCCCTTGTTTTCTTTTAAGTTTGTGTTTTGAGTTTGGTGTTTGATTGTTGATAGTATGTGTATATTTGATTATGGTGTATATGAGGGTGTGTGATCTTCTTGGTGTTGATTTTGGAGTTTGATTAAAGAGATAGAGTTAAGTTTGGTGTTGGAAGAGCAAGTGTTGTGAATTGGTGTTTGATGTATGTTTTGAATTGTTTTGGTGTTTTTGCAAGTTATTATGGTTTATATGTGTGTTTAGTTAAGTTTGTTTGAAGTGGAAAGTGGTGGAAGTAAGAGGTTTGTTGGATGTGATGTTGTTGTTGCCGGAATCAGGATTTTTGGCCTGACACGCCCATGAGCACTGCCAGGTCTTTAGGCGTGTCAATGGTTCTGTTTTCTGGATGGGTGACACGTCCAATGACACGCCCATGTCACTGAGCGTGTCACAGTTTCTGTGTTGTAGTAGCATTTATACATCCAGTGACACGCCCATGTCACTGAGCGTGTCATAGCTACTGTGTTGAGGGAGGATTGACACGGCCAGTGACATGCCCATGTCACTGAGCGTGTCAAAGCTTTTGTGTTGTGAGTTTAGGGCACGATCAGGGACACGCCCGTGTTATTAAGCATGTCATGTGTAGAGTTTTCTCTAGTTGGTTCTTATCCATATTATCTCATGTGTATCTCTAAGTAAGCGTGTATCATCCCTTTTTGGATTAGGTCTTGAAGAGATTGAGTTGCCCTAATCCAAGTGTTGAGGATTCTTGGAAGAGGAGTTTGATGTTGTGTGAGTTGCTCTGGAGGTAAGTACAAACCTTACATGGTTACATACATATATATGACTTTGGGACTTAACACATTTGGTTGTAAATGTGTTAAGTAATCTATTATATTGTTGATATATTTGATTAATGCTATGAATTGCTTAATGTGAAAGATATGATGATCATTCAAATTATATGTACAATGCAATTGGTTATGTATACCCTAATGATAAGATGTGAAGCTATTGTTGTTGGCTATAATGATGCAAATGAAACAATTGGGGCATGTTTGCCTAGATGATTATGAGGAAATGAGAATGGAATTGATAATGAAATAATGAAAGAATTGTGTGCCTAATGTGTTTTTCAATTTTCAGAGTTTTGTTGTTGGTGGCATGCCTAGTAGTAACAATCTCTTGAAGCTGGGTTGGGCTTGATCCTTGAAGCCAAGTTGGGTTGAAGTTTAGCATGCTTTACTCCCCTTGAAGCTTGGTTGGGTCTAGTCCATGAAGCCTAGTTGAGATGTTACAACCCTTGAAGCCAAGTTGGGTTGATGCTTACCATTCTTCGCTCCCCTTGAAGCTTGGTTGGGCCTAATCCTTGAAGCCTAGTTGGGATAATGATAAATGTGAAAATTAAACCAAAACATTAACTCTGAAAGTTGAATGGCATATTAGTATCTTTTGGGCCCATGCTTGTCTTTGCTTCCATGTGAATTATGAATATTGAAACAAGTGAATAATAAGACTTAATGTAAGGTTTTGTAATATGATATTCTTATGTATTGTTTATAATATTTGAATGTGTGACATTGGCATTACATTGAAGAATATTGTTATTGTGGTTTGTACTACTAAGCCTATGGCTTAGAGCGATTGTGGTTCGTCGCGCAGGTGACAGGGTAGAACAGGAGAGTTCAGCTAGACCGAGTCGAGTCTAGATTTTGAAGTGTTGATTTTGGGCTTAAAGACCAGAGACGAACTACCAAACATGTATAAACTTTATGTTTTGTAAACGTTGATTTTGATGTATTTATATATGTAAATACCGCTACATTTTCTGCTGTATAATGAATAAATGTTTTACCTGTTATGTTCCATAATATATATATATATGAAATTTTTTAAGTTTTCTCATATTAATGCAGAAGAGAAAAATTGGGTTGTCTAAAATAAATTGTGGCACTCCTGTATCCGGTATACGTATATTACAGATGTAGTAGTATGTGGTGTGCGTATATGGGGTATAGGGGTGTTACACTGTTGTTGTTCATAAGACGATCCCTTACTTTGCTACTATCTTCTTTTATGCTCTTATTTAGTTTCATTTTCAATAGCAATTGTTGAATTAACCAGAATAGAGAACTCTTTGATCCTCATGGCCACTAAATACACCTGAATCTGACTATTTAAACCCTGCTCAAACCGCTTACACTTCTCTTCTTTAGTTGAAACCAACTCAGGAATATATTTGGTGAGGTGAATGAATTACCTCTCATACTCAGACACAAGTAACTGCCTTTACTTCAAATACAAAAACTCCCTTCGCTTTTTCTCTATGTAAATCTCACTAATGCTTCTTCTTAAACTCTTCCTGGAAAAATGCCCAGGTGAGTCTATCTGCAAGAATAGATTTTTGCCCCGTATCCCACCAACTATAAGCTTGTTCATGCAATAAAGAAATTACACACTTTAATCTCTCCTCATCAGTACAATGATGAAGGTTAAAGACTTTCACAATCCAAGCCAGCCAATACTCTGCCACTAAAGACTCATCAGTATCACATGCTTTGAAATCTTTCGCTCCCAATTTCCTAATTCTCTGCAATGGTGTTCTATGGGGCACTAGTTGTGGTGGTTGTGCAAGAGGAACTGCTCCTCCAATCTACCTAAGAACTTCCACTATGTTTCTCACAAACTGGGGGTCTAATGGAACTTTTTCTGCAGATGGTTTTGATAGCTGCTGATTCCCCACACTTGCTTGATTGTATGAGGATGCAGCTTATTCCTCCATACCCTGACGTGATCCAGAGGCCATCTATACCTATAAGCATTTAGAGATCAACTACATCAATATACATACTCATTTATATAGTTCACATAGCAATGGCAGTTGTATTTCACTTTTCCCATAACCCATAAACTTAGAACCGCATAAGCCAGGCTCTGATACCACTAAATGTAACACCCCTAAAAATTTCATACACTTGACTATAAAGAGATGTTACTAAAACACTCAACTCTAAACAATAAAAAATTAATTTAGTTTATAAAATAAGAACACACCGATGTCAAACAAGGTTGCCATGCCCATGTGCTTAAATTTAACACTGCCTCTTTAAAACAAAGTAAGCAACACTGTCATATCTAATAGGATGACACGCCCGTGCGTTTGGATTTAATTCTGCTTTCCTAAGAAAAGTAAAATTTAATATTCCTCATATACTCAATCCTCAAAGCCATTTAAATGTATTAGTAATAATATAAAATTTAACTAAAATTCTCAATATTGAAATAACATGAGCACACATTAGTTCTATATGCACATATAATGTGTAATCATTGCAACATACAAAAGTTCCATAATCATCTAAACATATATACATATATATATAACTACACTACCCCCAATATATATCTATATATATACAACTATCATTCAAAGTATAGTAGTTCTGCTATAAGAACTATTCACAATTCATTATACAAATTATTTCTCACAAGACCTTTTAGTGATGCAGTTGATCTAGATCCTTACTATCTCACTCAGCAAGCTCTACTTATCTCGTTTGATCTGCACATCAGAAATAAATCTAACACACTAAGCAAAGCTTAGTGATTCTTGTGTACTCATAATTTGCAAGAAAGTAAATAAGAAAGGTAACTTTGAATTATTACTTATAATAGTAATACAATAATCACTTTTGAACATTAATAGAAACTTAATAAATTTATATATTCATTACACTCAACATGAGGAAAAAATCAATGCTCGATAACTTTAACAAATTAGTCACATAAGATATTATTCACATCTTATGCAATTATTTTTAACTTGCCCGTTCACACTGAATTAGGCCTTAGGTTCGGATAACGGGGTCAATTTGGCAATTTAATGCCCAATATCAAGAATATGGCCAAAAGCCCACTGTTAATGTAATGTATTCTCTTTTGGTAAATTTTGCCCACTATCACTGTTGACACTATGCGTCCACTGATGGCATAGAGTGTCCACTATCACTATAGATATCCACCCTCTAGCTAGCCATACAATCTCAAACTAGGTCTAATAACCTTATGGTTTGGGCAATTCTCCACTAATTCGTTCCTAATTTAACATTTAGTTATTAAAAAAAACGACAATATAATCCATGTTTAACATTTTCAATATTCTTAGGTTTCTTTGCAAGCTAACTCATAGACATTTTTAAAATTCTAACTTTTAAATTAATAATCTTGCATATTTTTGAGAAAAACTTATGTTATAATTATTAGTTTAAAAAGGAAATTACATTAAGATAAGAAATGATGTGTTTTGGGGTTTAAAAAGAAGGAAAATAGGGTTACAGAGTGGACATGGGCGTGCCTAGGAAATTTACATGCTAGTGTATATCAAAACGTTACTGGAAGTAGAGTTACAGTAGCTGAAAATTCATACGCCCACGTGGATGAAAAACACACACCGTGTATTATTTCCAACATCTGTCCAACTCTAAAATTCACTTTTAAATGAGCCAAAGTTATTCCATTTTACATTTTAAACTAAAATAACATAAACACATTTAACATCTATGGTAAAAATAAACCAAAAACCAAAATTTTCACACTAAAAGGATCCATATCAAACACTTTATTCAACCATCAATTAATCAAATCTTTAGCTATTAACTTAGAAAATAAAACTCGACAACCATCTCTCTTAGCTAAAACTCATATTAATAAACTTCATTTTTACAAAATTAAAATAAAAACCAAAATTTTCATGTATAAAAGGTTCTTCAATAATCGTTTTACTCAACAAATCATTTATTCAATTCCTTAGAAAATAACTCAATTAAAATGACTCAATTAACTTTTTAAAGCATTAAAATTCAAAGAAAAATCACATATTTGCAAACTATAGTACAAAAGCACATACCCCTTTAAGAATTTCTCCCTACTCTTTTCTCTCAACCCTTTTCATTTATGATGATAATCTTGTTGATTCTCATAAACTAGTGGATTCCTATGAAAATTTAGGGTTATAAATATAGATCTTGATGTTTTGAGGTATGGTATGGGAGAACATAGAAGAAGAGAGATAGGTGGTGATGGTGAAGAGGTGTTTAGCGTGAAGATGATGGTAGAAGAGAGGAGAAATTTCTAGGCTTCTCTTTATATAGTATATAGGGTTTTGGTTGGATAAAGTGTGATTATTATAGCTTTGGTGCACTCACTTCTTTAATTTTAATTCTAATCATATTTTGAGTTCTGCAAAATCATAAAAATAATTTTTTTTTAGTTAATTTAAAGCCCTACTCTCTATATTTCACATTCTAATTCAGTATATCTTAATTTTAGAATCACAATGGTATTTTCATAAATTTCTATCACTTTGAGATTCTTTTTCAAAAATATTGATTCGTTCATACTTGGGTCAAACTTTCTACTTTTTAAAGCTTAGCTCATCCTACTTATTTCAAATACCCAAGTCACCTTCATCACTATACACAATTCATTATCAATATTTAACCAAAAATCACTGTTTAAGATTTCAAGCACTACAGCTTTAGCAAATTTGCATTACAATGGCATACACTTCATTGATTGTTCTATTTGATTTTGTTTTTCTCATGTAAAATATGTTTTTCTCATCATATATTTTTTAAAGCTTAGCTCAAACAAATCAAATATTACTAATTTTATATGTTGATGCTACTAAACCACACCTAAACTAATATATCTTGCTCATCTCATCTTTTACTAAAGTTAGTACATAACTACTTAGTTGATTGAAATGCCTGGAATAATTCTGACACCATTTTATCAAGAGCCTATACTAGCCACTCAAATTCTAGGGCTTTGGTCTATTTGACACTCTCCAACAAGAATTCCTTCATCACCATCTCTAAAAATTACCCCTAAGTAAACTAAACATATTCTCTCATCCAATAAGCTACCTTCCTTTTATACCATTCTTTTGTGCAATAGAGAATATTCTTTTGTGAAATAGAGAATATGAATTTTGAACTCCATCTCATTAAAGAATTTAGTTGGATCCTCTTCCTCATATAATAGAGGAATCAACTTCATGAATTGCTCTAGCAATTTCCTCTCCTCTTTATGTTCCATCCATTATAGTGGAACAAGTGGTGCCTAGATTATTGGGGTAGGCATAAGCTATTGTTGCCTCTGTTATGCTATGAATTTTGCTAGTACTTATAGTTTTTCTCTCCAATTGCTCCAAGCTCCTTGCCATCTTAGTTATATTCATCTATGGTGCAAGTGGTGGAGGAGGAGGAGGAGGTATAACTTGGGGAGCCTGCTGAACAAATTCTTCATCATATGGGATTACATCCCCTGATTGTGATCCTTGTTAGCTAGAAGTAGTAGACATGTCTCATCTATAAGGTGACATAATATATTTATAACAATTAAACTAGGGGCTCTAATAGCAAGTGTGGGAAGGTTTAAGACCACTAAGCACTCGTAGAACCCTAGAGCTACATTAACTCTAGATCATCAAATAAACATCTAATCTAAAAAGCTAGTCTCATAAAAAAAACTAAATTATTCATTATCTTACATGCCAAGTTGTAATAAGACAAATACATATATGTTTTGCAATCAATGAAGCTTATGACTAAGGACCTGATTATTAGAGCCCAGTTATAAAAGTTCAAGGATGCAATGCTTGGAATGATGCAAGGCCTATCAATCAATCTTGTAACTATTAAATAGTGTAAGGACTACTCCAACTACAAGCTTGGGCTTCTAGAGAATTGTCAAGGCCTAATCCATTTATCACAAGTCCTAGAAGGCCATCTGGGTGTGTTTAAGGCCCATTTGAAATTAACTTATTTTAAGTCCCTATGTATTTTGAGTTTGCTCCTTGGTTACTTTGCTATGTTGGACTTAAGTGTGCTATTGTGTAGTGGGCTTCATGTCATTTAAGCCTAAGAGTCTATTAGTTATAAGGTTAAGTTTATTTCCATCACCAAACAACCAATTTAGGATTATCTATCCTTTGTACATATATAAGTATCTCTAAGTCCTTTTGTATTATTAGTCATCTTTTTGGCTGCATGTAAATTCAGAATTCCTTAAGAGATCTCTTATTCTTGAATCTTGTTAAATCAAAAGCCTTACACTAAAGTTAACTACGTGAAGTGTGAGTAATTCTAAGGTTCTCTTAAATAATTGTTGGATTTGGGTCAAGGACTTGGCAACACTTAATTTGGCTTTTCAAGGGGCTGCTTCCAAGCATAAAAATTGTAGGGTCTTTAGTCCATATAATAGAGGTTCACATCAATTTGGTATCATAGCTTAGACTCTAAATTAGATTCCAATATACCCTAAGTTATTTGTGTTTTTATCAATTTATGATGTTCGTTTGTCTCTTTTGTTCTTTGCCCTAGCCCTTTTTAAGTTGATAAAAATCATTAAAAAAAAAAGTTGCTCTTATTGTTTCTCATTTTCATTATCCTTGATTTTGAACCATTTGAATCAAAGCCAGTAGTTATATTAGATAATGTGTCTATGTTTGCTAGAATTATAATTTCTAGATCCTATTCTTGTGTTTCTACATTAAAATAAGAGTTCTTGGTTGTCCTTTGTTGCTCTTGTCATACTATCTTTGATTTTCTATTGATTTGATCTAGATCAGCATTGTAAATGTGATAATTATTGATTACATCTTAATTAGTGGTCTTAGTTTCTTTATTTTTGCTTCAAATTAAGCTAAGAATTTCATATAGAATTTCACAATTTGAAACAATTTATCCTTCAAACTTCCTAAAGTACTTGTAATTAGTGGTTGCTATTTAATTTTTTCTATCGTTATCTTTGTCATATCCTTTCTCACGGTTGACATTTCAATTGTGATCTTTACTATGTCTTTTAACATTTTACTTTTAATGACCTCATGATCGCTATCTTCCTCTCTCGATCATGAATTGCCTTGTCAGGTGCGAAACTAACTACAATCGTTTTTGCCAAAATTTGGAATTTTAACACAGTCTTCTTGCAATAGCTATTTCCTTTGTCACGATCACAAACTACATCATGGGATGTGAAATCTACCATGATATTTACTGCTAAATTTTAGAAATTTTAACTTAGTTCTCTCATTGTCATTCCTCTTGAGCCTGGATTGCTATCTCTCCCTCGTGGTTGTTATCCCTCACCATGATCTTTATTGGAAATTTTTGAGTTTCATTCTAAATTTTCTCATAATCATTATAACTTTATTCTGGTCGCTGTATTGTCCTTACAATCAGGAAATAGACCACAATCACCAATTCAAAATGAGCATAAAGCTCATATCGAATTGGCCATGGTCCAGTTTGATATGAGCAAGTCTAATTCAACATGAGTTTATTTCAGCCAAAAATAGAAGCCCTAATCATGTTTAACTTGTGAAAATCTAGAATAACAATTAAGTGTAATTATCAGAGTTAGCCCTAATTTGAGCATTATAAGCACAAATCAATTAGGTTGAGAAAAAGGGGACAGGGCTTAGCAATTAGATTTGAAGAATAAAAATTGTACAAAAATAAAATAACAATTAGCAAACACAAAGAAGCCAAAGAAACTAAAAGCTGGAGACATTATCCAACACCCGATTGAGTTAAACCTACAAGATTTGTCCAAGGCAGAAGTGAATTATGCAATTCAAATCATAGGCTTGCTTCAACATCCCAATCCTTGGTGGAACCAACAATGACAGTATGTTCTTCTAATACTCTTCTTTATTTAATTTAACAAGCTATCATCTTTGTTCATTCTGTAATCTTGTAAGATTCATGAGTTTATTTGGTTGTGCATTAAGATTCATTTTATAATTAAAACTCTAATTTAGTATTTAATCTTTAACTCTTCAATCGAAACCTTAGTTTTAAGAGTAAAACTTTAATTTATCACAAAAAGTCTTATTTTATCACCAAAACCCTATTTTATAATTAAAATTAGTATATTGAACCCTAGCCTTTGGATTAAATCTTAAATCATAATTTAAAATCCAAATTTATATTTCAGAGGCAGCAACTCATTCAACGAGTTTGGTAAATCGTTTACCTTTCAGGGGTGCTGTCCCCAATTTCCTGCAAAAGGCGCTGCCCCCTTAATCCCTGCCCACTAACCGCACTATAATTCATTATGTAATACTTTAATACCATATATGCGCTTAATACATATACTCGGTATATGTAAAATATGCATATACAGTACTAGTATGCCACAGCTTAATCTTACTAAAATTTCTATAAATTAAAATGTACCTTGATAATTAAATAAAAATATTTAGTAATTATACTCTAAAAATATAAAATTTAACAAAAAATCTTAGGGAAAAATTAGCTAGAGTTTTTTTTCGTAATTTGGATATCCCAAAAATTTCAACATTTCACAACCTACATAAAATACACTCCCAAAATAATTTCAACATCCCATACTTCCAAAACTCCATCAATTTTCCCAAAACACTTAAACATACATATATACATATACATAACCATTATTTACAAAAATACAACCCTAAGTTTTCTAAATTACATCATTTATATATTTATAATATAATGTACATATTTGAAAGGTAATTTGTCAAAATGAACATTTTACATATTTGCATGGTCCTGGTCTGTGGTGGCCAACTCAAAACTCAAGAAAGTAGGAATGCTCTATACCTGCTCTAATCAACAGGGCTCTCTATAGTAACCATGTCACCTGCGCGATACGCAAATCGAACTAAGCAAAATTGACTAGTGGTACATAGCTTTAAATAAAGAAAATCACATGAATAATGAAAAACACATTTCTTCCAAAATGTAAACTTGATATGAATTTCCATAATGCAAGTCACTCAATTAACACTTTCAAACTAACACATTTCTCATACACACGCAGTGGGCCCAAATGACCCTATATAACATTCAAATTCCAGAGATATTATTTTGGACTCACATTTGACACCCAGTGTCTAGCCCAAAGGCAAATATATTGATGCCCGGCGTCTGACCCGTAGGGCATAATAATGATGCCCAGCATCTGGCCTGAAGGTAATAATAATGATGTTCAGCGTCTGGCCCAAAGGCAAATGTCTGGTATACCGTATCACACCAAACCCAATACTCTGGAATTTGACATTACATAAGGTTATACACATTATTTAAACCATTTCACATTCTTCTCAATCTTTGGAAAATATGCCAATTTTAATTTTTTTTTTCATCATTTCTCATTTATTTCACATATTTTCATGCATTTTTCACAAACATTCATCAAAATACTTTTAGCCAACTCAAAGTGGCTCATAAACACATACATTATACATTCCAATTTTAAGCAAATATCTATGCACTTTTTATGTGAATTCACACATCAAAGTGGCATAGTCACCAAATCATTCAATCACAAAATATGTTAAACAAATGCAATTTAATGCATAACAATCAAAGTATGTACGTACCTCTATGCAAAGGTACTTCCAAGCCAAAAACACCAATTTTACAACTTCACCAAAATTCCTTCACTTACTAAGTTGTTGGAATAACAACTTTCTCAATACCTAACCAAAATGTGAATAACAAACACATATGAGCATCATATTTTAAGATGTTTAAGCTACCAAACATCAATTAAAACCCAATCCTTCAATTTCCCCTTTCTTAAGCCATATGGCACTACAATTTTGGAATTATAATCCATCCAATACCAAGTTGAGTTTTAAGTTTAATTATGTCTTAAACAACACATTTAAACACATATTAAACTATAAAACTCAATTTAAAGGCATTCCTTTCAAAAATACTAAAATGTTCCTAAACACACTTTAATATTAAAACTTCATTCTCAACATTTCTAAATTGATTTTAAAGCTTAAATATATTACAAACATTATAATTTAATGCTATTTAACACATACAAAGCATTAAATTATAATGTATTTTTCTTCCATCAAAATTCCAAAATTCAAACCCTAAGCCACTTTGATTTTCATTCAACATTCTAACCAATTTCAATTGTTAATTTAAGTTCATTTCTATCATTTAAATCATTAAACAACATGATTTAAATTATAAAACCAAATAAACTACAATCTTGAACAAACCTCTTTTCCATAACCCTAACCTTACTACCTTTCTCAAATTCCACCAAAACTTAAGCCTATCAAGAATTCAACCATAAAATCATTGACTACTCATTAAAATAACATGTTTAACATGCCTTAGAATAAAAAACAATCATCCCATCAAAACCCCAAATTACACATAATCTAAAAATTCCATAAAACTTAGAAAATAATAAAGAAAGCTTACTAATTTTTTGGAAAAATCACCAAAAATCACTTTGATCCTTTAAAATCCTTCAAAATTTGGTGTTTGGAGCAAAAATCATCCTTGGATTTGGTGGAATTTCGTGTTGGAGAGATAAAAGAAGAAGAAGATGATAAATAGTTAATTTTTTTTATTTTTCTTTCTTAAAAAAATTCACCATATATAAATATTTAATTAATTTTTATTTATTATTTATTTTATGATTTTTAATTCTTTAATTTTCAACATCCAATCAAAAATAAAATTATTTTTGAATTATTTAATCAATTTATTTTAAGGTAAAATTACCAATTTACCATTCTTTTACTATTCAACCATTGACTTTTTCTAACTCATATTTGACTTTATATATAATCTATATTTTTATTATATTTCACATATATATATGACATTTTCTCACTTCTAACACCTCATTTAACTCCCTAACATATTAATTTAATTTAAATTTTTTGTAAAATAATGGATGTTACAACTCTCTCCCCCTTAAGTAATTTCATCCTCGAAATTACCTAACATCAGCTCTGAAATAGTTGAGGATACTGGCTCTGCATTGTCTGCTCACTCTCCCATGTCACATCCTCAGTGGAGTGGTTCCTCCAAAAAACTTTCACCAATGGTACCTTTTTGTTTCTCAACTCTTTCACCTCAAGCGCCAAAATAGCCACCGGTTCTTCTTCATAAGTCACATTCAGATTCACTTCAATAGATTCACCTAATAGCACATGGGATGGATCCGACCTATACCTCCAAAGCATGGAGACATGGAAGACATTATGGATCCGCTCTAACTCCTGCGGCAAGGCCAATCTATAAGCCACTGGTCCTACTCTCTCCAAAATCTCATAAAGACCAATGAAGTGAGGACTCAACTTCCCTTTTCGACCAAATCTCAAAATCCTCTTCCATGGAGACATATTTAGGAACACCTTGTCCCCCACATTGAATTCAATGTCTTTCCTCTTTAGGTCTGAATAGGACTTCTGTCGGACTGAAGCTGCTTTTAAACGATCCCAAATCACTTTAACTTTTTCCTTTGTTTCCTTAATCAAATCAGGACCTACTAATTTTCCTTCTCTAACCTCATCCCAACAGAAAGGTGTCCTACATTTCCTGCCATACAAAGCCTTAAATGGTGCCATTCCAATGCTTGACTGAAAACTGTTGTTATATGCAAACTCTATTAGTGGCAAATATCTGTCCCAACTCCCTGTGAACTTAATAATACAGCTCCTCAACATATCCTCTACTGTCTGTATCACTCTCTCAGATTGTCCATCTATCTGCAGATGGAAAGTAGTACTAAAATGAAATTGAGTACACAAAGCATCTTGCAAAGTCTTTCAAAATCTAGATGTGAACCTAGGATCTCGATTTGACACCAATGAAATTGGGACTCCATGTATTCTCATTATCTCACTGATATAAAGCTCAGCCAACCTATCAAGAGAGTAGTCCACCCTCACTGGAAGAAAATGTGTTGATTTGGTCATCCTATCAACAATTACCTAGATTGCATCAAGTTTCTTCTAGGTCAAAGGGAGCCCTGACACAAAATCCATGGTCACATGCTCCCACTTCCATTCAGGTACTGATAAAGGCTGCAACAATCTTGAAGGAACTTGGTGCTCAGCCTTCACTCTTTGACTTGTAAGACATCTCGACACAAACTCTGCTATGTCTCTCTTAATTCTAGACCATCAATAATGCTGCCTCAAATTTTGATACATCTTGGTACTTCTAGGGTGCATAGCATATGAAGACTGATGTGCTTCCTCTAAAATCTTCTTTTTCAAATCTATATCATTAGGAACACACAATCTATTTTTATACCATAAGCTGTCATCATCTCTCACATGAACATCTTTACTCTCCCCTTTTTTGTAGTCCTCTATAATCTTTTGGAATTTCACATCTGTCCTTTATGCTCCTATGATATGATCAAGTAGCAATGGCCTCACCTGCAACTGGGCCATAAGAGCACTATCATCACAAAGCTCAAATCTAGCATGCAGAGTTCTCAACTCAACAAGCAACATGAGAGCATAGGTAGTTAATCCTGCCAAAGACTTTCGACTCAAGGCATCTGCAACAACATTAGCCTTGCCAGGGTGATAATCTATCAGACAATCATAATCCTTAATCAACTCCAGCCATCGCCTCTGTCTCAAACTCAACTCTTTCTGGACACCCAAATATTTTAAACTCTTATGATCGGTGTAGATGAAACATTTCTCCCCATACAAATGATGCTTCCATATCTTCAATGCAAAAACAATGGCTGCCAACTTTAAATTATGAGTTAGATAATTCAACTCATGAGGCTTCAACTATCTAGAAGAATATGTAATCACTCTACCCTATCAAAATACAGCCTAAAACATTATGTGACACATCACTATATATCACATATTGTTTGTCTTCTACAGGTAGAGTAAGAACTAGAGCTTGAGTCAATATATGATAATAACCAGACAATCCTAGAAAACTTCTAAACTCGGTCACATTCTTCGGTGGACTCCAATTCAAAATTGACTCAACTTTACTCATATCAACTCTAATACCCTCTACTAAAATAACATGTCCAAGAAAAGTCACTTGATCTAACCAAAACTCACATTTAGACAACTTGGCATACATTTCTCCCTCAATGCCTATAATATAATTTGCAGATGACTATCATACTCTTCTTTACAGTGAGAGTACACCAAAATATCATCAATGAATACTACCAAAAACTGATCCAAGAATGGCCAGAACACCCATTCATCAAATCCATGATTGTGACTGGTGCATTAGTCAATCCAAAAGGCATCAATAAAAACTCATAATGCCCATACCTCATGCAAAAAGCCATCTTGGGTGCATCTGCATCTCTAACCCTCAATTGATGATACCCTGATCGCAAGTCAATCTTAGAGAATATGGCTACCCCCTTTAACTGATTAAACAAATCATCGATATGAGACAGTGGGTATTTGTTCTTGATGGCCACTTTATTTAACTACCTATAGTCAATGCATAACCTCAAAGTGCCATCCTTCTTCTTTATAAATAGAACAAGTGCTCCCCACGGTGATACACTAGGGCGGATGAACCCCTTATCAAGCAACTCCTGCAACTGCACCTTCAACTCTTTTAATTCTGTAGGTGCCATCCAATAAGGGGTGATGGAGATGGGAGTGGTACCAGGCATCAAATTGATACCAAACTCCACCTCTCTCTCTGGTGGCAACTCATCTGGAAATTCTGCAACTATAGGTATACTGTCAAGCTGAGATCCCACCACTCTGGTATCTACCACATGAGCCAAATAAGCCTTACATACCTTTCGAATCATCCTCCTAGCTGATATAATTGAGTCAAACATGGAAGCAAGGTGTCTCCGCTCATTAAATATCACTACATCTCTACCATCATATGTTCTTAAGGTAACATGTTTTTATTGACAGTCTACTACAGCCCTATGTCTAGATAACCAATCCATACCCATAATGAGATCACAATGTCTAAAGGGCATCTCAATCAGGTAACCAAGAAACTCCTCATCCTGCACTACCACCGGACTGTCCCGGTACACTCTACTAACCACCATACTATAATATCCCAAAGTATACCCTAAAAGTTTTGGTATTATTGTTGTATTTGGATTTAATGTATATGTTTAATGGAAAGAGAAAAGAAGTAAAGAGAGAGTGTATATGTTTTATATATAGATATATATACAACATATACAAGTCAAAATGTGGAAGTTAAAAGATGATTATTTAATGAATTAATTAATGAGTGGAAAATGGGAAATTAAGTTAGTGGAAGAGGATTTTATAATATTTTAATATTATTTTTGCTTGGTGGAGGTTTAAAGAGAAGAGTTGACTTGGTTTTTGCCATTCATTTTTGTTCTTGTTTTCTTTTCTCTTTGGGTTGGCCGGCCATCAAAGAAGCAAGAGAGAAAGAGAGTTTTGTTTTCCAAGCTCAAAATTGAAGAAGATTTTAAGTGATCAAGTTGGAAATTTAAGAAATTTCATTAACTTTGGTAAGTTTTCTCTTGATTCTCTTGTTTTATTTTTAAGTTGTGTTTGAGCTTGGTGTTGGATTATCAAGAGCATGAGTATGTTTGATTGTGGTGTGTTTGAGAGTGTTGGGTTTAATTGATTTTGATTTTGGGAGTTAAATTGAAGTGATGGAGTTAGGTTTGGTGTTGGAAGAGTTAGAATTGTGAATTGGTAATTGATGTATGTTGTGAGTTTAAGCAATTATTATCTTAGATTTTCATTGTGTTTGTGTTTAATGGAGTTGAAAGCATATAATACATGAGTTTGGTTCGAAACAGAAGCATTTTGGATGCCACGCCCGTGGCCCTTGGATGCCATGCCCGTGGGGTGTTAAGCAAATTGGACAGGTTCGTTTTCTAACCCACGCCCGTGGGGGTGTTGAGGCCATGACCGTGGGCCCTAGTTAGTGGTTTTGGTTTGTAATTTGTGATCCATGGGTCTAGTATGAGACTAATAGGTGAATAATTGTATTGGAATTCATGTGTATCTTTATATAAGTGTCTATTATTCCTTTTGAATTAGGTTGTGAAGAGGTTGAGTTGCCTTAACCTAAGTGTTGAGAATTCTTGGAAGAGGAAGCGTATAGATTGGTGTGAGTTGCTCTTGAGGTAAGTACAAACTTACATGGTTGCATTCATTTACATGATTTTGAGACTTAACACATTTGGTTATAAATGTGTTAAGTAATTTACTATATTGTTAATATAATTGGATTAATGTTATGATGTGTATAATGTGAAAGATATGATGATCATTCAAAAAGGTATGTGCAATGCAATTGGTTATGATGAATACTTTAATGATGAATTGCTTTAATGTGAATTGAGATATGATGAGATGTGATGCCGTTGTGGTTGGCTATAATGATTCAAATGAAATAAATGGGGCATTTTTGCCTAGATGATAATGAATTTAAAATATATGTCCAATGCAATTGGTTATGTATACTCTATTGATGAGATGTGACACCATTGTTGTTGGCTATAATGATGCAAATGAGATGATTGAGGCATGGATGCCTAAATGATGATGAGAAAATGAGAATGAAATTGATAATGAAATAATGAATGAATTGTGTGTCTAATGTGTTATTCCATTTTCAGAGTTTTGTTGTTGGTGGCATGCCTAATGGTAACAATCTCTTGAAGCTAGGTTGGTTCTAGTCCTTGAAGCCTAGTTGAGATGTTACAACCCTTGAAGCTAGGTTGGGTTTGGTTCTTGAAGCCAAGTTGGGTTGATACTTAGCATGCTTTGTTCCCCTTGAAGCTTGGTTGAACCTAATCCTTGAAGCCTAGTTGGGATAATGATAATGATAAATGTGATAATTGAACCAAAACATTAACTCTGAAAGTGGAATGGCATATTAGTGTCTTTTGGGCCCATGCTTGTCTTTGTTTCAATGTAATTCATAAGTGATGAAATAATTGAATAAAATAATGAAATGTAGTGTTATGAACAATATAAAGATATCATTTGTGAATATTGTCTTATTTGTCAAAATGTGTGACATTGGCATTGCATTGAAGCATATTGTTATTGTAGTTTGTACCACTAAGCCGTTGGCTTAGCGCGAGTGTGATTCATCGCGCAGGTGACAGGGTAGAGCCAGAGAGTTCATCTAGACCGAGCCGAGTCTAGACTTTGAGGTGTTGATTGTGGGCTTAAAGATCAGAGACGAACTGCCAAACATGTATAAATGTTATGTTTTTGAAAAAAATTGATTTGGATGTTTATGTATCTTGATGTATATATATATATATATGTAAATACCACTATATTTTCCGCTGTGTATTGAATGAACGTTTTTATCTATTGTATTTATAATATAACTTAAATGTTTAAGTTTGATCATATTATTGTAAAAAGGGATGATTGGTTTATTTAGAAAATGTGGCGTTCTTATATTTAGTATACATGTTTTACAACAGTAGTGGTATGTAGTATGCGTATACGAGATATAGGGGTGTTACAATTGTTTTGGTATCAGAGCCTAGGTTTGAGATTCTCAACCTAGAAAATTGTAAGAAAAAGAAAAATTTTGATTTTTAAAATATGGTGTTTAAATAAGATACATGCTTTGGTATTGGCAGTCTCTGATCTTTGATGAGGCATATTCTGCTGTGTTTGCAGATATAGGTAGTGATGGCGTCTCAGTCACGTCAGTCCATAGAAGGTAGTACTGAGAGTGTAGTTCCTGAAGAGGGTAGAGATGGAGCTAGGGTTGAGAGAGTTAGTGAGGCACCTGCTCTTGTGCCAGAGAGATCAGCTGCTGATGAGGTTCCGCCGGTTTGGTTACGGCATGTGGTAGAATTGTTGAGGCAAGCTCCAGTGTAGCCGCCACCGCCGCCACAGCCACTAGTGCCGGTGAGACATTATCATAAATTGAGAAAATTTGGGACTGAGGATTTTCTTGGTACTACAGATCCTGCAGTAGTTGAGCAGTGGTTGGATAGAGTGCAGATGGTATTTATCCAGTTGCAAGCCACTCCAGAAGAGAAATTTGATTATGCTAGATCATTACTGCAGAAAGATGCTTATGATTGGTGGAAGACGGTTCCTCATGCCATGGATGATCCACCAACGTTGTCTTATAGTGTTTTTGTGAGGGAGTTTGAGCAGAAATATACTCCGAGGGAGTATAAGGATGTCAAGAAGATGGAATTTCTGAATTTGAGACAGGAGAACCGAACTGTGACAGAGTATGAGATTGAGTATATCCGGTTGAGTCACTATGCCGGTGGGATTATTTCGGATGAGATTGACCGGTGTAGGAGATTTGAGGAGGGGTTGAGGTCCTCTATTATGTGCATTGTTGCTGGTTCTCGGTATCAGGATTTTTCTCAATTGGTTGTAGCAGCCAGAAGTGTTGAGAGAGCACAAGCTTTTGCAACAGCTGTTACCGAGGAGGAGACCAGAGTTAGGAGATCCCAGTTTGAGGCAGGGTCTTCATCTATAAAGAGATGTCGAGGAAGTTTTGTTCCGAGATTTAGTAGGAGCCAGAGGCAGTCAGGTAGATCAGTTCAGTATCAGAGGCAGAGATCGAGACCTACAGTTTCTGTAGCGAGTGCTCCGACTCCAGTGGTTCAGAGATGCATTCCATCTATATGTGTTCATTGTGGTAGGTGTTTTATTAGTTTTTGTTATAGATTTGTGTCTTGTTTATTATGATAATTATTGTTTTATTTAGGTATTTTGTTAGTTTTAATCGGTTTGTTTAGTGTCGTTTTTGTCCTAGTTTTTAGTGTGTGTTTATGTTTTGTTGGTTATTGTTTATTTAATTCTTGTTTAAAGTTTGTTCAAGTTTTGTTTCAGGTTAAAAAAGCCAAGGAACCAAGACTGAAAGAAAAATGGACAGTAGCTGACACAGGCAGAGGACACGGCTAAGTCACTGGCCGTGTCCCATACTAAGCTAAAGATGGAAATAAATCACAGAGAGAGACACATGCAAGGGACACGGCCAAGTCAGTGGACGTGTCCCTCCAAAGATGCTCCAACACGGCCAAGTCACACCAACTTGGCCGTGTCTCACTTGGTTCCAAAGGAAAAGAAGACTAAAATTTCACAGTGGAAGACACAGGCAAGGGACACGGCCAAGTCACTGGCCGTGTCCCTCCAAAAAGTTCCAACACGGCCAAGTCACACCAACTTGGCCGTGTCACTCATTCAAAGAAGAAAAAGAAGAAAAAGCAAGCAGTAGGTGACACATGCAAGGGACACGGCCAAGTCACTGGCCGTGTCCCTCCAATGCACTCCAACACGGCCAAGTCACTTCTCACTTGGCCATGTCCCTCATGAACCAAGCACGCGGCGGATTTTAAAGCGGAGAATTCGTATAAAAGAGAAAGAGAAGCTAGGGTGGACTGTTGACGATTTTGAGAGAGATTTGAGCCGTCCAAGAGTGAAGTTAGGGTTTTAACTTTGATTTCTTTGATTTTGATTATACTTTTGATTACTTTAGCTTAGATTAGATTGTTCTAGCCATCGAGACATCCTTCTTGCAAGATTTGATCAAGAGATTCTTCAGAAACTTCAAGGAGTTTGTAACTTGGTTTTGTTCTCAAACTTATTCTCTTTATTTTCATTGAAATTGTATTAACGGTTATTATCATGTCTATTTTGATTTCTTTGAACATTAATGAGATGAATATGTTTGATTGCATCATGAACTAATTTGATCTAGTCTAGGGTTTGTATGGATCTGCTATGATTGTATGAATTGGTTATTCTCTTAGCTAATAATTTCTTTAGCCTTGATTGAATGAAATATTTTAATATATAATTGATTGGCCACCAATTATGTGTTTTAGGTATTAGATAATGGATTGAGAGATGAAGTCTAATGCTAGATCAATTCAATTAGGGACTTAGGTGAATTAGAGATATAACCTATTAAAAAGATTGTTTCAATTATAACAAGATTAGTTGTAAGAGGTTTGAATGCGAGAGCTTATTTCCTTAACTCAATTAAGTTGTTTGAGATTTAATCTTTGAAATTGAATTAGTTAAGAGAAATAACCATTCATACATACAAGTAGTAGAGAAGTGCAAACCCTAGACCTTTTTATCAAGTGAATCAAAACATTAGTTCTAGTTTACTTTTATTTGTTTTAAACTTTAATCAAACTTCTTCATTATTTAGCAATTTAAATTTCTTTATTACATTTTATTTATAATCTGATAATCAATTAGCCACTTTAGCTTCCTTGTGAAACGACCTTGGGGCGATCACCTTTGCTACAGCTACCTCGTATACTTACGAGTGACGCTTTGTGGTAGAGTTAATTTGAGCGCAACAAGTTTTTGGCGCCACTGCCGGGGAGGCTAATTGGCGAAATTATTTATTAGGAAAAAATATTCTAGATTATTTTTCACCGTTTTCATTTTATTTTACTTGTCTTTTGTTTTTAATAATTTCTTTTTCTAGAAAAATTATGTTTATGCATGGCAGGAGATCACTCGAAGGAGAGCTATATCCATTCATTCCAGAAATTCAAAGAGTGAAAAGGAGCAGAGAAGAGTTTGAGCTCTACACCAGATTTGATACAGAGGAGGACACTTCTGAATTTGAATCGGAATCTGAACAATCTGTTAAAATGGCTGAAGAAAGGCAAAGAACGATGAGAGATTTTGCTAGACCTGTCATTGGAACTTCCACTTCTTGCATAATACTGACAGATGCAGCAAGAAATTATGAGTTGAAGAACATTCACTACAACATGCTGCCATCATTTTATGGAGTTCCAAATGAAGATCCTCTGAACTTTATTCGGGATTTTTATTCTACCCTCAACACTTTTCCTTTGGGAGGACTAACAGAAGATCAGTTGAGGATGAGATGTTTCCCTTATACTTTGAAGGATAGGGCAAAGAGCTGGCTTATGATGTTGCCTGAAAACTCACTGACAACTTGGGAGCAAGTTTATAACAAGTTCATGGGCAAGTTCTATTCACATCAAAAGACAGCTGAGTTGAGAGGGAAGATTGCTACATTCTCTCAATTTGAAGGAGAGCCATTCCATGAAGCTTGGGACAGATTTAAGATGTTATTGATCCAGTGTCCACACCATCATTACCCGCTTCAACTTCTTAATCAGTTCTTCTATGATGGTTTAACCCAGCAATTTCATAACACTGTTGATAATGCAGCTGGGGGAGCCATGGGAGAAAAGACAGCAGCTGAAACTTATGATATCTTTGAGATGTTGGGAGCTAATTCTCAACAGAAGAGTGTAAGAGGAAGAAGTAAAGGGGTGAACCAATTGGAAGCCAATAGTGATATGGTAAATCAGATAGCAGAGTTAACAAGGCAAGTGCAGATGCTGAACATGAAGAACAATATTTCTTCTTCTACTCAAGAAATTTGTGGAATTTGTGGAAGTCTTGGGCATGGAGCAAATATTTGCCCATCTACATATGAGTCTTTTGGTAATGCTGAGCAAGTCAATGCTATGGGGGGATTTCAACCAAGGACCCGAAATGATCCTTATTCAAATACATACAACCCTGGTTGGAGGAATCACCCAAATTTTTCTTGGGCAACAAATAATTCTCAGCAGCCTTTTCATTTGCTCCAGAGTCAGAACCAACAACAAGGCCAATTCTCAAATCAAGGGCAGTCTAAGATAGAGAGCTTGGAGGAAAGTTTACAAGCTTTCACCAAAGTCAGTGCTCAAAATCAAGTGATGACAAACAAGAGGCTGGATTCCTTAGAAGCATCTTTTAAGAAAGTTGAGACACAAGTTGGACAACTTGCACAACAGATGTAGATTCAACAAAAGGGGAAGTTCCCAAGTCAACCTGAGCAGGCACAATTAGTGACTGTTCTTAGAAGTGGTAAGGTAATTGATAATAATGTTGAAGATAATTCTGTGAGTGCAGGTGACCACAAGAACAAGAAGGAAGGAGAACCAAAGAACAAAGGTGCTGGAGATAGATCAGTGGAGAAGTCCCCTACAACAGATTTACATAAAGCAAGCAATCCATACCGGCCACCTATACCATTCCCCAGCAGGTTGAAGGATGAAATAAAAGATAAGCAATTTTCTAATATCTTCAACATGCTGTCTAAGGTAAGTATTAACTTACCCTTACTTGAGGCAATAAAGAACATACCAGCTTATGCCAAGTTCTTCAAAGAGCTGATCACCAAGAAAAAGAGGTATGAGACGAATGAAAAGGTGATAGTTTCGGAGGTAGCTAGTGCTGTTCTGCAGCATAAACTACCTCCCAAACTAAAGGATCCTGGAAGCTTTTTAATTCAAATTTCTGTGGGGAATGGAAAGGGGACTGAAGGCATGTGTGATCTAGAAGCCAGTGTGAATTTAATGCCTTATTCTGTGTACCGTAAGTTAGAATTAGGGGAACTTAAGCCAACAAAAATGGTGTTGCAATTAGCTGATAGATCTCTTAGATTCCCGAAAGGGGTTATAGAAGATGTGTTAGTTAAAGTTGGTGGTTTGATAGTACCTGTGGATTTCATTGTTCTTGACATGGAAGTAAGTAATTCTTCACCATCAGCACACACTATATTGCTGGGTAGGCCTTTCATGGCTACTACCAACACTTTAATAGATGTTAAAAATGGTAAGTTGTCAATGACTGTCTTAGGGCAAACTGTTGAATTTTCTATTTTTAACACTTCTCCTATTCCTACAACTGCTTTATATGAGGAATGTTCTTTAATTAATAGTGTTGAAGCAGTTGTTTCAGATGTTGTGTTGCAGACAGACTCCCCAGATAAATTGGAGCTAACACTGACTTTATAAGAGGGAGCTAAACCAGTGGAGAAGACCCAAAGATGCCTTAACCCAAAGGCATATGAGAGCTCGAGGAATTATAAGGATCACACTAAAGCACTTCATGACAGATTTTGTAACACCCCTATATCCTGTATACGTACTAAGCATGCTTAAACGATCGTAATATACATATACTGAATATAGAAAATGCCACGGTTTAAAAAGACACAACACATATCTTTGTAAACAAGTGAAACCAATCTCAAACAAATAAAAGAAATCCAAAAGACACTATATATAAAATGTTTAATAATTCACAGCGGAAGGTATTACAAATATGATATAAATTAAAGTTTACAAAACATAGAATATATACATGATTGGCAGTTCTTCTCTGATCTTTAAGTCCCAAAATGAACTCTTCAATGTCTACTCTCACTCGGTCTTGAAGAACTCTCAGGTTCAACTCTGTCACCTGCGAGATCAAACACTATCGCGCTAAGCCAACGACTTAGTAGTACAAAGTATGCTAGCATTATGCTATAGTGCAATGTAATGTCACACATTTTAATAACAAATCAACATCATAGATGGAAGGCTAACAACATACCTTTATATTTCATAACCCACACACATAGAAGCACATCACATTACCACATCATACTACATTCAATGTCATAACAATATTCATATTACATCTTCATAGTGCCATTGATTTTACCATTCAAGAATCACATTATATACAAAGACAAGCATGGGCCCAAAACACTCTAATATGCCATTCAATTTTCAGAGTAGATGTTTTGGTTTAATCATCACATTTATCATTATCATAAACCCAACTAGGCTTCAAGGATTAGGTTCAACCAAGCTTCAAGGGGAACAAAGCATGCTAAGTATCAACCCAACTTGGCTTCAAGAACCAACCCAACCTAGCTTCAAGGGTTGTAACATCTCAATTAGGCTTCAAGGACTAGACCCAACCAAGCTTCAAGGGGAGTAAAACATGTTAAACTTCTACCCAACTTGGCTTCAAGGATCAAGCCCAACCTAACTTCAAGAGAGTGTTACTATCATTAGGCATGCCACAAACAACAAACTCTGAAAATTGAATAACACATTAGCCACACAATTCATTTATTATTTCATTCTCAATTCTCATCATCAATTAGGCAAACATGCCTTATATCTTTCAATTGAATCATCATAGCCAAACACAATGGCTTCACATCACATTTGAGTTATCATAGCCAGTCACAATGGCCTCATATCATAGCATATCTCAATACCCATCTTAGCAATTCCTCTTTCAAATGTATAATCATTTGTATCATCATATCATTTATATAATACATGTATATATCATCATTGATATAAGCATAACAAAGTACATTCTTCACAAGAATCAACAATGCAATAATGCAGAATGTGTACTTACCTCAAAAGCAATTTACACAATTCAAAACACTCCCTTTCCCAAGGTTCTTATGCTTCTTAAATCAATGACAAATCACCTTCTTCAAGACCTAATCCAACAAATATAACACACACTTACTTAAGGATACACAAGAAGTAATCAAGTTAAGAGTTAACTAGGGAAATCTCTACACATAACACGCTCAACCACACGGGCGTGTTCCTGACCGTGCCCTAACTCCACAACACAAAAGCTATTACACGTTCATGACCACGGGCGTGTCACTGGGCGTGTAATACATACTGCCTCACACAAATACATCAACACGTCCAACAACCTGAACGTGCTCCTGGCCGTGTAAATTCTCCATTCTCACAGTAGCTATGACACGCTCAATAACACGAGCGTGTTACTGGCCGTGTCAAACCTACTGCCACACAGAACAATTGACACGCCTAAGGACCTTGGACGTGCTCATGGGCGTGTCCGGCCACAAATCAAGACTCCGGCCAAAACAACCAAACACTCAACAAAACACTTCTATCCATCAACATCCACTTCAAACAAACTTCACTACACATACCCAAAAACCATCTCAAACTTGTAACAACACCACAACAAACCAAAACACACACATCAAACACAAATCACAAACATCATCAAAACTTTGAACATAACCACAACTCAATCTATACCAACCAACTTTCTCTTCTCTTCATTCCAGCCCCCACAAATCAAAATCAATAACACCAAACACTCCTCAATATCACAATCAAACCAACACACTCCTAACATTAACTATCAACAATCAAACTTACTCACAACTTCAAAAACAACAAAGGAAATTAAGAGAAAACTTACCAAAATTGATGAAATTCCACAATTTCCAACTTGATCACTTCAAATCTCCTTAGACTTTGATCTTAAAACCATCAATCTCTCTCTTGTTCTCTTGTCTCTTGGATGTCCGGCCAACAAAGAAGACAAAGAAGAAAATGAAGAGTAAGAAGCAAAGTCAACTTTTAATCTCCACACAAAATTCCTTTAAACCTCCTCCAAGTATTTAAAGTATTTAAAATAATCCCATTTCTTCTCTTCCACTCAATATTAAATTTCCATTTCCTTTAATTAATTAATTACTTAAAAACACATAAATATCTTCTTCCACTAACTCTCTTTGACCATCATATTTGACTTATGTATATGTTATATATATTTCCATATATACACATATACACTTCTATCTTACATTCTTTTCTCTTTCAATTAAACTTACACACATAATCCAATTAAAACAATAATTTTATCTAAACTTCTAGGGCACATATGGGGATATTACAATTCTCCCCCTCTAAAAAGAAATTTCGTCCTCGAAATTACCTGATATCAAATCTGAAACAGTTGAGGATATTGGTTTAGCATCGCTTGCTCATTTTCCCAAGTTGATTCTTCTCTACCATGATTCTTCCAAAGAATCTTCACAATTGGCACTTTCTTATGTCTCAACTCTTTCATTCCATAAGCCAAAATAGCAACTGGTTCTTCTTCAAAAGTCAGATCGGGACTCACTTCAATAGATTCAACTGATAACACATGAGATGGATCTGATCTGTACCTCCTCAACATAGAAACATGGAATACATTATGGATCCTCTCCAACTCAGGTGGCAAAGCAAGCCTATAAGCAACTGGCCCAACTCTTTCCAATACTTCATAAGGTCCAATGAAACGAGGACTCAATTTTCCTTTCCGACCAAACCTCAAGATCTTTTTCCAAGGAGACACCTTCAAAAATACTTTATCTCCCATATTATATTCAATGTCTCTCCTCTTCAAATCTGAATAAGATTTCTGTCGGTCCGAAGCTGTTTTCAACCTATCTCGAATCATTTTCACTTTCTCTTCAGTTTCTTTAACCAAATCAGGACCAATTAACTTACATTCACCAAGTTCATTCCAACATAGAGGTGTTCTGCACCGTCTACCATACAATGCTTCAAAAGGGGCCATACCAATGCTGGATTGATGACTATTATTGTAAGCAAATTCAACAAGTGGTAAGAATCTATCCCAACCTCCAGAGAAATCAATGACATAACTTCTCAACATGTCCTTGATAATTTGTATCACTCTCTCTGACTGTCCATCTGTCTGCGGATGGAAAGCAGTACTGAAGTGTAATCGAGAACCCAAAGCACCATGTAAACTCTTCCAAAACCTTGAAGTAAATCGGGGATCTCGATCAGACACTATAGAAGTTGGAACACCATGCAGCTTCACAATCTCATGGATATACAGCTCAGCTAACCTTTCTAAAGAGTAATCCATCCGAACCGGAAGAAAATGAGCTGTCTTCGTCAACCTGTCAACAATCACCCAAATAGCATCATGCTTTCTTTGTGTCAATGGCAGACCAGATACGAAATCCATGGTTACTCTATCCCATCTCCATTCAGGCACTGCTAAAGGTTGAAGTAACCCTGTTGGAACTTGATGCTCAGCTTTTACCCTCTGACATGTAAGACATTTAGACACAAAATCTGCAATGTCTCTCTTCATACCGGACCACCAATAATGCTGTCTCAAATCATGATACATCTTTGTATTACCCGGATGCATAGCAAATACTGACTGATGTGCTTCTTCTAAAATGATCCTTCTCAAATTAGTATCATCAGGTACACACATTCTGCTCTTAAACCAAAGACTCCCATCGCCTCTCACAATAAAATCTCGACTCTTTCCATTCTGGCAATCTGAAACAATCTTTTGAATCTTTGCATCAGCCAATTGAGCCTCTTTAATCTGATCCAACAATACTGGTTTCAATTTCAGCTGTGCCAACAATGCATCATCATCACAAGGTATAAAACTAGCATGCATTGCTCTCAACTCAACAAGCAACGAGAGCGAATAAACAGTCAACCCTACTAAAGACTTCCGACTCAAAGCATCAGCAACAACATTTGCTTTACCCGGATGATAATCAATCAAACAGTCGTAGTCTTTAATCAACTCCAACCATCTCCTCTGTCGAAGATTAAGCTCTTTTTGGACATCCAAATATTTTAAACTTTTATGATCAGTATAGATAAAACACTTCTCCCCATATAGATAATGTCGCCAAATCTTCAATGCAAACACAATGGCTGCTAATTCCAAATCATGGGTCGGATAATTGAGCTCATGAGGTTTCAACTGTCGAGAAGCATAAGCTATAACTTTACCTTCTTGCATCAGAACACAACCCAAATCCCTATGTGAAGCATCACTGTAAATCACATATGGTTTATCTTCCACAGGTAAGGTAAGAATAGGCGTTTGAGTCAACATTTCTCTCAACTGATCAAAGCTAGCCTGACACTGATCTGTCCACACAAATCTAACTCCCTTTCGAAGCAATCTGGTAAGTGGAGTAGCTATCAAAGAAAATCCTTTCACAAACCGTCGGTAATAGCCTGCCAAACCCAGAAAACTTCTAACTTCAGTCACAGATTTTGGTGGACTCCAATTCAAAATAGCTTCAACTTTACTCGGATCAACTCTAATACCCTCTGCTGAAACTCTATGACCGAGAAAAGTAACTTGGTCAAGCCAAAACTCACACTTTGACAGTTTAGCAAACAATTGCTTCTCTCTCAAAATCTGCAGCACAATCCGCAGATGCTTATCATGCTCCTCCTCATTACGCGAATACACCAATATATCATCAATAAAGACCACTACAAACTGATCAAGATAGGGCCTAAACACCCTATTCATCAAATCCATAAAAACAGCAGGTGCATTCGTCAAACCAAAAGGCATAACTAGAAACTCATAATGCCCATACCTGGTCCGAAAGGCGGTCTTAGGAACATCTTCAGCTCTGACCCTCAACTGATGGTACCCTGATCTCAAATCAATCTTAGAAAACACTGCTGCACCCTTCAATTGATCAAAGAGATCATCAATTCTAGGCAAAGGATATTTATTTTTAATAGTCACCTTGTTCAATTGCCTATAATCGATACACAATCTCATAGTACCATCTTTCTTCTTCACAAACAAAACAGGAGCTCCCCACGGTGAAACACTAGGGCGAACAAACCCTTTATCCAGCAACTCCTGCAACTGCACCTTCAATTCTCTCAGTTCAGCAGTGCCATTCTGTAAGGAGTAATAGAGATAGGAGTGGTACCAGGCAATAATTCAATACCGAACTCCACCTCTCTCTCAGGAGGCAACCCTGGCAATTCCTCTGGAAACACATCTGAAAACTCTGCAACTGTGGGTATATCATCAAGTTGAGAACCTTTTACTCTAGTATCCACAACATAAGCAAGGTAAGCATCACACCCTTTTCTAATCAATCTCCTAGCTACTATAGTTGAAACAAACAAGGATGCTAGCTGTCCCTGCTCACTAGATACTAACACCTCTCTACCATCGCTGGTTCTCAAGGTAACGACTTTCTTTTGGCAGGCAACCACAGCTCTATGTCTAGATAACCAGTCCATGCCTAGGATCACATCATATTCCTTAAAAGGAATCTCAATCAAATCTCCAAGAAACTCCTCACATTGCACCATCACTGCACTATCTCGGTGCACTTTGCTAACAATCACACTATGCCCTAAAGGATTTGTCACCAATACATCAAATCCTAGGGATTCAGCATGCAAAGCAGACACAGGCAAAACAGATGCACTAATATATGAATGCGTGGATCCGGGATCAATCAAAGCAAGTACTGAAATACCAAATAAAGAAAAAGTACCAGCTATGACTGCCGAAGCATCTGGTTGCTTCTGCATCACATAAATCCTCTGAGAAGATCCAGCCTCCTCTGGTCTACTCTCCCTGGATGTAGAACCTCCTCTAGAACTGAACCTAGATCTGCCTCCTCTGCTGAAACCTCTGCCTCCTCGACCTCCCCTCATACTAGGTCGGGAAGCTGCAGTATCCACTGACATCCGCTCCTGTCTCTCAGGACAATCTCTCACAAAATGATCGGGAGATCCACATCTGAAACATACCCCTGCTACACCAGTCTTCCAACAAGTACCACCATGTGGCCTACCACAATGAATGCATATGGGTAGAGTGGATCTCTGAGTCATTGGAATTGGAGCACTCGCCACTGAAACTGTAGGTCTAGATCTCTGCCTCTGAAATTGTACTGACCTACTAGCTGGCCTCTGACTTCTACTAACTCTAGGAACAAAACTTCCTTTACCTCTTTTCACAGATGAAGACCCTGCCTCAAACTGGGGCCTTCTAACCCTGATCTCTTCCTCTGAAGCAGCTGCAATAACCTGAGCTCTTTCCACACTCCGAGCTGCTGCCACAAGCTGAGAAAAATCATGATATCTAGATCCAGCCACAAGACACAAGGTAGAGGGCCTCAATCCCTCCTCAAATCTCCTGCATCTATCTATCTCATCAGATATAATACCCCCAGCATACTGGCTCAACCGGATAAACTCTAACTCATATTCCGTCACAGTCTGGTGATCTTGCTTCAAGCTTAGAAACTCCATTTTCTTCACATCTTTGTACTCCCTAGGAGTATACTTCAATTCAAACTCTCTTAGAAAATCAGCATAGGACAATGTTGGTGGATCATCCATAGCATGAGGCACTGTCTTCCACCAGTTATATGCATCCTTCTGCAACAAGGATCTTGCATAATCAAATTTTTCTTCTGGAGTGGCTTGTAACTGAACAAATATTCTCTGTACTTTATCTAGCCACTGCTAAGCTACTGCTGGATCAATAGTACCCAAGAAATCTTCTGCTCCATACTTCCTTAATTTGTCATAATGCCTTACTGATAACAAAGGTTGTGCGGGTGGTGGCGGTGGTGGTTGCACTGGCGCTTGCCTCAAAGCCTCAACCACATGCCTAAGCCAAACTGGTAGAACCTCCTCACCAGCTGGTCTCCCCGATACAGAAGCAGGTACCTCTTCAACACTATCCACTCTAGCTCCCTCTCTAATCTCATCAGGAGCTATACTCTCAGCACTACCCTCAACTGACTGACGTGAGTGAGAATCCATCACAACCTATATCTGCAAACACAGCAGAATACCTCTCATTAAAGATCAGAGACTACCAATGCCAAACATGTATATTATTCAAAAATCCACGTTTTAAAATCAAAACACTCTTTTTCTTACACTTTACCTAGGTTGAGAATCTCAAACCTAGGCTCTGATACCAAAACAATTGTAACACCCCTATATCCTGTATACGTACTAAGCATGCTTAAACGATCGTAATATACGTATACTGAATATAGAAAATGCCACGGTTTAAAAAGACACAACACATATCTTTGTAAACAAGTGAAACCAATCTCAAACAAATAAAAGAAATCCAAAAGACACTATATATAAAATGTTTAATAATTCACAGCGGAAGGTATTACAAATATGATATAAATCAAAGTTTACAAAACATAGAATATATACATGATTGGCAGTTCTTCTCTGATCTTTAAGTCCCAAAATGAACTCTTCAATGTCTACTCTCACTCGGTCTTGAAGAACTCTCAGGTTCAACTCTGTCACCTGCGCGATCAAACACTATCTCGCTAAGCCAACGGCTTAGTAGTACAAAGTATGCTAGCATTATGCTATAGTGCAATGTAATGTCACACATTTTAATAACAAATCAACATCATAGATGGAAGGCTAACAACATACCTTTATATTTCATAACCCACACACATAGCAGCACATCACATTACCACATCATACTACATTCAATGTCATAACAATATTCATATTACATCTTCATAGTGCCATTGATTTTACCATTCAAGAATCACATTATATACAAAGACAAGCATGGGCCCAAAACACTCTAATATGCCATTCAATTTTCAGAGTAGATGTTTTGGTTTAATCATCACATTTATCATTATCATAAACCCAACTAGGCTTCAAGGATTAGGTTCAACCAAGCTTCAAGGGGAATAAAGCATGCTAAGTATCAACCCAACTTGGCTTCAAGAACCAACCCAACCTAGCTTCAAGGGTTGTAACATCTCAATTAGGCTTCAAGGACTAGACCCAACCAAGCTTCAAGGGGACTAAAACATGTTAAACTTCTACCCAACTTGGCTTCAAGGATCAAGCCCAACCTAACTTCAAGAGAGTGTTACTATCATTAGGCATGCCACCAACAACAAACTCTGAAAATTGAATAACACATTAGCCACACAATTCATTTATTATTTCATTCTCAATCCTCATCATCAATTAGGCAAACATGCCTTATATCTTTCAATTGAATCATCATAGCCAAACACAATGGCTTCACATCACATTTGAGTTATCATAGCCAGTCACAATGGCCTCATATCATAGCATATCTCAATACCCATCTTAGCAATTCCTCTTTCAAATGTATAATCATTTGTATCATCATATCATTTATATAATACATGTATATATCATCATTGATATAAGCATAACAAAGTACATTCTTCACAAGAATCAACAATGCAATAATGCAGAATGTGTACTTACCTCAAAAGAAATTTACACAATTCAAAACACTCCCTTTCCCAAGGTTCTTATGCTTCTTAAATCAATGACAAATCACCTTCTTCAAGACCTAATCCAACAAATATAACACACACTTACTTAAGGATACACAAGAAGTAATCAAGTTAAGAGTTAACTAGGGCAATCTCTACACATAACACGCTCAACCACACGGGCGTGTTCCTGACCGTGCCCTAACTCCACAACACAGAAGCTATTACAAGTTCATGACCACGGGCATGTCACTGGGCGTGTAATACATACTGCCTCACACAAATACATCAACACGTCCAACAACCTGAACGTGCTCCTGGCCGTGTAAATTCTCCATTCTCACAGTAGCTATGACACGCTCAATAACACGGGCGTGTTACTGGCCGTGTCAAACCTACTGCCACACAGAACAATTGACACGCCTAAGGACCTTGGACGTGCTCATGGGCGTGTCCGGCCACAAATCAAGACTCCGGCCAAAACAACCAAACACTCAACAAAACACTTCTATCCATCAACATCCACTTCAAACAAACTTCACTACACAAACCCAAAAACCATCTCAAACTTGCAACAACACCACAACAAACCAAAACACACACATCAAACACAAATCACAAACATCATCAAAACTTTGAACATAACCACAACTCAATCTATACCAACCAACTTTCTCTTCTCTTCATTCCAGCCCCACAAATCAAAATCAATAACACCAAACACTCCTCAATATCACAATCAAACCAACACACTCCTAACATTAACTATCAACAATCAAACTTACTCACAACTTCAAAAACAACAAAGGAAATTAAGAGAAAACTTACCAAAATTGATGAAATTCCACAATTTCCAACTTGATCACTTCAAATCTCCTTAGACTTTGATCTTAAAACCATCAATCTCTCTCTTGTTCTCTTGTCTCTTGGATGTCCGGCCAACAAAGAAGACAAAGAAGAAAATGAAGAGTAAGAAGCAAAGTCAACTTTTAATCTCCACACAAAATTCCTTTAAACCTCCTCCAAGTATTTAAAGTATTTAAAATAATCCCATTTCTTCTCTTCCACTCAATATTAAATTTCCATTTCCTTTAATTAATTAATTACTTAAAAACACATAAATATCTTCTTCCACTAACTCTCTTTGACCATCATATTTGACTTATGTATATGTTATATATATTTCCATATATACACATATACACTTCTATCTTACATTCTTTTCTCTTTCAATTAAACTTACACACATAATCCAATTAAAACAATATTTATATCTAAACTTCTAGGGCACATATGGGGATATTACAGATTTATTGGGCATCAGACGTTGAGTCCAGGTATGAAAGTTTTACTTTTTAATTCTCGCCTCCGCTGCTTCTAGGTAAATTCAAATCTCGATGGAGTGGTCCTTTCGAGGTAACTAAGGTATGTCCTTCTGGTGCCAATGAATTGCTTAACTCTAGAACCAATAAGATTTTTAGAGCAAATAGACATAGAGTTAAACTATACAATGAAGGATTTCAGGAATTGAGGATCATTGACAGCACTTTGATCTATGATCCCTAAGCCTTGCATGATGTCCAGCTTTATGACATTAAAGAAGCGCTTAATGGGAGGCAACCCATCAGTTTGCATTTCTTTTTCTTAGTTATAATTTTATATTTAGCAATTTTGATTTTATGTTTAGTTTAAATAAATAGAAACCCTAAAGCTCTCTTGCATCTTGTTTTTGAGCATTTGTGTTTGTGATAAAAAGGTTGAGTTTTGCCTCACCAGGGGACGATGAAAGACAGATTGTACTTAATTCTTTCTCTTTATTATTCTTGTTTTCCATTGAGGACAATGTAAATTCTAAAGTGTGGGGTAATCTTTTAGCTTTTCTTTAATTTTTGTTTTGGTTGCCTTGGTGTGTTTTATTGTGTTGTGCATGGTATAATTGTTGAAAATTTATTGATCTTTTCTGTGATTCTAGCATTATAGTTGAGACTTTAGTATCAGCATAGGAATGAGCATTTCAATTCATTCAGGATCAATTTTCACATTCTGCGGTTCATGACATATAAATCTTTGAGAACCCACCTTTGTGAGTTTTGAGCCTTATAGATTAAATGATTGATTTTCTTTTCTTAAGTGTGCACCTTCATGATTTTGCATCTCTAGAGTTTGCTTTTGCATACTAATTGAACTCACATTATGATTTAATCTCAAGTTTTAAAATGATGAAGGCAAATTAGGTTAGCCCCTTTAGTTTAAAAAGACTTCCCTTAATATTGATTTCCTTAGTGAGCCAAGTTGAGCCATTGACCGTTTCTTGTTTGATCAACACAATTCTCAACTTAACATGTTCTTATTATCATCATACCTATGCATTAAGGAATGGAGTTTTATGATTTGACAATAGGGTAGTTTATTTCAAAGTGTGGGGTAAGTAAAAATAAAAAAAAATGGTATTACTATTTGGGGTTGAAATGCATACTTTGCACATTGTGTTGGATTAAGAGTTGATTATTCTTTTCCTCTACATTTTAAGCTAGATGTTCTATGCAAGTTTATATTTTGTATATATAAAAAAATGATGATAAAATAAAAAAAATAAAAAAAGAGATATATATATATACAAAATTCATATATTTTCTAGCATTAGAGGAATGTTGACTCATGTACTTTTCTTTTAGTGTGCAAGTATGTAAGATTATTAAGGATTGGTGAGTATGCCATTTGAGGGAGTTGTGAGTTTCTTAGCAATAGTATTGTCTAATTTAGATACTCTATTTCTTGATGCTCCAGCTTAAATGCCTTTTCTCACACCTGCACCTTAGCCCCATTACATCCAAATAAAAGACCTTCGGATTATTTCTTGAGAAAATCAGTGAGGGAGATTGGATAATTAAGCAAGTTTATGGCAGTATGCACTCATGAGTGGTTTGAGTGATTAACCTTTGAAATCGAGTGAAACACTTAGATGAGAGATAAGATTTGTATGTTTGGATTAATGAATGAGTTAAGAAAATCCTTGATTGAAGGAAATTGCAATTATTTATGTCTGACTCTTAAAGTATTTCATCTATATGCTGGAATTATAGTTAAGGTTGTTTGAGTTTTTAATTTATGCCATGTGAATTTGCTTGAGGACAAGCAAAGTTTTAAGTGTGGGGTAGTTGTTTTATTAGTTTTTGTTATAGATTTGTGTCTTGTTTATTATGATAATTATTGTTTTATTTAGGTATTTTGTTAGTTTTAATCGGTTTGTTTAGTGTTTTCATTAAATGTGGTATTTTAGTTTATTTCAGTGTTTTTGTCGTTTTTGTCCTAGTTTTTAGTGTGTGTTTATGTTTTGTTGGTTATTGTTTATTTAATTCTTGTTTAAAGTTTGTTCAAGTTTTGTTTCAGGTTAAAAAAGCCAAGGAACCAAGACTGAAGGAAAAATGGACAGTAGCTGACACAGGCAGAGGACACGGCCAAGTCAGTGGCCGTGTCCCTCCAAAGATGCTCCAACACGGCCAAGTCACACCAACTTGGCCGTGTCTCACTTGGTTCCAAAGGAAAAGAATACTAAAATTTCAAGTGGAAGACACAGGCAAGGGACACGGCCAAGTCACTGGCCGTGTCCCTCCAAAAAGGACCAACACGGCCAAGTCACACCAACTTGGCCGTGTCACTCATTCAAAGAAGAAAAAGAAGAAAAAGCAAGCAGTAGGTGACACATGCAAGGGACACGGCCAAGTCACTGGCCGTGTCCCTCCAATGCACTCCAACACGGCCAAGTCACTTCTGACTTGGCCGTGTCCCTCATGAACCAAGCACGCAGCGGATTTTAAAGCGGAGAATTCGTATAAAAGAGAAAGAGAAGCTAGGGTGGACTGTTGATGATTTTGAGAGAGATTTGAGCCGTCCAAGAGTGAAGTTAGGGTTTTAACTTTGATTTCTTTGATTTTGATTATACTTTTGATTACTTTAGCTTAGATTAGATTGTTCTAGCCATCGAGACATCCTTCTTGCAAGATTTGATCAAGAGATTCTTCAGAAACTTCAAGGAGCTTGTAACTTGGTTTTGTTCTCGAACTTATTCTCTTTATTTTCATTGAAATTGTATTAATGGTTATTATCATGTCTATTTTGATTTCTTTGAACATTAATGAGATGAATATGTTTGATTGCATCATGAACTAATTTGATCTAGTCTAGGGTTTTTATGGATCTGCTATGATTGTATGAATTGGTTATTCTCTTAGCTAATAATTTCTTTAGCATTGATTGAATGAAATATTTTAATATATAATTGATTGGCCACCAATTATGTGTTTTAGGTATTAGATGATGGATTGACAGATGAAGTCTAATGCTGGATCAATTCAATTAGGGACTTAGGTGAATTAGAGATATAACCTATTAAAAAGATTGTTTCAATTATAACAAGATTAGTTGTAAGAGGTTTGAATGCGAGAGCTTATTTCCTTGACTCAATTAATTAAGTTGTTTGAGATTTAATCTTTGAAATTGAATTAGTTAAGAGAAATAACCATTCATACATACAAGTAGTAGAGAAGTGCAAACCCTAGACCTTTTTATCAAGTGAATCAAAACATCAGTTCTAGTTTACTTTTATTCGTTTTAAACTTTAATCAAACTTCTTCATTATTTAGCAATTTAAATTTCTTTATTACTTTTTATTTATAATCTGATAATCAATTAGCCACTTTAGCTTCCTTGTGAGACGACCTTGGGGCGATCACCTTTGCTACAGCTACCTCGTATACTTGCGAGTGACGCTTTGTGGTAGAGTTAATTTGAGCGCAACAGTAGGACCCATGGGGGTGCTTGTTGGAAGATGGGTGGATCAGGAGTATGCTTTAGATGTGGGTCACCAACTCATTTTATTAAAGATTGCCCTGAGATGCAGGAGGATAGACAGACTGATACTGCAGCTTCTCGACCTAGTTTTAGCAGAGGTGGTCGAGGGGGCAGAGGTTTTAGTAGAGGTGGTCGACCTGGATTTAGTCAGAGAGGAGGCTCTACATCCAGGGCTGGATCTTCTCAGAGAGTGTATGTGATGCAGAGGCAGCCGGATGCTTCAACAGTTATTGCGCGTACATTTTCTTTATTTGGCATTTCAGTTCTTGCTTTGATTGATCCAGGATCTACTCATTCATATATAAGTGCATCTATCTTGCTTGTGTCTGAATTGCATTCAGAATCCTTAGGATTTGATGTCTTGGTGACAAATCCTTTAGGACATAGTGTTGTGGTGAGTAAGGTGCATCGTGATAGTTCAGTGGTGGTACAAGGTGAGGAATTTTTGGGTGATTTGATTGAAATGCCTTTTAAGGAGTATGATTTGATCTTAGGCATGGATTGGTTGTCTAAGCATGGAGCTGTGGTAGTTTGTCAAAAGAAGTGTGTTACCTTGAGAACCGGTGATGGTAGAAGTGTGATGGTATCTAGTGAGCAGAGACAACTTGTATCCTTATTTGTTTCAGCTGTTGCAGCTAGGAAGTAGATTAGAAAAGGGTGTGATGCTTATCTTGTTCATGTTTTGGATACCAGAGTAGTGGGTTCGCAACTTGATAGTATACCCACAGTTGCAGAATTTCCAGATGTGTTTCCTGAGGAGTTGCCAGGGTTACCCCCTGAGAGAGAGGTTGAGTTTGGTATCGATTTGTTGCCTGGTACCACTCCCATCTCTATTACTCCTTATCGAATGGCACCTGCTGAGTTGAGAGAGTTGAAGGTGCAGTTGCAGGAGTTGTTGGATAAAGGTTTTATTCACCCTAGTGTTTCTCCGTGGGGAGCTCCTGTATTATTTGTAAAGAAAAAGGATGGTACTTTGAGGTTGTGCATCGATTATAGGCAATTGAATAAGGTGACTATTAAGAATAAGTATTCTTTGCCTCGGATTGATGATCTCTTTGATCAATTAAAGGGAGCAGCAATGTTTTCTAAGATTGATTTGAGATTAGGGTACCATCAGTTGAGAGTCAGAGCTGAAGATGTTCCTAAGATAGCTTTCCGTACAAAGTATGGGCATTATGAGTTTTTGGTGATGCCTTTTGGGTTGACGAATGCACCTGCAGCATTTATGGATTTGATGAATAGGGTGTTTAGACCCTATCTGGATCAGTTTGTGGTGGTCTTTATTGATGATATTTTAGTGTATTCACGTAATAAAGAGGAGCATGACAAGCATTTGCGAATTGTGTTGCAGACCTTGAGAGAGAAGCAATTATATGTTAAGCTGTCGAAGTGTGAGTTTTGGCTTGATCAATTGACTTTTCTGGGTCATATAGTTTCAGCAGATGGTATAAGAGTTGATCTGAGTAAAGTTGATACTATTTTGAATTGGAGTCCACCGAAGTCTATGACCGAAGTTAGAAGTTTTCTGGGTTTGGCAGGCTATTATCGACGCTTTGTGAAAGGTTTTTCTTTGATAGCTACTCCACTCACCAGATTACTTCGAAAAGGAGTTAGATTTGTGTGGACAGATCAGTGTCAAGCTAGTTTTGAGCAATTGAAGGAGATGTTGACTCAAGCTCCTGTTCTTACTTTGCCTATGGAAGATAAACCATATGTGACTTACAGTGATGCTTCACATAATGGTTTAGGTTGTGTTTTGATGTAAGAGGGTAAAGTCATAGCTTATGCTTCTCGACTGTAACACCCCTTCCCGGCCTACTTGTGTAAGTCGAGTAGAGGCGACACACTATCCTAATGTTGCTACCAATTTTACTTAGGCAAATTTTAGTTTCGATTTTACAGAAATTTTGCCAGAGTTTCGCCTAGAAATTTGGGTCCCAAGTGTCGACAAAACTTGTTTTCTGGTCTTTGAAAATATTTTTACACAAATCAATGCGAATACAACAAATTCAATACACTCCCAATGATTCCACCTTATACCCTCAACTACATCCTGCAAGAAAAAAATTCACACTTCTAATCCAAAATAAAGTAGAGATTTATTATTATTACATACTAATAACATACAGTATCATATACTGATTCTCAATCTTATATATATACATATACATGCCACAACTAGCTAACTCATAAAGGAAACTAAAAGATCTACCCTGAGATATGCTATGGGTCTGGTCGTCGCTTTCCAAGAATTTGCTACTGCTCCGAACCTACGAGTCAAGGAAAACTTAACTCGCTGAGTGTTGTCGCTCAGTGAGTACTTTACCAATAAAAATAAAAGTAACATATGAAAGTATTTGAAATAAAAGGGAATAATTAAATCATAATTTAACCAACCTTGAAACAATAGAAATTATTGTACATTCAGTGTGATATGCTTTTAACAAATGTAGAAACCATAAATCAACTCATTTTGCATTACGTAGTTTAACGAAAAATATGGCTTTGGCTCAGGCTCTACTAGTATATAGGGAACCATAGCGATAAGGCAGTGGCCCTCATCACTGTAACATAGGTGGCCTTCACCACCGATATCAGATCACAGGAATGGCCCTCACCATCCTGGTTATAACCAATGGGCCTCCCCATTGGCTTCAGTGGCCTCACCACTGAATAAAATATCATATCACAATAATGAGCAGTACTGCATGCGTTAGTATAGTGCACCATATCCTTATCTACCACTCCCACTATCCAGTAGAGCATAAAGATTAAAATGATTCACTTTAAGTCTCAAATTTCATTTTAGAATGATTCGAGAAATCATTTTAATTCCCATCGCACTTTGCCATTTATGCCGCGCACCACATACTTTAGTCAAACCATTACCCTTTTTCACATATTGAATATCCACAATAAACATATTAAACATTTCAAAGCATTCCTCAAAAGATTACAAATTGACCAAATGAATAGTGTCGCGGCACAAAAAATCGGCAACGCAAAATGGCATGACCAAATGAATAGTAAAATCTGGGTTTTCGTCAAAATTTCAGTCCACTTTAGTCATGCATTTGACCAAGTAAATGATCTTATTTTTGGCTGAAATTTTACAGGAAACTTATTTCATATGTTGACTAATTTCATGTAAAATTTCGTTGAAAAATTCATTCGTTTACTGCCTCAAACAATTTCCACAAAAAGATCCAGAAAGCTGTCATTTTGGGACCATTTCGGCCCAAACATATGAAATACATAGGATAGCTTATTTTTCTTTTGCAAATCAATATGAAGGCTTATTTAATGGTAAAGTGAAGATTCAAACACTTCCCTTTGATAACTTTTGCATGTTTAACTCAAATCAAACTAATTAAAGTTCATCAACATCAAAAATTCCATAAACCAAAGTTTGTAAGAAAAATAAAATTTCTTTTAAGGTAAAGCACCAAACCTTATTCTTTTACTTCCCTTTTTGCTTTTCCTCCTTCTCCTTCCTTAATCTTTGTTTTTCCTTCAAGAAATTCAAGAACACACCCTTAAACATAAACCTTAACAATTTAGAATAATAAGCTATCCTCCATTTCTTTTCAAACTAAACCCTAATCTAACCTTATTAAACCTTAGAAACCTTGATTCTTTCATTTAATTGATTAATATCATAACTACTTAAAATTTTCCCAAATCCACCATAAGAACCCTAATCTCCAATCTCCCAATAGTTATATAAATACCTAGAATTGATACTAGAATTGAATTCTACATACTTGAAAATCTTAAAACTTACCTTGAAAATAAAACTTGGCAAAACTTGGAAATCTTTTGATATTTTCCTATGGTGGCCGAATTTGGAAGTGGGAGAGAGAGAGAGAGTTTGTTCTTCATCTCATTATATATATATATAAGGAAAATGATGATCACTTTTGAATGAATGAGTGTTTTCAAACCAAATGTCCACACTTTTCTCTTTCTTCTTTATTATAGCTTTTAAATGTCCACTTTTCATTAGCCCAAATGTCTCCTACTTTTATTTATTTAAAAACCCAAGTCCTTAAACTTTCTTTTAATTATATTTTAGCCCCTCCACCATCTTGTGTTGAAATATCTATGGTCTAAGGTGTGAAAAGACCAAAATACCCTCTAGCGATTATTTGTTCATAACTTTTAACCCGTACAATTCCACGAGGCAAACTATGTATAGTTTTGATCCTCTCGACCTCTACTTTCTATTTTTTTAAGATCTATTTTAAGTTTCCTAGTCATTTTGAAAAATTACCAATAAGCCCTCGACTTTTTACAAAATTCCCTTTAGGTCCTTTCTTTGCTCGGGTGTTGCCCGGGCCCCGTTTCTACTGACGATCATTTCATATTTACCCTCTTGACGTCCTCTACTCACTCTTGTGTTTATTTCCTACTTCGGATTCATGTATAATGACCAAAATGTCCCTAGTCAAAATCTCCTATATCTTCCAAACCGTGCGTTTTCTGGAAAAACCGTTACGCGTCGTTGTGACCCGATTTTTCTCTATTTTTCATTTTTGGAATCTGTTATGTGCACTATTAAGAACATCCAGTATGACTTTTAAAAATTATATTTACCTCCCCAAAACTTTTGAAAATTACAGTCACCTCCCTAACACTTTGCATTTTTCTTCAATTAGGTCCCAGTGGTCCTATAGCCTTATCTGGGCCCGTTGTCAGGAATTATCTTCTCCTTTCCCCTTCTCTCACTGTGCACGTGACTACTATGCATAATTGCGGTAGGCAGATGTGACATCGGCAGTTGAAGCCGCATGAGCTTAATTATCCGACGCATGATTTGGAGTTACCAGCTATAGTGTTTGCTTTGAAGATTTGGCGACATTATTTGTATGGAGAGAAGTGTTTTATCTATACAGATCATAAGAGTTTGAAATATTTAGGTGTTCAGAGAGAGCTGAATCTTCGGCAAAGACAATGGTTGGAGCTGATCAAAGACTATGATTGTTTTATTGATTATCATCCTGGTAAGGCAAATGTTGTTAATGATGCCTTGAGTCGGAAGTCTTTAGCAAGTTTGACTGTTTATTCGCTCCCATTGCTTGTTGAGTTGAGAGCGTTGCATGCAAGTTTTGAGTTTTGTGATGATGGTGCGTTGTTAGCTCAATTGCATTTGAGACTGGTGTTGTTGGATCAGATTAAAGAGGCTCAATTGACTGATGAGAAAATTCAGAAAGTTGTGTCAGATTGCCAAAATGGAGAGAGTAGAGATTTCATGTGAGAAGCGATGGTAGCCTTTGGTTTAAAAATAGATTGTGTGTTCCTGATGATGCAAAATTGAGAAAGATTATTTTGGAAGAAGCACATCAATCGATTTTTGCTATACACCCTGGGAGTACTAAAATGTATCATGATTTGAAGCAACATTGTAGACCCTTAATTTTTGACCCAATCCGATCCAACATGCTTTATTTAGTCCAAAATGATTTTTGTTGTCTAATTGGTCCAAAATAATTTTAATTAAATAATTTTTACCTTACTATCTAATTTTTAGTAGTAAAAAATGAAAATAAACAAATAAAAATTAAAAATAAAAATAAAAATAAAAATCGGAGTCGGAAAAAAATCGGCAGCGAAAAGTGGTCGCGCGGGCCCGTCGGGCCAACAGTGGCTCCCCCGCAGGCCTGCGGGCATTTCGCCCTGCAGGAATTTCCTGCAGGCTGGCACGCCCACGGGCCCGTCGCCAGAATTTTTGCCAGCGCAAATTTTTCAGCTGCAATTTTTAGAATTCTAATCCAATTAGGTTTTATTTTTTTTTTATTATTATTACTTACCTTAATTAATTAGGAATAAACAACATAAAAACCACTATAAATAAGGACCAATTAAACCAAATCAAGAGAGAAAAAACTTTTCATGATAGCTTTAGGTTTTAAAACCAAATCAAGGAAGGAAAGGGAAAACTCAATTCAATTGATATTTATAGCAGCAGTAGCAGCAGTAGCACGAAAAAGGGAGAAGAAAGGAGGCAATCAAAGCTTGTCTTTGGAGCTAGTTCATCCAAGAAGAGTTATTTTTTGGAGAATCAACAAAAGAAGGTATGTTTTAATTTTTTTGATTTATGTTTTACAATAGCAAAATCCACAAAATTTAAGTTTTCAAATAAAAAATCTTAGAACTTTAATTTAGTTTTTCCAAGATTTCAACATTAAAACGTGAACTTCTTTTCTAGAAAGACTTAAAATAGTTATTTTTTCTTCTTAAAAACCTTAAAACACTCATTTAATATATTTTTCAACAAAACCAAAATAAAATTCTGTTTCTATTAAAATTTTAAATTAGGTTCTTTTTCATTCAAAAAACCTTAAAAAACATCTTTTCTACTTATAAAAACTTCAATCCATGTGTTTAAATTCATAAAATCTCATAAAATATCAAATTGCTATTTAAAACTCTAATTTAAATACTTTGGCCGAGAACCCCAAATTGAAAGCCTAAAATCCAAAAATCAACTTTTAAACCTAAAATAATGAACCCTAACCCTTTAAAACCTTAAACCCTAACTTTTTCTAAACTTTAAACCCTTTAAAACATAAAAGACATAAAAACATAAAAAACTCAAAAAAAAAAAACTACAGTAGCTCAATTTACTATTTTAAAAACATGAATTAAAAATATTTCAAAAGTTTCCAAAACTCAAGTTTTATTATTTCATCATTCAAATCTTAATTGGTTTAATCAAAGTGACTTGCTAACCTTTAAAAAACATAAAACCTAATCTATTTTAATTACCTAAAAAGTCATAGTAGCTTAAACTTTAGAATTTCCAAAGCCTTAACACATGAGATAAATAACCCTAAATAGAAATAGTAGCTATACTTGAACTTTTATTTGTTTTATTCAATTCCATATTTATTTATACCTTGATTTATTTCTTATGCTTTAATTTATTTAATTTATCATGGATAGATGTTTGTTTTATATTTTGGTTAATACTTTTAATGAATGATTTATTTATTATTGATGATTATTTACTTTTATCAATCAATTTAGACTTCCAAAAGTTGTAAGAGGTATGTTTCCACTTGGTGGGTACCTCATTAGTTAAAGATCATGTAATTTAATTTTCTTTTCTATTTTAGAACCTTTGTAAAGGGCATGTTTCTACCTTTTGGTGGATGTCCTATCTAGGCATGTGATGTAAGGACATGTTTCCATCCTTGGATGGGTGTCCATTTATTTGTTTTGTTTTGTTTGGACATTGCTTTGATTTTAATATAATGATGCTTTCTTTTTATTGTGTGTAGTATGGATAATGTTATTATACTTAAGAATTTTATAATATTAAGACCTGTAAAGGAGGCCGGTTCCAATGAACCGGGCGTTGTGGGGGTGCTGGGCCATTTCTCACCTTCCCCACACGTACCCAACTTTCCGAACCAATTAGGGGGTTGGGGATTCCTTAGGAATTGAGTCATCCACCCCTTTCTTTTTCCCGGCCCATCCGGGTGGCGACTCCATTTTCTCCGGACTTAGGTCCGTGTTCTCTAAGGCCCCGAGCCTAAATAGTGCCGAAGTCGCAAGAACCATTCCACCGGGAGTGGGGGCAAAAATCCCCGCTCACAGTGGCGACTCCACTGGGGATAAGAGAAGTTGATTCCGTTGGTCTTTATATTATTCTATTATTTCTTATAATAATATTATCCATTGCATCATCTTAGATTGCATCGTGTGCGTGAGTTAGGACGCCCATGTTACCTGTGTTATGTTATGTAAGGGATACCATACTTTCACTCAAGGTATGGAGATCGAGCATGGCATAACCACTCATAGCCCCGTACCTTTTGGTATATACTTGCTATGGGAACCTAAGCCTTTTAACCCAAAGACTAAAGCTCATGTAATTGGCCTAGTTACTTTCCTTAGGTTTTTACCCCAAATGCATGTTGTTTGACTATAGTTAGTTTATCTTAGTCTAAATCATGGCTTATTTGGTTTGTTCTTTTTCTAATATGACCCAAGTATATTTGCAAGCTCAAAACAAATTTTTCTTTAAAATTCAAAAGACCAAAGCTATTTTTCAAAACTTTTCAAAATGGTCTTTGGACATAAGACTTTTCTAAAAACAAATCAAAAATTCTTTGGCCCATGGCCCAAAAACTAAGCCCAAAATCCGTTTTTCTAAAATCTTTTACAATGGGCTTAGAAACAAAACTATTTTCACCCAACCATTTTTTACAAAGAGCTTGCAAAAATATTTAGGTCAATACCAAAAATCAATTGTGGGCCTAGTTTACACTAAGAACAAATTAACCATGGGCTTGTTTTTGGCATGAATCATTAGTTACTTTTTCAAGTGAGAAATCTATTTATAATAAACCTCTTAATTTCGTTTTAATCCAACATAGCATAAAAGCTACTTTGGTTGGTTGAATGGATTAAAACCTAATTAATGGGAATTATCATGGATTGATTTCCATTTTCGAAAATATAACTATTGGTTGAAACATCCGAGGGAATTATTCGAAAGCAAGATACCCCATGTTGGTATTTTGTTAACCATATACCTAGGGAAAGAGACTCGACATTCGTGTGTGGATGATATAAGGTTGGAAGGAACGTCCTAATTATCCTTGTTTGTGGTTTGTGCATACATTTGCATCTCATATCATTGATCCTTTCTGGCTCATAGACCTGAGGTACAGCAATTCAAGAGCATACAACGATATCACCTACAACATTGATTTTTTATTCAAGTGCTTCATTCGAAGGATGGATGCAAACCAGCTAAGGGATATAATCGATGAAGTTGTCAAAGCTAGGATGGCCGAGCTACAAGATCAATTGGTTAGAATTATGAAGACCCAGTTGATTCAAATTCTAGAAATCATCAACAATGCTAATGAGGCATCTCCCATTGACATAAGAAAGAAGGAAAAGGCAGCATTAACAAGGAGCATGTCTACTGATAGAGATCGAATGAAAAATGAGAGATCAATCCCTATTCTACAAGACCAACCGAACCATGTGCTATCTAAGTGGAGCAATAAGAGAGGCTATCACCCTAGTGTGCAATGTCAAAGAGAAAAAGGAGGTGTTGAGGAAAATGCAACAACTGAGCCTACAAAGAAGCGTAAATTTTCAAACTTAAGGGAGCCTTTGTCAAAGACGCTAGAAAATCTAATGAAAATGGATTTGCTACAACCATTGGCACTTCGGCCTCTACATAAGCCTCTACCGCCAAATTTTGATGCCAAGGTCTTCTGTCAATTCCATCAAATGCAAGGGCATGAGACAGATAAATGTGTTCGATTAAGGCATGAAATCCAAGATTTAATTGACAGTGGAAAGCTGCTTGAACCTGATAAGCCCAACACTAATAATAATCCTCAGCCTAAAATTGGAAGGGCATCATCACTTACTGTAACACCCCTTCCCGACCTACGTGTGTAAGCTGAGTAGAGGCGCCACACTATCCTAATGTTGCTACCACTTTTACTTAGTCAAATTTTAGTTTCGATTTTTACAGAACTTTTGCCATAGTTTTGCCTAAAAATTTAATCCCAAGTGTCGACAAAACTGGTTTTTTCTGATTTTTGAAAACATTTTTACACAAACCAATGCAAACAAAATCATTCTCAGTACACTTCCAATAAATCCCCCTTATAACCTCAACTACAACCTGCAAAAAGGATTTACACTTCTAGTACAAAATAAAGTAAAGGTTTATTATGAAATACAGCAGACAAAATATTTGTTCACTATACAACGGAAAGTAATAATATTTACAAATTCATATACATCAAAACTCAAGTTTTACAACACATAAAATTTATACATGTTTGGCAGTCAGTCTTCGATCTTAAAGCCCACTATTCACTCTTCAAAATCTAGGCTCGACTCGGCCTAGAGGAACTCTCTGGTTCTTCCCTATCACCTGCGTGAAGAATCACATTCGCGCTAAGCCAATGGCTTAGTGGTACAAACTACAGTGCTATGATGCTTTAATGCCATGCTAATGTCACACAATCAAGATTCAAGATCAATTCAAGAGAATATTATATTTCACAATTTTACATTATTTAATAATTAATCAAAACCTTCATGATTCACATTGAAAACAAAGACAAGCATGGGCCCAAAATACACTAATATGTTATTCAAAGTTCAGAGTTACTGCTTTGGTCCATAATCATAATCATCAAGCCCGTAGGCGATATACATATATATATATATCCATGGATAGGGTAACAGACCCAGTCTCTTGGACCTCTACTTGGCTAGACTCAAGGAGATCCTCAACCCGGCAAGACTGTTACCAAAACAAGTGTAACAGACCCAGTCTCTTGGACCTCAACCCGACTAATCTCGAGGAGATCCTCAACCCGGCAAGACTGTTACTATTATTCATATATTTCATAGGCATGCCGCCAAACCCAGAACTCTGAAATCTGAATAACATATTAAGCACACAAACATTTCATTCATCTCTTCATAATCTCTTTCTCAATTCATTTTATATTTCATAAGCAAATTAGGCAACCATGTCTCAATCATCTCATTTGCATCATCATAGCCAACAATCATGGCCTCATATCTCATATGATCTCAAATCACAATAAAGCAACTCTTCATAACATCATATCTTTCACATTTCACATTTCGTTATATTTCAAATCACATTAATCAATTCATTATTCAAATGGATATAATCAATAGCATTAACACATATTTTACATGCTCATCACAACATTCACATTATAACCAAATATGTCTCAAGTCTCAATATCATATGAATGTATGCAATAATGTAGTTTGTACTTACCTTAAAACCAACTCACACCAATCTATACACCTACTCTTCCAAGAATCCTCAACACTTAGGTTAGGGCAATTCAACCTCTTCACAACCTAATCCAAAAGGGATATTAGCAAAATGACCATATGAATAGTAAATTCTGGTTTTAGACTCCACTTTATCCTTATTTTGAAAAATTGTATAACATAATCTACTAGACTAAAAACTCTAAAATTTTTACAGAACTAAATTTTACATCTTAAAATCATTCCTTTAAAATTTCAGATCAAACTGAACACAAAATCTTGGTCAAATAGTTCACCCAACCAGACTGCCCCAATTGCCCTGCATCCTGGCAGCAGTTCTGAACTTTATGAATTCCATAAATTAAATTCAATCAACTTGGTTCCAAATTATTTTTCTCAAATACTAGACTCACTAAGAAACAACATATCCAAAATTCAATTGGATATCATTTTTCTACATTTTATTAAAAATCCCGAAATATAGCTGTCTCAGTTAAGGTACCTGCTGGAACAGGTCTAATAAAAATAATCTTTTCAAAATCATAACCATTCCAAAATCCAATCAACATATTTTTCAGTCATTCTAGACTCATAGAGGCACAACATATCAAAAATTCACTTCAAGAACATTTTTTTTATATTTAATTAAAAATCATACAAGTCACAGCCTTTACTAATAGTAAAACAGAAAAACATTTCACGAAACACAACTCTTACTCTTCCATCACCAACACCAACCTAACTTCTTATCTTTAATTCCATTTCAACACATACAAACACACCACAAGCAATCCTAACCATATTATCAACAACACTTCATCAAACTCAAAAATAACTTCAAAAACAACAAGAGCAATCAAGAGAGAACTTACCAAAATAATGAAATTTCTTGAAATTCCAACTTGTTTATTTGAAATCTTCCTTCAATTAGCTATTAAAATTCAAAAACCCTCACTTGCTCTCTTGTTTCCTTGAGGTCCGGCCACACAAAGAGAAAAGAAGAGAAAATGGAAAAATAAAAGAGACAAAGTCAACTTCTCATCTCTTTAAACCTCCACCAAGCAATTTAAAAAGAAATTTACTTAAATATCCTCTACTATATATATTAACTCCCTTTCATTTACTTACCCGTTAGTAATTTCACAAATAACACATTAAATATCTTCTTCCTTTGACCATTCATTTGACTTATGTATATGTTATATATATTTCCATATATACAACATATACACTCTCTTTTAAATTCTTTCCTCTTTCCAATTTCACCTATACATTTTAATTCAAATAAAACAACAATTATACTAAAACTTCTAGGCACATTTTGGGATATTACAATTACAACCTTCATGAAGAGTTTTATCTTGTCACCTTGTCATGATATGGATAGAGAAGCTGCTAAAGATGATATGCTACTAAACAAGCTTGGACTAACTGTGGATGATGAAGCAATGATCCTTGATGATGGAAAAAATTCGTGCCCTTGAGATGTCTAAATAAATGGAGTGTCTTTGACTCCAATTCAACAAACTTTCCTTAGCTTGAATGTTGCTTTTCAATTTTGCTTTCTTTAATGTTTTGGAACTATCATGTTTTTCAAATTTAAATTTGTTTGAATAACTTACTTTCATCATAAATTTCTGTTGATCTTTGTTCATTTTGGTGCTCAACCAATGAGGAATTTAGCTTGATGTTTATAAATTAATGTGTCTAGGCATCATGACTCGAATGACTTTACTAGATGAGGGAATTACTCTATAGCATTGAGTTGTGTATGCTTACTTAGAGAGGGCTCCTGCATAATTATCTTTGTCTTAGTCTTAGTCAGTCTTAGAACATGCTTTAACAAATTTTCGAGGTGAAATTAAACTCTGCTTATTTAAGGGAGAAATGATCTAGCCATTGTTTGATTAGCCAACAACTAATATCCACCCAATTAAATATTAATCCCTAGTTGTCCCTTTGAGCCTTCATAAAATTTTAGCTTTCTTTTCATTGGCATATAACCTCAACAACCTACCTTGAGCTGTTGTGATACTTTTGGCAAGTCTTATGATCACTAAGATAAAGAGGCAATAAGATCAAAAAAGGCAATGATTAGTCAAGATCATGAAGATAATTGAAGTTCTCAAGACTATGAAGATAGTTGACGTTCTTAAGACCATAAAGATAGTTGAAGTTCTCAAGACCATAAAGATAGTGGACGTTTTCAAGACCCTAAGAGTAGTTGAAGTTCCCTTAATATCTCTAAGATAACATCAACATTGGAGTAATAAATGATTTATCCCTATTAAAGAAGATTTATGTTACTCCACTCATCCATTATTGGAAGCCCAAGTTGGTACAAACAAGACAACTATATTTGAGCTAGAACCAAAAAAAGAAAAAAAAAGAGAAAAAAAGAGAGAGAATAGAAAAAGAAAAGAAAGAAAAAAGAATAGAAAAAAAAAAGAAGAAGAAGAAGAAAAGAAAAAAAAAAGATAAAACCTAAAAAGGCGGTTCATAAAGCCAACTGAGTTATCTTTTACCTAAAGTAGCAAAAGGCTTCTATTTGGTTCATAAAGACCTTTTTTGAGTTGGTCCAACCCAACCAAAGATTCAATTAAAATTGGAGAAAAGGAGGAAGACCACACAGTTCTTGAAAGTTCTGTGGTCCAACAAGAAAGAAGGACAAAAAGGACAAAGAAAGGGAAGAGTAAGAAAAATAAAAAGAAAGAAAAGGGAGAAGAAGAAAAGAAACAAATTTGGGTCTTAAACTTTATGCAAGGGAAAAAAAACTGTCCTAGTCAATATCCAGTTTAATGCTAAGAAGATAGAAGAAATTTGGAGTCTAGCAAGGTTGCCTCCAAGCTGCCTAAAATTCCAACAAGAAATTTGTAGTGTGAAGGTTTGTCCATTGTGTCACACCAGCTCCAATCTCAAAATGGCCTTCACTTAAGCCTGTTTCCCTCATAGACCCCATTTCAAGCCTATCAAAGACCTGTTGATCTCTCTTGGTAGGTAGAGTCTATTAGTGGAGATAGTTTGGATAAGCATGCATATGAGATAGACAATATTTAAACTCAATGAGACCTTTGGCCAATTAATGTGTATGTGCCTATCTGAAGTGCAACAATTCTTACTTAAGTAGAAATAATCCCCGAGTTTAGTATGGTAACTAGGGTTGTCATGTTATAGATATGTTAATTTGAAAAAATCAAGTCCTGAGGTACATCGACATTAATTTGGCAAAGCCAACATTTGATTTCAAAATGAAAAATTCAAAAAATTTCAAAAAAAAAAGTGTTTTGTCATAACAAAGCCTTCAAGTTAATGGAAGTATGTTGAACCTCCAAAGGACACATTGGGCAAAGGAAATGATTATTGGCAAAGTTATGAAGAAACTACCAACCGACATGCTGAAATATAGTTTGATATGGATGTATCCCTAACTCTGTTGCTTGGGGTCTCCACCACTCATGTTTTCAACATCTTGAAGATAAAAGCCACAAATGCAAAGCTTTCGATCATTCCAATGCAAGACTTGAACAAGCGTCAAAACGGAACCAATGAGAATACTTCTGTTGATCGCCTCGGTCTGTGAGTCATGGAACCACTGTAAGTATTATTCATGCATATCATGCATACATGAGCATATCACATCGCACTTTCTTGTCTTGTGTTGTCTATTCTTTGGCAAAATGAACAGCAAACACCTCGCGAAGTAAAGAATCAAAAGAAGATGTCAAATCAGGGGGGCATGGAAAGCCCATTGCTTGAGAAAGTTCCAGTCATTTTACGAAGAGAAGAAATAAGTGCTTGTACGAAGAACTAGACAACAACAACATCAATCAAAGCTTGCATGGAAAAAATCTTTGGTTTGAGCCTACACAGGGGGCAAAGTTTCTCCTTTTCAATTTTTTTGGTTTATATACCAAATATTTTTAAACTCACTTACAAATATTTTGCCAGGAGAGGATATAAGGTCCAATTAAAATAACTAAATATTTGCAAAAAGAAAGAACAAAAGAATGGAACAATAGAACTCTCAAAAGAATGAAGGTGCAAAAGACAAAAGACCAATCCAGCTAAAAGAGCTGAAGCCAGGGTGAAGACCCAATCTCAAAGGATGAAGATCCATTTTCAAGGGTGAAGACCCGATCTCAAAGGATAAAGATCCATTTTCAAGGGTGAAGGCCCGATCTCAAAGGATGAAGATCCATTTTCAAGGGTGAAGACTCGATCTCAAAGGATGAAGATCCATTTTTAACGGTAAAGACCCGATCTCAAGGATGAAGATCCATTTTCAAGGGTGAAGACCCGATCTCAAAGATGAAGATCCACTTTCAAGGGTGAAGACCCGATCTCAAAAAATGAAGATCCATTTTCAAGGGTGAAGACCCGATCTCAAAGGATGAAGATCCATTTTTAAGGGTAAAGACCCGATCTCAAAGGATGAATATCCATTTTTAAGGGTAAAGACCCGATCTCAAGGATGAAGATCCACTTTCAAGGGTAAAGACCCGATCTCAAAGGATGAAGATCCATTTTTAAGGGTAAAGACCCGATCTCAAAGGATGAAGATCCATTTTCAAGGGTAAAGACCCGATCTCAATGAATAAAGATCCATGTTCCAAGGGTAAAGACCCGATTTCCAATGGATAAAGATCCATGTTTCAAGGGTAAAGACCCGATTTTCAATGGATAAAGATCCATGTTTCAAAGGGTAAAGACCCAAAGTTCGAAGGATAAAGATCCTTGTTTCAAGGGTAAAGACTCGATTTCAAATGGATAAAGATCCATATTTCAAGGGTAAAGATCCGACCTCCAGTGGATAAAGATCCATTTTTACGGGTAAAGACCCAATCTCCAATGGATAAAGATCCATGTTCCTAGGTAAAAGACATAGTTTCTAATAGATAAAGATCTATTTTTGGTGGGTAAAGACCTACAATTCATAAAAATGGAACAACCAGTTATGCCAGAATTCTCAACTGATAAAAGGTCAGATGAGTTAAACCAATCTCTCGGGTCCAGAACCCAAAACCTCAAAAATTAAGTCTTATTGCTTTTCACTCTCTTTCACTAAGGTTTCAGATCATTCAGGCAGGGGGCAAACTGTAGACCCTTAATTTTTGACCCAATCTGATCCAACATGCTTTATTTAGTCCAAAATGATTTTTGTTGTTTAATTGGACCAAAATAATTTTAATTAAATAATTTTTACCTTAGTATCTAATTTTTAGTAGTAAAAAATGAAAATAAACAATTAAAAATTAAAAATAAAAATAAAAATCAGAGTCGAAAAAAAATCGGCAGCAAAAAGTGGTCGCGCGGGCCCGTCGGGCCAACAGTGGCTCGCCCGCATGCTCCTGCGGGCTGGCACGCCCACGGGCCCGTCTCCAGAATTTTCGCCAGCTCAAATTTTTCAGATGCAATTTTTAGAATTCTAATCCAATTAGGTTTTAATTTTTATTATTATTATTATTATTACTTACCTTAATTAATTAGGAATAAACAACATAAAAACCACTATAAATAAGGACCAATTAAACCAAATCAAGAGAGGAAAAACTTTTCATGATAGCTTTAGGTTTTGAAACCAAATCAAGGAAGGAAAGGGAAAACTCAATTAAATTGATATTTATAGCAGCAGTAGCATCAGTAGCACGAAAAAGGGAGAAGAAAGGAGGCAATCAAAGCTTGTCTTTGGAGCTAGTTCATCCAAGAAGTGTTATTTTTTGGAGAATCAACAAAAGAAGGTATGTTTTAATTCTTTTGATTTATGTTTTACAATAGCAAAATCCACAAAATTTAAGTTTTCAAATCAAAAATCTTAGAACTTTAATTTAGTTTTTCCAAGATTTCAACATTAAAACGTGAACTTCTTTTCTAGAAAGACTTAAAATTGTTATTTTTTCTTCTTAAAAACCTTAAAACACTCATTTAACATATTTTTCAACAAAACCAAAATAAAATTCTGTCTCTATTAAAATTTTAAATTAGGTTCTTTTTCATTCAAAAAACCTTAAAAAACATCTTTTCTACTTATAAAAACTTCAATCCATGTGTTTAAATTCATAAAATCTCATAAAATATCAAATTGCTATTTAAAACTCTAATTTAAATACTTTGGCCGAGAACCCCAAATTGAAAGCCTAAAATCCAAAAATCAACTTTTAAACCTAAAATAATGAACCCTAACCCTTTAAAACCTTAAACCCTAACTCTTTCTAAACTTTAAACCCTTTAAAACATAAAAAAAAACTCAAAAAAAAAGCTACAGTAGCTCAATTTACTATTTTAAAAACATGAATTAAAAATATTTCAAAAGTGTCCAAAACTCAAGTTTTATTATTTCATCATTCAAATCTTAATTGGTTTAATCAAAGTGACTTGCTAACCTTTAAAAAACATAAAACCTAATCTATTTTAATTACCTAAAAAGTTATAGTAGCTTAAACTTTAGAATTTCCAAAGCCTTAACACATGAGATAAATAACCCTAAATAGAAATAGTAGCTATACTTGAACTTTTATTTGTTTTATTCAATTCCATATTTATTTATACCTTGATTTATTTCTTATGCTTTAATTTATTTAATTTTAATACTTGATTTATTTAATTTATCATGGATAGATGTTTGTTTTATATTTTGGTTAATACTTTTAATGAATGATTTATTTATTATTGATGATTATTTACTTTTATCAATCAATTTAGACTTCCAAAAGTTGTAAGAGGTATGTTTCCACTTGGTGGGTACCTCATTAGTTAAAGATCATGTAATTTAATTTTCTTTTCTATTTTAGAACCTTTGTAAAGGGTATGTTTCTACCTTTTGGTGGATGTCCTATCTAGGCATGTGATGTAAGGACATGTTTCCATCCTTGGATGGGTGTCCATTTATTTGTTTTGTTTTGTTTGGACATTGCTTTGATTTTAATATAATGATGCTTTCTTTTTATTGTGTGTAGTATGGATAATGTTATTATACTTAAGAATTTTATAATATTAAGACCTGTAAAGGAGGCCGGTTATGGGGGTGCTGGGCCATTTCTCACCTTCCCCACACGTACCCAACTTTCCGAACCCATTAGGGGGTTGGGGATTCCTTAGGAATCGAGTCATCCACCCCTTTCTTTTTCCCAGCCCGTCCGGGTGGCGACTCTATTTTCTCCTGACTTAGGTCCGTGTTCTCTAAGGCCCCGAGCCTAAATAGTGCCGAAGTCACAAGAACCATTCCACCGGGAGTGGGGGCGAAAATCCCCACTCACAAACATTATTGGTGGTCAGGTATAAAAAGAGACATAGCGGAGTTTGTATCTAAATGTCTCACTTGTCGGAGGGTGAAAGCTGAGCATCAAGTTCCAACTGGGTTACTTCAACCTTTAGCAATACCTGAATGGAAATGGGAACGTGTGACAATGGATTTTGTGTCTGGTTTGCCATTGACTCAGAAGAAGCATGATGCTATCTGGGTGATTATTGATCGGTTGACAAAGACAACTCATTTTCTTCCAGTTAGAATGGACTATTCTCTTGAGAAGTTGGCTGAGCTGTATATCAGTGAGATAGTGAAATTGCATGGAGTCTCAATTTCTTTAGTGTCTGATCGAGATCCTCGGTTTACTTCAAGGTTTTGGAGAAGTTTACATGGTGCTTTGGGTTCTCGATTGCACTTTAGCACTGCTTTTCATCCGCAGACAGATGGGCAGTCAGAGAGAGTGATACAGATTATAGAGGATATGTTGAGAAGTTGTGTCATTGATTTTTCTGGAAGTTGGGACAGATTTTTGCCACTTGTGGAGTTTGCTTATAACAACAGTCATCAATCCAATATTGGAATGGCACCATTTGAGGCATTGTATGGTAGAAAATGTAGGACGCCTCTATGTTGGAATGAAGTTGGAGAAGGCAAATTAGTTGGTCCTGATTTGATTAAAGAAACGAAAGAGAAAGTGAAGATGATTCGGGATCGGTTGAAAACAGCTTCAGATCGGCAGAAATCTTATTCAGATTTGAAGAGGAGAGATATAGAGTTTGATGTTGGAGATAAAGTATTTTTGAAAGTGTCTCCTTGGAAAAAGATTTTGAGATTTGGTCGTAAAGGAAAGTTAAGTCCTCGTTTTATTGGACCTTATGAGATATTGGAAAGAGTTGGACCCGTTGCTTATCGACTTGCTTTGCAGCCTGAGTTGGATAGAATTCATAATGTCTTCCATGTTTCTATGCTGCGAAGGTACAGGTCAGACCCATCTCATGTTTTACCAGTTGAATCTATTGAGGTGAGTTCGGATCTGACATTTGAAGAAGAACCAGTTGCTATTTTGGTACTTGAAGTGAAAGAGTTGAGAAATAAGAAAGTGCCACTTGTGAAGGTTCTTTGGAAGAATCATGCAAAGGAAAAAGCAACTTGGGAGAGTGAGCAAGTGATGCGAGATCAGTATCCTCAGTTGTTTCAGACTTGATATCAGGTACTTTCGAGGACGAAATTTCTTTTTAAAGGGGGAGAATCGTAATATCCCAAAGTATACCCTAAAAGTTTTGGTATTATTATTGTATTTGGATTTAATGTATATGTTTAATGGAAAGAGAAAAGAAGTAAAGAGAGAGTGTATATGTTGTATATATAGATATATATACAACATATACAAGTCAAAATGTGGAAGTCAAAAGATGATTATTTAATGAATTAATTAATTAGTGGAAAATGGGAAATTAAGTTAGTGGAAGAGGATTTTATAATATTTTAATATTATTTTTGCTTGGTGGAGGTTTAAAGAGAAGAGTTGACTTGGTTTTTGCCATTCATTTTTGTTCTTGATTTCTTTTCTCTTTGGGTTGGCCGACCATCAAAGAAGCAAGAGAGAAAGAGAGTTTTGTTTTCCAAGCTCAAAATTGAAGAAGATTTTAAGTGATCAAGTTGGAAATTTAAGAAATTTCATTAACTTTGGTAAGTTTTCTCTTGATTCTCTTGTTTTATTTTTAAGTTGTGTTTGAGTTTGGTGTTGGATTATCAAGAGCATGAGTATGTTTGATTGTGGTGTGTTTGAGAGTGTTGGGTTTAATTGATTTTGATTTTGGGAGTTAAATTGAAGTGATGGAGTTAGGTTTGGTGTTGGAAGAGTTAGAATTGTGAATTGGTAATTGATGTATGTTGTGAGTTTGAGCAATTATTATCTTAGATTTTCATTGTGTTTGTGTTTAATGGAGTTGAAAGCATAGAATACATGAGTTTGGTCCGAAACAGAAGCATTTTGGATGTCACGCCCGTGGCCCTTGGATGCCACGACCGTGGGGGTGTTAAGCAAATTGGACAGGTTCGTTTTCTAACCCACGCCTGTGGGGGTTTTGAGGCCACGACCGTGGGCCCTAGTTAGTGGTTTTGGTTTATAATTTGTGATCCATGGGTCTAGTGTGAGACTAATAGGTGAATAATTGTATTGGAATTCATGTGTATCTTTATATAAGTGTGTATTATTCCTTTTGAATTAGGTTGTGAAGAGGTTGAGTTGCCTTAACCTAAGTGTTAAGAATTCTTGGAAGAGGAAGTGTATAGATTGGTGTGAGTTGCTCTTGAGGTAAGTACAAACTTACATGGTTGCATTCATTTACATGATTTTGAGACTTAACACATTTGGTTATAAATGTGTTAAGTAATTTACTATATTGTTAATATAATTGGATTAATGTTATGATGTGTATAATGTGAAAAATATGATGATCATTCAAAAAGGTATGTGCAATGCAATTGGTTATGATGAATACTTTAATGATGAATTGCTTTAATGTGAATTGAGATATGATGAGATGCGATGCCATTGTGGTTGGCTATAATGATTCAAATGAAATAAGTGGGGCATTTTTGCCTAGATGATGATGAATTTAAAATATATGTCCAATGCAATTGGTTATGTATACTCTATTGATGAGATGTGACGCCATTGTTGTTGGCTATAATGATGCAAATGAGATGATTGAGACATGGATGCCTAAATGATGATGAGAAAATGAGAATGAAATTGATAATGAAATAATGAATGAATTGTGTGTCTAATGTGTTATTCCATTTTCAGAGTTTTGTTGTTGGTGGCATGCCTAATGGTAACAATCTCTTGAAGCTAGGTTGGATCTAGTCCTTGAAGCCTAGTTGAGATGTTACAACCCTTGAAGCTAGGTTGGGTTTGGTTCTTGAAGCCAAGTTGGGTTGATACTTAGCATGCTTTGTTCCCCTTGAAGCTTGGTTGAACCTAATCCTTGAAGCCTAGTTGGGATAATGATAATGATAAATGTGATAATTGAACCAAAATATTAACTCTGAAAGTGGAATGGCATATTAGTGTCTTTTGGGCCCATGCTTGTCTTTGTTTCAATGTAATTCATAAGTGATGAAATAATTGAATAAAATAATGAAATGTAGTGTTATGAACAATATAAAGATATCATTTGTGAATATTTTCTTATTTGTCGAAATGTGTGACATTGGCATTGCATTGAAGCATAATGTTATTGTAGTTTGTACCACTAAGCTGTTGGCTTAGCACGAGTGTGATTCATCGCGCAGGTGACAGGGTAGAGCCAGAGAGTTCATCTAGACCCAGTCGAGTCTAGACTTTGAGGTGTTGATTGTGGGCTTAAAGATCAAAGACGAACTGCCAAACATGTATAAATGTTATGTTTTTGAAAAAAATTAATTTGGATGTTTATGTATCTTGATGTGTATATATATATGTAAATACCACTATATTTTCCGTTGTGTATTGAATGAACATTTTTATCTATTGTATTTATAATATAACTTAAATGTTTAAGTTTGATCATATTATTGTAAAAGATGATTGGTTTATTTAGAAAATGTGGCATTCTTATATTCAGTATACGTGTATTACGACAGTAGTGGTACGTAGTATGCGTATATGGGATATAGGGGTGTTACACATACCATGCCCTAAAGGGTTGATAACTAGCACATCAAACTCTAAGGACTCTGAATGCACATCACTCACAGGCAAGATGGATGCACTGATGTATGAATGTGTCGATCCAGGATCAATCAATGCATGCATAGAGGTGTCAAATAAAGAAATGTACTGGCCACAATATCCGAAGTGTCTGCCTGTCTCTGTAACACATATACTCTCTGTGATGATCCTAGCTAGTCTGATCTATAGTCCCTACCATGGATGCCCCTCTCTGACTATATCTAAATCTGCCACCTCTCCTACTACCTCTTCCACCTTAACCCCCTCTGATACTAGGCCTGGACATTGTTGTCTCTATCTGTCTAACCTCTAGTAGCTTTGGACAATCTCTAATAAAATAATATGGTGACCCACATCTAAAACAAATTGTTAATGCACCAGATCTTCAACAGACTCCACCATGTACCCTACCACACTAAGCAAAAACTAGACGAGTAGATCCCTAAGTGACTGGAGTATGGGCATTAGCTAGAGAGGCCACAGAAAACTGTCTCTACCTCAGATGCTGAAACCCCCTACCAAGCTATCCCTGGCTTCTACCAAACCTCTGTGAAGGACCTCCTCTACATCTCTTTGATGATGAAGACCCTGTCTCAATTTGTGGTCTCCTGTCTCTACCCTCTACTCTGGTAGCTGCTGCAAGTTTCTACTCCTTTTATACACTTCTGGTAGCTACAACCAATTTAAAGAAATCTTCATACCGTGATGCTACCACTAAGCACATGATGGATGGCCTCAAACCCTCCTCAAATCTTTGGCACCAATCAAACTCATCTGTCACAAACCCTCCTGCATACTTACTCATCCGGATGAAATCTATCTTGTAATCTGTCACTGTCTTTGATTCTTGCTTTAAACTCAAAAACTCCTTCTTGGCATCTTTATATTCCTGAGGGGTATACTTCTTCTTGAATTCCAGCAAAAAATCGTCATATGTTAGCACCGGAGGATCAGTCTTTCCATGGGGAATTGTCTTCCACCACTCATAAGCATCCCCCTGCAAAATAGACTTAGTGTAATCAAACTTCTCTTTGCATTAGTCTGCAACTAAATAAATAGTCTTTGTACTCAATCCAACCACTGCTCTACTACAGCTGGATCAAAAGTACCAAAGAAATCTATAGCTCCATACTTCCTTAACTTATCATATTTTCAAGTCGACAGCTGCTGCTGTGGCTGCAGCTGCTGTACCAAAGTATGTCATAATAGTTCCACCATATGTCGCACCCATACTGGTGAAACCTCCTCAACTGTTGGTCTAACTAGCATAGATACCTCCCCAGCAATCTCAGTACTAGCTCTTACAGCACCCTCACCAGGAGCAACACTCTCTTCACTTTCCTCTCTATACTGATGCGTCTGAGATGTCATGTCTGCAAATATCAGTAAATATAGAAAAAATTGCCACATCAAAGACCAGTTCAAATACAAATGCAAAAGCATATATGACATTTTAAAATCTCATTTTCTTTCTCCAAAAAACCACCTAGGTCAAAAACCTCAAACTTAGGCTCTGATACTAAAATAAATATAATACCTTATATACGTTTAATACATATACCCGATATATGTAAAATACACATATACAGTACTAGTATATCACAACTTAATCTTACTAAAATTTTTATAACTTAAAATGTACCTTAATAATTAAATAAAATATTTAGTAATTATATTCTAAAAATACAAAATTTAATGAAAATCTCTAAAAAAATTCGCCAGAGTTTTATTTGTAATTTGAATATCCCAAAAATTTCAACATTTCACAACCTGTAGAAAATATACTCCCAAAATAATTTCAACATCCCATACTTTCAGAACTCCATCAATTTTCCCAAAACACTTAAACATACATATATACATATACATAACCATTATTTACAAAAATACAACCCCAAGTTTTCTAAATTACATCATTTATATATTTATAATATAACATACATATTTAAAAGGTAAGTTGTCAAAATAAACATATTACACATTTGCACGGTCCTGATCTGTGGTGGCCAACTCAAAACTCCAGAAAGCAAAAATGCTCTATGCATACTCTGGTCCAACAGGGCTCTCTGCAGTAACCTTATCACCTATGCGATACACAAATCGCGCTAAGCAAAATTGCCTAGTGGTACATAGTTTGAAATAAAGAAAATCACAGGAATAATGAAAAATGCATTTCTTCTAAAATGTAAACTTGATATGCATTTCCATAATGCAAGTCACTCAATTAACACTTTCAAACTAACACATTTCTCATACACACGCAGTGGGCCCAAATGACCCTATATAATATTCAAATTCCAGAGATATTATTTTGGACTCACATTTGACATCCAATACCAAATTGAGTTTTAAGTTTAATTATGTCTTAAACAACACATTTAAACACGTATTAAACTATAAAACTCAATTTAAAGACATTCCTTTCAAAAATACTAAAATGTGCCTAAACACACTTTAATATTAAAACTTCATTCTCAACATTTCTAAATTGATTTTAAAGCTTAAATATATTACAAACATTATATTTTAACACATACAAAGCATTAAAATACAATGTATCTTTCTTCCATCAAAATTCCAAAATTCAAACACTAAGCCACTTTGATTTTGGTTCAACATTTTAACCAATTCCAAAACTTAAACCTATCAACCATTCAACGATAAAATCATTGCCTACTCATTAAAATAACATGTTTAACATGCATTAGAAACAAAAACAACCAGCCCATAAAAACCCCAAATTACACATAATCTAAAAATTCCATAAAACTTAGAAAATAATAAAGAAAACTTTCTAATTGTTGGAAAAAATTACCAAAAATCACTTTGATCCTTTGAAATCCTTCAAAATTTGGTGTTTAGAGCAAAAATCATCCTTGGCTATGGTGGAATTTCGTGGTGGAGAGAGAAAAGAAGAAGATGATGATAAATAGTTAATTTTTTTAATTTTTCTTCCTTAAAAAACATTTTCCACCATATATAAATATTTAATTTTTTTATTTTTTTATTTATTTTATTATTTTTAATTCTTTAATTTCCAACATTCATTCAAAAATAAAATTATTTTTAAATTATTTAATTAATTTATTTTTAAGGTAAAATTATCATTTTACTCTTTTTTTACTTCACTGTTGATTTTTTCTAAATCATATTTGATTTTATATGTAATCTATATTTTTATTATATTTCACATATATATATATATAATATTTTCTCACTTCTAACACCTCATTTATCTCCCTAACTTATTAATTTAATTTAATTTTTTTTGTAAAATAACAGATGTTACACATTAGGGGTTTAATATTAAGACGATTGTGGATTGCAATTTTTATGATGAACTATATATTTAGATTACATATTTTATTATGAATGATTAAACTATTTTAATATTTATTTATTCGTTGTATTTTTAAGGATGCAAAAGACATGTTTCCACTTGTGGGTGCCTTATTTGTTTTGCTTATGTAATTTAATTTATTTTATGAATTTTGAGATAATTGTAAGGGACAAGTTTTCACCTTTTGAAGGGTATCCTATTCTATTTATTTGTATGGATGTTTGAATGGTTGTAAGGGCATGTTTCTATCTTTTATGGATGCCCATTTTATATGTTGATTTATTTGTTTATTTGATTTATAATATGATTATTTTCCACAATTACATGTAATGTGAATGGTATTATAATAATCTAAGAATTTAATAATATTCAAACCTGAAAAGGAGATCGGTTCCAATGAACCAGGCACTATGGGGTGATGGGTCATTCTCACATTTCTCATGCATACCCAACTTTACGAACCCAAGTAAGGAGTTGGAGATTCCTTAGCAATTGAGTTATCTACCTTTTCTATTTCTTTCCCGACCTGCCCGGGTGGCGACTCCAATTCTCCAGGTTTATGTCCGTGTTCTCTCAAGCCCAGAGCCTAACAGTGCCAAAGTCATAAGAACCATTTCACTGGGAGTGGTTGGCAAAAATCCCCACTCACAGTGGTGACTGCACTAGGGATGAGAGAAGTTGATTCCGTTAGTCTTTATATTATTTTATTTTCTATTATCATGGTATTATTCATTGTATCATTTTTTATCTGCATTGTATGTGCGAATTAGGATACCTTATGGAGCTCATGTTTTTCGTGTGTAAGTGATATCATACTTTTACTCAACGTATGGAGATTGAGCACTGTATAACCACTCTTAGTCTTGTACCTTTTAGCATATACTTGTTGTGGGAACCTACGCCTTTTTCAACCCAAAGACTAAAGCCCATGTAGTTGGCCTAGTAACTTTCCTTAGGTTTATCCTAATTGCTTTTTGTTTCGCTAAGATAACATGTTTTGGCCCTAGTTATGGCCAATTTGTTGTCTTTTCCTAATATGACCTAATTATGGTATGAGCCCAAAAATATTTTTATGGTCCAAAAGTTTTTTTAAGCCCAAAGCTCAAAATCATTTTGTTGTCCAAAAGTTCTTTTAAGCATAAAGCCCAAAATCATTTATGGTCCAAATTTTCTTTTAAGCCCAAAGCCTAAATCCATTTTCAAAACTTTTTTGAAATATTTTCAAATAAAATGTGGTCAACAATTGCTTTCTTGTGGCTGAAGTATGTCGCGCAAAATTAATTTTTGAAATAATTTTTTTTACAATTGGCTTTAAAGTATTTTCAAAATGGGCCCAAAATCATTTATCACTTTATGGACTATTTATCTTTAAAATATTTTTAAATGGGCTTTCAATTAGTTAGATTAATTATTGAATATTAAAATAAATTATGGGCCTTAATTATACCAAGACATGTTAGGAATGGGCTTATTTGTGGCATGAACCATAAATTGCTTTTCCATGTATGAAGTCTATTTATAATAAACCTATTAATTTAGCTTTAATCCAAGATATAGCAAAAATACCTCTTGATTGGTTCAGTGGACCCAATGAATTAAGGTTAATTAAGGGGGATTATTATCATAAACTAATTTCTATTTTGAAACATAATTATTGGTTATTTCATCAATATGACTCGATTATCCCTTGTTGATATTTTTTTTTATCATAATACCTAGGAAAAAGGGCTCACCATTCGTGTGTGGGAGATATAAGGTTGGAAGGGATGCCCTAATTCTGTCTGTTTGTTTGCTACACATTCATACATATATTACAATACATTTTCATTGATCCTTTATGGCTTACATACCTAGAGTATTGCAGTTGAAGGACTTATGACAACCTGACCTATGTCAGTGATTCATTATTTAGTGAGAATTCAGTCAACTATGCACCAAAACAATAAATCCTGAGCAAGTTCAAAACCTGGTGAATTAGGCCCTAGCCTCAAAAATGGAAGAACTAAAGAGAATCCTGGCTGAGGCAGTGAGAAGTCAATTAGTTGCACTACTGGAAAGTAACAATGCTAAAGCATCTTCTAGTACTAAGAAGTAGAAAGACAAATGGAAGACTAAGGTAGGAGAGGTAGCCTTTGATGAGAACATGGTAATTGATGATTATGATTGGGAACAATACTGTTAGAGGGGATTTTTGGCCCCGCTCCCATGTTGAATGATTCTTGAGACTTCGACACTGTTAGGCTCGGGACTTTAGAGAACATGGGCCTAAATCCAGAGAAAATGGAGTCGCCGCCTGGATTGGTCGGGAAAGAAAGGGGTAGATGACTCGATTCCTAAGGAATCCCTTGGAAAGTTGGATACATATGGGGAAGATGAGAATGACCCAACACCCCTATAACACCCACTTTATTAGAACCGACCTCCTTTTCAGGTCTAAATATTATTGAATTCTTATATATTCTAATATTATCCACACTACACATAATTTAAAAAGAAATAAACATTCATCATTTTATTGAAAAAAACAAATAAAATAGGCACCCATCGAAGGATGGAAACATGTCCTTGTAATGTCCAATATTCAACATATAAATAAAACCAAAATAGGGCACCCACCGATTGGTGGAAACATGCCCCTTTACATTTAATCCTCAAAAATAACATAAAAGAAACAAATTAACTAAACAAGGCATCCACAAAGTGGAAACATGCCTTTTATAGTTTTAGAATTAGAATAAACAAATAACCAAATAAATTAAACCATTTAAGAATGATAAATAAAAATTAAATCATCCATATTGAACCAAATAAAATAAACTATCCATCATAAGTCAAATAAAATAAATCATACATTCATAAGAGTATGTAATAAATTAAATAATCAAAACTAGGGTTTAAAATATTAAATATATATATAACTAGGGGTTTACATCATGGAAATTGGGGTTTTAGGTTGAAAATTAGGGTTTTGAGGCTGCTGGATAAATTGGTTTTGCGTTACTGGATTAAGGTTAAGAAACTTTGAAAAATATTGTTACTAGATTAGGAAACTTTGGAAAATAAGGTTACTGGATTAAAGGTTTTGAGGTTTAAATGGTTTACAGAATTAGGGTTTAGGCTAAGGTTTAGGAAATTTAGGGTTTCTGGAGCTAAGGTTTGGATTCTAGATAAAGTTGTGGGGTTAGTGTTGTAGGATCATGGTTTTAAGGTTTAAAGTCTTGGTCTTACAGATTATGATTTTAATATTAGGGTTTGATGCTTATGGTGATCAAAGTCACATGTGATTTAATGTTTAATATTGACTATAATAATTATAAACTTATGACTGCTTGAATATTTTTAGATGAAATGAATATATAAAGCCAAATTAATGGTTGAAAGATAAAAATGAGTCACTAAATAGAATTATAACAAAATAGCTACTATAAGTTAAAATTAATTAAACACGATGACGCCCACCGACTTTTCTGTCATCTCTGGGATTCCATTTGGCGTTGAGATGGTGGAGTACTACAATGACTGGCGGCATGACATCTCTTCAGCCGATATGGTCACTTTAATCGGGGTTGACTACCCTCGACATCAGGCGCCTTGCTGCATTCAGAGGAGGTGGCTTGTAGAGCAGGCGCCAGCCATCTATACTGGCTATGAGGTAGGTGATCTTACTGCTGATCAGGCGGCCAGGTTTACCCTGATCCTCCTGTTTGCTAGCTCCTTCTTACCAAACAGAAAGGATGCAGTGAATCTCAATGTGCTGAAGAGTCTAACCGACCTGACACGACTTCAGACATATGATTGGGCTAGCATGATGTTGTGTAAATTGTATGATGACATGTCAGACCTTTTGTAACACCCCGATACCCTATATAAGTACTATGCGTATACCTAGTATACATACAGTAAATATATAAAGTATAAGGATGTCACTTTTCGTTACCTTTTAAAAACCTGTAACAGAGTTCAAACCATAATACATTAATTTAAATAACATTTACAAAATCATTATCTTTATCAAAAACTTCATTTATACATATAAATACTCTGTCGTCAGAAATACATCATAATTAAAGTTTATACATGTATGCATTACCCTCTAGTTGGTCTCGACAAACTTTACTCTTCTTGTGGCATAACAAAAGACTTCATATCTTCCATCTATATACCTGCGCGAATAAACACCCGCGCTAAGCCCGAGAGCTTAGTAGTCCAACTATAAAATATAAACATATAGTATAGAAGTATTGACATATAATGATACATCAATTCAATATATAATTAGTTCTTATCATATCTTCTTTTCTTTTTAATTTCATCTTTAATATATCCTAGCTAATTTCAAATATGATGTACATATATACATAATATTATCACCAACCCCAATGCATCACCAATACTCAAAACCAATATATTAATACCCCTACATTATATATACCATACCAATCATTATTGCAATACACAAATTACATATCATACAAATCATAAATCACATTTACAATAAAGACAACCTTTATCATCAACCACAATTCATTTACATATTACACTTAATAACATTATATTATTCACAATTCACCAAGCATAATTCATTATTAATACTCACAATCAATATTTCAATACTTGCAATTCACATTGACAATAAAGACAGACTCGGGCCCAAAACACTAATATGTTATTCAAAGTTCAGAGTTACTGCTTTGGTTCATAGTCACAATCATCACGCCCGTAGGTAATGTATATACATGTGTCTCTATCCATGGATAGTGTAACAGACCCAGTCTCTTGGACCATCAACTCAACACATATGAGGAGATCCTCAACCCGGCAAGACTGTTACAAATCATATATCTCATATTCACAATTCTCATAGTGTAACAGACCCAGTCTCTTGGACCATCAACTCAACACATATGAGGAGATCCTCAACCCGGCAAGACTGTTACCTTTCATCATTTCTTAGGCATGCCACCCAAATTCAGAACTCTGAAACTGAATAACATATTAAACAAACAATTCATTTATTATTTCATTATCAATCTCATCATCAATTAGGCCAACATGCCTTATCTCTTTCAATTGAATTATCATAGCCAATCACAATGGCTTCATATCATATCATATCTCAATCCATATGATACATATAGCATCATTGATATCACATTTCAAAGTATATTATTCATATAATACATTGCCATACACAAGATTCACAATGCATATAACATAACATTTTCTCACTTCTCAAAACACATTAACATCATTCATTACTAGAGCATTTATCATAACAAATTGCACATACCTTAAGAATGATCCTCATTTCTTCCTACCTTTCCCATTTCATATTTCATCCTTTATATATATTCTTCATTTACATTCACAATATAATAGCTTATTTAACACTTTCATCCCAATGTGTTAATGTTCACAGACATATAAGGATATACAATCAAATAGGGTTTATGCTTACCTGGTTAATGATCTTCACATCCTTCACATCATTCAATCATCACCTTAGTCCAATTATGTTAACAATATAATAGATCACTTAACACATTTGCAAACAAATGTGTTAAGCCTCAAATTATGTAATTAAATACAATCATATGTATTGGTACTTACCTCAAGAACTAGTCCCATCAATCTATACATTTCTTTTCTTTCCAAGAATTCTCCACATTTAGGTTAATGCAACCCAATCTCTTCAAAACCTAATCCAAAGGAATATTAGCAAAATGACCATATGAATAGTACATTCTGGTTTAAGACTCCATTTTATCCTTATTTTGAAAAATTGTATAAAATAATCTACTTGACTAAAAATTCTAAAATTTTTACAGAATTTAGTTTTGTATCTTAAAATCATTTCTTTAAAATTTCAGATCAAACTAAACACAAAATCTTGGTCAAATAGTTCACCTAACCAGACTGCCCCAATTGCACTGCATCCTGGCAGCAGTTCTGAACTTTGTGAATTCCATAAATCAAATTCAATCAACGTGGTTCCAAATTATTTTTCTCAAATACTAGACTCACTAAGCAACAACATATCCAAAATTCAATTGGATATGATTTTGTTACATTTTATTAAAAATCCCGAAATATAGCTGTCTCAGTTAAGGTACCTGCTGGAACAGGTCTAATAAAAATAATCTTTCTAAACTCATAACCATTCCAAAATCGAATCAACATATTTTTCAGTCATTCTAGACTCATAGAGGCACAACATATCAAAAATTCACTTCAAGAACATTTTTCTATAATTAATTAAAAATCATACAAGTCACAGCCTTTACTAATTGTAAAACAGAAAAAAATTCACTAAACACAACTCTTACTCTTCCATCACCAACACCAACCTAGCTTCTTATCTTTAATTCCATTTCAACACTTTTACACACACCATACACAAACACACTCCATCAACCATCCATATCAACTCACCAATCCCAAACACAATTTCAAAAGAACAAAGGAAAATCAAGAGAAAGAACTTACCTAAGTTGTTGAATTCCACAAATCTTCAATTAAATCCTTTGATTCTCCCTTCAATTTGATGTTAGAATTAAACAAATCTCACTTTGCTCTCTCTTGTCTAAGGAGGAGCCAACCAACGTGGAGAAGAGAAGAAGAAGAAGAAGGAAATGAAGAAAAGACAAAATATCACCTCTTTAAATCTCCACCAAGTGATTCAACAAGAGTAATTACCTAAACACCCTTATATCATTTGTCTTGATTACCATTCATTACATGCCCTTTATAGTAACTTCACACTTAACAAAAATAAATATCTTCTTTCCTTGACTCTTCATTTTGACCAACTTATATGTTATATATATCATCATATACACAACATATACCATTCTCTCTAAACCCTAAATTCTTTCCCAAATCACATATACATAAACATTCTTTTCTCTATTTCTTTTCTCTTGTAATTTAACACATATATTCAATCCAATTATATAACAACAACAACAACATAATCACAACTTCTAGGGCATATATGAGGATATTACAATTCTCTCCCCCTTAAATAATTTCGTCCTCGAAATTATCAGTACCATAACAATTTATTCTTAACAAAATACTATCTTAACTCCCATATGAAGTTAATTATACGCTTAAGTCATTATATCATCAAATCATATAACTCCAACTCTCCTCTTTAGAATCAACCACCTTCTTTAAATTCTATAACTCATCATTCTATATGTTTATACATCTGGTTACTTTCTTAATCAAACATTCAAAAGATCACATTACATTTCCTATTAATATCTTTATACCAGAATCAGATCATCATATAGCACAATAATACTTTGTCAAATCTTTATATTTAATATATTTTGTTATTTCACCTCTGTATAATTACTCTCTTAAATTTAACATTAAAAACCATTGACTTATATCTGAACATTAATTATCCCTTCATTACAATCACTGTCTAAATAGACATTTATCACTCTCAATAGATAATAAAATCCTGATTTTTCATAAATGGAGTTATTTCTTTAGCATGCTTTTCACTTAACTTACATATTAATACATTATCTTTCAACTTATTTTATAGATAACCAATCTTTTTCTCTTCTTATCATGATTAACAATTACTATACTCCACTCATTCATGTCCAATCATACTTTAAAATTTACATCATATACATTATCATGTAAATACCTATTTTCTTAATACAACTATACACATTAAATTTTATTAATGATCCATAATCTTAGCCAAATCCAGATCAATTAATCTATCTGTCACAATATACCCACGTTCCAATCTTGTTCAATTCCAACCAACGATTAAGTAATCTAACTTATCATGAAATTTCACAATTTTCATATAAGTATAAATATAACTTAATTCCATAAGAGCAAACTTATATTCAATTTCTGCTCTCTTTCAATCTATTTTCAGTCAAATCATCATGATAACAAATCACTTCTAATATCTTTTAATATACACATAGTTTATTCTTTATTATCTTAGTATAATTTCCACCAATTCTCATAAAAATGTTATATCATACTTAATATCTATAATTCATTCACTCAAACTTTGAGTTCATTCCCTTAAATCTCAAGTTACATACCATAAACATATTCAGTATAACTTTCATTCATATAATATAATTTCTCCCTTTTACTAACTCTTCACATTTCCTATCATTGGTATATTTATTTTGATTACCTTTTTGTCATATTATCCATAACTCAACACATTTCAAAATTTTTTTAAAATTTTTTTTTTCACAGTTATAACCAAATTCTTAACATAAAAATAATAATAATAATAATAAGGTACAACTTTAACCATCATAATTTTTAACTATACTTCTCAAACAAAATTGTCAACCTCACCAAATCCGTATTACAATCATTATATCTAAGATCCAAATCCATGGATAACAAATTAACCGATCCAAAATACTGAACAAAACACATGACTTTAAGAGATTAATATTCAAACCTAGAACTTTCAATTCAATACTGTTCTTTTATAATTCTATTCTCAATCTTAACATTTTTAGTATAACAGAAGTTAACACATTCCAACTTCGTTTCAACCAATTTGTATTCGCTTATATGATCCTTATCAACTTAACTCATGCTTTAACAATATTACTATATACATATTCAATCATATACAGTTCTTATACAATTTCTATTCATCACTTCATTTCTAATCCATCTACAATCTCTTATAATATAATTACATAGAACTTTTCATATGTGAATACTTTGAAACTCTAAATATAATATAATCATCAAGTTCAATACTCATTATAACAATTTCCACTGTCCAATATTACTCAAGTTCTTTCCATTCTCACTTCCATCACATAATCCATCTAGCTTTACACAGTTCAAGACCTAATCTCTCTTAGGTCCACTAATACATATAACATTATTTTCCCATATCACTAATTCTATAATTATACCACATATATCTTCATAAGCCATCCTCATAATGTGATTCACAAATGTGTTTATATATCATAATTTCATTCATATTGGAAAACTCAATTCACATATCATATACATGTATACACTTAATTATATGCTCTTATAGTATTTTCTTTTTTCATACATTCAATACAAATTTAGTGTTTATCATTTTCTTTTAAACACTATCCTTCTCATTCTTCCAATATGATATAAAGTATTTATTCACACTACAAACATATATATTCCGACTATAGTAACACTTCATATTCATCTCAGTCACATTCCCAATGTGACATCTCTTTCACTTTCGTCTTTAAAAATATTTAGTACACTCCCATATTCATTCTTACCCTGTTCAATAAAATGACTTAAAATAACTCATTTCTATTTACTTATCCACTTCCTTGATTATTTCAAAACAAATTCTCATACTTTCAATCACATTACTCAATTCATAATACTTCCATATGCAATACTAGTCATTTCACTTAGCTCATGCATTGCATATACAGTTAACTATCAATATCCCAATAATCTTTATCAAATTCCACTAAAACTTTAACTTCTCAATTTACTACTTCGTTTAAGCTTCAATTTGTCAAACTCATCTTTTCTATCATCACTTTAAAAACATCTTACAAATATATATCACAAAGCAATATTAAAACATATAATTTCCACAATCATAAAGCTCACTTCAAAAATCTCAAATATCACATATTATCACCATTACCATGAGCTTTCACAATATCCAAGCATCTCACATTTCTAACATTGAATTTACTATGCTCGCATTATAGTAACAATACTAAGTTATATTCTTACTTAACCACTATCATCTCTTTTTCCTTTAAACACAACCTTAACTGTATACACATCCCAACTTTACATAATCACACTTTGTCTCTACTAAACAACTCATTCAACATTCCACCATACTCTCCTCATTTAAATAACATAACTTTCAATTTTAACAATTCGATATCATTTCCGCTGTCTAGTAAATTCAACATTAGTAAAACCAACATAAACTTTATTATAAAGAGGTTCAAAGTATAGAAGAAAAAGTACATACTCTTATCTTGATTTGATTTTCAACTCATTTTCAAATTTATTCTCCTTTTCATTTCTTTATGTTTCAATTCATATTATGTCCTACATAATATTGCTCATAAACATCAACATTACATTCCATGTTGCACACAACATGACATTTTCATATGCATCATCAATATACATATATCATATTACATTTCACAATTAGTTTCTCATAATCAATTAGGCACTATGCCTCAATTATAATTCATTTCCAACATCATTGTCAACAATCATAATTTCTCATCACATCAAAATAGTATACACATATATCATCAACTATATTGAACATCTCATATAACACAAATATTCTATAATTCATATAATGCCACATCCGAGACCAACCTAGGTGTCAATGCATATGCATGTATTACAAATTTCATTTCAAAACTTTTCCTTTTTACTTTTATTTAAACTTTTCAAAAAAAAAAATTTTTTCTCACTTAGGCCGAGAATCTCGAACCTAAGCTCTGATACCAAAATAATTGTAACACCCCGATACCCTATATAAGTACTATGCGTATACCTAGTATACATACAGTAAATATATAAAGTATAAGGATGTCACTTTTCGTTACCTTTTAAAAACCTGTAACAGAGTTCAAACCATAATACATTAATTTAAATAACATTTACAAAATCATTATCTTTATCAAAAACTTCATTTATACATATAAATACTCTGTCGTCAGAAATACATCATAATTAAAGTTTATACATGTATGCATTACCCTCTAGTTGGTCTCGACAAACTTTACTCTTCTTGTGGCATAACAAAAGACTTCATATCTTCCATCTATATACCTGCGCGAATAAACACCCGCGCTAAGCCCGAGAGCTTAGTAGTCCAACTATAAAATATAAACATATAGTATAGAAGTATTGACATATAATGATACATCAATTCAATATATAATTAGTTCTTATCATATCTTCTTTTCTTTTTAATTTCATCTTTAATATATCCTAGCTAATTTCAAATATGATGTACATATATACATAATATTATCACCAACCCCAATGCATCACCAATACTCAAAACCAATATATTAATACCCCTACATTATATATACCATACCAATCATTATTGCAATACACAAATTACATATCATACAAATCATAAATCACATTTACAATAAAGACAACCTTTATCATCAACCACAATTCATTTACATATTACACTTAATAACATTATATTATTCACAATTCACCAAGCATAATTCATTATTAATACTCACAATCAATATTTCAATACTTGCAATTCACATTGACAATAAAGACAGACTCGGGCCCAAAACACTAATATGTTATTCAAAGTTCAGAGTTACTGCTTTGGTTCATAGTCACAATCATCACGCCCGTAGGTAATGTATATACATGTGTCTCTATCCATGGATAGTGTAACAGACCCAGTCTCTTGGACCATCAACTCAACACATATGAGGAGATCCTCAACCCGGCAAGACTGTTACAAATCATATATCTCATATTCACAATTCTCATAGTGTAACAGACCCAGTCTCTTGGACCATCAACTCAACACATATGAGGAGATCCTCAACCCGGCAAGACTGTTACCTTTCATCATTTCTTAGGCATGCCACCCAAATTCAGAACTCTGAAACTGAATAACATATTAAACAAACAATTCATTTATTATTTCATTATCAATCTCATCATCAATTAGGCCAACATGCCTTATCTCTTTCAATTGAATTATCATAGCCAATCACAATGGCTTCATATCATATCATATCTCAATCCATATGATACATATAGCATCATTGATATCACATTTCAAAGTATATTATTCATATAATACATTGCCATACACAAGATTCACAATGCATATAACATAACATTTTCTCACTTCTCAAAACACATTAACATCATTCATTACTAGAGCATTTATCATAACAAATTGCACATACCTTAAGAATGATCCTCATTTCTTCCTACCTTTCCCATTTCATATTTCATCCTTTATATATATTCTTCATTTACATTCACAATATAATAGCTTATTTAACACTTTCATCCCAATGTGTTAATGTTCACAGACATATAAGGATATACAATCAAATAGGGTTTATGCTTACCTGGTTAATGATCTTCACATCCTTCACATCATTCAATCATCACCTTAGTCCAATTATGTTAACAATATAATAGATCACTTAACACATTTGCAAACAAATGTGTTAAGCCTCAAATTATGTAATTAAATACAATCATATGTATTGGTACTTACCTCAAGAACTAGTCCCATCAATCTATACATTTCTTTTCTTTCCAAGAATTCTCCACATTTAGGTTAATGCAACCCAATCTCTTCAAAACCTAATCCAAAGGAATATTAGCAAAATGACCATATGAATAGTACATTCTGGTTTAAGACTCCATTTTATCCTTATTTTGAAAAATTGTATAAAATAATCTACTTGACTAAAAATTCTAAAATTTTTACAGAATTTAGTTTTGTATCTTAAAATCATTTCTTTAAAATTTCAGATCAAACTAAACACAAAATCTTGGTCAAATAGTTCACCTAACCAGACTGCCCCAATTGCACTGCATCCTGGCAGCAGTTCTGAACTTTGTGAATTCCATAAATCAAATTCAATCAACGTGGTTCCAAATTATTTTTCTCAAATACTAGACTCACTAAGCAACAACATATCCAAAATTCAATTGGATATGATTTTGTTACATTTTATTAAAAATCCCGAAATATAGCTGTCTCAGTTAAGGTACCTGCTGGAACAGGTCTAATAAAAATAATCTTTCTAAACTCATAACCATTCCAAAATCGAATCAACATATTTTTCAGTCATTCTAGACTCATAGAGGCACAACATATCAAAAATTCACTTCAAGAACATTTTTCTATAATTAATTAAAAATCATACAAGTCACAGCCTTTACTAATTGTAAAACAGAAAAAAATTCACTAAACACAACTCTTACTCTTCCATCACCAACACCAACCTAGCTTCTTATCTTTAATTCCATTTCAACACTTTTACACACACCATACACAAACACACTCCATCAACCATCCATATCAACTCACCAATCCCAAACACAATTTCAAAAGAACAAAGGAAAATCAAGAGAAAGAACTTACCTAAGTTGTTGAATTCCACAAATCTTCAATTAAATCCTTTGATTCTCCCTTCAATTTGATGTTAGAATTAAACAAATCTCACTTTGCTCTCTCTTGTCTAAGGAGGAGCCAACCAACGTGGAGAAGAGAAGAAGAAGAAGAAGGAAATGAAGAAAAGACAAAATATCACCTCTTTAAATCTCCACCAAGTGATTCAACAAGAGTAATTACCTAAACACCCTTATATCATTTGTCTTGATTACCATTCATTACATGCCCTTTATAGTAACTTCACACTTAACAAAAATAAATATCTTCTTTCCTTGACTCTTCATTTTGACCAACTTATATGTTATATATATCATCATATACACAACATATACCATTCTCTCTAAACCCTAAATTCTTTCCCAAATCACATATACATAAACATTCTTTTCTCTATTTCTTTTCTCTTGTAATTTAACACATATATTCAATCCAATTATATAACAACAACAACAACATAATCACAACTTCTAGGGCATATATGAGGATATTACACCTTTGCTATACCCGCATTGCTCCATGTGGCCTGTATTACTTCTGGGAGGTAATGTAAAGAACATTTCCTTCACCTTGCATACACCGACTCTGATCTCTTCTTCATTTTTTCAGACTTGGGCTTATGAGTACTTTCCTGATGTTGCCCCTTTTCTTCGTGAGCCACTTGCCCCTGTAGATCCTCTTTCTCCCATTGCTTGGAGGTGGTATAAAGAGAGGATAGTAGCACCAAAGAGAAAGCTTCCTATCAGAGAGCTGAGATCGTTCTTCGACAGTTGCTCCATGAACTCGGTAAATACTTTATCTTCATTATTATTTATTATATTAGAGAAAATGATTCACTAACATAATAAATTTTTACAGGTAGCATTTACAACAATGTCTAACCGGCTGACAGAGTGGATTGCTCAAGATCACAGCTTTCAGCGATCACAGACCCTGACCCACCGTCGATTCATACTTCCCCATCCAGAGTATCGACGGTACTGTCTCGCTGAGAGAGTGACTTTCCAGATTGCCGGCTTCCGTACAGCTCCCTTGGACTCCCCTGATGACATGCTGTCTCTGACACTTCTGCCTGTTACAGTGTCCCAGTATGAGGGTGATCCCTTCGAATCGGCCTTTGCCCCGAATGAAGAAGATTATGATATCTACTGTCTTGAGCGACTGATGCCACACATTGGTGCACGGTTCGATTCTGCACCACCTTATCGGTCCTCCCACTCTTCAGCCCCTACTTCTAGCACCCCGGGAGACCATCCCTCTTCCAGCTGGCGAGCTAACAGACCTTCTTCCTCTAGGACTGGGGCTTCTGCTTTTAGGGCTGGACCATCACATACTGGAGCAAGCAGCAGTTCATCACATTTGAGGCCTCCCCCATCCATCCTTGCGGCTACCAGTCAATTGGACCCTGCTTTAGCCGACTTGAGGTTGCCATATGTTGTTCGTTATCATGCACCTGATGGTTGGGTGTCCCGACCAATTAGTGTGGAGAGTTCACCTTATCGGAGGCTTGTTCACATCACTCAGGTATATTCTTTTAGAACTTTTCATGAAAAGGATTCATAAATTTCTCTTGAAATTGATTGTGATTGTGTCTTTTTCACAGGTACCTGAGGACCTAGTTGCTGATATGACAGCACTGATCACTGCTTTGTCGGATGAGCTGGCTGGTGCTTGGACTGATGCTGCTTATGAGAGGCAGAACAGGCCGCAAAGACGGAGAGCCCGGCGCTGAATTCTGATATTTGTCTTGGACTATATTTGTAGTATTTGAATTATTCTTGCTCTGTACTTTGTACTTTTCGTATTTTCCACCTGTCATTTGAACTCAAGTACAAACCTGCACTAATTTATTAGTATTAACAGCGGATATGTATGTATGATATTTGTTTTTTGTTTGTTTTAGAAATCTATTTTCAAAAATAAATCCCTGAGATAACCCCAAAAATAGTACCTAAAATAATCTAAACAGGGCCAAAACACAAGAACTTCATAAAATAAAATAAAGATAAAAATAAAATAATATATATATATAAAAAAATGGGAATCGAGACTGTGTGGGGGCGGTTGGGCCGCCGGGGCGGCGGTCAGACCGCCCGCCCGACGGTTTGACCGCCGGTTCAACAGTTTGACCGCCTGGCCGGCGGTCGGACCGCCGGGGAGGCCCCGGGGCAGTATATGTATTGGAAAAAAATAGAATTTTGAGTGCATTTTCGGGCCAGAAACAGATTTCTCATTGCAGGATTTTTTTATTTCCCTCAACAATGAATCCTCTTTTTAATCACGTGATGCATAACTGGACCAAGAGCCTTCATAACGTCGAAAGGATCAACATGGGAAGGTATGGACTGAAAGCCGTTACTACCCTTAGGGGCATGGCTGTGGATTGGGATTTTTTGCATGCTTGCATTAGATTTTGGGATCCTCAAGCCCATGTTTTCATATTCGGTGCTCGAATGGAGGAAATGTGTCCTCTTTTTGAGGAATTTTGTTCTATCATTGGATGTAACCCCAATGCCCCTCTTGTAAGGCATGAGGTCCAAGTTGGTTATGTGGGATCCTTTCAGAGGCTTTTCAATTTTACCAGGCCTCAAGCTCAAGCTATGATCATGGATGGGAGTAGAGCGATGCTGCTTCCCCTGATTGATGAATTTCTGACCGCCAACTTTGAAGATGAGGTTCAACTGAAACACAGAATGCGAGCTTTTGTTTTCTGCCTATTAGCCGGGTTTCTTTTCAATCGTGATCCTGGCTTCGGTGATTTGAGGCTTTGCCCCATGGTTAGGCAGATGGAAGAGCTTAATTGCATCGGTCGTATGATTCTAGCTGAGACTATCCAGAGTCTTGACAGAGCTGCCCTCGGGTTTGAGAACTGGACTGTCACCCCGATCATTCTTCAGGTAATCTTGTTATACCTTTTTGCTTCTTCTAATTTCATTCTCTCTTTTTTGTTTGTAAATAGAAAGGATCTATTTTTTCAGGTTTGGCTGAGAGACCATCTCCGCGTGGTTGCTGCTCCTAATGCCTTGACATATAACCCTTCGCAGTACCGTACCAGGAGAATCCAGATTTCTTTTCCCTCCATGGCTAAGTGGGCTATCTGGTTGTTTGAGCTTGGACCAGAAGAATTGTTATGGTTCGTCCCTTGGTATAGAATTCCTCGCTTCATGGAGGCAAATGCCATGCACAACCACGTCTATCTCCTTGGTTTTACCCACAGCACATGGTATAGTGCTTCCCGGGTCCTCAGACAGATGGGGATTAATCAGAGGGTTCCCCTTCCGGTTGGGCTTACCATTGCTTCCCCTATTACCCCTGGAGTTACCCGAGTTGTTCTACAGACTTGGGTCAGAGACCATCAGATGATCAGGCCTTTTGCTGAGCCTTCCCTTGTTCAGCCTACTCCGGAGTATAGGACCTGGTTTATAGCTGAAGTTTGGCCCGTTGACAAACCCAGGAGGTATGCCTTGCTGCAGGAGTTGGAGAGAGAGGAGGTGGTTCCTCTTAGCGAGGAGAAGATAGACGTTGTAGAGAGTTCCGGAACTAAGGAAGATACCGAAGACTCTACCCCACGCAGGAGTCGTAGGATTTAGATCCCAGGGTGACTCCATTGTCTGTTTTTTGGGTTGTTTGTACCTTTTTATTTCCTTGAATGTATAGGACTTATGGTCTGACTCTTTTTTGTAATGACTGACTCTTTTTGTAATGAAAGATTCTTTTTTGAATGAATGACTCTTAATGAATGACCCTTTCTTTTTTTTTTCTTTCCAAGCATTATCTACTTTATTTATTTGCTCTAATTTTTCGGATTTTCAACTTAGCGAGCTCTTACCCATTCTTGCCTAAGCCGCCCTTTGTGGGTTTTCGACTTAGCGGGATTTTTTTTTTTTATGTTGGCAAAAGAAAAATTAATCAATGATTTTTATTAAAATTTAGACCGTGCTCAAAGAGAGCTGCCTACATATCTCGAATTAGTTTGCGAGAATCAGGTCTAATGTAGTTCATTACAAAGCATGATTATACATAATATTTCTTTAATTGATCCAAATTGCATGGGTTTGTGAACTCCAGACCATCCAAATCAGATAAGATGACGGCTCCGCCAGAAAGTATTTTCTTTAAAATGTAGGGTCCCGCCCAATGAGGACGAAACTTCCCACGAGGATCTGTAACAGGTGTTCTAATCTCTTTCAGAACCAAACAACCTTCTTCCAACTTTCGATCTTTGACCTTTTTGTTGAAATGTTTGGCCATTCGCCTCTGATACCCTTGAATCCGATGTAGAGCTTGAAGTCTTTTTTCATCCAAACCCAACAACTTATGATGATAATTGCTGATCCATTCAGCTTCGTTTATCTGACTTTCTTGAATTATCCTCGCCGATTGAACTTCCAGTTCAATGGGGAGTACTGCTTCCATTCCGTACACCAGGGAATACGGGGTTGCCCCAGTAGGAGTTCTAATTGATGTTCTATATCCCCACAAAGCCAGCGGTAACTTCTCATGCCAACGCCTATGTTCCTTGATCATTTTTTGTATGATCACCTTTATAGACTTGTTCGCTGCTTCTACAGCTCCATTTGTTTGAGGTCTATAAGGAGAGGACTTATGATGCTGGACATTCTTATCCTTCAAGAGCTTAGCAAATTCTGCTTGGAAATGAGTTCCATTATCAGTGATAATTTCAAATGGCATTCCGTACCGACAAAGGATGTTGGTTCGGACGAACTGTGCTGCCTTTTTGGCGTTTAATTCTGCATAGGAAGCTGCTTCAACCCACTTTGTGAAGTAATCCACTGCTACCAAAATAAACTGATGTCCATTTGAGGCTTTTGGATGTATTTTGCCAATTATATCTATTCCCCAAGTAGCGAAGGGCCATGGAGAAGTGATCAGATTCAGGGCAACGGGAGGTTGCTTCTGCATCTTGGCAAATATCTGACACTGATGGCATTCTTGCACAAATGCCACGCAGTCTGCATTCATGGTGGACCAATAATATCCTAGATTGGCAATTTTTCGAGCCAAGGCAATCCCATACATGTGTGGTCCTGATTCGCCACCATGTACCATTTCCATTATCTGCTTAGCCTCTGCTTCATTCACACACCTTAGGTGCATTCCATTCCAACTCCTCTTGTAGAGGATATCTCCATTAAGAATGTAACCTGTGGCTAGCTGCCTTATGGCCCTCTGATCAACCTTTGATGATCCCTCCGGATAACTTCCATCCTTGAGATAACCTTTGATATCCCAAAACCATGGTTTACCATCGGCCAAATGCATTATGTGGGCAGGTTGCTTCTGAAGTTGAACTTTCAATGGATGAATGACTTTCCCCTCCTTGATATTGATCATGGAAGCTAAAGTAGCCAGGGCATCAGCAAACTGATTCTTTGCTCTTGGGAGATATTCGAAGGACAAATCATCGAATTGTTGTGCCAGATGATCAAGGCGTTGTAGGTAAGGAACCAAACGCTCTTCTCTTATCTTCCATTTCCTTAAGGCTTGTGATACTATTAAAATAGAATCACCGTAGACCTTTAGGTTCTTAATTCCTAATTCCAGGGTGGCTTCAAGCCCATTGATGCAAGCTTCATATTCTGCTTCATTGTTTGTGCAGCTAAAGTCAAGTTTAACTGCAAATGGAATGTATTCTCCACAAGGAGTTTTGAACACAATCCCAATTCCATTTCCATGATAATTGGATGCCCCATCAAAATACATCTCCCAAATACTCCTTTCCACATTCAAGAGGTCTTCGTCAGGGAAACCCACTTCTCGCATCTCGTCATTCACGGGTAATTCTGCTAATTGGTCAGCTATTGCGCCACCTTTTACAGCTTTCCTTTGAATGAATTTTAGGTCAAAGGCTGCCAATGTTGACACCCACTTAGCCATTTTGCTTTCCAAAACAGGCCTCTCCATAAGGAATTTCAAGGGACTCTGTTCTGTGATGACATAAGTAGTGTAAGAAGACAAGTAGTGTTGTAACTTCGTACAAGTCCAATACAAGGCTAAACACAACTTCTCAATCTTGTTATACTTTAACTCATAATCCAGCATCCTTTTGCTGAGGTAGTAAATTGCATTTTCCACCTTCGTACTTTCGGCTTCTTAAGCTAGCATTGCACCCATGGCTTCATCTGTTACAGACAAATACAAGAGCAGAGGCTTTCCCATTCTGGGAGGTTGTAGAATTGGCGGACTTAACAAGTATTCTTTGATCTTGTCGAAGGCCTTTTGGCAGTCTTCATTCCATTCTTGTGAAGCACCTTTCCTTAGTAGCTTAAAGATTGGACCACAAGTCTCTGCCAACTGCGATATGAATCGACTGATATAATGTAATCTACCTAGCAAGCCTCGAATCTCTTTTTCTGTTCTAGGCGGAGGCATTTTCAGAATAGCCTTCGACTTTGCTGGATCAACTTCTATTCCCTTCTTGCTGACCAAATATCCCAAAAATAAGCCTGATGTTGCACCAAAGAGGCACTTTGCAGGATTAAGCTTCAAATTGTACTTGCGAAGTCTAAGGAAGAACTTCTCAAGTGCTTCAACGTGTTCTTCTGGAGATTTTGACTTAACAATCATATCATCAACATACACTTCTACTTCTTTGTGAATCATGTCATGAAAGACTGTTGTCTCCATCCTTTGGCAGGTAGCCCCTGCATTTATCAACCCAAAAGGCATAACCCTGTAGCAGAAAGTGCCCCATTCTGTAATGAAAGCTGTCTTCTCTTTGTCTGGTGGGTGAACTAGGATCTGATTGTACCCAACCGCGAGGTCAGTCATGGAAACCATCACATGCCCAGCCATCCTGTCTATCATCAAATCGATGTGTGGTAGTGGAAAATCGTCCTTGGGACAGGCCTTATTCAAATCTCTGTAGTCAACACACATCCTGACCTTTCCGTCTTTCTTCGGGACCGGCACAATGTTTGCTAACCAGGAAGGGTAGGCAATTGGTTCTATGAACTTATTGTCCAGTTGCTTGGCAACCTCCTCTTTAATTTTCAAAGACCATTCTGGCTTCATTCTTCTCAATTTCTGCTTAACCGGCTTCGCATCTGGGTATAGTGGAATCTTATGAACTGCTATGGCTGGGTCTATTCCCGTGACATCACTTGCCTTCCACATGAAGCAGTCGACATATCTTCTGATGCACTCAACGACGTGTTCCTTATTCACACAATCATATGCAATATATGTATGTTCATTTTCTTTGCCAATCATTATTTTTTCATTTATTTCTTTTATTTCATTTTTGCTAGATAATACTTGGAAAGCAAAAGACACAGGGTAACCAAGAATTTGAAGAGTTTCATTGATAATGGTGGAGTCATTCTCCAAGATTACATTAGACTTGACATTGGGGTTCTCTAAATCTGAAACTACAGAAGACTCAGAATTAGACTCTGACTTGGTGTTCGACTCAGAATTTGACTCGGGTTCAGGGTGTGACACAGGACTAGGTTTTACCATAGCAGCTCGTCCCTCCTCGGCATACCAGTTCATCAGTGGTCTATCGGTTGTCTTGATCAGCTTTGTGAAGTCCCTTTTGTCTTCAAAATTGGTTATCATAGCAACCTCATCAAAGAGATTAGGCCGCATTAAATCTTCCATTTGTGGGTCAGCTATAGGTTCTGGCTCTTCTTCTTTTATGGCTAAAACATCATCGAACATCTCAAAACCCGGTAGCTTCTTCCCAATCATAGGAGCATAGAATGGCTCTTGGAAACCACAGTAAGGAGCTGTTTTCCCAGGTTTGCAGAAGTGACCATTCAGAGTTCTAAAATAAGGGCGCATTTTGAGGCTTCTTGCCTCCCAATTCTTCTTTTTCTTCCTTCCATGCTCAAACTCTTCTATCTCCTCATCTGTGGGTTTGTACCCCAGGCCAAAAGTTCCTTTATTCTCAGGTTCTTCCCATGGCCGAACTACGGGTGTTTTCCTCCCAGACTTTATCATTTCCATTCCAGGCAGCAGACCTACCCTTAGCATCATTCCCACCAGGCAATTGATTTGGACCTCTCCAAAATCATATAAGATAAATGGCCCTTTGGGTTTTTCTCCTTCAATGCATTGGACTGTATCATAATGGAAACCAGTCAAGGTCATGGCGGTTTCGCCAGGAACAACCTCAAAGAGAGACTGATCCATGGTTCTCTTGTTGATTTCACAGGTGTCACCTTTGATAGTGATGATTTTTCCTTCAAAAGGGAACTTAAGTTTTTGATGTAATAAAGAAGGGACAGCATTATTCTGATGAATCCACGGCCTTCCAAGGAGGAGATTAAAGCTCGCGGGTACATCAATGACTTGGAAGGGCACTCTCATTTTCACTGGCCCAATAGCAATTTCCAGAGTGGCAACACCCAAAATTTCCCTTCGAGTGTTATCATATGCTCTAACAATCTGATCAGAAGGTGTAAGATCTGCAACCTCCAATCCCAGACAGCTTGCTACCTTCAAGGGACATACATTTAAGGCTGACCCGTTATCAATGAGAACCATGGGTACGGTCTTTCCCCCGGTTTGTATGGTTATGTATAGAGCATCATTGTGTTTACTGCCATCTTCTGGTAGGTCCGTATCAGAAAATCGGATACTCAATGTCTTGGTTGATTGGGTCAAAGTGGCTACCAAAGCTTCTGGGCTTGTGTCTACTGATGTATCAAGCTGACTCAAAGCTTCGCTGAGAGCCTGACGGTGTGGGAATGAGGAAGCAAGGAGCTCCCAAATTGACACCTTAGCTTGAGTTTGTTTAAGCTGAGTGAGGACAGGGTCTTCCTTTGGTTCAGGTGTCTTCTTATGGGGGTGATTTGAGGTTGCAGGGGCTTTTCCCAAGTCGAGTGGCTGATATTTCCTTCCGCTTCTCGTCAAAGCGTCGACCTCTTCAGCGAGGTCATTCAAATCCAACACACACACTTCATTCATTTCTAAGAGGAGTTTGAAAGGATCAAATAGCTCTTCTTCCACAGTGATGGCGTGGATGGAATGATTAGGCAAAGGGTTAGTATTAATGTTCGGTTGACTCCTGAGAGGAATGATGTCACCCCTATCCACCAAATCCTGGATGCGGTTTTTCAGAGTCCAGCAAGCATCTGTTCTATGCCCTTTTCCTTGGTGGTATTCATAATATTCATTGGCCTTATAACTGGCGGATAATGGGTTTGGAGGTGGCCTTGGGTCCAAAGGCTTCAAATACTTCCCTTCCACGGCCTTTTTAAACACTAGATGAAGGGGCACCCCAAGGTCGGTATATTGCCTTCTTGGCTGATTTCTCTGCCCAAGATTGCCCACACGTAAAGGATTCGCAGGGGCAATATTGGCCACTTCATTGATTTTGCTTGAGGAAGCAGTTTGGCCCTGTTTTTTATACTTTGAAGTAGCTCCCTCATCCACTATTTTACCTAATTGTATCAAGTCTTCTACCTTAGTTGCAGTCGCAATGAGCGATTTGAAAGTAGGTAGGTATTGGGTTTGCAGTTGAGCTTGATATGTAGGTCTTAAATTTCTGATTATAATATCAATCTGCTCCTGTTCTGAAGGGCGATTGATCATTTGGGCAGCTTTTGCCCTCCATCTCGTAAGGAACGAGGAGAAGGGCTCATTGTTGTTTTGTTTGATAGTCTCAAGTTCTCTTCTAGTGACATCCACCTCAATATTGTAGTGGTATTAAGTGTTAAATGCATTGCAGATGTCTTCCCAGGTCTTAATCTTGGCTCGGTCCAGGCTTACAAACCATTTTAGGGCAGCCCCAGTCAAGGATTGTTGAAAGAGTTGAGCAAAGAGTTCATCATTTAAACCCCAAGGGCTCAATGCCCCCACATACATCTTAAAATGGGTTTTAGGGCAAGTGGTCCCATCAAATCTGTCCATCCCAGGCATCTTGAATTTTGGAGGCAATCTAGCTTGGGGAAACAAGGATAAGGAATCCATGTCTACCACCTCTTTATGAGTTTTCATGGCAGTGATTGACCTTTCAAGCAATTCAAGTTTCTTTTTCAGTTCATTAGTTTCATTCTTAGAGGACGGATCCTCCAAATTGATGACAGGGGTATTGTTCTGAGCAGTCCTGGGGGTACTAGTCTGTCCCGCAATAGGTTCTTTCCCTAAATCTTCAGAAGTAGTGGCTGTCTTTGGTGCCCCTCCCAATTCAGCCGGGATGGCTACCCTTTGGGCAGCTAAAGCTTCATCAATTCTCTCTTGCATTCTAGCTTCAATTTCCTTAACTTGTCCATCTAGCAAGGCCTTAATCTGTTCAATAGTAGCCATTTCAGTAATTTGAGTAATTGGCGAAGGTGGAGTAGTAGAACTTGTGGGTGATTGGACAGTTGGAGTTGGTGTAGCTTGTGTGGGTGAAGGCACACGGATAGTGGATACCTGCAAAGGTTAAAGGCAAGGGATCAGGGCAATGAGTAGGATGGGATAAACTCTTGGTCCACTTATACACATCAAAAGTTTTCCCCAAAAGATTTTTCCCAAAATAATGTTGTCATGTTGCATGAATGCACCTCATCACATCATAATTCATTTTAATGGTATGTGGCACTATCATTGGGTACATACAACCTAAGGGAAGGTTCTATTGTTCATGAAAAATAGAGAATAAGCTTATAATAGGGACCCTTGAGTCTTGAGTAAGATAAACCTAACCACATGTGAAACAAGGAGTTTCGCGTGGGTCCAACAGTACGATTACTCATGGGCCACTCCAAAAGGATTGGAATGGTTTGCGACAACAGGGAGGACGCTTTGGCTGTCCGCCGGCATAATCAAGGAGACCTGCCGGTCAGCGCTACTTGCTATCCAGACTCAGAATTTTGAACAGAAAGAGAAGAAATTCATTTGAAAATAATTTTTTATGAAATGAAGGAAAAGGATTCCCCTATATAATGCAAGAGAAAAAGATTCTCTGAATGTCAAAATAAATGCACAATTAGTCAAACAAGGGGTCCATTAAAGGAAAAAGATTCCTTTTGTCAATTTTCAATCCAATATCCCCAAGGAGGGGATATATATTGCTAGGGTACCCTGCAAAATGAATAAAAGTACCCTAAAGAAGGGCAAGTTAGTCAAATAAACAATAGTAGTCTGCTAGGATCCCATAAATCATTTTCATGGTCCCTAGTGTCAAATTAATCAAATAAGCAATAGTAGTCCACTAGAATCCCATAAATCATTTTTATGGTCCCCAGTGGAGTCGCCAAATTGTGAACCTCGATTTTCCACCCGAAAAGGATTCGGATGAAAGTTCACTCGTTGTCGGGAGTCGCCACTCAGTTTATTTTGTTCAAAGGGAAAAACTAAGAAAACCCTTGTTTGACTCCAATTAATGCATCCAATGTAAAGGTTTCTAATCTATGAAACCAAGGAGGATTCGGGGACTATGTCATGTATTTGATTAATTTGCCAATTTAGAAATGAATCCAAAAGAAACACAGAAAGGAAGAAGAATAGATTGTTAGTAAATTGCGGACTTGTTATTTGAGGTGAATCTCAAATATGCCTACATACTCTCGTTTTTTTATGAGAGATCAAAGCCCATGTAGTTCGGAAAAGCCTATTTAAAGGCGATGAAAATTATGCTTCATGCATGTGTGTGTGTATGCTTCGTGCATTTGTCGGGCTTTTTGCCAAAGTTGTTAACTTTAGCACTTAGTGCAAATTTGTGAAATTTAGGTACTTTGTACCAAAATAGTGCAATTTAGGCCTTTGGCCAAAAGATTGATTTTAATTGTGAAATTTAGGTACTTTGTACCAAAAAGATACAATTTGGGCTCCGTGCCAAAAAGTTGATTGATTCGCGGCTTCATGCCGAAGTGTTGATTGATTAGTTAATTAGGCCTTAGACCTAAAAGGATTAGGTCTTTGACCGAAAAGAAATTAAAAAGAAGATAGGATGCTTTATGATATGCTTGAATTGACAAATGATGAATTATCATACTACCTTGTTTAGGGTCCTTCCACTTCGAAGTTCCAGGTCTTGTTTTCTTAGATCTTGAAATATGATTCTTAATCCCTGCCACACAAGGTTAGATTCTTGCAAATAAAAGTCCAATAAGAGTTTTTAAGCGTGAAAAGAATTCGACAGCATGAGGCCCACCCAAAAAAGTCCAACCTCCTTTTTTTGAAAGTTTAGCAGCATTTTATAGGTGAAATTCGGGCTGGACGGCAGTCGGACGGCCGGTCCCGGCGGTCGGACCGTCGTGGGCGGCGGTTCACCCCAAAACCGCACCGAAATCCGCATTTTTTCGTTCAAACTGATTTTCTGGGAGCTGTGGACCTCCAAAAATTATTCCGAGACCATACTTGTGATCCTTGCGTCGCTCCGGACATTTCAAGTACCATGAAGGTATATTTTTGGTGAACTCTGCCGCAGTCGACCGGTCTGGCTTGGTCTTTTGCAGTCGGCTTTCCGAGCCTCAAACTTCGAATATTCACACTAATTGTTCAAGGCGGCTCTCGATTGCTGTGCCTTTTGCTAATTGTTGCTCTGAACTCTTAATTACTTGTTGCGCTATGTTAATTATGTGTTCCTCCCCTCTTCTTCTTTTTAAACCTGTATTTATAGAAAAATGTATTAGGTTAAACCTTGCCATTAACTTCCTATCTAGAAAAGGTTTCCTGAGGCATATCGAATTAATTTGAGAGAAAACATGAGCATGTGAGATTAAGAGGCAAACTAAGACCATGTCAAACTAAAACAATCTTAATATGACATGGAATCAAGTCCATATTGAATTGGCAATCCAAATTTGACATAGAAAGTTCCATATCAAATTAGGATTGCCCTAATTCGTATGGAGTCCCCTTGATTGGTCCCATAATGAATTGGGATCCCAAATCGATATGGTGACAGCCCAACTAGGCCCCATATCGAATTGTGATCCCAGTTCGATATGGGGTTTTCCCCATATCAAATTAAGGCTTCCCTAATTCAATATAGGGCGAATTGAGGAAGCCCCAATTTGATATGGGGCTCCCCAATTCGAAATGGGGACACCCCATATCGAATTAGGGGCATCCCAATTAGATATGAGGTGTCCCATGTCGAATTGGGATGCCCCAATTCAACATGGGTACACCCATTTTGAATTTGAAGTCCAATGCGAGTCCCACCTCAAATTAAATCCAACCAAACCTTTAAATCAAACCTATTTAGGGTTTTAGAGGTTTAAAAAGCTTATTTTTGGCCTCAAAGAATTGTACCAATTTAACCAAAGGCTTGAAAATAGGTTTAAGCCATTAAGAATGGATCAAACTTGACTAGGCCTTCTTTAATTAGGATTGGACTAGCAAGGGCCAAAATCAAGATTCTACAGTTTGCTCCTTGCTTGAACAATCTAGAACTTATTCAGAGAATGAAAAGTAACATGACTTTGAGCTAATTTTGGATAAGGATCAGATTCTAGACTCAGGGATCTAGTTTGGCTTTTGGATTCGAGACTAGTTTGGGTTCTAGACCCAAGACTGGATTGGTTAGGTTCTGAACACGAGTTAGTTGGATTATGGACTCGAAACTGGATTGGTTGAGTTCTAGACCCGAGGTTGGTTGGGTTCTGAACCCAAAACTAGATTGGTTGGGTTTTGGACCCGAGGTTGGTTGGGTTCTAGACTTGAAACTGGATTAGTTGGGTTCTGGACCCAAAACTATATTGCTTGGGTTCTAGACCCGAGGTTGGTTGGGTTCTGGACTTGAAACTAGATTTATTGGTTTTGAGGCCCGAGACTAGATTTAGGCAACTCTAAGATCCCAATAGGTTCATCAGGTGACTCTAATATCCTAATGAAATGAAAAAGTGACAAAATCATTGAGTGACTGAAATATCTCAACGGGTCAATGGGCAACTCTAATATCCTTATGACCAACAACTGTTGAGCAACTCTCATATCTCAATGAGTCATTGGGTAACACTAATATACCAATGGGTGTAACACCCTCATAACCTACTCACACATAGTACACATATCTTTATATATGTAGTATGCACAGATAAGGTATAAGAGCATTACTAAATGTTACTTTATCACCCTTTTGTCATTTAGTTACTAGTTTATAGTACTATATAGATAAATAAATAGGTATAAGAAAAATAAATAAGTTTATAGAAATTTTTCTAGAGTTTCAATTAAAATACGAGTATTACTAAATCCAATAAATTTAACTTGGGAATATTCAATAGGTCTCGAAAATATTTCCACACACTCATATCCCTAAATCCCATGTTTTCATACATAAATTTATGAATATATGAACATGATATTACTTATACACAAAACATCTTTAAATCATGTTTTAATTTATTGTATTTTACAAAATAGATGTTATATCTACATCAACTCAAAAGAATATTTACATGCTATGCTTAGGCTTGATCTATGGCAACCAGAGGCTTCTAGTATCCAACCTCTAACTAGACCTATGCTGGTCTAGAAGGACTTCCAGCTTCTATCTTGTCACCTGCGTGATAAATAAATCGCGCTAAGCCTAGAGCTCAACGGTATATACTTGATAATGCAACATTATTATGACAAATGTATATGAACAAGCATAAGGTTTTAATGTTACATACATTCTCATCTTTATTTTATACATAAACAATCATCATGCATTAGGCCCAACAATCTTATACAATAACCTAGTTCCAGAACAATTGCTTTGGCCTATCACATCAATAATGACACCTTTGTATCTCGCTAGTGGACGTAAATACATATGTGGCGCCCAATGTCTCATCCAATGTGTAATCATCAATATGACACCTCATGTGTCTTGCTCAAGGGTGTGGTAACATCTCTGTAATACCCAGTGTCTCAACCCATCGCGTATGGCATGCCAATCTCCAAACACAATCTTCTGGCAACTAGGTAAAGTAGAAGACAACAAACAACATTCCAAACTATGCATATATGAGTTTTTCACCATAAAACTCATCAATTCATCAACAATTAACATAATCAACATATTTTATAATAATTCTCCACTTTATAATCACAAATAAAATTTTAATATAATATATATAAAGACTTAGCTATGTAAGCCATTTTCTACACCCATATAGTGTGAAATACGATAATAAATATCAACAAACCAACCCCATGGCCATGGCATTCAATAGCCATGCCCATAGGATGTGAAACGACTTTGAGTACTCCCACAGTCGTGCCATTCAAGGGCCACGCCAATGGCATTCATTTTACTCCTATTTTGTCACCATTTTCACATGAAATAGCTCCACTTCAAAGCCCAAGACCGTGGCACTGCATGGCCATGCCCATGGCAACCCAGAATCACTCTTTCACCCCATTTTCATCAATATAACACACACATACCAACTTAGGATGATACACACCAAAGATAAGAGCATAATCTAAGTATATACTTACCTTTTTGAAGCTCAAATTGGAGAAACAACTCCTTTGCATAATAATTTCTCCCAATCTTTCACTTCACTCTATTGGTTCCTTCACTCAATTCAATCAACCTTTAATCAATTTATAATTTCAAAGATGATATTAATAACTCATATAAGCATCTATGAACCCCTTTTTAACTTTCTATATGTTTCATTAAATCCCAATTCACATATCAATCCTACTAAAAAGAATCATCAAAAGTTAAGAAAATTACTTGTTACTTGAATTAAAACACAAGCTTCCTTCAATCCCTGCGTAAAACTAACTAAATTTTCTTGTTAATTTGAAGAATTGAAATCACCTTTTTGTTGACCATGGAGGTTGGCCACAAGAAAAGCACATGGAAGAAGAAGAAATGAAATTTCTTGAAAATGTTTTGCTGTCTCATATTTTTTCCACTGAGTATATATGTATTATTTAATTCAGATTTTTATATAAAATATTATTATTTTATACTTTAACTTTTCTACTTTTTTACTCTTTTACTACTTTACTCTTACCCTCTTTACATATTATTTATACATTATATATATCTCTATCACTTCTATATAAACCATCATCAATCTCTTACTAATTAATATATAAATAGATTTAATAAAAATCAGGGAATTATAATTCTCTCCCCCTTAAATAATTTTGTCCCTGAAATTACCTACAATTAGCTCTGAAATAGTTTTGGGTATTGGCTCCATAGGACTTGTTCACTCTCCCAAGTAGCTTCTTCCGTTAAGTGATTCCTCCACAAAGCGTTCACTAAAGGCATTTTCTTATTCCTTAGCTCCTTCACTTCTCGTGCCAAGATGGCTACAAGTTCTTCTTCGTAACTTAGGTCTGGATTCACCTCAATAGATTCAATTGACAATACATGAGACGGATCCAACCTATATCTTCGTAGCATAAAAATATGAAATACGTTGTGAATTCTATCCAACTCTGGTGGCAATGATAATCTATAGGCAACTGGTCCAACTCTTTCTAACACTTCATAAGGGCCAATAAAATGCGGACTTAGTTTTCTTTTCTTCCAAATCTTAACACCTTCTTCCATGGAGACACTTTTAAAAACACTTTATCACCTACCTTGAACTCTATATCTTTTCTCTTTAAATCAGAGTAAGATTTCTATCAGTTTGATGATGCTTTCAGTCAATCCCGAATTATTTTCACTTGCTCTTCTGTTTCTTTAATTAATTCAGGACCTACTATCTTCCTTTCTCCAAAATTATCCCAATATAAAGGTTTTCTACATTTCCTCCCATATAAAGCTTCATACGGTGCCATACCAATACTAGATTGGTAGCCATTATTATATGCAAATTCAACTAACGGTAAGTGTTTATCCCAACTGCCAACAAAATCATTAACACAACTTCTCAGCATATCCTCCAATACTAATATCACCTTTTCATACTGGCCATCAGTCTAGGGATGGAAAGTAGTATTGAATGTAATTGAGTACCCAATGCACCTTACAAACTCTTCCAAAATATTGAGGTGAATTTGGTATCTCGATCTGACACCAATAAAATTGGAATTCCATATAGTCTTACAATTTCACTAATATAAATTTCTGCCAATTTATCATGGGAGTAATCTATCCTCACTGGTAAGAAGTGAGCTGACTTCGTCATTCTATCCACAATTACCCAAATTGCATCATGTTTTCTCTGGGTCAGAGGTAATCGAGTAACAAAATCCATAGTTACTCTATCCCATTTCCATTCAGGCACTAGTAATGGTTGCAGCAATCCCGAAAGAACTTGATGTTCGGCTTTTTTCCTCTGATAAGTGAGGCACTTGGATATAAATTCCGCTATATATTTTTCATACCCTTGCATCAGTAATGTTGTTTTAAATCTTGATACATTATAGTACTTTCAGGGTTCATAGCATAATCCAATTGATGTGTCTCTTCTAAAATTTTCTTCCTCAATTCTACATCTTTTGGTACACAAAATCATGTTCTATATCTCACACTACCATCATCTCTAATTTGAAAGTCTCCACTCCCCCCCCCCCTTAAGGCAATCTTGCACAATTTTCTGGATCTTCGCATCTTCTCTTTGTGTTTCTTTAATTTGCTCTAAGCATAATGGCTTAACTTGCAATTGTGCCAAAAGTACACCATCATTCCCAACTTCAAATCTAGCATGTAAGATTCTCAATTCAACCAACAATATGAGGAAATAGGCAGTCAACACTGCCATAGACTTCTGACTCAAAGTATCTGCAACTATATTAGCCATGCCTGAATGGTAATCTATCAAACAATCATAGTCTTTCATCAATTCCAACCATTACCTTTGCCGAAGATTCAACTCTTTTTGCACTCCTAAATATTTCAAACTTTTATGATCTGTATAGATAAACCATTTTTCCCATATAGATAATGTCACCAAATCTTTAATGCAAACACTATAGCTGTCAACTTTAGATCATGGGTCAGGTAGTTCAACTCATATGGTTTCAAATTTCTAGAGGCATATGCAATAACTCTACCCTCTTGCATCAATACACAACCCAAACCATTATGCGATGCATCACTATATATCACATATGGTTTGCTTTCTACAGGTAAAGTAAGAATAGGAGCCTGAATCAACATATCCCTTAACTGTTCAAAACTCATTTGACATTTGTCTATCCATACAAATTTCACCCCTTTTTGAAGTAATTTAATGAATGGCATGGCTATCATAGAGAAGCCCTTTACAAATCGATGGTAATAACCTGCCAATCCTAGAAAACTCCTCACTTCTGTAACATTTTTAGGTGGACTCCAATTCAAGGTCGCCTCAACTTTACTTAGGGTCTACTCTAATCCCTTCTGCTGAAATAACATGCCCAAGGAAAGTTACTTGATCTAACCAAAACTCACACTTGGATAATTTTACAAACAATTGCTTCTCCTTTAATGTCTGCAATACAATCTATAAGTGATTATCATGATCCTCCTTACAACTCGAATACTCTAAAATATCATTAATAAACACCATTACAAATTGATCCAAATAAGGCCAAAAAATCTAATTCATTAGATACATGAAAGCTGTTGGTGCATTCGTCAACCCAAAAGGCACAACAACAAATTCATAATGTCCATACCTCATACGAAAAGCAATCTTGGGCACATCTACCTCTTTCGCTCTCAACTGATGATACCTTAATCTTAAATCAATTTTAAAAAACACAGTTGCTCCTTTCAATTGATCAAAGAGATTGTCAATACGAGGCAATGGATATTTATTCTTGATGGTGACCTTATTCAACTGTTGATAATCAATATATAATCTCAAGGTACCATCCTTCTTTTTGACAAACAATACTGATGCTCCCCAAGGTGAAACACTAAGGCGTATAAATTTCTTATCCAATAATTCCTATAATTGCACCTTCAACTCTACTGGTTCCATTAAATAAGGGGTTATAAAGATAAGAGTGGTACCTGGCATCACATCGATACCAAAATCTACCTCTCTCACTAGAGGTAACCCTGGTAACTCATTTGGGAATACATTCAGAAATTCAGCCACTATAGGAATATTGTCAAGCTTAGACTTCTCTGCTCTAGTATTTGCCACATGTGCCAAATAAGCCTCACACCACTTCCTCATCATCCTTCTAGTAGCCACTGCAAAAATAAAAGTAGACAAAAGGTGTCTTGACTAACCTCTCACTACCACTTCTTTTCCTTTAAATGTTTATAAAGTAGCATTCTTATGTTGACAGTCAACTACAGATTTATATCTAGACAACCAGTTCATACCCAAAATAAGATCATACTCCCTAAAGGACATCTCAATCAAATTACAGAGAAATTCCTCTTCTTGCACCATAACCGGACTATTTCAATAAACTCTACTAACTACCACACTATACCCTAAAGGATTAGTCACCAATACATCAAATCCTAAAGATTCATAATGCATACCATTCACAAGCAAAACTAATGTATTAATATATGAATGGGTAGATCCAGGATCTATCAATGCATACATAGGAGTACCGAATAAAGAAAATGTACCAGCTATGACATCTAAGGCATCCAATTCCTTCTGCATCAGTAAACTCTCTGAGCAGCTCTAGTCCCCTCTGGGCTGCTCACAAATGTTAAATCTCCTCTCTGGCTAGACCCAAATCTACCACCTCTACTACCTCTTCGATTTCCTCTACCTCCTCTACTACTCTGTCTAGATCCTGTTGTATCAGCTAATCTCTCATCCGATGGCTCTGGACAATCTCTAACAAAATGATTTGAAGATCCACACCTATAACAACCTCTAAAATCAGCTCCCCAACAAGCTCCTCTATGCATTCGACCACACTGTATATAGGTAGGTAGTGGAGACCTACAAGAACCTGAAGTTGGTGTGCTAGCTACCGAGGTTGCAAGTCTCTACCTCTGCTGCTGTAATCTGCCAAACTATCCCTTGCCCCTACTAAATCTCTAAGGATAACTGCCTCTGCCTCTCTTCAAAGATGAGAAACCCATCTCTATTGAAGCTTTTCTAACTCTACTTTCTTATGTCCTCAGTGCAGCTACAAGCCCTTTAGCTTTCTCAACATTCCGTGTAGCTGCTACCATCTTAGAAAAACCATCATAGTGAACTGCTACCACTTGATACATAATAGATAGTTTCAACCCTTCTTCAAATCTTCTACATCGGTCCACCTCATCTGTTAAAATACCACCTGCATACTTACTTAAGCAAAGAAATTCTTTTTTATACTCGTCAATTGTCTTGTCTCCTTGTTTCATGTTAAGAAACTCCTTTTTATTATCTTTATACTCCCGAGGGGTATATTTCTTCCCAAACTCTCTTAGAAAATCAGTATACGTCAAAACTGGGGGTTGCATCAATCCATCAGGAATAGTCTTCCACCAATCATAAGCATCTCCTTACAGAAGAGACAAGGCATAATCCAACTTCTCTTCCATAGTAGCCTACAATTGGACAAACAATCTCTCAATTCGATCCAACCATTGCTCAGCTTCCGCTAGATCTATAGTGCCTACAAAGTCAATAGCCCCAAACTTTCTTAGCTTCTCATATTTCCTAATCGGCTTCTACAGTTGTTGAGATGGGGCATGACGTAAGAATTCCACCATCTGTTGTGCCCAAACTGGTGAAATTTCTAGCATTGTTGGTCTATCTGGCACTGATGCCTTCCCAGCAGCTCCTATACTTGCTCCAGCCATACCTTCCCCTGAAGCAAAACTCTCTGCACTGTCTTCATCAGATTCATCAGATTTATGAGATTGAGACATGTCTACTAGCTATATCTGATACAAGATCAAAGGTTGCCACATTAAAGATCAACTCAAATGCCTATGCATATGCATGTACAACACTTTTAAAATCAACTTCAAATCCCCTTTTTCTCTTATCTAAAACTCACATAGGTTGAGAATCTCAAACCTCTCTCTAATACTAATATAAATATAACACCCTCATAACCTTCCCACACATAGTACACATATCTTTATATGTGTAGTATGTACAGATAGGGTATGAGTGCCTTACTATAATGTTACTTTATCATCCTTTTGTCATTTAGTTACTAGTTTATAGTACTATATAGACAAATAAATAGGTATAAGAAAAATAAATAAGATCATAGAAATTTTGTTGGAGTTTCGATTAAAATATGAATATTACTAAATCCAATCAATTCAACCTGTGAATATTCAATAGTTCTAAAAAATGTTTCAATACACTCATATCCCTAAATCCCATGTTTTCATACATATATTTATGAATATGTGAATATCATATTACTTATACACAAAACATCTTTAAATCATGTTTTAATTTATCATCTACATCAACTCAAAAGAATATTTACATGCTATGCTTAGGCTTGATATGTGGCAACTAGAGGCTTCTAGTATCCAAGCTCTATTTAGACCTATCCTGGTCTAGTATCTATTCTGTCACCTGCACGATAAATAAATCGTGTTAAGCCTAGAGCTCAGTGGTATATACTTGATAATGCAACTTTACTATGACAAATGTATATGAACATGCATAAGATTTTAATGTTACATACATTCTCATCTTTATTATATACATAAATGATGGTGCAAAACTATGCTATTGTAATACCGCAAGTGCACAGGTCGCTCAAGTAATAAAGTAGTGAGTGAGTTATCGTTTCACTGGGGACAAAATCAAGTACTAGTGTAAATTTTAACTGTTGTTTAGCAAATCAATAGTTTTGTGAAGTTTTGTAATTAAAGATAATTAACTTAATAACTGAAAATAGAGAGAGATTGAGTGTTGAATGAATTGATTGATGATGAGAATACTATCCAGATATTGAATCCCCCTAGCCACAATTATATTTATGAAAATCAATCTAATTAAACCAAATAATAGAGTTGAATTGGTATTCCTCTAAATTAGACTAAAACCTTTCTCAAGTGTATTAATCCCTAATCACTAAGTAGAATGCTGGAATCTCTTCTCAAACATAATTAAGTAGATCTTGCATTAAGAATAAGGAATTGTAAACCAAAGGATCTTGTAAGTCTATCTCTAGTACTCCAATCAATCCTCAATCCTTATGAGTATTCAATTCACATCAAACTTTCTCAAGTCAATAATATGAAAATTACAACCAATCAATAAGCATGCTATTATCAATTGGAAATAAATTATTAAGCATCATAAGAATAAACCAACTCAATCAAATGATTTAATTAAATAAAATTATTCAATCCATGCAATAAAGCTAGGATTCATCAATATCTAGATAGAGAATGAGTTAGTTCATGTTTAAAACCAGAAAACCAGAACAAGAGTAATAAGAAAAAGAATCCAAACAATCCATTGCGAATAATTCGTATTTCTTCACTTGAATCCTTGAATCTTGATTTAGATCTTGTTTAGAATATGTCTTCACCTTCAATCTCAGCTCCAAAACTCTCCTCCTTGCTTTAGAAGTCGGCTCTAGGTTATAAAATATGAAAATCGGATCCCTAATTCATGCTTCAGCTCAGCTTTTATAGTGCAGATATTTTCGCTTGACACGCCCATGTCACTAGGCGTGTCATTGCCACTGGGATTTTGAATATAAGGTACGTCCAGTGACACGCCCATATCACTGAGCGTGTCACAGCTATTGTGAATCATTGCAATAGGCACGCTCGGTGACACGCCCATGTCACTGGGCGTGTCAATGCTTATGTATGCAGTATCAAGGGCACGTCCATTGACACGCCCATGTCCATGGGCGTGTCACTTGAAGAATTTTGCTCTTTTCTTCTACTTTCATCCGTAATTCCTCCGAAATGACCATAAACCTCAAAATACAGAGAATTCCTAAAATTAACCCTAAAAAACACTTGAACAAACAAATTAAACTCAATTGGATAATAATCATATTAAGAAATAGGGGCAAAATATCATCAATTGTGCACTTATCAATAAACAATAATCATGCATTGGGCCCAACAATCTTATACAATAACCTAGTTTCAGAACCATTTCTTTGGCCTATCTCATTAATAATGATACCTTTGTATCTCGCTAGTGGATGTAAATACATCTGTGACACACAGTGTCTCATCCACGATGTAATCATCAATATGATGCCTCATGTGTCTCGCTTAGGGTTATGGTAACATCTTTGTGACACCCAGTGTCTCACCCCATCGCGTATGGCATGCCAATCTCCAAACGCAATCTTCTAGCAACTAGGTAAAGTATAAGACAACAAACAACATTCCACACTATACATTTATGAGTTTTTCACCATGAAACTCATCAATTCATCAACAATTAACATAATCAACATATTTTATCATAATTCTCCACTTTATAATTGCAAATACTTTTTTAATACAATATATATAAAGACTTAGCTATGCAAGCCATTTACTACACCCCATATAGTGAGAAAATATGGCAATAAACATCAACAAACCAACCCCACAGTCATGGCATTCAATAGCCATGCCCATGGGATGTGAAACAAAGCTGTAAATCACCTTTGAGTACACCCATGGTTGTGGCATTCAAGGACCACACCCGTGGAATTCATTTTGCTTCTATTCATCACCATTTTCACATGAAATAGCTCCACTTCAAAGTCCACGACCGTGGCACTGCATGGCCACGCCAATGGCAACCCATAATCACTCTTTCAACCCATTTTCATCAACATAACACACACATACCAGCTTAGGATGATACACACCAAAGACAAGAGCATTATTTAAGTATATACTTACCTTTTTAAAGCTCAAATTGGAGAAAAAACTCATTTGCATAATAATTTCTTCCAATCTTTCATTTCCCTCTATTGGTTCTTTCACTCAATTCAATCAACCCTTAATCAATTTATAATTTCAAAGATGATATTAATAACTCATATAAGCATCTATGAACCCCTTTTTAACTTTCTATATGTTTCATTAAATCCCAATTCTCATATCAATCCTACTAAAAAGAATCATCAAAAGTTAAGAAACTTACTTGTTACTTGAATTAAAACTAAAGCTTCCTTCAATCCTTGTGTAAAACTAACTAAATTTTCTTGTTAATTTGAAGAATTGAAATCACCTTTTTGTTAACCATGGAGGTTGGCCACTAGAAGAGCACAATGAAGAAGAAGAAATTAAATTTTTGAAAAATATTTTGTTGTCTCATATTTTTCCACTAAGTATATATGTATTATTTAATTAATATTGTTATATAAAATATTATTATTTTATACTTTAACTGTTCTATTTTTTTTACTCTTTTACCACTTTACTCTTACCCTCTTTATAGATTATTTATACGTTGTATATATCTCTATCACTCCTATCTAAACCATCATCAATCTCTTGCTAATTAATATATAAATAGATTCAATAAAAATTAGGGCATTACAATAGGTCTATCGAGCAAATCTAATATATCCATAGAATCACCAAACGATTCTAATATCTTGGTAACTGAAAAAAGCCACGAGTGATTCTAATATCCTTATGAAATCCACCAAACGACTCTAATATCTTGGTAAATTAGGGGTTGTTAGGGCAGAATTTGTGCACTTTTTTTTCCTAAAAAATAAAAATGAATGAGACGTCTTTCAATTGCATACCAAAGTGTGCAAGTTTTCAGGGGAAGTATCATGGATAATTTTTGAAGCCAGCTAGGAGCAAACTGATGATGGTTAGGGCAAGTTAGAGGTAGTTAGGGAAGAATCTGTGTATTTTTTTTCTAAAAAATCAAAATGAATGAGATGACTTTCAATTACAGAGCAAAGTGTGCAGGTTATCAGAGAAAGTGTCATGGATAATTTTTGAAGCCAGCTGCGAGCAAACTGATGATGATTAGGGTAAGTTAGGGGTACTTAGGGCAAAATATGTGCACTTTTTTCAATAAAAAAATCAAAATGGACAAGACGACTTTCAATTGCAAACAAAAGTGTGCAGGTTGTCAGAAAAAGTGTCATGGATAATTTTTAAAGCCAGCTGGGAGCAAACTGATGATAGTTTGGGCAAATTAGGGGTAGTTAGGGTAGAATCTGTGTACTTTTTTCCTAAAAAATCAAAATGAACGAGACAACTTTCAATTGCAGACCAAAGTGTGTAGGTTATCAGAGAAAGTGCCATAGATAATTTTTGAAGCCAGCTGGGAGCAAACTGATGATGATTAGGGCAAGTTAGGGGTAGTTAGGGCAAAATCTGTGCACTTTTTTCCTAAAAAAATCAAACTAGACAAGACAACTTTTAATTGCAAACAAAAGTGTGCAGGATGTCAGAAAAAGTATCATGGATAATTTTTAAAGTCAGCAAGGAGTAAACTGATGATGGTTTGGGCAAATTAGGGGTAGTTAGGGCAGAATCTGTGCACTTTTTTTTTCTCTAAAAAAATCAAAATGAACGAAACGACTTTCGATTATAGACCAAAGTGTGCAAGTTGTCAGGGGAAGTATCATGGATAATTTTTGAAGCCAACTGGGAGCAAACTAATGATAGTTTGGGTAAGTTAGGGGTAGTTAGGGCAGAATCTGTATATTTTTTTCCTAAAAAATAAAAATGAAATGAGACCGCTTTCAATTGCAGATCCAAGTGTGCAGGTTATCAGGGAAAGTGTCATAGATAATTTTTGAAGCCAACTGGGAGCAAACTGATAATGGTTAGGGCAAGTTAGGGGTTGCTAGGGCAGAATCTGTACACTTTTTTCTCTAAAAAATTAAAATGAATGAGACGACTTTCAATTGCAAACAAAAGTGTGTAGGTTGTCAGAGAAAGTGTCATGGATAAATTTTAAAGCCAGTTGGGAGCAAACTGATGATGGTTAGGACAAATTAGGGGTAGTTAGGGCAAAATCTGTGCACTTTTTTTTCTAAAAAATTAAAATAAACAAGACGACTTTTAATTATAGATCAAAGTGTGCATGTTGTCACGAAAAGTATAATGGATAAATTTTGAAGGCAGCTAGGAACAAAATGATGATGGTTAGGGGCAAGTTAGGGATAGTTAGGACAGAATCTGTGCACTTTTTTTACCTAAAAAATTAAAATGAATTAGACAAATTTCAATTGCATACCAAAGTGTGCAAGTTATCAAGAAAAGTGTCATGGATAATTTTTGAAGTCAGTTGCTGATGATGCTTAGGGCAAATTAGGAGTAGTTAAGACATAATCTATATACTTTTTTCCCTAAAAATTAAAATGAACGATACGATTTTCAATTGTAGACCAAAATGTGCATGATATCAGAAAAAGTGTAATGGATAATTTTTTTTATGCCATATAAAAGCAAATTGATGATAATTAGGGCAAGTTAGGAGGAGTTAGGGCATAATATGTGACCTGTAGATTTAGATTAAAAATTAATGTATATAACTATCCCTAACTACCCATAATTGCCCACTAAGATGCCCTAATATAGTCTATTATTATACAACATTGTTTCACACAAAAACTCATCAACTATATAATATTTCACTGAACTTTTCTAGCTGTTAGTTATGAAAACCAAAGTCAACTTGAAGAAAAAAAATGAAGGTGAGCTGGTCAGATATGAAAAAATTAGATCAACTGTAATATCTCGGAATAGACCCTAAGAGTTTTGGAGTTATTGTTGTATTTGGATTTAATGCATATGTGTATATGGGAGATATAAAGATAATATATATAAGACATATACATATACATCATATATATATATACATGGGATATAAAATGGTGTAGGGAAAGTGAATTGTATATATATATTTGTATAATTAAGTAATAATAATAATGATAATAAGGACAAAAAGAAGAGAGATGAAGAAAGTCAAAGAAAGAATATGTGGTGGAGATTTAAAGTATTATTATTATTATTATTATTATTATTATTATTATTATTATTATATATATAAGATAAGAACGGAAGAAGCAAGAAGTTTCTTTCTTCTTCTTCTGTTTCTTCTTCTTTGTGGTCGAGAGAGAGAGAGAGAGAGAGAGAGAGAGAGAGAGAGAGAGAGGATGATTTTGAGAAGATTGAAGATTTTTATTCAAGATTTGGCAAATAACCAAGTTGTGAAGAAAATGGATGGCTCTAATTCAAGTGGTGAAGAGAAATTGAAAAAGGAAGTGTGTAGTTTGGTGTAAGTGATACATAAGGTAAGTACAAACCCTATTTGATTGAGTATGTTTATATACTCTTAGATCTTAAAACATTTAGCTATAAATGTGTTAAGTAATATATTATATTATTGATACTTATGAATAATGTAAATTGCTATGTATATATATATATATATATATTATTAATGAAATATGAAATGTGAAAAAGATGCTGATATGAGGAAATATGGCAAGTGGAAGATATGAGGATCATTAAAAGGTATGTGCAATATAATTTATTATAAATTGTAATACAATTGAGATATAAAGAGATGTGTGAAATTACTATTATAAGCTATAATGATGTAAATGATATGATTGAAGCATGTTTATATGATATGTTTGTTTAATTGATATTCAATATCATTGATGATATATATATATATATATATATATATATTTATATACTTGAATAGTGAAGTGTTATATTGTGAAATGAAATGTGAAGCCATTGTGATTGGCTATGATGATTCAAATGAGATATGAAGCCATTGTGATTGGCTATGATGGTTCAATTGAGATAAATGGGGCATGTTTGCCTATATTATGATGAGAATTGGAAATGGAATTGAGAATGAAATAATAAATGAATTGTGTGTGTCTAATATGTTGATTCAATTTTCAGAGTTCTGGATTTGGCGGCATGCCTAGAAAATGTGAAAATGTAATAGTCTTGCCGGGTTGAGGATCTCTTCAATTTGAGTGAATTGAGGTCCAAGAGACTGGGTCTGTTACACTATGTGAATTATTGATACGAAATATATGAAAAGTAACAGTCTTGCCGGGTTGAGGATCTCTTTGAATTGAGATCCAAGAGACTGGGTCTGTTACTTGATAAAATGTGAAATGTGAATTGTAGTAACAGTCTAGCCGGGTTGAGGATCTCCTCGAGTTTAGCCGAGTTGATGATCCAAGAGACTGGGTCTGTTACGCTATCCATGGATAGAGATATGAGATATATTGCCTACGGGCTTGATCATTGTGATTATGGACCAATGCAGTAACTCTGAACTTTGAATAACATATTAGTGTCTTTTGGGCCCGAGTCTGTCTTTGTTGTCAATGTGATATTTAAATGTTGAAATAAATGAGTAATGAGATCTATGGCTGCCTTTATTGGTAGTGTGATTCATGATTGATGAATTGTGAATAAAATGATGTTGTGAAGTATGATTTTGTAATATGTGTATTAATATATTGAGGAGCTTTGTTGAGATATGAGTTTATGAAAATGTTGTATGATGTGTAACATGTATATGAATGTGGAATTTGTGAGGTTTGTTTTCATAAAGGTTTGAATAAGTCATTGAATGATGATTTGTTAAAATGATGTATATGTATATGTATATGAGATAGAAATGGTAAGTATCGTATTATGAATGTTCTATGTAAATATGTATATAATTAATGAGACTAGTGGGGAACATATGAAGAATGCATTGAGAAAGGAAAACGTGGTAAAAGAACAATAAAACATGATGCTAAAAATATGAGGTATGATTCTTTTGTAAAGTATATTTTAATATTTATTTGTACTACTAAGCTCTCGGGCTTAGCGCGGATTTATAATCGCGCAGGTGGCTATGCGGTTGATTCGGAAGTTAAGCTGTTATGCCACGAGAAGGGTAAGAGTGTTTCGAGACCAACTAGAAGGTGATGCATACATGTAAAGTTTAATTCTGTTATATTATTCACAATCATATATTCATATGTATAATGATTTATTAAATGTTATTAAAATCTAAAGATAGTAATGTTTGAACTTGGATAAGATTTTTTTTTTTTAAATTAAAACTAGGAGTGACATTCTTACACTCTATATACGTATTGTATGTATACTAGGTATATGTATAGTACCTATATAGAGTATGAGGGTGTTACAATTATTTTGGTATCAGAGCTTAGGTTCGAGATTCTCGGCCTAAGTAGAATTAAAAAGAGAAAGTTTTGAAAAGCTTAAAGAGAAGTAAAAAGAAAAGTTTTGAATTGAAGTTTGTAATACATGCATATGCATTCACATCTAGGTTGGTCTCGAACGTGGCATTATGTGATTTGTGATGTATTTGAATTACATGAGATATATGATAATGTGTAAATGAGGTTTTATATGAAAGCAAATTTTGAAATGTTGATAATTGAGAGATGATGGTGATATAAAGAAATGATATGGAAGGTATAAGTAAAAAGTTTGATTATTGATATATGTTTGACATATAAAGGAATGGCTAGAAGAATAAAGTTGGAAATGAGTTAGAAACAAATTAAGATTAAAGTATGTAATCTTTCCTCTAATATTTGAATCTCTTTCCAATAAACTTTATGTTTGGATTTCTATAAAGAGGAAATATTGTTGGATGGGTAATATGAAAAGATATGTTATTTTAATGAAAAATATAATACGGTGAAATATTGAATGAGTTGATTGGTGCAAGTTGAGTGTGATAATTTAAGGTGTGTATATGTAAAGTTAAGGTTTTGTTTAGAAAAAAAAAAAGAAAAAGAAAGAAATAATGTTGGTTAAGTATGAAGATATATTGGTGTTGTTTGTATTGTTAAATGCAAACATGGTGATTTCAATGTTAGAAATGCGATATGGTTGAATATTGTGAAAGCTCATGTTAATGGTGGTAATATGAGACATTTAGATTTTTGGAATGAGCTTAATAATTGTGAAACATATATGTTTTGATGTTGCTTTGTGGTATATACATATAAGATGTTTTAAAGTTGATATTAAGAGAATGAGATGAATAAGTTGAAAGTTTATAGTTTTAATGGAATGTGGATAAAGATCATTTAAATATTGATAGTTTAATGTATTTAATATATGAGATATATGAAATATATATTAGTGCACATGAAAGTATTATGAAATGGGGAATGAGACTGATAGTAGGAAAATTTGGTTTGAAATAAAAGAAAAGGAATTGATCAAATGGGAAATGAGTTACTTTAAGTAATTTGATTGGAAAGGATGAAAATGAATACGGAAGATATGTTAAAGGTATTTAAAAGCAAATGTGAGAGAGATATCACATTGGAAATGTGATTAAGTTCTTTGTGAAATAATATTATAAGTAGAGTGTATATATTTATTGAAGTTAATGAATAACTTAAGTTATGTTCAAAGAATGAGAATGATAAGAGTTAAAGGAAAGTGATAAATCTTATATTTGTATAAACTATATGCAAAAGAAAAATTTAATAAATTGCATAATTATGTGTATATGTAAAGAGGATATGTGAAATGAACTTTTCGACATGAATGTAATGGTTATATGTAAGAAAGGTGGGAAGTGAGTCACATTATAAACATGACCTATGAATGTGTATATGATACGTTTATTATATTATACCATTGCATGTTTAATGGTATTAGAAATGAGATTGCATATAGTAGTGGAATTAATAAGGATTAAATCTTAATTTATGCAGAATAGAGTATGTGATGAAATAGAAAATGAAAATGGATTTGGGTAATATTGGATAGTGATATTGTGATGGTAATAACTAAATGAGACTACCATAAGATGTTTTGGAACTCAAAGTATTTATGTGTGGAAATGTTTTATGTATAAGTGTATCATAAGAAATTGTAAGGAAAGAATTGTATATTTGGAATTTTTAGAAGAGATGGTGTGAACACTCGAATTTTGGGGCTCGGAAAGCCAATTTCCTCAGACCAAGCCAGACCGGGGAACAACGGTAAAAGTCCACCGAAAGTATGTCTTCATGGTACTTGAAATGTCCGGGACGACGTGAGGATCACGGATATGGTCCCGGAATATTTTTTGGAGGCCCGTGGCTCCCAGAAGGTCAGTTTTAGCAGAAATAGCGTGAGTCGCGGTGGGCTAGGACGGCGGCCAAGCCGCCGGGACCGGCGGCCGGGCCGCCGCATTTCCGGCGGCCCGGCCGCCGTCCAGCTCGTTTTTGCCTATAAATAGGTTCAGATTTTCAAAAAAAGAAAACTTTTGGACTTCCTACGCCCAGATGCTGACGAAATTTTTATGCTTAAAAATTTCTAATATTGTGTTGTAGAAAGTAAGAATCATACTCAAAAGTGCAAGGAAACAAGTAAGAACCATATCGCATTTCTAACATTGAAATCACCATGTTTGTATTTAACAATACAAACAACACCAATATATCTTCATACTTAACCAACATTATTTCTTTCTTTTTCTTTCTTTCTTTTTTTTTTAAACAAAACCTTAACTTTACATATACACACCTTAAATTATCACACTCAACTTGCACCAATCAACTCATTCAATATTTCACCGTATTATATTTTTCATTAAAATAACATATCTTTTCATATTACCCATCCAACAATATTTCCTCTTTATAGAAATCCAAACATAAAGTTTATTGGAAAGAGATTCAAATATTAGAGGAAAGATTACATACTTTAATCTTAATTTGTTTCTAACTCATTTCCAACTTTATTCTTCTAGCCATTCCTTTATATGTCAAACATATATCAATAATCAAACTTTTTACTTATACCTTCCATATCATTTCTTTATATCACCATCATCTCTCAATTATCAACATTTCAAAATTTGCTTTCATATAAAACCTCATTTACACATTATCATATATCTCATGTAATTCAAATACATCACAAATCACATAATGCCACGTTCGAGACCAACCTAGATGTGAATGCATATGCATGTATTACAAACTTCAATTCAAAACTTTTCTTTTTACTTCTCTTTAAGCTTTTCAAAACTTTCTCTTTTTAATTCTACTTAGGCCGAGAATAACGAACCTAAGCTCTGATACCAAAATAATTGTAACACCCTCATACTCTATATAGGTACTATACATATACCTAGTATACATACAATACATATATAGAGTGTAAGAATGTCACTCCTAGTTTTAATTTTAAAAAAAAAAATCTTATCCAAGTTCAAACATTACTATCTTTAGATTTTAATAACATTTAATAAATCATTATACATATGAATATATGATTGTGAATAATATAACAGAATTAAACTTTACATGTATGCATCACCTTCTAGTTGGTCTCGAAACACTCTTACCCTTCTCGTGGCATAACAGCTTAACTTCCGAATCAACCGCATAGCCACCTGCGCGATTATAAATCCGCGCTAAGCCCGAGAGCTTAGTAGTACAAATAAATATTAAAATATACTTTACAAAAGAATCATACCTCATATTTTTAGCATCATGTTTTATTGTTCTTTTACCACGTTTTCCTTTCTCAATGCATTCTTCATATGTTCCCCACTAGTCTCATTAATTATATACATATTTACATAGAACATTCATAATACGATACTTACCATTTCTATCTCATATACATATACATATACATCATTTTAACAAATCATCATTCAATGACTTATTCAAACCTTTATGAAAACAAACCTCACAAATTCCACATTCATATACATGTTACACATCATACAACATTTTCATAAACTCATATCTCAACAAAGCTCCTCAATATATTAATACACATATTACAAAATCATACTTCACAACATCATTTTATTCACAATTCATCAATCATGAATCACACTACCAATAAAGGCAGCCATAGATCTCATTACTCATTTATTTCAACATTTAAATATCACATTGACAACAAAGACAGACTCGGGCCCAAAAGACACTAATATGTTATTCAAAGTTCAGAGTTACTGCATTGGTCCATAATCACAATGATCAAGCCCGTAGGCAATATATCTCATATCTCTATCCATGGATAGCGTAACAGACCCAGTCTCTTGGATCATCAACTCGGCTAAACTCGAGGAGATCCTCAACCCGGCTAGACTGTTACTACAATTCACATTTCACATTTTATCAAGTAACAGACCCAGTCTCTTGGATCTCAATTCAAAGAGATCCTCAACCCGGCAAGACTGTTACTTTTCATATATTTCGTATCAATAATTCACATAGTGTAACAGACCCAGTCTCTTGGACCTCAATTCACTCAAATTGAAGAGATCCTCAACCCGGCAAGACTGTTACATTTTCACATTTTCTAGGCATGCCGCCAAATCCAGAACTCTGAAAATTGAATCAACATATTAGACACACACAATTCATTTATTATTTCATTCTCAATTCCATTTCCAATTCTCATCATAATATAGGCAAACATGCCCCATTTATCTCAATTGAACCATCATAGCCAATCACAATGGCTTCATATCTCATTTGAATCATCATAGCCAATCACAATGGCTTCACATTTCATTTCACAATATAACACTTCACTATTCAAGTATATAAATATATATATATATATATCATCAATGATATTGAATATCAATTAAACAAACATATCATATAAACATGCTTCAATCATATCATTTACATCATTATAGCTTATAATAGTAATTTCACACATCTCTTTATATCTCAATTGTATTACAATTTATAATAAATTATATTGCACATACCTTTTAATGATCCTCATATCTTCCACTTGCCATATTTCCTCATATCAGCATCTTTTTCACATTTCATATTTCATTAATAATATATATATATATATATACATAGCAATTTACATTATTCATAAGTATCAATAATATAATATATTACTTAACACATTTATAGCTAAATGTTTTAAGATCTAAGAGTATATAAACATACTCAATCAAATAGGGTTTGTACTTACCTTATGTATCACTTACACCAAACTACACACTTCCTTTTTCAATTTCTCTTCACCACTTGAATTAGAGCCATCCATTTTCTTCACAACTTGGTTATTTGCCAAATCTTGAATAAAAATCTTCAATCTTCTCAAAATCATCCTCTCTCTCTCTCTCTCTCTCTCTCTCTCTCGACCACAAAGAAGAAGAAACAGAAGAAGAAGAAAGAAACTTCTTGCTTCTTCCGTTCTTATCTTATATATATATATATATATAATAATAATAATAATAATAATAATAATACTAATACTAATACTTTAAATCTCCACCACATATTCTTTCTTTGACTTTCTTCATCTCTCTTCTTTTTGTCCTTATTATCATTATTATTATTACTTAATTATACAAATATATATATATACAATTCACTTTCCCTACACCATTTTATATCCCATGTATATATATATATATGATGTATATGTATATGTCTTATATATATTATCTTTATATCTCCCATATACACATATGCATTAAATCCAAATACAACAATAACTCCAAAACTCTTAGGGTCTATTCCGAGATATTACAATTCTCTCCCCATTAAGTAATTTCGTCCTCGAAATTATCTAACACCATAACAACCCATTCTTAACATATTAAAATCTTTAATTTCATATGAAGATAATCATATCCTACATTATAATTTATCAAATCACTCAACTTTTACTCTCCCCCTTTTAAGTAAATCATAACTCACCATTATCAATCTATATTTATCTTATAACTTTCTCAACAGAATCACCCAGATAGCTCATTACATTCCCAAAAATGTTCTTCTACACAATAATCAATTCATCTTATAATCTATATATTCCATACATCTATTACATTCAAAATATATATATATCACTTCATCTCTTTATAAATAATCTCTTAACTTAACCTCAAAAGTCATTAATTAATATCTTAGCATTGATTATTCTGTTCTTACAATCACTTTCAAAATAAATATTTACCAAACCTCAATTAGTAACAATATCCTTACTTTCTTTAACTTGCTGCTCACTTAACATAAATATTAATACCATACTTTTAAACTTACTTCACAGGTCAACAATATTTCCCTTTTTCTCTCCAAATACAATTGATGTAATTCAATTTACTTATGTTCATTCGTAAGCCAGAATATTACATCATACACGTAACCATTTAAATTTATACTCCCAGTACAACTGTACATATTAAATCTCTATATTGACTTGCAACTTTAGTGAAGTCTAGATCAATCGATCTATTTAACACAATATACTAACATTTCAACCTTATTTGATTCAAATAAACAATTAACTTATCGGAATTTTCATTGGATTTTACAATATATACCTATATATATAACCTAATTTCCATTAGGTCAAACTTATATTCAAATTCTTGTCTTTGCAATTTCATATATTCACTCAATAAGAATTATGCTTACAAATATACATTTCATTACTTCAAAAATTATATCATCATTTCTCATACTCATACCAAATTTATCAATATAGCCAATAACTATAACCTCATAAACGAACTTTCCCCAACCAGGTCGGTTGCCCATTGGGCCTCAGGCCACTGCCAATCCTAGGGGTCCGCAGGAGGCAGATAGGTCCGTTCATTTATCTTTTCACAATTCATTTCTCAAAATCAATTAGGCACTATACCTCAATTATAATTCATTTTCAACCATCATGGTTTCTCATCACATCAAAATAGTATACACATATATCATCAACTATATAGAACATCTCAGTATTTAATTATATCTTTTAACCAATATGTCTAGAAACATAGTTATCAATCTCACCAAAGCTGTACTACAGGTATATCATCTCAGCTCTAAATCTGAGGATAATAAAACTAACCAACTAATCACACTAACCAAATTATATAACCATAATATATTAACAATCACACTTGAGATTTGTAAATCAATATCATTCTTCTATCATTCGAATTCCAGTCTTTACGACTATAATGCTAGATTGTATCACAAAAATTATATATTTATCCTCTAAACTTTTATTACACCAAGAATTAACACATTTTAATTCCATCTCAAAATAGTTTGCTTTTGACTATTTAATAATCATTAACCTAACTCATATGCAATAGTGTTATCGTTAACATTTTCTATGCCCATCCTTCAATCAGATGCAAATCTTACACAAGTTCCATTTATTACTCCATCTGTGAACCTCGGTTTTCACCCGAAAAGGATCCGGGCGAAAGTTCACATGTTGTCGGGAGTCGCCACTCAGTTTATTTTGTTCGAAGGGAAAAACTAAGAAAACCCTTGTTTGACTCCAATAAATTGTCCAATGTAAAGGTTTCTAGTCTGCGAACCCAAGGAGGATTCGGGGACTATGTCATGTATTTTGACTAACTCGACAATAAATAATAAAAAAAGAAATGAATGTAAAAGGGATGAAGAAAACAGAATAAAGAGATTGTTATTAAAATGTGGACTTACTATTTGGGGTGAATCCCAAATATGCCTACATACTCCCGTTTGAATGGGAGATCAAAGTCCATGTAGTTCGGAAAAGCCTATTTAAAGGCGATGAAATTTATGCTTCATGCATGTGTGTGTGTATGCTTCGTGCATTTGTCAGGCTTTTTGCCAAATTTGTGAGATTTAGCACTTAGTGCAAAAATTGTATAATTTCGGGTACTTAGTACCAATAGAGTTCGATTTAGGCTTCATGCCAAAAGTTCATTTTAATAGTGCTGTTTAGGTACTTAGTACCAAAGAGATGCAATTTAGGCTCCGTGCCAAAAAAAAGTTAATTTTATTTACGGCTTAATGCCGAAAGGGTGATTGATTAGTCCATTAGGCCCTCAGACCTAAAAAGATTAGGTCTTTGACCGAGAAGAAATTAAGAAGAAGATTAGAATGCTTATGATATGCTCGAATTGACCAAAGATGAATTATGATATTACCTTGATTAGAATTTTTCCACTTCTAAGTTCCAGATCTTGTTTCCTTGCACTTTTGAGTATGATTCTTGCTTTCTACAACACAATATTAGAAATTTTTAAGCATAAAAATTTCGTCAGCATCTGGGCGTAGGAAGTCCAAAAGTTTTCTTTTTTTGAAAATCTGAACCTATTTATAGGCAAAAACGGGCTGGACGGCGGCCGGGCCGCCGTTCCCACGGCGGTTGGCCGCCGGAAACGCAGCGGCCGGGCCGCCGGTCCCGGCGGCTTGGCCGCCGTCCTGGCCCACCGCGACTCGCGCTATTTCTGCTAAAACTGACCTTCCGGGAGCCACGGGCCTCCAAAAAATATTCCGGGACCATATCCGTGATCCTCACGTCGTCCCGGACATTTCAAGTACCATGAAGACATACTTTCGGTGGACTTTTACCGTTGTCCCCCGGTCTGGCTTGGTCTGAGGAAATTGGCTTTCCGAGCCCCAAAATTCGAGTGTTCACAATTGCCCCCCACTGGGGTCCATAAAAATGATTTATGGAACTCAGTGGTCTTCTGAAGAGCGAATTTTGAGCGAGGTGCAAAAAGACCCGCATTTTCATTTTTTTCTATAAATAGGCTCATTTCATTCAATTTTCATTTGCTTTCATTCATTCTTCTTCTTTCACTTCTTTCAAATTTTCTTTCGACAATGGATTTTACCGGCTTTGAAGACCTCGAGATCTCACTCCCTCCCTGCAATCTTTTACTTGAGGAGGAGAAGCACAGTTCTCGGACCGGCTGCTATGAGGTGAGTACTTTCCATTTGTTCATCTAGTATGCATGCTTAGGAATTTTATTTATTTCCAGTAAGGAACTTAGAAATAAATTTTAGGAACCTTTCCTTTGCATGTACTAGTAATGAATTAGGATCTGTACCAGGCTTCATTATGTTCTGTCATCAGTAATTATTTCTAGTAAAGAACTTAGAAATAATCCTTTAGGAATCCACACCCGGCTGGGGAAAGAACTTAAATCTTTTCTGAATTTGTCCAACTTTTCTGAAATTTTTTTTTTTTTTAGGACTTTACGATCAAGATATCTATAGCTGAGCTTCCGATGGTCACTATTCCGGCTTACATCTTTGATGTCGGGCACCCAGTGGGGGATCTTATCAGACCTGCTTTCCTCCACCATTTGAGGGCTATAGATGTGGGCAGAGATATCCACCGGGATTTGATCTGTGCTTTAGCCGAGCGTTGGTGGCCTACTACTGACACTTTCCATTTTTCTTGGGGGGAGATGACAATGACGCCTACTGACTTTTCCATCATTTATGGGATTCCCTTTGGCGTTGAGATGTGGAGTCCTATGATGACTGGCGGTAGGACATTTCTTCAGCCGACATGATTACTTTGATCGGGGTTGACTATCCTCGATATCAGGCGCCTCGCTGCATTCAGCGGAGGTGGCTTGTGGAGCAAGCGCCAGGTATCTACACTGGTTACGAGATAGGCAACCTTACTGCTGACCAGGCGGCCAGGTTTACCTTGCTTCTCCTGTTTGCTAGCTCCTTCTTATCAAACAGGAAAGATGCAGTGAGTCTCAATGTGCTGAAGAGCCTACTTGACCTGACACGGCTTCATATGTACGATTGGGCTAGCATGATGCTGTGTAGGTTGTATGACGACATGTCTGACCTCTGCTATACCCGTATTGCTCCCTGTGGCTTGTATTACTTCTGGGAGGTAATGTAAAGAACATTTCCCCTATCTTTATATATGTTGACAAACACCAATTCTGATATATATTTATTTTTTTATTTATTTTTTTTTAGACTTGAGCTTACGAGTACTTTCCTGGCATCGCCCCTTTTCTTCGTGAGATACCTGCCCCCGCCGATCCTCTTTCCCCCATTGCTTGGAGGTGGTATAGAGAGAGGGTAGAAGTACCAAAGAGGAAACTTCCCATCAGAGGGCTGAGATCATTCTTTGACAGCTGCCCAATGGACTCAGTAAATGCTTTATCGTCATCTTTTTTATTATATTAGAGAAAATGATTCACTAATATAACAAATTTTTACAGGTTGCATCTGAAGTGATGTCTCACCGACTGGCAGAGTGGATTGCTCAAGATTACAGCTTTCGGCGATCAGAGTTTCTGACTCGCCGTCGATTCATACTTCCCCATCCAGAGTTTCGACGGTATTATCTCGTTGAGAGGGTGACTTTCCAGATCGCCGGTTTCCGTGCAGTTCCCATGGATCCCCCTGATGATATGCTATCTTCAACACTTCTGCCTGTTAATGTGTCCCAGTATGAGGGCGACCCTTTCGAGTCGGCTTATGCCCCAGATGAGGATTATGACTTCTACTGCCTTCATCGACTGATGCCATGCATTGGGACACGATTTGACTCTGTACCTCCTTATCGGTCTTCCCACTCTTCGGCTCCCACTTCTGGCACTCCGAGAGACCATCCTTCTCCCGACCGGCAAGCTGATAGACCCTCTTCCTCTAGGGCTGAGACTTCCGCTTTCGGGGCTGGACCATCACACACTGGAGGAAACAGCAGTTCATCTCATTTGAGGCCTCCCGCATCCGTCCTTACAGCTACTGGCCAATTTGACCCTATTTTAGCCGACTTGAGGCTGCCTTATGCTGCTCGTTATCATGCACCTGGTGGTTGGGTGACCCGACCAATTAGTGCAGAGGGTGCATTATATCGGAGCTTTGCTCATGTCACTCAGGTATATTCTCATAGAACTTTTCATGAAAAGGATTCATAAAATTCTCTTGAGATTGATTGTGATTTTGTCTTTTTTACAGGTACCAGAGGGCCTGATCACGGAAATGGCGGCACTGATTACTGCTTTCTCGGATGAACTGTCTGGTGCTTGGATTGAGGCTGCTTACTAGAGGCAAAGTAGGCCGCAAAGACGGAGAGGCCGGCACTGATTTTTTTTATACTTGTCTTGAACTATGCTTGCTGTATTTAAACTATTCCCCTTCTGTACTTTGTACCTTTCATGTTTTTCTGCTGTTATCCGAACTTATCTGTAAACTTGCACTTATTTGTTAGTATTAACAGCACATATGTATGCATGATGCTTTTTCTTTTTAGAAATCTATTTTAAAAATAAATCCCTGACACAATCCCCAAAAAATAGCACATAACAGGACCTAAACAGGGCCAAAACAGAGAATTTTACAAAACATCAAAAAAGAGGAATCAGGACGGTCGGCGGCGGCCCAGCCGCCGGCAGCGGCGGCCGAGCCGCTGTCCGGGCCAGACCAGTATAAAACTCAAGGTTGTCTTACATCTGTGGGCCAGAAAGCAATCCTCTTACTGCAATATCTTATATTTTTTTTTTCAAATAACAATGAATCCCCTTTTTAATCACGTGATGCATAATTGGACAAAAAGTCTCCACAATGTTGAAAGGATCAACATGGGGAGGTATGGGTTGAAAGCTGTCGCCACCCTCAGAGGTGTAGCTGTAGACTGGGATTTCTTGCACTCTTGCATCAGGTTTTGGGATCCCCAAGCCCATGTTTTCAGATTTGGGGCTCGGATGGAGGAAATGTGTCCTCTTTTTGAGGAGTTCTGTTCGATCATTGGGTGCGATCCAAATGCCCCTCTTGTGAGGCATGAGGTCCAAATCGGGTATGTGGGATCTTTTCAGAGGCTTTTTAGCTTCACAAAACCCCAAGCCCAAGCTATGATTGTAGATGGGGACAAGGTGATGCTGCTTCCCCTAATTGATGAATTCTTGACCACCGATTTTGAAGACGATATTCAATTGAGGCATAGAATGCGAGCCTTCGTCTTTTGTCTGTTAGCTGGGTTCCTCTTCAATCGTGACCCCGGCTTTGGAGATTTGAGACTTTGCCCAATGGTTAGGCAAATGGAAGAGCTCAACTGTATCGGGGCATGATCCTGGCTGAGGCTATTCAGAGTCTCGACAGATGTGCACTTGGATTTGAACGTTGGACCGTCACCCCGGTCATCCTTCAGGTAATTTATACCTTTTGTTTCTTTTGCTTATTCCATCATCTCTCTTTTCCTTTGTAAAATAGAAAGGATCTATTTTTTCAGGTTTGGCTGAGAGATCATCTTCGAGTGGTTGCAGCCCCCCAGACTTTGACCTACAACCCTTCGCAGTACCGCACCAGGAAAATTCAGATTTCTTTTCCCTCTATGGCCGAATGGACTGTTTGGCTGTTTGAGCTTGGACCGGAAGAATTATTATGGTTCGTCCCTTGGTATAGGATTCCTCAATTCATGGAGGCAAATGCCATGCACAACCATGTCTACCTGCTTGGGTTCACTCACAGTACTTGGTACAGTGCTTCCCGCGTCCTCAGGCAGATGGGTATTGATCAGAGAGTTCCCCTTCCTGTCGGGCTTACCATTGCTTCTCCTATTACCCCTGGGGTTACTCGGGCTGTTCTACAGACTTGGGTCAGAGACCATCGGATGATCAGGCCTGGTGCAGAGCCTTCCCTCGTTCAGCCCACTCCAGAGTACAGGACCTGGTTTATAGTTGAGGTTTGGCCCGTTGAGAAACCGAGGAGGTGTGCATTGCTGCAGGAGTTGGAGGGAGAGGGGGTGTAGGATTTAGATCCCAGGGTGACTCCATTGTCTTTTCTATTTTTGGGTTGTTTTTACCTTTTTGGTTTTTTGGGGAATATGACTTGACCTTTTTGTGTTTTATAGGCTGAATGACTCTTTTTGTAACAGATGATTCTCTTTTTGTAATGAATGATTCTTAATGAATGACCCTTTTGTTTGCTTTCCAAGCATTATCTACTTTATTTATTTGCTCTTATTTTTGCCTAAGCCGTCCTTTCGGATTTTCAACTTAGCGAGCTCTTACCCATTCTTGCCTAAGCCGCCCTTTGCGGGTTTTCAGCTTAGCGGGCCCCACTATTGCCTAAGCCGCCCTTTGTGGGTTTTCGGCTCAGCGGGATTTTTTTTTTGTTTTGTTTTTGTTTGTTTTTTTTTGTTTGTTTTTTTTTCTTGGCAAAAGAAAGATGAATGAATGATTTTTATTAAAATTTAGACCGTGCTCAAGGAGAGCTGCCTACATATCTCGAATTAGTTTGCGAGAATCAGGTCTAATGTAGTTCATTACAATGCATAATCATGCATAATATTTCTTTAGTTGATCCAGATTGCATGGGTTTGTGAACTCCAGACCATCCAAATCAGACAAGATGACGGCTCCGCCGGAAAGTATTTTCTTTAAAATGTAGGGTCCCGCCCAATGAGGACGGAACTTCCCACGAGGATCTGTAACAGGTGTTCTGATCTCTTTCAGGACAAAACAACCTTCTTCCAACTTTCGATCTTTGACCTTTTTGTTGAAATGTCTGGCCATTCGCCTCTGATACCCTTGAATCTGATGTAGAGCTTGAAGTCTTTTTTCATCCAAACTCAACAACTGATGATGATAATTGCTGATCCATTCAGCTTCATTTATCTGACTTTCTTGAATTATCCTCGCCGATTGAACTTCCAGTTCAATGGGGAGTACTGCTTCCATTTCGTATACCAGTGAATACGGGGTTTCCCCAGTAGGAGTTCTAACTGACGTTCTGTATCCCCACAAAGCCAGTGGTAACTTCTCATGCCAACGCCTATGTTCCTTGATCATTTTTTGTATGATCACCTTTATAGACTTGTTCGCTGCTTCTACAGCTCCATTTGTTTGGAGTCTATAAGGAGAGGACTTATGATGTTGGATTTTCTTATCCTTCAAGAGCTTAGCAAATTCTGCTTGGAAATGAGTTCCATTATCTGTGATAATCTCGAATGGTGTTCCGTACCGACAAAGGATGTTGGTTCGGACAAACTGTGCTGCCTTTTTGGCGTCTAATTCTGCATAGGAAGCCGCTTCAACCCACTTTGTGAAGTAATCCACTGCTACCAAGATAAACTGATGTCCATTTGATGCTTTTGGATGTATTTTACCAATTATATCAATTCCCCAAGTAGCGAAGGGCCATGGAGAAGTGATCGGATTCAGGGCAACAGGAGGTTGCTTCTGTAGCTTAGCAAATATTTGGCATTGATGACATCCTTGCACAAATGCCACGCAGTCTGCATTCATGGTGGACCAGTAATATCCTAGATTGGCAATTTTTCGAGCCAAGGCGATCCCATACATGTGTGGTCCTGATTCACCACCATGTACCATTTCCATTATTTGCTTGGCCTCCGCTTCACTCACACACCTTAGGTGCATTCCATTCCAACTTTTTTTGTAGAGGATATCTCCATTAAGAATGTAACCTGTGGCAAGCTGCCTTATTGCCCTCTGATCAACCTTTGATGATCCCTCCGGATAATTTTCATCCTTGAGATAGGTCTTGATATCCCAAAACCATGGTTTACCATCGGCCAAGTGCATTACATGGGCGGGTTGCTTTTGAAGCTGAACTTTCAATGGACGAATGACTTTCCCCTCCCTGATATTGATCATGGAAGCTAAAGTAGCCAAGGCATCAGCAAACTGATTCTTTGCTCTTGGGAGATATTCGAAGGACAGATCATTGAACTGTTGTGCCAAATGATCAAGGCGTTGTAGGTAAGGAACCAAACGCTCTTCTTTTATCTTCCATTTCCTTAAGGCTTGTGACACTATTAAAATAGAATCACCATAGACCTTTAGGTCCTTAATCCCCAATTCTAGGGCGGCTTCAAGCCCATTAATGCAAGCTTCATATTCTGCTTCGTTGTTTGTGCAGCTAAAGTCAAGCTTAACTGCGAATGGAATGTATTCTCCACAAGGAGTTTTGAACACAATCCCAATTCCGTTTCCATGATAATTGGATGCCCCATCAAAATACATCTCCCAAACACTGCTTTCCACGTTCAAGAGGTCTTCATCAGGGAAACCCATTTCTCGCATCTCGTCATTCACGGGTAATTCTGCTAATTGGTCAGCTATTGCGCCACCTTTCACAGCTTTCCTTTGAACAAATTTCAAGTCAAAGGCTGCCAATGTTGACACCCACTTAGCCATTTTGCTGTCCAAAACAGGCCTCTCCATAAGGAATTTCAAGGGACTCTGTTCTGCCATGACATAAGTAGTGTAAGAAGACAAGTAGTGTTGTAACTTCGTACAAGCCCAATACAAGGCCAAACACAACTTCTCAATCTTGTTATACTTTAACTCATAGTCCAGCATCCTTTTGCTGAGGTAGTAAATTGCATTTTCCACCTTTGTATCTTCAGCTTCTTGAGCTAGCATTGCCCCCATGGCTTCATCTGTTACAGACAAATACAAGAGCAGAGGTTTTCCCATTCTGGGAGGTTGTAGAATTGGCGGACTTAACAAGTATTCTTTGATCTTGTCGAAGGCCTTCTGACAGTCTTCATTCCATTCTTGCGAAGCACCTTTCCTTAGTAGCTTAAAGATAGGACCACAAGTCTCAGCCAACTGTGATATGAATCGACTGATATACTGTAATCTACCTAGCAAGCCTCGAACCTCTTTTTCTGTTCTTGGCGGAGGCATTTTCAGAATAGCCTTTGACTTTGCTGGATCAACTTCTATTCCTTTTTTGCTGACCAGATATCCCAAAAATAAGCCCGATGTCGCACCAAAGAGGCATTTTGCAGGATTAAGCTTCAAATTGTACTTGCGAAGTCTAAGGAAGAACTTCTCAAGTGCTTCAACGTGTTCTTCTGGAGATTTTGACTTAACAATCATATCATCAACATACACTTCTACTTCCTTGTGAATCATGTCATGAAAGACTGTTGTCGCCATCCTTTGATAGGTAGCCCCTGCATTTATTAATCCAAAAGGCATGACCCTGTAGCAGAAAGTGCCCCATTCTGTAATGAAAGTTGTCTTTTCTTTGTCTGGTGGGTGCACCAGGATCTGATTATACCCAACCGCAAGATCAGTCATGGAAACCATCACATGCCCAGCCATCCTGTCTATCAGCAAATCGATGTGTGGTAGTGGAAAATCGTCCTTGGGACAAGCCTTATTCAGATCTCTGTAGTCAACACACATTCTGACCTTTCCGTCTTTCTTCGGGACCGGCACAATGTTTGCTAACCAGGAAGGGTAGGCAATTGGTTCTATGAACTTATTGTCCAGTTGCTTGGCAACCTCCTCTTTAATTTTCAAAGACCATTCTGGCTTCATTCTCCTCAACTTCTGCTTAACCGGCTTTGCCTCTGGGTATAGCGGAATCTTATGCACTGCTATAGCTGGGTCTATTCCCGTGACATCACTTGCCTTCCACATGAAGCAGTCGACATACTTTCTGATGCAATCGACAACCTGTTCTTTATTCACACAATCATATGCAATGTATGTATGTTCATTTTCTTTGCCAATTATTATCTTTTCATTTATTTCTTTTATTTCATTTATTTCATTTTTGCTAGATAATACTTGGAAAGCAAAAGACACAGGGTAACCAAGAATCGGAACAGTTTCATTGATAATGGTGGAGTCATTCTCCAAGATTACATTAGACTTGACATTAGGGCTTTCTAAATCTGAAATTACAGAAGACTCAGAATTAGACTCTGACTTGGTTTTTGACTCAGAACAAGACTCGGTACAAGACTCAAGTTCAGGGTGTGACACAGGACTAGGTTTAACCTCAGCAGCTTGTCCCTCCTCGGCGTACCAGTTTCTCAGCGGTCCATCTGTAGTCTTGATCAGCTTTGTGAAATCCCTATTGTCTTCAAAATTGGTTATCATAGCAACCTCATCAAAGAGACAAGGCCGCATGAAATCTTCCATTTGGGGGTCAGTTTCAGGTTCTGGCTCTTCTTCTTTCATGGCCACAACATCAGCAAACATTTCAAAACCCGGTAGCTTCTTTCCGGTCATAGGAGAATAGAATGGTTCCTGAAAACCACGGTGATGAACTGCCTTTCCAGGTTTGCAAAAGTGACCATTCAGAGTTCTAAAGTAAGGGCGCATTTTGAGGCTTCTTGCCCCCCAATTTCCCTTTTTCTTCCTTCCACGCTCAAGCTCTCCTATTTCCTCGTCTGTAGGTTTGTACCCCAAGCCAAAAGTTCCCTTATTCTCATGCTCTTCCCATGGCCGTACTACGGGTATTTTTCTCCTAGACTTCATCATTTCCATACCGGGCAATAGACCTACCCTCAGCATCATTCCCACTAGGCAGTTGATTTGGACCTCCCCAAAGTCATATGAGACAAATGGCCCTTTGGGTTTTTCACCTTCTATGCATTGAAACCCAATCAAGGTCATGGCGGTTTCACCAGGAACAACCTCAAGGAGAGACTGATCCATGGTTTTCCTGTTGATTTCGCAGGTGTCCCCTTTGATAGTGATGATTTTTCCTTCAAAAGGGAATTTAAGTTTTTGGTGTAGTGAAGAAGGTACAGCATTAATCTGATGAATCCACGGCCTTCCAAGGAGGAGATTAAAGCTCGCGGGTACATCAATGACCTGGAATGGTACTCCCATTTTCACCGGCCCAATAGCAATTTCCAGAGTGGCAACACCCAAAATTTCTCTTCGAGTGTTATCATATGCTCTCACAATCTGATCAGAAGGTGTAAGATCTGTAGCCTCCAACCCCAGACAGCTTGCTACTTTCAAGGGACATACATTTAAGGCTGACCCATTATCAATGAGAACCATGGGCACAGTCTTTCCCCCAGTCCGTATGGTGATGTATAGAGCATCATTGTGTTTCTTACCATCTTCTGGTAAATCCACATCAGAAAACCTGATACTCAATGCCTTGGTTGATTGGGTCAAAGTGGCCACCAAAGCTTCTGGGCTTGTGTCCACTGGTGTATCAAGTTGACTCAAAGTTTCGCTGAGAGCCTGGCGGTGTGGGAATGAGGAAGCAAGGAGCTCCCAAATTGACACCTTAGCTTGAGTTTGTTTAAGCTGAGTGAGGACAGGGTCTTCTTTTGGCTCTGGTGTTTTCTTATGGGGGGGATTTGAGGTTGTAGGGGTTTTTCCCAAGTCAAGTGGCTGATATTGTCTTCCACTTCTTGTCAGAGCACTGACCTCTTCAGCGAGGTCGTTCAAATCTAACACACACACTTCATTCATTTCCAAGAGAAGTTTGAAAGGATCAAACAGCTCTTCTTCCACTGTAATGGCGTGGATGGAATGATTGGGCAAAGGGTTAGTGGTGATGTTTGGTTGCCTCCTGAGAGGAATGATGTCACCACTATCCACCAGATCCTGGATGCGGTTTTTGAGTGTCCAGTAAGCATCTGTTTTATGCCCATTCCCTTGATGGTATTCACAGTATTCATTGACTTTATAACTGGAAGGTAATGGGTTTGGAGGAGGTCTTGGGTCCAAAGGCTTCAAATATTTCCCTTCCACAGCCTTTTTAAACACCAAATGAAGGGGTACCCCAAGGTCAGTATATTGCCTTCTTGGCTGATTTCTCGGCCCAAGATTGCCCACACGTAAAGGATTCGCAGGGGCAATATTGGCCACTTGATTGACCTTGCTTAAGGAAGGAGTTTGGCTTTGTTTCTTATATTTCGATGCAGCCCCCTCATCCACTATTTTACCCAACTGTATCAAATCTTCTACCTTGGTTGCAGTCGCAATGAGCGATTTGAAAGTAGGTAGATATTGGGTTTGCAGTTGAGCCTGATATGTAGGTCTTAAATTCCTGATTATGATATCAATTTGCTCTTGTTCTGAAGGGCGATTGATCATCTGAGCGGCTTTTGCCCTCCACCTAGTAAGGAACGAGGAGAAGGGTTCATTGTTGTTCTGCTTGGTAGTCTCAAGTTCCCTTCTGGTGACATCCACCTCAATATTATAGTGGTATTGAGAGTTAAATGCATTGCAGATGTCTTCCCATGTCTTAATCTTGGAACGGTCTAGACTCACAAACCATTTAAGGGCAGCCCCAGTCAGGGATTGTTGGAAGAGTTGAGCAAAGAGCTCATCATTTAAACCCCAAGGACTTAAGGCTCCCACATACATTTTCAGGTGAGTTTTAGGGCAAGTGGTCCCATCAAATCTGTCCATCCCCGGCATCTTGAATTTTGGAGGCAATCTAGCTTGGGGAAACAAGGATAAGGAATCCATGTCTACCACCTCTTTATGAGTTTTCATTGCAGTGATTGACCTTTCCAGCAATTCAAGTTTTCTTTTCAGTTCATCTGTTTCATTCTTGGAGGGTGGATCCTCCAAATTGATGACAGGGGTATTAATCTGAGCAGTCACGGGGGTACTAGTTTGCCCCACAATGGGTTCCTTCCCCAAATTTCCAGGAATAGGAACCGTCTTTGGTGCTCCTTCTAATTCAGCCAGGATGGCTACCCTTTGGGTGGCTAAAGCTTCATCAATTTTTTCTTGCATCCTAGCTTCAATTTCCTTAACCTGACCATCCAGCAAAGCCTTAATCTGTTCAATCATGGCCATTTCAGTAATTGGAGTAGTTGGTGAAGTTGGGGTAGTAGAACTTGTAGGGGATAGCACAGTTGGTGTTGATGTGTCTGGTGTAGGTGAAGGCACACGGACAGAGGGTACCTGAAAAGGTCAAGGGTAAAAAATCAGGGTGGTGTGTAGGGTAGGAAAACTCTTGGTCCACTTATGTACATCAAAATTTTTCCCCAAAACAATGTTGTTATGTTGCATGAATGCACCTCATCACATCACAATTCATTTTAATGGAATGCGGCACTATCATTGGGTACATACAACCTAAGGGAAGGTTCTATTGTTATGTAAAAATAGAGAATCGGCTTATCATAGGGACCCTTGAGTCTTGAGTAAGATATACCTAACCACATGTGAAACAAGGAGTTTCGCGTGGGTCCAACAGTACGATTACTCATGGGCCACTCCAAAAGGATTGGAATGGTTTGCGACAACAGGGAGGACGCTTTGGCTGTCCGCCGGCATAATCAAGGAGACCTGCCGGTCAGCGCTACTTGCTATCCAGACTCAGAACTTTGAACAGAAAGAGAAGAAATTCATTTGAAAACAATTTTTATGCAATGGAGGAAAAGGATTCCCCCATATATGCAAGAGAAAAAGATTCTCTGAATGACAAAATAAATGCACAATTTATCAAATAAGGGACCATTAAAGGAAAAAGATTCCTTTTGTCAACTTTCATTCCAACATCCTTAAAGAAAGGATATATAATGCTAGGGTACCCTGCAAAATGAATAAAAATACCCTAAAGAAGGGCAGATCAGTTAAACGAATAATAATAACAGTCTACTATAATTCCACAAATCATTATTATTATCATTTTTTATTATTTTTTTTTGTAATATATAGCCATTATTTTATTTATTATTATTTTTTTATGGTCCCTAGGAAGATATTTTTTTTTTCAATTTTCAGTACTAACGTCTTTAAAGAAAAGACAACCATTGTTAAGGTACCCTGCCAAAATAAATAAAAATACCCTAAAGAAGGGCCAATTAGTCAAATAAACAATAGTAGTCCACTAGGATCACATAAATCATTTTTATATCCCCAGTGGAGTCGCCAATTATTGAACCTCGGTTTTCACCCGAAAAGGATCCGGGCGAAAGTTCACATGTTGTCGGGAGTCGCCACTCAGTTTATTTTGTTCGAAGGGAAAAACTAAGAAAACCCTTGTTTGACTCCAATAAATTGTCCAATGTAAAGGTTTCTAGTCTGCGAACCCAAGGAGGATTCGGGGACTATGTCATGTATTTTGACTAACTCGACAATAAATAATAAAAAAAGAAATGAATGTAAAAGGGATGAAGAAAACAGAATAAAGAGATTGTTATTAAAATGTGGACTTGCTATTTGGGGTGAATCCCAAATATGCCTACATACTCCCGTTTGAATGGGAGATCAAAGTCCATGTAGTTCGGAAAAGCCTATTTAAAGGCGATGAAATTTATGCTTCATGCATGTGTGTGTGTATGCTTCGTGCATTTGTCAGGCTTTTTGCCAAATTTGTGAGATTTAGCACTTAGTGCAAAAATTGTATAATTTCGGGTACTTAGTACCAATAGAGTTCGATTTAGGCTTCATGCCAAAAGTTCATTTTAATAGTGCCGTTTAGGTACTTAGTACCAAAGAGATGCAATTTAGGCTCCGTGCCAAAAAAAGTTGATTTTATTTACGGTTTAATGCCGAAAGGGTGATTGATTAGTCCATTAGGCCCTCAGACCTAAAAAGATTAGGTCTTTGACCGAGAAGAAATTAAGAAGAAGATTAGAATGCTTATGATATGCTCGAATTGACCAAAGATGAATTATGATATTACCTTGATTAGAATTTTTCCACTTCTAAGTTCCAGATCTTGTTTCCTTGCACTTTTGAGTATGATTCTTACTTTCTACAACACAATATTAGAAATTTTTAAGCATAAAAATTTCGTCAGCATCTGGGCGTAGGAAGTCCAAAAGTTTTCTTTTTTTGAAAATCTGAACCTATTTATAGGCAAAAACGAGCTGGACGGCAGCCGGGCCGCCGGAAACGCAGCGGCCCGGCGGCTTGGCCGCCGTCCTAGCCCACCGCGACTCACGCTATTTCTACTAAAACTGACCTTCCGGGAGCCACGGGCCTCCAAAAAATATTCCGGGACCATATCCGTGATCCTCACGTCGTCCCGGACATTTCAAGTACCATGAAGACATACTTTCGGTGGACTTTTACCATTGTTCCCCGGTCTAGCTTGGTCTGAGGAAATTGGCTTTCCGAGCCCCAAAATTCGAGTGTTCACACCATCTCTTCTAAAAATTCCAAATATACAATTCTTTCCTTACAATTTCTTATGATACACTTATACATAAAACATTTCCACACATAAATACTTTGAGTTCCAAAACATCTTATGGTAGTCTCATTTAGTTATTACCATCACAATATCACTATCCAATATTACCCAAATCCATTTTCATTTTCTATTTCATCACATACTCTATTCTGCATAAATTAAGATTTAATCCTTATTAATTCCACTACTATATGCAATCTCATTTCTAATACCATTAAACATGCAATGGTATAATATAATAAACGTATCATATACACATTCATAGGTCATGTTTATAATGTGACTCACTTCCCACCTTTCTTACATATAACCATTACATTCATGTCGAAAAGTTCATTTCACATATCCTCTTTACATATACACATAATTATGCAACTTATTAAATTTTTCTTTTGCATATAGTTTATACAAATATAAGATTTATCACTTTCCTTTAACTCTTATCATTCTCATTCTTTGAACATAACTTAAGTTATTCATTAACTTCAATAAATATATACACTCTACTTATAATATTATTTCACAAAGAACTTAATCACATTTCCAATGTGATATCTCTCTCACATTTGCTTTTAAATACCTTTAACATATCTTCCATATTCATTTTCATCCTTTCCAATCAAATTACTTAAAGTAACTCATTTCCCATTTGATCAATTCCTTTTCTTTTATTTCAAACCAAATTTTCCTACTATCAGTCTCATTCCCCATTTCATAATACTTTCATGTGCACTAATATATATTTCATATATCTCATATATTAAATACATTAAACTATCAATATTTAAATGATCTTTATCCACATTCCATTAAAACTATAAACTTTCAACTTATTCATCTCATTCTCTTAATATCAACTTTAAAACATCTTATATGTATATACCACAAAGCAACATCAAAACATATATGTTTCACAATTATTAAGCTCATTCCAAAAATCTAAATGTCTCATATTACCACCATTAACATGAGCTTTCACAATATTCAACCATATCGCATTTCTAACATTGAAATCACCATGTTTGTATTTAACAATACAAACAACACCAATATATCTTCATACTTAACCAACATTATTTCTTTCTTTTTCTTTCTTTCTTTTTTTTTAAACAAAACCTTAACTTTACATATACACACCTTAAATTATCACACTCAACTTGCACCAATCAACTCATTCAATATTTCACCGTATTATATTTTTCATTAAAATAACATATCTTTTCATATTACCCATCCAACAATATTTCCTCTTTATAGAAATCCAAACATAAAGTTTATTGGAAAGAGATTCAAATATTAGAGGAAAGATTACATACTTTAATCTTAATTTGTTTCTAACTCATTTCCAACTTTATTCTTCTAGCCATTCCTTTATATGTCAAACATATATCAATAATCAAACTTTTTACTTATACCTTCCATATCATTTCTTTATATCACCATCATCTCTCAATTATCAACATTTCAAAATTTGCTTTCACATAAAACCTCATTTACACATTATCATATATCTCATGTAATTCAAATACATCACAAATCACATAATGCCACGTTCGAGACCAACCTAGATGTGAATGCATATGCATGTATTACAAACTTCAATTCAAAACTTTTCTTTTTACTTCTCTTTAAGCTTTTCAAAACTTTCTCTTTTTAATTCTACTTAGGCCGAGAATAACGAACCTAAGCTCTGATACCAAAATAATTGTAACACCCTCATACTCTATATAGGTACTATACATATACCTAGTATACATACAATACATATATAGAGTGTAAGAATGTCACTCCTAGTTTTAATTTAAAAAAAAAATCTTATCCAAGTTCAAACATTACTATCTTTAGATTTTAATAACATTTAATAAATCATTATACATATGAATATATGATTGTGAATAATATAATAGAATTAAACTTTACATGTATGCATCACCTTCTAGTTGGTCTCGAAACACTCTTACCCTTCTCGTGGCATAACAGCTTAACTTCCGAATCAACCGCATAGCCACCTGCGCGATTATAAATCCGCGCTAAGCCCGAGAGCTTAGTAGTACAAATAAATATTAAAATATACTTTACAAAAGAATCATACCTCATATTTTTAGCATCATGTTTTATTGTTCTTTTACCACGTTTTCCTTTCTCAATGCATTCTTCATATGTTCCCCACTAGTCTCATTAATTATATACATATTTACATAGAACATTCATAATACGATACTTACCATTTCTATCTCATATACATATACATATACATCATTTTAACAAATCATCATTCAATGACTTATTCAAACCTTTATGAAAACAAACCTCACAAATTCCACATTCATATACATGTTACACATCATACAACATTTTCATAAACTCATATCTCAACAAAGCTCCTCAATATATTAATACACATATTACAAAATCATACTTCACAACATCATTTTATTCACAATTCATCAATCATGAATCACACTACCAATAAAGGCAGCCATAGATCTCATTACTCATTTATTTCAACATTTAAATATCACATTGACAACAAAGACAGACTCGGGCCCAAAAGACACTAATATGTTATTCAAAGTTCAGAGTTACTGCATTGGTCCATAATCACAATGATCAAGCCCGTAGGCAATATATCTCATATCTCTATCCATGGATAGCGTAACAGACCCAGTCTCTTGGATCATCAACTCGGCTAAACTCGAGGAGATCCTCAACCCGGCTAGACTGTTACTACAATTCACATTTCACATTTTATCAAGTAACAGACCCAGTCTCTTGGATCTCAATTCAAAGAGATCCTCAACCCGGCAAGACTTTTACTTTTCATATATTTCGTATCAATAATTCACATAGTGTAACAGACCCAGTCTCTTGGACCTCAATTCACTCAAATTGAAGAGATCCTCAACCCGGCAAGACTGTTACATTTTCACATTTTCTAGGCATGCCGCCAAATCCAGAACTCTGAAAATTGAATCAACATATTAGACATACACAATTCATTTATTATTTCATTCTCAATTCCATTTCCAATTCTCATCATAATATAGGCAAACATGCCCCATTTATCTCAATTGAACCATCATAGCCAATCACAATGGCTTCATATCTCATTTGAATCATCATAGCCAATCACAATGGCTTCACATTTCATTTCACAATATAACACTTCACTATTCAAGTATATAAATATATATATATATATATATCATCAATGATATTGAATATCAATTAAACAAACATATCATATAAACATGCTTCAATCATATCATTTACATCATTATAGCTTATAATAGTAATTTCACACATCTCTTTATATCTCAATTGTATTACAATTTATAATAAATTATATTGCACATACCTTTTAATGATCCTCATATCTTCCACTTGCCATATTTCCTCATATCAGCATCTTTTTCACATTTCATATTTCATTAATAATATATATATATATATACATAGCAATTTACATTATTCATAAGTATCAATAATATAATATATTACTTAACACATTTATAGCTAAATGTTTTAAGATCTAAGAGTATATAAACATACTCAATCAAATAGGGTTTGTACTTACCTTATGTATCACTTACACCAAACTACACACTTCCTTTTTCAATTTCTCTTCACCACTTTTATTAGAGCCATCCATTTTCTTCACAACTTGGTTATTTGCCAAATCTTGAATAAAAATCTTCAATCTTCTCAAAATCATCCTCTCTCTCTATCTCTCTCTCTCTCGACCACAAAGAAGAAGAAACAGAAGAAGAAGAAAGAAACTTCTTGCTTCTTCCGTTCTTATCTTATATAATAATAATAATAATAATAATAATAATAATAATAATACTTTAAATCTCCACCACATATTCTTTCTTTGACTTTCTTCATCTCTCTTCTTTTTGTCCTTATTATCATTATTATTATTACTTAATTATACAAATATATATATACAATTCACTTTCCCTACACCATTTTATATCCCATGTATATATATATGATGTATATGTATATGTCTTATATATATTATCTTTATATCTCCCATATACACATATGCATTAAATCCAAATACAACAATAACTCCAAAACTCTTAGGGTCTATTCTGAGATATTACATCAACGCAGCAACATGAACCATATTCTCACCTTAAAAATTTATAATTTCACAGTTACGACAACCTAAGACCGAACATTTATTTAAGAAATTTAAATAGATAAAATAAATAAAATCTATGGGGTACAATGATAGATATTATGATGAAGCTTTTTTTTTGTAGATTTAGAGGCAGCGGATTCATATTTTGCAGAGGAAGAGGCAGCAAAATAAAAGATATAGAGAGATGATGTGCATTAATTTTTTTTTATTTGTAGTTCGGACACGAAAGAGACAGCTTTCAGAGTTGCTTTTATTTTATTAGATATAAGAGTATTTTAGACTTTTTAAAGTCCATTTAAAAAGAAAATGGTCTAAAAAAATATTGACTCTTTGAGAAAGGATTTATTTTAGATGAATTTCTAAAAAAAAAAAAATTGAATCCCTAGGCTACGCGCAGGTTATAATCTACTATAATATATATGTAGGTATTTATTAAAAAATTTTGCATAGGAGTGAGTAAACCTGCCCCTATTTGGAAACTCGTTCGGAAGCACTCACCTACAATTTCTTCCTTCTGTGGGAGCTCATTTGTACGCAAAATGGTTTCAATCGAAACATTCTCTCTGTACTCTCAGTTACATTTTCACCAACCCAAATTCCCAAAGTGCATTGTTTCTGCCTCGCCGAAGCCTCCAATATCCATCAATCCTCATCGAGCCAAAGTCTACATCTCCTCTACACGGCCTTTATCACCAATTCTTCACACACCCAATTCAAATCTCTCGAAACGAAACGGATATCTTGCCAAATTTTTGTATGTGAAAATACTAATTTCCCTTCTTGGGGCATTTATCTTCATGGGTTCTTTCGGTTGTAATGCTAGGCCGAGTATGGCACTACCTGCTCAAGCAAGTGAAGCGAGTTCAGATATAGAGGACACGAGAGACACCCAGATGGAGAAAAGTGAAGATGAAGCGATGTATGAAGAACTTTTGGTGAAAGAGCCAAGAAATGTGGAGGCATTGAAGGTGCTTGTATATGGGAAGATGAGAAAACGAAAAAATAAGGAAGCTTTGATGTATGTGGATAGATTGATTGCTATTGAGCCTGAAGAAGTAGAATGGAGGCTTTTGAAGGCATTTTGTTATGAGATGATGGGACAGTTGAGAAAGGCTAAAAGATTGTTCAAGGAAATCTTGGAGGAGAGGCCTCTTCTGCTTAGAGCTTTGCATGTATGTTTCATGGTCTATTACTTTTTTCCTACTATAATAATGTCTAATAAAGGAGGTGCATTTATGTGCAAAGAGATAGTACCGTGTGCCTGTGATGTGATGAAGTGGAAATCTCAGTAATGTATTAATATTCAAATTATTTAGAGTAGGACATTAGCATTTGTTTAAAGCTAAAAAACTTCTGAATTTTAACACATTTTACAATTCTATCTAGAACTTTGTATCATGTTTGTCATCCTCAGAGGAAACCCCTTCAAAATGGAATCTTTTTAGATTTATTTTTGGTTCTTCCAGAATGGGGAAACGAAAACGATCAAGTGCATTTAATCTCAAATGTGTAACACTTCGGAAGTATCATTAGGATTAGGCATATTAGTGACTATTCATTGCTGCAAATGGTGTTGTTCATTTTCATTGCACCTTTGAATGGTGAATGGCCATATGTTTTAGGCTTTAGCTAATCCATGGCAATCTTTTTGGCAAAATCAATACTAGATAGACAGCACGAGAGGTTTCCTGTTCAGACCTCACCTGTTTTGAAAATTGCTCCAAGATTGAATCATTAACTGATTGGTCATACAATTAGTCTTGATTATTCTGTTAATGAAGCCTACATGATTTTCTAATTTGTTTATTCACCATCGATGTTCTCTGATAATGCAAATGCCTTGTCCTTTTGAGGGTTTTTCTTGCTTGCTTGCTCGTGAATAGAATTCAGTATGATTATTCTATCTGCACAGGGTTTGGCAATGGTGATGCACAAAAATCTTGAAGGTCCAGCTGTCTTTGAGATGCTGAATAAGGCTCTGGAGGTTGCTTGTTGCGAAAAAAGAGTCACTGAGGAGAGAAGCATCAGAATTCTTATTGCACAAATGCATGTTGTGAAGGTGAATCGTATCAGTATCTGCTCAAACCACCAGCGCATTGACTCATTATTCTTTGTTACTATCTTATAGTTAATTTATCTTCTTACTTGGCACTATAGTTGCTTAAGATTGAAATCATTAATAAGTGAAATTTCATTGGAAAAATAAAAGAGGATAAAGATTGGATTGGTGGGAGTGGGACCTAGGACAATGGTGTAAGTTCTTTAATCTAAAATTTCTCATATTAATTACTGAATAATTTTATATTGCAGGGGCAATTGGAGGAAGGTTTGAAAAGATTTCAAGATCTAGTTAATGAGAATCCTTGTGATTTTCGGCCTTATCTTTGCCAAGTAAGTTTTCTTCTATTGTGCAGTCATCATTTAAGTTACTAATGCGTAACAACTAAAAAGTAATATTAGCATTTTGTTGTCCTTTAGGTTTTGTGTCATCAAAAGTTTGTATGTGAATATAATTTTAAGTTTTAAATTCTACCATGATGTTCCCTGTATGCTTATTGACACACCTGCCTGCACATATGGTCTAATTGTGTGGGCACCTGGTGCTCGTGTCTGTTTCATATGATTTTGTACAGTTCAATTGAATAACATATTCACATAATGTTTTATATGAAGAGATACTTTCCCTCTACCTCTGGCCAAGGATCACTCAAGTATTACTTGGATATATTTACCGTGCATTTAGGAATTATTACTGGAATTCAATCATGGAAACTCCAATTCTTTCCAATTCCTTCAGACAAACACTTTTTTTCGCTGGTTGAGCTTTATACAAAAAAAGCAATTGCGAGAACATGTTCCCATACCAGATATACTCTGTATGCATCATTACAAACAGAAGTTCTTTGTGTAATTAAAGTCCATATATACTGCATAATTTTTTGAATGCCTATGGCAGTACACTAATGATATATGGCTGGCTTCATCAACTGCAAGTCTACAACCCCATACCAGGTTCAGTTGCACTGTTTTCCTTGGTATTGGCAAATTAGGAAAGAAAATTCTGTTTGTAATTGAATTGCTATTAACTCTTATCAATTCTTGAGATCTTCACCATGTGAATAATTTTTTTTTTTAGTTTAATTCTTCAAAATTTTGTTATTAATTTGGTAAATAGTAGTAATCATCGTAGTTACTGATATGAAACTTCCAATGGAAATGGAACTCGTTGAATGGCTTTCCTCATGATTCCTTAGTTCCTTATAGAAGTTCTATGCAAAAATTAGAGAAGAATAAACATTGAGGAAAAACATAATCTCCAAGAGCAATATTCATTAAGTGCCATGCAATGATTGCAGTTGATTGAACAATTGTGGGAATTTTGGCAGGGAATAATTTACAGTTTGTTAGATAGAAAAAAGGAAGCAGCAGAACAATTTGAGACATATCGGAGTCTTGTGCCTGAAGAATTTCCACAAAGAGGGTTTCTTGATGATGTTGTATTGGCAGCAAAAACTGAGTCTCAGGAACAGTTTCGAAAGGAATTTGAAGCTGAATTCTCGTACCAGAAGTAAGGCATTAGCTTTTCTAATCTCATGTTGCTTTGAATAATGTTTTCAGCTGGAAGGTTGCTTTCCTTTGTAATATAATATACTGCAAGGATACAATTTTGGAAATGAAGACTGCATAATGTTTTTATGGCAATATTAGGGTACACTTGGTATATTCATAATCTGGGACTGGCATTTAACTGAATTTCAATACCAATTTGGTTGATTTGTGTGTGAACTTGTTCAATAGGATAGCAATGAACCATTGTAGCAACACTTTTTGAGTTGAGGCAATTAAGGCCAGCAGCTCAGTAGTTGAGTGTTTATCTCATAATTCAAGCAACTCAATTAAGGACTCTTTTGAGGCAATCAAGACTAGAAGCTCAGTAGTTGAGTGAGTGTTTGTTTCATTATGTAGTTTTGAGTTTAGTTCTTGAAATATATATACCACAAGATTAAATGAACAAATAAAAAGTTGCAAAGCATAATTTCTAGTCAGTAGTTCAGTAGTCGATTGTTTATCTCATCATTTATGCATGACTTTTTTTTTTTGGAAACAATTGGGGATTCTTTTGAGGCAATTAAAGCTAGTAGCTCAGCAGTAGTGTTTTTCTCATAATTCAGAAATTTATGATTTTAGGTCCTGAAACTTCTCTTTAAAATTTTTCTTATATACGCCAACATATTAAATGAATAAATAGAAAGTTGCAAAGCACAATTTCTTGTATTATAATTTATTATTTAGATTTAGTAACTTGTACTTTTGTTAAATTTATATGTTATTTACAAATTCAATAAAATTTTGATTAATTTTCTAAGATTCTTGATTTTATAATCATAGAATTTTCGTTATACTTTAATTTATTATATTAATTTAAATTAAATTTTTTGATGGCTAAAATTTAAAACTTCATAACAATTTATGGTATTTTAAATATTTTTATTCTCAAAATTTACTGATAATATCATAAAGATTAGAATCTATCTATAATGAGTGTTTTGGTTTAACTGTTGGAAAATAGCAAATAACATTTTAGCTCGTAACTAAATGTTTTTAAAAAAGTTTAAAACAACAGATGATAGGCATTCAAAGTTTAAATGGTTACTAATTTAAAAAACTTCATTTAAAAAACTTTTTCTCACTAGCTAATGGTAAATTTTTATTTAAACCACGTTAACCTTACAGAAATCATACTAATTAAAAAAATCAATTTAATTTTTATATAACTACAACAATAAAGAAGAAAAAATATAAACATATAATGAAATTATTTGTAATTTTTCAACCACAAAATACTAATTTTATTTCTTTATAATTTATTTATAACATATTAAAAATGAAAAATAATTAAAAAAGGTTAAATATTTAAATAAATATCTAAATTATAGTCTAAGTAGCAATTAAATATATAAATTTATTTTGGATCATTTAAGTACTTTTATCAAAATATGACCAAATAAATATAAATTTAACTGCAGCCATAATCTCCATTGAATAATACTCTTTTTAGTAAACGTAAGACTCACTCTTTTTAGTTTTTATTGAATAAAAATTAATAAATTATTTCATTAATTTATATTAACAAATTAATAATTTTTTTGATCATTTTCTATTTCTATTTATGAAATTATTTCTATTTTTTATTAACAAATTATTTTTTGTTTCTATTTTTTATTAATTAATAAATTAATAATTTCTTTTTCTATTTTCTATTTGTTAATTTTTTTTATTTGTATTTTTTATTTCTTTTTCTGATAACGGTGCACATTTAATTAATTAATAATAATAATTATGGTAATATCAAAATAATAGCAGAAATTTCATAATAGCGGTATAAAATAATAATAATTATAGTAATACTAACATATAATATCAGCTTCAATACATAATAAATACTATCTAGTTACAACAAAATATATAATACTAAAAAGAGTGAATCTCATGTTTGTCAAAAAGTATTATTTGACGAAGATTATAGACACTGGTAAATTTATACTTATTTTGCCGTATTTTGATAAAATAAGTGCTTAAATAGACAAAAAAAAATTAAGTATTTAATTGTTACTTAGAATATAATTTAGGTGCCTATTTGAATATTTAGTCAATAAAAAATATATATACTGATATATATAACTGCTGAAATTACTAAATCTCTCTAAACTTTTTTGACGTAACAGGTAAATAATGATATATGCTGCAAGTAATTTGACATTCAATAAAATATTCATTTTATCTATTATCTATTACCTTTTATATAAAAAAATATATCTATTTAAGAAGAAAAAAATAACATTTATTGGAGAATAATAAACTTTTATTAAAAAAATGATAAATTTTTATTTGAATAAGTCATATAACCTTCAAATAAGGTAAGACGAAACTTCAAAATAAAACTTAAATTGCATTTAGTTTTATTCTAAAAAAAATATGAAAATAAAAGCAAATACTAAGTTTCAGATTAATATTAATCTGAAAAATTATTTATAAAAAAAATTATAAATAAAATACACACGTAAAACTAAAAAGAAAATAACATAAAAATTAAAGGTAAAGAAATATAAAAATAAAATAAATGCTAAATTTTATAACTGTATAAATTTAAAAATTATTTTAAGAATAAACATAAATATAAAATTAAATAAAAAATAAATAGATAAAAAAAAGTAAAAAAATAGATGAGATTATCTCGTCAAAAAATTAATGATAATTTTACTCTCAAATTATAAAAAAATAAAAATTTAAAAAAAAATAAGTAAAGGGGACTAATTATTAAAAAATAGAAACTATTGTTTATAATGCTCCATTGTTTCACCAAAGCTTTTTTACTTTGTTTTTTTTATTATTATTATTAGCAATGATGGGCATTAACCAACTGAATTAAATTTAAACTGATTTTTTTGAAAAAAAAATTTCAATCAAATTATTTTCTATTTTGATTAATTTGATTAATTATCAAATTAAATTAATTGATCCCGTTAATTTTATAATTAATCAAATTATTTTTATTTTATAATAAAAAATTAATATAATTAAATAAAAATAGTTTTATTTTGTAATAACAATTATATTTATAATAAAAAATTAATAATAATTAATAAATTAAATAAAAATATTTTTTAAAAAATTTTAATTAAACTATAATTTAATACGAATTAGGCTATTACCAGCAATCCATTGATAAGAGCAAAATCAAACATACTTTGACATGAAATTAAAATATACTCCCTCCGTATCATTTAGATAGAGAAATTTTTCTTTTTTGGTATATTTTTTATATAGAAAATATGTCATTTTAGGTAAATTTTGAGAAATATAATGAGACAAAATACCATTTATACCTTTGCCTTAAAAGTTTAATTTGAGGAATATTTTTTTAGGGGTATTTAAGTAAATAGAGATTAAAAAAGTAAAATTTTTTTAATTTTTGTGTCCATTTTATTTTTTCTATGTAAATGATACGGAGGGAGTATATTTTTTAATTATTGTAACAATGATTTTATTATTTTTAACAATTTATTATTAATATATTTTTATAATAGTTATTAATTTTATCATAATATTTTTTTTATCATATTTATTAACACAAAATTGAAGCTTCATTATCAGTCCACAAATTTCGATAGATTGGACATATCGCGTAAAACATGTTTCTGGAA